>OZ026517.1:83999156-89119156 GCA_964019695.1 Loripinus fragilis
CAATAAAGTGATTCATTGTTGATACACTCGATAGCTTCAATTCTTAAAAAAAATCACAATGCACCGTATACATGACTTTATAGATTCCCACCACAGTTTTCTTTGCTGCTCTCCTTATTATATTATAATTCGAAATAGAGTTTTGATAAGCAACTTTGATTTGCTAAATTATGATCAACTTTTTTAGAAGTTAAAACTTGATACAAAACATCTGTAAAAACAAATCATATTTTCACTCACTATAACTAGATATGCCGTGCATACAGGAGCAGAAATAAATCATATCTCTAACAAAGCACAAGCTTATTACAAACACTCAAACAGGTATAGGGTATGTAAATAATTATGACAAAAATCGGTATCTATAAAAATTTTGGAAAGCAGCTGTAATGTATTTGAATACTTTTCAAAGTAATTGGCCCCAGATCTGGCATATGCACGCATATGGATGTCTGTTACTACACAAGGTGGTTCTGGACTACAATCCGTTACTGGTTCATGACGACTGTGTTCTTGTGCTGGACGACGAGTTACAGATGTCCCTGTCACTATCTTTTTCTCTGTCTGCCTGTGTGTGTATCTCTGTCTGTCTGTCCCTCTCTATCTCTCTCTTTGTCTGCATGTCTCTCTGTCCCTGTCACTCTCTTTTTCTCTGTTTGCCTGTGTGTCTCTCTGTCTGTAACTGTCTGTCCGTGTGTCTCTCTGTGTCTGTCTCTTTCTGTCTGTCTGTCTCTCTCTCTTTGTCTGCATGTCTCTCTGTCCCTGTCACTCTCTTTTTTTCTGTCTGCCTGTGTGTCTCTCTCTGTCTGTCTGTCCCTCTCTATCTCTCTCTTTGTCTGCATGTCTCTCTGTCCCTGTCACTCTCTTTTTCTCTGTTTGCCTGTGTGTCTCTCTGTCTTTAACTGTCTGTCCGTGTGTCTCTCTGTGTTTCTCTTTCTGTCTGTCTGTCTCTCTGCTGTCTCTATATCTGTTGTATGTCTCTCTTTGCCTGTCTGTCTCTCTATCTCTGTCTCTCTCTCTGTGTGTCTGTCTCTCTGTCCCTGTTACTCTCTTTTTCTCTGTCTACCTGTGTGTCTCTCTTTGTCTGTCTGTCTCTCTGTTGTCTCTATCTCTGTTGTCTCTATCTCTGTCTGTCTGTGTCACAAGTTCTTCCAGGGGGTTCCTATTGCCTATTTCAATAGAAACTTATAGAAATTGTGATTTTCCTGTGGGGGGGGTTCCCCTATGGATCTGCCATGAGAGAGAGAGAGAGAGAGAGAGAGAGAGAGAGAGAGAGAGAGAGAATGAGACCGTCAGATAGACATAAAGACATAGAGAGAGACATAGAGAATGAGATAGACTGACTGACCAATAGAGAGAAAGGAAGAGAAAGACACACACACACACACACACACACGCACACACATACTCACACATACACACACATACACAGACGAAGAGAGAGGGGCAGAAAAATAGAGATAGACAGAGAGAGAGAGAGGCAGACAGACAAAGAGAGAAAGAGAGGGAGAAAAAGTTAGAGAGAGGCAGACTGAGAGAGACAGAGAAAGAGAGAGTGACAGGGACAGAGAGACATGTAGACAAAGAGAGACACACACACAGACATAGAGACACACATGCAGACAGAGAAAAGAGTGACCGGGACAGAGAGACATGCAGACAGACAAAGAGAGAGAGAGGGACAGACAGACAGAGACACACAGGCAGACAGAGAAAAAGAGTGACAGGGATGGAGAGACATGCAGACAGAGAGAGAGAGAGGGGGGGAGAGAGAGAGACAGACAGACAGACAGACAGAGCATACGAAACGTACAACAGAGATAGAGAAAGCAGAGAGACAATAGGAAAGAGACAGACACAGAGAGAGACACGGACAGACAGACACAGAAAGAGAGACACATGGGCAAACAGAGAAAAAGAGAGTGACAGGGACAGATAAACCTGCAGACAATGAGAGAGCGAGAGAGACAGAGACAGACAGAGACACACGGGCACACAGAGAAAAAGAGTGTCAGGGACAGAGAGACACGCAGACAAAGGGAGAGAGAGAGACAGACAGACAGACAGAGACACACACAGGCAGACAGACACAGAGATAGAGAGTGACAGAGACACAGACACAGGAAGTAGAGAGAAAGAGATTAGAGACAGAGAGAATGAGGCACAAAGACAGACAGACAGACATTTAAATAGACAGAGACAGGGATAGAGAGACAGACAGAGCCAGACATAGAGGGAGAGATAGAGAAAGAGAAATACAACAGAGATAGAGATACAGACAGACACAGAGAGACACACAGGCAGACAGGGAAAAGAGAGTGACAGGGGCAGAGAGACATGCAGACAAAGAGAGGGGGGACAGACAGACAGAGAGAGACACACAGGCGAACAGAGAAAAAAAAGAGTGACTTGGGCAGGGAATCATGCAGACAAAGAGAGGGGGCAGACAGACAGAGAGAGACACACAGGCAAACAGAGAAGAAGAGAGTGACAGGGGCAGAGAGACATGCAGACAAATAGAGGGAGGCAGACAGACAGAGACACACAGGCAAACAGAGAACAAGAGAGTGACAGGGGGCAGAGAGACATGCAGACAAAGAGAGAGGGGGACAGACAGACAGAGAAAGACACACAGGCAAACAGAGAAAAAGAGAGTGACAGGGGCAGAGAGACATGCAGACAAAGAGAGAGGGGAACAGACAGACAGAGACACACAGGCAAACAGAGAAAAAGAGAGTGACAGGGGGCAGAAGGACATGCAGACAAAGAGAGTGGGCAAACAGGCAGAGAGAGACACACAGGCTAACAGAGAAAAAGAGAGTGACAGGGACAGACAGACATGCAGGCAGAGAGGGGAAGACAGACAGACAGAGAGAGACACACAGGCAAACAGAGAAAAAGATAGTGACAGGGGGCAGAGAGACATGCAGAAAAAGAGAGAGGGGGAGACAGACAGACAGAGACACACAGGCAAATCGAGAAAAAGAGAGTGACAGGGGCAGAGAGACATGCAGACAAAGAGAGGGGGAGACAGACAGACAGAGAGAGACACACGGGCAAACAAAGAAAAAGAGAGAGACAGGGACAGATAGACATGCAGACAAAGAGAGAGGGGGGCAGAGAGGCAGAGAGAGAGACACACAGGCAAACAGAGAAAAAGAGAGTGACAGGGGCAGAGAGACATGCAGACAAAGAGAGGGGGAGAAAGACAGACAGAGAGAGACACACAGTCAAACAGAGAAAAAGAGACTGGCAGGGGCAGAGAGACATGCAGACAAAGAGAGGGGGACAGACAGACATAGACACACAGGCAAACAGAGAAAAAGAGAGTGACAGGGGCAGAGAGACATGCAGACAAAGAGAGGGGGGAGAGACAGACAGAGACACACAGGCAAACAGAGGAAAAGAGAGTGACAGGGGCAGAGAGACATGCAGAAAAAGAGAGGGGGCAGACAGGCAGAGAGAGACACACAGGCAAACAGAGAAAAAGATAGTGACATGGGCAGAGAGGCATGCAGACAAAGAGAGAGGGGGACAGACAGACAGAGAGAGACACACAGGCAAACAGAGAAAAAGAGAGTGACAGGGGCAGAGAGACATGCAGAAAAAGAGAGAGGGGGACAGACAGACAGAGAGAGACACACAGGCAAACAGAGAAAAAGAGAGTGACAGGGGCAGAGAGACATGCAGACAAAGAGAGAGGGGGACAGATAGACAGAGACACACAGGCAAACAGAGAAAAAGAGAGTGACAGGGGCAGAGAGAAATGCAGACAAAGAGAGAGGGGGACAGAGAGGCAGAGAGAGACACACAGGCAAACAGAGAAAAAGAGAGTGACAAGGGCAGAGAGACATGAAGACAAAGAGAGGAGGAGACAGACAGACAGAGAGAGAGACACAGGCAAACAGAGAAAAAGAGAGTGACAGGGGCAGAGAGACATGCAGACAAAGAGAGGGGGAGACAGACAGACAGACAGAGACACACAGGCAAACAGAGAAAAAGAGAGTGGCAGGGGCAGAGAGACATGCAGACAAAGAGAGGGGGACAGACAGACATAGAGAGACACACAGGCAAACAGAGAAAAGGAGAGTGACAGGGGCAGAGAGACATGCAGACAAAGAGAGGGGGGACAGACAGACAGACAGAGACACACAGGCAAACAGAGGAAAAGAGAGTGACAGGGGCAGAGAGACATGCAGAAAAAGAGAGGGGGCAGACAGGCAGAGAGAGACACACAGGCAAACAGAGAAAAAGATAGTGACAGGGGCAGAGAGACATGCAGACAAAGAGAGAGGGGGACAGACAGACAGAGAGAGACACACAGGCAAACAGAGAAAAAGATAGTGTCAGGGGCAGAAAGACTTGCAGACTAAGAGAGGGGGTGACAGACAGACAGAGAGAGACACACAGGCAAACAGAGAAAAAGAGAGTGACAGGGGCAGAGAGACATGCAGAAAAAGAGAGAGGGGGACAGACAGACAGAGACACACAGGCAAACAGAGAAAAAGAGAGTGACAGGGGCAGAGAGACATGCAGACAAAGAGAGAGGGGGACAGACAGACAGAGACACACAGGCAAACAGAGCAAAAGAGAGTGACAGGGGCAGAGAGACATGCAGACAAATAGAGATGGGGACAGACAGACACACACAGGCAGAAAAGAGAGTGAAAGGGGCAGAGAGAAAGCGAGAGAGGCAGACAGGCAAACAGAGAATAAGAGAGTGACAGGGGCAGAGTCATGCAGACAGAGATGGGGACAGACAGACAGAGACACACAGAGAAAAAGAGAGTGACAGGGGCAGAGACATGCAGACAAATAGAAATGGGGACAGACAGACACACACAGGCAGAAAGAGAAAAAGAGAGTGAAAGGGACAGAGAGAAAGCGAGAGAGGCAGACAGGCAAACAGAGAAAAAGAGAGTGACAGGGGCAGAGAGAAATGCAGACAAAAAGAGAGAGACAAAAACACACACACAGGCAGACAGAGAGTGACAGGGACAGAGACATGCAGACAGAGAAAAATAGAGAGACACACACACAGACTGAGAGACACACAGAGACACACAGGCAGACAAAGAAGAGAGTGACAGGGACAGAGAGACATTCAGACAAAGAGCGAGACAGATACAGACAGAGACACACAGACAGACAGAACAGAGATACAGAGAGATAGAGAGAGACAGATATACAGACACAGTGAGAGAGACAGACCGACAGAAAAACAGACAGACAAACACAGACGTTGAGAGGGACAGAGAGAGTGTGTGACAGAGAGAAGAAACAGACAGATGGATAAGAGACAGAGAGAGAGAACCAGACAGCAGACAGACAGAGAGAGAGAGAGAGAGAGAGAGAGAGAGGAGAGACAGGCGGAGAGAGACAGACATAGACAGAGAGGCAGGGAGAGACAGGGACAGCGTAGACAGACATAGAGAGCAAGTGCGGATCTAGATATTTTTGTCAGGCAAAATGGACGGACGAAGCCAAAAGTATATCCCTGTTGGGGGATAACAACATACATTGCACCGCGAACATAACAAATAAACATTGAAATCTCTTCAGAATTCTTTGGGTTTCTTACTGTTATACCTTACGTTCATTCTTTGCGAGTAATCAGACCCAAAATGTCACTACTCTAGTTCGTGTTATCACAAAATCAACTAAGGTGCCGTCTCTGGGTCCTGTAGGCATTACAGGCGATATTTGGTCAATTAGGTGTTGTTATGGCTACCCATGTTTTCCACCTGTACGTAAGATAATCCACTTGCTAAATCTCGTGGATTATCTCCAAGTACAGGCCGACAACCCATGGTATAACTATTACATATATAATATTGAAGAATTTGAAAAGCTGAAATACAAAAATCTCTGCAGATTATTTTGTTAGTGGATTTAATACATTTAGACAATCTAACGCTCAAAAATTTTGCTTAACTGGACCTTGTAACCTATGTATAGTAGAGTCTGAATTGTGTGGTGCACCTGTTGCTCAAAATTGTGAGGTGCATCTGTAGCTCAAACCTAGGTGCACTTGTAGTTCAAATGCAGTGCAAACCCAGTAGCAGCTTAGCATGCACGGATCCAGAAGGTTTTGTCAGAGGGGTCCAACTTTGACATTTTTTTTCTAGTTTTTTTTCCTCCAAATACCACTATTAGTGGGCCATCAATGGCCCGTCAGCGAAACGCCATTTAAATGCCATTTTGCTGGCGGGCTGATGATGGCCCAACATTGAATGCTGGCTTTGTAGCTTTGTGATTTTATGGGGATCCAGGCCAGTATTGCTAAGGAACCCTATATTTTTATAATTTTCCAGGGGACCCCCTGTCCCCCCTCTGGATCCACACATGCTTAGGATCAGAGCAAGTGCACTGTCAACTTTAGCTAAGATTCTACTGCATATACTTTACTTTAGTTGGTACTTTGAGCTATCTGGCCCTGAGGTTATAATGGTTTTTTTCATGCTCAACTCAGCTGAGCATGAAATTTCAACTGTTTTAAAGTCTAAAATGCTGAAAAAAGGCATGTCTTGCTTTCAAAGTCTTAAATATTTTTTCATGCTAACACATGTTAAAATGCCAATAATTGTTGTTACATGTATGTTATATTTATAATTGTTGACATTTAAACATTTATGAGCATGAAAAAAATTGTGCTTATTTTGGTTGAGCATGAAAAGAGTTTTATAACCTAGAGGCCAGGATTTGAGTTATGGAGATCTAACTTTGTATGTGTAAATATTTTATCTGGATCATATTAAGTGTAAATAGATGAATACAAATTAATTAATATGATACTAGAGTTGTTGTTTAGCCCATGACCAGCCAACTTCTTTTTGCTTACATATATTCCTACCCACAAGGGCATTTCAGAGATTTTTTTTTTGTTTTTCCCCTTTATAAGTCTATGGAAGCTATTACTGCCTGGGGCATGGCCAGTTTGGACCTGGCCATGCCACAGGGATTAATAGTTCCCATAGACTTATATTTAGTATGTAGCAATGTCTAGTACTTACCTACATAGATCCTTTCAATCAAATATTTTTTGTTTGATTTGATTCTTTACGTCCCATCAAAAATCTTTCAGTTATATAGGGACGGGTCTTCCTGGGTTATGAACCAGTACTAAGCTAGGATTAATGTTCTTGCTCAAGGACACAATCAAATATATAATATGTGGACTTTTTAAGGGTTTTTTTTTCCATTATGTCTAAGGAAGCTAATAACCCCTGACCTTTGTGTGTAACCTGGGCTTAGATTCACACAATGCCGACAGTAAAGACAATGAGAAGACTGCTCCTTCCGGAATTATATTTCATGGAATCTAAAACTATAATGTCAACGTTTTATTCTGCCTACATAGAGTTTGTTGAGGTACAAATCACACCCCCAACCATCACCATTCCCCATAATCAAGATCTAAGTCTATGTTCCTGCACCCCAGATAGCAGATATGCTGTATTCATTGGACACATTAATGAGCCGTGACATGTGATTTCCAACAATGTGGCATTTTGACAATCATAGACTCGGATGAGCCTGTGCAGCCTCCTATTAAGCTTAAAAGCTCCAAATGGTGTTCATTCAGTAGCTTGACACTCGTAGAATATTCAAGTGACTAGCAAAGGCTCTGATCAGACTGCACGTATGCGCAGACTGAACTTAGGCTTTGCTGGTTGCATATACCACATTGTTGGAAATCTCATGTTGCGGCTCAAAGGATCATTGACACTTGCTATGGGCAAATGTCTATGGTTTTCAGTAAAAATAAAAGTTTGTCAATCGTCCCGTTCTTCACCTCGAAGCTACCCTGAGAACTTTATGGCTGTGAAATCCATTTTCGATATTATATGCTTCAAAGATGTAAAATTCTGGGTAGAACAATCAGTTTTACATTAAAATATATAGAAATTTGAAAACATTTTTTTAAATATCAGCAGAAAGCCAAAAGCTTTTGCATGTATATGTGTTACCATATTTTACACATTGTATGGAAGTGGCTTGCTGGCACACAGGGGGGGGGGGGGGGGGGGGGGGGGGGGAAGATGTTCAGCAGCCCAAAAACCCAGGGCCTAAGCCCATAAAACCAACCTCCTAAATTGCTTTGTATTCTGTGCTAGTTTCATGTTAAGTAAATGAGGATTAAAAGTAGAATTAGCAAGGTTTATGCATTTTTTCATAAGAAAAAATCTCACTGTTATTAAATGACACATTATTTTGCAAACATCCTGTACTTATCTATTTGCATGCTAAGGAATTGTTCATGTTTTAATTTTCGTCTGCTGACTTTCTTCAAAATTAAGTTTTTAAAAATAAACCACTCAGGACAACCATCGGAGTGTCAAACATTTTGGATCCAGATCAAGACCAACATTCAAGTGGTCTTCATCTGGGTTCAAACTGTTTGCAAAAGGCTATGGCAGATGACAAAATTATCCACTGGCATGCAAAGAGTTATAACAGTGTTCAATATATTGTCTCATATAGGTAGCTTTCAACAGGGATATACATGTATAAGTATACCATAAATATTCGGACACATTAAATACATTTAACATGCTATGCCCTTTAAACAAAGCAAAAGTAATATTCAAAGGATCTAGTTAGAATCAGTTTTACTTTCCAATGCTAAATGGGACACTTTCATTCCTTCAAAAATAATAAAATTCATTTGTTGAGCTTTCAGTTTTGTATTACATGTATTTACGGTACATGTAGTCAAAAATGTACAGGTAACTTCTAAGTTATCTCCCCAAAATCATTTTATTACAAAACATATTTTGTTTTTAAAACCATTTCATCAATTATCATGATTCGTTAATACTCTACATATATGTTCAACAGATATCACCATGCCTACCAAATAAATCAAGAAAACGTGCAGAAATCACTTTTTAAAGCACTTTTTATTGTCATGAAATTTCAGACCCCCTCCCCTTTCTACCCGCCATAACTCTCGAGTGCGTAGGAATTCTGAAAATATTTTGCTTGTCGGCTCTTGCCATCACATTCACCTATTGCACTGATACTACATGCACCACACCAGGAGCTCAAAAGCAGCGTTCTGGGAATCAGAAAAATAGGCGTACAAGGCCCAAACCGTCAATGATCCTTTTGTTGTTCCCTTGTTCATCTGATATATATGATACAATAAAACCTGTGCCCACTCAAAAATAGACAAAACAAAGATTTTAATGACAAATGGAAGCTTGATATAGACCAAAAGTATTGCAGAATCCTCCCCTTGGAGCATTCTGCAATACTTTAAGCTGCATTAAGCACTTATCGGTCTTGAAAACCAATTTTTGGTCTTTTTGAGAGTGGTCGTTTTACACAGGTTTTCCTGTACATGTATCTCAGTCTTCTGTCTCAGAAACTGTTGTTCTCAACTCACTGTGTTTAACCTCCTGCCAACAATTAGATAAAACCAGTAAAGCCAACCCCCCACACCTTTATACATATGAACCCCCTTTCCAAAAATCAAGGATCCGCCCCTGAACTCAGATCAGACTTCTCCTTCAGGAGTAGGTTAATCTGGATTTATAATTTTTAATCAGGCCTGTTGGGTAAACATGAAAGGATGAAAATAGAAAACACTCTTAACAACATTGGTTCCTTTATTCAGTGTCTCAAAAAATGGTTGTGAAAATATAATTTTGTTCCAAAAAGTAATACATCTAATTAAAGATTGTGAAGTAAGTGAAATAGCATAGAAAGATATATATAGCACAGTAATTAATTACATGATATGGTGAACCATAAATAGTACAGTATGTCATGGAAAGACCATGACCTGGACATTCCAAGTAGTGTTTTCTCCGACAAATTTAGATCATAAAACTAGAAAAATCTAAGGAAGTGATTTATAGCACATTAGTTGTGTCACATGGGTTATAAATAGACAATGATATCATGGGAACACTATGACTCAGATGTTCCAAGTAGTGTTTTCTCTCATGTATTTAGCTTGTGAAACTAGAAAAAGCTAAAGGAATCATTTTTAGCATAATATGGGAACACCATTGCCCAGATATTCCAAGTAGTGTTTCCTCTTAGTTAGATTGTGAAGCTAGAAAAAGCTATTTATAGTGCAATAGTTGTGTCATATGATTTATAAATAGAACAGGACAACATGGGAACGCCATGACGCAGATGTTCTAAGTAGGGTTTTCTCTGGTGTATTTTATAGCTTATAAAGCTAGGAAAGGCTAAATGAGTTATTTATAGCACAATGATTGTGTCACATGTGAATTACAAATACAATATAGAACAGGATTTCATAGAAACATCATGACCAAGTGGCTTGCCTTGGCTTGTTCTGATCAGTGACATTGCTGATCAGAACACTGCCATGATTGATTCATAGCTATATTAGCTATTTTCAAAATTCAAGCCAAAATGAAAACAACGATACTCAGTTGGCAACGAGTTAATGACACAACATACCATATCAAAATTTTATTGACAATTTGTGTTGAAAACAGTCATTTGGAATGACCGGCAGCTTTCAAATTTAAATTTATCTTTGGACCGTTATTTGAAGTTTTAGTCTTTGAGTGAAAGAAACATTGCACATGTATTTAAACAAAAAGGCCAGGCCTCCAGATAAGAGTGCATATATGAAAATTAATATTCTTATTTTTCAACCTAAATGTATGTTGTGGGTGGTCAAAAGAACCGTCTCAATGAGACCTTCTTTTGAGCACCCATAACACAAGAATAAAACAGTGGATTAAAAAATAATCATAATTTTATGCACATAATATATCCTTATCTGGGCCAATGAGAAAAGCCTAAGTTACTTCTGGTGCATCACCTAGAGATACAACTTGTGTTTGGTCCACTGTCTTTGGATGAAAATTCAATCTTTGATATCTATCAAATTCAAATATAGAAAGATCACAAATTACTTTGAGATACAACTTTATTTTTGGTCTACTATATTTAAGAAAAAAAATTGGTCCAATACATTTTAGAGAAAATACAACCTTAAATATTTGTAAATATGAAAAATACATGAAAATTGGTCAAATATATCTCTTGATCACAGTTTTAAAAAGAAACAACAATAGCACTAAAAATTGGGAAAAGAATTGCAAGAGAAATATGGGTCTCTTCGTGAACTAACCCGTTTCCGAACAAGTAATACTCAAACCAATCTGCTCAGTTACAGACACTTGCTTGAATTTCAAAATTTTGCAATGCAGACTACTATACTTTACGCATAGCGCATAACAAAGGCGCTGATCAGACTATCCGGATGCACAGGCTGGTCTGCATCTTTGTTGTTCGCATGCATCAAAATCATGTTTTCTCGCAGTGAGGCCCATATGTCTGAATGCAAGTGCTCTGATACTTCCAAATATCTGCTTTACATTACCTCCTTGCATGCTGGGTAATTTTTCATGCTTTGAATGTTTTTCAAAATTAACTATATTCAAAAAATTCTTTCAGGAACACTATCAGAGTGTCAAACTGTTTGGATCAGATC
The DNA here is from genome assembly GCA_964019695.1 of Loripinus fragilis. NCBI lineage: Eukaryota > Metazoa > Mollusca > Bivalvia > Lucinida > Lucinidae > Loripinus > Loripinus fragilis. The sequence continues at coordinate 84,010,645 of OZ026517.1, forward strand.
AGGACCAAAATTCTGTTGGTCATGATCTGGGTCCAAACTGTTTGCAAAGGCTACCAGCAGCGGATTAAAGTCGCAGCTAGCAAGTGGCACCTCCAATGTTACAATGGTTCCTGTACCAAACCATTTGAATCCAGATCAGGACCGATGTCTGTCCTGATCTGGGTCCAAACTGTTCAGTAAATGACAAAAATTGCAGCTTGCAAAGAAAAGAGGTATATAATGGCGCCTTCAAGTTAAAAATGGTTCCCCATCCCAATATTTAGAGTTACTATGGTAAAAGAGCACATAAATATGGTAAAGTTCTTACTCCCTATAAATACACGAAATATATAATATGGTATCAAAAATTTAACCAGCCGATCAAATCCTTGCACACCAGTCAACAATTTTTCCATCATATCAGGATGATTTTGTGTCTTCCTGGGTTGAACCAGTTATAAGCAGAGGATTACAATGTCTTTCTAAAGGAACACAGTGCCTCCAGAGAGTTTTAAACCAGCGACCCCTTAATCTGAAGTCTTAAAACTCAACCACTTGGATATTTTTGCATCATAAATTTTATAACTTCATATAAAGCAAAATATAGGAAAGTGGCTCTAATAAAGGTAAAAAAAAGTTTGAAATTTCCTAAATCCTGAACTTTAGAAATTCAAATCTTAAAATTTGCAGCATCTCTATAAAATATTAACAATATCAAGTTTAAATGTTAAGTTGCATTTGGATAAACTGAAATTAATCAGAGACTGAAGCTATTATAATCTGCATAAAGCGGCATTTTGAGGCTGACTTTCTGGGAAAGTCAGCCTTTGGAATAATCCTGAAAACTACTTTCATCTATGACATAACTATTCTATAACTTCTATATAAGTTCTGGGTCGAGAGCATTATAAAGGGACACTAATTGAAGTGGGACTCCCAAACAAACATAACACAGTTGTGTCTTTCATGTTTGATAACATAAACATGGGTGTGTTCATTGTACATTTTCAAGGGATAACAAGTTAGAATTTTCATATAACATTTTATTGCATATCCTGTTGTTGTTTTTTTGCTTTATCTTAGTATAAAAGAAAAACACATTGGAATAGCAATGATGAATCCACAAGGGTTTGGTTGATGGTGGTCATTAAAGCCTTTCAGAATCTTTGCAGAGTTCAATGAAATTCAGACACAGAAAAAATAATGAATGTCCACGGAATAAATGCAATTTAACACTTTTGCACTCAGTGCAAACTTAAAGCCTGTTGCACTCAGTGCAAACTTAAAGCCTGTTGCACTCAGTGCAAACTTAAAGCCTGTTGCACTCAGTGCAAACTTAAAGCCTGTTGCACTCAGTGCAAACTTAAAGCCTGTTGCACTCAGTGCAAACTTAAAGCCTGTTGCACTCAGTGCAAACTTTAAGCCTGTTGCACTCAGTGTGGCCAAAACTCTGTGGAGTTTTGGCTACTCTGTGTGCAATAGGCCTATTTAAATATAAAACATTTGCCCAAAGGCCAAGCTATCAAAGATTTGTTGCTGGTTTTTAATTTAAGTACTTGCCTTGGACCACAAGTCCATATCTTAAGCAAGTTTATACTTGCATATAGTACAACAGTAAACATGGTGTAAAAATGAACAGACACAATAAAGATACAGCCACTAGGTTATTAAACTTTCACCACCCAACCCAAGCAATTACTAGCCAAGCATTTACTTACACATGAAACAATGGAAAGTGACTAGGCCCCGAGGTTATAAAACTTTTTTCATATTGAACTTTCAAATGCTCATAAAAACTAAAATGCTGAAAAATAAATACTTTTCTTGCTTTCAAGCTCTCAGATCAAGTATTTATCATGCTAATAAATGTTAAAATGTCAACAATTTGTTGGCATTTTAACATTTATAAGCATGATAAATTTCATGTTCAGTTGAATTCAGCATGAAAAAAAGTTTAGAACCTCGGGCCCTGTTGACCATTATGAGTGAAGTCATGAGATCACCAAAGATACAGATAAGCCTGCAATTCTAGGCATGCTGATCAGGCTACTTACATGTAGATTATATAACACTGTAAAGTTTCAAGATTCAAGGTAGGTTTCAATGGGTGAAAGTTCAAAATTTCCAAATTCCTCAACTTTTGACAATGAAATCTTAAAACTTGCAGTATGTCTACAAATATCAACAATTTAATGTTTAAATGGTCCATTGTCGTTAGATATACTAAAAATAAATCAAAGAAGCTATTAGAATATGCCTTATTCAGAATTTACGGCTGGCCTAAAAATCCTGAATTCAGGAATAATCCTGAAAACTTTCATCTATGTTTCGAAGGTGAATGGTCATATTTCCTGCTGACCAGCAACATTACTAAAAAATCACAGTCATGCGCGGATCCAGAGGGGGAGCAGGGGGTCCAAACCCCTGAAAAATCACAAAGCTATAGGGTTTCTTAGCAATACTGGTCCGGATACCCTGAAAAGGCACAAAGCTACCAAGCCAGGATTCAATGTTGGGCCATCATCGGCCCGCCAGCCAAAGGCCATTTAATGGTGTTTCTCTGGCAGGCCAATAATGGCCCGCTTATAGTGATATTTGGCCCCTCTTTCCCCCTCTTCAACTAGAAAACAAACAAAAAAACGTTGTTAGAGTTGGACCCCCTCTGACAAAACTTTCTGGATCTGTGCATGATAATTAAGTAGAACAGAATATGGAGAACAACAGACATAAAATAGAAACAAAAATAAATTGACTAAAGCTGTAATATATTGTGAACTTTTTTTCTTTAAAAGTTTGGAGATACACCTACAATTATCATTTACATCTATATCATTTAAATCCATTTAGCTGATTAAAATTCATTCATAATTATATACTACTGAAAATATGATAAGCATCCTGCCTATATAAATCTCTTTCTTTAAATTCTTGCATAAACACTGTTTATTCTAGACAAGGGGATAAAAAACTAATGAGGGGATAACTGTATTCAAAATTTTCATTTGGGGAGGTATGTTGTTGGATATACGGTCGGAAATTTAGTTTTACGGCTCCGCTCACACGTCGCCTGACCGTGATTTCCAAACGTATATCCGACGATATACCTCCCCAAATGAAAATTTTGAATATGTTTATCCCATTCTAATGCACTTCTGCAGTTTTGTCTCAAATTGGAGCCTTGCCGCATAATGCTGCACATCATCCAAGGAAATGTGACGTAATTAATGACCGGTTTCCTACACAGTATATCGCAGGATATACAGTCGAAAATTTTGGACATTATCCAATCAGAAGTGGCATTTCAGAAACAAGTGCATTAGAATCAACATTTTATGCTCAAAATTTTTGGTTATCCTCACCTATGAAGTACTAGGGCATTGCAATGTTGGTGCGTACCAAAATTTAAGTAGTATATATCCAGTGAGTATCAAACCTACAAAACTACTATATGGGCTGTGATAAAAGAAAACCTGTCTTCCGCGTTTGTGACCCGGTTAGACTCACACAAGCCTGCACAGCTACAGAGACTAGCTACAATGTAAAAATTTCTACGAAGCAAGTTTAGATATCATTCTTTGAAGGGAGCAATTAACACAGGTGCTGATTAGACTGCAGGCTGATCTGTGTCTTTGTTGTTTGCATGCAACAAATTCAAGTTTTCTTGCATCAAGGCCCATTTAATCTCTCTGCAAAAGCAAGGATTATGAATATCACTTAATAAACAACATACACTTTAATTCACAGATATGTTTATCACTCACTAACAACCAAAACAATAACAATTTTCCCATACTTTTCACAATAAAACAGCCTATTACTTAATTTTGGAATCAAGTACCTTACTTGGAACATAGACAAAATTAACCATCCATGGATTGCTAGATACGCAAAATAAAGTAAATGTTCTAAAATTTAGAACACTTTTCTCTTTCTGTTCTCAAAATATATTGATGGTTTTCTGGGCTGGAATTCACACAATGCTTGTCAGAAACATTTACCATTTTTATTTTAGTGCACTTGTTACTGTAACACGATGTCTGATTGGATAACGTTAGAAATTTGCGACAGTATATCAGCAATCAGAAATAGTTTGACATCATTAATAATGTCACATTTCTTTAGATGACATGCAGCTTGATGCAGATTGTAATGATCCAATTCGAGACGAAACAAAGATTTTACTGGTATATTATGTTGCATTAAAATGGGGATAACCATATTGAAAATTTTCTTTCAGGGAGGTATAATCATTGGATATACGGTTGTAAATCATGTTTTACAGCTCCGCTCACGCATCACCGTAAAACTAAATTTCTCTCTGGCTGTATATCTGATGATACACCTCCCAAATGAAAATTTTGAATACAGATATCTCCTAAAAGCAATCATTAGCATATCCATTTGTGTTAAAACCGATTCAAAAAGTAACTAATAGGCTGTCGATAAATATCAACCACCCAACCGTTTACACTCTTAAGTCTTAATCATTTAATGTAGTGTATAAATATTTAGAGTGCCTAAATTAAACTATCCTTATTTAGTTATACCAAGCCTTTTCTGAAGAAATTTTGACGATATTTTATTCTTGTTCTTATTAAGATAGTCTGCTCCTCCGTTTTTGGACCATTCTGTTTCAAACTCTCGTCCAAGAATCTCAGCTCCCTTCTTCCTTACTAGGCCTGTCTCCTCTAGACTCAGCTCACACATGTTCATATCATCACTTCCTGTAATAGAGGAAATCTTCCATTTTAGGGAGAAATAGAGAAATATTTCATTTTAGGGAGAAATAGAGGTAATTTTCCATTTTCAGGGAGAAATAGAAAAAAATCCTTTACAGGGAGAAATAGAGAACATTTTCCATTTTAGGGAGAAATAAAGAAAGTTTCTATCTTAGGGAGAAATAGAGGTAATTTTCCATTTTAGGGAGAAATAGAAAAAAAATTCTTTTATATGGAGAAATAGAGAAAATTTTCCTTTTAGGGAGAAATAGAGAAAATTTCTATTTTTGGGAGAGGGAGAAACAGAGAAAGTTTTCCATTTTAGGGAGAATCTTAAAATATTTGATGCAGCTCATGAGATTTTGTTACAGTGCAGTCTCTTTATTACACACCTCATTATAACACAGGCTTCCATATAGCATGGTTATGCTGTGGCTCCCAATTTTTTATTATCATAGTATTTTACAAAAAATTATAGGAAAATGACCATTTCATGGTCATTTTCCTATAATTCCTTTGTAAAATTGTCCCTTTAATTTCCTATAATTCCTTTGTAAAATTGTCCCTTTATTTTCCTATAATTCCTTTATAAAATTGTCCCTTTATAACACAATTCACTTATAACATGTTCCATTCCTCAGGACACCAAGCATAGCAATATAAAGAGACTGCACTGTTTCTTACTGAACACGTGTAAAGGTATTTGATGTTTGTGTATCTTATCCTCTGAAGTCATTCTTTACTCCTGCATGTTCAGCTATCTAGAGGGGCTATATCTAGGGGCCTGTTCATCTATTCATTATTTTGTGTGTGCAAGCAGTGAAGGCTCTTGTAACTTCTGCAGGCTCATCTGAGCATTTGCTGCTCACATATGCAAGAAGTAACACAATCCTATGAACTGGCCTCAATGTTTTAAAATTTTCAACACTTGAAATATTTTTTTTTTATTTTACAAAAAGGGAAAAAGGTTCTTTTCATTTCATACGTTGTATGGAGATTTATGACCATTGATTTAAAAAAGAAGCAAAAGTAGTTATGGCATGCACATAAATTGAATCTGCACTGAAGATGATACAGATAACGTTTAACTCTTTTCCCCCTGAGAAAATTTTCATGTGTTTTTGTCGTCTGCTGCCTTTTTTTGGAAAAATTATTTCAGGAATACCATCAGAGTGTCAAACAGTTTGGATCCAGATCAGGCCCAACATTCTGTCGGGCCTGATCTGGGTCCAACTGTTTGCAATAGTTATCAGCAGACGGCACTAGGAGATAAAGAGATAACATTGACCTGTTTAGTTTAAAATAAAAGGAATGGGTGGGTGGACATTAGCAAACTTTAGTTGAATCAAAATGCACACACACCAGTCCTCACAGTACAACTCTGGCAGGAAGCCAGTCTGGGCTCTGCTTGAACAGTTGGACTAAACTTCTAACAATTTATTTGTATGTCTTTTGTTTTGCCATTTTCTGCATAAATCAAAATGATAAGCTGTAATAAACTTAGCAGACATTAAATGAATCTGAAAAATGATGTCCGCTGAAGTTATCTGCTGCAAATATTTGCTAACATTATTGGCCAATTTAAGTACTGAGGCCCAGATCATACTGCTCCCATCCTACAGGAGCAATCTGATCTGGGTCTTCACTGTTTGAACAAGGCTTCTAATACATTTAGGCAGACGACAAAATCAGACCACGTTTGTTGTGATTGGCACTTTAAGGGTTAATAAAATTTCTCCAAGTAGCTGTCAAATTAGGAGTTGATCTTTAAAATTATGAATTTTCTTAACGCTTTGAATGCTGGGTAATTTTGCATGCTTTTGTTGTCGTCTGCTGACTTTTTCAAAATTAACTTTTCAAAAAATTCTTTCATGAATATTGTCGATCCTGATCTGGTTGTCAAACAGCTTGGATCAAGATCAGAACCAAAATTTTGTCAAGCCTGATCTGGGTCCAAACTGTTTGCAAAGGTTATCAGCAGACAACAAAAGTGGCCGCTGGCAAGAGAAGAGCTTACAATCAAAGCACCAATCATACAGGCAGCAGACAACAAGTTTTGTGACATGTTTCTGTAGTTTCAGGGAAAATAAAACTTGACATTTCATGTGAATCATCTGCCATTTGAAATATCAAGTCTTTTTTTATTTCATAAAGCAGGGACGAAATGGGCAGATGTCATCTGTTGCAAAGAAATTGTTGGTAATGCTTTAAGGGTCAAAAGGCATGCAGACTGTATACAATATTATAAGTACAGTAAAACCTGTCTTAAGTGGCCACTAAAAAGAAGACCAAAAATTGTTTTTGAGACGTAAAATCGCTTAATGCAGGTCATAAGTATTGCAGAATGCTCCAAGGGGAGCATTCTGCAATACTTTTGACCTTCATTAAGCTACCATTTGTCATTATGATCTTTATTTTGTCTATTTTTGAGTGGCCACTTAAGACAGGTTTTACTGTAGCATTTAATATACAAAACATGCAGCAATATTGGGTCAAAACATGCAGAAATGTTAGCTTCACAATAGACACAGAACATGCAAAGCAACCTAGAATCAACACTGCAACTGCGTTTGATCTGTTACTGTAAATTTGGATATTTTCGCAAGGGGTTTATTTTCGCGAAACGTCGCATATGCGAAGTTTCGTGAAAAAAAAAATCATCGGGAAATGGCGAAATCACTCTGTCATTTAGCGATATAGATAAATCATGCCCTAGTCGTGATTTTTTAATATCGCAACTATATCGTTTAACGCTATTCGCGAAAATAAAAATCTTGAGAAAATTTCCGAATTTACAGTAATTTATGATTAACTCTTTTCCCATTTTGTTGTCTGCTGTTCACCTTTGCGAACAGTTTAGACCCAGATCAGCCCTACAAAATGTCTAGCCTGATCTTGATCCAAACTGCTTGACAAACTTAAAGTATTCTCTAAATAATTTTTTGAAACCGCTCATCCTGTAAAAATCTGCCGAAGTCAAAAACAGCATGCACAATTACCCAGCATGCTTTGTTTTGTTTTGTTTGATTTGATTCTTTATGTCCCAGTCACCAATCTTTCAGTTATGTCGAGATGGGTCTTCCTGGGTTGAACCAGTACTAAGCAATGATGAATGTGTCTTGCTCAAGGACACAACCCTGTGACGCTGTTGAGGCTCAAACCCGGGGCCCTTCAGTCTCGAGTCAAGCCCCCTACCACTGAGCCACTGCACTCCCATTACCCAGCATGCAGAGTTAATTAACAGCTCATATGAAAATATCCAACCCGTGAAGTTTCAGACAAAACTGCACATCTGTGTGATCTTATCTGAGTCTTCAATGTTCACACTGTAGATGAAAGCTCAGACACAAGAACTACACTCTAGCGCTACTAGATAGCAATGAAAGCACATTTAACCCTACGTATACTAGTGATTCCTAAATTAGTTTTTTGGCACACAGTGAAGACCCAGATGAAATGCCACATAATGCGGCATTTCATCAGGGTCTACACTGTTTGCTAAGACAAAAACGATCTTGAGAGAAAGGAATGCAATTTTATTTGGAAATAATAACCTGTGGCCCTCGATATACACAATAGACCATCCCAAGTTTATTGTATCAAACCAGAAAAGAACCCCAGGCCTTTAGTTAAGAGTTTGTACCAAAATATTAATTCTCATTGAGACGGTTCTTTTGAGCACCCAAAACATTTGTTCAAACTGATGGGTAGGAAAATGTTTACAATTTTACAGTAATATCTAAACCTATGAATCCATTAGGGTGTAAGGGTTAAAGAATGACTTAAAACTAAATGAATCAGTTCATGAAATTTTGGTTCTTATTGCATATGCATTAAAGTCACTCCTTTTACATGCACAGCTATTTAGTAGGGCTAGAGGTCAAAAGTTTGGTCTGAGCCTTCCTGTATTTCCATACTTTGTGAACTAAACCAGGGAATGGTTTGGTGAGACTGTGTGTATGAGCAGGCTTATCTGAGATCTGAACCATCCCTGCTAGCCTGTGTTTGTTTTGTTTGATTTGATTCTTTATGTCCCATCAACAATCTTTCAGTTAAACAGGGACGGGTCTTCCTGGGTTGAACCAGTATTGAGCAAGGATAAATGTGTCTTGCTCAAGGACCAAAACGCAGTGACGCCGGTGAGGCTCGAACCTGCGACCCCTCTGTCTTGAGTCAAGCTCTCTACCACTGAGATGAGACTGTGTGTATGAGCAGGCTTATCTGAGATCTGAACCTTCCCTGTTAGCCTGTGTGATATGTACCAAAATCTCATGAACCGACTCAAATGAAGGGAGTGCAATAATTTAATTTAAAGGCCTTTGTTGTTCGCACGATTTTCACATGCAAAAGAATCAGGCCCGAGGTTATAAAACTTTTTTCATGCTTAACTCATCTGAGCATGAAATTTCAACTGCTCATAAAAACTAAAATACTGACATATGCAGAAGTTTCTTGCTTTAAGTCTCTCAGATGTTGTATTTATCATGCTTATAAATGTTAAAGTGCCAACAATTGTTGGCATTTTAACATTTATGAGCAGGATAAATTTCATGCTCAGCTGAGTTGAGCATGGAAAAAGTTTTATAACCTCAAGGCCTGGTTTTCTTGTAAGAAGCCCATTAACAGTTAATTGCACCCTCTTTAACAATCAAAGCAACATATATACATGTATTATCCAGGATAAATATTCCAGAATATGACTTTCTTTACAAACAAACCTGCCAGACAGCTGAACTTCTGATCATTTTTTCCTTAAAACACCACACTTATACAAAACATGCTGGTACGTTCAGGGGATTACTTGTATTTTCAAGGGAGACAACTTTAGTAAAACACATAAATTGTTTTGCCAAGATTAGATCATAATAAAGATTGTCTAAAATTGGTGCCATTTGCTCTTTTCCTTTGCACTAAGCATTAGAAAGGAAAGCAGGATACCATGATTAATTGACAGCGTGCACTTTACATGAAACTACCATGCGGGAGCACTCTCATAGCACATTAGTAAGCAATATTTATCCAGATGACAAATGCTTTAGGGGTATTAACTGACTATAGTTTTGGCCCTTCAGAGCAATAGGACCAGACTCAAAATGATATATAAAAGTAAAAATATATTCATGCTAAAAAAAGGCCACCGTGAGCGTTGTGCCATACAGTATTGTTTGTTTGTTTGATTCGATTCTTTACGTCCCATCAACATTCTTTCAGTTAAACAGGGACGGGTCTTCCTAGGATGAACCAGTACTAAGCTAGGATAAATGTGTCATGCTCAAAGACACAACGCAGTGACGCTGGTGAGGCTCGAACCTGCGGCCCCTCAGTCTCAAATCAAGCACCTTACCACTGAGCCACTGCGCTCCCTCCATACAGTATTGTAATGCATCATTTACTTTGCATCCTTTGCCGTACCCACTTGGTTGTAATTGGTGGCACACTTTCAGACCAACACTATGTGGATGAAGTCCTTCATCCATATGTCCAGACATCTCTTAGACTGTTGGAAACAGTTCTCTCTTTCAGCAAGACAATGCCTGACCCCATACCTACGATATGGCAAGCAACTGTTTGCAAGCCGGTCCTGTCAACACTCTAGATTGACCATCCTGATCCCCTACCCTCCCAAAGATTTTGGGATATTCTCAGCCAGCGTGTAGGTGACTTGTATCCCTTCCCAGCTGCCACATTACCTGAACTGGAACGATGGCTGGTTGAACAATGGCTAGGCATTCCACAGGGAGATATATGCAGGCTTCCTCTAAGCATATGTAATGAGCTCACAGAATGCATTAATAAAAGTGGCCGTCATGCAAGATATTGACTTAAAATAAATTTGTATTCATAACATTTTCATGCCTATACTTATCAACAAAGCAGGCGAAGAGGGTGGTCTTTTTTTAGCATGAGTGTATTTGAAAAGTTGTCTTCCTTGTTCAAGATGCTGACAGATTCATATTTCTCTAGAATAATTTTTTATCTTGTAGTTGATGGGTCATGCACTTTGAACAACACCTTTGTCATTACAATTTTTTTCAAAATCACTAAAAGGATCAATCTATAGTTTTACTTGTGATGTTAACTTGTGAAATAAGTTCAAATAAGTGCAATTAATTCAAATTATAGACAGCCACACCAAGGGTGAAAATATTACTGAACTTATTATACCCGCTTTTTTCTTTAGAAAAAAAGGGTATATTAATTTCGTGTCAAAGTCGGTCCGTCGTCCGTCCGTCCGTCTGTCCGTCCGTGCGTACGTCCGTCCGTCACGTTTCTTGTAAATGTATCTCCTCCTAAACCATTAGAGGTAGCAACTTCAAACTTTGTAGGTGAATAGGTCACATGATGTAGAGGGTACTGGGCCACATTTCGTGTGACCTTGACCCCAAGGTCAAGGTCAAAGGTCAAATATTGTATTTTCTTGTAAATGTTTCTCCTCCTAAACGGTTAGACCTAGCAACTTCAAACTTTGTAGCTGAATAGGTCACATGATGTAGAGGGTACTGGGCAACATTTTGCGTGACCTTGACCCCAAGGTCAAGGTCAAAGGTCAAATATTGAATTTTCTTGTAAATGCATCTCCTCCTAAACCGTTAGAGGTAGCAACTTCAAACTTTGTAGGTGAATAGGTTAAGGACATAGGTTAAGGTGACATTTTGTGTGACCTTGACCCCAAGGTCAAGGTCAAAGGTCAAATATTGTGTTTTCTTGTAAATGTATCTCCTCTAAACGGTTAGACCTAGCAACTTCAAACTTTGTAGCTGAATAGGTCACATGATGTTGAGGGTACTGGGCAACATTTTGTATGACCTTGACCCCAAGGTCAAGGTCAAAAGTCAAATATTGAATTTTCTTGTAAATGCTTCTTCTCCTAAAGCTTTTGATGTAGTAACTTCAAACTCTGTAGGTGCATAGGTCACATGATGTAGATGGCACTGGGCAACATTTAGTGTGACCTTGACCTGAAGGTAAGGTCAAGGTCAAATAATGTACTTTCTTGTAAATGCATCTTCTCCTAAACTGTTGGACGTAGCACCTTCAAACTTTGCAGGTGCAAAGGTCATATGATTTGGAGGGCACTAGACAACATTTGGTCATATAGTGTATTTTATGTAAATGCTTCTCCTCCTTAACCATTGGACATAGCAACATCAAACTTTACAGGTGCATAGGTCGTATTATGTTGAAGGTACTGAGCAGCATTTTGTGTGACCTTGACCCCAAGGTAAAGGTTATAGGTCAAAAAGCGGGTATTTGCGATGGTGTACCATCGACTTCTGCTCTAGTTTCTGTTGAGTTGAGAATTTTCTTCCAGCTTTATAATTCTTTTTTTTTCAAATACTGTCTACTGCAACTCTCTATGAGATAATTTTAAAGTTAAGCTTTTGAAAAACAAGAGGGCCATAGTGGCCCTGAATTGCCCACCTGTACTATTCCCACCAGTCATATAAGCTTATGTGACCCCCTGGGGAGGCCAACTTTGGCCCCAGAGGCATTATTTGAACAAACTTGGTAGTGGTCCACTAGGTGATGCTAGATACCAAATATCAAGATTTTAGCCCTTGTGATTCCTTACAAGAAGATATTATATAACCTATGTAAAACATGTGTCCCCACAGGGCCAATTTTGGCCCCACAGGCATAATTTAAACACATATGATAGTGGTTTATTAGGTGATGCTAACTACTTAATATCAAGGCTTTAGTCCTTGTGGTTGCAGACAAGAAGAATTTACTTTTTCCCTTATGCACAGGAGCTTGAAGTTTGATCCTTAAATCACCCCTATAGCCTCAAAACACAAAGCTCACAATGTCATTACATAGTAATGACCAGGAGTGAAACTAAATTTCAGGCACCCTTGAATCACCGTTACCAGGTTTTGGCAAAAACTGAACATCTAAACATAAAAACTATGTCAACAGGTCATGCGAGGCATGGATAACTTTTTCTGACATATCACTGAGTCAAAACCATGAGCGTTTGAAAATAAGGAAAAAATAACGGTAGCCATTCTGGCTCCAGTATCCGGTATGACGCAGTGAATCCGAGCCTTCGTCACACTTGGAGAAAATACATATTAAAACTTACAAAACTCTTCAACCAAAAAGTGAAACTATCAGTTAAATGTGTTCAGAATATTAAATAAATCAAACCCTTACATTTACTTCTCACGAAAACAGGGTTCCCACAATTTATAGAAAGTAAAATTCCCTGACTTTTCCCTGACTTTTCACTGACCAAATTCAAATTTCCCTGACTCAAAATATCGGCATTTGTCAAGCTTTAATCTGCCACCTGATGAGCATGATTAGTGAACAAACAATAATTTCAAGCAAATGTGCCTGTATGCTGTATGCAAAATGTGTTCATCAAAACTCTTGAGTTGATATTTTGTCTTCGGTAACCATTGACTAACAGTAGTGCTAAAATGCCTAGCATTACTACCAGAAAACAATCTGTTGTGCAGTTTTCAAAAATATAATGGTTCAAGATAATAATGAGATTGAGATGGATAAGCCTATTAAAGTGCAATGCCACAACTTCTTACTGAAGAATGCCCAGTAACTGTAACTTAAAAGCAAACAGAACAAAACTGGCTAGATACATAAAACTGTCATTTTACCTCTGTCTGATTTTTCTAGCTTTTGAAGCATCTTATATGTGTCTATGTTGCTTAAATCAAGTTTCAGAGTGTTCACAGTGACCACTGGCATAACACCATATTTCCACAGGCCAACCAAATAAGGCTGTCAATTTGTCAATGAAACCCAAATAGCTACATGGAAGGCTCAGGAATTTTCAAAATCAAATGATGCAGCCTATTCTTTGCACCAAGAAGAAAAATAAGAACAAAAAATTCCCCCAAACAGCAACAACAGAGAATAACAAGTAAAAGAAACTTCATCATGCATCATGTTTGATTTGTCTTCACTGTAATGGCCAAGGCTCATGCAGTTCATTAAAACTGTGGTAGGAATCCGTGAATGAACTATTATGGCACAAACATTACCTTTCATTATTAACCAGAAAGCAAGGAGGAAAAAAAATGGCAATGTTAACACAGCTGCCTTTTCATAAAGACAAGGATGTTCAACACCAAACCTCTTCTATCATGCAAATTCTCATTGTATAAACAGACTGTACTGCTGGGTGTGTGGAGTAAGTATCAAAAGGTTCAATCTTGACTATAAAACTAAAAGGCAAAGTATGGTACCTAATCTCAGTCCTTCAGCATAATAATAAACTGCCAATCATATTTTTATTTCAGCAAATTTTGCCTCTTCATATGACCATAGTGTGAAGACAATGCAACAGAGTATTCCATCAAAAAAATGCCAATACTTATTTTTGTAACTAAATGTTCAATGTGTCTTTATCTGATGAACGCAAAGTATCTAAGACTGTTTTATAACGAAATCTGTGGTATGACTGAGTTGATCCGCACTATCTCTGCAAAAACAGTACATGTGTTAGGATTTACAAAGAGAAATAACTCTAAAACAATTAGGCCATACCCACAGTTGTAGTATGAGTGTCTTACACGAGAATATGAATGTATTTATGATGCTTGAAGAAAAATTTAAAAATAGCTCTAAATGATATTAAAGAAATAAAGTGTCACAGGCAAATGGAAAGACAGAAAATGAAATGCTGAATTTCCCCACAGAAACAGTTTTCGGTCCTTATCAGTCATTGTTTACCATCTTTCAAGTATAGGAGTAATACCAATATTCAATTTTGAGGATTTTACATTTTCATACTCAAACAGCATTTTTCCTAATATCAATCCAGTGTTCTGTATTATTATTTTGTCTAAATGTTTGTAACTTAGTTAAACAGTTATTAGATCGATCAACATTCAAAAAAATATGACAAGTTTTTATAAAATTCCCTGACTTTTCCCTGACTTTTTCCAAAAGTTCAAAATTCCCTGACTTAACTCAAAATTCCCTGACTTTTCCCTGACCTTGAACTTTTTTCATTTTTCACTGACTTTTCCCTGACCGTGGGAACCCTGGAAAAGTTCTGTTTTTCATAAACTTTGCGGAAATTCAAAACTGAAACCGTTGTTTTTCAAAGATCGTATGACGTTGACGTCCCGCACGATTTGGCGTACAAATCGTAACGTCAAGTTATAGCGTCTTGGGACTAATTCCGTAGATGAAAACGTCATTGTCTCATTGTTTATGCCCTAACAAAAAGGTTTCCCGGTACTATATCGACTTAAAGTTTATTTGAGACATCGTCCTGTTTTGTCTTAACGTTCGCCATCTTGATCATAAGGTAGAAGAAAAGTTATCGCACACTTTGACGTTGCCGTCGCAACATTCACTGCCGATTGACCTGAAACTGGAGCCGGAATGTCTACCAAGAGCTTAGTTTCACTCCTGGTCATTACTACGTAATTACACCGTGAGCTCTTGGTTTTGAGGCTATATAGGTGATATTAGTCCCGAACTTCAAGCTCCTGTGCCTTATGTTAGCCTATGTAAAATATGTAACCCCAGGGGCAGGCCCATTTTTAGCCTCAGGGGTATAATTTAAAAAAAAACTTGGAAGAGGTCCACTAGGTAATGCTACATGCCAAATATTAAGGCTCTAGGCCCTGTGGTTTCAGACAAGAAGATTTTTTCATGTTTTCCCTATATAAGTCTACACAAAACATGTGACCCCGGGGGCGGGCCCTATTTTGGCCCAAGGGGCATAATTTGAACAAACTTGGTAGAGGGCCACTAGGTGATGCTACATAACAAATATCAAGGCTCAAGGCCTCGTGGTTATAGACAAGAAGATTTTTTCATATTTTCCCTATTAAAGTCTATGCAAAACATATGACCCCTGGGCAGCCCATTTTTGGTCCCAGGGGCATAATTTGAACAAACTTGGTAAAGGTCCACGAGATGATGCTTCGTACCAAAAATTAAGGCTCTAGGCCTTGTGGTTTCAGAAAAGAAGAATTTTTCATGTTTTCCCTATGTAAGTCTATAGAAAACATGAGACCCCTGGGGCAGGCCCATTTTTGGCCCCAGGGGCATAATTTGAACAAACTTGGTAGAGATCCACTAGGTAATGCTACATAATAAATATCAAGGATCTAGGCCTCCTGGTTTCAGAGAAGAAGATTTTTTCATATTTTCCCTATATGTCTACGCATTTCATGTGACCTCCCTGGGCGGTCCCATTTTGGGCCCTAGGGGGATAATATGAACACACATGGTAGAGGTCTATTAGATGATACCTCATATCAAATATTAAGGCTCTAGGCCTTATAGTTTCTAACAAGTAGATTTTTTTCATGTTTTCCCTATATAAGCCTATGTAAACCTGTGACCCCGGGGCAGGCCCATTTTTGGCCCCGTGGGAATAAATTTAACAATTTTGGTAGAGGTCCACTATATGATGCTTCATACCAAATAGCAAGGCTCTAGGCCTTGTAGTTTCAGACAAGAAAAAATTTTTATGTTTTCCCTATATAAGCCTATGTAAACCTGTGACCCCCGGAACGGGGCTAAAAGGTGAATAGTTTGAACAATTTTGGTAGAGGTCCACTAGGTGATGCTATATACCAAATAGCATGGCTCTAGGCCTTGTGGTTTCAGACAAGAAGATTTTTAAAGTTATCATATCGAAAATCTATTTTAGCCTGTGTGACCTAGATATGCAATGGACCAGAACCATTTGAACAATTTTTAAAGGACCATATAAGGATCATTCTTGCCAAGTTTGGTCAAAATCCAACTAGTAGTTTAGGAGGAGATGTCATTTAAGTCAATTGTTAACGGACGACGGAGGGACGGACGGATGACGGACAAAGACCGATGACAAAAGCTCACCTTGTCACTACATGACAGGTGAGCTAAAAAGAGCAGCTTAAAAATATTGAACTCTGTTGCAATTGGTCAACATGTGAAAAACAGGCTGAAGATGCCTTGGTGTAGCTCAGTGGGGGAAATTTAGGTCACAAGTACGGATGATTTACCCGCAACCATGAGTATAGGTGGTTTATCAGGGTACAGCTCCATCTGTCTGGCAATCCATTTCCCGTCGAAATGAGCGTACCACATCCCGTGCTTCTTCTGCGTCGGGTTGTCACCTCGGTACTCGTCTGCCGGTCTTGCAAATGGAATTTTGAAAAATCTTTGCACGCCATTTTCCTCACTCGGTTTTCCAGCTGAGGCTGAGGCTGGGGCTGGGGCTTGGGCTTGGACATTGGGTGGAGCCATTTGTTCTGGAAAAGTTAGACAGATGACTGATTAAGCCAAATTTTTTTTTTAAAAAAAGAGTGTTTCAGGTTACATGTCTAAAAATTTTAGGTAGGGTAGGTACCCACTTTTTTCTGGAAAAAAATAATAATTTTATGCATTTTGAAAGGCATTATGCATACTTAGTGTATAATTATATTTTTTTGAAAAAATTCTAGGATTCACCAGTAAATTTAGGTAGGCTCGGGTTACCCTAAACACAGGTATTTTTATTACTTGGCCTTACTGACAACCATATTTACACTAAATATTGAAAAACCTTGCTACTACCATAATCATCATAAACCTTTAACCCTTAAAGCGTCAATCACGACTGCAGCAGACGACAAATTTTGTGACATCTTTCCTAGTTTTTGAAAAAATAAGGTATGATATTTGATGAGAATCCCCTGCCAGCAGACGATTTTCATGAAATATCATGCCTTATTTGTTACTTTTGCAAAAGTGACAAAATATGAAATTGTCATCTGCTGCAAATTTTAGGTGCCGCTTAAAGGGTTAAGAGTCAAATTTGGCTCCTGATGAGGTGTGCAATATGTATAAATTGTTGGAATGGAAAATGGTCTGAACCCCGAGCTCACTGCTCCTTATAATTCTTCTGACCGTCCAAGTCCCCAGATAAGAGGGGATAAATTACTTTGAAAATTTCTTCATACTGCTCAACTAAAATATACTTAAAGACAAAGATTACTGTCCAATAGAGATCATTAAAGGATTAACTGATAAGGGACAGTTTCAGTATCTCACAAAATTAATGGGGCCTCAAGAGGGGACTTACCTGTATGCAACACAATTACATTCACTAAGATAAAGATCAATATTTTATCATAAAATACCTAATCCCTTTATGGGACCACTTTATTGCCCCAGTAAGGAAGTCATAATCACCTCATTATGGCTGTCCTTTTGATCTGCCCAGTATGACCCCTGGAGAGAGTCATAATGAGTGGTACCAGTATTATTGCTCAAATATTTGTCTCTTTAAGAGATAGATCAGCTCTTTCAGTGAAACGTTGAGCAATAATTCACTGTTTGGAGGTCATTTGTAAAGAAGATCAAATCACGAGCGGGTAGCACGAGTGATTTATCTTTGCACAACTGACCGACAAACAGTGAATTATTACTCAACAATTCACGAACTCGAGCTGATCTATTTTGATTCTAACACACAATAAACGACGAAAACACATTTGAAGTCTTCAGCTTCTTCCAACTTTCTGCCACTGCACTGAAGAACTCCAGCCAATACTTAGACTATGCCGCATTGGTTTACGTGTATTTGTAACGTCTTTAAACGTTTAACGTTGTTAAAACACCATGAATGACTTTTTTTTCCAGTAACAAATGACGCCAGTAAGCATGCAATTTCCTCGCGCTTTCTAGACTGTGAATTATTGTTTGATTTTCTTTTTGCTTTTTTTTGTTTGATTTGATTCTTTACATCCCATCAACAATCTTTCAGTTAAACAGGGACGGGTCTTCCTGGGTTGAACCAGTACTAAGCTAGGATAAATGTGTCATGCTCAAGGACCACAATGCAGTGACGCCGGTGAGGCTCAAACCCGCGGCCCCTCGGTCTCGAGTCAAGCACTCTACTACTGAGTCACTGCGCTCCCTAATTATTGTTTAATATATCACACTTTTTTAGCATTGACTCTATAGGCGAGTGTGTTAGAATTGTTAATACTTAAAAGAACCATCTTAATAAGACTCTTGAGGGTTTTTTATGAGAACCTAAACATAAGTAAATTTTATAATTGATGGATACCAATACATGTATAACCACATTAGTACACAAAAAGTAATGGCTTAACTTGCCCTATGACTTTTCAGAAACCTTATTCATTATACCAGTACGCCAGCCCTTGAACTTGAGTTAATCCATTGAAATACCTAATGCTGTGTACTATGGCGCAGACCAGCCTGCATATCCTTCCAGTCTTATCAGTACCTTTTTATTCACTTTCTAGATCAGCACCTTTGTTATTCATTTTAGAAGGTATAGTTATGACTTCACTTCCATTATCATGGGTGAAAGTTCAAAATTTCCAAAATCCTGAACTTTAGAAATTCAAATTTTTAAACTTGCAGGACGCTTACAAAAATTAATCATTTCATGTTAAATCAAAATCCTGAATTCAGGATTAATCCTGAAAACTTTCACCCAAGCATTATGCACAATTCCATCACTCTAGCTAGTCTCGGTAGCTGAGTAGGTTGGTTTGCATCTCACTTTGTCGGAAACCCCAATGAGAGGTTTTCTCACATCGATGCCCATATGATATCAATATTAATGACCTTGTCTACTGACCAGTTAGTATTGATGGTCACTGAAAGATGTCACAAGTCAAATGACTCTGGACAGTTTAAAGGGGACGGCAACCCTGAAGATTACTATGTTTGTATGAAAGATCTTAATAAACCATGAATTTTGAAACCAGTTTCATCTAAATCGATTGAAAAACTAAGAAGTTGAGGGCGTTTAAATATTTGCAAATGGACTGTAATGGAAGTGGTTGTATTGTAGGCTTGGTGACATCACACAGCCTAATTAAATATGCGTAATCAAAATAAAAGACAAACCAATGGTTTACTTGCAATTATTTTTAATAAAACATTTTCCTTATGTATAAAGCTGCATATCTGCTGAAACACAGATGCTGTGATAGTATTGATAACTAAAAATTCAGCAGTTGAAAAAATTCTGAAAACTAACTAAATGTTAAATGTTGGCGATATTGAATTCTTTAAATATCCATAACTTCCCCATTTTCAACCGATTTTGATAATACTTGTATCAAATTTCATGGTTCATAGAGCTCTTTCTGATAAAACATACTTATCATTAGGGTTGCTGTCCCCTTTATGACTGCATATTCTTACCCATGCCTTGAACCTCTGCAGGTGCTCTTTCATCTGCTTTGGCTCCCTTCTTCTTGTTCTTAGACTTCCAGGCATGGTACACCTTCAGGCGGCGGTGGAACTCCATCCTACACGCATCAAGAAGCTCCATATCTGAAAAATTAAACAAGTAAGCAAAATAATTCTCAACAATTATTTAATAAATGAATTCAATTTTTGGAATGTTCAAGGATCATGAATACTTCGGGTCTCTTGCAAAGTTAGCTTTGCAAGAGACCCGAAGTATTCATGATTCCATGAACATTCCAAAAATTGAATTTATTGCTTATATTTACATTTTATTATAAATATCTAAAATATACAAAAAAAATAATTTAAAATTAGCAATTAAAACAGTTTTGTATTTAAAATATAATCCTAGTAAGGGTTTTGTAGAATGTAAAATGGAAAAGCGTAACAGCCAGCTTGAACACGGACAGCCAATGGAGCAAACAAGAGGCTTGTTTTGCATGTGCAACTCGGGTGTGGGTCACTGTCAATCACAACACTAGTATCACTTCTGGCGAATGAGTTTGATGTTCAAAGCATATTGCACGGGCAAGTGAGTCTGGCAGCTGTCAATCAAATGTGTGTAATTCATGAGGCTATGAACGGTTGCAAAAATCAAAAGATTCATTAAAGGATTGCTTCGAAAATGTAAATATAAAGGATCATTGACGGTTTGGGCCTTATACGCCTATTTTTCTGATTCACAGAACGCAGCTTTTGAGCTTCTAGTGTGGTGCATGTAGTATCAGTGCAACAGGTGAATTAAATGGCAAGAGCCAGCTAGCTAAATATTTTCAAAATTCCTACGCACTCGATAGCTATGGCGGTTAGAAAGGGGAGGGGGTCTGAAATTTCATGAAAATAAAAAGTGCTTTAAAAAGTGATTTCTGCACGTTTTCTTGATTTATATGGTAGGCATGGTGATATCTATTGAACATACCATATGCAGAGTATTAACTAATCACGATAATTGATGAAATTGTTTTAAAAACAAAATATGTTTTGTAATTAAATGAATTTGGGGAGATACTTTAGAAGTTACCTGTACATTTTTGACTACATGTACCGTAAATAATACAAAACTTAAAGCTCAACAAAAGAACTAAATATTTTTGAAGGAAAGAAAGTGTCCCATTTAGCATTGGAAGTAAAACTGATTCTAACTAGATCCTTGAATATTACTTTTGCTTTGTTTAAAGGGCATAGCATGTTGAATGTATTTAAAGTGTCCTAATATTTAAGGTATACATGATGCATGTATATCCCTATATGAGACAATATATTGAGCACTGAAGATTTTACCTGTTATAACTTTTTGCATGCCAGTGGATAATTTTGTCGTCTGTCAATAGCCTTTTGCAAACAGTTTAAACCCAGATGAAGACCAATAGAATGTCGGTCTTGATCTGGATCCAAACTGTTTGACACTCTGATGGTGGTCCTGGGTGGTTTATTTTTAAAAACTTGATTTTGAAGAAAGTCAGCAGACGAAAATAAAAACATGAACAATTCCCTAGCATGCAAATAGATAAGTACAGGACGTTTGCAAAATAATGTGTCATTTATAACAGTGAGATTTTTTCTTATGAAAAAATGCATAAAACCATGCTAATTCTACTTTTAATCTTTAAGTACTTTATATTAAACGAGCACAGAATACAAAGCAATTTAGGAGGTTGGTTCTAGAGAACTTCATAACTGTCATTAATTTCTTATTTGGTAGAAAAGGCATTTTGTGGGCTTAGGCCCTGGGTTTTTGGGCTGCTGAACATCTTTCCCCCCCGTGTGCCAGCAAGCCACTTCCATACAAAGTGTAAAATATGGTAACACATATGTAGGCAAAAGCTTTTGCTGGCACACGGGGGGGAATGATATTTTAAAAAATGTATTCGGATTCCTATATATCTTAATGTAAAACTGATTGTTCTACCCAAAATTTTACATCTTTGAAGCATTTAATATCGAAAACGGATTTCACAGCCATAAAGTACTCAGGTCAGGGTAGCATCAAGGCGGAGAAAGGGACGATTGACAAACTTTTATTTTTACTTAAAACCATAGGCATTTAGCCATAGCAAGTGTCAATGATCCTTTAACCCATAGCTGTCTCTGTATAGAGTGTAGTCCCTTTATAACACTCCTCAATTTAACACTTGATTTGGAAATATCATGGTAACGTTGTGGCTCCCAAATTTATTTCCTATGGAATTTTACAAAGGAATTATAGGAAATTACCATGAAATGGCCATTTTCCTATAATTCCTCTGTAAAATTACATCATCATAAAAATGATTCAATTACAACACAGTACATTCCTATAGACCCCAAAAATAGTGTGATTTTAATTTTGAAATAGTAAATTTCCCATTTCTTGATGGAGATGTTCCTTGCTCTCCTTCATATGGTGTATATATTTCTCAGCTTATTTGTTTTGCTAGAGTGTGCTCTAATGTTGATGACTTCAACAACAGAAACTTATTTTTAACTGCTAAATTATTAAAACAAGGTTATAGATATCATAAAATTAGAAAAGCATTTTCTAAATTCTACTACAGACACTCAGAGTTAATTGTTAAATACAACATTGGGTTAAAAACTCTTCTGCAACAAGGCATATCAGAACCTATATTTTATGGTAATTTAGTCTATAAATTCAAACGGATTGTTGGAAAACCTAATTTTAGTGATCAATTCAAAAAGATAGTAAAACGTTATATAAGGGTTGGATATAATTTGGATATCATGCGACAGTCTGCATGCCTAGTTTTAAACTCAATCACGGTTTATAGCTATAGTTTCCTCTTTAATTGCACGACGGTGGGTCAGGCCTCAGACTCTATGATGGCTCTGATGTAAAGCTTTAATCGGTGGGTTGGTGCCTGATGCTTATCTGTAGCTGGACCCACCGTGGCTCAACTTGAGGTTTTCTTTAGCTCTGACTATCTGTGAGTCATGAGCCCTTTTCTTTGTTTCATCATGGAGTGTTAATTTGATTAGAGTGTTTTCCATGATGATACATTGCATTAGTTAGATGGCCTCCATGCGAGCTGAACATTTCTTGTACTTCAACAACAGCAGAATCTAGGGCGAAGATTTGGTACCAGTAAAATGCATTTAAGCCCCCCGGTGGCTTAGGCTGCTGTCCGTTCTAAGGCGGTGGTTCTGTTGTTGTTGACTTTTTGTTTATTGTTACTCCCATTGTGGGAGTCTGTAATTGTTCTATGTTTTGTTGTACGTTACTTTATGTCCATTCTAGTATTGCAATCATCTTGATGGGGAAGGGAGAGCTGATTGCTTTGCTTAATTTGTCTTCCTGGTGTCTTGTGATGGTTGAGCAGCTCTTCCTCGCGGTGCCACAGGGTTGTCTGCAGTTTGTGATTGTGGTATTTCCTGATCATACTCACTTACTATTTATAAAAAGATTCACTGTCAATAAAGGTAATTCCAATGTGTACCTACTACACGTTTTTTTTTTCAATAAATACATTTTCCAACAAAAACTTTCTAACAAATTCTCAACTTTCATTGTTTCACTGAAATGAGTATGTAGAAATGAACATGTTTTTTATGTTGTTTGTCATAGACCTGGATGACAATAGCAGACTATTTTATGCTTTTGAGTTTTGACAGCTTATTTTGAGGAACTTTAATTCGAAAAAAGGAAAACCTGTCTTAAGCGGCCACTCAAAAATAGACAAAACAAAGGTCTTTAAGACAAATGGTAGCTTAATGAAGGTCGAAAGTATTGAAGAATGCTCTCTTGGAGCATTCTGCAATACTTTTGACCTGCAGTAAGCAATATTTGGTCTTGAAAACCAATTTTTTTTTCTTTTTGAGAGTGGCCATTTTAGACAGGTTTTACTGTATATTTCTATATTGCCATGGTTGTAAAGTGCCAAAGAATCTCCCAGAATATCACAATATTTCAAACCAGGCCATTCTAAAACTCAAGGACTGATATCAACCTAATATAGCATTGATTGTTTGTTTGATTTGATTCTTTATGTCCCACTCAACAATTTTTCAGCTATGTTGGGATGCATCTTCCTCGGTTGAACCAGTACTAAGCAAGGATTAATAAGCCATGCTCAAGGACACAACACAGTGATGCCAATGAGGCTCAAACCAACAACCCCTTGGTCTAGTATCAAGCACTCTAACACTGAGCTACTCCACTCCCTACACTAGAGACAGGATGTATTCTAGCTCTCTTATTTTCTTATCACTCAATAAAAATATATGAACCAGTTCATAAGATTCTGGTACTTACCATATATGGGTAATTACCACATTTTAAACATGCATGCACAGCCAGGCTTCCAGATAAGAGTGTGAACTGGAAAACTTTATTCTATTTTTCATCCTATACATATGTTGTGGGTACTCAAAAGATCTGTCTCAATGAGACGGTTCTTTTGCACACCCAAAACACATGTTTTAATCGATAGGTAAGAAAATAATAGCAATTTTACGCTAATAAAAATTGTTTAACTTGCCCTGTGGAATATATAATGGGGCTAGAAGCCTGAATTTTGGCCTGTACTTTTATCCAAGTCCCTACTTTGTGTGTGCAAGCAGAAAAGGCTCTGGCAAGACTGCACCTCTGTGCAGGATCAGCTAAGCCTTGGCTGCTCAAATATGCGATAAATACCAAAACCTTATACGCTGGCCCTTAAGCTTGGGGTTCTCACTGGAAGTGTTCCAATAGATGCTACAATAAATATTTTTTTGAACAATTAGGAAAATGTATCCATTTTCAGTTGTTAAAAAGTCTTAACTCCAGCCAGTGAAATGTGACAGTAGTGATGAAGTAATACTAACCACATGAAGTGTTGATTGCATCTCTAAGCTCTGCATACCTCCACTTAGACAGATCATATTTCTGACCTGCCATAGCCTGCCTCTGGTCAATAACAGCTTGAGACCTGAAACAAACCAACAACATTGTTATATACATATTCCTATTCTTGCATATATCCACTTAGACAGATCAGACCTGCTATGGCCTGCCTCTGGTCAATAACAGCTTGGGACCTGAAATAAACCAATAACATTATATACTGTAGTCAACATAATAAGAAGTTTTCAATGGCCAAAGTTGCAAAGAGCAATTACGCGAAAAAAATAAAATAACTTTTTAAAATAAAATTCTCCAGATAACCTACTCATCATCCTCTATCAGCTGACCCAGCTTGAAGCTCCTAGCTATAATAATTTTCTAAATAGCTCGATAACTAGTTTTTAAGGTCCAAATTTGCAAAGGGCAATAACAAGAAATAAAATTACTTTTTTTTAGAAATTTTACCAGGTTATATACTTATCATCTTCTATCAGCTGACCAAGTTTGAAGCTACTAGCTGTAATAATTTTTGAGATATCACTATAACAAGTTTTCAATGGCCAAACTTGCAAAGGGCAATAACTCCAAAAAATAAAATTGGGCCTGCAGTGATTTGTATACCGTACATGGAAATTCTGAATCCCCTGTTTTTCTCTATGATGTGAAATTGATTAGTGAGACACCCAAAAGATTAATTAATTTGATTTTCTGTCTATCTGTCATAACTTGTTTAGCCTTAAGTCTTTTCTTTTAAAACAGTACCCAATAACGTGTGCAAGAAAC
This sequence comes from Loripinus fragilis, assembly GCA_964019695.1. Classification (NCBI taxonomy): domain Eukaryota; kingdom Metazoa; phylum Mollusca; class Bivalvia; order Lucinida; family Lucinidae; genus Loripinus; species Loripinus fragilis. The sequence goes on from OZ026517.1 coordinate 84,036,136, forward strand.
TAAAGACACTATGTGCATTCTTATTTATTTATTAGTAACTTTGCTTCAGTGAGTATGCATACTTAGACACTTAACATGCAATTAAAAACGATTCATGCTGGTCTTGAAATTCTTTGAATACACTCAAGTTCCTTTTGCATTATTTCCTTTGAGTCAGATGTTAAAAAACAAAACAAATGAGCTGTGACATGTGATTTCCAACAATGTGGCAGTTTGACAAGTGTGAACTCAGACAAGCCTATGCAGCATCTTTTTAAGATTAGAAACTCCAAATAATGTTCAGTCATTAGCTCAACTCTCATAGAATATTGAAGGGACTAACGAAGCCTCAGATCAGACTGCGCCATTTACCAATATGAAAGCTAAGATTATATCTGTGCTGTTAACAGAACAAACAGCCAAGAACATTTGAGCCAGTGTATGAGATTTTTGTCAAGCAACTTACATACACAGAGTATGGATAACACAAACTTAGCGAGTATTTTATACCACATAATATAACCGAGAAAACCTTGTACATTTCATTCTAAAATTAGTAAGGATGGTATATATAGCCAGTATATTCAGCTGCTAAATAATATTTTTGCAGAGTACCTTTCTGAGGGGATGTTAAACCTCAAACAAAACATTGTACATGTATCATGGCTGTTCAAAATCAAAAAGCTTAAGATAATCCATTTAAGGAATCAGGTGGGAAAAGATGTCTAAAGATGGAGCTATTTTTTATGAGCTAGGTATTTTTTGTTGGTATATCTATTGAGGCAAATATTGGCTTGAATAAGTACAGTGTAGGCATACATGAAAGTGACTTGTGTTCATCCATCTTCAATTTCAAATGCCAAGGTTGATTTCGCTTTGATGCGTTACATCAACAATTTTTCAGTCAGTCTTCCTGGGTTGATCTTAGAGTAATAAACAGCAGATAAAGTGTCTTGCTCAAGGACACAATACTGTGACTCCGCCCGCAGTGAGCCTCGAACTAGCAACCCTTCGATCCCCAGTCAAACTGGGCCACTGTGCTTGTTGGGTTTACAAGTGTTCTTTAAATTCAAGTAAATTTGTACCACCATCAAGACAAGGTTTTTTGAATATGGAATTTCTTCTTTAACTCGTTCCTTGCTTGTGGCAACTTTAATTGTCTGCTGATAACCTTGTTTACAGTTTGGACTTGTAACGTTGGTCCTGATCTGGATCCAAGCTGTTTGACACTCTGATAGTGTTCCTGAATTTTATTTTTAAAAAGTTAATATTGAAAGTCAGCAGACCACAGCAAAAGCATGAAAATATACTGAGTATGCAAAGAGTTAATTAACAAGATGTTAGTAATTTTCTACAACTCAGCTTTGGCTCAAAAACTGAATGGCAATCCATAAATGTTACATAGAGGATCTTACATGAGTGCTCATGTTTTATTGAATTCATAAAATGAGTTGAGGAAAATAGATAAAATGCGAGGCTTGCCGAGCATTTTCTCTTTTTCCCAACGAGTTTAATAAATTCAATAATACAGAAGCACAAATGTTTGATTCTGTTTATCATATGACATAAAAATTATTTTGAAATCATATTTGCCATATGCGTGACGTTCAAAGCATCATTTTGTAAGGTTTCCTGTTTATCTGTGGTTTATGGATTTTAATGCTTGGCGTTATTTCACTCTCAGACGCAATGTCATATGATAAATGAGAGGAATAACATACACGATTTGGCATTAACTCTTTGCATGATGGGTAATTTTTTGTGCTTTGGTGACTTTGGTCTGCTGACTTTTTCCAAATTAACTTTTCAAAATATTCTTTCAGAAACACTATCAGTTTTGTTATGATTATTTACACCCCAGTCAACAATTTTTTAGTCATGTCGTGACAGGTCTTCTTTGGTTGAACATGTACTACGCAGCGGATACTATCAGAGTGTCAAATAGTTTGGATCCAGATTAGGACTGACAAAATGTCAGTCCTGATCTGGGTCCAAACTGTTTGCAAAGGCTATCTGCAGTCAACAATACGTGCCGCTAGCAAGGAAATAGTTAAACTTGTGTGAAAACCAAAAAATCTGAATCAATTCATAGGTAAATGATACTGAAGTGGAATATTTACATTCATACTGTACTCAATCCATGGGCTTATACAGAACAGCTCCTAAAGAATCAGATATTGTTTTTTTGTCACATCACTAAAATCGATTTTTTGGGGGGTTTTCACATTGATTTTTGGCTATATCTTTTCTATTTTCAATTCTAGCAACAAGTGTTTGCTATGAGAGTTGAAGAGGAAAATAAGCGCCAACTTCTTAAGGTCTTAAGCTTGTGGGGCAAACAGGTTTTTGTGTTTATAGATGAAGATATGTGAACTAGAAATTGTGTTTATAAAAGACTGTGCTTCCAACCATTTGCTTGTCCATATACTACTCATCATCCTGAATCAGCTGAAAAATTTGAGGCTTTTATTCATTATAATTTTCTAGATATCCTGTTTACAAATTTAAAGAGAAATAGTCTGAAAAAATATAACAACTTTTTCTTAAATATCACCAGGTAATCTCCTTATCATTCTCTATCAGCTGACCAAGTTTGAAGCTGCTAGCTGTAATAGTTTTAAAAATATCATTATTACAAGTTTTTATGCCGAAATTTGCAAAGGGTAATAGCTCGAAAAAATTATAATAACTTTTTTTTTTATTTTCACCAGGTAATCTACTCATTATTATCTCCTCTCAGTTGACCAAAATTTCATTCCAACCTTTTAAAAGGGGCATAACTCCACAAAATGAGATAATTTAACGTAAAAAAAGAAATACGGGTCAATTATTGTCTTATGAGAAATCCATTTTTGAAAATTCATAACCGTAACTTTATTTTTTTTATGGCCACACAAATGGACATACTTACAGGGCAGACGTTCTGAGGTTCCTAATGGTAATTAGCCATTACAAATTTTTGAGGTTAACCCCAGAAAGTTAACCCCACAAGCTTATTTTTAACCCCATAACACCAAGCTACCCTATCCCTAACCTCACTAAACAAGGCAGTAGAGATTGCATAACCCCATAATGTACCTGGTGGCTGCCCGGACCAACGGACGGATGCTCTTACAGTTGGATACTTGTTGGGTACTTACAGTGTTAGAAAAAGTAGCCAAGAAAGCATAAGTACCCAACAAATCCCTGATAATTTTTACGGAATAACCCTCATTTTGAGTTAATTAGCTCCCTATATATGCAAATGAGGTTTTTTTCGTAAATGATTTTTAAAAACTATCAATTTGAAGAAATTTTGGAAATCTAAAGTATTCTTGAGTAAGGACAAAGGTACGTATGGACAAGCCCAAAGCAATATGCCTCTTCAACTTGGTGGCATAAAAACACAAAAAATTGAGTTTAGTGTTCATAATTTTATAATGCATACCATGCTTCAGAAACTGGATAAAGGAGCTAACTATTCTGCATGCTTAAATATTATAAGAATCTATCATGAGTGTGAGAGTAGGATAGAAAAATCCGTCCCGAGGATCACCGTTTGGCATCACGAGGCTTGCCAAGTGATGACAAACGGTGATCCCGAGGGATGGGTTTTTTATCCTACCCTCACACAAATAATGGATTATTTTTCTTGCTCACCACTGTTTTATTTTTATTTTAAAATACGCATCAGAAGTCCCTTAATACCCTAAGATGAAAATTCATATGATGACGTCACTTTAACGTAGCAATGACGTCACTTGACAACCATGTGCCTGAGTTCCAATACAACCAATGTATGTAGCCCTCACATTTGATTTGATTCTTTACGTCCCATCAACAATCTTTCAGTTAAACTGGGACAGGTCTTCCTAGGTTGAACCAGTACTAAGCTAGGATAAATGTGTCTTGCTCAAGGACCACAACTCAGTGATGCCTGTGAGGCTCAAACCCCCGGCCACTTGGTCTCAAGTAAAGCACTCTACCACTAGTAGCCCTCATGTGACAGCCTGGGTAAGATAGCCTGGGTAAGATAAGATTTTCTATCCCAGGGTAAAATCTCAGATATTCTTATCCGGTGTTTTGTTTGTTTGTTTGATTTGATTCTTTACGCCCCATTAACAATCTTTCAGTTATAAAGGGACAGGTCTTCCTGAGTTGAACCAGTACTAAGCTAGGATAAATGTGCCTTGCTCAAGGACCACAACCCAGTGACGCCGGTGAGGCTCGAACCCACGGCCCTTCGGTCTCAAGTCAAGCACTCTACCACTGAGCCACTGCGCTCCCCTTATCCGGTGTGAAAGAAATTCATTTATATTCATTTTTCATGACTTATACCCAAGGATAAGCATTGTGTAATGGTATGAATATAGGGAAGAGTATGATTGGTGGAAAATAAGTGCATGCATGTGATCTCCAAAAATATATATAAAATAGAATTGCATCCCATATGTGAAGCAAATCAAAATGTTCTACTCAAACTCAGTTAAGCATCCACATAGCTATACCTTTTTATTTCCTTATTTATTCCTGAACCTCTGCTTGAAAAGAAACCAGGAAACCAGATACAAGCTACTTCTAAATTATTAATCTTATCTCTGAACAAAAACATAGGATGATAGCAGTCAATGAACTATCTTGTATTAGGGATTTTCCAACCTTTCTGAAGTCGGGGCCAGGGGCATGTTGAATTTGGGGGAAAAGCATTTGGACCATCAAATTTGGAAAACTAGTTCTAGACTGCCATTTTAAATGTAAGAAATTAGCAGTGTAAAGCTGTAACATATTTGTTGCTTTAATTGCCCACCATAAAAACTCATGAAAAATTGCATAAAATGTGAATGAAAGCATGTTTCCATTTACATTTTTATGCAAATTTTACATGCATCTGCAACTTTGGTATTTTTGAATGGATTTTCATGAAATTTCCTCCAAAATGTAGAACTAAGAAATTGGGAAAGATATACACCATTTTAGGAAGTTTTTGCTCATTAATGAATTGAGAAGTGCTGTTATTCGGCCCCAAATCAGGCCTAGGAAAATCCCTGGTATGAAGATGGTAGATAGAATATTTGCCTCTGATGCTGTGGATACTCCAAAGTTTCGTCACATATGTTGCAGGTTTTCAAAATCATAATATTATATGTTGTAGATCCCCAAAAGAACCATCTCTATGAGATGGTTCTTTTGGGGATCCACAACATATGAGATACAATATGATTGGGGTTTAGTGAGTATGGTGCAGTTGAGTATCATTGAGTATTGAAGGTTCTGATGGGTAAATGGTGTAGTGCAACTTTTAAAAGGGCGTAGCTAAGAAAAATACATTTATAAACAGGAATCCTTCACTTTAAAACAAAAATGTCTCAAATATGTGGTGATGGCAAGTGAGATTAATTTAATTTAGGCCATTGTAGGCCAAATCATGCCACTGTAGGCCAATTTAGACCATTGTAGGCCAATTTAGGCCAAAGTTCACATGAAATTGTCGTCTAGCATTGCAAATATGAGATTTAAACTTACAAAACTAGAAAATGTGTTTGCAAAGCACTGGATCCCCAACCACATATAGCCAATTGTCAAAGGGTCTTTATATAAACCAAAAAGGTAGCCTAAAAATCCTAAAATTCAGGATTAATCCTGAAAACTTTCACCCATGAATACACTCTGACTACCAGATGCTTCAAACAGGCAATGCTTTGTAAAAACATTCTTGAATTTTTCTAATACCATCAAGGGACTCTCTGGCAGTTTTCAAGGACTAAAAGTACAGAAAAACAGCTACTCTCAAAAAGACCTAAAATTGGTTTTCAAGACCAATTATCGCTTAATGCAGGTCAAAAGTATTGCAGAATGCTCCAAGGGGAGCATTCTGCAATACTTTTGACCTTCATTAAGCTACCATTTGTCATCAAGATCTTTGTTTTGTTTATTTTTGAGTGGCCGTTTTACACAGGTTTTATTGTACCACCAAGGGACTCTCTGGCAGTTTTCAAGGACTAAAAGAAATGGCTATGCAATTTACATAATCTGCTTGGACTGCAAACAAAAAAAATAAAAGGAAACTAACTAGAATGAGAAGGCAATTGCCAGTTTTCTTTCTCCTAAGCAGTTCAAGGGCCAGAGGGTTTGGAAACTTAGGATGTGGAATGGTGGGTGGGTGGAGTAAGGTTATTAGTAAGTGTCACCTGTCATCATTATTAATTTCCCACGCAATTCCGTCGTCCGGCTTAGATTTGGAATCGCCTCTCAGAGCAGGTCTGTTAGTAAATGTGTTGTTAATACAGGTATGTTATTAACCCCTTGTTAATAAAGGTATGTTATTAACCCCTTGTTAATACAGGTATGTTATTAACCCCTCAACCTTTTTACATAGAACAGTGAATGGTATTTGACCCCATAGCACTCAGAATGGCCACAATTAGTTGTGGCCATTTTGAGTGCAATAGGTTAAAGAAACATAAATGTTTGAGAAAATAACACACTTTAGAACATCATTCAAGTAGGGTATGCTGTACTTAATGAAATGACATATCAGGGTTATTTCTGTCTTGTTTTGTTATGCTTTCATGCAAGTCTGTTTGCAGAGCCTTGTGGTCATCTGCTGGGAAAGGGCTGACCTCTTGGCTCTCGTTTGTGATGTCTAATTATGACTTTGTCACTTTCCCAATTGTATCCTGGGTCAGGTGTGCTGCTGGGAAAGGGCTGACCTCTTGGCTCTCGTTTGTGATGTCTAATTATGACGTTGTCACTTTCCCATTGGTATCCTGGGTCAGGTGTGGTGCTTGATTGTGTTGATTCCTGATCTTCACTGAATGAAATAGGTATCTATGACAATAATTTGAATACCCTCAATTTATTTACAAAAGTTAGCAAAATTTTATATCATATTAACAAGATAAGAATCACTTTATTCAGGTTTTGTTCAGGCTTGTGCATTATAGAAGACTTAGGGGTAATGTAGAAACAGGGTTCATAAGGCAAGATTGTGTAAAATTCAAGGACTTTTCAAAGACTTCTAAAAGACTTTCCTACTGTTTTCAAGGACTAAATACTGATTTACATGTTAAAATTCTACTTCTGAAATGCTAGATTCCTTTACTAAGGATATGAGTTCAAGATAATTAGCATAAAATTGTGGTGCCTTTATTTGGTGCAGCATATGCTGATTTAGGTCTCCAAATACACGGTTATGGGAAAATTCAAGGACTTTTCAATGCCTTTGAGTGTTTTTCAAGTACTTTTCAAGACAAAATTAATTTTCAAGGACTTTTCAAGACAGTCCTGTATATTCAAGTACTTTTCAAGCCTGTGTGAACCCTGATAATGATTTGATATTTATCCTGTTGCAGCATAAGACAATGAACAACAAATGGAGTATGTATATACCTTGTAAGTGGTGGCAGAGTAACATCCTCCACCTGGTTTTGATCTTCCGCCACAAGACGCAGCGCCAACTCACGATCACGACGTTCCTGCTCAATGATGGCTTGCCTGTAACACAGCATCAATATACATGGTTTTAATAAATTGTAAAATTGAATTGTATAAAGTAGGCTGCAGCCTCACATTCAGATATATCTGATTGTCATCTTTAGAAAAACTTATACATCACTGTTTTATTTACTATGAATTCAGAGTGCTTCTAAGTTTTTTCACAGTGACTATTATTGTTGCTGTTTTGTTTGTTTTATTTGATTCTTTACATCCCATCAACAATCTTTCAGTTATGTAGGGATTAGTCTTCCTGGTTTGAACCAGTACTAAGCTATGATTAATGTGTCTTGCTCAAGGACACAATGCAGTGTAGCCGGTGAGGCTCATACTGCGGCCCCTCAGTCTCGAGTCAAGCACTCTGCCACTTCCATATTACATGTTTAAATAAGTTGTAAAATTGAACTGTATAAAAAATATAGGCTGCAGTCTGGCATTCAAAACGATCAGATATTCATCTTTAGAAAAACATTTACATCCCTGTTTTATTTACTATGGATTCAGAGTGTTTCTAAGTTTTTTCACAGTGAGTGTAATTGTTGTTGTCATCATTCTAACCTCTCACAGCAGTCTAAATATAAGTTTTGGGTACTCAAAAGAACCATCTCATTGAGATGGTTCTTTTGAGTACCCACAACATGTTTTAGTTGAGAACTTTAAAGATTTCTAATTGATTACAATATTCCAATTTGGAGGCCTAATGTCCTAACTGTGAGGTATGTGTACATTACTTGGAAGTATTTGATATGCCAAAACAAAATGTATATGTTGTGCCTCTGGTTTCCTTTTCCTAAGTTTTTCTTCGCTTACTTGATTAGAAATCCTTATCAAAAGATAGGAGAATAACCAAAGAAAACTAAAGGAGAAACAGATTCAACCACAAGCCTTTGGTTTTTCAGCTGTGCAATTTATCTATTGAGTCTAAGCACCCCCTTTCTTAATGTTTAGTTAATCTTTAAAGCACCAAGAAAAAAATGCATCTGAAAATGTCGTCTGCTGAAGTTGTCTGCTGCAAATAATTGCCTAACATTACTCATGAATTAAGTATAGAAGCAAACAGTATGGACCAAGAACAGACTGCTCCTATAGGAGCAGTCTGATCTTGGTCCACACTGTTTACCATAAAGGCTTCTTAAACATTTCAGCAGACGAGAAAAGCAGACGCCTTTTGTTGCGATTGGCGCATTCAGGGTTAAATATTACCTAGCAGATTGTTCTTCCCTTTCCTTTTCTTTTTGCTTTTTCAGTATTTCCTGGAAAAAGGACAGAATTTGTTTTGTCAAACAAAAATACTTCTATACAATAATCCAACTGTACGATAATTTTCTTGTGAAACCTTGCAATATTCCTTTGCCTTCTTAAAACACATATATTATATATTCTGTTAAGCAAAGATTTTGATCCTAAAATTGCCACAGGTTTAATAATATACTTTAGGTACTCAAAGAACTGCCTCATTGAGACCCACAACATATGACATAATTTGGTTAGAGAATTAAAAGATGAAGATTTTTTAATTTATAATTACCCCTAATAAATGTTAGAATCCATCTGTCCATCTCTCAAATTAACCAAAGTATTTGGACAAGAGTGTCATGAATAAACAGTATTGAACTAGATTAGTTAAAGTCTAATGGGTTTGCTATTCCATCACAGCATTCTAGAAACCTTATATACTTAAGTATTACTTGACTTTTCCCTTACTGTAAAGGCGGCAACTTAAATATTCATATCTGGGTGTTGGTTCGGCTATTACATCTGCTAAGGAAGGGAAATCAGGTTTTATTTGTAATTTGGTGAAGAGTTAATTAGCTTTTTGAGCCGCGCAGACATGCGTGTATTTCATGAAAATTGTAACCGTATACACACTGAACTCACATTTATTAACCCTTAAAGCGCATAATCACAAAATGTATGTTTTTTTTTGTCCACTAAACTATTTGAAGTCTCATAGATAAACAGTGTGGACCCAGATCAGACTGCTCCTGTAGGAGCAGTCTGATCTGGGTCCGCAATGTTTGCCTCCCTGCTTATGTTAAATAGACATTTTCAGATGCAGTTATTTTGCTGGCGTTTTAAGGACTAAATAATAAATGAGGTAGTGGCACAAGATGATACAGTTACTTTTGAATAAAACCACGCCTCCTTTTCATCTTTTACCTATGCCTAAGGTTGACTAGTCCTAATTACGCATTCATGAGGCACTGCCTTTACAGTATGCGAAAAGTCAAGTAATACTCATGTGTATCTTTCAAATCCTAGAACAAATGTGACAAGTAGAATATCTAAGAGAAATATTCCTATACCTGTTGTTTCTTTTCTTCTGCTTCTCTCTTCTTTCTCTCTTCCTCTTCCTTCTTTCTCTTTGCTTCCATCTCCAATTTCCTATAAAAGAAAAAATATCTGTACATTGTGCTAGGAAGTAGTAAAAGTAAAACTGCTAAGCTACAGTGACTAATCAAGAGTGATGAGATTTCCCTTGTAGCATGTTTAGTTACTAGCCTACTTTCCAGGGAGCAACTGACTTAGGCAATGATCAGACTGCGTAGTTGCACAAGCTGGTCTACCGCTTTGTTGTTAGCTAGCAATAAAGTCAGGTTTTCTTGCATTGAGACCCATATAGTGAACACAAAGTCCATAGATGTGACCTTTGACCTCCTGCTATGAACTTGACCTTCAAGCAGGGTTGTGAAACCTTCACTCTAACGCTTTCTTATTTCAAAACATTCAGCAACAACATAAGATCAAATGTCAAACAGCTTGGATCCAGATCAGGCTGACCTGATCTGGGTCCAAACTGTTTGCAAAGATCATTAGCAGACCACAAAATTTGCCGCTAGCAGGCAAAAACATAGATTGGTCACTAAGGCAGCTATGTCTACTGTTTAACCATCAAAATTACTTTTAAGTTAAAATGTAATAATAAATTACAATATGCCATGTAAACAAACGTTTCACGCAGTAAAAGATTGAAAATGTTTGTTTTACGTTTGTTTTTGCCTTTTCTGAAGGCTAAATTGCATTTTAACAATATCTGAAAATGCACTCGCCCTTAAGGGCGAGCTTGGCAGGTTTATCACTCGACAGAATCCGAGGTTTACTCGCCAATGCGAGCGGGCGAGTGGAATTTTACACCCCTGCACTTACAACTTCCTTTCTTCCTCTTCTTGTTTTCTCTTTCTCTCTTCTTCCTCCTTTCTCTTCTTCTCTCTCTCCATCTCCTCCTGTATCTTCCTCAGTCGTTCCTGCTCCTCCTTGACCTTCTGTTGTTCCAACTGTTTCTTCAAATCATCTAAGCTCTTGTCCATCTTAGCTATCAGCTCGTTGTGGGCTAGACTCATTTGTTCACGGCTCATGTCAGTTGTCTGTATTATATATTTAAGACATATATGATATAATATTGGTTTTTTACTATGTGGCTTTTTTTTCTCTTAATTGACTGGTTTATTTTTCTTTACCAGTTACTGGCAGTATATTGCTTGCAAATAATTCGGACTGTATGTCATGCTATTTTACAATATATACATGTACTCTGCTCATGTAATTTTTTAAGATATCTTGTATACAACACCAAATATTATGCTAATGGGGTATAAAATGGCTATATAGATATGCAAATTAACATAAATGGTATCAAAATAGGAAATCATATTTAACAAATAATCTATGCTTGCTTCCTGTCAATTCGACCCTTCCTGTCAGTTCGGGCACCATGGTGAATCAGAATTTTAGCTCGTGACGAGTAAATCCGGACGCATCCGAGCCAGAGTTTAAAAAGTAAAGATAAAATGCGGAAAAAGCTGGATCTAGTTGCAACATTTTTGGTACGTGTTTGGTGTCTCCTGACCCATTTAACAGATGGTGAGCTATTCCTATCATGGAATGTCCATCCTACAGTTGTAAGCTTGTCTCATTATTTTTTAGTGACCCTATCGTTTGTAGCCTTTTAAAAAAATAATAAAAAACTGAAAATCTGCATTAAAAATTTAGGAATCATTTAGAAGAAACATATTATTTGAACTGGACTGTAGATACATATATCACGCTTGACCTTGGTGGTTTTATCAACCGACCAATCAGAGCAATCGATTTAACAGGAAGCATTTAAGTGATCCAGAGTGATGACATCATGTTGATGAAAGACCGCTGTTTACAAATTTTGCGTTGCGGCTATGTTAAGTTCATTTTTTTCTATGTTACAAATGTTTAGTTAATATTTTTTGCTTAGATAAAAAATATAGGGAGTAGCCATAACGCACGTGTGCAAAAGTTGTGATAAGGTGGTCGAATACACAGCAAACCAGGCTACATCCTTGGTCGAATCTTTAAAATTGCATACATATATACTATATGAACCACCTCTAAAGACTTTGGTACTTATCACATGCATATAAAAGTCCTTCATTTTCAAGTACAGGTTTATATACTCCGCGTCAATGAAAAGTTACCAGTATCGAAATTTTGATATTTCAGAAAATACATAATACAGCTCTTTGGCTACTGTTACATTCATGTTTCTGGGCAAAGACAAGCTGGTTTGGAGAGATAAAACAGTAACATGAGCCCTGGAACTATGGTGCACGTGATGCACATGCATTTTATGTTTTTCGCAGTTTTTAAGAATTTGAAATCATCAATTTCAGAAGACAACATGCCAGGACATGCCCTTAACATTTTCTTTGAAAACGCCACCAAAATGGTTTAGGTCATCCCATTAAACGTGAAAAATGAGGATCAAACTTTAAGGTTGCACCAAAACTGTGCATTTTTCTATACAATGCAATGTAAACTACAGGGGTCCATCAAGGAATGATTATAATGCATTCGGGTGTGATGGATACTGTTTTCCATAATGGTGATGCATGGGACTCTATGCCATAAAATTGAGCATTGAAGTATCCGCCGTTCTTCGTTCTGAATGTACTAAATATTATCCTATGGTAAGTGTATGTGTTTTACTGGTTATTTTTCACTGACGTTGAGTATTGATTGAACACCTACCCTGATCTTGTGAATTAGACCTTCAAGGGCAGCTTCCATTTCCTTGACATGTTTCATAGCCTTATCTTTGTCTTTCTTCATCTTAGACACAATATCATTCATCAATGTCAGTTGACCTTGGGTAGCTTTAACCTTGATAATAGCCTCATACCTGTTTGAAACAAAATATTATGGTTAAGTGAAACAAAAAGCTTCATCTTAGACACAATATCATTCATCAATGTCAGTTGACCTTGGGTAGCTTTCACCTTGATAATAGCCTCATACCTGTTGGAAACATAGTATTATATGACTAAATGAAACAAACGTTTATCACAATTTTTCTCTATTGAAATATAGTTAAAGTGCTAGGAGCAGGAGAGTTGTTGCATTTTCCATTAATTTTCATGAAATGACTTGATGAAATTGATTCTGCTGTTTTTAAGGTCTGCAAAGTTCTTTATTTCTGAAGGATTATTTTTCCAGATTTTTGAGTCCATGTCCGTTTTAAGGGTTATTTGGTGGTATTTTTCATTTTTATTCAAATCTTAATAGAACATTGTGTTAGCGAACAGTGGAGACCCTGATCAGACGCCGCATTTGGTGGCATCTGATCTGGGTTTGCACTGTTTTCCTATGTCCCACACAAAGGATGCTAGGCTTTTATGGGTTAATGAAAATAATCAATTTATTTCTGACTTTATAATGTTCTCCTTATGTCTAAAGGATCCATTTTTAGAATGATTCAATTCATTGCCTCCTAAATAATTTTTTATGCTTCTTTTGTTGTCTGCTGATTTTTTTTCAAAATCAACTTTTTCAAAAAAATTCTTTCAGGAATATCATCAGAGTGTCAAACTGTTTGGATCCAGATCAGGCCCGACGTTTGAGTTAATAGACTGTTATGTCTGTATTAAAAAACTTGTTTTTAAACAGATTTTCTTAATATGGAGAAGGCAAAATTGCCCTGCTTAATGCTTTAGAGGCCGGTCTCATTTGCTGATAACCTTTGCAAACAGTTTGACCCCTGAAAGTATTCTTGAAAGATGTTTTTTAAAAACTGATCCAGAATAGAAACTCCTCTTTGATAAAAATTAGGGTGGCCATTTCATGCCAGATGGACAAATGGATGGATTGAAACCTACATGACTATGTCCACTAAAGCAGGTGCATAAATGAGCCAGTGCATGAGATTTCCAACAATGTGGTATGTGCGACCAGCAAAGCCTCAGATCAGCCTGCGCATATGCACAGTCTGATCAGAGCCTTTGCTAGTCGCTTGAATACTCTACGAGTGTTAAGCTACTGACCAAACATCATTTGGATTTTCTAGGCTTAAAAGGAGGCTGCAAAGGCTCGTCTGAGTCTACACTTGTCAAAATGTCAAATTGTTGGAAATCTCATGCTGCTGCTCAAATTATACTCTATACATACTTTGGTTTAAATTTCTTGGCCATTCTCCACATTCTTATGGTCTTCTGTAAAACGACAAGTCTTTCTCGCCGCCATATGATCTTATATTTCACTGAGAAAAAAAAATCATGCGTAATTACAAAAGCATTTCAGCCAAAAAGCAAGCAAGAGAAGTACCCTCAATTAACCCTTAATGCGCCAACTGCAACAAAAGTCGTCTGCTTTTTTCGTCTGCTGAAATGTTTAAGAAGCCTCTAAGGCAAACAGTGTGGACCCAGATCGGACTGCTCATAGGAGCAGTCCGTTCTGGGTCCACGCTGTTTGCTTCTATATTTAATTCATCAGTAATGTTAGGCAAATATTTGCAGCAGACGACTTCAGCAGACGACATTTTCAGATGCATTTTTTTCTTGGCGCTTTAAGGGTCAATAAACTTTTTTTTCAACAAAAAATGTCTGATATAAAAGTTGATACATTTTACAATAATTATTAAAACACTCTATGACCATAAACAAATTCACTTTTGTCTATGATTTTGGATATCACTAAATTAACACTTTCGTTGTCTGTTCTCTCATCTGCTTATGTTAGAAGGTAGCCTATATTTCAAACAATGTGAATCCAGATCAAACTGCTCCCAAGCAGTCTGATCAGGGACCATAGTGTTGTTTCCATGATAAAAATCTAGTCTGAAGTGCACATGAATATATGCAGCAGACGTAAAAAAGCAGACAACATTTTCAAGACAAAAAAATATTGGAGAGTTAAGGGTTAATCCTATGCATACTGGAAACCGGTACATTAAACCATAAAGCACCACCTATAATTTGCAACAGACGACAATTTCAAATTTTGCTGCTTTTTCAGAAATAACAAATAAAGCATGATATTTTATGATAATTGTCTGCCAAAATTAGGAAAGACGTTGTAAAATTTGTCATCTGCTGCAGTCGTGATTGGTACTTTAAGGGTTAACCAAAAGATGAAATGTAACAGGATGTGCACATAAACAATCTTAAGAAACATCTTAAGGGGTTACCATAACCCGTGTCTCCTCAGTACATACAATGAACCATTCTGAATTTATTCTATCAAGCTATTGGGAGATTTCTATTGGTTAATTAGTTAAATTCATGGTGCTTACATTTGATGACTGATAGGGCACACCACTGAGCCTTCTTCCATCTTGAGCAGATCAACCATCGTCTCACTTTGGCAACGAGCTGTACCAGGGGGTATAATAAATAATAATTGTACTTACATTTGATGACTGATAGGGCACACCACTGAGCCTTCTTCCATCTTGAGCAGATCAACCATCGTCTCACCTTGGCAACGAGCTGTGCCAGGTTCTCAGGGTCACTCTTCATGATCTCATCAAACTCGGCAAACTTCCCAGGACGGAAAAATACTTTGGTGAGACCGAACTTGAAATCATTGTCATCTAGACCAAGTGCTTTAAAAAGAGCCTGGAAAAATAGACAAAGATTTAGACAAAACAAGACCAAACTCTGCTCTGGACCTGCATCGCCAGTGCACATCTTCAATGTGTTAACAATCATTATGCATCGTTTGAATATAAACATGATAAATGAATGAAATCTGTTTGAATAACAGATTACCCACAAATAAATCCAATGGTGGTGTAGATGTGATAATGTCTAAGTTCAACAATCCAAAAAATATTATCAAATGTGCACAAAATATAGGGTGCACACATGTTCAATGTGTGAGCAATCATAACATATAAAGTTTGAATATGAAGGAATGAAAACTGCTGGAGTCACAGATTACATAAATCAGACACCCTATAAGCATTTTGGATGGATAAAATATTTAAGTTCAACAGACCTAAAAAATGTAAAAATATTTATCAAATGTGCTCAAAATAGAAGGTGCACATGTTCAATGTATGAATAATCATTATTCAAAGTTTTAATATTAAGGAATGAAAACTTTTGGACTTACAGATTACACAAACCAGACACCCTCTTAGCATTTTAAAGAAAAATTGTCTAGGTTCAAGACCCCAAAAATGAAAATAAATTCTTGAAATGTACACAAAATAGAAAGTGCACATCTTCAATGTATGAACAATCATTATGCAAAGATTGAATATAAAGGAATGAAAACTGTTTGAGTTACAAATTACACAAACCAGACACCCTTTACGTATTTCGGATGAAAAAATGTCCAAGTTCAACACCCGTAAAAAATGAGAAAATATTTATCAAATGTGCACAAAATACGAGGTGCACATCTTCAATGTATGAAAAATCATTAGGCAAAGTTTCAATTTAAAGGGATGAAAACTATTGGAGTTACAGATCACACAAACTAGGCACCCCAAAAGTGTTGCGGACAGACGGACGGATGGAGTGGACCCACTACTAGACCTGCTTTCGCTAAAGCGAGGCAGGTAAAAAAATTGTGTAAAATTGCAAATATCTTCTGATCCATTATTTTAACATGTTTTGGGTGCTCAAATGACCAATTGGGTGCTCAAAAGCACCGCCTTATTGAGACGGTTCTTTTGAGTATACACAACATATGCTTGGTTGAGAAACTAATTCCAGAAGCCTGCTAATAAAAAGATAACCCTCAATAACTCCATTTCTGATCACTGTAATGGGGCCAGTACATGATTTGTTTGATTGTTTTTGTTGCTCTACGTCCCAGTCAACAGCTATGGTCATGGCGGGACGGTCAGTTCACCTAACCACACTTTTCCCTTGGCAAGCTTGAACAAGCAGTTAACCTGTAATGTGTGCACATACTTTCACTTGTAACTGACAACAACCCTTCTTGAATGAATCAGCGGAAGGGAGGAGTTTGACCGTAGAAATAATTTCACGATCAATCTCCACGAAAGTATGGGACCGGGATCGAACTCGCGACCTCTATATCTGCAGTCAGACGTGCATCTGTTGTCAGACATGTTACCGAGCCAGTATATGAGATTTTGGTACTATTAAATGGCACTGTGTGCAAAAGCATCCAATAAATGCCCATGCTAATGTATCAAGTAGGACTAGAGATCTATATTTTGGTCAGAGTCTGCATCTACATCCATACTTGTGTATGCCAGCTGCAAAGCCTCTGGTGAGTATGCCAATATGCACCCTCACCTGAGGCTTCATTGCTTAACAATGGGATAAGTATCAAAATCTCATCATCTTATCTGAGGCTAGAGTGTACATGAGGAGATTATGCTAGAAATAAGACAATTGAATAATTCAACTTCCATTCTTGTTTGTTTGACTTGATTCTTTACGTCCTATCAACAATCTTTCAGTTATAAAGGGACGGGCATTCCTGGGTTGGACCAGTACTGAGCTAGGATTAATGTTCTTGCTCAAGGACACATCGCAGTGACGCCGGTGAGGCTCGGACCCGCGACCCTTCGGTCTCGAGTCAAGCACTCTACCACTGAGCCACTGCTCTCCCTCAACTTCTATTCTTGATCCAAGACCAACCTGTACCTTTTCCAATGATCTAGCTCTCTAGATATAGTTCTCTAAAATAATGCCAGCTTTATTATGGGTCACTTAAGATAATTTCCTTTAACTGAAAATACTTTCCTGTAATCTAAGATAATTTCTGTAAACTAAAGATACTTGCCTCTAATTTAAGATAATTTCCTGCAAATGAAGACAATTTCCTGTAATTCAAGATAAATAGTTTCTAACCTTGCAAAAGAGCCTTGGATCGAGTCTAGCGAGATCTGGTGGTAGATATTTCTTGTACATATTGTAGAGATCTAAGAACTGGGTCCTAGAGGGGTACCCTTGCTGCATGAGATCAAGTACAGAATTCATACCTACAAACAAAAAAACAACACAGGTTTAGATAAACAAAATTTTTCAGCGTAAAATTGTAAATATTTTCTTCTCCATCAATTTTAACATATGTTTTGGGTGCTCAAAAGAACTGTCCCACTGAGATGGTTCTTTTCAGTACCTACAACATGATTTGGATGAGAAATAAGAATATCATTTTTTGGGGTAAGCACTCTTAACTAAAGGCCTGTAACAACCAGAACTGAGTTTCTTGAAACACATTTCCTTCCTTGGAAAAAAACTTTTAACATGCAAATTCTAAAAGCTGTATTTTCCAAGTGAACTGTCTGCCAGCAGACTATACACAGGAAACACTAACATTTTTTTTCGCTGCATGCTTTGTCCTGAAAATATGAACACAGCAAGACAAAGTCCTTATCTGTTGCAACCATGGCTAGTGTTTTAACTCTTTGCATCATGGGTAATTTTTCATGCGTTTTTTGTCATCTGCTGATTTTTTCAAAATCAACTTTTTCGAGAAATTCTTTCAGGAGTACCATCTGAGTGTCAAGCAGAATGGATCCAGATCAGGTCCAACATTTCATCTGGCTCTACACAGTTTTTAAAAGCAGTTACATAATCTTGAAAAACTCGGCCCAGAGCTCTTATTACAGAGCTTGTATTATAGTCTTTAATGAAAAAAGTCAATAAGCAATGCTTATAAGATACCCCCCGCACAGAAAGAGACAATGATAAAACTTTGCAAGTTATAGTTCGAACAAGAAGACCTTAGTTTTGATAAGAAGATTTCAGTAGAATCTGTGCAAACAAAAATTATAAACTCCTTCATGCATATGTTCAATGTGTTTACATTGTATAGGCAAAGTATAAAATTGTTCCATCAAAAGCTGTGGTAGGAGTTGATCGGCCCATGAAGGCACCATCTATGCATATACAAAAGCCTTATTAGGGACCAATTGTCTAAGTTCTCACAGCTGTCATTTTGTCAAAAAATATTTTTTCTAAACCAAACTCCTTCATGCATAATGTTCAATGTGTCTACATTGTATAGGCAAAGTATCAAATTGCTCCATAAAAAGCTGTGGTAGGAGTTGATCGGCCCATAAAGGCACCGTCTATGAATATACAAACACCTTATTAGGGAAAAATTGTCTAAGTTCTCACAGCTGTCATTTTGTCAAAAATTATTTTTTCTGAACTTAACTCCTTCATGCATATGTTCAATGTGTCTACATTGTATAGGAAAAGTATCAAATTGTTCCATCAAAAGCTGTAGTAGGAGTTGATTGGCCTGTGTATGGCCTATAATAGCATAAGCATAAAGCACTATATTAAAAGCCATTTAGAACTACAAAGGGAAATAACTCTAATAGAATTGGCCCCTAGCCCTTACTTTTTTGTCTAAAGTATTTGTCTTGCATGTATGAACATGTTTGCAAGGTTTGATGAAAATCCAGCAATGACTCTCCAAGTTATTAAGGAAACAAAGCGTTACGGACGGACGGACGGACGGACGGACGGATGCACGGACGGACGGACGCACGGACAACGTGAAAACAGTATACCCCCTACAAACAAAGTTTGCGGGGGGTATAAAAAGTAAGTTAGGGTGCAAAGAGCAGGAATTGATACAATCAAGTATCACACCCGACCCAGGATACCAATGGGAAAGTTACAAACTCACAGTTAGACACAAGAAACGAGAGCCAAGAGGTCAGCCCTTTCCCAGCAGGTGACCACAAAGCACATATAAATAGACGCGCACAAAGACATAGCAAACACAAGACAGAACAAAAACATAAAAGATCCACAAAAGAAGTACCGCCTTGGAACGGTCAGTAAAATATTTTACTGGAGGGCTTAAACCGGTTTAACGGCTCGCCAACCTCACCCTTAATTCAGATGTGGATCAAGACACATAGATATTTGGTTTGCATGAAAGATCCCTAACTTATCAATGCATCATCTCCTAAAACATATAAATCAAGATATAACAAGGAGATAAAGCAAATATAAGGACTCAACAGTAAATAAAACTGAATACCGGAGCAAAAGAAATCCAACAGGTAAAGCCTGGTGGGTCCGAGAAACAGCCAAAGCATCAGGCCCCTACCAAAACTCTTTGCATGCTGAGTAATTGTTCATGCTTTTGTTGTTGTCTGCTGACTTTTTCAAAAAATTCTTTCAGGAACCCTATCAGAGTGCCAGATAGTTTGGATTCAGATCAAGACTGAGATTCTATCGGTCCTGATCTGGGTCCAATTTGTTTGCAATGGTTATCAGCAGACAACAGAAGTCCCTGCTAGCAAAGAAAAAGTTATGCTCTACATTTTAATGAAGAAATCTTAGTCAGTCCTGATCTGGGTCCAAATATCAGCAGACGACAAATGATGCCTATATCAAGGAAAGAGTTCATTTATAATATTGATATGCCCCGGTATTGGACTTGTGCGAATAAGTGATGCATACGGATATTGCACCGTTGTATTTTAACTTAATGGTAAAGCTGATGCTTTTATCATGGACATTTAACGGGCATGACAATTGTTTGATTCAATGAAGATTACCTTTTTTGTCAACCTGGCTGAGTATGAATGTGTATGCATGAGTGCAAACTCGAGTATTTCTTGAGTTTTCTTTGCAACCGCGAGTTCTCAGTTGACATGTCGGCCATGCTGATTTTGTGTATTGATTACGAAGTGAAGCATGCTGGGACTTGTTGCTAGGACAGAATGTAAACAAAGGCCGTCTGTCAAGCCGAGAATTCTGCGTTTGTGAAGCATTATTAAAGTATTCCCATCAAAGAACTTATTGTAAACGTACTGGTCATTTAGTTTATTCAATTCCCTACAGTTATTGATTGTTTATTTGTAAAGTTTAATACACCGTTACTGTGTATTCTGCATTTGTCGCGATGACCCGTAGTTTGTTATTATTGTTCTGGTGTAATGGCGGGTCCAGCTAGCCGTATCCTGGGTAGCGCGCGTCATCACACAACTTTTAGATGTGTGATCACGCGCTCTCGCAGTTGTTTGCTGTGTGTTTGCCATCACACTAGAATGTTTGTGTGAATGTGTGCGCGAGTAGTATATAAGGAAGTGCGCACGAGAACACAGGGACTTCACAATTTTGGCTTCATAGAGTACGCATCGCTAGAGACGTCTTCTACTTTTTCGATTCTAAATTTGCTTTAAATATACAAACAACTTATTAAATTATTAGATTAAATTATTTATTAATACACACTAAGGTAATTTGGACATTTTTGTCTCTGGCGGGAGGAATTAGATTTAACTTAGACGGAAATTCAGTGTTTTAGATAATTATTAGGCACAGGCTCTAATGATCAGATCATTATCCATATATTTTATCTCCATGCAACTTGTGCTCTCGTGACACCCCATCGTTCATTGAAATATTGTAAGTTTGAGAGAATTACTTAGCCAGGCCAGCTTGCTGATTTGGAGTTAGTATTTCTATCTGTTTATTTCACGCTACCATTGATTGAAGAAAGATTGTTTATAAATTCTATAAACGTGTCACAACCTTTTTTTTGAAAGATTATTTTTAATTACATATGTGAACACGTTTACACGTTGTTTCTTGTTTCATTCCCCCTTTTATTTGGGATAAGAAAAACAAACACCCCAGTGAAGTCCATTTTCTTTTATTTCCCCCCTAACAAAGCTGAACACACCCAACAACACTTGGTCAGTCATATGCTGAGACGCATTCATAGCTGTCAAGACAAATAAAGGCTCGGCACGTAACAAAAGTGGTGGCACAGCGGTGCGATTTTCTATATCATTAGAATTTCGTGAGATACGAACTGTAAAGACAGCATGAATGTTCAGCAGACGAGAGAGATCTCACTAGATAGTGAACAAAGCGGACAGAACATACATTGCGACGCAGGTGATACACATGGCAACAGACATAATGTCAGAATGCCAGAAGCGTCTTCTCAGAATGTAGATTCATCCCAAGAAAGTCAAGGTACTGGCGAAGAGTTCAATGACAGGCCACTCGATCATGAAGCTGCATCTACACTACTGCAACTTCAAAGCAGATCGGCGCCAACTTTAGTGACCAGCGATATGCGTACTTCTGGCGCTAACAGTGTAGATAATCGTTCAGTCTTCACTAACCACTGTGACCAAAACATATACACAAACTCTGATAGATTTCGTATAAGTAGACCCCAAGAGGCACTTACTGATCGTTTGTCTAGAAATACATATGAACTCCCCAGTAATAGAGTAGCTCATCAAAATGCGCCACTGTATGCAGAGACGAATATACAAAACACTATGCCCGGACTTAACACAGTAATCGGTACCATGCAACAGCATCAGATTAATATGCAACAGCAGCAAACACACATGTACAACAAGCAAGAAACTATAACAAGTGCCCTCAATAATGTAATGGCCATGCTGCAACAGCTCAATAAATGTAGTCAGCCTAACACGCAGGATAGCAGCACCAAGAGTACAGAACTTGAAAGTCCCACCACAGGCGAGAGTGAATACATTTCGCAAAATACTCCAGAGCTACAGCAACACGACTCAACTGTTACATATAATTTTGAAAGACAAAACAGACGTATAGATCAGAATGCAGTTAATAATACGACTTGCACACCCTACGATAGCAATACGTTGCTACCCGAAAGACACAGTTTCAATCCGCGTGGCGTTATAAATAGCTCATCTGACATGGGGAGCAACCAGTTAATCGACGATTCGCGGCGATATCGAAACGATGAAAGGGTACCGCAAGCGGAGACATCGCAGTTGTCACGCAAAAGGCAGGCAAATGCAAGGTCAGATCTAGATCAGCATCAGGTACACTCAGATACAGCTAACCTAGGATATTCTACGGGTCACTACCACTTGAGTGATACTACAAGCGGTCTTCAAAGTGCTGAAGTTTTGTCTGAAAAGCATCCATCTCAATATTCACACAATCGTAGCAGTAAAAGATCATATCAGCCACATGCTACTTCGAGTTTGGGTGTACACACATTAGCTAATACAGGAGCCTACTCTTTAAGCGATACAAATACACAAGGTCTTCAAAGTGACAATGCGCCAGCGCAGTTTGAGAGACCTGAAAAGGCAACTAGAATATACCAACACCACCATGACCACAGACATTCTAAAGATAGCATGGATCGCTATCAGTTGTACAACACTCAGGGTAATCAAAGCACTGAAAGTACTCTTCATTGCTCGCAAGGAAGACACCTGAATGGAATGCTTGATCAAAGCACTGAAAGACCTGCTCAGTACTTGCAAAGCGGATGGGTAAATGAAAGAACAGATCAAAGCGCTGAAAGTCCTGCACAGTACTTACAAAGAGGATGGGTAAATGAAAGGGCAGATCAAAACACTGAAAGTACTGCTCAGCACTCGCAAAGTAGATGGATAAATGAAAGACCAGATCAAAGAACCGAAGATGCTACTCAGTACTCACGAAGAAGAACCATAAATGGAAGACCAGATCAATGCAACAGAAGCTCAAACTGGGAATCCAGCGATATTAAACTACCACCATTCAATGGGAAAGAGGATTGGAAGGTGTGGATAAACAGGTTTGAAACAGTAGCTGAGAGAAAACATTGGGATGAAGAGACAAGATTAGATAATCTTATCCCTAGACTGCAAGGTAAGGCAGGAGATTTTGTCTTTACCCAATTATCCAGACACACCCTAAGACAGTATAGTGAGCTTATTAAAGAACTAAACAGTCGGTTTAGAGTGGTGGAAACAACAAAGACGTATGCTGCGAGATTTAGCCAGCGAAGCCAGAAGCCAGGTGAAACAGCTGAAGTATATGCAGCTGAGCTGAAACGCTTGTATGCAAAGGCATATGAGTTTAGGGATTATAGAACTCGACAGGAGGATCTTGTCCGAAGGTTCTTAGATGGTTTGAGAGATGCAGATGCTCGTTTTGAGATTGAATACAATAAAGAACCAGAAGACATTGATGAAGCGGTATACCATGCCGTGAATTTTGTACAAACCAGACACAGAAGCTCTACAGATGTAGTATCTGACAGAAGAAACAAGAAATACGCAAGAAGAATGAACTCAAGTAGTGATAGTGCAGACGATAACAGCGATTTAGAAGATGATGGTGAGATGATAAATCATGCATATAGAGTTCCAAATGGTACAGAAAAAGGTCAGAATAGAAAACAGAAAGTTACAGAACAAAAGAAAGGACCCAGTGAGCAAACCCCCTCATCACAGACTGAATCCATGAAGGTGCTAGCAGATACAAAAGGCATGATGGAGACATTTATTTCACAGCTTCAAGAAATAATGCAGTCAGGAAGCAATCAATCTAATAGGATGCCACAAATGCAACCTTCAAGAGGTAAGACAGTAGTTTGTTATGGGTGTCAACAGACAGGACATTATCTTAGAGAGTGTCCACAAAAGGTAAGCAGACCTTTTAATCGATACACTAGACAAAATGCCTCTACAAATAAGGTTGATGAGCCACAACAGAGAGAAAGCAAACCTATTACACAGACTTTAAACTAGAAAAGGCTGTCTCTGGAGGCCACAGAGAAGCCTGCTCAATGAATATGGGCCACAAAAATAATGATAATTTGAAAGAGGATAACGTGATCAAGTCAATAAGAGCAACTCGTAAGTTACCAGATGGCGTATATATACGTGGATCTGTTCAAGGTTATCCTCTTCTGTTTACCACTGATACAGGAGCATCAAAAACGATCATTTCCAAACGCATATATGATACAATGAGAGAAGATGACCGACCACAACTTGGCAAATCATCAAAACTGGTAGGTGCAAGTGGAAATGAGATACATGGTCAAGGAAAAGGCTTATTCAGCATTAAGTTGGGAACGGTGCAGCTTGAAACTGAAGCGATTGTAGCAGATATTGATGATGATGGTCTTCTTGGCGTAGATGTTTTGCAAAATGGAGTAAGCGGCCCAACTGACTTGCTTCTCAGCAAAGGAGTGCTGAAAGTGCATGACCAAGAGGTGCCAATAATCCAAGTTGGAATCCAAAATCGGATTAGAAAAGTCACTGCAGCTGATCATTTTGTGATACCAGCACAGTGTGAGTCTGTTGTTAATGTCTATGTTGAGAGACAAGAATATGATGACTTCACCTCTGAGACAGAATATTTAATAGAACCAACAGATCATTTTAAAGAAACTTATCCTTTATGCATGGCATCAACGTTGGTCGATATAAATAAAGCATGCACATGCAAGGTGCGTATACTTAATCCATTTCCAACAGCTATGTCCATCAAACAAGATGCAGTCGTTGGTCAAGCAGAAGCTATACAGGGAGGACCTAAAATTTTAGCAGAACAAGAAAATAAAGAGGACATTGAGAATTTCTGCAGGGTTCGTAGAGTAGATTTCATGAAAACAAATCATGAATTGTCCAACAGATCACCTGGTGACGAATACGTAGGTACTGACAAAGACACTACTTACTTGCCTGAACACTTGAGACAGTTACATGACAGGGCTACTAAAGATTTGGATGATGTTGAGAAACAGAAAGTAACCTGCTTATTGAATAACTTCAAAGACATCTTTTCAAGAGGGGAATGGGACCTAGGGCTAACTCATTTAGCAGAACATGCCATAAACACAGGTAATGCAGCTCCTATAAAGCAAGCACCAAGACGTGTACCATTAGCATATGCTGAAAAGGAGAAACAAGCCATTGAAGAGCTAAAGGCAAAGGGAGTGATAAGGGAGAGTGTTTCTCCTTGGGCGAGCCCAATTGTGTTAGTATCCAAAAAGGATGGTGGTGTACGGCCCTGTGTGGACTACAGGAAGCTAAATGAGTTGGTAAAACCAGATGGGTTTCCATTGCCAAGAATCCAGGACTGTTTAGATGCCGTTGCAGGATCAAGTCTATTTAGTACGTTTGATCTTACTAGCGGATACTTTCAGATCCCCCTTAAAGAAGAAGATATACCCAAAAGCGCCTTTGTCTGTAAGTATGGGCACTTCGAAATGACCCGGATGCCATTTGGATTGAACAATTCTGCAAGTACATTTCAACGTACAATGGAAATGGCATTGCAAGGTCTACAGTGGATAACTTGTTTGATATACATAGACGATATCATTGTTTTTGGCAGAACTTTTGAAGAGCATGTACAAAGGATTGAACAAGTATTTGAAAGAATTAGAGAAGCTGGTCTCAAGTTAAAACCTACGAAATGTAATATGTTTGAACAGGATGTCATTTTCTTAGGACATGTAGTTTCAGGTGAGGGAGTTCGCCCAAGCCCAGTGAATATTACTAAGATCTTAGACTGGCCTGAACCAAGAACAGCAAAACAGGTAAAGCAATTTGTTGCAATGGGATCTTACTACAGACGATATGTGAGAGACTTTGCTAGTATGGTAAGACCTATGACTGAGCTCACAAAGAAAGGTAAACAATTTTTGTGGACTGAGACATGTCAGAAATCCTTTGAACAGTTAAAGAAGGCTCTGGTAAGTTCTGAGATCATGGGCTATCCTTTGAATGATGCAGGAGAATTCGTTTTAGATGTAGATGCATCAGATATTGGAATTGGTGGTATCTTGCATCAGGTTCAGGAGGGTAGAGAGAGAGTCATAGCCTATGCCAGCAGGGCTTTAAATAAAGCTGAGAGAAATTATTGTATTACAGAGAAAGAACTGCTAGCAGTTCGGTTCTTCATTGAATACTACAGACAATATTTGCTTGGAAGGAGATTTGCTGTAAGAACAGATCACCAAGCATTAGTCTGGCTTTTCAAGTTAAAAGAACCAAGAGGAAAGACAGCCAGATGGATAGAGATACTCAGCCAATATGATTTCGCTATTGAGTATAGACCGGGAAGGAAGCAGGCTCATTGTGATGCATTGTCTAGGTGCGAGCACCCAAGAGAATGTGACTGCCCAAATCACGACACTAGTGAGCCATTGAAGTGTGGTCCTTGCCGAAAGTGCTTAAAAAGAGCTGAAGATATGCTTCATGAGAATTTATACCAAGAAATTGCTAATCAAGAGGCAAAAAGCGCAGATGCATCAACTGAGACCCCAGCTAAAGCAAGAGTAACCAGGGGAGCAGTCCAAGAAGATGACGAGGTGCCTGGACCATCCACTCAGTCAGACACAAGTTTAAGGGATCAGAAGGACACAACTCATACAACACCTTGGACAGGAGGACATTCCATAGCCTATCTGAAGACTCTCCAAAGCAATGATCCAGATATATGTCCTATTCTGAAAGCTAAAGCAGTGAATGTCAAACCAAGCAGCAATGATATGGTAGACAAGAGCCCAGCAGCTCGACACTACTGGATCATCTGGGACCTACTATTCCTGAAAAACGGACTCCTGTATAAGAAGTTTGTAAAGAAAGATGGTTCAGGTGAACATCAACAGTTGGTAGTGCCAAAAGAGCTAAAGAATGAAGTTCTCTTTCAAATGCATGACTCAGTTGTTTCAGGACACTTAGGCTGTAAAAAGACTAAAGAAAAGACAATTCAACGGTTCTATTGGTATGGATTGAAAGAAGATGTACTACTGTATATTCGGAAGTGTGACATCTGTGCAGCAGACAAAAAGCCAAACAAAATGCCACGTGCCCCAATGGGATCATTACGTTCAGGAGCACCACTAGACTGTATGGCTACAGACTATTTGGGACCCTTCCCAGTGACTGACCGAGGGAACAGATACATCCTTTTGCTGACAGATCACTTCTCAAAGTATGTGGAGATCATTGCAGTGCCAGATATGACGGCTGAAGTATGTGCATCAAGTGTACTAAATGAGTTTATTTCTCGATGGGGCTGTCCATTGACTATCCACAGCGACCAAGGCAGAACCTATGAAAGTAAAGTTTTCAAGGAGCTGTGCAGAATGTTGGAGATCCGCAAGAGTAGAACAAGTGTGAGAAACCCAAGAGGAAATGGACAGTCTGAACGCTTTAACAGAACCCTATTGCGTATGATCAAAGCCTATCTTTGCGGTGAGCAGAAGCAATGGGATCAACATTTAGGATGCTTGGCAGGTGCATACAGAGCAACACCAAACGAGGCTACAAAAATGACACCAAATCTCATGACGATGGGTAGAGAAGTTAGACTTCCAGCAGAACTGGTATTTGGTAGTACAGGAGCTTATCAAGAGCAAGAAATCACATCCTATGGAGACTATGTAGACAAGTTAAGATCGAGGATGCAGCATGCTCATGAGATAGCCAGAAACCATTTAGCTTCCGCTGCCAAAAGAAGCAAGGGGATATATGATACCAAAGTTGCTTTGAATAGATATGAGACGGGTGACATGGTTTGGTGCTTGGCAGAAGCAAGAAAGGTTGGAGTTATGCCTAAGCTTGAGCCTGCATATGATGGCCCCTATCTCATCAAAAGGAAGATTTCAGAGATCAATTTCTTATTGCAGCTGGATAAGACAGGAAAGGAAAAGCTCGTTCATCATAACAAGCTGAAGCCTTATG
Organism: Loripinus fragilis; assembly: GCA_964019695.1. Taxonomy (NCBI): domain Eukaryota; kingdom Metazoa; phylum Mollusca; class Bivalvia; order Lucinida; family Lucinidae; genus Loripinus; species Loripinus fragilis. Next base: position 84,064,289 of record OZ026517.1, read on the forward strand.
TCGGAGATACCCCACCTAGCTGGTTGAAGAAGGCAAAGAAGAAGCTACTTCTTCAGCAAAAGAACTAGGATCAGATTTTTTAGATTTATGTTAGTTAAATTTTGCAGATGTTTATGAGTTATATATTTTGTTTAAAAAAAAAAAATGTGTTGAATGTGCAGAAGTTTATTAAAAGTATACATATGGTAAGGAAGAGGTAACCATATGCTGGAATGAAACTGAGAAGAACCATGTATGGATGGGTCAGCCATGTGTACTGATATGGATATGGTATGGATCAGGTATGAAGATGTCATAAGACGTGATAAAGAAGATGTTCGGCTTTTTTGATTTGATATGGCATACAGTGATTAAGGGTATGCGTTCAGGTTTTGAATTATAGGAAAGAATCAGGAAGTAGACCGAGTTTTAAAACGGCTAAATGAGGCGATCCAAAATGAACCATAGAATATCGAGGCGCTGGTGAAACATCAGCATAGGTTCGACAGAGAGGTTCTGAAAAGCGTTGGCGTTTATCGAAAATGCGCAAATGATTAAGTGCGTAAACACCATTGCAATGATCAGATGAAGAGGTTGAGATTTGCGTTGACTAAGAGGGTGGTTTACACTTAATTTCATACAGATAGATAGCTTGAAGAGTTCTTAAAATATGAGTAAAGTTTGATATATGCATAGATTCGAGTAAGAATAAGAAGTCATTATGAAATAACTACTAAGATAAGGTCAAGAAATGGATTTGATAAAATCTGACAAGCAAACAAATCAACACGTAGATGCGTTGAAATTACTCTTGCGAAGAGACAAGATAATAATGAAGTAAAGTCACACAGCAACGAATGCTGCATTAAAGAAGCTGATTGTAAAGGGTTAAGATAAAGAAACTGCAATGTTACATTAAGGCTTGGTGATAAGGATGCAGTCATAGTAAAACTCAAAGTTGTTTCCATTTGCTTCAGGTGACAATGGCTGATGCTGTAGGAGGCGGTGATGTAGAGAGTAGAGAGAAGGGGAGAAGGAGAGGAAGAGCATATCAATGCCTGCACTGCTTCCATAAACAGGGGAAACAGGTTGTAGATGTCAAGGGACGAGTTGAAGATCACATTTTGAGAGAACACTTAAGCTTCCAACAGGTTCCATTCTATTGTAGTTTGTGTTATTTCAGATGTCTGAAATGGGATCAACTCATTAATCATGTGACTGGGTATAAGAGACACGTGTCAGTGGCTAGTAAGGCAGGTATAGTGGATAATAGTAAGTTTCTTATCCAAAACCAGACACCATACAAAATCGGTCCAATGGATATGCATGTGTTTTCAGCGGAGGACAGTGTAGACCACTTCTTGAAAGTTAGCACAGCAGCTGAAGCATCTAGGAAGGACATGTCATTAGCAGTTCAAGCGTGCCTTCCAGAGGGTTTTCTTGAAAGCAATTCAGTTTCCAATACTCAAATATATGGCCCTACTGTTACCCCAGTATACCATCCAACCCCTATACCAGTGTTGAACAATACAAAGAGCTGCACAGTAACAAGCGACCAGACCACATGTGATACCAGCAATTTCTTTGAAGAGCAATGTCTGAGTGCAGAAGGGTGTGAACTGAAAGACAAATCCTATAATGAACCAAAGATCAGTGAAATCAGTACACCTTTGAGTAAAATGGAGAGCAGTATAGCATGTGCACCAATGTCAGGATCCTCGACTTCAAGTTGCATCAGTACTCCAAGAATAAGTGTAACATCAGGCATAGATAAAGAAATGACACCCCCACCTATAACAAATAATGTAAACCAAAGATTAGAAAATAATGAACCAGTAAATGTAATAAGTATAAGCGAGGAAGGAAGCGTTGTTGTGAGAAGGAAAGACCAGAGCGGAGAAATAATGGAGAACATAGTGATGAATAAAGTAAAGAGAAAGGCAGAGAAAAGACCATCAGAGATAGAAAGTGAAGACCCCCTAGGAGACATCAAGAAAGCAAAGCCGACAGGACAAGAAGTAGCTGAATTCAGCCTTATAGACGCGATGATCAAGCTGACAGATGCAGTTAATAAAAGCAGTTCACAGATGAAAAGAATGGAAGAGTTAATAATTGACAACACCTGCATGATGGCAAAGATGACTGATACCATGACACGGTTACAATGGGGCATGGAAGCCAGAGAAAAGAATGAAGAAAGAAGAGAAGGAAAAAGACAAGAATATGAAGAAAGAAGAGATGAGGAAAGGAAAAGAGAAGTTATGAGAGAAAGAAAAGAAGAGAACCATAGAAGAGAAGTAGAGAAGGAACGAAGGGATGAAGAAAGAAGAAGAGAAGAAGAAAGGCGAAGAGTTGAAGAAAGAAGAAGGGATGAAGAAAGAAGAAGAGATGAAGAAAGAAGAAGAGAGAACAGAAGAGAGAACAAAGAAAATCATAAAGAAAGCAGGGAGAAGGTAGAATCTTACAGAGATAATAGAAAATTCGGTGATAGGAGAAATTAATTGTGTATACATATGATGATATAGTTTTTATTTAGCAAAAAAATTGTTTTGTATATTTGTTATTCACAAGGTTCAAAAGTATATGTGAGTGTAAAGAATTTAAATGCTCAAGAGTACTCCGTTGTGGTACTTGTGAGGATTTAAATTGTTTAGACATGTGAGATTTTTTTTTTAAATAATATCTGTTGTATAAACAGACTGGATTACTGGATTCATGTAACATTGTGCTAAGGAAATTTTACCAAACCATTTTGAACTCTGTAAATAACTACATGTTTGATTTATGCATATTATACAGGTTTTGACGTTGGCGAACTTGGTAGCATAATGTTAATGTTCCCTAGTTGGATATGCATTGTTAGCTGATACCAATGAATATACAACTAGAGTACATATTAACAGTAGTCAGGAGTCAATACCTGTGGTAAGTGCTTTATTGTATATGGAAAGTGTCGTTTTCATATATTGTTCCTTACATTTATGGTGATAAGGGTAAACCCATTATTGCCCTATGTTTTGCTGATGAAAATGAAGAAATAGATTAGTGTGAGAATAATGGGGAGCTAAACTCAATTGCAACATAATTGAAAACACATATTTTCAATGATATTGCATTTGGGTAGAACTGTTTCAATGCTCCATTTTCTTCATTTTCATTTATAAGGTCATTGCCCATAAATATAATATTGACACTTCATAATTGTCTGAAATGGTCAGTATATAATTGAGTTGAATTATTGTAAGTCATTTGAACCAGTTAGGGTTGCAAAGTACATTGACTGTTCCAATTTTTTATAATCTCATGACATTAATTTGGGGCATGCAATTTTTTTGAAGTTCCCATGTTAAAGTCCTTTAATTGGTGCCTCATACAGGATTGCATACAGTATATGTGGTAGAAGACCCTAGGCATCACTTCTTTGCACCTCATTCAATGTTGTCCTTTTCTGGGCTGTCAGAACCTTCTTAAAGGGTCGTTTGTTGGAACTTAAACGACCTTGGAGGGGGGTTATGATATGCCCCGGTATTGGACTTGTGCGAATAAGTGATGCATACGGATATTGCACCGTTGTATTTTAACTTAATGGTAAAGCTGATGCTTTTATCATGGACATTTAACGGGCATGACAATTGTTTGATTCAATGAAGATTACCTTTTTTGTCAACCTGGCTGAGTATGAATGTGTATGCATGAGTGCAAACTCGAGTATTTCTTGAGTTTTCTTTGCAACCGCGAGTTCTCAGTTGACATGTCGGCCATGCTGATTTTGTGTATTGATTACGAAGTGAAGCATGCTGGGACTTGTTGCTAGGACAGAATGTAAACAAAGGCCGTCTGTCAAGCCGAGAATTCTGCGTTTGTGAAGCATTATTAAAGTATTCCCATCAAAGAACTTATTGTAAACGTACTGGTCATTTAGTTTATTCAATTCCCTACAGTTATTGATTGTTTATTTGTAAAGTTTAATACACCGTTACTGTGTATTCTGCATTTGTCGCGATGACCCGTAGTTTGTTATTATTGTTCTGGTGTAATGGCGGGTCCAGCTAGCCGTATCCTGGGTAGCGCGCGTTATCACACAACTTTTAGATGTGTGATCACGCGCTCTCGCAGTTGTTTGCTGTGTGTTTGCCATCACACTAGAATGTTTGTGTGAATGTGTGCGCGAGTAGTATATAAGGAAGTGCGCACGAGAACACAGGGACTTCACAATTTTGGCTTCATAGAGTACGCATCGCTAGAGACGTCTTCTACTTTTTCGATTCTAAATTTGCTTTAAATATACAAACAACTTATTAAATTATTAGATTAAATTATTTATTAATACACACTAAGGTAATTTGGACATTTTTGTCTCTGGCGGGAGGAATTAGATTTAACTTAGACGGAAATTCAGTGTTTTAGATAATTATTAGGCACAGGCTCTAATGATCAGATCATTATCCATATATTTTATCTCCATGCAACTTGTGCTCTCGTGACACCCCATCGTTCATTGAAATATTGTAAGTTTGAGAGAATTACTTAGCCAGGCCAGCTTGCTGATTTGGAGTTAGTATTTCTATCTGTTTATTTCACGCTACCATTGATTGAAGAAAGATTGTTTATAAATTCTATAAACGTGTCACAACCTTTTTTTTGAAAGATTATTTTTAATTACATATGTGAACACGTTTACACGTTGTTTCTTGTTTCATTCCCCCTTTTATTTGGGATAAGAAAAACAAACACCCCAGTGAAGTCCATTTTCTTTTATTTCCCCCCTAACAAAGCTGAACACACCCAACAACACTTGGTCAGTCATATGCTGAGACGCATTCATAGCTGTCAAGACAAATAAAGGCTCGGCACGTAACAAAATGAAATCAACTCCCATTCCAGTAAATGCAGAATTTTCTTACCAGCACACTCCAACTGACTAAGAATGGAGGCTCCTTCTGCCAAATGATCACACATCTTACTGTTGGGTTTGATACAACGGACAAAGTTGGTGCCCTGGAAATAACAAGAAATAAATATACAAGATGACTACCTTTTTAAAGAACACTTTACTGGGCAACATTGTGCCTTACTTATAATGACTTTTCTTAACCCATATAAGCCTAGATCCTTTTTGTGGGACATGGGCAAACAATGCAAAACCAGATCAGATGCCGCAAAACGCGGCATCTGATCAGGTTCTCCACTGTTTGCTAACAAAAGTTTCTTTTAGAATTTGAATAAAAATGAAAAATACCACCCAACAACCCTGAAATTAGAAACAGACCCATCCAATTGATAAGGACTAAAAAATACATTCGGCATAAATGGATTTATCATGTAATACATTTTTATACAAAAGCTCTTTATGTAATTTTGTAAAATTTCTTTCCCCCTAAAAATTTACTAAAAGTACCATTTTATTTTGTTGTAATTTGATTAATCATTTTTTTTCTTTCATGATTTCAACATAGCTATCTCCCTTGTGTCCTTTTTACGGGGCACAGGCAAACAATGTAGACCCCGATCAGACATCTAATCAGGATCTTCACTGTTTGCTTACAGTATGTTTGATTAAAACTAGGGGGATGAAAAATACATCCAACAGCCCTAAATTTGATAATGGACTTGTCCTACTGATAAGGTTAGGAAAGTCCATTGGGCTGAAATGGGTGAATGACTTACTGTTGCCCTGAGTTTCTCCATGAGGACACCAAGCTGCTGTCTAAATTTGGTCCCAACACTGATAAAGTTGAGTTTTCCTGTTGAGATCTGAACGGAGTCAAACATCTGTTTCAACAGTTTATTCTTACTCTCACGAATCAGGAACTCTAGCGAGGCGTGGAGAGCGTCGTTGTTCTTCTCTATAAACTGGGTCTGGTAAGAGATACAAATGCACTGCTTATAAACTTGAAAAATGTTATATTTTCATTAAAAGCAAAAAATTTAGCAAATAGAACGGACTGTGGTCTAAATGTAAAGTACATATTCCCTACTAATATCAAATTTCCCATAACCCTCTTAAAGCTCCAAGAAAAAAAAGCATCTGAAAATGTCGTCTGCTGAAGTCATCTGCTGCAAATAATTACCTTACATTACTGTCAAAGTAAGTATAGAAGCAAACAGTGTGGACTCAGAACAGACTGTTCCTATAGGAGCAGTCTGTTCTGGGTCCACACTTTTGCCATAGAGGCTTCTTAAACATTTCAGCAGATGAGAAAAGCAGACGACTTTTGATGCAATTGGCGCAGTAAGGGTTAATTGTTTTGTTTGTGTTGATGCTTTGAGTCCCAGTCAAAAATTTGCAGTCATGTCGGGACATTTTCCGGTCTTCCTGGGTTGAACAAGTACTAAGCATAGGATTAAGTGTCTTGCTCAAGGACACAACACAGTGATGCCGGTGAGTCTCGAACTAGTGAGCCTTCAATCCCAAGTCTAACACTCTACCCACTGAGTGACAGCACTGTAACCAGACAATCTCTAATAAGTTCAAACAACAGATACTTTACTAGAACATTTTAAATACTCTATGAACACTATTTTAGAATTTCTCAAAAAAAACAACAGATAAGACTATTTCCTTGTAGAAACCAACTTTGAAATCTAGTGAAACCCTTAGCTATGCATAAAACTGTTCTTCAAATCATACCTAATACAAATAGTGTGAGCAGATTTTAAGGCATAATTTATCATCTGCAAACATCTTAATGAAGGCATTGTGATTCAATTCATCAATCATTTGCGGACACCACAGAAGCTGTTTGAACAAAAGGCCTAGGCCTCCTGCAGAAACAACTTCTTTGGGACCCACCAAATGATAAATGCACAAGAACAATTGTGTGTGATTCCTATACATATACATACAGTGTGATAGCAGACAGCACCAGCAAAATGTCGGATCAAGAATCCCTCATCGTCACGCACATCTCGGTGAGATTTCAACTTGGATTTTCTTGGTATCTGAAATAAACAGAAGGTTTATTAAGAATTTTGATATTAATATGAGAGTGGATCTGAAAAAAGGGTCCTTAAGGCAGCAACTATTACATAAGAGACATTTGAAAAACACCTAAAATGACAGAAAATCACATGCTTTTATAGTACCACGGAAATGTTTCTATAGCTTGATGTCATCAAAGCAGCTTTTTCTGATTATAATGAATGATGTTGCTATGAAACTTTTTTCATGCTCAACTCAGCTGTGCACGAAATTTATCCTGCTCATAAATGTTAAAATGCCAACAATTGATGGCATTTTAACATTTATTAGCATGATAAATACAACATCTGAGAGACTTAAAGCAAGAAACTTCTTCATTTGTCGGTATTTTTGTTTTTATGAGCAGTTGAAATTTCGTGCTCAGTTGAGTTGATCATAAAAAAAGTTTTATAACCTCAGGCCCTGATGTTATATTAGAGTTAACGTCTTTCCTAACGTCACATTCCAAACCAGATTACATATGTTGCTTCTAACCTCCAAATATTCATCAATATTGAGGATATATGCTTCAAAATTTCAGGAAATGATCTAAAAAGATAGTACTTTACAGTGGTAAAATTAGCTAGATTTTGATTATCACAAGCAAAAGGTACCTTTTATCATAGTCTGGCCCATATATAATTACCATATTTTACCTAACAAGCACACTGGGTACATAACTTTTTAAAAATCATATATTCTCTTTAAAAACAGTGTAGATCCAGATCAGCAGGTTTCTGATGAAGCCAGCTGATCAGGATCTACACTGTTTTTCATCCACACCGTGAATCAATATTCACATATAGTGTAAACAACCCTTTAAGCACTAAGTTTGTGCTCATAGGAGCATGTGCACTAAAATGGGTAATTTTTAATCAACTTGATAGTTCCAAATGGCAGCATACAATATACTTGTTATGTTTGGTTTGATGCGTTACAGCCCAGTCAACAGCTATGGTCATGTTGAGATTATAGTCAGCTTTTTCCTGGGCAAGCTTGACTAAGCAGTTAATCAGTACTTTTTGCACATAGTTTCGCTTGGAACTGACAATAACCCTTCTTGAATAAGCAGAAATGATGAGAATGACCATAAAAATTATTTCACTATCAATCTCCATGAAAATATGGGATGGGGGCGGGATTGAACACAATATATTTGTGACATCTATTCAGCTTTTTTACCTCTGGTATGAGTGTTATTTTTGTTTAACCACAGTGATTTTATTTGATTCAATTGGTTCCTCTGTGATGATACATTGAGTAAACTAGATTATTTTGGGGGTTTTTTTTACACCCACTGTTCATGGGAATTCCGTGCTTTACTCTGGTTTTGTGATGTAGGTTCTTCATGTCCTTTCTACTTTGGCAATCATCTCACTTACCAATAGACGGCTGGTTGCTTTACTTACTGTATTCTTGCTTGCATTATTCATATGTTCAGATAAACAAAAATATTTTGAGTGTAAAGTTGTGAATATTTTCTTACCCATCAGTTTAAATATATGTTTTGGGTGCTCAAAAGAACCGTCTCATTGAGACTATTCTTTTGAGTACCCACAACATATATTTTGATTGAGGAATAAGGAAATTAATTTTGATTATGCGCACTTATCTTGAGGCCTGGTTATTAGTTTGTTTGTGTCCATATGTCCGTACATCTTGGTGCCACGGCTTGGTCTGTGGTTATGGAATTTCCTGATCATACTTGTTTTGTTTGTTTTTGGTTTATTATTTTTTCTTCAATATTGTGATAACTCAATACACCATGTCTGAATTTCATTGACATTTTTGCTTGCTGCAAACAAAAGTGTACTTTCTCCAAATATTCAGACACACAGACAGGCCCAATCAGGGTTTACATGGGTTGTCATCCCTAAGCTAAGGTAATTGTAAGGAGTGAATGTTAATCTGACATCAACAGCAAATAAATGGCATTGTAGGGATTATTTTTTTATCACTAATTCAAAAGAACTTACACTAAGCCTAAAGTGTTCCTTGTTTCTGTTATGCACCTCCATGGTGAAGTGGTCTGGTTTGGGTGTGGGGAGTTTACTCTCCTCATCAAGCAAATCAAAGATACCTTTGCCTTTCTGTTCTACCAATTCTGAAAAAAACACCATATTGACCAATCAAAGCTCAATAAAAAAAGTTATTCAAAATCCATCAGAGATTAAAGGCAAAGCGCCTTTAATCTCTGATGGATCTTTTTAATAAAAAAATTTAATATCAGAATCAGTTTAATAATAGCATTTTTCATCCAAAAAATAATCAAATAACCATTTAATATCAACATGATTAAAACCACCATTAATTAGACTAATGATGGTACAAAAAGTTTGATATCTCTTTTTTATATAAACAAAGTGCTTTTGCTGCAAATTTACATTGTGACTTTAAGAGTTAAAACATCTGCCAAGAACAATTCAGATGAAGTATGTGGAGTTAGCAAATTATCATATCTGATGTCATTTTATTGAAAAATATATCAGGGGTTTGTTTTCACAGCCGATAGCAAACAGCCACCTGCAATTAAACCAACAGATAGGGACAATAACGGACCATGTAGAGTTATCAAGGGAGATGACTAGACAATTTCCAATCAATCTTACCTATACAATCAGAGTTATCTGTCCATTTAATCTTCTTCACATTAAGTCCTTCCTTCTCATACAACAGTTGTTCCTAAAATATCACAAGGAATTATAATATAAACAGGCAGGACACCCAAGTATAAAAAGTTCATTACACTTAAACCAAAATGCTGGCGATTGTTCGTTTGTTTAACGCTGTCTATTGCATTATACACATATATTTACATTTTCGAAGCAATCCTTTAATGAACCTTTAGATTTTTGCAACCGTTTGTAGCCTCATGAATGACACAAATATGATTGACAGCTGCCAGGCTCACTTGCCCGTGCAATACGCTTCGAACATCGAGCTGAATCCCCAGAAGTGACACTGGTGTTGTGATTGCCTGCGAGCCACACCTGCTGAGTCGCACGTGCAAAACAAGTCTCGTTTCCTCCATTGGCTGTTCGTGTACACGCTGGCTGTTCTGCTTTTCCGTTTTACAGTTTTGTTTTTGATTTGAAATCGTATTAACGGTTTTGTAAGAGACCGGAAGTAATCATAATTCCATGAACATTCCAAAAATTGAATTCATTTCTTAAGTATGTTATATATAGCTCAAGTAGAGGAAATTTCAGATTAATTTTGATATCTTTTCTTTGAGAAAATATAATTAATGTTGAAGTAAGCTTAGAGCACCTTAATCTGCCATTCCCCACCCTACACTGAAGGTGGGGTAGCAGTGTTTACAAATGACTAATGCATAGAATGTTTTCATGGCAAAGTAGGAAAAATATTGCTATTTTCGGAGCATTAAGTGTTATCAAAAGCATGTGTTATACAGGACTTTAGTTAAGAGTGCGTAACGAAAATTTAATTTTCTTATTTCTCAACCAAAACATATGTTGTGGGTACTCAAAAGAACCGTCTCAATGAGACCATTCTTTTGAGCACCCAAAACATATGTTAAAACTGATGGTTAAGAAAATATTTGCAATTTTACGCTGAAAATTTTTGTTTATCTAAACCTGTGGTTATACCTCTTTCAGAATTCTGTCGTTGAAGAACTGCTGTAGTTTCTCGTTACAATAGTTGATACAAAACTGTTCAAAACTGTTCACTTGGAAATACTCTGAAAAATAGATGAAAAACAATGATGTAACAGACCTGTAAGTGTGCGTATTTAAAAAATATTTTCTTATTTCTCAACCAAAACATATGTTGTGGGTACTGAAAAGAACTGTCTCAATGAGCACCCAAAACAAATACTAAAACTGATGGATAGGAAAATATTTACAATTTTACGTTCGAAAATTTCTGTTTCTGATAGTTCACATACAGTTTGTTTGGTTTAATGCTTTACGTCCCAGTCAACAGCTATGGTTATGTCAGGACAGTCAGTTCACCAAACCACACTTTTTTCCTGGGCAAGCTTGACTAAGAAGTTAATCAGTACTTCGTGCACATACTTTCTCTTGTAACTGACAACCCCTCTTGAATCAGCGGAAGAGAGAATGACCATAGGAATTATTTCATGATCAGTCTCCGAGAAAGTATAGGACCAGGCCGGGATCTGGATCTGCAGTCAGACATGTATCTGCAGTCAGATGTGTTACCGACTGCGCTACACCGCCCGGCATGTACAATAAAGTTATTGTTTGGCAAGTAGTGTAAACCCTGATCAGACTGCATGAGCAGTCTAATCAGGATTTACACTAACTGCCCCAATATTGAGGGCAAGTATAGTATCAACAGTTATCAGGGTTCCCACAGAAATTAAAAAACACCATTCCATGATTTTTCCATGATTTTCCATGATCAACAATGTAATTTCCATGACTATTTAATGCACGGCCTCCAACCTGCCCTTTTAGTAGCATCTTCACCACGCTGAGCATATATGGGGAATGCAGCAACAACAGCATGCTTGTAGACCATGCATGCATTTTGAAATCATTAAAATTTGAAACCATCAGTAGCCAGAAAACTAGCTGTCGGACACATAGTTATCTGGCTACTGGTGGTTTCGTCAAATTATTTCACTAAATTCAATGATTTTTCATGATTATTCATTTTTTTTTAAATTCCATGATTTTTCCATGCATGGAATTTATTTTAGTGATTTTCCAGGTTTTCCATGATTTCCAGAGCTTGTGGGAACCCTGAGTTATACACAGAGTACCTACCAAAGCCAGCAATGTCTAACAATCCAATGAAATTCTGTGAGGACTTAAATGGAATGGCCTGGTTGAGTCTCAGAACTATGTAGTCAAAGAGTCGTGAATAGATCGACTTCGCCAAGGCATCTCTGGCATTCTGTGCCTCGTTGATCTTCAATGGAACCCTGCAATTAAATCAATATGTGTATCATGCCGTTTCTGTTGTGAGACTTTTCAGGTTATGGCCCTGTCCACAGATGTATCGCTCAGGCTGAGCTGATATATAACTGATATACATGTAATAAGGCCACAGACACCCTTCCCATCTTTAACAAATGCCATGGGTATGTGTTTTTTATTTTTTGTTTTAAATTATCTTATTCAAAATGGTGTATTATATTGACTTTATATTATCCATATGCTGTCATTGATTATGCAGAAGTATGCAATAGTTACTCAAGTAAGCCATAAAAGTCTAAACTGTTATTTTATCAAATGTGGCTGTAAACTAAAAAGCTAATGAAGAATAAAAAAATAGAAAATGTGCCATGGTTACACATAAAAAAACATAAATTCTGAAAAATTTGAGCTAAATTAACAGAAAGGGTCCATTTGTGAAAAGAAAAAAATCGCTAATCTGTTATTGTGAAGCTCAAATTATTTGCGATTATTAACTCTTTGCATGCTGGGTCATTTTTTAAAAAAAAATTTGGCGCATGCTGACTTTTTTCAAAAATCAAACTTTTTAAAAAAATTCTTTGAGGAATATTATCAGAATTCAAACAGTTTGGATCCAGACCAGGCCCGACATTTTGTCAGGCCTGGTCTGGGTCCAAACTTTTTGCAAATGTTATCAGCAGATGACACTAGCAGATAAAGAGTTAATGAACTGTATGCTAGGATGATTGCTTGAGTATAGATGTACCACAACCTCTGAGTAATGACCTTTGGATCATTCTATTCCAAAAAGTTGATGCATAACGCGTAAAATGAGCCAGTCGGGCTGGAACATCTATATATGTCAAAATATTATAGTAAATGTAAGTGAACGTATGAAACCTCTATTTCTAGATCCAGATTTTCAATATTGTAAATACAGTCATGCCTCAAAGCTTTTTGTTTATCTATAGTAAGGTGGTTGCAAGGCTATTTAGTGATGGATTCATAATAGCCAGGTCTTTACTGTCAAATTACAACATGTTTTTTTTATTTTGATAGACTGGGCTATCCAATCTGAAACAATGACTTATGAATACTGTACTATGCAGCACCTCACCTGCAGGGTCTATATAGGGTAAAGTCGGGTAAATTCGGACGGTCAGGTAAATTCGGACAGCAACCTTGTTTGTTTCATATTTTAATTATTGTAATAAAAAATAAACTAAATTAGCAAACAGTGAAAATCCTGATGAGACGCCTTATAAGGAGCCGTCTCATCTAGATTTTCACTGTTTGCAAATGTATGTCTGAATTTACCCAAGTTACCCGACTTTACCCTAATTCAACAAGCTGAAATGTGAACACATAGTAATTTCTAGAGTAAGAAATCTCCTAACTAACTAGCAGGAAAATATGTGACTGCAGGCCTATAATAAGGGTGTGTAATTAAAACTTAATTTTCTTATTTCTCAATCAAGGCATATGTTGTTGGTACTCAAAAGAATAATCTCTATGGGATAAGAAAATATTCATAATTTTACGCTCAAATAAATAGAGTCGCTAGCAAACTGTTTTAGAGTCAAATGAGGGTTTGAACTTTTTGCCATAATGAGAGACATTTTCAGCAAAAGAGCTCATTTAGAGGCCCTTAACATTACTGCATTCAGAGTTTTGGCCACCCTGAGTGCAGTAGGGTTAATGGACCATCCCAACAGAATCAAACAATCAGGATGAAATTTTCTATTGGCCATAAATGGATTCTCATAAAAAAAATTTTCCTGTAACTTTACAGTAACTGGCATAAACATCATAACCTCAGATACAATGGGAACAAGAAATGTCACAGTCACGTGACGAATGCCCCCAAAGGAATTGGTCAAGCATAAGACAGATTTGAGGAAAGTTAGCTGTAATCTAGGAGATATGCTCCAGACACGATAAACCTAGAAATGAGGCCAGAAGTCAATGTCAAGGTCAAAGTGACCCAAAATGGTACGCACCTCTCCGCCATCCCAAGAGAAATCAACACAGCAAATTTGGGATTCCTACATCAAATAATATAGGAGATATTCTCCAGTCACGATTATTCTAGAAACTAGGTCATAGGTCAAGATCACAGTGACCTAAAAGTGTTACGCTACACATCAGCATCTAAAGATGTATCCATATAGCAAATTTGGGATTCCCAAATAATATAAGAGATATGGTCTGGACACCATTATTCTATAAACTAGGTCAGAGGTCAAGGTCAAAGTGACCCAAAAATCGTATGTGACACTCCACCATCTAAAGTTGCATCCACCCACCAAATTTGGGATTCCTACCTTTAATAATATAACAGATATGCTCTGGACATAATTTTTCTAAAAACTAGGCCAGAGGTCAAGGTAACAGTGACCTGTAAATGGTACAAGACACTCCACCACCCCAAGATGCATTCACACACCAAATTTGGGATTCCTATCTCAAATAATAAAAGAGATATGCTCCTGACACAATTATTATTAAAACGAGGTCAGAGGTCAAGGTCACAGTGACCGAAAATGGTACAAGACACTCAACCATCCCAAGATGCATTCACACACCAAATTTGGGATTCCCTTCTCAAATAATATAAGAGATATGCTCCTGACACAATAATTATTAGAACAAGGTCAGAGGTCAAGGTCACAGTGGCCAGAAAATAATATGTGAGACTCCACCATACCAAGATGCATATACACTCCAAATTTGGAATTCCTACCTCAAAGAATATAAGAGATATGCTCCGAACACAAAAATTCTTAAAACTAGGTCAGAGGTCAAGGTCACAGTGACCCAAAATGGTATGTGTGACACTCTGTCATCTCAAGATGCATTTAGACACCAAATTTGGAATTCCTATCTAAAAGAATATAGGAGATATGCACCAGACACAATGCAGTTTCTAGAAATTCGATCAGAGGTCAAGTTCAAGGTCACAGTGACCCAATTATGGTATGCAACACTTCCCCATCCCAAGATGCATTCACAAACCAAATTTGAGATTCCTACCTCAAATAATATAAGAGATATGCTCCGGACACGATAATTGTAAAAACTAGGTCATAGGTCAAGTTCAAGGTCACAGTGACCCAATTATGTACGCGACACTTTGTCATCTCAAGATGCATCATCATACCAAATTTGAGATTCCTAGCTCAAATATTATTAGAGATATGCTCCGGACACGATTATTCTAATAACTAGGTCAGAGTTCAAGGTCAAGGTCACAGTGACCCGAAAATGGTATGTGACACTCCGTCATCCCAAGATGCATTTACACACCAAATTTGGGATTCCTATCTCATAGAATATAGGAGATATGCACCAGACTCGATGCTGTTTCTTGAAACTAGGTCAGAGGTCAAGTTCAAGGTCACAGTGACCCAATTATGGTACGCGACACTTCGTCATCCCAAGACGCATCCACAAACTAAATTTGAGATTCCTACCTCAAATAATATAAGAGATATGCTCCGGACACGATTATTCTAAAAACTAGGTCAGAGGTCAAGGTCAAGGTCACAGTGACCCGAAAATGGTACGTGACACTCCGTCATCCCAAGATGCATCCACACACCAAATTTGGAATTCCTACCTCAAAGAATATAGGAGATATGCACCGGACACGAAGCGGGACGGATACACGGACGGACACACAGACGGACTGACGGACGGACAGTGCGATTACTATATGCCTCCCAAAGTTCCTTTGGGGGCATAAAAAATGGCAATACTTGCCTTATTTCTCTCTGAAAACATAAGGTGCCTCCCTCATAGGAAGCATTCTTAACAACTTGGGTTATTGTTGAGAAATAGGAGAAATACATGTAGCAATCCCTTTTATTTAAGGCTATGATACACTAAGGCCTATAGAGTACCTCCAACACGAAGGCAGGAAAATTGAATGGGTTAACTACAGATTTAAAGGCCACTAGCTGAAAATGTATTTTAACACAGAAGCACATAAAAGCGGACACATATCATCAGAGTTGTGTAGGTTTCTTTTAAATTTAAATCCCATCAAGATTCTGCTTCAATCACTTAAAATCAAGATCTATGAAAAATATCATCTGACCATGACACGGGTGGTAAACCTAGGAACTACCACGAAATTGTGTTAACGTAATTTTGTTCCCAAGCCACATCCGGGACACGTCGTGGTAGTTTCCAGGCCGAAAATTGGATACAGAAAGGTTGGTGTCACTTTTATTTTTGTTTTATTTTACAACTAAGAACAAACAATGGTGAAATCCGACAATGTGGTTCCGTGTAGATATGTCTCAGCGTCCCCTCTAGCCCAAAATTTTGTTTGAAAAGTTATTTTCTTTCTTTTGGTACGTGTTTCCCCACTGAGCATCGGACCAACTTTCCCCAAAGTTCGAAGGATTTTAGCCCATATCTGTCAAATTGAATGGAATTTGATATCATTTGACGATGGAAATGATAAAAAGACCCTGAATAAACATTCCTGCACAGAAAAAAATCTGAGCATTTACTCGTAAACGATTCATGCCCCGTTCGTCCTGTGTGGTAGTTTCCAGCTCATCGTGGTAGTTAAAATGCTATCGTGGTAGTTTCCAAGACTTTATAGGATACGTTTCTGAAGTGTTACAAAACATTATAGTGGTTGTTTGTTTCGCATGATAACCCTCGAACTCGTCAATTAATTACCACGGTAAACAAATAAACCACATTTCAACACCATGAGGAAGCTAAGCTGAGGACTCGAGATTCAATGTGATGCTTGACAGGTGGAGACCATGCCCTGGACTGCCAAACAACACCTCTGGAAATCTAAAGCAAAAGAACGTCATCAGTTGAGCTGTGGTGGACCAAGCAACAGACAAAAAAATGATATAAAAAATTGCGTCACTCGCTACGTTGCTCCATGTTCAGTCAGCTTTAAGATAAAATGGCAGGCTAAGACTACTGGCCCAAAGTATTGTTAGTACTTGCGCTTCGGAAAAAAGGGAAATATCCTCGGGTTGGGACACTTTTTATATACATGCGAGTGTGACGATGAACGGGCATGTTATTTGATAATTAAAAAGCATGTTTATTCAAAAACAAAAAATGTGAATATCCCTTCTTTTCATTCTTCTCATCATTTCAATAGCCCACTAAAATTAAAATTCAGGCAGTCGTCATTTGTTATCTGACAAAAGGTTATTTGAAAAGGTCTTCGTATGAATAAGAGGAGTATTCAAGGTTCGGCCCGCACACCCTGTCTTTATAAAATGAAGTAGCCCCTGAATAGTGGAAATCTGCTGATGCGAACTACTACTAATTTCCTACAAAGTCTTGGAAACTACCACGATAGCATTTTAACTACCACGATGAGCTGGAAACTACCACTCAGGACGAACGATGCATGAATCGTTTACGAGTAAATGGTCAGATTTTTTTTTCTGTGTAGAAATGTTTATTCAGGGTCTTTTTATCATTTCCATCGTCAAATGGTATCAAATTCCATTCAATTTGACAGATATGGGCTAAAATCCTTCGAACTTTGGGGAAAGTTGGTCCGATGCTCAGTGGGGAAACACGTACCAAAAGAAAGAAAATAACTTTTCAAACAAAATTTTTGGCTAGAGGGGACGCTGAGACATACTTACACGGAACCACATTGTCGGATTTCACCATTGTTTGTTCTAAGTTGTAAAATAAAACAAAAATGAAAGTGACACCAACCTTTCTTTATCCAATTTTCGGCCTGGAAACTACCACGACGTGTCCCGGATGTGGCTTGGGAACAAAATTACGTTAACACAATTTCGTGGTAGTTCCTAGGTTTACCACCCGTGCATGAGCAAAACATATATATCAATTTATCAGTGGAGTTGTCGAATCTTGATCAAAGTTGATGTTTTCAAAAAAAATCATTAAGGAGTATCATCATAGTCTCAAACAGTTTGGATCCTGATCAGGACCAACTTTTTGTTGGGCCTGATCTGGGTCAAAACTGTTTCTGAAGATTATCAGCAGATGACACTATCAGAGTTAATGCAAAATCAAAGTCAGTTTCGAGGTGAATGCTGGGGCAGTTCAGAGGTGAATGCTGGGGCAGTTCCGAGGTGAATGCTGGGGCAGTTCCGAGTTGAATGCTAGGGCAGTTCTGAGGTGAATGCTGGAGTGTATACTTATCAAAAGAAAAAAACAGACAGAAACTTGCCAGCCTAAGTTGTTCATGATAAAGCAGGATGCGACAAAAAAAGTGTTGTTTTCAAGTTGAAAAAGCACAGCTAGTCATTGGCATTATTGATATATAAGAAGGCAGGGAGCATAAAGGAAATGGTGACCGCTGAGTATTATATTTATGTGTTTAGTATAAGCTGAAGGGAGAGTTTTCTGGTTCCCGGCTCTGACTTACATAATAACCTCGCCATCACTCGCCTTTGCTAATGATCTGAAATCAAATCACTCTATCATATACAAAAAACTTTTTACATATTTTCATACGATGTCATCTGGAAAAAATGTAATACAGTAAAATCTGTGTAAAATAGCCACTCAGAAATAGACAAAACAAAGACCTTAATGACAAATGGTAGCCTAATGAAGGTCAAAAGTACTGCAGAATGCTCCCCTTGGAGCATTCTGCAATACTTTTGACCTGCATTAAGCGATAATTGGCCTTGTTTTTGTTTGTTTGATTTGATTCTTTAAGTCCTATAAACAATCTTTCAGTTAAACAGGGACGGGTCTTCCTGGGTCGAACCAGTATTAAGCTAGAATAAATGTGTCTTGCTCAAGGACCACAACCCAGTGACGCCGAGGAGGCTCGCGGCCCCTCTGTCTCGAGTCAAGCACTCTACCACTGAGCCACTGCGCTCCCTTAATTGGCCTTGAAAACCAATTTTTGGTCTTTTTGAGAGTGGCCGTTTTACACAGGTTTTACTGTATATCTGAAATCAGCCTGCAAATATGAGTGTGTTTATTCCTGATCTCATTGTCCATCAATTCCTTCCCTTTAATTTGATATGTTTCTTATCTATTGTTCCTCTGTCTGCATGCAAAATTTCTGTTTAAAAAAATTGACAACTGACTTATTGCAAAATTTAAAAAACCTGTCTTAAGTGGCCCTTCAAAAATAGACAAAACAAAGATCTTTATGACAAATGGTAGCCTAATGAAGGTCAAAAGTACTGCAGAAAATACTTTTGACCTGCATTAAGTGATAATTGGCCTTGAAAACCAATTTTAGGTCTTTTTGAGAGTGGCCGTTTTACACAGGTTTTACTGAAATCTGCCTGCAAATATGAGTGTGCTTATTCCTGATCTCATTGTCCATCAATTCCTTCCCTTTAATTTGGTATGCAACATGACCATATTCTGAAAAAGTTGATTTCTACCCAAGGATTGGACCTAGGCCTTGAAACTAAAATCCCATTATCTTGATGATTCCTAGTCTGCATGCAAAACTTCTGTTAAAATATTGACAACTGACTTATTGCAAAGTTTAAATATTTGACATTTGATCCAGCCTGAGGGGTCAGGTATTTTTTTTTTACACTGTTGTGGTTATATGCAGTCAGTGGGCAACCACGGACCATAATGAGAAGTTTCAGATATACATGTAATAGCTTTGAGGAAATGTGAAGTTCATTACACAAAAAGCTTTTGCGCTACACTTGCCTATTCTACCAAAGTCAAGGGCAGTAACTCAAGTGGTAATGAGTTGATCTTGATGAAACTTACAAGATGTCGACTGACTATAGTACTTATCATTTATACCAATAATGCATCAAATCTGATTTATAGGTACTGAGATATGGTTCTGGACAGACAAACTGATGGACTGAATTACGGATGGATGGACGACACCAAAACTATATCACTCCAACTTTGTCGGGGATAAAAATCTGAAATTCAGAAACTAAGACATGACCAAGTCAAATCCTGTCTGTGCTATATATTAACGGTTTATCTCATAGCGATGCCTTTTAAGGCTTTTGAAAACAGAGCAGACCCAGATCAGGCAGCTCTTGTAGGAGCTGCCTGATCAGTGTCTTCTCTGTTTGCTATCAAAATATGATACATCTGATCCTACACAACCGGACCTGACAAATAATTTATTTGTTTTATGTACCAACATGAAAGTTGATTTATAATATAATTATTCATAGTGGGTGGAGCTTAGCATGAATATTCATGAAGGAAAGTGTTAAACAGTGTTATAGTTTGACCGTTCTGTTACTCCTGTAGATGGAATCACTCCATTGTTAGTCAGTTTCTCTTTTGAGTCATAGTTATATTGTATATTGAATGATGAACAGAGATAGCCATAAAGTCTGGTATTGGGTGCAAACTAGCATTTCAACCATCTTCTCAAGCCAAGGGTACTTAGTCCACTTATTTCCTTGCGTAAGGAATGAAGTGGACTTAGTACCCTTGGCATGTGAAGATGTCTCCCGACATGAATGTCTGTACAATGCAATCAGACTAGCAATCATAAATTTAATGACATTTGCCCTATAAGTGCAACATCGCTTGAAAACCGGTCTACGGGGTTTCCAACAAAGCGGGATCAAACCAGTCTCTTCAGCTTCAGAGACTTACTAGAAAAATGAAATTTTATCTGTAACAAGTTAAGTTATGATACTTTTCAATTAGCAAATAGCAAAGGCACTGATCAGACTGCGTGGATGCCCAGGCTGGTCTGCACCTTTGTTGTTCGCAAACACTGAAGACAGGTTTTCTAGGGTCAAGGCCCATTTGATTAAAGCAACAAAGTTGAAAAATGTCCTCTACTACAAATTATAGGGTCATTTTAATGGTTGGAATCATGCTTATACAAAATAATTTCATTAAACTAAAGAAAGCAACCAATACCAACTTAAAAGGAGCTCTGTTGAGGACTGAACCTGTCTTCAATGGGGATTGGACTCAAAATGCACAATAATTGTTTTTTTTTCAAAAGGGAAACGGAGAAACTTTCAATCCACACCAAAATCAATATGCCCCTCATCTTTGGTGGGATAACATACAGTAAAACCTGTGTAAAATGGCCACTCTCAAAAAGACCAAAAATGGGTTTTTAAGACCAATTATCGCTTAATGCAGGTCAAAAGTATTGCAGAATGCTCTAAGGGGAGCATTCTGCAATACTTTCAACCTTCATTAAGCTACCATTCGTCATTAAGATCTTTGTTTTGTCTATTTTTGGGTGGCAGTTTTACACAGGTTTTACTTTAATAAAATGAAGCCATGCTGGTACGTAAGAATCCATTGTGAAATGGGGTAACTTAAAGCCCAAACCAATATTGATTAAATATGCACCAAAATTAAACTGTGTCCTTCAATCTTGGTTGGGGTCTCAGGGATTTTTCCTAAGCCTGATTTGGGGCCGAATAACCAGCCCTTCCCAATTTGAAAATGAGCAAAAATTTCCAAAAAAAGTGTAGATTAGTCCAAATATCTTAGTTCTACATTTTTAGTGCAATTTTCATGAAAAATAACAGTTACAGATACATGCAAATTTGCATAAAATGTGAATGAAAACAGATTTTCATTCACATTTTTACACAAATTTTCATGAGTTTTTATGAAGGGCAATTAAAGCAAAAATTATGTTCCAGCTTTTTACTGCTAATTTCTTATAGTGCTTTTATCCAATTTAACTTCAAGACTGCATCAAATTTTCTCCATTTTGATGTTCCAAATGCATTTTCCCCAAATTCAACAGGCCTCTGGCTCCAAATTCAGAAAGGTAGGAAAATCCCTGTCTAAAAGTGGGGAAAAGCCAAAAAAAAAACTTTTGAAAGATCCTTGGAATTGTTAATCTAACTTCCGATTTTAATTTTCCATTTCTAATACCAACTTACAAAATAGTTTCCTTCCCACTAGCCTTTCCAAATGCTCTGAAAACATGTGCATTTAATACATTAAAATTGCTAATGAGGTGATAGAATACAACGAAGCATAATCTTTACTACTTTTATACATAAAGTGGCCAGTTCGCAAAATTTTGGTACTTGTATCATGACTTAGCCACCTTTCATTTGATCTATGCTGTACAATAATTTCCAAAGACCCCGTCAAGGATGGAGCTTATAATTGCTTTGGATATCTGATGAATAAATTAAAATGTGATTGTTTTCATGATAGAAGAATTTTATTGTCAAAATACTCATGAATATACAAATATTCCCTCTTGTAGGGGGAAACTCGTCTTTGACTCATCCCGCCTACAAGAGGGAATATTTGTATATACACTCGTAAAATTGTACAATAAAGCTAACTTATCGCATCAGCTAGAAGTAAAGGTTCGGGCAAGTCTGTGACTCTCCAGAGCCTTTACTGCTCGCATACATAAAGTATGGACATAGATGAAGCCTCAGACCAAATTCTAGACCAATAGCTTTGCTGGATACGTCACCAAGGCCGTTTTTATTGGTAATTTTGCATAATATGCGATAAGCACCAAAATTGAGTGCCCTGGTGCATGTACGCTCATACACATATCTAGATACATACAATATCATCTGAAGCCATTCCATGCAAATTTAATATTTCCTATACAACTGATATATAGTGTATGTAAAATGTCACTCAGTATGTAATATCTAGGAATACTGGTAAAAAAGGCCCATGGTCAGTTAGAACATATAATTAAGGGTAAAATGTTGTTTTTTAAACAATTCAAAATTCTATCTGCCATACACAACACCAAGTGCACTATAAAGCAAGAAAAGAATCCAATATTATACAGAACTTACTTAATTGCTGTGCCCTTGACCCCTCCTCTTGTTGCCTGCATCACCCTAGAAACAAGGGCCTCTCTCAACTCCTCCTTGTCAACTCCAATCAGTTTAGCAGAGACTAGCAGTGACTTCTCTGTCCCAGGGCTGATCATGCAACCACCTGAAAAGACACAGCATACAGTAAATAGTAAGTGAGTATGATCAGGAAATACCACAATCACAAACCGCAGACAACCCCATGGCACCGCGAGGAAGAGCCTACCAACCATCACAAGACACAAAGGAAGACAAATTAAGCAAAGCAACCAGCTCTCTCTTCCCAATCAAGATGATTGCAATACTAGAATGGACATAAAGTAACGTACAACAAAACATAGAACAATTACAGACTCTCACAATGGGAGTAACAATAAACAAAAAGTCAACAACAACAGAACCACCGCCTTAGAACGGACAACAGCCTAAGCCACAGGGGGGCTTAAATGCATTTTACTGGTACCAAATCTTCGCCCTAGATTCTGCTGTAAAACCTGTGTAAAACGGCCACTCAAAAATAGACAAAACAAAGATCTTTATGACAAATGGTAGCTTAATGAAGGTCGAAAGTATTACAGAATGCTCCAAGGGGAGCATTCTGCAATACTTTTGACCTGCATTAAGGGATAATTAGTATTGAAAACCAATTTTGGTCTTTTTGAGAGTGGCCATTTTACACAGGTTTTACTGTATAGTGAGTTATGGTGAGTTGAGATCAAATGGAGGCTGGTTCAAGCCTCTCTGGAGGAACTGTGTTGTGTTCTTGAGCAAGAAAGACACTAAGATGTCGAGTACAGTAAAACCTGTGTTAAACGGCCACTCAAAAATAGACAAAACATACATCTTAATGACAAATGGTAGCTTAATGAAGGTGGAAAGTATTGCAGAATGAGCATTCTGCAATACTTTTGACCTGCATTAAGCGATGATTAGTCTTGAAAACCAAATTTGGTCTTTTTGGGAGTGGTCGTTTTACACAGGTTTTTACTGAGTTTGCTCTGATAAGTGCTATGAGGTCTTAATAATGCATTTTAAATGCAGTAAATACTACAGTAATGTATGACTTCAATAACTTCTATAATAGCTTGAAGTATATCCGCATTAATTCTTTCCATACTTTGATGAAAACCTTTGCAATTTAGGGCCTGATCTGGATCCTTACCATTTCGACACTTTGATGTCATTGTGAAAGATTATTTTTGAAAAGGTTAATTTTCTTTAATCTGTAGATTACAAAAATGCATGCAAAATTACCCAGCATGCAAAGAGTTGACGTTCTCTTGATACAAGATGCAATTTCACCTAGTCACATATTTGGCATTTGATTTGCATAGTCACAATATCTACTTTTGACAACAGTGTAAAACTGGATCAAAGAGCCTCTACAGGATCCAAAGTGGTTCCCACATTGCTTGTAATTCTATGGCAATGACTGGAATCCAGTTACTGAACAAGCTGGAAATCACACATAGGTCCATTTAACCTCTAAAGCCCCAATCACGACTGCAGCAGACAACAAATTTTGTAACATCTTTCCAAATTTTCGAAAAAAATAGGGTATATTTCATGAGAATTGTCTGTCAGCAGACAATTTTCATTAACTATCATGCCTCTGGCAGACAATTCTCATGAAATATCATGCCTTATTTGTTATTTTTGAAAAACAGCAAAATTTGAAATTGTTGTCTGCTGCAAATTGTAGGTGGCGCTTTATGAGTTAAGCGAAATGTTCAAATGTAAACTCATAATTATCTTCTTACCCATCAATTTAAACATATGTTGTGGTTGCTCATGAGAACCATCTCCTTGAGGCGGTTGTTTTGAGCACCCACAACATAGGTTTTGCTTGAGAGAAAAAAATCAATTATGCAATTTAGGTCACATATTAATCTATTTAGGAGGACAAGGGATATTGTAGGCTTTTAAGAATTCCTTGGTTCCCAGCTACCATACCTTTTGTATCTTCCTGGTTATCCTCGAAACCAATGTTTCCCAAGTGTAGGACTGAGGCTACTATTGTGTAGACAGAGAACCGTTCCTCTGTTGTCATTCCAAGATGGTTCATGGCATCGTCACAGACCTTGAAGTCCCTAACATCATCAATCACGGGATCATGCAGACTGCCAGCTTTTAGAAACTGAAATAAACAGGGCATGGTTTAAGTTCAATGTAGAATATTCAAACTGTCTGGGTCTATGCAGCCATTTAACTTATCTTATTACTTTATTCAGGGTTTGGCGATTTAAACAGGGCTGCATGGCCTAGTTGTCCACACCGAGGAACCCAAGAAAACGTCATGAGCCTCTCCAGTATAAAAGCATAAGCATCTTGTCTCTTACCATGGTGGATCAGCACCATATTACCATGGTTTCCAATGCCAACATGGCAGAAGGAGACAGGGCAAACCTAATGCCACAGGCAAGTAATGCACCATACAGAGTTCGCTTGTCAAGCTGAAATTGGGGTCAGAGATATGTTTGATTAAACGTCCGCCACCCCCAGTCATTTTCCGTATAAATATGGAAGGAATTAGTCAAATATCTGACTGAAATTTTATTTTTAGAAGAAAAACAGGCTTTACTTGGAATTTACTCTTAACCCTTAATCCGCCAATATTTTTTGTCTGCTTTTTACGCTTACTGCATATATTCAAGTGCACTTCTGACTAGATTTCATCATGGAAGCAAACACTATGAACCCTGATCAGACTGCTCTCTTGGGAACAGTCTGATCTGGGTCCATATTGTTTGCAATACTGGCTACCTAAGAACACAAGCAGATGACAAGTCGTAGCAGATGACAATTTGTTTGTTTGTTTTGTTTGATGCTTGATGTCCCAGTCAACAGCTATGGTCATGTCGGGACAGTCAGTTCACCAAACCACGCTTTTTTCCTGGGCAAGCTTGACTAAGCGGATAACCAGTACTTTGTGCACATACTTTCACTTATAACTGACAACAAGCGGAATCAGTGGAGGGGAGGAGAATGGCCGTCAAAATTATTTCATGATCAATCTCCATTAAAGTATGGGACCGGGCCGGGATCGAACTCGTGACCTCTGAATATGCAGTCAGACACGTTACCGACTGCCCAACGCGGCCCAGATGACAAGTCATGACTGGCAGGAATATGGAGTGTGTTCAGAACTTAAAGAAAATCACACACGAGTAATTGACTGAAAGTCAGCTTTTGGCTCAAATATTAAGAAATGACAATGGCTTATTTGAGAGAAACATGTAAATCACAAAACATAAATCCCATTTATCTAACCCTTAGTTCACCTACAGTATCATTCAGATCATAACAAATGCCTGTCAAGTATGTTTTAGTGCTTAGTTCAATAAAAAATATACTTACATCTGCACAATTTCAATATCTGACCTTTAAACCCAACCTCAGAGGTCAAGATTGTGTGTAAATTCAAAGTGTTACCTTGCATGTAGGTCTACACTTCTTCCACTTTACTTTGATATGCAACATGACCACTTTCAGAAAAGAACAAAAATGACCCTTTGACCCCACCCCAGGGGTCGTTGGTGTGTGTAATGACAGAACACTTGCTTTCATGGTGCTCTATGCTCAATACCCTTTAATTTGATATGCAACATGACTACTTTCAGTAAAAAATATAGTTTGACCTTTTGACCCCACCACTTGGGTCAAGGGTGTGTCTGTGGGCAAAATATTTGCTACCATGTTGCTGCCAGCGTCGTCAGCTTTAATTTGATATGCAACATGACTACTTTCAGAAAAATATATAGTTTGACCTTTTGACCCCACCCCCTAAATTAAGGGTGTGTCTGCGGGCAAAATATTTGCTACCATATTGCTGCCAGCGTCGTCAGCTTTAATTTGATATGCAACATGACCATATTCTGAAAAAGTTTAATTTTGGCCTCGGCCCCACCCCCTAAGTCCACCAAAGGGGCCGAGAATCAGGCCTTCAAAATGAAATCCCGTTTGATATGTTTCATATCTATTGCTGCTCTGTCTGCATGCAAAATTTCAGCAAAAAATATTAATACTTGCCTTAGTTATTGTGAAATTTAAATATTTGACCTTTGACCCCTTAGGTGGGGTCAAAGGGGGTGGGGTTAAACTTTGACGCTGCCATTCTTATCTACAGGCACTTGGCAATCATGGTCTATAGCGAGAAGTTGTTAAATATAATAGCTTTGATGAAATGTGAAGATCATCACACAAAAAAGCTAATATAGGTTTTGCCTTATAATTGCCTATACTAAAACAAGGGCAATAACTCAAGTGTTAAGGGGTCGATTTTGACCAAACTTGTAGGATATCAAGAGTCCATGGTACAAATCATTTGTACCAAGAATGAATTAAATCTGACCAATAGGTACTGAGATATGGTTCCGGACGGACGGACGGAATGGACGGACGGACAGACGACGCAAAGACTATACCCATCCGACTTCGTCGGGGGATAATGAACACTGAATAGAACAGGCCCTGCTGGCTTTGAAATATTATAGATATGTGTCCTACATTTACAAAAGGGGTACTTTCATCTGTGCCCACGCATGGTTTTTCTTCAAACTTTGCATATTAATAACTCATTATATAAGAACTACGAAAATGTATTTATCGAATTAGATAGTTAAGAATAAGGCTTAGGAAGCAACCCTGACGTACTCCACCTTTGAGGTGGTACCTGTCTCTAAATTTCCATGTCCTAAATCTATAGTTTTGTTTATTTCTATGATTTGTCATCTAGATTGAATCCAAAATACCAAAGACATTATTTTAATACCACGAAACCATTTGGATCAATTATGGTTTACGTTTTCAGAAGAAGTGATTGTAAAATTTCAATATTTTTTTTCAAAAATTTACAAAACATTCAATTCAAAAGATGGATATGCTTTAGTCTTTGTCAAGATATCATATTATCACTAAAACATGCCATATATATACTGCTGATCTGAGCCAAATATCATGAAAATCCAAAACCGGTAACTTTGTCATTTCCTACCTCTTATGGGTATAGGTCAGTTTTAGCAAAATTAATTACTTAGTTCAAGTGAATCAATAACTCGCCATAAGGAGGTTGTTTTTTAATCTACTTCCACTTTTCTTAAAGAAAAACATGTTTAAACAATTTTAAATGATTCAATGGTCAGAAATGCCGAAGGTCATAGCCCTGTGTCATGGCACTATGGGGCCAAGACAATGTGTATCACGTCCTGCATGCTATTGTTTAAGAAACATAATATCCTAACAATAAACATGTGAAAACAAGAAGACTAAATATTTCCTTTACATCCCAACTGAACTAGAGGAATCATGTTTTGGTGCCGTGACCAGGATAACGTGTAGCAGAGTCTTATCAAAGGTATCATAAAACAGTGTTCTAAATGAATAAGTGAGGTTGAGAAACAAAACTGTAGCCTAGAATATACAGCCAGCTAAAGTATAAATGTTGCTATTTGATGGAAATCAGCATCATTTTCACAAAACAGAATGAACAGAGAAGATTTAAGCATCAAATTAGCAATACCTTTGAAGCCAAGAGTTATCTGTGACCAAAAAGGTTAATTTTAACCAATAGGTTTGACAGGGGGTTATTTTTGTGAAGCAGGTTTATTAATGAGGCTTACAATTATAAAATCATAGATATAAGGTTCTTCTCCTGTATGAACTGACTTGTCATAAGGTTTCTCTTCTGTATGAATTAAAATTCTTAATAATGTTACATATTAAGTGTAACATTTGGCTAGATGTAGTTTTAATGTTAGAAACTGGATGTGTTAAGTACAGGTGTCAACATATTGTATCATTTTGGCTAATATTATTGTGTAACCACTTCATTAAATAAGAATCGTGGCACTTAATATCAAAGAATATTGTTTTTTTTTCTTTTCCCAATCCATAATAGGGGAAAACACTGAACATATCAGCTTCTATCAATAAACGTACTAGCATGATGATTCAAACTAAGCAAGTATTCAAGCATGTTTTACACTGAAACATAATTATTGTATTTTTTTACATTTCGGTGAATTAGGGCCATGTGTTTACATCAAGTTAAAAAATATGTTACCGGTCCTTGAATTTCATGAAATTTTGTCTACATATTCTTCACATATATGGATAGTTTATATGTTGAAATGGTATCTTGACAAAGACCGCAACCTGTAAAAATGTTAATTCCAAATTTGACTGAATACAAAATATACAGTCGAAAATTGGGGTACCATGCTATAACAAGTAGCCCAATGGGCAACAATCGCTCACCTGGGAGCCAGCATAATGTTTGGAGATACCATAATTGATGATGCTCAACAGCAGGTAACTCTGAACTTGAAACAGTGACCAGGAACTAATTAAAAAAAAATAAGATATTATGCCAGTCCTGGTTATCTGCAAGTTTTAAAAAGATCTGAAATGGTGAAAGTGTATTTTCAGATGCTCAAGAGCAGCTAACTCTGTTGTCAGTGATGGGTTCTGACCAATCCAATCTTTAATGTATGTCCTGATAACCTACAAGGATGAAAAAAATCAAATGAAACAAGAGTGGTCACAACATTATACAGCTATATTTTAGACGCTCAAGTGCAGCTAACTCTGTAATTGGTGATTTGTTGTGGCGGATAATCCAACTCATTGAAGCTTTTATGGGTGTCATTGTTACCTGCAAGAATGAGGAAGATCCATTCAAAATTGAGGGTGCTAGAGTGGTCACAAAAGATCTCTCATTGTAAGTCCATGCAGATTTTATAACACTCTAGGGCAGTTAACTCAACAGTCTGAGTTTAGTTCTACTTAAAGTTCAAACTCATCCATATTTTTTGGTTGTCCTTGTTACATGAAAGAATGTAGAAGATCCAATCAAAAATGAAGGCTCTGGGTCACAACATTATCCATCACTTTTTAAGATGATCAAGGGGAGCTAACTCCATAACAGGTGATGGGATCTTGAAGAAATTCAAATTCATTCAAGCTTTGATAGTTGTCCTTCTTATCTGCAAGATTAAAGAAGATTGTTCAAAATTGAAAGCACTAGAGTGGTCACAACATATCTCCCATTATAAGTCTATGGGGATTTTTCCAAACCCTCAAGGGCAGCTAACTCATAAGTCCTTGGTCGGATCCTGCAGAATTTCAAACTCATCCAAGCTTTTATGGTTGTCCTTGTTAGATGAAAGAATGAAGAAAATCCAATCAAAAATGTAGATGCTAGAGCGGTCACAACATTATCCATCAATTTTTAAGATGCCCAAGGGGAGCTAACTCCAAAATAAGTGATGGGATCTTGACGAAATTCAAACTCATCCAAGCTTTAACAGTTGTCCTTATTGTATGCAAGATTGAAGAAGATCCATTCAAAATTGAAAGCACTAGAGAGGTCACAACATTTCTCCCATTATAAGTCTATGGGGATTTTTTTAGACGCTCAAGGGCAGGTAACCCAGAAGTCCCAGGTCAGATCCTGCTGAATTTCAAACCCATCCGAGATATTATGGGTTTACTTGTTGCCTGCAAGAATGCAGAAGATCCAATCAAAAATGACGGAGCTAGAGTGGTCACAACATTATTTATTAATTTTTAAGATGCTCAAGGGGAGCTAACTCCAAAAAAGGTGATGGGATCTTGACCAAATTCAAACTCACCCAAGCTTTAATAGTTGTCCTAATTGTATGCAAGAATGAAGAAGATCCATTCAAAATTGAAAGCACTAGAGTGGTCAAAACATTTCTCCCATTATAAGTCTATGGAGATTTTTCCAAACGCTCAAGGGCAGGTAACTCATAAGTCCCTGGTCAGATCCTACTAAATTTCGAACCCATCCGAGATATTATCGGTTTCCTTGTTGCCTGAAAGAATGAAGAAGATCCAATCAAAAATGAAGGAGCTAGAGTGGTCACAACATTATTCATTAATTTTTCAGACGCTCAAGGGCAGCTAACTCTGAAGTCAGTGATGGAATCTTGCCAAAATTCAAACTCATCTGAGCTTTTATGGTTGGTCTTGTTATCTGCAAGAATGAAGAAGATCCTTCCAAAAATGAAGGTACTAGAGTGGTCACAACATTTCTCCCATTATAAGTCTATGGGGATTTTTTCAGATGCTCAAGGGCAGCTAACTCATAAGTCCCTAGTCTAATCTTGCCGAATTTCGAACCCATTAGAGATATTATGGTTGTCCTTGTTACCTGCAAAAGAAGAGAAGAACCAATCAAAAATGAAGGAGCTAGAGTGGTCACAATATTTTCCCCATTATAACCCTATGGGAGCTATCTGTTGCCATGGAAATCAGAGTTCTGATCCGATCTAGCCCAAAACCTAATGCAGTCAATTCCCCACCCCAATAATGCTCCTGATGAAGTTTGATTATGATTGGCCAGCTGGTCTCAGAGATATTAATGTTTGAAAGTGTGGACGGACGGATGGACGGACTCACGGACGGACGGACGGACCCACGGATGGACGGACGCCGGCTCAAGGCCCATACTATAAGCTCAACCTGAGCCTTCGGCTCTCGTGAGCTAAAAATGAATGCCTAATATCCTAATACATACAAAGCCATTTTAAGTAACAGCGAACTTATCAATGATATAGCTATTTAATAAAGCATTTCTCCGCCTGTTACCTGATTTGTCAATTACTTAAGAAATGATTTTAACTGGATACCCTAAGGTATTATAGTGATATCATTCATGACGTCATAAATTAGCAATGGAATTGCATAAAAACTCAAACGCACCATAAATATTAAAGTTATACCCCAGACAATTAAATAACATAATATTTTCAAAATCCAAACATGGGCAGACTGCCATGTTAATTTCCCATACCATGCAAGAGCCCCTTTATTTAGGATTATGATCTAATGTTCTATAACATTGGAAAACAAAAAAAATATCATTTGCCCTGTATCCTGAGGCACTCATAAGGAGGATTGGAATTGTTCAAGCCCTGATCTGATGTCACACTGCATCTCATCAAGGTCTGTACTGCTTGCCACTGTCTCTATGTTAGGGGATAGTTAACCCTTAAAACATCTGCAAAAATGCATCAGTCAATGTTGTCTGCTTAAGTCGTCTGCAGTATAAATTCGCTAACATTACTGACTAATGTAAGTGTAGAGGTAAACAGTGTGGACCCAGAACAGACTGCTCCCACAGGGGCAGTCTGATATGGGTTGACACTGTTTACCCAACAGGCTTTTAAATTTCTCAGCAGATGACAAATGCAGACGACAATACTCACCATCTTACTCCTCCTTTCTTGTTGTAGATTTTTCTCTGTCTGTCTTCCAGTGAAATATTGGGTGTTACCACGAGCCAAATACTAAACACACATGCAAAAGAATACCAATTATAACCACATAGTTCACAAGGGGTAACATACATAGACAAAGTTCACAAGGGGTAACATGAATAGACTAAGTTCACAAGAGGATAACATCACAAGGGGTAACATACATAGACAAAGTTCATAGGGAGTAAGTTACTTACAAAGACATAGTTCATAAGGGGCAACATATATAGACAATGTTCACAAGGGGTAACATACATAGACAAAGTTCACAAGGTGGTTACATACATAGACAGAGTTCACAAGGGGTAACATACATAGACAAAGTTCACAAGGGGTAACATATATAGACCAAGTTCACAAGGGGTAACATTCATAGACAGAGTTCACAAGGGGTAACATACATAGACAAAGTTCACAAGGGGTAACATACAAAGACAAAGTTCACAAGGGGTAACATACATAGACAAAGTTCACTAGGGGTAACATACATAGACAAAATTCACAAGTTCACAAGGGGTAACATAC
Organism: Loripinus fragilis; assembly: GCA_964019695.1. Taxonomy (NCBI): domain Eukaryota; kingdom Metazoa; phylum Mollusca; class Bivalvia; order Lucinida; family Lucinidae; genus Loripinus; species Loripinus fragilis. The sequence goes on from OZ026517.1 coordinate 84,096,687, forward strand.
AAAGACAAAGTTCACAAGGGGTAACATACATAGACAAAATTCACAAGGGAGGGGTAACATATATAGACAAGTTCACACGGGGTAACATACATAGACAAAGTTCACAAGAGGTAATATACATAGACAAAGTTCACAAGGGGTAACATACATGAACAAAGTTCACAAGGGGTAACATATACAGACAAGTTCACAAGGGGTAACATACATATACATTGACAAAGCTCTAAGCTCATTTGTTCAAACACATTACAAAAATAAAATATGGGTCCAGCACTATTTAACACATATTTTTTTTTCAAACATGATATTCACATGGTTAAACATGACTATTATACCAAATTTTTTGTGTTGATAAAATATCAAAGTTAATTCAGTGTGAATAGTTTTAAAACTTCTTTTTGTAATGACACTATAAAGCTTTATAGAGGTATCAATTTTTGAAAGCGTTGAACAACTGAGCTCTGCTTTAAGCAATGCACCCATCATTTGTAACCCTTCCTGCCCCAACCTACAGGGAAGGCAGGGTTTTACACCAAGTTGAATGTTTGGGGGTCCTTGGGACTCAACTTTGAATATGATGGGGGTCCCATCATTGAAATTGGGGGTCCCATCTTTTTATATAAGCTTCGATTTTGGAAAGTAGTACATCCTTCCGTGAAGGCTCAGTGTTGTCCCCAGGTCAGTAATTTTGAGGGCCATGTTTGGCCCCCTTCTGATCTTTTTTTTGGGGGGGCCATTTGAAATTTTTGAGGGCCACATATTACCATCAGTGAAACACAATCCTATATGTTTTTTAACAAAAGCTGAACTTGTCCCTATAATATGCAGGGACCAAGCTAGCCCTTAAATTTAGGGAGAGGAAGTGACTTCTCTCTCCAGTACAAATAGGGAGAAGTTTGGGAAAATAGGGAGAAGTGATAGATTGCTGCATCCAGAAGACAGAAAAAAACAGTCTCTGATCAGACTGTTCTCTAATTGAGATAAAAAAAAAAAACACACACACAAAAAAACAGTCACTGATCAGACTGCTACTTGCTTTCCATTCTGAGAAATTTGGTTGGTAAATTTTAAATACACATGATCTTGCTGCCATTGTATTCTATCTATCTGTCTGCAAGTCTCCACTTATCTGAAGTCTCTGGTATCTTTGATCTATTCTGCCTTTATCTTTGCTGACTTGAGCCTTTCCAAGTGAAAATGTTACTTAATTTGGCATATACAAAAGAAAAAAAACTGTCAAGATAATTGCCCTTCACGCTTGAGCGGTCGGCTGAGTTGTAAGTGATTATTCACACAATGAAAAAATCAATACACAAAGTCAGTGATGGACAAACCAGTATACGTTTTCCATGCTTTTTAGCAGAGTGGACCTGAGAGAAAGCATGGTATTTTACGACTTTTTTCACAGCCAATGTTTGCACGGATGTTTTCACTGCTCGTTTACCTACGAGGTCAGTGCAGCAGTCTAAAACAAAAGCACCTGTCCTATTTATTTATAGATAGCCTGTAAATATGGGAAAACCCGAATCGTTACGAAATAACTTTGGAATTTTGGATTTTAATGAAAGGCACAACAAACACATCTGCGTCCCAGCGGACGCAGGTAAGGTGAATTGACGGGTCCTACCTAATGATTTATGCGTATAAGACGCAGGATATTGCGTCCTGTAAAACCCTGGGAAGGGTATGGTAGGGTGGGGGATGGGTCCGATGGGAGGGCTGATATGCAGGGCAATAACTTTTTGATTGTTCTGCCAGTGCATGTGAAGTGTGGGGTTATTTTTATATTTGGATATTTAGTCTCATGGAATTTTCTGTTATATAGCGTGGGGCTAAGAGCATGGCTATATCCACCAGTGTGTCTCAAAAAGCTGGAGCTTATACCAGAGCAATGAAAAAGAAAAGTCATAGGCTCGCTAATTTCCTGTAGGTGGGGATGAAGTGGTTACAAATGACTGGTGCATTGGTGCTTCAGAAATTAACCCTTAAAGCGCCACCAGTGACCTATAATTTGTAGCAGACGACAATTGCAAATATTGCCATTTGCAATTGTCGCTTTTTCAAAAATAACAAATAAGGCATGATATTTCATGAGAATCATCTGCTAGCAGACGATTCTCATGTAATATCATACCTTATTTTTGTTGAAAATTGGGAAAAGGTGGCGCAAAATTTGTCATCTGCTGCAGTCTAGATTGACCCTTTAAGGGTTAAAACGATATAAAGAAAGAACATGGTTTGGTCATTTTGCATCAAAACATCTTTTGTAAACATACAGGGTATCAATGAACAACATACTTTAGGTTGATTGACAAGAGATGCCAATCATCTCTTGTGTCTATCTATCGAAAGCAGGTAACCAGAAGAATCAATAACAACTTTAAGATCAGTGAAGGCTTAAATTCACAATATTTACTATCGGCTCAAGATAGATGAAATAATGTTGAAAATAAATGTTGTCTCTCATGCTATTGAGTTTTGACAAGACTAAAATAAGACAAAATTCTTCAATAATTTGGTTAATCATCGAGAAAAAGTTGATTAATTGCAGACATTGTTGTTTTAGACCAATTGAAACTGAACATATTGCTTCTTGTGTGAATCAAGGAAACGTATGTCAATTTATCTTGAAAATCTGGCCAGAATAATTTGGGTTAGGATTTCCAAGATAGATGGATTTGTTATAAATCCATTATATCTTGAGGTTTGTACACTTTGGGATTCCAAACACGGCTTCTCACAATAAAATAAACACTGAATACAAGGGACACATAGCTAGCCTGACATCATTACAAATACAATTTCATAAAAGAATAAATTTTATAAGCATACAAATACTGCTCGTAGCTGAAAGAATACTTGCATTTAGGGAGCATCATTCAAACAAGGATCCATAAGATGGCTTTTTTAAGTATATTGTAGTAAGAAAAAAATTACTTTGATATTACCTCCCATCTTAACTGGAAGCCTGAGAATATCATAACATATGGGCCTTGACGTGAGAAAAACTCTGTCTTTTGGGGTATCCGACCAGGTCATGCTCAAACAAGCCTGCTCAGTTACAGAGACTTGCTAGAAAATTGAAATTTCGCTTCAATTAAGATTAGATGTGACACTTTCCACTAAGGGATTAACAAAAGGTGCTGGGCTGGCGCAGGCTGATCTGCCTCTTTGTCATTCACAAAGCTGAAGACAGGTTTTCTTGCGTCAAGGCCCATATACACATACTCCCTCGGGACTTTATTTAAGAGTGTGTAACAGAAAAAATCATTTTCTTATTTCTCAACCAAAACATATGTTGTGGGTGCTCAAAAGAACCGTCTCAATTAGACGGTTCTTTTGAGCACCCAAAACATATGCTAAAAATTATGGGTAAGAAAATATTTACAATTTTACGCTGAAATTTTTTGTTTAGTAGAAAATATTTACAATTTTACCCTGAAATGTTTTGTTTATCTAAACCTGTGCTCCCTTCAACAAGCATTCAATTAAGGATAAAAGAACACCAATGTATTTGAAATTAAAAGCATTGTACTGAAAGAGAAAGCAAGTTTACCTCACTCATATACTGCAGCAGGAAAGAGTATAAAATTTTAGGGATACCTAACCATATTGCATCAAAACATTCCTGCAGGCGGTTAAAGAAGGCTCAGATCAATCTGCACCTGGCTGACCAAAAGCCTTATTGCACACCAATATAGATAGATACATGAACTATCCCATAAATAAGTAATAGCCATAGGGCCAGTTAAGCAATTTTTTTTAGCGTAAAATTGTGATTATTTGTTTAAACATGTGTTTTGGGTGCTCAAAAAACCATCTCATCGAGATGGTTCTTTTGAGTACCCAAAACATATGTTTTGGTTGAGAAATAAGAAAAATAATTTTCAGTTACGAACTCTTATCGGGGGGCCTGAATAGCTAAATGAAAGCTTATTTCAGGAGAATGGATTGGGTAGGCATAGATTGGCAGTCATAATCATATTTTGTCCCATTATGACTAAACTGTGGATTTCTCTGGAATTTTAACTCTGTCTACTAGCTTCAATGGAAATTCTTATTCTTTTATATGCCTCCTTAGAAAGGGCTTTGGCAGTTTCTTTTAGCAAAATATTATCATCATCTGATTATATGGACCAGCCCATGAGAAAACTTGCAGTTGTTCCTTTGGTCGCCTATGCAATAAGTAGCAAAATCTAATATATTTGCTCCTTATATCACAGGTTTAGAAACATAATTTTTGAGCGTAAAATTGTAAATATTTTCTTACCCATCAGTTTTAACATATGTTTTGGGCGCTCAAAAGAATCGTCTCATTGAGACGGTTCTTTTGAGTACCTACAACATATGTTTTGGTTGAGAAATAAGAAAATTAGTTTTTCGTTACGCACTCTTAACTAAAGTCCTGCTTACATTCTTCCACAAGAATCATATGACTTTCTGGGAAGATGCCCAGTCTGATATCAGGGCTTTAGTTAAGAGTGTGTAACCAAAAAATAATTGTCTTATTTATCAACCAAAACATATGTTGTGGGTACTCAAGAGAACCGTCTCAATGAGACCGGAGACGGTTCTTTTGAGCACCCAAAACATATTTTAAAAGTGATGGGTAAGAAAACATATTCAGTTTTACGCTGAAAATTGTCTTTATCTAAACCTATGTGATATAATGCGTCTGTGCTGCGTGTAGTCAAATTGTTTTAAAAACAATTTTATGATGACCTATCTTTTCGTATGGCTGATGCCCTCGCTGGCATTTTGCTAGGGTCAAGCATGAAATTTGATATGGTTCCACTGAAAACCTATAGTTGTCATATGGGGCATAAAGACATTGTGTGCCTGCAACCAAATGTTATAGTTTGTCTTCGGTCAGGAGTCAAAACCTCGTCACTCTGATTTTTACCAAAACGACTTTTTGTCAACAGGGCAATACCAAATGCATGGCGCACATTCTGTCAATTATCGTAGCTCTAGACCAATTAGAACCCCCTTATCAATCATGCTTAAAAATATCATATCTATGAATTATACTGTTATTTTGGTGCTCATTTTACAATGATACGATGTTTTGCCATGAAAAAGATGCTCAAAATGTCGTAACTGGATGGTTTACCACGAAAATATGCTCAAAATGACGTAGCTCAATTGAAACTCTTCATAATGACCGTGAAATCTTTATTGGAAGTACAAAACACCATTTACAGTGAATTTAGATGTTACTAAATATAATCCTGTCTGACTCTCAGCAATATAGGACACAGCTAGCGAAAGTTATTCAGTTTTTTGTCTCTCCTGAAAAATGTGAAAATCAAAGATACAAGTTTTTGACTCCCGACCGACCATGTGTGGCCAAATGATTTTCACTATAAAGCACTAAATAACAGTGGTGGCTCAGACCATGAAATATCTTCAAATAGGCACTTGCCCTGCCGCCCAAAACTTTTTGGCATTTATACCATGATGGATAGTTATACAGTCGGACACACTCATTAGTACACAAACAGGACAAAATAACACAGACAACTTTCTGGAACACTGAAGACAAATGTACATGCAAGATTCACAGAGAAATAACATTAAAATGCAATACCATAACGTGCAATACCTTATTTGGGCCTCATGGTGAGAAAACCTGTCTTCTGAGGTTTGCGGACAACAAAGGTGCAGACCAGCCTGCGCATCTGCGCAGTCTGATCAGTGCCTTTGTCATTCGCTTTGTGGAAAATATCATATGTAAACTTGCTACAGGTGAAATTTAAATTTTCTAGCTAGTCCCTGTAGCTGGGGAGACTGGTTTGAAACTCGCTTTGTCAGAAACCCTGAAGACAGGGTTTCTCGCTGAAGGCCCATTTATTACAAGGGGTGTTAAAATTCAAAATTTTGGCTGTGATTTTAGTTCATTGTTTCTTCCTCCTTTCCTTTTTGGGAAGCAAAAAGCATGTGGCTTGTGTTTGTTTGTTTGATTTGATTTGATTCTTTATGTCCCAGTCAACAATTTTACAGTTATGTCGGGACATGTCTTCCTGGGTTGGACCAGTATTTAGCATGGTATAATATGTCTTGCTCAAGGACACAAAGCAGTGACGCCAGTGAGGCTCAACCCGCAACCCCTTGATCTCAAGACAAGGACACGTGCTCCATACAGGTGGCTTGTGAATGATATTTGTAGAATATTAAACTCTTACACTGTATTAAACTGAAATTCAAGTTTTCTTCATTCCATATTGACCAATATTTCTATTTCCAAAAAGTTCAAAATTTTAAAATTTTAAGAATTTTGTCATCTTATCACGACTTTAGTTAAGAGTGCGTAACAGAAAAATAATTTTCTTATTTCTCAACCAAAACATATGTTGTGGGTTCTCAAAAGAATCGTCTCATTGAGACAGTTCTTTTGAGCATCCAAAATATATGCTACAACTTATGGGTAAGAAAATATTTACAATTGTACTCTTAAAATTTTTCTTTATCTAAACCAGTGCTTATTAATTAAAAGGTAAATTAGATGAATCTTAACTGGGAGATTGGCCATGCATGGGTATTCTTTAGCCATAAAGGAGAGAAACTCACTATAATAAAGAAGTTTCAAGGACAGCATTCATCAGAGACAAAGTACCATCAAAAGACAAATATTTGCGTATTAACATGGATGAAAGCTGAAAATTTCCAAAAAATCTGTATTTTAGAAATTCAAAACTAAAAACCAACAGTGTGCTTACATACAGAATAAAATGGTAAATTGTCTTCAGATAATCCAAAAATTAATCAAGAGCTATTCTAATCAACCAAATTAATTCAGTTTATTGAGGCTGACTTTCCATAAGTCAGTCTCAAAATCCTGAATCTAGAAATAATTCGTAGAACTGTCACCCATGTGTTTATGAAGTGGGCATATTTCTTAGAAAATGAGAGAATTACAGAGATCAATACTGTTGTAAGCATCAATCTAACTTACATAGAACTGGTCAGGAGACGATAAAGCTAAAGCTTTATGAAGGTCCTCAGGTGCGCCAGCGCACATTCTGTAGAATATATGGTAGTTCCTCTCCTCGGGACTCTGAACACAGATTCGGGATTTCTCCAACAAGTAATGGGATATAAAACCTCCGGCCACATTGAACTGAAATATATGCCATTTTAACTTCATAATTATTTGGGAAAATGCATCTTCAGGGATTTTCCTACTTTTCTGAAGTTGGGGCAAGGGGCCTGTTGATTTTGGTAAAAAAGCATTTCAACCATCAAAATAGGGAAAACTTTAAATAGCCATTTAAAATGGATTACAAAAACCGTATAAGAAATAAGCAGTAGAAAGCTGTAAAATAGTTGTTGCTTCAATTGCCCTCCATAAATACTCATGAAAATTTGCATAAAAATGTGAATGAAAACATTTTTTCATTCACATTTTTATGCAAATTTTCATGCATCTGTATCTGCTATTTTTGTTTGGATTTTAATGAAATTTCCACCAAAATGTAAAACTAAGAAATTAGGAATTATATGCACCATTTTTGGAAGTTTTTGCTCATTTTATAATTGGGAAGGGGCTGATATTCGGCCCCAGATCAGGCCTAGTTAAATCCCTTATCTTTTTGAAATTGAACTCTAATGTCTTCTAGCTTAATGAGTCCATCATCTATTTTCCATTTCTCAACTTCTCAATTTAGACTGTGCACATGTATTTTCTGATGATAAATGTTGCATTGGATATGATTTCTCAGCCAGTCCAATACATCAACAATGGCGGAAAAGGCAAATTTTATTCAGCTAAAGGCCAGAAAAAGCTATTTTAATGTAGAAATAATGTTAGGGAAGCAGATTTAAACAAGTCTAGGACTTATTTCTGTATCCCTTTCAAATGTAATGTTTGTGTATATAAATTGTTTGTATCATGATGTACCTATATTTGAATAAAATACTGTTTACACTAATGTAGAAATAGAATATTTGCTTCAGAATTCAAAACTACAGCAATGTAGAAACTACTTCACTGTAATCTGCACCCCTTCTTGAGCCGTAACTATCGCAATCGAGCTCAAATTTATATAACTAGACGACCTGAAGGTCCTGAGGCGCTCACCTGATCTTCTTAATAATGTTAAAATAGGTCAAGGTCAACTACAGCTTATAATGGAACAAATTTTGTTTTTACCATATACATTTTGGTCAAGTGACCTAAACAATCTAATGAATAATCCGTCAAACAGCCCAGTGATTTCTGAGAAAAATATGTTTAGATAGGTATGTGGCAGTCCAAATGAGTGGCCTTGGATAAAAGGTCAAAGGTCAGCTTGACATTTGGTACTTAATTAACCATTGTCTCAATAGGTTTAACTTTAATGAATTCAGCTCAGTTATAGAAAATGGACATTTTAAGATTTTCTCCATATAAATGCATAAGGAATCAAATTTGACCTTGCCATCAAGTAAGTCAAGGTCAACCTAGATTCATCATTTGTGCTAACCTGGTAGGGCCCTCATCCCCAATCCTACATACCAAGTCCCAAAGCCAATGGCCTTTTGGTTCCAGAGAAGAAGAGATGTAAAGAGTTTTAACCATATATGGGCATGGTGGCCATGTTAGTCATGTGACCATAACAATTTGTAGAAGTTTTGGCTAACCAATCATAAGGAGTTGTCATATGAAATTTGGTTTCAATTGGCCAAGAATTGTCTGAGAAAACTATGTTTTAATATGTTGATGGGACTCCAATATAAGCCACCTTTGCTGAAAGGTCAAAGATCAACCTTGACCTTTGAAACTTATTTATAGCCACTAGATTGAACATATCAAGTGAGAATAATGACTTTGGCTTCCACAGTATTCAAAAAATCAACTTTTCAATTCAATTTTCCATTCAAATGCATTAGGAAGCAAACTTGACCTTGACGTTAAGTAGGTCAAGGTCATCCTAGGATCATCATTTGAACAAACTTGGTAGGCCCCACATCCCCAATACTACATACCAAGTCTCAAGGTCACTGGTCTTCTGGTTCTGGAGAAGATTTATAAAAGGTTTTTACCATATATGGGCGTGGCGGCCATCTTTGTCATGTGACCAAAATATTTTGTATAAATTTTGGCTGACTTATCATAAGGAGTCTTCATATGAAATTTGAGCTCAATTGGGCCAATGGTTTGTGAGGAAACTATGTTTTAATATATTGATGGGACCACAATATGAGCGACCTTGGCTGAAAGGGCAAAGGTCAACCTTGACCTTTGAAACTTATTTATAGCCATCAACATATCAAGTAAGAATAATCACTTTGGCTTTAACAGTATTCAAAAAATCAACTTTTCAAAAAAATTCCCATTTAAATCTATTAGGAAGCAAATTTGACCTTGACGTTAAGTAGGTCAAGGTCAACCTAGGATCATTGTTTGAACAAACTTGGTAGGCCCCACATCCCTGATGCTACATACCAAGTCCCAAGGTCATTGGTTTTCTGGTTCTGGAGAAGAAGATTTTTAAAGGGTTTTTACCATATATGGGCATGGCGGCCATCTTGGTCATGTGACCAGAAACATTTGAACAAACTTTCGTTCCCCCATCCTAAGGAGTCTCCATATGAAATTTGAGTTCAATTGGCCCAGTGGTTTCAGAGGAGAAGATGCTTGAAAATGTTGACGGACGGACGACGGACGGACAGACGACGGACGGACGACGGACGCCGGAGTCACTGGTATACTAATAGCTCACCTCTGAGCCTTCGGCTCAGGTGAGCTAAAAATGAACAGAAATTTCTGGAAAACTGTTTTCAAATATACAGGTGAAAATCAGCTGGATTTGGTGTGTCCCCCAGAATTTGCGAATGCCCCTCTGAAATTCAGGTAGGGGGAAACTGGTGCCCTGCCCCCCCCCCCCCCCCCCCCCCCCCATATGATAAATAGAATCTAACATTCTTGCTCCTATTTTATTGAATTTATTAAACAAGTTGCAGAAAAGAGATAAAATGCTCGGCAAGCCTCGCATTTTATCACTTTTCCCCAACTTGTTTAATAAAATCAATAAAACATGAGCACTCATGTAAGATCCTCCATTTAAAATTTGGTTGAAATATGATAAATTGTCTCTTTTTATATATGTTCGATGCCTAATTTGAACAACAACAACAACACAGTGCCTGAGCAGTGTTGGCATACATCTCAGTCATCCTGAACCTGAACATATCCAAATACTTGTGATGAAGAAAAGAGTATTTCATACATTGTCTAAGCCGGGAAGTATTTTTCAAATACTAACCTGCCTGATTTGAGCATTGTGGGTACATGTGACATATTTGTTTACCAAATCATGTGATCTACACGATTGGTCGATTCAAACTTGTTATCAATATGCGTCATCACGCGTCACTGAAACCACTTTTTTGATACAAAAATGTTTTAGCGTAGAAAATCTTATCATTGTTTCGCCAAATATTGTAATACCAATCATTGTTCTTGTTTAGCTACCAAAGGTTACTTGATGTCTCCATAAGCAAATTGTTTATAGCCATTCAGTGCTTGTTACTTTCTACCATAATGTTTTGGGTAATGCGCACCGTGTATTGACACAAATCTGACTTTTCAGTCGTGATGTGCCTTAGCAGACAGGTCGATTCTTAAGTATCGTGCCTGCGCAAGACAATGGTATTTCATATTTACTTAGAATATACTATCCATAAATGTTATTGTTTAACACAGACAGACTCCCAAGGAGGTGAACCCACTGATTTATTAATCCTCACCTTATGATCAAAATGGATTTCAATGAACTTTCCAAATCTACTACTGTTATTGTTGCGAACTGTCTTGGCATTTCCAAAAGCTTCTAGTAGAGGGTTGGCTGCAAAAGAAAGAAACTACGTTTACAGGCCCCCAGAGTAGAGTGCGTACTGTCGTGCCAACCAAGAGTGACATTGACGTAATATTTTGTTTACAATTGTTAAGTAAAAGATTAACTTGTATGCCCCACTTGAGCTAACGTGAATCGTTAGATCACTCGTGTTTTAATCCTATCTGCAGGATAGGATTAATACACAAGTGATCTATCAATTCTTAGTCCCTGATAACTTTGTAAACAAAACATGAAGTCACTGTCACTCTTGGCTGGCAGGACATTAACTGAAAACTATATTTTTGTTTCTCAACCAAAACAGATGCTGTGGGTACTCAAAAGAACCGTCTCAATGAGACCGTTCTTTTGAGCACCCAAAACACATGTTTAAACCGATGGATAAGTAAATAATAGTGATTTTACGCTGTAAAAATTTGCTTAACTGGCCTTATGTGTTTATCAAGGCTGTATTTGTTGGGAGGTTTTCTTGTACAGTAAAGCCTGTCTTAAGCGGCGACTCAAAAATAGACAAAACAAAGATCTTAATGACAATTGTAGCTTAATGAAGGTCGAAAGGTCTGCAATACTTTTGACCTGCATTAAGCCATAATCGGTCTTGAAACCCAATTTTGGTCTTCTTTTTGAGTGGCCGTTTTACTGTATTTACCCACAGACTATACTTTCTTTTATAATTAAAGGCCTCTGATTTGTTTTGTTTGATTTGATTCTTTATGTCTCATCAACAATCTTTAAGTTATAAAGAGACGGGTAGTACTAAGGTAGGATTAATGTTCTTGCTCAAAGACCACAACGCAGTGATTTTTCAAGTACCATGTCCATTGTCACTACCTCTTTTAAACATTCCAAACTGCCAATCAGTATTAAAATTCCTGTCACTCTACTGCAAATTATTTATATTTGCATGACAGCAAAATCTCCAAATTTGAATTCATGAACTACTTCTTTGCTAACCTGCTAGTTGTGTGGTTGTAACATGGAGTAGCATCATTCAAATTTGAAAATCAGTAAATTTTTATTTATAATTTGATGCATATTGTTATTATATTGGTACTGATCTACCAAAAGCTTTGAAGCGTGACTCTATTTACAATATTGATGTGTTGTTCTAGAAAAAAAGGGTTTCAGGCATTTATTTACATTTATTATAAAAGCTGTGACATACACATATGTTCAATCCAGACGGGCTCATTTTACGCATTCTGCATCAATCGTTTGGAATAGAAAGACCCAAAGGTCATTGGTCAGAGGTCGTGGTACATCTATTGTTAAACGACAACCATGCTTTTTGTAAGTGCACATAATAACAGACTTGAAAATTGAGCTTTCTTATACATACTTAAGGGACATTTTCTCTCTGACAATATTGATATAATATTTTTCGACAGTGAAAAGAATCATTGAAAAAATTCAACATCATCAGGTTAATATAATGTTGACATGAGATAAAAAATAATTTCTATCATAATTATGCATGGTGTCTCTTGCTGACCTGTAAACTTTTGCAATCTGTTTGGACCCTGGGCCAGGTCAGGCCTGACATTTTATCCAAACTGTTCGACACACTGATTATTTTCCTGAATAATATTTTTGAAAAAGCTGATTTTTGAAAAAAAAACTGGGAGGCGACAAAAAATCATAAAAAATTACCCAGCATGCAAAGATACCAAGTACTGTAAAACCTGTCTTAAGCAGCCACTCAAAAAGAAGACAAAGATTGGTTTTCAAGACCAATTTTCGCTTAATGCAAGTCAAAAGTATTGCAGAGTGCTCCCCTTGGAGCATTCTGCAATACTTTTGACCTTCATTAAGCTACCATTTGCCATAAAGATTTTTGCTTTCTCTATTTTTGAATGGCCCCTTAAGAAAGGTTTTACTGTAAGTAATGCTTACACTCTACAATCCTCTGTTCTATAGGACCAGCATGTGTGCCCCAGCTGTCCGTTAGATATTTCAAGATATATTTAGTTGACTCAGTCTTCCCGGCTCCAGACTCCCCAGACACTACGATGGACTGACTCACTTTGCTCACCTTCATGTCTCGGTATGCCTTGTCAGCTGTAGGAAACAAATATCAGTGCATTAATACTTTATCTTATATTATTACCCAACCGTTTATATACGGAGTAATTGTCTATTTTTTGCTATGTCATGAGTCACTGAACTATTGACCAGGCAATATTTTCGACTATTGACTGGCACTATACCATGGCCTGGTTTCCCGCTTCCCTATTAAAAACACACAGGCGCTTATCAGCATGGGCGACGACGATGGGCGTACAGTTCGTTTATAAAAAAGGAGATGTTATGCAACAATGGTGAAAATGAGGCATGGTTTGGCAATTTTAAACTCCAATAACTCCGTTGTTTATGGTCAAAACATAAAGTGTGGTACTCGTTTTCTTAATTAAAATGAGCGGAACATTTTACGACCAAAATTGAGCAGATTTGGTGATTTTTTTTGTTTTGCAACAAAACCACATTATCTACAGCAACTCCATCCAAGGAACACTGCTAAGTATTTCATCAAATGGGTTGGGTAATAAAACAGTTATTTCATGCCTGTTTGTAGTATAGTCAAACTATTACCCCTCGATACTGTGGACGACCTGATACACTATGGCACTCAGCCTTCAGCATTGTACAATAGTGCATCAGGTCGTCCACGGCACCTCGGGGTAATAGTTTTGACTATACTACAAACAGGTATGAAATAACTGTATATTATCTCATGACATTGCATTTGGGTGTAATATAACGCCATGTATTACAATGGCTAGTAATTTACATATTTACTAATGTTATGTAATGACACCCCTTAACAACAGTGTATTCATAATGACACAATCTTAATGTCTTCACGCCAAAAATGAGATTTCAAAGTAATTGTAATGTCATATGATAAATAGAATTTAACCTCCATGCTCATGTATTATTAAAGGGGTACGTGCATTAAGGGGCTATTTTGACCCCCTCTAGAGCCCAAATCTGAAAGTTGCTTTTCACCAATCTCATCTTATTGGTTTATTAGAAGAATAGCTCGAGTGTAAAATTCTGGCATTTTATTTTACTTTTACCGGTTGCTATGGTAACCAAATGGCCGACAAAATAGGCTTAAAATATAGAAATTGCCATTTTAGGCCAAATTTGAGGCTTTTGGAGACCGATTTTTTAAGAATTAGATATCAGCACAAGCAAATACCAAAAAAACCTTTTAATATATTGTGTGCCGTGATAATTCTCATCATCTGTTAAAATATTTTTTTGGTATTTGCTTGTGCTCTATATTAATTCCTCTGTTACATGTCTCAAATTTGCTCCAAAATGGTCATTTTCCTATTTTCAGTCCATTTTGGTGGCCATTTTTGTAACCATAGCAACCGTAAAAGTCGAATCAATGCCAGACTTTAACACTTTGGCTATTGTTCTAATAAAGAAATAAGAAGAAAATTGTGAAGAGCAACTTTTATTTTTTGACCACATAGGGGGGCCAAAATAGCCTCTTAATGCACGTACCCCTTTATTTAATTTGTTGCAAAAGAGGGATCAAATGCATGGCAAGCCTAGCATTTTGTCTCTTTCTTCCTTAACTTGTTTAATAATAAATTCAATAATAAATGAAGATGAATACTCGTGTAAGATCCTCTGTTTCTAACACCCACCCATTCACATCCCTATAAGACTTAATATTTTCTAGTAGTGTCACAGGTTTAGATAAAAAAAATTTCAGCGTAAAATTGTAAATATTTTCTTACCCATCAATTTTAACTTATGTTTTGGGAGCTCAAAAGAACCGTCTCATTGAGATGGTTCTTTTGAGTACCCACAACATATGTTTTGGTTGAGAAATAAGAAAAATTAAATTTTCATTACACACTCTTTACTTAAGTCCTGAGTGTGTTATCTAGGGCTTTTTGAGTACAGTAGCATATCAACACCACTTTTTAAAGCAATTTGCATGTGATATCTAAACAACAGGTTTTTGTGGAGGGTGGGATATACAAACTAGAGGACCTGAAGGTCCTGAGGCGCTCACCTGATCTCCTTAATGATGTTAAAATAGGTCAAGGTCAACTACAGCTTTAAATAATGGAACAAATTTTGTTTTTACCATATACATTTTGGTCAAGTGACCTCAACAATCTAATGAATAATCCATCAAACAGCCCAGTGATTTCTGAGAAAAAGATGTTTAGATAGGTATGTGGCAGTCCAAATGAGTGGCCTTGGATAAAAGGTCACAGGTCAGCTTAATAAACCATTGTCTCAATAGGTTTAACTACTATGAATTCCGCTCAGTTATAGAAAATGAACATTTTAAGATTTTCTCCATATAACTGCATTAGGAATCAAATTTGACCTTGCCATAAAGTAGGTCAAGGTCAACCTAGATTCATCATTTGTGCTAACCTGGTAGGGCCCACATCCCCGATCCTACATACCAAGTCCCAAAGCCAATGGCCTTTGGGTTCCAGAGGAGAAGAGATTTAAAGAGTTTTTACCATATATGGGCATGGTGGCCATGTTAGTCATGTGACCATAGCAATTTGTATAAGTTTTGGCTAACCAATCATAAGGAGTTGTCATATGAAATTTGGTTTTAATTGGCTGAGAATTGTCTGAGAAAACTATGTTTTAATATGTTGATGGGACTCCAATATAAGCGACCTTGGCTGAAAGGTCAAAGATCAATCTTGACCTTTGAAACTTATTTATAGACACTAGATTGAACATATCAAATGAGAATAATGACTTTGGCTTCCACAGTAATAAAAAAATCAACTTTTCAAAAAAATTCCCATTCAAATGCATTAGGAAGCAAACTTGACCTTGGCGTAAAGTAGGTCAAGGTCACCCTAGGATCATCATTTGAACAAACTTGGTAGGCCCCACATCCCCAATACTACATACCAAGTCTCAAGGTCACTGGCCTTCTGGTTCTGGAAAAGAAGATTTTTAAAAGGTTTTTACCATATATAGGCGTGGTGGCCATCTTTGTCATGTGACCAACATATTTTGTAAAATGTTTAACTGACTTATCATAAGGAGTCTTCACATGAAATTTGAGCTCAATTGGGCCAATGGTTTGTGAGAAAACTATGTTTTTATATATTGATGGGACCACAATATGAGCGACCTTGGCTGAAAGGGCAAAGGTCAACCTTGACCTTTGAAACTTATTTATAGCCATTGTCTCATTAGTTTCAACATATCAGGTAAGAATAATCACAATGGCTTTAACAGTATTCAAAAAATCAACTTTTCAAAAAAATTCCCATTTAAATGCATTAGGAAGCAAATTTGACCTTGACGTTAAGTAGGTCAAGGTCAACCTAGGATCATCATTTGAACAAACTTGGTAGGCCCCACATCCCCGATGCTACAGATCAAGTCCCAAGGTCATCGGCCTTCTGGTTCTGGAGAAGAAGATTTTTAAAGGGTTTTTACCATATATGGGCATGGCGGCCATCTTGGTCATGTGACCAGGAACATTTGAACAAACTTCCGTTCCCCCATCCTAAGGAGTCTCCATATGAAATTTGAGTTCAATTGGCCTAGTGGTTTCAGAGAAGAAGATGTTTGAAAATGTTGACAGACGGACGGACGACGGACGACGGACGGACGACGGACGACGGACGCCGGAGTCACTGGTATACTAATAGCTCACCTCGGAGCCTTCGGCTCAGGTGAGCTAAATATTGAACTTCTGTTAGTAGAGAATTTGCAAACTGAGTGTTTGAAAGAAATAAATGTTCATAGCCACTCGCTGCACTTGTTCATGTACAAATGAGTACAACCCAAACTCAACTAGGTTTAATATTGGCATTTGAGAACAGATGAATGATTTACTTCTTAATTCATTCACAGTTGTAAAGAGACATGCCTTTTGAGATATACAAGATTTATTGGCGAGTGTATTTAAGAAATGAATTCAATTTTTGGAATGTTCATGGAATCATGAATACTTTGGGTCTCTTGCAAAGCAAGTGAAGCCCTTGTTAACTTTGCAAGAAACCCAAAGTATTCATGATTCCATGAACATTCCTAAAATTGAATTTATTGCTTATATTTACATTTTATTATTAATATCTAAAATATAAAAAATATATTTTTAATTTAGGAATTAAAACAGTTTTGTATTTAAAATATAATCGTGTAAACGGTTTAGTCAGAGTGTAAAATGGAAAAGCAGAACAGCCAGCTTGAACACAGACAGCCAATGATTCAAACAAGAAACTTAATTACACGTGGGACTCAGGTGTGGCTCGCTGTCAATCATAACACCAGTATCACTTCTGGCGAATGAGTTTGATGTTCCAAGGGTATTGCACGGGCAAGTGAGCTTGGCAATTGTCAATCAAATCTGTGTAATTCATGAGGCTATGAACGGTTGCAAAAATCTAAAGACTCATTAAAGGACTGCTTCGAAAATGTAAATATTACCTGATAAGGTCCACAGGAAAGATATATAAGAGTCTCACAACTTTACTATTACTGTACGTGTTATAAGGGTTTAATGACTCACCAATAGCGTACACATGGGGTGGCATGGTACCAAGAGATTTGCCCTGGTAGTTTTTACGAGTCGTTGCCGAGTACAAGTCCGGGACTTCATAGTAAGGATTCAGGGCAATAAGAATATTTGCTGTATATGTCTGTAACAAAACAATACCATATTTATAGATAAAACACAACTAATGAAATAATCAAGAAACAGTTTTTTAATAAGATTCAGGCCTTAAGTTAAGAGTGCGTACCAAAAAATTAATTTTCTTAACCAAAACATATGTTGTGGGTGCTTAAAAGAACGGTGTCGTTGAGACGGTTCTTTTGAGCACCCAAAACATCTGTTCAAACTGATGGATTAGAAAATATTTACAATTTTTAACTAAAAAATTTTGTTTATCTAAACCTATGAGATTATTGTTATTTTTCTTTTGCCTAACCCTTTCTTGAATGATAAGACACAGCACTAAAATGATATTTGGAAATACATGTATAGATTGACAAACAGGGTAGACCCAGATGCTGTGCAGCAGAATGAGACATCTCATGCGTCAGCCCGGTTTCATATATATTTATAACTTACCATTCAAGAAAAGTAACATAATTGGTAATATATGTACATAATATAACCTCAACAGGTAATTTACATGAAGATTCCTAAGTTTGCGTCAACAGCTATGGTCATGAAGGGACTGTAGAGAAAGTCCAGTAACCTAACCACACTTTTCTTGACCATGCACGAGCTTAATAACAATAGTAACATTCAAGGGAGGTCACTCAATGTGATAAAAGTGGTTTTCCATACTATAAGGAACTGCTCTAAA
Organism: Loripinus fragilis; assembly: GCA_964019695.1. Taxonomy (NCBI): domain Eukaryota; kingdom Metazoa; phylum Mollusca; class Bivalvia; order Lucinida; family Lucinidae; genus Loripinus; species Loripinus fragilis. The sequence goes on from OZ026517.1 coordinate 84,114,856, forward strand.
AGGAAAGAATTTGCTCCCAAATGGGAGCAAATTCTTGCCTTTAAGAGAAGTTCCCATTTGAAAAGGGACACAATTGAAGAGAATCATTGCTTAATCTAGTATGCGTAATTTTTTCAGCATTCTGGCTACGCCTTTGAGTAGGATGCGTATCTGACCATTCTATCTGCCATGCCCTGAAGTTTAGTACATGAAGTATTTTGGTTTGTCTGTATGTTTATATTCTCCCTATAGTTTCTTGCAATAATTTGATCTTTCATGATTACTTTATTGATTAGAGAAATTAAGTACATGACCACCTGGTCTGTAACTACACTCAGGGTTCAAGCTGGGCTCTGACGTTAGCATTAGGGAGCAGTGACTTCTCCCTCCAGGAAAATTAGGTAGATGTGACAGTCAGATAAGGAGAAGTTGTAGGGCAAAATTACAACATTTTCTGTCAGTTTAGAAGCAAATTAGCAATTACATATACTATTGCAATTAAATGGAAGGAGACATACAATGCAGTGGTAGTAGATTGTCACCACAGGTTGCATTTGTGTGGTGACAGAATGAAAATGAGTCTCCCTAAAAAAAATTTTTTTTTTAGGGAGAATCCCGCTTCTCCCTGGGTCTCATTTTGGGCAAAATTTTGGCCCCTAGGGCGACTATTTCACCCTAGTCATCCCCAAGCTTATTCCCTGTACACTGTTTTCATAATAGGATATACATGTATCTAGAATGCATACTGGTGTTTCATACTATTGGTTGTGTGTGACTTTAAAAAATATATCATTTACTCCAACCTCTAAAATGCACCGGAGAGAGCACTGTGCCAGTTAAGCAAATTTTTAAGCGTAAAATCGTCATTATTTCCTTATCCACCAGTTTAAAAATGTGTGTTGGGTGCTCAAAAGAACCGTCTCATTGAGATGGTTCTTTTGAGTACCCAAAAGATATGTTTTGTTTGAGAAATAAAAAAATAATTTTCAGTTAAGCACTCTAATCTGAAGGCCTGTAAAAGTCAGATACATACAGTTCAATATGCTTATCCAGTACTGTAAATTCGGAAATATTCGTGAGAATTTTATTTTCGCGAATAGCGTTTAAAGACATATTTGCGACATTAAAATTCGCGACTGGTGCATGATTTACCTATATCAGTAAACGGCAGAGTGGTATAGCCATTTTGTGAGAGTTTTATTTTCACAAAACTTCGCACATGCGAAGTTTTGCAAAAATAAAACCCTGGCAAAAATTTCCGAATTTACAGTATGCGCCAGCAAGTAATGAAGGATAAGACAATGACTGTACAATTATGGATATTTTTGCTAGAATGTCGTCTATTGCATCAAGTTGCAAACATCAGATATATTTTAAACAAGCAGACATGAACCAGTGTTGACCCTGATCAGACTGCTCCTGGGTCTACTCTTGTTGCTTCAGTGTTTTTTTTAATAAATCAGCAGAGCGAAATAGTAGACAACTTTTGTCCTCACCAAAAACTCTATCATGGAACTAAAATCAGGGGACAAACATATTTCAATATTGCACTTGTCCTGCAGGATGAGGGACTTACAATTTTCACTCGTCCTGCAAACACATGCACTTGTCCTTTAAAAGCGTATGCAATAAAGAACATAAGGGAGTAATATATAATATAACTTCCTCGAGTAATTCTTCCCAAAGCACTCGTCCTGTAGGACGAGTGCTTGTGAAGAATTACTCATCCTTTCTAGATTTCACTTGTAATTACGAACGGACGAGTGGAATTTTTGTCCCCTGAAAATGGAATCATTTCATCATGACAAATCCATTGAATACCTCAATGGCATGTGATTTTTGGACCACTATACTCACATAGATTTTATTTTTCATATATCTCATGCGTAGATTGTTGAGAAGTGTTGCCTCATTCAGATACATAAGAGCGCAGTTGTCATCGCAATCTTTGTTGTCATATTCCTCCGCAGGAAATGTTCTGTCGTATATGGCTTTGATAGTCTGAAAAATAAAATTGCAGGATACACATACAGATCGTCAGATAGATTTTTTCAACCAGACAACGTACATCTCCATTAAAACATTATGTTGGAAACATCTCAATGAGATGCTTCCAATGTGCATTGTGACACGTTAAATTTAGATGAAATGTACACATGTCAGCGATTTAAAACACATCAAGTTTCGATAGTAAACACTTATAAGGTATATAACAATGTGAGTTAAGGTCCTATTACTTAACTTTTTGCCTGCTAGTGTCATCTGCCAATAACCTTTGCAAATAGTTTGCACCCAGATCAGGTCCAAACTGTCTGCAAAGGACATCATCTGTGCAGACAACTAAAGTCGCAGCTAGCACAGAAAGTTATAGGAGCCATATTTTTAATTCAAATTGTCAATTTGCAGCAACTCTTTATGGTGCTTTAAGGGTTTAGAGCTACTCATGTACAGTAAACCGGTCTTAAGCGGCCACTCAAAGAGAAGACCAAAAATTGGGTTTCAAGACTGATTATCGCTCAATGCAGGTCAAAAGTATTGCAGAATGCTCCAAGAGAGCATTCTGCAATACTTTTGACCTTCATTAAGCTACCATTTATCTTTAAGACCGTTGTTTTGTCTATTTTTGAGTGGCCGCTTAAGACAGGTTTTACTGTAAATTAATTTTTGCCCTTGGACTATTTCACATTTATCAGTATTTTATGCTTTTACCTATTGTTTTCTTGACTATTTTAAATGCAGAATGATAAAATTTATACCTGTATGACTCAGAAACCCTGAACATGCAAATCAAACAAATTTTACATGCTTTTTTTTGTTATATCTTTTTTTCTGCGAAAATCAAAATTTAAAATTTCACGTACTAATTTATTTTTTATTTGAAATAATTTTCACAAACAGTAATACCTCTTACATGTAGAAAAATCTGAAGAAACATAAAATGCAGTCTGTTAATAATGCAATGGTGAAAAGTTCAGTGAGGTGCTAAAAAGGCATATCAAAAGGCTATAAATATAAGGGAAAGCAAAAATCATTTATATATTAGCCCAGCTCATGTCTTGGTACTAATGAGTCAATGACAGGTCTCATTTGAGTCTGCAGCAGACGACATCAGCAACAGACATTTTCAGCTGTGTTTCTGCCAGGCTGGGAAAGCCAGGACCCCTGGGCCAAGATAAGGGTGCGTAACGGAAAATTATTTTTCTTATTTCACAATCAAAACATATCACATCCATCACAGAAACGGTTCTTTTGAGCACCCAAAACACATGGTTAAACTGATGGAATAGAAAATAATTGAATTTTACACAATTTTTTTTTTGCTTAACTGGCCCTATGATAAACATTTAACACTGAAAATGTTGTCTGCCTTTTATATCTTCTGCATTTAATCAAATACACTTCTTTTGATCATGAAAGCGAACACTATGAACCCTGATCAGATAGCTCATAAAAGGAGCAGTCTGATCAGAGTCCATATTGTTTGTAACAAAGGCCACCTAGGAGCTAATGAGAGCAGATGGCAAAAGTTGTGAATGTTGGGAAAAGTTAGATATGCATGCACTGTGAGCTATTGACTAATTTTTTTATTCCAGTGTTCTAGGACTTAGTGAAAGTCTAACACAAGTGGGCTGGTGAGCCAGATCCTCAGAGTCTCCACTGCCACTTGGCAAAGAGATATGAAGCTACATGTAGGGACGGGGACTTCTTCTAAGACTTGATTCTCTTATGACTTTTGATAAAACAGTATGGTGTCCATATGCAAGAACTGACTCAAAACATCTGCCGATGTTATCTTGACAACGTGATGGTGAAAAAGTTAGTTTTGTTTTGTTTTGTTTGATTTGATTCTTTTACGTCCACTCAACAATCTTTCAGTTATGCGGGACGAGTCTTCCTGGGTTGAACCAGTACTAAGCTAGGATAAATGTGTCTTGCTCAAGGACCACAACGCAGTGACGCCGGTGAGGCTCGAACCTGCGGCCCTTCGGTCTCGAGTCAAGCACTCTACCACTGAGCCACTGCGCTCCCCTGAAAAAGTTAGTGAAACTCCTCTGGTCACCTAGGTTTGTGATGGGTACCGTCCTTATTTGTGCCATATTTCATAAGTTTTTATCTAAGATATGAATTTCAATTTTGAGAGGTTCAACAATATGGACCAGGGGACAAAAATTCCAATAGTCTGCTTGTAATTACGAGTAAAATCTAGAAAGGACGAGTAATTCTTCCCATAGCACTCGTCCTGCAGGACGAGTGCTTTGGGATGAATTACTTGAGGAAGTCATATTACATATTACTCCCTTATGTTTTTATTGTATACACTTTTAAAGGACATGTGCATGTGTTTGCAGGGCGAGTTAAAATTGTAAGTCACTCGTCCTGCAGAACAAGTGCAATATTGAAATATTTTTGTCCCCTGTGGACTCAGTTCAAAGACACCCTAAGGTGGCATTAACCTTGGAATAACGAAATTTACCTCTTATATTATATTGATATCTAATATTTATACTTTATATAATATTCAATGTTTAATTATATTAACAGTTTTGTTGGATTGTAAAACAGAACAAAAGAAAAGTCAATGCAAATTGAAAGCAACATCAAGAGGCTAGATTTGCACATGTAAACCAGGCATGGGCTTGCTCACCTGAGTCACCTCGGATACCCGGCAATCGAAAATGTTAATACTATCAACGAACATAGATCAAAAATAGTTAGAAACATAGTTTTCGGTAGCCATCTGCGGCCCAACTGGCGACAAAAGGCAATAGTAAACACTGTTACTAGCGATTTTTGATCCGCATTTGTTGATTGTTAAGAGCATTATCACTTGTCGCATATTGGGTGTGTTGCTGTCTTTGTTTGTTTGTTTGTTTTGTTGCTTTACGTCCCAAGTCAACAGCTATGGTCATGGCGGGACGGTCAGTTCACCTAACCACACTTTTTCCTGGGCAGGCTTGAACAAGCGGTTAACCAGTACTTCGTGCACATACTTTCGCTTGTAACTGACAACAACCCTTCTTGAATGATTCAGCGGAAGGGAGGAGAATGACCGTAGAAATAATTTCATGATCAATCTCCACGAAAGTATGGGACCAGACCGGGATCGAACTCGCGACCCCTGGATCTGCAGTCAGACACGCATCTGTAACCAGAAATGTTACCGACTGCGCTACGTGGCATGTGTTGCTGTCAATCATTGTTTCATTATCACTACTGGTGAATGTACTTGATGTTTAAAGCGTATTGCATGATCCGTTGAAGTGAGCTAAGAAAATTATCAATAATATTTATGTGGCCTATGAGGTTTTGAACCATTTTGAAAATCTAAAGATTAATTTATGGCTGCTTTGAAAAGGTAAATATGAGCCGCAACATGTGCTTTCCAACAATGTGGCGTTTTGACAAATGTAGACTCAGAGGAGCCTGTGCAGCCTCATTATAAGCTTAGAAACTACAAATGAAGTTCAGTCAGTAGCTTAACACTCAAAGAATATTCAAGTGACTAGCAAAGGCTCTGATCAGACTGCGCTTATGCGCAGGCTGATCTCAGGGACCAAGCTAGGGGGCGACTAGGGCGAAATAGTCGCCCTAGGGGCCGAAATTTCGCCCTAAATGGGACCCAGGGAGAAGTGGGAGTCTCCCTAAAAAAAAAAAAAAAAAAAAATTTTTTTTTTTTTTTTTTTTTTTTTTATGGAGACTCATTTTCATTCTGTCACCACACAAATGCAAGCTATGGTGACATTATCAGACAATCTACTACCACTGCATCGTGTTTCTCCTTCCATTAAATGGCAATAGTGTGTGTAATGGCTAATATGCTTCTAAATCGACAGAAAATGCCGTAATTTTGCGCTATAACTTCTCCCTATCTGACTGTAACTTCTCCCTAATTTTCCTGCAGGGAGAAGTCACTTCTCCCTAAAATTCTGGGCCAGCTTGGTCCCTGCTGATCTGAGGCTTTGCTGGTCGCACATACCACATTGTTGGAAATATTATTAAAATATTATTATAAATAATAAGAAAAAATATTTATCTCAATATCCCTCCTATCTTGGGATTGTACATGCAAAAGTGGACTTACTGTTCCAGGTGCATCAAATGGTTCAACTGTTATGAGATCAGATCCTATATCCGCTATCCTGCCCAACTTAAAGCCCTCCACTGGGTGGGGCACCCAGACTTTCTTGCCCCCATCCATTGCTAGCCTCTATATATTTCCTGAAAAAGAAAGATGTTGAAATATTAACCATTTTGTGCTTAACCCAAATTGTTTTGTTTGTTTGGTTTGATGCTTTACATCCCAGTCAACAGCCAAGGTCATGTTGGGGTGGTCAGCTCACCTTGTCACACTTTTTTTCTGGGCAAGCTTGACTAGGCAGATAACTAATACTTCATGCACATACTTTCACTTTTAACTGATAACAACCCTTCTTGGAAGAAAATGGCCATAGAAATTATTTCATTATCAATCTTCATGAAAGTATGAGATTGGGCCAGGATCGAACTCCCAACCCCTGGATCTGCAGTCAGACTCATTACCGACTGCCCTATGTGGCCCAGTTAACCCAGATAATATCACTACATTGTATTTGGAAAATAGTGTAGATCCAGATCACCTGGCTTCTTAGAAGCCAGCTGATCAGGATCCATACTGTTTTCTATTCTACTTGTTTTTAAAAAATGTACTGTTAATGAGGAGCAGCCAACAGTGTAGTGGATACCACATTTTGGGGGTTCACACAGCAGTTTGCTCCTCTAAACCAGATCTTTTTTTGAAAGTCTTATAAGATGTTTCTGTAATTAATCCAGTTTATCTACTTCAAACCCTATATGCAAATCTGACCAGTATTGACCAGTATTGATATAAAAAAAGAGCTTAACCAAAAAACCTGACCAGTATTCACTGAAATATCGAAGAAAGTCTTACTTGAATCATAGGGTTTCTAATAAACATTCACCATTGTTGTTGTTGTATACAATTAACCTGTGTAAAACGGCCACTCTCAAAAAGACAGAAAATTGGTTTTCAAGACCAATTAAATAAAGGTGATCGCTTAATGCAGGTCAAAAGTATTGCAGAATGCTCCAAAGGGAGCATTCTGCAATACTTTCGACCTTCATTAAGCTATCACCTTTATTTTGTCTATTTTTGAGTGGCTGTTTTACACAGGTTTTACTGTAGATACGTCATTCTCTGCCGTGAATTTTAGCAATTTTTTTTCCGACCTGTTGAAAGTTCATCACTTAGGCAAGTCTGTGTACCTACCTTGTATTATTTTACAGTCCAGACTTTTGAAATTTTAATTCTAATAATATATTGGGGAGCTGTAATCTTTAGGCCAAACAAATGTGACAAATTTGGGTAAACAACGGGTATCCAAAAGCAATTTCACCTCTTTGCAAGCATGGTAATTTTACATTCTCCTTTGTCATCTGCTGATTTACAAAAGTCATGTCTGGCAGGCTAAGGGTTAACCTTTTCAAGAAATTCTCTCAAGAATACCTGTCCATCAGTTTGTCAAACAGTTTAGATCCAAACGTCTTTGGGTCTGAGCTGTTTGCAAAGGTTATCAGCAGAAGGCTAATTTCAGTTAAACATCATCATGAAAATCACAAGGATGCATTATTAGTGAAGCTGCATCAATTTCAAACCAATGGAATCTTTTATTACAAGCCATTCAAATCAATTTCGACCAAACAACCTTGATTACAGTAAAATCTGTTTAAAACGGTCACTCAAAAATAGACAAAACAAAGATCTTAATGACAAAATGTAGCTTAATGAAGGTCAAAAGTATACTTTCGACCTGCATTAAGCTGTATTGGTCTTGAAAACCAAGTTTTGGTCTTATTGAGAGTGGCCGTTTTACACAGGTTTTACTGTATATTTTTGGTCAATGGACTCTTTCATCTGGTTTGGATACAATGGTATTGTATCAAAACTGGACTGAATAAGTTTGATGATCTATTATATATTCTTAGTGCAAGGGTGTGTAGACACTGATGAATTCTCACACTTTGCAAAGAAAATACCCAAATATAAATATTTTGACTCTAAAATAATCTTTGGGAATACCATCAGAGTGTCAAACAGTTTGAATCCAGATCAGGCCAGGCAATTTGTCAAGCCTGATGTGGGTCCTAGCTGTTTCCAAAGGTTATTGATCAGCAGATGACAAGACGTAGTCATCACTAGCAGGGAAGGGTAAATTCCACAATACCCCAGGCCTATAGATAGGACTTTGTTTTTGTTTTTTATTTAATTCTTTACGTCCACTCAACAATCTATCAGTTTTGCGGGACGGTCTTCCTGGGTTGAACCAGTCCTAAGCTAGGATAAATGTGTCTTGCTCAAGGACCACAACGCAGTGACGCCGGTGAGGCTCGAACCCGCGGCCCTTCGGTCTCGAGTCAAGCACTCTACCACTGAGCCACTGCGCTCCCTAATATATAGATAGGACTGCATAACTAAAATTAATTTCTTATTTCTCAACCAAAACATATGTTGTGGGTACTCTAAAGAACCTTCTCAATAAGACAGTTCTTTTGAGCACCGAAAACATATGTTATAGCTTACGGAAACGAACAGATTTGCATGTTAACCCTCAATTTTTTTCTTTATCTAGATAATTGAGCCGTGACATGAGATTTCCAACAATGTGGTATGTGCGACCAGCAATGGCTCAGACCAGCCTGTGCATATGTGCAGTCTGATAAGAGCCTTTGCTAGTCGCTTGACTTTTCTTTGAGTCTAAACTTACAGACCAAACATCATTTATAATTTCTAAGCTTAAAAGGAGGCTGCACAGGCTAGTCTGAGTCTACACTTTCAAAATGCCACATTGTCACGGCTCATATGTGATACCTACCTGTTCCGATTTATTCCAAAGAATAAAAAATGTCAATGAGTAAAACATCAAAAGCTGGCATCCAAGTAAGCACTATGAATGACAGACAGTAGATAATCTATACCTGCTGCAAGATCAGATGGCTCATCACCATATAGCTATTAAATTGAGAAACCATCGCTATGGTAACCACACCCATGCAAAGAGCTGTACATTATTAGAATGTCAGGTATTAAAAGCAATATGACACAAGATCAATACTAATAGTATATGCCTGACAGAATCAAATTATATTTACAAGGTTACTCAAATCAATTTAGAGTAAAACTTCCTTATAAATCTGTTCTTGCTGATTTTACAAGGTTACTCATCAATTAAGAGTAATTAAAATTTCTTTAATTTAACCCTTGTCCTGATGATCTCGGATTTATCCTTTTTTTGACAACACTGTAGATTCAGATCAGCTGGCTTCTAATGAAGCCATCTGATCAGGATCTACAGTTTTCCATGCATGATTGCAACTGGAATGCCGCAGGTAAAGCCACTTTTACACTATAACGAATTGACTGGATGAATTGCAAAAATATGACAAATCTCGAATATGCAACCATTCAATGAAAAATGCGACGAACGTGATCATCAAGGCTTGACATAACAAACTGAAACGAATTTGAAATGAACCCAGAATGTGTCCATAACCTACGAGCTGAACGACCAACTAACGAACACCAGTGAATGAGAAACAAATTTCAATGACATGTCAATGAACGCTTAACGTGTTGTGCGTACTCTCTGAGTGCACTCTGGGAATAGTTAGCGTATCCGAGCCAAACAATTGCCGTGCAGTTATATAAACGAGAAATCAAACCTTCAGTTCTTTCCTTTATTCTCCCTGAACTAATGTGTTCCCAGAGTTTAAGTGACCCCTGTTTTTCTTTTTTTAAACAGCTTTAAATTGAACATAGAAGAACGGCACTTAGCATGTGGATTTAAATGCACACCGCGTAATTAAAACTTATTTTTGGGAGACGCCCTGATTTGTAAATGAAGCCCAAATCCCCTGTACAAAAGAATAACTTAGTTGTTTTTCCCTATGAATATACCCATGTGTACCCCTATAGATACACTTGGTATATTTGCATTTCTATGATGATATATACTAGCCTACAGGAATAGCTACATCCGCTGATTCAACGGAAATCTATTCCGCAAACCTCACTCGTCGTCACTTTGACACACACGCACGCACACACGCAATTGTAAAAGTCTATATGGGTCCTAGACCGTGCTGTATTGAAAGCAGGCAAAAATAAGGCTTTTAGCATGAAACCTGCATGTACATGTAGCACCTTCCATTTTAATTCATCGACTTTTTTTGCCTACGAAGTAATTTGACATGGTTTTGTCGTCTGCTGATATTTTTTTCAAAATCAGTTTTTTGTTGTTGTTGTTGTTTTCTAAAAAAAATATGTAATATCAGTAGAGTGTCAAGCAGTTTGGATCCAGATCATGCCCATCGGGTCTGATCTGGGTCTAAATTGTTTGCAAAGGTTATCAGCAGACGACACTAGTAAGTACAGAGTTCAAGCAAATTAGAGAGTTGACGAGAAATAGCGAATTGGGGATATACATTAAACTTCAAGAGCATCAAATATTTGCCTGCTTAAGATATTTCGCTGATAAACTTTGTCAACAGCCGAAGCCAAGTTAAGGCTAAAATGTTGGGCATTATCTGGATCCATACTGTTTGAAAACAATTTTAGATGTACAGTGAAATTTATAAGTCAGTATAAGCAGTGAGTCATAGCCTACTGCGCGAAGATTGGTCCAGTTAAGTAATTTTAGCGTGAAGCTGCGACTGTCTTCATCAGTTTAAACATGCAATTTGGGTGCTCAAAAGAACCGTATCATCGAGACAGTTGTTTTGAGTACACACCAAATATTTTTTGCAAATATTTTGTGGTTGAGAAATAGGAAAAAATAATTTTCTGTTGCGCACTCTTATCTGTAGAACTGACGATTTACCTCCACTGACCTGTATAAGCCATGTTTTATTTATATCGTTAGGTTCACTTGGGGACTGATTCTAAGAGAAGCGGCAAAAACGCACCAAAATTCCATCTTATCCCAGCCTATACAAAAACTCATATTTATGTGGAAAAAATTAATTCAATTACGCGGTCTATATCTAAATTCATTTCTCTAATTAATTTTTCAATTAAAATCACCATTAAAGAATAATTAGCAAAATACGGAGGTCACTTAAGTCCTGGAAACACTATAGTTTTGGCTGTGTTGCCTTTTTGAAGAAACATTTTCCAAGCAATCAAAGATCATACATTTATACATGTACAAAATGGTTTTTGTTTGTTTGTTTTGTTGCTTTACGTCCCAAGTCAACAGCTATGGTCATTGCGGGACGGTCAGTTCACCTAATCACACGTTTTCCTGGGCAGGCTTGAACAAGGGGTTAACCAGTAATTTGTGCACATACTTTCGCTTGTAACTGACAACAACCCTTCTAGAATGAATCAGCGGAAGGGAGGAGAATGACCGTAGAAATTATTTCATGATCAGTCTCCACAAAAGTATAGGACCGGGCCGGGATCGAACTCGCTACCCCTGGATCTGCAGTCAGACACGCATCTGATGTACAAAATGGCTGTAGACATGTAATTTATTAAAGGACACAATCTAATGGGGGACCCCTAGTGACCATTCGGCCACTAAATGTCCAAGAGCCTAACTATTGCACAAGATTTGTGATTATATGGCTCAATTGCAAAACATTGGATTGCATTCGACAAAACCAGCTTTGTAAGTCTTGTGTAGTTAAATTTCAGACGAACAGCTAAGGACTTCTTGATGCATTCAAAAGACTACAATTTGGTTGGACGAATACTACCGTTGAGCTAACGAACTGTTGTCATACTGCCATCAAACAAACCATTTGAATTGCATTCAGTAACGAGCTAAATTAACTTTCTGCCGACGCACAAACGGTTTGCATTGCGTTAAGTGAACAAACCCTCTGCGTATTGACAGTTTGTTGGCAAGCGTCAAACTCACAAAAATCTTCGACACACTGTGCTAAAACAATGTAATAAGGAATCTGGCAGCGTTTGTCAAGAAATGTCAAAATTTCTCCACCAACAGAGCGAGAGCTGAGCCAATTCGTTATAGACTGTAAATGAAGCTTTAACAGGATAAAAATTGGGGAGGAGTGACAGTAATGAAAATATTCAGCATAACAAGGGTTAATCTTTAATCTAGTTTGATACAATAGTTTGGTAGGTCTAATATATATTTTGAGGGCCAGGGTGTGTAGACACTGGCGAATGTCATATTTTCCAGCATCTCATCTGGGTCTCCAGTCCAGATTGTCATTTAACTTTCAGATTTCAGTTGGTTTAATGCAGTAAATATAACAAATTAATATCCCCTGCCTATTTTTGTTTTGCCATGCTTTGGCCGTGTCAAGTCTGAATTATCTAAAATATAAGCAAATCGGGCAATAACTCATGTTTTAGGATGGGAGTGCAGTGGCTCAGTGCTTGATTCGAGATCGAGGGGTTGCGGGTTAGAGCTCACTGACGTCAATGAGTTGTGACTTAATCCCTGCTTAATGAGCAGAGTTTATCCCTGCTTAGAACTGGTTCAACCCAGGAAGACCCATCCCGACATAACATAAAATTGCTGACAGGGACGCAAAGAATCAAATCAAACAAACTTTAGAAAGTCAACTTTCTGACAAAACATCAAACACATGAATAAAACAATATTTTAGCAGAGATTGTTTGATAAATACAATGTATATCTATACCTTAACATTGAAAAAAGGCCCATGCCAATAATTAAATGGGGCATTTTTGTAAAGTGTCTTTATAGCATTGTGTCCCTTCCAGGAAAATAATGATCTCTGTTAAGCCTTTTTTGTCCTAAAAATTTTGTTTGATTTTTATGTCTGCTGCACATATTCAAGTCATTGAAGAGCACTTCAGGCTGGATTTAATCATTTAAGCAAACACTATGAACCCTGATCAGACTGATCTGGATTCATGCTGTTTGCAATATATTGGCTACCTCAGAACATAAGCAGATGAATGAGCAGAATACAAAAGACTAGTGGGAAATGGGTTCATGAGAAAATTTATTTCTGCTTGCAGGAATGAGTGACAACAATCAAGTTTAGCCCTTAAAGTGCCTGAATCACAACAAATGTTGTCCCATTTTGTTGTCTGACAAAATGTTTTAGAAACCTCTTGTTCAAACAGTGTAGACCCAGATCAGACTGCTCCTAAAGGAGCAGTCTAATCTGGGTCCACACTGTTTGCCTCTGTACTTGAAATGGTTAATAATGTTAGCAAATATTTGCAGCAGATGACCTCAGCAGACATCATTTTTCAGATTTTTTGTCAGCGCTTTAAGGGTTAAAGGCCAATCACTATTTGAGCTGGTATCCAGCATAAGGTAAAAGTTGGCATGTGTGTTAAGCGAAGATTCAAATCAGTCTGCCCATCCACACAATCTATGTCTGAAGAAATCAGGGCTCACCCTGCCATTAGCCATTGTAGCCATTTGCTACTAAAAATGTAGAGTGGCTACAAATATAAGTCTGGCTAAAAGTACAGTTGAGGTGGTTCAAAGGTTATATATTTGCGAAAAAGCGTATTTTGATCAGCTTTTGGATTTTCCAATATTGCTTATATTATTCCACCACACATTATTATTGTGCCATATTTTACTCTTTGGATTTTTTCAATACCATCAGCGTGTCAAACAGTTTGGATTCACATTTTGTCGGGCCTGATATGGGTCCAAACTGTTTGTAACCCCTAGTGGGCAAAGAGTAAAATAAAACAAGAAATATCTTTAAAAAAGATATTCGGCGGCTCTCAAATACTGAAGATAAACGCAACCAAATTCGCTGGTTTTAGACGAAATTCCCTTCTACCCCTTTGCTTGCTGGAATCTAAAACCAGCGAAGTTGTGGTCCTGTTTCTGTCTCTCTTTTGCTTGGTTTTGTGCACATCTAACTCTTTTCGCTGAGCGATATGCATCTGAATCTTTTTTTTTTTTCAATTTTAGGCATTCACCAGCAAGGGTTTGGAAACAATGTTTTAAGTCCTAAGTTTTTAGGAAAATGGGGGGGGGGGGGGGGGGTTGACAATAAATTAATGTAAAATTAAACGTTCACTGAAAGAAACCGAACACCAGAAAAGAACATAGCCAGGATCGAGGAATAAGTACATGTAGGATTCAAAACTGATCGACACCCAGTAAGCATGTACAATCGGGCCATTATCGGCCCGCGACTGAAACGCCATCTGAATGACGTTTTGCTGGCAGGCCGATAGTGGCCCGAGTTTGGATGCTGGCTGACCCATGGGCGGATCTAAGAATTTTTGCCAGGGTGGTCCAGGCCCGACTGCCAGAAAACAGCTCTAACAACATTTTTGTCCTCAACTTTTACAGTTTTACAGTGGCTTATCAATGGTTTATTTCAAAGAAATCTTATAATTTTACAAGGTTTCAGGGGGGGGGGGGGGGGGGGGGGGGGGGGGTCCAACCTATTCCAGGGGGGGGGGGGGATCCGCGCATGTGACCATTTAACTACTCGTAATTGATAGAAGAGACTTTACCGATAGTTACACTGTTCTTGTAAGAAAATGCATATGACGGCTAGGGCAAGCTCAATCGCCTGAACCCATAGGTTACGTGCAAATTCGCGGTTAATTTTACGCCATTGTAATGGAACAAATTAAATTCACTTGTTAAGTTTTTTTTAGAAATCAATGGTTTTATTAACCATTTTGGGACAATGACACATACCCCTGGAATTGGGAATTTTAGCGCAAAAACGCCTAAAATTACGAACTTTTAGTGTTGTTAGCTATATTGTCAAATCATAAAAGCACATCATATTTAATCTGAATTAAGCTGTACTGTTAACTTGTATGATGATTTATATGAGACTGCGCAAAGTTGAACATTACCAGGGCTACCACTCATATTTTTGAGGGTACACAGGGCAAAATGTAGAGGGCACAATTTTTTAGAGGGTACATGGGCCCACAAACATTCCGACAGCTAAGCATTTTGAAAGCGCAGAGTAGGCTTAGATTTCCTATTAACTGCTTAAAGTGATTTTGCAAACCCACCCTAAACAAATTTGTGCGGGACTCCCCTTTACATCATTTGCAAGAAAATGACTAAGTCAACACACTGAAAAAACATCTGGCAGGGGTTCCCTTATACATTATGACTTTCAGTTCACCCCAGCCCTTTCCCCAGCCAACATAAAGTGCGAATAAATTAGAAAAACTGAAGAAGTGGGATGGGGCACTTTGTACTACAGAAGCTTACACCAAAGTACCAGCTCCTTCAGGTGTGATAGACAAGAGACATTTAAGATAGTCAAAATAACATCTAGCTTCTATCATTTCCATTTCCATTCTTACACACAGATGTACGAAATTAAGCTACCCAATTTTATCAGCTAGTTGGTATTTATCTTTTTATGCATCCAGAGAACAAGTTTTAATTTATTGTTGTACTAACAGGGGAAATTACCTGTTGAAGCAAAAAGTAAACCACTGCTGATATGCCAATCGTTAGAGGGCACAACACCCTCGGGCCCTGAATATGCAACGAGAGGATCTATATCGTAGTAGCACGACTGATATGCCGATAGTCGGTAGAAAATTTCCGAACAGGAACCCAAATAAACAAACAATTTTAAACACAATTTACTCGACAAAACGATGATTTTTTCTTTGTAATTTTTTTCCGACTTGAAATTGGGATTTTTTCATCCAAACATTGGAGAAAAGAAACGTTTTGACATTGCGAATATAACCGTAAAACGGCCAAAAAAGACTATTGTCGAAATATATGAAACAGACTATAATCATGTCCAGATCATATGAGAATTGGAAAATTACGAATATCTTATTTAAATAGCGTGATATTACTGTAAAGTCCTTTCGGATTTAGTGGATTATTCTATAATGCACTCACTTCTTTACTGTGTGCAAGGCATGTAAACAATGATAGTGACAGCAATTTACAAATACTGTACATCAGGGGTTGACCTATATTCGAGATTAGGTCGTTAATACATTTGCATTTTTAGAACCAGTGCACAGACTGGTTCTCTGCCATTTACACGTATGTTTTCAAATTTAGTAGCATGTTTAATAAGCTTGTATGGACATTCTGAGTATCAACCAATGAGAGCATCTTTTTCCAGTTAGTGTGATGAATATTACAATTTACAAATACTTCTGATTGGTGAATAATTTACATAAAATGTAGATCTAAAGAGATATTAGAACGGCAAAAAGGCCGCCGTAAAAAAACAACTTGTTGATACTACTTTCCGGCTAAAACCTTGGCTAAAGTTAATTTCATTTGGCTCCCAACTTTTTCCATTTGGCTAAAGTGTTGGCTACAACAAATACTGAGCAAGGGTAAGCCCTGAGAAATGTTGGGCCTTTGGCTACCCACAGAGCACCCATCGATGACTCTGATCAGACTGCATGGATGTGCAGGCTGATCTGAGTCTTTGATGGGTGCACATGCCTATGTGTCGCTTTTGCTGGACACAAGCTCACTTATACTGGCATATATATTAGTGCTCATGCCTTGTCAGATAAATAAGAGTCCATCATTGGTGTTCCGTGGGAACACTCAAAAGGTCCATGCCCATGTAGATAAGACCCCATTGAACACCACTTTTAAGAAAGTTTTTACTCAAAAGGAAGTGCTAATTGCCAGTAATTGGGGCTTAAATACCACTATTAAATACAAGGTAATAGTTTTAAAAGTTTCAAAGATAAAGATAGACAAATAAAACCTTTAGTGAAAAAAAAAACGATTAAATAATATTAAATATACCAGGTACCTCTGAAAATTGCTTATCAGTAAAATTTGGGCCAAAAAATCACTAATCTGTAAAACTTAGGCCCAAAAATCGCTAACCAGTTCAATTTAGGCCAAAAAAAATGCTGATAGTTAAATCTTGGCCCAAAAATCAGTAATTCAGTAAAATTATGGCCCAAAAATCAATAATCGGTAAAAATCAGCCCCCAAAATCAGTAATCAGTAAAAATTAAAACCCGGCTAGAAGCATTTACGAGGTAGAATAGCTTTTGTTTTGTTTGTTTAATTTGATTCTTTACATCCCATCAACAATCTTTCAGTTATAAAGGGACGGGTCTTCCAGGGCTGAACCAGTACTAAGCTAGGATTAATGCACAACACAGTGACGCCGGTGAGGCTCGAACCTGCTGCCCCTCCGTCTCGAGTCAAGCACTCTACCACTGAGCCACTGAGCTCCTGAGAATAGCTTTTTTCCCACCAAATTCACTTACCAATAAAACACGCTATTTGGTAAATTTTTCAGCCAAAAATCGATTTTTCATTATATTTCTAGGCTGAAATTCGCTAATCACTAGCAATTCATTCCGCTATTCGGTCAAATTAACCCTAAATATTTGCTAACCGTTAAATTTTAGTGCCAAAATTTGCTAATCGTTAAATTTTAGGGCCAGCATACGCTCAATCAGTAAATCCCATTGACACCCTCTTGTATTCATAATTGAGAAAAAACAGTTACAATGATCACAGGGATCAAATTTAGCACTTGCTTACTTAATTGCTAGTAGTTTTTCCAAGCGCAAGTTGAAATTACCACCGCTTGCTATTTTTAGCACATGAATACAATCTGCTCTTTCCAAATTATGCAACATATTGTAAACTGTTTTGAAAGACAGTGTAGATCCTGATCAGCCAGCTTTAGAAGCTGGCTGATCTGGATCTACTCTGTTTTCAAAATAACCAAAATGTGCTTTCAGAAAGGTTAGGAGATATTTGAAATCATTTTTTGGCACACAATCTTGTCAACACATACGCTAATTTAATTGGTTTCATTTTCTAATTAGCGATATATGCAGTGACTTGGCAAGTTGGTCATCACATTTAGTAAGTAAGAAAAATTATCACTTGCTACTTTTAGCAAGCGGTTAAAAATCTTAAATTTGGTCCCTGGATCAATATAATAACAACACAGTGGCTCAGTGGTAGTGGAGATTGGACATCAGATCCCTGGTTGGATCAAGGCTCATAGGCACACCGTACAACCGGCTGCTTTGATGACAGGTTACAAACAATGATGACAGATATGGGGTTTTACGCCCCATGAAGGGTAGGTTATAATTTTCGGTTGGCAAAATTGTTAGAGAGACCCTCTGGTACTCTGTGGTGGATGAGAGAACTTGGTAGTGTTGAGAGATCATACAGAAACAAGCTGTCATTATTACAATGCTCTCACAAATAAAGCCACACTTGATCATCATTTCAGAGGTTTCCCGAGAAAAGTCACAAAAAACGGTTATCTGTTCAGGTTGTGCATCTCTCCCTCAAAGTCTGCTGCCTGCACTTATATACAATAAAACTACTATCATTCAGCTACATTTCTACCAAATTTGAAGCCGCAGTTGGATTTTACAAAATTACTGGAGCCCATCAAAGATGACAGGTAGATGAAAAATGGCTGTCATTGTCAACAGATCAAAATTGAAGTGGCTGTCTTCTATGGCAGGTCATGAATTTTTATGGCTTACAATGATGACAGGTCATGATTCTAGAAAATTACTTTAAATCAACATATTTCTTCGGCCTGTGGTCTCAACTGAGAGCATAAATCATCTTCCATATTGCATTCAGGTCAAAATAATCTTATCTGTCATTTGTCTAGCTGATATTGAGCATAGGTAAACAGTCTTGATCCAGACCAGACACTTTAGAAACATGGTCCATACTGTTTCTTGGAGGATATAGATATAAAACGTAAGCTCAAAATGTACGTCTATATCAGATATCAGTTAGATGACAAAAGGGCATATCCACTTTTCAGTGAAATCTTGAGTTTTGTTATATCAGTTATTGCACGTTTAGGTTTTAACGTCAGGGTTTGGTTTGGTTTGTGCCACTTCTTGGTCACTGCTCATGTGATCTTTGTTCAAAGCAGTACCTGAACCTGGGAGGCAATATTTCACTACCCCTATATGAATCAACAGAAAGTTGTGAATAACTGTTACAGGTTGAATGGCAACCTGATCTTTCCTCACAGCAAAATATTTTCAGCCCTGATCATGGTATGCAAGTTGACATCATGTAATGTTGAAAGCTAAACAGGCATGGTGTCTTCTTGCGTCTTGGCTGGTATCTTTTGTGTTGTGCCTTGGTGACCAAAGTATTTGTTTTTACAGATTTTGACAATAGACATCCATCAATGGGGGTCGATCTAAGGGGTCCTCAAACTCTAAATACGAAGGTGTTTCAATAAGTTACCAGCCTGACCTATTTCTAACTGACCAATACAGTCAAGATTTTCACAGTTTGTTTGGTCACCATATTAACACTCTTTTACAATGTTTAAGCATTATGTGTTGGTTAGTTGATAATTTATCGTAACTTCAAGCATGGTTAGTGAGCCAAATAATTTTTTTTCGTCTAATTAGGTTGTAACGTAAATTTTACTATTTGATAAATACCTTTAGTTTGAAACATGAAGTGTGAGTATTTAATATATCTACTGAATGGAAATTTTTTCACTTACATGATAGTATAAAAATAAAATGATTGCGTAATTTGATTCTAAGGTGACCCATGGTTAAGGACGGTGGTGCATAACTATATTCAGACATGTTGGAAGCTCTCAGATAGTAAAACTTTTAACAATGTTTATCTAATATATTAATTGATATGCAAATATAATTATCCCCACGCTTTTTTAAAAAAGCGTTGGGGATATTGCAATCGCCTCCGTCCGTCCGTCTGTCCATCCGTCACGATATCTCCTCCTAAACCATTGGACGAAATCCAACTAAATTTGTTGTGTGTGTTGCTCACATGAATGGGGCGTGCAACGGCACATTTTTTTTGGCCCCCGCCCCCTGGGGCCCTGGGGCGGGACCAAAAGGTCAAATATCATTAAATTTCAATTACTAAGTCAATTTCAAAGATTTTTAAACCAAACTTTGTGTGTCTTCTCACAAATGAAAGAGATAAAACATATCAGACGGAATTTTCATTTGGCCGCCTGGGTCATGCCCCAGGGGTGGGACTTTGGGGTACCGTGGGGGGTTGTGGGTCAAAAAAAAAAAATTCTGAAATTTGCTAATCGTTAAATTTTAGGGCCAGCATACGCTCAATCAGTAAATCCCATTGACACCCTCTTGTATTCATAATTGAGAAAAAACAGTTACAATGATCACAGGGATCAAATTTAGCACTTGCTTCATTTGGCCGCCTGGGTCATGCCCCAGGGGTGGGACTTTGGGGTACCGTGGGGGGTTGTGGGTCAAAAAAAAAAAAATTCTGAAATTCAACCAGATTTGGTGTGTGAGTTACTTACATGAATGGCATATGCAACGGCACCATTTTATTTTTATGGGTCCCCACCCCCTGGGGCCCTGGGGAGGGGCCAAAAGGTCAAATATCATTAAATCTGAATTACAAAGTCAATTTCAAAGATTTTTAAACCAACCTTTGTGTATCTTCTCACATATGAAAGATATATAACATATCAGACAGGATTTTCATTCCGCCACCTGGGCCATGCCCAGGGGTGGGACTTGGGGGGGGGGGGGGGGGGGGGGTTGGTTGGAGGCCAAAAAAAATTTTTTTTCCGAAATTCAACCAGATTTGGTGTGTTAGTTACTTACATGAATTGCACATGCAGCGGCACAATTTTTTGGGTCCCCAGTCCCTGGGGCCTTCGGGAGAGGTCAAAATTTTAATTTTCTGAACATGGTCATGTGGAATATCAAATTAAAGGGAATTTGCAGTAGACCTGGATACTGTGAAAAATTTTAACCTACGATCAAACTGGTGACCTTGGGATGGGGTCAAAGGGTAAATTACCATTAGATTTCTTCAAGAGCGTGGAGATTTGCGATGGCGCGCCATCGAATGTGTTCTAGTTATAAATACATTTTTGTCAAAATAGCCAGGAAAAAACTGTCTGAATTATCAAATTTTTCAAAATTTAAGTTCTATTTTCAATAAGGAATAACATCACTATTAATTTTGAACACTGCAATTTCTTTTAAGAGCAACAAATTTTATTCTTATTTCTAAAGAGAAAATACATTCTATTAGCCTCAATTATAGCTTTGTTGCAAGTAAGCATCTCACAATTTGTCTTCTGAAATTGGTTCTTGGACATAGTAGTGTTGCATAGTACTAAGTTATTTTAGCACACTTTTAAATGCAGTTATATTTTTGTTAAATCATTAGATAATATATTTTTCAAACATAGAGATGAAGAGTATCTTGATAGAGGTTGATTTTTCAAAAGAAAAAGCGATCTATCTTGATGGGAAACAGAGTAGGCTGGTTACTTATTGAATGACCCTTGTATTCCAAATTGTAATCCATCATCAAAATCTGTTTAATAAATACTTTGGTTACCAAAGCACAACACAACAGATAACAGTCAAGACGCCAGTAGACACTATGCCTGTTTAGCTTTCAACATAACATGATGTCAACTTAAAACATATCAAGGCAGCAAATATTTTGCTGTGTGAAAAGATCAGGATATTATCTGTTGCCATTCAGCCTGTAACAGTGATTCACAACTTTTCGTTGATTTGTATAGGGGAGGTGTAATATTGTCCCCAGGTACTGGTACTGCATGGAAAAAAATAACATGAGCAATGACCATCACTGACACAACCCAAACCAAACCCTGTCCTTAAAGCACATGCTATGAACTAACTTAATATATTACAAAACTCAAGATTTCACTGAAAGGTGCATACACCCTTTAGTCATCTAAGAAATAGCTGATCTAGACCCACATTTTAGCTTATTTTTTGTATCTATATCCTCCAAGAAACAGTATGGACCCTGTTTCTGCAGTGTCTGGTCTGGATCTAGACTGTTTACCTATGCTCAATATCAGTTAATCAGCTGACACATAAAATTATTTTGACCTGAATGCAATATGGAAGATAATTTATACTCTCAGTTGAGACCAAAGGCTGAAGAAATATGTTGATTTAAAGTTACTTTCTAGAGTAATGTTAGCCACTGAAATTCATGACCTGTCATCAAAGACAGTCACTTCAACAAAGGCAGCCATTTTTCATCTACCTGTGGTCTTTGATGGGCTCCAGTAACTTTATAAAATCAAATTACGGCTTCAAATTTGGCAGAAATGTAGCTGAATGATAGTAGTTTTATTGCATATAAGTGCAGACAGCAGACTTTGACAGAGAGACGCATAACCTGAACAGATAACTGTTTTTCGTGACTTTTCTCGGGAAACTTCTAAAATGATGATTAAGTGTGGCTTTATTTGTGAGTGATATAACGTCAGCTTGTTTCTGTATGATCTCTCAACACTAACAAGTGTACTCATCCACCACAGAGTATCAGAGGGCTTCTCTTACAATTTTGCCAACCAAACATTATAACCTACCCTTCATGGGACATAAAATCCCATATCTGTCATCATTGTTAGTAACCTGTCATCAAAGCAGCCGGTTGTACGGTGTGATAGGAGGCACTGTGATTTGTAATTGAGCAAGACATTTTATCTAGCTCTGCTTAGTACTGGTTCAACTCAGAAAGACAGGAAATTGTACTGACAGGACTGAAAAATTGCTGACTGGGGCTTAAAGAATCAACACAAACAATGATCACCAAGCTTCATAATTCTTTACAGATTTTACTATTACATAGTGTTTCCCCTAGCCTGTTTTAGCATGGCGCCGCGCCATGCCCCTTTTCTGTAGCACCATGTCCTTTTTCCCAGCGCCATGCCCTTTTCTAAAACTACATTAAATGGCCTACATTTTGGTAAAAAGATCATGAGAATCTGACAAAAGCTAAGGAAGTTACAGTTTTTTTTAATTTGAAGCCTGAAGAAGCAAGGAAGACACCTGCTGTTACAAACATAACAATATTTTACTCATACTCGGTGTTAATCCTTTTACAATGGTCACTAATTACCTGAGTCAGTTTTGACGCATCACTTTGATGACAATACCCCAATAAGCAATTTTTAAAAATGAAGTGTGAATTTGAACCACTGAACAATTTTAAGGTACAAGTAAAATTGTCGAAACAAATACTGTAAAGAAAGGCAGACTGGTTAAAAACTTAGTGATCTTGGCTATTAAAGAAAAAACTGATTCCCATAATAATGTGATTCTGATAAATTTCAAAACTTAGTGATCTTGGCTATTAAAGAAAAAAATGATTCCCATAATAATGTGATTCTGATAAATTTTAAGAATTAAAAAAAAAATAAGTGTGCTCATAAATAGGTGTCCAGAAACTGCCATTCAACAGTCAGTTTGAAAATACTAGAATTAGTCTAAATAATTAGAATTGTAGTTTGCATTTAAAAAGGACAGATAACAGCTGCATCATGCTAAGGGACATACATTTTTATTTGGCAATATCATATTCAGTTTCTAGCTTGGTCTTAAAAGTGGCCTCTTAGCCTGTGGCTGCGGGTTAAAAAATGCCCTCTTAGCCTGTTGTCACGCGCTTAAAGTGCCCTTTTCCTGGAAACTTTACCATGCCCTTTTTGGGGACTGGGGCAAACACTTTTACAATTATGTTTATATATATAGTGGATATTTATTTTACTCATAGCTGCCACCCAGACCAGAGCCTTTCCTCATATAGGTTTGCTTGTATCAACTTCAATAGGTTTACTCGTCTAAATCCGCTAGGCAGACAAGGTGTTAGTAAATTCCGCTCGCTTCGCCAGTCGCTTCAAAAATTTAAAACTTGAATTTATAATGTTCTGTAAAAGTTCAACATGTATATACACTGCACAGTTCTTGGATAATTTACACTCTGAATGTGGGCTGGACACCCGATTCCAAGCCTCTGCCGGGTTCTGGGTGACAGAGCCTCATACCAAGGATCTCCGGAGTCCGGTACAAGGACCGAAGACATGCAAAATTTCATAAGGGTGAGGGGGTGGAAAATATGAAGGGGGAGGGAGTTAGTGAATAAATGGGTGGGGAGGGGGAGAGGAAAGGCAAAGGGACCTTTTTCTTTCAAGGCAAGCTTCCTTCCCCACCCCCAAAAATATACATTTCCACCTCAGCTGTTCCATTACGCCCAACTAAATCATGCAATATTTTAGGAAAATCTCAATTTTGGGCATGGTAAACCAACATAACACTTCCTGTCAAAGGCGAATTTTGTAATGACTCAACTATAGTAATCTTACCTATCCTTTAGGTATAGGGCCGCTAGGCTGTGAATATTCTACGCTTCTCTATAGTTTATCGTCTTTATGCGTCTGTTCCCTCTCAGGGCTTCGCCAGTTCTCGCACTCTAACACGAGATCTTGTCCTTTATATAGGTCCATCCCATTCGGAATACCTCGGATACTCGGCCGAACATATCCGGTGCAAGCCGACTGGAACAGAATAGAATAGTGCGACCACTACACTCCTCCCCTCTTTATTTGAAAGGTCTTGGACGCATCTCGGTGTTAGCATTCTTCACTATCGGCCCCAATGCTGGGGAAGATATCCTGTTGGTTTACGACCTCACCCACAATGCTATGGTCGTGATAAGCCGGTCAGTTAATCCTCCTGCACTATTCCTGGGCAAGCTACCAGCAGATAACCAGTACTTGAGTGCAAAGCTGTCTGCAGCAACTGACAACTGCCACCTGTCCGCCATTCTGATAGAGATGACTCGCATGCGCGAGGCATACTCTAACACCTCCTTCCACATCTGGTCTCGAATCTTGGCAACCGTATTTGCTATCCTCCTTCCAACAGATACAGGAGCTGAAGATAGGTGCCTCCTGGCTGGCCAGATGTCATTCCTTGAGCGTGATGTACCAGGACATGTGAGGGCTGGAGGTGCTCCAGAGCTCTGTCCAACACCGCCTTGCTGCTTTGGCCACATAGATGGATCCACAACGTAGTCTAACCCAATCTCTGTGATCCCGATGTACATGCTTACATCAACTCTTCCACATAGTCTCTTGGTTTCCTACGCGGCCCTTGACCTGTCCAAAACTTTCCTCAGGAAGGTTCTCTTCTTCCATCCATGTAAAGCTGTGCGGCTACATGTTTTTAAGTTCTTGCCTGTCACGCTCCTTCAGGCAAGCAACTGGTTGGCGAAGCCACTGGCCTTAGCTTCTGACTTGTTACTCTTGGACACTAACTGTAACATCTTTGGCTCTTTGCGCTAGACAATGAACTGGTTATTCCCCAGTCAGCTTTTGTTGCAAATGTCTTCTCTGCAGACTGTTCTTCCACCACATCAGATATAACATCATAACAGGCTGTCTTGCCATCTCGATAACCTGGTCATTCGCCCCGACACCTATGGTCTCCGCTGATGTCCCCTGTGATACCGCTGCTACTGCTCGCAAGTGCTTGAAGCGAAATTCAAACCCACGACCACGACAACCCCGCCTAGCACCTCACCAGACATCAACGCAAATGCAGTACACGTCGTATATTAGCTCAAAAAGATTCGAACCCACGACCACGACAACCCCGCCTAGCACTTCATCGACATCAATGCTAACTTAGTACATGTCGTATATTGGTTCCAATTTCACACTTCGAGATGTATCACATCCAAACCAATGATCGCGCTGCCCCCCATGACTGTCACTCCAACCTCGAGCTCCCCCAGAAACACCGAATTGTCTCATGGCTCCAGAAGTACCTGTGATGTCAATGGAACTGCGTCGCCACAACTTCTTTCAAAGTATCTCATTGGCCCATCAGCCCTTACGCAGACCCAATTCAATCTTCACAGTGTATATCAAACTTGCCAATAACCACTGTGACTTTTTTAGTCGCAATAACCAACTTAAACTTGAATGGTCAGTCGTATGATAAACTGTTTACCTAATAATTAGTGTCCGAAATGTCTACAGAGCCATGCGATTGTAGAACAGTAGCGTCTTTGATTTCTTGTAAGAGCATAACTACCAATGCGATAGTGTTCTCTTACAGAAGCTCTATTTCCTGCCAATCATGCCTCCAAACCACCCTCAAGGTCTTCCGCAGTGACTCTAGAGGAAACAGTTCTTCCTTTCCTATGGCCAAAAATAGCATCCTTTGTATGCTGGTACAACTTA
Organism: Loripinus fragilis; assembly: GCA_964019695.1. Taxonomy (NCBI): domain Eukaryota; kingdom Metazoa; phylum Mollusca; class Bivalvia; order Lucinida; family Lucinidae; genus Loripinus; species Loripinus fragilis. Next base: position 84,140,836 of record OZ026517.1, read on the forward strand.
ATTTCATTCAGAGCATCTCCCATACTTGATGGCTTTCCCATGCAAACACAGAGACCTGCCTCAGCATCATTTAATCCCTGACAGAACCTAGCCACTGCTTGCTGATTACTGTACTTCTCTGGCAATCCCTTAAACGCTTTGCCAGATAGGGTCAACACTCGATCCGCCCAGTCTTCCAAAGACTCTTCTTTCTTCTGGGTCGCCTGTTGAAACCGCACCTGAGCTGAAGCTGGCAATTCTCTGTCACTAAACCTATCATCTAATCTTTTCATCAATTTCCGATAAGAAAGATGTCTCTTCCTTTCCATTAAAGTAGCACAAAAGTCCCAGCTTTTCCAGTCAAGCACCAACTCAAACAATCTAAACATTCCTCAGCCGTCCAATCTGATGATTTTGCATATTTAATGAATTTGTGTTTGAAATGCAGCCAATTGCTTTTACCATCATACTGTAGTTGTTTCGGCAAAGTATGGAGGACTGATTTCTTTTGACTTTTCTTCTTGACCACATCAGAATCTGAGCCGGAATCATCAGATGATGACGAAGATGATGTTTCCTGCCGATGTTTCTTTGAATGAACTGCTGATTTCTTTTGTTTTTTCTTCTCTTTTGAAAGTGAGTACTTGTCTTTGTCAGAAAACTTGTCACTTTTTTTTTCAAAAGCTGCAACTTGTTTGAGTATTTTCTCGTATCATCCTCAGCTGAAATCTTCTGTTTTGTAGATTTATGTTCTGTCTTCAATATTGTTGATCTGTGCTTTTTTTCTGCACCCTCAGACTCATCAGAACATTCTTCAAGATTTAATTTTCGCCTGACTTTTGGACTCTGTGATTTATCATCTTTGTGCTTCTTTGTTTTCTGTTTCGGAAAGACAGTATCTTGATGAATAGGATCTTCTTGCATCGCTGTTGACATCTTGTAGACGGGCTTAGTCCATGGGACAAAAATTGCTTCTGGCCCATGAACTGCGCCTCTCCTAGTCAATGGGACAGAAGGTGCTTCTGGCCCACCAACTGTGCCTCTCTCCTTTGGGATAGTTGAGCTCTCTGGCCATAGTCTGTTCTCTATCTCACGCTTTATTTCTTCTGTCAACTGTGCCTTGTAACCATCTTCATAGTCCAAACTGACTGCACCATAACCGTCGTCCTGTTGCTCATCTGTTGCAGCAAAGTTAGGATTTGGCCTGAAGTCTAAACATGCCAGAACATCCTCTGGAAGCCTTTTCCTCAAGATGCTTGAGAGTAAAGAGGCTGTCACATTGCTGTTCCGCAGTCTCATTTCCACAATTGCCTCAGCCATTTTGTCACCAACCCCAGGTATTATTCGCAGCTCCCTGGGTGTGGCAAAATTCACAGAAATCCTGTGTTCAGGGTCCATTTTGAAGAGACAGGAAGTAGCAACGCAAATTAATCAGTTTGTTTTTCAGGTTTATTCAGAGCCGACGCTGTTATGGGACTATGGACTATCTAATCCGGTTTGAATGGATGGCCAGTTCAATTTCTTTGGGAGACAGACGTGTGCAAATTGACATGGAAGCGGAAATGGCAGATGGCGGGAAATGCCAAATTGCAAATTTCAAGAATACCACACGTGTTCTGACGATAGGCGACGTTTCTCCAGATTACCGCTGCCACCAATATAGTAATCTTACCTATCCTTTAGGTATAGGGCCGCTAGGCTGTGAATATTCTACGCTTCTCTATAGTTTATCGTCTTTATGCGTCTGTTCCCTCTCAGGGCTTCGCCAGTTCTCGCACTCTAACACGAGATCTTGTCCTTTATATAGGTCCATCCCATTCGGAATACCTCGGATACTCGGCCGAACATATCCGGTGCAAGCCGACTGGAACAGAATAGAATAGTGCGACCACTACACAACTATATATCAGAACAGAAAAAAAGAGGCAACCCCTTGTTATTCTTAATTGACGGTTAATCGCCTATAAAGCTCTTAAGATTGTCAAAATGCATGACTATAGATATAATACCTTATAATTTTTCTTTCACCGCAATCAAAAATGTTCAGGTAGTTTTGAGACAACCGGTGTCAAACTAAATTTACACCTGGGGAAATTTTTCACAGGTGTGACGCGTAAGAATCTGACAAGGTGAAAAATAGTGCTGCAACTCCATTTAAATTCTTTTATTCTGTAAAAGAATGTGTACCCCGTGAAGATAAAATTTTAATGAACTGAAATGCGTGGCCCACATTTTGGTGTGTGAAAGCTATCTGTTCGAAAGTGGGCGTGCACTTTCACGTCTCTCTGATTACCGTATTCTTTGTATTAAGCGCTCCAGTGACAATATCGAAACGTCCCAAAGCCAAAGTGTCCCCAGATGACAACGCCTGGCTCGTGATAGAAGATCTTTCGAAATATTACTTCGAAAATAAAATGGTTTGGAGGTTTGAGTGACAGTTTCCCAATTGATCAGGATGTACGACAAGGAGGAATACTTTCTACCGATCTGTATAAAGTATATATTGACTCGCTTATGAATACTCTTAAGTCAAAACGTCTAGGATTAAAAATTGGAACAGTATACGTTGGTTGTCCAGCATGTGCAGACGACGTTGCTTTAATGGCCTCATCAGACAAATAACTACAGTTAATGTTGAGGGAAGCAATGATATATGCACGTAAAAAAAAGATACAAAATACATCCTACAAAGACCAGCATAGTACATAGTACTTTCTAATACAAATCCAGATAAAGACTGTAAGTGGTCATTGGGTGATAATACTGTTCATTTGTCAGACACTGCTGCTCACCTGGGAATCAACAGAGCGGGGAAAGGAATCTTCAATAAATGTGAAGGAACGTATAAGCTTAGCCAGGAGAACCTCATATTCTTTGATGAATACAGGACTTCATGGTACGACAGGACTAAACCCTATGACATCATATATATTATATACAAAGTATACATACTTCCACGTGTGTTGTATGGCCTTGAAACCTTATCACTGACCAAAGGACAATTAGAGCAGCTATCGAAGTACCACCTACAGACTATAAGAAACATTCAATCTCTCCCACAACGTACATCTACTTTGGCAGTGTTACTACTTTTGGGCGCGCTCCCATTAGAAGCAGAACTCCATAGAAGGCGCTTAAGCTTAGCCATCAGTATCATAAGTAGTGAAACCCCAACGATAAGAATGCTGGTACAGAGACAGTTGGCATGTTCTTATGACAATAGAAACAGTTTCTTTTATAAATTGGCAAAGATTCTCCAGAAGTACAAACATCCGTCCCTGGGTCAGCTGTTTTGCAGTATTTTCACTAAACTCAAATGGAAACATATGTGGACAAAGGCCGTAAATGCATTCTGAACTAAGCAACTAGTGAATGACATTAAGATTAAGAAATCTTTGCAAAACTTATCAGTTAATAACCTACGTGTTGGTACCACGCATTTAATGTGGAGAACAGTGGAGTCCTCGGTTACAGATGTCAAGAAGGCAGTAGTTAAAGTGAGAATCCTCACGGATACATACATTCTTCAAAAGAATCGATAGACATTCAGCTCTGGAACAGTAGATGCAGTTGTCAACACTGTTACTTGGAGGACGAAGATCTACTACATTTAACATCGAGGTGTGCCGCCTTCTACAACATAGGTTCCAATACTATTGGTCATCTCAAGGACATTATTGTCACTCACACAAATATAAATACGTGGAATTAGTACTTTTGTAACTGGACATTTATCCTCAAAACTTTAGTGTGTGTTGAGTCAGCTGTAAGATTGTTGCCCAACCTAAAGCATGCCTGTGCATCCATTGAGACATTATCAAGAGACTTCTTCTATAAAATCCACATGCATAAACTACAGTGGGAAAAACTGAGGGGAAAATGGCCGCCCGTACCTATTCAATAGTTTGTACATAAGTTACTTTTAGAAGTTGATTTTAAAACAGTGACGTTCATTGTATGGTTTTATTGAACTTTTTACCCAATTTTATCAACGTTACAACCTTGAGCGGTGCTCCTACCAGAGGAGGATTATACCACCAACAAGAACAAGAAACCATTAAGTTGTACGTGTATGTCTTACTGTTTTACAATCTTCAAGAAAGGTGACAACACCAGCCAGCCAACAATATTTATTTTGTAGGGTACAACAAAACATAGAACAATTGCAGACTTGTGAGCTGAACATTTCTTGTACTTCAACAACAGCAGAATCTAGGGCTAAGATTTGGTACCAATAAAATGCATTTAAGCCCCCCCCCCCCCCCCCCCCCCCCCCCCCCGGTGGCTTAGGCTGCTGTCAGTTCTAAGGTGGTGGTTCTGTTGTTGTTGACTTTTTGTTTATTGTTACTCCCATTGTGGGAGTCTGTAATTGTTCTATGTTTTGCTGTACGTTACTTTATGTCCATTCTAGTATTGCAATCATCTTGATGGGGGAAAGAGAGCTGGTTGCTTTGCTTAATTTATCTTCCTGGTGTCTTGTGATGGTTGAGTGGCTCTTCCTCGCGGTGCCATAGGGTTGTCTGCGGTTTGTGATTGGGGTATTTCCTGATCATACTCACTATTTTTTAGGTGGTTAAATATGTGTATTATGAGAATAAAATGAAATACGAGTATCAATAATTTTAAAAATGTTCATCTTCCATTCCTTCAAGGCATCAGGCTCAACATTCTCTCGTTTACACCAACGATTACAGAAGTCAGTTAATGAAGCAGCGATCTCTAAACGGCATTAAGGGAAATCACTATTAGAGAGAAATCTATATTTAGGGCATTTAGAAATAATATTGTGAACTCTAGCGTCAGAAATGACATTTAGATTACCTGTAATCATATGCACTACAGGGGATTATAAATGATTAGAATTTTGACAATCTCATGAGTCAGGAGTGTTGGAATCTATATTCATATCAGTTACAATTTTATTAAAGTTATGCCTTTGTACACGTCTATTGATATGTACCTTGTGGTCACCTGCTGGGAAAGGGCTGACCTCTTGGCTCTCGTTTGTGGTGTCTAACTGTGAGTTCGTTACTTTCCAGTTGGTATCCTGGGTCAGTTGTGGTACTTGATTGTATCGATTCCTGATCTTTGCACCCTTACTTACTTTAAATATAATATACCTAATTGGTTTGTTATATTTATAGCAAATGATTGGAGTTTCTGAATTATTAATGTAATTTGGAATAGAGGAAATCACTGAATTATCCTTAAAGATACCATGTAAATCAATAAACTCCATACCTTTATTAATAAATGGAATTCCGATAAAATTCCTTTATGGTTGACTTTAGAATCAAGTCTAGACGTGTGATACCGCATGTTTCATGAGCATTCTGGTCATATCAAATTATTTGCACTCAAGTAAGTAATGACTGATAGTTTCTTTTGCTCCACATATACACAAATAAGTCTCTTTAATATTGCACGTGTGTAGATATTCATTTTACTCTACATATCAACCTGTTCTTATTTGGGGACAATGCTCTCCCCTATTGCTGAAACAAACGAATGATGAATTTTATGACCCACATTAGGCCTGAATGTATAAAGGTTCCTACCTCTATCTGTTGTCTCCCTTTTTCCTGCCACTTTATAATTTCAGATTTTCTTGCTGCCAATTTCAAGTTGCCGAATTATGCTACTGCTTGAAAAAAGGTGATAAAACATCTGCTGCAAATTACAGACCAATCTCCCTCACCTGTATTCTCTGCAAGGTCCTTGAACATATAATGGCATCGCATCTGGTAAAGCACTTTGACAAGCATGACCTGTTGTATGATCTTCAACATGGCTTCAGAGAAAAAAGGTCATGTGATACTCAGCTTACCATGTTGTTCGAGGACCTTGCAAGAAATACAAGTGTAGGCAAACAAACTGATCTGATACTGCTGGACTTTCGAAGGCCTTTGACAAAGTTGACCACTCAAAGCTCATCTGGAAGCTCCACCAGTATGAGATCAGAGGAAATGCACTATCCTGGATCCGAGCCTTCCTAGGTAACAGGTCGCAGACGGTCGTTATTGAAGGTGAGGAGTCAGGATCAGTTCCAGTGAGCTCTGGGGTACCTCAGGGTTCAGTCTTGGGACCTATCTTATTTCTAGTTTTCATAAACGACCTCCCAGAAAAGTTGTCATCGCAAGTACGACTCTTTGCCGATGACACGGCAGTTTACCTAACAATTGGAGGCTTGGATGACGGCACAGTGCTACAAAACGACCTGGATAAACTATCATTGTGAGAGTCCCAGTGGGACATGAAATTCAACCCCTCTAAGTGCCAGGTGGTGCCAGGAAAGCAATCAGCACAGTGTATACTTTACATGGTCTGATCCTGGAAGTTGTCACAAGCGCTAAGTACCTGGGGGTTGACATCACCAGTGGCCTATCTTGGAACTCCCACATTGACAGAATTACTGGAAATGCAAATAGAACTTTAAGATACATTCGGAGAAATATTAAATCTAAATAACAAAAAGTGAGATAAACTGCCTATAACACGCTTGTTCGTCCTCAGCTGGAGTATGCAGCCCCCATTTGGGATCCTTACACTAAGGAAAAAACACTCCAGCTTGAAAAAATTCAAAGAAGGGCCGCACGCTGGACGACCAATAATTACGATTACAGGTCAAGTGTTACATCAATGCTTGACCAACTCAATTGGAGAACCCTTGAGCAAAGATGGGCAGATGCCTGCCTTTGTCTCTTCTACAAGATGGTCCAAAGAATTGTGGCAGTACCCCTCCCAGATTACGTCCAGCCTACACATAGAGTGTCCCGTTACTGTAACTCAATGACATTTCGTCAGATCCATACAAACAGGAACTATTATAAGTATTCATTCTTTCCACTGGCTATAGTCCAGTGGAATGCCCTGCCAGAGTCTGTTGTTGTTAGCTTGCAAGACTTTGAAGCCTTCAAGGTCGCTGTTAGCAAACTGCAACACTCAAAACCCTAGATCCTGACACTGTTGTTTTTAACCTGATTTTAATCTCATCTTCACTGTTTTTAACCTATCATCTTTTATTCCACTTAACTACCATGCTTTTATTCTTTTTCTTTTTCTACTCACATTGCTCGACAGTGCGCAACTGCCTAAAATGTCCGCAAGGGCGTATGGCAGAATATGAAGATAGATAGAGATAGATAGATAGATCTTCTGCATCCTTCGCCTCCTGAGCTGCCACCTTTGGAAGCTGGTCTGCAAACTCGTTTCCCTTGATATTTGCATGCCAAGGTGGCAAAGCTTGTTCCAATTCTACGTTTAATTCATGCAACTTACTTATCTCTTCACTCCTCTGCAGAGGGTCTCAAGCCAGACTCATATCCGAGTCTCCTTCAGCTTAATTGTATAATTGACCAGACAGTATATTAACACAGCAGGTACTGACCACCAGCAATTGTACTCCTAGTTATCTAATGGTCCAAAGGTGTTTGACATAGATAAGGAAAGATTCTGTTGGTCAGCTAATATCCATAATTATTATTTGGAACAATATGAAATCATGTTTATAACAAGTACAGCCATTCTTAAAATGCCAACAATTTAAAAGAAAAGATATGTCCAAACAACAGCATCGGGTGTGTACCTATCAAAGACTCAGTTCAGCCTGGGCATCCGCTCATTCTGATCAGAGTCATTGCTGCTGTGCGCTGAGTTGGTCACTGAGTGCCAAAGTGTTCTTCATGCAGGCAAAGAAGACTGAGCTGATGCATTGGCTGATCATAGTCATTGTTGCTGTGTGCTTAGTTGGTCACTAAGTGCCATAGTGTTCTTCATGCAGACAAAGAAGACTGGACTGATGCATTGGCTGATCACAGTCTTCTCTTCTTGTTGGTTTACTTTTTTGGCTTTATACATAGAACATCGATACTCAAGTTCCTATAGTCGATGTTTTAACACTTTGCATCCTTGGTAGTTTTTCATGCTTTTTTGTGGTCTGTTTTTTTTTTTACTTACAAATTCAGTAGAACCATCAGAGTGTCAAACAGTTTGAATCTTGATCAAGACGGACTGTCCGTCCTGATCTGGATCCAATCAGATTGCCAAGATTATCAGCAGACGACAAAAGTCATTGCTGCATCGGTCTGGCAAGGACCTGCCCTCTCAACTCATTGCATGCTGGGTAATTTTACTTGTTTTTTGTCGTCTAGTAGTGTTTTTTTCTTTTCAAATGAACTTTTTCGAAAAAGATATTTCAAAATATCATCAGAGTAACAAACAGTTTTGATCAAGATCAAGACAGGCTGTCCATGATCTGGGTCTAATCTGCCTGTAAGGGTTATAAACAGACAGCAAAAGTTGCCAGTTAAGCAAATATCTCATCTCATTAGTGTCATTTTCACAGCGAAAATGCAGTTGATTGAAAACACCAACAATAAACGGAATTCAGCCAAAATTTCCAAGTCTTTTTATTGAAAGTTAAATTTCAGAAAGCGTTCGTCTGAAAAGAAAATTCACAAGCGATCTATATACCATTATTCAGCGGCTGTGCAGAGCATGATCTTACTGTTTGCATACCCAGAATTTACTGTGCATTTACAGAATCTAATTCTGTGATTACGCATGACATGCTATTTTTCTCTTATGCACGTGCTCCAAAGCGGACGGTTTCGAGATGATCCCACAAGCTTAAAGCACGAGCGAATCAGGCGCCATTTCCATTTTAATTGAAAAAAAAACATCTATGGCTTTAGTTAGTGAACTAGGGTGGTAGCTTTTCGTCTTACATATTTATCTAAGTTTATTTGCGCTTTGCTTAAAATGCTCAATGAGTGCATCTATGCACAGGGCTAACTACAGCATCTTGGATTTTGGAATCATTTGGAGAAATTGACGCTAGTTTTTCTCTACAACTGAGAGCTGGTTGCTTTGCTTAATTTGTCTTCCTGGTGTCTTGTGATGGTTGAGCGGCTCTTCCTCGCGGTGCCACAGGGTTGCCACAGGGTTGTCTGCAGTTTGTGATTGTGGTATTTTCTGATCATACTCACTATTTTTCATCGCAAGCAGTTTGCTAAATTTAGTTACAGAAAAGTTATCGCCGAAAATCAATGTGAAAAACATAAAAAATCGAGTATAATTTTTTTAAACTATAGACTTGCTTACGTGAAACCTTCCAACACCCGAAAGCAAACAGTGAACATTTGAATCAGGAAAATACTGATCTGGATTTAGACCTGTCTTTCCTAAATCTTAAGCATATTTTGCCTGTACACCCCCCTATTAGCTGTATGCATGGGTAACAAATGGCTGTTATTTTCTCGAAATTTTTCGATCATCGGGAATTTCGGCGATAACTTTTCTGTAACTAATTTTAGCAAACTGCTTGCGATGAAAGTTGTAGAGAAAAATTAGCGTCAATTTCTCCAAATGGTTCCAAAATCCAAGACTGATCAGAATGGGTGAATGCTATATCCAGATCTGATTCATTGTTTGGGGTATTTTTTTTCTTGTTCTCGGGTGAAGCTTTAATATAAACAACTCAATCAGTGTGCACATGTTTTACTCTTTCCTTGCTGGTGATAACTTTTGTCATCTGCTGATAGCTTTTGCAAACAGTTTGGACTCAGATGAGGCCCAATAGAACACAGGTCAGTGCTGGAATTTATGAAAATTTGTTACCTTGTCTGGTGCTTAGGGGCCTTCTCTTAACTTCCTGGTGATCCAAAAATTTCGAGAAATAACAGTCAATGAAAAAAATATTTTGAAAGAAAGTCAGCAGATGCCAACATAATGTATGAACAATATCCCAGCAAGCAAAGGATTTTTTATCGATAATATTATCTTTTAATTTGCTATCCTGCATTTTGATTTAACTTGATCATACAGATTTAGGGGATAACTGTATTAAAAATTTTCATTTGGGGAGGTATATTGTCGGATATACTGTCGGAAATTTAGTTTTACGGCGACGCGCGAGCAAATTGTTGCAAATTTTTGACGTTATCTAATCAGATGTCATGTTACAAAATCAAGTGCATTAGAATTCTCTATATGGTTCGAGGTAATGCTTACTTTCCTAAGATTGGTAAATTGTCCACATGTATGCCATGAGAAAAGAGTTATTGGTTAATTTGCCTGGAAAACATATCAAATCTGTACCATAATACATTTCTTACACTTGGAAACAGGGAAAATTTGGATTTGCAAAGTGTTGGATCTGCACAGAGTTGCATAATGCAAGGAAAGGTGCAGGAATGATTGTCCAACTCGGATATAGGGCATCAATAAGTGTGGATCCAGCGGGGTAGGGGGTCCGGACCCCCCCCCTGGTAAATCACAAATTATATGGGTTTCTATAGGGAATAAGCAATTGGACCCCCCCCCCCCTGGAAAAAGTTGGGCCCCCCTGGAAAAATGTTGGACCCCCTCCGGAACCTTGAAAAATGATAGTTTTCTTTGAAATTAACCATTTGACTTCGGTAAAATAAGCTGAGGACAAAAAAACAAACAAAAACGTTGTCATAAGCTGAGGACTAAAAAAAAACGTTTTCAGAGCTTTTTTGTCAGATTGACCTGGACCCCCCTGACGAAAATTCTGGATCCGCGCATGCTCAAGCCGCAGCATGCCTAGGGCCCCGAGCAGTCCCGTTTTAAGAGATATGTATTCTTCCTTTTAGTTTGAAACAATTAACCTGGGATGGCCCATTCTATATATCTTGGAAACATTATAATTTTCAAAACAATGTATTAGTTTGCAAATTGTATTTTTTGTCTGAGTATCTTTTTTGACCTTTCCAAACAGTGAAGACCGTGATGAAATGCAGAATTGTATGGCATTTAATCTGAGTCTACACTATTTACAAAAATACTCGTTTAAGGTTTTCCCCAGACGTTTAAAAGGGTGTGAACATTCTTTTTAGCTACTTTTTGGTTTCTTTAGAATGTGCACAGGTCGCTGCCTTTTCAGCGGTCAACTTGATAATTGTTCATCAGACAAAACCCATATTTAAACATATTTGAGACCCTAAGAAGGCCATATGCTACCTATCAGCAGACCAATTAGCATGTTATAAAGTTATTGGAGATTCACAGCAAGGTACTGTATATAATTGATTTCTGATTACTGTTAATGAACTCAATATTTTCCAGTATTTTGAGAGTCAAAGAGACCCTCTGCGTAAGGGTGTCTTACTGTTATACCTCATTAAATTTGCAGTAATCTTATGCGACTTTGCTTCCCAACCCAGTGTCAGCTGAGCTATGACCATGGACGTTTTGAGCTGGGGACGTTTTTACTTGCGTTGCGGTTTATTAATGAACGATGCTGATCGTTTGTAAAAACAAATGGCCGTTGAGAAACTTTGATAAATAAGATCAGTCTTAAAGTAAGGAATGCAATTTACAGAAGCTGCATTCTCCAATTTAGAACCAACCAATGCTTTGTATACATCTTCCTTGGTACCTTGCAAAAGTCAAAAAGCAAGTAACTATGTCGGGGAAATGTCACAATCACTTCACAGACCTTCGACCAACCAACTTTATAATTTTTATTTTGTTAGGGGAAGCACAGCATAATCTTGTTGGAGCCCTAATGGAATTCATTAGAGTAAAATCGGGGTTCATCGGACACTTTTCGAGGTCGCTACTGTAATGGCTGTAATCTTGGCCCTTAAGCCGCAATATCGCACAGGTATTTTCTTCTTGGTATAATGCCTCTAGTACTTTCTCGCGAGTATTAAATTAGCTACTTTAAATTCGGATATCACCGGTTGTCGTCGCATTGGATGACCGCAATGGACAACGCATTCAAGTGTATTCTATACGTGGTCAAAGGGAGGCAAATCTAGCGTGTTTAAGCTCATGTAGATAGATAGGCTCAAGTGTAGTATAAGGACAAGTAGTCCTTGGAATGTGATAGAGTAATAAGCCTTCAAAGAGCGCAGGTAATTAAAGGGGTGGATCGGACAGCCATCGGACAGGCATTGGGGTTCATCGGACAGGTCATATTAAGGGGGAAACGCCACATACAGATGATACAAAACATCATACTATTGTAGTAAATACTCAATGCAACAATTTAAACTGTCAGGTGATCTGTCCAATATTCCAAACAATCATTTTCTCCATATGGGGAGGCTAGATTACATCAGTTTTGACCCAACGCAACCACTCCTAATCGGCTGAAATGACAATTTCACACTACGTTGGATCAACACAAATACATTGATTTGAAGCTCATTTAATGCTCTGGCATGCTAACTAATCTACCCAGGTAAAAGCAGCTCATTAACACTCATTCATTTAGAGTGATAAGTATCCTTTGAAGACCGCATAACTTAATTGTACCGTAATTAGAAGTCTGAAGCATGTCTGAATTTCGAAAATGGTTTGAATCGTTGATTAAAAGTTCCCTCTATAAAGCAAGTGAGTATGACCAGGAAATACCACAATCACACACTGCAGACTGACCCACGACACCACGAGGAAGAGCCACAGAACACTAACAGTCACAATTTAAAGGCACCAGGAAAATAAAGTAAATCAACCAGCTTTCTCTTCCCCATCAAGCTAATTGCAAAACTAGGCGGACATAAAGTAAAACACTGAAGCATCAAACACAGAACTAGTGTTGTTCGATTATTTGATTTTTCATAATCGATCATCAAAAAGAATCAGCCAGGAGGTTTTGATTGATGATCGATTATAATCGAAAGTTAACAAATGAAAGGGAAACACAGGTTATATAATCCATATAATGCCTACCCTTGTACGGTGAAAAGTACAAGGGTGAATATAAAAATTGTTAGCATCAATTTCATGTTATTTTATGTACATTATTACATTAAATTACCACAATTGTTAACTGGTCCTGACAGCAACTCATTTAATAGCCATTGACATTTTAACCCTTCACACACTAATACATTCTTCTTTTTGGTTTCAAACACATGGGGTCCCAGGTTATTATTTCCAAATAAATTGAATTTCTTAAAATTTTTCTGAAGATTGTTTTTGTCTTAGCAAACAGTGTAGACCCTGATGAAATGCCGAGATTCTGTAGCATTTCATCTGGATCTTCACTGTCAAAGTACACATTTAGGAGTCACTAGGATACAAAGGGTTAAGGTGTGCATTGAAGACTTCTTAGTTGCTGTAATTACAGCTCTTTATTCCTCACATTCTATAAACCTTTAGAATTATGGATTGCTTTTTTTCTTGTAGTAAAGTAAAAAAGTTGCAAATTTAGAATAGTAGCTTACCTTTTCGATTATAATCGATTATTACCAAACACAATCGGTTAGTAGAATCGAAAGATATTTTCGATTGATCATCGATTATGATCGATCATCGATACAACACTACACAGAACCCCCAAAAACAATGGGGCAACAATAAACAATCAACAACAACAGAAACACTTCCTTAGAACGGACAGCAGCCAAAGCTATCAGATGGGGAGGGGGGAGTAAATACAGTTTTATTAGGCCTAAAGAACTGAATGTTCAGGTTACAGGCCTACCTCGCTGGGTTATATTGTGAGGATAATGGCTATGGCGAAAATAATTATGTTCTGTTTTAATTAAGATTCATAAATGTATATCTTTGTCTTTCTATAAAAATAGTAATCATGCATGATGATTTGGCTTTATTCTTGAAATGCAAACATGTAGATGGATGTTCGTTTTTTGAGCTGATGCTTCAGTACATGTGTGGATCCAGAGAGGGGGGATAGGGGGGTCCGGACCCCCTGGAAAATCATAAGTGTTATACAAATTAGCATTTAGACCCCCCCCCCCCCCCCCCAAGAGAGAGTGAGAGAGAGAATCTATTGACAGACAGACAGACAACATTTTTTATCAAGACAAGTTGGCTGGTGACACTAGCTGTTACTATCATATATTGTCGCAAGATACCTTTGTATTTATTCAAAAAACAACAAATATCAATACTTGTATATTAGACGTATATATCCTGTAGTTTGGAAAAAGAGACAGATAGGGGGGCCTTTAATCTTGAGCTTGAGTTACAATGTACCTCGCACTGTACTGTCCGATGAACCCCTCCGTAAAAAATCGACGGTGATAACTTGAGGGGTTCATCGGACAGCTTTTTCTCCCAATTTATCGGAACAAATGGCGGATATAAATGAATAAAACAAACACTTTTATCCTCATCTACGGTAAATGTTCTAAAATTTCGAACACTCTAAAATTACGAACACCTAAAATTATCGCCAAAAATATTTTTTAAAACATTCTAGAAAATCGAACACTGCCCTTTTTTCGGAAAAATGATTTTCTAAAATTACGAACACACGTTATTTTCGGCGGAAAACCGATGTCCGTTTATCTGTTTGTGTCCCATCTGTGTTCGGTATACTTCTACCGTATAACACGTGAGCGGTAGCGACATTTGGAAGGTTCCATTCTACTTAGAAAGGTAATCTGGCACGTGACGTTCTATTTCGCATGCCAGCGCGCGACGTTATACGTTATACATTATTCAAGGTAATCAGCATTGACGAACTTGATGCACGAACTAGTTCCTGCAACGATTCCGAAACTGCTTTGACATGTTTGACTAACCCTATTGAGCTCAAATGGCTGAGATCATTAAACAGTGACCCTTAGGCCGCGATTCAGCTAATTGTACGTGAATTATGCACGTTGACACACGCTGAGCAATTCTCAATAGTGTGCTGTATATGTGACACGTGCTGTTTTTTTCTAAAATACCAGCCCCGAAGAGAGGGAGTTGCGGAAAATGAGACGATCACTTAGGCGAGAGAGAATAAAATAAGTTCATGTATAGTGATTGCCGTGGACGTTTGCAACACAAGGGGTCATTCGGTTTCGTGCAAAATGCAGAGAAAATCGTGCAAGTTGCATGTTTTTTTTTCTCACCGAGACATCCAGTGCGGAAAATAAAGCCATCGTATATTTTATATTTTTACCGACATGCCTGCAAGAACTCAAACGTGGTCATCATCTCATTTTTATTCACGGTACACTACCGTTAACTTAAGGCTTAAATATGTGTGAGACTGACATCCCTACCCTCCCCCCTTTTAAGCATTTTAAAGGATTTCCCAGTTCGGCAGTATGCCCAAGCCGCGTGCGACACGGAGGGCACTTCTATCATTCTATGCGTGTGCTCTTTTATTGAACACAGCTCGGACCGAGCATGAAATCAACTTGCGCGGAGCCTCATATGAGCTGGTAAAGACGCTGCTGGAACATATGACAGATGTGATCAGCGAAGGCTCAGGAGAGCATGTGTGTTTGCACAATCTCGTCAGGGTCTCGCTCACTAACAAAGTTTAAAGTGGATGAAGACTCTAGCCAAATAAAAATTCTAGACATCTACGTACGTTGTCTTTAAAATACTTGACAGCGGTTTTCTAAGTACATGTAATAATTGCTATTCCTATTAATCAAAAACATCAAATTCCTCAAAATGGAACATTTTAACAAACTGTTAACCTGATCGCTGTCCTCATGAAACTGCACATGGAAGGCCTTACGAGTGCATTACCGGTATAATGTACACACAGACGCACATACATGTACCAAGAAATAAATTGATTGTAGCACGATTCTGCATCTTGATGAATTTAATATTTACATATTTAATTTCATGAAATAAGCCAGTTCCTGAGATTTATATGGTACCTATCGCATATGCAAGCAGCGAAGGCTCAGACGAGCCTGCGCATCCGCGGAAAATCGCCAGCGCCTTAACTGCCCACATACACAATGAAGGTGCATGCCGTGGCTGTGAATTTAAAATCAGTAAAGCATTGAGATGATTGGGACATCTGGAATTCGCTTTATTTACCACACGTCTGTAGAAGTATGTACCCCGACTTTGTTACATGCGAATATCAGCCTGTGCACCACACAGTCTTATCAGCACCTTTGTTTGTAGAACAAAACGTTAAACAATTTGTCGGGCCAGATCTGGGCCCAAACTGTCTGCTAAATTAGTTTGTCACAGGCTCTTTGTTGGGGGGGGGGGGTGCTTCCTAGGTCCCACCCTGGGTTCCGCACTGCTAATAGTATCAGCAGCAGACAAAGGGACAGGGTAATGGTTCACGGACATGTCTGAGATCAAAGAAGCCGACTATCAGACCACGTGTTGTTGTTGTTTTAAGACTCGGGGTAGCTCGCGGTGGCTCTGGCACACGAAAGCGGACTTAGCACTCAAAACATAATTGCCTAGCTGTGTCTCCTTTTTATGGGTTTGCATGAAATTTCAATGAACTCGAGCATGAAACGGCGCACTGCAAGCATGAAAAACTAGATTTGTGGTACTTGTTTGAATTTTTCCTTTTCTTTGAGATATAAATGTACCCAACGTGTCGTACGCGTCGGCTCGAAGCCAATGTATCATAAACTGAGCCGCGGCACAATGCGGCATTTTGGCGAGTGTATAGGCTCAGACGAGCCTGTGCAGCCTCCTTTTAAGCTTACAAACTCCAAACGATGTTAAGTCAGTAGCTTAACACTCATAGAATATTCAAGCGACTAGCTAAGGCTCTGATCAGACTGTGCATATGCGCAGGCTGATCTGAGACTTTGCTGGTCCCACATACCATATTGTTGGAAAGCTCATGTCACGGCTCAATAATATTCTTTTTGAGGCATCGGACGCAAAGTCGGACGTTCGCTTACATTATTAATTCTCGGTATGCCTGTTTGCCCCTGCTTTTGGATCCAAACTATTTACAAACTTTGAGAGCGGGTGAGAGAGAGACTAGCGCTTGCATACGAATCTCTTTTAATCTCAAAAAATATCGTGCATTGGTGCTGAAAATGATACTTGGAGATGCTTCTCGTGCGCATCAGCTTTTGCAAGACAAAGTCGGTCATTCGACAGTATTGGTGCTTTGCATGCTTTGTATCGCATGCCCAAATGTTTAAATTGACGAAACATTCTTTCCTGAAATCCATTCGGATCTGATCTGGATCCGAACTCTTGACAACGTTTTTAAGGGAGAGAGGATCTAAATATCACTAAAAGCGGGCCATCATCGGCCCGCCAGCTAAACGCCTTTCAATGGCATTTCGCTGGCGTGCCGATGATGGTCCAACGTTGAATGCTGGCTTGGTAGTTTTGAGAATTTCAGGGGATCCGGTTTGTTGCTAAGAAATTCTTCAATTTTTGTGATTTTTCAGGTGGGGGTGTCCGGACCCCCTGTCCCCCTCTGGATCCGCGCATGGGACTGGACTATGTCTACACTTATTGAGATATACTGAAAACCCATTTTATCGTGTGCATCGGCTTTTGTACGACACTATGCGTACTTTCTATCGATCGACAAGTAGAGAGAGAGAGAGAGAGAGAGAGAGAGAGAGATATGCGTGTTCTTTTTGAATTTCGTCATTTTTTAACTCGAAGAACTCGTCTAGGTATTTCAAAGATTCGTGTACATATTTGCAAAAAAATTGATCGACGAGATGTCCTTGTCTATTGAGTGACTGTATTACGTTATAAACGGCATTTGCGCAGATGGAGAGCAAGCGAAAAGCGTTTTGGTTTTCTGAAGGAAGAACGAAAGTGAACGATTCATCGGAAGTCCGAGGTTAAATAAGTGGACTTTTACGACTTGTACATAACATGCACGTGCCTGGCTCTCGACTTGGCAATTACCGCACGCGCTGAACATTTTACTGACTCAGTCCGCAAGAATTTAGCGGCGGTTGAAAAGAATAATGAGAAGATAGCGCAGAATCATATCGCCGTGTTTTCAACACGTTTCTACCACATTTTTACATGCATATAAACCGTTTTTGCTCATGATAAAGATCACATTCTAAAATTACGAACACTAGCACTTTTTCTGAAACGTAATTTCTAAAATTACGAACAGCGGAAAAAATAATTATTTTTTAGTGTTCGTAATTTTAGAACATTTACCGTAATATTTATTTCACGTCAAAAATCAATTTCAGTCACAAATTTAGTGTAAGAACCCTTATGACATGATGTTAAAGTAGACGGGTGACGAATCTCGATGACCGGGCCGCGTAGCCCAGTCTGTAACATGTCTGGCTACAGATGCGTGTCTGACTGCAATTCCAGGGGTCGCGAGTTCGATCCCGGCCTGGTCCCATACTTTCGTGGAGATTGATCATGAAATAATTTCTATGGTCATTCTCCTCCCTTCCGCTGATTTATTCAAGAAGGGTTGTTGGCAGTTACATGTGAAAGTATGTGCACGAATTACTGGTTATCCGCTTGTTCAAGCCTGCCCAGGAAAAAGTGTGGTTAGGTGAACTGACCGTCCCGCAATGACCATAGCTGTTGACTTGGGACGTAAAGCAACAAAACAAACAAAACAAACGAATCTCGATGTTTTTTTTAGGCGCCACTTCGTAAAAATCCCTTCAAAACAAGGCGTGTTTTTTCCGAGCTGGCTTTTATCCAATGAGAACACAGTGTTATGACACGCGCTATGCAAATGTTTAGTGCAGTATCAGACAGAAGATCGGTAGCAAAAAGAAATGGATAACTTCTTTCTGAACAAGTGTCTGTTGGAAGAGCTGTAAAGCTGACGTAAAACAACCTGTCCGATGAACCCTGCTGTCCGATGAACCCCGGTTTTACTCTAGGAGCTCAAAGAGGTTTTTAACCTCAAATACTTTAAACACATCCGAACCCTTCATACGTACCTGTGTTACATGAGTATAAAGTACATTGAGAGATGCACCAGAGATTTGACAGCACATAGAGTCTATGGGCCACATCATAGTGCCTTAAACAGATCAACAACAACAACAACAGCTTTTTCATTATTTTAGGAACATGACCAGACCCTCCCCAACCCACCCACAATAGGAAATTGTTTATACAAAATTGGGAAAAGTGAAAAAAAACAACAGGGCCGTCGTCGGCTTTTGAAAAGTGGACCAGTGGTATGGCCGAATCCATAACCCAAAGTTCAGTTCACCCCTAGACTTTTGGCCCCATCAGCGTTTCACCTAGTGTTGTTCGATTATTGGATTTTCATAATCGATCATCGAAAATAATCGTTCAGGAGTTTTCGATTGATGATCGATTATAATCGAAAATCATCAAATGAAAGGGAAACACAGGTTCCATCCCATAGAATGTCTACCTTGTACTTCTTGAAACTCTTATCTTTATAAAAATTGTTAGCGTCAGTGTCATGCTATTTTAGGTACAGTATCAAATACCACAACTGGTCCTGACAGCAAACTCAAATTAACAGCCATTGGCATTTTAAACCCTTAATACACTTAAGGATTTTCCTTCTGGTTGGAAACAATAAATTTGGGATGGTCCATTGTAAACATCAAGGGGTCACAGGTTATCATTCACAAATAAATATTTCTTTCTCTGAATAGCTTTTACGTCCTTAATAGCAAACAGTGTATACCCTGATGAAATGCCTCATTTTGTGGCATTTCAACAAAGTTTTCACTCTTTTTAGGAGTCATTAGCATACAACAGGTTAAGATTGCACTGAGGACTTCTTAGTCATAATTTTAAAGGGGATAGAATACACAGCAAACCAGGCTACAGTTTATTTCTATATTCCTCACACTCTATAAACCTTTGAATTTATCGATTGCATTTTCTTGTAGCAAAGTTGCAAATTTTTAATAGTAGCCTACAAGAGGGCCAGGTGTGAATCTTTTCGATTATAATCGATTATTACCAAATACAATCGATTAGTAGAATCGAAAGAAATTTTCGATTGATCACCGATTATAATCAATCATCGATACAACACTAGTTTCACCCCTGGTCGTTTTGCCCCCTAGTCATTTTGCCCCTAATAGAAATAATGGACTAATTTGTTTCAATCGCTGTGAATAATTAGTGCAAATATACTTTAAATGCTTTACATTAGTAATAAATGTAGTTTTTTTTTTTATTAATTAAAATCCTTAAATCTTTTGACTGGATAAAGATAAGGTACACATTATTTTCTCATAAAGCTATTTGGAGATTTTGATACTTATAGCATACATTTATTATAATATCAATAATATGTTCCTCAAATGACATCATGGCTGGTTTTTTTTGTATGTATGTTGCAGACTATTTGTAGCTCAGGTCACAGGAGTTTGAAGTTTGGTCCTTATATCACCTATATAACCACAAAACCAAAAGCTCACGGTATCATTACATAGTAATGACCAGGAGAGAAACTAAGCTCTCGGTAGCCATTCCGGCTCCAGTTTCTTGTCAATCGGCAGTGAATGTTGCGACAGCAATGTCAAAGTGTTCGATAACTTTTCTTCTACCTTTTGATCAAGATGGCAACGTTAAGACAAAACAGGACAATGTCTCAAATATACTTTAAGTCGATATAGTACCGGGAAACATATTTGTTAGGGCATAAACAATGAGACAATGATGTTTTCATCTACGGAATAAGCCCCAAGATGCTATCACTTGACGTTACACTTTGTACGCCAAATCGTGCGCGACGTCAATGTCACGCGATCTTTGATAAACAACGGTTTCAGTTTTGAATTTCCGCAAAGTTTATCAAAAACAGAACTTTTCTTGATAAGTAAATGTAAGGGTTTGATTTATTTAATATTCTAAACACATTTAACTGATCGTTTCATTTTTTGGTTGAAGAATTTTTAAGTTTTGAATGTATTTTCTCCAAGTGTGACATAGGGTCGGATTCACTGCGTCAAACCGGATACTGGAGCCGGAATGGCTACCGTTATTTTTTCCATTTAAACGCTCATTATTTTGACTCAGTGATATGTCAGAAAAAGTTATCCATGCCTCGCATGACCTGCTGACATAGTTTTTATGGTTAGATGTTCAGTTTTCCCTAAAACCTCCTGGTAACGGCGATTCAAAGGTGCCTGAAATTTAGTTTCACTCCTGGTTATTACTACGTAATGACATTGTGAGCTTTTGGTTTTGAGGCTATAGGGGTGATTTATAGATCGAACTTCAAGCTCCTGTGCTCAGGTCTATATTTTAGCCCAAGTCTCCACTCTTCATCCATACTTTGTGGTTCGGATGACATATTGCCACAGGTCATCAGTATCTACTCTGCCTGTCATGATATACTTTAAATTAAATCAGGGCTTCTGTAAGGTGGATGTACGCCGTAAATTACATCCTAGAATCAGCTGCGTACACCGAAATTACACATCAAAGACGTACCGCAGACTTCTGAAAATTCCATAGTACGGCCAAAAATGGATATTGAGGCGTCCTGTCTGATGAAAAAACCCGCCCACATTTACCTGATTAAGTGATTTATGTCCCGCCTTCGTATTGGAAACTCATTTATTTTGTTTATTGACCACGCCAGAACGTCCCACTTGACTGGTTTCGAGACTTTTATTGACAGCCAGTGTCATGTGTAGGCTGCAGTCGGAAGCGTAATTATAAACGTGTGTCGTCCAACAGGTGTGAAAATATGGACATATCTTGACAACGGCCTTAGAAACCATTTTCACAAGACAAACATCCAATCCCTGAGCAATAAAGCGAAACGGCCAATCACTGTCCGTTTTGTTTGACATTTGAGAAATCTTTGAAACACAGATAGTGCTGACGTGACACTTTGCACTCTGAAGAAGCAATCTGATTAGGGTCTTCCCTGTTTGCTATTGTGACAAGCATTTTGTTAATATTAACCTTGAAAACCAACATTTTAATTGAGAACAGAAAGGGAAAAGTGTTCGAAATTTTAGAACATTTACTGTAGCATATTTTCCCCAACCCGTTAGCAAAAGTAATATTAATTATTTGAACAAATTAGTTTTTACTCTTACTATGTACTGTCTAAAGAACATTTTCATTCACAATTTGGATATATTTGTTAAAGTAAGTGGTAGGAATAATAAAACCACTGCAACTGCCCCACCCCCAAAACTTGAATAATAAAATGGCCGCTATTTTCTGAATAACATGTCTGATTTTTAAAGTATGATCATATAACCCACACCAGTAATTCTTCTATTTTGTTGTATTCTAATATACATAAGGTGCCTTTTCACCTTATACTCAGCTTGGTTAATAAGTTCACAAAAATAGAGTGCACATCAAGGGTTTGTTTCCTTTTGAAATTTTCAGGAGTATAGTCAATACAGAAAAAAATGATAGCATCAGCTGATGTACTATAAGTTCATAAGTAACATACTCAGTGCAGCTTAAGCTGTCTTTACATGTGTACCTCCCCCCTCCCATTTATTTTGTTCAGAGAAATGGAAATTTTCTCCTTGAAATTGAAGAAAGAAACATACTTTTTGCAATTGGGGTCATGACCCTATATCGATAGTCAAAACAGGTTAAACAAACAATCTTGTGTCTTGGAAAATGAAAGTAGGTCACTGTTTTCAATTTTGTCTGCTGCCATTTTCTTTGAAAACATCCTAGGTACCGGATTTTTATCATTTTCATTACAGCTTTTTCTGTCAATGTTGTTGTGAGTGATTCTCTCTCAGGACTTTAGTTAAGTGTGCGTAGCGAAAATTTATTTTTCTTATTTCTCAACCAAAGCATATGTTGTGGGTACTCAAAAGAACCGTCTCAATGAGACGGTTCTTTTGAGCACCCAAAACATATGTTAAAACTGATGGGTTAGAAAATAATCACAGTTTTACGCCGTCAATATTTGTTTATCTAAACCTATGTCTGCTTATGAACAGAACAACCAGAACAATTTCTTCATGAAAATATTCCTGTTTCATCCTCAGTTGTTCAAGGATGTATAGAGGTGGGGGATTACCTGAGAGAAAGGAGGATAATCCATAGGATAAGATAAACAAACTTTTTAAGGGTAAAATTTTAAATATTTTCTAATCCATCAGTTTGAACATATAGTATGTTTTGGGTGCTCAAAAGAACCATCTCATTGAGAAGTTTTTTTTGAGAACCCACAACATATATTTTGGTTGAGAAATAAGAAAACTATTTTTTTGGTACACACTCTTAACTAAAGGCCTGATAATCTGAGAACTAGGGATATGTGGCAATATGTTGTTGCCCATAGACTCTCTTTGCTGACCTGTATAAATCCCTGGTTTGTTTCTTTGTTTGTTTGATTTGATTCTTTACCTCCCATGAACAATTTTTCAGTTAAACAGGGACGGGTCTTCCTGGGTTGAACCAGTACTAAGCTAGGATAAATGTGTCTTGCTCAAGGACCACAACGCAGTAACGCCAGTGAGGTTCGAACCTGTGGCCTGTCAGTCTACTACTGAGCCGCTGCGCTCCTTATAAATCCCTGGTAGCTTTTTCAATGTACATTTATCATACTTCAAGTGTAAGTTCATGATTTTGAACATTTAAATAAATATTTCATTATGTACTGGTTTAATTTTCACAGATCATTTATTCATCTTCTAAGTTAATAAAAGTAGTATTTATTGCTTTTATCTACATACACATGTATCCGGGAGCAGACATCTTACAGCAGTCGGCATTAAACAGATACACATTAAACCTCTACTGGGCCGCGTAGCGCAGTCAGTAACGTGTCTGACTGCAGATACATGTCTCCAGGTGTCACGAGTTCGATCCCTGCCAGTCCCATACTTTCGCGCAGATTGATCAATTGTTGCCAAATATGAACCCCTTGCATCTAAAAATGTTGGTGTTTCAAGCCATATCTTGATATATTTTATGTATTTTAGACCTTAACCTTTGAATCAAAGGTCATATTACTCACATATATTGTAGATCCACATTAGAATTTCATTTCAGTTTCAATGTGCACCAAGGTATATGTTGTAGGTCCACATTAGAATTGCCTCTTAGAGGCAATTCCAATGTGTACCAACAACCTATGTTACTGAAAATAAGGACAACTATTTTGAAATTTACACTTACCAAGTAACATGTCCATTGTCTTTGCCTCTTTTAAACATCTCAAACTGCTAATCAGTATGAGTATCAAAATACTTGTCACTCTACCAAAAATTGTTTATATTTGCATATGCCATAAGAGCTATATCTCCAAATTTGATTTCATGAACTACCTATTTGCTAGCTAAGTTTAGAGCAAGTCAAGCCGCCGTGGTGTAGGGGATAAACCTATGTCTTGTAACCCAGGGGTCGCAGGTATGATTCTCGGCTTCTCCCAGTCTGTCGGATGAGACTTTAAACTGTTTCCCGGTCTTCTGAGACTCTTTAAAACCAGAACCACTGCCGGTTGAGCCTTGGGGAGTTCCTGGACATAGAACTACAACAAGCATAAACCCACCCGGCCAGTACTGGTACAGCCAAGGAACACGGCCACAAACAACAAGTTTAGAGCAAGTCATTGCATTGAGTTTTTTTATCATTCCAGGTAGATACTCCATGTTTGTCATTAGTGACTAAAGACACATTCAAAAGATGTTGGGGTAGCAACAATCAAGATGAATGACGAAGAGGATGAATTTTTGCTCACCCCAAGAGGAAGGGAGAGGTTTCGACCTGGATTTCATCAGAGCCCACAGCGAAGATTTGACAGGTCTAGTCCTCAGCCCCGTTACAGACCCTATGAAAGAGCATATTCTCAACGACCACCTGATAGGGATTTTGACCATCAAAGAGCCTACCAAAGCAGCTATTCCCAACAGAGATCACATGAAAGCTATTATCAAAGAACTTATGAACGCCGGGACACTTTCTACAGAACACAGGATTTTGACGAGCATGACGGTGATCACTATCACCACAGAACACGCGAGTTTCGTGAGCATGATAACTTACACAGAAGAGAGCAATATAGGCATGGTTATGATGAGAGGGAAAGACATTATTCCCAATCTCAGTCACCTGAATATGGCGAGCATGGTCGATATAGACGCCAGGAAGTGACACAGCAACCAAATAATAGATACTCACATACAAGTACAAGTCAACACTTCAGGAACAACAGATATGATACTGCTGGCCAGAGACATTCACAAGGGTTTTCAAAGGGTAGGTTTGGGATGGAAGTTTAACCTTTTCATTCCAGATACTTATAAACAAGTTCTTTGACAAACAGTGAAGACCCAGATGGGGCCAAATAAAAAAAGTGTTTTGGGTAACAGATCAGAAAATTTTAGGTAGGGTAGGCACACACATATTTTATTATTTTTTTGGGGGGGGGGGATAAAAAACAATTTTATGCATTTTGAAAGGCATTTTGCCTTTCAAAATGCATAGAATTATATTTTTTCCAGAAAACCTGAAAAAAAATCTAGGTTTCACCAGTAAATTTAGGTAAGGTCGGGTTACTCTAAACACAGGTATTGTTTTATTTGGCCTGAAATGTCACATGAAGTGGCATTTCATCAGGGTCTGTACTATATGTTAAAAAGAAAATAATCTTTAGAGACATTGATAGATGACATAATTTTGAATCATAATTTTGAAAATTTGGACCAGTGACTCCTTAAAAGTTAGAAAGACGGCAAAGATCAGGAAACGATACAATCAAGTACCACACCTGACCCAGGATACCACATTGGAAAGTAACAAAAATACAATAAACATCACCAATAAGAGCCAAGAGGTCAGCCCTTTCCCAGCAGGTGACCGCAAGGCAGTAATGAACAGACGCGAAAGCATGAGAAACACAAGACAAAAAAACACAAATGATCCACAATAGAAGTACCACCTTGGAACAGTCAGTAAAAATATTTTTCTGGAGGAGTTAAACCGGTTTCATGGCGCCAACCTCACCCTTAGTTCAGATGTTAACCCATTCAGATGTTAACCCATATAAGCCTAGCATCCTTTTTATGGGACATCAGCAAACAGTGTAGATCCAGATCAGATGCTGCAGAATGCTGTGTCTGATCAGGTTCTGCATGGTTTGCTTACAGAATGCACTTTAAAAATTTGAATGAAATTGAAACTTACAACCGCATAACTTTTATATTCGAAAAGTATTCATCCAATTGATAATGGTGGGAAATTCCATTAGGCATAAATGGGTTAAGACACAAAATTGACTATCCTAGAGGAGCATAGTGGCTCAGTGGTAGAGTGATAAGTTTGAGGTTGAAGGGTCGCAGGTTCAAAACTCAACAAAGCCTGCTTGTGTCCTTGAGCAAGACACTTTATCCTCTGCATAGTACTGCTCCAACCCAGGAAGACAGGAAATCATCCTGGAGTGCCTGAAAGCACACTCCTCTGCTGCACAAAATGTTTCTGAGTGAAGTACACCGTTATAATTCAGGTTACAAAGTCGTGCACATCCCCTTTGAATAAACAATTACATGCTCTATCCTCCGCCCTATATCAAAAGTTTGCCACATTCACGTTTTTTGTTTTTCGATGAAATATGGTTGATTGCTGTAACGGATACAAATTTGATGCAAAGCCATCTTTGTTGTGTTATGTATGTATTATGTACGTAATGTTTATTGACATTTGATTGGTCAAAATGATGAGAACATTCTGTCATCATATATTGAGCAATCAAATGGCATTATACATTGGCTCCGATATATGCGCACAAAGCAAGAAAGATGGCTATGCATCCAGTTTGTATCCATCACAGCAATACAATCACACTTCATTTAAAAACAAATTTACAACGAAGCCATGAATGTTGATCAGATCTGATATATGTTGGAAGATAGAACATTCAATTGTTTATTCAAAGCATATACACTCATGCTTGTAAGCTGAATAATAACGGTAAAATTTACCTAAACAATTTGGGTAGCAGCAGAGTGACCGTCCTTCCCTATTGTAAACAAAAGGGTATACAAGTGTAGAAAAACAACAACGTCAAGCTCATGTGCCTGAAAATTGTTGACTGGGTCATAAAGCATCAAAACATTTATTTATTTTTCAGCGAATTCTCGTGGCAGAGACCCACCTTGGCTTACAACATCACCACACAAAGCGGAGTATGGACATCCAAGACACTTAAGCACTTATCATGACAGAGATGTACATATCAAGAATAAAACCACTGCAAAAGCAACAACCGATCAGCAAGCAAACACTGCAGCTCCTCGACAACTTAATGCAAAAAGGGAACAAAACTCAACAGTTGGTAAAAGTAGTTCAGAATTAAGTAAAGAACGTTTCAAGAAATCTCAACGTGAATATAGTTTAGCTGAGAACAAGTTTAAATCAGAATCTTCTGATTTGTCTACTGGTGAGGAAAGCAATAAGAATAGTTACCAGGGAGGAGATGAAAAGTTTACGAAGGATAAAAAGCTTGTTGCATCAGATCGAAAATCAAACAAGCATGAAAAAAGCAAGGAAAATGCTGGAGAAAATGCAATACTATTAAATAAAGCAGCACAGAATGAAAATGATTTTAAGCCAAAGTTACAGAAGAACATTACTTTAAAGGAAGTCTCTAATAGATCTGGAGAAAAAAAGAAGAAATCAGAATCTAAATCAGTTTCAGTTTTGGTTGGACAAAAATCAGAGAATAAACATGCAATATTAACACCAGAATTAACACTTGAAATTTCTAAACAAATTCTCAATTCTCAAAATCAAGACTTAAATGATAATGATTTGAAATTATCCAAGTCGAAATCTATTTCATTATCAAAACCAGAGAGAAGAGATAGTGGTGGAAGCTCTGCTTTTGACTTTGCTTCAAGTGTTTTTATAGACGTTGGCCCAAAACATAAAGGAATAGCTACCAAATCTGATAGCAAAGGTAAAAGCTCTCATATGAAAAATAATATTCCAGTTGATAGTAAAACAAACCACTTAAAACAAAAAGTTTCAGAAAATGAACCAAGATGCAAAGAACTCCACAATAAACTAGTAGAATCAGATTGTGAAACAGATGAAGAGCTTGATAGGTTCAAAAACATTTTATCGAAAGTTCATGATGCTAAGTGGAAAACTAAACCTCTCATTCTTGATAGAAGAAGGTCTTCTACGCAATCAAATAAAAGCACAGATTCTTCTGCATCTATTTCCATTTTACAACCAAAACAAGAGATCCAACATGGTTCAAAGAAAGCTTTCAAAAAGTATGGCGTTAAGAATGTTGAACTGAGGGGTAGGAAACTGTTTTTTAAGGGAATTCATATTAAGCAACCAAGTGTCAACATTACAAAACAGGATACACAGAATATTATTTGGTACAGAAACACATTAAAAAGAAAGCTGAATAAAAATAGGAATACATGTTCTAAATTTAAAAGAATAAGAGTGTCAAAACATTCATCATCTGATTCAGACAAGTGTAAAAGTAGTGCTCGATCATTGTCTTCTTCAAATTCATCAAGTGAAGAGTTTTCCAGTTCATCTTTTAGAGCGTTGTCCAAATCAAAAGAATTTCAATGGATAGTGCCTGATAGTTATGAATCTGACATGACGGACAGGTCTAATAAAAAACAACGAACATTATCTCAAAGACAAACATCACATACTAAGGAAAAGGAAAAGAAAAAGAAAGTGAGTTCTGTCCACTTAACAAATGATGTAGAAATGTCTTCAGTCAGAGAAAAAACAAGTATTAACTCAGAAGACTATTTCCTGATGAATGATTGTTCAACTACAGCTTCTGATATGATCACTGATCAAGTCTCTGATTGCAATGAAAAATATGTTAAGCCAAGACTCTCTCCCAAATCCATTGGTGAAACAAAAGAACAAACAGAAAAGGTGTTGAAGGATAAAAAATCTGTAAAGTCAAATTCTTCCAAATCAATTGAGGAATCAAAAGTACAAACAGAAAAGGTATTAAAGGATAAAAAATCTGTAAAGTCAAGTTCTTCCAAATCAGTTGAGGAAACAAAAGAACAAACAGAAAAGGTATTAAAGGATAAAAAATCTGTAACATCAAATTCTTCCAAATCAATTGAGGAAACAAAAGTACAAACAGAAAAGGTATTAAAGGATAAAAAATCTGTAAAGTCAAATTCTTCCAACTCAATTGAGGAAATAAAAGTACAAACAGAAAAGGTGTTGAAGGATAAAAAATCTGTAAAGTCAAGTTCTACCAAATCCCTTGGCAAAACAAAAGAACAAATAGAAATGGTGTTAAAGGGTTCAAAATCTGTAATGTCAAACTTCTCATCAACATTTGATAAAAATATTGACATACTAGAAAATGCTAGCTCTAGAAACCTGAAGGATACTGACAAATCTTTAAGGAGTGGTAGTACTGAAACTAAATTCAAAAGCTCAAAGAATGATATAATCGAAGAAGAACATGAAAAAGACAGTACAGACCTTGATAAATCTGAGCCTACATACTGTTCAAATAGTAATTTTTTTACCTCCTTAGTCCAGCCATGTCCATTGACAGTTGAAAAAATGGAATGCACTAGGGAAGCTGCGCAGTTTAAGAAACAATCAAATGCCAACATGATTTCACCTGCCATTAGGGATAGTGATACTGTTACAGAAGTACCAGAAACAGAAGTACCAGAAACAGAAGTGCCAGAAACAGAATTTTCTCAACATCAAATTTCATCACCTGAAAGTTTTCCAGTTTTTCAAACTTCTGAACACCAGCCAATTGAATGTTCACCAAATGTAAATCTGACAAAAGATTCTGAAGTTTCGCATGTTTCAGAGAGAGACTCTACTAATTTAGCTGTCTTAAAGGCCAAGAAGAGTAAATCAATTACGCAAAGTTTTAAGAAATTTCAAAGCAAATTGAAAATATACCAGCAACGAAAAAAAACTGATAAGAAACTGAAATCAAAGCGTAAAAAACAAAGGTTAAAAACCCAGGGTGTTTGGGACAGTGATGAGACTGGAGGTGAAGGTGACATAGAGGATAACATTCTGAATGAATCTCAAACAGAGCCCAAACATTTTGACCTAGACAGTGATAATGAAAATGACGTAAAAGATAATGTTCTGAGTGAAGTTCAAATAGAGCCCAAACATTTAGACTTGGACTGTGAAAATGAAAAGCAAATAAAATCTGTTGAGCAAGTTGAATATAGTGAAAAAGAGCCCCCTAGTCAAATGGTAATTCACCAGGAGGCTGAAACTATGCAAATAGAAAGTGGTAGTTCCTCAGATGTTCTAATCCATTCATTGTCAGAAGAAGAAAATGTTTTAGACTCATTGGGATCAAGAGATTGTCACAAAACTGTAAATTCAGCTCATAGTTTAGGTGAAATAAAAATAGAAGATAGTGAAAAATCTTCAGCATCTGATGAAGAAACAGTAATTAGTCTTGGCAATGTAAAAGAGGAGGCTATTGATATAAAAGATGAACCTGAATGTTTTCTATACTCAGACAAAGAAAGGGTTACACATGCTAGCAATGTGAAAGAGGAGACTACATGTATTGAAATAAAAGATGAACCTGAACATTTTCTATACTCAGACAAAGAAAAGGTTACAGGTGCTAAAAATTTGAAAGAGGAGGCTATTGAAATAAAAGAAGAATTTGAAAACAATTCAGACACTGACAAAGAAATAGGTCTAGGTCTTAGCAATTGGAAAGATGAGGCTATTGAAACCAAAGAAACTGAAAAATCTTCAGCCGTGGACAAAGAAATGGCTGTTAGACATAACAATGTAAAAGAGGGGGCTGTTGCAATCCAAGAAACTGAAATACCTTCAGACTCGCACATAGAATTGACTGTAGGTCTTAAGAATGTGAAAGCAGAAAAAATTGAAATCAAAGAAGAACCTGAAATATCTTCTGACTCAGACAAAGAAATGAATGTTACAGTAGATCTTAACGAGGTGAAAGAGGAGGCAGTTGAAATAAAAGAAGAACCTGAGGAGATTTCGGATTCAGAAAAAGAAATGGTTATTAGACATAATGTGAAAGAGGAGGCTTTTGAAATAAAAGAAGAGCCTGCTTGGTCCAAGTTCTCCTATTCTCAAGAGCCAGACACAATATTTTTGTCTGATAATGATGTTGTTCAAGTTGATAGTGATTCTGATGATGAGTTACTATATAGTGCACAAAGAAATTATAGTAACTCACTTGATAATGATATAGAAGATCCCGAGTACTATGACTTCTTTTCAAGTCCTGAAAATTGCTCTGGTAGTGAAGCGGAAGACTCTGATCAGTTAACTACTACATTCAAAACCACGAAAGTTGAAGGCATAAAATCAGAGAGTGCAGATGAAAATACAAATGATATTTCCTTGCATACTATACCTCATGAGACTAATTTGAAAACTGAAGCAGATAGTGAGTTTCAAGGCTTATCAGAGAGTGAATCTTCAGATGATGAGTTGGATTACTATGAAATAGACTGTCATGATTCTGACAGTCTTTTAGAAATAGAAACAAACTTCACTGAAGACAGAAAAATATCATCCCCTGCAGGGACTGACATGAAGAAATCTGGTATATTACCTGTTACTGATCCATATGAAACATTGACAACAGTTGATTCATTTGATCCTTATGGTGTTGAAACTCAAACCACATTGTCACCAAATAATAAAAGAGTGAAGTCCATTATGAGTGCGAAAACGAAATCAGTGAATCATCGAAAGGAACCATCTATAGGCAACAAAGTGCTAGAAAAAAGCTCTTCTGTTACACCAACTGTTCAAAAGCAAGAAATTGATAATGATTCTCATGAACCTGTCTCTGAAGATGAACAGAGGGATTCAAGCATCAAGTCTCCTGAAACACAGGAGGTGAATTTACATAAACCATTCTATGAAGAAAATACACAGGTTGATATGCATGTTAATGAGTTTAACCAAATAAACAAGGGAAAGAAAGAAAAAGCAGGTGAAAACATACAGGATCAGCTAGATGATTCAGATAGTTTCTCTGATTCATCCTTGATAGATGCAGCAGACAAACAGATCCATCTTTATACACAGGCCAAAGGAAATAATAAGGAAAGAAGAACATCAAGATTTGCAGATGGACTTGAAATAAAGTATGTAGAAGGTATGTTTGAAGATGAAATAGAAGGAGCAAGTAATACTCAGGTGAATCTTACAAACAAAGAGTTTTTAGCTACATCATCCTCTGACGAAACACCCATTCCAAAAGCTTATCAAACTAACACTCTTTTAAACAAGGACATATCAACATCAGCATCAGATGATGATATTTCAGCAGTAAGAAAGTATGATAAAGAAGTCAAAGAAAGTCATTACTTTAAAATGACACAAGTTGATGTAAATGAAAACTATGAATCTTCATTATCTGAACCTGAAGAAGAGGGAAAGGCAGGTCAGGATCCATACATGGCTTTAACACAAATAGAAAACATTATGTTAAGTGATGGTGAAGATATTTTTCATTATCTGGATGATCAGGTTGAATTAACAGGAGCGGATAATGAAAGTTCAAGTAGAAAAGGCCTTGATGACAAAAACAAAGGCCAATTATCTAACAAAAATAATCGAAAGATCTCTGACATTGTTTCTGGTGAACCTGTTACTAATGACTGGTACTCTAAAAACACTCAAATTGATGACCTAAATGATTCTGTGCAGACCATAGATGACAGTTTAACCACACAAGTTGATGAAATGAATGATTCAATAGAAATCATAGAGGAAAATATCAGAGGCAAGTCAAATGATGTGTACTCTGCTCTTACTCAGAAAATTCCTGATACATTTGATGATACAAGTGATGATGATATTATTTTGAATGACGCCCAGCCAAAGCCTGCTGTAGATAGTGATGCTTGTTCCTCTGATAAAGAGAGAAAGAAAAACATGACAGACATGTATCTCATTGCAACTCAAATTGATGTGAATCAAAATGAGAAGGATAGTGATTCTGACTGGTCTACAGCTGATGAAGACTTATATACAAACATGACCCAGGTTGATTCAAGTGTGGCAAAGATTAAGAACACAGATGTTGTGCAAACAGCCAAAACTAGCAATAGTATACCTTCTGGTAGAAAAACTGCAAGAGACAAAAACGAACAGGAAATAAAACTGGGTAACATTAAAAATAAGCTGAAGCAATCAGGTTCTGATAGAAAGACAATTGAAATTCCAATGGTGAATGAAAAGTCATTTTACGAGAGGAAATTTTCGAGACAAATCTCTCAGTCTTCGACAGTGCCAAAATCATCTGAGGTTGTAGCTGAAGTTGGAAGGAGCACTGATGTTGATAAATCAAAGAAATATCACATCACTTCTGATTCTGAAATACTTACAAGTAAAGGACCACCAGCCATTCAAAAGGATACATATGTTCCAACGAACAAATCTAATAAATGGCTTTCAAAAGGTTCAGGAAAGTTGATGATCTCTCCCGCCAAGCCTCCCGCAAAACGAAAACGTAGAGCCACAGCTGATGACGATTCTGCATCAAGCTTTAAGAAAAAGATTGAAGATGCTAGAAAACAGTTAGCAGATAGAAACTATCAAACAATCTTCCATCCTGAATCCAAAGCTGATCATCAGAGAAAACAGAAGTCAGAAACTGCAACAGGTTAGTTAGGCCCAATAAAAAATATGTGTGGTTCAGGTTACACCCTGGAAAAAATTAGGGTATGTAGGTAGGAAACTTTTTTTTTTTTATTTTTTTTTTCTTGGAATATTCAGACCTGCTTGGAAATATATTAAATAAGGGTCTGTTTTTAACATATAACCTTGCTTTAATCCTTTTACTTAAAATACTAAAGACTGAATGCATAGAAATTTAGATTTCCGTTTCAGATGGTCATTTTAATATGTATATTTTCTCCAAATTCTGAAGTTGAAAGAGAATAGCAGACCAAAATTATTTTGTTCTGCTTTTCTCTTTCAACTTCAGAATTTGGAGAAAAAAAGTTCAGGGTAGGGGTAAAAATTTAGGGTAACCTGAACCACACACATTTTTTTTCTTGGCCTTACTGTATGCTCTCTATTTACCTCACATGTTTAACCCTCAACATGCCAATCACAACAAAAGTTGTCTGCTTTTGTCGTCTGTTGAAATGTTTTAGAAGCCTTTTTGGACAAACAGTGTAGACCCAGATCAGACTGCTCCTGTAGGAGCAGTCTGATCTGGGTCCACACTGTTTGCCTCCATGCTTACATTAGTCAAATATTGTTATCAAAAATATACAGCGGATGACTTAAGCAGGCAGAATTTTCAGATGAATGTTAGCAGGTGCTTTCATGGTTAACACCACAAATGACTCATATATCACTTGTCAAGGTTTTTCCGAGGGGGCTGGGGGTTCGAGCATCACTGGCGTCACTGTGTTGTGTCCTTGAGCAAGAACATTAATCCTAGCTTAGTACTGGTTCAACCGAGGAAGACCTGTTCCTTTATAACTGAAAGATTGTTGATGGGATGTAAAGAATCAAATCAAACAAAATCAAGCTTTTTCCAAACAAGTAATAGGGGGGAAAAACTGACTGAGTGGGGAAAAAACTGACTAGTCAATTCTTCACTGGGGGAAAACTGACTGGGGAAAAACCTGACCATTACACCGGAGACCCCTAAATGGTACTTTAGCAAACAGTGTATACCCAGATGAAATGCCACATAAGGGGCCTTTTAATCAGGGCTTGTACTGTTTGCTAAGACAAAATTGATCTTCAGAGAAAGAAATACAATATTTTCTTAAGTTATAACTTGTAACCTCTCAATATATACAATGGGCCATCCTGACAACCGTATCAATTTTCATGGAAAGTTCCATTGGTCTTTAAAGGGTTAAACTGTGTACATTAATGAATTCTTCCATTTGATTCCATCATTATAGGACTGCCACCTGCTTAAGGCTGACCTTAAAAAAATGATGGTTTGCCATGCTCCTACCTACCCACCCAAAACAGGCCCTACTCAAAACATTATACTGCCTTTCTGAGAATTTTTTTTTTTTTTTTAATTTTTCTCTAATTCTGTTAACAAACTCTTCTTTAAAATCATTAAAAGCTGTATTTTAATTGAAGAAAGGTTACAGAGACTGTTATTATATGCATTCTTACCTTATATACAGCATTTATAGACCTCCAAAAGTGATGGTAAGCAGAGGACATAAAATTATGCTGAATTTCTTAAAAAAAAAAAAAAAAGACCTACCTACCCAAACTGAAATTGATAGGTAGGAGCACGGCAAACAAATATATTTTTTAGGATGGCCTAACTCTTTGTATACTGGTGAGTCCTAAATGAGTACTTCGGCATACAGTGAAGACCCAGATGAAATGTCACATAATGCAGCATTTCATTAGGATCTACACTGTTTGTTAAGACAAAAAAAAAATCCAGAGAAAGAAGTATAATTTTGCTTGGAAATTATAAACTATGACAAAAATGCTGTCCCAAGTTTATTGTATCAAACCCAGAAAAAGAATTCATTAATATATAATGAGGAGTGGTGGCTCAGTGGTAGAGTGCTTGGCTTGAGAGTACCGGAGGCACTGCGTTGTGTCCTTGAGCAAGATATTTTATACAGGAATTCTAGTTATTTACATTACATACCTGTCAATAACTACTAATTTTTCGCTTTTTAAAAATGGGGAAATAAACCCTTCCCCCACCCCCTTTGCACCCCCACACGCACACATAATAAAGCAAGTGAGTAGAACCAGGAAATACCACAATCACAGATCTCAGACCAACCCTTGAGGAAGACTAAAGTCACTAAAGACACAAATTATTAAAAGTCACAAAATCAGATCAGGCCCAACACTATGATTGGCGCCTGTTCTGGGTCCAAACTGTTTGCAAAGTTTATCAGCAGGCAACACTAGCAGGCAAAGAAATAAAATTGAAAAATGCTGTTGTTAAAATATTTTTTATCCTTTATCTTTCAAAAAATAATTTTTGTTCAGAAAATGTCTGCTGCAAATATCCATATCTATGGGAGCTGTCTGATTTGGGTCCGTATTGTTTGCAATATTGGCCTCCGGAGTACATGTGAGCAGAAGAGAGAGCAGATGACAATTGTTCTGAAAAACATTTAAAAGTGTATGGCAAATGTTCTAAAATTTCGAACACTTGTGCATAGGAGACCGAGAGGCCGCGGGCTTGAGCCTCACTGGCATCACTGCGTTGTATCCTTAAGCAAGACACATTAATCCTAAATTAGTACTGGTTCAACCCAGGAAGACCCGTCCCTACATAACTGAAAGATTGTTGATGGGACGTAAAGAATCAAATCAAACAAACAAAACTAGTGCCTAGGCAAACAGTGCAGACCCAGATCAGACTGCTTTTGAAGAAGCAGTCCGATCAGGGTCTTCCCTGTTTGCTATTCAGACAAGCATTTTGTGAATTGCAGTCCTGATAACCAACTTTTTAATTGAGAATGGAAAGAGAAAAATCTTCTAAATTTTTGAACATTTGCCGTAATATCAAGTGCTGGAAATTACAGATAGGGCTTCAAAGATTAACTGACGCATAAAAAATTCCATAAAATGTAAACAGTTTTGGACAATTCAATAAAAAAATTTCACTATTCCATGAACATTTTATTATTGGCAGAAATGGAAGATGTTGATCTACCAACCTGTAGCCAGATTGTCTCGAAAGGACTGCCAGTACTCAACCCTACTGGTATGCTTGTTAAGAAGAATCAGAAGCTACCTGTTAAACCTGCGTCAAGATTTTCATCAAGGGCAGCAAGTCTGACAGGTAATGATATACAGTGCACTGAATGCAGTCCTTTTTTAAAGCTATGTTTGGGGTCGATAGGAATGGAAGTGTTATAAGCAACTCTGTTCATTTTTCTATATTCCATGGTAAAAAAATTTGGGAGCCACAACATGACCATGTTATATCCAAATCTGTGTTATAAGGGGACAGCACTGTTTTAATATTTAAGACATAAAACACTTAGTAGCATTGCTCAAATGCCCAGATAAGGTACCACTGAGTCTGGGTGTCTGGGTTATAGTCCTCTAACCACAAGGGAGCATAGTGAGGTATTCAAATTTATGCAGGTCAAGACTCAACTGTTGCTTTATTGAGAGTATTCGAGCGCAGCTGTGAATGATTTGAAATTCTTGCTTTTCTAGCATCTGACTTTACGACTTCACTACATAAAAAAATCCAACCTTTTCTTGAATTTATAATATTGACCCTTTCACAAAAGTGTGTGATGGTATGTAACATTATTTTATAGTTATCTCACTCAATTTGCTTTAAAACATGACACAATCTCTTGAAAGTTCTAAAACAGACAAACACCCTCAATAAAGCACAGCTAGAAATACAAAGACATATCTATGGAAATGAGTATGTGGGTGATAAAAATACAGGCTCTCTGTCTTTTGTAATACTTAAAACCGTTTTTGACTTATTGAATTTTTGATGAATTTTGCTTGAGTTGCAATGTGTTTTTGGACAATCTCTGTATCTTTAGAAGCAACAGGAAGGATGTGGCTCATATTTATAAAACTAAGGCCAACCATCAAATTTTTTATTTCCCTTTACTAAACCATATCAAAAAGAGAAGGGTTGGTCTATTGAACATATTTTTTATTCCGGCTCATTCAAGTTGAACAGATGCTAAAACCACATTTGCCAAAGCCATGAAAAATCCATCAAAATGTTCAAGATACTAATTTGATGGAAAATTTTGCCTAGACAAAGAAAAAAGCGCAGTCTGATCAGGGCCTTCACTGCTTGCTGTTTTAGTATACAAGACATGATGAAGATATAGAAATATTTATTACTTTCTAACCATGAATAACATTTTAACAGTCCACCTATGGTCAGTTGTGAAATGGGGAAACCAAAAGTCTTATTTAAGATCTTGGTATTTTTTCAGAAGCAATGGTTGAAGGAGAGCTCATAAGAAATACCGCCAATGACACTGTTAATGTGAAGAAAGCAACCATACCAGATGATGCAGCAAAAGCTTCAGTTTCATTAAAAGATACTACATCTAGTTTATCTAAGAATTCTTCATCATTATCCTATGACAACACATCTAAAGACAAAGCAAAATTGGCTGTTTCATCTAAAGATACTACAACATTATCGTCAAGTTCATCTAAGAATTCTTCATCATCAAATATAGAAAACACATCTAAAGACAAAGCAAAATTGGCTGTTTTATCTAAAGATACTACAACATCATCAAGCTCATCTAAAAGGTATTCTTCATTATCTCATGAAAACACATCTAAAGACAAAGCTAAAGTGGCTGTTTCATCTAAAGAAACTACAGCATTATCAACTTCAACTTCTTCTATAGCTGCTGTGCCATCATCATCCTCAAAGACAACTAAAGATAAAGCTATATTGCCAATTTCATTTAAAGGTGCTAAAACATCTTCAACTTCATCTAAAGATGCTTTATCATCATCAAATTCCTCAAAGTCATCTAAAGATAAAGCTAGATTAGAACTTTCATCAAAGGATTCCACAACATCATCTTCATTCGCATCTAAGGATGTATCTTCATCATCATCAAAATCATCGAAAGATAAAGCTAAATTGCCATCTACTGAGAAAACTATATCAGAATCATTAAATAGAAAGTCCAAAAATCTTAAAACTACTCAATCAGCAAAAGAGTGTTTAACTGAGTCAAAAGCTGATAGTGACAAGAAAGCACATAAACAAGCTAAGTCAATCATTTCAGCAGGAAAAGATGATATGCTAGGATTGAAGGCATCAGTTCATAAGGGTGATAATGCAAATGATTTGAAAAGAGATGCTCAAAAACTTGCCAAAAGCTCAAAATCCAATACCACTGCTGTAACAGAAGAGACTAGCAGTGAGATGAACTCTAAGAATAATAAAGAGAATTTGTCTGAGAAAAAGTGTACTAGTGTGACTGAAGGAGTTAACAGTTCAACTGACAGTTCAAAGGGAATTCCTGACAAGTCTCAGTCAAAAGCTACGCCTACTTGGGGTGCAGCTTGGATGGAAGCACAAAAGAAACCTGAGAAAACTGCACAGAAAGTTGGTGTTAGTGAATCAGACAAAAATAGCAACAAGGACAGTTCTCGAGTACCTTCAGCAGCAAGTGCCAAACAAAATGTTCCAGGAAAACCCAACCCACAAGATCCTAGACAGGTGTCAAAGACCAATAAAGATCTTGCCAACCGTGTCAATTTGATGTTAAAAACGCCTTTACAGGTTTGTATATTTTTACAGAATCACAAAAACATGTTTGTGCCATAAACATACCTCCAGATAAGAATGCGTATTTGAAAATTATTTTTCTTATTTTTCAACCAAAACATATGTTGTGGGTACTCAAAAGAACCGTCTTATTGAGACGGTTCTTTTGAGCACCCAAAACACATGTTTAAATTGATGGGTAAGGAAATAAAAGCAATTTTAGGTGCACACACCATCCTTATCTGGACCTATGCATAAATAAGATTCTTCATCACTAGCTAATCAGGCCTTCAGATATGTTATAGTTATACCCTGCCTCATTCTCCTGTACGTGGAGATAATCTACAAGCTTTAACAAGTGGATTTTCTTACGTACAGGTGGACAAACATGGAACAACTATTTTATACCACCTACATCAGTGTAGACCTTGCACATCATGATATGCTTGGGTGCACCTTATCTTCAGAATTTAACAAAACTTCACATCCATGATTGATTATTTTGTCGTCTGCTGATAACCTTTGCTAACAGTTTGCAGACAGAATGTCGGTCCTGATCTGGATCCAAACCATTTGAAACTCTGATTGTGTTCCTGAAATAATGTTTTAAAAAAAGTCAATTTTGAAAAAAGTCAGCAGACAACAGCAAAAGCATGAAAAAATATCCAGCATGCAAAGAGTTAACCAAATGGTCAATAGACACTGATTTAAATGGTGAGAGGATTTTGTTTTCTCTGAAAATACAGTTATTTTTTCATTTATGCTTAGGCCTAATAAAAAAATATGTGTGGATCCGGTTACATCCTGAAAAAACATAGGGTAGGTAGGTAGGAAACTTTTTTTTTTTTTTGGAACTTTTTTTTCTTGGAATATTCAGACCTGCTTGGAAATATATTAAATAAGGGTCTATTTTCTAAGATGTAACCTTGTTTTAATCTTTTTACTTCCAATACCAAAGACTGAATGCATAGAAATTTAGATTTCCGTTTCAGATGGTCACTTTGATACGTATATTTTCTCCAAATTCTGAAGTTGAAAGAGAATAGCAGAACAAAATTATTTTGTTCTGCTATTCTCTTCCAACTTCAGAATTTGGACAGAACTATTTTGTTCTGCAATTGTCTTCCAACTTCAGAATTTGGCGAAAAAAAGTTCAGGGTAGGGGGTAAAACTTTAGGGTAGGTCAGGTAACCTGAACCTCACATATTCTTTTCTTGGCCTTAGAAAAACCCACCTTCACTAAATTTATAATTGATTTGACAGTAATTTTGTATCCTGAGATGTGATTCACAAGGTGAGCGGTACAGAGCACTTTGTGGCAAACTGCTTTGCAACAGTATGTTACAAAAAAGTGTTTTGTAGCGCTGTGTGATGATGACTCTCACACTGACACAGAAAGAGCTTTGTTTTGTTTGTTTGTTTTGATTCTTTACATCCCCGTCAACAATTTTTCAGTCATGTCGGGGCGGTTTTCCTGGGTTGAACCAGTACTAAGCAGAGGATAAGTGTCTTGCTCAAGGACACAACCAAGTGCCTCTAGTGATGCTCAAACATGCAGTCCCTGGATCTCGAG
Organism: Loripinus fragilis; assembly: GCA_964019695.1. Classification (NCBI taxonomy): domain Eukaryota; kingdom Metazoa; phylum Mollusca; class Bivalvia; order Lucinida; family Lucinidae; genus Loripinus; species Loripinus fragilis. Next base: position 84,181,230 of record OZ026517.1, read on the forward strand.
TCAAGCACTCTACAACTGAGCCACTGCGCTCCTCGAAAGAGCTTTGTGGGACAAACACTGTTGCATAGACAAAGCGTTCTGTGTGGCTTTTTATGTATGTGCAGAACAAATGAAGCGACTATCATTGTGCAACAGACTGCTACAGAAAAGTGCTTTATTGAGACATAGTCATTGCATATTGTTAAGAAAGCACTACAAAGCGCCAAATAAAAACGCTTGGCCTATGCAGTTCTTCTCTGTGCTTGCTGTTTTTTGACAGTGACTCAATTAGAAGCTTTCATTTCAGAGCCCAGACTTAGCCAGAGTGGCAGCTGCTGGTACCCCAACAGTGCCATTAAATGTCTCCCCTAAGCCTTTCCAGACAAGACAGAGCCCGGTACCACCTGTTAATCAGGCGAAGAAGGCACCAACTAGAACATCACCACTGACTCTAATAGATCAGACCAAAGGAATAACATTTAAAGAGTTTCTCGCTGCTATGTTGAAATGGAACCCTATTTGGTTTGATGAGCATGGTAAGTGTAGATGAAATCAACATTCTTGCATAGATGTCTATTGAAATAGCTGTTTACACCCATTGTCAATTGAACGAAAATCCATGTTCAAATCAGGAGATTCGCATGCTGTTTGAACTTAGGTCTGAACTTAAAAATACTTAAGATGAGCCCTGCATTATTTGCTTGACGTTATATACGGAAAGGGTTGCGGACCACCCTGATCATTTCGGCGATGTTTTTGTTCCCAAAGCCATTGCGTACGGTCATACCGTTGTGATGATGTTAGGGCATTCGAAAGTACACAGCCGACGCCATTTTGTTTAGAGAAATCCAATGTAAGAAAATATACAATTTAATGTTATAGCAGCGTTTTCGGTGCAAATTTGGTTGGAATAAAGTATTATATGCAAGTATAACGATCACACATGTTAATTTCATTGCATTGATACTTGCCGGGTCCCTCGGGAGATGTTTGAACACTTGGCCTATTGGCCTCGTGTTCAAATGGCATTAACAGGACCAGGCAAACCTTAATGCATGAAAAAACATGTATTATCCCTATAGTAATATTTTCATATTTTTCCTAAAAAAAAAATTCTGCACTTAATATCTCGTCCAGAACTTATTTGGGGTTAACTTACATTATTTGACTCACTAAGGCAGTTCTTCATGTTTGTACTTAACCTTTTGCAAACTGTTTTGACCCAGATCAGGCTCGGCAAAATGTCGAGCCTAATCTGGATCCAATATGTTTGACACTAAGATGGTATTCATGAAAGAATTTTTTGAAAAAAATGATTCTGAAAAGAAATCAGCAGACAACAAAAAGTTCATGGAATTTAGAAGGGGGCAAAGAGATAAAAAGTATAGAAGTAAATGAAGGTTCAGACTGGGAGCCAGTCATCTAACCCAGCTGAATAGATTAAACCTCAGGGGACAAAAATATTTCAATATTGCACTTGTCCTGCAGGACGAGTGACTTACAATTTTCATTTGTCCTGCAAACACATGCACTTGTCCTTTAAAAGTGTATGCAATAAGGAACATAAGGGAGTAATATGTAATATGACTTCCTCCAGTAATTACTCATTCTTTCTAGATTTCTCTCATAATTACTAGCGGACGGGTGGAATTTTTGTCCCCTGACCCTTTACCCACCAGTCACAACTTTTGTCATCTGCTCCTCTCGTCAAATTAATCCTGTTCCTATATGACCTGTATTGTAAACGATCGCAGTCTGATCAGGAATCATAGTGTTTGCCTCCATTATAAAATCTAGTCTGAAGTAAACTTGAGTATATGCACAGGGTTCGCACAGGCTTGAAAAGTACTTGAATTTAGAGGGCTTTCCAGGAAAGACCATGAAAATTAAATCTGCCTTGAAAAGTACTGGAAAATTACTCAAAAGTCTTTAAAAGTCCTTGAATTCTATATAGTCTGAGGGCTGGCCAGCTGGATTGGAATTTTTTTCAATCGGTCTGGTAGGAAAAATTCGTTTGTTCCAGGTGATAGTATAACTATATAGAAGTCAAATTAGGCTGGATGCCAAAAACAAAAGTGGTGCAGATTTTTTCAGGCGGCATTTCGTTACCCCACCCACTAAAAATATATTGTAATACAAATGTGTGAGCATTCAGCACAATTTCGATATGTATGAGTGTATATTGACTCCTTATTGATTTATATGACAGTTAAACAAGAAATTAATGATATAATTCAGTCAAAAAAATAGTAAAACATTATATGGTGCATTTGTGTTACCCCACCCACCCATTTTTCATAGAGTTTTTTTGTTTTGTAATATCGACAAATTAATACCATTTTAGATTTTTGTGTTTCAGCTACATGAATTAAGATTGAAAATAATTACTATCAGATGCAAGAAATAACTGCATTTTATATCGTTTTGATCTTGTTTATCCAATACCCCACCCACTATGAGATGCGGGTTCCTCTATATGAATATATTTTCACTATACATTGTTTGTTTCATGATTGAAAACATTATAAGTCCCAGATTACTCTGGCTTGAAAAATAAGGTCTAAAGGTGACTCTCTCTCTCTCTCTGCTATAGTTGGTTAAATTTAAATAATCTGACCATTTAGAAATAAGATTTAACTGTTAAGCTCTTGTTTTTTTATTGGGATGATAGTATAATAAAGCATTTAATGTAGTTTCCAGTTGTGCAATTTGGACAAAGAAATAAAAACTATTTTACAAGGTATTATACATGAATTATACATGTACCACGTCTGTCTATATAAACAAACCAATGATCAAACGTAAGTATGTTACAACCCATTACTTGGTCTATCTGACCAAGAAAATAATACATGGAATCACCATATAAATCAAAAATTTGTAGACCGTACACTTAGTAGTATTGGTCCTTAGATTGGCGGTATAGACCCCATTCCCAAGGGCAACTTTGTGTAATATAGTTTTTTTTAAACTGCTATTTACAGAGCTCAACATGACAGACATTAGCTCTCCTGCAGTTGCAGCTATCATGAGTAACAGTTGGGTAACATATGCTATAATTTAAATGGTTTAAAATGATACCATTAAATATAATAGAGTATTCTTATCCACATTTTAATAATCATTTATTTACTTGTCCTCATGCAAGGGATTCTCATAAGATTGAAAATATGTATTGGCTTCTCATCTGTATGTTCCATATGGATATTTGATGTTATCAACGTTACCTTCGAGTGTCATGAGATATATTAAATGCAATACAATTTGATTATATTTCATCCACGTTCAAACATAATTAATCTGCGGATTTTTATGAATAGATAAGTAGAGTGACTGTGTCCTCATTATTTTTGTTCTATATGCAATAAATTTAGCTTAAACAGGTGAAAGTGGCTTGGAAAATGCAAATGTGATTTTATAAATTACCATGAATTCTTGCGAGTTCGCAGGTTAATCCATATGGGTTGCTCTTTTTTCAGATAGAAATGAGATATTTCTACCTCAACCAATTATTAATTACACCATTGATCTAATCAAACTGGTAATAGTAACTAAGCCAAAGACAAGTATAATTAATAAGGTTCCCCTCCAATAATTATAACAAACTTGATAAATAATGCTACCTTGAATTAATTATAACCACCTAATATGGATAATGGATAGTTTTTATTTACCATCATATACTGCTATTGCTTTAACTTATAGTAATTAGATGCTTTTGATAAAGTGCAGAAGAAAGTTTCACACATTTCACATCCTCATGATGATGGTAGCAGATAGGCATTTTAACATTTCTCTGAGATGTTAGAAGCACATACGTTCACAACAAATGTTTTACATGTTCATATCCTCTACAAATAACCATTTTAAATGTTTTGTTGTTCGAGATTATGCTATTTGGCCCTGTTCACAGTTTTCAGTCATGCTGAGATGGTTTCCTGGGTTAAACCAGTATAAAAATAGAATAAACATACCCACAATGTACATTAGGGTATGGATTAATTGGAGTATGTAAGGTATAGTTTGATGAATAGCCTTAGTCTACCCTTGTTACATCAATTTGGACGGTTGTGCTATCATTTTTCAAATGGCTGGACCAAACTCAACCGTATTTAAAGAGTGACTTGCTTATATAAGTGAGAATTGCAAACGCCCATTTATTTGCCCCACCCAACCCCATTATAGGGCTTACGAGGTGATTAAAAGTATCAAAATGTGGTGATATACGATGGTGTGTATGTATTTGCAATTCTAGTTCCTTATAGGTCTCTACAAAAGACAAACATATAGAGGTTAGAACGTTTCAAAAGTTTACAGGACTGTTAAATGATCCTTGAACTTTATTTAAATTTATCAAAATCAGCTGCGATGGGAATTACTAACCTTAATTTCATGCAATAGTCATTTATTGTTGTGTGTTATGTATGTTACATTTTTCACATTCAAGATATTTAATATCATTTATACAGGGTTGAAACCATGCTTTAAAATGATTATTGAGATGTTTTATAAGGTAGTTATCTAGCTTATGCTTTGTGATTTTCTAATATCTACATTTTAGATTTGCATTATGCAATATAGTTTCGTGTTAACAACTAAAATATCTAAATAAAAGTTTGATAAAGTAACAATTTGATAAAGCGAATTGGATTTATTTTATCTCTTTATTATGTTTGAATCAGTTTGTTAGCTAACAAAGATTTTAGAAATGATCAAAATTGACTAAGGACCCCATACTGGAAACAAAGGCCACAAAGTTAAATATCTGTTTGCATTATGTGTGTCACTTAAATATTTGCCAGTAGCTTATATTAAGACACATCTTAGCTGATTCTGCCTTTAGTTTTAAGGAATTTCTCAGGCCTGATGTCGTTAAAACATTTGTATTCTTGTTACATCTTACAGTAGAACTTAATGTTTTAGTATGCTAAAGTGGCCCTTATGATTTGCAGTTTTTGCTTTGTGCTTCCAGGTTGAGTGTTTAATAACAGACACACTATATAAAATAGAAAAAAATATCATTTTTGCAGTAAGTCGAAGCCAAATCAAATTTCTTTTAAAGGTAAATACAAAGTATGGACCCATTTGAAATTGATAACGCATACAGAATCCAGAGGAACTATTATATCTTAGATGCCCATTTTGCTGGGTTTCATTTAAAAAGGTAACGTACATAACACAATGAAGGTTCCAAATTAACTTTTATAAGAGTACACTGCAATATGTGATGATTCTCAAGTATACCAACTAAACCTTATTTCAAAATCAGTGAGATAGATGTATGAAGAAGTACATTTATGTAAATCAATTATGAAAATAGAACGACTACTATGCAACCTTCCCATGTACAGTGTTCTGCCGAGGCCGCGATCCCGCGAGAATATCACGGAAATTTCAGCAAAGTTGTTGTTTGTGGCCGTGTTCCTTGGCTGTACCAGTACTGGCCGGGTGGGTTTATGCTTTTTGTGGTTCTTTGTCCAGGAACTCCCGAAGGCTCAACCGGCAGTGATTCTGGTTTTAAAGCGTCTCAGAAGACGGGGCAACAGCTTAAAGTCTCATCCGACAGAATGGGAGAAGCCGGGAATCGAACCTGCGACCCCTGGTTTACAAGACATAGGTTTATCCCCTACACCAAGGCGGCTTCAGCAAAGTTTTTTTTTTTTTTTATTTTTGTGGCCGTGTTCCTTGGCTGTACCAGTACTGGCCGGGTGGGTTTATGCTTTTTGTTGTTCTATGTCCAGGAACTCCCGAAGGCTCAACCGGCAGTGGTTCTGGTTTTAAAGCGTCTCAGAAGACGGGACAACGGCTTAAAGTCTCATCCGACAGACTGGGAGAAGCCGGGAATCGAACCTGCGACCCCTGGTTTACAAGACATAGGTTTATCCCCTACACCACGGCGGCTTCAGCAAAGTTGTGGCCTAAACATCCTAGTCGCGAATCTTGTCGCGGCCGAATTTTAATAAAATAGCCAATCTAAATTAAGTGTTTTATTGTTCTGAAATTTGCATATTTTAAATCCATTGTTAAATCACAGAGTGAACTTGGAGTTTAATGTAGCTCAGCAAAACAGCATTTAAACCTAATTATTATCCTTATAAACAATCACATTTCTTTTTTTTGTTCTTTTTTTCAAAACTATTGAGCATTTGCGAACTACTTTTAGCATGTATACAAAAAGCACATTATCTCCCTTACTATTGCTATATATATATATTAGCCTTATGCAGCATTTAGCTCCCTTATAAACAAGTACTAGCTTAGTGGAAAAGTTTCAGCATCAATGTACCGTGGGCAGGTGGGTGGGGCATCGCGTTGTAGCGATTACGCTGTGGGCAAACTGTGGCGCCCAGGTACCGCATTATAAAGGCGTTCCAGTGTATTTTCAGGAAAAAGCTAATGTCTCACTGATTTTAAAAATGTCCCCTAATTTTCAGGGCTGTTGAGACATTTGTCCCCATGTCTTATATCTGGTTCACACCAACGGCGAATGCTGCGCTTTAAATCAGCGAGCAAAGCGCCGTCATTTTTGTTTACTTTTCCAAAAATATCACGATCTCCTAAGTAATGTTACGCTCTGATAAGCTCTGATACGCTCTGATACGAATTGGGGGACGAATTATTGTCCGACTTGTTACGTTTCCTCACGATTTGATCCCGCTTTGATGAGGCTATGTTACGCTTGAAATCACGCTTTGATAAGCTTTGATAAGCTTTATTACGCTTTATTACGCTTTGATGCGACTATGACGCTTTAAATCAGGCTCTGATACGATTATCAAGCTCTGTTGTGCATTGTTACGCTCTGTTAAGCTCTGTTACGCATTGGAAAATGTCAAGATCGCCGATTTCATGCCCCTTTTTGACCCAGAGCTATAAATTAAGATGCAGCAGATCCAAAAAATCATTGCATCTTTGATTCCAGAACACGATGGCAGAACAACAAGATCCAGAAATTCCAGATGTACCAGAGCATGATCTATCTGAAGAAGACATGATGTTTGTCTCCCTGCTGTATAACTACATCCTAGCCCTTGAGTCGGAGCAGAGCGTGCCTACCAAAACGTGTCAATCCTTGATCAAAGCGCCTCAATTCGTGTGAAAGCGTGAGAGTCCTTCATGAAAGCGTGACAAAGCGTGTCAGATCTTGATGAAAGCATCTGACCTCGTGTCAGATCTTCATGCCAGATCGTAGCAAATCTTGAGACATCTTAACGAAGCGTGTCAAGTGGTGACAGACCGTGAAGACTGGGGTCCCCGCTTTGAACCAAGCTCTGTTAAGCTTTCCTACGCTTTGAGTCAAGCTTTGCTGAGCTTTGTTACGCTTTGTTAAGCTTTGATACGCTCTTGGCGCTTTAATCAATTCGTGACAGAGCGCCCAAAATTTTTGAACAGTTCAAAAAAATTTGGCGCTCTTGCCGAATGTCCCGCTTTACTCCAAGCTTTCCCACGATCTATTACGACCCTGCCGCTTTAATCAAGCTTTGTTACGCTTTGGTGCCGCTTTGCACGCCGCTTTAAAGCGCCATCAAAGCGCCGTTGGTGTGAACTAAGCATTAGCAACCTTGGCAGAACACTGCATGTATAGAAAATATGGCATATCTTATATAGCCATTCGAAAAAAAGGGTCTTATACTCTCTGTATTATTTTTAGGGCCAAGAAATACAATATATGTGATTAAAATTTAGTAATTATATAAGAACATGTAATTTCATAACATTTCCAATAATGACACATTTGATATGAGCAGTACCATGAAATACGCCGTCATTTTTATACCAAGCCATCCAAAATTGAGAACAAAACATTTTTTCCTAGCTTATGGGATACACTAAAATATTAGTTTAAGCCACCGAACTGGCTTTAGCAAGGGATGTGCATATTTCAGCTGAACAAAGACTTAGACGTCATGAAAAATAAGTTTAATTGAAAAAATAGCACACTTTTGGGTAGGTGCGCTTATTATGTTGTAGAAAAAAATCTGCACCACTATCAGATCTGGCATCCACCCTAAAAGTGACTCTTACATGTTACTTAAAACGACTGTACCATTGGATATTTTCTACCAGATGGATTGAAAAAAAATCTTAAATAGGGCTCTTTTATAAACTGGGCCTTAACCTAATATATTCTGTAGAACTTGGCACTGTTGATAGAGGCCTAAATCAGTATAGAATTGTTGTGCCTATATTTGGTGCAGCATATTTTGAGTAATATGCAGCACCAAATAAAGGCACAACAATTTTATACTAATTTTCCAGTACTGTCTCCATTATCTCAGTCTAGCATTTCTGAAGTAGAATTTTAACACTTAGATCAGTATTTCTCATTAACTTTACGTCCTTGAAAACTGTTGGAGAGGCTTTTAGAAGTCCTTGAAAAGTCCTTGAATTTTACTCATACTTGCCTGTATGAACCCTGATGCAGCCCACGTATAAAGCAGACATTTAAACAAAATTTTCATTTAAAGTCTTTTTTAGCTAAAATAATATTGACAGGCTAAGGGTTAACCCTACTTAGTAGATGCTCCTGTAAATGCTAGCTAATGAAAATGCTGTCTGTTGATGTAGTTGAGAGGGCATATTGCTGTTTTTTTGTCACTTTTTAAATCTTCGAAATCTTTAGAAACGTGCATGCTAGGGTCTTGAAATCCACATGAAACAGTTGCTGACTGACTGAGTTATCTCCCATTCTTGTAGGCATAACTCATTTGAATTGATATTCTCTGGTAAACTTTTGTTCAATAACATTAAAAATATAATTACATGTACTGTATTTGTTATTTTTTTACAGCCAAATTGCTTGAAGTCAACCGTAATGCTGAGCCTCCACCGTGTACCCATGGTCTGCCAGGGAACCCCACACTGTATCCACTGTACAATAACATGTATTTGTGAATTTTTTACAGCCAAGTTGCTTGAAGTCAACCATAATGCTGATCCTCCACCGTGTACCCATGGTCTACCAGGGAACCCGACACTGTATCCACTGTACAATTACGTGTATTTGTGACTTTTTTTACAGCCAAGTTGCTTGGAGTCAGCCGTAATGATGAACCCAAAACCGTGTACCCATGGTCTGCCAGGGAATCCCATACTGTATCCACTGTACAATTTGTGATTTTTTTACAGCCATGCTTGAAGTCAACCGTAATACCGAACCTCCACTGTGTACCCATGGTCTGCCAGGGAACCCGACACTGTATCCACTGTACAATTACATGTACTGTATTTGTGAATTTTTTACAGCCAAGTTGCTTGAAGTCAACCGTAATGCTGAACCCCCACCGTGTACCCATGGTTTGCCAGGCAATCCCACACTGTATCCACTTACAGAGAAGTACAAGAGTTTCCAGGAATACAGTGATAATTTCATGGTACCACTACTGCTGTATGAAACCTGGGAAAGTGTAAGTTTCATAAGTTTAGATAAATAAATATTTTCCGCGCAAAATTGTAAATATTTTTCTCTCACCCATCAGTTTTGACACATGTTTTGGGTGCGCAAAAGAACTGTCTCATTGAGACGGTTCTTTTGAGTACCCACAACATATGTTTTGTTTGAGAAATAAGAAAATCAATTTTTTGGTACACCCTCTTAACTAATGATCTGAGTTTATTGTAAAATGATTCAAGGAGTTTCTTGATGCAAATTTTGGGTGAATTAATGGGCCTCATATGAGGGATGTTCGAAACAAATTGCTTATTGTCCATTATCTCTATATCCATGCGGGGCACTATAAAAACCTTTATATACCTATCTAGGTTTATTCAAGGTCTACACAAGGATGTATAAATGTACATGTTAGACTATTTGTAAGACATAAAATTTGTGACATTAATACACACAGTCATTGCCACTGTGGTAAAAATAGTTGGTAGAAGCGACGACCATAAAGATGAAATACAGGCTTACATCAAAGCTCGCTCAAAACTTGGTTGTTCTTTGAAGTAGCTGATGACTGAACTTTCTACTACTTAAGGACCTCCTTGTGTGTTTTATGACACAGTTAGGAAATCTGATTTATTTCTCTGAGCAAAGCTACTTAAAACTGCAGTATAGCTATAAACAATAATTAACCCCCTAGTGTTCTCCAAAAAGGAAGAGAATAGGTGTCATTGACAGTGATTAATACTTGATCTGCCATTAATCAAATAAAAGCAAATTATACTTTACAATTTCCTTTCACAAACCGATGTATAAATACGCCACATAAAATCCAGTACAGGACCGGAATTTAACTAGAATTGAACAAATTTTCCACTTTTTTTGTTAAAAATTGTTGAATTTAACGTTAACACTACATGTACCCTTGTTGTTGTTTATGTTTTGTAGGTATATAATTAATAGATCATTACTTTAGTAACTTGATCCAATGGGACCCATCGGATCAAGTTACTAAAGTAATAATGTGTATGTACAGTCAAATCTCATAAATTCGAGTCCTATGGACTAGAGGTTTTATTTCCGAAGTATCGAAAGTTGAATTATAGGGAGGTAGATATGAAAAAAGAAACGTATCAGGGAAATGTTTCTTTTAGGCACCAAAACATATGTTTTTATAGACAGTTATCAAAACAGTTCCTAAATAGGCCCTATTCTCGTAATCCAGTATGTCCAGAATTTATTTCGAATTAGCGAGTATTTCTAATTTTCAAGGTTTTACTGCATTATAAAATTCTTTATCATAATAATTATATTTTTCAGAGTTTTCAGACAATAAGAGAAAGACAGAACAGAAGGACAGTACTGAGACATAAACTTTGTCTTAGTGGTGTTCATGATGGGGGTGATAAACTGAACGATTTTATCTTGCTTGGTAAGTTTAATGATTAATTGATGGTTAATGTTCTAAAATATTGAACAGTCTGACTACCTATCTATCTACCTTGTCAGCAAGATTTCTAATAAATACACATTATTATTAAGGGTGTTAAGAAATGGGCGCCTTGCATTTGGGCACTTTTTGCAATTAGCGATGGTATCTTTTGTGCACTTTTTGCGATTTCAATTGCGCACTATTTTCACACCCCAATCAGGATTAATAGGTGATTTGTGGCTGTGAAACGATGACTTGTACAGGTAACCAACCATACAGGTAACCATACAGGTGAGAAACGTACTTAGTATTTTTTTCTTTCCTTTCTTAATATGAATCATAAAATGTTCTCTCATCCAACCATTTTCATATATATTGATATTTTGAAGAAAGTCTAAGCAACAACATATGTGAAACTCAGAAATCGTGACTATCAGACTCCAAAGAAGAGGGTCGAGAAAGAAAAACTTAATTTCTTAATGAACCAGTACTGACAGTAAATTTAAAAACTAAGAAATGTCTAGTTTAGACTTTATTAAATATTAAAATGGTTGGCTACAAATTCTTTGCTAAAACTAAAATAATTAAGTCCTTTTAAAACTGACTGGTTGGAGGGGGCAACGAGCTTAATCGGCAAACAGTAGGCTTAAGAATGCTCAATGCACATTTAACAAGTTAAAACTAGCTGTAATGACTTTCAACTACCTTAATTACCCCCAATTCATTTTAATGAGGTGTGAAAAAAGTGCGCAAATGGTATGCAGAATCATGCGCAAATGAAGGAATTAAAGTGGGCAAAAGATATACTGAAGTGCGCAAATGAAAAACGCCGTAAGAAAGTTTGTACAGCAGTTCATCATATCTTTTCAACAAAACATAATCATGTAAATAGTTCAGTGATATCTTAATAATCATTGTTGTTACACTGCATGTAGTCTTTTCTCAATCCACATCGTCTAACACTAACAAAGTTTGACTGACTAACCCACAAGGGTTGATGCATTTTTAAACACCAACCAATGAACCTATCAATCCGCAGACCATTGAAAAGGAAATGATGCTCAAAATATTGCAACTTCTATGTACATGTTGTTGCTTGTGATATTTTATATGGTTTCATATAGTGTTTGACATAAACAATGTCACAAAAATATGTTTTCTATGGGTACTGTCTTCAAATGTTCAGGAAAATTCCAATATTTTCCAAAATTTGTGACATTTATGATTTTGGGTGGTTGTTTTCAGCCTTTCAGTTTTTGAAATGTTCCAAGCATTTATACAAGATGACTACGTGTCCATGAATGGTTTCTTAACCAATTATGAAAGGTTCTGGTCTCAAAGGCAGGCCTCCAGATAAGAGTGTGTATTGGAAAAGTATTTTCTTTATTTCTCATCCAAAGCATATGTTGTGGGTGCTCAAAAGAACCGTCTCAATGACATGTTTAAATTAATGGGTAAGAAAAACAATAAAAATTTTACGCAAATAAAATTTCCTTATCTGGACCTATGTAAGATCATTGCATAGCAAGGATTGTTTGCTGTATACCCCCATTTTGCTCCTCGAGCCTGAAATTTTCAGTGTGGTACTGGTCTTTGCAGACCTTTTTTTTCTTGACAAAGTATTTGTTTAAATATCCCATTGTTTATTTCTTTTCAAGAATATCCACTATAAAGAATATCAGTGTCATTTATGTAATTTTGCGCATAATTACTCGACTAACAGGAAAACAATTTTATTGCGGAACAAACTTCCTTAATAACCTTTAATAGCAACTTTGTCTGGCATACTGGATCATGTCAAGTGGATGAGGTCATACCATTAGATCACTGTTCGTGTCACGGGTGATCCAATTGTATGACCTCAGCCACGAGACATGATACTGTACTGAGACGTGATACTGTACGTCAGATCAAGTTACTTTTATAATAATATACTATGCACAATAAGTTTAGCAATTTCTTATGTTTCCCAACTTTTTGTGCTCATCTTTGTGCAATATCGAACAATTTCAATTGCAATGACGAGAACAGGATCTTAGGCAAATGAAACCACGAATTTACAGACGCCATCCTTTAAATAGGCATTTGGGGAGAGTAAGAATTGCAGGAGGGTCAGTAAGCAAAATTCAAATCCGTTGTAAGTAATGCTAAAATGATAAGCATGTGAATTTCCGTTTGGTGGTCTTTCAACTTCCTCATGCATCATACGCCTATAAAAACTATTGGTTATGTGACAGATGTGAAAGAGATTTCATGCTGAAAAAATTAGCTGCCATCAATGACTTCAAAACCTAGTCATCATTTGATTAAACTTCTAATAATGTTAATTAGTGTTTCAATTCAACAGAGAATCAGTTTACAAAGATATCATAGGCTTACAATGTAACTCATCTTATGGTTGATTAAAACCTTAAGTTACTGAAAAATGGTGCGACGAATTTGCGAGATAACAGTGACTTTAGATTTTATCTTTCGGCTCGTCCTCTTAGCCATGAAGATGTTCATTCAAAATTATTTGTCTGAATATGTTGGAAGGCATCAAACAGTTTTACTTGTTAATGTGGTTCAAGAAAAACTGACTAGAAACACTGTTTAAATGTGATCACGTAAAAGCATTAATAAAACGTCAAATTGTGAAAACTTGATCCTTTATTTCTCTGAAAAAGTTCAGAAAATTGCAACATTTGCTATGCTTACAATCTTTCGAAAATGGTTTTGGCTTCCCCCAATGATCAGAATTACCCACGTTACCTGCTAGTCTTAAAATTTAACGTCATTGTAGCAAGGCAACTGCGTTTGGCAATTCTGTATTTTTTTAATGGAAATTCTTGTCAGATTTTTGACGCTTGCATTTTCATGACAGCAAATGAAACTTGAGATCTGATGTGGATGGGCTCACCCATACAAAACAATTGCTAAACTTATTGTGCATAGTATATGTTTATCATATATACCTTTCTTCTGACATTATTCTGATTTTATGAATTGTTTTTTGGTGTTTAATCCAGAAAAATTGCGGGAACGTTTGTCATTACATTTTTGTCTCTGGATGTTACGTCATCATGTTTTCTGTCTCTGGTTCCATGCTTGAAATTTACTTTACGAAAGGTTGACGCAAAAATGGGTAACCGACATTAGCCTCGTTTTAAAGGACAGTGATATTATTCAGCTATTCGCTCACTTTATCGCTACATGCTATGGAATGTCCATGTCTCTTGTAAAGCTATTGAAGATAGGAAACAGTTGGGGCATCGCTAGACAGTGACACAATAGCGGAATAGTACGGAATCGGAAAACCTTAGTTATTTGATCCGGCTTTCTTTATCAGATGGCAAGAAAACAGACAGTTCAATAGATGTATCATTTATAGGTATATGATATGCTAAAAGTCCTACATCCTTCAAACTTGGTCGGCTTATAGGGGATAATGAGTAGATTACCTAATTAATTTTTTACAAACTTCAGAAAAAAATCAAGAGTAATTGAGTGCACTACCTCCTTGGACAGACATGTTTTTGCAAGAATAATTTCAAGTTAAAGAAAACATTTTACAAGTTAGCAATACTAGATTTGACCATTGCTTTAGAGTGAAGTTTTATGAGCATTCCATTGTCATCAACCCTTTCTTTGCTGTCATCTGCTGATAAATTTTGCAAACAGTTTGGACCCAGATCAGGACCGACCGATTGTCGGTCCTGAGCTGGATCCAAACTGTTTGGCATGACACTCTGATAGTGTTACTGAAATAATTTTTTGAAAAAGTTAATTTTGAAAAAAGTCAGCAGACGACAACAAAAGCATGATTTTGGTTTAAACTTTTAGGTCTGATGACAGAAAGAGAGCGTAGTCAGGGCCATTGTGTCTGTGAGGGTGACCTTGTGACCTTGAATATATTTGGCACTATGTTAGATGTAAACAACAAGCCTGGGGAGAAGAAATGGGTGTCACAGCTTGCTCTGGTAGAGAAGGTCATCTACAGAGATGGCAATGTACAGAGTCTCTGCAATTATAGTGTGGAACTAGGTAATAGAAAAATGAATAATAGTTCTATTGAGCCCTAGCAGACAGAAGTTTCAAACCTTTTTCCATGCTCAACTGACTTGAGCGGATACTGGGATGCGTAGCACAGTCTGTAACGTGTCTGAATGCAGATCCAGGGGTCGCAAATTCGACATACTTTCGCAGAGATTGATTATGAAATAATTTCTACGGCCATTCTCCTCCCTTCCACTGATTCAAGAAGGGTTATTTTCAGTTACAAACGAAAGTATGTGCACGAAGTACTGGTTATCCGCTTAGTTAAGCTTGCACAGGAAAAAGTGTGGTTAGGTGAACTGACCGTCCCGACATGACCATAGCTGTTGACTGGGAAGTAAAGCATTAAACCAAACAAAACAAATCATTTGAGTGAAGTGCAGTGGCACAGAGCCCCTCAATTGGTAAGGCGTTAGACTGGGGATTGAATTGCTAGTTCGAGACTCACAGCCGGGGAGTCACTGTGTTGTGTCCTTGAGCAAGACACTGTATCCGCTGCTTAGTACTGATTCAACCCAGGAAGACAGGAAATGGTCTGAACATGACTGAAAAATTGTTGACTGGGATGTAAAGCACCAACACAAACAAAATCAACTCACTTGACCGTGAAATTTGAAATCTTCATAAACATCAAAATACAAACAATTTAGGCAAAGATTCTGCTCAGATAAGCAGAGACAATGTCATTTGTTCTGGTAATGAATTTTAAAATGCCAACAATTGTTGGCATTTTAAAATTTATGACCAGAAGAAATATCCCGCTCATGTAAGTTGAGCATGCAAAAAGTTTTATAACCTAAAGACTCAAAATTGCATAGAATTATTGGCCTGATTGTGTAAATGACACATATTGATTTCATGGTCAGGTCAAGGTCACATTGACAAAAAATAGTTGTTTTTGCAACAGCTTTAAGTGCAAATTACTAGGCCACATTGTGTAGATGACCCTTAAACTTTGATGATTGTTGGTGCGAAGTTTATATGAGCGTAAACTGGCATGTTTATTTATTTATAATATGACGTTGCGTCTGGGAGTGAAATAACACCATGCAATAAAATCGATAAACCACAAGTGGTTTACAGATTTTCGGGAAACCTTATGCTGTCCATAAGAACAGCCCATACATAATGGCATAATTATAACATTTTTGCAGCAGAAATGAGATTTCAAAGTAATCTTAATGTCATATGATAAATAGAAGCTAACATTTGTGCTTTTGTATTATTGAGTTTAAACTCGTTGCGAAAAAAAAGATAAAATGCTTGGCAAGCCTCACATTTTATTTCTTTTCTACAACTCGTGTAATAAATTCAATAAAACATGAGCACTCATGTAAGATCCTCTATATAGCACAGTAGTAGTACATTTAGGTAATTTTATTTACATCACCAGTAATGCTATTGAAATCAGAAAGACCAAAACTCAATAGAGAATACAACAGGGTCAGTCTGGTAAAAATTGATTCTGATACTTAGCTCACCTGAGCCCTAGTATTCAACCTAATAAGCACATTGTGTGGATAACTTTTTTTTTTCATAATTCTTTACCAATTTTTGAAAAAAATGTAGATCCAAATCAGCTGGCTTTTGGTTGCTGGGAAAGCGGGGTGATCCAGATACACTTGTACAGTAAAACTTGTCTTAAGGGGCCACTCAAAAATAGACAAAATAAGGGTCTTAAAGACAAATGGTAGCTTAATGAAGGTTGAAAGTATTGCAGAATGCTCTCTTGGAGCATTCTGCAAGACTTTTTACCTGAATTAAGCGGTAATCGGTCTTGAAAACAAATTTTTAGTCTCCTTTTTGAGTGGTCGCTTAAGACAGGTTTTACTGTAGATACTTTAATGTGTGTTAATGCTATTAAAATCGAATGAAATTCGGATTGCAATAAGATAATTGTGGTTTGGTCGAAATATAGCTTGATTTGATCTATTTAGGCAAGTTGAGAAAACCGGACTCTTACACCCTGAAAATGATACTGAAAACAAGGGGAAGAAAGTTCAAACCAGATTACAGCATCCTGGGAGAAGTAGTGGTATGTCTTAAATAGGAGTTCTTTGTTTACCCTAAATTTTCAGCCAACTTAATACCTAATCCCACCAATATTTTTTGTCTTGAAAATGTTGTTTGCTTATTATGCCTGCTGCTTATATACAAGTGCACACATTTATTTCATTCAGTTACCATTTATTCTGACAGGAATATGTTAACACCCACTGACAATCACTGGTCTATATCTGAATCAATGATCAAGTATTTTTTAACATAATTGATCACATATCTTTAAGCTTGTCCAATCAGTTGACTGTATTACAAAATGTTTATTGTGTAAGGGTTGAATGCTGACTACTGACCTTGATTGCGTAATCTGTTCACGTTCAAATAACTATAAGTTGACCTGTAAACTACGCTATTAAATTCATAAGAAACACTGTTTTATGTGTTGTTACTGAAACATAATTGAATACACAATTATTGTTCAGTATAAAGGGACAAATTTGTAAAATATTTCGTGTTTTTTAATTCTCACAGTACAAGACTTACCGCGAAAATTGGACGAGGCTGAAATTTTCCATTTTATGGTACACGTTATCACTTCAGAAGATTCAATTGTTTGTTTTGATGCTTTACGTCCCAGTCAACAGCTGTGTTCATGTCAGGATGGTCAGGTCACCTAACCACACTTTTTTCCTGCGCAAGCTTGACTAAGCAGTTAACGAGTACTTCATACATATTCTTTCCCTTGTCACTGACAACAACTCTTCTTGAAACAGCAGACGTGAGGAGAATGGCTGTAGAAATTATTTCATGATTCAATCTCCAAGATAGTATGGGCCCGGGCTGGGATCCAAATCGCAACCCCTGGATATGCAGTCAGACACGTTACCGACTGCGCATTGCGGCCTGGTTCCGGGAGATTCATGACAAAAATTTGAATTTTATTATTTAGTATTAGTATATACTATTTAAAAGTGTAACAGAATTTTTTGTTACATCACACATGACATATGGGCCTCGAGAAAAAATGTCTTTGGTGTTTGGGAACAGCAAAGGCGCAGACCAGCCTTTACATCTATGCAGTCTGATCAGCAAAGATCTTAATGACAAAAGGTAGCCTAATGATGGTCAAAAGTATTGCAGATGGAGCATTCTGCAATACTTTAGACCTGCATTTAGCGATAACTGGTCTTGAAAACCAATTTCCGGTCTTTTTGAGAGTGGCCGTTTTACACAGGTTTTACTGTTACATATCTAAACTTAATACAAGCGAAATTTCAATGTTCTAGCTGTCTCTGTAGCGGATCAGGCTGGTTTGGTTATTACCTGGTTGGAAACTTCGAAGACAGGTTTTCTCGGGATGAGGCCCATATTTGTGATGATGTCGCATAACATGTCTTTGCTCACCGGATAAGGATATTTGATATTGTATCAAAGGATAGAAAATCTTATCTTACCCATGATATCTTACCCAGGCTGTCATGTGAGGGTTGTGCATTGGTTGTATTGGAACTCACACACATGGTCGTCAAGTGACGTCACTGTTATGTTAAAGTGATATCATCATAACATGTCGCATCTCAGCCCATTCAGGAATTTCTGAGATCCTTTTTAAACATAAAATGCGGCATTTAATGGTGAGCAGGAAAATGAATCCATTATTCGTGTGAGGGTGGGATAGTAAAATCAGTCCCTTGTGATCCCCGTTTTTCATCACTCTGCAAGCCTGGTGATGCCAAACGGTTATTCTCAAGGCAGATTTTTCTACCCCACCCTAAAACTCATGATGGATTTCCTCACAGAAATCAAAGGAGCAGGACAAGCTTGATTAATGAAACATGTGATTTGCCTCATGTGATTTCCAACAATGCTGCAACAAGTGTGCGCAGCCTCCTTTTAAGCTTAGAAACTCCAAATGATGATCAGTCAGTAGCTTAACATTCATAGAATATTTAAGCAACTAGCAAAGGCTCTGATCAGACTGCGCATATGCGCAGGCTGATCTTAGGCCTTGCTGGTCGCAAATACCACATTGTTGGAAATCTCATGTCGCGGCTCAAACAGCAAAGCCCAAATTTTTTTTCTTTTACCAAAATGCTCCTTATTATCCAATAAAGAAAATGAATAGCTACACTTTGTGTTTTTTGTCCACTTACATAAAAGTTTGGCATTTGAAATTCTGAAGTGGAATCGGGGAAGTCGATGGATAAAGCAAAGCTCATAACACTGTTTTTGTATGGTTGTTGGATAAGGCTGGTAAATGCACAGGCAGCTCATTTATGACAATGGATTTATTCCAATTAAGGGCCCATGAAGGGCAAAAAATCATAGGAGAAATTCTCCATACAATGATTGAGCATAATTAGAAATACAAGAATACACAGTACAGACACAAAAGACAATACATATTAAATGTAATCACTCAGTGGAGAGCATGCAGAGCTATCTAAATGTAAACCTATGGAAGTATGATCCAGAAATGTATGTCATTGTACCTCATCAAAGTAGAGAGAAACAATGCCACCCACATCATGATACATAATCCAAATTATATAGAGCTGATGTTTACTGTAGAGCATGTAAAGCAAACGATTCAAATAGAAAATTTGAAAGTTCAATGATAACATTTTTGTCAGAATTGGTTAATAACCAGTTAAATTTCACCTTATCTTTTAATGAGCAAAAGTTCCCACAATTTATCTGAACAACTGAAAAGAGATTGTTACGAGGACTATTATATTTCGAGCACTTAATTAAAAAATGAAATTCATCTTCAATTTCTGATAAACAATGATCACAGAATCTATTTTCAACAGGAATAGGTGGTTTAGAAAATCTTCCTCTTTCAATTTTAAGTCTATGTGCACTAATCCGAAATTTAGTTAAAGACCTTCTTTTATCAAAATTTTTAATTATGTTCAAATATTGTTCAAATTCAAAGTGTTCTTTAAATGAAAAATAGGTCCTTAACTTTCCATCCATATTATTCGCTCGAAAATCAGCCCGAAATATTTTAAATTCAGCTAAAATAACATTTTTAATATACTTTTTAAAGGACTTGAAGCTCATATCTGATAACATTTCAGTTGTAACAGAGACATTGAGCAACTTACATACATTACTAATAGAACTAAACCAAGTATTGAAACCTTCATTGTGTAAAGTCTTTGAGCATGCAAATGCATCCATAAGAAGCTCAGAAGAGGTAGTTTCAAGTCTATGCCAATAAGACAAGGCTGAAAGAAGAATATTCACTTGAATCGGATAGCTGGCAAGTTCTGAAGTTATAGCAAAATTAGAGCTTTTTTGTGAACACCTAAAATATACTTACAAAAATGAATATGCAACTTTTCAGAGTTAACAGATTTAGAAATTTTAGAATAATAAAAAAGATCATGAATTGTAGCTCTCTTTGATAATGAACATAACCAGATTTCAGACCCATATAATAATATGGGTTTAACAGTGTGATCAAATATATGCAGACTTGTATAAATGCTAGGATTGAGAGATAAAATATTGCGTTTGAGTGAATATAGAGCCTTCACAGCCTTATCATAAAGTTGTTTTTTTTGCAGGTGTAAAGGTACCTGAAGCTGAAAATAAAACACCAAGATATTTATAAGAAGTTGTACAAGATACTTCATTTCCAAAAATAACAAAACTATGGTTATTAACAAATCTACCCGCCTTATTGAAAATTAAAACATTAGTTTTTTTCAATATTGATGGAAAGACACCAATCTTCACAAAAGGCTTGTAATAAATTAAGTTTTTGTTGTAAACCAATTGCAGAAGATGATAGTAAAATTACGTCATCTGCATACATTAAGCAATCTATTCTTTTATTATTTAGATATACAGGATCATGGGAGGACAGGAGGTACTTAGGCAGATCATTTATAAAAAAATTTTGAATAAATTTGGACTTAAAACATCCCCCTGTCTTACTCCAACCATTTATAAATAAGATTAATTTGTTTCAACCAAATAAACAGTAGGGAATTTTTTTTCTTCTAGTTTCTCTGTTTATTCATTTGTTGTGGTGTACATTTGATGCATCGCACACAGGTTTAGATAAACAAAAATTTTCAGTGTAAAATTTTAAATATTTTCTTACCCATAATTTTTAGCATATGTTTTGGGTGCCCAAAAGAACCGTCTCTATCGAGTTCGATCCCGGCCCGGTCCCATACTTTCGTGGAGATTGATCATGAAATAATTTCTACGGTCATTCTCCTCCCTTCCGCTGAATCATTCATGAAGGGTTGTTGTCAGTTACAAGCGAAAGTATGTGCACGAATTACTGGTTACCCGCTTGTTCAAGCTTGCCCAGGAAAAAAGTGTGGTTAGGTGAACTGACCGTCCCGCAATGACCATAGCTGTTGACTTGGGACGTAAAGCAACAAAACAAACAAACAAACAAACAAAAGAACCGTCTCAATAAGACGGTTCTTTTGAGTACCCACAACATATGTTTTGGCTGAGAAATAAGAAAACTATTTTTCTGTTACGCACTCTTGACTAAAGTCCTGCTCTCATTAAGATGCTAGCCATGAATCAAATGTAATTTTTCTGTTTTTCAGCAAATTGGATCAGTTGTAACGACCCTACGACAGTTTAAGGCTCTAGAAAGTTTCCCTCAGAATCCTCTATGTGGTGATATCCTCTGGCCAACCAACAACGAAACCTACTTTGATAAAAATACAGAATCTAATCTTAAAATAGAGGTAAGCATATTCATTTATTTGAACCATATCATGAACTTTTTCCTTGCTAGTGGCGACATATTTGCTTATGCTGATACACAATTGCAAACTGTTTGATAACAGATCCGGACCGACTAAATGTCAGTCCTGATTTGGATCGAAACAGTTTGACTCTCTAATGGTGTCCATGGAATCTTTTGGAAAAAGTTAATTTTGAAAAAAGTCAACAGACGACAACAAACGCATGAAAAATTACTAAGCATGCAAAGAGTTAAGATTTATAGACTCCATAGGCTATTTTCAGATCATGACATCATTTTCTTTTTTTAGGTTCTGTTTATGAAGTTTCCCATTCGTGTACTATCTAGTTTGGTTGCTAACTTAAAGTATATATCACCACTTATCTATTGACTATATAAGCTGACTGTGTAAGACTATTCAATACTATCTATTTTGACCATTTTTGATTCAATCTTAATAGTCTCGAAGGTTGCATAGAAATGCCAGTAGATGAATTGTTTCTTGCATCTAATACTTTGCTATATACTGTTTTGTTATACAGGGTGGCTTCAACCCCTCCCAACTCAAGGCCATTACAACAGCAGCCAAGATGGTATCTCAGCCTAGTCATCTGCCTAGGATCTGTCTGCTACAGGGACCCCCAGGCACAGGAAAGTCTCACACTGTACTTGGAATCATCAATCAAATACTCAAGGTACTTTAATATTTATGCATGCCTCCAGATAAGAGTGCATAATTGAAAATCATTTTCTTATTTTCCAACAAATACATTAGTTGTGGGTACTCGAAAGACCTATCTCAATGAGATGGTTCTTTTGAGCACCCAAAAACTTGCTTAGACTCATAAATAAGAAAATATTCACAATTCTATGCTGAAAATTTCTGCATATCTGGATCTATGCTAATACTGTAGGGTTATAATATACAGTTATTTCATGCTTGTTTGTAGTATAGTCAAAACTATTGCCCAGAGGTGCTGTGGACGACCTGATTCACTATTGCAGAAGAAGATATGCACATGCTTTTCTCAGAAATCTGAAATTATTCTTCTTTTTTTCTTTTTTAACTAAACTTTTATTCAAACTCTTATGCTAGTAAAGTGCTTTGGAAGTAGGTACCTTGTGAGTGCAACTCCTACTTCATTTTTTGGCCAATAGTTTTGAAATGTTACAAGTGTTTTAATGATGGTCTGAAAATATGTATGTGCTTTTTTTTTCAGAAATCTGAAATTATATTTTTCACTGTTTTTCGCAACTGACTCTAATACTCCAAGAGTTTTTGACTGATCCTTTTGAAATTAAATAGCTGTTTTAATAATGGTCTGATGATATGCATGTGCTTTTTTTTTGCTTTTTCTCATTTTTCCCTGTTTTGTGAACATAGCCATTTTAACTTACTCATTTTAAGACTCCTTTCATGATATCTGTAGCTCATATATATGTTAAAACTGATAGGTAAAATTTTTTTTATAATTTTACGCAAAAAGGTTATCTTTATCTTGACCTATGGGTGATAGACTTGAGATAATGTTGAGTTATAGTATTTCAGGAGAAATAGAAGAAAGTGAGGATATGTCTGTGTGCCCAGTCTCATGCTGCAGTTGATGAACTTATCAGGAGACTTGACAGACAGAATGTACAAGTCAAACGAAATTGAAAATAAATTTCTTATTATATCTCAATCAAAACATATGTTGTAGGTACTCAAAAGAACCGTCTCAATGAGACGGTTCTTTTGAGCACCTAAAACATATGTTAAAACTGATAGGTAAGAAAATATTTACAATTTAACGCTAACAGGTTATGTACATCTTGACCTATGGGTGATAGACTTGAGATAATATTGAGTTCCTATTTCAGGATAAACAGAAGAAAGTGAGGATATGTCTGTGTGCCCAGTCTCATGCTGCATTTGATGAACTTATCAGGAGACTTGATAGACAGAACATACAAGTCAAACGAAATTGAAAAATATTTTTATTATTTCTCAATCAAGACATATGTTGAAGGTACTCAAAAGAACCATCTCATTGAGACGGTTCTTTTGAGCACCTAAAACATATGTTTAAATTGATAGTTAAGAAAATATTATATTTTATGATAAAAGATTTTGTGTATCTTGATCTGTGGTTGATAGACTGGTTCCTATTTCAGGACAAACAGAAGAAAGTGAGGATATGTCTGTGTGCCCAGTCTCATGCTGCTGTGGATGAACTTATCAGGAGATTTGATAGAATGTAAAAATCAAGGAAATTGAAAAATATTTTTCTTATTTCTAAATCAAAACATATGTTGTAGGTACTCTAAAGAACCGTCTCAATGAGACGGTTCATTTGAGCACCCAAAACATATGTTAAAACTGATAGGTAAGAAAATATTTATAATTTTATGCTAAAAGGTTATGTTCATCTTGACCTATGGGTGATAGACTTGAAATAATGTTGAGTACCTATTTCAGGAGAAACAGAAGAAAGTGAGGATATGTCTGTGTGCCCAGTCCCATGCTGCAGTTGATGAACTTATCAGGAGACTTGATAGACAGAATATACAAGTCAAACGAAATTGAATTGAAAAAGAATTTTCTTATTTCTCAATCAAAACATATGTTGTAGGTACTCAAAAGAACCGTCTTATTGAGACAGTTCTTTTGAGCACCTAAAACATATGTTAAAACTGATAGGTAAGAAAATATTTACAATTTTACGCTAACAGGTTATATTCATCTTGACCTATGGGTGATAGACTTGAGAGAATGTTGAGTTCGTATTTCAGGATAAACAGAGGAAAGTGAGGATATGTCTGTGTGCCCAGTCTCATGCTGCAGTGGATGAACTTATCAGGAGACTTGATAGACAGAACATACAAGTCAAATGAAATTGAAAAATAATTTTCTTATTTCTCAATCAAAATATACATTGTAGGTACTCAAAAGAACCGTCTCAATTAGACGGTTCTTTCAAGCATCTAAAACATATGTTAAAACTGATAGGTAAGAAAATATTAACAGTTGTATGCTAAAGGGTTATGTTTGGGTAATAGACATGAGATAATATTGAGTTTCTATTTCAGGACAAACAGAAGAGAGTGAGGATATGTCTGTGTGCCCAGTCTCATGCTGCAGTTGATGAACTTATCAGGAGACTTGATAGACAGAATATACAAGTCAAACGAAAAGGTAAATTTAAGAAGTTAACAACACTTGTTTGTAGAGTGGAGCGCAGTGGCTCAGTTGGTAGAGTGTTTGACTTGGAATTGCAGGGTTGCTAGATTAAGCCTCACCTCTGATGGAGTCACCCTTTTAAGTTCTTGAGCAAGAGGCCATATCTGTAAACTTGTTACTCGGCTTTTATTCTCCAGTTTTAATCATTTGATATTTATAATTAGATAATTAAGTTCATATCAGGTCATATTGGCATTGGGATAGCCATATTGGCCTGAGGGCTTTAGACCATATTATAACCTTTTTATTAGATCAGCATAAATGCATTAAACGTTTCTATAATCTCTGTTGGCTTTTTATAGCAGGTGCCCCAGTGTGACAGAAAAACTGTGTGATGAAAATAGCAACAACATAGAGCATGACATAGATCAAATACATCATAAGAGTAACATTGTTTACATTGTCATTGACGACGCTTACGAGACATTTCAACAGACTTTGATGCTTGGTATACCTTTCAACTTTCACTGTATTTCAAAGAAAATCAACTTTTTATTCCAAGAAGAGCTGACAGGAGTAACTGATCAGCTTGACAACACTGTACTTCACCGGCCTCAGGGCCAGTTATTTTGTTGGTTTTAGCGAAACTGGCTAAAAGACTTACTGTTCCTTATTCTACTGTCCCATTCTTTAATCATCTGGCATTTTGCTCTTTTCTGGCCCCAGTGGAGCGTAAAATACCATGGAAAGCATGATCTGATAATGATTCTAAAAGCTACTCAGCCATGTTGAAATGAGTCGAATCTAAAAAGGGCATGCTATCTATACGTCATCTCCATAAGACAGTGCCAAAAATCCATATTGATTATTCAATATAGATTTTTTGGTCTTGTCATGTGACTGTGCCAATATGGATTCAGTCAAATAGGGAATATTACCGAATGCTAACGGCAATTTTACTATGTAAACTTTAGAAGATATGTAATGAAGATCTATATGTACTTTCAGGTGTTGGATCTACTGTTAAGTTGATCAGAATTGGCAAGCAGAGTTCTGTACATAAAGATGTTCAGTATTTATGTCTAGACAACCTCATACAGAAAAATATTCAGTCTGGTGAGTTTAAGTTGAATGGATACACTGTCAAGGGAGACTACTTTTGTTTAACCATATTGTTCAATAGAGTTAAAGTCAATCTGGTGAGTTTAAGCTGAGTGGATACACTGTCAATGGAGACTACTTTTGCTAAACCCTATTGTACTCAGAAAGGCCAAAATTCCATAGAATCTTGGCCTTTTTGAGTATAATGGGGATAGTTGTTCATCTCCACTTGTGATGTAGAAAATAAGTACCCTTTTGGAGCTCTTTCTAGAAGAAGTAAATATGAATTTTTTTGAAGAAAAAAAATCGCTGTGATGTATTGTTGTAAAAGCTTGTAAGGTGGGTTGCTTTTTTTTTCCAATTCTTGTTTGATCATTTTTAAAAATATACGTTTTGGGATACTTATTGGAATGCCACTTACATAGGAAATGTTACAATTATTGCATGAAAAAATATCTTTTCTAGATGTTCTTTTAACATAACTTACGCATTTTTCATGCCATGTCAGTTTTAGTGCTATCCATTCTTTTTCTCTACAGTAATACCTGTGTCAAACAGCCACTCAAAAATAGACAAAATAAATGTCTTAATGACTACTGGTAGCTTAATGAAGGTCGAAAGTATTGCAGAATGTTCCATTAAGCGATTATTAGTCTTAAATTTTTTTTTGGTCTTTTAGAGAGTGTCCGTTTTACACAGGTTTTACTGTATTGGATTAAAATGCTCTTCCTTTCTAATGGCAAGGTTTGACTTTATTTGTTATTATGCAGTGGAAATCCAGGCTGACTTTAACACTTCTTTATGGAATGAACTGACAACAGTATTTAAAATAGACTGCTCACTGCTATTATACTATCCCTATCACAGATGCTCTCGCACTGTCACTATCACAAGAAATGTCCAAAATATGAAAAATATTCAAAATGCACTGGTTTCATAGTTTGTACATTTCACACAATTTTACATCTTTAACCCTTTTCATTCTGATGGACTTTCTCAGGCATATTGATAGAATAAGCATGTAATTGTCCATTTTGTATATTAAGGTGTAACAGATACACATTTTTTAAATTATGATGCATTTCTGTCGTGAAGATTTGTTTCTATCTTTGCAAACAGTGCAGAACCTGATGAAATGCTGCCTATGTGGTATTTAATCTGGGTCTTCACTGTTTGTCAAAGTACCTGTTTACCAGTATCCGGAATGGAAAGGGTTAAGGGAGACCTCCACCCTTATAGACAGGCATTATGGGATGGAGGCACTGTGTTTAATGGACACAGTTTGTAGGAATTTTGCTCTTTTATTCTGCTCAAAGTGAAAATGAAAATGCTATCACACTCACTATCACAGGTGTTATTGCATTTTTACTCTCACAGGAAATATTCCAAATATGAAATCTGGTGAAATAGTTTATACAATTCACTAAGTTGTACACCTTTAAGGGAGACCTCCACCCTTATGGACAGGCATATGAATGATAGGCCTCCAGATAAGAGTGTATTTGAAAATTAGTTTTCTTATTTCTCAACCAAAACATATGTTGTGGGTACTCAAAAGAACCGTCTCAATGAGACGGTTCTTTTGAGTACCCAAAACACATGTTTTAAATGATGGGTAAGAAAATAACACAATTTTACGGTAAAAAACTTATGGGATGGGAGGCACTATGTTTCATGAACACAGTTTATGGGAGCGAGCACAGTGCTTAGTTAGTAAAAACGTTAGACGGTTGCTAGTTCAAGACTCACTGCCAGCAAAGTCACTGTGTTGCGTCCTTGAGCAAGACACTAGATCCACTGCTTAGTACTGGTTCAACCCAGGAAGACAAAAAATTGTCCTGACATCACTGATTTGTTTGATTTGATTCTTTACGTCCCATCAACAATCTTTCAGTTTAACAGGGACGGGTCTTCCTGGGTGAACCAGTACTAAGCTAGGATAAATGTGTCTTGCTCAAGGCCACAATGCAGTGACGCGGGTGAGGCTCGAACCCTCGGTCTTGAGTCAAACACTCTACCACTGAACCACTGCGCTCCCTGACATCACTGAAAAACTGTTGACTGGGATATAACAGTTTCTAGGGTTTTGTGTTCCTCTTTGTCAGTCGAAAGAGGGGCTCTAGAGAAACAACTACCTCAGAGTCTACAAGTGGAGAAGAGTGCTATAGATAAGAAAATCAAGACACTACAAAATGAAATCAAGACTGCTAAGGAACTCAAGGTACAGTAAAACCTGTCTTAAGCGGCCATTCAAAACTAGACAAAACAAAAATCTTAAATACAAATGGCAGCTTAATGTAGGTCGAAAGTATTGCAGAATGCTCCCTTTGGAGCATTCTGCAATACTTTGGACCTGCATTAAGCGATAATCAGTATTGAAAAACAATTTTTGGTCTTCTTTTTGAGTGGCTGCTTAAGATAGGTTTTACTGTAATTTAAACTCTTTGCATGCTGGGTAATTTTACAATGAGCCTGGGATGGTTCGTTGTATGTATTAAGGGGTTACAGGGTAGACTTTCCAAATTAAGATGTACTTCAGTCCCCGAATGGATGGATGGATTGAAACCAAATGCACACAGATATATCACTGAGTGGTAAAGAGTGGATTAGGTTTTGTTGACCTTGAGCCTATTTCCAAGGTTACATGAGGTCAAAGAGAGTTAAAAATTCAATCTTGTCTTAACTATATCTTCACAATGGACAGATGGAATCGAGCCAAACTTGTATCTTTATATATCACTGGGAGATGCGAAAGGACCGATTCTATTTTTGTTACATTGACCTCATTTTCAAGGTCACAGGAGATAAAAAATATTGAAAAATACTTTATCTGCACCCTGTCTCCTGAATGAATGGATGAATTTAAACCAAACTGGCACAGATATATCAATGACATATGGAAAATAATTGATTATGTTTTGGTGGCCTTGGCCCCATTTCCACATGAGGTCATAGAGTATTAAAATTGCCTTGTCTACACCATATCTCCCAAGATAAATGAATTTGGGCCAAACTTACTCATATTTATTACAAGCATTGATTATACTTACTTGGTAACCTTCGCCTTGTTTTCAAGGTCAAAGGTTAATTTTAAAAAAGATGCCTTGTCTACACCATATCTCCCAAATGGGTAAATGGATTTGGGCCAAACTTGCACATATTTGCCTCATTTTCAAGGTCAAAGGAGGTCAATTATAAAAAAAATGGCTTGTCTACACCATATCTACTGTCAGAATGGTTAGCTCCATTTGAACCAAACTGGCAAAGATATAATTTGGAGATATTAGTAAAACCTGTGTAAACGCCCACTCTCAAAAAGAACAAAAAATTGGTTTTCAAGACTAATTATCGCTTAATGCAGGTCAAAGCTTAATGAAGGTCAAAAGTTCCAAGGGGAGCCATCTGCAATACTTTCGACCTTCATTAAGCTACCATTTGTCATAAAAATCTTTGTTTTGTCTATTTTTGAGTAGCCGTTTTACACAGGTTTTACTGTACAAAAGAATTGATGATGTTTTTTTGTGAATTTGGCCTATTTTCAAGGTCATTGGATGTTTTGTTTGATTTGATTCTTTATGTCCCCTCAACAATATTTCAGTTATGTAGGGATGGATCTTCCTGGGTTGAACCAGTACTAAGCTAGGATTAATGTGTCTTGCTCAAGGACACAACACAGTGAGGCCGATGAGGCTCGAACCCGCGGCCCTTCGCTCTCAAGTTAAGCACTCTACCACTGAGCCACTGCGCTCCCAATTGGATGTCTGAGAAGGTTAAAAAATACTTTGCCTTTTCCATATCGATTGAATGGATGGCTGTAATATGATTACTGACTGTCATAACATGACTGATAATTTGTCAAAAAACGATGTTAAACCTATTCACAATAGCATGCTAAAAGTAGATGCAACATCAGCCTTTATTATACCCCCCGCAAACTTTGATTGTTATACCCCCCGCAAACTTTGTTTGTAGGGGGTATACTGTTTTCACGTTGTCCGTCCGTCCGTGCGTCCGTCCGTCCGTCCGTCAGTGCGTCCGTCTGTAACGCTTTGTTTCCTTAATAACTCGAAGGGTCATTGCTGGATTTTCATCAAACCTTGCAAACATGTTCATATATGCAAGACAAATGCTTTAGACAAAAAAGTAAGGGCTAGGGGCCAATTCTATTAGAGTTATTTCCCTTTGTAGTTCTAAATGGCTTTTAATATAGTGCTTTGTGCTTATGCTATTATAGGCCATATACGGGCCAATCAACTCCTACCACAGCTTTTGATGGAACAGTTTGATACTTTTCCTATACAATGTAGACACATTGAACATATGCATGAAGGAGTTTAGTTCAGAAAAAATAATTTTTGACAAAATGACAGCTGTGAGAACTTAGACAATTTTTCCCTAATAAGGTGTTTGTATATGCATAGACAGTGCCTTTATGGGCCGATCAACTCCTACCACAGCTTTTTATGGAGCAATTTGATACTTTGCCTATACAATGTAGACACATTTAACATATGCATGAAGGAGTTTGGTTTAGAAAAAATATTTTTTGACAAAATGACAGCTGTGAGAACTTAGACAATTCTCCCTAATAAGGCTTTTGCATATGCATAGATGGTGCCTCCATGGGCCGATCAACTCCTACCACAGCTTTTGATGGACCAATTTGAGACTTTGCCTATACAATTTAAACACATTGAACATATGCATGAAGGAGTTTTGTTCAGAAAAAATAATTTTTGACGAAATGACAGCTGTGAGAACTTAGACAATTTTTCCCTTATTAGGCCTTTGTATATGCATAGATGGTGCCTTCATGGGCCGATCAACTCCTACTACAGCTTTTGATAAAACAATTTGATACTTTGCCGATACAATGCAAACACTTTGAACATATGCATGAAGGAGTTTGGTTCACAAAAAATAATTTTGACAAATGACAGCTGTGAGAATTTAGACAATTATTCCCTTATAGGGCTTTTGTATATGCATTGATAGTGCCTTTATGGGCTGATCAACTCCTACCACAGCTTTTGATGGAACAATTTGATACTTTGCCTATACAATGCAGACACATTGAACATATGCATGAAGGAGTTTATAAGTTTTGTTAAACTTAGACAATTATTCCCTTATATGGCTTTTGTATATGCATGGATAGTGCCTTTATGGGCCGATCAACTCCTACTACAGCTTTTGATGGAGCAATTTGATACTTTGGGGATACAATGTAGACACATTGAACATGTGCATGAAGTAGTTTATAATTTTTGTTTGCACAGATTCTACTGAAATCTTCTTATCAAAACTAAGGTCTTCTTGTTCGAACTATAACTTGCCAAGTTTTTTCACTGACTCTTACTGTGCGGGGGGTATCTAATAAGCATTGCTTATTGACTTTTTTCATTCATATTATTATACCCCCCGCATACTTTGTTTGTAGGGGGTATACTGTTTTCACGTTGTCCGTCCGTCCGTCCGTGCGTCCGTCCGTCTGTGCGTCCGTCCGTCCGTCCGTAACGCTTTGTTTCCTTAATATCTTGAAGAGTCATTGCTGGATTTTCATTAAACCTTGCAAACATGTTCATATATGCAAGACAAATTTTTTAGAAAAAAAAGTAAGGGCTAGGGGCAATTCTTTCACGTTGTCCGTCCGTCCGTGCGTCCGTCCAACCGTGCGTGCGTCCGTCCGTAACGCTTTGTTTCCTTAATATCTTGAAGAGTCATTGCTGGATTTTCATTAAACCTTGCAAACATGTTCATATATGCAAGACAAATTTTTTAGACAAAAAAGTAAGGGCTAGGGGCCAATTCTATCAGAGTTATTTCCCTTTGTAGTTCTAAATGGCTTTTAATATAGGGTTTTATGCTTATGCTATTATAGGCCATACATGGGCCCATCAACTCCTACCACAGCTTTTGATGGAACAATTTGATACTTTTCCTATACAATGTAAGCACATTGAACATATGCATGAAGGAGTTTGGTTCAGAAAAAATAATTTTTGACAAAATGACAGCTGTGAGAACTTAGACAATATTTCCCTAATAGGGCTTTTGTATATGCATAGATGGTGCCTTTATGGGCTGATCAACTCCTACCACAGCTTTTGATGGAGCAATTTGATACTTTTCCTATACAATGTAGACACATTGAACATATGCATGTAGGAGTTTGGTTCAGAAAAAATAATTTTTGACAAAATGACAGCTGTGAGAACTTAGACAATATTTCCCTAATAGGGCTTTTGTATATGCATAGATGGTGCCTTTATGGGCTGATCAACTCCTACCACAGCTTTTGATGGAGCAATTTGATACTTTTCCTATACAATGTAGACACATTGAACATATGCATGAAGGAGTTTGGTTTAGAAAAAATAATTTTTGACAAAATGACAGCTGTGAGAACTTAGACAATATTTCCCTAATAGGGCTTTTGTATATGCATAGATGGTGCCTTTATGGGCCGATCAACTCCTACCACAGCTTTTGATGGAGCAATTTGATACTTTGCTGATACAATGTAAGCACATTGAACATATGCATGAAGGAGTTTGGTTCAGAAAAAATAATTTTTTGACAAAATGACAGCTGTGAGAACTTAGACAATTTTTCCCTAATATGGCTTTTGTATATGCATAGATGGTGCCTTAATAGGCCAATCAACTTCTACCACAGCTTTTAATGGAGCAATTTGATACTTTGCCGATACAATGTAGACACATTGAACATATGCATGAAGGAGTGTTATAATTTTTGTTTGCACATATTATACTAAAATCTTCTTTTCAAAACTAAAGTCTGCTGGTTTGAACTATAACTTGACAAGTTTTTTCTCTGACTCTTACTGTGCGGGGGGTATCTAATAAGCATTGCTTATTGACTTTTTTCATTTTGTCAAAAAAATTTAAACAACTAACTCAGAAGGAATTTTTATTTTGCATTTTTCTGTTGTTACATTTTTAGCGAAAGAAGTTGGCCATAGACCTACAGAAGCTGGAAAAACAAAAGGATCATTTGTTAAGAAAATGCAAAGTGGATACAGTAAGTGAAATTATGTTCTATTAAATAAATAAACAAATCAAACCTAGCTGTGCTAAAGTGTCAGGATAGAGCACAGTTTACTCATGGGGTGCATGGGTGAAAGTTTTCAGGATTATTCCTGAATTCAGGATTTTGAGGCTGACTTTCCATAGAAAGTCAGCCTCAAAATGCTGAATTAGGAAGATAACAATAGATTCTCTGATTTATATTGGGACTTTCTAAAGACAATTGACCATATAAACTTCAAGTTGTGAATATTTAAAGGCATACTGCAAGTTTAAGATCAGAGTTTCGAAAGTTCAGGATTTTTGAAAATTTGAACTTTCAGCCATGGGGTGTCATTTGAATGCAATCAAGCCTGGTGAGCAAACATTAATAATTGACCAAGACATAGGCTCTGGTTGAGAAATAAAAATAATAATTTTTAATTATGCTCCCTAACCTTGAGGCCTGAGTTAACCCTTTCCTTCATTAATATTTATGCCAGGCTCCACCCAATATGAAGTACATAGAACAAAGAAATTACTTGTCAGTTCCACTAGTGTAGGGCCATATCTAATCATATTTCCATATGCAAACAGAGTAGACCCTGATCAGGCAGCTCTTACAAGAGCTGCCTGATCTGGGTCTGCTCTGTTTGCAAAAGCATTAAAAGGTGTCTCTATTAGGTGAAGGGTTAACTACCAGATCTGTTTGTTTGTTTGTTTTGTTGCTTTACGTCTCAGTAAACAGCCATGGTCATGTCGGGACGATCATTTCACCTAACCACACTTTTTTCCTGGGCAAGTTGAACTATTCGTTAACCAGTATTTCGTGCACATACTTTAGCTTGTAATTGACAACAACCCTTCTTGAATGAATCAGCGGAAGGGAGGAGAATGACCGTAGAAATTATTTCACGATCAATCTCCAGAGAAAGTATAGGGCCAGGCCGGGATACCATATCGGTAAACTTAAGAATGTAAATGAAATTGTTCAGCTGTGTTTGACTGTGAAAAAAAAGAGATAAAAAGTTAGTGATTTGGCTTGTATAGATTAAATTCATGTGCATAACAGTCCATCCTATAATCCTGAACGCCATTTATCAAATTGAACTTTTTTTTCAGCCGCAGGTGAAGCCTAATCCTGAGAGAGAACGTAAAATCAAGCATGATCTATTAGATAATGCTGATGTGATAGCTGGGACGCTTAGTGGTTTTGGGGGCTCTGTGTTGAGACAGTATTTAGAGGGCAGGGAGAGACAGAGACGAGGAGGCTTTGATTGCTTGATCATTGATGAGGTAAGAGTTAGGGGCCCTGAGAGGGAACGTAAAATCAAGCATGATCTATTAGATAATGCAGATGTGATAGCTGGGACGCTAAGTGGTTTTGGGGGCTCTGTGTTGAGACAGTATTTAGAGGGCAGGGAGAGACAGAGACGAGGAGGCTTTGATTGCTTGATCATTGATGAGGTAAACATACATCTAAATATGTAATTTTTTGAAGGAAGGTTTTATTTATTTTCTTAACCCAACAATTTAAAAATGTGTTTTCGGTGCTCAAAAGATCCATCTCACTGACAATATGTGTTTTGGTTGAGAAATAAGAAAAAATAATTTTCAATTACCCATCAACTTAAACAAGTTGCTGCTGATAGATAAGAAAAAAATAACCCTTTGCTCCATAATAACGCCTTTTGAAATCTTTAATATCACATAAATGAGAATATTATGGAGAATTTGCTCTTTTGTAGCAAATGCTCTATTTTCTATAATATTTACAAAAGTATGCAAAACTAAACTTAAATTGTTCTTGATTTTTTCAATGCTGTCTAAAAATAGATAATGATGTCATGATCTAAAAATAGCCCATGGAGTAAAGCGTTAACAATTTACTCCAAAAAATGTTGTTAATCTGGGCCTATGTTAAATAAGCATGGTCGATTTATTTTTTATAGAAATCCAGGAGTGTGGAAATAGCAAACTTTTATACTTGCCCAGGGACAAGTAAATAGACAATATTCAAATTTTTAGAATGAATATGCCATTTATTTCATCAAGTGAAGAGAAAAATGCATATTTCATGAGTGGCTTCGAAATATACTTTTTCTTGCTTCACGAGATGAGATATTTGAATTATCTTTTTATTATGTACAATTTTAAGCCTGACAGATTTTTTACACTATAATGACGTCATACACGTTTACACATGATTGCATTGCATAATGTGCCATGTCGGCCAAAACTGAAACCACACGAGCAGGAGTGGGAAAATTGAAAATTTCAGTAAATCCAGACAATTTTGTTACCAAAATTTTCCTTGCGATCTAATTAAGAAAATGAATACCCACACTTTGTGTTTTTGTCCACTAATAAGAAAATTACAGGCATTTGAAAATCTGAAGTGACCTCAAGGAAGTCAAAGGAGAAAGCAGAGGACATCCAATTTCACCCGTGAAATACAACTTAAATTTTCACGGCTGTGAAATACAACTTTTTATATTTTCACTGCTGTGAAATACAGTTTTTTTAAAATATGCATTATATTTAATCAATATTTTCCTGTATTTCATTACCTTGTATAAAATAAATGGCATTTATGTACTTGTCCAATGAAAATTTTACTTGTCCCAAAGAACGGATACTGCACAAAGAACTCGGCTTAGCGCTTATTTTGCTGATACCCAAAAATATAATACATGTAACTCTGTAAAATAGTATGAAACCAGATATAAACTCAAGTGAAAACTGTAGATCCAGATCAGCTGGCTTCTGAAGAAGTAAGCTGATCAGGATCCACATTGTTTTCAATACAGCATGACATTTTGAGTTCATAATATTCCAAAAATGAAATACAGAATTGCATTAACAGAAATAGAATTTTTAACTTGTCCTGAATGAAATGGGACAAGTCGGTCATGGTATTTCCATGAATCAGTATGTTAAATAACTTTATTGTTGCACTTTTGAGGCATACTAAATGAGTCAGCAAAATATCTTACAACCAGAAAAGAAATCTTTTAACAGAAGTAGAAGATTAGATTTGAGAATGTCATTTGCTGCAAATCTCACAAGATTAATGACTGTTTTTTTACACTTAACAGGCAACACAGGCTATAGAGCTGGACACATTGATACCTCTACAATACGGCATCACAAAGCTAATCTTAGTTGGAGATCCTGAACAGCTACCGCCTACTGTTGTATCACAGGTAATACACCTTTAACTGAAAACCAGGAAATCATACATATAGAATTGATCCTCTAGTCCAAATGCTGGTTGTACCAGTTTCATATCTAGACTTGCTACGAGTGAAATTTCAATTTTCTAGTTAGTCTCTGTAGCTGAGCAGGCTGGTTTGAATCTCAATTTGTTGGAAACTCGAAAGACAGGTTTTGTCTGGACGAGGCCCATATAATATGGTTGATACTGTAACATAATCATTATGCATGAGTCAGGTCCAACTATGCCACAGATACTGGGACCGTTCTTTGTGTACACAGAACATAGATTATGGTTGATAGTGAGAGATTTCTTTTTAGTTTACACAAAATATTTTGCTTGGCACCAAGAGATTAGATGTGTACTCCTAACATAAATTTTAGTTGATACTGAGAAATTTCTTTTATGTTCGCATTACAGGCCTCAAGGTTTTAAAACTTGAATACAGTCTCAAACTCAAAATAAAGCTCAATGATTGGTTGCTTGCGGACACATGTCCGCAAGCAGCCAATCATTGTGCTCTATTTTGAGTTTGAGAATGAACTCAAGTTTTATAACCTCGAGGCCAGATATTTTGGTTGATTCTGATCCCAAATTTTATCTTGAGCTTTGGCCTTTATTTTCAGGTTGCTCTAAACAACAAGTTCAACTTGTCATTGTTTGAGAGATTAAACAGCCACTTCCGGTTTAGTCATCATAACCCTGTGGTTATGCTGGACACACAATACAGAATGGACCCAGAGATCTGCTACTTCCCTAGCAATTACATATATGATGGGAAACTAAAAACAGATAGGTAAGATTTATCATCATAACCCTGTGGTTATGCTGGACACACAGTACAGAATGGACCCAGAGATTTGCTACTTCCCTAGCAATTACATATTTGATGGCAAACTCAAACAGACAGGTATAATTTTGTTAACTCATATAATTCTATCTCACATACCCATACCAGCCCGTGGGAAAAATTAAAAAAAAAACGAACAGCCGCACGCCGGCCGCACTTCAATCTGTGACGTCATTAAAATGTTAAAATTACGTCACCATGTCGCACCTCAGCGTATTCAGGATTTTCTGGAAGTCTTTTTCACATATTTCCAATGTAAAATGAGGTATTAAGTGGTGAGCAAGAAAAAGAATCCATTATTCGTGTGAGGGTGGGATAGAAAAATCTGACCCTCATGATCATCGTTTGTTATCACTCGGCAAGCCTCGTGATGCCAATTGATGATGCTCAGGACAGATTTTTCTATCCCACCCTCACACTCATGATAGATTCTTATTTAATGTGAATGCAAAGCTATCAAGTGGGGAACAATGTCTGATTTTGTTTTGACCTCCATATTTAAGGTAAATCGGAAAACTTCGGCTCAATTCGAGAATCAAGCCTCGGATGTATGTAAGGCGTAGTACTATTATGAAAAAGCTCGGTTTTATTAGCCGGAACTGGCGTAAGGAAAAATAGTACTACAGCATCTGGGTCCAGTCCTATTAAAATCCATTATTTTGATTACGCAAAACGATTTATCAACAGAAAAAGTTAAGTTTATGTTTTTCAATAAAATATCGATATAGGGATATTTTATTGAAAAAACACAAACTTCATTTATATCAGTTTGTTTTGCTGCAATCACACTTGCTATTGGGTTGGCATGGTTTCCGTGACATCAGTGTCACATTATGTAACGTCAGCACAACGTTATCAAAGTAGATCCTTTATGTACATCCGAGGTCTAATTCCACGGAATTGGCCGAGGTAGTTCCGATTGCATTTAAGGTGTATGAACAACCAAACATCTGGCATTGATGCACAGTCCCGTCTAATCTTTTTTTGGTCATTTTTGCCATAAGTACTAAAATCTCCAGTGGTAGAGTGATCGACTTGAGACAGAGACGTACCTAGTGCAAGCTTCACAGGAGGAATTGCATTGTGTCCATGAGCAAGACATTTTATCCTCTGCTTAGTACTGGTTCATCCAAGGAAACATCCCAACATTACTGTAAATTTGTTGACAGGGAGATAAAACATCAAATAAAATAAACCAATTTACTCTAACTCTTTGCCTGCCAGTGGCGACTTTTGTCTTCTGCTGATAAACCTTTGCAAACAGTTTGGAGCCAGATAAGGACCGACAGAATTTCAGTCCTGATCTGGATCTCAACTGTTGACACTCTGATAGTGTTCCTGAATGAATTTTTTGAGAAAGTTAATTTTGAAAAAAGTCAGCAGATGACGCCAAAAACATGGAAATTTACCCAGCATCAGAGGCAATATCTCTTGACTCACAAGAGCTTGACGTTCTTTTTTTCTTACTTGTATATAGCCTTTACATAGTAAAGGGAAGGACGGTCACTCCGCTGCTGCACAAATTGTTTCTGGGTGAATTGCACCGTTATTATTCAGGTTACAATCTCGTGCGTATACCCTTTGAATAAACAATTGCTTGCTTTATCTTCCGCCCTATATCAGAAGTTTGCCACATTCACAGTTTTATTGTCATTTTGTTTTTTCTGTGAAATCTGATTTTATCTGTGTGATGCGTGCACGGCCATCTTTGTTGTTTTGTTCTCTTCTATTGTGCAAGTATCGCAGCAAATGTATAGTGTCATCTGATTGGTCAATACATGATGACAGAATGTTCTCATCATCTCGACCAATCAAATGACAATACGCATTCGCTCCGATGTCAGGTCTCGCGAGAATGGTATGAACATAACACAACAAAGATGGCCGTGCACGCATCACACGGATAAATTCACCCAGAAACAATTTGTGCAGCAGCGGAGTGACCGTCCTTCCCTTTACTACGTAAAGGGTATATACAAGTTTAGAAAAATATAACGTCAAGCTCCTGTGTCTTGACTGGTCTCCCTTTGATAGCTTGTCAGTATATTAAGACAGGTAAAGAGTATTAGCCATTGCCCCTACGTATCCTATACACACTGACGTCATGAATGACGTTGTATTATAAAATACCTGTGACATTCTTTAAACAGGCCATTTTATTAAGTTTATTTTGTTCTGGGCGTTTATATATTTTTCTCTGTTGCTAAACTATCAAATTATAGCAACTGAAATAATACTGCAGTTTGTGTTGAAAAGTCTTTCTGGAGCATGCGCAGTCTCATGAGTAGGATTCTCTACTTGAAATTAAATAGACGATACCAATCGTTATATGCATAACGAAAGTAGAGCTTTATAAACGAGGGGAACCAATCTAGCAATATCTCATGAACATTATCTTGTTTATTTTTTTCAGGTCTATATATGGTCGTTCTCAGTGTCCATTGGTACCATATCTCTTGTATGATGTAGCAGATGGGAGGGAACAGATGTCTCAGTGTAGTGGGTAGGTTACTATACTTACACTATCTAAAGTAAAACCTGTGTAAAACAGCCACACTCAAAAAGACCGAAAATTGGTTTTCAAGACCAATTATCGCTTAACGGGAGCATTTTGCAATACTTTTGACCTTCATTAAGCTACCACTTGTCATTAAGATCTATTTTTTGTCTATTTTTGAGTAGCCATTTTACAAAGGTTTTACTGTACAAAAGAACTGATGATGTTTTTGTGACTGTATTTAAAAACCTCATCTTGTCATTGAGCGCGGTGGCACAGTGGTAGAGTGTTTGACTCGAGATAGAGGGTGTCGCGGGCTCAAGTGTTGTGTCCTTGCGAAAGATACTTTATCACCTGCTTTTTAATGGTTCAACCCATGAAGACAGGGACAAGGTGTGACATGACTGAAAATATTATTGACTGGGACGTAAATCATCAACACAAATAAACAAACAAAAGTCAACAAGCTTATCCTATCAACGCATGCCCATTTTACAACCTGATTTTGTTAAAAGGAGGCAATGGATTGTTTGTGGTCAGAATGTGACCTGTCAAATGTGAGGCTGACACACCTAATCTCAACTGGAGATGTTGATGGGCTGCGATAAAAACAGCATACATAATTATGTTCTTAGATTTCTTATGCTAGTAGCCTGCCAAAATGGCCTAGACAAACGTTGCAGACTCAGATCAGGCTGCTTTTGTGAAAGTGAAAAGCATTGGAGCTTATCAGACTTTGTATTGCACCCTTTTTGTTCACATGCAACAAAAGCAGGTTTTCTCAAATGCGTAGTCTTGTCCTAGCCTTGGCTGGTCGCCTATGTGATAAGTACAAAATCTCATGTACTTGTTTTAGAATAGAGGCTATGCAAGAGCTCAGGTTTGTGCTAGACCGTTGTTCGCATCTTTGAAATATATCCAATTACTTACATGATCTATAGTACTCTACAATCCCGCATGTTAATTAACTTTGAATACAGGCTCTCTGTCTGCTTCTCTCTAATCCTCCCCTCTTTTCTCTAATAGTGTAAAATAAATGCTAGCTGTTCGAATGATCACCATATTTATATGTCCACATAATATTGTACATGAACTTATGTATATTTGTATTTTGAACAATGTTTATTACAAATAAAAAAAAAAAATCTCATGTACGTTTGTATTTCTATGTAGGTCAGTAAGCAACCCCGTAGAAGCAGAGTTCACAGTGAGGCTGTGTAAATTCATCACAACATCAACCAACGTGACAGCTAATGTGATTGGAATTATAGCTCCCTATCAGAAACAGAAAACATTGTTGGTACAAAACCTGCAGAAGATGTAAGTTTTTCTTTGTACATTTTACATATACAGTAAAACCTGTGTAAAACAGCCACTCTCAAAAAGACCCAAAAAATGGTTTTCAAGACTGATTATCGCTCAATGCAGGTCAAAAGTATTGCAGAATGCTCCAAAGGGAGCATTCTTGCAATACTTCTGACCTTCATTAAGCTACCTGTAACCATACAGTTGTCATTAAGACCTTTGTTTTGTCTATTTTTGAGTGGCCGTTTTACACAGGTTTAACTGTATTACACTAATGCACTCCAAGTTGCTAAAACTCAGCTTCAGTTTGCCACTCTGTGTTTTTAAGGAAAATATAAATCCCTTCGGCATTGGCATAATAAAAATATATCTTTATGATAGCCCCGCTTTGAAAAAGGAGCATTCTGCAGTACTTTTGATCTGCATTAAGCTACCACATGGCTTTAAGACCTTTGGTTTGTCTATTTTTGAGTGGCTACTTAAGACAGGTTTTACTGTAACATTTTGTTGGAGAATGCAAACAAATAGTCCTTAGTCAGATTGCTCCTCTATGGGCAGGTTGATCTGGGACTATTTTGTCATGCTCTTTCTGTCTGGTAAGTTTAATTTCAGAAGCGGCATAATATTTTTTCAATAAAGATATTTTGGGAAAATTACATATTTATGTGTTCGGTTTCCATCAAAGAAAGATTGACATATGAGCAATGCATATTTGACTAGAACACTATGTTGTAAACAGTAAATCCGTTTTGAGCAATAAATTAATCCTTCGGTATGTTGGAATTGAAAATGCCTCCTCGCAGGAGATATTGGCGAACTAATATTGTTAGAATTACAGTAAAACCTGTCTGGCCACTCAAAAAGAAGATCAAAAATTGCTTTTTAAAACCGATAATGGCTTTAATAATGCAGGTCAAAAGTATTGCAGAAGGCTCCAAGGGGAGCAGTCTTAAATACTTTCGACCTTCATTAAGCTATCATTTGTCAAAAAGATCTTTGTTTAGTCTGTTGGTGAGTGGCTGCTAAAGACAGGTTTTACTGTACCATTAAAAAACTGGTCTACAAAGAATTGTCAACAGGGCTATATTGTATGTGCCTGTGTTTGGCAAAACCAACAGTTTGACATTGCCATATCATATGACTTATCAGCATTGGTATGCACCCAGTTTGATCAGTCTTTGCTGCACACTCAACATGTGTCTTTCTTCATGTGACCATGGTCTTGCTCATATTTAATCAGTACAGGAAAACCTGTGAAAAAAGGCCACTTTCAAAAAGACCCCAAATTGCTTTTCAAGACCAATTATCGCTTAATGCAAGTCAAAAGGGGAGCATTCTGCAATACTTTCCACCGTCATTAAGCTACCATTTGTCATTAAGATCTTTGATTTGTCTATTTGTGAGTGGCTGTTTTACATAGGTTCTAACTTCTACTGTACCATTTTTATAGAACCTGGTTCATTTTATATTTTCAGGGGTTTGAGGGACATTGAGGTGTCCACTGTGGATGGTTTTCAGGGCAGAGAGAAACATGTGATAATCATGTCCTGTGTCAGGGCCATGAGCTCATCTGGTACTATAGGGTAAGTCATAGATGAGATAAATTAAATTTAGGGTAGATTTGTGAATATTTTCTTATCCATCAGTTTTAACATTTGTTTTGGGTGCTCAAAAGAACCGTCTCATTGAGACGGTTCTTTTGAGTACCCACAACATACGTTTTGGTTGAGAAATAAGAAAATTAATGTGACATTTAAAATGAGACATGTGATAATGATGTCCTGCATCCAGACCATAACTAATCTGGTACTATAGGGTAAGTCATATAGCGAGATAAACAAAATATTTTAGCGTAAATTTGTGAATGTTTTCTTATCCATCAGTTTTAACATATGTTTTGGGATCTCAAAAGAACCGTCTCATTAAGACGGTTCTTTTGAGTACCCACAACATATTTTTTGTTTGAGAAATAAGTAAATAAATTAATGTGACAATGAAAATGAAATGCGATTATTAGATCATGTGTATGCACCATGAACTCATCCTGTACTATTGGGTAAGTCATAGATCAAGATAAAAACTAAAAATGTTAGTGTAAATTTGTGAAATATTTTCTTATCCATCAGTTTTAACATTTGTTTTGGTAATGAAAAGAACTGTCTCTTTGAGACGGTTCTTTTGAGTACCCACAGCATATATTTTGATGGAGAAATAAGAACATTATTTTTTTAATTACGCACTCTTATCTAGGGTCCTGGTAAGTTGTAGTATAGCCCTAATCTAGTGAGGACTCTTTAGATTCTGATTTCGGTATTGATATCAAAGTACTTCATGAGAAACCCGATTTTTGTTGTATTTAAGTAACAAAAACACAGATCAGCCTGTGCAACCTCAATGTCTTATTCACCAGAAAGTATTAAGGCTTGAAAAAGTACTTAGAGATATTTCTTGAAAAGTCCTTAAAAATTAAATATGCCTTGAAAAGTACAGGAAAAACACACAAAGGCCTTAAATAGTCCTTTGAATTTTACTTTTTTCTGAAGGATTTAACACTGTAAATGGAGACATAAGTCTGTGTAATATTGCTGTACACCAAATAAAGGCAGAATAATTTTATACTATTTTTATACTAATTTCTTGTAGTGAAAGTACATCAACAAGAAATGTGCATTAAATTGAAGTCATGAAATGTTTGTGTCATAAGAATACCCATTTTTAGCTGAGCCAAACATCAAATTACATCATGACAAGATGCTGAGACAGACCTACTGGTACTTGTATATGTGGGCTGATAAAAGGATGCTCTTGTAGGCCAATATAGGTTCACATGAGTGGGTGGTTATGGGTTTGGAATCATAATCAGTATCAGTACAGGTTACTAAGCTATGTGTTACTATTTTAAGTAAAACATGTCATAATACTTTTTATTTTCAGATTTGTTGGTAACAGGAATAGGATGAATGTCTCATTGACCAGAGCCAAATATGCCTTGTATGTTGTAGCACATTTTGATTCTTTGGAGGTTTGTATTTGTTTCTTCATTGGGCCAAATAAAAAAAAATGTGTTTCGGGTAACGGGTCTGAAAATTTTAACGTAGGGTAGGCACACATTTAAAAAAAAAAATTCTGGAAAAAAAATGTAATTTTATGCATTTTGAAAGGCATTTTTTGCCTTTCAAAATGCATAAAATTATTATTTTTTCCAGAAAACTTGAAAAAATTCTAGGTTTCACCAGCAAATTTAGGTAGGGTCTGGTTACCCTAAACACAGGTATTTTTTTTTTATTTGGCCTTGTTAAACCTTTGTATACTAATCAATAGACACTATGAATCTGGGATGGTCTGGTGGGCATTTCAAGGGGTTAAATGTTAAACTTTCAAATTATGTTGTGCTTCAATTCTCTAAGAATGTTTTAATCTGAGCAAACAGTGCAGATCCTGATGAAATGCCACAGTTTGCGGCATTTTATCTTGGTCTTCACAATTTGCCAAAGTACTCATTTAGGTGTTTCCCACATACAAAGGATTAAAAAGCCAAGTATGCCTTGTTTGTTGTAGTACATTTTGATTCTTTGGAGGTTTGTATCTGTTCCTTCATTGTTGACCCCTTTTTACACTAATGAATTCTTCCATCTGGTTCGATA
This sequence comes from Loripinus fragilis, assembly GCA_964019695.1. Taxonomy (NCBI): domain Eukaryota; kingdom Metazoa; phylum Mollusca; class Bivalvia; order Lucinida; family Lucinidae; genus Loripinus; species Loripinus fragilis. The sequence continues at coordinate 84,225,590 of OZ026517.1, forward strand.
CAATGAGCCTGGGATGATCCATTGTGCATTTCAAGGAGTTACGGGTTAGAATTTCAAAATAACCCTTAATGCGCCAATCGCAACAAAAGTCGTCTGCTTTTCTCATCTGCTGGAATGTTTAAGAAGCCTCTATGGCATACAATGTGGACCCAGATCAGACTGCTCCTATAGGAGCAGTCTGTTCTGGGTCCACACTGTTTGCTTCTATAATTAATTCGTCAGTAATGTTAGGCAACTATTTGCAGCAGACCACTTCTGCAGACGACATTTTCACATTTTTTTTTTCTTGGCCCTTTAAGGGTTAAGATGTACTCCAGTACCTGAAGAATGTTATAATTCTGGCAAACAGTGCAGAATGTGGCATTTCATCTCGATCTTCACTGTTTGCTAAAGTACTCATTTAGGGGTTTCACATTTACAAAGGCTTAACAAGGGGATCTAATATTTATGGTTTATCACATACCAGTCCGCATAGGGCAGTGGGTTACGTGTCTGGCAGCAGATGCGAGTCTGACTGCAGATCCAGGGGTTGCGAGTTCGATCCCAGCCCCGTCTCATACTTTCGTGGAGATTGTCTACGGGCATTCTCCTCCCTTCCGCTGAATCATTCAAGAAAGGTTGCTGTCAGGTACAAGCGAAAGTATGTGCAAGAAGTACTGGTTAACGGCTTAGTCAAGCTTGTCTAGGGAAAAAAGTGTGGTTAGGTGAACTGACCGTCCCGACATGACCATAGCTGTTGACTTGTGATGTAAAGCAACAAAACAAACAAATGGTTTATCACATGATGTTGCCTCTGGGAATGATAAGGCCATGCAATAAAATCAATCAACCACTAGTGGTTTACAGATTAAGTAACATTACGTAATGAAGTCCATTATAACGTTGCGTAAAAGATGGCAAAATCTTGATGTTTTCCTGCCAAAAATGTGATTTTTAAGTAATTTAAATGTCATGTGATAAATAGAACGTAACATTGGTGCTCCTGTACAATAGAATTTATTATATTCATGTGAAATAGTGATAAAATGCAAGGTTTGTCGAGCATTTTGAGCAGAGATAAAATGCAAGGCTTGTAGAGCATTTTATCTCTGCTCAACTTGTTTATTAAATTCAATAAAAACGTGCACTCATGTTAGATCCTCTATATAATTTATTAACCCTTAAAGTGCCAAGAAAAAAATTCATCTGAAAATGTCGTCTGCTGAAGTCGTCTGCTGCAAATAATTGCCTAACTTTGCTGATGAATTAAGTATAGAAGCAAACAGTGTGGACCCAGAACAGACTGCTCCTATAGGAGCAGTCTGATCTGGGTCCACACTGTTTGCCATAGAGGCTTCTTAAACATTTCAGCAGACGAGAAAAGCAGACGACTTTTGATGCGATTGGCGCTTTAAGGGTTAAATGAGTTTGAAGAAAGGTTTGCCAGTTTCTTAATTTAATGCCCTTTAAAGTTCTTTTCTATTCTCATAGAGACTACTTTTAAAGGAAAGAATATGCTCCTATGGGGAGCATATTCTTTACTTTAAAAGTATTCTTTCCTTTAAAAGTAGCACATTTACAGATGAGGTTTCCTTTTTGTTGAAACATACTTTTGCTGTTCAAATGTCTTTAGCTCTCATAGACTTCATGGGAAAAGCTTTAAAAATCTTCTCTAAAGCCACAAGGCCCTCAGCTTATATATATTTTAGTCAAAAGTTCTAACCGGTCACGTGTGTTTTTACTGATTTTCTGAAAAGCTGTAAGCACTAAATCAATTTCATTTGCATTACCGAATAGACAAGTCTATCAGTAAAAGATAACAGAAAACGGCTAAGCAAAATTCATTTAATTGTGCCCGGGAGGCTTTGCCGAATACACATACCCTCAGTTTCAAAATTCACAAGAATTTGCATTGGATGGTGGGGTAATTTTTTACACTTTTGCCAATAGCAACGAGTCATATGCAGATGTAGTGTTCATTTCAATACTTGAGTTTTCAATATGAGTCTGGCTTTTGAAATAAAAACGTTTTGTGTGTGAAAGGGGGTTATTTCAAAAAGTCATTACTCACAAATTGTGCCAAAATGCAAATTTTGAAAATGGGGGTACCACTATTCAAATTGGCATCCTGCATGTACTGTTGAACATTTTGTCAATAACTTTACTGTATAAGGCACATGGTACGTCTGACTATTTCGAGATGCAAAAAGATTAGTCATGTCATTTTACGTTTTGAAGAAAATTAATAAAATGCAAGTGGCGGGTTAGAACTTTTGGCTAGTGTATTTAGCTCACCTCAGATGTCAGAGCTATTAGTATGGCAATGATCCGTCATCCGTTGGCAGCATCAGTCCACATTTTCAAAGTAGTATATCTCTAAAGTCAGTTGGCCAATTTCAATCATATTTCATGTGAACCATCATCAGGTAGGGGGAAAAGCTGCATTAGGTTTTCGGGCTGATTGGATTGGAACTCTGGTTGCCATGGCAACACATAGATCCCATAGACTTATAATTAGAAAAACTTAAAAAATCTTCTCCGAAATCCTTAGGCCCACCGCTTAAATATTTGGTATGTAGCAATTTCTACTGGTCCACTACATTAATCTTGCCAATCAAGCCCCTGGAGTCCAAACTGGCCCCTCCCAAAGGATCAAGAGTTTCCATAGACTTATAATGGGAAAAACTTTTAAAAATCTTCTTATCTGAAACTATGAGGCCCACAGCTTATATATTTGGTATAAAGCAATTTTTAGTGGTCCCCTATGCAAATCCTGACAAGCATGTGGGGCTGAGCCCCGTCCTGTGGATCAAGAGTTTCCATAGACTTATAATGGAAAAAACGTTTAAAAAAAAATTCTTCTATGAAACCATGAGGCCAATAGCTTATATATTTGATATGAAGCAATTTCTAGTGGTCCCCTACTTAAATCCTGCCGATCAAGCTGTGGGGGTCCAAACTGGCCCCGCCCCAGGGATCAAGAGTTTCCATAGACTTATAATGGAAAAAACTTTAAAAAAAAATTCTTCTATGAAACCATGAGGCCAATAGCTTATATATTTATATCAAGCGCAAATTCACCCCACGTCCAAAAGTGTGAAAGCTCAGAGATCCTCAAATCTGTAGCCGATTCCAGGAAGTCTTCAAGGCACATGTGCCCGCTGTGGAAAGTGAAGCGGCTACTACTACTGAGGAAATCTGGGCGAAACTCAAGACAGGTTTGCTGAAGACAATATAGGAGGTGTGCGGCACAACAAAGCCCCACCAATGGCGACGTGAAACTTGGTGGTGGAATAAGGAAGTAGATGATGCCATCACAGCCAAGCGCCAAGCTTTCAAAGCATGGAAGGCTGGCAAATGCACACGAGCATCATATAACACTGCCAAGCTCATCTCCAGACGTGTGGTGCACCATGCACGCCACGAAGCAGACAAGGTGGTCTATGAGGGCATTGACCACAAGTCAACTGATATCTTCCGCCTCGCCAACCAGATGAGGAAAGAGAATGTTGATGTTGTAGGCGACAAGCCAGTGAAGAATTATCGCGATTATCCGTGACGGCAAGGTCCCAACTGACTGGGAGGAAAGTTTCATTGTCTGCCTTTACAAGGGCAAGGGTGATGCTTTGGATAGAGGCAACTATCGAGGCCTCAAGCTGACTGAGCAGGCCATGAAGATCCTAGAGAGGATTGTCGATGGTCTCATAAGACAGGTGGTGTCTATTGACGACTCCCAGTTTGGCTTTGTCCCAGGAAGAGGCACTACAGATGCAATCTTTGTGGTCCGGCAGCTGCAGGAGAAATACCTAGCAGTGAACAAGAGGCTTTATATGGCCTTCGTGGACCTAGAGAAAGCATTTGATCGTGTCCCTCGGAAGGTTATCTGGTGGGCCCTGAGAAAGCTAGGCGTTGAGGAATGGATTGTGCGGTTAGTCCAGGGAATGTACGCTAATGCACGAAGCCGGGTTCGTGTTGGCGAGGGTTTCAGCAAAGAGTTTGAGGTGAAGGTCGGGGTCCATCAGGGATCCGTACTCAGTCCCTTGCTCTTCATCATTGTGCTGGAGGCCTTGTCACGTGAGTTTCGGGCTGGTGTTCCCTGGGAGGACCTATATGCAGATGATCTTGTCATCATTGCTGACTCCCTAGAGGAATGTGTCAGGAGGCTCTTGATATGGAAAGAAGCCATTGAGGGTGAATGCAGGAAAGACAAAAGTCATGATCTGTGGTACAGGCCTGGACCTCTTGCAGAGTTCAGGCGAATACCCATGCGCTGTCTGTCGTACAGTAGTAGGCAACAACAGCATCTACTGCAATGGCTGCAAACTTTGGGTGCATAAGAAATGCAGTGGGCTACAAAGACTGACACCAAATCCTGATTATAGGTGTGCACGGTGCATGGGAAATGCTCGCCCTATTGACGGCAGACCACAGAGTGAAGTCCAGGTCGGACCTGATAAGCTTGAGGTGGTAGCTTCCTTCTGCTACCTAGGTGACATGCTTTCTGCTGGTGGAGGCTGTGAAATGGCGGTCACTACTCGTGTGAAAACCACCGGGAAGAAGTTCAGGGAGCTACTACCAGTTCTCACATCCCGCCACCTCTCTTACAAGACCCGTGGCCATGTGTACAGCTCTTGCGTGCGGAGCGCCATGCTCCATGCCAGTGAAACTTGGCCACTTACCAAGACGAACCTGCAGCGCTTGCAACGCAATGATAGGGCCATGATCAGACAGATCTGCAGTATCAAGCCAGAGGATGTGGCCAGGGTAAGGTCAAGCGAGCTACTGGCAAAGCTTCAGCTTGAGGACCTCGACCTCATTTTGAGAGAGAGAAGGCTTCGCTGGTTTGGGCATGTGGCGCGTTCGAGTGGTGCAATCAGAACAGCATATGATATGCAGATTGACGGCAAGCGGGGGGCAGGGAGGCCCAAGCAAACATGGAAGAAACTGACAGAGAAAGACTGCCGTGAGTGGAAGCTCACCACAGTTGACCCTCAAGAAAGGAGCACCTGGAGATCAGGTGTGAGATCTGCTATGCGTGCAGCTAGCCAGTTACCTGGAAAGGGGCCCACTGATGTGGATGATGCCCCTGCACCTGCACGTTAATCAAAAATCCGATTATGATATGATATGATGATTTGATATGAAGCAATTTCTAGTGCTCCCCTACTTAAATCCTGCCGATCAAGCTGTGGGGGTCCAAACTGGCCCTGCCCCAGGGATCAAGAGTTTCCATAGACTTATAATTGGAAAAAAAACTTTAAAAATCTTCTTCTCTTAAACCATAAGGCCCATAGCTTATATATTTAATATGAAGCAATGTCCAGTTGCCCCCTACAAAAATCCTGCCAACCATAACTCTTTGGTTCAAATTGACAACGCCCCAGTGGTCTTTAGTCATGGGGAAAACATTAAATATCTTCTGTAAAGCCATGAGGCTGAAAATTCAGGTGAGCGATATAGGCTCTTTGATCCTCTTGTGCCGGGCAGGGTAGCGCAGTCGGTAACGTGTCTGGCTACAGATGCGTGTCTGACTGCAGATCCAGGGGTCGCGAGTTCGATCCTGGTCCGGTCCCATACTTTCGTGGAGATTGATCATGAAATGATTTCTACGGTCATTCTCCTCCTTCCGCTGATTCATTCAAGAAGGGTTGTTGTCAGTTACAAGCGAAAGTATGTGCACGAATTACTGGTTAACCGCTTGTTCAAGCCTGCCCAGGAAAAAGAGTGGTTAGGTGAACTGACCGTCCCGCAATGACCATAGCTGTTGACTTGGGAGGCAAAGCAACAAAACAAACAAACAAAATGATCCTCTTGTGTATGTTGTAATGCCTAGTGTTCCCTTAGTTAAACCCCCTGGGGTCTAAATTGGCCACTTCATGGAGTCATTATAAAAAAATGCTGCCATAGACTCATTAAAAAATCTTTGAAACCATGATGCCAAAAATGCAGGTGAGTGGTTTAGGCCCATTGAACCTCTTGGGGTTTTTCCAGTCCCACATCTAACAGATACATCTTCAAATGAATGGAGTTTTTCATTACAGTACTACTGTTGTGCCAACCAAGAGTGACAGTGACATAATATTTTGTTTACAAATAATAGTAAAACATTAACTTCTACACTCCACTTGAGCTGATGCAAATCAATTGATCACTTGTGTATTAATCCTATCCTGCAGATAGGATTAATACACAAGTGATCTATTGATTATAATTCCCTGATTGCTTTATAAACTTAACATGATGTCACTGTCACTCTTGGCTGGCAGGACAGTATATTTAGTGTCCTTAAGTTTATTTTAATGCAAACATGCTCTTTTACCCTGAATTCAGTCCATGAAGGTAAGAGTCTTCTGAAACATTTTCTGTAAACTCCAGTATGTATGTTTTTAGAACTAATATTCTGTGATAACTTTTTTATTTTCAATTTTTGCAAAATATGATTGCTATGAAAGTTATATAGGACACCTAGCATCACCTTCTCCAAAAGTGCCCAAGTTTGTGGCGCAAACAGAATTTTGTAATTGAATTCTACCAAAATTTCTTCTAAGTCTTATATTGACAAGAAAAATTCATAGAGGCGTGACAGAAAGGGTTGGTCTGAATAATATTCGCAAGCGGTGAATATGCCGTTATTTATTGTGCATACGCAGAATATACTTTGAGCATGCTCATTTGTAGGTATGAAAGCTGGGTTTTTGCATGATGTGCCATGTTTAGTCATCTGTTCAGACTTTCAAAGTTATGTGTAATGTCAGTCGGCCAAATTTGATCCAATTTCATATAAAGCATTATCAGGTAGGGGAAAAGGCTGCATACGTTTTTTTTTGCTAATTGGATTGGAACTCTGGTTGCCATGGCAACATATAGCTCCCATAGATTTATAATGGGAAAAACTTTAAAAATCTTCTTCACTGAAACCTTGAGCCCAACAGCTTATATATTTAGTATGTAGCAACACCTAGTATTCCCCTACATAAATCCTGCCAATCAAGCCCCTGGGTTCCTAATTAGGCGCGTCCTGAAGATCAAGTTTCCACATTGTGCAACCGATAGAGGGTCCGATTGCAGATCCAGGGGACGTGAGTTTGATCTCAGCCCGGTCCAATACTTTTGTGGAGATTGATCGTGAAATAATTTCTACGGTCATTATCCTCCTGCTGATTTAAGAAGGGTTGGTGTCAGTTACAAGCAAAGGTATGTACACAAAGTACTGGTTAACCCTTACTCAAACTTGCCCAGGAAAAGGTATGGTTAGGTTAACTGACCCTCTCGACATGACCATAGCTGTTGAGTGGGACATAAAATAAAAAAACAAACAAGAGTTTCCATAGACTTATAATGGGGAAAAAATTACAAATCTTAATCTCTGAAACCATGAGGCCCACAGCTTATATATTAAGTATGAAACAAAGTTTAGTTATCCCCTACATAATTCCTGCCAATCAAGTCCCTGGGGTCCCCAGGGGTCATAAACTTCCCTAAACTCATAATAGTGGAAAAACTTATAAAATCTTCATCTCTGAAACCATGAGGCCCACAGCTTATATATTCAGTATGAAGCAACTTCTAGTGATCCGCTACATAAATCCTGCCAATCGAACTACTGGGGTCCAAACTGGCCTCGCCCAAGGAATCAAGAGTTTCCATAGTCTTATAATGGGGTAAAACTTCTACTCTGAAGCCATGAGGCCCACAGCTTATATATTAAGTCAGTCAGAACTAATTCTAAGTATGTAGCAATTTCTAGTAGTCCCCGACATAAATACTACCAAGCATACAGCTGGGGTCCAAATTGGCCCACACCCCAATTGCCTTTTGCTTCCATCGCCTTATAATGTGGAAAAACTTAAGAAATCTTCTTTCTAAAGCCATGGAACACTCAGCTTATATATTTGATATGTAGCAATGTTTTAGTGTTCCCCTTCATAAACGCTGCCAAACATGCCCCTAGGGTCTAAATTGTACACTCCCCATTCCATTGACTCGTAATAAAAAAAAGAAATCTTTGAAACCATGAGGCCAACAGTTCAGGTGAGCGGTATAGGATCATTGAGCCTCTTGTTCTATTTTGCATGTGCTCCAAAATAGGACAGTTTTGAAATGACCACACAAGCTTAACGCACAAGCAAACCAGGTGTGATTTCCATTATATTTGAACAAGGCCTTCATAACTTTAGTTAGTGAATTAGGGTGGTACAATTTAACTTTTTGACTGATATTTTGGACTTCAGTTTATTTACTCTTTGCTTAAAATGTTCAGAGTGCATCTATGCAAAGAGTTAACTGCAGCATCTTGGATTTTGGAACTGTTTGCAGAGGTTGGCGGAGATGTCCCCGAATAATTTAATCTGGGTAAGATTTTTTTTTAAAAAGGACGAGGTAAAAACTTATTGGGAAAATTAGTTCTAAAAATATAAAACCTGGAGTTTAGTATTAGAACTTTTTCATGGGCCCAGTTAAGCAAACTTTTTGTGTGTAAAAATTTGATTATTTTCTTATTCTTAAGTTTAAACATGTGTTTTGGGTGCTCAAAAGAACCATCTCATTGAGACAGTTCTTTCCAGTACCCACAGCATATGTTTTGTTTGAAAGTAAGAAAATTATTTTTTAAATTTACTCTTATCTGGGTAAGTTTTTTTAACTTGACAGATTATGTTTTTGTTTTGTATTTATTTGTTATGGTTTAGAAACATGATTTTCTAATATTTACTCTTCTAATGTGATTTCTGATATGAACCTTATTTGTAAAGAATCATTTATTTCTCATGAACTGATAGTTCATCTTGTCCTACCAAGGGTTGCGCAATCTTAACCCTTGGCCTCACAGGTGGAGTTTGCACCGATTGAGGACGTCATAAGACACATGTTGATTCGGGAGACCAGGTCTCCAGATACAACTGCAAAATTGATTAACATTCAGTTTTCTTATATCAGAATTAAAACATAAGTTTCATGTGCTCAAAAGAAACGTCACATAAGATGGTTGTTTTGGGCACCTAAAACATATTTTTGAAATGATTGATAGAAGAAAAAGATAACATTTACAAGCAAAAGCTTTGCTTAACTGGACTTATGGAGATTAAAAGTCGGTGTTCATTAGATGCAGATAAATTGCTACGATTAATCTGATTGCCAGGAAGGGATTTTTGAAAAATCCTTCCTGGTGTTTTGATTGGTCGATTTTTCTACGCTAATAATAGATTTTGAGGGTCGTGAGGCGAAGGGTTCGTTGAAAGGTAAGTACCAATGAAACCTTTTCTGGAGAAGGTACTGATAATTTGACAGCATTACTTGTGTCAATGTCTGCATTTTATGTCTGCTGCATATATTCAAGTGCATTTCAGATTAGATTCAGATCTGATCTGGGTTCTTATTGTTTGAAATATATGCTACCAAAACTACATAAGCAGACAAATTAACTTTTAACTATCCAATATGTTTTTGTCTAGAAAATGTCTGCTTTTTATGTCTGCATATGTTCAAATGCCTTTCAGACTAGATTTTATCATGAGAGCAAACACTCTGACCTGGTTTCTTAATATTGTTTGCAATATAGGCTACCATACTACATAAGCAGAGAAGACAGCAGACAACAAAAGTCATGATAGGCGGGAATAGTATTAATCATCATGTGTTTTGTCAATCACATGAAAATCTTGGTTGCTATGTCAACAGAAACTTTTAAAATACTGGAATGATAAACCAAATTTGTTAACTTTAAACTGTTTGGAGACTGATGTATAGCTTGTAATTTTTGCAATCATTTTTTAATCTTTAAATATTAAATGAAACACAACCATGTATAATTAAAGTGCACATTTTTAATGAATTTTATTTTTCATAGATTCTTCAAATTATGAATGCCATAGATTCATCAAAGTAAATGTGACACAATTTGGACCATATATTCAGATAAGCAGAATTTTATAGCGTAAATTTGTATTTGTTTTTTTATCCATCATTTTAAACATGTGTTTTGGGTGCTCAAAAGAACCGTCTCAACAAGACGGTTCTTTTGAGTACCCACAACATATGTATTGGTTGAGAAATAAGAAAAATAATATTCTATTATGCACTCTTAACTGGAGGCCTATGGTTGTGACTTACTTTGAACTGAGTGTATGATGTTCATACTTCAATAAACATCCTTGAAATTCTAAAATGAATTCCTGGTTAACAGATAACTCTTTCCTTGATAGGAGCGACTTTTGTCATCTGCTGATAGCCTTTGCAAGCAGTTTGGACACAAATCAGGACCGGCAGACTGTCTGTCCTGCTCTTGATCCAAACCATTTGACACTCTGATAGTGTTTCTGAAAGTATTTTTAAAAAAAAATAATTTTGAAAAAAGTTAGCAGACGACAAAAAAGAATGAAAAATTACCCAGCAAGCAAAGATTTAGTATGGTAGATGTTCTAAAATTTTGAACACTAGTTGCCTGCCAAAAAGTCTTAACAAACAGTGCAGACCCAGATCAGTCTGCTTCTGAAGAAGCAATCTGATCAGGGTCTTCACTGTTTGCTATACTGACCAGCATTTTGTGAATTCCAGCCCTGATAACCCAAGTTTTATTTGATGACAGAAAGAGAAAAGTGTTCAAAATTTCGAGCATTAACCATAAACTTCAAATGAATTCCTGGTGGTGAATTCAAAAGCTCTACCAACAGGACCTTGCAAAAAGGAATGCATAGAAAAAACATGTCTGTTCGTTATACACTGCAATCCCTTTATACCGCATCTAGTTATGGATTTGGATATAAGATGGTCTTGTTTGGGCTCTCAATTTTTACCATTAAATTTAACAAAGGAATTATAGGAAAATGACCAAAAATGGTCATTTTCCTATAATTCCATTGTAAAATTCTCCTTTTACAACACGATTCGGGAGTGCAGTGGCTCAGTGGTAGAATGCTTGACTCAAGACTGAGGGGTCGCGGGTTCGAGCCTCAATACTCACCAGTGTCACTGCGTTGTGTCCTTGAGCAAGACACATTAATCATAGCTTAGTACTGGTTCAACTCAGGAAGACCTGTCCCAACATAACTGAAAGATTGTCTATGGGACGTAAAGAATCAAATCAAATCAAACAAAACTCTCATTTTTTACCATTAAATTTTACAATGGAATTATAGGAAAATGACCATAGATGGTCATTTTCCTATAATTCCATTGTAAAATTGTTCCTTTATAACACGATTCATGTATGATAACACGGTTTATTCCTATGGACCCCATTACAAAGGGACTGCACTCTATTGATGTTTTTTTCAGAGAAGTGATGAGTGGAAGGCACTGATAGAGGATGCTGAGAAAAGAAGGAAAAGAATACCAGTGAATTTGTATAACTTGGAGGTGGGACTTAGAAGATGCCTCAAGAAAAATACTACCCGACCTTCATGACACAGTCATGCCTCCAGAAGCCAAAGATTAGATCTCATCGATTCAGAACAATTCCATGTCTTTCAAACTCATTACGTATGCAGTGCTGAAGATTTGAGAGTACCAGTCTGTATATTTAGAAGGGTTGCTAAATGTCAGAACAATGATATCCCTATAGACAACTTGTACCAGTGGAAGGGTTACATTAATACATGTAATTATGCAGTGCTGGAGACATGACAGTACCAGTCTATATATTTAGATGGGTTGTTAGAATTATGATATCACTATAGACAACCAACCTGTACCAGTCTACCAATGGAAGGGTTACAGAAATAATTAAGCAGTGCTGGAAATTAGACTGTACTAGTCTATATATTTAGAAGGGTGCTGAATGTTAGAATTATGATATCCCTATAGACAACCTGTACCAGTCTACCAGTGGAAGGGTTACAGTGATAATTATGCAGTGCTGGAAATTTGTAGACTGGTTCTCTCCCTTTAATAGCTTGTCAGCATATTAAGACAGGTAACTACTAGCCGCCATTGCGCCTACATATCGCATACACACTGACGTCATGAGTGACGTGTATTGGAAAATACCCTTGACATAAAGTGCATTTTTTAAACAAGCCGTTTTATTAAGTTTATTTTGTTCTGGGAGTTTATATTTTCTTCTTTTACTTAATTATCAAATTATAGTAACTGAAAAAAATACTGAAGTTTGTGTTGAAAAATCATTTCTAGAGCATGCGCAGTCGGATGAGTAGGATTCTCTACTTGTAAAAAATTACTAGTTACCAAACGTTATATGCGTAGCGGAAGTGTAGCTTTATCAACGTGGGGAACCAATCTAGGAAATTTGACAGTACCAGTCTGTATGTTTAGAAGGGTTTCTAAATGTTAGAATTATGATATCCCTATAGACAATGTGTACCAGTCTACCAGTGGAAGGGTTACAGTAATAATTCTAATTTATGTAGGTGGATGGTTTTTACTGGGACCAGTCTGTGTGAAAGGGCTTTATATTCACAATGAATGAGATCCGGTGTACCTTACCCTGTGTAGATAAGGACTTCCTTTGTTGAAAGCAAATTAATAGGTGGAATGAAGTGTGCTATATTACCATTTACACTGTTGCAGGCAACAAGCTGATTAACCTTTTTTGTACTCATGGATTCTCCCATCTGTTTAGATGTAGTAAACATGGGAGGTTTTATTGTGTATACCAAGGGTTAACAGGTTATAATTTCCAAATTATTAGTGTTTTGGTCCCCAACTTAGCAAATGCTATAATTCCAAATGAAATGCCCCATTAAAGCTGCATACTCTGTAACTATGAACATTTTTCGAAAAATTTTATTTTCTTTTTAAATCATTTGTAAAAGTAGAAATAAGCTATGTTTTCACAATAAAAATGTTCAGTACAGCTGAATACTGCATGGAAATGTGAATTATCTTACCAAATAGGTGTATTTTTCTCTTGTTGGTAATTATTCCAATAATTCTAGACCGTTGAATTTCAACATAAATGCAGTTGTTTTGATAGTGATAACTTGTTAAGATTTACGCAAATGGTATAATGTTTACCTGAATTTGAGTATTTTTACTGTGTTCTTGAAAAATAAAAACATTATTTTTAAAATTAGAAGATCAAAAGTTACAGATTATGCAGCTTTAAGTGGCATTTTTGGCATTTTATCTGTATCTTCACTGTTTGCCAAAGTACTAGTTAATCACTTTGTAGAACAGAAAGGGTTCATAAGTGTACTTGTGAGCAAGAAATGTGTTTTATGCAAAACTACATGTATAAACCAAACTTACAGTTTCCAAATTATGATTTATTCCTGTCCCTGAAGATTATTTTAACTTAGCAAACAGTGCAGACCTAGATGATGTGGCATTTCATCTGGGCCTCATTGTTTGCCAAAGTACCTTGTAACCTGTTTATGTCTTTCTAGTACAAAAATGGTTAATAAGTGTACTTGTGAGCAAGAAATGTGCTTTATGCAAAACTGTAAACCAGTCTTACAGTTCCAAATTTAGATTTTTTTCTGTTGATTGTTAACTTAGTAAGATGAAATGCCACGTTATGTGGCATTTCATCTGGGTCTTCACTAATTGAAAAAGTACCCATTTAGGAGTTTCCAGTCCTAAAAGGGTAATTAAGTGTACTTGTGAGCAAGAAAAGTGCTGTATACAAAACTGTTAACCAGATCTGCTATATTGTCAGGGAAGTGAAATCATATAGGGCATTCTCTAGTCATCTCACTAATATCTGTAATTTCTTTTGAGTGATCCTTGTCTCAAAGGGATCAAGCAAAGATCTGCATTACCTGAAACTAACTTAGTTGATGTTAAAATGTCCTCATAATCATCCTAATAAAAACCACCTTGATATTGTTTTGAAAAGCAGTATTTTGATGCTTGGAAAGATGTGTAATTTTTGTTTTCATAATTCATACCGGTTACCATTATTTGTATTTGTGATTCATAATTTTTGCATGTAACAAATTAAGTGCTTTATGATGTTCTTGATACAAACATGTACACCAATTATATGGGCAGCGACGCGAGAAAACCTGTCTTCAGGCTTTCCAATAAAGCGAGACTAAAATCAGTTTCCTCAGCTACAGAGACTAGCTAGAAAATTGAAAAGTCACCTGTGGCAAGTTTAGATATGGTACTTTCCATAAAAGGAATAACAAAGGCGCTGATCAGACTGCGCGGATATGCAGTCTGGTCTTGGCCTTTGTTGTTCGCAAACCCCCCGAAGATAGATTTTCTAGTGTCGAGGCCCATATTGTATTAGCCTATATCATGTGGGCCTCCTAGCGAGGAAACCTGTCTTCGGTGTTTACGAACAACAAAGGCACAGACCAGCCTGACCATCTGCCAAGTCTGATCAGCACCTTTGTTATATCATATCTAAACTTGCTACAAGTGAAATTTCAATTTTCTAGTTGACAAGACTGGTTTGAGTCTCGCTTTGCTGGAAACCCTGAAGACAGATTTTTCTTGCATCGAGGCCCATATGTGCTGTAAGTAGGCGTTGTCTCAAGAAAACCGGTTTTAGGGGCTTATAACCAGGCCCGAGTTTATAAAACATTTTAAATGCTCAACTCAACTGAGTATGAAATTTCAATCACTCATAAAAACTAAAATGCTGCAAAATAAAACTTATTGCATTCAAACTCTCAGATGGTGTACTTATCATGCTAATAAATGTTAAAATGCCAACAATTGTTGGCATTTTAACATTTATGAGCTGAGTTGAGCATGAAAAAATGTTTTATAACTTCGAGGCCAGGTAGGTCCTGAACCAGCCAGCTTAGCTATAGAGACTACCTTCCTGAATATTGACATTTTGAAGGAAGCAAGTTTAACTTTTATACTTTGTTGTCAGCTAATAACATGCATTTGTAGGCTGGTCAGTACCTTAATTTTTGACATGCAACAAAATCAGGTTTTCTTGTGACAAGGCTCATATTAGATTTAATGCTCTGAGCTGTGAATGGACTTAAAATCTTATTGGCCTTAGAAAGGCAAAAACTCCAGTTTTCGCCTTTTTAAGGACAAAAAAGTTAAGTTCACTTTCAAAAATACACCTGTTATTAATGAGGAAAATATAAAGTCGTAGCTTAAGGGTGCAAATTGAACTATATGTCTTTCATTTGTTATCAAGTCCACTGAGACTAAAAAGCTCCAAATATTGAGGTTTGAATGGACAGATAGCTCTGATTAATGTGAATGGAATGGACAGATAACTCTGAATAATGTGATTTGAATGGACAGATACATGTAACTCTGAGTAATATGGTTGAATGGACAGATAACTCTGAACATTGATGTTTAAATGGACAGATAATTCTGAATTATGTGGCTCTGAATAAAGTGGTTTGAATCGACAGATAATTCTGAACGATGTGGTTTAATTGAACATTATGTTATAAAGTCCACCTGGACAGATAACTCTGAAAAATGTGGTTTGAATGGACAAAGAACTCTGAACAATGTGGTTTGAATGGACAGATAACTCTGAACAATGTGGTTTAAAGTGTGCTAATTGTGGAAATATGTTTGTGACTTTAACTTTCAATTGAATTTTTTTCATATATGTGACACCACTCTTGGTGGCACCCATGACAATAGGGTGCCCATACAGCAAAACCTGTGTGAAACAACCACTCTCAAAAAGACGGAAAATTGGTTTCCAATACCAACTATCGCTAAATGCAGGTCAAAAGTATTGCAGAATGCTCGCCTTGGAGCAGTCTGCAATACTTTCGACCTTCATTAAGCTACCATTTGTCATTAAGCTCTTTGTTTTGCCTATTTTTGAGTGGTCGTTTAACACAGGTTTTACTGTATTAAATACTGTAAATTCAGAAATTTTCGAGAGAATTTTATTTTTGCGAATAGCGTTAAAAAACATATTTACGACTTGAAAAAATTTGTGACTAGGGCATGATATACCTGCATTAAGTAAACAACAGTCTGATTTTGCCATTACGCAAGGGTTTTAATTTCGCAAAACCCTCACGAAAATTTCCGAATTTACAGTTATTCGTTAGAGATAACAAATTGTGTGATACTAAATTCCATGCCATGATTTCTAATTAGATGTCAGTATTAATTTTGTTCAATTTGCATTTATTCAATTTGCATTTAATTCTAATATCACCTGGTTATATATGTCCTGGTGGCTTATGACATGTAGTTGGGTTGTGCTAAAGGCCAGGTTTCTAAACACATACTTTATTATGGGAGATATTGTGCCAAAATATGTTTATAATTATGATTTTTTCTTTATGTCACCCGACATCATAGAATGTGATTTCTTGCACACTGGATAAGGACATCTGATATTTTATCATAGGTTAAAAAATTCCTATCTAACCCTTGCTATTTTACCCTGGCTGTTACGAGAGGACTGTTTATTGGTTGTATTGGAACTCTTGCACATGGTCGTCAAGTGATGTCAAAATATAGTCAAAATATAGTCAAAATGACGTCATCATATGATATTTCATCTCAACGCATTTAAAATAAAAGCAGGGGTGAAATTTTCCTCTTTTTAGAGGAATTCCTCTCTTTTCGGCTAAAAATTGCTGAATCAAAAAGTGTCAGATTTGAACCAATATGTTGAATAGTGGTTAGGGGGTTTCCTCTTTTTTGTGTTGATTTCCTCTTTTTTGAAGAAACCCTGTTCTCACCCCTGAAAAAGTCAATGGTGAGCATGAAAAAGAATTCATTATTTGTGTGAGGATGGGATAGAAAAATCCATCCCTCATGATCACAGTTTGTCATCATGCAGCAAGCGGCGTGATGCCGAACGGTGATCCTTGAGACAGATTTTTCTATCCCATCCTAACACACATGATGGATTCTTACATTCCCAGCTTAAGTTGAATTGAAGCAAAGTAATCCAATGTGTGACATATTATCCCTAAAGATTTGGACACCTTAGCTTCATACACCTAAACTTTGTGATGAAGTTTGAACTAGTCCATTTCACTACCTGACAACGTCAAGAAACGTCAAATGCAGTGTTGGAATAGCAAACAGTTTAAACCATGACCAGCCTGGCTGATCTGAGTTGAGCTGTTTGATCATGCCTATGAAATATTTGGGCCAGCACATGAGATTTTGGTACTTATCACATGTGCACTGAAGCCTCTTTCAAACACTAATGCTGACTTATCAAGTGTAGCTAGAGTACTAATTTACACAACGGATAGGTGGCAATCGAAAATGTTAATACTATCGACGAACGTAGATAAAAAATCGGTTGAAAAAGAGTATTTGATTACCATTTGTCGCCCGAAGGGCAACAAATGGCAATCGAAAACACTGTTTATAGCGATTTTTTTTTTTTTTTTTTTTTGAGACTGCGCATTCACTGCTCAGGGATGTGATAAGTGCCAAGAAAATGGAGCTCATTAGTAAAGTGCTTGGCTTTAGGGGTTGCTGGTTCCCACTGAGCTCAAGCTAAAATTTAGTCTTTTAACCACGCTGGATAGTTGAGCATGTAAATTTAAATAACTTTTAGGAGTGGCAAGAAAATGGAGCTCAGTTATAGGATGCTTGACTCTAGAGGTTGCTGGTTCCAGCCTCACTGGAGGCACTGTGCTCAAGCTAAAATTTAGTCCTTTAACCCACAGGACAGCTGAGCATGTACACTTAACCCTTTCCCTCATGAATATTCATGCTAAGCTCCACCCACTGTGAAAATTTACATAAATAAATTTTCACATTTGTACATAGAACAAAGAAATAACTTGTCAGGTCCATTAGTGTAGGGTCATATCTGATCATAATTCATTAAGCAAACAGAGTAGACCCTGATCAGGCAGCTCTTACAAGAGCTGCCTGATCTGGGTCTACTTTTGAAAGTATTATGGAAAATGGAGCATTTGCTCCAAAGGAGCAAACACTCCAATTTCCATAATATGTTTAAATAGTATTAAGGAAATGGAGCATTTGCTCCAAAGAAGCAAACGCTTCATTTTTCATAATATTTTCAAATATGTTGTATTTCAAGTATTATGGAGTAAAGGGTTAACTCATATAAGCCTAGCATCATTTTTATGGGACAAAGACAAACAGTACAGACCCAGATCAGATGCCACAGAATGTGGCGTCTGATCAGGTTCTTCACTTTTTGCTCACAGAATTTTCTATTGAAATTTTTAATAAAAAAGAAAAATACCACCCAGTTGCCCTTAAAACAGAAATGGACTGGTCCAATTGATAAGAATGGGAAGTTCCAAATGGGGTCCATTATTCCCAACTTAACATACAGGATATTTGTCTACATTAATTAATTTAGTTTGTTGCTGTTTTTACATTTCAAAAGGGCAATACAGTAAAATCTCGTAAATTTGAAGTCGTCGAGACTAGAGGTTTTATTTCGAGTTATCAGGAGTTCAAATCATAAAGAAAGACATAAAAATATGTAACACCCAAAAATGAGTATTATCAGTTTTTCCCCCATATCAAACATAAGGTTTTGGGCACGTAAAAGAAACATCTCAAGGAGACGTTTCTTTTACGTACCCAAAGCATGTTATTATAGACAGAAACTGTTATTAAAACAGATCATGAATTCTAAATTTCTGACTCCAATGTGTCCTAAATTTATTTTGAATCTGCGAGTATTTTAAAAAGTCGAGGTTCAAATTTTCGAGGTTTTACTGTATGTATACTCAGAGATGTAGATTACATTAACCATATTTATTTGTCTTTAAGAGAATTGGGGTTTTCTGTTGAAAACATAAAATAACCCCATAATTCAGTCAAATGTTATTCACCCTTCCTCTTCCAAAGCATAGGGAGCGCAGTGGCTCAGTGGTAGAGTGCTTTTCTCGAGATCAAGGGGTTGTGGACTCAAACCTCACCGGCGTCACTGCATTGTGTTCTTCAGCAAGACACATAAATCCTGGATTAGTACTGCTTCAATGTTGACCCGTCACGACATAGCTGAAAAATTGTTGACTGGGATGTAAAGAATCATATCAAGCAATCTTTCAAAGCAAGCCGAAAAATCTAGATCCATATATATCCTCTTTAGGCAATTAAAGGATTTTGGGCTTGTTACAGGACGGTTAAAACATCATATACTCATTGCTGGGTAAATATGGTAACACAACTCTGATCTATTATTAGACTTCCATACATTGTGTCTCATTTGATGTTCATTTTCTGAGTTACATGTTCTCCACATCGTATTTATTATGATAAAATGTACATATTGTAAGTATATAGAAGCAAGCCATATCAACGGAACTGCCATTACAGACTGATTCTACATATTTATACTAGTCTGTTCATGCCCATTCTGACAATTATGGGTTACCTCTTTCTTTACTCCTTCACGCTAGCACTTCATATAAGCCGCAACATAAGATTTCCAACAATGTGGTATGTGCTACCAGCAAAGGCTTAGACCAGCCTGCACATACGTGCAGTCTGATCAGAGCCTTTGCTAGTAGCTTTAGTATTCTATAAGTATTCTGCTACTGACGGAGTTTTGGAGTTTCTAAGCTTAGAAGGCCGCTGCACATGCTCGTCTGAGTCTACACATGTCAAAATACCACATTGTTGGAAATCACATGTCACGGCTCAATTTTATATAGTAGGTTGTCTTGTGTATTAGCCATATCATGAAAAACCTGTTTTTTAGCTCACCTGAGCCGAAGGCTCCGAGGTGAGCTATTAGTATACCAGTGACTCCGGCGTCCGTCGTCCGTCCGTCGTCCGTCCGTCCGTCAACATTTTCAAACATCTTCTCCTCTGAAACCACTGGGCCAATTGAACTCAAATTTCATATGGACACTCCTTAGGATGGGGGAACGAAAGTTTGTTCAAATGTTCCTGGTCACATGACCAAGATGGCCGCCATGCCCATATATGGTAAAAACCCTTTAAAAATCTTCTTCTCCAGAACCAGAAGGCCGATTACCTTGGGACCTGGTATGTAGCATCAGGGATGTGGGGCCTACCAAGTTTGTTCAAATGATGGTCCTAGGTTGACCTTGACCTACTTAACGTCAAGGTCAAATTTGCTTTCTAATGCATTTAAATGGGAATTTTTTTGAAAAGTTGATTTTTTGAATACTGTTAAAGCCAAAGTGATTATTCTTACTTGATATGTTGAAATTAATGAGACAATGGCTATAAATAAGTTTCAAAGGTCAAGGTTGACCTTTGCCCTTTCAGCCAAGGTCGCTCATATTGTGGTCCCATGCATATATAAAAACATAGTTTTCTCACAAACCATTGGCACAATTGAGCTCAAATTTCATATGAAGACTCCTTATGATAAGTCAGCCAAACTTTATACAAAATATGTTGGTCACATGTCAAAGATGGCCACCACGCCCATATATAGGAAAAACCTTTTAAAAATCTTCTTTTCCAGAACCAGAAGGCCAGTGACCTTGAGACTTGGTATGTAGTATTGGGGATGTGGGGCCTACCAAGTTTGTTCAAATGATGATCCTAGGGTGACCTTGACCTACTTAACGTCAAGGTCAAGTTTGCTTCCTAATGCATTTGAATGGGAAATTTTTTGAAAAGTTATTTTTTTGAATACTGTGGAAGCCAAAGTCATTATTCTCACTTGATATGTTCAATCTAGTGTCTATAAATAAGTTACAAAGGTCAAGGTTGATCTTTGACCTTTCAGCCAAGGTCGCTTATATTAGAGTCCCATCAACATATTAAAACATAGTTTTCTCAGACAATTCTCGGCCAATTGAAACCAAATTTCATATGACAACTCTAATGATTGGTTAGCCAAAACTTATACAAATTGTTATGGTCACATGACTAACATGGCCACCATGCCCATATATGGTAAAAACTCTTTAAATCTCTTCTTCTCTGGAACAAAAAGGCCATTGGCTTTGGGACTTGGTATGTAGGATCAGCGATGTGGGCCCTACCAGGTTAGCACACATGATGAATCTATGTTGACCTTGACCTACTTTATGGCAAGGTCAAATTTGATTCGTAATGCAGTTATATGGAGAAAATCTTAAAATGTTCATTTTCTATAACTGAGCCGAATTCATAGTAGTTAAACCTATTGAGACAATGGTTTATTAAGCTGACCTGTGACCTTTTATCCAAGGCCATTCATTTGGACTGCCACATACCTATCTGAATATCTTTTTCTCAGAAATCACTGGGCTGTTTGATGGATTATTCATTAGATTGTTGAGGTCACTTGACCAAAATGTATATGGTAAAAACAAAATTTGTTCCATTATTTAAAGATGTAGTTGACCTTGACCTATTTTAACATTGTTAAGGAGATCAGGTGAGCGCCAGGTCCTCTAGTTTACCATTTGTGTGCACATCACAGTCTGATCAGTTCTATTATTCACTGTCTAGATAATAACCCTTAATTAGCCCGCCAATATTTTTGTCCTGAAAATGTTTGTCTGATTTTTACGTCTGCTGCATAATTATATTCAAGGGCACTTTAGCATTGGGGTAGCTCCCATTACGCAGTTACGCAATTGCGTAATAAAAATAGTAACATTCAAGGGAGGTCACCTAATGTGGTAAAGGTGATTTTCCATGCCATAAGGAACTGATCTTAAAGCTGCATAGTCTGTAACTATGAACATTTTTCGAAAAAAAATATTTTCTTTTTAAATCAATCGTAAAAGTAGAATTAAGGTATGTTGTCACAATAAATCTAATTTCTTCAGCTGAAAACTGCATGGAAAAGTGAATTATCTCATAAAAACAGGTGCTTTTTCTCTTGTTTGTAATTATTTGCGTCCCTACAATAATTCTAGACAGGTAATTTTTAACATAAATGCTGTTGTTTTGGCACTAATAATTTGTTAATTATTACGAAAAAGGTAAAATGTATACCTGAATTTTAGTATTTTTACTGTGCTCTTGAAAAAAATAGACACATTATTTCTAAAATGAAAAGATCAAAAATTAAAGACTATGCAGCTTTAAAGGAAAGGATGCCATCCCTCTGGGAGCAAATTCTTTCTTTAAAATGAAGTTGCCATTATGAAAAGGGACGCAATTGGAGAGAATCACAGCTTGATCAAGTAGTCTCTCTCTGATTTGCGTAACTTTTTCAGCGTTCTGGCTGCGCCAATTTTTAGACTAGATTTTACCAGATAAGCAAGCGCTATGAACCTGGATCTGATCTGGGTCCATATTGTTTGCGATGTAGGCTTCCAAAGTGTACTAGCAGATAAGAGAGCAGATGACAAGTTGTGACTGGCGGGAAAAGGATTAACCAACCACAAGAAGGCAGGTTGTCTCATGATTAGGCTCCTGCTGTGAAACAATTAAGACATAAATCAGCTCTAGCAGTGAATTGATAAGTAATAGTTCACTGTTTGGAGGTCAGTTATAAAGTTGATGCAGCGCAAGTAATTTATCTTTGTACAACTGACCAACAAACAGAGAATTATTATGCAACAATTCATGCATTTGAGCTGATCCATTCTAACACACAATCAATCAACATTATCATAATAGTAACTTGATCTGGCGTACTGTATCATGTTGAGTGGATGTGGTCATAACATTGGATCACCCGAGACGCGTAGCTTCGAGGGTGATTCAATGGTATGGCCTCATCGACGAGACGTGATACTGTACGCCAGATCAAGTTACTATTATGATAATATGTTTATTATATGCCCTTTTCTGACATTATTCTGCTTTTATAATTTGTTTTTGGTCTTTAATCCCGAGAAATTGCAGGAACGTTTGCCATAACGTTACGTTTCTTGACGTCACGTCATCATGTTTTCTGTCTCTGGTTCCATGCTTGAAAATTTCTTTATGTATCGTGGCCGCAAAAACAGGTAACCGACGTTAGCCTCGTTTAAAAGGATAGTGATATGGAATCAGAAAACCTCAGTTCATTGATCCGGCTTTCTGTATCAGATGGCCAGAAAACAGAGAGTTTAAACATTGTATCATTTATAGGTATATAAATAACAACAAGAACCCATTTGAAGTCTTCAGCTTCTTCCAACTTTCCGCCATTGCACTGAAGAAATCCTGCAATAGTTGGACTGTTTCGCATACATTTACATGTATTCGTAACGTCAATCAAGCGTCAAATGATGTTACATTGTCTAACATCATGAGTGACGTCATTTTTTTCTAGCCTACCCTCTCAGTTATGGTGGATTCTTACAGTATATACAGTATAACCTGTCTTAAGCAGCCACTCAAAAAGATGATAAAAAATTGGGTTTGAATACCCATTATCGCTTAATGCAGGTCAAAAATAAGAGAGCATTCTGCAATACTTTCGGCCTTCATTAAGCTACCATTGGTCTCTAAGACCTTTGTTTTGTCTTTTTTTGAGTGGCCACTTAAGACAGGTTTAACTGTAATTTTGAAAAAGTTATGTGAACAGTGTGTGCTTATTAGGTTGTATACTGTAATTTCGTTCCCAGTGAGACTTACTTTATTGATTTCGTGTACATGCAGAAGAATGTACATTGTAGATTGATTTTGTTTTGATGCATTTTAGAAAAGAACATTAAGACTGTTTTATATGTAAAATGATTTAAGAAAATATGCAATTTTTGACTTAAAGTTGTGTTCCTGTTGTCATTTATTTCCTTGCATATGGGATATTTGATCCTGGGTAAAAATCTTATCTGACCCAATGTCCCCACACCGAAGAGAAAGGAGAATTAGTATTTTGGTGTTGATCTTGTCAGCGTTGGCTTCCAGGGGCGGACCCAGGGGTTCAGATGTGTAAAGGAAGTGGGGGATTCGCTTTGCTGATTCTATCTAAATTTTTTTTAATATCCCATGAAAATGAAATAAAATGGTTCCTCTCCATCGCACAAAGGCCACCAGAGCTCTAGATGAAAAATATCTTTAAATGACATCTCCTTAACCAATGGTTCAAATTCAAAATAATTATACAGAAATGATCATCGTGATGCCCTTTACCAAAATTGTTAACATGGCCACCAGAGCTAAAATAGAAACATATTTTAATTATATCTCTTTAGCCACTGGCCAATACATTTTCTCCTCATGTTCAAGGATTCAGGTGAACCCTCCAGGGCCCTAAATTTACAGCATTTTTAAATTAGCCAATTCTCGAAGACTGCATATATTGAATAATGGCTGATAGGACATACTAAGTAAAATTAACTCCAACCACTTTATTAATTTAAACTAGAATGATTTTCTGACTTGGAAAGTGAAAAAAAGTCAAATTTTTCCTTAAATGAAATAATTTAATAATCGAAAATGAGTCGATACCTGACATTGTATATACTAACCTTGGCTCCATAGTTGGCATAGTAATGGAAACTCTAAGAGGGGGTTACCTCCAATGTCGTGCCAGGCACAGAGCTATCAACAATATCAAGCAAGACACAAGGTTTTGCTCCAATGTTTTGCCTGTCATGGGTGTTAGCTCCAATGTCGCGCACGGGGGTACCTTCAGATTTATTCCAAACGCAAGGGTAAGCTCCAATGTTGTGCTGGGCATGGGGGTTACCTTCAATGCCTATCACAAGGGTAAGCTCCAATGTCGTGTCTGGCACGGGGGTTACCTACTAAGTAATGCCTAACACTAGGGCTAGCTCCAGTGTCGAGCGTGGCATAGGGGTTAGCTCCGATGCTATTAAAAGCAATGAGGATAGATCGTATAAAATGCCACCTGTTGAGTTAGCTATAATGTTGTGCCAGGCACCGATGTTCGCTCTTATGCTATTATATGCAAGAAGGTTAGCTCAAATGAGAGGCCACAATTGGTGGGTTAGCTATAATGTCGTGCCAGGCACGGGGATTAGCTTTTATGTCATTATTAGCATTAACCCTTAAAGCACCAAGAAAAAAAATGCATCTGAAAATATCGTCTGCTGAAATCGTCTGCTGCAAATAATTGCCTAGCATTACTGACGAATTAAGTATAGAAGCAAACAGCGTGGACCCAGAACAGACTGCTCCTATAGGAGCAGTCTGATCTGGGTCCACACTGTTTGCCATAGAGGCTTCTTAAACATTTCAGCAGACGAGAAAAGCAGACGACTTTTGATGCGATTGGCGCTTTAAGGGTTAAGGTTAGCTCGAATGACATGCCACTCATGATATTAGCTCCATGGCCATAAACCTTTAATAGCATTCCACTAATTACATTTACTTGTGGGTCAGGTGCGGTATTTGATTGTATCGATTCCTGATCTTTGCCTTCTTCCTTTAAATAGCTCCAATGGCATGCAAGGCAGCTGGGGTAACTAAGATGTCATATTTGGCATAATAGTCAATATTCCAAAGCCAGAACATATAGCGGGCCATTCCCAATGTAAATGCTGTCATTTATGTAAGATGCATTGGCACACTGGGGTTACTAGGCACTTTGGTTAGCTGACAATGCAGGCCTACAGATGTGAGTGCATAATTTGAAATTAATTTTGTTATTCCTCAAACAAAACATATTGTGGGTACTCAAACGAACCATCTCAATGAGAGGATTATTTTAGCAACCCCAAAACATATGTTAAAACAAATCAATTTAAAAAATATCCTCTCTTAATCAATATGTATACAGGATAATACAAAGTCACATGTGCACTATCGTGGGTACTCAAACGAACCATCTCCATGAGACGATTATTTTAGCAACCCCAAAACATATGTTAAAACAAAACAATTTAAAAAATATCCTCTCTTAATCAATATGTATACAGGATAATACAAAGTCACATGTGCAGGCATAATGTGATTATGGCAATATAAGGATTGACAGAGTGAAAAAAACCTTTCTTAATCAACATGTATACAGGATAATACAAAGTCACATGTGCAGGCATAATGTGATTATGGCAATATAAGGATTGACAGAGTGAAAAAAAAACCTTTCTTAATCAACATGTATACAGGATAATACAAAGTCACATATGCAGGCATAATGTGATTATGGCAATATGAAGATTGACAGAGTGAAAAAAAACTTTCTTTATCAACATGTATACAGGATAACACAAAGTCACTAATGCAGACATAATGTGATTATGGCAATATAAAGATTGACAGAGTGAAAAACAACCTCTCTCAATCAATATGTTTACAGGATAATACAAAATCACATATGCAGGCATAATGTGATTATGGCAATATAAAGATTGACAGAGTGAAAAAATCCTCTCTTAATCAATATGTTTACAGGATAATACAAAGTCACATGTGTAGGCATAATGTGATTATGGCAATATAAGGATTGACAGAGTGAAAAAAAACCTTTCTTAATCAACATGTATACAGGATAATACAAAGTCACATATGCAGGCATAATGTGATTATGGCAATATGAAGATTGACAGAGTGAAAAAAAACTTTCTTTATCAACATGTATACAGGATAACACAAAGTCACTAATGCAGACATAATGTGATTATGGCAATATAAAGATTGACAGAGTGAAAAACAACCTCTCTCAATCAATATGTTTACAGGATAATACAAAGTCACATATGCAGGCATAATGTGATTATGGCAATATAAAGATTGACAGAGTGAAAAAAAACTTTCTTTATCAATATGTATACAGGATAACACAAAGTCACATATGCAGGCATAATGTGATTATGGCAATATAAAGATTGACAGAGTGAAAAAATCCTCTCTTAATCAATATGTTTACAGGATAATACAAAGTCACATGTGTAGGCATAATGTGATTATGGCAATATAAAGATTGACAGAGTGAAAAAGAACCTTTCCTTATCAACATGTATACAGGATAATACAAAGTCACATATGTAGGCATAATGTGATTATGGCAATATAAAGATTGACAGAGTGAAAAAAAACTTTCCTTATCAACATGTATACAGGATAATACAAAGTCACATGTGCAGGCATAATGTGATTATGGCAATATAACTATTGACAGAGTGAAAAAAATCTCTCTTAATCAATATGTTTACAGGATAATACAAAGTCACATGTGTCGCATAATGTGATTATGGCAATATAAAAATTGTCAGTGTGAAAAAAAACCTTTCCTTATCAACATGTATACAGGATAATACAAAGTCACATGTGTAGGCATTATGTGATTATGGCAATATAAAGATTGACAGAGTGAAAAAAAACGTTTTCCTTATCAACATGTATACAGGATAATACAAAGTCACATGTGCAGGCATAATGTGATTATGGCAATATAAAGATTGACAGAGTGAATAAATTTATCCTCTCTTAGTCAATATGTATACAGGATAATGCAAAGTCACATGTGAAGGCATAATGTGATTATGGCTATATAAAGATTAACAGAGTGAAAAAAATTATCCTCTCTTATGGCAATATGTCTACTTTTTACATCCATTCTGCATTTACGTTCCAACTATTTGATAGATTTATGGGGCGGTTGTTCAGGTTGAGAAGTTTCGTAAGATAGTCAATACTTTTTTCATCATTTGAAAAAAAGTAAGCGAAGCTCTTTGAAGTTAATAATTGAGTCATGACATGACATATCCAACATAATGAGTGTATGCTGAGTAGGAACTCAGATACGCCTGGAAATCCATCCAGTCTGATCAGAGTCTTCACTAGTCACTCAACATGTACATGTAAATAGATCCAAGCTTTTTCATGCTGACAACAAAGACTCTGAATAGGCCAAATAAAAATAAAACATGTGTTTAGAGTAACCCAACTGTACCTAAATTTATTGGCGAAACCTAGAATTTGTTCAGGTTTTCTGAGAAAAAAATATATATAATTTAATGCATTTTGAAAGGCGAAATGCCTTTCAAAATGCACAAAATTATATTTTTTCCAGAAAAAAAAATTAAGAAAAAAATATGTGTGCCCACCCTACCTAAAATTTCAGACCCGTTACCCGAAACACACTTATTTTTTTGATCTGGCCTTAGAGTGAACAGGCTGTTCTGAATATTCGAGAGAGGCACCTCTAGTATGGTCTTTTGCATGTACATGTATATATTCATTGTACTAAGTTTTGGTGTTTAGCAACCATTTTGCTATTACAGGTTTGTGATTACTGTTCCGGTATCATGAGTTTATCTTGTGACATATGGAAATATCATAAATACGCAACTTCTACAGTATAACCTTACTCTAGGTTTAATGTTCTTTTATCATTCTCACCAGATATAAAGCATAAATCTATGGTCGCGATATCGAGGCAATATGAATCTGCTGTAGCTTGCTTGTTAGTATGGTGGTCTTGAAAACCCAATGTATTGTTCTGGCTGTGGTTCAAATCCAGTCACTTCTGACTTTTTTATGTAACTTCTTTTTACTTATTGATAATATGGCGTTCTTTCCCCATTTGATTCAAATATGGCGTTCTTTCTCTGTCTGATCCAAATATAAAAGTTACATCACTTGCAGTTTCATCAGTCTATATGAATTCTAGTGTTGACTTCTTATTTTACTCTTACACTCTATTTAATTGTGTGTTACTTCCTCCTTTGAACACTCATAATGTAATAAATTGTTGGACTACAGATCTAATTATAGTCTGAGTCTACCTCTACTTATATAATTCTAGTCTTATATGAATGATACTTGAAATTAAACACGTGCATTTATTAGAATGTATATTTACATGCAGAGCCGGAACCAGTGTGGACCCAGATCAATGGCTACTCTTGTTTTTAAAACTGGACATGGCTGCTTACAGTTTTGATGGTTAATAGCAAAATAATTAAATGTATTTAACCCTGTTCAGACCAATGCCATTTTCATGGTCCATTGTTTATATTGAGGGATTCCTGACACTGATTAATCTACGTTCATCACGGGTCTAGAACATTACAGTCACTTGTTTCAATGTTTAATGTTCCTCCCAATGTTGGTGGGGGCTCTGTGTTTGGTCTTCGTTTTCTTGTGCAGTACTTGTTGTCCTTCTAGTTTGTGCCATGGGTTGCTCTGTAGTGTGTGATTGTGGTATTTCCTTACCATACTCAGTCAGGTTTCTTGAGTCTTTAAGTATACATATTGTTGCATTTTTACATAGAGTGATCTCCCTTTCTTACCGGGTGTCCCAAAACACATGAAACGTTTTGAAAGTCTTATAACATTTGACTCAATAAAGATATGTTGCTTATTGTTTTTATTGATTAACATACTTTACATAGATATAATATAATGCCATATTTCAACTTGATTCCATTAATGAAAATGCAAGGTTTAGCTTTTAAAAAGGGGGTTCTAAATTTCTGGTTTACACAGTTTTTACTTCCATGGCTAGCTTTTGACACTATATATATATTGATTCTGGTTGCCGCATTGTATTGTCATATCATCTTACATAGAGATGTCACATTCTTGCATACAAATAGTGCATTGTTACATTATACAATCGATGCATTCTTTGGTGGTTAACATCAGGATTTGTCAAAGTTGAAAAGAAAGCAAAGTAATGTACACCTGGGCTATTCAAGAATGCATCAAATGGTTTGCTATATGACTGTGTCTCCTTGAAATCATTTGTATTTTAGTCTGTTTTATTGTGTTCAAAATAAACTGCTGAGTAAAAAAATGAGTTTATTTCAACAACTGGATTTAATAATCTTCTTTGAGCATTGCAAAAGAACTGCATTAAAAGTTCAAATTATTTAATCAAGAAATTTAAAGAAATATCACATTTTTACATTGAGATGTCACATCCTTACAAACAGATGCCTCATTCCTACATAGGGATGTCAAATTCATACACAGAGATGTCACATCCTTACATACAGATGTCTCATTCCTACATAGAGGTGTCAAACTCATACACAGGGATGTTACGTTCTTACATACATATGTCACATTATTACATAGAGATGTCACATTTTGCATGGAGATGTCACAATTCTACATACAAATACCATATTCTTACATAGAGATGTCACATTCTTGCTTACAAATGCCACATTCTTACATACAAATGTCACATTCGTATATAGAGATGGCACATTCTTTCATAGACGTGCCACACTCTTACATACACGTGTTGCATCTTTTATAGAGACGTTGCATACTTATATAGAGAGATAACACAATGCTATGAAGTGATGTCATATCATCTTACATAGAGATGTCACATTCTTACATAAGGATGATACATTATTACATAGAGATATTACATACATGTTTTTAAAAATGTGTTACATTCTTACATAGAGATGTCACATAAATATATAGATACTTCACATTCTTACGTAATGATGTTGCATTCTTACACAGAGATTCACATTCTTACAGAGATAAAATATATCATACATAATGATGCCACATTGAGTGCCTCATATAAACACCCTAGGTACAACAATAAAAGAGGAATTTGCATCATGAACTGAAGATAAGTTATAAGTATATGTGCCCTTGATCCTTGAATCGAAGGTCATGTAGCCCATTTGAAACAATTTTAGTATTTTACACACCATAAGCAATAACTTTGTAGAGATGAAAGTAAGAAGGCAAAGATCAGGAATCGATATAATCAAATACAACACCTGACCCAGGATACCGTATGGGAAAGTGACAAAAACACAAGAAAACATTACATACAGGAGATCCAAGAAGTCCCAGCATGTGACCACAAGGCTGCAAGACACTGACAAGACAATATTGCATAGACAAACACAAAATAAAAAAGAACTGCAAAAGATATATCGCATTGAAGTCCCTCCATCAGAAAAAGAAATAGGAATTCACGTTACGAGCTGTAGACAGATTTGATGTATATGTGACCTTGGCTTTTCGTTGTATTCTACACACCATAAACAATCATTGTGCTAAATATGAACACCGTCCACCGAAAATAGATAGGAAATCACGTTTTGATCAATAGGACAGATTTTATGAATAGGTCACCTTGACCTTTGCCTTATGAGCTGTAAATAAGTTTTAAGTTGTGTTACATTGGCATTTGATACCTATCTTAACCTTTTTTATTCTACACACTGTGAGGAATTATTTTGATATATATGAGCTCTGAAAGAGGAATTCACGGTATGAGCATGACAGATTCTAAGAATGTGAACTTGATCACAGTACTAATCTAAATCTAATCAATTGTGTAATATACACACTATAGGCAATCAATGTGTCTAAAATGAACATCCTCGGTCAAAAATAAAAGAGGATCTTGAGTTTTAACCCATAGATAGGTTTTAAGTATATGTGAGATTGACCTTTCACTAAAGTTCATATGTGTAAATTGTAAACTTAGTTGTGATTTACACGCCTTAAGCAATCATTGTGCTAAATATCAAACCCCTACATCAAAAAAAAAAAAAAATATGAATACGCTTTTTGAGCAATAAGAGAGAATTTATGAATATTTGACTTTGACCTTTGACCAAAAGGTCATATTCATATTCGAGGCGTTTCTTTTGATAATTCATACACCATATGCTATTATTGTGTCGAATATGAACACCCTAGGTCTAGTATGATAAAGGTATTCTTATTATGCGCTGTATACAAGTTGTAAGCATGTTTGATTTTGTCCATTGGCTCTCAGGTCATATTGGTAGTCTGAAATCTTTATTTCATTTTACACACAATAAACAATATTTTTTTGCTATATATGAACTCCGTCTATCAGAGAATGAAATAGGAATTTCTGTTACAAGTCGTATACAGGTTTTAAGTGAATGTGATCTTGACCTTTGACTCCAAGGTCATAGAACTGATCAGCAACTTCCATTGTAATCTACACATCATAGGTCAATTATCAAACCCTCAGTCTTAAATAAAATATAAGTCTGAGTTTTAAGACATTGACAAGTATTACATACATGTATTAAGACTAAACTTCACACTCTCTAGTGCACATTATTTTCGCTACGTTTACCAATGTGAACACACATACTCTATACTGTCTACTTTACTGCAGTTGAAGTTTACTCTATATCAAGTTTCAATAATTCTGGTGTATACAGGCTATTTGTGAATATTACAGCAATTCACATAACTTTCAGTTATTTTGATAGGAAGTGACCACCAGCCAGTTTAGATTAAAGATGCACTTTAACCTTTGCAAGCAATTTGACCCAGATCAGGTTTGATCTGGCTCCAATTTGTTTGACATTCTGATGGTATTTTTCGAAAAAGCTGATATAAAAAAAAATATTCAGCAGATGACAAAAACATGCAAAATTATCCAACATGGCATTATGCAAATATGTTCTAAAAAAGGGTATCCTTTGGAAGCAAAAACTGCACCAAAGAACTGAAACAAGAGCGTGCATATTTTCTGGGCCAGACTAGCTAGTTTCTGCCATTTAGGCTTCATCAGTGACCCTCTAATACTTTCAAAGCTCCACAATGAAACCCATGATCCCAAAGGACAAGAAAATAAAATCTACACAATAGGAAAAACCTAAATTGTAATTCATTACTCAAATGGCAAAGTGAATAAACATGATACATTTATAAATGATCTTCATGTTTGAATTACAGTGGTTTTTCTACCAGATCTTGGAATAATTGATTATTATTATTTTTGTTATTATAATAGCCCTCCATATCATAGAAAAGTTTTTTTAGAGGATCTTACATGAGTGCTCATGTTTTATTTAATTTATTAAACGAGTTGAGGAAAAGTGATAAAATGCGAGGCTTGCCGAGCATTTCATCTCTTTTTCCCAACGAGCTTAATAAATTCAATAATACAAGGGCACGAATGTTAGATTCTATTTATCATTTGACATAAAGATTACTTTGAAATCTCATTTTTGCCGTAAAATGTTATATTTTTGTCAGTATGTACGCAACGTTGTTATGGACGTCATAACGTTTCCAGAAAATCGATAAACCACTAGTGGTTAACAGATTTTATTGCATGGCGTTATTTCACTCCCAGACGCGACGTCATATGATAAATGATCTTTCAAAACATCACATGGCTGTAAAATTACAGGTGAAATTTTCAGATGATCTGCTACCTGATTTTATGTAGTAATAGTTTCCAGTCCGTTTTAGCAGATAGACAATGAAGGTCCTGATTGGCTCTGTTGTAAAAAAGAGACTGACAGCGAACTTATGTTTTAACATATAGCGCCTCAAGGATTGTTCGATGATCCAAAACTTACTGACAAGACACACAAAGACAAAGACCAACTTGCACATCCGCACAGTTTGCTCAGTGCCTTTGTTATTCAATTATGGGAAAGTACCATATCAAACCTGGCTACAAACAAAATTTCACTGTAATAAATAGTCTCTGTAGCTGAGTAGACTAGTTTGAGTCTAGATTTGTTGGAAACCGCTCAACATGCAAAAAGTATCTGTATTATTTCACAACGGTCAATTGGAGCTTGAGCTTTTTGTTAACCAACATACACAAGGTAATGGACCAATTTGAAAACTTGAAGAATTTATATAAAAATGGTGTTTTAAGGTAGAAAGTGATGCACATTATTTACCTAATAACAAGGGTGTGCATAGTGTTTAAACTGTTTTCTACTTAGAAACAGGGTTGTCTAAAATGGGCTTACTTGAACACGGTGTAGGAAGTTACAAAGACACTGTCAGTCTGAACATCATTTCAACATAAATGTTTGCCTGTGATCTAATTTATCAGTTTCTTGATGCTAAATTGATTTAATGCGTATGTAAAATTACCAAACTCTCTTGAACTGGCTAAATAATCTGGAAAAATAAATGCTTCAGAAATAGAGAGAACGTACAATATAAGAAAAGCAGACTCGGTTTTATTGAGTCTGTTCATTAGAACTAATGAAAAAGTGCAACCATTCTCACGCGCCCTAGCAAAGGCTTAAGCGGTAGTCTGCTTTCCGTCAGGACCTTATATTCATGACGGACCAGAATATGAAAAAATATCACCACTATGTCTATGTACGGGGAGAAGTTTTACCAACTCCACGCGGCACAACGACAGCTGTTGTCACCTCTTAATAACATGGAAAAACGGATCCTTCAGAAATATAGAGAACCTGCAATATAAGAAAACAGCAGACTCAGTTTTATTGAGTCTGTTCATGAAAACTAATGGACAGTTTACTTTTGTGTGGAGTATATTCTTTCTAGACTGCCAGGCCTCGAGGTTATAAAACCTGAGTACATTCTCAGACTCAAAAAAAAGCGCAATGATTGGCTGCCTGCGGACACGTGTCCGCAGGCAGCCAATCATTGCACTTTATTTTGAGTCTGAGAATGTACTCAAGTTTTATAACCTCAAGGCCTGGTTTACTGTAAAACACTTATATACTCAACTACAAAAGAAACCCATCAGTCACTTCTTGGTGAAATTATGGAAAACAGAATGAAGAAATGAAAAGATATTTATATCATATTCCTTAACAATCAGTTCTGCACCAATTCATTGAATAATGTAACAGTTTTACTTAAATCTGTTCATGCTGTATGCCAGTGTATAGACAAGGGGTCATTTTCAAAAATGGCAAGTTTTTCACCGGAGAATGAATATCTCGATCACGTCCAATTCAGTTCA
This sequence comes from Loripinus fragilis, assembly GCA_964019695.1. NCBI lineage: Eukaryota > Metazoa > Mollusca > Bivalvia > Lucinida > Lucinidae > Loripinus > Loripinus fragilis. The sequence goes on from OZ026517.1 coordinate 84,259,917, forward strand.
CTTGAATTAAATTCATCAAAAAAGGGCACGATTCTCTCCTGCAGCAATACATGCATCATAACGAGGTCGAATCGAAAGCACGTAACGTCGCACACCATTCTTGGGAATCCGAACCCATTCTTAATGGAGAGCAACCTGAAGCTGTCGAATAATCCGAGGTTGCACTGAACGATCCTGGATGCATCGCAAGAGCTCATCCCACAGTTGTTCTATCAGATTGAGATCCGGGTTTACTTGACTATTGCGGTTTGGTTTGGCTTCTAAACATTTTCGATGGCCTCGTCAGACCGGGACATACCGGTGATTGGACGAAGTGAACTGATTTAGACGGGGACTCGAGAAAAAAACAATTGTCTAAAACTTGTCATTTTTAGAAATGACCCCTTGCCTATACCTTGGCGTACAGAATGAACGGGTTAAATTAAAACTGTTACATTATTCAATATTTTGATGCATATTTGGTTGTTAAAGAATATGGTATAAAATATATTTTCATTTCTTATTTATTTTTCCATGATTGCCCAAAAAAGTAACTGATGGGTTTCTTTTGTAGTTGAGTATATTTGGCTGACACTTTTATTTGGTACTATATTGGTGAAAAAACAAAAATCACCAAAATATGAGACCCTGAAAAGCACTTTCGAATTCAGCTACACAATGAGTGAGGGTCTAGATGGGGTATAATGATTAGTGAATAATGGCCCTTTTTTATAATGAATAGTGAATAATGAGCCAAAAAAATAATTATGAATAGTGAATAATGAGGGCCTAAAGAATAATGAATAATCCTATTATTTTAATGAATTGAAGAAAAAATTAATGAATAGTGAATAATCAGATTTGTTTGCCACCTTTCTTACTTCTAATGAATAAATGGTCATATTTTAATGAATAACCCAAAATTTTAATGAGATGAATAATGGGCTAAATTTTTAATGAATAGTGAATACCAGACCCCCCTATCCAGACCCTCATGAGTAATAGCTGGATGTATGCCCTTATTATGTCGGTATCCATATCCTACAAAACGATTTTTAAATGGTACAATATGTTTCAATGTAGAGGAAACAATGCCTTAAACAGGCTACTATTAAATGAAAGCATATTATTTTCTTTAAAAGTAGCCCCTATGAGAATAAAAGAACTTTAAAGTGCATTTAATTGAGAAACCTCTAAAATTAAAATATACCAAAATGGCAGTCTTTTAAAATTGACAAATTTTGATGCCGCGAATATTCAGTGGTTTACAGGAGTTTTATTTAGTGTCGATGGTCCTTGTTTTCTTTTACAAATCATTGACATGACTCTTTTGTTTAAGACAAAAGCTAGCATTATGAAAACACCTTGACTGGCATTAAATATAATAAATATGTATTCTAGCCACTCGAATTTTAGCACAAGTTGAAGAAAACCAACTATCCAAGTAAGGCCAGTCAACGCTGACAGTCGGACATACACACGCAGATAGTTTTTTTCTCTGTTCAACATAAGCGTGGACTGAACTACTCTTCTGATCTCGTAAACAACGTATACAAACATGAAAAAATTGGCCAACAAAGCAACGATTGAAGGCAGAACAAAAGTTATCAACTGCATTGTTGATGTGGATATATAGCACAGTTCCCCACCATAGCCACTTGATTGTCCATCACTGAGTACAAGAGATACTACCATGTTTACACATATAAACAAAAGAGATGCACAAATAATATATGAAATGTTTCTAACCGTTTGACTCATTACATACCTTTTAGAAATTATGATATGTTTTCTGAAACTATATACCATTTGAATGCAACATACATTCATTGCAAACATTACTGCTAACCAGAAGAAGTGGCAGATACCTCCTATAAGTGCGCATACCCAGCCAGAAACCGTGTTTTGTCCTGCTCCAAACTGATAAAAACTTTGTGCCAAAAGCAAGAACATGGCTAGAAGCAGGTTGTTGACTCCTGGTTGAGACTGAAGTACAGAGAATACCCCATAGGTTGCTATAGTTATAATTAAACAAACAATGGAGACACAAACACACACGAGAGACAAAATGTTCTTCGGCTGGAGTTCATTCGTGACACCAACTTGTGTTTTGAAAACTGGTTGTGGTATTTTCTGGTAAATATCTATGAAATCATCTAAGCAGATGGATATATTTTTGCCATGTTTTCCATATTCCCATTTTGAAAACGTTCTTGTATAATTTGTCTTACCCTCAAATAGGAGGAAATTGTTTTCAATTTTCATGCTGAACTCGTCTAATGATATTTGTACAAATGGACACACATTCAGTTTGTTAATTGTGATTATACTTTGATTTGCACAGAAATCTAACACTGGGTCACGTATATACTCGTTATCTAGTTTTCTCATAAGTCCGTCAGCTTTGAGAGATAAAAATACGGTTGCTACTCCATTGTATATCGAAATATTGTATTGAACGAGGTTTAATAAGAATTTTGTGGAATAATCAGCCAGTTTCAATGACACATTATTAGCCCCAAGATAAACCAGCCGGTCGAAAATGTTGTAGTAGTGATCGTAGCACACATCCATGTCAAAAGGAATTAATAATAACACTATAGCATATTCGAGGACCCCATTCTCATAAGCAAAAAACTGAATTACTCTAAATTTGTCTAAATATTGCAAGTCAATAAGGTCCATGATAGCATTTAATATATTATATTGTAATGGTCTTGATTCGCGTAAAGGTTTCGAATTTGGGTATGGTGTTAGCTCAAAAAGTGTCAAAAAACATGGTAAATCAGCAACATGCTCCAGGAAGTCTTGCCAAATGTTAGGAGGTCTGCACTGACCATTGATGAGATCTCGTAGGTAGTTACATTGTATATCTCTACAAACCATCTGTAAGCAAAATATTACACATTATCATTTACCCCTAATATTAACTGAATTGTTTCAACATAACCTAATAAACGTTTCCTATCTCACGGCATGTTACCTTTATCAGACCATGATGACGTTGCACTTTTTGAATGACGTCGCTAATGACGCTGAATCAACACTAAAATAAAAAAATTACGTCATAATCGCTAGTTTGAAGAGTGTTCAACAATGGGTAAACTGATAAATAGAATACCAGGTTCTCGTCTTTTGATATCAAGTTTACCAGGCAAGGCTTTGAGAATGCATGTTGAATCGCTCGGCAAGCCTAGCAATGTAAACTTGCGTTCTAAAAGCCCTGCCCGGTAATCTTGATATCAAAAGACACTCACCTAGTATTCTCTATTTATAAGATTCTCGCACACCAGATCAGAGTTTTTGCTTTTTTAATCCATTTGAGAATAATTGTATCTCACATAACCGATACCAACCTGTGGGAAAGATAAAAATCAAGCAACCACACGTCAGAAGACAAGTGACGTCATTGTTATGTTTATGTGACGTCATCATGTTACGTTGCTTCTCAGCAAGAACGTCTGAAAGCCTCTTTTAAATATAGAAATGCTGTATTTAACGGTAAGCAATATAAAGAGTCAATATTTTGTCTGATGATTCTTATAAACTATCATAAGTGTCAGGGTGGGGTAGAAAAAAATCTGTCTTCCAGGATCTCCATTTGTCATCACTCAGAGGCCAAGTTGAAAAACGATGCTCTGGAAGCACAGATTTTTCCATCCCACCCACCTGGGTTGCTTTTCATCACTGATTTTTTTTTTTTTTTTTTAAAGTTTTTACGCTAAAATACTACATTATATGATGGCATTACGTTGACTTAAAGGGAATACTCAGGTCCAAAATGATTTTAGGTATAAATAGATACCTCAATATGTACTTTTTCATTTCTATATAAACTGAACAAAAGTGAAAACGCTACACCTGAATTGTTTGCCAATTAACTACAATATGAGGCAAGTCCATAAAGCAAAAGAAAGTGTATCTGAATATTTAAAGACAAGGTTATGCATAACAGTTACAATTTTATGGATGTTGACATTAAAAAAGACATGAAAGCCATTTAAATGAGACAGGGGTTCAATTTTTCAGGTTTCACATTTGAACAGAAATCTCACACAATTATGGCCCTTAGAAATCCAATACCTACCACGCCCGACTGCACGAAATGGTAGTCTGGACACGCGGCAAACAAAAAAGTCAAGGACTTGTCACAAGTGTGTTTTGATCGTTAAGAAAATAAATTTTGAGAAGCGGGGTTTTGATCAAATTGCCATGCTTAAAATTTTGACACAGAAATCTCCATAGAAAATTCAATGTGTTGTTGCATCTTTGTTTGGGGACATTACTAGTCGAGAAATGGTAGGAACAATGTGCTGATAGGTCTGACTGATTTGGCAAAAGAAAGTTATTGAAAATCATGATAAATCTAAGATTACCAAACCTTGAATATTCCCTATTTGTTTTGTCAAAGGGAGACAGCTTACAAACTTGCCAAATTCAAAATTAATTTCTGACCTGGTTTCAAGGGATAAGTCAGTTTTTTGTGTTTTCTTGTGTTTTAATGCAGCACGAGTATGGTAAACAAAACAATCTCTTTTGCGCATGCGCAAATGCAAAATGCATTGAATAAAGCTTAAAATACAAAAAGGAACATACCTCAGACAACAAAAGAGAGACACTGATGGAGTTTCAGCCAAAAGTTTTGCTGGATGTCTGAGAAACATTATCAAGTTTTAGTAGATATTTTTGTCCAATACTTTGTCACAAAAATAATATTGTAGCGTAGCGTTTTCCCTTTTGCTTGGTAATCTTCTAAGGTAATTAAAGCCAAGTTTATTGCTCTTAAAACTAATAACTGGTAGCAGACATGTTTTAATCATGTCAGTCTAACAGCTTGAAACAACTGGATTTCATGCATCTGCTTACCTTATCTATGAAGTATTGATATCACTTCTCTGTGGAGTGGGCTATGGTAAAGCTTTTATTCCATACACTTATTTCATTGAGTGACAATGGCTTCTGGTTATAAGGATGACAATAATAAAGGATACTAGGTTTTTAAAAGAAGATCATTGGAAACCAGAGTATGCGTAATGTTTGAAAAACTTTCAGATTCACAGGGTACCATTGCAGGGCATGCTAAAAGTACTGACCTTTCATGTTATAGATGCAGTTCTTGTGCACCAATCCGTACACTTGGAAAAAGCATATACTGACAAAATACTGACCATTGTGCAGCAGAAATGAGTGTGAGAGTAGGATAGAAAAACCCATCCCGAGGATCGCAGTTTGGCATCACTAGGCTTGCCAAGTGATGATAAAGGGTGATCCCGATGGACGGATTTTTCTTGCTCGGTACTGTTTTTATTTATTTTAAAATAAGGTTCCAGATGTCACTGAATACGCTAAGATGCAATTTCACATGATGACGTTACTTGACGTCCTGGGTAGGATAGCATGGGTAAGATAAGATTTTCTATATACAATATGCATACCATGGTGTAAGTTCTTTGGGTTCATCTGTTTAAATCAACTTTTTCTAGAGAAGGCTTATGCCAAATTTACAGCTGCAAAAAGAGTCTGATAGTGACTTCTAGTTTTGTTGTCTGCTGATATTATTTGCTAACAAAAAGTAAGTGAGTGTGACTAGGAAAATACGACAATCACACCCAATAAATATTGGAGGCACTTGTTTGTTATGGGTACGTAAAACAAGCATTTTTTGGTACTTATGATGATTGTTTCGTGCAAGGACATGGTTAGGGCCAGCATAAGAGTAGCCACCAAATTGCCATAATGAGTTGGTACTTTATGAACGCAACTCCTCTTACAGTTTTAGCTTGATACTTTTGAAGTTTTGCAGATAACATTGGTAATAGCTGGCTAAATATCAGGCAAAACCCTCAAATATTTTATCCGTTCTGCAAGAAATAAAGGGTTGCTTGCAAGGCTGTTCCTAGCCTCAATTTAAAATAAAATCAGGAGAGACAAAACAAATGCCTAATTTTGTTTCAAATCAATCTCCTTCCATACTTTAAGCCTTAATCCACCAATCGCAACAAAAGTCGTCTGCTTTTCTCGTCTGCTGAAATGTTTAAGAAGCCTCTATGGCAAACAGTAAGGTCCCAGATCAGACTGCTCCTATATATGAGCAGTCTGTTCTGGGTCCATGCTGTTTGCTTCTATACTTAATTCGTCAGTAATGCTAGGCAATTATTTGCAGCAGACGACTTCAGAAGACGATATTTTCTAATGCATTTTTTCTGGGCTCTTTAAGGGTTAAATACAATGTTCCAATGCTATTTAAAAGAACTACGATTTTTCGTTGATTTTAATGATTTTGTTTATATCAAGTACAGTGTTGCGTGACTTTCCATCGATTTCTGCAATAATTAGGCCAGAATTTTTTATTAGTTGATTTACGAACCCTCCTACTGTAATTTTCCGGAAAGTAGGAAAAAAATAAAATTTAATTTCTAAAAAAAAAAATATTTTATCCGCCGACTCTTAATATTATTTGTTTGGTTGAAAAAAAAATAATATTTTTTTTGAGGCTCTGTCTGTGCATTTTTGAGAATGACACTGTTAAAAGTGATTGTCCTGTCCAGATATTTAGAAAAATGATGAAATATTTAAAGATTACCTTACCAGTTTTACTGTTTTTTTCTGGGGATATTAAAGAAAAAAAGCTCTGAAAAAAAGCTCTGAAAAAAAAACGCTCTGAAAAAAAAACGCTCTGTCATTTTCAGAGCTTTTTTATTTATTCCCCCCCCCCCAACCCTAGGTCTGAAAAAAAATTCCCGTAAATCAACTAATACAAAAAATCTGGCCTTAATACTGCAAAACTGTTCTAAGCTAGCCAACTTAGATGTAGAAGTAGGCGAGTATGCTACATTTACACACTGCAGACCGACCCATGACCCAATAGGAATAGAAGCAGGCAAGTAAAGTAACGCAACCAGCTCACTCTTTCCTAGTTAGATGATTGCAAAACTAGAAACGATACCAAACAACACACAACAAAAACAAGGACAAAACGCAAATATTCAATTGATATGTACACATTAAATAATTGTACCATTAAACTTTAGCAAAATTACGAGGGATATTCAAAATGTTCTGAACTTTACCTCATAGCTTTGTCCAGAGATCCGTTTGAGAAACATGCTATTTACCATTTAAAGAAACTATCTTTTATTTTATACTTAGCAGTGAAATCAATGCATATAAAAACAAATAAAAGTGATATCAATCACCAGTGAAAAATGATATCAGCCTATATTTTCACTGTAGCTTTTTTTGGATTACTTCTGACTTTTCCATTCACTTAATGCAGTTCACTTCAAACGCCCATAACTTTCTTATTTGTGAACAAAAACATCAAGTGTGGGTATGCATTTTTTTAGTTAGAACATGACGAATAGTTTGGTACCAAAATTATTTGGGTTTGCTAAAATTTTTCGCTTTTGCATTTTCAGCACCTCCTTTTTCAGTGGGCGAAACACTGCATGTAGCCTATAAAAAGTATAAAATTAAAAGAATATTTACTTTTTTTTGGTAAATACCAAAATATTGTTTACACTAAATACCAAATATATTTCATCTCATGAGTTGAAAAGAAGAATTTTCATGAGTGCTGTACACTCGTGAAAATTCTAATGTTTACAACACACTCGATGAAATATATTTGGTATTCACCTCAAAAAAGTAAATATTCTCTGTTAAGCTTGAACATAATGCTAATAATTCCTCGCTGTATTGCTATCGTTTAAAAGTTACTGCATATTGTATATATCCTATTTCCTACCTCTTGCCTGTTTTTCATGGTTTATAACTATAGTCATTTTTGAGTCTGAATCTTTCATGCCATGTATTTTTATTGTCGCAGAACAAAGTTGCAATGCACATGTAATTTTAGTACTAATAATGTCCATTCAAATGTTAGAATGGAGACAGGTTGTGCCGACTCACTATTAAGAGCACAATGCACAATTCGTATATCGTTACTAAAATTGATAAATACGTCATTTTGAAATTATTGAAGGATTTTCATTTCTAAAAATATTTTATCTTTGTCTATCCAGTTAGATTTAAAACATGTCAAACCTGATATTGGCAAAATATTTAAGACCAGTATTGTTTTGATCACAAAGTATCTTACTCTTAATTGGACTATTGTAAAAGGGTTTATAATTTCCAAATAAATAACTAATTTTAAATAAGAATTTTCAAACTTGTTATTGGTTTCAGATGGGTACTTTGTATTCAGTTTAAACCCATAGTGTCATCGTTATATGATATAGTGCAGATTAAGACAATTGACCAGGCTTTATTTAAGTTATGGAAATACAAACATCGCGTACCTTCGAGTACTGACCTACTATTTGGACTATATATAATTGCACGACCCTTGGGTCTGCACTTTAGTCACTATGAGAGTCAGTCCGTTGCCAGTTAGTAAAATTTGTTCATAACTCTTGAACAACATGGTATATTTTAATTCTCATTTTGCATACATATGCATGTCAACATTCCCTAACCACTGACATGCGCAACCACCTTTTTTGATAGACATGGGTTTACTGAGCAATTGTCCAGCATGTTGTGGTCAGTTAGTGAAAAAGCCCCATAACTCTTGAACCTTATGGGATATTTGGATCAAATTTTGCATACTAATTTTATTAGCTCACCTGAGCCGATGGCTCATGGATGAACTAATAGTATACCAGTCACTCAAGCGTCCGTCCGTTCGTCAACATTTTCAAACATCTTCTCCTCTAAAACCACTGGGACAATTAAACTCAAATTTAACTTAGAGACTCCTTAGGACGCGAAAACGAAAGTTCGTTTAAATGGTCCTGGTTACATGACAAAGATGGCCGCCGCCCATATATGGTAAAAACCCTTTAAAAGTATTCTTCTACAGAACAAGAAGGTCGATGACCTTAGGACTTGGTCTGTATCATTGGAGATGTGAAGCCTACTAAGTTTGTTCAAATGGTGATCCTAGGTTGACCTACTTTACGTCAAGGTCGACTTTGCTTCCTAATGCATTTAAATGGGAATTTTTTTAAAAATTGATTTTTTGAAAACTGTTGTAGCCAAAGTCATTATTCTTACTTGATATATTTAAGCTAATATGACAATGGCTATAAATAAGTTCCAAAGGTCCACCTTCACCGTTCAGCCAAGGTCACTCATATTGAAGTCCCATCAATATATTAAAACATAGTATTCTCAGAAACCATTAAGCCAATTAAACTGGTTTTGCATATGAAGGCTTCTTACAACTAGTTAGCCAAAATTAATTCAAATTGTTCTGGTCACATGACCAAATTGGTCGACATGCCCATATATGGTAAAACCCTTTAAAAACCTTCTCCTCGAGAACCAGAAGGCCTTTGACCTTGGGACTTGGTATGTAGCATTAGAGATGTGGAGTCTACTAAGTTTGCTCAAACTATGATCCTAGGTTGACCTTGGCCTACTTTATGTCAAGGTCAAATTTGCTTCCTAATGCATTTAAATGAGAAGTTGTTCAAAAAGTTATTTTTTTTTAACTTTTGAAGCCAAATTCATTATTCTCAATTGATATTTTTAACCTAATGTGACAATGGCTATAAACAAGTTACAAGGGTCAAGGTTGACCTTACAGCCAAGGTCGCAATTGGAGTCTCATTAAAAAATTAAAACACAGTTTTCTCAGAAACCATTGGGCCAATTGAATTTAATTTTGCTATGAAAAATAGTAAGTGAGTATGATCAGGAAATACTACAATCACAAACCGCAGACAACCACGTGGCACCGCGAGGAAGAGCCGCTCAACATCACGAGACACCAGGAAAACAAATTAAGCAAAGCAACAAGCTCTCTCTTCGCCATCAAGATGATTGCAATACTAGAATGGACATAAAATAACGTACAGCAAAACATAGAACAATTACAGACTCCCACAATGGGAGTAACAATAATCAAAAAGTCAACAACAACAGAACCACCGCCTTAGAACGGACATCAGCTTAAGCCACCGGGGGGCTTAAATGCATTTTACTGGTACCAAATCTTCGCCCTAGATTCTGCTGTTGTTTAAGTACAAGAAATGTTCAGCTCGCATGGAGGCCATCTAACTAAAAAAAACTCCTTACGACTAGTTAGCCAAAATTTATACAAAATGTTCTGGTCACATGACCAAGATGGCCGACATGTCCATATATTGTAAAACCCTTCTTCTCCAGAACCAGAAGGCCCATGGCCTTGGGACTTTATATGTAGCACTAGGGATGTGGGGCCTACCAAATGTGTTCAAGTAATGATCTCTAATACGTGCTCAGAATGTTTTCTCATTATGTCATATTTACTTTTCGCGTAATGAACAAGTTTCTGGCGGATTCTGGTACACCTTTGTTACACAAAAAGTAAATCTGACGAGAGAACTTGCTAGTAGTATAATATGGGTCCCGTCATACCCCGAAAAAAATCAGCAGTAAGCAGTAAATTTTTAAAAGTACCAAAATCTCGTAGAGAAAAGGGTCGAAGGCTTAAAAACGTTTCGACGGTCTGCCATAGAGGCCATTATTACTTATTTTGAAGGGAAGTGAACGATACTACGTCAGTACGTTGTAGCGACGTTTATAACAGGTGGATGGATGGAGGGTTGGTGTTAAAGGGGCCAGCTGTTGCTGAAATATCGAAGAGATAAAATGGTCCGTTTTCCCAAAAGTAGGAGGATGTATGGAAGAGGTAAAAGGGAGGGGAGGAAAATTCACCTACGAGGAAAAAGGGCCGTTTTTTAAAAAATCACAAAAAATAAAGTGCAAGTGACTTTTGGTACTAGGAGGGGGGAAATGGAGTTTATGCAACAAATTTTTCTCTCTTTCACTGTCTCTCTCTCTTTTTCTTTTAATGTCGTTTAAGTTCGGTTAAATAGACAGGAGCGTTCGTGTGCGTGTTAAGAGAGAGATAGAGGTAACATTTTCGTTCGTTTAATAATGTGCGTCGAGTGCGTTGTGAGAAAGGGGAGGGGAGGGAGGAGAGGAAAGGGCTAAAGTGAAAGTTTCATTTTCTTCTTTCACGCAAAAGGGTCTAGATGTACTAGGTCGAACTATTCAAGTAAACGTATTCGGGTATTGATTCAGGTTGATAAATGGATTTATTTTAATCTGAATAAAACATTTTTAACTTGTAAAGTCAAAAGGTAAGTGAGGCGAGAGTATGTAAATAAAAGATAATATTGGTTAAACAGAACACCTAAAGTATATCAAGATTACGTACCGTAGTAAAGGAGAAATGCGCACATCTTATACTAATTACACAAGAAAACAATGTGTATGTCATACTAGGTTAATATGCTGTAAAATAACATAATATGCTACCACGTCTCACGGAGAACAATGATTATGGAAGTCGCATTCAATAAATGTTTTAAAAGTTATTAAGATAGGAAAAGCTCAAATACATAGGACATATACTAGAATTTGCGCTACTCGCGATGAACACATGTCGGTTTGAGGTCCTTGTATCGATTTTAGTCCACGTTTTACAATAATCTTTCGCGCGCTTAGCAAGAGCAATAGCGATATGGACTATTCCATTTTTTGTGCTAATAAGGGAAAACAAGTTAAAAGATTCGTTGAAGTTTATAATTCCAGAAATAAATTAACTCAATAATATGTATATATATATATATATATGGTCGTTTAAAAAAATACGTTACGAATTTAAGATATTGTTTATTAAGTAGAAATATACACGCACAAAAGACATGTCCCCTAATTGCTACCCCTATAAAAATAATAGCGTATGAAAAGGAAAAATGGCGATCCGCGTTGTATGGTTGATGTGTACCGTGTTCTTATTTATCAATTGTTTGAACGATTCCGGATATTTAAATATCCACACATGTTCTTTCACATACGGTATAATGGAGTTAAAATGTCAAATGAATGATTCTACGTCCTATAGAGCTGATAGATCGAATGAGAACATGTTAATTTTAACACTGAGAAGCACTGTGGAGTGCAAGGTGACAGTGGATGAGATTTTTTTTCCGGACTTAAAAGAAATAAAGATCTTACCAAACTGCTCTCTGATTCAGTTGATGATGGTGGGGTTTACTGGGTTACCAGTGAACTGTGAAACGGTGAGTTAAAAAAATTTTTACTTAGAAAATATACAGCTCCATTTTATTCAACAGACACACTCACGGGTTGGTGTGCTTAGATTGTGAGATTCTGGTCTATGCCGCTTTAAAAACGCAGCCAGGGCGGGTTTATATGCTAGTCCTATAAATCAGGCGATTTTTTTTTTCGCTGTTTGTAAATATTTCCGTATTTAGTATGACCCAACAGTATCAAAGGGAAATAACTTACAAAATTTAACCCAACCAACTCAACAACAATGGCAGAAAACGGAAATTTATTCAGTAGAAGCTATTTGTTAAAATTTATATTGTATTGTCTGGTGAATAGGCCACAAAACACTTCTCTATCATATACAGTATATTTTTGAGTGGAAACTGTACTCAAATTAACTGAAAAAAGGATGGAATTAAAAATTCGAGGGGTGGGTGGAGACACTTATGACAACACTGAGAGTGCATAAGCAGTATAAAAATTCTCAACTGATTGAGACCAACAATGCCAATAGTGTCAAAGAGAAATCTTGATCTACATGCATAATATTGATAGAAAGAATTATGAAATTAATCTAACAAAAGAAGTTTTTAAATGAATGGTGTGACTGTATCTACACGACAAATTAGATTATAATACTTAGTTGTATTTGTTTGTTACAGACACCAGTAACCTCACCATCATCAACGAATCCATCGACAGAAACTCCACAGAAAACCACCTCACCATCATCAACGAATCCATCGACAGAAACTCCACAGAAAACCGGAAATACAGAATCTTGGACAACAACCGCGTCAACAACAATGGAACCAAATGTGGTAAGCATGTAGACAAAAAAAGTTAATTTATACATCTACTGTTTTAATAAAATATTTATTTTCATAATTCAAGGAAAATTACATACTAGGAATCAAATGGAATAGTATATTTTATGCTACAGCCATAACTTTTTTCAAAAATGCATGAATCACGAGTGTAGGACAAAAGCCCACTAGGACAAAAGCCCACTAGGACAAAAGCCCACTGGACAAAAGCCCACTAGGACAAAAGCCCACTGGGACAAAAGCCCACTAGGACAAAAGCCCACTTATATGCATTTAACAGGGATAGGTTTGAACTGATGAACAATCCCAGCGGGCGGGGGTACTCTCATTTTTTCTTCATATGTAGGCTCGGGCCCAGCATCTATCGTTCACCTCCAAAAAATATCAGGAATTTCAAGCACCCCAAATAACTATTTGAAATTTTAGCAACCCCAAAAATATCTTCCATTATGTACCTTGACTTTCAGAAAAGACCCTAAAATGCATAGAAATGATCTCTAAATATAGTCCAATTTTGTGATGACCCCCCAAAAATCTACAATATCTTCATACCCCCAAAATATTCAGTTTTCTGAAACCCCCCAAAAATATTGAAATTCAAAATTTTTGAACCCTAAAAATAGCTCGAGCCTAAGTCCCCTGGGAAACAAAAGGACCTTATATGAAGAATCTCCCTTCTTCTCAAATCTGAAATTTCAAACATCTCTTTTTGTTTGGCACCACTCATAAAAGTGCATGCTAATTGTTACTAGCAGATCAAAGGTCATTTGGATTAATTAGACATATGTTTCCAAATTATAATGATTGTTTGACCCAAACTGTAAATTGATTTTTTTCAAATATCAATGGCTTTCAACACCCAAATTAAGTTGTTTGTCACAACATAGAGGAAAAATAATAATAATGTCAGTGAAAACACACTACAGGTGTGATATACCCTGAAGGAGCAGTCTGATCAGGGTTAACAGTTTTATAATAGACTTAAACCTATTTTTTTCAAAGAAGTGGGCTTTTGTCCACCCTGCCAAATTAAGCAGTGGGCTTTTGTCCAGTGGGATATTGTCCAGTGGGCTTTTGTCCTAGTGGGCTTTTGTCCCAGTGGGCTTTTGTCCGTTCCCCATGAATCACACAATTGTTTGCTGTTGTTTTGTTATACAAAGTAATGAGAAACCAAAGGATTTTGCAATATACTGCAAGAGTTTGGTTAGATAAGCAGAGTTTTCACTAATTATTGATTTACATTCATGAACTTTCACCTCTGATACTGAGACTTTATTTTCGTAGAAGGCTATTACAATATTTGTTTTTTTGTTGTTGTTAATTTTTTGTATGACCGTGTCTCCCATTTTTTTTTTTTTAACCTAGCTTTTGGGTCAGTTGTAAGCAAAATTCTGGTGAGAGCCCTGCCCTGTCATTGATTGTTATCTAGAGAGAAGGATCAGTTTAGTCTTTCAGGATGATAGAAAGAATTTAGATTGTAATGAATTTTCTATTATTTTTTGTGGTTTTAGCCTGCTATGAAGAGAAACGAAAATAGTGACCAAACGCCATATGTTGTTGCCGTGGTTGTGTTGGCCGGTATGTATTTATTTGGATTTTTATAGTAAATCGAGACTCGAGGTCTGACAATATTTAGGTACATCGAGGCTTTCGAACATCAATTAAGAATTTTGATGGTGTATACAATGAAAGAGGTATTGATACAAAATCACAAGTATGACCGGGTAATACCACAATCATACAAGGCAAAAAAAAAAAAAAAAGGGAGATGAAATATAAAAGATAATAAACCTTTCTGTCATAGCAAAAATTATGTAAAAAAAAAAAACCCATTCCATATCATAACAATAAGAACAGAAAAAATCAGTAACAAACTTTTTAGTGAAGAATCTGTAAAAAAAAAAAAAGTAGAACAAGCAATTAGCTAGAAACGACGATAAATGAATTCATAGCATTTATGTTTGTTTTTTGTTTTGTTAGAACAAATACATGCAGAGCTATTAAATAAAAAAACATTTTTTTGTCGAATATTGAGCAAAATGTATGTATTATATAAGACAAAAAATTATATATATTCGTAGTTCTAGTTGGTGTAATGGTGATTATCACCGTCACCATCTACATAAAGCGACTGAGAGATCGAACTGCTCCAGCAGAAATGATCTACATGGCAGAACGTAAGTGAAATGTAGAAGATCAACATAGTTAGGCTATAAAGTGAATAATGCTAGAAGTAATGTTGTTTTATTTTTTGTTCTGTTTTTATATGTATTAATTTTGAGATAAGTTATTGGAACAATTTAATCTTGGTGAGAAAAAAATCTAGACCGATTAAACTATGTAAAAAAAAAAAAAAAAAAAAGAAAACAACATATGTGTTAATATTAAGTATGTAAAATTCTAGTATATAGAATTATTCAAATAATAATGCAGTAGATAGGCTAAATGAAGAGCTTTACCATTTCTCAAGAATTTTACTCACTTTGATTGAAGTGAAAGACGGAGGTCTTTCAGTTTGCTCATAGAGGTAAGAAATATATATTTTGAGAAATGCAAGACTATAATCTGTATTTCTTTGTTTTGAGAAGATACGTTGTTCAAAAGAACAAGTGAAAATAGACATTAGGGGTGAAAAATGTACAAAAAAAAAAAAATGTTCTTGAGAAATGGGTTATAGTTATGTAGCTTAATTAGGCTAAGTGTTTAATCAGATTTAAAATGCATTGCTTGTTTTTTTTATATATATTTTATAGTTGGAGGCTTGGTTTTGGTTTTAGTGACCTGTATGCTGGCTAAGAGGATGAGAAGAAATTCAGGCAGTAGGTCGGTCGAAGGTCAACTGACCGAGCTGCCGGTGTACAGCTTAGACGCTTTTAAAGTAGAATGACATTATTTTGTTTGTTTTAGTGGGGGGAGCATTTCAAATACTGTGGAGGAGGAGGAACATTCAACATGAAGCAATACGACAAGAGCCCAGGGTAGTTAGGAGATCGTCGAGAAAGAGGAGGGCGCCAGACCGTTTTGTTCCTGGATAAAATGTGTTTCGTGATCTATATAAATGTCTTTCTCTCAGGTTATTTGCTTCGATTCTTTTCTTTTTTTTGCCTCAGTCAAAATTTGTGGTTATATTGAGACGGTCAGTTCATATTACCACAGTTTTTTACTGATGGAAAAGTAAAGAATCATATCTTTTTGCCTCGGTCAAAATTTGTGGTCATATTGAGACGGTCAGTTCATATTACTACAGTTTTTACTGATGGAAAAGTAAAGAATTGAATCAAAACAAACAAAATGAGAAAAGTCATAAATATAGATCAGTTCACTGGATTGAAAACTATGTTGCATTTTTTTTTATTGTTGTTGTTGTTGATAGTTATTCACAGTATTTGAAATGTGCCCCTCTTACTGAGTAAGGATAATTTTAGTGATAAATATTTTCTTTTTTTTTGTGTGTGATTAGGTTAACATTAGTCTAAGGACATTCTATCATCCCAAGAGGATTTTTTTCATGTAGATTTTCTTAACACTATAACGCTCAGAAAGGTGTGAATGTGATGTTTATTCAACATTTCCGAGTGTCATGGCGTTAACAAAAGATACTATACGAAAACTCGAATCAGTAGATTTTTTTGTTGTTTTTTGGATTTTTACTTAAGGCGTAGTAAAACTCAATTTTTTTTTTATCATGTAGATTTTCTTAACACTATAACGCTCAGAAAGGTGTGAATGTGATGTTTATTCAACATTTCCGAGTGTCATGGCGTTAACAAAAGATACTATACGAAAACTCGAATCAGTAGATTTTTTTGTTGTTTTTTGGATTTTTACTTAAGGCGTAGTAAAACTCAATTTTTTTTTTATCATGTAGATTTTCTTAACACTATAACGCTCAGAAAGGTGTGAATGTGATGTTTATTCAACATTTCCGAGTGTCATGGCGTTAACAAAAGATACTATACGAAAACTCGAATCAGTAGATTTTTTTGTTGTTTTTTGGATTTTTACCTAAGGCGTAGTCAAACTCAATTTTTTTTTCATGTAGATTTTCTTAACACTATAACGCTCAGAAAGGTGTGAATGTGATGTTTATTCAACATTTCCGAGTGTCATGGCGTTAACAAAAGATATTATACGAAAACTCGAATCAGTAGATTTTTTTGTTGTTTTTTGGATTTTTACTTAAGGCGTAGTAAAACTCAATTTTTTTTTCATGTAGATTTTCTTAAAACTATAACGCTCAGAAAGGTGTGAATGTGATGTTTATTCAACATTTCCGAGTGTTATGGCGTTAACAAAAGATATATATGATGAAAGATCTGCTTTTTTTTTTTATACCACTGCTTGTTGTGTTCATTATGCAGCTATGTGTTAGCATGTTTTTTTTTTATATTATGGATCTGTGAAAGTTAAATTTCAAACATTTAAGGTTTAAATGCATATAAAGAGGGAGTTCAGTTGATCAGTTGTAGAGTCTTATACAGGTTCTAGCCTCACGAGAGTCACTGTCTTGTGTTCTTGAGTAGGATACAATTATTTCTAGCTTAGTCTTTGTTTAAATGAGGGAGACATGTCTCACCATAACTAAAAGATTGTTGACTGGAAAAGTAAAGAATCAAATCAAAACAAACAAAATGCATATATAGATATATTAAATTTCGTAAATTTTCTGATATCATGTCTACAGTAAGAAGGAACAGAGGATTACCTTTCTCGTCTGAGCTTTTTTTATCTGTTTTTTTTTGTTTTGTTTTTTTAAATGGGTCATACGTATTATGTATTTATATTGGATTCTATCCTCACTAGATAGCTGTCTGTGTTGAATTAATTGGCGATCCTTAGGACTAAAATTAAAATTGTGTGTTTCATGTTACCAGACCGTGTCTAAATTTTTAAAACCGACTCTAATTTTTAAGCAATTTTAAGGGATTTCAAAGGATTTTCTTGATCAGCCATTTTGTTTCCCTATCCTCCCCATGTAAAAATTTTTTTATCAAAATAAAAATATTTTTCCTACCTACTGTCCCTATTTTGAAATTTCATGTAACCTAAAACACACAATTTTTTTTTGGCCTTAGTATTGTTGTTTCATTTTATTTTCATATACTACCTCGCAGCACCAGATGTGTTCATTACAAATCTATGCATGTTTATATATATATATTATAAATTTGATAGTATTTTCATCATTTTCAAAAATCATCACATTAGTATTTTCATCATTTTCAAAAATCATCACATCATTTTCTAGGGGCTTTGTTGTGTACTGTAAAGAGGTGGGATTTTTTTTATTGTTTTAAAGTTAAATTTTTATTATATATTTTTGTATACGTTCTGACGATGGGGTGTCATGAGATTTTCCGTAAATTTTTCGATATCATGTTAACAGAAGAAGGAACAGAGGAGTACCGTTACTCTTTAAAGTGCGGTCTCGTCTGAGCTTTTTTTTCTGTTTTTTTTTTCTGTTTTTTTTTTTTTAAATTACTTTTGGTCATATCATATATGTTTGCAAATAGATAAATGTATGTAATTGATGTTTCATAAGTACGGAAAATTTCCCGATATTACTGTCAGTGATTTATACTCACATTCCAGAGATTTTTTGTTGTTATTGTTTTGGGTTTTTTTTTCAGTGGGTAGTAGTACTACTGATGAGTAAGGGGAGAAGATTATAACGATATTTAGTGAAATTGTAAAATTTAAAAAAAAAAAAACACATTTCTTATCACATGTCTGTACTATTTGATTAGTTTTTGGTTACTGGTTTATCATGCCTGTCATCAACTATGGTCATGCGAAGGAAAAAAAAATGTGTAGAGATTTAAACACACACACACCCCACAGGTTTTTTTTTTTTTTTGACAGGGTAAATTGAAAACTTAAGCGAATGAAAGTGAAATAGGAGGGCATAGAAATGACTTTTTTAAAATAGATGAAGGTCGTTATACAATTGATATATCTCCGTTAATAGATAAAAGACTGATTTCAGTCCGATTGTGCAATAGTATGTAGAAAAAAAGGAAAAAAAATACTGTACAAAAATGGCTCAGGAACGATTATGTTTAAACTATATTGATACTGAAATTAAAGTAATAGATAAGACATTCAGGAGGAAAATTAATTATCAAATTGATACGAATCATTATATTTCAATTTTTAAGAACAACCAAACGGAAACTGTAATAAACATACGCAAGGGAACCCGTTCAGTAACCGTATCAAAAGAAATGTGGGGAGAAATTTGTGATTTAAAGGAGTCTGTCTTACTGTGTGCGTCTTTTATTGATGGAGAGTAAGGATGTAAAATGGCCGAAGTTAAATATCTTACACAATTATATCATGATCCGTCGCTTGCTGGTTCATTTAGCAGCCCAGAAAAATTGTATCAGGCAGTTAAGGATGAAGGAAAGTTTAAAATCGGCAGACTTAAAATAAGAAATTTCCTACGAGATCAAGAGGAATTCTCTGTACAGAAAGATATAAAAAGGAAGCGAAGAAGGAGGAAAATTGTAGTTTCCGGTGTAGACACTCAATGGGCAATCGACCTAGCAGATGTTCAAAATCTATCGAAATTTAACAACGGCATAAAATACTTTTTGATAGTAATTGATATTTTTTCGAAATTTCTTTTTGTTGAAACACTCAAAGATAAAAAAGCAAGTACTGTACTTAAAGGATTTATCAAAATTTTAGATAAAGGGAGGCAACCACAAACAGTGTTTTCGGATAAAGGCGGAGAATTTAATAATGCACTACTTAAAAAGGAACTTACTAAACGTAATATTAAGTACTTTACTACTCAAAACGAAGATATAAAAACTTCAATTGCTGAAAGGGTAATCAGGACATTGAAAAATAAACTATACAGATTATTCCATAAACTGGGCTCGTATCGCTATATTGAGACTCTTCAAAAGGTTGTAGAAGGCTACAATAAATCTAAACACAAAAGTTTGCATAATCACGCACCCGCAGATGTCACTAAAAACAACGAAGCATTGATTTGGGATTTCATGTATAATTCAGAGCCAAAAAAGCTACCAGCCATTGCTTCTTGTCAATTTAGTAAAAGTAGGGCTATTTTCAAATTCAAAATTGGAAGCTACGTTAGATTATCGTATGTGCGATATAACTTTCAGAGAGACTATCAGCAGAAATGGACAACGGAATTATTTAAGATAAGTGAAAGATTCATGAAGGAAAATATTCCCTTGTATAAAGTAGTGGATTTAAATGATAGTCCTATCACGGGATCTTTTTATGAATTTGAATTATCGAAAGTCAGTAAGTTATTTGAATACTTCAAAGTACAGTCAATTTTGAAAACCCGTAACGGGAAGGGTAAAAAAGAACATTTGATAAAATGGCAGGGATATCCTGACCGATTTAACAGTTGGGTATTGGCTTCGGATGTTAAGGGAATTGATTCTCGAAAATGAGTACTTTCGTTATTGTATGTAGTGATCAAAATATGAATTATTTTCCGCATAATACTTCTTATCATTTTAAATCATTTCTTAAACAGCCTCTTCTTTTGGACGGAAATTGGAAAATAGCTTTAACTGAAATCGATTTTGATGAAAAAATTACAAGTTCTACTCTATATGTTCATTGTAATGTATGCGAGGGAACAATTGTTGATGGAATACATACTAATGTTTTGAGGAAAGTGAATACTGATATTAGGAGAACTTTCAGTAACAGTTTTAATTGGTTGTACTATGTACCGGTAATCAAATACGAACTTAGGGATATTGAAATAATTATAAAAGATCGGGACGGGAGTTTAGCAACATTCTTGAAAAGACCTGTGTCAGTTACTCTTCATTTTATGAAATATAATTAATTTTTTCTCTCTCTTTATTTAAAAAACAAAACAAACATGGAACCATCGAAGCTTTATATACCTAATCACAAAAAATGGGAAGCCTACTACGAGAAACTATTAGAAAAACAGAAATCGAAATTTGATTCAAAAAATATTCTATATAAGCCGGATGGATTTTTAGTTCCATCACAAACGTCTAGTGCACAAAAGGTGAATAAAGACTCTACTTCAGATCCGTTATCGGTGAAATTAATTTCTCCGGTAAAACAATCAAACGATCAAATTGTGAGCGAACTACGTAGGGAGGACGATAATCCGGATATAAAAGGCAAACTAGAGGAGATGAGAACCAAAGTACTTTGTAAACGAGGGAAGAAAAGGTCTGGGAAAACTTTGCGCTCAAATAAATTAAAATATAAAAGGAAGAGAATACCAAAGAAAAGAAATAAAAAAGGCGCGAAAGCTAAAAGAAGATATAAGGATATATTCACATTGTAAAAAAATATATATAAACATTTTCTTCAAAAATGGCTGCTCTTAACGAAGAATTCTTTTCTGAATGGCAACCTAAGAATTTAGATCTTTTTTCTCTGGATCCTACTCAAACCGCAGTGGAAAAGATTTTCTATCAGCAAGTTAGACCGATTAATCAGTTAACTCCCTTTTCGCCGGTGGAGTTTGTCATAGGAGGAAATAACGGACTGCAATACGTCGATCTGAAAAAAAGTTATCTGAGCTTGAAATTAAGAATTGTACATGGAGACACTGGCGCAAAGCTCACATCTACGCAATATGTGGGTCCCGTGAACCTTATAGCTCATAGCCTCTTCGAACAAGTTGACGTATCGCTACAAGGGAAGCTAATAAGCACTGGTACAACCCATTATCCGTACCGCAGCTATATTCAAAAGCTGCTTGAATACGGCAACGATTATAAATCTTCACAGATGTCTACTCAGTTATGGAAAAAAGATACGGCTCAAGATTCTGATGACCCCAAAACTGGAGATCCTGCCCTTGTGGCAAGAGCAAAACATTTTCTTATGAGCAATCAAGTGCATTTGTTAACGGACATCTGTCACGATCTATTTAAAATTGATAGATATATTTTAAATCAAGTGGAAATTGGGTTGAAATTCTACCGATCTAAACCGTCATTTTATCTCATGTGCGATTTAGTCGGACCTAATTTCCGAATTGACATAGATGAAATGGTATTCAATGTCTGTAAGGTACAGTTAAATTCTGCAGTTTTGTATGCTCATAACCAAATGCTTCAGAAAACTGCGGCAAAATATCCATACAAAGCCGCAGAAATCCGCATGACAGCGATTCCGCAAGGGCAGGTATCTTTCACAATCGACAACGTATGTCAAGGCAAAATACCTCAGCGACTGATAATTGGTTTTGTTAACAGCAAAGCAGTTGCGGGAGACTACACTTTATCTCCGTATAATTTCAACGGATACAATTTGAATCAAATAAACGTGTATTTAGATGGACAACCAGTTTTGGGTAATTCTGTCAAAACCAATTTCGATGTGACAGCTGGTGGGTTGGACACCGTAGAACCATTCTTTTGGATGCTCAATAGTTACGGAAAATGGTTAGAAGACAAAGGAAACCAGTTAACAGTCGCGGAAATAGCTAAAGGGTTTGCACTCTATGTTTTCGATCTTGAGCCAGCGTTTGCAGAAAAAACGCATCTGCACTTGCTAAAGCAGGGAATAGTTAGAGTTGAGGCAAACTTCGGCAAGCCGTTACCTCATCCAGTGACTTGTATTGTAATGACACAGAATTTAAACTACTTTGAAATCAATCTAGCCAGGGAGGTGATAGTATATAAATAAATCAGGACTTTGAAATACGAACACAATTGTATTTCCAACATGGCAAAATGGTACGATAATGAGGCTTTGATTAAATTTGAGAGTCCATGTAAAATATCAGTTGTTGGAGCATCTAATATAGGGAAAACTTACTTTGTCAGAAAATTGTTAGAATATGGCAAAAAAATGTTTAAAACCGATTTTAAAAACATCTGTTATCACTATGGAAGTGCCTATCAACCTATTTTCGATGACATGTCAAAGAGGATTTCTAACTTAGAATTTCGCGAGGGATTACCATCTGATGAACAGATATCTGCAATGGCTGGCAAGGAGCATGTATGTCTAGTTCTGGACGACTTGATGTTTGAAGTCAACAATAATCTTAGATTTGAAAAACTATGGACCGTACAAAGTCATCATTATAATATAACGGTGATTTATTTAACACAGAATTTGTTTGAGCGGGGTAAGGCAGCCAGAACTATAAGTTTAAATACGGATGTGTTTTGTATTTTTAATCATTTGAGGGATAAATTTCAATTAATGCACTTTGCCAAACAAGCTTTTTATGGAAATACAGGCTATTTCATGAAATCATTCGAATTAGCTACATCAAAGCCCTTCGGTTACTTAATTGTGGATTTAGACAGCAGAACTGACAGACTTTATACGCTTCGAACCAACATTTTTCCTGGCGAAAATACGGTGGTGTACAAGAAGGAACATTAGCTCGACAAATATGAATTCGAATATCAAAAAGGAAAAGGGGTTCCTACAGTATTTAGCGAACGCTAATAGAAAACAAGAAAAATTAATCATGAAAATAATCACGAAATCTCAAATGGAAGCTATCTGCGCCATCGTATATAATGCTTTATATGGAACATTTTCTCTTAGACCATCGTTAGTCGATAACCTGCGGGCGTATAGAGAACAACTACATAGAATAGTTGACAAAAAAATAGCCAAAGCAACTAGGAAGGATTTACTTGTTCGTCGAGCACACGAGGTAGCGGATTTATTACGAGTTGTGTTAAAGGAAATTTATCAGAATGTCGGTTAGAGAATTAGTATTAATTCCAAAGCAAAAATTAGAAACTTTGTCTAAAAATTCGTTGTCCGAAAAAATGGAAACTTTGAATGTCGGTACACAGACTGAAAGTGCAGTTGTGGAATCTAAGGGGGATATCAAGGAAGAACAAATCAGTTTTCCTGCTCCTACATCACAAAATGAGGATGCTGATGAAGATAAATTCGTTTTCCAACGATTAGAGGATGGAATCCCTGGAAGGTTGAATCGCAAAAAAAGGAGAAAAACACTAAAATGGAAGCCATATTGACAATATGAAAAACAACCCACAACAACACAGCAATAACATGTTGTTGTAAATAATAATGTTGCCTTAATCTATATTTTAATAAAAGTAAATAGTTTTCTTTGTTCTTTTTTTTTATATATATAATTTACACGCACATAGTTTGTCTGTTTTGTGATTTTGTGATAATTGTCTGGACATATACTTGCTGGCTCAGACTGTGGGGTGTGTGTTTTAAGGAGAGGGATAAAAAAAAAACATGATGGGTTATCGATAATAACTGAAAATCTTCTGAGTGTATCAACACACGCAGCACACACATGGCTTCCTCTAGTCTTAAGTTCGTGCTGAAAAATGGCAGAAAATAATTGTTTGATTGCGACGTAACACTGAAGGAAAAAAAAAGTTTGGGTAATGTTGGAAAGCAAAATACAAAGAATCTAAAATAGAATGAAAAATAATAGTTTATTTAACCACAGTGTTTGAACACATTGCAGAAAATTTAGATACTTATCTCCGCATGAGCACAAAAAGAACCCCTAACCAACAACAAATACATCAGCTTACTATCCGTCTCTTCTTTGCGAACATTCCTACCAGTCTATGTATTTTTTGCACAGGCTGGTGGGATTATTCACAAAAATAGAAATCGAAAATAAGTATCTAAATGATCTCATGTGCTGGCCTAGAACATCATACAAAATCACGAGAATGGAGTAGGAAAGGGAAATTAACTCTTTAAAAAAAAAAAAAAAAAAAAGCCCGATAATAATATTATTTAGTTTACATTTTTACCCCCCCCCCACCCCCCTTATTTTATATTTTTTCCCTTAAGTAAAACATTTGATAGATCCCTTCTCCCTTGAGAAGGGGTTGTTCTAAAAAATGTTTTTGCGGGCTTTTTTTTTTTTTTTTAAAGTGTTAAATTAAACCTTCCTCTTCAAGAAGGTCAGATTCTCTAAACTTTCTTTTTCTTCGTTTTGGTGTTAAAACGATGTCAAGTGCTCGAGATCTAATTGGATCTATCATCTTCCTCTTACAATAGAAATACACAAAAGCTTTTTTGGTTTGCTCATAAGACTCCATTGCGTTTTTATGCATTCTAATTCCCCTATTTACTGCTGTCACCGATTCTTGCGTTTTCAAAACATACTCAAACTTGTCTGATGGATCAGCAAAATTACTTTTATTGACCCCTTTTAGGCTAAATTTTACTTTACCGATTGGACCAGATGAACTGATATACGATTTTGAACATAAACAGATCATTTTATTTCCAGTCCACTCAAGTTTCACTAGACCAGGAGTTTTTGAATCAAATTTATTATGCTCTGAGCAACAGAGACGACAAAGATAATTTCGTTCGTTAGGTAGATAAATATCGTCAGTACAATTTCCTTTCAAACCTTCATCAAATATGTATTTCATTTGTGGTAATACACATTCGCTCAGTGTAGAAGATTTGAGAGCTATGTATGCAGAATCCGTGTCACACTGAAGAAACTCAAAGTTACTTCTGCCAATAAACTTCAACAAGAAATCATAATAAAAATCTAATAAATACATTTTAGCGTAATTCAAAATTGCGAAGCCTATTTGAATAGGAAGATTCATGGTGATATTAGCCCTGTTAAATTCAATCTCGTACAGTTCATCGCCCAATTCATTCAGTCTCAGAAATCTAGGATTGTTAACAGATGCACAGGTTTGTCTGAAACCCACTTCATACTTTACATTTAGAAAACGTGTACAGTCAAGAATCGACCCACCAAATGCAGAGTTCCCCAGCAGTTTACATAACGAAGCTAAAACTTCTTTGCTCTTGTCTTTATCTCCTTCTCTCCTTGATTCCGTAATAAAACTTAGAAATTCGGAAAAGCACTTCTGTCTATTATATTCTACGACCTCGTAAATTCTTGTGACTAACAAACCGTGTTCTATGTACCATTTTAAAAGAGGCGAAAAAAGCAAAAGTTTTTTCCCTCGAAGTCCGGCCACTAACAATGTTCTAGGGGCTGTAGATAAATTGTGGTTTTTAGCATGGGTTTGCATGTGCATACCTATACATTCGAAAGGGACATCGCATGTCACGAAAAGAGGTGCAAATTCGTCATAAAAATCCCTCGGACTTAAGTTTGTTTCGGGTCGAAATTCAACATCACTCCAATTGTCAGGTATTTGTATATCTACCTCTAAAAAACCAAAAATTTCATCCGCAGTCACAGCCCTTAAAATATCTCTCATTGTACACATTCCCGGGTATTTCTGACTAAATACTGGTCTCCTACTGTTTATGAATCGAGCGAGTACCTCATTTTGATCTACTTCGTGATTAAATTCGCATTGCCAGATGTAACGAACTGTGTACCCAGCATTTTCCAAATACCGTAATCGTTCCATAGTTTGATCATATCTTTGCTTTTGTTTAACCTTATCTTTTTGTTCCATACAATCGTGCCCATGAAAGAAACACCCAAAAAATTCCAGACATTCTCGTTTATATGGGTCATAAGCGTCTATAAAATATGGCCCTATTCTTATTTCTTTTCCGTTATTCATTTTATGCAAAATTTCTCTATTTTCTGTTGATTTCACCCATTCAATCCAATCGAACATGGAAATGTAACGTCTCGTTTCTTTTTGCAATGAGTATTTAAAAAACTCGTGCCGACGCCAGTACGGTCCAGTTGGCATATATTGACCAATAGCAAACAAATATAAACTATTAAAAATCATAACCCTCGATCGCCGAACAAGGCTTAGACTTATCTTCCCGAATAAATGTTTTCCCTACTTCGTGGTATCTCGTAGTGACTATAGAAGGACCTCCTATCAAACAAGACTTGATTTTATCGTACAAATCTTCATCCCTTTGATGCAGTAAACCGAAACTTGCACCAGCTTTTAACCCTTGTCTAAATAGCATTTTCCTAGCAACCCCTGGAATGGATACGCAATCTTTAAAAACGTCTAAATTCATACCCAGAAAATAATTTCTGTAAGCCTCAACTGCCTTTAACATCGGAAACACGTCCAAAGAGTTATAAAATTCCAAATAGTCGCGCATAGTAGACATATTATTCTGTTCCCATATTTTTACTAGTTCTGAATAGTTATGCTCGATCGCGGATAAAGGGGGTCTCGAGATACCTAAAATATGCAAAGCCTCTGTTACCTCTTTGTCTTCCTGCTCAACTAATTGGCAGTATTTTACAAAAATGTCAGATTCTAAAACATTTCTCTGTTTTAAGTTAGAATAAAATTTCTCAGCGGGAGGTAAACTGGTTTCTTCAAGAACGGATATGTCCGTAAAATACTCGTATGGAAAAAAAGATTTCTTCTCCTGAATATCAAAAGTGTGCAAGAATTTTTCGTAGGATGTACCGGGGGGCAAGTAATTCATCATGTCCAAAAATTTTAGCTTTTCCGTAGCTATGCATGTATAATTATTATTCTTCTTTATAACGAAATTCTTTTCGGATTTAATGTGCAAGTCGAGATGTTTGGGTAGTTTTGTTTTAATCAAATTTAAATCGTATTTTCCTGAATTAAAACCCAAAACAATAAGCCTATGGCAATAAAGGTCAAAGTCTGATTTTAACCTACTAATAACCCTCAGCATTTTTTCACGTACATTTCTGTTCGCTGCACCAGACTCTCCGCTTTCAGCGATTTGCTCAATATCGCTAGTTTCGCTGACGTTTTCTACTGTTTCAGATGTACCCTCATTCTCACCCCATTCGTTGTATTCCACCCTAAATTCGTCATCTTGTAAACGTTTAAGGAATTTGGTGTAAACATTTGCTTTACTCAGAGCCGCTATGAATTGTTCCGAAGGCGGTTCAGCGGTATTTACCTCTAAGCAGGAATGTGTAAAATCAGAGTTATCCTCCTGTTCCTCGCTCGATTCATCGCGCGAGAAACTCCACTGTGACTCGAGTCTTTTAAATTCTTCGAAGACGAATTTCCACCTCATCTTTGACAATTCATATGCTTTATCTGAAACCATATTCATATGATTGATCATTTGTCTCAAAAGATTATCTTCTTCCGATTCTAAAATAAACTTAGTCCGCTCAAAGCCAGGTACATTGCTAGCCATGCAAACAGAAATGGGTCGATGTTTCGCTTTCCACATCGATTTCTCGTCCCCCAGATCAATTAACATGGCTTCCATATCCCAAGTTAATATCCATGGGTAATTTTGGTGCTCAGACTCTACACAAATTCCAACCTCTTTCAGTGATTCAAAAATTGTTTTAGCTGGCGTAAAATAACCTCCAGGGAATTTTAAATGTTTAGCTTTTTCGCAGGCTTTCATATGAACAAACATCTTGTTTTTCCTATTAAACAAACGGTTGCATAAACTACATTCAAATTTTTTGCAATATGAATTTAAATTCTTTATATAACTTAGATGATTTTCAAAAATATTTAAATTCATTACATCAGGTTTTCCGTTTTCTTTCAAAAATGTTTCCCTTGACTTATAAAGAGGTCTCACGGTTTTATTTTGCTTTAAACAGAAAACATTAACATTAACCGAAAAACAACACTCTAAATCCGGCATTCTATCCAAAGTTACTACATGAGATCGCATTCCGTTATCCCTGGCATATTTCACCCATTGTTTATACATTTTTGTTTTACTACGTTCGCAAACAATTTTCTTCGTCACGTGATACGCCATGCATCTAAAGAAACATAAATTATCCGAAAATATTTTTCCCGTTTTCTTGTTCCTTTCAAAGGATATAATACTTTTGCTTTTTTTTATAAATTTAGGTAAGCCATTTGTCTGTCCTAACGGATAAGATGTTTTGTATACGTGATAGACAATGTTTGTTAACATAACTGGCTTCCATTTTGTATTCGGACGCTGCCGTCTTGCATATTCGCCTATATCAAGCTGCGATAAACGTAAACGGAGTCTGTCTAGTCCCCTTCTATTACGAATGTACATAGGAACAGACAATAATGTCTCGTTGTGATAAGGGACAAAATACCTATAGGTACCTTGTGTGATTTCTTGCAAAATAATACCTAAAGAAATATTGATTTTAAAACAAAAATCGCTCTCGCTATAAATTTGTTCAATATGCTCCATCATCTCTTCCACAGAAATGCTATCATCTACAGGGAAGTTATACGAGTTTTTCACTTTCCCCTCTGTTTTGCGTCGTTTCAAAATTAAATGCCTGTGTTGCTTATAAATGTATTTGAGATCATCGTTTATATCCCCGTCATGTTCCCACGGTGGATTGGAACCATTTTCTTTCCACGGTTCCGTTTGAAAAGTTTGTTCGGCCTCTTCGGATTGATGATGAACAGTTTTGTGAGCATAAAGCTCTTTCCTATTATTACAAAACAAATCCGCAGTCGCGGCATTTGCATTTATCCTTCTTGCTAGAACCCGCAACAACGTGTTCAGAATCATTTTCATGAGTGACTAATTCTGCAGAAGTCGGAAATACCTTGCGACAGGTCGCACATTCGAAATTTTTGGATTTCCCAGAATGAGATTTTGTGACAGACTCTGTTTTCGTTTTTTTTACGGGTTTGTCCTTATTCTCATTGGTAGAAATTAAACATATCTTTTTGTGTTTATCAAACAGATACTTTCTCTTAAATTTTGATCCGCAAGAACAAACAAATGCTTTCCCTTTTGTTTTTTGTGACTGACAAACGCGTTCGTGTACATTTAAATTTGAACGTCTTTTAAATTTTGATCCGCAAGAGCATATGAAATTGACCTGTTCATTACTGTCATAAAAATTGCAAAGTTTTTCATGTTTACCATTTACTACTACAATTCCGCATTTAAAACACAAAGTTGTATCATTGCGCCTACTGCAAATCTTCTGATGAGAATTGCGGTTATATTTTCTTTTAAATTTCCTTAAACAATAAAAACATGAAAATAAATCTGTTTCATCTTCCTCCTTCTTTCCAGCCATATTGGTCTGTATTTCTTCTTCTTTTATTGTTCTTCGTTTGCTGTTGCTTCTTGGTTGCCCTTTTAAAAATACAAACGGTTGAACAATTTACTTAACCAGTATTTTTTTTTAATTTTTCATAAATGCACCATCACTAATCCAAGTTAAATATATATTAAATATATTAAACATTTAGATATGAGCATGATGAGTTTCGTGCTAACTAAGGTTGTGCATGAAATTCACCATCACTAATCCAAGATAAATATATATATATATATATTAAACATTTCGATACGAGCATGATGAGTGTCATGCTAACTAAAGATGTGCATGAAATTTTTCGGGTTTCTATTTTTTTACAACAAGTTAATATGAGTGAATACACATACGGAAGTTTATGAGTCTTGTCCCCCACTGGATAGATGCAAATGCATGTTTTAACTCTTGTCGTGCTGATTATTTTAGTATAATACACTCTTCCCCCCAATTTTTATCCAGTTAAACTGCAACATTCCAAATGTATTCATACATTTTCAGTTAAGATAGAAAATAGTGTAAATACTGAACAGCTAACGTCTTCATAAGCCAGATGATCTGGATTTACAGTGTTTTCAAAAAAAAGAATAAATCTAGGTTCAGCAGAACAAGGGGTTAGATAATTTGAGTTCGCTTAAATAATTTTACAACCAATCAATCTACGCGGTTTTCATACTGTATATGCGTTCGCCATGCTGATGCATCTTAAAATTCCAACAGAGGTTTGTATTTTAAAGGTGTATGAGCATAATAAGTTTCATTCTAATGTGTGCTTGTTTATGTACACGTGTGTCTAACTTATTAGTTTAACTGTTCACAGGTAATCTAATTAAGTAGCGTCACAGATAAAAACTCTAACTGCATTACATGCGCTATCATTATATTCTTGTTTAATACATAACTTTCCATGATGATACCCGTTGCCTATATTTTTTTTTTAAAAAAAATAACTTAAAAAGTAAATTTGATCTGGGGAAAATACCACAATCACATACTCACAGATCACCAAATGGCACCGCGAGGAAGAGCCACAGAACATTTACAGTAACAAGACATAAGGAATACAACCAAAGCAGAGCAACCAGCTTTCTCTTCCTCGGTAAGATGATGGCAAAGCAAAAAAAAAAATAATGGATATACAGTAATTCATACCAGAAGTAAAGTGTTCCAGAGTAGCTACTTTCATTCATATATATGTATTTTTTTAAAAAAAAACTTACCTGTGTATGTCTCTCTCTAACGATTTCTTTGACTGTAATGTACACCAAATCCCCTCTGTACTCGTCAGTTTCGTCGCATATCATGTTTTTCAGCTGAAACACAAAATACCCAAACATATACACCTATTTTTTTCCCTGCAAATAAAACGCATATTTTTACATTAGAATATAACCTATATACTGCGTTGTTTTCTAACTCTGAATGACTTATCACACTATGATGATGTTCGTTAGCCGCTGATGTGTATTCTACTTCACGTTTTATTTTATTTTTTCACTGTCATTTGCATGACTCCTATTATTTTTTGTTTCTATTAAAGCTCAAGGGAAATAAGTTACAAAAAAATATCTCACAATGCTAAACCTAATTATTTACCTTTGTATAATCTGTAATGCTTTAAGTAAAATGCTTATATGACCATAAAAGATGTTATATATGTATCAAAAACTGAACCATCTAGTCCGCATTAATTTTAAATATAAATTACTGTAAACTAACTTACATTCTCCTTAGGTTTGTCTTCGTATTCCTCAAAAAACAGCCCCTGTAGACCCATTTTCTTCACAGTGGCGTTAGCAATTAACATCCTCTCGTTCTCGTATACTCCTAGACACGCCTGATCAAAGTACTGACAGACTTGTTCCGACCATAATGTCTGTTGCATGCACCCCCCCTGGCCCATGTGTTGATCCTGACTTGGATGCTCTGTGAAACACCCTTGGCAGTTGTATCCCAACACGCGGAGATCCTCTACCTCCCGTTCAATTAATGCGATTTTTGAAAAGTTCATAATTTTTGAAGACTCTCTCTTCAACTTATTTGACATCTCTGTGCTAGCATCCAGCACTCCTTTAATATCCTCTAACATCTGAACCGGATATCTGACCCCCACTTTTGTGGGAACATTTTTCCCCTCCTCCGTCCGGTACTGTTTCCTTAAGTCGATAAATTTCCTCCCCCCGAACTTGGCTGAATTTTGACCTGAAATATATGGATTAACAGAAATCTCACCTATAACCGATTCATTTTATACACGAAATAATATGTATGTACAAAGTCAATAATTTTTTTCAGTTATCTCGAGACGAGTCTTCCTGAGCAGGACCAGTACAGTTAAAAACTCTTTATAACCTCACTCGTTATAACAGAATATTCAATATCCGACATAAAATTGCTGGGAACGGATCTGTTTCCATTAAAATTCCCTCTTTATAACAGAATATTCACTTAACGACACCAACAGTAACTTCTGGAAACAGATATACAATTTCTATTGAAAATAAATTCATTACAACAGAATTGTTACTATGTGTCAGACAACAAGGTATTTTTGCATGAACAGGTTTCTGTCTCACTTGTTAAGTGGGAAGCTTTGTGCATTTTGATGCACTATGAAATTGAACTGATGTATACATTTGGAATGATACCATTTTAATTCGTTTGTACAATATTTTCTTTTGCCAAATGATTATTATGTTGAAATCTGGTAATGGTCAGAATTTCTTTATAACAGCAAATTCACTTTAACGTCAGATAGCTTGGAACAAAGAGTGTCGTTATAAAGAGTGTTGGCTGTACTAAACAAATATTGTCTTGCACAAAAGACTAAACGCAACGAGGTTCAACCCCCTCCCCCTTCCCCCTTTTTAAATCAAAACACGTTTTTACCTTTTTTCAAGACAATAGCGAGACCCAGCTCATTAATTGCGTTTTTTTTGTTGTTGTTGTTTTACTCTTTGCGTACCAATCTACAATCTTTAAGTTATGCAGAGATGCTTCTTCATGGGTAATCCTCTACTAAGCTAGTATTAATGTTCTCGCTCCATGGCACAACACTGTGACGCTATTGAGACTCTAGCATGCGGGCTCTTTAAACTCTACCACTGAGCTACTGCGTTCCCTATCAACCTATTTATTCTTATAAACATTTGATATGCTGATCAGAGAAGACACGGAGCTCTTTATCAACAGATGTCAAAAAAATCTATACTACTGTCGATTTTTACGAAAAAAGGAAAGAAGAGAAAAGAAACCTTCCTAAGGTAATGTACACCTCTGTCCCTATTTCGTACTTGTGCAATGCTGTCATCTCCTTCCCAGAATATCTATTAATTATTTGTGCTAAACGAGCATATAAAAATAGTACTCTTTTAGCCATCTCGTGCGTAATAGTGATCGCAGATTTCACTCCTTCCACAACTTTTGTAAACTGATACAGAAATTTATCAGCCACCGAGTCATAATAGTGCGTGAAAAACGCTTCAATATTGTCTTGACCTAATGCGGTCTCGCTCAGACACACGTCATCAGGTAACTCCAAATCATCGCCCAGTTGTACTACTTGTGCCCAAGAAAAGCTACAACTAGGATTTTCGAAAGACATAACTTTTGAAACAAATTTCAAACCGAAAACGAAAAATACGAAAATGACTTCAGACAAAGCAGACGAAAGTGATTATGTCTTCTTGCTTTGGGGTTTATATACACAACTCCTTGGCAATAAACACGATTGACGCACATCAGATCGTGATGTTTTTAAAACCGTTATCAAAAGTCTCCTAGAAAACATTTAGTCTCTTGGTAACATGACATTGTGTGCTATGTAAGTCAGGTCACCTTATTCCTATATTTACCATCTCCTTGACCCTCATCATACTATTGCCAAATACTCTGTACTATTGAGTAAATTTGTTTGTTTTTTTTTAAAAAAAGACCCTTTGACTTCCACACACTATGTACGTAAAACTACAAGTTCTAAATGCACTATTCACGATGACAAAACGTTTCTTATGTCCACCAACAATTCATTCATCGACGCGCCAAATAAATGTCCTTGGTCAAATTGTTTCACAAAAGATTCAATATTAATAAAAATTGTACAATTTTCTCCTGAAACAAACAGTCTTTCTTCGTAACCCCCATCACTCGAAACAACTTTTCTACACAGTTCTTGGTGCCATGTGTGTGATACATATAGTTCCAGTTCATAATTCAAAGCAGCTACACTTAAATCAAAGTAAATGTCTTATTAAATACATTTTATGCAAAGGAACTATTATCCTCATTGTTATTCTCTATGAAATCGAAAACAAATAAATTCAACAATTCACATACTTTTCTTTGAACTGGTTCTCTGAAAGTTTCGTTTTGACATAATATAGAACATCAAATTCGGTTAAATTTTGAGCTCAGCATATTTTTTCGACCTAGTACATCTAGACCCTCTTGCGTGAAAGAAGAAAATGAAACTTTCACTTTAGCCCTTTCCTCTCCTCCCTCCCCTCCCCTTTCTCACAACGCACTCGACGCACATTATTAAACGAACGAAAATGTTACCTCTATCTCTCTCTTAACACGCACACGAACGCTCCTGTCTATTTAACCGAACTTAAACGACATTAAAAGAAAAAGAGAGAGAGAGAGTGAAAGAGAGAAAAATTTGTTGCATAAACTCCATTTCCCCCCTCCTAGTACCAAAAGTCACTTGCACTTTACTTTTTGTGATTTTTTAAAAAAACGGCCCTTTTTCCTCGTAGGTGAATTTTCCTCCCCTCCCTTTTACCTCTTCCATACATCCTCCTACTTTTGGGAAAACGGACCATTTTATCTCTTCGATATTTCAGCAACAGCTGGCCCCTTTAACACCAACCCTCCATCCATCCACCTGTTATAAACGTCGCTACAACGTACTGACGTAGTATCGTTCACTTCCCTTCAAAATAAGTAATAATGGCCTCTATGGCAGACCGTCGAAACGTTTTTAAGCCTTCGACCCTTTTCTCTACGAGATTTTGGTACTTTTAAAAATTTACTGCTTACTGCTGATTTTTTTCGGGGTATGACGGGACCCATATTATACTACTCTTGCTGACATCAAATTTATATCAGAAACGTAGGAATCCATAGGCTATTGTATGGAATTCCCCGATTTCCGATTCTTTTCCTCGGGCAGTTGGTTTTCAAAATTATTTTGACAATCGTTTTTTTTATTTGTTTTAGCCTATATTTTTTTTACACAGGGGAGGTGGAGAGAGGAGGTCCGTACCAGTAAACAAAGCAGGACCAGTGAAACGCCATTTGAATGACGGCCTGATGATGCTCAAGAAGGAATGCTGGCTGGGCTTTGTGATTTTCCAGGAGAGAGATTTATCTTACAAATTTTTCTTTTTCAATCCACATCGTGTTTAGTTTAATACTGTCTGACGCTAATGACCCACAGGGGTTGATGCGTCGTTAAGCACCAAACAAACAAACAAATACAAGTATTCTTAATGAAATCTATAGCTTTGTGATTTTCAAGGGGAGTGGGTCTGGACCCCCAGTTCCTCTTATCACCTTCTGGATTCGCGCAAGAAAATGACAATGTGTATAAAATAAAATTGGAGAAGTGCTACTGCCTTGGAATGATGGGTGTGGACGTTTTCAACTCACCCTTTTATAGTCAGGAAACTGTTTTGTTCCACAAGTTAAAATATCTTTACCATATTTGTAGTTCGTGTCAACAACTGTTATATCCAAAATAGCGGTAAATGGAGGCAAGAAGTTTACTTGACTACCCGTTCTTTTACATCTCCATTCATTCTTGGACAAATGTTCGCCAATGTTACACAAATAACAGTAGTAATTTTTGTAAGTATTATTGAATGAATCTATGAATGACTCGCATGCAGCTTCAATACTTTTGTTGTACACTGGCCACAAGCCAGTCACATTACAGGTAGAGATGTGAAATGATGGTTGTTGATACTTAAAGCATGTATTCGTCGGTATGAAAGTCGGGGGCCGGAATATAACGGTTCCCCCTTGTTCTTTTAACTCGTCCCAAAACATTTTATTTGATGAATTAATTTCCTTCTCACTTCTGACAGCTGCTATCCATGGAATAAGATGATAAACCTTTCCGATATAGCTATTACAATAGTAACAGTATTTGTTTCTGTATGTCTCCTTGCCAATGGTATCAGTAACAGGAATGATTGTGTCAATGGCAACATCATGTCCTGGGTTTTCACAGCGGGTCTTGTTTACATCATTAGGGTATGCAAGGTTGCACTTTGATATCATCCAGTATGCTTGGTCTGTTCCATATTTTGTCTCCTTGTCTAAATTGTACTGACCAGGAACACATCTGTATCTGTATTTAATAACATAGAAAATGAATTGAAATGACCAGTTTGGACATCTGACAAGTTTTGGTACTTCAAGTTCAGGAGCTGATTTTGTATGGGCCTTAGTTGTTGACTTGGCACAACTTACCTACCAGAAAAGGTTAGACTGCTGAAATGCAATCCTGAGGTCTGTACATCGTACAGTCAAATTGTGGTTACCGCAGCCGTTTTGCTGTAGGACGCCATCTTTAAACGTAAATAGGGCTAAGGTAAAATTAAGAGGAAAACACTTTTGATGTTCGTCTATCGCTTCCTTTTCTCCTTATATATATGCCATGACATGAGACAGTCGAGCAATATAAAACATTTGTATGGTATATTGTATATCAGACGCGAAAATGCCCAAAGGAAGGGGAGGTTTACCCCACCCCTATGGACAAAAGGTATCCAAATTAAAAAAGAAATGCAATCGTCCCCATTTCTTAATTTATCAAGTAAAACAGAATATTTATAATCATATTTAAACAATATTTATATTATGTTTATCTTGTTTTACATTTGATTAAAATCAAACAAAGAACATACCACGTGAATTGACAATATAGGAAAGCGTGTATTACACATATTTCAGTGTACATTCTCTGGAGCAATATATTGTATATGTGACCTTTACTAAATTCTTATATATGGAAATGGCGATTGCCTTAAAAGCATTTAATGAAATGCAGCAGACAGCCAGTATGCGTTTAAATAGCATACAATATGATATTACACTTATATATACGTAACTTAATTTTAAATATATTACTATTTAATGCAATACTATAATTAGACAATGGGCTGCCAAAAGAGGTTTGAAGACTATGATTTTCTAAAACCACATTATATAAGCCATATAATGAAGTATGTTAGCTTTTCAGTGGTTGATGTGTAAACCTGCTATAGCCAAATTTACTAGGTTACCCTAAAACAATAGGGAATCCTGTAGTGTTAATATTAACCCTTAATGCGCCAATCACAACAAAAGTCGTCTGCTTTTTTCGTCTGCTGAAATGTTTAAGAAACCTCTATGGCAAAAAGTGTGGACCCAGATCAGACTGCTCCTATAGGAGCAGTCTGTTCTGGGTCCACCCTGTTTGCTTCTATACTTAATTCGTCAGTAATGTTAGGAGATGACTTCAGCAGACGACATTTTCAGATGCATTTTTTTCTTGGCGCTTTAAGGGTTAAATGTCTTATTCTTACATATCAATGATACCTTTTAATTGGCAGCAAATGAATAACAATATGATTTAAACTAAGTTTGGCACCTGTAATTACAGTTATACATTGTATATGTTACTTTCTGTTAAATACATTATTTAATACAACAACAGCCCCCTTGAGTTTATGTAAATACCTGTCATTGGAGTGCTAAATAATGAGAGGAATGATGAATATTGTTTTATTTTGCACAACAAGCAACTTAGAATGAGCTCCAATAAAGCATTGCTGATTAAAAGGAAGAAACATGAGCCCAAATCAAAAAAATATTTTGTAGAGATAAAAATTACAAATAGTTGCTATTTCGCAAATGTAAATGAGTATAGTTACTTAATAAAAACTGATTATTATTTTAGAACAAACCGATAACTTGCTATAAATTTAAAACAAAACAGTTTTGAAATTAAATAAAATACTACATGACATATAATATAAGGTATTTAGCAATATATATATAGAAAGCCTTAAAGTTTGTAATGTACGTTAAATATCGTCATACAAGCAGCAAAATGGTAATTTACGCTAGAAACGCTGTTAAGTATAGTTTTTTTTACTATCGTTTATCCATAGAATGCTCATTTGTGGTTTGTAAAAGTTAACAGATCGTATTACATGCTAACTTTCAAATGGAAATGGTTCTAATTATATTCAACATATTATTCAGGGTAACCATATTCAACAGCTTATAATTCTTCAAGTATTTATGATAGAAAGAAGCTGTAAAGAACGACTTTATGCATCATCTGGATACCACCTGGATACCAATTCTTATTCAAATGCCACAATTTTGTTTTAATAGTGAAAATTGGGTAGGTGCATATAACGCCTCCTCCTGAAAACTGCTACCACAATTCGACTGTAGGACGTGCCTAGAAATGTTGTAGAAGGGTAGTTCTAACTATTTCTGACGCAAACTTTTTCTGGTTAGAAAACTGTGCGAAGTCAATTTTCAAAAAATTAGCTCCTTTACTATTTCCGCATCTGCGAGTAGGAGACTGTGCTGATCGCATGCTCAAAGTATGCAAGAAAAGGGAGGTTAAGCTTAACCCATATACACCTAGCGTCCTTGACTTAGGCAAACAGTGCAGATCCAGACCAGACACCGCCGTGCGCGGCGTCTGATCAGAGTCTCAGCTGTTTGCTTACAGAATGATTATCAGGACTTGAATAAAAATAAAATATACAATGCAACAACCCTTGAAACGGAAATAGACTCATCCAATTGATAATGGTGGGAAATTATATATTGGAATAAATGGGGTCAAAGTTAGAACATTGGTCCCACTAGAGAGTTGCACGTGCATGTTTCAAGCATCACTTTAAGCAGCGATAAGTACCTAAGTAAGAAAGGCAGCAAGGATCTGGAATCGATACAATCAAGTACCACATCTGTCCCAGGATACCAAATGGGAAAGTAACAAACTCAAAGTAAACATCACAAACAAGAGCCAAAAGGTCAGCCCTTTCCCTTCAGGTGACCACACCGCAGCAATGAACAGGCGCGAAAGCATGACAAACACAAGAGATAAATAACACAAATTATCCACAAAAGAAGTACCGCCTTGGAACGGTCAGTAAAAATATTTTACTGGAGAGCTTAAACCGGTTACACGGCGCACTAACCTCACCCTTAGTTCAAATCCCTTCGACTGGCTCACATTGGCGTAGCACCTAGTATGCAGGTTACGCACGTGCGTAATAAAAATAGTAATATTCAAGGGAGGTCACTTAATGTGATAAAAGTGATTTTCCATACTATAAGGAACTGCTCTAAAAGGAAAGAAGTTGCTCCCAAATGGGAGCAAATTCTTGCCTTTAAGAGAAGTTTCCATTTGAAAAGGGACGCAATTAAAGAGAATAATTGCTTGATCCAGTAGTCTCCCTTTGATTTGCGTAACTTTTTCAGCGTCCTGGCTCAATTGTTGATATAAGCCTGGAGCTTATCCGCTGCTGTTAGAATTTGAGGCCAAAAGTTCAAAGTGTTAATCTGACGGATGATCTGCTTAGTCAACAGATAAACAGATAGTAGTTGGCAATCCGAATCGAAAAAAGATGCATATTTTTGGTTTTGTTTGCATTTTTGAGTACATTTGCTAGACCACTTTTAACATAATATTAAGCATGTGTACAAAGTCATAGGGGTAAATGTCAAGTCTGAATTTGCATATGAAGGCCAGAAATTAGGTCAAATGTCATTGAGTGCAAAAATGAGAAAATATGTACTACTGTAAAACAACTTTATCTTTATATATGTAAACATATTTCATTTCAATCCAAATTTTATATGCTTATAGTTATATGTCTGAAAAACATTGAGAAAATGTTTTTTATAACGAAATGTTCATATGTCGACTTTAAAATGGGGTCAAAGGTCATCAAGTGCATTAATCGGAGCATTTTTACAAACTGTGTTTCTTTTTTTTTTCTCTTGTCCAACAACAAGATGCTTTTTAAACTCTAAAAAGGGTAGAGGTCTTTCAGAAGGCTTAAATTGACGTGTTTATTACAAAAGGAACCCCTTTGGAAGCATCCTTATATGGATTTTACAAAGACAAACATCGTAAGTTTTGTTCAATCCTGACGGAAATTCTCCCTCAATTGGGCTAAACTGAGATATACTGGCTACTTTGAGAGTTTGCTGCATCTCTCAGAAAGTAAAACTATTTTCAGTTTAGGACATGTCTTGGGGCCTTAGAAACCCATATTTTGATAACTTTTCTGTGGTCATTTTTCTATAAATCACCTGTAATCAACGTTACCCTACTGGCTTTGAAAATAACAGTACACACAGTACAAGGCTAATGTTGATTTATTTTAATAGTATTAGTGAAACAGTTTAAGCATCAAATGTCTAAACTAGACAAAAAAATCAAATGCATACATCTGTGATATGTATTTCTGCTCGTCAGCGATACGTATGTTACATTTTATACTAAATTGCTGATAATGACTTTACAAATTACATGTATTAGAATAAACCATGATACATGACCTTAAATATACATGATATGGAACTATTTTCTATTTGAAAATGTTCATTTTTATGTATTTGAAGTTGTTTATAACTTTTAGCTTGCAATGAAGAGAAATCAAGTAAATACATAAATATGCTTATTAGTATGCAATTTGTACTGGCTCCAGCATGTAACGTATAGCTGCTTACAGATTCATTTTTCTATCATTTACATTGCATTGGAATTGGCAAAATATATTTTATAATGAAATCAAATTATAACTATATTAACAATAATGGATCTTAAATTGCTGCACATATATGAATGAGGTAACGTAGGTAACAAAAGATGCCTTACATAAATGGATAAAGGTTGCTTATATAAAATTTGGGTCTGCTCTCCACAATTCGCTTACATATACTACACACATTTTATTCTATATAAGACTTAATTTAAAAGAGTGCTATGGGTTTGTCTGCAATATGTGAATGTGGCATTTCCTGGTCTTACTCAATTACTTTTTGTAATTTGCTTTGTTCTTTTACATTCATATTGCAGTTTTCAGATTTCTACCAATGGTACATAACGATAAATACGCAATCTACATCATGATATAAATATTGACTTAATATCAATAATTTACTTAAAATAGACTAGCAATATTCCATACATCTAATGGCAAGGCAGGAATTAAGGCAGGGGCAGTGCTGAGTCTCTTCTATAGCAGGTATAGGTTTTTGAAGATTGCAAAAATAACATCGTCGTACAGAACCAGCATGGTTTATGTCCAAATATAGGATGTTACATAGATCTAGTATTAAAGATTTTCCTTGTGTGCTGAATTCTTTTAGTTTTCACTTTTCACTGTTGACAATTACATTATAAAATTACTTTATCATCTGTCCCCATTAAAATCTTCTATGTTTTGTTGAACTAGATTTCATATCATATTGTAATGTTGATTATCTTATTATATTCTGCAGCAACTCTGATATAAACTATTCTGCTTGTTAATTATCTTAGACTAAGGTTGGTTGGGGTAAGGTTACCTGAGCCATGTAGCAGTCTTGTAAAACATCTGAACATATTTCATGGTAACATAAACAACAAATCATTCGAACGTTAGTGATACTTTATTTTAAAGATCAGTTAACTGTTTTATTCTTAAAGCTGCATACTCTGTAACTATCAACATTTTTCGAAAAAAAAAATATTTTCTTTTTAAATCATTTGTAAAAGAAGAATAAAGCTATGTTTTCACAATAAAAATGTTCAGTACAGCTGAAAACTGCATGAAAAAGTGGATTATCTTATCAAATAGGTGTTTTTTCTATTATTGGTAATTATTTGCGTCCCTCCAATAATTCTAGACCGTTGAATTTTAACATAAATGCAGTTGTTTTGATAG
Source organism: Loripinus fragilis (assembly GCA_964019695.1). Taxonomy (NCBI): domain Eukaryota; kingdom Metazoa; phylum Mollusca; class Bivalvia; order Lucinida; family Lucinidae; genus Loripinus; species Loripinus fragilis. The sequence goes on from OZ026517.1 coordinate 84,301,697, forward strand.
TGATAACTTGTTAAGATTTACGAAAATGGTAAAATGTTTACCTGAATTTGAGTATTTTTACTGTGTTCTTGAAAAATAAAAACATTATTTTTATAATTAGAAGATCAAAAGTTGCAGACTATGCAGCTTAAAGCATAAAAAAACAAAAAAAACATGACTCCCAAAATTCACTAGTATGGTTTGCGTCTCTGAAACTCACAGATTAAACTGAATGTTGAAAAAGTAGTGTCACACGCAGCTGATTTCTTTGCTTTTCTTATTCACAAGATAGCTTGTTTTTAGTTTTGTTTATGCAGTATTTCATTTTGTTGAGCTCTTTGTAACCCTAGTACATGTTTTATATATGTGCTATGAAAAGTGAGTTATGGTCTGTTTGTTGGTTGGTTTTAAAAGGTTTACTAAATTAGGCTTATTGTGATAGTCTTAAATATATAGGCAAACCATCGAAAATGTGAACAACATTGCTGACAACAGCTTGCAGATAGCATTTTAAGCATAAACTTGCTCACTCTTGTACCTATATCCTTGTAGATATTTGTGAAGACTAACACTGTTTGAGGACTGTCTTGTATATAGTGAAAGGAAGGTAGTTCAGTTTTATTTCAAGAGTAATGCCATATTAAAACTATGCATTTCCAGTATGTTACAAGTTACAAGTGCTATCCAATCTGATATATTGCACTTGTATCTACGAGCAGTAGATGTTTACATTAATGTTAGTCATCTACCCTATATGCAGTCAATCCCTGTCTCAGCAAATTCTCATGGTTAACAGATATTTATCTACCTTAGGATCCTATATACATCAAGCAAATCAGAGATGTTAAACCAAAGGTTTATGTTAGAAAATGTACATATTAGATAACCATTTCAGGACACATTAACTCTAAATAATAAGAAATCACCCAAAACTGATGGAAAACTATGAACACAATCAAATCATCAGGTGCTCCAATATGGTGAATGCCTGTGTTCCTAAGAAGTAATAAGGTTGCAAAGATCAGGAATCGATACAATCAAGTACCACACCTGACCCAGGATATCAATGGGAAAGTGACAAACTCACAGACGACACCACAAACGAGAGCCAAGAGGTCAGCCCTTTCCCAGCAGGTGACCACAAAGCACATATAAACAGACGCGCACAAAACATAGCCAACACAAGACAGAACAAAAACATAAAAGATCCACAAAAGAAGTACCGCCTTGGAACGGTCAGTAAAATATTTTACTGGAGGGCTTAAACCGGTTTAACGGCGCCAACCTCACCCTTAATTCAGATGTGGATCAAGACACATAAATATTTGGTTTTCATGAAAGACCCCTACTTTATCAATGCATCATCTCCTAAAACATATAAATCAAGATATAACAAAGAGATAAAGCAAGGATAAGGACTCAACAGTAAATTAAACTGAATACCGCAGCAAAAGAAATCCAACAGGTAAACCCCGGAGGGCCCGACAAACAGCCAAAGCATTTGTTTTGGGGAAATTGAATTTGGAACAAAACTTGCATCGGCATTTTACAGTTAAAAAGAATAACATAAAAAACACATGCCAATTCCCTCATAGCATTTGATCTCTATCATCATTGAAAAAAATAATAAGCAAAATATGTTTAAAATGATAGCATTTTAAGCATAAACTTGCTCACTCTTGTACCTATATCCTTGTAGATATTTGTGAAGACTAACACTGTTTGAGGACTGTCTTGTATATAGTGAAAGGAAGGTAGTTCAGTTTTATTTCAAGAGTAATGCCATATTAAAACTATGCATTTCCAGTATGTAACATGTTACAAGTGCTGTCCAATCTGATATATTGCACTTGTATCTACGAGCAGTAGATGTTTACATTAATGTTAGTCATCTACCCTATATGCAGTCAATCCCTGTCTCAGCAAATTCTCATGGTTAACAGATAGTTATCTACCTTAGGATCTTATATACATCAAGCAAATCAGAGATTGTAAACCAAAGGTTTATGTTAGTAAGTGTACATATTAGATAACCATTTCAGGACACATTAACTCTAAATAATAAGAAATGACCCAAAACTGATGGAAAACTATGAACACAATCAAATCATCAGGTGCTCCAATATGGTGAATGCCTGTGTTCCTAAGAAGTAATACGGCTGCAAAGATCAGGAATCGATACAATCAAGTACCACACCTGACCCAGGATACCAATGGGAAAGTGACAAACTCACAGACGACACCACAAACGAGAGCCAAGAGGTCAGCCCTTTCCTAGCAGGTGACCACAAAGCACATATAAACAGACGCGCACAAAACATAGCCAACACAAGACAGAACAAAAACATAAAAGATCCACAAAAGAAGTACCGCCTTGGAACGGTCAGTAAAATATTTTACTGGAGGGCTTAAACCGGTTTAACGGCGCCAACCTCACCCTTAATTCAGATGTGGATCAAGACACATTAATATTTGGTTTGCATGAAAGACCCCTAACTTATCAATGCATCATCTCCTAAAACATATAAATCAAGATATAACAAAGAGATAAAGCAAGGATAAGGACTCAACAGTAAATTAAACTGAATACCGGAGCAAAAGAAATCCAACAGGTAAACCCCGGAGGGCCCGACAAACAGCCAAAGCATTCGTTTTGGGGAAATTGAATTTGGAACAAAACTTGCATCGGCATTTTACAGTTAAAAAGAATAACATAAAAAAACACATACCAATTACCTCATAGCATTTGATCTCTATCATCATTGAAAAAAATAATAAGCAAAATATGTTTAAAATGATACTTAAAATTGAATTTATTGACACTGAAACAACTACAATGTATAAAAAAATGCGCTGTGAAAGACATAGATATATATTTAATGGCATCTTAAAATTAGAGGTTACCTTTAATATCATATCTTTACTGCTTCTATATATGCAGGAATACGTATACACAAGCAGCCTGATTTCAAAGAAATGCTGCTTTTGAATCCACATCATTTCATTAATATGTGCAAAAGAAAGGACAACCCTACAATTAAATGACGTATTCATACAAAGCATTAAGCAAAAAAAAATATTTCTTTAAAATGAAATGGTTATTTTTAGTTGTATTACATTTTAATTGATTTTATACAGTAGCGTACCTATTATGAATATTTGACAGCGTTAAACTTGGTAAATCATTGCTTTCCAAACATGATAGACACACACCTAGCAGGATAGCAATAAAATTCTTCCATTAGGATAGAAGGGAACTTAAAATTAGAATTTTGCCCCTATATTAATAAAATATTGCTACAATTTTCTCCGATTTTGCACTTAAATGACCTTTGATCCAAACACACATCATGCCTTGATGATGCTGTTTGTTTATATGGCATGGCTGTATTATACAAAAGAGATTTTGCGTTACTTTGAATCATAATTTTGGATAGCTTATTGATAAAAACGCTAAAATCTGACGTATTTACAAGAATTTGCACTCTGTTAACCTTTGACCTAATTCTTGGACTATGGGGCATTTCCAGACTTGGCATCCACCCCTATCCTTCTTAAAACACATCAAGATACACTTTGAGCATGGATGCCAAAATGTACTCAAAAATGCCAACAGAATTTTTTTTTCACGCTCTGGATGGCCAACTATAGATTTCTTTATTTCTTCCAAGTAGGAGAGTACAACATCAAAGCATAAACATACATGTAACTGTATATACAAGAGACAAAAGGCACATATATAATGAAAACAAAAAGTAAGTGAGTATGATCAGGAAATATCACAATCACACACTGCAGACCAATCTATGGCACCGTGAGGAAGAGACACAGAACATTTATAGTAACAATATATCTGTAAAACAATAATAGCAAAGCAGCCAGATTTCTCTTCCTCTTCAAGATGATAGAAAAACTAGAATGGACACAAAGTAATGCATAACAAAGCAAGGACAAACACAGTACCCCACAAACAGTGGGAAGTACATTAATAAATAGAGCAACAACAACAGAACCACCGCCTTAGAAAGAACAGCAGCCTAAGCCACCGGGGGGGGGGGGGGGCTTAAATGCATTTTACTAGTGCTAAATATTTGCCCTTAATTCTGTTGTTGTTGTTAAAACACAAAATTGTTTAGCACGCTTGGAGGCTTCCTTACTAATGCAATGTATCATCACAGAGAAACAATCAAATCAAATAAATACATTATGATGATACAAAGAAAAGGGCTCATAACTCACAGATAGTCAGAGCTAAAGAAAACCTCAGGTTGAGCTAAGGTGGGCCCAGCCAACGACATGCTTCAGGCACCAACCGATGGATTAAAACTTTACGTCTAGGCCGTCATTAATTCTGAGGCCTGACCCACCTTAGGTTTTGTTTGTTTGTTTAATTTGATTCTTTACGTCCCATCAACAATCTTTCAGTTAAACAGGGACGGGTCTTCCTGAGTTAAACCAGTACTAAGCTAGGATAAATGCGTCTTGCTCAAGGACCACAACGCAGAGACGCCGACCCACCATTGTGCAATTAAAGAGAAAACCATAGCTATCAACAGTGAATGGGTTCACAGCCAGGCGTGCAGACTGTCGCATGATACCCATGCTGTATTCCGCTCTTTTATAACGTTAACTAATCTTTTTAAATGATCGCTCAAATTAGGCTTTCCAACAATTCTTTTAAATTTATAAACTAGATCGCCATAAAGTACAGGTTCTGAAATAACTTGTTGCAGAAGAGTCTTTAAGCAACTATTGTATGTAACAATCAACTCCGAGTGTCGGTAATAAAATTTTGAAAAGCTTTATCCAGTTTATAGTATCGATAACCTTGTTTTGGTAGCTTAGAAGTAAGAAAGAGGGCAAAGTTCAGAAATCGATACATTCAAGTACCACACCTGACCCAGGATACCAATGGGAAAGTAACAAACTCACAATAAGACATCACAAACGAGAGCCAAGGGGTCAGCCCTTTCCGAACAGGTCAAAAAGGTGTTTCTGTTGTTGAAGGCATCAACATGAGAACATACTCTTGCAAAACCGATTAAGTTGCGAAATGTATACACCATAGGAAGGAAAGCGAAGAACATCTCCATCAAGAAATGGAAATGAACTATTTCAAAAATAAAGTCGTCCAGTTTATCATACATTTTGGTTGAAACTATGTGATTTGAGATGGACAAGTCTTAAGTCCAAAAAGAGAGGCTTCAGTATCTGAAGGATTCGTCATATTCAACTGAAGTTCAGTGGGATATATCTGACTTACCATTTGTGAAAAATAAGGATTATCAATAATAAGCAACTCTGGAAGCAAGCTAATATTTACACGATTTTTTATTACAATTTGAGTGGTTATGCTGGGCTTCACTACTAGCAGATCCCTTGCCAAACGAAATGCATCAGATTTACGAATGAGATAAGCCTAACTCTAAACCAGCATAAGCACTGTTTTCAATAGCTACTATTATATATAGTACCGTGAGTTCTTGTCCATGTGAACGGCTTTTGGGTGAGTATGCTATATCAGAAGAACCATGCCATCAAAATATCGTCAGGTATATGTCAGACATACACAAGCAGACATGTTGATGGCATGTTTCAACTCCCACAGAAACCGCTCTCAACGGTATAACTCAACGAACCACACAACTCGACAGCTGGTAGACAAAGATACGGAAACAGAGCAAGGTCTGCTGACAGTAATGCTACTAAGTCTGCTAAAGTTTTGACCTGGAATACATTTGTAAATTTTTACATTTCCACTGCAGGTCTTTAAATGAACCTCTACATTTGAGATGTGGTTCATACCTTCATGAACAAATCGATTTAAGCCACACCCACATACGCGCCATTTGAGCGGGCTAACGTCAAGTCCATCCAATAACGTTGCTTGTTTACTGAAGTTTGCATGACGTTGAATACGTATCGCCATGACGTTAAGCGTGGAAATTTGGCGTTTTGGCTATTCCAAACCCTACGTTATGTATGATATAATTCAAATATCTGGAAAACCAGCCAAGTTTTGTGAAAATTGAAAATTGATACTTGACTGATAATATAAAATGTAAATATAAGTAATAAATTTAATTTTTGGAAGGTTCATGGAATCATGAATACTTCGGGTCTCTTGCAAAGTTAACGTGAAGCCTTTCGGGCTTCACTTACTTTGCACGAGACCCGAAGTATTCATGATTCCATGAACCTTCCAAAAATTGCATTCATTTCTTAAGTGTCTCTTTATCCAGCACTCTAAGCAAAATATATACGTCTGGGTTAAACTGTAAAAATTTATCCCAGAGAGAAACTCTTTCCAAGTGGACACAAGGGTATTCGCTTATACAATGATCTACAATATTTGCATAATTCATATTGCATTTGAAGCTCAACCAGGCATTGTCAGCATCAATCACCAGAAAGGATATAATTTTGTGAACTTATAGCTTTCCATTACAACAGCTATTACCGAATTTAATTTTTACACTACGAATATATTGTTCGCGATGAAATCGCTGTTTACTTTGAAATCAGAGTAAGGCAGATACAGGTGATAGTAAAGTTATTTAAAATCATGCCTTTATTGTCAAATTTTATTGGAAATTATAAATATAATTGAGTTATTGGTGTTTTATGAATGAAAACGCTTGTCAGTCGCTATTTTTCTGTCATTTGATCATTTCAGGAAATGCTACTCTAAGATTTTTTCCGAGATAGCAAAGATGCGTTGGGCGCACGTTGGTAGTTGGTTGAAATATGGTCGTTGGACCAACACTGAACGAATGCAACAATGTCAACTATTCCTCTCACAAGATTTATTTTAAATAATGAAATATTGCAAAAATCGTATGTATCTATATTCTGAATAATATGTGTTTTACTATTTGACACATGTTAAAAGAAGTTTATGTTTTCAAAGCACATTGGGCTACATCAGGCCAACGCCGCATTTGCGTGGGAGAAAAATATGTTCATATGCAACCTTAATTGGAAGGAGTGTTGTACATAAATATATTCAGCATGACAAGATACAAGATCTACTGTCGTGTCAACCAAGAGTGACAGTGACGTGATACTTTGTTTACAATTGCTAAGTAAAACACTAACGTATACACTCACTTGAGCTAACGGGAATTGATAGATTACTTGTGTATTAATCCTATCCTGCGGATAGGATTAATACACAAGCGATCTATCGATTCTAAGTCCCTGAAAACATTGTAAACAAACATGACGTCACTGTCACTCTTGGCTGGCAGGACAGTAGCTTACATGTTATTTTCCGTTGATTCTCGTGCGTCACTTAGGTTGTTGAATTGGCCCAAACAACATATTCCGTGCTTTCTACAATCAGGACCACACGTGCATGATCCGCAGCAATACGAATGGATAGAATCATCATTTACACTTTGTAAGGCACAATTGTCATCTGATGTGTAGCAGACTCTGGCATGTTCCAATGCTAGCCATTTGAATTGGTGGTCACTTTCACAAACGGAGTAGTCCAAGCAGATCACAATTAGAGCTGCAGCCAATGCCAGATGTAGGAAATGTAAACACCACATGACTTTGTAAAAAGAGTAGCTTCACTTGGTCTGAAATAGTGAATACTTTTTCAATTTGAGATAATAAAGGGATCACACATGTTTTTTCCATGCATTAAAAGCATTCATTCCAACAACTGTAGCACGGATGGTGTGTTCAAAATAATTTTATTGCCCTCTGTGGTTCACTGTCTCTTGCACATCAAAATCGGACACTAATGACCAGATTAGCCGCTGTCCTTTGTCCACTGATTAAGGCACTAAAAGGAGATTTAAATAGATCTAGATGCATTGAAAACTGATTGTATTTCACAGACAAATTGTTAGATATTTTATACTTTGCATTTCAAACTGATTTTCATTTCACTGGCTATGCTACTGTATGCAGAAAAAATACACGTTTGAAGAGAAATTGATTAACAACATAGAACATGTTTACAATTTCATTTATTTTAGTCTAATTTGACACTGTTGTGCTTATCTACAGGCGCTGGACAATTATTGCTCATAGTGAAACTTTGTCAGATATAAGAGCTTTAGTGACATGTTAAGTTCATTACACAAAAATGCAATATAGCCTTAGCGGTAGAGTTGTGACAAAACGTGTCCATGGCACTTATCGTGTATACCAATTATAAATCAAATCCGAGATATGGTTCCAGACATACATACAGACGGATGGGCAGACGGTCAGATGCATAGACGATGTAAACCTATACCTCTCCGACTTCATCCGGGAATCACAATATAATTGGAACTATAATTCCCTCAAGTTTTACCATTGCTTTGGTGTACGCGAAGCTCCTGCAATGTCAAAGTAAAGCACGATTTCACTACAGTTCCCAATTGAGCCGCGGCACGAGATTTCCAACAATTAGACATTTTGACAAGTGTAGACTCAGACGAGCCTGTGCAGCCTCCTGTTAAGCTTAGAAACTCCAAACAATGTTCAGTCAGTAGCTCAACAGTCATAGAATATTCAAGCGACAAGCACAGGCTCTGATCAGTCTGCGCGTATGTGCAGGCTGGTCTGAGCCTTTGCTGGTCGCACATACCAAATTGTTGGAAATCTCATGCACTGGCTCAATTAAATGTCCACATATGTGAAAATAGTTTACTGGGTATTACTTCCAAAACCAATGTTATGTCATGTATCAGTGTATATCAAATATTAGATTGTGTTAAATCAAGGTCCACACTAATTCCTCTTCAAAATGCATATTCAGATGCACCACAAATGCATATGAGCCAGTGCATGAGATTTCCAACAATTTGACATTTTGACAAGTGTAGACTCGGACGAGCCTCTGCAGCCTCCTTTTAAGCTTAGAAACTCCAAATGATGTTCAGTCAGTAGCTTAACAATCATAGAATACCCAAGCGACTAGCAAAGGTTCTGATCAGACTGCGCGTATGCGCAGGCTGATCTGAGGCTTTGCTGGTCGCACATACCAAATTGTTGGAAATCTCATGCACTGGCTCATATAATATGCTATTTACTTGTAGTGTACATGTATTCTAAATGTTCCAGTTAAACAAATGAATCAATTCTACATAATTTATATAATAAGTGCACGGATTTCCCTTGATAAATTAACTAGAATTCCGAGAATAGGATAAGTTGCCTGGAAAAACAGAAGTCAAACAAGGCAAATTGGTCTAATTTATATCCCCAGTGAAGGGTTATTTTAGAGAAACTTATAAATCACAAAACATAAAACATAAAACGGGCCTAGCTAAAACGCTGACTTTCACTGCAGAACTGCTGACCGTTTACCTTATCAAAAGCTGACCAAAAGCTGACCAAAGTGGCTAAAATGCTGACCAGATGCAGTGCTGACCAGACAAATCACCTGTCCTATTATTAGGTTTAATTGGTGATAATTGATGATAATAAACAGTATAATAACAATTTTATGAAAATTATCCGTCTAGTTAATTAACCAAGCTTTTATAAAGCTCAGCTGGCTGAAAAATCAGTGATTTTGTTTATCTTACAACCGCGCAAGTAGCAAGTTAGCAAAACGGCTTCTGTGATCGGTTTATATAAAACAGTGTCTCTGTCAAGAAACAAAGACGCGCCGACCAACTATTTTCGTCGCAAACAGTAAGTTTTTCTGTGTGCGGTCAGAAATCAAAGACAGTTAGATTTTTTGGTGAACTGCATACCAGGTGCTCCTGCGTACGCGTAGGCGGGTCAATGCCCCCTTTATTCTCATGTGATAGATCAAAACCTGTTATGTGACGATTTCCATATTTTACACGCGCTCGTGGTCTTAGCTAGTTTGATCTCTGTATGGAAAAAAATACATATGTTTTTTTTCTCTTCTTAAACAGACCTCCAGATAAGAGTGCGTATTGTAAAGCTATTTTTTATTTCTCATCTTAAACATATTTTGTGGGTACTCAAAAGAACCGTCTCAATGAGACGGTTCTTTTGAGCACCCAAAACACAGTTAAAATGGATGGGTAAGAAAATACTTACCATTTATGCGTATAAAATTTCCTTATCTGGATCTATGAGTTTTAAATACATGTATGCTTTTCACATTGATGCTTGTAAAGAAATATCTGCGTCGATGTATGGAACGAAACCTCTTCCGTAGGAAATAATTGCCGATATTTGTAGTTACAGTCAACCAAACTATATTTGTCATGCGCGGATCCAGACAGCTTTGTCAGAGGGGGTCCAGCTACAGATATGACAACTTTTTTGTTGTTTTTGTTTTTTGTTCATGGCGGGAGAAGAGGAGAAAGAATCCAATGCCACTAATGCGGACCAGCGAAACGCCATTAAATGCGTTTCTCTGGCGGGCGGATGATGGCCCAAAATTAAATGCTGGCTTTGCAGCTTTGTGATTTTTCAGGGGATCGAGACTAGTATTGTTAAGATACCCTTTTTGTGATTTTTCAGCGGGGCTGGACCCCTGTCCCCCTCTCTCTATCCGCGCATGTTTGTAGGTAACGGTCAACTAAACAGGCATGTATGAAACTAGCTATTTAAATTTAGCATTTGGGCGCAGGGCATATTTATATTCGTTCTGACTAGAGTTTTCGTAAGATTCCAGCAATCCTGTACCCTAGAAGCATCACTACAGATATTTGAGGATAGCATAGGTTCCATGCGCGGACCCAGGAGTTTTTGTCAGGGGGGAAACAGTCTAGACAACGTTTCTATTTGTGTCGTCAACTTATTTTACAGTTTACAGAGGAGGTCCTGGAGCTTATGAATGTACCCCCAGAAAACAACCTCAAAGTCCATAATACGGTGGTGTAAACCAGTTCATTTGATTGTAATTGACTTTGTTGACAGTGGCGCCTGCTCTGGCCGCAAAATCCTCACCAGTTTGGTTTACGAAGGTACAATGTCAGCACTGGATTGGCTGCCGTTTGTGGAATCTTCGTAGCTAGCCATGTGCAGATCCAGAGTGGGATTGGGGGTCCGCACCAAACGAAACTATGATATGTGTGCTAGTGGAAGACTCAGATCAGCCTGGTGCTCAAGGGTCTTGTTACACTACGTTGTCTGCAGGTCCTTTAAATAGCTATCAAGTGCCCATATAATGATCCCGATCAGCCTGTACCTCTCGACTTCGTGCTCACAAACGGACAGTTTATTTTGCCACGGTGTGGCACATTAATGTTTACAACCGTTTCGCTCCGCCTCCTGACCAAATGATCATGTTTTTTTGACAACCATTTAGCCCCGCCTACTCGCTACAAGCGGGAATGTTCAAATACATTTGTGTTGCTAAATATGGATTGCGGTTTCTCTTATTTTGACGAGCTTGTCACTTATCACACCACCTTGTTCGGCGAGTCTTTGAAATCTGAACCGGTGGTCTTGCGATGACGCGACTCCAGATGTGCTTTTGCTAACTTGATACTTGCGCGGTTGTACCTGTTTGATCTAATTTTGTTGAAATTTCATAGTATTGTGGAAAAGGAATGGACTGGTCAAAAAAGGCAAAGCAAAACACCATGCCAGATTTCCCCATATTTGCTTGCCAAAACAATATAACATCAGGCAAATTTTAAATGACCCTCTAAATAAGTGAAAAAAGGCTAGAGCTAAATCAATACAAAACTGTACTTGAGAATCTGACTCTAGTATCCCCGCTGCAGGTAAAAAGGTCAAGTTCCAAAGATATTATGCAGTAAAATCTTAAGACATTGAGCAGAACAAAATTCTGACATCAATCCAGGGCCATTGCATTATTACAAATAAGCAAAAAATAACAATTAATTCCCACCTAGATCTTGTCAATATGAATGCACAAATAAAATTTGGTGAATTTCTGTTAATTTGTTCTCTGGATATTGAGCGGAAACAAAATTTTGGCGTAAATAAAGGGCCATCACTCTTGTACAAATGTGCGAAAAATGACATGTAACAAGTGCAGGTTAGATCTAGCCAATATGAATGCATATATAAAATTTGGTGAAATTCTATCAATTCGTTCTCAAGATATTGAGAGGAAACAAAACTTTTGTGTAAATAAAGGGCCATAACTCTGATACAAATATGCAAAAAATGATGTCTAACAATCCTAAGCTAGATCTTGCCAAGATGAATGCAGATATAACATTTGGTGAAATTCTATCAATTGGTTCTCAGGATTTTGAGCGGAAACGAAATTTTGACACAAATCAAGGACCATTACTCCGGTACAAATGTGGGAAAAATGACATGTAACAATCCCAAGCTAGATCTTGTCATTATGAATGCATATATAAAATTTGGTGAAAAAATGTCAATTAGTTCACAAGATATTGAGGGGAAAAGAAATTTCGGTCTAAATTAAGGGCCAAAACTCTGGTACAAATTGTGAAAAATGATGTGTAACATCCCAAGCTAGATTTTGCCAAGATGAATGCATATATAGAATTTGGTGAAATTCTACCAATTGGTTCTCAAGATATAGAGCGGAAACGAAATTTTGGCGTAAATAAAGAGCCATAACTCTGGTACAAATGTTCAAAAAATTGTGTCTAACAATCCCAATCTAGATCATGTCAATATAAATGCACATACAAAATTTAGTTAGATTCTATATAGTATTTCTCAAGATATTGAGCGGAAACAAAATTATGACGGACAGCCGGACGGAATGACCGAAACACGGAATGACAGACAACCCAAATCAAATATAGCCCCCACTGATTCAAAGCTGTATAACTTAACAAATATAATACTGTATATACAAATAACACATATGAGATTGGTTCTGGACAGACAAAAAAACAGACCGACAACAGATGGATGGAAGCAGAGACTACGCCAAAATTATATACCTGTGATTTTGTCAGGAGATAAAAAAAATAAATTACTAACAACAAAATCTTCTAGGAAATTATAGAGACTTACCATAGAGTTGATTTATTATTGTTTTATTTTGCATTTTCAATCTTTTTGTGAGTTTATTTAGGAGTTATGATGTCTTTCATATGCTTCATTTGTCAGAGCAATGCTTAAAGGCAAACATTGCTTCCCCAGGGAAACACATCTTTGCTCCATAATTGTAACAGTGGTCACTAATTAATGATAATTATTGGCTGCCCACTGTCTTACCTCCAACTGTTTACTGTGAAGGCATATTACACATGTTCTATGTTATCTCATCTTTCAGTGAAAAATTACACCAAAATGATTAATATTCATGATAATAGATTGGAGACTCTGATCAGCCACCTGGTCATCTATTCGGTGTGCCAGGTTCACTGTCCCTATAGGGAAAAAAATGGTTATTAGCTACCAACTTAGCACGCAGCAAAGACATGAAACTGCTAGTTTCTGTCATTCTATGTACAGGCTGATTTTGGTTCGCTGTATTTTGTGGATTTTTGTCATGTGATGCATATGTTTTATTTTGGATGGTAATGTTGCGCGTATATTATATATAGTCGGGGAACCAAGGTAGAAAAAATGCTAACCCTTGCACCCGAAAGGTATACAGCTGGATTTTGTATGGCAGCAAAGGTAGTTCTATGGTGTATCTGAAACCACTGTATAGCAGACTCGATCGACTTGCATAATGCCAGAGCAGTCAATTTTCTACGGAAGCCCAGCAAGAACATGTCAAAATATTATTTTTCAAAATGTTATATATTTTTATCAAAAAGGTTCAGGATTGAAAAATATTGAGTTTATACAATAATACAACATCGGGGTAGACCTCCGAAGCAGTGGTGACCATCTAAGAATACTGCTTACTGATATTTAAAGCAAGTAGATTAGGGCACCCCCATTTTGAATTTAAATTTATATATTTCTTTTCTTCAAATCTCATTAAAACTGCATTTATTGCCCCGAAATGTATTTGATAATTATTTATATATCGCTTGAAAGCATAACTCGTACAAAATTGTGTGCTTACTTATTCACTTTTGTCCTCCCGCTGAAGTGGTTTCAATTGCATATTTTTTACATAGATAAATAAATTTTAAATTAAATGTGTTCAAACACTGCATATAGTTAGACAGACGTTTGGGACATAATTTAAGACAATTTATTTTGTTTTCTATGGCAAACTAGAAAAGGTAGCTGAAAAGTAAAAATATAAAACCACAATAATTTGATACTTAGAAATTTATTTGATGCCAGCGGGTGCGTAGTTATATACCAGGACAACATAAGAGCAGTTTAACACATAAATGAAATTTATCAAGGTTTAAAGGATGTTTATCTTCCATATTTACAGCCGTTTTGAAACAGAGAGTCATTGTAGGGACCAAGGGGATTTATATCTACTGAAAACAATACTTTCATTTAACAGTGGTAAAATAGATATGAAAAAAACTCGTATAACTATATCATATCACCATGGGAAACCTGTCTGTCCCCGTCTGAGATGCAGAAATGTAACCGCATAGTACTTGTAAAGACAAAAATGTCCCTAAGAAGATTATATTGGTGCACAAATGACTGCCTATACTTTAAATGCATTTGATAGTGTATTATTGTATTATCGAACTGTCAAACGGCTTCTCATACCAATCCTCCAGATAAGAGTGCGTAATGGAAAATTAGTTTTGTTATTTTTCAACCAAAACATATGTTGTGGGTACTTAAATGGACCTATTAAATGAGACGGTTCTTTTTACAACCAAAAGCACGCTCTTTAACTTATTGATAAGGGAAACATCAGAATTTCTATTCTATGAAAGATTGCTTAACATGACCTATGTGGCATACAAAAATGCATTTCCCCGCAAAATGCAATTCTGGTCGCATTGCTATACAGTGGTTTCATATCAAGCACTATTTAGACTATCAGTATACAAAATTCCAGCCGTATACCTTTCGGGTGCAAAAAATGTGTGTTTTTGCACGATACGCGACTTTGGTTCCCCGACTAATACGGTCAAAAGTAAGCAATTCAATGTATTGTTCAGTAGTTAAAATTTGGTTTTCAATCAAAATATTGAAATAGAAAGTCAACATTTTGAGTTTAGAAATTGAAATGCAAGGGAAACCAACAGTGGCGAAAAACGAAAATTATGCATTTAGATAGCGATACTTTGTAATGAGAGTTTTTCAAGTTCTGAATTCACAAGATCAGAAACTATGCGACAACGATTGGTCTTACACATGACAAATCCTGACCTTGAAATTTCAACTTCTGTATCGTATCATCTCTTTTAATCGGTTTCAGAGAGTTGAACTCGATATTACTTTTCATAATAAACTCCAGTTATTGAGCATTTTTGCGTTGCCATGTGATTATTAGAACCACAAGCTAACTTCACATTTGAGCCAGATATTTATATATTATCAAGTATAATAGCGAACAGCAAAGGCTAGGACAAGCCTGCCGTCTATGTAGTTTCGCCAATGTCTTTGATGCCTAATGAGGACAAAATATAGGCGCCTCTAAACCCCACTAGATTGGCATGCATGCATTCTATGCATGTGTAATCCAAACAATCACGTACTATTCATATAAATTCAGACAATACATATATTATTTAACTTTTTTCCTTACCAACGGGGATGTTTTGCATGTGCTGATAGCATTTGCGAACCGTTTGGACCCGTATCAAGCCCGACATTGGGTCAGAGCTGATCTGGATCTAAAAAGGTTGACACTAAGGTAGACCGGGCCGCGAAGCGCAGTCGGAAACGTGGCGTGTCTGACTACAGATGCGTGTCTGACAGCAGTTCCAGGGTCGGGAGTTTGATCCCCGCCCGTAGAGATTGATCATGAAATAATTCTACTGTCATTCTCCTCCCTTTCGCTGAATCATTCAAGAAGGGTTTTTGTCAATTACAAGCGAAAATATGTCCAGGAAGTACTGGTCAACCGCTTGTTCAAGCTTGTCCAGGAAAAATGTGGTTAGGTGAACTGACCGTCCCGCCATGACCATAGCTGTTGGCTAGGGACGTAAAGCAACAAAACAAACTAACAAAATACACTATGGTAGCGTTCCTGAAGTTTTTACTTCCTTTTTAAAGTTAATTTTGAAAAGTAAGTTGACGAAAACAAAAGTATGATGAATTACCCAGCATGCAATGAGTTAACACACTTTTAACCAAATTGTTTTGTCCTAAATGTTGTCTGCTATTTACATCTGCTGCAGATATTCAAGTGTAATTCAGACTAGACTTTTATCATGATCATGGAAGCAATCACTATGAACCCGGATCAGACTGATCCTTAGGGAGCAATCTTATTTGGGTATTTTGCAATATTTGATACCTAAGGACATATTCAGACGAAGTAAACGTGTCTGACTGGTGGGAAAATGGGTAAATTTGTGTATCTTGCATGTACAACAAATCCACAGAAAGGTCCTGAGCTGAGCACTTTAAACTTAGCCTGGGTCTAGTCGTCAATATTATGGCAATATTTTCTTTCTTATGCTTATATTCTAAAAAAAGAGAACAAAAAGATGCAACATCAAAGGTATCGGTAGTCAGTTATTGATTTTGATTCATTTTGACCAAGAAACGGAAAAATAAAAAAGAAGAAACATGATCAGACTGGAACCCAGGCTATTTAAACTTACGAGAACACTTGTCTTTGGAGTGTCTCGGCCAGGTATGGCTCAATACATTCTAAATATTCTTATTAGTTGCATGCACAGAACCTACCGTGCGGATGCATAGACTGATGTGCATCTTCAATATTAGCAGATTTCAAACAGCTTTTTCTCATGAGATGACTGTTATTTCTGAAATTTATTGTCAAAATTTGAAAGATAAAACAAGCATTTTAAGTCTTGGGCAAATTATTAAAATGTGTTACTGTCGCATACATGCACACGTACATGCACGAACGGTACCTTGACTAACACTTTTTTCAACACTAACGGTGAAGTAAGCTATAAATCAAACAAATATGTTTGAGCATATAATGAGACTCAAATTGATCTAGGAGTCAGTCCAACAGTCTGGTCAGCCTGAATCAGCCAGTCTGATCATTTTTCACTGTCTACTCAACGGTTTCTTGAATGTTTTAAAAACCCATGGCTCGTTGATTCAGACAGCAAACAGTTTGATTGAACATGATGGGCATTCAGGCTGACCGATTGTGTATTTTTGTGGTACTCATTAAAAATTAATATGCTTTTAAATCATTTGCATCTCGGTTGAAATCAGGTGGGTACAGCTTGAAGCCGCTGGTAATATTTTTTCAATCTTGTACATTTGTTTTAAAACCAAAATAGGGCAGTTGTCTGTCACTGGTCTGTCAAATGAAAAGCAAAGCATAAAATCCACCAACAACTGCTTCATATGAATTTCTCTGATTAGCTTATCAGTCTTTTTATTTGGTCATTCCAAACACAGCTCTGTGTACATGTTGGTCTAATCTTATCACCATCAGATGGTATCAATGTGAAGGTATTGGTATACCAATTATAACTGATAGGTGCTAAAAGCTGTCATGGTGAGCCTCAGTGTTGGCCTTTAATTAAGGGTGCAACCTGTTAATCAATAGCAGTGCAGCATTTGCATGATGTATGTTTGATCTCTACATGGTGCCACATGTAGATACCCTCTACATCTTGAGTATATATACTCCTCAAAATAATTGAAGGACCAATGCTATCAATTATAACATTGATGCATTTTGTGTAGAACGTATTTTGAAAACCAATTTTACGACATTGTCTAAACTTTTTGGACATCTTTGACACCCAATTGCCAAGTGAAACGGCTAAAAGAAAATGGTAAAAAATGTTACTAACACGGATTTTTTGTCATTTTAAAACTTGACCTAAATGCATTGGAATGTCATTTTTGTGTGTGACCCATGGACAACAGAACTGCATGAAGTGAAAGAAAAATGCTTTTAGATGCTGAAATCTCTGTTTTCACATGCCTGTATAGTGTTTTTATCCCGTCGATACCATCCACCTCTTCCTGTGAGAGAAAATTGCCCCTTTTGACCGTGGCGTAATGGCCAGACTATGGGTTCAGTCAACTGGTTTTGGCGTTTGTCTGTGGCAATCTTTAAACAATTCGCTGGGACATCTTTCTAACATTCAAAGGCAAAGAATGACGATTGAAAATCTGGTTCTTGATGGCCAAGTAAACACATTGTTTTCAGAAAACAAAACAATGTCAAAACTCCATTGTTAGAGATGAAAATGCTTGCTTCCCAGTATATGGAAACTGTTTGAAGAAAATTTTTGCATGTAAGTTGAACTGTTTAAAACAAAGTTTAATTTGATGTCACTTTCATTCTACTCGAATGACCACAGTAGTACTTCTTTACCCCACCCACTGCCTTTTAAGTAAGTAAGTAAAGCCTTTTTTTGAGGGTAACTACATTTAGCACATACAAAATAAGTACATGTAATAGTTAATCTTCCATGAGGCCCTCAGTATATACATATGTACATATACACAGTCAACAGTCACCTTCAAATTGTACATTCAATTATGTGTCTACCCATAGTAAAAATGCAAGATGTCAAACATTTCCATACAAACAAACACATAATTACTTGCACAATCTAATACATACAACAGATAAGAAAATGGTTAAAATGTTCAACTTGTAACTGTTCCAAAAATGTTGTGGTCTTAATTAGTCAAGTTACAATGAAAAGAGCTGGTATCGAAACACTTAATAAAAACTAACCATGGAGTGCTCAAAATATACGAACATACACCAGACACAAATAGCATGCATCAAGGATATATGGTAGCAGAATATGGCATTTTACATGGAAATTGGAAGCTTCCATGTGACATAAATAGATTGAAATAACAAACCAAAGCATATACAATATAACCACTGGAAATCCTGACTGTTACATTCAATTTTAACCATTTTCTTGTTAATATATATATATTTTTTAATTTTATTTTGTCCTGAAAGTATATTTTTTTATTTTACATCTGCTGCATCAGGCTATTTAAATCATGGAAGCAAACACTATGATCTCTGATCATATTGCCCCTATGAGAGCTGTCTGATCTAGATCCATACTGTTTGTAATATAAAGTTTAAAAGTTTTTGAAAGTGTGTTTTGAGGGTATGTGCATTTGACACACAGTTATGGCAGAATCGGGCATGGAAATCAGTAATAATGATTCTTGACTTATGGACATAAAAAATAGAAAGGTGTGGGCCAAGTTTTATAGAATTTAAATTATTGAGCTAATTATACTCGCATTCTAAAATCTTGGTCCTTTAATTATTTTGAGGAGTATATTAGATCATTATTAGATAATTAATATTGACAGAGTGTGAAATATGGAAAATTATCCAGGCCATCTTTGCCTCAATATGTTTTAATGATCTTATTCCTTTGAGATAAAATTGGTACAAATTGATCATATCTACACGCTAATTAGAGCAACTCAATAGTGGATTATAAACTGTAAAATATATTTCCGTCCGTCTGTCTGTCCATCGTGAGCTTTTCATATTTTTGTTCCCAGAAATCCTCCCGAACCAGGAGTCAGACTGAGATGCAACTTAGCCTGTAAAGCATCTGTCACAAAAATGTTGTCTATTTGGCTGTCTGCTGAAATGTTTTCGAAGCCTCTCCCACAAACAGTGTAGACCTAGTTCAGACTGCTGCTCATCTAGGTCCTCAAGTTTTCCCTCTATACTTACATAAGTCAATAAAGTTAGTAAATATCTAAAGTGAACAATACTTTCTGATGCAGATTTGACATGATTCTTTTCTAGTGAAAAACATGTAGAAATGATATACAAGTCTTATAAAAGTATACTAAAACCAACTGCTAATTGGTCACCTTTCATTTTTACGCTAGTTCAGAAAGTGAAACATAGGGTATACAAAATTCATGCTTTTTTTTAAGCGAAGCAATACTTTGCCGAGACTCTGCAAGTTATTTCATTTAAAAGTAACGTGTACTTCTTGCACAGACGAAGCTAGAGAAAAGGTACCCTCATTTCAAAAAGTCACACTTTTTCTACGATATAAACCATAACACAAATTAACGTTTTTGTTTGTTTGAAGATGTTACTGGCTAGCATGATATAAGAAGAATAAACCTCAAAAGTTTTGATTTCATCGGACTCGTCGTTTTTGCTACTCAACAACATAAGACAAACACTTTTAGCAGGTTAATCATTGAAATTCAGCTTTAAGCATGCAATTTACATAGAGACTTTGTACTGCTCTGTAAGCTTTAATATCAGCGACACAGCATTGAAATTTTCAACGATTATTTATATCACCAGAAGTCACCATCCTTATTTGAAAATTGAAAAAAAAAATATTATGCTACCAAATCGATTTTTTATTTCTCACATTGAAACCGGAAGTGTACAGTAGTCGTAAAACTTATTTCGCCAAAAGTGGACTAATCAAGCTCTACTGTGTTTGGCCTACAGTGTTCAAATAAAATTAAGTGCATTTAACAATTTTACCAGGAAATACTGGTGAATTTCAAAAATCTCGACAAAAAATGAAAAATGCAACATTTTAAAAAATGCGTAAAATCCACCATAAGCAAAATTTCAATTGTTTGGTGTTTTTCAGTCGAACAGACCAGTTTGTAACCACCAAACTTCAATTTTATAAAATTAACTACTCCGAAAACCATTTATTTCTTTTAAAAAATCGATTTTTGCATTTTTAACCCAAAAAACTTTGAAGTAAAAGAAAACTGTTCAAAACATTGCTTAACGTTTGCCCATTGAAATTCACATACATAGGCAAAAATAGTAAGTGAGTATGATCAGGAAATACCACAATCACAAACTGCAGACAACCCCGTGGCACCGTGAGGAAGAGCGGCTCAACCATCACGAGACACCAGGAAGACAAATTAAGCAAAGCAACCAGCTCTCTCTTCCCCATCAAGATGATTGCAATACTAGAATGAACATAAAGTAACGTACAACAAAACATAGAACAATTACAGACTCCGGAGTAACAATAAACAAAAAGTCAACAACAACAGAACCACCGCCTTAGAACGGACAGCAGCCTAAGCCACCGGGGGGGGGGGGGGGTTTAAATGCATTTTACTGGTACCAAATCTTCGCCCTAGATTCTGCTGTTGTTGAAGTACAAGAAATGATCAGCTCGCATGGAGGCCATCTAACTAATGCAATGTATCATCATGGAGAAACACTCCAATCAAATTAACACACCATGATGAAACAAAGAAAAGGGCTCACGACTCACAGATAGTCAGAGCTAAAGAAAACCTCAAGTTGAGCCACGGTGGGTCCAGCTACAGATAAGCATCAGGCACCAACCCACCGATTAAAGCTTTCATCTCAATTTTATTTGCGTTTGGTCAGAAATAATGAGTTTGAAAAGTGACCAATTAGAACTTGGTTTTAGCTTACTAGTATAAAGCATTTTACTCTATTTGTCGGCCGATCTGGGTCCAGACTGTTTGACACGGTTATCAGCAGACAACAAAAGTGGCACCTAGCGTGCATAGAGTTAAACACAAACAACTTGTTTATACTACTTTTTGGCCAAAATCTTGGCTTAAGTTAATTTCATTTGGCTCCAACTTTTTCCATTTGGCTAAAGTGTTGGCTACAACAAATTTTGAGCCAGGGTAAGCTCTGAGTTGGTGTACAAACTGATCCAATATGCAAAATATTTTTTTAGATTTTGGACAGACAGGTCTTAGACAAATAATGTGCATCACTCTTTCCTTGCCGACAGTGACTTTTTTCATCTGCTGATATCCTTTACAAGCAGATTGGACCCAGAGCATGATGGACAGGCTGTCTTGATCTAGATCCAAACTGGTTGACACTTTGATGGTATTCTTGAATTAATTTTTCGAAAAAAAATCATTCCTGATCGTTGCCTTCTTCCTTACTTTGGCCCAGAAGATCTGATATTTCGCCCCATTGTGGCAGGTCCAGCCTGCGAAACTCATCGACTGAGTAATTAAATTGATACTTACTAAAATCATTCATATCGAAAGTACAGAGCTACGTAAGAGATGACATAGATTTTCTAAAATATATTCTCAAAATTGTACCACAAAATACACTACTGGTATCCTTTGTTGTAGTAAATCTTTATACAAATATTTCCCATGATCTAGGCATAAAAGCGATAAACAGCTGGCTAATGAAATATCCAGAATTAATACATGAAAGATTCTCAAAAGAATTTATTCTTGAGTCCATTAAATTATACCTGAAAACAACAATTTCTATTTTAATGATAAAATGTATACGCAAGTTCGAGGTACGGCAATGGGTACAAATTTTGCGCCCACATATGCCACTCTGGTACTAGCCTATTTAAAATTAAAGTTTTACGTACAAACTGAAATAAAATTCGGCAAAGACTTCGCTAGATATATCAAAGATAACTGGAAACGGTTTTTGGATGACTGTTTCATTTTATGGACTAAAGGAGAAGAAAATTTAAAGACATTTCACTCAGTTTAAAATAAACTACATTCAGATTTAAATTTTACAATAGAATATAGCAATGAAAGACTGCCCTTTTTGGATGTATTACTTATAAAATCAAATAATCACATAAGTACAGATATATTTTTCAAAGAAACAGACTCTAAGCAATATCTAAACTTTTATTCTTGCCATTCGAAGCATACGAAAACAAGCATACCATATAACCTAGCGAGACGAATCTGCACAATTGTCTCTGATCAATGCCAAAGAGAAAAGCATCTATCAGAATTACGCATACATTATTTTCAGTAGATCGCATTTTAGTGCACAAATGCGTCATGTGTGGATCCAGAGGAGGGGATAGGTGTCCGGACCCCTCTGGAAAATCACAGGTTAAATGGGTTTCTATAGAAATAAGCATTTGGAAAATGTTGGACCCCCTTTGAAACCTTGGGAAATTATAGTTTCCTTGAAATAACCATTGGACACCCTCTGTAAAATTGTAAAATAAGTTGAGGACTAAAAAATCAACAACAAAAAACAAAAACATTGTTGACAGTCAGGCCTGGACCCCCCCCCCCCTGGCAAAAAATCCTGGATCCACGCTTGTCCGTTGAAAGTACGCAAAATAGGTAACTTAGTAAACAGGTCTGGTATTGTTCTGGTAAGGTTAGTCAAAATATTGTTGAAATCACAAGGGGAATAGTTGAGAAAATTATTCCGAAATTTGTATGTGTTTAGATGCTGGTAGCCTACTGTGAAATTCTCGGACCCAATGGTTTGAATAGATCATCTACTAAAAAAGGAAAAAAAAAACAACAACAGAATTTTAAGTTCAGAAGTCATGGTCTATTAGAAATTAGTTATCACTTGATAACGATGACGAAACCGCTTAATTTTTTTAAATAAACTTGCGTACCCTTCTGAACTAAAAAAACCCTCCTTCTTGAGTAGTGGCTAGCCTGGGTCCATTCGTTAATATTTTTTGCCAATATTTTCTTATGCAACTACTCTAAAAAATACGATTAGAAAGGCATCGGTAGTCCGTTATTAATTTCGGCTGAGCCTGATATTGACTTAGAAACGGAAAAATAAAAAAGGAAAAATGATCAGACTGGAACCATGCTATATAGTGGTGGCTCTTGTTTCTGAGGAGCACATTAAATTGGATGTTCATTGCAAGTTTTCGTTTTATAGTTAAATTTGAAAGATAAAACAAACCTTTTTAAGGCTTAGGCAAATTATTTAAATGCATTACTGTCGCACACACTTTGATGCAGTTCATTCTCCTTTGCTCCAGCTATAGGCTTTGTAAAAGCTTGGTTAACTAGACGGATAATTCTCAGTAAATTGTTATTACACTGTTTATTATCATCAATTATCACCAATTAAACCTAATAATAGGACAGGTGATTTGTCTGGCCAGCACTGCCTCTGGTCAGCATTTTAGCCACTTTGGTCAGCTTTTGGTCAGCTTTTGATAAGGTAAACGGTCAGCAGTTCTGCAGTGAAAGTCAGCGTTTTAGTCACACCCCATAAAACACATTTCTCCAACCCCTAAGTTCACCTTGGGTATAATAAAGATCAAAGTTAAAAGCATATCAACTAGTTTTCAGTGAATAGTTCAATAAAAATACACCAGCCTGTACAATTTCAACCATGTTGCGACCATGTTGCTGCATTTCTAGATTCCTTTTAATTTGATAGGCAACATGACCATGTTCGGAAAAAAGTTGACTTTTGACCTATTGATCCCACCCTTAGGATGTGGAATGTGCAAGCAAAATACTTGCTGCAATGTTGCTGTATTCGTGATTCTCTTTAATTTGAATGTGCAACATCACCATGTTCTGAAAAAATGTGAATTCTGACCTTTTGACCCCTAGGGTCAGGGGGTCTGCGAGCAAAATATATCTGGTACATTTCCTGATTCCATTTAATTTGATATGCAACCTTACCATGTTCTGAAAGTGGAATTTTGACCTTTTGACCCTAACCCCAGGATCGGGGGGGGGGGGGGGGGGTATGCAGGAAATTTTGTGATTCCTTTTATTTGTTATGCAATATGACCATGTTCTGAAAAAGCTGACTGTTGACCTATTGACCCCATCTCCAGCATCGGGCGGGGGGGGGGGGGGGGTCTGCAGACAAAACATTTGCTACCATGTTCTTGCATTCGTGATTCCCTTTAATTTGATATTTCTTATCTGGGTGGAGTGCATACAAGAGAGCTAAAAGGTCAGCTCTTTCCCAGCAGGTGACCACAAGGCTGCAAGAAACAGGCAAGACAGTATGGAAAAGACAAAGACAAAACACAAATTACAAAAAAGTACCACAAAAGAAGCACCGCCTTAGAACAGTCAATAAGAAATTACTGGAGGAATTCACTTTATATTGAAAAAATAATCAATCTCGTAAGAATGGTTAATAAATATCCATATAATTAGTCCCGGGCATTTTAACCTGGACATGGGTTTGATCCTGTACCAAAACTGAGGGTTTGTCCATAAAGAAGTGATATATGTAGGTTTGAGCCCCTCTTGTCTCCCATTCTTTCTCCTTAGATTAATGCAATCTGCAACAATATGTCTTTGCTGCTTACAATAAATACAAATGTGTTGATATGACCTTTGCATTCACCAGTAGGTTTAGGTTTTGAAGAAAATATATAACAATTAGTAAGCATAAAGCTATTATTGCCTACTGAATTATTTGGTTTGGTGTTAGGTTAAGAACTTGTCTGAGAAGAAAATGGCTTCTTAAAATTTGACTTGGGTACAAATGAAACTTTATGGGTTAAAGCATAGTCGTCCTCCAAACGAGCTGGTTCTTCCAATTTTTTAATTTTACACTCATCTAAGAATGATTTAACATCAGGGATAATGTAGCGTTTAAACTCTTCAATAAGTAAAAGTTGATGTAGTTTAGCATAATCTGAAGCAATTTTCTTTGAAGAACACCACCTATATAAAGTTGTGAAATCACCGTAAGTCTGAGAATTTTCCTTTCTATAATTTCGAAAGTTCTGCCCGTAAGCTTCGGCAAGCAACGAACAAGCTTTGAGGATCAGTTATTTTACTAAATCATAATTAAACCTCCCTTTTACAGAAAGCTTAGTATAAAGGATCATTTTTCCGACCAGAAACTCCCTTTTGGAGCTGCTGGTGTAATGCATGTAGTATCAGTGCAATAGGTGAATCCAATGTCAATTGCCAGCTATCAAAATGTTTTAAAATGCATACGCATTCCAAAGTTATGGCTGGTTGAGCGCGGGGTAGAGATCTAAAATTTCATAATTATGAAAAACGATTTTTATTGTGCTCATTTTCCTTTTATTTTTTGGTAAGCATGGTGCCATTTATTTTATTGCATATACCATATGCAGAGTTATTATACTGTATTTAAAAATCTGATTATTGATGAAAATTAAAATACAAAAGATGTTTTATTATAAAACAATATTGATACATTGCTATAGTTATACATGCGAGCTTACACATTTTTTTGCTTCAACAACAACAGAATATAGGGGCGAAGATTTGGTACCAGTAAAATGCTTTTAAGCCCCCCCCCAGTGGCGTAGGCTGGTGTCCTTTCTAAGGCGGTTATTCTGTTGTTGTTAATCCGTTGTCGATTGTTACTCCCATTTTGGGATTCTGTAATTGTTCTTTGTTTTGTTGTGCGTTACTTTGTGTCCATTCTTGTTTTGCAATCATCTTGATGAGGAGGAGAGAGCTGGTTGCTTCACTTTGTTTGTCTTCCTGGTGCCTCGTGATTGTTGTGTTCCTCATCCTCACGATGCCACGGGTTGGTCTGCAATTGTGTATTTTCTGATCATACTCAATTACTATTTTGAGGGAGATACTTTACAAGACACCTGTGAAAGACCATCTTAGACTAAGAAAAATGGAAAATTCAACAAACATAAATATATACTTTAGAATTAATCAAAGTGCCCTATTTAGTTTTGGGATATAGAACTGATTCTGACTGATTCTGACTAGATCCTTTAAATATTACTTTAATTTGTTTGTTTGAAACGATAACATGTCAATATGCATTTAGAATATCAGATTATTTATGGTATATATTATTTAGGTTGAAAGTGACCAATATGACATCATAGTTTAAACAGTATTATGTTTACATAATCAAACCAATACCTGTAATGTAGATATACTCAGAAAAACAATTGAAGGATATTTAAATTCTTTTGACTATAAAACATTTGAGAAAATAATTTCCAAACAAAGTATTTTCGTATCTGATAGAACAACCAATATGCAATTCAGCAAAATGCAAAATAAAATTTACGGGTCATTGGTTACAATACAGTACCACATCAAATGTACCAATCCTCTTTATCCAAAATTCACAAGCAAAAAATTTAGCGTTTATATTTTTTGCTGCAACCTTTACCTGATCATTGCGTATGTTCTAATTCCGACCACAGACAAGTGTTCACACCCATTTGTCAGTAATTGCACCTAAAAACGTGGCAACGTCTTCGACAAAAATGCACAGATATGGCATACCCAAGCAAATATGACAACAAATTGGAAGTAAACGCTGACAAATGCTACAAAATTAGGTACCATACTTTTGACTGAGAGCCAGCAATGATTTTGGAGCCAGTCATTATGGAATACAAACGATAAAAATGGGTTTCAATCATTTTTGAATGGATGTGACTTTTCAGTATAGAGGGTTGCACCATTTGGACATGTACTGTACTTTAATAATTGAAGCGTGGCTGAAATAAAAAAAATCATTTTGATTGCAGATATCTGGAACTATGAAATGAATGCATAATTAGTTTAGGTTTTATTGTATTGAATGTTACAGATGGAACAGAATCTAAATATCCTTCAATTGTTTTTCTGAGTATAGTTTAAAGTACAGAATGGGTGCAAAAGAATTTGCATAAAGTAACTCCAATATTTTTCTAATCAAAAGAAAAACACATCAAAGATGCTACATCTGCTTCTAAGCTTTTTGTACGATGGATGTTGCAAAAGTTCTGAACTTTACCTCATAGCTTTGTCAGGAGAAACTTTGAGAGACATGCTATATACCATTTGAAAGAACTATATTTTAACTTGAAAATGATGCTAATATATCCTCACTGTATGGTTTCTTTTAATAGTTACGGCATATTATATATCGCCTACTCCTTACCACTGGCCTGTTTGCATGCTATATAGTTATAATCATTTTTAAATCTGAATCTTTCATGTCAGGTAAATTTATTACCACAAAATAAAACTGCATTGGTCGTATATTTTTTTGGTACTTACACTGTCCATTCAAATGTTAGAATGCCGACAGGTTGTGCCAATTTACAGCACAATGCACAATTCACAAGGAAAAGAATTGACTGGAAATTACTATTTATTTTGTCGTGAAGTCTTCTAGAATGAGAAATCTCAACCCAACTTTCTGCAATATCCAGAATAATCAAAATAATACATTTATCCTTTTACACATAATTTAGATTATTCTCGAAATTATTAAACATCAATTAGCCTCCACTAGTTACCGTTATGACCATAGTTAAAGTTACAAATACAGGTATTTACTCTCTTGTTTAAGGTACAAGTATTATCTTTTTTAAACTACAGGTGTGCACAAAAGGATAAGTACTGGACATTCACATGGCTGTCACTTACCTGGTTTTGTCTGCTCTGCTGACACTACTCGAATAAAATGCACTTATATATCTCATCACGCAAATAAAACCATATGGATTATCATAATTATACAATAGCATATATAAATGGCGACATGAGAAAATCAGCAATGTGACTATGCATCACGAGTAGACACAGATTAGCCTAGGCATCAACTAAATCTGATCAGAGTCTGTCGCCCGCATGAAGAAAGCTTGGGTCCTTGATCACCAACTGAGCACACAGCAAATACTCTGATCTGACAGGGCAGATGTCCAGGCTGTTCTGAGTCTTTAATGGGCGCACACTCTGTCACTTTGTTGGTTTGGCATGTCATGGCTCATGTAAAAGACTGATGCTCAAATGATTTATATTTGTAAGATTTGATTCGCGACATGATAAAAATGACTGATTTTGTTGCATACAAATAACGAAGGCACAGACCAGCCTGCTCATCTGCTGAGTCTGATCAGTGGCTTTGTTATTTGCTTCATGCAAAGAATGATATATAAACGTACTTTATAGAAAAGTCAACATATTAACTAGTCTCTGTATCTGAACAGGCTGGTTTGCGAATGACCTCTCTAAAAACCTTAAAGACAGGTCTTCTCGTGATGAGGCATATTCTATAGGCTTCAAAAGGGCTCTGACGAGCCGTTTCTATGTTACGGACTGTAATTAAAAAGTCTTTCAAATTTTCATAGCTAAATCAGTTACTGATTTTACTCGAGATCGCGGGTTGTGGGTCAAAGGCTCACTGGAGGCACTGCATTGTGCGCTTGAGTAAGACAGTTTGTCCTTTGCTTTGTACTGGTTTGACACAGGAAGAACCGACATGACCGACAAATTGTTGACTGGGATGTAAAGAATCAAAACAAACAACCAAACTAAAAAAAATCTACAATGTTTAGCTAAAAACATATATGGTAGGCTTTAATGAGGGATGAAGAAATAATGAAGTTTTAAGAGCTGATATATTTCTATTGCATGCAATGAAATATAAGCATCTTAATAATAAGGGTTATCTGATTAATTATGTATTATCTGCAAAGGAGTTATTATTCATTTTTAGCAATGCTTATCTGATAAAGTAGATAATATGCTATTTGATTACTAATAAGCCATTATTGTTATTGTTTTCGCAAGTAATCAGATCAAATAACTTTAACGAGGCATGTTGTCGCCACGCCTAATTCAAAGTTTGCTGAACAATTTGACTAATTAACTGTTCTGTCCGCTTTTTTTAAAAAAATTTGCAAGAGATTCCTGTTCCCTGCTTGGCCCAATTAGTCTTCATAAATCAATATGTCTACCTTAAAAACTGGTCTTAGCTGGCCTACAGGTTGATAGGAGATGAAAACCAGCTCAAACTAGTTTCCAGAGGTTAATATTTTTGACACTTTTCTTATATCACCCTCTAGAGAGCTAAAATAGTATGAGCATCAAATCAGCATGCTGATTTGATGCTCATACTATTTTAGCTTTGCTGTTGTTTGTTCTTATTTCTTTGTCCTTATTTCTTTGTTTGAATAAACTAAATGTAAAAAGGAGTTTTACTATTTACATTCTGCATTCAGAGAATTTACATACACTTGAAATTGCAAAATACTACATTAAAATATGTTTAAAACAGCTGCTAAAATTGTGGAAAAAGTCTGTGTTGACCATGACTTCAACAATAAAAATCTAGTTACAAAAGTGAAAGCAGAAAAATTTCATTCACAGTTGAAAAGTCATACATATAACAAAACAATTATTGAGTTCAATTTCGGTAGACATAAGGATTTATCTACCCTTAAAAGTGATATTCTCCTTTCGGGTAGATAAATCATCATGTCTATCTCATTGAAGACAATAATTTTATATTATCATATTATATTATATTACATTAATTATACATAAAATGTACAGGTTGTATTTGGGGTAAATTATACAAGTAGCCCAATGGGCAACGATCGCTCACCTGGGAGCCAGCATAATGTTTAGAGACACCATAATTTATGATGCTCAACTTTTAGGTAGGTAACTCTGAAATTGAAACAGTGATCAGGAATATATTCAAACACTCAAAATATTATGCCAATTCTGGTTATCTGCAAGTATTAAAAAGATCTGAAAAAACTTGCGGAGGAAACCTGGTGAAACTATATTTTTTAGATGCTCAAGGGCAGATAAGTTAATAGCCAATGATGAGATCTGACCAAAAATAGTAAGTGAGTATGATCAGGAAATACCACAGTCACAAACCGCAGACAACCATGCTATGTCCTGGTTACCTACAAGAATGAAGAAGATCAAATGAAAATTGAATGAACTAGAATGGTCAAAATATTATAGAGCTATATTTTAGGCACTCAATAGCAGCTAACTACAGTTGTTGGTCAAGTGTGGCAGAAAATCAAACTCATTAAAGCTTTTATAGTTGTCCTTGATACCTGCAAGAATTATGAAGATCCATCCAGAAATGAAAGCATTAGAGTGCTGACAACATTACGCCCATTATAGGTCTATGGAGATTTTTTTCAGACATTCAAGGGCATCTAACTCCATAGACCCATGTTCGATCTTGCTGAATTTCAAACCCATCCAAGTTTTTATAGCTGTCCTTGTTACCTGCAAGAATGAATAAGATCCAATCAAAAATGAAGGTGCTAGAGTGCTCACAACATTATTTTTTCAAATGCTCAAGGGCAGCTAACTCAGTAGTTGGTAATGGAATTTGGCAGAAATTCAAACTTATCCAAGTTTTTATGGTTGTCCTTGTTACCTACAAGAATGATGAAGATCCATTCAAAAATGAAAGCACTAGAGTGCTCACAACATTACTCCCATTATAAGTCTATGGAGATTTTTTCAGAAGTTCGAGGGCAGCTAACTCCGTAGACCCTGGTCCAATCTTGCCGAATATCGAACCCATCCAAGCTTTTATAGCTGTCCTTGTTACATGCAAAAATGAATAAGATCCAATCAAAAATGAAGGTGCTAGAGTGCTCACATTATACATTAATTTTTCAAATGCTAAAGGGCAGCTAACTCAATAGTTGGTAATGGGATTCGGCAGAAATTTAAACTCATTCAAGCTTTTATGGTTGTCCTTGTTATCTGCAAGAATGATGAAGATTCAATCAAAAATGAAAGCACAAGAGTGCTCATTACATTTCTCCCTTTATAAGTCTATGGAGATTTTTTCAGACGTTCAAGGGCAGCTTACTCCGTACACTCGGGTCTAATCTTGTCGAATTTCGAACCCATCCAAGCTTTTATTGCTGTCATTCTTTTCTGCAAGAATAAAGAATATCAAATGAAAAATGGAAGATTTTCCCCATTATAACCCTATGTGAGCTATCTGTTGCCATGGAAACCAGAGTTCTGATCCTATCTTGCCCAAAACCTAATGCAGCCAATCCCCAACCCTAATGATGCTTTAGATGAAATTTGATTATGAACGGCCGGCTGGTCTCAGAGATATTCATGTCTGAAAGTGTGAATGGACGCACGGACGGACGGACGCACCTGACCTTCACCTCACTCTTGGCTGAAACCCTCGCCAACACGAACCCGGCTTAGCGTACATTTCCTGGACTAAGCGCACAATCCATACATCAACACCTGGCTTTCTCAGCTTATGAATATATGCATGCACATGCAAAGGCTTTGAGTTTCATAATTGATCCGTGACACGAGTAAACAAACAAGAACTTCTAGCGATAAGGCGTATATTTTCCCTAGTTGACATGATTACAAACACCAAATTTTCAAATTGCCCTAATGTTTTTAAAATTGGTGTAGTTCAGCAGTAAAATATGCATAGTAAGCAACAAAATACGTTTCAAAGCGATTCACCATTTACAATACCGTGAAAACGTGCACTTTCTACTCCCACCCCTCATTTCACGTCTTTATACTGGATGCCGTTTAGACCAGACTTTGAGCAAATGCATTGCTAGTTATAAAAAAAGTGCTAAAATGTTAAGGATATGAATGCTCTTCATTTCCCAAACCTTACCGTATTCCTTCTGCGCATGCGTACGAAATACACCTAAAATTGTGACGTTTGTCATTGGAAAGATGAAAATGGTGTCTTTCAGTTTATTTTTAGATGCTTTCCCCCCTAGACCCAAGATGCCCTTTGGACAACGACATGTCGCTATAAACAAGTACAATATATGTAAAGGGCATTTTGGGTCTAGGGGGGAAAGCATCTAAAACAAACTGAAAGACACAAATTTTATCTTTCTAATGACGACACAATTTTAGGTGTATTTCGTACGCATGCGCAGAAGGAATACGGTAACGTTTTGGAAATGAAGAGCACTCCTATCCTTAACATTTTAAGACTTTTACTTTTTTAAAAGTAGCAATGCATTTACTCAAAGTTTGGCCTAAATGGCACCCAGTATAAAGACGTAAAATGAGGGGTGGGAGTAGAAAGTGCACGTTTTCACGGTATTGTAAACGGTGAATCACTTTGAAGCGTATTTTGTTGCCTGCTGTGCATATTTTACTGCCAAACTACACCAATTTTAAAAACATTAGGGCAATTTGAAAATTTGGTGTTTGTAATCATGTCAACTAGGGAAAATATACGCCTTATCGCTAGAAGTTCTTTTTTGGAGCACCAATTGAATATTTATAACAGCATAGGCTTCAGTTCAGTCGAATCAGTCTTTGCTGTGAGCATGAAAAAAACTTGGATCTATATTTACATATTGAGTATCTACTGAAGACTTTGATCAGACTGGATGGATGACCATGGTGATTTGAGTCTTTACTCAGCATACAATCATTATGTTGGATATGTCATGTCATGACTCAAGTATAAGTTTCAAAGAGCTTTGTTTACTTCTTTTCAAATGATGAAAAAATGACTATCTTGCAAAACTTCTCAATCTGACCAACAGTCCAACAAATCATAATCTATGAAATTGTTTGCCTGTAAATGTAGAATGGGTGTAAAACGAAGAAGACTCATCTATGACAATCTGTATATTGCCATAATCACATGGGCCTCGACGCGAGAAAACCTGTCTTCGGGGGTTTGCGAACAACACAGGCGCAGACCAGCCTGCGCATCCGCGCAGTCTGATCAGCGCCTTTGTTATTCGCGTTTTGGAAAGTACCATAGCTAAGCTTGCCACAAGCGAAATTTCAGTTTTCTAGCTGGTCTCTGTAGCTGAGGAGACTAGTTTAAGTATGGCTTTGTCGGAAACCCCGAAGACAGGTTTTGTCGCGACGAGGCCCACATGATGTCTGCACATATTTTTGCCAATTACGGCTATGCAACTTACACCATGAGTGGCCTGTCACTTGAGCCAACCTTAATGCTTATAACGGCTTCAGAGCTAAACCTGTTTCTGGCACAACATTATAGCTAACCCACCGTGTGGTCCGTCATTTGAGCTAAACTTATTGCTTATTATAGCATCAGAGCTAACCCCGTGACTGGAACGACATTATAGCTAACCCAACAAGTGATATTTAATTTGATCTGTCCTAATTTGTTATACATGTAATAGCATTAGAGGTAACCCCATGCCAGGCACGACACTGAGGCTAACCCTAGAGTTAGGCATTACTTAGGAGATAACCTCCGTGCCAGGCACGACATTGGAGTTAACCCTAGTGTTAGGCATTACTTAGGAGGTAACCACGTGCCAGGCACGACATTGGGCTAACCCTTGTTATGGGCATTGAACGTATCCCATGTGTCCGGCATGGCATTGGAGCTAACCATAGTGTTAGGCATTACTTAGGAGGTAACCCCCGAGTCAGGCATGACATTGGAGCTAACCCCAATGACAGGCACAACATAGGAGCAAACCCTTGTGTCTTGCTTGATATTGTTGATTACCCTCATGCCAGGTAACCACCTCTTAAAAGTTAAATCCTCATTACTATATGCCAGCTATGGAGCCAAGGCTAGTATTATCGTCTAATATTGATTTTTTTTTTTCACTTTCCGAGTCAGAAAATAATTCTAGTTTAAATTAATAAAGTGTTTCCTCCAAGCGCCTTAAGTATGTCGTTTTAATAGTTTGCAAGTATGTAAAATACATATTAAAGATGGGGTCACTAGACTTACCGGAACGACACCTTAATACAGGAAAGAAGCCAAACATTAAAATAATAGGAAAATATACACAAATACCGAAATGGCTAATGTAAAATAAGATTTTTTCTTATCTAAGGCTTATTTAAGAAATAGATTCTTGTTTCCAGTAATTTTTTGCTCAATAAATCACTGGTTGGATTTCTGTCGTCAAGGGGATATATCATGAGCACGAGTGATATATAAACTGACAACTGACCAACAATCAGTGATTTATTGAGCAACAAATCAACGGAAACAAGAATCTGTTTTGATTCTAACCCATTCCAAACAGATCCTTTAACTCTTTTTCTCCATCATTAGGACTGACAGTCCATTTGATCACATGCTAGGAACTGACCAATGAGAGGCTTGCAGTGTAACCAAGATTATGCCATTCCATCCTTTATAAACCCCCATATGCTCTGCATGAGAAAATGGACTAAAACACTAACAAATGCTGTATTTAAACACATTTTGATTATAAAACGATAATTAAATCATATATGTAATGACTAGAGCAAAAGATAAACACATAAATCACATAGTTTCTTTTAAAATCATTATTGAATTTTTGAAGCGATGATCTCGACCCTATAGTCACTCAACAAGCGCCATAGTTAAAAAGAGGTAAACAGCCGATTTGTCATTCTGAAGGAAACATTGAAAAATCATATCACCAAGTAAGGCTATGCTTTATAAATATTTACCCCCTTTAATATTACCTGAAAATATGCTGAATTATTTTTAGTTTGATTTTGCGAGTTGAATTGACTGACTCAGTGGTTGAGTGCTTGACTAAAGACCGAGAGGCCGCAGGTTCGAGCCTCACCAGCGTCACTGTGTTGTGGTCCTTGAGCAAGACACATTTATCCTAGCTTAGTACTGGTTCAACCCAGGAAGACCTGTCCCTCTTTAACTGAAAAATTGTTGATGGGACGTAAAGAATCAAATCAAACAAATCAAATGATGATGGTCAATTTCCATCCGATGATGGGTGGAGCATGGTTGTGATGCTGATGCCAGCAATGGCAAATACTTTGAATGTGAAGCTTGAATGGCAGAGAGTGTTGACTCTGTTTGCCCCAGTCAAAATGCTACTGATTGCACGTCGTTCACTGTCAGATGGTTTTATGTATGTGTTAAGAGACTGTACATTTGGGTGATCTGTGACCAACATGAATCCAATATGGCTGACACCAGCATCACAAAGACTAATTGCTACCATAGCCCTGATGCAGTGGTTGGTATATCTCTTACAGAGGCCAGCTTCTGCTGAAAGGTGGGGCATGAATTCGTATAGTTGGTTGACACCAACAGGAGTTTTACCATACCATACTGCCCCATCTTTATGGTACTTTGAAAAGGGCTTCTGAAATAGGGTTTCATTTAGAAACAAAAATTTCTACCTTAGCCTTCTATCGTTCGGCACGGTACTGTTCGGCACACTACTGTGCCGAACGATAGAAGGCTAAGGTAGTGATTCTCATTTGTAGTAGAAGCTTATTGATGAAAAAATATTTTTTGTTAAATTTACAGCATTTTTAATTTATACATTTATGGACAATTCCATTTATAAGATGATAATTAACTGTGCACACTTTGTGAAATCGTTTTCAGTGTATCCTTTCAATACTTTGTGAATATGTTACAGACATATTGAAGATGTACATGAAGTAGTTTGGTGACAATTGTCTTTACTTTATAGCATTTTATACTTAGCCAATTTTGAATCATTGCAGATCATATCTTGTTTCAATGGTTATCCATTTCATCTAGACTATGATTTTGTTGTCATTGCTTGTCTTAAACTTTACATAATCTTTTTTTTTGTTCTTTTTTTATTTTGGTCATTTAAGGCTTTGAGCTAATTTAAGGAGGTATATAATGTTGTGGGGGGTATACTGAAAGCCTTGTTTGCAGCCCAATTCTTGTTCGAAGAGAAATTGGATACCGGTATCACCTTTGACCATGACTGGACATCAAGATACTCAACATCTGGCCCCAAGGTTATAAAACTTTTTTCATACTCAACTGAACTGAGCATGAAATTTCAACAGCTCATTAAGACTAAAATGCGGAGAGAAAAAACAATTTTTCTTGCTTTCAAACTCTCAGAGGCTGTATTTATCATGCTGTTGAATGATAAAGTTGGCATTTTAACATTTATGAGCATGATAAAATTCAAGCTCAGTTGAGTTGAGCTCACAAAAAGTTTTATAACCTCAGGGGCTGAAGTTCTTGCTACATCCATGGAAGAAAAAAAAGTAAAACGTTCATCTGGATTCTTGTTTTATTAGAAGCCAGGGCATAGTTAAAAACTAACAATGTCTCGTGTATTAACTGAAGACACTTACTCCTTAACTTGATAAAGTATATTGGGTTGAGTTGATGCTTTAAGTCCCAGTAAACAATTTTTCAGTCTTGTTGGGACATTTTCCTGGGTTGAACCAGTACTAAGCAATGAGGATAGGATGTCTTGCTCAAGGACATAACACAGTGCCTCCTGTAAGACTCAAACCAGCAACCCGTTTTTTTCTTGAGCACTCTAACAATGAGCATGCCTTTAGTAAAGAGCGCGTATCAGAAAAATAATTTTCTTATTTCTCAACCAAAACATATGTTGTGGGTGCTCAAAAGAACTGTCTTGACAAGACGATTCTTTTGAGTATCAAAAACATATGCTAACAATTATGGCTAAGAATATTTTTACAATTTTACGCCAAAATTATGCGTTTATCTAAACTTATGAATGAGCCATTGTGCTCCTCCTGATAAAGTATAAAGATCTAAAGTTATAATAGTATGGGCCAGTCAATAAGAACTCTCAAAAGGCTGCCTGTATCTTTTATGCATGTGTCCTTAGTAAAACCTGTTTAAAACGGCCACTCAAAATAGACAAAACAAAGGTCATAATGACAACTGTTAGTTTGATGAAGGTCGGAAATATTGCAAAATGCTCCAAACGGAGCATTCTGCAATACTTTTGACCTGCATTAAGCGATAATTGGTCTTGAAAACCATTTTTTGGTCTTTTTGAGAGTGGCCGTTTTACACAAGTTTTACTGCAATAATATGAGCCAGTCAATAAGAAGTCTCAAGGGGCTGCTATGTTTATTGTATTCTTGTTACTTTCCCATGTGGTGTATCATTTCCTGATCTTCGCCGTTTTTCTTAATTTTATGTATGAGTCCCCAGTTATACATGTAATATTGTAGGCATTTACTGTAGCCTTAGCTTTTACACATTCACACAAAATCTGACTGGTTTCCGAGTACATGATTAGTACATTACATAGAACATCATTTTATGTGTCCAGTTCCCCCATAGCATTGTTAAATTAACATCCACTGATGTGGAGGATGCCCCTGCACCTTCACGTTAATCAAAAATCTGATTATGATGATTATAATCCAGGACCTTCATTTCAGACATGGATAATTCAATTACTGTAAATTCGGAAATTTTTCCGAGGGATTTATTTTCGAAAAACTTCGCATATGCAAAGTTTCGTGAAAATTAAACCCTCCTGAAATAGCAAAATCACTCTGTCGTTTGCTAATATAGGTAAATCATGCCTTAGTCACAAAATTTGAACGTTGCAAATATGTCCTTTAACGCATTTCCCGAAAATAAAATTCTCGCGAAAATATCCAGATTTACAGTTGTAAAGTGAACATTTCTGGTTCAAGCTAGAAAATTCAATAATCAGAAAAAAGGATGTTAAGTTAACAATGTTGAGAATTTTGGGCTCTTGCCTCTGGTTATAACTTACTGTGATTACCCTATTGACATCTAACTTACACTTTCATAGGAATAGACCTACTGAGGTAAGCTGATTCTGAAACTATAGATTACTTTTTTAATACATAAAAAGTTAAATATAAAAAGGCTGCTATGTATCTTTTATGCATGTGTCCTTAATTATACATGTAATATTGTAGGATTTTACTGTAGCCTCAGCTTATATACATTCACAAAATCTGACTGGCTTCAGAGTACATGATTAGTACATTACATAGAACATCATTTTATGTGTCCAGTTCCCCAAAGCATTGTTAAATTAACACCCTTCACCTCGAATTTCAGACATGGACAATTCAAATGGTAAAGGAAACATTTCTGGTTAAATCTAGAAAATTCAATAAGCAGAAAAAAGAAAGTTAAGTTAACAATCCTTTGACAACTGGGCTCTTGCCTCTGGTTATAACTTACTGTGATTAATCTATTGACATCTAACTTACACTCTCATAGGAATAGACCTACGGAGGTAAGCTGATTCTGAAACTATAAATTAATTTTTTTTTAATACATAAAAAGTTAAATATAAAATATTCAAAATCAACTTTTTCGAAAACTTCTTTCAGGAATACCATCTGAATGTCAAACAGATTGGATCCAGATCATGCCCTACATTTTGTCGGGCCTGATCTGGGTCCAATCTGTTTGCAAAGGTTATCAGCAGACAACACTAGTAGACTACCTGATGAGGCATGTAGAATCTAGCAACAGAATGGCAAACAGTGTAAACCCTGATTAGCCCTGATCTTGGTTTAAACTGTCAGATCTTGCCCAACAGACCAAAAACATGTACTTAGGGTAAAAACATGTTGTAAACCCTGATCAGCTAGCTCCTTCAGTAACATGCTGAACTGGTTTTACACTGCCTGATCTTGCTATCAGTACAAAAAACTTCAAATAAAGACAGTACATGTATTTGTATTCTCAAAAATTTAGAAAAATTTCTATAAGTAGATCACATACTATTTGAGAGCAATGCACTTTCCGACTATTGACACTAATGTTAGTATTATTTTTTCAAAATCAACTTTTTCGAAAAATTCTTTCAGGAATACCATCTGAGTGTCAAACAGATTGGATCTAACGAATCAGCTTTGGTTGAAAGCTCAAAATTCCAAAATCCTGAACTTTTGAAATTCAAATCTAAAATTTTACAATACGCCTACAAGTTAACAACAATGTCACATTTAAACGGTCTTTTGTCTTTAGATCAAATAAATATAAATCAGAGAAGCCTTTATATCTTTTTAATTCAGCATTTTGAGGCTGAATTTCCATGGAAAGTCTGCCTCAAAATCCTGAATTCAGGACTAATCCGGAAAACTTTCACCCATGACATTGGCACATACATACTGTACTGACAGACAAACACATCAATAAACAAACTCAAGTATATACAGCTATGACTAACAATAACTTCAAGCAATTTACTAGCCATTTTATATCACAGAAGCGCTAACCTGGCTGCAATCCTGATTCTCTCCATTAAGGCCATTTCACATATACACCGAAACCGAACTGAAAAAATAAATTCCTTAAAACCTATGAGACACAGTACTTTGCTTAAACTGAACGCCGAACTGAAAACGTGCACAAAGTGGATTTGATTTTTACGGCAGAATTTCAGCCAAAACAACCGGTTATTTTAATTAGACCTGCACATAAACAACCACATGCATTGTAACTTAGTAATCATGGAAGCCATTGATAGATTGTCCAGCGAGACAATAGTGTGATTATTTTACAAGTACAAGACTACAGACTTTATGGAACAAAGCTCAGAGTGACTATAAAGACCTCAACTTAAAGGCAGTGACATGGAACAATATCAAGAAGTCTGTAGAATTACCAATCTGTGCCAAATTTTACATGCATTTTCTTCAGTTTCGTCCACAGATTAGGTTCATATGTGAAAGGTCTGCAGAAAACGAAATGATGCAATTCGGTTGTGATTAGGGTTTCGGTGTATATGTGAAACAGCCCTTACTGAGAATAGGATTACAACTTCCAATACCATCTTGTTTGCAGCAAACCCTTACAACTATAGCAGACAGCAAATTTACCACTCTAAAGTTAGTCATTAAATTATATACTTAAAACCAAAAGTAACTTTACACTTTTAACTACCGAATATATCTTTACTGTTTTTTATTTTAACCAAATAAAACATTGCAATGAGCTCCTGGCACTTGCCCGAACATATTTTATGAAAAACGACATTAGTAAATTAATCTTCTTTCAAGTTATCTGTGCGTTCATTAAAAACAAAATCAGCCTTTTCTCACAAAATCCTAGGTAAACCTAGGATTTGAACTGGCTATTCTAAGGGCCATCGATTGCCCATAAAAATACTGCCAGATATTTTGTCTTTGACGTATGGTTAGTTTGTGGCAGTATCTTCAAGTTGGTTCACATTGAAATTATCTCCCTTTGAATATAAACAATAGCAAACTTTAGTCCTTTCTTAAAGCTTTATTCCTGATGACATTTGATCTTTTTTTATCAGTGATTCGTTTGGACCTCTGCCGAGAGTATGCGACAAAATAATCTGATAAAAATTTCCATCGGTTTGGAAGAAAAATGGCAAACAGTTTGTAATGGGAAATTCCATGGAAAGCAATGTAAAGTTCACAAAAAGGGGTATGGACGTAAATACCACTCTAATTTGTGTTACTCGTAGGGTGATCCAGGCTGATTTGAACTTTTAAACAGCAATCCCATAGCATGTAAGTAAGTAAGTAATCTTTTATTATAGTGACTTGTGTAACATGTATAAACAAAAGTACAAAACAGTATCTGTCTAACTATACACCCGGCCACATGGGCCTATAAGTCAGTCTAAACACAAGAAACGTTTTGTAATGAAATTTATTTTGTGACGATATTACATAATACTCATAAGAGTATTATCCCTAAAACTTGGCATGCTTTATCACAAGTTTCATAATTATATTTTTCCCAGTTCTTTGCATGCTGGACAATTTTGCATGCTTTTTATCATCGGCAAAAAAGGTGCAATATTATTCAGCGTGCACTCGCCTATCGAATAGTTTGTTAATTGATCTCCGGAGAAATAATGTACATAACAAAATGTAAATTTACATAAGACAGACAAACTTGCATCATTCATAACTGTTTTACAGATGGGTACTTTGGGTTACACTTCATCAGATTATTGGAGGGGGTGGGGTTCAACCACCAATTCGCATCAATGAAACAACTTTTACCATCGACATCCGTCCCCACACTCGCCTAACATGCCTGTACCAGAATCCAAGCACAAGCAAGACAGACAGGTGAACGAACACATGCAGTCATCAGCCAACTCATAATTGTGCGGAAAATCTGGCCATAAGTTTTTTTTTCCATAATTATGTAGATCATAGCCTATTATTAACCCATATGCGCATATTGTGTCTTTTTTTTTGGGGGGGGGGGGCATAGGCAAACAGTCTGGACCCAGATCAGATGCAGCAAAGCGCGGTGTCTGATCAGGGTCTCCACTGTTTGCTTATTGAACGTTCTATCAAAATTTGAATAATTTCAACTAACATCCCTTTAAACAGGAGTGGACTGTTCCAATTGATAATGGTCGGATAAATGGGTTAATGACGGCCTTATTATATCAGGATACCTTTTCTTGATACACAGTTCGGCAATTATGTCAACCTATGCACGAATAAAGCATGGATAGAATTACTCAGTAGGTCATTTGTTATCGGAGTTTAGTGGTGTCAAGGTTGTTCATTTATTGTTATAAATTTGGATAACCAACTGTTGTGGAATAACGTGAATAAATATTAAAATTTACTTAATTTCAAGGGCTATATTCTATTCCTTTATGCCGTATGCGTGATTCAGATCTTTGCCCCATAACAGATGCACATTATTAAGAGCAAGAAGCATTGTGTGAGTATCTTATATCTTTTTAAATGCCTTCAGTTGGGTGTTGAAAAGAACGATTTCACTGAGATGGTTCCTTTGAGCACCTCAGTCATATGTTTTAGTTTGGAAATTACAGGTCTTCTCTTATGTCCTGAATAATCAACATTGGTTCAGCTAAACCTTTTCTCGCAAGCAAAACAATCATCTCAGGTCCAGATAAACAAAAGCCTATGCAAAAATGGCGATAACTCCATCGGGGACATCACTAGAGCGTCGAACGGCTTGGATCAAGATCAGGCCCGACATTTTGTGGATCCCGACCTGAGTCCAAACTTTTCAGTTGAACTCTTGCAAGCTAAACAATCAACTCAGGTCCAGATACATAAATGGAGATAACACCATCAGGGACATCACCAGAGCGTCGAACGGCTTGGATCCAGACCAGGCCCGACATTTTGTGGAGCCCGATCTGGGTCCAAACCGTTCAGTTAAACCGTCTCTTTGAAGCCAAACAATCAACTCAGGTCCAGATACATAAATGGAGATAACTCCATCGGTGATATCACTAGAGCGTCGAACGGCATGGATCGAGATCAGGCCCGACATTTTGTGGAGCCTGAATTGGGTCCAAACCATTCAACTGAACCGTTTCTTGCAAGCAAAACAATCAACTCAGGTCCAGATAACCAAAAGCTTATACATAAATGGAGATAACTCCACCTGGGACATTACTAAAGCGTTGAACGGCTTGGATCCAGATCAGGCCCGACATTTTGTGGAGCCTGAATTGGGTCCAAACCGTTTAGCTGAACCGTTTCTTGCAAGCAAAACAATCAACTCAGGTCCAGATAACCAAAAGCTTATGCATAAATGGAGATAACTCCATCAGGGACATCACTAGAGAGTCGAAGGGCTTGGATACAGATCAGACCCGATATTTTGTGGAACCTGATTTGGGCATGTCTTTCAGACTGGGTCTTTAAATTTTAAAATTGCCAAATCTCAAAGCTACAGTAACACATCAAATGTGATGCATTTTGGAAAAGTTAATTTTGCCCCCTTGCATGATTTATTAGGGCACTGTGGTTGCATTTATGACAACAAAACCATAAAATTCAACTGTCTTATTGCTAATTGATCCGACTTTTATATGAATTTAACACATTTAATATATCATTCACCAATACCAGGAAAAATTATATATGTTAACAGTGTAAAGTTACTTTTGGTTTTAAGTAAATATTATTTAAAGTATCTCCTATAAAAAACATATGTTCTGTGTAAGAAACATCTCATTGAGACTATTCTTAAAACCACCTAAACATAAGCCTTTGTATACTTGAAACCCACTAAACATGGTACTTTGGCAAACAATGAAGATCCAGATGAAATGCCACAGAATATTTTTTAAGATAAAAAAATCTTCAGGCACTGAAGTAAATTTGTTTTTAATGGTTTACATCCCAGTCAATATTTTTTCAGTCATACCAGGAAAGGTCTTCCTGTGTTGAACCAGTACTAAACAGAGGATAAAGTGTCTTGCTCAAGGACACAACGCAGTGCCTCCGGTGAGGCTCGACCCCGCAACCCCTCGATCTCGAGTTAAGCACTCTACCACTGAGCCATCGCGTTCCTTCAACATCTTAATTTGCAGGCTTTTAGTTAAGAGTGCGTACCAAAAAAATAATTTACTTATTTCTCAACAAAAACATATGTTGTGGGTA
Organism: Loripinus fragilis; assembly: GCA_964019695.1. Taxonomy (NCBI): domain Eukaryota; kingdom Metazoa; phylum Mollusca; class Bivalvia; order Lucinida; family Lucinidae; genus Loripinus; species Loripinus fragilis. The sequence continues at coordinate 84,345,206 of OZ026517.1, forward strand.
CTCAAAAGAACAGTCTCATGGAGGCGGTTCTTTTGAGCACCCAAAATATACGCTAAAATTGATGGGTAAGAAAATATTTACAATTTTACACTAAAAAATTCTGTTTATCTAATCCTATGATTTTGAAGTGCCAGCCCGTAACCCCTTGATATGTACTATGAACCTCCATAGGTAGGGCCTCGTCGCTAGAAAACCGGTCTTTGGGGTTTCCAACAAAGTGAGATTCAAACCAGTCTCCTCAGCTATAGAGACTAGCTATAAAATTGACATTTGGCTTGCATTAAGTTTAGATGTGGCACTTTCCAAAAAGCGAACATCATAGGCGCTGATCAGTCTGCACGGATGCGCAGGCTGGTCTGTGCCTGTGTTGTTTGCAAACTCCCAAAGGCCCGGTTCATAGTATCAAAATCTTTTGTATACAAAGGTAAACACCAATCAAAACTACTAAAGATTACAAATTGATGGCATCTTTTATCATTTAACTGTTTTCAGACCAATGAAATTTCCAATAAAGCTACATACAAATATGTGACAGCGCCTTAGATAAGCTTTTGGGTCATTTGGGTACTTACGCAACCTGGTTATCCTCAATTGCGTACTTGCAAAAACAATTGCGTATTTTCATATTTTTTTACGCCACGTTTTTTTTCTGTGATTACACCTTTTCTTATTGCATGAAGCCATCGGGAATGTGCTTGCAAATTTATTCACTCCCATCGTTTGCCTTTCTAAAGTATCAAACTCGCGGATTTTAATATTGTTCCTGAAGCAAATCTCATCCCCTTGTTTACATTCGAGCCTGTATACTTTGCAAAGTTTTACTTTCATCTTAGTGGTTTTTTCCGCAAAATACTGGACTGGGCACTGATATTTTCATAAAACTGGAGTATATTGCGCGCTCGCTAGTAAAAATAAAATCAATACCCGACTGGCATTTGTTTATTAGCCGAATGGAAACGAAATGGACCAAATGGTATGCAATGACATCGCATGTAATTGCATACGGATCGTTTGAAGTGCTTTTCGGTACGCACACATTTAATTTTAATTGCTTTTTTGATGATTTTAATTGCGTATTTATGCAAATACGCTGCTTATCTAGGGTGCTGTGTGAGCATGGTCCGTTTTATATATTGAGGGGTCACAGGCTATAATTTCATTTTTTTTTTTTTATTTCTTTCTCTGAAGATCAATTTCGTCTTAGCAAACAGTGCAGGCACTGATGAAATGCCCCCGTTCTGTGGCATTTCATCTGTGTCTTCACTATTTGCACAAGTACCTGTTTAGGGGTTTCCAGCCTATAAATGTATAAGTCACAAAGGCTCAACATTTCATATAAGACCTGTACATAAAATAATCATCAAGCCTTATATTCTCATAAAAATATTCTATCAAAATGTCATCTGCTTTAAGCCTCAGTCATCCAGGCTAACAGACGTGCAACAGATAAAAAATCTGTTGGCAATTTTTTATCGTCCTCGATGCGAGAAAACCTGTACTCGGTGTTTGCAAACAACACAGGCGCAGACCAGCCTGCGCTTCAGTGCAGTCTGGTCAGCGTCTTTGTTATTCGCTTTTTGGAAAGTTTCATATGTAAACTTGCTATAGATGAAATTTCAATTTTCTAGCTAGTCTGTGTAGCTAAGCAGACTGCTTTGAGTCTCTCTTTGCCGGAAACCCTGATGACAGGTTTTGTCGCGTGGCTGCCCATATAAGGACTATGCAGTCTTTGTCCTGTGATAACTGTTGGTGTCTGTTTTAACCTGCAGGCTAGTTTTAAGTATATTCAAAACTTGCCAACAGATACAACAGATAAAAGTTATATAGTATTCATCTGTTTTATTGGAAATTTGTGCATTCCTTACACGTTTTATATGGAACTCGCACATTATGTGGCCAGTATTTGTCCAGTTAAAATCTGGTTATCCAGTAACCCGATGTCGCCACCAGACTACTTGTAAGGTAATACCAGATTCTCATACATTCATCGTAAGGTGGTGTTCCTTAATTATACGGTGACGTCTGTTATTGTGCGGTACATGTCCGTTACTTGTATAGTCAGTGTACGTTTCATGCATCGATCTCGAGGCCAGATAGCAGTAGCAGGGGGAATTATTTACTAACGACACCAATGGATAAGACTGATTTTGCATGTTTTAATCTGTTGCATATCTGTTAGCCTGATGTGACTGGGGCTTTAAGGGTCAACAGGACAGACAAACAAGTAAAATCAAGTAAAATCATCTCATATACTATCAATGAATACTGTTGAATAGGATTGGATAAATAACTGGCAAGTCCACTTAGGTATATTTAGTGGATTATTATACTTTAGACAATTGACTTTAGATTTGGAAAATTCCATAATTGTGACTACCCAAAGGGCGCTAGTTTTAGTCAAAATTTGATGAATGAATGATGGCTGAACAGCAAAGATCCTAATGAGATAATATCTCATTACCACCTATACCTCGTTGAAAAGCTTCGAGGCGTGACCACCATTGGGATAGCTAAGAATAAGACACAGGTAAATACTTAGAGATCTCAACAATACTATACTTTGTGATGACAAAGACATCTCAAGATTTACAGGAAAAAAAAACTACGGTAAATGTTCGAAAAATTTCTAACTCTAGCTGACTATAAAAAAGGTCTAGGCAAACAGTGCAGACCCAGATCAGACTGCTTCTGAAGAAGCAGTCTGATCAGGGTCTGCACTGTTTGCTATTCTGACATGCATTTTGTGACTTCCTGTCCTGTTACCTTTAAGAACAGAAAGAGATAAGTAGTCGAAATTTTAGAATATCTACCATAACTGGACAGTTGTAGTCCAGATTTTTGGGACCTCAGATGTCCTAGTTTTTGCAAATCTAACAGATCTACACAATCAACAAACACTGGTGTAACTTCGATGTAATATCACAGGCGTAAACTCATCAAAATGACCTCTAAGGGAGATACCTTTGAGCATTTCCTGTCTCTGAGGGAGATACCTTTGAGCATTTCCTGTCTCTGAGGGAGATACCTTTGAGCATTTCCTGTAACCTTTTTCCGACAAAAGCATGTTACTGATAGATACTTGAGCCAGCATACAAGATTCTGGTGCTAACTCAGACAAGCCTGGACATCCTGCAGTCTCCTCAGAGCCTACACTGCTGGCACACCACACAAAATATGGTAGTGGATACAGTTTTAAACAAAAAAACTACACAGTATCCCCACCGGATCATTGTGCATTGACCAGTTCAATTGTGACATACTGTTTTGTTTACCTTTAAGACACAATTTTCAATTATTTAAATTACCTTTAAGTTCCTTTAAACTATTTTATTTGCTTGATTTTCAGAAGTTCAGCAGGTAGGATCTCTTCCCCACTGGACACAAACTAGGTCTTTACTAGGTTTAGTTTTTGGTCTCTAGACCCTTGCCATCCAGCCCGCCTCTTTAGCTCCTTCTATTTGATCTACCATTAAGAATTTTGTGAAGCATAATTTCTTCAATTTATTTGGTATTCTTGTTTCAAAAACATCTTACCCATGACCTGGTTAATGTCACAAAAAAAGATTAATACAGGAAATGCTCAAACTGTTCCCTGGAAAAAGAGTCAATTTATCTTTAGATAGAGTCGAATTTGACAAGTTTATTACCTATGTCAGATGCCACTTTAACCCTGTTTATACTGATAATTCAATAATGGGTACTTTGGCAAAAAGTAAAGACCCAGATAAAATGGCTGGGTCTGCACTGTTTACTAAAGTTAAATACAGTAAAACGGCCACTCAAAAATAGACAAAAAAAGGTACTAGTGACAAATGGTAGCTTAATGAACGTCGAAAGTATTGCAAAATACTCGCTTTGGAGCATTCTGCACTACTTTTGACCTGCATTAAGTGATAATCGGTCTTGAAAAACATTTTTGGTCTTTTTGAGGGTGGCGGTTTTACACAGGTTTTACTGTAATCTGTCCTCTTCCACTGCTAATCATGACTAAATATCGTCTGCTGTATCGTCTGCTAATCAATTTAAAATGTCTCTAAAGCAAACATTGTGGACCAAGATCAGATTGCTCCTAGGAGCAGTCTGATCTGGATCCACACAATTTGACTGTATGACGCAGTTAGTCCCTGGCGTAATCATTACATGCAACAGACAACTTCAGCAGAAGACATTTTCAGATGCATTTTATTCGTAGCAGGGGAAGGGTTAATATAAAAACAATCTTCTGTTCAGAAACTGAAATGCTTCATCATTTAGAAATTCTAACCTACTGTCCTTACTAGATAAGTTCAAAGTGACGTGAGAGCATGTTTTGATAATTGGACATTGTCCATTAATGTAAATAGGTAAAACGGTTTCGCTAACTTTGTACATTATATTCTTTTATCATTAATATTTGTCACAGTGGGGCTGGCGCGGTGGTAAGATCTTAGACCTCTGTCCCGAAGTTTTGCAATTGAAGGTTCCAACCCCAATCACGGCATATTTTTTTATCTTTGCGTTTTGATATTTTATGTTTGTGGATGATGACCATTATTATTTTTATCGGATATGACAGAAAACGAAGGCAGGAAGGCAGACATACAGGCCTGGTTGACAAGACAACAGATACCTTTTGGCGCAACACTGATGAAGGCAGAGCTTCTCCAGATTTGCAAGCAGCATAAGCCCACCCCAAGCTTTCTTCTGGACAAGATCTTAAAAGAGTATGGACATGACTGCCTCAGGCTCCCTGCCTACCATGCAGACCTCAATTCGATTGAGCTGATCTGGGCAACAATGAAAGGATACATCGCCAGACGAAATGTCAGTTTTAAGATGACGGATGTTATACAGCTGACTCATGATGCCATTGCAGCAGTTACCAAGGATGACTGGGCTTCCAGTTGCAGGCACGTGGAGGAAGTACTGGGATGCTGACATTGCAGTGGAAGCGGAGATGGAGAAGATAGTTATTCAGATGACCTCCAGTGACGAAGACACAGACACCACAACAGAGTGCTCAGACTATTCCGACACAGAATCAGCAGACGAAGAATGTTTGTGCTGACCTCTTTTGTATTGTTTTGTATTGTATTGTAATAAATGAATATGTCAAGAATGTAAAAAAACTAGAAAAACTCACAAAACACACACACAAAAAACACTCAAAGAATACTATAGCAAAACATTTAAAATATAACAAAAAATATGATAAAAAGTCAGCAATAATGATATTTAAAAATATCTCCTTTTTGAAAAAAATAAATCGTGTGGGATTCGAACCCTCCCCCGTTTTAAATCTCTCGTTAATAGATATAGATACAAATATTTGCCTCGGCTCAACCGTCTGAGCTATGACAGCTTGGTATAATATTTCCGTATTTTGAAAACCTTTGTCAGGTATTAATGTAATTTTTACTGTTAATAACGGCATAACCTGTATTACCTTCAAGTGTTGGTACGCTCTTTTACGTCACTTTGAACTTATCTATAGGCTACAATAAATACATTATTAACCTAATACATCATAATTTAGAAATTTTTAACCTAAATACATAATAATTTTGAAATTTTAATCTAAATACATCATAATTTAGAAATTTTAACCTAAATACATCATAATTTAGAAATTCTAACCTAAATACATCATAATTTAGCAAAAATTCTAACCTAAATACATCATAAAACCTAAATACATCATAATTTTGAAATTTTAACCTGTGGCCCATTGATATGTACAATGAACCATCACAAGTTAACTGTATCAAACTAGATGGAACAACCCATCAGTATAAAAAATGGATAAAATATAATTGCCATATCATACAAAAGACCGTCATCTTAAAACACAGGGGCCAGTCCAGAATTTACAATATGCAACATATCAACAAAATTTTAATAAGTTTATTTTATAGTCTATTTCAATAAATTATCCAAGATGGCATTTTGTAAAGCTGTTCTGGCCCCTGTGCCTTAACCCTTAAAGCGCCACCTATAATTTGCAGCAGACGACAATTTCCAATGTTGCCACATTTTCAAAAATAACAAATAAGGCATGATATTTCATGAGAATCGTCTGCTGGCAGAGGACCAGCAGACGATTCTCATGAATTATCATACCTTAAATTACACAAATTGGGAAAGATGTCACAAAATTTGCCGTCTGCTGCAATTGTGATTGGCGCTTTAAGGAATTAAAGTAGTGAAAAATAATCAGGAGCTATGATATGGATTAACCCTAAATGCGCCAATCGCAACAAAAGTCTTCTGCTTTTCTCGTCTGCTGAAATGTTTAAGAAGCCTCTATGGCAAATAGTGTGAACCCAGATTAGACTGCTCCTATAGGAGCAGTCTGTTCTGGGTCCACGCTGTTTGCTTCTATACTTAATTCATCAGTAATGTTAGGCAATGATTTGCAGCAGACGACTTCAGCAGACGACATTTTCACATGCATTTTTTTCTTGGCGCTTAAAGGGTTAAAAGTAGCGAAAAATAATCAGGAGTTAAGATATGGATTAACGATATCTAAGACACTAAAACACTAATAACATTAAGTTCTTATTTCTTTAGCGCTATCTTTTAGATTATTTTCATTGTCTAACTGTTCCACGTGTGCTGCTGCACTTTGCTTCTGCCATAGTTCGTAATAAAGACTATTCGGTTTTGAAATCAGGTCAAAGTGATTTCCCCGCTCTGCCACACGACCTTTCTCTAACACCAGGATCTCGTCAGCATCTATCACAGTTGACAGTCTATGAGCAATCACAATCGTTGTTCGACCTTTTGTCACTTGCTTCAGGGCGTGTAAAATATTCTGAAATAAACAACTTGCAGTTAGCAGAATCTTTGTTAACTCATTACATACTCAGTAATATACTGAACCACACTTCTAACGCAAAATCAAACTGAACCTTAAATATTACTCATATTGTTTCATCTACTGTAACACTATTTTAGCAAAAACTAAAACACATACAGTCAAACCTCTTTATTACGACACTGTTTGTTCCAAGCTATCTTTGAAGTTAAAGTGAATTTGCTGTTATAAAGAAATTCTGACCATTACCAGATTTCCACATATAATCGTTTGGTAAAAGAAAATTGTATACAAATGAATCAAAATGCTATTATTACAAATGTATACATCCGTTCAATTTCAAATTGCATCATAATGCAAAAAGCTTCCCACTTATCAAGTGAGACAGAAACCTGTTCATGCAAAAAGACCTTGACCTGATCACAAAATTGTCTGACACATGGTAACAATTCTGTTATAATGAATTTATTTTCAATAGAAATTGTATATTTGTTCCCAGAAGTTACTGTCAGTGTCGTTAAGTGAATATTCTGTTATAAAGAGGGAATTTTAATGGAAACAGATCCATTCCCAGCAATTTTATGTCGGATATTGACTATTCTGTATAACCAGTGACGTTGTAAAGAGTTTTGACTGTATTTGTGAAAAATAAAGTAGAACTTCATCAGTCAATCATTCCCTTTTAATCATAACCTGATTGGATGAATGTCTGCCATAACCCCTGAACATAGGAAATGATTTAGGCAAGACCTCGTATATTAATTTAAATTTCATTCCACAAACATTTTGCGTTGGAAGAGTGGGTCAGTATATTTCATGCTGATGTTCTCGTCTGCTTACTTTTTTTCAAACTTAACGGAAAAAAGTTACCGCTAGCAATGGAAGAGTTAACCCATTTAAAACTGGCAACTCCTAAATGGGTACTTTGTCAAACAGTCTGGCATTTCATCAGGCTCTGTCACACCCCATAGCGCAATTGATAGGAAGTCCAACTGCTGATCCAGGGGTCCTGAATTCGATCCCAGAATGGCCCCATACTATCGTGGAGATTGTTCATGAATATTTGCTACGGTAATTCTCCTCCTTCTGTTGATTAAAGAAGGGATGTTGCCAGTTACAAGCGAAAGTATGTACACTGAGTACTGGTTAACCGCTTAGTCTAATCTTGCCAAGGAAAATTAGTGTGGATAGGTTAAGTGACCATCTCAACATGACCACAGCTGTTGATTGGGATGTTAAACCATAAACAAACATGGCCAGCCCTGTTTTCTAAGATAAAAATAAGATCTTCAGCACATATTTGTAAATCAGTACTTGTCCTATGTGAAATGCACTTTTGGGGATAATAAGAGGGCTGAACCAACTACCTTCACAGAAAAAATATCATTTTCTTTGAAACTTTTATATGTCCATTTTTGTCTCCATTAAGACTAAGTGAGGTCCTTTCTAGGCTGATTATGCACTTGTAAAGGTTAACCCTTAAAGCGCTAAGAAAAAAATGCATATGAAAGTGTCGTCTATTGAAGTCGTCTGCTGCAAATAATTGCCAATCATTATTGACAAATTAAGCATAGATGCAAACAGCGTGGACCCAGAACAGACTGCTCCTATAGGAGCAGTCTGATCTGGGTCCACACTGTTTGCCATAGAGGCTTCTTAAACATTTCAGCAGACGAGAAAAGCAGACGACTTGTTGCAATTGGCGCATTAAGGTTAATAAGGTATCTACCTGTTCTGTAATGGTATCCAATGATGATGTTGCCTCATCGTACAAGAATATAGGAGGGTCCTTCATGATAGCTCTAGCGATAGCCACACGCTGCTTCTCTCCACCTGTTGAAAGAAAACACATTATATTTGAGTATGCTTAGCATAGGTGACCTGCCAGTCTGAGCCTTCACAACTCTCACACATAAAGTATAAAAGTAGGCAAGATTCAGATCAAACACTTGACATACTCATTCAGACCACAGGGGCCAGTCCAGCTTAATAATATGCCATCTCCCATAATATACTGAAATAGACTATAAATTAGACAAGCTTTGTGGCATACTTTAAACACTGAACTGGCCTCTTTGGTTCAGACCTCCAGATAAGAGTGAGTAAATGAAACAAACTTCTCACCAATAATGAAATCTAACAAGTCTTCATTTATCACGACAGAACTCAAATTAAAATTTGTACTTGGGAAAATAATTGTAAATTAGCCTTTTACTCCAAAGGCTTTCTTTAGATCATGACATCATTTTCTATTTTTAGACAACAGTAAAAAAATCAAGAATAATTTAAGTTAAGTTTTGAATACTTTTGAAAATATTATGGAAAATGGAGCATTTGCTAATGGTAATTGTCATCTGATTTGGGTTCACATTTTTTATATAACATCCCCATGACTCTTCCCTATACTAAACCACATGCATATTTAAGAAATATGAGACTTCACATGAAAATTTGGTACTTTAGGCATTGCCGAGCAGCAAAGGCTCAAAAAGTCTGCACATATGCACATCGTCTAAGCCTTTGCTGCTTGCATTCTAAAAGTATAGTTGCAGATGAAGACTCAGACCAAAATTTAGACGTCTAGCCCTGCTGGATATAATATGTCAGCACAAGCTTTTACTGGAGGTTTTTATGCATTCAGAAAAACCTGTGTAAAACGGCCACTCTCAAAATGACTGAAAATTGGTTTTAAGACCAATTATTGCTTAATGCAGGTCAAAAGTATTGCAGAATGCTACAAGGGGAGCATTCTGCAATACTTTTGACCTTCATTAAGCTACCATTTGTCATTAAGATCTTTGTTTTGTCTATTTTCCAGTGGCCTTTTTTACACAGGTTTTACTGTATGTGGTACGTACCAAAGTCTCATGTGCTGGCCCATATAATGGAAGTACAAACCTGATAGTTTGAGCCCTCTCTCTCCGACTTGGGTATTATAGCCGCCAGGAAAACGAAAACTTATTGTATCATGTATTTCTGCCATTTTAGCTGCCGCAAATACGTCATCTTGTGTTTTACTGAGATCGCCATAGTGGATATTGTTATATACTGTATCATGAAACAATACACAGTCCTATAAACAAAGAGCAAGAAAACAAAATAAGCTACACTGTAAATGCAAGTAGTTAAGACTCTTCAAGCAAACAAGGCACTGACTTGTATAATTACTTTAACAAGGCCATTCAAATAAACTTGCCAACAGAATACATAGTGGATCTTAAATGGATCTTACATGAGTGTTCATGTATTATTGAATTTATTAAACAAGTTGGGGAAAATCAATAAAATACGAGGTTTGCCACTTTTTCGCAACAAATTTAATTAATTCAACTAGAACAGTCAGACTCCAACAAAGGGCCCAGCATAATGCCCAGCAGTGAAAAAGGAAGTGCCATTTTGGTGGCCATCTTGGTTATCGTCAATCATTTGTTTGTTTGTTTGTTTTGTTGCTTTATGTCCCAAGTCAACAGCTATGGTCATGGTGAGAAGGTCAGTTAACCTAACCACACTTTTTTCCTGGGCAAGCTTGAACAAGCAGTTAACCAGTACTTCATGCACATACTTTCACTTGTAACTGACAACAATCCTTCTTGAATGATTTAGCGGAAGGGAGGCGAATGACCGTAGAAATTATTTCACTATCTATCTCCATGAAAGTAAGGGACCGGGCCGGGATCAAACTCGAGACCCCTGGATCTGCAGTCAGACTTGCATTTATCGTCAATCAGACAAAACTCATCAATCATGGGCAAGAGATTGAAGAAAGTATTCCATATATGAAATTTGGATTTATCAGTTAGAGTGTCCACAAGTGCAAATTGACAGTTGATCTTGGGGAAGAGTTTAATGAATGTTATCCTTATATGAAATTTGGAAGAAATCAGGTGATAAATGACTAAGTTAGAGTGTCCATAAAACCAAACCTGCAGGCAGCAGACATTTTGGCGGCCAAATTGGTTATCTTTCATGAGACAAAACCAATATTCCAACTTGGGCGAAAGTTTGATAAAAGTAATTCCTATATTAAATTTGGAAGAAATCGGGTGATAAATGAATGACGAAGCTAGAGTGTCCACAAGTGCAAACCGACAGGCAGTCGCCATTTTGGTGGCCATCTTGGTTACTGTTCATCTGACGTTACCCATATTTGAACTTTGGCAAGAGTTTTATAACAGCAATCCATATATGAAATTTGGAAGAAATCGGGTAATAAATGACTAAGTTACAGTGTCCACAAGTGCAAACCGACAGGTGGTGGCCATTTTGTCAGCCAAATTGCTTATCCATGTTGAACAAAATCCATATTTAAACTCGGCAAGAGTTGATGGAAGTAATCGATATGAAATTTGGAAGAAATCTGATGAAAAATGCCCACAAAAGAGAACGGATGGACAGACAAATGGACAAACACATCCAAAACCTTAGAGCACCCCAATTAATACAGGAGCACAAATATTAGAATTACTTTGAAATTGCATTTTTCGGTGTGAAAACTTAAATATTTTGTTGTTATGTACACAAAGTTGTTATTACGTCATTACATAACGTTAGTAAAAATGTAAACCACTAGTGGTTAATTGATTTCAATACATGGCATTATATCATTCCCAGTTATGTGATAAAATGAATAATTAGACGTTGCGAAAAGGTAATGAAAATGAAAAAACTTGCAACAGTATATTAATATGCACTTATAAGGTGTAAGTGCAAAATGATATTGTTGACCTTAAAACCGACAATTAACTTCCTTAAACCACAATTCTGGAGACATTTATTTCAATAGATCTCCTCTTGTTTCCTTGCAATACACAGAGAAATCAGGGATCTTTTGTGGCATCTGGGTCTGCACTGTTACTGTTTGCCAAAGTACCCATTTATGGGTTTCCATAAGAGACCGACTTCCTTAGAATAATTGTCTATGGACACTAGTTAAAGTCAAAACTTTAAGAATTATAAAAACATCCAACTATACAAAAACCCACCAACCTGAGGCACAATTCCAATAACTCTTCTCAGACTATCAAGATTGACCTCCCTTACATTCTGGTTGTTAACTGTAATATTTCCAGACTGAGGATCATAGAAACGAAACAGTAACCTCACAACTGTAGATTTCCTGTTAAAACAAATAGGAAAATCTTGAAAAGTATAAAATTGATCTAAAATTTAGTTTAAGTTCTGCCCTACAATGATGCATAGCTATTTTACTTTTAGCCTGCCAGTCACGGCTTTTGTTGTCTGCTCCTCTCATCTGCTTATGTTCTTAGGTAGCCTATATTGAAAACAATATGGACCAAGTCTGATCAGGATTCATATTGTTTGCTTCCATAATTAATCAAGTCTGAAGTACACTTGAATATTGGCAGCAAGTGCAAAAAGCAAATAACATTTTCAGGACAAAAATAGTGCAGGATAAGAGATAACTTCTTAATACCTATAATTACAAAATTCTCAGCAAGTTTTTCCAGTTGTTCACTATTTCAAAGTTTATACACCTTAAAACAGAATATGGATAACAAAATAAAGAAGATAAAGTGAAGATCTACACACATTTCTTTATGATTTAGCTCCAGCTTTTTCTCTTTTTTTATTCTTCATTTTTTTGTCTTCTGTTAATAAACTCATTTTAAAGTTAAAGAATGCAGTCTACTAAAGAGGTGCAGGAAAGCCACATGCACCAATATAACATATTTTTGCATTGCATGCTAGGTAATTGTTCATGCTTTTGTTGTAGTCTGCTGACATTTTTCAAAATTAACTCTTTCAAAAAAAATCTTTCAGGAACATGGTCAGAGTGACAAATCATTTGGATTCAGATCAGGACCAACATTCTGTCAGTACTGATCTGGGTCCAAGCTGTTTGCAAAGTTATCAACAGACAACAAAAGTTACTGCCAAGGAAATAGTTAAGAAGATGCATCCCATTCTTCTTATTTTGTGTGTGTGTTTTTTTCTTTGGCGACCTGTAAGAGGGAACAGGGTTTCAGCTGGACTGAAATTTACTTCGGACATTTTGTCCAAGCAGCCCCAATATTGTTCGGACATTTGGAAATTTTTAGGACATTTTAAACACTCATTTTTACCACCATAAACGGAAATTGCAATCTGCCTTTCTCAAATTGAAACCAGGGGTAGTTTTGTTACCATTTCGGATGGTAAGTGCGGCCTGATTGAATGGCTGGCTTTTTATTTCATGAGGAGACTGTTTTTTGCTGCTTTTTGCGGCCGCTGCACGACTCGTTAGCCACGGAAAATGACTGTTCAGGTAATGATAGAGCGGGCAAATTGTTTTGGAGCATAAAAAACTTGAGTTCCTTTTTTTTCTTGGTGGCAATTAAGTTTTTTAGTCATTTTATCGTTAAATGCCAATGCAAAATGCTTTCCGCTTCGAGATGAAATCAAGGGAAGAAAACTAAGGATGCAATAGACCAATCAGGCGCATCGTAACAAAACACTATGACTGGTTTGCTTTAGTGAATTAGTATTTGCGGGGAAAAATAAGGCGAACCAGTCTAAAGCTTGCATAAATTTGGCCAATCAGCGATTGTTTTTTAGAACAAAAATACTATTGCATCACTGTGCATTACGGTACAGCATGTCTTTCCGAAAATCATCACGGACATACTGTCCAAACTAGACAGCAAACTCTCAGACAGCTGGAACTATTTTCGGACTATGTCCGATGGCCGACGCCAAACTGAATCCCTGGGGAACTTTTCACCTATAGTAAATGGTTAACTATCCTAATGCTAGGATTCTTTCCCAGCCAGAACTGCCCCCTAACATAAGAATCTATAGCATATTATAGTATGAAGGGAGTTACCTACCCTGATCCACTGCCCCCTACAATAGCAATCTTCTTCCCAGCAGGTACAGTAAAATATATTATAGTATGGCATGAGTTACCTACCTTGATCCACTGCCCCCTACAATAGCAATCTTGTTCCCCGCAGGTACAGTAAAAGATATTATAGTATGATATGAGTTACCTACCCTGATCCACTGCCCCCTACAATAGCAATCTTCTTCCCTGCAGGTACAGTAAATGATAAACCATTGAGTATCTTCTGTCCTGGAGTATATTCAAAATGGACGTCTTCAAATGTGATAGCGGACTCTTGTGGGGTGACTAGAAGTTCTGGGCAAGTGGGATCATTCTGAAACAAAGCAAATTCATTGGTCAAGATAAACAAAACAATTTGAGTGTAAATTGCAAATAATTTCTTATCCATCCATTTTAACATCTGTTTTGGGTGCTCAAAAGAACCGTCTCATTGAGACAGTTCTTTTGAGTACCCAGAACATATGTTTTGGTTGAGTAATAAGAAAACAGACTTTAAACTATGCACTCTTTATCTAAAGGTCTGGTATTCAATTGAAAATGCATTGCAGATGTTTTTTCTTTGCTAAGTATTGAATTAAAAAAACTGTAAAAGTTAAACATGTATTTTTTAATGCTCCTGACAGCTGTTGGCCGCAGGCAAAACATTATTTATTCTGACTCTTTTTTTTCCTACAAACTATTATTGGTGCATTAGAATTTGAAATAGCTTCTTGTCGAGTGACTAGAAGTTCTGGGCAAGTCGGAAGATTCTGAAACAACAACACATCAAAGACATAGTATTCAATTGAGAATTTATTGTCTTAATCCTGAATTCAGAAATAATCCTGACAACTCTCACCCATCCAGATGTTAAAACCCTAGAATCATTAATGCAACCCTTTGATCCCCAGTCTAACACTCTACCAACTGAGCCACTGCATTCATTATTGTTTCTGTATTTAACCTTATTATCACACTGTATGCATTATTTTTCTAAATTATATATCCCCTTTGAAAACAGTGTAGATCTAGATCAGCTGGCTTCTAATGAAGCCAGCTGATCAGGATCCACACTGTTTGTCATCCACACTGTGAAACAATATTATTGCGTAAAAAGGCCTGTCACATGCTATGAACAGCCATGTTTTAACTGGCAAAAACCCATGTATTAATCAGGCAATTCACGAGCTGTTGTTGAACAGCTTTTGTACTTTACATATACACATTCTAGGCTGTGACAAAAATTGAAGTCATCAACAGTAACATGCATAGAAATGAACATAATTTAGTGACGTTAGGATGACGTAAGTATTGGCTCTGGAACAGGCTTTTTCAAAACCTACGAATCCTTCATGCTTTTGTGCGCCATTATAGTAATACAAAAATGAACTTTTTGAAGCATTTTTCCAAAGTTTTCAAGCAACAAAATGACCTTATGCAATAATAACAAATATGTTTTTCTGATACACTAACATCTGCTAGACCCCTCGGGGTCGTTAAAACCCTAGCCTCGGGGTCCAGCAGATGTTATTGCATAGAAAAACAGGTTTGATCCCTATATTCATAATGAAATTGCATCGCTAGATTCACTGGTAAGTTAATACAATGTAAATATCCCTTAGAACAATCAATGTGTTCTTATAGGAGTATGTGCACTTATTGGGTCCAATATGGTAGAGTGTTAAACTGGGGATGGCTTGAACCCTGGCTGAATAGAAATGATTTTGAGTTTCCAAGCCCATTTCAACTAAATCCAACGCCACATTTTAACACACTGGTTAAAAAGGGTTAAAAATTGAACTTACCGCCACACTGGGTTTCAAGTTGAGAAGATTAAACATAGTGTGCATATCTATCAATGACTGTCTCACTTCCCTGTATACAGATCCCAGAAAGTTGAGTGGTAGGGAAAGCTGAAATAGGAGGCCATTCACCATCACTAGATCACCAACTGTCATGGTGCCTGAAAACAATTTAAAGCATAATAAGGGCCCTTTACTTACACAGAACTATTGAGTGGCCATAATTTTTAATTTTTGTCCAATATGAATGCTATCATAGAAGTAAGTCATGAAATAATTTCTCTCTTATTTCTCTCCCTTTATTCTGTCAGTACAAGAACAAATTACTCAGGAAAAGCATGAACAAACAAAACAGTTCTTTATCAGACTGCTCCAAAGGGAGCAGTCTGGCCAGCAACTATTTGTTAGTTTTCTTCGCAAATTATTTATAGATAACTAGGATGTCCAGCAAGTAATTTATAGATATGTTGAATGGATTAGTCCAGAAAATTATTTATAGATATCTTGGATGGATTAGTCGAGCAAATTAATTTATAGATAACTAGAATGGATTAGTCGAGCAAATTATTTATAGATAACTAGGATGGATTAGTCGAGCAAATTATTTATAGATATCTTGGATGGATTAGTCCAGCAAGTTATATCTAGATATCTTGGATGGATTGGTCCAGCAAATTATAGATATCTAGGATGGGTTAGTCGTGCAAATTATTTATTGATATCTTGAATGGATTAGTCCAGCATATTATTTGTAGATATCTAGGATGTATTAGTCCTGCAAATTATTTATAGATATCTAGGATGGGTTAGTCCAGCAAATTATTTATAGATATCTAGGATGAATGAGTCCAGCAAATTATTTATAGATATCTAGGATAGATTAGCAAAGCAAATTATTTATAGATATATAGGATGGGTTAGTCCAGCAAAATATTTATAGATATCTAGAATGGGTTAGTCCAGCAAATTATTTATATATATCTAGGATGAATGAGTCCAGCAAATTATTTATAGATATCTAGGATGGAATAGTCAAGCAAATTATAGATTACTAGGATGGATTAGTCCAGCAAATTATTTATAGATAACTAGGATGGATTAGTCCAGCAAACTTTTTTTAGATATCTAGGATGGAATAGTCAAGCTAACCAGCTGGAAGGTTCCTGGCGAACATTAATACATTGAACAACAATGTTTGATCATATTTATTGCAAAAATTCAATGATATATTCAACTAAATCCTGTTAAACTCGATTTTTTATGTTTTTCACATTGATTTTCGGCGATAACTTTTATCTTATTAATTTTATCAAACCGTGTTCGCGATGAAAGTTGTAGAGAAAAATTAGCGCCATTTCATATTGTGACTTCGTGTATGCAAATGTATTGAGTTATGAAATAAATATTGTTTAAACCAACTAAATCTACGAAAAGCATGGCACTATATTTTGTCACTGTTTCACAGTCAATAGGTGGTTAATGTTTGAGCCACTGCATGAGATCTCCAACAATGTGGTATGTGCGACCAGCAAAGGCTCAGACCAGCCTGCGCATCCGCGCAGTCTGATCAGAGCCTTTGCTAGTCACTTGAATATTATATGAATATTAAGCTACTGACCAGACATGGAGTTTCTAAGCTTAAAAGGAGGCTGCACAGGCTCATCTGAGTCTATTCATGTCAAAATGCCACATTGTTGGAAATATCGTGCCGTGGCTCATTTGTGTTCCAGGGCCAAGATGATAAACAGAGCAGCTGTGGTAAAATGTAGAGCCATTGTATGATATTGGTATCGAAACTTCTGGTTTCTGCAGTTACACAACAGTTTATTGTGTCTAGTTGACAGAGTTGCCCCAACAGTGGTGTAGCCAGAAAGCCAAAAAAGTTACACACATCAAAGGGAGACTACTGGATCAAGCAGTGATTCTTTTCATTTGCATCCCTTTTCGAAATGGGAACTTCTCTTAAAGGAAAGAATTTGCTCCCAGAGGGAGCGAATTCTTTCCTTTAAGGGCAGTTCCTTATGGTATGGAAAATCACTTTTACCACACTAGGTGACCTCACTTGAATGTTACTATTTTTTGTTAGGCATGTGTGTAACTGCATAATGGGAGCTATGCCAATGCCCCTACGTTATTGATCTTTGTTTTTACATCATTGTGAAAGAATTCTCACACTAACAAACTCTATTTGTTTATGTTTCCGGTGTAGTGGCCCGGAACATGTGTATTTAAGGTACCAAATCCATGTATTAACATCACATGAATTGCTTTGTTACTACATGGGTTTGTGCCAGTTGAAACATGACTGTTAAAAGCATGCGGCAATAATACATCTCACATTTGATTGGACTAGTACGGCTTACCTGCCATGATATTTTTGCTAGCTAAGACCATTATGCCAGTCAATCCAACACTGAATATCACATTCTGTCCCCAGTTGAGGAGTGCAAGACTTGTACAGCTTACCTGCCATGATATTTTTGCTAGCCAGGACCATTATTCCTGTCAACCCTACACTGAATATCACATTCTGTCCCCAGTTGAGGAGTGCAAGACTTGTACAGCTTACCTGCCATAATATTTTTGCTAGCCAGGACCATTATTCCTGTCAACCCTACACTGAATATCACATTCTCTGTCCTTAGTTGAGGAGTGCAAGACTAGTACAGCTAACCAGCCATAATATTTTTGCTAGCCAGGACCATTATCCCTGTCAATTCAACACTAAATATCACATTCTGTCCCCAGTTGAGGAGTGCAAGACTTGTACAGCTTACTTGCCATAATATTTTTGCTAGCCAGGACCATTATCCCTGTCAACCCAACACTGAATATCACATTCTGTCCCCAGTTGAGGAGTGCAAGACTTGTACAGCTTACCTGCCATGATATTTTTACTAGCCAGGACCATTATCCCTGTCAACCCAACACTGAATATCACATTCTGTCCCCAGTTGAGGAGTGCAAGACTTGTACAGCTTACCTGCCATGATATTTTTGCTAGCCAGGACCATTATGCTTGTCAGCCCAACACTGAATATCACATTCTGTCCCCAGTTGAGGAGTGCAAGACTTGTACAGCTTACCTGCCATAATATTTTTGCTAGCTAAGACCATTATGCCTGTCAACCCAACACTGAATATCACATTCTGTCCCCAGTTGAGGAGTGCAAGACTTGTACAGCTTACCTGCCATGATATTTTTGCTAGCCAGGACCATTATGCCTGTCAATCCAACACTGAATATCACAATCTGTCCCCAGTTGAGGAGTGCAAGACTTGTACAGCTTACCTGCCATAATATTTTTGCTAGCCAGGACCATTATCCCTGTCAATCCAACACTGAATATCACATTCTGTCCCCAGTTGAGGAGTGCAAGACTTGTACAGCTTACCTGCCATAATATTTTTGCTAGCAAGGACCATTATCCCTGTCAATCCAACACTGAATATCACATTCTGTCCCCAGTTGAGGAGTGCAAGACTTGTACAGCTTACCTGCCATGATATTTTTGCTAGCCAGGACCATTATCCCTGTCAATCCAACACTGAATATCACATTCTGTCCCCAGTTGAGGAGTGCAAGACTTGTACAGCTTACCTGCCATAATATTTTGCTAGCCAGGACCATTATCCCTGTCAATCCAACACTGAATATCACATTCTGTCCCCAGTTGAGGAGTGCAAGACTTGTACAGCTTACCTGCCATGCTATTTTTGCTAGCCAGGACCATTATCCCTGTCAGTCCAACACTAAATATCACATTCTGTCCCCAGTTGAGGAGTGCAAGACAAGTACAGCTTACCTGCCATAATATTTTTGCTAGCCAAGACCATTATCCCTGTCAATCCAACACTAAATATCACATTCTGTCCCCAGTTGAGGAGTGCAAGACCAGTACAGCTTACCTGCCATAATATTTTTGCTAGCTAAGACCATTATCCCTGTCAACCCAACACTGAATATCACATTCTGTCCCCCAGTTGAGGAGTGCAAGACTAGTACAGCTTACCTGCCATAAGATTTTTGCTAGCCAAGACCATTATCCCTGTCAATCCAACACTGAATATCACATTCTGTCCCCCAGTTGAGGAGTGCAAGACTTGTACAGCTTACCTGCCATGATATTTTTGCTAGCCAGGACCATTATCCCTGTCAATCCAACACTGAATATCACATTCTGTCCCCAGTTGAGGAGTGCAAGACTTGTACAGCTTACCTGCCATGATATTTTTGCTAGCCAGGACCATTATGCTTGTCAGCCCAACACTGAATATCACATTCTGTCCCCAGTTGAGGAGTGCAAGACTTGTACAGCTTACCTGCCATGATATTTTTGCTAGCCAGGACCATTATCCCTGTCAATCCAACACTAAATATCACATTCTGTCCCCAGTTGAGGAGTGCAAGACTTGTACAGCTTACCTGCCATAATATTTTTGCTAGCAAGGACCATTATCCCTGTCAATCCAACACTGAATATCACATTCTGTCCCCAGTTGAGGAGTGCAAGACTTGTACAGCTTACCTGCCATGATATTTTTGCTAGCCAGGACCATTATCCCTGTCAATCCAACACTGAATATCACATTCTGTCCCCAGTTGAGGAGTGCAAGACTTGTACAGCTTACCTGCCATAATATTTTTGCTAGCAAGGACCATTATCCCTGTCAATCCAACACTGAATATCACATTCTGTCCCCAGTTGAGGAGTGCAAGACTTGTACAGCTTACCTGCCATGCTATTTTTGCTAGCCAGGACCATTATCCCTGTCAATCCAACACTAAATAACACATTCTGTCCCCAGTTCAGGAGTGCAAGACAAGTACAGCTTACCTGCCATAATATTTTTGCTAGCCAAGACCATTATCCCTGTCAATCCAACACTAAATATCACATTCTGTCCCCAGTTGAGGAGTGCAAGACCAGTACAGCTTACCTGCCATAATATTTTTGCTAGCTAAGACCATTATCCCTGTCAACCCAACACTGAATATCACATTCTGTCCCCAGTTGTGGAGTGCAAGACTAGTACAGCTTAGCTGCCATAATATTTTTGCTAGCCAAGACCATTATCCCTGTCAATCCAACACTGAATATCACATTCTGTCCCCAGTTGAGGAGTGCAAGACTTGTACAGCTTACCTGCCATGATATTTTTGCTAGCCAGGACCATTATCCCTGTCAATCCAACACTGAATATCACATTCTGTCCCCAGTTGAGGAGTGCAAGACTTGTACAGCTTACCTGCCATAATATTTTTGCTAGCCAGGACCATTATCCCTGTCAATCCAACACTGAATATCACATTCTGTCCCCAGTTGAGGAGTGCAAGACTTGTACAGCTTACCTGCCATGATATTTTTGCTAGCCAGGACCATTATCCCTGTCAACTAAACACTGAATATCACATTCTGTCCCCAGTTGAGGAGTGAAAGACATGTACAGCTTACCTGCCATGATATTTTTGCTAGCCAGGACCATTATCCCTGTCAATCCAACACTGAATATCACATTCTGTCCCCAGTTGAGGAGTGCAAGGCTTGTAGTTGTCTTTAGCGAAGCATCTTCATATTTAGCTAATAACCCATCATAACGCTTCGCTTCATACATTTCATTGTTAAAATACTGTAAAAGAGAAGTCAATACTAAAGGATGATTTTTTACAAGACAAAGAGGTACAGGCATTAAGATATGATTGTGCATAACCACCACTTTCCCACTGCAAGTAAAAAAAAAGGGTAAATGTTTTAAACTTTTGAATGCTAGCTACCTAGGTCAAAAAGGCCTAGACAAACAGTGTAGACCCAATTCAGACTGCTTCTGAAGAAGCAGTCTGATCAGGGTCTTCCCTGTTTGCTAATCCAAAAAGCATTTTATGTATACAAACCCTGAAAACCAACAATTTATTTGGGAGCAGAAAGAGAAAAATTTAAGAATATTTACCAAACTTTCAGCTTCTCATTTTTAAAATTGTCCCACATTTTTTTTTACAAAGTATGATTAAATGTCTTTTCTTTTCAGAATTAAACCGAATTCTTCTTTTTTTGTTTCATCAATAATTTAATAAGTGCTCATATTAATGAAAGAAAATGTTTATTATGATAATTCAAGTTGCATGAAAAATGCTCATTTTTGCCTTTGAGAAACAAGACTAGTGCTCTTCAACACTTGTTGCTTGTGAGGCTGTGACCCCTTGAAATATGTAATGGACCATTCAAACTTTATTGCAGTATACTGCATAGAATAATCTATTACTGCATTCAGGAATCTATCTATATAGAAAGTCAATGAATTATATCCACTCTCTATCAAATTTTCGGCCATGGGCCTTCTTCTAAGGCCCATGGCTGAATATTTGATAAAGAGTGGATGTAATTCAATGACTTTATAGTTTACAGTAAAACCTGTCTTAAGTGGCCACTCAAAACTAGACAAAACAAAGGTCTTAATGGCAAATGGTAGCTTAATGAAGATCGAAAGTATTGCAGAAAGCTCCCCTTGGAGAATTCTGCAATACTTTTGACCTGCATTAACGATAAATGTTCTTGAAAACCAATTTTTGGTCGCTTAAAGCTGCATAGTCTGTAACTTTTGATCTTCTAATTTCAGACATAAATTTTCTATTTTTCAAGAAAACAGTAAAAATACTCAAATTCAGTTAAATATTTTACCATTTTCGTAAATTTTAACAAATTATCACTATCAAAACAACAGCTTTTATGTTAAAAATCAACTGTCTAGAATTATTGGAGGGACGTAAATAATTACAAACAAGAGAAAAACACCTGTTTTTATAAGATAATTCACTTTTCCATGCAGTTTTCAGCTGTACTGAACATGTTAATTGTGAAAACATAACTTAATTCTATTTTTACAAATGATTTAAAAAGAAAAGAATTTTTTTTGAAAAATGTTCATAGTTACAGACCTAGTCTCTTTAAGACAGGTTTTACTGTATTATTCCATTTGGGATTATTATTTGAAAGTATATATAATAAGTGTCAAACACTCTACCACATAGAATAAAACTCCTTGCCCTTCCAGGCGGAATAAAAACTTATATATTCAGGAACAGTAGGGAAGGCACTGTGCAGACGGAATTGTCATGTCTATCCTTACAAGATTGAAGCCTGCTTTAGAACATTATCAAAATTCAAACTAATAATGCCCAACACTTTTAATATGAATAGGCGTAGGATAATGGTGGGCTACAGCCAGAACCTCTTCTTTGAAGCCTCCGGGGGTGTATAAAACTGGGTGTCTTATGTGCGCTTTATATGTAATTTTGCAAGGGGCCGAGGCAGACCGTCATTTACAAATGAATAATCATCATCTGCAACAAAGAAAGTGTTAGACTAATCTTAGATGATATTACCTTTACAGTTTCATAATTGATGAGAGAATCAATGGCTTTATTTTTATTATATAGAAAGTGTCAAACACTCGTACCACATAGAAAGAGTTAGATTAATCTTAGATGCTACTACCTTCACAGTTTCATAATTGATGAGAGAATCAATGGCTTTGTTTCCCGCCTCATTGTCTGCTTGATTCATACGCACTCGAAACTGGGTTCTGAAATTGAAAATCATACTTGCCATAAACTCAAAATTTAATTGATTAAGTTAAGGCTTAACCCATAAAGCGCCACCTATAATTTGCAGCAGACAACAATTTCAAATTGGGCTGCCTTTTCAAAAATAGCAAATAAGGCATGATATTTCATGAGAATTGTCTGCTGGCAGACGAATATAATAGGCTAAAAGGCCCAACCCCCCACCCAAATTTGCCTCAAGTGATGCAAATTTCGTCCTGCCAACAAGCTAAAATATTTTGTTGTTTGATTTGATTCTTTATGTCCCATCAACAATCTCTCAGTTATGTAGGGACGGGTCTTCCTGGGTTGAACCAGTACTAAGCTAGGATTATTGTGTCTTGCTCAAGGACACAACACAGTGATGCCAGTGAGGCTCGAACCAGTGGCCCCTTGGTCTTGAGTCAAGCACTCTACCACTGAGCCCCCCCCCCCCAACAACAACAAACAAGCCAAAATGACAGGGTCATCTCTCTGAAAGCTGCAGCAGAGAGTGCAACACCCTACCACCCACATCATAAACTCAATAAACAAATTTTCAATTCAGCTAGGGAAAATATCACAGAAACTGCTCATGGTCACATTGTCTGTTTTTATTTATTTCTATCACATGACATCACCTCTGGGAGTGATATAACACCATGTATTAAAATCAATAATACCACTAGTGGTTTATATATTTAGTAAAGGAATGTAATGATGTCCATAACAACCTTGCATACATAATGACAAAATCTTAACCTATTCATGGCATAAATGTGATTTCAAGGTAAGGCTAAATCAAAAAAGTGTGCTTTGGGTAACGGGCCTGAAAATTTTAGGCAAGAAATGCACACATATCTTTTTTTTAATTCTATAAAAAATATAATTTTATACATTTTGAAAGGCATAAAATTATATTTTTCCCCGAAAAAAAAATCTAGGTTTCAGCAGTAAATTTAGGTAGGGCTCGGTTACCCTAAACACAGGTATTCTTTTTATTTGGCCTTAAATTTTAATGTCATATGATACCTAAGAACTGGCACATCTATATATTTACCTTATAGAGGATCGTACATGAGTGATCATTTCATATGAAATTTATTAAACGAGCCTTTGGCGAGTTTAATAAATCTAATATGAAATGATCGCTTGTGGATTCTGTTTATCATATGACATTTAAATGCGCCTTTGGAGAGTTTAATAAATTTAATATGAAATGATCACTCGTGTAAGATTCTGTTTATCATATGACGTTTTAAATGTGGTTTTATTGCTTTAAAAGTGTGTTATTTCTGTAAAGTTTCACTGTTGTAGCGGACGTCCCCATGATATTACTTGTTCCCACTGAAAGTGTTATGTAAGGTGTGGTCATAACACTATTTATGACATGACGCTATCCACTGAAAAACAGTAACATCATATGATAAAACAATTTAAAGCATACTGTTATATTAACTCTTTGCATGCTGTGTAATTTTCATGCTTTTGATTCTTTCAAGAACATTATCAGAGTGTCAAACACTTTGTATCCAGATCAGGACCGACATTATGACGGTCCTGGTCTGGGTCAAAACTGTTTGCAATGGTTACCAGCAGACCACAAAAGTCGCCACTAGCAAGAAAACAGTTAAATCAGCACCTTACACTTGCATATTGGGTAATTTTTCATGCTTTTGTTGTTGTCTGCTTACTTTTTTGAAAATTAACTTTTTCAAAATATTCTTTCATGAACACTATCAGAGTGTCAAACAGTTTGGATCTAGATCAGGACCTATGTTCCATCGGTCCTGATCTGGGTCCAAACTGTTTGCAATGGTTATCAGCAGACGACAAGTCGCCACTAGCAAGAAAACAGTTAAATCAGTGCCTTACACTTCCATCCTGGGTAATTTTTCATGGTTTTGTTGTCGTCTGCTGACTTTTTTAAAAATTAACTTTTTCGAAAAATTCTTTCAGGAACACTATCAGAGTGTCAAACTATTTGGATCCAGATCAGGACCGATATTTTGTCGGTCCTGAGTGGGTCCAAACTGTTTACAAAGGTTATCAGCAGGAGACAAAAGTCGCCACTAGCAAGAAAACAGTTAAATCAGTACCTTACACATGCCTGTTGGTTAATTTTACATGCTTTTGTAGTCGTCTGCTGATTTTTTTTTCAAAATTAACTTTTTCAAAAACCATCAGAGTGACTTTATTTCAAAATTAAATTTTTCAAAAATTATTTCAGGAACACCATCAGAGTGTAAAACTGTTTGGATCCAGATCAGGACCTACATTATGTCGGCCCTGATCTGGGTCCAAACTGTTTGCAAAGGTTATTGGCAGACGACAAAAGTTTATCCCCAATCACTCACCTCCACTGTGTAATCAGTAAGGTATATGCTGAATATGAAATTATACAAGCAGCTGTCACAAGAGCAAACTCAGGACCACACTTGTAGTACTGAAACGAAAATTAACAGACTAGTAATGATGTTTCCTTGTTTATGAAAACTTTGTTTGAGCCAGTTAATATAAACATGCAATACTTCTACCAAGCATACATGTATATATTGTGGAATTGTCTAAAACTCTGTGGAATTCTATGTAATTCTTGCATGTTACCAAATAATCCATCACTGTGACATATAATTTGCAGAAGATATTTTGAAGAAAAAAATATTCATTGCAAATAGGGCTTGATACTACATGAGTATTGTCTGTCATTGACATAAAGAATTGGGCCTTTCTTGCTTCGTAAAGATTGCACAAGGTTGTTGCCTGCTGCTTTTATGGTTAGCACAAAATCAGAAATTAACCATTTCATAATTTCTAACATATTTTATTTCCAATATAGTACAAGCAAAAGGCTTTGGCTTAAAATATAACAACATTAATAATGGCCCATCTAGAATTTCAGCAATCATTCTTATGACTGAAAAGTTAAACATCATTTGATTGGTTTTCAGACTGTCACTAATAATGGATAATTGCATAAATAGTAGTGCCACACAGCATTAACAATCATGTTTTAAAAATAGCAAATCCAGATTTTAACAAGGAAATTCATGAGCTGATATAAACTTGTTTGGCTTTACATTTATAAGCACTTACTCGGCCATACAAAATATGATGTCAGCACAGCTAACGTGGATACTATATTAGCCAATGTCAAACAGTGATGTCAACATTACGCCCTGCAGCAGAAGTTTCAAAATACATGCAAGTAATGTGACATTCTCATGAGTTTTCAGTCTCAAATAAAAGTAGTCAGCAATGCTTTTTTTTTTTTTAGTTTATCAGAATCCCAATATAATGTTTATGCAATCCAACATGATTTTTCAAAGCATTAACATTCACCAGGTCTCTTGGGAGGATTAAAAACCTTTGCATACAACCTATGTTTTCAGCAAATAGGGACCTTGCAAATGCTAACGTATAGATAACCCTGTTTAATCCCTATATTCAAAATTTAAAAGGATAAAGTACAGACCATTAAATATTGCCAGACCTTGTTGAGGCAGGATGCGATTTTCTCAGTACAGTCCATGTGGAATGCTGTGCGTGAGATTCATTGGAACGATATTTTTTTTTGAGTCATGTGTAGAGGGACAATTTTACAAAGAAATTATAGGAGAACAATGATAGTTTACCTATAATTTTGTTGTGAAGTGTAAATTTAAGGAGTTGCAATACTGAATAGTGTTACATCTCCCTTAAAATAAGTAGCTTTTGATAATGAGCAATTGTGTTGTAATTTCATTATAGTAGACTATTACAGACTCACCAGAATTCCACTGACAAGTGAGACCTCAAATATTGTTGGCACCACATTGAACACCAAGGCACTCATAACAAAATTTATTCCCCTGAAATAGAAAAAGTAACATTGCCATATTTACCCTAAATAATTAGCACTTTAACTTCTCAATTATAAACCCTAAATTTAAATGGGCCAGGATATGACAAAAAGGTACCATATGGTTATACTAATCAAAATTTAGCTAATGTTGCCTCTGTAAAGTACTATCGCTTAAGAGCATTCTCTGAAAATTTTAAGCAGTTATCTTCAATAATGACGAATATATGTAGGTTTGAAGCAACATATGTAATCCTGCTTGGAATGTGACATCAAGAAGGAGGCTAAACCTAATATTTGTTTGTTTGTCTGATTTGATTCTTTACGTCCCATCAACAATCCTTCAGTTAAACAGGGACGTGTCTCCCTGGGTTGAACCAGTACTAAGATAGGATAAATGTGTCTTGCTCAAGGACCACAACGCAATGACGCCTGTGAGGCTCAAACCTGCGGCCCCTCGGTCTCCAGTCAAGCACTCTACCACTGAGCCACTGCGCTCCCGCTAAACCTAATATGACGTCATAGTGATGGCCTCCAATTGCTTGTTGGTTATAGTCGACTCAGTATAAAATCTTACAAATATAATGTATTCACATGCGTTATCCATGTTATAATGTTGATGCAAATGAAATTGTACTAATTTATATTTTCAAAGTGGTATTATAGGCATTTAAAGTTACCTACCCCACCCTTCATTATGAACCATTGTAGGTGTTATGGCCTATTTGTTACCATGGCAACAGGCAGCATAAAAAACCTTAAATATAATCAGGAACATTTGCTACTTTGATGGCATCAAGCTATAGAACCATTTTTATAGTACTATGAAAGCATGTGAAATTTTGTCATTTTAGGCGTTTTTCAAATGTAAATTATGTAATAATTTCTGGAATGCATTAAGGACCCTTTTCTCAGATCCGCACTCAAATGTATTCATTTTACAACCTGATGGAGTGTGAAAATTGTGTGGCTCATAAAACTAAATACAGTAAAACCTGTCTTAAGTGGCCACTCAAAAATAGACAAAACAAAGGTCTTAAAGACAAATGGTAGCTTAATGGAGGTCGAGAGTATTGCAGAATGCTCCAAGAGAGCATTCTGCAATACTTTTGACCTGCATTAAGTGATAATCGACCTTGAAAACTAATTTTTGGTCTTCTTTTTGAGTGGCCACTTAAGACAAGTTTTACTGTAACACTAGTCTCCTTTACTCTGAGACTGTTTGGCATCAACAAAAGATACTAACTCTGTTTTGTCAAAAGGTGGCAAATGTTGTTGCCTGTATTGCTGAACATAAGGCTAAAAAAAAAAAAAAATAATAATAAGTGTGGTTCAGGTAATGGGTCTGAAAGTTTTAGGTAGTGTAGGGTAGGCACACTATTTTTCTGGAAAAAAAATTAATTTTATGCATTTTGAAAGGCATTTCGCCTTTCAAAATGCATAAAATCATGTTTTTTTTCTGTAAACCTGAAAAAATTCTAGGTTTCACCAGTAAATAGGTAGGGTCGGGTTACCCTAAACACAGGTATTTTTTATTTGGCCTAAAGACTGATTCTATTCTGTCTTATGAGGGACATTTCCCTGAGTTATTGTGTCTACAACGAAAAATATGCTAAGGCCATCCTTAAAAAATATTTTGTTTGCTGTCACCAGACTGAAAATTTTCCAAGTAGATAGGTAGGTATTTAATTTTTTTTTCACCGACTTGTTAAAAAAGACATTAAAAATAAAGAAAAATGTCTAAAATTAGAATAAAAAACTTATCTCTTCTAAACGGCCATAATTTTTTTCTGGCATGTTGCAATTTGAGTGAGTCAGTCGCGTGACAGCAAACAAACAATTTTTTAAGGATGGTCTAAAGCAGCTAGTCCCTGCAAAGCAAAATGTGAAGGCAGCAGCCATCTTGAAAGCCCTACATCAAACATCATTTATATTTCTACTTGCTGTATAATAGTGTATATATTGATGAAAGTAAATCATCCAAATTTCATACATGAATTTGATTTTGAAAAAAATCAGCAGACAACAAAAAAGCATGAAAAATTTCCTAGGGGGCAAAGAGTTAAAAGTCATACCTGGTTCCCCTGTCAATGGCTTTAGACAAGGCGCCTGTCTGTCGAGATAAATGGAAGCTAAGATCTAAGTTATGTAGGTGTAGAAATACATTCTGTGCCACTCTCCTTATAGAGTTCTGTGCAACTTTACCAAACACTGCATTTCTCAACTCATTGAAACCTGCTGCACTCATTCTGGCAATACCATCTGTAAGTCAAAATGAAATAGGATTTTCAGAAAATTTCTACAAGAATCTCAAGCTTTTATGGTAAGAAATTATTTTGTTGTATGAAACTGAGAAACAAGTACAGTAAGACCAAATTATCAAATGTAAAGTCTCTAAGATTTTATAACAAAAATAAGCAAAAGTGAATAACCCAGTTCATGAGACTTTCGTACTTACATGTATTGCATATGTGTAAGGCTGACCTTAAAAAATGCTGGTTTGCCGTGCTCCTACCGACCCACCTAAAACAGGCCCTACCCCAAAAAAAATTATTGCCTTTCTGAGATTTTTTTTAAATTTTTCTCTAAATGCTGTTAACAAATACTTCTTTAAAATCATTAAAACCTGTATTTCAATTGAAGAAAGGTAACAGGGACTATTATTATATGCATTCTTACCTTATATACAGCATTTGTAGACCTCTAAAAGTGATATAGTAAGAAGGTCATAAAATTATGCTGAATTTCCAAAAAAAAGAAAAAAAAAGACCTACCTACCTCCCCAAACTGAAATTGATGGGTAGGAGCACGGCAAACAAATATATTTTTAAGGATGGCCTAATTTCAATCTGTTTTAATGCATTCATAGTTATCTAGGGGAGCTAGATGTGCAAGCTTTTTTTGTACAAGCAGCCAAGGCTCTGGCAAGACGGCACATATGCATAGGCTGATCTGAGCCTTCACTGCTCACCTATGTGATAAGTATCAAACATTGATGAGCCATTACAAGTGATTTCCAACAATGTGGCATTTTGACAAGTGTAGACTCAGATGAGCCTGTGCAGCCTCCTTTTAAGCATAGAAATTCCAAATGATGTTTGGTCAGTAGCTTAACAGTCATAGAATAATTTTAAGGGACTAGCAAGGGCTCTGATCAGACTGTGTGTATGGCAGGCTGATCTGAGGCTTTGCTGGTTGCACGTATAACATTGCTGGAAATCTCATATCGTGGCTCAATTATTATGTGCTGGCCAAAATACTGATTTGTTTGTTTGTTTGATTTGATGTTTTACATCCCAGTCAACAATATTTCAGCCATTTTTGGTCATTTTCTGGGTTGAACCAGTACAAAGGAGGGAAAAAATCTCAAATAATTAATATATTTTGATAAAATGAAAACAAAATTATATAACTATATTTCTAGAGTAAAAAGATGATCTCCACCAACCAAATAGAACTTTTATTGATTGATTCAGTAAAGACTTAAAAGTCCCAGTCAACAATCAGACATGGCGGAACTCCGCCAAGAGAGAAAGAATGACTAAAAAGCCAAAACCCCTACCCAAATTCACCTCAAGTGAAGCAAATTTCATCTTTCAAACAAGCCAAAGATGACAGGGCAATCTCTCTGAAAGCTGCAGCAGAGATAGCATCACACACAAATAAAGCTTTAATGGCACACTTTATAGGAATATGAGGGTATGTGACTGGGACTTATTTTAAAAGTGATCTAAATGAGTTAAAAAGTTAATTTACTTACATCCTATTAAGACAGCAGTTGCTGTGGTTACTATCGTCGAGGCTGGATTTGCAAGATTTAACATGTTTGCTGGCTGGTTCAGGAAATCTACAGCATATTTGAATATAAATGGCACCTGAACATTCACCACCTATAATGATAAGAAAGAATTAATAATACACATAAAATACTCAATTTCAGGGATTTATTATGTCTATGTATACGTTATCCCTTGTCATGCTAAATATTTTTATGTACTACACTCATCCCCAATTTTTTTCCTGTTCACCTGCAGCATTCCAGATGTAAGCATGTTTCTTCAATCAGAGTGGAAAACAGTGTGGATCCTGATCAGATGGTTTCGTTAGAAGCCATCTGATCTAAATCTATTGTGTTTTTAAAATAGCATAAATCTGGGTTCAGCAGAACAAGAGTTAAAGCTGCATAGTCTGTTACTTTTGATCTTTTAATTTTAGAAATAATGTTTCTATTTTTCAAGAACACAGTAAAATAAAATTCAGGTATACATTTTACCAATTTCATAAATCTTAACAAATTATCAGTACCAAAACAACAGCATTTATATTAAAAATTGAATGTCTATAATTATTGGAGGGACGCAAATAATTATCAACAAGAGAAAAACACCTGTTTTTATAATTATACTTTTCCATGCAGTTTTCAGCTATAGTGCTCAGATTTATTGTGAAAACATAACTTAATTCTACTTTTAGAAACACCATTTTTAGAAAAGAAAATTTTTCGAAAAATGTTCATAGTTGCAGACTTTAGTATTTTGATTTTGCTATACATGACATTGATTCAGGATTTAGTTAGGAATGTGTATCTGAAAAATAACTTTCTTATTTCTCAACCAAAACATATGTTGTGGGTACTCAAAAGAACCGTCTCGATGAGATGGTTCTTTTGAATACCCAAAAAACATGGTAAACATTATGGGTAAGAAAATATTTACAATTTTAAGCTGATTTTCTTTTATTTATCTAAACCTGTGTTGATTATATGATAAATCACATCAGCATGATACAGTAACAGCAAAAGTTACTCTTACTAGAAATTGCCCATTGGTCCATACATGTACTTGCCTTAGAGCCCACCAGCAAGCCCAAGGCTACCATAACCCTAGCTCTAATGGCTGGCTTGTCCTTGGGCCACACATAATTAAACATCTTCTTGACAATGTGTCTTCCTTTGACCTCATCTTCCACACCTTTCACCACATTGGGTTCAAGATGTGACGCACCTGGATGGAAACATGTCCTCACATTTGGCTTGGCGTTTTGTCCTGCAGCCTGAAAAAGACAAAACAATTCATATGGAATCAGTAAAGCCAAAATTTTGAATGCAAAAGTTTGGTTAATTTCTTATCATTCAATTAACATATACTTTATGATACCGATACCAATATATTATATAACGCTTTCTAAAGTACTGCCGCATTAATAAGAAACGCGAAAAATCAACTTTAAGAACATCTTTTCACGTTATTTTCTCTAGAACTTTTCGATATGCAGGTAGAAAAAGCTGCAGTATTTTTTGACAAAATTTTCAACCTGATGTTTTTGCTGTGTTTTTCTGTAATTAGATGGAATTTTGGCATATTTTTGGCTCTTTTCAACGGGGGAGTATTACTGTTGGTAGAATGGACATAAACTGACCCAGTTTATTAATATTATGCAACGGTTGACTAAATAATTCGCCCGTAATCCCCGTGTAGGTTATATACTGAACTAAAGTGAAAATGCTACACCCGAATTGTTTGCCATTTATATGCAAAATGATGCAATCCAGAAAAGCAAATGAACGTGTATCTGACTGTTCAAAGACTGGGTTATGCATAAAGTAATAGGTTTACGGATGTTGTCCCGAGGAAACACATGAAAGTAAGAAAGAGGGCAAAGATCAGGAATCGATGCAATCAAGCCCACACCTGACCCAGGATACCAATTGGAAAGTGATAACTTCACAATTAGACATCACAAACGAGAGCCAAAAGGTCAGCCCTTTCAAAGCAAGGGACCACTAGGCATCAATAAACAGACGCGCACGAAAGCATAACACAACGAAGACAGAAAAATTAATTTAAATATGACAGGGGTCCAATTTTTCAGGTTACAAATTTGAACAGAAATCCCACACAGTTAGGCTTCAGAAATTCTCTGCCAACCAGATCCGACTGAACGAAATTGTAGTCTTAGACATGTAACAACCAAAAATATGCGTTGATCGTTTAGAAAAGCAACCTAGGAAAGCGGGTTTGTCGTCAAATTGGCCAAGCTTGATATTTTAACACTGAAATCTCCATAGGGAAAATAAATGTGTTGTTGCATCTTAGTTTGAGCACATTACTGGTCGAGAAATGGTAGGAACAATGAGCTGATAGGTCTACCTGATTAGGCAAAAGGAAGAAAGTTATCGAAAATCGTGATAAATCGAAGATTACCAAATATTTAATATTCCCTATTTGTTTTTGTCAAAGGGAGACATTTTACATTTTCTTTTTTACAAATTTGATAAATTCGAAATTGATTTCTGAGCTTGTCTCAAGTGATAATACAGTTTTCTTGTGTATTAATACAACACAAGTATGACGAATTCTGATAAGCATAACAATCTTTTTTGCGCATGCGCAAAAATTCAGTGAATAAAGCTTTAAACACAAGAAAGGAATTAACTCAGACATCAAACGAAACAAATTGGTGGAGCTTCGACGAATCGCTTGCTTGATGTCTTGAAAACATTTTTAAGCTTCAGTGAATACTTGTCGTCCAAATATAAAATATTGAAGTGTAGCATTTTCACTATTGTTCAGTATACCATAAAGTGTATCGTACATATAAAGTACTGTTGCATAAATAAGAATCGTGAATAAATGACTTTAGATGTACGTTTTCAATTCAAATCGCATTGAGCATTCGACAATCGTGAATCATTTCAGCCTCCATGCGCGCTGAACATTTCTTGTACTTCAACAACAGCAGAATCTAGGGCGAAGATTTGGTACCAGTAAAATGCATTTAAGCCCCCCGGTGGCTTAGGCTGCTGTCCGTTCTAAGGCGGTGGTTCTGTTGTTGTTGACTTTTTGTCTATTGTTACTCCCATTGCGGGAGTCTGTATTTGTTCTATGTTTTGTTGTACGTTACTTTATGTCCATTCTAGTATTGCAATCATCTTGATGGGGAAGAGAGAGCTGATTGCTTTGCTTAATTTGTCTTCCTGGTGTCTCGTGATGGTTAAGCAGCTCTTCCTCGCGGTGCCTAGGGGTTGTCTGCAGTTTGTGATTGTGGTATTTCCTGATCATACTCACTTATTATTTTTGACAAACGACATTAGCCGTTATTTCAGCTAATTTTTGCTCTAATAATCATGATGGTAGAAATGGGCATTTTATTCCACGTATTTTACACTTGACAGGGATAATCCTGGGATACGCCTAATCCTTTTTGTTAGAAAACTATTGTTTCTGCTAAAATGGACGTTATTTTTAGCTGGGCCTCATATATAAGCTATTCAAAGCTCATGTCAATTATGCTCTTATATAGATATTAAGGATTCTTGGGCCCATCAAATTTTGCAAAGGACCCATAGAAATTTCAAAAGGCCCATTAAAATTATGTAATATGCATGGATTTGGATAGGATATGGGCCATTGGCCTATTTTAAGGGCCCATCATCATTTTGGTCCAGGGTATCCCTGACTTGAGTGTTAATATTGAAATAATGTATGCAACCAGCTCAAATTAACTTATTACAAAAAATGAATGGTTGACTATAATACTACATATGTAGTTGAAAATGTTTAGACCGTTTACCACTGTAAAGGTTGTTTTTATGAAACTGTCCATAATAGCCACATCACGCTGTTTTAGTAGAAAATGTCCTTACAAACATAGCAAACAGTATTTACTTGGATCAAACTGATCGTATTGGATCAGTTGGATATGTGTCTACGCTGATTGAATTGATACTATCAACTGAATGGCAGTGCTTAAAAATAAAACTGGCATGTACAAAGCAATCGCGATTTTATAATGTGTGATGCTTTTGACACTTACCTGTAGAAATTTAAGTACAGATATATAGGCCGTCACATGGCTGTTACACCGTTTGAATTCCCCCCGCTTTTCAGAAAGCCTAAAAATGTTGAAATTCCCAAGAGATTAGGGGTCAGGGCAGTGGTAGTAGATTCTTCAAACAATTTTCTTCTGACACTGCAGGATTTTCTAAATCCAGATTTGAGCATAACGTTCGGAAAAATGCAAGTAATAAAATAATATTCCAGATTTTCGTGTTTCTTATTATTGCGACAGGACTATAGGTCAAATATAGTATATCCCTTAAGTTGAAAATATGTCATTCAGGAACCATTTCAGAACTGAGAGGAAATGGCTCATCATGAATTATGACATCAGGAACTACATGTTTGCAAATATGTCAGGCTCTTAAAGCTAGTTATTGCAAAATATTTACATTCCCAGTGTAGTTGCCTTAGATGAGGGTCTGGATGGGGTATAATGATTAGTGAATAATGGCCCTTTTTTATAATGAATAGTGAATAATGAGCCCCCCCCCCAAAAAAAAAAAAAAGAATAGTGAATAATGAGGGCCTAAAAATTAATGAATAATCCTATTTTTTAATGAATTGAAGAAAAAATTAATGAATAGTGATTAATCATATTTCTTTGCCACCTTTCTTACTTTTAATGAATAATTGATCTTATTTTAATGAATAACCCAAAATATTAAAGAGATGAATAATGGGCTAAATTTTTAATGAATAGTGAATACCAGACCCCCCCCCCCCCCATCCAGACCCTCTTAGATGAAACCTACATTTCTGGCTCCTTGCATTTCTCAATGCAATACATTGAAATGTCATGTGATCTAGACTGCACCTCTAGGTGGAGTAACATCAACGTCAGCCAATAACGTTCTTTGTTTATCAATGTTTGTGTGACATCATTCACGTATCACCACGTTATGTTCAGGAGTTTCACTCCTTGGCTGTTCAAACACCTCCATTACAAATGAAATATTTCATTTTTATAAATGAAATATTTCATTTTTATAAATGAAATATTTCATTTTATAAGGATAACTAGAGGGGATCGGTGAAAGATAATAAATAAAATTTGATTGATAATCTATAATGTAAATATAAGGACTGAAATTCATATTTTAAGTTTGCACTGGGTGATGAAAAACATTAGCTATTTTAAAATATTAAAATAGCTTATGTTTTTCATCATCAAGTGCAAACTTAAATAAATTTCAATCCTTATTTAAACCTACCTTCTCTTGATGTGAAATATAGACTTTTTCAATCATGCAAGCACCCTTAGTTTTGTTTGTTTGTTTGTTTGATTTGATTCTTAACGTCCACTCAACAATCTTTCAGTTATGCGGGACGGTCTTCCTGGGTTGAACCAGTACTAAGCTAGGATAAATGTGTCTTGCTCAAGGACCACAACGCAGTGACGCTGGTGAGGCTCGAACCCGCGGCCCTTCGGTCTCGAGTCAAGCACTCTACCACTGAGCCACTGTGCTCCCCAAGCACCCTTAGTTAAAAATCTGTCCCATATTTGGCCCCACAAAATCACTGATCTAACCATAAATTAATTATAATTACCAATCCACTTCCTTTCAAATGATGAGTTGACCTGTTGTCTTGATTTTTCCTACATCTTGTTGCAAACTGGATGTGCTGGAAAAAATTAACATAATACTGTTACCAACTACTGATGGAAGGACAGAACACTCAAATTATATTGACAAAAGTGAGTTAAGTGACCTTAACTCTCCCATGCAGATTGATATAATACAGATTTGTTTGTTTTGGTTCTTTACATCCCAGTCAACAATTTTTCATTCATGTTGGGACAGGTCTAACTGGGTTGAAGCAATACTAAGCAGAGGATTAAGTGTCTTGCTCCAGGACACAGCGCAGTGCCTCTGGTGAGGCTTGAATCGATATAATACAGATGGATTTGACCCTTATATACATGTAATTTAGGAGTCACAGGTCTGAACAACCAATTTATGATTTATTTTTATCTCTGAAGATTTTTATCTTAATTAGCATTCCGCTGTGTGGCATTTCATCTGGGTGTATAAAACCATGTTTAGTGTGACTGTCCCCAACATAATGGATCGAGGGAGAATGACCTCACAAAATTTTGACTGCAATCTCTGAATGGTAGGTCTAGAATGACCGTCTAGTGTCTCAAATGTAAATTTTGTAGTAAAGTAAACGAGTGAGTGAGTTTGTGCTTAACATACTACCAACAGCTAAGGTTATATAGAGATGGGGCCACAGCTTATAAGAGTCTTTTTTATCCGAAAGGCTGGAGGAGCCAGGGATCGAACTCAGGACACCTGGGCTAGTGTTTTATTCACTACACCACAACGGCTCCTGTAAAGTTGAAGGCAGACCAATGTGATACCTAATTAAACTGTGACCCCAGACTTGCAAGTAAGTTGCTCAGACGACTGAACTCATAATCACCACACGTTTTTTTCCCCTTCTAACATTCAAGTGCTCATGCAGGCAACACCTGGTGAGTCCTTCATATCAATCAGTATCTAGCATGCTCCCATGTTTACCAACTTTAACCCATAGGTTATTTCAGTTGGGCGCCATTAAAGAAACTAAGGTAAAGGCAGAAAATGCCATGCCCAATGCAGGATTTGAGCTCACAAGCCAAAACTTGCAAGTCAGTTGCTCTTATCGCTGAGCTAACCAGACTGACAGTCCTCACAATCTGACACCACACTCCTCCATTTCTAACTTTCACTTGCTCAGGCTTCCTCCGATCTATTCTAGCTTGCTCCTCCACACTTACCAACTTTAACCCTGGAAGCTATTTATCCTTCTGTTGGGTTATCTGGTGCAATTAAAGTTTGTTTGTGTTGATGCTTCAAGTCGCAGTCAACAATTTTTCCGTCATGTTGGGATGATTTCCTAAATGAACATGTACACTGTCCTTGATTCTATAAGTCTTTAATTACAAAGGATGAAAAACTTTTCAAAACTTTGACGACAATCATTACATAAAATATTACACACCCGAAAGATTTTTCTTGTTTTTTATGTTTTGTTTTGTCGTTTCTTCAAAATTCCAAATTCACACTCCCTGGCGTAATGATCAAAATATTTGATCGAGCCAGTATTACAAGAAAAGAATGAAAAAACCATCAATAACCAATAGGCAGCTAACCAATAAAACTTTGTCTTATAATCCCTTCTCACCCCATGCTGAAAAGTATTAATGTGTAAAGATGAAGGAATATGAAAAAGATTGACTGCTACCTGAAAGATACAGACAGTAAGATTAATGATACACATAATGATTTATTATCCCTTCCCCAAGAGACAAGTTTTTAACTTTAGAGTCCTCACAAACCACCAAACTTATTTTTGATAAAATCAATACTTGTTTTAGTGAAAATGACCCTGAATCTATCTACCTGATAAGGATTCACAGCAGGTTTGTGGTGTAAAAACGGTGTATGACAGTTTATCCGAGTCCTTGCAAGGTTTGTCAAATGCTTGTCATGGCGTAGAATGTAGAACTGCGAGCTGGATGAGACTTGACAAAGTCTCACCAACTTCAAGAGTGCCATGACAGTCGATTGGAGTGGTGCCCCTTGAAAGCGAACTATTTTTGTCAAAATATTCCTGCACAAAAAATATGTCATCAAATTCATAAATTGCAAGTATTGGTTTTTCATAGCTTTCTTAGCCTCACTATCATCAAATTGGTAAAATTTTGTTGGTAGCAATGTAATAAATATCAATAGGGCCTAATTAGAACAGAATATACTGAACTATTTTTTGAACGGATGTACATCCATGAAGAAGTTGCAAGGTCCCATGTGGAATTAGTAAACAACATTTGCCTGTGTACAATATTGTCCATCTTTCCAAGGGTTTAAAAATAAAATGGAACCAGATCTAATTAAAAATTCAACGCACGGCCAAAGTCATAATGAAGATGAAGAATTTGGACCGAATTTCAAACGGCTAAGAATGACAGACAATGTGCGAGAATTGCAAACAGTTTTGAGAGACAAGTATGTTCTCCTTTTGACACCTGGCCCCGAGGTTATAAAACTTTTTTTCATGCTCAACTCAACTGAGCACGAAATTACAACTGATCATAAAACTAAAATACCGACAGATAAAGATGTTTCTTGCTTTAAGTCTCTCAGATGTTGTATTTACCATGCTTATAAATGTTAAAATGCCAACAATTGTTGGCATTTTAACATTTATGGGCAGGATAAATTTCGTGCTCAGCTGAGTTGAGTATGAAAAAAGTCATATAACCTTGGGGCCTGATGATTTGTACAGGAGATTCCACACCAACAAGGCCTTTTGCCAACTAAACCCTTATACATAGGACATATTTTTATTGATATGTACCGTACATAGCTTGTCATTGGTCCAGATAAGGACATTTTTGAGTGTAATTATTTTCTTACCAATGAATTTAAACGACATTGAGACGGTTATTTTGAGTACCCACAATAACATGTTTTGGCTGAAAAATAAGAAAATATTTCACACACTATTATTCCATTGTCATCGACCGGAAGCATTTTATCAAATACTGACCTGTCTGATTTGAGCACTGGGGGAACATGTGACATATTTGTTTACCAAATGCGTCACAGAGTCATGTGATTCGCCCGATTGGCTGATTCAATATTGTTTATCAAGCGCGTCATCACGTGTCACTGAAACGGTTTCTTTGAAAATGCCATGGCATGCGGAGAATGTTTTCAAAAATGTTTTAGTGCATACAATATGATCTGTCTGTAGCTGAATACCGTAACACCTATCATTGTTATGATTTGGCTACCCAAAATGACTAGATATCTCCATTGAAGGATTATCTAAAGGCATTTAACGCTTGTTATTTTTTAACGTAGGTGTTTTGAGTAATGCGTACCGCGTAACAGCACAAACCCGAATTTTCAGTCGTGATGTCCCATAGCAGACAGGTTGATTCTTTAGTATTGCGCCTGCGCAAGACAATGACTTTTATTTTGAAGGTTTGTCTTTATTTTAAAAATGTTTTGTTTTTCTTCTAAATTAAAAAAATAGCTCTCCCTCACGGAGTCCCTGACATATAATGACTTAATTGATGTTCAGCATTGAATGAGCCAGTAATTATAGAAAGAAAGCAAAAGTGTTTTGAATGAAACTATATCTATTAATCGGGCCAATAAAAAAGTACCAGTGTTTAGAGTAACCTGACCCTACCTAAACTTACTCAGAAACCTAGAATAGAAAATTTTTCATGTTGTCTGGAAAAAATATAATTTTATGCATTTTGAAAGGCGAGATGTCTTTCAAAATGCATAAAATTATATTTTTGTAGGGGTGACAATGTGATGCCCATTTTGACTATCACGATAGTATCACTATAACAGAAACCACTATCACGATACTATCACTATTGTGGCATACTATCATGATACTATCATGATACTATCAGGTTTTCTCAACAATGATTTTTAAACATGGCTAAGAGTAGAAAGAATGAGTTTTGAACAAAACAGCTGGTAGTAATTGTCTGTAGAATGTGTTTGATTTAATCTGTCTGAATATTGTATGTTTATTGGCTATCAAAATGGCTTTACATTTTGATGATTATTAATTTTGAACCATACTCTAATGCAGGGTACACCAATCAATATCTTTGTCCGAAGGGGGCATGGCAAGAATACCTGGGAATTGGGCAATTTGGAATATAGTCTGTTTAATTCCCTTGTGACTGTTTAGGGGGTAAAATTTTGGACTAATAATTCCTGGTGTGGCAGTGATCAACTGTCAAAAATCCCTAGTATAGGGAACCCATGTAGAAAAATAATATAGCTGTCTAAAACCTGCCATGATATTCCTCTTTTCAAATTTCTTGGTTTTAACAGATTCTTAGTTAGAAAACGGTCTATATTTGTTGTACTTAGTTGTAGCCAGTGATAAAAAACTAAACAACTAATTAAATAAAAAGCATTGATAATAATCTTAATCCTGAACCTGTTAATAATTGTGCAATTATACTTGAACTACTTTATGCCTGCCTTCTTCATCAAGTTTTTCCATTCAATTTATACATGTATTCAGTCTTCTCACTTTTGAGCTTGTTTTTTGTCTGTCATCTCTTTATCATCTCATGATACTTTTTTATTTGTCAAATAAGCGAGATGAATATCTCCCAAGGAAACCACTATACCAGGTGGTAACAGAGAACTTGTTTTTATCTTCTATCTTCGTGTTGAAGGTGTTTGATCCTGCAATGACCATGTAACAGCCAAAGTGATTAAAAAACAGCTGCTCTAAGTTTTTTCACATGTCTTCACTGTGTCTGAATATGAACCTATTGAAATACCATTACAAAGGTTATGTTATCTGCCTGACTATCTAAACTACCAAAACTATGGATAGTTGGGTGCACTATCGGCGATATTTATCGATAGTTGAAAACACTATCACGATTGCACTATCAGAGCAGTAACTATCACGATGCATCAGACTGTCGGCGTATCGTTACACCCCTATATTTTTGTCAGAAAAAAATATGTGTGCCTTTCCTACTTATAATTTCAGACCCGTTACTCGAAACACATTTTTTTTTTATTTGGCCTCACTTAATTTATTTCTTCATATAGCTGTTACATTAAGGCAATTATCAGTGTTTTTGTTTTACCTTCGCATCCTGCATCTTTTTCTCATAATTTTTTCTCTGGGATGCTAAGTTTTTATTTTAGGGAGTCCCAGGTATTGCAGACTTATCATGAAAAAAAGTGTTCTGGACTCATACGTTTGCAGTTGGACCCATTGATATGGGAAACAGTGAGTCCCAGGACACATAAGCCCAAAAATGTAAATGAATCACTGAAAGTCTTTTTTTAAATAAACATACAACATTGTGAACCCACATGTACTTTACTTGAGTCAAGTTGAGTGATCTATCTTTCTCGCCCACTTATCGTTCAAGACAAGCTGTTCCATAGGCAA
Organism: Loripinus fragilis; assembly: GCA_964019695.1. Taxonomy (NCBI): domain Eukaryota; kingdom Metazoa; phylum Mollusca; class Bivalvia; order Lucinida; family Lucinidae; genus Loripinus; species Loripinus fragilis. Next base: position 84,386,833 of record OZ026517.1, read on the forward strand.
AACGCCGTGCGGAATTTCCTTATCCCATCCTCATGATCTGCTTATCCCATCGACATGACCTGCTTATCCCATCCACGTGACTTCAAATTATAACAATTAAGGCTGTTTTCAGAGCAATTCACGCCTAAATATTATGTAGAAATATCAAAACGGCAATATTTAGTGCGTCCGCCATTTTCGCATTGTTAAATGACGTCAAAAACATTTCTGACGTCACTAAAATGCAATGACAATGTGACGCACATTACTGACACAGTTTGGCGCCACGACGTCTTTGTCAATAGATACAGATTCCAACGTTAGCTTCAAATTCCAATACAAACAAAACCGACGCTTGAAATGCTATTTCATTTCCATTTTTAGGTGCTAAACTATGTTTACACCCATTTCTGCATCTGGAAAATTTGTTGGTGAACTTATTTTTTAGATTGGAACAAACGCAAAAAATCTAAAAAAAATATGCGGAACTGACAGAATTCATATAAAACCTTAAAAGTTGCAAAGTGGGCGAGAAAAAGTATCCATCATGATGTATTGTTGTGAAATCCCACCTTCGGACCTGAATAATTTCGTCAGAAACTCGAAGGAGCCTCGTTTTTGACAAATTATTCTGGTCCTCGGTGGGATTTCCTTGTCCCACAACAATACATATGAAGGCTACTCTTAATCTCTCTATATACTGCCTGCATGACGCCCTTACAGGCATTATTGGCAGGTGTACTTTGTACACTCTGACTCCTATTGCAGGATGAAAGCTTACAAGTACACATGACTTAATTACCGGTACAGTAGAGTTCTTTAACCTGCACAGGGGGTGGCTAAATTTACCTGTACAGACATCTCAATACGAAGGATGGCACACTTATTTAGTGTCATATCCCTGCAAATGACACTAAGGAAATCATGTTCGGACACCGATACTTTGCACTGGAGTAGATTGTGATTTCTGGTATAATAGAGGATAGGGGGACAATAACAGTTACATGTCCGGACATACAGCTGTTCCATAGTAATAGGTATAAATCGATTTTTGTTCAGCTTAATAGAAGTAGACAACATAAGTAAAACTGCCAATACCAGTATTTATCAAGGTTTCATAGCTCATAGCTCAAGCTAAACAAAAATTTTGAGCATATAAAATTGTGAATAGTTTCTAACCCATCATTTTCACATACACTCAGAGGCCATAAGTGAGTTCCCAAATCAGCTTACAAGAAATTGACAAAAAATATGGTCTGAAACAATGGTCTTTTCTAGCCAATTAAGACAATTTCCACAAATGATAATTGCCCTGGATAAATAAACAGAGTATATGTTTATGTCATCACCAAATTGTATGATGTCATCAATGACTCATCATCTGTTGCTATGGAGATATTGTGTATCACAAACATTGGCTCCATTTCTTCCAAAAAGATAGCAGGTGTTGAAAAATTGCTGTAAAAATGTCAGATTGTAATATTTTTATTGAAAATTTGCAGAAATATTTGAAATGAACTGGAAAACATTCTGTTAAAGTTCAAATTAGTATAGACACTGAAAATAAAATAATGCAGAGCAGAGAACTGGACGGAAAATAATGCCATGAAAATGACCCGACGGCAGTATACTTTGGCTGTAAACTAAATAAACAAATGCAGGAATATGGGGTACGGTAAATCTTGTATTAGTTCGTACAGTAAAAAATAATTATTTTTCGCTGTGTACGAACTAATAAAAAATATTTTTCTGAGAAACGGGACTGTACGAACTAATAAAATGAAATTCTGAAGATCGAAAAGCGGGACCAAAACATGCGAAAATTGCCAAAGAGGGAGGAATTTCTGTTTATCCTTTTAGCCTAATTACAGGCTGAATGTCTGATCAGTATTTTCAATTAAACTAACATTTTTAATAGCATGGTGAAAGATTGAAAATAAACAACCAAACATAAAAGTCCGGATTGCCGTTTCAACCGACTCACATGCAATGTGCGATATACCTTGCGATATCACCCGGTTACAGGCCAACTTTACATAGGCCTGCTTTACGGAAGAGATGTCACGTCCGACTTGTTCTATGACGATTGTCTTGATTGGAATCATACTCGGGCCCACTGGGTCCGAGAAATCATAACAAAATTTGAAATACAACTTCTGTTCACTACCGACGGCTAGCTCTACAACGTAACAGAGCAATGTATATCGCAGCTTTCGTTTTTGGCCATGATGTAGATTCTTATTTTCTTAGAACCCTCGAAAATGCAGCATAGAAGTAGACAAGTACATTCAGTCCTACAGGTTAGACGTACGCGTACACTCATTGATTTGGAATGAAAACTGAAAATGAAAATGGCGACTTCTAAATATGAAATATGAACAACTCTCATGAATCAGAGTAGTACATTTCTCTGTCTTCATATTGTAAAAAGACCCACAACTTACGTTTTTGCGAATGCTTACTCCATTTAAAGGCTTTGTATGAACACCTATATTTCTGCATAGGTTGGTTCGTTCGAGTCTTCATCATACGTCGTAATCCTTGTGGCGACATAACATGCTCAGCTTGTTCGCACACCCCCTTACGTAATATAGCTCGGTGTTAGGCTGTTAGCATTCTAAGATTATGATAATGACAATCAATGTAGAACCAGATTCCCGTACTTTTCGGTCGCTTGACCATGGAATAGCCATTACATGAGAAAATCTGTCTTTCGAGATTTGAGGCTGACTGACTCTTTTACAGCCAGAAACAGGGCTGGATGCACATGCTAGTCTTTGCACTGCTATTTGAACACCATGCTATCCCGTGTACATCTTGCTTTCCATGCGCGGATCCAGGATTTTTCGTCAGGGGTGGGGGTCCGGGTCAATCTGACAAAAAAGCCCTGACAACGTTTTTTTAGTCCTCAGCTTATTTTACTGAAGTCGAATGGTTAATTTCGAAGAAAACTATCATTTTTCAAGGTTCAAGAGGGGGTCCAACATTTTCCAGGGGGGTCCAACTTTTTCCAAGGGGGTCCAATTGCTTATACCCTATAGAAACCCATATAACTTGTGATTTTCCAGGGGGGTCCGGACCGCCTGACCCCCCTCTGGATCCGCACTTGCTATCTCGATCATCAGGAGATAGCTTTTTTCCGTTTAGTCGTCGTTGGGTGGTATTTTTTCAGTTTTATTTAAATTTTGATAGACCATGATTCTGTAAGCAAACAGAGGCGTCAGGCGACCCCACGTGCGGTTAGGGGGTCCGCCCCCCCCCCCCCCCCCCCCCCGGAAAATCACAGGTTATATGGGTTTCTTTGGACACCCCCACCCCCTGGAAGAAGTTGGACCCCCTCCTCCCCTCTGTTATAAAACCATTGGATCCACTCTGTAAATTGTAAAATAAGTTGATGACTAAAAAAAACATTGTCCAGACTGTTTTCCGGGCGTCGGGCCTCGACTTCCCCCCCCCCCCCCTGACAAAAATTCCTGGATCCGCGCATTAACCCTGTTCGGCTTGTTCATAACGCCTGGGCCACTGTTTAATGTGTAATGTACATTTTCTTGCGTCAATACCATCATCACGTGCGACCCCAAACTTTAAAACAACACGTGGCCGGAATTGATGTGCGCGGTCTCTTTGATCTTAAAAAGGATCATGCTGTCTTTGCCCTTGGCGTCATCTGATATACTTAGCATTGACCAGGCCCAGCAAAAAAAAACAATAAAAAATAAAATGTGAATTCAAACTGTTTGAAACTCTGATATAGGCGGAGACCTCGGACCCAGTATGTTTATCGGGTCCGAGGCGGAGACAGAGGGGGCAGGGGGTCCGGACCTCCCCATGAAAATCATAAGTTGCCATTTGTTTCCTAGAAGAAAAAATGGTACGAACCTCCCTCGAGAAGCAATTCAACCCCCCCCCCCTCCGTTGGAATTGTCTGGATCCGCGCACGCATGTCTGACAGGAATTTTATTTTTTATTTTTTGCATGTAGCAGGTTTAGCTATCATACTTTCTAGAGATAATTGGTAGAACTGCGCAGGTGCGCTGGCTGATCTGCGCCTTTGTTGTTTGCATACTTAAAAGTTTCTCGCGGAACAGTGGGTAAAAAAGCGAAGTTGCAAATTTAAATATACACGGACGGTAAACGAGAGGCTTTTTCGACCATTTTTTTTTATTATCTGAAAGCAAGCAATTGTTGCGGTGAGCCTAACTTTAGACATGCACCTTCATCTAAATTCCTTGTATGTTAGCATTTATGCCCCTGGCAAGACTGTGCGGATGTGCAGGCTCGTCTGAGCCTTCTCTGGTTGCATGTGCGAGAGGTACCATAATCTTTTGAACTGGCTCGTTTCATAGACAGCCCAATGTAAAGCATGATGCAGAAGCATGCATAAATCACTTTTCATCTTGGTTTGTGCATCTGTGCGTACGTGTGATGATCCACAGGAATCATTTAAGTTGTAAGACCCATAATACAATTTCATGAGGACGCCGTGCTAAGCTCATCAGTGTCGTCTTTGTTTGATAAAAAGTTCCATCGGATATACAATGTATATAGTTATTTTATTACGCTTATTGCGTGCGCGTTTTGGTGACACTTAGAAATGAAATTGATACACGCACATTTAAAGCACAGCTAATTAGTGGGAGTACGTAGGTGTCTAGATTCTTCATCCACACCAAAACTTTGAGTTACCCGACGAGATTGCACAAAAGCACAGGCTCCCCTGAGCCTTCGCTGATAACATTTGTGATAAACACCAGCCGATATGGTTTCATCATGCTCGGATCCAGTGATTTAAAAAAAAGACGCTTGGGTATATTTATGACACAGAAAGACCAGAAAGGTTCAGTGATCACAGACACGTAGGACACTGTGTGCACGCGCGCGTGGTTGTGTACATGTATTTTACTTTTGTCATGACTGGACAAAATATCTCCGCGATTTGCATCAGTCCGACGTTCATTGAACCTATCGTTTACCATTGAATAAAAGTTTGGCATGCATCAATGCTGGATGCACGCGCATAAGCGACACTGACGATCGCACTGACAGGCGAAACGCTCCTGTTCCGCTGATATGTTTGTTAACTGACGTGCTCGACGAAAAACGAAAGCATAGTAGACAGACACACTAATTGACCAAATGAACGGAAAAAACGTTGTGTACGAACTATTAAAAATTACAAATAGGAAAAATGACCACTGTACGAACTAATACATGACATTTTGAGCTGACCGGTCATGAATAATTTATGGTGTACGAACTAATCGAGTGTACGAACTAATACAAGATTTACCGTATGTATGTTTTGCGTGGTATCATAACAGTGTTCTATTTGAAACTAATATTTTTTTAATAAATGTTGATGGATATAAGCTATGGTTGGATCCTAAGAAAATCTGCTAATTTTTACTGTCAGTCATGATATTGGTGCCACATGCAGCATAACCAGTGATTTAATATTTGTGTAATAATTTTTTTCAGTTGAAAGTACCATTTTAGGTTACATTCTCACAGAATATTTATTTTTTTAAGAAGAACTATCCTATCATTTCGTATGAAAGTTTGGGTACCCCCTAGTAAAGCAAAATTTGGCCAATGGGTTAGGTATCGCTGGGTGCTGTCTTTTCCACTTGAAAGACTGAAACATTTAAAGACTAATTGCTTCAAGCACTCATATATAGACCCTAGAAAGTCTGATACTTGTTGCGAAGTTACCAAGTGGATTCATTCAATAATTTAGATTTTTGAATCAGGGGTACAAATACCCCACCCACCCCTAATATGACGGTGAATAAATTAGGAAAATAAGAACACATCTTGTTCACAGCTCATGATTATAACATATTTGCACCATTTTCACCAAAAATATATAGAAAATAAGAAATATCTATAGTCATGTAAAAACGGAAGAAGTTTAGAACCCACATCAAATTTTCAAAGTGTTTCGGAAATCAGGGGTGGTCGAAAAGAATAACACCCACAAACTCTAGGTGATATCATTTCTATTATAAATTTAGCATTCTTAAGTTAAGAAATAGCAAATAGTGATATGTTCAAAATTTCAGGTAATTTGCATTTCTCGTTTTGAAATTATACCAATTTTAAATGTACTTAATTTTTTGCGAATGAAACAACGTTTGCCATTTTGGGAACTCAATTATGGCCACTGAGTGTATATATACATGTATATGTATGTTATTATGTTTTGGGTGCTCAAAAGAAACATCTCATTTAGATGGTTCTTTTGAGTTTCCACAACATATGTTTTGGTTGAGAAATGTAAGCTCTAAGGTGTAACTGAACACTATCAGACTCCAATCTATGAATACTCTTGTCAATATAAATTTGATACACCATTTTACATGCCAAAAAATTTAATAATTTACATGTAGAAGCTAGTTTGCATTCACTCATAGATGATGACTTTCCATCACAATAACATAGCTAGCTATTATGATGCCAAAGTAGCCATAATTTCATCTGTTTGACAGTGAATCAACTGAGAATATACTGACTAATACTTGGAAGCAATCTTGGGCAGAATTTAGTCAAAATAAAACTGTTTATAACTATTGAAAGCTTCCATCGAGTTTGAGTTGTCTAAAATACATGGTATACTTTGAGGGATCACACATCAGAATTTTAAAATGAAATTATATTTCTCTTGAAGATTAATTTTTTTTATTGTAGCAAACAGTACAGACCCAGATGAAGTACCACACTTTACAACATCCCATTTTTGTCTGCACAGTATGTCAGTGCACCTCTCAGGTTTCTGGTCAATTACAAATGTAGTAGGACTTACAAGAGAGGACATCTTTTATTTTTGGGTAAAATATTGCAAACATTTGGTCCAACAAAACAGGCATAAAGTGTGACAAGTGAAAAATATCCCCACTTCATTTAAATTTAACGGAGCTGTTCAAAAATTGTGTTCAGTGTCTGTCCATCCGCCTGTCCGTCACCATTTCGTATCCGCTCTCTATCTTGAGTATTTTTTTTTAACCCATTTTCTTCAAACTTTATATAAGAGTTGATATTGAGGAGGAGTGGTTTTGGATTGTAGAAAGGTAATTTTGTCGAGTAAGCTAGGAGTTAATTTGCCCTTGATATATATTGAAAATTGGTTTCCATGCTCTATCTTGGGCATTTTTTGGCTGATTTTCTTCAAACTTTGTATTTGAGTTGATATTAGGCAGGAGTAGTTTGTGATTGTAGATGGGTAAATTTCATCAAATAATCACAGAGTTATTGCCCTTTATTTATGTTGAAGTGTTTTTTGTGCTCTATCTTGGTTATTTTTTGGCCGATTCTCTTCAAACTTTGTATATAAGTTGATATTGGGGAGGAGTGGTTTGGGATCATTGATGGATAGAAGAATTCAGCAATCACAAAAAACGTGTTTTTCTTTTAGGTGCATTTTTTTTAAAATACTTTTTGTGTGTGTTCCAATTTATTCTATATTTTTATTAATGATCATATAAATGATACAAGATAGAAGAATATTGATTTCAAGTTGGTTTGCAATAGTAAAACATGCACTGATTGTTCTTTGATTATATATTTGCCAAGAAAAAAAAGAGTTACATTTGTGACAGAGACTGTTGTTTATTTCAGGACTACAAGCAGAAGTGATTTTGTGTTTTATGCTGATAGACTGGTAAGTCAGGGATTTTTTTTGTGTTCTCAGGGGCCGTATAGGGAGCGCAAAGGCTCAGTGGTAGAGTGTTTGACTCGAGACCGAAATACTGCAGGTTCGAGCCTCACCGGTGTCGCTGCCTTGTGGTCCTAGAGCAAGACACATTTATCATAGCTTAGTATTGGTTCAACCCAGGAAGACCCATTATAACTGAAAGATTGTTGATGGGACGTAAAGAATCAAATAAAAAAAATCAGGGGCCATATTTCCGCCCCTGTCCCAATGGAAATTAGGTGACTTTTTTCCCAATTTTGAAAAAATCCCAATCTTAAAAAAATATATATATTTCACCACACGCAAGCTACATGGTGACATTCAAAGTCCATTGCATCTTATTTCTCTTTCAATTTAATGGCAATAGTATGTGTAATAGCTAATTTGTTTTTTAATTGACTGAAAATGCCGTAATTGCGCACTATAACTAATTTCCCAATTTAGGGTAATACTGCTCTAATTTTCTCAATCTGAAAGGCCCTAGGGCCCCTTCCCAAAATTGAAAAAAAATTCCTGTTTTAAAGTTCATAATCAAAGTCACATGAACAGATTTACATGTTGTAAATAAAAGGAAAATCTATTCACCCTTCTTGCTAAAAGTATAATATAATGTTTTTTTTTAGTAAGGCCAATTCCCTTTGAACTTTGAAATGCAGCAAGATGTATGTTTGTGAAATTGTGACTACTTTTAGTAAACAAAGTGAATGTCACTGACTTCATAGATAAATATTTAGTAACTGAAGATGAACTGTACTAAATGCTTATGAGATACATATACATGCGTAGTAGACTGGTCTGAGTTTAGGAACTTTATTGACTTGAATCCTGAAAAGCTAGATATTGTGATGCAGTTTCTACTACTAGTACTATGCCAGGCCTCTGAAGACAAGATGAGTAATTCCAAATATTTTTTTTCTTATTTCTCTACCAAAATGTATGTTGTGAGTACTCAAAAGAACCATCTCAATGAGATGGTTCTTTCGAGCACCCAAAACATGTTTGGACTCAGTCTGATGAATCAGAAAATAATAACACTTTTGCACTCAGAAAATTTGACCTCATGGACATATGTTTACAATGAATTCCAGAAGATCTTGATCAGTGTTCGCCTCAGATGCAAGTTTATCATACATGTAAATTACATTTTGTGCAGAGGAAGTTTATATTTAAAATCAGTAAACAAGACTTAAGGTTCAAAATAAACTAATTGCTTGATACTGACTTGCAATGATACTGACTCTGGCAGAGTTACTGGCTTGCAAAGATATTGGCTAAATACAAAGATACTGGCTAAATGCAAAGATATTGGCTTGCAAAGATACTGACTTGCAAAGATACTGACTTGCAAACAAGTTCAACCATTGTGTAAAACGCCCACTCAAAAATCAACAAAACAAAGATCTTAATGACAAATGGTAGCTTAACTAAGGTCGAAAGTATTGCAAAAGCTCCCCTTGGAGCATTCTGCAATACTTTTGACCTGCATTAAGCGATACTTGGTCTTGAAAACCAATTTTCGGTCTTTGAGAGTGGCCATTTTACACAGGTTTTACTGTATAAATTGATAAATCTAGATCAGATGGCATCTAAAACCAGCTGTTCAGGATAGAAACTGTTTGCAATTCAGTCTGTGAATCTCAGAGCTCTCACTAGGATTTTGAAAACAGGACTTCCAGAGCCCTTTTGATCAAAAAGTGGGAGTCCCACCATACAAAGGATATAGCCTCCTTAAAAGTTCAGACAGGACTGCAATTCAGCAGTTAGTGAGAGCTCTGAATCTTGGGTAATAAATGGAATCACCTATCTTAGCTCTTTGCTTGCTTGTGGCGACTTTTGATGTCTGCTGAGTGCTGATAACCTTTGCAAACAGTTTGGACCCAGATCAGGACCGACAGAAAGTTGGTCCTGATCTGAATCCAAACTGTTTCTCACTCTGATAGTGTTCTTGAAAGAATGTCTTGAAAAAATTAATTTTGAAAAAAGTCAGCAGACGACAACAAAACCAAGAACTAAAACCTTGCTTGTGTATATGATGTCTGTGTTTGAATCGGAGGTGAGGAGAGAAGAATCTCCATAGAATAATGTGGTTGGACTGGGGCATGAACTCGCGAACTGTTCTTCCAGTGGTAGAAATCAGTTGCTCTATCTGACTTTCAACATATTGCCCTAAACAACCAGGCTTTTTTCTCTGAACAGGTTAATGTTACTTTGGTACTTATCTGATTGTCAAGCAAATAAGGCTCTGACAAGCCTGTGCAATTGTGCAGACTTGTCAGAGGATTTGCTAAAAACATACACAAAGTATGGATCAGACCAAAATTTATTCCTAGCCATGCAGTGAGTTTACATTGTAACTTTTAGTTTGCTGAGTATTTTTTAAAAACCTTTGTTGTGGTCTACTTATGTTTTCAATTTTTTTTTTTTCAAATAATTCTTTCAGGAACACTATCACAGTTTGGATCCAGGGTTGGTTGTGTCAGTCCTGATCTGGATGTAAAGTGTTTGCAAAGGTTATCAGCAGATGACAAAAGTCGCTGCTAGCATGGAAAGAGTTAAAGGAGGCTTTTTTGCATGTGCAATATGTATCAAACCCTACTGAACTGGCTAATTATCGTTTATTGTTTATTTCAGATAAGACTGGTTGTTGAGGAAGGCCTTAATCAGCTACCATACAAACACTGTGAAATTACCACTCCCACGGGTGAGTATAAAGTAAACAAAGAATCTATTTTGTTTGTACCTATTGAAATGGAGAAGGATGTATGCACAGCCTTGTGAGGGAACCCATATTTATCAGCTTGACCCCTGTAGACAGGTAAAGTACTGTCCAGATAAGCAGATATTTTGAGGAAATTGGTGTCATTATTTTCTTATCCATTAGTTTAAACATGTCTCATTTTTTTAAAGAATCTTCTTTTCTAAAATCAGGGACCAAATTTTTAGAATTTCATCTGCTTTAACTCTTTCCTTGCTTGAAGTGACTTTTGTCGTGTCTGATAACCTTTGCAAACAGTTTGACCCAGATCAGGATCGACGTAAAACATGGGTCCTGATCTGAATCTAAACTGTCTGACACCCTGATAGTGTTCCTGAAAGAATATTTTGAAAAAGTAAATTTTGAAAAAAGTCAGCAGACGACAGCAAAAGCATGCAAAATTATCCAGCATGCAAAGAGTTAAGATATAGCGGTGCTAAATGAGTTAACCCTTAATGCACCAATTGCAACAAAAGTCGTCTGCTTTTCTCGTCTGCTGAAATGTTTAAGAAGCCTCTATGGCAAACAGTGTGGTCCCACTATAGGAGCAGTCTGTTCTGGGTCCACGCTGTTTGCTTCTATACTTAATTCGTCGGTAATGTAAAGGCCCTGTCACACTATAACGTTTTAGCCAACGTATGCCGACGTATGAAAAATATATCCAGTATGCTGGCATACGCTGAAATCGAATTAAAAAATCGGAAAAAGCCTCTCTCTGAACTTATACAAAGCGTATGCTAAACGAACATAGAACGTGTGTCTAACGTATGAGTAACTTATTCATAACTTATTCCTTTTTTTTTTTTTTTTTTCACCTTTTATCACTTTATTCTCCCCGTCATCTGACATACAGGGGGTCGGGGAGGGCCATCCCCCTGCATGCCTTACAAACTACAAATATGGTGTTCTGATGGTTGGTACGCTTGCTCACTTCTTTCATTCATCTATCATGCATTTTGAAGGCAATAACAAAACAGCTGTACACAACCATGAAGGTGCCTTTTTCATTGCATTTTTGTTTTCTGATGGATTTTGTGCTATTTTGATAGTGGATCCTTGTTATGATTTGAAAAAACTTTAACATTACCACACTCAATTCAGCAAGATACTTCAGACTTATGGGTGTGTTTGCTTGTTGGGTAAGATGTCTTAAGTGGCACCCTCCTGCTTGCTTTTTAGAAGAAACATCATATAAGAAACAATCAAAGACATATTGTATCTAACCTCTACATCCAGACAGATGATTAGAGTTAAGCATGCAGACCTAATTGCTCAAATTTCAATATAGGGTTAAGGGTCTGTATTGCATCTCAATTTGTTGTCACTTTTCAATTGCCCAGTTATCTAATTTTAAAGAGTCAATATTTTCAGAGGCAGCAATGTTCAAGGTAAATATTTATAATCCATGTGTCTGAATATTTAGGTTAAATACCACTAGTGTCTTACATAGGATGACAGGCGTGTAAAGTGAAAAAAGATACATTAAAAAAAATACAAGAAAAAAAAGTGGATCTCAGACCTATTGCTCTCACAGCATGGCAGCACTTTGGCTTTTCTTTTATAATAGATTTTGTTTTGTTTCAATGAAGATCTGCTTTAGTCAAGGGTTATATTAAGCTCAATGTATTGTATCTATTAGGTCTTTGTATTTGTTCCATGTTTGTTCAAATTTTTCTAAATAGCCTTTTCTTGTAGCTGTATGTTGCATTAGAATGTAAGAGTGTTTTAATTTTTTTTGCAGTGCTACTATGGATAGGGGTTGGTCGAGACGTTTTGCACCAAATATATAATATTTGACAATAATAAAAATATGCAAATCAGCTGATGAGTATATACTCCCTATGTTAAATATAAATAGTTCCTCAAGAAATGTCAGATTAATATTGTTATTATTGAGCCATATTTTGATTTCCCTGAGTAAATTTTTAGATTCTTGGCATTGCCAGAGCATATGATTTATTGTTTCTTCTTCTTGAAAAAAGCTACACCTGGGACTTGGTACATACTTCATATTATACAAGTATTTTTTTTGTTGGTAAAATTCTATGATTTATTCTTGTTTGAAACCATTGCATTTTTGTGCCTAAAGAAAGTTTAAAAGGAAAAGAATAGATTGCTTTCCAAGTTTCTTCTTCAATATTGTAAACATTATTCCATTTATGCTGGGATGTAGGTTTTTCTAAATTTTGATTTAGGACTGTGTAGAAATCTTTCCCTCCCTTCTTGGATTTAATTAGGAGGTGTATATTTGCAGGCAGTAATGGCATATGTAGTTTTTAGAAAAGGTTAATATATTATGTGTTCTTGCATAAGACACTATTGCCCGCTTTAAGCCTAGGTATTGGACAAAATTAGTTTTTATATTAAAAGTGTGCTCGAATTCATCTTGCGAGAGAAATTCACCGCTATCATGAACTAGATCGTTAATATTTTTAACTCCTTTCTGATCCCAGTCTTTTATGTATATTGGTTTGCTGCCAATTGTGATGTTATTGTTATGGAAAATTGGACTTGAGAGAATGTAATACTCAGTGTTCTCACCATTAAGCCGGAGAATATCTGAATATGCATGAAGTACATCGATCCAAAATTTATTTTTTATCTTATTTTGAACATCATTAGCATAACATCTTCCATATACAAATAATTTGTTGAAGTTAATTGTATTGTTTACCACAGATTGCCAAGGACCATTGGATAAAATGACTCTTCTTAACCAAGTTAATTTCATACTACTTATAAAAGCTTTCAGGTTTATCATTCTTAGTCCACCTTCGCAGTACTGTTTTACAACAACATTTTGTTTGATTTTTGCTGGGCCATCCCACAAAAAAGAAAAAAATATATTATTTAGTTCTTTAATTATGTGTTCTGATGGATTTGGTATTGAAATAAACAAGTGATTTAATATTGGGAGTAGAAGTGTTTTTATTACTGTTATCTTACCTAAAGGGGTAAGATATTGTCTGTTCCATAGTTTAATCAATGATCTAATTTTTTGTATTTTTTCTTTGAAGTTTATCTTTTCCATTTGGTCTAACTCAATATGAAAGTTTATCCCTAGTAGTTTAAAGGCTGTTTTCCCCCATGATAGTTTCCACCTTGTTTTAATAGATGCTGTGCTATATTTGTTCACCCCTATCCATACAGCATGAGTTTTATCGAAGTTAACTTTTAGACCTGAAAATTGTGCAAATTCATACAATACATTGAGCGTAGCATTTAGAGATTTACTTGTTCCATCTAAAAGAAATAGTGTATCGTCAGCATATTGAGATAGTTTATGTTCTTTGTCATTTATAACAATGCCTTTTATGTTCATGTTATTTCTGATCATTAAACCTAAAATCTCAGCGCAGAGGATAAATAGGAAAGTTGATACTGGATCGCCTTGGCGGCAGCCGCGGCCTATACCAAAAAAAGATGACAAATTACCACATTGGTTCACGCTTAATTTGATATTGTTGTTAAATGTCTTTATCCAAGAAATGATAGAGTTACCAAAGCCAAAGAATTCCATAACCTTATATATAAAAGACCAAGACACTGAGTCGAAAGCCTTTTAGAAGTCTACAGAAAGCAGTAGCCCTGGTATATTATTTTGCTCAGTGTTTTGCATAATATCATAAATTAGTCTGATGTTTTCTCCTATATATCTGCCAGCAATGAATCCTGTTTGATCAGTGTGTATCAATGTGTGCAGTGTACCCTTTATTCTGTGTGCGATGACTCCAGAAGCTATTTTATATACGCAGTTAAGTAGGGAAATAGGTCGGTAATTCTTAACAAAATGCCGAGGCTTATTTTCTTTTGGTATGCAAGTTATTATTCCTTCTCTTTGAGTGATAGATAATTCACCTTTAGAAAAACCGTGGTTGATAGAGCCTACTACAAAATGACCGATCTTCTTCCAAAACATTTTTAAAAATTCAGCGCTAAAACCATCTGATCCTGGGCTTCGGTTGTTGGACATGGCCTTAAGAATTAAAGCATCTTCATGATATGTTATTGGTCCTTCTATAGAGTCGGATTCATCTTTATTTAATTTTTTAATATCATTATTTTTAAATAATTCATGCAAATCAATGTCAATCAGTTGGCTATCTTTGCTAGCATAGAGGTTTTCGTAAAACTTTTTTGTTTCATTTAAAATTTCATGCTGGTCTGTTATTATTTTTCCATCATCTGTTTCTATTTTAGGTACTATTTTGCTTGTGTAGTTATATTTCTCAAGGTTACAGAAAAAAGTAGTGGGTTTTTCGTCCTCTTCAATGATTTTTGCTCTCGATCTTACTAAGACTCCTTGCATTTTGTTTTTTCTTATGTTTTGCAATTCCTCTTTTAAAGTTTCAATTTCATCCAAATTAGCAGTTGACATATTGCTTTCTAAAGTTTCTATGTTACTGATTAATTCTTTTTCTTTTTGTTCTTCTATTTTTTTCTTGTAACAAGAGAATGAGATTGATTGTCCTCTTAACTCCATTAAAAGTGTTTCCAGGAAAAGTTGGTTGTTAATAACAAATTGGATTTCATCATCTGGTACATTATTAATTTGGTCTATATTATAGACAGGCAATGTATATTGTTTTTTAACTTCGTCAATTTTATTATTCATTGTTCTTAAGTAGTCTTTATCATTCAAAAGAGAGTTATTGTGCTTCCAGAGGGGTTTTCCTTTTTGGAACTGAACAAAAGATATGTCTAGAATAATCATGGAGTGATCTGATCTGTAACTTCCTTCAATTGAACATTTGTTAACTGAAGTGAGTAAATCTTGTGAAACAAGGAAATAATCAAGCCGGGCTTGCTTTATTGGAGATTTTTTTCTCCATGTATATCTTCTTAATGAGGGGTATGCTTCTCTGAAGGGGTCAACTAGACAATAATTTTCCTTAATTTGTTAGATTTTTTCATGTGATTTCTTATTATTAATAGTATTATAATTAAAGTAATCTAATTTTTCATTTTGAACAGTATTGAAATCTCCACATATGATTAAGCTGGCATTTCCTATTCGTTCAGCTATATTTATAATGTTATCAAAAAAATTAGGGGTGTCTTTGTTAGGTCCATATAAGTTTATTAAGGTAAATCTATTATTTTCAACTGCTAAGTCACAAATTATGTAGTTTCCCTCTGGGTCAGACATGTGCTCATGTATTTTATAAACTAAGTTTTTTCTAAACAAAATTGATACTCCTCTAGAATTTGATGTGCCTGAGCTAAAAATACAATCATTTTCCCACTGAGACCTGAACAGACCCTCAGATGACTTGGTAGTGTGTGTGTCTTGAAGGCAATAAATGTCGCATTTTCTGTCTTTCAAGTAGTTTAGAACATCTAATCTTTTTTCCAAAGAACCTATACCCTGACAGTTAGCAGAAAGTATTTTTATGGACATGCTTTTACTACACAGATGGGCTGCCAGGCTGTGAGTGATAGTAGAGAATCCAAGACAATTGAGAAATATAAACAAGAAAGCTTGGAACTTTCTCCAAACAAATAACTTATTCCTGGCGCAACATAACTTATACTTGTACTAGTGTGTAACAACGTATGCCCAGCGCATCACTAGCGCTCTTGACTTATGAGAAACTTATGCATAACGATTGAATAACGTATGCTGAATTGTGCTTATAACGTTCTTTAACGTATGCACAACTTACATGCAGCGTACATCCAACGTATGTCTAACTTATGTCTAACATATAAGAATGTACAAAATTGTGGGACCTCTTTGCCGTATGACAACGTATACCACCGTACTGTAGCGTGTTCGTAACGTATTGAAAACTTATCTCTAACTTATTCAGCTTACACCAACGTACTTGCTGAATTTCGCATACGTTCGCATACGTTGGTGCTAACGTACCTTAACGTATGCATGACTTACCCGTGGCGTACATCTAACTTATGCCTAATGTATAAGCAATACGTCGGCATATGCTGGCAATTTTTTATGCAAGCACAAAATTTTTGGATCTCTTCGCCTTATGACAACGTATACCAGCGTACTGTATCGTGTTCGTAACGTGTTCTAAACTTATGTCTAACGTATTCAGCGTACATCAATGTACTTGCTGAGTTTCTCATACGTCCGCATACGTTGTTGCTAACGTACCTTACCATATGCATAACTTACATGTTGCGTACATCTAACTTATGTCGAACGTATAGAAGCAATACGTTCGCATACGCTGGCGATTTTTATCCAAGCATAATTTTTTGGTCCTCTTTTTCGTATGTCAACGTATACCAACGTATTATAGCGTGTCCGTAACGTGTTTAAAACTTATCTCTAACGTATCCAGCGTACACCAACGTTCTTGCTTAATTTCTCATACGTCGGCATACGTTGGTGCTATACGTTGTAGTGTGACAGGGCCTTAAGGCAATTATTTGCAGCAGACGACTTCAGCAGACGACATTTACAGATACATTTTTTTCTTGGCGCTTTAAGGGTTAAGCTTAAATTATGGAGTACATGTTTGTGTTATTAGTCTTTTAATAGCTTTTTAGCTCACCTGAGTTGAAGGCTCATGGGTGAGCTAATAGTATACCAGTCACTCCGGCGTCCGTCCGTCGTCCGTCCGTCCACAATTTCAAACATCTTCTCCTCTGAAACCACTGGGCCAATCAAACTCAAATTTCATATGGAGACTCCTTAGGACGCGGGAACGAAAGTTTGTTCAAATGGTCCTGGTCACATGACCAAGATGGCCGCCACGCCCATATATGGTAAAAACCTTTAAAAATCTTCTTCTCCAGAACCAGAAGGCTGATGACCTCTGGACTTGGTATGTAGCATTGGGGATGTGGGGCCTACCAAGTTTGTTCAAATGATGATCCTAGGTTGACCTTGACCTACTTAACGTCAAGGTCAAATTTGCTTTCTAATGCATTTAAATGAGAATTTTTTTGAAAAGTTGATTTTTTTGAGTACTCTTGATATGTTTAACCTAATGAGACAATGGCTATAAATAAGTTCCAAAGGTCAAGGTTGACCTTTGACCTTTCAGCTAAGTTGCTCATATTGAGCCCCATCAATATATTAAAACAAAGTTTTCTAACAAACCATTGGCCCAATTGAACTCAAATTTCTTGTGAAGACTCCTTATGATAAGTTAGCCAAAATTTATACAAAATATTTTGGTCACATGACCAAGATGACCCCCAAGCCCATATATGGTAAAAACCCTTTAAAAATCTTCTTCTCCAGAACCAGAAGGCAGGTGCCCTTGGGACTTGGTATGTAGCATTGGGGATGTGGGGCCTACCAATTTTGTTCAAATGATGATCCTAAGTTGACCTTGACCTACTTAACGTCAAGGTCAAATTTGCTTCCTAGTGCATTTAAATGGGATTTTTTTTTTTTGAAAAGTTGATTTTCGAATACTGTTGAAGCCAAAGTCATTATTCACACTTGATATGTTAAATCTAATGAGATAATGGCTATAAATAACTTTCAAAGGTCAAGGTTGACCTTTAACTTTTCAGCCAAGGTCGCTCATATTGGAGTCTCATCAACACATTAAAACATAGTTTCCTCAGAAACCACTAGGCCAATTGAACTCAAATTTCATATGAAGACTCCTTATGATAGGTTAGCCAAAATTTATACCAATTGTACTGGTCACATGACCAAGATGGCCACCACTCCCATATATGGTAAAAACCCTTAAGTATCTTCTTCTCTGGAACCAAAAGGCCAATGGCCTTGGGACTTGGTATGTAGCATTGGGGATGTGGACCCTACCAGATTTGCACAACTGATGAATCTAGATTGACCTTGACCTACTTTATGGCAAGGTCAAATTTGATTCCTAATGCATTTACATGGGAAAAATCTTAAATTTGTTCATTTTTCTATAACTTTTTAGGCCGAAATCAAAATACTTGCAAGAAATGTTTAAACTAACAAGACAAAGATTTTATATAAGTACCAAATGTCAAGCTGACCTGTGACCTTTTATCGAAGGCCACTCATTTAGACTGCCACATACCTATCTAAACATCCTTTCTTCAGAAATCACTGGGCTGTTTGATGAAGTATTCATTAGATTGCTTTAAGTCACTTGACGAAAATGGCCGCAACCCCCATAAAACAAAATTTGTTCCATTATAAGCTGTAGTTGATCTTGACCTATTTTAACATTATTAAGGAGATCAGGTGAGCGCTTCAGGACCGTCAGGTCCTCTAGTTTAAAACTTCCTCTGCTGCAAGTTATTAGAGTTTAATAAGCTTATTTTAGTTTGTATTTTTTATAGGTCATGAATATCAAGGCCTGCGGTATGAGAAAGGCAACTGTTGTGTCAGCATCATGAGAAGTGGTAAGTTAGAATATTTTACATCCTTATCCCTTTTCATTCTGGATACTGGTAAACAGGCAGGGGACAAAAATATTTCAATGTTGCACTTGTCCTGCAGGACGTGTAACTTACAGTTTTCACTCGTCCTGCAAACACATGCACATGTCCTTTAAAAACGTATGCAATCCAGAACATAAAAGAGTAATATGCAATATTACTTCCTTGAGTAATTCTTCCCAAAGCACTTGTCTTACAGGACAAGTACTTTGGAAAGTACTACTTGTCCTTTCTGGATTTCACTGGTAATTAAGAGCAGACGAGTGGAATTATTGTCCCCTGACAGGTCTTTGGCAAACAGTGAAGTCCTAGATGACAAGGTCTGCAATGTTTGCTAGAACAGAAATACATAGTTTCATAGAAATTTTGAGCGACAACCCCTTAATATGCAACAATCTATCGATTCACAAACGGCTAAAACACAGTATTGGTGCTGATGAGTGTCTCACTAGGCATAAAAATGAAACACTCCATACGATAATATGTTATCATTTTCTACATTGCTTTTTACACATCTAACCTAAAACTAGTCTTTGAAAATATTCGTTCATATCATTTTTTTTATTCTTTTACTCAGGGGTTTCATTAACTTTTTTGGCATCCAGGTATCTAGGCATAGTAGGCGGGTGATTTGACAGTATTTGCCTATAGACTCTATACAAATTTATCAAAAGTAGCAGGGGAAACATGCCTGAGTAGAAGGGGAAAATCCCCGCCTCCCTCCTTAATGAAACCCCTGTAATACTTCTGCCTGTTAATAGGTTACAGACACTACACCTAAGATATAACATGCAAGATAAGGGCAAAAAAATAAATATTTGCAATTCTTTTTCTCTGAAACAACAATGGGAGAAACTGGTTAGCATTATGAGAGGC
This sequence comes from Loripinus fragilis, assembly GCA_964019695.1. Classification (NCBI taxonomy): domain Eukaryota; kingdom Metazoa; phylum Mollusca; class Bivalvia; order Lucinida; family Lucinidae; genus Loripinus; species Loripinus fragilis. Next base: position 84,406,500 of record OZ026517.1, read on the forward strand.
CAAACAAAGAAGATAAACTCTTAAAGATGCAAAATATAAGCATATCTTTACAACAAACATTGGCTGAATTTGTCATAAATTGCGCTCTATCAGATTGCATCTCTTCACTTTTACCAGAAATATATCTCGATGCTTAAAATCATTTTCTGAATACAGTAAACCATACTTAAAGACATCAAAGTAGCTACAGTAGTCCAAAAGGTCAACTATCAAAAAAATATTCTTTGTCAAAATGCACTTAAATCTGGCCCAATGTTCCATGTAGTGTCTGTAACTTTTTCTGATGCTAATTTCTCATAGATTTCAATTGTCATGACAATGAAACTTTGTCTATCTGATATTTATGTTGAATGGCATAAAATTAAAAGGAAGTTATTCTGAGATTGAAAATCTTCAAGATTTCGCTTCATGAATTTGTCATGGTTACGGACACTACAAAAATTTACTTTTTTGTTCCTGACAGAAATGTTCTATGTTGCGAAGCATTGGACTAGCCAGGAATGCAAACTGTATTTTTTGGAAACTATAGTCTTGATTATATAATGGAAATTCATTTTACTTAGATAAACACATGTCTTGTAAAATCATACATATAGTACAGTGTATTAGTGTCTTTCTTGCAGTTTTTATCAAAAACACTATCTTTAGGAATTTGAGGAGAAAATCCACAATTTTTTACCAATTTCTTTAATTCAAATTGCAAAATGTAGAAGATAAAGTGTCTGTATAAGATGCACACAGTTCTGTATCAATATTTAAATATGAAACCTGAATTATTTTGACTTTAAATGATTTGATTTTCAAAATGAGACTGCATAACCCTTATAAATGGCCATTTTGGGAGCACATTATAGACCATATCTCCAAAACGGGCAATGTTAGCGGATTGAAATTTTCTGGCAAACAAGATCTGACAATGCCTTTCTGTATAACTCTTATAAAGTGTTCCTTTATGACACAGTTCTTCTGTAGCATAGATATAACCTGAAAAAACTGAAATCAGCACCAATACCGTGTTTTAGCGGAAAGTATGACGGCCTGTTGTGTATGACGTCACATCACATTGCTCAAATGTCATATGATTTATGACCTACTTATAGTTTTCTCCTCCCCTCCCATTGTAAATAGCCGCATTGACCACTTCACAAATTTACTTCATGATTTTGTTAATAGATATTACACATATTGAAAAATATATGATTAAGTTGGCAAAAAAGTTTAATTTCTGTGCAATCGGATTGGTTGTGAAGCACAGGAAAGGGCAGAGTAAACTATAAATAGTTGTATTGTTACAGGTGAGGCTATGGAGCAGGGCCTGAGAGACTGTTGTCGGTCTATCCGTATAGGAAAGATATTGATACACACAGATGAAGAGACCCATGATGCTAAAGTTGTATATGCTAAACTGCCTCCAGACATTGCTAACAGAAAAGTCCTGTTAATGTATCCTATTATGAGTAAGTTCTTTTAGCCCTTTAAGGCACCGTGTCCATTAAAAATGAGCATTTTTTAAAAAAAATGCTCATTGTTATCAGACACCATGCCTTTAAATGAGATATTGGTCCAATTCGGAACAAAAATTTAAAAACATAACACTTTCATATTATGATATTTTTTATGTTAGGTAGTTATATGAAGCACGTCTCCAGATAAGAGTCCATAATTGAACATTATATTTTCTATTTCCCAACCAAAACATATGTTGTAGGTGCTCAAAAGAATTGTCTCAGTCAGATGGTTCTTTACTGAGACGGTTCTTTTGAGCACCCAAAAATATGTTTAAACTGATGGGTAAGAAATTACATGTAATAGCAATTTTGAATTTGACACTCAAAATTTTTGCTTTACTGGTCCTACATGTATTTGAAGTGAAGTTTATGAAACACTCTACTGGTTAATATTACTTTGGAGTAAGCTATGTGAGACATTAATGGACATATTTAAGGTTTATGAATCTTGATAAATTGATACTGTTTTAGAGTTTACAAGTTCTGTCAGAGACCTTAGACACATGTAAGGTATTGAAATAAAGCTTGTGAAATTTAACATTTTTTTTGTTAGGAAATAAGACAAAACACGAATTAATTTAATGTGATGACTTTTGTCTTCATCAGAATCTAGACTCCATTTAGACAAAAACAAGTAACATTCGTGTTCTCTGTGTCCAGTGATTTTATTTGGGATTTTAGGAAGCTACCTTTTTCTTCACATTCGGGCAAATATTTTATCAAAATTGGGAAAATAAGTGCTAAAATACATGAAATTGGGAAAATAAAGGCCAATTTTGGATTGGGAATGACTCCCATATAAGGCCCTAAAAATGGCCAAATAAAATCACTGGTGTCTGAGACCTTAGATGACATACTGAAATAAAGTTTGTGAAAGTTGACACATTGATATTGTAGCATACATGTAGTATTGCCAGACATTCAAATCTCTCAGAATTTCAGCAAAATTCCAGATTACCTGCCCAGTTGAACAACTGATCTCCAGGACTTTGATTTCAGAGATAGAAATCAATTTTAGCTTATCTCATTTTCATATCAGCAAATTGTCTTCTTGGAGGCATGTCAATGTATCTCCGAAAACACAGGAATGGTATATATGGACTGTCTTTATTGTCATTTACTTATCTCCTGGAGATGGCCTCTGGCTCCAGTTCTCTGGTAGATTAGAGCAGCTTCTTGCTTTATAGAGGAATCATTTTTCAGGTGAGTTCTTGAGCTGCAAGCTCCATGGGTCTCGGATCCAGCTCAAGGAATTTCTGATGACCATAAAAGGTGCAACTGATATACTGATTGGCATTTTTGGATTTACTGAATCAAGTGCATAGGTATCCCTTGAAAAGTCCTTAGATTGGACAAAACCATGGTCAAGTACTCACATTAGCAGAGCCGTCTGAGGGGGGGGGGGGGGGGGGGTCGTCCATCTGGGGCTATTCAGTCACTCACTTCATTTTAATGTTCAGAACTGATATATCATATGGCAAATGGTAAATTTTCTGCAGGTACAGGTAATACAGTGATGAAAGCAGTGAACATCCTCAAAGACCATAAAGTCCCAGAAGAAAACATTATCCTCTTGAATCTCTTCATTACACCTCAAGGTAGGTAAAACACCAATCTCTTATTGCCACCTGGGCAACTGTAAAATATAAGTGTTGTAAAATATTTTATTACATGACCACATCTAGGAGTGATATATCGCCATATAATAAAATGGATAAACCACTAGTGATTGACATATTAGGAACGTTATGTAATTGACTGTCATAACAATGTTGCATCTTGAGCTTTGCACACAAACAAAACGAGATTTCAAAATAGTTTTAACATCATATAAAATATGAGGGACTTTAAAAATGCACCATTTTACATTCTAGATGTCTCTTCCACATGATTGATTTGAGGATGTTTTCTTTATCATTTTTTATCCTCTTGCAAAATGGACCACGATTTGATATGATTTCGATTTGCTCATGCTGTTCATTCTGACGTAATATCGACATAAGTGTTTATCAACAATTGTTGTCTGACAAATGTGAATTTGATTCAATTTGAAAACAAACATGTTTAGGTGGTAGCCAGATGTCTTAACAAATGGAAAACACAAAAGTTTTCAGAAATTACTGTTCTATAACACTCCCACTTGCAGCATTTCTTTGCTAACGTCAGTCTTAAATTTTCAAACATCTATAACAGACGGAGTACATCCGCGCATGTCACGATACTTTTGTCTTTTATGCAACTGATTAAGGAGTATCTGTTGGCAACAAAAAGATTTTGATTATTCCTGATCCTTAGGATATAAACGGCCAATTACAACAAAAATTACGTCAGGTAGAGGTAATGAACGTTGCCAGAGGCCTAAAACTTCATGATTTGATTTTGTCTTTCCTTTTGCTTTCAAGAACAAACATTGGTTCGAAAACTTTCTTTTGTTCATTATGGAAGGTATGGGTACTCTGTGACTTTTTGAATTTGTGTTGTCTCAGAATTATCGCGACGTCACAGCAATCATAAGCCACAGCATTTCGATTTTCTAACTGAATGCAAGCTAAATAACGGAACTTGTCAGTTTTATTTTTCATATAATGAAAATATCCAATTTTCGACATAAATTAGCATTTAAGCAGGTGGTGCATTTTTAAAGTCCTTCAGTATAGAATCTTATATTCTTGCCCTTTATTGCTGAATTTTTAAACATGCTTTGAAAAAGAGATAAAATGCTCAGCAAACCCCTCATTTTTAGCTTATCTGAGCCGACGGCTCAATTGAAGTATAGGTAGAGAAATGGTCCGGCATCATCGTCCGTCCACACATTCAAAGTAGAGTAGATGTATCTCAAAAGTCAGTTGGCCAATTTGATCAAATTACAGTGTAAAAGTCCATGATGTCTAAAATCTCTACAAAAATGTAGAAAATGAATATTGTTTCAGCAAAGACATGTAGTTTGTATGCTGAAGCGGTAGACTCATCAATGTAATCATCAATGATTGGTTATCTGATTCTGAATTCTATAAGTTGTGAGTTGGAGCCCTGGTTTGTTTGTTTGATGCTTTATGTCCTAGCCAACAATATTCAGTAATGTCGGGATAAAGTAGTGGATAAAGTGTTATGCTCAAGTCCAGCTTATTACTTTCATAATGATTATTCTTTCCCTACTGTTGATTAAAGTAGGTCCGTTTACAGTTGCTGATGTAAGTATGAGTACACTTACTGCAAGAACTGGATATCTCCTTTAAGAGATGCCTGCCTAGGAACAGTGATAGGTTTATCTGACCATCCCAAAATGACTGAAAAACTTATATGCTTTAAAGCAACATTAATGATTGCAATTTGCAACAAATAAGATGATCTGCAACAATATTGGTGTTTGCTAAATGGCACTTTGACATAGTCATATGTCCAAATAAGGACCATTTGTGCACATAAAATTGCATTTATTTCCTTACCCATCAATTTAAACATGTGTTTTGGGTGCTCAAAAGACCCGTCTCATTGAGACATATGTTTTGGTTGAGAAATAAAAAAAATAATTTTCAAAGACACACTCTTATCTGGAGGTCTGATAGTTGTGTGATATTCAGTATGTACTTCCATTATCCAAGATAAGAGTAAGGTTTATTTATTGGCCAAAACCTGTCTAAAACGACCACTCTCAAGAAGACCAAAAATTGGTTTTCAAGACCAATTATCGCTTAATGCAGGTTAAAAGTATCGCAGAATGCTCCATTCTGCAATACTTTTGACCTTCATTAAGCTACCATTTGTCATTAAGATCTTTGTTTTGTCTATTTTTGAGTGGTGGTTTTACACAGGTTTTACTGTAACATCATTTTTGTGTACACTGTACACATTATTATTATCCACATTTCTTCTTGAAAAAATTGATTTAGTGCTCATTGGCAACATCTCTCTTTTTGAGATGCTTCCATTGAGTACCAACATCATGTTTTCTTGGGAAAAAAATGACACTTTAGATGCCTCTAATCTTTGGCTATACTTCTGACAAAACATCTATGACCATATCATTCACATTTCTCCCTGAAAACCTTTAACCTTTTACTCCATAATAAGGCCTTTTGACGCCTTTGAAATATCACATATTTTAAAATATTATGGAAGATGGAGCATTTGCTCTTTGGAGCAAATGCTCCATTTTCCATAATATTTTCTAAAGTATTTATAACTTAACTTAAATTATTCTTTGAATTTTTTCAATGTTATCTAAAAATTGAAAATGATGTCATGATCTAAAAATAGCCCATGGAGTAAAGGGTTAATGTGACGCTCACAGGAAGCAGTGAAAACATTTGATGTGATGCCCATTGGAAGCGTCTCCATGAGACGCTTCCAATGAGTACCCACATCATATGTTTATTTGATAAAAAAAGGAACTCATTGGATACCTCTTTAATCTTTTGCTTCACTTCTGTATCTTTTTGTTTTCAGCTGGTAAGGCAATGATCACAAAGTTTCCTGGTTTGACGATTTTATCCTCAGAAGTTCATCCTGTTGCCCCAAATCATTTTGGACAGAAATACTTTGGAACAGATTGAGGAACAAACAATAACACCAACAGAAAAGAGGCTGCTTTGACCAAAATTAAGATTGAATTGTTTCCAAAGAACTTATTCAGGGCTGTCACTGTAGTTGTACAAATCTTTGTGGTGTATAAATGTTATAAACCATGTGCGGATTCAGAGGGGGGGGATAGGGGGTCCCGACCTCTGGAAAATCACAAGTTATATGGGTTTCTATTGAAATTAGCGTGTACACCCCCTGGAAAAAGTTGGTACTCCCCTGGAAAATGTTGGACCCCCTCTGGATCCTTGGAAAAGTATAGTTTTCTCTGTAATGAAACCATTGGACCCCCTCTGTAAACTGTAAAATAAGTAGAGGACTAAAAAACAAACAAAAAACCTTGTTCAGGCTGTTTTCTGGCCGTCCGGCCTGGACCCCCCTGACAAAATTCCCTGGATCCGCGCATGTAAACAGTCAGCATAAGTTAATTCTTGTTCCAGCCAATAGATGATTTTGCGAATCAGTGATAAAACAACAGAGGTTAGGAAACCTATTTCTCCATTAATTTACATTAGCTTATTTTTCAATGAAAACCTATGTTGTGGGTACTCAAATGAACCATCAGACAACATGTGTTTCAGTTGAATAATAACAAGGTAGCAGTAATCAAACTTTTACACTCAAAGTATCTGTCCTTGTTAATATTTGAGCCGTGACATGAGATTTCCAACAATGTGGTATGAGGGACCAGCAAAGGCTCAGACCAGCCTGTGCATAAGCACAGTCTGATCAGAGCCTTTTCTAGTCACTTGAATATTCTATGAGTGTTAAGCTACTAACTGAACATCATTTGGATTTTCTAAGCTTAAACGAAGGTTGAGTAAAGACTAGTCAAAATGCCACATTGTTGGAAATCACATGACTATTGTATTGTCTCATTTGTGGATAGGATTATAATAGACAGAATGGATTTGACAGCAATGCATAGTGTGTCAGGCCTTATTATAAGTTAACCATTTACTCCATATTAACCCCTTTTGACGACTTTGAAATATCATGTAAAAATATTATGGAAAATGGAGTATTTGCTCATTTTAAGCAAATTCTTCATTTCCATAATATTTTCAAAAGTATTCAAAACTTAACTTAAATTTTTCTTGAATTTTTTCAATGTTGTCTAAAAATAGAAAATGATGTCATGATCTAAAAATAGCCTAAGGAGTAAAGGGTTGAACTACCATGCTGCCATATCCATCAGGGCTAGGGGTCTAAAATTTGGTCTGTCTAGATCCATATTTATGTATACAGGCAGTAAAGGCTCTGGTGAGTCTGCACATTTGTGCAGACTCACCCTCACCTGAGCCTTTATTGGTTAACAAGGCATAATGTATCAAATTCTCATGAACTGGCCTATATGTGAACAGCAAGGGTGCAGGTCAGTCTGTTTGTTAACCCATATAAGCCTAGCGTCCTTATTGTGGGACATAAGCAAACAGTTCAGACCCAGATCAGATGCTGCAGAATGCAGCATCTGATCAGGGTCTCCTCTGTTTGGTTACAGAATTTTCTATTAAAATTTGAATGAAAATGAAAAATACCACTGAACAACCTTTAAAACGTAAATGGACTGGTCCAATTGATAATAGTGGACAATTTCATTCGGCTTAAATGGGTTAATGAAGCTGACAAAACACACACTATGATCAGTTAAGGCTTTGACCAGCCTGCCTAAAGAAATTTTCAACCAGCCTACATAAAGAGATTTTCATATTAAGAGTAACATTGTTTGTGATGGTTTTATTTGTGACTTGCAATACTATTCACATAAGCCATAGAAATGGTAGTGGATTAAGAAAATTTTATATACAGTAAAACCTGTGTAAAACAGCCACCCTCAAAAAGACCGAGAATGGGTTTTCAAGACCAATTATCACTGAATGAGAGCATTGTCAGCATTCTGCAATACTTTTGGCCTGCATTAAGCTACCATTTGTCATTAAGACCTTTGTTTTGTCTATTTTTGACTGGCCGTTTTACACAGGTTTTACTGGATATATATTTTTCAAATTAGGTTGTAATTGACCAAAACTTCATTAGCAAATGACATGTGAGGAGCGGTCTGATTCTGAGCAGCATGGCTATTGTAGTAATAATGTTGATTGTCAATAAAATGTTTAATTTTGAGACTTTTGGGGCATCAGCAACGGAGCAACAACACATTTTTATGCTCAATGTCTTTGCATAGCTTGTGCTTTCATAATAAAAAATCATTTGGGTGAAATCCTGAGGTTTTGGCACTCAGGGTAGAGTTTTTACTGCAGGCACAAACTAGATCTGAAGTAAATAAAGGTTTAGTGCAAAAATTAGACATCTGGTCCCACTAGATAGCTGCTGCCCAAGCCTGTTTATGCAATGATTTCAGGTGTATGAAATAAAATACCTAAATCACATAGACATTATGTCACATAGATCTGATTTGACATAGGTCTATATAAGTAATATAATCAGAATTTTTGTGCGTAAAATTGTTAAACACCAAAAACCCAGTGTCGTCTGCTGATAACTTTTGCAAACAGTTAAGACCCAGATCAGGCCCGACAGATTGATGGGCCTGATCTGGACCCAAACTGTTTGACACTCTGATGGTATTTCTGAAAGAAGTTTTCGAAAAAAGTTGATTTGGAAAAAAATCAGCAGACGACAAAAAAAACCTATGAAAATACCCAGTAGGCAAAGTGTTAAACTTATAGAGTTTCCAGATTGTCTATTTTAACCCTTAATGCGCCAATCGCAACAAAAGTTGTCTGCTTTTCTCCTCTGCTGAAATGTTTAAGAAGCCTCTATGGCAAACAGTGTGGACCCAGATCAGACGGCTCCTATCTGTTCAGGGTCCATGCTGTTTGCTTCTATACTTAAAACGTCAGTAATGTTAGGCAATTATTTGCAGCAGACGACTTCAGCAGACAACATTTTCAGATGCATTTTTTTCTTGGCGCTTTAAGGGTTAATGACTACTTTTGAATCCATATTATTGAATTTTTCTACAAGTTGATCCTTGCAATGTCCTCTACCTACTCAGTCAATATCTATAAGTTTGTAATATCCTTACAAAAGTGGTAATTTATGTAATAAATGGTGTCATAAAAAATGTGTTTTTCACCAGATTATTTTTTTAGGTTATCATTGAATGCATTGTATAATATTTCCAACTTCTTTGTAGTTAGTATGTATTTAATTTGCATACCAGGCCCCGAGGTTATAAACTTTTTTTGTGCTCAACTCAACCTAGCACGAAATTTCAACTGCTCATAAAAACTAAAATACCAACAAATAAAGAAGTTTCTTGCTTTAAGTCTCTCAGATGTCGTATTTATCCTGCTCATAAATGTTAAAATGCCAACAATTACATTTATGAGCAGGCGTATTTATCCTGCTCATAAATGTTAAAATGCCAACAATTGTTGGCATTATAACATTTATGAGCAGGATAAATTTCATGCTCAGCTGAGTTGAGTATGAAATAAGTTTGATAACCTCGGGGCCAGATAAGGTAGTCTGAGATTTATGACATTATCATACCCATATTATCGGTATTATTGGGAAAATTGTCACATGTGGTCCGTATATTTGTTGTATTTGGAGCTCAGTGTACATTAAGGGTATACCTGTATTCAAAATTTTCATTTGGGGAGGTATATCGTCTGATTAGGAATTGGAAATATGTTTTAGGGTGACACCTGTGCGGAGCCGTAAATTGTGATTTCCGACCCTATATCCGACCATAAACCTCCCCAAATAAACATTTTGAATATGGTTATCCCCATTCTAATGCACTTCTGCGCTTTTTTACCATTAAAAAAATTGTTTCGTCTCAAACTGGAGTAATTAGATGTCTTGTTACAATAGCAAGACATTAGAATAGCATTTAACTCAATATCCTGGATATTATAAGAATCCATCATGAGTGCGAGGATGGGATCGAATAATCCATCCCGAGGCCTTCTCGTGACAGCCTGGGTAAGATAGCCTGGGTATAATCAAATTTTCTATCCCAGGGTAAATTATCAGATATCACTATCCGGTGTGAAAAAAAAATTCTATCCTTATGTTTGCTAAATTTCTAAAATGGAATCCTTCAGCTGATCATTTGGGCTAAACAGTTCTAGTTATCAATGACTGATTTATTAAAGAAAGCAAATGAATAGTCCCTTGGATTCTCTAGGAGCCATCTGATCTGGGACTATTTTGTTTGCATATGCCTTCAAAGATCTTCATGAGGGGCAAACTTGAAGTAATACCGCACCGGATTGGTGGCAATCAAAAACGCTCTTAACAATCGATAAAAGCAGATCAAAAATTGCTAGAAGCAGTGTTATTCACTTGCCATTTGTCGCCCAACTGGTAACAAATGGCTATCAAAAACTCTGTTTCTAACGATTTTTTATCTACGTTTGTCAATAGTATTAATGTTTTCGATTGCCACCTATCTGATGTGAATACCCACTCATATAATGTGTTGCACTCAAAATAGTCAAAAATCAGGAGTTTTAGGCAATACTGAATGAAATAGGTTTGAATCAAATTAAATGTAACTTTCTTTCAGTGCTATGAGCCATCTCCTACAAATATAGAGATAAACATGAACAATGGGTAACCTGTTTTACAGTCAGATTTTTTGTTTGTTAGTTTTTTGGCCATATGTGTTCACTTTTATTTTTATGAATATATTTAGGGGCAGCGCTCCATTATTAAATGCATTAGTTTTGCTCTGATAAAAACTTTCTGTTTCAATTACATGTACGCATGAACCGCGACATGAGATTTCTAACAATGTGGTATGTGGGACCAGCAAAGCCTCAGATCAGCCTGCACATACGCGCAGTCGGATCAGAGCCTTTGCTTGTCGTTTGAATATTCTACGAGTGTTAAGCTACTGACTAAACATCATTTGGAGTTCCTAATCTTAAAAGGAGGCTGCATAGGCTCGTCTTAATCTGCACTTGTCAAAATGCCACATTCTTGGAAATCAAATATGTTTAACAGATGAGACATAGCATAAGATTTTGGTAGTTAACGCATTATCAGCAAAAAAGGCTCTGGCGAGTCTGGGCATTTGGCATTTGCTGCTCGCACAAATTATGGATGTAGTTGAGCACTCCGAATAAATTTTACACCTCAATGTCCTAAAATCTAGATTGATAAAATTCATGGGGCTTTTACGCATATGCGATGTGTACAAAAATATCATATGCTGGCCCAAACTTTGATTCATAAAATCATAATTTAACCTTATCATCCCCAGAGAAACCAGTACTCCATTGAAGTTTTGGGCATTCTGTGGGAAACAGGGTTCAGGCAGGCAATAAATTGTGACCATAGTTTTGTTACAGTAAAACCTGTTTAAAACGGTCACTTTAAAAAAAAAATGGTTTTCAAGACCAATTATCGCATATTGCAGGTCAAAAGTATTGAAGAATGCTCCAAGGGGAGCATTCTGCAATACTTTCGACCTTCATTAAGCTACCATTTGTCATTATGATCTTTGTTTTGTCTATTTTTGAGTGACCGTTTTTACTCATGTTTTACTGTACCAAATTTCCTCCAAAGATCTCTGTGTGTTCTCATAGATAAAATATATATTTTCTGAATTACTTTACTTATTTCTCAACCAAAACATAGACATGACACTCTGAAAACACTCCATGAGCCAGTTCTTTTGAGTTCTTGCAATTCTTGCTTTGTGTCACGCCTGCTTTAGCATTGGTGGCTTAGGTATGCAAGTTATTCTCATCTGTGAATGTTCACGCTAGTGAATATCCAAACATTCAGTTTACAGGCCTCCAGATAAGAGTGTGTTTTGTTTTGTTTGGTTCTTTACGTCCCAGTCAACAGCTATGGTCATGTTGCGACGTACAGTTCACCTAACCACATTTTCCTGGGCAAGCTTGATTAAGCAGTTAACCAGTACTTCCTGCACACACTTTCGCTTGTAACTGACAACAACCCTTCTTCAATCAGCGGAAGGGAGGAGAATGGCCATAGAAATTATTTCATGATCAATCTCCGCGAAAGTATGGGACAGGGCCAGGATCAAACATACAACCCCTGGAGCTGCAGTCAGACAGGTATCTGCAGTCAGACACTTTACTGACTGTGCTACGCGGCCCAGTCAGAAAAGAGTGTGTAACCGAAAATTGTTTTTTCTAATTTTTCAACCAAAACATATGTTGTGGGTACTCAAAAGAACCACCTCAATGAGACATCCCAAAACACATGTTTAAATTGATGGGTAAGAAAATATTTACAGTTTTACGCTAAAAATCCTTATCCTAGAAGCTAACTTTGTTACTCAGAACCCATAAGAACTGCAGAGCAGAATTCATAAAATTTTGAACACTTTTCTCTTTCTGTTCTCAAGTAAAACGTTGATCATCAGGGCTGGATATCACAAAATGCTTACATGCTTGTCAGCTTAAACAGGTGTTTTGGGTGCTCAAAAGAACCGTCTCATTGAGACAGTTCTTTAAGTACCCACAACATATGTTTTGGTTGGGAAATAAGAAAATAATTTTCAGTTACGCACTCTTATCTGGGGGCCTGATAATAGGTATTTATTTCGAGATTTGGGATAAAAAACTTTTAGTGTAAAGTTTATATTTATATTCATGTCTTTAGCTTAGGTTCGGATTAATGTAATACACCTGATTCCGCTGCCATACCATAAATAATTTAACTTGAATATTTAACTTTTCATGAAACAAGTTTAGCTATTATACTTTTCAGAGAGCATACGTAGGTGCCCATAAGACTGCAAATAGATGAACAGGCTGGTCTCATGGGTGAAAGTTTTCAAGATTAATCCTGAATTCAGGATGCTGAAAGTCAGCCTCAAAATGCTGAATTAGGGAGATCAGCTTCTCTGATTACTTTTTAGCTCACCTGAGCCGAAGGCTCATGGGTGAGCTAATAGTATACCAGTCACTCCGGCGTCCGTCCGTCGTCCGTCCGTCCACAATTTCAAACATCTTCTCCTCTGAAACCACTGGGCCAATTAAATTCAAATTACATATGGAGACTCCTTAGGACGCGGGAACGAAAGTTTGTTCAAATGGTCCTGGTCACATGACCAAGATGGCCGCCACGCCCATATATGGTAAAAACCCTTTAAAAATCTTCTCCTCCAGAACCAGAAGGCGGATGACCTTTGGACTTGGTATGTAGCATTAAGGTAGTGGGGCCTACCAAGTTTGTTCAAATGATGATCCTAGGTTGACCTTGACCAACTTTACGTCAAGGTCGAATTTGCTTCCTAATGCATTTTAATGGGCAAATTTCTGAAAAGTTGATTTTTTTTGAAAACTGTGGAAGCCTAAATCATTATTCTCACTTGATATGTTTTTTTAGGGAGCGCAGTGGCTCAGTGGTAGAGTGCTTGACTCGAGACCGAAGGGCCGCGGGTTCGAGCCTCACCGGCGTCACTGCGTTGTGGTCCTTGAGCAAGACACATTTATCCTAGCTTAGTACTGGTTCAACCCAGGAAGAACGTCCCTATATAACTGAAAGATTGTTGATGGGACGTAAAGAATAAAATCAAACAAACAAAAACTTGCTATGTTTAACTAAATGAGACAATGGCTATAAATAAGTTGACCTTTGACCTTTCAGCTTAGGTGCCTCATATTGGAGTCCCATCAATATATTAATACATAGTTTTCTCACAAACCATCGATCCAATTGAACTCAAATTTCATGTGAAGACTCCTTATGATAAGTTAGCCACATTTTATGCAAAATACTTTGCTCACATGACCAAGATGACCGCCACGCCCATATATGGTAAAAACCCTTTAAAAATCTTCTTCTCCAGAACCAGAAGGTCGATGACCTTGGGACTTGGTATGTAGCATTAGGGTAGTGGGGCCTACCAAGTTTGTTCAAATTATGATCCTAGGTTGATCTTGACCTACTTAACGTCAAGGTCAAATTTGCTTCCTAATGCATTTAAATGGCAAATTTTTTGAAAAGTTGATTTTTTGAATACCGTTGAAGCCAAAGTCATTATTCTCACTTGATATGTTAAACCTAATGCGACAATGGCTATAAATAAGTTTCAAAGGTCAAGGCCACCACACCCATATATGGTGAAAACCCTTTAAATATCTTATTCTCTGGAACAAAAGGCCAATGGCCTTGAGACTTGTATGTAGCATTGGGGATGTGGTCTCTACCATGTTTTTACAAATGATGAATCTAGCTTGACCTTGACCTACTTTATTGCAAGGTCAAATTTGATTCCTAATGCATTTATATGCGAAAAATCTTGAAATGTTCATTTTTCTATAACTGTTTAAGCAGAAATCATTATACTTTTGAGAAATGTTTAACTTTATGAGACAATGTCAAGCTGACCTGTGACCTTTTATCCAATGCCACTCATTTGGACTGCCACATACCTATCTAAACATTGGTTTCTCAGAAATCAATGGGTTGTTTGATGGAGTATTCATTAGATTGTTTTAGGTCACTTGACCAAAATGGCTGCAACTCCCATATATGGTAAAACAAAATATGTTTTATTATAAACTGTTAAACCTTGACCTATTTTAACATTATTAAAGAGATCAGGTGAGCGCCTCAGGACCTTCAGGTCCTCTAGTTTAGATTATCTAAACACAATTAACCATTTAAACATGAAATTATTCATTTTAGGATTTTGAAAATTTTGAACTTTCACCCATGTGGTCTGCACCTTTTTGGTCACATACAATAAAAGCAGGTTTTCTAGTGATAAGGCCCATATACGTCATAAGTTTTTATAACATGGATTGGCCCTAAATGTATTTCAAATAAAGCTAGTTTTTTAAAAACTTTTGTTTATTTATTTGCCTATTCATCAAGCTCCTCCGACTTCCCTCCAAGCTCCAGGGCCCGAGGTTATACAACTTTTTTTGTGCTCAACTCAACTGAGCAAGAAATTTCAACTGCTCATAAAAACTAAAATACCGACAAATAAAGAAGTGTATTGCTTTAAGACTCTCAGATGTTGTATTTATCATGCTAATAAATGTTAAAATGTAAACAATTGTTGGCATTTTAACATTTATGAGCAGGATAAATTCCTGCTCAGCTCAGTTGAGTATGAAAAGAGTTCTATAACCTCGGGGCCTGACCTCTCTCAAGCAAAATACAGAGGAAAACCTAACTCTTTCCCAGCTAGTGGCAACTGTTGTCACCTGCTGATAAGACCAAATAAAAAAATAAGTGTGTTTCGGATAACGGGTCTGAAAATTTTAGGAAGGGTAGGTGGGAGCACAGTGGCTAAGTGGTAGAGTGCTTGACTTGAGACCGAGGGGCCGCGGGTTCGAGCCTCACTGGCGTCACTGTGTTGTGGTCCATGAGCAAGACACATTTATCCTAGCTTAGTACTGGATCAACCCAGGAAGACCCGTCCCTGTTTAACTGAAAGATTGTTGATGGGACATAAAGAATCAAATCAAATAGGAAGGGTAGGCACACATATTTTTTTCTGGAATTTTTTTTTTTTGTATGCAATTTGAAAGGCATTTCGCCTTTCAAAATGCATAAAATTATATTTTTTCCAGAAATTATTTCAGAACCCTGTACTTTCTTTTGAAAATGATGTAGGTACAGATCAGCTGGCTTCTGATAAATAAGCTGATCAGGATCCTCACTTTTCATCTACTCCTTTAATAATGAAGTTTCACAACTGAATTGACTGCAAATCAGAATTTCTTAAACACATACTCATTGTATGCTAAAAAGAGCATGATTGTGCACTTATTTCCTCATAAATGGAAGGTAATATTTTGTAATTTCATACTAATACAACTTTCTGGTCATGGGTGGATCCAGAGTGGGTAACAGGGGGTCCAGACCCTCCCTGGAAAATCATGCCATCATCGGCCCGCCAGCAAAACCATTGAAATGGTGTTTTGCTGGCGGGCTGATGGTGGCCAGCTTAGAATATTGGTACAGATTCCCTCCCCTCTGTAAAATATGATGATTAAAGCCAAAAAAGGTCTAAACTTTGGATCCTCCTTGACAAAACTGTCTGGATCCATGCATGCTGAGTATGTGGTGTAGAAAGTAGTCATTTGAACCCAGATCAGCAAATTAGGATCCACACTTTTTTCAATGAAGCCTTTGAATTCATGGAATCATTCAACTGAACTGACTGGAAACAAGAACAGGATGATATGAGCCGCAACATGAGATTTCCAACAATGTGGTATGTGCGACCAGCAAAGACTAGTCGCTTGAATATTCTATGACTGTTAAGCTACTGACTGAACATCATTTGGCCTTTTTAAGCTTAAGAGGAGGCTGCACAGGCTTGTCCGAGTCTACACTTGTCAAAATACCACATTGTTGGAAATCTCATGTCGTGGCTCATATGTACATATATTTTTTTTTCAGCAAGACCAGGGTTAAGTGCCAAAATCTAACCACAGGAGCTTGAATTAGGATCCTTATATCACTTCTAAACCCTAAAACCCAAAATATCATAATTTCATTACGTAGTTATGGTCATTACTACATAATGACATTGTGAGATTCTGATTTTGAGGCTATAGAGGTGATATAAAGACTAATAGGGAGCGCAGTGGCTCAGTGGTAGAGTGCTTGACTCCAAACCGAGGGGTCGCGGGTTCTAGCCTCACTGGCGTCACTGCGTTGTGGTCCTTGAGCAAGGCACATTTATCCTAGCTTAGTACTGGTTCAACCCAGGAAAACCTGTCCCTGTTTAACTGAAAGATTGTTGATGGGGCGTAAAGAATCAAATCAAACAAACAAACAAACAATAAAGACAAAACTTCAAGCTCCTGTGATCTAACCTCAATGGATGACAAAAAAATAGATGTGCCAAGTGAACCTATGGCTCAAATCAGCTTTAAAGCCAGAAGTCTGACGGATATCTTTAATTCTTGGGGGATCTTGCACGACCCTTGGGTCTACACTATAATCACTATGTTAGTCCATCTGTCCGTCCGTCAGCAGTTAGTGAAAATATGCTCATAACTCTTGAACCACATTGTAATTATTATTTTGATCAAGTTATGCATACAAATGCATGTCAACATTATCTAACCAGTGGCATGTGTAACATACTTTTTGATTGATGAGGGTTTGCTGAGCATCATTTCAGCCTGTTGTGGTCAAAAATTGCAAAATCCTTGATCTGCTCATCAGATTTAAATTGCATGACCCTTGGGTCTGCACTATAATCACTATGTGAGTCTCGCACAACCCTTGGGTCTGCATTGTTATCTTGCATGGCCATTGGGTCCGTACTATATTGCATGACCCTTGGGTCTGCACTATAATCACAATGTGAGTTGCACAACCCTTGGGTCTGCACTCTAATCTTGCACCACCCTGATGATATACACACTAGAGCAATTTACCTATATACTCTTCACCTGTACTCGTCAGATTAAAATTGCATGACCCTTGGGTCTGCAATATATTGCATGATCCTTGGTTGATGGTTAGATTAAAATTGCATAACCTTTGGGTCTGCACTATAATCTTGTATTACCCTTGGGTCTTCACTATAATCACTTTAGGAGTCAGTCCATGGTCAGTTAGTAAAATTGTCATAGCTATTGAACATGGTATATTTTGATCAAATTTTCATACAAATGCATGTCAACATTATCTAACCACTGGCATGTGTAACAGCCTTTTTTGATGGACGAAGGTTTGCTGAGCATTATTTAAGCCGGCTCATAACTCTTCAACTCCATGGTTTATTTGGAACAAATTTTGCATACTTATTTATTTTATTGTCCAGCCACTGGTATGCAAAGTGGTAACAAAGCTTTGCCGAGCATCATTTGTTTGGTTTGGCTATTTACGTCCCAGTCAACAGCTATGGTCATGTCGGGACAGTCAGTTCACCTAACCACACTTTTTATCTGGGCATGCTTGACTAAGACCAGTACTTCGTGCATATCTTTTTGCTTGTAACTGATCTTGTATGTATTGTGGCATACCCTGAACCAGGATACTTTATCCCCTATATGATCCTAAATTAACACCCCCAACCCCAAATATAAATGCTATTGTCTCCCCCCATACGCCAACCCTCCTCCACCAACATGGTCTCCTGATTCAAAGACCTTTGCTCTTTTGTTTTTAAATCAATGAAATCAATATCAACATTCCTATTAGCTCACCCCAAACCCCGGCCCCAAATCACTCTATTAATTTATGATCATATTATTTACCAGAGGTGAACCAATACCCTATTAGTTTTAAGTTAAACCTTTAAACAATTAACGCTTTTAACATTTTAATAATATTTTTCACAACTATCTAGCTGCCTTTAGGAAAGGATTTGGATGTGCAACAACTCTTCTAAGGCTCGCGGAGGACTGGAAGAAAGACTTGGATAAGCAACAGTATGTCGGTGCAGTGCTGATGGACTTATCCAAGGCTTTCGACTGCCTTCCGCATGACCTTATACTTGCCAAACTTAGTGCGTATGGCCTCTCTGCTAATGCATGTGACTTCTTAAACAGTTACCTTTCAAACAGAAAGCAGAGGGTCAAAGCAGGGCAATTTTGTAGCAGCTGGCTGAATATTATAAAGGGGGTACCCCAAGGATCTATCCTTGGACCTCTTTTGTTTGATATTTTTATGAATGATATATTTTATTTTAAGAAAAAAGCATCAATTTACAATTATGCGGATGACAATACTGTCTCATACAGTCATAAAAACCTAGATATTATGAAAGAGGTTTTGGTTGATGAGAGTGCCATATGCATTGATTGGTTCAGAGATAATAAAATGCAAGCAAATCCAGACAAATTCCAGGCAATTATGCTTGGAAAGTCTGGATTTGAGAATTGCAAAATTCTCTTTCTGAATGGTACAGAGATCAAATGTGAGGACTCCGTAAAACTCCTAGGTGTAACCATTGACTATCTGTTAAATTTTGACCTTCATGTCTCAAACATCTGTAAAAAGGCTGCAAGATAAATTAATGTTTTATTACGTCTTAGCAAATTCTTGACGATCGAAACAAAAATTTTAATTTACAAATCATTTATAAAATCAAGTTTTAATTTTTGTCCACTTGTGTGGCTTTTTTGCTCAAAATCTAGCTCTGCTAAGATGGAAAAACTCCAATACAGGGCACTTCGATTAGTTTTCAATGATTTCGATAGCTCTTATGAAACTCTACTTGAAAGAGTTAACATGCCTACACTTCATATCAGTAGAATTAGATTAATTGCTGTCGAAACTTTTAAGATTCTACATAAAATGTCACCTGTCTATTTGCAGGACCTATTATCATACAAAAATTCTATTTACTCTTTCAGATATGACAACCTTGTAGATGTACCAAGAGTGCGTACCACAAAGTACGGTAAATCTTCTTTTTGCTACGAGGCAGCTGGTGTGTGGAACAGCCTCCCGAATGATCTTCGCAAAGTCGAAGATTTTAAGGAATTCAAGAGGCTGGTCAACACATGGAGCGGCTCATCGTGCAAATGTTCAATGTGCAAAAGTTAATCAGTTTTATTTTGCTTTTGCTTATATAATTTTTTTTTTACCCCAGTTTGCTTTTTACCTGCTTTGCTTTGCTTTGCTTAACTTTTATTTTGCTTTTATTTCTAGTTTGCTTTGCTTTTACGTAAATTGGAATGTTTTTCTCACCAATATTAGGCATGTGTTTTTGGGTGCTCAGAGGGACCATCTCAGTGAGATGGTTCTTTTGAGTACCCACAACATATGTTTTTCTCACCAATATTAAGCATGTGTTGAGGGAGCTCGAAAGGACCATCTCATTGAGACGGTTCTTTTGAGTACCCACAGCAAATGTTTTTGGATGAGAATTAAAATGGAGAAAATGGCTTTCCAATGCACGCTTTTATCTGGAGGTCTTATTTTTGCGCCCTATCTAGGTTTTCGTCTTTCGCCTAAGAGCCTTGAAACCAGCCATCATGGCGGTCAGGGTCTCTTTGAGCCCCGTTTATCCCACCTTTTCGAGTTTCGTAATTTCGTCCCCCTAGGTAGATCGAAATAAAGGACCCTCTGTATGCTCATAACATGTAATTTTAAAAATAGAAAGTTATCAGGTTTTTTTTTTTTTTTAAAAATTTCATCTTTATAAGAGTTTATTTTACATATGATCTTAATGTATAAATATCTGTGCTATAACAATGTAAATTCTGTGATATTAACCCTTTTCCTGTGATTTGTTATATGTTTTATACTTGTACAGTCTTTCACTTTGTTTGTCGGTAAAATAGCCTTGATGGCTAATGTTTTGATATGTTAAAATTGAATGCCGACTTTAAATAAAGTTTCTTGTATCTTGTATCTTGTAACGCTTTTCTCACAATTTCACATGATTATTTTTTTAAACACATTCAATCCTCACAATTATAAAAGCTAATACTTGTACTCTGTTGCCATGGTATTCAAACGCTGCACATGCTCAGTGGTATCCAATATGGCGACGGGCACCTGCAAATCATTCAATTAAAGAATTTGATCGCTCTTTCTATTGTCTAAACGGTAGCAATATTTGTTTAAACGTATTATTTGACTTTATTAGTTGTTTTCGTACGAGATCCATACAATTTCTTCCCATCATTAGTGTAATCTTTTTTCATAATTCGTGCAAAAGTTTCCGTAAACTATTGCGTTCAAAAAGGGTGGGGTACGTTCATCCGGATGAAACTCAGGCACGTCAATCAACGCAGTTTTGACGTGGTTTAGCGCCAAAGCATTGCTCAGTTGTTATTTTACCACAGTTCTGATGATTGGCGGTGATTTGGAATAGAATGCAATGATTATCTAAATGTACTGCATAATCTAGAGCCTAACGTAATAGACAGATAGAGGGTCTCTATTTTAGCTCTGAATTAGGTCTTACTTCTATTTACCATATGTATACTGCCTCATGGACATAACTGAAAAATTGTTGACTGGGAAGTAAAGCATCAACACACACAAAATAAGTATATCATGCATGGTTGATTCTTTAACTCTTTACCTGCTAGTCTGCTGATAACCATTGCAAACAGTTTGGACTTAAGTCAGGCCGGACCAAACATCAACAGTGGCGTACCTGTTATACACTCTAGATTGGGCCAGGGGGCAAAGCCCTGGTTTTAGAGCATTCACATGGCTATAACTAGCTCCCAAGACAAGCAATTAATACATTGCCTTCTCAGTGTCGTCTGCTGATAACCTTTGCAAGCAGATTGGACCTAGATCAGGCCCGACAAAATGAATCCAAACTGTTTGACACTCAGATAGTATTCCTAAAATATTTTTTTCAAAAATTTGATTTTGAAAAATCAGCAGACGACAAAAAAGGATTATAAAATTTCCAAGGGGACAAAGAGTTAATACTATTAGTAGCATTTTTTTCTTCCAAAATATCACAAAGTAATTGGCTTAAGAAACTATTCTGGCACCGAGTTGTACGCACATGCATTTTTACGTACACGTAGGTACGCCCAGGCCCCCTGATTGACCATGAACTGAATCCAAACTGTTCGATACTCTATGGTATTCGTGAATGAATTTATTAAAATGTTAATTTTGAAAAATTATCAGATGGAAAAAAGTCATGAAAAAAAAATTCCAGCGTGCAAAGAGTTAAACATGACCAGCTATCCAGTGGCACTAGATGTCTAATTTCTAATTTGAACCTTCACCGTCTTCCATACTTTTTGTGTATGAGCAGTAAAGATTCTGGCAAAACAGTGTAGATGCTCATGCTAATCTGTTCTTTCACTGTTCACTTATGCAATAATTGATGAGTACCGAAATCTTATGAGCAGGCCTAATCTGGTCTTCGGGTATTTAGCTTTGATTGGCAATTTTAGTGTTAACTCTTTGCATGCTTGTTAAGTTTTCATGCTTTAGTTGTCGTCTGCTGACTTTTTTAAAATTTAACTTTCAGGAAACATGGTTCAAGCTGGGCTGTGACAGTAGGGAGAAGTGACTTCTCCCTCCAGGAAAATCAGGGATAAGTGACTGTCAGATAAGGAGAAGTTTAAGCGCAAAATTACGGCATTTTATGTCAGTTTTACTTTAGAAGCAAATTAGCCATTACACATACTATTGCCATTAAATGGAAGGAGATATATGATGCAGTGGTAGTAGATTGTCACCACAGCTTGCGTTTGTGGTGACAGAATGAAAATGAGTCTCCCTAAGAAAAATGTGATTTTTAGGGAGACTCTCACTTCTCCCTTGGTCCCATTTAGGGCCAAGTTTCGGCCCCTAGGGCGACTTTTTTGCCTATTCCGCCCCTAGAGCTGCTATTTGACTATTCATCCCCTAGCTTATTTCCTGGGAACACTATAAGAGTGTCAAATGGTTTGGATCCAGATCTTGGTCCAGAATGTTTGCAAAGGTTATCAGCAGACTGCAAAACTTGCCACTAGGAAGGAAAGAGTTAAAATTTACATGACTTTTCTTCTAGGTGTGAGCGAACACAATCATGGCTACATTAACACAGCTAGAGAATGTCATGAAAACAAGGCACCCTGTAAAGAGGGCTTCATCAATGGCTATCACACATGATAACTCCAAGGTCCTCGGTAGAATCACTGACATGAGAACAGAAAAAGTACGGGAGTCCCAAAAGTTTGGTACAAACAAGATGAAGACACATAACAGCGCATGGACTCCTGTGGTGAATAAGGCCTCCAATGAACAGGTAATTGTTTATCCCGATTGTGTCACTTTATGAGGAAAACAGGTGCTTAAAGTCACAGCAGAGTGGGCTTTTGTAAACAGTTTAGGTTCAGATCCACATGGATCAGCCGTACAGCCCATGAATGCATCGTAATTTATGAATCTAGTATCAGATATTGCCATATTGCTTTTAAATACAGTAAAACTTACATGTAAAATGGCCACTCTCAAAAAGACCAAAAGAAATTTTCAAGACCAATTATCGCTTAATGCAGGTCAAAAGTATTGCAGAATGCTCGAAGGGGAGCATTCTGCAATACTTTCGACCTTCATTGAGCTACTATTTGTCATTAAGATTTTTGTTTTGTCTATTTTTGAGTGGCCGTTTTACACAGGTTTTACTGTATAGCCTGCAGGAAAAGGGTTAAATTTACTTGTTATGTGCATGGTACAAAATTTCATGCTGGTTGCACATCGATTTGTGATGTCATTGTAATGTTAAAATGACGCCATTATGTGTAGAATCTCAGCATATTTAGGATTCCCTGGAAGCCTTTTCATGTTTTTCCAATATAAAATGAGGTATATAGTGGTGAGCAAGAAAAAGAATCCATAATCTGTGTGAGGATGGGATAGAAAAATCCATCCCTCGCGATCACTGTTTGTCATCACTCAGAAAGCCTTGTGATGCCAATCGGTGATCCTTACATTCATGATGGATTCTTAAAATACATCTTACAATACTTTTATGTTAAAATGTCTTGAGTGCATTATCAGGGTCCATTGTTTGACCCCTAGCTCAATCAGATCTTCCCAGAGCTTGGACATGAATATGGAATAACTTAATGCTTTATTTTACAAGGATTCCAAATAACCCAAAGGCTACTAGTTTTCCTTCATGTTAATGTTACAATGTTAACAATAATGTTTTCCACCATGCATATAATGGTGTCAGATAGAATGGCTGTGAATTTACTTTTTTTAATGAAAAAGAATATACAGTATTTTTACTATTTTAACTTATTTGGTGAATAATAATTTCTAAAAGGGTCTATAAATTTTTTAAAAAATCTATTAATTCTCATGAACTGATGTGATCAGTATCAAATTCTTAAATGCTGCCACACATTTTGTTTTTGTGACATGTTTTCATTTGCCTTTTTTACAGATTTTTGCTGAAAGAAGTGACCTGGTATCCCATTGGGTATGTAGATCTAGCTATCCAACACACATGCTTTTCATACATACAGTAAATAAGCAAAGGGGTCACGAGTTCGATTCCAGCCCGGTCCCATACTTTCGTGGTAGATTTATCTTGAAATATAATTTCTACAGTCATCTTCCTCCTTCTGCTGATTCAAGAAGGGTTGTTGCCAGTTACGAGCGAAAGTATGTGCAAAAAGTACTGGCTAACCGCTTAGTCAAGCTTGCCCAGGAAAAAGTGTGGTTAGGTGAACTGACAGTCTTGACAAGACCATATCTGTTGACTGAGACGTAAAGAGTCAAAACAAACAAAGTAAATAAGCAACTTCAAGTAATTAACCCTAAAATAAAGTGCCCTTTTTCTAATTCATTTTACTTCAGTTCCATCTATGGGCAGACTCACAATTTAGGGTAGACACTGTTTGGAATATTCAGAGTAAAATCAGGACTTTAGTTAAGAGTGCGTAACGAAAATTTGATATTCTTATTTCACAACCAAAACGTATGTTGTGGGTGCTCAAAAGAACCTTCTCAATGAGACGGTTCTTTTGAGCACCCAAAACATATGTTAAAACTGATGGGTAAGAAAATATCTACATTTTTATGCTGAAAATTTTTGTTTATCTAAACCTGTGTGAAATACATGGTAAAAAGAAGTTTCATCTATTTCTGTATTTTACTTTAGTTTGCAAATTCACTGGATTAATTTTACTTCGAATCAGTTTGTATATATACATGTACACTGTTTGCCTGATTCATTTACCTGTTTGTAAATATAATGTTTTGTTTGATTCATTTTATTTCAGTTTGTAAATTGTTATACACTTTTGTCTGATCCAGTTAGTAAATACAGTATATGCCAAATTCATTTTACTTTATAGTTTGTAATTGCACTGTATGTCTGATTTATTTCATTTTGTAGATACACTATGGCTGATTTATTTTACTTCAGTTTGTAAATACAGTAAAACCTGTCTTAAGCGGCCACTCAAAAATAGACGAAACAAAGATCTTAATGACAAATGGTAGCTTAATGAAGGTCGAAAATATTGCAGAATGCTCCCCATTGAAGCATTCTGCAATACTTTTGACCTGCATTAAGCGATAATCAGTCTTGAAAAACAATTTTTGGTCTTGAGTGGCCGCTTAAGACAGGTTTTACTGTACACTGTCTGTCTCATTTAACTTCAGTTTGACCTATGGACAGACTCACAAAGAAAGAGATTCTTTGATCAGATATTCCGCCAGTGTGGCCGTAGGCAGTACAAGTTTGTCCAAGACTGGTTTCAAGAGCGAGTTCCACTACAACATCTTGACTTTGCCACTGTCCTGCCAAGATTTCTCTCCCTTTATGTCATGTCTTTCTTAGAGCCAAAGAGCCTTAGTAGATGTGCTCAGGTCTGTTGGCATTGGAAGCTTCTAGCTGATCAGGTAGGTTTCAACCCATATCATGCTAAACCCTGATATACACTGTTTTGAAATAATCACCAATCAACACAATGTTTTGGTTGATAATAATAAAAAAATCTAAAGGTCTGCATTTGAGTTGGAAAATAAGATCTAAAGCTAGACATGGCTTAAGCCAACAGAGTTGACCCAAATACAGCTGCTTGCATGAATATAATAAGCCAACAGAGTGGATCCAAATACAGCTGCTTGCATGAATATGATAAGCCAACAGAGTGGATCCAAATACAGCTGCTTGCATGAATATAATAAGCCAACAGACAGCTGCTTGCATGAATATAATAAGCCAACAGAGTGGATCCAAATACAGCTGCTTGCATGAATATAATAAGCCAACAGAGTGGACCCAAATACAGCTGCTTGCATGAATATAATAAGCCAACAGAGTGGACCCAAATACAGCTGCTTGCATGAATATAATAAGCCAACAGAGTGGACCCAAATACAGCTGCTTGCATGAATATAATAAGCCAACAGAGTGGACCCAAATACAGCTGCTTGCATGAATATAATAAGCCAACAGAGTGGACCCAAATACAGCTGCTTGCATGAATATAATAAGCCAACAGAGTGGACCCAAAAAATACAGCTGCTTGCATGAATATGATAAGCCAACAGAGTGGACCCAAAAAATACAGCTGCTTGCATGAATATAATAAGCCAACAGAGTGGACCCAAATACAGCTGCTTGCATTCATATATAAAAAATCCTTATTATTGCTAATGAATGCATGCGGTGGATGTTTAGAGAAGTAGCTGTGTCAGCAGAAGAGTGCTGTCAGGTTATATATTGTCCACATATATAAAACATGCTGTGTATGCAGGCCTCAAGTGAAGAGTGTTTAATTAGAATTTTATTGTCTTAACTCACAAACAAAGCATATGTTGAGGGTTTTTAAAAGAATCCTTTCTGACAG
The DNA here is from genome assembly GCA_964019695.1 of Loripinus fragilis. Taxonomy (NCBI): domain Eukaryota; kingdom Metazoa; phylum Mollusca; class Bivalvia; order Lucinida; family Lucinidae; genus Loripinus; species Loripinus fragilis. Next base: position 84,432,805 of record OZ026517.1, read on the forward strand.
TGCAGTGAGAACAAAAACACATTTAATCTGGCAGATAGGAATATTATAATTTACACCCAATATGTTTGCGTTTCTATATCTGGGATAATCTCATTGTACATTGGAGCAGATTGGCTAAGACTGATAGATACATGTATTCATAGACTAGAATGTGTTTTTAATCATATTTGACTCAATTATCAACTTGAGTCAATGTAAATTTACGCTTTCAAAATTATGTATAGTAATTTTTTCTCTTTCTTAATAAAGGGTCAACTAATATTTGCAGTTATCAGCAGTTTCAAATACTGATATTAAAGTCACTTCTTTAAGAAGCTAAATCAGGCTGACTGGATGGCCATCTGAAATTAACAGAGGAGTCATATCAAATTTTAAGTCTTATTTTCATGTTAGCTTCCCAGTGCAACAATAAATCTGAAATATTAGCCAAAATAAAGTACAATAAAACCTGTCTTAAGAGGCCACTAAAAAATAGACAAAACAATGATCTAAATGACAAATGGTAGCTTAATGAAGGACAAAAGTATTACAGAATGCTCCCTTTGGAGCATTCTTCAATACTTTTGACCTGCATTAAGCGATAATTGGTGTTGAAACCCACTTTATGGTCATTTTTAGAGTGGCCGTTTTAGACAGGTTTTAATGTAAATGCAAGTTATAAAGGATTTACAGTAAATACTACTCTGTTCATGTTATATGTTAACAGGATGTGTTATGGATGGCTAAATGTCTGAAGTATGGCTGGTACCTGCCTTATTCTCCACCTGAATATGAAACTGGTTCCTGGAAGCGCCACTACATAGCATGTGCTCAAACACTAGACTATGTAACCTCAAGTGTAAGTAGACATGTCACCAGGATGTGAGGAGGAGCTAAGTGGCTCAGTGTTAAAGTGTTAGCTGCCTTATTCTCCACCGGAATATGAAACTGGTTCCTGGAAGCACCACTACATAGCATGTGCTCAAACACTGGACTATGTTACCTCAAGTGTAAGTATATTATACAGTTATTTCATGCCTGTCTGTAGTATAGTCAAAACTATTACCCCGAGGTGCCGTGGACGACCTGATGCACTATTGCACGAGGCCGAAGGCCAAGTGCAATAGTGCATCAGGTCGTCCACGGTACCGAGGGGTAATAGTTTGACTGTACTACAAACAGGCATGAAATAACTGTTTTATTACCCAACCCATTTGATGAAATTCTTAGCAGCGTTCCTTGAATTGAGTTGCTGTAGACGATGCAGTTTTGATGCAAAACGAAAAATTTCACCAAATCTGCTGCATTTTGGTCTCAAAGTGTTCTGCTCGTTCTAACTAAGAAAACGAGTACCCACACTTTATGTTTCTGAACATAAACAACGGAGTTATTGGAGTTTAAAGTTGCCAAACCATGCATGTTCACCATTGTTGCATAACGTCTCCTTTCATAAACTAACCGTACGCGCATCGTCGTCGCGCATGATAATAAGCGCCTGTGTGTTTTAACAGAGAAGCGGGAAACCAGGCCCATGGTATAGTGCCAGTCTGTAGTCATATTTATAGACCGGTGGAATAGTTCAGTGACTCATGACATAGCAAAAAATACACAATTACTCCGTATATAGACGGTTGGGTAATAAATGTCATCAGGATGTGAGGAGGAGCTAAGTGGCTCAGTGTTAAAGTGGTAGCTGCCTTACTCTCCACCGGAATATTAAACTGGTTCCTGGAAGCGACACTACATAGCATGTGCTCAAACACTCGACTATGTTACCTTTAGTGTAAGTTTATATGTCACCAGGATGTTACAGTAATTTTTGTACTTTTAAACCATGACCTTTTGGGCTCATATAAAGATCATGAAATTGGTAAGTGCACAGTGCTCGGTTCAACCACTCAGGTCTGCTTTGAATGACAGTTCCTCCCTATGTGTCCAATTGAACCAAAACTTTGTGAGAGGTATCAGGGCAAGATGGAAAATCAGCTCTGCTAAAATCTTTGCTCTGATGTTCAAGATGTCCACCATGGCAGCCATCTTGAATTTCTTAAAACAGCATCTCTTCTCTAGCTATATGCCGGATTGAACTGAAACTTGGCTACAGACATTGAGGCATCATGGAGATTCAGAAGTGCCAAAATTATTCTGTTTCTAAACCAAAGATGGCAGCCATCCTAAATTTCTTCAACCAACATCTCCAGAACAATATGTAATATTGAATGGAAACTGTGAGGCACCCGTGGCATCATGGAGATTTAGAATTGCTACAAATTGTTCTGTTCTGAAACCCAAGGTGGCTACCATGGGATACATAGGAGCATCATGGAGATTCAGAATTGCTTAAATCATTCTGTTTGAAACCAAAAGATGGCCACCATTGCAGTCATCTTAAAATTCTTTAAAAAAGTACATCTCCTGAACCATATGTCAGAAGAACTATCTTGGAGAAGAACTATATAAGCTACATGCTTCCGTTCTTATCCTCATCTTATTGTTTCAATTTGTATTTACCATGTACAAATTAATTGGAATAAAATATGTTTAAACCAACCATATGTCAGATTGAACTGAAACTTGGTGCACATAGAAACTGTGTCCAGATATTTAGGGTTAATATAGTACTAACATCATCTGGAGATCATCTAGGCCTTAGAATTATTGTGTCTTATTTCTCTTTAAAACTGTTGCAAAATATGTTGACTTTTACAGTTTCTTATAAATTACAGAATGGTCTTTATGGTATGAGGAAAGATGGTAGTGATCTTCAGCCAAGGAAGCCAACTAAAAGGGAAATGGCACTGAGTCTAAGAGAAAGTGGTTAGTATGAAGCCAATATTGTAAAATACAATAATTACCTTTAATATTGGGACATCTTTTATTCCTACTACATTTCCTAAAATTTAAACAAATCCATTTTACTATCCTACCAGGTGTGTAAAATGTAATGATGGAATGGCCAAATAGTGTAAAACCTGATTAGGCTTTAGGAACAAGCTGATCTGGGATTACACTGTTTGAGCAGGCCTCTCTGTAGAAATATTGAGGGTAGATATGGTAGGCTCAGGTTATCCAAAGTGTTGATTTTTTCATGGGAGAGAAACTGAAACATCAATACAAACAGTCTATTCCAGTCCAACCAAGGGCAATAACATTAGTATTTTTGGTTGCCCATAAACCATCACCAATTGAAATGTCTGAATACTTGAGGTTCCTTTAAATAGTGATATTGAGACATTAATGGGCAACAGTGTAAAGCCAGATCTGATGTGGCATTTGATCAGGGCTTACATTATTTGCATGAAATAAGGAACAGAGTAAGAAAATTACATATATTATGTGACAACTTTTAACTACAGTAGTATGTCGTAAAGTCGAAGTCCTAGGGACTACAGATTTTATTTCGCAGTTTTGAAAGTTCAAATTATAGAGAGGTAAACATAAGAATATATAACCCCCCAGAAATGATTATTATCAGTTTTTTCCTATCAAACACATGTTTTGTGTGGGTAAAAGAAACGTCTCTCTGAGATGCTTCTTTTATGCACACAAAACATGTGTTTTAAAAGATAATATTTAAAATAGTTCATAGATAGACCCTATTCTCTGAATCCATTTTGTTCGAAATTTATTTCGAATTAGTGAGTATTTAAAAAGATCAGATTTGGAATTTTCGAGGTTTTACTGTATATAATGGAATGTCCAGAGTACATGTACATGGAAAATGAGTCTTTTTAACTTGAATGATTGAACAAGTGCATATCTTGCTATGCAAGTTATTCAGGCCCTGATAGAATATATGGATATGTTAAGAATAAATATGGTGAAAATTGCATGCCTGTATCATCAACAGAAATATTTTTCAGAATTCTTGGCTTAACAGCTTCAGTGAAGACCTCATATAGAGGATTTTACATGATCAAGTGCTCATTTATTGTCCCCCGCCTTTTCGAAGAAAAGCGGAGGGACATAGTTTTCGGCATTCCGTCCTTCCGTCCTTCCGTCCGTCCTTCCGTCCTTCCGTCCTTCCGTCCCCCTAATATAGTAGGTACCTTGTGTGCGCAACTCCTCCTACAGTTTTATGCCGATTCTTTCGAAACTTTACAGATGTTTTAGTCATGGTCTGAAGATATGCATGTGGTTTGGATATTATCCTGAGATTATTTTTTGTCACTTTTTTCGCAATTTGAACTTAGTCATTTTTAGGCGTTTTTACTATCAAAGTGAAAAGATAGTGGGTACCTTGTGTGCGCAACTCCTCCTACAGTTTTATATCGATTCTTTTGAAACTTCACAGGTGTTTTGTACATGGTCTGAAGATATGCATGTGGTTTGGATATATTCCTCAGATTATTTTTTAACACTTTTTCCGCCAGTTGAACTTAGCCATTTTTCTGACATTTTTACTATCAAAGTGAATGGATAGTGGGTACCTTGTGTGCGCATCTCCTCCTACAGTTTTATATTGATTCTTTTGAAACTTCACAGGTGTTTTGGACATGGTCTGAAGATATGCATGTGGTTTGGATATAATCCTCAAATTATTTTTTATCACTTTTTCTGCTATTTTAACTTAGGCATTTTTCTGGCGTTTAATAATGGCGGGGGACATAAATTCTCTGAATTTGCTTGTTATTGAATTTATTAAATGTGTTGAGGAAAAGAGATAAAATGCAAGGCTTTTTCAAGTATTTTATCTTGATATCTCAGTATGTTTGTTAAGCTATCATGATTGCATTTTATTACCTATAGATTTCTTGTTTTCCTCAGATAAAATGCTAACTTCACGACCACCATGGGTTGGACCAGACTATAAACCTAAAGACCTAGATAAAAATATGTATGCCTTTTTACATGACTTCAATCCCAATGAACCAAACATGCCAAAGTCAGCCCTGTTGTTCCACAATCGTTGGGGAATTTTAAAGAAGAAACATGGATTGACGACAGACCCTATGAGGGAGCTCGGACTTAGTACCCAGAGACGAAGGGAAGGACATAGAGCCCTCACAGTAAGCAAAGTTATAATGTTAGAATAACTGCTGCTCAAGCAATGTACATGTAAAACCTGTGTAAAAAAGGCTACTCAAAAATAGACAAAACAAAGATCTTAATTACAAATGGTAGCTTAATGAAGGTCAAAAGTATTGCAGAATGCTCCAAGGGGAGCATTCTGCAATACTTTTGACCTGCATTAAGCGATAATTGATCTTGAAAAACAATTTTCAGTCTTTTTGAGAGTGGCCGTTTTACACAGGTTTTACTGAACATGTAAAACCATTAAAATCTTTGCACTGTGACCAGACAGAATATTACCTGCATGGGACATGCTCTTGACCAATCAAAATTCTAAATTAGCTACTGAATATTAATGAGGTTTACTGTATCAAAATTCTAAATTAGCTGCTGAATATTGATGTCAGAGGTTTACCTGAACAAAATTCTAAATTAGCTACTGAATATTGATAAGGTTTACTGTATCAAAATTCTTAATGAGCTACTTAATATTAATGAGGCTTACTGTATCAAAATTCTAAATAAGCTACTTAATATTATTGAGGTTTACTGTCTCAAATTTCTAAATTAGCTACTGAATAATAATGAGGAAGTTTACTGTATCAAAATTCTAAATTAGCTATCTAATATTGATGAGGTTTACTATATTTACTGTAATATCAAGGTGAATACAGTTATAAATGCGTTGCCTATTTTCTAGTCAGGAGAGGACTTTGAGTACACAAGGACAGGTCGAACAGCTACCCTTAGTGAGACTCTAGGCTATGATCTTGTCAACCCCAGAGAACAGAGAGTAAATGAACTGGTCAACACAGAATGGTACCCGCCTGTCAGAACTTCAGGTAGAAGGTAAGTTGATCACACGGTAGCCAGTCTCAAATTTGAAAGTAAACAGGCCCCGAGATTACATAAAAAAATCATGCTCAACTCAACTAAGCATGAAATTTATCCTGCTCATATATGTTAACTTGTTGGCATTTTGAAATTTGTTATTCATTTTTCTGCATTTTAGTTTCTATGAGCAGTTGAAATTTCATGCTTGGTGCCAGGTGTCAATTTTTCATTTTAACAAACAGCCTTGGAGGAAGGGATTAAAGCCTGAATAATGGTTTAATAGATTAGAGTAAAAAAAAATCAGGGGGTTACCATGTGTACATTTTGTTTTAGGTGTGAGATATGTAAAATGGTATGGATTTTTTTTTTTTGATACTGATCATGAGAAATGCTTAGAAAAGTTTACTGTGTATACTATATTTTCTCAGATTATACATGTACAATCAAAATAATTATGGACATTTTTAATTGACAACTAATTCTTTTATTTCTTTACTCATATTCATAGATCCTGATATAAAGCAAAATTTTAAGTGTAAAATTGTAATTATTTTCTTCTGTAAAGCATGTGTTTTGGGTGCTCAAAAGAACCATCTCATTGAGATGGTTCTTTTGAGTACCCACAACATATGTTTTTGTTGAGAAAAAAGAAATAATTTTCATTTACACACTCTTAACTGGAGGCCTGCATATTATCTACAAATACATGTATCTCCATTTTCAGACCAAATTTAGCAGGAGGCACCAATTACCCAGGCACTTTAAGATCCTCACAAGCAATGACTTACGAAGGCAGTATTGAAGAGCAGAAAAATCCTAGAATTGTTCTCATATCTTCAAGAGTGCCAGCAGCTGAGGTGAGACTTAGGCCAAATAAAATAAAATACCTGTGTTTAGGCTAACCCGACTCTAGGTTATGTAAATTTATTGGTGAAACCTACATTTTTTCAGGTTTTCTGGAAAAAATACAATTTTATGCATTTTGAAAGGCAAAATGCCTTTCAAAATGCATAAAATTATATATTTTTTTTCCCGAAAAAAAAAATTGAAATAAATATGTGTGCATACCCTACCTAAAATTTTCAGAGCCATTACCCGAAACACACTTATTTTTTTATTTGACCATACTTATCAATTGATTATAGGAATCATGGCTTTTCCTTTTACATGCGTAAACATTTAGCAAGTTCTGAGGGCGCTCTTTAATTTAGAGGAAAAATATGTTTGATCACTATTATTTCCCAAATTCAATGAAATGTTCATCAAAATTTGTGAAAACAATTGTCACTATGTTTTGTTACCATTTGAACATCAACATGTGGTATGTTTTCATTAATATTCATTTTCCAGTGCAAATCTATTAACTATTGCAGTTTATAGAAGCCAGATTAATAATCAGACTCCTTACCCACTGTGCATAGAGGACCAACTATTACAGATCTACTAGATGCCATCGTATGCTCAATATAATAAGTAGACTGTCATTGAGCAAACAGGCTCAAACCGCGAAGACAGGTTTTCACTAGGGAACAGGATTTTAGTTAAGAGTGCGTGACGAAAATTTAATTTTCTTATTTCTCAACCAAAACATATGTTGTGGGAACTCAAAAGAATCGTCTCAATGAGACGGTTCTTTTGAGCACCCAAAACATATGTTAAAAGTGATGGGTAAGAAAATATTTACATTTTTATGCTGAAAATTATTGTTTATTTGAATCTGTGGGGGAAGTTGCTCATATGGGCCAACACATTAAGTTTTGGTATTTATCACATTGGCAAGCAGTGGAGCCTCAGACAAGCCTTGGCATACACAGTCTTGCCAGAACCTTTGCTTCTAGCATACACAAAGTATGGAAGTAGAGGGTGGCTAAGACCAAAAATTAGACCTCTAGCCCCTCCGCATAAGTTAGCATTGGCATTTATTGGAGGCTCTTGTGCATAAGCAATAAGGCCAAAATAAAAGATACCTGTGTTTAGGATAATTCCAACCCTGCCTAAATCTACTGGTGAAACCTAGAATTTTTTTCAGGTTCTCTGGAAAATATATAATTGTATGCATTTTGAAAGGCAAAATGCCTTTCAAAATGCATAAAATTATATTTTTTTCCAGAAATAAAAATAATTAAAAAAAATATGTGTGCCTACCTAAAGTTTTTAGACCTGTTACCGGAAACACACTTATTTCTTTATTTGGCCTAAGTACCATAATCTCATGTTATTTTGATTTCAGTTACTCCTAGATGGTGTTCTATTTGGAGTCATTCCAGTGGTGTATGAGTATGAGGGGACCACCGCAGAGTCTTTGTCACTGAGGGTGGAACAGGCTCTACAAGGGAGACAAGCACAGTATGTATAATTGCTAAGATTATCCCTATGGTAAGATAAATGTTCTGAAGTTTTGAACACTTTTCTTTCTGTTTTAAAATAAATTGTTGGTTATCAGGGCTGGAATTAACAAAGTGCTTGTCACACTACCAAACAGGGAAGACCCTGATCAGAGCAGTCTGATATGGGTCTGCACTGTTTGTCTAGGCCTTAGTGGTGGCTGAAGGCTGTTGTAGGAGTTTTGTGTTAGCCAACTTTTAACAGATCACTCATCAACTACAACAGCCAATGTATAGAAGTAGATAAAGGTTTGGTTTTTGATTTGATTCTTTACATACCAATCAACAATTTTTCAGTTATGTTGGGACAGGTCTTCTTGGGTTGAACCAGAACAAAACAAGGATTAATATGTCTTGCTCAATGACACAAAGCTGTGACTCAAGTGAGGCTCGAACCCACAACCGCTCAGTCTTAAGTCAAACACTCTTCCACTAAGCCACTACACAGGCCTCACTGAATACTTGTGTTTGTTTGTCTTTAGAATAATACACATCATTGACACTTCTGCCCTTATGGTAAATATATTGATAATGCTCTTTTCTTATACAGGAGTATAGGTTTATTCTGCCATTGTGAAGAGCCAGGGGAGATAAGACTGGTACATGGTTGTAATGTCAGTATGAACACTCTGGATTATCCTGATGCCAGGGAATTCTTCGAGAATGTTTCTGGTCATGTACTACCCACCAATGAGGGAGGACAGTTTGATGTATTTGCTCCTCTTGCCGCATCAGGTAGGTAACAATGATGAAAAAAATTACCTCCTAGTAAATTATACAATAATGACACAGCTTACTTCTATGCAGATCATTCAAGCTTGCCTTCTTGTCAATTATTATATCAAGGCAGAGTTAACTTCACTGTCAATCATTAAATGAAGGCACAGCTAGCTGACTTTCCTGAGAATCATTCGAGCTAACCTTCCTGTCAGTCATAACAGGTAATCTCACTGTCAATTATTCAGTCACTACAGAGCTAACCTGTATGTCAGTCATTTGGATACGATGGTCTACCCTACCTGTCAATAATTATTCAGTCATGGCAGAGCTAACCTTCCTATCAATCATTAAATAATGACAAAGCTGACCTCCACATGTACAGTTGACTACCTGTCAGTTATTCAATGACATGGCAATTGAACTCCTTGCCCAATCATTCAGTGAGGTCAGTGAGCTAACCTTTCAATAGTGAGCTAACCTTACTAGGGTGAGCTAACTTTAATAGCATGAGCTGAACTTCCTAAAATGAGCTAACCTTCCTGTCAACCATTCAATAAAGACAAAGCTGACCTTCACAGCTTACACCTTGTCAGTTATTATTTGTTTCAGAACTGACCTCCCTGACACTCATTCTTTAATGAAAGAACTAACCTCCCTGTCCATTATACAATTTTTGTCTTCAATGTAAATTATGTATATGTTCTGTAGTGTAGTCTGCATCAAAAAGTAAGTGAGTATGATCACGAAATACCACAATCACACACTGCAGACCAACCCACCGCAACATGAGGAAGAGCCAAAGAACTCTAACAGTCACGACATCAGGATGACAATTGAAGTAAAGCAACCAGCTCTCTCTCTTCCTCGTCAAGATGATTGCAAAACTAGAAAACAATAAGTAATGCTTAACAAAACGAGGGCAAAACACAGAATCCCCACAAATAATGGGAGCAACATTAAACAATGATTCAATAACAACGAAACCATCAACTTAGAACAGACAACACCTAAGCCATCAGGGGGCTTAAATGCATTTTAGTGGCACCAAATCTTGGCCCTAGATTCTGTTGTTGTTAAAGCACAAAAATTGTTAAGCTCACATATAGGCTTCCTAACCTATGCAATTTATCATCACAGAGAAACAATCTAATCAAATTAACACACTATGATGAAACAAAGAAAAGGGCTCACGACTTACAGATAGTCAGAGCTAAAGAAAACCTTAAGTTGAGTCACAGATTTTTGAAATGAAATATCTTTCTCATGTGCTAGCTCATATCATCTTTCCATTCTGATTTCAAGAGTCTGGTATGGAGTTAATGGTACAGCTGACAGTATTGACAGGAATACAGTTCTCAAGTCCTACAGGAATCATTGGAAACTACAATCATGGTGAGCTATCTTATCATTGTTATACTGAGTTTTGATATATTATGTCCCTCACTGAAGGGGTGGGGAACATATTTTTTTTTGGTGCGGACTCAGTCAGAGTTGGCATCAGCACTGGTGTGTGCAAGATGTCTCGTAAACTGGATTGGAATCTGGTGCATGATGAAGACTTGATTAGTTTTTGCTGACCTTGTCCTAATTTTCAAGGTCACAGTGGAGCTAAATAGGTCAATTTTGAGCATGTGTGGTGGGGAGGACATTCTGTTTTCTCTGAAAACAAAACTAGTTTCTTTTGCAAACAGTGTAGTTCCAGATCAGCTGGCTAAACATAGAAATTTTATGATTTCATCAGGTATTTAAATCTTCACTGCCATGTTTGTTTTGTTAATAGCAAATTCAATTAACTCTATCCGATGTGTGCTGGACTGTCAAACTAGACCCAGGGTATACCCAACATCAAGCAAATGAATAATAAAAGTGTGAATATATTTGGGAATATATGCACATGGGTGAAAGTTTTCAGGATTATTCCTGAATTCAGGATTTTGAGGCTGACTTTCCACAGAAAGCTGAATTAAGCAGATTATAATTAATAGATTTTCAGATCTACTTTCAGTATGTCTTAAGACAACTGACCATTTAACTTGAAGTTGTTTTTATTTTGTAGGCATACTGCTTGTTTTAAGTTTTGAATTTCAAAAATTCTTGATTTTGGAAATTTGAACTACATGTATCACCCATGTATATGTACTGACTAGTTGTATCTTGGGAAGTGTTGTCTTCAGTTTGAATACCAGTACGAGGGTTAGTCAAAAATAACTGAGCCCTACCTTATAACATTTAATTCAAGTAAAATGGACACATATTTAAATGATATTTCATCGCAGTTATATGTCATCTATTCAATAACCTAATCTATATCTGTTGGTTGGCTTTATATACTGGTTGCTAGGCAACCAAACATGACCTGTCGGACAGGTGCGTTCACGCTGTAATACATCAATATCTTAGTGTTGCCATGGAAACATTGATGAAAATGTAATGCTGCATTCACTGTCGTTTGATGCCTATTACATGTACCTACTCAGTGCCACAGAAAAGAAAACAACTGACCCCAAATTATACATGCGGTGGTTGTTTGATTTCAGAATTTAGCAAATTTTTACGTGCCTCAAGTCCCATAATTTATCCCACCCACATTTATATTAACACAATTTTAATAGAAAACATAAAATAATAGCCTAATAATGCTTTTGCAGTACTGCATACACGAGCAAACCCTCAGAAATATTAAACTCCTTATTTGGGATAAATGATTCTGTTTCCATGGCAACACAAACCTCATGTATTTGAAAATTAGTGAAATTTTGACTTATCTTGTTGCTAGGCCACGCATGCAATCATTGTTCACTTAAACATTTACGAACCAAGTATTTTGAAAAGACAATATGACATATGTTATTCACATAAATCTCAAACATGTCTTTCTCAAAAACTATCAAGCCCACAAGCTTTTTTAAGACATACTGCATATTCCTGGCGGCGGAGATCATGAACGCATCGCTCTGACTGACGATCTTTAGTTACCTAGCAACCATAACAGAAGCTTCATCCGGGTTATTATTTTGGGTCAAAACATCAATGACATATTATACTTATAAAAGAAAATCACATCTCTTGTCTACAATGTGAGGCTAAGATATAATGAGGTAGGGCTCAGTTATTTTTGACTAACCCTCGTATACAGATTATCAATAATACCACATAACCCAATCTTTTAACTTAAACCTGACAGCCAAGCAGGCTGGAAATCAGAAATGGATATAGCATTTTTTTTAGGTTCTACATTTCTCCTCACTTTTTTTATATAGGTGAGTGTTGAGGCTCAGTGGTAGAGTGCTCAACTTGAGATAGATGTCCCTGATTTGAGCCTTTTCATTGTTTTTTTAGCAAGACACTTTGTCCTCACTAACTGCATAGTACTGGCTCAACTCCAGAAACATCCTAACATGACTGAAAAATTGTTGACTGGAACTTTAATCATCAACTCAAATCAAAATCTAATCAAAAGCTCCCATCTTTTTATCCAATTAACTGGCAAGATTCCAGTGTTTAGCATACATTTACAAGCAGAGTGGAAAACAGTGTTGATCTTGATCAGAAGCCAGCTGATCTGGATCTATATAGTCTGGAAAAATGGATCCTTCAGAAATAGAGAGAGCCTACAATATAAGAAAATAGCAGACTCGGTTTTATTGAGTCTGTTCATGACAACTAATGGAAAGGGCAACAATTCTCACGCCCCCTATGTTGTTTCAAAACCAGGATATATTTAGGTCAGCATGATCAGCAAGAACACATTCATCAGACCAATGGTTTAGTTAATATATCAGGACAGTTTTATAATGTAAAGTCAACAATATATTGTTTTGTATGAATAATTGAAAGTTCTTATAAGAAAATAATGTTGATGTGTCCTATTTACTGTTATAGTGAACACAGACTGGTGTATACCGTACAAGGAAGGAGAGCCACCGAAGATGTATTTCTGTCAGAGCAAGTTGAATGTGTGGGCCAACACCGCAGACCAGGCTCAGGAAGCCTTGAGGACAACAAGAAAGAACTTGACACCCTACTTTGAGAAAACACACAGAGATATAGCTGCACAGTTGGCAGGTAGGGTACTGATTTGTATGTATTTTGTAAAAAAATTGGGACAACATTCTTTTAGTTATACCCCCGGCAAACTTTGTTTGTGGTGGGTATACTGTTTTCACGTTGTCCGTCGGTGCGTCGGTCCATTACATTTTGTTTCTTAAATATCTTGAACAGTCATTGCTGGATTTTCATCAAACCTTGCAAACATGTTCATATCTACAAGACCAATACTTTAGACAAAAAAGTAAGGGCTAGGGGCCAATTCTATTTGAGTTATTTCCCTTTGTAGTTCTAAATGGCTTTTAATATAGGGTTTTATGCTTATGCTATTATAGGCCATACACGGGCCGATCAACTCCTTTGATGGAACAATTTGATACTTTTCCTATGCAATGTAGACACATTGAACATATGCATGAAGGAGTTTGGTTTAGAAAAAATAATTGTTGACAAAATGACAGCTGTGAGAACTTAGACAATTTTTCCCTAATAAGGCTTTTGTAAATGCATAGATGGTGCCTTCATGGGCCGATCAACTCCTACCACAGCTTTTGATGGAACAATTTGATACTTTTCCTATGCAATGTAGACACATTGAACATATGAATGAAGGAGTTTGGTTCAGAAATAATAATTTTTGGCAAAATGACAGCTGTGAGAACTTAGACAATTTTTCCCTAATAGGGCTTTTGTATATGCATAGATGGTGCCTTCATGGGCTGATCAACTCCTGCCACAGCTTTTGATGGAACTATTTGATACTTTGCCTATACAATGTAGACACATTGAACATATGCATGAAGGAGTTTGGTTCAGAAAAAATATGTTTTTATACAGTTGCACTCAGAATAGAGTTGTGGCCACAGTAAATGCAATAAAGTGCCAGCCAAAAAGCTGCATCTGAAAATGTTGTCTGCTTAATTTATCTGCTGCACATGTTTAATAACATTGGTTAATGTAAGAATAGAGGCAAACAATGTGGACACAGTGGGTCTACACTGTTTATTGAAGAGGCTTCTATAACAATAAAATTTGTCTACTTTTGTTGTTATTGGCACTTTAAGTGTTACAATTGGACTTCTCATTTCCTTTGTGTGCTGTCAAAAGATTCCCCCCTCCCCATAACATTGTTCTTGTTCTTAAGAATGCTTGCATGTGAAAGCAGTGTTTTAGTTTTTGTTATGAAGGCACCGAATAATGACCTGCATAACTTGTATTACATGCATGATAGCACAACTTAATGAAATCAAATGGCATTGCATGTCTTTTCTTTTCTTTATCACTCTAGGAATATTGACAATTTTCTTGACGTAGATGCCTGATGTTGTGGTGTTTATTTACATCCATAGCATAGAAAAGTAGCTTGTGTTTTATTTTCCATTCATTTGTAGGTGAGATGGTGTTCAGTGTTCTAGGACAGACAGAGATCTATGGAGTCAGGAATATTACTGCAGCATTACAGAGTGGTCTGAAAGAACTAGGAACACAGTCTGATGTAAGCATTTCCTGTCATACCTGTTTAGATCAATGGAAATTTCCAACTAGTTTGACACAAATTAGATCAATGGAAATTTCCAACTAGTTTGACACAATAAGTTTGAATGATAATTTTCTGTCTGTCTGTCTGTCTGTCTGTCTGTCTGTCTCTCTCTCTCTCTCTCTCTGGCTCTCTCTCTCTCTGGCTCTCTCTCTCTGGCTCTCTCTAAGAACTGTATAAAATGACAGTGTGAATACAGTCGAACTTCGATGGCTCGAACTCGTCGGGACCGTCGGTGCGAGTTCGACCCATCCATGTGTTCGAGCCATACCTTGCCTGACAATTTTCTAGTTGGTTCATGTGTACTTTATGTCATCACGGACACCACGTTTTTGCAAAGCGCACGTGACACCTGCCACTGATCAATAGCCCTTTGCATGCTAGAGCCGATGAACGTGTTGAAAGTAAATACATTTCTAAGCATGCGCATATGCGCAGGCTGATCAATGCATTTGCTATCGCGTAAGCTGTACCGTTTGTCTTCTTGTGGGTGAATGTTCCTGTTAATGTTTCATTACAGCTTATGTTCGGTTGTTTATCGTTTCCTTTAGAACAATAAAAGAAAAAAAACAAGTTTGTTTCTTATTTTTTATTCACAATGTGCAAGTCTCAATAACAACGAATAAAAACATGAAAAAATGACAAACTCCCCAGGATGTTTACAACAAAGACGCGGATTAGAGTGTACCGCGGCGCTGCACAATCTGATGCCTGTCTTTATCCAGCCAGGCATGTTTTACTAATTTTGACGCGCGAATTCTTGATTACATCTCATTGTCTTTAATTATTTTCGGCCGCCCTACTAAGTGGTGACAAGTGAGAACTTACTCAAATCTTTGATCTGCTAAATTGCCGCTAATTGTTGCTTCACACGTTCCGCTCGTCAGTTAGGTAACCCAAGGGTAAAATCATCATTGTCACGGAGCGCTTATGAAAATAATAATGAACTTAAATCAAGCGTGTGACTGACATTTGGTTCGAGCCATCATAGCATTTTTACATGAAAAAATGCCCTGCGGACCGTGCTTTGAGTTCGAGAGTTCGAGCCATCACTGTTCGAGCCTGGGGTGTATTTTAACATTAAATGTAAAGGGAAATTGCCGGGACCGACGAGCGAGTTCGACTGATCGCTGGTGTTCGAGACAGGCGAGTTCGAGCGACCAAAGTTTGACTGTACCAGGCTTTAAAAATCAGGGGTGGAGTGTATTACGTAAATTTTGATTTTTTATCCCCCGACGAAGTCGGAGGGATATAGTTTTGGCGTCGTCCGTGCGTCAGTCCGTCCGTCCATTCCGTCCGTCCGTCCGGAACCATATCTCAGTACCTATTGGTCAGATTTGATTCATTCTTGGTACAAATGATAAGTACCATGGACTCTCAAACATCCAATAAGTTTGGTCAAAATCAACCCCTTAACACTTGAGTTATTGCCCTTGTTTTAGTATAGGCAATTATAAGGCAAAACCTATATTAGCTTTTTTGTGTGATGATCTTCACATTTTATCAAAGCTATTATATTTAACAACTTCTCACTATTAGACCATGATTGCCAAGTGCCTGTAGATAAGCATGGCAGTGTCAAAGTTTTACCCCACCCCCTTTGACCCCACCTAAGGGGTCAAAGGTCAAATATTTAAATTTCGCAATAACTAAGGCAATTGTCAATTATTTTTGCTGAAATTTTGCATACAGGCAGAGCAGCAATAGGTATGAAACATATCAAACGGGATTTCAGTTTGAAGGCATGGGTCCGAGCCTGTTGGGTGGACTTAGGGGGTGGGGCCGAGGTCAAAATTAAACTTTTTCAGAATATGGTCATGTTGCATATCAAATTAAAGCTGACGACACTGGCAGCAACATGGTAGCAAATATTTTGCCCACAGACACACCCTCGACCCAGGGGGTGGGGTCAAAAGGTCAAACTATATCTTTTTCTGAAAGTAGTCATGTTGCATATCAAATTAAAGCTGACAACGCTGGCAGCAACATGGTAGCAAATATTTTGCCCACAGACACACCCTCGACCCAGGGGGTAGGGTCAAAAGGTCAAACTATATTTTTTTCTGAAGGTAGTCATGTTGCATATCAAATTAAAGGGAATTGATCACAGAGCACCATGAAGGCAAATATGCTGTCATTACACACACCAACGACCCCGTGGGGTGGGGTCAAAAGGTCATTTTCTTTTTCTTTTCTAAAAGTGGTCATGTTGCATATCAAAAGAAAGTGGAAGAAGTGTAGACCTACATGCAAGGTAACACTTTGAATTTACACACACCCTCGACCTCTGGGGTTGGGTTTAAAGGTCAGATATTGAAATTGTGCAGATGTAAATATATTTTTTATTAAACTAAGCACTAAAGCATACTTGACAGGTGTTTGTTATGATCTGAATGATACTGAAGGTGAACTAAGACTTAGATAAATGGGATATATGTTTTGTGATTTACATGTTTCTCTCAAATAACCCTTCGTCGGGGGATATAAATTCGTCGAATTTGTCTTGTTTTCTATATCAAAATATCCCCTCTTTCTAAAAATTAGGGGGTATCTTTAAAAAAGGGTGGGCAAATCCCTCAACCCCCTTCCTAGAATAGACAATCAATTGACCATTTGTAATGTATTTCTGATTACTAAGATTTTAATCTCTCTCTGTCTGTCTGTCTTTCTCTCTCAGCAGCACAGAATGACTGTTTATAATAACATGTACATTTCTAATGACTAATTCTGATTTTACAGAGGAATCCACTGGAATTTCTAGGAGAATATCTCTTGCAACAGGCTGGGGTCTCTGATCTACAATTTACAGGCACTAGAAAGGTCAGTTCTCATAATAAATCAAGGTGTTTGTTCAAAGGACAATAACACATTTAAACATAGCATCCAATTTATTGGATGTTGACATCTGAAAACAGTGAAGACCTGGAAGAGATACTGCAGAATGGGGATGTTCTAATTGCGTTTTCAGATTAGCCTAACTATGTCTGATCAGGCATATACATTTTGAACTTTAATATAATTTGAACATCCCAAAGAAAAACTTAATGTAATTCAAGTCAGTTACCCACATCAAACTGAAAATGGACACATCCATAAGGCAGGAAAGAGTCATACACTGGAAAATCATCTGACTATTAGCCGAGATCTATTTAAAGTATTCCATGTAATCTGTTTTTGTGACTTACCCAGATCACAGATGAAAAATTTCTTTCATTTGTCATTTTAGGACAAGTGTTATGTCAAACACTGCTTAAAACGTTTTTATACCAATCAGTCTGTTATAGCATGAAATTTCTAGATTTGGTTTTTTTAACTGGGTTTAGCATCATTCATGCCCATAAGCAATAAATTATGTAACATTCTGCCTTCAGACTGTAAACTAACTTTGAACTTACTATTAATATGCTATCAGAATTTCATTTTAGTAGGTCTAATAGTTGGGTTGTATGCACATTGTGAAATTTAAGCATAAATTTTTGGGTACACTTTATTTTTTTCACAGAAGCTATCTCCAGTAATGTTTGATAAGTCTGACTATGAGGAGGAGGAAGATGAGGAGGAAGTTGAGGAGGAGGAAGAGAGTCTATCAGAGAGGAAGAGGCAGACCTCAGATTGGGATGAGGTTGGAGAGGAAGAACATCTCAATGAAGAACAAGAGGATGAGGACAGAGGTAAGATATAAGATAGTGATGAGGAGGAGGCAGACCTCAGATTGGGATGAGGCTGGGGAGGAGGAACATCTCAATGAAGAACAAGAGGATGAGGACAGAGGTAAAAATAAGATAGTGATGAGGAAGAGGCAGACCTCAGATTGGGATGAGGTTGGAGAGGAGGAACATCTCAATGAAGAACAGGAGGAGGACAGAGGTAAGTAGTAAGATAGTGATGAAGAGGAGGAGAGTGTCTCAGAGAGGAAGAGGCAGACCTCAGATTGGGATGAGGCTGGAGAGGAGGAACATCTTAATGAAGAACAAGAGGATGAGGACAGAGGTAAGAAATAAGATACTAATGAGGAGGAGAGTCTATCAGAGAGGAAGAGGCAGACCTCGATTGGGATGAGGTTGGAGAGGAGGAACATCTCAATGAAGAACAAGAGGATGAGGACAGAGGTAAGAAATAGGATACTGGTGAGGAGGAGAGTCTATCAGAGAGGAAGAGGCAGACCTCGATTGGGATGAGGTTGGAGAGGAGGAACATCTCAATGCAGAACAAGAGGATGAGGACAGAGGTAAGAAATAAGATATGGATGAGGAGGAGGAGGAGAGTCTATCAGAGAGGAAGAGGCAGACCTCGATTGGGATGAGGTTGGAGAGGAGGAACATCTTAATGAAGAACAAGAGGATGAGGACAGAGGTAAGAAATAAGATACTAATGAGGAGGAGAGTCTATCAGAGAGGAAGAGGCAGACCTCGGATTGGGATGAGGTTGGAGAGCAGAGCATCTCAATGAAGAACAAGAGGATGAGGACAGAGGTAAGAAATAAGATACTAATGAGGAGGAGAGTCTATCAGAGAGGAAGAGGCAGACCTCGATTGGGATGAGGTTGGAGAGGAGGAACATCTCAATGAAGAACAAGAGGATGAGGACAGAGGTAAGAAATAAGATACTAATGAGGAGGAGAGTCTATCAGAGAGGAAGAGGCAGACCTCGATTGGGATGAGGTTGGAGAGGAGGAACATCTCAATGAAGAACAAGAGGATGAGGACAGAGGTAAGAAATAGGATACTAATGAGGAGGAGGAGAGTCTATCAGAGAGGAAGAGGCAGACCTCGGATTGGGATGAGGCTGGAGAGGAGGAACATCTTAATGAAGAACAAGAGGATGAGGACAGAGGTAAGAAATAAGATACTAATGAGGAGGAGAGTCTATCAGAGAGGAAGAGGCAGACCTCGATTGGGATGAGGTTGGAGAGGAGGAACATCTCAATGAAGAACAAGAGGATGAGGACAGAGGTAAGAAATAGGATACTAATGAGGAGGAGGAGAGTCTATCAGAGAGGAAGAGGCAGACCTCGGATTGGGATGAGGTTGGAGAGCAGAGCATCTCAATGAAGAACAAGAGGATGAGGACAGAGGTAAGAAATAGGATACTGGTGAGGAGGAGGAGAAGAGTATCTCAGAGAGAAAGAGGCAGACCTCAGATTGGGATGAGGTTGGAGAGGAGGAACATCTCAATGAAGAACAAGAGGATGAGGACAGAGGTAAGAAATAAGATAGTGATGAGGAAGAGGCAGACCTCAGATTGGGATGAGGCTGGGGAGGAGGAACATCTCAATGAAGAACAAGAGGATGAGGACAGAGTAAAAAAAAAATAAGATAGGCCTTGTTGTGAGAAACACCTGTCTAGGGTTTCTGACCAGGTCATCCTCAAATCAGCCTGCTCATAAATAAGATACTAATGAGTTTGGGTTCAATAATATATGGAAGAGACACTGCGAACTAGGTTGGGGATGGGGAGGAGGAGATCCCCCATTGAAGAACAAGAGGACGAGGACAGAGGTAAGAAATAAAAAAGTGGTCAGTTTGGGTATAACAATATTTGATAAATCAAATATATGGAAGAGGCACCTTGGACTGAGTGTAACTAGTGAGGAGGATAATCTTAATGCAGAAACAGGAGGATGAGGACAGAGATAAGAATCAGTTTATTGTTGGGTTTAAGTACAGTGATATAGAGAATACTTCTGTAGGTGTGTGTCTTTTGATATCAAGTTTGCCAGGTAAGGCTTGGAGAAGGCATGTCAAATCACAAGGCTTGCTTTGCGATTCAACAAGCCTTCTATAAGCCTTGCCTGGTAAACTTGATATCAAAATACGTTAACATGGCATTCTTTTTATCAGTTTACCTATTGTTTCACTTTTCAAACCAGCGATTATGACGTATGTATTGATTTTTGTGTCGATGCAGGGTCATTGGCGACATCGTTCAAAAAGAACAACGTCATCATGACCTGATAAGGACACATGCCGTGAGATAGTCCAACATTTATCAGGTCAGCATGCAACAATGGAGTTAATTATATTAGAGGTTACTGATAAGTATAAATACTCATTAATAATACAATGTGACTTTCAGACTTATCTGTACTAAGTCATTATAAATGCAACACTTGGATAGCAACTCAATTTTAATGCTCCCCGAAGGGGCAGCATATAGTCGTAGCTTAGTCATTAATCTAATTCACTCGAATTCTCAGCTTTTTTGACCCAGTCACATTTGTTACCTTGGCTCTGGCATTGGCTTTTAAATAAAATCCAAGGTGTGGTTAGAAAACATTTGCTCAGGGCAAAATTTTGAAGCAAATAATTGGCTGGAGCCAAGAATGTGTTGAGATTTTAAAGTTAGTCATTATACGATTGTATCTGTTTGCGATCCATAACTCTCTATTATATATTAATTGGATTAGTGAGTTAGTAAAAGAAGTTAAAAGCAGTGCAGAAAAAAAGCACAAAAATTTTACGAAATAAAGATGAATTTAATTTTGATAATGTTAACAAGTCTAAATGAATGAAACAACTTCAACACTTCTTCATTTCCCTTTTCTAGAAGCAAAGAAGGATGAAGGGACAGAGAAAGCAGCAAGAAGACAGAAGAGAGAACAGAGAAAGAAGGTTCTTGAGAAAACACAAGAGTTGAGTCAGAAATTCGGTACTCTTAGATCAACAGGGAAAATTGAGAGACTTGTAAGTGGACTTATATTAGGAGTGCCAGCTATGGTGGTCCCAAATGAACATTTTTTTTTAAAAATCAAAAAAAAATCAGAAGTTAGTTTGGTGCCAAAAACAAAAGACATTTGTTCATTTTAAGTTATATGTTAACAACTTCAAGGATATATTCATTTTTCCCTGTGTTCGCACAGGAGGAGACTATAGGTTTGCTGTCTGTCTGTCCATCCCTCTGTCTTTCTGCTGAAATATGGACCCAATATAACTCAAAAACTATTCAAACTAGCTTGATGAAACTTGGTATGTGAACAGATGGCAATGTGCTAATAATGCACATCATTTTTCCTTCACTGTCACATTAAAATTGTGGTTGCTATGGTAACGGAAAATTGGTAGGGGACTTATGTGTTGCGAGCAACATCTGCTTGTTCTTTTTAGTGCTTTATTATCATTATAACACATTTCATATGAATTATTCATTATTTTAAAGATATCAAAAATTAAATACCATTATTAAGAATTAGGAAATATGATGTTGCGGCATTTGTTAATGGGTGTTTTTGCAGTGGACATCAAATGAATAAATATTTACATGCCATGTCTACAAACAGGCTCTTTTATGACATGTTCAAATTCTTAATCATTCAATGCAATTTAAAATTTGCGTTTCAGACTTCCCAAAAATTCTCTGATCATCCTGAGAAGAGGACACCCATTGCCATGGAGATTCTCTCCAGTGAAGTGGAATACAATAGACTACTACAGGCTATTAGAAATGTCTACTTTAAACCTCTAAATGCCGCTCTTAAATCTAACAGGTAAAACTCATGTTTTTTTATGATCACAAAACTATATCTTTTGACCTGTTTGGTTCTTTGGGATATTTATTTACATATTTCACAGAAAATGAATAACAAAGGTACTGATCAGACTGTGCAGATGGACAGTCTGATCAGTGCCAATTTTTTTTTGCATGCAACAAAAATTGGCTAGATTGCACTTTACCGGTCTCTACTGACTTTGACTAAGGTTTTTAGGTAAGCTTGTATCTAAATATGTTTACATTATAGTTCTATACGCTTTTGACATACGTATCTGCAATCCTGCAGGGTGTGGGGGCAATAGCCCCCATTATTTGTAAAATATTGGAACTAATTTTAAACAGTGACAGGTAAAGTGCAGTTGTCCCCAAAAATTGGTGTTTCCCTCATCAAGGCCCTTATGAGCCATGAGATTTTGGTACTTTTATCACATTGACAAACAGTGAAGGCTCAAACAAGCCTGCGCATCTGCACAGTTTTTCCAGAGCCTTTGTTGATCCACAAATAAAGTAGGGACGTAAATGAAGGCTCAGTCTAAAATCATGTACAGATCCAGAGGGGGACAGGGCGTCTGAACACCCCTGAAAAATCACAAAAATACAGGGTTACATAGCAATACTGGTCCGGATCCCCTGAAAATTAACAAAGCTACCAAGCCAGCATTCAATGTTGGGCCATCATTGGCACAGCTTTATGTTGGTGGGCCGATGATGGTACGTTTTTAGTGGTAATTGGATCCTCTCTCCCCTCATCAACTGAAAAAAAAACACCAAAAAACGTTGTCAGAGTTGCACCCCCTCTGACAAAATTTTCTGGATCTGAGCATGAAAATTTTGACCTTTAGCCCAAGTGGAAGCTGTGCGTGCATGTTATAAGAATGCCTCATGCATTTTTGATAAGTACCAAAATCTCACAAAATGGCTTATATATTGAGAAGAAAAGTTCATTGTTACCATAATAGAACCAAAACATAGAGTTTATTCCTGCTAAGAAACACTAACATCTTTGTGAGTTATTTTCTGAGAGTATGTTGATTGTTTTCTTCAGGGCTATCATCAGTAATCAGAATCTACAGATTATCTTCTCAGATGTCATGGGTATCCTACAGATGAGCAAGTGAGTACTCTTCATGAATATTCATGCTAAGCTCCACCCACTATGAATAATAATTATATAAATAAACTTTCATGTTTGGACATAGAAAAAGAAATTACTTGTCAGGTCCACTAGAGTAGGATCATATCTAGTCAAATTAAATTTTCGATAAGCAAACAGAGTAGATCCAGATCAGGCAGTTCTTACAAGAGCTGCCTGATCTGGGTCTGCTCTGTTTGCAAGAGTGTTAAAAGGCATCTCTATGAGGTAAAGGGTTAAATATATTTATTTAGCAACTACAAGTACTGTAGATTTGGTTTAATCATATCTATTGCTCAAATTGATATACAGTAAAACCTGTGTAAAACGGCCACTCAAAAATAGACAAAACAAAGATCTTAATTACAAATGGTAGCTCAATGAAGGTCGAAAGTATTGCAGAATGCTTTTTGACCTGCATTAAGCCATAATTGGTCTTAAAAAACAATTTCTGTCTTTTTGAGAGTGGCCGTTTTACATGGGTTTTACTGTATGCAAATACAAATATTTCAAAAATTCAAACAGGATTTAAACAGAATCTAAAACTTATTTTTTAGCACTATTGGTATCCAGGGGTCATGAGTTTGATCCTGACCTGGCCTGATACATTCATGGAGATTGATTGTGAAATATTTACCTACTGTCATTCTCCTTCCTCCGCTGATGTCAGTTACAAGCGAAAGTATGTGCACTGAGTACTGGTTAACCGTTTGGTCTAAGCTTGCCCCCTAAGTGTAGTTAGGTCAACTGACCATATAGACATGAACATAGCTGTTGACTAGGACGTTAGACAATAAACCAAACTAAGACTTATTTAGTTCATCTCATTCTGTAGATTTGAAGGTGATGCCATGCTAGAGCTAGCATCAGCCTCTCAGAAGCCTGAGATAAAAGGCATAGCAATTTTTTAGATAGAAGATAGCCTCTCATCTTATCATTTTGTCCCAACTCATTTAATAAGTTCATTAATAATTGAGCACAAATGTAAAATTCTATTTATCATTAGGCCAAATAAAAAAATGAATTGTTTCTCAGGCACCGCCACATCTGTTTTAATGTCCCTCCTTGTCTTTTTATCGCTAAATTCTAAAAATAAAATTGAAAAATAAACCGCATTTCCATTTCATACCATCGTTATCGGTAATGGCCATGCAGTTCCACTTGGACATTGTGGTCCATTGCGGTTAATGTCGGGTAGGTTAATTATTCTCGCCGCCATTTCCGGTTTTATGCGCACGATATTTTCCACTGTTTTAGTTAGTTATCCAGCGCTTACATTGTAAGTTTTATACAATAGTGATGAAATAAAATCTACTTGATGTGCAGATGTTTTCCTATCAAGTTTTATGGCCTGATTTGAATAATATCCGATGAGTAATATCCGATGAAATAACTATACAAGCAGAACTTTTAAAAAAAATATCGTTCCGAGTTGCGAAAAAAAAGTTCCCACATCTGTTTTTTGCCTGAATATAAATAAAAATAAAAACCCAACCTGCCGCATCTGTTTTTCAATAAAATGGCCTGAGAAACAATTTAATAATTTTTTTTTTGGCCTAATTTATATGACTTTAAAATTACTTTGAAATCACATTTTTGGTGTGAAACTATCAAGATTTTACCATATATAGGCACATTTGTATGGGCATTATTTCATATCTAGTGAATTATCCATTTTATTACATGACAGTATGCACCCCTAGTCGCGAAGTAATATGATAAAAAGATGAAGCAATTTTATAAAAAGACCTGAATTCAATATTTTGGGATAATCTCCAATATGTGTTCAAAATTTTGGAACATAGACCACTGGTTCAAATCAGCTGTTTAACATTTGAGCAGTTTACGGCTGCAATTTTGATAAGATTACTGCTGTAAATTACTGTCAAAATAATTACAGCTGTAAATTGGTTTTATTTTACAGGCCTGATATTGGCCTCATTACTTTGTCTAAGTTATGTCTCTATCATGTCTCATTTGCTGGATTTCAGGCCTTTAGAGCTTGTTTTTTTTCTTGATTTTCTTGAAATACTGTTTAAAAGGACAGCAAGCCTTCAGGCATGAAAAAGCTTGGTTCAGTATGAGGCTGAATTAAATGAACAGGAAAGCTGCCAGAGCGTTAGATAAGAAATATCTTTAAAAGACATCTCCTCCTGAACCACTGGTCCAAATTCAAAATAATTTCTCAGAATTGTTCCTCATAATACCCTCTACTAAAATTTCATAAATGGTTCCACTCCGCTGAATAAAAGGGCCACCAGAGCTCCAGATAAGAAATATCTTTAAACGACATCACCTGCTAGCCACTGGTCCAAATTCAAAATAATTTAACACAATTGTTCCTCATGATGCCTTCTACCAAAATTGAGGGGGCTCAGTGGTAGAGTGCTTGACTCGAGACACGAAGGGCCGTGGGTTCGAGCCTCACTGGCGTCACTGCATTGATGTCCTTGAGCAAGACACATTTATTCTAGCTTAGTACTGGTTCAACCCAGGAAGACCCGTCTCTGTTTATTTGAAAGATTGTTGATGGGATGTAAAGAATCGAATCAAACAAACAAATCTACCAAAATTGCACAATTGGTTCCACTCCACCGAACAAAGGGGCTGCTAGAGCTCTACATAAGAAATGTCTTCCTCATGTTGCCATCTACCAAAATTGATCAGAAGGTTCAGCTTGGCTGAACAACATGGCTACCAGATATCTTTAAATCATATCATATCTCCTTAGCCACAGGCCAATACATCATCTACTCATGTGCCTGGACTCAGATGAGCAATCCAGTGCCCTAGGACCCTCTTGTTTAAAAGTTAACATACAAATATTTGGATATTCATCACTCAGCCAGCACATGAGATTTTGATTCTTAACACATTTTAAAGCAACGAAGGCTCAGGCAAGCCTGCGGTGTAAATGAAGAACCAGGCCAAAATTTATCCCTGCAGGATGTCAGCATAATTGAGTGTTTGAAAGCAATTTTTGGTGCATTTGCGACAAGTACCCAAGTCTCATGTACTGGCTCCAATAAACAGTGCGGTCCCCTTTATAAATAACTCATTATAACAAGGATTTGGATATAATACGGTCATGTTGTGGCTTCTAAATGTTTTTACAATGAAAGTTTACAAAAGAATTATAGGAAAATGACCATAAAATGGTCTTTTTCTTATAATTTTTTTGTAAAATTGTCCCTTTGGCTTTATAACATGATTCACTTATAACACTGTCCATTCCTATGGAAACATAGCATTTTAAATGGACTGCACTGTACAAGTATAAGCTATAATGCAATTCTGGAGTGCAGTGGTTCAGTGGTAGAGTGCATGACTCGAGATTGAGGGGTTGCGGGCTTGAGCCTCAACGGAGGCACTGCGTTGTGTCCTTGAGCAGGACACTTTATCCTTTGCTTAGTACTGGTTCAACCCAGGAAGACTCAACCTAACATGACTGAAATAATGTTGACTGGGATGTAAAGAATCAAATCAAACAAATCATCAGTCTGATATATCACAGCTTAGCTTGAGTTATGAATTCTTTCAGGGATCTGACTGAAAATCTTAAGAATCGTCTACTAGACTGGGATGCCCAGGACTCTTGTATCGGTGATATATTTGTTCAATTCTGTACACATTTGAAAGTTTATACTAACTTTGTGAACAACAATGAGGTGATCCTGCGATGTATTGAAAGATGTAAGGAACAGACCCCTTCTTTTAGGGCATTCCTGAAGAGAAATGATCGGACCTCAGAAACAAAAATGTTGACGTAAGTACTGTCATATTGTATTGTAAAATTTAAATCCTATTGACGTATAGTTCCAGTTAAACAAATATTCTGAGTGTAAAATTGCCAATATTTTCCTATCCATAAATTTTAACATTTGTAATGGTGCTCAAAAGAACCGTCTCACATGCTGTTCTTTTAAGCTCACTTGTCACCATGGCTTCAGTGTTAAGAGCTGGTTATTTGTTGGATTTGATTCTTTACCTCCCATCAACAATCTTTCAGTTATATAGCGACAAATCTTCCTGGGTTGAACCAGTACTAAACTTGGATAAATTTGTCTTGCTCAAGGACCACAACACAGTGACACCGGTGATAAGAGCTGGTTAAATTTTTCAAAAGGCTTATCTAGTGAACCTGTGGATCAAAAAGTTCATACCTTGCCTGATATTATTAGCTTTCAAAAGACTATTCTTATTGAGACAGTTCTTTTGAGTACCCGCAACATATGTTTTGGTTGATATGAAAAATGTTTTTTTATTATGCACTCTTGACTAAAGAAACCTTGAGGTCACGGTCAAAGACTAAGAAATCAGATGCTTTCATTTAAGTGTTAATGTTGAGAGGCAAGTTTGATTCAGATGAGTTTGACACCCTGCAACAGCTCTTTATTTCTGATGATGAACTGCTAAAGCCTTTGTTAGATTGTACTTTTATCCCTGATATAGACATTGATATAGGCCTTTTCAAAATTTTCTTTTTTCTATTTAAAACAAACACTGCAAATCACTGTATTTTCACATGCTTTTTTTTACACTAATTTTATCACGGAAGCAAACACTATGAACCCTGATCAGACTGCTTCTAAAGAAGCAATCTGATCTGGGTACATATTGTTTGAAATATAGGCCACCTAAGTACATATTAAGCAGAAACTTGAGAGAGTAGGTAGCAATTTTCATGAATAGAGGGAAAATGGTTATAAATGGTCTTAAATTTGTGAACACAAGCTTCCTGATAAAATTGCACTCTTATCAAGGGTTATATTGGTATTGTATACATGACAATATTTCTTTTGCTTACTAGTTTTTGTTTGTTTGATTTGATTCTTTATGTCCCAGTCAACAATTTTTCAGTTATGTTGGGATGAGTCTTCCTGGGTTGAACCAGTACTAAGTAAGTCTTGCTCACGGACACAATGCAGTGACGCCAGTGAGGCTCGAACCTGCAACCCCTCTGTCTTGAGTTAAGCACTCTACCAATGAGCCACTGTGCTCCCTTTTGCTTGCTAGTGAGGACTTTTTTTTGTATGCTGATTATCTTTGCAAACAATTTCGATTCAGGTCAGGCCCAAAATGTCTGCCTGATCTGGTTCCAAACTGGACAACACTGTTTGCATTTCTGAATGAATGTTTAGGAAAAAATCTGTAGACTTCAAAATGTCATGAAAAACTACCCAGCATGCAAGAGTTTTAAAATGTGTATTTTAGGCTTCAAGAGATGTTATTGTTGCCTTCTCGGAGAATCAACGATTATGTGATGTTACTCAGCTGGTTTGAGGTACACACACCCAAGTCACATCAAGATAGAGTTGACCTTTCAGATTCTTTGATGACCTTGACTGAATTAGACCGGTGTATAAGAGAGGTATGTTCTTGATAATTATGATTAGTGTTGGTTTTATTTTTTATACTGATATGTATTTTGTCAAATTTGTTTTGCAATAATTTATGGGCATGCTCTGATGTAGTCTGGGATATTTCAGTTTGAACATTAAGTTTTGCTGACCTTTAGAGGGCTGACCTTTAGAGGTCACAGCTTCATTGATATCCTAATAGGGTGTTCAGAGTATATTGAAAAAAGCTATCAAACAGGGGGTGGTTATTTGGTCCTTAAGTCACCTGATTCATTCACCATTGAAGTTTGAATAAATAACATTTTTTATATATATGTGTATTTAACCCTTTGAGGCCCAGAGACCCCAAAACGGGTACTTTGGCAAACAGTGAAGATCCAGAAGAAATGCCGCATGATGCGTAATTTCATCAGGGTCTACACTGTTGGTTAAGATAACATCGATCTTCAGAGAAAGAAATACAATTTTTTATTTTGAAATTATTGCCTGTGGCCCTCAATATATACAATGGACCATCCTGACTTATCTGTATCAAACTTTATAGGAAATTCTATTGGTACGAAAAGGGTTAATGCTATTTGATCAAACAATGGTGATTGTGCAGAGGAAAACATGCTCATGTACTTAAAAAAGCCTTTCATTCATTTGCCCCATTTCTTCATTCTTTCTCTTCTTGCCCTCTTGCCTTTTTTCTCCCCCTAAGCAGGCATCTTTTGCACTAAGCCATCAAGGAATAGTTCCTCGTAATTACGAGTGAAATCTAGAAAGGACGAGTAATTCTTTCCAAAGCAATCGTCCTACAGGACGAGTGCTTTAGGAAGAATTACTCGAGGGACTCATATTACATAATACTCCCTTATGTTATATTTTGCATACACGTTTAAAGGACAAGTGCATGTGTTTGCAGGACTAGTCAAAATTGTAAGTCACTTGTCCTGCAGGACAAGTGCAATATTAAAATATTTTTGTCCCCTGCCTAGTCAGCATATGAGCTTACTCATATATCAAATATAAGACAATATTCTTGTCTTTTTGGAGTGAGGATCATTCAAAAAGTCTTGCATCAATTTCACATAAATATGCTGTGGCAGTGGAAAGGATATTGACTGACATGGGTGGTGAGAGATATGTTTTCTCAGAAAATGCTGCTAGGTTTTTTTATCCATTTGAAAACAAAATACTGAGAATGTGAGATGAACTCTTATTTTTTTTTTCCAGTGTAAACTACGCATGGAGAGAGACAGAGAGATGATAGAATTACAGAGAAAAATACAGAACTGCCCTGTAAGTACATGTAGCTACTGTTAACTTGTTACATATAAAAGCAGGATGGAAGAAAAGAGGGCATATTTCTGAATTACCTTGCTAATCTCCTAGCCATATCTGAATGTACTGGCATCATCTTTAGCCTTAGTCTATATTGATGCTCCCACTTTGTGTCCTCTGAGGAGACTGCCTAGATGCACAGGCTAAGGATCCAATGATTGAAAATCTTAAATATATTGGCTGGTCCGGTCAGAGGAAATTTAGGGACCCAGTTTAACTCCAAAACGCTCCACAGGTCAGCCATTGAAAGCCACAGCCAGGTTGGCACAGGCTTGAAAAGTACTTGAATATACAGGACTGTCTTGAAAAGTCCTTGAAAATTAAATTTACCTTGAAAAGTACTTGAAAACACTCAATGGTCTTGAAAAGTCCTTGAATTTTACCACTTACCTGAGGATATAACACTGTCTTTGGAGACCTAAATCAGTATAAAATTTTAGTGCCTTTATTTGGTGCAGCATATGCTGCACCAAATAATGGCACCACAATTTAATACTAATTTTCTAAAACTAATATCTTTAGTAATGCAATCTAGCATTTCGATAGTAGAATTTTAACATGTTAATCAGTATTTTTCATAAGTTTACAGTCCTTGAAAACAGTAGGAGTCTTTAAGAAGTCCTTAAAAGTCCTTGAATTTTACTCAAACTTGCCTGTATGAACCTTGCACAGGGTCAGCCATTGCAAGTTATAGACAAGCTTTTCTGGTTGTGTGATAAAGAAAATATATCAACTTTTATACTCAAAATTTTGTCTTAACCATTTGTATACTGGAATTTTGTAAATGGTGAAAAAAAACACATATTGTTGAAATTCTAACCGATTACCCTTTATTTCGACAATGAATCGTCTCGGGTTTAATGATATCAAACCATCTTTATGCAAATGGGTAAAGTATTCATAACTCCGGAGGCATATTCGATCAAAGAACCTGTTACTGCACTATATTTTCAATTTGCATTGGCCATTGTACATGATTGTTGTTTAACTCTTTCCTTGCTAGCAACAACTTAGGTCATCTGCTGATCACCTTTGCAAACAGCTTGGACCCAGATCAGGACCAACAGAACATCAGTCTTGTTGGATCCAAACCACTTGACACTTTAGTGGTGTTCTTGAAAGAAATTTTTGAAAAAAGTTAATTTTGAAAAGTCACCAGATGACAACCAAAGCATGAAAAATTACCCAGCATGCAAAGTTAAAAATGAAATAAAAATAGGTCAAATAGTGTAAAATGCCCCAAAAGTACTCAATGTGCTCTTTTAAGAGCAAGCAGTCCTTTAGTTAAGAGTGCGTATAAAAAAATAGTTTTCTTATTTCTCAACCAAAACATATGTTGTGGGTACTCAAAAGAATCGTCTCAATGAGACGATTCTTTTGAGCACACAAAGCATATGTTAAAATTGATGGGTAAGAAAATATTTACAATTGAACGCAGAAAATTTTTGTTTATCTAAACCTATAAGCAAGCATGTGTATTTTGTCAAATACGGCACATTTCTTTCATCTATTTCAGGCCTTGCTTGAAGCTAACAGATACCTCATCAAGCACTTAGATGTGTGTGGACTTAATCCTCCCAAAAAATCTTCAGACATTCCAGAATTACAGTAAGTGGGCAGAAGTGGTACAGGTGCTGGCTCAAAGTCTGTCATCAAATTGTTTTCCTCCAGAGTTCAGTACATTCTGTTTGTTTGATTTGATTCTTTACGTCCCATCAGCAATCTTTCAGTTAAACAGGGATTGGTCTTCCTGGGTTGAACCAGTACTAAGCTAGGATAAATGGGTCTTGCTCAAGGACCACAACGCAGTGATGCCAGTGAGGCTTGAACCCAAGCACTCTACCACTGAGCCACTGCGCTCCCGTCAGTACATTCTTATTTAATCAAAAGTTAAAATTTATTTCTCTTAAAATTACACACAACTTATACCTGGCCTTGCTTGAAGCTAACAGATACCTCATCAAGCACCTAGATGTGTGTGGACTTAATCCTCCTAAAAATCTTCAGACATTCCAGAGTTACAGTAAGTGGGCAGAAGTGGTACAGGTGCTGGCTAAAAGTCTGTCATCAAATTGTTTTCCTCCAGAGTTCAGTACATTCTGTTTGCTTGATTTGATTCTTTACGTCCCATCAACAATCTTTCAGTTAAACAGGGGCGGGTCTTCCTGGAATGAACCAGTACTAAGCTAGTGTCATGCTAAAGGACCACAACGCAGTGATGCTGGTGAGGCTCGAACCCGCGGCCTCTCGGTCTCGAGTCAAGCACTTTACCACTGAGCCACTGCGCTCCTGTTAGTACAGTCTAATTTAATCAAAAGTTAAAATTTATTTCTCTTAAAATTACACACAACTTTATACCTGGCCTTGCTTGAAGCTAACAGATACCTCATCAAGTACCTAGATGTGTGTGGACTTAATCCTCCCTAAAAATCTTCAGATATTCCCGAATTACAGTAAGTTGGCAAAAGTGGTAAAGGTGCTGGCCTAAAGTCTGTCATAACATTTGTTTTTTTCTAGAGTTCAGTACATTCTGATTTAATAAAAAGTTAAAATTTATTTCTCTTAAAAATACAACCAACTTTATACAAGTTCATTTGAGAGATATCAGAGCTCCAGACAATTCATTATATATTATACTCAGAAAAACAATTGAAGGATATTGAAAAACTTTAGATTGTTTTATATTTGAGAAAATATTTTTCGCCAAAATTATTTTTGTATCTGATAGAGCTATCAACATGACAATGAAATACTGTGAAAATAAAATTTATGGGGTAATTGGTTACAGTACAGTACAATACCAAATGTAACAACCCTCTCTACCGAAAATTAACACCCCAAAAAATAGGTTTTCTACTTTTTACTGAAAACGTAACCTGGATAATTTTGCCACATGCTTATTTTCACACCCCTTTTACATTCATAACACTTTAAAACTTCTTGTAAAAATATGCGTACATAAGGCATACCCCTGCCAATATAACATTACATTTGCAGTAAAATATTGATGATTTAAAAATTAGGTTTCAAACTTATGAACGAGATCCAGCGATGATTTTGTACCCAGTCATTAAAGTTACAGGTTTAATCATTTTAATATGTTTGCGAACTTTTACTTTAGTGGGTTACACCATTTGGAACTTCAAAGTACTTTAATCATTGTAATGTGGCTTAAATTAAACATGCATTTTAATAGCTGATATCGGGATCTTATAAATGCATGCATTTTAAAATACTTTTATATTTTATTGAATATTGGAAATGTAATAGAATTTCAATATCCTTCATTTGTTTTTCTTTTGTATAGTTGAACTGAATCTATGCATCAAGAACACCTCAATTTAAATCTTCTCCAAGTTGTTCTATGAAATGATTGCATCTGTCTATTTAAACCACACCTACAAAGTAGGAATACAGCAATTACAGCTCACCATTAGGGGGAGCGGCAAACTTAAACAAACGATAACAAAACGCCTTGCCCTTCTGGGCGGAATAAAAAACTTACACTTTCAGGAACAGTTGGGGTGACACTGTGCAGACGAAATTGTCACGTCAATCCCCACAAGATTGAAACCTGTTTTAGAGCATTTCCGAAATTCAAACTAATTGATGCCCCACACCTTTACTTAACGCAGATAGGCGTAGGATAAGGACAGGATACAGCCCAAATTCCTTTTTTGAGGCCAAAGTGGGTGCATAAAACTGGGTGTGCCGTGTGTGCTATATATGCCTTGTGCGCAGGGACCGCGGCACACCGACACAATAACCGAATAATAAATAAAATAAATAGGAATACAGCAATTTATTTGTGCAGCTTATTTGTGCATATTCTCTGGGTGGAAGGAAGTACACTTTGAAAATATTTGCTTTGAATTCTGGTTCTTTAAAGTACAGTAAATCCTGTGTAAAACGGCCACTCAAAAATAGACAAAACAAGGATCTTATTGACAAATGGTAGCTTAATGAAGGTCAAAAGTACTGCAGAATGCTCATTCGCCAATACTTTTGACCTGCATTAAGCATCATTGGTCTAAAAAACCAATTTTTGGTCTTTTTGAGAGTGGCCGTTTAACACATAAACCACATGTACCATTTATTGTCATGTATAAAACACTTTTTTTCACTTAGAAACCAGAAGCTCCACCTTTTGCTGTTCTCAATAGAACTATTTAAATATGTAAATAGTAGCTTAAGAAATAGTACATATTTCTTTACTGGATTGATAATTACAGAGTATATCAGCATGTATCTATGAATGGTCTGTTCCTGTTCAATGATGCCTTGGTGATCACACGTCGCATGTCCAAGCACTACCCATTCAGTCGTGCCATAGAGTATACATACAAGTTTGAGTTCAGTGTCGCTCTAGGGAGGATGAGAGTTCATGATATACCAGAGTCAAAATGTAAGTAAACTTGGACTTTACCTTTAAATATGGACTTTACCTTTAAATATAGACTTTACCGCTAAATATGGACTTGACCTTTAAATATGGACTTGACCTTTAAATATGGACTTAACCTTTAAATATGGAATTTACCTTTAAATATGGAATTCACCTTTAAATATGGACTTGACCATTAAATATGGACTTAACCTTTAAATATGGAAGTTACCTTTTAATATGGGATTTACCTTTGGATATGGACTTTACCTTTAATATTGACTTGACCTTTAAATATTAGATTTACCTTTAATATGAAATTTGCCTTTAAATATGGACTTTACCTTTGAATATGGACTTTACCTTTTAATATGGGAATAACCTTTAAAAACGACTTTAACTTTAAATATGGACTAAATCTTTAAATATGGAATTTACCTTTAATATTGACTTAACCTTTAAATATGGGATTTACCTTTAATATGGACTTTACCTTTTACTATGGACTTTACCTTAAACTATGGACTTAACCTTTAAATATGGAATTTACCTTTAAATATGGACTCTACCTTTACATATGGACTTAACCTTTAGATTGGACTTTACCTTTAAATATGGACCTAACCTTTAAATATGGAAAATATGGACTTTACCTTTAACTATGGACTTTACCTTAAACTATGGACTTAACCTTTAAATATGGAATTAACCTTTAAATATGGACTCTACCTTTACATATGGACTTAACCTTTAAATTGGACTTTACCTTTAAATATGGACCTAACCTTTAAATATGGACTTTACCTTTAAATATGGACTCTACCTTTACATATGGACTTAACCTTTAAATTGGACTTTACCTTTAAATATGGACCTAACCTTTAAATATGGACTTTACCTTTGATATGGACTTAACCTTTAAATATGGACTTTACCTTTATATATGGACTTTACTTTTAAATATGGACATTACCTTTAAATATGGAATTTACCTTTAAATATGGACTTTACCTTTAAATATAGACTTAACCTTTAAATATGGACTTACCTTTAATATGGACTTAACTTTTAATATGGACTTACCTTTAATATGGACATAACCTTTAAATATGGACTTACCTTTAATATGGACTTTACCTTTAAATATGGACTTTACATTTAATATGAACATAACCTTTAAATATGGTATTACCTTTAATTTGGACTTTACCTTTAAATATGAACTTTACCTTTAATATGGACATAACCTTTAATTATGGACTTTACCTTTGATATGGACTTTACCTTTAATTATGGACTTTACCTTTAAGTATGGACTTTTCCTTTATATATGGACTTTACTTTTAAATATGGACATTACCTTTAAATATGGAATTTACAGTTAGATATGAACTTTACCTTCAAATATGGACCTAACCTTTAAATATGGACTTACCTTTAATATGGACTTTACCTTTAAATATGGATTTACCTTTGATATGGACACAACCTTTAAATATGGACTTACCTTTAATATGGACTTTACCTTTAAATATGGACTTTACATTTAATATGGACATAACCTTTAAATATGGACTTACCTTTAATATGGACTTTACCTTTAAATATGGACTTACCTTTTATATAGACTTTACCTTTAATATTGACCTTTAAGTATGGACTTAGCTTTTAATGTGGACTTTACCTTTAAATATGGCTTTTACCTTTAATATGGACTTAAACTTTAAATATGGACTTACCTTTAATATGGACTTAACCTTTAAATATGGACTTTATCTTTAATATGGACTTTACCTTTAAATATGGACTTACCTTTAATATGGACTTACCCTTTAAATATAGACTTACCTTTAATATGGACTTTACCTTTAAATATAGACTTTACCTTTAAATATGGCCTTTACCTTTAAATATTATATGTAGAATTTGCTTTTTTTTTTACCTCAGATGTGCATGCATGTGTTACCTATTTATGCACAATGGAATTTCCCACTATTATCAATTGGATGAGTCCATTTCCATTCTAAGGGTTGTTGGGTGGTATTTTTCATTTTTGTTCATACTTTAATAGAACAGTCGGTAAGCATACAGTGGAGAACCTGATCAGATGCAGCGTTCTGTGGCGTCCAATCTGGTTTTGCACTGTTTGCCAATGTCCCATTAAAAGGATGTTAGGGTTAAATTTAAGGCCCTTTATTATTCTATTATCGAAGGGGCTACTCTTAAAGGTAATTTAGGAATGGGCACTTTGAATGATTATTTGATTGAGAATAGATACAGAGAAGAACCATACCGTGGATGAGTGTCCAATTATTGCATATTGTCTAATAAAATTCGAAACAACATTTTGCTGTCTTTTATTTTGGTGATTTTCGTATATATCGCAAATAGGGCCAAATCAAAATTACCACCAGATATAATTTTTTTTCATGGCTCATTTTGTTTATTTTTCAGCTGTAAAGAACGGATTTAAAGTGGAAAGTCCCAAGCAGCAGTGGTTCTTTGCTGCAGAGACACAGGAGGAAAAGTTCAACATGATCAGCCTGCTGGAACAAACCATCCGAGGAGCAATGCAAGGGTGAACAGTCAGCTACAATCAACTGCCAACAATTTGTCAATGGTGCTTCATATATACAGCCACACTGTCAGTATGGGTGCAGATTATTGGAGGGCCAGGACCTGAGAATCAAGGACATATTTCTGAGTAATCTTATTTGGGCCTTGGCACGACAATACCTGACTTCAGTGTTTCTGACAAAGCTAGGCTAAATTCAATCTCCCTAGCTTCAGAGACTAGCTAGAAAATTGAAATTTAACCTGTAGGAAGTTTAGATATGATACTTTCCAAAAAGCGAATAACAAAGGTGCTGATCAGTCTGTGCATATGCGCAGGCTGGTCTGCACCTTTGTTGTTAGCAAAACTAAAGACAGGTTTGCTGGTGTCGAGGCGCATTTTTTTTCAACAAAATATGAGGAGCATGCTCAAACTTTTGCAAATGACATAGTTTCTTGGAGATGGTCATTAGAAGTTACTATTTTTATCCCCCTCCCCTCATTAATATTGAAGCTTCCTGTTGTGGTGTTCATTGGAAAAGCAAGATGGAAACATTCCAATGATATGAAACATTTGTTATATATTTTTAGAATCAAGAAATCTAGTGTACTGGATATCTGTTTATATCTAAGGCCATTGTAGCAGCGATGGCACAGTCTTAAAAAGATCTTTAATATAGAGGGTGTTTTTAAATGTCTTTGTAAATTGAATCTAACTTAAAAATGACGGGAAAATCACTATAAGACCTTGAAAAGTCCTTGAATTTTATGATATTATGTTGGACGTAACCCTGTAATTAGAGACCTAAATTGGTATAGAATTGTTGTGCCTATATTTGGTGAAACAAATTCTGCACCAAATAAAGGCGCAACAATTAAATAATACTTTTCAAACCCTAGTTACTCCAGTATCTCAGTCTAGCATTTTCAAAGTAGAATTTTAACGGGTAAACCAGTTTTTTTCATAAACTTGTAGTCCTTGAAAATTGAAGAAGTCTCTTAGAAGTAATTGAAAAGACTTTGAATTTGATACAAACTTGCCTGTAAGGACCCTGTAGTAAGTTTTTTCATTTAATTTATTGTTTAGAGGCCGTTTGTTGGGTCACATGTATATACGCTAAAAGCAGTTATCCTGTTTTGTGCTAGTTAAGTTTAAGTTTTTTACGTAAGCATTCTGTGATTGTGCAAGATACAAATATGTCTGATTTCACTATGTGACACGATTATAACCCGACACACAGTATAGATTTTTTTAATAAAATGAATAAGGCCATATAAAGTAGTCAGTAGCAGAAAACGTTTAGGACTAAAAACAATGGGTGCCAGGTGTTCACATTTAATTTAGTCAGCCTTATATAATCATGACATTATTAAATAAAAAAAATGTTTTTGTTGATGAAAAAATGTAGCGACCTTTTGCATTGCTTCTTACATTTTTCATCGAAATGTGTCTTTTTTAAAGATAGTTATGTTGCTATTATCACTAAGATAAAAATTTAATAGAGAACAAAGCATTAACACTGATCCAGCCAAATTTTTCTGTCTTGAAAATGTCATCTGCTTTTTACCTCTGCTGCATATTTTCAAATGCACTCCAGAGCACATTAACCATGGAAGCAAACAATATGAATCCTGATTAAACTGTTCCCTAAGGGAGCAGTCTGACCTGGGTTCATATTGTTTTCAATATAAGCTACCAAATTACATAGGTAGATGCATGAGAGAGAGCAGACGACATTTGTTGTGAATGGTGGGAAAAGGGTTAAAATTTTGGCCTCTTAATTAATCGCTTCGTGGTCAATGACAAAGACTAGTATTTTCTGGTGACAAGCGTGTATTGTAATATAGGACAGGGCCTTTTAGTTTGGAATTATTCTAGTAATAAAATATTTTATGTAAATGTAATTTAGAATCAATACTGTGGTAAACTGGTCATCATAACAACTCACTGCCTTAGAATTGTAGAAGTTTTGCACCAAACGTATATGTGGACTTACATTGTTACACCCCCAGCTTTGAAAAAGTTGAGTGGGCATATTGCTTTCGACTTGTCTGTCCTTCTGTTTTTTATACCTAAAATACCTTTGGAACAGTGCACACTAGTCTTAAAATTTCAAATGTTGATTTCTTGTCAAAAATAACTTAAAATTTTTTTTTTTCTTGTATAAGTTATCCTTTTCTTGAGTTATACCCCTTTGAATAAAATATGATAGCAATATTGTTAGCAAGGTATCTCAAGAAGTATTTGAGCTGAAGTTGTTATTTGGTATAATGATTTAGGCTGTGAAATAGATACCATAAAAAATTTGGGAGTTATGCCCCTTTTTGAACCCCCCTTGACTTAGAATGCTGAGGTTGGTATACTAAGAGTTTTTGATTAGAATATTTTAATAAGAGTGACATAACTTTGCATCAGTTTCATATGGAGTTATTGCCCCTGATTCATGAATACCTTGCTAGCAGGATATCTACAGTCTTAAAACTTGGTAAGCTTATAAATGTGGATTACCTGATTAACTTTTGAAGGAAATCAGAAAAAAATAGAGTTATGGCCCTTGTTTACCAAAAGAAAATCAGCCTCATAGACAAGCATGTGGCTAGGGGCAAAGTATTTTTGCAAAGTTTAACATGATTTCAAATTTTACTAGGTCTTATGATGGTTTTACGAGTGGAACCGGACAAGGTGGCCTTGATCTGAAAAAAAGCCCTGACTTTGTTGCATATGAATAACAAATGCCCAGATCAGCCACTATTGGTCAACCTGTTAAGCATCAGCTTAATTAATTCCTTTGAGGATAAAGTTGCTGCCCTTGTCATCTGTTCAGGAGTATGCTCTTGGATGTTTAACACAAAGCTACCCACACATTGGTATTTTGTGAAATACATTTTATATTTAACTTGCATCTCATAATTTGGCCAAGTACTTTGTTACCGGTATTTATTTATTAAGCGCATCTGTGATAACGAATAATCTGGATCAGGCTTCAAGGTTATAAAAAAATTCTTGCTTAACTCTTACTTAGCATGAAATTTTGACTGGTCACAAAAAGTAAATGCTAAAAAATAGCTATATCTTGCTTTAAAACTCTCAGATGCTATATTTATCCTGCTAATTTTTCAAAAATGCAATAAATGGTTGGCATTTTAACAGGATAAATTTCATGCTCAGTTGAGTTGAGCATGCAAAACATTTTATAACCTCGAGGCCTGATCAAGTAATGAATGATTTGTATTGATCCTTTTAATCTGCAAATGTTGAGTTTTGACCA
Organism: Loripinus fragilis; assembly: GCA_964019695.1. Classification (NCBI taxonomy): domain Eukaryota; kingdom Metazoa; phylum Mollusca; class Bivalvia; order Lucinida; family Lucinidae; genus Loripinus; species Loripinus fragilis. The sequence goes on from OZ026517.1 coordinate 84,472,831, forward strand.
TTCTGACAGAAGGGTTAAATTTTCTATTTTACAATTATACAAAAAGTAAGTGAGTATGATCAGGAAATACCACAATCACATACTGCAGACCAACCCACGGTTGATCTAAACCTTCACTGTCCACATATCAGCTACGTCGACTCATGTGATTTCCAACAATGTGGCATTTTGACAAGTGTACACTCAGACGAGCCTGTGTAGCTTCCTTTTCAGGTTAGAAACTCTTAGTGATGTTCCGTGAGTAGCTTAACAGTCATAGAATATTTAAGCGACTAGCAAAGGCTCTGATCAGACTGTGCATATGCACAGGCTGATCTGAGCCTTTGCTGGTTGCACATACCACATTGTTGGAAATCTCATGTCACGGCTCATATGTCATAAGAGATTAATCATTTTTAAAGATGATAGAAGTTGGGTTATTTTCATCCAAAAGAATCACAAACAACTTGATTCATCTTGCATATGGGTCTTGACGTGAGAAAACCTATCTTCGGGATTTGCAAACAACGAAGGTGCCATACAGCCTGTGCGGATCCGCACAGTCTGATCAGCGCCTTTGTTATTCACTTATTGAGAAGTATCATACTGTATCTAAACTTGCTACAAGCAAAATTCCAATTTTTTAGCTAGTCTCTGTAGCTGAGCAGACTGGTTTGAATCTCACTTTGTCGGAAACCCTAAGACAAGTTTACTCGCGTTGCAGCCTATACTTATCTGTACTTTGATGACAACTTGGGCCTTGTTGCAAGAAAATTTGTTTAAAGTGTTTGCCAACAGGTAAGGCTAAAACCAGCCTGCTCAGCTACATAGACTAGCTAGCACATAGAGGATCTTATGAGTGCTCATGTTGTATTGAATTTATTAAATGAGTTGAGGAAAAGAGATAAAATGCAAGGCTTGCTGAGCATTTTATCTCTTTCGCTATGAGTATATAAATTCAATAACACAGGAGCACTCATGTTAGATTCTGTTTATCACATGACATTAAAATTACTGTAAGATCACATTTTTTGGCTTGAAAACGCAAGATTTTGTCATCTTTTACGCAATGTTGAAATGGACGTCATTATGTAACATTACTAAATCTGTATACCACTATTAGTTTATCGATTTTATTGCATGGCTTTATTTCACTCCCAGACGTGATGTCATGTGATAAAATGAAATATTTCATGTTTCAAGTTTAGCTACTATACTTTCTACAGAGCTAATATCAAAGGTGCTGATCTGACTGCATGGATGCATCTTTGATGTTGGCATGCAACAAAATCAGTTGTTTTTTTGTGATGATGCCCGGATATATAACTATTAATTGATGTAAGAATATACATTAGTTCATATCGAATGTTGAACCATATCTTTATAAGAGAGGCATACTGAGCATGAATGAAGGCCCAATCAAATGCTTTAATCATGGCACTAGATAAACAAACTTTTTAAGCGTAAAATTGTGAATATTTTCTTACCCATCAGTAAAACCATACAGTAAAACCTGTGTAAAACGGCCACCCTCAAAAAGACCAAAAATTGGTTTTCAAGACCAGTTTACGCTTAATGCAGGTCAAAAGTATTGCAGAAATCTCCAAGGGGGAGCATTCTGCAATACTTTTACCTTTATTAAGCTACCATTTGTCATTAAGATCTTTGTTTTGTCTATTTTTGAGTCGCCGTTTTACACAAGTTTTACTGTATGTTTAGGGTGTTCCAAAAACATTAGATGGTTCTTTCAAGTACCAACAACATATGTTTTGGTTTTGAAATAAGAAAAATCATTTTTAATTATGCACACTTATCTAGGGACCTTGTTTTAATTCAACCCTGGCTGATTGGAGTCTTCTCCATCCAGCTGCCATAAAGGACTCTTTTTTATTGAAACATAACACAAGAGTGACACAATAAGGAAGTCACTTTTGGCATATACTTGTATAACCCTTTGTGTACTGCATGCAATGGACTCTTCCTTCTGGTTTGATACAATAAACTTGAGATGGTCCATTGTATATATTGAGGGATCACAGGCTATAATGTCCAAACAATATTGTATTTCTTTCTCCAAAGATTGTTTTTGTCCTAGCAAACAGTGTAGACCTTGACGAAATGCCACATGGGTCTTCACTATTTATCAAAGACGCATTTAGGAGTTATCAGTATACAAAGGGTTAACTCTTTATCTCCTAGTGTTGTCTGCTGATAACTTTTGCAAACAGTTTGGTTCCAGATCAGGCCCGACATTCTGTGGGGCCTGATCCGGATCCAAACTGTTTGACAATCTAATTGTATTCCTGAAAGAATTTATTCCTGGAAGGATTTTTTCGAAAAAGTTGATTTTGAAAAAAATTAGCAGACATCAAAAAAGCGGGAAAAAATTTCCCAGGGGCAAATAGTTAACAGCACTTGTTCAGTCACCATACCCATAATTGTAAATGGGTCACAATAGATGATTGGAAGTTATTTAATAGGAGTGATGTGACTGAATAGTAATTCTTAAAGAGCTCAAAGTGTTCTAAGGATGTGTATGCCAAAGGCAGGCTTTCTAGACTTACAATGTGGTTAATGTAATGAGAGTGCTCTCTAAAACTGACATGGTTCAAATTATAGTCAATTGTTTACTTACAATCATATAATCAGTGCTATTATCCCAAAATATCCAATAAAATTGATTATTTCCATTGCTGACTTTGCTGTATTTAATGATTTTGTTTGATTTGATGCTTAATGTCCCAGTCAACAGTTTTTCTGTCACATTGGGATGTTTTCTGCGTTAAAGCAGAGGATAAAGTACTAGTATTTTGTTCAAGGACACAACACAGTGAGGCTTGAACCAGCTACCCCTCAATCTCAAGGCGAGGTCCCTAAGCCACTGCGCTCCCAATTCCACAGGGGTAATTCTGGCTCAGAATATCATGAGAGAACATATTTTATCCAGCCAACATGGACTATAAATTGGGAATTTTCATTTAGAATTTTTAGCAAAATCTTCAGCTTAATTACATTTGCGGTACATTTTTTCTCCCATCAAGCCAACTTCAATGAGATTTTTGGCAGAAAAATAGCAAATCTTTCAATATCTCGCATTAAAATGATCCCTGCATCCACTCTTTGTCAATAAACATTGATGTCTGAGCTTAATCTTGCCCTATACACCAAACAGGTATCTCTGAAAAATCTCATGTACAGTGGACCATGGATGACTCAAATCCCACATACTCAAAGTACCTGCTAACTTGATAGTAAATTTTAGCTGTGTTGGATTCAGATCATGACAGATATATGGATTATTTTCAATTTTCTTATCAAAAGATATATCCTTATTTGGTGCCAATTACTAACAGTCAATACATTTTATTCTACATCATCTTAGTATGGTAGATGTTCTGAAATATTGAACACTTGTCAAAAAGCCCTATACAAACAGTGCAGACACAGATCAGACTGCTTCTGAAGAAGCAGTCTGATCAGGGTCTTCCCTGTTTGCTATTCTGACAAGCATTTTGCAATTTCCAGCCTTAATCGACAATAATTTGTTAGAGAACTGAAAGAGAAAAGTGTTCCAAATTTTAGACTGTAGTTATAAGTTCTGATACTGAGTAATATCTTTGTGCTCAGCATCGAAATATGTCTAAAAGGTGCATGCCTATTGACTATTATCATATTACTCCGCATCTGGGAGTGATATAATGCAATGTATTAAAATCAATAAACCACTAGTGGTTTACAGATTTTGGTTATGGATTGATGCCCATTACAATGTTGTGTATATATGGCAAAATAAAGACGTTTTCACACCAAGAAAAACAAAATTACGAAGCACATAATCCTTTTGTAATAAAAAAAGAAATTAAATCAGAATCTTAACACATCTTTAGATACATAAAAACTGAAATTACTTTGAAAAACTTACTTATCATGCAAGAAAACAAGTTTTCTGGTACAATCAACAATGCAGCCATTGTGTTCTCATGTAAACAAACTCGTCACAAGTAATTTCCAAATATATTTCCCAGCTCCATATCTAAGTCTACATGCTAAATATATAGCCATATGCCGAGCATGCCCCGAGCCCGAACTAGCCCCAATCCCCCCTAAGATTCTTATAACACGCTCTGCCCACTTGCAACATTCCCCAAAACAATTTCATCAATGGCATCTTGAGTTGTCGACTCTGGATCTATGTTAATAAAAACTCTACGTGCTTGCCCCTAAAATGAATTTGTATGATTTATGCTCAACTTAGGGTACAACTTACACTTTCGTAAGTATTCTGCCTTTAAATGTACTTTCATTTTTTGGAAGCCGTGGGCCTGTGTCTGAAAAGAAATTAATGTATGACTTTAGGAGAGGCACTAACTCTCCCTTTGAAACGCTTTAGATGAGGCTATTCCAGTACGGACCTTGACTTGTCTTTGGAAATTTCATCAGGTTTCTTTTCCAAATTCTCAATCGTCAACACTGTCTCATATACACTGGATGTTTGCTTCCCGGAAAATTTCATCAGCTTTCACTTGGTAGAGGCTTGTACAAAGCAGCATATCATTAATATTGTAATAGTGGCCAAAGTTGTATCGTTCACTTATCATAGCTTCCATAGGCCATGTTATTTTTGTTATACCATACCCTTACTCCATATCAGCTTAGTACCTGTAAATCTGTCTTGGAGGTCTTGTAGTTTAGGTATCTTGTGGTTGATTTTTCTAGTGGTCTCACCTGGAATCCTCATGTTGACTGTGTAACCGCCAATGCCAATCGGACTCTTGGATTTATCCGACGCAATTAAAAACAAAGATACCAAAGGTAGGTGAAGCGGCTTATAAGTACCTTGTAAGACCACAGCTGGAATACGCTTTAGCTCTATGGGATACGCACACAAAGGTGTGAATATCCCCAATAGAACAAGTCCAGCGAAGAGTTACTCGCTGGACAGTCAGTAATTTCAATAGTCAGGCAAGTGTATCTGAGATGGTTCAAATACTTGGATGGAGATCTTGAGAGCAAAGAAGGACTCGAGCCAATCTTTGCTTGTTTTACAAGGTTATACATGAGTTGGTTGCCATACCTCTCCCGGACTATATACAGTAGACTAACAGAGTATCTAGGTACTGTCACTCCATGACCTTCAGGCAGGTCTCGACTTCAAGGGGTTACTATAAATTCTCCTTCACACTAGAAATAGTATATAAATTGTTAATAGATAATATTCCTTTAAGGCTGCAGTCTGCAAGCTACAGCATTCACGGCCATAGGTCACCAAAATGCTTGTTTTAACTGATTTTAGCTAACTCTAGTGTGTATAGACATAAAATATGCCTTCCAGTCCAGCTCCTTCTCTAGCGAGGACACTTCCTGAATATTTTATCTGTTTTTTGTATGCAACTATATCAGAGGAAGAAACCCATACATAATGCTGTATTGTATCTAATATGTTGTATGCAAGAAACCAACACTCAATTTACACGATTCATAACATAACCAAGACAAATAGTGTCAAATATAGAGGGGTTATTTGCATCGAATTGTTGATATAGATACTCAGTTATATCGGTAACAGTGAATACTCTTATGTGCTACAGAAAAATGAGAGGTCTAGCAAAGATTAGTTTTATGGTAATACAAAGAAATTATCTTAGTTGAATCTGCAGATAGTCATGTTTTTGACAAAACAGTTAGATTTTCATATAAATCAGACTTTCTATCGGCTGGCACAAAACCAACTAACTGGTGAAAACTATCGAATACCTTACCTTATGACTTTCTTCTGCTTTGCTGGACCACGTTTCATTCAATACACGAGTGTAGTTTCAACATGTAATCAATACACCCCATACTATTAGGGAACCATGACAAGCAAACATAATGAAATGGCCTAATGTAATACCTTGTTAACAGGGTGTGTATATGTTGTTGTCTCATATATTAACAGGTTAGTGAGGCTTTTGGATTATTTTGGTTAATAATGCACCAAACAATAGCTTAAGTCTGCATTTACATACATGCATTTAAAAAAATAGAAAGCTTTATAAGGCCATAATTTAGAGGCAAGATAGAAATGACTTATTCATAGGTTATATGAATTGTTGACTATTTGACTGACATTGTTGCATTAGGATTAACTTAATGCTTATGATATGTATACTGTCCAAAAAGAAAACAATCTTTACTTTTGTGCGGGTATCATTTTAGTCAATTAAATCAGGTGCCACTGTATTTTTGCATGAAGCCTCTAAAGTATGCAGTGTACGTATATTATGTTGTTGGTATTCAGCTATTGGTAAGGATATTACATGAACCTGGGTCAAACGTGATATTATTATTTGGTTTCAAATTGTTTTATTTGTACGTCGACCCAGTTTGTACAAATATATCTTGTCATATTTTAATGATAGTAGAGTTGAAATATTCATGTAAGCCAATGATCTTAACATGATCTTAATTATTAACACACGTGCTGTGCGATCTTTTGATACAACCTATGTAAAATTTAGAAATGGTTTGAAAATGTGATCGTGATATGATCTTTGCATATTCAAAGACAGATTTAGTCTGATGATCCTGTTCTGACCAGAATTTTCTTTTCTCAGTAACATTCATGAGTGATCTGTTTACCTTATTTTCATTTGAAATGCGAATCATTCAATAGCGTTGAATCCACCAAAATTGACTTAAATTTGAAAATAACATGTCCCCATTATTTTCATTCATATTCTTGCATAAATTTGTTTGTATTCTCTAAAAGTCCTGCATGATCACAACCCCATTGGTTGATATTTTAATACAAATTTGAATTGTATCAAAGGTTTCTTTAAAAAAAAATATGTTTTGATCAATGTTGGTCAAAATTTCATGTCGAAAACTATTTTTTTTGTAGAAAATTTGTAAATTTATTCAGTGAATCTAAATGGTGTCTATTTTCTCCCCAAGTCTCTTTTTGTTCCTTTCAAAGAAATTAAAGAAACAGCCTTATGGTTTACATTCAAACGGATGTGTCTCCATATATGCCTTTAAAGTTGAACTGTTTCTAAATGTATATAATTCATTCACTGGTAAGTGGCGAGGCCATCAAAACCGTTGTCAATGAATATGGGATGTCCTAGCTCATGTGGAGAGGTCACATTCAGTACAATGAAATGCAAAAGCCAAGAGAAAATTTACTTGAAAAAGATATGATTTGGATGGATTTTGCTGAAAATTTCAGTTGTAGCTCAGATAAGGAAGGCCAGAGTCCATGTTGGAATGTGAAGAGGGTTTCGTTGCACATGATGATGGTTTACTTCCCACAACCACTCAGTAAGAAAATGCAAAGTTAGGTACATTAAATAAGAAGCGAGAATGACCCCAGGAAATGCCACAATCACATACTAAAGACAAACCTACGGCACCAAACGATAAAGAACGATAACAGAAACATGACATTCTAAACAAGTGCGGATCCAGAGGGGGGGACAGGGGGTCCAGACCCCCCCCCCCCCCTGGAAAATCACAAGTTATATGAGTTTCTATAGGGAATAAGCAATTGGACCCCCTGGAAAAAAATGGACCCTCCCCTGGAAAAAGTTGGACCCCCCCCACCTGATAAAGTTGGACCCCTTCTGGAACCTTGGAAAAATGATAGATTTCTTTGAAATTGACCATTTGACTTCTGTAAAATAAGCTGAGGACTGAAAAAAAAAAAAAAAAAAAACGCTGTCGGAGCTTTTTTGTCAGACTGACCTGGACCCCTCCTGGCGAATATTCCTGGATTCGGGCATGCTGAACACCACAAAAGTAAAGCAACCAGCTCTCTCTTCCCTAGCGGGATGATTGCAAAACTGGAAAGGCCACAAAGTACTGCACAACAACAAAAACAAACAAACAATGGGAGCAACAATAAACAATGACTAAACAACAGCAGAACCACCGCTGTAGAACGGACAGCAGATGAAGACCCCAGGGGCTCAAATTAATTTTATTGGCCAAATCTTCGCCCTAGATTCTGCTGATGTAAAACACGAAATTAGTTTAGCTCGCATGGAGGCCTCCTAACGTATGCAATATATCATTACAGGGAAACAACAAACTCAATTAACAAACATTGATAATAGGCTGTTGAAGTTAGAATTTAGCAGATGGTTATGGCATTCTTATCACATGGCGTCTTGGAGTGATATAACGCCATGTAATGACGTCCATTATATTGCCGCATAAAAGATGGAAACATCTTGACGTTTTCACGCACAAAATGCGTTTTTCAATTAATTTTATTGTCATGTAATAAATAGAACCTAACATTCGTGCTACTGTACTATTGAACTTATTAAACTTGTTGCGAAAAAGCGATAAAATGCTCGACAAGCCTCGCATTTTATCGCTTTTTCCCCCAACTCGTTTTATAAACTCAATAAAACATGAGCACTCTAGTAAGATCCCCTTTTTAAGAAGCTAGAACCTTAGCTGCTTGCCGATGGGTTAAATGCAGCAACCTTGTGTGCAGGTTCATAATTATGTTTTTTTTCTGGTCATATGCATTTGTGTATTGATAAAAAAAAGTAAGTGAGTATGATCAGGAAATATCACAAACTGCAGACAACCCAGTGGCACCGCGAGGAAGAGCCGCTCAACCATCACGAGACACCAGGAAGACAAATTAAGCAAAGCAATCAGCTCTCTCTTCCCCATCAAGATGATTGCAATACTAGAATGGACATAAAGTAACGTACAACAAAACATAGAACAATTACAGACTCCCACAATGGGAGAAACAATAAACAAAAGGTCAACAACAACAGAACCACCGCCTTAGAACGGACAGCAGCCTAAGCCACTGGGGGGCTTAAATGCATTTTACTGGTACCAAATCTTCGCCCTAGATTCTGCTGTTGTTGAAGTACAAGAAATGTTCAGCTCGCATGGAAGCCATCTAAATAATGCAATGTATCATCATGGAAAATACTCTAATCAAATTAACACTCCATGATGAAACAAAGGAAAGGGCTCATGACTCACAGATAGCTATAAAATATTCACAAGAAAACTTTGCACTTGTTTATCCTTTATTACAAATTATCTTACATGAATGAATAGCATGTAACCCTGACAAATAAATATTAGTACAACTGGACTTTTACTTCATTCTTCTCTTGCATCTATGGTACTTTATCCAACGATGACATTAGCTTGGCCTCCTACAATAAAATCGATATAGGAGTTGTAAGTAAAGGAAATATATCAGTTCTCCGAATAATTCATTTTCATTTTGAGGTTTATCTATGTTTAAATAATAATAAGTACTGATGGATTTTTTCATTGTGGCATTTCCTGGTCATACACACTTTTGGACAATGTAATGAAATCAAGAGCTTCTTATGAGCATATATGATTTAAATGATTATGTCATCTTGAAGAATTTCTTCCTTTCTAAACGTTCTCTTACTACCCTTTGAAGACAAGAAACCCCCGAACCGGTGCTTTTGCAAATAGTGAAGACCAATATGAAATGCAACATTATGCGGCATTTCATAAGTGTCTGTGCTGTTTGCTAAGACAAATCAATCTTGAAAGAAAGAAATATAATATTGTTTGGAAATCATAACCTGTATGTGTATATGTATCTAAATAGTTAGTTTGATCTTCCTGTGGTGTATGTATATTTGTGTTCTGGGGTCATGTTTTTACAACAGCAACTATATTTAAGCCCCCCATTCCTCACCCCTGCTCTCCCTCCCCGGCCTTGGGTACAGTCAATTCTAAGGATCTGATTCAATGGTTGCTGGTTTATTGTGTGTTATTGCTCCCGTTGTGAATGTGATCGTAAGTGTCCTTTCTAGTTTTGCAATCATCTTGCTAAGAGAGAGAGAGAGAAAGGGGGAGCTGTTTGCTTTGTTTTGATTATGTTTTGTTGTCGTGTCGGTATCTGTGTTCTGTTTATCTTCCTCGCCATGCCATGAGTTGGTCTGTGGTCTGGGATTATGGCATCGCCTGGTCATACCCTCTTGCTATCTGTAAAATGGAATTTCAGAGTGCAACTCACACACTAAAAAGACGCTGGTTCGCATGATAGATGTTTTTATCATAAAACAAAGCATCCTCAGTAACCCATGTGTGAATGCTGCACACTTGGATGGATGGAGAGTCCTCCATTGATGAATGGAGAGAAAGGGAATGCTTCACACATGGGTTACCGAGGATGAAAACAAAGCTGATCATGTGCTTAGCATTTTGTAAAGATCAAATAATATTACCATGTTGGTCTAGATGAATGTTAAGTATCTTTCCTCTGATTCCAAGGATAAACTGCTCTGACTCAATGATATTTCCATTTTGTTTGATGTTAATAGTGTAACTTCCTTTGAATCCACGAAGATGGATTGGACTGGTGTTCAAAACATTATGCGTAATGTGGGTTCGCCATGTCTCTTTAAATAACTTCTGATAAGCCCTTCCAGCAGCATTTGGCTGTGAATAAACGTAATTGTGTCAGTATATACATGCGATTTTTGAATTTAATGCACATGAGCAAAAGCCTCCAATTAACACAAATGCTGATGTATCCAGATCAACTGTAGGTCTAAAGATTGGTCTGTGTATTCGTTTTCATCAACACTTTGTGTAAGAGAGCAGAGAAGGCTCTGGTGCACAGGAACTAGTCACAAACTTTTAGAAAAAATGTAGACGTATATATATAGAAATATGCCTATTTGTATTTCTAAGGGTTTGTGACTATTTCCTGGGCTTGGTGAGTCTGTGCATATGCACAAACTTAAGTGAGGGTGTAAATGGGGTTTACTTATGAGCGAATTTCGGCCCAAAAATTCAACGGTTAGCGAATTTTCAGGGTTAATTCTACCGAATAGCCGAATGAGAGGTGCTAGTGATTAGCGAATTTTGGCCTAGAAATATATTGATTGGCGATTTTTCTGCAAACAAATCACGGAATAGAGGAATAGTGCGTTTTATTAGTTAGTGAATTCGGTGAAAAAAAGCTTCTACACCTCGTAAATACTTCTAGACAGGTTTTACTGATTACTGATTTTTGGGGCTAATTTTTTACTGATTTCTGATTTTTGAGCCAAAATAACTGATTGGCGAATTTTGGGCCTAAATTTTACTGGTTAGCGACTATAGGCCTAAATATTACAAATAAGCGTTTTTTTTTCCAAATGTTAATGATTAGCGATTTCAGAGATACCCGATTGAGACCCTCTTATATGAGCCTTCGTTGCTCGATAGGGCAGTAAGTAGCAAAATCCATGTTCAGACTTCATTGGCAAAATATTATTATCACATTGGCACATTGTTTAATTAAGTTCCTGTGGACAGGAATGCTACAAAAATAACTAGGAGTGGCTGCTTCTGATTTCACGCCCTACTAGAAATGCAAAACTTCTCATGCTTACTTTGTTATGGATGTTACTAAACTATTGAGTTGCGATTCAATTTTTCAGTAAACTGGCATAAGATTGCCATTAATGGAGAGAGATTCGCATGTCAAATATATCAATTTGCATTCTGCAATACTTTTGGCCTGCATTAACCGATAATTGGTCTTGAAAAGCATTTTTTGTCTTTTTGAGAATGGCCTTTTTACACAGGTTTCACTGTATGTTTTAAACATGATTCATTGTAAAATAAATATAATGGTTGAAGGGAAGCTTTCTCTGTGTGTAGCTGTCAAAAAAAATGTTCAAAGATTGTATATTAACCATAAGATGTGTTCTGATCAAGGCTTTTATGAGAACATAATGAATTTGGAAATGGTGACCAGCAATTTCTCAGAATATTCATGAGATTTTGGTATTTATTACATATGATATTATCGTATATGTAAAGTCATTCTTTAAACATACATGTACATCTAAAGTTTGTGGTGGGGCTAGATGCCTCAACTTTGCTCTGAGCCTTCATATACACAATATTGTGTGTGCAAGTAGCAGAGGCCCTGGCGAAACTGAGCGAATATGCAGGTTTATCTTAGCTTTCACTGCTTGCATCAATCGGAACTGTCCGGGCCAATTCCATGTAATTCCATGGAATCAGACCTCGGGTGTACATGGAAGATCTACTTTAATAACGTGACGCTGACGTCACAGAAACCATGCCAACACAATTACAAGTATGGTTGCAGCAAAACAAACGGTTTATAAGTGAAGTTTATGTTTTTTCAATAAAATATCGCTATTTCGATATTTTATTGAAAAATACATAAACTTCATTTATTCTGCTGATTAAACTTTTCAGGTAATCAGAAAAAATGATTTTAATAGGGCTGAACCCACATGCTATAGAACTAATTTTCCTTACGCCAGTTCTGGCTAATAAAATGAAGCGTTTTCATACATAGTACTAGGCGTAATGTGCCTTACGTACACCCAAGGCTTGATTTGATTCTCGAATTGTGCCGGGCTTCCCGATTGTGCTTGCATATGCCATAAGTACCAACATTTCATGAACTGGTCCAAATATAAAAGTGTTTTCTCAGCACAATCAATTATAAAATTCAAATAACAACCGTGACGTTTGGTCCTTCAGCGAGCTTAGAATCATCAAGCCAGAGAATACCATCCCAAAATCCCCAGAGCAGCACGCCCTCAACAGCTGGGTGACTGAAGTACAGTGTGAGGAGATCTTCTAGACCAGAAGCTGTATGTGTTGGTACAAATATATATTATTACTACTGAAGTTACTATTTAGATTGGCTCCAGTCCTGAAAACAATTTTTCATCAATGTGCCATATCATATACTTGTAGCTAGTCTTACTCTGATCGCTCTGTTTTAAAACAGAGCCATCAGAGTAAGACTAGCTACAAGTATATTATATGGCACATTGATGAAAACATTGTTTTAAGGAATGGAGCCAATCTAGGTTCTATTGTATAGGTGAATTGCACAGAAACCCATGCATTTACTGACATCAGTGGCATTCCAATAAAGGGCCTTATCGCAAGAAACTCTGATAGTGTTGCCCTATGAACAAATAAGATGCAAATGAACATGCACATGTGTGTCTGCAATTTTTATTTATCTCCATTGAAAGTATTCGGAAGAAAATAAAAAAAAGAACAAAAATTAGAAACAAAGGAAAATTATGATTTCGCTTAAATTGTCATTTTAATGCGAAAATGTAAACTTTCATGATATTCTTATATGTTATTAAGTCTGTTATGTGGCATAGCTGAGTGTCTGTCTCTGTGCACGGATAAACGATATTAATGCATGTAGCATATGTTTGAGTAGTTTATTCAATGTTGCTGTACACATGGAATTTCAAGTAATATATAAATGATTTTTTTTTCATTATAAGAGACATCTCAGAAATTCTTGGTATTTCCACGATCCAATTGCATTTGACAGGGCCTTGCAATTTGATGAAACCAGAATAGTTAGTGAGTATGATCAGGAAATACCACAATCACAAACGGCAGACATCCCCATGGCACTGCGAGGAAGAGCCACTCAACCATCACGAGATACCAGGAAGATAAATTAAGCAAAGCAACCAGCTCTCTCCCTTCCCCATCAAGTGATTGCAATACTAGAATAGACATAAAGTAACATACAACAAAACATAGAACAATTACAAACTCCCACAACGGCAGGAGTAACAATAAACAAAAAGTCAACAACAACAGAACCACTGCCTTAGAACGGACAGCAGCCTAGTAAGCCACTGGGGGGCCTTAAATGCATTTTACTGGTACCAAATCTTCGCCCTAGATTCTGCTGTTGTTGAAGTACAAGAAATGTTCAGCTTGCATGGAGGGCCTTCTAACTAATGCAATGTATCATCATGGAAAACACTCTAATAAAATTAACACACCATGATTAAACAAAGAAAATGGCTCAAGACTCCCAGATAGTCAGAGCTAAAGAAAACCTCAAGTTGAGCCACGGTGGGTCCAGCTACAAATAAGCATCAGGCACCAACCCACCGATTAAAGCTTTACGTCAGAGCCGTCATAGAGTCTGAGGCCTGCCCCACTGTCGTGCAATTAAAGAGGAAACCATAGCTATAAACCATGATTGGGTTTAAAACAAGGCATGCAGACTGTCGCATGATATCCAAGTTATATTCAACCCTTATATAACGTTGTACAATCTTTTTGAATTGATCACTAAAATTAGGTTTTCCAACAATTTGTTTGAAATTGTTTTACGTTTTTAAGGTTTATTTCCAGTATGTAATAGGTAACCAAGGGATGGTCACAAGGCAAGGAATTCCAAGTGGTCAATAACTGTGTTTGCTCAGTCTCATTATATTTGTTGTCATTACTTCGCAGCAAGTATATCCTTTGGACTATATCCATGCATGGATCCAGAAAATTCTGTCCAGGGGTAGTAGTTTGGGGAGGGATCATGACTACCTTCTGTTGTTTTTAGACATCTCACAGAGCGCTGAAAGGACCTCCCTGGAGAAGCAATCAGACCTGGGTCCAATTGCTTCTGGAGGGTGTCAGTCCCAGAATTTATATGACCTCTTGTGAAGGGCGGACCCCTGCCACCCTTACGGACCTTCCCTACCTTTTAGATTTTCATCTTTCTCAGACAACGTCAGCTCTGTAATCCAGATAGGGAGACCTGCCTCAGCAACTTTATCCAATCTAGCCTACGACAGATTTACAGAGAGAATCTTACATGAGTGCTCCTCTTGTTCCTCATATGGACGATCTTACATGAGTGCTACAGGCTAAAGGATTATTAAATCTATTAAACCAGTTGAGTAAAAGCGATAAAATGTGCTGATAATTTTATCGCCTTTTCACAAGAAGTTCAATAAACTCAAAGACATGTAAGCACTAGTTGTAGATTCTTATTATAATATGACTCCAAACTAAAAATTAAATCACGTTTTAACGTAGAAAAGTCTATAATCTTCAAAATATACACACAGCATTGTTACGACCATCATTATATACCGTTACCTAATTTGTAAACCACAAATGGAGCTATATTGTTGCCAAATATGGCTTCATGTTAAAAAATGATTTGCAATGTGAATATTCACAATTTGAGCTTTAAGTTTCACACAGTTCTGTTCTAAATAATAGGGGGAGAGGTTTTCATTTCATTATATTATCATTGGCAGAAACATCAGTTTATGCATACTTTACAAAAAGGTTGATCATCAGACTAAAAGATACAATAAAACAAAAAACAAACAAACAGATATGAGCCGTGACATGAGATTTCTAACATTGTGGTATTGCGACCACCAAGGCTCAGACCAGCCTGATCAGAGCCTCTGCTAGTAGCTTGAATATTATATAGCTGTTAAGCTACTGACTGAACATCATTTGGAGTGTCTAAGCTTAAAAGGAGGCTGCACAGGCTTGTCTAAGTCTACACTTGTCAAAATACCACATTGTTGGAATCAGATGCCGCGGCTATTTTTAGTAAATATTTGAATTTAATCATTAAACACAAAGGACCCATTTATGGCATTATTTAGGCCTCGACGCGACAAAGTAAGTAAGGGTGCAAAGATCAGAAAACCTGTCTTCGGGGGTTCGCGAACAACACAGGCGCAGACCAGCCTGCGCATCCGCACAGACTGATCAGCGCCTTTGTTATTCACGTTTTGGAAAGTTTCATATCTAAACTTGCTACGAGCAAAATTTTAATTGTCTAGCTAGTCTCTGTATCTGAGGAGACTGGTGTGAGTCTCGGTTTGTCGGAAATCCGGAAGACAGGTTTTGTCGCGACAATGCCCCTATGAAGGTTTACTAGCATTGGTTGTCTGTTATGCTTTACCTTGAGAAGGGTTATGTCCAGATGAGCATTGTATATATGACTCTGTATTCCTACCCCATAGATAGGTACTTTGGCAGCTTTAAACAGCTTCGCTTGACTTGATAGTGCCTGAAAATAAACAAGAAACCACAAAATCTGAAATCGTATTATCATTTTCTTTTGAAAATGTTTTGAATCAAGCTAGACAATGCCCGAACAAAGACCCCGGAATGTATGACTTGACAAACTCCGTTATTAAGCTCTAGATATTTTACTTAAACTGTTCTCAGTAGGCCAATAGCTTTATAATTAATATGAATTGATACGATATTTAATCCTTCATACCCCAGAGCTAAGCCTATCATTGTTGCATAATGTGATCTTCACAGCCAAATTTCGGGAATCAGACCAGAGTTTGAAAAGGAGAATGAGTTTTGAATGATTGTGAAAGCAATTTTATTGTACATTAATGAAGCGTAAAATACATTTTACATATTAGAATATTTAGAAATTGTTCTTTTGGAGGAATTAAACATTTATTGAGGAAGATCTTGAGAAAGGTTTTATCATAAAAAATGTCTGCCTCACCGTAGCTTTGTTATCCCCTTCCATAGTCATAATGGCATAGTCGTTTAGAAACAGCTTCACGTTAGGATCAACAGCATGAATATCTCAGAACATTTGCATAGTGATGTTTGGATTACCAGTATGCCGCTCAAAGAAGTCACCATGAAGGTCTTCGTTGTTGACATCCCAGTGTTCAAGCCTAACAGTAATTATAGAAATAGAAACTGCAACAACTCCTGGCGTGTGATTAACTATTTTGATAGTTGACAAACCTGACAAATGTCTGTCAAAATGCATGCCATGCATTGACAAATACTTGGTACATGTATGTTGTGAATATCTTTGGATGGTACCAGTAAATTAAGAAAAACTTAACTACACTCATAAACCATTTAAGTAAACTCTATATCAAAAGTTGTAGTCTACCCTGTTTAAACCTCCATCAGCTTTTATTTGTGTGTGCCAAGTATTATTATTTGTGGTTGTATTAATAGTGTTACTAAGTATATCTTAAGAACAAACTGGTCTAGTATTTCACCAATCTTTTACTTTATGACCACGTCAGATGTACATTCTATTTGTACTTTTGTACAATAAAGGAAGCTAGGTTTGAATGTTTGATCTGTAAAGTATGTTTATCTCTGTCTCTTAGGATATTGGTTCTGTTATGTTTCTTCTTTGTTTTGTTCTTTTTACACTTTATGAGGGGAGCTTGATTCACCCACTTTTATGAGGGAACTATGGGTGTGAAATTATCTCTATACTATAAACTGGCTTAATTCATTCTAATTAAATATATATGTATGTAATTTGAGACCTGTTTCCCGTTTTGTATATCTTCCATTTGCAGTCATAAGTGGACTGTGATCTATGAGTGAGACGTGTTATGTAAAGCTTTTTTTATTTATTTATGTGTAAACATTTATATATAGTATTCTCGATTTTTTCGCATAAAATAAATGCTATTGAGAAGAATGTCGACTGTATAAAGTTTATGACAAAGTAAAGCAAAGTTTAAGATATATTGGAAGAGTTTGAATGAATGAATAATTAAACTTACAATCCTTTGGTATGACTAATGACTCCCTTTATTCTTGAAGACTTCTCTTGAATCAAATCTTGTTTACTTAATGTCTTTACCCAGCCTGGCACCCACTGATCGACAGCCCAGAAAACATTATGTCCACGAACTTTGATTCTAAAATGGAAGCATACTGTCTCAAGTATACCAACATAGTTCATTTTAAGTCAAAGAAAGATCCAAATTCAATGTTACCTGTTATACATTATATGAATAAAAAGGTTCAGGAATCTTCTAGTGTAAGGGTTAAGTGGTAAACGGACAATAACTTGTATATTTCTTGTTGTGTGATTTTGTGCTGACCATTTACTGCGATAAAATGCTGAGATTCATAAACTAATATCACGGTTAGTATACTTAATATTCCTAGTAATATCAATTAATGTGGTTTAACTTGCAACCCATAAAAACTGACATGCTGTTGTTAATTTTGTTACTTGGTCTGGCACATTCGCATCCAGTCACAAGTTGACTACTGTTTCTTGATACATTGAGGTTGTGATTTCAAATCCAGTGTGGTTACATGCACTTGTAGTGTTTTACTCCATACAATGATTAAAGTATAGCAGTTGTCAGTAACTGAATACACTGTTTAATTGCTTGTGAGAGGTGCAAGTTGCATAGGTTACTTACCTAAAATAATATTCATGTAAACAAAACATATCACCAGCGGTTAAATATGCGTTGAATCATGCTTGGTACCTACCCTTTTGTTCTGAGCGCATTAACTGCATTTAAAGCTGTGTTATAGTTGACATGTCCCTGCAAAACAGTAAAACATTGACTTTTCACCCTTCGATCATGACTGCAGTAGTCACCGCATAGGTCCAGATAAATCCATTTTTCGATCGTAAAACTTTGTCATTTTCAAATCTGTGTATATGTAATGGTATGTGTATGTTGTCAAATTAAAAAATAAAATATGTTTAAACAAAACTAAATGTGTGTCGTTTAAGAGCATACACACCTTTAACATAAATTATCAAACACAAGAAAAAACATTTGGTCATCATTTTATATAAAATACATGCATCACGACCCATTGTAGTTTCTATTGTATAAATGCTAATAAATATATGTGAGAATTGCATATACATGTAAGAACCTTTTCAAGATAAAATAGTGAACATTTAGAAATATTGGTTTTATTTTGGGAAAGAAGCTTTGCCCTACTAATTGAAACTGATTAAATTTGCTATAATAAGAACTGTCTTACTCTGCGAGGTTCCATTCGCTGCCACTTTTATAAAATGGTTTTATTTTGGGAAGGAAGCTTTGCCCTACTCATTGAAACTGAATTTTGCTTTAAAGAGGACCATCTTACTCTGTGAGGCTCCATTTGCTGCCACTTTAAAGCATTTTCCAGCACTGCCCACTCAAAATTGTCATAAAAGAAATCTTGGTATTTCTTGTAGGCAGGGTTTACAATCTGTGAGGCACCAACACAACTGCCAAATGCAAACTCGTGTTTGGTCTGGGTTATCTAAAAGAAATATATAAATAAAGAAGACTTTTTTCAGGTCTGTCATGTTCAAGGAGTTAAACAAACTACTTCACGCCCCCTCTATAAATGCATACCGAATAAAAATGAAAAAAAAAAGAATTTAGTTTCATAGACATATAGTTAAGTTGATAAATTAAAATATTAGATAAGCACATTCATGACAAACATTAGTTGTTGCATTGATCATAATATAATCTAGAAAAAAATAAACAAAGTAATACATTCCAAATGGCATAAAACTATGGAACGTGGTCATTCGGAAGGTGATTTATGACTATTAAGACATAATATATATTTAATAGTGTGCTTTATAAAATGGTTTTAAAAGCACATCGACATATATTACTAAGAATAATGTGAGCTTTAATATCAATGCGGCATTGATATCTTCTTCGCAATTATGAAATGGTGTTCATCTGGGGAAGCTAAAAATTTAGAAGTGTATTTGATTTCAATTTGGTAAAAGACATGTAGTGTAAACATTACATACCTCTATTTGAACATTGTTAGGCAGATGTGTACCATCAGCAAATCTGTAATTTGAATAAAGCTGTAAAATATCCATTATCTTGTAAAATATGCGCATATGGTGACTTGCGATAAAAACTGTACAAGTGTAAGTTATTGTATGATTTCTGCGTCTGTACGGAAAGATAATCCACGAACTCCATCCAATAACTTCCTTATTGCACCGACGTGCATTTGAACTAAACATTGGAATTATCAATAAAAGGTGCAATATTCTTTAAAATGGTGTTTCTAAATGCATATGCATGTACATAGCAACTCTGCTAGCATGATAGTAAATCTGTTGGAGTCAACAAGAAACCAGCAATTTATTAAAATTAAAACAAAGAAAAAAAATACGGGTGTTGTAGTAGTTGTTTAGGGGCCAATACATGATAGCTTAATATGAAAACCGTCCCACTCCCCGGCGACCATGTTTATAACAATTTTGAGCTCGAGCTTTCTCTCGTGGATTATCTTCCCGTACAGACGCAAAACCATGCAATAACTTGCTTATTACACAGACTTGCATTTGACCTTTGTGCATTGAAAGATCAAAATAACAATTTTGATAGATATTCAGCTGAGGCCTATTCGTAGGAAATAAATTTCAAATGGGGCCAGTAGTTTGTTTTTTTTACAAGATTTTAAGATTTTTCTTTTCCTTTCGTTGCCATGGCTACCCGGTGACCCATGCACAAGACACCAAACTTAAAAACAATGTGGTATGAACTTATATTCTTATTATTTATTTATTGCGTAGGCGATCAGCAAAAGCTCAGACTGGAATGGCGTTTCGCTGGCTGGCTGATGGTGGCCCGCTTTTACATGTTTACTGGGACTTAGTTTGGTCCAATTATGGGAAAAAGTGTCTGAATAAAAAAAGTACACCGCAAAAAAAATTAAGTCGTGTCCCCAGAAAAGGATACTGTTTTGTAACATCGCCATGCCGCAATAAAATACGTTGCAGAGGGCCTCAAGGTAGAATAGTTATCTTAGCTAATTGTGTCACACTCTATAAAAATGTATAAATAAATAAATAAATAAATAAATAAATAAATAAATAAATAAATAAATAAATAAATAAATAAATAAATAAATAAAAGCACACGGATGACAACACACCTTATAGTGATAGGAGCCTTTCTCAGTCGCTCTATTCTGGCCTGAGCGTCTGTCTTCCACTGTGCATTGTTTGGAACAAGCTGAAAAACTGCGCGATCGAAGACATAATCCACACCGGACCCATGGACTTGCATATATATGTGACAATTATGATAATCTGTAAATGATAAATGTATCATAAGAAAACCATAACTCACAGCAATTTCGTCTGCATTTGTCGTCTGCTGAAACCTATGGCCATCAGTGTGGAGGAATCCTTATTTCAGAACGTAGGATTCTGGGTGATCTTATAGATTAAGGGATGGACTCAGATTAGACTGCTCCACTCAGATCAGACTGCTCCTATATGAGCAGTCTGATCTGGATCCACACTGTTTGCTTCTATATCTAATTAGTAATGTTTTGCAATTATTTGCAGCAGATGATTTAAGCAGACGGCATTTGACACATAAACATACGCTTTTGGTACTTATCCTATAGACGAGCATCCCTTAATCTATATCCTCTTAAAAGCGGCATGATTTGTTGTACCTGCCTCCCATTTACGCCTAATCGGGACTTGGGAAAACAGTGCAGAACTCGATCAGACGACGCGTCCGATCAAGTTCTTCACTTTCTTCTCTGTTTGCTTACAGAATGCACTTTTTAAAAATGAGTAAAATTAGAAATTTACTTAACAACAACCCTTAAATTCGAAATGGATTCGTCCAAATGATAAAAGTGGGACATTCCATGAGACAAATTGGTAATGGTTTATTTATTTCTGACACTGTAACATAGGTGACTGAATTGTGTAGGAATATTAATGAGATACCTGGCAACATATGTGTCGAGCAGCAGTCTGGGACGTAAATTGTGAGAAAATGTTTTCTATATAACATGTAAGTACGTAGTGTTACACTCAATCTGTTCTTGATAAGAAAGAACTTATCTGCATCATAAGCCGCGGCATGTGATTCCAACCACAGGTGTTCCAACAATGTGGCATTTTGACATGTGTAGAGTCAGGCGAGTCTGTGCAGCCGCCGTTTAAGCTTAGAGATTCGGTCAGTACCCTAAGAGTCATAGAATATCCAAGCGACTAGCAAAGGCTCTGGTCAGACTGCGCGTATGCGCAGGCTGGTCTGAGCCGTTGCTGGTCGCACATACCACATTGTTGGAAATCTCATGTTGCGGCTCATATATCATTTTCAGGAAACAAAAATGGCTATTTGGAATTTAGATGTACATGTAAGTGTTATCATACCCTATTTTTGCTAGCAGATCTCCAGATAAGAGTGAGTAATCAAACACTATTTTTGCTAATTCTCAACCAAAACATATGTTGTTGGTGCTCAAAGGGCCATCTCATTGCCCAGCAGGCAAATGACGTCAAAACAACCCAGAACCAACGTCGTTTCGACGTCACGAAGTCACATCGACGTTGGCGCGACGTTGTTTCAAGGTCGTGTGCCTGCTGAGTGAGCACACTAAACATACAAGAAAACGTTATAACGTTGCCTTATCTGAACTTGTGAAACTGTGAGATTTTCGGAAAAAAAACATAGAAATAAGTAGAACAGCTGATAATAAAGAAACGCATGGCATGGAAGAAATAAGGAGGGCGGGTGCGGAAACGCGGATAGAGGGGACGAGAATAGGGGGTAGAGTTGTAGAGTTAATCGGGAACGGAGAGAAGGGGAAACGGGTGACAGGGGGCGGGAAGTGGAGGATTATGCGAATTCAGCAGAAAAAAGTCATTTATAGTAGTATACTTTTAGTGCACATCGATATTATATTGACATGTTTTTCACAATATCTTGGAATTACTAAAAAGCAAAAAGAAAATAGTATCAGGGATCTTTAACCACTATACTGTTGTCAAAAAGAAACGCTTCATGGAAGACATTAGTTAACTTGATACATAATACTTTTGAGTAGTATAATTACCATAGGGTATTTTCTTTATCCCGCCCACTTCCGTCCAGATGTTTGGCTGTATGTACGGCGAGTTTCCAAAATTCAGATATTGTGACTTTCCTAAAACAAATTGAATTGAAATATTGATAAATTCATTAATATGTTTTCTTAAATATGACATCCTG
This sequence comes from Loripinus fragilis, assembly GCA_964019695.1. Taxonomy (NCBI): domain Eukaryota; kingdom Metazoa; phylum Mollusca; class Bivalvia; order Lucinida; family Lucinidae; genus Loripinus; species Loripinus fragilis. The sequence goes on from OZ026517.1 coordinate 84,495,396, forward strand.
AGAGGCTTTTATCATACCAAACAAAAGAGGTTAAGGAAAATTTGTTTGAGAGACTATGACGATGATGACAAATTATCTAAAACATTTTAAGAATTTTATTTTGAATTTCACAGTAGTTTAATGTTTCCAGTTTTCTTCAGAAGAATGCTTTAATTTAGTTTATAGCATCTATAGTGACTTCAAGGCTAAAATCAATGTCATAGCTGCCTGGGGTTCCCTCCTTTTCTCGCAAAATTGAAATATCATTTGGTTTCAGTAAAATATACCATTATAGAGTTTCCGACTCCTCGGGAAAACTTTGTTTGCCCCTTAGCTAGGCTGTTTTACTAATCACAGATAATTTGAGCAATGCTTCCCAGACGGAGTCGGAATTTCAATTTTTCAAATTAGGTCTGACTCAATATCTCTATTGCTATTGACATCATTAGGCAAACTCACCATGGATGGCTTAACATGCCATCATGGCCTCAGCAGCCTGGTACAGACTTCAACAGTCTTACAAACTTACCATGGTTATCTTGACATGTCACCATTGCTTCAGCAGCCTAGTAAAGAATTCAACATATTTACAAATTTACCATGGTTATCTTGACATGTCACCATTTCCTCAGCAACCTGGTAAAGAATTCAACAGTTTTACAAATTTACCATGGTTATCTTGACATGTCACCATTGCCTCAGCAACCTGGTAAAGAATTCTACAGTTTTACAAACTTACCATGGTTATCTTGACATGTCACCATTGCCTCAGCAACCTGGTAAAGAATTCTACAGTTTTACCATGGTTATCTTGACATGTCACCATTGCCTCAGCAGCCTGGTTAAGAATTCTACAGTTTTACCATGGTTATCTTGACATGTCATCATGGCCTCAGCAACCTGGTAAAGAATTCTACAGTTTTACCATGGTTATCTTGACATGTCACCATTGCCTCAGCAACCTGGTAAAGAATTCTACAGTTTAACCATGGTTATCTTGACATGTCACCATTGCCTCAGCAACCTGGTAAAGAATTCTACAGTTTTACCATGGTTATCATGACATGTCACCATTGCCTCAGCAACCTGGTAAAGAATTCTACAGTTTTACCATGGTTATCTTGACATGCCACCATTGCCTCAGCAACCTGGTAAAGAATTCTACAGTTTTACAAACTTACCATGGTTATCCTGACATGCCATCATTGCTCCGGCAGAACGGTAAAGAATTCTACAGTTTAACAAACTATCCGTGGATATCTTGACATGCCATCATTGTCTTGGCAGCCTGGTAAAGAATTCAACAATTTTACAAACTTACCATGGTTATCTTGACATGTCATCATTGCCTCAGCAACCAGGTATACAACTCAACATATTTACTAACTAACCTTGGTTATCTTGACACGTCATTATGGCCGCAGCCACCTGTTATAGAATTTAACAGTTTTACAAACTAACCGTGGTATCTTGAAGCAACCTGGTATAGCCATGGTTATCGTGACATGTCATCATGGCCTCAGCAGCCTGATCAAGAAATCACAAACTCATGATCACCATGGTTATCGTGACATGTCATCATTGCTTCAGCAGCATGGTAAAGAATTCTACAGTTTTACAAACTGTGGTTATCTTGACATGTCATCATGGCCTCAGCAGCCTGATCAAGAAATCACAAATTCATGATCACCATGGTTATCGTGACATGTCATCATTGCTTCAGCAGCATGGTAAAGAATTCTACAGTTTTACAAACTGTGGTTATCTTGACATGCCACCATGGGCCTCAGCAGCCTGATCAAGAAATCACAAACTCATGATCACCATGGTTATCGTGACATGTCATCATTGCTTCAGCAGCATGGTAAAGAATTTTACAGCTTTACAAACTGTGGTTATCTTGACATGTCATCATGGCCTCAGCAGCCTGATCAAGAAATCACAAACTTATGATCACCATGGTTATCGTGACATGTCATTATTGCTTCAGCAGCATGGTAAAGAATTTTACAGTTTTACAAAATGTGGTTATCTTGACATGCCATCATGGGCCTCAGCAGCCTGAACAAGAAATCACAAACTCATGATCACCATGGTTATCGTGACATGTCATCATTGCTTCAGCAGCATGGTAAAGAATTCTACAGTTTTAAAACTCGCCATGGTTATCTTGATATGCCATCATGGCCTCAGCAGCCTGGGCAAGAATTCTACAGTTTTACAAACCGTGGTTATCTTGACATGACATCATTGCTTCATCATCCTGGTATAGATTTCAACAGCTTTAACGGAGCGCAGTGGCTCAGTGGTAGAGTGCTTGACTCGAGACCGAAAGACCGCGGGTTCGAGCCTTACCGTTGTCACTGCGTTGTGTCCTTGAGCAAGAACATTAATCCTAGCTTAGTACTGGTTCAGCCCAGGAAAACCCGTCCCTTTATAACTGAAAGATTGTTGATGGGACGTAGAGAATCAAATCAAACAAACAAACAAACTTATCACGTTTATCTTGATATGCCATCATGGCCTCAGCAACCCGGTATATAATTCAACAGTTTTACTAATTCACCGTGGTTGTCATCATGGCCTCAGCAGCCTGGTTTAGAATTCTACAGTATTACAAACTGTGGTTATCTTGACATGTCATCATGGCCTCAGCAGCCTGATCAAGAAATCACAAACTCATGATCACCATGGTTATCTTGACATGTCACCATTGCTTCAGCAGCTTGGTAAAGAATTCTACAGTTTTAAAACCCGCCATGATTATCTTGATATGCCATCATGGCCTCAGTACCCTGGGCAAGAATTCAACAGTTTTACAAACCGTGGTTATCTTGACGACATGTCATCATCTCCTCAGCAGCATGGTAAAGAATTCTACAGTTTTACAACTTACCGTGGTTATCTTTACATGCCATCGTTGCATCAGCAGCCTGGTAAAGAATTCTACAGTTTTACATACCGTGGTTGTCTTGGCATGTCATCATGGCCTCAGCAGCTTGGTAAAGATGCCCGGACACAGTATTCAACAGTTTAACATAGGCGGTAAAGTTGTAATGAGATCTGGCGGTCGCTTGGACATTCTGTGATGGCCCCTCCCAGTCATGGTGTCTGCAAACAAACGTAAACTTTAATAGATTTTAATTGAAGAGAGTTAACTCATATGGACGCCGATTAGGGACATTTTGACGTGCGACATTTTGAGTTGTGAATTGCGACTTAATTCTGTCTTATCACTTGCTACTTCTGACTTGTGGTTTTGGGCTATTTTTGTGCAAGCCTGAAGAAATGACAGATGCGGCAAACAAAGTGGTTATCGCTGGAAAAAGTTAGCTTTGAGTTGTTTTACTGTCCTGCCAGCCAAGAGTGACAGTGACATCATGCTTTGTTTACAAAGTTACCATGGACTTATAACCGATAGATCACTTTTTGCATTAATCCTATCCACAGGATAGGATTAGTACACAAGTACTCCATTGATTCGCGTTAGCTCAAGTGGAGTGTTCAAGTTAATGTTTTACTTAATTTGTAAACAAAATATTACGTCATTGTCTCACTTGGTTGGCACGACAGTAGTAAGAAATGAAGTGTAAGTTGCATCAAAAGGGGTAGCAGATCAGCTGCCACCTCTTTTGCTGTTAACTTACACGTATTTTTACTGGGAAACTTCGATTCCATAAACGGTATATTGCTATCCGTATTCTTAACTGCTAGACCAACTGCAATGTCATAAGAATACGAATGACTATTGAAAGGCAAAGGCAATTAGAAATGCAGTGCCAAACAGTAATATCGAGACAACGGCCAAAAACACAAAGTGTACCATTTTTATGTTATTTCAAATGACAGAAAACGATCATATAAATGAATAGAAAGAAAAGTAAGAGGCGCCGCTACCTGTTAGAAATTTTCACGCTGCGATGTCCGTGGTAGCTATCGAGGCTTGATTGCATGTTACAACCACCTTGGCAGACCCAGTTGCCGGAGAAATCCGTCGATTCCATGTCCGGATTCTGTAATAGATTTCTAAGAGCCAGTCCATGCTCAAAAATAATTAAACACAGGAATACGGAAATCGTCGCCATTATAGGGCTTGTAATATTCTTATTACACAATCTTTAAATGATCTGCAATTGACAGGAAAATGGACTTTTTGCCTGTAAAATAGTCCAAAATATTCAAAATAGTCTGAAATAGTCACATTGGGTTGAACTTTCCCCCAAAGAATAAGTAGATATTTTGAAGTGTTCAGCACAAGTCACAAAGGAGAGGGAGATGTTCATTTACTATGAAGCTACAACAAATTATTTAGATATAGAGGATCTTACATGAGTGCTCATGTTTTAATGAATTTATTAAACGAGTTGGGGAAAAGAGATAAAATGCGAGGCTTGCCGAGCATTTTATCTGTTTTTCGCAACGAGGTTAATAAATTCAATAATACAAGAGTACGAATGTTTGATTCTATTTATCATATGACAAATACTTTGAAATCTCATTTCTGGCGTAAAAACGTTATACTTTTGTCATTTTGATCGCAACGTTGTTATAGACGTCATAACGTTTCCCGTAAATCTATAAACCACTAGTGGTTTATCGATTTTATTGCATGACGTTATTTCACCCCTAGACGCGACGTCATATGATAAATAGAGGATATTTACTTTTTTGAGGTGAATACCAAATATATTTCATCGAGTGCGGTTAAAAAATCAGTATTTTTCACGAGTGCGTAGCACGAGTGAAAATGCTGATATTTTCACCGCACGAGATGAAATGTATTTGGTATTTGCCAAGAAAAAGTAAATTTTCTTTTTATTTTATACTCAACGGAAATACAGAAATCACGACCTGACTTTTTACTTGGTCGTTTCTCGTTCGATTTTACTTTTGCAGTGTGTTTATTGGGTATAACATTGGGTGTAAACGTAGTTTGCACCTAGAAAATGGCGTAGAATCACACTTTAACGAATGAAACGCAAGAAATCAGCATTTAAAGAAAGGCTATTGAGTGTGCCTTAGGGTAGGCGTCACGTGCAAACTGGCGCAACGCCAGGTCAAACAGTGACGTCATTATGTTTGATGTTGACGTCACAACATGCGTAGCGTTATTTTTGACAAATATACTTCGTTTTAAACCTTATGTTAAAAAATCCCAGTCACAAAATTGCCAAGAAAGCCTTGTTTTGCTACAGTTCTATTCTATTCTACAGTGAAAATATAAATCGTATCAGTCACTAGTGAAAAAATACGATATTTTTTCACTGTAGAAAAATACCAATTTTACTCACATTTGATATGCATTGAATTCACTGCTTGTGATAAAATAATTTGAAATCTCATTTCTGGCGTAAAAACGTTATACTTTTGTCATTTTGATCGCAACGTTGTTATAGACGTCATAACGTTTCCCGTAAATCTATAAACCACTAGTGGTTTATCGATTTTATTGCATGACGTTATTTCACCCCTAGACGCGACGTCATATGATAAAATCTAGAATTCCCTAAAAATAGGACAGAGGAAACTGTCAAGCGTTTTATTAATGCCAGTTGCAGGAAGCTATAGTATAGACCTGTAAAACCATGTGCATTTGAAAGAAGGAAACCATCTAGCATTGCAGGGATTATATCTGCAGTTGGCTGTATTTAAATATAGTGTCATTATCAGAGCTTGAATTGTAGTATGTACATCTTTTAAGCAATAATGTTTTTGTAATTTTTTAAAGAACTGCTTAGGTTGTGATTTAATATCATATCTGCTTAATAATTGCCATCCCAACACTGGAGAGAGAGAGAGAGAGGCTTGCACCAATGACACTTGGCAATATTTATGGGAGTGCAATGTACAGCAAACATCAAGCAGACAACTAATTAGAAATGGTATCTATTCCTAATGGAACTTAACTTAAGTTAGCATATAACAGCAACTAGTCACTCCTGGAAATCTGAATCTCAAATGGTAAATAAAAGCTTCAATAAAAGTTTGTGTGGTATCTACAGCTCCATGCATGGACACACACACAAACACAAAAAAGTGAAAGGGAGTGTTTCCCTAGCTATGATTCAATTCTTCAGACCCTAACCTGGTTAACTGAGCATCTGTCAAGCCTGATACTTTGGAATCTGAGAACTCCAGAGAAGAAACTGTGTTTAATAGTTGCTGCCAACACACAGGTCTAAGACAAACCTGTGACTTTTCGAAAAGTTCATTCAGGAATGCCATTAGAGGGTCAAACAGTTTGGATCCAGATCATGCCCGACGTTTTGTCGGGCCTGATCTTGGTCAAAACTGTTTGTAAAGGTGATATCAGCAGAAGAGACTAATAGGCATAGAGTTAATAAGGAAATTCTCGCTGGAGTGTTGCCAAAAGTGCCCTTTTCGATCAGCAATGGTACCGAAAATGCCTATCTCTATATTGGTTCTATCAGAGGTATAAACGACCTTCCAATTGAAAATCTAAAAACCAAACATGGCCAAGGTTTAAATGGGCATCCCGCGCCTGCACGATTCTCATAATAGAACATACATATTTTACAGTAAAGAGTCCATTAAACTGTCTAGGAGGGTAGTCACCTGAATTTTCGAATGTGGCTGTGCAGACTTCGGTGTGAAGTTCAAACTAAGTTGAAGTTGTGATAGAAAGGTCCATGGAAGATCGGTCGACAAAGAGCTAGCTTAGTGTTCTGTCCTATTATTTGACATCTGTAAGCCTACATGGACATGCACAGTATTTTAAAATCTTTGTTTGATTTGATTCTTTACGTCCCATCAACAATCTTTCAGTTATATAGAGACGGGTCTTCCTGGGTTGAACCAGTACTAAGCTAGGATAAATGTGTCTTGCTCAAGGACCACAGCGCAGTGACGCCGATGAGGCTCGAACATTAAATTCTTTGTGACATTTTGGCCTCCACTCCTAATTCGTAAAGCAAGTACTTTCAAAAACATTACATATCGATGTATTATACCAGTAAGCATGTAACATCGGACCGCAATCTACCCGCCAGCGAAACGCCATTCAGATGGCGTTTCGCTGGCGGGCCGATAGTGGCCCGAGATTGGATGCTGGCTTGGATGGGTGCGGTGCAGTGTAAAATATGTGCATGTTAACATCAAAAGAAGTGGCTGCTGAGCTTCCACCCCCTTTGGTGTAAACTTACACTTACTTTCCTGCTAAATCAGCATCAGTCGACCTTTCTTACAATAAAACAATTTTAGTTATTTCTACGAGGGTCATCCAATAAAGAATGAGACTTTCTTCATAGTCTGAAAATCTGTGAATGCATTTAGTTTATTTTCACGGAGATTGCATGATCATATACAAGTATTAGTTGAAAAATAAACTATACATCTCAATCTGTTGCCATGGTGACCTCCTATAGTGAGCTGTCCACGCGTTTTCGCCTTCTAATGTTGTCTAGCAACAATAGTTGAAACTACATGTATGTAATGCGTCAAATATGGTACGTGTGAACAGCCCAACAGCCCAAAAGACGTGCTAGCTTTGAACAAGATTTCAATATAAGTCTAGTATGTAAATTTACTGCGCTATAGAAAAGTCTCATTCTTTATTGGATGACCCTCGTAACTGTTGATGTTCTTGTTATTCTTTGAATCAATACAATTGAACAGAACATAGTTTTTAAAGCAGATGAAAGGTTACACCAAAATAGTGCAAGAAAATGCTGAATTCTGACTGGCATACTCAGAGTTCCCCCACTCCCTCGACTTCATAAAACCCCTAACATACCACAAACCCTACCCATGAACGTGTAATATTGCTCTAAATAATAAGACGCAATGACACAGAATGGTGATCTCACTGGGATATGAGCCGCCCCTCCAGTTCATAAAAAGTTTGATACATTGTTAATGAAAAGCTGTAAAGACTCCCATCCCTATAGCACAATAGTATTGTTCCTGATGATTACACAGCTGGTGAATATCCCGAGGTACACCGTCCCCCAGTTCATAAAAGTAAGTTAGGGTGCAAAGATCAGGAGTCGATAAAATCAAGTACCACACCCGACCCAGGATACCAATGGGAAAGTTACAAACTCACAGATAGACACCACAAACGAGAGCCAAGAGGTCAGCCCTTTCACAACAGGTGACCACAAAGCTTATATAAACAGACGCGCACAAAGACATAGCAAACATAAGACAGAACAAAAGCCTAAAAGATCCACAAAAGAAGTACCGCCTTGGAACGGCCAATAAATATTTTACTGTTTTACTATTTTATTTTAAGACATGCTATCTTAGAAACCCTGTAGAGCACCATCCCTAATCACATACAGTAAAACCTATGTAAAACGGCCACTCTCAAAAAGACCAAAAAATGGTTTTCAGACCAATTATCGCTTTATGTAGGTCAAAAGTATTGCAGAATGCCCCAAGGGGAGCATTCTGCAATACTTTCGGCCTTCATTAAGCTACCTTTTGTCCTTAAGATCTTTGTTTTGTCTATTTTGAGTGGCCATTTTACACAGATTTTACACAGGTCCTACACAGGTTTTACACAGGCTTTACAGTTTTACACAGGTTTTACTGTATCTTTATTGTTCATTATGATAATGCAAGTCCATTGACACACTCTTCCAATTCATTTGAAGCTATTATGCTATTATGCCTGGGAACATGCTTCGGTTTTCCGGGTTTTGTTATAATTTTATATAACCCTTTATCATGTATGAAACTGAACAAACTGGTCAATAATGACTGAATGAAAATAACGTGGATGCTGGTGTAAAGACCCATACATGTATGAGCCATCTCATATGGATCTAAACTGGTTGCAAGGCATTAAATCCACCAGCCTTACAATCTAGGGTAGGGTTGAAAAATTTAGGGTAAAATATTAAAATATGAACTACGTACATGTATATGCTCTATTATGGACACACTCATGGTACCTAGCATCTACAACATTGCCAGGGAATCTAATGTTCACAAAAGACGTAGCATCCAAACAGCTTTTGATAGCTGGTAGTGAAAGTCTGAACAATAAAGTTGCGACGCACGAAAAGTGCTAGAATCTCATATGAGCTAGTACTTTTAAAATAAAAAATGACCTGTCATCCAGTGAAGACTCTGATCAGCTGGGCAGACATGAAGACCTCAGCACTCAAATGTATGCACAAAAAAGGATCCAGGCTGGCCTGAGCCATTGCAGCTGTCGGCATGAAGTTGCAACCAATAGAATAAACAGCAAATGCCAAGGCTGATCTGTGTCTGTTGGGTGTACATGTCAGCCGCGACATCAGATTTCCAACAATGTGGTATGTGCAATCAGCAAAGGCTCGGACCAGCCTGCGCATACGCGCAGTCTGATCAGAGCCTTTGCTTGTCGCTTGAATATTCTATGAGTCTTAAGATACTCACTGAACATCATTTGGAGTTTCTAAGCTTCAAAGGGGGCTGCACGGGCTTGTTTGAGTCTGCACTTTTCAAAATGCCACATTGTTGAAAATCACATGCCACAGCTCATATCTGTCTATGCTGACAATAGGAACTGCATCGGACAATTCCGCGAAATTCCGTAGAATCAGACATCGGATGTACGTCGAGGATCTACTTTGATAACACGGGTGATAACGTGACGCTGGCGTTATATTACGTGGCGCTGACGTAACAGAAACCATGTTAACACTATAACAAGTGTGATTGCAGCAAAACAAACGGCTTTAATGAAGGTTATGTTTTTTCAATAAAATATAGCTACAGCAATATTTTATTGAAAAAAACATAAACTTCATTTGTTATGCTGATTAAACTTTTCGGATAGTCAGAATGATCGATTTTAATGCTACAGAACTAATTTTCCATACGACAAAATGGAGCTTTTTGGTACATAGTACTACGCGTAATGCTTCTTATATACAACCGAGCCATGATTCGATTCTCGAATTGTGGCGGACTTTCCCGAATGTCTATGCTGGGTGCACACGTCATTTTGTTAGTTTGGCCATGCACTTGCTAATTCATATTTTTTTCTATTCCACAGTTCTAACAGACAGCCATCATCAATAATGTCAACAACAAAAGAAATGGTAGAAGAGCAGCTGGATTTGCTAGTACACAGCTGCCCACATGATATACTTGTCAATGCAAGAAAACTGAATGTCAATTACTTACATAGCAGTGATCCTATAGTTAATGATTTACTAGGTTTAGATCGTGCTATTATAGTGCCAAACAACACGCCAGTTACTTTGAAATTTAGTGCCTTAGTATTTGAGTTCGTGCAGTGGCTTCTATGTTTGATTGAGGATAAAAACTACAACTTTACATTTGACATTATTCCAGCTGGGAGTTACCCATCCAATGTGAAAATAGGGGACATAGACGAGTTGACTTTCTTCTCAAATGGAAAATGGCCCGTAACTCTACAGCTGAGTCTGCATATAACTCTTATGTAAAGGAAAGGTTTTATAATGTTAATGCTGAACATCCTGCTCAAAAACTTGGATTTTACGACTTAATAACGGATATAATTGTTGACCTAGAGAAAGCCGCTGGCTGTAAGATTTCAGGACCAACTATTAGTGGACCAGCTGTCAACGTGGCTATAAACTGGAAATGCCAAAGCGGCCATCACCATACTGTGGCTATAGACTTAACCATTGCCTTTGAGTCTCCTACTGACCTAGAAACATTTCTTTATAACAAATCATTTGCACTTGAAGATAGTCCATTCAAGGGTCCCATTCTGGATGGAAAACAACATCTTCTTATCATACATGATGGGAATATTAATTATCTTGCTGCAACAAACGCCTTTGATGTTCAAATGTTTTCAATTTGTGACAAACTTTCAAAGAATATTAGGGTTTCTTACAGACTTCTGAAATTTATACGCGACTCACTTTTTCCATATTTTTTTCGACAAAAAATAATGAGAAGGGACAATGAGCTCCATGCCAAATTTGAACAAAGCATATCATCCCATGTTTTAAAACAAGTTATTTTTAATGAAGTTGAAAAATTTCCAAATGGACATAGCTGGGAGGAGCGAAATCTACTTGAAAGACTAGAGTCCATGCTGTCTTTTCTAACACAACCTGTGTTAGATCCAAATGACTCATATGGAGAGCATAGATTATCTGTTATAGATTTTCTTGCTGTTATAACGTTCAGCATCCCGGAGGAAGCGTACTGGTTCATGAAGAGAGCAGTTGATAAATTTGTTTCAGTTTTAAAGAAGGCAAGATCAGATGAACATACCATTTCAGAATCACAGACATTTCTCCACAGTCAACCAGAACAATTAAAGTTTACTTCTCAGAATCGGGATTTAAGATCTTTCAGTATGCTTTATCCGAAGCTTGAAGGCAATGAACAGTATGGATCTGCAATTAATCATGAGCCCAAGGATAAAGAAAGACAAGTATATTCGAGTGACTCTAAACCAAAAGACAAAGAAAGACTGCACTCTGGAATTTATCCAAAACTTGACGCAATGTCAGATGAATATACCAATTCAGAAACATGGACATCTCAAAACAATCAACCTGAACAGTTTAAGTTCACTTTGCAGAATCAGGATTTAAAATCTTCTAGTAGCCTTTATCCTAAACTTAGTGACAATAAAGAGCAGGGATCTGTAAATAATAATGAACCCTTGGATAAAGAAAGACGACTATATGGGATTGGTTCTAAACCCAAAGACAAAGAAAGACTGAAGTCTGGGATTTATCCTAATCTTGAAGATGTCAAAGCAAACATTCAAGCTGAGTCTCATCGTTCAGAGGTATCTTCTTGCTACCAGAAAGAGTTCTTAAAACCAGAGCACCGTCCACAGAATCAGCAAGCTAGGATTTTTATACCTGGGCAGCAAGAGCAATCACAATGTCAAGCGAAAAGTTACCTGCACATTCAACAGCATTTGAACCGAACCTTAATACCAATTGGAAATATTCTATTCAATGTAGTTATTGAAAATGCAGAGTTTCTGCTTCAATTTTTTGGTCCTTGTAAATTGGCATATATAAGGCCAGTGTTGCCAAGGGAAGACTTATCCAACTTCCACTTTGTAGAATGCATATATGATTGCTTGGACGAGATTCTGGGTGAAATGCATATTGTAGATTTGGTCAATGAGTCTGATGAGCACATCAAAGCTGTTCTTACTTTGTTTAAGCTGGATATTTTATCTGAAGATGATTTGAAAACTACAAAGTATAAAGGCAAGCTTCAAGCATTCAGTCAACTAGTAGAAGATTCTGGTCTAACATCTGATGAGATTTTGGGACAATATGCTGTGGATAAGCATGCCAAGGAAAGGTACATCTATCAACCTAATTGGGGCGAAAAGTTGTCTAGTGACTTGGAAAGGGTGCTGCAATCTTCACAGGAAGACATTGGAACTTTATTGAGGTTCTCAATAAAACGAATCGGGATTGATAGTTTTCAAGATATAAAAACAGAAACTATGCAACTAATATATGAAGTATATAGCTCGTTAGTGCAGAAACTAAACACTGACGTATCAATCAAAGATAAAGCCACGGATGTTGAAGAGTTTATCAGATGGTATTGTTTAAGAAATATTATAGAACACATAAAATGTTTGTCAGAAATATCATAAAATACTCTTTATGGACAGTTTTTTTTATCAAAGAATGAGAAGCAAATGTCTCAAATGATATGAACTAAACGTATCATCAAAGCAAGACATTTCTTTATCTCCTTGTTATAACTTGATTTATATGTTTTAGGAGATGATGCATTGATAAGTTAGGGGTCTTTCATGCAAACAAAATATCTTTGTGTCTTGATCCACATCTGAATTAAGGGTGAGGTTGGCGCGTTTAAGCCGGTTTAGGCCCTCCAGTAAATATTTTGCTGGCTGTTCCAAGGCCGTAGTTCTTTTGTGGATTTTTTATGGTTTTATTTCTGTCTTGTGTTTGCTATGTCTTTGTGGGCGTCCAATTATATGTGCTTTGTGGTCACCTGCTGGGAAAGGGCTGGCCTCTTGGCTCTCGTTTGTGGTGTCTAACTGTGAGTTTGTCTCTTTCCAATTGGTATCCTGGGTACTTGATTGTATCGATTCCTGATCTTTGCACCCTTACTTACTTCTATTGATGGTTTAATACTTTAAAATTTGGCAATACACTATACTGAAGCTAACTCAAAATACAATTTCAAGTTATGACTTAAATTGCAGATATATTCACACTGAGGCTAAAAGATTAATCATTATCTGTAAAGAAATCTGTAAATAAACGATCGTTTATGACGTTCTATCCTGATTAAATAAACTTAGACATTTCTATTTTAAAACAATCACTTGAAAAGATCTTTTCAAAGTTATTTTTTGTTTGTTTTAATTTGGTACATGTGACCCTGCCAAAAAACGACATGTTCATTTTATTTGGCGTCAGAACCATCTGATGTGTTTAAGGCTGCTAAAATATTTTAATTTAGGTATGCATGTTTTCTCATCTTTGTGCCGACAAATGCTAGAGCAATGTTAAAATAGTTTTAGAGCAACTTAACGTCATGTTGGTGTAGCAGAAAAATGACGTCAGAATATAAAACTTTATTCATCTAAAAAAATCGAAAGCAATGATATAGATTATCCATAAAGGTTGTTTTCAACAAAATGTTTCTGACATAATTTGAATATGAAAATTGCAGCTTGGCTCATGTTGCTGTATTGTAACCAATAAGCACACATTGGTGTAATTTGATTATTATTAAGATAAAAGTTGTTAAGAAAGTTCGCTCCGCAATTCACCATAGAATTTCATATCATTGAAAAAGAAATGATGTCGAAAATACCTTTTCTAAAAGTCTGTCGTTGCCTGTGATGTTTTATAACATTTCACATCTTATTTGACATAAAATGACGTCACAAAATATGTTTTCTATGGGTACTGTCTTTCAAACGTTCTATAAAAATCTGATATATAGAGAATACTAGGTGAGTGTCTTTTGATATCAAGTTTACCAGGCTCAGCTTTGAGAACACATGTTGACATCGCGAGGCTTGCCGAGCGATTCAACATGCGTTCTCAAAGCTGAGCCTGGTAAACTTGATATCAAAAGACACGAACCTGGTATTCTATTTATCAGTTTACCCATTGTTGAACACTCTTCAAACTAGCGATTATGACGTAATTTTTGGTTTTTGTGTTGATTCAGCGTCATTAGCGACGTCATTCAAAAAGTGCAACGTCATCATGACCTGATAAAGATAACATGCCGTGAGATAGGAAACGTTTATTAGGTTATGTTGAAACAATTCAGTTAATATTAGGGGTGACTGATAATTTACACACTAAAAATTATGACAATTTATGATTTTTGATGGTTGTTTTCACTCATGTCTTTAGGAAATGTCCCGATTGTTTACATACTAAGACAGATCCATAGAGTGTTTCCTAACATTGGGAATTTTCTGATCACTAAGGTCATTGCATGGCAATGATTGTTTGTTGTATACCCTTGTTTTGCTGATCGATCCGAAATAATCAATGTGGTACTGGTATTTGTAGACCATTATTTTTAATGCAAAGTATGATTAGATATCCCATTGTTTAAATCTCTTCAAGAATAAAGAATACCAGTGTCATTCATGTAATTTAACAAATTATTACTAAATTGACAGGAAAACGATTTTATTGCAGAATGAACTTCTTAACACCCTTGAGATTCAACTTGTGTACGAAACAGTGTGGGTCCTGATCAGCTGAATTTCAAAACAGAATATTTAACTTTGATAAAAGTAATTCGCAGTATGTTCGTTAGAATATCAATCAGGGTTCCAACTCAATTCTGAAATTGTGTGTACACTAGCTCCATTTTTTTAGTTTTCTTACCTTATATGTATAGGCCTGAATAAGATGGTTTATATATCTTACGGTATATAACCAATTTTGTGGGTATAAAACCCTCAATAGGGGTTAAACGGGAATCTTCTATGACTTAGGCTAAAATAACGACCCTGGCCTAAAACTTACATTAATGGGTTGGGTTCTAATGCCTGCCATGGTGCATCCTGGTGATAGATGAATAGATATATTTCGGTATCAGAGATTGACAGCATAAAACATAGACAATAAATGTAAAACGCATACTAATACATATAACACATACATCATATTGCAATGATAAATAGCTTGCCAATCACTACCAAGGATAAGATGTATTAACCCTTAAAGCGGCAATCACAACTGCAGCATACGACAATTTTTGCAACATCTTTCCCAATTTTCGAACAAAATAACGTATGATAATTCATGAGAATCGTCTGCCAGCAGACGATTCTCATGAAATATCATACCTTATTTGCTATTTTTGAAAAAGCAGCAAAATTTGAAATTGTCGTCTGTTGCAAATTCTAGGTGGCACCTCATGGGTTAAGTATATAACTACCAAGGATAACACAAAAAGGAGGAGTGAGGCACAAACAGAATTACAAATTTAGTTAGAAATACAGTAAAATATAATTACAAAATTTAGTTAGAAATACAGTAAAATATAATTACAATCCTAAAATTCAATTTTATGTTTTTGTTCTGTCTTATGTTTGCTATGTCTTTGTGCGCGTCTGTTTATATGTGCTTTGTGGTCACCTGCTGGGAAAGGGCTGACCTCTTGGCTCTCGTTTGTGGTGTCTAACTGTATTTTTGTAACTTTCCCATTGGTATCCTGGGTCGGGTGCGGTACTTGATTGTATCGACTCCTGATCTTTGCACACTTACTTACTTTTATTTCGAAAAGTTATATAAAATAAGACATCAAATGAAAAAAAAAACTAAATCAAATCTAAAAAGTGAGATTGAACTGTATTTTTTAAATTTCTTAAAATCTTGTATTCGTTTAATTCTATTTGGTAATTCATTCCATAAAATACATCCCAGATAAACAAAAGACCTCTTACCAAAGCTTTTAACTTTTGGAAAGGAAAAACTACCATTCTCCCTGAACCTTGTGATGTAAGAGTGTACAGAGCTAGCTGGAACAAATATTCTATCATATAATCTGGTGAAGTATCAGAATTTATCTTAATATCATGATTGAGAATAATCTGATCTACTCTTTTAGAAACCGGCAACCATCCTACAGCTTAAAAAACCCATCATGCCCTATATGTGAGCGGGGATCCATTTTCAAGACAAACCTTATTATTTTGTTTTGTTTAATTTGAAGCCTATTTCTAAGAAGTTGCGAGGTCAAGTAAAACCAAACCAACATAATTAGCTTTATCCATTTGAAACTCTATAAAATCGGTCAAGTAAACCAAACATGTATCAGTGGAAAAGTGACTTCTTAAACCGGGCTGAAATTTGTTCAAAAGCTTTTTTTTATCAAAGTTAACAATTGGTCATACACTACCCTTTCAAATATATTTGATATGATGCTTAAAACAGAAACGGGTCAATAATTAGCAACTTCAGCTTCGTCGCTCTTTTTAAAAAGGGGGAACAACCCTCGCAGGCTTTAGATCATCAGGAACAATCCCTTGAATGATGCCTGTGGCTGCTGTCTACATAGAGAGCAGACCCAGATCAGGAAGCTCTTTCAAGAGCTGCCTGATCATGGTTTACTTGTTTGCTTGTGGAAATATGATTAGATATGATCGTACACTAGTGGACCTGACAAGAAATTTCTTTGCTCTATGTACAAACATGAAAGTTTATTTATTTAATTAGTCATAGTGGGTGGGGCTTAGCATGAATCTTCATGAAGGAACAGGTTAATGCATAGGTTATGTTGTTGTAAGTTCAACGTTGCTCCTATCACCTGGGATCTGCTTTTGTGATCCAATGCTAAACTAGTGGTGTAATTTCTAGTTTGTCAATGATTCTGATTGGGTAGAGGGGGCTGGTTACTTTGCTATAGTTAACTTGCTTGTGTATGCATTTTGTCAGTTTGCCTGGGTGTTTGTGTCTCTGATTGCTAATGGATGGTCTGTGGTGTGATCAAATTCACCTGTTTTAAAGCAGCTTTCAACATTTTTGGTTTAAATTCTGACCATTGGTTTCTGGAGATGCTTGAAGTTTCTTATATAGGTACATAAGAGCCGCGACATGAGATTTCCAACAATGTGGTATGTGCGACTAGCAAAAGCTCAGACCAGCCTGCGCATACGCACAGTCTGACCCGAGCCTTTGCTAGTCGCTTGAATATTCTATGAATATTAAGTTACTGACCGAACAGCATTTGGAGTATCTAAGCTTAAAAGTGGGCTACACAGGCTCGTCTGAGTCTACACATGTCAAAATACCACATTGATGGAAATCACGTCGTGGCTCATAAATAAAACTGGCCAAACACCCTGGCCGCTATGTTCTTCAACAGATCAATCTTAGCCTTAAAGCGCCACCTACAATTTGCAGCAGACGACAATTTAATTTTTTCCGCTTTTTCAAAATAACCAGTCGTCTGCCAGACCAGTCGTCTGCTGGCAGACGATTCTCATGAAATAACATACCTTATTTTATTGAAAAATTAGGACAGATGTCACAAAAATTGTTGTAAGGGTTAAACTTTTTTTGTAGAAAGTCTTCCAGTGTTCATTTCTAAAATTCAAAACACCGGTTTCAGAGAAGATTTTTAAGTTTTTGTTACCACGATAAGACATGCCTCCTGGTGGCCATGTTTTTTAAGTAGCAACTTTTTGTGGAGGGTTATCCAGGGAAAATTCCTGCGATTTTGGTTAAAGTCTAAATGACACATCGTCTAGATCTGATTTGTATGTCTACCAATTATCTATATATCTCAATGGGCTTAAGAGTTATTGAGCGCACAAGCTTTCTTCTGTCAAGTTTGTTCAAGTGGGATAGCTCAAAAGGACAGCCAGGGGGAGCAACCCTCTTGTATGAGACACACCATCTTCACCCGATATACATTTACACCAAATATCATTAAAATGTCTCAAAGAAATAGAGTGCACAAGTTTCCCCTGTAAAGTTCATTCAAGGGAGATAACTCAAAAGGCCAGCAAGGGAGAGCAACCATTCTTGCATTTGACACTTTGTCTTGACCTGATATACATGCTCACCAAATATTATCAAAATATTTCGAAGGGTATTAAAGTTATTGATGAGCACACAAGCTTTCCCCTATAAAGTTCATTCATGGAAGATAACTTAAAAGGCCAGCAATGGAGTACAACCATTCTTGCATACGACACACCCTTTTAGCCTGATATACATGCCTTACCTACCAAATATTATCAAAATATCTCAAAGGGTTTAAGTTATTGTGCACACGAGCTTTTGTCTATGGACTGACAGACAGACGGACTGATGCCAGGCTAATCGCTATATCCCCTGGAACCTTGTCGGTCGGAGAATTAAAAGGGAGAGCGGGGACAGGGGTTCAAGCGACCCCCCTGAACCCCTCTGGATCGGCCACTGTGGCATAATAAGAACATAAACTTCTTGATTTCATAATGTTATATTTGCATGATTTCTTAAAGCAACAAAAGGATCAACAATAAGTCAATAAAAACATACTTTAACAATACTTGGAGCTTAAACCTTTTATCAACAGGAACACTACACAATTCTCATCTGCTACATAGAGGATCTTACATGAGTGCTCATGTTTTATTGCATTTATTTAATGAGTTGAGAAAAAGAGATAAAATGTGAGGCTTGCTGACATTTTATCCCTTTTTCGCATTAAGTTGAATAAATTCAATAATACTGCATGACGTCAGTGACCTATATTAGAGTGACTGGGCACTTCATTTTTCAGCCATATAGGTATGTCATGGCATGTGTCACGTGACTAACGCCTGATGCGCCTTTTATTGTACACACTCAAAATGGCGATGCAGCTTGTGAGAGGGCTGCATTTATAGGTACTTTATAGAGCGTACTTCGTCTTTAAAATCGCTTATTGGTAAATATTGTTAATAACAATCGAAAAAACATATGAAATATTGCTAAATGCTTTGTTTCTGCAATGTAAAAACTAATCCGATTGAGTTATGACCGTGTAAATAACGGCCGATTTTAAGAAAGTTGCGGAAATCTGCAAAAAAATGGCTTCAAAATATTTCTTTCACTCTGACAAATAAAGCTTCAAACATGGCTATATCTGTGTCTCGATTTATCAATATTCATAAACGAAGATGTCCAATGATTCATAATTATTGTTATTATATAATTTCAGGTTTATAAAGGTGTTAAAAGTTTAGATAAACAATAGAGAAATTACGCTGTGTATTCCAAAACAGCGATAAAAGCCAATCGTGTAGATAAATGATATCGAGTTTCCCTCATTTAGCTGTGTAAGATACACGACAGTGTTATTTGAGTTGAGTATTGGTATTTTATTGGAGTTTCTAGTCACTCTTATATAGGTCACTGATGACGTTATATCATTTTCAGAGGTGACATCGTGTGATGAATAATGTTAACTTACATAATAGTTACAGTGACGTCCCCTAACATTGCTACATAGCCAAAGTGACCATGCCACATTTAACCGGATCAAATCTTGTTTGTTATTTAATATCGGGTTGCTTTTGGAAATAAAAAAAGTTTTCACTTTATGCTTTCACTGCTGAGCAGGAGTTGAATTTAGCGAAAATTGGACCGTAATTTCAAATGGCCCAGGCTTCAAATTATTTACTTTCAATCTAGTTATTGATGAAGTAAATTGTTGAGAACAACCTGTTGTTACTTTCCCTGGTATATTTAGTAAAAGTAATTCATCAAAGAGAAGTTATTGAAATTTCTGCAGAAAGTGCTCAATGTTAGGGGACTATTTTTGTTATCCTAAATCAGGGGGGTTGTGCACTTCAAATCAAAGTTACTAGAGATCAAGAAAATATTTTTCATTTTTAACTTTGTGTAAATAAAGTATTATGATTACTTTATTTAGATATGAACAATTTTTCAAGTTTGTTACTTTCTTATTATATCCAAAGGAGGTTACAATGCTTAAGTGTGCAATGTAGTTTGGACCCTGATTAACAGAAGCAGTCTCATCTGGATCAATCTTTTGTACAAATAAATTTGAATAAAATATGTTTAAACCATTGAATAGTTGTGATTACGCATCCTACTGATTATATAAAAAAATGGAGGCACTGAAAATACAATCCTTAATCATTTGTCTGTAAATGTTCATCTTCATTGAAAAAGGTGTGAAACATTTTCATCTCAATGAATTTTGTAAGTTCTAATCCTGCTTGGTTTTAGTCCCTACCATTCTAAACCTGACTATATCCCATTTTGAAAACAGTGTAAATCCAGGTCAGCTGGCTTCTCAGAAGCCAGCTGATCAGGATTCACACTGTTTTTCACTCTGCTTGTACATATATGCAACCAGAATCTTACAATCGCTAAGGCATGTAGAACATAATTTGTTTGTTTAATTTGATTCTTTAAGTCCCATCAACAATCTTTCAGTTAAACCAGGATGGGTTCTATCTTAGTTGAACCAGTACTAAGCTAGGATAAATGTTCTTGCTCAAGGACACAACACAGTGACACCGGTGAGGCTCAAACCCGCGGCCCCTCGGTCTCGAGTCAAGCACTCTACCACTGAGCCACTGCGCTCCCTTCAAAAACCCCTGACAGGTTAAGGATTAATAACAGTTACTTTTTGTCTATAAATCAATGCAGAATGGCTTAATATTTCACAATAAGCAACACCCATATTAACTCTATGTCTACTGGGTAATTTTCCATCCTTTTTTTTTAGAATCAGTTTTTTTCGAAAATATTTTTGAGAATACCATCAGAGTGTCATACAGTTTGGATCTAGATCGAGCCGGACATTTTGTTCGGCCTGATCTGGTTTCAAACTGTTTACAAAAGTTAGCAAACCACACTAGTTGGCAAAAAGATAAAATGCACAAAGGCTTTTAGGATCAGTCTTGTTGGCAAAACAAAACAATCATGATTTGTTCTCGCACAAGTACAGCTTTTGAAAAACAAAAACAATAAGAAATATCCATCTTTTCCTTATTTACCATTGATCAAGATAAATAAAAACATTTAGCTTCAAATTGGATAGATTTTCATGTCCATCAATTTAAACATTTGTTCTGGGTGCTCAAAAGAGCTGTCTTACTGAGACAGCTCTTTTGAGTACCCAAAATAGATGGATATTTTTTGAGAAATAAGAAAATAATTCTTTAATATGGGCTCATTTCAAAAGGGTGTTAATAAAGTTTGTTCCGCAATACAATTATGTTCCTATTACTTTAGCTACTATGTGTCTAATGACATAAATGTCACTGGAATTCCATAAAGTCGACACACTTGACAAGAAACAAACAACGGGATGTTTAATCAAATATTTTGTCACCGAATAAATTATCTTCAAAATCAAGTACCCCTCGGAAATTTTTGGGCTCGAGGAGCAAAATGGGGGTATATGACAAAGAACCCTTGTGATGTCCTGGCCATAGTGATAAGACTATTTTCTAATTGGTTAGTAAACCCTAAATGGAGTTGTTATTCATCTTATATGAGCCTTTAGTACATATACTAAACTGTAAGGCTGTAAAGAACTATCCAAAATAATAAATGTTGCATTTTTGGAAAATATCAGATTTTTCTAGACCGACTGAAAGACAGTACCCAAATTAAGCCTAATTGTGTGAAGACATTCCATGTCAGACACAATGCCAAACACTATAGAGCATCACAAGACTTAACAGGCCCATTGAAAATGCAATTTTTCAGCATAATTTCCTTTATAAATGATTTGAAATTCTATGATGAAGAGCGGAACGAACTTTCTTAACACCCTTTAGAAGCCTGTTTACTATTGAAAACTATTTTTTTTTCAGTGTTCTTATTACCTTCTCTATTCAGATTTTCCTTAAAATGCAATTTTTTCCAATGTCTTTAATCACATTGTTTTGTTTGTTTGATTTGATTTTTTACGTCCCATCAACAATCTTTCTGTTATAAAGGGACGGGTCTTCCTGGGTTGGACCAGTACGAAGCTATGATTAATGTTCTTGCTCAAGGACACAACACAGTGACGTCAGTGAGGCTCCAATCCGCCGCCCCTCGGTCTCCAGTCAAGCCCTCTACCACTGAGCCACTGCGTTCCCTTTTTAATCACATTGTCATATTAAGATTGGCAAAAAGTCCATACCATCTGTTGTGCAATAGTTTATAATAAACCCTCTGAAAATGGATGCAAGGCTTTCAAACCCTGATAATTTGCTAAACATTGTCACTTTTGGTTTGGTTCTTTACATCTATTTATAGCTATGGTCATGTGGAGACAGTCAGTTCACCTAACCACGCTTTTTCCTGTGCCAGCTTGACTAGGTGGTTAACCAGTACGTCGTGCACATACTGTTGCTTGTGACTGACATCAACCTTTCTTGAAACAGGGGGAGGAGGAGAATGACTGAAGCCGGAAATCATTTCATGTCCAATCTCCACGAAAGTATGGGAATGGGCCAGGATCAAACTCACAACCCCAGGATCTGCAGTCGGACTTGCTGCCGATTGTGCTATGAGGCCCTGTACTAAACTTTGTCACAATCTCCTAATATAATTCACCAAAAAAGAATTGGAAAATTAAAAAAAAAAACTGGATAATCGCTGGTATTGTTTGTTTGTTTGTTTTGTTGCTTTACGTCCCAATCAACAGCTATTGTCATTGCGGGATGGTCAGTTCATCTAAACAAACCTTTTCCTTGGCAAGTTTGAACAAGCTGTTAACCAGTACTTTGTGCACATACTTTCATTTGTAACTGACAACAACCCTTCTTGAATGTTTCAGAGGAAGGGAGAT
The DNA here is from genome assembly GCA_964019695.1 of Loripinus fragilis. Taxonomy (NCBI): domain Eukaryota; kingdom Metazoa; phylum Mollusca; class Bivalvia; order Lucinida; family Lucinidae; genus Loripinus; species Loripinus fragilis. The sequence goes on from OZ026517.1 coordinate 84,518,112, forward strand.
GAACAACCATAAAAATTATTTCATGATCAATCTCCACAAAAGTATGGGACAGGGCCGAGATCAAGCTCGCAACCCCTGGATCTGCAGTCAGACATGCATTTGTAGACAGACAAGTTACCCACTTCGTTAATGGCTGACGGGTCATACTGTACAGTGTAGTGAATTTGTGACATTATTCTTGAACTTATGACACATCATGTCTTTAAAAGACAAATTTACTAAAAATCTAAAATTTGGAGTTGCTTAAAACTGCACTCAAATTCTTTTTCATGATTTGATTTCACTGTTCAATACTAGTTAGATGTTAAAAAAAAATTAACTCTTAAATCATCTAACGATATGAGCCATGACCTGAGATTTCCAACAATGTGGTATGTGGGACCAGCAAAGACTCAGACCAGTCTGTGCATATGCACAGTCTGATCAGAGCCTTTGCTAGTTGCTAGAATATTCTATGACTGTTAAGCTACTGACTGAACAGCATTTTGAGTTTGTAAGCTTAAAAGGAGGCTGCACAGGCTCATCTTAGTCTACACTTGTCAAATGCCACATTGTTGGAAATCTCATGTCATGGGCCTCAATGCAAGAAAACCTATCTTCAGGGCTTGCAAACAAACAGCAGACTGATCAGCACCTTTGTTATTCACTTTTTGGAGTGTACCCTATCAAAACTTGCTTCTATGCTAGATAATTGAAATTTCACTTGAACTTCAAGTGAAGTTTCAATTTTTTAGCTAGTCTCTGAAGCCGAAGTTTGAGTGTCCCTTTGTCGGCAACTCTGGAAACAGGTTTTGTTGCGTTGAGGCCCACATAAGATTCTGCCTATTAACAAACCAATAAAATGAGATAGGCCTCCAGCAAAGATTCAGACAAGCCTGAGCGTCTGCCTTGTACCTATGTAAACAACTGATACAAAGTTCATACAGACAGGTTTGTGTAAAATTCAAGGACTTTTCAGGGACTTCTTAAGACTTTCCTACTGTTTTTAAGGATTAAAAAATATGAAAAAACAACAACTGATTTTCACGTTAAAATTCTATTTTTGAAATGCCAGACTGCATTATAAAAGATATAAACTTTAGAAAATTAGTAAAAGCTTGTGGTGCCTTTGTTTGGTGCAGCATATGCTGCACCAAATAAAGGCATCACAATTTTATACTGATTAAGTCTCCAAAGACAGTGTTGAATCCTCCTGTAAAATTCAAGAACTTTTCAAGGCCTTTGAGTGTTTTTCAAGTACTTTTCATGACAAATTCATTTTTCAAGGACTTTTAATGACAGTCCTGTATATTCAAGTACTTTTCAAGCCTGTGCGAACCCTGTGATTGGATTGTTTGTTTATGTTGATGTTTTACATCCCAGCCAACAATTTATCAACTCATGTTGGGACATTTTCCTGATTTCCTTTGATTGAACCAGTACTTAGCAGAGGATATAAATCTTTCTCAAAGACACCAGACTAGGGGCTCTTCTATCCAAAGTTTAACATTCTACCCCTGAGCCACTGTGCTTGTCCATACCCAGACTGTCTGCACGAAAGAAACCTCCCTTTGAGCCCAAGATACAATGTTTTTTTATTTGATTTTTTATGTCCCATCAACAATCTTTCAGTTATAGAGGGACCGGTCTTCCTGGGTTGAATCAGTGCTAAGCTAGGATTAATGTGTCTTGCTCAAGGACACAACTCAGTAACACCGGTGAGGCTCAAACCCGCAGCCCTTCGGTGTCGAGGCAAGCACTCTACCACTGAGCCACTGCGCTCCCACAGAGAGAATGTAAGATTGATCAGACTGGGCAGATATTCAGGCTGATCAAGATACAGTGCAGTCCCTTTATAACGCTATGTTTGAGCGCCATTGGAATTGTAATGGATTGTTTTATATGTGAATCATGTTATAAAGGGACGATTTTACAAAGGAATTATAGGACAATGACCATCTTATGGTCATTTTCCTATAATTCCTTTGTAAAATTCCATGGTACAAAAACTTGGGAGCCACACCATGACAGTGTTATATCAAATCTGTGTTATAATGAGGCATGTTATAAAGCAACTGCACTGTTATTGGCTTATATGCATTAAAAATGAATTCTATATCTAAAACTCCTATTTTAGACATTAAAGGTTGCAGTTTTGTATGACATCCAATCAGAAAGCAGCCTGCGTCCAGCTTAAGGTAAAAATTGGGCCATCCTCATAGAATCTTTGTTTGCCATCACCAAACCGACTCAAAAAGCCACCTTCACAAACTATTTATGGACATTTCAGAGAAATGTTTTTTTATTCTAATTTTAGACATTTTTTCTTTATTTTTAATATCTTTTTAACGAATCAGATAAGAATAAAATAAATACCAACCTACCCACTTGAAATTATTGGTAGGGTGACAGCAAATAATTTTAAGTACAGTAAACCCTGTGAAAACCGCCACTCTCAAAACGGCCGAAAATAATTGGTTTTCAATACCACTTATCGGTTTAAACAGGTCAAAAGTACTGCAGAATGCTCCATTCTGCAATACTTTCTACCTTCATTAAGCTACCATTTGTCATTATGATCTTTGTTTTGTCTATTGCTGATGGGCCGTTTTTCACAGGTTATACTGCATGGCCTTAGCATGTGCTCCCACTAAAGACTCCGATAAGCCTGTGCATCCAGGCAGCCTGGTTGAGTCTTTGATGGGCACTATAAAGGTAGCCAAGACTAAGACTCTGATAGACTCTGTGGATGGATGCACAGACTGATTTTGTTTGTTTGTTTATTTGCTTTAATTCTTTACCTCTAAGTCACCAGCTATGGTAATGTTGAAACATCAGCTCACATAACCACACTTTTTCCTGGGCATGCTTGACTAAGGGTTAACCACTGCAGTATTTTGTAAACATACTTGTAACTGACAACAACCCTTCTTGAATCAGTGGAAGGAGGAGAATGACCACAGAAATTAATTCAAGATCAATCTCCACGAACAGGCGCATAGCCAGGTGGAGGCCAGGAAGCCTGGGCTTCAACATCATATGGGCATAGACACGAGAAACCATGACTTTTCTTGACTGCGAACAACAAAGGTGCAGATCAGCCTGCCCATCCGGGCAGTCTGATCAGCAACTTTATCATTCGCTATCTAAAGAAACAAGGTCAGATACCTCTTAATTCTCCAAATATTTTGGTGGGCTTCAACATGATAAAGCCTCTGGCTAGGCTCCCGACGAAAGTATAGGACCAGGCTGGGATGGAACTAGGGACCCCTGGATCTGCAGTCAGCTGTGTTACGGGCTGCACTAACAGGCCAGGTAGCTGCAGGAATAACTAACTTGTACATTATGCTGAATAATGGCTTATATGACTTTACTTGGAATAAAAAACAAACATTCACAGTTAATGCTATATGATCGGCTATTCACAAGACTATCACAGTTTGCAAATCCTCAACTCGTTGGACAGGCGACATGTGCTTCACCGGGTCTGTGTTCCTCGTCCTCGTCTACATCATATGCACCACTTAATCGGTAGCCCATATTCATTAACATCACTTCTAAAGGATCTGCATTCATACGTTTTTGGTTAGCTAGTGCTGCGTCGTCTGAGTTGTCCACTTCCCTATCGTTTTTAGAGCCATCCTGTTTATGAAGCAAAAATCAGTGAAAGTGTGATTTTTTTAAGGCATCATAGCCAATCATATGGGCCTCATCCCCCCAAAAAACTATCTTTGATTCACCGATATACAGTTGAATCTCATAAATTTGAAGTCCTCGGGACTAAAGGTTTTATTTTGAATTATCAGTAGTTCCTATTATAGAGAGGTAGACATTAAAATCTATCGCCCCAAGAATGATTATAATCAGGTTTTCTTTATCAAACATAAGCTTTGGGCTTGTAAAAGAAACGTAAAAAAACGTCTCAAGAAGACGTTTTTTTTCTTTTACGCGCCCAAAACGTATGTTTTATTGACAGATGTTAAAATAGTTCATAAATACGCCCTATTCTCTGAATCCATTGTGTCCAAAATTTAATTTGAATAAGTGAGTATTTCGAATAATCGGAGTTTAAATTTTGGTCTACATCATATGCAACACTTAATCGGTAGCCCATATTCATTAACATCACTTCAAAAAGATCAGCATTCAAATGCTTTTGTTTGCATGTGCTGTGTCGTCTGAATCGTCCTCTTCTCTATTGTTTTAGAGCCATCCTGTTTATAAAGGAAAAATCAGTGAAATGTGTGATTTTTTAAAAAAAATTTTTGAGTGCCATAGCAAATCATATGGGCCTCATTATCCAGGACTTTAGTTAAGAGTGCGCAACAAAAAATTAATTTTTTCTTATTTCTAAACCAAAACATATGTTGTGGGTACTCAAAAGAACCGTCTCAATAAGACGGTTCTTTTGAGCACCCAAAACATATGTTAAAACTGATGGGCAAGAAAATATTTACAATTTCACGCTCAAATTTTTTGTTTATCTAAACCTGAGCAGATGCTGTATTTAGCCTGCTAATAAATGTTAAAATGCTTGGCATTCATGAGCTCAGCTTTATAAGCCCACTGTATGCTCCCATGGAATAAGGGTTGAATGGATTAACAGTCCAAAATCAAAATGTGGGAGTACATGATTATTTGAAAAATTTAGCACTATCAAAACTGCATAGGGACTGACTCACTTGCACAAAAAGAAGCCTGTTGCAAAAGTGAAGGCATTTTTCACTCACCTCTGGCCTAGGACTCCATAATCTCACAACTGGGTCTATTCCGCTTGTAGCTAACATACATATTGAAGGGTGGGGTTGTAAACAGTTCACTATAGAGTCATCTCCCCTGAGAACTCTCACTATATTTGTTGTACTCTTTTCCCAAATGAAGAATGAGCCATCATCTGATCCTGCCACTATATATTGACCATTGCTGGAAGAAGTAAATAAAGAATTAAACACAGGTTTAGATCTGTAAACAAAAATTTTCAGTGTAAAATTGTAAATATTTTCTTGTTCATAATTTTTAGCATATGTTTTGGGTGCTCAAAAGAACCTTCTCATTGCAGGGCTTCCATTAACTTTCAAATCCAGGAAGTCCAGACTTCATAACCTTTGAAATTTGGAAGTCCAATTGAAATTTTTTGGAAGTCCCATTTTTTTCTGTGATAAGGTCCCGGTGTGGGGGATTGTCAAACTTGCTTTGAAAAATAAACTTATATATTTCAGAGATAATTCTTCTTTGTTCCTTACAATGCATTTTTACTTTTAATTGCTTATAATGCTACAGAGGGGATGTCTGGTGTCTCCTGAATTGCCATGTGATCAGCCTAGATGGGGAAGAGAGCTGGTTGCTTTGCTTTGCTTGTCTTCCTTGTGATTGTTGTGTGGCTCTTCCACACAATGCCACGGGTTTGTCTGCAGTTAATGATTGTGGTATACTCACTTAATATTTTTGATGCCCATGTTGTCTGGTCTTGGACTGGGTCAGCTGAGCATAGGATTTCCATCAATATAGCTATAACCTGCACCATGCAACATGTAAACTGCATTCATATTCATGTGATAGATAGATAGATAGATAGATAGATAGATAGATAGATAGATAGATAGATAGATAGATAGACAGACAGACAGACAGACAGACAGACAGACAGACAGACAGACAGACAGACAGATAGATAGATAGATAGATAGATGCACCATGCAACATGTAAACTGCATTCATATTCATGTGATACGTAGGTAGGTAGGTAGGTAGGTAGGTAGGTAGGTAGGTAGGTAGGTAGGTAGGTAGGTAGGTAGGTAGGTAGGTAGGTAGGTAGGTAGGTAGGTAGGTAGGTAGGTAGGTAGGTAGGTAGGTAGGTAGGTAGGTAGGTAGGTAGGTAGGTAGGTAGGTAGGTAGGTAGGTAGGTAGGTAGGTAGGTAGGTAGGTAGGTAGGTAGGTAGGTAGGTAGGTAGGTAGGTAGGTAGGTAGGTAGGTAGGTAGGTAGGTAGGTAGGTAGGTAGGTAGGTAGGTAGGTAGGTAGGTAGGTAGGTAGGTAGGTAGGTAGGTAGGTAGGTAGGTAGGTAGGTAGGTAGGTAGGTAGGTAGGTAGGTAGGTAGGTAGGTAGGTAGGTAGGTAGGTAGGTAGGTAGGTAGGTAGGTAGGTAGGTAGGTAGGTAGGTAGGTAGGTAGGTAGGTAGGTAGGTAGGTAGGTAGGTAGGTAGGTAGGTAGGTAGGTAGGTAGGTAGGTAGGTAGGTAGGTAGGTAGGTAGGTATTGATGGGTAGGTAGGGTTGGGTAGGGTAGGGTAGGGTAGGGTAGGGATGGATGGATGGATGGATGGATGGATGGATGGATGGATGGATAGGTAGGGTAGGGTAGGTAGATAATTTGTTTGGGAGAGTGTTTGTGTAGCGATTATTATTTTAAAAGCTTGTACTTGCTTGTGTAACAAATTATTTTTTTAAAAGCTTGTACTTGTTCTGCATACAAAACAACAACGTGACATTTGTTTTTAAATATATTGTATGTTTGTTGGTGTTGTGTCTGTGTAGAGGGAGCGATAAAATATTAAATTATCGTATGCACAGGCTAAAAAAAAATTAATTACTACGCAGACGTGTAGAGTTTATTTTTATTTCACAAGCGTGCAACTGTCACGTCGGCACTTTCTGTATTTCAAATCAAAGATTTATCAACTGTCAAACAAAATGCACACTGGTTGGCCGTTTCGCTTGATTGCCCAGGTTTTGGATGTCCGTCTCTTGAGAATGGTATCCAAGGCCGTTGTCAAGATGTGTCGATGTTTTCACACCTGTTAGATGGCACGCTTTGATAATTACGCTTTCGACCGGAGTCTACATGTGACACTGGCTGTCAATAAAACTCTCGAAATCAGTCATGTGGGACGTCCTAGGGTGGTCAATAAACAAAATAAACGTGTTTCCAATATGAAGGTGGGACATAAATCACTTAATCTGGTAAATGTGGGCGGGTTTTTTTTCTGCAGACAGGACGTCTCGATATCTACTTTTGGCCGTCCTAAGGAATTTTCAGAAGTCTACGGTACGTCTTTGATGTGTAATTTCGGCGTACACAGCCGATTTTTGGGCGTAATATACGGCGTACGCCCGCCTAACGGAAGCCCTGTCATTGAGACGGTTCTTTTGAGTACCCACAACATATGTTTTGGTTGAGAAATAAGAAAATGATTTTTTCTCAATAATTTTAGCATATGTTTTGGGTGCTCAAAAGAAGGGTCTCATTGAGACGGTTCTTTCGAGTACCCACAACATATGTTTTGGTTGTGAAATAAGAAAAAGATTTTTTCTGTTATGTACTCTTTACTAAAGGCTTGATTTACGCTTCACCTCATTGAGACAGCTTTTAACCCTTTTGCAAACACAACATACTCAGATCACCAGTTCTTGTAAGAGCTACCTGATCAGGGCCTACTCTGTTTGCTTATGGAAATAATATATTTCTGATACTACATTAGTAGAGTTGACAAGTAATTTCTTTGTTCTATGTACAAAGGTGAAAATTTATATAATGATTCATAGTGTGTGGAGCCTAGCATGAATATTCATGAAGGAAAGGGTTAAAATAGCATTGGCAATCTCTATGGAATAAAACTTTAACATCAAGGCTGATAAAAGTTAATGAAGTTCTTGAGGCATCATTTTAGGTAGACAATATTCATTGGCAAACAAATTGGCCCCAATCAATTTATCTAAATTCAAATATGTTTTCTGTAAAAGAAATGGTTATTTTTAATGTGCTCATTATCAAATAATTTTATAAATTAAACTTATTATTCTTAGTCATTTTGATTTGTAACTCTTCTGCCCAATTTGTATTAGGCCTCATATGTATGTAAGGCGTAATTTTATATATGAAAAAGCTGAGTTTTGTAAGCCAGAACTGATATAAGAAAAAAAATCAAAAGCATGTTGACTTCGACGCGAGAAAACCTGTCTTCGAAGCTTGCGAACAGCAAAAGTGCAGACCAGCCTGCGCATTCGTGCAGTCTGATAAGCACCTTTATTATTTGCATATTGGAAAGTATCACATTGAAACTTGCTACAAGCCAAATTTCAATTTTATAGCTCGTCTCTGTAGCTGAACAGGCTGGTTTGAATCTCACTTTGTCACAACCCGATGACAGGTTTTCTCGCGTTGAGGCCCATGTGTAGTGAGCCCAATTAAAATTGATTATTCTGGCAACACAAAGAGTTTTATCAACAAGTTAAATAAAGCTTTCATTTTCAATAATGTATATAATAAATGAGCCGTGAAATGTTATTTCCAACAATGTGGCATTTTGACATGTGTAGACTCAGATGAGCATGTGCAGCCCCCTTTTAAGCTTAGAAACTACAAACGATGTTCAGTGAGTAGCTTAATACTCATAGAATGTTTAAACCTCTAGCAAAGTCTTTGATCAGACTGCTCATATGTGCGGGCTGGTCTGAGGCTTTGCTGGTTGCACAAAGCACATTGTTGGAAATCTCATGTCGCGGATCATATGTATATTGATAAAGTATTTTCATTTCTATGACATTTATCATGGTATATTGTAACCACATCTGTTTGACTGCAGTTGGCCTTGTTATTGCACTGGCATGACTTCTAAGACATTTTATCTATGATCAAAGTAGCCCTTTGTTGTACATCTGAGGTCTGATTCCACTGAATTGGATAATGAGTTCAGAATGAGCACTTTAAGGTTGTATCAGGAAGCTCACATAGTAAACAGTAACCTCGGCTTTTCTATTTAAAACTATTTTAAGCCAGAAACAGTGCATCATGAATAGTCCCTTTAAATTAGGGGCCTCTTGCAAGAAAACCTGATTGCTGCATGTGAACAACAAAGGCAAGGACCAGCATGCACATTCACAAAGTCTGAGCAGTGCCTCTGGAAAGAATAATTTTTTAACTTGCTATTTTTATAAAAAATTGTTTAAATGCATGACTGTGACACTGTTATAAATACTTAAAACTGTATATATTCTATGCCTCATATGTCATTGTATTGACCTGAGAGTAGTAAAGAATATGTTATGTTATGCTACTTGCAAACTTTCAAAATTCTAGCTAGCCTCTGTAGGTTGGCTAGAATATTGAAAGCTAGCAAGGAGCAAGTTAAACAAATTGCATTGTGTCTTATCTTATCGAAAACTCAAAAAACTTTTTCATGCTCAACTCAACTGAGCATGAAATTTATTCTGCTGATAAATGTTAAAATGCTAACAATTGTTGGCATTTTAACATTTATCAGCAGAATAAATGCAACATCTGAGATTTTGAATGCAAGAATTTAGTTTTTATGAGCAGTTGAGTTGAGCATGAATTTTTTATAACCTTGGGGGCCTGGTTTTCTCCTGAAGAGACTCATATCAGAATAGTTCCCCCTCCCCCCTCCACTATGCTCAAGATCATACCTTCCAAAAAAATTTGCTTCTTTTATATCTGTTGTAGTATTACAGTGGCCACAGAACCTGGCCTCATAATCACTGGCCTCCCCGCGCCACATTCTCTCCTCTTCCGATGGCTGACTACGCCGATGATGGAGTAAATCACTGTCGGGCTTAAAACTACTCTTCTCCTCTGAAGAACAAAACACAGAAGCACTACAGTAACCTAAAAGGCTAAATAAACACAGGTTTAGATAAACAAAAATTTTCAGCGTAAAATTTTTAATATTTTCTTACCCATCAATTTTAACATACGTTTAGGGTGCTCAAAAGAACCGTCTCATTGAGACGGTTCTTTTGAGTACCCACAACATATGTTTTGGTTGAGAAATAAGAAAATTAAATCTTTGTTAGGCACTCTTAATAAAGTCCTGATACATCTGATGCATGTTTGAGCCAGGACATGAGATTTCCAACAATGTGGTATGTAAACCAGCAAAGGCTCAGATCAGCCTTTGCTTATGCGCAGTCTGATCAGAGTCTTTGCTAGTCGCTTGAATATTCTATGACTCTTAGGCTACTGACCGAACATCATTTGGAGTTTCTAAACTTAAAAGGAGGCTGAACAGGCTCCTCTGACTCTACACTTGTCAAAATGCCACATTGTTTGAATCACAAGTCGCAGATCATTAACTGAATAAAATATGGTAATATGACTCCTATTACTCCCTAAAACAATTTGTTTTAGAGCCTATTGTCAACCGTTCACGCACTAAACCCATTTAAGATAATGGAAGTCCCCATCCTTATCAATTGTACAAGTCTATTACCAATTTTAGGGATGTTGAGAAGTATTTTTGTTTTTTATTCAAATCTTAAAAGGTACATTGAGTAAACAAACAGAGATTTCTGATCTGGGTGAGCACTGCTGGCCCATGTCCCTTAAAAATTTCACAAGGCATACCTGGGTTCATTTTATTCACCTATCTGATTAAGTTAAATGGACTTTTAACTTTTTATGACAAGTATGGTAAATTTAGCTATTCATGGTACATACATCTACAGTAAAACCTCAAAAATTCAAACTCTGATTTTTTAAAACAGTTGCTAATTCAAAATAAATTTCGGACACATTGGATTCAGAGAATAGGGTCTATTTATGAACTTCTTTAAATACTATCAATATAACACATGTTTTGAAATTGTGTGCTAAAAAGAAACGTCTCACAGAGACGTTTCTTTTATGCACACAAAACATGTATTTGATAGGAAAAAAACTGATAATAATCATTTTTTGAGGTTATATATTCTTATGTCTACCTTCCTACGTCTATCAACTTTCCATACTTCGAAATAAAATCTCTAGTCCTATGACATGGAATTCATGAGATTCGACTGTATTTCAAAGACATCTTCACTAGGTTCTATCCATCCAGGAAAGTGTTGCTGCTAAATGAGATAAATAATGCACCTGCTATTTTTTTACCCCTACCCCTGTGGGAGTGCAGTGGCTCAGTGGTAGAGTGCTTGACTCGAGCCCGAGGGGGGGGGGGGGCAGGTTCGAGCCTCACCAGTGTCACTGCATTGTGTCCTTGAGCAAGACACATTAATCCTAGCTTAGTACTGGTTCAACCCAGAAAGACCTGTCCCTACATAACTGAAAGATTGTTGATGGGATGTAAAGAATCAAATCAAACAAACAAACCCCTACCCCTGAGTGTGCATGGTGTCAAGTATCAGTGGGAATATTTGTTTTTTTCTTTGCAAATCAAGCACTGCGGAGTCTAATATTGTTGAAGTCATGATAAAACACTGCTCAAAGCCGAAGAAGCAAAAGGTAACTACCAGTTCCACAGCCCTGGAGATGATACTGAAATCAAAATATGGTAATTGACCCATTTAAGCCAAATGGAATTCCCCACTCTTTTCAATAAAACCAGTCCATTACCACTTTAAAGGTTGTTGGGTGGTAATTTTGATTTTCAAATATTTACCGAACATTCTGCACTATTTGCCTATGTCCCACAAAAGGGCGCTAGACTTATATGGGTCAGGTCTCCAGATAAGAGTGCATATAGGAAAACTATAAAACATATGTTGTGGGTACTCAAAGAACCGTCTCAATGAGACAGTTCTTTTGAGCACCCAACACGCACGTTTTAATTGATAGACAAGAAAATAATTACAATTTTAAGCTCATAAAATGTGCTTGTCTGGATCTATGTCGGTTAAGCTCTGCTTTATATCTGTTAATCCACTATCCTCCACCCCATACTGGTAGTGGAGTAGTGTTTTTATTTTATTTGATTCTTTACATAAACAATTACATCAACAATTTGTCAGCGTTGAACCAGTACCAAGCAAGGATTAATGTGTCTTGCTCAATGACACAATGCAGTAATGCTGGTGAGGCTCAAACTCGCAACCTCTTGATCTCGAGTCAAGCACTCTACCACTGAGCATCTGCGCTCCCCTAGTGGAGTAGTGGTTACAAAAGATAAGTGCATAAAACTTTTACCTTGCTCAGTTCTTGCAAATATGGCAGCCCTGATATCCTTGTCCAACTGTTCACAGGCCCTTGATTTTGCATAGTCCGGGAACTTGCCCTTAAAATGATTGAGACACTCAAAGGCCTCCTTAGGCCAGGCCAACTCGTGCAGGCACTTGGCAAGTCTGAAGTGAGCTTTAAGGTGGTTGATGTCTAATCGCAAGGCTGTCTGGCAATCTCTCAATGCTGCGTACAAGTCTCCATCCCTAAAAAAGTGAATACAGTAGAATCATGTATATTCAAAGTTCTAGGATCTTTATTTTAAAGTATCGAAAGTTCAAATAATAGGGAAGTAGACATCAGAATATATTCCCCCACCCCCTGAAAAATGATTACCATCAGTTTTTTTCCTATCAAACATATGTTTTTTGTGCATAAAAGAAACGTCTCAAGGAGACGTTTCTTTTACGCACACATAACATGTGTTTTTATAGATAGTATTTAAAAATAGTCCATAAATAGGCCCTATTCTCCGAATCCATTGTGTCTGAAATTTATTTCAAATTAGCGACTATTTGAAAATCAGAGTTCAAATTTTCGAGGTTTTACTGTAAAAAAATCACTCCACATTTCTTAATTATTAAGAATATCTTAGTCCATTGTGTCTGAAATTTATTTCTAATTAGCGACTATTTCAAAAATCAGAGTTTGAATTTTCGAGGTTTTACTGTAAAAAATCACTCCATATTTCTTAATTATTTCTAAGTAAAGCATATGCTGTGTATTCTCAAAACAACCATCTCAATGAAATTGCTCTTTTGATTATCCATATGCTTTGCCCAGAGGAGCAGTGGTAAAGCTGGAGTTGAGATCGAGGGGTGGCTGGTTCAAGCCTCACTTGAGGCACAGTGTTGTGTCGTTTAGCAAGACACTTTATGTTCTGCTTAGTACTTGTTCAGCCAGGAAACATTCCTACATGACTGAAAAATTGTTGATTTTAAGTTGATAAATTACAACCCAGTAATAAAAATTATTGATTTTTACATCCCAGTCAACAACTTTTCTGTCATATCAGGAAGCTTCCTGAGTTGAACCAGTACTAAGCAGAGCATAAGTTTAGATAAACAAATTTTTTCAGCATAAAATTGTAAATATTTTCTTACCCATCAGTTTTAACATATGTTTTGGGTGCTCAAAAGAACCGTCTCAATGAGATGGTTCTTTTGAGTACACACAACATATGTTTTGTTTAAGAAATAAGAAAGTAAGAAAGAGGGCTAAGATCAGGAACTGATACAATCAAGCACCACACCTGACCCAGGATACCAATGGGAAAGTGACAACTACACAATTAGACATCAGAAACGAGAGCCAAGAGGTCAGCCCTTTCAAAATCAACTTTTGTGGGGTACCCTCTCTTAACTAAAGGCCTGGCAGTGGATAAAGTGTCTCGCTGAAGGACACAAGAGAGTGCCTCCAGAAACCTCTCAATCTTAAGTCAAGCAATGAGCCGCTAAGACTGGGATGTAAATGATCAACTCATACAAAAACATAACCCCTATGTTTTGCCTGAGATAAGAAACAATCAAAATTTTAAATTCTAAATGTTGGCTTAATTGAAAATTGGAAGTAACCTTTCTTTTTATTATGTTCAAATAAGGCATTGATCATTTAACAAACCTGGGCAAGATGAGTAAGATTGTTACGTCCATCAATACAAGGTGAACTCTAAATTTAGTACCCATCGCATATACTTAAAGTTGTGCTTTGAACATGCATGTTAAGCTATCTGGTGGGGCTAGGTCTAAATTTCTCTAGAACTGGGTCTTCATTTACCTCTGTACTTTTAATATGCAAGCAGCGAAGGCTCTGGCGAGTCTGACCATTTTGAGTTTCATAGCTTGATAAGTACCAAAGTATCATGTGTTGGCTTATATAAAGCAAGGGAAGCGCAGTGGCTCAGTGGAAGAGTGCTTGACTCGAGACCGAGGGGGTGTGGGTTCTAGCCTCACCGGCGTCACTGTGTTGTGTCCTTGAGTAAGACACATTAATCCTTGCTTAGTACTGGTTCAACTCAGGAAGACCCGTCCCAACATAACTGAAAAATTGCTAACTGGGACGTAAACGATCAAATCTAACAAACAAACTATATACTAGCAAAAAGTTCTAAACGGCCACCTTTTTCTTCAAAATGACAGGACTACTCTTTTTGCATCCCGAAATTGACAGAGGCGGCATGTACCCTTGGCAGTGAAAATATTGACAAAATGTTCAACAGTACATGCAGGATGCTAACTTGAATAGTGGTACCCCCATTTTCAAAATTCCCATTTGGCACAATTTGTGAGTCATGACTTTTTGAAATAACCCATTTTCTCACGCAAAACGTTTTCATTTCAAAGACCAAACACATATTGAACACTAATGTGCTGAAATGAACACTCCATCTGCATGAAACTCGTTGCTATTGGCTAAAGTGTCAAAATTTACCCCACCATCCAATGCAAATTCTTGTGAATTTTGAAATTGAGGGTAAGTGTATTCAGCAAAGCCTCCCGGATACAACTTAAGGAGTTTTGCTTAGCTGTTTTCTGTTATTGATGACTGATAGGCTGGCCTATTCGGAAAAGCAAATGAAATTGATATAGTCTTTATAGCTTTTCCGAAATCGGTAAAAACACACGTGGCCGGTTAGAACTTTTGACAAGTATATAAAGCAGGAATTATTAAAATTGATTTAAATGTCACATAAAATTACTGAAGACTTCCTATGACTATACTGCTTGCAGGACAAAGTTGTATATCATCGTTTGGGAGTCAAAACCTCGTAACTCCGATTTTTACCGAAACGACTTTTTGTCAAGGCGGGAATACCAACCACATGGCGCACATTCTGTCAAATTCTCGTAGCACTAGACAAATTAGAACCCCCTTAAAAGCATCAATCATGCTTCAAAATTTCGTATCTAGGTGAGATAGGATTATTTGAGTATAATCGGGTGATCATTTCATTGCATTTTTGCTGAGGTAGGATGTTTTACCATGAAAAAGATGCTCAAAATGTTGTAACTCGAGTGAAATTCTTCATAATGGTATGAAATCTTTATCGGAAGTTCAAAACAGCAACAACAGTGAATTTGGATGTTACTAAATATAATCCTGTCTGACTTTCATCAATATTGGACACTCCTAGCAAAATATATTCAGTTTTTTGTCTCTCCTGAAAAATGTGAAAATCAATGAACAAGCTTTTGACTCCCGACTGACGATATGCTAAAGCAGGTGTGAGAGAAATAGCTCTCTAGATATCCTTAGTTAACATACCATTTTCTCTTCATATATGCAGCAGCCCTATTCCCGAACAACATGGAAGCATGAGGGGCCCGGGATATTGCCTGGTTATATAATATTATGGCTTTGGTGTACTGCTCCTTCTCAAAATACTGGTTTGCCTTTTTCTTCAGTGACTCAACAAATGGTGGAAGAGCCTTCTTCTCAACTTTATGCCTGAAAATAGTCATGATTCTTAATAAGACCATTCTTTTGAGCAAACAAAACAAATGATAAAATTGATGGTTTAGAAAATATCAACAATTTACTAAGCTAGGATTAATGTTTCTTGCTCAATGACACAACGCAATTACGCCGGTGAGGCTCCAACCCTCGGTCTCGAGTCAAGCACTATACCACTGCGCTCCCGTAACTTTCCCTTCCATAACTTTAGCTTGTAACTGACAATAATCCTTTTTGAACCAGCAGAGGGAGGAGAATGACTGTAGAAATTATTTCATTATCAATCTCCAGCAAAGTATGGGACCCAGCCATGATTGAACTTGCGACCCCTGGATCTGGAGTTGGGCTCACTACCTGCTGCACTACAGGGCCCAGTAGGACTATAAGTTTATGAAAAATACTGATTTACACTTAAAAATTCATTTTCACAAATACTAGTTTACAGTATACAATTATAGCATAGGGTTTAAATAATGCAAAGTTTACTTTTCTTGTACATGTTTTTGAATTTATATTTAATAGGGCACTTTGCAGGGCCAAAGTAATAATTATTTCTTCTTTATTAAATGATGAAAACCACTGAAACACATTGGGATTATTTGCTTAATGCTACTTAATTAATAGCCCAGATATATTCTGTGCAAATTTACAACAAACGTCTTTAAAAATTGTTTTGTCCTAGACTATTCATGGGTTCACTCACTTCTTTATACCCGCTTTTTTCTTTAGAAAAAAGGGTATATTGATTTCATACCAAAGTCGGTCCATCATCTGTCTGTGTGTGCGTCACGTTTCTTGTAAATGTATCTCCTCCTTAACAGTAAGATCTAGCAACTTCAAACTTTATGCCTAGATAGGTCACAAGGTGTAGAGGGTACTGGGAAACATTTCATGTGACCTTGACCCCTAGGTCAAGGTCAAAGGTCGAATAATGTATTTTCTTGAAAATGCATCTCCTCCTAAACCGTTATACGTAGCAACTTCAAACTTTGTACTTGATTAGGTCACATGAAGTAGAGGGTACTGGGCAACATTTCGTGTGACCTTGACCCCTAGGTCAAGGTCAAAGAATGTATTTTTTTGTAAATTCATCTCCTCCTAAACCGTTAGACTTAGTACCTTCAAACTTTGTCCCTGATTAGGTCATATGAAGTAGAGGGTACTGGGCAACATTTTGTGTGACCTTGACCCTTATATTTTCTTGTAAATGCATCTTCTCCTTAACTGTTGGATATAGCAACTTAAAACTTTGTACCTGAATAGGTCACATGATGTAGAGGGTACTGGGTAACATTTTGTGTGACCTTGACGCCAAGATCACAGTAAAATAGTATATTTACTTGTAAATGCATCTTCTCCTAAATTGTTAGAGGTAGCAATTTCAAACTTTGTATCTGAATAGGTCACATGATGTAGAGGGTACTGGGCAACATCTTGTGTGACCTTAACCCCAAGGTCAAGGTCAAATAATGTATTTTCATCTAAATGCATCTCCTCCTGAACTGTTTGATGTAGCCACTTCAAACTTCCCAGGGCCATGGGTCACATGATGTGGTGGGTACTCAGCAACATTTTGTGTAACCATGACCCAAAGGTCAAGGTCAAAAGTGAAAAAGCAGGTATTTGCGATGGTGTACCATTGACTGCATTCTAGATAAACTTGGTTTGTAGTCTCCTGGTTCCCCCCTCTCTGACACAACTGACTTGCTATGTGAATGTTAATGTTTACTGAAATCCTACTCACTTCTTTAAACTTGGTTTGTAGTCTCCTGGTTCCCCACTTTCTGACACGAATGACTTGCTATGTGAATGTAAATGTTTACTGACACCATTTGTTACTCCATTTGTAGTGGTACCATTACAGTGTAAACTAAAACCATTTGCTGAGCAGGTTGCGTCTGATAAAAATAGAAATTGAAAAACTTAAATAAACAATGGTGC
Organism: Loripinus fragilis; assembly: GCA_964019695.1. Lineage (NCBI taxonomy): Eukaryota > Metazoa > Mollusca > Bivalvia > Lucinida > Lucinidae > Loripinus > Loripinus fragilis. Next base: position 84,535,423 of record OZ026517.1, read on the forward strand.
AACCCTCAAATAAGCCAATTCGCAAAAATAAATGCAGGAATCAAAATACCACATGTAAAAAATGATTATTTCTTCAAAATTACTTCTTCCATGAACTGAGTTAATGTCTAACAGCCTGACTTTGTAGAAAGCAAACAAAGAAAGGCACAAACCAGCCTGCACATCTGCAAAGAATGATCAGTGCCTTTGTAATTTACTTTCACCCTAAACAATGTATTTTAGCTTAGGCCTCTCATGTTTTTTATGTTTCGTGTATATATGACAAAATCTTAACCTTTCAAGCAAAAATGCAATTTAAATGTACTTTTAGGGTCATATGATAAATCAAATCTAACATTTGTACTCCTGTATTATTGAATTTATCAAGCTCGGTGCGAAAAAGCGATAAAATGCCCAACAAGCCTGGCATTTTATCTCTTTTCCCTAACTCGTTTAACCCATATAAGCCGAATGAATTTCCCACTATTATCAATTGGATCAGTTCATTTTCGTTTTAAGGGTTGTTTGGTGTTGTTGTTTTTTCATTTTTATCTAAAATTTGATAGAACGTACTGTAAGCAAACAGTGGAGACCCTGATCAGATGCTGTGTTCTGTGGCATCCGATCTGGGTCTGCACTGTTAACACATCTCCCACAAAAATGATGCAAGGCTTATATGGATTAATAAATTCAATAAAACATGAGCACTCATGTAAGCTCCTCCATGTATAACAGCTAAGCTTGCCAAATTTCAACATTCTAGCTTGCCCACTCTGTAGGTTTTGTGTACAGGGCTGTTAAAAGACAGAAATCCCTATCCTCCCCAAGAAAAGATGTTGTTGCTTTATTTCTTTCAATAGAAAAGTAATAATTTATTATAATTTCATAAATTATTCATTATTTTTACAGTGCTTTCTGTTTAAGCACTCCCAATAAGTTGCAACTATTAACATTTTAAATTTTGTTGAGAAATACAAAAAGTTAGTTACAGTAAAAATTTTAACTCGACAGGGAAACAGAGACTACCATTTTAATATGTTTATTGATAGAAAGCATAACACTATGAATGAGTGTCCATTTTTCAAATATTGTGTTACTGAATAAAAATAGAGATACTAGGTGAGTGTCTTTTGATATCAAGTTTACCAGGCAAGGCTTTGAGAAGGCTTGTTGACATCGCGAGGCCTGCCAAGCGATTCAACATTCATTCTAAAAGCCGAGCCTGGTAAACTTGATACCAAACGGCACAAACCTGGTATTCTATTTATCAGTTTACCTATCGTTGAACACTCTTCAAACTAGCGATTATGACATAATTTCTGATGTTTGTGTTGATTCAGCGTTATTAGCAACGTCATTCAAAAAGTGCAATGTCATCATGACCTAATAAAGGTAACATGCCATGAGATAGAAAAACGTTTATTAGGTTATGTTGAAACAATTCAGTTAATATTAGGGGTGACTTATAAACTGTATTCCAAAGTATTTTAGTTCAGTCTGATCAGAGTTTTCCCTGTTTGCTATTCTGAAAAGCATTTTGTGAATTCCATCCTCAATGACCACCATTTTGTTTGAGAACAGAACGAGAAAAGAGTGTTAGAAATTTTAGAACATTTACTGTACCTTACAGGTGCTTATTTAGAATGCGCAAAAGAAAAAATTATTATCTTATTTCTCAACCAAAACATATGTTGTGGGTACTCATAAGAACCATCTCAATGAGATTTCAAAGTACTTTAAGTGTCATATGATAAATACAATCTAACATAAGTGCTCCTGTTTTATTGAATTTATTAAATTCAATAAAACATAAGCACTCATATAAGATCCTATATAATCAGGCCCCCAGATAAGAGTGTGTTACAGAAAATTATTTCTCTTATTTTCAACCAAAACGTATGTTGTGGGTACTCAAAAGAACCGTCTCGATGAGACGGTTCTTTTGAGCACCAAAACACATGTTAAAACTGATGGGTAATAACATTTCAAGTAAAACACTTTGTTTATCTAAAGCTATTAACTTATTTCTTATCTGACTCACCTTTCACAAAGCCATTGGTAGACATTACCATTGAGGTATCAAATTTTTGCATTCTTCTTTTGCGATTAACGTCAAATAAATATATCTGTTCCCCACCTAAATTCACTAACAATTCCGTTCCATCAGGACTAAAAGTTACATAGGTTGCGGCTAAAGCTCGCAACTTCTTTTTATAATCATCCTTTTTCTGTGGAATATGACCTGAAAGTAACACAAATAAATATGAGCCAGTGCATGAGATTTCCAACAATATGGTATGTGTGACCAGCAAAGCCTCAGACCAGCCTGCGCATATGCGCAGTCTGATCAGAGCCTTTGCTTGTCGCTTGAGTATTCTATGACTGTTAAGCTACTGACTGATCATCATTTTGAGTTTCTACATCTAAAAGGAGGCAGAACAGGTTCATCTGAGTCTACACATGTCAAAATGCCACATTGTTGGAAATCACATGTCACAGTTCATATGTCATTTAAAGATATAAAATGTGAACATATCAAAACGCATAGAATACCAAATAAAATTATTAATTAATGAAATCAAACTGTGTTGATCAAGTACAAACAAATTTTAATAAAATATGTTTTGTGTCATCAAATGCTTGATTCTAGTTCAATTTTGTTGTCACAATTGTGGGAAGCAACATGGATTTTGCAAAGTACTAAATGGTAGATAAACGGCTAAGATTGGAGCATAGGTGGCAATGACATAGAAATGAACAAACCATAGTTCAAGAAAAACAAAACAAGAGGCCCTAAATCGCTAACCTGAGTTTTGCTTTAAGCTTACATATAGGTACCTGTTAAAAGCTTGCCATGTCCTTGGTGACACCTGGGGTGGGGCCAATTTTAGCCCCAGGGGAATAATTTAAAAATGGCTTAGGTGAGCTAAAAATGAACGTAAAATTGTAAATATTTTCTTACCCATCATTTGTAACATTTGTTTTGGGTGCTCAAAAGATGCTTCTTTTGAGTACCCACAATGTATGTTCTGGTTCAGAAATAAGAAAAGTAATTTAAATTACACACTCTAATCTGGAGACCTGAACAAAATTTCTCATGCTTAAACTTTACTCCATGGGCTATTTTTAGATCATGACATCATTTTCTATTTTTAGACATCATTGAAAAAATTCAAGAAAAATTTAAGCTAAGTTTTGAATACTTTTGAAAATTTTATGGAGAATGGAGCATTTGCTCCAAAAGAGCAAATGCTCCATTTTCCATATTATTTTCAAATACATGATATTTCAAAGGCATCAAAAGGTGCTATTATGGAGTTAAGCTTGGCTGGAAGTATGAAACAATATTTAAAACTAACCTGCTATATAATAGTCTACACATCCATGCGGTAAACCAAACTCTGACGGTGAAGCCCTGTGGAAATACAAAATACAGTACATTACTAAGTACTCATGCATCTGCACGCTAATCAAAGCCTAGATGATGATGATGATGATGATGATGATGAGTATCATTCGAAAATTATATCCCACAGTATTAACTGGGATGATTTAACCCCAGCAAATCCACATTTTAACAAGGAAATTTATATGCCATTATAAAACTGGCTATATTTATCATATGACACTTAAAGTACTTTGAAATCACATTTTTATGGCATGAAAGTGCTAAGATTTTACCATATATATATGTGACGTTATTGTGGGTGTCATTATGTAATATTAATAAATCTGTAAACCATTATCGATTTTAATGCATGGCATTACAGTAAAACCTGTATAAAATGGCCACTCTCAAAATGACAGAAAATTGGTTTTCAAGACCAATTATCACTAAATGCAGGTCAAAAGTATTGCAGAATGCTCCAAAGCATTCTGCAATACTTTCAACCTTCATTAAGCTACCATTTTCATTAAGAGCCTTGTTATTTCTATTTTTGAGTGGCAGCTTTACACAGGTTTTACAGTATATCAATCCCAAACACAATGTCATGTGATAAAACAAAGCATTATTTTCCAAATAATGAAGATATAGGCCCTACATTTCAAAATTTGTCATCTACTGCAGTCATGATTGTTGCGAACTCTTTGCATGCTGGGTAATTTTTCACTATTTTTGTCACCTGTTTTCCCCCTAAAATGAACTTTTTCAAAAAATACCTTCATGGATACCATTAGAATGTCGAACAGTTTGGATCAAGGTCAGACCAGCCTTTTTTGTTGGGGCTGATCTGGGTCTAAACTGTTTGCAAAGGTTATCAGCAGAAGACATTAGCAGGCAAAGAGTTACAACCCCTAATAATGAATAATGGATCATCCTAGCAAAGTAAAAAGAAGCAGGCTGGAAGATCTCATTCCCCATAAATAGGTTAACTCTTTCCTAGCTAGCAGGAACTCTTTTCGTCTGCTGATAACCTCTGCAAGCAGCTTGGACCCAGATCAGGATCCAAACCGTTTGATACCTAAAAGTGTTCCTGAAAGAATTTTTAGAAACAGTCAATTTTGAAAGAAGTCAGCAGACAACAACATAAATGTGAAAAATTACCCAGCATGCAAAGAGTTAAGGCAGCTTCGATCATACCTATCAAAGCCTTCCTCTGTATTTTTGAGACTTCTACAAGTGAGCATTCTTCTGTCATATACTCTGACGTAGGGATCGTTGGCTCCTATCGCCATCTGCTCAGGCCTCTGTGGGTTGATAGCAAGGCATTTACACTCTGCCGGGCCTCCTATGTGGGCATTAAGGTTGATAAGAACATTGTTTCCATTTGATTGACAGCTCTCTGGACTTCGGAGATCATATTGCCTGTGAAGAAAATATACGGTAAATGTTCTAAAATTTTGAACACTTTTCTCTGTCTGTTCTCAAATAAAATGTTGGTTTTCAGGGCTGGAATTCACAAAATGCTTGTCAGAATAGCAAACAGGGAAGACCCTGATCAGACTGCTTCTTCAGAAGCAGTCTGATCTGGGTCTGCACTGTTTGTCTAGATCTTTTTTTTCAGGCATCTAATGTTCAGAATTTTGAACATTTACCATAATAACTGTTATTGTCTAATATATTCCATTTCTCCTATACAGTCAAACCTCGATTATTCGAAGTGCCAGGGACGGCAGGAATCCTTTCGAATAATCGGTAGTTCGAATGATCGAAAACGGGAGTTTTCGGATATTTTCGGAAAAGCTCGGACCTTTCATAGAACGTCATTGTTTTGCCAGAGTTCGCAACTTCAACTCGTGTTTTCCGTGAAGTAATTATATAATCAGAACATCTGTCAAAGCATTAAAGAAAATGAGCTTCTTGGAGGTTTTGGTCCCGTCGTCTCTTATGCTTTGCAGGTCTAAGAATGCCGAAAAGAAAGAAAATCCGATCTTTATTGACATCTACTACATGTATGTACATGTAACAACATCGATAACAACAATGAAAATAAAGGTTAAATGTAAATTGACGAACCATTTACCGACGAAATACTGTCTCCTTTTTAATCGCCCTAATGTCATAAGGTCTCCATTCCAGCTAGCACACAGCGTCGGGCCATCAACGGCCCGCCAGCGATAGGCCATTGAGATGGCAAATCGCTGGCAGGCCGTTGGTGGCCCGTCGTTGTGTGCTTTTTGGGCTGCGAAATTCTCTTTTATTTCAGTGAAAACATATGTCTGGGTGTTTAAAAGAACCGTCTCGTTAAGCATCCAAACCTAGGTTTTGATTGTTTTTCCCTCAATCATAAAATTGTGTTTTAGGCATTTAAAAGAAATGTTTCGATGAGACGGTTCTTTGGAGCACCCAAAACATATGTCCGTGATATTCGTCTATTATCGAAATTGTTATTTTGTTGTACAAAGTCGGTGCGCTTGGTGTGTTCGCTTAATGTACACTGGTCAAGAATAAATCAAAGGATGCGAGACGATCAAATTAAAATCAAGTTAGCTCATTTATGCCCCTAATTAGACATTTAAAAAACATCAAACAAAACCATCATTGCAGACGCCCTTAATAAAAGACACCATTTACTCACTTAACGGTTCATCACGTAATAGTGTGAACGTTAATCCGGTGTCAATTACCTGTTGCAACCTTGTTTGCTAAATCACTCAGGTGTGTAAATCGAACTCGGCCAAACAAAAAAATCATGATCACCATGCGTGGCTTTTGGACTTCGAATCTTGAAGGGTAATTTAATAGCAACTTCTTCAATCGGAACCGACGAATCATTTCGAAAAATTGAATTTTTCGGATAACCGAAATTCGAATAATTGGTAGTTTTATTGCAACAGATAATAGAGAAAAAAGTCGGGACTGTCCATCGTCTTCGAATAACCCAGTAGTTTCGGATAATCGGCGTTCGGATAACCGAGATTTGACTGTATTTACTATAAAATGTTTTTGTTTTGTTTTGTGGTTTAACATCCCAGTCAACAGCTACAGTCATGTTGAGATGGTCAGTTAACCAAACCACACTTTTTCATGGGCCAGCTTGAACAAGCAGTTAACCAATACTTTATGCATCACTTGTAACTGACAGCAGCCCGTCTTGAGCCCGCCGAAGGAGGAGAATGATCGTAGAAAATATTTCACAATCAATCACAATGAAATTATGGGACGGGACCGGGATCAAACTCATGACCCCTGCCCCTTAGATCTGCAATCAGACTCGCTTTTCATTGCGCTACATGGCCCGGTTAATTAAAAAATATATTGTTTTTACATATGCAATATGGGTAAAGCTTTCCTACATGTAGCAGAATTGCTTTTTCATCATCAATAGTGACGAATCTTTTCTCATTCTTTTTTTTTATCTATCTTTTTTTATCTAACTTTTATCTACTCATGGGCACAGATAAAAAACGAACATGGAAGTAATGCATATGGTAGTTAATTGATGTCATTGTAGTGCCAAACAGGGCTCCAGATAAGAGTTTGATTTGTTTGATTTGATTCTTAACGTCCCAGTCAACAATTTTTCAGTTATGTCAGCACCAGTCTTCTTGGGTTGAACCAGTACTAAGCAAGGATAAATGTGTCTTGCTCAAAGGCTCAACACAGTGACGCCCAGTGAGGCTGGGACCCGCAGCCCCTCAGCTCGAGTCAAGCACTATACCGCTGAGCCACAGTGCTCCCCAGATAAGAGTATAATTGAAAATTATTTTTCTAATTTCTCAACCAAACATATGTTGTGGATACTCAAAAGAACCGTCTCAGTGAGACGGTTCTTTTGAGCATCCAAACACACAAGTTTAAACTGATAGATAAGGAAAGAAATCACAATTTTACGCTCTAAAATTTTGCTTAACTGGACTGATGCCAAACAACACATACTGTTTGATCTCAGCTTGCTCAGGTACCACTGGGAGCTTATTTTAAAATGTTATTGTAGAAATTGAAAGGTATAAAAGATCATAAATCTATTCTTTTAAAGAAAAAATATTTTTCAATCATCATTGGTCATCAGTCTTGGTAAGTGCCATACGATGCCCGACAGATTTTCTAAAGGCTGTTTGTTTGCGTTGATGCTTTACATCCCAGTCAACAATTTTTCAGTCCTGTTTGGACTATTTCCTGTCTTTCTGGGTTGAACCAGTACTAAGCAGCTGATAAAGTGTCTTGCTTAAGGACACAACACAGTGACTCCAGTGAGTCTCAAACTAGCAACCCTTCAATCCCCAGTCAAATGCCCTACTAACTGAGCTACTGCCCTTCGCAAAAGTTTGATTGCTCATAAGACTGATAACAACATTCTAAACATTATTTCTCACATGATGATTTTTGTGTGTTTGATTTGAATCTTTACGTCCCAGTCAACAGTTTTCAGTCATGTCAGGAAGGGCCTTCCTGGGTTGAACTAGTACTAAGCAGTGGATAAAGTGTCTTGCTCAAGGTCAAAACACAGTAGTGGTAGACTGCTTGTGGGTTCGAGCCTCACCGCACAGGTGAGTCTCGAACCCGCAAGCAATCTACAACTGAGCCACGGCCCTCCTTCACATAAGGACAAATTACCATCTTTTGTCAAAAAACTATTTCTAGATATTTGTAATATACATACATAATACAGCCATCCTCGGCAGCACTCCAAAACATAAATGGCAAGTTAGGTGCCGTAGCTAGTCGCTTCACTCGACTCACATGGCATGTGAATACATGTGTGGTCTCTTTCGTGTTGAGATCATGAACTCGGATGTTGGAGTCAGCAGCTCCACTAACCAGAATACTGTCATCGGAATTCGGCAGGAACTGTTTGAAATGAAAAAACAACATAAAAATCTTTTCATACCTCTGCAGGGTGTGAATAATTCACATGCCCCGTCAAATTTATGACTGCCTCAGGCTGCAGGTCAAGTGATGTTAATGCAATGATACAAACATGACATTGTGTTATCGTTATTTTAGCATACAATACCTTATTACAACAAAAATTGCACTTAAAATTATGCTAAAACCTTAAAATATCCCTTTTCTCACATTAAATTTCTCTAAAACAAACTTGCCTCAGCTGTAAACTTTCTAACCTCATTACATTGTTATTGACGTATGCAACATTTTCATAAATAAAAACATCAGCGAAATGATCAGTCTCCTGTGCAACGCCTTCTTTAATGTCAAAACACAGTCATGCAAATCACTTACTTAAGGCTCACTTTAAGTATTGTTAAGTTTAAACCAATGTTCAAACAACACATGAATTTAATGAATGGGTTCTCATACATTTGACAAAGACTTCAAACAGCTTTGCGAATAGGTTTTTATGCAAGAATGTAAATTGAATTTTTTCCCTAAATGTCAATGTTTTTGTGACAAGATGCAAGTACATGTACCTCAGGCTGCAGTACTAGTAAAAATTGGAATGATTTCCAATGTAAAATTTACATTTTTCCATAAATGCAAAAGTTTTTGTGATGCAGAGAAGTGCCTATTTGGAGATATTTCAATGTCTGTTGGTTATGGCCTCATTAAATCACTAATACTGCAGACAATAAAAAGTATAAACTAGAGGACCTGAAGGTCCTGAGGCGCTCACCTGATCCCTTTAATTATGTTAAAATAGGTCGTTTTAGGGCTTATAATAAAACAAATTTTGTTTTACCATATATGGGGGTTGCAGCCATTTTGGTCAAGTGACCTAAACAATCTAGTGAATACTCAATCAAACAGCCCAGTGATTTCTGAGAAACCAATGTTTAGATAAGTATGTGGCAGTCCAAATGAGTGGCATTGGATAAAAGGTCATAGATCAGCTTGAAATTTGGTACTTATATAAAATCATTTCTCATAAAGTTAAACATGTCTCAAAAGTATTATGATTTCGGCTAAAAAAGTTATAGAAAAATGAACATTTCAATGAATTAGGAATCAAATTTGACCTTGCCATAAAGTAGGTCAAGATCAAGCTAGGTTCATCATTTGTGCAAACCTGGTAGAGACCACATCCCCAATGCTACATACCAATTCCCAAGGCTATTGGCCTTTTGTTCCAGAGAGGGATTTTACCATATATGGGTGTGGTGGCCTTGACCTTTTTAACTTATTTATTAGACATTGTCTTATTAGGTTTAACAGATCAAGTGAGAATAATGACTTTGGCTTCAACAGTTTAAAAAAAATCAACTTTTCAAAACATTTCCCATTTAAATGCATTAGGAAGCATATTTGACCTTGACGTTAAGTAGGTCAAGGTCAACCTAGGATCATCATTTGAACAAACTTGGTAGGCCCCACTATTCCAATGCTACATACCAAGTCTTAAGGTCATCGGCCTTCTGGTTCTGGCGAAGAAGATTTGTAAAGGGTTTTACCATATATGGGTGTGGCGGTCATCTTGGTCATGTGACCAAAGTATTTTGCGTAAATTGTGGCTCACTTATCATAAGGAGTCTTCACATGAAATTTGAATTCAATTGGACCGATGGTTTGTGAGAAAACTTTGTTTTAATATATTGATGGGACTCCAATATGAGCAACCTAAGCTGAAAGTCAAAGGTCAACCATGACCTTTGGAACTTATTTATAGCCATTGTCTCATTAGGTTAAACATATCAAGTGAGAATAATGACTAAAGCTTCCACAGTTTTCCGAAAAATCAACTTTTCAGAAATTTTCCCATTTAAATGCATTAGGTTTCAAATTTGACCTTGATGTGAAGTAGGTCAAGGTCAACCTAGGATCATCATTTGAACAAACTTGGGAGACCCCACTACCCCAATGCTACATACCAAGTCCCAAGGTCATCGGCCTTCTGGTTCTGGAGAAGAAGATTTTTGAAGAGTTTTTACCATATATGGGCGTGGCGGCCATCCTGGTCATGTGACCAGGACCATTTGAACAAACTTCTGTTCCCGGGTCCTAAGGAGTCTCCATATGTAATTTGAATTTAATTGGCCCAGTGGTTTCAGAGGAGAAGATGTTTGAAATTGTGCACGGACGGATGACGGACGGACGGACGCCGGAGTGACTGGTATACTATAAGCTCACCCATGAGCCAAAGGCTCAGGTGAGCTAAAATGCTGAAAAACAATTGGCTGGTTTATATATACCCAATCAATTTAACCCTTTACCTCATAGAGACACCTTTTAACACTTTTGCAAACAGAGCAGACCCAGATCAGGCAGCTCTTATGATCAGGATCTACTCTGTTTGCTTATGGAAATATGATTAGATATGATCCTACACTAGTGGACCTGACAAGTAATTTCTTTGTTCTATGCACCTATGCACCAGCAAGAAAGTTTATATAATTTTTCATAGTGGGTGGAGCTTAGCATGAATATTCATGAGGGAAAGGGTTAAAACAGCCCGGACATTTTTTTATTTTTTTAGTCTCAACTTATTTTAGTTTAAAGGGGGGGGGGGGGTCCAATGGTTTATTGAAGAGAAAACTATACTTTTCCAAGGATCCAGAGAGGGTCCAACATTTCATTTTCCGGGGGGGTCCAACTTTTCCCAGGGGGGGGGGGGGGGGGGGGGGGTCCGAATGCTGATTTCTATAGAAACCCATATAACTTGAAATTTTCAAGGGGGGTCCTGACCCCCTATCCCTCCCTCTGGATCGGCACATGTGTTCCATATACATGAACTAACCTTGATGGAAAATATATTTCCCTGGTGTCCAGTTCTAATATTTGTAACTTTCCGTTTCCTAAAAGGATCCCAGAGTAGCACTTGAACATCATCTGATCCACTAGCCAGTAAACTGAAACAAACACATGAGAAAACTAGAAATTTCGGATATTTAAAGTACCCAACAAGGGTCCATTTGTGAGTACGGACGGAAAAACCCAAAGCAATATGCCTCTTCAACTTTTCCAAAGTCGGGGGCACAATGATACTGATTGAAAATACGTTTTAACCCAATGTTACACATAGGTTTAGATAAACACAATTTTTGAGCATAAAATTGTAAATATTTTTTTACCCATCAGTTTTAACATATGTTGTGGGTGCTCAAAAGAACTGTCTCATTGAGACGGTTCTTTTGAGTACCCACAATATATGTTTTGGTTGAGAAATAAGATTTTTTTTTTTTGTATGCTCTCTTAGCCAAAGGCCTGTTTGTATACAAATGGATTTTTCATACATTTTAATTAGTTGATAAGGAGTGCAGTGGCTCAGGGGTAGAGTGTTAGACTTGGGATTGAGGTTGAAGGGTTGCTAATTGAAGACTCGGCAGAGGAACTGTATTATATCCTTCAGAAAGACACTTTATCCTCTGCTTAGTTCTGGTTCAACCCAGGAAAACATCCTGACATGACTGAAAAATTGTTGACTGAGATGTAAAGCATCAACAGAAACAAAACAAACATACAGATTGATTGCCCACAACAAATGAATCATGTCATGAACTAACAGAGTTTTACCATTTTTTGTTTGTTTTGATGCTCCACATCCCAGCAACAATTTGAAGTCATATTGGGACAAGTTCCTGTCTTCCTGGGGACCAGTACTAAGCAGTGGATAAAGTGGCTTGCTAAAGGATACAACATAGTGACTCTGCCAATGTTGAGTCTCAAACTAGCAACCCTTCAATCTCCAGTCTAACGTACTACCAACTGTGCTACTGCACTCTGCAACTAAAAGATTACATTTGGTACTTTTGTCAACAATAAGGTCATTCTATAACCAATCAACTCCTGATTTTCTAAAACGGAATATTCCAGATAATGGTTATAACAATGAATTCTTTGCAGCAAAAAAGGCAAACAAATAAGGAAATAGTCTTGTAAGAGCAAGCTGATCGCGAACTATTATGTTTGCAGATGAGTAATTTGGTTCTGTCACCACACCCGGTAGGTGGCAATCAAAAAAATAATCAACAATCGACGAACGCGGATAAAAAATCGATATAAGAAACAGTGTTTTCCAGTGCCATTTGTCGCCAGTTGGCGACAAATGGCAATCGAAAACACTTTTCCTACTGATTTTTGATCTACGTTCCTCGATAGTTTTGGCATTTTCGATTGCCGCCTGCCCGGTGTGGTGAATGAAAGACTTTTTATGGTCGTTTCTAGCCATTGCTCTGCAGACTTAGTCAACATTCATGAACACTGGCACATAGGTTTACATAAACAAAAATTTTCAGCGCAAAATTGTGAATATTTTCTTACCTATAATATTTAGCATATGTTTTGGGTGCTCAAAAGAACTGTCTCACCAAGACGGTTCTTTTGAGTACCCTCAACATATGTTTTGCTTGAGAAATAAGAAAATTGTTTTTCTGTTACGCACTCGTCTGTGTTCTAGTCAGATCAGTTGAACAATTTTGCTTATCTCTTTACCTGCTTGTGTCATCTGCTGATAACCTGTGCAAACAGTTTGGACCTAAATCAGATCTGAAAGAATATCTGGCCTAGTTCGGATCCAGACTGTTTGATTTTTGTTTGTTTGATTTGATTCTTTACGTCCCATCAACAATCTTTCAGTTAAACGGGGACGGGTCTTCCTGGGTTGAACCAGTACTAAGCTAGGATAAATGTGTCTTGCTCAAGGACCACAACGGTCTTGAGTCAAGCACTCTACCACTGAGCCACTGCGCTGTTTGACATGCTATAGATATTCCTGAAATAATTATTTGAAAAAGTTGATGTAGAAAAAATCTGGCTCAGCAGAAGACAAAAATCAAGAAAAAAATCACAGCATACCAGAGTGTTAACCAGGGGGCTCATAGCTAGGCTGCATGGAAAAAGTGTGGATCCTGATCAACTAGTATGTTTTTTTGATCCACACTATTTTCAAAAAGGTCATGTCACAAATTGACAGAGTTTGAGTCAAAGTTGTGACCTCTTGCAACTCTAAAGGCTGGGAAATTTTTCAATAATTTTTGTCATCAGCTGATTTTTTTCACAAAATTCTTTCCGGAATATAATCAAGTGTGTCAATATGTTTGGAAAATGATGAGCCTGTGCTGGGTTCAAACTGTATGCTGGCAAAGGTTATCAACAGATGACACTAGCAGGCAAAAAGTTAAGGATATTAATACTTACGTGCCCTTTTCATTCCATTCAAGGCAGTTAACACAGCCCATGTGACCCTCCAGTTCCTGCTCCAATCCCAATCTTCCAATGAGACTATTAGTCACTTGTAAGGACCGCTGGAATTTACTGTTGCCCTGAGACTAGAATAGAAATGAGATCTTTCATGCATACCAAACATCTATGTGTCTTGATCCACATCAGAATTAAGGGTGAGTTTGGTTTTGTGAAACTAGCTTTTAAAGCCCTCCAGTAATTTTTTTACTGACTGTTTAAAAGCGGTGCTTCTTTTGTGGATCTTATTTGTAATTTGTCTTTTTCATATGACGTCGCATCTGGGAGTGAAATAATGCCATGCAATAAAATCGATAAACCAATAGTGGTTTAAAGATTTACGGGAAACGTTATGACGTCCATAACAACGTTGCGTACATAATGACAAAAGTATAACGTTTTTACACCAGAAATGAGATTTCAAAGTATTTGTCATGTGATAAATAGAATCTAACATTCCTGCTCTTGTATTATTGAATTTATTAAACCTGTTGCGAAAAAGAGATAAAATGCTCGGCAAGCCTCGCATTTTATCTCTTTTCCTCAACTCATTTAATAAATTCAATAAAACATGAGCACTCATGTAAGAATGTAAGATCCTCTATTTGTCTATGCCATACAGTCATGTCTGTTTCTTGCAGCCTTTTTGTCACCTGTTGGGAAAGGGCTGAACTCTCTTGGCTCTCTTGTATGTGATGTTTTCCTGACTTATTGTCACTTTCCAATACGGTGTCCTGGGTCAGCTGTGGTGCTTGATTGTCTTGATTCCTGATCTTTGCCTTCTTCCTTACTTACAGGAAATGTTCTAAAATTTCACAGGTTAAGATTTATAAACAAAATTTATCAGCATAAAACTGTAAATATTTTCTGTCCCATCCATTATAACATATGTTTTGGGTGCTCAAAAGAACCGTCTCATTGAGACGGTTCTTTTGAGTACCCACAGTATATGTTTTGGTTGAGAAATTTTTTGGTATGCACTCTTAACTAAAGCCTGCTTTTCTCTCTTTCTGTTATCACATAAATTGTTGGTTTTCAGGGCTAGAGCCTGGAATTCACAAAACGCTTGTAAGAATAGCAAACAGAGAAGACCCTGGTCAGACTGCTTCTGATCTGGGTTTGCACTGTTAGTCTACATGTGCTAATCCACAGTTTTTGTCAGGGGGTCCAGGCAAAACTGATAAAGTTCCTACATTCTGACAAAAAATGTTTTTGTGTGTGTTTTTTTCATCAACTTATTTTCAGAGGGGTCCAAATTGCTTCTCAAGAGTGGGTCCCTACCATGTACAGTATTCTGTAGAGACCTATAGCACTTGTGATTTTCCAGGGAGCAGTTCGGTCATAAACTTATTTACAGAGCAATTACTTTCTAGGGAAATCTATAGTACACTCTGGATCTGCATATGTTAGATGGCCTATTTTTGGCAGGTAACTAAGTGTTTCGAATTTTTAGAACTTCTACCTACAATTTATTAAGGTACTTGCACTAACCCTTTGCATGCCGGGTAATTTTACATTATCATAACTGCCTGCTGCTTTTTTCTCCAAATTAACTTTTTCAAAAAATTCTTTCGTAGATACTAGCATAGTGTAAAACAGTATGGATTTAGATCAGACTAGTTTTAACTCTCCTTGCCAGTGGTAACTTTTGTCGTCTGCTGGTAAACTTTGCAAACAGTTTGGAACTAGATCAGGACCGACCAAATGTCGGTCCTGATCTGGTTCCCAACAGTTTGACACTCTGATAGTGTTCCTGAATGAATTGTTTGAAAACCTTAATTTTGAAAATAGTCAGCAGACGTCACGACAACAAAAGCATGAAAAATTACCCAGGATGCAGAGTTAAAAATTACACCTCATCAACTTCTGTTTCTGCTTTTTTTCTGGATGCTTCTTGTTGTCTGGTGCTTTTTTTTTGAAAATCAACTTTTTTTGTAGCCACTTATAGGACTTAAGTTAGTGTGTAACGAAAAATTAATTTTCTTATTTCTCAACCAAAACATATGTTGTGGGTACTCAAAAGAACCGTATCAATGAGACGGTTCTTTTGAGCACCCAAAACATATGTTAAAACTGATGGCTATGAAAGTCATTAGAATTTTACACTCAAAAATTTTGTTTATCTAAACCTGTGCACTTAACTCTGCTTATTAGCATGATTAGGTAATTTTTATGCTTTTTGTTGTCTGCTGATTTTTTTTTCAAAATCAAGTTTTATAAAATAATTCTTTCACAATACCATCAGAGTGTCAAACAGTTTGGATCCAGACCATGCAGGCCCGAAGTTTTGTCGGGCCTGATCTTGGTCGAAACTGTTTGCAAAGGTTATCACCAGAATGACACTCAGTAGGCAATGAGAATGAAAATAAAGTTAAAAACATATGAGTTCATAGGTCCAGATAAGGAAATTTTATTGGCGTAAAATCTTTATTCTTTTCTTACCCATTAATTTAAACATGAGTTTTGGGTGCTCAAAAGAACTGTCTCATTGAGACGGTTCTTTTGAGTACCCACAACACATGTTTTGGATAAGAAATAAAGCAAATAATTTTCCAAGGCGCACACTTATCTGGAGGCCTGCGAGTTAAAATAATATTTAACTTATATGCCTTAAGGGTATTTGTTTGTGTTGGTGCTTTATGTCCCAGTCAACAATTTTCATTCATGTTGGAAAGATTCCTGTCTTTCTTCAATTCTTGGTTGAACCAGTACTAAGCAGCTGATAAAGTAGGTGTTTTGCTCAAGGACAAAAGACAGTGACTCCGGTCCTTCGATCCCCCATCTAACACTCTACAGACTGAGCCACTGCGCTCGCCTTATATATGTTTTGTTTTTTTTAATTTAGGGATATTTGCCTTTTTTGAGAATACTCTTGAAATATACTCTTGAATATTTTGTTATCTTTAAATCTAGGCCAGGAGGCCAAATAAAAAAAAATAAGTGTGTTTCTGGAAACGGGTCTGAATTTTTTTTGTTTTGCATGCATAACGGACACCCAGAATGTTGAGAGAATGACAGAGACCGAGACGATATCCCAGACACCTTTTAATAACAGATAAGGGACTTAATTATGACATGTCCACATATTTAATTTACGTATACATATCTTTTTCTAAACCCTTTTTTTATGTATGCAAATTTCTAAAATGAAAGCTATTCTACCGAAATGATATATACTCAAACAAAAAAGTAACGTCCGATTTTCATGGTACTGTATCTATCAATCCAGTTAAAATGTCGCAACAAAAATAAAACCAAAATGTTTATCAAACGTAGGACACACAAAAATTGGTAGTTATTTGATTTTATCTTCTTATCATGAAGGGTTATTGAACCTAATGTGCACACAGCTTTTTCCATTATCATCAGAAAGTTAATCATCAAAACGTGACACATTTTACGTTAAATGGCAGCCAGAAACGTCCGACGATGAAAAAACATCTAAAAATTCCAAGTCTGCTTATTGAACGAGCAAAATTGCAGTTCAAAACCTTTAATTTACGAAATTAACTGAAATTACCTCCCTTTGAATTAAACAAATAACAATTTAAGAACTTCCCAATCTCCTTAAGCTAACATTATTTTGAGACCGTTTTTATTTTAATTTGTTGTGTATGTTTATGACAACAATTACACAAAAAAGAACAACAAAATCTATGGCTGATGTCGGGCATCAAAGGTTTACTAAATCTGTGTTTTATACCCCACCCCTTACTGAAAAATCATCAAAAAATTCCATTATCAGTTGGTTTGATGCTGATTAGTCTTAATTAATGTTGAAATGCTTGTGATGACGAAAAAAATCAAATTTGTCCCATTCTGTTGATTATCAAAATACTGGATCAAAAATGAATTTTCTGAGTGTTTTCACGCATGCTCGTGATCGGTATTTGTCACGTCAGAGTATGTTACAGATTAATGGCTGTGGTCGTAAAAAAGCAATGCATACAGCTAGCAAGCATAACATCTATAGAGTTTGCTCAGTGATGTTTAAATGAGCTTAAAATTCGAGATTTTGAACGACACGCAAGCTATTGATGTTGTGACTTTTGATTTTAAGGGTACTTGTGTCCGCTGTTTTGTCAGCGGCTCTACTGATTATCAAATGAATTTATCTTTGCTGCAAAACGTTTCTAAAAATCTTAGTGGGTAATGTGAAATTTTTTAATAAAATGCGTTCATACATTTGGAACTGGCAGACATAAACGTCAAGCGGACATAACTTTATTGTTTCAGTATATTTGGCCTTTGCAACAACTCACATTCAACTCCCTCCCCATAGTTTCCTTCAAGACATTCATTTTGCTGCTTTTTCTAGTTGTTGTGAAGCTTTCTGGAACAGTTCGCAATGCCAATGTCACATCCTTGTACAGAGCCAGAGAGTGGGTCCTAGCCAATTTGTTGCTTCATTAGGTAAAAACCATTGTCAATGCTCTTTGCCCTGCAACATATGAAATATTTATTGAATGCTGCAATCAATAATTGATTTACACACTTTCAATTACGATGGTTAATGACTGTCTTAATGTTTTTCTAAGGTGATAATTAATGAAAGTATCGACTAATTTCGCAGTCAAAGAAATGTTGTCCGAGCTGTCAAACCATTGGTAAAATGAAAACTAAGATTTATTATTGGACGAAATATATTTTTAATTTCGGCGCAGTTTTACTATTGAACCAAATCCATTTTGGATATTTATTTATTTATTTTTATTTATACAATATTTAAAGAGGTGTACACTTTTAGCTGAAATAGCCATTCTACCAAGTGGCCCTCTATAACAAAAACTATATACAGCAAAACATTATTTACAAATTGCACATGTTTTATAAGGGTGCATGGATGCATTAAACAGTTCAAATACATCTTTAAAGCTTGAAATAGCACATTCATGGAAAACTTTCTAATTTATAATTAATAGCGAGCCAATCACAACAATCACCGAACATATGTCAAATTTAATACCGTCCGATCGGCGGAGACTCAATCGTGTCTGAGCCTTCGCACAGAACAACAAAGGCCCCGCTGATCACTCCAAAGTGCAAATAGCAGAAGGCAAGGCCCAGACCAAAATACTAGTCTGTCCAGTAGCTTTTTCAGTAGCATATCTGCACTCAAATTTCCGCAGACACTCATCACCTATTACTGTAATCTGTATACAGATGCGGTATAAACAAAGTGTCCGGCGTACAATTATGTTTGAAATTGTGCTTTCAACGATGTTTTGAAACTTTTTAAGGAAGGTTTAGTTCGGATTGACTGTGGTAGTGTGTTCCACAATTTTGAGGCAGAGTATGAGAAAGAGCGGTCATATAACGCACGTGATCTAGGTACGGAGAGAAGTCCATTTTCAGATGACCTTAAAGAACGAGTATGGGTGTTGGACACCGGTTTTTTTCGATATCCTAGAAATACATAATACACTTTTTGATTAGATGATATGATTTCCATAAATCCATCTGTGGATAATCGGATATTGCGAGATTAGTTGGAATATCCTAAAAGTGGCCTCATTATCACTCGTTGATGAGACCCTCCCGGGGGGGGGGGGGGGTACCTGTTCCCTTGTTCCCCTGAAATAAATTGGCTTGTTCCAATCTATCTCTATCTCTTTTTACTGGCTCGATCGCATGCGATCATTACGTCAGGGAGTGCGAATTTGGAATTTTGAAAAAAAATCTTTTGGCTGTGTTTTGACTAAATAAGGAGTGCCCTTAACTCCTCAGTAGTCTGGGAATTGACCACCAAAGGGGAAAGACCATTCCACTGTGGAATAGTTCAGGGAAAAAATGAGTTCTTCAGGGCATCACTGTATGTCTGGTATCTACAATATTGGGCACAGTGTGATGCCCTGGTGGATTTCAAACTGTGAGCAGGGGTCAGGTACTTGTCTTTTTCTATAGACACAGCACCAGAATGCATCTTGTGAAAAGAAGCATGTTCCCCAAAATCGAAAAGTTGTTTTCTTATGTTCCTTGTTCTCCAATATTGTCTTTGTTCCCCTCAAAATTTGGCCTTTGTTCCCCTGAAATAATGCCATTTTCTTCTGTTCCCCAAAAACCCCATGGGAAGGCCTAATTGATATTCTAAAATGCAATCCAAATTTTTGATATCCATAATTCGATTTAGAATATCCAAATAATTTGAATATTGGATACCCATGATTGAGGGTCTGGATGAAGACTAATCATTTAAAAATTAACCAATCATACACTCTTTCTCATTCATAAAAAATCCTTTATTCTCTAAAAAAAAATCATAGCTTATAATTTTAGTTTTGAGCTTAATTTAGTTTATTCTTTTAAATCTAATTATTAAGTATTCATTTTTCTGCTATTCGTTAAAAAGAGAATCATTCTTCAAATGATTGCCGCGGACCCTATAATATATATGATCCGTGATATTGCATTGCGGTGTACAACATACATGCCCACAAGACAGCCCATGTTAGTTGCTGATCAGGATCTACTCTATCATAAATTCGTACAACTTGTGAATTATATACAGTCAAATCTCGGTTATCCGAACGCCGATTATCCGAAACTACTGGGTTATTCGAAGACGATGGACAGTCCCGAATTTTTTCTCTATTATCTATTGCAATAAAACTACCAATTATTCGAATTTCGATTATCCGAAAAATTCAATTTTCCGAAGTGATTCGTCGGTCCCAAATGAAGAAAGTGCTATTAAATTACCCTTCAAGATTCGAAGTCCAAAAGTCACGCATGGTGATCATGATTTCTTTGTTTGGTCGAGTTCGATTTACACACCTGAGTGAATTAGCAAACAAAGTTGCAACAGGTAATTGACACCGGATTAACGTTCACACTATTGCGTGATGAACCGTTAAGTGAGTAAATGGTGTCTTTTATTAAGGTCGACTGCAATGATGGTTTTGTTTGATGTTTTTTAAATGTCTAATTAGGGGCATAAATGAGCTAGAATTGATTTTAATTTGATCGTCTCGCATCCTTTGATATATTCTTGACCAGTGTATATTAAGCGAACACACCAAGCGCACCGACTTTGAACAACAAAAATAACAATTTCGATAATAGACGAATATCACGGACATGCGTTTTGGGTGCTCAAAAGAACCGTCTCATCGAAACATTTCTTTTGAATGCCTAAAACACAATTTTATGATTGAGCGAAAACAACCAAAACCTTGGTTTGGATGCTTAGCGAGACGGTTCTTTTAAACACCCAAATCGTATGTTTTCACTGAAATAAAAGAGAATTTCGCAGCCCATAAAGCACACAACGTCGGGCCACCAACGGCCTGCCAGCGATATGAAATATCAATGGCCTATCCGTGGTGGGCTGTTGATGGCCCGACGCTGTGTGCTAGCTGGAATGGAGGCCTTATGACATAAGGGCGATTTAAAAGGAGACAGTATTTCGTCAGTAAATGGTTCGTCAATCTAAATTTAACCGTTATTTTCATTGTTGCTATCGATGTTGTTACATGTATATACATGTAGTAGATGTCAATAAAGATCGGATTTTCTTTCTTTTTGCAAAGCATTAGAGACGATGAGACCACAACCTCCAAGAAGCTCATTTTCTTTTATGCTTTGACAGATGTTCCGATTATATAACTACTTCACGGAAAACACGAGTCGAAGTTGCGAACTCTAACAATGACGTTCTATGAAAGGTCCAAGCTTTTCCGAAAATATCCGAAAACTCCCGTTTTCGATCATTCGAACTACCGATTATTCGAAAGGATTCATGCGGTCCCTGGCACTTCGAATAATCGAGGTTTGACTGTAGATAAAAATTATTAACATGCTCATATTTGTAAGCTGATCAGAATATACACCTTCTTTCATATGTAGTTTAATTTGTAACACTATATGGTGCTGCCAATATGAGTTGCAAGCTCATCGATATCTTCTCTATTTTACATAGATTTTAACTTGTGGACAAATATGTACATCAGAATGGGACAACTCACGCGAGTAGACAGAGTAAGCATCTACTGTTTCTTATAGATGTAGATTTCAAAGTGTGAAGAACCGTGCGTAAATCATAAGGCAATGTTAAAACGAATAAGCTCATCAGGGTATGTTCGATCACAGACCCTATATTAGTAATTTAGGATCCGTGGCTCTATAGATCGATGTAGATTTCAATGGACAACCTCAACATTTACGAACCTGGGTTTTGTGGCCTGTGTTGCAAAGATCGTTGTTTAGTTTGCTTATTTTGCCTTAAATAATCACAGAATGGTAAAACATGCAAGATTGAATATCTACTTTGAAACATCCTTCAGGTGTTACCACTACCTATTCAATTTCTTCCATTATTTAACACTGAAATGAAACTTCTGTTACTTAAATAAGGCAATCACCAGTCGAAGTACACCCAGGGGTTGGGGACACTCTCTATCAAATGGGTCGGTGAAACTGCCAATAGGAATCAGGGGCCCATGCTTCCTTTCCAGACATGATTGAGACCCTTTCCAGACAAACGATAGACGAAAACATACACCCATCGTAGAAAAATGCTCGTTTTTAAGCCTCATAAGATAATGTGCTTTTCTCAGTCCGTTCCAATCACTTTTTTGCTCATTTACAGTTTTATATTTTAGTTCATTTATGTTCTCTTTATCTTAAAAGTTTACCATCTCCTTTCAGAAAGGCATGAACTTCTTTCCAGACAAATATGATTGAGACTCTGAAAATAAGACCCCTTGTTTGCCACGTCCCTGCCCACCTTTATATAGATTGTATAGCCCCTGCTGGGGCGTACACATACAATGTAGGCATAGCTTAGTTCTCTAGTTATGCACATATTGCGTAATAGATTTCTAGTACTTACATTTGCATAAACAAAGAGAACGCATGGACAGCGAGAAATAATAAATAAAAAAGAAAGATAAATATTAAAAAATAATTTAAAAAAAAGTGTCACAGGGTCCTCTACTGCATTGCGAAAGAAGCCGGCCTAAACAGCATTTTAGTAGAATGTTTGCCTGTTGATCCAGTGGCTCGGTTTCGATTCCTATCTGAGACATGCTGGTTTTTTTTTAGCTCTACGACAATGCAAATAAAAACGTGCTGTTGTTTTTTTTAATAATATACACTAGCATTATTTACAATTTATCAGGCAGATATGTGGTTCTGTGTGTGTCACTTATCGGTAATGCTCTGAATATTAAATCATGTTTTGAGATGTCAGATTATCTTCTAAAGATTGTTATTAGATAAGTGTCGTTTTTTGTGTTTTGTTTGTTAATAGCGATAGTCATAATGTCATTTATTTTATATTCAATCTTTTTACTCGGCATAGGCTGCACAAATAAAACACGTGCAACTGCACGTTCACTCTAATATCTCTTAATAATTAAGTTTTCAAATCGTAGTTGTCTTTAGCAATGCAAGAACATTTTCGGTAGTAAAATAATTCTTACAAATGGATTTAACCAATATTTTCGGTCACTCTCTGTCTGAAGATAAATTTAGTATAATACTGTTCACATGACAATCGTGTCTTACGACAAACGATACGTCCGACAGTCGTGTATATGAGCGCGACTTGCACCCAATCACGGTTGATAGCTATGGTTTCCTCTTGAATTGCATGACGGTGGGTCAGGCCTCAGACTTCATGACGGTCCTTACTTAAAGCTGTAATCCGTCGGATGGTGCCTGACGCTTGTCGTTAGCTGGGCCCACCGTAGCTCAACTTGAGGTTTTCTTTAGCTCTGACGATCTGTGAGTCATGAGCCATTTTCTTTGTATCATCATAATGTGTTAATTTGATTAGATTGTTGCTCTATGATGATACATTGCATTATTTAGGAAGCCTCCAAGCGAGCTAAACAATTTTGTGTTTTAACAACAACAGAATCTAAGGCGAAGATATAGCGCTAGTAAAATGCATTTAAGCCCCCTGGTGGCTTAGGCTGCTGTCCGTTCTAAGGCGGTGGTTCTGTTCAGTGTTGTTGATCTATTGTTTAATGTACTTCCCATTGTTTGTGGGAGTTCTGTGTTTGTCTTTGTTTTGTTAAGCATTACTTTGTGTCAATTTTAGCTTTGCAATCCGATCATTGAAGAGGAAGAGAAAGCTGGTTGCTTTGCTATTATTGTCTTACAGATGTATTGTTGTATTACTATAAATGTTCTGCGGCTCTTCCTCACGGTGCCGTGGGTTGGTCTGCAGTATGTGATTGTGGTATTTCTTGATCATACTCACTTACTTTTTGCTTGAGCGGGTATTTTAGCATGAAGACTTTTGCCCTTACCCACATTCTTGCACCTAAGATTCTAAGTAGAACGTATCATATGGAGACAAGGCATGTTATGAGTATATCTGACAATAATCAAGTTGGTGTTACTGAGTCGTTCAACTATCTACATGTCTTACTCACCTACTTATTGAAAATGCGTGATAAACCTATTAACAATCCGTAGGCATCACGGGACAGTGCTTTTGAGAACTTGTTGGCCCGCTGCCGCATTCTTATAACACGCTTAATGACTTCTCAACAAAAGGGCGCATGAACTCAATTTCTACCTTGTGTTGCTCCCCACAGGAGTAATAAGCTGGCAGCCCTTAAGTCCTGAACGGGGTGTAAGTATCTCAAAGAAGAGAGCTCATTTCACACGCCCAGCTATGCGGCGTTCCCACTATCACGATCAGCGACACTATTGGCATCGTGGTCTTAACCGTAAACTAATCATGGCGCTCGTATCAGATCATATCAAATCTTGATGTCAGTCGCGATCCAAAAAATTTCTACGATTAGCACGATTAACTTTCAATCGTAATCCTCGCATCAGATCGTGCTTCTAAATCGTGGTGTTCGGGATCGGTCTTGGACAATACAAAACACACGCTCTGTTGAGATGTGCTGCGATCTGTGACACGCTTTATGGGTCTTTTGCCCAATGCCTGTCATGAATGACTCGCGAGGTGGTACGAGAAAATGCGAGTAGTTACGAGTATCAAACTTTTTTCACAGATGCTGGCGATCTGTTACGATTTCACACGCGCGCCCATTGATAAACCGTGAAAGATTTAATGCGATGCATTCAGGGATCTTAACCCTTAAAGACATAGAAATTTTAGCAATAATACTGGTTCCACTCATTATGACTCTCTCCAGGGGTCATACTGGGCAGATCAAAGGACAGTCATAATAAGATGATTATGACTTCCCTGCAGGGGCAATAAAGTGGTCCCATAAAGGGATTAGATAATTTATGATAAAATGTTGATCTTTATCTCAGCAAAAGAAATTGTGCTGTATACAGGTAATTCCCCACTTGAGGCCCCTTTAATTTTGTGAGATAATGAAACTGTACCTTATCAGTAAATTCACTAATGATTCCATATATCACAAATAGATATGTGTCTTTAAAGCGACAAGAAAAATATGCACCTGAAAATGTCGTCTGCTGAAGTCGTCTGCTGCAAATAATTGCCAAACATTCCTGACGAATTAAGTATAGCAGCAAACAGCGTGGACCCAGAACAGACTGCTCCAATAGGAGCAGGCTGATATGGGTTCACACTGTTTGACATAGAGGCTTCTAAAACATTTCAGCAGACGAAAAAAGCAGACAACTTTTGTTGCGATTGGCGCTTTAAGGCTTAAAGTAGGTGAGTAGTACAAGAAAATGCCACAGTCACAGACTGCAGACCAACCCACAGCACCATGAGGAAGAGAACTAGACACATAACACAGACAGACTGCAGACCAACCCACAGCACCATGAGGAAGAGAACTAGACACATAACACAGACAGACTGCAGACCAACCCACAGCACCATGAGGAAGAGAACTAGACACATAACACAGACAGACTGCAGACCAACCCACAGCACCGTGAGGAAGAGAACTAGACACAAAACACAGACAGCCACAATACAATTAAAGTAAAGCAACCAGCTCTATCGTTCTCAGCAGGACGATTGCTAAACAAGAAAGGACACCAAGAACCGCACTACACCCCCTGACACACACACACACACACACACACACACACACACACACACACACACACACACACACACACACACACACACACACACACACACACACACACACACACACACACACACACACACACACACACGTGTTGGTAAATGTGCATGCCAAACTTAAGACAGATGTATCATACGTTAACATCATATTGTTAGTGTATCATTAGTGCGTAGACTATCTGAGGTTTGGTTTGTTTCGAGAACTGGGACAATTAGATCTGCAACTGCCATAAATGACCCATATACTGGATTCACAGCTGCCATGCATGATCCCACATATGCATTGAGCATTACTATAATTGGCAAAAACCTACGTCGCCCTTTACTTAAAACATGACTTGTTTAGAATAACTAAACTATATATGCCTAGAGTAGACAGGGCTTTTTGTTGTGAAAGCTTTTACTTGTAGTAATTCAAGATCTGATTCAACGGCATTTGCTAAGGAGATCCAAATGCTACAAATGACACCCTAGTTTCGTATATAATTTTATCTTGTAGAAACAACTATACAAGTATTTAGTTCATATTTGTTCAAGTGTCATATATTTATTGGCCAAATAATACATTTTGACCCCTGTACAAGCATATCTAAAAACATTGTCCACTCCCAAATTCGAAACTCCAGCCCTGATGCCTTATCAACTAAACGTAACATGCAAGCTCACTGATATGAGCCAACAGATGAATTTTAGATGTTTGTCGCAGGTTCCAGCAATGAATGCTCATGCGAGTCTACGCACATACTCAGAATCTCCAGAGCATTAACGGGTCTTATACACAAAAAATGTGTGTAGATGAACGCTTGTGTGAAAGTTGAGGGCACTAGCTCCACTAGGTAGCTGTTCATGGATATCAACAGAACAACATCACGCATATGCAAAAAAATACCTTAGTCTCATTTGCTGGCTCAAATATTGTATTAAGGTTTTTAATAGTTTAACAGCAACGCTGAAGCTACGTTGTTTCAACAATGATTTCTATTTTCACGAATGTGAAACAAATGCCAAAGGTCCATACACCACTCATTAGGTAAGTGGGCACGTTGGCCATGTATTTAGAACGCATACTACAATGACATGGCGTTGTTTCAACATTGGGGTTGGGAGGGACATTCATTTTGTCATTTTAGGATGCATAACGAACAGTAACAAATCTAATAACAGTTAAACTGTGATAGTGCTTACTTTACGCGGAAGTATATAATCATTTTTTCTCCTATTAAATAACCTAAAACAGACTAACTCCCTTCCCTCTGTAATTATTGTGACCCTCAAAAATGTCCAAGGACCACCAAGAAAAGGACAAAGGGAAAAAGGGAAAAAGAGGGGAGGACAGAAAAAATATGACAAAAGAAAAATAATAAAAATAAATAAAAAAAAAAGTGGAAGGGACTTTTCTTACGAATCCTCCCTCGGAGGAATTCGTTTGAACGAATCCCCCCTCGGAGAAATTCGTTTGATGACAAGCCCTTGTATTAGGGCTCGTCAAGAACTGTCCAAAAAAATGGACAGAGTAGGTAGTACATATAAATTGAACAAGTACTATTTTACTTGGCTTAAGAGTAAAGAAACTATTAATTCCATATGGTAAAAATAAAGGTGATTTGGATAATTCTGATTTCAGCTTAATAATTTTGAAGTATTCTTTCACAGGAAAATAAGACCAAGTGCAAATTTTAAAATCCCTTCTCTTTCAGACAATATCTCCGATTTTGACTGTTCAGTTTATTTATCACCCACGAGTAATCTCCCTTAACATTAAAGTTTGGTCCTATTTTGATGTAATGTATACCTATAGATTAATGGGCCAAAATAGCTCAGGGGTCTAGTGCGTTAGTCTCAAAGTACAAAGCTCAATAAAATCCCTGGTAGCACAGGTTCGAACCCTGTCAAATAAAAAAAATGTTTTTTTTTTCTTATTTGTCAATCTTTTATTCTTTAAAATAATTTTGCTTTCTCTTGTTGTTGTGATTGTGCTTAACATCGCTATCAACATTGTTTTCAGTCATATAACTGCGGTCAGTCATCATATAGCAGTGTTCTTTTTGCACTTAAGTATTTTACCATTATTTAGTGTATGCCCACTATTATATTCATATTTTTGTGTGCAAGACGTGATGACTCTGATGAGACTGAAGATTCAGACGCACAAGCTCATTAAGACTTCCACTGTTTATCTATATATGAAAAAGGCCAACTTTTCATATGCCGGTTTAAATGGTTTTTATTGTTCTCATATGCACGATAGGGCTTACTGCAATAGAGCAAATTCAATACTGAAACAATAGTCTATTATAAGATTGGCATGCCGTTTGTTACTTCTCAATTAAGATAATCGTACATGTTGTATGCACAGAATGATGACGCTTTTTATTTAAAAAAATACATAACTGCGTTGAAAAAGAAATGGTCCAACTCATGAATGTTTGGTACTTATTGTATATTCAATATGTCGCTAATGCTCAGACGCAGCTGCGCATGCACACAGTCTCAATAGCATTCACTGGCTGCAAAATTGGATGTAGATAAAGGGGCACGTCAAAATTAAGACTTCTAGTGCCACTAGGTACCTGTCCATGCATGTTTTAAGAACAACTCTACGCACATGTAATAAGTAACAAAATCTCAGGTGCTGCCTCAAATATTACATAGATGTGATAACTTACAATAATAATACTGTCTGCTTTGTAAAAAAATGAGCCAGCTCATAAGATGTTTAATAAACATTGTACAATCATTAAGACGCCAGTGCGTAGACGCAGCTGTGCATGCAGACAGTTTCGCCAGAACCCCCACTGCTCCTCTCCTCCACACAAAATGGGTGTAGATAAAGTTGCATGACGAAATCAAAACGACTTCTAGCCACACTAGGTTCATGCCCATGCATGTTTAAAAAAACTGTATGCATATGCGATAAAATACCATACTCTCATGTGCAGGCTAAAATATTACATAAAGCTACAATTTTTCATTAATAACATGGATGCTTTGTAAAAATGGGCAAGTTCATGAGATTTATGTTACTTATTGTATAGTCAATAAGACGCCAACGCTTTGACGTAGCTGCGCATGCAGTCAGTCTCACCAGAGCGATCACAGCCTCCCCCCCAACACACACATACAGAATGGGCGTAGATAAAGGCGCATGCCAAAATTAGACATCTAGCCACACTAGGTTCATGGCCATGCATGTTTAAAGAACAACTTGAGCATATGAGATAAAATACCAAACCGTAATGTATTGGCCCAAATATAGTTTAATGGTTTAATTTTTCAATAATAACTTGGCTTCTTTGTAAAAATGGGCCAGCTTATGAGATTATTTGTACTTATTGTATAGTCAATAAGACGCCAATGCTTGGATGTAGCTGCGCATGCAGGCATTCTCGTCAGAGCCTTCACTGCCCACACTGACACACACAAAGAATTGGTGTAGATAAAGGCGTATGCCAACATTAAGACCTCTAGCCATACTAGGTTCATGTCCATGCATGTTTTAAAGATCAACTGTACGCATATGAGATAAATACCAAACCTTCGTGTGCTGGCTCAAATATAGATTAACGGTACAACTTTTCTATAATAGATGGCTGCTTTGTAAAAAATGGGCCCACTCACAAAATGTCTAGTAGGCCTACACATTGTACAATCAATAAGACACCAACGCTTAGATGCAGCTACCCACGCAGAAAATCTCACCAGAGCTTTCACACACACACACACACGCGCACACGCACACGCACGCGCGCGCGCTCGTGCATGTTGATAAAGGTGCATGCAAAACTTAAGAAAGATGTATCATACGTTAACATCATATTATGAGTGTATCATTAGTGCGTAGACTATCTGAGGTTTGGTTTGTTTCGAGAACAGGGACAATTAGATCTGCAACTGCCATAAATGACCCATATACTGGATTCACAGCTGCCATGCATGATCCCACATATGCATTGAGCATTACTATAATTGGCAAAAACCTACGTCGCCCTTTACTTAAAACATGACTTGTTTAGAATAACAAAACTATATATGCCTAGAGTAGACCGGGCTTTTTGTTGTGAAAGCTTTTACTTGTAGTAATTCAAGATCTGATTCAACGGCATTTGCTATTGAGATCCAAATGCTACAAATGACACCCTAGTTTCGTATATAATTTCATCTTGCAGAAACAACTATACAAGTATTTAGTTCATATTTGCTCAGGTGTCATATATTTATTGGCCAAATAATACATTTTGACCCCTGTACAAGCATATCTAAAAACATTGTCCACTCCCAAATTCGAAACTCCAGCCCTGATGCCTTATCAACTAAACGTAACATGCAAGCTCACTGATATGAGCCAACAGATGAATTTTAGATGTTTGTGGCAGGTTCCAGCAATGAATGCTCATGCGAGTCTACGCACATACTCAGAATCTCCAGAGCATTAACGGGTCTTATACACAAAAAATGTGTGTAGATGAACGCTTGTGTGAAAGTTGAGGGCACTAGCTCCACTAGGTAGCTGTTCATGGATATCAACAGAACAACATCACGCATATGCAAAAAAATACCTTAGTCTCATTTGCTGGCTCAAATATTGTATTAAGGTTTTTAATAGTTTAACAGCAACGCTGAAGCTACGTTGTTTCAACAATGATTTCTATTTTCACGAATGTGAAACAAATGCCAAAGGTCCATACACCACTCATTAGGTAAGTGGGCACGTTGGCCATGTATTTAGAACGCATACTACAATGACATGGCGTTGTTTCAACATTGGGGTTGGGAGGGACATTCATTTTATCATTTTAGGATGCATAACGAACAGTAACAAATCTAATAACAGTTAAACTGTGATAGTGCTTACTTTACGCGGAAGTATATAATAATTTTTTCTCCTATTAAATAACCTAAAACAGACTAACTCCCTTCCCTCTGTAATTATTGTGACCCTCAAAAATGTCCAAGGACCACCAAGAAAAGGACAAAGGGAAAAAGGGAAAATGAGGGGAGGACAGAAAAAATATGACGAAAGAAAAATAATAAAAATAAATAAAAAAAAAAGTGGAAGGGACTTTTCTTACGAATCCTCCCTCGGAGGAATTCGTTTGAACGAATCCCCCCTCGGAGGAATTCGTTTGATGACAAGCCCTTGTATTAGGGCTCGTCAAGAACTGTCCAAAAAAATGGACAGAGTAGGTAGTACATATAAATTGAACAAGTACTATTTTACTTGGCTTAAGAGTAAAGAAACTATTAATTCCATATGGTAAAAATAAAGGTGATTTGGATAATTCTGATTTCAGCTTAATAATTTTGAAGTATTCTTTCACAGGAAAATAAGACCAAGTGCAAATTTTAAAATCCCTTCTCTTTCAGACAATATCTCTGATTTTGACTGTTCAGTTTATTTATCACCCACGAGTAATCTCCCTTAACATTAAAGTTTGGTCCTATTTTGATGTAATGTATACCTATAGATTAATGGGCCAAAATAGCTCAGGGGTCTAGTGCGTTAGTCTCAAAGTACAAAGCTCAATAAAATCCCTGGTAGCACAGGTTCGAACCCTGTCAAATAAAAAAAATGTTTTTTTTTTCTTATTTGTCAATCTTTTATTCTTTAAAATAATTTTGCTTTCTCTTGTTGTTGTGATTGTGCTTAACATCGCTATCAACATTGTTTTCAGTCATATAACTGCGGTCAGTCATCATATAGCAGTGTTCTTTTTGCACTTAAGTATTTTACCATTATTTAGTGTATGCCCACTATTATATTCATATTTTTGTGTGCAAGACGTGATGACTCTGATGAGACTGAAGATTCAGACGCACAAGCTCATTAAGACTTCCACTGTTTATCTATATATGAAAAGGGCCAACTTTTCATATGCCGGTTTAAATGGTTTTTATTGTTCTCATATGCACGATAGGGCTTACTGCAATAGAGCAAATTCAATACTGAAACAATAGTCTATTATAAGATTGGCATGCCGTTTGTTACTTCTCAATTAAGATAATCGTACATGTTGTATGCACAGAATGATGACGCTTTTTATTTAAAAAAATACATAACTGCGTTGAAAAAGAAATGGTCCAACTCATGAATGTTTGGTACTTATTGTATATTCAATATGTCGCTAATGCTCAGACGCAGCTGCGCATGCACACAGTCTCAATAGCATTCACTGGCTGCAAAATTGGATGTAGATAAAGGGGCACGTCAAAATTAAGACTTCTAGTGCCACTAGGTACCTGTCCATGCATGTTTTAAGAACAACTCTACGCACATGTAATAAGTAACAAAATCTCAGGTGCTGCCTCAAATATTACATAGATGTGATAACTTACAATAATAATACTGTCTGCTTTGTAAAAAAATGAGCCAGCTCATAAGATGTTTAATAAACATTGTACAATCATTAAGACGCCAGTGCGTAGACGCAGCTGTGCATGCAGACAGTTTCGCCAGAACCCCCACTGCTCCTCTCCTCCACACAAAATGGGTGTAGATAAAGTTGCATGACGAAATCAAAACGACTTCTAGCCACACTAGGTTCATGCCCATGCATGTTTAAAAAAACTGTATGCATATGCGATAAAATACCATACTCTCATGTGCAGGCTAAAATATTACATAAAGCTACAATTTTTCATTAATAACATGGATGCTTTGTAAAAATGGGCAAGTTCATGAGATTTATGTTACTTATTGTATAGTCAATAAGACGCCAACGCTTTGACGTAGCTGCGCATGCAGTCAGTCTCACCAGAGCGATCACAGCCTCCCCCCCAACACACACATACAGAATGGGCGTAGATAAAGGCGCATGCCAAAATTAGACATCTAGCCACACTAGGTTCATGGCCATGCATGTTTAAAGAACAACTTGAGCATATGAGATAAAATACCAAACCGTAATGTATTGGCCCAAATATAGTTTAATGGTTTAATTTTTCAATAATAACTTGGCTTCTTTGTAAAAATGGGCCAGCTTATGAGATTATTTGTACTTATTGTATAGTCAATAAGACGCCAATGCTTGGATGTAGCTGCGCATGCAGGCATTCTCGTCAGAGCCTTCACTGCCCACACTGACACACACAAAGAATTGGTGTAGATAAAGGCGTATGCCAACATTAAGACCTCTAGCCATACTAGGTTCATGTCCATGCATGTTTTAAAGATCAACTGTACGCATATGAGATAAATACCAAACCTTCGTGTGCTGGCTCAAATATAGATTAACGGTACAACTTTTCTATAATAGATGGCTGCTTTGTAAAAAATGGGCCCACTCACAAAATGTCTAGTAGGCCTACACATTGTACAATCAATAAGACACCAACGCTTAGATGCAGCTACCCACGCAGAAAATCTCACCAGAGCTTTCACACACACACACACGCGCACACGCACACGCACGCGCGCGCGCTCGTGCATGTTGATAAAGGTGCATGCAAAACTTAAGAAAGATGTATCATACGTTAACATCATATTATGAGTGTATCATTAGTGCGTAGACTATCTGAGGTTTGGTTTGTTTCGAGAACAGGGACAATTAGATCTGCAACTGCCATAAATGACCCATATACTGGATTCACAGCTGCCATGCATGATCCCACATATGCATTGAGCATTACTATAATTGGCAAAAACCTACGTCGCCCTTTACTTAAAACATGACTTGTTTAGAATAACAAAACTATATATGCCTAGAGTAGACCGGGCTTTTTGTTGTGAAAGCTTTTACTTGTAGTAATTCAAGATCTGATTCAACGGCATTTGCTATTGAGATCCAAATGCTACAAATGACACCCTAGTTTCGTATATAATTTCATCTTGCAGAAACAACTATACAAGTATTTAGTTCATATTTGCTCAGGTGTCATATATTTATTGGCCAAATAATACATTTTGACCCCTGTACAAGCATATCTAAAAACATTGTCCACTCCCAAATTCGAAACTCCAGCCCTGATGCCTTATCAACTAAACGTAACATGCAAGCTCACTGATATGAGCCAACAGATGAATTTTAGATGTTTGTCGCAGGTTCCAGCAATGAATGCTCATGCGAGTCTACGCACATACTCAGAATCTCCAGAGCATTAACGGGTCTTATACACAAAAAATGTGTGTAGATGAACGCTTGTGTGAAAGTTGAGGGCACTAGCTCCACTAGGTAGCTGTTCATGGATATCAACAGAACAACATCACGCATATGCAAAAAAATACCTTAGTCTCATTTGCTGGCTCAAATATTGTATTAAGGTTTTTAATAG
The DNA here is from genome assembly GCA_964019695.1 of Loripinus fragilis. Classification (NCBI taxonomy): domain Eukaryota; kingdom Metazoa; phylum Mollusca; class Bivalvia; order Lucinida; family Lucinidae; genus Loripinus; species Loripinus fragilis. The sequence continues at coordinate 84,569,187 of OZ026517.1, forward strand.
TTTAACAGCAACGCTGAAGCTACGTTGTTTCAACAATGATTTCTATTTTCACGAACGTGAAACAAATGCCAAAGGTCCATACACCACTCATTAGGTAAGTGGGCACGTTGGCCATGTATTTAGAACGCATACTACAATGACATGGCGTTGTTTCAACATTGGGGTTGGGAGGGACATTCATTTTGTCATTTTAGGATGCATAACGAACAGTAACAAATCTAATAACAGTTAAACTGTGATAGTGCTTACTTTACGCGGAAGTATATAATCATTTTTTCTCCTATTAAATAACCTAAAACAGACTAACTCCCTTCCCTCTGTAATTATTGTGACCCTCAAAAATGTCCAAGGACCACCAAGAAAAGGACAAAGGGAAAAAGGGAAAAAGAGGGGAGGACAGAAAAAATATGACGAAAGAAAAATAATAAAAAGAAATAAAAAAAAAAGTGGAAGGGACTTTTCTTACGAATCCTCCCTTGGAGGAATTCGTTTGAACGAATCCCCCCTCGGAGGAATTCGTTTGATGACAAGCCCTTGTATTAGGGCTCGTCAAGAACTGTCCAAAAAAATGGACAGAGTAGGTAGTACATATAAATTGAACAAGTACTATTTTACTTGGCTTAAGAGTAAAGAAACTATTAATTCCATATGGTAAAAATAAAGGTGATTTGGATAATTCTGATTTCAGCTTAATAATTTTGAAGTATTCTTTCACAGGAAAATAAGACCAAGTGCAAATTTTAAAATCCCTTCTCTTTCAGACAATATCTCTGATTTTGACTGTTCAGTTTATTTATCACCCACGAGTAATCTCCCTTAACATTAAAGTTTGGTCCTATTTTGATGTAATGTATACCTATAGATTAATGGGCCAAAATAGCTCAGGGGTCTAGTGCGTTAGTCTCAAAGTACAAAGCTCAATAAAATCCCTGGTAGCACAGGTTCGAACCCTGTCAAATAAAAAAAATGTTTGTTTTTCTTATTTGTCAATCTTTTATTCTTTAAAATAATTTTGCTTTCTCTTGTTGTTGTGATTGTGCTTAACATCGCTATCAACATTGTTTTCAGTCATATAACTGCGGTCAGTCATCATATAGCAGTGTTCTTTTTGCACTTAAGTATTTTACCATTATTTAGTGTATGCCCACTATTATATTCATATTTTTGTGTGCAAGACGTGATGACTCTGATGAGACTGAAGATTCAGACGCACAAGCTCATTAAGACTTCCACTGTTTATCTATATATGAAAAGGGCCAACTTTTCATATGCCGGTTTAAATGGTTTTTATTGTTCTCATATGCACGATAGGGCTTACTGCAATAGAGCAAATTCAATACTGAAACAATAGTCTATTATAAGATTGGCATGCCGTTTGTTACTTCTCAATTAAGATAATCGTACATGTTGTATGCACAGAATGATGACGCTTTTTATTTAAAAAAATACATAACTGCGTTGAAAAAGAAATGGTCCAACTCATGAATGTTTGGTACTTATTGTATATTCAATATGTCGCTAATGCTCAGACGCAGCTGCGCATGCACACAGTCTCAATAGCATTCACTGGCTGCAAAATTGGATGTAGATAAAGGGTATGTCAAAATTAAGACTTCTAGTGCCACTAGTTACCTGTCCATGCATGTTTTAAGAACAACTCTACGCATATGTAATAAGTAACAAAATCTCAGGTGCTGCCTCAAATATTACATAGATGTGATAACTTACAATAATAATACTGTCTGCTTTGTAAAAAAATGAGCCAGCTCATAAGATGTTTAATAAACATTGTACAATCATTAAGACGCCAGTGCGTAGACGCAGCTGTGCATGCAGACAGTTTCGCCAGAACCCCCACTGCTCCTCTCCTCCACACAAAATGGGTGTAGATAAAGTTGCATGACGAAATCAAAACGACTTATAGCCACACTAGGTTCATGCCCATGCATGTTTAAAAAAACTGTATGCATATGCGATAAAATACCATACTCTCATGTGCAGGCTAAAATATTACATAAAGCTACAATTTTTCATTAATAACATGGATGCTTTGTAAAAATGGGCAAGTTCATGAGATTTATGTTACTTATTGTATAGTCAATAAGACGCCAACGCTTTGACGTAGCTGCGCATGCAGTCAGTCTCACCAGAGCGATCACAGCCTCCCCCCCCCCCCCCCAACACACACATACAGAATGGGCGTAGATAAAGGCGCATGCCAAAATTAGACATCTAGCCACACTAGGTTCATGGCCATGCATGTTTAAAGAACAACTTGAGCATATGAGATAAAATACCAAACCCTAATGTATTGGCCCAAATATAGTTTAATGGTTTAATTTTTCAATAATAACTTGGCTTCTTTGTAAAAATGGGCCAGCTTATGAGATTATTTGTACTTATTGTATAGTCAATAAGACGCCAATGCTTGGATGTAGCTGCGCATGCAGGCATTCTCGTCAGAGCCTTCACTGCCCACACTGACACACACAAAGAATTGGTGTAGATAAAGGCGTATGCCAACATTAAGACCTCTAGCCATACTAGGTTCATGTCCATGCATGTTTTAAAGATCAACTGTACGCATATGAGATAAATACCAAACCTTCGTGTGCTGGCTCAAATATAGATTAACGGTACAACTTTTCTATAATAGATGGCTGCTTTGTAAAAAATGGGCCCACTCACAAAATGTCTAGTAGGCCTACACATTGTACAATCAATAAGACACCAACGCTTAGATGCAGCTACCCACGCAGAAAATCTCACCAGAGCTTTCACACACACACACACGCGCACACGCACACGCACGCGCGCGCGCTCGTGCATGTTGATAAAGGTGCATGCAAAACTTAAGAAAGATGTATCATACGTTAACATCATATTATGAGTGTATCATTAGTGCGTAGACTATCTGAGGTTTGGTTTGTTTCGAGAACAGGGACAATTAGATCTGCAACTGCCATAAATGACCCATATACTGGATTCACAGCTGCCATGCATGATCCCACATATGCATTGAGCATTACTATAATTGGCAAAAACCTACGTCGCCCTTTACTTAAAACATGACTTGTTTAGAATAACAAAACTATATATGCCTAGAGTAGACCGGGCTTTTTGTTGTGGAAGCTTTTACTTGTAGTAATTCAAGATCTGATTCAACGGCATTTGCTATTGAGATCCAAATGCTACAAATGGCACCCTAGTTTCGTATATAATTTCATCTTGCAGAAACAACTATACAAGTATTTAGTTCATATTTGCTCAGGTGTCATATATTTATTGGCCAAATAATACATTTTGACCCCTGTACAAGCATATCTAAAAACATTGTCCACTCCCAAATTCGAAACTCCAGCCCTGATGCCTTATCAACTAAACGTAACATGCAAGCTCACTGATATGAGCCAACAGATGAATTTTAGATGCTTGTCGCAGGTTCCAGCAATGAATGCTCATGCGAGTCTACGCACATACTCAGAATTTCCAGAGCATTAACGGGTCTTATACACAAAAAATGTGTGTAGATGAACGCTTGTGTGAAAGTTGGGGGAACTCGCTATCAACATTGTTTTCAGTCATATAACTGCGGTCAGTCATCATATAGCAGTGGTTTTTTTTGCACTAAAGTATTTTACCATTATTTAGTGTATGCCCACTATTATATTCATATTGTTGTGTGCAAGACGTGATGACTCTGATGAGACTGAAGATTCAGACGCACAGGCTCATTAAGACTTCCACTGTTTATCTATATATGAAAAGGGCTAACTTTTCATATGCCGGTTTAAATGGTTTTTATTGTTCTCATATGCACGATAGGGCTTATTGCAATAGATCAAATTCAATACTGAAACAATAGTCTATTATAAGATTGGCATGCCGTTTGTTACTTCTCAATTAAGATAATCGTACATGCTGTATGCACAGAATGATGACGCTTTTTATTTTAAAAAAAACGTAACTGCGTTGAAAAAGAAATGGGCCAACTCATGAATGTTTGGTACTTATTGTATATTCAATATGTCGCTAATGCTCAGAGGCAGCTGCGCATGCACACAGTCTCAATAGCATTCACTGACTGCAAAATTGGGTGTAGATAAAGGGTATGTCAAAATTAAGACTTCTTGTGCCGCTAGGTACCTGTCCATGCATGTTTTAAGAACAACTCTACGCATATGCAATAAGTAACAAAATCTCAGGTGCAGCCTCAAATATTACATAGATGTGACAACTTACAATAATAATACTGTCTGCTTTGTAAAAAAATGAGCCAGCTCATAAGATGTTTAATAAACATTGTACAATCATTAAGACGCCAGTGCGTAGACGCAGCTGTGCATGCAGACAGTTTCGCCAGAACCCCCACTGCTCCTCTCCTCCACACAAAATGGGTGTAGATAAAGTTGCATGACGAAATCAAAACGACTTATAGCCACACTAGGTTCATGCCCATGCATGTTTAAAAAACAACTGTATGCATATGCGATAAAATACCATACTCTCATGTGCAGGCTAAAATAATACATAAAGCTACAATTTTTCAATAATAACATGGATGCTTTGTAAAATTGGCCAAGTTCATGAGATTTATGTTACTTATTGTATAGTCAATAAGACGCCAACGCTTTGACGTAGCTGCGCATGCAGTCAGTCTCACCAGAGCGATCACAGCCTCCCCCCCCCCCCCCCCAACACACACATACAGAATGGGCGTAGATAAAGGCGCATGCCAAAATTAGACATCTAGCCACACTAGGTTCATGGCCATGCATGTTTAAAGAACACCTTAAGCATATGAGATAAAATACCAAACCCTAATGTATTGGCCCAAATATAGTTTAATGGTACAACTTTTCAATAATAACGTGGCTTCTTTGTAAAAATGGGCCAGCTTATGATATTATTTGTACTTATTGTATAGTCAATAAGACGCCAATGCTTGAATGTAGCTGCGCATGCAGGCAGTCTCGTCAGAGCCTTCACTGCCCACACTGACGCACACAAGGAATTGGTGTAGATAAAGGCGTATGCCAACATTAAGACCTCTAGCCATACTAGGTTCATGTCCATGCATGTTTTAAAGAACAACTGTATGCATATGAGATAAATACCAAACCTTCGTGTGCTGGCTCAAATATAGATTAAAGGTACAACTTTTCTATAATAGATGGCTGCTTTGTAAAAAATGGACCCAATCACAAAATCTCTAGTAGGCCTACACATTGTACAATCATTAAGACACCAACGCTCAGGTGCAGCTACCCACGCAGAAAATCTCACCAGAGCCTTCACTGCCCCCCCCCCCACACACACACAATGGGAGCAACAACAAACACTTGGATGTAAAATAAGTTATCCGAAAATCCAAAGAATTTCTAGCGATAAGGCGAGCAATCTCCCTAAACACGACGTTCGTTTTATTTTGTTGAAATAACGACTGGAGAAACTAGGCACATTCAACAAATATATATAGACGAGCCGTCGATGCACCATTGCCCCCGAATTTGTATATTTAAAACGGGGTTTTCTTAATGCATGTAATAACTCTACTTCTTATTAAAGACATATGCGGCTATTTCCAATGCGCACCTTTCCCGCGTCTGCAAACGGGGAAAGTTGTCTGGGTCCTGTCTTTCGACCCTTTACGGATTCGGATCAACACAGCTTCTGATATTCTTATGTCATATCGGTGTTCCGACATTTTCTTCACAAAATAACTAATTAAAGTGTGTTCGAAATATCTATTGACATCTATTCAGAACTGATCGTCTCAGCACTAAAGACAGATAAATGTAGCTCAGTCGAAATCAAACGACGTACACAATAACCCTGGTTACGAATACGATAGTGGCCGAGTCTATACTATTTGTATGGTTATTTAGAGCGGCGCACGACCTGACCTCGTGGCCTAGTGGTTAGCGTGTCTGGCTACAAAGCCAGAGGACCAGGATCGATTCCCGGATGCGCACATATTTTCAGTGTGTTTTTTCTTTCTTTTTTAACATTTTAATGCTAAATTACTTCATATACTAGTAAAATGGCATCATCAAAACGAACAAAATGGTCATCCCCGAACTTTTTACATTGAATTACGCATGAAACCTATGGGGGTGGGGTTAAATTTGGCCCTCTAGAAAGAGAATTAGTTCGGTGACCCAAGATTTTTATTCTTTTTTCTGAAAGGTATTATAATAGTCCATGAATAAAGAATAAATTTTCAAGATTTTCAATATCAGATTTGTTAATACATGATTTATTCTAAAAAACAAATTCCATTATTTGACGAATTGTCAAAATATATCATGCAGTATCTTGTCACAGCATGGGATAACAAGTAAACATGCACATTTTCTTAAAAGTTTGAGGTAATGGGCAGTAATTTAAGTTAAAAGAAAGAAGCTGGCTGAAGATTACAATCGTTTTAGCTCGATAATTAGGACTAGTGTTAATATTTTATATTTCTAGAAAATTGGTCAAATGCTGTAAACTTCAATATGAGATTCTGAAAAAATAAGCACGGTGACACATCCTTTTTATTTCACAAATGGATAGCCCATGCATAAAACAAACTGTATGCAAAGTATTGAAAATATTTCAATATGGGAAGTATTTAGTAGCATATGTCCTTAAGAATTTATTTCGATCATCAACTATGCTTGTTATTCAGTAACATATATGGGAACCAGACCGTTAAACAAGGGTAAACAATCGTCATATCACGCTATGTATAGTCTTAAAAGCATCAGGGCGTGACTGCACTAACAATAATGAACTGCTCCATAAAATAGGGGTGTTACAACGTTTATGCCATGCACTTATTCTAATTTACTAGTGAACGTTTACAAGCGATTAGATGGCGCAGTAAGTATAACGGTTGTACTCGAAGAATCTGAAAACAAAGTTGAGGGTCCGAGCCCAAGGTTGAGGAATCGAGCCCCACTAAAACCTTTTTACTTTTTTATTTTCTTTTGCTTTCGCAAAGATGTAGGAAATTTTCGCGATTAACATTTTTGCAGAAAAGGCATGTTTTGGTGTATTATGCACATATTAAGCGACTTCACTGAATCTTGTATGGAGATACAGCGACGATGCAGGAGCTGTTATTGAAAACGTATACAAGTTCTGCATGGAGGAAAAGAAGTCTGGAATGAACCGTGTATGGGACAGGACTGCAGCACTCACTGGCGTTAGCAGAACTACCGCTCAGAAAATTGTTGAAGAAAAAAAAGAAAGCACAGGACGAGCAGCAACAACCAAAGCAGCCACCATCATCTACGTCGAAAGTGTCACTGGCCGGGTGACTTTGACCAGGGTGTTGTACGGAGGACCATCACCAGCATGTACATCTTGAAGAAGGTTCTGCCAACCCTTGATAACATCTGTCAGAACAGAGCTCAAACAGAGTACTGGTTACACTCGCATCAAGGGTCGTCTTCGCAAAGATCTCCTTCATATCAAGTTTGCTTAAACACGCTGTGGGTGGATCGAAAAGTGCTGATAGAGAGACAAGATGTAGTCCTCAGCAGGATCAGATACCTTCTCATGGTCAGGGAGTTGAGAGAGGCGGGTCACGCAGTCGTTTATACAGATGAAACTTACGTTCATACCAGCCAGGCTGTCCCGAAATGCTGGCGAGATAGTACTACTAAGAACAGTGGAATTGCACTACCTTTGGGTCTGCACTATAATCACTATTTGAGTTCGTCCGCTGGTCCGTCCGTTAGCAGTTCGTGAAAATGTCCATAGCTCTTGACCACATAGTATATTTGGATCACATTTTGCATCTATATGTCACTTCACCTTGCATTAAATTAATTTATTCATTGGTACTAAATATGCTTAACTTTTATATTTTCATGTGATAGAATGATCATACTCCACGCTAGGTGCAATGAGGGATTCGTGCCCAATGCACGAAAAATTCATTTTATAACATATAACTTACTTTCCTATACCTTAATACTGTACATGCAATAAAATTGCAAGAAAAAACTAGTCCGAAGTGAGGCTCGAACTCACGACTTCGCGTGTTTTAGAAGAGCATTTTAACCACTGAACCAATGAGAAAGATATTACAGTAATTGAATATAGCTTTTAAGGATATGAAGAAATTTTACAGTTACAGTTTACGGTAAATTATCTGCTCAACCCAGATAAATGGACTCGACCATAGGTCAATACTGAGAGGTCACAAATGAATAACACAGTAAAACTATTTATACAGTTGATGTACATGTACAATAAAAACGACCATCTTGCAAAGTGGTCTTTTTTGTCAGATATTCGATGTCTTCTTTCGCTTATACAACCCCTCCCCCTAGACCCAAGACGCCCTTTACATATGTTATATATTTGTATAGCGACATTTAATTGCCCAAAGGGCATCTTGGGTCCAGGGGGGGGGAAGCATCTAAAACAAACTGAAAGACGCCAGTTTCATCTTTTCAATGACAAACGTCACAATTTTAAGTATATTTCGTACGCATGCATATTTTACTACCGAAACAGACCAATTTTAAAAACATTAGGGCAACTTGAAAATTAAGGTTTTCATTTGTAATCATTTCAACTAGGGAAAATATACGCCTTATCGCTAGAGCTCCTTCTGACTTCTTATAAGCTAACAAAGTTAAAATGAGCAGCAGGAAACTAGATTTTCTGCATATTTAATAAGGCCTGTGTGAGGTCACTCAACCTAAAAAATGGCTGCCCTCCATAGCTTTTAATTCTCTATTATTCAAACATCTGTATTTATCTTAATTTTTATTTAATTTTGATTTTTTTTTCATATTGCATGGTTTAACAAGGGCTTAAATTTCAGATTCTTTTGCCTTCGATATTGCTGTCCCATTTAAGCTCGTAATTATTGAGTGACAAATGAGATATGTAGAGATCAATGGTGTGTCCTAAAATTGTCTGATTGCAGCTCTCCTGGCTCTTTGTGACTCGGTTTGTAGCTGGTTTGACTGCTGATTGTTTTCTACCTCTCTGGCGATGATATAAGAATGAGTATTTACTGCAAATATAATGCTATCACCCTGAGCTCCTGTCATTATCACGGGTTATGGGTTGAAATGTTAACTCTGTAGAACATCATGAAAGACACAATGAAGTCGATAGTCAGTCGTCAGTCTTGCTGCATATATACCCTTTGGGTCCAATCGTAGCTCAAATCGTGATTATCCTTGTTCGTGATCGTGGAATATATCTGGACCGCAATCGTATCTGTCACAAGAGAGCGTATTTGTTCCAGATAAGCGCATCAGAACGTATATGCGCGTGCCACATCGTCCCAAATTGGGAACCCCGATCGTGATGATCGTGTCAGATTGGCACGCACCACATTGTAGACTAGATCGGGACAAATCCTGTCCAAACGTATGTGATCGTATCTGAACGAGAGACAAGATCATGGCAGATCGTGGCACCAGAAATTGACCAATCGTGATCATATCGCATCCAAGCGCAACAAATCGTATCCGAACGCATCGACCCGCATCACTTCGTATCCAAACCTAAAATTTTAAAGAAATCCCACGATCAGCTACGAATGGCCAATCTTGGCGTTCGTAACGGATCGCACTACAGTGGGAACGCAGCATTAGTAAAGTATAGTCCCTACGGGCCTCATTCCAGGTTTATAGTTTACATTACTCTAATGTGATAAGGTTTCTAGAGATGTAGCCTCTGTTTAAATGGCTTTTCGTTTCGTTTTGTTTTTTTGGTGTAAGAATGCATGTACATCTGCTGTATAAATGAATTGGCGTGTCGTGTTAGATACATCTGTGTGATAAATAGCACCACACGAGCGTCTTTAGTATGTAGATTCTATAGTTGAAAAAAAAACTCGTGTATGTCTCTATCCCCAGCAGACATCCTTTTAATCCTAATGGTCAGACTTATGTTGAAATGAAAAGATAAGAAAAAAGTACTACTTCAGATTCAGAGACAACTTGCAGCAAAACATAGATATACATGGTTCAATGAGATGATGGCATATGCGGAAGTATCAAATTCAGTGAACTTTAGTACAGAAAAGAAATTATTTTATAAACTTATAGATAATCAAAGGCGAAATGGTACAAGAAACTGTCATCACTTAATGTTGAGGCTAGACAATTGACTAGTGACTCTGAAATACGTGAGGGATGGACTGAGTACTTCGAGAGCATCGATAACCCTGAGACTTACGACAGCCAGAGTGTTCTGATAAAAAAAATATGCGACACATATTGAAATAACAAACTTTTGATAAAAGAGCAGTGTAAAAATGATGACAATGAAATTCACGTTTCGGATGACCTAGTTAGGACAGTAATCAAACAATAAAAAAGTGGAAAGGCTGCAGATATACGTGTTCTACAGAGAGAACATCTAAAGGTTGGTGGTGATGCTTTAATGGAACATGTAAGAGAACTGGCCAGATGAATTATAAACATTTGTGAAATCCCAAACCTATTCAAGCATGGTCTTATTACTCCAGTGCATAAAGGAAATGACAAACCATTGGACAAGCCAAATTCATACAGACGAATTACAGTTGCTAGCAACTTAGGTAGAGGTGTGGAAAATACATCTAGAGCTGTCAAAAGCTGAGGTGAAAATACACTGATCCCACCACAATTTAACTTGAAACCATGAAGTACATGCCCATAGTGGGCCCTATCACTCAGTTTAAGTCTGTAGATCAACAGAACACAATATCCAAACTTTATTTGAGACATATTAATAACCAATCAAATGTTATGCAAAATCTCTGTGAAAATAGGACACTTTAAGCGCTTGTTAAAATCAGCTGACACGGTTGTGCCCCTTGCATGAAGCAAAGCTATATACTATAGGACTTCGAAAACGCATCTCCAGGATTAAATCCTATATTTCACAAAACCTGAGAATGTCAGCGAAATAATTGTTATTGCATATCATAGTCTGACTAGCTTGTTGTGTGTTCTAGAAATTCATGGTTGTAAATTTACTTTAAGGTATTTAAAAAATATCGGTTTTAAGACATGGGTGGTCGATTTTGAAGGACACCAATTCAGCTGCAAGTTAACACGCGTTAGTTTTGATTCCTGACTCAACAGATTTGCGTCCTGGACTTCTTTCACGATTGCACATTCATCATTTGAACGATTCGAAATGAACTGACAGTTCGGTATGCTCAAAATTACACACCTTTAAAGATACCGACATACCACCATACACACTGATTACTATAGTCTAGTAATAAAGTTCAACATCTTGGGATTTTCAAAGTTTCGTTTTGTCATCCGGTTTTGTTGGAAGAGGCTAAGGGTATATACAAATGACAGATTATACATAAATTACCATAGTATCACGTGTCTTTTGTATTTTGCAAGTGACGTAAACGTAATTTTTAAGACGTTCTCGATCACATGACAGCAGATCTCCTGCCTTGATTTACATCAAAACGCCTTCCCCACATGGTTGCCAGTGTATGAAGTCAATATCAGCAATAAAAGTGTGCAAAAAGGTAGCTGATGGAGAGGTTTCAAAAAGGAGCTGTAAATTGATGTTAAAATTTGACGTTTATTTTCGAAATATTGAAGTTATCAATTACTTTTAGTCAGAAAAAGTCTATAAACTTTGTTGCTGATATGGTATCATACACGCCACAGTTTAACGCAAAAATATTCAAAAAGCTTCAACTGACTGTGCAGAAAGGTGATGGATGCTGTATGTACCCATGTGACGTCATCAGCAGCGTCGCATGATAGAGCAGTCAAATTAACAACTGATTCATACCGGTTCTGCGTTGCACATGAAAACCGGCGAGTGACTTTTCAATCGCATGTACGGTTTGCAAGAAAAGTGCAAAAATATGGCGATGCGTTTTCAAAGTCCTCTAGTATATATTAGCTCAAAAATAGGCAAAGTTCACGCTAACCTCAACCGTCAGTTGCTACGGGAGAAAATTTTATTGTTTCACCTTAGACGTATTAACACGAACAAGAATCACATTGGTTTGCACCTGGGTGTATTATTGCATCTGGAAGCAAAAATACACATTTGTGTGCCACGTTCATCTGTCATAACTGGTAAAGTTTAGTACTTTAAAATCTTCCAGTTATAACTTAGATAGGGAGTATAGATTGTATTTAAACTTCCACTCAACTTGTAAATAAATAAATTAATTTGTTATAATATTACAATGGCATGGGAATAGTTAAAATGAGTTTGCATTGGTCGAGATATACAATGCATTGACTAAACACGTCTGCAATGGCCAATATAGTCTGTATTGGCCTGGTTTGACAAAATATGCCCAGTTTGTTACTACATGTAGTATGATCTACTATATATCTATTAGTTAATTAACGCTCATTATTTTTTTTGCTCGACGTGTCTTAGTCTCAAATGGAAAATGGAAACTCTCCAATAGTTAACAAAAATGGCCAGCATATGAGGTAATAGTACTATTGATTACACATAAAACGCTTTTAAAACATACATATGCAGTTATCAAGTGGGGCTTTTATTGTTATTTTACTCTGGTCATTTATCTATGTCCTTGCTTTGCTTATCCGAGCTGCTTAAGCTCTAGTATGACTTTGCACATGTTTATGCTCATCTGAAAATTCACCAATCGCCTATATGATAAGAACCAATCTCGCGAATCATGTCTGCCTTGCACACTGGTTCAGTGATAGAGTGTTTAATTTGAGATCGCGGAGTCCCTTGTTTGAGCCTTACGGAGTAATTGTTTTGTGTCCTTGAACATGACACTTTATTCTCACAGCTAGCAGCCAAGAAAACGTATAGACCTAACTATTTTTGTCTGGTACGTAAAGCAACAAACAAAACTTTGTTGCTGTCTGAACATACTCATTTCACAAGTGTCTACGCCTACGGACTTAGAAGTAATATACTTCTGTGATTAGAGGGAAAATAATTGAGCCGTGACATGAGATTTCCAACAATGTTGTATGTGCGACCAGCAAAGGCTCAGACCATGCAGAATGCGCATACGCGCAGTCTGATCAGAGCCTTTGCTAGTCGCTTGAAGATCTTATGAGTGTTAAGCTACTGACTGAACATCATTTGGAGTTTCTAAGCTTCAAGGGAGGCTGTGCATGCTCAGCTGAGTCTACACTTGTCAAAATACCACATTGTTGGAAATCACATGTCACGGCTCAATTATTTAAATATGCTCATTTTAGAGGGGCTGTTGCAAAAAGAACCTGAAATCAAGAAAACGAGCACCGCAACTTATTTTTTATAGAGGATCTTACATGAGTGCTCCCCTTGTTGCAGATATAGAGGATCTTACATGAGTGCCCCCTTGTTGCAGTTATAGAGGATCTTACATGAGTGCTCCCATTGTTGCAGATAAAGAGGATCTTACATGAATTCTCCCCTTTTTGCAGATATAGAGGATCTTACATGAGTGCTCATCTTGTTGCAGATATAGAAAATCTTACATGAGTGCTCCCCTTGTTGCAGATATAGAGGATCTTACATGGGTGCTCCCCTTGTTGCAGATATAGAGCATCTTACATGAGTGCTCATGTTTTTTAAATTTATTAAACGAGTTGGGGAAAAGAGATAAAATGCGAGGCTTGCCGAGGCTGTCGGTGGACATGGAGTGAACATTATTGAACAGTAAACGTCATATTGACCAACGCGGAGCGGAGGTCAATATGATTAAGTTTACTGTTCAATAACACTCCATGTCCACCGAAGCATAAGTCAACAATTGTTTTATTATGAAATAAATGTATGCTATGCATTTCCTGCCATTTTATACCGTTAAAACCATTGACGTTACGGATGGATTCTGAGAAATATCTTGACGTTCTGACGTCACTTCCCGTAGGCCATGCAATATTACCTCGTTCCGTGTGCTTTGCAACGTTACGTCCGGCAAAACATGCAATATGTAGTTTTATTGACTCGAGTGGATATGCATCTGGGCCAAACAGAAGATGTTTATTTATAGATTATATAGTAAACTACCTTATGGTGACGCCTTCAATGAGTTTAAGTAGAACACATCTTGATGCATTTATGCATTTTATCTGGACCTTCACTGTTTGCCAAAGCAGCCATATATAGCAGACCAAGATCAGTCTAATCTGGTATATGCTGAATTCTAATGCAATTGCTTTTTGTAACGCGATGTCTGATTGGATAACGTCAAAAATTTGCGACAGGATATCCTGCAATATCAATATACTGTCGAAATAGTTTGACTTCATTAATTACGTCACATTCGTTAGATGACGTGCGGATTTATGCGGCTCGCAACGCTCTAATTTAACATCAGACTGTAGAAGCGCATTAGAATGGGGATAACCATATTTAAAATTTTAACTTTGTGAGGTATATTGTCGGATATACGTTCGGAAATCACGTTTTACGGCTCCGCTATCGCATCGCCGTAAAACTTAATTTCCGACCGTATATCCGACGATGTGTATTTCTCCCCAAATTAAAACTTTGAATACAGTTATGCCCTAAATGACATATTCAGTTGAATATAGCGTGGAAAGGGTTAAGATAAAAAGAATGCATACCTGTTATAATATGGGCCTCCGTTCAAGAACATCCAGCCCTTCTGTTATTCGCTTTTCTTAACTTGTTTCATGCAAAATTTCAATTTATCAGTTACCTCTCATATTAACTGCATTGTAGCACGTTCCCTGATAAACGTTGTCTATCTCACGGCATGTGCCTTTATCAGGTCATGATGACGTTTCACCTTTTGAATAACGTCGCTAATGACGCTAATTCAACACAAAAATCGAAAATTTTTTCATAATCGCTAGTTTGAAGAGTGAAACAATGGGTAAACTGATAAATAGAATACCAGGTTCGCGTCTTTTGATATTAAGTTTACCAGGCTCGGCTTTGAGAACGCTTGTTGAATCGCTCAGCAAGCCTCGGGATGTCAACAAGTGTTCTCAAAGCCTTGCCTGGTAATCTTAATATCAAAAGACACTCACCTAGTATTCTCTATATACTAGCTAGTCCTAGTCCTTGTAGGTTGATTTGAGTGTTACTTGGTTGGAAGCCCCCAAAACAGGGTTTCTCGCGTCGAGACTCATTTAACATAGAAGACATAAAATGTGTGATTTGGCATTTTATTCTAACATTACTACTAAGAACAATTGAGTTTGATTGAATGCTTTCATTTTAAAAGCATAAAAATATTTTTGAATGTGTAAGATTTTAATCACCATTTAAAATAAAGAGCCTTTACTATATCTAGAACTCTGGAACACTGTAAAATAAATTTAACAAATAAAAGCATTTTTGAATGTAAAAGAAAAAGAAAATTTGTGCTAAAACTAAATGTAAGTTTTAACTATTGTCAATTTATTCCAATTGACTACACTACATGAAACCTTTATAATATTATTTCACCCATCAGCACCACCAGACTAATTGTTGGCGTCCTGCAGCAGACGACCTTTAAAAACATTGCAATTTATAGGGATAATTGAACATTTTCTCTTTCTTTCACAATGTTTTCATATTTATCTCCTTATTACACTGTCATTTTACGGAGACATAGTTCCTATAGTTTTACTAATATGTTTGAATGCTTCCTACTCAAGTTTTGATTTAAGAGATGACAGGTTAAAACAGGAGAAAACTGAGCGAAAATGGTTATTCACACAATTCTTTGTTTCCATATACGACGTGACGGACCATTGAGCCTATAGTGGTGTTAAAATGTTTTTTCCAGTCGACATTCCATGGGAAACGTATTTTCTTTGCGTACAGATGAAACCCATACAGTTTTGACCAATCATATTTCAGAGTATTATTGATTCGTGCGTGTACAGGTATTAATACAGTTGGGGCACATAAAGTACCTTCTTCTACGTGTATTAAGTCAGTTCTCTTTTTCGCCAAGGCCTTATTATACCACATTGAATTAAATACGTAGCTGTCGTTTCTGTAATCTTTTCTGTACCCTTCCATCCACAACGTCAGGAACGTTGTGTTTTTCTTCGCCATTATGAAACCATTCATCAAATAACCGGAGGACTGTCTGCAAAGGGTCATGTTGTATTTTCTTAAAGGGTCAAGATCTCGTAATACTATAGTATCAGTGTCGAAATACATTCCACCCAACTCCATTAATGCATCCATTCTCATTATGTCACCTGAATGTTCGTGAAATGATATCTTCTTCCCAAATATATACAAAGGTCGAGGACGTTTTACGTGCAACACATTGGGATAAATTCTAAAAGCATAGTCCCAGTATTTACCATAGGGCAGATATTTTCCATGAAACAGAATTAAACACGGTCTCACATAACGAATAATACTTATCATACTTAAAAACATATAAAATTTCATTTCTTTTTTAAAATACCAGACATAGTGGACTATATTTGGAATTCCTCTGTCATCAGTACAGCATCTATTTGTAAATGAAGCCAGGCAAGAATCGTTCAAGGTCACGACCTCAATATCATCAGATCTGTTGACAAAAGAAGGTATCAACGCAGGTTTACCACTAACGCAAGTTAAAGAATATTTCACTCTTTTAGTATTCTTTTTATCATCAGGTATAGTTAATTTTGGACATTTTCGTTTTTTTGTGTATTTCCAGTCGGTGAGATCTGTGGGCGTATCTGGCCATATTAAATATTTATGAGCATTTGATTGCATTGCACAATATGGTTCAAAATATGTTCTGTCAATAAAATCTGTTAGAACACTCGCATTTGTTCTTTCTTTTTGGAGACTGGTTTCAGTATATGTTTGAATGTTATTACTTCGTTTTGCTGAATCGTGTACAAGATTCGCGTTAATGTCAGATAGAGGAACATTTCCCTGTTTAACTGAAACCGCTTCCTCAAAGAGACTTTTTGACACTAAATGCAGTTCAGAATTTGTTTTATTTATAGCATAAAATGTTGTGTCGTTATTCAGTATCACTTCATTTGTACCACCTACTTCATTTGTTCCAGCTAATTTGGCAACGTAACCAAGAGTGGCTTCAGGCTTTGTTGTCGTTTCTGTTGCTTTAGATGCTTTAGAAAATGTTGATGAAATTCTTGCGAAATTTTCAACTGGATTTTCTTGATTCTTTGCTGCTGTGTCTCTCCTTAAATGTTGTTTATTTGTGTCTTTAAGTAATTGAAGGACCTTTATCTGTAACTTTTCATCTGGAATAGAACTTGAAAAATTGAGCCGGTACCCAGAGAAAGGTACAAATTAGCATGTGCGCACATCGAAGACTTAGATCAGCCTGTGCATCTGCGCAGTCTGATTAGCGTCTGCGATGGACACTCTCTTGGTAACAAAGGGCTCAACGTTTCTTCGGGCAGTAAGCGAAGACTCTGACCAGACATTGCAGTTGCGGAGACTGATTTGAATCTTCGCTGAACGAACAAGCCAACTTGTATCATATGCTGTATACCGGTTCAATTGATTAGCGTCTTTCAATAAGTAACCAGTCTACCGTACATAAGGCAGAGGTAGATCGCTTTTTCTTTTATGAACTAAATCACTAGCAAAATACTTTTCGACCACAAGTTTGCAAAAAACATTATCTAATAATTTTAAAAAATATAGCTACCATTGAAAGTGTGTTAAAATGATTTAGAAATGAGCAACACTACTATGTTAAAGAGTCATTTTCAAAGGCAAATTCCAAGGTTTTTTTTTACTTGAAACTAAGCTGTAATTGGAGCCAATATAATGTATTTTATAATTTAAAAAAAATAAATAAACTTCACTGCTCTTGAAAAAATCATAGCGTTCGAAATTAATATTTACGTTTTCATTAGAAAACATAGAATTTCATTTTTGAAAATTTGAGAATTCATACGTTTTATAACTTTCCATTTTGACAAAAATATATTTAAAACATTGATCGAGTATTTATTGATATAATAACCAAAATAGATGTTAAAAGCGTTACTTTCTGAGACCACCGAACATGTCTAAAAATAGTTAAGTTTCA
This sequence comes from Loripinus fragilis, assembly GCA_964019695.1. Classification (NCBI taxonomy): domain Eukaryota; kingdom Metazoa; phylum Mollusca; class Bivalvia; order Lucinida; family Lucinidae; genus Loripinus; species Loripinus fragilis. The sequence continues at coordinate 84,587,143 of OZ026517.1, forward strand.
GTTTTTAAGAATATATTCTTAACCATAGATCACTTAAGTTTGTATTGTGGTTTATTAAATCAAGTATTCTTATCGTTTTTATACCATCATGTAGGTGACAAATTTTCAATTCCATTGGTATATTACACATCACACTTCATTTTTCATACTAAAGAGATTAATCAAATAGTAACAACCTTTCTAGTCATATTGCGACGAACAAAATATAATAAGACTCACTGACCATGCTTGAAGAAGCGATAAATTTTCGACTAACATTTACATTTTCAAAGCAAGCCTTTAATGAATCTTTAGATTTTTGCAAGCATTCGTAGCCTAATGACTGACATAATTTTGGCGTGCAATACGCATCAAACATCGAATTCATTCGCCAGAAGTGACACTGGTTTTGTGATTGACAGCGAGCCACACCTGAGTCGCACGTGCAAAACAAGCTTCTTGTTTGCTCCATTGACTGTCCATGTTCACACTGGCTGTTTCGCTTTTCCGTTTTACACTTCAACAAAACCGTATTACAAAACTGTTTTGTTTCCTAAATATAGATAATATCTATATTTTAGATATTTATAATAAAATGTAAATATAAGCAATACATTCAATTTTTTGAATGTTTAAGGAATCATGAAAATTTCGTGTCTCTTGCAAAGTTAACGTGAAGCCCTTTGGGCTTCACTTACTTTGCAAGAGATCCGAAGTATTCACGATTTTAAGAACTTTTCAAAAATCGAATTCATTTCTTAAATAAACCAATAATGCATAAATTGTTAACACATATCTAACACTGTGTAAATCTTGTCAATGTCAGTCATTTAGTAATAGGTCAGGAAAGACACTCGTAGGGCAAAATAAGTATTTTCTGTATAAAAAATCATTTTCCTCCCCATTGGTCTGTTTTAAAGTGTCTTTTAAGTGCGCAAAAAATTGTTCATTTTGAATACCAACAAATTATTTTTGAGTTGAGAAATAAAATATTTGGTTATTATTTATCTTCGACCCAGTATGTCTGACTATGCACAACTACGAAAAATTTACTTTGTTGCCATTTCTTGGGTTTCTTTGTTGCCATATTTTGGCAACAAGGCATATCAGAACCTATATTTTATGGTGATTTATTTTATAAATTCAGACTTAATTTTAGTGATCAATTCAAAAAGATAATCAAACGTTATATAAAGATTGGATATAACTTGGATGTAATGCGACAGTCTGCATGCCTGGTTTTAAGCCCAATCACAGTTTATAGGTATGGTTTACTCTTTAATTGCACGGCGGTTGGTCAGGCCTCAGACTCTATGACGGCTCTGACGTAAAGCTTTAACCCGTGGATAGGTGTCTGATGCTTATCTATATCTGGACCCACCGTGGCTCAACTTGACGTTTTCTTTAGCTCTGACTATCTGTGAGTCATGAGCCCTTTTCTTTGTTTCATCATAGTGTGTTAATATGATTAGAGCGTTTCTCCATGATGATACATTGCAATAGTTAGAAGGCTTCCAAGCGAGCCTTACATTTCTTGTACTTCAACAACAGCAGAATCTTGGGCGAAGATTTGGTGCCAGTAAAATGCAATTAAGCCCACCCCCCCCCCCCCCCCCCCCCCCGGTGGATTAGGCTGTTGTCCGATTTAATGCGGTGGTTATGTTATTATATATGGTTGACCTGTTGTTTATTGCAACTCCCATTGTGTGAGTCTAATTTTTCTATGTTTTGTTGTTGCACGTTATTTTATGTCCATTCTAGTTTTGCAATCATCTTGATGGGGAAGAGAGAGCTGGTTGCTTTGCTTAGTTTGTCTTCCTGGTGTCTCGTGATTGTTGTGTGGCTCTTCCTCGCGGTGCCATGGGTTGTCTGCAGTTTGTGATTGTGGTATTTCCTGATCATACTCACTTACTATTTTTTATACCGACTTAATTTATAAGGCAACGAAAATTGTTTGCACTTATAACATATATGTATAAGTTTTCAGCACAGTTTTTTAAAATAATTTCTCATCTCTAAAATGTATTGTGGTGAACCCAATCACGGTTGACGAACTATCTTTCCTCTTTAATTGCACGCAGACAGGTCGGACCTCAGATTCTATGACGGTGCCGATTTAAAGACTTATCTATAGATGAAAGGGTTAGGGCCGGATTTTGTGCTTCTGGTATTCTGTTGTATGTACTGTGGAGTCCTTATTTTTGCTTTGTCTCCTTTTAATAGCTTAATTAGTTTGTACTAGGAGATACATCGATATATTAGGGATCTTCCATGCCAACCCAACGTCTATGTGATCCACATCAGAACTAGTGGTGAGGTAGGTACCGCTAAACACGTTAAAGTCCCCAGTCATTTTCCCACAGACCCTTCCAAACTGGTGCTTCTTTTGTGGGTCCTTTTTGTTATTAAAGTTTTATGCTTGTCTTTGTTATGCTGAATTGTTTGTTCCTGGAACACGTTTCGTAATGCGTCGACGTTGACACGCTAATTGAAATATAAAATCAAAATGAAATAAATTATTACATAATTTCAAAACTGAGTGTCCGACAAAGCGAGGTTCAAACCAGTCTCTCAGCTACTGAGACTAGCTAGAAAATTGAAATTTCACCTGCAGCAAGTTTACATATGATACTTTTTAAAAAGCGAATAACAAAGGCGCTGATCAGACTGCGCGGATGCGCAGGCTGGTCTGCGCCTGTGTTGTTCGCAAACCCCCGAAGGCAGGTTTTCTCGCGTCGAGGCCCATATGGTGTCCTGGGTCAGGTTTGGTACTTGATTGTATCGATTCCTGATCTTTGCCTTCTCTAGTACGTCGAAAATACTATTGCGCCATCTGCATCCGTTTTAAAGATTTCAAACTATTGATCCATTTTGCAGGCAAAGTCGAAAGAGGAACGCAAAGTTGATATCAATTTATCTGAAATGCAAACCATTATTGGACCATGCAATCTGTTGCAAACCTTATCTAAATAGAATGAAAATACGCTAGAAGTACATAATAACTTATTTGTTCAGTGGAGATTTTGAGGCAGTGAAATGCTGTATGGCGTCATACAGTTGAAATAGACGTTGTCACTCAAGTCACCTTATAGTGAATAACTATAACAAATTCAACGACAAGTTACCACGTGACATAGTCCCACAAACAAAATAACACGTGATTAATCTCCCACAATTAATCTGTTGTTTACACTACACTCTATGCTGGTAAATGTTTATGCGTTTTGTCGTCTTCTGATTTTTTTTCAAAATTATCTTTTTCGAAAATTTCTTTCGGGAATACCATTGGGGTGTCAAGCAAATTGGATCTAGTTCAGGCCTGCTATTTTGTCAGGACATATCTGGGTCCAAATTAATTACAATGGTTATCAACAGACGACAGTTAAAGCAAGCCTGGTTTTCTGGTTGGTGTATTAAAATTGCTATTATAAAAATAAACATGAGTGTTTTCTAGCTGTAGTGTGGTTCTCTGTGTGCTGTGTCTCTTTTCTGCGATGCCATGGGTTGGTCTATTGTGGAATTTCCTGGTCATTCTGTTTAAACTCTTCCTCTCGGTGTCTTGGGTCCGTCTGCAATTTGTAATTAAGCTATTTCCTGATCGTACTCGCTTACTTTTGGAAGCAATGACGATGAAAATAATTGATTCTATTGCACTATTTGGAACGTATTGTATGTGTTTAACAAATGTACATGGAGTCGTGTAATGGAAAGTAAACAATTGATTTATGTGGCAAAAAGCAAGGGCCATAATACATGTATAAGCATGAAGCTTTTCTAACTGAGGATATGGAAATAAGCTTAGACTGTCCTGAAAGTTACCATCTTTTGCATATGAACTGTGCTAATGGTATCCTCATTTGGATTGTGATATGTGATTAAAGTTATCATATTTGTACTTTTATGTCATCTTTTTTCTTCAATAACTCAGTAAATCAAAGGAAATGAGGGCTGTCGAAGGGTTGAATTTTCTCATGCAATATGTACACTTCTGATAAATGATGTTTAAATGTGATTTTGAGCGAGTTGTTTTTAAATCCTTGGGAAAAAAGCACATATTTCAATTGATTGCTGGCCGACTGGAGCCCAATTTCATATTATGATTAACTAAACAATACTGAATGAGATGTACCATTGGTTTGGATCAAATCTTTCGGGAACTGTTTAAATGAGGTATGCTAAGTAGCCGATGCATTGGTCAGTTATACACTATCACATGACTTTTGACTGACATTCTTGGCGTGGTTCTCGAACGTCTATTAGGGTTTAGTCATGAAACGTCGGACACCAGGTAAATTCGGACAAAGTTTTGCAAACAGCGGAAATCCAGATGAGACGGCTCCTTATGAGCCGTCTTATTAGGATTTTCACTGTTTGCTTAGTTGACATTTTTTATTCCAATAATTATAATATGAATCAAACAATGTCGCTGTCCGAATTTACCTGATGTCCGAAGTTTACCCTATACTCACCTTCAGAGTGTTCACCACTCTTTTGGAACGATACTACAAGTATGATAACGGTCGTCATCAAAATGACCCGCAGAAATCTTCTACGGATAAACAAGGCTGTGTGCAATTCGTAGAGGGATGATGCCATTGTGTGGACTTGTAGACTGTTAAATCTGTAATGAGAACATTAACAAAGCTAAAACTACAGTAAACACTGGTAAGTTTGAACTTTGATTTTTCTAAATACTCGCTGATTCGAAATGATACAATGAGATCGATGAGAAAGTAGAAGGGAACCAGTTGTGGCCTCATGAGGATTTGTGTGATGTTATCGTGTTGAGTTTGGAACAGCAGTTCAGGAATTTGGTGTCAATAAACGAATTTTTTCTTATTTTAGCTCTTGTTTCCATTTTGTTTTGCGGAGCGCAAATGTGCAATTTTGGTAGAAAGCCTTATAATAAACATTTGTGGGAAATTATTTTAATAGGGGCCTGAAGTTACGGAGGAGAGTACGAGATGTCGTTTAAAAAGAGGTTCGGTCTTCTTTCAGCTCTGATAGCCATTTTGTTTTGCGGAGCTAAACCGTTCGTGCATTTTTGAAGAGGTCACTATCAGAAACATTTGTGTGAAATATTTTGAATTGGGGCAAGCAGATCAGGATGAGATGTCATTCTAAAAATAGATTTTTGGCTCTGGCAGCTATTGTGTTTAACAGCTAAACCATTTGGACTACACGGTAGAGGGCCTTATATCGTTTAGGTTGATTATAAGTAAAAAAGGCACGATTCTCATTACAAGCCTAATAAAGTGAGCCCTCTCTGTTAAACGTTTGTTCAATTAATTCTGTTAGTTTTTCTTCAACCTAATAAGTAAATTGTTTCTTTAGAACAAACGTTTGCATGAAAATGTGGAAAACCAGTTATAATAGTGATTGTTACATCATAAGAAACTAGTCATCTGTTACTTATGATACCTATTCAAATTTAGAAGACTTATTTTTACTGACCGCTCCAAGACGTTGCTTCTTTTGAAGATCTTTTTTGTAAGTGATGTTCCATGTTTATCTGTGTTATGCCCAGGTCACACATTCACGGACTGGAAGCCGGATTAGCCACGGATACAATCCGTCATAATTCGTGGCAATCCGTATTGGTCCTTAGCTTTCCGTATTACATCCGTAATCATACGTAGTTGTACTTAATCATAAGTGTATAGTGCATCCGTATCGGACTACGGAAATTGGCGTTTCCTGGGTCATCCGTGAGATTTAATCCGTAGTAGAACCGGCGAGGTTATCCGTGAATGTGTGACCTGGGCATTACGCTGTCTTGTCTGTTCCCTACAGCCTTGTGATTACCTACTGGGAAAGGGCTGACCTCTTTGCCCTTTTATGTGTTTTTTTTTCTTGAGTTTTGGTCACTTTCCCATATGGTGTTCTAGGTCAGGTATGGTACTTGATTGTATCGATTCTTGATCTTTGCCTTCCTCTCTACTTTAATTTGATATTAACACTATAGGAGTTCCTATATTTTTAGGATAGTGTAGTAAACTTTTCTATTGCAGAGTAACCCACTAACTGCTAAAGAGCTACTTTAGCTAACATATATGATTTTGTGATTTTTATTTTAGTTTCAGAAAATCATAGTTAACAAAGTCTATTGGTCACCCTTTGTCTAGTAATGATTATGCACTAAATAGTCAAATTAAAGTAATTGACTATAATGAAAAAGGCTTATAGTAAACCTGTCATAAGCGGCCTCTCAAAAATTAGACCAAAAATTGGTTTTCAAGACCCATTATCGCTCAATGCAGGTCAAAAGTATTGCAGAATGCTCCAGGGGGAGCATTCTGCAATACTTTGGGCCTTAATTAAGCTACCATTTGTCATTAAGCCCTTTTTTAGTCTATTTTTGAGTGGCCGCTTAAGACAAGTTTTACTGTAGTTTTGTTTTAAAGCATAGCGAATGTTTGTTGCATCAACTTAAGTGTTTAAGGCAATCAGCGTGTACTGTTTTACTGGCTTAAAACATATCTTTGCTGGCGTGCCACAAGGATCTGTCCTAGGGCCTCTCTTATTTTTAGTATATATAAATGATATAGCTAAAACCTCTTTGCTTGACAAGGTTGTTTGCAGATGTTAGCTCTTTTTTATGCTGCAGCAAATATTGCTGACTTAGCTGGTATTATTAACCACGATTAACAGCTGTTGTCATATTAGACAGTGGCTAGTAACCATAATCCATTGAAAACCGAAGCTGTCTTATTTACTCTCAAAAAGCTGGATTGCTAAAAAGCTGTATGTTGGGGCGTAATGTGATCTATGTGAGATGTATCAATTGTTCATACAACAATGTTGCCAAAGGTATCCGTCTCCTTGATAAAAGCAGTTTTTTGTTTATACAGGAAAAATTTCAGGCAAGTAAGAGCTTTTGAAAGATATATCCCCTTAACAAACACAATCTTATTAACAAAAATCAATCTGGCTTTCGTGCTAAACATAGTTGCCAAACAGTCTTAATAAAACTAATTGATAAATGGATGGAATGCATTGACAAAGGAGATATAGTTGGGACATTTTTTCTCGACTTCCACAAAGCATTTGATCAAGTAGATCACAAAATACTTGTGGATAAACGTTCATTTCCATTTAAGCCCCTCTGCTCTCAGGTGGTGTGACTCCTACCTAACAGCCTTAATAAAACTAATTGATAAATGGATGGAATGCATTGACAAAGGAGATATAGTTGGGACATTTTTTCTCGAATTCCGCAAAGCATTTGATCTAGTAGATCACAAAATACTTGTGGATAAACGTTCATTTCCATTTCAGTCCCTCTGCTTTCAGGTGGTGTGACTCCTACCTAGATGACCGTCATCAGGCCATACTGAGGGAGACAGGTTTGACAGAATTTGCAAATATACGGTATGGTGTGCCTCAGGGATCTATATAAGGCCCTACATTTTTTCTTATTTTCATAAATGATTTACCACTTAACTTCAATGTTTGTTTATCAATCTTTTATGCTGATGATGGGACTGTGCAAAAAGATGATAAAACATTGGAACCGTTGTAATCAAAGTACAAGGAGACCTTAATAATGCAAAATAAAACATTGGAGTAAAGAAAACAAACTTCCACTAAATTATAACAAAACCACATTTTTGACTATAGGTACTAAACAAAATTTAATAACAGTTGTAAACTGAATTAACAGGTTGATGAAGTCTGCATACAAAATATGTCCACACAGAAACTACTTTGTGTTCATCTCGACCAGTACTTGAGCTGGACAGCCCACATAGATAACTTATGTTCAGCTATATCCTCTAAAATATCACTTTTGAGACAATTAGCTGAATACGTACCAACCTGTGGTCAGAAACGAATTTATCAGGGATATATTCTTCCTTTGATAGACTATGGCTCCATCACATCGGGTTCAACATCAATTGCAAACATCCAACGGTTGTCAAAATTGCAGAAACGGGCTGCTCCGATCATTCTTAAAGCTAACTTTGACACACCATCTTCCCTTATGTTTCAAGAACTTAGCTGGCTCTCAATAGAGATCCGATTAAAATATAATAAAGCAGTGCTTACCTACAGAGCTTTAAACAATTTAACACCCGATTATCTTAAAGAGCTATTGACACCCTTATCAGAAATCCGTTCATTAAACTTAAGATCATCGGAAAATGGGCTGCTACACATAGCATTGTCACGCACGACACTCTTTGATAACTCATTTACTTGCACAGCCCCAAAACTATGGAATGCTTTACCTCAAACGGTCAGGGCTTCTGGTTCTCTGGTGACTTTCAAGTAAAATCTTAAGCATTTTTTAACTCGTAATCAAAGAGATAATACCTGGTTTACTTTAATATGTTATAGCATCCAGAGACCCTAACTATTACTAGACCCCAGATTCTTATTTATGTTTAAAATACAGCTATTTTATATGTCTCAAACATTGCAAAGTTTCTATGCGCTAGTTCTATAATGTTTACTTTGTCTTAACATTATTATATGGTGTAAGTCACTTTTAAGTATGTTTAAGTATCAATTCACTGTGATGCTAATTGTTTTAATCCAGCGGTATCTGCTGGTCTGTGTTGCATATATGTTTATTGTTTAGTTATATGCTGCAGAGGACCGCAAGGTAGTATAATTATCTTAGCTAATTGTGTCACCCTCTATAAAAGTTGTATAAATAAATAATTACTTGTTTTACTAAAATTTCTGCACTCGTCAAATAAATCGTTTAAACGCATAATACGTAACTATGAACGAGATGATTTTACCAAATTTTGTGAAAGTTTGATATCATTTAATGTCGAGGAAAAGCATGGTTACAGAAAACATCGATGATAATGTATGATGTATACAAGAAGCCCTAGATGCTGCTTGTGAACATTCTGTTCCAAGTAAAATAGTTACAATAAGGCCTGACGAGCCACCTTGGATAAAATGCCATATCAAAAACCTCACCCGAAAACGTAAACACGCTTTTAGGAAATCAAAAAAATAACATCAAATCAGTCATTTTGGGGAAAAAATGAAGCACTGAGAAATAAGGTCGTCAATGAAATTAGATCGTCCAAAACGCATTACTTCGATAAGTTTGAAGACGTCTTATCTAAAGAAAATGTCAACTCAAAATTATTTTGGAAATCGTCCAAACAAATACTCGGCTTGAGTAAAACATGTCACACAATACCAACATTGATGCTCGACAATAAATCCTTACTGTCGTGCCAACCAAGAGTGACAGTGACGTAATAGTTTGTTTACAATTATTAAGTAAAATTTAACTTGTACACTTCACTTGAGCTAACGCTAATCGATAGATCACTTGTGTATTAATCCTATCCTGTGGATAGGATTAATACACAAGTGATCTATCGATGTTAAGTCAGTGATAACTTTGTAAACAAAACATGACGTCACTGTCACTCTTGGTTGGCACGACAGTAGCTGAGACTAATGCAGGTAAGGCTGATATGTTAAATGAATATTTTAGATCACAGTCGGTTGTTAAAGCTGCATAGTCTGTAACTTTTGATCTTCTAATTTTAAAAATACTGTTTTTATTTTTCAAGAACACAGTAAAAATACTCAAATTCAGGTAAACATTTAACCATTTTCGTAAATCTTAACAAGTTATCACTATCAAAACAACTGCATTTAAGTTAAAATTCAACGGTCTATAATTATTGGAGGGACGCAAATAATTACAAACAAGAGAAAAATACCCCCATTTGATAAGATAATTCACTTTTCCATGCAGTTTTCAGCTGTACTGAACATTTTTATTGTGAAAACATAGCTTAATTCTACTTTTACAAATGATTTAAAAAGAAAATAAAAATTTTCGAAAAATGTTCATAGTTACAGAGTATGCAGCTTTAATGACATAAATAAAACGTTGCCTCCACCCACGGATACAAATAATGAGCTCAATTCCATTTCTATATCAGAGCAAGATGTAAGAGATGTATAAGGAAATTTAAATGTAAGGCATGTAGCCCCGGCCTTATAAGCCCTCCCTTACTCAAAGAAGGTCCGTCCGTGTTGTCTAAACCTTTAGCAGTGGTATTCAATCGCTCATTATTACAAGGTTATTTTCCCCTCCAACTGGAAATACGCCAGCGTTACTGCTATCCACAAAAAAAAAGAAAAATTGATTTCTTCAAATTATAGGCCAACTTCCTTGCTTAGCCGATTGGGGAAAGCCATGAAAAGGTGCGTGCATAAGCACATTTTCAACTACATTAGTGAAAAAAAAAGTCTTCTTACCCCCTTTCAGTCTGAATTCATCCAAGGCGATTCCATTACTGTCCAGTTATTACACACATACCACACATTTTTAGAAGCAGTAGACAGTGGTAAAGAAGTGCGTGTTGTTTTCTGTGACATCAGCAAGGCTTTTGACAGAGTATGACACAAAGGTCTATTACATAAACTGGCTTGCATAGGTATTTCTGGATCTCTTCTTCAATGGTTCCAAAGTTATCTCTCGAACCTCAGACAGCGCATTGTTCTGAGTGGGGTAGAATCCGATTGGGCTGACGTATTAGCAGGAGTTCCCCAGGGTTCCATTCTTGGTCTCTTACTTTTCTTGATTTTCATTAATGATGTTGTTAACACCGTCCCATCGTCATACGTCTTTTTGCAGACGACACAAGCATATATATAATCATTGACGACCCACAAACTGCAGCTTTTATTCTTAATCTGACCTTGATGCTATCAATGTCTGGGCCAATGATTGGCTTGTAGACTTTAATCCAACAAAAAAAAACTTCTATTCTTATATTTTGCTGACAATTCCCGCTTGCCCACCCGCTGCTAGAAATGAACAATGTTATTTTGAACAAAACCACCTCTGACAGAAATATAGAACTTATTTTATCTAATACACGTAACTTGTCAGATCACACCCAAAGAGCGTGGTCATGATTAAATCTTATGAGAGCTCTCAAATTTAAGGTCAATAGACAAGCACTAGAAAAAATGTACTTCGCATTCATACGTTCCTTGCTTGAGTATAGTGTCTCAGTTTGGGACAACTGTTCCAATGAAGCAAAAAGACAGCTTGATTCTATCCATCACGAGGCAGCTAGAATAATCACAGGAGGTACCAAGCTCTGTAGCCTTGAAAAAACTTCTGGCTGATCTAGGGTGAGATTCATTGCAAGAGCTTCGCACCAAACATAAGCTTGTGATATTCTATAAAATCATTAATAACCTTTCACCGAATTACTCCCCTCTTGCTCAAGATGGCAATCCTTATAGGCTAGATATTCGCACTATGAATACTAATACAAATATGTTTTATAACTCGTTTTATCCCTCAACAATTAGAGAATGGAATAACTTAGCACAGGAAATATAAGATGCCAGCTCTGTAGCGTCTTTGAAATACCAACCCAATAGAGAAACAAGGAATTGTGCACCTGCTAAGTATTACTCAGCTGGTTCAAGACAAGGGCAAATTCTCCATGCAAGATTACGTATGCAAAGTAGCTCACTTAATGCCGATCTCTATCATAAAAAAATAATACCTAGCCTGTCTTGCTCGTGTGGTGGTTTCGAGAGTGCATACCATTTCTTCTATGTTTGTCCTCAATTAATAGCAGTACGTGAAAGGTATCTGGGCGATGTACTTAGAAATCACACTACGCATGAGCTCCTGGGTTTAGCATGAGCCCCTGAGTTTAACCGACTTTACAAATGATGAAAATGTATCACTATTTCTTAAAGTCCAAGATTTATAATTAAGTCAAAAAGATTTGAACAATAGGCTCATTAGACATTGTACTTGTATACTAACGCACCATGCCTGTCCAGACCTGAGCTATGATGTTTAGTCTCCTTAAACCTTGTCTATGTTCCAAAGTGCATTGAATGAAAGCGGTCAACGTATCTTTTCTTTTTTTTCTTCTTCTTCTTTGTCTTCCTCTTCTTATTCTTCTTCTTCTTCTTCTTCTTCTTCTTCTTCTTCACTTTCATATCTCTATCTGTCCCATTTCAACTAAGTCGAGTTACTATTACGATTTCCTACTATTGTTGTGCAAATAAATACACAGTTTCTATCTATCTATCTATCTATCTATCTATCTATCTATCTATCTATCTATCTATCTATCTATCTATCTATCTATCTCTGTCTGTCTGTCTGTCTGTCTGTCTGTCTCTTTTTTCCTTTTACATGAATATTTTTCCCATTTGTTTTCTTTACATGCAGGTTCGATTCCCGGCTTCTCCATTAAACCACTTTCGGTGAACCTCCGGGGGCTCCCGTCATATAATAAACACACATATCACACATATCACATACCCTCCCGGCCCAGCCATGGAAAAGCCACAAAAAGTTTTTTAATTCCAAAACTTATGTTTTATAGAGGAAAAGAACCCGCAAAACTTACGAGAAAAAAATAACGAGATTTTTTTTAATATAAATGCAATTACCTTGTGATTACGCTTGTGACGCTGGGCTCTATGAGGATGCTGGTAGGGCCTGGTAGATTTTATCAACTTTTTTGTATACCTCTGCATGCTGGGCAATTTTTCAGGCTTTTGTTGTCGTCTGCTGACTTTTTTTTCCAAAATCAACTTTTTCAAAAAAATCTTTGACGAGCACTATCAGAGTGTCATACGGTTTGGATCCAGATCAGGACCGATGTTCTGGTCTGGGTCCAAATTGTTTGCAAAGACCTTTACCACCAGACGACGAAATTCGCCTTTGACAGACTAAGAGTTAGACGATATATGATGTGCCCAACATCTGGTACAGCTTTTTGTTCGTCGATACATTGTATTCACTGTCGTGCAAACCAAGAGTGACAGTGACGAAATAGTTTGTTTACATTTGTTAAGAAAACATTAACTTGTACAATTCACTTGAGCTAACGAGAATCGATATATCTCTTGTGCATTAATCCTATCCTGCGGATAATATACGAGTGATCTATCGATTCTAAGTCCTTGATAACTTTGTAAACGAAACAAGACGTCACTGTCACTCTTTGCTGGCAGGACAGTAGACCCCAGTTGTAAAATGAGTTGTTACACAAATGATACAAATTGTAAAGGGGGTCCTCGTCGCGCGAAAACCTGCTTTTGGTGCATTGGAACAACACAGGCGAATCCAAGCAGTCTGATCAGCGTCTTAAGGATTTGTTATTTCCTCTAGGGATAGTTATATATAACATTGCTGCAAGTATACGTCCAGTATTCAAGCTAGAATTTGTAGCTGAGCAGTGTGGCTTAGGCATTGCCTGGTCGTAGCCGTTTTCAAGCGATAAATATAAGTATGCACAAATTCGTTATTACCAGTTTTGAGATAAATACAATACTAGTTTTGAGATAAATACAATAATTGTATAATTATCGACAGACATGCATATCTCGGACATTGATTTCACTTCGGTATTTGAGGAGAGTCGAGCGAGATAAGCAACATCGACACCATGGATGGGCGGATCCAGAGGGGGACAGAGGTCCGAACCCCCCCCCCCCCCCTCCCTGGAAAATCACGAAAATACAGTATATATTAGTAATACTGGTCCGGATCCCCTGAAAATTCAGAAAGCTACCAAGCCAGTATTTAATGTTTGGCCATTATCGACACGCCAGCGAAACGCCATTTAAATCTTATTTCGCTGGCGGGCCGATCAAGGCCCGCTTATAGTGATATTTGGATTCTTCTTCCCCTCATAAACTAAAACAAACTAAAAAAAAAATTGTCAAAGTTGGACCCCTCTGAAAAAAAAATCTGGATCCGCGCATGGCATAGAGTCGACTGATTATTTGTTAATACAAACAAAGCCGACACCTGTTATGTATATATACGACACGAGGATGATTGAAATGATATATATATAGTGCTCAGACATAATTTATATATCCGCACTTTTTAAATTAAAGTCGGGTGTATTGTAATTGCTCTGTGATGATACTGCGAACTAAATAACTTTTGTGTTTTAACAACAACATAATCTATAGACTTATATCAGTCGTAGATGTTGAAGGACCTATGAATCCATACCAACCAATACCATTCCACATCTTATCTTTAGCCGTATTCCAGTCCACAATTTTAATTTAATGCTGGCTCAAACATCTACTTATGAGATAGCAGAAGAGGAAAAAGTATTTGAGAGGACTATTAATATTTAGTGAAATAGATCAATATGAGCGAAAATGTATATGCAAAAAAAATCTCATCAGACTTTATTGATTTTTTTAGGCTATAGGTCATGTTTACACTGTACAATGTGAGGTACTGAGTCTACATAATCTTGGGTGAATCTTTGGTATCAGTATGAATTTTAGCCCCCCCCCCGCCCCCACCCCCGGTGGCTTAAGCTACTGTCCGTTCTCAAGCGGTGCTCCTGTTGTGGTTGATTCATTGGTTATTGTGGGTTCTGTTACTCTCTTGACGTCATTCCTTCGTAGACTAAACCTTCGTAATTGAAGCAACCGTTGGAATTAAAAGCGCTGACATGTAAGCGTAGGTGTGTGTGTGTGTGTGTGTGTGTGTGTGTGTGTGTGTGTGTGTGTGTTTTCCTTGCTTTGATATGTAATATGTTGTGCCCTTTCCATTCTTGCAACCATCTTAGTGGGGAAGAGAGAGCTGGTTGCTTAACTTCAATTGTCTTTTTGATGCCTGTTCTGTGGCTCTTCCTCACAGTGCCGTGGGTTGGTCACCAGTGTGTGATTGTGGTATTTTCTGATAATACTCACTTACCGTTTTGGTATCGTAACCCGAACTCCACCGAGGATGTTAATATTTTGGCACAATGATTGTCTACACAAACTATTCAGATTACCCATATGACCTTGGAGTCAAAGGTCAATGTCACATATGAGTCATTCTACAAAAATGAAGAAATTTGGGCAGTTTTTTGACAAAAAATAACACAACTAATTTTTATTTATTGCAATCTCAACTCTGAACAAAAATACACCATTCATTTAGACAAGGAAAATTTGCATAATAATACATGTTGGCTTTTTTTTTATGGCTGGTTTGAATTATCATCCCTGTTACGACATCAAGAAACTTTTCTTCCTAAAAAAATTTATTATCGCAGTTATTTTCCTCTTCAATGCTAAAAAGCTCCTTACTATACCTACAAGTTTACAAGCTTGTTAAGAGGGAAATATATCTCTTACTAAGAACATAATCAATAATTTGTTTTTTACTGAAACAGTATGTTTTTACAGACAAATACCGTCAAATCTATTCTAAGACAAAGTAGGATGATTATCTTAATTTTCTGCAAAAGGTAGCTGCAAGGGCCAACTTTCAAACTGGTAAATGAATGCAACAGGAGATCATTGAATTAGTTTATATGTTAGGTAAACTTTGACTGGGCACAGGAATGAAATTTAGTAACATGAATGACAACACATATTGTTCTCAGTAACAGGAATGACAGTTAAACTGAAGTATGTTAAAATATTAAAAGAAACTTATAATCTGACTAATAGTGAAGTGCATATATAATGAATATGTTTTGGATAGAATGAGCACTTACATGCTTACAATAATTGAATGATGGAACTATACAGAATTTGTCATCTGACATTTGCTGCTAAAAACACATGTCTCATTGAAATCATTTATATCGTTTTTTAGCTCATCAGAGCCAAAGGCTCCAGGGGAGTTCATAATATGGGACTCGAGCCGGCGTACGTCTGCGTGTCCGTCCATGCACACTTTCAAACATGAATATCTCAAAGACCAGCTGGCCGATCGTTATCAAAATTCATCTGGAGCATCATTGGCGTAAGTGATTGACTGCAGTAGGTTTTGGGCTAGATCGGATCAGAACTCTGGTTCCCATCGCAAAAGATAGCTAACATAGGGTTATAATGGGAAAAATTATTCTTTATTCTTGCAGGAAACAAGGGCACGCATAAAATCTCGAATGGGTTCGAAATTTGGCAGGATCTGACAAGAGAATTATGAGTTAGCTGCCCTTGAGCGTCCGGTAAAAATCCCCATAGACTTATAACGGGAGAAATGTTGTGACCACTCTAGTGCCTTCATTTTTAAACGGATCTTGTTCATTCTTGCAGGTAACAAGATCATCCATAAAAGCTTGGGCGAGTTTGAATTTAGGCAGGATTCCATAACTGACTTCGGAGTTAGCTGCCCTTGAGCGTTTGAAAAGTCAACGAATAGTGTTGTGACCACTATAGCGCCTTCAATTTTAATTGGATCTTCTTCATTCTTGCTGACAACAAGAAAACAAATACAACCTCGGAAGGGTTCGAAATTCGGCCAGATTAAACCGTGGAGTTAGTTGCCCTTGAGTGTCTGGAAAATCCCCATATGCTTATAATGGGAGAAATGTTGTGACTATCCTAGTGCTTTTAATTTTAAATGGATCTTTTTATTCTTGCAGCTAAGAAGAACAACTATGAAAGCTTGGATAAGGTCCCATCACCTATTTTGGAGTTACATCTCAGCTGCTTACTATCCTATACTACCAGCCTTGGTACCAATTTAATGCTTATACATGTTTACTTAATCGTCCAATATGCAAATTATCTTAAAATTGTATTCATGAATATTAATTAGATATTAGAAATGATAATAAATTAGAGAGCAATTAATAGAAGGTACATACAAAATTACTCATTGCTCAGTTGCTATTTATCCTAGATTTTATACTCAATTACTTTCTAAACTTGTTCCCAAATTTAAGTCCTGAAAAAGTTCTTTAATAGTGTTGTTTGGTACGCAAATTTTTCGATTTGAATATTAATGAATATTTTTAAGATACAACCTTATTAATTTGTTTTCAATTTTTCTTTAGTTTTCTATAAGTTCATCAATATTGATGAATATGTTTGTTAAATGAATGTATATCTGACCATTGAAATAAAAAACTATGTTTCAGCCTTTATTTGATACTAAGATTAATTTCTAGAACAATTAAAAGATGAGATAGGAGTAATTTAAGAAGTCAACCCCACTATTTTTTCTACGTTTTTTCTCTCATTTCTAATATTAACATTAATATCAATACATTTCAAAAATGGATAATTTCACATAATGACTTTTAATTAAGTAAAATGTCTTTGCTTTAAGTCGATACCAAATGTGGTAGTCTAGGAACATTAGCAGCTACAATATGAGTAATTTTGTACGTACACCCCCTTAATTTTATTACAATTTTTCTCTTATTTCCAACATTTAAATTAATATTGAAGAATAAAATCATAAAATGATTTGCATATCCGATCACGGCGTAAAATGTGCTATGTCGTAGCATTTATTTGGTACCAAGCTTGTTAGTCTTGGACAATTAGCAGATGAGATATAGGTAATTTTGTAGATATAACCATTTTAATTTTTCTGCAATTTTTCTTTCTTTGTTTAATGTTTTCATTAATATTCACAAATATGTAAATAAGATTTGTATATCAGACTAAAGTACTAAAGTACTATGACTAACCTTTCATTTGGTACCAATTTTGGAAGTTTAGAATAGTTAGCAGCTGACATATGGGTTATGCTGTACGTACACCCCTTTAAAGTTTCTAATATTTTTCTCTTATTTCTAATGTTTTCATTAATATTTTTGAATATGCAAATTAGATAACTTGTATATCATACTACTGGGTTAAAGTGTGATGTCTCAACTTTTATTTGGTAACAAGTTTGGTAGTAGGTATATTGTACATACCCTTCTTATTTTTTCAACCATTTTTCTCTTATTTCTTATGTTTTCATAAATATTCATGACTATTCAAATTAGATTATTTACATATCGTACCATTGGGTAAAAGTACTTTGACTATGCTTTAATTTGGTACCCAGTTTTATAGTCTATGATAAACAGAAAATGTCATATGGGTAAAGTGTATAGGTACATCCCCCTCATTTTGAAGGTACACCCACTTTCTTTAGAATCATATTGTGGATTTTCACTTTATGGGGGAAGGGTAAATTGTTCTATTCAGTTCTTTATTTGCTATTTAGCGACTATTTTGTTTCGCCAGTAACTGGCAGCTTGTTTTTCTTGAATAAGTGGAAGAGAGAAGAAATCCATGAAAATAGGTGCGGCATGCAAGTGTCGATCTTGGGCCTGCTTGCAAATGACCCAGCTACAGTGCTGAATGGGTTACCATGGACTCCACGCAATTTTATGTAATGCAAATAGTTTATTTTCGTAGACAATAAGAATTTTTGGTATTTAGTGGTCCCATCAAGCAGTTTCGCATCCATGAGTCATTGTCCTTGGGTACAAGGTAAGTCAAATAAGCCCCCTCCCCCTCCCGAGGTGTGTGTGTGTGTGTGGGGGGGGGGTAGTTATTCTATGATTTTACCTCTATTTTTAGTTTCATAAATATTCATGAATATGCAAATGAGATAATTATATATGACTATGGGATGAAAGGACTTGTCAAATTGTATCACTGATGATATAATAACATGCAACAAGGACAGTTTGGGGACAAAATTCAGTTTATATTGGCTTTTTTTTTATTTTCCCTTATTTTCTGAAATTTTCATCAGTATTGATGAATATGCAAATTAGATAACTAATCTGCATATCAGACCATTCCATCAGATGAAAGTACTATATCTAAGCTTTAATTTGCTAGCAAGTTGAATAGTGTAGGCTGAGTTGCTGATGAGATACGAGTCATTAGAGGTGCAGACCCACTTTCTTTTAAAAACGCATTAAGCCCCTCCCCTAGCTGAACCTTACAGAATTTTGTTTAAAAGTTAGGAAGGGTGCAAAGATCAGGAATCGATACAATCAAGTACCACACCTGACCTAGGATACCAATGGGAAAGTGACAAACTCACAGTAGACACCACAGACGAGAGCCAAGAGGTCAGCCCTTTCCCTGCAGGTGACCACAAAGCACATATAAACAGACGCGCACAAAGACAAAGCAAACACAAGACAGAACAAAAACATAAAAGATCCACAAAAGAAATACCGCCTTGGAACGGTCAGTAAAATATTTGACTGGAGGGCTTAAACCGGTTTAACGGCGCCAACCTCACCCTTAATTCAGATGTGGATCAAGACACATAAATATTTGGTTTGCATGAAAGACCCCTAACTTATCAATGCTTCATCTCCTAAAACATATAAATCAAGATATAACAAGGAGATAAAGCAAGGATAAGGACTCAACAGTAAAATAAACTGAATACCGGAGCAAAAGAAATCCAACAGGTGAACCCCGGTGGGCCCGATATGTCGCCATATTTTCAAAACAATAGTGATATCATTGTGATGCATTTTTAAAGATCTCATTTTAATGAAATCATTTTTCAGCTTGTCATCATTGGTTTGTGGATTTTGCATACCAAGATACCCCTAATAGGTATCTCGAAACCTTTTCTTCACAAAATACCTGTTCCTTCTTAAAATAAGTGTCTTTTTCTGATTTTTTCCTGACTATAGCTTAAATCAGATAAAATGCTTCATGATAATGATGGCCAGTTTTATGGATCTACACGGTATCCTAAAACTGTGTCTACATTGTCTCATAATTCACAAAACTGTTTGTGTCTACACGATACACCACGGAAAAGAGCCATGGTCTAAAGTATTTTGAAACTCACATATTATCATCCAAGACGGCTTCTCTGGGCTTTCAGGACTAGAGGGTGAGTTTCAAGGACTGGGCTTATGGTATATAGTAAAGGAATCACCATATTTAATGTTAAAAAGACAAAATTACAAGAAAATCGGTTGGATCTCCGCTTCGTTTCCACTTTCTGCAAGTCACTAACTTCTCTCTATCATATTCTTGCTAAATAGATCAAACTGCGCAAAGAGAATAGGAAAATCATGAAATCAAATTTTTCCTTAGCGTGTAAGGGTCTATGACTGGCCGCTGGGTGTAAATAAACAGGCCATATTTTGCAAATGGAAGTGTTTTCACGATTTGCTCTCTCCAACGTCCGCCATCTTTGAAAATCTATACTGCAGCCAAAAAAGTCTACACGATATCACGTATACGACTGTGCTCTAGAGGGTTTAGTTTTAATAAAAGTTTCACACACTTTGTCATAATGTTTTTCCTCACAGTTTCACACACTTTGTCATAATGATTATCCTTACAGTTTCACACACTTTGTCATAATGTTTATCCTTACAGTTTCACACACTTTGTCATAATGTTTATCCTAAAGGTTTCACACACTTTGTCATAATGTTTATCCTGAAAGTTTCACACACTTTGTCATAATGATTATCCTTACAGTTTCACACACTTTGTCATAATGATTATCCTTAAAGTTTCACAGACTTTGTCATAATGTTTATCCTCACAGTTTCACACACTTTGTCAAAATGATTATCCTTACAGTTTCACACACTTTGTCAAAATGATTATCCTCACAGTTTCACACACTTTGTCATAATGTTTATCCTTACAGTTTCACACACTTTGTCACAATGGTTATCCTTACAGTTTCACGCACTTTGTCATAATGGTTATCCTTACAGTTTCACACACTTTGTCATAATGTTTATCCTTACAGTTTCACACACTTTGTCATAATGATTATCCTTACAGTTTCACACACTTTGCCATAATGGTTATCCTTACAGTTTCACACACTTTGTCATAATGTTTATCCTTACAGTTTCACACACTTTGTCATAATGATTATCCTAAAAGTTTCACACACTTTGTCATAATGTTTATCCTTACAGTTTCACACACTTTGTCACAATGGTTATCCTTACAGTTTCACACATTTTGTCATAATGGTTATCCTTACAGTTTCACACACTTTGTCATAATGATTATCCTTACAGTTTCACACACTTTGTAATAATGTTTATCCTAAAAGTTTCACACACTTTGTCATAATGGTTATCCTTACAGTTTCATACACTTTGTCATAACGATTATCCTTACAGTTTCATACACTTTGTCATAATGATTATCCTTACAGTTTCACACACTTTGTCACAATGGTTATCCTTACAGTTTCACACACTTTGTCATAATGGTTATCCTTACAGTTTCACACACTTGGTCATAATGTTTATCCTTACAGTTTCACACACTTTGTCATAATGATTATCCTTACAGTTTCACACACTTTGTCATAATGATTATTCTTACAGTTTCATACACTTTGTCATAATGATTATCCTTACAGTTTCACACACTTTGTCATAATGGTTATCCTTACAGTTTCACACACTTTGTCATAATGAATATCCTTACAGTTTCACACACTTTGTCATAATGATTATCCTTACAGTTTCATACACTTTGTCATAATGTTTATCCTCACAGTTTCACACACTTTGTCATAATGTTTATCCTCACAGTTTCACACACTTTGTCATAATGTTTATCCTCACAGTTTCACACACTTTGTCACAATTTTTATCCCAAAAGTTTCACACACTTTGTCATGATGATTATCCTTACAGTTTCATACACTTTGTCATAATGTTTATCCTTACAGTTTCACACACTTTGTCATAATGGTTATCCTAACATTTTCACACACTTTGTCATAATAATTATCCTTACAGTTTCACACACTTGGTCATAATGTTTATCATCACAGTTTCACACACTTCGTCATAATGTTTATCCTAAAAGTTTCACACACTTTGTCATAATGATTATCCTTACAGTTTCACACACTTTGTCATAATGATTATCCTTACAGTTTCACACACTTTGTCATAATGATTATCCTTACAGTTTCACACACTTTGTCACAATAGTTATCCTTACAGTTTCAAACACTTTGTCACAATGGTTATCCTTACAGTTTCACACACTTTGTCATAATGATTATCCTTACAGTTTCACACACTTTGTCATAATGATTATCCTTACAGTTTCACACACT
Source organism: Loripinus fragilis (assembly GCA_964019695.1). Taxonomy (NCBI): domain Eukaryota; kingdom Metazoa; phylum Mollusca; class Bivalvia; order Lucinida; family Lucinidae; genus Loripinus; species Loripinus fragilis. Next base: position 84,608,942 of record OZ026517.1, read on the forward strand.
TTGTCATAATGATTATCCTTACATTTTCACACACTTTGTCATAATGATCATCCTTACAGTTTCACTCACTTTGTCATGATGATTATCCTCACAGTTTCACACACTTTGTCATAATGATTATCCTTACAGTTTCACACACTTTGTCATAATGTTTATCCTAAAAGTTTCACACACTTTGTCACACACTTTGTCATAATGATTATCCTTACAGTTTCACACACTTTGTCATAATGTTTATCCTTACAGTTTCACTCACTTTGTCATAATGATTATCCTCACAGTTTCACACACTTTGTCATAATAATTATCCTTACAGTTTCACACACTTGGTCATAATGTTTATCCTCAAAGTTTCATACACTTCGTCATAATGTTTATCCTAAAAGTTTCACACACTTTGTCATAATGATTATCCTTAAAGTTTCACACACTTTGTCATAATGATTATCCTTACAGTCTCACACACTTTGTCATAATGATTATCCTTACAGTTTCAAACACTTTGTCATAATGATTATCCTTACAGTTTCACACACTTTTTCATAATGATTATCCTTACAGTTTCACACACTTTGTCACAATAGTTATCCTTACAGTTTCAAACACTTTGTCACAATGGTTATCCTTACAGTTTCACACACTTTGTCATAATGATTATCCTAACAGTTTCACACACTTTGTCATAATGATCATCCTTACAGTTTCACACACTTTGTCATAATATTTATCCTCACAGTTTCACACACTTTGTCATAATGATTATCCTTACAGTTTCACACACTTTGTCATAATGATTATCCTTACAGTTTCACACACTTTGTCATAATGTTTATCCTTACAGTTTCACACACTTTGTCATAATGTTTATCCTTACAGTTTCACACACTTTGTCATAATAATTATCCTTACAGTTTCACACACTTTGTCATAATGATTATCCTTACAGTTTCACACATTTTTTCATAATGGTTATCCTTATAGTTTCACACACTTTGTCATAATGTTTATCCTAAAAGTTTCACACACTTTGTCACACACTTTGTCATAATGATTATCCTTACAGTTTCACACACTTTGTCATAATGTTTATCCTTACAGTTTCACTCACTTTGTCATAATGATTATCCTCACAGTTTCACACACTTTGTCATAATGATTATCCTTACAGTTTCACACACTTTGTCATAATGTTTATCCTTACAGTTTCACACACTTTGTCATAATGGTTATCCTTACAGTTTCACACACTTTGTCATAATGATTATCCTTACAGTTTCACACACTTTGTAATAATGTTCATCCTAAAAGTTTCACACACTTTGTCATAATGATTATCCATACAGTTTTACAAACTTTGTCATAATGATTATCCTTACAGTTTCACACACTTTGTCATAATGTTTATCCTTACAGTTTCACATACATTGTCATAATGTTTATCCTAAAAGTTTCACACACTTTGTCATAATGATTATCCTTACAGTTTCACACACTTTGTCATAATGTTTATCCTAAAAGTTTCACACACTTTGTCATAATAATTATCCTAAAAGTTTCACACACTTTGTCAAAATAATTATCCTTACAGTTTCACACACTTTGTCATAATGTTTATCCTTACAGTTTCACACACTTTGTCATAATGTTTATCCTAAAAGTTTCACACACTTTGTCATAATGATTATCCTTACAGTTTCACACACTTTGTCATAATGATTATCCTTACAGTTTCACACACTTTGTCATAATGTTTATCCTAAAAGTTTCACACACTTTGTCATAATAATTATCCTAAAAGTTTCACACACTTTGTCACAATGGTTATCCTTACAGTTTCACACACTTTGTCATAATGATTATCCTTACAGTTTCACACATTTTGTCATAATGGTTATCCTTACAGTTTCACACACTTTGTCATAATGTTTATCCTAAAAGTTTCACACACTTTGTCATAATGGTTATCCTTACAGTTTCACACACTTTGTCATAATGATTATCCTTACAGTTTCACAAACTTTGTCATAATGTTTATCCTTACAGTTTCACACACTTTGTCATAATGTTTATCCTAAAAGTTTCACACACTTTGTCATAATGGTTATCCTTACAGTTTCACACACTTTGTCATAATGATTTTCCTTACAGTTTCACACACTTTGTCATAATGTTTATCCTAAAAGTTTCACACACTTTGTCATAATGGTTATCCTTACAGTTTCACACACTTTGTCATAATGATTATCCTTACAGTTTCACACACTTTGTTATAATGTTTATCCTAAAAGTTTCACACACTTTGTCATAATGGTTATCCTTACAGTTTCATACACTTTGTCATAATGATTATCCTTACAGTTTCATACACTTTGTCATAATGATTATCCTTACAGTTTCACACACTTTGTCACAATGGTTATCCTTACAGTTTCACACACTTTGTCATAATGATTATCCTTACAGTTTCACACACTTTGTCATAATGTTTATCCTAAAGGTTTCACACACTTTGTCATAATGTTTATCCTAAAAGTTTCACACACTTTGTCATAATGATTATCCTTACAGTTTCACACGCTTTGTCATAATAGTTATCCTTACAAAATCTAGACCAAGGGCAAAACCTGGTCTGCTCGGGTCTAAACTAGGTCACTGGGTCAAATCTTAGAAAGGAGTTGATGTTGGTCATATGTGGGCGCAGCTTAAATCGATCCATTCATTTAAGAAATGAATTCAATTTTTGGAATGAATACTTCCTTGTCACTTGCAAGGTTCAGGTTTCACGTTAACCTTGCAAGAGACCGGAAGTATTCATGATTCCATGAACATTCCAAAAATTGAATTTATTACTTATATTTACATTTTATTATAAATAACTAATAATTAGAAAATATTTATAATAGGAGATAAAACTATTTTGTATTAAATTTTAATCATATTGACGGTTTTGTTGGAGTGTAAAACGGAAAAGCGGAACGGCCAATGTGAACAGACAGCCAATGGAGCAAACAAGAAGCTTGTTTTGCACGTGCGACTCAGGTATGGCTTGCTGTCAATCACAACACCAGTGTCACATTTAAGAAATGAATTCAGTTTTGGAATGTTCATGGAAATATGGCCCGCAAAATATTTTAACTTGTAAATGTAAAAGATAAATTTTAGTTTATGAAGGTAGAAGTAATTCCTCCTAACCAGTTATATTCTGACTAAGTATGTTGGATTCAGTGGTGGTCTGTTCATTGTCGTTGTGTTTGGTGGCTTTGTTGTTTGTTTGCTGTTGTTGCTACCATGGTGGTTGGGGTTTTATGTTTAATCCTTGTTTTATAATGTAGTTATTGATGTCCTTAATAGCTTAGCAAGGCCATAAAAATACCTGTGTTTAGGGAAACCCGACCCTACCTAAGTTTACTGGGTTTTCAGGCTTTCTGGAAAAAATATTATTTTATGCATTTTGAAAGACATTTCGTCTTTCAAAATGCATAAAATTATATTTTTCAAGAAAAAAATATGTGTGCCTACACCATCTAAAATTTTCAGATCCGTTACCCAAACTACACTTATTTTTTGTTTAGTCCAATCATCTCACTGGGGTAGAGGGGGAGCTGGATGTTTTACTGTCATTGTTTTCTGGGATTTTTTCGCGTTTTGCATTGTTTTCTGGGTGGGGGTGTTATTTTTTTTCCCCAGTTGTGTGGGTGTCTGTATTCTGTGCATATACCTCACTCTGCTGTGGGATGATTTGTGGTTGTGGCATTCCATGGTTATACTCACTTGATATTTTTATTGATGCTGGATAAATTCTTGGCTCCAATTTTTAACTGTTGTTCTACCAGCACATAGTTTGCGATGTATAGTAACATATTACCTCATCATTTAATGCACATAGTGCTTCATTTTACACGCATAATGTTTTTTTAAAGTTGTCAATTTTTATCACCATTTAAGTTAAGTACATTCAATATATGAGATACTATGTAAAAAGATTAAACAAATACAAAAATAGCACGTGAGTATGATCAGGAAATACCACAACCACAAACCACAGACAACCCCGTGGCACCGCGAGGAAGAGCCGCTCAACCATCACGAGACACCAGGAAGACAAATTAAGCAAAGCAACCAGCTCTCTCTTCCCCATCAAGATGATTGCAATACTAGAATGGACATAAAGTAACGTACAACAAAACATAGAACAATTACCGACTCCCACAATGAGAGTAACAATAAACAAAAAGTCAACAGCAACAGAACCACCGCCTTAGAACGGACAGCAGCCTAAGCCACCGGGGGGGGGGGGGGGGGCTTAAATGCATTTTACTGGTACCAAATCTTCGCCCTAGATTCTGTTGTTGTTTAAGTACAAGAAATGTTCAGCTCGCATGGAGGCCATCTAACTAATGCAATGTCAAATCCTGACACTGTTTTGAGGAAAATTGTGTATTATGCATGTCTCTGAAGTGCCATAGCTCAAATACTAAACGGTGGCATCGTTTTTTATTGTTTTATATCATTATTGATATACTGAAACAGCAAATTAAAGAAATTGAAGAAAATTTATTTTTGGGAAAAATAAAGCCCAGGTGCCAGTAGTGACAATACACTCTGATTTTACAGATAAGTTTTTGTAATAGTAATATACTTTGACAAATACTAGATGAACATGTCTATTCACACAATTCTTTGTTTCCATATACAACATGTCGTACCATTGAGCCCATTGTGGTGTTAAAGTTTTTAATCCAGTTTACATCCCATGGAAAATGTATAGTCCTAGCGTAGAGATGAAACCCATACAGTTTTGACCAATCATATCTCAGAGTATCATTGATTGGTCTGCCTATTATAATAGCTGGTGCACATAGAGTACCTTTTTCTATGTGGATTAAGTCGGTTCGTTTTTTCGCTAAATCATTATTATACAACATAGAATTATATTCGTAACTGTTATTTCTGTAATCTTTTCTATATCCTTCCATCCACAGCGCCAGAAACGTCGCATTTTTCTTTGACATGATAAAAGCATTAAGCAAAAAGCCTGAGGCCTGCAGGCAAAGTGTCATGTCATATTTTCGTAATGGTTCGATATCTCGTAAAACTATAACGTCAGCGTCGAAATACATTCCACCCAACTCCATTAATGCATCCATTCTCATTATATCACCCGAATGTTCATGGAATGCTATCTTTTTCCCAAATATATACAAAGGGCGAGGACGTTTTACGTGCACCACATTGGGATAAATTCTAATGATATAGTCCCAGTATTTACCATAGGGCAAGTATTCTCCATGAAACAGAATAAGACAGGGTCTCACATAACGAATAATACTTATCATACTTAAGAACATATAAAATTTCATTTCTTTTTTAAAATACCATACATAGTGTACTATATTTGGAATTCCTCTGCTGTCATTACAACATCTATTTATAAATGAGGCGAGGCAGGATTCTTTCAAGGTCACGACCCATATATCATCAGATCTGTTTGTAAAAGAGGGTATCAACGCAGGCATATCATTATCACATTTTAAAGAATATTTCACTCTCTTTGTGTTTGTTATATTATCAGGTATAGTTATTTTTGGACATTTGCGCTTCCGTGTGTATGTCCAGTCAGTGAGGTCAGTTGGCGTATCTGGCCATACCAAATATTTATGAGCATTCGATTGCATTGCACAATAGGGTTCAAAATATGTTTCATCAACAAAATCTGAACCTACAAAGGAAGGCTGTTTCGTTCTTTCTATTTTGAGATCACCTTTAGGTTGTACTTGGATATTATGACTATGTACTGAAGAATCATTTTCATTGTAAGTGCTATTGTCAGTTAAAGGAAGATTACTTTGTTCAATTGATTCTGTTTTCTCAACAACAATATTTGTGCTCACTGTTTCGTTTATTCTAGGTAAAATGGTAGCATTATTGGAGGTTGTTCTAGGCCTTGTAGTCGTTACTGTTGTCTGTGGTGTTTTAGAAGATGCTGATGACCTTTGAATTGTAGAGTTTTCATCTGAAGTTTCTTGGATCTTTGGTGCTGTGCTGTATAGTGATAATCTGGATATTGGTTGTTTACTTATGTCTTTCGGTAATGATGATGGGACCTTTATCTTCAAATTGTGTTCTGAAAGAAAAATGATTGATTAATTGATTGATTGATTGAAATTTCGCTTGATAAACCAATAATAGTTTAACACTTATCAACAATATTCCAGATTTAATACGCAGACAGTTCAGAAAATCCTGCTCTCTGGGTCCATTAATCTTTATTAGCCTAAATTCCTTTTTATGGGACGTAGGCTAACAGTGCAGAACCACATCAGACGCCACAGAGGGCAGTGATTGATCAGGTTCTGCACTGTTCGCTTACAGAATGTACTTTCTAAAATTTGAATAAAATTATAAAGGATTAGTGTCTATAAGGCCTGTTTCATGGCCACTGCGAATTTCCTGCAAACCTTGCATAGCCAAACAAGTATGTGTTAGCTGTAATATCATGAAATATTGGATCAATTGATGTTGTTTTCCGAGTTGTATATTAAGTTGAAGTGAGTGGGGTAACCTCAAACAGAGTTATGTTATGTAAACAACTATATTTTTATAACAATAATATGTAACTGGGAATCAGCCATTCATGTTTTTATAGGATAACAGATATAAAAACTAACACTAATGATATTGTAAAATTTCTACAAACAATAAGTATATAAGCACTTACAAGTCATACCAAAATTTTAGTATTTTCTTCGCCAACTTATATTTGACTATCATCCTCTTAAGAACGTTATATCTTTTTTATTATACCAAACATTATTCATTAATTTTTTCTACTCTTTTTACCTCTAACCATGGTGCTGGAAGTTCCAAGGACAGCACAATGCGCAATCGCTACGAATGGATGAAAAAATATCTTTATCAAAAGGGTTGTGTTTTAGTGCTTAAGCTGATCATGATCGCCGTTTAAACAAATCCTGCCATAATCACTGATGACTACAATTTGATAGGCTACTTAGCAGCGTCGCTTACGCTGGCTGTTCAAAAATGAATGCAAATAGCTTCATAACTTTCTTCATATATATGCTACGACAAAATGTCATACCTTTCTGGAAAGAACAATTTGTAGACTTTAAAATGACACCAATAATAAAGAAACACTCGCTATATATCTCTAGTTACAGACGCTTGTATAAAGGCTATTCCTGTATACTGAAGTTTTCTGAAGCCAATTGCCATGCACGTTTTGGTACATGTGCGGATATAGTGTCATGTCTTTGTAAGTTTGAGACAAAAAGGCACCAAATTTTAGTCGCAAGTTTAAGGTACCTTGACAAAGTTGCTTACAGAAAAAAGTTTATATTATCTTGTTTAAATCTTGAGTAAACAGGCACGTTTGTGACGTTATTAATTTTATGATAAACGTCATTTTGAGTTATCATCTGGTGATGTAATAATGAACATCGCTGTGCCCTTTTCTTTGCGTTTTGTTTAAAACATTCTTAATGTGTCATAAGGAAGTTTCCAAAACGCTCCACCCTCTATTTACAGCGTTATCACATTTTAAATAGTTTTCAAGCATCTTTCTGCTTCTTAATGACGTGTTTACATTAATTAAATATGTTTAATCTATGTAGTTCTGAAGACCTGGTGAGTAATTTTATTGTAAATAATACCTATTTTGGTCAAACTTAAAAGTTACATTCAAATTTAGCTTAAAACCGCAATGTTATGTCAGCAAATTTAAGTATAAGTTCTATAACCCTTCACTTAAGGCTTAACTCAATAAAAATGTTTTTCAGCGTTTAAAAATTACCCACCATCCTTCAATGATTTGTGGCAACAACTCAGTATGATCGATCAACATATTGTCTTTAAGTTAAACTAGTTTAAATGTTGCTTCGTGCATTTTGTTAGAGAAAAAAATGACCGAAAACTGAAAAGTGATGTTTTGTTTACCGTTTATTTGCAAACATAAGAAGACTTAATGAAAACGATTCCATGTAATTTAACAAAAACATGTCGGATTTTCGCAACTTTCACAGAATCATTATATAAGTATATGGAGATACTTCCTTAAAAAGGGGTACTTTCATCTGTGCCCATGCATGGATTTTCTTTAAACTTTGCATATTAATAACTCATTATATACGAACTATGAAAATGTATTTATCGAGTTAGATAGTTAAGAATTAGGCTTAGGAAGCAGCCCTGACGTACTCCACCTTTGAGGTGGTACCTGTCTCTAAATTTCCATGTCCTTAATCTATAGTTTTGTTTATTTCAATGATCTATCATCTAAATTGAATCCAAAATACCATAGACATTATATTAATACCACAAAACTATTTGGATAAATTTTGGTTTACGTTTTCAGAAGAAGTGATAATAAAATTTCAATATTTTTTTTCAAAAATTTACAAAACATTCAACATTCAATTCAAAAGATAGATATGTTCTAGTCTTTGTCAAGATATCATATTATCACAAAAACATGCCATATGTATCCTGCTGATCTGAGCCAAGTATCATGAAAATCCATTTCCTACCTTTTATGGGTATAGGTCAATTTTAGCAAAATTAATTATTTAGTTGAAATGAATCAATAACTCGGCAAAAGGAGTTTGTTTTGAAATCTACTTCCACTTTTCTTAAAGAAAGACATGTTTAGACAATTTTAAATGATTCAATGGTCAGAATTGCCGAAGGTCATGGCCCTATGTCATGGCACTATGGGGCCAAGACAATGTGTATCACTTCCTCAAGTCCTGTATGATATTGTTTAAGAAACATAATATCCTAAGAATAAACGTGTGAAATCAAGAAGACCAAATATTTCCTTTACATCCCAACTGAACCACATGTTGGTGCCGTGACCAGGATAAAGTGTAACAAAGTCTTATCAAAGGTATCATAGAACAGTGTTCTACATGAATAAGTGAGGTCCAGAAACGAAACTGTATGCCTAGAATATACAGCCAGCTAAAGTATAAATGTTGCTATTTGATGGAAATCGGCGTCAGTTTCACAAAACAGAATGAAGAGAGAAGATTTAAGCATCAAATTAGCAATACCTTTGCAACCGAGAGTTCTCTACGACCAAAATGTTTGCCAGGAGGTTATTTTTGTGAACCAGGTTTATTAATGAGGCTTACAATTATAAACTCATAGATATAAGGTTCTTCTCCTGTATGAACTGACTTGTCATAAGGTTTCTCTTCTGTATGAATTAAATTTTTTTTAATAATGTTACACATTATATGTAACATTGGTTGAATGTAGTTTTAACGTTAGAAACTAGATGTGGTAAGTACAGGTGTCACCATATTGTATCATTTTGGCTAATATTATTCTGTAAGCACTTCATTAAAAAAAGAATCGTGACACTTAATATCAAAGAATATTGTTTTTTTTCTTTTCCAATCCATAATAGGGAAAACACTGAACATATCAACTTCTACCAATAAACGTACTAGCATTGTGATTAAAACTAAGCAAGTATTCAAGTATGTTTTAAACTCAAACATTATTATTGTATTTTTTTACATTTCAATGAAGTTGGGCCATGTGTTTACATCAAGTTGAAAAAATATGTTACCGGTCCTTGAATTTCATGAAATTTGGTCTACATATTCTTAACATATATGGATAGTTTATATGTTGAAATGGTATCTTGACAAAGGCCGCAACGTGTAAAAATGTTAATTCCAAATTTGACTGAATACAAAATATACAGTTGAAAATTGGGGCACCATGCCATAAAAATGAATGCCCACCCAATATGCTACTGCATACAAAGTCATTTTAGTAACAACGAACTTATCAATGATATAGTTATTTAATAAAACATTTCTGCGCCCGATACATGATATGTCAGTTACTTTAGAAATGATTATAACTGTGTACCCTAAGGTATTATAGTGATATTATTCATGACGTCATAAATTAGCAATGGAATTGCATAAAAACCCATATGAACCATAAATATAAAAGCCATACCCTGTACAATTAAATAATATAATATTATCAAATTCCAAGCGTGGGCAGACTCCCATGTTAATTTCCCATACCATGTAAGAGCCCCTTTCAAGAAATTTCACCAATTTATCGAAGAATTATACACTCGTCTATATCAATTGTATGTTCAAAGCATTGTGTTTGTTAGTATACTAAAGTGACCCTCATTCAAGTGGCTATAACTCAATAAGTACACTATATTTTTTTAGGTCTGGTGCCAGTTTATGGGTGACAGATAATCCTTTATAGAAACGTATACCATTTTGTCATAGCATACATGTGACGAAAGTAATTAAGCTGCTTGCATTCATATTTGAACAGCCCTCGTAGATCTACATTGTAAATGGGGCTGCTATGGATGGAAGGTTTTAAAAACAGCTGTTAAAAACATGTTATCAAGTACTGTGAAAAAGTATATGAGAGATCCGGCAAAAACCTACTTTGGTCTATTAAAAATTCAGGTGAAATTTTAGATAAACTAAAAGCTAGAGACTTCAATGCGACCAGTTTGTCTACTTATGATTTTTCTACTCTTTACACTACTTTACCTCATAATTTAATTAAAGACAAACTTATTGATCTTATTGAAATAACCTTCCAGAGAGAAGGCTCTCATTACCTTGCATGTAATGAAAGAAATGCATTTTTACTTCAGAAAAACCTAAAAAAATATCATGCATGGTCGTGTCATAATGTATGTGATGCGCTGACCTTTTTGTTGGACAGCATTTTTATTCGATTTGGCACCAAGCTGTATAGACAAGTAGTTGGGATTCCACACTAATTGTGCTGCCCTGGTTGCAGATTAATCCTGTTCTGTTATGAGAGAGACTTTATGATTGTCCTTTCTGATGATAAGCAGGCTGATGTTATTGATGCGTTTAACACTACATCCAGCTATTTGGATGATATTTTAAATATTAGTAATATTTTTTTGACATATGGTTAGTCAAATATACCTTTCAGACCTCCAACTGAATAAAGCTAATACCTCTGATACCGAAGCCGCATTTTTATGCCCCCGCCATGATAATGGCCGAGGCATTAAGTGTTACCCCTGTCCGTCCGCAGGTACGTACGTACTTATACGTACCTACGTCTGTCCCAACGACGTCCACTCTTTAAATCGAATACTTTTGATCAGAATTTTATGAAACTTGGTCACATTGTTTAGTACCATTATGTCTTCTTCAAGTTCGATAATGGTCCATATCGCACCAGGCTTTCAGTAGTTATGGCCCTCTGTTTATGAAAATTCACCGTTTTAAACTATGTCCGCTCTCTAACTCGAATATTTTTATCAGAATTTTATGAAACTTGGTCACATTGTTTAATACCATAATGTCTTCTTCAAGGTCGATAATGATCCATATCTCACCAGGCTTTCAGTAGTTATGGCCCTTTGTTAATGAAAATTCGCCGTTTTAAACGATGTCCGCTCTCTAACTTAAATATTTTTTATCAGAATTTAATGAAACTTGGTCACATTGTTTAGTCCATAATGCCTTCTTCAAGTTCGATAATGGTCCATATCACACCAGGCTTTCAGTAGTTACGGCCCTTTGTTTATGAAAATGCACCGTTTTAAACTATGTCCGCTCTCTAACTCGAATATTTTTTACCAGAATTTTATGAAACTTGGTGTCATTGTTGAGTACCATAATGTCTTCTTCAAATTCGATAATGATCTATATCGCACCAGGCTTTCAGTAGTTATGGCCCTTTGTTTATGAAAATTCAATGTTTTAAACGATGTCCGCTCTCTAACTCAAATATTTTTTTATCAGAATTTTATGAAACTTGGTCACATTGTTAAGTACTATAATATCTTCTTCAAGTTCGATAATGGTTCATATCGCACAAGGCTTTCAGTAGTTATGGCCCTTTGTTTATGAAAATTCACCATTTTAAACCATGTCCGCTCTCTAAGTCGAATTTTTTTTTATCAGAATTTTATGAAACTTGGTCACATTGTTAAGTACTGTGATGTCTTCTTCAAGTTTGATAATGATCCATATCGCACCATGCTTTCAGCAGCTATGGCCCTTTGTTTATGAAAATGCACCGTTTTAAACGATGTCCGCTCTCTAAATTGAATAGTTTTGATCAGAATTTTATGAAACTTTGTCACATTGTTCAGTACCATGATGTCATCTTCAAGTTTCAAGTTTCAAAATGGCCCATATCGCATCATGCCTTCAGGAGTTATTGCCCTTTGTTAATGACAATTCCCTATTTATAGCGGGGGCATCTGTGTCCCATGGACACATTTCTAGTTAGACTTGCGTTTGTCAATTTCTAATGATATTGTTTCTACCAAAATGTATGATAAACGTGACAACTTTGATTTTGAAATTGTCAATTTCCCATTTTTAGATGGTGATGTCCTTCGCCCTACATCCTATGGAGTCTATATCTCTCAACTCATTCGTTTTGCGAGAGCATCTAGCTATGTTGCTGACTTCAACACTCGCAATAAATTGTTAACTCAGAAACTTCTAAATTCCAAGTTGGACTTAAATCTCTCGTGCGACAAGGACTTTCGGAACCTGATTCCTATGGTGACTTGGTGTATAAATTGAAAAAGATTGTTGGCTCTAATAATTTTTCAGCGCAGTTCATTAAAATAATTTCCCATTATAAAAAGATTAGCTATAACGTTAATGTATTGCAACAGATTTTATGCTTGGTGGTCAACCCAATCACGGTTGGCATCTTTGCTTTCGTCTTTAATTGCATGCCGGTGGATCGGACTTCAGACTCTTTGATAGTTCCGACTTTAAGACTTATCTGTTGATGAGATGGTAGGGGCCTGATGCTTTGACTGTTTGTCGGGCCCACCAGAGTTTACCAGTTGGATTTCTTTTGCTCCGGTATTCAGTTTTATTTACTGTTGAGTCCTTATATTTGCTTTATCTCCTTGTTATATCTGGATTTATATGTTTTAGGAGATGATGCATTGATAAGTTAGGGGTCTTTTCTGCAAACCAAATATCTATGTGTCCAGATCCACATCTGAATTAAGGGTGAGGTTGGCACCGTTAAACTGGATTAAGCCCTCCAGTAAAATATTTTACTGACCGTTCCAAGGCGGTACTTCTTTTGTGGATCTTTTATGTTTTTGTTCTGTCTTGTGTTTGCTATTTATTTGTTTATTTATTTCTACATTATTTTAAGAGGATTGCACATTTAGCTACATTAGCTAGTCTACCATGTGGTCCTCTAGACATATTTACATATATACAAATACATACAATATAAAACAATAAAAAGACAACAAAACACTTGCACTACTTAAAATACAAATGTTAAAAAATACATTGAGAACGTGAGCATAAAACAAGATTGTGGTATAAAAGCACTATTTTTGCTTGTACATTATTTTAAAATATAAACTATCTTTCTAATAAGTTGCATGTATGTGACAATACCTTTAAAGCTATATTTCAAATATGTTCTTTTACACACCGTTTAAAATCTTTAAGAGAGGCTGATTTCTTGACAGATTCTGGCAAAGTATTCCATAGCCACGGTGCAGAGGAGGAAAATGAGCCATCATACATTGCCTTCTTTGACCTGGGCACTGCTAGAGAGCCGCTTGTCGTAGATTTAAGTGTGCGATTATGAGATTGTGATATAGGAGTAAGAAGGTCTGAGATATATGCTGGAGTGAGGTTATTTAGCGCTTTATAGACGAGAACTGAGGGGAAGGATGTAACCTTGTTAATAAAGCTTTTGTACCTCGACTGGAATATACAAAGACAATTGTTTGAGAAGAGAAATTTTTGATGAGATTGTTGAGCAAAGATAGTCGATATGATCGGACCATTATATATTTTCGTCAATGTATATGCCTAATAGTTTCTGTTTAGTTACGTTTTTAATCTTATTACCATCAATATAAATGTTCAATTCTTGAGAATGCTGAGTACTGTGTCTCGTTCCTATTAACATACGGGATGTTTTTTCATAGTGCATGTTCATTTTGTTTTGTTTGCCCCATTGTTTTGTTTTTATTTCCGTCATGTTGTAATTTAGCCTCAATATCATATTTAGTTTTACCGCTTGTGTGAACCATTGCATCATCTGCATAATAATCTGAGTAACATTGCTCAATATACAAATGCAAGTCATTAATAAACAGCAAAAATAATATAGGGCCCAAGATGGAGCCCTTGGGCACTCCTGATTTAATGTTGGCTGGTTTTGTCAAACCATATCCGCTATCCATGACTTGCATGCGGTTTTGAATGTATGAGGCAAATAGACTAAAAGTAGAATGTTTGAATTTATAATAAGCAAGTTTTTTTAGTAAAATGGAATAATCAACAAGGTCAAATGCTTTACGAAAATCTATGAATAATGTTCCCACAATGTCTCCTTTATCTATGCAGGTCATCCATTGATTTACTAATCTTATTAATGCAGTCTGACAACTATGTTTTGGTCTGAAACCAGACTGGTTCTCATGAATTAAATGATATTTATTAAAAAAAAACCCAGGAGATATTTATTAATATGTCTTTCAAAATGTTTAGAGATTGTGGGTAGGATTGAGATTGGTCTATAATTGGAGGGATCAGATTTTGGACCACTTTTATGAATCGGGAATAATTTTGCTACCTTTAGTTGTGATGGAAAACATGACGAATCAATGTTTTTGTTAATGAGAGATATTATGGAGTGCACCAGTACTCCAGCAGCCATTTTTAGTATCCTAGGGCCAAGTCCATCCAGGCCTGTGGCTTTGGTGGAATTTAGTCCGCGTATGGATTCAATCACTTGTTGAGTTGTTGTATATGGGACAGAAAAGTAGACATGTGATGGAACTTTGCTATTTATATATTCATTTAGTTTATTCATATCTGGTGCATCTACGGGATCATTATGTGAACTAAAATGGTCACAGACGGAAGCAAAATATTCTTTCAGTTTACGTGCAATATTTTGAGAATCAGAGTATGTTACGTCGTTCATCTTAAGCTCATCAGGTAAAGTGTTAAGCGGCGAATTGTTTTTCTTGGTGTAAGATCGAAAGTGTTTCCAAATAGTTCTTGTATCTTTTTGAGAAGAAATTGATTCTGAAAAATGATTCTTTTTTGCTTTGCGTATAAGATATTGTGTTTTATTTCGAAATATTTTATATTGTGACCTGTTTTAAGCTTTTTTAAAACTGTCCCGCATTCGTCGTGCTGTAACTATTTCAGGCGTACACCATTCTGGTAAATGTTGTGTTTTAACCCTCCTAGTTTTTATAGGCGCATGTTTATCTTATTGATTTTGAATTATTGAAAACCAATCTGTAAAGTCATCATCAACATTAGAGTTAGATAGAGAAAACGACCCTAAATCAGAACCCAGATCGTACAGAAATGATGATTCGTTGGAATGTTTAAAATATCTATAGGATGTGGACATATGCTCTGTTTTAGCATTTTTATGGTTATTTTTTCTCGTTATGCTAACCGGAAAGTGGTCACTTATTGCATATGATGGGACAAAGCATTCAACAATATTCTCATGTTTGGAAGAATATATATGATCGATAATAGTGGCTGTTGGTGAAGTTATTCTTGTAAAGTCAGTAATCAACTGAGTAAGGTCCAAAAGCTGAATGAGGTGAAGCCACTTATTATTTGAACATATATGAAGGTCAATGTTTATGTCACCCATTAATATTATTTCCAAGCCACTGGTTTGCGCTGCTGACAGCTCCTCTTCCAGAAGATCGATCCAACTAGATGTTGCATTAGGAGGGCAATATGCCGTTCATATAAGAAAAGGTTTGGAGTTTGGCAAAGTAATCTCTGCCCAAATTGTTTCAAGTTTCGATAATTCGAATTCTGGACGATGTTTACAGTTTATGTTATTTCGAAAATACAAAATTACACCACCTCCAGATTTTTCTTGTGTAACAGACCAATCCTTTCTAATGTGGTCAAAACCATTAACAATTAACTGGTTACTTGAAATATTATTGTTTAAGAAGGTCTCACAAATTCCAAGTACATCAGGTCCATTTTCACAGGCCAATGATATGCGCAATTCATCAGGTTTTGGCAATAAATGATGTATGTTTAAATTAGCTATATGCAGACCCTTTGATCTAAAGACAAAGTCTGTGCTGTGAATTGTATTGGTTCCACTAGGGAGATTTGGTATAGACGAGACACTTGAGGAAACTGGGCTGCCAGCATCACACATAAAAGTTGTATCCTCTACAGTTTCAACGGATGGAGCAATGGATTGATAATCATTAGAATTATAACATATATTCTCAGATGTAGCCTTTGATAATACATCAAAATCATCACATATGGGAACAGCATGGTCAGTAGTCTGCTTCATGCACCCTGTGGGTTCCTATTGATTATTTCGGTTTGACCACCCATTGCTCCTGCCGTTGAACCAGCATTCACGAGTATAGTGGCTGACCCTTGAACAAATATGACAAAATTTTGGGACATGCTGCCTTCCTCTGCCAAATTCACGAACTCTATTTGCTCGGCATTCATGAGTTTCATGACCGTCTCTTCAGCAAATATGACAAAATTTTTGGACAAATTGTTTACCTCTGGCATAACCATGAGCTCCATTTTGTCGGCGAAAACCTGACTGTGGAGTATTAATTTGCCTATCATTTGATTGGGTTGGACTTTTGCTCATGATACCATGAACTCTATCAACATTGGAAAGCAACCTTCTCTACCCAAAATTGTTCAAATGTACTTTATCGCTCTGGTAATATGAGTCAGGTATTTTGCCAGACGCAAGACGAAAGCTCTTAAAATTGTCTATATATTCTACCTCATAGGCTTCACATAATGTTTTAAGTCTATCATTAAATGGATTGAGATCAACCGTTTTTCTTGGCAAAAAACCTATTACAGTCAACCCTCTTTATAACGACACTGTTTGTTCCCAGCTATCTTTGACGTTAAAGTAAATTTGCTGTTATAAAGAAATTCTGACCATACCAGATTTCCACAAAATAATTTTTTGGTAAAAGAAAATATTATACAAATGAATTAAAATGCTATTATTCCTATGGTATTCATCAGTTCAATTTCACATTGCATCAAAATGCACAAAGCTTTCCACTTTTCAAGTGAGACAGAAACCTGTTCTTTCAAAAAACCTTGAACTGATGACAAAATTGTTTGACACATGGTAAAAATTCTGTTATAATGAATTTATTTTCAATAAAAATTGTATATCTGTTCCCAGAAGTTACTGTCGGTGTCGTTAAGTGAATATTCTGTTATAAAGAGGGAATTTTAATGGAAATAGATCCGTTCCCAGCAATTTTATGTCAGATTTTGAATATTCTGTTATAAAGAGTGACGTTATAAAGAGTTTTGACTGTACAACTACTTGCCGATCATTTTTCAACATTTCAGCTATAAGTGCCTCATATTTTTCAGCAAAAGGTTGCACGGTTCATGCCATTGTCGGCATCATTGCCAACAACTAGAAGCAAAACAGTTTTACACTGATCAAGATTGTATTCGGATAACTTTGATTTCAATGAGTCTATCGTAGCACCCGAGAACGATCTCACTGTCGTGTTTGCATTAAGTTGGTTTGTGTTAACTTTTTAAGCAATGAACTACCTGTGAGAAGAGTAGAGTGTTCAATTTTTTTTACTGGTTTCATGTTTTTTGTTAAGTCAATTATCTCTTGGTTTGCACCTATTTTATCATGCGTTGGCTTTTGTTTTGTTTGTCCATTTTGATTTTTGTTTATTTGTTTTTTGTTTGATTGTTGATCTTGATGTGCATGCGCATTTTTAGGCGCACCTTCCCTTTGACTTTGACGTTGATTGAGCGATGAATTCTGCATCGAAGGGGTCTGTTGTCTATTTTCGATTAAAGTGTTTGTTTCACATTGTTTATCCATGATTGTGCTTTGTTTGGATAACTCTGTTTGTGTTGTTTTTACTTTGTCTAATATCGTACTTGTTTTGTTCAAAATCTGACAGGACTTTTGATCAACACTAGTTTTTATGTTGCTCGTTGTAGTTGTAAGAGTTTGAATAGCACCAGTTATGCTCTTATCGTTGGTAGAAATTCGATTGTTGATAGCTGTTAGACTGTCATTGATGTTTCCAATCGAACGTTCAATATTTGACGTCAGGCATTTCACAGCTGTCAGTATTGGCGTAGTGGATTGTTTAAGGTCATTCAATTCATTTTTCATAACAGATAGTTCTGTGGTTACCATTTTAGGAAACTCTCTTCAGGTCATACAAAGCCATATACCAACCGGCTCGCTGTTTTTGTCAAGACCTACACACTGTTCATGTAACCACGACATACACGCGTTACACTGGATCATGTTTAACATCTTTTTCGATTTAGGATTAACTGTACATAATTCACAGCATTGATGCGTTTTGATTGTAGACTCGCTGCACGGCGCAACCGAATTACTACCATTCCCGTTTGTTGAAGCCTCTGTGTTTACAGGTTGCTTCAGTAAAGTAATGCTATCATCAGCGCCAGTCGCTTCATCACAAATCTCATAGTCACTATTCACCTCATCATTACCGTTTTCATCATCATTTCAATTGTCAGAATCGTCATCATCCATCACTTGTGATAAAGGCACTGAACTGTAAATGTCGCCTTGCATGGTCAAATCCAGGGACCCTAAAACGGTATCAGAAAGACCCAGAGGTTCTGCTTGTTCCGTGGCAGAGGTTTGTCTCATCCGATGTTTTAAGAGAGTCTGTGCCTCGCTTTGAAGGGCATTAGATACACACTGGGCATACCCATCTAATACAGTTGTGTCGTAGCTGGGATTCAGTTCTGACATATCAGGCAGGACTTTCTTCTTGTAGTCATATTTGTTGAAATGTTTTAGTTCAACTTATACACGCAATTCAAGCATCTCAATAGCGTATGTTATACGCTAAACCTCTCAGGTTGTCAAGTGGTGGCCTCATAGTATATTCCTCCACAATTCTAGCTCATGCTATAACACCGACGTACTATAAAAATTTGCAAACAAGCATGCCACATAATACAAAAACATGGATGTAACGGTTAAGGATTGAGTCGAACAGCAGAGAGATTAATGTGAGTATGCATCGTTAAGGTTAATAGGTAAATTTAAGACAAACTGTCGCACCTGATTAAATTTATTTGTTACATATTAGACGATCTGTCGCACCTAACTTGATTTTTTAGGCAATGTGTCGCACCTGAAACACTTTTTAGGCAAAGTGAGGCTTAGACGAAATGGTCGTTCGACGAAATGGACCTTTCGACGATATGGCATTAGACGATAAGGTTTTAGACGAAGTGTCGTGCAGCCATAAAAATGAAACTCTATTCCAAAGTTCATGCTCAAAGCAGCACTAAAATGATAAAAATCCTCTTTTTTATTAGAGTCAAAAGTCTGTGATATGTCAACAAAGCTGGTACCCGTAATCACTTTGTGTCTTTGTGCGCGTCTGTTTTTTTTTGTGCTTTGTGGTCACCTGCTGGGAAAGGGCTGGCCTCTTGGCTCTCGTTTGTGGTGCCAAACTGTGAGTTTGTCACTTTTCCATTGGTATCCTGGGTCAGGTGTGGTACTTGATTGTATCGATTCCTGATCTTTGCACCCTTACTTACTTGATGCAAAACCGAAAATTTCGCCTCATATGCTCAATTTTGATCTCAAAGTGTTCCTCTCGTTCTAACTAAGAAAACGTGTACCAACACTTTATGTTTCTGATCTCAAATAACGAAGTTATATGGAGATTAAAGTGGTCAGGCCATGGCATCATACATGTATCCGTCATTGTACGTTTAGCGTCTCCACGCGTAAACGAACCGTACGCTCATCAATTTTGCGCATGTGATAGTCGCAATTACCGTTCGCCAGCCTATGGAGGTTTTACATGGGAAATTTATGTAGCATTGTGAAAAAAGACTTTTTATGGTTCAAAAAATAAATGCTTTCACTCAAGTCTCTAAAAATATCTACTTTAAGCTGTTGAAAAAAATCAGCCCAGTCCACAAAAAGAAAACCAAATGATCTCTTTTTGATTTTTTAATCGAATGAGCATTCCTCCAAGCCTACTATACCAGGTACAGCAACAACATTTTAAGGATGGCATCATACTTTGAGCCATATATCATGCATTTCATTGAAATAATTATATATCATGTATTTCATGGCTATTATATATCATGTATTCCATGGTCTAGCCCTGTCTTTACATGTATAAGGCAAAATATTAAGTGGGACCGCGGTGGCGCAGTGGTAGAGTGCTTGACTCGAGACCGAGAGGCCGCGGGTTTGAGCCTCACCAACGTCACTGCGTTGTGGTCCTTGAGCAAGGCACATTTATCCTATCTTAGAACTGATTCAACCCAGGAAGAGTCGTCCCTGTTTAACTGAAAGATTGTTGATGGGACGTAAAGAATCAAATCAAACAACAAACAAAATATTAAGTGATCATTAAGTCAAGCGCTATTATATAGCTGCATATAGCTTTTAAGTATGTGATTTTAATCCTACGGAAAGAAAATACATTTTAGGGAGAAGTGACTTATATTGTTGGGGATTTGGGGAGAAGCTGAACTCTTTTAGGGATTTGGGGAGCGAAGGCAAAATACTTTTCAGGAGACGAGGAAAATCTTTTCAGGGATTTGGGGAGATCAATGTATTATTTTCAGTGAACAAGGGAGCACATACTCACCCTGGGGGCATCAAATATGACAAATCAAACTGAATTTACTACTACTAAGAGAGTTGCAAACAGAGATCAAAACACAACAAAAGTCGCAACAGAATCAAACGTGCTGGACGAATGCAATAACAATAAAACTTTACCACAAGAACCGAAAATAAGCAGTCATAGCGAATAGACAAAACAACTTTCAAGAGATGTGTCCAGAAAAATCAGCTCAGAGAACAATGAAACACAGACAAGGAAAAAAGTATGCAGATTATAGTAGGAAACCATCTAATATTAGCAATGGCAAAGTGGAAAGCGAGAACAAATGCGGTTCAGAAAACTCAATCTAAGACTGTGCTACACAAATGATGGACAGTCGCGTTTCATGAGATCCAACATGCACTTAGACAACAATATATCAAACAACACCGGAGAGAGCAGTAATATCAAAGTTTATAGTACTGAGAGAAAAGTAAAGACTCAAACAGAGCTGGCTGATTTGATTTTCTAGAGCACTATTGCATAAAACAAGCTGGAGTCAGAATGATAGAGACAAGGCGGACTATTTTGTCAGTAAACCTTACCATAAACTCATCAGATAGGCATGTCATAAATCTGATATCCGGCCAAAAGGAATGTACAGCGGATGATGG
Source organism: Loripinus fragilis (assembly GCA_964019695.1). NCBI lineage: Eukaryota > Metazoa > Mollusca > Bivalvia > Lucinida > Lucinidae > Loripinus > Loripinus fragilis. Next base: position 84,630,275 of record OZ026517.1, read on the forward strand.
CAATGCCAACAATAGTGGAATGAACGTTTGAAAATCCAAACAGTGCTCACCAAAACTGTGTCCACAGCGATGGTGTGGATTAGGTACTCAAACAATAAAGCCCTTACCTCAACCACCTAAGTGAATCACATTATTAATATATTAATACTATGCAACATGGCTTTCCCTTTACTAAAATGCAACATCTTCGCCTGGAATATCAGAGGCGCAATGTCCTCAGTTGGCTCACTAAGCAATTGATTGATGACTTTTACGTAGTTCTAGCATTCATCTCAGCGCACAAACTCAGAGAGCAGCATAAATTGTTTCTGGATTCAATACACAACAACTGTACATCTATATGCACATGGGACTCCTCTGTCGTTACAGGTGCAAGATGTGGCAAGGGAGGGGTTGCAGTCATGTTTAGGAAGACCTGTCAATTCAGTATTTCAACTTTAGATATTCCTTTGAATGACATGATTACTGAAACAAAAAAATTTCAACGTAACATGAGACCTAAATAGGCGTTTTCAGTTCGTATTCTTCAGGGACCTACAATATATCTGACTATTTAATTTTTTGAGAGCCTCCAAGATATACAAGACACTTCGTCGAGCTAGGAACTATAATATTTTTGGTGATATTAACTGTGATACAAACAGTCACCCACAATGATAGCAACTTAGTTGTGAGGCCCCCCAGGGGGTCTGTTCTCCCTTGCTCCCTTAAAATGATGCATTAATCTCCCCAAATCCCTGAAAAAATTCTCAGATCCCTGAAAGTATATTTTACCTTGCTCCACAAATGCTTAAAATTAAATCAGCTTCTCCCGAAATCCCGAAAAGTACAACCCAATTCTCCCTATAATGTATTTTCTCTCCATAGGATTAAATTCACATACTTAAAACTATGTAGATATACACAAGCACATGACTTAATGTTCATTTGATACTTGCGTTATACATGTAAAGACAGGGCTTAGCCCGCAAATACATGACATATAATTATTTTAATGAAATACATGATATATACAAGTAGCTCAAAGTATGCAGCCATCCTTAAAATGCTATTTCTGCACCTGATTGGGTAGATATGAAGGAATGCTCTCTAGATTTGATTTTTCAAAATAAGGGACAGACCGTTTGTTTCCAACAGCTTAAACTAGAAATTTTCTAAACAAAGGGAAAGTATTTATTTTTTGTAACCGTAAAAAGTAAGTAAGGGTGCAAAGATCAGGAATCAATACAATCAAGTACCACACCTGACCCAGGATACCAATGGGAAAGTGACAAACTCAAAGTAGACACCACAAACGAGAGCCAAGAGGTCAGCCCTTTCCCAGCAGGTGACCACAAAGCACATATAAACAGACGCGCACAAAGACATAGCAAACACAAGACAGAACAAAAACATAAAATATCCACAAAAGAAGTACCGCCTTGGAACGGTCAGTAAAATATTTTACTGGAGGGCTTAAACCGGTTTACAGCGCCAACCTCACCCTTAATTCAGACGTGGATCAAGACACATAGATATTTGGTTTCCATGAAAGATCCCTAACTTATCAAGGCATCATCTCCTAAAACATATAAATCAAGATTTAACAAGGAGATAAAGCAAGGGTAAGGACTCAACAGTAATTAAACTGAATACCGGAGCAAAAGAAATCCAACAGGTGAACCCCGGTGGGCCCGACAAACAGCCAAAGCATCAGGCCCCTACCATCTCATCAATAGATAAGTCTTTAAGTCGGAACCATCATAGAGTCTGAAGTCCGACCCACCGGCGTGCAATTAAAGAGGAAAGCAAAGTTGCCAACCGTGATTGGGTTGACTACCAAGCATGCAGTCTGTTGCAATACATTAATGTTATAGCCAATCTTTTTATAATGGGAAATTATTTTAATGAACTGCGCTGAAAAAATATTAGAGCCAACAATCTTCTTCAATTTATACACCAAGTCACCATAGAAATCAAGTTCCGAAAGTCCTTGGCGCAAGAGAGATTTAAGTCCAACTTGGAATTTAGAAATCAAATCATAGTATCGTCTATAAAATTTTGAAAATGTTTTGCGAAGTTTATGATACCAATAGCCTTGTTTAAGAAGTTTCTGAGTTAACCTTTTATTGCGAGTGTTGAAGTCAGCAACATAGCTAGATGCTCTAGCAAAGCGAATGAGTTGAGAGATATAGACTCCATAGGATGTAGAACGAGGACCATCATCTTCTAAAAATGGGAAATTGACCATTTCAAAATCAAAGTCGTCACGTTTATCATAAATTTTGGTAGAAACAATATCATTAGAAATTGACAAATGCAAGTCTAAAAATGCGGCTTCGGTATCAGAGGCATTGGCTTTATTCAGTTGGAGCTCTGAAGGGTATATTTGACTTACCATATTGTCAAAATAAACATTATTAATATTTAAATATCGTCCAAATATCTGGAAGTAGTGTTAAACGCATCAATAACATCAGCCTGCTTATCATCAGAAAGAGACATCATAAAGTCCCTCTCATAACAAAACAGGAATAAAACTGCAACCAAGGGAGCACAATTAGTGCGCATAGGAATCCCAACTACTTGTCTATAGAGCTTGGTGCAAAATCGAATAAAAATGTTGTACAACAAAAAGGTCAGCGCATCACATACATTTTGACACGATCATGCATGATATTTTTTAGGTTTTTCTGAAGTAAAAATTGCAACATCTTTTTACAATTGCTATCAGCCCCATACACGTGTTTAAATTCAGTGTCATAAAGTAAGTATATATCTGATCAGCATTCTTTAAAGTTTTAATAAAAATCAGTTGGTTAGCTAAAGGGAGCGCGTATTTAGCATTCTTAAGATTTTGAGCGGAAACAGATATTCTGAACGAAATTCTTACATAAGTCAAGGGCCATAACTATTACAAATATGCGAAAAATGATGTGCAATAATGATTTCAATGTATTTACAAAAGTAGTAGAGTATGACTAATAACAAATATGACTATTTCGTATGTCCCCAATCAAGTATAATTATATTTATATTTTTGAAGCAATCCTTCAATGAATCTTTAGATTTTTGCAACCGTTCATAGCCTCATGAATTACACAAATTTTATTGACAGCTGCCGAGTTCATTTTCCCATGCAATACGCTTCGAACATATAACTCATTCGCCAGAAGTAACGCTTGCCCAGTTCGAATTGAATTAAAGTTCCTACTTAAGTTCTTACGTAATAGATGTGCGCGCACGTTTACATCCGAACGGTTACAATTGCATCTTTAGTCGGTTGCCAAAGAATCAAAGTGAATAGCCCTATTTGTCCCACTTCAACTCTTCATCATAGACATAAATGATATGTTTATAAACTGCACAGCCTACTCTAATTAATAATCACTTATATGTGAGAACGCAATTGGCGCACAGCTAGAATTTATTTTGTAAAAAAACAATCATTTTGAGACTACTGACAATTTTAGAAACCATCATGATAGATAGGTCTAGAGGATGGAACCAGACAATCTACTAGAGTAACGATGCTCTGACCCACCGTTGATCTCTAGTAGGTTCCTGACATCACTATAGTAGCAATTTCGATTCAAACTTTAGTTACTATGGTAGGAACTATAGTTCGATTCGAATTGCACCACTGGTGTTGTGATTGATAGCGAGCCACACCCGAGTTGCACATGCAAAACAAGCTTCCTGTTTGCTCAATTGGATATCCGTGTTCACGCTGGCTGTTCCGCTTTTCCCGTTTTAAACTCCATCAAAACCATTAATACGATTACATATTAATACAAAACTGTTTTATTTCCTAAGTTATACTTTTTTACATTTTAGATAATAAGATGAAAATATAAGCAATAAAATCATTATTTGGTATGTTCATGGAATCATTAATACTTCGGGTCTCTTGCAAAGTTAACGTGAGTTAACTTTACAAGAGACCCGAATTATTCATGATTCATGAACATTCAAAAAAATGAATTTATTTCTTAAATACTCACCACTCTGCTGGACAGTCATCACAAGTATGACTACAGTTGCCATCAAGATGATAACAAGACATTTCCGACGGATAAATAAACGGATAAACAAGGTTTTCAGCAATGCGTAAGGCGGTGGTATCATTGTGTATGTAGAATTGGTTATATCTGAAACGAGAACATAACCATCAGGACTTTTACCTTCTCTACAAAACTGAGAATATTAGATCAAAGCAACAAATATCACATCTATGCAGTTGCTTAATTACGACTATTACTGTCTTTGTTAGGATGTCATCTTATTATATATACTGAGCGAAACTTCCAAACCGCCACTCGATATTTTCTCATATATCTTAACATACATGATACATACATGACTACAATTTACACTCAATATGGAAAAATCAATTATACAGAACTTGTCAAAATTTTATTTTGATAAATAGAAAGTAACATGCTCAATTGATAGACTGTGTAAAGGCAACATCGCATTTCATTTTCACACAAACGCTGAAAGTTGAACTCATCGCTTAAAACCAAGTAATCCAGGGACCTAAAGTGAAAAACATAAACTTTATGGTGTTATAAATTGACATTATTGAACATTTTTTGGTTTCACTTTTATTAAGTAGGAATTTTCAGGTAGTCCACATTGTTTCTATGGAAGCCCATATGACATAAAACAACACAAGAATGCTTTATGGGGATGACTTCTTTTTGTTCACTATATTATTGAAACTTTCTGGTGCTGTTAATGGACATTATTAAACACTATCGTGTATATTTTGTAATAAAAAAGCAATTTTCATGCAATTCAGTGTTCCTATGGAGGCCCATATGGCCTAAAAGAACACAGACATGTGTTTATGGTGATGAAATGTTTTTGTCTACAATATTAATGAAACACCCGTCACCAATTAACCATGTACTGCACATCAATCTTTTCACTTCCAACGTTCCAATGCAGCATTTGTGCATCACCGCACCAAAGTATGGTGGACTATACAGGACATTTTATGACGTACATAATACTTAGTTTTTGTCCATTTTTCTCGTCATACCAGTGCCAAATGAAAAATGACAGACAGGTTGTTGTGAAAACTTTCGTCTATCAAAACATGTCAAACTTTATGATAAATTATGATAAATTATGAATCCGTCTCAGAGAGGCCCCGTTTTCAATTGAATCCACAGCCCGACCCCTCTACTTTATGCTCATACAACGTTGACATTTTTGTGATAAAATAAAGTTGTCGGATAGTTGTCGATGAAAATACGAGTATACACAAAGCGAAAGATATTTAGCATCGTGTGCCACGTGCAAAAAACGGTATTAGTACTCTATCGTTACGCATAAATGAACATCCTTATTGAATCAAACTTTGTTATGTTCAATCGACGGATACATATGCCCAAATATACTGTGTCAAATATCATTTCAAACAGTTTAATAAAAAATGAGCTATATTGAAAATGTGTTTTGTAAACTGGCGGTTTAGAAGTTTCGTTCAGTATATGTTGTTTGTATCCTCATGGGCTTCATATCCTTTTGGACCTAGAAATAAAGCTATCTATCTATTTTTTTTTTAAAAAAAAATGCATGCCTTGATTATAAAATTAGACAGACGGATCACTGATTCACCAAATTAGTATTTTCATTATGCTCAGAAGTTTGTGGCATAAAGGTTCTATGAGTCTTAACTATAAATGTACAAGGAACGCCAGTTAATTATAACAATATTTAATTTGTAGGTGTTTTTTCCTTCTTTTCAACCAGTTTAATTCTATCATATTGCCAGATTTCAATCCAAAACAGCAATGTGTAAACTTTGTAATCAAAGTCAGTTCAGTCGGTTATCAAGCTTCATAAGGAAGGAAGTCCGTTCCTGATAATTTCCTTAAAACTAATAAAATGTCCGCTTTAAATTTGGTACTCCAAAACAAAATTTTGACTGCTGGTATTCCAAACTTAACTGTGATCAATCTATCTACCTTTCTCCTTTGAAGTAAAAACAAGTTAATTGATTTGTTTTGAAAACAACTCATTTCATGGCTGTGGTCATCAAGCATAACAATAGCTGTTAAATATGTTTGGACAAGAACCTGTTAAGAGTTCGATTTTCAGTCTTAAGGGCTAATTGACCAGAGTTATCAATTTCCAAACTGCTTACATCCTATTTTAGAGAAATAAAGATTATAAAAAGTTTAGCAGGTTTGAAAAGCAGACAATAACCACAACAAGAGAGTAAGAATGTTCTCACTGACTTATGAAAGCCAAAATTAATGATTAATTGACACCAAATATATATGACACCTCGGATAATCGCATATCGCCGTTTCATTCCATAGAAAAATCATAGTTCTTCAGAAATTACCTATGAGCGTCTAAAATTCGATCGTCATCAGAGTGAAGTACGAGTATTCTGACAGATGTCTTAGCTGGTGATTTATGCCAAAGACGAACTACCTATTTTTTCCAAGTTAAAGAGTCAGGGCAAGGGCCTCTCGAATTTAATAGAGCTTTTTTCTTCTAGCTATATAAGTAGCTGCTTTCAACACTCAAGTTGCAGGATCAATTCTACAGCTGCTTTACGAGGAACATTCATTTTGGAACTGATGCCCCCGAAGCATGGATGGACCTTCTTCGTGAGAGAAAATCTCGCGAATCGTCGCGGATTTCTATTAATTCGTACCCAATTCGTGCTGCATTCGGCGTATTCTTAACTAATTCGTGATCGGTTCTTTAACTTATTGGTCGTATCGTACTGGCGACTCAGGCCGTATCCAGCCGAATCACGCGAATATTCATAACTGTTTCTTACCTGTTTCGTAATTGAATCGTAGAACATCACGAATGGGTTGAAATATTTACAATTCCGAGGGTCATCCAATAAGTTCTGACAATGACCCCATAAAACAAAAACTATTTCTCTAGGACCTGTTTAATAATCTTCACATGTTATTTAGAATATAGGGAATTGAATCACCTGTTCAAATAGTTTCCATTTTGCAATCGCAACGGTTGCTAGGCAACCAAAGAACACAATGTAAAGGGCTATGGACGGGACACTATACATGGTATACATGCCCAAATTTCTAAGAAATTACAAACTCCTCTAAAAAACTTTTTATGTTGATAAACAAAGGCATTATGTATGTTGATTCTGAATATCATAGATAATGGTTTAGCTTGTGACTGTGGTGTTAGCAGGGTTTTGTTTATAACATATCAGTGATTTTGCAAGGACTATTTTACTTAAAAATGGGTTGTACTAAAAGTGTATTATATTTGGTATATAGCATTTATTGAAATTTAATATTTTCTATGGGTGAAGAAGACTATAAAACAGATTTATCGAAACATGTCTCTATTAATACGCATATAGATCGTAATGGCTTTTATTAAGTGTTTAAAATGTACTATTTTATAATTAACGCTTAAAGTGAGGCAAAAATGTAGTTTTCTGTTGTTGCCTAGCAACCAAGAACGTTCAAAGCAACTAGGTTAATGTCATTGTGGCATATGCTTTTATGGATCAATTGTGTATACAGACAACATCACCAATCACTAATATAACTTACCAAAGAAACATACAGCATCTTTATCTAACTCTACCCCCAGCAGAAATTAGTTAAAAACGTGATTTTTTGTGGCCATGGACTCTCACAGTGTTGTCTACAAATTTGTATAGCATAAGATCAGGTTGTGATAAAAACTCCAAATTTCAAACATGAATAGGCAAAACACATGGCCACATGCAATGGGTTATATAATTCTGATTACAATAACAGTTTCTGAAATATGAGACCATTGTCAGAACTTATTGGATGACCCTCGTCTCTACGAATTCGAACATTTATCGATTTTTGATGCCTCGGAGGATTCGTGGTCTGTGTGGAATAGGGACACTAACCAGATAAAAACTTAAAAAGGATGTTATATATGAATATATTCAGCAACTAAAGATAAACTATTTTATCGCGGCGTATCACGCCGTGCTTACTTTGATAGTTTTCAAGTTGTTGCCGTGTCCTTCAGCGCCGAATTTTCCTTTCCGCTTTGCTGTTTTGTTTTGACATAAATCAACTGAAAGTTAAATTTGCGGATCATTATGCAATTACGAAAACGGACTCCGTACAAATTCATTGCTTAATAATTAGTGAAGACAGCTAGAGTTTTTTTATAGTTAACATGATAATATTTGCTTGAAAATAAACATTGCAAGTGAACTCACTAAACACTCTGTGAGGCTTATTGTGGTCATTTTCATGAAACTGTGGAGTTTTCAGTATGCTGGTTAAAGAGATATTATTACAAGTTTCAGAACATTCGGAACACCACTCGTATGTATACCAACTAAAACAGTGTTCAAATCTGGTACACAGTAATTTGCCAGTTGATTCAGCATCACTGCCCTAATTTCGCTGTACATTTGGCATTCAAAATAGTACAAGATGGTACAGGATTGTGTTTTGCCCAGAGTTCGGAGTTTCAGTTCGGAGTTCGGAGTTAGACCAAGATATTCCTGGTTCAGCGGGTTCATGGTTCGGAGAAAGGACCGGGTATAACCCTGGTTCGGCAGATTTGGAGAAAGGCCCGTTCCTTTCTCCGAACTCCGAACTCTGATAGGTTCGGAGTTCAGAGAAAGGACCAGGCCAAACCCTGGTTCGGCAGGTTCGGAGAAAGGCCAGTTGTTTTTCTCTGAACTCCGAACCCTGGCCGGTTAGGAGTTTGGAGAAAGGCCAGTTTCTTTGGCAGGTTCGGAGTTCGGAGAAAAGACGGGGCCGAACCTTGGTTCGGCAGATTCGGAGTTCGGAGAAAGGACCGAGCCGAACCCTGGTTTGGCAGATTCAGAGTTCGAAGAAAGACCGGTTCCTTTATCCGAACTCTTGCACAAGGGTTTGGCCAGGTTCTTTCTCTTTAAAAAAAATGAAAAATGAAAAATGAAAAAAAAAAGAGACAAAGGGGAAAAAAATAAAAAAAAAATAAAGAAAGAAAAAAAAGAAAAAAAAGGAAAAAAAAAAGAATAAAAGAAAAAAAGAAAGAAAATAGGAAAAAAGGTTCTTCCTCCGAACCTCTCGAACTAGGGTTCCTGTTCCTTTTTCAAACTCCGAACGCAAACTCCGAATCAGGGTTCGGCCAGGTTCTTTCTCAAAACTCCGAACCTGCCGAACCACGGTTTGGCCCGTTCCTTTCTCCGAATCCAAACCTGCCAAACCAGGGTTCAGCCCTGTCTTTTCTCTGAACTCAAAACCTGCCAAACCAGAGTTCGGCCCATTCCTTTCTCCGAACTCCGGACCTGCCAAACCAGGGTTCGGCCCGTTCCTTTCTCTGATTTCCGAACCTGCCAAACCAGGGTTAGGCCAGATCCTTTCTCTGAACTCCGAACTCCGAACCAGGGTTCGGCCCGGTCCTTTCTCCTAACTCCGAACCGGAACTCCGAACTCTGGGTAAAACACAAATCCTGGACCAAACTGAAATAGTTCAACTGCAACACTGGCACAGTGAGGACTATCAACAATAGTTGTTTTTTTCTAAACTGAAAGATGACAGTTAAGAGCACTGCAATCAGTTCTTAGTCGGGTATGTTATATCTGAGAAATTCGTTGGCCTGCGTTATAATAGTTAGATGGGCTTTTTTTTTGCTTAGTTGATAAAGGCGGCGCCTCATGAATGCGAAATTAGGACTGGTCAACCTTAGACGTAGGTAAAAGCTGGAAATGAGGCCTGGTTTTATTCAAAAGTAACTGTATCATCTTGCGACATTACATCAGTCATTATTTAGTCCTTAAAACGCCAGCAAAATAGCTGCATCTGAAAATGCTTATTTAACATAAGCATAGAGGCAAACATTGTGGACCCAGATCAGACTGCTCCTACAGGAGCAGTCTGATCTGGGTCCACACTGTTTGTCTATGCGGCTTCACATATTTTAGTGGACGACAAAAACATACATTGTGTGATCATGCGCTTTAAGGGTTAATAAATGTGACTTCAGTGTGTATACAGTGAGGATTTTCATGAAATGCACGCACGTATGCGCGGCTCAAAAAGCTTATTTACTCTTTATCAAATTATTAATAAAACCTGATTTCCCTTCCTTAGCAGATGAAATAGCCGAACCACGCCCAGAGATGAATATTAAAGTTGCCGCCTTTACAGTGAGGGAAAAGTCTATTAATACACTAGAAGGCACAAAGGATCTATAGTGCAGCTGGGTTATGGCCAATGTGTGTCTGTCGCACCCCTAAATGTGAAAATGTAATAGGGCCCGGTAAATGTGAAAACTTTTAACGCTAAATGTAATAAAGCCTGTAAATGTGAAAACGTTTAACCGTAAACGTGAAAACAATTTTACCTAGTTGCGTTGGTAAATGTGAAACCTTTTTTATATACACATAAACAATGATTATCATAAGCAACTATAATTTGCGAAGACTGGCATATAAGGTGCTTTTTTCTCCATGCTTCAGCGGATCATTGGTGTGGAACCCATTACGCTGGTTACGCACGTGCGTAATATAAATACTATAAACCCATTCAAAGGAGATCACTTAATGAGATAAAAATGATCAGCCATACTATAATAAACTGCTCTTAAAGGAAAAAATTCGCTCCCTCTGGGAGCAAATTCTTCCTTTAAGAGAAGTTCCCATTTCAAAAGGGATGCAATTGAAGAGAATCATTGCTTGATCCAGTAGTCTCCCTTTGATGTCCATAACTTTTCAGCATTCTGGCTTCGCCATTGAGCGGAGGACCAGTGTTTCGATGCCATCAAAAATTTTGTGTTCGCAAATATCGTGTTGCTAGCTCCGTTTCTAGCATGTTTGCATTCAAACAAAGAAAGAAAAGATACAAAACATATGGGCGGCGACGCATATAGGCTGACTTTGCTGCATGCGAACAACAAATATTCCAGACCAGTCTGCGTGTCCGTTGTTACGATGTTGAATGTCAGGGACATCAGAATCAGTGATGGTTGCGTATACGCACAAATACGCAAAGGTTTAGGTATGCACCTAGTCACCTATACGAACCGTGATACGGTACCTTTTCTACTATTAGTCCAATATAAGAGCGGTTTGTATGAGATAGAGTTCACTGTTTCTTTATTTAGCAACGCGGGCATGATTTTGTTACCTTTCTTGAAGATCTTGTGCATTTCTCTCTATATAAAGGGCGGAATTGCCCATTTTTGTTAGGGGACATTATAAAGTTACCATAAAGAGGTACTTTATAGAGACGCTATTCATTATTATAGAAAGGTACGTGAAGTTATATATATTTGACCATGATGAAATTGTACATGTTAGAGCTATGGCGATTTAGTGTTATTGCATTGAATCACGATGTCTCCGGCAGGTCGCATTTTACTGAAATAATAAGTCACTCGTTTTCTATTTGTTGTCTGTTGAATCAGCCATCATTCCGTGTACGGGTTCTATCGGGCGTTATCAATAACGTCCCGTTTGTTTTGGCAAAAATAACAATTGTTACGCACTTGCGTATTAACCTACGCATATGTGTAGTGCCTAAAAATCTTTTGGGACCGTTCTTGCGGCTATAGTAAAGCTGTCCGGATGTACTTGAAGGGTAATTCGGCCAAAGGTGGTCGCAGGCTATGTCGGGTCTGCACATAAAACCATAAATGCATGCTGGAAGATTTACCGGAGACAGATAGGTGAATAAACATTTTAGCAGCTAGGTTTTAAGTTGTTGTGATTTATATTGCGTTGTTTGAAAGACGATTTACCTTCCAGAGATAGTCGACTTTCTGTAGCGCCCTGTATGTGTCGCATTGAGTTATACCTAACGCATATACGAGTTAAGGGTTAGGTGCATACACTAAAACACACTTACATAAATAAGGTAATAGCTGACATTTACGTTTAGAGATTAGGTGGTTTTTCACCAAAATACATGTAGAAGTATTGTACATTTTTCACGCATAAAACAGCAGAATGTAAACTCTCAATATTGATGTAAATATTGTGTTTGACGATGGGTCATAAGTAGCTGTTTATGAATGATACGGTATGCAAGTACAAAATTAGCACATGGACAGGGTGATGTCCGACGTGACGTCCAAACGTTACGTCAGCACCACGCTGCTCAACGTCTTCGTGGAATTTCAAAAAGAATAGGTATCAGTATTTGTAAACCTCGAAACTATCTAGATTACTTGACCTGAAAGGGAAAAAAGGCCACGGGTTCTCGATGTTTTGGCTGCGATAGCGTCACAAACCAGGGTCACGTTACGATAGCGTACTGAAGATTTTTGTAATGTATGGGTTTGTTAGTTTTGCAAAAGAGATTGTTTAGCGCTGACATAGGTCAGTCACTAAAATACTTCTCTATTACACATATTTTAGTGTGGATATTTAGAAGAGCAGATCCATCCTAACCGCATGTGAGCCGTTAGCCATACACCCACGGGTGAGGGCTAATCGCGCGCTTATAGGGTTAGGCTGTAGTTTATAAAAATGGAACCACTGAAATTATTTTTATTTTTTGAACTTGAAACAAACAACTCCATTTTTGACGCAACAGAGTGATTCTGAGTAACCAAGATTCTAAAAGTAGATTTTTTTTTGCAGAATTATCTCTGATTTGTGTCCACTCCTACGTTGAAGGTAGAATGTTGGTGAACCATAGTATCTGAAACCTGAGGGCACCTAACAGTCGTCCCCTTAGGCCACGAACAGCGTGGGATCAGGCCCCAGGATTCGATAATTCCAACGTAGCCAGAAATCAACTACATACCCTATGAGTTGATAAGCCAACCGGCTGGAATCGCGATTAAACAAATAAAGGTGACTTAAAGAGTCAAGATCGCGATCCAAAATACGCGGGTTATAAAAGAAGTCCCATAGAAATAGATCTGACGTCTCAGTGCAAGGTGACGATTAGGTATAAATTATCTCAGAGCCTATTGACTAAGAGTCAACGATTGTGTGGCCAAGAAGATGTAGTTTTCGCGAAACGCATAAATCAAGGGAAAGCACTCCATACCGCGATACTTAAGATTAGATGGGCCCAGTTTTTTTTCCTAGATCTTAGATTTGTATGTGAATTATATTCTTTACGTTTCTTATTTCTGACTAGTTGACGTACATCTAGAACAGGACACTCTAAGATTGATTCTAATTGAAACGATCTTAGAGTGGCAACTTGCCCTAGTATAGGATGGTCAACTAGCCAGAAATAATAGCGTAGGCGGTGTCATTGTATTATTAATGTGTTGTCGATGGGTTTTTTTAGTACATAAAGTACTGAAAAGTTATTACTAGTTGTGTGCATTTTTTTCCCTGGTAGCATCGTCATCGCCTAAAGGAATTTTCCAATAAAATTTCCCCTCTTCCTTTCTGACCGGCTTTATGTCGTAGATTAGACTGGGTGTCCGCCAAGTCTCATTTATTGTTCGCTAATACCAAAACATAAAATAAGCGAAATTTCACTATGTAAGGACAGAATATTTGCTTGCAGGCTACTGCATTTGTCATTCCCTTTAATTTGATATGCAACATGACCGTGCTGAAAAAAGTAGACTTTTGACCTATTGACCCCACCCACCCCCAGGGTCAGGGGGAATATATGGGTTAACATTTGCTACCATGTTGCTAGCATGCGCTATCTTCTTTAATTCGATATGCAACATGTCCATATTCCAAAAAACTTGAATTTTGACCTCTGTCCAACCCCTTAAATTCGCCCGGGGGGGGGGGGGGGGGGGAGGCGGCAGGCTTTAAAGGTAAAATTCTGTTTGGTATGATTCATATTTTTTGGTATCTCTGTTTGCATGTGAATTTCAGTAAAAAATAATGAGAACTGACTGAATTATTGCGAACATTAGATACATGTATTTGACATTCTCTGTATTTTTCTACGGACCATTAGGAAAATACGGAGTAGCGGCCCGATATGCCGGGTAGCGCAGCAGCGGCCACGTTTTTATTTGTGCTGGTCTTTACGTCGTGGCGATGGTGCCTATCTTACATGTAAGATGCGTGAACATATGTTAACTCTTAACTAATGTAAGAAAGAAGGCAACGATCAGGAATCGATACAATCAAGCATCACATCTGACACAGGACAAAACACGAAACGTAAGTAACAACAATGATCCAGTGCGTATAGAAGGCATTGTACATGTATATACATATTGCATATGTCTAACGTCGGCATATGGTGAGATTTTATGCATCTGCAAAATTCGCCATAGATACCAAATACGATTTTAAGTTCATTTTTCAGTGTGGAATTGGCGTCTATCACAAATTGAATGAAGAAAAAATGTTATGCACTCAGCTGGTCACAGAAAAATCCTAAACAATATCAAACCCTTTGTAAGAATTTTACTGAAATTGCCAATGAAAAAATCTCGCGAAAGAACACATCCAAATTTCAAAAGAAAAAAATCTTTCCTTTATGAGCAGTTCCTTATAGAATGGAAAATCATTTTTATCGCATTAAGTGACCTCTCTTGAAAGTTACTACTTTTTATTATGCACGTACATAACCTGCGTAATGGGTGCTATGCTAATGCTCCGCTGAAGCATGGATGAAAATATGCCAGTCTTCGCAGTTGCTTATGATAATCACTGTTTTCGTGTATATAAAAAAGGTTTCACATTTACCGTCGCAACTAGGTATATTTGTTTCACGTTTAGGGTTAAACGTTTTCACATTTACGAGGCCTTATTACATTTAGCGTTAAAAGTTTTCACATTTACTGGGCCTTATTACATTTTCACATTTAGGGTTGCGACAGTGCGTCTATTACTATTTGCAAGTTATAAACTGCAGAATCTTCCACAGAAGCTGGAATTAAATTGGTGAAAATTAAAAAAAATGTTGAGATAAGGTGAAATTGCTCGCCACCTTTTCCAGCAAAGTTTTCAAAGGCAGTCTTCGTGGAATCCGTTAAAATGAGTATGTATCAGGGAAGTATTTAAGCCAGACTCGTTCTTTCATTTTGGATACATGTACATCCCAACACTGCATGTCCGAACCAAAGATATCCCAACTCAAACTATGTGTAACATGAACCCTATTAATCCGTTGCAGGTGCTGGTTATAGATTATAAGAATCTTTCATGAGTATGAGGGTGGGATAGAAAAATCCGTCCCGAGGATCACCGATTCGCATCATGAGGCTTGCCGAGTAATGACAATCGGTGATCGCGAGGGACAGATTTTTCTATCCCATCCTCGCACGAAGTATAGATTCTTTTTCTTGCTCACCACTTAGAAGACCTGATTTATTTTGGAAAAACTTGAAAGAGACTTCCAGAAAATCCTGAATACGCTAAGATGCGACATAGTGACGTCATTTTAACATTACAATGACGTCACGGATGGACGTGCGGCCAGCGTGCGGCTGTTCGTTTTTTATCTTTCTCTAGGGCTGGTATGGGTGTGTGAGATAAATAGAATCCATCATTGGTGTTCAGTGGGGACAGAAAAATCCCAACCCGAGGGCCCACCATTCCAGTGGGAAACGAGGCTTGCTTAGTTTCCTACTGAACGGTGGACCCGAGGGTTGGGATTTTTCTGGAACTACTGAACACCAATGATCGATTCTTTTTCTCATATACCACGACCGTACGGTACAGTGCTGTGTAATATTTGTTTGTGACATCACTGAGATCGATGTTTACAGTCAATGACGCGCGCCGTACAAATCAACTTGAAACAGCGAATAAACAGCGCATTAAACAATGAACAAATTGTTATTTCATCAAAATGGATTTACAAGAACTAGCTTATCAGCTACACTAACTCAAGTAATTTTGTTGAGGAAAATGTGTGTCTGTGGTGTGTTTTTACATCGTCAAGGCTCCTGTCCCAGTGGATTCAGTCACTCAATGCCCAATTCAACAGGTAAAATATGTCAATTGCAATGCACTCAGCATGTGCAAAGCATTGAACAAAGGTTTGTAAGTAAAATGCGAAGTTTAACTTTTGAACCAAGTTGAAGGCCGACTTAAAGCGCTGAAAATTCAACATAGAATTTTTTCCTGACTGACAACAATTCAACTTTCGTTCTGGAAGGAATACAGTCATGCGCCAAAAATGTTATCCCACATTAGCAACCGGCCGCGTGTAGCTTATCTCGTATTAGTTACGCTTATCTCACATGGGTAGCAATGTGGGACAAATAAAATCCATCATTGGTGTTCAGTGGGGACAGAAAAATCCCAACCCGAGGGCCCATCGTTCCAGTGGGAAACGAGGCTTGCCACGTTTCCCACTGAACGGTGGACCCGAGGGTTGGAATTTTTCTGGATACACTGAACACCAATGATCTATTCTTTTTCTTATATACCACGACCGTACGTTACAGTACTGTGTAATATTTGTTGGTGACGTCACTGAGATCGATGTTTACAGTCAATGACGCGCGCTGTATAAATCAACTTGAAACAGCGAATAACAGCGCATTTAACAATGAACAAATGGTTATTTCATCAAAATGGATTAACAAGAACTAGCTTATCAGCCACAGTAACTCGAGTAAGTAATTTTGTTGAGGAAAATATGTGTGTGTGCGGAGTGTTTTTACATCGTCAAGGCTCCCCGTCCTGGTGGACTCAGTCACTCAATGCTCAAAACAACAGATTAAAATATGTCAATCGCAATGCACTCAGCATGTTCAAAGCATTAAATAAAGGTTTTAAGTAAAAATGCGCAGTTTTACTTTTAAACCAAGTTGAAGGCCAACTTCAATCGCTGGAAACTCAACATAGAATTTTTTCCTGACTGACAACAATTCAACTTTCGTTTTCGAATGAATACAGTCATGCGCCAAAAATGTTATCTCACATTAGCAACCGGTCGCGTTTGGCTTATCTCGTATTAGTTACGCTTATCTCACATGGGTAGCGATGTGGGACAGATTTTTCCAACAGCGAGCTTACATAGGGATCACTCGATCTGGTATGCGTTGGTATGTGAGAAAGATTTTTCCGACAGTGAGCTTGCATAGGGATCACTCGATCTCGTTTGCCTTGTTATGTGAGAAAAATAGAATCCATCATTGGTGTTCAGTGGGGACAGAAAAATCTCAACCCGAGGGCCCACCGTTCCATTGAGAAACGAGGCTTGCCGAGTTTCCCATTGAGCGGTGGACCCGAGGGTTGGGATTTTTCTGGAACCACTGAACACCAATGATCGATTCTTTTTCTCATATACCACGACCGTACGGTACAATACTGTGTAATATTTGTTGGTGACGTCACTGAGATCGATGTTTACAGTCAATGACGCGCGTTGTACAAATCAACTTGAAACAGCGAATAAACAGCGCATTAAACAATGAACAAATGGTAATCTCATCAAAATGGATTTACAAGGACTATCTAATCAGCCACAGTAACTCGAGTAAGTCATTTTGTTGATCAAAATGTGTGTGTGT
This sequence comes from Loripinus fragilis, assembly GCA_964019695.1. NCBI lineage: Eukaryota > Metazoa > Mollusca > Bivalvia > Lucinida > Lucinidae > Loripinus > Loripinus fragilis. Next base: position 84,647,658 of record OZ026517.1, read on the forward strand.
GGTGTGTTTTTACATCGTCAAGGCTCCCGTCCCGGTGGATTCAGTCACTCAATGCCCAACATAACAGGTTAAATATGCCAATCGCAATGCACACAACATGTTCAAGGCATTGAATAAAGGTTGTAAGTAATAATGCGCAGCTTTACTTTTAAACCAAGTTGAAGGCCGACTTAAATCGCTGAAAATTCCACATAGATTTTTTTCCTGACTGACAACAATTCAACTTTCGTTTTGGAAGGAATACAGTCATGCACCAAAAATGTTATCTCACATTAGCAACCGGCCGCGTGTGGCTTATCTCGCATTAGTTACGCTTATCTCACATGGGTAGCGGAGTGGGACAGATTTTTATAACAGCGAGCTTACATAGGGATCACTCGATCTCGTATACGTTGGTATGTGAGAAAAATAGAATCCATCATTGGTGTTCAGTGGGGACAGAAAAATCCCAACCCGAGGGCCCACCGTTCCAGTGGGAAACGAGGCTTGCCGAGTTTCCCACTGAACGGTGGGCCCAAGGTTTGGGATTTTTCTGGAACCACTGAACACCAATGATTGATTTTTTTTCTCATATACCACGACCATACGGTACAGTACTGTGTAATATTTGTTGGTGACGTCACTGAGATCGATGTTTACAGCCAATGACGCGCGCTGTATAAATCAACTTGAAACAGCGAATAAACAGCGCATTAAACAATGAACAAATGGTTATTTCATCAAAATGGATTTACAAGGACTATCTAATCAGCCACAGTAACTCGAGTAAGTCATTTTGTTGATCAAAATGTGTGTGTGTGGTGTGTATTTACATCGTCAAGGCTCCCGTCCCGGTGGATTCAGTCACTCAATGCCCAACACAACAGGTTAAATATGCCAATCGCAATGCACACAACATGTTCAAGGCATTGAATAAAGGTTGTAAGTAATAATGCGCAGCTTTACTTTTAAACCAAGTTGAAGGACGACTTAAATCGCTGAAAATTCAACATAGAATTTTTTTCCTGACTGACAACAATTTAACTTTCGTTTTCGAAGGAATACAGTCATGCGCCAAAAATGTTATCTCACATTAGCAACTGGCCGCGTGTGGCTTATCTCGCATTAGTTACGCTTATCTCACATGGGTAGCGGAGTGGGACAGATTTTTCCAACAGCGAGCTTACATAGGGATCACTCGATCTCGTATACGTTGGTATGTGAGAAAAATAGAATCCATCATTGGTGTTCAGTGGGGACAGAAAAATCCCAACCCGAGGGCCCACCGTTCCAGTGGGAAACGAGGCTTGCCGAGTTTCCCACTGAACGGTGGGCCCGAGGGTTGGGATTTTTCTGGAACCACTGAACACCAATGATCGATTCTTTTTCTCATATACCACGACCATACGGTACAGCACTGTGTAATATTTGTTGGTGACGTCACTGAGATCGATGTTTACAGTCAATGACGCGCGCTGTATAAATCAACTTGAAACAGCGAATGAACAGCGCATCGAACAATGAACAAATGGTTATTTCATCAAAAAGGATTACAAGAACTAGCTCATCAGCCACAGTAACTCGAGTAAGTAATTTTGTTGAGGAAAATATGTGTGTGGTGTGATTTTACATCGTCAAGGCTCCCTGTCCTGGTGGATTCAGTCACTCAATGCCTAACACAACATGTTAAATATGCCAATCGCAGTGCACTCAGCATGTTCAAAGCATTTAATAAAGGTTGTAAGTAAAGATGCGCAAATTTACTTTTAAACCTTGTTGAAGGCCATCTTAAATCGCTGAAAATTCAACATAGAATTTTTTCCTTACTGACAGCAATTCAACTTTCGTTTTCGAAGGAATACAGTCATGCGCCATAAAAGTTATCTCACATTAGCAACCGGCCGCGTGTGGCTTATCTCGTATTAGTTACCCTTATCTCACATGGGTAGCGATGTGGGACAGATTTTTTCGACAGCAAGCTTTCATTGGGATCACTCGATCTCGTATGCGTTGGTATGTGAGAAAGAAATATCTCACATGGGTAAAAACAACGGAAATCCCGATCTGGTGTGCGAGAAAAAACAAATGATTATTAGACTAATACATTTGTAATTCATTGTCTAGCCTCACCCCAACTTGTTCCTATCTCTGTCAGCTTTGCAAGACGTTGGGAATACTGCATATCACGTGGCAATACAGTGACCTAATAGTTGAATAATACTAGGATATGTTTTATTAGGATTTAAACTCATTTGAGCAGAATCGAAAATACCACTCTTATCAATTGGGCCAGTCCATTTTCTGTATACGGTATAATATAAATGATATATTATAAAACGGCGCTAACTTGGAAAGTAGACCAAGTAAAAGTATGGCATTAAACCATAATCGTGGTGATATGAAGTATTCTATATATTTTTAAATTTATATTTTAAACCATTTACTCGTTACATCCTACTGTTATTTGCTGATAACTTTTGCAAACAGTTTTGAGCCAGATTAAGCCCGGCAAAACGTCGGGCCCGATCTAGATCCAAACTCTTTGAAGGCCCGATCTGGATCCAAACTGTTTGACACGTTGATGATAATGTATTCTTAAAAAGATTTAGAAAACAATCAGCAGACGACAAAAAACGAGCCAAATTACCCAAACTTTTTATGACTGCTTCATTTGAAAATTTAAGTTGTTTTTTTTTTATTTTAAAAAATAAGATTACGGTCACCAGTTTATATTCTATACATTTAAATACTTTTAAATATAAATGCAATTTACCTTGTTTCAACACTTCTGACGCTGGACTCTATGTGGATGCTAGTAGGTAGGCCGAGATTCTACTCCCAGATTGTTTAGAAGATATATGATATGCATGTAGCATATGGTACAGTTTTTGTCTAGGAAATAATTCCGTCGATAATTCGTATTGAAAGCCCCAGTTGGAAAATGATCTGAATTCAGATGGTAAATGGGCCTCGATCGTCGCGAGATAACATACAAACAACACAGGCGCAGACAAACCTGCGCATCCACACGGTCTGCTCAGCGCCTTCATTCTAGGGAAAGTAAATTAATTAAACTTGCTTCAAATAAGTTCAGTATTATAGCAAGTCTCTGTTGCTGACCAGACTGCTTTTGAGCCTTGCCTGGTCGTAACCCTCGGTGACAGGGTTTCTAGCGATTTATAAATATACTGAACAAAAAAAGAAAGTTTACACCTGATGCTCTTCTGCCAATATGTCAAAATCCATATAAGCACTTATCGTGCATTGTACTACTTGAAAGCATGGCCATTTTGTCGTACAACTTGTGATTCATGTTTGAATATTTAAGCATATGGCGTTGTCTTTGATGCTTTAAAAGCTGGAGGGGTCGTTTCCAAAAATCACAGATTGAAGGTTAAAATTCAATGCTTTTCGCAGTGCTCAGCAAGTTAAATGAAAATTTGACTGAATCAACAAAAAGTCGCTGCCATCTGTTAATTCAGACACTTAAGGGGCAATTCTTCAAAATTTTCTATACGCTAACCACTTGAAATGTGCGAATTCAAGCTGTTGAAAAAGTGCTTTCCAATGCAAATGTTCACGGGTATTCATTTTAAAGTTGGAATGGCATATGAAACTAATTACGGTAAAACGGTTATGTGCAAAACAGTATATCTTCAAGCTACTGTCACTCCATCAATAGAGTGTAGGGAAAAGTCACACAATACTTCAGAAACGGCAACATTTCATTATGTATGGATAAAGAAGAATTGATGCATTGAAAATCACTATACTTTCAATCAAAAGGGAGATAATTTGCTACAAGATCAATTTCAAACTCGAACCAGAATCTATATTAATTAGCAATTTAATGCTGATTTTCGTACATGTACGATTTTGTTTAACTCTACACTATGACACATTTTGAAAAATCGTAAGCCCGTAGCCCGTAGACGCATCGCAATTTATTACCAGGATCCCCACACGAGCACCGCACGCTGATCGTGAGGACAGCGCAAGATTTTAGATGGTCGTTTGGACCCCTTAATGATCGTAGGCTCTTAAGATAATCGTAGGGAACCCGCAAGGACATAGCACGGGTATAGTACAATTTTTGTGCGGAGGTCGTGAAGATTACATAGTGGCTGCATGATGACTGTGCGGCTTCCGTACGATTTCTGCAAGGTCTCTGTAAAGGCTGTCTCGGTCTGTCCCTGAAAGAAATCGCAGGGTGATCGTAGAGAATGTACATACGTCGTAGCTTAGAGACACCAACAATGCCTGAAAAATCGTACCGAAAAGCATAGACAAATAAATCGTATGATGCCCGTAGCAAATATAACTGTGGCATTAACAACAAAGATTATCATGAAGTTTATTTCTGCTCACGCGCAGAGCTGACTTGTACTGATAAGGCTTAAAAACGTCTAATTTCGATAACTCTATCAAGAATTGAAAGAGGGCATAAATTGATCTTGCATTTTGCAGTCGGATGTCTCCTAAATCATTAAACGAGACTACCACAGTAATTTGAAGTTTGATCAAAATTTCATATACCATAAATACCCTTAGGGTTCACACATAGGGTACGAGTCACGTGATCGCTGGAAATTCATACTTGAAAGCCCAGAAAATATTTCTTGGACCCAACAAACCCAATTATATTGACAGGGTGAAAGGATGTGTTTGTGCACCCTAAGGGTATTTATGGTAAATGAAATCTTGATCAAACTTCAACTTACTGTGTAAGTCTCGTTTAATCTTACAATTTCATGCCCATAAATACCCTTATCGGTCCCTATAGAGAATTTAGAGTTGCTGTGTCCAATAATAAACAAACCGGAGCATACCAAATCCTGCTTTATCCATAACAGTACCTCACATTGTACAGGGTAAACATGACCTATAACCTCAAAAAATCAATAATCCAATGGGAGTCTGAATGTATCTGTATTTGTTTACGTCCACGACGTGGAAGTTTATCTGCACAGTGTGTAGTACTGATAACTCGTTTCACTCATCTTGATTTAGTAGCGCGAGCCACTCCTTTAACGGGAGCTTGCATTGAAATGAACAGCTGTGTCTCCTGACCTCTCAAACTATGCGTCCTATCTATATACTCGCGCAATGGCGAACAATGCATAATTACTTGTTCTGAATATATGATTGAAACCTAATATTATCCTGATGCACTACAGGTCTAGAATGTTTAAAGAGACTAAGTCTGCAACTATGAACATTTTTCGAAAAAAAATATTTTCTTTTTAAATCATTTGTAAAAGTAGAATTAAGTTACATTTTCATAATAAATATGTTCACTTTAGCTGAAAACTGCATGGAAAAGTGATTTATCTTATTAATTCCTCTTGTTGGTAATTATTTGCGTCCCTCCAATAATTAAAGACAGTAACTTTTTAACATAAATACTGTTGTTTTGATATTGATAATTTGTTAAGAATTACGAAATTGGTAAAATGTGTATCTGAATTTTAGTTTTTTAATGTGTTCTTGAAAAATAGAAACATTATTTCTAAAATTAAAATATCAAAGTTACAGACTATGCAGCTTTAAGCACAACAGAAAACTGTAACTCCAAACTGTCTTCATGAAATATGCCATCTTCAACTTCTAATAAATGAATACTTTGTCCCCTTTGGCCTTTTAGGAGTAAAAGCAGCATACAAAAGTTCTGAGAAAGCTGAAGTAGGGTAAGATTTGCACTCATACTTGATAAATAATTTAAAACAATGGCTGGATTCCATGCTGTCCTATATTTATGCAAAGCAGACTGCTTCTTAAATACTCATCTCATATATTTCTTGACAAATACACTATTACCAATTTCAATTTGACCCTCAGAAAAAAAACTTAAAAATCGATTCAAAGCAGATCTGCGTGTCCCAATACCACTATACTGAACTCCTGATTTAAACAGATCATAAAAACTCAATAACTACATTTATAGAGGGTTGAAGTGGATCAATTCCCAAGAACCTGAAAACTTGAGCCACTTTCTAAGGTAGCACTCATATTGTTTCTTTATAAATTGTCTCCATGCTTGAATGATGAGGTCAGAAGACTTTCCCTGAATTCCTCTGCATTGCAAAACTTCCCTGATATGCGGAATGCCCCCATAGACTACCAGCCTTAGTTTCTGTAGTAGGTGAGTTCTCTCTAAGTTGATACAATATTTTGCGTGTTGGAGGAAGTTTTCTGTAGAAATCCACAATCAGATGAGCCAGTTGTGGCCACCAACTTTGAATTGTCCATAATGGGGCTACTACTAGTGCTTCTGCCTCGTCTTCCACAATCTTCCATATTGAGGGGACTGAAAGGTGCAAAAATATAGACATAGTGTTTAGTCCAAGATATTGAAAAGGCAATTACCGCCATTGCATCAGGATCTGGTCTAAATGAAATCTATTTTTCAAGTTTATAAATGAGCCGAGAGGCAAAAAGGTCAATGTCGGGTTTGCCAAACCTACACACAATATCCTGAAAAATGTCCATATCTAAAGCCCATTCAAAGTCCTCATTAAGATTAAGCCCCTTAGAAGTTCTTCTGCCTCTACATTCACACAATCTGCCACATGAGAAATGCTTAAATGAATGTGACGGGAAATGCACTCGTTCCAATTATCAATGGCTGATACATTCCAATATCTCTTCTTTCCCCAAACATTTCTTAAGTATACACAGCTTGAAGTAATATTACACTATAATTGAATGTATTGGACTCTGTAACACACAAGGCTTTCAGCCCCAAAATATAGCCCTCAGCTCTAAAACATTAATGTGTTCACCTTTTGACCAATTAGGCCTTGAGCTGGCTATAGACCCCCCTCCCCAAGGGGAATTTTGTACACTATGATTTTCTGAAATTACATTATATAAGACACAAAACAAAAGATGTTAGCCCTCTGAGAGTGGCAGCGTTAGTGTGTAACATCACGTTATATACGTTACCCCCCAAAATAGTATTAAACGTCCCTGATAATGTCTCCACCATGACATGCTCGAACATATTTGCATGCTGACACATGTTTATGAATTTCTTATAACACAGTTACACATTTTTAGTATTAATTTTATAAATGTCATGAGTTATTACGGTTGTATACGTTACTTAGTGTTTCATGCGTTATTTCCGAGCATCAGTATGGTATTTATTGACTATATGTGTATTACAGCTGCCACAGAATATAGTAAATCTATTAGACAGCTACAGAAATGATTTAAAGTTCTTTATTATGGTCGCTTACATTATTTTTCAGGACCATGTTATGTAAATTACCTTCAAAATAGCATTAAACATTCAAGATAATGTCTCTAACAAGCCCTGTTTATAATTATTTGCATGCTGGCACAGGTTTGTGTACGTCTTTTAACAAGGTTTACATATTTTAAGTAATCATTTAATAAATGCCTTGAGCTTTAACTGTTATGTGTGTTACCAAAAGATGCATACGTTATTCTGAGTATCTGTATAGCAGTTAACATTGTTGACTATACATGTATAAAGTCTGTCAGAGAATTTAGAAAATTTATATGTCTAAAATAAATTGAAGTTCCTTATTAATTTATGGTGACTTAAACTAATATTATAATGTTGTCTATCAACCTTCGCTGTTTGCTCACATAAACAGTAGATACCATGCATTCAAATCGGAAGTTCTGAAAGACAGTCACTGTGAAGCAGCCTAGTTCCAGGCAAGGTATATGGATATAATTCAGGTGGTGTTGACACTGATTAGGTCTACAAGAAAAACAACTTTGCATTGCATGTCAGCTCTATCAGTATGCCTTGTTCCCAATGTTCATTGCAAACGATCACAACAACTACGCACAATATGTACCTGTGTAACTGATTACACTCATAAATTTGTCTGATACACATCACAGATGCAAAGAACTTCTGGAACAAAATAGGTTTAGTTTGTCACAACCATTGGTTCTTTGCTTGAGAAATGCTTTTGGCATAACTATCAGGCTAACAATAAGGAGGTATAATAGGCTTCAGCAACTAGAACTACGCTTCGTACTACAGACGGAATGGTGTATTACTCATCACATCAGAGCTCAATATATTGAAACAACTCTTCAATGCACTGAAATGAAATATTCAATCTGCCCAGATGCAAAGTAGAACGAGTACTAGAGGGAGTTTCAGGCTTCACCAATCCTTTTAGCTCTAGTTTTGAAGACAATGAACTGTACTTTTTTGTCTTTCCGTGTTCCTGCTAAGCCTGGCATAGCGTAGGATCTTATTGAGGCTGATGGCATTGGCAGGAAGGCTGTTGCATACTTCATTGACTCACTTTTAGTTAAAAAAACTGTCTTCCAAACCCCATAAAATGCCACAAGCTAATAAAGTATTGAGGGTTGCGAGGTCAAACAAGAAGAACTTGTCCAATTTACAAAACGTAAACAGCAAGGTGAGAGCTTAAAGGAGGGTCTTTGGTCAGCATGACCTTCTTTCAATTGGACATAATGTTGACCTTGAGTTGACACTGCTGTTCCTTCTGGGACCTGTACCATGGTCACTGTCAACTCCTGACAGAATTTCTACCAAAACTGACAAGTCCAAACTTCTGCGTGGCTTGCAATCACGCATTGAACCAACATAAGATTGGCCATGTAGTGCTGCACATAACTTTGATGGTAATGCCGTAACTACAGAGCATAATGGCTTTTCCTTTTCCTTTCCCGATGGCACCAGTATTCAACCAGGCACTAAAGGCAGGGCATGTTGTTTTGTCACTGATACATATATATAATGTATAAGCAGCAGTCTATAAAGTCTTGCAAGCGTTCTTGCAGAGGATAACCTGGGTGTTTTGTTCAACAATGGTGTATGCAACAAAAGGTCACCTTCTGAATGTCAACAACATTGGCCAGAGTATGGGGAAATAGATCTTCAGTAATACACTGTTTAAAATATTGTGACACTTCCAATGTGCCGATGTGTTAGTACCACAGAAAGGTTGTTCCTTTCAAACTGATAGATAACCCCTCCCCCACTAGTTCATCAACTTTCTAAGCAGGGTAGGAAAATAAACAAAGGATTGCTCTAGGCACTCATCAGTGGCATGAAGCCCTAACATGTGCTGTTAATGTAAATGTGAATAAGCTGCAGTACGACACGTTTCTGAAAAAAAGTACCAAAGCCATGCACATTTACTGACTATTTAAAATAGCATGAACATGAGCTTACCTCCACCCTGCTTTTCTGTCTTTAAGATGTACATACAAAGATTGAACTATCAAGTCTTTCACATGAAAACAAGTGAGGCTTTCTAGTTATGGACAAAATGTGTGGAAAATAAATGTGAAGGAAATCAAGTACCTCTGGGTGAAAGAAAACTTGATTATAGCAAACAAAAGAGCCAAATAATCATATTTTACGTTTAGTGTGATATTGGGTTACCATGTTCAAAACTCAACAACTCAAACCTTATAAAGATAGAAACATAATATTTGCAGTTTCCAATAGGTACATAAACATCTTTAATACAAAATTAATTAGTAAGCACATTCACATTAAAAAATATCAAACTATATTAGTTTCATTAATCATTTATATAGGAAAAATGAAAAACATGTAACATACGTAACACTTTGGGGTGCATATTTGTTAACAAAGGTCCATATCTGTGATGCAAAAATAGCTTACTTGGGTGATATAGCCAATTTGGAAATCTTACCTTTTGGTTTGCACTTTTCAGAAGTCATGTCATTTACTGAAATTAACAAAGATGTTGATGGGTACTATATGTTATTGGCTGTTACAAGGTAATGGTGCCATTACCAGAGTGCTAGCATACTGCAAAATCCTTGCAAGATGAATCTGATAGAGGATTAATAAGATGTATTGGAAAATTCTTTATTTAAACCCTTGGATAATAACTTCTTCCTGATGGGTTTTCTTTGATCTTTTAAGTTGTTACTGGCACATTGCACTGTATGTTACAATCTTTCCATGTGTATTATGTTAACTATATTTGATGTCTCTATAAAATGAAAAGAGGGTATATGATAGTTTATGTTTTGAGATACGTCCTCAGCAAATGAGCCAGAGTAAAAAGAAGTACATGGACCTGTGCCAGCATGCAAATAAGTACAAGCAGGTCGTTTTGGAGAACATATCTTGAACGTTTAATGGTATTCAGAGAGTAACGTATATAACTTTGGCTGTAAAATAGTGTAAGACACCATAATAAGGAACTTACATCCCTTTGAATAGCAGCCTTATAGATTTGCTATATTCACTGACAGATGTAATACATGTATAGTCAATAAATGCACTACTGATACTTGGAAATAACATATGAAACACTAAGTAACATATACAACGGCAAAAACTCAAGACATTTATAAAATAAATGCTAAAATTATGTAACTACGCTATAAGAAGTTCCTAAACCTGTGCCAGACTTCAAAAAAGCGTGAATATGTCAGGTAGGAGACATTATCAGGAAAATTTAATGCTATTTTGGTGGGTAACGTACGTAGCATGATGTTACCCGCTAACGCTGCCACTCTTAGAGGGCTAACATATTTCATTTTGTGGCTTGCATAATGTTGTATCTGGAAATCATAGCGTACGAAATTTCCCCTGGGGGGAGGTGGGATCTATAGCCAGCACAAGGCCTAGAGAATTACATTTTAAATATTTGTGTGATATGGGACTACCATGTTCAAAAAAGTTGGACCCCCTGACAAATGTTGGACCCCTCTCCAGGAACCTTGAAATAAAATAGTTGTCTTTAAAATCAACCACTGGACTTCTGTAAAATAAGTTGAGGGCTAAAACACGTTGTCAGCTTTTGTATGACCGATGGACCTGGCCTCCACCCTCCCTCTGTCGAAGATTCTTGCTGAATCTGCGGATGGCGTATATCAACAATTTAAAATCACAGCTGCAAATGTCAAAATTACATTAAAATGTTGTAGAAGTTGCAGCTGTTTGAGTCAAAAGGTGAGTGAGTACGACCAGGAAATACCACAATCACATGGAACCATAAGGAATGGACATTAGAACATTCAAAAAACATAAACAACACATAAAATTAAATACAAATCTTTTCCACAGAAAGGACTCTAAAGACTATACGAAAAACCAGGACAAAACAGAAAAACACAATGGGAATAACACCTTTGAACCTACAACATAAGAACGGACAGCAACCGCAGTAAATGTAATATCACAGGGAAATAATCAACTGTGATGAGTCAGGGAAACTCACAGACAGTCAGAGCTAAAGAAACATCTAGAAGTCAGGCTCATCATTAAGTCATAGCTAGGCTTGACCAACCGTTGTAAGTTAAAGAGGAAACCATGGATACAAACCATTCATAATTTACACAGATTCTTGTCGAGCACGTGCTGCAACCCAGTGATCTTGACAAACATTTTACGCTCCAGTGACTTTAATATCATTCTACGTGATCTGAAAGTGCGTTTCTCTGCAGCATGATAACAGTGGATGGTAATTGCAGTTGCCATACTCTTTGAGAAAACAATAGGCCTGGTATTTTTTTTTACCTCGAAACTGCGGCTCATCGATCTCAAGTATAGCACTGTGTTCCTAAATTTTCTATCAAACTAGAAATTGATACGGTTAATTGATATTGTCTGAGTTCATCCAACTGTCTAAGGTTTCTGGAATTGCCCCCCCCCCCACCCCCGACACCGTTTCCCGCTGTAGATATTCTAATTGTTGTTAATTAGAATAAAAGGCAGCATGGTGATTTGGAGTCGGACATGGTCGTCCGAGTCATTATCCAAAGAAAATTTCACGTGTCCGTCTCATTATCACCGACGGGTTACTGGTTCTGATGAATTTATGGCTAAAATCAACACTTAATGCATATTCTATAAGTAGATATGAAAACAAAAAAGACAGATTTACACAAATAAATGATTTTATGAGACTATACTTTTTTCTTTGGTCAAGACTCTGTTCGAAAACAAACGAAGGCTGGTTTTTATTACTGCTGTTTTGCTCGATTTTCGAAGTTTTACGGGTGCTGTCTTTGAAACATAGTAGTGAAGGCCTATACTACACAATCGTATTAACGGACATAAGCTTGATACATTAAACTTTCGGGTTTTCAAATCACTACTAAACTTCAAGATATCACGACACATTCTCGTTATAAAGAAGCACCAAAAAACTGTCCGACTCATGATACCGTCCAACTTACGATAACCTTACCCTACTCAAGTCAGGGTAGCTTAACTGCATATGTAGGGTAAAGTCGGGTAAATTCGGACATCAGGTAAATTCGGACACACGTTTACAAACAGTGGAAATCCAGATGAGACGGCTTCTTATGAGCCGTCTCATCAGGATTTTCGCTGTTTTGCTTAGTTTGTTTATTTTCATTCCAATAATTGAACTATGAAACAAACAAGGTGGCTGTCCGAATTTAGCTGTCTGTCCGAATATACCCGACTTTACCCTATTTACTTACAACAGGTGTCAAGGATCTGATTATACTCAATCAAAAGCAATTGGTATTATTATGTGAAGATGTATTACGATTATTATGACAATTAATCCGCTCTCAAGCGCTGATGTTTGTCCGTTATAACCATAAACTGCAGTTAATTAATTAGAATGAATACCAGATATTGGAAAGATGATCCTATGAAATTGAATAGAGAGATATCTACACCTACTCAATGGAGTCCCATTTTCAAATGCTCTTAAGATGATCCAACCTTTTCTTTCCAAATAAGCTAGAAATCTGTGCCATAAGTTCTTTTGTTTTCCTCTGAAACAGTCTGAGCTGGAGTGCGCATGTAAGTTTTAAAAATGCCAATGCTTGTTGAAACGTGACAAAAGGCAGGGCTTACAACAATCGGAACTTCCTCGGCCAATTCCGCGAAACCCCGTGAAAAACATTGAAGATATACTTTGATAACGCGGATGATAACGCGACGCTGATGTTATATAACGTTAATGTTGCGAGAACTTGTGACCCAACCCCATTGCTGTAATTTGTGGCAATAAAATATGTATAAACTAAACTATAACGTGACACTGGCGTCACAGAAACCATGTTAACACAATAACAAGTGTAACTGCACCGAAACATAGGTTATAAATGAAGTTTGTGTATTTTTCAATAAAATATCGCTTGATCAGTCAGGTGCATTACTTCCAAAAGTTAAAAAATATATCACTTAAAGCAGTTAACTTTTTTAGCAACAAAAACAAAAGTAACCTGTTTGAGTGAAACTGTCTTTTTTCATCTGCATATTCCGGAGTTACCGCAATTTTCGCGGCCATGTGGGTAATTTTATCTGAAAGACCTAATACATAGCCTTACGAATATGCAATAAAATTGTGTACGCATCGTCTAGAAATTTGTACGCGAGGTCATTGAAGATCAGAAAAATAAACTACTTTTTAACTTGAATAAGTTATATTTTGACGGCCTAAAATTTGACCTTGGCGTAAATAATTTCAGATATAACCTAAATAAGTTACTTTCGATAGCCTCACTTTGAACTCATTGTTGGAAAGATGCAATTTTAACTTCTTCAAGTGATATATATTGTAATTTTTACAGGTTATGCCCCTGACTGTTGATTTCCCTTGATTGGTTGAATCAGACCACAATTATTTCCCTTGATTGGTTGAATAGAAAGCGGATATAATTCCACACACGATAGTTCCCTTTTAAATGGGCTGTATATCTGCCAGTTGATGTGAGCATCCTTGTTGTTGGGCTTGTCTGGGCTGACCAATGATTAAGCTTCCAGAAAATGTTGCTTCTGTCCCTGTAGCTGTTTATTGTGGATAGATTGGGGCCTCTGCACACCCTGGGTAAAATATTGCCGAAATGACCCCAAAGAGCTACTGAGTCAAAGAGTGTTTGTTTACATTCCGATTGTAAACAAACGAGCCGAACTTCCCCTATATAAACACCCATTGGAGTGATTGTCAGGCCATGCAGAACTGGAGACAAGCTATAGCAGAAAGCCAGGTTCGCCATGTTAAAATGTAGGTGTTGTAAGGTTTGATTAAATTATATAGTAGAAATAATTGCGGTCTCGTGCCATATGATTAAACTTTTCGGATAATCTTTTGGGGCTGAACTCACATGTTAAAATAATAATTTTCCTTACGCCTTTTCCGCCCAACAAAATGGAGCGTTTTCGTACATAGTACTATGCGTAATGCGCCATACGTGACATAAGTGCACCAGAGGCATGATTCCATTCACGAATTGTGATGGACTTTCCCGAATGACTTACAATGAGGCCAGATCAGCCTTTGCAAAACAGCCTACTTAAAACATTTCATACTAAGCAATTAAACCCCTTTCCCCCCTTTCCAAAGAGCACCACACATGTTTGCATGCAGATTCGACTAAAATTTTAAGGAATAGTCTACAAAAATCAACATTTCTTCATAAAATCGATCAAGAAAAGGGTGCATAGTAAAGTAAATATAAAAATACGGCATATTTGTTTCCATGACAGCATCATTTAGAATGCATTATTCCATTTTTAAAAACATTTTATTGACAGATTATCTTTGTTTTAAAGTCTTAAGTATAATTTGCAGTACATATGACTTTTAAACTTGGGTAATTATTAATATTTGTCTTTCACACCCCCATTTTAGGAACTTTGAATCTTGACGGATTTTATTTAAGAAATAGATTCGCGCTCGCAGTGATTTGTTGCTTAATATATCACTAGCTGGAGGTCAGTCGTTAAAGTGAATAAATCATGAGCGCGAATGATTTATCCACTTACGACTGACCGACAGACAGTGATATATTAAGCAACAATTCACTGTCAGTGCGAATTTATTTCGATTCTAACACACAAAAAAGATTAAAAATACGAACGAATCCTTCTTAGTCCATAACGAGTTCGTCATTTCGAACAGACAGTCAGAATTTCCCGCAACTCTTGTTTAGACTGAAACGCGTATTTTACGAACAATTTTAACGTCAAGTAGTTGTGAAAAGGACGTTACGCCGTCTATTTTTAATGTTTCGCTGCCGTAAGTGTTAAATGACGTCATGAAAATCAAACTGGTGACGGAATGACGTCAAGCCGGTCCGTGCCCAGTCAGTGCAGTGATTAATCAAACCAATAAATCACTGAGTTAAATATTTGGCTATATAGGCGAGGTGTGTTAGAATAACATTTATGCATTTTATATTGTTTAGCTACCGTCAGATGCCAAATTAAAGTTCACAAAGTGAATTTTAGGGCATAAATAATGCTTATTTTCAACTCTTATAATAAACAAGCCAAAAGTTCTAACCGGCCACCTGCATTTTATTAATTTTCTTCAAAACGTGAAATGCTTTGACTAGTCCTTTTGCATCTCGAAACAGACAGACATGTCATGTACCCTAAGCAGTAACGATATTGAAAAATGTTTAACAGTACATGCAGGATGCCAATTTGAATAGTGGTACACCCATTTTCAAAATTCGCATTTTGGCACAATTTGTGAGTCGTGACTTTTTGAAATAACCCCCAATCACACGCAAAACGTTTTCATTTCAAAAGCTAAACTTATATTGAACTCTAAAATGTTGAAATGAACACTCAATCTGCATGAGACTCGTTGCTATTGGCAAATATGTCAAAAATTACCCCACCATCCAATGCAAATTCTTGTGAATTTTGAAATTGAGGGTACGTGTATTCGGTTAAGCCTACTGGATACAAGTTAATGAATTTTGCTAAGCCGTTTTCTGGTATCATATACTGATAGGCTGGTCTATTCGGTACTGCAAAGGAAATTGATATAGTGCTTACAACTTTTCAGAAAATCGGTAAAAACGCACGTGGCCGGTTAGAACTTTTGACTAGTAGATATAAAGCATTATAAAGGCTTATGTTTGGATACACCATTATCCTCCCTATCATTACAAATGTTCGGAAAACTTTACTCCATACTGGAGGTGGTTACCTAGCAACAAGATAAAAATGGCAAAATTTGCCATATCTCTTTCAGTAAAACAATTGCCATGGCAACCATACATTCAATCATTACTTGAGTTTATGCTATAACATGTAAGACTTATTGATGTCTTTATGTGTGGTTTTATTTCAATTTCTATCAATAACAAAGTAAAAACAATCAACATCTCTTTATAAAATTGATCACGAAAAGGGTGAATATTAGAGTGAATATAAAACATACTGCAACTTTGTTTGAATGACAACTTAATTTTGAATGCATTATTCTAACTTTTTAAAATACATTTTATTGACAGATTATCTTTGTTTTAAAGTCTTAGGTATAATTTGAAATGCGGTAATGGGTCATAATGAAATTTCGTAACCAAAATATCTCAAAAACTATAACAGCTATGAGCTTCAAACTTGGTCAGCTAATAGAGCATAATGATAAGATAACCTGGTGAAAATTTGAAAAAAAAGTTATTTTTTTTTTTTTAGTTATTGCCCTTTGCAAATTCGGACATAGAAAATTTGATATCTCAAAAACTATAACAGCTTTTGGCTTCAAGCTTGGTCATGTGATAGTGGATAATGAGTAGATAATCTGATGATAATTTAAAAAAGTTACCTTATTTTTTTAGTTATTGCCCTTTGCAAATTTTTGGCATTGAAAACTTGTAATCAAAATATCTCAAAAACTGATACAGCAAGTAGCTTCAAACTTAATCAGCTGATAGAAGATAATGAGTAGATTACCTGGTGAAAATTAAAATTTATGCATTTTGAAAGGCATTTCGCCTTTCAAAATGCATAAAATCAAAAAAATGTGTGTGTCTTCCTAAAATTTTCAGATCCGTTACCTGAAACACACATCTATTTTTTATTTGACCCAATCATCTCACTGGGGTAAAGGGGGAGCTGTGTTTTTTACTGTCATTGTTTTCTGGGGGTCTTATTTCGCGTGTATGCATTGTTTTCTGGGTTTTTTGTGTTACAAAAAAATGTATTTGTTTTTCATCTGCGTTGGTGTATGTATTCTGTGCCTCTTCCTCCCTTTGCTATGGGATAATTTGTGGTTGTGGCATTCCATGGTTATACTCACTTGATTATTTATAGATGCCGGATAAATTCTGGGCTCCAATTTGCAACTGTTGTTCTAGGAGCACATAGTTTGCGACGTCTAGTAACATGTTACCTCTAAGAATCATTTAATGTGTGGGTTTGCTTCATCTACACACAAAATGGTTTTTTAACGTTGTCAAATTTTAATCACAATTTTAGTTAAGTACATTCAATATCTGAGATACTATGTAAAAAGATTAAACAAATACAAATCCTGACAATGTTTTGAGAAAATTTGTGTATTACGCATGTCTCTCAAGTGCCATCGCTCAAATACTAAACGGTGGCATCGTTTTTATTGCTTTATATCATTATTTATAAAATCAAACAGCAAATTACAGAAAATGAAGAAAAATAAAGCCCAGGTGTCAGTGGTGACCATAAACTCAGATTTTACAGATACGTTTTTGTAATAATATTATACTTTATATGGCAAATACTAGATGAGCATGTTTATTCACACAATTCTTTATTTCCATATACAACATGACGGACCATTGAGCCCATGGTGGTGTTAAAATTTTTAATCCAGTTGACATCCCATGGAAAATGTATAGTCCTAGCGTACAGATGAAACCCATACAGTTTTGACCAATCATATCTCAGAGTATCATTGATTGGTCTGCCTATTAAAATAGCTGGGGCACATAGAGTACCTTTTTCTATGTGTATTAAGTCAGTTCTATTTTTCGCTAAATCATTATTATACCACATTGAATTATATACGTAGCTGTTATTTCTGTAATCTTTTCTATATCCTTCCATCCACAGCGTCAGAAACGTCGCATTTTTCTTTGCCATGATGAAAGCATTAAGCAAATAGCCTGAGGCCTGCAGGCAAAGTGTCATGTCATATTTTCGTAAAGGTTCGATATCTCGTAAAACTATAACGTCAGTGTCGAAATACATTCCACCCAACTCCATTAATGCGTCCATTCTCATTATATCACCCGAATGTTCATGATGTGATATCTTTCTCCCAAATATGTCTAAAGGTCTAGGACGTTTTACGTGCACCACATTGGGATAAATTCTAATGATATAGTCCCAGTATTTACCATAGGGCAAATATTCTCCATGAAACAGAATTAGACAGGGTCTCACATAACGAATAATACTCATCATACTTAAGAACATATAAAATTTCATTTCTTTTTTAAAATACCAGACATAGTGTACTATATTTGGAATTCCTCTGCTGTCATTACAACAGCTATTTGTAAATGAGGCGAGGCAAGAATCTTTCAATGTCACGACCCATATATCATCAGATCTGTTTGTAAAAGAAGGTATCAACGCAGGCCTACCATTATCACATTTTAAAGAATATTTCAATCTCTTTGTGATTGTTATATTATCAGGTATAGTTATTTTTGGACATTTTCGTTTCCGTGTGTACGCCCAGTCAGTGAGATCAGTCGGCGTATCTGGCCATACCAAATATTTATGAGCATTTGATTGCATTGTACAATATGGTTCAAAATATGTTTCATCAACAAAATCTGAACTTGCAAAGTAAGGCCGTTTTGTCATTTCTATTTCGAGATTGCCTTTAGGTTGTACTTGGATATCATTACTCTGCACTGAAGAATCTTTTACGTGGTAAGTGTTATTGTCAGTTATAGTAACATTTCTTTGTTTAATTGTTTCTTTGTTCTCAGCAAGAATATTTGACACTGTATGCGATACAGAGCTTGCTGCGAGTACAACATTTAGAGTTGTGTTGTTATTTGGTACCACTCCATTTTTGCTCACTGTTTCGTTTATCCTAGCTAAAATGGTAGCATTATTGTAGGTTGTTGAAGGTCTTGTTGTCGTTACTGTTGTCGGTGTTGTTTTAGAAGATATTGATGAAACATTTTGAGCTGTGTTGTTATTTGGTACCACTCCATTTGTTTCCACTGTTTCGTTCATTCTAGCTAGTATGGTAATATCGTTGGAGGTTGTTCTAGGCCTTGTAGTCTTTACCGTTGTCTGTGTTGTTTTAGAAGATGTTGATGAACTCGGAATTGTAGAGTTTTCACTTGGATTTTCTTGGATCTTTGGTGCTGTGCTGTGAAGTGTTTCTCTGGTAATTGGTTGTTTACTTCTGTCGTTTGTTACTGACGTTGGGACCAAAATCTTCAAATTGTGTTCTGAAAGAGAAATTGATTGATTGAATGATTGATTGATTGATCGATTGATTGAAATATCACTTGATAAACTAATAATAGTTTAACACGTATCAACAATATTTCAGATTTATTACGCAGACAGTTTAGAAAATCCTGCTCTCTGAGTCCTTACATTAATCTATATCAGCCTATAATCCTTTTATTGGGCATAGGCAAACAGTGCAGAACCATTTCAGACGCAGCAGAAGGCGGTGATTGATCAGGTTCTGCACTGTTCGCTTACAGAATGTACGTTTTTGAATCTGATTAAAATTTTAAAGGATTAGCGTCTATAAGGATTGTTTCATGGCCACTACGAATATCCTGCAAATTTTGTATAAGCAAACTAGCATGTCTTAGCTGTAGTATCGTTGAATGGTGGATCGATTGATGTAGTTTTCTGAGTTGTATATTCAGTTGAAGTGAAAACGACTTGTACAACCATATGTAGCTGGGAATCAGCCATTTCATGATCATTTATAGGTTAACAGATATTAAAACTAACACTAATAATTACATAATTACAACTGTCATAACATTTATTGAGATCCGATAATCTGATAAGTCAAGAACGATCATCTGATTGTATTGACCTGTATTTCATTTTTCAATGAACTCCGGTTCATATTAATGAGGTATGGGGACATTCACTGTCGAACTTCTTTTGTGATACTGTGCAATGCTTCTATGAAGAGAAATGGACAGTCTGCAACTACTTACACTAACACAGATATTTTCAGGTGGAATAGCAAAGATAAACCTACATACAATGCTTAAATTAACAGTGATAATGCCGATCAACTGCCTTATGCGATCTCGCCGCCATCTTGCTTTTTTGAACGGCGTGACGTCTACGTACGCGTCATAGTGCACGTCACCATCTAACTGCACAAAATGTTATTAGCTGGAAACACAGTTTTAAGGAAATCATAACTAAAAAATACTTAGGAGAAAGAATAAGGATAGAAAATGTTATTATAAGAATTGGAAGTTATTTTCTGCGTTTCACTGAGGTATGAAATATCACGAAAATTACATTTAATTTGCATGAATTCGGTTTTCATGCTAAAATTAAATGTAATTTAGATTTTATTTCCCAACATTTCATACCTCAGTGAAAAGAATTGAAATTTATTTTTCTGCGTTTCATCGAGGTATAAAATGTCATTTAAATTACAACTAATTTTAGCATGCAAATTAGATACAATTTTCCCGACATTTCATACCTCAGTGAAACGCGAATTCTTAAGTAAAATTTCTTTAAACAATAAGTATATACGCACTTATTAGTCATACTAAAATTTTAGTTTTTTTTTCTTTTCCAACTTTACGAAAAACTACAACAATTCCCATGCTTGGAGCGAATCCATTGATGTTTTGAGGTTACATAGTATATAAGATGGTTATTGTAAAATCATGAAGGATTCTTTCCATGGTGATTATTTTAAGAGTTATCTGTCCGCAAAACCAGAGATTTTTTATCTTTCAAAATTTTTACTCTGTCTACATTTCCAATTTAAACCTACTTGACTTGTCATTTAAACTTAGTCGTTTAGCAAGTTTATATTCATTTTGATCACACTTGCTTGTAGTAGGATGCTACATGGTAGTTCAGCTTGCCATGAAGCTTTGAATTTACAGTGCATGTGATAGTATCTTAGTGAGATATTAAGTAGCCTTTGTTAACCAACTCCCTCATTGTAGTACATTGTAGTTCAAACATATATATTGCCACAAATAGCAATGGGGTTGGGTCACAAGTTCTCGCAACATTAGACCCTTCCCCTACATATACAAATCTAAATCTAAACACTAAGCATGTAAACATGGCTATAAAACATATTATAAACAATAAGTAAATAAGTAAATAAATAAATAGGTAAGTAAACTTTGAGTGCAAAATTAGATCAAATCGACATTGAATCTTCTCTTTAAGTTGTACTCATATCCATGAATGCTTAAGTTTGATGATCGCATACTCCATTTCCATGTTTTCATAGTCAAAATTGACCCACCAGTTCCAAGGAGCAGACTAGCTCTACAGACAATGAGATATAGAGGTATAGTTGAAAAGACAGCGGTGATATAATAACATTTAAACGTTCGAATCAATAAGAAATGTGCTAATGTATTGTCTAAACGTTAATGTTCTTTATATATTCATGTACTACACTAAATAATTCTGTATTGAGTTGATAGTCCAATGTTTCATTGCCATATAATATGTTGATGGTAAGTGGTTGAAAGTAAGAAAATGCCATTCTATTAAGCAAAAAAAGTCCATAAATTTAGGGGATAACTGTATTCAGAATTTTCATTTGGGGAGGTATATCGTCGGATATACGGTCGGAAATTTAGTTTTACGGCGACGCGCGAGCGGAGCCGTAAAACGTGATTTCCGAACGTATATCCGACGAGATACCTCCCCAAATGAAAATTTTGAATATGGTTATCCCCATTCTAATGCACTTCTGCAGTCTCATCTCAAATATAAGCGTTACAAGCCACATAGAACCGCACGTCATCCAATGAAATGTGACGTAATTAATGACGTCAAACTATTTCCTGCAGTATATCGCAGGATATACTGTCGCAAATTTTTGACGTTATCCAATCAGACGTCGCGTTACATATGCAAGTGCATTAGAATATGTTTTTATTGATATAGCCTGCATGTTGTAATTCAGAAGAATATACATAGTATGGTGTATTATCTGCCAGGCAAACAATTTAATACATTGAGGGAGTGAGCTTAATAGCTTAATAAGGTACTATCACGTGCACTGTATAATCCAAAGCTTATGGTAAGCTGAACAACTATGTTGCATCCTGCTACAAGCAAGGTTGACCAAAATGAAAATAAACTTGTAAAACGATTTAGATTAATTGGCAAACCAAGTAGGATGGAATTGGAAATGGAAACAAAGTAACAATTAAGAAATATAAAAACAATCACAGGCTTCGCGGGCAGATACCTCTAAAAATCTTCACCATAGAAACAATTCTTCATAATTTTATAATGACCATCTTATATAGTATACTATGTAGCCTAAAATATCATGTGAATCGCTTCAAGCTTAAGATGATGTTGTGGTGTTTTGTAAATTGAGAGAAGATAAAATACTAAAAAATTGGAGTATATACAAGGGAGTGTATACTTATTGTCTAGAGTAATTTTACAAAATTATGAGTGTTGGTTTTTATATCTGTTCTCCTATAAATAATCATGAAATGGCTGATTCCCAGCCACATATGGTTATAAAAATAGTGTCCCTTTCGTAACGTAACCCTGTTTGGGATTGAATTACCCCATCCACTTCAACTGAATATACAACTCAGAAATTTCCATCAATTGAGCCAGGGCCCAAAATTACAATGCTTCGTTAAAGTAAAGGATGCCCTGAGTTAAGTATTGATTTTTCAGGATACGTAAAATTGCGTTTCAAAATTGTATAAATCAAAATTGTTTCATGCAATCTGTAGATCACATTGACATCTTTGACAATATGTACTGCACCGATCTTCACCCTTAATCAATTATCGCTAGACCATGTGCTGTCAAAATATATCAGAGGAGGGGGTGTTATACACTATGATTTTCTAAAACCACATTATGTAAGCCACAAGCTAATGCATGTAACCTTTTTATAGGTCTGGGTGTTACCCTGCAAAAGCAGAATTTAATACGTTACCTAAAATAATAGGAAATCCTATAGTATATATATCAAAGTGTTCCTTATTCTTACGTATCGATATCATCATGTTATTAAAATTAAATGACGAGCAGTATCAGTTTAACACATTTAGGCACCTTTATGACTATTATATACGTTACATTTCTTTAAAACATTATTTAGTGCAATATTGGTATTATATAAGGTTTAACAGTTAGGATGTAAATTATTGCCAGTGGAGTGACCAGTTCAATGAGAGAAACAATAAAGGATCATTGACACTTGCTATGGGTAAATGCCTATGGTTTTCAGTAAAAATAAGAGTTTGTCAATCGTCCCTTTCTTCACCTTGAAGCTACCCTGACCTGAGTACTTTATGGCTGTGAAATCCGTTGTCGATATTAAATGCTTCAAAGATGTAAAATTTTGGGTAGAATAATCAGTTTTACATTAATATATATAGAAATCAGAAAACATTTTTTAAAATATCATCCCCCCCCCCCCCCGTGTGCCAGCAAAAGCTTTTGCGTGAATATGTGTTACCATATTTAACACATTGTATGGAAGTGGCTTGCTGGCACAAGGGGGGGGAGATGTTCAGCAGCCCAAAAATCCAGGGCCTAAGCCCATAAAATGCCCTTTCTACCAAATAAGAAGTTAATGACAGTAATGAAGTTCTCTAGAGCCAACCTCCTAAATTGCTTTGTATTCTGTGCTAGTTTTAATATAAAGTACTTAAAGATTAAAAGTAGAATAAGCAAGGTTTTATGCATTTTTTTTCATATGAAAAAATCTCACTGTTATTAAATGACACAATCTTTTGCAAACGTCCTGTACTTATCTATTTGCATGCTAGGGAATTGTTCATATTTTTATTTTCGTCTGCTGACTTTCTCAAAATTAAGTTTTTAAAAATAAACCACCCAGGACCACCATCGGAGTGTCAAACAGTTTGGATCCAGATCAAGACCGACATTCTGGTGGTCTTCATCTGGGTTCAAATTGTTTGCAAAAGGCTATTGGCAGACGACAAAATTATCCACTAGCATGCAAAGAGCTATAACAGTTAAATACCTTAGTGTTCAATGTATTGTCTCATATAGGGATATACATGTATATATATACCATAAATATTCGGACACTTTAAATACATTTAACATGCTATGCGCTTTAAATAAAGCAAAAGTAATATTCAAAGGATCCTATTAGAATCAGTTTTACTTTCCAATGCTAAATGGGACACTTTCATTCCTTCAAAAATGTTTATTTCTTTTGTTGAGCTTTCAGTTTTGTATTATTTACGGTACATGTAGTCAAAAATGTACAGGTAACTTCTAAATTATCTCCCCAAAATTATTTTATTGCAAAACATATTTTGTTTTTAAAACAATTTCATCAATTATCGTGATTCGTTAATACTCTGCATATGGTATGTTCAATAGATATAACCATGCCTACCAAATAAATCAAGAAAACGTGCAGAAATCTCTTTTTAAAGCACTTTTATTTTCATGAAATTTCAGACCTCATCCCGTTTCTACCGGCCATAACTCTCGAGTGCGTAGGAATTTTGAAAATATTTTTCCAGCTGGCTCTTGCCATTTGATTTACCTATTGCACTTATACTACATGCACCACACTAGAAGCTCAAAAGGAGCGTTCTGGGAATCTGAAAAATAGGCGTATAAGGCCCAAACCGTCAATGATCCTTTTGTCTTTATTAACATAAGATTATAAATGGGAATAAACATTGACAAAAGCATGGATGATGAAAAGGAAGAAACTGGAATTCAAAGGACATAAAACGCTAATGCAATTAAGAGTGTTTTATGTAAACATGTAAACATTACTTACAGATAATGCTTATTTCAACGATCAAATTATGTTTCTTAAAGCTGCATAATCTGTAACTTTTGATATTTTCATTTTAAAAATAATGTTTCTATTTGTCAAGAACACAGCATAAATACTAAAATTCAGGTATACATTTTACCTTTTTCGTAATGATTAACAAATTATTAGTGCCAAAACAACAGCATTTATGTTAAAAATCAACTGTCTAGAATTAATGGAGGGACGCAAATAATTACAAACAAGAGAAAATACACCTGTTTTTAAAAGATAATTCACTTTTTCATGCAGTTTTCAGCTGTAGAAATTAGATTTATTGTGACAACATAACTTTATTCTACTTTTGCAAATGATTTAAAAAGAAAATATTTTTTTCGAAAAATTTTCATAGTTACAGAGTATGCAGCTTTAAATATTAATGCTTCAATAATCTCACTATCTCTTTGACACTTATATGTGTTTATTTATTTTATACATAAAATGATATATGCAAGACATTTTATACAGTCTATTTCATTGTGAAAGAAATATGATTTCATTTTGAGTTATAAGACACATGGCAATCAAATATGCACATATACTAATCAACAAAACCATGTATTCTTTGTTAACTTTGCATGTATATCTATCATAGTATCACTGTTGATAGTGACTAGGGTGGCCTCTCAATACGACATGTATTTTTTCAGAAAAGTTGACTTTTTTGTATGTGCCCTGAATCCAATCCCTGGTTTGTTTACAACACATGATATTAGTTTAAGGACATATATTGCATACAGTTTGTTTAATGCATGGACTGTCAACTTATGAAATAAAAAGATTTATCATATATCTAAGAAAAAAAGACCGATTTTCATTGGCTTAGAGCGCTCACGTGGCCAGTCAATATATTGTAATATTCACTGGCTGGCGGGCCGTTGCCGGTGTATATTAGCTACTTAAATTAGACTCCTTGTTTTTTCCATTCCGGTTCTGCTTTTCTAAAGCGTAGCTAATTATCCTATCGTAGTTGCCAAGAACGCAACAAATCACGCACTGGAGCTGATCTATTTGGATTTTAATGCACAATAAACGACGAAAACAAATTTGAAGTCTTCAGCTTCTTCCAACTTTCCGCCTTTGCACTGGAAAACTCCCGCCAATACTTAGACCCCGTTTACATGTATTTGTAACATATTTCAAGCGTAAAAACGACGTAACACCGTCTAACGTCATGAATGACAACATTTTCCAGTAACAAATGACGTCAGCTATCACACATTTTCCCTGTGAATTATTGTTTGACTTATCACACTTATTTAACATTGGCTCTACAGGCGAGGTGTGTTAGAATTCTTGTTTGTTTGTTTGTTTTGTTGCTTTACGTCCCAAGTCAACAGCTATGGTCATTGCGGGACGGTCAGTTCACCTTATTACACTTTTTCCTCGGCAGGCTTGAACAAGTGGTTAACCAGTAATTCGTGCACATACTTTCGCTTCGCTTGTAACTGACAACAACCCTTCTTGAATGAATCAGCGGAAGGGAGGAGAATGACCGTAGAAATCATTTTATGATCAATCTCCACGAAAGTATGGGACCGGACCGGGATCGAACTCGCGACCCCTGGATCTGCAGTCAGACACGCATCTGTAGCCAGACACGTTACCGACTGCGCTACGCGGCCCGGCAAATTCTTGTTTGTTAATGTTGAATGATGACACTCATGCACAACATATATAAAATAGTAAAAGGGTGTTCTTATCTAGGTCTGCACTGTTTCTGCTAAATGCTTGACTGTCACAAAACTTGTATATAAGTTCAGTATTTTTTATCCAGGTGCAATGATACCTGTACATCTTTCTCTAAATGTTATATAATAAAACAGTTATTGTCTAATGAGGCATTGGATATGATGTGATATCGACCAGAGAATATCAATATTGACCTCGGCTTCGATTATTTGTATAATGTCATTCTGCTCATTTTTTTCATAATTTCATAAGGAAATTTTCAGCATTTGGCTAATTTTCTGGACATAACCCAAGTCTTTAATGTTAAAGAGGACAGCAACCCTAATGATCAGTATGTTTTATCAGAAAGAGGCCTGTTAACCATAATTTTGATACAATTATCATCAAAATCGGTAGAAAAATGGGGAAGTTATGGGCATTTAAAGAATTCAATATGGCCAGTATTTAGCCGCCATTTTGCATATTTGATTAGTTTTCAGAATTTTTTTCAACTGCTTAAGTTTTAATTATCAATACTATCACAGCATCTGTGTTTCAGCAGATATGCAGCTTTATACATAAGGAAAATGTTTTATTAAAGATAATTGCAAGTAAGCTTTTTATTTTGATCACTAAGCCTACACTATGGCCGCTTCCATTACAGTCCATTTGCAAATATTCAAACGCCCACGAGTTCTACGTTTTTAACCGATTGAGATGAAACTGCTATCAAAATTCATGGTTTATTAAGATCTTTCATATAAATACAGTAATCATCAGGGTTGCCAATCCCTTTAAGCTAAAATAGTTGTAATCGTCAGCCAGCTTCGTTATTTTAATTTTAATAATTACTCATGACCTCAAGCTTTTTAGAATATGTGGAAAAATATTGGTTTCCCAAGCCATAACAAGATACTGCATGATATATTTTGGTAATTCCCCCCAAAATAGGATTTTGATTTTTAGAATAAATTATTTACTAAAAACATCTGACATTGAAAATCTTAAATTTTGGTTTTTATTTCAAGGACTATCATTTCACCTTTTATAAAAAAGAAATCAAATCGGGGGTCACCGTTCTAGTTGTCTTTCAGGAGGGCCAAATTTAACCCTACCCCCACAGATTTCGAGGATAATTCAATATAAAACGTTAAGGAGTGATTTTTGTCATTTATATATCACATAAAATTACTTGTATGAAGTAACTCAGCATTATAACGCTAAAAAGAAGAAAAAGAAAACAAGGTACAATAGGTGCCAGCTCGAGAATCGACCCTGGTACTCTGCTTCGAAAGTCTGACACTCTAACCACTAGGCTACGAGATCAACTCACGCGCGGCTCGAAATAGCCGTACATATTGGACAGATAATCCAAGTACTGGCCATATTCGTATTAGCAAACAAGGTAAAAACAGGGAAATTGTTTACATTGTGATTTTTGCTATTTATCTGTATTTGGTACTAAGACAATCAGTTCTGATGAAGGGTCAATAGATATTTCGGACACGTTTTAGTTACTTTATTTTGTCAAGAAAATGTAGAAATATCCATCTGACATATGAGTTTCTGAAAACTGTATTGATCCGAAATCGTGAGTGGTCGAAAGACAGGACCCAGACAACTTTCATTGTTTCCTGACTCAGGAAGTCTGGGCATGGAAATTAGCTGCATATGTCTTTAACCCTTAAAGCAAAAGTCGTCTGCTTTTCTCGTCTGCTGAAATGTTTAAGAAGCCTCTATGGCAAACACTGTGGACCCAGATCAGACTGCTCCTATTGGAGCAGTCTGTTCTGGGTCCACACTGTTTGCTTCTATACTTATTTCGTCAGTAATGTTAGGCAATTATTTGCAGCAGACGACTTCAGCAGATGACATTTTCAGATGCAATTTCTCTTGGCGCTTTAAGGGTTAATATTCATATAACGTTTTGCCATAGAGAATTTTTGCAATAATTTGGTCATACCATATTCGGAATAGAGGAAATTAGCGTCAGCTGTTTAAGTTTTAGCATTAATTTATAAAACTGAGTAAGATCTCATGATAGCACTGTTTTAAATATTTTACTCTCCATCCTACATGCTAAAATAATATTGTTAAATATATTTTATTTTAACTTGCATGTCACCTGGTCAACTTTGGTATTACCTTAATCATGCTGATAGTGTTTTTTTTTTCTAATTTAGAATAGTATCGTAAATAACAATTGGCCTGTTTCATTGGATATGATCCTATCACATGCGATCGTTGCAATGTAAAATCCATCATTAACGCTTATTTTTTCCCATTTTCATGGAAACATTTTTTTCTTTGTAAGCTATTTACTTATAACGTTTTACATTGCCTAAGCAAATGATCAGAAATACTATGTTGATTTAATTACCATAGCTATGCGTTAACAGTGGAAGCTATGCTAAAGACAACATAAAGTCCATTTAAAAGCAAAAAATAAATTAATGTATCACCATCTTCATATGCAAATAAGATATCACTATAAATTTTGCTTTGGAGACACTTCTTTAACCAGTATCTGAGTACAGATACTTATAATGCATAGTATCTTATTAATAAAGAGGGCAAAGATCAGGAATCGATACAATCAAGTACCACAACTGACCCAGGATACCAATGGGAAAGTAACAAACTCACAATTAGATATCACAAACGAGAGCCAAGAGGTCAGCTAATGTAACATATATCAAATTTAATGGTACCAACTTATATATGCTTGATTCTATCTGGATTTTTAGCACACAATTTTAAGCTACCGCCTCCAGCACAACAGGTTGTTAAAAACAGTTCTTGTTACTGTAAATGAGCCTAAATATACAAGGAATACTAAAATGTATCATGTTACTGACTACGTTTGTATAACATGACCAACAGTTAACTGGTTACACTAAAATTATTTGGTTGCTGTTATAAAAGTGTTTGAATTAAACTTAGTACCAACAGTCTTCAGATAAGTATCCACCTTATATAACCATTTCAGACTCAATTTTATACTGTGTTTGACAACATTTTGGACATGATATATTTTATATGGTAATATACCTTACTTTAACAGTTTTGACAAAACGTGGTAATATATTTTTATTCAGCCATCACTTGAGAGCTCTAATATTATTTGTTTATGAAGTTTAAAACCTGTAAATTTTGCAAAATTGGTAAAAATATTTTGTTGTTTTAAAATGTTCAAAACTTATTATTTCACAAAAGAAAATATGCTTTGATAATTTGACTTAGTCTCTTAATACGACCAGAATTATTCAATTTCAGACAAACTATTATCTTTATATCTATTTTAAAAAATGCTTTGAAATAAATAAAATACCCTATGGTGTATCATTTAGGGTATTAAGCAATATATAGAATGCCTTGAAGTAAGAAAGAGTGCAAAGATCAGGAATCGACACAATCAAGTACCACACCTGACCCAGGATACAAATAGGAAAGTACCAAACTCACAGTAAGACACCACAAACGAGAGCCAAGAGGTCAGCCCTTTCCCAGCAGGTGACCACAAGGCACATATAACCAGATGCGTACAAAGGCATAGCAAACTCAAGACAGAAAAAAACCATAGAAGATCCACAAAAGAAGTATCGCCTTGGAAGGGTCAGTAAAATATTTAACTGGAGGGCTTAAACAGGTTAAAAGATGTACCAACCTCACCTTTAGTTCAGATGTGGATCAAGACATGTAGATGTTTGATTTGCATGAAAGACCCCTAACTTATCAATGCCCCATCTCCTATAACATATAAATCAAGTTATAAAAAGGAGATAAAGCAAAGATACGGACTCAACAGTAAATAAACTAAATACCGGAGCAAAAGAAACCCAACAGGTAAACCCCGCTGGAACCGACAAACAGCCAAAGCATCAGGCCCCTACCATTTCATCAACAGATAAGTCTATAAGTCGGAACACTCATAGAATCTGAAGTCTGACCCACCGGCGTGCAATTAAAGGGGAAAGCAAAGTTGCAGACCGTTATTGGGTTGACCATTAAGCATGCAGTCTGTTGCAATACATTAATCTTATAGCAAATCTTTTTTATAATGGGAAATTATTTCAATGGACTGCGCTGAAAAATTATTAGAGTCAATAATCTTTTTTCAATTTATACACCAAGTCACCATAGAATTCATGTTCTGAAAGTCCATGGCGCAAGAGTGATTTAAGTCCAACTTGGAATTTAGATATCAAATCATAGTATCGTCTATAAAATTTAGAAAAGATTTTGCGAAGTTTATGATACCAATAGCCTTGTTTAAGAAGTTTCTGAGTTAACAATTTATTGCGAGTGTTGAAGTCAGTAATATAGCTAGATGCTCTAGCAAAACGAACGAGTTGAGAGATATAGACTCCATATGATGTAGAGCGAGGAACATCACCATCTCAAAATGGGAAATAGACAATTTCAAAATCAAAGTCGTCACGTTTATCATAAATTTTGGTAGAAACTATATCTAAAATTGCAACTTCGGTATCAGAGGTATTGGTTTTATTAAGTTGGAGCTCTGACGGGTTTATTTGACTTACCATATTGTCAAAATAAACATTATTAATGTTTAAAATATCGTCTAAATATCTGCATGTAGTGTTAAACGCATCAATAACATCAGCCTGCTTATTATCAGAAAGAGACATCATAAAGTCCCTCTCATAACAAAACAGGAATAAATCTGCAACCAGGGGAGCACAATTAGTACCCATAGGAATCCCAACTACTTGTCTATACAGCTTGGTGCCAAATCGAATAAAAATGTTGTCCAACAAAAAGGTCAGCGCATCACATACATTTTTACATGATCTAGCATGATATTTTACAGGTTTTTCCGAAGTAAAATATGCATTTCTGTCATTACATGCAAGGTAAAGAGAGCCTTCTCTCTGGAAAGTTCTTTCAATAAGATCAATAAGTTTATCCTTAATTCAATTATGAGGTAAAGTAGTGTAAAGAGTAGAAAAATCATAAGTAGACAAACTGGTCGCACTGAAATCTCTAGCTTTAAGTTTATCTAAAATTTCACCTGAATTTTTAATAGACCAAAATAGGTTTTTACTGGGTCTCTCATATACCCTTTCACAGTACTTGATAACATGTTTTTTAACAGCTGTTAGACGCGAGGTTAACAATTTAGAAAGTTCTGCTATCGTACAAGAACTAGAATTAGCAATAAATCTTGCTTTAAAGGTTTTTTATGGAGTTTAGGTAACCAGTGCAACTTATGAACTTTGTCTTGATTTTCTTTAGCTTTGACACTGAAATGTAGGGCTGTATGACAACCATACCCCTCGACAATTACCCTCTCACTCAAAGAAGGCTGCAGTTTATAGGCATTAGTGTCAACAAGCTCACGCTTAAGAGTATTAATATAATACACTCATCAAACAACTACAACATTGTTAACAGCTTTATCGGCTGGAACCAAAACATAGTTCATATGAAATTCTGGATACCTCGTTTAAGGTGACGAAAGAAGATTTAGGTTTATGGGGTAAAAGATGTGTATTACGAGAGTAAAAAGAAATAGGAGTATTAATAATTTTAAAAATGTTAATCTTCCATTCCTTCAAGGCATCAGGTTCAACATTTTCCTGTTTGCACCATACATTACATATTGGCAATCAAACAACAAAATTATATTTTACATCAGAAACAATGTCTAATACATGTATCCCCTTTTAGTTTTGTTTATCAATTTATTGTGCATATATGATGTTTAAAAGCATTCATATGGGATTGCATTTTGTATATAAAAATAAAAAGATTCTTACTTTATATAACATTTTCTTCGATGTTGTCATATTCAACAGCTTATAACTCTTAGAGTTTTTGTGATAGAAACAAGCTGTTTGCAGTTTTGGAATGGCCAGTAAAGTGCCTTACAGATACATGTTATTTAAATAAAAAAAATGTTCAGAAGCTTATCAAACAAAACTATCTAACACAATTTCAACGTTTTTCTAGGGTGTTTGTGAACTTAACACTCACCGATTGTGGTTATGCACGTGCAGCGTGATGTACAAAGGGCAATAATTATGCCATACCGATCTTGAAGAACCGGGCCGCGTAGCGCAGTCGGTAACGTGTCTGGCTACAGGTGCGTGTCTGACTGCAGATCCAGGGGTCGCGAGTTCGATCCCGGCCCGGTCCCATACTTTCGTGGAGATTGATCATGAAATAATTTCTACGGTCATTCTCCTCCCTTCCGCTGATTCATTCAAGAAGGGTTGTTGTCAGTTACAAGCGAAAGTATGTGCACAAATTACTGGTTAAACGCTTGTTCAAGCCTGCCCAGGAAAAAGTGTGGTTAGGTGAACTGACCGTCCCGCAATGACCATAGCTGTTGACTTGGGACGTAAAGCAACAAAACCAACCAAAAAAACCCCGATCTTGAAGCTTTAATCAATAAAGTCGTCGAGTTCATCTCCCTTAAGACCTTCACAACAAGTAATAATGACGATGTCGCTTCAACATGTTGAATCCCTTTGGATCTTTCTGCTCCCCCAAAATAATCTAGCTTGCTGCTGAGCAAAATAAAATCACGAAAGAGTGCAAAACATGGGTTGTCCGGTAAGTCGACCGAGCAACCTATATGTCTCAGTCTTGCGTGAATACATAGAAAACTCGGTTTAATATATTTATATCCGTATGCTTAAATTCGATCTTCTCTCCCCCCACCCTATCTCTTTTATCTGTTTAACTAGAAACGGGCCCGCGCAAGCGCGGGTTATGATGAAAAGTGTTCTGAGCTCGGCTGAGCATGGCAGATGTCCTCATAAATATCAAAATTGGGAACAATTGTTAGCATTTCAATATCTAAGAGTAGGATAAATACTAACGAAATTCTGATATGTATTAAGGGCCATAACTCTGTTATAAAGTAAATTATCTATTTCTATCAACCTAACTCAAAAATAAGGCGGTAACGACCCAAGGGTGAATCTTAATCGAAACAACGCATGTAGCATAACGCACTACTATAGTGTTAATCGAAGTGACTACCATACGACAATCAACTTATATGTATGCCAATGAAAACTGTAAGTTGTCATATCAACTTTAGTCCTTTTCCAATGCGTATTCGTTCCCCACAGATGACCAGATATTGAGGGGATGCAGACCTTGGGTCATATTTTAATGTCTTACTCATGCATGTGCTGGCTAGATACTATAAGTGAAATATGTTATGAGCTTCACAGCTTAAGAGAGACCCACAGATGCCTGTACATACCATAAGCTCATCTATGAGCCTTCGGCTCAGATGAACTAAAAAGTATACGAAATTTTGTGACTGCAGGAAAAATAGGCCAAAGTTTTCTATTCTGTCTGTATAGATTGGTATGATTGATAAAATGAATACGGCAAATTCATTCTGTATGAAAGAAAGACCAGGAATCGAACCAATGGCCACTTGGTTGATAGTAACACTCTACTGATTGAGTTAAGCAGCCCATCAGTTAAGAGAGGTGTATATGGTCAAAACAAAAATGAATATGGCATTAAATCCAAAGGTTTGAAAAAATGTCTACTGTAATATTCCAAAATTTTATTACTCCCTTAACTTTGCTGTAAATATGCCAAAAATTGAACCAAAAGGTTTTTATAGAATAATACCAAATAAAGATATTGACAGAATTGCAAACAGTGAAGACCCTGATTAGACTGCTTCTATAGGGGCAGTCTGATGTGGGTCTGCACTGTTTGACCATACCTAATTGTCCCAAAAGTTGGGAATTAATTTCATGGTAATTTCTTGTGGTAATTGTGTTATCTTTCACGACTATTGATGAGGACAGTGATTATTACAATAAAAAAAAGGATACATACACTTTAAATTTATCTTTTCAACCAAACATATGGTGTGGGTAATCAAAAGTACTGTCGCAATGAGACGGTTCTTTTGAGCACCCAAAATATAAAACCATGGTTGCGAATAGAGCTTACACGTTTACAAAATTTTGTTAAGGTTTACACGAATTCCAAAAATCGAAATGATTCCGTTTACACGCAACTACACAGCATTTCTGCACGTCGAATCACGGGTTTGATGTAACTACCATGCAACAACAGACTTCTTTCTTCATAAGAAATGATACCTATGTAAAGCTTTTATATTTGAAACGCAAAAATGAAATCGGTATAAACATCCGCTGTAACTACCAGACAACAACAGACTTCTTTCATCATAATAAATGATACCACTGTAAAGCTTATATCTTTGAAATACAAAAAAGTATCAGATTCAAAGTGACGTATCAATGAGACGGTTCTTTTGGGCACCCAAAATATAAAACTATGGTTGCAAATATAGCTACCATGTTTACAATTTTTGTAAACGTTACACGGATTCCAGAAATCGAATAATACAACTGTAAAGCGTATATCTTTGAAACACACAAAAAATCGGTATATACACTTTAAATGTTTTCATCTATAATATATGTTTTAGGTACTAAAATGTACCGTCTCAATGAGACAATTCTTTTGTGCACCATAAATATAAACCCATGGTTGCAAATGGACTTCCATGTTTACAAATTTTACACGAATTCCAGAAATCGAATGATACCAATGTAAAGCTTATATCTTTGAAATGCAAAAAAGAAATCAGTATATACACTTTAAATGTTTTCAACCAATATATATCTTGTGAGTACTCAAAAGTGCCGTCTCAATGAGACGGTTCTTTTGAGCACCCAAGATATAAAACCATGGTTGTAAATAGGGCTTCTGCGATTTTGTAAACGTTGACACGAATTCCAGAAATCGAGTGATGCCACTGTAAAGCTTATATCTTTGAAAACGCAAAAAAGAAATTGGAGTGGTATATACGCTTTAAATGTTTTCAACTAAAACATATGTAGTACCATCTCAATGAGACTGTTCTTTTGAGCACCCACATTACAAAACCATGGTAGCAATTTTGCAAATAACCTGTGCATAAAAGCGGGGCATGGTTGCCAATGATTTGTGCATAAAAGCAAAAAATAGGTGTGGTTCGGTAAAACAGTCGAGTTTCCAGTGATTTGGTGTGATCAGGGCTACACGGCATTTCTACACATCGAATCGCGGGCTCGCTGTAACTATCTTCTTTCATCATAATAGATCATACCACTGTAAAGCTTTTATCTTTGAAACGCCAAAAAATCGGTATGATACACTTTAATTGTTTTCAACCAAAAGATATGGCCACATATGCTGTGGGTGCCCGAAAACCCGTCTCAAGAGACTTTTCTTTTGAGCACCCAAAATATAAGGGGTCTGTAGCCTGTAGGTCAGCATTTTTTTTCAAAACTCTGCTTTCAGGGCAGGTAAGTTTTATCTCATTTGCCTATAGGCTGTGAGGATTATTTACGTTTTGATACGACAGGTACCCGTATGATGATCAAAAATATATGGAACATCGGTAAGAAAAAGTCTGCAAGTGCCGGAAATAGACAAACACAAAAACATGGCATTTTCGGGCTTGATTGGGTCCGATTCAGAAATTGGGCACGATTCGGTAAGTTACGGACCCTCCAAATCTAAATCAATTTCAATTTTTTTTTTCATAACATAGACTTAATGATAATGTTTATTTTAAAATAAAACCAATGAACTTTTGACAGACTTTGTCATTCCTTTCTATGTCCCTTCCTGTGGTGCAGGATGATAGCCTATGCACGCCAATAATCACTTGGAATTCGTTAACCCCCCCCCCCCCAACAATATTTCCCCACCCATAGGCTCAGATTCGAGACCCCTCTCAAACACTTGAAAAGTCAAGTAATCGGCCAAGAAATCTGCATAAATGTCTATACAAATGGCATGCGCGGATCCAGGAATTTTCGTCAGGGGGGTCCAGGTCAATCTGACAAAAAAGCTCTGGCAACGTTTTTTTTTTAGTCCTCAGCTTATTTTACAGAAGTCAAATGGTTAAATTCAAAGAAAACTATCATTTTTCAAGGTTCCAGAGGGGGTCCAACATTTTCCAGGGGGGGGGGGGTCCAACTTTTTCCAGGGGGGTCCAATTGCTTATTCCCTATAGAAACCCATATAACTTGTGCTTTTCCAGGGGGGTCCGGACCCCCTGCCCCCCCCCCTCTTTGGATCCGCACTTGCATGCATCTTTCGAGTGATTAACAAAGACTCTAGTGGGCCATTGCATGCACACTGTTGTCGATGCTACTTGAACAGAAAAAAAATTGTTATCGCCGCTTCTAATATGAGCACCACAACTTGAATAAGTTGGAAGTTGTATAGATTGACTTTTCTCTGTCGACAGAATCGACAGAGATAAACCTGTCATGATCTTCGCTGAAACGCTCTTGTTGTTTTTGTGGAAAATTAGCCAGACGGAAAAAAAACAGCAGACAGCAGCCATCTTTGTTTTTTAATCTGGTCATTATTTTCCAATAGGTGGTTATCTATCTATCTATCTATCTATCTATCTATCTATCTATCCATTCTGCAGCACCCTCATTTCGAGTATTACGTGCAGTTGCGCTGTCAGTGCAAGAGTTAAAAGAAAGATTGTAGGAGATAAAAAGTGCGATAGTGAGACTTGATAAAAGTTATAGTGTTAGTGCAGAAGAGGTGCAGGTAAAAGAGGTTAAAAACAGTGTATTTAAGTTAAGGTGACCGATGGTTGATCTTGCAGACTCCTTCCCTGAATGAGTCAAGATCTTCCAAAAGTACAACTTCAGGGGGGAGTCTGTTCCATAGAACTACTGATGCAGGATAAAAGGAATATTGGTAATAGCTGGCAGCAGTGTGTATCTGCCTAAATGAAAGAGTGTGCATGTGGCGAGTATATCTTAAGGGTTTATCAAAGTATGCAGGAAGTTGAATCGCAACATATCCATGGACAATTTTGTAAAACATTATCAGCCGGGCATCAATCCGTCGATCTTCCAGTGACCTCCAACCAAGCTCACTCAGCATGTTAGTGACACTTTCATATGGGGAGAATCGGTTTTTGACCCATCTAGCTGCTCTTCTTTGGGTCATTTCAATTTTATTTATATTATGCTTTGTGTGGGGGGACCAGACTGGGGAGGCATACTCAACTTGGGGACGAACTAATGTTTTGTAGGCCAGTTCTTTTACCTTCTCATTGTTGGTCCTAACGTTTCTTTTTACAAAACCCAGGGTCCTGTTTGCTTTCGCAGTTATTGAGCTGATGTGGTTGTTCCAGTTAAGATCACTAGCGATACTTACACCAAGATACTTTGCTGTGTCAGTTGCCTCAAGTACCTGTCCATGAAGGGAGTACTGGGTGTTCAATGGATGTTTCGACCTTGTAATGTGGAGCACCTGGCATTTGCTAGGGTTAAATTCCATGTCCCACGCCAGCTCCCATTCCTGTAAGGTATTGAGGTCTGCTTGGAGGGTGTCCCTATCGTCTGAGGATCCAACTGTTAGATAGACAGCCGTGTCATCGGCAAAAAGTCTTACCTGGGCTTGTATATTTTGTGGTAGGTCGTTTATATAGAGCAGGAAGAGGAGAGGCCCAAGAACAGATCCCTTGGGCACACCAGATGTCACAGGAACCTCTGATGAGCTCTCCCCCTCCAGCACCACAGCCTGGGTTCGACCTACCAGGAAAGCTCTAATCCAATTTAGAGTATTTCCTTTCACTCCATGCTGTGATAGTTTGAACAAGAGTTTAGGATGGCTGACTTTGTCAAAGGCCTTACTAAAGTCTAGCAAGATAAGGTCAACTTGTTTACCTGTTACTAGTTGCCTGCCCAGGTCTTCAACAAGCTGAATAAGTTGGGTTTCACACGATCTCCTTTCTCTGAAACCATGCTGGAGATCGTAGAGAACATTATTTTGGTTGAGATGCTGAGTGAGCTTAGATGCAATTATATGCTCCATCACCTTGCACAATATGCATGTCAAGGAGATGGGCCTATAATTGGCTGGATCACTTTTACTTCCCTTCTTGAAAACCGGGCTAACATTGGCTTTTGTCCAGTCTGACGGAATTTTACCTGTAGAAATTGACTTTTGGAAAAGTAGATGAATGACTGGTGCTATTTCCTCTCTAAGTTCTTTCAGGATAATAGGTTTAATACCATCTGGGCCTGGTGCTTTGTCTGGTTTGAGGTTTGAAAGTAGTTTGAGAATTCCTTTCAGGTCAATGTTGATTTCAGGCATTTTAGGATAGTTGCATTGGAATCTCTTAGGTATACGGACAGAAAAGTAGTCTTGAAGTTTATCTATGCATAATTGGCTGAGCTGCACCGTGCTGCCGTGTCCGATCTGCCGTGCCAGAAATCTATTTTTACATACAAAAAACATTATAACGTACCTTTTTATTTTGCAAATGAGAAAATATTTTATGCAGAGGATAGAGCAAAAATGAATAGGGAATTGAACCTCTTTGTTCTGTGGGAAATTGGATTTCTGGCGCGGCAGATCAGACACGGCAGCACGATGCGGTATTGGCTTTCATAACCATCACATCACGTGTCAACTTTGACCCCTGCAAGTGACGTATGACCGCATGACGTATGGAAATACACCTTACGACCAATCGTTGCAGCCTTTCTTGTTAGAAGTTGGGAGAATATGAAAACATAGATATCATTCGGAACGCTTCGGTCATCTCCATTCAGTTTGTATTGGAAACCCAATCGATCTAAAAATAGTGACGCGTGACCATGAACGTGACATACACTAAATATAGAAACATTCGCCAGAGGGCGCAGTTCTTTTAGAAAACACACTTAAGGCCATTTCACATACACACCGAAACCGAACCGAAACCGAACCGAAACCGAACCGAAAAATTAAAATGCCTTAAACCCTATGGGTGCTTTCACATATGCGCCGAAACCGAAACCGAACCGAAACCGAACGCCGAACCGAAAACGTGCACGAATTTGATTTTATTTTTTTCGGTTTCGGTGGCCGAATTTCAGCAAACACGACAGGTAATTTTAATAAAATCTGCACATACACAACCACGTACGTTGTATATAACTTAGTAATCATGAAAGTCATTGATGGATTGTCCAGCGAGACAATTGTGCAATTATTTTACAAGCACAGTATTGTTGACTACAGGCTTTTTTGGGACAATACCCAGAGCGACTATAAAGACCACGAACTTAATGCAGTGATATGGAAAAATTTGTATTGTAAAGGTATTTCTGCTATCTGAGAGGGAAATCAGTCCAAATTATACAGGTATTTTCATAGATTTCGTCCACGGATTCGGTTCATATGTGAAAGGTCTGCCGAAAACGAAACGATGCAATTCGGTGGCCGTTACGGTTTCGGTTCGGTTTCGGTTCGGATTCGGTGTATATGTGAAACAGCCCTTAATTCCAAAATTCTCTAAATCTATGCTAAATGAAAACTCATCCTAACCGAGATTATCAATGAAAGCAATATCTTAAAGTAACAGTAAAGAAATCAAGCATGAAAATGACCTCGATTTTTCAGTTTATGCGGTAATTCGTTTATTTAGTATTATAGATAGTTAAGTACCACCTTTCAATATTGTATTGTTTTCCTCATATGTCATGTTTGTATGACCTGAGTGTAAAAAAAGAGATTTATATGGTATTGTGGTAACAAACAAAACATTTCTCAAATTTCATACATTTGAAATCAAAACTGAATTACCATGCTGCTTAACGCACTCCTTTGCCCTGACGCCAATGTGGCGCAAAAGCTACACATTGACGCCATTGCGAAGTAAGAGCCTTTTCATAAGTTGCATGACTAAAACAGAAGTTCATTGTGTTCATGGCTGGGGTAGTGGCGGGTGGTTCCTTACAAAGAAACCAACTGCCTCTACCATAATATAATACATAAAATATTTATAACGCTGATGAACTTGCGTAATTCAAATACTGATGTAGGTTGGGCCGGGTTTGGTCTGGCGCCACGGTGCTGAACCATATCTGGCCTGAGATTACATCCAAGGTCTAGTCATAGAAGGTCCAGAGCGGTGTGCGCGCTGGATCAGTCTTGAATCATATATATGTATGGTTATGAAAATTAGCTATGTAAAGTAAAGAGAATATGTTGTGCTCCACCAGATAACAGGGATTTATGGTTAGACATTATATACTCAGACAAAAAAAGAAACATCCGATTTTCATGGTATTGTATCTCTCGATCCAGTTAAGATGTTGCAACAAAATATAAAACGAAAATGTTTATCAAACGTCCGACACACACAAATTGGTAGTTATTTGATTTTATCTTCTGATCTTGAAGAGTTATTAAACCTAATGTGCACACAGCTTTTTCCATTATCATCAGGAAATTAATTATCAAACCGTGACACAATTTATGTTAAATGGCAACCAGAAGTATCCGACGATGAAAAATCATCTAAAAATCCCAAGTCTGCTTATTGAACGAGCGAAATTGCAGTTCCAAATCTTTCATTTCCGAATTTTACTAAAATTACCTCCCTTTGAATTAAACAAATAACAATTTAAGAACTTTCAAATCTCCTTAACCTTATATCATTTTGAGACCGTTTTTGTTTTAATTTGCTGTGTTTGTTTATGACAACAATTACACAATAGAGAAAAACAAAAACAATGGCTGATGTCGTGCATCAAAGGTTCGCTAAATCTGTGATTTATACCCCACCCCTTACTGCAAAATCATCAGAGAATTTCCAGTATCAATTGTTTTGATGCTGATTAGTCTTAATTAATGTTAAAATGCTTGTGATGACGAAAAAACATCAAATTTGTTCGATTTTGTTGATTATCAAAATGCTGGACCAATAATGAATTTTGTGAGTGTTTCACGCACGCTCGTGATCGATGTTTTGTGACGTCAGAGTATGTGACAGACTAATGGCTGTGGCCGTAAAAGCAATGCATACAACTAGCCAGCTGATCTTACTAGAGAGTTTATTC
Source organism: Loripinus fragilis (assembly GCA_964019695.1). Lineage (NCBI taxonomy): Eukaryota > Metazoa > Mollusca > Bivalvia > Lucinida > Lucinidae > Loripinus > Loripinus fragilis. Next base: position 84,688,960 of record OZ026517.1, read on the forward strand.
AGTGATTTTTAAATATGCTTAAACGGTCGGGATTATGACGAACACACATGCTATTGATGTTGTGACTTTTGATTTTTAGGGTACTCGTGTTCGCTGCTTTGTCAGCGGCTATACTGATTATCAAATCGATAACTCTTAGGTGCAAATTATTTCTAAATGATTTAAGATTGTAAGTTGAAAATTTGAATGAAATGCGTTTATACATTTGGAACTGGCAGACATAAACGTCAAGCGGACATAACTTTATTATTTCAGTATATATATGGAATCTAATAACTGAACAATATGACCGCCATGATATATTTTCACGCATGCAATTATCTGTATTATACCTCTAGTTGTTGACTATGTTGACCTAGAGTGAATAAAGAATTGAATTGAAATTGTTGAAAATGCAACGTGAATGACACCATAATGGGCATAATTAACTTTGACAAACATCAATATCTGCATGGAAATAACTGTTCTTGCATATTACATGACTGTTTAGCCAATTTGAATTGTCCAAGTACTACTTTTACAGACTTAATTACATATGTTTGTTTTGTTTTTTTTAATGAGGGGCCACGAAATTAAAACGCTGTAACACACAAACACCTCAGTCGTCAGAGAACTTACGTGTTTCAAAAAGGTCGTTAGATGATATACTTTAAGAAAAACATGGTTTACAAAATTCCCCCTGGGGGAGCAAAACCCTCAGAAGCTCATTGCCTAAATTTCAATATGCGTGCATATACAAATTCCAGATATCTGCTATCAAAGTGCATGTTTAATTTAAGTCACGCTTCAATGCTTAAAGTACAGTACGGTTCAAAATAGTGTCACCCTCTATTCCATTTAAAAATGACTAAACCCCATGTTTATTGTTTGTATACTTTAATGGCTGCAAAATCATTGCTGGCTCTCATCCACAAGTTTGACACCTAATTTCCAAGTCGTTGCCAATCTGATGTCAGATTGGCTCGGCATGCACTACGTTGGCATATTGTAGAAAACAGATTTCGCGTTATAAGGTTAAGGCAATTAAAGGGGGTGAAAATTAGCATGTGGTGAAATTAAACGGTAAACAATGACCAGGTCCTGAGGCTATAAAACTTTTTACGTTCTCAACTCAACTGAGCACGAAATTTTAACTGCTGATAAACACTAAAATACCGACAAATAAAGAAGTTTCTTGCTTTAAGTCTCTCAGATGTTGTATTTATCATGCTAATAAATTGTTGGCATTTTAACATTTATGAGCAGGATAAATTTCGTGCTTAGCTGAGTTGAGTATAAAAAAGGCATGTTTTCAGGAAAGAGTTGAAAACAAAAAATTATTGTTTGAGATGGCTGTTACATTTGGCGTCGGTGCTTTTCGTTTAATCACTTCATTATATAATTTGTGCACTTTGATTGCTTCATTCACGCAAAATTCTGCATATCATTTCCGCACGGAATGTGTCATCCTTGATCAGTCTGTACAGATTGCACAGGATGATCAAGGACGGCACTTTACTAAGATATCTAAAGGTACATTTTATCCCGTCAATTGTACTCACCAATCATTTGAATTGACGCAATAAGTGTGACTACAGACGCCAACGAAATTATTCCAAGACATTTTCTACTGACAAACAAGGTTTTATACGTATTGTTAAGGAATCGTGCCATTGTGCAGATATGTAGACTTGGTTGTATCTGTAATGAGAACGAAACAAAATCTCAAACTACATGTACATGTTATACTGTTAAAACGTTTGGCCCGATCTGGATCAAATTTGTTTTACACTCTGGTGGTACTCCTGAAAGAATTGTTTGTAAAAGACAATTTTGAAAAAACAAAAAAAAAACATGAAAAAGAACACAGCATGCAATGAGTTAAATAAGTATGCATCCATCCTACAGGGGCGTGCCTGAGGGGAAAATCAAAGTACGCAGGGGGTGGGTATGGGAGGGGGCGTCCCCCTCCCATACGTTAGGAAAAAAAAATCAAAATGTGAACTAAATGGTGGCTTCTCCTGCATTTTCTGAACCTAAACATCGACTTAATTGTTTCCAAAACAAAAGTGAAAAACAGTCAAAATCCTATTGCTTTGGCTCAGGATTATTACAAAATCGGTATACTTGTAATGTAAAGACCTAACCCGGGTGAGGCATGTTTTTATTGCATTTTTCGCGATTTAAGACGTTTTTATTTTTTGGACATTAAAAAATTAAAGTACGCAGCTGCGTACTTTGCGTATACGCAGGCACGCCCCTGTCCTATTAACAGTTTGTATGATCTGGGAACTTATTGTTATCCATAACGCATTTTGTGATGGTAGGTCATAATATACTGAACAAAAGTGAAAACGCTACACTACATATTTTATATTTTTGAGAAGTCTTTGATAAAAAGTATTTCGTCGGTTCGTTTACAAAACCTCGTACGTGCACTTTAGTAAATTTTACAGGAGAGACAAAAACTTTCTTGATTGTTCTTTGTTATATTCTTGTGAGATTCTGTCTGAAAGCATATTTTAAGTTTATTTAACGGGTACAAGTAATACAATGGCAGAGTTTTATGTTTCTAGCATATTGTGATACTTTTTAAAAAAAATATACGAGATTTTGTAACCAGATATTGCAGATACGACATTTTGCCAATTTTCGAAACTCAATAAAGACAAGTTGCATTTTAATTAAATAGATAAAAAGGTAACCAAAGGTAGTTCTGTTCCTTTTGAGATGTGTAAGCTGCATTTGATGTATCCACGTTACCTGTGCTGGCATTTAGATTTACAGGGACAAAATATTGTATAATACAACATCCTCAAAAAGGCCAGTTTACAAATTCTCGTATCTGCAGCATTTTCTTAAATAATTATGATTGAAGGCAAGAAACAAGTTCGCATGACAAATTTAAGCATGAATTCGCAAGAAAGTATTCATAGACACCCTTTGAAACCGTCACAGTAATAAACCAGATAAAGCTTACCTGTTTTTTTTGTTTTATCAGATTTAAGTATACGAGGTTTTAGAACTGGTAATTATGACGAATTGAGGTACGAGATTTTGAAACGTCACAAACAACAACTTTTCATTGGCTATTGCATACAAGGTTTTGTGACCTGATGCGCTGAATCGTCATTATTGGCGCTATGTTAAAAACAGGGTTTGGTAAAAAAAAAAGTGCACATACGAGGTTTTGTAAACGAACTAACGATTTACTAAAGCTTAATAATGTTTCCCAGACATCCAGCAAACGATTCGTCGAAACTCCATCAATTTGTCTCTTTTGATGTCTGAGTTATGTTCCTTTTGTGTTTTAAGCTTTATTCACTGAATTTTGCATTTGCGCATGCGCAAATAAAGAGTGTAATCCTTATCAGAATTGGTCATAATTGTGTTGCATAAAAGCACAAGAAAACTGAGTAATCACTTGAAAAAAGGTCAGAAATCAAATTCGAATTTATCAAATTTGTAAAAAAATTGTAAATTGTCTCCCTTTGCCAAAAAAAGGAATATTAAACGTTTGGTAATCTTCGATTTATCACAATTTTCGGTAATTTTCTTTTGCTAAATCAGGTAGACCTATCAGCGCATTGTTTTTACCATTCCTCGACTAGAAATTTCCTCAGACTAAGATGCAACAACACATTGATTTTCCTTTGGGGATTTCAGTGTTAAATTTCAAGCTTGGCAATTTGATGAAAAACCTGGTTTTTAAGATTGCTTTTCTAAATGACCAAAACACACTCTGATAAGTCCTTCACATTTTTGTTTGTCACATGTCTAGACTACCATCATAAGTTCATGCAGTCGGATCTGGTTGGTAGTGGATTTCTGAAGGTCTAAACTGTGTGATATTTCTGTTCAAATTTGTAACCTGAAAAAATGGACCCCTGTTTCATTTAAATGACTTTCATGTGATTCCTCGTGATAACTTCTGTAAACTTTTACTTTTATGCATAACCCAGTCTCTCTGAACATTCAGATACACTTTCATTTGCTTTACTGGCTTGCATCAATTATATATAAATGGCACACAATTCAGGTGTGGCGTTTTCACTTTTGTTCAGCATAAATTTTTTTGTTATGCATAATTTATGTTTGATATGGATATTTGTACCAGCCCCTTATAGTTTATAGTCCGTTGCGTCAGAATATGGACTATTGTGTCAAGAAACAGTGAAAAATAGAGGTGTATCTGTCTCTTACTTTGTTAGAGAAAAACACTAAAAACGTTTCTATTTTTATTAAACTGCGACGATCGAACATATTGGCAGTGCTTGTTCGAAAAACTAGATACTTAAGTTGATGAGACTCAACTTTTTCTACGGTTCCGCAAGAGCAAAGAACTGAGGATTTGGTGCATGTGTTTCATCACACTTCACATAGTGCTATCTTGTGGTGGAAATTTAAAGTAGTCTGTAATGGCGAACCACTGCCATATTCAAGCTGAAGTGCATTGACATGTTATGGCTTACCGTAGCAAAATGTGTTGCAGATAACCAAAAGTTCAGAGTGATTAACTGTTAGGTAAACCTCGGATTATTTGAGGGAGACGAAAAACGTGCGATTTGGTTGTCGCGTGCTTAGTCGTCGTTGTATTGATCAGTTAAACACTAACACGTGACCTCTGAGTGGCATTCTAATGCCTATTCTTGCACACCGGATAATTATATATGAGATTTTACCCTGGAATAGAAAATCTCATCTTAAAGGGGACAGCAACCCTAATAATAAGCATGCTTTATCAGAAAAAGCTCTGTAAACCATGAATTTTGATACAAGTATAGTCAAGATCGGTTGAAAAATGGGCAAGTTATGGGCATTTAAAGAATTCGATATGGCCAACATTTAGCCGCCATTTTGAATATTTAATCAGTTTTCAGAATTTTTTCAACTGCTTTTTTAGTTATCACTACTATTACATCATGTGTGTTTCAGCAGATATGCAGCTTTATACATAAGGAAAATATTCCATTAAAGATTATTGTAAATAATCCATTGGTTTGTCCTTTATTTTGATTACGCATGTTTAATTAGGCTGAGTGACGTCACTAAGTCTACAATATGGCCGCCTCCATTACAGTCCTTTTGCAAATATTCAAATGCCCACAACTTCCACATTTTTCAACAGATTTAGATTACACTGGTATCAAAATTCGCGGTTTATTAAGATCTTTCATATTATACATAGTAGTTATCAATGTTGCTGTCCTTAACCATGCTATCTTACCCAGGACGTAAAGTAACGTCACCGTGTGAAATTGCATCTTTGCGTATTCAGGGACTTCTGAAAGCTTATTTTAAAATAGATAAATAAATAAACACAGTAGTGAGCAAGAAAAAAAATCCATTATTCCTGTGAGGGTAGAATAGAAAAATCCGTCCCTCGGAATTGCCATTTGTCATCACTCGGCAAGCCTCGTGATGCCGAACGATGATCCTTGGGACGGATTTTTCTATCCTACCCTTACACTCATGATAGATTCTTATATTCTTATCCAGGGCAAAACAAGTAAAATCTTGCAGCTTTTATTACAACATTTACAACTGAAACAGCTTGACTCAATTAGACAGAAACATCAATCTTCACCAGTAAGTGGTGGACTGAAGGATAGAACCATCGAATTGAATAAATAGAGAATATTTACTTTTTTTTAGATGAATACCAAACATATTTCATTGAGTGTGTTGAAAACATCAGAATTTCACGAGTGCGCAGCACGAGTGATAGTTCTGATATTTTCAACACACGAGATGAAAACTATTTGCCATTTACCAAAAAAAGTAAATTTTCTTATTATTTTATACTTTTTATAGGCTACATTTAATGTCTCACCCACTGAAAAAGAAGGTGCTGAAAATACAAAAACGAAAAATTTTAGCAAACCCAAATAATTTTGGTACCAAAATATTTGTGTCGCTCTAACTAAAAAATACATACCCACACTTGATATTTTCGTTCACAAATAAGAAAGTTATTGACGTTTGAAGTTCTAAAGTGATATGCATTAAGTGAATGGAAAAATCACGAGAAATAAAAAAAAACGCAACAGGGAAAATATAGATTGATATCATTGATATAATCGGTAAATCCTTTCACTAGTGATTGATATCACTTTTATTTGTTTTTGATATGCATTGATTTCACTGCTAAGTATAAAATAAAGATAAATATATGGACGTCTCAGAGCTACAGTGAGCTGCTCTTAAAAAGAAAACGAGTTGTTCATTATAGAAATTCGCCAGTACTTGATTTTTTGTACTTAACGCATATGCACAAAAGCTTCATCTACACAGCAGGCACATAAAATCTTTATTTTAGCATATAATGACACAATTTCTTGTTTAATTAATCTTTTAATATTATATTAGGCATATACATAAAAAGGGGCGAAAATTATTTTTCAAATCTTATTTGTTTCATTTTTTTGCATATATAATTAGGAGGTTATGACGTCATAAACTCAAGAATATGGCGGCATCCATTAAAGAAATAATGGAAACTTCCAATGCATAACTTCTTTAATTCTTGATAGATTTTGATAAAATTTGCAGCAAACTGATTTTATAGACAAAATCCTTGCAATGCATTATTTTAAGGGAGCACAGACCCATCTCGGGCCTCAGTAGCAAGGGAAGAGTAAATTGCAGTGATTTTGATGAAGCGCATTATTAACTCTTCTGCAATGAACTCTTCCCTTTCTACCGAGGCCCCAGAGGGGTCTGTGCTCGCTTAAAATAATGCATTGATCTCCCCAAATCCCTGAAAATAAGTATTATTTGGTGAGCGTTTCCCTTTAAAACACGTCGTATCAATGCGGCGTTGATACGACGTTGTTTTGAGGACATGCGCCTGCTTGGTAAAAGCTAACGCTCATACGTTGCTAGAAGTTTAAAATGTTGTCCGAGTCAGTACACATCTTCATCATCCATTTATGAATACCACAATGGTAAATGTAAACGTCGATTTGCTGGTATTTACGCGTATTGCCGGTACTTCATAGACCGGAAGTGGTAGATATTGGTGTTAATACTATATAGAAAAACATGCCATATGCCCAAAGGACTATAGAATTAGATCATTTTTAAGTATTTAGTATGTGCATGGCGATTTATGTAAGCATTTAGGAATAGATTCGAGTACCGATCATCATCCAGATCGGTACTCGAATCTATTCCTAAATGCTTACATAAATCGCCATGTGCATGCCTAATACTTAAAGATGGTCTAATTCTATAGTCCTTTAGGCATATGACATGTTTTTCTATATAGCATTAACACCAATATCTACCACTTCCGGTCTATGAAGTACCGGCAATACGCGTAAATACCAGCAAATCGACACATACATTTACCAGTGTGAATACAAAGCAAAGAGCAAAAATTCCAGTGACTCCAGTGTGTTAAATATCAATTCACACCTCAATTATATACCGGCCGACCTTATAATTTTCCGGACAGAAACCTGAAAAACACATGTTTTGGCCTTAACCCTTTGAGGCCCCCAGGGGGGGGGGGGGTCTGTGCTCCCTTGATCCCTGAAAATAATGCATTGATCTCCCGTCTCCCTGCAAATAATGTCCTCGTCTCCCTAAAAGTATTTGCCTTCGCTCCCCAAATCCCTAAAAATAGATCAGCTTCTCCCCAAATCCCCAAAAATATACGCCAATTCTCCCTAAAATGTATTTATCTTTCTGTAGAATTAAAATCACATACTTAAAAACTATGAAGCTATATAAGAGCGCATGACTTAATGATCACTTAATATTTTGTCTTATACATGTAAAGACAGCTCTTTGTCATGGAATACATGACTTTTAAAAGCCATGGAGTGCATGACATATAATTAATTTCAATGAAATGCATTATATATGGCTCAAAGTATGAGGTCATCCTTAAAATGTTGTTGCTGTACCTGGTAAAGTAGGCTTGGAGATTTAGAGACATACCATTCTTTTTTCTTTTTTGAAACAGGGGCTGATGTTTACCAACAGCTTAAACTAGATTTTTCTTAACACTTTAGTGAAAGCATTTAATTATAAAATGTCTTTTCTATAATTGCTTATTAGTGCCTATCTGCTTGTTTAACTTCAGTTAAATCCAGAAAGTATATATTTGATAAGCATTTATCAAAAATTCCTTTAAAAAGGGCTAATTACCTAAAAAGATAATAACATAGCAGGTGTGTATGTGGACCGTAACATTGTGTACTGACACTGTTGCTAGGGGGTCCGAGGGGCATGCTCCCCGGAATTTTTTGACAAAAATGGTGTGATCTGGTGCAATCCGGAGTACCCCCAAGTATGTTATTACCAACCTAAAAATCAACAATTTTAAGGAGAAAAAATCAACAAATAAACTTAATTGTCATATTTCTCTCTCAGATCAAGCTTGATGAGCATGTGAGTACGAAAATAAATACATTTAGAATTTACAAATTTGCCCCCCGGAAGCAGAAGAAATTTTTAAAAAACTAAACAAAATGGAGGCTTTTCCATATTTTTTTTGCTTGTTGGCAAGGCTCCCTATATCCCCAAAATTATGAGCTTGCTCCCTAGCTCCCTTAAAATACTTACCAGTGCTCCCCAGCTCCCTGAAAATAAAAAGCCATTCTCCCCAGATCCCCAAAACCCCTGGGGGGCCCCCTTTGTATTCGGGAAACAGTGAAGACTCAGATGAAATGCAGCATAATGCTGCATTTCATCAGGGTCTACACTGTTTGTAAAGGTTAAAATAATCTTCAGACAAAAGAGTACACTATATTTTTAAATGATAACCTGAAATCCCTAGATATGTGGGCTATTCCAAGTTTATTTATCAACCCAGAGGAATGAATCCATTAGTATGCGAAATGGTTAACAACCAACATAAAATTTCCTCACAATGCCATCAATGTAAATATATTGCCCTTGATTGTTCGTCTGTTTTGATTCTTTATATCCTGGGTCATTTGGGTACTGGGTTGAACCAGTACTGAGCAGCGGATAAACTGTCTTGCTCAAAGACACAACACAGTGACTACGGCGGCGATGAGTCTCGAACTAGCAACCGTCATTCCCGGCCCAACTTGATCTCCTCATCATAATCACTGCGATTAAATAGTGGCGACAAAACTCATAAGTAAAAATTTGCAAACAAATTGGACCAGAATGCTTTATGTATGCGAGTAGCGGAGTCTTTTGCGAATTTCCCCATGCATTTTGCAGGTGCATGCACAGACTCGCCTGAGACTGCGATAAGTAAAATGTATCTACGCAAATAAGTATGTGATATAGCCATGACCAACTCACCAGATCTTGGCGTTTGTTTTAAACAAAATAATACATGTATAAATATCCGTGAATTAAATTTCCGTTTTCTTAATGGCTTGTAAGTTTCACGAAATCCGACAAAACACGCGCAATGCTATTTGAATGTCATTAAATTGAATAAAAGCATAAAACCATGTCGAAGTATGTGTATACAAAGTGTCGAAATCTGATACTTTGTCCTTCAAACACGCAAGTCAATATGCAGGTAGAAAAAAGAGTGGCAAGAGTATACTGAGTAGAATATACCCCTGCTTTAAAGGCATGATATTTCATGAGAATCGTCTGCTGGCAGACAATGCATCAGCTTATGAAATATCATACCTTATTATTTTCGAAAATTAGGAAAGATGCCAAAAAATATGTCGCCTGCTGCAGTTGTGATTGGCGCTTTAAGGGTTAAAACAGGGGCTTCGAGAGCACATCTCGGATTTGTTTATGAGCAGTAATAGAACGAGTCAAGCTCAGAGATACAATTCGTGTGCTTATAGCCAGATATAGGGGGATCAAAATCTGTAAAGCAGTATTTGTCACAAGTCATTAGACACGTTCATATCCATCAGTAGATGAAAGATATCAGTTCAGATATATATTTATGGGGGTGGGGATCAATCGCTATTGCATATAGCAATGAAAAAAGTTGCCAACGCTCAAATTTTTAAGTTTTGAAGGGGACATGGATGTTATAGTTATGTATTTCCCCAATGACGGCGAGCACATATGAGCCATTTCGTGTGAAAACTGCAAAAAGCTCATCGGTGATCAGGCTGTATAATCCACACAAGCTAATTTGATGCAACACTTTAAACTTTGGAGTCATTTTCTGTATTACAAACCAATAACACACTGGTAAATGTATACGTCGATGTGGTGGTATTTACGCGTATTGCCGGTACTTCATAGACCGGAAGTGGTAGATATTAGTGTTAATACTATATAGAAAAACATGCCATATGCCTAAAGGACTATAGAATTAGATAATGTTTAAGTAATCAGTATGTGCATGGCGATTTATGTAAGCATTTAGGAAAAGATTCGAGTACCCGATCTTTACATAAATCGCCATGTGCATGCCGAAAACTTAAAATTGATCTAATTCTATAGTCCTTTAGGCATATGGCATGTTTTTCTATATAGTATTAACACCAATATCTACCACTTCCGGTCTATGAAGTACCGGCAATATGCGTAAATACCACCAAATCGACGTATACATTTACCAGTGTGAATAACCACCGGTGGAGGAAAATGACTTTTAGTCCTTCATGGGTTATCTTACCGTCTGTACAGGATGCCCCAGAACACCACTTTCCACGTATATCTTAACCCTAAAAGCGTCAAGAAAAAAATGCATCTGAATATGTCGTCTGCTGAAGTCGTCTGCTGCAAATTATTGCCTAACATTACTGACGAATTAAGTATAGAAACAAACAGCGTGGACCCAGAACAGACTGCTCCTATAGGAGCAGTCTGTTCTGGGTCCACACTGTTTGCCATATAGGCTGCTCAAACATTTCAGCAGACGAGAAAAGCAGACGACTTTTGTTGCGATTGACGCATTAAGGGTTAATGCACCTTTCCGCAAGAACTAAAAAAACTCCAGCTGTTATGTTTTAGAACTAATTTTTCGCGATATCTTTTTTATCTTCAGTTTTAGCAAAATGTGTTCGCCATGAAAGTTGTAGAGCAGACTTTCCGCCAACTTCTGCAAAAAGGTCTGCTGCGTGTGGCCCAAACAGATTTTTGGGTTCATCTGAATTAAGGGTGAGGTTGGTGCCGTGAAACCGGTTTAAGCCCTCCAGTAAAATATTTTACTGACCGTTCCAAGGCGGTACTTCTTTTGTTTTTCTGTCTTGTGTTTGTTATGCCTATTTGTGCGCGTCTGTTTAAATTTGCCTTGTGGTCACCTGCTGGGAAAGGGCTGACCTTTTAGCTCTCGTTTGTGGTGTCTAACTGTGAGTTTGTCACTTTTCCATTGGTATCCTGGGTCAGCTGTGGTATTTGATTGTATCGATTCCTGTTCTTTGCACCCTTACTTGTTTTGTGTACAGATGAAAATTTTGCAATTTATTTAATTCGTCCAAAATTTCCAAGTCTTTTATTGACAGGTGAAATTCGTATAGGCGTGGACAAAAAGGGGTATTCTTAAAAAGTATTCGTAAGTGGTGAATATCCCGTTATTCAAATGTTGTGTATAGTATAAAACTGCCGGATGCATACACAGAATTTACTGTGCATACGAGCAGGCTCATTTGTCGAAGCAAAGTTTGGGTTTTCGCATGACGTGCCAGTTTTCTCTTATGCATGTACTCCAAAATGGACGGGTGACTGGGACTGTGTGGCGGCGGTAGAACGTCTCCCTGCCCTTCAAAATAGTGTAGATTTTATTTTCTTGTCTTTTGGGATCATGGGTTTCATTGTGGAACTTTGAAACTATTTGAGGGTCACTAATGAAGCCTAAATAGCAGAAACTAGCTATTCTAGCCCAAGAAATATGCACACTCTAGTTTCAGTTCTTTGGTGCAGTCTTTGCTTCCAAAGGATACCCTTTTAAGAACATATTTGACTTCACTACAGCTGGTGACTGGGACTGTGTGGCGGCGGTAGAACGTCTCCCTGCCCTTCACTATAGTGTAGATTTTATTTTCTTGTCCTTTCGGATCATGGGTTTCATTGTGGAACTTTGAAACTATATGAGGTTCACTGATGAATCAGAAGCCTAAATGGCAGAAACTAGCTAGTCTGGCCCAGGATATATGCACACTCTAGTTTCAGTTCTTTGGTGCAGTCTTTGCTTCCAAATGATATCCTTTTTAGAACATATTTGACAACACCCCACTTGCTTAACGTACGAACGAATCAGGCGCGATATCCATTAGTAAGTGAATTGAGGCTGTGCAATGTAACTTAGACTTGGTTTATTTGCGCTTTGCGGAAAATGTTCTGAGTGAATCTATGCACAGAGGTACCTTTTAACATCCTGGATGTTGGAACCGTTTGGAGAAGTTGGCGGAGATGTTCCTGGCTATTTTTCTGTTGCGTCTGGTCTGGGTCTGTACTATTTGCTAACGTCCCACAAAATGGGTGCTAGGCTTATATGGTAACCCATATACAGTATATAATAGTTTTACCATGGATTGTCCGCCTGTTCATAGAGGATCTTACATGAGTGCTCATGTTTTATTGAATTTATTGAATGACATGGGGAAAAAGATAAAATGCGAGGCTTGCCGAGCACATGCATGCAGGTGCAATAAGGCAGTTATTGTATGGTTGTGCGCATGTACAGGAGATAATCCACTCGCTAAAGCTCGCGGATGATCCTCCCGTACATACGCACAAACCATGCAATAACTTACACATAATCCACGTGCTTTGGTGAGTGGATTGTTTTCACTGTACTCGAACAGCCCAGTCATCGCGTGGTGGTTACAGTAAAACGAGTGGTGGAACATAGTCAAGTCTCATGATATTTATTGCCTGCATTGCGTCCTATTTGTGGGACACGGGCAAACAGTGCAGATCCAGATCGTGGCGTCTGATCAGAGTATGCACATTTTGCTTACAGAATGTTCTATTAAAATTTGAATCAAAATTCAAGATGAATGAAAAATACCATCCAACAATCCTTAAAACGAAAATACATGTAGATTGGTCCAACTGATTAGTGGGAAATTCCATTCGGTTTAAATGGATTAATGCTAAAATGAAGATGTTGCATATCATAGACTTATAATACACGGGTTGCTAGGTACCATATACAAAACATACGATCAGCAGTATCCATAAATGATAGGTTCTGCATAGTGAACATCAGAATAGATCTCTATCACACTGGTAAATGTATACGTCGATTTGGTGGTATTTACGCGTATTGCCTGTACTTCATAGACCGGAAGTGGTAGATATTGGTGTTAATACTATATAGAAAAAACATGCCATATGCCTAAAGGACTATAGACTTCAATCATTTTTAAGTATTCAGTATGTGCATAGCAATTTATGTAAGCATTTAGGAATAGATCCAGATCGGTACTTGAATCTTTTCCTAAATGCTTACATAAATCGCCATGTATATGCCGAATACTTAAAAATGTTCTAATTCTATAGTCCTTTAAGCATATGGCATGTTTTTCTATATAGTATTAACACTAATATCTACCACTTTCGGTCTATGAAGTACAGGCAATACACGTAAATACCAGCAAATCGACGTGTACATTTACCAGTGTTCTATACAGTGAACAGCATAATTGATCTCCACTGATGCAAAATGGTTCTTATTGTAGTTTACTCATAGTGTTCGGTTAGAGCCCAGTTCGTTTATATACTGTGTTCTTCATTGTACCAATTCATCCGATAAATTTCATAGCTGGCTGCTCAAGTACCCTATTTTCTTTAGTACACACACATTCATTGTGATTGTATGAAAGCCGGTAGTAATGGTCCAACAAGAATGAAGAATAAAAAAGGCGTTCTCGTTACAACAAGGAAGTTTCTCGTTTCTCGTTTTAACGAGGCAATGAGAAACATTACTGCAAATTATCGAGAAACTATCATATCCGGACAACGTTAGTAAATAAGTAAGGTTTGAGTGAGTAAGTTAGTGGGAAAGAGTGAGTGAATAAGATACTGAGTAAACGGTTATCAAGTAAGTAACTTACTTACTTACGGCCTGCCCAGCTGCAAACGAAGCAAACTAGTACATATATCCTGACTATTATGTTCTTACTCGCTTATTTGGTGCCTAGTTACTCACTGCAATGTATTTCATTCAGTCACTCGTTTCCCATTCGCCCTTTCCTTCGTTCATTCACTCACTCGCTCACTCACTCACTAAGCCCTTACTTACTAGCTAACGTTGCCAGAATTAGAGGTCCTCGTGGTTACTAGAAAGTTTCTAGATATTGCTAGAAAGTTTCTCGTCATAATTTCAGAGGAACGAGAAGCTTTCTCGTTATAACGAGAAACTTTCTCGTAGGAAGGAGCAAAGCTCAATGACAATTATGCCTCAAATCTGTGTTACCTAACATCTCCTTCATATTTGACCGAGGATGTTAGTATTTGGCACAATGGTTGCCTATGGTCTGTAGATGATATCAAAGGTTTCAGAGAACATCTATGATCTTGGAATCAAAATTTAAATGCACTAAAATGTGTGTCTTATGGCTCGTAACCAAGACTCCTCTTTCATTTTCGGATGGATGATGTTCATATTTAAGACAATAGTAGATACCAGGCTTTGCATTGCTGATATTCCATCTGAGTCAAAGGTCAAGGTCAAATATACTTAAATTCTGTCTTACGGGTATTACCATTAACATTTTCTGATGGAGAGTGCTCAACTTTGACACATTGATTGCCTATGGTGTGTAAATTGCAACGAAGGTTTCAGATCACCAGTTCAGCCTTAATTGGAGTCAATATACTCTATATATTATCTGTCTTACGGCTTGTAACGCGAACTCCTCTTTCATTTTTTGATGGTGGGTGTTTATATTTAGCACAATGATTACTCACATGTATGGTGTGTAGTTGACAACGAAAGTTTTGGATCGTCGATGTGTCTTTGTGTCAAATATCAATGTCAAATAAACTTAAAATCTGTCCAACAGTTCTTAACATGAACTTTTCTCATCGTTTTAATTGAGGGTGTTCATATTTGGCACAATGATCGCCTATGGTGTGTAGATGACAACAAAGGTTTTACGGCTCAACCCAATCACGGTTGGCAACGTTGCTTTCCTCTTTAATTGCCCGCCGGTGGGTTGGACTTCAGACTCTATGATGATTCCGACTTAAAGACTTATCTATTGATGAGATGGTAGGGGCCTGATGTTTTGGCTGTTTGTCGGGCCCACCGGGGTTTACCTGTTGGATTTCTTTTGCTCCGGTATTCAGTTTAATTTACTGTTGAGTCCTTATCCTTGCTTTATCTCCTTGTTATATCTTGATTTATATGTTTTAGGAGATGATGCATTGATATGTTAGGGGTCTTTCATGCAAACCAAATATCTATGTGTCTTGATCCACATCTGAATTAAGGGTGAGGTTGGCGCCGTTAAACTGGTTTAAGCCCTCCAGTAAAATATTTTACTGACCGTTCCAAGGCGGTACTTCTTTTGTGGATCTTTTATGTTTTTGTTCTGTCTTGTGTTTGCTATGTCTTTGTGCGCGTCTGTTTATATGTGCTTTGTGGTCACCTGCTGGGAAAGGGCTGACCTCTTGGCTCTCGTTTGTGGTGTCTACTGTGAGTTTGTCACTTTCCCATTGGTATCCTGGGTCAGGTGTGGTACCTTATTGTATCGATTCCTGATCTTTGCACCCTTGCTTACTTTAGACCACAGATATGACATTGGAATTAAAGGTCAATGTCTAATATACTTAAACTCTGTCATATGGATCCGTACAGAAACTCATCTTTCATTTTTTTGACAGAGGGTGTTTATATTTAAAAGACTGATTGCTTATGGTGTATGTATACCAACGTAGGTTTCAGAAACGTCAATGTCTAATTTACTTAACCCTTAAAGCGCCAAGAAAAGGTGCACCTGAAAATGACGCCTGCTGAAGTCGTCTGCTGCAAACAATTGTCTAACATTACTGACAAATTCAAGTATAGAAGCAAACAGGGTGGACCCAGATCAAACGGCTCCTATAGGAGCAGTTTGGTCTGGGTCCACACTGTTTGTCATAGAGGCTTCTTAAACATTTGAGCAGAAGAGAAAAGCAGACGGCTTTTGTTGCGATTGGCGCTTTAAGGGTAAACTTCCCTCTGACAGCTCAATCATTCATTATTTGATAGAGAGTGCTCATATATAGCATTACAATTGCTTATGGTTTGTACATGAGAACAAAGAGTTCATATCACTGATATGACCTTGGGATCAATGATCAAAGTCAATGAGTGCCTTATGTATGTAGATTACAGTGAAAGTTTCAGATCACAGTTAAAGAGTAAGGTCAAATATACTAAAATCTGTATTATGGCTCAAAACGAGAGCTCCTCTTCCATTTTGGAGTCAAAGGTGTTACACCCTGGTATACTTTGCAAGCCTAGGTGCAACAAGAAAGTAATACAATTCAAAAGAGCTTAACTCAAATGAGCCCAAATGAGCTATAAATGATGTTCCCAATTAAGGCAGAGCTATCTTCTCTAAACAATGATTGAGTCATCAACTTGGTGTTTAATTATTTGGCCATTAACTGTGGTCAGGAACAAATTATGAGTTAAGCCAAAGCTGGCAATAATTATAATAAAGCAATCCAAGTTGTAAAAATGCAAACCCTTGATCAACTATATATGGCAAGCCACAGCGAGCTGAAACATACTACCAGAGCATTATTCGAGCACCTCAAACTTTACTATACTAATCAATCTTGACAGCCTTGTTATTGTATCCCAGAGGCTTCAAAGGAGCAAATGGGCAGCACTAAGTAACTTACTGCCAGATCAGATTAATTCATATATAGAAAACAAGTACCTATAAGCTGTCAGAGCAGCTAGATATTGGCTGGAGAGTTTTTCATGCCAAATGACATAACCTTGTAATGGAAAAGCCTATCAGGTATCACAAAAAGTAAGTTAGTATGATCAGGAAATACAACGATCACACACTGCAGACCAACCCACGACACCATGAGGAAGAGCCAAAGAACATTTATAATTACAATATAACTGTAAGACAATAATAGCAAAGCCAAAAATTTCTCTTCCTCTTCAAGATGATTGCAAAACTAAAACAGACACAAAGTAATGCATAACAAAACAAAGACAAACACAGAACTCCCACAAACAATGGGAAGTACATTAAACAATTTATCAACAAAACAGAACCACCACCTTAGAAAGGGCAGCAGCCTAGAGCCAAATCTTCGCCCTAGATTACCGGGCCGCGTAGTGCAGTCGGTAACGTGTCTGGCAACAGATGCTAGTCTGACTGCAGATCCAGGGGTCGCAAGTTCGATCCCGGCCCGGTCCCATACTTTCGTGGAGATTGATCGTGAAATAATTTCTACGGTCATGCTCCTCCTTTCCGCTGAATCATTCAAGAAGGGTTGTTGTCAGCTACAAGTGAAAGTCTGTGCACGAAGTACTGGTTAACTGCTTGTTCAAGCTTGCCCAGGAAAAAAGTGTGGTTAGGTTAACTGACCGTCCCGCCATGACCATAGCTGTTGACTTGGGACGTAAAGCAACAAAACAAACTAATAAAGCTTTACAACAGGGTCATCATTAAGTCTGAGGCCTGACTCACCATCATGCAATTAAAGAGGAAACCATAGCTATCAACCGTGATTGGGTTCACAACCAGGCATGCAGACTGTCGAATGATATCTATGTTGTATCCCACTTTTTTTATAAAATTTAATGCTATTTTTCATCACTAAAATTAAGCCTTCCAACAATTCTTTTAAATCTACAAACAAAACTGCCATAAAATACATGTTCTGAAAAACCTAAATAATACCATGCATGGTCTTGTCAAAATGTATGTGATGCGCTGACCTTTTTGTTGGGCAACATTTTTATACGCTTTGGCACCAAGTTGTGTAGACAAGTAGTTGGGAATCCTATGGGCAATAATTGTGCTCCCTTGGTTGCAGATCTATTCCTGTTTTGCTATAAAAGGGACTTTATGATGTCTCTTTCTGAGATAAGCAGGCTTGTATAATATATGCTTTTAACACTACATCCAGATATTTGGACGATATGTTAAACATTAATAATGTTTGATTTGACACTATGGTAAGTCAAATATACCCTTCAGAACATCAACTTAATAAAGCTAATACCTCTGATACCGAAGCTGCGTTTAAGACTTGCATTTGTCAATTTCTAATGATATTGTTTCTTCCAAAATTTATGATAAACGTGACGGCTTTGATTTTGAAATTGTCAATTTCCCATTTTTAGATGGCGATGTTCCTCGCTCTACATCCTATGGAGTCTATATCTCTCAACTCATTCGTTTTGCTAGAGCATCTAGCCATGTTGCTGACTTCAACACTTGCAATAAATTGTTAACTCAGAAATTTCTTAAACAAGGATATTGGTATTATAAACAAAGCAAAACCTTTTTCTAAATTTTCTAGACAATACTATGATTTGATATCTAAATTCCTAATTGGACTTTAATCTCTCTTGCACCAAGGACTTTCAGAACCTGAATTCTATGGTGACTTGGTGTTTCAATTGAAGAAGATTGTTTGCTCTAATCATTTTTCAGCGCAGTTCATTAAAATAATTTCCCATTATAAAAAAGATTGACTATAACATTAATGTATTGCAGCAGACTGCATGCTTGGTGGTCAACCTGATCACGGCTGGTAACTTTGCTTTTCGCTTTAATTGCACACTGGTTGGTCCACCTTCAGACTATTGATGGTTCTGACTTAAAGACTTATCTATTGATGAGATGGTAGGGGCCTGATGCTTTGGCTGTTGTCAGGCCCACAGGGGTTTACCTGTTGGATTTCTTTTGCTCCGGTATTCAGTTTTATTTACTTTTGAGTCCTTATCTTTACTTTATCTCCTTTTTATATCTTGATTTATATGTTCTATGAGATGATGCATGGATAAGTTAAGGGTCTTTCATGCAAACCAAACATATATGTGTCTTGATCCACATCTGAACTAAAGGTGAGGTTGGTGCGCCGTTAAACTGGTTTAAGCCCTCTAGTAAAATATTTTTTACTGACCGTTCCAAGGCAGTGCTTCTTTTGTGAATCATTTATGTTATTTCTGTCTTGTTTTGTTATGCTTTCATACACGTCTGTTTGTTGATGCCTGGGAAAGGGCTGACCTCTGGGCTCTAGTTTGTGATGTCCAATTGTGATGTTGTCACTTTCTCATTTGGTATCTTGGGTCAGGTGTGGTGCTTGATTGTATCGATTCTTGATCTTTGCCCTCTTTCTTACTTTGTTGCAGAAAATAATTTAAGCAAATAGTGTATTTAACAATCAACTCTGAGTGTTGGTAATAAAATTTAGAAATGGAGATACGTCTTAGGCATTATCTGTCAAGGGAATTTGCCAATATCCCTTTAGTAAATCAAACTTGTAACATATTTTGCTTTTTCCGATTTAGTCAATACAGTTTCTTGGGATAAGAAAGGGGTCTGTTCTTGTTACACTATTTGCTTTTTTGTAATCATTGCACAATTATGTACCATAAGGATTTGGTACAAGAATACATGGAGATGACCAGTCACTTTCGCTGGGTTCAATAAAGTCATTCTATAGCAAATATTTGATTTCTTACTTTAAGAACTCTTTCTTGACTGGATTCATTAGATATGGATGTTGTTTGACTGGCTTTGAGTCACAAACTTCAACATCATGAACTTTTTTGTCTGTCTTAGAAGGGACATCAAAAAACAAGTGTTTGTAATCAACTATGAGCTGTTTCATTTGTTCATGCTCTTCAGGATATAAATGGTCCAACATTGAATCCAAGTTGATTAGGATGTCTTAATTGTGCAGTCTTTGAGAGCTGAGCATTTCGCTATCATA
Source organism: Loripinus fragilis (assembly GCA_964019695.1). Classification (NCBI taxonomy): domain Eukaryota; kingdom Metazoa; phylum Mollusca; class Bivalvia; order Lucinida; family Lucinidae; genus Loripinus; species Loripinus fragilis. The sequence continues at coordinate 84,708,757 of OZ026517.1, forward strand.
GTTCATTTGAATGTCAGGATCTATAAGACTCTCTGTGGTCTCTTTTTCAACATCTGGGTTAGAAGTAGGTTTTATCAAACCCAAGTAATGTTCAAGAGAACTATCTTTATTAACATACTTCTTCAGCATGCTTATGGTACAGCTGCTTGCTTTTTCGCCTCTCTGGAGTGTTTACAATATAATAAATGTCTTTGATTCTTCTAACCACAGTATAGGGTCCAGAGAAACAGACAGATGGATGAACGGAATGATAGATGGGACCAATCACAATAGATACGACTTTTTGAAAAAATGTGGATATAAGTAGTGGCATGACCCTATACAAAAATAGCTAGTGAAGGTATCGGCTATTAGTCAGCGTCAGTGCTGGCACGTTTTTGAAGATATTTTAGTGTGTAGATAACATTTCAGATCACCGGTTTGACCTTTGAGTCAAAGGTCAAAGTCAAATATACTTAATGGCTGTCTTACGCCGTTAACATGAACTCCCTTTTCATATAGTGTTGGATGGTGTATTTGGCACAATGGTGTTTGATTAAAATGTGATGGTGACAACAACGTTTCAGATCACCAATATGACCTTGGAGTTAGAGGTCAATGTCAAATAAACTTAAAATCTGTCTAATGGCTTGTAATGCTAACTTCCATTTCATTTTTGATAGAGGGTGTTCTATTTAGATTTAGAGCAAAGATTACATATTCACGGTGGGTAGATAAGTGAAATGACAAGGTCAAATATATTTCAGTCTTACAGCTCATGAACTCCTCTCTCAATGATCAAACGATCAAATGACCGACTTACAAAGATTTTATTCCAATGAATCTCACGGAAGCATATTGGGCCGAGAACTTTTTGATCACACCTTGTATATATGGTTCGTAATGCAAACTTCTCTTGCATTTGTTGACAAAGGACCCAGTCAGCATCAAATCTCGGGCCACTATTTATCCGCCAGCGAAACGCCATTTGGATGGTGTTTCGCTCGCGGGCCGATAGTGGCCCGATTATACATGCTTACTGGGGATGCTCAAATTTTGAACAAATGATTGCCTATGATGTGTACATGACTATAAATGTTTCAAATCGCAAATATGACATTGGACTCAGAGACCACCCAGTAAGCAACTAAAAGCGGGCCACCATCGGCCCTCATGCAAAACGACATTCAAATGGCGTTTCGTTGGCGGGCTAATGGTGGCCCAACACTGTGTGTTGGCTGGACAACGCCAAATAAACTTACAGTCTGTTTGATGGCTCGTTGGGTGTTTATATTTGGTTCATAGTGTGTAGATGACAAACAACATATATGACTTGGGAGTCAAAGGTCAATTTCAAATCTGTTCATGAATTGCCTCATTATTCGTGTTTCGCTTATAGTTTAGGTGGAGTGTGTTAAAATTCGGCACAATGGTTGCCTATGGTATGTCAATAAAAACGAGGGTTTTAGATTGATTATATAAACTTGAATTCAAAGGTCATGGTCAAATACACGACAAATATGTCTGCATGGCTCGAAATGAGAAATCCTTGTGCAATTTTCGATGGAGGCGGTTCACATTTTGAGCAATGATTGCCAATGGGTTGTAGATGATGATGCATTTTCTAATTGCCAATATGACCTTGGAGTCAAAAAGGTAAAGTTCAAGTATATATAAAATCAAGCTGCATGGATTGTAATTCCAGATCCTTTTACATGCTTTGAATAGAGAATATTCATATTTGACACAATGTTTTCCTCACGTGTATGGATTACAAGGAAACTATTTTGATACCAGGCGCCGAGGTTATAAAACTTGAGTTCATTCTCAAAATGAAAATAAAGCGCAATGATTGACTGCTTGCGGACAGCCAATCATTGTGCTTTATTTTGAGTTTGAGACTGTACTCAAGTTTTATAACCTCGTCGCCAGGTATGGCCTTTGAGTTAAAGCTCAAAGTAAAACTATCTATATTCTGGCTGTTTGGCGTGTAATGCTCTCTCTTACATTGTTTTGTGTAGACGGTCTATATTATGCACACTGGTTGTCTAAGGTCTGTTGATGTCAACAATGGTTTTGGACTGCTGATATTACGTTTGCTTGAAGTTCAAAATACTTGAAAAATACTTGAAATTTGTCGATATAATGCTTGTGACACAACCGTTTTAGATAGCAAATGCACTTAAATATGTTTTATGGCTCATAACACTAACTCAAAGTATGAAATATAGCAAATATCAGGAATCAATACAATCAAGTACCACGACTGTCCCAGGATACCAAATGGGAAAGTAGTAAAATCACAATGAACAAACTCACAAACAAGAACCAAGAGGTCAGCCCTTTCCCTCCAGGTGACCACAAGGCAGCAATGAACCTTACATCTTTTGATGGTTTACCACAGTGGCTGCTCATGCGCAGATCCAGAAAGTTTTGCCAGAGGGGGATCCAGATTTATTTTTTTAGTTGACGAGGATATAGAGGATCCAAATACCACTATAAATGAACCATCATAGGCCCGCCAGCGAAACGCCATTTAAATCCAATGCTGTCTTTGTAGCTTTGTGATTTTTCAGGGGATCCGGACCAGTATTGCTATGAACCCTTTATTTTTGTGATTTTTCAAAGGGGTCCGAACCCCCTGCCCCCCCCCCCCCCTCTGGATCCGCCCATGCTGCTTATGCTGTGTAGTAGACAAAGAAAGGTTTAGATCGCCGATATGACCTTAAAGTCAAATATTAATGTCCAATTTACTTAAAATCTTTCTCATGACTCGGAACTCTTTTACAAATTAAATAATACATGAACATTAATGTTGGATACTAATTTTTATACGAGATGATAAAATTACGAGATAGTGAAAAAGGTAACAAAAAAGATGTGACCTACTCACTTCTCTCTTAAAGCTGTGAATATCACTTAACCCATATAAGCCAAGCGTCCTTTTGTGGGGCATATGCAAGCAGTGCATACCCAGATCAGACGCCGCAAGTCGCGGCGTCTGATCAGGGTCTCCACTGTTTGCTTACATACTGTCCTATTAAAATTTGAATAAAAAATAAAAATACTACCCAACAACCCTTAAAGCGGAAATGGCCTCATCCAACTGATAAGAGTGGGAAATTTCATTCGGCTTAAATGGGGTTAAAACACCACTAAGTCTGGGGAAGCTCGTTCCACAATAAACCAACCATGGAGAATAGTCACGCGTTTCTGAATTATCTCATCCAAAGAAACTAAGACTCCGCGGGACTGAGGCGTTTGTACATTAGAGTAGGCTCCTAAAAAGTTGCCATAAAAACACTTATAGGTATGCCCTCAAGTAGGGTATGCAGCAAATATTATGGACAAAAGAGTGGGTATGATTATACATGTATTAGGAAATGCCACAATCACAGATCACAGACCAGCCTTTGACAAGACATGGAATCTGTATCCAAATTCAACATCTCTTCTAAGACTAGGTTTCCCTCTCAGAAAGAAATACAAGCTGAAGAATGCAATATCCATCATTGGTTGTGACTTTAATCTACAAGACATTGACTGGAACAAGAACACATGCAGTCTCCAACAAGTCCTATCCCTAGAGAGTGAGCCAGGCCTTCCTGGACAAAGCTCAAGAATTAGGCCTTGTGCATATGGTAGATTTCCCCATCAGACAGGATAACACCCTGTACTCGTATTTATTCCTTCCAAGCCATTCTGGATTCAAAATCAGATGTAAACCCCTTCCACCAATTGGACAAAAGGGCAACCACGACAACATTGTATTGTTTGATACGTCACATCAGCCACACCGTGCGAGACCCACTCGTAGAAAGATCTTATGGAAGAAAGCAGACCTAGATGGCCTGAGATCTACTGTAGCAGAAGCAAGCAGCTCATAAATGATCCCTAAATATAGTCCAATTTTGTGATGACCCAAAAAAATATCCACAAAATTTTCATACCCTTAAAAATTTACTTTTTTCTGAAAACCCCAAAAAATATTTAAATTCAAAATTTTAAACAAAAATGGCCGGAGCCTACGTATGTATGTAATTATTAGAGTAACCCCCTGGGGGCAGGGTAGGGTAGGGTACGCTAGGGTAGGTTACGCTAGGGTTGGGTACGCTAGAATAGGGTACGCTAGGGTAGGGTACGCTAGGGTATGGTACGCTAGGGTAGGGTACGCTAGGGTAGGGTAGGGTAGAATAGGGTAGGGAAGGGTACGCTAGGGTAGGGTACGCTAGGGTAGGGTACGCTAGGATATGCTAGGGTAGGGGAAGCTTGGGTATGGTACGCTAGGGTAGGGTAGGGCAGGGTAGGGTGCGCTAGGGTAGGGTAGGGTACGATAGGGTAGGTCACGCTAGGGTATGGGAGGGTAGGGTAGGGCACGCTAGGCTAGGGTATGGTACGCTAGGGTAGAGGAGGGTACACTAGGGCACGCTAGGGTAGGGTACGCTAGGGTAGGGTGCGCTAGGGTAGGGTACGCTAGGGTAGGGTACGCTAAGGAAGGATATAGAGTCGGGTAGGGTACGCTATGGTATGGTACGCTAGGGTATGGTACGCTAGGGTAGGAGTAGGCAAGAGTAGTTTACGCTAGGGTAGAAGTAGCGGAGACAGGGGGCTAGACGACTGTTATACGAATAGCCTATTTAAAAAAGTTTTTGTACGCAAAATGGCGACTTTGGAAGCAGAGGCATCGGTTTCTGGATCAGAACAGAAAGATCCAAATACAGAAGAAGCATTTAATGAATTTTATACAGAGGTTTGATAGAGATTAATTCGAAGAACGTATTACAGTGTGTTTTTCGTCCGAAGCTGACACAGAAAAAATAAACGAAATAGTGTAATGAGATTTCGCGACTGAAATTGGTTCAACCCAGTAGAAACCTACTCCCATTCATGAGAGTTCTGCATTCCAGTTGTTCATATTTCACATTTATATATTGTCATTTTCATTTTTTGTTATCATTCGGAAAGCGAACTCTCATTAGGATTCAGTCATTTTCCTTTAGCAACCTCCGCAACGAAATTCTGCGCTGCACTTTCCGGCTAAAAAAAGGTCATTTGGCGCGTTATCATATCAATTCACATATGTAACTGACAAAAACAATACTTAAATTCATTGTTTCCACCAAAATTATCAAAAGAAGCTTGCATAAAAATGTCTTTTATCGAGACTTACCCAGAGCACTGGCCTTTTCGCCGCCATTGTTTACATTTAACATCGAGGTCAAATCTGGGTCGAAACCGTCATTGGTTAAAGTAAAAATGAATTGCATTTTCCGAACGAATTTAACGAAAACGAAAAAAACACGTTTTTGTTTTTCAACTCGATTTGAGGGCATTATACAGTTTATTAATTTAAAATGTTTGTGTCTCCGATACAAACGGGGCACACCAGCGTCTGTGGCTGTAAAAGACTAAAGAAACAGTCACGCAGTTGAATTTGCATGTGCATACAGGGGCGTGCCTGCGTATACGCAAAGTACGCAGCTGCGTACTTTAATTTTTGAATGTCCAAAAAATAAAAACGTCTTCAATCGCGAAAAATGCAATAAAAACATGCCTCACCCGGGTTAGGTCTTTACATTACAAGTATACCGATTTTGTAATAATCCTGAACCAAAGCAATAGGATTTTGACTGTTTTTCACTTTTGTTTTGGAAACAATTAAGTTGGTGTTTATGTTCAGAAAACGCAGGAGAAGCCACCATTTAGTTCATATTTTGATTTTTTTTCCTAACGTATGGGAGGGGGACACCCCCTCCCATACCCACCCCCTGCGTACTTTGATTTTACCCTCAGGCACGCCCCTGGCATAGGAGAGAATTATAGCATAACCAACTGCTAAATAGAGTACTTAACCACCATTGTTTTGAGGCAAATCTTTTTTTCTCGTGCGTCTTTGAATTTTACCTGTCAGTAAATAGAACTGAGTATAAACCATGTAGTACCCTATCATTTCTTATCACAATAATGATGATTTCCCTGTGACCGTGACGTAAGGCAAAAAATTTTTCCGACTGCCTGCGCATAAAGGTTTAAATAGATAGGTAGGGTTTTTTTTCAAAGTAAGTCACTATCTGCAAGACTAGATCAAAGAAACCACGGCCAACTTTTCTGCAGCCATACCTACATCTCATCTTAATGTAAAATTGAAACAAGGCAGATGCGGATCTAACAATGTCAGACCCGTAAACTACTACGTTTTTGTGCTTCAAAATACACACTTCTGATCGCTATTGTAAAACTAGGCACAGGACAAAATAACCTTTTTCAATAAGTTATCATCCATTTCCAATCGTTTCAAGACGTTTTTAATATCGATCCGTGACTGTTTTTATAATAAACCCTGAACAAACAAGCAGATCAATTGTGCTGTATTCACAAGCACCCCCTCCCCCACAAAGAAAAAAAAAACTGCGGTTCTGATTGGGGCAAACTTTGGTCCAAACCTCTCTCCATCTAGAATTTCATAATTGCTGACACTTGCTAACATTAAGTCATATACATTTCTCAGCAAATGTTGTTTTTTAATAAAAGTTCACATAACCCACCAAACAGGCCTGGACTACCCATTTATGAGTATTGTAAAACAAATCGCCTGACTTTCTGACTCTACATGTCTGAAGTAAACCTTTCTGAAAACGACCTGTTTTATTATGAATCTTGTGTATAACTGGCTGGTAAATTATACTCACTCTGATGGCAAAAGCATCATCCCCTTTAAGGAAAGCAGTAACGATAAGGGAGCACCATGTATATGTATTATTGAAGCTGTGGCACTTGGTATCTGGTACTTCTGTGTGGACTAGCTACAACAACCCCTATAAGCCAAAGATTGCGCAGATCTGGGGAGTGGAGGGGATGGTCCACCACTCCTGTCAAGTCGAAAGTTACATCCTTGGGCTGACATAGTCTGCCAGTACTTGAATAAAATGCTTAAAAAGACTGTTACCACCCAGTGACCTATATACAGATCTATATATAGGTCACTGCACCACCTTAACTCTGTTACAAAACTGGACCGGATTACCCCTACAAATTATATTATTTCATTTTCCCCCAGCCCTTCCCCCAGCCAACAAAGAAAGGAGAAAGACAGGAAACTGGTGAAATGGATAGGGTACTTTGAATAACGCATGCAGCAACACCAAAGTACCATCTCCTTCAGGCAGAGAATACAGCAAATATAGTCCAATTAACATCTTGCCCCTTTAATTTTGAGAAGCTATTCATAGCTTGAGCGGGTACCACACACCTGTTTTTTTTTCAGAAAAATGAATATCTTTTGGGGTATGAAGATTTTGTGGAAATTTTTAGGGGTCATCACAAAAGGGGTCATTTCTATGCATTTTAGGGTCGTTTCTAAAGGTCAAGGTACAGAATTGGGGATATTTTTCGGGTTTGTAAAATTTCAATTTTTTTTGGGGGGTGGGGGGGGTGGGGGGGTTCTTGATATTCCTGATAATTTTGGAGAGTAAACAGTAGATGCTAAGTCCAAGCCTATGTATGAAGGAAAAAATTACAGTACCACCACCCCCCCCCCCCCCCCTGGGATACCTGGACCCAGATAATGCAGTCAAACAAACCACTTAAATGGTTAGAATGAGGTATCATTACACAGAGTTCTCGGAAACGCCAAATCAGGCGTATTTTAACGCCAGCTTTTGGTTTTGTACGCGTACTTTTCCTGCTGGGGATTCTAATTTACGCCAAAATTTTTTTCTGCTGACGCGTCTCAAACTCCTTAAAACACCTGAAGACGACAGCGGGAGTCCAAATTTGGCTTCCGCCACGAAAGATCAGAAGATCGCCGCTAATCCGATGCCCAAGGGTTTGTCATAAAATGTCCAGTTGTCAGTTAGCAGTAGGCGTGATCTCATTTAGCTCTCGGCGAATCAGAATGTCGCACAGCGACTGCGTTTTTATTGACAGGACAATAATTACGCCTATGCAAATTTGAGAAGCACGTGGTCGATTGTTTTTAACTTTTCCGAGTGCGTGTAAAGACAAATGATAGTTGCGCGTCTCAATCAAATCTTGAAATGTTTCTTACTTTTTTGAAAACATGAAATCGCTTCCACAGCTCGAGTTCCACAGCTGGTTGATAAAATAAAAATTTAAAAAATAACAGTTGCTGAAGACATCGGTAAACCAAATAGGATAACGTCCAATAAGGCAACGTTCCGAATGAAGCGTCATTAGCAACAAATGAGTGATGCGATCAATTATCGGTGTTTTTTCCCACCGAATAAACTATTCTTAGGGTATTAAACGCAAACAAATGACTTTCAGCAAGTAACCCTGTTCATTTTAAACAATTGAAATCGTCTCGCACGTTGGTAGGAAATCAAAATAATCATCTTAATTTTGGAACAATCGCCGTAGACTAGGTGCACAAAGAGCACTTGTATGCAGATAATTAAATGATTGAACTAGTCTAAAATCTATACATCTGCTAAAGATCTATCCGTCTGTCTGTTCGTTTGCCTGTCTGTCTGCTTGTAAAGGAATAAAACAACTACATGTATCAATAGTATTAGCTTTTCATTTTTAAGGCCAAACATAAAAATATGTGTTTCATGATACATGAAATTTTAAAATATGAAAATATTTTTAATTTGATGGAGAAGATGGGAAAACAATATAGCCAAACCCCTTTGAAACCCCCAACAATGTTTAGAAAATATTGCGTAGGGGTTGGTGAAGAAGGGGATTTAGGGTAACCTGATACAAACTTATTTTTGGTCTAAAATCTTTTTTGTTCACAGCTAGTCCTCACAAGGATTTTGAAATTGCCATTTTGCAGGATAAAAGACATTACATCCTTAAATAAAACTTTTCATATTTCGGCTAAAACTAAAAACTCCAAATTTTGCGGGTCAAACTCCAATTTTTCAAATTTTACTCCAACTTTTTCCAGAGATGGATTCTATGAATCCTGTTTTCAAAATCCTAGTGAGAACTCTGATTACACTTGAGGGACATTGTCAATCAGAAAAAGAGCTTTGCATCCAGAAAAAATGAAGGAGTGCAAAAATGGCACGGTGTAGTGCCATCCTAAAAGTACTATTGAAGAGTGTCTCTTTTCAACACCACCAATCCTATTTTCCCCCATTTTGCACATACATGTATTTAAATATAACAAATTTGTTCTAAAGTAAAGCTGAGCTGTATGCAGTTCCGATTTGTCTTACCTTTTGACGTTTGAACATGCAAATCTTTAAATTGCGTAAGAAAATTCGTCAAAAAAATTTCGTCAAAAATATCTTTAGCTTTCGTTGTAACCAATTTCACGTGTTGTTATTTTCAACAACAATGGCGGCCAAATGAAAGTTTGAAGCGACAGCTTCTTTCATTATGGATAATTGGACAGCATGAACACTACGATATAGTTTTTATAATAGATTTCAAGTATTTTCAGTCTTAGACATTGATTTGGCTCGAAAGTGTACAGTAAGACACCTTATATCAAAATTTTAAAAGTGCGACAGGGACTTGCATAGGACCCGTGTTAGACGTCACATTGCACATCTAGAAAAAGTCAAATCAATAAATGAGTGCATGTGTACGTCTAACCTGTTGGACTAAGTAGAAACCATACTACTGTACTTGTCTAGGATCCTATAAAAGTAGGACTCATGATCAAACAAATCCCGTAAACTCATTATCAGCTGGTAACATGCACTCCTGAAACTCGTCCCTTTCACTGGCTCTTGTAGTCTTCTCAGGGAAATCTGCCATAGAAATTATCCTCTATCGTAGGAGGACCTGTTTCAGTGACTGACCTGTTTCAGTGACCTTTTGAAAATGAGCTGCCATTTCCAAATGCAATGTTTCATACAACTGAACATAATTTAGATGTGATATATAACTGTTTGACTTCCTATGGGACAAAAAATCTGTAGTGTACAAACAGGCGTAGTTTGACAGACTTGTAATTTCCATGGCAACCCCAATTTTGAGGCATTTTTCTTATTACTTTTTTACCCTTTCCATTTCAGACCTTCAACTTTTGTTAAAAGCAACATCTGAATGTATTTTCTGTTGTGATATGATTTCCATCTTGTTTTCTATCATTTCACATGCAAAAAGGACCGATCATTTAGATAGTTTGTGAAAGAGACCAGTTTGAAATATGTGGTGTTCTCATATCTTTTAAATAGATATTTTAGTCAACTGGAAAAATGAAAAACTTGCAATAAGATTGTCAATGTCTCTGTTACGACATAAAGCCGGTCAGGAAGGAAGAGGGGAAATCTTATTGGAAAATTCCTTTATGCGATGACGATGCTACCAGGGAAAAAATAAGGCACACAACTAGCAAAAACTTTTCAGTACTTTATGTACTAAGAAAACATCAACAACACATTAATATACAATGACACCACCTACGCTGTTATTTCTGGCTAATTGACCATCCTATACTAGAGCAAGTTGCCACTCCAAGATCATTTCAATTAGAACCAATCTTGGACTGTCCTGTTCTAGATGTACGTCAACTAGTCAGAAATAAGAGACGTAAAGAATATGATTAACATATAGCTTAAGTTCTCATAAAAAAAACCTTTGGGCCCTTTAATATTTCAGTTCTCGTATTGACGAGAAATCTCGAGATACACGTCTCGCGAACACTATGTCTTCTAAGCTGCACGTGTGTCTACTTCAGACCATCGGCGCTGAGGTGATCGAGCCTATACTTTGGTCGTCACTGGTTTCACGTAATATTTCTTACGCGTACTGCTGATCGTCGTTCCAGGGGTTTTGCTAAGTCCAAAAATGCCACTGGCCCGCAGGGCCACCTGGCCTGCAAATCTACTGGCCATCCAAATTTTCAACTGGCCAGACTATTTTTCAATATCGAGGCCGCTTACGATGTGAGTGCACTGACGTCCTTTCACCCCCTAGCTTGAGCCCAATATATAGTAAATGAACTGTACGCTACAAGAAGAAGATCTGGAAACTATTTTATTTCTTGAAACTCTTCGATCATATCAAATTCAAATGGAGTCGGCATCTGAATTAGTATTCGAGTCCACATCCATAGCTTAAAGAGTGTCATACTACAATTCCACCACACCCCTCTGAATGTCCGTCTCTACTGCACATCAGAGTTGAGATTAGGCCCAGCTTTTCAATCAAAAAGAAGTGATATAATTTCAGTTTCCAGTCTCTATAACTGAAGGAACTTACATGCCTGAAATTTGGATAATGGGCTTTTTTTTTTTAATTTCTATTGCAAATCAAAACATGAACAGCCAGCATAGCCTACCACATTTCCCCCTACCCCACCCTCCCACCCCCAAACAAAAAATTAAACATTTAAACTTTTATAAGTTTTAAAGGCCCTTCAGAACTCATGGAAATGATGTCAAGATGGTAGGGAAATTGAACAGAGAACTTTTCTCTAATATAAAATTTCTCTCCCACTGCACGCCCTAAAAAAACTAAGTCCAACCCTTAAAAAAAATTGGGCATAGGTTCCCCTGTATTTTGTACTTTTCTACTCACCCCCAACCCGATAACCCTGGCCATTGAAAAGTGTTGGACAAGAAGAAAGAAGGGGACAAGGTGGGTGGGGTACATTGACTCATAGTGACAAGTGTCCGCGTTCAATGTACCGCCTTGTCCTCATTTTACTTTAGATAGTTAATAAAATGAGCCATACCTCTCTCAAAGAAAGCAAATAAGCTTGGCTGATTTGTTTTGTTCTGCTTATTTTTTACTTTCTTCTGTATTTCTTCAGTGGAATTTTTCCTTTTCATTGAACTGCCAAACAATCTAACAAAGGCGTCCTGCTAGCGATCATTTCTTCCCTGATCCCAAGAGTTTGCTCCAGGAGACACTGTGTAGCTATAGGGGGTGTACGAGTCCGTATTCTATTCTATTCTACCGCCGAATCGGCAACCGGAAATCGATACGAAATGGATAAGACCGAGGCGGTCCGCGTGCTGTAAACAAAACGAAAGTACAGCAATTTATCGATAAAAAATCTACTTTCAGCCAAAAAATAGCCGGCGGAAGCATGCGAAATCGTCGGGCGCCGGGACTTACAGAGAACACTGATCACGGCCGACGTTTTCAGCCGAAAACACCGACTTCTGATTCATTTTTCAGGCGAAAAATTCAACTGGCCTGGCGGACCTGCTACAGCGTGATTTAACTGGCCCGAGCTGAAAATTTACTGGCCCGGGCCAACGGACCCGCGCTTAAAAAAAGCCCTGTCGTTCTTCAAGACGTCAGGATTAATATAAGTGGTTCTTCCTGATCATATCCCCACGTTGGGGTGTCAGATTCACATATAACAATTCAAGTAGGTTGGCTTCCCATTCGATTGTGCTACGTGGTAACCATTGGGCCTTGATCCACGCTGGTCGTGGCCTGAGGGGGACAGCTAATATGTGCCCTCAGGTTATAATCATACGGCTCACCAACATTCAGCCTCCAACGTAGGAGGGGACACAAGAGACGATTCTGCAAAAAAACAATCTATATTTAGAATCTCAGAATCACTCTTTTGCGTCAATAATGGGGTTGTTCGTTCGAAGTTCACGAAAATAGAAATAATTTCAGTGGTCTTACTTTTTTAAATTACATCCTAACCCTATAAACGCGCGATTAGCCCTCACCTATGGGTGTATGGCTAACGGCTCCCATGCGGTTAGGATGGATCGGCTCTTCTAAATATCCACACTAAAATTTATATAATAGAGAAGTATTTTTAGTGACTGGCCTATGTCAGCGCTAAACAATACCTCTTATGCCAAACGAACAAACCCATACGTAACAAAATTTTCTATACACTGTCGTAACGTCACCCTGGTCGAGACGCTATCGCAGCCGAAACATCAAGATCCCATGGCCCTTTTCCCTTCAAGGTCACGTTATCTAGATAGTTTCGAGGTTTACAAATACTGATACCAATTCTCTTAAAATTCCAGGAAAAAGGTTGAACAGTGTGGTGCCGACGTAACGTTTGGACGTTTACGTCGGACATCACCCTGCCCACGCACTAATTTCGTACAAGTATAACGTATCAGTTGTAAACAACTAATTATGACCTCTCGGCAAAAAATATTTACATCAATATTGAGAGATTACATTCTGCTGTTTTATGTGTGTAAAACCGTACAATGCTTTCTTACATTTATTTTGGTGTAACACAAAACATTTTACATTTACTTTGGTGTAACGAAAATATTTTACATTTACTTTGGTGTAACAAAAAATATTTTACATTTACTTTGGTGTAACATTACACCTACCTAATCTCTAAACATACATGTCAGCTATCACCTTATTTATGTAAGTGTGTTGTAGTGTATGCACCTAACCCTTATTCTTATATGCGTCAGATATAACTCGAGGTGACACATACAGGTCGCTACAGAAAGTCGATTATCACTGGCAGTTAAATCGTCTTTCCAACAACGCCATATAAAATCACAACAATTTAAAATCTAGCTGCTAAAATTGTTTTTCACCTATCGGTCCCTGGTAAATCTTTCAGCATGCCATTATAGTTTTAGGTGCAGGCCCGACATGGCCTGTGACTACTTTTGTCCGAAATAACCCGACGAGTCCATCCGGACAGCTTTTACTATAGCCGCAAGAATGGTCCCAGCAGATTTTTAGGCAATACGCATGTGTGTAGCTTCATACGCAAGTGCGTAACAATCGCTATTTTCACCGAAAAAACGGGACGTTATTGATAACACCCGAAAGAACTCATACACGGAATGCTGGCCGATTCAACAGACGACAAAATAGAAAACGAGTGACTTATTATTTCAATACCATGCGACATGCTAGAGACCTCGCGATTCAATGCAATTACACGAATCGCCATCGCCCTGTCATGTACAATATCAACACAGTAACAATATATATAAATTCACGTACCTTTTATAATAATGAATAGCGTCTCTCTATCGAACCTTTCAACGGTATGTTTAAAATGTCCCCCAACAAGAATGGGAAATTCCATCCTTTATATATTGAAAAATGCACAAGATTTCCGAGATATTCAAGAAGAGTAAGGAAATCGTGCAAGCGTTGATAAATATAGACACAATGAATTCCATCTCAGACAAACCGACCTTTTATTGGGACTAACAATAGAAAGAGTACCGTATCATGGTTCGAATAGGTGACCAGGTGCATACCTAAACCGTATTTGTGCGTATACGCAACCATCGCTGATTCTGTTATTCCAGCCATTCTGCATCGTAACAGTCTCCACAATTAAATAAATAGACATTCAGCACCTTCTTGCATCATTAAGCACAATTTTATGAAATCAATTTGATTCTTCACTTAAATTTTTGCGCTGTTTTTAACCCTACCCCCTTATGCTTTACAGTATGTTTGTGCTACATAACCAGTATCTTTATGTGAACTGTATTTCATTATAAAGAAAGAACTTAATTACTTCAACGTGGTTTGTCTTATGTTGGTGATAGTTAACAAGGAACAGTTGCTTTTGACTGACTGATGTTAATATTTTAAAAATTAAGTGGAGGTCACTGAAACAGGTCCCAACCAAATTCTGTTAGGAAAAATGGGGTAGGTCAAGATTAACAGTGTTAAATGCTTTCTTTTAATTTTTCTGAACACTATTCTATGTCAAACATATTGCACAAAGATAGATCTAAAGTGAGCTATACACAAAATAAATTGTTTCCAAGAAGTTTGATAATGTTGCCAAAATAACCCTAATGGTCACTGAAACTGGTCCTTCAAGGATAGATGCGAGACAATTAGTGCGTTTAGAATTCTCCCATCAGTACCCACGGTTAATACCGAGTGGTTGCCGACGTCATCGGCTACTAAAATCGCCGATAACAGATGTGTTAAGTTGAACGGCTTTTGGTAGCTTTGGGCATCATGGGTAGCCGATGGTAACCGATTGCAAACCTTTCATTATAGGTTGAATTGTGCTTTCAATACAACAGCAAAGAACATTAATGCGGGCATCAGCTTTTACGCATAGGACACAAGAGAATACTGATATAAATTACTGCTTCCACAGAAGCAAGAAAATATTCCAAGATTGGATAAATACTTTGAAAATACTATTCCTATGTAGGCCTATGAGTTGGATGCCTTTCGAGGTCTATTTATTACAGGGGAACGAGAAAATAGATTCCCCTGGGAGGCCTGAGTAATGGTCAAGGGAGAGAAAAATTGACTTTCTCGCATGCGAACAACAAAGGCGGAGACCAGCCTGTGCATCCACGCAGTTTGATCAGGGCCTCTGTAGTTCACTTATACTAAAACTTCATGTAAAATGTCAGCATTCTGGCTAGTCTCTGTAGCTGAACATGTTAGTTTGATTGTGCGTCAACATTTTTGGGGTGGTTAAAACAATCGTCTCTTTAGACGTTTAAGTGTCTGTTAAAATTGAGGCTATTCTTCACTATAACTAAAAAAGTTTTAAATATAACGAGACAAAATCTTATGATCTGATATCAGCGAAATAGCACTTTGTTTAACCAGCAACTTTTAAAGCTTATTGTTGACAGGAAATTCTGTTGGAAACAAAATTTTGTTTATCCCGCTAGAAGATATAATTCTAGCAGCCATTTTGAAATGACGTCATAAATCAGCTACCGAGGCTACCTCAACTATCGTGACGCGGCGGTATCGGCGACCAGCAACTCACCGATGTGATTACCGACGGTGACCATATGTTACCGAATGTCGCCATCGGCAGCCTTCGGTAACCGATGGTAACCCTGGTTGCTGAAGGAAGAATTCTGAATGCACTAACTAAAATCGCCATGTAAAGGGAAGTCACTCCAAAGGACAGTATATATAGCCAAGATCAATCAGAAATGGGCATGCGCAGTGAGGCAGTCAATTTGGTTGGTTGCACATTCCCACGACAGAAGTGTGGTTTCCAGGCTTCCGGGTCGTTTCAGCCGTGGGTAGTTTCAGCTTCAACAAAAGTTGTGTCCCATGTAAATTTTACTGAGCCCCAGAAAGTTAAGTTTCCAGACTGATAATTTTTTGTAATGTAAACACAAAAAAATTAGCTAGAACTATCAATTTTAACTTTATCTCAATCATTTTTAGTTTACAGTAAGTGATTAACGATCAATTAAAAAAAGAAAGAAAGAAGCAGACTTAGCAGTGATGGAGTCTTTGACTAATTTTTAAACTTCTTTGCTTTTAAAAAGTCTTTACTTGACGCTCTAGATCAAGATTATTTTACATGTGCCTGTTGAAAACCGCTGAGCCTGTCTGTGAATGCATTTTTGAACAGACAAAACATCGAATTTTGGTAGTATTGGCTTCAAAATTAACTTATTAAGTTATTTAAGTGTTTCTAGAGTGATTCCTCCAGGCAAACACCATTCTTTGCTTTTAAAAAGTCTATACTTGACGCTCTAGATCAAGATTATTTTACATGTACCTGTTGAAAATCGCTGAAGTTGTCTGTGAATGCATTTTTGAACAGACAAAACATCGAATTGTGGTAGTATTGGCTTCAAAATTAACTTATTAAGTTATTTAAGTGTTTCTAGAGTGATTCCTCCAGGCAAACACCATTCTTTGCTTTTAAAAAGTCTTTACTTGACACTCTAGATCAAGATTATTTTACATGTACCTGTTGAAAATCGCTGAACTTGTCTGTGAATGCATTTTTGAACAGACAAAACATCGAATTGTGGTAGTATTGGCTTCAAAATTAACTTATTAAGTTATTTAAGTGTTTCTAGAGTGATTCCTCCAGGCAAACACCATTCTTTGCTTTTAAAAAGTCTTTACTTGACACTCTAGATCAAGATTATTTTACATGTACCTGTTGAAAATCGCTGAACTTGTCTGTGAATGCATTTTTGAACAGACAAAACATCGAATTGTGGTAGTATTGGCTTCAAAATTAACTTATTAAGTTATTTAAAAGTTTCTAGAGTGATTCCGCCAGGCAAACACCAGTTTTTTACTCAGCAAATTGATTTTGAGAAAAACGTAAATAATGATTAATAGCAGAGCCTCGTTCTGATTTCAATCTTTGCTATGAACAACGGATCTGGGAAAACCACAACTAACTAATCATTACCTGTATCATTATCATTAACAACCGAATACTATTTATAGCAGTCTCTTTGTGATTTTGAAGCATTGCAAAGTAAAAAAAGACCAAGGGTTTTAACTCTCTTTACTATTGAGCTGGCTTAAATTTGTTGAAAATCAACTTTTGATCTTGCGTCCCATGTATGCAGTCTGCTTGCCTATTTTGTGTACCAATTATTTTCCTTGCGTATTTCGATATTATTATGGCGTAAACGTGAACACTGAGAGATTGGCTGAGATTTTATTGCATCATTTTCCCTGTATCTTTCCATTGACATCATAGTGAAAGTGTGTTTCATTTTGGTTTTTCTTTTGTCATTTTTAGAGATAACTGAATTTGCTGCTGTTTTAGGTCTAAAATTTAAATTATTAAGGCCAAAATACAGATCACTCTTAATACTAAACAAAACAAAAAACGCTCTGCTCAGTACTAATTAATGCTGCCACAAAAAGGGTATATTAAGCTCAATTAGTTGTAACAGTACCATTAAATCCTAATTCTTTGCATGCTGGGTAATTTTTCATGTTTTTTTTGTCGTCTGCTGACGTTTTTCAAAATAAACTTTTTCAAAAAAAAATTTTAGGAACACTATAAGAGTGTCAAACAGATTGGATCCAGGTCAGGTCCAACATTCTGTCTGGCCTGTTCTGGGTCCAGACTGTTTGCAAAGATCAATAGCAGACCTTTAAATTTGCTGCTTTTTTTCAGGTGAAAGCCATTGAGAAGCATGACTCTGTTATGACATCAAAGCAACAGATAGATAGATTACTTAGACCAGGCTCAACATACTTCAATCTCAACCCATTTGATGTAAGTACAACTGTTGAACAATTTGATGTAAGTACAACAAATTGATGTAAGTACATCAATTTGATGTAAGTACAACTATAGATTAACTCTTTCATGATGTATCCAAGCAACAGACCAGGCTCAACCTACTTCAATCTCATCCCACTTGATGTAATTACAACAATAGCAGGATTCGCACAGGCTTGAAAAGTACTAGAATTTAGAGGGCTTTCTTGAAAAGTCATTGAAAATTAAATATGCCTTGAAAGGTACTGTAAAATCACTCATAAGCCTTGAAAAGTCCTTGAATTCACCTCTTTTCTGTAGGACTTAAAACAGTTGATATAGACCTAAATAATTATAAAATTGTTGTGTCAACCATCATTAAGATGTTAACATTACCTCGGGGAGTTTCAGGCAAGGGACCTAGGAAGTGCAGATGGACCCTTTCCATACGTGCACCCGCCTGGTATTGGGTGAGGGAGCATTTTTTGAAAAATACAGATTTAAGTGTTAAATGTCTACTTCAGAAATGCTAGACTGAGATAATGGAGAAATTAGTTTTAGAAAATTGGTATAAAATTCTTGTGACATTATTTGGTGCAGCATATGCTGCACCAAATAAAGACACAACAATTTAACAATAATTTCGGTCTATATCAACTGTGCTTGAAAACTGTTGGAAAATCTTTTAGAAAGTCCTTGAAAAGTCCTTGAATTTTACACAAACTTGTCTGAATGAACCCTGAATAGGTTTACTCTTTCCCTGAAGTTATGACTTTTGTGCTCTGCTGAGTGCTCTCCCATCCGCTTATGTTCTTAGGTTGCCTATATAGTATACAGTTATTTCATGCCTTCGGCCTCGTGCAATAGTGCATCAGGTCGTCCATGGCACCTCGGGGTAATAGTTTGACTATACTATAAACAGGCGTGAAATAACTTTTTTATTACCCAACTCATTTGATGAAACAGTGTTCCTTGAAAGGAGTTGCTGTAGACGATGCAGTTTTAACGGAAAACGAAAAATTTCACTGAATCTGCTCAATTTTGGTCTCAAAATGTTCTGCTCGTTCTAACTAAGAAAACGAGTACCCACACTTTATGTTTCTGACCATAAACAACAGAGTTATTGAAATTTAAAGTTGCCAACCATGCCTCATTTTCACCATTGTTGCATAACGTC
This sequence comes from Loripinus fragilis, assembly GCA_964019695.1. Classification (NCBI taxonomy): domain Eukaryota; kingdom Metazoa; phylum Mollusca; class Bivalvia; order Lucinida; family Lucinidae; genus Loripinus; species Loripinus fragilis. Next base: position 84,727,782 of record OZ026517.1, read on the forward strand.
TCCTTTCATAAACGAACCGTACGCGCATCGTCGTCGCGCATGATAAGAAGCGCCTACGTGTTTTTAACAGGGAAGCGGGAAACCAGGCCCATGGTATAGTGCCAGTCTATAGTTATTTTTATGGACCAGTGGAATAGTTCAGTGACTCATGACATAGCAAAAAATAGACAATTACTCCGTATATAGACGGCTGGGTAATAACAGACAATATGCACCCAGGCAGATCAGACTGATCACTTGAAGCAGTCTGATCAGGGGTTCATATTGTTTGCTTCCATGTCTTAAGCGCACTTGGATATATGCAGCAGGCATAAAAGCAGACAACATTTTCAGGATAAGGGTTAAGTCAGTAAGTGCAGTACATGTATCTGCAGTTTTATATTTAGCGGTAATATGAAATTGGCGCATTTTGCGATATAGCCAGAAATGTATTTTCAAAGTTAGTTAGACTATATGCAATAAATAAGAGCAGTCTGATCTTGGTCCATATTGTTTGCAATATATGCTACAGGTCTAAGAACATAAGCAGATGAGAGTAGTACTAGCAGAGGACAAAAACATGACTGGCAGGGGAAAGGGTTAATACATGTACATGTATGACTCCAGTCCAGGTCATGTGACCAAAATGGCTACTTTGCCATTAATATATCACAAAGTAAAAATTTGATACATTTTGTTTTACTTAATAAAATGATAAATTTGCAATAAAATTATTAATGTTAAGGTGAGAGAAAGATGAGAGAATGTGTTTTTAGTTTTTTCTGTATTATAGTGTGGGAGTCTGGATGGAAGAGTCTGAAATAAGGTTTTTGATGTAAAATAAGTTTGAAAATTTAATTTTAGCATTTTCTTTATTTAAGGTTTAAGATTTTTATATTTTCCGAAATATTTGTTCAAAACTTATTTCTTGGCTTGGGGCTAAGTTTGGATATAAGATTGGAAATAATTTTGATGGCTTAAGAACTGTTTTGACTTAAAATTGGCTAATTCTGACAACTTGATTTCTTATCAGCCCTAGAGCATCTATTGCTTGTAATGTTTTATCACCTCTTGGCAAACTTAGATATTAGGGGTTAGTGGCAATCTGTTGGCTTCTAGCTTACTTTGGAGAACAATGGAAAGTGTTAATTGAGGAAAATGGTGGTCACCTCATGAGTGTTGATAACAATTTCTCACCCATTAAGCAGATTGGCTTCTAGCATTGTTTTGGCACAGGTCTGCAGTGAATTTTGAAATTAATTTCATTGGTTATAATTAGAGAATTGTTTGGTTGGTTGATTGTTAAAATATTTTTTCATTGGCTGTTTTCGTACCTAGGGAGTTTTGCTGAGACCCAAATTGTGGGTTCATGAGTCAGTCTTAACCTGGGAGCAGATCAGTCTAGATCTTCCTTCGAAACTGAATAATAGGAGGTTAACATTGTAGACTTTGCATAGACCGTGACTGTGGTTTTCTGTGTTTAGGTCTTATAAATCTTTGTTTAGCCTATACGACAGTTTTTGGAAATGTGATGTGCTCAAATTTATAGACTATGAACTTCGGACCTAGGACATAAAATAAATAAAACAAGGCATTTTTAGAATGGTGGAATCTTCAATTCGGTTAGCTAAATGAACACATAATTTTTTGGAAAATTATATTGGCTGGATGACATTATAGGTTAAGGAAAATTCAGAAGAATTATTGTTTGTGATTTCGTGTTTAAATAAGTACAAACTTTTGAATATTTTGATTTACCGGAGCAGTGAAAATCTAGAACTTGATAAGAACAGTGAATTCAAGTCTGCATCCATCGCGTTTTAGGAGGAATCGAGACAGTTCACCGACAAGACAGTTCGCCGACACGCATTTTGAAGACAGTTCACCGACAGAATTGAAGACAGTTCACCGACAGAATTGAAGACAGTTCATCGACAAATTTTATATTGTATTTATATGCAATGTCACAATTTTCAACATTTATTGATGTTATAATGAACGAAGGCCCAATATGGAGCTGATTAAAATACCTATTTGCTATTGCAATATGATTTTATTAGACATGCATACAACTGCATATAGGCTACAGCGATCATTACATTGTCTGTGCGAAAATACGTCCTATATCACTAACGTAAAATAACTATACAAAAATAAAAAAGTAGGCCTGAAAAAAATCTGTTTAAAAATTCAAAAGGAATGCTTTGAATTGCTGGCGAATTTCATCAAAAATAATGTACGATTGGCTATAGGATCACATCAATATAGCTTCGTGTAGCAATCAAATGTCTGTCTATTAATCATTAATCAGACAAACAAAATATCGCTTTCTCAACAAATTATCAACATATCACTACAAATCATAACTCATCAATAATTCTTCACAATAATCAATTATATTTTCAAGCCATATGTCAATAACGTGATAAAAAAGTATGGATGAACTGTCCTCAAAAGTGTCGGTGAACTGTCTTCAAATCTGTCGGTGAACTGTCTTCAAAAAACGTGTCGGTGAATTGTCTTGTCGGTGAACTGTCTTGTTCCCTTTTAGGAACACTTTTTCATTTATTAAAATTATAGAAAATTCAAATCGTCTCAGTGTGTTATTTCAATTAGTACTTAAGAACTGCGTCACAGGGTACCGAAAAGGGGAGAGACATAGACATTCCAAATCATTCATTATTCTAAGTTTCTGGAGTGAGTTCTGGGTGCTGCCTATCTTGAGTCTAATTCCCCAAATTTAATCAAGCGAGTGCGTTCACCCAGTCTCATCTCCAGACAGATACAAGGGGCTAATCCCGCCAAACCCCTAGACCCCCTTTTCGCACCTGGTGACAGCTTGGTTGGAGAATCAAATTGGTACGATTTCCCGCCTCACAGTGACATTAATAGAAGATCCAACGGAAGAATTTCGTCTCAAGTTTCCATGGTGGATGTGAGTGGATAACAGCGCTTTGAATAGAAGACTAACTGATGTGCAGCAGACCCTGATGAGGACCAGATGAGATGATATGCTGAACCAAATACTGGATAAGTAAAACTGTCTGTACTTTCCATATTTTTCTTAATTTTCTTTATTTAAATTTAATTTTCATTTAACATTTAATTTCAAGCAAAAATGGTTCAGTACAAAAATAAGCTGAATTGGCACTGCTCGAAGAAGTCTTGCAGTGCTTATTCTGCTACTATAGACCGAAGCACATGCAACTTGGCATTGTCTACACCATTGGAAGGAAATTATGTGCATATTGACTTTGGCAAGCAGACCAGCAAAGCTTTAATAGATACAGGTGCTCAAATTTCTTGCATGAGTGAGCATATCTACAGAAAATCTTTCAAAAATTATGAAGTCAGGCCGAGCTCACTAACTAATATTGTGGGTGTTTGTGGAGAGGTCCACAGAATTTTAGGACTTATCACTGTTCCATTTAGGCTTGATGGCGTTGTGTTAGAACATACATTTCATCTGTTTGAAAAATTGCACCAGCCTGTGATCTTAGGAATGGACTTTTTAAGGCAGCATAAAGCTAAAATTGATCTTGAAGAATGCACAGTGAGTTTCAAAAGTACTAATTATTCTGAAAGTAGAGAAAATAATGAAGAACCGTCAGTCTGTCACATTTCACTTGGCCAAGAACCAAGAACTTGTGTAGGTCTGGTACGGACTGTGTCCTCTGTGATTATTGATCCCCATTCTGAATGTACATTGCCTGTAAAAATTTCATTTTCAGCAAATTCAGCCCCTTTAGTGGATGATTCTGTACTTTTAGAGCCAACAGTGGCGCTAAATCAGGAAAACTTAGTATGTAGTAAGTGCTTAAGTAGTGTAGACCATGGGTTTTCTGCATATAGGGTGCTAAATCCAACAAATTATCCTGTGTTTTTGAAAGAAGATTTTGTCATTGCGACCTCGCATTTGGTCGATGAACAAAATATTCAACAGGTTACGGACCATGATGAGCAGGCTTCTGTAAATCTGCTAGATGTGTCTGTAGAAAATAAGTCTGATGAGTATTATGAAAATATTGCAAAAGATTTGGGCTTAAATTTAGATAATTCTGAACTGTCTGAGGAACAAAAACAAAAACTTTATACATTTTTAGGCCGTAATAGAGACATTTTTGCAAAAGATTCCTCAGAGCTGACTGAAGCAAAATTACACAAGCATGTGATCCATACGACAACTGAAAAACCAGTCAGCAGACCACCTTATAGGCAGACCCCTAAAATGAGAGAAGAAACTGAGCGACAAACCAAAGAAATGCTAGCTAATGGTATAATTAGGGAATCTGACACGCCGTGGCACTCCCCGACTGTCTTGGTGAAGAAAAGAAATGGTGAATATAGGTTTGCTATAGATTATAGAGAGCTCAACAAGATAACTGAGCCTATTTCTTTTCCTATCCCAACGATTACGGAAGTTTTTGATACCTTGGCAGACTCTAAAGCTCAGATATTCAGTTTGATTGACGCTCGTTCACGGTTTCATCAGGTTCCCCTATGTCCCTCCACGGCTGAAAAAGCAAGCTTTATTACGCACCAGGGCGTCTTCACACCCACAAGGCTTCAGTTCGGTTTGAAGAACTCTCCCATGTGTTTTCAGAATCTCATGTCAAAAGTGCTCAAAGATCTTAACTGGAAGATTGCTTTGGTTTACATTGATGATATTTTGATTTTCAGCAAAAATTTTAATGAACATTTGGAACATTTGGACAAAGTATTTCAAAACTTAAGAGCGGCTAATTTGAAAATTCACCCTGGAAAATGTAGATTTGCAGTTCAGGAGATTGTATACTTGGCTCACAGGATAAACTCATTTGGCATTAAAATTGATGATTCAAAATACCAGGCTATTGAAACTTATCCCGTTCCTAAGAATGTTAAAAATGTTAGAGCTTTTCTTGGCATGGCACAATTTTATAGGAGGTATATTAAGTCTTTTGCTACAATTGCTTTACCATTAAATAAACTGTTACGAAAAGATAGTAAATTTGTTTGGACAGAGGAATGTCAGGTGGCTTTTGAAACTTTGAAAAAGGCATTGGTTACGGCCCCTGTGCTAGCATTTCCACAATTTGATAAGCCTTTCATTTTAGCTGTAGATGCTAGTGACGAGTCTATTGGGTATGTTTTAAGTCAGTTAGATTCAGATAATAGGGAACACCCAGTAGCATATGGAGGTAGAGCTTTACGTAATGAAGAATTAAGGTGGCACATCACAGACAAAGAGGGGCTAAGTTTAGTAGAAGCAATCAGGCAGTTTAGACCCTATCTTGCTAACGTACCATTCACAGTCTACACAGATAATGTGTCTGTGAAGTACCTTCAGCAGATAAAGGATTGTCAGGGTAGATTGGGTAGATGGTCACTATTATTGCAAGGGTATAACATGCAGATAATCCATAAGAGTAGTAGGAACAATGCAAATGCTGATGGTCTTTCTAGGAGGAGTTATCCCCCTTCTTCAAAAGTAGAAGAGGAAGAACCTGAGGTTTGTTCGGTAGGCTATGAGGTATCTTTTTGTTATGCAAATGTTCCTAGTGATATTAAGGTGCAATCGGTTGACCCAGTTCCCGCTGACCAGAGTTCTGATATGCAAACAGGCTGCCCCAATCTGATAAGACGGCAACAGAAATGTCCGGATTTCAAGGCTATGTATACGTATAAGACTACAGGTGAGGTACCTGATGATGCAAAACAAGCTAGGACTCTTGTAGCAGAAGCCTCACAGTATGAAGTAATAAATGGCCTTCTTTATCACTTCTACTCCCCTAGGTCTAGAGGACTCCCTAAAGAGGAGAGGTTTGTAAAACAATTAGCTCTTCCCAAGGTATTGCGGGATGATATACTAAGATCATACCATGACTCATTGGCAGGTGGAGGACATCAAGGTCACGAACGGACCTTTGCTGCAATAAGACTCAAATATTACTGGCCGAAAATGTATGATGAGATTGGCAAATATGTTCAATCTTGCTTGCTTTGTCAACAGGTCAAACGACCAGTCCATGCAAAGCCCCCACCCCTTCAGCCACTACCAGTGGCTGATCTTTTCAGTCGTTGGCATATAGATATCCTCAGCGGTTTACCAACAACCAAGGATAAGTATAAGCATATATTAGTAGTTGTAGATTCTTACTCTAAATGGATGGAAGCACACCCACTTAGAAGCCAGGAAGCAACAGAAGTAGCAGCAGTTTTGTACCGTGAGGTAATTACGAGATATGGTGCACCTAGAACTTTGATATCAGACCGAGGCCAAACTTTTATGTCTAAGCTTACCGCGGCCATGTGTGAGCTCTTTCAAATCACAAGGCATTATGTCTCGGCTTACCACCCTGCTACTAATTCGGGGGTAGAGCGCGCAAATTCTATTATACTGCAGGGCTTCAGAATGTATTGCAAGGATCAGCAAGATGACTGGCCAGAAATCTTACCATCAGTCATGATGGCGCATAGGATGACACCGTGCACCCAGGCGTCTCAGGTCTCTCCATTTTTCCTTCTGTTCGGTAGGGAAATGCACATCCCTATTGACACAGCTCTCCTTCCAAAAGATAATCTTTCTCAGAATCATAAGGTGCACCTCAATAATGTACTGAAACAGCTTGAAACCACACGCAAAATTGCTACAGAAAACATTAAAGCTGCTCAGGTAAGGTACAAGCATCAATTTGATAAGCGGTCGCAAGAGCCAAAGTTTCAGCCAGCAGAAAGAGTGTGGCTGTACTGCACAAAGGTTGCTGTAGGTAAGGCCCCTAAGCTTCATAGAAAATGGGTAGGTCCATATTACATTACGCAGTTAGGTCCCCATCACACATTCAAAGTCAGAAACTGTGCTACGAACAAAGAAGTAAAATCTCTGGTAAATGGCGTAAGACTAAAGCCATATTATGACCCTGAGAATAGGCCAACAAATCCACCAGTAGGTATGGAAGATATCAATGAAGAGCTGATGCTGAAGAGTTAGTTAATGAGAACTTAGATGTAGGTAGAAACATAGATCCGGATCAGGCAGAACCAATTCAGGCCCGAGCAGAGGCAAACACAGGTAGAAATATAGTAAGAAATCAGGTCCAGCAGGAAGCCAATACAGATCAGAATATTCAAAGAGACAATCAGGTCCAAGAAGAGGCCAATACAGATAAAATAGTCCAAAATAAAGCACAGCAGCAGTCAGGTAGAAATTCAGATAATAGAGTTGAAAATCAGACACAGAAGAAGCCAAATACATATAATAAAGTAGAAAATCAGGCTCAGAAGAGGCCAAATACAGGCAAAAGTGACAATAGTAGAAAACAGACACAAAATTCAATGGTAGAAAATGTCAGAAAACTAGTTGATAGAAAGAATCAGGAGAAATCTCAGACTACAGGTAAAGGTAAGAAACCCCAAGGGAAAGGTAGTGCACTGCAAGAAAAGCAGCCATTACAGCCTAAGACTACGGTAAATGTTCTAAAATTTCGAACACTCTAAAATTACGAACACCTAAAATTATCGCCGAAAATATTTTTCAAAACATCCTAAAAAATCGAACACTGACCTTTTTTGGAAAAGTGATTTTCTAAAATTACGAACACAAGTTATTTTCGGCGGAAAATCGATGTCCGTTTATGCTCGGTTTACTTATACCTTACAGCGACATTTGGAAGGTTCCATTTTACTTAAATGGGTAATCTGGCACGTGACGTTCTTTTTCGCATGCCGAGCGCAAGACTTTTTTGTCTGCTAATTGTGCTATACATGCTTTCAGATAAGATCAAAGGCAAGAGCGCATTAAAAGCACGGACTTTTCTACTTGAACGTGACAAAAAAAGTTAATGTATGTTATTGGTTTAGTATCGACGGAAAACAGTGCAGGCTCAAATATTTTTAAAACTTCATCGGCGAAATGTTTACCTATAAGTAGCATTCGATCCATCGGAATTCTTCAGCAATGGTCATTAACATGGTCACAGACATTAAACAGACATGCCTCGGGCAAGGATTAGGAGTTACATTTACCGCGAGAAAACGCCCATCTAAGCTTATGTTCACCATGAAGGACTTAGGTCATACGCTGCCTGGTCGTCAAAATTGAACATTTGAAAGTAACAGTAGATGTTACTACTTAAAAAAAAGGCCGTGCAAACCAGTCCACAGCTTTAAACAAATGAATAAATTTGCTAAGTTAGTTTGCTATACAAACTTATATACAAAAGGGCCTTTTTCCAAGTTGTGGTTTGAGTCGTGAGACACACAATTAATCCATTCAACATAAAAGCGGTGATGCTTGACACACCAGAGCCACCAATGCTTGACTTGAGAATGCAGACTTGCGCAGGCTCGTCTGAGCCTTTGTCGCACGTTGTAAGTACTAAAATATCATGAAATTATGTCCGTCGACAGTTTAATTTCAATCGAGCCGGTTCACACGCACTGCATGCATGCGCGGATCCAGAACATTTTGTCAGAGGGGGTAGTGAGAGAGGACCGAAATGCCACTAAAAATGGACCACCATCGGCCCATCAGCGAAACGCCTTTAAAATGGCGTTTTGCTGGCGTGTCAATGGCCCACCATTGAATGCTGGCTTGGTAGCTTTGTGATTTTAGGGGATCCGGATCAATATTGCAAGGAAACCCTATATTTCTGTGATTTTTCAGGGGGGGGGGCGGACCCCCTGTCCCCCCTCTGGATCCGCCCATGGCATGTATCTGAAAGAAGCTACTTGTCTGAAATGTTCCGTGATCATCGGACTCAAAGTCGGACTAGATTATAACTCTTGGTATGCTTGTTTGTCCCTGATCAGGCACGTCGGACGATCTTCGTTTGCAAACTTTGATAGCAGGTCGTAAAAGTAGAGAGAGAGAGAGAGAGAGAGAGAGAGAGAGAGAGAGAGAGAGAGAGAGAGAGAGACTGCACGGTGTTTGCACACGAATCTTTTGTTTTGGCTTGGTTTCTTAGAATATCGAAACACAATGTTTGGGTCAGTCAATCAATCTTCGATAAGGACCCAAAACCCAAACTTATCGTGCGCATCGGCTTTTGTACGGCAAAGTCGGACATTCAACAGTATTAAAGCTTTGTGTACTTTCTATCACATGCACACGTTTTTAAATTGACGAAACATTCTTTCCTGAATACCCTTCGGGTCTGATCTGGATCCAAACCGTGTTTGCAAATAGAGAGAGAGAGAGAGACTGGTGCAGGCACGTCAAAGTAAACATTGCATCGACGGATCGACAAGTAGAGAGAGAGAGAGAAAGAGCGAGAGAGAGAGATGTGTGTTCTTTTTGAATTTCGTCAGTTTTTTTTTTACTCTGGAAACTCGTCTACGTATTGCAAAGTTTTGTGTCGATCTTTGCAAAAAAATCTGATCGTACGATATGTCTTGCGGTATCAATTCTTGAGTACAATCTCGGACCCAAAATTACTGGGTCCGAGGTACAATATTGGCTGGAATTCGAAGTCGGCAGAGCGAGCGAAAGCGTGGAAGAACGAAATAGTGTAGTGATTCATCGGTAGTCCGAGACGAGTGAACATAGGAGACCCGGCTTATCGAATATTTTAAATCAGTGGACTTTTATGACTTGTAAGTAAATTGAGTGACAAAATATGCACGCGCCTGGCTCTCGACTTGGCGAATACCGCACGCGCTGGACATTTTACTGACTCATTCCTCATGAATTTAGCGGCGGTTTTAATAAGATTAAAGAAAAGAAAAAAAGAGATGGCACAGAATCATTTCGCCGTGTTTTCACCACGTTTCTACCACATTTTGACATGCATATATACCGTTTTTGCTCATGATAAAGCCCACATTCTAAAATTACGAACACTAGCATTTTTTCACAAACGTAATTTCTAAAATTACGAACAACGGAAAAAATAATTATTTTTTAGTGTTCGTAATTTTAGAACATTTACCGTAGTCCAAGGGAAATTAGGCAGTCTGATTCTCAGCCGATGACTCCTGAACCACTTCCTGGTCCCTCTCATGAATCCGATGAGTCGTTAGCAAATCGGGAGAAACAGGATGGTCAGTTTAGAGAAGCAGTCAGAAACAAAATGTATTCCGTCGAAGACATTGACAAGCTCCTCTCATCTCGTAGAAGCAATGGGATTCTGTATTACAGGGTAAAATGGAAGCATCCAGGTTCTGGATCCACCTGGGAATATGCTTCCTCCATCCCTCAGGTAATTATAAGAGACTTTCATGCTTCCCGTACTATGTCAGGCAAGAAGAGAAGGCGTCCTTTGAAGGGTAAGCATAAATTCTTTGAGAAAACAGGTAGTCAAAGCAGTAGCCAGGATACTTCAGATGAAAATCGAAGACAAAATAATAGTTCGCACTCAGAAATGCAAAATTGTAGGTTGCTCTCAGAGGTGCAAAGTAGAGGTAGTTGTTCGCACTCAGAAGTGCAAAGTAGAGGTAGTTGTTTGCACCCAGAAGTGCATTGTCCGAACAATAGGTTGCACTCAGTAGTGACAAATAAAGGTAATGCTAGATCACACCCAGAAATGCAAAATGAAAATGGTAATTCGCACCCACGAGTGCAAAATACACAGCAAAATGGTACAGGTAGGTGGAACAAAAGAAAGTCAAATGAATATATGGAAAATGGTAAGAAAAATGATACACAGGTACACAATGTTATGTCTGCATCAGAAACACACACAAATCAGGAAAATGAGCAAGAGTTTGTAAACAGTAGACCAAGAATGGTAGGAGTGAAATTAATCAGAGAGAGGTCATTTTATTTGATACAGTATGGTCACAATGAACCAGAACTTCAGTCAGTCAGTATGGCACATTGGTATGCAAGAAGTTTCATTACACATTTAATTGAATTGAGAAGAGAAGATAGCATACAGAACAAGATAGATTTTATAAGAAACAAAAACAAAGTACCTCGGTTTGACCCACTTAAAACTGTCATGTCGGATACAATACATGAACTTAGAAAAGCAGTTGATGGTTCTTGGGAGTTTCTGTTAACTTTCAGGAGTCTCGACTTGTCACCTCAGTGGACATCTTTTGAATATCTATCACCAGACAGCATCAACAGGCTAATTTCAAGCCTACAAAGTGACTACTATAGAGCACTTGGGAAAAGACAGAGATACTGAATTTTGGTTTCTTTAAATATTTGAAATTTTATTGAAGTTGATATTATCAAATATAATCAAATTTCAGTCAAAATTGCAGTTTTAAAGGTTCTTGGTATTTGTTAAGGCATAAATCTTTTATCTGATTTCATTGTCATGTTTTTAGATGTTTAATAGTGCTAGAGTGTAAAGTGTGGGCCCGCATATTGCACCAACCTTGCCTTAACAATGTCCAACGTTAGACAGTTTACATCATAAATTTTAGGTACAAAATAGTTAATGTATGTAAGCAGTCAGATTGACTGCGTTTTGACCAATACTAATCTTGTTGTTCAAAGTTTCAGTGCTGGAGGAGTGCCAGGATAGCCAAAACCAGTCAGTCACAGAACCATGCAGATGGAAACAGACGAAACCCTCCAGCCAGGATTTTCAAGTTTGCAGATTCTGAACCCCGATGACAAGAAACTCAATTTTAAAGTGCCAGGACTAATACGTTTAGAATAAGGAATCCAAGTGAAATATAAACAGTCAAGTATACCGGAACTCAAAACAAGTGATACAGTTATGACAAAAGACAATGATGCAGACACGGGTTTAGGGTTTAATTTTCGCATAGATAATCATTTAGTTTGAGCTTGTATATATATCAGTGTTGTTTGTATATATGTTATGTGTTTAAAATATAAAAAAAAAATATATAGAAAAAAAAATATAGTAAGGTACCGCAACCATTCTTAGTTTGGGGACAAACTAAATTGGGCGCGGGGGAACATATCACAAAGTAAAAATTTGATACATTTTGTTTTACTTAATAAAATGATAAATTTGCAATAAAATTATTAATGTTAAGGTGAGAGAAAGATGAGAGAATGTGTTTTTAGTTTTTTCTGTATTATAGTGTGGGAGTCTGGATGGAAGAGTCTGAAATAAGGTTTTTGATGTAAAATAAGTTTGAAAATTTAATTTTAGCATTTTCTTTATTTAAGGTTTAAGATTTTTATATTTTCCGAAATATTTGTTCAAAACTTATTTCTTGGCTTGGGGCTAAGTTTGGATATAAGATTGGAAATAATTTTGATGGCTTAAGAACTGTTTTGACTTAAAATTGGCTAATTCTGACAACTTGATTTCTTATCAGCCCTAGAGCATCTATTGCTTGTAATGTTTTATCACCTCTTGGCAAACTTAGATATTAGGGGTTAGTGGCAATCTGTTGGCTTCTAGCTTACTTTGGAGAACAATGGAAAGTGTTAATTGAGGAAAATGGTGGTCACCTCATGAGTGTTGATAACAATTTCTCACCCATTAAGCAGATTGGCTTCTAGCATTGTTTTGGCACAGGTCTGCAGTGAATTTTGAAATTAATTTCATTGGTTATAATTAGAGAATTGTTTGGTTGGTTGATTGTTAAAATATTTTTCATTGGCTGTTTTCGTACCTAGGGAGTTTTGCTGAGACCCAAATTGTGGGTTCATGAGTCAGTCTTAACCTGGGAGCAGATCAGTCTAGATCTTCCTTCGAAACTGAATAATAGGAGGTTAACATTGTAGACTTTGCATAGACCGTGACTGTGGTTTTCTGTGTTTAGGTCTTATAAATCTTTGTTTAGCCTATACGACAGTTTTTGGAAATGTGATGTGCTCAAATTTATAGACTATGAACTTCGGACCTAGGACATAAAATAAATAAAACAAGGCATTTTTAGAATGGTGGAATCTTCAATTCGGTTAGCTAAATGAACACATAATTTTTTGGAAAATTATATTGGCTGGATGACATTATAGGTTAAGGAAAATTCAGAAGAATTATTGTTTGTGATTTCGTGTTTAAATAAGTACAAACTTTTGAATATTTTGATTTACCGGAGCAGTGAAAATCTAGAACTTGATAAGAACAGTGAATTCAAGTCTGCATCCATCGCGTTTTAGGAACACTTTTTCATTTATTAAAATTATAGAAAATTCAAATCGTCTCAGTGTGTTATTTCAATTAGTACTTAAGAACTGCGTCACAGGGTACCGAAAAGGGGAGAGACATAGACATTCCAAATCATTCATTATTCTAAGTTTCTGGAGTGAGTTCTGGGTGCTGCCTATCTTGAGTCTAATTCCCCAAATTTAATCAAGCGAGTGCGTTCACCCAGTCTCATCTCCAGACAGATACAAGGGGCTAATCCCGCCAAACCCCTAGACCCCTTTGCGCAGCCGGTGACAGCTCATAAAACTCTTCAAATAGTTTCTTCTTCAAGCACTCAGGACCTTACAGTCCTTTGGTTTGATACATTGTGTATGAAAGAGATGCCTTTTAAGGCTTTTGCAAACAGAGCAGATTCAGATCAGGCAGCTCTTGTAAGAGCTGCCTGATCAGGGTCTACTCTGTTTGCTTATGAAAATACATGTATGATACATCTGATCCTACACTAGTGGACCTGACAAGTAATGTATTTCTTCTATGTACCAACATGAAAATTAAATTATATAATTATTCATAGTGGGTGGAGCCTAGCATGAATATTGATGAAGGAAAGGCATGATCGAAACCATCAACTTCAAGAAGCGGGGGGGGGGGGGGGGGGGGGGGGGGGGCGGGGCTTTTAAAATTCACAACTTTAGGAAAATTCTGCACCAGTCTAAACATACCTTTAAGGCACTCAAGAGCCATCTTAGTTTGAAAAACCTGAATTAATGTTTTTATTCTTTAATAAGAAAATAAATTCTATATCATTTCCTCTTTTTTGAGGCCTTTTTAATTCTGCATACTTGTCTAGTGTTGTCAGCTGATAAGCCTTTGCAAACAATATGGACCCAGGTCAGGCCTGATTAAATATTGGTCCTGATCTGGATCCAATCTACTTGACACTTTGATGGTATTCCTTGGAGAATTTTTCAAAAAAGTTGATTTTGAAAAAAATCAGCAGACGCCAAAAAGCATGCAAAATTACTCAGTAGGCAAAGAGTCTGAGTTAAACTAAGAAATTGGGTTACCTGATTTTGTTTCCCAATATTGAAGAATTCTCTTGATACTGGTACTTTTATTTTGTAGGTATTACAGTCTGATCCAGATACTCCTATGTCAGATATGAAGAAAAAATACAGACAGGTACATGTTAATTGCAGGCCCAAACTTGAGGCTTCAGATCTTTGTTTAAGAATTAGATACAAGCCTTTAGTTAAGAGTGCATAACAGAAAATGATTTTCTTATTTCTCAACCAAAACATATGTTGTGGGTACTCAAAAGAACCGTCTCAATGAGACGGTTCTTTTGAGCACCCAAAACATATGCTAAAATTTATTGGTAAGAAAATATTTACAATTTTACGCTGATTTTTTTTTATTTACCTACACCTGTGTAGGTATCAGCACAATTAAATACCAGAAAATATTAATAATGCTGTGTTGGATGGTAATGGGGATATCACTAAGATTCGGAGTAGCCGGCAGACATTGCCAGGAAACTGGCCAAATTCGCTACTTTATACAATAACCTAATTGACCAGTCTGTCAAAGTAGTCAGCACAGAAGCCAAGTAGGTGGCTGTTGGTACCGGCTGTCACCCCTTAACGAAAACACTACCAATAGTAATGCATAGCATCTGTTAAAGTATCTACATGGTATTTGTTTGTACTCCATGTTAATTTCTCTGTCAAAAGTTGGTTCCAAAGTCATTTTCCTGTTTTCAGTCTATTTTAGCAGTCTTTTTCTGTTAACAAAGCAATGGTAAAATTCAAATCAATACCAGTCTTTTACACTTAGGCTATTGTTGAATCAACAAACTTTTAATTTTTGACCATATAGGAGGGGCCACAATATCTCTTTTATGCACGTCTTAAGCTCTTTTATCATATGGTGTCACGTCAGGGAGTGATATAATGCTAGGCATCAAATAAACCACTAGTGTTTAACAGTTTGTAATATTATGTAATGACGGTCATAACAAAATCATGCATGTATGGTAGAATCTTGAGGTTTGCATGCCAAAAATTAGATTTTGCCAGGATTTAACCAGTGACCCCTTGATCTCACTTTGAGTACTCTACCACTGAGCCACTGCACTTACTGCTCACCTTAAGAGCAGTCTGATCAGGTTCATACATGTAGTTTGCTTCCATCTTCCATGGTGAAGCTTTCTGGAATGCATTTGAATATATGCAGTATACGTGGTATTGTACATTCCTAAATTTTCCCGAATAGGGTTAAAAAGGCATATTTGCCAAGTAAAAAATTCGCAACTTTAGCATGATTTACCTACACCAGTAAAGGACAAAAAGTTTTTGCCGTTTCGCGAGGGCTTTATTTTCGTGAAGCTCCGCTTCCGCGAAGATTCACAAAAATAAAACCCTCGCGAAAATTTCCGAATTTACATTATTAAATCAGGCTACTTTCTTGACAAAAAGATATTGGCAGGATAAGAGTTAACCTTTAAAGCGCCAATCACAACTGAAGCAGAGGACAAATTTTGCAACGTCTTTCCTTGTTTTCAACAAAAATAAGGTATGATATTTCATAAGAATCGTCTGATGACAGACGATTCTCATGAAATATCATGCCTTATTTGTTATTTTTGAAAAAGCAGCAAAATTTGAAATTGTCGTCTGTTGCAAATTATAGGTGGCGCTTTAAGAGTTAAAGAATTTTTTGGTTTGTATTTGCAGCTATCTATTCTTGTACATCCAGACAAAAATCAAGATGATGAAGAAAGAGCACAGAAAGCTTTTGAAGGTACTCCATATCTCTCCAACACTGCTTTAACTCTTAAAGCGCCAATCACGACTGCAGCAGACGACAAATTTTTCCTAATCTTTCCTTATTTTCGAAAAGAATAAGACATGATATTACATGAGAGGTAAATGCTCAACTAACCCTTTATGCGCCAATCACAACAAAAGTTGTCTGCTTTTCTCGTCTGCTGTAATGTTTCAGAAGCCTCTTTGGCAAACAGTGTGGACCCAGATCAGACTGCTCCTATAGGAGCAGTCTGTTCTGGGTCCACGCTGTTTGTTTCTATAATTAATTTGTCAGTGGTGCTAAGCAATTATTTGCGGCAGACGACTTCAGCAGAAGACATTTTCAGATGCATTTTTTTCTTGGCGCTTTAAGGGTTAAACAAGCAGATGACAATAGACATTACCAAACCACCAGAACGCCACTCAAAAGTCATCTGAGAGAGAATAACTGACCAATGCATTGCAAGAACATCTTAGCACGCGACATAATCCCGTAAACATTTAACATAATCACAGATACTTCATCTCCCACATTTTAGCCGAGGTTTGCCTTACAGTAAATGCATACCTATTTATAACTGGGCGCGTAGCGCAGTCGGTAACATATCTGGCAACAGATGTGAGTCTGACTGCAGATCCAGGGGTCGTGGGTTCTATCCCGGCCCGGTACCATACTTTCGTGGAGATTGATCATGAAATAATTTCTACGGTCATTCTCCTCCCTTCCCCTGAATCATTCAAGAAGGATTGTTGTCAGTTACAAGCGAAAGTATGTTTAATTGCTTGTTCAAGCTTGCTCAGGAAAAAGTGTGGTTAGGTGAACTGACCGTCCATGGCCATAGCTGTTGACTTGGGACGTAAAGCAACAAAACAAACAAACAAACATACCTATTTAAATATTTCTCTATTCCAATGGCAGTGAGTCAGGAAAAGGAGAGAAAATGGCAGCTATCCCAGTGAGTTATGTGAATTGTTCCAGAGAGTGAATTGCATGTAACAGGCCTTCAGATTTATGGTGGGCCTGGGTCATTGTCCAACAATTTCAAAATATAGCCCATAGCTGTTCAAGGCAGTGGGTCCAGTTGACCCATCCTTTTTAGTTGTGAAAATATCTCACTTTAATAAAAAATATTCATCTTACAGCGAGTCTACGGACCCCACAAAACAGTTGTCAATAAAGTAAAATATGTCTTAAGCAGCCACTCAAAATAGACAAAACAAAGATCATAATAACAAATCTTAGTTTAATGAAGGTCAAAAGGATTGCAGAATGCTCCCTTTGGAGCATTCTGCAATACTTTTGACCTGCATTAAGCGATAATTTATCTTCTTTTTAAAGTGGCCTTTTAAGACAGGTTTAATGTACAATCAGCAGTCAATATACATATATGCATACAAGTGTCTGTGTCAGTGTGTAGGTAAAGTAACTTGTGGTTAGTTTGATATGCTTGGGCCCATCATTTCAGAAAATGACCCACAATTTTTTGCTCCATCGGTCACTTCGGCCCACCAATCTTGAAAAAAATCTGAAGCCCTGATGTAATTGTAAAACCTAACAAAATCACAACCTTAACACTTTGCCTACTAGTGTCATCTGCTGATTAACTTTGCATACAGGTCGGACCCAGATCAGGATCAGCAGAGCATTGGTCCTGTAGATCCAAACCATTTGTCACTCTGATAGTGTTCCTGAAAGACGAGGACTGGTCTGTGACAAAAAAAAGCATGAAAAACTACCCAGTAGGCAGAGATTTAACCCTTTGGTTATTGGCAACCTCTAAACAGCAGGGTTCCCACAGACTCTGAAAATCATGGAGAACCTGGAAAATCACTAAAAGAAGTTCATGCATGGAAAAATCATGGAATTTGAAAAAATCTGAATAATCATAGAAAAATCATGGAATTTTGTGAAATAATATGACAAAACCACCAGTAGCCAGAAAACTAGCTGTCGGACACGCAAAGTGTCTGACAGCTAGTTTTCTGGCTACTGTCGGTTTTAAGTTTTAATTATTTCAAAATGCATCCATGGTCTACAAGCATGCTACTGCTGCATTCCACATTTAATCTCAGCGTGGTGAAGTTGTTGCTAAAAAGGGAGTTTGGAGTCTGTGCATTAAAAGTCATGGAAATTAAATTATTGATCATGGAAAAATCATGGAATTGTTTTTGAATTTCTGTGAGAACCCTGAAACGTAGATTTATTCATGTCCTCCCCCCCCCCCCCCCATATTGGTTTGGGTGTGGATCCCGGCTGCGTCCATTCTAGGTAGCTTTGTTTCTGTGCGTTATCTTCTGAACCAGTTGATGGATTTTAACCAAACTTACATAGATACATTGTTGGGAGAGCGGAAAGAGGTTATTAGATTTTGGTGACCTTGACCATATTTTCAAGGTCACACCAGCTCTTTGAAATGTCAAATTTGTCGGCATCTGCGTCCGCGTAGCTTCGTTTCTGTGTGTTATATTCTGAACCAGTTGATGGATTTTGACCAAACTTGCATAGAAATAATATATATTGGGATTTTGGTGACCTTGACCTTATTTCAAGGTCACACCAGCACTTTGTAATGTCAAATTTTGGCCAAAATTGTGTTTTTGCATTATCTCTTGAAATAAATGCTGGATTCCTGTCATTCTTTGTATATTGAACATTATGACCCAATAATGAGCTGTTTTGGGTAAGCATGCTTCACTAGTCAGTCAATTTATGGTTGGGGGGGACATAGTTTTCTTCTGTAAACACTGCTTTGATTTTACAAACAGTGACTGCCCAGATGAAATGTCGCTCAAATGCGGCATTTCATCAGGGTCTACACTGTTAAGGTAAAAAAAGATCTTCAGACAAAAATACAATTATTTAAAGAATATTTATAGTCTGACACCCATAGGCACATACATTGGACCATTCCACGTTTATTTTATCAAACCAGAAGGAAGAATCCATTACTTTATAAAGTGTTAAACAATGAGCTTGTTTCATTTTTTCAGCTATAAACAGAGCCTACAAAGCTCTGATAGTTTTCCCGAAAGATTTTTTTTGAAAGTTTATTATGAAAAAAATCAACAGATGACAAAAAAGCATGCAAAATTACCCAGCTCGATAAACAAAATTTTTGAGCGTGAAAGTGTGAATATTTTCTTACCCATCAACTTTTACATATGTTTTGGGTGCTTAAAAGAACTGTCTCATTGAGACTGTTCTTTTGAATACCCACAACATATGTTTTGGTTGAGAAATAAAAAAAAAATCTGTTATGCACTCTTAACTGGGCCGCGACGGGAGAAATCCTGTCTTCGGGGTTTCCGACAAACTGAGATTCAAACTAGCCTGCTCAGCTACAGAGACTAGCTAGAAAGTTAAAATTTCGCTTGTTGCAAGTTTGGAAGTGATACTTTCCAAAAAGGGAAAAACAAAGGTGCTGATCAGACTGCGCGAATGCGACCCTCCGACGACAGGTTTTCTCGCGTCGAGGCCCAACTAATGTCCTGAGTTATAAAAAGAAGTTTGTTTCTTTCTTTTTTTTCAGCCGTAAACAAAGCTTACAAAACTCTAGAAAATGAAGAAGGGATCAAGAGGTGTAGAGAAATCATAGATGAAGCAAAGGACAGGGTGAATGAAATGGTAAATTATTTTTCTGAAAATATATCCAATCAGTCCAAATCAATTTTGATCCATCTTGTGTATATTAAAACAAACAGGGACTTTCCTAGGCCAGTTTTTGGGCCGAATATCGGCCCCTTTCCAATCCAAAAATGAGCAAAAACTTCCCAAAATTGTGAATAACCTTCCCGATTCCGTAGGTTTACATTTTGGTGCAAATTTCGTGAAAATTGGACCAAAATTAGCAAAGTTACAAGTGATTATATTTTCACATTGATGCATATATATTCGTGAGCAATAAAATTAATAAAGTTCAGTGCAATTACACTGATATTTATCATGAATTTATGATGGAGATCTAGTTCTTTTAGACCGAATCTAGTTTTCCCAAATTTTGATGGCTCAAATGTTTTTTCCAAATTCAACAGGCCATTGGCCCTGACTTCAGAAAGGTAGGAAAATCCCTGAACAATGTAGATCCAGAACAGCTGGCTTCATTAGAAGCCAGCTGATCTGGATCTACACAGTTTCCAAAAGACAATAGAATTTTGAAAAAGCTACATGCACCACATACTTATTGGGCTGAATACAGTAACTCATAGGTCCAGATAAGCAAAAAACAATTTAATGTAAAATTGTAATTATTTTCTTGCCCATTAGTTCAAACATTTGTTTTGAGTTCGGTTCTTTTAAGTATCCACAACATATGTTTGGGTTGAGAAATAAGAAAAATAATTTTCAAATGCACACTCATATCTGGAAGCCCGGTTGTATTGTTTTGGGTTCGGTTCTTTTAAGTATCCACAACATATGTTTGGGTTGAGAAATAAGAAAAATAATTTTCAAATGCACACTCATATCTGGAAGCCCGGTTGTATTGTTTGCCAGTTTGAAAATCCAGTTTTATAACAAGTCTCTACTTTTGATCATTTTAACTATCCATAGTTTAATATCTTCTACTTAAACAGATTTGATTAATGTGTTTGTTTCTGTCTGTTCTTTGATCCATCAATCTGGCTGCCAATCTCCACCTCACATTTCACTCTAGAATTAGTTTCGATACTCCGAAACTGTACTACCGGTAGTTACAGCTCTCATATTTAATGAATTTGATATACAGAATTTCCAGATCATGATTGCCAAAGCATTATACTGACCTTGAACTTGAGTTAAATATCCTGATTCCATTTTAAAACTTGTAAAATTCTACAAACACAGATCTATGTAAACTGATTTAGCAAAGTACAGTAAAACCTGTCTTAAACGGCCACTCAAAAAGAAGAGCATCTTCCACATCAGTTGGCCCCACTCCAGGTAACTGGCTAGCTGCACACAGAGCAGATCTTACTTTGGGTAAGATTGCCATTTGTATATCTGTTGCAAAGTTTTAACAGGAAAAACTATTGTTGCATAACAACACAGAGCTAAGTTTTGGAAAGGGGACATAACTCTTTACTCAAACAAAACTTTTTGAAAGGATCATAGTTGCAAAACCCAGAACTCAGTTGAGAAAAGGGACACTATTCTTTACTGAAACTGATCTCATTTAAAGGCCCATAGTTGCATAAGAAACACAGAGCTCAGTTTAGCAAAGGGACATAACTCTTTACTCAATTTAATCTTTGAAATGCTCATAGTTGCATAACACAGACCTCAGTTTAGGTAAGGGACATAACTCTTTACTTAAACTAATCTCATTTAAAGACCCATAGTTGCATAAGAAAAACAGAGCCCAGTTTAGGAAAGGAACATACTTCTTTACTCAAACAAATCTTTTTGAAAGGATCATAGTTGCATAAAACAGAACTCAGTTTAGGAAAGGGACATAACTCTATACTCAAACCAGATCTCATTGAAAGGCCCATAGTTGCATAACCGGACACTAGTTTTGATGGTTTTCAGGCGATAGTTTTCTCTGTGTTCTAGATAAAAACACAAAGAAAACAGTTGAAGAAGGAAGGGAGACCACAAGATGTTCCTGAAGATGATCCAGAAAAGGTGAGTTTACTCCCTTAGCCTTTTCCTTCATGAATATTCATGCTAAGCTCCTCCCACTATGAATAATTATATTGATAAACTTACATGTTTGTGCATAGAGCAAAGAAACCCTAGTGTAGGTTCATATCAAATAATATTTCCATAAGCAAACCGGATAGACCCTGATCAGGCAGCTCTTACAAGAGCTGTCTGATCTGGGTCGGCTCTGTTTGCAAAGCATCAAACGGCGTCTCTATGAGGTAAAGGGTTAATTCTTTGCATTGTGGGTAATTTCTCATGTTTTTTTGTTGTCTGCTGATTTTTTTCAAAATCAGATTTTTCGAAAAATTCTTCCAGGAATTATATATGAGTGTCAAATAGTTTGGATCCAGATCAGGCCCGACATGTTTTCATAAAAGTAGTTCTTCTAGCCAAGGGTACTTCCAGCCGGCCAGGATGAATTAGGCTTAGTTCATGAAAAAATGCTGTTAGGTACAGTAAAACCTGTCTTAAGTGGCCACTCAAAAATAGACAAAACGCAGGTCTTAAAGACAAATGAATTAGGCTTAAAATGAATTTTTGGGACCATGATGGTGATTCTAGCCAGCCATTTTGAATAAGCCATCAGAGCTTGAGCCATTGAGAATCTACTGTAGAAGCTACAATCATGAAAGTAGTACTAAATGAAAGCACATTGATTTACATAGTTAACAGTAGTTTTCTGTTGTCTGTTATTTTCTTATAACAACCATTTCAACACAAAGAAAAATTAAAGTGTCATTTTTTTTCGATATCGGTAACATTAGTGTCAATGGGACAGAGTATTTTAAAAGTTACGTTTGAATCGAGAAATAAAAGTGTAATCATTCTAAAATTGTTTAGAAATGGCATACAGTAAAACCTGTCTTAAGCAGCCACTTAAAAATAGATAAAACAAAGGTCTTAATGGACAATGCTAGCTTAATGAAGGTGAAAGTATTGCAGAATGCTCCCTTGGAGCATTCCGCAATACTTTTGACCTTCATTAAGCCATAATCGGTTTTGAAAAACAATTTTTGGTGTTCTTTCTGAGTGGCCGCTTAAGACAGGTTTTACTGTATTTATATTTGATATTAAGCCCTGTAAGTAGTGTGATATTGCACCTACCCATTTAGTGACAGTATTTTTACCAAAAATCTGGAAATACACTAATTTGAACAGCAACAATAGAGAGTGACTGATACTTTTGTCTACCATTTGTAGAATTCTTATAGTCATAACATTATTAATTCTATAATTCCAGTATAAACATGCAGTATATGTACAGACCTGTAAATTATTTGCTGATCTCGAAAGATTAAGAATAGAAAGAGAAGCTAAAGAGATGCATGAAAGGTAGGCATTTTTTTATTATTTCATGATGCTAAACTGTCATTTTCCTGATGGATTCCTATAGTCTCAAAAGAGGGTTTTACTTAAGTGCACATGTTTTATTGAAATTAATAAAGAGATCGGGGGAAAAGAGATCAAATGTGAGGCATGCTAGTAGCATTTGATCGCTTTATCACAACAATTTTATCAAATTAATACTGGGGCACTAATGTTAGATTTTATTTTTTTATAGACATTATAGTTTATTACTTTGAGATTGTTTTTTGGCATGAAAACAAGATTTTATCAATATGTCTGCAATGTTGTTATGTAAACCGCTTACTAATGGTTTCTTGAATTTAATACATGTAATTTTTTAACTCAAAGATGAGACGTCATAGGATAAAATGATTTATTAGCTCACCTGAGCCATTGGCTCATGGCGAGCTATTGTGATCGTTGGATGTCCGTCGTGCATCATCAACAATTGCTTCAAAGGACATCTCCTAAACTTCTGACTAGATTTTGACCAAACTTGGTATGAATGACTTTAAAAATTGTTTTAAAAATTGTTCAAATGGTTCTGATACATTGCATATCTAGGTCACACAAGCTAGAAATAGATTTTCAAGATGAAAACTTTAAAATTCTTCTTCGATATTTAGTATGTATTATCACCTAGTGGACCTCTACCAAGCTTGTTCAAATTATCCCACTGGGGTCAAAAATGGCCCCATCCCTATGGGTCACATTGGGGTCACATGTTTGACATAGGCTTGTGTAGGGGAAACAATGGAAAAATCTTCTTGTCTGAAACCTTAAGACCTAGAGCCTTGATATTTGGTATGTAGCATCACCTAGTAAACCTCTACCAAGTTTGTTCAAATTATGCCTTGGGCCAAAAATGGCCCCGCCTTAAGGGTCACATGTTTTACATAAGCTTATATAGGGAAAAACATGAAAAATTTTTTTTGTCTGAAACCATAAGGCCTAGAGCCTTGAAATTTGGTATGTAGCATCACCCAATGGACCTCTACCAAATGTGTTCAAATTATCCCCCTGGGGCTTAAAATTACCCCGCCCCATTGGGGTCACATGTTTTACATAGGCTTATAGGGAAAAACATGGAAAAATCTTCGTGTCTGAACCATAAGGGGTAGAGCCTTGATATTTGGTATGTAGCTTGACCTAGTGGACCTCTACCAAGTTTGTTCAAATTATGCCCCTGGAACCAAAATTGGCCCCACCCCAGCCTTTCAACAGATACCTATATGTAAGCTCTAAAACAAAACTCAGGTGAGCGATTTAGGGCCACTTGGCCCTCTTGTTATATTTTTTATTTCAGAAAACGTAAAGCTGAAGAGGAAGTAGAAGAAGAAGAAAGGAAGAAAACAGAAAAAGAATGGAACAAAAATTTTGAGGTAATTTAAATGAAAAATGCAAAATTTCACCTATTTTAAACATGAAATTAAGATTTTTTTTCTGTTAAAACAAGGCATCCCATGAAATTTTGTTTCTTATCACATTTTTTAGCAGCTAAGGCGAGTCTGTACATAATGGATGGGAGAAAGATGATAGACTAGGCAAGATTTCAGGATTATTTTTGAATTTAGGATTTTTGAGGCCGACTTTCCCTAGAAAGTCAGCCTCATAATTCTGAAGGAGTTTTCCTGTTAAAGGGTGAAGTCTCACTAAAAGTCATTTGTGAAAAAGTCAAATTTTGAAACTGTGATTTTTGCAATAATTGTCGTGACTATGAATGGACATACATATAAATTATTTACAAACATATTTAATGATTTTCTAACCGATGGCAAAGGGGAGATAAATATGGTTTAACATAACTACTCTAAAATTTGTATTTTGATACTATATCAGTTTAAAGGCTAAAAAAGCATGTTTTGATTGATTCTCCAACTGTGTTTTACCATCAAAGAATGTAAAATAGATTCATCTAAGAATGTCTGATTTGATCTGTCTGATCAGTATGCTTTTTCACGATTTAAGCGTGCAAAATGTATTTAATACTTCCGATTTTAAATAGACAAACGGGGATGCTTCCTTTTTCCGTAGGAAAGCATGTTCCCCACCTTGACCCAGCAAATTCTTCAAAAGATAAACATCTTTAATATATTTACATAATATATAATGTTAGTGGGAAGCTGGGTCAAGGTGGGGAACATACTTTTACGAAAAACAAAGAAGCATCCCTGTTTGTCTATTTGTAGTAACTGCATTTTGTAAGCTTAAATAGTGCGCAGGATTACTGATCAGACAGATTGAACCAGATAGTGTTAGATAAATCTAATTTACTGGTAAAACACAGCTGGGGAATCAATCAAAAACATGCTTTTTAGCCCTTCAAACTGATGTAGTATCAAAATACAATTTTGGCAGTAGTTATGTTAAGCCATATTTATCTCCCCTTTTCCCTTGGTTTGAACATCACTAAATATGTTTTTGAATAATTTATATGTATGCCCATTCAATGTCACAAAACTTATTGCAAAACTCACAGTTTGAAAGTTTGACTTTTTCACAAATGACTTAGGGAGATTTCACACTTTAATAGGACAACTCCTTATGCAGATTATTATAGCTTCTGATTCATTTTCAGATTATTTAGACAAATAACAATTTAAACTCAAAATATTTATATTATGTAGCAAAGTGCAAAATTTTCAGTTTTAAATTTCATAAGTTCGAATTTTTAAAATGTTCAGCTTGCTAGTTTTGCAATCATCTTGCTGTCAGAGGAAGAGAGAACTGGCTGCTTTACATTAATTGTATTGTGTTGTCTGTATTCTGTGTCTCTTCCTCATGGTGCTGAGAGTTGATCTGTGAGATTTATGGCTTTGACATGTCATGGTCATACTTGTTTTTTTTTCTCTGATAGCCTTTTTATACCCCGCCACACTTTAGTGGCGAGGTATTATGTTATACCCTTCGGTGTCTGTCCGTCCGTCCGTCCGTCCGTCCGTGCTCACCATTTCCGATCGATAACTTGAGTATTTATTCACGGAATTTTTTCAAATTTTGCATACATATTGTTATCAGCGATGAGTGGTATGGGATTGTTAATGGGCAAAATCCGTCCATTTTTAACGGAGTTACTGCCCTTTTTCATATTGGAAAAATGGTTTCTGGCCTGTTATTCCTTTACTGTTCATGATATCTGAATGAAACTTCACAGATATGTTGCACATCAAAGGTTACATATTGTGACTAAGGACCGTCACTCTGACCTTCCCAGTTTGTGAGTTATCTGCCCTTGATAGGTCTGAAAAAAGGTTTTTGACCTATTGTTCCTTTACTATATGGAATATCTGAATATAACTTCACAGATATGTTTCACATCAAAGGTAACATATTGTGACTAAGAACCGTCACTCTTACCTTTCCCATTTGTGAGTTATCCGCCCTTGATTGAATTAAAAAATGTTTTTTACCCGTAGTTCCTTTACTATGTGGAATATTTAAATGAAACTTTACAGATATGTTTCACATCAAAGGTTACATACTGTGACAAAGAACCATCACTCTTACCTTTCCAGTTCATGAGTTATCTGCCCTTGATTGATCTGAAAAATGGTTTTTGACCTGTAGTTCATTTACTATATGGAATATCTGTTTGAAACTTCACAGATATGTTGACCATCAAAGGTTACATATTGTGGGTAAGGATCGTCTCTCTTACCTTTCCAGATTGTGAGTTATCCACCCTTGATTGATCTGAGAATTTGTTTTTGACCTGTAGTTCATTTCATCCGTCCGTGCTCATGACCATCAAAGGTTACATATTGTGGGTAAGGATCATCACTCTTACCTTTCCAAATTATGAGTTATCTCACCTTGATTGATCTGAGAATTGGTTTTTGACCTGTAGTTCATTTCATCCGTCTGTGCTCACTGTTTCCGATCGATAACTTGAGTATTTATGCACAGAATTTTTTCGAATTTTGCATACATATTGTTATTGGGGATGAGTGGTATGGGATTGTTAATGGGCAAAATCCGACCATTTTTGATGGAGTTTCTGCCCTTTCTCCCTTTAAAAAATGGTTTCTGGCCTGTTTTTCTTTTACTGTTTATGATATCTGAATGAAACTTCACAGATATGTTGAACAGCAAAGGTTACATATTACAACGAAGGACCGTCACTCTTACCTTTCCAGTTCATGAGTTATCTGCCCTTGATTAATCTTGTCTATCTCAGTTCTGTTGCTATTTAGGCATTATATATCTCACAAAATAACTTTTGGTGCCCCCAGCAGTGGCGGGGTATTATGCAGTGCTTGCGGTGCTCTTATTTTTTTTGGATAAAATTCTGAAAAATATTTTAGCATAGGTTTAGATCAACAAAATTTTTGAGCATAAAATTGTAAATATTTTCTTACTGATCAGTTATAATATTTGTTTTGGGTGCTCAAAAGAACAGTCTCATTGAGACGGTTCTTTTGAGTAACCACAACATATGTTTTGGTTGGGAAATAAGAAAATTATTTTTTGGTACACACTCTTAACTAAAGGCCTGTTTTAGGAGTTATGGTCAATGTTTAAATAAAGAGTACCACACTTTTGGATACAAGATACAAGATACAAGAGACAAGATACAAGAAACTTTATTTAAAGTCGGCATTCAATTTTAACATAATAAACATTAGCCATTAAGGCTATTTTACCGACAAACAAAGTGAAAGACTGTACAAGTATAAACATATAACAAATCACAGGAAATTTGGGTTAATATCACAGAAAGGACGTGTAACGGTTTGGCCGTTTTTTGGCCCACGATGGATTTGGCTGAAATTTGAATATATGGTGGTTTGATCTTTGCCCTTTCACATGAGCATGTTTTTGAATTAACGACGGCATATGCAGTCACATGAATTAAAGTTTCTCACTAGCGTGTATAAACAGAGATTTGTTCATGAATGTGCATATTTTTAAAGCCGCAACAAGCAAACTGACCTCAAACATAATACCAAACATGCGTATGTTTATACTCGTCATGTCTATGTCGTAATTTGAGCTAACACTACTATCATTAATTAAAAATTATGCTAAAACTTGGCTAAATACTGTGTTTACGATTACCTTGATAATATGTTGTTTTTAGGTGTAATATATATTGAACATTTAGTGTTTTATCGCCTTTTCCAGTTAATCAATAGCTCAAATAAGCCTATTCCGGTTTATTCATATCAATATAATCAGTACGACATGTACACAAGCGTGCATGTAACATGTTAAACGCGGCATTACATGCGCAACCTTTTTTTGCTGGATTAGTATGAAACATGAATATAAATACATGTAGTTATAAAGCAACAGAAATGTTAACGGAAGCTTTGAACACGTTTTTGCTCACAGCCACAATTATTAAATAGATACATGTGAGCGTTGAATATCTGTCTGTTCATCTGTCAGTTCGTCTGTATGTCACACATTTGGGTCTGTGACGTATCTTCCAAACACCTGATTCGATTATAAGATTAATTCACAAAACTGTGCACCTTTGTGAATGAACATGCAGAATAAATTAATATACTTTAAGGCCATGTCAAAGCAGGCGTTCATAGGTTACATGTACAGAATGCTTATCTGCTCCATATTTAACGCATGTCCCAGCTCAGATATCCAACAGTCGTGATAGCGCTGTGGTCTATATTACTTACCCATTATCTTACGTGTAACTAAGGGTTCGCAGTTCACAATCCCGGTGAAACATATGTTTTGTGTCATTGTGCAAGACCCTTCATCTTTATTGCGTAAAACATGTTCAACCGAGGAAGCATCATGACTGAAATATGGTTCACTGTAACGTAGAGCAGTGACGTAGAGCATTAAAACACTTAGTCATGTTTCAAGCATTTGTGGTGCAGACATCTATTTCAAGGGTGACAACTTCCGTCAATGCAGGGATTTCGGAACCGTTTGAACAAAATACATTGTGTTTTGATAAAGGTGAATAAACATCTAAAATAGAGTATTTCGGTCCTTGAATATTAAATGTACGTGTTTGTTGGTACCAGTGACTATTTACCATCTGCAGATAAGTGGCTGTTGTATATATAATGCATTATTTCAGCAAACACTTTACGAGAGCGATATTCGTTGAGGAAACAAACAGTTTAGCACAGATATTGTGCACATGTAAGCTTGAAAAGCGCATTACACTCATTATGAATAAAATGCTTGTGGCTTTCGCATTCAGGCCATTGGCTGTTTTTATACATGCTTTCTTGCATAAATAACAATGAATTGAAAAGAACAAAACTAAATGAAAGAATTACATTGGTTTATTTGCGACAAAATCTGCGACATCTATATACATCATATATGTACATGAGAAGTTACGAACTTCGAAAAATATAGCGAGGTGTTAGTTTTTAGGGTCAGTTATAATATATGTTGAGAGTGTGCATTTGTATACATCACACCAGCTCCTTTTTGTTCAAATAACCTCACTTTAATAATATTATCATTAAACTGACACAGTTCTATCAAACTTTTGGAATCATATCAAATGATTCCTATATATGTGCTGTGGAGTAGCTTTTTGCTCTACCTTATGAACCGCTAGACGAATTTTATCGAAACTTGAACAGATACTTATCAGGGACAGCCAAAACGAATTATAAGATTTTGGTGACCTCAACCTTATTTACAAGGTCACCAGGGACAAATATAAAAAAGGCTTGTCTGTACTCTATCTTCCTAACCAATGACCAGATATTTACCAAACCGACACAGATAACTCATTGGGAAGACCTTAATGAATGACTAGAATTCGGTGAAATTGACCTTAATTCCAAGATCACCAGCGTCACATACATTTGTAACTCCTTTAAGTGGATGGAGGGACAAATCTATCTAATGCTATATACTTTCCATTCCTAACTACTCTAGTATGGCCATATTAAACAGTGTCTGCCCTGTAATTTGAGAATACCAATAGTTGATTATTTTTTCCTCATGCTCCAAAGAATGATCACATAATTTGCCATTTTGGACAATCTTAATTCAAATCAATGGGCCATGCCAAAACAAAAGTGGTGGTGAGCTGTCTTTTTAAAAGCAGATTGTACCAAAGAATTGTCTCCAGAAATCTATGTATCAGTTAAAGAAGGGGGCACATCAAACTCTCTCCTTGCACCCTCTCTCTCTCTCTCTCTCTCAAATAAGACTCGCATTTACTGAAATGTTGTTTTTCAAACGCAATATATCCGAGGACTGTTTGTGAGAAATAATATTGATACGAGCTTGCTAATGTGTACATTGTATTCCATTTTTGTACGGGAATCTTACGCCTCTCCAGTGATTTTAGTACTCTCAGTGCTTTGATAAGTATGAATTGAATAGTACATTTCAGGATAAAATTTGCAGAAAAAGTCTTTTTACAGTATTTGCCACACGCGGAACCGGCTCAGAGTTACCATTTTATGGTGTAATATTATATGCACAATAAAATGAGAAATAGTTTTATCCGGTTCCGCATGTGGACATGTATGTAATTGAATCACGAAGTACACGAGGGTGTTTGGTTTTACCATAGACTTAGTGTTAAGTGTGGTTGATAGGGCATGCATTTAACCCCAAAATTTATCATAAAAGTACATTTTAATGAAGAAAATAAATTGTGGACATTAAACTAGAGACTTTTAGGTATAATTTGGTAATATTTTGGAGGGATTTCTTTACATTCGATTTTTTACTGTAAAAGTGGGCCATTTGTAATACAAAACCGTTACACGTCCTTTACATTGATATAGCACAGATATTTATAAGTTAAGATTATATGTAAGATAAAATCTTGTAAAGATAAAATTTTATAAAACTATAATTTTTTCTATTGTTAAAGTTATATATTGTGATATATTGTGAGCATACAAATAAAATGATCCTACTCTGCGATCTATCTAGGGGAAGGAATTTACGAAACTCGAAAAGGTGGGATAAAAGGGGCTCAAGAGACCCTGACCGCCATGTTGGCTGGTTTCAAGGCTCTTAGGCGAAAGACGAAACCTAGATAGGGCGCAGATTGGCCACAAGATGAGCTCAGCAGAGAGCAGACTTATCAGCTGCATAGTTATAGCCAGGTCTCCAGATAAGAGCGCGCATTTGAAAACCATTTTCTCCATTTAATCCTCATCCAAAACATATGTTGTGGGTACTCAAAAGAACAGTCTCGATGAGACGGTCCCTTTGAGCACCCAAAACACATGCTTAATATAGGTGAGAAAAAAAACACATTTGTTGTGGGTACTCAAAAGAACCGTCTCATTGAGACGGTTCCCCTGAGCACCCAAAACACATGCTTAATGTTGGTGAGAAAACCATACCAATTTTTATGCTTATAAAATTATAAGAACTATAGATTATAATGGCACTTTGGAGGTTTAGCAAAAAGCTTAAATTAAATTAAACTAACTTAAAAAGTAACTTAACAAATGAAAAGGTAAACAGAACAGTAAAAGTCACAGCTGAACTGAGGAACTGAACTAGACAGGTAAAACAAAAACTACAAATTAAACTTACACATAGAACATTTACATGAGATACCCTCCCAGGCCCGGATCAGTCTTCCAAACTCCTTGAAGTCAGTAGTTGTCCTCAGTTCATTTGGGAGACTGTTCCAGATGTGGGCGGCCTCATATCTAAACGATTTCCTACCGTAAGACTCTGTGTTTACTCTAGGAAGCTCAGCAAGATTTTGGTATCTGAAAGAGTAATTTGTGTTTTTAAATTTTACTAAGTCAAGAATATAACTTGGTGACATATTATTAAGGATTTTAAATGTTTCAATGGCAATTTTACGGATTCTGGTTATTTGAAGGGTATTCATATTTGCCTTTTTTAGAAGATCTTCGTAAGAGCTAATGAAGTCATTGTATACCAGTCTCAGGGCTCTATACTGAAGTTTTTCCATTTTGTCAGTACTTGATTTGGAGCAAAAGTGCCAGACTACTGGACAATAACTAAAGTTAGATCTTACGAAGGACTTGTAAATAAGTAGTTTGGTTTCTGTGCTTAAGTAGCGACTGAGCCTGCACAAGACATTTATCTGCCTTGCTGCTTTTTTACAGATATCAGAAATATGCAAGTCAAAATTTAACATGTAATCAATGGTAACCCCTAATAGCTTGACTGAGTCTTCACATTTAACAGTATTATCATGTATTGTGAAGCTCTCACAGTCACCGTGCCCTCTCTTACCCAAGACAATTGCCTGGAACTTTCCAGGATTGGCCTGCATCTGGTTTGTACCAAACCATTCGATAACATATTAACTTTCGGATGTGAGGACATTCTTGGTTTCAAGAAGGTCAGGGTGACTGTAAGAAAGAGTATTGTCATCTGCATAATTATATAGGTTTGATTTTTTAACAAAATAAAAGATATCATTTAAAAATATGTTAAAAAGTAGTGGACCCAGGATGGATCCCTGGGGAACACCTTTAATGATCTTTAGAAAAGTACTTTTGCAATGTCCCAGCTTTACCATTTGCTTCCTATCAGAGAGGTAACTTTGCAGCAGGGAACATGCTGAGTCAGAAAGGCCATAGGCTGCCAGCTTATCAATGATAAGGCCATGGGGGAGACAGTCAAAGGCCTTGGACAAATCCATTAATATGGCTCCAACATATCTATGGTTGTCCAATTCCCTCTTCCAGTCCTCCAAAAGCCTCAGCAGTGTAGTCTGACAGCCAAAACCCTTTCTGAAAGCAGCTAAATATGTATTAAAAATATTGCTAAAATGATCACTCAATTGATCAAACATTATTCGCTCAAAAATTTTTGAATGAGTTGTGAGCACACTGACAGGTCTGTAGTTCTTCTTAATAAAAGGATCATCCTTTTTAAAAATTGGGCTTACTTGAGCTACTTTAAGCCTGTCAGGAAATTGATTTTGGGATACTCCTTTATTAAAAATACTGGAAACGGGACCAGATAAAACTTCTGCCCCCGCTTTCAGAATTTTAGGTGGGATTTGATCGACACCTGTTGCCTTTTTGGAACTGAGAGAATTTATAATTTTAATACTTGGCTCTCACTGACAGGTTTGAAATCAAAATTTTCAAAGCCCTCAATGGGGCTATTATCTTTGATGGCCTGAATGCTTGGATGTGTGGTGGTAGCAGCATCAGATGTCTGATTGTTTATTCCTATTTCTTTAGCAATATTTATATAGAAATCATTTAGGATATTGCACACTTCTGCTTGATCAGACACAAGACTATTGTTTTCCATAAGGATAATATCAGCACTATTTTTAGATGTTTTTGAGCTTAGAAAAGGTTTAATGGTAGGCCAAAAGTCCTTTGACTTTGGCCCACCACTACACCTTCCAAAGAAATATAATTTAATTGATTGTTTCCTTAATTTTGTAACATATTTTTTTTGTTTTCTGTAATTTTCCCAATTTGTTTTTCCTTTATATTTTTTATGTTTATTAATGTTGGAGAAACATTAAGTCTGTTGCGCAGTGATTCATAAATTAAAACAGTTTCTCAGTGTTGTGCCTAGAGCGCGGCATTGCGGGATTCCCCCAATTTTACCGTCGATGTCCCTTAAAAATGCACCCAGTGCTGGCCTACGGGCGCGCCCTAAAAAATCCACTGATTTTTCGCTATTTAAACCATGTTTCCGTATTTAGCATAACCCAGTAAGGGAAGTAATTTATACTGTGCACATGTATTTTTCAACCAGTCCAATACATCAACAATGGCAGAAAAAGCAAATTTTATTCAGCTGAAGGCCAGAGAAAGCTATTTTAATGTAGAAATAGAATATTTGCTGGGGAATTCAAAACTAGGGCAATGTAGAAACTACTTCACTGTAATCTGCACCCCTTCTTGAGCCAAAACTATCGACTTCGAGCTCAAATGTAAATAAAAATGAACAGAAATTTCTGGAAAACTGTTTTCAATCTTACAGGTAAAAATTCAGATGGAATTGGTGTGTCCCCCAGAATTTGCAAATGTCCCTCTGAAATCAGGTAGGGGGACACTGGTGTCCCCCAGAAATCTTGACCTAGGCACAACACTGGTTTCTAGTTGTAAATAATCAATAAATTGTTCTTTTCCTGAGAGAAGTAACATGCTACATGTGTCTTGAATGGTCATTTGCAGGAGAGCAGAGCCGACAGAGTTGACAGTTGGCGACAGTTTACATCTGGTAAAAAGTCAAAAAGTAAAAAGATGAAAGGCACATTCCGCCCACCAAAGCCGAAGGTAGAGAAAAGATAGTTTATAAGGACAGTATCAACATTTGTTTACTCATAGCTCTAGATAAGAGAAGTACCTTGGCCTTGAGTTCATAAACTTTTTTTCATTCTCAATGCAACTGAGCATGAAATTTCATCTGCTCACAAAAAAACTATAATTTTGATAAAGATTTTTGTTGCTTTTAAACTCTCAGATATTGTATTTATCCTGCTAATAATTGTTAAAATGCCAACACTTGTTGGCATTTTTTAATTTATGAGCATGATAAATTGTTGGCATTTTAACAATATGAGCAGGATAAATTTCATGTCCTATTGAGTTGAGCATGAAATAAATAATAACTTTGAGACCAGATTTTTCTTATTTCTCAGCGAAAACATGATATTAGTATTTTTAGGAGGTTTTGGTACTTATCACATATGGATAAAGTCATCCTTTAAACAGTCGTGCATAGGTCCAGATAAGGATCGTTTGTGCACCTTAAAGCTGCATACTCTGTAACTATGAACATTTTTCGAAAAAAATTATTTTCTTTTTAAATCATTTGCAAAAGTAGAATAAAGTTATGTTGTCACAATAAATCCAATTTCTAAAGTTGAAAACTGCATGAAAAAGTGAATTATCTTATAAAAACAGGTGTAATTTCTCTTGTTTGTAATTATTTGCGTCCCTCCAATAATTCTAGACAGTTAATTTTTAACATAAATGCTATTGTTTTGGCACTAATAATTTGTTAATTATTACGAAAAAGGTAAAATGTATACCTGAATTTTAGTATTTTTACTGTGTACTTGAAAAATAGAAACATTATTTTTAAAATGAAAATATCAAAAGTTACAGATTATGCAGCTTTAAACTGCATTTATTTCCTTACCCATCAATTCAAACATGTGTTTTGTGTGCTCAAAAGAACCGTCTCATTGAGACGGTTCTTTTGAGTACCCACAACATATGCTTCGGTTAGGAAATATTTTCAAATTTCTTATCTGGAGGGCTAGTCGTGCAGCTATCTAGTGGGGCTAGAGGCTTTATATTTGGCCTGAGCCTTAATCTACATTTCTTTGGTTGTTTGAGCAGAAAAGACTGAAGGATTGCAGGTTCGATTCTCACCGTTGTGTCCTTCAGCAAGACACTTTATCCTCTGCTTAGTTCTGGTTCAAAGCAGAAAGACCTATCCTGACATGACTGAAAAATTGTTGACTGGGACATGAATAATCAAAACAAACATACAAAAAGATGCTTTTAAAGAGTAATAAGTACTGTAAATTCAGAAAGTTTTGCAAGAGTTCTATTTTATCGAAGCTTCACATCTGCGATGAAATCATCCTAAAATGGCGAAATCTCTCTGGCAGAGTCTGCCGTTTACTGATGTAGGCAAATCAAGCTCTAGTTGCGAATTTTTAACGTCGCAAATATGTCTGTTAATGGTATTTGCCAAAATAAAATTCTCACGAAAATTTTCAAATTTACAGTAAATAAGTCTGTTTTGTTCAAAAGGAAAGAAAAAAGTCTTCATTTATAGCTATGAAAATTTGTATTGCAAGGCATACGTTCCGAGTTGATACCCCACCACTGTCAACATGTGTCATGCATAGAAATGATCTTACAGGCCTCCAGATAAGAGTGTGTAATGGAAAATTATTTTTCTTATTCCTCAACCAAAACATGTTGTGGGTACTCAAAAGAACCGTTCCAATGAGACGGTTCTTTTGAGCACCCACAACATATGCTAAATTGATGTGTAAGAAAATAATGACACTTTTACGCAATAAAAAAAATTGCTTAACTAGCCCTATGATCTTAACTCTTTGCATCTAAAATATAAAGGGATGAATCCAGTAAAGACTGATTAACTAGACTGACAGTCTGTGAAACTGCAGATGATAGTTTGATTTAATTCTTTACGTCCCATCAACAAACTTTCAGTTATAAAGGGACGGGTCTTCCTGGGTTGAACCAGTACTAAGCTAGGATTAATGTGTCTTGCTCAAGGACACAACGCAGTGACGCCGTTGAGGCTCAAACTTGTGGACCATCGGTCTCGAGTCAAGCACTCTACCACTGAGCCACTGCGCTCCCATAAACTGCAGATGAGCTGATTCATTGCCAATTTATGCATGTCACTTTGTTGACTCAGCTGGGGTAAGACTCACTTTTGAAAGCATAACTAATCATCTCCCCATATTTGATCATACCATAGAATACAAGATTTTTTTGTAGAAATAAGGCAGTTACCTTTAAATATGGACTGTTTGGAAGTACAAGGCCATGAGTACAGTGTAGTCCCTTTATAACACTATGCTTGGGGCCCTTTCCTAGTATTTAAAGTGAATCGTTATAAAGAGACAACTATAGGATTTCCTATAATTACTTTTGTAAAATTCTGTGGTAAAAAGATTTAGGAGCCACAACATGAACATGTTATATTCAAATCCATGTTATAATGAGTTGTGGTATAAGAGGACCACACCGTAGATTTCCGCAAGTCAGCTATTGGCTTCAACATTTAGTAACAATGCCTAAATGATACTGTATCATCACTGTAGTCTCCTATTGTCCCTCATGGGCCATAAACTTTCAAATATAATGTCTAACATATACTGACCCATACTTCCAACGCAAAATGTTTCAGGAATGTAACTTTAATCAATTTACGAGGTCCTGCCGTAATCACTGTATCATTCAGGGGTAATGGCAGACATTCACCCAATCAGGTTCTGATTAAAAGGGAGTGATTGACTGATGAAGTTCTACTTTCATTTTCATAAATGTTTTAATTTTTGATGAAATTTTATTACAATGGATGAACCAATATATTTGTAATATTTAAGGTTCAGTTTGATTTTGTGTTGGAAGTGTGGTTCAGTTTAGAAAGAAAATGTTCATTTTTCAAGGGGAATGATAAAATACTTCATTAAGTGTGTTGAAGACATCAATTTTCACTTGTGCTCCATGCTAGTAAAAAAAATATGTTTTCAACACATATAGATATCTTTGGTATTTATCCAGGGCTTCAGATTTTTTTTCAAGGTTGGTGGGACGAAATGACCCATGGAGCAAAAAGTGGTGGGTCATTTTCTTAAATGATGGGCCCAAGCATATCAAACTAACCACAGTTGACATTTGTGTAGTATACTCTACCTACACACAGACACAGACACTTGTATGCATATATGTATATTGACTGCTGATTATACAGTAAAACCTGTCTTAAGCGGCCACTCAAAAAAGAAGACCAATTATCGAATAATGCAGGTCATAAGTATTGCAGAATGCTCCAAGGGGAGCATTCTGCAATCCTTTCGACCTTCAGTAAGCTACCAAATGTTATTAAGATCTTTGTTTTGTCTTTTTTTGAGTGACTGCTTAAGACATATTTTACTGTATTGACAACCTACATGTACTTTCTGTTTTGTAGAGTTTGTAGACTTGCTGTAAGATAAATATATTTATTAAAGTGAGAGTTTTTCACAACTAAAAAGGATGGGTCTACTGGGTGAGATTTTGTCACAACTAAAAAGGATGGGTCCACTGGGCCCACTGCCTTGGAAAATGATGGGCCATATTTTGAAATCATGGGACAATGACCCCGGCCCACCATAAGTCTGAAGACCTGTTTATCTCCAATGTTTCCAATCTGGCAACCTCCCCAAGATGGACAATACAAGGTGTTTATCTCATTCTATTGTAAATGCATCAAAATAGTTCACATTGTAAATAACTACTTAGATATTTTTTTACAGAAGCAAAAAACCCTTAAAACTGGCCTCGAGGTTATGCATTTTTTTCATGCTCAACTTAACTGAGCATGAAGTTTCAACTGCTTGTAAATACTAAAATACTGAAAAAAGATATGTCTTGCTTTAATACATTTATCCTGCTAAAATTGTCGGCATTTTAACATTTATGAACAGGATAAATTTCATAGCATGAAAAATACTTTTATAACATCGAGGCCCATTCTTAAAGGGGACATATCAAAGTTCTAAATCCAGTAAAATGTGGAAGAAAATGGTACTAAGAGCTAAGCATATCATTTTTGTGGTAAAAAAATAAGAATATCTTCGTTAATTAGACCGTTGATTAATTAGTGCCGATAATTTGTTATCCTGCTTATCTCCCTTGATTTCTGTAGCGGCGAGTCACTTCCCTTGGATTTGTGACGTCACAAGGGCAGTTTGTCCGATAACTGTGTATTGGCTGTATTGTCTCAGTGAATAATGCAGCGCAGATAACGCCCTTGATAACGATTTAAATGATGTTTCAGGGTAGACATTGACGAGTCTGGACCAATAGGCTACTGTAACACACTTATCAATATTCCAACGAGTCCTCGAAAGTTGAAGACCCGTCGGAAACATATCCTAGGCTCACATCGGCAGCCGCCTATAGGGCCTAATAAAATTGTATGTCTTTGTTAATCAAACCCCATTTTATATAGATTCTAGGTCTACTATTTGTCTACATGACAAAATGCTCAAGTTTATCATAAACAAAAAACGGGTGACGTTGTCGTATCACACCGGCATGCAACAATAGCGAACGCATTGATTAAAACTTGGTCGGCGACAACGTTTTCTATTTTCAACGATGATCGTATTCCGCAAAATATATTGGTATCGATTGCAAAAAAATGTAATTTTGCGATCAAAAACGATACTTTGACTGTCGAAAACGCAGTTTTGCGTTTTTTTTAAGAATTTGGGATCAGGATTGCCGGGCTATGTACGAGCCTACTCAGTAAGTTCACAGACTTGAACACCGATTAGTTTTTTTTGTTTTTGAATTTATTATCGTCTGATACGTCGCATTAGTTTTTTCTTTCTTTCTATTTTGACCACTTGCCCATTGGAATCATTTTACGCATTTCTTGAGACAAGACGCTTCCAATGAGCCCATTGACAAATTATAGATAGCTCATGCGGTTTTCATTCTGCACCGAAGGATCAGACGAGCTTGCGCACATGCAGTATCGAAAGGGCCTCCACCAACAATATAGACATAAAGTAGACTAAGATCGGGCCACTATCGGTCCAATTCTATATGCTTACTGGCGGCGTCGATGACGACTCAGGCCCCTAGCCCCGGTAGATGGCTGCGCAACCATGTATGAAGGATTCCTTTACGAATACCAAAACTTTGTGGCTTTGGGCGCATGTCGACCCGAGGATTGTATATGTAGATTGACAACCTATTGATTTTAGTTGCTGTTTCTGCACGTGGCCCAGGAATTCTACATGACAAAATGCATGTCATGTCGGGAAGGGGAGATAGACTCGCCATTTAGTCAGCGAAATCAAAGAGCATATTGCGAAGTTCAAATCCCGATGCAACACAGATCCCGTTTTTTTATATTTTCTACAAGAATATAAACTATTTATGCATTCATTGGAAGCGTCTCGCGAGACGCTTTCAATGAACACAGGAAAAGCGAGCTCATGAGATTTTTGTGCTATCAATAAAGTCCAAAACACTTATCTGCGCACAGTCTTGACAGTCTCTGCCTCTCTCACACACAGATAACTTAGGAGCATAGTCGGTGATGAAGAAGCAGAGCAAAATTTAGCCGCTCTGCTAGGCTATAGCTCCACTTAAGATGGCTGCACATGCATGTATAAATAATGTCTAAAAATGTGCGGTAAGTGCAAAAATTCACCAGCCGGCTTTGAACTCTCTCTCTTTCTCTCTCTTCCAATTAACTGATGCCGTAATGAACACTCATCTCAACGAAATAGCCTACATTATCTTGGTGTGCCATGCATGAATGTTTTAATTTTCGGTGATTAAACATGGGCGGACCCAGAGGAGGGACAGGGGGTCCGGACCCCCCCCCCCCCCCCCCCCCCCCCCACCTGAATAAAATCACAAAAATATACGGCTTCTTAGCAATACTGGTCTGGATCCCCTGAAAAATCACAAGGCTACAAGGTTGAGCCATCATCGGCACGCCGGCAGGACGATGATGGCCTGCTTATCGTAGCATTTGGACCCTATGTCCCCTCATCAACTAAAATGTTTATAAAACAAGAAGTCAAATTTGGACCCCCTATGACAAAACGTTCTGGATCCGCGCATGTTAAAGACTGGGCAATTTTTGAGCCCTCTGTACAGACTGATGAATCCCCACTGGAGTTTAACCCGCAATGCAAAATTCGTTAGGGAGCGCAGTGACTAAATGGTAGAGTGCTTGACTCGAGATCGAAGGGTTACCCGCTCGAGCCTCACCTGCGGCACTGCTGCGGTTTGTATCCTTGAGCAAGACACATTAATCTCTTCTAAGTACTGTTTCAGATTTCAACCCAGGAAAACCAACCTGACATGACTCAAAGACGCAAAGAATCAATTCAAATAAACAAAATTCGTTTAACACATACACAACGGTGGACTGAAATAATATTTATGACTCATTTCATTGCAAAATTAAACTGCCGTTTTTATTGCTTGAATTGACTCTAGCTTTACAAATGCTTTCACGACTGTTTCGTGCGCATAGACGCCCAATCGTTTGAATTGTCTCGGAGATTTCCATTTTCTCTGAGCCGCTAAAATAGATTATCGTAGGGCATTCAATTCACTAAAACACAAAAAATCTATCCACAATTTCATTTAGAGTGGACACTGGACCCACTGATCAGAATGTGTATTGCAATGATATTTGCAACACAGAAACCCTTCTTTATCCGAGAATATTAAAAAAAATAACAGAATCCAACACGATTCTATACTTACTGCCTCTGTGACGTCATCAGGACACTCCGATAGCAAAGGGAAGTAACTAATTAAAGGGAAGTAAGCGAGTCGATATTTTATTGGCAAAGCGCACAAGCTTAAAGAAAATGATGATTATACTCATTTTATCACTGAACATTGTGGAAAATGATCTGGGTTCTTAATAAATACATAAAATCCGATATATAAAAGGAATTTGCAATGAAAAATGAAAAACCTTGATATGTCCCCTTTAATGATAGAATCTTCCAAGCATAAAATAAAGTTTAGAAGGTATAGATTATTCATTGAAATGGGTCAAATTTTCAAATAACTTTGTACTTCTATTCCTGAAAAAAGCGTGTGGCCCTTGTGAGAAGCCTTATGTGGCATCTCTGGCATCTCATCTGGGTCTGCACCGTTTGTAAAAGCACAGGCCCGGAGGTTATAAAACTTTTTTCATGCTTAACTCAACTGAGCACAAAATTTTAATTGCTCATAAAAACAAAAACACCGACAAATAAAGAAATTTCTTGCTTTAAGTCTTTCAGATGTTGTATTTATCATGCTGATAATTCTTAAAATGCCAACAATTGTTGGCATTTTAACATTTATGAGCAGGATAAATTTGGTTCTCAGCTGAGTTGAGCGTAAAAAAAGTTTTATAACCTCGGGGCCAGATCTTCGGTGGCTTGCACCCTGATGATTATGTTTGCCTTAACAAAAACTCATTTTAGGTCAGTTTTGGCAGCATATTAGATTTTGTTACTTTTCATACTTGCATTGCATGGGTGAGCAGCCAAGCTCGGACAAGACACAGTATCCACACAGTCTGACTAGAGTCTTTGCATCTCAATTACATGCAATATGTCATTCATTCAGAAATCATACTTGTTCCTTTTATTTTTTTTAAAGGAATATGCTAGGGTCAGGTTCTCAAAGAACCATTTTGCCAAAAATAGTTGGACAGCCAAAAATAGTTGGGCAGCCAGCTCTTTTCAAATAGTGTAGACCCAGTTCAGTTTAAGGTTTTAATACTTAGTTTGCTTGTTAAATGGCTTATATAAGACATATCACACTACTGCCCATTGCTGGGGATAATATAGATCATATCTCAAGCGAGCTTATGTATGCCAAATACTAATATCGTGCTCATCCCTACAGTCTGAT
This sequence comes from Loripinus fragilis, assembly GCA_964019695.1. NCBI lineage: Eukaryota > Metazoa > Mollusca > Bivalvia > Lucinida > Lucinidae > Loripinus > Loripinus fragilis. The sequence continues at coordinate 84,769,615 of OZ026517.1, forward strand.
TAGCTTGTTATTTCCTGTAGCTAAGTTAAGCCAATTAAAATTTGCCAGATTCTAGAAAATCTAACCTGGGTAATCAAACAATGTAAACCCAGATTAGACTTTGAGCAGTCTGATCAGGATCTATACTGTTTGCCATTTTGTTACTACCTTTTACATACTGTATCAGGTAGAATTGTAAGGATATGTTTTGAAAAGTTTTACATGTTAGAATTATAAAAGACATTACATGTACTTGATTTTCTTTTTCTTCTTTTCCCTTTCCTCTGCCCAGGGGCCTTCCTCTTGATGTCAAGAACTCAAATACTTAGCCCAAGTCACGACTTTTTAATAACCCACCTCAAAGCGGGCTGGGGGTTATAGGAATGGCTGTCTGTCCTTAACACAGCCATGTCCACTCCATATCTCCTGAACCCTTTTAGCAATTCTCGTTAAACTTACCTCAAATGTTCCTTTTGGTAAGACGGTATGCAGAACCCATGACTCAGCTACCAACACACAAGGTCACAGGTCAAGGTCATGGGAAATAGCCTTGAATTTTCTGTCTGCTCTATATCTCCTAAACCCTTTCGACGATTTTCATTAAACTTCACCCAAATGTTCCTCTCAGTGAGACGATGTGCAGAACCCATGACTGGGCTATGCAGACTCAAGGTCACATTTCAAGGTCATGGGATTTACCCTTTGATTCGTGTCCGCTTCATATCTCCTGAAACCATTGAATGATTTTCACTAAACTTTACCCAAATATTCCTATCCGTATGATGGTGTGCACAACCTATGATTCAGCTACGCAGACTCTCTTTCAGGGTCATGGGATTTACCATTGAATTTCATATCCGCTTCATATGTCCTCAACCCTTTGTAAGATTTTTTATTAAACATTACTCAAATGTTCCTCTCAGTGAGTTGATGTGCAGATTTCATGACTCCGCTACACCAACTCGAGGTCAAGATCATAGTTCAAGGTCATGGGATTTACCCTTGAATTTGGTGTCTGCTCCATATTTCCTGAACCCTAAGAAAGATTTTCATTAAACTTTGGTCAAATGTTAATCTCAGTGAGACAGTGTACAGAGACCATGACTCAGCTACCCAGACTCAAGGTCAGGGTCACACTTCAAGGTCATGGGATTTACCCTTGAATTTCCTGTCTGCTCCATATCTCCTGAAACCTTTGTACGATTTTCTTTAAACTTCACCCAAATGTTACTCCCAGTGAGACGGTGTGCAGAACCCATGACTTGGATACGCAGACTAAGTCAATGCCATGGGATTTACCCATGAATTTCCTGTCCTCTCCATATCTCCTAAACCCTTTCAACGATTTTCTTTAAACTTTACCCAAATGTTCCTCTCAGTGAGACGATGTGCAGAACTCATGACTTGGCTACACAGACTAAAGGTCAAGGTCACCCTTCAAGGTCATAGGATTTACCCCTTGAATTTCGTGCCCGCTCCATATCTCCTGAACCCTTCGAAGGATTTTCATTAAACTTCACTTAAATGTTCCTCTCAGTGAGCTGGTGTGCAGAACCCATGACTTAGCTATGCAGACTCGAATTTAAGGTCATATGATCCGGTGGCATAGAATTCAGCTGTCCTTTAGTCTGTTGCCTTGTGTTTTTAGCTCACCTGAGCGGAAGGCTCACATGTGACCTATTAGTACCAATGCTGCCGTTATCCGGCCATCATCTGTCAACATTTTCCAACATCTTCTCTGAAACTACTGGGTCAATTTGACTCAAATTTCATATAAAGACTCTTTATGGTTGGGAAACGAAAGTTTGCACAAATATTCCCGGTCACATGACCAAGATGGCCACCACACCCATATAAGGTAAAACCCTTTTAAAATCTTCTTGAACCATATGGCCTTGGGACTTGGTATGTAGTATTTGGGATGTGGGCCCTACCAAGTTTGCACAAATGGGGATTCTGGGTTGACCTTGACCTACTTTAGGGCAAGGTCAAAGAATTTCTAGCGATAAGGCGGACTATTTCCCTAAATAAGACGTTCGTTTTATTTTGTTGAAATAACGACTTGAGACACTAGGCACACTCAACAAATACATATAGACGAGCCGTCTATGTACCCTTGCTCGCTAGTTCGTACATGTATATCTAAAACGGGTTTCCTAAATGCATGTAATATATCTACTTCGTTTCGAATAAGAATTTATTTTGATCATCAACTGTGCTCACTATTTAGTAACAAGTGTGGGAAATAGACCGTTAAACTAAGGTAAACAATCGTCCTGCATTTATTCCGATAGAGTATATTATATATATTTATACAGTTGATGTACAATTAAAATGACCATCTTGCAAAGTGGTCTATTTGTTGGATGATTGATGTTTTCTTTCGCTTATACAACCCCTTCCCCCCCCCCAACCCCCCCACCCCCCTCCCCCCCCTCCGAGACCCAAGACGCCCTTTAAACATGTTGTACATTTATATAATGGTGTTCAATTGTCCAAAGGGCATCTTGGGTCAAGGGGGGGGAAAGCATCTAAAAACAAACTGAAAGACACCAGTTTCATCTTTTCAATGACAAACATAACACTTTTAAGTATATTTTGTACGCATGCGCAGAAGAAATACTGAAAAGTTTTGTAAACAAAGAACATTTATATCTTTAATAATTTAGTACTTTTACTTTTTGAGAACCTATAAAGGATTTACTAAAATTCTGGTCTAAACGACACCCATTATAAAGACGTAAAATGAGGCGTGGGAGTAGAAAGCGCAAGTTTTCAAGGCTTTGTAAATGATGAATCGCTTTGAAACTTATTTGATGCTAACTATACATATTATACTACCCAAACAGATGAATTTTAAAATCATTAGGACTATTTGAAAATTTAGCTTTTGTAATCTGTCAACTAGGGAAAATATACGCCTTATCGCTAGAGCTTCTTTGATTCCTAATGCATTTATATGGGAAAAATCTTGAAATGTTTTTATTTCCATAACTGTTAAAGTCAAAATCATTATTCTTGCTAGATATGGTTAACTTAATAAACATTGGTTATAGATAAGTACCAACGGTCAAGCTGACCTTTGACCATCTCATCTTAGGTCGCTCATTTTTGACTGCCACATACATATCTATTTCTCAGAAACCACTGGGCTGATTTAAGTCAAACTTCATATGGTGACTTCTTAACTTCAGGGAAGGAATAGTTTTACAAATGTTCATCGCCATATGAACAAGATGGCTACCACACCCTTATAAGGTTAAAAACCTTTAAAAATCATCTCTGGAACCAAAAGGCCAATGGTATGTGGGACCTACCAAGGACAAGGTCAATTTTGTTTCCTAATGCATTTATATGGGAAAAATCTTGAAAAGTTATTTTTCTATGACTGTTTATGCCAAAATCGTAATACTTGCAAGTTTCCCCATTATAACACTATGGGAGCTATCTGTTGCCATGGAAACCAGAGTTCTGATACGATCTGGCTCAAAACCTAATGCTGCCAATCCCCCACCCCACTGAGGTTGAACGCACAGATCGACTCCGGCTCAAGTCCCATCCTATAAGCTCACCTGGAGCCTTCGGCTCAGGTGAGCTAAAAATCTAACAGCAGGCATAAAAAGAAGACATTTTCAGGATAACAAGACAGCAGTCTGTCCTAGACTTTGCATAGCTGAGTCGTGGGTTCTGCACACCAACTCACTGAGTGGAACGTTTGAGTGATGTTTAATGAAGATCTAAAAAATGGTTAAGGAGATATAGAGCTAACACAAAATTCAAGGGTAAATTCCATGAACTTAAAGTGTGATCTTGACCTTGAGTCTGCATGGCTGAGTGATTGGTTCTGCACACCGTCTCACTGAGAGGGACATGTAGGTGAAGAATAATGAAATTCAAAATCGCTCAAAGGGTTCAGGGGATATGGAGCGGACACTAAATTAAAGGGTAAATCCCTTGAACTCGAGTATAGCGGGATCATTTCACCGAGAGGAACCTTTGAGTGAAGTTTAATGAAAATCGTTCATAGGGCTCAAGAGATATGGAGCGGACACGAAATTCAAGGGTAAACCACATGACTGAAGTTTGACCTTGGCCTTGAGTAGCCGAGTCATAGGTTCTGCACATCGTCTCACTGAGAGGAACATTTGGGTGAAGTCTAATGAAAATCACTTAAAGGGTTCAGGAGATATGGAGCGGACATGGAATTCAAGGGTAAATCCCATGACCTTGAGTCTAGGTAGCCGGGTCATCTGCTCTGCACACTGAGAGGAACATTTGGGTGAAGTTTAAAGGGTTCAGGAAATGTGGAGCGGACAAGAAATTCAAGGGTAAATCCCATAACCTGTGATCTTTGAGTCTAGGAAGCTGGGTCATGTGCTCTGCACACGGTCTCACTGAGAGGAACATTTGAGTGAAGTTTAATGAAAATCATTCAAAGTAGGGTTCAGGAGATATGGCGCTGACACGAAAGTGTTACATGACAGACGAAGGGCATTCCTATATAAACGCCATCCGCTTGGCAGCAGGGGATTAAAAATAGTAGTGGGATAATGGTTAACCTATTTGGACAGATAGGCCTGATCAGATAGTGTGAACCCAGATAAAACAACACCTACTGGAGCAGTCTGATCTGGGTTCACACTGTTTGCCATCACTTACCTTTAACACACCTCAAGCTTTGAGAGTTGATCAAATGAGCCAATTCATATGTTTGTGGTTTAATGTCCCAGTTATCATCTATGGTCATGTCGAGACAGTTATCCTAACCACACTTCCTTGGCAAGCATTTATACTAAGCAGTAACTTACTGCTACTAACCAGTACTTAGTGCACATACTTTGTAACTGACAACAGCCCTTCTTGAATCAGCAGAAGGAGGAGAAAGACCATAGAAATTTCACAACAGTATAGGTCTGGGCCCCTGTAATGGCAATCAGACTCCCTAGAGATTATATTATGGAGCCTGGCTTAGACAATATGTGCCCTAATATTTGATACCAAGGGCATAAAAAAAAAGTTTCCCCTGACATTGCTCACATCAAAAACAACATAAGACAGTATGGTCCAAAAATTGCATTTTTATTCATATTTTCAGGATTTATACAAAACTATCTAATGAATATGACGGACCTAACTATTCTCAGTCATCAGTATAAAACCATTCAACTAATGATAACGAAAAACACTCAAAATATCATCGGTGAAAGTTTTCAAGATTATACCTGCATTTTTTTTTTTTGGTGGGGGAGAAGTTTGTTATATGAAAGGCCCACCCCAAAATCCCGATTTGGCAGGAGACATATTTTCTTCACTTACTATTTTGTCCTAATTCAGGATTTGGGGGCCAATTTTTTGTGAAAAGTTGGCCCCCAAAATCTGAATTGGGCATAAATATTTGCATAATTGTTTCAGGTCTGATTTCTGAGATATGACTAGCCTCTTTATTCTCGATATCTGATTAATATGAGACAGTACATGAGATTTTGGTCAGCAGATGGCAAACACAAAGTATGGAAGTAGATGAAAGCCAAGACCAAAAGTTAGGCATTAAGCTCCAATAAAATGCTGCTTGCAATTTACCACTTTTGAGTGTCAAAACCAAAACACTCGAACAGAAAAAGCATCTAACACAATGGTCCCAGTTCAGAACAGTCTGATCAGGTTCGTTTCAGCAAATAATCTTTTCAGCAGTATTACTAACTAGGATGGATTTGTCCAACTAATGTGCAATTTTTTCCTTTTAAAATTCAGCAGAAAAGAAATTGAAGAGTGACTTCATCCATTTGCAATAAATACCAATACCACTATTTTGTATGGAGTGCAGTGGCTCAGTTGGTACAGCGTTAGACTGGAAGGGTTGCTAGTTCGAGGCTCATCGCCGGCAGAGTCGCTGTTTTGTGTCCTTGAACAAGACAGTCTATCTGCTGCTTAAAACTGGTTAGACAGGAAATTATCACAACATGACTGAAAAATTGTTGACTGGGATGTAAAGCATCAAAACAAACAAAACCATTATCTCGAGATTTGGCCAATATTTGTCTGAATATCGGGGGTATTTTTTCTCCAAAACTTTCACCCATGAAACACATGATAGCCAAAAACACCAGCACAACAATGATAATGTGCAAATATACACTAATACTCAATACTTCAATTTTCACGCGTACAAGATGACATGAAAATGATGTTATATTTGATGGCATTTATTGATCTCTTGTGCTCTAGGTCAGTAGAAATTGCTTCCAGTGGCAGCCAATTTGAAGGTCAACCATTTAATTCTTTCCTCACTAGCGGCAACTTGTCGTATGATACAGTTACGCTGAAAAAGTTGCGCACATCAAAGGGAGACTACTGGATCAAGCAATGATTCTCTTCAATTGCCTCCCTTTTTCAAATGGGAACTTCTCTTAAAGGAAAGAATTTGCTCCCAGGGGGAGCGAATTCTTTCCTTTATGAGCAGTTCCTTATAGTATGGAAAATCACTTTAATCAAAGTAAGTGACCTCCCTTGAATGTTACTATTTTTATTACCCACGTGCATTACCTGCGTAATGGGCACTATGCCAATATTGCAAACTCTATACATCCATTATTGTTAGGCTGATCACAGGAACTTGAAGTTTGATCCTTATATCACTTCTAAACCCTAAAACCGAAAATATCATAATGTCACTACGTAATGACATTGTGATCTTTTGGTTTTGAGGCTATAGACAATGATAGAGGTGACTTCAAGCTCTTGTGGGCTGATCAGCAGGTAAGAAAACAATTTATTGACAAACTATACACTATTTACAAACTATCTACAGAGGCTTAAATTATCACACCTAACATTACAGTATGTACAAGCAGTTACGCTTTGATTTTATTGTTAAAGAGGCACCTTGATGAAATTTTGTGGCATGATATTAGTGGGAAGACCCACATCAGTCAAATCATTTCATACACTGGCACTTTAAAAAAGCAGGTATTGTAGTCATCAGTCTTCAACTCTTTGCCTACAAGTGCCATCTGCTGATAACTTTTGCAAACAACTTGGACCCCGATCAGGCCATACGGATGCAAGCTGTTTTATACTGATGGTTTTCCTGAAATATTTTTTTTCAAAAAGTGTTTTTGTTTTTTTTTTAAATGGCAGACGCCAAAAATGCATACAAAATTACCCTGACATAGGATTTTCCCTTCCAAAACAGCATTATGGAAATCAGTCTTCTGTGGTGCAGCTTCAACTCTGCATTCTGGGTAATTTAGCATGCTTTTTTATGGTCTGCTGATTTTTTTTAAATGTAACATTTTCAAAACATTCTTTCAAGAATATCATCATAGCGTCAAACAGTTTGGATCTAGATCAGACCTGATGTTTTGTGGGGCCTAATCTGGGTCCAAACTGTTTGCAAAGGTTATCAGCAGAAGACACTAGCAGACAAGTATTTATGGTGAGTTTTCCCTTAAAAACACTCTAAAATGTCTAGATTTTTAGAATGGCTTGCAAAGGAAAACTCCCATCTTATAAACTAATAAATACCATTCATTCAGAACAGCTACATAAAATCATTATGTACACATATACATGAATCATATACAATACTCTAGATGTTTAAAATTCAATTATTAGATTTTGCTATTCAGTTTTTCATTTACAATTTTCTGGATTTTTTAGAGCTTATGCAGCTTTTAAACAGCTGCTTTAAATACCATAGCCTACAATATTTCCCATTAAGATATTATAGAGAAGATTTACAAATGATTTATTAACAGTATACAAATATGTCTTTAATAAACCAAAAAAAATAAATACAATTTTCTTCACAAGTCTTCTACTTTTTCTGACAAACAGTGTATTCCCAAAAGAGATGCCACTCATCTGGATCTACATTGGCAATGTATTAATTTATGGCAATATGAGTGATGCCAGGAAAAATTACTGAAGTTTTCCTGGCATCACAAACATTTCTGTCAAACTTGCAAGAAGAAGTAAGCAGTATAACAAAGTTAACCCTTTACTCCATAATAACGCCTTTAGACGCCTTTGAGATATCATGTATTTGAAAATATTATGGAAAATGGAGCATTTTCTCCAAAGGAGCAAATGCTCCATTTTCCATAATATTTTTAAAGTATTCAAAATTTTACATAAATTTGTTCAATGTTGTCTAAAAATAGAAAATGATGTCATGATCTAAAAATAGCCTATGGAGTAAAGGGTTAAGGTGCAGACCCTATCAGTCTGTCACTGTACATACTCGAATGGAAGTTTTCACATTAGCTTTGACCTAATCAAGGTTGGCCAAAACAGTTGACTTGGGGATATGTTAGTTTTAATCCTACTAAAATTGAGACAAATAAATTTGTTCTACTTAGGTGTAAATGTCCACAATAAAATAAATGAAGTTTGATCAAACCCTACTATACTTATATATGGCGCCAAGACCGTAAATCACACCAAATATGTAAAGTCTTGTAAATAAGCTATAATCTATGGATTTTATAAATGGGAAAAGTGCTGTCTGATAGCCAAATAAGAATGTCAAAAACATGAGCACTGTCTTGCCATACACTCAAACTTCGCAATTCATAAAATGTTTTTTCAGTAATATATTGAACTTATACTTCTATTCATAAAAGTACACGCATTTTATTGAGAATTTCTGTGAAAATCAATCCATCTGGTATCAGAATCGGAAACTACTAAAACTGAAAACGAAGCCATCCAAAAAATGTCAAAGAAATGGTCCACATAGAGGGGTTGTAAGACTTCCTGAGCGATTGAGAGATTTGTTCTGGATAAAATAATGCCATGTATTAAAATGAGAGAAAACTGCCCTGAGATGTGAAAGCAGTGGATATCCATTATGACATATGGGCCCCGACACAAGAAAACCTGTGTTTGGGGTTTGTGAACAACAAAGGTGCAGTTCAGCCGGCACATCTGTGCAGTCTGATCAGTACCTTTGTTATTCGCTTTGTGGAAAGTATCATATCAAACTTGCTTCAAGGGAAATTTCACTATTCTAGCTAGTCTCTGTAGCTGAGCAGGCTGGTTTGGGTATGACCTGGTCAGAAACCCCGAATACAGGTTTTCTTGGTCGCGGCCCATATAATGATGACCACTGAAACATGGGCCGTGACATGTGAAAACCTGTCTTCGGGGTTTCCAACAAAGCGAGACTCAAGCCATTCTCCTCAGCTACAGAGACTAGCTAGAAAATAAAAATTTCGCATGAAGCAAGCTTAGATATGATACTTTTCAAAAAGGGAATAACAAAGGCGCTGATAAGTCTGTGTGGATGAGCAGGCTGGTCTGCCCCTTTGTTGGTTGCAAACCCCGAAGACAGGTTTTCTCCAGCGAGGCCTACATGTTTAATGCTGCGAAAAAATGGTTCATATAAACCCGTATCATGCTGGATATTTCTATGAACTACACTCCTCCCCAATTGCATCCAATCAACTTGCGGAATTCCATTTATAAGTACAGTAAAACCTGTCTTAAGTGGCCACTCAAAAAGAAGACCAAAATATGTTTTCAAGACCAATAATTGCTTAATGTAGGTCAAAAGTATTGCAGAATGCTCCAAAGGGAGCATTCTGCAATTCTTTCGACCTTCATTAAGCTACCATTTGCCATTTAGACCTTTGTTTTGTCTATTTTTGAGTGGCAGTTTAACCCTTAATGTGCCAATTGCAACAAAAGTCGTCTGCTTTTCTCGTCTGCTGAAATGTTTAAAAAGCCTCTATGGCAAACAGTGTGGACCTAGATCAGACTGCTCTATATAGGAGCAGTCTGTTACGGGTCCACACTGTTTGCTTCTATACTTAATTTGTCAGTAATGTTAGGCAATTATTTGCAGCAGACGACTCCAGCAGACAACATTTTCAGATGCATTTTTTTCTTGGCCCTTTAAGGGTTAAGAAAGGTTTTACTGTATGTATTTACAAGCAGAGTGAAAAACATTGTAGTTCCTGATCTGGATCTACACATGTTTTTAAAACTGGATATGTCCAGGTTTAACATGGTAAGGGTTAAATGGTAAAAAAATCACCTGAAAATGTCGTCTGCTGAAGTCGTCTGCTGCAAATAATTTTCTAACATTACTGGCTAATTTAAGCATTGAAGCGAACAGCGTGGACCAAGATCAGACTGCTCCAATAGGAGCAGTCTGATCTGGGTCTACACCATTTGTCAAAAGGGCTTCTGAAACATTTCAGCAGACGACAAAAGCAGATGAGTAGTCTGCGGAAGTTGTCTGCTGCAAATAATTTTCTAACATTACTGACTAATTTAAGTATCAAAGCAAACAGCGTGGACCCAGATCAGACTGCTCCTAGATCAGACTGCTCCTACACTGTTTGCCAAAAGGGCTTCTAAAACATTTCAGCAGACGACAAAAGGGGATGGCTTTTGTTGTGATTGGTGCTTTAATGGTTAATAACCTCAAGCCAAAAAATGACAATCAGCAGGCTGATACGAAAGACATTTCTTTGTTTTCCAAGCTCTTATCATTTCCAATAAATTAACTCGTAGCCTTTTCAGCACTCTGCTTAAAGCGAGTAGAAATCCTTTAGGTTTTATGCTGATCAAAAATATTATAGCTTTATTACTTTTATATACTATATACAACCTACAACAATCATATATCTACACTGTGTAAAGTTATAACTGTTCAAGTGGACTAAAACTTAAGCTCTATCTAAACAATAGTGCAAGATTCTCTTATATACAGTTTAGCTATAATAATGATGGTAAAAATGTTTGTTCACTTTAATATAATAGGTGAAAGTGAAGAATAAATTTAATGAGTAAATACTTTTTTTGATGATCGTGAAATTCCAAATAAAACTCTTTATGGATAGTAAAAATTTAAGGGGAAAACTTAACCTGGATTTATAAGAAATAATCACTGCTGAATTCATCTTTTGAAACATTGGAAATGTAGCTAAAGGTCAGCTCAGGCCTTTTAGTTAAGAGTGCATATAAAAAAAGAATTTCCTTATTTCTTAACCAAAATATATTTTGTGGGCACTCAAAACAACCGTCTCAATGAGAAGGTTCTTTTGAGCACCCAAAGCTTATGTTTAAAATGATGGGTAAGTAAATATTAACAATTTTACGCTAAAAAATTTTGTTTATCTAAACCTGTGTCACCAAGTAGAACATGTAAAATGAGCCGCAAAACCAACAATGTGGCTATATATCATGAGAAGACTTAGATCAGCCTAGGCATCAGCTCAGTCTGATAAGTTTGATTTGATTCTTTACCTCCCTGTCAACAATTTTTCAGTTATGTCGGGATCGGTCTTCTTGGGTTGAACCAGTGCTAAGCAAGGATATTGATAACAGTCTTTGCTGTCAGCAAACAGAAAGCTTGATTCTGAGTCCTTATTTACCCACTGAGAAAACTGATCAGATGCCCAGGCCCCGAGGTCAGAAAACTTTTTCATGCTTAACTCAACTGAGCACGAAATTTCAACTGCTCATAAAAGCTAAAATGCTGAAGAATAAAGTCTTTCCTTGCTTTCAAACTCTCAAATGTTGTATTTATCAAGCTAATAAATGTTAAAATGCCAACAATTGTTAGCATTTTAACATTGATGAGCATGATAAATTTTATGCTCAGTTGAGTTAAGCAAGAAAAGTTTTATAACCTTTGGATCAGGCTGATCTGAGTCTTTGATTTGCTCACTCATTTTGTTGGTTTTGTCATGTTAGGGCTCAAATGATCTTAACCCATAAAGCGCCACCTATAATTTGCAGCAGACGACAATTTCAAATTTTGCCACTTTTTCCAAAATAACAAATAAGGCATGATATTTCATGAGAATTGTCTGCTGGCAGATTATTCTCATGAAATATCAACCCTTATTTTTATTGAAAACAAGGAAGGATGTTTTAAATTTTGTAGTCTGCTGCAGTCGTGATTGGCACTTTAAGGGTTAAGGGCCAGTAACCACTAGTGTTGTTTTCAGAGAAAATAGATGTCTTCCAACCACACAGATTCAAATTTGACCTATTAAGTTCTGATGTGACCTTGAAAATTGTGACAAGGTCACCAAAACTTAATCAAATTTTCATTATGGCGGTATGTTATAACCATGCGAAATTTGTTGAAATATGCCCACTAGCCCACTTGTATACAAGAGAGCATCACGCCAAGGCTAAGAGGGTCCACACCAAAAACAATATGTCCCCCTCTCCTTTAGTGGTATGAGGGATTGGGGCATCATTAATAAGTTCTATTGACAAACTTGCTCCTCTGCTTTTATCACACATTTTGAATCATTTTACATTCATAGCTATATAATAAAATCAGATACCATTGAGGTACTAACCAATCAGATTCATACATGCCCTATTTTTTTCTTAATAAAGGCACTTTTTTAAGTTACTACATAAAAGTATAGATTATGGTAGATATTTTAACTCTATCCTTGCTAGCGGTGATGTTTGTTGTCTGATGATAACCTTTGCGAACAGTTTGGACCCAGATCAGGACCGACATAATTTCAGTCCTGATCTGAATCCAAACTGTTTGGCGCTCCGCTAGTGTTCCTGAAAGAAATTTTTTAAAAGTTAATTTTGAAAAAAAGTCAGCAGACGACAATACCATTAAAACTACCCAGCAATCAAAGAGTTAAATGCACTATGAATGGCAAAAACTGCACATGGAGTACTGGCCATTCAGAAAGCAATGGGTTAAAGGCAGTAATCTTTAAGTTTGAACGAACAAATGACCTTGCATCTACAGTGCAGTCCCTTTACCTCTCAGAGTAGAGACGGGGAGATATTCAGGCTTAAGTGTTCATGAGAGAACATGTAACATTTATCATTCAAATGGAACTGAAGGTGAGATTCATTTTTTGTTCAAATGTCCATGTTACCATTATCTCAGACAATCTCTAATTATATAAAGCGATTGAAACAAAAGCAAACTTTTTGCTGTTAAATGATGTTGAAAAACTTAGGCATGTTGTTGAAAACATTTTATTTATTGTTGCAAAATTTATTGTTGATGCTATGCAACGAACAAAGTCTGTACTCTATAATTGAGACCATACATTTACTGCCAGTATTATATATCAATATGCATATTTTCAAAGTATTTGAAAGTGAACCTAAACTGCACATGCAAAGTCACATATGATAGGGATATTCTATATTGAAACTCTATTTTCTTTTTTGTACGAATATAAAATGCTTAAAGTTACTTGTAGGCCCAAAGCGACTGGGTGTTGTTAGACACACTATTTGATGTTTATACTGTATATTTATAACAAAAATCACTTTAATAAATCTTACTTACTTACCCTTTATAACACTACATGGGGTCCATAGGAATGGACTGTGTTATAAAGGGGCACTTTTACAAAGGAATTATGGGAAAATGACCATTTTCCTATAATTCCTTTGTAAAATTCCATGATAAAATTTGGGAGCGGGAGCCACAACATGACCGTGCTATATCCAAATCTGTGTTATAATGAGGTGTGCTTTAAAGGGACTGCACTGATCAAATTTGGGAGCCACAACATGATCATGTTATATCCAAATCTGTGTTATAATGAGGTGTGTTATAAAGGGACTGCACTGTACTTGCAATCAGCAAAGGCTCAGATGAGACAGACTGTATGGATGCCCAGGCTAGTAGGAGTATTAGCTGGTTGCCTTACAATACAGACCGTTTCCAAATGAGCAGGCTCATATACACTATCTGGATCAAGCTCGGGGAACATCCTTTTTAGGAAGCTGAACAGACTACCCAAGATGGCAGATCAGATAACACATGCTAGACAGGTGTTTTGCTTGATTCCATTTTTTTACAATATAACGCATGTATCAACCAAATTAACCATATTAGTGAATGGAGAATAGGAAGTTATGCGGTGAAAAAATATACACAGTTGATTGTACCTAGCATGCGGTATCTGATCTGCCATCTTGGATAGTCTGTTCCGATCCCTACAAAAGATGTTCCGGAGCTCGAACCAGATATAAGTGTCACTAACAGTAGATGGACAATTTACAACTACAGTAAAGCCTGTCTTAAGAAGACCAAAATTAGTTTTCATGACCGATTAAGGGGAGCATTCTGCAATTCTTTCGACCTTCATTAAGCTACCATTTGCCATTAAGACCTTTGTTTTGTCTATCTTTGAGTGGCCGCTTATGACAGGTTTTACTGTATCTCTATATATGATGTAGAATATTTCAGCTAATGAGTTTCAACCCTTTCATCCCTGAGTTTCTTAAGTGGACTGTCCTGTCTTCAAATTTGGGAAGGGTTTATTGTGCTGTAAAGGGTGCAAGATAAAATGTTCTAAAACAAAAAGTGAAATACTGGAGCGAAGAAAATGGGGTATCCGACAAGCAAACAGCCCAGAGTCAGATGAGGTGAGACATATTGTCAAGATCTACACTGTTTCGTTTGATTTGATTCTTTACGTGCCATCAACAATCTTTCAGTTATATAGGGACGGATCTTCCTGGGTTGAACCAGTACTAAGCTAGGATTAATGTTCTTGCTCAAGGACACAACGCAGTGACGACGGTGAGGCTCGAACCCGCGGCCCTTCGGTCTCGAGTCAAGCACTCTACCACTGAGCCACTGCGCTCCCAGATCTACACTGTTTGCCAAGTCATAAGTGTATATGGTTGAACAGGTTAAATGGGTCAGTGCACGAGATTTCGGTAGTTTTGTTTTGTTTTTACATCCCAGTCAACAGCTATGGTCATGTCGAGACGGTCAGTAAACCTATTCACACATTTTCCTGGGCAAGCTTCATAGGGCCAGTTAAGCAAAATTTATTTGTGTAAAATTGTGATTATTTTCTTATCCATCAGTTCAAACATTTGTTTTGGGTGCTCAAAAGAACCGTCTCATCGAGACGGTTCTTTTGAGTACCCACAACATATGTTTTGGTTGAGAAATATGAAAAATAATTTTCAGGTATGCACTCTTATCTGGGGCCTGGTAACTAAGCGGTTAACCAGTGCTTTGTGCACATACTTTCGCTTGTAACTGACACCAACCCTTCTTGAATCAGCGGAAGGAGGAGAATGACGGTAGAGAATATTTCATGATCAATCTCCACAGAAGTATGGAAATTTAGGTACTTATCATACATGCATAAATACCTCTAATAAAGCCCCATGCTGACATATCCTGCCAGGCTAGAGGTCTTAATTTTGATTTGAGTTATTATCTACATCCATACTTTGTGCATCAGGCCTCCAGATAAGAGTGTGTACTGGAATATTATTTTCTTATTTCTCAATTAAAACATATGTTGTGGGTACTCAAAAGAACCATCTCAATGAGACGGTTCTTTTGAGCACCCAAAACACATGTTTAAATTGATGGGTAAGGAAATAAATGCAATTTCAGGCGCACAAACTATTCTTATCTGGACCTATGTAACTGACACCAAGCTGAAGAAGGAGAATGACCGTAGAAAATAATTCACGATCAATCTCCACGGAAGTATGGGAATTTCTACATCCATACTTTGTGCATGCGAGCAGCTAAGGCTCTGGCAAGTCTGTGCTTGCCTGAGCCTTCGTTGCTCAATGGCATTTTAAGTACAGAAATCTCCTATACTGGTTCAAATAATGAATCCATTTACATAGCAATATACATACAAGCGAAGCAGTGAAAAATAAATTAAGTAAATAAGTTATGGTTGAACAATTATTTTAGTTGCCTTTACAATACTGGCAAAATTCATGTCATGTCATGTAAATCTGCTATCTTATAAAACAGTTGTTGGTCCGACTCTCCATCAAATTTAATACTTTGTGTATGTGAGCATTTGAGACTGGTGAGACTGTGCATAAAGGCTAATCTGAGTTGTCACTGTCTTTGCTTGCAATAAGAACAAAAATCTCTTGAGCTGGTGCATGAGAGATGTGTATGCTGGTTCCCTATCAGTGTTATACCTAGGTCAAGATTGATAAATTTCAAGGGGACACAGTAAATCCATCTTTATTATACCTTTAAATTAATTCAAGTTTCCAGTCATTATTTCTGGAAGTTTCTGATCGTTTTACCTGATTTTGGACTTGATGTCAATGGTTCGAGCTTGAGAAGGGGTCCATGGGTGAAAGTTCAAAATTTCCAAAATCCTGAACTTCAGAAATTCAAATTTTAAAACTTGCAGGATGCCTACAAAAATGAATAATTTCATGTTTAAATGGTTAATTGTGTTTAGATCATCTGAAAACTAATCAGAGAAGCTATAAATTTATCTAATTAAGCATTTTAGGCTGACTTTCTATACTATGGAAAGTCAGCCTCAGAATCCTGAATTCAGGATTAACCCTGAAAATTCTGCCATTACTATGGTTTCTGTTTCATCAACCTGTATTCTACTTCTATATTTTTATAACCTTCCTGCATTAAGTCTGTCAAACACTTTGACAACTCAGCCATTGTTGTTGTGTTAGACTGGTTGAGATATCAATATGTGGTGCAACTTTATCTTAAGTAATTCCTGCAGTCACAGTCTAAATTTCACTATTTGCTTTCCTTTGTAAGGAATTCTAAATACTGAAATGCATGTAGAGAGCAAAAAATCTATCAGCGGATTTTCAATGGCGTGCCCAAATGCCGGCACTGGTTGTGTTTAAAGGGACACTAGTAGTAAAATTGCACAACACTGCCTATGGAGACATTTCTTAAGAAAAAAAAAGTGTCTCCATAGAAAATCAGCATAAACATTTCTTTATTACTGTCTAAAATGACCAAAAGACTTTGTCAAATTGAGGGCAATAGGCGTAAAACTTAAGGCTTCTATAGCTGTCACAAATGACCATTTGGCTAGCTTATGAGATAGTGGTACTTATTGCATGTGGGTTTAACTCTTTGCCTATTAGTATCGTCTGCTGATAACTTTTGCAAACAGCTTGGACCCAAATCTGCCCCGAAATTTTGTCGGGCCTGACCAAACTGTTTGACACTCAGATGGTTTTCCTAAAACAGGGTTCATACAGGCAAGTTAGTGTAAAATTCATGGACTTTTCAAGGACTTCTAAAAGACTTTCCTACCATTTTCAAGGACTGAAAACTTTTGAAAAATACTGATTTACACGTTAAAATTCTACTTCTGAAATGCTAGAGTCCATTACTAAAGATATTAGTTTTAGATAATCAGTGTAAAACTATGGTGCCTTAATTTGGTGCAGCATATGCTGCACCAAATAAAGGCAACACAATTGTATACTGATTTAGGCCTTCGAAATCAGTGTTGAATCCTCTTGCACATGGTAAAATTCAAGGACTTTTCAATACCTTTGAGTGTTTTTCAAGTACTTTTCAAGGCAAATTTTATTTTCAAGGACTTTTCAAGACAGTCTTGTATATTCAAGTACTTTTCAAGCCTGTGTGATCCCTGTAAAAAAAAAACATTTTTGAAAAAGTTGATATTGAAAAAAATCAGCAGACGACAAAAAAGTGTGTAAAATTATCCAGCAGACAAAGAGTTTACCGTTTTAAAATATTTTAAATTAAATGAACATGCTGACCTTTCCATCTAATTGTCGTAAAAGACCCACCTCACTTGAGTAAAGGAGTTAAACTTGTCTGAGCAAATTATAATGACCATGATATACCTGAGTTCACTTGCACATCAGTAAGATTCAGTTGTGTCACGCTAAAGGACTCAAAACACTATGGTAGATGATCTCAAATTTCTAACACCACACCGGGTAGGCGGCAATCGAAAACGCTCTTAACAATCGACTAACGTGGATCAAAAATCGCTAGAAACAGAGTTTTCAATTGCAAGTTGTCGTCAGTTTTGTACTTCTGTCGATAGTATTAATGTTTTCAATTGCCACCTACCCGGTGTGAACACTAGCTGTTGGCCAAAATAGCTTTGACAAACAGTGCAGAACCAGATCAGACTGCTTCTGAAGCAGTCAGATCAGGGTCTTCCCTTGATGCTATTCTGATAAGCATTTTGTTAATTCTAGCCCTGATAACAAGCATTTCATTAGAGAATGTAAAGATTCAAAAGTTTTAGCGAGCATTGTTAGCTGTTAGTTTTGTTTTATGATTGATGAGGTTTTGAACAGTTGTGAAAATCTTAAGTCATTAAAGTCTTTATTGGAAAATGTAAATATACGAAAAGAAGATTTTCTAAAATTTCAAATGCTGGTTGCCTGCCAGGGTCTTCCCTGTTTGCTATAGTATTTTGTGAATTCCTTTTCTGATAACAAACATTTTGAGAGCAGAAAGAGAAAAGTGTTCCTTTTTATGTAAGGTTTTGTACCTTTATGCATGACCCCAGTTCAAAGGATTTTATGGTTTGGGTTTTCATTGGGAGGATGTAAGACTAAGACAGAAAAATTCACACTTTTAAGTTGTACACATGATTTTAGCAGACAACAAAAGTATACCATCTTTCTTCATTAACTCGTTGCATGCTGGCATGTTCATAATCTGCCGACTTCTTTCAAAATTATTTTTTCAAAAAATTCTTTCAGAAATACCATCAGTGTAAAACAATTTGGATCCAGATCAGGCCGGACATTTTATTGGGCCTGATCTGGGTCCAAACTGTTTGCGAATGTTATCAGCAGATGACACTAGTAGGCAAAGAGTTATATAAATTATAGAGACATTTTCCAATTAAAATTAAAAGCTGTCCAGAACTAAAACTTAACCCCAAAGGTCCTAACCAGGACAGCAGCAGACGACAAATTTTGCTTTTTTTTTTTTATATTTTCAAGGAAATTACAGCTTGAAATTTCATTTGAAATGTCTGTCATATTTTTTGCTGTTTTTTAAATGAAACAAAAAAATGTCTCCTGCAAATCATATGTGACACTGAATGGGTTATAAAACTAAAATTGCATAAATAAAAACCTGTCTTAAGCAGCCACTCAAAAAGAAGACCAAAATTGGCTTCCAAGACTGATTTTCGTTTAATGCAGATCGAAAGTATTGCAGAATGCTCCCTGGGGAGCATCCTGCAATACTTTCGACCTTCATTAAGCTACAATTTGTCATTAAGATCTTTGTTTTGTCTGTTTTTGAGTGGCTGCAGATTTTACTGTACATTATTGTATCATACGTACCTAATAAATTAACATATTGGCAAATTTATACGACAAATAAAATATTTACTGAGAAAAGAGGGCTTGACTTTTCATGTTGAAATTGTTAACCCTTATCCTGCCAATATTTTTTGTCCTGGATATGTTGTCTGCCTTTTACATCTGCTGCATATATTTAAGTGCTCTTTAGTCTAAAATTTTATCATGGAAGCAAACCTATGAGCCTTGATCGACTATGAGCCCAGATCAGACTGCTCCCATAGAAGCAGTCTGATCTGGGCCCATATTGCTTACAATTTAGGCTACCTAAGAACAAAAGCAGATGAGAAAGCAGATAACAAACGTAGTGACTGCTGGGAGAAGGGTTAAAAAGAAAAGTAAAGTAACTTTTTCATTTTTGTGGCTAAAATAAAGTTGTCTTACGACTGATGTTCTATAATTTTAAACACTAGTTGCCTGCCAAAAAGGGCATAGACAAACAGTGCAGACCCAGATCAGTCTGCTTCTTCAGAAGCAGTCTGATCTGTGTCTTCCCTGTTTGATATTTCTGACAAGCATTTTGTTAAATCCGACCCTGACAACCACCATTTTTATTTGAGAAGAAAACGAGTAAAGTGTATGAAATTTTAGAACATTTACCGAATGTTCTCATTTTGATCTTGAAGCATATGTTTTTGTTTTGTTCTTCTCAAAAAAAGGAATAAACTTCCCATACAAAACATCAATTTACATCGAATTTCACACTATCTGACAATGCGCATGAAAATTGAACAATGGAACAAATGTTTGAATAACATGACAATGTGTAAAATATGATATTGTGTATGAAACTTCAAAAATAGTTGTATGACTTGTCCGTCTTTAATGCATACAAACATGGACATACAAGCCAGCACATGAGACTTAGTTACTTATCACATTTTCAGGCAGCGAAGACTCTGATGAGCCTGCCCATGTGAATAATCTCACCAGAGCTGATCATCTCGCTTTTAGATAAGAGCGCGTAACAAAAAATTTATTTGCTTATTTCTCAACCAAAACATATGTTGAGGGTACTCAAAAGAACCGTCTCAAACCGTCTTTTGAGCACCCAAAATTTATGTTTTAAATGATGGGTAAGAAAATATTTACTACTGTACGCTGAAAAATTTCAGACCTACATCTCTGCTGGATATGTCAGCACTTTCCTTGCCCGCAATACTTTTGTCGTCTGCTGAAAACCTTTACAAACAGCTTGGACCCAGATCAGGACCGTTAATATGTCGGCTTGGATCCAGATCAGGACTGACAATATGTCGGTCCTGATCTGGATCCAAACTGTTTGTCACACTAATAGTGTTCCAGAACGAATTTTTTGAAAACGATAATTTTGATATAAAGTCAGCAGACGACGATGGCATGAAAATTACCCAGCATGCACAGAATCAAAGTGTGCCCATACCAGTACCAAGCTCTCTTGTGCTGGCCCATAATACTTATGTGTCACATATTCAATCACACCAAAATTAATATCTCTTTAAGTGAGAGGCAATGATTGTTGTGTTCTGGCAGTGTTTGGCTATTTATAACTATATCAGTCCCCACACCATCACTGGCTGTGTGCTGTCATGGTCTGTAAATCTGAGCGTTATAATCATATAAACTCATTTCCAAGGATAATTCTGGAAGGGGTCCTGTCGTCAAAGGCCCCTAAATTTTCTTATAGAAAGCATAGGCCTTTTATAAGGTAAAAGTATAGGGAAGTGCTGCTGTTTGAGTACTTTTCTACGAAATTCCCTCAAACAGGCCCCCTTGTGTCTGTGAGCCAGAATTATCCCTGATTTATTGTCGCAGGGGCAACTGTTATACAGTGAATCTGAGCAGTATCAACAAAAACTCATTTTTGTCACAGTGGCAACAGTGATACCGGTAATGTATTGTCACAGGGGCAACAGTTACAGTGAATCTGAGTAGTATCAACAAAAACTCATTTTTGTCACAGTGGCAACAGTAATACCGGTATTAATGTATTGTCAAAGGGGCAACTGTTACAGTGAATCTGAGCAGTATCAACCATTCTTGCCACAGCGGCAACAATGATACCGGTAATGTATTGTCAGAGGGGCAACTGTTATACAGTGAATCCGAGCAGTATCATCAAAACTCATTTTTGCCACAGGGGTAACAGTGATACTGGTAATATATTGTCATAGGGGCAACTGTTACTGTGAATTTGAGCAGTATCAACAAAAACTCGTTTTTGCCACAGCGACAACAGTGATACTGGTAATATATTGTCATAGGGGCAATTGTTACAGTGAATCTGAGCAGTATCAACAAAAACTCATTTTTGCCACAGGGGCAACAGTGATACCGTAATGTATTGTCACAGGGGCAACTGTTACAGTGAGTCTGAGCAGTATCAACAAAACTCATTTTTGCCACAGCGGCAACAGTGATACCGGTAATGTATTGTCACAGGGGCAACAGTTACAGTGAATCTGAGCAGTATCAACAAAACACATTTTTGCCACAGCGGCAACAGTGATACCGGTAATGTATTATCACAGGGGCAACTGTTACAGTGAATCTGAGCAGTATCAACAAAAACTCATTTTTTGCCACAGCGGCAACAGTGATACCTGTAATGTATTGTCACAGGTGCAACTGTTACAGTGAATCTGAGCAGTATCAACAAAACACATTTTCGCCACAGCAGCAACAATGATACTGGTAATGTATTGTCACAGGGGCAACTGTTATACAGTGAATCTGAGCAGTATCAACCTAACACATTTTTGCCACAGCGGCAACAGTGATATCGGTAATGTATTGTCAAAGGGGCAACTGTTACAGTGAATCTGAGCAGTAATAACAAAACTCATTTTTGCCAACGCGGCAACAGTGATATCGGTAATGTATTGTCACAGGGGGAAACTGTTACAGTGAATCTGAGCAGTATCAACAAAAACTCATTTTTGCCACAGCGGCAACAGTGATACTGGTAATATATTGTCATAGCAGTAATGAGATCATAGTTCCTTCTATTCTTTTCTTTTGTTCTCGATAAAAATATTTCATTCACTAACTTATCTTATTTATCACTAACGAAACAAAATTGGCAGTTTATTGAATTAAATCTAGAGCAGCAGGACCAAGGTCTACACCTTTTACCATGTTTAATATTATATAGATTATCAGTCACTGTATCACCACGTGGTATGCAATGTCCCGGTCTCTAGTAAAGCTAACGGAGATAGGAACCAGTTGTGGATGTGGCCTTACAGTGACCTGCCTCAGAATATTCAGAATTCATTTTTTTCCAAAATATTTCATTCATATTGAATTTCATTACTTTTTCAACCACTCAACTAGGAACAAAGAATTTAAGCTTCTGTCCCACTCTTATTATTGTACCCATGGGCGGATCTACGATTTCTGGAAAGGGGGTTCGTTTGTATAAAGGTAGGAGGGGAGGGGATTTGCTGTGTTGATTTTATCTCATTTTCTTAAATATCCCGTGAAAATGAAATAATTTGGTCTCACTGAGACCAAATTATTTCATTTTCATAGGATATTTAAAAAGTGGGGGTGGGAGGAAGGTTCAAGCGAACCCCTTGAGCCCCTTCTGGATCCGCCCCTGGTACCACATTCTCTGCACTGGAGGTTAACAATTACGGTAACTGTTCTAAAATTTCCAACACTAGTTGCCTGCTAAAAAAAGGCATGGACAAACAGCGCAGACCCAGATCAGACTACTTCTGAAGAAGCAGTCTGATCAGTCTCTTCCCTGTTTGCTATTCTGACATGCATTTGGTGACTTCCAGCCCTGGTAACCAACATTTTATTTGCAAACAGTAAAATAAAAGTGTTAGGATTTTTAGAACATTTACCGTACATTACTCAAAGGAAAATGCAGTAAAACCTGTCTGTACCCTTAATGCCCCAATTGTAACAAAGTGGTCTGCTTTTCTCATCTGCTGAAATGTTTAAGAAGCCTCTATGGCAAACAGTGTGGACCCAGATAAGACTGCAGTCTGTTCTGGGTCCACGCTGTTTGCTTCTATACTTAAATTGTCAGTAATGTTAGGCAATTATTTGCAGCAGACAACCCCAGTAGACGACATTTACAGATGCATTTTTTTCTTGGCGCTTTAAGGATAAAGCAGTCACTCAAAAATAGACAAAACAAAGGTCTAAAAAGACAAATGGTAGCTTGATGAAGGTCGAAAGTATTGCAGTATGCTCCAAGAGAGTTTGTTTGTTTGTTTGTTTGATTTGATTCTTTACGTCCCATCAACAATCTTTCAGTTATATAGAGACAGTTCTTCCTGGGTTGAACGAGTACTAAGCTAGGATAAATGTGTCTTGCTCAAGGACCACAACGCATTGACGCCGGTGAGGCTCGAACCAGCGGCCCTTCGGTCACGAGTCAAGCACTGTACCACTGAGCCCCTGCGGCTCCAAGAGAGCATTCTGCAATACTCTTGACCTGCATTAAGCGATAATCCGTTTTGAAAACTAATTTTTGGTCTTCTTTTTGAGTGGCCGCTTAAGACAGGTTTTACTGTTTTTTTGTTTAGTTCCCATTCCATCCATTTCCATCATTTCCTGCACCATTTTATGCAGTGACGCTGTCTACTACTACAGTACTACATCAAGAATTCAAAGACATTTTCAGGAGCATAGACAGTATCAAGTTTCTGCTTGGCTTCGATCATTTCCTGCGATGTTTGCGGTAGCGGTGTTGATTATACAATGATGGGTGTAGACTGGTCACGGTGTCCCGAGGTAGCTCATGTACAGGAATGCTGAGGGTCTGTAAACTTGTTACCTGAGATTCTAAAACCCAATCATCTTGTAAACTGAAACAGACAGGAAAATATAATTCTAGCGGCACCTATATATGTCGTCTGCTGATATCTTTTGCAAACAGTTTGGAACCAGATCTGGCCCGACAAAATGTCGGGCCTGATCTGGGTACAAACTGTTTGACACTCTGATGGCATTCCTGAAAGAATTTTTTGAAAAGGTTGATTTTGAAAAAAATCAGCAGACGACAAAAAACATGAAAAAATTCAATATTGAATTTATTAAACATGTTGGACAAAAGACGAGATGCTTCAGGGTTCTTACAGGCAAGCTTGAGTAAAATTCAAAAACTTTTCAAGGACTTCTAAAAGCCTCTTCTAAAGTTTTCAAGGACTTAAAGATAATGAAAAATACTGATCTAAGTGTTAAAATTCTACTTCTGAAATGCTAGAATGAGATAATGGAGACATTTGTATTAGAAAATTAGTATAAAATTGTTGTGCCTATATTTGGTGCAGCATTTAATAAAGGCACAACAATTTTATACTGATTTCGGTTTCTATCAACAGTGCTAAGTCCTACAGAAAATAGTAGAATTCAAGGACTTTTCAAGGCTTTTGAGTGATTTTCCAGTACTTTTCAAGGCAGATTTAATTTTCAAGGACTTTTTTAGCCTGTGCGAACCCTGTGCTTGGCAAAGCCTCACATCTTATTACAGTGTACATGTATTTTATAAAACACAATAATAAAGAGCACTCATGTTAGATCCTGTTTATCTTTAACGGTATAGTAGTGAATCGGTAGATTATAAACCCTTAAACGCGACACTGAAAACTTACACATCTTCTGGCGTCCAATGAAGCAGAACTCTGGTCTTTCCTGATTCTTCTGTTCTTCTAGCGATCACCTGCAGGTAACGAAAAATTGAATGTCTAATGTAGCACAAAAAAAATAAATTGCAAAATGCTATTTTTTTATCACTGTATTTGCTATATCTTATAATGAAATCTTAATGTCACAAATATGTCGGTTAAGTTAGGACAATTGACCTCCAGTTTTCCTCAAGACTGTAAAGTCTCTTAGCATACAAAATAAAATGAAGCAGTGTAAATAAAAGCAACCAAACAAAGCAATTTCAAATAATTTTAAATTGATGTCAAACTCAGGATGACTGGTTATTGTATTTAGCTGGAAAACATGTACTTTCAGTATGATCTTAAGAAAGTATTAATACATAATACCCCTATTCCACACAGGCCACAAATTGCCCGAATCGCCACGAATTGATTTTTATTGATTCAGGGGGATTCGCGAGGTTTCATTAAAAAAATTAATCCAATCGTGATGTTCTATGAGTCAGTCCCGATTCAGATACGATTTTGTTACGAATATTCGGGGGAATCGGCTCAATTCGTCTGGAATTGCACAAGAATTCATTACGATTAGCAAAATAACATTAGATCATGCTGCACGAAGTTAAGGAATCAATTACGAATCAGTTAAGAATATGCTGAATGCAGTGCTAATTGGGCACGAATTAACAGAAATCCGCGACGAATCGCACCGATTCGCAAGAGTTTCTCTCAACAATAGTCATAAAGAAAGGCCCATCTATGCTTCGGGGGCATCAGTTCCTAAATGAATGCTCCTCGTAAAGCAGCAGTAGAATTGATCCTGCAACTTGAGTGTTGAAAACTGTTGCTTATATAGCTAGAAAAAAAACTACGTTAAAGTCGAAGGGCCCTGGCCCAGACTCTTGACTTGGAAAAATATGGCAGTTCGCCATTGGCAAAATCACCAGCCAGGAGCTACTGACTGATCCTGATTGTGCTCCAGAATCTGCCAAATCTGTTTCAACTTCTAGGACTGGCTCACATGCGCGTGGCGGGGTAATTAATCTTAGGGAAAATCCTTCTACTATCTCTTCCTTGGTTTTATTGCTTGGCTTAATCCCCCGATTCCCCACGAATGAGCTAAGAGTAGCTACTATTGCCCAAAAACGCCTCCAAATCGATAATGATTTAGTTACAATGTCCAAGAATGCCTTAGGAATTTGGTACCAATCACGCACGATTTTTCGAATCGGGAAATTCGTGGTCAAAGTTTTGAACAGTTCAAAACTTTTGAGCCGAATTCCCGATAGACCTACAAATTGCAAGAACTGACTACGGACTGTGCGAATCAGTTAAGAGCTTCACGAACTGAGTACGATTCAGACACGAATCCAAATATTTGTCAATTCGTGGCAATTCCTGGAAATTGGGGCCTGTGTGGAATAGGGGTATAAGCTACCATTGATGTCACTCTCAGTATGACTGGTTATTGCATTCAATTGTAAATAGAAAGTTATAATGCATATTCAATGTCAATTTCAGGATGACTGGTTATTTCATTTAAGAATTGAATTCAATTTTTAGAATGTTCATGGAATCATGAATACTTCTGGTCTCTTGCAAAGTAAGTGAAGCCCAACCCAAAGGGCTTCACTTTAACTCTACAAGAGACCCGAAGTATTCATGATTCCATGAACATTCCAAAAGTTAAATTTATTTCTTATACTTACATTTTATTATAAATATCTAAAATATAAAAATTATTTATAATTCAGGAAACAAAACAGTTTTATCTTTAATGTGTAATGGTATTAACGGTTTTGTCAGAGTGCAAAACAGAAAAGCGGAAAAGCCAGTGTGAACACGAACAGACAATGGAGCAAACAAGAGGCTTGTTATGCATGTGCGACTCGTGTGTGGCTCACTGTCAATCACACCACCAGTGTCACTTCTGGCGAATGAGTTCGATGTTCGAAGCGTGTTGCACGGGCAAGTGAGCTTGGCTGCTGTCAATCAAATTTATGTGATTCATGAGGCTATGAAAGGTTACAAAAATCTAATGATTCATTAAAGGCTTGCTTCGGAAATGTAAATATTAACTTGTGTACATGTACTTACAGTGCTGTGGAACATCACAATGGATAAGCTGCCATTGATGTTAATCTCAGGATGACTTGTTGCATTTAATTGAAATACATTATTTACAATGTAGTGCCACAGTAACAATGGAAAAGCTGCCATTGATGTTAATCTCAGGATGACTGGTTATTGCATTCAATTGTAAATAGAAAGGCATAATGCATAATCAATGCCAATTTTAGGATGATTATTTCATTAACTTGTGTACATTCAGTGATTTTGTTACCTGCGCATCCTGCATCTTTTACGCATAATTTTGTCTCTGGGATGCAAAGTTTTTATATCAGCGAGTCCCAGGATGCAATAGTATTGCAGACTTGTCATTTAAAATAGTGTTCTGGAGTCATAAGTTTGCAGTTAGACTCATTGATATGGGAAACAGCGAGTTCCAGGACCCATAAGCCCAAAATTGCAAATAAAACACTGGTACATCTACTTACAAGTCTGTGGAATATCACAATGGATAAGCTGTCATTGATGTTAATCTCAGGATGACTCATTTTTCCATTTCATTGGAATACATTATTTACAATGTAATGCCACAGTAACAATGGAAAATCTGGCATTTAATGTCAATCTCAGTATGACTGGTTATTGCATTTAACTGGTAATACACTTACTTACAGTACTATGGAATGTTATAGTGGATAAGCTGCCATTGATGTCAATCTCAGTATGATGGGTTATTGCATTTAACTGGTAATACACTTACTTACAGTACTATGGAATGTTAAACTGGATAGGCTGCCATTGATGTCAATCTCAGTATGATGGGTTATTGCATTTAACTGGTAATACACTTACTTACAGGATTATAGAATGTTAAACTGGATAAGCTGCCATTGATGCCAATCTCAGTATGACTGGTTATTGCAATTAACTGGTAACACACTTGCTTACGGTACTATGGAATGTTATAGTGGATAAGCTGCCATTAATGCCAATCTCAGTATGACTGGTTATTGCATTTAACTGGTAATACACTTACTTACAGTACTATGGAATGTTATAGTGGATAAGCTGCCATTGATGCCAATCTCAGTATGACTGGTTATTGCAATTAACTGGTAACACACTTACTTACAGTACTATAGAATGTTATAGTGGATAAGCTGCCATTAATGCCAATCTCAATATTACGGGTTATTGCATTTATCTGGTAATACACTTACTTACAGTACTATAGAATGTTATAGTGGATAAGCTGCCATTGATGCCAATCTCAGTATGACTGGTTATTGCATTTAACTGGTAATACACTTACTTACAGTACTATAGAATGTTATAGTGGATAAGCTGCCATTGATGCCAATCTCAGTATTACGGGTTATTGCATTTATCTGGTAATACACTTACTTACAGTACTATGGAATGTTATAGTGGATAAGCTGCCATTGATGCCAATCTCAGTATGACGGGTTATTGCATTTAACTGGTAACACACTTTCTTATAGTACTATAGAATGTTATAGTGGATAAGCTGCCATTGATGTCAATCTCAGTATGACTGGTTATTGCATTTAACTGGTAATACACTTACTTACAGTACTATGGAATGCTATAGTGGATAAGCTACCATTGATGCCAATCTCAGTATGACGGGTTTTTGCATTTAACTGGTAACACACTTACTTACAGTACTATAGAATGTTATAGTGGATAAGCTGCCATTGATGTCAATCTCAGTATGACTGGTTATTGCATTTATCTGGTAATACACTTACTTACAGTACTATAGAATGTTATAGTGGATAAGCTGCCATTGATGCCAATCTCAGTATTGCGGGTTATTGCATTTATCTGGTAATACACTTACTTACAGTACTATGGAATGTTATAGTGGATAAGCTGCCATTGATGCCAATCTCAGTATGACGGGTTATTGCATTTAACTGGTAATACACTTACTTACAGTACTATGGAATGTTATAGTGGATAAGCTGCCATTGATGTCAATCTCAGTATGACTGGTTATTGCATTTAACTGGTATACACTTACTTACAGTTCTATGGAATGTTATAGTGGATAAGCTGCCATTGATGTCAATCTCAGTATGACTGGTTATTGCATTTAACTGG
This sequence comes from Loripinus fragilis, assembly GCA_964019695.1. NCBI lineage: Eukaryota > Metazoa > Mollusca > Bivalvia > Lucinida > Lucinidae > Loripinus > Loripinus fragilis. The sequence goes on from OZ026517.1 coordinate 84,798,486, forward strand.
TATACATGTACTTACAGTACTATGGAATGTTATAGTGGATAAGCTGCCATTGATGCCAATCTCAGTATGACTGGTTATGGCATTTAACTGGTAATACACTTACTTACAGTACTATAGAATGTTATAGTGGATAAACTGCCATTGATGTCAATCTCAGTATGACTGGTTATTGCATTTAACTGGTTATACACTTACTTACAGTACTATGGAATGTTATAGTGGATAAGATGCCATTGATGTCAATCTCAGTATGACTGGTTATTGCATTTATCTGGTAATACACTTACTTACAGTACTATGGAATGTTATAGTGGATAAACTGCCATTGATGCCAATCTCAGTATGACGGGTTATTGCATTAAACTGGTATACACTTACTTACAGTACTATAGAATGTTATAGTGGATAAGCTGCCATTGATGCCAATCTCAGTATGACTCGTTATTGCATTTAACTGGTAATACACTTACTTACAGTACTATAGAATGTTATAGTGGATAAGCTGCCATTGATGTCAATCTCAGTATGACTGGTTATTGCATTTAACTGGTATACACTTACTTACAGTACTATGGAATGTTATAGTGGATAAGCTGTCATTGATGTCAATCTCAGTATGACTGGTTATTGCATTTAACTGGTATACATGTACTTATAGTACTAAGGAATGTTATAGTGGATAAGCCGCCATTGATGTCAATCTCAGTATGACTGGTTATTGCATTTAACTGGTAATACACTTACTTACAGTACTATGGAATGTTATAGTGGATAAGCTGCCATTGATGCCAATCTCAGTATGACTGGTTATTGCATTTAACTGGTAATACACTTACTTACAGTGCAATAGAATGTTATAGTGGATAAGCTGCCATTGATGTCAATCTCAGTATGACTGGTTATTGCATTTATCTGGTAATACGCTTACTTACAGTACTATGGAATGTTATAGTGGATAAACTGCCATTGATGTCAATCTCAGTATGACTGGTTATTGCATTTAACTGGTAATACACTTACTTACAGTACTATGGAATGTTATAGTGGATAAGCTGCCATTGATGCCAATCTCAGTATGACTGGTTATTGCATTTAACTGGTAATACACTTACTTACAGTACAATAGAATGTTATAGTGGATAAGCTGCCATTGATGTCAATCTCAGTATGACTGGTTATTGCATTTATCTGGTAATACACTTACTTACAGTACTATAGAATGTTATAGTGGATAAGCTGCCATTGATGTCAATCTCAGTATGACTGGTTATTGCATTTAACTGGTATACATGTACTTACAGTACTATGGAATGTTATAGTGGATAAGCTGCCATTGATGTCAATCTTAGTATGACTGGTTATTGCATTTAACTGGTATACATGTACTTACAGTACTATGGAATGTTATAGTGGATAAGCTGCAATTGATGTCAACCTCAGTATAACTGGTTATTGCATTTAACTGGTATACATGTACTTACAGTACTATGGAATGTTATTGTAGATAAGCTGCTATTGATGTCAATCTCAGTATGACTGGTTATTGCATTTAACTGGTATAAATGTACTTACAGTACTTTTAAATGTTAAAGTGGATAAGCTGCCGTTGATGTAAATCTTAGTATATCTGGTTATTGCATTTAACTGGTAAACATGAACTTACAGTACAATGGAATGTTATAGTGGATAAGCTGCCATTGATGTTAATCTCAGTATGACTGGTTATTGCATTTAACTGGTATACACTTACTTACAGTACTATGGAATGTTATAGTGGATAAGCTGCCATTAATGTCAATCTCAGTTTGACTGGTCATTGCATTTAATTGGTATAAATGCACTTACAGTACTATGGTATGCTATAGTTGATAAGCTGCCATTGATGTCAATCTCAGTATGACTGTTTTTGTATTTAACTGATATAAATGTACTTACAGTACTATTGAATGTTATAGTGGATAAGCTGCAATTGATGTCGATCTCAGTATAACTGGTTATTGCATTAAACTGGTATAAATGTACTTACAGTACTATGGAATGTAATAGTGGATAAGCTGCCATTAATGTCAATCTCAGTATGACTGGTTATTGCATTAAACTGGTATAAAAGGTCTTACAGTACTATGGAATGTAATAGTTGATAAACTGCCATTGATGACAATCTCAGTATGACTAGTTATGGCATTTAGCTGGTATAAATGTACTTACAGTTCTATGGAATGTTATAGTTGATAAGCTGCCATTGATGTCAATCTCAGTATAACTTGTCTTTGCACATGTCCTTACAGTACTATGGAATGTTATAGTGGATAAGCTGCCATTGATGTCAATCTTAGTATGACTGGTTATTGCATTAATCTGATATAAATGCACTTACTGCACTATGGAATATTATAGTTGATGTCAATCTCCTTATGACTGGTTATTGCATTTAACTCATATAAATGTACTTGCAGTTATAGTTGACAAGCTGCCATTGATGTCAATCTCAGTATGACTTGTTATTGCATTTAATCATTATGCATGTATTTTCAGTGTTGTTTTTTGTTTGTTTGATTTGATTCTTTACATCCAATTAACAATCTTTCAGTTATAAAGGGACGGATCTTCCTGGGTTGAACCAGTACTAAGCTAAGATTAATGTTCTTGCTCAAGGACACAACACAGTGACACTGGTGAGGCTCGAACCTGCTGCCCCTTGGTCTCGAGTCAAGCACTCTACCACTGAGCTCCCTATCTTTAGTGCTGTGAACATTAAAGTGGATAAGCTTACATTGATGTCAATCTCAGTATGACAAGTTATGGCATTTAACTGGTATACATGTACTTACAGTACTATGGAATGTTATAGTGGATAAGCTGCCATTAATGTCAATCTCAGAATGACTGGTTATTGCATTAAACTGGTATAAAAGTTCTTACAGTACTATGGAATGTTATAGTGGATAAGCTGCCATTGATGTCAATCTTAGTATGACTGGTTATTGCATTTAACTGGTATACATGTACTAACAGTACTATGGAATGTTATTGTGGATAAGCTGCCATTGATGTCCATCTTAGTATGACTGGTTATTGCATTAAACTGGTATAATTGCACTTACAGTACTATGGAATGTTATAGTGGATAAGCTGCCATTGATGTCAATCTCAGTATGACTGGTTATTGCATTTAACTGGTTCTGTATCTTCTCCATTATACCATTGTCAAAATAATCTTCTGTTTTAACTGAAAAGAGAAAGATAAGCAAACACTTTAATCATAGCTGAAATGTCTTGTCTAGCAACATAAAATGTAATTTTCCAGTAATTCCTTTGTAAAAGTGTCCCTTTACAACACAATTCACTTATATCACGATCCATAGCGGCAATGGACCGCAAACATTGCATAATAAAGGGACTGCACCGAATTCTCAATTTATCTCTCTTTGGTCAAAAATGAAGTAATTGAGCTACTCCAAAAAGATTTTGGCTCTTATCACATTTGCATAAAGTCATTCCTAACTCTTTGCCTACTGAGTAAAAAGATTTTGGCTCTTATCACATTTACATAAAGTCATTCCTTACTCTATGCCTACTGAGTAAAAAGATTTTGGCTCTTATCACATTTACATAAAGTTATTCCTAACTCTTTGCCTTCTGAGTAATTACTCAGTATGCAAAGAGTTGAGAATGACTTTATGCAAATGTAATACTTTTTTATGTGGTGGCAAGGGAGATCCAGGCCAGAATGCCGTGCCTTCGCAAGTCATCTACATGCTATTACCAAGGATATTCTAATCTAAATAATGGCCCTTCAGAGCCAATTGATAGTACATATACATGTCATATGGATGAACAACTGTCATGACTATAACATAATGTGCAGGGTGATAATTTCAGCCTCCAAAGGTCTCTTTCCTATGCTGTGGTAAGTATAGGTGTGTATGCACCAAGAAGCAGCCACTTAACTATAATTACATGCACTGCCCTTAAAACATGGCAAAATTCACATAGCATGAAGAATCTGGCATGTATATGCACTAAATGAGTCTGCTATTATGAAATGGTACTTAACACACATTGAGACCAGCTACGAATATGAGCCGCGACATGAGATTTCCAACATTGTGGAATGTGCGACCAGCAAAGGCTCAGACCAGCCTGCGCATATGCGCAGTCTGATCAGAGCCTTTGATAGTTGCTTGAATATTCTATGAGTGTTAAGCTACCATGGGTGAAAGTTCAAAATTTCCAAAATCCTGAACTTTTGAAATTAAAATTTTAAAACTTGCAGGATGGCTACAAAAACGGATAATTTAAAGTTAAAATGATTAATTGTGTTTAGATAATCTGAAAACTAATCAAAGAAGCTATTATAATCTCCTTAATTCAATGGAAAGTCAGCCTCAAAATCCTGAATTCAGGATTAATCCTGAAAACTTTCACCCATGAGCTACTGACTGAGCTTCATTTGGAGCTTCTAAGCTTAAAATGAGGCTGCACTGGCTTGTCTGAGTCTACACTTGTCAAAATGCCATATTGTTGGAAGTCACATGTGGTGGCTCATATCAGGTGAGCCTACAAATCCATAAGTCTCCTCAGAACCTTCCCTATTCCCATATGCAAAGTATGATGAAGGTGCACTGCAGGCCCAAAATGAGGCATTTAGTTAAGAGTGTGTAACGAAAAAGATTTCTTATTTCTCAACCAAAACATATGTTGTGGGTACTCAAAAGAGCTGTCTCAATGAGACAGTTCTTTTGAGCACCCAAAACATATGTTAAAATTGATGGGTAAGAAAATATTTACAATTTTACGCAGAAAATTTTTGTTTATCTAAACCTGTGATTCTGTCACACTGGATATATACTGGATAGAGTGTTGTGTTTTAACCCTTACCCCTCATTCACGGCCATTGTTGTCTGCTCCCTCATCTGCTAATGTACTTTGGTAGTCTATGTAAATTGCAAACAATTTGAACCAAGATCAGACCAAATGGGGCTATATTGTTTGTTAGAGTATAAGCAGAAGAGAGAGCAGATGGCCCAAGGGGTGACTGGGGAAAGGTTGAATAAATACTTTGGTCCTTCTCCATAGGGAATAGTTCCCTTTTCCCTTGAGATAAAAGACTGAACTCCCCAAGTCCGTTAATCAAAATGATTTCTTGGGTTCCATGTTCACCAATCCAATTCTATTTCTCAAAAGAGTGTTCTATTAACCCTTAATGCACAAATCACGACTGCAGCAGATGACAAATTTTGTAACATCATTCTTAATTTTCGAAAAAAATAAGGTATGATATTTCATGAGAACCTTCTGCCAGCAGACGATTCTCTTGAAATATCATGCCTTATTTGTTATTTTTGAAAACACATCAAAATTTTAGTTGTCGTCTGCTGCAAATTATAGGTGGCACTTTATGGGTTATTTCTCCAAAAACTAGAAAATTCCCCTATGGAGATCTCCCTGAAACTTTTCAAACAAAATAATCTTTGCATGCTGGGTAATTTTTCCATTTTTTTGGTCTTCTGCTGATTTTTTTCAAAATTTACTTTTCAAAAAAATCTTTCAGGAACACTATCAGAGTATCAAACGGTTTGGATCCAGATCAGGACCGACATCGATCAAGACCGACATTCTGTGGGTCCTGATCTGGGTCCAAATTGTTTGCAGACGACAAAAGTCGCCACTAGCAAGGAAATAGTTAAAAAGTCTGATTGATTTTACCTAGTTTTCTCTTGCTCCATTTGTTTTGGTGAGCTGCATGTTGCAGACAGCCTAATTTTCCAGGAAACACGGTCAATCAATACTGTTGTCACGTAAGAGAAGAGACGGCGGCACTACTACTCCAGACGGCACTACAGCCAAAGCCTGACATGTTTCTTTAACCCTTAAAGCGCCACCTATAATTTGCGGCAGAAGACAATTTCAAATTTTGCCGCTTTTTCAAAAATAACAAATAAGGCATGATATTTCATGGGAATCGTTCTCATGTAATATCATTCCTTATTTTTGTCGAAAATTGGGAAAGATGTTGCAAAATTTGTTGTCAGCTGCAGTCGTGATTGGCGCTTTAAGGGTTAACTCTTTCCTCGCCAGTGGCGACTTCTGATGTCTGCTGTTAATCTTTGCAAACCGTTTAGATCCAGATCAGGCCCGGACACAGTTTGGATCCAGATCAGGCCCGACATTTTGTCGGGCCTGATCTGGATCCAGACTGTTTGACAGTCAGGAAGTAATCTTGAAAGAATATTTTGAAAACTTTCAGTTTCGAAAAATTCAGCGGACGATAAACTTTTTTTGAAATTTTTTTCAGCAAGTGATTACACTGAGCATAGCAACAAATGTCTTCATAGAAGTCAGATAACCCCCAATATGTCAGTAAATATTTGTCATGCAAATGTTGTCTGCTTATTGCATCTGCTGCATATATTCAAAACTTTTGATCATGGAAGTTAACACTATGAATCATTTGTACCATATTATTTTGTAATCCAACCAGTAGTTTTTGACAAGAGGATTTTTAAAGTTTTTCCTTTTAGTTGTATGGCAACCAGAATTCTGCATGGAATTGAATTCTTTGAACAATTTTGAAAAGGGATCACCCAAGGATCATTCCTGTGAAGTTTGGTGACAATTAATCCATGTAGTAGTTCAGGAGGAGATGTTGTTCAAAGCAAACAGATGATCATAGGATCACAATAGCTCACCTTAAGCCTATAATGGCTCAGATAAGCTAAAAATTAAAATAATAATAATAAATAAATAAATAAACAGACTGATAAGACTGCTCAGATCAATGTCTAGTATGGCATTATCTTTTCAAAGCACACTTAAAGGTACAATATGGTACTAAACACCTTCTGAATTGTCTCATCAAGATAAGTCTTGTACTTTTTAAGAATTCATAATTGGTTAAATTGACAGACTTACAATTTGTCTGGAATATGAAAGAGATTGCCTGTTTTATATTACAAGATCTCATCAAATAATGAAACTGGCAGGAACAACTGTTTGACAGTCTGTGACTGTCATTTAGGAGAGAATTATTCACGAATCAACCTAGATTTTCTTATGACAAACCTTAGCTCCGTGATATTAGGAGCAATCCCTGATTTGGGTGAATATTATGCTGTTCCTCCTATGCAAGCTTGCATTCTTCTTTATCGTGAGGGACAAATTAATATGCAAACTTGCATTCTCCTTTATCCAAACAAGGGACAATATGCAAGCTTGCATTGTTCTTTATCCAAACAATATGCAAGCTTGTATTGTTCTTTTTCCTTGCTATGGGCAATATGCAAGCTTGCATAATTCTTTATCCTAACAAGGGGCAATATGCAAGCTTGCATTCTTCTTTATCCTAACAAGGGCAATATGCAGGCTTGCATTCTTCTTTATCCTAACAAGGGGCAATATGCAAGCTTGCATTACTCATTATCTTAACAAGGGACAATATGCATGCTTGTACTCTTCTTTATCTTAACAAGGGACAATATGCAAGCTTGCATTCTTCTTTATCTTAACAAGGGACAATATGCAAGCTTGCATTCTTCTTTATCTTAACAAGGAACAATATGCAAGCTTGCATTCTTCTTTATCTTAACAAGGAACAATATGCAAGCTTGCATTCTTCTTTATCTTAACAAGGGACAATATGCATGCTTATATTCTAGGGACAATATGCAAGCTTGCATTCTTCTTTATCCAAACAAGGGACAATATGCAAGCTTGCATTGCTCTTTATCCAAACAATATGCGAGCTTGCATTGTTTTTTTTTCTTACTATGGGCAATATGCAAGCTTGCATGCTTCTTTATCTGTTTACCTGTCGGATTTCTTTTGCTCCCGTATTCAGTTTTATTTACTGTTGAGTCCTTATCTTTGCTTTATCTCCTTGTTATATCTTGATTTATATGTTTTAGGAGATGATGCATTGATAAGTTAGGGGTCTTTCATGCAAACCAAATATCTATGTGTCTTGGTCCACATCTGAATTAAGGGTGAGGTGGCGCCGTTCAACCGGTTTTGGCCCTCCAGTAAAATATTTTACTGACCGTTCCAAGGCGGTACTTCTTTTGTGGATCTTTTATGTTTTTGTTCTGTCTTGTGTTTGCTGTGTCTTTGTGCGCGTCTGTTTGTGTGTGCTTTGTGGTTGCCTGCTGGGAAAGGGCTGACCTCTTGGCTCTCGTTTGTGGTGTCTGCTGTGAGTTTGTCGCTTTCCCATTGATGTCCTGGGTCAGGTGTGGTGCTTGATTGTATCAATTCCTGATCTTTGCGCCCTTGCTTACTTTCTTTATCCTAACAAGGGACAATATGCAAGCTTGCATTCTTCTTTATCCTAACAAAGGGCAATATGCAGGCTTGCATTCTTCTTTATCCTAACAAGGGTGCTCAGTGGTTAGGCACTTGCCTCTGGTGCTAGAGGTCCCAGGTTCGATTCCCGCTCGCGGCGAGAAAAATTTCGGTGTCCGAACACGCTTTCTCTAGTGTCATTTGCAGGGATGACGCTAGATAAGTGCATCGTCCTTCGGATCGGGACGTTAACTGGATGTCCCCTGTGCAGGGAAAGTCACCCCCTGTGCAGGTTAAAGAACCCTACGGTAATTTCGATATGGTTACTTGTAGGCTTTCATCCTGCAAACCCGGAGTGTACAATGTACACCTGCCGATAATGCTCGAAAGCGAGCGCCTGGCAGTATATAGAGAAAAAAAAAAAAAAAAAAAAAGGGGGCAATATGCAAGCTTGCATTCTTCTTTATCTTAACAAGGGACAATATGCAAGTTTGCATTCCTCTTTATCTTAACAAGGGACAATATGCAAGCTCCTATTCTTCTTTATCCTAACAAGGGACAATATGCAAGCTTGCATTATTCTTTATCTTAACAAGGGACAATATGCAAGCTTGTATTCTTCTTTATCCTAACAAGGGACAATACGCAAGCTTGTATTCTTTTTTATCCTAACAAGGGACAATATGTAAGCTTGAATTCTTCTTTATCCTAACAAGAGACAATATGCAAGCTTGCTTTCTTCTTAACAAGGGACAATATGCAGGCTTGTATTCTTCTTTTATCTTAACAAGGGACAATATGCAAGCTTGCATTCTTATTTATCTTAACAAGGGACAATATGCAAGCTTGTACTCTTCTTTATCCTAACAGCTGGGGACAATATGCAAGCTTGCATTCTTCTTTATCTTAACAATGGACAATATATATGCAATCTTTATCTTAACAATATTCATGTTTGAAAGTGTGGACGGATGCACGGATGAACGCCGGCTTTAGTCCCATCCTATAAGCTCACCTGGAGCCTTCGGCTCAGGAGAACTAAAAAACTTTCTGGAATATCATCAGAATGACAAAAGTATTTTGTTGGGCCTGATCTGGATTTAAAATGTTTGCAAAAGTATTCAGCAGACAATGAACGTTGTCACTAGCATGCAATGAGTAAACTCCTTGCATGCTACTGTCCTGCCAGCCAAGAGTGACAGTGACGTTATGTTTTGTTTACAAAGTTATCAGGGACTTATGATCGATAGATCACTTGTGTATCCTATCCTGAGGATTAATACACAAGTGATCTATCGATTTGCGTTAGCGCAAGTGGGGTGTACAAGTTAATGTTTACTTAACAATTGTAAACAAAAGATTACGTCACTGTCACTTTTTTTGGCACGACAATAGATAAGTTTTCATGACTTTTTGTTGTTTGCAGGTAATTTTCAACATTCTTTTTTTTTTCAAATTATTCTTTCAGCAATTAATAACATCAGAGTATCCAGATCAGGCTCGACATTTAATCATGCCTGATCTTGGTCCAAACTGTTTGCATGTAAAGGTTATCAGAAGGTGACAAATTTAGCCACTAGCATGAAGAGAGCAAAGAGTCATCAAATCGTTAAAGATGTCTTTTACTTCAAATTACAGGTTGAGCATCTTTCAATTCATTTTGTTATGAAAACAAGAGAGCCAAGAGGCCCTAAATCACTCACCTGAGTTTTGTTTAAAGCTTACATATAGGTATCTGTTGAAAGCTGGCCATGTCACTGGTGACACCTGGGGTGGGGCCAATTTTGGCACCAGATACATAATTTGAACAAACTTGTTAGAGGTCCACTATGCCATGATACATTACATCCTTTAAAATACTTTTGACACACTATCAAGGCTCTAGGCATTATGGTTTCAGACAAGAAGATTTTTCCATGTTTTTCCCTATATAAGTATATGTAAAACATGTGACCCCAGGGGCGGGGCAGTTTTTGGCCCCAGCGCTATAACTTGAACAAACTTGGTAGAGGTCCACTAGGTGATGCTACATACCAAATATCAAGGCTCTAGGCCTTATGCTTTCAGACAAGAAGATTTTTTCATGTTTTTCCCTATATAAGCCTATGTTAAACAAGTGACCCTCGGGGCGGGACCAGGGGCAATATTTGAACAAACTTGGTAGAGGTCCACTAGGTGATGCTTCATACCAAATATCATGGCTCTAGGCCTTGTGGTTTCAGACAAGAAGATTTTTTCATGTTTTCCCTATATAAGCCTTAGTAATGTAAAAAATGTGACCCCCGGGGCAGGGCCATTTTGGCCCCAGGAGGATAATTTGAACAAACTTGGTAGAGATCCACTAGGTGATGCACCATATCAAATATCAAAGCTCTAGGCCTTGTGGTTCAGAGAAGATTTTTAAAGTTTTCATCTTAAAAATCTATTTTTAGCCTGTGTGACCTAGATATGCATTGGACCGGAACCATTTGAACAAATCTTAAAGAGGGCCATATAAGGATCATTCCTACCAAGTTTGGTCAGCCATTAGTTTAGGAGGAGATGTCTTTTGAAGCAATTGTTGACGACGCACAACACACAAAACAGGATGGACGACGGATGATCCAATGATCACAATAGCTCACCAAGAGCCAATGGCTCAGGTGAGCTAAAAAGTGGTCTGCTGCAGATTAAAGGTGGAGCACCAAGGGTTAAATAAGTGGGATCTGGTTGTGATCCCTGAAGCAGTGTTTTCAGTGTTTAATAACTAATCAGAAAATAATTATTGATTGTAGTAAACTCTTTACCTGCCTGTGTCATCTGCTGATACCTTTGCAAACAGTTTGGAACCAGATCAGGCCCAACAAAATGTCGGGCCTGATCTGGATCCAAACTGTTAGACACTATGATGATATTTCTGAAAGAATTTTTTGAAAAAGTTAATTTTGAAAAAAAAACAGCAGACGACAAAGAATCATTAAAAATTTCCCAGCATGCAAAATGTTAATAAACATCAAAAGCTGCTGCATTACCTGGAAGTGTTAATTTAATCCCTTTGTGTGGAGCGCCACCTTAATTCTTAGCCTACTGGGTAATTTTTTAATGCTTTTTTGTCTTCTGCTGATATTTTTCAAAATCAACTTTTTTGAAAAATTCACTCAGGAATACCATCAGAATGTCAAACAGTTTGGATCCAGATCAGGCCCAACAAAATGTCGGGCCTGATCTGGGTCCAAACTGTTTGCAAAGGTTATCCAGCAGACGACACTAGCAGGAAAGGAGTTAATTTGAAGCAGACGTTTAGTACATTTCTTTCACAGATGCAAATAATGATTGTTATTACTACCTGAGACTATTCAGCTGGAAAAGCAAGCCTACGGTAAGTGATGATGTCACAAATTTGCTGTGTTTACTGACACTTATCTTGTGGTCTCCTACTTATAATTAACCTTAACCCATAAAGCGCCACCGACGACAATTTCAAATTTTCTGCTTTTTCAAAAATAACAAATAAGGCATATTTCATGAGAATGGTTTGCTGGCAGACAATTCTCATGAAATAATGTACCTTATTTTTGCCGAAAAATAGGAAAGATGTCGCAAAATTTGTCGTCTGCTGCAGTCGTGATTGGCACTTTTAGGGTTAACTGCAAACATTTTAACCAAGATCAAGAGCGACAAAACGTGGGGCCTGCTCTGGACCCAAACTGTTTGACATTCTGATTGTATTCTTGAAAGGTGTTTTTTTTAATTAGTTTAAAAAAAATATCTGAAGACAATAGCAAAACATATATAAGCTTACTAAATATCATCAAAATATCTCAAAGGGTATAATGTTCCCACTTTCAAATTCATTCAAGGGAGATAACTCAATCAAGAAGCGAGGGAAGGCAACCATTCTTGCATGTGACACACTGTCTTAACCGGATACATTATGCCTACCAAAAATACCTATTATATATCAAGGTATATTAGAATTATGAAGTGCACAAGCTTAAGGTTGCCCCTTTAAAGTTCATTCAAGGGAGGTAACACAAACAGGAAGCAAGGAAGAGCAGCCATTCTTACAACTCGACCCGATCAAGATGTCATCAAAATATCTCAAAGGGTCTATAAGTAAATTTGTTTGTTTGTTTGTTTGATAGTTTGTTTGTTTGTTTGTTTGTTTTGATTCTTTATGTCATGTCAGGATGGGTCTTCCTGGGTTGAACCAGAACTAGAAGCATCATGATCAAGGAAATGAACAACACAGTGCCTCCGGTGAGTATGGAACCTGCAACCCCTTGATCTTGAGTTGACTGCAAAACCTTTCATCTGTTTGTTTTTTTCATACAAATTGATATCAACATCCAATATCAAGTATGAAAACAACATTTACAATAGGCTCTTCGTGGAGAAAGTATAACTACATGATCATGATGATTGTATATTCGAAATCTATATAATAATGTACAAGAAATCTAAAAATTGAGATTGAAGTTTTGTAAACTAGTTGCCTGCGAAAAAGGCCTAGACAAACAGTGGAGACCCAGATCAGACTGCTTCTGATGAAGCAGCCTAATCAGGGTCTTCCCTGTTTGTAATTCTAACAATGCCAGCATTTTATTTGTGAACAGAAAGAGGAAAGACAGCAGACAATAAACCGAATTTCAATATTAAAGGATATAACATATGATACATCCTCTAAAATACAATTAATCTAAATGTAGCAAAATAATTGGGTATGCTGACCAAAATAGTAGCTACTTTCATTCATAGTAGTGCATTTTTTTTTACAACAGGGGGCATCTCAAAGCTTTCTACTCCATTTCTTTGAGCAAAAGATAGATTCTTCATCAGATCTGAGCAAAACCAGCAATGTTTGGAATCTCTCTGACATTAATATTCTATGATTGTTTATTGTCAACATCAGATTAAGCCAACCCATGAAAAAGGCTCTTTCTTGCATAAATGCCTATGCATAGAGCTCTTATCAATTTCATATATGGAGATCCAATGTAAGAAATGGCTATTTTATAGTTAAACCTGTTCTTTCTGTGCAATTTTGGTTGGATTTTGCTAAAAAGCAAGAATAACACTCACAGATGATTCCACTTGCTGGTCTCTCAACCTCAGTAGGTTTAACAAAAATGTGAATAAATGTTTTTACTTTTTGGTTTCCCCACACAGGGTCACGACTTGTAGCCTGTTTAGCAAACAATATGGATATATGTCTGATCAGAGTTCATAGTGTTTGCGTCCATGACAAAATCTAGTCTGAAGTGACAATGAATATAATACAGCAGACGTAATAAGCAGACAACATTTTCAGGACAAAAATAATTATAGGGGTGGGATAAGAATTTGGTGCCATAGGCTGTACTGATATCACTTTCAATTACTAATTTTAACCAATCAGGATTAGTCAGAATTTTGCATTTTAGAGTACCTGCTTAAATATGAAAAACCTCATTGGTTAATAACCAGACTGTCCACTCGAACTTAATTTTGTAGGACAGTGGTGACTAAAAAAGTCTCTTGCACTTTTCTTCTCAGAAAAAAATGTCAACTGATACAGAAAGCAGACTTCTTTTCATTGCAGGCACCAATCTTGAACAGAACACTTTCTTTGTTCCATGCTTATAATACAGTATTTCATATCATTAAATCTCTAAAATAACATTAAAATGTCGTCTGTAAACCTGGCTTTATAACCCTATAGCACCTCTCTGGCCTGGCTTTATAATCCTATCACACCTTTCTCGCCTGGCTTTATAACCCTGTAGCACCTTTCTCGCCCAGCTTTATAACCCTACAGCAGCTTTCTCCCATGGCTTTATAACCCTGCAGCACCTTTCTGACCTGGCTTTAGTGCTTTTTGGCCTGGCTTTATAACCCTGCAGCACCTTTCAAGGCTGGCTTTATAACCCTACAGCACTTTTCTGGACGGGCTTTATAACCCTATAGCACCTTTCTGGCCTGACTTTATAACCCTCTAACACCTTTCAAGGCTGGCTTTATAACCCTACAGCACTTTTCTGGACGGGCTTTATAACCCTACAGCACCTTTCTGGCCTGGCTTTATAACCCTATAGCACCTTCTTGGCCTGGCTTTATAACCCTATAACACCTTTCTGGTCTGGATAGCACCTTTCTGTACTGGCTTTAAAACTCTATAGCACCTTTCTGGAATGGCTTTATAGCCCTGTAGCACCTTTCTGGAATGGCTTTATAACCCTATAGAACCTTTCTTGCCTGGCTTTATAACCCTATAGACACTTTCTGGCCTGGCTTTATACCCTATAGTACCTTTCTTGCCAGGCTTTATAAGCCCATAGAACCTTTCTGGCCTGGCTTTAAAACCCTATAGCACCTTTCTGGCCTGTCTTTATAGCCCAAAAGCACTTTCTGGCCCTATAGCACTTTTCTGAGTGTAATTTCTAGCCAACCTTGGTATGTATGTTTGGTGGGACCCTTTCTTGCCAGGCTTTATAAGCCCATAGAACCTTTCTGGCCTGGCTTTAAAACCCTATAGCACCTTTCTGGCCTGTCTTTATAGCCCAAAAGCACTTTCTGACCCTATAGCACTTTTCTGAGTGTAATTTCTAGCCAACCTTGGTATGTATGTTTGGTGGGACCCTTTTTTCGCTGTGGCCCAAACCAGTATATCTGTCTGGAGACTTTTATGGGTGTCATGCCCTTAGACTTTAGTGTCATTTGGTTGGGACAATTATTTTAATGTCTCAGTATGTGTTTAGAGCTTTCAAATTTCATGATTTAAAACCTCTTGAATGGCCTGAGTGAATGAAGGAAGTGAATTTGATGACTATCATACCATAATAAGTCTGTCAGTTTTTTTCTGATATTAAATTGGTAAATATCATTGACTCCAGACATGAATTTACCCCCTATGGCCCAAATAATTATGAGAGCTGCAGACTCAGCTACAGAGACTACCATAGCTACATTCTTGAAAATTTGGATGTAGCATGTAGAGACAAATTTTTTCTTATATTTCTCCATTATAACATTTGTTGTGATGATAATTGGAAGCCTTTCAGGATACCAACAACATAGGTCTAAACATTGAGCGTAAAAATGTTAATATTTTTTTATCCATCAAATTTAACATTTGTTTTGGGTGCTAAAAAGAACCGTCTCATTGAGACGGTTCTTTTCAGTACCCACAACATGTGTTTTGATTGAGAAATAAGAAAGAACAGTCTATTAAATAATTTCGGATTTTTTTTCTTCGAAAAACAAATGCAGGTTTTACTAAATGACAAAACTTATGCCAGGAATAGGTTATGTTGAATTTTATGAAGTACTGTGACCAAAACGTATGCCAGCAATAGGTTTTGTTAATGTTGAACCATATTATATGGCTAGCACAGTGATTATGAACAAAACATATGCCATGAATAGGTTTTGTTGACAAAATGTATGCCAAGAATAGGTTATGTTGACCAAAGAATAGGTTATGTTGACCAAATGTGTGCCAAGAATAGGTTATGTTGACCAAAGATTGATTTGTTCTGTCAATCAATAAAACCTTGTGTTTTCCGAACAAAAACATAATTTCGGAAATCAAATGTGCCTCATCGTGAGAAAACCTGTCTTCGGAGGTTTGCGAACAACACATGTGCAGATCAGCCTGCCCATCCGCGCAGTCTGATCAGCGCCTTTATTATTCACTTTTTGGAAAGTATCATATGTAAACTTGCTACAGGTGAAATTTCAATTTTCTAGCTAGTCTCTGTACCCGAGGAGACTGGTTTGAAACTCGCTTTCTCGGAAACCCCAAAGACACATTTTGTCGCTGTTTAACTATTTTTAATACATTGGTCTCTGGGCTTGTTTTAGGAAAAATCAGTCATCTGGAGACCTCTCTCATCTAGGGGAATGTATGGGAGAGTACAGAAATGGTGAAAAAAAAATTTTTTTCCTTGCTTCATAAATATATACAAAAGCACAGCTGTAAACAAAAATTAAATGAGTGAAACAGATGTTTGCACTGCCCTCACACCAAGATCATGCAGGAAATTAGACTTACTCCAGAAAAAAGTGAAATATCATGCCTCATTTCAGGTTAATGCCCCTCAAAAAGCAAACCATGAAACATTAATCATGCCCAACATTTTGAGGCTGACAAACAATGAACATCTTCCAACACCATATAAGGTTAAATGAAATACAACATTGTCTTCTATTGAAATAATTTATATAAAGTGGCTTGTTTGAGGAATTAGGACCTTAAAATAAGATAATTTTAATTGTATCATACTGGATCAAAGGTTCTGTCCATCCAAAAATGGTCAAGTCATATTGTGGATTATGGATCCTCAACATGTCTTGAACAAGACTATCAAGACGGGACACGATTTTACAAGTTTCACAAAAGGAAGGTTATTTGCTGTAGATTAAATAACTTTGCATGCTGTGTAATTTCTTATGTTTTATCAATGGTCCGCTGTTTTTTTTTTTTTAAATCATTAACTTTTTCAAAACAACCTAGGTGTCTGTTGGAGCCAGATCAGGGCATTATCATCAGGCCCAAAATTTTGTTTGGAAATGTTATCAGCAGACGGCAAGTCGCAAAATTGGTGACTGGGACATAACCAATCAAAACAAACAAACTAACCACTTGCCGGGTAAATAGTAAAACCACAAAAACCTATCCTAAACCTGATAGATGAGAATCGCTGTAAACAAAAAAAATATGACCTTATCCAGGTAAATGGTATTTTATACAGGTATATCATTAACTGTCTCAAACTGCAGTAATACAGTTACCATTATTTACCTGTTTCAATGAAAAATAGCATAGCATCTTTAAAACATCAGTATGCAGATACCCATGTTTTTGTTTGATTTGATTCTTTACGTCCCATCAACAATCTTACAGTTAAACAGGGACGGGTCTTCCTGGGTTGAACAAGTACTAAGCTAGGATAAATGTGTCTTGCTCAAGGACCACAAAGCAGTGACGCCTGTGAGGCTCGAACCCGCTGCCCTTTAGTCTCGAGTCAAGCACTCTACCACTGAGCCACTGCGCTCCCCCAGATACCCATGTAATACATATTTACAAGACTTAGTGTTTGTGAAACACAAATGCCCCTGGAGCAATGTTAAATTTCCAACTATATCAAAAGTAGGTCAAAGGTCATGATAGGTCATATATTTTTGTACGTTTGTTTGTTAGATTTGATTCTTTACGTCCAATCAACAATCTTTCAGTTAAACAGGGACGGATCTTCCTGGGTTGAACCAGTACTAAGCTTGGATAAATGTGTCTTGCTCAAGGACCACAAGGCAGTGACGCTGGTGAGGCTCGAACCCACTGCCCCTTGGTCTCGAGTCAATCACTCTACTACTGAGCCACTGCGCTCCCTTTTTGTACGATTGAAAAGCTCTTCCCATCTATAGAGTATACACATATATGAAATATCAAAACTCAAGGTCCACTCCTATTATAGTCTGTATATAGTTTAGTGTTATAAAGTTTGTTGCGCACACATGCATGCATGCAGACTAAAAACAACACGATATCTGGATCTTCAATACCGTTAGGTATAAAAATAATCCAAGGGCAAATAACTGAAAAAAAGACTTTAACAGTATTACAGTTTATTGTCATTTATAGTCAAAAGATTGTAATTTGATCATTTAATTTTAACTTGTCAAAATACACCTTCATAATTACATTTTGAAATAAATAATACTAATATTCAAGCGATTTCACACAAAAAAATTTAACTATTTGATTTTGCATGCGATCTCTTATGAATTTACTCTATTTGCATAATCTTTTATGATTACCCTCAAAGTGTCAAACAGTAACTTGGCACCACTCAGTGGCAAAAGTGGATCTCCAGTATCGGGTACACTCACATCATCTATGTCAAGAAAGATAAGCGAAATTTTGGGTTGGCGTGCATGGGCAGATCCAGAAAATTTCATCTAGGGGTGGGGGTGGGGGGGTCCTGGCAACTTTTTATTTAGTCAACAATGCATTTTACAAAATTAAGGGACTGATTGCCTCTCGAGGGGGTCTGTCCAGAATTTCTAAGGAAACCTATAGCCACTTGTCAGTTACCAGGGGGAGGAGGGGTCCTGACCCCCTGTCCCCAATCTGAATCAGCCCATGGCATGCATGGTTTCTATGAAAACACGCGGTACATCTGAGGCCTGCATCTACAGAATTAGCCCCAAATGATGTGATAAAAATTGTACAGAAAACTCATGAATTGGCTCATATTTTATTCACTTGTGTTATGAAGTTCTATCACATGGTGTCACTTCTGGGAGTATATAACACCATGCATTATATTTGATAAACCACTAGTGGTTTACATATTTACTAATGTTATGTAATAACGATCTATATTATATGTGACAAAATCTTGAGCTTTGCATGCAAAAAAACACTATTTCAAAGTACTTTTAGGCCAGAATAAATAGCATAAAACCGTCTTTGGTATTGCTGTCCTTCATTCATAGGTTTAGATAAACAAAAATTCTACGTAAAATTTTAAATATTTACATACCCATCATTTTTAACATATGCTTTGGGTGCTCAAAAGATTCGTCGCGTGGAGACATGAGTTTTGAGTACTCACAACATATGGTTTGGTTGAGAAATAAGAAAAAAAAATTGTTACGCACTCTTAACTAAAGGCCTGCTTCGTTGCAGGATTCTTCTTGACAACTTGTATTACAGATGACAATTATAGTGAATTTTATAATAATATGTTTACAGATTTCAAGTTCTCCAGTGTGATTATAGTCACGTGCCTCACTCACAAATATAGTTTTTGCTTGAAAAAAGAATCATAATTAGTATCATTTTTTGTCTTCATCTTGAGTGTAATCAGTTTCAAAGAATTTATGAGCACTGGTTTACAGACTGTAAACAAGTTATTGTTTCAAAGATGCATAGTAATGAGGCAATTCTATTTTTCTTATAATAGGTAAAGTATGACTATTCACTGCCACGCGCATATGCAGTAATCTGTGGTAGGTTCAATATAACATAACTGTAAACTGAGACTACCTGCACGCCCAAAATCAAGGTCAACTCGCCAGTGTTTGTTTCTATCTTTGAAAGTACTATATCAGTTGCTTATTGCTGGTGGTGGAAACACTGGTTGTAGTGGCATTGGTAAAATGATGGTGATGATGATGAGAAAGAGGGGAGGAGGAGGAGTAGGAGGATGGTCATCCAAGTAAAAATTGCACAAAAAAAATAGTTGCAATTGTTTCTGAAAAGAAAATTCATTATCCCAACATTTTCCTAAAAGTGTTGGGGATAATGTGATCGCCTTCATTCTTCTGTCCAACCATCTGTTCACACAGTATGTAAACTGAAATAAACATCCTATACCGTTCCTCAGCTAGCTCACGCCTTATAAACATGAATAACAGCACTCGTGCGTAACCAGTAGTCGGAAAATGCGTGTATTTAGGTACATGTACACGTTTCGATTTATCTTGTTAGCGATACAGACAATACACATTCGAACAAGGTAAGAAAAGCCATTTTATCTATTTTATTCCGTTTTATTCCATGATTTTAACGGTTTCCTCCTTTGCATTTTGCTTTGTTAAAAAACGACTTGCTCACAAACAGAGCCGTTCTGTGTCGAAAACGAGCTTAAATGCCAGATTGCACGGTTTTTGTGGAATTGGCAATCACATGTATACATGATTACATGGTTGTAACTGTAACAGTTACTTAGATCTATGGAAAAAATGAATTATAAAAGGTGGGCCCTCGCAATTACAGCTGTACCAACAACTCTCACATCACGATTTCCGACAACTGGTTACGCACGAGTGCTGTAATTCATAATGTATAAGGTGTGAGCTAGGAGGAACGGGTACAGGATGTTTATTTCAGTTTACATACTGTGGTTCATAAACCTATGGACCAAGTCCAATCAAATTTGATGATTGACTTGCTTATACATGTGGGGTGTGCAAGAGTACATTTGAGCCGTGACATGTGTTTTCGAACAATGTGACATTTTGACAAGTGTAGACTCAGACGAGCCTGTGCAGCCTCCCTTTAAGAGTAAAAACTCCAAATGATGTTCCGTCAGTAGCTTAACACTCATAGAATATTCAAGCGACTAGCAAAGGCTCTGATCAGACTGCGCATATGCGCAGGCTGATCTGAGGCTTTGCTGGTCGCACTAACCAATTTGTTGAAAATCCCATGCCACAGCTCATTTAGTTTTGACACGTGGGGTGTGCCAGAGTACATTTAGTTTTGGCCCTGACACCGAGAGGCCCTGGGAAGGGGTAAAAAGCTGGAATTGTGAGAGTGTGCCATCGACTGCGCAATTCAAGTTTCCTAATAATTGTTTCTGAAAAGAAGATTTATTTTCACTGAAAACTACACAAACTTGGTACCCAGTTTACACGTACAGGCCTTTAGTTAAGAGTGTGTACCAAAAAATTATTTTTTCTTATTTCTCAACCAAAACATATGTTGTGGGTACTCAAAAGAACCGTCTCAATGAGACGGTTCTTTTGAGCACCTAAAACATTTTATAAAACTGATGGGTAAGAAAATATTTACAATTTTTGTTTATCTAAACCTACGTTTTACACCTACACAAAACAATTTCCATACCTGGATTATCTGGAAACATAACCACACCGGGAAGGCGGCAATCGAAAACGCCAATACTATTGAGGAACGTAGATAAAAAATGAATAGAAACAGTGTGTTTGATTGCCATTTGTCGCCAATGTGGCGACAAATGACAATCAAAAACACTGTTTTTATCGATTTTTGATCCGCGTTCATCGATTGTTGATTACGTTTTCGATTGCTGCCTACCCGGTGTGATAACATCATGTTCCAGGATAATCCAGGTAAACATGGTATGCGTAGGATGCAAAGTTTGACACTCATTGTCAAAATGTCACCACAATGACTGAGTGTCTTCACCTGAGCAAAGACGCCAAGGCTGAACTTACACCACTTCAAAAAAACTTCATGAATACAACTAGATTATCTTTAACCACAAATATTCACCTGGTTTTCATTTCATCTTCGTAAAAGGTCGAGATATTAGCAAAAAATATTGAACGTAAAATTGTCAATATTTCCTTACGCAACATTTTCAACATTTGTTTTGGGTGCCCAAAAGAACCGTCACAATGAGACGTTTCTTTTGAGTACCCACAACATATGTTTTGGTTGAGAAATAAGAAAAATAATTTTCAGTTTCACAGTCTTATCTAGAGGAGAGAAGAAAATGCATAATAGGTAATTTGCAGTTGGCAGTTTGGGATGTTTAAAAGAGGTAAAGACAATGGACATGATACTTGGAAAATGTAAATATTTCCAAATAGTTTTCTTCCTTATTTTCAGTAACATATGTTGTAGCTACACATAGGAATTGCCTATACATATGTTGCAGGTACACATTGGAATTGCCTCTATGAGGCAATTCCACATATGAATTTTCAATAAATTTTTCACTAAACAAATTCTCAGCCACTTTCATATATTCAAAGAAGTTAGCATGTAGAAATGAACAACTTTTCATGCAGTTTGTCATACACTTATCTTGAGATGTTTCATGGGAGTATATTGCTATGGTTGTATATTCGCCAAAAAATGTGATAATTTAAAAGTATGTGTGCTAATCTTCGTGACTGTATTAAATTTTGATATCTTTCTACAATGTAAATCTACTGTATGTACACGTTCTTAGATCTCACCAGATTTGCAAATTCACACAAAGATCTCAGAAACAGAATAGTTCAAGATTTCAGTGAAGAGTCTTTCCCATGATGATTTTAATTAAAATTACAATGTGTTAAATTATTTTATGGTTAGGCAGGAGGGACTGATGTGTCAACACAGCAGACCACAAAACCCACAAAAACTCTGACAAAGTATTCAAGAAGATGTTTACTACTTTTCTTGTAAAGATAGAATCAAAAATCATTATGTCGTATTCACCCTAATATTAAAGCTTCCTGTGCATAGATTCAAAATTTTATACCAAAACTTGATTTGAATCTTTGCTAGACTTATAAAGTCTGATGAGAAGGGTTTTTTTGCATGTACATTTTCGCTCATATTGATATATTTCACTAAATATCCATATTCCTCTCAAATACTTTTTTCTCTTCTGCTTACCTCCCAGTCAACATTTTTACGGTCATTCCTGGATTAAACTAGTACTAAGCAGGGGATAAAGTGTCTTGCTCAAGGACATAACACAGTGCTTCCGGCGAGTCTCACACCGGTAACCCCTCAATCTCAAGTCAAACACTCTACCACTGAACCATGGCGCTCCTCTTATACCAATTTTGAAAAAAGTGCAGACTCAGATCAACTGGCTTCATTAGAAGCCAGCTGATCAGAATCGGCACTGTTTTAAGCCATAATATTAAATATGAAGAGGCTGGTTTTCTTTGAGTTTGAGCTGAAGCTTTATGTCCCAGTCAACAATTTTGTTGTTGTATGCTGACTTTTCAAAATTAACGTTTTAAAAAATTTCTTTCACAAAGTCACTCATCTAGCACATCATATTTTTGTCATTAGGCCCCTTTTCATCAGTACTAAAGAATCCAGATGGTTATGTTAACTCAGCAGGGTACTAACTCATTTCAACATATTACACAAGTCAAGATTTATAACAGAACAAATATTCTGAGGAAATATTTAACTGATGTTTTTTTTTTTCAAAAGTGATTCATTGGAGGGCCTGGTCTGCGCATTTTGCTGAGACAAAAATGATCAACAAGGTGTTTTGTGCCACCAAATCCAAGAACAGAATGCTTTAAGCAGAGCACAAGATATTCTGGACAGCTTGCCTAAAGTAGTTAAAAGCGCCGAAACTCAAGAAACATTCCATAAAAGATGTTTAAACTGGCTCTTGAATTAAGTTTGGCTGATAAGAAAATGATCACTCAACTGCTAACTGTTCCCTTTAAGTCAAAGAATACTTAGAAATTATAACATGTGACCCCTCATATATGCATTTGGATGATCCTGGCTTTAATATATTGCATCAAACATTGGTTGGTTGGTTGGGTCGTCAACCCTTGTGGGTCCTTTTGAATGGAGTTTGTAATTTATTTGGAGAAAAACAAAATTATGTTTGTTTGATTTGATTTTTTACATCCCATCAACAATCTTTCAGTTAAACAGGGACGGGTCTTCCTGGGTTGAACCAGTACTAGGCCAGGATAAATGTGTCTTACTCAAGGACCACAACGCAGTGACGCCGGTGAGGCTCAAACCTGCGGCCCCTCAGTCTCGAGTCAAGCACTCGACCACTGAGCCACTGCGCTCCCTAAAATAATATATGTAATGTGACAATAAAATGATTGTGTAAATAAATAAATTTTTGTATTGTATAGTATTGTATTGTGTCTTGCTGGACTTAAAACCGATTAACGCTTTACCTTCTAGTTTCGTCTGCTGATAACCTTTGCAAACAGTTTGGACCCAGATCAGGTTAGACAGAATGTCAGGTCTGATCTGGATCCAAACAGTTTGACACTCTAATTGTGTTCCTGAAAGAATATTTCGAATAAGTTGATTTGAAAAATATCTGCAGACGACAAAAAAATCATGAAAAAATACCCTGCATGACTGCACAACCATTATCACATGGACTGAATGTTATTGTGGCGAGACTCAAACAAGTCTCCTCAGCTGCAGAGACAAGCTAGAAAATTGAAATTTCACCTGTAGCAAATTTACATATGATACTTTCCAAAAAGCGAATAACAAAGGAGCTGGATTGCAATTTGCAAGATGCCCCAGAACTATGTAAAGGGTGAAATAATTACTGCGGTTCTGAGATAGTGAATCTGCAGGAGCTTGCTGATCAATACAATAAGAAACCAGGACATGAAAGGAGATTGCCTTTAGTCCTTCGTCTGCTACGATACAATGCATCTGAAAATGTCGTCTGGAGAAGTTGTCTGTTGCACGTAAATGCAAGACGTCAATGACTAATTTCGGCATACAGACAAACAGTGTGGGCTCTGATCAGACTGCAGTCTGATCTGGGTCCACTCTGTTTGATTCAAAGACGTTTTAAATGGAACAGCAGACGACACACAACCGATGAACTAAGTCGCGATTAGCAGCCGAAGAGTTAGTCTAGACAGGCACGCATGTTACGATGCCAGAAATTGATGTTCATCGAAAATGTGCTTTAAGGCATGTATGTCCTCACAACAGATGATCTGACCAGAACGCAAGATTTTTAACCCTTAAAGCGGCACCTATAATTTGCAGCAGACGGCAATTTCAAATCTTGCTGTTTTTTCAAAAATAACAAATAATGCATGATATTTCATGAGAATCGTCTGCTGGCAGACGATTCTCATGTTATATCATGCTTTATTTTTTTCGAAAAATTTTTCGCAAAAGTTGCTGTCTACTGCAGTCGTGATTGGCGCTTTAAGGGTTAAAATATGTGCACCAATTTACCAGTTATAGTACAAGAACAAGATTTTCTCTTTTTTTCAAAATTGTCGTTTCAAAAAATTCTTTCAGGAACACTATCAGAGTGTCAAAAGGTTTAGATCCAGATCAGGACCAAAGTTTTGTCAGTCCTGATCTGGGTCCAAACTGTTTGCATTTAGGACAACAAAAAGTCGCCGCTTGCAAGGAAAGAGTAACTTATCTCACATGTCGCCGGTAAATTATCTCAATTTATCTGTTTTATTGGGTAGTAGAGTGCACTGTTGAAGTAGACAGGTGTGTATCGGTCATTTGACTATACTGGGTTCTTGCCCTGACCATCCAGATTAAGGTCTACCCTTATACTATGAAACTTGACTTCTTAGACCGATTGATGAGCTGCATTATCTTAGCCTTAAAAAATCTGCTTCCTTTAATCAGACAGGTGCTTTAAAATATAGGTCAACATAAGATAAAAATTTGAGCTTAAAATTTTGAATGTTTCCTTTAATGATCAGTTTTAACATATGTTTGGGGTGCTCAAAAGAACCGCCTCATTCATTTCAGTACCCACAAACTATATTTTGGTTGAAGACTAAGAAAACTGATTATAAAATTATGCACTCTATCTTGGGGCCTGCTTAAATAGGACTAACTTGTTAGATAATTTTCAGACTGCACAATTAAAAATTCATTTTCTTACTTCTCAGCCAAAACATATGTTGTGGGTACTCAAAAGAACCGTCTCAATGAGACAGTTCTTTTGAGCACCCAAAACAAATGCTTAAACTGATAGATAAGAAAATATCCACACTTTTACACTTAAATTCCTTGTTTCTCTGGGCCTATATGGTTAATGCTGCAAGCAAGTTTATAATTGGTTTGAAAGATAGGAATACAAGTTTTACCCTCACACAAGTTGTGTCAATCCCAAATGATGAAAGGTAAAAAAAAATCCCCGGAGGTCCCTGCTGACTAGTCAGAGCAAACCTAATAATTATGGTATAATAAGGTTTATTGATCACCCAATAACTGCTAATTCACCAAACAATAAACCTATTGTTAGCCTGATCTGGCTCTTGAAACAGGAGCTGCGCAGACTCCGATCAGATGTCACAAGGCTGTTATTTATAGCAATATTTCCAGACAAGGTATCACAGATCAATGTCATATTTAGGTCAAACAAATTGGTTTGTTTGAGTTGACGCCTTCTCAGTAATTTCGGGATGGAGTCCTGGGTTTAACCAGTATAGTACTTAGCAGTGAGAATGTAAAGTGTCTTGCTCAAGGATACAACACAATGCCTCCAATGAGGCTCAAACCAGGGACCTCTTGATCTCAAACTGAACAATCTACCACTGAGCCTGCCTTTTCCTCCTTCTTCTAATATGGGCCTCTTCGCGAGGAAACCTGTCTTCAGGGTTTCCTACAAAGTGAGATTCAAACCAGCCTGCTCAGCTATAGAGACTAGCTAGAAAATTGAAATTTTGTTCGTAGCAAGTCTAGATATGATACTTTCCAATAAGCGAATAATAAAGGCGCTGATCAGACTGCGCGGATGCACAGGCTGTCTGCGCCTTTGTTGTTTACAAACCTCCGAAGACAGGTTTTCTCGCGTTGAGGCCCAAATCATATTAAACCATGGATCAGCTGGGGATTTTATACATCCTACTAGTAATAAAGGATTGAAGAACTCCTTTCACTCATTTAGAAATTTTGGAAGCATTTATGGCTAGTAAATTTATGAGATGAAAGGAAGCAGGCTTCAAGTTTACTATCTAGTTATGAGCATTATCCATGTCAGGCTGACAGATGGAACATGCTTTACAAGCTTATACATCTGCCTTACTTACTGTTAACCCTTTAAGCTCCAATCACGCCTGCAGCAGACAACAAATTTTGCGACATCTTTGTAAATTTTCGCAAAAAATAAGGCATGATATTTCATGAGAATCGTCTGCCAGCAGATGATTCCCATGAAATATCATGCCTTATTTGTTATTTTTGAAAAAGCGGCAAAATTTGAAACTGTCGTCTGCTGCAAATTATAGGTGGCGCTTTAAGGATTAAAATTATTTAACAGTTTCAACAATCAACTCCAGGCCACGAGATTAGAGCCTGTAATTAAATTTATTTTTGTTATTTCTCAACCAAAACATAGGTTGTGGGTACTCAAAAGAACCGTCTCAATGAGATGGTTCTTTTGAGAATCCAAAACATATGTTAAAAATGATGGATAAGAAAATATTCAGAATTTTAAACTTTGAATTTTTATTTAGACTTGACCAAGTCCCCTACATTTAAGAATTAATTTGAGATGACCGGTCCCCTTAATTGTTTAAAAGAGTAAAAGTCGCTTTAACCTAGACTTCAGATTATGGTATTAAAGGGAATAAAAGGAAATCGAAATTTACAAAAAAAAGGCTAAAAGACAGACGAAAAAAAATGTACAGACTTTGGAAATTCTAATAAAAATTTTCTATACCTATAAACTATTTTAAGTGCAGAATCTAAGCAATTTGCTGAAGAAAGCAAACCACAAAAGCGCAGATCAGCCTGTGCACTGGTGCAGACTGACCAGCCCCTTGTTATTCGCTTTTTGGAAAGTATCATGTCTAAACTCGCTACAAGTGAAATTTCAATTTCCTAGCTTGTCTCTGTAGCTGAGGAGACTGGTTTGAGTCTCACTTTGTCCAAAACCCCCAAGACAGATATTGTCGCATCAAGGCCCATATAAGCCATCACTGGATTGCACCTCAAGGAGCGGGCTATTTTGATAGCAAATGCTTTTCATGTCCAAGTACTTTGACTCATGCCTGAGCTTATTATGATTGTGTTATTAACAGTTTACTATCTGCTAGACAATTCAAACGAAAAATCAAAGCTCATTTGGTTTCTTCAAGGAGCCAAAAAGAAAACATCTCGAAAACTTAGGGGGTGCTTCAAAGGTTATTGTCCCCAAAAATCTTTTTTTATAATTGCAAAAACTTGAAAAAGTCCATAAATTTGCTTAAAATTTGTGTGATTCTGTTTGCCTAAGCCCATATTTCAAAATATATCAAGCCCCCAGATAAGAGTGCGTAACAGAAAATTATTTTTCTTATTTTCAACCAAAACATATGACTGAACCGTGACATGTGATTTCCAACAATGCAATGTGGCATTTTGACAAGTGTAGACTCAGATGAGCCTTTACAGCCTCATTTTTTAGGTCTAGAAGCACCAAATGGTGTTCAGTCAGTAGATTAACACTCATAGAATATTCAAGCGACTAGCAAATATGCGCAGGCTGATCTGACGCTTTGCTGGTCGCACATACCACATTGTTGGAAATCTCATGTCGCGGCTCATGTTATGGGTACTCAAAAGAACTGCCTCGATGAGATGGTTCTTTTGACCACCCAAAACACATATTTAAATTGATGGCTAAGGAAATTATCACAAATTAACGCTAAAAATTTGCATATCTGGCCTTATGATATATGGTATCCTTGACGATTCTTAAAGATTATTTTGCTGATCATCTGATGTAGTCCGGTAGAAAACAAGAATGACCTGGAACTTGATTTTAAAGTTTTTTTCTTCACGGATTCTTGTTGTTCAGACATTGTACATGATGAATCCAACTGATGCCACTCTGGCATCATTGAGCGTTTTGAAAAATTAAAGATGGCGTCCAAGATGGCCGTCAGTTATGCTCCTAACACCTATCTGACCAACAGGTTCGATAAAAAGGGCTCTAATTTTGACTTTTTATGGATGTTTAGAGGCTAAATTATACAGACAATTAAATTGGAACATTGATTCGATTCAGAAGGTTGAAATATTAAAGATGGCGCCCAAGATGGCCGTCATTTAGTCCCAATAAGACCTATTTGACCAAAAAACGCAATAAAAAGCATTTTGATGTTGACTTTGTATGGCTTTTAGAGTCTAAATGATACAAATGATTAAAATGGAACATTGTTTGATTCAGAAGGTTGAACTATTTACAATGGTGTCCAAGATGGCCGCCATTTTAAAGCGAAATCCCACTTGAAATCAGAATCACAGTTAATAACCTTTTTTCTGATAGTTTTTAACAGTAGTTGCATTCGCCGAATTTGACTGGCATGATGTTGTTGTGTTTCAGCGTTGTAAAATATCCAAGATGTCGTCCAAGATGGCCGAAATAGCAGGATGTATATTGTGGAATCACATGTTTTTTTTATTATACACTGCACTGAAAAAAACGGACTTATTTTTTCATAATGATAATTTTTTTGTGTGTCTTTGTTCTGGTAATCGTATCCATCAATCCATGCACTACTTTCAAGACTACTTTTGGCTGGATCTGATAATACGAACCTTAATATCGTATTATTCTCATAACAGTTCCTACTTTGGCCAAACATTCTGTCGAGAAATAATAAAGTGATAAATGCCAGGGTATGCTGAACGAACGATATCACTGAAAACTCTGTGACAGCGTGCTTGCTCGAAGTACACACCTTTTTTTAATCAATATGCGGGAAAAATCAGCTTGAAAGTAGTTTATGGATGGATTGCTAAAAAATAAAATAACCAAAAAAAGAGGGAAAATACTATTTACTTATGGAGTGCAGTGTATCAACAAACCAACGAGTAAGAGATATATCTGCATGCTGCAGATGTTAATTACCATCATGACTGCTGGTTGGGCGTAACCATTAAAGACATTTCTGCTGCTTAGGAGAAACTATAAAATACAGGCCTGTTGGTCCGGTGCAGTTGTAACAACCATTACTACTATACTAGTCTGGTGCAAGTACAACAGACAGCACAGATGGTTGGATATTTCTATAACAAATATGAATACTAGTACTGGCTCGGTGCAAGTTTTTCAGACATGCATGTGTGTAGGTGCAAGTTTAACAGACATGACTGCTGGTTAGGTGCAACTGTTAAAGACATGACAAATGGTCAGATGCAATTGTTACAGACATGGCTGATGGCTAGATGCAAATATGACATTCATGGATGCTGATAAGATGAAACTGTAAGAGACAAAAATGCTGATTGTATGCAACATATAAAGACATGACTGCTGGTCAGGTGCTACTGTAACATACATGCCTGATGATCTGGTGCAATTGTGCTTAACAGCTCATTGGTCGGGTACAAGCATAGAAGATATAACTCCGGGTCTGAGGCAAGTGTAACAGATATACGTGCTGGCACAGACCCACAACTACAAATGTGTTTGCAAATCTTACAGAAATGCTTGCTTGTATTCGATGTGCCAAATGGCCGGGTGCAACTGTCACAAACATGCCTGCTGTTTCAGAGCTAAGTTTAAAGACATGGGTACTGCAACAGGCCTGATAGTCTCGTGAAGCTGTTACATATATAACTGCTGGCCAGGGGTCTTGTTTTCAGACATGTGTGCTTAATCAAACATGGAAAGGGTAAAGATGTCTACTGACCCTGTGGCAATAATGGCTGGGTTGCTGGTCTGGTACAAGTTTAACAAACATGCACAATGATCAAACGCATGAGTACCCAGCATTATTGTTAGTCAGGTGCAATTGTAACATACATTATTCCTGGTGTGATGTAACAAACACACATGCCTGCAGATCCTGCGTCTCGGCAACAGGCATACATGTGTGCTGTTTCAGTACCACATAATTTGCATGCGTGCTGGTAAGAATGTCTGATGTGATGGCCTGGTGGCAATACATGGATGCTGTTCGACGAAACTTCAACAGATATGCCTGAGAAGTTGGTTCCATTCAATCAGACATGTCTCCTTTGAAAATCAGAGAGACAAGCTACTCGATCGATGCCCCTCCATCAGACATGCCAACTTAAACTGTGAAACTTAAGTAGGCAAGACTATTGCTACGTTGTCTATACATGCGTGCTGGTCCAGTGAGACTCTCTTGCTATGTCGCTGCAGCTGCAACAAATATGTATTCTGGCCTAGTTTAACTTCCACAAACACCACTGCTGTTCAAACATGCTTACTGGTTGAGTGATGTGCAAGATGGGTGCTTGCTGGACCATTGCCACTCAATCATCATGCCTTCCGATCTTTTACCACTCAATCAGTATGCCTGCCGATCTTTTACCACTCATTCCTGCATGCTTGCTGGTGTTGTGTATCTCTATTTGCCATACCTGCGTGTATGGTGTCTCACTATCAGCCGTGCCTGCTGGTGTGGAGCCTCACTATAGGCCATGCCTTCTGGTGTGATGCCTCATTATCAGCCATGCCTTCTGGTGTGTTGTCTCACCATAGGCCATGCCTTCTGGTGTGGCCCCTCATTATCAACCATGCCCATTGGTGTGGTGCCTCACTATAGGCCATGTCTGCTGGTTAGTTGCCACTGCAACCGACATTTTTACTAGTTGAGTGCAGATATAAGGATGGCTACAAATATGGTGCTACTTGTACAGAGGTGTCATCACTTCAGACATGTTTGCTGACTTGGGCCCACAATTACAATGCATCCTTAAAGTCAAGGACGACTTAAGCGAAGTATTGATATTTCAAAATGTTACATTAAATGTTTAATAAATTGCCAGAATCGATGCAGTACGTATGGTTAAAGACACCATTGTTATCTACAGAAAAAAACAAAACTATTTTGATTTTAATAAGTTCGAAACATAACTTTAATCAATACTTAACTTAAGTCTTCCTTAACTTTAAGGAAGCATTGTAATTTATGGCCCTGGTGTCATTCTCAAATATGCCTGCATTTACAGTGCAACTCTATTATACACGCATACCAGGCTTGTTTATTCAGATATGTGTGTTTGTAAAGGCATCTTGTCTGTTACAAATCCATCATTATGCCTACATGTAGGGTGCCGCTCCCACGGGTTTGAAAAATTTGCTGGCTACGGTCTTGGACGCCATCTTGAATATGTCAAATGCTGAGTGATAGCATCACTGGGATCACAAGGATGATGTCACTCTGTATTTCAAGAATCAGTAAAATAAGCATTTTGCATGCAAATCCCTGGACTTTGTCGGTCTCAGGGAAGATTTTCTTATACTTTTTGTGTTAAACTGCCATCTTGGCGGCCATCTTGTCCGCATTCTTATTTTATTTGGTTACAAGCTGGTGTGTTGAGTTAGATTCCAACTTCATAGCAACAATTTAAAAAAGAAAATGGGTTTGAGACATTATTTTCCGTATCACACAATTTTTCTCTTGTAATTGTCCTCCATCTTGGACGCCATCTTGGATATATCGAAATGCTCAATGATGCCAGAGTGGCATCACTCGGATTTTCCAAGGACAATGTATGCACTACCAGAATCAACAAAGAAAAAAAGTTTAAAATCAAGTTCCAGGTCCCCTTAAAATTCGCCTGAATACTGCCGGACTAATGTGTTTCATGTTTGTGTCATAAGTCTCATAATGTATGTTTTCCAAGATTAAGAAGTTAAGTCTAATGGTTAAGGTGCTGTGCAAGTTTGATCAAAATCGGACAAAAGCTATGTACTTTATACAACAAAAACCTTGAAATGTTGACAGAATGATGGAGGGAATATTCAACAAAAACCTTGAAATGTTGACAGAATGATGGAGGGAATATTCAACAAAAACCTTGAAATGTTGACAGAATGATGGAGGGAATATTCAACAAAAACCTTGAAATGTTGACAGAATGATGGAGGGAATATTCAACAAAAACCTTGAAATGTTGACAGGATGATGGAGGGAATATTCAACAAAAACCTTGAAATGTTGACAGAATGATGGAGGGATTCCCTCCATCATTCTGTCAACATTTCAAGGTTTTTGTTGAATAAACCTGGGATGGATAGACAGAAAGATGGACAGGCTGAAAACAGCATAGCCGGGGTATAATTAGACGGATAAGTCAGCATAGATGTTTTAAGGAAGCTTTTGCCCATATGCAATAAGTACCAAAATCTCATGTGCTGGCTTATAAATTCAAAGCCAAAGGTCGAGATAACTCTTAGACTTACCTTTTGTTGCTTTCCTTTTTTGTTTTAATCTCTTCCTCCTGAGTAACTTGGTTGGTGTGTCCTCCCTGCCTTTTAATGATTTCTGATTGGGTGTTTGTTGTTCTTGAGCACTGAAATGACTATTCACATGACGTTCTAAGATGTATTGAGACGTGAACCGGGCTCCACAACCCGCAACTATACACTTAAATGGCTTATCGCCACTGTGACACAAGATGTGCCTGTCTAACCAGGATTTGGAACATGAGGATTTATCATACACTTTACAACCTTTCCATAAACAAACAAACGTTTCATTTTTACTCTGAGGCAACACATGACATGCTCGAATGTGGTCCATAATTTCCTGGTTTTCGAGGGTTTTATCACAGTCTTTCCACTGACATTCCGTCGGTATGTCTTTACAGGGTGTGTCCTTGCCCCCCGGACTGGGGGCCACACTGCAGGACACTGGGGTGCATGATCTAGAGGTGTCTGGCGTGAGTGATATAATACCATTGCTGCCGCTGCCACTGACTAGGGGAAGTAACTCTGTGATTTCTTTGGTATGAGGTACACTGAAATAAAAATAATCATTTGAGCTAGAACCTTAGATTTTGGTACTTATCCTATTAGTATAAACCTACGAGAGGTGTTCCGAAAGTTCTGAAACTGGCATAATATCTCTGTAACCAGCAACAGCACATGCCTGTAAATTGTACCAAATAAACAAATATTATTTGTCAATATACAGCTCTAAAACTTTTTATTTTACTTTAGGAGTGGAAATTAACCTGGAAACAGCCGTACCCTCAAGGTACTGACCTAACAAGCAGATTGTGCACACTAAAGACCCCCATAAATCAGATGAAAGCAGTCTCAGATATTTGTT
The DNA here is from genome assembly GCA_964019695.1 of Loripinus fragilis. Lineage (NCBI taxonomy): Eukaryota > Metazoa > Mollusca > Bivalvia > Lucinida > Lucinidae > Loripinus > Loripinus fragilis. Next base: position 84,832,008 of record OZ026517.1, read on the forward strand.
TTCAAAGCTGCTCAAAGTTAAAATTCCCTGTAAATATGTTGAAATTTCTATAATATCTAAGCCTAAGAGTGTCTTGCTATGCAACTGCCAGCTATAAGCAAATTCTGGATACAGTCTGCAACTCGATGTTCTCTATTGGCCCATACTGTTGAAATGAGGGTATTAAGAGTAAAGTCTTTTATTGGTGCTGTCAATTTGATTATATGTGTCAAAAAAATGGCTCAAACTAACAGATATAGTGCTTTTAAATGCCAAATAAAACTTGTAAATATTATAATTGAGCCACGACATGAGATTTCCAACAATGTGGTATGTGCGACCAGCAAAGCCTCGGATCAGCCTGCACATAGCCGCAGTCTGATCAGAACCTTTGCTAGTCGCTCCAATATTCTATGCTTGTTATGCTACTGACTGAACATTATTTGGATTTTCTAAGCTTAAAAGGAGGCTGCACAGGCTCGTCTGATTCTATACATGTCAAACTGCCACATTGTTGGAAATCACATGTCGCGGCTGATTATATACTTGGCTTATCTGTTCTTATTGTTCATTGCTGGGAGCAAAATGGATATATAGAAATAAATGGCCTTGTCAGATCCCTACTCAAACAAATGTAAAACAATTTTTTCTTACAACTTGATAGTTTAAATATACACTGATTTGCTGAAGACAAAAAAAAATCTCAATGTCATTTGCAGATATACTAACTCTTTTTGTTGCAGTCAGCCATGCCTCGCATGTGACATGATCATCTGATAATATATTTGACAAGGAAATCTCAATGACTTTTCAAAATAAGAAAAGACTAGAGGACCTGAAGGTCCTGAGGCGCTCACCTGATCTCCTTAATAATGTTAAAATAGGTCAAGATCAACTACAGCTTTAAATAATGGAACAAATTTTGTTTTTACCATATACATTTTGGTCAAGTGACATCAACAATCTAATGAATAATCTATCAAACAGCCCAGTGATTTCTGAGAAAAAGATGTTTAGATAGGTATGTGGCAGTCCAAACGAGTGGCCTTGGATAAAAGGTCACAGGTCAGCTTAATAAACCATTGTCTCAATAGGTTTAACTACTATGAATTCAGCTCAGTTATAGAAAATGAACATTTTAAGATTTTATCCATATAACTGCATTAGGAATCAAATTTGACCTTGCCATAAAGTAGGTCAAGGTCAACCTAGATTCATCATTTGCGCTAACCTGGTAGGGCCCACATCCCCGATCCTACATACCAAGTCCCAAAGCCAACGGCCTTTTGGTTCCAGAGAAGAAGAGATTTAAAGAGTTTTTACCATATATGGGCATGGTGGCCATGTTAGTCATGTGACCATAACAATTTGTATAAGTTTTGGCTAACCAATCATAAGGAGTTGTCATATGAAATTTGATTTCAATTGGCCGAGAATTGTGGAAAACTATGTTTTAATATGTTGATGGGACTCCAATATAAGCGACCTTGGCTGAAAGGTCAAAGATCAACCTTGACCTTTGAAACTTATTTATAGACACTAGATTGAACATATCAAGTGAGAATAATGACTTTGGCTTCCACAGTATTCAAAAAATCAACTTTTCAAAAAAATTTCCATTCAAATGCATTAGGAAGAGAACTTGACCTTGACGTTAAGTAGGTCAAGGTCACCCTGGGATCATCATTTGAACAAACTTGGTAGACCCCACATCCCAATTACTACATACCAAGTCTCAAGGTCACTGGCCTTCTGGTTCTGGAAAAGAAGATTTTTAAAAGGTTTTTACCATATATGGGCGTGGTGGCCATCTTTGTCATGTGACCAACATATTATGTATAAAGTTTGGCTGACTTATCATATGGAGTCTTCACATGAAATTTGAGCTCAATTGGGCCAATGGTTTGTGAGAAAACTATGTTTTTATATATTGAAGGGACCACAATATGAGCGACCTTGGCTGAAAGGGCAAAGGTAATCGGCCTTCTGGTTCTGGAGAAGAAGATTTTTAAAGGGTTTTTACCATATATGGGCATGGCGGACATCTTGGTTGTGTGATCAGAACCATTTGAACAAACTTTTGTTCCCCCATCCTAAGGAGTCTCCATATGAAATTTGAGTTCAATTGGCCCAGTGGTTTCAGAGGAGAAGATGTTTGAAAATGTTGACGGACGGACGGACGGACGGACGACGGACGGACGACGGACGCCGGAGTCACTGGTATACTAATAGCTCACCTCGGAGCCTTCGGCTCAGGTGAGCTAAAAAACCATTCATGTAACAATATCATCCCAAAACATACATGGCAAAAAGCCAACCTGAAATAATTTGCTCATTTAGAATCCAACAAAAGCTCCCAGGAGTCAAGAAAAAAATTGACAAAGAAAATAAAGAATTTTTCAAAACTTAACATGTGAAAATATAATTGGCAAATGTACATCTAAATTTGCATGGGCAAAACAATGAATTTCATATTGGTGTGTCATTTGGTGTGACATTTTTAGCATTCTGATTCGTAGAATGAATGCAAGCACTGAAAAAAATCCAAATTTGTATAATATGTACATCATAGATCCAGATACGGAAACTTTATTTGCGTAAAATTTTAATTATTTTCTTACCCATTAATTTAAACATGTGTTTTGGGTGCTCAAAAGAACCAGCTCATTGAGATGGTTCTTTTGAGTACCCATAACGTATGTTTTGGATGAGAAATAAGAAAATAATTTTCCAATACGCTCTCTTATCTGGAGGCCTGTGTACATCCATATCATTGGTATGACATGCTCAACCTCCAGTAATATCGGTGCTGCAATGTTGAACCAGTCACATCTTAATGCTTTGCAGATAGCTTTTAAGTCTCACAGTTTACAGATAACCTGAAGACACAAGCTCATATGAGAAAAGGCATCCTTGGCATTCTAATCAAAATATCATTTGCAGATAACTAAGTAAGAAAGATGGCAAAGATCAGGAATCCATACAATCAAGTACCACACCTGACCCAGGATACCTATTGGAAAGTGACAAACTTACAGTTGGACCCAACAAAACGAGAGCCAAGAGGTCAGCCCTTTCCCAGCAGGTGACCACAAGGCACATATAAACAGACGCGCACAAAGGCATAGCAAACACATGACAGAAAAACAAAAAAGATCCACAAAAGAAGTACCACCTTGGAACGGTCAGTAAAATATTTTACTGGAGAGCTTTAACTGGTTTCACGGCGCCAACCTCACCCTTAATCAGATGTGGATCAAGACGCATAGATACTTGGTTTGGATGACAGACCCCTAACTTATCAATGCATCATCTCCTAGAACATATAAATCAAGATATAACAAGGAGATAAAGCAAAGATAAGGACTCAACAGTAAATAAAACTGAATACCAGAGCAAAAGAAATCCAACAGGAAAACCCATGTGGGCCCGACAAACAGCCGAAGCATTTAGCATAGAATTTGAGACAAGGTCATAAAATATACTTGGTAAGCTAACCAAAATATCTTTTGAAAATACATTTTAACTACAAAGTAGGTCTTAAAGTAAACAGAGACTGGTGACACAGGCTCATCAGAAAATAAATTGGGCAAACTAATCAAAATTTAAAGGTCTACTTAAGTACAAGGCAGATATATTACAGTGGTAAAACTTTTTAAAACCTGGGCCCGGAATTACAATGCCTCCTTAAGTTAAGTAGACTTTTACGAACTTAACTCCAATATTTCTTAAAGTTAAGATTCTATCTTAAATGTGCATTTATAGTGCACCGTTTTTGTGAACCTAACTTAAGCATAAATCCTCGGCTAAAATCGTTAATTTGACGGAAAGGCTTACGAGGACATACGACAAATATAGAGTTTTGATGAATGTAAGCGACCCAAATGTTTCGCGCGTCTTGTCAATTAATCAGCGGACTCGAAAAATACTACTAAATAGAGTAATTCCTGCTCATTAAAACCCTCCCCACGACGCAGAATTATTTGAATTGATATTGCCCATTTCATAAAAGAGTGTGGGCGTAATTTTAGAGGAGACGGGGAGGGAGGGCACGTGGGAGTGATCTGCGGCGCAGGGGGGGTTGGGGGGGGGGGGGGGGGGGGGGGGGGGGGGGGGGGGGGGGGTAGTACACACGAACTCGTTCGCTATGATCATATTTTTGTGTGTTTGTGGGAGCAGTTTACATGCAAAAAGTTCGCTGTAGACTATTTATGGGTTAACCAATGATACTGTGTTGCTTATCCATCCGTATAACCTAACATAAATGATGCATGATCAGCTATCCAGTGGGGGCTAAGTTTTTCATCCTTTTTTTCTGAACCATCACACGCGTGCATATTTTATTTTTTTTTTTTTTTTTTTATTTTTTTTGTGCATATTTTAAGTTGAGGTGGATTTGGCAGGTTATGTGGATCCTTGAGCAATCCATGGTTGCTCGCCTATGCGATAAGTACCATAATATCGTGCTGGCTCGGTTGCAGTGATTAAAAGTAAAGGTAAACAGTACAATATCAGTTTTGTTTGTTTGTTTGATTTGATTATTTACGTCCCATCAACAATCTTTCATTTATAAAGGGACGGGGCTTCCTGGGTTTAACTAGTACTAAGCTAGGATTAATGCTCTTGCTCAATGACACAACGCATTTACGCCGGTGATGATTGAATCCGCGGCCCCTCGGTCTCGAGTCAAGCACTCTACCACTGAGGCACTGCGCTCCCAAGCAGTATCAGTAATTGGGAGACTTCGAGGTCTACATAAATTCGGGCTTTTCATCCGACTTGAGCTGTACATCACTGATGCCATGCTATAAGCTACAAATATCTCTGCCAAAGTGGCACCCGGTTACCCATCTATTTCGCGAGCCCTGTCAAGTCATAACTAATGACTTACATAGCGTACATGTACTCATTTTGGACACATAAATTCCCAATGGCAAGCCAGAAATTGGCTGATTATCAGATACTCAGGTAGTTTTTTTTTTTAATTTAAAGGCGCCAATTGAGCCACAACGCGCTAAAATGCATACGTATAATTCCAAATGAAAGGAAAATCCCATATATGGTAAAACAAAATATGTTTCAATAATAAGCCTTAGTTGACCTTGACCTATTTTATTTTAATCAATGAGATCAGATAAGCGCTACAGGACCTTCAGATCCTCTAGTTCGTTCATATGCTTTAAGGGGAGTGTTTGTGGGGGTAGTTATAGAATACTCACAGACTTCTTGATGTGGTGAACCCTTCAACCTTATTACTATAAACAGCGTTATTTGTGATCGCCGCATACAGTGTTGGACAAAGCAGGTGGGTAATTCGGTATTTTATATGTGCTAGCAACATTGTAGAGACTCCCTTCACATCCGACAATGGGAATAATACAAGATCCCATTGCACAAAACGCCTTTGATACACGGTGCACAACCCTACTCATGGCATTTTTGATACCCCAAGCGTATCTCCAATCACTAAACAGTATGACCCTGTCGTTGTTTACCACAGCCGCACAGAACTTGCATCAATGGAGTGAGTGTCATGCTATGTCTTTTGGCCAAGACAATGTGTGGACGAACCCAGTTAACGATACCACTCGCGGATCCAGAGGAGGGGGCAGGGGTCTGGAAAATCACAAATTCTATAGGTTTATATAGAATTATGCAATTGGACCCCTCCCACTGCTAAAAAGGTGGACTCCCTGGAAATGTTGGACCGTCCTTCTCCATGGAATATCGGAAAGTTATAGTTTAATGATAGTTTTCTTTGAAAAAGCCATGATCACTGGACTCCCTCTGCAAAATAAGCTGAGGACTTACAAAAAAAAAGAAGAAAAAAAAACGTCAGAGCTTTGTTTCAGTCAGTCGGGCTTGGACCCCCCTACCACCAAACCCGACGAAAATTTCTTGGATCCGCGAATGGATATACGTTATCGTGGTGGTAGAGAAACGATATCGCTCCTTAAAACCTTCTATAGTGCTGCTAAGATCTAATTACCATGTTTACATTTGCTTGTTTGTAAACATTGCAATCAAAACAGAAGGCTGACATATTCAGCAGTCAGTTGTAGTTTTGAAACTGTTTGATATCATGTTGTATAGCTCAGAAGAACATACATTTATTTTTCCATTAGGTGCAGGCTCGAATCCCATCAATGCTTTCATTTCTTTTTCTTCATTTTTATTGTATCATAAGTTCACATGTGTCCTTTAAGCATTATTGGAAAACAGTTTTAACATTTATACAAAGTGTACTTCAAATGGGACATTACCAAACACGAAAACGCATATGCTGGATGCCACCGCATGCATCAACTCAATAGGCTGTCATTAAAGTAAGGGTTCAAAGATCGGGAATCGATACAATCAAGTAAAGCGATATTCAGCAACCCATATGGTTTGGAAATGCTTATGAATTATATCTTTAAATGAGCCGCTACATGAGATTTCTAATAATGTGGTATGTGCGACGAGCAGAGCCTCAGATCAGCCTGCGCATACGCGCAGTTTGATCAGAGCCTTTGCTAGTCGTTTGAATATTCTATGAATATTTAGCTACTGCCAAAAGAGCATTTTGACCAATGACTATCTAAGCTTAAAAGGCGGCTGCACAGGCTCGTCTGAGTCTACACATGTCAAAATGCCACATTGTTGGAAATCACATGCCACGGCTCAATAAATAATTGATACAAAAATAAAATTAAAAAAAAATAACTTGGTACTGTGACGGGGTTCGAACTCGCAACCTCTATGACAGTGGACAAGCGATTTTTCCACAAATTCTCCTTGTGATTTGTATGTGCATATAACATTTTGATGTAATAAAATGCATGTGTTATTCTAAAAATAGTCCGGACGTTCGCCATTGTTTACAGTTACGTACATTGATATGTCAAAAAGTTAAATCTTAACTTTAAGGTAGCCTCGCTGCTGTCTTAAATATTTAAGTATTTTGTCGAGATAAGGAGGCATTTAAGATAGGGAAAATGATTGTAATGCACTTTCGTGAAATTTAAGTTAGTTCGTCAATTTAAGTCTTCCTTAACTTTAAGGAGGCATTGTAATTCCGGGCCCTGGTTGACAACATTTTGGGAGATGATAAAAGGTTGTCTCAATATTTCATGAAGCTTTTAACCTATTAATAAATAAAATAGCAACTAGAATGTAAAAGGAGGTGATGTCAGTCCAAATGGCATAACATCAAAATGAAGTATCCATTGGTTACATGGAAATATTCTCTCTTTTTTTTTATCTTTTTAGATATTTGTTAGAAAACAAATTTTGATCATTCTTGAAAATACTCACCTTGTATGCATGCTTTTCTCTTTAACATTTCTATTTGGGACCTTGTACTAAAAAGCACTTTAACAGCCATTTTAAATACCATCACAGCTGTACATCCAGATCTGCTGGCTTCTTCAAAAGAGGATATATTGAGGTTTAAGAGCGTGCCATGAAACCGGTTTAAGCCCTCCAGTAAAATAGTTTTACTGACCTTTCCAAGGCGGTACTTCTTTTGTACATTATTTGTGTTATTTATGTTTTGTGTTTGTGTCTTGATCCACATCTGAACTAAGGGTGAGGTTGGCATGCTGTGAAACCAGTTTAACCTCTCCAGTAAAATATTTTTACTGACCGTTACCGTCCAGGGCTGTGCTTCTTTTATGGATCATTTATGTTATTTCTGTCTTGTTTTTTGTTATGCTTTCATGCACCTCTGTTTAAAAATGATGCCTTGTGGTCACCTGCTGGGAAAGGGCTGACCTCTTGTCTTTTGTTTGTTATGTCTAACTGTGAAGTTGTCACTTTCCCATTGGTATCCTGGGTCAGGTGTGGTGCTTGATTGTATTGATTCCTGATCTTTGCCTTTTTTCTTACTTTTAGTAGAAGTCTTAAACTATTTCTGAATGGTAATTTCTAAAAAAATATACACTTAAAAGGAATGGTGGTTCTGTTGTTGTTTATTCATTGTTTGTTGTTGCTTCCATTGTTTATGTGAGTTTTGCATTAGTCTTTGTGTCCTTTCTAGTTTTGTAATCATCTCCATGAGGAAGAGAGAGCTGGTTGCTTTACTTTTTTCTTTTCTTCTTGGTGTTATGTAACATTTAGTGTTTTCTGTCTCTTCCTCATGGCGCCGTGGGTTGGTCTGCAGTGTGTGATTGTGTAATTTCCTCGTCATACTAAGTCACTTCTTTATGTCTCAAAAATTTGGGATTTGCTGTTTGAAACACAGATTTAAGCATTACCTATTACATATAATGGCTGATGTGGTTGTTTGGCAATTTCTGCTAATTGCAGCAAGTTCTATAGGTTCTGGAGGGTCTTTATCGTCAGGTGGTTCCCTGAAAGAAAACAAAACAAATTATAAGTTGTTTTTGGAGTATTTTCCTGCAGGTCAAATATGGGCCTTGTCACAAGAAAACCTGTCTTCGGGGTTTCCGACAAAGCGAGTTTCAAACCAGTCTCCTTAAGCTACAGGGACTAGCTAGAAAATTGAAATTTCCAACGGTAACAAGTGTACATATGCTACTTTTCAAAAAGCGAATAACAAAGGCCCTGAGCAAACCTCTGAAGACAGGTTTTCTTGCTCTGAGGCCCATATGATAGTCTAGATTTTTGGAAATGTTTAGAGATGAAAACAACCCATATCAAAGCCAAATTAATATGGAACATTGTTCAGTTTGTCAGTTTGGAACAGCTACTTATAAAAGTATCCATACGTAATGCAAATGATGCTATGTACAGTGCATATAGTAAGAAAGAGGGCAAAGATCAGGAATCTATACAATCAAGCACCACACCTGACACAAGATACCAATGGGAAAGTAACAACTTCACAATTAGACATCACAAACAAGAGCCAAAGGTGAGGCTGAGCCTGAAGCCAAATAGTTGGGGTTTTGCCACGCCCAGACTCCCTATTACACTCAGAAACGTTAAAACTTCATAGTGTTTTGGCCTTTCTGAGTGTAATTGGATTAATGGTAATGTAAAAAGGATTTTTGCTTGACTCGAGACCGAAGGGCCGCGGGTTCGAGCCTCACCGGCGTCACTGCGTTGTGGTCCTTGAGCAAGCCACATTTATCCTAGCTTAGTACTGGTTCAACCCAGGGAGACTTGTCCCTGTTTAACTGAAAGATTGTTGATGGGACGTAAAGAATCAAATCAAACAAACAAACAAACAAACAAAAAGGATTTTCTCTCTCAAAATAGAAATACTGTGCCTACCCTAAATAATTCAGACACTTTAACCTATTATTTAATTCAATTTAATTTTCAAGCATACATTTGTCAACCTGGTGAGGTGTTGGGATGACACCCTGGTCCAATTTCTCCTTCAGGAGTAAGCCTAATCTGGGTTAACACTGTTGGATCAAACTACTCTCAGAAAAGTTATGATGAATAATTAATATTAATAATAATAATAAACTGGGGGAGGAGTGTAATACATAAAAAATATTCTGCATGTAACTAGCTAAAATGTCCATGCATACATGTACTTTGCTATTGAGTGGGATTAGATATCAAGTTTTAAGTCTAATTCATTATCTGCTTCCAAACTGTGTGTGTGCATGTGTGTAAAGTGAACGCTCATTGGGCATACATGTAGCGTAGATGTGCAGGCTTACCTGAATCTACTCCAGTTGATAAATGAGCCAGTGCATGAGATTTCAAAAAATGTGGTATGTGCGACCAGCAAAGGCTCAGATCAGCCTGCGCATACGCGCAGTCTGATCAGAGCCTTTGCTTGTTGCTTGAATATTCTATGAGTGTTATTATAAGCTACTGACTTGGTTCTAAGCTTAAAAGGAGCCTGCACATGCTCGTCTGAGTCTACACTTGTCAAAACGCCACATTGTTGGAAATCACATGTCATGGCTCAAATATTAGCTGGGTAATAGACAATAATGGATATGTCACGTATTACAGTGCAAGTTTTTATATGGTTGAAGCCATTTCATGCATAATAATTGCATATCGGATGGCACTGAAACATTTAAATCAATGCCAATGCACAAAGAACACAATTATTACAAGGGGAATTCTTTAGAGAATTACCGTACCATATTGATTCTTATAAGCTCCCGTACTTTATTAATTCCCCATTCCCAGAAATGATCCTATATTATCAAAAAGCTTTTAACCCACGATTTAAAAAAAAAAAAAATGGAATTAACATTTAAAATGGGATTTAAAATTTAAGAATTACATGGTCATGAGTATTTTTCATAAAGCTCTTTCCAAAACCCAACTTTTCTGTAAATAACAATAGCAAAACGGATAAGCAAAATTTGTACCGTCATTATTTCCTTACCCATCAGTATAAACAATTATTAATATGTGTTTTGGTGCTAGAAACCTATCACATTGATAGACAGACAGACAGACAGACAGACCAACCAACCACAAACCAACTGACCAACCAACAGGGAGGTAGATTTTGCCGCTCAAATTAAGCTCACAGCCCTTGGGACATGGGTCAGACACTCTAACCAACAGAGTTACCATGGTGATCCAAAATCACCACCACATTCATTCTTCATATTGACCTATTTGGGGTGTTTTGACTTGGGGATGTCTGTCTGAATAAGTCACGTAGGTTTGTGACAGACAAGCAGGCAAGCGATCACATAGGTTCACCCACAGACCTCAGGAACACTGTCTGTCGATTCTGTCAGTGAATTGTCTTCAAAGTGTACATGTCAATGAACTTGCTGCATATGATTGTTTCTGGTGTCCCTCTTCCAGTCATTAGCTACTCTACCCGACATACACAATAATGAGGACCATTTTGAAAGGTGAGGCTGCAATCCAACTGTTATCCACTCTTTGCATGCTCAGTTATTCTACATGCTTTTTTATCAATTTTTTTTCAAAATCCACTTGCTTTAAAAAATTATTTCGACGATATCATCTGAGTGAGTGTCAAACAATTAGGATCCATATCAGGTCAACGTTTTGTCGGGCCTGATCTGGGTCCAAACTGTTTGCAAAGGTAATCAAGCAGTCAAGGAGTTAATCTGTATTTCTATGGCCTTTTTCCTGTTTATTCCTACAGTGAACATAGCCAATAAAGAATAGGCATATGCCATCATGGTACTACAAATGAACAAAGAGTACTATTGAACTTTTTGGTTACTGTTAGGGAATGCGTAATTAGGACTGGTCTACCTTAGACAATGGTAAGCTGAAAAAGATTTTATTCAAAAGTAACTGTGTCATCTTGCTCCATTACCTCAGTAAAGACGCAAAACACATTATTCAATCCTTAATATGCCAGCAAAATAACTGCATCCGAAAATGTCTTTTTAACATAAGCATAGAGACAAACTGTGTGGACCCAGATCAGACTGCTCCTATAGGAGCAGTCTGATCTGGGTCCACACTGTTTGGCTATGAGGCTTCAAATATTTCAGTGGGCGACAAAAAATACAACTTTTTTTGTGCTTATGCGCTTAAATGGTTTATAAATGTGAGTTCAGTGTGTTTACGGTAAGGATTTTCATGAAATGCTCACACGTTTGCGCAGCTCAAACAACTTGTTAACTCTTCACCAAATTATAAAAAGAACCTGATTTCCCTTCTTTAGCAGATGAAATAGCCGAACCACGCCCAGATATGAATATCAAAGTTATTACTGGACTTTTTGCTTACTGTAAAGGCGGCAACTTTAATATTCATACCTGGGTGTGGTTAGGCTTTTTTATCTGCTAAGGAAGGGAAATCAGGTTTTATTAAACGAGCCAGTGCATGAGATTTCCAACAATGTGACATTTTGACATGTGTAGACTCGGATGAGCCTCTGCAGCCTCCTTTTAAGCTTAGAAACTCCAAATGGTGTTCAGCCAGTAGCTTAACAATCATAGAATACTCAAGCGACAGGCAATGGCTCTGATCAGACTGCACCAATGCGCAGGCTGATCTGAGGCTTTGCTGGTCGCACATACCAACTTGATGAAAATCTCATGCACTGGCTCATTTATAATTTGGTAAATAGTTAATAAGCTTTTTGAGCCGCACAAACGTGCGTGCATTTCATGAAAATCCTAATCGTATACACACTGAACTCGCATTTATTAACCCTTAAAGCGCATAATCACAAAATGTATGTTTTTGTCGTCCACTAATCTATTTGAAGCCTCATAGATAAACAGTGTGAACCCAGATCAGACTGCTCCTACAGGAGCAGTCTGATCTGGGTCCACAATGTTTGCCTCCATGCTCATGTTAAATAAACAATTTCAGATGCAGTTATTTTGCTGGCGTTTTAAGGAATAAATAATGACTGAGGTCGTGGCACAAGATGATACAGTTACTTTTGAATAAAACCACGCCTCCTTTTCAGCTTTTACCTATGCCTAAGGTGGACTAGTCCTAATTACGCATTCATGAGGCGCCGCCTTTACAGTAAGCGAAAAGTCAAGTAATACCGCCTTCACACTTAGCAAAAAGTTACATTATACTCTATTCCAACTAATATAAGCATACCATGCATATAACTCCCCAAATTCTATACTCTCTTTCCAAAAAGCATAGATCCAGATCAGCTGGGTTCCGATAGACCCAGCTGATCAGGATGCATAGTATATTTCATCAACGCAATGAATCCATATTTATAATTTCACTGGAGGAACTGTTGTGTCCTTGAGCAAGCACTTAGTACTGGTTCAACCCAGGAAAGACATGACTGAATTTTCTTGATTGTGACTCCAGAATCCACACAAATGCTCAACTGAATTGACTGGAAATCAAAAGTTCATACAGTGTGTGCATATGAATTATTAACCTTTAAAGCGCCAAGAAAAAAATGCATCTGAAAATGTCGTCTGCTGAAGTCGTCTGCTGCAAATAACTGCCTAGCATTACTGACAAATTAAGTATAGAAGCAAATAGCGTGGACCCAGAACAGACTGCTCCTATAGGAGCAGTCTGATCTGGGTCCACATTGTTCGGCAAAGAGGCTTCTTAAACATTTCAGCAGACGAGAAAAGCAGATGAGACTTTTGTTGTGTTTGGTGCATTATGGGTTAATATACCACCAACAGCTTAGAAATCAAAAGGAGACGCCTAAAAAGCCTCATTCAACAGACTGGAGAAGCTGGAGTTTGAACCTGCGACCCCTGGTTTACAAGGCGAGCGGTTTATCCACTACACCACGGGGGCTTCAAAGTTTTGAGTACAAATGGGTGAAGGTCAACTATTCAGTTGGAGTACAAGTCTGGGGATTTTTTAACCCTTAAAGCGCCAAGAAAAAAATGCATCTGAAAATGTCGTCTGCTGAAGTCGTCTGCTGCAAATAATTGCCTAACATTACTGACAAATTAAGTATAGAAGCAAACAGTGTGGATCCAGAACAGACTGCTCCTATAGGAGCAGTTCTGATCTGAGTCCACACTGTTTGACATAGAGGCTTCTTAAACATTTCAGCAGACGAGAAAAGCAGATGACTTTTGTTGCGATTGGCGCGTTAAGGCTTAGAAATCAAAAGGAGACGCCTTAAAAGCCTCATTCAACAGGCTGGAGAAGCTGGAGATGGAACCTGCGACCCCTGGTTTACAAGGCAATCGGTTTATCCACTACACCACAGGGGCTTCAAAGTTTTGAGTACAGATGGGTGAAGGTCAACTATTCAGTTGGAGTACAAGTCTGGGGATTTTTTAACTTTGACTGATATAAAATTTCCTGATCAATTTTGATGGCAACAGCTATGTACATTTGCCAGTTTTCCCCTTTTTTTACTATCTTTTCTCCATTTTTTCTTGCAGGAAGTTAAGCGCCTACAGCAGAAGACAAATCATGCCATAACTTTCCTGATTTTTAGGGAAAATAGGGATCAACATTTAGTGCATCTTTGGTCAGCAGTCGATCCTCATGAAATATATGCATAAAGTTTTATTGGTTTACACAACTTTAATGTCTGCCACAATATACAACCATTTAGGTGGCACTTTAATACTCCATAAATAAGGCCAGAATTTTTTAATTAGTTGATTTACGGGATTTTTTTTTAGATCTAGGGTCGGGGGGGGGGGGGGACGAAAAAAAAATAAATAAAAAAGCTCTGAAAATGACCAGTTAACTGGTCATTTTCAGAGCTTTATTTTTTTTTTTTTTTTCCAGATTTTTTTTTTTTTTTTTTTTTAATATCTCCAGAAAAAAACAGTAAAACCAACAGTCTGTATTATTTTTTTTAAATATTATATCATTTTCCTAAAAATCTGGACAGGACAATCATTTTTTACAGTGTCACTCTCAAAATACACAGACAGAACCTCAAAAAAATATTATTTTTTTCAACGAAACAAATAATATTTAGAGTCGGCAGATAAAATAAAAAAATTTTTTTAGAAATTAAATTTTATTTTTTTCCTACTTTCTGGAAAATTACAGTAGGAGGGTTTGTAAATCAACTAATAAAAAATCCTGGCCTAATAAGTGAACTGTAAACAACAAGACACACAAAAACTGACATGCCTAATTATCAGCAGACAAGTTAAGGATATTTACACATTTTATCTGAGAAACTGGGACTTATCATTTCATGTGATTCGTCTGTGATTTCTCTTCACAGAGGTGAATCTCATGAAATGAAAAGTCCCATTTTAATGAAAAGTTGTATTTTCTAAAGGAACAAAAAAGAGCATATCCAATAACTCATCTGTTTATTTTATAACCAGCTGACTGAAAACTGGGACAGTAGGGCAATAGACTACTGTTCTAAGTTCCAGTTATGTCAAATTTTTAAGTGCAGTATTTTGATAGTTTTTCTTATAAATTGACCAAAGTGCAATGTAATTGGTACTCAAATGAAGCGTCTGATTGGGGTTGTTCTTTTGGAAACTAACAACATATCCTTTGGTTGAGAAATAGGACACCTAACATGCATATAATACGCGCTTATATATAGTTGTGCAGCAAAACAGTCTCTCCTTCAGCTAATCAAACATTTTTCGCATAAAATTGTATATTTTCATATCCATTCATTTAACAATATGATTTGGGTACTCAAAAGAACTGTTTCAATAAGACAGTTCTTTTGAGTACCCACAGCTTATACTTTCGTTGAGAAGTAAGATTTTTTTTTGAAATTATACACCATTTATCTATAGGGTCTGGACTACATCTTGGTCTCTATCTATCTGGAATGGTCTTGAAGAGACAATACAGGCAAGTTCTCTGAATTCAAGTTTTTGACAGCATCAGTTTTTGATATTGTTCATCTCCAGGGTAACATTATCTGGAGTTGTTGGCATGATATCCCTTAAAGTGCCAATCACAACAAAATTTGTCTGCTTTTGTCGTCTGCTGAAATGTTTTAGAAGCCTTACCAACAAACAGTGTAGACCCAGATCAGACTGCTCCTAAAGGAGCAGTCTGATCTGGGTCCACACTGTTTGTCTCTCTACTTAATTTTGTTAAATAATGTTAGCAAAAATTTGCAGCAGACGGAATTTTCAGATGATTTTTTTTGCTGGCGTTTTAAGGGATATAGTTGAATTCAATAAGGTCATGAAGAATTGGGCCAAAAAACTACAAGTACAGCAGAAAATCAGTAATTAATGTGTCAGGAACAGAAACACAGAGATGGCTTCCCCCTTAACTCTTTGCATGCTGGGTAATGTTTCGAGCATTTGTTGTTGTTCAAAAAATGCTTTCAGGAACACTATCGAAGTGCCTGACCGTTTGGATCCAGATCAGGACCGACTTTCTGATCTGGATCCAAACTCTTTGCAAAGGTTATCAGCAGACGTCAAAAGATGCAGGACAAAAGTCACTGCTCACCAGGAAAGAGTTAAAGTGCAATTCACAGCTGCAGCCAACACTTTTTGCCAACAATTTTGTGATATCTTTCTTTCTCTAAGGCAGAACATCTTTAACTAAAATAGTGTCAATTCACCATCCCATCAACTGACACTGTCCAAACAGTGTGAGATAACACTCTGTTGTAGATAAGTACACTGCAAGAATGAGATAATTGTTACAGATTAAGTACA
This sequence comes from Loripinus fragilis, assembly GCA_964019695.1. NCBI lineage: Eukaryota > Metazoa > Mollusca > Bivalvia > Lucinida > Lucinidae > Loripinus > Loripinus fragilis. The sequence goes on from OZ026517.1 coordinate 84,847,973, forward strand.
CTGCAATAATGAGACAATAGGAGCGGCACTGTGTTATTGCAATAATGAGATAATAGGAGCAGGCACTCTGTTACAGATAAAGTACACTGAAATAATGAGAAAATGGGAGCAGGTGCTCTGTTACAGATAAAGTACACTGCAATATTGAGATAATAAGAGCAGGCGCTCTGTTACAGAAAAAGTACACTGCAATAATGAGATAATAGGAGCAGGTGCTCTGTAACAAATAAAGTACACTGCAATAATGAGATAATAGGAGCAGGCGCTCTGTTACAGATAAAGTACACTGCAATAATGAGATAATAGGAGCAGGCGCTCTGTTACAGAAAAAGTACACTGCAATAATGAGATAATAGGAGCAGGTGCTCTGTAACAAATAAAGTACACTGCAATAATGAGATAATAGGAGCAGGCGCTCTGTTACAGATAAAGTACACTGCAATAATGAGATAATAGGAGCAGGTGCTCTGTTACAGATAAAGTACATTGCAATAATGAGATAATAGGAGAGGTGCCCTGTTACAGATAAAGTACACTGCAATAATAAGATAATAGGAGCAGGCACTCTGTTACAGATAAAGTACACTGCAATAATGAGATAATAGGAGCAGGTGCTCTGTTACAAATAAAGTACACTGCAATAATGAGATGATAGGATCAGGTGCTCTGTTACAGAAAAAGTACACTGCAATAATGAGATAATAGGAGCAGGTGCTCTGTTACAGATAAAGTACACTGCAATTATGAGATAATAGGAGCAGGTGCTCTGTTACAGATAAAGTACACTGCAATAATGAGATAATAGGAGCAGACGCTCTGTTACAGATAAAGTACACTGCAATAATGAGATAATAGGAGCAGGCGCTCTGTTACAGATAAAGAACACTGCAATAATGAGATAATAGGAGGAGGTGCTCTGTTACAGATTAAGTACAGTGCAATAATGAGATAATAGGAGCAGGCGCTCTGTTACAGATAAAGTTCACTGCAATAATGAGATAATAGGAGCAGGCACTCTGTTACAGATAAAGAACACTGCAATAATGAGATAATAGAAGCAGGTGCACTGTTACAGATCAAGTACACTGCAATAATGAGATAATAGGAGCAGGCGCTCTGTTACAGATAAAGAACACTGCAATAATGAGATAATAGGAGCAGGCACTCTGTTACAGATAAAGTACACTGCAATAATGAGATAATAGGAGAAGGCTCTCTGTTACAGATAAAGTACACTGCAATAATGAGATAATAGGACCAGTTGCTCTGTTACAGACAAAATTAACTGCAATAATGAGATAATAGGACCAGGTGCTCTATTACAAATAAAGTACACTGCAATAATGAGATAATGGGAGCAGGCGCTCTGATACAGATAAAGTACACTGCAATAATGAGATAATAGGAGCAGGTGCACCGTTACAGATAAAGTACACTGCAATGAGATAATAGGAGCAGGTGCTCTGTTACAGATAAAGTACGCTGCAATAATGAGATAATAGGAGCAGGTGATCTGTTACAGATAAAGTACACTGCAATAATGAGATGATAGGAGCAGGTGATCTGTTACAGATAAAGTACACTGCAATAATGAGATAATAGGACCAGTTGCTTTGTTACAGACAAAGTACACTGCAATAATGAGATAATAGAAGCAGGTGCTCTGTTACAAATAAAGTACACTGCAATAATGAGATAATAGGAGCAGGTGATCTGTTACAGATAAAGTACACTGCAATAATGAGATAATAGGAGCAGGTGCTCTGTTACAGATAAAGAACACTGCAATAATGAGACAAAAGGGGCATACACTCTGTTACAGATAAAGTAAACTGCAATAATGAGAGAATAGGAGCAGGCGCTCTCTTACAGATAAAGAACACTGCAATAATGAGAAAATAGGAGCAGGTGCTCTGTTACAGATAAAGTTCACTGCAATAATGAGATAATAGGAGCAGACGCTCTGTTACAGATAAAGTGCACTGCAATAATGACATATTAGAAGCAGGCCCCTGTTACAGATAAAGTACACTGCAATAATGAGATAACAGGAGCAGGCGCTCTGTTACAGATCAAGTACACTGCAATATTGAGATAATAGGAGCAGGCGCTCTGTTACAGATAAAGAACACTGCAATAATGAGATAAAAGGAGCAGGCACTCTGTTACAGATAAAGAACACTGCAATAATGAGATAATAGGAGCAGGCGCTCTGTTACAGATCAAGTACACTGCAATAATGAGATAATAGGAGCAGGTGCTTTGTTACAGATAAAGTACACTGCAATAATGAGATAATAGGAGCAGGCGCTCTGTTACAGATAAAGTACACTGCAATAATGAGATAAAAGGAGCAGGCACTCTGTTACAGATAAAGTACACTGCAATAATGAGATAATAGGAGCAGGCTCTCTGTTACAGATAAAGAACACGACAATAATGAGATAATAGAAGCAGGCACTGTTACAGATAAAGTACACTGCAATAATGAGATAATAGGAGCAGATGCTCTGTTACAGATTAATTACAATGCAATAATGAGATAATAGGAGCAGGCACTCTGTAACAGATAAAGTACACTGCAATAATGTGATAATAGGACCAGGTGCTCTGTTACAAATAAAGTACACTGCAATAATGAGATAATAGGAGCAGGTGATCTGTTACAGATAAAGTACACTGCAATAATGAGATAATAGGAGCAGGTGCTCTGCTACAGATATAGAACTCTGCAATATTGGAATAATAGGAGCAGGCGCTATGTTACAGATAAAGTACACTGCAATAATGAGATAATAGGATCAGGTACTCTGTTACAGATAAAGTACACAGCAATAATGAGACAATAGGAGCAGGCGATCTGTTACAGATAAAGTACACTGCAATAATGAGATAATAGGAGCAGGCGCTCTGTTACAGATTAAGAACATTTCAATAATGAGATAATAGGAGTAGGTGCTCTGTTACAGATAAGATACACTGCAATAATGAGATAATAGGAGCAGGTGCTCTGTTACAGATAAAGTACACTGCAATAATGAGATAATAGGATCAGGTGATCTGTTACAGATAAAGTACACTGCAATAATGAGATAATAGGATCAGGTGATCTGTTACAGATAAAGTACACTGCAATAATGAGATAATAGGAGCAGGTGCACCGTTACAGATAAAGTACACTGCAATAATGAGATAATAGGAGCAGGTGCTCTGTTACAGATAAAGTACACTGCAATAATGATATAATAGGAGCAGATGCTCTGTTACAAATAAAGTACACTGCAATAATGAGATAATATGAGCAGGCGCTCTGTTACAGATAAAGTACACTGCAATAATGAGATAATAGAAGCAGGTGCACTGTTACAGATCAAGTACACTGCAATAATGAGATAATAGGAGCAGGTGCTCTGTTACAAATTAAGTACACTGCAATAATGAGATAATAGGAGCAGGTGCTCTGTTACAGATAAAGTACACTGCAATAATGAGATAATAGGAGGTGGTGCTCTGTTACAGATTTATAACACTGCAATAATGAGATAATAGGAGCAGGTGATCTGTTACAGATAAAGTTCACTGCAATAATGAGATAATAGGAGCAGGTGCACCGTTACAGATAAAGTACACAGCAATAATGAGATAATAGGAGCAGGTGCTCTGTTACAGATTAAGAACATTGCAATTATGAGATAATATGAGCTGGCTCTTTGTTATAGATAAAGTATACTGCAAGAATGAGATAATAGGAGCAGGCGCTCTATTACAGATAAAGTACACTGCAATAATAAGATAATAGGAGCAGGCGCTCTGTTACAGATCAAGTACACTGCAATAATAAGATAATAGGAGCAGGCGCTCTGTTACAGATCAAGTACATTGCAATAATGAGATAATAGGAGCAGGTGCTCTGTAACAGATAAAGTACACTGCAATGATGAGAAAATAGAAGCAGGTGCACTGTTACAGATCAAGTACACTGCAATAATAAGATAATAGGAGCAGGCGCTCTGTTACAGATCAAGTACATTGCAATAATGAGATAATAGGAGCAGGTGCTCTGTAACAGATAAAGTACACTGCAATAATGAGATAATAGGATCAGGTACTCTGTTACAGATAAAGTACACTGCAATAATGAGATAGTAGGAGCAGGTGCTCTGTTACAGATAAAGTACACTGCAATAATGAGATAATAGGAGCAGGCGCTCTGTTACAGATAAAATACACTGCAATAATAAGATAATAGGAGCAGGCGCTCTGTTACAGATCAAGTACATTGCAATAATGAGATAATAGGAGCGGGTGCTCTGTAACAGATATGGTACACTGCAATAATGATATAATAGGAGCAGGTGCTCTGTTACAGAAAAAGAACACTGCAATTAAGAGATAATAGGAGCAAGTGCTCTGTTACAGATAAAGTACACTGCAATAATGAGATAATAGTAGCAGTTGCTCTGTTAAAGATTAAGAACATTGCAATTATGAGATAATATGAGCAGGTGCTCTGTAACAGATAAAGTACACAGCAATTATGAGATAATTGTTACAGATAAAGTACACTGCAATGATGAGATAATAGGAGCAGGTGCTCTGTAACAGATAAAGTACATTGCAATAATAAGATAATAGGAGCAGGCACTCTGTTACAGATAAAGTACACTGCAATGATGAGATAATAGGAGCAGGTGCTCTGTAACAGATAAAGTACATTGCAATAATAAGATAATAGGAGCAGGCACTCTGTTACAGATTAAGTACACTGCAATAATGAGATAATTAGAGTAGGCACTCTGTTACAGATAAAGAACACTGCAATAATGAGATAATAGGAGCAGGCGCTCTGTTACAGATAAAGTACACTGCAATAAAGAGATAATAGGAGCAGGCGATCTGTTACAGATAAAGTACACTGCAATAATGAGATAATAGGAGCAGGTGCTCTGTTACAGATAAAGTACACTGCAATAATGAGATAATAGGAGAGGTGCCCTGTTACAGATAAAGTACACTGCAAAAATGAGACAAAAGGGGCATACACTCTGTTACAGATAAAGTGCACTGCAATTATGAGATAATAGGAGCAGGTGCTCTGTTACAGATAAAGTACAGTGCAATAATGAGATAATAGGAGCAGGCGCTCTGTTACAGATAAAGTTCACTGCAATAATGAGATAATAGGAGCAGGCACTCTGTTACAGATAAAGAACACTGCAATAATGAGATAATAGAAGCAGGTGCACTGTTACAGATCAAGTACACTGCAATAATGAGATAATAGGAGCAGGCGCTCTGTTACAGATAAAGAACACTGCAATAATGAGATAATAGGAGCAGGCACTCTGTTACAGATAAAGTACACTGCAATAATGAGATAATAGGAGAAGGCTCTCTGTTACAGATAAAGTACACTGCAATAATGAGATAATAGGACCAGTTGCTCTGTTACAGACAAAATACACTGCAATAATGAGATAATAGGACCAGGTGCTCTATTACAAATAAAGTACACTGCAATAATGAGATAATGGGAGCAGGCGCTCTGATACAGATAAAGTACACTGCAATAATGAGATAATAGGAGCAGGTGCACCGTTACAGATAAAGTACACTGCAATGAGATAATAGGAGCAGGTGCTCTGTTACAGATAAAGTACGCTGCAATAATGAGATAATAGGAGCAGGTGATCTGTTACAGATAAAGTACACTGCAATAATGAGATGATAGGAGCAGGTGATCTGTTACAGATAAAGTACACTGCAATAATGAGATAATAGGACCAGTTGCTTTGTTACAGACAAAGTACACTGCAATAATGAGATAATAGAAGCAGGTGCTCTGTTACAAATAAAGTACACTGCAATAATGAGATAATAGGAGCAGGTGATCTGTTACAGATAAAGTACACTGCAATAATGAGAGAATAGGAGCAGGCGCTCTCTTACAGATAAAGAACACTGCAATAATGAGAAAATAGGAGCAGGCGCTCTGTTACAGATAAAGTTCACTGCAATAATGAGATAATAGGAGCAGACGCTCTGTTACAGATAAAGTACACTGCAATAATGAGATAATAGAAGCAGGCCCCTGTTACAGATAAAGTACACTGCAATAATGAGATAATAGGAGCAGGCGCTCTGTTACAGATCAAGTACACTGCAATATTGAGATAATAGGAGCAGGCGCTCTGTTACAGATAAAGAACACTGCAATAATGAGATAAAAGGAGCAGGCACTCTGTTACAGATAAAGTACACTGCAATAATGAGATAAAAGGAGCAGGCACTCTGTTACAGATAAAGTACACTGCAATAATGAGATAATAGGAGCAGGCTCTCTGTTACAGATAAAGAACACGACAATAATGAGATAATAGAAGCAGGCACTGTTACAGATAAAGTACACTGCAATAATGAGATAATAGGAGCAGATTCTCTGTTACAGATTAATTACAATGCAATAATGAGATAATAGGAGCAGGCACTCTGTAACAGATAAAGTACACTGCAATAATGTGATAATAGGACCAGGTGCTCTGTTACAAATAAAGTACACTGCAATAATAAGATAATAGGAGCAGGTGATCTGTTACAGATAAAGTACACTGCAATAATGAGATAATAGGAGCAGGTGCTCTGCTACAGATATAGAACTCTGCAATATTGGAATAATAGGAGCAGGCACTATGTTACAGATAAAGTACACTGCAATAATGAGATAATAGGATCAGGTACTCTGTTACAGATAAAGTACACAGCAATAATGAGACAATAGGAGTAGGCAATCTGTTACAGATAAAGTACACTGCAATAATGAGATAATAGGAGCAGGTGCTCTGTTACAGATTAAGAACATTTCAATAATGAGATAATAGGAGTAGGTGCTCTGTTACAGATACGATACACTGCAATAATGAGATAATAGGTGCAGGTGCTCTGTTACAGATAAAGTACACTGCAATAATGAGATAATAGGATCAGGTGATCTGTTACAGATAAAGTACACTGCAATAATGAGATAATAGGATCAGGTGATCTGTTACAGATAAAGTACACTGCAATAATGAGATAATAGGAGCAGGTGCACCGTTACAGATAAAGTACACTGCAATAATGAGATAATAGGAGCAGGTGCTCTGTTACAGATAAAGTACACTGCAATAATGATATAATAGGAGCAGATGCTCTGTTACAAATAAAGTACACTGCAATAATGAGATAATATGAGCAGGCGCTCTGTTACAGATAAAGTACACTGCAATAATGAGATAATAGAAGCAGGTGCACTGTTACAGATCAAGTACACTGCAATAATGAGATAATAGGAGCAGGTGCTCTGTTACAAATTAAGTACACTGCAATAATGAGATAATAGGAGCAGGTGCTCTGTTACAGATAAAGTACACTGCAATAATGAGATAATAGGAGCAGGTGCACCGTTACAGATAAAGTACACAGCAATAATGAGATAATAGGAGCAGGTGCTCTGTTACAGATTAAGAACATTGCAATTATGAGATAATATGAGCAGGCTCTTTGTTATAGATAAAGTATACTGCAAGAATGAGATAATAGGAGCAGGCGCTCTATTACAGATAAAGTACACTGCAATAATAAGATAATAGGAGCAGGCGCTCTGTTACAGATAAAGTACACTGCAATAATGAGATAATAGGAGCAGGTGCACCGTTACAGATAACGTACACTGCAATAATGAGATAATAGGAGCAGGTGCTCTGTTACAGATAAAGTACACTGCAATAATGATATAATAGGAGCAGATGCTCTGTTACAAATAAAGTACACTGCAATAATGAGATAATATGAGCAGGCGCTCTGTTACAGATAAAGTACACTGCAATAATGAGATAATAGAAGCAGGTGCACTGTTACAGATCAAGTACACTGCAATAATGAGATAATAGGAGCAGGTGCTCTGTTACAAATTAAGTACACTGCAATAATGAGATAATAGGAGCAGGTGCTCTGTTACAGATAAAGTACACTGCAATAATGAGATAATAGGAGCAGGTGCACCGTTACAGATAAAGTACACAGCAATAATGAGATAATAGGAGCAGGTGCTCTGTTACAGATTAAGAACATTGCAATTATGAGATAATATGAGCAGGCTCTTTGTTATAGATAAAGTATACTGCAAGAATGAGATAATAGGAGCAGGCGCTCTATTACAGATAAAGTACACTGCAATAATAAGATAATAGGAGCAGGCGCTCTGTTACAGATCAAGTACATTGCAATAATGAGATAATAGGAGCAGGTGCTCTGTAACAGATAAAGTACACTGCAATAATGAGATAATAGAAGCAGGTGCACTGTTACAGATCAAGTACACTGCAATAATAAGATAATAGGAGCAGGCGCTCTGTTACAGATCAAGTACATTGCAATAATGAGATAATAGGAGCAGGTGCTCTGTAACAGATAAAGTACACTGCAATAATGAGATAATAGGATCAGGTACTCTGTTACAGATAAAGTACACTGCAATAATGAGATAGTAGGAGCAGGTGCTCTGTTACAGATAAAGTACACTGCAATAATGAGATAATAGGAGCAGGCGCTCTGTTACAGATAAAATACACTGCAATAATAAGATAATAGGAGCAGGCGCTCTGTTACAGATCAAGTACATTGCAATAATGAGATAATAGGAGCGGGTGCTCTGTAACAGATATGGTACACTGCAATAATGATATAATAGGAGCAGGTGCTCTGTTACAGAAAAAGAACACTGCAATTAAGAGATAATAGGAGCAAGAGCTCTGTTACAGATAAAGTACACTGCAATAATGAGATAATAGTAGCAGTTGCTCTGTTACAGATTAAGAACATTGCAATTATGAGATAATATGAGCAGGTGCTCTGTAACAGATAAAGTACACAGCAATTATGAGATAATTGTTACAGATAAAGTACACTGCAATGATGAGATAATAGGAGCAGGTGCTCTGTAACAGATAAAGTACATTGCAATAATAAGATAATAGGAGCAGGCACTCTGTTACAGATAAAGTACACTGCAATGATGAGATAATAGGAGCAGGTGCTCTGTAACAGATAAAGTACATTGCAATAATAAGATAATAGGAGCAGGCACTCTGTTACAGATAAAGTACACTGCAATAATGAGATAATTAGAGTAGGCACTCTGTTACAGATAAAGAACACTGCAATAATGAGATAATAGGAGCAGGCGCTCTGTTACAGATAAAGTACACTGCAATAAAGAGATAATAGGAGCAGGCGATCTGTTACAGATAAAGTACACTGCAATAATGAGATAATAGGAGCAGGTGCTCTGTTACAGATAAAGTACACTGCAATAATGAGATAATAGGAGAGGTGCCCTGTTACAGATAAAGTACACTGCAAAAATGAGACAAAAGGGGCATACACTCTGTTACAGATAAAGTGCACTGCAATTATGAGATAATAGGAGCAGGTGCTCTGTTACAGATAAAGTACACTGCAATAATGAGATAATAGGAGCAGGCACTCTGTTACAGATAAAGTACACTGCAATAATGAGATAATAGGAGCAGGCGCTCTGTTACAGATCAAGTACACTGCAATATTGAGATAATAGGAGCAGGTGCTCTGTTACAGATAAAGTACACTGCAATAATGAGATAATAGGAGCAGGCACTCTGTTACAGATAAAGAACACTGCAATATTGAGATAACAGTAGCAAGTGCTCTGTACTACAATAAAGAGATTTTAAATAATATCTGATGCTCTGTTACATAAACTAAAGTGTGATTATGAATATGTGATAACAGGTACACTGTTGCAGATAAAGTACAATGTGATATTAAATGAGATCGAGGTAGCAGGTGCTCATGATTATGTGATTTTGGCCGAGATAACAGTAGCTGGTACTCTGCGACAGATCAAGGACTATGCAATAATGGTACATGTATGAACATGTAGCTCTCTGCTAGTCCATTTAAAATATTTTGGTAGCAAACTGTGTGGACCCAGATCAGACTGCTCTAGGAGCAGTCCATACTATTTGACTATTTGTCTCTATGCCAAAATTAGTATTTAACAGACCTAAGCATTTACATAAAGCAGAAAATTTCAGCAGACGACATTTTCAGATGCATTTTTTTCGTTGCAGGTGAAGGGCATAAAACTCTGAACCAATATATTAATCCTTTTCCCTGCCATTCAGGACAACAGCTTCTGCTTTACTTGGGTGGTCAATGGTCAATATTATAAACAATATGAAACCAGATAGCAGTCTGATCAGGGTTCATTATGAAGTCAGTGTAAATGCTTCCATGATAAAATTACTAATCTGGGGCGTATCTGAATACACATTTATGCAGTAGACGTAATAAGCAGACCGCATTTCATGGACGAAAAAAATCTAAGCAGAAAAAGTTTATTTCCAGATTATTCCTGTATATATGTTATTATATACATACAATTCTTCTGAAGAAAATATCAAATCTTACATTTCACACGTAATAATATTCCCTTTTAAATAAAATACCAGCTTGTCTCTTGAAAACTATAGAATCATGAATGATAAACTGACATAATCTTCATTACCTGTTTAATTATAAAATGCTCCAAACAAGTGTTTATCTGGAGCAACCACCAATCCTTTGTGGAATTGTCAACATCAAAAGTACTATTGAGCCGGTTTCCAGCATAAGGTACAATTTGGCATGTGCGCCCATCGAAGACTCAGATCAGCCTGCGCAATAGCGCAGGCTGATCAGAGTCTACAATGGGCGCTCTATGGGTAGCCAAGCGTCCATCGTTTCTTCAGTCGGAAAACTAAGACTCTGACCAGACTGTGTGGATGCGCAGACTGATTTGAATTTTTGGTGTATGCACGTGTCAGTGTATACCTTATGCTGGATACCAGCTCTATTACAGATTCATGCTGAGAAAATGTTCAAGTACATTGAACTGTCTTTGTGTGTCTCTCTCTCCGATATAAGGAGGGGATTGCTTCAAGGTGTATCAGAAGTTGATTTGTACTCAAATCAATAGAATCACCCTGAACATCATTAACTCATTGCACTACTGGGTAGTTTTTCATGTTTTTGTTGTCGTCTGCTGACTTTTTTCAAAATAAACTTTTTCAAAAAATTCCTTCAGGAACACTATCAGAGCGTCAAACCGTTTGGATCCAGATCAGGACCGAAGTTTTGTTGGTCCTGATCTGGATCCAAACTGTTTGCAAAAGTTATCAGCGGACGACAAATGTTACCGCTAACAAGGATGGAGCTAAAAGTATAGGTGAATTGTACATGTATTCTTCCCAATCCTAGTTTAAACACTTATTTTCCAAATTAAAATGGCCCCTTTGACATGTGACATTATTCGCTGTCTTGCCCTTGTATCTCATTCATAGCAGAGGTGTGAATAAAGACTCTGGATAAAATTAAGACATCTATAGCCCCACTAGACAGCTGCACATGCATGTTTAACCCTTAAAGCACCAAGAAAAAAATGCATCTGAAAATGTTGTCTGCTGAAGTCGTCTGCTGCAAAAAATTGCCTAACATTATTGACGATTTAAGACTTTGTTTTTGTGGGGTTTTTTTTTGTTTGATTCTTTACGTCCCAGTCAACAGCTTTTCAGTCATGTTGGGACGGGTCTTCCTAGGTTGAACCAGTACAAAGCAGAGGTTAAAGTGTCTTGCTCAAGAGCACAATGAAGGGCGTCCCATGAAGCTTGAGTCTGCAACCCTTGATCTCGAGTCAAGCACTCTACCACTGAGCCGCCACCCTCCTCAATGGTAAGACTGACTCCAGTCCTTAAAACAATTTTTCATCAATGTATCATAACAAGTAGCGGATAAGTGTTGATCATAATTATTATCATATACTGTAAACATTGTAAACCAAGATCTTAAACTCTAAAATGTGCATGCTATTATAAGCACAAAGTATATCTGATTTGGTGCAATTTTATCAGTTTTAATATATGATGTACATAAAACAGATCTCAATCAGCTGGCTTCTGATCATCAGATGATTCTAGTCAGCTGGTATGGATCTAAATAACTTTCACAAGAAGATATAGAAATGGACATTCCAAATTAATTACTGCAAACCAGGAATAGCTGATCCATTGTATATTAATAACAGTATTATGAGGCCAGGGGTCAGTTGCGTTCTTGAGGCATTATACAGAGTATGCACTCTTGTGGGGATCTGGGGGTACTCCCCTGTATGGGGCCAGGGAAGAAGCCCTGTGGCAGAAAATGGTTTTAGTGCATTCCAAATGGCTAAAATGAGCCCTCAAGACACGCAACTAAACACTATTAGCTGCATTTTTCTTCCAAAAACCACTCAAAAAGAAGACCAAAACGAACTATTGTTTAACAGGTCAAAAGTATTGCACAATGCTCTAAAGGGAGCATTCTGCAATACTTTCCACCTTCATTAAGCTACCATTTGTCATTAAGATCAGATTTTTCGTCTATTTTTGAGTGGCCGCTTAAGACAGGTTTTACTGTTACTAAAAAATGTGTCAAGTTGTAGGCACATGCGTATTTGTGTATACATGCAGGGGGTTGTAGTTCACAGTTTCTGTATTCCAAGTTACATGGATTCATTTATCTCAACTGAGTGAGTATCCATGTGCATGTAAGGTTGGCCCCAAAATCATTCAAACTGAAGAGGCAAATGAGACACAACAGGCAGCAGACAATGAGATGTTATCAGCATGGACCTTCTTTGTAAATCAACAGATAAATTAGCCTAGACATGACACAAAAATAACTTGATACCAGTCATCACATTTCATGTACCAGACAATTCACATGAATGTTTGTTTGTGTTGATGCTTTACCTCCCTGTCAATAAATTTTTCAGCCATGCTGGGAGACTATGGTTGTTTTCCTACCTTCCTGGGTTAAGCAGAGGATAAAGTAAGGACACAGTGCCTCAGGTGAGTCTCGAACTAGGGTCACTCTACACTTAAAACACAGCCATCAGAGAGTATATGATATGGCACATTGATGAAAAATTGTTTTAAGGACTGGAGCCAGTCTAGGTTAAAGGTGGTTTCATTAGCACTTGGAGCCCACATTACAATACAAACTCAGCAGGATCCATGAATGAGGCTTCTACCTCCTATCTGGATTTATGTATGTATTAAATTCATAGGGCCAGTTAAGCGAAAATTGTGATTATTTTCATATGCATCAGTTTAAACATGTGTTTTGGGGACTAAAAAGAACCGTCTCATTGAGACGGTTCTTTTGAGTACCCACAACATATGTTTTGGTTGAGAAATAAGAAAAATAATTTTCGGTTTCGCTCTCTTATCTGGAGGCCTTTTCCAATGGGATCAGTGACCCAAATGAGAAAATATAGATGACTGGTTCATTAGATCCATTAACTCTTTGCCTGCTAGTGTTGTCCGCTGACAAATCCGTTAACCTTTGCAAAAAGTATGGACCCAGATCAGGTATGACAAAACATGGTTTCTGATCTAGATCAAAACTATTTGACACTCTGATGGAACATTGAAAGATTTTTAAATCTGACGTTGAAAGAGATCAACAGAAAACAAAAAATCATGAAAAAAAATCCCAACATGCAAAGAGTTAAGACCTATAGATAAAGAAAGAAAAACAATTTTCTGCTCCACAAAAGCGTTTGTTGTGGTGCCCATTGGAAGTGTTGAGATGCTTCGCAAATGAATACCCACAACATACATGTTTTCTTTGAGAAACAAGAAAAATAGCACCCATGTCCTCCTAGGACACTCTGAGGCCCAGGTTTAGATATTAAAACAAAAAATTTCAGCGTAAAATTGTAAATATTTTCTTACCTATCAGTTTAACATATGTTTTGGGTGCTCAAAAGAACCGTCTCAATGAGACGATTCTTTTGAGTACCCACAACATATGTTTTGGATGAGAAATAAGAAAAATATTTTTCATTACACATTGGTTGAGGTCTGTAATATCTAAACCTGTCAGTCAATGACCTGTAAGTCAATGGCACTATGTACACTTGTTATTGTAATATTGATGACCAATGGCACAAAAATAATTGGATCTAGGTCACGTTTTCACATATTAACAGATATTTTGCTAGGCTTTCAAGATACTTCACTCTTGTCCTGCTGAACCCATATATATCCTCTTTAGAAAACAGTGTAAAATTTGGGGCCGATTTTCAGCCCCTTCTCACTCCGGGGCTTCCCAATTTAAAAATAAGCAATACAGGGCTCTACAATACATGTCAGTATGTTCACAGCGGATAAGAATCTGTCCTTATCGGCTACTTGATAACACCTATACTAGTAGAATCATCGTCAAGTTGGGTCCTGCTATTTCAAGGAAAAACAAAATATCAGATCTAGCACAGAATGTTATTGGCCCAACCCTAAGGAGCTCAATTTCTGATGAAGAAATTATATATGTTTTTAACGGCTTGCACATTCGTACAACACTTACGGCTTTTTTGACGCATGCATCGGTTGCTGTAATGCACAAATTTATATATAACTTGAAAATTAGTACAAGTTTTATAATTTAAAAACTGTACATATATACATAATTGTAACCCTTAAAGCACCAAGAAAAAAATGCATCTGAAAATGTCGTCTGCTGCAAATAATTGCCTGACATTACTGACAAATTAGTACAGAAGCAAACAGCGTGGACCCAGAACAGACTGATTTGGGTCCACACTGTTTGCCATAGAGGCTTCTTCAACATTTCAGCAGACGAGAAAAGCAGGCGACTTTTGTGGCGATTGGCGCATTAAGGGTTAATATTAGATTTATTCAATAATTGGAATCCACCACCATTTATGGTTGGAGTTAATTAATCTTTATCATTCTGCAGTAAGGTGTGAAGGTGCTATCAAAACAAAAGGTCCAATCCTAGGTGTTTTTTCCTAGGTGCTGCCTTTAAAAAATGAATCTTTTTCCTGCTGAACATATCCCCTTTTGAAAACAATGGCTGGCTTTGGAACAAGCTGGCAGATCACGTTCACTATTTTCAATGCAGTCTGTTTGTCCTTTGTAATAAAATAAATGTTATCAATCAATCAAACTGATTGAAAAGTTTATTTGGAAGTCACAGCAGGTGGCGTATTCAGCAGAATAAAGATTAAAAGAAATCGTAATCAGGTTATTCAGATGCACTAAATATTAATTATATTATAGGTCCTATATTATATCAATAGGTTGTCTTGATTGATCATTTCACAAAATGGCTTGGATACACTGTCACACAGAACGGCAACTTTATTCATACAGAAAGAACCAGGCAGAATCTAAAAGAACAGATTCAGATACATGTAGAGCCCTTGCAGCAACAACTGTCCAAACCACCTTGATAGTATCAAAGGACCAGTATTGTCTATTGACCACTTTAGGAGCATTGAAAAGGACTGTTTAAATAACAGTTTACAACTGAGGACAGCTTACCTACCAAACCTTGTTTCAGGTGCCTCATTAGTGATTTTAAATCTCTTGCCAAGGCTGATCAGTCCAACTCTTAATCTCATGGATTTATATCAATATTGGGCCTAATGAAGGTGTTATTAATCAACTCTTTCCTAAGTTTCCTTGGTAGCGGTAACTTTTGTCACCTGCTAATAACCTTTGCAAACAGTTTGGACACAGATCAGCACCGACAGAATGTCGGAATACACGACAAAAAAGCATGTATGAATATTTTGTCATGAACTAGCACATCTGTTCATAAGATCTTGCCATTATGAGTTCCTGTCGAAGTTAAGCATGTATGAATATTTTGTCATGAACTAGCAGATCTGTTCATAAGATCTTGCGATTATGAGTTACTGTCGAAGTTGTCTTGAAAATTATCCAAATACTTTTGATATGACCCCCGTTTGAACACACAATAGACTCTTCAATCCACCGGACCATGCGTTTTGTAAACCAAAGATCGGGACAAAAGGAAGTGGGCTTGTTGCACTTACCCTGCCGTTGAATCGCCAGGATCATGTCTTGATGACCGACGCCTGCGCTTGGAGAATTCCGATCCAGAAGAGTGCCTTTCTTTCCGTGATCTCAACACGGGTATTGAGGGCCTGGGAAATGCATTATTATTGTTCGATTTTACACTCCCGTTTAAACGTAAAATTTTATCCAGCAACTGGGATTTACACTTTTTTCGTGCATCTACTTTTTCTTCACAAAAGCATGCATGATTTAATCCGTTTGTCTTGCACATTAGATTTAATTTAGCTGTACACTTATCCCCCATATCTTTCCGTTCAATCGAACCGCACTCGACTGCTGCCATCTTGAAACATTCTCGGTACGTCACACGTTTCTGTGTGGATTTCCCAAGCGTGACGTATGCACAGTTGATGAAGGGATTCCCCAAATGAAGTGTTGACTGACCTCAAAATTTACAGCTACATTGCAAAAGATCAGCATTCTGTATGCTAATTTTGTGTAAGATTGACCTCAGTTTGTTGTAGAAGTTATATTTAATATAAAACATAGTATAAATCAGCCATTTATTGAATTACACCCATAACTTCACACTTTGTGTACCCCACCCACCCATTAACTATCTATCCTAGTTGAGTTGAAAACAGAAATACAGAGTTATGGAACAACTTCTCTTTATTGCACTATAGATATGTTACATGACAACATGAATACGGGCTAGAGTAGAGTCTAGACCTTAGAATCAGTCAGCCACTATCCCTTTCGCGGGACATCCCTTTACTTCGCTAAATAGTATTAAGGAAAAAAGGCATGCATGGTCGCAATATTATGCAACTAAAAGAAAATGTGACTTTGAAAGATACAAGAGAGTGAGAAATCAGACTAATGAAGTAGTGCGCGCAGCAAAGAGGAACTTTGAGAGGAAAATTGCGGGAAAAGTGAAAAATGAAAGTAAGCATTTTTGGAAATATGTTAGAAGCAAAGTCAAATCTCAGAGCTCAGTGACTAATTTGAAACGGGACGACTCTTCAGTGACTGAATCAGATCAAGAAAAAGCGGAAGTATTGAATGACTTTTTTGCTAGTGTTTTTACCCGTGAAAACCAGGATGAAATGCCAACCATGAATGATAAGGAATTTGATAAACCATTGAACAATATAGCTATTAAAGCTGAACTGGTAGAGAAAGTCTTAAAAGGTTTGAACCCGGGTAAATCTATGGGACCTGATGAAATAAACCCACTATTGCTTAAAACCATGTCAAAAGTATTTTCAGTGCCTCTGGCTATCATCTTTCAAGAATCTGTTAGTTCAGGAACAATTCCAAAAATATGGAAGGATGCTCGAGTAACGCCACTGTTTAAAAAAGGTCAGAAGTCCGATCCAGGCAATTATCGCCCTGTTAGCCTCACATCAGTCGTTTGTAAGTGTTTAGAGACAATTATAAGGGCTCAGATACTTGAACATTTAGTCAGAAATAAACATATATCTGTTTCTCAATTTGGATTCCGTTCTGGTCGTTCCTGTATATTACAGTTGATAGATGTCCTGGAAGATTGGTCACAGTACATTGAGGATGATGAAAGTTGGGACACTATTTATTTAGATTTTTCTAAGGCTTTTGACAGTGTGGCACATAAACGTTTATTACACAAAATATCAGCCTTTGGTATCCGGGGATCTGTTTTATCATGGATACAAGATTTTTTAACAGGACGTAGACAATATGTATCAGTAAAGGGAGGATCTTCTTCATGGAAAGATGTTTTAAGTGGGGTACCCCAGCTGGGCAATGTCCTGGGGCCTATATTATTTATATTATATATAAATGACCTTCCTGAAGTCGTGAATAGTATTGTGAAGATTTTTGCAGATGATACAAAAATTTATAACCAAGACAGTAATAGTGACATCATCCAGCAAGACTTAGATGCATTGTGTACATGGGCACAAATATGGCAATTGAGATTTAATGTGAACTAGAACACATTCGATGGCGCGCCATCGCAAATCCCCACGCTCTCGAAGAAATCTAATGGTAATTGAAGGTCACCAGTTTGATCATAGGTAAAAAAATTTCAGTGTATCCTGGTATACTGCTCAGCCCCGTTAATTTGATATGCCACATGTACATGTTCAGAAAATTAAATTTTTGACCCCTCCCCAAGGCCCCAGGGGGCCGGGACCAAAAAAATTGTGCCGGTGCATGTGCCATTCATGTGAGTAACTCAAACACAAAATCTGGTTGAATTTCGGAAAAAAAATTTTTTTGACCCCCCAGCCCCCCACGGTACGCCCAAGTCCCACCCCTGGGCATGACCCAGGCGGCCAAATGAAAATCCCGTCTGATATGTTTTATATCTTTCATTTGTGAGAAGATATACAAAGTTTGGTTTAAAAATCTTTGAAATTGACTTTGTAATTCAGATTTAATGATATTTGACCTTTTGGCCCCTCCCCAAGGCCCCAGGGCGCGAGGACCAAAAAAATGGCGCCGGTGCGTGTGCCATTTATGTAAGAAACTCACACACCAAATCTGGTTGAATTTCGGGAAAAAATTTTTTTGACCGCCCCAACCCCCCACGGTACCCCCAAGTCCGACCCCTAGGGCATGACCCAGGCTGCCAAATGAAAATCCCGTCTGATATGTTTTATATCTTTCATGTGGGAGAAGACACACAAAGTTTGGTCAAAAAATCTTTCAAATTGACTTTGTAATTGAAATTTAATGACATTTAATGATATTTGACCTTTTGGCCCCTCCCCAGGGCCCCAGGGGGTGGGGCCAAAAAAAAATGTGCCGTTGCACGCCCCATTCATGTGAGCAACCCACACACCAAATTTGGTTGAATTTCGTCCAATGGTTTAGGAGGAGATAGCGTGACGGACGGACGGACAGACGGACAGACGGACGGACGGACAGACGGAGGCGATTGCAATATCCCCATCGCTTTTTTAAAAAAGCGTGGGGATAAAAAGTGTAAGACTGTTCATTATGGTAAAAACAATCAATGTTATCATTATACCATGAATTTTGAAGATATAGAGACTGCAAGTGAAGAGAAGGATTTAGGGGTAACCTTTCAACAGGACTTAAAGTTTAGTAGTCACATTGCTGAAAAAGTTAATAAAGCTAACAGTACATTATCATTAATAGTTAGAACTTTTGATTATATTGAGAAAGACTCCTTTATTCTCCTATACAAATCCCTTGTTAGGCCACATGTGGAATATGGGAACACAATATGGTATCCCTTCTTAAGGAAAGACATTGAAAGTGTGGAGAAAATACAGAGACGTGCAACAAAACTTATTCCTGAATTGAAAGATATGACCTATACAGAAAGATTAAAAAAGTTAAAATTACCTAGTTTGGCTCATAGAAGAAGACGTGGTGACCTGATTCAGGCATTCAAAATTATCAAAGGCATAGAGGACATTCCTTCCGAAAGATTTTTTAAATTGTGTACCTCATCATCAACCCGTGGTCATAGTCTCAAGTTGGAGAAGCCCCGTTGTAGAACAACATTACGATTACAGCAGTTTTCACAGAGAATTATAAACGACTGGAATTCTTTGCCAGAGGGAGCGGTACTGGCAAAGGATGTGAATGAGTTTAAATCAAAAATAGACCAACACTGGAACCATTAAGTCATGTATGATTATTGATCAGTTATCATGTCAGTTTTGACATATATTATCATTTAACTGTAAAGCAAACCTGTACTTATGATGCTCAGCAAAACTGTTAAGAAAATTAATAAGACACAGTGACAGAAAAATTCTAAAACGAAGTCGGGCTTAAAAAGGAGATATCTCCTTCCCTCAGAGCCCAGCAACGATTCTCAAGGTATTTCTCAAGGTACTTCACTGGTGTGGGTTCGAATCCCACTGCTGCCACCTAATGTAACGTGAGCCAACAAACTCTGTCAGTGGAAAAGCATGCTCACAAGTTTGGTTTATCGCTTACAGGATACATTTACCTCAGACATTTACCTTTACTCGCAACCGTGTTTCAGATTTATTACAAGAAGGACAGAAAACAGTATGCAACCTGATCCGCCTTTACCATCAAAATGTCAAACAGTTTGGATCCAGACTAATCCGAGCCTTCTCTGATGTTTAAGTGGCTTTCCAATTTTGATAATTGCCACTAACATCAGAGTAACTCCTATTACGAAAATCCAGAATTTTCTTCACCTATCAAAATTTGGGTATTTTTACCAGCAATATTGACAGATGAATGATGAATTCATTAGATAACTGCTTAAAATGATAAAACTAATGAACATACAACTGAAAATTAAAGTAGTTTCCATTTTTAAGTGATTAATGGGAAATGATGGGTAACGAAAATAGCTTAATCACCAACTATATGTGAACAGACCTTAGGCTTCAATAGGTGTGGATAATTTCCATCTTTGTAAGATTTAAATGAAAAACATCATTTTATTTTAGAGATAAATCATAGCTCGACCCTATTTTAACTTTTTATGTCACCGATCTTTCATTCAATTACCATATTTTTCATTTAATGTGCCCAGCCACAACTGGCTGGGAGAATTCTGGATTTTCGATAGCTAAGTTGCTCTGACGGTAGTGGCAAATATCAAAATTAAGAAAAGCCACTAAAACGTCAGAGAAAACTCGGACTAGATCCAGACCAGGCCATTTGTTTCTTCTTCCAATACTGAGCAGGACTCCTCTGGAGCATGCTTGCACACTGTGAACTATGGACATGTGAGGAAGGGTTGGTAATGCAGTAAAGACAGGTTAAAACATCTGATATCTAGCTACTCAATCTCAACAACCATCCTCGTCTGGTATACTTTGAGGGATGGTGAATCAATTAAGGTTGTCAGATATGGGCTGGGTCCAAACTGTTTGCAAAGGTTATCAACAGACAACACTTAAAGAGTTAATGGTCGATCCTAATCCAGATCCACACTGTTTGTAAGGGAAACCTTAACAATAGTTCTGAGAGAAGATGATTAATATATTTTGTCAGACAATCTATTTGCTATACAGACCTGAATGCTATTGAATTTACTCAATTTATTTTCATTCATGAATACCATCGGAGTGTCAAACAGTTAGTTTGGATCCTGATCAGACCTGACCTCTGGGTCCAATTGATTGCAATTTGTATCAGCAGAGGACACTATGTATAGCAGGTAAAGAGTTAAAGGTAGATTCCATATTTAAAAATCTTAACCCTTTATGCCCGAATGGATTCTTCCTTGTGGTTTGATGCAATAAACTTGGGATTGTCCATTGTATATACATTTGTACTGAGGGATCACAGGTTATAATTTCCACATAAAAAATGTATGGTTTTGCTGAAGATTGTTTTTGTCATAGCAAACGGTGTAGACCCTGATGAAATGCCGCATTATGCGGCATTTCATCTGGGTCTTCACTATTTGCCAAAATACGCATTTAGGAATCACCAGTACATAAAGAGTTAATGGTCTTTTACTGTCAACCATATATTGCAGAAATTAGATATGTGAAGGATTACAATAATGGAGCATACTGAGGCGTACCAGCGTGTCCCCCACCCCTATGATGACCTTGATGACGACATAAGCTACAGCAGCGGAGATGACAATGACAGTGACTATGGAGCAGACAATGAAGACAATGACGACTATCCAGATGAGACCTACGTCGCAAAAGATCCGGGTGCATTCCGGTATAACAGGAAACTTTTTATGGTGTCTCTGCCATGTGCACTGATGGTTCTTTCACTGGTGGGGGAAATGTAAGTACTGTGAGAGTCTCTGTGAATCGTAGCACTAGACCACTCTGTATGGACAAATATTATGAGGGTATCTTAACTCCTCATAATGTTTCAGGGAATAAGCAAGGGAGCGACTAGGGCAAAATAGTCGCCATAGGGGCCAAAATTTCGCCCAAAATGGGCCCCATAGAGAAGTGGGAGTCTCCCTTAAATTTTTTTTTTTAGGAAGTATCATTTTCTTTTTGACACCACACAAGCGCAAGCTGTGCTCATAATCTACTTCCATTGCATCATGGTATTTCTCCTTCCATTTAATGGCAATAGTAAGTGTTATGGCTAATTTGCATCTAAACTGACAGAAAATGCCGTAGTTTTGCGCTTTAACTTCTCCCTATCTGACTATCACTTCTCCCTAATTTTCCTAAAGGTAAGTCACTTCTCCCTACTGTCAGGACCTAGCTTTAACCCTGATGTTTGTCTAATAATTCCTTCACTAAATTTTACCATAATTACCTTTATATTCAGACTCTAAATATTAAGAACAGATCAGAAATTGTATTTATTCAGGGCTCCAGACTGAGATAAGAGGGGGTAAAGGGTATTTCAGTATTGATTTTTTGGAATTCAGCATTGAAAATTAAATTGAGGGGTGAAAATACCCTTTGCAGTTTGAGGTTTCAGTGCTGATATTTAATTTATGTGGTGAAATCTTTTATTCTTAGTAAGAAAAAACTAATTAATATACACCAATTGTATAAATCTTGGAAGTTTTCCTAAAAAAACGCAACATGTATTTGAAAGAGGCAACTTTTCTTTAAAAATTGTTAAGCAAATATTAGGTCTTTTTACAAGGCTTTGCATTTTCTGCAATTTGATATTTTCAATATGGAGTAAAATACTCATTAAATTAAAAAGTAGGGGGCAGGGCTCGAAATATCTGAAACTAGGCACTCGCCCTGCATCACAAAAAATATTGGCATATATGGGAAAAAAATAATTTTCACTAGAAATATCAAAATTTTCACTTGCCCTGCAGCTTGAGCAACTCGTAAATACGAGCGGACGAGTGCTATTTTCGAGCCCTGGGGGGTGAAATAGTCAGAAATACCCATTGGTCCAAATCCTTATCTAGACCACTGTTTATTGTTTTATTTTTTATTAGGATTTAAGTTGTTTTTAGTGAAAGAATGGATTTGCACTGGTTCAACCCAGGTAACTATACCGACATGACTGAATAATTGTTGATTGGCATGTAAAGCATCAAGCAAAGTAGAGAAGAAGGCAAAGATCAAGACCGATACAATCAAGTACCATACCTGACTCGGAAAACCATATGGGAAAGTGACAAGTAAACAGAACACACAAGAGAGCCAAGAGGTCAGCTCTTTCCCATCAGGTGAACACAAGGCTGCAAGGAACAGACAAGACAGCATAACAAAGATATACATGAAACATAATCAAAAAGGATCCCCAAAAGAAGCACCACCTTGGAGCGGTCAGCAAAAAACATCACTGTGATGGCTTAAACATGTTTAACAGTACCAACCTCACCCTTAGTCAAAATGTTTTTAACCCTTAAAGCGCCAAGAAAAAAAGCATCTGAAAATGTTGTCTGCTGCAAATAATTGCCTAACAGTACTGACAAATTAAGTATAGAAGCAAACAGTGTGGACCCAGTACAGACTGCTCCTATAGGAGCAGTCTGATCTGGGTCCACACTGTTTGCCATAGAGGCTTCTTAAACATTTCAGCAGACGAGAATAGCAGACAACTTTTGTTATGATTGGCACATTAAGGGTTAAAGGAATGGCAAACAATGTAAATGCTGTGCAGACTTCTCAGGTTTACAATGATTGTTTGATTAGGCCTTTTAGAATTCAGTTTGATGGCATTCTTTTTGCATTGATAATGTAATTATGGTTTGTGGGTTTGTATGGAAGATACTCCACCAGTGTTACCGGTTTATTATTTTTGTCACATATAAATCATTACACTGCCTCACTTGATGTCATAATGTACTTAAGTTGGAAATCACATGGCACTCAGTAGGTCTTTATATCTTTCATTTCCAGCTTATTGATGACAGTAAGCTTTGGAACAGGCCTAATAATTATACTAGATCCAAAAGGGGAAAAGAAAAGGTAAGAAATGAGATTTTCATAGTAAGAAAAGAGATTTTCATAGGTAAGAAATCAGATTTTCTTGAGTGAGAAATAAGTATTTCATATGTAAGAAATTAGTATTTCATGAAATAGTGTTTCATTGGTAAGAAATTGGCTAATTTTGTGGGTAAGAAATTAGTATGTCATAGGTAAGAAATGAACTTTTCATAGGTAAGAAATGAACTTTTCATAGGTAAGAAATGAAGTTTCACATCAAACATCATTTTTTTTACATCAAATGCTCTTCACTAGTCAAAATTCTAAATGAGCTGCTGAATATTAAAAAGAGGGTAAAATTTACTTTTCCAGTGTTGTAACATTTGCCTGTCTTGAACATAAAAATGTGCTGAAGGACTCAGGATAGAATTACAACACAATATCATGGCATTTCCAGGGGACAAAAATTCCACTCGTCCACTCGTAATTACGAGTGAAATCTAGAAAGGATGAGTAATAATTCTCAAAGCACTCGTCCTGTAGGACGAGTGCTTTGGGAAGAATTACTAGAGGGTGAGGATGAAAAACTGAGGGTGAAACTAGCATTTTCTGAGTATTGACTGTTGTCAGTGTATGGGATGCAGTTCTGAAACTGACTGGGTAAATATCATTTTAGCAGTGATATTTAGGGAACTTTATAAGTCATATTACATATTACTCCCTTATGTTCTCTATTGCATACACTTTTAAAGGACAAGTGCATGTGTTTGCAGGATGAGGACAAGTGCAATATTGAAATATTTTTGTCCCCTGATTTCCTATACAGCCCTGTAACTGAACTTTTTTCTTTCATATCAAATATCATTTATTTCACTCTGCTCAAAAACATTGGCTGCGCAAGGAAAAATACATAGACCAAAGGACCTTACATGAGTGCTCCTTTATTAAATTAGTTGAGGAAAAGAAATGAAATGTGAGGCTTGCAGAGTATTATTTCTCTTTCGCAAAAAGTTTAATATATGTTCAATAACACAGGAGCATTAATGTCATATGATGTTAAAACTACTTTAAAGTCAGATTTTTGGCATGAAAACTTTTAAGATTTTGTCAATATGTACACAATGTTGTTTTGGACATCGTTACTTGTACACTATTAAATATGTGGTTTATCGATTTTAATACATGGCATTATAACACAGCCAGATGCCATGTGATGATTAGCGATTCTCACAGAGATTTGGTTATTTCCAGCAGTATCAATCAAAGACCCCATTATCAGCTCGAGAGCTTTAGCTTGAGTGCTGATGATAGCTGAGGGTTGATACTGAGGGCTATAACCAAGACCCAGTGTTATGATATATTTATCACATACAGTTAAACCTGTGTAAATGGCCACTCTCAAAAAGACTAAAATTGGTTTCCATGACTAATTATCGCTTAATCACGGGTGGGCATCAGCGGAACTACCGCGAAATCGTGTTAACGTAAATTTGTTCCTTCATCACATCGGGACCTTTCGCGGTAGTGGCATCGTCACGGAAAATGCAAACAAAGGTAGGTACTCTTGCTTGTTTTGACTTTTTATAATAGAATGAGCTATCTATGTAAAAATCCGGCAATGCTATTCCATGTAGTTATGATTTACCTTGCTAAACAGGCCAAATGCGTTGTTAAAAAAAGCTTTGTGTTGAGATGAGAACCGTAACTAAATCGAACCTAGAATGTGACTTCTTCAGTTTTATGTCAAAACGAAGAAAGTATGCAGATTTTTTGCCAGTTTTAGCTCAGAACAAGAGCATTTTACACATGACATGTACATGACAGCTCTATTTGTCCTTCGGACGTAAATAAATCGAACCGATCAGGTTCTATGAAGTAATAAATGCCAAAGTTTTCAGGCGCAGTATCGCCTTCGCCATTGCGGTAGTTGTAACGTCACACTCTAGTTCCTTCGAGTATACCATATCAGTACATGCAGGCGCGGAGAGAAATGTGTGTAATATTGTAGTATCCACTGAATTACCCCCAAACTTCAACAAATCCATCTCTAACACTGCTACCCGTGTACAAACTAGCACACTTACCCCTGTCCCACTCCAAGTCCTCACCGTCTAGACCTCACAGCCTTTAGCTCAGCCTTTTGCGCAGATGCGCTACATAGTGTAAGTATATGGTCTTGTCCACCGGCCCAAATATACTTGAAGTGTATATCATTTATCTACATGTATATATGTGTCAGTACATGAGATTTTGTCACTTATCACATGTGCCATGACTCAGACTAGCTTGCACATTTTTAAAGTTTCACCAGAACTTTCATGTACTTACACATATATACATGTATATCTGATACTTACATCTGTAGCGCATCTGCGCAAAAGGCTGAGCTAAAGGTTGTTGGGGTCTTGGAGATGAGGACTTGGGCTGGGGCAGAGGTAAGTGTGCTAGTTTCTACACGGGTAACAGCGTTAGAGATGGATTTGTTAAAGTTTGGGGGTGATTCAGTGGATACTACGATATTACACACATTTCTCTCCGCGCCTGCATGTACTGATATGGTATACTCGAAGGAACTAGAGTGTGACGTTACAACTGCTGCAATGGCGAAGGCGATACTGCGCCTGAAAACTTTGGCATTTATTCCTTCATAGAACATGATCGGTTCGATTTATTTACGTCCGAAGGACAAATAGGGCTGTCATGTACATGTCATGTGTAAAATGCTCTTGTTCTGAGCTAAAACTGGCAAAAAATCTGCATACTTTCTTCGTTTTGACATAAAACTGAAGAAATCCCGTTCTAGGTTTGATTTGGTTACGGTTCTCATCTCAACACAAAGCTTTTTTTAACAAGGCATTTGGCCTGTTTAGCAAGGTAAATCATAACTACATGGAATAGCATTGCCGGATTTTTACATAGATAGCTCATTCTATTACAAAAAGTCAAAACAAGCAAGAGTACCTACCTTTGTTTGGCTTTTCCGTGATGATGCCACTACCGCGAAAGATCCCGGATGTGACGATGGAACAAATTTACGTTAAAGCGATTTCACGGTAGTTCAGCTGATGCCCACCCGTGTTAATGCCGGTCAAAAGTATTGCATAATGCTCCAAGGGGAGCATTCTGCAATACTTAAGACCTTCATTAAGCTACCATTTGTCATTAAGATCTTTGTTTTGTCTATTTTTGGGTAGCCGTTTTACACAGGTTTTTCTGTATTCCAATTCACGGTTTATTCACGTTAGAGGTACAAAAATGCAAGTAAAACAGAAGACTTTTATCTAAACCTTGCGTGATGTCTCTCCTTATTGTCATCTGATGTGGTTTGATGAACAACATGTTACTTGATCAAGATAACCTCTCTCCATTCAAAATACATTTACATGTCTTCCAGACATCAGCCAGGCAGACAGTTAAAGAATTGGTTGGGAAAAGCATATCGAATATGCAGACTTTGGGTTATCGCAGCAGATAGTGTCCCAAATATATGATAGATATGTGATAAATATATTTACAATATTTGGGGCTAAATTCATTTGCATCTTTTACAGTATCATTAGTAGTTAGGGAGCGCAGTGGCTCAGTGGTAGAGTGCTTGACTCGAGACCGAAGGGCCGCGGGTTCGAGCCTCACCGGCGTCACTGCGTTGTGGTCCTTGAGCAAGACACATTTATCCTAGCTTAGTACTGGTCCAACCCAGGAAGAACCGTCCCTATATAACTGAAAGATTGTTGATGAGACGTAAAGAATCAAATCAAACAAACAAAACAAGTATCATTAGTTTTTAAAGTAAAAACCTGGTAGATTTGTAAAATGAGATACAAATATCATTTAGTTGAGAGTGTGTAACAGGATTATAATTTTCTTATTTCTCAACCAAAACATATGTTGTGGGTGCTCAAAAGAACTGTCTCAGTGAGACGGTTCTATTGAGCATCCAAAACATATGCTAAAAATTATGGGTAAGAAAATATTTACATTTTTTCGCCGAAAATGTTTGTTTATCTAAACCTGTGCAGTATACATGTTTGTTTTTTTTTGTATTTTCAGGTGTACTATACTGTTTACATTGTTGTTTGTATTCTGTCACATGTTCATCATCTACTCAGTTCTTCCACTCCTCTGGTGAGTTCACAACAAAAGTCGTCTGCTTTTCTCATCTGCTGAAATGTTTAAGAAGCCTCTATAGCAAACAGTGTAGACCCAGATCAGACTGCTCCTATAGGAGCAGTCTGTTCTGGGTCCACCCTGTTTGCTTCTATACTTAATTCATCAGTTATGCTAGGCAATTATTTGCAGCAGACGACCTCAGCAGACGACATTTTCAGATGCATTTTTTTCTTGGCGCTTTAAGGGTTAACCTTTTAACCCTTGCTTGGCCAATGGATTCTCCTGTAATATCCCATACCATATGATGTCCTTGAGAAAGACAATTTATCCTCTGCTTAGCACTGGTTCAACCCAGGAAGACCTGTCCTGACATGACTGAAAAATTGTTGACTGAGACATAAAGAATCAAATCAAACAAACCAAACCATACCATATGATGAAATAAAGGTTTTGTTGTAAGTTACTTTATGTCCATTCTAATTTTGCAAGAAGAGAGAGCTGGTTGCTTTGCTTAGATTGTCTTCCTGGAGTCTCGTGATGGTCGTGTGGCTCTTCCTCGCGGTGCCATGGGTTTGTCTGTTGTTTATGATTGTGGTATTTCCTGATCATACTCACTTATTTTGGATGTTTCTTTATTTATGTTGAGGGGTCACAGATTACAAAAAAAATGAATGAGTATGACGAAGGAATATTACATTCACAGATCACAGACCGCCCTATGGCACCTTGAGGAAAAGACACCAGAACACTGACTTAACTCTTTGCCACCTGGGAAAATTTTTTCCACTTTTTTGTTTTCTGCTGATTTTTTCAAAATCAACTTTTTCGAAAAATTCTTTCAGGAATACGATCAGAGTGTCAAACAGTTTGGATCCAGATCAGGCCCGACGTTCTGTTGGGCCTGATCTGGGTCCAATCTGTTTGCAAAGGTTATAAGCCAACAGTACTAGTGGGTAATGAGTTTAAAAGAAGAATACAATTATCTCTTCCTCAGCAAGTTGATTGCAAAAGAGAAAGGAAACAAATACCTATATCATAAAACCAGGACCAAACCTAAAACACCCACAAACAGGCGTGTAACAAAAATTCTAATGCACTTGCTTTTGTTACAAGACATCTGATTGGATAACGTCAAAAATTTGCAACAGTATATCCTGCGATATAGTGTCGGAAATAGTTTGACGTCCTTAATTACGTCACATTTTGTTGGATGATGTGCTGCTTTATGCGGCTTGCAAAGCTCAAATTTGAGACAAGACTGTAGAAGCGCATTAGAATGGGGATAACATATTCAAAATTTTCATTTTGGTAGGTATATCGTCGGATATACGTTCATAAATCACGTTCTAGGGCTCCGCTCACGTGTCACCCTAAAACTGAATTTCAGAACGTATATCCGACAAATACCTCCCCAAATGAAAATTTTGAATACAGTTATCCCCTAAAGTATTTTTTTTAATTCTCAACGAAAACATATGATGTGGGTACTCAAAAGAGATGAGATGGTTCCTTTTAGCACCCAAAAATGTTAAAAATGGTAAGAAAATATTTACAATTGTACACTGAAAATTTTTGTTTATCTAAACCTGTGCTCACATACATATAATGAGACAACAGCAACAGAATCACTGGCAGCTGAAGCCACTGGGGGAGGGGGCTATATTTTACTGACGGAATCTTTGCCCTAGATTCTGCTGTTATTTAAACACATAACTTGTTTAGCTTGCATGGAGGCTCCTAACTTACCTAAGCATATATTCACTGTATCATTACAGAGGAACAATCAAATCAAATTAACTAAATGTGATAAACCAAAGAAAAGGGCTCATATCTAACAGACACTCAGAGCTAAAGAAAACCACTAGTTGAGTCATGATGGGCCCAGTCAAAAACAAGCATCAGGCACCAACCTACTGATGAAAGTTTTAAATCAGGGTGCTGGTCGTCATTGAGTCTGAGGCCTGACCCTTGATCTTGCAATTAATGAGGAAACCATAGCTACAAGCCGTGGTTGGGCATGCAGGCTGTTACATTATATCCATTTTAAAGCACACACGTTTTTAATGTTTAGTGTAAACAATATTTGAGCCATGACATGAGATTTCCAACAATGTGGTATGTGCGACCAGCAAAGCCTCAGATCAGCCTGCGCTTTTGCGCAGCCTGATCAGAGCCTCTGCTAGTCGCTTGAATATTCTATGAGTGTTAAGGTACTGACTGAACATTATTTGGAGTTTCTAAGCTTAAAAGGAGACTGCACAGGTCCGTCTGAGTCTACACTTGTCAAATTGCCACATTGTTGGAAATCACATGTCATTGCTCATTTTATTTACTTCAATTCAATTACAAGTATACAATAGCATGATAAACAGAGAAAAGATCAACAGGATTTGATAACAAGCATAAAAGCTTATACAAATCATCTCCGTTTTTAATGTTTGATTATCTTTATGAATTGATCAGGTAAAGATGCTTTCCAATGACTCTTTTGAATTTATAAACTAAATCACCATAAAAAAATTGGTTTATGATGTTTGCATCAATGATGAAAAAAAGTCTGGTGTGTATTTGAATATATGCAGCAGACATAAAAAGCAGACAACATTTTCTAGACAGAAATATATTGGCAGGTTAAGGGCTATTCTAATGCACTTGCATTTGTAATGTGACATCTGATTGGATATTGTTGACAATTTTCGGCATTATATCCTGCGATATACTGTCGGAAATAGCTTAATATCATTAATTATGTCACATTTCGTTGATGGCATGCAGCTTGCAAAACTTCAATTTGAGAAAACACTGCAGAGGTGCATTAGAATGGGGATGGCCATATGCAAAAATTTCATTGGGGGGTATAATGTTGATATAAGGTCGGAAATAATGTTTTACAGCTCCACTAGCGTGTCACCGTAAAACTAAATTTCTGGCTGTATATCGTTGTTTCCAAATGAAAATTTTGAATACAGTTATCCCATAAATATAATATCTTGCAGGATTCTTTTGACTTTGTTGTGAATTTATGGAATTACCGTACTTAATTGGCAAGTGAGACCATATATTCTGTTAGTATACATTGTATTTGTATATTCTTTCAGGCTGTCTGTGTTCAACCTATTTCTGATAGGCATAATAAACATGTATGTCATTCTAACCGGTGGTCTGTGTATTATACAGTTTTCTCACTTCAGAAAATTTGAGCTCAAGCTCAGTATTGTAAGTATACACATACAGTAAAACCTGTGTAAAACGATCACTCTCAAAAAGACCGAAAATTGGTTTCAAGACCAATTATTGCCTAATGCAAGTCAAAAGTATTGCAGAATGCTCTAAGGGAAACATTCTGCAATACTTTTGACCTTCATTAAGCTACCATTTGTCATAAAGATATTTGTTTTGTCTATTTTTGAGGGGCCATTTTACACAGGTTTTACTGTATAGTACATGGCTCATAATAAGAGGTATAGATAGAACCACTCACAAGATATGAAGGGGGATACAGGCCTCCAGATATGCGTGTGTAACTGATATCTATTTTCCTTTTTTCTCAACCAAAATATGTGTTGTGGATACTCAAAAGAACCATCTCAGTGAGACGGTTATTTTGAGCACCTAAAAATATATGTTTGAACTACTGGGTAAGAAATAATCACAATTTTATGCAAAACAAGTTTGCTTATCTGGATCTATGACATACATGTATTGGCTTTGGTGCAGTTCCCACTCTTGTCTACAATGGCATGACAGCATCTTGTGTCTGCTATATTATATATACCAAGAGCTCGTGACCCTTATGAGCTACTTGTATTCATAGGTTATGATAAGCAAAATTTTTTAGCGTAAAATTGTAAATATTTTCTTACCCATCAGTTTTGACATGTGTTTTGAGTGCTCAAAAGAACCGTTTCTTTGAGATGGTTCTTTTGAGTACCAACAACATATGTTCTGGTTGAGAAATAAGTAATTTTTTTTTGGTACGAACTCTTAACTTAAGGCCTGTGTATATACTTAATTATCTGACTAAACATACAATGATATATCATTAGGATTTGCCAAAGACCTCATTTGGACTTCGTGAGTCAGACCTTGACCTTATTTTCAAGGTCACATGGGTAGTAGTGAGATGACATATGTGCCCTGTCTCAAGAAAGCCTATGTGAAGGTAGAATATTTAACTTTAGATCAAGAGGCTTCATGTTCAAGCGTTGGGGCATAATGGTCAAGGCTGACAGAGTGTTGCACAACATAGATATATAAAGCATTGTTTTGTTCCCTTAAGCAAGGCATATATATTCATTGCTTTGTACTGGTGACCACCCAGGAGACCATCCTACAATGACCATAGCCAGTTGACTTGGATGATTTAATGCGCCAATCGCAACAAAAGTCATCTGCTTTTCTCATCTGCTGAAATGTTTAAGAAGCCTCTATGGCAAACAGTGTGGACCCAGATCAGACTACTCCTATAGTCTGTTCTATGTCCACACTGTTTGCTTCTATACTTAATTCGTCAGTAATGCTAGGCAATTATTTGCAGCAGACGACTTCAGCAGACAACATTTTCAGATGCATTTTTTTCTTGGCACTTTAAGGGTTAATAACTCAAACAAAGCAGGAAAACTGTAAAACTTCAGGTTTTCAGACCTACCTTCTCAACTTCAGAGACTACAGTAAAACCTGTGTAAAATGGCAACTCTAAAAAAGACCAAAAATTGTTTTTCAAGACCAATTATCGCTTAATGCAGGTCAAAAGTATTGCAGAATGCTCTAATGGGAGCATTCTGCTATACTTTCGACCTTCATTAAGCTACCATTTGTCATTAAGTTCTTTGTTTTGTCTTTTTTGAGTGGCAGCTTAACGCAGGTTTTACTGTAGCTAGTATTTTGTTACGTCCAAAATCTATAAATAGACATGTTAAACTGTTTGCTTATTTAGGTTGATGCTTTACATCCCAGTCAACAAATTTCAGAACCAGTACTAAGCAGGGGATTTATGTTAAAGTGAAAATGTTAATCAATTTGCTACAAAATAAGCCAACTTAGGCCAAATAAAAAAATATGTGTTTAGGGTAACAGGTCTGAAAATTTTAGGTAGGGCTAGCACACTTTTTTTTCCTTGAAAAGAAAAATAATTATATGCATTTTGAAAGGCATTTTGCATTTTTCAGGAGTCTGAACAGAGTTAACACTTTTTGGAGTTAATGAGTCCAAATATTTAGTGTAAATACATTAGGCAATACAGGCTGGCAAGTTTCCACTAACCACTTTGTCAACACAGATCATAGTATTCACCCTAAAAGGATTTTTATTTCTTGAAAACATTGAGTTACAGTGTTAATATATAATTGAAAAAAACAGACTCAGTAGTGCTGGAGAGTAGCATGTTAGTGACCACACCGGATAGGTGGAAATAGAAAATGCTCTTAACAATCAACAAATGCTGATAAAAATCGCTAGAAACAGTGTTTTTAATCGTAAACTCTGTTTCTAACGATATTTTATCTATACTGTTCACAAAAAGTAGGGGATATTCGAATACTAAAAATTATATCATTTACCAAACGAATGTCATAAACCTGAAACAGCAAGTATTAATTAGCAAAGTCCTTTCACAGTCAATATGAATAAGTTTTTTAAGGATTAATCTGGTCACATGTTTCTGAGACAACCATAATTAGACCAGGGGTAGCCTTTCAATTTTCACACGTGAATATCACGGTGACGGATTATGCAATGGCTATGCTTCTTTTAAAGAAAATATCCGTTATTCAATATTCTTTATGTTCAGAAATTGTTTTGATCTCTTTGGCCTAAATTTCAGGAATGTGGGGCTAAAATCTGTCAATTTTTAGTGAATTGTGTCATTTTTTACAGTTTTGTCACCGCCCTATCTCCTAGAAATAAAAATTAAGGTACGCGAAAAAAATCTAAAAAAACAAAGATATCCATAATGTATCTTTAGCATGCATTATTGAAAGCATGCCCAAAAATTTGATACTTTTTTGTGAAATTTGGGTCTTGACCCCTAGTTTCTTTGGCACGTCCTTAAGGTCACATTACCCAATTTTCAGTCCTCAAACTAAGCAGGAAAACTGGCTTACATATTGCTCTATGAAAATACAAAAGTATGCATGCGACAAATTAGGAATTTAATTTTTAGACTTTTTTATGTCCCGATATCCCCTACTTTTTGTGGACAGTATATGTTCGACGATAGTATTAACATTTTTGATTGCCACCTATCCGGTGTGGTGACTCAGAGTTAAAGTGAGCCGTGGCATGAGATTTCCAACAATGTGGTATGTGCGACCAGCAAAACCTCAGATCAGCCTACGCATACGCACAGTCTGATCAGAGCCTTTGCTAGTTGCTTGAGTATTCTATGTGTGTTAAGCTACTGGCTGAACATCATTTGGAGTTTCTATGCTTAAAATGAGGCTACACAGGCTAGTCTGAATCTACACTTGTCAAAATGCCACATTGTTGGAAATCACATGTCACGGCTCAAATGTTTTTGTTTATTTTAGCTTCTGGAGCAGTTATTGTTTTCTCTGTATCCCGGTACCAGTATCATCCTGCTCACCTGGGCCACATCATCAGTTGTACCCTGGGAAGTTCTACCATATATATTACTGGCATACGGGTAGGTATATACAGGCGATTCTCGTAAACTCAACAATGCATAACGAGATACTATCGCATACCTCAAACTGACAGTACCGTCCAGACATTTTCCCCTATATGTTAATGTAGTTCAGCTACACATACCTCGACTAGGAGTTGATAAAACTGATTAGTTGATAAGAATTTTCTGTCCTTCCAACTCGTTTTAATGTATTTTCTACTGCCTAACTCAACTCCATCTCAAAAGAAATCAACACTATGAAAATCATTACCTTACCTAGGCCATTAGTTAAGAATGCGTACCAGAAAAATAATTTTCTTTTTTCTCAACCAAAACATATGTTGTGGGTACTCAAAAGAACAGTCTCAATGAGATGGTTCTTTTGAGCACCTTTATCATATGCTAACAATTATTGGTAAGAAAATATTTACAAGTTTACGCTGAAATGTTTTGTTTGTCTAAACCTGTGCTTACCACTTATCCACAGTAAGTTTAGTAGTGAGCACATGTATGAACTTACCTTCATTTTCGATGGGGGTAATAAGGAATTCTCAAATGTGTTTGACTGTCTTATGTCTAGAGCTCATATGACCATCCTTGCTACCAGGCCCCAAAGTGCAGTAGGTAGCGAGTCCGACTGCAGCTCTATGGGTCACAAGCCAGTCCCATACTTTCATTGAGATTGATCATGAAATAATTTCTACGGTCATTCTCCTCCTTCTGCTGAAGTATTGGTTAACCGCATAGTCAAGCTTGCTCAGGAAAAAGTGTGGTTAGATGAACTGACTGTCTCGATCATAGCTGTTGACTGGGGATGTAAAACCTCAAACCATGGGTACTTTAGCAAACGGTGAACACCAAGATGAATTGCCACATAATGTTGCATTTCATCAGCATCTGCTCTGTTTGCAACATTTAGTAATATTTACCTGTGAGTGCTTAAACTACAAAAATGGGGAATTCCATACTTATGCGGCATTTCATAGGGGTCTGCACTGTTTGCAAAAATAAAAACAAGTCTTCATGACAGAAATTCATCATGATTAAGAAATTTCTACCTGTGACACCTTAAAATACAAAATGGGCAATTCCATACTTATTCTATCAATATGCCGGGGAATATCCATTAGAATGAAAAGGGTTAATTTTCTTATTTCTGTTTCCTGGCTTGCACTTTCTTGATATCCATGAAAATTACATCTGCCTTGAAAAGTACTGGAAAATCACTCAAAAGTCTTGAAAAGTCCTTGAATTCTACTATTTTCTATAGGGACTTAGCACGGTTGATAGAGACCTAAATCAGTATTAAATTGCTGTGCCTTACCAATTTTATACTAATTTTCCAATACTAATGTCTCCATTACCTCAGTCTAGCATTTCTGAAATAGAATTTTAACACTTAAATCAGGATATTTCATAAACTTTTAGTCCTTGAAAACTGTAGGACAGTCTTTAGAAGTCCTTGAAAAGTCCTTGGATTTTACTCAAACTTGCCTGTATGTGTTTCCTTTCTTTCAGATTCATCTATCTCCAGATCTTCATGATTCCACACACGTCATCATTCAAAACTGAGAAGACAGACGAAGACAACGATTTAAATATCATTCCTGAGACCCTGTCTCTTCTCATGGCAATAGTCTACTGTATGTCTCCATCCATGTTATATGTTGGTCTCCATTTTATCAATAGATCTTTCATCAGTCTCTGGACTGGTTCAGTCATGGTGAGTGTTTAAGATACTTCAGTAAATATGATTAAATGTTGATTCTAAAGCCCCAGTCCAACAGAGCTTGCGACTGTGATGTGACCTCTCCACAACTTATTCTGTTTGCCACTTATCTGTGACCATTGCAACTATTTTTCCACTACTGATAGGATCATTGACCAGTCGCCATACAATTGGCGATAGTTTTTGCATTTCGTCAGCTATCAATCAGCGACTGGTTGTCATAGTAATGGTGACAGGTTTGTGACTAGTGACTAGGATCATTATTTGACTGGTTTGAGACTGGTTGGAGAATTTTGTACATTTGAATGAAAATGTTTTGAAAAGAATGAAATCATTTCTGTGCAAGTTGTCATCATGGTATCTCAACAGATACAGTTGCTACGTTTACAACAAAGTTACCAGAGCTATGATAATGTACTACTATCTGTGATCTTTGGCTTCTGCTGGAACCCTCTAGCTCTGAGCTTACACATTTCCGGCTCATTTTCATCAGGTCTTTGTCTCTTGGACTGCTCAGATTATCATCAGAAACAGGCTACTGAACTTGGTAGTAATTTCTACTTTCTGCTTTGGTGCTGCTGTCTTGTTTTTTTTTTCTTTTTTTTGCCACCTCTAGGCCCCTCTATGCCCCACACTTTGAACTCTTGCGGTGAAATGATTTCAGGATGTCAACATAGCTTTTTGTTGAAACTGGCATTGCGACCTGTTGCCAAAGATTTCAGTGCCAAAAGCGTTGTTGAAACCGATCAGCCACTTGTCAGTGACTGATCAGTGACCTCAACAAAACCTTTGCAACCAATCTGTGATCGAAATCAGTTGCAGCTTGTCTTTTGTGCATTCTCAAAATACTGGCTGTGACTTATTTTGATTTGGGGACCTTTGTAAAACCTCATTGTAACTTCTGCAACCTCTCTGCTGTTGTCATTTTTTTAGTCATGGAGAGGTTGTGGCACAGTTGCAAGCTCTGTGAGGCCAGGGCTTACATAAATACATAAATGAGCGAGCAAATGAGATAGGTCTTATCACACTGTTCAGCAAGAATTACTAGCTTAGCCACTAGATTTTTGTAAATTTGGATATACACATGTAGTAAATTTAGCTATAATATACTATCTTAGTAGTGAATAACAAGGACGCTGTTGTTTGCACATGGACATGGTCTTGTGCATGACTGTATGTCATAGTTTTTTCAGATTGACATATCTCATACTATAAATGGGATTATATGAGTAAAG
This sequence comes from Loripinus fragilis, assembly GCA_964019695.1. Lineage (NCBI taxonomy): Eukaryota > Metazoa > Mollusca > Bivalvia > Lucinida > Lucinidae > Loripinus > Loripinus fragilis. Next base: position 84,885,454 of record OZ026517.1, read on the forward strand.
GTAAATTTTATCAGTACATTTTTCTTGCAGGTTCAGCTTGTATTTATTCTGTCCTTGAGTGTTTTCCTAACTACATTGATGAGTCTAAGAAATATTTGTGAATATGCAGGTATGTTTTGATACCATGATGTTCTGAACTTCATGACCAACAGTATTAGTTCTTTGGGAGTAATTTCAATAGTTTGGCATATATTAAGAATTACATAGCCATTTCTTCTTTAACTCTTTGTACATTGGAGATTCCTTAAGGAGTAATTTGGCATACTATGAAGACACAGATGAAATGCCACAAAATGCATTGCACCAGGGACTACATTGTTTGTTAATGTAATAACAATCTTTTGGAAAAAAATACATCATAATTTGGAGATTCCATCCTGTGACCCAGTATAACCTGTGTAAAACAGCCACTCAAAAACAAAGATCTTAATGACAACTGGTAGCTTAATGAAGGCCGAAAGTATTGCAGAATGCACCCTTTCCCTTTGGAGCATTCTACAATACTTTTGACCTGCATTAAGCGATAATCGGTTTTGAAAACCAATTTTAGGTCTTTTTGAGGGTGGCCATTTTACATAGGTTTTACTGCATAATAGACAAATAAGACAATCCCATCCTAATTGCATCAATCTGTATGGGAAAATCCAATAGTATACAAAGGGGTAAAGAAAAGATAAAAAACTAGCATATTTTTAGTAAAAAAAGTGGTAAGGTGAACTGACCATCTCTACATGACCATAGATGTTGACTGGGATGTATAACTTCAAACCAAACAAAAAATAATAATCTGGATCCAAACTATTTTACACTCTGATGGTATTCCTGAAAAAAAAATGAATAAAATATATATTGAAAAAGAAAAAACAGCAGAGAATTCAAGATTTCCCAGCATGTAAATAGTAAAATGTCACTACGGTAAATGTTCTAAAATTTTGAACACTAGTTGCCTGGCTAAAAGGCCAAGACAAACAGTGCAGACACAGATCAGACTGCTTCTTCAGAAACAGTCTGATCAGGGTCTTCCCTGTTTGCTATTCTAACAAGCATTTTGTGAATTCCAGCCCTGATAACCAACAGTTTAGTTGACAACAGAAAGAGAAAATTGATTTGAAATTTTAGAATGTTTACCGTATTCTTACTTCAATGAGCTTATTTTTTGGGAGCGCAGTGGCTCGGTGGTAGAGTGCTTGACTCGAGACCGAGGGGCCGTGGGTTTGAGCCTCACTGGCGTCACTGCGTATTTTTCTTGAGCAAGACACATTTATCCTTGCTTAGTACTGGTTCAACCCACGAAGACCCGTTCCAACGTAAATGAAAGATTGTTGACTGGGACGTATAGAATCAAAGCAAACACAGAGCTTTTTAATACACTCCTGTTAAACTTTTAGTCTTTCTTTCCAAATGGGCCGCAACGCGAGAAACCTGTCTTCGGGTGTTTGCGAACAACACAGGCGCAGACCAGCCTGCTTTTCCGCGCAGTCTGATCAGTGCCATTGTTATTGGCTTTTTGGAAAGTACCATATTTAACCTGGCTACAGGTAAATTTTAAATTTTCTAGCTAGTCTCTGTAGCTGAGGATACCGGTTTGAAACTGGCTTTGACGGAAAACCCGAAGACAGGTTTTCTCGTGACGAGGCCCAAATCAAAATGAATAAAACAGCCATTGTCATTGTTCCACTTACAAAACTCTTCAGGTTGGCCTCACAAGTTTGTTGTATATGCCAGATGGGGCAGTGGCAGTATATGTACTGTATTACTATATCCTGTGCTGGTGCATTATGGTCTTTCATCTCACTTCCTGCCCTGGTTACCTGCTGGTGTGGCTTTGTATGCTGTATATGGTGCCCTGCTCAGTGAGAAAAGGTTTAGGGTAAGTTCTACTTCATCATCTATTGCTGTGTTTGATTTGAATAATTGACAGAAACTTGAAATTTACTCTTTTAATTGTCTTTTATAAGCCCTTAAAGTGCTATCATGAATTTACAGCATTTGAAAAAAATAAATGTCATTGAGTCACTTCATTAGATATCACTACTTAAATATCAAAGTGTATCTATCTTGAAACTGAAGTGAGTTGACACAAAACTGTCATTTGCTATAGATTTGAGCTATTGGTAGTAGCTGTACAATTTTTGGACATACTTGACATGATTTAAATTGCAGCAAGCTTGTCTTGACAACTAAATTAGTAAATAAAGAGACATGCATGTAATTCTAATAGAGATGTTCCTAGACTGTAATAAACAATTGGTTCTTAGCTAATATTGATAATCCCTTATGCATTTATAATGCACTGAAACTGGGCTAGATGGTGTATTTTGTTGTGTTTTAGACTCAAGGCAGGGCTTTAGTTAAGAGTGCGTAACGAAAATTTAATTTTCTTATTTCTCAGCCAAAACATATGTTGTGTGTACTCAAAAGAACCGTCTCAATGAGACGGTTCTTTTGAGCACCCAAAATATATGTAAAAATTGATGGGTAAGAAAATATTTACAATTTTACACTGAATTTTTTTATTTATCTTAACATATGCTCAATGACTCATTTCTGTTACAGGTTGTAAGCTTGTTATGTCTACCAGCTCCAATTCTTCTGTTTACATATTGGTTGTCATGGTTACCATGGAAGATTGTGTATCCTTTAAATTGATAGGCATGATAGTAGGATAATGCTAAGGTCTGATCTGAGGCAGTATACAAAATAGAAAGGATCATGTGTTTGGGCATGTCTGTCTGTTTCATAGCCCTGAAAAAGAGAACTATGCATTATTTTATTCTTACTACATGAAAGCTGTGACAAGTTTAAACCAAAGCTGAAAATATCCACACCCTGGCTGGGAATCAAACCCATGTTGTACAGGTACAAGTCCAATACTCTTACCACTGAGCCAAATAGTCAATTTTCTAATGCAGTAAATCTAGAGAATTCTAATGCACTTGTATTTGTAATGAGATGTTTGATTGGATAAAGTCGAAAATTTGTGACAGTATATCCTGCTATATACTGTGGGAAATAGGATGACATCATTAATTACGTCATATTTCGTTGGATGACGTGCAGCTTTATGCGGCTTGCAAGGCTCCAATTTAGAAAGAGACTGCAGAGGTGCATTAGAATGGGGATAACCATATTCAAAATTTTCATTTGGGGAGGTATGTCAGCGGATATACATTCGGAAATCACATTTAATGGCTCCACTCGCGCATCGCCATAAAACTAAATTTCCGACCGTATATCCGACAATATACCTCCCCAAATGAAATTTTTAATACAGTTATCCCCTCAGGAATAAACTAAAAAAAGGTGTGAACTCTATGTGTAGGTAATCAATGTGAGAGTGATGGTGGTAACACTCCTCCTCTTCAGGAGTCATCATTTATGATGATGGAAAACCATATTTTGCACACACAAAAAGTGCTATCCCCGATGTGAGCCCCATTTTGTGACATGAAAGCTGTAACAACTGTAAAGCATAGCTGAAAGTATTCCCACACCCTGGCTGGAAATCCAACCTGGGATACAGAAGACTTAGTACAAGTCTACTCTTTGGCTCAGTGTACAAGCCAGGTGGGATTCCCAGCCAGGGTGCGGGAATATTATACAGTTATTTCATGCCGGTTTGTAGTATAGTTTGTTTCATTACCCAACCCATTTGATGAAATACTTAGCAGCGTTTCTTGCATGGAGTTGCTGTAGACGATGCAGTTTTGTTGCAAAACAGAAAATTTCACCAAATCTGCTCAATTTTGGTCTCAAAATATCCCGCTGGTTCTAACTTAGAAAACAAGTACCCACACTTTATGCTTCTGGCCATAAACAACGGAGTTATTGGAGTTTAAAGTTTCCAAACCATGCCTTATTTTCACCATTGTTGCATAACGTCTCCTTTCATAAACGAACCATACGCGCATCGTTGTCATGCATGTCAATAAGCACCTGTGTGTTTTTAACAGGGAAGCGGGTAACCAGGCCATGGTATAGTGCCAGTCAATAGTCAAATTTATTGACCGGTGGAATAGTTCAGTGACTCATGACATAGCAAAAAATAGACAATTACTCTGTATATAGACTGTTGGGTTATAATTTCAGCTATGCTTCATACTTGTTGCAACTTTCATGCTCAAAGATAACATTGTCATATTTCCTCTCTAAGAAAACACATGCTGTTGTTCTCATTGGAAATGTAATGAACACCTCGTCAAATGTTTTCATTGAAAAATTACACAATATGAATTTCTGCTTTCCGGTCAATGTGAATTTTTAGTTTGGATGAAAGAAGCCAACTGATCTGGATCTACACTGTTTTCAAAGTACAAATAATGTGCACTGTGTACATATAAGGTCATATATGGTATTTATTTGCTGGATCCACATGTTTAAATAGATCTTTGTGTTAGTGCCCCTGTAGGCATACAAAACTGGGCCATTTAAATGGCATTTCCCCTGTGGGCTGATGGTGGTCTGAGACTTAACCCTTAAAGCGCCAAGAACAAAATGTCGTCTGCTGAAGTCGTCTGCTGCAAATAATTGCCTAACATTACTGACAAATTAAGTATAGAAGCAAACAGCATGGACCCAGAACAGACTGCTCCAAAAGGAGCAGTCTGATCTGGGTTCACACTGTTTGCCATAGAGGCTTCTTAAACATTTCAGCAAAAGGAAAAGCAGACGACTTTTGTTGCGATTGGTGCATTAAGGGTTAAATGGCATTTCCCCAGTGGGCTGATGGAAGTCTCAGACTTAACTGGCTATGTGTTTTCCTTAACTTTGCTGTAGAGTTGAGATGCTGTTAAGTGTACAGATAACCAGATTATATATATTTCTTCTAGTGAACTGTCTCCTATGTTTCACTTGTGTCTATTCAGCCAGTCACGGACATCAAAGTTTGTTTGAACTATTGTTAATAACAGAATCTCTTGGTAAGTGAACTGTCTCCTATGTTTCACTTGTGTCTATTCAGCCAGCCATGGGCATCAAAGTTTGTTTGAACTCTTGTTGATAACAGAATCTCTTGGTAAGTGAACTGTCTCCTATATTTCACTTGTGTCTATTCAGCCAGCCACGGGCATCAAAGTTTGTTTGAACTCTTGTTGATAACAGAATCTCTTGGTAAGTGAAGTGTCTCCTATATTTCACTTGTGTCTATTCAGCCAGCCATGGGCATCAAAGTTTATTTGAACTCTTGTTGATAACAGAATCTCTTGGTAAGTGAATCGTCTCCTATATTTCACTTGTGTCTATTCAGCCAGCCACAGGCATCAAAGTTTGTTTGAACTCTTGTTGATAACAGAATCTCTTGGTAAGTGAACTGTCTCCTAAGTTTCACTTGTGTCTATTCAGCCAGCCACAGGCATCAAAGTTTGTTTGAACTCTTGTTGATAACAGAATCTCTAGGTAAGTAAATATTCCATAACTTCCGCTCTTTTTTGGATTCAAACTGTTTGACACTCTGATAATGTTCCTGAAAGAATTTTTTGAAAGAGCTAATTTTGAAAAAAATCAGCAGACAACAACAGAAGCATGTAGTTTTACCCAGCATGCAAAAAAATTGTACTTATTTATAGTCTGTTTTAACAAAAACATACTGTATCTGACCCTTCTATTAGGGCAGACTGAGTACTTTATGGATAGTTTCACAACAGTTGTCATTAAGACCTTTGTTTTGTCTATTTTTGAGTAGCTTAATGAAGGTCCTAAGATCTGTGTGAAACGGCCACTAAAAAGTAGACAAAACAAAGGTGTTAATGACAACTGGTAGCTTAATGAAGGTCCTAAGACCTGTGTGAAACAGCCACTAAAAAGTAGACAAAACAAAGGTCTTAATGACAACTGGTAGCTTAATGAAGGTCCTAAGACCTGTGTGAAACGGCCACTAAAAAGTAGACAAAACAAAGGTCTTAATGACAACTGGTAGCTTAATACATCCTAAGACCTGTGTGAAACGGCCACTAAAAAGTAGACAAAACAAAGGTCTTAATGACAACTGGTAGCTTAATACATCCTAAGACCTGTGTGAAACGGCCACTAAAAAGTAGACAAAACAAAGGTCTTAATGACAACTGGTAGCTTAATGAAGGTCCTAAGACCTGTGTGAAACGGCCACTAAAAAGTAGACAAAACAAAGGTCTTAATGACAACTGGTAGCTTAATGAAGGTCCTAAGACCAGTGTGAAACAGCCTAGACAAAACAAAGGTCTTAATGACAACTGGTAGCTTAATGAAGGTCCTAAGACCTGTGTGAAACGGCCACTAAAAAGTAGACAAAACAAAGGTCTTAATGACAACTGGTAGCTTAATGAAGGTCCTAAGACCTGTGTGAAACGGCCACTCAAAAGTAGACAAAACAAATGGTCTTAATGACAAATGGTACTTAATGAAGGGCTAAAGTATTGCAGAATGCTGCATTCTGCAATACTTTTGATCTGAATTAAGTGATAATCGGCCTTGAAAACCATTTTTGAGTCTTATTGAGATTGGCCCTTTTACACAGGTTTTACTATATGCAGCCGATATATTTTCGGACAAAAAATATTGGCGGGATAAGGGCTATGCATGTAATAAAAATTTCTTTTCTTCTTTTTTCAGTGTTTACTGGGTGTGAAATATTGTTGTATAGTAAAAGTTTATATCCAAAATCATTCCTCATCATTACTGCTGCAGTAATACTCTATACACTTCACAGGTAGGATATACACAGGTCTAGATAGATAAAAGCTTATATCCAAAATCATTCCTCATCATTACTGCTGCAGTAATACTCTATACACTTCACAGGTAGGATATACACAGGTCTAGATAGATAAAAGCTTATATCCAAAATCATTCCTCATCATTACTGCTGCAGTTATACTCTATACACTACACAGGTAGGATATACACAGGTCTAGATAGATAAAAGCTTATATCCAAAATCATTCCTCATCATTACTGCTGCAGTTATACTCTATACACTACACAGGTAGGATATACACAGGTCTAGATAGATAAAAGTTTATATCCAAAATCATTCCTCATCATTACTGCTGCAGTAATACTCTATACACTACACAGGTAGGATATACACAGGTCTAGATAGATAAAAGTTTATATCCAAAATCATTCCTCATCATTACTGCTGCAGTAATACTCTATACACTTCACAGGTAGGATATACACAGGTCTAGATAGATAAAAGTTTATATCCAAAATCATTCCTCATCATTACTGCTGCAGTAATACTCTATACATTTCACAGGTAGGCTATACACAGGTCTAGATAGATAAAAAATTTCAACGTAAAATTGTAAAAATATTCTTACCCATAATTTTTAGCACATGTTTTAGGTGCTCTAAAGAACCGTCTCATTGAGATTGTTCTTTTGAGTAACCACAAGGTATGTTTTGGTTGAAAAATAAGAAAATTATTTTTCTATTAAAGGTGTGATATATTCAAGCTATGTGGGTCTCAACATGAGAAAACCCGTCTTTGGGGGTTTGCGAACAACAAAGGTGCAGAGAAGCCTGCGCATCCACGCAGTCTGATCAGCACCTTTGTTCATCGCTTACTGGAAAGTATTATATCAAAACTTGTAATAAGTGAAATTGCACTATTCTAGCTAGTCTCTGTAGCTGAGCAGGCTGGTTTGGGCATTACTTAGTTGTCCGCAGACAGGTTTTTCGCATAGAGGCCCATATAAAACATTCAAAGTCCTGCTAAATTACCTAGATAAAGCACAGTCGAGTCGGAGTTGTAACCTCTTGAACATGGCTTTAACATTTCCCTAGCTAGTGGTGACTTCTGTTGTCTGCTGATAACTTTCGCAACAGTTTGGACCCATCTGGATCCAAACTGTTTGACACTCTGGCAGTGTTCCAGAAAGATTTTTTTTAAGTGAATTTTTAAAAAAAGTCAGCAGACGACAACAAAAGCTTGAACTATTACACAACTATTATAATTTCAGTTACAAATTTAACAACCTTACTGGCTAAATATTGAGGAGCACGGTGGCTCAGTGGTAGAGTGTTAGACCTGTGATCGAGGGGTTACTGGTCGGAGACTCACCGGAAGCACTGTGTTGTGTCCTTCAGCAATACACTTTATCCTCTGCTTAGTACTGGTTTGATTTAGGAAAATTTTCCTGGCATGACTTAAAAGTTGTTGACTGGGATGTAAAGCATCAAGACAAACAAACAACACATTCAAAGTTGTGCTGAAATGCCTGGATAAATCACAGTTGAGTCAGAGTTTCAATTTCTGACCATATAAGATATCACTCTTCGCTTTTTCTAACACAAGTTCAACAACTTTGCTACTTCATTGAAGTCCCAATTGGTCTTGAATTCATATACTCCACCCCTATACAGAAGTGCACCAATCTGTTGTACAATTGCTTAGTTATCTCACACACTTTTATGTAAAACATGGATTCATTTATTCAAGTGCTCAAATGCCATAGATAAGACCTGGCTAGCATACATGCAGGAGTGTTAAAATCACATGCAGGGAATAAGCTAAGGAGCAACTAGGGCGAAATAGTCGCCCAAGGGGCCGCAATTTCGCCCTAAATGTGGAACCCAGGGAGAAGTGGGAGTCTCCTAAGAAAAAGAATTTGGGGGAGGGGGGGGGGGGGTGGGGGGGGTGGCGAGACTCATTTTTAATTAGTCACCACACAATTGCAAACTGTGGTGACAATCTTCTACCACTGCATTGTATTTCAACTTCCTTTAAATGGCAACAGTATGTGTAATTGCAAATTTGCTTCTAAACTGGCAGAAAATGCTGTAGTTTTGCGCTATAACTTCTCCGTATCTGACTGTCACTTCTCCTTACTGTCAGGGCCCAGCATGAACCCTGATGAATAGCATACATATCCTAATACTTTAGACATACATGACTGAGCTAACAGAGCGCAGTCTGATCTTGGTGCACACTGTTTGCCATTTAGTGACAAACTTTTGACACCTTATCTGGTAGTGATGTTTACTTTTATCTCCATGCTTTTCAAAAAGTGAAAAAAGATATGAGCTGTGACGCTAGAAAACCTGTCTTTGGGATTTCCGACATTGCGAGACTCAAACCAGCCTGCTCAGCTATAGAGACTAGCTAGAAAATTGAAATTCTGCTTGTATCAAGCCTGGGTATGATACTTTATATTAAGTGAATAACAAAGGCGCTGACCAGACTGTGCGTATGCGCAGGCTGGTCTGCGCCTTGGTTGTTCCCAAACCACCGAAGACAGGTTTTCTAGGGGTGAGGCCCATATTATGATTGCCTGTCTGTCCCTCTGTCTGTCTGTGACGCTATCTCCTAAATCATTGAACCAAATCCAACCACATTTGTAATGTGACTTGATTACACAAGTGGGACACACAAGAGCACATTAACCCATAAAAAACCCTATAATTTGCAGCAGACGACAATTTCAAATTTTGCCAATTTTTAAAAAAATTCAAATACGGCATGATATTTCATGAAAATCGCTACTGGCAGACGATTCTCACGAAATATCATACCTTATTTCTTTCCAAAATTAGGAAAGATGTCACAAAATTTGGTGTCTGCTGCAGTTGTGATTGGTGCTTAAAGGGTTCATTTTTAGCCTTGCCCTTGGAAGGGGTCAAAAGCTGTTGACTTGAGGATTGGCAATGATGTGCCATCTGTGCGATTCTAGTTCAAATTGTATGTATATAAAATTGAAAACAAACCTGTCCCACTAAGGCCAGAATTTTTTTATTTGTTCATTTACGGGATTTTTTTTCAGATTAAGGGTCGGGGGATGAAAAAAATAATAAAAAAAGCTCTGAAAATGACCAGTTGACTGGTCATTTTCAGAGCTTTTTTTATATATTTTTTTTTTTTTTTTGATATTTCCAGAAAAAAAACAGTAAAGCTAGTAAGGTAAACCTACAGTCTGTATTAAATCTTTAAATATTTCATCAGTCTCCTAAAAATCTGGATAGGACAATCATTTTTAACAGTGTCACTCTCAAAAAAATACACACAGACAGAACCTCAAAAATATATTATTTTTTTCAACGAAACAAATAATATTTAGAGTCGGCCGATAAAAAAAAATAGTTTTAGAAATTAAATTTCATTTTTTTCTACTTTACGGAAAATTACAGTAGGAGGGTTCATAAATCAACTTATAAAAAAAGTTCTGGCCTGAGACTGCAATGTATTGGCTTCTCTATTTTCAGACTCAACATATCATCAAAGCTATCCAACAATTCTACTACTATATGTTCTGCTGTCCATTTCACCAAAGCTCTTACTGTTGTGATCTATCACTATATTGGAACACATGACCAGTTGACCATGTACAGATGTGTTACCTTGTTGTTTATGTCCCTTGTCTTCATTAGAGTGATCTCCCTTGATACCAGGGTAGAATTAATGGTCAAGGATGTAAGTATCATCTTTTATATTTTGACTGTTTGTGTTGCAAACCCCCACTTTACACTTAATGAATTGTAAATGAAAAAGTACAGTTGTGCAAATTCATAGGTTACCCAGCCCAGAACCAGATAAGTAAATTTTTTCAGCGTAAAATTGAGATTATTTTCTTATCCATCAGTTTAAATGTGTTTTGGGTGATCAAAAGGACTGTCTCATGGAGACGGTTCTTTTGGGTGCGCACAACATATGTTTTGATTGAGAAATATGAAAATAATTTTCATTTACACATTTATCTGAAGCCCTGTACCCAGTCATTGAAAAAGATGGGACCTCTAAGTATAGGTGATCATTTAAGAAATAAATTCCATTTTTGGTCTGTTCATGGAATCATGAACACATCGGGTCTCTTGCAAAGTAAGTGGAATCATGAACACATTGGGTCTCTTTCAAAGTAAGTGAAGCCCTTTAAAGTAAAAAAATTGAATTTATTACTTATATTTACATTTAATATTATCAGTCAAGTATCAGTTTGCAATTTTTACCTAACTTGGCCGGTTTTCAAGATATTTTTAATTAAATAAGACATAACAGAGGTTTCTGAATAGCCAAAACGCAAAATTACTGTGCTTAACATTATGACGTTAAGTGTTCAAAGTCATGCAAATGTCAGTAAACAAACAACATTATTGGATGGCATTGATGTTGGTCCGCCCAAATGGGGCGTGGCTTAAATCGATGGTTCATGAAGATATGAACAACATCTCAAATGTAAAGGTTATTTTAAGACTTAAGTGGAAATGTAAATATATCTATATGGCAACTGATGTCTTAAGTTGTATTTGGCTGTGAACTTTTTACTTTTACACCAGGTTCATTTAGTTACTAGGACTAATATGTGGGCTTTATTGGGTAACAAGTACTAAATACAATGTAGTTATTTAAGAAATGAATTTGATTTTTACTTGGCAAGAGACCCGAAGTATTCATGATTCCATGAACCTTCAAAAAAAAAAGAAGGTTCATGGAATCATGAATACTTTGGGTCTCTTGCAAAGTAAGTGAAGCCCATGAACCTTCCAAACATTGAATTTATTGCTTATATTTACATTTTGTTATTTATAAAAAATAACTAATATATAGAAATTATTTATAATTTAGGAGATAAAACAACTTTATATTCAATATTTAATCGTTTTAACGGTTTTGTTGGAGTGCAAAACAGAAAAGCGTAACAGCCAGTGTGAACACGGACAGCCAATGGAGCAAACAAGAAGCTTGTATTGCACGTGCAACTCAGGTGTGGCTCGCTGTCAATCACAACACCAGTGTCACGATGTTCGAAGCCAATTGCAGGGGCAAGTGAGCTTGGCAGCTGTCAATCAAATTTTGTGTCATTCATGAGGCTATGAACGGTTGCAAAATTCTAAAAATTCATTAAAGGCTTGCTTTGAAAATGTAAATATGTACCAATATATATATTTTCATTTCAGGTTGTTTACAACATTGTGGCCATGTCTGTTGCCATAGTGATCAATGCAAACCCACTGTTACATATGCTATGTATATATCTATTTTCATTTCAGGTTTTTTACAACATTGTGGCCCTGTCTGTTGCCATAGTGATCAATGCAAACCCATTGTTACATATGTTATGTATATATATTCTCTGGGAAGAACCGACATCTACAGATATAATGGGTAAATATCTATTTAACCCTTAATGCGCCAATCGCAACAAAAGTCGTCTGCTTTTCTCGTCTGCTGAAATGTTTAAGAAGCCTCTATGGCAAACAGTATGGGTCCAGATCAGACTGCTCCTATAGGAGCAGTCTGTTCTGGGTCCACACTATTTGCTTCTATACTGAATTTGTCAGTAATGTTAGGCAATAATTTGGAGCAGACGACTTCAGCAGACAACGTTTTTTAATGCATTTTTTTCTTGGCGCTTTAAGGGTTAATTGAGCTGGGACATGAGATTTCCAACAATGTGGTATGTGCAACCAGCAAAGGCTCAGACCAGCCTGCACATATGCACAGGCTGATCAGAGCCTTTGCTAGTGGCTTGAATATTTTATGACTGTTAAGCTACTGACTGAACAGCATTTTGGAGTTTCTAAGCTTAAAAGGAGGCTGCACAGGGTCGCCTTTATCTATTCATGTCAGAATGCCACATTGTTGGAAATCTCATGTTGTGGCTCAATTATTTCATTTGCATTCAATTATTCAATTATTTTGCAAGGTTTGTCCATGTTGGTTCCGCCATGACACTTTCTCATCTTGAGAACCTATCTTGTTTGGTGACCTTGTAAGATTCAAACCAACCTTCTCAGCTACATTGACTTCCTAGAATCTACAATGCCTGTCTGCTTAGTTAAATCAGAAGCAGGTCAGACCTATGATAATAAAATATTTTTAGGTTTGTTTTATGGAATAGGAAAACCACTGTCATAATGTCAAATTAATACAGTAAAACCTGTGTACAATGGCCTTTCAAAAATAGACAAAACAATTATCTTATTGACAAATGCCTTGAAATGGTAGCTTAATGAAGGTTGAAAGTATTGCAGCATTCTGCAATATTTTTTACCTGCATTAAGCAATAATTGGTCTTGAAAACCAATTTTCGGTCTTTTTGAGAGTGGCTGTTTTACACAGGCTTTACTGTACAGTATATTCTAGTGTGTTAGACTATATGATGAAGGATTCTCCTTTCAAATTATCCCAAATATATAATTCAGTCTACAGGCCTGGATTTTTTATTAAAAGCCTGCTTGTCCTATAGGCTGTAGGACAAGTGTTTTATAATTTCACTGGTCCTTGCATAATTTTCTTGACCTTAGTTAAATGTCAGTGAATTTACCAAAGCATAATTAGTATATAGTCACCCATTTTATGTATATAAGTGGTAAATCTGTCCTATATATCTATCAGAGAATACAGGGGGGAAATTCCACTCGACTACAGCTAATGTCCACTGGCCATGGCACGTGGCAGAGTAGAATTTTTTAAGTACAAGATAGACCTTTCTCTACCAATTGAGCAGTGACATGAGATTTTCAACAATGTGGTATGTACGACCAGCAAAGGCTCAGACCAGCCTGTGCATATGCACAGGCTGATCAGAGCCTTTGCTAGTCACTTGAATATTCTATGACTGTTAGGCTGCACAGACTTGTCTGAGTCTACACTTGTCAAAATGCCACATTGTTGAAAATCATGTGTCACGGCTCAATTTAGCAATCCCAAGAATCTAGAGCCATCTTGTAAGACATTTATCTAGATATATTTGATTGTCTTGGAAGAGAAAAATACCATCTTGTAGTCAAGTTTTTTAATATGGGCCTTGACACGAGAAAACCTGTCTTCGGAGGTGTGCTAACAACAAGGGCGCAGACCAGCCTGCGCATCCGCGCAGTCTGATCAGCACCTTTGTTATTCATGTTTTAGAAAGTACCATACCTAAGCTTGCTACAAGCAAAATTTCATTTTTGTAGTTAGTCTCTGTAGCTGAGGAGACTGGTTTGATCTCACTTTGTTGGCAACCCCGAAGACAGGTTTTGTCGCGACGAGGCCCATATTATACAACATAGTGATACAGTCAAACCTGTCTTAAGCAAGCGGTCAAGGGATAATCCAAAATTACTTGCTTAAGACAGGTGGCTGCTTAATAGAGGTTCAGCTAAGATGGCCATATGATTGCGGACTCGAAAGAATATTGGCTTCGAGTTGAGGATACCCATATAATAATGAGTTGAAAAGTATAAAGAATAAGGTCTACACTGCTGCAGTTATTGCATTTCTTCATAAAATATATAAATGGAAAAAAAAAACACAACAAAATATGAAATAAACAATCATGTCCATACAGTCTAAAGATGTTCATGTATGTCAAAAGAGTAGAGATAGCACTGCTTATCATATTTTTTCAAGAAGCTAAAACTTGATTTTTGATAAGCAAATGAATGTTTAATGGCCATCGTACTATTGAACATGAAGAGAATATTGTTAGAATTGTAAATTTATTCAGGTGAAAAAGAATCTGAAAATGGTTCAAATTTTGTTACTCAAAAATAACTTCTTTTTTTCTCAAAAGCTATTGCTTGTTGACTTTTAGCAAAGATTGCATCCTTGTGTAGTAAGTATATGCCTCCAGCAAAGAGTATTACTTTGCATTTAGATTTTCACACATTTACCGTTAAACATCTGTCACGGTATGGATGAATGAACTTTGGCAGCGGCAAAATGCTTTGATGTAGACAATTTTATCAGCTGACTGGCTCTACGACTGGTTACCCGCTTGCAATAATGGTTACCCGCTTACAAAAAAATTAACAAGTGGTGTTCGTTTAGCGTATTCAGGTTTTCGGTTACTGTTGACGCTGTTTTTAATCCACATGTGCTGGATTCCTGAACCATGTCATAGTGTTTTATAAGAGTAAACACTTTTACTAAGTTGATTTCGGCCCCGTTGCAGTTCGACTGCACCACAAACTTCCAAATAGTTGGGCCAAAGAACCTCGACATAGAGTAGCTGCCGTTGAAGAATTTATTCTGGGAGACACCACTGCTGGGGAGTTTAATTGCACCAAGCATATGACCGGTGCAAAAAAGTTAATCGATGCAATTTTAATCGAAACTGGCCGCATCAACGTATAGAAATTGGCCGTTTGAGGACACAATTTCAGCGTTTTGGGGCGAATTTCGCCGACCGCTGGCCGCGTTGGACAGGTGCACGCTTAATAAAGGTGCATTTGCATTCAAAATCGTTCGGGAGGCTCTAAAATGGCCGCTTAAGGGAGGGTCACGCTTAATAGAGGTGGCCGCAACAGCAGGTTTGACTGTATTTCTGAGTATTTTAATTACAGGTTTGTGTATTATGATGTGTGGAGTGTGTATATTTGTGTTAGCATCACTACACTTGGCAGCTGAGAAAAATACCATCTTTTATCATCTACTATGTAATGAAATACAGGAAAATATTGATTAAATATAATGCATATATTTCACAGCCGTGAAAATATAAAAACTTGTATTTTCACAGCCGTGAAAATACAAGATTTGATATTTTCACGGGAGAGAAACCGTAAGATTGGAACTACTTTTTTCTATTTTCTCAATATGGTCTTAGGGACGCAACTCTTAATGGTATATCTGTTTCTCTTCTAAGGGAAACAACTATTGGTGTTTCCTATTTCTATGAAAATGTAAACAAAAAGTCAGAGTCGCTTAGAAGCTTAATAAAAGAAAGAGCTTTTATAAATTTGTCTGCTACAACTAGAAAATCAAAACAAAAGCTAATGTAATGTAAGATTCGCTTCTCTTTACCTTAAAAAATTATGGGAAATTTGTAGATAATAAAAAGAAAATTCAAATGTCTTTTGTTAAATATGTCTTTTATTTCTTTCGTGAAGCTTCACCACTCATGAAATATAAATATTGTCCACTTCACTCGTGAAATAAAAGACATATTTAACAAAAACATTTGAATATCCTCTATATAGTCAAATTTAATATGGTACAACATAGTGAAATTTCTGAGTTGTTTAATTACAGGTTTGTGTATCCTGATGTGTGGAGTGTGTATTTTTGTGTTAGCATCACTACACCTGCCAGCTGAGTCTGTGACAGCTGTTAGACAAATTGGTATAGTTGCTGTGAGTCTAGGAGTCCTTGTTCTGATACTACAGCCAGCTATTACCTTGACATGGTGAGTTATTTCCCTTGGTGTTGTATATTTGTGTTAGCATCACTACACCTGCCAGCTGAGTCTGTGACAGCTGTTAGACAAATTGGTATAGTTGCTGTGAGTCTAGGAGTCCTTGTTCTGATACTACAGCCAGCGATATCCTTGACATGGTGAGTTATTTCCCTTGGTGTTGTATTTTTGTGTTAGCATCACTACACCTGGCAGCTGAGTCCGTCACAGCTGTTAGACAAATTGGTATAGTTGCTGTGAGTCTAGGAGTCCTTGTTCTGATACTACAGCCAGCTATAACCTTGACATGGTGAGTTATTTCCCTTGGTGGTGTATATTTGTGTTAGCATCACTACACCTGGCAGCTGAGTCCGTCACAGCTGTTAGACAAATTGGTATAGTTGCTGTGAGTCTAGGAGTCCTTGTTCTGATACTACAGCCAGCTATAACCTTGACATGGTGAGTTATTTCCCTTGGTGTTGTATTTTTGTGTTAGCATCACTACACCTGGCAGCTGAGTCCGTCACAGCTGTTAGACAAATTGGTATAGTTGCTGTGAGTCTAGGAGTCCTTGTTCTGATACTACAGCCAGCTATAACCTTGACATGGTGAGTTATTTCCCTTGGTGGTGTATATTTGTGTTAGCATCACTACACCTGGCAGCTGAGTCTGTGACAGCTGTTAGACAAATTGGTATAGTTGCTGTGAGTCTAGGAGTCCTTGTTCTGATACTACAGCCAGCTATAACCTTGACATGGTGAGTTATTTCCCTTGGTGGTGTATATTTGTGTTAGCATCACTACACCTGGCAGCTGAGTCTGTGACAGCTGTTAGACAAATTGGTATAGTTGCTGTGAGTCTAGGAGTCCTTGTTCTGATACTACAGCCAGCTATTACCTTGACATGGTGAGTTATTTCCCTTGGTGTTGTATATTTGTGTTAGCATCACTACACCTGGCAGCTGAGTCTGTCACAGCTGTTAGACAAATTGGTATAGTTGCTGTGAGTCTAGGAGTCCTTGTTCTGATACTACAGCCAGCTATTACCTTGACATGGTGAGTTATTTCCCTTGGTGTTGTATATTTGTGTTAGCATCACTACACCTGGCAGCTGAGTCAGTGACAGCTGTTAGACAAATCGGTATAGTTGCTGTGAGTCTAGGAGTCCTTGTTCTGATACTACAGCCAGCTATTACCTTGACATGGTGAGTTATTTCCCTTGGTGTTGTATATTTGTGTTAGCATCACTACACCTGGCAGCTGAGTCAGTGACAGCTGTTAGACAAATCGGTATAGTTGCTGTGAGTCTAGGAGTCCTTGTTCTGATACTACAGCCAGCTATTACCTTGACATGGTGAGTTATTTCCCTTGGTGTTGTATATTTGTGTTAGCATCACTACACCTGGCAGCTGAGTCAGTGACAGCTGTTAGACAAATTGGTATAGTTGCTGTGAGTCTAGGAGTCCTTGTTCTGATACTACAGCCAGCTATTACCTTGACATGGTGAGTTATTCCCCTTGGTGTTGTATATTTTTGTGTTAGCATCACTACACCTGGCAGCTGAGTCTGTCACAGCTGTTAGACAAATTGGTATAGTTGCTGTGAGTCTAGGAGTCCTTGTTCTGATACTACAGCCAGCTATTACCTTGACATGGTGAGTTATTTCCCTTGGTGTTGTATATTTGTGTTAGCATCACTACACCTGGCAGCTGAGTCAGTGACAGCTGTTAGACAAATCGGTATAGTTGCTGTGAGTCTAGGAGTCCTTGTTCTGATACTACAGCCAGCTATTACCTTGACATGGTGAGTTATTTCCCTTGGTGTTGTATATTTGTGTTAGCATCACTACACCTGGCAGCTGAGTCAGTGACAGCTGTTAGACAAATCGGTATAGTTGCTGTGAGTCTAGGAGTCCTTGTTCTGATACTACAGCCAGCTATTACCTTGACATGGTGAGTTATTTCCCTTGGTGTTGTATATTTGTGTTAGCATCACTACACCTGGCAGCTAAGTCTGTGACAGCTGTTAGACAAATTGGTATAGTTGCTGTGAGTCTAGGAGTCCTTGTACTGATACTACAGCCAGCTATTACCTTGACATGGTGAGTTATTCCCCTTGGTGTATATTTGTGTTAGCATCACTACAGCTAGCAGCTGAGTCTGTGACAGCTGTTAGACAATTGGTATAGTTGCTGTGAGTCTAGGAGTCCTTGTTCTGATACTACAGCCAGCGATAACCTTGACATGGTGAATTATTCCCCTTGGTGTATATTTGTGTTAGCATCACTACAGCTGGCAGCTGAGTCTGTGACAGCTGTTAATCAAATTGGTATAGTTGCTGTGAGTCTAGGAGTCCTTGTACTGATACTACAGCCAGCTATGACCTTGACATGGTGAGTTATTTCCCTTGGTGTTGTATATTTGTGTTAGCATCACTACACCTTGCAGCTGAGTAAGTGACAGCTGTTAGACAAATTGGTATAGTTGCTGTGAGTCTAGGAGTCCTTGTTCTGATACTTCAGCCAGCTATAACCTTGACATGGTGAGTTATTCCCCTTGATGTTGTATATTTGTGTTAGCATCACTACACCTGGCAGCTGAGTCTGTGACAGCTGTTAGACAAATTGGTATAGTTGCTGTGAGTCTAGGAGTTCTTGTTCTGATACTACAGCCAGAGATAACCTTGACATGGTGAGTTATTCCCCTTGATGTTGTTATTTGTGTTAGCATCACTACACCTGGCAGCTGAGTCTGTGACAGCTGTTAGACAAATTGGTATAGTTGCTGTGAGTCTAGGAGTCCTTGTTCTGATACTACAGCCAGAGATAACCTTGACATGGTGAGTTATTCCCCTTGGTGTTGTATATTTGTGTTAGCATCACTACACCTGGCAGCTGAGTCTGTGACAGCTGTTAGACAAATTAGTATAGTTGCTGTGAGTCTAGGAGTCCTTGTACTGATACTACAGCCAGTGATAACCTTGACATGGTGAGTTATTTCCCTTGGTGGTGTATATTTGTGTTAGCAAAACTACACCTGGCAGCTGAGTCTGTGACAGCTGTTAGATAAATTGGTATAGTTGCTGTGAGTCTAGGAGTCCTTGCTCTGATACTACAGCCAGCTATAACCTTGACATGTTGAGTTATTCCCCTTGGTGTTGTATATTTGTGTTAGAATCACTACACCTTGCAGCTGAGTCTGTGACAGCTGTTAGACAAATTGGTATAGTTGCTGTGAGTCTAGGAGTCCTTGTTCTGATACTACAGCCAGCTATAACCTTGACATGGTGAGTTATTCCCCTTGGTGTTGTATATTTGTGTTAGCATCACTACACCTGGCAGCTGAGTCTGTGACAGCTGTTAGACAAATTGGTATAGTTGCTGTGAGTCTAGGAGTCCTTGTTCTGATACTACAGCTAGCTATAACCTTGACATGGCAGCTGAGTCTGTGACAGCTGTTAGGCAAATTGGTATTGTTGTCGTGAGTCTAGGAGTCCTTGTTCTGATATTACAGCCAGCGATAACATGGTGAGTTATTTCCCTTGGTGGTGTATATATGTGTTAGCATTACTACACCTGGCAGCTGAGTCAGTGATAACCTTGACATGGTGAGTTATATCACTTAGAGTAGTCTGTACCTTTCTTTGAGGTTATTTCATGAACAGATACATTTGGAGCACAGTGACTCAGTGCTAGAGTGCTAGACTTGAGATCGAGGGGTCTCTGATTAGAGACTCTGTGAAGGCACTGTGTTGTGTCCTTGAGCAAGACACTTTCCTCTGCACAGTATTGGTTCAACCAAGGAAGACAGGAAAACTTCCAGTCATGACTGAAAAATTGTTGACTTGGATGTAAAGCATCAACACAAATAAAACCTTTCTTTGTGTTTAGTTCATGAACAGATACAATTGGAGCACAGTGGCTCACTCGCAGATGTGAGATTGAGGAGTCACCGGTTTGAGACTCACCAGGGGCAGTGTATTGTCCAGGAAACATACCAACTTGACTGAAATTGTTGACTGGGACATAATGAAAACCATCAACACAAACAAACAAAACTGGGTGGATAAGGGTTGAATTCCATGTAAAAACTCTACAAGCAAATTTCAAACCTTATTTTGGTTTCCTAAAGAAACAATGGAATTCGAAAATGTCGTCTGCTGCAAATTGTAGGTGGCACTTTAATGGTTAATTTGATAGTCTACCATATTGTTCTGTTCTGTTCTGTTTTCAGGTCTGGTTTGTTACAATGGGGTGACCTTGGTAGTGTGAAGAATTGGGTTAAAGCATCCATCATGTCTGTGGCCATGTCAAATTTTGTCATATATTTCTCTTTTTGGAAAATAAGGCTTAACATTTCATGTGAATCATCTGCTGACAGATGATTCACATGAAATGTTAAACCTTATTTGGTTTTATAAAGAAGCAGCATAATTTGAAAATGCCGTCTGCTGCAATGTATAGATTGTGCTATAATGATTAATAGATGGTGTACCATATTGTTCAGTTCTGTTTTCAGGTCTGGTTTGTTACAATGGGGTGACCTTGATATTTATACCATATTCTGTTGTGTTTTCTGGTCTGGTTTATTACAATGGGGTGACCTTGATTTTTCTTCTATATTCTGTTCTGTTTTCAGGTCTGGTTTGTTACAATGGGGTGACCTTGATATTTCTACATATTCTGTTCTGTTTTCAGGTCTGGTTTGTTACAATGGGGTGACCTTGACATTTCTACATATTCTGTTCTGTTTTCAGGTCTGGTTTGTTACAATGGGGTGACCTTGATATTTCTACATATTCTGTTCTGTTTTCAGGTCTGGTTTGTTACAATGGGGTGACCTTGGCAGTGTGGTCTTGGCAGCATTCCTTCTTCTTTCCAACAAAATTTCAACAATAAAACATGTATTTATATCAACTGCTGTGCTAGGGGTGTGTCCAGGAATCAGGATGTCTACTTTGGTATGTTTTAAAATTACTTGGCATTTCTGTGTAGAATTTTACGGTAGAATACAGTACCCACCTGGATAGTATATAAACCCCAGATCTTTTTCTGTGACCAGATTTGCAGCCAGTTAATGCTTCTCTTCCCCAGTCAAAATTACTTGTTTATTTCAAAATTTGCAGAATATTTTCAAAATGCAGGGCAGTACCTTTATAACACGCCTCATTATTTGGATGTAGCCTGGTCATGTTGTAGCTCCCAAATTTTTTCACCACAAAATTTTACAGAGGAATTATAGGAATGGTAATTTTTGTTTAATTCTTTGTAAAATTTCTCTTTATTATGTTATTCACTTATAACATGGTCCATTCCTATGGACCCCAAACATAGCATTATAAAGGGCCTACACTGTATTATTTGAGAATTTTTTTATGAACTGTCGCACCTGTTTTCAGCAAGCATTTTCCTTTAACCCTTTACCTTATAGATGTGCCTTTTGACGCTTTTGCAAACAGAGAAGACCCAGATCAGACAGCTCTTGTAAGAGCTGCCTGATCAGGGTCTGCTCTGTTTGCTTATGGAAATATGATTTATCTGATCCTACACAAGTGGACCTGACAAGTAATTTCTTTGTTCTATGTACAAATGTGAAAGTTTATTTATATAATTATTCATAGTGGGTGGAGCTTAGCATGAATATTCATGAAGAAAAGGGTTAAGATAAACAATGTGAATGAACCACTTCACAGAATAGCAAATAAATTTGTTAATAAGAAAATGTGAACAAATTAAGCATTGGTGATCTGCCCAGCTTGGTTAAGCTGAAAAAAATGTTGAAAAAGTTTAAATGGTGGGCTACATTTCCTGCCAAATTTGCATTTTTTCTACAATAAAAATACTATGATCAAAATTGCCCTATCGCTAGTATCCGTTATACAGTTAGTTTTGCTGCAATTATGCAGTGGAAACCCACATGCACTTTACTAATACTTTCAATAATGAGTTGACAACATGCCTAAAAACTAACTGCTAAGTGCTTAAAATGCATGTGCCTTATAATTTGCAATTGCAACCTAAGAAAATGTACACAATTTGAAACCTGCGCAATTTTGCATGGTTTTTGTTTGTTTGTTTGTTTGAATTGATTCTTTACATCCACTCAACAATCTTTCAGTTATGCGGGACGGGTCTTCCTGGGTTGAACCAGTACTAAGCTAGGCATTTGCTTTGCATGGTTTTAAATTTTTATACAGTTCTTCAGTAGTACATTCTAAAGCAAATTGAGTTGCCAATTGCAGGCGAGCCCTGATGATGAATCCAAAATCTGCAACCACCAATCATCAGCATGATCAGCCTGAGGCAAATACCATAATGGTATGGTGATGAATGATAGACATGTTGCAGTCCAACGTAGTTACCAGTTTTGCTCTGTATATTATGCTGCTTTGATCAACATTCTGGGGGTGAGAAAACCCATCAGTGCTCTTTTTGCTTGAAGCCAGTAATGCACTTCTGTACCCTCACCTCACCATTGTTTTCACTATGTTGTGGATTTCCTTCGTATTCACATGAGGGTCTCAATGGGGTACCTCTGAAATCTGTAATCAGTAAAATTTAGGATTAAAATTTGGTAATCCGTAAAATTTAGGCCTAAAAATTAGTATACAATAAAAATTTGGCCCAATCAGTGAAATAAATTCAAAAACTTTTCTTTTGGGGTAGATATATTCATTTTCTTACCATTAAGACCGCCTACTGTAAAATGGGGTTTTGGGTCAAATTCGCTAACCGTTAAAGTGTGTCATTCCGCTATTTGGTAACTTTTCTGTGCAAAATTTGCTAATCACTAGCTATGCTTATTCCGCTATTTGGTAAAACAATCCTTAAAAAATCGCTAGTCATTAAATTTTAGGGCCATTATTCACTAATCAATACATTTTAGGGCCATAATTCGGTAATCAGTAAACCCAATTGACACCCTCTCACATCGGTTGAGATTAAACAAAATTTCTATATATTTGTCTAACTCTCTGGCATTCAAGCTACTGATAATTAATTCATAGTAAAAACTCTGGTCCCTTAGACTCTGAATTAAAATGATTAGACTTTACCATGTTCATAGAGTTGACTTATTGAGTAAATTGATTGATGACATTGTTTTTGTGTTTCTTCTACAGTTGTATAGTTATGAAGACAGTTATCCGTTTGGGTTGCTGATTGGTCGGTGCATATTATATATCCCAGCAGTCATAGCTCTGGCGGCCATGTTACTCATCTTTGTGAAATTGGAGGTTACCGGGAAAACACTTGACAGATACATCTTAAAATTGTGAGTTTTGATTTAATTCTTTACCTCCTAGTGTCGTCTGCTGATAACCTTTGCAAACAGTTTGGACCCAGATCAGGCCCGACAAAATGTCGGGCCTGATCTGGATCCAAACTGTTTGTCACTCTGATGGTATTCCTGAAAGAATTTTTGGAAAAAGTTGATTTTGAAAAAAATCAGCAGACGACAAAATATTTTATGTACTACACTCCTCCCCAATTTTTATACTGTTAACCCGCAGCATTCCAGTTGTTAGCATATATTTTCAATCAGAGTGGAAAACAGTGTGGATCCTGATCAGGTGGCTTTGTCAGAAGCCAGCTCATCTGGATCTACAGTGTTTTCGAAAAAGGATAAATCTGGGCTCAGCAGGGCAAGAGTTAACATAACATGTGAATCAGCAGTTTTGAAATATCAAGCCTTATTAGATTCATAAATTTGCTACAAAATTTGAAAATGTTGTCTGCTGCAAAATTGTAAGTGGCACTTTAATCGTTAATTCAATA
The DNA here is from genome assembly GCA_964019695.1 of Loripinus fragilis. NCBI lineage: Eukaryota > Metazoa > Mollusca > Bivalvia > Lucinida > Lucinidae > Loripinus > Loripinus fragilis. The sequence continues at coordinate 84,909,300 of OZ026517.1, forward strand.
GTGAATTAAGGGTTAATTTCAATCAAATGTAATCTATATGGTGAAAAGAAAGGCTTGAAGGGTGTTTTATTTTGAATGGATAATGACAATTTTTATATAATTTATAAAAGAGTATTTTAAAGGATGCATTTTAACTATCAGAATACTACAAGACATTGTAAAGAATTTTGATTAATTTTTAGCTCACCTAAGCCGAAGGCTCAAGGTGAGCTATTGTGATTTGTCTTTGTCCGTCGTCGGTCCGTCCGTAAACTTTTTCTTTAGACGGCATCTCCTCGTGAACCACTGGTCCTAATTTCATATAACTTCACATGAATGTCCCCATGATGCCATCTTTTGAAATTGCATAAATGGTTCCGCACCTCTGAACAGGAGGGTCGCAAGAGCTCCAGATAAGAAATCTTTTAAAAGACATTTCCTGAATCACTGACCCAAATTCAAAATAATTTCACAGAATTGTTCCTCTTAATACCCTCTACCAAAATTGCACTAATAGTTACTCTCTGCTGAACAAAAGGGCTGCCAGAGCTCCTGATAAGAAATATCTTTAAACAGCATTTCCTCCTGAACCACTGGTCCAAATTCAAAATAATTTCACAGGATTGTTCCTCATGATGCCTTCTTCCAATATTGCACAAATGGTCCCAGTCCACTGAACAAAGGGGCTGCCAGAGCTCTAGATAAGAAATCTTTTAAACAAGAACTTCTCCTGAACCACTGACCCAAATTCAAAATTATTTCACAGGATTGTTCCTCATAATGCACTCTACAACAATTTCACAAATGGTTCCACTCCACTGATCAGTCATTCTCAGGTGTCTTTAAATGACATCTCCCGAGCCACTGGACTGAATTTCATAAACTTCACATGAGTGTTCCCCATGATACCCTCTTTCAAAATTGCAAAAATGTTTCCGCTCCACCAGACAGGAGGGCCACCAGAGCTCCAGATAAGAAATCTTTTAAACAACATCTTCTTCTGAACCAGTGATCCAAATTCAAAAAAAATTCACAGAATTATTCCTCATAATACCCTCTAATTAAATTGCACAACTGGTTACACTTCACTGAACAAAAAGGCTGCCAGATATCCAGATAAGAAATATTTTAAACAGCATTTCTTTCTGAACCACTGGTCCCAATTCAAAATAATTTCACAGAATTGTTCCTCATGATACCTTCTATCAAAATTGCACAAATGGTTCCGGCCTGCTGAACAAAATGGCTGCCAGAGCTATAGATAAGAAAAGTCTTTAAACAACATCTCCTTTTGAACCAATGGTCCAAATTCCATATAACTTTACATGAATATTGCCCATGATGCCCTCTTTCAAAATTGCATAAATGGTTCTACTTTACCAAACAGGAGGACTGCCAGAGCTACAGATAAGAAATCTTTTAAACAACATCTTCTCCTGAACCACTGACCCAAGTTCAAAATTATTTCACAGGATTGTTCCTCATAATGCACTCTACAACAATTTCACAAATGGTTCCACTCCACTGATCAGTCATTCTCAGGTGAGCAACCCAGGGCCCAAGGGCCCTTGTGTTTAAAAATGTTTTCAAAGTAATTTTATGTAGATAATTCATATCATACTGAGTTCACTGTGAATTCAAGGCAATAAATTTCCTAGTTATAATTATAAAACTATGTAATATTATGATGTGGTGAAAATAAATGAAGTTACAAACTGAATCATCAAAAACTGACATACACCTGTGTCACTGTGTTGTGTCCTTGAACAAGACACATTAATCCTTGCTAAGTACTGGTTCAACCCAGGAAGACCCATTCCAACATTACTGAAAAATTGTTGACTGGGAATTAAAGAATCTAATCAAACAAACAAACAAAAACTGACATACTTTTTTGACATGCCTAAATTTTGTCAAAATTTTGCTAAATGTTATATTGGACATAGTATTTACTCTATGTATTCGGACATATGGGCCTGAGCAAATAGTGTAAACCCTGATCAGACTGCTCTTAAAGGAGCAGTCTGATCAGGGATTACACTATTTGCCATTCCATTGCTGCCTTTTACATGTATCTTTCGATTATAAAATGAACTTATTAGAATTTCACAATAAGTATTTTGCGAGGATAAGGGGTCCAAATAATTAGTGAATTACATGGTGGTTTAGTTTCTAACTTCATTTTGGAGCATTATACGATGGTATAGTTGCAACTGTCATTTTGGTGCATTACACGGTGGTATAGTTGCAGCTGTCATTTTGGTGCATTACACGGTAGTATAGTTGCAACTGTCATTTGTTGCAAAATACGATGGTTAGTTGCAACTGTCATTTTGGTGCATTACACGGTGGTATAGTTGCAACTGTCATTTGGTGCATAATACGATGGTAAGTTGCAACTGTCATTTTGATGCATTACTCTGTGGTATAGTCGCAACTGTCATTATGGTGCATACACAGTAGTATAGTTGCAACTGTCATTCTGGTGCATTACACAGTGGTATAGTTACAACTTACATTCTGGTGCATTACACAGTGGTATAGTTGCAACTGTCATTTTGGTGCATTATACGATGGTTAGTTGCAACTGTCATTCTGGTGCATAACATATTGGTATAGTTGCAACTGTCATTCTGGTGCATTACACAGTGGTATAGTTGCAACTGTCTTTTTGGTAAAGTGTTCATGATTCTATCGTTTTTCATGAAGCAACTTGATTATTTGCAGGTGTGGTACTCTAGCAGCTATATCAGTATTACTGCTGATGGTAGATCTGGGTCAGAGAGACAGGAATGAGGCTCTGATGTCACTTCCTGCCTGGAAGTTATTATTAGTAACAGCAATGGTTGTTAGCATCTCTCTCAAAATCCTCTCAACAACTCAGGTTTGTCATCTTTTTAACTATATTGCAGTCATTATGGATATAGAGCTATGGCCATTCTGAGTGCCCATCGTCTACTCTTAGTGAATTATATGAAAATTAAAATTTGCAGAATAGAAAACAACTAACTTGGTTTGAGTCTATTCATGAAAGTTGATTGAAACTACATGTATTGCATAAAAAGTAATGTCATACTGTATTAACAGCTATGCTTTAATAGGAGCAAATTCATGAATGAGGTCCTCCTAGGGGGTAACTGTTCCCTTGTTCCTGTGAAATAAATTGGCTTGTTCCCCTGTTCCCCAAAAAATCATATTTTTTTCTTTTGTTTTCTTATGTTCCCTGTTCCCCCATATTGTCTTTGTTCCCCTGTGCCCCTCAAAATTTGGCCTTTTGTTCCCCTGATATAATTGCCCTTTTTTCCCTGATCCCCAAAACCCCTGGGAGGACCTCATGATTAAGAAGGAAATTCACATGCTTTATCAAACAGGTTTGACTCCAGGTTGTCTTTTAAAATGACGTCAGGAACTTAACATGCCGTGGGTTCAACGCAACACTGCCGTAACTGCAATTTTTTCAGAAATGTACTTTTTTGCAGTTTTGAATCTATAAAACATATTTACATAATCTGTGAAAATGTCCTAAATGTGTTGTTAATATTTCTCCAGTAACATTAAATTAGGCATATTGCTGTATCTCACAAGTGTCAATTCCTTGAACGCAACACTGTCGTAACTCTACATACGACAGTGTTGCACTGAGATTTAAGCTGAAGACTGTTTTCTCTGAGTGCAACACTGATGTAACTGCACCAGTGTTACATACAACACTGTTGCATTGAAAACAATACATGTATTGATTAATTTGTTCAGTGCAATACTGTTGTATCTAGCTATTTGTCTTGAATTTATGACATCATAACTGTAAAAATGACATCATACTGTTCATTCTTAACACTGTACATAATAGCTTAAATGGATTTTGCCATCTTGAAAACTACGAAAAAAAAATTCTGCCAATTCTGCCAAAGGCTCTGATACATCTTCAAGGTAGCACAATCTTTAAAAGGTTCAGGTTGGCATGGGCTAATTCTGAATTGCATTATTAATTTAAGTTTTTCTTGAGAAATGGACTATAAATAGTGAAGATCTACAAAAAATCATCAATGGTGAACCATGACGTTTAGGCCGAGATCAAATATGCATGGATACACCTATGAAGATCATTTAGATGGTGGTTAACTTCCCTAGATGTAAGTCAGTATCAAGTATCATAACTCTCAAGCCCTAGAAGATCTGTTCTAAGGTTGGAAATGACACAAATGTTGATGGAATGACAAATTGAGAGGAAATGCTATGAAAATGGCAATTATAGGTAAAAATGAAGGTATTAAATGAGTTTGATGGGGTATTAAATGGTTTTTGATAAAAACTAACTACTTTTTTAATAGCTGGCTATATAAAAAGGACAAGCCTAATACAATCAGATTGTAAACCTGCCCATAATCTACCCCACAAGGGTAAGAAGTATCAACTTAACCCATTTAAGCTAAATAGTTTTCTCATTCTTATCAATTGGACCAGTCTGTTTCCATTTTAAGGGTTGTTGGGTGGTATTTTTCATCTTTATTCAAATCTTAATAGAACATTCTGTAAGCAAACAGTGGAGACCCTGATCAGATGCTGCTCTCTGCAGCATCTGAGCTTGGTCTGCACTATTCACCTATGTCCCACAGAAAGGATGCCAGGCTTATATGAAAACAACGAAGAAAAAAAATCTGCAGCATTTGAGCTGGGTCTGCACTGTTCACCTATGTCCCACAGAAAGGATGCCAGGCTTATATGGGTTAAAGTAACACCAGTATTATAAACAAATAAGATATGTGTGATAACCTGAGTCAGTAGATCCTTCCCAAAACAAGCGTTGACATAGAATTCTCTCATACATAGGAAAAAAGACAATCATTATAGGAATTTTAGATTAAGCCTTTACAAAAAAAGTGATATTCCCTGCCATATTCAGCATCTTATAAAACACACCTTACAACTACTCTATCTAGGATGATAATCCAAAACCTCCCTGTTAACCAGGTAGGGTAGGTTAAGGTAGGGTAGTATAAAGTAGACTAGCATAGCCTAGGCTTTGCTCACTTAACCATAGCCAAGCCATGCCTAGCCTTTCAAAGTAAGGAACTATATTTACCTTAGAAAAGGACCTACCATAGCTATTTCTATCTTATTTTAGTCATAGCCAGATGTCAAGGATTCTAGTAGTAGTTAAGGAAGACTACCTGGCCCCTATATAGCCTAACCCAAGTAGGGTGACAATACCCTATGCAAGATCTAACTTAATCCTTTATCATTAACTACCAAACCTGGTAGGCTAGGCTATGGAAAGGCTATCTCATACCCCTGCCCTAATCAGTAGGCTTAACCTACCTTAAACTGGGGTACCACAGTGAATTAAGGATAAGCTAGAGAATGGTCGGTACCCTACCACAAACCTTGTTAGGTTAACCATACCAGCCATTTCCTCCATCACCCTGTCTTTTAGCAAAAGTAGAGCGGTGTAGGATGGGTTTGCCTAGCCTAGTCTCAGGAACCTAATCACACCCCTACATAGGCAAGTCTACCATAACCTACCTTACCTTTTCTATGTACAGTTCAGATTTTACCTTAAGGCTTGTCCCTACTATAACTATATATAGTATTGTCCATACTACAAGGCGAACTACCCAGACTAAACTATACCTTATCACCCTGCCTACCAAGTAGGGCAGGCTGAGCTAGTCTATCTTGGATGGGTCTTGCACTCTTGTTTACCTTCATTGGTAAATTCTAAGGAATGGCATGTTTTCTACATAATACCCTAACCAGTAGGGTGACCATAGCATAAGCCTACCTAATCCCTCAAACCATGCCCATGAGGTAGGATAGGTTAGCTGACCAAGCCTTACATTTCCTTAGCCCTGACCTAATCTTACCAAATATCTTAACTTTTCATACCTACCCTTTGGTATGGCATACTATTTGCAACCATGATATAATGAAGATTCCCTACTGCTACCTACCTTACCCCAGCCCAGGGTAGGAATTGCCCATATCATATCCTAGGGTAGCATAAAGTGTAAAGACTAGCATACCATTACACTAACCAGTGGGTCTACTATACACCCCTACCCATCCAGTGCAATTCTGCCTGCCAAGTATGCTAGATTTGGTGGGGCTGCCTTACCAGTAGGTTGACCCTACCCTACCCTGACTGCCATTTCTGGTAGGCTATCCTAATCTTACTAAAAGCCTGTAGGGTGACAAATTCTTAACCTACCCAACTCAGCCCTGCAGTAGACTAGGCTAGGCTACCCTAACCTAAGTTGGGCTAACTTAAATAGGGCAACTGTACCTTACCCAACCCATCCAAGAGGCTAGGCTGGGCTTTCCTAACCAAAATAGTATGGTAACCATACATAAATTAACATAGCCCTCACAACCATGCATTTTAGGCAGGCTAGGCTTGGTTTCTTGCAACCATGATATAATTATCTAAACTAGGGCAGCCTTACCCTACCACACCCAATCCTGCCTGTCAGCAAGATTAGGCTACCCTGACCATACTTGATTAAGTGGGGTGACCATAGCTTAACCTACCCTACCAACCACGCCTGTCTGGTTCACTAGCCGATGACACCATTAGTAAACTAGTTGGGCAACTGTACTTTAACCTACCCAAACCAACCCTATCTGCCAGGGGGGGGGGGGGGGGGGACATTACCTAACCCTATCCCACCCACACTCCTGGTCTGTCAGATAGACTACATACCTGACATAATCCTGGCTGCCACTAGGCTAAGTAAGGATATCCTAACCTCATTTTCTTATGTTGACCTTATCCTGCTCATACAACTCTGCCAACCAGTTTGGACAGCTAGGCTACTTCCCTAGGGTAGAGTAGGCTAGATAAGGCTAGTCTCACATTGCTTTACATATTCCGGCTTACACCAGAATTTTTTCAGGTTGTTTGAAACTTATTATATCAACAGTATTGAATTGATCAGTATTCATTAAACAGAATGGTATATGTGTGATTATGGCTTTCAACAAACTTTCGGTCATATCACTTGTATGTCTGGATGTTACTAGGTGTCCAATGGTCAGTTTTAGATCTGCAGAATGATCATGCCCCAGATGCTTGAAATATCACTTCATCCAGTGACATCATACTGACACTGGGTAGCCCAGTACCTAAGTCCTATCCTGTAAATCATAGTGTAAAATTAAGAGTAGCTTCATTCACATGTACTATAATTTTATTGCACCTGCAGGCAGGGTGTGCAGTGGCATAAGTTCTCAATTTATCTATCATTCTCTTTATGTGTTCATCCGAAAAAGAAATGACATTGACCCTCTCAATGATCTCAATAATGGATGTTACCATCAAACTATGCAGAAGACATTTTTGTGATGTCCTGACTGGGTTATCTCACCCTTAATTTTATTATCCTTGGGATCTGGTAAAGAAAAGAAAATCTTCTCGACCGGACCATGATCAATTTTTCTTTTTGCATGGTAATCCAACCCCCTACCAAATTGCAAGTCTAACCTCTGATGCATATTGAGTGTTGACCTTCACAATCTCATCAACCATAAGGCATTTCTCCTTGACAACCTGACTTCGTCATCCAGCTATTAGTCTAAGATTGATGGATCAGCAGTTTCTATATGACTTCACATCGTAAAGTTTAAATAATATTGAGGAAGTTAAAAGGATGAAGACCCTCAATGGAATTATCATTAAAACCATAAGTTATTTGAAAACTCAGGTAAGGATCCATGGCAGCCATGTTTTTCAACGGATCAAATTCATCTTTAGTAATCTTGGTAAAGCTATGCATGGTCGGCCAATGACAATTTGTGCCAATTAAATCATTTCCAAATCAGGCCAATTAGTTTTTGACAAGAAGATGTTTTATACATTTTCCCAAATACTTAATGGTAAAAAATGTAGAGACTGATTAAACTGCTCCTACAGATAGATTTTAACTGTTTGCTCAGACTAAGGTGTCCAAAATTTAGGATCTTTTCAATTAACTCAAAATGGAACTAAGTATAACTAACTACTTTCATTGCTAAATGAACATTGTAACAACTAATATGTAATATTTTGTTTGGGGAAGCCTTAAGAATATATAGCTCCAGTGCAGATAAACAGGTTTTTATATAATATTTCATCTCCTGCATATTTCCCCCTAAGGGCCTCACAGAGATGACCCAGCATCTAGCATTGTCCCAGTTTATCATAACCAAGGTGTCTAGCGACCAGATTAGTCATTTGTTTTAGGGCAGTAATTGTTTGATTTAATTTTATGTAGAAACTGCACTTTTTCTTAATTTGTGTGTTTACAGAATATTATGGATTTATATTTAATGGATTTTATTTATTTTATATTTTCTAACATAAGTATATATTACTGTTTAATGGTGTTGAGGTACAAGTACATGTATCAAATAGGATCGGACTGGATTGAGTAGGACTAGCCTGGACTTCAATGATAAGTTATTCTATCTATCTTCTTCTAATCCTACTTACCTGTAAACATCTTAATTAGCATCATAACCAAGGTAGAAACATTTTCATAGAAATTCAATGAAACAGTAGAGATAAACCATACATCTTGCATGTGTAAATTGTGTTGTTCATATTGAATGTAACTCTTTATAGCACTTCCACCGTATATAGTCATGTGGTTAGTCAACAAAGCTCATGATACGTAAGGTATGGGTTCGAATCCTGGCTGATCCAACTTTTAAGACATTGTGATTACTTTTATGGAACTGATTATACTTTGATGTTGATTTGCATGGACTTTGCAGAAGTCTTTGTATTTTGTCCACAGTTTTTTTTTTTATGTGGGATATAAGCATGATAACATTTTGGTTAATCTGATGGCCTTTTACTATGATTTTTGCTTTATAACACAACATTTTCAAGACATATGTGCAAGACAAATTTACACAGTCATTCAGATGCAATTGATGGTTGTTTTTAGATTTCCCATATAAACAGTTCTGTGGACATTGAATCAAATTTGTTCAAGTTTCCCATATTAATATTTCCTATCAAATGATATGTTAATTACCACCTATGTGGTCATGGAAATGACAGCTAGTTGTTTATAACAGGTTTCCCATATATAAATTTCCTATTACGTGATAGGTTTCCGTGAAACGGCTCAAATAGGGAATACTTTAAATACAGAAATAGCTCAGAAGACATGGATTTGGTTTCCCACATAAAAATTTCCTATCATAGGATAGGTTTCCGTGAAACGGGTCATATTGGGAATACCTTAACCTTTACATGGAATTGACAATTATCAGGTTCATATCAAATGATTGATTAATTATCCACGAAAAAAGACAAATAGGAAAACTCTTAAGTAACCAAGACTTCCGGGCACAAAATCTCAGTCATGAGTTATCAATTCCGAAAGAAATAGTATATGTCCTGTGCATTGGGATAAATTAAATAGGAATGCCTACCTAAACCATCACAAGTTTTGAAGTGGACATGGATTTTTCAAAAGGTGTTATCCTAAGTTTCTTATTATGATACATAGCTCTTCCAATATAGGACTTAAAGGGAATAACTTAAATCCATCAATATGCAGTTCAGTATTTTGAATCATCAAGGTTAATGATATTATTGATTATTATATTTCATCAACAAAATTTCAGTAGTAATTTTTTGAAACCATATCCTAGTAGCTAGACTAGCATACAAGTCAAATAATTGTCTGTTTGGCATGTTAGAAATGTTTCCTCCTATCAAAATTGAATAAAATGCTTCAAGGAAGGAGAATTCTCAATACCTTTTGAACAACGTAATTTATCATTTGTCGCCATCATTGTTGTTTACCATAAAAGGGCAATATTCGCGACGTAGGGATTGGCCTGAGCTATTTTCGCTGCAAACGTATTGGACCTTATACACTTAATATAGAGTCACTTTTTAGTGCATCTCTCCGCCTGAAAGGCTTAATTCTGTGTATCCAATAGCTATTTTCTCTGCAAACGTTTTCGAACTGATACACTTAATATAGAGTCACATTTTAGTGCATCTCTCCGCCTGAAAGGCTATTATAGGTGTATCCAATAGCTATTTTCGCTGCAAACATATTAGAACTGATACACTTTATATAGAGTCACATTTTAGTGCATCTCTCTGCCTGAAAGGCTTATCGGTGTATCTAATAGCTATTTTCGCTGCAAATGGATTCGAACTGATACATTTAATATAGAGTCACATTTTAGTGCATCTCTCCGCCTGAAAGGCTTTAATCGATCGGTGTATGGAATAGCTATTTTCGCTGCAAACGTATTCGAACTGATATACTTAATATAGAGTCACAGTTTAGTACATCTCTCCACCAGAAAGGCATCAATCTGTATCAAATAGCTATTTTCGCTGCAAACATATTCAAACTGATACACTTAATATAGTCACTTTTTAGTGCATCTCTCCGCCTGTAAGGCATCAATCTGTGTATCAAATAGCTATTTTGGCTGCAAACGTATTCGACCTGATACACTTAATATAGAGTCACATTTTAGTGCATCTCTTTGCCACAAGGCTTTTATCGGTGTATCGAATAGCTTTTTTCGCTGAAAACGTATTCGAACTGATACACTTAATATAGAGTCACATTTTAGTGCATCTCTCTGCCACAAGGCTTTTATCGGTGTATCGAATAGCTTTTTTGGCTGAAAACGTATTCGAACTGATACACTTAATATAGAGTCACATTTTAGTGCATCTCTCTGCCACAAGGCATCTATCTGTGTATCAAATAGCTATTTCGCTGGAAACGTATTTGAACTGATACACTTAATATAGTCACATTTTAGTGCATCTCTCTGCCACAAGGCTTTTATCGGTGTATCAAATAGTGATTTTCGCTGCGAACATATTCGAACTGATACACTTAAGATAGTCACATTTTAGGGCATCTCTCCGTCGGAAAGGCTTTTATCGGTGTATCAAATAGCAATTTTAGCTGCAAATGTATTCGAACTGTTACCTTTAATATAGAGTCACAGTTGAGTGCATCTCTCCGCCTGAATGGCATTAATCGGTGTATTAAATAGCTATTTTCGCTGCAAACATATTCATCCTGATACCTTTAATATAGTCACATTTTAGTGCATCTATCCGCCTGAAAGGCATCAATCTGTGTATCAAATAGCTATTTTCACTGCAACCTGATACACTTAATATGGAGTCACATTTAAGTGCATCTCTCTGCCTGAATGGCTTTAATCGGTGTATCGAATACAATGAGTTCTTTTTTTGTGATGCGTAGGAGGCAGGCTTATATGCATATATATGGTGTTTTACCCAATTCCTCTGCGTATGTGGACTGAGGTCCCACAAAAGTAGTTCGCATATTTACAGTAGTTTCTACATCAAATGATTATTTGCTGAAAGCTGTGATCTTTCACTTATAATGATGTTTTTACTCAAATAAAATTTTATTACAATTTCATTGAGTATAAAAATGAGTTGTTAAATAATGTTTGAATGAATTGAGACAGCCACAATAGATTGGCAGCACGCCAGGGCAGCCACGTGGGTGACACAGCGCACGCGCCAGGACATGCAAATAATAATAATAATGATTATAATCATAGATTTTATTTAAAGAGTGTAACACATTTAGTTACAAACTAATCTCTAATAAAAATACATATTATACAGTTTTACATAGCGCTTGAAGGTGATAAAGCATAAAGCTGGTCTAAAATGGGTTTTGCATCTTATATGTAATGACAAGTCTTTAAATCGATGCAGACTGAGATGCATACTTTCTGAGGACTGACGGTGCTTAACAACAACAGATATTTAGCTTAACCACCAACAGATATTTAAATGAGTTTGGTATTGTAGATTCAAAATTAAGTGAGAATTAATTATCTCCTTTGTCTCCACTAATTTCGTCCCGAATTGTTGTCCACCCTCTACGCCTGCTGCATACATTCAAGCACACTTCAGACCAGATCTTTTCATGGAATGAAACAATACAAACCTTAATTAGACTGCTTCCAAGGGCAGTCTGATCTGGATCCATATTGTTTGCAATATAGTGTCAAACGCTTGCAGAGGCTGAGCTCACTCAAAAGGAAACATTTCCCAAAAGAACTTGCTCATCATCACCCCAGCTAACCACTTTTATCGTAGGAAACATTGAGTCACCCCAACCAATCCACTTCTATGGCGATTGGCGAACTATATGTCGCCGCCAACCACTTCTATGTCAACCCAAAGACATACTCAGGAGCATCCAATTTTGGATTCCTACTTTGAGTCAGAGGATGACCTTCAAGCTTACATGAACAAGAGATGTGTACATTGTCAGACGAATCATTATGATCTGAATTTTGTCCTAGATTTGGGTATGAATGGCATTTCAATTTGTAGAACAGTGTCCTCCTATACATTTGCCTGATTGAATTATCTTTGAAATTTCACAATGTTTACAAAGTGTTTTGGCAGTACATGTATAACCTCATATTCTGTTGTGTTACCCTACATTTCAGTCACACCTTATTCCCTGCCAATGTTTGACCTTTATTCAGGTCTCTTTCTGTCAGAGCTAGTGTTAAGTGTAAATGCATCATCTAACACTTTGAAACCCCTTTTGACCAAGATTCATGTTTATTCAAGCGAAGTTGTGATGAAATGAATCAATTTCCAAAAACAATTGCTACAGCTCTCTCTGTCTCTCAATGACTTCAGGAAGTTCAGCCATGGGTGTGGTATTATTTGTTGTTGTTTGGAAATTTCAAATTCTGCAGGCTGGATGTGGATTCAGATTACACAATCATACAGCCAGTATATTCTCAAAGATGGACTGGACACGATTTGTTTGGCCTGGCTCATGTATTTCCAAAAGCTATTTTGAACTATCTTGGTTGAAAAGAAGGCACTGTGAGATAAAAGTTGACACTGTTTAGCAGTCTGCTTTCTGAAAAGTTTAACAACACGAATTTAAGTATTGTCAAGGCTTAAGTAAAAATTAACCTTCATTAAAACTTATTGATAGTTGCTTCAAAAAGGGGAGGGGCAATCAATAGTATACACAAGTTTGTTGATGATATTATTGCATCACATTTTAGTGTTAAATCTCATTGCAAAGTACAAAGACTTTATGCCAATTTGCTTTTGCTCCTGCATCATATTAATATGCATGCTATATATATTTTGCTAAGAAAATTATGAAGAATTGTCTCTAAAATCTCTGTGAGGCCCTTAGGGGGAAATATGCAGGAGATGAAATTGACAGATTGAACAAGACTTACCTTGGTAAGGTGAAGTTTAATCCAAATTTCATCGACTGCAATTTCCCCCAAGGGCTTACACACCCTCCCGCAACCTACCCATATTTAAATTCTTCATAATTCTTCTTTGATCGCAAACTGCTTCGTAAATTTTCCGCAGTTTGCTCTGCTCTAAATAATGATAAACTGGGACAATGCTAGATGCTGGGTCATCTCTGTGTAAGCCCTTGGGGGAAATTGCAGTCGATGAAATTTGGATTAAACTTCACCTTACCAAGGTAAGTCTTGTTCAATCTGTCAATTATTAATCAAGAATAGTTGTACTGGCCCAGTAAGCCATGCTCTAGGTCTGCTGCATTATCCAAAGTCCAAGGCCGAGGACCTGTAGCTGGGTTAAAAGGAAATTGCTGGGTCCATAAGAAATTATTTGAATAAAGACAACTTTCGCATCTAGAGAAATGACCACTTATATAACTTTATCTACCTATATATTTTCCTGTATTGGCCGATTATTCTGGTTGGTCCTGTTTGCTGCCTGAATGTTGCAGGCAGTTGCAGCTATTTAGATGTGATACTATCATAGTTTATTAATAATGATAAAGGTTGCCAATATTTATGTTTAATTTTTAAGGTTGCCAATAGTTATAATTAATTTTTAAGGTTGCCAAAATGGACAATTAAATTAATGTAGCCAAGTTATTGATAATAAAGATGGCTAATATGAATATTAAAGGTAGTCGAGATGGTAGAGTCATTCTACTACATTTGTATTGGCACAAAAACAATGAAATTGCCATATTTGAACATTTTTCTGTACGCTGCAGCAGTTTTCAAGCAATGTATTTTATGTTGATAATTTTAATGAATTAAATGCAACTATTGTAACGTAAATATAATCACTTACAACAGTGTTGCTTTGAAGTTAGAATCAAATACAGCAACTAATATAGTGCAACACTGTCGTAACTTTAAGTTACGACAGTGTTGCACTGAAATCCAAAGACGAAAAATGGATTGTTGGGTGGGAAAACTGTTGTAAGTGAAATTATTGCAAATATCTTTTAAAACAAAAGGGTAATATTTAAAATAACATTTGTCATCAAAGTCAAATGACTTTTAGCATAACTAAATGATAAAATTGTAAAAAATAATATAAAAGCCAAGACAGAAACATGTTTTTTTAACTCTCCTGAAAAATTTCATAAAAGCAAGATACGACAGTGTTGCGTTGAGCCCACGATGCATAGTAGCCAACATCATGAAGTTTTCACAGTATAGTATAGAGAACTCCATCTGAGACAGGGAGCGCAGTGGCTCAGTGGTAGAGTGCTTGACTTGAGACCGAAGGGTTGCAGGTTTGAGCCTCACTGGCGTCACTGTGTTGTGTCCTTGAGCAAGACACATTAATCCTAGCTTAGTACTGGTTCAACCCAGGAAGACCTGTCCCTGTTTAACTGAAAGATTGTTGATGGGACTTAAAGAATCAAATCAAACAAACAAAAATCATGAAGAGACATTATCATTATGCCCTGGAGAAAATTTTTCATAATACATGCAGGTAACCTGATATTCATGTGGGTTAAGTCTGGCACAATATGTAATCATTGATGCTTTTACTCCATTTTTTCTGAGTTTTTTGTATGTTTATACAAACATAGCAATCAAACATGGCTTTTCAGTGCAGAAAAAATAGCCTGATTGAAAACAACAGCAGTCAAAATCTCTAATAATCTTTAAAAAAACACACACACAAAAAAACAAAAAACATGAAAATAAGTTTTCTTGTTTCAAATATATTTTATATGAAGGTTTAGCCATTTATTTGAAAGCTTAACCCTTAAAATGCCAAGAATAAATGCATCTGAAAAATGACGTCTGCTGAAGTAGTCTGCTGCAAATAATTGCCTAACATTACTGACAAATTTAAGTATAGAAGCAAACAGGGTGGGCCAAGATCAGACTGCTCCTGTAGGAGCAGTCTGATCAGGGTCCACACTGTTTGTCATAGATGCTTCTTAAATATTTCAGCAGATGAGAAAGCAGACGACTTTTGTTGTGATTTACACTTTAAGGGTTAATTGGCTTGAGACCCTCCGGTTCTGCTCCCCTCCGCAGAAGCAAGACCGATGGGTTTCATGCAGAAGACGCTTGAACGCTAATACTAATAGTCAGAAAATTTCCTACCTTTAGAAGAAAATAAATCCGCATGTTACTGGTTAATGACACATACACATGTATCTATTCCGTTTACCTACAATTATGTTATGCATCAATCAACTGTAGCAATTGTGTCACGACACCTAATGGTTACAGTGTGTAAAAGGCTGTCCTTAAAGATTATAATTGACACCCGGTACGCAAGGTAAATCCGAGTGACTGGCTAGTTAGAATTGCTCAGACAAACCACGCCTCCTATAGCCCATCAAATCAAAATCAAATAAACTTTATCTCACCCAAGCGTGATGATGGGTGTCAGAATAACATCTAACGGGGATTCCAGAAACGTGTGGACCCCTGCCAGAAGGCAGTATTGATACATCCAGCTGGAGAGATCTACACTGTTCTGTACAAAAGTGATTCTACGGTTTTTATAGAATTAGTACTTTCGGCCCCAATTTAAGGAATGCCAAAATTGATAGTTCGCCTTCAGGTTTCTGTTGCTGAACATGTACATGTTTTTTATTTTAATATTCTGTCTTTTCTGCTCCCAACTTACTGTTTTGTTTACTCATTTTTCAGCTAGATGTAAAATCTTATTCTGAGTTGATACCCCATGGAAGAGTTTATGCCGAAGTATATCAACCTGATATACTGGACATAACCTTAACATGGGGGAACAGTTATATACAATACTTTGCCTCTTACTCTGTGCAATCTCATACTTCTTGCTTTATCTCTTAACTGTCTACCGCCCTGAATATTCTTTGTATATTTCCTCATATGTCATGTTATGACCTGAGTGAAAAAATAAAGCGATTTGTATTGTATTGTATTGTATTGGCAACAGATAAGCAATTTTTGATTGAAAGTGAAAAATAGGAGAATCCAGAGCACTTGCTCAATCTGCTGTATGATTTCAAACTATTTGATATACCCTTAAAGCGCCAATCGCAACAAAAGTCGTCTGCTTTTTTTGTCTGCTGGAATGTTATAGAAGCCCCTATGGCAAATAGTGTGGACCCAGAGCAGACTGCTCCTACAGGAGCAGTCTGATCTGGGTCCACCCTGTTTGCTACTATACTTAAATTAGTCATTAATGTTAGACAATTATTTGCAGCAGAAGACTTCAGCAGACGTCATTTTTCAGATGCATTTTTTCTTGGCGCTTTAAGGGTTAATTGGTAACAGATAAGCAATTTTTCATTGAAAGTGAAAGATAGGGGAATCTAGAGCACTTGCTCAATTAGTTGTATGATTTCAAACTGTCAACTATTTGATATGTTACTCATTCATGTTTTTACAGGATCTGTTAATACCACTGGTGGAGGATAAAAAAGAGAAAGATATTCCATTATTACCTTTGGTGGGTAACATTACCAGCATTTTAGCATTTCTACTTGCCTGTATACAGTGTCCTTTCTCTGGATATCTGCAGGATATATGGGTAAGATCAAACTTTCTTTATTAAACCCTTAAAGCGTCACCTATAATTTGCAGCAGACGACAATTACAAATTTTGCTGTTTTTTTTTTTCAAAAATAACAAATAAGGCATGATATTTCATGAGAATTGTCTGCTGGCAGACAATTCTCTTGAAATATCATACCTTATTTTTGTCGAAACTAGGAAAGATGTTGCAAAATTTGTCGCCTGCTGCAGTTGTGATTGGTGCTTTAAGGGTTAACTACCAGAACCATCTTTTGCCTTCAGCTGATAACCTTTACAAATTCTTTGGGCCCTGTCAACAGAATGTTGGTCCTGATCTGGTTTGATACTCTGATAGTGTTCCTGAAAGAATTTTTTGAAAAAGTTAACCCTTACAGGGCCAATCGCAACAAAAGTCATCTGCTTTTCTCTTCTGCTGAATTATTTAAGAAGCCTCTATGACAAACTGTATGGACCCAGATCAGACTGCTCCTATAGGAGCAGTCTGATCTGGGTCCACCCTGTTTGCTTCTATCCTTGAATTCGTCAGTAATGTTAGGCAATTATTTATAGCAGACCACTTCAGCAGACGTCATTTTTCAGATGCATTTTTCTTGGGGCTTTAAGCCTGGCTTTAAGGGTTTTGAAATTTTGATATAAGTTTACTACAACGAAAGAATGAAAAAACTACCCGGCGTGCAAAGAGGTAAAGAATGGCTTTGTGCATTTGTGAGCAGAACCAAATTCTCATGATCCGCCACAATTCGAGAATCCAATCATGGCTCCGGTGTATGTAAGGAGCATTACGCGTAGTACCAATACGTTTCATTTTGTTAGCTGGAACTGGAGTATGGAAAATTAGTTCTGTAGCATGTGGGTTCAGCTCTATTAACATCCATTACTCTGATTATCCGACAAGTTTAATCAGCAGAATAAATGAAGTTTATGTATTTTTCAATAAAATATCGCTATAGCCAAATTTTGATTGAAAAATACATAAACTTTATTTATAACCGTTTGTTTTGCTGCAGTCACACTTGTTATTGTGTTCACATGGTTTCTGTAAAGTCACCGTCACATTATATAACGTCAGCATCATGTTATCACCCACGTTATCAAAGTAGATTCTCGATGTATATCAGTGGTCTAATTCCACGACATCAGTGGTCTAATTCCACGGAATTTCACTGAATTGGGCGAGGCAGTTCCGATTGATGATCTGGCTCATATGGGCTAGCATATGAGATTTTGGTACTTATCACATTGGCAGGCAACAAAAGCTCAGACGAGCCTGCACAAATGGGCAGTCTCACCAGAGCCTTCACTGCTAGCATATATGGGCCTTGTCGCGACAAAATCTGTCTTCGGGTTTTCTGACAAAGTGAGATTCAAATAAAGTCTGCTCAGCTACAGAGACTAGCTAGAAAATTTAAATTTCGCTGGTGGCAAGTATAGATATGATACTTTCCAATAAGAGAATAACAAAGGCGCTACTCGGTCTGCGGGGATGCACAGGCTGGTCTGCCCCTTTGTTGTTCGCAAACCCCTGAAGACAGGTTTTCTCGCATTGAGGCCCATATAAATCATTTATAAAGATGAAGGCTCAGGACAAAATTTAGACCTCTATCCCTGCTGGATGTGTCTGCATCGGCATTTATTGGAGGTTTTTGTGTATATTTAATACAGTAAATTCGGAAATTTTCACGAGAATTTTATTTTCGCAAATAGGATTAAAACACATATTTGCTACGTTAAAAATTCTCAACAAGAGCGTGATTTACTTATATCAGTAAACAACAGAGTGATTTCGCCAATTTGTGAAGATTTTATTTTCACCAAACTTCGCAAATGCGAAGTTTCGGGAAAATAAAACCCTCGCGAAAAATTCTGAATTTACAGTATACTTAGGTCAAGATAAGCAAAATTCTTGTGCCTAAAAATGTTCTTATTTTCTTATCCATCAGTTTAAACATGTGATTTGGGTGTTCAAAAGAACAATCTCATTGAGATGGTTCTTTTGAGTACCCACCACATATGTTTTGGTTGAGGAATAAGAAAGTAATTCTTAATTATGCACTCTTATCTTGAGGTCTGAATAAGTTCCGAAATATCATGTACTGGCTCATATGTTGATTTTTAATGTTTCAGTTTTGTGGTGCATCACTGATACTGATCTGCTTCCAGAAAGACAAACGTTTATTTACGAACATCAAACAGGAGAACCAAATTGTCCCGACAATATTCACGTGTATAACAGTATTGTACATTACAAGTATTCTACGCAGTGATTTGTGGACTAGCGGTTCTTGGTCATTTTTACGCTCACTCTTAGAGATTACATGCATGCTATCTGTGCTGCCCCTGTTTTACATCATGTGGGGAATACTGTGGGAGGACAAGCTTATAATGTCGGAAAAGTTTGTTGTGTTTTTATTGCCATTGAATGCGGTGTATTTATTGTACGGAAGTTCGTACACAAGTCAGACTCTCGCTCTTATAGGATTATTCTCTGGGATCTGGATGATGGTAACAAGATTACCGCTAATCCCATATGTGAAAAAGAATTACAGATAACAAATATCTGACTGAGAGACACCATGTTAGTAATGTAGCCCAAGATATGGCACCATTTATTTCAAACCAAAAAAATCTACTTTTATTTAATTTCCATGGAAGCATTTGTAGTGATACTCATTGAAAGTGAGATTTTGGTACTTATCACTAAAGCGCAAAAACCTACAATAAACACCCATGCTGACAGTTGAACAAGAGGTCTAAATTTTAGTCATAGTCTTCATCTACATCCATACTTTGTGTATGGAAGTAGCGAAGGCTCTTGCAAGTCTGCCCATATGGGCATGCTCACCTGAGCCTTGGTTGCTCAACAGTGTGATTTATAAAAGTACCAAAATCTCATGTGATGGCTAATATGTTTTCTTTGAAAAATCAGATTGAGAAAATAGTACATGTGGGTAAGGATACCTCTTGTATCTTGGGCTATGCAATAGTGCTCAAGCCATGTGAACAAGATGTTTGAAATCTGGTTCAAATTGTGGGATTTTTTCTCATTATTAGACTGGTTTAACAGCGAGATGTTTAGGTGGTGGACAATTTGATAAAGAATAAAGCAATTATAGCTAAGCTGTGCAAATATATGGACAAACCACATTTAGAACTCTTCGGCCAATTCTGTGAAATCAGACCTTGAATGTACATCAAGGGTCTACTTTGATCACATGACAATAACGTCAAAGAAATCATGCCAGCACAATAACAAGATTAAATGCAGCAAAATAGATGGTTACAAATTGCCATGATAAACCTCGTAGAAATGAAGATGTTATGAAAAATGTAAACTTTGTTTAGCCTGTTGATAAACTCTTTGGGTTACCTGAATTATCAATTTTAGTTGGGCTTACTACACGTGTTAGCAAACTATTTTTCCTTACACCAGTTCAGGCTATCAAAACCCTGTTTTTTATGCACAATACTATGCTGTATGTACATATGAGGCCTGATAAGAATTAGGCTGAGGAGTTCCTAATGGGACAAACCATTCATCATTTTTAAATGTTTTGCGATAACATGTCTGTTTGGTTTGGTTTGATGTTTTACATCCCAGTCAACAGCTATGGTCATGTCGAGATGGTCAGTTCATCTAACCACACTTTTTCTTAGGCAGGCTTGACTAGTCAGTTAACTAGTACTTCGTGCACATACTTTCACTTGTAGCTGACAACAACCCTTCTTGAATCAGCCAAAGGAGGAGAATGACTGTAGAAATTATATCATGATCAATCTTCATGAAAGTATGGGACTGGGCCGGGATCGAAACCCTGGATCTGCAATCCGACTCGGTACTGACTGCTCTATGGGGCCCAGTGAATGTATGCATGCATAAACTGCTCATCTATCTATAACATGCCTGTACTGTACGGATAGATAAGCAGTTTATGCATGCATATTTCAATACTTGCAAAGCTACTCTAATGTAATGGGAAGTATGAGAGAGCAGAGGATGAAAGTCTACTCTTTCTGAGCTTACTCTATTTACCATGATTACTGTTCATGCATTGGTCTATATAAACAAAGAAGTTTCAACAAAATTGTATTTTCATATCCATCAGTTTTAATATAAGTTTTTGGTCACCCACAACATATTAATCAGCATAAAATTGTGAATATTTTTATATCCATCAGTTTTCAAAGAACTGTCTCATTAAGATGGTTCTTTTGGTTACCCACAACATGTTTGGTTGAGAAATAAGAAAATTAATTCTTAATTATGCACTCTTTTCTAGAGGCCTATCATGTACACTTGCTTAGAATATTTTCACTGCTCTTTGAAATCTATAGCTTTGAGAATGCCCAAAACTCTATATATTGACTTTTTAAGGTGTTGTGAATGCAATAGGGTTAAGCTAACATGCTTCTAGCCTTAGTCTTTAACTAAATTCAAACAGACCCACTATGATTTAATTAAAATTTCTATGTACACTGTGGACTAATCACGGCATTATAGTGAGTAACTATTTGTAAACTGTAAAATCTCTGGCAAGTTTTCATGTTTTACCATTCCAAGTTAGTGACCTATCAAAGGCATCTTGGTGCATGGCAATACCGGTATGGTTACTATTTGTAACCTGTAGGAAGTTTTATAGTGAATTTTTCAACTTTTACCATTCTACTATGTTAGCAATCATAATCAAAGGCATCTTGGTGCATATGGCACTATTATGTCAAAGGTTATCACTAAAGTCGTCACTAGCAAGGAAAGAGTTAACAATTTCCTTGCTTGTGACGACTTTTGTGATGACCTTTGCAAACAGCTACACTACAAACCTTTGTATTGTAGATCAGTAGACAGACATAACATCGGTCCTGATCTGGATCCAAAATGTCTGACGGGTTCCTCAAAGAATTTTTTAAAAAAGTTAATTTTGTAAAAGTCAGCAGATGACAACAAAAGCATGAAAAATTCACCCTGCGTGCAAAGAGTTAAGCAGGTAAACATGGTCCCAGATCAGGCAGAAAAATTAATTCTATACCTTGGCCCTTACAATAAGAATCAAACATGGTTTTCTGTGCATTAACACCTCTCCCGCTATTCACGTCAATAGTCTCATCTGCCCTCTCCTGCGTATGTACTTTGGTGGCCTATATTGCAAACAAAGTCTGATCAGGGTTCATAGTGTTCCCTTCCATCATCATATTAGTCTTGAGTGCATTTTAACCCTTAATGCGCCAATCGCAAAAAAAGTTGTCTGCTCTTCTTGTCTGCTGAAATGTTTAAGAAGCCTCTATGGCCAACAGTGTGGACCCAGATCAGACTGCTCCTATGTTTGCTTCTATACTTAATTCGTCAGTAATGTAGGGCAATTATTTGCAGCAGACGACTTCAGCAGACGACATTTTCAGATGCATTTTATTCTTGGAGCTTTAAGGCTTAGATTAACTTATGCAGCAGACATAATAAGACAACATTTTCTGCACAAAAAAAATTAAGAGTTAACATCTGCTGGGCCCTGATGGTGGTTTTGAAACCCCAAGCCTGGGAGCGCAGTGGCTCAGTGATAGAGTGCTTGACTCGAGACCGAGGGTTGGTGGGTTCGAGCCTCACCGGCGTCACTGCATTATGGTCCTTAAGCAAGACATTTATCTTAGCTTAGTACTGGTTCAACCCAGGAAGACCCATCCCTGTTTAAGTGAAAGATTGTTGATGGGACGTAAAGAATCAAATCAAACAAACAAAAGAAACCCCAAGCCCGAAAGGCAAGGCTTTTAATAGTTCCTGTGGAGTCCAGCAGCTTTTCCTTTATCAGGAAAACATATTTGGTTGACATTTTTGAATAACTTTTATTGTGTCAAATGATACTTTGAAAAGTAAATTCTTCAAGAAGTTCCTTTTTGTGCTAATAATGATGTGTAAAAGCATATTAGATCTTAGAGTTTGATAATGCTGGTTCCAGGACAAAGCGTAATGTCATCCTGACGTCACAGAATTATGTTCACTTCTATGCATGTTACTGTTGATGAAGTCAGTTTTTGTGTCAGCCTTGGAATACATAAGGCTGGTCATTAACAGCATGTGAATTGCCTTGTTGATACAAGGGTTTGTGCATATAAAGACATGCCTGTTAAACCCGTCACACCAGAGCAGCGCACTCACGGCGTTCATTTGGCGTCCAAGAAAAAAGTGGAACGCTGAGGTGAGTGCAGTACGATTGCAAGCATCTCAGCAGCAACACAGTGGCATTGCCAGTATACGCTGTGGAATCACATAGAATGATGAACGATAGGGCGCAATTTAGCATGCTCAAAACAAACATCGTGGCTTGGGGTTGCCACAGTGTTCTTAAAGAGCGCAGTGGGATCCCCATATGGTCACCATAGCTGCACAGTAAGGTCTCCCACAACGCAATTGGAACTCCGCCGGGGCGCACAAAGGAGGTCGTTCATGGCATTTGCACGGAGATTGTACGGCGTTCTTTGAGATGAAACTGCACCTTCATTGCAGTGCACACGCCATGAAAGCACCAATTTTAGAGCCTTGAAAGTGTCATGAGAGTGTAGAGAATCGCAAAAAAAAAACTCTGTAGAAATACTCCATGGGGGCTAAAGAACACTGTAAGGACGCCAGGGCAGGCCCTGTCACAAAAATGATCAGGGTTTTCTTGCAATCTCATTGCGCTTTGGAAAATTAAACAACTCCATGCCAATGCAGTGGAAATGCGGCTTGGTGTGACGGGCTTTAATAGCCTATGACATGGCTTTTTATGCAATACTTGTGTTTAAAGATACAACAAATATTTCTTTTATGTATAATAAAAGGCCTATTTACTGCATTACTCATAAGTAAAACATAAGTGCACCATTAGACCCATTAACTTTTAACCTGCCGCTATTTTTTGTCCTGAAAATGTCTGCTTTTTATTTCTGCTGCATATTATTCAAGTGCATTTCAGACTAGAATTTTTCTTGGAAGCAATTAATGGGAGCAGTCTGATCAGTGTTAATTTTGTTTGCAATATAGGACTAGCGGGCTAAGGGTTAATACATGTATTGTGCTCTTTGAACCTGGGATAAACTTTTATTTTGCCCATTCTGAATGCATTAGGGTTTTATAAATGTCTGCAGATGACAATTACCCAGCATGCAAAAAGTTATGTAAGTATGAACCTGCTGATCTGAAACAGTTTTGTTCACTACCGTGCTCTGAGGGGGACCATTTATATGTACCTTGGAGCTCTGACATTTGTGTCTTAAAAAGATGACAGCTTGAAGAAATATAATTTGTATGTACATTTATTTTTATTTAATTTTTACTTCTCAAGTTTTCTGATCTATGAATGTCCTTGGGACAATAAATGTGACGAAATTAAATGTTGTTTATTTTGATTGTATATGGGCCAGCACATGAGATTTTGGTACTAATTGCATATGAGCTGCGATGCAAGAAAACCTGTCCTCAGGGTTTGCGGCATAGTGATATTCAAACCAGCATGCTCACCTACAGGGACTAGCTAGAAAATTGAAATTTCGCTCGTTGCAAGTCTAGATATGAAACTTTCCAATAAGCGAATAACAAAGGCGCTGATCAGACTGCGCGGATGCGCAGGCTGGTCTGTGCCTTTGTTGTTCACAAACCCCCGAAGACAAGTTTTCTCGCGTTGAGGCCCATATAGCATCAGCAGAGAGCTGAGCTGTCATATCTCACCCAGGAAGTCACATCTGGTCTGTACATTTGTTATATTAACACTGACAAATTCAGAGGAACATAGTTTTGGCATGGTTCTTCCATCTGTCCATTCATCGGGAACCATATCTCAGTACCCATTGGTCAGGTCTAAAGGTAGGACAAAAACTTGCAAAATTCATGTTTTTTATTATTCTTATAATCATAACAGTCATATAAAAACTATTTTCATCACAATAGAGACAGAATTTTCATCACAGTAGAGACATGTAAATATTTACAAAAATAAAACAAATTGCACACAATTGATAAATGCTTCACAGTAGCTTTACTTTACCTTATCATTAATCTGGTAAAGTGCAGTCCCTTTATAATGCTATGTTTGTGGTCCATGGGCCATGTTATAAGTGAATCATGTGATAAAGGAACAATTTACATAGGAATTATGGGAAAATGACCATTTCATGGTCATTTTCCTATAATTCCTTTGTAAAATTCCATGGTTACAAAAATGGGAGCCACAACATGAACATGATACAGGGCTTTTTCCAGCAATTTTGGGAAAAGGCCCCTGGCCAAAATTTGGAAAAAGTTATCGTCTTAACATCAAAATTTGGAGAAATTAACGACATAGAACATAACAAGGGTAGCAAAATATATCCTCAAAATCAAGTTATTTTAGAGCATACAACTTAAGCACAAGTGTTTAAGTACGGTAAATGTTCTAAAAGTTCGAACACTAAAAAATAATTATTTTTTCCGCTGTTCGTAATTTTAGAAATTACGTTTCAGAAAAAGTGCTAGTGTTCGTAATTTTAGAATGCGGGCTTTATCATGAGCAAAAACGGTACATATGCATGTAAAAATGTGATAGAAACGTGTTGAAAACACGGCGATCTGATTCTGCGCTATCTACTCATTTTTCTTTTCAACCGCCGAGTGAGTCAGTAAAATGTCCAGCGCGTGCGGTAATTGCCAAGTCGAGAGCCAGGCACGTGCATGTTATGGCACTCAATTTACTTACAAGTCGTAGAAGTCCACTTATCTAACCTCGGACTACCGATAAATCGCTACACTTTCGTCCTTCAGAAAACCAAAACGCTTTTCGCTTGCTCTCCATCTGCGCAAATACCGTTTATAATGTAATACAGTCACTCAAGGACATCTCGTTGCAACTTTGAAATACGTAGACGAGCACTCTGAGTTAAAAAAAAGAACACGCATCTCTCTCTCTCTCTCTCTCTCTCTCTCTCTCTCTCTCCTTGTCGATCTATAGTCTGAAAGTACGCAAAGTGTCGTACAAAAGCCGATGCGCACGATGAAATGGGTTTTCAGTATATCTCAATAAGTCTAGACATAGTCCGGTCCTGTGTGCGGATCCAGAGGGGGGGGGGGGGGGGGGGATCCGGACCCCCACCCCCCACCTGAAAAATCACAAAAACATAGAATTTCTTAGCAATACTGGACCGGATCCCCTGAAATTCTCAGAAACTACCAAGCCAGCATTCAACGTTGGGTCATCATCAGCACGCCAGCGAAACGCCATTTAAAGGCGTTTCTCTGGCGGGCCGATGATGGCCCGCTTTTTGTGATATTTGGATCCTCTCTCCCTTAAAAAGGAAGAAAAAAACGTTGTCAGAGTTCGGATCCAGATCAGATCCGAATGGAATTCAGGAAAGAATGTTTCGTCCATTTAAACATTTGGGCATGTGATAGAAAGCATGCAAAGCGTCAATACTGTCGAATATCCGACTTTGTCGTGCAAAAGCCGATGCGCACGAAAAGTATCTCCAAGTATCATTTTCAGCACCCTACTGATACATGATATTTTTCGAGATTAAAAGAGATTCGTATGCAAGCGCTGGTCTCTCTCCCTCCCTCTCTCTCTCTCTCTCTCTCTCGCTTTACCATCTGCTTTCAAAGTTTGCAAATAGTTTGGATGCAGATCTCCGACGTCTTGTCAAACCAAATCAGGGGCAAACAGGCATACCAAGAATTAATAATGAAAGCGAACGTCCGACTTTGCGTCCGATGCCTCGAAAGAATATAATTGAGCCGTGACATGAGATTTCCAACAATGTGGTATGTGGGACCAGCAAAGCCTCAGATCAGCATGCGCATATGCACAGTCTGCTCAGAGCCTTTGCTAGTCGCTTGAATATTCTACGAGTGTTAAGCTACTGACTGAACATCGTTTGGAGTTTGTAAGCTTAAAAGGAGGCTACACAGGCTCGTCTGAGTCTACACTCGTCAAAATGCCACATTGTGTGGCGGCTCAATTTATGATATATTGGCTTCGAGCCGATGCGTACGATACGCTGGGTGCATTCATATCTCAAAGAAAAGGAAAAATTCAGACAAGTACCACAAATCTAGTTTTTCATGCATGCAGTGCGCCGTTTCATGCTCGAGTTCATTGAAATTGTTTTTTTTATTTCATGCAAACCCATGAAAAGGAGACACGGCTAGGCAATTATGTTTTGTGTGCTAAGTCCGCTTTCGTACGCCGGGGCCACCGCGTGCTACCCGAGTCTTAAAACAACAACAACACGTGGTCTGATAGTCGGCTTCTTTGATCAAAAAACATGTCCGTGAACCATTACCTCGTCCCTTTGTCTGCTGCTGATACTATTAGCAGTGCCGGACCCAGGGTGGGACCTAGGAGCCCCCCCCCCCCCCCCCCCCCCCAAAGAGGCTGTGACAAACTAATTTAGCAGACAGTTTGGGCCCAGAACTTGCCGGACAAAATGTTTCATGTTTTGTTCTAGAAACAAAGGTGCTGACAAGACTGTGTGGTGCGCAGGCTGATCTTCGCATGTAACAAAGTCGGGGTATATACTTCTACAGACATGTGGTAAATAAAGCGAATTCCGAGATGTCCCGATCATCTCAAGGACTTTACTGATTTTAAATTCACAGCCACGGCATGCACCTTCATTGTGTATGTGGGCAGTTAAGGCGCTGGCGATTTTCCGCGGATGCGCAGGCTTGTCTGAGCCTTCGCTGCTCGCATATGCGATAAGTACCATAATCTTATAAACTGACTTATTTCATGAAATTAAATATGTAAATATTAAATTCATCAAGATGCAGAATCGTGCTACAATCAATTTATTTCTTGGTACATGTCTGTGCGTACATTATACCGGTAATGCACTAATAGGTCCTTCCATGTGCAGTTTCATGAGGACAAACAGACACGCCGCGATCGGCTCAACAGTTTGTTAAAATGTTCCATTTTGAGGAATTTGATTGATAGGAATAGCCATTATTACATGTACCTAGAAAACCGCCGACAAGTACGTACGTAGATCTAGAATTTTTATTTGACTCGAGTCTTCATCCTGTTTAAACTTTGTTAGTGAGCGAGACCCTGACGAGATTGTGCAAACACACATGCTCTCCTGAGCCTTCGCTGATCACATCTGTCATAAGTTCCAGCAGGGTCTTTACCAGGTCATATGGGGCTCCGCGCAAGTTGATTTCATGCTCGGGTCCGAGTTGTGTTCAAGAAAAGACCACACGCTTAGACTGATAGAATGCCCTCCAAGTCGCACGCGGCTTGGACATATTGCCGAACTGGGAAATCCTTTAAAAGGGAGGGGAGAGTAGGGGTGTCAGTCTCATACATTTTTAAGCCTTAAGTTTACGGTAAAGTACCGTGAATAAAAATGAGATGATGACCACGTGTGAGTTCTTGCAGGCATGTCGGTAAAATATTAAATATACGGTGGCTGGATGTCTCGGTGAGAAAAAAAAACAAACATGCGACTTGCACGATTTTCTCTGCATTTTGCACGAAACCGAATGACCCATTGTGTTGCAAACGTCCATGCAATCACTATGTATACATCAATTTATTTTATTCTCTCTCGCCTAAGTGATCGTCTCATTTTCCGCAACTCTCTCTCTGTTCGGGGCTAGTATTTTTTTTAAAAAAAACGAGCACGTGTCACATGTACAGCACACTATTGAGAATTGCTCTGCGTGTGTCAACGTGCATAATTCACGTACAATTAGCCGAATCGCGGCCTGAAGGTCAATGTTTGGTCAGTAATAAATAATGATCTCAGCCATTTTGGTGGATACATAATCTCAATAGGGTTAGTCAAAGCAGTTTCGGAATCGATGCAGGAACTTGTCCGTGCATCAAGTTCGTCATTGCTGGTGACCTTCAATAATGTATAACGTATAACGTCGCGCGCTGGCATGCGAAATAGAACGTCACGTGCCAGATTACCCATCTAAGTAGAATGGAACCTTCCAAATGTCGTTACCGCTCACGCGCTGTACGGTAGAAGTATACCGAACACAGATGGGACACAAACAGACAAACGGACATCGGGTTTCCGCCGAAAATAACGTGTGTTCGTAATTTTAGAAATTCATTTTTCTGAAAAAGGGCAGTGTTCGATTTTTTAGGATGTTTTAAAAAATAGTTTTGGCGATAATTTTAGGTGTTCATAATTTTAGAGTGTTCGAAATTTTAGAACATTTACCGTATCATTCTGATATGGGTCATAGTTTCTCATAAATAGTAATGGTCTCGAAAAAAAGTACAAAAAAAATATTATTATTTATTATTTATTTTTTATTTTTTTACTTTTCTTTATTGGGAAAAACAGACATGGTATTGGCAAAAAAGGTGGCTATTTTCGATTGGGAATGGGGCCGAATTTCGACCCCTAGAGAAGGGCAGAAAATCCCCTGTGATCTATCTAAATCCATGTTAAAGCGAGGTGTGTTATAAAGGGACTGCACTCTTATTGCTTTCATTATGAGCAGTGTCATGAAGAAAAACTTTGCCAAATGACGACTGTGTGAACTCAAACCAAATTGTACACTTGCATGGTTTGTGTTTAAAAGCACTATATCCATTAGAAAAGAGTATTTAGAAGTTTTTGTAGAGGGGTCCCCATTACTTTTCTGCCCTAATACACGTTTTCATTTCTGCCTATACAATTTGCTGGCATGTGTTTCCCCTTGCTCCAAAACACATTTTTGAAGTGACTTTTGTTCTAAAACATTTGTCCATGGCACAGCCCATATAGAAAACTATACCTAGGTTTGTATAAGAATACCCAGGTATGTATAAGACATGTGTGAAAGTCACAGGCAAACTTTTTGAGAGAATAAATACCTAGAATCTAGGTCAATTAGTACATGATTACCATAAGGCACTACGAGAAGAGATGACATTATCACATTTTGTTATTCAGCAGTTGAAAGAGATAACAGCAGTTTAGAGTACATGTAATTTCTTTGGTTAACATACATATGGCATATACATAATATCTCATAATGTCCAAATATTAAGCAAAACTCTATCCTAATACTTAACTGAGTGATCTCACAATAAGGATCTAGATGCTACAATCAAAGAAAAGGCACATGGCCAAGTTGACCTGAGGCTAAGTTGGGGGACTACTTGACTTAAAGACAGGACTGGACTATATTTAGGCCAGATTTTTTTTATTAGTTGATTTACGAATCCTCCTACTTTAATTTTCTGTAAAGTAGAAAAAAAAATTCTAAAAATATTTTTATATTTTATCCACCGACTCTTAATATTATTTGTTTCGTTGAAAAAAATAATATATTTTTGAGGTTCTGTCTGTGCATTTTTTAGAGTGACACTGTTTAAACTGATTGTCCTGTCCAGATTTTTTAGGAAAATGATAAAATATTTAAAGATTTAATACCTAACTAGTTTTACTGTTTTTTTCTGGAGATATTAAAAAAAAAAAAAAAGCTCTGAAAATGACCAGTCATTGTCAGAGCTTTTTTATTTATTTGTTTTCGTCCCCCGATCCTAAATCTGAAAAAAAAAATCCAGTAAATCAACTAATAAAAAAATCTGGCCTTACACAGCTGGGTGCTAAATATAGCTTAGGCCTGCTGGACCCCACCGCACCAAAACTTAGACCAGACAAAAAATCACAGTGTCATTCTGTCTCTAGATTTCTTGCAAACAACATCTCCCGATAACCAATCAAATTGTCATATTAGCCATTTCATGTCCCTTAATTGGCTGAATAAATTTTCACAACCTTTGCACATACAGGTAAATTGTCACCCTACAGAGAACCAGACCCCACAGTTTGAAAGCCGTGTCTTTAAGGCTGAGTTAACCCAGTACCCTCAATAATAGGTTTTTAGATCCCACTTATTACTCTGGACATGACCATTTTCACATGTTTGAACAAACTTCCCATTCTTACTGCAGCAATAGTTTTTCCCTTAAAAGGTACTGTTACTGATCAGCCCACCAATGATAATCAGGTTCCCAGGTTAAGATAAAAATATTTTTTCAGTGTACAATTGTAAATATTTTCTTACCCATCATTTTTAACATACGTTATGGGTGCTCAAAAGAACCATCTCATTGAGACGGTTCTTTTGAGTACCCACAACATATGTTTTGGTTGAGAAATAAGAAAATATTTTTGTTACACACTCATAACTAAAGGCCTGAGGTTGATCTGAGTTTTTGACAGCAAATGATGCAAAGACTTTTAAAAAGTCTTCACATTCAAAGACTTCTATGCAAGGTCCTAAACTTGATTCAAGGTCAAATTATATTTTAAAAACATACAATTAAAATGATTCATCGCAATTTTCTTAAGTCATCATACCTAATCCCATAGCCAGGTCTATGAAACCACAACCAGGCTCATAGGGTTTTAGAGTTTTAACTCAACTCGATCTAGGCGTCACATTTTAGTTGCAGTCACACCGCAGACCTTTTGTCAGGATAATCATAAAATGGGCCTTGATGCAAGAATAGTACTAGTTAACCAATTCATAAGCCAAAACTTACCACCAAATATGTTAAATGACCATGCACAGCATGACAATGATTGTGTTTATTGGGCTATAAAATGTCAATTAGTTCTCAAAACATCTTTTTTGTGAGCTATTTCAAATGGATTGCTTAAACAACTATTCGACTTTTTCATGTCATATCATCATCTAATGATTACTTAGCCCCCACCCCCTATTTTAGCACATGATAGCCATGTAGGCCAATACAGGACATAAAGACAATTTCTGAGAAACTAGAGCTAGATGATTCATGATAATTGTGTCTTTAGAACCAGAGACAAGTCACATGAAATTTCAAAAGCTCTGATTAGTGCAAACTCAAGCATTTAAAAAAACAATCATGATCTGCTGGTAATTTTCGTGTCCATATGAAGAGTTCACAATAATTCAACACTCAGCTTGTTCTCCACTCCATATGAAAAGTTGCCAAATTTTCACTCCTCCATATGAAGAGTATAGGCATTTTCCAATGAGCTTCTTGCTCTAAATATATCGTTTGTTTCTTACATGACCATAACCTGGCCTCAAGGTTATAAAACCTTTTTCTTTCATGCTCAACTCAACTAAGTATGAAATTTATCCTGCTCATAAATGTTTAAATTCCAACAAATGTTGACATTTAAACATTTGTGGCATTTTTACATTTATGAGCAGGATAAATACATCTGAGTGTTTCAAGGCAAAACCTTCATTTTTCAGCACTTTTATGAGCAGGTAAATTTCATGCTGAGTTGAGTTGAAAATTGAAAAAGGTTTAGAACCTTGGAGTTCGGTTGAGAGTATGATGCTGTGGCATAAATGTAGACAACCTAGGTCTTAACCTAAGGTGCAGCAATCAGTAATCCACCAATCAGCATTCAGCTTCTTGTTCTAATCCACCAATCAGCATTCAGCTTCTATCAGTCATCCGCCAATCAGCATTCAGCTTCTTGTTCTAGAGTTCTTTGTCTTGACTCTCCTTGACCAGGTAGGTCTAGGGTATGCTGTGGGGTAAATGGAGGAGACCGAACCCTCGATGTGGGTGCGGACATCTGTGGTGCCATGCCATTGGCATTCTTTACGGGTTCCTGCTGCTGTATATATCTGTCCATCAGCCAGCCCTGCCCTCTCGTGTTGAAATTTTTACTCAGTTCAAACAGGTTTAATATGGAAGATTTCTAAATAAGAGTTAAGGAGGCAATCATAGAGCAGGACTTTAGTTAAGAGTGCGTAACAGAAAATTAATTTTCTTATTTCTCAACCAAAACATATGTTGTGTGTACTCAAAAGAACCGTCTCAATGAGACGGTTCTTTAGAGCACCCAAAACATATGCTAGTAATTATGGGTAAGAAAATATCAATTTTACACAGAAAAAATTGATTATCGAAACTTGAGTAGAGTTGTTACAAAAAAACAAACAGAAAGAATAATTGGGTCTTGACATGAGAAAGTCTATCTTTTAGGTTTGCGACCTGGTATGGTTCAATCCATCCTGCTCAGCTACAGAGATTAGTTAGAATCCTGAAATTTTGCATGTATCAAGTGTAGCTCTTATTCTCTCCAGACAGAAAAAAACAAAGGTGCTGATCAGACTGCGAAGATGGGCAGGCTGATCTGTGCCTTTGTTGTTCACAGGCTGATCTGTGCCTTAGTTGTTTGCATGCAAAAAAATCAAGTTTTTTCGCAACAAAGCCTAATTTATAATCTTTAGACAAGAGGCTGTTTTTTTAAATACAAATTGGCGATGTTTTTCTTAATTTTCTTATACACATGCACATTTAATTCTCCTTTAAAAACATTGTTGCAGTGCTCATTGAAAGCATCTAGTTGAGATGTTTCCACAGTTTTGGCCAGTCAAAATGCAAAAGGGTTAAATTCACCAGCTTCTGTTATAATGCAGACATTTGCCAAGCATACCCTCGCTTTCAGAAGCACAGGGTGAAACAGGGAAGTTTTATAAAGTGACAAACTGGTAGCTGAGATTTAAGCACAAAAGGTAGAACATGTATTTCAAGGAAAGTTAGAGTACAGTATAACCTGTCTTAAGCGACTACTCAAAAATAGACAATAACAAAGGTTTTAAAGACAAATGGTAGCTTAATGAAGGTTGAAAGTGTTGCAGAATGCTCTCTTGGAGCATTCTGCAATACCTTTGACCTGCATTAAGCAAAATTCTGTCCTGAAAATCAAATTTTTGGTCTTCTTTTTGCGTGTCCGCTTAAACCAGGTTTTACTTTATTCTCAATAATGACGGATTTATACTTAATTCATAAAGGATACACTTCTTTGAAGAGGAGGTAACTGGAAAACTGAAGGTGGCTGTGTCAGCCGCAGATTATTGGAACCTGAAAAAAAAAGTTATTTACAGTCGCATGCCCACTGGACATTTAACCCTATTGCACACAGAATGGCCAAAACTTGGTTATAACTCTTTTGCACACAGAATGGTCAAAACTTGGTTATAACTCTTTTGCAGTCAGAACGGCCAAAACTTGGTTATAACTCTTTTGCACAAAGAACAGCCAAAACTTGGTTATAACTCTTTTGCACACTGAACAGCCAAAACTTGGTTATAACTCTTTTGCACACAGAACTGCCAAAACTTGGTTATAACTCTTTTGCACACAGAATGGCCAAAACTTGGTGAGTTTTGGCCATTCTGCGGGTAAAAGGGTTATAACTGAGTTTTGGCCCTTCTGTGTGCAAAATGGATAAATGTCCCGTGGCATTTCAAATCAAAATGAGCATTTGTTTTTTGTTTGTGTTGATTCTTTGCATCCCAGTCAACAGTTTTTCAACCACGTCAGGTCAGTTTACGGTCTTCTTGGGTTGAACCAGTTCTAAGCAGAGGGTACAGTGTCTTGCTCTAGGACACAAAACAGTGTCTCCGGTGATTCTCAACCTAAAAACCTTTCCACCAGAAGCCTAACACTACAGCTGAGCAAATGCGCCCATCCAAAATGAGCATTTTAGTTTTTTTTAGGAGAATATGTAATGAACATTTGATTTTTTTTGCAGAACATGTTATTTTACATGTACATTGAAATGAAAGCTGATTTTCTTAAAAAGATTTGGTAATCAAATCATATTTCTTTCCAAGTGTATGATACAGTAAAACCTGTGTAAAACGGCCACTCTCAAAAAGAGCAAAAATTGGTTTTCAAGACCAATTATCGCTGAATGCAGGTCAAAAGAATTGCAGAATGCTCCAAAGTAAGGGGAGCATTCTGCAACACTTTTGACCTTCATTAAGCTACCATTTGTCATTAAGATCTTTGTTTTGTCTATTTTTAATGGCCATTTTACACAGGTTTTACTGTACACCATTGCATTAGCCTCTAAGAGACAATGACTTTGGTGTTTGCATATTTCATCTGTTTATTCAAAAGCAGAATAGTGCAATTAGATGCATTTGTCAGATTCAAATAAATGATACATCAAAGACATATCTTTAGACAAACACCCTTCATTACTAGGGCTTTGTCAAGCAACTGCTGGAATCTCAACATTTATGATCAGAATAAATTTCATGCTCAGTAAAAAAAAATCATGCTCAGTTGGGTTGAGCATGAAAGAAGTTTTATAACCTGGGGGCCTGACATTATGCTTGGGTATTGTTTGCTGTCTCCTTGAAACAAGTCACTAGCGTCCAACATCAGGCCCCAAGGTTATAAAACTTTGTTCATGCTCAACTCAACTGAGCATAAAAACAATATTTGAGCCGCAACATGAGATTTCCAACAATGTGGTATGTGTGCCCAGCAAAGGCTCAGACCAGCCTGCGCATACACGCAGTCTGATCAGAACCATTCCTAGCCGCTTGACTATTCTATGAGTGTTATGCTACTGACTGAACATTGTTATGAGTTCCTAAGCTTAAAAGGAGGCTGCAAAGACTTGTCTGAGTCTACACTTGTCAGAATGCCACATTGTTGGAAATAACATATTGCGGCTCATTTGTGAATAGCAGGAAAGGAACTATACCTGTAGGATGGAAGTACTGGTGAGCTCTAGGATTGAACACTGTACCTCTAGTAAATGGCATAAACAAAGCAGGCAAACTCACATCTGGAAAGAAATACATAGTAAATAGTAAGCCATACAAGATATACATGTATTATAACCCTTAAAGCCCATAGAAAAATGCATCTGAAAATATCGTCTGCTGAAGCCGTCTGCTGCAAATAATTGCCAAACATTACTGCGAATTTAAGTATACAAGCAAAGAGTGTGGACCCAGAACTATAGGAGCAGTCTGATCTGGGTTCACACTGTTTGCCATTGAGGCCTCTTAACATTTCAGCAGACGAGAAAAGCAGACGACTTTTGTTGTGATTGGCGCTTTAAGAGCTAAAGGCAATAAATGACCAGTAAAACCCTTAAAGCAAGTTGTTGGGAACAATACTGACTAGCTTGGTTTATATGTATCGATTTTTGACTATTTCAATTGTCACTCTGTCAAAATCTCAAAAGCCATATGTTTTTCAATTGATAACAATTGAGTTATGGCCCTTAATCATAATTGAATATTTTCAAAAGAATCCTGTTTAAGTCACTTCTGGTGGAAATCTGAATTTCACAAATGTCTTGTTAATATGCCAATGAGTTAAACTACACCTTTAGGTGACCCTTTACATCCTTCAAAAATGGCTGAAATCTTAACTCAAATTTCTCATTGTTCAAAATTATCCCCCTCACAATAAAAATAATAGTGAATTAAAAGAGTCTCCAGCTCCTTTACTGTTTAGTTTTTGAATGGGAATTTCCAAAAATTTAAGCCTTTCAGATTTTTTTGTGAGTTTAATATAAAGGGAGCAGTCCAATCTGGGTCCATACTGTTTGCAATATAGTACCCCAAAGTACATTGGCTGTGCAGAAAAAGGCTTTAAACCATCATATGATACACTCATGATTACAGCATATTAAATTACTGGGCCCCGTAGCACAGTCGGTAACGTGTCTGGCTACAGATGCGTGTCTGACTGCAATTCCAGGGGTCGCGAGTTCGATCCCGGCCCGGTCCCATACTTTCGTGGAGATTGATCATGAAATAATTTCTACGGTCATTCTCCTCCCTTCCGCTGATTCATTCAAGAAGGGTTGTTGTCAGTTACAAGCGAAAGTATGTGCACGAATTACTGGTTAACCGCTTGCTCAAGCCTGCCCAGGAAAAAGTGTGGTTAGGTGAACTGACCGTCCCGCTATGACCATAGCTGTTGACTTGGGACGTAAAGCAACAAAACCAACCAACAACCAACAACAGCATATTAAATACAGCACCCTAGATAAGCAGCATATTTGCGTAAATACACAATGAAAATTCTCAAAAAAGCAATTAAAATGAAATGTGTGCGTACCGAAAAGCAATTCTTACGATCGGTATGCAATTATATGCGATGTCGTTGCGTACCATTTGGTCCATTTCATTTCCATTTGGGTAATAAACAAATGCCAGTGGGGTATTGATTTTTTTTACCAGCGAGCGCTCAATATAACTTCAGTTTTATAAAAATTTCGGTGCCCAGTCCAGTATTTCGCGGAAAAACACAATGATGAAAGTGAAACTTTTGCAAAGTGTACACACTCGAATGTCAACAAGGGGATGAGATTTGCTTCAGGTACCATAAAATCCGCAACTTTGATACTTTAGAAAGGCAGACGATGAGAGTGAATAAATATGCAAGCACATTCCCGATGGCTTCATGCAATATGAAAACGTGTAATCACAGAAAAAAAATGTGCCGTAAAAAAATATGAAAATACCCAATTGTTTTTGCAAGTACGCAATTGAGGATAACCACATTGGGTAAATACCCAATTGACCCAAAAGCTTATCTAGGGCACTGTAAATATACCAATCATGCCAACATAAAAATTAACACACACATACCATTTAAAGCTTCATACATTTCCTCATCTTTCTTGCTAAGTTTGTGCTGACCAGCTAATTTCTTCTCTATATCTTCTTGTATATCTTGCTTAGTTTTGTCTAACAACTCCTGTTTGTGTCGATAACTCAAATACTCAAAGTAGTCTAGTCGCTCCAAGAACTGTGAAAAATAGGACAGAAAACTTCTAGAAAATGCTATTATAAAGCATTAACCCTTTGAGGACCTGAAACCCCTAAACGGGTACTTTTGCAAACAGTCAAGACCAGATGAAATGCCACATAATGCTACATTACATCAGGGTCTGGATTTCATCAGGGTCTATACTGTTTGCTAAGACAAAATCGATCTTCAGAGAAATACAATATTTTTTGAAAATTATAGCATGTGACCCCTCAATTTAAACAATTGGCCATCCTGACTTAACTGTGTCAAACTGCCTTCATTTAAATCCCTGTTATTGTGTGTAAGCAGCAAAGGCTTGACAAGACTGATACGGATGAGCAGGCTTGGTTGAGCCTCTGCTGCTTGCATATGTGAATATTTACATTTTCATTACACAAAATTTGGTTGACAGCTGCCAAGCTCACTTGCCCGTGCAATACGCTTCGAACATTGAGCTCATTCGCCAAAAGTGATACTGGAGTTGTGATTGAAAGCGAGCCACACCTGAGTCACACTTACTAAACAAGCATTTTGTTTGCTCCATTGAGTGTCCATGTTCAAGCTGGCTGTTCCGCTTTTCCATTTTACACTCCGACTAAACCGTTAATACAATTATATTTTAAATGCATAACTGTTTTAATTCCTAATATTTTTTTATATTTTAGATATTTATAATAAAATGTAAATATAAGCAGCAAGAGACCCGAAGTATTCATGATTCCATGAACATTCCAAAAATTGAATTTATTTCTTAATAAATAACGAAATTTCATGAGCTGGCTCACTTAAGTAAACAGTGTAAACACAGACCAGATTTGAAGTAATCTGATCAGAACCTGTACTGTTTACCACTTAATACATTTTGCACACCTCATCTGGTAGTCAGAAGGATTAAATAAGATTTCAAGAAAATAAATTTTACCAGTTAAAGTTTCTAAATTATGATGGTAGATATGATAGGTAATAGGACCCATTCTACCATGATTTTACATACTTAATATGAAATTATGAAGCAAATAAAGTGTATTTATTTTATACTTAGTAGTGAAATAAATGCATATCAAACAAGAAATGTCACAGTCACGTGACGAATGCCCTCAAAGGAATTGGTCTAGCATAAGACACATTTGAGGAATAGGAGATATGCTCCAGGCACGAAAAACCTAGAAATGAGGCCAAAAGACAATGTCAAGCTCAATGTGACCCAAAATGGTATGCACCACTGTGCCATCCCAAGAGGAATCAACATCCCAAATTTGGGATTCCTACATCAAATAATATAGGAGATATGCTCCAGACACAATATTTCTAGAAACTAGGTCATTGGTCAAGATCACAGTGACTTAAAATGGTATGCAACACATCAGCATCCAAAGATGTAATTATACAGCAAATTTGGGATTCCTCCCTCAAATAATATATGGGATATGCTCCTAACATGATTATTCTAGAAATTAGGTCAAGGTCACAAAACTGATACATGCCACTCTGCCATACCAAGATGAAACCACACACCAAATTTGTGATTCCTAGCTCAAATAATATAGATGAAATGCTCCGGACATGATTATTCTAAAAACTAGGTCAGAGGTCAAGGTCACAGTGACCCAAAAATTGTACGCAACATTTGGCCATCCCAAAATGCATCCACAGTCCACACACCAAATTTGAAATTCCTACCTCAAAGAATATAGAAGTTATGCACCAGCCTTGATGCCAATTCTAGAAATTAGGTCACAGGTCAAGGTCACAGTGACTGGAAAATGGAATGGGACAATCCGCCGTTTCAAAATGCATTCACACACCAAATTTGGGATTCCTACCTCAAATAATATGAGATATGCTACAGATATAATTATTCTCGAAAGGAGGTTAGAGGTCACTTTTAAGGTCACAGTGACCCGTCAATGGTACACGACACTCCACCATCCAAAGATGCATCCACACACCAAATTTGGGATCCCCATCTCAAATAATAGAAGAGATATGTTCTGGACACGATTATTCTAAAACTAGGTCAGAGGTCAAGGACAAAGTGATCCGAAAGTGGTATGTGACACTCCACCATCCAAAGATGCATCCACACACCAAATTTGGGATTCCTACCTCAAATAATAAAAGAGATATGCTCCGGACATGATTATTTTAGAAACTAGGTCAGAGGTCAAGGTCACAGTGACCCGTAAATGCTACACAACACTCCACCATCCCAAGATGCATCCACACAACAAATTTGGGATTCATATCTCAAATAATATAAGAGATGCTCCGGACACAATAATTCTTTAAACTAGGTAAGAGGTCAAGGTCACAGTGACCCGAAAATGGTACATGACACTCCGCCATCCCAGGATGCATACACACATTGAATTTGGAATTCCTACCTCAAACAATATAAGAGATACCCTCCGGACACAATAATTCTTAAAACTAGGTCAGAGGTCAAGGTCCCAGTGACCTGAAAATGGAACATGACACTTTGTCATCCCAAGATGCATTTATACACCAAATTTGGAATTCCTATCTCAAACAATATAGGAGATATGCGCCAGACTCAATGCAGTTTCTAGAAACTAGGTCAGAGATCAAGGTCACAGTGACCCAATCATGGTACACGACATTCTGCCACCCCAAGATGCATCTACACATCAAATTTGGAATTCCTACCTCAAATAATATAAGAGACATGCTCCTGACACATTAATTCTTAAAACTAGGTCATAGGTCAAGGTCATAGTGACCCAATAATGATACGAGACACTTCTGCATCCCAAGATGCATTTACACACCAAATTTGGAATTCCAATCTCAAAGAATATAGGAGATATGCACCAGACTCAATGCAGTTTCTAAAACTAGGTCAGAGGTCAAGGTCACAGTGACCCAATTATGGTATGTGACACTTCATCATCCCAAGATGCATCCACACACCAAATTTGAGATTCCTACCTCAAATAATATAAGAGATATGCTCCGGACACAATTATTCTAAAAACTAGGTCAGAGGTCAAGGTCACAGTGACCCGGAAATGGTACGCGACACTCCACCATCCCAAGATGCATCCACACACCAAATTTGGAATTCCTACCTCAAAGAATATAGGAGATATGCACCGGACATGAAGCGGGACGGACGGACAGTGACTACTATATGCCTCCCAAAGTTCCTTTGGGGGCATTAAAACAAATAAAAGTGATATCAATCACTAGTGAAATGATATGTGATTGATATCAGCCTATATTTTCACTGTAGTGTTTTTTTGGATTACCTCTGACTTTTCCTTTCACTTTATGCATTTCACTTCAGAACTTCAAACGCCCATAACTTTCTTATTTGTGAACAAAAACATGAAGTGTTCTCTTAGAACGTGACAAATATTTGGGAACCAAAAGTTTTTGGGTTTGCTAAAATTTTGCGTTTTTACATTTTTAGCACCTTCTTTGTCAGTGGGCGAGACATTGCATGTAGCCGATAAAAATATAAAATAAAAAGAAAATTTACTTTTTTTCAGCAAAAACCAAATATATTTCATCTCTTGAGTTGTAAACATCAGAATTTTCACTTGTGCTGCGCACTCGTGGGAATTCTGATGTTTTCAACACACTGTATGAAATATATTTGGTATTCAACTATAAGAAAGTAAATATCCTCTATATATAAGCATAATGATACTTCAATTAGCAGCTCATCTAAATAGCAATTTTGATGTGAAAACATTACGATTTTGTCATTATGTATGCAACATTGTTATGGACATCATAACTTAAAGTTAGTGACTTTGTAAACCACAAGTGGTCACTCCCAGACGCAATGCCCATCTTAAGTGGCCACTCAAAAGAAGACCAAAAATTGGTTTTCAAGACCGAATATCGCTTAATGCAGGTCAAAAGTATTGCAGAATGCTCAAAGAGAGCATTCTCATTACTTTCGACCTTCATTAAGCTACCATTTATTCTTTAAGATCTATGTTTTGTTTATTTTTGAGTGGCCGCTTAAGACAGGTTTTACTGTAACTATCTTACATCATCAGGTATTCCTTCCCAGCTCTTATACTGCGGTGGTTGAGGCATGTGTGGCCTTACGGGTGCTCTTCGCTTCTTCTGCGGGGGCATGGGCTGGTGGACAATAGGCTGAGAAACATCCTCTGAAGTAGGCCTGAAAATTAAGACCTATTCATAAAAATACAGCAAATTTTATAAAATATTGAACACTACTGTCCTGCCAGCCATGATTGACAGGGACATCATGTTTTGTTTACAAAGTTAACAGGTACATATACTGAGTTCCACAGCCAACGCAACTCTTCAAATAATTAATCATAACTATTTTAATATTTAATATAAAGGTATCAAAATTGGCAACAATATTGTGAAGTCTATTGAGCAGGTAATCAGCAAAAAAAACAAAATCAGAAAAAAATCATTAACTTTGATGATTTTTTAATTTGTCTGGCACAGGGGTGGTTTTCAAAACTGAAAAAGTCAGTATCGAGTGTGTCCACCGTTAGAGTTTATCACTGAACGGCAACGATTTCTCATGGATCGGATATACCCACGAATGATATTGTTTGGGAGATTGTTCCACTCTTGAAGCAAAGTCTCCTGAAGCTGTGGAAGGTTTGTAGGCTGATAAGGGCGAGCACGCACATGTCTGTCCAACTCGTCCCAGATGTGCTCAATTAGAGAACGATCTGGCGACATTGACGGCCATTCCATCACATTCACGTAGTTTGCCGTCAAGAACTGCGTTGTGGCACGTGCGGTATGGGGGCGAGCATTATCCTGTTGCAGTATTGTCACACCATTACCTGCCTGCATGAACGGCAAAACCACTGGGGCAAGAATGTCGTCTCTGTATTTCTGGGCATTAAGGGTACCATTTACAGTCACAGGCTGAGTTTTTCCATTGTGCGAAATTACACCCCATACCATCATAGAACCGCCCCTAAAACGATCTGCCTCAACAACGCATGCGTCAGCGAAACGCTCTCCTGTATGGCGGAAAACACACGTTCGTCCATCAGCATGTTCCAGAGAAAAACGTGACTCATCTGTATACAGAATCTGTCGTCACTAAGCTGTGTTCCAGTACTGACAATTCCGGCACCATGTCAGACGTGCTTGCCAATGCGTCGCGTTAGCTTTGGTCCAACGTATGGGCGACATGGCTGTATTCCTCGTTCCTTGAGGCGTCTAAGTACAGTCTGTTTACTATTCTGACCACCATGACGACCACGAGTCTCTCTGGCTGTGCGTGCTGCAGTTCCCTTCCTGTCACGAAGATGCTGAGTTCTCATGGGATTGTCTTGGCTTGAGTCGTAACCCGGGACCTGCTGGCTTGCGGGGTATCCGTCACATGACCTGAAACATTTGAAACTGCACTTCAAAGACAGTTCGGCGTCGATAATGCATTGGTGCCATTTTCAGGAAAATTTCAAGAAAAATGGAAAAATTTCTCCGAAATATTGCATTTGGATTGGTGAAGGCATTTGAGAAACGAGTTTTACCTGTTTGGTGATACTTGGTCCGTAATCTGGCTATGGTAGACTTTGCACAACCAAGGGTACACGTGACAGCTGCAATTGAGCTATGGCTTTGCAGCAATCCAATGGCGCGTCCGCGATCTTCAATTGATAATCTCGGCATGTTTGGTTGCTTTGAGAAATTTTGCTTTTTATACACTTATGGGCCGATCATCCAAGATTGTAATGCCGCATGAGATTTTAAAAATTAATCACATTTGCACATGCAGCACGCAAAAAGGCACTTTCGTACCCCGAGACAAGTTCTCACGCATGCGCACGTGAAAATCAATTTTGATAATGCAAAAAGTTGGTCATGGCATTCAGGTGAAAATATATTATGATAATTTCTCGATTTTTGTCGTTTTTGAGAAATGACAGGAAAAAATAAAGCTGCGTTGGAACTCAGTATATGATAGATAGTCTGCGGATAGGATTAATACACAAGTGATCTATCGATCCACGTTAGCTCGAATAGAGTATACAAGTTAATGTTTTA
This sequence comes from Loripinus fragilis, assembly GCA_964019695.1. Lineage (NCBI taxonomy): Eukaryota > Metazoa > Mollusca > Bivalvia > Lucinida > Lucinidae > Loripinus > Loripinus fragilis. Next base: position 84,952,655 of record OZ026517.1, read on the forward strand.
CTTAACAATTGTAAACAAAATATTATATCACTGTCACTCTTTGTTGGCACAAGCGTAGTTATCTGACAATATGGCTTAGGCAAACAATGCAGTTCCATATCTGGCAGCTCAGTCAGGTCAGAGCATTCAATGTGATTGTTTTGTTAGAACAATGACCTAAGTATTTATTTTACTTTTGCCATATGTATAGTTACAGAAAAAGATGCTGAAATAGGCTAAATATAGAGAAATATTCATTTTTGACCAAATTTAAGACTTCAGAAGACTTTTTTTTCAATAATTAGATATATCAAAAAAACTTTTAATATGTGTGCAGTGGCAATACTTATCATCTGTTAAACTATTTTTTTCGAATTTGCTTGTGCTGTGTTGATTAAATTTCTCTTACCGGAGTCTTAAATGGTCAAAAATGACCTTTTTACTATTTTTAGCCCATTTCGTCAGCTATTTTTGTTACCATATAACTGTAATAAGCACCAGACTTTTAAACTGTTGCTCTAATAAACCATATTAATGAAAATTACCTTTTTTCTACTTATAGATGAGCCAAAATAGCCCTATAACCCTTAAAGCGCCACCCATAATTTGCAGCAGACGACAATTTCAAATTTTGCCGCTTTTTCAAATATAACAAATAAGGAATGATATTTCATGAGAATCGTCTGCTGGCAGACGAATCTCATGAAATATCATACCTAATTATTTTCAAAAATCAGGAAAGATGGTCTGCTGCAGTTGTGATTGGCACATTAAGATTAATGCATGTAGCTCTTTCAATTTCTTGGGTCATTAACATCTCCTGAAATACCTATGTGCATAGCTGTTTGAAGACATTATCAAATAAATGAAAATCCCTGTTCAAATCATGAGGTTCAGATGCTGTTTAAACAAAGGTTTGAACTTAAGCTTGACAATACTTAAATCATCTTAAATCATCCTTGATATGTTTGCAGGACATTACACAGGAAAGTGTTGCAGCCCAGAAGGATCATTTCTCAATGTTTGTTTGCAAAAACATTGTGCACTGTAATAACATTGTGATGACATTATAGTGTTCGAAAGTTTGCAAGCTTATGCCATTTTGTATAAAGAGATTCAGTGAAACATAATAGGATATTTTAATGTTTTAGGGGCGCATTCAGAAATTTTCTGTTGCAAAGAATAACAACCACACATCTTTGTTACATTGCATTTTACACTTGTAGGGCCCCTGGGAAAATGTTTAACACTCTGCTTAGTGGCCTCTTGTTCAAACATCTTCCCAGGGACCCCAATGATAATGAAAGAAAAAAATATGTGATCTGTAGATTCAATGGGTTGTTAGTAGTCTGATAAGTGCTCAAATATATATATATATAAAAACCTGATCATTTTGAAGCACAACAACATCAATGTCCGGGCAGTATCATTAGTCAAGTATATGTCACCAGGCGCAAAAAGGGGGTCTAGGGGTTTGGCGGGTTATGCCCCTGTTTCTGTCTGGAGATGAGACTGGGTGAACGCACTCGCTTGACTAAATTTGGGAAATTAACTCAAGATAGGCAGCACCCAGAACTCACTCCAGAAACTTAGAATAATGTATTGGAATTCTCAATGCCTCTCCCCTTTCGGTACCCTGTGACGCAGTTCTTAAGCACTAATTGAAATAACACTCTGAGACGATTTGAATTTCTATAATTTTAATAAATGCAAAATGTTCTAAAACGCGATGGATGCAGACTGTTGAATTTTATTATTATTGTCCTAAATTTTTCCACTAGTTGATATTTTCCACGTTTCCCCACAATTAAGTCCTTGAATTTCACTTTCCTAGTATTATAAGTCCTAAAGATCACTTTTCCTGTAAATCACAAATGTTCTAATTTTATCTTTATTAAAAACGCGAAGTCCCTAAAAATATTTCACTTTACATCTGTCACCAACTTATGTATATAATTTTCCAAGATTGAGTTGCCCACGATCTAAATTGAAGAGTCCACCATTCTTAAATCTAATCATGAAATGCCTAATTCTATCTACTTTGAGTCCTAAGGTCCTAAGTTCCCCTTTCATAAATTTTGCACATCACATTTCCAAAAACTGTTCAGATAGGCTTGACAAAGATTTATAAGTCCCTAAAACAGAAACCAAAAATCAAACGGTCTGCATAGAGTCTACAATGTAAAATCCTATTGTTCAGTTTAAAAGCAAGATCTTTATTGTTCCATTCCCAGGTTAAGACTGACTGATGGACCCACAATTTGGGTCCCAGCAAAACTCCCTAGGTCCGAAAACAGCCAATGAAAAATATTTTAACAATCAACCAACCAAACAATTCTCTAATTATAACCAATGAAATTATTTATTAAATTCACTGCCCAGATGTGTCGAACCTGCTCAAGGGCTGATCTGCTTAATGGGTGAGAGATTGTTATCAACACACTCATGAGGTGCAACCATTTCCTCAATCAAACAATTTCATTGTTCACCTAAGTAAGGTAGAAGCCAAAATATCTATGTTTTCCAAAAGGTGTTAAAAGCACCTAGGCTAAAACCTGCTCAAGGCCTGATTAGATCTCAGGTTGTCAAATTCTGCAATTTAAAGTCAAAACAATCCTGAAGCTATGCAATAATACCAAATCCTATATCCAAACTTTTATCCCAAAGCCATTGAATACTGGGCAAAACATCTTGGGAAATAGGACTTTAAAAATGTCAAATTAAACTTCTAAAATGAATTTATATCTTCTAAACCTTATTTCAGACACTTCCATCCAGACTCCCATACTATAATACAGAAAAAACTAAAAACACATACTCTCATCTTTCTCTCACCTTAACATCAACAATTTTATTGAAATTTATCATTTTATTAATTAAAGAAAAATGTATCGAATTTATTAGCTGGTGATATATAACCTACCCTTGTTTGGCTGGAGTAACTGGTGGGGCAGTAATAGGTACCGGTGACTGTACCCCACTAGTTTTCCTCTTCTCCTGCTGTTTCTTGGCTGCTGTGAGCTGCTGCTGTTGCTGCTGTATCTGCTGCTGTTGGTGCATAATCTGTTGTTGATGGAGGGCCTGTGTCTGCTCCATTGTGTGCATATTGTTTAGCAGGGACTGCAGTCTCTTCCTGGAATAGATTAAACCCTTAAAGCGCCAAGAAAAAAATGCATCTGAAAATGTCGTCTGCTGAAGTAGTCTGCTGCAAATAATTGCCAAGCATTACTGACGAATTAAGTAAAGAAGCAAACAGCGTGGACCCAGAACAGACTGCTCCTATAGGAGCAGTCTGATCTGGGTCCACACTGTTTGCCATAGAAGCTTCTTAAACATTTCAGCAGACGTAAAAAGCAGACGACTTTTGTTGCGATTGGCGGATTAAGGGTTAAGAGATACATTTCTCACCGTTCACAACAAATATGCTGCTTTGGTAGCCTGTATTGCAAACAATATGAACCCAGATCAGACTGCTCCTAATGGAGCAGTCTGATCTAGTTTCATAGTGTTTGCATCCATGATGGAGAGCCTGTGTCTGTTCCATGGTGTGGGAGCGCAGTGGCTCAGTGGTTGAGTGCTTGACTCGAGAGCGAGGGGCCGCGGGATCGAGCCTCATCGGCATCGCTGCATTGTGGTCTTTGAGCAAGACACATTTATCCTAGCTAAGTACTGGTTCAACCCAGGAAGACCCATCCCTACATAACTGAAAGATTGTTGATGGGATGTAAAAAATCAAATCAAACAAACAAATCTTTTTCCCACCATTCACGACAAATGTCGGCTGTTTTGTCATGTGCTAAATTTGGTTCAATGCAACAACATTGCATCTGTTTATTATTTTTGCCACGTAAAGATAGTGTTGCATTTATATTAACAAGTTTAGATAAACAAACATTTTCAGCGTACAATTGTAAATATTTTCATTTCTATCATATGATTTGGGTGCTCAAAAGAACGTCTCATTGAGACGGTTCTTTTGAGTACCCACAACATATGTTTTGGTCGAGAAATAAGAAAAATAGTTTTTTGTTATGCACGCTTAGCTAAAGGCCTGCTATATTGCAAACAATATGAGATTGCTCACATGATGAAAGTCTGGAGAGCAAGGGGTGGAGTGTAGTACATTAAAATATCCAGCATTTCAGGATTAATAGACTCTAGAGGACAATGGTTAAGGTCACATTGCTACTGTAAATTCAGAAAATTTCACGAGAACTTTATTTTCGCAAATAGCTTTAAAAGACATATTTACCAAGTTAAAAATTCAGGACTGGGACATGATTTACCTAAATCAGTAAAGGACAGAGTGATTTCACCATTTTGCGAGGGTTTTATTTTCACGAAACTTCGCATCGGAGAATTTTAGCGAAAGAAAACCCTCATGAAAATTTCTGAATTTAGAGTATTCCATGCATGCTTACTCATACTCTTCCTGGACAATGAGAATATCTCTACTGTGTTTCTCCATCAATTTATCATACTCAAACTTAGGTACCATCTCCTGCAAAGGTAGAAACATATCGCAGAATTAGTATATTATTGAACCTTGGAAAAACAAAATAATTTGAATTCATTGCACTTTGTATGTTCCTTTGAGAGGCTAACCTCCATAGCATTTTGGCCATTCTGAGTGCCATACCAAATGCATGAAATTGAATATGGAGGATTGATAATAAACAAATCCACAATATTTTTCACCCTCATGATGAACCTGTGTTAATAATGGAATCACACCACTGGAATGATATTAGAAATCAGAAAATTGTGAAGCAAGAATACAACCCAGTGTGTACTTATAACAGAACGTTTGCTTATTAAGTCAAATACCATATTTAGTCTGTGTAATTATCATATTACATATTAGAAACAGATTTCATGTTTAAAACTATTATGTTATGTAGATAGGTATACACAGACTATTATAAAATGAGTACAAGTGAGTAAATAATACACCTACAGTTTATAATGACATTTTATGAGGGACCTGACACGTCAGTTTTTGGGCGAATTACGTTTGAGCGAAAATCATACCATGACTGAGTATGAAATGAGCGGAGAACCAAACAGTCAAAAGAGCAGCAGGATTAAACATTCAAATGAGCGAATTTTGAAGGTAATGACCTTTAAACAAGTATTCGCTCAGTTGTATTACCTGTAATGACCAACATTGCGCAGTCTATATTAGGTGATTTAGAGCGCATTACAGTGGCGAATCCAGGGGAGTTCAGGGGGATCGCCCCACTCTTCCCGCCATTAAATATTCTATGAAAATGAAATAATTTAGTCTCGATGAGACCAAATTATTTCATTTTCACAGAATATTTAAGATAAATGAGATAAAATCCACAAAGCGAAACCAACCTCTTTTATACATATGAAACCCCTTTCGAGGAATCCTTGATCCGCTCCTGCATTAGGATGTTTACCTGGAAAATTCGCTCATTTGAATGATTCAAACAGCCGCTCTAATGCCTTAAGACTCTCTGCTCTTTGTAAAAATAAATCTGCTCTTTCGTATTATGGATCCGCTCAAACGTAAATCTCCCCAGTTTTCAACATTTGTTTAATTATCCTTTATAATTATACATCCTTTTTAATGACAACCAGTTGCCATGAATGAAAAATGTTGGCATTCTTTCTTCATTTGCATTTCATACATAAGGCATGGCATTTAAAGTTTGCCAGCAGACATCTGGAAAGATACCTCATGAAAAATAAAAATCCCATTCAATGACCTCTGCTCCAGACTATAGTTGGTTTTGTTTGATTTGATTCATTACATCCCAGTCAACATTTTAGTTACGTTGGGATGGGTCTTCCTGGGTTGAACCAGTACTAAGCAGGGATTAATGTGTCTTACTCAAGGACACAACGCAGTGCCACTGGTGAGGCTCAAACCCACAACCCTTCGATCTGGAGTCAAGCACTGAGCCACTGCGCTCCCAGACTATAGTTGGAGATGGTGTATTAATGGTTAAGACAAAGCAGTGAAAGGCTGATAAATTTCTCTGGCACGCTTTCCTCCACCAAGTCAGTTTCTATATGTTCTCTTGCAAGAAAAATATCACAAAGGAGTGGTTTAACATCAGTTATAGCGATTTTGTGAGTTTCAAGATTGCATCCAAATTGAAAACATATTTTGTGTATGTGGAAGTATCATGGGCAAATATTGCCATTATAGAAAAAAATTATTCCACAAGTCCACACACACAAAATGTCTTAAGCTCGGAAGGATAAGATTTACACAACAAACAATGATACAACAATAACAGACATAAATGAAAAAAGTCAATAAGCAATGCTTATTAGATACCCCCCGCACAGTAAGATTCAGTGAAAAACCCTGCACAGTAAGATTCAGAAGGTACCATCTATGCATATTCAAAAGCCTTATTAGGGAAAAATTGTCTAAGTTCTCACAGCTGTCATTTTGTCAAATATTATTTTTTCTGAACCAAACTCCTTCATGCATATGTTCAATGTGTCTATATTGTATAGGCAAAGTATCAAATTGCTCCATCAAAAGCTGTGGTAGGAGTTGATCGGCCCATTAAGGCACCATCTATATGCATATACAAACACCTTATAAGGGAAAAAGTGTCTAAGTTCTCACAGCTGTCATTTTGTCAAAAATTATTTTTTCTGAACCAAACTCCTTCATGCATATGTCCTATGTGTCTACATTGTATAGGAAAAGTATCAAATTGTTCCATCAAAAGCTGTGGTAGGAGTTGATCGGCCCTTGTATGGCCTATAATAGCATATGCATAAAACCCTATATATTAAAAGCCATTTAGAACTACAAAGGGAAATAACTCTAATAGAACTGGCCCCTAGCCCTTACATTTTTGTTTAAAGTATTTGTCTTGTATATATGAACATGTTTGCAAGGTTTGATGAAAATCAAGCAATGACTTTTCAAGATATTAAGGAAACAAAACGTTACGGATGGACGGACGGACGCACACACACACGCACGCACGGACAACGTGAAAACAGTATACCCACCACAAACAAAGTTTGCGGGGGGTATTAAAAGCAGTGTAAGTATTATTGGCATATATTAATTTGATGTCCACAGAGAAAAAAACAATATTGTAGCTTGAAGCAGGAAATTTTTACAACAGCCAATAATACAACAAAAACAGATATAAACAAGTATATATGTACTGTAAGTATCATGGGCAATTACGAGTACATGTATTGTTAAAACAGCAAAAGTTAATTCCATTAGTCCACACATAAAAACATGTTTAGCTTGAAGCAGGAGATTTATGCAACATAAAACAAATACAGACATAAGCACATATTGTGATTATCATGGGAAAATATTGACATAACAGCAAAAATTATTTCTGTAAGTTCACAAAATGTTTTAAGTTTTACCCATATAAGCCTAGCAGGTATATTTCTGGTCCCAAATATGAATGGGCCATGAAAATGGGCCTATGTCCCATTGATTTGCATGCAAAAATCAAGATTTTTATGGGCCATTTGAAATTTTGATGGGCCATTTGGAAAAATGATGGGCCCAAGAAACATTGATATCCACCTTACAGCAAAATGAACACCAGATTTGAATAGCTGATGTATGGGGCCCAGCCAACAATGAAATCAGAATTACTCTAACACTCATAGTTTTTTCATAAAATGGTTCTATTTGGGCACATCCGAGAAATATCCCTGCCTAGCGTCCTATTTTGAGACAAAGGCAAACAGTGCAGACCCATATCAGATGTCTCTGCTGTTTGCTTAGAGAATGTTCTATTAAAATTTGAATAAAAATGAAAAATAACACACAACAATCCTTAAAATGGACTGGTCCAATTTATAAGGGTGGGGAATTCCTTTTGGCTTAAATGGGTTAAAAGCAGGATATTTATCAGTAACCTTTCATATTAACTGTTTTGTTGCACGTTGCCTGATAAGCGTTGTCTGTCTCACTGCATGTGCCTTTATCAGGTCATGATGACGTTGCACTTTCTGAATGACACTGAATCAACACAAAAATCGAAAATAACGTCAAAATCACTAGTTTGAAGAGTGAAACAATGGGTCAACTGATAAATAGAATACCAGGTTCGCGTCTTTTGATATCAAGTTTACCAGGCTCAGCTTTGAGAACACATGTTGAATCGCTCGGCAAGCCTCGCGATGTCAACAAGCGTTCTTGAAGCCTTGCCTGGTAAACTTGATATCAAAAGACACTCACCTAGTATTCACTATTTATACAAGAATGAATGACCCAACAGTTGACATAAATAAGTGCAGTTGGTTCCAACACCAGACACTTTTACCTCTTTGGGTTCTTCCTGTATAAAAATAAAAACAATTTTGACATAGACAGAGATATACTTTCACAATAAAACATTAAAATCTTTGATTTATAAGCTTTCAAATGTGCCTCAGCGCGAGAAAACCTGTCTTCGGGGGATTGCAAACAACAAAGGCTCAGCCCAGCCTCCGCATCTGCGCAGGCTGATCAGCGCCATTGTTATTCGCTTTTTGGAAAGCATCATATCTAAACTTGCTACTGGTGAACTTTCAATATTCTAGCTAGTCTATGTAGCTGAGGAGACTGGTTTGAGTCGTGCTTTGTCGGAAACCCCGAAGACAGATTTTCTCAAGTTGAGGCCCAAATAATCTTCATGATATACTCAGAAGAAAAAGTTTAGTCAGTATTTATGTTTTCTCATAAAATCAACAATACTGCATATATATCATTGTCAAATTTTTTACATGAGTTGTATTATCGTAACTTTACATTTACCTGTTCATTTCGTGACAAATAATGCCTCTATTAGACTGTATCAACCAAATTTCAAAATGCACGATGTGCACGTGCTGCGGTAAACTGGCAGGGTTATTTTCTCATATACTGTTAGATATTGAAAGAGAGTTGTTCCTATTGCAATAATCCGGAGAAAATTCAGTGCTAGCAAGCTTAATTCGCCGGTCAGGCTATCTACAAATTACAGAAATACCGCATTTTGACGTCTTGAAACAGGTACATGTGTTGCTGACGTAACACGCAGTTTTGGATGCAGTGAACAAACAATTTATCGTCTGCAAACACGTTTTCATTGGCCTGGCGGTAAAAATGGCAAGCCTCCGTTGGGGAGACCACGGATAACGACGCCATTTGAAGTTCGGGTCAAATTGACGTCAACATGACGTAATAGCTTCATGGCCGCTTGGAAACTTCTTAAATTCCTTAGTCATGCAACAGATACGAGAATTACCGTCTGTACTACCAGAAATCGTCTGAGGACGCTAGACTGATTTTTTGAGTTATGAAATTTGAATTTTAATATTGACCACTTTGTGTATTTTTGATGAAGAAAATGGGTATATTTTCGGAATGTTTTGTTGAAAATGTTCACATTTGTAAGACATTACATAAATTTTATTTTTAGTGAGGTTTTTGTCAATATTAAGACTGTCTTACAAAATTATTGCACACAGTGTCTGTACTGACTAAACTTTTTCTTCTGAGTATATTTTGTGTGATATTTTGTGTAATAGGTTACCTATTAAGATGATGAAAGTCAAATCAGTAATTCTAATCATTAATTCCATTCCAAACAGTTTTTTAGTCAGTTAATGTCTTCAAGACAATATGCTTATGTTTTGAAATTCAAATGTTTTTTTCTGATATTCTAGCTGCATGAATTTCTCAAAGACAACATGTTAGTCATACAACCTATGTTTTGTTTAATATAACAGCAGTAAACTGTGTTTTCCACAAGCACCAACAGCTGGAGATTTCACCTGCTTCTTAAAGCTGAAGAACCAGCTACTTTAGGGCAGAATGTAGCTATATCACTAATTTTCGTGAATGAAAGTCCATAAAAAAAGGCTTAAGTACTCGCTACTTGGACAGCTAAAATGACTGTTATATATGAGCCTCAGCATGAGATTTCCAACAACGTGGTATGTGCGAGTCCAGCAAAGGCTCGGACCAGCCTGCACGTTTGTGCAGTCTGCTCAGAGCGTTTGCTGATCGCTTGAATATTCTATGACTCTTAGGCTACTGACAAAGCATCATTTGGAGTTTCTAAGCTTAAAAAGAGGCTGCACAGGCTTGTCCGAGTTTACACTTGTCAAAATGCCACATTGTTGGAAATCACATGTTGCGGCTCATTATAAAATCTTTTTTATATATAATTCCAGATATGCAAATAAAATCCCTATAGAAGTGTACACAATAATGCAGCCTCTTTACTTTATGAAATTTGGTGTACTAGACAATAACATTTTTATTTGCTGAAAGTATGAACTAACCTCTTTAATATCCGGTGAAATATGTTCTGGTATTTCCATCTCTGGAGATGGTGTTGGACTAGGTGGCTCTGCCTCTGGGGTGAACCTGATTACAGACAGGGCTCGGTCCTCAAGTCTCGGGGCAAAGTCAATGGGAGATACAGCACTATCAGTAGTGTTCTTCTGTAGATCTTCCTTTGTGGTTGTTTCAAGATCTATACCAGTCATTTCAAACACCAGGTCAGTCACACCATGAGTACCTGAGGTAACAAGAGTTGCAAAACCAGGGCTTTTTCCAGCAATTTTGGGAACAGGCCCCTGGCCATAATTGGGAAAAAAATTATCAACTTAACTGCTAATTTGGGAGAAATTAACGACATAGAACATAACAAGGGTAGCAAAATATATCCTCAATCTAATACATTATACAATCAAGTTATTGATTGCTTCCCCACTCATGAAATATGGATTTTTCGCTTCACTCGATGAAATAAATGGCATATTCATTCCAAAAATTTGAACATCCTCTATTTTCTATAGGGCAGTTTTTAATTGCCTGTTTAACCTGTTTAACCTTTTTCATATTACAATATTTTTCCATTTGGTTTGTTACAAGTTTTAAAAACATGTATCGAAACTGCAACACTGGAACATGCAATTCCTTCATCTAAAGATAGACCTCTGCTTAATGTAGGAGGCCTTTAAGCATTGTCCAGTAGAATCCTTAAATATACTCCCTTTGAAAACAGCTTTGATACAAATAAGCTGGCTTCTGAAGCCAACTGATGGGGATCCACTCTGTTCTCCACTGTTGGCTGTAAATCCCTGGTAATAAATGCTATCTTTCCAATTAGACTGACTGGAAACCTGGAAACTTGGCATTGCTATGGCATACACATTTACTAAAGTTAGCCTGTTACTTACCAACTTGTCTATTGTACGTGACCGGCCTAGCCTTCTTTCCCCAGTAGAATATGAGCGGAAGTTTCCCACCCGCTCCCACAAGGCTTATGTGCTGATGTACTACCATCTAGTGAGCATAATCGAAACATCAAAGGAAAGACAACTATTCAAGGTTTTTTGAACTGGATGCCTTCTAGTACTTACCAACTTGTCTATTATATGTAACTGGCCTAGCCTTCTTTCCCCAGTAGAATATTAGCGGAAGTTTCCCACAAGGCTTATGAGTTGAGGTGCTGCCATCTAGTGAGTATAATGGAAACATTAAAGGAAAGATAACTATTTAAGGTTTTTTAACTGGATGCCTCCTAGTACTTACCAACTTGTCTATTGTACGTGACTGGCCTAGCCTTCTTTCCCCAGTAGAATATAAGTGGAAGTTTCCCACAAGGCTTATGAGTTGAGGTGCTGCCATCTAGTGAGTATAATGGAAACATTAAAGGAAAGATAACTATTTAAGGTTTTTTAACTGGATGCCTTCTAGTACTTACCAACTTGTCTATTGTACGTGACTGGCCTAGCCTTCTTTCCCCAGTAGAATATAAGTGGAAGTTTCCCACAAGGCTTATGAGTTGAGGTGCTGCCATCTAGTGAGTATAACGGAAACATCATAGGATCAACATCTTTCACATAATCTTCTTTTGGGGCTTCTTCCTCTTTTGATTTCTTAGTGTCCTCATCCGGTAGAAGTATGTCTACATCTGATGACAGAGAGTGGAGATCATCATCATCATCTGGAGGTTCGGGAGTTTTCGGAACATCGTCATCACCGTGAGGTGGTGGCAAGAAAACTTCTTTGAGATCCTGAAAGTATGAATATGAGCCATAACTTAAAACCTTTTTATATGAAAACGAGACGGTACTTCTTTTGTGGATCTTTTATGTTTTTTTCTGTCTTGTGTTTGCTATGCCTTTGTACACTTCTGCTTATATGTGCCTTGTGGTCACCTGCTGGGAAAGGGCTGACCTCTCGGCTCTCATTTGTAGTGCCTTACTGTGAGTTTGTTACTTTCCCATTGGTATCCTGGGTCAGGTGTGGTACTTGATTGTATCGATTCCTGATCTTTGCACCCTTACTTACTTCCATATACAGAGTGCAATCCCTTTATAATGCTATATTTGTGGTCCGTAGGAATGGACCGTGTTATAAGTGAATTGTGTTATAAAGGGACAATTTTACAAAAGAATTATAGGAAAATTACTATTTTATGGTCATTTTCCTATAATTTCTTTGTAAAATTCCATGGTAATAAAATTTGTCAACCACATCAGCCACATGACTGAATGAAGTGTGTTATAAAGCAACTGCTTATTTGTTTTGTTTGTTTTGTTGCTTTACGTCCCAAGTCAACAGCTATGGTCATGGCGGGACGGTCAGTCCACCTAACCACACTTTTTCATGGGCAAGCTTGAACAAGCAGTTAACCAGTACTTCGTGCACATACTTTCGCTTGTAACTGACAACAGCCCTTCTTGAAAGTTTCGGCAGAAGGGAGGAGAATGACCGTAGAAATTACTGCTTATAATAAATAGTTGGAAAGGTCATTTTATATTTTGATAGGTCACAAGCTCACAAGTTCATTTTTTTTATTTCTGACCATAAAGATTGTTATTTTCTTAGCAAACAATAGAGACCCTGATAAAATGCCAGATTATAATTCTATACCGATGCAATCTTGCTATAAACATTGAATGGTCAATTATACTGGTTAAAATTTCAACATTACATTGTATTTCTGTCCCTGATGATTATTTAACCTTAGCAAACAATGCAAACAATGATGATATGCTGCATTACATGCCATCCCAGCTAAGTATAATCTGGTTACAAATGTAAAAAGTATCTATCTTTTTTTTTTAGGAAGAGAGAGGTTTCAATGTTATATATTCCAAAAATTCTAAAAAGGTTTTATGTGGCTAAAATGGATGAGATTAAGTTTTTAATGGCAATCTATTAAGATTTTGGACATACAACACATAAGAGTACTAATAAATATGAAATGGACAGATTGACATAAAGGAGAAAACTTGAAATCTGGTGTCGTCTAAGCTGAAAATGGGGCTATAAAAGACAGAGGGTATGCAGATAAAATGTCTAGCCCAAACATACATCATCATCATCATGGCCACCAATCCATCTCCTTCATCGCATAAAATCAAAACTGTATTATGAAGAAGAGGGACCTGTTTCCTATGAATGAGAGGGACTTAAATTTCAGCAAATACAAAAATTTAAAAATCCGAAAATGCTATTCGATGGCCTTGATGCGTACCTTTGACATACTTTAAATAGTGTGCCCTGACACATAAACTGGTTCTAGAATATGTGTTGAAGTTGAAAAATGCCATTTTTCTTCATTACAAACCATTTTGATCTGTCAAGTAGAAAATCCTTTTAAAACCAATGTCAATGTCAAAAAGTTCAATGAGTGTCTTATCGAATAGCATTGCCGGATTTCTAAATTTTGCTGTCAAAATTAAGAAACAGAAAGTTTAATCTAACTGGTATAGGCAATGAAGGAGATGGATTGGTGGCCGTGGTCAAATTGATTCTGTAATAAAAATAATTCTATATGATTCTTACCAATTCCTGAAGGTCAGCGAGGTCAATGGTTGCCATGGCAACAATCATCTCCATTTGTCCACTATGTACTGATATTTGGCAGTTCTTTGGTGGAGTATCTTTAGACTTTGTCTCCTGCCATATTCCATCAGGTACTGTGTCTGGCATTTCAAACATAGCCTCCTCGTAACTGCAAAGCATATTAAGTTAATACTGGTAAACTCTGCTTTTCTTCTCAATATGAGCCGTGACATGTAATTCCCAAAAATGAGGCATTTAGACAAGTGTAGACTCTAACGAGTCTGTGCAGCCTCCTTTTAAGCTTAGAAACTCCAAATGATGTTCAGTAAGTAGCTTTACACTCATAGAATATTCAAGCGACAAGCAAAGGCTCTGATCAGACTGCGCATATGCCAGGCTGATCTGAGGCTTTGCTGGTTGCGCATACCACATTGTTGGAAATCTCATTCTGACACTCATATGTATTATCTTATTGGAGAACATTAATTATTCCTTAAAGCGCCAAGAAAAAAAATGCATCTGAAAAATGACGTCTGCTGAAGTCGTCTGCTGCAAATAATTGCCTAACATTACTGACAAACTTAAGTATAGAAGCAAACAGGGTGGACCCAGATCAGACTGCTCCTATAGTTATCTCTTAAAGCGCCAAGAAAAAAATGCATCTGAAAATGATTCTGCTGAAGTCGTCTGCTGCATATAATTGCCTAACATTACTGACAAACTTAAGTAAAGAAGCAAACAGGGTGGACCCAGATCGGACTGCTCCTATAGGATCCACGTGCACACTGCTTGTGATAGAGGCTTCTTAAACATTTCAGCAGACGAGAGAAGCAGACAACTTTTGTTGTGATTGGGGGTTAAATTATGCTTATATTTTTCCCTGTCTTGTTTGTTTGATTTGATTCTTTACATCCCATCAACAATCTTTCAGCACGAGTCTTCCTTGATTGAACCAGTACTAAGCTATGATAAATGTGTCTTGCTCAAGGACCACAACGCAGTGACGCCAATGAGGCTCTAGCCCACGGCCCCTCGTCTCGAGTCAAGCACTCTACCACTGAGCCACTGCTCTCCCTCCCTGTCTCTAAAAACCCCAAAATTCAAGTAGAACAATGCCACCAATCATACAGACAACCAGCAGCCACAGATTTGATCCTCTGCTTCTCCAGTCTGTCTGGTGAAACTATCTATAACAAACAAAATCTGCTTGTATATCTCTTGTCATGCTGAATACTTTTGTACTACACTCCTCCCCAATTTTATCCTCTCATCTTGCAGCATTCTGGTTGTAAGTAGATAATTTCAATCAGAGTGAAAAACACTGTGGATCCTGATCAGCTGGCTTCATCAGAAGCCAGCTGATCTGGATCTACAGTGTTTTCAAAAAAAGGATAAATCAGAGTTCAGCAGGACAAGAGTTAAGATAAGTGCTGTCTTACAAAAGGTACTACAGTTGATTAGACACATTTCCACAATGATATAAATGTATCTTTAGGATGTTTTTCTTCAAATTTGGTAAAATTTAGATATGCTTAAAATGTAAGTGACAGGCATTAAGCCCCCATTTTGGAGATTGTGTGTCAGATTTTCATTGCTAACTGCTACATCTTTGTGTTTGATTACACAGTTCATCCTAAACAAACATCTACAATATACAATTAAGAATTTTAAATAATCTCAGACTGATAATCAAAACATATTGCATGGCCACTTATAAGAGCTGTCTCATTGAGACTGCTCTAATTTTGCAGAAGCAATAACATGTTTGGGTTGAAAAATAAAAAAAAAATCAGAAATATGCCCTGTTATCTTTTATTTTAGTTGATGCTTTATGTCCAAATCAACATTTTTCAGTCATGTAAGGACATTTTCCAGGGTTGTACCAGTCCTTAGCTATGAAGATAAAATTTCTCACAAGGACAATTAAAACACCAGGCCAGTGGTGGGTTGTCAATCCACAAAATCTAGTCATGAGCCTGACATGCTACCAATTTATGATATCACTGTTTTCTATTGCTCTGTAAATATTTATAGTAAGCACCATACAACTAACCTGCCTTTCTTGATTTCACTGATACTTGGCTCGCTGTCTTCATCATCTAAATATATTAGAAAAAAAATGTAAAAATAACCTAGAACCAGGACACTTTTTCACATTTGATATGTCACCTTAACCCTTTTCATTCTGGATACCTGTATTGTGAATATTATCTTATCCATCAGTTTTAACTTATCTTTTCAGTGCTCAATAAGAAGTCTCCTAATGAACAAAATAGCTTTTGCATGTAAAGTGTATACCATATTCAATGGGAACTTCTCAGGTACAGCAACTCATAAATTGGTTGTGGTAGTCAGTCATTGAAAGCTAAAATATTTGCTAATCAGTTGAAAAAACATTTTTGACATCTTATTAAATTTCTTTATTTAAATAAAAAAAACCCTCCCTACCTACCCAAAATAATTCAACAGGGTCCAGAGAGGGCCAACAAAAATATTTTTAAATGTAGGTTTATCTGTAATTTCTGTATGGGTGTCTTGACAAGATTTCTAGCAAGGAAAGACATAGAGAATACTAGGTGATTGTCTTTTGATATATCAAGTTTACAAGGCAAGGCTTTGAGAATGCATGTTGACATCGCGAGGCTTGCCGAGCGATTCAACATGCCTTCTGAATGCTAAGCCAGATAAACTTGATATCAAAAGATGCGAACCTGGTATTCTATTTATCAGTTAATCCATTGTTTCACTCTTCAAACTAGTGATTATGGCGTAATTATCGATTTTTTGTTGATCCATCGTCATTAGCGATGTCATTCAAAAAATGCAACGTCATCATGACCTGATAAAGGCACATGCCGTGAGATAGAAAACACTTATCAGGCAATGTGCAACAATGCAGTTAATATGAGAGGTAACTGATAAAATGATCTATGAGGCCAATGAAATTTCACACAATTCCATACCTTGAGATTTTCTTTTGCTTTCCAATTTCTTTGTTTTATAGAACTGTTTTCCAAATGTGACAGAACATTTCAAGTCTTCTTGTTTCATGCTGACCGGGGTGTACATCCTGACAAACAGAAACTTGTCATAGTCCGGCTCCTCTGTCCAGATTGATGCATCACTTGTCTCAACTTTAGGTGGAGCCTTCACCTCTGCTGCAAACCTCACCCTCTGAAATTATCAATGAGATATCCAAAGAAAACTTTTAAACAGCACTCCAGATAAGAGTGTGCATTTGAAAATCCTCTAAGAATTAATTTATATAACTTGTTGCAAAAAAATGTTATCTTTATCGGATTAATAAAGGACATCTGACACTTAGATAGGGTATCTGCCTATTTTTCAGATGCTTCCAAAAACTTCCCTATGCATAAGATATCACTGGTATCCTTTTGAATAGGACGCTTGATGTATTAGGAACGAATTAAGGTTATAATTAGAGAGGCAGGTCACCACGACAAAACATGGGACACTACCATAGGGAATAGGGGTTGCAAAATTTGACTTCACCAAAACATTTAGAAATCAATCATTTTCACGTGTACGGGTATTATATCATCAAATACTTGATTACAAATCACAGTGAACGTATTTTAAAGTCCAAAATCATGAGCAGTTTAATGATTATTTTTGTTGTTGTTTTTTCTATCTGATTTGTAAAGAAATATTTTGAAGGGCAACTGTAGTCCATATTCAACCTTGATGACAATGTATTAACCTGGTGCAATATTATGCAGCAATGTACTATAACCATTCATCCATGCCTAAAGTAAACCTAGTCAATGGCCATGTAGTTTATGTGTATTGGATAGATACAGTATTTGTGCAAAATAATCTACCAAGTGAATTTAGTAAAAGGACATTTTTCATAATCTAAAGAAAAGTATGCTAAAACGTTGTAATATTTCATGACTAATGGGTTATGAAAAGGAAGCTTACTTACATTTTCATAATACTGGGAAAAAAAGATTTTCAAAGAGAGCACACCAAAATTCAAATGCTAATGTTCTGGCTCGCTCAGACGTCACATTTTGGGCGTTGGGATATCCCCCCCCCCCTGGAGTCCCAACTAGCTTTTCACATATATTATGTAAATATGAGAACACTAACATGCAAAAGGATAAGTTGGGACTAAAAGGATTAGTTGGGACTAAAAGGATTAGTTGGGGAATGATGTTTTAAAAATATTTTCCTAAATTCAATATGTATAATACAAAAAGGGACCATTTTAGGAAATCAAATGCAAAAACATAAAATAGAGACCAACAGGGAGCTTTTATTCAATAGACTCGCTAAAAATAATAAACTGAAATAACTTGTGTGTTACATACTTTTATTTAGAATAATGTTTCATTTTCAGCCTACATATAAGGAGATCTGTGTATACCTGGATAAGTAAAACTAGTTACCCCAAATTGAAACCAGTCTCCTTATAAACAGTGTATATGATGAACCCCAAACACAACTCCCTACAAGTGATTGGGAAAATCAACACACACCTTGTGCTAGACTGACAAAACACATAGCATGTTTGATTTATTAAATGGCGTAATACGGCCACAATGGCAGAGAAAGAGAACCCAAGGTTAATGGCCTCTGGCTCCCACTGAGAAACCATATTTAATGGCCCCTCAAAAGGAAACAGAAGGACCATGGTGTTCTCTGATGCAGTGGACAAGGGTCGATAAATTGCACTATAATTTTGAAGTTGGAAAATTTTAATGCTGACCATGACCAGTAATGGACCACGGAATCCCAGACTTTGAGACTGATGCACAACTCCATGTACACGCCTACAACATGAGATGTCACAATAAAACTACGACCACAACCACCTGGTGACATCACGTTGATCGAGCGAAACACATAGACTTGTATGGGATTACAACACTTATGTACTTGCAGGCAATCACAAATAACCACAACATGATTAACGACCAAGCACATACAAAGCTTATTCTTATAAGCAATCATAAATGACCAAAACAATTTGAACAACACAGCATCTACTATGCTGAACCACTTTAGTGACTGCCAGTAGAGTAACATTTTTAACAACCAGCATGTACTATGCTGAAACACTTTAGTGACTGCCAGTCAAATGCAAGATGATCAGCAAAAACATTCCCCTTATACCAAGATGCCATATTCTAATGACTGTGAATTGAACAGCTGTGCATGAGATCGACCTGAGTCCAGAAGAATTTTCCGCCACAATAAATTTTGAAGAACATTTTAGAATTAAAATTGAATTAAAATTTATCCGCCAAAATTCTAAAAAGAATAAAACACATGTAATTGTAATTGAGCTGAAAAGTTATTTGAAAAGAATGACTCTTAACAAACAGATAAGACAGAATTGACATGATGTATTTGATATCTAATGATATATATGCTATCCATACAAAGTACATATAATAATTAGCTATTTAAAGAATTAAATCACAAGGTACAGTGGTCAAAAGTTGTCTATGAAAGATAAATACTTATAGTATTTAATATTTATATGGACCAAGGTTGGACTATAAATATAAATACATGGCAGGGGCCTGGCCCACCCCGAGATTAGGTATTGTAGCCATTTTACTACAAAAATGGTTGAGTGACTATAAATATAATTCATTGGCTAAAAGTACACCATTTGGGGTTCAAAATTTACATATTTGCAAAAAGTGTGCTTTGATCAGCTTCTTGGACTTTTTAATATGGCTTTATTATTCCTAACACCTCAGCAAATGTCATATCTAAATACAATACAACTTGTTGATGCTACTTTCGGGAGGCTGAGCCCCTAGGTAAAAGTCAGTTCCATTAGACCCCAACTTTTGTCATTGGCTAAATTGTTGGCTACAACAAATTCTGAGCCAGATTTGCCCTGCATGAGTGCATGGGCATTTTTAGCTGGCCTGTTTGTTAACATGAACACATCTATATACATGGATGTGCTAGGGATTACAACTTTCTATAAATAAAGCCAGTACTTACTAAACATAAACAATCACCAATAAGCAAAATATCAATGCATTTGACAAACCTTCTTGGTCATGATGTGATGCATAATCCGACCTAATAATAGCAAATATATGGAAATATCTGAAAGAAAGTAAAAGTTATTAAGTGTAGCATTATATTATCCTACCCGAACACAAGGGAGAGCAACCACTTTTGCTCAATTAAACAGACAACAAAATATACAATAAAACCAAACACTTACTAAATTATCTCCAGGGGTTATGGAAGTTAAACTTAAAGAGGGGACTCTTGACAATAATTCAAGTGGGGTGAATCAAACAAAACCTTCCTGCACATGACAGACCACCTGGACATGAAATATACCCAAGAAATCGAATGAAAATAGGATCTAAACTAACTGGAACTTACTAAAACAGTTACATAATTTTAAGTGATGACCGCTTCTTGCAATGAATTTTGATGTTGCTGTCACAGTCTGGTGGAGGGAAGAATAAGGTTTCTCCAAAGATAGAAAATTTGAAGCAACCAAACTTGCCCCCATAAAATTCCTTTATAAGGGAAATGGACAACGACGAATCAAACACAGAAAATGAGTTCAACTGATATGCCCAACAAAAATCAAACTAGCTCCAAAAAGGAAGGTATATGAATTGAAAAAGTTTCTGACCTCCATCACTGTATTCACACATGAACCAGCCTCACAAAAAATCTAGTTTTTCCGAAATTTCCAATCAAAACATCCATGCCATGGCCAGTATTCAACCTAGAGAGAGTATGTGTGGGGGGGGGGGGGGGGGGGGGGGGCATAGGCCCCATATTTTCCATATTATCATCAAATGGCCCCGTGCTAAAGCTAGACGGGGAGTCATCTTTAACATTATTGTGTGAATGGGGAAATATTGAGCAGTGTATTATTTTCATCTATAATCAATTGAAAATGACCACTTTAAAATCTCCTAGACTGGGCATGCAGTATTTATTCCATTCTATTCAATATGTGGTCGGTGATCTATCTTGGCACAGCATTTACTTTAATGTTTACTATTTTTGGATACCTTTGGGGTTTATCGATCTGAAAATGTTGTAGTAAAATTGTAGACAGCGATGTTGTTGTATCTCAAATCTTTGTTAAATCAGTGCTTAAATGCGTTAAATTTGGGCAACAATTACAAACAGCACTGCAACTGGCTTATAAAAGGTAAAACTATACAAAGAACCGTTGAATTAATTATTTTCTGCCCTACGGAAATGAAAATAAAGTGCCAAGTGATCACAGTCATGAATAAAATTGGACAGACGGTTGGTAAATTTGTGACCTCCGCTCACCGAATCAAGGACAACACGACTAGACTAGAGGCCGTCACCTTACCCGTCGCTTGAAAATCAAGTTCAGACACATAGACTGTTGACAAACTTTCCCAAACAGCGTAGACTTCTTTGACATAGTAGACACATCCTAACGGCAACAACGGCGCACTCTCCCACTCGTAGACACAATAAAATAAGAAAACAAACAAGATCTGACTTTGTTTGCCATTCTGCAACTGTTCCAAGGTCAAAAAGGCAGTCAGCGAGTCATGTGACCAGGGATCTCACATTATTTTCAGGGATCGGTTATTATATAACATTCGCCCACAAGCCGGTTCGGCCCTATATAACTTGTCAACGAGGATCCACAGAGTAATGAAATAAATGTAATTATGACTCTACAAACATTTTAGCTCACATGAATAAATGCAATTATTGTAAATAACAATAATTGTCCTTATATGAAGATGGAAGCATTTGGTCCACTTCAATTTTTATCAAAATTATGGGCAGCGATACACTGTGATTCCCATTACCACCGTCAGAGGTCCTTCATTAAAACATGCAAACTAATGTAAGATCCTCTATTTATCTTCTAGGCTGGCTCATATGTTTCTTCTGAGAAATAAGAAAACTAACAATCTGGATAAGCCTCTATGGCTATGCATACAAGTTATATAGATAATCTTACATAATTCAAAACAGATTTATGATTTCCAAAAATACTTATTTAGATGAGCTTGAATTACTTCTTCAATAATTTCTGCTGGTTGAATGCCAGGTGTTTTAATAGTTTAATCCTACATATTTGAAAATAGAAAGTCACAGATCAGTAGAAGAAAAAAGGTCAATGTAGGCTAAACAAGAGGGCCAAGTGGCCCTGAAGCACTCACCTGACATTTGTTTAAAGCTTATATATAGGTATCTGTTGAAAGCTGGCCACTTAACCGGTGACACCTGCAGCGGTCATTTTAAGCACCAGGGCCATAATTTTAACAAACTTGGTAAAGGTTCACTAGGTGATGCTAAATACCAAATATCAAGGCTCTAGGCCTTATGGTTTCAGACAAGAAGATTTTTTTCATTTCTTCCCTATATAAGCCTATGTAAAACATGTGACCTCTGGGGCGGGGTCATTTTTGGCCCCAGGGCATAATTTATATAAACTTCGAAGAGGTCCACTAGGTTATGCTACATACCAAATATCAAGGCTCTAGGCCTTGCTTTTTCAGACAAGAACAATTTTAAAGTTTACATCTCAAAAATCTATTTTTAGCCTGTGTGACCTAGTAATGCGAATGGAGCAAAACCATTTGAACTATTATTAAAGAGGGCCACATGAGGATTATTCCTGCAAAGTTTGGTCAATATCCAGCCAATAGTTTAGGAGGGGATGTCTTTTGAAGCAAGTGTTGACGACGCACGACAACATATGACGGATGACTGACATCCAATGATCACAATAGCTCACCATGAGCCAATGGCTCAGGTGAGCTAAAAAGGAGGGTTTAAGATAATACAAGAGGACAGTAAAAACTGACCTTTGCAGACTCAGATGACCTTGACTCCATCAAGTCCTCTTCCTCTTGTTCTGTCTCGTCATCTTCCAGTTCTATCTTGATACTTGGAATAACCTTCTCTTCCGTCTCACTCTCCTCTGACTCAGCCTCCTCCTCTTTAGTCACCTCAATCTGAGCCTCTCCTGCCTCCTCCTCACCCTCCTCCTCTTCCTCCTCCTTCTGGGACTCATCTTCCTGAGGAAATAAAGATTTTAATATGAAACACACTCAGCCTCCTAGTGGAATCATCTTCCTGAGGAAACAAAGATTTTAATATGAAACACTTACACTCAGCCTCCTAGTGGACTCACCTTCCTGAGAAAACAAAGATTTTAATATGAAACACACTCAGCCTCCTAGTGGAATCATCTTCCTGAGGAAACAAAGATTTTAATATGAAACACACTCAGCCTCCTAGTGGAATCATCTTCATGAGGAAACAAAGATTTTAATATGAAACACACTCAGCCTCCTAGTGGACTCATCTTCCTGAGGAAACAAAGATTTTAATATGAAACACACTCAGCCTCCTAGTGGACGCATCTTCTTGAGGAAACAAAGATATTAATTTGAAACACTTACACTCAGCCTCCTAGTGGACTCACCTTCCTGAGGAAACAGAGATTTTAATATGAAACACTTACACTCAGCCTCCTAGTGGACTCATCTTCCTGAGGAAACAAAGATTTTAATATGAAACACACTCAGCCTCCTAGTGGACTCATCTTCCTGAGGAAACAAAGATTTTAATATGAAACACTTACACTCAGCCTCCTAGTGGACTCATCTTCCTGAGGAAACAAAGATTTTAATATGAAACACACTCAGCCTCCTAGTGGGTAGTAGATATCTAAGATTCGCCATTACCCTTATTTGAGCTGTGGCATGTGATTTCCAACAATGTGGCATTTTGATATGTGTAGACTCGGACAAGCCTCTGAAGCCTCCTTTTAAGCTTAGAAACTCCAAATAGTGTTCAGTCAGTAGCTTAACAATCATAGAATTTTCAAGCGACTAGCAAAGGCTCTGATCAGACTGTGTATACACAGGCTGATCTGAGACTTTGCTGGTTGCACATACAACATTGTTGGAAATCTCATGCACTGGCTCATATGAAACACTTACACTCAGCCTCCTAGTGGGTAGTAGAACTCTCAGATTCACCATTACCCTCATTTGTCTTTCTGAGACTCAAAATTCCAGAAATGGACATTAAGAATGGAACTGGGAATAACCTTGTTTTCTGTCTATCTCATTTTGAGCCTCCTTTTCTTTAAGACTCTTGTAATAAAGGATACAAAACCCTTGCAATAAAGGATATTCTTATCTACTACACATTCCTCACCAATTTTGTCAAATTAACTCGTAGGATTTCAGTTTTTATCGTTTTGAGAGAGAGAAGGCTCTGCTGGTTTGGGCATGTGGAGTGTTCTAGTGGTGCAGTCAGAACAGCATGTGATATACAGATGGAGGGCAGGCCGGGGGCAGGGAGACTGAAAGTAACATGGAAGAAACTGACGGAGAACAACTGCCATGAGTGGAAGCTCACAACAGTTGACCCTCAAGAAAGGAGCACCTGAAGATCAGGTGTGAGATCTGCTATGTGTGCAGCTAGCCACTTACCTGGAAAGGGGCCCACTGATGTGGATGATGCCCCTGCACCTGCATGTTAATAAAAAATCTGATTATGATATGATGATGATGATCGTGTATTTACAGAGTAAAGGTCAGTGTGAATTCTGACTTCTAAGAGGCCAGCTGACCTGGATCTACAATGTTATCAAAACATGACATTTATAACATGATGTCGCATATGGGAGTGATTTAATGGCATGCAATAAATTGATAAACCACTAATGATTTACAGATTTGGTAACGTCACGTAATGACGTCCACAATAACGTTGCGTAAAAGATGGCAAAATCTTGACGTTATAACAGCAAAAATGCGATTTTAAAGTAATTCTAATGTCATGCGATAAATAGAATCTAACATTCTTGCTGCTGTATTATTGAATTTATTAAACTCGTTGCGAAAAAGAGATAAAATGCTCTGCAAGCCTCGGATATTATCTCTTTTCCTCAACTTGTTTAACAAATTCAATAAAACATGAGCACTCATGTAAGATCCTCTATATCTAAGTTAAACATGGTATCTTGCAATTCATCCTCCTTCACTTCAGGCTCAGTGTTTTGTCTCTTCTTTACTAGCCTTAATCTCAGTCTCTTATAGAATCATCCATTTATTTCAATGCAATAATATTTTGATCTTCCAATATTTATTTTGAGGGCTTATAGGCTATAATTTCAACAGAGCATGATTATAACTTTCATGTTCCTGCAGATTGTTTCTATTTGAGTACATGTACTCTGTATTTCACTATTGGTCAAAGTGCTGTGTTCAGGTTTCCCTTCATGACAAGGTGAACTCTTTACCTACTAGTGTCGTCTGCTGATAACTTTTGCAAACAGTTTGGACCCAGATCAGGCCCGACAAAATGTTGGGCGTGATCTGGATCCAAACTGTTTGACACTCTGGTGATATTCCTGGAAGAATTATTAAAGAAATGTTGATTTTGAAAAAAAATCAGCAGATGTCAAAATAATATGCAAAATTACCTAGTAGGCAAAGAGTTAACCCTTAAAGCGCCGTAAAAAATGCATCTGAAAATGTCATCTGCTGAAATCCTCTGCTGCAAACAATTGCCTAACATTTCTGACAAATTAAGTATAGAAGCAAACAGCGTGGACCCAGATAGGAGCAGTCTGACCTGGGTCCACACTGTTTGCCATATAGGCTTCTTAAACATTTCAGCAGACGAGAAAAACAGACGACTTTTGTTGCGATTGGCGTATTAAGGGTAAAAGCTTACTTACTGATATTTTGTCGCTAGTTGAGACTGGGCTTCCTCTGGTGTGACCTTTCAACTGTATGGATGGCATTTCATCTTCCTCTTCATCGGAGCTCTCCTCGAGGGCCTTAGTGTACTCCTGCACATGCTCTAACCTAAAATATACAAACTTACATATGGGCAGCGGCGCGAGAAAACCTAGATGGTGCTTCTTTTGTAGATCATTTATGTTATTTCTGTCTTGTTTTGTTATGCTTTCATGCACATCTGTTTGTTGATGCCTTGTGGTCTTCTGCTGGGAAAGGGCTGACCTCTTGGCTCTCGTTTGTGATGTCAAATTATGACATTGTCACTTTCCCATTAGTATCCTGGGTCAGGTGTTGTGCTTGATTGTATCTATTCCTGATCTTCGCCCTCTTTCTTACTTTGATGATTCAGACAAAGTGAGACTCAAACCAGTCTGCTCAGCTACAGAAACTAATAGAATATCGAAAGTTTGCATATAGCAAGTGGGGTCATAATACTACTAGTAAACGAGTAACAAAGGTGCTGATCAGACTGCATGGATGCACAGGCTGGTCTGTGTCTTTGTTGTTCATATGCAACACTTAGGTTTTCTCGCGTCGAGGCCCATATTGACTTACTGTACTCAATACAGGAAAAATTATGCTGAAAAGATATTTTCAAAATATATGGAAAATCACATTAACAGCTTCATGTTTTAATTGCATTACATTGAAGGTGGAAACAGAACCAGGGCCCTTGCTGAAAGAGTATACATGTATTTCAGAAAAATGTAAAAACAGAGATGGTCTTTTGACAAATGAGTATACAAGATGAAGGAGCATGTTTCAGATATTTTTTTCTATCTTATTTCTTAGCATCTATACAGATTTTTATAGATAATTAGAAGCACAATCTTAACTTGAATTTCAAACAAAAAGACAGCTTTTCACATTCAATTAAAATACAGTAAAACCTGTCTAAAGTGGCCACTCAAAAATAGACAATTCAAAGATCTTAAAGACAAATGGTAGCTTAATGAAGGTCAAAAGTATTGCAGAATGCTTTCTCTTGGAGCATTCTGCAATACTTTTGACCTCCATAAAGCAGTAATCGGTATTGAAAACCAAATTTTGGTCTTCTTTTTGAGTGGCCGCTCAAGACAGGTTTTAAAATACTTACCCAAGTTTAGCTTTCTGTTTGATAGTTTCAATGAGAAACTTCCATCTTCTACCGTGTCCCTTGTTACTCATCATTTTAGCAAACAGTTTCTCCCAGTTCATCACTCTCTTCTCTCGAGCTATTCTCTTTGACTGAAATACAGAAAGTGTTTCAAAATTCAGGGCTTTTTCCAGCAACTATGGGAAAAGGCCCCTGGCCAAAATTTGGAAAAGATTATCGACTTAACATCAAAATTGGGAGAAATTAACGACATAGAACATACCAAAGGTAGCAAAATAGATCCTCAAAGTCAAGTTATTTTAGATTGTATTATGTCAAGCATAGCACTTACTCACAAGTGTTTAAGTATCATTCTGATATGGGTCATTGTTTCTCATAAGTAGTAGTGGTCTCTAAAAAAAAAGTAAAAAAAAAATCCCTTTTTTTCCTTTTCTTAATTGGGACAAACAGACATGGTATTGGGAAAAAAGGTGGCTATTTTTTATTGGAAATGGGGCTGAAATTCGGCCCCTAGATGGGCAGAAAATCCCCTGAAATTCTAACACTTTCCTCTGATTGTACAGTTCCCAACTAGAGTTTCAATTATCAGGTATTTTTTATTCACAAAATGTATTTCTGAATAGCATACTTAAGCTGAGTTTCACTGAGAGGGCTCTTTTGGTTAATACCAAATTTAGCGCTCTTAAATTACAGTACAAATAGTAAGTGAGTATGATCAGGAAACACCACAATCACAAACTGCAGACAAACTCATGGCACCTTGAGAAAGAGCCACACATCAATCACGAGTCATCAGGAAGACAAACTAAGCAAAGCAACCTGTCTTAAGTGGCCACTCAAAAATAGACAAAACAAAGACCTTAATTACAAATGGTAGCTTAATGAAGGTCAAAAGTATTGCAGAATGCTCCCCTTGGAGCATTCTGCAATACTTTTGACCTGCATTAAGCAATAATCAGTTTTGAAACCAATTTGGGTCTTCTTTTTGAATGGCCGCTAAGACAGGTTTTTCTGTAATATGGCATCAATTCAGTAAGATCAGAGTCTTTGCCTTGCATCTAAGGCCTAAATGAAATATATGTGTGGTTCCTGTTGCATGCCAACAAAATTTAGGGTAGGTAGGTAGGGAAATTATTAAATTTTCTTGTAACATTTAACAAAGAAAATAGTGACAAAATTGAAAAAGTGCCCATTTTAGGTATTTTTTCTCCTAAGACCATTTTAATGTTTAGGGTAGGGTTTAAAAAAATAGGGTAGGTAGGCAACAGGAACCACACATATATTTCATTTAAGCCTAATGAGTAGCTAAAGGCTTATGCAGTTTTTCAGATTTTTTTCAAGGTTGGTGGGTTGAAGTGACCCATGGGGCAAAAAATGGTGGGTCATTTTCTGAGCATATCAAACTTACCACAGTTTACATTTGGGTAGTATACTCTACCTACACTCTGACACATTGACTGCTGATTATACAGTAAAACCTGTCTTAAGCGGCCACTCAAAAAAGAAGACCAATTTTTGCTTAATGCATGTAAAAAGTATTGCAGAATGCTCCAAGGGGAGTGTTCTGCAATCCTTTTGACCTTCATTAAGCTACCATTTGTTATTAAGATCTTTGTTTGGTCTTTTTTGAGTGGCTGCTTAAGACATGTTTTACTGTATTGACTACCTACATGTACTTTCTGTTTTGTGGAGTTAGTAGACTCGCTGTAAGATGAATATTTTTATTAAAGTGAGATTTTTTCACAACTTAAAAGGATGGGTCCACTGGACACACTGCCTTAGAAAGTGATGGGCCATATTTTGAAATCATGGGACAATGACCCGGGCCCACCATAAATCTGAAGGCCTGCTTATGATTATGAAAATTTGCTTGCTCTAATTTCATGATAACAAATAGGAAGGACTATTCTATTTGGCACTAATGGGTGAATCAGTCACTTACATGTGTGTCCACAAGCTGCAATCTTTTGATGGCAATATTCAACTGTCTCTGTTTAATCTCGTAGTCTTCGTGAAGCTTTTTCAGAGCAGCACTCTTTTCCTCCCATGGTGTTGAATAGACACGCACCAGCCTGACTAGTTCATTGACAGAGGAGTCAAGATCATTTACGCTGCAAATATACAACATTAAATGTCCAAATTCTCAAAAATCAGAATGTGCATGATAATGTAATTGTAACATTGGCATATTATTACTCAATATTCGCAGTCAAAAACAATCTTATCATATGACGTCACATCTGGGAGTGAAATAACGCCATGCAATAAAATCGATAAACCACTAGTGGTTTACAGACTAGTGCATAACAACGTTGCGTACATAATGACAAAATGATCATGTTTTTACGCCAGAAATGAGATTTCAAAGTAATCTTAATGTCATATGATAAATAGAATCTAACGTTGGTATTCATGTTTTATTGAATTTATTAAACTCATTGCAAAAAAAAGAGATAAAATGCTCTGCAAGCCTCGCATTTTATCTCTTTTCCTCAACTCGTTTAATAAAGTCAATAAAACATGAGCACTCATGTAAGATCCTCTATTTACACAAAATTAGTTTTATCCTTGTAAATTTCACATTTAATATATAAAGTAAAATCCACATTCTAGAAAATCTTGAGATAAAAACATGGTTTTTGGGATTATTAATGTTTTTGATTTAGGCTAAAAAAATAAACAAGTGTTTCTCAGGCCACTTTTTTGAAAAACAGATGAGGCAGGCAGGTTTTTATTTCTACTTTTTATTTCCAAAAAAAAAACAGAATGAGGCCACTTTTTTATTTCATTGAAAACTAATGAATCACCTGTTTTTGTTCATTTTAAGTATTAAAATGTTGGTATTTTGATCTTGGCATATGAATAAAATAAATGAGGCCACTTTTTTTATTCAAGTCTGAAAAAAAGACAGATGAGGGGCATTTGAAACAGATGAGGGAGGGCCTGAGAAACAATTTATTTTTTTCATTTGGCCTCATAAATATTTTTTCTCTACCTCTTCTCAACTACAGTTTGGGTAACCAGATCTTAGATTCAAAAATACTAGTCAGAATAGCAAATAAAACAATGAAGACCCTGCTCACACTGCTACTATTTGTATTTTTTTAATATATTTGTATATTGTGTATGGCATCAGAAAATCTCTTTTAAAATACACTTCCCTCAAGACAAAGAAAGAAAACAAAAGAATATCTATATACGAGCCATTACATGAGATTTCCAACAATGTGGTATGTGCAACCAGCAAAGGCTCAGACCAGCCTGCGCATACGCACAGTGTGATCAGAGCCTTTGCTTGTCGCTTGATTATTCTATGAGTGGTAAGCTACTGACAGAACATCATTTGGAGTTTCTTAGCTTAAAAGTAGGCTTCACAGGCTCGTCTTGAGTCTGCACTTGTCAAAATGCCACATTGTTGGAATTCACATGTCGCGGCTCATATAAGCCAGAATATCGTCTCCCACCACTCAGATCACCAATAAATGTGGATGGTATTTTGTTGACAAGCTGATAGTGGTCCACTTTTATATGTATATGAGTGCGAGGGTAGGTTAGAAAAATCTGTCCCGAGGATCACCGTTTGGCATCACGAGGCTTGCCAAGTGATGACAAACGGTGATCCCGAGGGACGGATTTTTCTATCCTAATTAACCTCACACAAATAATGGATTCTTTTTCTTGCTCACCACTGTTTTTTATTTATTTACTTTAAAATAAGCTTCCCGAAGTCCCTGAATACGCTAAGATGCAATTTCACAGGATGACGTTACTTGACGTCCTGGGTAAGATAGCATGGGTAAGATAAGATTGTCTATCCTAGGGTAAAATCTCAGATATCCTTATCCGATGTGCAAGAAATAAATTTTCCTACCTCCTGAAGACCTTGCCTGTGTTTGTTGTAAGTTTGATCAATAACGGTGGTGGAAGATTGTGCTTCAACATCAAATCTTTCATCTCCAGCAACTGAAATATTAGATTTATAATATTATCAATTAAGTATTAATCCCATGTCATGCTAAATATTCTATGTACTACACTCCTCCCCAATTTTTCTCTTGTTAACCTGCAGAATTCTAATTGTAAGCATGTATTTTCAATCAGAGCTGAAAACAGTGTGGATTCTGATCAGATAGCTTCATTTTGTGTGGAGAAAAAAGACAAATACATGTATTACTTGTATTAGTTGAAAGAGCTATGTGCATTAAGAGGCTATTTTGGCCCCCCCATGAAGCCAAAAAATTAAATTCGCTTTTTACCAAATTCTTCTTATTAGTTTATTAGAACAATGGCCCAAGTGTATAAGTCTGATATTAGTTTGACTTTTACCGTTGCTATGGTAACAAAAATGACCACAAAATAGGCTGAAAATAGGAAATTGACCATTTTGGAGCAAATTTGAGACGTTTGACAGAGCAATTAACATAGAGCACAAGCAAATACCAAAAATATATTTTAACAGATGATGAAAATTATCATGGCACACAACATATTAAAGGGATTTTTTGGTATTTAGCTGTGCTGATATATAATTCTTAAAAATTTGAACTCTAAAAGCCTTAAATTTGGTCAAAAATGGCATTTTCTCTATTTTATACCTATTTTGTCGGCCAATTTTACCATAGCAACGGTAACATTTAAATAAATGCCGAAATTTTACACTCTAGTCATTTTTCTAATAAACCAATCAAAAGAAATTTGAAAAAAAAAATTTTCAGTTTTTGGCTCCAAAGGGGGCCAAATTAGCCCCTAAATGCACATACCCCTTTAGACATCTTAACCAGGTCAATGCATTTTAAAACTCTTTACCTACTGGTTTCATCTGCTGATAACCTTTACAAACAGTTTGGACCCAGATCAGGCCCAACAAAACGTCGGGCCTGACCTGGATCCGATATATTGACACTCTGATGGTATTCCTGAAAGATTTTTTCAAAAAGTTTATTTTGAAAAAAAAATCAGCGATCTGTCGACAAAAAAGCATGTAAAATTACCCAATAGACAAAGAGTTAAATACTATATATACCTCTTCGAGAGCTGTGTGTACAAGAGCCATAGCATTACTGACACCATCACAGTGTATATCAAACTTGTTGGGTTCACCTCTCTTGGTCCCTTCATCTGGTAACTCATCGTCACTTGTGCTTGATGCATCACTATCACTCTAGGTAAAGGGAGAAAGAAAAATGATATTTGTTTTATTCATTTCATTAACATAGTCACCTTAAATTAGATACACTTTTGCAGACCTTTGTCTTATTAAAAATACATGTACTGCCATATTTGACCGAACAGGTGCACTGTGTGCATGATTAACTCAGTGTTCTACCATGACTTTTATAGGAGGGGACAGTATATCCTATGTTCTCAAAATATTGTGGGACAGTGCCGTAAAAACAAGAGACAGGTGATTAAGCTAGCATATAGAAAAGGATTAGCAAATTTCTTGGGACATTATCCTTCTGAAATAAAACTAAGTGGGCCGGAAATTTATGTGTCAAATTGTGCACACTGCATTGGCAGAACACTGTAAACTTTTTCAAAATTCTATACCCAATTTGAAAAAGTGTACCGATAATTAATAGGGGACAAAAATTCCACTCGTCTGCCTGTAATTACGAGTGAAATCTAGAAAGGACGAGTAATTCTTCCCAAAGCACTCAACCTACAGGACAAGTGCTTTGGAAAGAATTACTCGAGGAAGTCATATTACATATTACTCCCATATGGTCTTTATTGCATACACTTTTAAAGGACAATTGCATGTGTTTGCAGAATGAGTGAAAATTGTAAGTCACTCGTCCTGCAGGACAAGTGCAATATTTAAATATTTTTGTACCCTGATTAATAATGAAATTGCACCACTGGATTGATTGAAACCATCTAATACCACTACGGCAATTTGGGTTTCTTCACTTATTCTGGTGTTAAGGTAACTTTCTCATCATGTTCAATTTCTTCATTTAATCACAGATAAATGCCCCAAAATGCTTGGGTTCCAATTGATTTTTGTTCATCGAATTCACATTGTATCTTTTAGCTTTAAAATTATATGAAAACTTTAACGTTTGATGTCTAGGCATGAAATAACTTATTACTCTTTTGTCATCATGGATAATAAATCAATGACAAAGCCGTATAATTATGACAAAACCAAAATTGACAATTTTTTAATATAATTGTAAAAAAACGCATTTTAAATCTAAATTTTTCTCCATTTTGTCAAAACAACACAGAGGTTGTTAACTAAACGATGCAATCTTGAAGCAAACATGTTCGAAAGTTGTCATTTTTGTCAGCTTTTTTGAAGGTAATTTTACTATAACACCAGAGTGGATGACGAACTCCAAATTGCAGTAGTAGTATGACCACAGTGAATATGGAACCCTGAGAATGTACGCTGCAGGATAACACTTCAAACAAGCACATAAGAAATACGATCAGGGGGTAAATAAGAAAATTATTGCCAGTTGAAAGTTGAACTATTTGCCTACTAGATACATCTGCTGATAACTTTTGCAAACAGTTTGGATCCAGATCAAGTCTTGAATTTTATTTTCAAAAAGTTGTTTTTGAAAAAAAAATACCAGCAGATGACTAAAAAGGCATGTAAAATTATCCAGCATTCAAAAAGAGTTCAAAAAGTTTAACTTTGCCTGCTAGTGACGTCTACTGGGACCCAGATCAGGCCTGACAAACCGCCAAAAAAATCAGCAGATGACAAAAAAGCTTATAAATCTGGATCCTAACTGTTGTGCATTCTAATAGTGTACATTCCTGGGAGAATTTCTTGGAAAAGTTAATTTTGAAAAAATCAGCAGATGATGAAAAAAGCATGCAAAATTACCAAGCACACAAAGAGTTCAAAAAGTCCAACCTACGGCTATGGTTATAATATTTTTACCCCACTGTTGTTTATCAAATGTACATAACATAGGTCAAAGTTAAACAGAAAATTTGTAAAATTGTGACTTTTTCCTTACCCATCTGTTTTCAGATGTTTTGGTTGCTCAAAAGCGCTCGAGAGAAGTCTTTTGAACACCCACAAAATACAATTTTGGTTGAGAAATAAGAAAAAAAAATGCACTCATATATAGGGATCTGTACTTACAAGGCATCAGATCTTTTTCAAGATTTGTGGGCCGAAGTGACCCATGGAGCAAAAATGGCGAGTCATTTTCTGAAATGATTGGCCCGAGCACATCAAACTAACCACAGTTGACTAACTACACACTGACACAGACACTTGTATGTATGTATGTATGTATATATTGATTGCTGATTATACAGTAAAACCTGTCTTAAGCAGCCACTCAAAAAAATAAGACCAGTTATCGCTTAATGCAGGTCAAAAGTATTGCAGAATTCTGCAATCCTTTCGACCTTCATTTATCTACCATTTGTTATCAAGATCTTTGTTTTGCCTTTTTTTAGTAGCTGCTTAAGACATGTTTTTTTGTATTGACTACCTACATGTAATTCTGTTTTGTGGAGTTCATAGACTCGCTGTAAGATGAATATTTTTTATTAAAGTGAGATTTTTCACAACTAAAAAAGATGGGTCCATTGGGCCCACTGCCTTGGAAAGTGATGGCCCATATTTTGAAGTCATGGAACAATGACCTGGGTCCACCATAAATCATCTGTTTTCACATGTTTAGGGTGCTCAAAAGCACTTGAGACAGTTCTTTTGAGTACCCACAACATATATTTTGGTCGAGAAATAAAAATAAAAATGCACTCATATCTGCACTCATGCACAAAGTTGTTGGCATTTTAACAATTATTAGCATGATAAAAACAACATCAGAGAGTTAAAGCAAGAAACTTCTTTATTTGTCTGTATTTAAGGATAGAAATGCAGATTTTCAGCTTGCACTGGATGATGCAAAACATTAGGCTTTTTAATGTCTGTGAAGCCCGAAGGGCTTCTCGGAGACATTAAAACGCTAATGTTTTGCATCATCCAGTGCAAGCTAAAAACCTGAATTTCAATCCTTATATTTACATTTTATATTATTAATTAAACATACTTAATTATCTTCCACCCAAATTCGCTGGTAATCCTTGATAAATGAAATATTTTAATTGTAACGGAGGTGTTGGAACAGCCAGCGTTCGAAAGTCCTGTACATAACGTCGTGGCGATACGTGAATGACGTCACGCAAATGTTGATAAACAAAGAAAGCTATTGGTTGACGTTGACGTTACTCCACCTAGAGGTGCGACCTAGACCACGTGACTGCTCAATGTTTTGCATCGAGAAATGCAAGCAGCTATGAATTATGGTTTCATCTAAGGCAGCTACATTGAGAATGTAAATATTTTATTTTAATGAGCAGTTGAGATTTCGTGCTCAGTTGAGTTGAGCATGAAAAATGTTTTATAACCTCAGGGCCAGTACTTACATCTTTCTCCTGATGTTCTTCCATCTCTTCTTCGTCATCTTCCTCAGCCAAGGCCTCAAGATTGCGACCTAAAACAAGTAAAGACCTATGACAGTTTCCCATGCCCAGTGGGTTCAAAAGTTAGAATCCCACACACTTCTTTTACACTGGTTAGGGATGCATCCAACTTGTGTGACATTATTCCAAAGTATTCCCAAGATTCAAATCATACCTTCATACCGCTTTGTTGAAGTGGTGTAAGCCCTAAAGGGCTTGTCTACTTCTTCTTTAGTTTGATTACTTAATGTTTTGAGCTTCCGGTCAGGTTAATAAATCTGTTTCAAATCGAATCGCCTTCAGCTCAAAAATTTATCCAACTGAGTTTTAAAACTCAGGACTGTATCACTTTCAACTACACAATCTGTTAACCTATTCCAATCATCGATACAACGCACTGGAAATGACTGTTGTCTGAACGACTTGTTACACCTTGGTTTTTGAAGCTTGAATATGTGACCCCTAGTATTATAGCAGGAAATTTTATAATAAGGAAAATAACTGACTGGAATATAATTTCAGTTGTTAAATCACCATTTGACACATATTTAAATTTGTAACAATTCAAAGTATCTCATCTGTTAGGTTTCTTAATTAAGGTACCAGGGATGAAGCGAGTACTAAGAAAAAGTAC
Organism: Loripinus fragilis; assembly: GCA_964019695.1. Classification (NCBI taxonomy): domain Eukaryota; kingdom Metazoa; phylum Mollusca; class Bivalvia; order Lucinida; family Lucinidae; genus Loripinus; species Loripinus fragilis. Next base: position 84,988,396 of record OZ026517.1, read on the forward strand.
TCAAGTAAGTACTGAGTACTGACTGTTTTGAAAGTACTCAAGTAAGTACTGAGTACACATTTTGTAAATGTACTCAAGTAAGTACTGAGTACTTTAGAAAAGTACTCATGAGTACATCTGAGTACTATAAAGTATGCAATGAAAATTTAAGACAAAAGCCAAATTAAATAACTAAGCAGGCTGCAGATATTTATAATATTTATAATATTTACAAGCAAATACGTCATGCGCGGATCCAGGAATTTTCGTCAGGGGGGGTCCAGGTCAGTCTGACAAAAAAGCTATGACAACGTTTTTTTTTTGTTTTGTTTTTTCCAGTCCTCAGCTTATTTTACAGAAGTCAAATGGTCAATTTCAAAGAAATCTATGATTTTTCAAGGTTTCAGAGGGGGTCCAACTTTTTCCAGGAAGGGGTCCAATTGCTTATTCCCTATAGAAACCCATATAACTTGTGATTTTCCAGGGTGGGTCCGGACCCCCTGTCCCCCCCCTCTGGATCCGCACTTGTACATAGTAGTGACATCTAAGATTCAATAGATAAAGCCTGATATAAGTTATTAAGCATTTAAGCCCTAAATAAAACAATAGCTGATTCTGCAAACTCTGCAGATCCGAGCCGCCTCATCTGAATCTACAGTGCTTTTCTTCTAGATTTTGATTTTGACGCTTTATGTGATGAGCTTGAGAACTGTTCTGTTCTGTTTTAAGGATTATATTATTCTTGATATTTTTATTCATAAATATTTGGACACCAAAAATTATTGACATAATTGTCTGAAAAAGTGATCAGCATGTTTCACCAATGCATACATGTACATGTCAGAATGCAGATCAAGTGTCAAACAGTGTAGACCATTATCAGACTGCAGCTCCTGATCTGGGTGTGCACTGTTTGCTCAGGTATATATCTGTCCCAATATTTGAGGTAAACACAGTGTCTTATTTTGCAGCACGTGTGACAAATACAACAATATACTAATTAAAGTACATTGTATTAATCCAAAATAGTGTTGCTCCTGGCCAATTATATGCATCATTAGGCATTTCATCAAGTCCATTGTTGAGAAAGAAGTCAATGTGGCCACACTTACCTAAAAAGCTTGATAGGTAAAACACACTCTTTCTAAATATAGGGATATGGCTAAAAAAATAAACAAGCCACTTTTATGAAAAACAGATGAGGCAGGCACTGGCAGGTTTTTTATTTATATTTTTTATTTTTCATAACACATATGAGGCCACTTTTTTCAAGTCTGAAAAAAGACAGATGAAAGGCATTTCAAACAGATGAGGGAGGGCCTGGGAAACAATTAACTTTTTTTTCCTATCTGATTAAAATTTAAAAAAAGTACTCAGTGGTACTCATAATGTACTCATGAGTACAGTATTTTTGTAACAGTACTTAAGTAAGTATGAGTACATGTACTCATGAATTTCGCTAAGTACAGAGTACAGCTAAGTACTGAAAAAAAAGTACTCGAGTAAGTACGAGTACGAGTATGAGTACTCCATCTCTGTAAGGTACGTCGACTCATTAATGGATATAGCAAAAGTTTAGAATGGTTCACCTTTCTCTTCCTATGCAGCCACTTGGTATCCCCTATTTGTCAGCTAAGGAATGCCAGGGATATTGACTTTTGCTTTTTGCAAAGCCCATGTATAAGCCTAGCAAAGTGGGTCAATTAATTATATTGTTCAAGTCAAAATTGGAGAATGGGCCTGGAAAATAGTCAGTAATTACTAGGTTTAAATTCCATTTCCCATTACCAACCCCCCCCCCCCCCCCCGTTTTTTTAATTCGTGGAGGTCCTGAAGGCGGGTTTGGCAGCTGGATTATCGGTCTGGACTTCGACGAACAAAACCACGTATGAAAAGTGAAACGGGCACCTGCGCTTACCAATTATCTCGATTTGGCGACTAATTTACCATCGAGATAAACAAATATATCATTTTGAAACAATATATAAACAAATTATGCAGCATACCTCTATCCATCTTTGTTACTTGCAACGCACTGTCCACAAAACAAAGTTTGCCGTTAAAACCTGACGCTGTCTATCGAATTTGAGAACCGAGCCGCCATTTGTAAACGACGTTGCTAGTCACGTGACCTATATTAAACCGCAATAGACTTAACTGCCGACAAGTACCAACTAATAAACCCACAATGAGGATTTTATTGTAACTAACAAAATCGGCATGCAACGACTCCTCAAAAACAGACAAACAGCATGAGCGGATCCAGAGGAAGGGGGGGGGGCGGGTCTGTACCCCCATTGGACACATACCCCCTATTTGAAAGTGTGTGTGTGGAGGGGGGGGGGGGGGGTACCTGAAATAAATTGGCTTGTTCCCCTGTTCCCCAAAAATAGAAGATTTGTTTTCTTATGTTTCCTGTTCCCCAATAGTGTCTTTGTTCCCCTCAAAATTTGGCCTTTGTTCCCGTTTAAATAAATGCCCTTTTCCCAAAACCCCATGGGAGTGCCTGTGATATAGCTCAACCCCCCCCCCCCCCCCCCCACCTTGAAATTTAGTCTTTCTCTGAATAAACAAAAGAAAATGGACCCCCTCTGTAAAATAAGTTTAGGACCAGAAAAAATCACATTTTATGTTGTTTAGGCTTGAACCGGGGCTTGAACCCCTAACTTCTGGATCCACCCCTGAGCAGCCAGACTGGTGGTCGGACAGGATGATCGATTGAAGGATTGACAGATTGAGGGAGGGACAGACAGAGGGATAAGATAAGAAAGGCTGAGTATTTTCCTAAAATTTGTGATTCTTCTTCATGTATGGGACAACCTCATACTCAAATGTCTTTCATGTTCAACTTCATGCAGTTTAGACTCTTGCTGTTATAGATTCTAGCTATTGTGTTCCATTTTTATGCCAACTGCTTGCTACTCTTGTACTTGCTTCCTTTGCCATTAAATATTTTGTTTGGATTTATTTCTTTTGCACTAAAAATTGGGCAAGGCTCCATGAAACATTAATTGGCCTTTCTGAGTGTAATTGAGGTCAGGTTTGACAGGAACTAGTTGTCAGGCCTATTTCCATCCTATTTTCTTTTTTCAATTTTCGGATGGTGTGTTTAACGTCCCACCAACAGCTAAGGTAATATCCTTGGAATATCTACAAGGTTATATTATAGTATGTGATGCATCATTTGTAGATTGGCCTGTGATAAATGCTTAGAAGAGGGGGCACTGCAGCTGTTGCAACAACATTATCCAGAAGCTACTGGATTTTCTATATTTGGAAAAGCATGTTTGCTTCTCTATGCTTCTCTATCTCTATATGCCAGATATAACTTTCTGTGAAGGGATCCAAAAGTATACTACCATATTCCAGAGCCAGTCATACCATGGTCTTGCAACTGTCCTCCTTTGTTGTCCTTGGAGATGGTCAACCCTTAAAGCGCCAATCACGACTGCAGCAAGACAGATTTTGCGACATCTTTCCTATTTTTCAAAAAAATAAGGTATGATATTTCATGGGAATCGCCTGCCAGCAGGGCAAATGATTCTCATGAAATTTCATGCCTTATTTAGTTATTTTTGAAAAATTTGAAATTGTCGCCTGCTGCAAATCATAGGTTGCACTTTATGGGTTAGGATTCCTCTAAGGAATGCTCAGGTGCTTATGCTCTGACAAGTTGTTAACCCATTAAGCCTAGCGTCTGTTTGTGGGACATAGCAAACAGGGCCAAATGCAGCGTCTGATAAAGGTCTCTACTGTTTGCTTACAGAATTTTCTATTAAAATTTGAATAATCTGAAAAATACAACCCAAAAACCCTTAACACGGAAATGGACTGGTCCAGTTGATAAGAGTGGCATTCTTCCATTCTGCTTAAATGGGTTAATAAACAAAAGATAGAGCCCAAACTTCTAGATCTGCCTACCCCTGACTTAAACTAGGCTGCAGTAATCTGGCGACTCTTTTGTTTGTTTAAATCGATCCTTTAACCCATTTAAGCCAAATGGAATTTTCCACTTGTAGGCCCCTATCTTTGCTTCATGGCAGTTTGATTTGTTTCTCTGTAAAGATGCATTAATGTTTCTCTGTGAAGATGCATTGAGTTTGTGAAGCCACTATGGGAGCTGGGCAGCTTACATGTTTTAACTCTTCCCTTCATTAGTATTCATGCTAAGCTCCACCCACTATGAATAATTATATAAATAAAGTTTCACGTTTGTACAAAGAACAAACAAATTACTTGTCAGGTACACTAGTGTAGGAACGTATCTAATCATATTTCAATAAATAAACACTGTTCTAGGTCAGCTCTGTTTGCAAAAGCATCTATGAGGTAAAGGGTTAACAGGCAGGGAATTGAGCCCCCTGGCAGAAGCGCTGCTGTGATGTTGTTGGTTCAAAGTTTGTTGTTGCTCCCATTGTGTGTTTGGTCCTGGTTTTCATATACAGATCTTGAAATTCTGTCCTTTCATGTTTGGCAATCACCTCCTAGAGGAAGAGAGGGCTGGTTTCCTCACTTTAATTGTATTCTTACTTTCATGTGTGTGTCTATGCATGTCTGTGTTCTAATGCCACATTCTCTGGGTGCCACAGGTTGGTCTGTAATTATGGCATTTCTAGGTCATACTCACTTGTTTTTTTTTACTGAAGGACACAACACTAAAGAAAACCTGTACAGTAAAACCTGTCTTAAGCAGCCACTCAAAAAGACGACTAAAATTGGTTTTCAAGACCGATTATCGCTTAATGCAGGTCAAAAGTATTGCAGAATGCTCCCTAAAGCATTCTGCAATACTTTCAACCTTCATTAAAATTTGTCTAAAAGACCTTTGTTATGTCAATTTTTTTCGAGTGGCCGCTTAAGACAGGTCTTAATGTATTATAAAATAAAAATGTTATTTTGAGATGTGAAATATGAGGCCCTCCCAGGAGTTTTGGGAACACGGCAAAAGGGGCATTTATTGCAGGAGAAACAGGGAACAAAGGCCAAAATTTTGGAGGGAACATGGAAACAAAGACAATATTGGGAACCACTGGGAAAAAATAGCTCCAGGGAATAGGGAAACATGCCAATTTATTTCAGGGAACAGGTACCAAATCCAGATTCTGGTACATCAGTGGATGAGCAATAGCAAAGTCGTGTGATGGTCAGCTAACCTAACAAGTATTCATGGTTAACCAGTAATCAAGGCAAATATTTTCCACTGTAACTGATGTGAGGTAAGTGGCAGTACAAAGAGAGTAAATCTCCATCATAGAATGTTGTGGGACCAAAGGACTGAACCTGAAGCGGGAGCGCAGTGGCTCAGTGGTAGAGTGCTTGACTCGAGACCGAAGGGCCGCGGGTTCGAGCCTCACCGGCGTCACTGCGTTGTGTCCTTGAGCAAGACACATTTATCCTAGCTTAGTACTGGTTCAACCCAGGAAGACCCGTCCCGCATAACTGAAAGATTGTTGAGTGGACGTAAAGAATAAAATCAAACAAAAACAAGAACCTGCAACTTACTGATTTTCATTCTCAAACATAACTGACTGGCTCAATGTCATGTTAGACAGATTCTGACACTTTCACAAGGCGTCATTAGAGAACCCTGTTTTAGTTGTATGCAGTCTGAAATTACTCAGTCTGATCGGAACCTATGCTTTTTTTTTGTTGGAAATGTGCAATTTACAGCAAAACCTGTGTAAAACGGCCACTCAAAAATAGACAAAACAAAGATCTTAATGACAAATGGTAGCTTAATGAAGGTCCAAAGTATTGCAGAATGCTCCGTTTCTGCAATACTTTTGACCTGCTTTACGTGATAATAGGTCTTGAAAACCAATTCTTGGTCTTTTTGAGAGTGGCCGTTTTACACATGTTTTACTAAATGAGCCAGTACACAAGATTTCGGTATTTATCCGATTGCGATAAATACCGAAATCTTGTGTGCTGGATCATACAGTAAACACCCATGCTGACATATCCAACAAAGCTAGATATCTAAGTTTTGGTTTGAGCCTTCATCTACATCCATACTTTCTGCAATATATGCCAGGAGTGAAGGTTCTGGAAAGCCTGCCCATATGTGCAGTCGCCTGAGCTACTTGCTCTTGCTCCCCGATACGATAAGTAAAGAAATCTTGTGCACTGAAATTTTTTCAAAATATCTAGCCCATATACCTGGGAAGGTAGGTTTGAGACTAATATAACCGGGAAAAACAGGTTTTCTCACAAAGAACTCAAATAATTTTCATAACAATGAAAGAGGCAATGAAAGCCACTAAAAAATTCTTCTGACCCATTTTGATTGTATTTAATGTATTAAAATATTTATTTTTCAAAATTGTTCAAAATCACTCAGATATAACATAATACAAATTTATAAGCATTCAATAAACAAATACTGGATTGGAGCAAAAGCAATATCTTTATTGGATGCCCCTCCTGTTAACAGGATTTTAGGTCTAAAGATTTATCAGTTATAACACTGAATAAAAAGATAACTAAATTTATTTTATGTCCTATTTTATGTACATAATTATATTACAAATGGTTTTCTGGTACATATAAATATATTTACACATGTCATTTACACAGCACTTTTACCATCCCTCGCACTGAACTACCACATTATCATGAGACAACTAGATGGAGTTTCTAATACACTTCATAGAGTAATATGACCAAGGTTTTGTTTATTTGGTTTTATATTTTACGTCCCAGTCAACAGCTATGGTCATCTCAAGATTGTCAGTTCACCTAGCCACACTTTTTCCTGGGCAAGCTTGACTAAGCGGTTTACCAGTACCTCGTGCACATACTTTCGCTTGTAACTGATAATCCTTCTTGAATCAGCAGAAGGAGGAAAATGACCAAAGGAATTATTTCAGGATCAATCTCAACAAAAGTATGGGACTGTCCTGGGATCTAACTTGCGACTCCCATGATCAAATGACCTTAAGAATTAGATCAAGGTCAACAAAATCTTATCATATCTTATGATCCTCCCAGCATCTGTGCCAGTTTGGTCAAAATCTGAATATTGGGTCAGTAGAGTGCAGACAAGGATTTTTCATAGAATTATATGACCCTGGTGACCTTGAAAACTAGGTCAATGTCACCAAAATTTAGTGACTTCTTAAGATCCTCCAAACAATGTATCTATGCTAGTTCGGTCAAAATTTGACTATTAGTTCAGAAGATAGAGTGCAGACAAGACTTTTTCAAAGAGTAATATGACACTGGTGACCATGAAAATTTGGTCAAGGTCACCAAAATCTGACCATTTATTAAGGTCCTCCAAATGGTATAACTGTGTCAGTTTGGTCAACATCTGGTTATTGGTTCAGTAGAGTGCAGACAATGCTTTACCATAGAGTTATATGACCCTGGTGACTTTGATAAGTAGGTTAAGGTCACCAAATTCTTGTCATTTCTTAAGGTCTTCCCAATGATGTATCTGTGACAGATTGGTCCAAATCTGCCCCCTGGTTCAGAAAATAGAAAGCAGACATTTTTTTCATAGGGTTATATGACCCTGGTTACTTTGAAAATGAGGTCAAGGTCACCAAAATCTAATCATTCCTTTCAGTTGTCCCAAATAGGTATCTGTGGAAGGTAGTGCAAAAACAAAAGCTACTCCAACGAGATCAGCACCAAAAACAACTTGTCCCAGGACAGAAATACAATACAATTTTGAGATAAGATACTGTGTTCTCTCAAGATATACAATGGTTCATCCAAGCTTTAAAATTTCAAACTGGATAGAAAACTCCATTAGTCTAAAAGAAAATGGCTTTTTCATGGTAGGACAAGTAAAATATAATACCCTTTTCTCTGACTCAAACATACATCAATGATCCTTCTTCTTCAATCATATAATGAATACAGTAAATGTTGGAAAATTTCAAACACTTTTCTCTTTCTGTTCACAAATAAAATTTTGGTTATCAGGGCTGGTATTCACAAAATGTTTTGTCAGAATAGCAAACAGGGAAGACACTGATCAGACTGCTTCTTCAGAAGCAGTCTGATGTGGGTCTGCACTGTTTGTCTAGACTGTAATTTTACAACATTTACCATATAATAAAATATAGACACACAAAATACACTTTCAGACTCGCATAAACTTTAAAGCAGAACTGAAAACAAATAAACAAATGAGCCTTTTCATGAGATTCTGGTATTCATTGCATATGCAAGCTGTGAAGGCTCAGAGGAGCCTGCACAAATACGCAGACTCGCCAGAGCCTTCTCAGCTCACAAACATAAAGTAGGGATATAGAAGATGGTTCATGCCAAAATTGAGGTATCTAGCCCCACAAGATAGCTACACATACAAGTTTAAGAATGAGTCTACACATATGCAATAAGTACCAAAATCTCATATGCTGGCCCAAATACGGATACGGAAACATAAACATTAACTCTTTGCATGCTGGGTATTATTTCATGCTTTTGATGTCGTCTGCTGACTTTTTTCAAAATTAACTGTTTCAAAAAATTCTTTCAGGAACATATCCAGAGTATCAAGCAGTTTGAATCCAGATCAGGACCGACATTCTGTGGGTTACCAGTACTGGAATTCACAAAATGCTTTACAGAATAGCAAACAGAGAAGACCCTGATCAGACTGCATCTTCAGAAGCAGTCTGATCTGGGTCTGCACTGTTTGTTTAGGTCTTTTTGTCAGGCAACTGATGTTCGAAATTTTGGACATCTACCATACAAGCTGGATCTCTATATTTGAGATTGTTTTGGGAGGAAAAAAAACCCTGTCTGATAGATAAATATACATGTAAACAGTAAAAAGAACAACATCGAGATAAAAATAACACAGAACCAGTCTGACACAGGCAACATATAAACATTCAACAAATTTTTAAAAAATGCAATACAAGCTGTTTTCAACAGAAAATTAACAAAGTACATGTATTTATAGACAAATCACATTTATTCATATAATAGTATGTATTCACAACATCAGCTGATAATTTTTTAAACTTTCTGAGATAATGACTGCACTTTTTCACTGAAGTGTTCAGCAGGAAAGCCATGTGCGGATCACAAAAATATAGGGTTTCTTAGCAATACTGGTCCGGATCCCCTGAAAAATCACAAAGCTACCAAGCTAACATTCAATGTTGGGCCATCATCGGCATGCCAGCCAAATGCCATTTAAATGGCATTTTGCTGGTGGGCCGATGATGGCATGATTTTAATGGTATTTGGATCCACTCATTAACTAAAACAAAATAAAATAGGACCCCCTCTGAAAAAACTTTCTGGATCTGCGCACGAAAGCAAAATTCTCATTCTCTCAGAAAGTACAAAAAATGTTGCCAACTGATCCTTTCATAATATCCGGTAGACATTTATAGTTACATTCACAATGTTCTCATTGTAAATGTTTGGAGAGACTCAGGGTTTATTTTCTGGGGAGATTATGAGAGATTTGCTCATTTTCATTCCAAAAATCTCATTGAAATTTGCTAAATGGGAGAAAAAATCTCAAACGAAAATGAAATTCCGCAAAAGATTTGCTAAACTTTCTCGCTGAAAATTCAAACTTTCTCGCCAGTTTTGGCTGAATGAGTGATTTCTCTCATGATATCATGAGCCAGAATTATCATGGAGACTGCAGCAATTATTAAGTCTAATCTGCCTCCTAGATAAGAGTGCATAATTAAAAAAATCATTCTTATTATTCAATCAAACCATATATTGTGGGTACTCAAAAGAGCCATCTCAATGAGACAGTTCTTTTGAGCATCCAAATTTCATGTTAAAATTGATGAATAAGGAAATATTTATAATTTTATGCTAATTTTTTTTTGTTTATCTCGACCTTTGTCTAATTTTGCTTCCAATATTTACCCCAAATATTTGAACAGATATGCCTGATCCGCTTAAATCTATTTTCAATTGATGAAAAACATTCTGAATTGTTTATAAAATATCATTTTCATTATTTACTAATTCTAATTTGCAATATAAATTAATTCTTTATTTTGAAAATAGAACATATGGGCCTCAGCGAGAAAACCTGTCTTCGGGTGTTTGCGAACAACACAGGTAGACTAGCCTGCGCATTCGCGCAGTCTGATCAACGCCTTTGTTATTTCCTTTTTGAAAGTATCAGACCTAAACTTGCTTCGAGCGAAATTTCAATTTTCTATCTAGTCTCTGTAGTTGAGCAGGCTGGTTTGAAGCTCACATTGTCGGAAACCCCAAAGACAGGTTTTGTCGCGTCGAGGCCCATATAGACTTGAACTAGTCAGTCCAGCACTATGCTATTCCGTCTCTGTCTTTATTTCTGATTTTTCTGAGCTCACAAAGCTGGACAGGGCCTATCTGAATATTTTTAACCCTTAATGTGCCAATCCCAACAAAAGTAGTCTGCTTTTCTCGTCTGCTGAAATGTTAAGGAAGCCTCTATGGCAAACAGTGTGGACCCAGATCAGACTGCTCCTATAGGATCCATGCTGTTTGCTTCTATACTTAATTCGTCAGTAATGTTAGGCAATTATTTGCAGCAGACGACTTCAGCAGATGACATTTTCAGATGCATTTTTTTCTTGGCACTTAAAGGGTTAAAAGTCAATACCCTTCTAACAATAAAAGTTTATGTTTGTGTGCATTATGGTTCAACTGCCGGATAAACAGTGTACATGTTAAGACACATTTGAGCCGCGACATGAGATTTCCAACAATGTGGTATGTGCAACCAGCAAAGCCTCAGATCAGCCTGCACATATGCGCAGTCTGATCAGAGCCTTTGCTAGTCGCTTGACTATTCTATGAGCATTAAGCTACTGACTGCACATCATTTGGAGTTTCTTATCTTAAAAGGAGGCTGCCACAGCTCGTCTGAGTCTACACTTGTCAAAATGCCACATTGTTGGTAATCACATGCCACGGCTCATTTGACATGATCTACAGCCTCATGTCTTAACATGATGAGGTGGCGATGAGTGTTGTTCTGTACATGATATTATCTCCTATCAGGGGCGGATCCAGGATTTCTGGAAAGGGGTTCGTATGTATAAAGGTTTGGGCATTGCTTTGCTGATTTTATCTCATTTTTCTCTCATTTTTCTTCAATATCCCATGAAAATGAAATAATTTGGTCTCACTGAGACCAAATTACAGTAAACCCTGTCTTAAGCGGCCACTCAAAAAATAGACAAAACAAAGTTCTAAATGACAAATGGTAGTTTAATGAAGGTCTTAAGTATTGCAGAATGCTCCCTTTGGAGCATTCTGCAATACTTTTTACCTGCATAAAGCGATAATTGGACTCGAAAACCCATTTCTGGTATCTTTGAGGGTGGCCGTTTTAGACAGGTTTTACTGTATTTCATTTTCACAGGATATTTAAAAACAGGGGGTGGGGAGTAGGGTTCAAGCAAACCCCCCGAACCCCCTCTGGATCCGCCACTGCCTATCACTACAGTTATTGATATCACAGTCTCACTGTCTTCTCAAGTTCTCTAATCGCGCCTCGAGATCTGCGTCGGCATCACTGACTGCGGCTCCCCCACCCCCTCCTGCCGCACCGGCAGCTGCAGCTTGTTTCTGTGGCCCTGTTTTAAGTGAAACACCCTGGGCATTAGGTAGGCCTGAAAAATAGAGCATGAAAATTATGATTAAGCAACTGCTTCAACACAAAGTGTAAGAATTAGCATGTGCTGATCCAGAGGTGGGGCGCTGGTCCAGATCCCCCCTGAAAAATCACAAAATATAGGGTTTCTTAGCAATTCTGGTCCAGATCCCCTGAAAAATTATGAAGCTACCGAGCCAGCATTAAATCTTGGGCCATCATCAGCACGCCAGCAAAACACCATTTAAATGGAGTTTCGCTGGCGGGCCGATGATGACCCGCTTATAGTGGCATTTGGATCGTCCCACCCCTCATTAACGGAAAAAAAAAATGTTGTCAAAGCCGGACCCCCTCTGACAAAATTTTCTGGATCCGCACATGACTAGAATTGGTTTTTCTATGAAAAACAGATGTCTCCTCCCCCCCCCCCTTTGGTGTCAGAAAAATCCAAATGACATTAAATGCAATTTCAAACTGAAATAATGGAGATTTTTTTCGGCAAACAATCAATTTCATATACAGCAAAGTTATCCTACCAATGCAGTAAATTATTGCAAAAACATCATTTGGAAAAGAGTAAATGATCATCGATTATTTCTATTATAATGGAAAATCCATGTTACATCCAAATCACATGCACATCTTCAGAACTTGATGACTTAATGCATGCAAAGTAAGAAGATCTGGCTAAAATTGTAGAAGTTGCGTTCACAAGATACCCAGTGTCTATACGCTTTGGTAGAAGTTGAGACAAAAAATAACTAAATTCAAACTGCTAAAAAAAGTGATAAAAAATATCTAAAGATTAAAGCCAAACATCATGCACACCTTCAGACCTTGACAAAACCACCTTCAAAGTTTCAAAAAGATCTGGCTAAAATTGTAGGAGAAGTTGCATTCACAAGATACCCAGTGTCTATATACTTTGGTAGAAGTTGAGCCAACAAATGTTTAAGTTCGAAGCGGGGAAAAAAGTAACAAAAATTAATCTGAGGATTACAGCCAAACATCATGCACATTTTCAGACCATGACAAAACCACCTGCAAAATTACAAAAAGATGGCACTAAAATTGTAGGAGGAGTTGCGTTCACAAGATACCCAGAGTCTATATGCTTTGGTAGAAGTTGAGCCAAAAATGACTAAGTTCAAACTGCAAAAAAAGTGACAAAAATAATAAGGATTACAGCCAAGCACCATACACATCTTCAGACCTTGACAAAACACCTGTAAAGTTTTAAAAAAGATCCAGATAAAATTGTAGGAGGAGTTGCGTTCACAAGATTGGACACAATTTGTGACGGACAGACAGTTGGATGTACAGAGAAAAACAATATGTCTCCCGACCCTGACAGGGGGAGACATAAACATCAAAGAATCTTCTTGGCTATTTTTCAGTTTCTTAAGTGGAAAAAACTATAACAAGAATTCCGAGAATCGGATGTGTCACCAAACCAAAGTCAAGAATTGGTCATAACTCAGCCGAAATTTTGCAAATAAACTCCAAATTCGAACTTGACCTGTATTTTACATTGCTTTATCCTTCTGTAACTTTGGAATGAAACTGATGTATCCTTTCAAAATTACTAATCGGAAAAGAAAAGTGTGAGGGCACCCCTGGCTCGCATGGGGACATGATCCATGTGTCTTTTGAAGGTGACACAAAAAACCTCCAATAGAGTCACTTAATTTCATATGATAAATGAAAGCTTGCAGTTGTACTTTGTAACACAGAATATATTAAAATAAGTAAGGGTGCAAAGATCAGGAATCAATACAATCAAGTACCATACCTGACCCAGGATACCAGTGGAAAAGCGACAAACTCACAGTTAGACACCACAAACGAGAGCCAAGAGGACAGCCCTTTCCCAGCAGGTGACCACAAGGCACAAACAAACAGACGCGCACAAAGGCATAACATTCACAAGACAGAAAAAACATAAGTTGAATTTGAAAATACTGAATATTCAAACAGAACCATATCATGTTTACCTATTTCCATTAACCCCCTCTATCTCACGAGAAAAAAAAGTCCTTTTTCATCATGCAAAAATTAGTATTACCTGATAACTCATCAGCCATCTGTAAACCAAGCTCATCAAGTACTTGTGATACTACAGCATCTCTGAAAATATAACAAGGCAATTACTTAACTACTTATAAAGAATTAATTCATGTACACATAACATCTACCAGGTCAATCCTTTTGGATTCATAGTGGCCAAAACTCATATTATGAGCAGGGCTTCAGATTTTTTTCAAGATTGGTGGGCCGAAGTGACCCAAGGAGAAAAAAAATAGTGTGTCCTTTTCTTAAATGATGGGCCCAAGCATATCAAACTAAACACAGTTGACATTTGGGTAGTATACTTTACCTACTCACTGACACAGACACTTGTATGCATATATGTATATTGACTGCTGATTATACAGTAAAACCTTGTATGCATATAAGTATATTGACTGCTGATTATACAATAAAACTTGTCTTAAGCAGAAACTCAAAAAAGAAGACTAATCATCGCTTAATGCAGATTGAAAGGATTGCAGAATGCTCGTAGGGGAGCATTCTGCTATCCTTTCCACCTTCATTAAACTACCAATCTACCATTTGTTATTTAGAACTTTATTTTGTCTTTTTTAAGTAACTGCTTAAGACAGGTTTTACTGTATTGACAAACTACATGTACTTTCTATTTTGTTGAGTTGGTAGACTCGCTGTAAGATGAATGAGATTTTTTCACAACTAAAAAGGATGGGTCCACTGCTTTGGAAAGTGATGGGTCATATTTTGAAATCATTGGACAATGACCCAGGCCCACCATAAATCTGAAGGCCTGTATGAGTGTTGGCCACTCTGAATGCAAAAGGATTAAAAATCAAACCATTAATTTCCTTGTATCCAGGTTGTATTTTTGTCAGATTTGACATCCTTTTTACGAGTTATTTTCACTTAATGTCATCAGCTATTATGTTCATTCAAGGGTAAGACAAAAATGACACTGTGTACTTAACTTTTAAAAAACTGGATATCCCTTTTTGAAAACAGTTCACATAGTTTGCACCTTGTTAACGACTGGTAAACAGGACTGAGGTTTAGTAAAGTTGCGAAATGCAAAATAAAAATCCTGCTAGGCTCCCGGTGCCATTAGCGTCACATTGTCAAATCTTTGTGTAACGCAGGTTTGGTGATGTCATCAACATTCAGTGACATCAGTAAGTGATGCTACACAATGTTAATGGCATGTGAGCTACTTAGGAGCAATATATCGGTTCTTTGAATATCTACTTTTGGAGAAAAGGGCTATTTTACTCCGCCCATGTGATAAAGCTGTCACATGGTCCTGTAAGATAGAAACTTCTCCCACCTTTGACCATGTAAGATAGGCTGTCAGCTCATGAAAGAAATTTCTATCTTACATGACCATGTGACAGCTTTCTTACATGGGCACTGTAAAATATTATTTTTTTTTGGAAAAAAAATATATTCAAAGGAATAATATATTGCGCCCAAGTAACTCAAAGACACCAAGCAAGGGTAAACGTTACTTATTGACGTCATACAACTCAAATGACGTCACCGAACGTGCACCACGTGACAATAATGGCAATGGGACGCTAATGGCACAGGTGGCCAAGGATTAATTTATTTTGTCTTTTGCAACTAAACTAATGCTCCAATCGTTGTTTCTAGTCAATAACAAGGTGCAAACAAAGTATACACCCATTTGAATACCCGATAAAAACAGTCGTAAACTCAGAAATAATGTAAATCTAACCAGTAAAAAGTTAAAATTTTCATGATTTTAGACAATTTTATGTTCCAACAAAAAACCTGGGAAGAGTGGGAGAAAAACAATCCATCATGAGCCTGTCCATGTAGGATAGAGATATCTCACCCTTGGGGTCGGAAATTAACTAGGGACTTGGCAAGCCTCATCACTGGTTAAAATTCCGACCCCTCGGGTGAGATATCTCTATCCTACATGGACATTCATGGTGGATTGTTATATTCTTGCATGAGCTGACACCCTATCAGGCCTCCAGACAAGAATGTGAATTGGAAAACTATTTTTTTTTATTTTTCATCCAAAACATATGTTGTGGGTACTCAAAAGAACCGTCTCAATGAGACGGTTCTTTTGAGCACCCAAAACACATGTTAGAACTGATTGGTAAGAAAATAATTACAATTTTACCCTCCTGAAATTTCCTTATCTGGACCTATGGCCTATCTCACATAGGGGAAAAAAAAATATCCAGTATGATAAGGGTTAAGTATAGAATCAGATAGGCGAACATTTTCAGCGTACAATAGGGAATATTTTCTTAGCTGTCAGTTTTAACATGTGTTTTGGGTGCTCAAAAGAACCATCTCAATGAGAGGGTTATTTTGAGTATCCACAACACATGTTTTGGTTGAGAAACAAGAAAAATAATTTTTGATTTAGCACCCTTATCTGGATGCCTGGGTTAAGTATCTTATTTCTTCACAAAATCATTTGTTATATTGCTAACTTGAAGTGTTTCATTGATTTCAATAAGAAATAAGTAATGATACTTTACATCCCATTCAACAACTTTTTCAGTCATGTCAGGATTTTTCCGGCCTTCCTGGATTGAGCCAGTACAAATCAGAGCCTGAGAGGGTAAAGATTAGGGTCTTTCTTGAAAGGGCACAATGCAGTGGTTCTGGTGAACCCTTGGATCCCAAGTCAAACACTCTACCAACTCAGCCACTGTAGTCCAAGAAATAAGTCAATCAGCAATCTGGATGACCCTTTAAACTAGCAGAACTTCAGATATTTTTCGAGGTTGAGGGCCGAAGTGACCCATGGAGCAAAAAATGGTGGGTTATTTTCTGAGATGATGGGCCTAAGCCCACAGTTGACATTTTGGTAGTGTACTATACCTACACATTGACACAGACACTTGTTTTTTGTTTGTTTTATTTTATTCTTTACGTCCCATCAACAATCTTTCAGTTATAAAGGGATGGGTCTTCCTGGGTTGAACCAGTACTAAGCTAGGATTAATGTTCTTGCTCAAGGACACAATGTAGTGACCCCGGTGAGGCTCTAACCTGGCCCTTTGGTCTGGAGCAAGGCACTCTTCCACTTAGCCACTGCGCTCCCACAGACACTTGTATGCATATGTATATTGACTACTGATGATACAGTAAAACCTTTCTTAAGCAGCCACTGATAAAAGACCAACAATAGCTTAATGCAGGTCAAAAGTATTGCAGAATGCTCCAAGGATAGCATTCTGCAATACTTTTGACCCTATTAAGCTATCATATGTTATTAAGATCTTTGTTTTTTGTCTTTTATGAGTGGCTACTTAAGACATGCTTTACTATATTGAATACCTACATTTACTTTCTGTATTGTGGAGTTCCTAGACTCGCTGTAAGATGAATATTTTTATTAAAGTGAGATTTTTTCACAACTAAAAAGGATGGGTCACTGGAAAGTGATGGGCCATATTTTGAAATCATGGGACAATGACCCGGTCCCACCTTAAATCGGAAGGCCTGAACTAGGACTACATTTTGTTTGTTTGTTAATTTTGATTCTTTAAGTCCCAGCAACAATCTTTCAGTTATAAAGGGACGGGCATTCCTGGGTAGAACCAGTACTAAGCTAGGATAAATGTTCTTGCTCAAGGACACAACACAGTGACGCCGGTAAGGCTCGAACCTGCGGCCCCTCGGTCTCGAAACTAGGACTACATGAACTTACGACTCTTCTTCATCATCTTCGTCCCCCATGGCATCATCAATAGCATCGTTCATCATCTCTTCCTTCATGTCCATTATCTCAGATTGCTTCTCAAACTCCATCATGATCTTCTGGATCTGGGGAAGCTTCAACTACAAACAATATGGGGAAACAAATGTACAGCTGACTCCTCAAGATTTTGGCATTTTATTCCCCTTCTGAGCCTAGTCAGCCCACTGCTAAATTCAAGATTTACATGTAAAGCCAGAATTTCTTTATAAGTTGATTTACGAACCCTCCTACTGTAATTTTCCAGAAAGTAGAAAAAAAAAACAATTTAATTTTATCCGCCGACTCTTAACATTAATTGTTTTGATTAAAAAATAAATATACATGTATTTTTGAGGTTCTGTTTGTGTATTTTTGAGAGTGACACTGTTAAAAGTGATTGTCCTATGCAGGATTTAAAGATTTAATACAGACTGTTAGTTTACTTTACTAGTTTAACTGTTTGTTCAGGAGATATTAAAAAAAAACTTTGAAAATGAAAAAAAAAAAAAAAAAGGCTCTGAAAATGACCAGTCAACTGGTCATTTTCAGAGCTTTTTTTCCGTCCCCCCAAACCATAAATCTGAAAAAAATCCCGTAAATCAACTAATAAAAAATCTGGCCTAATGATCAAATGGAGTGTGGCAGAAGCTGACAGAAATGAAATGAGATACTCTTATGGTACGCCTGAAAGATTTTTTTGAAAAAATATGAAAACGGAAAAATATAATGAAGCTTGGCTTTTATATAATATATGGTACTCTATAATACTAGCATTGGCTAGATGAAACAGGTGTTCTCAACAATAATTGTTTAATTAAATCTATAAGCTTATATAGGCAATATAACATCAAGCAATTTACAAAGTCATAGATTTCTTTTTAAGTTGTCTAATACATGCACTATCTATTGGCTTTAACACTCAAAATTATCAATTATTTAGATGACAAAAAAGAATCTCAGCACAAAGGTTTTAGTCTACAGACTAGTCATTTTTAAGATGGAATTTGAAAGGATTAGTCATAATATTTAAGAGAAGAAGAAATCTGTGACTTTATACTTAATCAAGAATATTTACATTCTTAATGTAGCTGCCTTAGATGAAACCATAATTCCTAACTGCTTGCATTTCTCGATGCAAAACATTGAGCAGTCACGTGGCCTAGGCCGCGCATCTAGGTGGAGTAACGTCAACGTCAACCAATATCTTTCTTTGCTTATCAACATTTGCGTGACGTCATTCACGTATCGCCATGTCGTTATGTACAGGATTTCGTTCGCTGGCTGTTCCAACACCTCCGTTACAAATAAAATATTTCATTATTCAAGGATAAGCAGCGAATTTGGGTGGAAGATAATTAGGTATATTTGATTGATAATATAAAATGTAAATATAAGGATTGAAATTCAGATTTTTATCTTGCACTGGATGATGCAAAACATTAGCGTTTTAATGTCTCCGAGAAGCCCTTCGGGCTTCACAGACATTAAAAAGCCTAATGTTTTGCATCATCCAGTGCAAGCTAAAAATCTGCATTTCAATCCTTAAATATAAGCTGGACGGACATGTACAGTTAATCTGCTTACAATGATTTGTTGAAAAATAAAAATGTGGTAATTTCTTTTTGGACTTGCCTCTCACTGACAATTCTAAAATGATGATGAAACAATTTAAATATACGAAAAACATGCTTACAAAAAAAATCTTTAAAGAAACCTGCAGAAGAGTTCAAGACAAGATAATGCAAAAAAGCCTGGCTGCTATACATGGCTACAAACAATATATTTTCATTCAGTCTCTATGAACTCTGCTTTATTCAAAATAGACAATTTTCAATTCCAAGTGCAACAGAATTTATGCCAACCTGATTCATGGCCATGAGGACATAGTCTGTACTCAAACTCTTTGCTACTGTCCTGCCAGCCAAGAATGACAGTGATGTCATGTGTTTGCAAAGTTATCAGGGACTTATAATCGATAGATCACTTGTGTATTAATCCTATCTGCAGGATAGGATTAATACACAAGTGAGCTATCAATTAGCGTTAGGTCAAGTGGAGTGTACAAGTGAATGTTTTACTTAACTATTATAAACAAAATATGACGTCACTGTCACTCTTGGCAGGCCTCCAGATAAGAGTGTGTATTGGAAAACTATTTTCTTTATTTCTGATCCAAAACATGTTGTGGGTACTCAAAAGAGCCGTCTCAATGAGACGGTTCTTTTGAGCACACAAAACACATGTTTAAATTGATGGGTAAGAAATAATTACAATTTTACGCTCATAAAATCTCCTTATCTGGACCAATGTCTTGGTTGGCACGACAGTACCAGTATATAGAATTACCTGTCTGTTCATTGTCTGCATGGCCTTAGTGACACCCTTCATGGCCTGTGCCATAGCATTGTTAGAAACAAAATATGATGTCACTGTCATTCTTAGTTGGCACGACAGTACCAGTAAATAGACTTTACCTGTCTGTTCATTGTCTGCATGGCCTTGGTGACACCCTTCATGGCCTGAGCCATAGCATTGTTAGAAACAAAATATGATGTCACTGTCATTCTTGGTTGACACGACAGTACCAGTAAATAGACTTTACCTGTCTGTTCATTGTCTGCATGGCCTTGGTGACACCCTTCATGGCCTGAGCCATAGCATTGTTAGAAACAAAATATGATGTCACTGTCACTCTTGGTTGGCACGACAGTACCAGTAAATAGAATGTACCTGTCTGTTCATTGTCTGCATGGCCTTGGTGACACCCTTCATGGCCTGCGCCATAGCATTGTTAGAAACAAAATATGATGTCACTGTCACTCTTGGTTGGCACGACAGTACCAGTAAATAGAATTTACCTGTCTGTTCATTGTCTGCATGGCCTTGGTGACACCCTTCATGGCCTGCGCCATAGCGTTGTTAGATCGCAGTGTTTGGATCTTCAGGGATACTGCTTGGATGTTGGCTCTCATCAAGATGAATTTCTTCACGTATCTCCGAGTCCGCACAAGATCTTTAGCCATTATCTTTACTGCATCCTAAAATAAGTATGGTAAATGTTCTAAAATTTAGAGCACTTTTCTCACAAGATCTTTAGCCATTATCTTTACTGCATCCTAAATTCAGTATGGTAAATGTTCTAAAAATTTAGAGCACTTTTCTCTTTGTGTTCTCAAATAAAAAGTTGGTTTTCAGGGCTGGAATTCACAAAATGCTGCTTGTCAGATTAGCAAATAGGGAAGACTCTGTTCAGACTGCTTCTTCAGAAGCAGTCTGAACCGGGGCTGTCCTGTTTGTTTAGACTTTTTGGCATGTAACTAGGGTTCGAAATTTTAGAACATTTAAAATATGATGTGTCAATCAGATAGGATTTTTAGAGATTATGGTGGATTTTCTAAAATTTCCAACACCATTTGCCTGCCAAAAAGGCCTAGAAAAACAGTGCAGACCCAGATCACATTGCTTCTGAAGAAGCAGTCTGTCAAGGTCTTCTCTGTTAGCTATTCTGACCAGCATTTTGTAAATTCCAGCCCTGATAATCAACATTTTATTTGAGAACAAACTTTTAAAACATTTACTGTATATAATTAATCAATCAAATCAATGAAATCATGAATACAGTGCTTGCACTAACTTTTTGAAACAGGAAGTCATGACTTCCACACTTTGAGATTTGGAAGTCATAGGCCTTATTTGTGGAAGTCAAAGAGTTCGCGCGGTAGTTAGCCCGCAGTGCTAAGTTTTACTGTATTTTTTAAGCATGATGTTGTTTGCAATGCTTAGCTACATGGGTTTTGTGTTTGTCTTTAACATATTAATGTTTTAACTGTTTGTTAAACAATGTAAAAGTGACACTTTTATAAATGAAAATGAAATAAATAAAAAAATACTGCTATTCTCTTTTTATTGTGTCCTTCTGATAACTATTGATAATGATCCAAACCTTTTAAACAGGAATGAGCAAACATTGTGAACCCAGATCAGACTGCCCTTAAGGAGAAGGGTCATTAATTGACCATTTCTAAGTATTTTTGTTTCAGCAATCGGCCTCAAGATTGTGAACCCTGATCAGTTGATTTCTATTAGAAGTCTGATCTGGGTCCATAATTTTGGGGCCTTTGACGAAAATAGATGAGTCAAATTCTATTACAAATAAAGCAGCATCTTCATGACTTTAAAAGACCTTTGTACATCTACTCCCCAAAGATGAGCTGTCCTTTGGTTTTTGAAAATTTGGGCATAGGTTCCCCTTGCCAGAGCACTTTCAGATTTTTTGAGGGCCTGCAAAAGTGTTGGGTAAGACAGAGAGGACAGGCAAGTTTGGATAGATTTCCTTTTATATCTTATAGAAATCTTTCTTGCACTGCGATATGGATAGAATTTATTTTCAACTTAAAAAAATACCTGCTGTGGCTTTGCAGAATACTTTTTAAAAGCTCAACTTGTTTCTATAAACCTGCAAATTATAACTAAAATAAAAAAAATTAAGTTAAAGTTGTAAATAATTAAATTAAAGTTGTTCTTTCTGGTGTTAAAAGACCTTGCTTTTATTGCTTAAATATAACTTGGATAACTCATGCTCCTAAAATGAAACATTATGTCATCATTTTCTTCGTAATGCAGGCCTAGTGGGTGGGGTAAATTCTCGAGATTGATTTACCAGAAATTTTTATCAGATTTTGGCATTTGATTCCGGAGAAAAACATGCCTAATATAGAAAATGTAGAGTAATGTTTAAAAACATTGTTCTCTTGTTTTGCAAACAAATATTGGAATAAATTCTGGAAGGAAAATGCATCAAATTTTGGGCCAAAAAATGTTCCCACACGGTGGGTTTACAGATTTCTAAAAATTATCGCTGGGAATTTACTCATGATCACTCATGCGACCGTCGCAATAATCATTTAACACCTGTCAATCAAATCTGCACAGTAGGCAGTCGGCGGTCTTTGCAACTGTCAAGAGCGCTCAACTGATAACTGCCGTTACGCACGCTTGACTTTCTGGAGTAGGCGGCGAGATCAAACACCAAAATTCTCAATACTGATGCATACGTCACAGCTTTTGCCGACGGACGTATGAGATTTTATGGGGAAGTCAGTGTACGTCTGGCCTTCGGATTTTCGGCGTACGGGAGCCAATTTCGGGCGTAAAAACGCCGAAAACGTCCAATAGTGCAAGCGCTGATGAATATCAACCATGTGATCTGTTATTCTCATAGGCACCAAAATCTAGCTGGGAAAAGAATTAGACAAGAATTCTAAAAAAGTTAGGACATTTACTAGTCTATGTAAATTTAAAAGAAAATATATATCTGGACTGAGACTGTCTAATTAATGCATAAGGCTGATTGCTGGCAATAGATCTAAAAATGAAAATTTTCATATTTGATCTAATAAGCACAAATATTTTGGAACAATAAGCTTTAGAAGCAATTTCATGGTAGCATAAATGCAGTAAAATTTGTTATTTTAGGTATTTTTTTCAATGTCGGCTTGAATGCCTTTAAGTCCATTTTCTCAGATATGCACTTAAAAAATATATATGTTCAAAAATTTGGCTCAAATTGCACATATCATTTGTAACTTGGTGAAAGTACCAAATTTCCAAAATCCAGAATTTAAAAAAAAAATCTTAAAACTTGCAGTATGCCTACAACATATTAAAGAATTTAACTTAATGGTCAATTGTCTTTAGAAGAACTGTAAATAAATCAATTAAATCTAATATAACTTGCCAAATTCAGTGTTTTGAGGCAGACTTTCTATGCCTCAAAAACCTGAATTCAGGAATAATTCTAAAAACTTTCATCCACGACTATATGAATAATTTTATTGAATATCCTTACATATTACATAATGCATTTATGTCTATGGTATTTTTATTTTTGCATATACAGTGTATTATATGACTTTTTGGGTACTGTAAATGTGGCACCTCATGCATGCGCTATAAGGACTGGTCAACCTAAAACATAGATAAAAGCTGAAAATGAGGCGTGGTTTTATTCAAAAGTAACTGTATCATCTTGTACCATTGCCTCGGTATAGAAGCAAAACCATTATTTAGTCCTAAAAATGCCAGCAAAATAACTGCATCTGAAGAATTCTATTTAACATCAGCATAGAGGCAAACATTTTGGATTAAGATCAAACTGCTCCTACAGGAGCAGTCTGATTTGGGTCCACACCGTTTGTCTATGAGGCTTCAAACATTTTAGTGGACAACAAAAAACCCCATATATTTTGTGATTATGCGCTTTAAGGGTTAATAAATGTGAGTGCAGTGTGAATACACTAAACAGTTAGGATTTTCATGAAATGCATGCACATTTGCCGGCCCAAACAACTTATTTATTCTTAATAGAACCTGATTTCCCTTGTTTAGCAGATGAAATAGCCGAAACACCCCCAGATAAGAATATTAAAGTTGCCGCCTTTACAGTAAGCGAAGTCTATAAATATATGCAAAATGAAGAAAAGATAACAAAAACTATACCATTTGTCCTTGTTTTGCCATTTTCTTGATGTCAGCAATGACCTTCTTCTCCTGCTGTTCCATCTTGGCTCTCTCTCTGTCTAAGTCTCTCATCGCTTTATTGAGAGCTCTTTGATTCTGTCGAAGCATTTCTTCTGGCGTCTTCTTGCGCCCAAATAACCACTCGAGAGGCATGTTTTTGTCTTTCTGTTGCTCAAAACCTAGATGAAAAGAAACAGTGCATCTAAACTAACTTATTAAATGAAAGGCAATACCCATGATCACCCTGCAGTCCTGCTCATTGGCAGAGAAGCTTTTCACTGCATAAGAACATGCAACCAAATTTGTTCCATTAGAACAGGGATAAAATTTTAGAATTTTAACCTCTTAACCGCTTGCTTAAAATAGCAAGAGATCATTTTTCTAGCTAAAGTTGATAACGAACTTGCTTATTCACTCATATATCACTTATTAAAAAATTGAACAAATTCAATTAGCATATTCATGTTTGACAAGATGTGTGGCAAAAATTTTATTTAAATATCATCGCCTTTCTGAAATCACACTGTGGTTACCTTGTAAACAGTGTAGATCCAGATTTAAGCAGTTTATGCATAATTTGAAAATTAGTAGATATGAGAACAACTTGTATTCACTTGCTAAAAATAGCAAGTGATGGTATTTTCAATTTGCTTTTGGGGAAAAACTACCAACATTTAGCAATTTAGCAAGCGCTAAATTTGATCCCAGGGGACCCTGTAGAAGACTGAGGGTTTCCCCTCCAAAATTATGTAAAAAAAATATCACTATAAGTATTTTAACAAAGGGCCAGGGTTTCTCTTACAAAACAATCCTCAAAAATTTAGAGCCTTTTCATTTCGGTGATTTATTCCATACATATTGATACGATAAGTATGTAATTGTCCATATTGTATTTTATGGGAGTGTTGGTCAAAATTTCTATCAAATGACACATACTTGTCCATGAAGATTGTTTTCATCTTACATGTATATTAGCAAACAGTGCAGACCCTTTATCTGGATCTTCACTATTTGCCAAAGTACCTGTTAACTGCCAATAGCAATTTTGCAATGTTGAAGTTAGCTAAAATGAAAAAAGTCAATAAGCAATGCTTATTAGATACCCCACGCACAGTAAGTCAGTGAAACAACTTGGCAAGTTATAGTTCAAACCAGCAGACCTTTGTTTTGAAAAGAAGGTTTCAGTAGAATCTGTGCAAACAAAAAAAAAAATCCAAACCAAACTCCTTCAGGCATATGTTCAATGTGTCTAGATTGTATCGGCAAAGTATCAAATTGCTCCATCAAATTGGTGTGGTACGAGTTGATCGGCCCAAGAAGGCAATATCCATGCATATACAAAACCAATATAAGGGAATAATTGTCTAAGTTCTCATAGCTGTCATTTTGTCAAAAAAAAAAAACAATCAACCAGACTCCTTCATGCATATGTTCAATGTGTCTTTATTGTAAAGGCAAAGTATCAAATTGCTCCATTAAAAGCTGTGGTAGGAGTTGATCGGCCCATGAAAGCCCTATCCATGCATATACAAAAGCCTTATAAGGGAAAAATTGCCTAAGTTCTCATAGCTGTGATTTTGTCAACAAAAAAAAATTCAACCAGACTCCTTCATGCATATGTTCAATGTGTCATTATTGTATAGGCAAAGTATCAAATTGCTCCATTAAAAGCTGTGGCAGGAGTTGATCAGCCCATATAGGAAAAATTGTCTAAGTTCTCACAGCTGTCATTTTGTCAACAATTATTTTTTCTAAACAAAACTCCTTCATGCATATGTTCAATGTGTCTACATTGTATAGGAAAAGTATCAAATTGTTCCATCTAAAGCTGTGGTAGGAGTTGATCCGCCCATGAAGGCCCTATCGAAGCATATACAAAACCTTATAAGGAAAAAATTGTCTTAGTTCTCACAGCTGTTATTTTGTCAACGATTATTTTTTCTAAACAAAACTCCTTCATACATATGTTCAATGTGTCTTCATTGTTGAGGCAAAGTATCAAATTGTTCCATCAAAAGCTGTGGTAGGAGTTGATCGGCCCATGAAGGCCATATCGATGCATATACAAAAGCCCTATAGGGGAAAAATTGCCTAACTTCTCAGAGCTATCATTTTGTCAACAATTATTTTTTCTAAACCAAACTCCTTCATGCATATGTTCAATGTGTCTACATTGTATAGGCATATTAGGCAAAGTATCAAATTGCTCCATCAAAAGCTGTGGTAGGAGTTGATCGGCCCATGAAAGCCCTATCCATGCATATACAAAAGCCTTATAAGGGAAAAATTGCCTAAGTTCTCATAGCTGTGATTTTGTCAACAACAAAAAAATTCAACCAGACTCCTTCATGCATATGTTCAATGTGTCTTTATTGTAAAGGCAAAGTATCAAATTGCTCCATTTAAAGCTGTGGCAGGAGTTGATCAGCCCATGAAGGCACCGTCTATGCATAATACAAACACCTTATTAGGAAAAAATTGTCTAAGTTCTGACAGCTGTCATTTTGTCAACAATTATTTTTTCCAAACAAAACTCCTTCAGGCATATGTTCAATGTGTCTACATTGTATAGGCATATTAGGTTAAGTATCAAATTGTTCCATCAAAAGCTGTGGTAGGAGTTTATCGACCCATGAAAGCCCTTTCTATGCATATACAACTACCCTTATAAGGGTAAAATTGCCTTAGTTCTCATAGCTGTGATTTTGTCAACAAAAAGAAATTCAACCAGACTCCTTCATGCATATGTTCAATGTGTCTTTATTGTAAAGGCAAAGTATCAAATTGCTCCATTAAAAGCTGTGGCAGGAGTTGATCAGCCCATGAAGGCACCGTCTATGCATAATACAAACACCTTATTAGGAAAAAATTGTCTAAGTTCTTACAGCTGTCATTTTGTCAACAATTATTTTTTCTAAACAAAACTTCTTCATGCATATGTTCAATGTGTCTACATTGTATAGGAAAAGTATCAAATTGTTCCATCAAAAGCTGTGGTAGGACATGATCGGCCCATGAAGGCCCTATCGATGCTTATACAAAACCTTATTAGGAAAAAATTGTCTTAGTTCTCACACTGACAGCTGTTATTTTGTCAACAATTATTTTTTCTAAACCAAACTCCTTCATGCATATGTTCAATGTGTCTACATTGTAAAGGCAAAGTATCAAATTGTTCCATCAAAAGCTGTGGTAGGAGTTGATCGGCCCATGAAGGCCCTATCTATGCATATACAAAAGCCTTATAAAGGAAAAATTGCCTAACTTTTCAGAGCTGTCATTTTGTAAAAAATTATTTTTTCTAAACCAAACTCCTTCATGCATATGTTCGATGTATCTACATTGTATAGGCAAAGTATCAAATCTCTCCATCAAAAGCTATGGTAGGAGTTGATCGGCACATGAAGGCACCATCTATGCATATACAAACACCTTCAATATTTGGGAAAATTGTCTAAGTTCTCACTGCTGTCATTTTGTCAAAAATTATTTTTTCTGAAGCAAACTCCTTCATGCATATGTTCAATGTGTCTACATTGTATAGGCAAAGTATCAAATTGTTCCATCAAAAGCTGTGGTAGGAAATGATCGGCCCATAAAAACCCTATCTATGCATATACAAAACCTTATTAGAGAAAAATTGTCTAAGTTCTCAGAGCTGTCATTTTGTCAAAAATTATCTTTTCTTAACCAAACTTCTTCATGCATATGTTCAATGTGTCTACATTGTATAGGCATATTAGGTTAAGTATCAAATTGTTCCATCAAAAGCTGTGGTAGGAGTTGATCGGCCCATAAAGGCCCTATCCATGCATATACGAAAGCCTTATAAGGGAAAAATTACCCAAGTTATCATAGCTGTGATTTTGTCAACAAAAAAAAAATTCAACCAGACTCCTTCATGCATATGTTCAATGTGTCTTTATTGTAAAGGCAAAGTATCAAATTGCTCCATTTAAAGCTGTGGCAGGAGTTGATCAGCCCATGAAGGCACCGTCTATGCATAATACAAACACCTTATTAGGAAAAAATTGTCTAAGTTCTGACAGCTGTCATTTTGTCAACAATTATTTTTTCCAAACAAAACTCCTTCAGGCATATGTTCAATGTGTCTACATTGTATAGGCATATTAGGTTAAGTATCAAATTGTTCCATCAAAATCTGTGGTAGGAGTTGATCGGCCCATGAAAGCCCTATCCATGCATATACAAAAACCCTTATAAGGGTAAAATTGCCTAAGTTCTCATAGCTGTGATTTTGTCAACAAAAATAAATTCAACCAGACTCCTTCATGCATATGTTCAATGTGTCTTTATTGTAAAGGCAAAGTATCAAATTGCTCCATTAAAAGCTGTGGCAGGAGTTGATCAGCCCATGAAGGCACCGTCTATGCATAATACAAACACCTTATTAGGAAAAAATTGTCTAAGTTCTTACAGCTGTCATTTTGTCAACAATTATTTTTTCTAAACAAAACTCCTTCATGCATATGTTCAATGTGTCTACATTGTATAGGAAAAGTATCAAATTGTTCCATCAAAAGCTGTGGTAGGACATGATCGGCCCATGAAGGCCCTATCGACGTTTATACAAAACCTTATTAGGAAAAAATTGTCTTAGTTCTCACACTGACAGCTGTAATTTTGTCAACAATTATTTTTTCTAAACCAAACTCCTTCATGCATATGTTCAATGTGTCTACATTGTAAAGGCAAAGTATCAAATTGTTCCATCAAAAGCTGTGGTAGGAGTTGATCGGCCCATGAAGGCCCTATCTATGCATATACAAAAGCCTTATAAGGGAAAAATTGCCTAAGTTCTTACAGCTGTGATTTTGTCAACAATTATTTTTTCTAAACAAAACTCCTTCATGCATATGTTCAATGTGTCTACATTGTATAGGAAAAGTATCAAATTGTTCCATCAAAAGCTGTGGTAGGACATGATCGGCCCATGAAGGCCCTTTTGATGCTTATACAAAACCTTATTAGGAAAAAATTGTCTTAGTTCTCACACTGACAGCTGTAATTTTGTCAACAATTATTTTTTCTAAACCAAACTCCTTCATGCATATGTTCAATGTGTCTATATTGTAAAGGCAAAGTATCAAATTGTTCCATCAAAAGCTGTGGTAGGAGTTGATCGGCCCATGAAGACCCTATCGAAGCATATACAAAACCTTATAAGGAAAAAATTGTCTTAGTTCTCACAGCTGTTATTTTGTCAACGATTATTTTTTCTAAACAAAACTCCTTCATACATATGTTCAATGTGTCTTCATTGTTGAGGCAAAGTATCAAATTGTTCCATCAAAAGCTGTGGTAGGAGTTGATCGGCCCATGAAGGCCATATCTATGCATATACAAAAGCCTTATAAGGGAAAAATTGCCTAAGTTCTCACAGCTGTCATTTTGTCAACAATTACTTTTCTAAACCAAACTCCTTCATGCATATGTTCGATGTGTCTACATTGTATAGGCAAAGTATCAAATCTCTCCATCAAAAGCTATGGTAGGAGTTGATCGGCACATGAAGGCACCATCTATGCATATACAAACACCTTCAATATTTGGGAAAATTGTCTAAGTTCTCACTGCTGTCATTTTGTCAAAAATTATTTTTTCTAAAGCAAACTCCTTCATGCATATGTTCAATGTGTCTACATTGTATAGGCAAAGTATCAAATTGTTCCATCAAAAGCTGTGGTAGGAATTATCGGCCCATGACGGCCCTATCTATGCATATACAAAACCTTATTAGAGAAAAATTGTCTAAGTTCTCAGAGCTGTCATTTTGTCAAAAATTATTTTTTCTCAACCAAACTTCTTCATGCATATGTTCAATGTGTTTACATTGTATAGGCATATTAGGTAAAGTATCAAATTGCTCCATCAAAAGCTATGGTAGGAGTTGATCGGCCCATAAAGGCCCTATCCCTGCATATACAAAAGCCTTAAAGGGAAAAATTGCCTAAGTTCTCACAGCTGTCATTTTGTCAACAATTACTTTTTCTAAACCAAACTCCTTCATGCATATGTTCAATGAGTCTACATTGTATAGGCAAAGTATCAAATTGCTCCATCAAAAGCTGTGGTAGGAGTTGATCGGCCCATGAAGGCACCATATATGCATATACAAACACCTTATTAGTTCTCACTCTGTCATTTTGTCAAAAATTATTTTTTCTGAGGGTTTTTAACTCTTTTTACTATTGAGCTGGCTTAAATTTGCATTTGAGGGATGAACTACAAGGGGAAGAAGCTTCTCTTTCACAAGATTCATTGTGGAGCAGTGTGTATTGAAAAAAATAAGTATATGACCCCTGCTCACAGTTTGAAAACTACCAGGTCATCACATAGTGCAGACACCAGACATACAGTGATGCCCTGAAGAATTCCTTTTTCCCCCGAACAATTCCACTTTGGAATAGTCTGTCTCCTTCTGTGGCAAATAGCCAGTCCACAGAGGAGTTTAAGGCACTCCTTATTTAAACAAAAATTCAGCCAAAAGTTTTTGTGTTTTTTTTGTGTTGTTTTGTTTTTTGTGTTGTTTTTGTTTTTTTATTTTATCAAAATTTCCAAATTCGCACTCCCTGGTGTAACGCTCAAGTATGAGCGAAACCAGTAAAGATAGAAAGAAAGAAAAAAATTTGTTGAAAGTCAACTGCTTTTGATCTTGCATCCCATGTGCGCAGGCTTCTTGCCTATTTTGCGTATGCAAATCCCTCGTTCACTAATTACCGATGTATACAAATTACCGGTGTATTCTGTTTCCTCTATCTAAATGACTATCGCATATGAATATATATCATTTGGAATTTTCCACCCAACATTGTTTACAATGCATTTTTCTCTTGTCATTAAAGAAAAAAAACATGCAGAAATGTCGTTTCTGAGGGTAAATGACTTACTTCTTGTTTGTAGAGTCCAAAGTCATGATGCGGATTCGCCGTTATATATTATTAAAATATGTTTTCATTGAAAATAAATAAGAAATTGCCGTTGGAAAAGTATGTCTACTTGTTGTGGAAGGTTTTGGCAGCCTGGTTCCCTGCGTAAATTCTGAAAATGAAGTCAAACTTTGTCTCAGCAAATTGGTCACATTATGCCCAAATATGGCTGAAAGGTGTAGACATAAAAAATTCCACCTCTATTTTATCTTGTTTGTCTATACGCTCTTTTGGTGCACTCTCTGGTTGGACATATCCCCAATATAGACTGTCTGATCTGTTTATGATTTAATATGGAACATTGTTGTGATGATATTAGTGACCATGAATGAAAGACAACAAGTATTATCTTTGTATAAACATTGTAGTATTGACTTATATTTTTTCACCTACATTAAAAAAAGTGGTAAACCTCTCAAAAACAGGCAAAGAAAATATAATGAACTTTCAAACAGGTCCTTTACTGCTACATGTATCACTTTGAAGGTCACTTATTGTTTCAATATAGAAACCCATCACATGTAGAGTTTTCTATCCAGATAATTTTCTCGAGCATTTGTTTACACATACACCGGTAATTTGTAATAACGGACATTCAAAATATCGGCTAGGGTAGCCCAATATAAATTAAGTTTTCAGCAAGTTAAACTTTATTTTGAAGCATTATTCATTTGTTTCCATTGAAAGAATGAATGATCAGTTTAACAAGATGTAATTCATTGGTTTCTGTAAAATAGTTTGTTTGTCTTAAACAGTTAGTACAACGGTAATTAGTAACACCAGTATACCAAAGATTGCGTTAAATATTTAGATATTATTACTGTGTAAATGTGAACACAGTATTTGCTGTCATATGGCAATCTCTGAACCTGAGCAGACTGATTGAGCAGCGAACACTGGACCTACCTTGGTAAATAACTCAATAAAAGTTTTTTCCAACATGATACCAACCTAAGTACGTGAAAGTATGTTTAGAATAGAACTTCGTCTCCACTGAATATGTGTGATCAATCTGAGCTTTCACAGTTTACAAATCTAGTAAATACCAACTGTTGACACTGTGTCACAACTACACAGAGAAAAATGACCATGAGTCATTTGAGTTATTTTTGACAGGTGCTTTTCACATGCAACAACACAAATAAAAAAAGCTTTAAAATATAGACTACAAATCTATTGCTTTTATAATTTGTTCATTGGAGATATATGCGACTTATCAACTTTCTTACTACGAATTACAAGACCCATAAAAACTGTTATTTGCAAATAAATTACCAAAAATATAATTTCAGGAACAGAATTCCGAAATGTTGTTGTGAATGACGTCACGTATTCATGGGTTGAAATCTCAAACAAAATTTGATATTTCATGATTCGATATCATGTACAGAATTCTAATAGATTCTAGTCAGTAAAATCTGTTCGTGTTAGATTAAATCTGAAAGCCGAGTGAATGTTTTTCTTAGATCATAACAATGTATTTTATAAATCAAAAATATACAACATTAGAGATTAATAACAACGCACCAACGCACGCGCAGAGAAAAAATTACGGAAGCTTAATCTTGCAATTTATCAGCAGCGTTAAACGCAGCACCCACATCTGAGGCCTTCCCAGGGGTTTTGGGGAACAGGGGAAAAGGGTATTTATTTCAGGGGGACAAAGGCCAAATTTTGGGGGGACCAGGGGAACAAAGACAATATTGGGGAACAGGGAACATAAGAAAATAAATTTTCGATTTTGGGGGAACAGGGGAACAAGCCAATTTATTTCAAGGGAACAGGTACCCCCCCCCCCCTGGGAGGGCCTCATCTATCTATGTTGTACATGCCGGTCGTCACACTTGACGATCAAAGCGCGGGTGGTTGCATCTTTAGAAATGATAAACACTACACTTAATATTTATGAAATCTGGCCCCGCCTTTTGTAGGGAGAGCATTTACTTAACATTAGAGCGAAGCTGACGTCATTCTTCAATATTTGTATGATAGGTCTTTAATCTCTGGCACAATTTTGGTCGCTCGGCGTTTCTGTTTCTGTACGGTGTAGGGCCTATTCAGCATCAGCACACCGGGAGAGAGAGAGCATGTAGTGCTATTAGTAGCACTTATGAAGGGCTGCTTTGAACCCTTCAACTGTCTCTGCATGCACGACCGAATTATCCAAATGGTTCCACTGAATGGCTGTTCTCACAAAGAATGAGTTCTTGTACTGCTCTGTCTTACACTGATCGACTTTATTGACTTGACTGTCTATAATGTTAGATGTAACAAAGTTTGTATATGTTTTGGCTCTAATTGGCGTTTCTGACGTGTGGGTTGGAGAAATTCCTCTGGCGGTATAGGCGGTACCAGCCCCTCGACCACTTTGTAGAAGAAAACAAGACGATTAAAACTGCGTCGTTCCTGTAGAGATTCAAGCCCCAAATCGTGTATCATTTTGGTTACACATTCTTCCTCGCGTGACTAATAGTCGCCAGTAATAAATCGTGCCGCCTGTTTTTGAATTCTTTCTAGTTTGTTAATGTCTTGAATATAATTAGGGTCCCAAATAATAGCACTATAATCTAGAATTGATCGCACAAGTGATATGTAAGCTGATTTTTTTGCACTGTTCAGGACAACTTTTCAGGTTTCGTCTCAGGAATGCCTTTGTAGAATTTGCTTTTTTGGCTATTTTCTGAATATGTGGTTTCCATTTTAGATTGTCCGAAAGGGTAACTCCTAAATACGGATTTTCTGAAACTTGTGAAGAATATGGTTATCCAAACTGTAAAAGTGGGACGATCTATTATTGATGCTGAGAGTATAGCACTTCTTGGCATTAAACCTCATGCCCCATTTCGAGGCCCATTTTTTAAGAGATATTAGGTCATTTTGTAATTTGTAGTGGCCTTCCTGTGATTTGATGGTTCTATATAAAAGTCAGTCATCTGCGAACAGTCTTACATTGATGTTACAGAGTTGTAGATTTTCAATAGCTTGTTTATTTTTCTTTGTGACTGGGTACACTATAGAGTTTCCATAATCTGTATGTGTCCTTACAAGTGTTTTATATAATTTGAGAAACAGTTATTTATCCATTAAACTAAATGATCTCTTTATTGGTTGTTCTTATTCACAACAGAGCTAATATGACTTTCATATTTCATTGAACTATGAAATTTCACTCCTAGGTCCTTTTCCTCAGTATCAACTGGCAGGTCTTTTAATTGTCCATCATTGTCTTTCATTTGATATGTGGTGTCGAACAATATATTTCCATAGTGTATAGCCTTGCACTTGGCAATGTTAAAGAGCATCAAACATTCTTTTGACCAATCACAGAGTTTATATAAATCACTTTGAATAATGTCTTGATCATTTCTAGATTTTATAGTCAGAAAGAGTTTACTGTCATTGGCAAACAACTTACACATAGATCTAATTGTGTCTGGCATGTCATTTATGTTGATTATAAATAAAACAGGTCCTAATACTGAACCCTGAGGAATCCCAGATGTTACAGGTATCCATTCTGACTCTTCGCCGTTTAAGATTACCTGTTTTCTGCGCTCTGATGAAAAATCTTCTATCCACTTGAGAAGTGTGCCATCAAATCCATACCATTTTAGCTTGGTTAAAAAACTACCATGGGAAACACTGTCAAAAGCCTTCTTAAAATCCAAGTAAATTGTATCAACTTGATAGCCTTCATCATAGGCCTTTACCAGTCATCAAAAACATATAGTACCTGAAGAATACAATTTCTTTTGCTGCTGAATCCAAATTGACAGTCATTAAAAAGCTTATTTCAGTTCATGTGATCCATAATTAGTTCACGTACATATTTTTCAGACATCCTGCATGGTATGCATGTCAAACTCACAGGTCTATAAGTGCCACAGTCTGATGTATTCCCCTTATTCTTATATAAACTTGAAGCATTTGCATCTTTCCAGATTTTGACACTTTGCCAGCCTGATATGAATTATTGAATATTATTTCCAGGGTGTTCACAAATAATGTCTGAATTCTCTTTAAGGAAACGGGGGTGACACCCATCAGGGCCCATAGATTTTGATATATTTAAGCTGTTTAATTCTTTTAAAATTTTGTCTCGCGTAGCTACAACTTGATGGTTGGGTGGCTCTTCCTCGTGGTGCCATGAAGTTGTCTGCGGTTTGTGATTGTGGTATTTCCTGATCATACTCACTTACTATTTTTGGGTTATAGGTGTACCCTGATTATTTAAGTCAAAAACTGGTAACTGATGAGTATCTTCCTTTGTAAACACTGAAGCAAAGAAATTGTTCAGTAGATTTGCCTTTTCAATATCTGTGGAAGCTGTATATCCATCTTTATCCTTTAAATCAGCTACCCATGCCCTTGCCTTTGTTTTACTTCTTACATAAGACCAAAAGTTTTTAGGGTTCTCCTGTATATTTTGAGTAATGTTACATTCATAATTTTTCTTTGCATGTATAGTGGCCATTGTGGCCTTATTTCTGGCAGCACAATATTTCATATAATCCATTTGGTCTCTTGTGTGTAAATATCTATTCCATGCTTTTGATTTTTTCTTCACACATCTCTATATTAGGAAATATGTTGTTTCGTAGTATGTCAGTTTTAATGGATATAGTGGGAGATTGAGCTGGGAAACATGTAGTTATTATTCATTGAAACTAACCGGCAAAGATGATATTTAAAAATGAGGCCGGTTAGGTAAATTTTGTATGTATAGTTTTTGAACAAGGTGTTAAAATGTTAACAATGTCGTCTACGGAAAACCTAATAGTGGAGTGCAACCGATAGGAACTCGGAGGGTGGGGGGGGGGGGGGGGGGTAACTAGTTATATATGACATAGTAGGGATGTGCGATGTGAAGAGCCCCCTTTTTCAGCGCTGCCAGGTATATGATAAGTCCCCTTTTTCTAAGCAAAAGTATACAACTGACCCAATTAAATCATCCGGGTATTTTAGGCATTATGTAACTATGTAACTTCATGCTGAAGAGCTCCACTGAGATACTTGGTGCAAATAATGCCAGAAGCTTATTAAAAAGCGTTCAAAATCATGAAACTTTAAAGTGTATGATCATGCTTATTAACATTTTACTTTATTCTCAAATAAATATTTCGTTATGGACTAATTTTATTTTCACAGATCATTTATCTATCTGGTAAGTTAATTACTGAAGCTTTTACAGCCGTGTATCTAATCTTCTGGGAGCAGTCATCTTACAGCTATTGGCACACATTAACCTGAGTTAACCTCAATATGCTGGTCTGCCAAATGATTGAAGCGACACCTTTCAGTCAATTTCTTTATTTCAATATTGGATAAAAGGTATTCCGTTTTAATTACAATAAACAGCCAAATCAATGCAAATTAAAATGTAACATTGACAAACGAAAAGTATTTTGTTTTCAATAAGTTTCATTTGATTCTATTCTGTCTTTTTGTTAGCAAAATGAAGAAATTTGTTACAAAATATGTCGTCTGCTATAGTAATAATTAGTGCTTTAAGACTTAAATTTTAGAATTAATTATTAAATATGGGTCAAGCATCAAAACTTACTCATCAATGCACACACTGCTAAAAGCATTACTCTGAAACATTGTTATTTTTTGCCTTTTGACTGATTTATAATTCTGCTTTGGTAGTGTGTAAGCAGGTGGAAGTGATTCCAGTTTTGGTGTGTATAGATCATTGACTTGAGAATGACCAGACTCCCATTAAGAAGCAAAAGTGATTAATTACAGGCTAATAGAAGGGCATTCACAAACATTTAATGAGGAATTATTCCTGCCATACTGTAAACTCTATAATAAACGCATTTGAAAAAAAGTGTGAATTATCCCTTTAACCAATAATATAACCAAGACAACCGCAACCTTTATTTCCCATTTTTCGCTTCCCACCAGCAATTCTTTCATTGATGTGCTGTCAAACAATCCAGAAGAACAGATAAGCCGCTTTTTGGGGTATTTAAGCAATTTAATTTGTGAAAAAAGCAATTGCTTTCAAATGGAGGGGTAACAAAAAGCAATTAAATTTTGGAAAAAGCAATTGTTTTTTAAAGGAAGGGGTAACAAAGAGCAATTTAATTTTTGGAAAAAGCAAAAGAAAAAATAAACTCTGATTGAAATATGAATACATCTTATGGTAGCACACTAGTGTGGTAGCCAGTTCAAGCCTTCTGTTCTGCATCATTCTTTTGTTGTGATGTACATCACAGTCATTTCCTCAGTCTCCTTTGATGCAAGCAAGTCATTAAGGTACTTATAAATAAGCAATTTCAAAAATCTATGTGGGGTAAAAAAATATTTTTAAGCAATTATTTTTTGAAAAAAGCAATTGCTAAAAATCTAGTGGGGTAAATACTCAATTGAAAAGAAAACTTATCTGGACCTCTGTAAATCTACAAAAATGATATTATTAACTTTATTTTTGCATTACCATTTCGTGGGCATGATAGTATAATTTCCCTGATTCTAATGCATGCACCTAGATTGAATTCAATTAAGTGTTTGGTTTCTTTCCAGTATGAACTAGTGAGACACCTTGATGCTTTTTTGGTTTTATGCGTTTTATGGTGATAAGAAATTTTAAAATGAGTTTAAAAGTGGTTGACATATTGTGTGTGGATGTTTGGTGTGGTTTGGTGTAGTATTATATGGCTTATAAGCCATGGCCTCCTGTCGAACCATTACATTCTTACCAGTATAGATCATGCAGTTAGGTATTTTTCATTTGGTTTTCGACCCCTGGTGTGGTGATAAGAAAGCATAAAATACGCTTCAAAGTGATTTAACATATGACAAGAGTGTGTTTGGAGGTGGTTTCAAGTTTATTCCTAGAAGGCATTAAAGACATTTTTTCCTTCCAACATTGCAAAGAACCAACAAGATATCGCCAAAATCAGGAGCCATCATTATTAGATTTAATTTTTACAAATGAGGAAAACATGATTGAAAAAGCTGACTATCTTCCAAGCTTGGGGAAAAGTGACCATTTGGTTTTAATGTTTCAGTATAATTGTTGTATAGAAAACAATAGCAATATATCTGAAAAGTACAATTTTAACAAAGGTGATTACAGTGCATGTAGAGATTTACTGGGAGCAGTGGACTGGAACATTCGTATGGACGGATCAGGCATTTCTGAATCATGGGCAGGCTTTGCAGAAGTAATTGTTGATGCTACAAGAAATTTCATACCGGTGAGCAAGGCCAGAAGTGATCCAGGTAAGTGTTATCCTACCATATCACATGAGTGTAAGGATGCTATCAGAGAGAAGCACAGGAAATGGAAAAGATATAAATATTGTAAAAATGTAAGTAATTTTAATAAATACAAACGAGCAAGGAACTGTGTAGTCAAGGAACTCAGAAAATCTAAATATAGACATGAAAAAGACTTGGCAACTAGAATTAAAAGTGATAGCAAACTTTTCTGAAGCCAAATCCGATCCAGAACAAAAACTAAGTCTACTATTGGTGCATTAATGAATGAAAATGGTACGTTGACTGTAGTGGATAAAGAAAGAGCTAATATCCTAAATAATTACTTTGCATCAGTGTTCACAAAAGAAAAGGATGAAAATCTCCCACACTTTGAAGAAAGATACATCACACACCCACTAGATGAGTTAGAAATCACCAGCGAAACAGTAGAGAAATCCTTGAGTAGCATGAAGGCAGGGAAATCACAAGGACCAGATATGATACACCCACGTATATTAAAGGAAACCAGCAGCCAAATTATTGAACCACTTACAAAACTATTCAGGCAGTCTTTGGACGAAGCTAAATTACCAGAAGATTGGAAAAAAGGCAAATGTAACTGCACTTTTCAAATTAAGAGAAAGAAAATTACCTGAAAATTACAGACCAATCAGTTTGACCTCAGTGGTGTGTAAACTCATGGAAAGGATTATAAGGAATAAGATCGTAGACCACATGGAATCACAATCTTTTTGCAAAACAACAACACGTGTTCAGAGCAGGAAGATCATGTACTACCCAGCTATTAGAGTTTATGAAAGAGGTTACAGAAGCCATTGACAGAGGTGAGGAAGTAGATGTTATATACTTAGATTTTGCTAAAGCATTTGACAAGGTGCCACACAAAAGGCTACTTAGCAAGCTAAAGGGATATGGCATTAAAGGTAAAATCTATGACTGGATAAAGGACTTCTTGTCTAACAGAAAACAGCAGGTGGTAATCAATGGAAAATTTTCACATTGGATCCGTGTAACAAGTGGGATTCCTCAAGGTAGTGTTCTTGGTCCAATCTTGTTCTTAATTTTCATAAATGACCTGCCAGATATATTAAACTGTTGCATGAAACTTTTTGCGGATGATGCAAAACTATATATGCCAATCATTAATTGTCATGATGTAGAAATCCTACAGCAGAATTTAGACAATTCAGACATATGGGCAGAAATATGGGATACGGACTTCAATACAAAAAAATGTAAACACATGAGGCTTGGTGCCAAAACCCCACTACAGCAGTATACCATGAAATCAGGTGTAGAGAGAGTCAGCCTGGAACAAGTTACCTCGGAAAAAGATTTAGGTGTGACCGTTGATAATAAGCTGCTCTTCAGGGAACATATATCTAAAAAATCAGCAATAGCCAACAGAAATCTAGGGATTATTTTCAAAAGCTTTACCTATCTTGACAAAGAAATGTTCCTATGCCTTTACAAATCTTTGGTACGACCACATGTCGAGTATGCAACAACAGTTTGGTCTCCAATGTACAAAAAAGATGCAGTGGTACTAGAAAATATACAAAGGCGAGCTACCAGGATGGTAAATTGCTTAAAACACCTACCGTACAACGAAAGGCTGAAACAACTGGGTATTCCATCCTTAGTGTACAGGAGGCTTAGGGCAGATGTTATTGAAGTTTACAAGATAGTGAACTAGATTGACCGTATACCAATTGATAAATTCTTTACGATCAACAACGAAATATCAACACGTAGCAACGGTCTTAAGCTATTAAAAAAACGGTCAAGACCAAATCTTCGGGCAAACGTGTTTTCAAATAGAGTTGTGAATGCCTGGAACTTATTACCATGCGAAGTTGTACTGGCACCCTCCCTTTACACATTCAAATCAAGACTGAACAAATTCTGGTACGGACACTCATTAAAAATTCACGCCAAGTTGTAACCCCCCCCGGAGAAACAAATGTATCAGTCACAAGAAGATATCGAAACGGGCCATTAGAAGTGGTTAAACCGCTTAAAGAAGGTCTCTAGGATGGTAAGAAATGGTTTGGTGGAGGTTTGGGTAGTTTAGGGTGGTTTGGGGTGTTTCAATTTTCAAATATTTTTCTTGATACGCCTTATTTTTTTGTAACCATCAGATGCTAGGGCCGAGCCTACTTAGCAAGACAAACAAATAATGCAAAATCACCCCCACCCCGGGATATCACCTGATACAGGTAAAATCCGATAATGGGTTGTGCACCAAGAAGTATGATACATGTATGCTTCCATAGAATTTTTTTTCGTAACGGTGACAGAATATAAAATACACCTGGTAAAAGGTCCGATGTAAATTGCTTTGATTAAGCAATGTTGATGAAAGATTCAAAGTTTATATGTTAGAAATTTCACTAAATGTTATATGAACTACAGAAACCAACAAAGGATGCATTTTTTTGCAATAAAAAGGGAGTGGATGTTTTTGTCCGGATGAATATATACTTTAACACAAAAACTTCAATGGCGGCTTTGCTGCAGTGCTGTGCATAAGGGGTAAGAATTTTCTCGCTGTTGATTACTTACGGGCTCGATATCACTGTTGTTATGACAAAATGTATGTAAAAATGAAGTTGTTAAAAATATATGGAATCAACTCCATCCCCAGGATGAAAGTTATGACTAATTTCCCCCTTTTTTGTGAAGAAACAAAGCAAAGAAAAAAATTTGATGAAACCAGGGGGAAAAAGAGCAGCCCGAGGTGGGGCTCGAACCCACGACCCCCGGAACACTAGTCGGGCGCTCTAACACCTGAGCTTCCCAGACGGTCCTGTCCTAACCACCACCTACAGACTCAACATTTCTCCACATTTTCTCTTTCAGAGCTGATCCAGCTCTGTAGAATACCAGACTGCTATTTGCCCGGTCTCTAGATTTACCGGAAAGACTCGAAATACCGGAAAGACCACCAAAATACCGGAAAGACCAAAGAATAATAGGGAAATATTGATATGCCCTTCGCCAATTAAGAAGGCTATTATTGATTATTGAATATTGTTAATATTTGATTATCTAGTATATATTTAGTATATATGTTATAATTTGTTATATATTTTTGGGTCCGTAGAATTACCGAAAACCACACATTTACCGAAAACCACCGAAAACCACCAAAAACCACTTAAAAATCAAGTTTATAGGCAGTGATTTTTTTACAAATTTGTTTCTATGAGTCCCGGGACTCACTAGGCCAAAATTCTTTGCATCCCAAACTCGAAGTTCTGCATCCCATATGGGGCCCACTTTGAATCATAAATTTTATGTATCCATACAAATCCGACCCATTCATAGAAGCCAATTTGGGAAACAAGACACTGTCATACTTACTTATACAATAAAGAGCAAGCTTACTTTGTCATGTAAAATAATTTTTAGAGCCCAGGCCATTAGCTTGTGTTCGTCTAACTCTGCATGCCTACAAGTGTACTGTTGGAAGTTACTGAGCCCTTGGACATACGGTGATGATACCATATTAATTTTTGTTTATACCATCTGTTCACAGTACAGTCCCTGTACTTCATGAGCCTGCAGTAATACTTTAACAATTCTATTTGCAGAGTTGATTCTAGGATTTGTCTAGAAGGGGCCAACTCTCTCCCCCCCCCCCCTCCCCGTATGTTCCCAAAAGGGGGCCAACCTGCAAATCAAATGGGTAATGGTAATTTTCTAAAAAAAAAAGCCCCACCAGCCCTTCCCCCCTAAAAAAACTAAGTCCACACCTAAAGAAAAATCGAGCAGGGGTTGTCTTTAGGCGCTGGCCTGTTCTGTTCACCCCCCAACCACAATAACCTTGGCCTTCAAAAGTGTTGGACAAAGACAGAGGGAGAAGAGTGGGAGGGGTGTCTGATTTGAATATAAACAAATGTAATCAGAGCACCCTCTTCTCCAGAATGATAGATTTTTGGAAAATAGAGTACTAAATGGCACATACCTGGTCGGTAGAAGACAATTTAATATTCCTCAGAAATGTCAGACTCTAATGCCATGCCATTCGTTTATTT
Source organism: Loripinus fragilis (assembly GCA_964019695.1). NCBI lineage: Eukaryota > Metazoa > Mollusca > Bivalvia > Lucinida > Lucinidae > Loripinus > Loripinus fragilis. Next base: position 85,030,474 of record OZ026517.1, read on the forward strand.
CCGAGGCATTGGGCCTCTTGCTAAGAACACCAGTGTGGGCTGTTTAGGGTCTATTTTTGGAGACATAATCTTCTCATGAAAGCATGCGGTGTTCATTATGGAGGGGCATTATGGAAAGGGTGTTTAAACTTGCGGGTAAAACGCATTATTCCAATGCTTCATTTTTGGTCGGTACTGGTTTATCGGCACTGGCTTTTACCAGTAAACTCCCCGTGAATATCTGAAAACACATGTTTCCCAAGGGAAGTAATGATCGCTAAACTGTTGGGGAGTATTTCGGTACCGGTTTTTACCAATATTATTCAAGACACGGTGCGCAAGTAAAAAAACGTTCAAAACGAAAGTTGCAAATTTTTAAATGCAGACTTTTCGCCACAATTTTTAATGCGTCCTGCGGGATTCACATGGTTTAAAATCATGTGTCCTTTGTGAGAATCATGCGTCTGAGACGCAGGACGCGCAGGTAAAAAAATCACTGTTATAGGGGAATTATGCCCTCCTAGTATTTGTTTTTTAGTAGTTTAGGTTTATATATGTATTATTTATGATATTTTGTTACAAGGTATATGTTGAGGCCACCTTATCATGGATTTATAGACTTATAACGTGTAGCGGTTAGCGAAAAGCTTTGTCCCTTGACCGAAAACCAATATCTATATCTTAGTCCCTCGACCGAAAACCAACATCTATATCAAATTCAAACTGCTATAAATAGCTGTATTATCAAAAACAAATACTTCAATAACATAGTAACTTATTATATCAGCTATTCGGATTGGTTTTTGGTGATGGCTTTTGGTTTTCGGTAGACGCGATAACGATCAAAATCGGTATAAGATGGCTTCATTATTTATTTTTTCTATCTATCCTACTAAATTTACTTATATATAAACATAAACTACTAAAAACAAATACTAGGAGGGCATAATTCCCCTATAAACTTGATTTTTCAAGTGGTTTTCGGTGGTTTTCGGTAAATGTGTGGTTTTCGGTAATTCTACGGACCGTATATTTTTTGATATTTTTAATTCATTTTTATGATCATTTTGTCTTGAAAACATGAGTTGAAAAAAAGATAAGAAGATTTCCCTTTCCAAATTACCGAAAATGTACGGCTTAAATTAAATACGTCAAAATCATATTATAGAATAGTTGTGTGTTTGGCGAAATGTGATTTGTGATAAAATAAAGCTGGCATATACATGGCATAACCATACATCGACTTACCGCGTCGGAGGCTCGAAAGTTAAAATACCAAAAAGGCATAACATATGCGGATATATAAGTATCATTGACCAAAGTTTAAAATATAAGAATCATAAACTGAGCTTCAAAGTTCAAACTAAAGGACATTAAAAGATATAAATATGAGAAAACGCATTTAAACATTCTTGCATAACGTCTTTTATTGGATGGATGGATGGATGGATGGATGGATGGATGGATGGATGGATGGATGGATGGATGGATGTGTTCCCTTTTTCTGAAACATGTTCGTTCCTTTTGAGTTTGTTCCTCGTGTTAACAATGGTCCTTTAATAAGGCTAGTTAGTTCCACCTCATTGACACACTGATTAGTTCTAGGTGTTAACAAGGGCCCTTCAATTAGGCCTTAATCCAAGCAATAAACAAGATTGAAGTTAAAGCAATACAATTTTATAACGGCAATTTTCCCCAGGGCGTGGAGGGGGGGGTTACTTTAGTTTTTTCTCCATACGTAGGCTTGAGCCCAGCATCTACCGTTCACCCCCAAAAATATCAGAATTTTCAAGCACCCCCAAAAAATATTTGAAATTTTAGTATAAAAAAAATATCCCCCATTCTGTACCTTGCCCATAAGAAAAGACCCTAAATTGCATAGAAATGACACCTAAATATAGGCTAATTTTGTGGTTACCCAAAAAATATCCACAAAAACTTCATACCCCAAAAATATTCATTTTTCTGAATAAACCCTAAAAATATTGAAATTCAAAATGTTGAACCCCAAAAAATAACCTTAGCCTACGTATGTAAAAAACAATCAGAGTACCCCCACCCCCTGTGCAATTTTCGCCCAAAACAGTACATTACTAAGCATAAACATTCTAAATAAATGGACTTCAGAATATTGATTACTTAAACTTATAGCATTAATTTTCTTCTGGGTCTTCATCACCAACCATACTTTGTATATGTGAGTAGCGAATGCATTTTAAGTAGCGTGTCTGCGCAGACTCGCTTGAGCTTTCGTTTGACAATTGTCAATTATTGTCGATAATGATTGCCAGTTACTGCTGTCAATGATTGTCAATGATTGTATGTTCATACGAGAATGCGTGCATGATATGTGTTTTTGTTGTCAATTGCGTGAGCAGAGTTCACCCATTTCTAAAAGATGAAAGCATTCAACAATCATTGGTACAATCAAGGAAGATAGAAACACCAATTCAGTCCAAGCCCATCAAATATGTGATTTATTCAAGATTTATGCAAAATGCGACATCTGATAAGGTCCTCCACAGTTTGCTTACAGAAGTTTCTTTTGGAAGGTTCTAAACCCATCTGCAAATAGTGCATAATCAGATCAGCCTCCGAAAAACGCGGCATCTGTTGAGGTACTCCACTGTTCTGAATATTGTGTATTTTTTTCGATATTTTCTTGCGATTTTGATCCGCGTTCGTCGATTGTTAAGAGCGTTTTCGATTGCCACATCCGATTACCATCGGTGGGATGACAGATAGGCACATGCCAGCCAATAAACAAGATGGTGTTCAGAGAAGGTTCTTTATTCTTGGCATGTGTCAGACAGGCACGCGATACAAACACCGTCTACAATAAACATGATGAAGTTGCACTTACTTGTTCGATACGATGAGCAATAGCGCAGATCAGCATGCACATCCAATCAGTATGGTCTCTGGCTTTGTTAGATTTACCATAATTTGAGCCATTGCATGAGGTTTCCAACAATGTAGTATGTGCGACCAGCAAAACCTCAGATCAGCCTGTGCTTATGCGCAGTCTGATCAGAGCCTTTGCAATGTGGTATGTGCGACCAGCAAATCCTCAGATCAGCCTGCGCATAGGCGCAGTCTGATCAGAGCCTTTGCTTGTCGCTTGAATATTCTTTGACTGTTAAGCTATTAACCGAAGTTTCTAAGCTTAAAAGGATGCTGCGCAGGCTCATCTGTCAAATTCTCATATTGTTGGAAATCACATGCCACGGCTTTATTTTTTATATCTCTGCTATTTCATCTGCTTTGAAATGGGGATCAGGTTTTATTCATAATTTGGTAAAGAGTTTATAAGCTTGTATTGATCGTAAATACACTGACCTAACATGTATTAACGCTAAAAGTGCATATCACAAAAATTCGTATGTTTTTGTTGTCTGTTGAAACATTTTGAAACCTTTTTAACAAACTGTGTAGATCCAGATCAGACTAAACTGAGAACAATATGGAACACGACAAGACTATCCCTTAGGTGCATTCTTGTCATGGCTCATATTGCTTGCTTTCGGAACGTCCTTCTGTTAAAAGAAATTAGCACAGGGTAAGGGTTAAGGGTTAATAGGGGCAGTCTCGTCTAGGTCCTTGCTATTTGTTTTCTTTAAGAAATTTGTCTGGTAGCATAAACGGCGAGCAATGTTGATTTAATACACTACCGTATGCCACTCTTATCCTCTTATCTACTTAATCTATTGACTTCTGTTAACTGACCAGTTAATCGATCATGAATCGATGATGTAATCGATCATGAATCGATTAGTGGCTACGGTGAACCAATTAACCAATTGGTGTTTGGGGTAGCTGTTAGCTTTTTCAGAAAATTCTGCAATACCATTATCTTTTTAAAACAAAACATATATGCAACATTAGCTGTTCTTTTTCATGATATAACGGATACATTTTTCATGGCGTGGCTCATTAATTTTTAATATGTGTTGATATACAAAATAAAGTTATTATTCAATAAGCAGTGTTACTTTTTTTTATATTTATATCAATAGAATATTAACCACTTTCCTCAAAACTCGGGCAAGCAAGGCATCCCAACATGTTAGTAATAGTAAAATCTTCGCAAATGAGTTTCGATGCTAATAATTCGGCTCAAAATGACTGAATTATTATTGTCGGACAATAAAATGATTTACAAAGTACATATATCGCTTTATAATAGTTAAAAACAAAAATTCCTATACAAATAAGGCTAGTAAAATCAATACAGGAAATAACCCCCTATTATTCTTTGGTCTTTCCGGTATTTTGGTGGTCTTTCCAGTAATTCGAGTCTTTCCGGTAAGTCTAGGGACCCCTATCTGCCAGAGCCCTGCCTATTGGCACCCAGCTCTCAGGATAACCTCCTCCATTGCATGGATTACTAGGGGGAAAAAGTGCTGCCCGTGGTGGGGGATCACCCAGGGAGGTACTCTTCCCACAAGAACCTGGAACACTAGTCGGGCGCTCTAGCCACTTGAGCTACCCGGGCGGTCTGTCCTTACCACGGCCTACAGACTCTACAAGTGTTTGCAGAAAAAGATATTTCACATTGAGTTAATTCTACATTTCAAAAGGAAAATAAGATTGGTAAACACAAACTGGGCTGTATCATTCTTTTCCGAGAACATCGTGGCCATACATGTGATACCTCCCGGATCATGCGGGAGGCTCCCGAATTTGAACCCTTTCTCCCACACTCCCATGTGGGCAACGCAATCTCCCGCATTTTGAATTTTGCTATAATGATATTTTCGCAAGCGACCATTTTTACGGCGATCGGCACGCACTTTTAACAGCTGTCGGCAATTGAACGCTACTGGTAACAGTCAGATAATCATAATCAACATGGTGTCATACTGTGCATGAAATAAACACAATAATCTCTCAAGTAGGGCACTCGTATGTCACGCTTATCACCATGACGTCTTTGCGTATATATTGCAGACTCTGAACATTTTGATCGCCGTCCGCAAAGAAGAAAAAATACAAGTCTCCCTTTCAAGCTGACTTTCCATCAAGCGTACAGTGAGAAAGGGGACAGAGTGCAATCCGTCCTTCAGCATCACTCACCAGACATTACAGCTCGGACCCAGTATAAATGGTTAGTGCCGAGATTGCAGGCATGAGAAAGGATCCTCGCATGAGACGCAAGACAAAGCCGAAGATTGCTTCTCTAAGTCCCCCTCCTAACAGAGTGACGCACGCTGATGTGCCTTTCTTTGCATTCTCAGACAACTAAATTTATCATTTTTTAAACAGAAACCTTTTATTTATAAGGTATTTTTATCATGTGATGGTTCACTGAAGTTTATTTTTTCAGAAAAAAAAATATCCGTAAAAACCCATTATCTCCAATAAGTAGCATTTTCAAGGTAACTATGCAATGACGTTTTTGAGTTAGCTCCCTTGTTGCAATATATTTTAGCAAATTCTTGAATTTCAAGGCGATTATTCACTTATTTTAATATATATTTTCCAAATTTCAACATTTTTAATTAAAGTATTTTATAATAACGGTAAATGTTCTAAAATTTCGAACACTCTAAAATTACGGACACCTAAAATTATCGTCGAAAATAATTTTTAAAACATTCTTAAAAAATCGAACGCTGCCCTTTTTCGGAAAAGTGAATTTCTAAAATTACGAACACACGTTATTTTCAGCGGAAAATAGATGTCCGTTTATCTGTTTGTCACATCTGTGTTCGGTATACTTCTACCATACAGCACGTGAGCGGTAGCGACATTTGGAAGGTTCCATTCTACTTAGATGGGTAATCTGGCATGTGACGTTCTATTTTGCAAGCGCGCGACGTTATATATTATTCAAGGTCACCAGCATTGACGAACTTGATGCACGGACAAGTCGAAACTGCTTTGACTAACCCTCTTAAGTATATGTATCCACACAAATGGCTGAGATCATTATTTATTACTGACCAAACATTGACCTTCAGGCCGCGATTCAGCTAATTTTATGTGAATTATGCACGTTGACACACACGGAAGCAATTTTCAGTAGTGTGCTGTGACACATACTCGATTTTTTTTTTCAAAAATACCAGCCTCGAAGAGAGGGAGAGCGTTGCGGTAAATGAGACGATCACTTAGGAGAGAGAGAATGAAAAAAGTTGATGTATAGTGATTGCCGTGGACGTTTGCAACACAATGGGTCATTCGGGTTCGTGCAAAATGCGGAGAAAATCGTGCCAGTCGCATGTCATTATTTTCACGGAGACATCCAATGCGGAAAATAAAGCCACCGTATATTTAATATTTACCAACATGCCTGCAAGAACTCGCACGTGGTCATCATCTCATTTTTATTCACGGTACATTACCGTAAACTTAAGGCTGAAATATTTGTGATTCTCAGGTGATCCGACTGACACCCCTCCCCTCCCTTTTAAGCATTTTAAAGGATTTCCCAGTTCGGCAATATGCCCAAGCCGCGTGCAACACGGAGGGCACTTCTATCAGTCTATGTGTGTGCTCTTTTCTTGAACACAGCTCGGACCCGAGCATGAAATCGACTTGCGCTGAGCCCCATATGACCTGGTAAAGACCCAGTGCTGGTACTTATGACAGACATGATCAGCGAAAGCTCAGGAGAGCACGTGTGTTTGCACAATCTCGTCAGGGTCTCGCTCACTAACAAAGTTTAAAGTGGATGAAGACTCTAGCCAAATAAAAATTCTAGACATCTACCTACGTTGTCTTTAAAAAACTTGTCCGAGGTTTTCTAAGTACATGTAATAATGGCTATTCCTATCAATCAAAAACATCAAATTCCTAAAAATGGAACATTTTAACAAACTGTTGAGCCGATCGCGGTGTGTCTGTTTGTCCTCATGAAACTGCACATGTATTACCGGTATAATGTACGCACAGACGCACATACATGTACCAAGAAATAAATTGGTTCTAGCACGATTCTGCATCTTGATGAATTTAATATTTAGATATTTAATTTCCTCAAATAAGCCAGTTCATGAGATTATGGTACCTATCGCATATGCGAGCAGCGAAGGCTCAGACGAGCCTGCGTATCCGCGGAAAATCGCCAGCGCCTTAACTGCTAACATACACATAGAAGGAATGTAAATGAAGGTGCATGCCTTAATTTTCGGTAATATAGCCCCACTAAGTGGCTGTGAATTTAAAAACAGTAAAAAGCCCTTGGAGATGATCGCGACAGCTCGGAATTCGTTTTATTTACCACACGTCTGTAGATGTATGTACCCCGACTTTGTTACATGAGAAGATCAGCCTGGGCACCGCACAGTCTTATCAGCACCTTTGTTTCTAGAACAAAACATTAAACATTTTGTCGGGCCAGATCTGGGTCCAAACTGTCTGCTAAATTAGTTTGTCACAGCCTCTTTGGGAGGGGGGGGGGACTCCCAGGCCCCACCCTTGATCCGGCACTGCTAATAGTATCAGCCGCAGACAAAGGGACAGGGTAATGGTTCACGGACATGTTTGAGATCAAAGAAGCCGACTATCAGACCACATGTTGTTGTTGTTTTAAGACCGGGTATCACGAAAGCGCACGAAAGCGGACTTAGCACACAAAACATAGTTGTCTAGCTGTGTCTCCTTTTTATGGGTTTGCATGGAAAAACTATTTCAATGAACTTGAGCATTAAACAGCGCACTGCATGCATGAAAAACTAGATTTGTGCTATTTGTCTGAATTTTTCCATTTCTTTGAGAAATGAATGTACCCAGAGTATCGTACGCATCGGCTCGAAGCCAATACATTGTATATCATAAATTGAGCCGCGACATGTGATTTCCAACAATGTGGCATTTCATTTTGACGAGTGTAGACTCAGACGAGCCTGTGCAGCCTCCTTTTAAGCTTACAAACTCCAAACGATGTTCAGTCAGTAGCTTAACACTAATAGGTTATTCAAGCGACTAGCAAAGGCTCTGATCAGACTGTGCATATGCGCAGGCTGATCTAAGGCTTTGCTGGTCCCACATACCACATTGTTGGAAATCTCATGTCACGGCTCGAATTTATTATATTCTTTCGAGGCATCGGACGCAAAGTAGGACGTTAGCTTACATGATTAATTCTTGGTATGCCTGTTTGCCCCTGATTTGGTTTGGCAAGACGTCGGATATGTTCTGGATCCAAACTATTTGCAAACTTTGAAAGCAGGTTGTAGAGAGAGAGAGAGAGGAAGATAGAGAGAGAGACTAGCGCTTGCATACGAATCTCTTGTAATCTCGAAAAATACCATATACCGGTGCAGAAAATGATACTTTGAGATGCTTCTCGTGCGCATCGGCTTTTGCACGACAAAGTCGGATATTCGACAGTATTGGTGCTTTGCATGCTTTCTATCGCATGCCCAAATGTTTAAATTGACGAAACATTCTTTCCTGAATTCTATTCGGATCTGATCTGGATCCGAACTCTGACAACGTTTTTTTCTTCTTATTTTTTAAGGGAGAGAGGATCCAAATATCACCAAAAGCGGGCCATCATCGGCCCGCCAGCAAATCAAATTTAAATGGCGTTTCGCTGGCGTGCCGATGATGGCCCAACGTTGAATGCTGGCTTGGTAGTCTTGAGAATTTCAAGGGATCCGGTACAGTATTGCTAAGAAATTCTATATTTTTGTGAATTTTCAGGGGGATCCGGACCCCCTGTCCTCCCTCTGGATCCGCGCTTGGTACCGGACCATCTATACACTTGTTGAGATATACTGAAAACCCATTATATCGTGCGTATCGGCGTTTGTATGACACTTTGCGTACTTCGCATGCACACATTTTTAAATTGACGAAACATTCTTTCCTGAATTCCATTCGTGTCTGATCTGGATCCAAACCGTTTTTGCAAATGTAAATAGAGAGAAAGAGAGAGAGAGACTGGTACGCGCACATCCTTTCGGGAATATCAAAGTGCATCAACAGATCGACAAGTAGAGAGAGAGAGAGAGATGCGTTCTTTTTTAATTTCGTCATTTTTTAACTCTGAGAACTTGTCTACGTATTTCAAAGTTGCAAAAAATTCTGATCGACGAGATGTCCTTGAGTGACTGTATTACATTATAAACGACATTTGCGCAGATGGAGAGCAAGCGAAAGTGTTTTGGTTTTCTGAAGGAAGAATGAAAGTGTAGCGATTCATCGGTAGTCCGAGGTTAAATAAGTGGACTTTTACGACTTGTAAGTAAATTGAGTGACATAACATGCACGTGTTTGGCTCTCGATTTGGCAATTACCACACATGCTGGACATTTTACTGACTCAGTCCGCAAGAATTAAGCTGCAGTTGAAAAGAAAAATGAGTAGATAGCGCAGAGTCATACCGCCGTGTTTTCAACACGTTTCTACCACATTTTTACATGCATATATACCGTTTTTGCTCATAATAAAGACCACATTCTAAAATTACGAACACTGGCACTTTTTCTGAAACGTAATTTCTAAAATTACGAACAGCGGAAAAAATAATTATTTTTTAGTGTTCGAAATTTTAGAACATTTACCGTATATATTCTACCGAGGATGACATTGACTTCAAGCTTTTAATCACTATAAAAACTAGCATTTAAACTCGTAAGTAAAAAGCTAATATAATTTTAAAATTGGCGTCATATATATTTTCTATTGTTATACAACCAGGTTAATGCTGAAAAAATACCCTTCTCACGTTAGGGGTTTTCCAGTGAATGGAGGTGTTCCAGATCGGAACCAATTAATATACACTTAAGTCTGATCATTATCAACCCTGTTAAAACATTTTATGTGCAAAATACAATAATAACTAGAACACATTCGATGGCGCGCCATCGCAAATCCCCACGCTCTCGAAGAAATCTAATGGTAATTGACCCTTTGACCCAATCCCAAGGTCACCAGTTTGATCGTAGGTTAAATTTTTTCAATGTATCCTGGTCTACTGCAAATTCCCTTTAATTTGATATGCCACATGACCATGTTCAGAAAATTAAATTTTTGACCCCTCCCCAAGGCCCCAGGGGCTGGGGACCCAAATAATTGTGCCGCTGCATGTGCAACTAACACACCAAATCTGGTTGAATTTCGGAAAAAAAAATTTTTTGGCCCCCAAACACCCACGGTACCCCCAAGTTCCACCCCTGGGCATGACCCAGGCGCCCGAATGAAAATCCCGTCTGATATGTTATATAGCTATCATATGTGAGAAGATACACAAAGTTTGGTTTAAAAATCTTTGAAATTGACTTTGTAATTCAGATTTAATGATATTTGACCTTTTGGCCCCTCCCCAGGGCCCCAGGGGGCGGGGACCCAAAAAATGGTGCCGTTGCATATGCCATTCATGTAAGTAACTCACACACCAAATCTGGTTGAATTTCGGAAAAAAAAATTTTTTGACCCCACAACCCCCCACGGTACCCCCAAGTCCCACCCCTGGGGCATGACCCAGGCGGCCGAATGAAAATCCCGTCTGATATGTTTTATATCTTTCATTTGTGAGAAGACACACAAAGTTTGGTTTAAAAATCTTTGAAATTGACTTAGTAATTGAAATTTAATGGTATTTAATGATATTTGACCTTTTGGCCCCTCCCCAGGGCCCCAGGGGGCGGGACAAAAAAAAAATGTGCCGTTGCACGCCCCATTCATGTAAGCAACACACACACCAAATTTGGTTGGATTTCGTCCAATGGTTTAGGAGGAGATAGCGTGACGGACAGACGGACGGACAGACGGACGGACGGACGGAGGCGATTGCAATATCCCCGACGCTTTTTTAAAAAAGCGTGGGGATAAAAATAAGCCTGTATTACTTTGGTATATTTTAGTTGTCTAGGTACTGGTAAACAGTAGTAGTAAACAGGTACTTTAGCAAACAGTGAAGACCCAAACAGTGGCATTTCATCAGTGTCTGCACTGTTTATTAAAATATGAAAAATATACATCATTTAAAATAAATTTTGCCTGTCAAAACAACTTAAAGTACAAAATGGACTATTCCATACTTATTATATCATTGTGTATAGGATAATCCACCAGAATGAAGGGGGTAAGACTTAGTGGTTTAAGTACACCTTTCTGTAACTTCGAAAAATCTCCCTCATTGAGACCCTGATCTCCCTCATCTGAACATCAAATCTCCCTCATGGCCATCATCAGGTTATCACATGTATGCGTGGCAATCCTATTCTTACCTGGAGAATTAAAGCATATTAGCGACACTGTGAACATCAACCAAAACTACACTGAAGGTACTCATGGATGTTTGACCAACATGATTCAGAGCGTTGTTCTCAACGAAGTTCCAAACAAGCTAGACTAAGAAAATGCCTTTTTATAAAGGCCCACACGGTCCCACTATACTGCTCTTGCAGAATGCCAGAGGACTATCTTATATTCCAATGTACAAAATGTCAACGCTGGTTCCATCCAGACTGCCAAGAGATCAAGTTGAATGCTCGTCAGTTGAAGCATTCAAGAACTGTCAAATGTCTGGAATGCTGATCAAAATGAAAATTAAAGGATTTTATTATTTCAGAATCTTATTAACCCTTAATGCCCCAAACGCAACAAAAGTCGTCTGCTTTTCTCGTCTGCTGAAATGTTTAAGAAGCCTCTATGGCAAACAGTGCGGACCCAGATCAGACTGCTCCTATAGGAGCAGTCTGTTCTGGGTCCACGCTGTTTGATTCTATACTTAATTCGCCAGTAATGTTAGGCAATTATTTGCAGCAGACGACTTCAGCAGACGACATTTTCCGATGCATTTTTTTCTTGGCGCTTTTTAAGGGTTAAATGCAGTTATTATTCTCTGGCAACTGTTTTTGCTTCATTTTCCCTTGAACTTCACATATATATTTCGGAATAATGGACAAGACAAAGAGCTTTTTTTGGCATATCACGGATATCTTTCAGTGATTCATGGAACACTAACATTTTTTTTCTGAGTAGCTTGGTAGAGTGCTCAACTAGCACTGAATTCAGGACTATATGATATGAAATCAAACTGGGATTTACCCTCAGTATTCAGTTGGGCAATGCAGGACCAAACAGTACTGATTGTTAACTCTTTACATGCAGGCCCGACAAAATGTTAGGCCTGACCTTGATCAAAACTGTTTGACATTCTAATGGTATTCCTGAATTTTTTTTGAAAATTTTAGTGTCAAAAGTCAGCAGACAACAAAAAAGCATGCAAAATTACCCAGCATGCAAAAAAGCTTAGGCTGTCAGGTGAAATAATCTTACTTGTATTGTCTATAAAAGTTTTTTTTTATAATCATTTTTTTCTTTTCCAGCTTTTCGGTGAACAAGATCCACCGTGAAATTAATCTAACTTTGACAACGAAACAAAGAAACTAAAGCATTCAAGAAACCAACTAGCCCTCCCAAGAGCTTAATTGCACAGTCTGCGCAGCTGAGGACAAACTCTAACTAGCTGTATGAGAAAACTATAAGAGAACAAAAATGTCAGCTGTTAGTCGTAAAACGAACAATCCTCAGTGGAAGGTTAGTATCACTCACGGGGTATCACTGTCACATTATCATAGCCTAGGTCCAGATAGACAAAATTTTTGAGTGTAAAATTGTAATAATTTTCTTACCACTTCGTTTTAACATATGTTTTGGGTGCTCAAAAGAACCGTTTTGTTGAGTACCCACAACATATGTTTTGGTTGAGAAATAAGAAAAATTATTTTTTGTTACACACTCTTTACTAAAGGCCTGTTAAAATCGTAATTATTTTCTTACCCATCAGTTTTAAAATATGTTTTGGTTGCTCAAAAGAACCGTCTCATTGAAAAGAACCGTCTCATTGAGACAGTTCTTTTAAGTACCCACAACATATGTTTTGGTTTAGAAATTTTACAGAAAAATAATTTTAAAATTCAAACTCTTATCTGGAGGCCAGGTCAGTTTCTATATGGACCTGGTTGGAAGAAAACCTGTCTTATGTGTGCTTGCGATTGGTAAGGCTCAAACCAGCCTACTCTGCTAGAACAAACTGGTCTCAACCGTCTAAGCCTTTGTTGTTTGCATGCAACAAAACAAGGTTTTTTCAGAGCTTGGCTATTTTTATCCTTTTGAGTATTCTGGAAGGGAGAGAATTTTTATAATTTTCTACACTTTCCTTTTAAAGTTAACTCTTAAAGCGCCAAGAAAAAATGCATCTGAAAATGCCGTCTGCTGAAGTCGTCTGCTGCAAATAATTGCCTAGCATAATTACTGACAAATAAAAAGTATAGAAGCGAACAGCGTGGGCCCAGAACAGACTGCTCCATGGGAGCAGTCTGATCTGGTTCCACACCGTTTGCCATAGAGGCTTCTTAAACATTTCAGCAGACGAGAAATGCAGATGACTTTTGTTGCGATTGGCGCGTTAAGGATTAATTCCTTTCATTTTAACCCTTTTTCCTACCATTATGACAATTGTCATCTGCAGTCTAGTCTGCTGATGTTTTTAGTAGTCATTATTGCAGTCTTTGTTCTAGGACACACAATTGCGGATTCACACTTATTTTTTCCAGATCACACACAGAAAATAGTCAAACAATATGAACCCTGATAAGACTGCTCCTTGGAGTAATCTAATCTAGTTCATACTGTTTGCAATATAGACCATAACCAAGTAAATCAACTGAAGAAATTTGTCTTGCAAAACAGGAAAAGGGTTAATAGGCACAAATAAAGATGCTTCAATACACAAAAATGTATGTGCTTTAGTGTTTTCATGTTCCAAACTGCACCCCCCCCCCAAAAAAAAAAGCCCCCCCCCCCCTCCATATTCTGTGGAAGGGGGGGGGGGGTAGTCCCCCTTCATTTTCTAGAATAAGCACTGTTTTGGCAATCATTACACAGGGGTATGGAAATACCATGCCTGACTTGTCCGACCTGGTCCCATTGCATTTAGGACAAGTAAGAAATTTATTTTTACTTGTCCTGGGACAAGTACAAAGAAAGTTAATACAATTCTATAATATTTTATTAATAATTACAAACTTACATGTTGTTTGTTCCGTTCTTTATCCCCTACTGGTGAAACTTACATGTAGGAGTGAAAACAGTGTGGATCCTGATCAGCTGACTTCTAAAGAAGCCAGCTGATCTAGATGTACACTGTTTACAAGGTACATTTTATATTTGTTTTCATACTATTTTAGAAAGCATTTACACATTGTTTCAGCTCAGTAAGATAGGTATTAGCAAATCTATTCTTTCGGACAAGTAAAAATTTTCATTCATCAAGTACATTATGATCATTTACTTGTCCATGGACAAGTTTAGAATTTTAATATTTCCACACCACTGCATTACATGTATAGAGTTAAGACTGCTCCCTTAGGAAATGGAATATTCAAGCTGAACAATCTCTGGGCTTTTGCGGTGTAACAATGAAACAGGAATGTAAGAAGCTGGCGGTGGCAGCAGACTGCGGGAACTTGAAGGCTTTGCTGAACAACCTCGAAGCTGAAAAAAGTCACATGATACAAGTTCATTATAATTGCCCCTTAATGCGCCAATCGCAACAAAAGTCGTCTGCTTTTCTCGTCTGCTGAAATGTTGAAGAAGCCTCTATGGCAAACAGTGTGGACCCAGATCAGACATAGGAGCAGTCTGTTCTGGGTCCACGCTGTTTGCTTCTAAGCTTAATATGTCAGTAATGTTAGGCAATTATATGCAGCAGACGACTTCAGCAGACAATAGATGCATTTTTTTCTTGGTGCTTTAAGGGTTAATAAATGGATTTTCATGTATTTTTCATCACAAGCCAGCTGAACTTAGTCCATACTCACAGAAAAAGAGGTTATACCATAGACCTGGGAAAAGTGGGCAATAGGAAATCAAAGGGGACCTTATGCATATTTCAGACAGTATTATGGATGTATCAAACGAATTATCCAATTTACAGAGGCGTAACCCACGATATATGACCGATTTACATTTGTACAAATATTCAGGGCTCAAGCTATCTCTGTAATTTTAGAAGGAGTCACTTCCCTTTAAAACAGAAGGTAGGATGAAATTGTATTTAATCACATTTTATCATAAAAAAATTCATTTGGTATTTCAGAATTTCCAGCCGCCCGCTGTTCAAGATCCTGCCATTGTATCGTATCAGCGAGCCCGTTCGGCACCCAACCTGTTAAACAACCTGATCTCAAGCTCCCCACCCACTAGTGGAACTTCAGTAAGAGAGACCGGAGTAGTAGAAAAACTCCTGGTAAGCCCAAATAAAGAACCATACATAGTTAAGCACAAATTTTCAGCGTAAAATTGTGATTATTTTCTTACCCATCAGTTTAAACATGTGTTTCGGGTGCTCAAAAGAACCGTCTCATTGAGACGGTTCTTTTGAGTACCCACAACATATGTTTTGGTTGAGAACTAAGAAAAATATTTTTCAGTTACGCACTCTTATCTGGGGGTCTGACCATAGCCTAAACTGGCAATAGGTGTTTAGATAAGAGCATGTAATTAAAAAAATCATTTTCTTATTTTTCAACTAAAACATATGTTATGGGAACTCAAATGAGGTGGTTCTTTTGAGCACCCAAATCAGATGTTTAAACTGATGGATAAGAAAATATTCACAATTTTACGCTCAAGGTTTTTGTTTTATCTTGAGGTATGGGTAGAATTTTCATCTAACAATTTACTACAAAATCTTTTGCCGTGGTGCTCATTTGAAGGGTCTCAATAAAACACTAACATTGACGAGTCATGTCACGTGGGCCAGCACATGAGATTTCGGTACTTATTGCATTGGTGAGCAGCCAATGTTCAGGCCTGTCTGGGCAGTCTTGTCAGAGCATTCACACAAACGCATGAAAGAAGATGAATGCCCAGTGGATAGATCATGAACATTTTAGACTAAGTTTTGGGCAGACAAAAAAGTCATGACTGGTGGGAAATGGGTTAACTTATGATCTAGGCATATTATAGTGCTAGAAATAAGCCAGAGAATTCAACTAGTCCGGCTGGCAGCCTGAGGGCAAATGCAACTTGCCCCCAACAATTTTAACTTGCCCTGCTCGATTCATTCATTCATAAAATTCCTAAAAATGCTGATACATGAAATATTTGTTTGTTTGAGGCATTACACTGTCAACAATTTTCCAGTAATTTTAGGACAGCTTACTGGGTTTAACCAGTACTAAGCAACTGAGATAAGTGCCTTGCTCAAGGACACAACACAGGCCCAGGTGAGAATCGAACCCATGACCTTGAGATCAAGGATCCGACGCTCTTCCATGTGAAAAAATTCTGTAATCAAACAGTATAGTTTTAACATGTACAGATATTGCTCAAAATATGGAGACACAATGGCAACCAGTGAAGGCCCTTATAATAAGTCTGATTTCAGGTCTGTACTGTTTGCCAGAGAAGTCTGATATGGGTCTGTACTGTTTGCCTGGACCTGAACTTCAAAAGAAAGGTTCATAGTTTTAGACTGTTAAGTTGTTTTAAGCTGGCAGCATGGCAACATCTTATCCATTTATTAATTTTCAGTGAACATGCAAACCTTTAATAAAAATGTGAGAGAAATATTATTTCAAGTTTTAGAATTTTAGATTGTCCAGGGGGCAACCTTCTGAGACACTCAGCTTGCCCCCAGCAAATTTAACCAGTGGGGGGCAAGTGGGCAATTGCTTTTTTCTAACACTGTATTACAAACCTGATTCACCACATATTGCTCTTTCTGGTCATGTGAGTGTTTGGCTTTTAAAGTAAGGTTAAACTCCACAGAAATTGCTAGTCAGCTCACCTGAGCCATTGGCTTGTGAGCTATTGTGATCATTGGATGTCAGTCGTCAGTCATGTGATGTCCGTCGTTAACAATTGCTTCAAAGGACATCTCCTAAACTACTGGCTGGATTTTTACCAAACTAGGCAGAAATGATTCTTATGTGGCCCTCTTCAATAATTGTTCAAATGGTTCTGGTCCGTTGTATGAGGGGTGATCAGAAAGTATGCGGAAAATAGTTGCCATTTCTACATTGTTTGATCAATAGAGCTGGAATTACAGCACATAATACTGCAACACATATGCAGTTGATCGGTTATAACATGCGTGATGTTAGTCGTCTACGTGCATTACAGTTGTTGTCAAGGCAACGCTATATAGCATGAAGCGGCCCATTTTACATTGCATTTTGAAGTTTTACTACACAACCAATTTAACTTCAACAATTAGTAAAATTTTGTTATGCTGGGATAGCCCATATTGCGTTCCATGCATGTTAAACGACATATTTACTCCTCTCATATGCAAACTTTCAAAGATTTATATCTAACAGATGGTATTCTAAATCGAAATGAATAACAGTACTGTCAAAAAGGCAAAGCATTCAACTTCTATGAACCCATTGCCTGTTTTGGCATGTCAATTCTTTAAAATAAACTATTTATATACTTCGTAAAACACCCTTTTTCAGGACAGTAGATCTAATTTTGATAAGTCCTATATTATAATTATTGTGATGAACACTGTCAAGAAAATAATTTTTTTATTTTAAATTTACAAAAACTTGAAAAATTGACACATTTTAGGCCTGCCCTTCGGACTGAAACCTATTAATTCGAATACACAGCGCAGCGGAATAAGATAAAAACCTCATATTATGATTAAAGAATGGTGGAATATTACTTTCCGTTAAAAATACCAATCATTTCAAACACAACTACGAGTTTTAGCCCCGAGAAGCAACCCAGGGGTACAGATGGGCCGGTTACAGCGAAGTGACGTCACAGCAGCGCCTCCTGCTCATATGCCTGACGTCACATTTTCTAAATTTTAATTTCAGTCAACTTGCTATGAATGGTAGTTTCTATCTGT
Source organism: Loripinus fragilis (assembly GCA_964019695.1). Taxonomy (NCBI): domain Eukaryota; kingdom Metazoa; phylum Mollusca; class Bivalvia; order Lucinida; family Lucinidae; genus Loripinus; species Loripinus fragilis. The sequence continues at coordinate 85,048,280 of OZ026517.1, forward strand.
GAATTTTCATTGCAATCGATAAAATCAATGTGATATAATAGCACTTTTCCGCGAACTTTATGATCACCCCTCGTATATCTAGGTCACACAGACTAAAAATAGATTTTGAGATGAAAACTTCAAAAATCTTCTTGTCTGAAACCACAAGGCCTAGAGCCTTGATATTTGGTATGTAGCATCATCTAGTTGACCTCTACCAAGTTTGTTCAAATTATGCTCCTGGGGCCAGAAATTGGCCCGCCCTGGGAGCACATGTTTTACATAAACTTATATAGGGAAAACCTGAAAAAATCTTCTTGTCTGAAACCACAAGGGCAAGAGCCTTGATATTTGGTATGTAGCATCATCTAGTCGACCTCTACCAAGTCGTTTATGCAGTGATTTTATTTGGGATTTTAGGAAGCTACCTATTCTTTCATATTAGGGAAAATATTTTATTAAAATTGGGAAAATAAGTGCTAAAATACATGAAATTGGGAAAATAAAGGCCATTTTTGGATTTGGAATGACTCCCATATAAGGTCCTAAAAATGGCCACATAAAATCACTGATATGTTTCTTTAGTGCACCCAAAACAAATGTTTAAACTGATGGATAAGAAAATATAAACAAATTTACGCCCCAATTTATTGTTTATCTGAAGTCCTGCTTGTAAAATCAAAATTTTGGTTTCACTGTATATACACAAAATAAGCCTATGAATATGTGATAAAACGGTGATATTTCAAATGAATTGTCTGTTGAATATCTAGCCCCAGGCCTGTTGATAAGAGTGCATAATTAAAAAAAATATTTTGCTCATTTCTCAACCAAAACATATGTTGTGGGTACTCAAAAGAACCATCTCAATGAGACGGTTCTTTTGAGCACCCAAAACATATGTTAAAGATGATAGGTAAGAAAATATTCACAATTTTACTCTCAAATTTTTGTTTACTTTGACCAATGTGATGATAATATTTTTTTTTCAGCATTCCTATGGGTTTGTTCAGTGCTGTGATAGAGATGCACGGCTGTTCTTTCACTACAGCGAATATCAAGGTGATATGGATACAGTACAGATTGGAGGTAACGCCAAAACAAAATATATATATATGTGGTTCCTATTACATGCCATAAAATATTAGAATAGATAGGTATAGAAAATATTTTATTTTGTGGAAACAGTTTACAAAGAAAATATACCAATATCTTTAAAAAGTGCCTTAAAGAGGCACGATTTAAAGATATTGGTATATTTTCTTATCACTGAAAAGGACCAAAAAATGTTTATGGTAGGGGATGAAAAATTAGGGTAGGCAAGGTGATAGGAACCACATTTATATTTTGTTTTGGCCTTAGAAGAATGAAATTGAAAGGTCTTATCTGACAGACTGAAGAAGTCGGATATCGAACCAACTACCCCTGGTTTACAAGGCAATAAGTTTGTCCACTACACCATGGCGGCTTAGTTGAACGAATTTAAATAATACATGATAATGTCACAAGGGTTAAGTTCTAGATTAAACATAATGACCCGTCCATAAGTTAATGGTACTCATCACATATCAGGGTTTGCACAGACCTGGAAAAGTCCTTGAATTTGACCTTGGTCCTGGAAAACTTCTGGAATTTGAAAAAAGTGCCTTTTGTCCTTGAATTCTGTCAAATCATCCTTGAAAGTATGAATTAGTCTTTGAAAAATATATAATACAAAAAGTCCTTTCAGATTTATTGGATGCGCAAAAAACCCTGTGTGAAAATCGCAAAAAACCCTGAAAATCGCTAGGTACATGTGCAGTTTTTCACATTGTATTATACAAAATTGGGAAGAAATTGAGTACTTGAGTTGAAAATGAAAAGTCCTGGAAAAGTCCTGGAATTCTGTATTCCCATTTCCGTACAAACCCTGCATATGCTTAAAGTCACTCTTTAGTTGCGTCTTTACTCATCATGATCAGGGCTTACCCTTGCTCAGAATTTGTTGTAGCCAACACTTTAGCCAAATGGAAAAGTTGGAGCCTAGAATGAAATTAACTTTAGCCAAGGTTTTAGCCAGAGAGTAGTAACAAGTTGTTTTGCATTTAACTCTTTGCCCGCTAGGGGGACTTTTGTTGTCCGCTGATAACTTTTGCAAACAGTTTGGACCCAGATCAGACCCGACAAAATATCGGGCCTGATCTGGATCCAAAATGTTTGACACCTGGATGCAGTGTTGTGCCTAGGTCAAGATTTCTGGGGGACACAGGTGTCCCTCTACCTGAATTTCAGGGGGACATCTACAAATTCTGGGGGACACACCAAATCTTTCAATTTTTTACCTGCTAAATTGTTATCCGGAAATTTCTGTTCATTTTTTATTTAAATTTGAGCTCGATGTCGATAGATTTGGCTCAAGAAGGGGTGTAGATGACAGTGAGGTAGTTTCTGCTGGTGCCCTAGTTTTGAATTCACCAGCAAATTTACTATTTCTATATTAAAATAGCTTTTTTTTTCTGGCCTTCTGCTATGAAATTCGAGTTTTCCGCCATTGTTGTTGTGTATTGGACTGTGCTAGTTACTTCCCTTTATTAGGTAACACTAAATACGGAAATAGTAGAAAACAGCGAAAAATTATAAGCAGATTTTCGAGGTGCGCCCTTAGGCCCGCGCTGGGTGCGTTTTTAAGGGACATCGGCGATAAAATCGCGGGAATCCCGCAATGCCGCGCTCTAGGCACAACACTGTGGATGGTATTGAAAAAATTCTGCATCCAAAGAGTAGAATATAGCACGATAATAAAGTGTGAAGGAAGAATAAAAGCAATATTTGAAAATCCAAAAACTGATCAAAATACACTTTTTTGCAAATATGTAATTTTTGAACCACCTAGACTGTACTTTTAGCCAATGACTTATATATGTAGCCACTCTCAGGCGTTTAGATAAGAGTGTGTAACAGAAAAATAATTTTCTTATCTCACAACCAAAACATATGGGGAGCGCAGTGGCTCAGTGGTAGAGTGCTTGACTCAAGACCGAAGGGCCGTGGGTTCGAGCGTCACCGGCGTCACTGCGTTGTGGTCCTTGAGCAAGACACATTTATCCTAGCTTTGTACTGGTTCAACCCAGGAAGATCCGTCCCTATATAACTGAAAGATTGTTGATGGGACGTAAAGAATCAAATCAAACAAAAAAAACAAAACATATGTTGTGGGTACTCATAAGAACCATCTCAATGAGACGGTTCTTTTAAGGACTCAAAACATATGTTGAAATTTATGGATAAGAAGATAATCACAAAATATTTACACCTTAAAAGTGTGGCATGTAGATAGAGCTTTCGACTGGAGATCAAGTACTAGTTTGAGACTCACCAAAGTCACTGTTGTGTTCTTGAGCAAGACACTTTATCCTATTCTTAGTACTGGTTCAACCAAGGAAGACAGGAAATCATCCCAACATGACTGAAAAATTGTTGACTGGGATGTAAAGCATCGACACAAACAAAACCACATTGGAAAATCCGAATGTTTATCAATTTCAGATGCAGTTGAGTTTCAGATGGCCTTTGACAGACGTAGTGGGCGTCCCATAGCCTGTGATATGGTGAGAGTAGATGCCAACTCGGTATCAGTAGAAGTTCTTAGTGAGGAGAGATACATTGGCAGTGTGGTGCAGGAGGCAAAACCACCGAAACAGAAAAATGTAAGAGTTAGGTCAACCTTAAAAATATTTTTGTTTCCCCTTACCCAACCCTGTTTTGCCGGTTTGGGTCGGTCGGTCGGAAACTTATTTTTTTTAACTAAAAATCTCAAATTAGATACCGATTAAACTTAATTGTATACTGTAAAACCTGTCTTAAGAGGCCATTCAAAAAAGACGTCGCATAATGCAGGTACCGGGCCGCATAGCGCAGTCAGTTACGTGTCTGGCTACAGATGCGTGTCTGACTGCAGATCCAGGGGTCGCGAGTTCGATCCCGGCCCGGTCCCATACTTTCGTGGAGACTGATCATGAAATAATTCCTACGGTCATTCTCCTCCCTTCCGCTGATTCATTCAAGAAGGGTTGTTGTCAGTTACAAGCGAAAGTATGTGCACAAATTACTGGTTAACCGCTTGTTCAAGCCTGCCCAGGAAAAAGTGTGGTTAAGTGAACTGACCGTCCCGCAATGACCATAGCTGTTGACTTGGGACGTAAAGCAACAAACACAAACAAGCATAATGCAGGTCAAAAGTATTGCATTGCAGAATGCCCCAAGGAGCATTCTGCAATACTTTCTACCTGCATTTAGCACCCATTTGTCATCCTTTGGGTATATCTTTGAGTGGCAGTTTTGGACAATTCTCTCAGATTGCAATGAAATTAAAAAAAATATTTTTGACTGAAAATTGAAATAAAATTTTTTGAGTAGGGCCTTTTTTCAGGGTCGGTCGAGTAAGGGGATTCAAATAAAATTTTAATTTATGCCTTAGATACTGAGTTTTGCTGTTTTTGAAGGCTCAAAAAATTGTCCCAAACTGTTGTGTGAGTACTGAGGAGTGCTTGACTCAAGATTGAGCGGTTGCTGATTCGAGCCTCACCGGTGGCACTGCATTGTGTCTTTAAGCAAGACACACTTATCCTCTGCTTAGTACTGGTTCAACCCAGGAAGACCCGTTACAACATAACTGAAAATTGTTGACCGGGATGTAAAGAATCAAAACAAACAAACTGTTGTGTTTGTGGCATTGCTGGGACTTCTAAACCATACCTTACCTTAATTTACCTTCTTTCATAGAACAAAAGCCTTTAATTCAGTCCAGTTTAATCCATTGTTACGAGTAATCTCCAATTAGTTAGAGTGTGGAGGAGGCCATTGTTCTTTGATCAGCTGTTAACAATTGACCATGACATTTCGATTTGAACATCAGAAAATTAGCAGTGCCTTTCAAATTTTAATGACTGAACATTATTTATCTGCATCTTTTGATGAGAGGTGTTTTCAACAGTCTCTAATTTTTCAGCTTGTTTTATTATTCATAGTTGTTTATTTATTTCACAACGTAATTAAAAAGGAAATAAAACAAACTCAAATGATTTTCTGTTGTCTTTATTTCTGTCCCATTTTCAACAGAAACAGTTTTACTACGTATGTACTGCAAAAGTATGTCGTGGAGAAATTGAACATGTACATTGTATTTAGGTGACATCACATTTTGCTCATGTCGAACTTCGGATAACTCAAATTATTTTCTCCATTCCCTTGGACTTTGAGATAATGAGGTTGACCTGTATTTACCTAGGTGCCTATCTAAGTTTGCACTGGTATTATGGATCTCGTCACATAGCACCTTTGTTTTCAGCTCTCTAAAAAGTATAATAACATAACTTATTGCATAAAAATAGTGCCACACGGTATTAAAGGCATGTTTTAACAGGAGCAAATCTATTTATTAACAATGGAATTCATGCACTGTTGAAACATGGTTTTGTGACTTTCACTATGTCTTACGAGGGCCACCGAATAAATCTGCCGTTTTCAAGAAAACTACAGGTGTACGTAATAGGAAAAGAAGGTTTTAGCTACCGATGTTGGAATGCTTAGCGTAATTCTATGCACAAAGGATCTCCATATGTCTGGACAAAAGCAATCACTGCTGAAGGCAGGCATTTAAATACACACTGAAATATGTCTCTGGTTCGAGTCGCGATCGGAGGAAAAATGAATCAGTAGTTCTACTTTCCTTGTGATGTCAGTAGAATATGCTTATCGGTCACAGACAGTTGATATTTGACTGGATAAATCATCATGTTGTCACAAAACTTCACTAAATACCAAATTATCTAAGCAAATCAGAAAATTGTGTGAGCCACCACACCGGGCACCACACATGTTGTTCAATATATTATTTGGCCCTGGATCGAGGATATTGAAAGAAAAACTCACCCCGTGACTTTCCATAAAATCAAAACAAAATAGTGCAAAAAATCTAAGCAAAATTAAGCCGAAATAATATGTTTTTATAAAATAATAGCGATCAAACATATCTTTTCAATGCATTAACATTTGACAGGTCCTTTGGCCTCAGTTTTCAACACCTCCCGTGGGACCTGGCAAATGTTAATGCATGAAAAAGTATGTTTGATCCTTATATTACTACACATACACATTTCTACAATTCAGGGCATGGCAGGATCTGTGGATGGCCTGGGAAGAGTAACTTACGAACACAACGGAGAATTCTTCTTTATCCCCTACGGACTAGATGATATAGTCGACAACGGAAATACTCACGTTAAGCCAGGCGATCAAGTTACATTTTTCATTGCAACAGACAAAAGGTAGGTACAGTAAAACCTGTCTTAAGCAACCACTCAAAAATTGGTTTTCATGACGGATTATCGCTTAATGCAGGTCAAAAGTATTGCAGAATGCTCCAAGAGAGCATTCTGCAATACTTTCGGCCTGCATTAAGATACCATCTGGCTTTAAGACCTTTTGTTTTGTCTATTTTTGAATGGCTGCTCAAGACAGGTTTTGCTGTATTATCCACTGCAGTACTCTGATTTATAGAATAGGTTACAATGAATTGCTGCGTAGAATGATGGTTTATCGATTAACCCTTATTCTGCCAATATTTTTTTGTCCTGAAAATGGTGTCTACTTTTTACATCTGCTGCATATATTCAGGTGCTTTTCAGACTAGATTTTATCATGGAAACTAACATTGAACCCTGATCAGACTGCTCCCAAGGAATCTGGGTCCATATTGTTTGCAATTTAGGCTTTCTTAAAACATAAGCGATGAGAGAGCAGACAACAAAAGTAGTGACTGGCAGGAAAATATCAATTAAGTTTTAACCCATAAAGCGCCACCTATAATTTGCAGCGAACGACAATTTAAATTTTTCCACTTTTTCAAAAATAACAAATAAGGCATAATTTTTTCTGAAAATTAGGTAAGATATCGCAAAATTTGTCGTCTGCTGCAGTTGTGATTGGCGCTTTAAGGGTTAACACAAGCAGTTAATCATTTGTCTTAACCTTTTACATGTACCTGCCAGTCATTACTTTTGCTATTTTATCTTTTTCTGCTTATTTTTCTTAGGTAGCCAAAATTGCAAACAATATGGACCAAGATCAGATTGTCATATACATGTAAAAATCAAGAAAAAATTTCCTCGCTGGCTCGGTTTTAGAAATTTCGAATTATGTTTTACTGACAGTGAGCAGGCCACTTAGCACCACAATTTTAATTTTAATCCAAAAAGTCTCTCTGTTTAGCTAGTACTATTGTCACAGCATTATCCTGCTTATTTTCTGTGAAATTTCTTATTTCGAACAACTTGTTGTAATGAACTTTGTACTAGGAAAAGTCCTACTATTCCTACTTTTTACATTGATAATCCCAACTGTTTCACTACTTTTTTCCAAATTTTTATCCCTACTTTTTCCCTATGTTTTGGTTGAAGAGCACTTGAAAGCCTGTGTATATACAAGAATCAGATAAGGAAAATGTCTTACGATGCCGACTCGGGTATTATTGTTCAGTTACTTTGGTTGGAATATTACAATTTATGGTAAAAAAAAAGCTCTGACATTAACAGGAAAGCAACTAGAAGTGTGATTGAAGTGAGTACAGAACCTATATTTAACCTTTATTTTTGGTGAAAACCCTATAAAAGAACCTATATTTCGTGTGAAAGAAACCTATACAAAACCTAAATTTTTCAAGTTGGCTGCTAGGAGGCCTGTTAAGTTCTATCTCACATACCCATACCAGCCCGTAGGAAAGATAAAAAACACATGTAAGGCGGCCGCACGCTGGTCACACGTTGATCGGTGACGTCATTATAATGAATATGCGTAACACTGAGATGCGACATGGTGATGTCATTTACATCACCATGTCGCATCTCAGCGTATTCAGGATGTTCTGGAAGTCCTTTTGATGTTTTTCTAATACAAAATGAGGTAATTAGTGGTGAGCGAGAAAAAGAATTCATAATTGGTGTGAGGGTGGGATAGAAAAATCCGTCCCTCACAATCACTGTTTGTCATCACTCGGCAAGCCTCGTGACCCCAATCGGTGATCCTCGGACAGATTTTTCTATCCCACCCTCACACTCATGATGGATTCTTATAACACTGAATTGTTAGATAACGAAACAATCAGATTTTTTTTATCTCAAACTTCTTGCAAAGAGCATTTGCAAGATGCCCTTGCCAAAAATGTGGACAAAAGAATTAGGACAAAAGAATTAGGTCTGCAGTATTTCAAGCAGGCTTGTCTAAGGTAAATTTTAACTCATTTATGAAATGCCCATAAAATGGTACTTTGCAGACCCATTCAAAGGACAATATTTTCAGAATTGGGGAAGCGGAATAACATAATCAGACAAACTGATAAACGAAAGGCTATGAACAGTCATCATTTTATCTTTTATCCAAGAGAAAGTTCAGTTCTCTTATGATTATCACTACAACTTTTAAAAGTAATAAGGTTGCAAAGATCAGGAATCGATACAATCAAGTACCACACCTGACCCAGGATACCAATGGGAAAGTGACAAACTCACAGAAGACACCACAAACGAGAGCCAAGAGGTCAGCCCTTTCCCAGCAGGTGACCACAAAGCACATATAAACAGACGCGCACAAAACATAGCAAACACAAGACAGAACAAAAACATAAAAGATCCACAAAAGAAGTACCGCCTTGGAACGGTCAGTAAAATATTTTACTGGAGGGCTTAAACCGGTTTAATGGTGCCAACCTCACCCTTAATTCAGATGTGGATCAAGACACATAAATATTTGGTTTGCATGAAAGACCCCTAACTTATCAATGCATCAACTCCTAAAACATATAAATCAAGATATAACAAGGAGATAAAGCAAGGATAAGGACTCAACAGTAAATTAAACTGAATACCGGAGCAAAAGAAATCCAACAGGTAAACCCCGGTGGGCCCGACAAACAGCCAAAGCATCAGGCCCCTACCATCTCATCAATAGATAAGTCTTTAAGTCGGAACCATCATAGAGTCTGAAGTCCGACCCACCGGCGTGCAATTAAAGAGGAAAGCAAAGTTGCCAACCGTGATTGGGTTGACTACCAAGCATGCAGTCTGTTGCAATACATTAATGTTATAGCCAATCTTTTTATAATGGGAAATTATTTTAATGAACTGCGCTGAAAAATTATTAGAGCCAACAATCTTCTTCAACTTATACACCAAGTCACCATAGAAATCAGGTTCCGAAAGTCCTTGGCGCAAGAGAGATTTAAGTCCAACTTGGAATTTAGAAATCAACTCATAGTATCGTCTATAAAATTTTGAAAATGTTTTGCGAAGTTTATGATACCGATAGCCCTGTTTAAGAAGTTTCTGAGTTAACAATTTATTGCGAGTGTTGAAGTCAGTAACATAGCTAGATGCTCTAGCAAAACGAATGAGTTGAGAGATATAGACTCCATAGGATGTAGAACGAGGAACATCACCATCTAAAAATGGGAAATTGACAATTTCAAAATCAAAGTCGTCACGTTTATCATAAATTTTGGTAGAAACAATATCATTAGAAATTGACAAATGCAAGTCTAAAAATGCGGCTTCGGTATCAGAGGCATTGGCTTTATTAAGTTGGAGCTCTGAAGGGTATATTTGACTAACCATATTTTCAAAATAAACATTATTAATATTTAAAATATCGTCCAAATATCTGGAAGTAGTGTTAAACGCATCAATAACATCAGCCTGCTTATCATCAGAAAGAGACATCATAAAGTCCCTTTCATAACAAAACAGGAATAAATCTGCAACCAGGGGAGCACAATTAGTGCCCATAGGAATCCCAACTACTTGTCTATAGAGCTTAAAACTCTTTCCTTGTTAGTGGCAACTTTTGTCATCTACTGATAATCATTGCAAACAGTTTGAACCCAGATCAGTTTGATCCGGACATAACACCTGTCCTGATGGATACAGTCCATTTGATCCTCTGATAGCGTTCCTGACAAAAAGTTCTTGAAAAGGTTAATTTTGAAAGAAGTCAGCAGACGACGGAAAAGCTATAAGATTATCCAGCTTGCAAAGACTTAGAGTAAACTATTTATTTATAGAAATGGAAGATTATCCCTATGGCTTAACTGTTTCCTTATTAGGGCCACTTTTTTCATGTGCTGATAATCATTGCAAAGAGTTTGGACCCAAATCAGGACCGACATTCTTTCTGTCCTGATCTAGATCCAAACAGTTTGACACTTTGATAGTGTTCCTGAAAGAATTTCTTGAAAAGTTTAATTTTAAAAGAAGGCAGCAGACCACAGAGAAGCAAGAAAGATTATCCAGCTTGCAAAGAGTTACAGGGGACAAAAATATTTAAATATTGCACTTGTCCTGCAGGACAAGTGACTTACAGTTTTCACTCGTCCTGCAAACACATGCACTTGTCCTTTAAAAAGCGTATGCAATAAAGAACATAAGGTAGTTATATGTAATATGACTCCCTCGAGTAATTCTTCCTAAAGCACTCATCGTACAGGATGAGCGCTTTGGGAATATTACTCATCCTTTCTAGATTTCACTCGTAATTACGAGCGGACGAGTGGAATTTCTGTCTTCTGAGTTATCTTTCTTTTTTTAGAAATGGAAACCTACATGCTCGTAAGGTGGAGCCAGTTGAAGCCCCACTTAAGCTTCAGAAGTTCGAGGGTGTTGTCTGTTCCATGAAGGATTCCTTCGGATTCATTGAACGAGCCGACGCTGTGAAGGAGATATTTTTCCACTACAGCGAATACATGGGCAATATTAATGAACTCTTACTGGGAGATGATGTGGAGTTCGAAGTGCAAACAAGAAATGTAAGGAATTTTTTCGTATTGTATATAGATCCAGATAATGAATAGTATAATTACTGTATCTCGTACAGTAAAATAGAACTTAAAGCAGTTTGATCTGGCTCTACACACAACACGCCCTTTGTACAAATATTCCTACTTTGACCCAAAACCAAAACCATTTTGAATTACCTCTAAAACAAGTTGAAATATTCAATCTAATGGTGCTGTCTAAAAGATTTTACCACCACACTAAGTATATAGGTGAAGTTAATCTGTTCAGCTCCTTAAACATGATTCCAAAACATATAAACAGAGCACTCATCATGGTGTGACCTTCTGAGTGCCTGTGACATGTGTCTGACCACAACTTAACCTTGTAAATCATAAAATTTGGAAAATATCCAACCAGTTCTTTCAGTATAGTCCCGCTTTGAAAAAGTGGGGGATATATTGGATTTGGGTTGTCTGTCATTCCGTCCGTCCATCTGTCCGTCAAAATTTTGTTTCCAATCAATATCGTGAGAACTATTTTAGAGAATTTATCCAAATTTTGCATGTGTATTGATATTGACATGATCCAGCTTGGGATTGTTACATGTCGTTTTTCCCAAATTTATACCAAAGTAATGGCCCTTGATTTACGCCGAAATTTCGTTTCCGCTCAATATCTTGAGAACAAATTGACAGAATTTCACCAAATTTTATATATGCATTCATATTGACAAGATCTACGTTGGGATTGTCACAGGGCGTTTTCGCAAATTTGTACCAGAGTTATGGCCCTTGATTTGCGCAAAAATTTCGTTTCTGCTCAATATATTGAGAACAAATTGACAGAATTTCACCAAATTTTATATATGCATTCATATTGACAAGATCTAGCTTGGGATTTTTACACTTTATTTTTCGTTCATTTGTACCAGAGTTATGGCCCTTGATTTATGCCAAAATTTCGTTTCTGCTCAATATCTTGAGAACTAATTGACAGAATTTCACCAAATTTTATATATGCATTCATATTGATAAGATCTGTGTTGGGAATATCACACGACATTCGCACATATGTACCAGAGTTATGGCTCTTGATTTGAGCCAAAATTTCATTTCCGTTCAATATCTTGAGAACAAATTGTCATAAGTTCACCAAATTTTATAAATGCATTCATATTGACAAGATCTATGTTGGGATTGTTACACTTTATTTTTCGCACATTTCTACCAGAGTTATGGTCCTTGATTTATGCCTAAATTTAGTTTCCGTTCAATATCTTGAGAACTAATTGCATATATATTGACAAGATCTACGTTGGGATTGACAAACTTCATTTTTCACACATTTGCACCAGAGTTATGGCCCTTGACAGAATTTCACCAAATTTTATATATGCCTTCATAATGACAAGATCTAGTTTTGGAATGTGGCACATCATTTTTCGCAAATTTATACCTGAGTTATGGCCCTTTATTTATGCCAAATTTTGTTTCAGCTCAATAACTTGGGAACAAATTGATAGAATATCACCAAATTTTATGTATGCATTCATATTGACAAGATCTAGTTTGTAACAGAGCTATGGCCTTTGATTGATCTCAGAATTTGTTCCGGCTAAATATCTTTAAATTTTCCTGTTAAATATCTTTAGAACTTGGCCTTTTTCATATATAAAAGTGCTGCAGCGGGGCTACAGTCAGATTCTCTGACAATTCTAGTTTAGAATTTTTTTGCCAAGATATGACTTGTGTTCTGAGTAGCATTACTGAGAGACTAATCTCTGTCTTCACTATTGATGAAACAACCATTATTTATACAACATAATATATGCATGTGCATGACAATTTCAACAAATTGAGCTGTCTGCTCAGAGAAGACTTGAGCTAGCCTGGACATCAACCCAGTGAGATCTGGTTCTTTATTTGGTGCTCAGCTGGAGGTTTCTTCACGCTAGCAGCAATGACTCCAATCAGATGCCCAGTCTGATCTGAGTCTTTGCTGGGTGCACAGACCATATGTCTAGATAAACACAAATTTTGCATGCAAAATTTCGATTTTTTCGTATCTGTCAGTTTTGTTGTTTGCTTTGGGTGCTCAAAAGAATCTTCTCATTGCGATAAGAGTCCGTGCTCGATAAGAGTAGGGTGACGAAACAGATTTACAGTTAGAAGTATGAAGACTACCTGTATTCGTCCAATCGGGTGAATAAAGTACATGGATCATAACCTTGCCAACTACGTAACTCTACTCTTATCGCGCACGGAATCTACTTCTTTTGAGTTCCCACAACTGTTACATATGTTTTGGTTTGAGGAATAAGAAAATTAATTTTGAATTACGCACTCTTATCTAGAGGCCTGACAGACCATTTAGATGGTTGTCCTGCACAAACACATTTGAGCCGCGACATGGGATTTCAACAATATGGTATGTATGACCGGCAAAGGCTCAGACCAGCCTGCGCTTATGCACAGTCTGATCAGAGCCTTTGCTATTCACTTGAATATTCTATGAGTGTTAAGCTACTGACTGAACATCATTTGGAGTTTCTAAGCTTAAAGGGAGGCTGCACAGGCTCGTCTGAATCTACACTTGTTAAAATGTTACATTGTTGGAAATCATATTGGCTTCGACGCGAGAAAACCTGTCTTCGGGGGTTTGCGAACAACACAGGGGCAGACCAGCCTGCGCATCCGCGCAGTCTGATCAGTGCCTTTGTTATTTGCTTTTAAGAAAGTATCACATATAAAATTGCTGCAGGTGAAATTTCAATTTTCTAGCTAGTCTCTGTAGCTGAGGAGACTGGTTTGAGTCTCGCTATATTGGAAACCCCAAAGAAGGGTTTGTTGCGACAAGGCCCATATTCTATTGGTGTTAAGCAGCTACTAATTGGACATAATTTGGAGTTTCTAAGCTTAAAGGGAGGCTGCACAGGCTCGTGTTAAAATGTCACATTGTTGGAAATCATATGTCAGGCAGGGCTTACCCTGGCTCAGAATTTGTTGTAGCCAACACTTTAGCCAAATAGAAAAACTTGAAGCCAAATGAAATTAACTTTAGCCAAGATTTTAGCCAGAAAGTAGTATCAACAAGTTGTTTTTTATTTAACTCTTTGCCCGCTAGGGATGACTTAAGTTGTCTGCTGATAACCTTTGCAAACAGTTTGGACCCAGATCAGGCCCGACAAAATGTCGGGCCTGATCTGGGTCCAAACTGTTTGGCACCCGGAGGGTATTGAAAAAATCCAACTTGAGGAGAGTAAATTATGGCACATTAATAAAGTATGAAGGAATAATAAAAGCAATATTTGAAAATACAAAAGCTGATCAAAATACACTGTTTCGCAAGTATGTAATCTTTGGACCACCTAGACTGTACTTTAGCCAATGACTTATATTTGTAGCCACTCTACATTTTAATAGCAAATGGCTACAATGGCTAATGACAGGGTGAGCCCTGTCAGGGCTCATTTGTGATAAAAAAAATTGTAGGGCAAAGAAGTTGCAGTCAACATCACTCCCCTACCTGAAGGTACAGTGATATTTGAGGACATTTCAGTGGAGAGAAAGACTGGTAAAATATTGAAGACATTGAAACAGAACAGAAGAATGAGTGATCCTCTCGGAGGAAGAATTCAATATGAAACAGCCAAAGGGTAAAATGTTTAAAATGTTTGATCAATATTGGTTAAAACCAGTTTATAATGTTTGTTTCTCATGTGACATGTAAAACTTTGAAAATACACACTTCTGCCATATAAACCACAGGGTTTGCACAGGCTTGAAAAGTACTTGAGTATACAGAACTGTCTTGAAGTCCTTGAAAATTAAATTTGCCTTGAAAAGTACTTGAAAAAAACACTCAAAGGTCTTAAAAAGTCATTGAATTTTAACATTTACAGGAGGATTCAACACTGTCTTTGGATACCTAAATCAGTATAAAATTGTGGTGCCTTTATTTTGTGCAGCATATGCTGCACCAAATGAAGGCACAACAATTTTATACTAATTTTCTTGTACTAATTTCTCCATTCTCAGTCTAGCATTTCGGAAGTAGAATTTTAACACTTAAATCAGGATTTCATAAACTTTTAGTCCTTGAAAACTGTAAGATAGTCTTTAGAAGTCCTTGAAAAGTCCTTGAATTATGAACCCTGAACCAACTAAATATCATACATGGGTGCAATCTACCAGAGCCATCACTATTCACACACTGTGCATGCATCATGAGTATCATTGTTTTTAGCTCTTCTGAGCTCTCATAGTCTTATAATGGGAAAACTTTAAAAAATCTTCTTCTGAAACCATGAGGTCCATAGCTTTTTTATTTTTAGTATATAGCAATGTCTAGTGATCCCTACATGAATCCTGTCAACAGGAAATTTGGACCCTGGGGTCCAAATTGGCCATGCCTGAGAGTCAATAACTTCCACGGACTAAGCTTAAAATAATATTCTTCTCTAAAATCGTAAGGCTCACAGCTTCTGTATTTAGTATGTAGCAATGCATAGTGGTTCCCTATGTAAATGCTGCCAACCTTGTCCATGGACACCAAACTGGCAATGCCACAGGGGTTATTTGCTTACATTGACTCCATGGGTGAAAGTTTTCAGGATTATTCCTGAATTCAGGATTTTGAGGCTGACTTTCCACAGAAAGTCAGCCTCAAAATTCTGAATTAGGGAGATAACAATAGCTTCTCTGAATTTTTTCAGTGTTTCTAAAGGCAATTGACCATTTAATCTTGAAATTGAAAATATTTAGTGGGTATACTGCAAGTTTTAAGATTGGAGTTTTGAAAGTTCAGGATTTTGGAAATTTTGAACTTTTACTCATGTGACTTGTAATAAAAAACAACTACTTAAAATTCTTCTTTGAAACCATGAGGCAAACAAGAATTAAGCTGATTTAATCTAAAGATCATAACTGCCTGACATTATAAACAGTATTCTATGCTTTTCTTATTTTGTCGGATAATGTTTAAATCACAGGTTTAGATCAATAAAAATTTTTTAGCATAAAATTGTAAATATATACTTACCCGTCCGTTTTATCATATGTTTGGGGTGTTCAAATGAACCGTCTCATTGAGACGGTTCTTTTGAGTACCCACAACATATGTTTTGGTTGAGAAATAAGAAAATTATTTTTTTGGTACACACTCTTAACTAAAGGCCTGTTAAATGTAGCCATTGACTGATTCAAGCAACAGTAGCAAAAAAAATCTATTGACTTGTGCAGTTTTAACAACAAAGATTTTCAAGGGGAAATTAAGAGTTAGATAATTATGCATGGGAATTTAACTGTTTGCATACTGGGTAATTTTGCAGTCTTTATTGGTTGCCTGCAGATTTTTTTTCGATTCAACTTTTAAAAAAGAAATTCAGAAATATCATAGTTTCAAATCAATCGGACCCACAAAACAGCGGGCCGGATCTGGGTCCAAATGTTTGCAAAGGCTATTAGCAGTTTGCTTTTGTCAATTATTTTGTCGATTCTAGTGGGTAAAGAGTTAGTGCAACTTTTGTCAAAGAAACATACGCAAGATAACGTAACATATAAAATTTATGAAATGAATTGTCTCAGGGTTCCCACAAGCTCTGGAAATCATGGTAAACCTGGAAAATCACGAAAAAAATTTACATGCATGGAAAAATCATGGAATTTGAAAACCTGAATAACCATGAAAAAATCATGGAATTTGTGAAATAATTTGACAAAACCACCAGTAGCCAGAAAACTAGCTGTCAGACACACAAACTTGTGTGTCTGACAGCTAGTTATACCCCCCGCAAACTTTGTTTGTAGGGGGTATACTGTTTTCACATTGTCCGTCCGTCCGTCCGTAACGCTTTGTTTCCTTAATAACTCCAAGAGACATTGCCGGATTTTCATCAAACCTTGCAAACATGTTCATATATGCAAGACAAATACTTTAGAAAAAAAAGTAAGGGCTAGGGGCCAATTCTATTAGAGATATTTCCCTTTTTAGTTCTAAATGGCTTTTAATATAGTGCTTTATGCTTATGCTATTATAGGCCATACACGGGCCGATCAACTCCTACCACAGCTTTAGATGGAACAATTTGATACTTTTCCTATACAATGTAGACACATTGAACATATGCATGAAGGAGTTTGGTTTAGAAAAAATATTTTTTGACAAAATGACAGCTGTGAGAACTTATACAATTTTTCTCTAATAAGGCTTTTGTATATGCATAGATGGTGCCTTCATGGGCCGATCAACTCCTACCACAGCTTTTTATGGAGCAATTTGATACTTTGCCTATGCAATGTAGACACATTGAACATATGCATGAAGGAGTTTTGTTCCGAAAAAATATTTTTTGGCAAAATGACAGCTGTGAGAACTTAGACAATTTTTCTCTAATAATGCTTGTGTATATGCATAGATGGTGCCTTCATGGGCCGATCAACTCCTATCACAGCCTTTGATGGAACAATTTTATATTTTGCCTATACGATGTAAACACATTTAACATATGCATGAAGGAGTTTTGTTCAGAAAAAAGCCGATCAACTCCTATCACAGCTTTTGATGGAACAATTTTATACTTTGCCTATACAATGTAAACACATTGAACATATGCATGAAGGAGTTTTGTTCAGAAAAAATAATTTTTGACAAAATGACAGCTGTGAGAACTTAGACAATTTTTCCCTTATTAGGCTTTTGTATATGCATAGATGGTGCCTTCATGGGCCGATCAACTCCTACTACAGCTTTTGATGGAACAATTTGATACTTTGCCGATGCAATGTAGACACATTGAACATATGCATGAAGGAGTTTGGTTCACAAAAAATAATTTTGACAAAATGACAGCTGTGAGAACTTAGACAATTATTCCCTTATTAGGCTTTTGTATATGCATAGATGGTGCCTTTATGGGCCGATCAACTCCTGCCACAGCTTTTGATGAAGCAATTTGATACTTTGCTGATGCAATGTAGACACATTGAACATATGCATGAAGGAGTTTGGTTCACAAAAAATAATTTTGACAAAATGACAGCTGTGAGAACTTAGACAATTATTCCCTTATTAGGCTTTTGTATATGCATAGATGGTGCCTTTATGGGCCGATCAACTCCTGCCACAGCTTTTGATGAAGCAATTTGATACTTTGCCTACACAATGTTAACACATTGAACATATGCATGAAGGAGTTTGGTTCACAAAAAATAATTTTGACAAAATGACAGCTGTGAGAACTTAGACAATTATTCCCTTATAAGGCTTTTGTATATGCATAGATGGTGCCTTTATGGGCCGATCAACTCCTGCCACAGCTTTTGATGAAGCAATTTGATACTTTGTCAATACAATGTAGACACAAGAACATATGCATGAAGGAGTTTATAATTTTTGTTGAACTTAGACAATTATCCCCTTATATGGCTTTTGTATATGCATGGATAGTGCCTTTATGGGCCGATCAACTCCTACTACAGCTTTTGATGGAGCAATTTGATAATTTGCCGATACAATGTAGACACATTGAACATATGCATGAAGGAGTTTATAATTTTGTTTGCACAGATTCTACTGAAATCTTCTTATCAAAACTAAGGTCTTCTTGTTCGAACTATAACTTGCCAAGTTTTTTCACTGACTCTCACTGTGCGGGGGGTATCTTATAAGCATTGCTTATTGACTTTTTTCATTTTCTGGCTATTTGTGTGTCTGACTGCTAGTTTTATGGCTATTGGTGGTTTCAAGTTTAAATTATTTCAACATACATACATGGTCAACAAGCATGCTTATTTAAATACATTACTGTTGCTGCATTCTTAATTTATGCTCTGCATGGTGAAGATGGTGCTAAAAGGGGAGGTTGGAGGCTGTGTGTTAAAAAGTCATGGAAATTACATTGTTGAATCAACAATGTTGATCATGTAAAATCATTGAAGAATCATGGAATTTTGTTTTGTAATTTCTGTCGGAACCCTGTCGCCTATATACCACCATCTATTGTTAGTAATACAGTATGTGTTTTTGCAGGCCAGGTGAAATCCCTTATGGTGATAAGGACCAGAAAGGGGAATATACTCTTCAACAAGGGGATGTAATAGAGTTCAGTATTGCCACAGATCGCCGAGATAAACTTCAGAGAGCCACAAACATTGTGCTGCTCGATGAAACTTTCGAGAAAACTACGGAACGAAGAGAAACTGTAAGTAATGTTGCTTTTTGAGGACATGGTCGAGCCACAGGTTTAGATAAACAAAATTTCAGTGTAAAGATGTAAATATTTTCTTAACCATCAGTTTAAACATATGTTTTGGTTGCTCAAAAGAACCGTCTCATTGAGACGGTTCTTTTGAGTACCTACAACATATGTTTTGGTTGAGAAATAAGAAAAATAAATTTTCCTTATGCACTCTTAACTAAAGTCCTGTTGAGCTCAAGATTTGGATTTAATGCAAAATTTCTAATTATTTGAACTCATTTAAGCCTAGCATCCTTTTTGTTAAACATTGGCAAACAGTGCAGACCCAGATCAGATGCCGCACAATGCAGCATCTGATCAGGGTCTCCACTGTTTTCTTACAGAATGTTCTATTAAAATTTGAATAAAAATGAAAAATACCACCCAACAACCCTTAAAATGGAAATGGTTTGGTCCAGTTGATAAGAGTGGGAAATTCCATTTGGCTTAATTAGGTTAGTAATATGTCTTATGGGAGCCATAGCCGAAAATAATATGCTTTTACTCAACTTTAAACAATAAAAATTTCTTATTTCTCTAAGAAAATATATGTTGTGGGCATAGGTCAAATAAGCAAAAAATTGAAACAATTGCCGATAATTTCTTATCAACCGGTCTATACATATCAGGGTTCGCACAGGTTTAAAAAGTACTGAAAAATCACACAAAGGCCTTGAAAAGTCCTTGGCTTCTTCTATTTTCTGTAGGAATTAACACTGTTGATAGTTTGTTTGTTTTGTTGCTTTACGTCCCAAGTCAACAGCTATGGTCATGGCGGGACGGTCAGTCCACCTAACCACACTTTTTCCTTGGCAAGCTTGAACAAGCGGTTAACCAGTAATTTGTGCACATACTTTCGCTTGTAACTGACAATAGCCCTTCATGAATGATTCAGCGGAAGGGAGGAGAATGACCGTAGAAATTATTTCATGATCAATCTCCACGAAAATATTGGACTGGTCGGGATCAAACTTGCTGCCCCTGGATCTGCAGTCAGATTCGCATCTGTAGCCAGACGTTACCGACTGCGCTACACGCCCCGGTCAACACTGTGGATAGAGATTTAAATCAGAATAAAACTTTTGTGCCTTTATTTGGTGCAGCAAATGCTGTACCAAATAAACCCACAACAATTTTATACTAATTTTCTACTACTAATTTCTCCATTATCTCAGCCTAGCATTTCTGAAGTAGAATTTTAACACTTATATCAGGATTTTTCATAATCATTTAGTCCTTGAAAGCTGTAGGATACTCTTCAGAAGTCCTTGAAAAGTCCTTAAATTTTACTCAAACCTGCCTGTATGAACCCTGCATATGTTTTAGGCCCACAAAAGAACAGTCTCAATGATACAGATCTTTGAGTGCCCACAATGATTATTTTGGTTTATAAGAAAAGAAATTAGTTCATAATATCTCTCTCTCTTTAAAGCTTGGTTGTGGATAACCATTTGAAGTGTCTCATTCAGAGAAGAATTCAATAAGTTTGAATATGGAGCATTGTTTAACCCTTACTCCATAGGCTATTTTTAGATCAGGACATCATTTTCTATTTTTAGACATCATTGAAAAAAATCAAGAAAATTTTAAATAAAGTTTTGAAGACTTTTGAAATGGAAAATGATTTTCCATGATATTTTCAAATACATAGTATTTCAAAGGCATCAAAAGACGCTATCATGGAGTAAAGGGTTAATCTACTCTTTGCAAGGTTACAATTTTCCTTTCAACATAGGCCATTATGCAAGGCATTTTGTTAGAACCTAAAAGTACCGCATCAATTGATAGAGATGAGTACACACAACTGTCTATTTTCTTGGAAAGATTAGAGAGGTGGCAGGCTGAATACTCCTTTTACACAGATCCAAATGCCTAAAAATTGTAATTATTTTCTTTTCAATCATTTTAAACATGTGTTTTGGGTTCTCAAAACAAACACTCAGTGAGACGATTCTTTTGAGTACCCACAACATGTGTTTTGGTTTTGAAATAAAAAAAATAATTTTCAGTTACGCTTATCTTGAGGCTTCTTTTAGGGGAAACTCAAAAGATTAATCCCTATGGGAGGATCTTTTGAGTACCCACAAAAAAGCTTTTAGGTCGGTGCTTAGAAAATAGGGAAATATCTCAGAAATTTAACTTCTAATCAATATGCGGAATAATGGGTATATTTTAAGCATCTAACACTCGATATCCAAGTCAA
Source organism: Loripinus fragilis (assembly GCA_964019695.1). Lineage (NCBI taxonomy): Eukaryota > Metazoa > Mollusca > Bivalvia > Lucinida > Lucinidae > Loripinus > Loripinus fragilis. The sequence goes on from OZ026517.1 coordinate 85,069,500, forward strand.
GGCACTAACTAATAAAAAAAAATCTGAATAACATTGTGTGTAAAGAAATAAAAGAAAGACGATGTGAGCCATGACATGAGATTTCCAACAATATGGTATGTGCGACCAGCAAAGGCTCAGACCAGCCTGCGCATATGCACAATCTGATCAGAGCCTTTGCTAGTCACTTGAATATTCTATGACTGTTAAGCTACTGACCGAACATCATTTGGAGTTTCTAAGCTTAAAAGGAGGCTGCATAGGCTAGTCTGAGTCTATTCATGTCAAAATACCACATTGTTGAAAATCACATGTCGCAGGTCATTTATGATGATCATGTTTCAGATAAGGTTTAATCCTTTGTATTCTGATGGATTTTCCCATACATATTGATACAATAAGTATGGGACTGTCCATTGTGTCTTTTAAGGGGTCACAGGTAGATTTATCTAAATTATAAATGTATTTATGTCCCTGAAGGTTCTCTTGATTTTAGCAAACAGTGCCAACCCTGATGAAATGCAGCATTATGCTGCATTTCATCTGGGTCTTCACTGTTTGCCAAAGTACTCATAAAGGGGTTTCCAGTATACAGAGGGTTAAATATTCATATTTCTTTACAAGGAAACGTATCTTTTATTTGGAGTATACAACAACATTGTCTACAACAACATTGTCTACCGGGCCACGTAGCGCAGTCGGTTACGTGTCTAGCAACAGATGCTAGTCTGACTGCAGATCCAGGGGTCGCGAGTTTGATCCCGGCCCGGTCCCATACTTTCATGGAGATTGATCATGAAATAATTTGTACGCTCATTCTCCTCCCTTCCGCTGAATCATTCAAGAAGGGTTGTTGTCAGTTACAAGCGAAAGTATGTGCACAAAGTACTGGTTAACTGCTTGTTCAAGCTTGCCCAGGAAAAAGTGTGGTTAAATGAACTGACCGTCCCGTCATGACCATAGCTGTTGACTTGGGACGTAAAGCAACAAAACAAACAAACAAAAACAACATTGCTCAATGCAGAAAAGATATTTAAAGATAACCAATGTGTTGGTGATTTGGTTATGATGTGATCATGGCTTAGCTCTGAAAATTTAGAATTTTCTATGAAATTATGGAAATTTTCCTTCAGTTTCTTTATAAAATCATCGCTTTGTTAAATGTTTCACCTCAAGCTCAAATGATTATCGTGGACCCCATGATAGTGTTATATAGATTCTATGCTGTAAATGTTTTGATGGATCAAGAACCCCAAATTATCCTTGATAAGTACCAGACCAGGATGTTCATCTTTAAGTAATTGAATGACTATTATTGACTATTGTTTACTCATTAACAGGGCAGTTCATCTTTAAGTAATTGTTTATCTTGGGAGTAAATGACTATTGTTTACTCATTAACAGGGCACTGTCGTAAGCCTCAAAGATGGCTACGGATTTATACAGTGTGCAGAACGCGATGCTCGTATGTTCTTCCACTACAGCGAGATTCTCGACACGAGCGTGAAGACCGAGCTTCAAGACGAGGTGGAATTTACTGTGATGCAGGTACAGACCTTTCTGTCCTGTAGTTGTACATTCATTTAATCTGAAATTTCAATATACCATTTTTAACCCAATAAGCGCACTTGTTCCTATAAGCACATACTGAGTACAGGCATGAGAAAGTTCAGGATTGATCAGGATTTCCTGATTGAGCACTGCCATATGTTTATATAATAATGCCAGTAGTTTTTGCTGAAATTTATATTTGAATGAAGTTAAACTCAATTTTAGATATGAATTAAGCATAAACTGACTGGTTTCTATTGATTTTTTGTGATTTTAAACCTTTAATAGGTGACTTAAAAATTGCTTTTCTCCATTTTGGAGTCAACCGACATATTTTCCTGATTGAGAATGGCTGACTGTTCTCATCCCTACATGCTGAGTTAGTACAGTATGAATTTTCAACACATATCAGGGTTCGCACAGACTTTAAAAGTACTTGAATTTAGAGGGCTTTCTTGAAAAGTTCTTGAAAATTAAATATGCCTTGTCAGTTGAAAAGTAATGGAAAATCACTCAAATGCCTTGAAAAGTCCTTGATTTCTTCTATTTTCTGTAGGACTTTACACTTTTGATAGAGATCTAAATCAGTTTAAAATTCTTGTGCCTTTATTTGGTGCAGCAAATGCTGCACCAAATAAGGCACAACAATTAGATACTCATTTTTAGTACTAATTTCTCCATTATCTCAGTCTAGCATTTCTGAAGAAGAATTTTAACACTTAAAGCAGGATTAATTCATAAACTTTTAGTCCTTGAAAACTGTAGGATAGTCTTGAGAACTCCTTGAAAAGTCATTGAATGTTACTCATACTTGCCTGTATGAACCCTGCATATGAAGTTCTGATTTTCAGTCAAACTAGTGGTGTAATTTCAGTATTGATAAAGATAAAAACATTGTAGATTCTTATCAGCTGGCTTTATGAGAAGCCAGCTGATCAGGATCTTCATTGTTTTCCAAAAGAGGAAGCATATGGTTATGGGCACAGTGTGCTTATTAGGTCAAATACGGTAGTTATGTTTTGTTTTGTTATTTACACGAGTACAGTAAAACTTCAATGACGTGAACCCTGGTGGAATTGAACTGATTTTGAGGTCATCACAGGTCATTTTATATGTAGCTCAACCTGGATGGCTGGAAACTTTCTTGGTTAGAATTAATCAACATGGTCTCCAGAGTATTCAATTTTGATCCCTTTTAGATCATAAATGCTTTAATAAGATACACGATAAAATTGAAAATTTTTCATCTGACATATATTTTGAAAAGAAAAAACTGCCTGTATTTTGTTGCTCTTTGTTTTTTTGTTGTTGTTTTTTTTATCAAAATATGAATAAATGCATTTTTCAGAAAATATGTTCATCTATTCTTTAATATCAGAATAGCAATTAGTGACACACCCTTAGGAGCAATCTGTCTGTAGAGATCTTTTTAACGAGCTGTTAGTGTTCAAATCTTTTGAGAATTTACTGTACTTGTATTTTTATTCATTCTATACTTGCAGTAGACCTTAATTTTAGTTAAAATTTACATTTTCAGAAATGTTGATGTAATGCTTACTAATCTTTAAAACCTAAATAATTCATTTTGAATGTCACAATTTTATAGTAATATCTTCAAATTTTGTGAACTTTGCTTCAGGGGAAGACAGATATTGGTTGTTGGAAGCCATAAAAGGGATGAGAAATTAGAGAATCTTTTTTATTGGCAAATTTCAGCCTTTGGCCTCTAGAATGTTACATATTCAGGCTGATCTATGTAGATCTGTGGTTTGCGCAAATAGGGGGTTTCAGCTCTTTTCGTGATTCAATAAGCGTTCTCGAAGCCTTGCCTAGTAAACTTTATATCGAAAGACACTCACCTAATATTTTCTATTTCCAGGAAAGTGACACGTCTCATTGGTGCACATTGTCCTGATAAATGTCTATCACACTGCATGTATCTTTGTTAGGTCAACATGACGTTGCACTTTTTTGAATGACGTCGTGGATGAAGTTGAATTGACACTAAAATTTGAAGAGTGAACCAACTTGTAAACTGATAAATAGAATACCAAGGTTGTGTCTTTTGATCACGTGTTTACTAGGCTCGGCTTTTAGAACACATCTTAAATTTGTTGGCAAGCCTTGCGATTCAACAAGCGTTCTCGACACATGTTCAATTGCTCGGCAAGCCTCGTGATTCAATAAGAGTTCTTGAAGCCTTGCCTAGTAAACTTGATATCAAAAGACACTCACCTAGTATTCTCTATTTCCAGGAAAGTGACACCTCACGTTGCATGTTGACCTGATAAACATCTAGCTCATTGCATGTATCTTTATCAGGTCAACATGATGTTGCACTTTTTGAATGGCGTTGTGGATGACGTTGAGTTGACACTAAAATCCATAACAGCATCCAAACCTGGGGCCAAATACTTTGAAAAGTATTCAAATACATTACAATTACTTTGACTTATCAATGATTACAATTACATTACAATTACAGGACCTGTAGAAATGTAATGATTACAGTTACTTTAGAAATGTAATCAAATACATTACTAATTACTTATGAAGTTTTATGTAAAATTGCAATGCTATATAGTACTCACATTTAAAATTATAAAGACGGATAGGGTCTTTGAAGTTATATATAAAGCGATGTCCTATTCTGTTATATCTTAAATAAATGAGAAATAATTAGCTATGAAATTCTATTCAAGTTCATATTAAAGTTAAACAAATATATATAGACTATGCACAGGTTTTAAAGTTTGATATATCATACATTATATCTGCCTACATACTTTATAGATCTATTTCACTATACAGTACCACATAGCAAGATAGATTTATAAAGTATGGAAATTGTCTGTTACACAACTGCAACCTTTCGCTCAGTCAGCTATTTTAAAATTGTTAATTTGATGATTTACATTTAATCATCATAAGTTTTTCAAATGTACGTGTCATCTTTGAGGGAACATCTTTCAGGCCAAAAAACTTTGCATGCTATGCCGAATAAGCATTCTACATTTAGCCTTGATACATGTATTTTCTGAAGATTCTGGTGGGAATACAAAATGGCTCAAAACTAGTGCTGTGGGAGCGCAGTGGCTCAGTGGTAGAGTGCTTGACTTGAGACCGAGGGGCCGCGGGTTCGAGCCTCTCCGGCGTCACTGTGTTGTGGTCCTTGAGCAAGACACATTTATCCTAGCTTAGTACTGGTTCAACCCAGGAAGACCCGTCCCTGTTTAACTGAAAGATTGTTGATGGGACGTAAAGAATCAAATCAAACAAAAACTAGTGCTGGCATTATGCATTGATTTAATGATGTGATGGAAATAAACACTTGCAACTCACTATTGGATGAAAAACAGTTATTTCGCCATTCCACAAGAAAATGTACCTTTGTCCAGTTTGCACACATAAACAGGTAGCTTTTAAGAAGGTTTATGACCTTCTTATAAGTACCTTTTCACATTGGCTAGCTATATTCAATAACAAAAGATTTAACACCTTTGAGTAGTCTTCTTTTTATGGTCTGGATTTAATGATTTTACATAGGAAATCAACTAAGTATATCAAAATGAACAGAAATAGTTTTGTTTCTCAACATTTCTTTGAAGGCCCCCAGCAAATAGGAGAAACAGAAATGCTGTCAAGAGTAAATTTTGGGAGAAAATGTACCTTATTCCATGTTAAGTTGTCTATTGCCATATTAATAATTTTGAATAAAAAAAAGTTTGGTTTTAAATTTTTATACAAAATGCAATTAATCTTAAACACCATGTTCAATTTGAAACTGACCAAATATTTTAAAGTGTGCTACTTTTATTGTCCACAAAAGTCAATATGTTTTATTTATCCTGTGTACTTTTTCTCATTCATAGATCTGAATTAAAATATTACCATTAGTCACCATTTTGTTTCTTGTGTTGGGCAAATTTTCTAAGTTAATAGCCAAATGTATTTGAAAAGTATTTGAAAGTAATTATAATTACAGCTAAAATATTTTCAGTAATCATTACAATTACATTACATGTATTTGAAAAAAAAAACATGATTACAGTTACATTTGATTACTGTGAAAATTGTATTGCACAGATAATTACAATTACTTATTATGATTACCCCAGGTCTGATAGCATCATAATTGCTAGTTTGAAGAGTGAACCAACTTGTAAACTGATAAATAGAATACCAGGGGTGCGTGTTTTGATATCAAGTTTACCAGGCTCGGCTTTTAGAACACATGTTAAACCGCTCGGCAAGCCTCGTGATTCAATAAGCGTTCTCGAAGCCATGCCTGGATAACTTGAAAGTTGATATCAAAAGACACTCACCTAATATTCTCTATTTCCAGGAAAGTAATTCTCATCCCTGCACGATTTGCCTCAGAGTAATGGGATTTATTTCATCACAATATCAAAGTACCCATTCTAAAAATAATAGTTTTCTAGAAATGTATTCAAAACTGGTCAGACACAAGTACTAGAATGTATATTTTAAGTATTTTATCCTTTGTTTTTGCAATGTTGTCTTGAGGATTTGTAGTTTTTGCCCTGTAATTCAGCAGTTTTATCACCTGTCAATGATGTATTACCAGTCTTTCAATTTTCAGAATTTTGTCATGTTATTTTTTCTTTTTGTTTTGTTGTGTTTCATTGAGGTTCATAATGGCAGAGACCTGCCTGCAAACAAAGTAGACATCTTATTTAACTTGAACCGGCAACCATCTACAAATTGAGACTTTCATATTTAGGATAAACTATGGCTGACACTTTCTTTAACCCTTTACACAAGGGTGAATGTTTTCAGGATTATTCCTGAATTCAGGATTTTGAGGCTGACTTTCCATAGAAAGTCAGCCTCATAATCCTGAATTAAGCAGATTCTAATTGCTTCTTTGATTTATTTTCTGTTTATCTAAAGATGATTGGCCATTTAAACTTGAAATTATTGATATTTGTAGGCATACTGCAAGTTTTAAGATTTGATTTTAAAAAGTTCAGGATTTTGGAAATTTTGAACTTTCACTCATTGTGAGAGCTGCCTGATCAGGGTCTACTCTTGTTTGCTTACGGAAATATGATATATCTGAACCTACACAAGTGGACCTGACAAGTCATTTCTTTGTTCTATGTACCAAGATGAAAGTTTATTTATATAATTATTCATAGTGGGTGGAGCCTAGGCTGCCTAGCTAGCATGAATATTCATGAAGGAAAGGGTTAAATACCATAAGAGTTACAATGTTAATAATACATAGGGCCAGATAAACAAAAAAAAATCAGTGTAAAATTATGAACATTTTCTAATCTATCAATTTTAACATTTGTTTTGGTTGCTCAAATGAACAGTCTCATTGAGACTGGGTGGATGATTCCATTGGTCAATGAAGAGTTAAAGTAGCATCTGAAAACTTCTACTCATTCTACTATTTTAGCTCTTTGCCCCCTGGGAAATTTTCATGCTTTTTTGTCGTCTGCTGATTTTTTCAAAATCAACTTTTTCTACAAAATTCTTACGGGAATACCATCTGAGTGTCAAACAGATTGGATCCAGACCAGGCCCGACATTTTGTCGGGCCTGATCTGGGTCCAATCTGTTTGCAAAGGTTATCAGCAGACGACACTAATAGACAAAGAGTTAACTTACCTTTAAGCATGGAAGTTTAAAAACAAGGTGATTAAGCATGTTGCTTAATACTTGATTTTGCTTGATTTATCCTTGATTTCAGATGAAAACTTGGTGTGTTTTTGCCATCCTCTTGAAGGATGGCAATTATAAATGGCTAAGTTTGCAACCTGTGTGGTAGCATCAGCTAAGTGGTGTAGCATGAGATAGGATTTCTGTCAAAATTACTTGTATGTATTGTCTCATGGTGTCACAACACTAAAATGACTCACCCAGCTCACCGTCATCTCCGTAAGCGGAGATGGCGATGAGCTGGGTGAGTCATTTAATAGATCATCAGATGATCACTTTCATTTGAAACAGCTTTCAAATGGCTTCTGTTCTTTCAGTCAGTAGACAACAACCCACTTTAGTTAAGTGCTGAAAGATGGAGCTTTTTTTTTGAAAAGCTTAAACTTGTGTTGATACAGTAAATATATTTTTTCAGCATAAGGTTCTGATACACAGCTCTGAAAAGAACCAGTTGATAGTCTCAGGGCCTGAAATCTCTTGAGCTGGTACCAATGAATCCAAATCTGTTACTCTATTGTTTTTTCCTATTCACTGATGAAAACAAAGAAGGAAACAAAGTATCAATTTATAAAACCTGTGTAAAACGGCCACTCTCAAAAAGGGACCAAAAATTGGTTTTCAAGGCCAATTATCTCTTAATGCAGGTCATAAGTATTGCAGAATGTCCCAAGGGGAGCATTCTGCAATACTTTTGACCTTCATTAAGCTACCATTTGTCATTAAGATCTTTGTTTTGTCTATTATTGAGTGGTCGTTTTACATCGGCTTTACTGTATAAAGTCAAACTACATGTATTGTTCTTGCAGGATCCCACCTCCCCAAGTAGACAGGTTGCAAGTAGAATACGACAAATCCCTAAAGGGACCATTGGTGCGGTGAAGGTTCACCAAGAGAAATACATTGGAACCATTGACAAAGAAGCTTCCGGCCATAGTAGCAGTAGTCCAGGTAGGTTTGTCTATCATTGGTTGTTATAGTGTATCATAGGTTATCATAGTCTATCATAGGGTATCATAGTCTATCATAGGTTATCATAGTCTATCATAGGTTATCATAGTCTATCATAGGTTATCATAGTCTATCATAGGCTATCATAGTCTATCATAGGTTATCATAGTCTATCATAGGTTATCATAGCCGGGCCCCCAGATAAAAGTGCATAATTGAAAATTCAATTTCTTATTTCTTAACCAAAACATATGTTGTGGGTACTCAAAAGAACCGTCTCATTGAGACAGTTCTTTTGAGCACCCAAACTGATGGGTAAGGAAATACTCACAATTTTACACTCAAAAATTTGTTTCTCTTGAGTAATAGTCTGAGCTTCATTGAAATGTAAAGCAAGATAAAGTAAGATAAACACTAAAATGGGGTTATAACATGTCCCGTTGCGCGGGTGGCTGATCACCTGTCACGTTATGGCACATTGTTTATATTTATACGACAACTATATCACCAAAAAGTAAGTGAGTATGACCAGGAAATACCACAATCAAAGACCACAGACCAACCCACGATGCCGCAAGGAAGAGATATAGTACAATGACAGGTACACAGCAGCAAGCACACAACTAAAGCAAAGCAACCAGCTTTATCATTCTCAGCGAGATGATTGCAAAACTAGAAAGGACACCTAGTGCTACATTATAAAACAAGGACCAAACACAAAACCCCAACAAATAATGGGAGCAGCATAAAAAACCCAACTAGGCTTCAGTTGATGGTACACCATCGCAAATACCCTCTTTCTAACCTTGCACAAAATATTGCCCAGTACCCTTAACACCATGTGATCTTTGAACCTGCAAAGTTTGAAGTTGCTACATCCAATGATTTGGAAGGAGTATTTGTCACAAGATGTTACCCAGTACCCTCTGCATAATGTGGCCTATGCACCTACAAAGTTTGAAGTTACTACGTCTAAAGGTGGAGGAGTAGATGCATTTTGGGGTCAAGGTCACATGAGAGGTTGCATCTGCATCATGTTACCTATGCACCTACAAAGTTTGAAGTTGCTATGTCCAAAGGTTGAGGAAATGCATTTAAAAAAAATACAGTATTTTGACCTTTGACCTTGGGGTCAAGGTCACACAAAATATCGCCCAGTACCCTCTACATCATGTGACCTATGCAGCTCCAAAGTTTGACATTGCTACATCTAACAGTTTAGGAGGAGATGCCTTTACAAGAAAATACAGTCCTTGACCTTGGGTCAAGGTCACATGCAATGTTGCCCAGTACCCTTTACATCATGTGACCTATGCAGGTATAAAGTTTGAAGTTGCTTACAGTTTAGTAGAAGACACATTTACAAGAAAATTCATTGTTTGACCTTGACCTACATCTAATGGTTCAGGAGGAGATACATTTACAAAAAACGTGGCAGACAGATGGACGGACTTTGGTACGACTTTACTTATGTCTAAGGTAGACCAGCTCTAACTATGCATTCATGAGGTGCCACCTTTACATTGATCCAATAGCTTAATAATATTTGCGTGGCTGTGAGTACCAAAGCTCATGTACCGGCTTAATTAGTTCTGTTTAATGTATTTCAGGCCAGAATTCTAAGAGTGGAGAAAGCGGCAGCGGTACTATAGTGTTCGATTTGGATGGTGCTATTCAAAGAATTCCTTACTTTATAAAGGATGTCCCAGATCTTAGAAATACTCCAAGGTTTGTACATGACAGTTCTTTTGAGTACCCACAACATATGTTTTGGTTGAGAAATAAGAAAATTATTTTTCTTATACACACGCTTAACTAAAGGCCTGATAATGTGTAAAGTCACCTACATGCACAGCTCATTAGGACCACGAGTCTAGTTTTTAGCGGTAACATTTATCAACTTTGGTATATTGTATGTGTTTAAGTGGTGAAGGCTCTCACAAAGCTGCACCGATATGCAGGCTTGTCTGAGCCATTGCTGGTTGCCTATGGAATAAGTACCTAAGTCTCATGTACTGGCCCAAATACAGTATAACCCATTAAAGCCGAATGGAATTTCTCACTCACAAATTAATAAAATTTGACCAGTCCATTTCTGTTTAAAGGGATGTTGGGTTGTATTTTTTATTTTCATTCAAATTTTAATAGAACTGTCTGTAAGCAAACAGTGCAGACCCTGACCAGACGCCACATTCTGTGGCATCTGATCTGGGTCTGCACTGTTTGTCTTATGTCCCACAAAAAGGAGGCTAGGCTAATATGGGTTAACTTGCTTGCTAGCGACTTGTCGTCTGCTGATAACCTTTGGAAGCAGTTTTTGGGCCCACATCAGGACCGACAGAAGTTCACAGAACGTCATTCCTGATCTGGATCCAAACTGTTTGATACTCTGATAAGGTTCCTGTAAGAATATTTTGAAAAAGCTAATTTTTGAAAAAAAAGTCAGCAGACGAAAAAAAAAAGCATGAAAAATTACTCAGCATACAAAGAATTAAAAAAAAAACCTAAGCAAAAAATCCATCCAACATGATATTCTGAAAATGTTCCTGAAAGATTTTTTTGAAAAAAATATTTTTGAAAAAAGTCAGCAGACGACAACAGAAGCATGAAAAATTACCCAACATGCAAAGACAGTCTAGAGACAAGATGCCCCTGTACTTTAAAACAATCACTGAAGTAAAACTACATATATCAACACTCTGTCAGATTTGCTTTCAAAATAAACAGCCTTGATAAAATCCGTAAGCTTGCTGTTTCTCCATGCATGTAAAACGTGAGGCCAGTGATTAATTAGCTTTGGATACAAGTAAACTTCATTTAACAGTAAAGACCCAGATGTAATGCTACATCTGGTGACATTTGATCAATGTCTGCACTGTTACCCATTGAAGGGCCAGCAAAACACATCTGAAAATGTCGTCTGCTAAAGTAGTTTGCTGTATATTTAGTACTAGTTAACACCCCATGTAGATGGAAGATTCAATTGGAACATGAAGGGTCAATAGACTTACCTCTTTTTATGTATGTGGCTGTTTGTCGCATACTTTGCTGTTTTTATACAGTAGGAACTTATCAAAATTAAGTTTGTTTCTGGAACAGTCTAGTCTGGGTTTTGATAGATAAAACAAGGCAATGATAAATATATTATGTTTTGCTGTATGCATGAAGCTAACTTATGACAGAGTAATTTCTTAATTCAGATGCTGAACACAGTTAAATAAACAATTAATCTCAGAGTGTTGATAACACAATTACAGGCAAAATTTATGAACTCAGTTCCGAGTTCCTCAAAAGCGCTTGTCCTTAGAGTGAAGAGTTAACACAATGATATGGCTATTTTTAGACATGGTGATAAAGTGGACTTCAGTATTGGTGAAATCAGAAAGATGGGAGGGCCATCGAGAATGGCTGTGAATGTACGTTTGGTGCTACGGAATATTACGGGAAAATCCCAAGGCTTTATTGCTACTCTCAAAGACAACTATGGATTTATTGAGAATGCCGATCATGACAAAGAAGTCTTTTTCCACTTCAGGTTTGTAAACTTTTTTTGATGTTGGTTGACCTTTTATGAGGATCTGGATGGGGTATAATGATTAGTGAATAATGGCCCTTTTTTATAATGAATAGTGAATAATGAGCCCAAAAATAATGAATAGTGAATGAGGAGTGCGTAAAAAATAATGAATAATCCTAATTTTTAATGAATAGAAGAGTGAATTTTCAGATTTTATTAACTGTAGGTCTTATTTTAATGAATAACCCAAAATTTTAATGAGCTGAATAATAGGCTAAATTTTTAATGAATAGTGAATACCCGACCCCGCCCCCCACCAGACCCTCTTTTATTGTCTTGAGAACTCTTCAGGGTTCACACAGGCTTGAAAAATACTTGAATATACAGATCTGTCTTTAAAAAGTCCTTGAAAATTTGTCTTGAAAAGTACTGGAAAAACACTCAAAGGCTTTGAAAAGTCCTTGGATTTTACCATTTACAGGAGGATTCAACACTATCTTTGGAGATCAAAATCAGTATAAAATTGTGGTGCCTTTATTTGGTGCAGCATATGCTGCACCAAATAAAGGCACAGTAATTTTATACTAATTTTCTAAACTCATATCACTAGCAATGCAGTCTAGCATATCTGACATAGAATTTTAATGTGTAAATCAGTATTTTCATAAGTTTACAGTTCTTGAAAACAGTAGGAAAGTCTTTTAGAAGTGTTTGAAAAGTCCACAAATTTTACCAAAACTTGCCTGTATGAACCTTGCTCTTCTGCCATACGCATATGATCGATCCACTTTCAGCCTTAAAAGGTAACTTGCATCATTGCGTTTAAGATTATTTATGAGAAAAAGCTGGATGTATATTAATAGTGTAAAGGATCTCGGACAGTCTTAATGAAGGATTGCCCATAAAAATGACCAGAGAAAAGTTTCAAAGAAAATGAAATTTTTCTATGAAAAAGATGGTAGGGGGGGGGGGGGGGGGAACGCTGTCAAAATGCTCAAAAACACTTTATTATAAAAACTTATTAGAAACTTATTTTGTACAAACCTGTAGGTAAATATCAATTTGCAATGGCATATATCAGGGCTTTAGTTATGAGTGCTTACAAAGAAATTAATTGTCTCATTTCTCAACCAAAACATTATGTTGTGGGTACTCAAAAGAACCGTCGCATTGAGGCGGTTCTTTTAAGCACCAAAATTATAGGTTAAATCTGATGTGTAAGAAAATATTACGATTTTATGCTAAAAACTGTGTTTATCTAGACTATGATTAATGCAGTATACAGATATGATACACCTCAGTGCACAAGTCAACTGGTTGAACTCGAAACATTACAGATAATAGTCAAAAGTAATTGACAGCACACTTCTTTAGACGAAACAATGAAATCTTCTCAACCCGAATTTTATGCAAACGCATCACTTTTGTCTCAAGTTTTATGCCGCAAACATTATATTAAATACAGTAGGTGAATACTCGACGAAACTTTGACTTTCTGTGAAATAAAATTTGGTCACAAAAAATACCCCCACCCCCTAAACTCTATAGTCCTGGCATAATTATGCAATATTTTCAAAATATTTTTATTTTGTTAGATGCACTTAATGTAAGGCTTTCATTTAAGCACAAAACTATAGCTGTCAGTAATGCATTATGCTAGCCACAGGCTGTCAAACTTTGGGCAGATTGAATAGGAAACTGTCCGAGGTCCTTGAGCTGATACACTATGCGGAAAGAATGAGGGGCACAATTGCTCAGTGGTAGAGTGCCTGACTTATGATCAAGTTTGAGCCTCACTGGAGGCACTAAGTTCTGTCCTTGAGCAAGAGACTTTATCTGCTTCATACTGGTTCAAATCTGGAATTGTTCAGATATGGCTGCCAGCAGACGATTCTCATGAAATATCATGCCTTATTTGTTATTTTTGAAAAGGCGGAAAAATTTGAAATTTTCATCTGCTGAAAATCATAGGTGGCGCTTTATGAGTTAAACAATAAATGTGTACCATTTCAGTTCTTATGATGGAAACCCTATGGATTTGGACCTAGCTGACGAAGTAGAATACACTCTCACCAGAAAAAGTGCTAAACTGAGTGCTGAAAATATTCACAGAATACCAAAGGGTTCTATTTCTCCAGAGGTAAATTGAGCAGGGCTGGAGCAGTTACACTAGTATTATTGAACTTTTTGGTTACTGTAAAGGCAGCACCTCATGAATGCCTAATTAGGACTGGTCTACTTTAGACAAAGGTTAAAGCTCAAAATGTGGTGTGATTTTATTCGAAAGTAACTGTTACATTGTACCATAAAGACAGTAATGTCTTTAAAACTCCAGCAAAATAACCACATTCGAAAGTTTCTGTTTATTGTTTAACATAAGTATAAAGGCAAACAGTGTGGACCCAGATCAGACTGCTCCTATAGGATCAGTCTGATCTGGATCTTACCGGACCGCGTAGCGCAGTTGGTAACGTGTCTGGCTACAGATGCGAATCTGACTTCAGATCCAGGGATCACGGGTTCAATCCTTGCCCGGTCTCATACTTTCGTTGAGATTGATCGTGAAATAATTTCTACGGTCATTCTCCTCCCTTCCGCTGAATCATTCATGAAGGGTTGTTGTCAGTTACAAGTGAAAGTATGTCCACGAAGTACTGGTTAACTGCTTGTTCAAGCTTGCCCAGGAAAAAGTGTGGTTAAATGAACTGACCATCCTGCTATGACCATAGCTGTTGACTTGGGACGTAAAGCAACAAACAAACGAACACTTTCCAAAAAATGAATAACAAAGGTGCTTATCAGTCTGCATGGATGTGCAGGTTGGTCTGCGCCTTTGTTGTTCGCAAACCCCTGAAGACAGGTTTTCTCGCTTCCTGGCTCATATGATGCACGCGTGAATTAATGAAATTTCTTATAATGACCAAGTTCGACATCTTCAAATCACTAAATTTAGTTTTCCTATGTTTTAGGTTCTGCTGCAAGATATGACACTTTCCAAAAAGCGAATAACAAAGGCGCTGATGCTGGTCTCCACCTTTGTTGTTCGCAAACCCACAAAGACAGGTTTTCTCGCATCGAGGCTCATATGATGCAGGGGTGAATTAATGAAATTTCTTATAAAGACCAAGTTAGACATCTTTAAATGACTAGATTTAAGGGAGCACAGTGGCTCATTGGTAGAGTGCTTGACTCAAGACGGAAGGGCCGCAGGTTCGAGCCTCACCAGCGTCACTGCATTGTGTCCTTGAGCAAGACACATTAATCCTAGCTTAGCACTGATTCAACCCAGGAAGACCTGTTCCAACATAACTGAAAGATTGTTGTCTGGGACATAAAGAATCAAATCAAACAAAAAAAAAATCTTAATTTAATGTCCCTATGTTTTAGGTTCTGCTGCAAGATAAAGGTACAATACAGGGCAAGATCATGAGACCAATGAGAATAGTAAACCCTGATCAGGAAGAGTACTGTGGTCTTATACAAGTCACAGCAGAAGGTGAGTTGAAGACAGGGACAGCATTAATGGAATACAGTAAAACCTGTCTTAAGCGGTCACTCAAAAAGAACACCAAGATTGGTTTTCAAGACTGATTATCGCTTAATGCAGGTCAAAAGTATTGCAGAATGCTCCAAGGGGAGCATTCTGCAATACTTTCGACCTTCATTAAGCTACCATTTGTCATTAAGATCTGTGTTTTGTCTATTTTTGTTTGGCCGCTAAAGACAGGTTTTACTGTATAAATTACCCGTAAAAGGATACTTTGACAAACAGTATAATAAAATAACAACAGCAAAAAAAAAATATGCAAAAATACAAGGATAAACTTGGAAAAGCATTTTCTAAATTCTATGACAGACACTCAAGAGTTGATTGTTAAATACATTTAACACTCAAGAGTTGATTGTTAAATACAATGCAATGTTGTTGTCAGTTACAAGCCAAAGTATGTGCACTAATTACTGATTAACTGCTTGTTCAAGCTTGCCCAGGAAAAAGTGTGGTTAGGTGAACTGACCGTCCCCCATGTAATGATCATAGCTGTTGACTTGGGACGTAAAGCAACAAAACAAACAAAACAATGCAATGTTTGTTTGTTTGTTTGATTTGATTCTTTACGTCCAATCAACAATCTTTCAGTTATGTAGGAACAGGTCTTCCTTGGTTGAACCAGTACTAAGCTAGATTAATATGTCTTGCTCAAGGACACAACGCAGTGATTCCGGTGAAGCTCGAACCAGCGGCCCTTTAGTCTCGAATCAAGCACTCGACCACTGAGCCACTGTGCTCCCACGGGTAATGCAATGTTTGTTAGATACAACATGTAAATTCAGTTAACCCTTTGTAAACCCCTTAACGGGTAGTTTGGCAAATATTGAAGACCCAGATCAAATGCAGCATAATGCTTCATTTCATCAGAGTCTGCACTGTTTGCTATGATAACTACATGTACAATCTTCAGAGACTGAAAAACATATTAATTTGGAAATGTCTACCTGTGGCCCCTTAAAATATTTAATGGACTATCCCATCCTTGGGATCGGGACGTTAACTGGATGTCCTCTGTGCAGGGAAGTCACCCCCTGTGCAGGTTAAAGAACCTTATGGTAATTTAGATATGGTTACTTGTAGGCTTTCATCCTGCAACCCGGAGTGTACAAAGTAACCTGCCGATAATACCCGAAAGAGGGTCTGGCAGTATATAGAGATAGATATTGTGGGAAAAAATCCATCGGAATACAAAGGATTAATTTACACAACTGACTGAGAGAAAAGGAGTGTTTCTATCGTAATAAAGTACAGATGAGGAAAAAGTGTCAAGTGTTTATATTTTAAGATAATTATGGGCATTGCATTTTGAAATGGGTCACATGAGAAAATCTATGTTGTCAGCAAACAATAAAAACTTGCTGAATAATAGATATGCATGCTACACAGTTCTAGCTAGTCTTTGTAGCTAAGCAGGCTTGTTTGAGTCTTACCAGGTCACAAACCCGAAGACGGGTCATTTGAAGAGCACAGTGGCTCAGTGGTAGAGTGCTTGACTCTAGATCGAGGGGTTGTAGGTTCAAGCCTCACCAGAGGCACCGCATTGTGTCCTTGAGTAAGACCCTTTATCGTTTGCTTAGTACTAATTCAACCCAGGAAGACCTGTCTTGACATGACTGAAAAATTGTTGACTGTAATGTAAAAAATCAAAACAAACAAAACAAGACGGGCCATTTCATGATATTGATCAACTGACATAATAAGAGTGATTTCCTCAGACATGCCTGTGCAAAGCTGCAGTCTCGCCAGAGCCTTTACCACTTGCACTCCCAAAGTAGGGGTGTAGATAAAGGCTCAGACCAAAATTTACACTTCTAGGCCCACTACATAGCTATGCATGCATGTATAAAGAATGACTGTAGGCATATGCCATTAGTATCAAAATTTTGTGAACTGTATCATATGAGCCACGACGTGATTTCCAACAATGTGGCATTTTGACAAGTGTAGACTCAGACAAGCCTGTGCATCCTCATTTTAAGCTTTAGACACTCCAAATGATGTTGAGTCAGTAGCCTAACAGTCATAGAATATTTAAGCAACTGGCAAAGGCTCTGATCAGTCTGCTCATATGCCCATGCGTGCAGGCTGGTCTGAGCCTTTGCTAGTCGGACATACCACATTGTTTTAAATCTTATGTCACAGCTCAATTATGTTTTATGTCCCTCCTGTAGATGACACACCGGGCAGTACCTATCCCTATGGTATCACAAGCCTTACAGATAAGAGAGACTTCCTGCAGGCAGGAGATAATGTCAAGTTTCAGCTGGCTACTGCTAAGAATGGTGAAACTAGAGCTGTTAATGTTGCTGCTCTTAGAAAGTACATGAGGGCTAAAGTGGAGTCAGTCAAAGATAAGGTATTTTGAATCACATATTAAAAGTCAGATATGTAGTTTCTCACATACCAATGATGAGAAGATCAAATGGGCCTCGTCGCGAGAAAACCTGTCTTAGGGGTGTCCGACAAAGCCAGTTTCAAACCAGCCTCCTCAGCTACAGAGACTAGCTAGAAAATTCAAATTCCATCTGTAGTAAGTTTACATATGATACTTTCTGAAAATTAAAAATAACAAATGGGCTGATCAGACTTCGCGGATGCGCAGGCTGGTCTGCGCCTGTGTAGTTTGCAAAACCCCGGAAGACAGGTTTTCTCGCATTGCGGCCCAAATAATCCCGGAATTTACTGACTGCAGAATACATTTATCTTACATCGCTGGCTAAGTTTCTAATATAAGATAAGAAAAAAATGAGATTTGCTTCTTAAGTTTACAACAGATGTATTCTCTTGCCAGGCTCACTAAAGGAAATAATCGGTAGCTGTAAAATACCGTACCTCACCAAATGGTTTTGGATGGTATGTGAGAAAAAGAATCTATCTTTTGTGTAAAATTGTAATCGTAAAGTCCTAACCATTGGGTCAACCTTCCCAGTTTGAAACTTGGCAAGCCTTATTATGGAATGCCGACTCAGCCTAACTCATAATCTTACTTTCTTTATATCTTCAGTATGGGTTCTTGAACTACGAAGCTGAGGAAGGGAAGAAACTCTTCTTTCACATGACAGAGGTACATGATAGTGTGGAAATATCTGTGGGAGATATTGTGGAGTTTGTGGTGGTACAGAACCAGAGAAATGGAAAGTACTCAGCCTGCAGTCTTAGAAAATTAAGGTAATGGTCAGTTTTCTTGTGTCAGGGAATCTGTTTTTTTTAGATTTGGCCTATAATGATATTGAAAGTTCAGTAAACCACCACAGAAAATAAAAGTACTCAGCCTGCAGTTTTAGAAAATTAACCCTTAAATCGCCAAGAAAAAAATACGTCTGAAAATGTTGTCTGTTGAAGTCGTCTGCTGCAAATAATTGCCTAACATTACTGACGAATTAAGTATAAAAGCAAACAGCGTGGACCGAGAACAGACTGCTCCTATAGAGCAGTCTGGTCTGGGTCCACACTGTTTGCCATAGAGGCTTCTCAAACATTTCGTGAGACGAGAAAATCAGACGACTTTTGTTGCGATTGGGGCATTAAGGGTTAAGGTAAAGGTCAGTTTTCATGTGTCTGGGATTCTGTTTTTTGAGATTTGGCCTATATTGATATTGAAAGTTTAGTACACCACCAGAAAAGAAAGTACTCAGCCTGCAGTCTTAGAAAATTAAGGTAATGGTCAATTTCTTGTGGGAGTGTCAGGGAATCAGTCAAGTGAGATTTGGTCTTTAACCCATATAAGCATAGCTTCCTTTTAATGGGACATCGGCAAACAGTGCAAAACCAGATCAACGTGGTGGTCTGATCGGGTTCTGCTCTGTTTGCTTTTAGAAATTACTTTTAAAATTTGGATGTAATTGTAAATTACTTCCCAACAACCCTTCAATATGAAATGGGTTAGTCCAATATATAAGGTCGTGAAATTCCATTCAGCATTAATGGGCTAATTACATTGAAAGTTCAGACATGATTACCTTATTGAGTACTTGATACAATTAACTCTTGCATGACCAGCATTTTCACTTTGAATTAACAGTAGTTTGAGTTAAATGATAGGAGTTGGACTGTAATGAAAATCATGATAAAGAGAGAATACTAGGTGAGTGTCTTTTGATATCAAGTTTACCAGGCAAGGCTTTGAGAAGGCTTGGTGACATTGCGAGGCTTGCCGAGCGATTCAACAAGTGTTCCCAAAGCCGAGCCTGGTAAACGTGATATCAAAAGACGCGAACCTGGTATTCTATTTATCAGTTTACCCATTGTTTCAATCTTCAAAGAAGCGATTGTGACATAATTTTGATTTTTGCGTTGATTCAGCCTCATTAGCGACGTCATTCAAAAAATTGTAACGTCATCATGACCTGATTCGGGCACATGCCGTGAGATAGACCATGTTTATCAGGCAACTTGCAGCAATACAGTTAATATGAGAGGTACCTGATAAAATGGATTATTATCCCAGTCATGAAATAATTTCTTATTTCTTAACTAAAACATATTGAAAAATCTTAGCTCCTGACATTAAGCTACTTTATGCAGTAGCAACCAGCAAAGATGAGCTTGCATATCAAAGGAGATGATGGGCCAAATCTAAGAAGACATGTGGATAGCTGGGTCTGGTCATTTAAGGATTCACTTAACACTTATGTGATAACTAACATATTCTCATGAGCTCCCCAAAATCTATAAATAAGAAAAATATGGCAACCCTTTGGTTTAACCCTTAAAGCGCCAAGAAAAAAATGCATCTGAAAATGTCGTCTGCTGAAGTCATCTGCTGCAAATAATTGCCTAGCATTACTGACGAATCAAGTATAGAAGCAAATAGTGTGGACCCAGAACAGAGCAGTCTGGTCTGTGTCCACACTGTTTGCCATAGAGGCTTCTTAAACATTTCAGCAGACGAGAAAAGCAGACAACTTTTGTTGTGATTGGCACATTAAGGGTTAACCCTAGTGCACTTAGAACGGTCTATACAGTGTTCCCACAAGCTCTGGAAATCATGGAAAACCTGGAAAATCACGAAAAAAAGTTCCATGCATGGAAAAATCATGGAATTTGAAAAGACTTGAATAATCCTGGAAAAATCATGGAACTTTGTGAAATAATTTGACAAAACCCCCAGTAGCCAGAAAACTAGCTGTCAGACACACAAGTTTAGTGTGTCTGACAGCTAGTTTTCTGGCTACCGGTGGTTTCAAGTTCTAATTGTTTCAAAATGCATGCATGGTCTACAAGCATGCTAATTAAATGCATTACTGTTGCTGAATTCCACATTTATGCTCAGTGTGGTGAAGATGTCGCTAAAAGTGGAGGTTGAAGGCCATGCATAAAAGTCATGGAAATTACATTGTTGATAATGGAAAATCATGGAAAAATTATGGAATTATGTTTTTGAATTTCTGTGGGAATCCTGTCTACAGAATTTAGACCAATCTGAGTGCAATATGGTTAAAATGTGTAATCTATGGCTCCGTCATTGAGTTTTGTTATATTTTCAGCGAGAAGAGACGACCTGAACGACTTCTTAGCCGACTGAAGAGTATGATTGATGATACTGTAGGGCCACGAGTGGTCGCCATTCGCCAACCCAAAGGTCCTGATGGAACTCCCGGCTTCACATCTCCTAGAGTTCCCTGGAAACCCCCAGCTTGATTCAGCCCACTCTCCACAACTATTGGTCCATCATTACAGGGAATTATTGCGATTCCCTGACATCTTAGTCAGCTCCCTCCAATTATGTTTAAGTTTGCAAACTTAATTAGCATTAATGGTGAGCTAGTCTTTCCTGTGATATATCTTGTTCAAAAATGCTTCCGCGTTTTACCAAAATTTTCAAACGGACAGGTCCATACATTATAAGATTGAATGAAATTGTGTAGACCCTGATCTAGGAGCAGCCGGCACCTGCTTGCTTATACCTGTCTGCTGGAATGATTAAGCAAAATTTTGATAGCTGCTAACTGTTATTGCAAATTCACTTGAAAAAAAAAAGATACATTAACCCTTAAAGCGTCAATCACGACTGAAGCAGACGACAAACTTTGCAACATTTTTCCTAATTTTCAGAAAAAATAAGGTATGATATTTCATGAGAATCGTCTGCCATCAGACGATTCTCATGAAATATCATGCCTTATTTGTAATTTTTGTAAAAGCAGCAAAATTTGAAATTGCGCCACCTATAATTCGTCTGCTGCAAATTATAGGTGGCGCTTTAAGGGTTAACACACTGTTGCTCTTGAAGCCTTGATTTATTTGCCATTTTCTCCACATTTGATTTTTTTCTATAGTTGGCTTTAAAGTTGCAATCTGCCATAGGATTGTGTCGTAAAATAAGTGTCAACAGTGTAAAATATATGCCAAAATCAACATTGCTCATTTTTTTAACTTACATGGCCATAGATAATTTATTTGTTTGAATGGAAAAATGCTAATATTTGAGCCGTGGCATGAGATTTCCAACAATTTGACATTTTGACAAGTGTAGACTCGGACGTTCCTCTGTAGCCTCCTTTTAAGCTTAAAACTCAAAATGGTGTTCAGTCAGTAGCTTTACAATCATAGAATACTCAAGCGACTAGCAAAGGCTCTGATCAGACTGCGCGTATGCCCAGGCTGATCTGAGGCTTTGATGGTCGCACATACCACTTTGTTGGAAATCCCATGCCACAGCTCATTTATTTTTTATTTATGCAAGAAAACGTGTTGTGGGTATTCATTGGAAGCGCTTCGGACTTCGCTTCCGATGAGTAACCACAAAATTTTCTTTGAGAAATAAGAAAGCAAGCCCCAAAACACCCCTTCTGACCTAGGGCCCTTGATTTATAAACTTTAACAACCTTTATTTATATACTATTGCTGTCTTTCATTGTAGATCTGTTGAATCACATTTACTGATACTCTGTTATTATATAGGTGAACTTATTGCATGCTGGGTAATTTTTCATGCTTTTGATGTCGTCTGCTGACTTTTCAAAATTAACTTTTTCAAAAAATTATTTCAGAAACAACCTTAGAGTGTCAAACAGTTCTGATCCAGATAGGGATTGACAAAACGCCGGTCCTGATCTGGATCTAAACTGTTTGCAAAGGTTATCAGCAGATGACGAAAGTCACAACTAGCAAGGAAAGACCTAATGTTTTTCTGTAGGTAGAAAAGATATTCATGAAATGCTACAGAAAATCTTATGGTATGTGACTAGCAGTTTATTCTATGTTTTATGGAAAAAAAAAAACGTTTAAAATTTCATGTATTTACTTCACCGTTGGACCAACATTTACATGAACAATGTAAAGATAACTGGTATCCCAGGAGGGATGTATGCAATGCCACATTAAAGGGGAAATAACTTGTGGAGTACTGAATGATTTCCGATGTTATCTCTCCTGGGGTGGACTTGATTTAGCTGTTCCCTTAATCCTTCTGCAGAACAGGCAGAACAGAAATCAAGTGTGCTGGAACATCTGTGCTGGCGTACTCCGGCTACTCCGTCTTCCAAGGTGGTGTAGACAGAACAGTCACCTGACCTGTTCCAAAACAAGATGTTGGAGCGCTGCCTGCAAAGTTCTGAGATAACTTTTCTGTCTTTCCCAATTTATAATAATCTATTCATATTGAAAAATATGGTCATTAGTAAAAGAGATTGATAGCACATGTATTTTGTCATTCTTTTTTCTTCTTGGCAATTGGATTGTGTTATTTTTTCACAATTTAAATAACGATCGCTTGATTTACTCCGGAGTACTCCAAAGTGCCCATTTTTGCTTGTTTTAGATGGCGGTTCTGGCGTACTCCGCCCACTCTTAAACTTCTAAATCAAGTCGCCTTTGCAGCCAAGTGGAGGCAAACATTCAAACTTTGTAGCTCTCCCTTTATTTTCATGCTTTGAACTATTATTCTTATTCTTATTATTAATTATTATTATTATTTGGTAATGTTGAACTACAATAAAACAGCACACTTTGTTATGTAATATATTAACTTTTCTGTGATGTTGAAATAACATTCAACCCCAAACCTATGTTCATATTCATAACAAAATTCTCGCTAACACTTGTTGTAAATTAATCTAATTTTGTTGATTTATAATTATGTTGGTTACTCTAAATTATCAGGAATTAACCTACCCTTTCCAATTTGAGGCAATGGGATCGGAAAATGCTTCCAGGCCTTTAGTTTAAAGTGCGTACCAAAAAATTAATTTTCTTATTTCTCAACCAAAACATATGTTGTGAGTACTCAAAA
The DNA here is from genome assembly GCA_964019695.1 of Loripinus fragilis. NCBI lineage: Eukaryota > Metazoa > Mollusca > Bivalvia > Lucinida > Lucinidae > Loripinus > Loripinus fragilis. Next base: position 85,092,969 of record OZ026517.1, read on the forward strand.
GAACCGTCTCAATGAGACGGTTCTTTTGAGCACCCAAAACATATGTTCAAACTGATGGATTAGCAAATATTTACAATTTTACACTAAAAATTTTTTTTAAATTAAACCTATGACTTCACCAACTGAGATTTCTATATACTAAAGCTCTTTAATTTTAATCAAGCAGTGGATTTTGTAGATTCTGATTTCTACGTTAGAAGGCTATTTCGAGTCCTTCTTTTAGGGTTAGCTTACCTTTTTAAGCAAGCACCTTGAATAGCCACATATATTTGGGCCTTGACGAGACAAAACCTGTCTTCTGGGTTTCTGACAACGGGATACTCAAACAAGTCTCCTCAGCTACAAAGACAAGCTAGAAAATTGTCATTTCACTTGTAGCAAGTTTCGATATGGTAGTTTCCAGTAAGGAAGTAACAAAGGCACTGATCAGACTGTGCAGATGCTCCGGCTGGTCTGCCCCTTTGTAGTATGCAAACCCTGAAGACAGGGTTTCTCCCGTCGAGGCCCATTTGTTTTTTTAAAAAGAAAAAGTCAGTCAGGTGTTAACCCTTTTGCGCACAGAATAGAACTCTTCTCAAAGTGGAAATTCTGAATGCATTAGGATTAATGTAGCAGCTTACTGCTGTCTAGTCAAGTAATTATTCTTTCATAATGAAGCATTTTTGTTTTGTGTTTGAAGTTATGTTGCATTTTAGTTTTGCGTTTGATGTTGTACGTGGCCCAGTGAAGTGATTTGATCAAACTTATTTTACTTGCAGAAATTGGCACTTAGAATTCCGTTCCATGCTTTTGTAGATTGTAGATTCTGTGAGGCTATATTTATTTTGACTAATGTATTCCTGAAATGCTGAAAAAATTTTGTTTATTCACAAGAAAACCTCAGGGCTACAACAACAATTGGGAATGTGCAAATTAACATTTTGATTACCTCCCTTTTTAATATTGTTGAAATGCTTGACTCAAGTGAGGTGTACAAGTTAATGTTTTACTTAACAATTGTAAACAAAACACGACATCACTGTCACTCTTGGCCGGCAGGACAGTAAGAACCTATTGTAAAAGGCATTGTTACCTTAGCAACCATAGTCATGATGATTGGTTGATATTTTAAGTGGATATAAGATCGGATTCTGTGATAATCTTAAAGAATATATATCACTGTAATTGCCATATGAACTGACCTGCATTGTTGTGGATAACCACAGACCAGTATATTATTGCACTTTATTACATGTTTTACTTAATAGTAACAAATCGCTTGGTTACCCGGACTGATACTGCTAATGATTCCAAACCCTTAATGGCCCCTCATGTGAACCCATATCGGCCCTCAGGTGCATTCTCAGCATCTTTAATGACGTCATTTACGTCGACACGACGTAAACACCCGCACGTAAACATGTCATAAAAAGTTTAAAACGTGGCCACTGCAGGGTTACCAGGCATATTGGCTCGACACTCCATATTTGCCCGGGGGCCTCAAGGAGACACGGGCTGATAGACCTGGTAATGCAGCGGTGGTCATGTATTAATCTCTAACTATTCCACTCTAGTGCAACAGGGCTCTGCAAACTACAGGCAAACCTACAGAGTTAAATTTATTTAAGTAAATTGACTCTTACTATAAAAAGAAATTGACTATTTGCGAAGGAAATCAACTGCAGTAAAACCTGTGTAAAACTGTCACTCTCAAAAAGACCACAAATTGGTTTTCAAAACCAATTATCACATAATGCAGGTCAAAAGTATTGCAGAATGCTCCAAGGGGAGCATTCTGCAATACTTTCAACCTTCATAAAGCTACCATTTGTCATAAAGATCTTTGTTTTGTCTATTTTTGAGTGGCCGTTTTACACATGTTTTACTGTACTTGGAAAGGATTTCAACTATTTGCAAAGGAAATCAATTACTTGTAAAGGAAATCAATTATTTAAAAAGGAAGGTAATCAAATTGTGGAGTAAATTATTTCTGGAGTAAGTTATTTCTCTCAAAGAATTCTATTTTGCAGTTAGGATTCCCAGTAGAGATTAAAGCATAATATGTATTCTTCAAGATAATATTTGGGGAACATGGAAGATTTCTAACCTATTTAGCCCTAGCATCACATAAATGGGGCATTGACATAAAGGACTGTGATGAGATGAAACAGAACGCGGCATCGCATTAGTGTCGGCGCTATATGCCTTTAGTGTCAGCGGTATATGTCTTCATAGAGGCTTATTCAGCAAAAGAAATAACCCTTTATTCTTAATAACAGTAGATCATACATTAGCAATAGACCATTCAAATGGAAAAAACTTCACACATAATGATAATACAGTAAAACCTGTGTAAAATGGCCACTCTCAAAAAGACCAAAAATTTGTTTTCCTGACTAAATGTCGCTTAATGCAGGTCAAATGTATTGCAGAATGCTCCAAGGGGAGCATTCTGCAATACTTTTGACCTTCATTAAGCTACCATTTGTCATTAGTAAGATCTTTGTTTTGTCTATTTTTGAGTGGCCATTTTACACAGGTTTTACTGCAGACCATCCAATGCGAAAAAACAATCAGGAAGGACATTTCCATCCAGCATAAATGGGCAATGGCTATCTTAATGAGATGATTCAGATTATGAATATGCAGGCTGATAAAGATAATGTTTTCAAAGAATAATATACTGTCCTGCCAGCCAAGAGTGATAGTGAAGGCATGCTTTGTTTACAAGTTATCATGGACTTATAATCGATAGATCACTTGTTTATTAATTCTATCCACAGGATAGGATTAATACACAAGTGATCTATTGATTCATGTTAGCTCAAGTGGAGTGTACAAATTAATATTCTGCTTAACAATTGTAAACAAAATATTACGTCACTGTCACTCTTGGTTGGCATGATAATAGTAGCTGCTCCACTGGGTAATTTTTCATGCTTTTCTGTCGTCTGCTGTTTTTTTCAAAATCAGCTGTTTCGAAAAATTCTTTCACGAATACCATCAGAGTGTCTAACATTTTGGATCATGATTGAGTCCCACATCTTGTGGGGCCTGATCTGGGTCTAAATAGTTTGCAAAAGTTATTAGCAGACGACAATAAACTTGATTAATGGCCATGAAGTCCATGCTTAATAATTATTTATTTTGTGTCATGGGGTGGTTACAGGCCTCCAGATAAGAGTACATGTATTTTATAATTATTTCTCGGCCAAAACATAATTTGTTGTGAGTACCCAAAAGAGCCGTCTGAATCAGACAGTTATTTTGAGCACCCAAAATATATGTTTAAACTGATGGATAAGAAAATAATCACAATTTTACGCGAATTTTTTTTTTGCTTATTCTGGACCTATGGGTTATAATGAATTATAAGCTATATGAGCTTATCTTGGCAAATAAGGTACCTTTTTATGAATATCCTATAGCTTACATACTTCCCTCAAAGTTACAGCAAACATTTTTTTTTTTTTAATTAACTTCTTATTTTTCTGATAAAACAGGCTTTGAATGATGATAACTTGTATGAATTTGGCCTTTTTTCTCAGTGAACTTTATAAAATTCTAATAAATTGTCATCTGTTGATATTTACACTTTGTGCTTTAACAGTGTAACTAGGATATTTTCATCACTTTGATTATCTCCCCTTTATGTTAATGAAAATAGTATTATGTAATTTTCTTTTTTGTAATCATATGAACCATTAATGAGCGGTGTCATGAGACATGAGATATGCTATCTACTTTACATGAGCAGAAATGTACTGCAGTACTTTACATGGGCAAAACATTCTACTTTACATGGGCAAAAATGTACTACGGTACTTTACATGGGCAAAACAGGCCACTTTACATGATTAAAAACTTATGTGATCAATTCTGAGTTGGCTTATGCTAGTTTTTACTCTATGCACTCAGAGTGGCTGATATTAATTTTGGGCTGCTCAGGGGCGGATCCAGAATTTCTGGAAAGGGATTTCATATGTATTAAGGTGTGGGGTTCCCCTTGCTGACTTTATCTCATTTTTCTTAAATATCCCATTAAAATGAAATAATTTGGTCTCGCTGAGACCAAATTATTTCATTTTCATAGGATATTTAAAAACTTGGGGGCAGGGAGGGGGGGGGGGTTCAAGCGAACCCCCTCTGGATCTGCCACTGCTGCTTAGAGTTGCCTTGGGCTCCAAAGACATGTTTGTGTCATGATCCCGCTCATATTTGAGGTTTATAGCTATGTATGATAAATAAAGAAAAAAAAGAAATAAAAAAAGAAAAACACAATAAAATATATGTAAAAAAAAAAAATGAATAAAACTTACAATAATATAAAAATGTTCTGACATTAATATGTATTGAAAATCCAGAAAAAAAAATCTGTCTGTGCATGTTAAATGTTGAAGTGTGTAAGTGATGTTATGAGAGTATTTTGTGTGGTGTGAAGATTGTGGGGTACTAGGTTTGAGCTAATTTTAAGCATTAAACAGCAAAGAATGAGTTTTTCTATTAAAACATATTTACAAGACACATTAATCATAGTTTAGTACCGTACGGTTGAACCCAGGAAGACCCGTCCCAACGTAACTGAAAGATAATTGACTGGGACATAATCAAACGAAACAAACAAAACAAACAAGCAAAACCTATTTAATTATAGATATGCATCTTTTTTCTCATTTTTAATAGACATAAGTGTCTTTAAAACTGGGGAGAAAAGCTCTACCAGAATTAAAAATGCTCTCAGATTGTTGTGGACAGTGTGAATGTCTGTCGAAGCTTATCCCTGTTAATAATACAACAAAACAACAACAAAAAACAACAACAACAGATTGTAATTTATCTTTTTTTCACCGTTGTATATGAAATGGATCTACACTTGGTTTTGGTTTGTAAGTTATACAGTGAAGTCTGTAGAATGCTGTGTCTTGGGTCTATAGTAACGAAATGTGTTCTAAAGAGACGATTTTACAAAGGAATTATTCCAATAATTCCTTTGTAAAATTCCATAGTTAAAAAAGTTTGGGAGCCACAACATGACTGGTTATATCCAGATCCATGTTATAACGAGGTGTGTTTTAACTCTTGAAGCGCCAATCACAACTTCAGCAGACAACAAATTTTGCGACATCTTTCCCAATTTTGGACAAAAAAAGGTATGATATTACATGAGAATCGTCTGCCAGCAGACGATTCTCATGAAATATCATGCCTAATTTGTTATTTTTGTAAAAGCGACAAAATTTGCAATTGTCATCTGCTGCAAATTATAAGTGGCGCTTTAAGGGTTAAAGAGACTGCACTGTATTTATACAAACCACAATATGGCAAATTCTGCTTGATAAGATGTACTTAACTCTTTGCCTCCTAGTGTCGTCTGCTGATAACCTTTGCCAACAGTTTGGACCCAGACCAGGCCCGACAAAACATCGGGCCTGATCTGGATCCAAACTGTTTAGCACTCTGATGGTATTCCTGAAAGAATTTTTCGAAAAAGTTGATTTTGAAAAAATCAGCAGACGACAAAAAAGCATGAAAAATTACCCAGGATGCAAAGAGATAAATATGATGATTTCAGCATCGTTGTTCAATATATAGTTGCATATAGATGTACAAAGCCATAGCTGTGTGCTTATTCTGTCAAACAGATTTTCCAATCATAGCTTTTAAAATAGGTAAGATACCTTTTTTCAACCAAAAATGATAATATTTTTTATATTTCTGTATGAAAATATTTGTTATGGTGCTCATTGGAAGCGTCTCATTGAGACACTGCTAATGAGTACCCACAACATATGCTTCTGTTGAGAAATAAGGAAAACAGTGAATTGGATTTTTCTATGTCCATCAAAGATTTATTATGAACAAGTGGTGGCTTATTAATACTTCTTAGGTGAAATAAAGGGGGATAATTGTGATGATAATTTAGGATAATTTTGCACACACTTCACATTGGATAAGAGGCAATCAAACGCAGTGTTTGCAACCATTTGCTACAATAAATGTTGCTTCCAAGTCTTATAGATCTGAATGTATTTGGTCAACTCTCATCTCGCATGCCTGGTGTGTTCTTGCTAGCTTTTAAACTTTTCTCATGCATAGGTTTAGATAAACAAAAAATTTCAACGTGAAATTATGATTATTTTCTTACCTATAATTTTTAGCATATATTTTGGGTGCTCAAAAGAACCGTCTCATCGAGACGGTTCTTTTGAGTACCCACAACATATGTTTTGGTTGAGAAAAAAGAAAGTTATTTTTCTGTTAGGCACTCTTATCTAAAGGTCTGTCCTGGTTCTAGTTTAAGTGTTCTGATGAAGACAGTCATATGATTTTTTGTGCAAAACTGACTTGAATTATCCTCATGTACTCCCCATGTCCACTGGATGTATTGAAGAGTTCTGAATGGTGCATCTAATGAAAGTAAGAAAAGGTTGTATTGGATGTTAAAGATAATAAAATCTTGAAATGCTCTGCCTGTGTTATTGTTTTTTGCTCACCTGAGCAATATGTTCAAGGTGAGCTATTGTGATTGTTTGCTGTCTGTTGTGTGTCATGCGTTGTCCATTGTTTGTTGTCAACAATCACTTCAAGAACAGGGAGCGCTGTGGCTCAGTGGTAGAATGTTTGACTCGAGACTGAGGGGCCGCGGTTCCGAGCCTCATCGGCATCACTGCGTTGTGGTCCTTGAGCAAGACACATTTATCCTAGCTTAGTACTGGTTCAACCCAGGAAGATCCGTCCCTGTTTAACTGAAAGATTGTTGATGGGACGTAAAGAATCAAATCAAACAAAAAACAAAAAATCAAAAAACATTTCCATCTAAACTGCTGGCTGGATTTTGCTAAAATTTGACAGAAATGATCCTTTCCGCACATTCTTTAATTTGGTTTGATCCTTTATGTACAAGTCAACAACTTTTCAGTCATGTCTGGATGTGTCTTCCTGAGTTGAACTAGTACTAAGTAACAGATAAAGTGTCTTGCTCAAGGACTCAATACAGTAGCTCATCCGGCATGATTTTTCGATTCCCATTCTTACTCGACCAACTGAGCCACTTTGATATTTTCAGTCTGAAAACTTTAAAATCTTATTTTCCAAATTATAACCTGCCACCCTAGATATTTACAGTGGACCATTCCATGTTTACTGTATCAAACCATCAGTATGCAAAGGGTTAAGTGGGGCTGCATCTACACAGCCTGCTAGAGCCTTTGGAAATCATGGAAAATCACGAAAAAAGTTCCATGCATGGAAAAAGCATGGAATTTGAAGAAAAAAAACCTGAATAATCATGGAAAAATCATTGAATTTTGTGAAATAGTTTGACGAAACCACCAGTAGCCAGAAAACTAGTTGTCAGACATACACTACTGGCTACTGGTGGTTTCAAGTTTTAATTATTTCAAAATGCATGCATGGCCTACAAGCATGCTTATTTAATACATTACTGTTGCTGCATTCCACATTGATGCTCAGCGGGGTAAAGATTTCGCTAAAAGGGGCGGTTGGAGGCCATGTATTAAATAGTCATGGAAATTACATTGTTGATCATGGAAAATCATGGAATTGTGTTTTTGAATTTCTGTGGGAACCTTGTGCTTGCATCCTTAACAGTTAGCACAAACAAAAACACAATCTTCTGCAGATGGTTCAGATTTTAAAAAAACGACACCCCCTGCTTGATGGCTGTGTATGCATGTTTAAAGAATGATCTACAGAGGCCAAAAAACACCATTATCCTGTGCCACAGGTCAAATAATTTACTTGCAGTGACTGAAACATAGAAGACAAAACCACCAGATCACCATTGATCTCATCTTCGCAAGCTATGGGTACTAAGTCCACTTCATTCCTTCAATCAATCTCAACGATCTGATCTGGGTTCATACTGTTGGCATTATCTCTCTAGTGCCCGGTGTATAATATATGCTACATTCTTCTTTTTTGGTGCCGTGACCAGGATATTTGCTTGAAAGTTAAGTTAAACTGCGAGAAAGACAACTAAGATGTTAGGCAACTAGAATAAATCATTTCAGCAGAGACCATTTGTCTGAAATGGGTTTTATCAGCCACGCGAAGTTCGCCAAAGTTCAAAAACGTAAATGTATCATATATGATACGTTGGACATTAAAAAAAAAAATCAAAAATAAGAATTGAGATATTGACTTCACCTTTTCAGATAAACATGATATATATAATCTAATATTAAATAAATTATTTTTCTTACACAAAATTGTCATCCAAAAAGGTTTCCTGAAATTATAATTGGAACTTGAGTTATTCAGGTTTAAAAAATCATGTTATGAAAACTTAATGCCCAATGTAGCATATATGCTACATGCCAATCTCGGCAACCTTTGACCTCAACACAAATTCAGACCCTGTTTTCTATTTGACTTCCCAAAGCTAGTACATGTATCTGGGTGGAATATAAATGTTTTCTGATAGTGCATTCTATGTTTGGGCACTAGAGGGTTAAAGGCCACCAAACTACATATGAGCCGCGACATGAGATTTCCAACAATGTGGTATGTGTGACCAGCAAAGCCTTAGATCAGCCTGCGCAAACATGCAGTCTAATCAGAGCCTTTGCTACTCTCTTAAATATTCTATGACTGTTAAGCTACTGACTGAACACCATTTGGAGTTTCTTAGCTTAAAAGGAGGCTGCACAGGCTCGTCTGAGTCTACACTTGTCAAAATGCCACATTGTTAGATATCACGTGTCGTGACTCATATTCAGATGAGAGAGCAAGGGACAAAAGTCCTGACTAGTAGGGAAAGGTTATGGAGTTCATCTAATGTATTAACCCTTTGTATTCAGGAAACACGAAAGCGAGTACTTTTGCAAACAGAAATGCAGCATAATTCTGCATTTCAATAGGGTCAATACTATAAAGGTGAAAAAGTGATCTTCAGAAAAAATAAATCAATATCTTTTGAAAATGTATTATAATTTGACACCCCTAGATATGTACAATGGGCTATCCCAAGTTTATTTTATCAAAATAGAAGGAAGAATCCATTAGTATACAAAGGGTGTTTTCTCTTTTTACAATTTTTTATTGCAGGATTTCATTTATCAGCATGTATACTTAAAGCCAATAGTAACTTTACACTTTGAACTACTGAATATATCTTTACTGTTTTTGATTTAACCAAATTAAATATTACAATGAGTTGCAGGTACCCGCCCTAAACCTAATTCAGGAAAAACAACTTAGGTAAATTAATCTTCTTTCGAGTTATATGTGCTTTAATTGAAAGCACAAAATCAGCATTTCCTAACAAAATCCAAAGTAAACCTAGGATTTGAACACGCTATTTTAAGGGACATCGATTGCCCATTAAAAATACTGCAAGACATTTTGTCTCTGACGTATACTTTGCTTTTGGTAGCATCTTAAAGTTGGTTCACTTTGAAATTATCTCCTTTTGAATTAAAACAATAGTAAACTTTAGTCCATGCTAAAAGCTTTATCTCAGATGACATTTGGATTTTTTGTAATCAGCGATTTGTTGGGACTTCTGCCTTGAGTATGTGACAAGATAATCTGATAAAAATTCTCATCGGTTTGGAAGAAAAACGGCAAACAATTTCTTATGGGAAATTCCATTGAAAGCACTGTAAAGTTCACAAAAGGGGATATATTCGTAAAAACACAACTCTAGTTTGCGTTAATCGAAGTGTGACCCGGGCTGATTTGAACTTTAAACAACAATTCAATAGCCTGTCTTTCAGACTGGTTCTTTAAAATTAAAAAATGTCCAATCGCAAAGCTACAGTAACACATCCAAAAGTGATGCACTTTGGAAAAGTTTATTTTGCCCCCTTGCTTCTTTCATTGTGGTATTTTGGTTGCATTTATGACAGTAAAAACATGAAAATTCAACTGTCATATGAATAATTGATTGAAGTTTAATATGAATTAAACACATTTAAAATACCACTCACCAATACCCAGAAATGGTATATATAATAACAGTGTAAAGTTACTTTTGGCTTTAAGTATATTTACAAGCAGAGTAGAAAAAGCATTGTGTATTCTGAGAAACCAGCTGACCTGGATCTACACAGTTTTCAAAATAACCCATAGAGCGCCACCTATAATTTGCAGCAGATGACAATTTCAAATTTTGCCACTTTTTCAAAAATAACAAATAAGGCATGATATTTCATGAGAATCATCTGCTTGCAGACGATTCTCATGTAATATCTTACCTTATTTTTTTCGAAAATTGGGAAAGATGTTTTTTTTTCGAAAATTGGGAAAGATGTTTAAAAATTTGTTGTCTGCTGCAGTTGTGATTGGCGCTTAAAGGGATAAGATATTTCATGATTTAGCATGCAGTAAAAACCTGTCTTAAGCAGCCACTCAAAAGAAGACCAAAAATTGGTTTATTGCTTAAAGCCGGTCAAAAGTATTGCAGAATGCTCCGAGAGGGAGCATTCTACAATACTTTTGGCCTGCATTAAGCGATAATTGGTCAATAAGACCTTTGTTTTGTCTATATTTGAGTGGCTGCCTATTAACCCTTAAAGCGCCAAGAAAAAAATGCATCTGAAAATGTCGTCTGCTGAAGTCGTCTGCTGCAAATAATTGCCTAACATTACTGACAAATTCAGTATAGAAGCAAACAGCGTGGACCCAGAGCAGTCTGATCTGGGCCCACACTATTTGCCATAGAGGCTTCTTAAACATTTCAGCAGACGACTTTTGTTGCGATTGGCGCATTAAGTATTAAGACAGGCTTGATTCCTGGAACCCACAGTGACATTACTGGCCAGAGTATAGTTACTATGCACTGGCTTGATCTTGCTAATAAGCAGCATATGGTCACTGAGCTTTTTATGACCATATACAGTCCCCCAGGACCATTTAAGTTCATGCTTCACGGAGAAGAACACTGGGTGTCCTAATGACCTTGAACTGAACTTTGGATGTTCATACTTCCACAAGCATCCGAAAAACAAAATCATGTCTTTTTTAAATTGATATTATCAATAGCTATATAACATATTAGCCGTGACATGTGATTTCTAACAATGTGGCAATTTGACATGAATAGAATCAGACAAGCCTTTCAGTCCCCTTTTAAGCTTAGAAACTCCAAATGCTGTTCGTTCAGTAGCTTAACAATCATAGAATGTTCAAGCGACTAGCAATGGCTCTGATCAGACTGGGTGTTTGCACAGGCTGATCGGAGCCTTTGCTGGTCGCACATACCGCATTGTTGGTAATGTCATGTTACGGCTCAATTTTTGATTTATATGTAATGGTGCATATTTAATGTTTAATCATATTGGTTTTGTTGGATTGTAAAATGGAACAGCTGACAGCCAATGAATTGTTTTACTCAGACTAACCTGGAGGTGTGGATTTGCCGTCAATCCCAGCTACATTGTTCCAGAAGTGAATGAATTTGCTGTTTGAAGCATGTTCCACATGCAAAGTAGCATGTAGCTGACAGTTGTATTTTGTGGTCAATGAGGTTTTGAATAGTTCTGGAAAATCTAGATTTATTGAGGTTTTTCTTTGAACGCATAAATATTCATTTATCACAACCTTACAAACACTATAAAAAAAACGGCAGATAATGTTTTAAAATTGTATGCGTTTAGACCATATATAATGTCTTGGCATTCAAAAAACAATATCGCAAGTTTTTTTTTTATTTAATTTTGTCATGATTCGTCCTTTAAGAGTTTAACTGATGGGGGAAAAATCCGAAGAATTGAGGGGCTATCAACAGCATGGTATTATAATTTCTAAACATGCTTTTGGCATTAACAAAACTTGGGAAATTATGTGTAGTGTCAGATTAAAAGGGACATTGGTAAACCGTATAGAAAAAACATGGTGATCATAGTGTACACTGCTCAACTTCATTTAAAATAACTAAATTTTAATCAGCAAAACACTCTTTTTATGCCCGACACCTTTAAAATAAAAAATGCCATATATTTTGGTGTCCTGAGCATAAATTGGGTTAAGCTGCTTAAGCTCGTTTTTAAATAATGTTTTCTTCATAAGACTTTTTACCAATATTTATTAATACAAGCTAAACTTTATGGACATTTAAACTTTCTTTTTCATACTTGTCCTGCTGAACTTAACATCCTTTATAATCTGTCAAGATATCTGGGCTTAATTGGTGTTCATTGAAAAACTCTAGAGGCCAGCCGTTCAAAATTAACCTATTGTTTATTAATGAATTTTTCCTTCTAGTTTGGTACAATAAACTTGGGTAAGTCCATTGTACTTTCTAGGGGTGTCTGGTTATAATTTTCTAAAAATATTGTATCTTTTGTCAGATCTTTTTACCTTAACAAATAGTGTAGACCCTGATGAAATGCTGCATTTCATCTGGGTCTTCACTCTTTGTAAAAGTACCTATTTAGGGGTTTCCCCATAAACAAAGGGTTATGGTAACAAAATCATTAGAAGATGTCCTAGCTATATAAATAAAGAATTAAAAAAAACCTTATTAGCTCAAGTTGTGATGCTTTACGTCTGCTTGTGTTTTCTGCTGATGTCATTTGTCAACAGTTCTGTCCCAGATCAGGTTATACAGAATGTTGGGCCTGATCTGGTTCTAAATTGTTTGACACTGATGATATTCCTAAAAGATTTTTTTTGAAAACATTGATTTTGAAGGAAAAAAATCAGCACAAGACAAAAACTCATAAAAAATTCCCAGCATGTGAAGTTATCAAATAATGAAAAACAAATGGTTTATGGCTTAAAATACTGTGGTGTGGTATTTTTTAAGCAAAAATCAATGGCGTAGCCAGAATGCTAAAAAAGTTACGCACATCAATGGGAGAATACTGGATCAAGCAATGATTCTCTAAAATTGCGTAAAACATAAAGTGAATATTAAGCCATCCGCTCGTGTATAGCTTCAGTTTTTAAGTATGTGAATTTAATCATATGGCGAGAAAAATACATTTAAAAATTAATTCAGCTCCTCCCCAAATCCCTAAAAATAATTACCAGTGCTCCCCAGCTCCCTGAAAATAAATAGCCATTCTCCCCAGATCCCCCTAACCCCTTGGGTCATTAATTTTAGGGATTTGGGGAGCAAAGGAAAAATACTTTCAGGGAGCTGAGGAATTTTCTTTCAGGGATTTGGGGGAGATAAATGCATTTTTTCAGGGATCAAGGGCGCACAGACCCCCGCACATACCCTCCCTGGGGAAGTGGGGGGGGGGGGTGCTCACCTAGTTTAGAAGTTAAGGAGCAATTGAAATTTCATGCTCAGTTAAGCTTCAAGCATGAGTGAAGATTGCAAACATATAACCGCCCTTTTTCTAAGTCACAACTAGGATTTTCTTGCGAGTTACTCGCCGCAAGTAAATCATTAATTGATTTTTAATTGCATAAAGGTGTTTTGTCACGTGACCAAATCGAAGCGTATTCGTGTCGTGTATTCGCTTATTCGCCACGTGACGACGCTGTAAATAAATCTGACAGGTAACTCAGGTGGTCAATTTGCTTCTAAAGATCGTGGGAGGATAATCACAGGTAAATGATTATGATTGTCTATGTTTTGTCTATTCATATTAACCGTCATTAGTCTGAGTGTTGAAATGGTTGTCATGTCAATGGCCCATTAAATGGCAATGCCATAGGTTTTCGCGACCGGTTAATGTTTTGCAATGGGAATTCGTGTTTTGCATTTTAAAAAATAGACTGTGCATCCGTTAAGGACAAGTATTTAGCTACATTTCAACCTTCAAATCAATACAAAATGATAATAAAACTAAGAAGAGCTAAAATGAAATCTTGAGGCTAATACACCCCACCCACCTGAACCACACCTTTACTTTAGACAATGAATTTATTTGCAATAAAACACATTTACAATAAATGGTTATGCCTTACGTGTAAAACAAATAATTTAAAAAAAGATACTTGTACCGTGAGAAACATATATACAACCAGTTGGGGCTTGTCTCAATCCCTGTCTAAATCTTGGCCTTATACCGCCTCGATAGCTCAGTTGGTAGTATACCGCCTCGATAGCTCAGTTGGTAGAGCGCCCGCTTTCGGAGCGGGAGGTCGTGGGTTCGAATCCCGCGGCCGCACCATACCAAAGGTGTAAAAAATGGTACTACCAGCTCCCTTGCAACGCTCGCATAAAAGGGGTTGTGCTAGGGAGATAAAGACAGGTAAGTATCTGTTAAAGATATAATTGTTATGTCGCAGAATAGCTCGTGAGCTAATGTTGTCTGTTACATTATAAGCGACGTTAAATAAGGCTTCTTTATCCTTTATCTTTATCTATAGGGCTAGAATGATAAGTCTGTAATTCAGGGTTCCCCCTTTAATGCTGTCTTCTTTCAGGTACATAAACTGGTATTTTTGTCACAAATTTGTGTATAATATATTACAGTGTATTCGTGACAGATCTTTTATCTTGGTACAACCAATCTCAAAAATATCTTGGAGATGCTCAATCTTTAAAAACTATAAAGTTAAGAAAGCGTGGTAGCTCAGTGGTTAACGCACTAGCCCATGGTGCTAGAGGCCCCAGGTTTGATCCCCGCTCGCGGCGAAGAAAATTTCGTAGTCCGAACACGCTTTCTCTTGTGCCATTTGCAGCTATGACACTAGATACGTGCATTTTCCTTCGGATAGCCACGTGAACTGGATGTCCCCTGTGCAGTCTGATCTGGGTCTGTGCATGCTGTTTGTCTAGACATTTTTGGCGGTCAGCTAGCATGTAAAGAGTTAAATATCATTTGATACAAGTAAAGATTTTGGTATCTAGATTGCAACTAGGAAGAGTAATTTTCATCTGACACTTGCTTTGTTTCCCTACCATAATATAAACATTTTGAACAAGAACAAGTACAAGAATTTTACAGGGTCTACCATGCCTAAGTTTGAATCCCTTAATTAACATTAACTTATATATACTAGCCATAAGTTCTAACTGGCCACCTGCATTTCATTAATTTTCTTCCTAATGTAAAATGGCATGACTACACTTTTTGCATCACGAAAGAGCCAGACATGCCATGTACCCTAGACAGTAAAGATATTGGCAAAATGTTCAACAGTACATGCAAGATGCCCATTTGAATAGTGGTACCCCCATTTTTAAAATTCGCATTTTGGCACAATTTGTAAGTCATGACTTTTTGAAATAACCCACTTTCATGCCCAAAAAGTTTTCATTTCAAAAGCCAAACTCATATTGAACACTGTGGTGCTGAAATGAACACTCCATCTGCACGAGACTCGTTGTTATTGGCCAAAATGTTGTAAATTACCCCACCATCCAATGCAAATTCTTGTGAATTTTAATATTGAGGCTATGTGTATTCGGCAAAGCTTCCCGGTTACAATTTTAAGAATTTTGCTAAGCAGTTTTCTGGTATCATTTACTAATAGGCTGGCCTATTCGTGAATGAAAATGAAATCTATATTGTGCATTAAGATTTTTAGAAAATTGATAAAAACACACATGGCAGGTTAGAACGTTTCACTAGTATATATGTTAACACCCACTATTGGAATTGAAACTTGTTTGGGTCCTGACTTCAGCTGGAGTTATATTTACAAAAACTGTGACCTTTTTCAAACAGAAAAGACCCAGTTCTGACCAACTGTGCATAATGGGTTCATCCTACTGATAAGAGTAAGCAAGTCCATTTGGCTTAAATGGCAGGGGACAAAAATTCCACTCGTCCGCTTGTTATTACGAGTGAAATCTAGAAAGGACGAGTGATTCTACCCAAAGCACTCGTCCTGTAGGATGAGTGCTTTGGGAAGAATTACTTGAGGAAGTCATTTCTCCCATAAGTTCTTTATTGCATACAATTTTAATAGAAAAGTGCCTGGGTTTGCAGGACGAGTGAAAATTGTAAGTCACTCGTCCTGCAGGACAAGTGCATTATTGAAATGTTTTTGTCCCCTGAATGGGTTAAAATGAAAAAAGATGTCACAGTTTAACACAACACTACTTATGCTGCCATAGAACTTTTTGAAATTCTGAAGAAAATAAATGCTCCTAGTTTTTGCTTATCTGGTGACTTAGAACCTAATGATTATTTGCATGCCAAGTTAAATTTTGCATGCTTTTTTTCTTGTCTGGTGTTTTTTTTTCAATATTAACTTTTGAGTTACACTACTTGGACCCATATCAGATCCGACAGAATGTCAGGCCTGATATGGGTCCAAACTGTTTACAAAGGTTATCAACAGACAGCTGGCAAAGAGTTTTTTTTTTTACATTGTCAAACAGTGAATACCCAGTTAAATAGCATTTTTACTCTAGGTCTATACACTGTTTTTTTGTTGTTTTTTACATTAAAATCAGAAAAAAATTCAGTTTGATCTATATAGCTTCCACCTGAAAAGAGAAAGAAGATATATAAATATGATAAAATAAATGTGTACTTTGAACTTAACTAACTAAACTGTTCCAATGAAGTTAGAGACTGTCAGATAACACAAAATGTGCAGGTGATGGTCCCAAAGCTCGATACTCACTATCTTCTCTAGCTGGCAAAGAGTAAAATACCGTATCCATTTATTGACAGTTTCTAAATCATGTCTGAGAAGAAAGTGATCCTTGTTACTGGAGGGACTGGTCTGGTTGGCAGCGCCATCAAATACGTGAGCGAAAGAAGCGAGAAGAAAGACAACGAAGAATGGATCTTTTGTTCTTCTAAAGACGCTGATCTCAGGTGAGTGACAAGAGCATTTTTGTACCACTCTCAGTTGACCCTTTCTTTCATAGATATTCATAGTTCACGCTAGGCTCCACCCACTATGAATAATTATATAAATACACTTTCATGTTGGTACATAGAACAAAGAAATTATATGTCAGGTCCACTTGTGTAGGATCAGATACATCATATTTCCATATCTATGCAAACATAGTAGACCCTGATCAGGCAGCTTTTACAAGAGCTGCCTGATCTGGTTCTGCTATGTTTGCAAAAGTGTCGAGAAATTTACCTGTGTAGATCAGAAATTCTCGTTTCAAGACAGGTGTTAATGTATGGATCAGGTCTGCAATTTCAGAAAATTTATAAGAAAACAAGCATTACCCCCTCTAATCTAGGCCTGGCTATGCTTGGGTGCATGAATATTTGACCCTTATCCTGCCAATATTTCTTGTCATGTAAATGCTGTCTGCTTGTAACATGTATGATTCGATAAACAAAATTCTTCAGCGTAAAATTGTTAATATTTTCTTACTAATAAGTTTTAGCAGATGTTTTGGGTGTTCAAAAGAACCATCTCATTGAGACGGTTCTTTGAGTACCCACAACATATGTTTTGGTTGAGAAATAAGAAAATTATTTTTTCTGTTAGGCACTCTTAACTAAAGGCCTGTAACATCTGTTGTTTCTATTCAAATGCATACTCTAAAAAACTTTTACCCCGGAAGCAAACACTATGAAACGGAGCGCAGTTGCTCAGTTAATTGGTAGAGCATTAGGTTGGGGATTGAAGGGTTCAGGTGTGGTACTTGATTGTATTGATTCTTCATCTATGCCTTCTTTACTTTGCTAGTTCAAGACTCACCGCCAATAGAGTCACTGTGTTGTGTCCTTGAGCAAGACACTTTATCCGCTGCTTAGTAAATGGTTCAACGCAGAAAGACAGGTCCCAGCATGACTGAACTTGTTGACTGGGATGTTAAGAATCAAACCAAACAAACACTATGAACCCTGATCAGACTGCTCCTAAGGGAGCAGTCTGATCGGGGTCCATATTGTTTGCAATAGGGGCAATAAAAAAATGAGCAGATGAGAGAGCAGACGCCAACTGTTGTGAATGATGGGAAAAT
The DNA here is from genome assembly GCA_964019695.1 of Loripinus fragilis. Taxonomy (NCBI): domain Eukaryota; kingdom Metazoa; phylum Mollusca; class Bivalvia; order Lucinida; family Lucinidae; genus Loripinus; species Loripinus fragilis. Next base: position 85,110,763 of record OZ026517.1, read on the forward strand.
ATTTTTGATGGCAATATGGTGATAATATCTTCAGGCTATTACTATTTAATTTGTGAACAGACTGATCTTAAGATTGATCTGGCATCTTTTAGATAAAATATTTACCTGATAGGAATCTTACAATTATGATGTGTTCAAAGTTAACTCTTTGCCTTTAGGGTCATTTTTCATGCTTTTATTATCGTCTGCTGATTTTTTCAACATTAATTTTTTTTCAAAAAATTCTTTCAGGAACACAATCAGAGTATCAACCGGCTTGGATCCTGATCAGGACCAACATTCTATCGGTCCTGATTTTGGTCAAAACTGTTTGCAATGCAAGCTATGCAACTTCTTTTATTTATTTTCAGTTTATATAAGATAAATAGAGAAGGCAACTATGTTTTAGCAAATGATAAAATGGTACTAGCAAAGAAAGCTCGGGCCAGCCTCCACAAATATGTGGACCTGCCAGAGCCTTCAATGCTCTCATTCACAAAGTTTGGATGTAGATGAAGACTCGGTCCGAAATTTAAACCTCTAGCCCTGCTGGATACATCAGCATAGGGATTTAAAGGAGGCTTTTGCGCACCAGGGCTCACAGGGGACAAAAATATTTCAATATTGCACTTGTCCTTTACAATTTTCACTTGTCCTGCAAACACATGCACTTGTCTTTTAAAAGCTTATGCAATAAAGAACAGGACGAGAGCTGTGGGAAGAATTACTCATCATTACTCATCATTTCTAGATTTCACTCCAGTGGAATTTTTGTCCCCTGGCTCAAAATGAGTACCGGTATTCTCATGCAAACCTTAAGGGCATTGAGAAGCTGTATACCAAATTTTGGTGAAATTTATCCAATAGTCTTGGAGAAGACTGTGTGAATAAATAGATGCACAGTTAGGGGATTGCACTATCGTAATTTCAACCAACAGCAATGCTGCTCAGTTAACACTTACAACTACATTTGTTACTGTCAATGGCCCTTAACTCGGTCTTCTAGCAGTGACTTAACTATTTGCAAACAGTTTGGACCCAGGTCCTGATCGGGATCCAAACCTGTTTGACACTTTGATAGTGTTACTGAAATAAATTTTTTTGCAAATTAAATAATTTTGAAAAAAGTCAGCAGACAACATCAAAAGCATGAAAAATTACCCAGCATGCAAAGGTAAGGGAATTCACAATGGCTAGGTTTGATCTTTAAAGCTGCATAGTCTGTAACTTTTGACCTTTTAATTTTAAAACTAATGTTTCTATTTTTCAAGAACTCAGTGGAGCGCAGTGGCTCAGTGGTAGAGTGCTTGACTCGAGACCGAAGGGACGCGGGTTCGAGCCTCACAGGCGTCACTGCGTTGTGTCCTTGAGCAAGAACATTAATCCTAGCTTAGTACTGGTTCAACCCAGGAAGACCCATCCCTTTATAACTGAAAGATTTTTGATGGGACATAAAGAATCAAATCAAACAAACAAACAAATCAAGAACACAGTCAAAAAAACTAAAATTCAGGTATACATTTTACCAATTTCGTAAATCTTAACAACTTATCAGTATCAAAACAGCGGTATTTAGGTTAAAATAAGCTGTCTATAATTATTGGAGGGACGCAAATAATTACCAACAGGAGAAAAGCACACCTGTTTTATAAGATAATTCACTTTTCCGTGCAGTTTTCTGCTATAGTGAACAGATTTATTGTGAAAACATAACTTAATTCTACTTCTACAAATGATTTAAAAAGAAAATAAAAAAATTCGAAAAATGTACTAAGTTGCAGAGTAGCAGATTTAGTCTCTTTAAGATTGTCATCTGTATGTTTTGCCTTCGGTACTAATGTAGTGTACTGTGAGTACATGTAGTATGACCCTTATTTGTCACCACTAACTGTATCGGAATAAAATTGAAATTGTGAAAACCATGCCAAGTGAAAATATGACAAAAATATATATCTTTTTAAGTGTGTGCATAAATATGTGTCCATCAGTGTCTGAACAAAACAGAACATATCTTTATTGACATCAGCTCAGGCCACTCACAGGTAACCATCCAGGCGTGACTGTACCGGTAAATGTAATGAATGAATCGAGGGTCATTACTTAGAGGCCATGGTATAGGTATAGCTTAAGAGCAGTGCCTGTTCACTCAGGATTATAATGACTCGAAGCACTTGCTTGCAAACAGCAAAGAGTCCGATCAGTATAAGCCACATGTTTTTAAGTTTCCTAAACTCAAAGAAGACAGCTTGGCTTCATGTATATGTATCAATTAAACCACTTCAAAATCAATAAGTAACTGTTTCTCAAGAAAATATTATACATTTTTGTAATTCTTTTATAATACAAGCTGTTATTTTCCATATTGATTTTCAGTCTCGGTATTTCATGATTGTTGCCCTTAAAGCGCCAACAAAAAATCAGAAAATGAGGTCTGCTTATGTCGTCTGTTGTAGTTTACAGTGGCAAACAGTATGGACCCAGATCAGACTGCTCCTACAGGAGCAGTCTGATTAAGGGTTAGGCCAACCGCAATATATGTGCATGAAAATGTTTTTTTCCAGTTTTCTTGCATACTCTACCCTTAACATTTTTAGACTTCTATATTAATTATCACTCTAGGAGATCAACCCAAATTTCTTGCATACTGTACATCCAGATGAGATGGCTCATACTGTTTAACATGCAGTTATTCACTTCAGCCAGCGCATGATATTTTGGTACTTTTTGCACCTTCGAACAAATGTGCAGACTCACTAAAATATGATTGTAGATGTCTAGATGAAGACTCAAACCAAAATTCTTGCATAGATGTCTATTCGTATAGCTGTTTATACCCATTGTCAAATGAATGAAAATCATTTTAAAATCAGAAAATTCACGTGCTGTTTGAACATGGGTCTGAACTTGAAAATACTTAAAATGAGCCCTGCATTATTTGCATGACATTATATACGGAAAGCATTGCAAACCAGACTGATCATTTTGCCGATGTTTTTTGTTCGCAAAACTTTGCGTACGGCTATGACCTTGGGATGATGTTATGACGTTCGAAAGTTTACAGTCGACGCCATTTTGTATAGAGAAATTCAGTGTAAGAAAAGGGATATTTTAATGTTTTAACAGCGTTTTTAGTGTTAATTTGGTTGGAATAAGGTAAAATATGCAAGAATAACGATCACACATGTTTGTTTCATTGCATTAACACTTGGTCCCTCGGGAGATGTTGGAGCACTTGGCCTATCGGCCTTGTGTTCAAACACCTTCCTCTGGACCCGGCAACTGTTAATGCATGCAAAAACATGTGTGATCCCTATATTCATGAGGTGCCACCTTTACAGTAACCAAAAAGTTCTATAATACCTTAGTGCTATAGCTAAAGTTCAGTCATTCTGAGTACAAAAGTAAGAACATGACATATTCACCATGCTTAGTTGCAGGCCTCAAGATAATAGTACGTAATTTAAAATTAACTTTCTAATTTTTTAACTAAAACATATGTTGTGGGTACTTAAAATTGAGCTCCCAAAACGTGAGATTTCCGACAATGTGGTATGTGCGACAAGCAAAGGCTCAGACTAGCCTGCACATATGCGCAGTCTGATCAGAGCCTTTGCAAGTCGCTTGAATATTCTATGACGAAGGCTACTGACAGAACATCATTTGGAGCTTCTAAGCTTAAAAGGAGGCTGCACAGGTTCGCCTGAGTCTACACTTGTCAAAATGCCACATTGTTGGAAATCATGTGTTAAAACTAATTGATAAGAAAATATTCACAATTTTACGCTGATTTCTTTTGTTTATTTAGACCTATGGATATGATTGGTAATTATGGTAAATACTGTAGTTATGCCCCCTTCCAAAGTGGGACAAATAAATAAGTGGTGACTTGTGATTTCCAACAATGTGGCATTCTGAAAAGTGTAGACTCAGATGAGCCTGTGCGGCATCCTTTTAAACATAGAAACTCCAAATGATGTTCAGTCAGTAGCTTAACAGTCATAGAATATTCAAGCGACTAGCAAAGGCTCTGATCAGACTGCGCATATGCACAGGCTGGTCTGAGCCTTTGCTGGTAGCACATACATTATTTGAAATCTCATGTCACGGCTCATATTGTAGAGCAAGGGACAGGCAGTCCTTCCCCGAGTCTTTAATGTAGAAATGCACAATCTTTGAAACATCAGAAAATATATTGGACCCTCTAACTTTCTTGCATACAACTCAATAGAAGATTCCATCAGTCAATAAAGTGTCTAACTTTTTGCATGCTAGGTAATTAAGCATGCTTTTTTGTTGTCAGCTGATTTTTTTTTTTAAATCAACTTTTTCGAAAAAATTATTTCAGGAATACCATTAGAGTGTCGGGCCAGAAATTTTTTATTAGTTGATTTACGAGAATTTTTTTTCAGATTTAGGGTCGTGGGGCCGAAAAAAAAATAAATAAAAAAGCTCTGAAAATGACCAGTTAACTGGTCATTTTCAGAGTTTTTTTATTTTTTTTTATTTTCAGAGCTTTTTTTTTTCTTTATATCTCCAGATAATAGGTAACCAACAGTCTGTGTTAAATCTTTAAATAAAATGGACAGGGCAATGACTTTTAACAGTGTCACTCTCAAAAATACACAGACAGAACCTCAAAAACATTTTTTTTTTCAACGAAACAAATAATATTTAGAGTAGGCCGATAAAGTAAAAAAAAATTTTAGAAATTAATTTTTTTACTACCTTCCGGAAAATTACAGTAAGAGGGTATGTAAATCAACTAATAAAAAAATTCTGGCCTCAAACAGTTTTGATCAGTCTGGTTTGATCTGGGTCCAAACAGTTTGCAAAGGTTATCAGCATATGACACTAGAAGGTAAAGATGATCTCATTTCTTGTTTCAGTGACAGAGCAGCAACAGAAAAATTATTTGCCAAACATAAACCCACCCATGTGATTCACCTGGCGGCCATGGTAGGAGGACTCTTCAAGAATCTCAAATATAACCTAGATTTTTATGTAAGTACAATAACACCTGATAGACAGCAATCGGAAACACTCTTAACAATAAAAAAAATGGCTAGGTCCGAACCCCACTGAAAAAGAACGTTGCTATTTGTTTTCTTAAAGCTGCATAGTCTGTAACTTTTGATCTTTTAATTTTAGAACTAATGTTTCTATTTTTCAAGAACACAGTAAAAAAACTAAAATTCGGGTATACATTTTACCAATTTCGTAAATCTTAACAAATTATCAGTATCGAAACAACAGCGTTTATATTAAAATTAACTGTCTATAATTATTGGAGGGACGCAAATAATTATCCACACGAGTAAAACACACCTGTTTTATAGGATAATTCACTTTTCCGTGCAGTTTTCCGCTCTAGTGAACAGATTTATTGTGAAAACATAACTTAATTCAGCTTTTACAAATGATTTAAATTGAAAATAAAATTTTTCGAAAAATGTTCATAGTTACAGAGTATGCAGCTTTAAAAATACTTGTATGGACCCACCCTCGAGAAGCAATTGGACCCAAGGGGTCGGTACTGCCTTCTGTGAAATACGTTGATGACTAAAAACAGTTTTCAGGACCCCCCTTGTATTGATGGAATTTTCTCGATCCGCCCATGATCATCATTGTTTTACTCTATACTTGCTAGTGTCATCTCCTGATACTCTTTGCAGACAGTAACCCATAAAGCGCCACCTATAACTTGCAGCAGACGACAATTTCAAATTTTGCTGCTTTTTCAAAATAGCACTTAAGACATGATATTTCATGAGAATCGTCTGCTGGCAGACGATTCTCATGAAATATCATTCCTTATTTCTTTTGAAAATTAGGAAAGATGTCACAAAATTTGTCATCTGCTACAGTCATGATTGGCGCTTTAAGGATAATATATAAGAGGCTTAAAAAAATCTCAGGTGAGCGTTCCAGTGCCACTTGGCACTCTTGTTTTGAAAATGTTGTCTGCTTATTCTGTCTGCTGCATATTTTCAAATGCTCTCCAGACTTTATTATGGAGGCAAACACTTTGAACCCTAATGGAGCGGTCGGATTTGGGTCATACTGTTTGCAATGAAGGCTATCAAGTACATAAGCAGATGAGAGAGCAGACGACAATGATCTTGAATGGAGGGAAAAGAAAACTGAGGTACTATAACCATTATGCTTATATGGCGGGACATCCTAATTTCGAGGCAATCCTAATTTCGGTGTAAAGGGGTTTGTGCATTAAGTGGCTAATTTTTGTTTTGTTTGATTTGATTCTTTACGTCCACTCAACAATCTTTCAGATATGCGGGACGGTTCTTCCTGGGTTTAACCAGTACTAAGCTAGGATAAATGTGTCTTGCTCAAGGACCACAACGCAGTGACGCCGGTGAGGCTCGAACCCGCTACCCTTCGGTCTCGAGTCAAGCACTCTACCACTGAGCCACTGCGCTCCCAAGTGGCTAATTTGGCCCCCTCTAGAGCCAAAAACTGAAAGTTGCTTTTCATCAATTTCATTCTATTGGTTTATTAGAAGAATGGTTCAAGTGTACAAGTCTGCCATTTATTTAAATATAATGGTTGCTATGATAACTAAAATGGCCGCTAAAATAGAGAAATTGGCATTTTGGGCTAAATTCAAGGCTTTTTCAGACCGTTTTTTTAAGAATTAGATATCAGCACAAGCGAAAACCAAAAAAAACCTTTTAATATATTGTGTACTATGATAATTCTCACCCCCTGTTCAAATATCTTTTTGGTATTTCTGTGTGCTCTATGTTAATTTCTCTGTCAAATGTCTTAAATTTGCTCCAAAATGGTCACTTTCCTATTTTCAGCCTATTTTGGCAGCCATTTTTGTTACCATAGAATCGGTAAAAATAGAAAAAATCCCAGACTTTTACACTTGGGCTCTTGTTCTAATAAACTAATAAGAAGAAACTTGTGAAAAGCAATTTTCATTTTTTTGCCTCATAGGGGGGCCAAAATAGCCTCTTAATGCACGTACCCCTTTTTCATCTCACTATTTCTCACTCTGTATAGGACATTTAGTTTTTTATTCATGGTAGCTTATAACCACTTGATTCAATGTGAAAATTATATTGTAAAACTATTTCTGCTGTTGTTTGTTATGTAGACTTTGGAGATTTTCTTTTAGGACATGGATTTTCTAAAACAAAATGGTGGCCAAACAAAAGTGAAAGTAGGGCCCTAACAACAAAGCCTTACAAAACACGATTAACTAAATGTAGATTAAATCTATTTTTATTTGTTAGATTAAATCTATTTTTATCTGTTAGTTAGGAATACCCAGCACTACTAATATTAGAAATTCCAGACAAATAACACTACCAGACCTTTTTTAATTGAACTTTGTTTACAATTACACCGAATTTAGGATGGAGTTTTCACATGTTTAAAACCCGTACCATGGCTAAGTTTGAATGATGTGCTTTCTGTTTGCTTGTACCTTGGTTCATTATCATTATTTACATTGGGAGTACAAAAGTTGGTGCTCATGAACCGGTATAGATTTTAATTTTGAACAACCTAAAGGGGTTGTATTTTAAGGCTAAACATTAACTACGCCGAAATTAGGATGTACCATCATACATGTAACTCTTTGTGAGCATAAAATTGTAACTATCTTGTTACCCATCAATTTAAACATATCTTTTGGGTGCTCAAAAGAACCGTCTCATTGAGACGGTTCTTTTGAAAAACCACAACATATGTTCTGGGTGAGAAATAAGAAAAATATTATTCAATAAGCACTCTTATCTGGAGACCTGATGTAATTTCTATCATGTACATTTCAGCGTGTTAATACACAAATCAACGACAATGTTTTGAATGTGGCCTTCGTGACTGGCGTGAAGAAAGTGGTATCCTGTCTCTCTACGTGTATTTTCCCAGATAAAACGACTTATCCTATCGATGAAACTATGGTAAGTTTAAAAGCTGCATCTGAAAAAAATACATCTGAAAATGTCGTCTGCTGAAGTCATCTGTTGCATGTATAAGCTTACATCAAGGACTAATTTCAGCATACAGTGTGGACCCTAATCAGACTGCTCCTAGAGGAGCAGTCTGACTTGGATCCACACTACTTGTCGAAGACGCTTCTAAAACATTTCAGCAGAGATGACAAAACAGGCAACATTTGTTGTGTTTGGTACTTTAACCCTTAAAGCGCCAAGAAAAAAAATGCATCTGAAAATGTCGTCTGCTGAAGTTGTCTGCTACAAATAATTGCTTTACATTACTGACGAATTAAGCATAGAAGCAAACAGCGTGGACCCAGGACAGATCAGGTCCACACTGTTTGCCATAGAGGCTTCTTAAACATTTCAGCAGACGAGAAAAGCAGACGACTTTTGTTGCGATTGGCACATTAAGGGTTAAAACTTAGAACCACCTCCCCTCTCATCAAAGGGAGTAAGTACATATGTTCTGGAGCAGATTCTATTTTCATCAGTGGCAGACAGACACTGCTAAAATGCCACATTTTGCAGCATTTTATCTTGGGTTACAGTTCACTCCACTGTTCCACAAAGTACCTTTAGGGAGCACAGTGGCTCAGTGGTAGAGTGCTTGACTCAAGACCGAGGGGCCGCGGGTTTGAGCTTCACTGGTGTCACTGCGTTGTGGTCCTTTAGCAAGACACATTTATCCTAGCTTAGTACTGGCTCAACCCAGGAAGACCCATCCTTGTTTAACTAAAAGATTGTTGATGGGACGTATAGAATCAAATCAAACAAACAAAATCACAAAGTACCTGTTAGTGGGTTTCCAGTGTCATGAGTATGCCAGGGTTTTAAATTGAAATTCTGATTTAGGTTGTAAATTAGTGACCTTGAACTAATGTCAAAGGCATTGTGGTACCACAATTAGCATTTTAACATTTATTAGCAAGATAAATACAACATCTAAAAGTTTGAAAGCAAGAAAAATATTTATTTTTAAGCATTTTAGTTTTTATGAGCAGTTGAAATTGCATACTCGGTTGACTTGAGCATGGAAACGGTTTTATAACCTCGCAGGGCCTGTTTTGTTGAATGTGAAAAAGATGTTCAGATCAGCCTCCATATCAGGGCAGTCTGATAAGTGCTCTAACTATTTAGTCAGGAATAAATAATAGCTGTTGAAATTTTACCCAGATTTTCTGGATTCTAGCTTGTCTCCGTAGCTGAGCCATCATGTTTTTATGATACAGGAATCCCAATGAAGACAGATTTCCTTGTGATCCGTCTAATACATGATATTTTTTCACTGAACATAGGCTTAGATAAGCAAACATTTTCAGCGTAAAATTGTGAATATTTTCTTACCCATAATTTTTAGCATATGTTTTAGTGCATAAAAGAACCGTCTAATGGAGACGGTTCTTTTGAGTACCCACAACATATGTTTTGGTTGAGAAATAAGAAAATTATATTTCTGATAAGCACTCTTATCTGGAGGCTTGACTGAAAGATTTTCTAGTTATTAACAACTGTGCATTTGGTACCAGCTGTGCATTAACCCTTATTTTGCTGAACTTGAATAAATCCAATAGAGTCAGAATTGCTGTACAATAACTTCTTTACCGGGCCGGGTAGCACAGTTGGTAACTTGTGTGACTGCAGATCCAGGGGCGTGAGTTCGATCTCGGCTCAGTCCCATACTTTCGTGGAAATTGATCATGAATTAATTTCTACAGCCAGTCTCCTCCGTTCCGCTGATTCAAGAAGTGTTGTCAGTTACAAACGAAAGTATATATGGACGAAGTACTGGTTAACTGCTTAGTCAAGCTTGCCCAGAAAAAAGTATGGTTAGGTGAACTGGCTGTCCCGACATGACCATAGCTGTTGACTTGGACGTAAAGCATCAAACCCAAACAAACAATAACCTTTGCTTATTGCATGGGAGACCAGCTATAGCTGAGGCTTGCTCACATATCCATGCAGCCTCAGTCTCACTAGACCAAAGACTAGACATTTTCAATTATGAGTTCATGCAGATAAGAATCCGTAATCAAAAATTTGATTATCTTATTTCTCAACCCAAGTAGTATATGTTGTGGGTACTCAATGAGATGGTTCTTTTGAGCACCCAAAAAACATATTGATTTTTCTAAATAGGCAATTTGATTGGTTAACACACTAACTCTTCCCATCTCAAATGAATACTCATGAATCTCGCCTTGCGTTGAACTGAGTTGATTTGCGTTTTCAACACAATTTAAATCGTATATGCGTACAATGCATCGAAAATGCACAAAATGCGAATTGGCAGTACAAATTCGTGAGCGTCAGTGTATATGTCTTACTGTGTATGCATCTATTTATTGTAGGTTCACAATGGTCCACCCCATGATTCTAATTTTGGATATGCTTTTTCTAAAAGAATGATAGATATACAGAACAAGTAAGTAGATAGCTAGATGAATTAACTCTTTGCGAACATAGAGGATCTTACATGAGTGCTCATGTTTTATTGAATTTATTAAACGAGTTGGGGAAAAGAGACAAAATGCGAGGCTTGCCGAGCATTTTATCTCTTTTTCGCAACGAGTTTTGAGCACAAATGTTAGATTCTATTTATTATATGACAAATACTTTGAAATCTCATTTGTGGCGTAAAAATGTTATAATTTTGTCATTATGAACGCTACTTTGTTATGGACATCATAACACTTCCCGTAAATCTATAAACCACTAGTGGTTTATCGATTTTATTGCATGGCATTATTTCACTCCCAGATGTGACGTCATATGATAATGGGTAATTTTCAATGCTTTTTTTTCTGCTTACTTTTTCAAAATCAACTTTTTCGAAAAATTCTTTCAAGAGTACCATCAGTGTCAATTAATTTGGATCCAGATTAAGTCCGACCTTCTGATCTGGGTACAAGTTAATAACAGACAACATTGGCAGATAAAAATGATAGTGGAAAACATTGATAGTTTATAAACTTACGAGTATGATTATAATTATACTGAAAATCCAGATCTTTTGTTTATTAAGTTATATATATGGATATAGTGGAAAACATTGATAGTTTATAAACTTACGAGTATGATTATAATTATACTGAAAATCCAGATCTTTTGTTCATTAAGTTATATATATGGATATAGGAACCAATATACGACGTGTACTGCATTGGTCGTCGTCAATATCAGCGCTACTTGAACATCCTTTTTTGGGGATGTCTCAGTGGCGCAGTTGGTAGCGTCGATGTCTGGTGTAGTGCTAGGGGGTGTTGTCGAGGTCGTGGGTTCGAATCTCGCTAGAGGCAAAATATTTACAGATATATGGGCTCAGTTGATTTACTATATCCCTCTGTATAGATATATATCGGGAGTCAAAACTTCCTAACTCTGATTTTTACCAAAACAACTTTTTGTCAACGCAGGAATACCAACCACATGGCGGACATTCTGTCAAATTCTCGTTGCGCTAGACCAATTAGAACCCCCGTAAAAAAGCATCAATCATGCTTCAAAATATCGTATCTAGGTGAGATAGGATTATTTGATCATTTCATTGCATTTTTTCCAAGGTAGGATGTTTTACCATGAAAAAGACTCTCAAAATGTCGTAACTTGAGTCAAACTCTTCATAATGGTATGAAATCTTTATTGGAAAGTCAAAACAGCAACAACAGTGAATTTTGACGTTACTAAATATAATCCTGTCTGACTTTCGTCAATATTGGACACTCCTAGCAAAAATTATTCAGTTTTTTGTCTCTCCTGAAAATTGTGAAAATCAATGGTACGAGGTTTTGACTCCCAAACGATGATATATTTTTTTTATCAAAATTATTTTTAACTAACCCTATTAAGTTAAGGCTTTTCTGAAAGCAATAGATGAAAAAATTCCTTGAAGTACATATTTGACGTCATGTTAGCCCTTTTCCCACAGACCCCAGCCACAACTTTTGTTGTCTCCTCTCTCACATGCTTATGTTCTTTGATAGCCTTTATTACAAACAATATGGAATCAGATCAGACTGTGCTCCCAAGGAGAACGGTCTGATCATGGTTAGTGGTGTTTGCTTTCATGATAAAATTAGACTGGAGTGCATTTGAATATATGCAGCTGATGAAAAAAGCAGAAATTTTGAGGATAAAATATATTGGGGGGGGATAAGGGTTAATGTTGGGACTTTCAACCTTATTCAAACTACTGCCGGCTACCTGTCCTTATATACATGCTATTCTTATTGAAAAAAAGGAAATGTGTGAAGGCACCGGTAAAGGGAGAATGATAAAATTAGATTGCCAACTGGGTAATTTTTCATACTATTTTGTTGTGTGCTGATATTTTTCAAAATCAACTTTTTTTCAAAAATATTCCTTCAGGAATACCATTGGAGTGTCAAACAGTTTGGATCCAGATCAGGCTGACTAGATGTCGGGCCTGATCTGGGTCCAAATTGTTTGCAAAGGTTATCAGCAGATGACACTGGCTGGTAAGAGTTAATGCATATGATCTTTATTGTTAATCATATCGTTTCAGAGCCTACAGTGTCCAGCATGGTTGTAATTTCACATCAGTAGTCCCAACAAATGTTTTTGGTCCACACGATAACTTTGGTCTAGAAGATGGTCATGTTTTACCTGGTCTCATTCATAAAGGATATATGGCTATTAGTAAGTATAAAAGTTGCAGTGTGAGGGAATGTACCATAGGTCAAGATCAATAAAACTATTCATTATTGTCACAAAATGCTTTTAAACAGTAGATACGGACTGTGCACACAAATTTGATTCTTCAGTTGTTAAGCCAGATATTTCAAAACATTCAAACTAGTTTAAAAGCACAAAATTATGTAATGTTTAGTATGTTCTTTTCATACATGCTGCCTCTTGTATGCCTTTTTTTTTTTAAAAAAAGATTATATTTCTGATAAAAAGATAAATTATCTTAATTATTTAGTTTGATTGATGTCACCCTGGAAACTTATACATTGGTAACTAATACTTTGGTAAGAACTGCCCTTTTTTTAGTCAGCCAATTTTGCTGAAAAGCATCTTAAGATTGCTTGAGTAATATGGATATCCATGTCTAATTCATAAATACATTGAATCATATTAAGCAATAATGAACACACTCTAGACTTTTAATCCCCCTTCTCTGACTTCCATGCCAGTTTTAATACAATAACAATACTTGGGCAGCTAGGTCTGAGCAAATAGTGTCAAAGTAAGAAAAAGGGCAAAAATCAGGAATCGATACAATCAAGCACCACACCTGACCCAGGATACCAATGGGAAAGTGACAACTTCACAATTAGACAAATGAGAGCCAAGAGGTCAGCCCTTTCCCAGCAGGTGGCCACAAAACATCAATAAACAGGCGCACAAAAAAGCATAACACAAACAAGACAGAAATAACATAAATGATCCACAAAAAAAGCACTGCCTTGGAACGGTCAGTAGAAATATTTTACTGGAGGGCTTAAACCGGTTTCACCGCATGCCAACCTCACCCTTAGTTCAAATATGGATCAAGACTCATAGATGTTTGGTTTGCATGAAAGACCCCTAACTTATTAATGCATCATCTCCTAGAACATATAAATCAGACTGCTCCTTTACACTATTTGTCATTCCATGGCTACCTTTACTTACATCATCATTTATGTAAAATTAGGGAATAACTGTGTTCAAAATTTTCATTTGTGGAGGTATATCGTCAGATATACAGTTAAACCTGTCTTAAGCGGCCACTCAAAAATAGATAGAGATCTTAATGACAAATGTTAGTTTACTACAGGTCGAATGTATTGCAGAATGCTCCCCTTGGAGCATTCTGCAATTCTATTTCGACCTGCATTAAGCGATAATTGGTCTTGAAAACCAATTTGTGGTCTTTTTGAGAGTGGCCATTTTAGACAGGTTTTACTGTACGGTCAGAAATTTAGAATATGGTTTTCCCCATTCTGATGCACTTCTGTGTTTGTTTACTGTTAAAATCTTTGTTTTGTATCAAATCATGGCGTTGTAAGCCCCATGTCATCCAACAAAATGTGACATAATTAAAAAAGTCAAGCTATTTCTGACAGTATATTGTGGATTACTGTCGTACATTTCTGACGTTATCCAGTTAGATGTCGTGTTACAATTGCAACTGCATTTGAATGGAAATTAACAAATTTTCAGATAAGTTTTGTGAGAGGCTGTGATGTCTAAATAGCTAGGGTAAATATGGAAAGAAATTTCTTTGTCTATAAACTAAGGGTAAATTTTGTTGTCATTACTTTTGTGTATTTTTGTTTGCAGGAGACAATACTGATTTTGTAATCTGGGGAACTGGCTCTCCAAGAAGACAGTTTATTTATTCCCGGGATCTGGCCAGACTTATGATATGGGCGCTGAGAGATTATGAAGAAATCGACCCTATCATTCTTTCAGGTATACACCATTATTAAAACTTATCCTGTTGAACCCAGATAGAACCGGTCATTAAAGTATAAGGACGGCAAAGATCAGGAAACGATACAATCAAGTACCACACCTGACCCAGGATACCACATAGGAAAGTAACAAAAATGCAATAAACATCACCAACAAGAGCCAAGAGGTCAGCCCTTTTCCAGCAGGTGACCACAAGGCAGCAATGAACAGACGTGAAAGCATGAGAAACACACAAACATTAACCCTTTTCATTCTGGATAAACAACTACTTTTGCAAGCAGTGTAGACCCAGATGAAATGCCACATAAGGAGGCATTTCATCTGGGTCTGCACTTTTTGTTTAAGATAAAAACAATCTTTAAGGACAAATATGCATCATAATTCTGAAATTCCACCTGTAACCCCTTATCACACAAAATGGACTATCAGGTACTTATTGTATCAATATTTTTGGAAAATCCATCAGAATGAAAGGGGTTTAGGTAGGTTTCTATGAAATTGGGCAAACTTTTGTCTAAAACTTGGACTATCACGTTCCTAACTTCCTATCACTATTGGAGAGACCCCTATCACAATTATATTACTATCAAGGGATTTACATCACAATGCATTGCTATACTATCACTGTCTCCAATTCTTTGCAGATATATAAGAGTTTTGATGATACAGTCAAAACTATAACGTCACTCATTATAACAGAATATTCAATATCCGACATAAAATTGCTTGGAACGGTTCTGTTTCCATTAAAATTCTCTCTTTATAACAGAATATTCACTGACCGACACTGACTGTAACTTCTTGGAACAAATATACAATTTCTATTGAAAATAAATTCATTATAGCAGAATTGTTTCCATGTGTCATACAATTTTGTGATCAGAACAAGGTCTTTTTGCATGAACAGGTTTCTGTCTCACTTGATAAGTGGGAAGCTTTGTTGATGCAATATGAAATTGAACTGATGTATACATTTGGAATAATAGCATTTTAATTCATTTGTTCAGTATTTTCTTTTACCGAAAGATTATTAAATTGAAATCTGGTAATGGTCAGAATTTCTTTATAACAGCAAATTCACTTTAACGTCAAAGATAGCTTGAAACAAACAGTGTCGTTATAAAGATGGTTGACTGTATTAGTCAGTCCCTCATCTCTTAGTTACATATAAACACCGACTTCTTTGAATATAAACTTAACACCCAAGTATCACATTTTTTTTGCAATGAAGTCACCCTTTATGCATCCAAATGATCTCTATTTGGGAGATGAGTTTTCAAAATGCAGTCCAGGAAGATGACTCAGGACTGCATTTTGAAACTCATCTTCCAAATATAGATCAACTGTCCACAAGGTAAAAATCTATATTGTCAGGAATAAATGAATAAAAAGCAAACAGAACTATCACCCAGATAGGCGGCAATCCAAAATGTTAATACTAAAGACGAACGTAGATCAAAGAGTTTTTGATTGCCATTTGTCGCCAAACTGGCAACAAATGGCTATCAAAAACACTGTTTCTAGCGATTTTTGATTTGCCTTCATTGATTGTTAAGAGCGTTTTCGATTGCCACCTATCCGGTGTGACTGTGGATTGTCTAAAGCACTATCAATGCTAGTTATCAGTAGTTGAGTAGTCCGATAGGGGACTTTGTTTTCGTCAAAGCGCCAATCACGACTAAAGCAGACAACAAATTTTGTGACATTTTTCCCAATTTTCGACAAAAATAAGGTACGATATTTCATGAGAGTCGTCTACCAGCAGACGATTCTCATGAAATAGCATGCCTTTTTGGTTATTTTTGAAAAAGGGGCAAAATTTGAAATTGTCGTCTGCTGCAAATTATAGATGGCGCTTTAAGGGTTAACTCCTATCTCTCCTTTTTTCTGCTAGTGGGGGAAGAAGATGAAGTGAGTATCAAAGAAGCAGCTGAAGCAGTCCTTAAGGCCATGGACTTCAAGGGCAAGGTCGTGTTCGACACAACGAAATCAGACGGGCAGTTCAAGAAGACGGCCAGCAATGAAAAACTCAGGAAATACCGACCAGACTTCAAATTTACTCCATTTGATGACGGTAATAATCTTTATGCATTAACTCTTGACACAATCTAAAATATGAAGCAGACGGCATTTTGAAAAATAATAAAATTCATTTCCTGTTTTGAACAAATTTGACTTCAATATCTATCATGCAAGATGGATCCAGATTTTTAAAATTGAAGTGATTTTTTTTTATTCTTTAACTACTAGTGTTGTCTGCTGATAACCTTTGCAAACAGTTTGGACCCAGATCAGGCCCAACAAAATGTCAGGCCTGATCTTGATCCAAACTGTTTGACACTCTGATGGTATTTTTAAAGTTTTTTTTAAAAATTGATTTTGAAATAAAACAGCAGACAAAAAGCATGCAAATTTCCCAGTAGCAGAATGGCACAAGACTGACACAAAATGAACACTTCATATATGGGGTAGTTACATGTACAGTCAACCCTCTTTATAACAACACTGTTTGTTCCAAGCTATCTTTGATGTTAAAGTGAATTTGCTGTTATAAAGAAATTCTGTCCATTACCAGATTTCAACATAATAATCATTTGGTAAAAGAAAATATTGTATAAATGAATTAAAGTGCTATTATTCCAACTGTATACATCGGTTCAATTTCATTTGCATAAAAATGCACAAAGCTTCCCACTTATCAAGTGAGACAGAAACCTGTTCATGCAAAACTACCTTGTTCTGATCACACAATTGTCTGACACATGGTAAAAGTTCTGTTATAATGAATTTATTTTCAATAGAAATTGTACATCTGTTCCTTGAATTTACCGTCAGTGTCGTTAAGTGAATAATCTGTTATAAAGAGGGAATTTTATTGGAAACAGATCCGTTCCCAGCAATATTATGTCGGATATTGAATATTCTATTATAACGAGTGACGTTATAAAGAGATTTGACTGTAGCTTAGAGTAATATTTATTCTTACATTGATAACTAGGACAAAAATCTTTGTTCAAATCATAAGTTTCCCAGGTTTTCTGAACATGTTTTTTTTTTTAAGTTAGAATTTCGGAGCATGGTTTTAACCCTTAAAGCGCCAATCGCAACAAAAGTCGTCTGCTTTTCTCGTCTGCTTAAATGTTTAAGAAGCCTCTATGGTAAACAGTGTTGACCCAGATCAGACTGCTCCTATAGGAGCAGTCTGCTCTGGGTCCACGCTGTTCGCTTCTGTACTTAATTCGTCTGTAATGCTAGGCAATAATTTGCAGCAGACGACTTCAGCAGATGACATTTTCAGATACATTTTTTCTTGGCACTTTAAGGATTAACTTAGAAAGTGATAAAAAGGGTACTGAAATTTTTGAATGAGGTAGCATGTGCTGTAACTTCCAAAATGGCTTTCTCCAATGCTTTTGTTCATGTAAACATTATGTGCGGATATGATGCTTGCTTTTTTACTGTTTCACATGCATCTTCTGTGTGATTTACGATGGAATGCAAGATTAACCCTTAAAGCGCCACCTATAATTTGCAGCAGACGACAATTAAAAATTTTGCTGCTTTTTCAAAAATAACAAATATCAACAAGATCAACAAAACTATTCATTATTGTCACAAATTCTGACTGTGCACACAATTTTGTATTCTTCAGTTGTTAACCCATAAAGCACCACCTATAATTTTCAGCAGTCGCCAATTTAAAATTTTGCCTCTTTTTCAGAAGTAACAAATAAGGCATAATATTTCATGAGAATCGTCTGCTGGCAGACGATTCTCATGTAATATCATACCTTATTTTTGTCGAAAATTAGGAAAGATGTCGGAAAATTTGTCACCTTTGCAGTTTAGACCCAGAAACAAAACGTTTCAAATGTCGCCGCAGGGATGAGAAAGTTCAGGATTTCCTGATTGAGCACTGGTAAATGATTTCTGTTATGTCAGTTGTTTTTGCTGAAATTTATGTTTGAATGAAGTTAATACGCAATTTTAGATATAAAATAAGCATAAACTGACTGGTTTCTATTGATTCTTTGTTATTTTAAGCCTTTAATAAGTGATTTAAAAATCTCTTTTTCTCCATTTTGGAGTCAACTGACATATTTTCCTGATTAAGAATGGCTGACTGTTCTTATCCCTATGTCAGGCCTGATCTGAATCCAAACTTTTTGACACTCTGCTGGTATTTCTTAAGAATTTTTCGAAAAAGTTGATTTTAAGAAAAATCAGCAGACAAAAAAAGCATAAAAAAATTACTCAGGATGCATGTTTTATCCTTATATTCAAGATGTATTTATTATTCTAAACATTTCTGTTTCAGCCGTGAAAGAAACTTGTGAATGGTTTAAAGAAAACTTCGAACAAGCTCGTACAAAGTAGACTGGACTACAGTTTCATCATTCTACTTAGCAAGATATCCATGTGCTTCTCTCTTCCTACATAATTCCATGTCAACAAAAGTCGTCTGCTTTTCTCGTCTGCTGAAATGTTTAAGAAGCCTCTATGGCAAACAGTGTGGACCCAGATCAGACTGCTCTATAGGAGCAGTCTGTTCTGGGTCCACGCTGTTTGCTTCTATACTTAATTTGTCAGTAATGTGAGGCAATTATTTGCAGCAGACGACTTCAGCAGACATTTTCAGATGCATTTTTTTTTCTTGGCGCTTAAAGGGCTAAACAACTTTTGCAGTTTTTTCCAAAGATAATAATGTGTTTAGAACTCTGCTTTCCGAAAAAAGACCCTGCTGTAAAGGGTTCATAGATTTTTGTTTTCAAAGGGAAACAGCTTACTGTATGTTTGAATTTTTACCTGATATTTGCGGCAGACAATATGTGATTTTAGGTCGAGATAAACAAAACGTTTGAGCGTAAACTTATTGATATTTTCATATCCACCAATATTAACACTTGTTTTGGGTGCTCAAAAGAACCATCTCAATGAGACGATTCTTTTTGAGTACCCTCAATGTTTTAGTTGAGAAAAGTAATTTTTAAGTACACACTCTTAATTAGAGGCCTGGACTGGATATTCATTGTGAATCATCTGTTGATAGACAATTTACTTGAAATATCAAACATGAAGGACAATTTCATAAAACTATAGACTGCTGGAGTCCTGATTGGCACTTTCAGATTGAGGCCACTCGGATTTACTCTTAACAACAAATTAGTCCTGTTTTATCATGAAAGCCCCAAACTTACATTTTGATATAAAAAGCTGTTTCCTTTGTTATTATGCCAGTAGTACAATTTCTTTTTTTAGAATTGTTTTTGTATTTGAAGCATGTTTTTTTTCTGTTGAAATTACATAAATGTTTGGTAACGCAAGCTTTAAAAACTAGAGAAAACTGACAATACCTTTGCTTTTGGATAAGAAAGGTATAGAAAAACAGTGGGTCTGACTAGGACGCTTAGGTCAATTTTTCAAGTTATTTTCAGGTTTTACAATTATTTGTTAGATTATACAGCTTTATACATTTATTGTTTAGTTTGTATTGTAGAAGTATTTTTTTTAGTTTAGATAATCTTTACCCCAACATGGGTATTGAACATATACATACACTATTCCAATACCATAAATATAGTATAAAACTCGAAATAAAAAGCACATGGAGTATTTACAATGCAAGATGTACACAGAGCAAGTCGAGCTAGTAAGTGCAATTGTAGAATATAATTTTATGCCTCCGCCATTGTCAATGGGGTGGTGGGTGGCTTTTAGCATCAACCTGGTTCATACGTCCTGACCCGTATAAAAATGGTTTCTGAGTGATATGTTTGAGGGAGACTTTCTCTCTCATACAATGGCCCTGGGTGGGGTATCTGTTTCACATCGCTTGTTCTTTTATGTAGTTACTGTCCTGCCAGCCAAGAATGACAGTGATGTCGTTTTTTGTTTACACCATTATCAGGGACTTATAATCAATAGATCACTTGTGTATTAATCCTATCCTGAGGATAGGATTAATACACAAGTGATATATCGATTTGCGTTAGCTCAACTGAAGTGTACCCGTAAGTGTTTTACTAAGCAATTGTAAACAAAGTATTAAGTCACTGTCACTCTTGGTTGGAACGACAGTACACATATTCTTTTTTTAAAGTTTATACACTCGGTGTTCATTTGATTTTATATTTGTATACCAATTATTAATCTGAATACTGGGGCTTTCCAGAAGGGATGTCCTACCATTTTCAATGTGGGACCAGGAGCCATAGACTTGAGAAAATAAATCTTCTTTCGTTCAATACCAAATTTTGAACATGGAAAGTCACTGTTGATTACCTGGAATGTGACACACATGAAAATTCAGTGCTACGAAAGAGTACACTTGAATAACTAATGCTGGAAGCATTTGCCTTAACTCTTTGCATCATGGGTAATTTTTCATGCTATTGTTGTCTCCTTGCTTTTTTTCAAAATTAACTTTTTTCAAAAATTTCTTTTAAGAACACTAGTAGAGTGGCAAACAGTTTGGATCCAGATCAGGCCCAACATTTATCAGTCCTGATCTGGGTCCAAACTGTTTGCAAAAGTTACCAGCAGACAACAAAAGTTGCCGCTAGCAAGGAAAGAGTATGATGATAATATGGTGGAGTAGTTTGGTGACTTGGTTGTCTGCTTGCTTTTTTCAAAATTAACTTTTAAAAAATTTCTTTTTAAGAACAATAGCAGAGTGGTAAACAGTAGGATCCAGATCAGGACTGACATTCTATCGGTTCTGATCTGGGTCAAAACTGTTTTCAAAGGTTATCAACAGACGACAAAAGTTGTCGCTAGCAAGGAAAGAGTTTGATGATAATATGCAAGGGTAGTTTGGTGGCACCAAATGTTGTGGTAAGAGTAGCGCTAGGACCCTTAATTCTTGTAACAAGTGTAGGACAAGTTTTTGATTATTATCCTATATCTCATTTTGCTCTCTCTTTAGGAGAAAGGACATGACTGAATTATAGTTGAATGAACTGTTATTCCTCAATAGAAACAAGTATTTTTCATCTCATTCATACCCATGTTTGTATTCATATATACACCTAAGGTACCAATCAGCATTAAGGGACACCATTTTTCCAAGCTCTATATGACTGTTGTCCAATTTTCCAGTTTAATTATTAACTCATGTCGTCTGCCTCGAACCTTTGCAAGCAGTTTAGATCAAGATCAGGCCCATCAGAATGTTGGGCCTGATTTTTATTCAACCTGTTTGACAATACGGTGGTATTTCTGAAAGAACCTTTTGGCAAAGTTGATTTTGAAAATAATCAGCAGACGACAAAAAAGCATGCAAAGTTAAGGAGTTATCTCCTAACATGATCTGATATCCAACCTAGATTATTGTTCTTTAAATGCTCAACACTAGATTTTACTCATACATTCTTTTTAGTTTATTTAAGTTAGCTATTAATGTATATGCATAATTAAGCAAGGCACAAGGAAATACACAACATAATGTCATATCCATAAAAGATGGAAGCCTCTCTACCTTTGTTCACTCTGAATGGAAGCTTTGCCTGGCCATCAGAAGTGCAGGTGGGTAAAGCTACTTAGTCATTCCTATTTTTCTGCCTCAATCAAATAAGCATTTTTATATTGAAACTAATAATAATTAATTAGAATATTAACTTCAGTTTATATTAATATAATGTTTACTTTCAATATTACCTTCAATGGCATGGCACTATTTTTAGTCATGATTCACAGGGTAAATGAAAACTGTGGATCCTGATCAGATGGCTTCTGAAGAAGCCGTCTGATCTGGATCTGCACCGTTTTTAAAGGAGGATTGATCCTTGCTCAACAGGACAAGGTTTTTTTAATTTTTACAATAAATATGACAGATTGTCTTATCTTGTGCTCTTGCTTTCAAGTAATCTCAATGATATACTGTGAATATATGAGGAACTTAGGATTGCTCAAACACGCATCAAACATAAACTCTGGCTTGTTTCAGTGAAACATCAGGCTTTTAAGAGTGTGTAACGAAAAACTATTTTTCTTATTTCTCAACAAAAACATATGTTGTGGGTAGTCAAAAGAGCGGTCTCAATGACAGAGTTCTTATGTGCACCCCAAACATATGTTAAAAATGATCTTTTGAGTACCCACAACACATGTTTTGGTTGAGAAATAAGAAAACTAATTTTTTGTTACGCAGTCTAGTTAATAAAGGCCTGTAGTGTTTAAAGCCTGTTTGAGCCATCAAGCCCTCTGTATATTTTTATTATGTGTTATGATATTTGGTAGGTAATACAGTGGTTTCAATATTGGACCTATGCAAAATATAACAACAGCAATCAAAAAAGATTGCTGTATTAATCCACCTCTAAATGCACACTTTGGCAAATAGTGAAGACCCAGATGATATGCTGTATAATACAGCATTTCATCAGGGTCTACTCTGTTTGCTAAGACTAGAACAATCTTCAGAGAAGAAATTAGATTTTATTTGGAAATTATAACCTGTGACCCCTCAATATAAGCAATGAAACATCCCAAGTTTATTGTATTCTATGGGCCTTGACGTGAGAAAACCTGTCTTTGGGGGTTTGCGAACAACAAAGGCGCAGACCAGCCTGCGCATCCGCGCAGTCTGATCAGCGACTCTGTTATTTGCTTATTGGAAAGTATCATATCTAGACTTGCTTCAAGCGAAATTTGAATATTCAAGCTAGTCTTTGTAACTTCTCGCGACAAGGCCCATTTCAGGTGGAAGAACCCATCAGAATACAAAGGGTTAACAATGTTGCAAATTGTTTGGACACAAACTGATTGTATAATGGTCCTTAATAGTCTTATTTCTGCTATAGGTAGGAGAGATGCAAGATTAAGGGCACTGTCCACATTGGGACCACTGTATTATCTGATATTGGGAATCTTATTTATGGTAATAAATACAGCAAAAAAAATCTTTTGTTCTGTTTTGACATTTCTTGATATCTTGGTATTGTATAATAGGCGGAATCTGCAACACTATAAAACACCTATACATACCGTACTAGAGATGAAAAGCGCACCACTAGTACCGTTAGTTAAAAACTTAATGTGCAAAAATATCAGAAAAGCCGTTTGCTATTATGCGATTTTTAAAAAGAGAATTTGGCTACAAGATATTTCGAAATCAGGCAAGATACATAAAACCAGCCTGCGCAAAACTCAAAGTCTATGGGTTGTGTTTTCTGAGTCCATCATACAGACATACTGTAATTTCAAGAGTAGACCGATTTGCGATGATCTAGTGGGCCTCATATATAGTCGGTGACAATCATGTTTCATAAGCCTGCCCAGAAGGCCTGCTTCATCAACATCATTAGTCCAGTTGAATTCAAGTTCACAAACCAGTTGATTCTGGTCACAGAGTTGATGCACATATGGCAACACAGTTTTGTACTTGAGTCACATGGATGAAAGTTCCAAATTTAAAACAATAGGGCCCTGGATTGCTCACCTGAATCCTGGCACATGAGATGATGCATTGGCCTCTGGCTAGAGATATAATTTAAACAGAGCTCCAGATAAGCTTTTGGGTCAATTGGGTATTTACACAACCTGATTATCATCAATTGCGTACTTAAAAAATCAATTGCGTATTTTTATTTATTTACCACACCTTTTTGTGGTTACAAATAATGTCCACCATGTTTTTCTTATTGAATGAAGCCATCAGGAGTTTGCTTGCATATATTCATTCACTTACATTGTTTGCCATTCTAGAGCATCAAACTAGCCGATTTTATAATACCTCTGAAGCTAATCTCGTCCACTTATTATAGGGAGCGCAGTGGCTCAGTGGTAGAGTGCTTGACTCGAGACCGAATGGCCATGGGTTCGAACCTCACTGGTGTCACTGCTTTGTGTCCTTGAGCAAGAACATTAATCCTAGCTTAGAACTGGTTCAACCCAGGAAGACCTGTCCCTTTATAACTGAAAGATTGTTGATGTAAAGAATTAAATAAAAAAAAAAATCGTCCACTTATTGATATTTATCGCTCGGATAGTGCACATTGCTAGTTTCACTTCCATGTTTTTTTTTCCGCTAAATACTTAACTGGTCATCAATATTTCATCCATAAAACTGGAGTTTTACTGGGCACATGCTAGTAAAAAAATCAATACCCAGCTGGCATTTATGTATTACCCAAATGGAAGAGAAATGGACCAAATGGTATACAATGACATCGCATGTAATTGCATACCGCTCGAAAGAATTGCTTTTTGGTACGCATGCATTTAATTTTAATTGCTTATTCAATGATTTTAATTGCGTATTTACGCAGGTACGCCGCTTATCTGTACTGCTGATTTAAAGACATTTCCATTTTCAGCTCTGGTGGCCATGTTGTTCAATTTTGGCAGAGGGCATTATGAACATTTCTGTGAAAATATTTTGAATTTGGACCAGAAGTTAGAGATATTCATTATCAAGAGCTCTGGCAGCCTTTTTGTTCAGCACAGCAAAAGTATTTGTGCAATGTTGGTAGAAGGCATTATAAGGAACAATTCTGTGAAATTATTTTGAATTTGGACCAGTGTTTCAGGAGATGTCGTTTAAACATATTTATTATCTTTAGCTTTGGCAGCCCTTTTGTTTGGCAGAGCAAAACCATTTGTGCAATTTTGGTAGAAGCCTGGCATCATGAGAAACAATTCTGAGAAATTATTTTGAATTTGGACCAGCGGTTTAGGAGATGTCGTTTGAAAGATTTCTTATCTAGAGTTCTGGCAGCCCCTTTGTTCCACCGAGCAGAACCATTTGTGCAATTTTGGTAGAAGGCATCACGAGGACAATTCAGTGAAATTATTTTGAATCTGGACCAGTGGTTCAGATGTCATTTAAAGATATTTCTTATCTAGAGCTCTGGTGGCTCTTGTTTAGTGGAGTGAAATCATTTGTGCAATTTTGGTAGAGGGTATCATGAGGAACAATCCTTTGAAATTTTTTGGACCAGTGGTTCAGATGTCGTTTAAAAGATTTCTTATCTAGAGCTCTGGTGGCCCTCTTGGTCAGCAGAGCGGAATCATTTGTGCAATTTTTGAAGAGGGTATTATGGGGATTATAATTCCTATATTTTATTTTAAATTTAGACCAGTGGTTCAGATGTCATTTAAAGATATTTCTTATCTAGAGCTCTGGTGGCCCTTTTGTTCAGCAGAGCTGAACCATTCCGCTGAACCATTTGTGCAATTTTGGAAGAGGGTATCATGGGGAACAATTCTGTAAAATTATTTTGAATTTGAACCAGTGGTTCAGGAGATGATTAAGATTTCTTATATAGAGCTCTGGCAGCCCTCCTGTTCAGCCGAGTGGAACCATCTATGCAAATTTGATAGAGGGCATTATGAGGAACATTCATGTGAAATTATTTTAAATTTGGACCAGTGGTTCAGGAGATGTTTAAAGAAAAGGTTTACAGACAATGCCCAACAGATGAAAACCAATCACAATAGCTCACCTTGAGCCTTTGGCTCAGGTGAGCTAAAAAGCCATATTTGAGAAATAATTGTAAAAACTGAAAATAACATACTTCTGACCTAAGCATCCTAGTCGGACCACTGTTTTTCTTTACCTTTCCTATCCAAATGATAAGGTATTGTCAGTTTTCTCTAGTTTTCAAAGCTTTTATTAACAAACATTTATGTAATTTCAACTGAAACTTGCTTCAAATACATAATAGTCGTTCAAAGAAAAAGTTGCCGGAGGTCAGAAAAAGACCGATCACAATAGCTCGCGCCAAAAACAACTGAACTTTAGAAATTCAAAAATTACAAAATGCAGTCTACCTACAAAAAATACATTTTCAAGTTAAATGGTCAAATATCTGCCTAATTCAGTATAATCCGGATAACCTGCCCCATACAGTCACTCAAGGCAGTCTGTGCCTGTCTATACTTTTCATACTTGTTTTTTGTTTGTTTTTGTTGCTTTACGTCCCAAGTCAACAGCTATGGTCATTGGGGGACGGTCAGTTCACCTAACCACACTTTTTCCTGGGCAGGCTTGAACAAGCGGTTAACCAGTAATTCGTGCACATACTTTCGCTTGTAACTGACAACAACCCTTCTTGAATGAATCAGAGGAAGGGAGGAGAATGACCGTAGAAATCATTTCATGATCAATCTCCACGAAAGTATGGGACCGGGCCGGGATCAAACTCGCGACCCCTGGATCTGCAGTCAGACACGCATCTGTAGCCAGACACGTTACCGACTGCGCTACGCGGCCCGGCACTTTTCATACTGGTATACGACATATTCCATTTAAGAGAGAGCTGACAACTCCCCTCTGAGGTGATTTTTTGAAGGTAGCATTCCTCTTTTTTGGTAACATTCCTCTTTTTGTTGGTGTTGTATTAAAGAGTATGCAAAACCGAACAAAATGGTACAAAAATAAGGGCTAGAACAGTTAAATCTGAGAAAATACAGCATTTTTTAAAAAGTGGTTGTGATCATTCATCATATTTGACAGACATTTTGATGGACTTTTCAAACAATTGCAACAACAAAAAACTCTGCTAAAGGTCAAACTAAGGTTTTAACAGACAAACTCATGATGGTTGAAGAAGAACATAGATCAAGCTTGCATTATGCAATTAGATCACTTTGACATATTTTTCTATTTTTCAATAACAGCCGTTTTAAATCTTGTGATTTTCTTTTTTATGATTTGACAGACAATTTGACAGACTTTTGTGATGATCACAACATCAAAACCATGCTGAAGGTCAAACTAGTGTTAAAACAGACAGAGAAATCGTGGTGTTAAATGAAGCATCCAGCAAGCTTCAATAATAAAATAACTTAGATATACGTTTCCATTTCTGAATAATAGCATTTTGTTTTTGTTGTGATGGACGAAATGAAAGATCGCTGCATATGTCTGTTAAACAAATATGATCGCAACAGAAATTTGCAAAATTAACAACCCAGATATTCAATGAACTTTATAAGCACCTTTATGCAACATATAAAAACAAATTTTTGAAACTTCCAGCATGATACATGCTCTTCAAATCCCGATAACTCATTATTCTGATGTGATCCGTATATGTTGCGATCATAAAATATTGACGGACAAACTTTAATGACCATTTACTCATCCCGTGGCCAGCCTTGTAGCTCCCTGTCATTACAGTTTTCCTATTATACAAGCATCTACCTGACAAAGAAAACCAGAGTTGTTAAAAATGGGTATTTTCTCCAAGACTGTACAAGAAAGTACTGTTAATGTTGCGATCATAACTAGGGTATTTGAGGGAAGTGACGATCTCAAAATCCAAGGGGCAAAAATAACTTGTTTTTACCTTCTTTTTTTTATTTTTAGTAATGAATGCCAATTAACTGATCAGTGCTAAATAAATAGTGCCTCACAGATAGAAAATATAGTTATATTGACAAAATATTGCAACTTGTGTGATTGTCACATTTCTTGACGGACATGGGAAAGTGAAGAGACATCGCAAAAGCATGTTTTTCATAAAAATTACCATGCATTAGATGAAATAGCTCTAAAAATCTTACACAGTGGTATTAACTCTTTTTAACCATTAAGTATGATAGCATGTACAGCAAAAAGTCAGCTCAATTTATTGATCTAAATGCAAGAACTGAATTAGCGGGAGTTGTGTCCGTCAAACAATCGCAACAAATTGACTTTGTCTGTTTGTTTTTAGCTCACCTGAGCCGAAGGCTCATTGGTGAGCTAATAGTATACCAGTCACTCCGTTGTCCGTCCGTCCGTCCGTCCGTCCGTCGTCCGTCGTCTGTCGTCCGTCCGTCAACATTTTCAAACATCTTCTCCTCTGAAACCACTGGGCCAATTGAACTCAAATTTCATATGGAGACTCCTTAGGATACGGGAACGAAAGTTTGTTCAATTGGTCCTGGTCACATGACCAAGATGGCCGCCACGCCCATATATGGTAAAAACCCTTTAAAAATCTTCTTCTCCAGAACCAGAAGGCCGATGACCTTGGGACTTGGTATGTAGCATTGGGGGTGTTGGGCCTACCAAGTTTGTTCAAATAATGATCCTAGGTTGACCTTGACCTACTTAACGTCAAGGTCAAATTTGCTTCCTAATGCATTTAAATGGGAATTTTTTTG
This sequence comes from Loripinus fragilis, assembly GCA_964019695.1. Classification (NCBI taxonomy): domain Eukaryota; kingdom Metazoa; phylum Mollusca; class Bivalvia; order Lucinida; family Lucinidae; genus Loripinus; species Loripinus fragilis. Next base: position 85,139,229 of record OZ026517.1, read on the forward strand.
AAAAGTTGATTTTTTGAATACTGTTGAAGCCAAAGTCATTATTCTTACTTGATATGTTAAAACTAATGAGACAATGGCTATAAATAAGTTTCAAAGGTCAAGGTTGACCTTTGACCTTTTAGCCAAGGTCGCTCATATTGTGGTCTAATCAATATATTAAAACTTAGTTTTCTCACAAACCTATGGCCCAATTGAACTCAAATTTCATGTGAAGACTCCTTATGATAAGATAGCCAAAATATATTCAAAACATTTAGGTCAAATGACCAAGATGGCCGCCATGCCCATATATGGTAAAAACCATTTAAAAATCTTCTTCTCCAGAACCAGGAGGCGGATGACCTTGGGACTTGGTATGTAGCATTGGGGGTATTGGGCTTACCAAGTTTGTTCAAATCCTAGGTTGACTTTAACCTACTTAACGTCAAGGTCAAATTTGCTTCCTAATGCATTTAAATGGGAATTTTTTTTGAAAAGTTGATTTTTTGAATACTGTTGAAGCCAAAGTCATTATTCTTACTTGATATGTTAAAACTAATGAGACAATGGCTATAAATAAGTTTCAAAGGTCAAGGTTGACCTTTGACCTTTCAGCCAAGGTCGCTCATATTGTGGTCTAATCAATATATTAAAACTTAGTTTTCTCACAAACCATTGGCCCAATTGAACTCAAATTTCATGTGAAGACTCCTTATGATAAGATAGCCAAAATTTATTCAAAACATTTAGGTCACATGACCAAAATTTATTCAAAACATTTAGGTCACATGACCAAGATGGCCGCCATGCCCATATATGGTAAAAACCATTTAAAAATCTTCTTCTCAAGAACCAGGAGGCCGATGACCTTGGGACTTGGTATGTAGCATTAGGGGTATTGGGCCTACCAAGTTTGTTCAAATAATGATGCTAGGTTGACCTAAACCTACTTAACGTCAAGGTCAAATTTGCATCCTAATGCATTTAAATGGGAAATTTTTGAAAAGTTGATTTTTTGAATACTGTTGAAGCCAAAGTCATTATTCTTACTTGATATGTTAAAACTAATGAGACAATGGCTATATATAAGTTTCAAAGGTCAAGGTTGACCTTTGATCTTTCAGCCAAGGTCGCTCATATTGGAGTCTCATCAACATATTACTCAGAAACCACTAGGTCAATAGAAATCAAAATTCATATGACCACTACTTATCATTGGTTAGCCAGAATTTGTATAAATTGTTATGGTCACATGACTAAGATGGCCACCAAGCCCATATATGGTAAAAACTATTTAAATATCTTCTTCTCTGGAACCAAAACGCCAATGGCCTTGGGACTTACTATGTAGCATTGAGGATGTGGTCCCTACCAGGTTTGCACAAATGATGGATCTAGGTTGACCATGATCTACTTTATGGCAAGGTCAAATTTGATTCCTAATGCATTTATAATGGGAAAATCTTAAAATGTTCATTTTTCTATAACTGTTTTAGCTGAAATTATAATACCTGTGAGAAATATTTAACCTAATGAGACAATGGTTTTATATAAGTACCAAATGTCATGCTGACCTGTGACCTTTAATCCAAGGCCACTCATTTGGACCACTACATTCCTATCTAAACATCTTTTCTCAGAAATCACTGGGCTGTTAGATTGTTTAGGTTATTGGACCAAAATGGCTGCAACCCCCATATATGGTAAAACAAAATATGTTTCATTATAAGCTGTAGCTGACCTTGACCTGTTTTACAATTATTAAGGAGATCAGGTGAGCGCCTCAGGACCTTCAGGTCCTCTAGTTTTCTTTTCCAAATGCAAAAACCCACCTTTTGTTGGGTATTATAGGTTCTTAACAAAGCCCTAATAAGGTATAACAACTTGGCGAAACCCAATATCTTTATGTAAAGAAAATATAAGCTGTTCAATTTTTTGACTGACATTTGTCTCGTTTAAATGGAATATGTCATACCTGAATCAGCAGTATGAAAAAATGATTATTTCACCATTCCTATGAAACAGGAACAAACCGGCTCAAGAGATTGCTATCAGACTACCACACCATTGAAATTAAAACATATATAACGAACACATGATTTTTATAAAGGCCATTTATCAGTGGTGAGATATTTTGTTCTACCCTTTGTGCTTTTGTTTGTGCTGATTCTTTACATCCCAGTCAACGATTTTTCAGTCATATCAGGAGGGGTCTTCCTGGGTTGAGCCAGTACTAAACAGAAGATAAAGGGTCTTGCTCAAGGACACAACGTAGTGCATCCGGTGAGGCATGAACTAACAAACCCTCAATCTCGAGTTGAGCCACTGAGCCCCAATCTACCCTCTGTGCATTTTGGTGTCTGTGTACGCCTTTAAGTCCAGCAAATATTTTTGTGTAGTTATGATGTTATGATTAAATTTCATTTAAAATGTGCTTGCTGACTATTAATGACATGTCATGAAATGCAAAATGTCACTTTAACGATAAAATAAATGCCACCAAATGAAAACACTTAAAAACGTTAAAATGTGACGTGGACGTCCGAGCGAAGATCATGAAACCCAATCTTGTTCATGATTTGTAACATGGTGGTCAACTCCACAATGTGCAAACAAAGAAAGCATCATTATACATATCCTGAGGAAATGTCAGTCAAATGTTTTTTCAAAACCAGCTACTGAATTGCAAAGATACACAATGACATAGAATAAGCATTTAACGTCACTTAAAGCCGTCAAGCTGAGGTCATCGGTGCATTACGGGATTTATCTGACATAAAGATAACAGGACATGCTAAGCCTGCAAAAGTTACCTTTAGAACCTGTGGAAAAACAACTGGCTATATGTGGGAAGTAAGCATTAAACTTGCTAACTGTAACCCTAAACTTTGCCACTTGGCCATTCTCTCATCAGAAAAATCTGTAAACATTATCATGCCTTTAAAGTGCAGAATAATGAATGTTGACACCATAATACATTTTATTGACATCTAACATACTAAAGTCATAACTAACTCTTGCAGTAAATGTGCTTCTATTGAATAAAACTCAAGATAAATAGAATTTTACCGCATTTAACGCAATATTTGGTCTTCACGTTAAGCATTTGAAATCATAACACAAGGTTGCAAGCTGATCATTTCCTGTATCCCCAAATTTATTTCAAGGTTTTTGTAAACAACAAACCGTTTTTTGATAGAAAAATTACTTTTATTGACCGTGTTTACAGTTTTCTACTGGTGGTCAGGATGATTATGCGCCTGCTAGCCGGCATAGGCAATTGACGTAGTGGCCTAGCCTACTGTAATGTGATAGATACATGCTTTTATGAAATAACATCATCTACACAACCGATTCACATTATATTTTATGTTTACAATGAATTGAAATGATTGTTGCGTTTCTTTATACCTTAAGAAAATTAATTCTTTTCTGCTTTGAAAAGCCGAACTCAACACAAGGAGTTTTTAGTTGTACAACCATATGGCTAATTCTGTCAGGGATGAAGAATAAAAACAACAAAAATCAATCATCAATATATATTAGTACCATAATAAGTAATGAGCTTAATACAGAAGTACCTCCCTGGAATGGACAGTTAACTCTTTACCTACTAATGACCTCTTGATCTAGCATAAGACACATTTGAGGAAGGTTAGCTGTAATATAGGAGATCTGCTCCAAACACAAATATCTAAAATTGAGGCCAGAGGTCAAAGTGACCCAAAAAGATATGCACCACTCCACCATCTCAGGAGGAATCCACACACCAAATTTGGGATTCCTACATCAAATAATATAGACACGATTATTCTAGAAACTAGGTCATAGGTCAAGACTACAGTGATCTAAAAAATGGTATGCGACATATCAGCATCCAAAGATGCATCAATACACCAAATTTGGGATTCCCCCCTCAAATAATAGCTACCTTTCAAATTATATGCATGTTTAGCATTCCAATACCAGAACGAGGCACCGCTGGCAAACAAAATGGCTTCAACATCATAACAGGTGGCAATTTAGAAAATGAAATTGTCTCCTTTTCATTATTTAGCTGCTGATGGCAGCTAATGGTGCAGTTGTATTTTTTCATTAACTTTCAAAAGGTTAAGTCAAAAGAAAGCAATGTATAAATAAATTAATAAGAGACGAAGAGCATCAATTTAAGACATGATTTGAAGCTTTTTTCTTTTCAAAAACAGTAATAATTTTAAATACCCATACATCTATTCAGAATGTCCATTTTTCCACATATTTATCATATTTAAACCTAATTTTCCAGAAACTTATCAAAACAATCCTGTTCATATTTCTTCAATGTAAACTGCAGTACCATATTTAACCAGATAAATACACCCTCTTAACTAACAATGCATTTACTCAAAATCTGGTCTAAACTGCACCCAGTATAAAGGCGTAAAATGAGGGGTGGGAGTAGAAAGTGCATGTTTCCAGGGTATTGTAAATGGTGAATCGCTTTGAAACGTATTTTGTTGCCTTCTATGCATATTTTACTACCAAACTATACCAATTTCAAAAACATTAGGGCAATTTGAAAATTTGGTGTTTGTAATCATATCAACTCGGGAAAATATATGCCTTATCACTAGAATTCCTTTGCAACAAACAGGCAAAGCAAAGATTTGAATGTTATGAGCTATAGTGGACCGAGATATGCTGGAGAAACACATTCCATATAACCCACATTATCAGTTACCTCTCATATTGAGTGCATTGTTGCACGCTGACCTGATAAACTTTGTCTATCTCACTGCATGTATCTTTTATCAGGTTAACATTACGTTGCACTTTTAAAATGGCGTCTATGACATTAAATTGACGCGAAAATCAATAATTCCACCATAATCGCCATTTTGAAATGAGAACCAATGGAACCAACAGATTTTTGTTGTGATTGGCAGATAAAAGGTTAATCCCTATCACATCACTATTTTTTGACTTGAAAATGTTGTATGCTGCATTAATTCAAGTGCACTTAAAACTAGATTATTTTCATGGACACAAAACAATATGAGCCCTGATTGGGCTGCTCCTATTGTTTTCAACATTTTTAGAATATAAGCAAATGAGAGGAACAGACTAGAAAAGTCGTGACTGGCAAGCTGATGATTAATCATGGTACACAAGCTATCCATGTCCCAGCCATTGATGTTTTACTTAACTTAGACTTAACTCATTGCCTCCTAGTGTCGCCTGCTCATAACCTTTGCAAACAGATTGGACCCAGATCAGGCCTGACAAAAAACGTCGACCTGATCTGGATCCAATTTGACAAATGGTATTCCTGAAAGAATTCTTAAAAGAAATGACTTTCAAAAAAATCAGATAAAATAAGTGCATGAAAAATTACCCAGGGAGCAAAGTGTTAAGCATGCACTATGAGCTATCTATTTTGAATAGTCTCAAGTTCACTTTACATTAAGAATTTTCTACCATGTATCTTCTACGACTGTAAAGTTCGGAAATTTTGGCTAGAATTTTATTTTCGCGAATAGCGTTACAAGACATATTTGCCATGTTAAAAAATCGTGACTATTGCATGATGTACTACATCAGTAAACGAAATAGAGATTTTGCAATTTCTCGAGGTTTTGAAAAGTTTCGTGAAAATAAGACCCTTGTGAAAATTTCCTAATTTACAGTATCTGGCGGTTTCTGATTCATAAAACTGTAATTGCCAAGAAGTTTTGGTGGCGCAGGCATGTCTCCATACTTTGCCTTTTTAGGCATATCATTAGAAGTCTCTGCCTTCACTTTTTCCAGTTTACTCAATCTCTGAGATAACAGTTCCGGAGATGGTGGGGTAATATTTGGTCGGTTCTGACCAAGCCTCTCTGCTAATGGTTCGGGAGCCTTGGGCATCTTCTGTACAAAGTTATAGCAACCCGTCATCTCTGCTAGTTCCTACAAGAAAAAGTAATTTATCACATGACGTCTCGTATGGTTTGTTTGTTTGTTTGATTTCATTCTTTACGTCCCATAATCAATCTTTCAGTTATATAGGGACGGGTCTTCCTGGGTTGAACCAGTACTCAGCTAGGATAAATGTGTCTTGCTCAAGGACCACAACACAGTGACTCCGGTGAGGCTCCTGTGGTGTATGGGAGTGATATAATGCTATGAAATAAAATGGATAAACCACTAGTGGTTTACAGATTTTTGGGAAACGTTATGACATCCATTATAATGTTGCATAAAAGAATGCAAAATATTGACGTTTTAACGCCAAAAATGTGATTTTTAATGTCATGTGATAAATAAAATCTATCATTCATGCTCCTGTATTATTTGATTTATTAAACTTGTTGCGAAAAAGTAATAAAATGCTCTGCAAGCCTCACATTTTATCACTTTTACCCAACTCGCTTAATAATTTCAATAAAACAAGATAACCCATGTAAGATCCTTTATGTCTCATTACAGTGTTTATTTTGCTTGAAGACTGGATTTCTCTTCTAAACTTTTTTCTTGCTAGCAACAACTTTTGTCAGCTATTGATGACCTTTGCAAACAGTTTTGACCCAGACCACAGGACAAACAGAATGTCAGTCCTGATCTGGGTCTAGACTCCTTGTATCCTACAAACCCCTGAACGGTTACTCTGGCAAACGGTGAAGTCTACACTATTTGCTAAAGATTAAAACAACCTTCAGAGACAGATAAACATCATAATTTAGAAAATTTTATCTTTGACCCCTAAAGTACACAATGGGCAGTCCCATACTTATTGTATCAATATGAATGGGAAAATTCATGAGAATACTAAGGGTTAAAGCACTTAGCTCTTTATAAGACAAAAATTCCTCAAGATCAGCTCTGAGTGTTTAGAGCCAAGCTTTGAAACCAACCTCAAAAATAATTATATGTTAAGGTCTAAGTTCACGTCTAAAATTTGGCACTTGCTATCACTAGTAGTTTACCCAAAAGGCAAATCGAAAATACCATTTCTTGCTATTTTAGAAGAAAATGCAACCCCCAGTCTAACATGAAACATAGTATGTACTACATGAAAAAGCAGTATAGATTCAGATCTGAATCTACACTGCAAAGTAACCTAAATGTGGGTTCAGAAAGGAGGAAAAACTAACTGCCTCGGTTGGCATTTTTGCTTTCTTCTTTATTTGCATGACGGTGGGCCAGACTTCAGACTCTATGACGGTTCTGACTTAAAGACTTATATATTGATGGGATGGTAGGGGCCTGATGCTTTGGCTGTTTGTCGGACCCACTGGGCTTTATCTGTTGGATATCTTTTGCTCCTATATTCAGTTTTATTTACTGTTGAGTCCTTATCTTTCCTTTATCTCCTTTTATATCTTGATTTATGTGTTCTAGGAGATGATGCATAGATAAGTTAGGGGTCTTTCAGGCAAACCAAATATCTATGTGTCTTGATCCACATCTGAATTAAGGGTGAGGTTGGTGAAACTGGTTTAAGCCCTCCAGTAAAATATTTTATTGACCGTTCCAAGGCGGTACTTCTTCTGTGGATCTTTTATGTTTTTTCTGTCTTGTGTTTGTTATGCCTTTGTACGGGTATGTTTATTTGTGCCTTGTGGTCACCTGCTGGGAAAAGGCTGACCTTATGGCTCTCGTTTATGGTGTCTAACTGTGAATTTGTCACTTTCCCATTGGTATCCTGGGTCAGGTGTGGTACTTGATTGTACCGATTCCTGATCTTTGCACCCTTACTTATTTTGATACATATTCCTTGCAATACAGATATGGTATATAATTTGTTCAAATTTTTTGTATCAACAGAACTTAGCTTGACAAAATGAGTTCATTTTCATGAATAAGCAAGTTGCCAACACCTTTAGCATACTAATGAGAAAAATAACCAAGCTTTAAATACAAATCTTAAATTTGGCTCTTGATGTTTTAGAACTCACCTCAAGACTATACGTGAGATCAGGAGGCTGTGGTTCACTGTCTACAAGGTATGTACTATTCATCTTTGCAACAGCGGGTTCTTTCTTTATACCGTCTCTTCCACCTTCCTTAAACAGACTCACAACAGATTTGTGTTCTCCAGGACGCTTATGGGACACATCTGTAGAAATCTGCTTGATTCCTGGGGTCTGGAAGACAGGGGCTTCCGGGCTGTCCATTGTGTTCTTCTCAAACTGTAAGTTGGCTACGGGGAAGGGGTCACGATCTTTATGAATTTGTTTCATTCCAGGAGTCTCTAAGATTGGCGGTTGTGGGCTGGCTAAGGCTGCAATACAAGATAAGTAAAGAAAAACAAGTTCACCTAGGATATACTGTCATACCACAGGATATACTGTTCCATTTGTATGATGTTATCTAATCATGTTGTGTTACCTGGGGATTTTCTGCCCTTCCCTAGGTGCCACATTCCAAAACGAAAATAGCCACCTTTTTTCCCCAATACCATGTCTGTTTTTCCCAATTAAGAAAAGTAAAAAAAAAAAAAAAAAAAAAAAAAAATATTTTTGCGTTTTAGAGACCACTTCTACTTACGAGAAGCAATGACCCATATGATACTTAAACACTTGTTTTGAAGTGGTATGCTTGACAAAATACAATCTAAAATAACTTGATTTTGAGGATATATTTTGCTACACTTGTTATGTTCTATGTCGTTAACTTCTCCCAATTTTGATGTTAAGTCCATCATTTTTCCAAATTTTGGCCAGGGGCCTTTTCCCAAAATTGTTGGTAAAAGCCCTGGTTACATCTGTAAGTGCATTTGAATTCAATTTTTATTTTATCACAGGCCTCTAGAAAAGAGACGGTTCTTTTGAGCAACCAATACGTTACAAATAGTGGATAGTAAAATATTAATGTTCTTATGCTCATAAATTTTCTTTTATCACACGCCTCTAGATAGGAGTGCGTAATTAAAAATAATTTCCTTATTTCTCATACAAAACTTATGTTGTGGGTGCTCAAAAGAACCGTCTCAATGAGACGGTTCTTTTGCGCAACCAAAACATATGTTACAACTAATGGTTAAGAAAATATAACCATTTTTATGCTCATAAATGTTCTTTATCTAGACCACTAGATCATCAACAACTACATGTAAATATACCTTCATGCAAGTCATATCCACTTATGGTTTCATCAATTTTCGAGCTGGCACCGAGCAGACTTGGTGTGACCATGATACCACTATGGATGAAACAATCGGGAACAGATGGAATTGGCTTCCTTGGCTGTACTCTGCAAGTAACAACAAATACACAGCTGGACAAACATTTTTACCTTTTCCCAGGTTTTAACTCTCGATATCATTTAACTGACTTGAATTTGGCCTAAATTACTGAAATTCAACTGCTTTTTAACTTGCATCTACTGGGCACAATGGACACAAAAAATCTTGTGTACAAACAATTTTCGTTGCTTATTTAGATATACTTGGCTATCTTGTGTATCAACAACTTTCGTTGCTTATTTAGGTACATTTGGCTATCTTGTGTATCAACATTTTTTTGTTGCTTATTTAGATATACTTGGCTTTCTTGTGTACCAACAACTTTTGTTGCATGTAGATATACTTGGCTTTCTTGTGTACCAAGAACTTTTGTTGCATGTAGGTATACTTGGCTTTCTTGTGTACCAACAACTTTTGTTGCATGTAGGTATACTTGGCTATCTTGTGTACAATTTTTGTTGCTTATTTAGATATACTTGGCTATCTTGTGTACCAACAATTTTTGCTGCCTTATTTAGGTATAATTGGCTATCTTGTGTACACTTTTTGCTGCATATTTAGGTATACTTGGCTATCTTGTGTACCAACAATTTTCGCTGCTTATTTAGGTATACTTGGCTATCTTGTGTACAATTTTTGCTGCATATTTAGGCATACGTGGCTATCTTGTGTACAATTTTGCTGCATATTTAGGTATACTTGGCTATCTTGTGTACCAACAATTTTTGTTGCTTATTTAGATACTATGATGATGTAAACATGAACACTGCTTTGGTATATTTGAAAACCTCTTTACATAAGGAATAATCCTACGAAAAATTAGTTAAAATTAATTTCATATCATAAATGTGAGAAATTTAATAGGAGTATTGATGGGTTAACCCATAAAGTGCCAACTATAATTTGCAGCAGACGACAATTTCAAATGTTCCTGCTTTTTCAAAAATAACAAATAAGGCATAATATTTCAGGAGAATCATCTGGCAGAAGATTCTCATAACTAATTTTTTTCGAAAATTAGTAATGATCTTGCAAAGTTTGTCGTCATTGGTGCTTTAAGGGATAAACAGGTGGTGATCAGACTGCTCAGATATGCAGGCTTTTTTGCACATTTTTTCCGCATGCTACAAAATCAAGTTTTCTTCAACTTGCTATGCGGCCAATACTGCAGGGATTTTTCTGAACATATGTTTTGGTCTCATCTGATTGTAAAACAAACTTATTCAAGTAAACATACTGAGGAGTTAGCGTTTTTCGATATTTAACTCTTCACATGCTGGGTAATTTTGCATGTGTTTCTGTCGTCTGCTGATTTTTTCAAAACATTTTTCCCAAAAAAATCTTTCAGGAATTCCTTCAGTGTCAATGATTAGGATCCAGATCAGTCCTGACATTTTGTCGGGCCTGGTCTGGGTCCAAACTGTTTGCAAAGGTTATCAGACGTCACTAGCAGGTAAAGGGTTAACTCTTTCCTTTCTAGCAGTGACTTTGTCGTCAGTTTATAATCTTTGCAAACAGTTTGGACCCTGATCAGAACCGACAATTTGTCGGTCCTGATCTGGATCCAAACTGTTTGACATTCTCATAGTGTTCCTGAAAGATTTAGAAGTTGATTTTGAAAAAAGTCAGCAGACGACAACCAAAGCATGAAAAATTACCCAGCATGCAGAGCTAAGGTCAAATTGGTAACAATAGGTTTACTCACACGGCAACATTTGGCTTCTTGCTTTCCACAACAGCTGTTGATTTTTTGTTAGCTGCCTTCAAAATATCCAGTGTTAAGTGGCTAAACCCTTCAAACTTTGGGGTTCCTGTGGTAGTTTTAGTTGGTGCTGAGGTTGTACCATCATCTTTCACTGGACTTGTCGGTCTTGAAAAGGTCAAGGACAAATTTTAAACCAGATTCTATAAAATCTGTAAAATGGCTTGATCCTCTTGTTAACCTATTTAAGCCAAATGAATTTTCCTACCCTTGCCCATTTCCAATTTTAAGGTTGTAGGCTTATATGCATGGGTGAAAGTCCACATTTTCCAAAATCCTGAATTTAAGAAATTCAAATCTTAGAACTAGCAGACAGCCTATAAGTAATAAAAATTTCAACTTTAAATGGTCAATTGTCAATAGATACACTGAAACTAAGTCAGAGAAGCTATTTTAATCAGCCTTATTCAGTATTTTGAGGCTGACTTTCTATGGAAAGTCCTCAAAATCCTGATTTCAGGAATACTCCTGAAGACTTTCACCCATGTATATGGGCTAATGTTCTAAAATTACACACACCTTTCTAGTACGTTTTAGTTATCAAGTCTATGTTATGCAAAATGACAGTTAGAGAGGTAAATAGTGTAGACCCTGATAAGTTCTGATCTTGATCTGAACTGTTTGCCAATGGTTTTGTCAGAAATTCCCTTTGACAATGGAAACAGGGTTCTCTCAGAAATTTTAACTCTTGAGGCGCCAATCGCAACAAAAGTCGTCTGCTGAAATGTTAAGAGACCTAAATGGCAAACAGTGTGGATCCAGATCAGACTGCTCCTATCCTTTTTGCTTGTATACTTAAATTAGCCAGTAATGTTAGACAATTATATGCAGCAGACAACTTCAGCAGATGACATTTTCAGATGCATTTTTTCTTGGCGCTTTAAGGGTTAAAACCAATTCCATGATTTTCCACGATCATCAATGTAATTTCCAAGATCATTTAAGGCAAAGCCTCTGACCTCCCCTTTTAGCAGCATCTTAAGTAATCTTCACCATATTAAAACATGACTTTTTAGTATATGTTTTTCTTGGGAGCGCAGAAATTATTTCATGAATACCACAAATTGCCAAGAATAGTTACTCAATTTCTGTTTATTTATTCCCGATTCATGCATGCATTCATCGTACTCTAACTAATTTGTGACTGGTACTCAACTTTCTTGCAGTATTCCCAAATGGATTATTGCACATCATAATGAATTTGTCACAGTATCGTGGCAATTCAGGCCTAATCCAGCAGAACTCCACAAATATTCATAACTGTTTCGTTACTGAATCCTAGAACAATAGGAAAACAAAAGTACCTGTCATGGAGTTTTCCAGTATACAAAGAATTAAAGTAAGTAAGGGTGCAAAGATCAGGAATCAATACAATCAAGTACCACACCTGACCCAGGATACCAATGGGAAAGTGACAAACTCATAGTAGACACCACAAACGAGAGCCAAGAGGTCAGCCCTTTCCCAGCAGGTGACCCCAAAGCACATATAAACAGACGCGCACAAAGACATAGCAAACACAAGACAGAAAAAAACATGAAAGATCCACAAAAGAAGTACCGCCTTGGAACGGTCAGTAAAATATTTTACTGGAGGGCTTAAACCAGTTTAACGGCCCCAACCTCACCCTTAATTCAGATGTGAATCAAGACCCTTAAAGTGCCAACCACGACTGCAGCAGACGACAAAATTTAAAACATCTTTCCTAGTTTTCAATAAAAATAAGGCATGATATTTCATGAGAATCGTCTGCCAGCAGACATTCTCATGAAATATCATGCCTTATTTGCTATTTTGGAAAAAGCAGCAAAATTTGAAATTGAAGTCTGCTGCAAATTATAGGTGGCGCTTTATGGGTTAAATTCTGGCCCCAGCATCTCTGATGGGGGCTCCATTGTAATGGTTTGTTTTATTCTTACAAGGTTTGCCCCTGGGAAAATTTTCTTGTTTTTTTGTTGTCTGTTGATTTTTTTTCAAAATTTCTAAAAATCATTTCAGGAATGCCTTTGGAGTTTCAAACAGCTTGGATCCAGATTAGGCCTGGCCTTGAGGTTAAAAAACTTAAATTCAAAATAAGGCCCAATGATTGGCTGCTTGCGGACATGTTTCCGCAAGGAGCCAAACATTGTGCTTTATATTGAGTCTGAGAATGAACTCAAGTTTTATAACCTCGAGGCCAGGTCTGGGTTCAAATTATTTGCAAAGTTTAACAGCAGACAACACTGGAAGGCAAAGAATTACGTAAATTTATATTGGGTATGGAAGAATGAAGCTTTTTCGTCGTCTGCTGATTTTCTTTCAAAAACAACTTTTTTGAAAAATTCTTTCAGGAATACCATCAGAGTGTAAAAAATGGGTCCAAACTGTTTGCAAAGGTTATCAGCGGCAAAGAGTAAGTAAATTATTGCCGGCTATGGGAAAATAGATTTTTCCAAGGATACATAGTATTTTCCTTGTCTTCAGATGGCTCTTCATCCAATTCTTCAGTTTTCTTCTTGGGGTCTTCGTTCTTGGGCTCGTCTAGAATATACATTCACAAATTGAACATTTTATATAGGATCGTACATGAGTGCTACCAATTTCTTCTTATTGCTTTATTAGAAAAATAGTCCAAGTGTTAAAGTCTGGTATAAACTTGAATTGTACTGTTCAAGTGTTGCTATGGTAACAAAAATGATCTCCATAATAGGATGAAAATAGGCAACAGGCCATTTTCGAACATATTTGAGACTTTTGACAGAAATTAAAATGTTTTTGTTTTTTTGTATCAAGTCGTGCTGATAGATAATTCTCATAAAATCGGTCTCCCAAAGCCCCACATGTGGCCAAAAATCAGCAGATAATTGTGAAAAGTAACTTTCAGTTGTTGGCTTCAAGAAGGCCCACATTAGCCGGTTAATGCATATAGCTCTTTAACCCTTAGAGTGCCACATATAATTTGCAGCAGATGACCATTTCAAATTTTGCCGCTATTTCAAAATAACAAATAAGGCATGATATTTCATGAGAATCTTCTGCTGGCAGACGATTCTCATGAAATATCATACCTTATTTTTGTCGAAAATTGGGAAAGATGTCCCATAATTTGTCGTCTGCTGCAGTCGTGATTGGCCCTTTAAGGGTTAAGCAATCAGTAAATCTGTGTTGACCCTAATCAGACTGCTCCTACTCCTAGAGGAGCAGTCTGATCTGTATCTGCTCTGTTTAATTCGGAGAGTTTTTAAATAAATCAGGAGACAAAAAGACAAACTAGCAGACGACATCATCATTAGTAAGATGAGGGTTAAGAGAAAGACAGGGTTCATACCGGGAAGTTTGAGTAAAATTCAAGGACTTTTCAAGACTATTTAAAAGTTTTCAAGGACTAAAAGTTTAGGAAAAAAATTGATTGAAGCGTTAACATTCTTCTTCAAAAATGCTAGACTGAGTTAATGGAGAAATTAGTACTAGAAAATGAGTATGAAATTGTTGTGCCTTTACATGTATTTGGTGCAGCATTTGCTGCACCAAATAAAGTCACAACAATTAAACGCTGATTTAGATCTTTATCAACTGTTAAGATCTACAGAAAAAAGAATGCAAGGACTTTTTAAGGCCTTCATGCAATTTTCCAGTACTTTTCAAGGCTTATTTTATTTTCCAGTACTTTTCAAGAAAGCCCTCTTAATTCAAGTACTTTTCAAGCATGTGGGAACCCTGAAAGGGGATGGTGGTATATCAGACCTTGTGGAATGTAACCATACTGCTTCAAGTATTCTTCATGTTTTGTCAATGCTTCTTGGTTCTTGCTCAGGAGAGAATTGGCAGACGAAAGGAGCTTGTCCAGGATATCTGTGTCATCCCTTGATTTCTTGATACATGTCAGGGCATTGGTCTGAAGTTAGTAACACAAGGGCAAATAGGTGAAATACCTTTCAAAATGCATTAAATATTTTTTTCAGAATAAAACAAATAATAAAAAAAAATTGTGTGCCTACCTTACCTACAATTTTCAGACCTGTTAGCCGAAACACACTTATTTTTTTATTTGGCCCAAACATAAAACAAGTAGTCCAATGGGCAACGATCTCTCACCTGAAAGCCAGCATAATATATTTTACAATGCTCAAAGGCAGTTCACTCTGACCTTGAAACAGCGATCAGGCCTAATTTCAAACAAAATATTATGCCAGTTCTGCTCATCTGCAAGTATTAAAAAGATCTGAATTAAAATGGCCGAGAAACCTGGGGAATTATATTTTCAGATCCTAAAGAACAGCTAACTCCATACTCAGTGGTGGAATTAGATCTAAGTTCAAACTCATCCAAGCTTTTCTGCATGTCCTTGTTACCTACAAGAATGACTGAATGAAGAAGATCAAATCAAAAATGGCAACAACACTTCTCCCATTGTAAGTCTATGGTGATTATTCCAGATGCTCAAGGGCGGCTTACGCTACAGTCCAAAGTGAGAGCTGGTCGAAATTCAAACTGATCTAAGGATTTTTTGGTTGTCCTCATTACCTGCAAGGATGAAGAAGATCAAATCAAAAATGAAGGTGCTAGAGTGGCAACATTTCACCTATTGTAAGTCTATGGTGATTATTCCAGACGATCAAGGGCGGCTTACGCCACAGTCCTAAGTGAGAGCTGGTCGAAATTCAAACTGATCCAAGGTTTTTTTGGTTGTCCTCATTACCTGAAGAATAAAGAAGATCCAATCAAAAATGAAAGCGCTAGTGTGGTCACAACTTTGAATATTGATTTTCAGACACTCAAGGGCAGCTAACTTCGTAGTCGTTGGTGGGGTGGGGCTGAAATTCAAACGCATGTAAAAATGCAAATGCTAGAGTGGTCACAACATTTATCCCATTGTAAGTTATGGGAATATTTCCAGATGCTCAAGGGCAGCTAAATCTGCAATCCTAGGTCCGTTCAGACAAAAATTCAAACTAATTCAAACATTTATGGCTGTCCTCATTACCTGCAAGAATGAATAAGATCCAATTAAAAATGAATGCACTAGAGTGGTCACAGCATTATACTTCAATTTTCAAGATGCTCAAGGGCAGCTAACTCAGTAGTTGGTGATCAGATCTGGCAGAAATCCAAACTCATCCAAGCTTTTATGGTTGCCCTTGTGACCTGCAAGAATGATGAAGTTCTATCAAAAAATGAACACACTAGTGTGCTTACAACATTTCTCCCATTATAAGTCTATGGGAATTTTTTCAGACTTTCAAGGGCAGCTAACTCCGCAGACCCTGGTCTGATCTTCTCACAGATACAGCTTAATACCTTGCCACAGATGGAACTTCTCTAAAATGAAATAGATCATGTAAGAGGATGAAAAATATATATATATGATTCAGGGGTGTGGAAATATTAAATTTTTCTACTTGGTCAGGGGCAAGTAAATGGCCACAATGTACTTGTCCATAGTAATTTTAACTTGTCTAAAAGAAAAAAAAAGCTTTCTACCTTTCCGAAAGAACAAATTAGCTTTATACCTTTCTGTGCTTAAACAATTTACTCTTTCAAAAACAGTATGAAACCAGATATCAACTCTTGCAAACAGTATGGATCCTGATCAGCTGGCTTCTCTTGTAAACAGTGTAGATCCTGATCAGTTGGCTTCTGAAGAAGCCAGCTGATCAGGATCCATACTGTTTTAAATGCAAGATATTAATCAAAATATGAAATACAGAATTATATTAGCTTAATACATTTGCACTTGTCCAAGGACAAGTAAATAGAAATTTTCTACTTGTCCTGACTGAAATGGGACCAGGTGGGACAAGTCTGGCATGGTATTTCCACAGCCCTGTATGATTGACCGTTGACAGTTGAATGCAGTAGGTGTAGTTTTTTCTAAAACTGCACATTCAGCAAGGCCTGAAAAATCCATTAGTTCCCTCGCCATGGTGAGCGTCTCATGCTGTAGGGCAAGTAGAAATTTTGACTGTTTCCAAGGTAAATTACTGAATGATCAATACTTATGGGGATGCAGGACAAGTAAAAATTCTAAGAACTTTCTACCCCTACATTGAAAATACATGTTTATCTATTTACAACCACGCAACTAGCAATTTAGCAATATACTCCCATGAAACATCTCAAGATAAGCTGGAGAAGCATAAAATAGACAGTCTATTATTGTCATCCAGGTGCATAACAAACTACATGAAAAGTTGTTCATATCTACATGCTCATTTCTTCGAATAAATGAAAGTGGTTGAGAATTTGTTTTAAAAAAAGCTTATGGTGAAAACTCATTGATTTATTAAGATGACACCTGTTGCAATTCTAACAGGCAATTCCAATGTGCACCTACAACATATGTACTGAAATTAAGGAAGAAAACTATTTGGAAATGGCAATTGCAAAATTTTATACTTGCTCAGGAACACGTAGATGCCCATAATGTACTTGTCCTAAGAAAATTCTACTTGTTTGTTTGTTTGATTTGATTCTTTACGTCCCATCAACAATCTTTCAGTTATGCAGGGACGGGTCTTCCTGGGTTGAACCAGTACTAAGCTAGGATAAATGTGTCTTGCTCAAAGACCACAACGCAGTGACGCCGGTGAGGCTCGAACCCGCGGCCCTTAGGTCTTGAGTCAAGCACTCTACAACTGAGCCACTGCGCTCCCTAATTCTACTTGTCCTAAAGGGCAGATAATGTCTAAGAACTTAGCTTAGCCCATTAACTGTGCTGATACCATATATAAACTCTTTTGAAAACAGTAAGAATCTTTTAAAGCAGTGTAAATCCAGATCAGCTGGCTTCTGCAGAAGCCAGCTGATCAGGATCCACACTGTTTTCCAAAAAAACATGCAAGTTCAAAATAATCAAATATGAAAAACAGAATCGCATCAACTTTCTTTATACTTGTCCAAGGACAAGTAAATAGAAATTTCTAACTTGTCTTGAATGATATGGGACCAGGTCGGACAAGTCGAGCATGGTATTTCCATACCCCTGCATTGTCTATGCCTCTTTTAAACATCCCAAAATGATAATCTACTGTAAATTGTTTATACAATGTTTTTGCATGACAGCTATATCTCCAAATTAGAGTTCATGAACTACCTCTTTGCTAACCTGCTAGTTGGGTGGTTGTATCACTTGAAAGGAGGAGATAACTGTTGTTAACTCTTTGCATACTGGGGAAAGTGTCATAACTAATGATGTAAAAACTTGTGACCCATTACTATTGCAGTATCAAATTTGGCAATGAAATATGTTTAAACTGACTGATTCACAGACAACATGCAGTATAACACAAGAAACCCTGTCATGTTTAGTCTTTAAGTCACTGTGTGGCGGGGTAAACAATTTAAAATCATAATGCATGTTAAGATATTTTGCCAATTATCCTACCCCTCTGAAATCCTGGCAAGGGGCGGGTTGAATATATTTCAGCAAAAAAACTTGATCCCCCCTTAAAATGCTCTGATACCATAACAAGTTGTCAGTGGTTGCATTAGCCTTTAAAATTACGGTACTCATGAAGATTTGCATTATGATGTGAATGTAAATATGTGTAATTTTCCTATTTTTGGTCTGATTTTCATGAAATTTTTACCAAAATGTAAAGCTAAGGAATTGGGATTTAAATACACCATTTTTGGAAGTTTTTGCTTTTTTCCAATTGGGAAGGGACCGATATTCAGCCCCAGATCAGATTTAATTGGCCTACGAAAATCCCTTATTTTAACAAAAAATGATATATTACTTTTGACCGCCCCGATAGCTCAGTTGGTACAGTGTCCGCTTTTGGAGCGGGAGGTCATGGGTTCGAATCCCGGCCACACCATACCAAAGGTGTAAAAATGGTACTAGCAGCTCCATTGCTGATGCTCGCATAAAAAGAGTTGTGCTAGGAAGATAGAGTAAGGCAGGCAAGTATATGTTAAAAAGATATTGTTATGTTGCAATAAAAGCTCTTCAGAGCTTATGTTGTTTGTTACAAATAAGAGACGTTAAATAAAGCTTCTTTAACTATCTTTACTTTAAAATGTAAACTGATATCTGTTGGGTTTTTTGCATTGTCAATTAACATATACTAATAAATGCTTTACCTGCTAGTATAACCTGCTCATAATCTTTGCAAACAGCTTAGATCCAGATCAGGCCTGACATAAACATAGAGCCTAATCTGGTTCCAAAACTGTTTGTCACTGATGGTATTCCTGAAAGAAGGACAAGACAGGAACAAGGGTTAAAGGTTTATTTATACCTTCATCAACTTTACATCTTTTTTGAGATCTGTAACTGTCTTAATGACATGTGCTTGACAGGATTCTGGGCTTCGAGTTTCTTGCAGATCTGATATTTGGCATTCTACTGTTACGGCAAGTTTCTTCAACTGTGAAAAGAAGGACCCAGGAACTTCAGCGTTCTTGTTGGTCGCCATCTGGCAATAAAGACAAGAAAACAAGTCAAAGAATAAATTCCCAAACTACCATTTTGACATAACAAGAACATATGAGCCACAACATGAGATTTCCAACAATGTGGTATATGTGACCAGCAAAGCCTCGGATCAGCCTGTAAATACGAGCAGTCTGATCAGATCATCAGAGCCTTTGCTAGTGGCTTGAATATTCTATGACTGTTAAGCCACTGCCTGAACAGCATTTGGAGTTTCTAGGCTTAAAAGGAGGCTGCACAGGCTTGTCTGAGTCTAGACTTGTCAAACTACCACATTGATGGAAATCATATGTCCCGGCTCATATGCTCAATAGATTTAATGAAGGTCGAAAGTATTGCAGAATGCTCCTCTTGGAGCATTCTGCAATACTTTTGACCTGCATTAAGGGAATATAATATGCTCTCATGTTTATTGAATTTATTAAAAAAAAAAAGTTGGGAGAAAGTGATAAAATGTGAGGATTGCAAAGCATTTAATAGCTTTTTCTTAAAAAAGTTTATAAATTCAAAATTACAGGAGCACAAATGTTAGATTCTATTTATCATGACTTTAAAATTACTTAAAAATTACATTCTTGGCGTGAGAACATTTAGAATTTGCTGTCTTTTTACGCAGTGTTATAATAATAGATGTCATTACATAATGTTACTACTTCTGTAAACCACTAGTGACTTTACACTGGTTTATCAATTTTATTGCATGATGCTATATCACTCCCAGACGCCACATCATGTGCTTAAGATTATAAACACACGATAAGTATCTAACGGGTTGTTAATACTAGGTGACAGTATTAGACCTAGGCCAAATTAAAAAAATATGTGTGTTTTGGGTAACAGGTCTGAAAATTTTAGGTAGGGTAGGCACACATATTTTCTTTAATTAATTTTTTTTCTGGAAAAAATAGAATTTTATGCATTTTGAAAGGCAAACTAAAAATAGAATTTTATGCATTTTGCCTTTCGAAATGCATAAAATTCTATTTTTTCCAGAAAACCTGAAAAAATTCTAGGTTTCACCAGTACATTTAGGTAGGGTCGAGTTACCCTAAACACAGATCTTTTTTATTTGGCCCTAACTAGAGCACTGTGAATGTGTGAGTAACTGTTTTCAAAATTCTATACCCTCCTAGAGGCCTCTTTTGGACAGGAGAACAGATAAGATGTGTATCTTCATATGGGCCTCGACGCAAGAAATTCGGGGGTTTGCGAACAACACAGGTGCAGACCAGCCTGTGCATCTGCGCAGTATGATCAGGGCCTTTGTTATTAACTTATTGGAAAGTATTATATCTAGACTTGCCACAAGCGAAATTTCAATTTCTAGCTAGTCTCTGTAGCTGAACATGCTGGTTTGAACCTAACTTTCTTGGAAATCCCAAAAACGGGTTTTGTTGCGTCGAGGCCCATATGTAACTCAATCTTTAATTCAAAAACCAAATTATTTAAGAATTGTAGCATGTCAGGTACACAACAAATTTTTAAGATACACAATTATGTATGTCTTTTTCCTTTCAGGTGTGAGATACCCAAATATGTAAGTTCTCCTTTGAAGTGTATTGCGCATTATCTGAGTTGTGCATTTCCTTAATTTCGCACCAAAACATGGAAAAACGGTCTATTGGAACTCAAAAATATGTCAATCGATGTCTCCATAGGCCTTAACATGACATACACAGCCAATGCACAGACCATGAACACCTGCACATCCTTTCACTTTTAGCTCAGACTGTCGCTCTAAATTTAGAATGTGGTATCTTCAAACAATAAAGTTGCCCTGCAGTGATTTGTTACCTGGGCATCCTGCATTTTTTGCTCATATTTTTGTCTCTGGGATGCAAAGTTTTTATTTCAGCGAGTCCTAGGATGCAATAGTATTGCAGACTAGTCATTAAAAAAAGTGTTCTGGACTCATAAGTTGGCAGTTGGACTCATTGATATGGGAAACAACGAGTCCCAGGACCCATAAGCCCAAAATTGTAAACAAATCACTGGCCCTGTCTACTGACTGGAGATTTGCCGATTTGATGTGTCGGCGTGTGTATTAATCCTTTGCACGCTTGTGAAATTAAAATATATAAATTCTGTCTGGAATGTAATAATTTCTTTGAGCCAGCGCATGGGATGTTTCAGTACTTGCTATTCTCATTCTACACAGGCAATTCATAATCATTATCAGACTTACAATATTAAAAACTAGTGCTCCCCCCAGTCCCAAAAAAGGCATGGTAAAGTTTCGATGAAAAGGACACTTTAAGCGCATGACAACAGGCCAAGAAGACACTCTTGAACTCGCAGTTACAGGCTAAGAGGGCATTTTCCAACGTATGGTAACAGGCTTAGAGGGCACTTTTAAGGCCAAGTTCTCTCTGTGATCAGAGCTCTCACTAGGATTTTGAAAACAGGAGTCCCAGAGCCCTCTTTGTCAAAAAGTGGGAGTCCCACAATACAAAAGAATATAGCCTCCTTCAAAAAATAGGAGTCCCAGCACCAAAAATGGGAGTTCAGAACTGCAAATTGTCAGTTAGTGAGAGCTCTGGTGATGATACATAGCATAAGTAAGGAAGCCCCCATGTGAGCTAAACAATTTTGTGTTTTAGCAGCAACAGAATTCAGGGCAAAGATATGGTGCCAGTAAAATGAATTTAACACCCCCAGTGGGTAAGGCTGCTTTCTGTTCTAAGGCAGGTGATCTGTTGTTGTTGATGTATTGTTTAAAGTACTTCCTTTTTTTTTTACAGGGTTCTGTGTTTGTCTTTGTCTTGTTATGCATTACAATAATCATATTTCATCCACTTATGTCCAGATTCAGGGAGATGAAGGGACTAGTTGAGTTTGACAAAATAGAGAAGGATTTCAAGTACAGTAGAGAGTAATATACTATATGGGTTTGATTCAGGACATAGGTTTGTTGGATACTGAATAATTTGCAAACACAAAAGAAGATCAGGTGGTGAACATCAGAGAAGTATTGAATCAGTGTAGCATCCGAGATGTTCTCCTTTTCACAGACGGATCAGCCCTTACAGGGGACAAAAATTCCACTCATCCGCTCGTAATTATGAGTGAAATCTAAGAAGGACGAGTAATTCTTCGCAAAGCACTCGTCCTGCAGGACTAGTGCTTTGGGAATAATTGCTCAAGGAAGTCATATTACTCCCTAATGTTCTTTATTGCATACGCTTTTAAAGGACAAGTGCACGTGTTTGCAGGACTAGTGAAAATTGTAAGTGACTCGTCCTGCAGGACAAGTACGATATTGAAATATTTTTGTCCCCTGCCTTACCAATCCTGGACCAACCGGTGCGGGAGCTGTAATCTATTTGGATCATGGGTATTCCACCTCTCCTATACTTTTACAGAAGGGAGTTAGCCCATTAAGTAACAATTACACATGAGAGCTGGTAGGAATACAAATTGGTTTGGAATTTTTGGCTGAGACAGATACTGTGAATCACAAGAATATACATATCCTGACAGATTGTCAGTCAGCAATAAGACCAGATTTTGGAAATGAATTACAAAAATAAAATAGAAATAATACGAGACATTAAAAAATTAAAAATAACTTTAGCAAGATAAGGGAATGACAAAACACAATTAATGCGCATCGGGTTACTGGCCATAAGGAGATTGAGGGAAATGAGTTGGTGGATCAGCAGGCAAAACAAGCAGCAATAGAAATGAGTGGTTCAGATGTGAATGTTCCCCCAGTTTGGGATAAAAGAGAAGCATTTTAAGAAAGGAAGAACAAGACAGTGGAAAAATGGAATAAAAGATTCACATGTGAAGAAAAGGAGTCGTTTATTCATGAGGTGTTTTCAGAGGTTGGGAAGAGACTTTCTCACATCTCAATCAGTTAATTAGTGGTCATTCTAAACTGAAAAATCACCTGTCAAAGATTAATAAGGAAATTTCAAATCTTCATGAGATGTGCAATATCCCTGAAGAGTGAAGCTCTGAATCACTACTTACAGGGTATTTGTGTGGAAGAAGTTTGACTCGGAAAGGATTCAATCAGAGTTCTCGGAAATGCCGAATCAGGCGTATTTTTACACCAACTTTTTGTTTTGTATGCGTACATTTCCTGTTGGGGATTCTAATTTATGCCAATTTTTTTTTCTGCTGATGCGACTCAAACTCCTTAAAAACACCTGAAGACGACAGCGGGAGTCCAAAAAATTTGGCTTCAGTCACAAAAGATCGCCACTAATCCGATGCCCCAGGGATTGTCATAAATTGTTCAGTCGTCCGATCACAGTAGGTGTGATCTCATTTAGCTCTCAGCCAATCAGAACGTCACACAGCGACTGCGTCTTTATCGACAGGTCAATAATTACGCCTATTCAAATTTGAGAAGCACGTGGCCGATTGGTTTTAATCTTTTCCGAGTGCGTGTAAAGACAAATGATAGTCGCGCATTCCTGACTGTCAGTCTCAATCAAGTCTTGAAATGTTTCTTACATTTTTGAACACATGAAATTGCTTCCTCAGATGGTTGATAAAATAAAAATACGATCTGCTATATCGGTGAACCAAATAGGATAATGTCTGATAAAACAAACATTCCGAATGAAGCGTCATTAGCAACAAATGATTGATGCAATCAATTATCGGCGATAAACTATTCTTATGGTATTAAATGCAAACAACTCGCACGTAGGTAGGAAATCAAAATAATCATCTTAATTTTGGAACAATCGCTGTAGACTAGCTAGACTAGGTGCACAAAAAGCACTTGCATGCAAATAATTTAATTATTGATCTAGATCTATACATCTACAAGATATATCTGTCTGTCTGTCCATTCGTCTGTATGTCTGCTTGTAAATGAATAAAACAACTACATGTATCAATAGTATATTTTTTTTCATTTTTAAGAGCAAACATAAAAATATGTGTTTCAAGATACGTGAAATTTTACAATATGATTTTTTTTTATTTTGATGGAGAAGATGGGAAAACAATATTGCCAAACCGCTTTGTTTAGAAAATATTGTGTAGGGCAGACTTGGGGTCAATTACTTTGAAAAAGTAATTGATTACAAACAATTACATTGGAAATAGTTCAATTAAATTACAATTACATGACTTTTGAGCAAAGTTATTAATTACATACAATTACTTTGCCAAATGTAATTAATTACATTACAATTACATTTCACTGCCACTTAGAGAGCTTCATTAGATTTTAATTTCAGAGATATTTGAAATGAGTTAAAATCTTCTAAAAAGTCTGAGTAACCTTGATATATTTCTATTAGTTGATTTTATTTTTTCCTCTTGTATTAAATCATTGTCAAGTGATGCAACTTAAATGAAATAAAATCTACAAAATCAGTTGTTATATTTCGTGATTGATGACATGATCACACAAGAGATAATACAAAAAACTATCATTATTTTTTGTTTGTGGTGGGGGGAGGGGGATAAAATGCCAAAGTTCTCAAACAAGCTGTTCACCGCAGAACAAAGTTCAGGAATGCACATAGGCTTGAGAAAAGTCTTACAACTGTGGACGATAAACCATGGAAATTATTTTGTAAAAGTAGCTTTAATGTCAGAGAATAACCGTTTTCAAAAAGTGTTGATAAAAAATCTGTGTGGCCCTATGAGTTCTGAAAGTTGGCAAAAAAGTACAAAAAGGAATATCAGATAGTGACAAACTAAAATATTACTAGCCTGTTGAGATGCTGGCTTGACAAGCAAGAGGTGACTAGTTTGGTCACCACTGGAACATCTATTTTATTTTTATTTTTGATTTACAATGATGCGGCCCCAGGTTCACTGATTGAGTAAAATTCAATTTAATTTTCTGAATCACATTTTATGATTATTAATTCATTATTATTAGTATTATTATTATTATTATAAGTAGTAGTAGTAGTAGTAGTAGTAGTAGTAGTAGTAGTAGTAGTAGTAGTAGTAGTAGTAGTACTGTCAATTTACTAACCAACACTATTGTCTGAATAAATACTATTGTTGAGATTTTCACACCTTCTTTGTTTTTGTATTGTTTTGGTAACTTAACTATTAAACGTTGATTGTCACAAAGCTATATATCTTTTATAAGCAGATAAACAAAGAATAAATAAATAATTTGTTTAAAAAAGAAATAGTAGAATTAACATACAGTCTGTGTCTGCGGTAAAATTACTATATTCTATGTTTATGTCTATGGATACTAGCATGACTAGTCCCAAATCTCATTTGTTTCATGTTGCATTCATCTAGTACAACAAATGATATATGAATTTACAAAGGCCAAGAACAATTCATTTAGCAGTATTTTAAGTATCTATGATAATCTTTAGTAACTGTAGTTCATAACTGATCTTAAAAGTACATGTAAGTAAAAAGTAATTGAAAGTAATTGTTAATTACTCCCATTTTTGGTCATGTAATTAATTATATTCAATTACAGAAATTAAAGAAATGTCTTAATTACAATTACATGCAATTACTTTAGAAAATGTAATTAAATGAAAAAAGTTAATAAGCATTGCTTATTAGATACCCTCCGCACAGTAAGAGTCAGTGAAAAAACTTGGCAAGTTATAGTTCGAACAAGAAGACCTTAGTTTTGATAAGAAGATTTCAGTAGAATCTGTGCAAACAAAAATTATAAACTCCTTCATGCATATGTTCAATGTGTCTACATTGTATCCGCAAAGTATCAAATTGTTCCATCAAAAGCTGTAGTAGGAGTTGATCAGCCCATGAAGGCACCATCTATGCATATACAAAAGCCTAATAAGGGAAAAATTGTCTTAGCTCTCACAGCTGTCATTTCGTAAAAATTATTTTTTCTGAACAAAACTCCTTCATGCATATGTTCAATGTGTTTAAATTGTATAGGCAAAGTCTCAAATTGTTCCATCAAAAGCTGTGGTAGGAGTTGATCGGCCCATGAAGGCACCATCTATGCATATACAAAAGCCTTATTAGGGAGAATTGTCTAAGTTCTCACAGCTGTCATTTTGTCAAAAAATATTTTTTCTAAACCAAACTTCTTCATGCATATGTTAAATGTGTCTACATTGTATAGGCAAAGTATCAAATTGCTCCATAAAAAGCTGTGGTAGTTGATCGGCCCATAAAGGCACTGTCTATGCATATACAAACACCTTATTAGGGAAAAATTGTCTAAGTTCTCACAGCTGTCATTTTGTCAAAAATTATCTTTTCTGAACTAAACTCCTTCATGCATATGTTCAATGTGTCTACATTGTATAGGAAAAGTATCAAATTGT
The DNA here is from genome assembly GCA_964019695.1 of Loripinus fragilis. Classification (NCBI taxonomy): domain Eukaryota; kingdom Metazoa; phylum Mollusca; class Bivalvia; order Lucinida; family Lucinidae; genus Loripinus; species Loripinus fragilis. The sequence goes on from OZ026517.1 coordinate 85,165,844, forward strand.
TCCATCGAAAGCTGTGGTAGGAGTTGATTGGCCCGTATATGGCCTATAATAGCATAAGCACAAAGCACTATATTAAAAGCCATTTAGAACTACAAAGGGAAATAACTCTAATAGAATTGGCCCCTAGCCCTTACTTTTTTGTCTCAAGTATTTGTCTTGCATATATGAACATGTTTGCAAGGTTTGATGAAAATCCAGCAATGACTCTTCGAGTTATTAAGGAAAAAGCACTATATTAAAAGCCATTTAGAACTACAAAGGGAAATAACTCTAATAGAATTGGCCCCTAGCCCTTTCTGTATTTGTCTTGCATATATGAACATGTTTGCAAGGTTTGATGAAAATCCAGCAATGACTCTTCGAGTTATTAAGGAAACAAAGCGTTACGGACGGACGGACGGACGGACAGACGCACGGACGGACAACGTGAAAACAGTATACCCCCTACAAACAAAGTTTGCGGGGGGTATAATTAAGTTCTCATAATAAAAAGATCATATTATGCGGCATGTTTACTTCAGGCTTTGCCCATGTAGAGTCAGAAAGTCAGTAAACCAGGCAGGTATCAGTAGCTGATTAAGAGGGGGTTTGGGGGTTCGCTTTGGAACCCCCCTTTGAGACGAAAATATTTAATTTTCATGGAGAATTTTCAGAAAATCAGGAAACATTGATAAATGATCTTATAAAATCAACAAATCGAACCCCCCTTTATAAATTTGACCCCCTATAAAGACATCCTGGATCCGCCCCTGGGTATAGTGGGTGGATTATTTGAACACATATAGAAACATCTATTGCCAAAGACTAATAAAGGGCTGAGGAATGCATCTTACCAGAGGAGAAAGACCCCAGTGATTTTATTTTAGATTTTGGGAAGCTCCCTTTTCCTGAACAGTTGGGAAAATATTTCGTAAAAATTGGGAAAATAAGTGCTAAAATACATGAAATTGGGAAAATAAAGGCCATTTTTGGATTGGGAATGACTCCCATATAAAGCGGTAAAAACTGTCAAATAAAATTACTGGACCCTGACATGACTTATTTTTTGCAAGCACTGAAAAGTCTGGGTTTGTTTGCTGCACTCACAGCAGCTGGTGAAATGTAAAATTGTTTTTCACCACTAAACTAGATCTATTCTGAGTCTTTTCAATCTTAAAAAAGTTTATTGAATATTTTCTAAAACAGTACATCTTTCTACATTTCTTTCTATATTTACTGCCTCGCTCAATTTTGAACATTATGCCATCAAATTAAAATCAAAACAAACAAAAAAATCTTGCATGACAGACACAGAGCTTTCACTAGAATTTTGAAAACAGGAGTTCAGGACTCCCATCTGGCAAAAAGTAGGAGTCCCACTGGAAAAATTGGGAGTCCTACTCCAAAAAAGTTGGAGTCCCACCAATTTGTTTATACCGTATATCTTTTCCATTTTAGCCGTAAGTGATACATTTAAATAATTTTTAGATCAACTGATTTTAACCCTTTAAGCATTAATTGATTGTTCCTACTTAACAAAAACAAAATATTTTGGTACTATATTTTTTCATGTAACCTGAACACACTTTTTTTTTTGTTTGGCCTTTTCAAAATAAAAGATTTAACTATCAAACAAGACAGACAGACATGCAGGCAGACAGACAGACGGATAGACAGACTGACAGACGGACGGACAGACAGCATTCCTCTGTTTTGTATAATCTTATGCAAATGGAAGTGTTTTTTCTTCTAAAAACGCATCTCGCTAGTGTCCACGGCGATTGCAATGAATAGACTGACATTACTTAGTCATTTAACATGGCTTCCATGATTTAGAATGAACGATTTTACTTGCTGAAAGTTTATTTTATCTAGACACTCGTCTTGAACCGATGAAAAATTTCATCGCACGGCTTGTAGTGTAGCTTCATTTGGAACTTTTCTCAGTCGGACGTTACCATATACGGCTTACCGCTGTACCGTTTCTTTTTCTTCAAACAATCCTCAGACTCTTTTGTTTGCCGTAGCAATGAACGAAAGAAGAAATGCAAATCCGTAAAATTATTGTTTTTTTCTCCATGTTTATGTTGCTCAAATCGCAAACGAGTGCAATTAAATATGTTTTCTCTTTCATCCCTAATCAGTCGAAATCGGAAGTCGGTAGTCCGATGTTGTTTACAATACCCTATTAGTTTTTCTCCCTTTAATTAACGGTAAATCTTGATAATCCTTGCTTAATTACTTTAACAATCACCTCGTAATATTCACACTGTCCCGCATCGGTAATCCTGTCAATCACCTGTCAGAATTGCTACACTGCAGTCCGAGTCATACGATTGGTCAACAGAGACAGGAAAGCTTGTCGCGATCGATAATATCAAAGGGCTTTTGATCTCCCAGTGTGTATTTATCTCGCAGCTACTGTATTTTTAGCGTGTGCCGACTAAAAAAAACATGTGTACGCAGGACTCCCGCCTAGCGAAAATCATGCGTCCCAGGGGAAAAACGTGCGTACCAATACGCATAATTCTGCGTTTCCGAGCGCTCTGAGACAATTATTTTGGTCTTTACACATGTAACGATTGCCTATTTAATATTTTGACCTCAAAAACAGTCTCATAATAGGGCTGCAACGATACAGTTACCTCATGATATGATACGTATCACGATATTTGCCTCGCGATACGACACGTATCGCGATACATTTTTGACAACATTAGAACCTTAGAAATAACATAGATTTATGACATTAGGAGAAGTAAATACTCAAATATAAACCCTTGTCATGCTGGATGTTTTTATGTACTACACTCTTCCCCAGTTTTTATCAAACTCATTTAAAATATTTCAAGTATAAGCATGTTTTTTTAAGCAAAGTCTTTCATATTTTTTAAAACTCATTTCTACTATAAAACACTTAGTGCTGTATCGTTAGCGTATCATGAACTTACCTCACGATAAGCGTATCGTCAGAAAGCGTATCGTGATACCATACAATTTCAATGAATCGTTGCAGCTCTATCTCATAACTATGAAAATATACTCTTGATGGTAAAATAGGTTGCTAAAACCCATGACAATTACAACTATGGCATATAACCAATGTAATTCATGAAATGAATAAATTAAAAGGCTGTATTATTGTCATTCCTTACCAGTTTTGGGATTGATTGGCACTAACTTGCTAACACAGCATGACTAATTGACTTGTTTGTTCACGGTAATTGACAAGCTGATAAACACAGTCATGGATCAGTGAAGAAATTACCTCCCTTAAGCAGAGAAAAACGTCTTCAAACGAACCAAAATGGATAAGAACCGATAGAAAATCAGGATTTCACTCTGTGCTTAGTTTTGTAATAGTGATCCGTAGAGCTTATTTTGAAGCTAAAAAGCGTAGAAAATACGCAAAAAACGTAGTAGTAAACAGGTCTGATGCCCTCTTAGCCAGTCGCTGCGCAGTCAAAGTGCCCTATTCGCCTGTTGTCACATGCTTAAAGTGCCCTTTTCCTGGAAACTTTACCATGCCTTTTTTTTGAGGCTGGGGGGAACACAAAACTTCTTTTAAACTTCATAAGCTTTATAGAAGTCATTCATCTAATAGTATCTCCATTAATAGTAAAAATTATGATATTCATAATAAATACAATATAAAATTTGTCAGTGAACTGTCTTCAATTCTGTTGGTGAACTGTCTCGATTCCATGCCCAGGAATGCAATGTACTAAGATAATATTACCTCTCTCCAGTGACCTATATAACAGTGACTAGAAACTCCAATGACAAACCAATACTCAACTCAATTAACGCTGTCGTGTATCTTACACAGGTAAATGAGGGAAACTCGATATCATTTATCTACACGATTTTTTTTTACTGCTGTTTTGGAATACACAGCGTACTTTCTCTATGTTTTACCTAAACTTTTTACACCTTTATAAACATCGAAATTATATAATAACAATAATTATGAATCATTGGACATCTTAGTTTATGAATATTGATAAATCGAGACACAGACATAGCCATGTTTGAAGCTTTATTCGTCAGTGTGAAAGAGGTATTGTTTGATCCATTTTTACTGATTTCCGCAACTTTCGTAAAATCGGCCGATATCTACACATTCATAACTGAATAGGATTAGTTTTCACATTGCAGAAACATAGCATTTATCAATATTTCATATATGTTGTTTCGATTGTTATTTACAATATGTACCAATAAGCGGTATTTGAGACAAAGTATGCTCTTTAATGTACCTATAAATACAGCGGTCGCACAAGCTGCATCACCATTTTGAGTGTGTACAGTAAAAGGCGCACTAAGCGTCAGTCACATGACACATGCCACTACATACCTATATGGCTGAAAAATGAAGTGTCCAGTCACTCTTATATAGGTCACTGCTATCTCTGACAATTTATACTTACTACACATTTTTTAATTTGCAGAACAATGTCTACTTTTCCACTTTGTGGGCTGCTATTGAAAGTTGTTATTATGGCAGGCTGACAGTCAGTGAAAAAATGGATAATAAACAGAAATCCGATATGGGACAAAACGACCATGGGCGAACTGGTGGGTACTGGTCAACTCGTACCTTAGTCAACTCGTACCCATTTTTGGTCAACTCGTACCTTAGTTAACTCGTACCTAAGTCAACTCGTACCTTAGATTATTTACACTAGAATATGAAAGAGTATTATGCTGTTGTCTAAGAACGTTACTCATGACAAAAGCAAAATGAAGTTTTGTTACGATTTAGGCGAATTCTACACTCAAAAGGAGCGTTCAATTACAAATGGGTAATACAGTATACTGCCCATGTGTTTTCCTCGCTCTTACAAAATACAGTAGATGAAGAAATAGCTAGGCTCTACATTGTAAAAGAAATAAGTCACTTAACACCCATTTTGGTGGCAGCTGGACTGCCACTGGTCTTGACGTATTTAACGTATGAGCTGTTTTGTAATAACAGGGATAACTGTTAAACAACTATCACTGGTTAAATGTTAGCCTCTGGTAGCGTCGTCTTAGTATGAAAGTGTAGCTAAATGGACATCAAAAATGGGTGGCAACTATGCAGCCACCTCTTTTAGTGTTAACTTACAAGCAAGGTTGGCAATCGACCGGTCAATATTCATATTGACCAGACCAGTGGTCAATACTGGTTTTAATCGGTCATTACTGGTCGATTGGTGGTCAATTGGTCGATTGAAAAAACTTGGTTGATGTGAAGATACTTGGCATTATTTATCCCCCCTTTTACTGAACTCTATTAAGACTAAAAGTAGTTTAATATAAAATAATACACAGAGGTTTAACTGAAAATGTGTTGTTGTTTTTTTAGTTGATTTAAAACAAGAACTAAGAATCTGTAAAATAAACAAAAATGAAATGTCAACAGTTTTAGATCTTCAGTCCAAATCATTACCACAACTTTCAGTTCAGACTAACAGTCTTGAACTTATTTTCTATTAACCATTAATAATAAAAAAAGGCAAATTCAAGTAATGAAAACAAATAAATTTTCAAACTTATCTTTTTTCATAGAAATAAAAAATATTTCAATCTAGGACTTATTTGAAAATGAGAGAGTTAAAAAAAAAAATACTTCAATTTGATCATGAAGAGGTCATCATGTACAAATAAAGATGCTGTATTAGTTAAAATTCAAATCGGTTTGGTTTTTTACCTGAAAAGACAAAGGTGTGAAAATTGTAAAGAAAACACTTAATGTTGAACAATATATCAGATTTACCAAGGAGCTATTTTTTTTACTTTAAATACCCTAGAAAAAACAAAACTGTCAAAATACCTGGCATGTCTCTCAGACTGAAGAAGGTGTGTCCAGTTTATAACACCTATCCAATCACTGAGCTTAAAATGTATTGGCTAATTCAGTGGCATCTGTGTGTATATAGAGGTGTGAAAGTGTGGTCATTCAGTTATCTGCTGTTATCAGTTAATAATTAATCAAGTGTCATAATCTAATAAAAGTTATTGTCTCAAAATTGGGCAAAAAACCCTGTATGGTTATTCAATTCTGCCTTTAATGATGCAAGAAAAAGTAGTGTTAGGTGCATGGACTGTAATGCAGAACTCAGTGCTAAGGTCTTTAGATGGAAATCTCACCATGAAAAGAGCCCTTGGCAAGGACGAAACAGTATTTTTTTTATTTTTTTTTTCTCAATAGATAGTACATTAAACCTGTACAAATATTTCACTCCATCACAAAAACGTCCCTTAGAATTTTCAATCGACCACTCAGATTTGTATTGACCAGTATTGACCACTTTTTGGCATATTGACCGGGGCGGTTTTAACCGGTTAAAACCGCTGGTTAAAACCGGGGGTGGTTTCGACCGCCCAACCTTGCTTACAAGGATAGCACATTGCACACTTATCATTGCAAATAGCACTGGTCCCATCGAAATCATAAAATCTGGTTTTGTTGCATGCAAACAATAAAGGTACAGACTCGATGAGATAGACCGATCAGAGCATCCAAGCAGTCTGATCAGCGCATTTGTTATTCAATCTCAAAAACTTTAATAGCTGAACTTGCTATGCGCATTATTCAAATTGAACCTAGCCTTTGTAACTTGGCATGCTGGATGTGTCCTTATACGGTAGCTAACCCCTGAATATATGTTTTCTCGTGGCGCAGGTTTTGTGTACATAAAGCCGCTTTACAGACATGTGCTGGTGATTGGTAGGGTGTGAAAAACAGTACAATGATTGTATGTGATTGTATTAATTAAAGTGTAATTAGATATTAACATTGTCTGACAGTGTAAAACTTGACCTAATAAAAAAAATAGTACAATCTTATTGAGGAAAATTCGGAATTGCAATGTAAAAACATGGAATCTTTTTGGTTTATAACTGATTAAAACATTTTAAGAATAAACCCAGCTCACGTCAGAGGGTTTGGTTCTTTCATTTAGAAAGTCCAAGTGAATCTCTCATCATGCAGTCTCATCTGAGCCTTGCCACTTAAATGACTCCAAATTTGCTTTTTGTTTTGTCGTCTGTTGACTTATTTTGAAATGAGTAATTCAAAATATCTTCTAATATTTTAGTGCTAGTTGAAAAAAACACTGCATGCTATCATAACAGATCTATGTCCGAAATTCAAAACTGTGTGTACACGAGCAGCGTAGACCCTGCAGAGCCGTCATTATATAAAGGGCTAGGATATTGGAACAGGCAGATCCGAAAGTCCCCTAATCGCAGCCTCACAGGTCGTAATTTATAGCGGTTTTTTAAATATTTGAACAGGCTGGCCCGAATCTCTCTTTATTGCAGATGGAAAACTGAGTTAATTTGGTCGTTTAAACATCGACCCATAGGGAAAAGGAAAGGGAACCCCGGGGGGTACTCTGATATTTTCATACATACGTAGGCTCGGTCCATTTTTTTTAGGTCAAATCTTTGAATTTCAAATTTTTTTGGGGTTTTCAGAAAAATGAATATTTTTTGGCGGTCACCCTATTTACCGACAAGAAGCGTCAAGAACCGACAAGAGCCGTCAAGCGCCGACAAGAGGCATTTTTATGTATTTTTCTATTTAAATACTGCTTATTAGACCATATTTATGCGTTATATATCCAAATTAGCCACATGGTTGCTTTTGTAGCCCCCAAAAACAATGAATTTACAACACTCCAAATTGCCCTACTTACCGACAAGAAGTTTTGTGAGGCTGTCTTGGCGGTATATGTTGGCTGTCACAGGGACTTTAGTATGATTCCAAAAACTGCATAGATCTGAGTCAATTACTAGTTTTGCCATTACATTATATTTTTAACAGTTAAAAGTATTACTTAAAACTTTGAACTTTTCCTTTAATACACCAATATAACCTTCTTGTTGGTTCTGGATCGATCTTGATGTGTGAAACGCTTCTTGTCGGTAGTGCGGTGATAAAGCTGATGCTGCTGATTTGGCTGAAAAATCTGAATAAATCTGAGTCAAAGCGCTACTTTTGCAACTCTAGAATACAAAATAATAAGATAAAGAAAATATCCACCATTTATACTTCCAAAGCTTCTTGTGGGTGTGCGACTGGTCTTATTTTTTCTTGACGGTAGTTGATAATATGCCGCCAGCTGTCACTGTTGAGTCGGTCCGTTATTTGGTATATATCTGCTTCAAAATTCTATTTTTGGCAAATATTGGATATCTAAGAACCTATAAAACAATTTTTCAAACTGCAAATTAGTGAATTAATATATTAAATGCCTCTTGTCGGTCCTTGTCGGTTCTTGACGGTAATTAGGGTGACCCTTTTTTGGGGTATGAACATTTTGTGGATATTTTTTTGGGGTCATCCCAAAATTGGACTAGTTTTAGGGGTTATTTCTATGTATTTTAGGGTCTTTTCTTAAGGTAAATATACAGTATCGGGATATTTTTTTTGGTTGAAATATTTTTTTGGGGTGCTTCAAGTTTCTGATATTTTTTTGGGGTGAACGGTTGATGCTGGGTCCGAGCCTACGTATGCAGAAAAAATTAGAGAACCCCCCCCCCGGGAAGGGAACTTGCCACAGCTGGCTTGAGCCTCGTCTGATCGTGATGAATATGTATGATTGAACAAGCTCCCAGAACGCCGCCCCATAGGCATAACAGTTGGGATCTTTGAACAGGCTGGCCCGAACCAAACCTCAGCACAGATAGTAAATTTTGATGTTTTATGCTTGCTTCCTGTCGGTTCGACCATTCCTGTTGATTCGATCACCATGGTAAATCTGAATTATAGCTCGCGACGAGTATTGGTTCATCCGAAAAGACGCACATACCGAAGCGAGAGTTTACAAATCAAAGAAAGAATGCGAAAAAAACAGGTAAGTTGCAAATAAAATCAAGAAAACAATACTTTACCTCTAAAGTTCCCAAAATATTCCATTAAAACAGTTTTATTAGCAAAAATAAATAAGTTAATACGCTTTGAAGTCACTCACTTTTTTGCTGACGAATTTTGCTCTGATCATTGAGACGGTTTTTGGCCTAGATACGTTTTTTTCTGAAAACTACAGTGCAGTTCACCCAATGAATTCTGCTACTTTTTTTTAAACTATCAACCGTTTGGTTCCTTTCTTGAAATAAAAATCCTGACACTGATTTTGGTTTTTGTTTCAGGCGAAACCCACCAGGCTAGAGAGAAAATACCGGAACTACAATGAAGAGGCCCTTGTATCAGCCTACAAACTAGTGAAAAATGAGGGTGTTCCTGTAAGAAGAGCTGCAAAATTATTTAATGTGCCCATCACTACACTAAGAGACAGGGTTGCAGGGAGAATTGATCCTGAAAACTTTGCCCAAGAGACTCTGTTCACAAAAGATGAAGAGAAAAAACTTGTGGAACATATTAAAATGAGGTCGGAACTTGGATATGGGTTATCAAATTGCTATTTACAGAGACTGGCTGGGGAAATGGCACATGATTTAAAGAAAAGGTCCAAAAAAACACCATTGAGCAATTCCTGGCTGTATGCTTGTCTAAGCAGATGGGACAGTGAGATTAAGTCAATCAAACCCCGTCAGCTGGAGAGCACGAGAGCTAAAAACACAACACCAGAAATAGTGGATACTTACTTTGAAAATTTAAAACATGTTCTACAGGAAAATAGTCTTGGTGACAAGCCTCATAGGATTTTTAATATAGATGAGACTGGGCTTCAGCCTGAACATAAGCCACCAAATGTCATAGGATCAGTTGGCAATAAAGTACAGCAAATCACCTCACCAAGAAGTACTACAACCACTGTAATTGGCTGCGCTAATGCTATGGGGGTAGCATTGCCTCCATTTTTCATCTTCAAAGGCAAGAGGTGGAATCCAGATCTAATGAAAGGTGCCTCTGTTGGGGCTGCAGGCACTATGTCAGATAGTGGTTGGGTAAATGGGGACATATTTAGAAAATATCTCGAGGAACACTTTCTCCCACTTGTTTCCCCGCCAAGTAAAGAAGATCCTATTCTTCTTATATATGATGGCCATGCTTCCCACAAAAACCCAGAAACAATCAGATGGGCACAGGAAAAGGGTATCATATTATTTATACTACCGGCACACAGTTCCTATCTGTTACAGCCGTTGGATGTAGCTGTCTTTTGGCCAATGAAAAAGCACTACTACAATGAGTGTTCTAAATATCTTTTCAACCATATGGGAAGGATAATAACTAAATATGAAATTTGTGCCCTTGCTTCAACTGCATACTTAAAAGCATTTAGCCCGCTGACTTTTCAGTCAGGGTTTAGAAAATCAGGCATATACCCATTTCAGAAAAATTCAATTTCAAAAGAACAAATGGTACCCTGTGAGAGTTTCAGGGAGAAAAATCCAATGAAAAAGCTGAAAGCCATCAATGCTGGGCCAGAGGCAGTTGAGGATTACCTACGTGAAAAAGAAGAAAAAATACAACAAGCTGCTGCTGAACAATATAAAGAGCCTGAAATTAAAGAAAGAAAAAAACCTAACCCATCAGGAAGAGCAATAACTGAGGATGCTTACCTTTTAGCTTTAAATGAGTATGAAAAAAATAAAGTGAGTATGGAAAAGCCATCTAAACTGTCAAAGAAAAAAAAAAGAAACAGAAAAGAAACACAAGCCCTATGCAAGCCCTAAACCATCTACCAGTGGAATGCAAAATAGGCTACCTTCTCAGAGTGAAGATTTCACAGAGAGTGATGATGATATGGAAATAATGGACGATGAGAAATGCTGTGTTTGTGGCTGTTTTTCACCACCTGACCTAAAAAAATGTCAATATATAAAGCTTGTCAGCTGGGCACAGTGTGGGGCATGTGCGCATTGGGTTCACCTGGCTTTCTGCACTGAAGAAAGCGTTGTCAGAAGACAGAGTGAATTCCTCTGTCCACATTGCAGGCAAAATTAGCCAAGTTAATAATAATGAAAAAATCAAATTATAAAAAAATAAATAAAAAAAATAACAAAAAAAAAATGTTACCAAAGTTACAATTTTGAAAACTGTTTTTAGATCTTATGGTTGTGGCAAGGTTCTACTTGAAAGTGGCTTCTGGGCTGTGCATTGTGGAACTTAGCCAAATTTACCTATTTCTCTTTCCCCCCCAGAAAAAAATACAAAAATAAAAATAAAAATGTTAAGAATGTTCTTATTTGAAGTAGCTCTGTTGGTTGAGCTTTATAAAAGTATTTTGAGCTTTTATGGTGTTGGCAAGGTTCCACTTGAAAGTGGCTTCTGGGCTACGCATTGTGGAACTCAGCCAAACTTACCTATTTCTCTTTCCAAAAAAAAAATAATAGTAAAATAAGAAAATAAAAAAAAACATACAAAAAATAAATAAAAAAAACAATACAAGAAAAAAAAACATGAAAAAAGATGTTAACAAAGTTCCTACTTGAAGTGGGTGACCTTTATTAAATTATTTTGAGCTTTTATGGTGGAGGTAAGGTTCCACTTGATTGTGGCTTCTAGGCTACGCGGTGGTACTTTGCCAACTTACCTAATAAATAACTATATTTGTGATTAATAAATCCATCAAAATGCCTGCATTTTTTCCTACTGAAAAAAGTGACTGTGATATCGCCATTTGTGACACATTTGGAGCATGCAAAATTCAATATTTCCTTATTCAAAGACAGAAAAAAGATATGATGTTTCTCAAGAATTAACAACCAAGACTGGACTTTAGATTGACATCAATATTCTTGTGCTCTCCAGATGCTGACCTATTGTGATCAAAGGAAAATGAAAAGAAAACACTGCCCTGTTGTTAGTTTGTTTTGTTTTCTATGACACTATCATTTAATTGTTGCCCTTTTATGAAAAAAAGAAAGAAAATCGGCGGTAGAGAAATTACCGAATAATTCAGATGGCTCGGATCAATTGAACTGGACTGTAGATTAACGCATCACGCCTGACCTTGGCCCTACACTAGGTGTAAGATTACGCCTCCGAATGTCATTTTTGGTTTTGACACATTCTACGGCGTAATATTTATGTGCACATTTTGTTCAAAATTCTAATTGATAAGAGTGGACTCAATTTTCACTTCAGCTTATGACGTAACCTTATAAAACTTACGGTAAATGTTCTAAAATTTCGAACACTCTAAAATTACGAACACCTAAAATTATCGTCGAAAATAATTTTTAAAACATCCTAAAAAATCGAACACTGCCCTTTTTCGGAAAAGTGAATTTCTAAAATTACGAACACATGTTATTTTCGGCGGAAAATCGAGGTCCGTTTACCTGTTTGTCCCATCTGTGTTTGGTATACTTCTACCGTTCAGCACGTGAGCGGTAGCGACATTTGGAATGTTCCATTCTACTTAGATGGGTGATCTGGCACGTGACGTTCTATTTCGCATGCCAGCGCGCGACGTTATACATTATTCAAGGTCACCAGCATTGACGAACTTGATGCACGGACAAGTTCCTGCAACGATTCCGAAACTGCTTTGACTTACCCTATTGACCACCCAAATGGCTGATATAATTATTTAATACTGACCAAAGGCCGCGATTCAGCTTATTGTACGTGGATTATGCACGTTGACACAGGCACAAGTGTGCTGTGACACATACTCGTTTTTTTATCTAAAATACCAGCCCCGAAGAGAGAGAGAGAGAGTTGCGGAAAATGGCGAGAGAGAATGAAATAAGTTGATGTTTAGTGATTGCCGTGGACGTTTGCAACACAAGGGGTCATTCGGTTTCGTGCAAAATGCCGAGAAAATCGTGCAAGTCGCATGTTTGTTTTTTCTCACCGAGACATGCAATGCGGAAAATAAAGCCACCATATATTTAATATTTACCGACATGCCTGGTCATCATCTCATTAGTTCACGGTACTTAAGGCTTAAATATGTGTGATTCTCATCCGACTGACAGACACCCCTACCCTCCTCTCCCTTTTAAGCATTTTAAAGGATTTCCCAGTTCGGCAATATGTCCAAGCCGCGTGCGACACGGAGGGCACTTCTATCATTCTAATTCTATGCGTGTGCTCTTTTCTTGAACACAGCTCGGACCCGAGCATGAAATCAACTTGCGCGGCGAGCCCCATATGAGCTTGGTACTTACGACAGATGCGATCAGCGAAGGCTCAGGAGAGCATTGTGTGTTTGCACATTCTGCTCACTAACAAAGTTTAAAGTGGATGAAGACTCTAGCCAAATAAAAATTCTAGACATCTACGTACATAGACTTTAAAATACTTGTCAGCGGTTTTCTAAGTACATGTTATAATGGCTATTCATATCAATCAAAAACATCAAATTCCTCAAAATGGAAAATTTTAACATACTGTTGAGCCGATCACGGCGTGTCAGTCCTCATGAAACTGCACATGGAGGGTCCAACGAGTGCATTACCGGTATAATGTACGCACAGACGCACATACATGTACCAAGAAATAAATTGATTGTAGCACAATCCTGCATCTTGATGAATTTAATATTTACATATTTAATTTCATGAAATAAGCCAGCTATGCGAGTAGCGAAGGCTCAGACGAGCCTGCGCATCCGCGGAAAATCGCCAGCGCCTTAACTGCCCACACTGTGAATTTGAAATCAGTAAAGCCTGACATCTCGGAATTCGCTTTATTTACCACACGTTTGCAGATATATGTACCCCGACTCCGTTACATGCGAAGATCAGCCTGCACACACCGCACAGTATTATCAGCACCTTTGTTTCTAGAACAAAACATTAAACATTTTGCCGGGCCAGATCTGGGCCCAAACTGTCTGCTGATATTGGTTTGTCACAGCCTCTTTGGGGGGGGGGGGGGGGGGGGGGGCTGGGTCCGGCACTGCTAATAGTATCAGCCGCAGACAAAGGGACGGGGTAATGGTTCATGGACATGTGTTTGAGATCAAAGAAGCCGACTATCAGACCACGTGCTGTTGTTGTTTTAAGACTCGGGTAGCACGCGGTGGCTTTTGCACACGAAAGCGGACTTAGTACACAAAACATAATTGCCTAGCTGTGTCTCCTTTTCATGGGTTGGCATGAAAAAAAAAAAATTTCAATGAACTGGAGCATGAAACGGCGCACTGCATGCATGAAAAACTAGATTTGTGGTACTTGTCTGAATTTTTCCTTTTCTCCGAGATAAGAATCGTACGCATCGGTTCGAAGCCAATATATCATAAATTGAGCCGCGACACAATGTCGCATTTTGACGAGTGTAGACTTAGACGAGCCCCTGCAGCCTCCTTTTAAGCTTACAAACTCCAAACGATGTTCATTCAGTAGCTTAACACTCATAGAATATTCAAGCGACTAGCAAAGACTCTGATCAGACTGTGCATATGCGCAGGCTCATCTGAGGCTTTGCTGATTGTTGGAAATCTCATGTCACGGCTCAATTATATTCTTTCGAGGCATCGGACGCAAAGTCGGACGTACGCTTACAGGTATGCCTGTTTGCCCCTGATTGGATTTGGCAGGACGTCGGAGATCTTCTGGATACAAACTATTTGCACAATTTGAAAGCAGGTGGTAGAGAGAGAGAGAGAGACTAGCGCTTGCATACGAATCTCTTGTAATCTCGAAAAATATCATGTATCGGTGCTGAAAATGATACTTGGAGATGCTTCTCGTGCGCATCGGCTTTTGCACGTCAGTCGGATATTCGACAGTATTGATACTTTGCATGCTTTCTATCGCATGCCCAAATGTTTAAATTGACGCAAATTCTTTCCTGAATTCCATTCGGATCTGATCTGGATCCGAACTCTGACAACGGCTTTTTTCTTCTTCTTTTTTAAGGGAGAGAGGATCCAAATATCACTAAAAGCGGGCCATCATCGGCCCGCCAGCGAAACGTCTTTAAATGGCGTCTCGCTGGCGTGCCGATGATGGCCCAACGTTGAATGCTGGCTTGGTAGTTTTAAGAATTCCTGGGGATCCGGTCCAGTATTGCTAAGAAATTCTATATTTTTGTGATTTTTCAGGGGGGGGTCCGGACCCCCTGTCCCCCCTCTGGATCCGCGCATGGGACCGGACAATGTAAACACTTATTGAGATATACTGAAAACCCATTTTATCGTTCGCATCCGCTTTTGTACGGCACTTTGCATACTTTCTATCGCATGCACAATTTTTTAAATTTACGAAACATTCCTTCCTGAATTCCATTCGGGTCTGATCTGGATCCAAAACGTTTTTGCAAATGTAAATAGAGAGAGAAAGAGAGAGAGACTGGTACATGCACATCCTTTCAGGAAAATCAAAGTGCATCGACAGATCGACAAGTAGAGAGAGAGAGAGAGAGAGAGAGAGAGAGAGAGAGAGAGAGAGAGATGTGTGTTCTTTTTGAATTTCGTCATTTTTTTAACTCTGAGAACTCGTCTACGTATTTCATAGTTTCGTGTATATCTTTGCAAAAAATTCTGATCGACGAGACCAGTGTCCTTGAGTGACTGTATTACATTATAAACGGCATTTGCGCAGATGGAGAGCAAGCGATTTCTGAAGGAAGAACGAAAGTGTAGCGTTTCATCGGTAGTCCGAGGTTAAATAAGTGGACTTTTACGACTTGTAAGTAAATTGAGTGACATAACATGCACGTGCCTGGCTCTCGACTTGGTAATTACTGCACGCGCTGGACAGTTTACTGACTCAGTCCGCAAGAATTTAGCTGCGGTTGAAAAGAAAAATGAGTAGATAGCGCAGAATCATATCGCCGTGTTTTCAACACATACCTACCACATTTTTACATGCATATATACCGTTTTTGCTCATGCTAAAGACCACATTCTAAAATTACGAACACTAGCACTTTTTCTGAAACGTAATTTCTAAAATTACGAACAGCGGGAAAAATAATTATTTTTTAGTGTTCGTAATTTTAGAACATTTACCGTATATAGAAATGTTCCTTAGATACTTATCTTTACGCCGCTAGGAATGTTTTTTGGAGAAACCTCACCTGATCGGTTTTATTCAACCTCAATCATATGTTTACACATTCTGTGAACGTTTTGAATGGCCGGTCATGATTTTGAGAAAGAGGTTGTTAGGGATATACTAAATACCGAAATTGTTCTTCCACGAATTTTCAAAGGGCTGCATAACCCAATCTACCTACCTACCTACCTACCTACGGGCCTGACTACCAACAGGTCTACCTACCTATTTACCTACAGGTCTATGTACAAACCTATCTATCTGTACCTTCTTACCTATCTATCTATTCACCTACGTACCTGGAGGTCTACCTATCTACCTACAGTAATTTTTACCTTCCTACATACAGATCTACCCACCTACATGCAGGTCTAGATACCTTCTTACAGGTCAACATACCTACCTACCCATTCACCCATCCACCTACCTATATACCCACCCACCACCTACCTACCTACCAAATAAGGCATATGGAAATATAATATTATGCTGCTTGCTCTGTTATATGACTGACATCTGTTACCATTCCATACCTAGCCATCCCTTCTTTATTTATTGCCATGCGTGTTTTAGAAACAGCATTTGTTACTTACAAGCATTCAGGTGTGTAAGTAATAGTATATCTGCATAAATAGGTATTTGATTGCAGCTAAAGGAAAGGTAAAGAATTATCCAAAGATCAGATAGATACAATCAAGTACCAGACCTGACGGAGATAAAATGCACTCCAGACCACAGCTAATGCAATACTTACTATATAAGTTTTGTAATTTAATAATGTGTGTACAGATTGCGTTAAAATTGGGAATAAGCATGATACATACCTGGCATAAATTTATTCAATCGATTCAATGATAAATTCAAATCATAGAAAATATAAATATCACGCCATAAGTAAAAGTCACAAAATCACATAATGGCGCCAATTTTCAAAAGAATATCACAGACAGGCACTGGTACAGTTGCAGAATAGTCATCGGCTACCATGGACAAAGACACCTGACATTAGTGTTATTGAATATTTATAGAATGAGATAAACCGAAGCTCGGCATAACCAACAACAGCTGCAGCAGTCCTTCATTCAGGAATGGAGAAACATCCTACAGGCATTCATACTAACCTACGTTCTGTCAATGAGATAGAGGTGTCAGCAAGTCATTGGAGCTAGAGCGTGTCGCACCAGATATAAGTTAATCAAAGCTGAATCCTGAAGATGGATCAATGGATTCTTAGGTAACATGTGATAAAATATCGTTATCATATGATATCGTTTCACTTCTGCTGTGATATTCTTTTGAAAAGTGCCGACGTTACGTGATATGGCAACTTTATTTATGATTTTATTACTGCACGTTCCAAGGTGGTAATTCTTTTGTGCATCATTTGTGTTATTTCTGTCTTGTGTTTGTTATGCTTTCGTGGGCGTCTTTTTATTGATGCCTTGTTGTCCCCTGCTGGGAAAAGGCTGACCTCTTGGCCCTTGTTTGTGATGTCCAATTGTGTGTTTGTCACTTTTCCATGTGGTATCCTGCGACAGGCCTGGTACTTGATTGTATTGAATCCTGATCTTCGCCCTCTTTCTTACTATGAAACATAAATAACAAACATGATACACAAAGAAGCACCGCCTTGGAACGGTCAGTAAAATACCTTTACTGGTGGGCTTAAAGTAGTTTCACTGTACCAACCTCAACCTTCGTTCAGATGTGGATCAAGATGCAAAAATGTTTTGTTTCTCATTTTACCAGGGGGCAAATCTTTGCCCAAGACTCTGTTGTCATTAAAACTAAATTGTTTACTTCGCATGGAGTCTTCTTAGGGAATGCAATGTATCATCACAGAGAAACAATCGAATAAATCAAAGTAAGTGAGAATGGTCAGGAAATACCATAATCACAAACTGCAGACAAATCCTTTATAGTGCCTTCAAGTACCAGCTGCATTAGTTGCCTTTCTATGGACACCTAATACATACAATAATATCAAATCAACATACTTAGATGAAACAAAGTAAAAAGCTCTTAAGTCCCATTCTGCCAGAGCCAAAGAAACCTCCTAGTTTAACCACGGTAAGTACAACCAACTAAAACACCAGGCTCTAACCCACCCATGAAAGTTTTATGCCACAATCGTCATTATAAAGGCCTGACCAACTGTAAAGACGATATAAGAAAATGCAGCCAAAACCACTATATAAAAGCCAAAGAAGCAATAACAACACAAATAAACCTGCATACTCCCTTGTACATATAATAAGGACACATTATACTATGTGTCTGTATCAGTTGAATTTTGGAACGCCTGGAATCGAGAGATTCCCACTGGAGAAGCTTGAGAATTGATGGCAGGCTGCTGGTGTTCCTGTTTCGGTTTGTTGTGTACCAGGCAGCTGTTCTTTGATTTATCTCTAATTTCCGAATCTGACACTTCTTGTGCTGGGTCCAAACAAACGAGCAGTATTCAAAGTTCAAGCGGACTATGCTGAAGTAGGTGTTTGCTTTTTAATCCTCACCACAAGACCTGCGGCTGCGTCTTAAGATCCTGGGCATGCTGTTGGGCTTATTGGAGATAATTTCTATGTGTGTCTTCCAAGAAACGGTAGCCTTGAGGTTGACACCCAGGTACTTTGTTGCATCTTCAGCATTCATGATGTGTCCTATTAGCTTGTGGGAGGGGGTCTGAAGGGGGTCTGGATCTTGATACACTCAGGACACTGCATTTCTGAGGATGGAATTCACCACCCGACTTGGATTCCCACTCTGCTAAAGCATCAAGGTCTTGCTGTAGGACGACATAATCACGGTCCATACATTATGCAGTCATCTGCAAACAAACATGTCTGGAGATGAGATTGTCTTGAGGTCGTTAATGACACTAATCATCTATCATTAATCATTCACACATAATATCATCTAGAATTTTTAGTCGTGTCAGTCTCACAGCATGCCATCCCCCCTTTCCAACAATAATTAATTATAGTTCTAAATACAGTTAAAATTCCAAAATTTACGTTTTGTCAATTCATTTACACATCTTTCTTGATTGTCCTTTTCATGTTATATTCTGATTATTTTGACTAAAAATTCATAGCCATTTCAGTGTGCACTCCATGTAATAGTAAATACTCTCCTAGAGGTGTTTGGAGTATCTGGCACATACAGAATAAATTGCAAAAATAACAAGGGCCCCAGTACTGACACATACAGGACCCCCCCCCCTTAAGACGGGCACGCTTTCTGAAGAACAACCCTCAACAGCCACACTGGGTTCTGCCAAAAAGGAAGTATGTGATCTACTGTTGGGTATCCCCTGATGCCATCGTGGTGTAGCCTCCTGGGTAAACTGAATTGTTGGAACTCTGTCAAAAGCCTTAGAAAATTCCAAGACAATCGTGTCTGCCTGTACGCCGCTGTCCAATGTGGAGGTTAAGTCATGCTGAAGAGTAACAAGGAGCATTCTTCCGCGAAAGGAACGTTCCTTCCGGTGTTTAGTTATACCCCAATACCTGTCAAGTTTGGTACCCTGCCTCCTATACTGACGCTGATGACACTGAGAACCACACGCCATGATGTAGGACAACAACATCTCTCTGTTTACAAAACACTTTTGTTTTTTCACTCTTTAACACATCGTAAGTGTCAATATACGACATACTTATTGTATTTCAAATATTTCAACATTTTTCTTCATGACTACTAATTGCCAGAAGTGCACAGCAGTACACGCAAGCTGGAATTGCGTGGATTAAAATACATGACTTAATTTTCATTCTATCGTGCATAAAAACCATAACGTAGTTTGAGCCTAGAACAAACTTACAAACTACGTTATGGTCCCAGAACTAGCCCTACACCCATCATTCAATCAGAGTGCTCGAATCGACAGGAAGTGTCTAAGTGATCCAGACAACTGACCACAATCGATAAAGGTACGATGTTTACGAATGTTGAGTTGCATTTAGGTTTATGTTTGTTTTATTCCTTGTTACGAATGTTTAGTCAATATTTTCACCAAAAAATAAAAACGATAGGTTGTAACAGTTACGCGCATGCGCAGAGATCGTGATAAGGTGGTCGAATGGACAGCAAACCAGGCTAGTGTTTGGAAAGGCTTGTTAGGACATAGTTGCAGAACTGCGACTTTAGATTTTTTTTCGATCTGGCTGAATCTAAAGTCGCAGTGTTTTTGTGCTCTATCTTGACCAGTGATGGAGTCCCCTTTTGTTTTGGGAAAAACTCGTTTCCTTGACAATCCAACCATTCAGACTTCTTCATGTGTTTTACATACACAACCAAAGTTATAAAAATGTTACCATTGACTTCGTTATTATGACATGATCAATGCAATCTGTAATACCATGTCCTTGTTGTTGTTTTTCGGCTCATCGCAGCCATTTTGCATGCTTTTCACGAGCTAGGGATAATGACGTTTTTGCGATAAATTTCTGATGTTAAATTGATGAGACGAACTTATTAAAACGTTAAGAAATATTATAATAAAACCCGGTACTGGTTATACTCCCCATGACTAGGTAAGGGATGTCAGGACTTTTTCAAAAACTCAGAACATTTTTAGAATAACATTAACAGTGGATTTTGGACACTATAAGAAACAAGTAGGTGTTTGAATAGAGGAGTTTCCCATTATCGGATTTTACCTATATCACGTGACATCAGCTAGCCAGTCCAGCAATTGGACTACTTCCGGTATATAAAGCAGCATATACTGACTGTTGATCTCACTTTATAGAACTTCTATATATGGGTAAAAAATCTTAAAGAAATAAAAAAAAAGCAATTGAAGAGTCTGACAAGACTGCGTGTTAATACTTTGGTCATTTATGGTTACATCTGTATACTGTCCACTGAGTGATAAGATACATTTAATTTTGTGCTGGCCCAAATTGCATCCGGTTCTCCAATGAGTACCTGGGGGCAATTTGAAACACTAAAATCTTGCACAAGTGTCTTAAGAACACACACGGGACCAGTCGCTTTCTTAAGCCCAGCTAGACGTCTACTTATCACATTTAAAACGCCCACACAAACTTATCCAGGGGGGCTTGATGCTGAGTCTTCATCTACATCCATAGTGTGTGTGTGTGTGTGTGTGTGTGTGTGTGTGTGTGTGTGTGTGTGTGTGTGTGTGTGTGTGTGTGTGTGTGTGTGTGTGTGTGTGTGTGTGTGTGTTCTGCTAGAAATACCCTGGTGTGTGCGAGCAGCGAAGACTCTCGCGAGTCTGTGCACTCTCTAGAGTCTGCTTTAATCTGCGCCGATATTTATAATAGTTCGAAATCAAAGTATATTTTACCCATATTACATGCATAGTAAAAAAAAATACGGTATACTTATAAAATGTAGAAGAAAATATAAATTTATCTTTTTTCGAGAATGAGAAAAGTAGCGATTCCGTTCTTAAGTTCTTAACTAGACTACAGTGGATTGGAATGTTTGGTGCGTACATTCAGTGGCCAAAAATAGTAAAATGAATAAATATTGCTGTTTTTTCATGGGTTTTTTTTAAACATTTAGATGAAATTAGATATCTAAAGAAATTCTACCCGAAAATTTTTCAAGACTTAGTTACTAATAATTAAGGTTTGTAAATGTTCCCAAAATGACTTACAACGCGAAGCTATGTAAACAGATACTGTAGAAACACTTTTTAAAAGTTTCTATTAATATTCGGCGTTCATACGTTTACAAATGCAATAACAGTTTTGCCAAGGAGGGATATGCGTTACCCGACATTCAGTTTTGGGCGCATATGCGGTCCCAAATTTCACTGAAAACCTATGCCTTTACGTAACCGGTTCTCTACAAATAGGGACCCATTTAAATATTCAACTGTTTTCAACTCGAAGTGTGCGCGGGTTTCAGACATTTCACAATGCTCTTTCAGTAGTTTGAGCTAAAAGGAGTTGTTGCAAATAATATTGAATCAAAAAGTTATTATTCTCCTCTAATCTTAAACTCGGTCCGAGTCTTACAAAAATATGCGTTTGAATACACAAAAACAAGCGTTTCGTTGAGACGGTTCTTTTGAGTACCCACGAAACATTGCATATCAAGAAATATACCCGATATTCGGAATCCAATGTGTCATATATGCGGATGCATCGATGTACCAGGGTTCGAGCTGTCGAGGATTTACTCTATTGTTGCAACTTCTAAAAAGTAAGAACAGCGTACAAACTTGGTTCGCGTTAAATATTACATTTGCTTCTTTACTAGCGCGAACATGTCCAAACTATTACTTTCACTCAGATAATCTTTGGCTAAAATGAGACGTTAGGCAACATGCAGACAGTTCCCTATAATTTCCGTTGCTGATGAAGGCCTTGGAGAGATGTGTTTCCCCGCGGGTCTACACTATCCATAAATTCTCCCCTCTGGAAAAGTTCGCATGTATGGCCATCACCGGATAGATCTAGGAAAAGATCGCATAAAGACACATCGATTTCTGTAATATTTTGGACATTCTTGTTTGGAAAGTTAATAAATTGTGTAGACCCGCAGAGAAACACGTCATCTCACCAGGGCCTTCATCAGCAGCAGCGGAAATAATTGTGGAAATATATGCCGGTACGCGTACCACTTGAATAAAAGTCTGCAAGGCTTCGTTCAGCGTAAATTAGATAATTTTGAAATAAATTTAACTCTTTTAGTCATCATATGTAATTGTGGCACATATAATTGCCATTTTCCTTTTGGTTTGTGTTTTAACCGTTATGAATATAACTGAAATGCATGCAAAATTAGTAGTATTTTATTACAGCTTCATATACCGGAAGTAGTCCAATTGTTGGACTGGTCAGCCGATATCACGTGATACAGGTAAAATCCGATAATGGGAAAGGGGTCTATTGTGAAAATCAGCGCAAAATTGTTAAAGTTATTGATTCTGTTAACTTACTCAATGTTGGTACGCTCGCAGCAGTCTCGTTTCTGTATTATTGTGCACTGTAGCGCCCCCTATTTTCTATTAATTTATAACGAGTAATGACCTATTTCAGAAAGGCAGTGGCTAGAGGAACGGATCCGTACCCCTAGCCTGGGAGGCTAGGGATACGGATCCGTACCCCTAGCCTGGGAGGCTAGAGGTACGGACCCGTACCCCTAGCATATTCTACCATGTCAGGCTACAGGTACAGACATATAAACCTGATGAGAAATTCTAAATTATCATGATGATAAGTGTTAGAAAATACCTTGTTGTTGTGTTATGAAATACCAGTCCAGTAAGTTGCCATTTGCAATGTGGGATAACTCTGTATAGTAAATATAAAAATGAGACACGAATTCGGAATTGGGACAAGTGGCGCGGGATTTATGTTGTGTTGTTGTTGTTATTATTATAATAATAATAATTATTATTATTATTATTATTATTGAATCAAATTAACACTTGTTATTCATGATTTGTTTTTGCTGTTTTCAATTTCGGTTTGTGTCATTAGCGAGGGTGCGAACAACATTCTGTGATTAATTGGTCGGCGTAACACACCACAAAAACATCTTTAAACTTAAAAGTACAAATTACAATGATTGGCTGAATGTTTTAATGTCCAACCTCAAAGACATCAGAAGAACTTAAGAACGTACTTAATTAGCCTAATCCGTACAAACAGTATCTAGACCTATAATTATACCTATAATAATAACTTTTTGATGTAACCGCCTAATTCACGCTAACATCAAGAAAATTATGTTCAGTCTCACTTTGTCAGAATGGCTCAAATGTTGAACATAGGGAAAAAGTTTGAGGACTTTTCCTCTTTAGAATTCGAAATTGCCATCCAAAAAAACTTAATGAACGTCTGAAGTATTATGAGATATCATTTCATTGTATACGCGGTGGCAAGAACTTTAAATCCAGGAGTACAGGAATGAGAGAACAGAGGTAATCTATCTATATTTTCGTTTTGCAGGTCATGACAAGTAAACCCAGCCAGCACACTATGTCGGACCCACATCGGTCCGCCCACAAAATGCCATTTAAATGGCATTTCGCTGGCGGGCCAAATGCCATTCAAATGGCCCGCTTTTTATGTTTAGTTTTGATGTTAGTTTTGATATAATGCGTAAATCAACTATTATATTTTCAGATAAACATATTTGGTGCTCAAAAGAGTCTTCACGATGAGACGGTTCTTTTGAGCACCAAAAACTTACGTTAAAACTGATAGAATATACAATTTTACACACCACCCGTCCGTCTGTCCGTTGGTCAGTCAGTACAATTTTATTATATGTTTTCATGCTTAGAAGTAACATAAGTACCTTAAGGATCTAAAAATATTAAGTTTGTCCATACGTCTAAAAGTCCTAACAAATAAATCCAGGCAGCATACAATGTCGGACCAATATCGGTCCGTTTAGTGGGATATAATATAATGTGTAGATCAATTACTCATCAGTCATTTCAGACATTATAGTTGGTGCTAAAAAGAGTCTTCTCGATGAGACGGTTCTTTTGAGCACCAAAATCAACGTTAATTTAGAAAATACAATCTATCTCTCTCTCTCTCTCTCTCTCTCTATCTATCTATCTATTCTTCTTCAATTATTGATACTATCACAAAAAGTTTAGAAAGTGGATTGGGATGGTTTAGAGGTGGTTTGGATGTTGTTTGGGGTGTTTCCACCGACCCTGACAGGTCGTATCATTTCACAACAAAAACAAAATTCCTTTCAAGGTTAATCTTCCTTTTAAATAATAATAATAATAATAATAATAGTAATAACAACACAACATAAATCCCGCACCACTTGCCCAATTTCCGAATTTGTGTTTCGTTTTTATATTTACTATACAGAGTTATCCCGCATTGAAAAATAGGGACCTATCTATCTATCTATCTATCTATCTTCCGATAAATCTAAACCCCCGAGGGGGACGTCAGACGGGTATTCCGGAATACCAAGTGCTGAGGGGGTTATTTGAAATAAAGTGATAGAAAAGGTGGTGAGATGAGTTTGTACAGTGCGAGAAGGAGTGTTAGTATAGGTAAAAGATAAAACAGGATTGGTATTTCATAACACAACAACAAGGTATTTTCGAACACTTATAATCATGATAACTTCTCATCAGGGTTATATGTCTGTACCTGTAGCCTGACATGGTAGAATATACTAGGGGTACGGATCCGTACCTCTAGCCTCCCAGGCTAGGGGTACGGATCCGTATTCCTAGCCTCCCAGGCTAGGGGTACGGATCCGTACCTCTAGCCACTGCCTTTCAGAAAATGAAAGTCGATTTCCAAGAATGGTTTGATTTCAATTTAATATAGCATGCCAAAGAAAATGAGATACTTACTTGACAGAAATCCTTAACAATCACATACCCCACCCATATTACACTATATAAATCAAATTTTCGGAAAGGAAGCTTTGTCATGTCCCAAAATGTCATAATCAGACCGAAAATGGACTTTTCCAACATGGCGGACAATTGTTATTCTGATCATGTGCTCACGTGACAAGTTTCCCGCCAAAAGTAGCAAGCTAACGCAAGAGTACATTGACCTCTGAACCGAGAGTGGGGTCAGCTTGCTTACGACAAGAAGCGATGGATTGGAAAGATCAGAATCAAATTACTTTTGCACAGTGATCAGTAAGATATTAGTGAAGGAAAATATTTTTTATATCATGGCTAACCTTGCTGCAAGCTGAATAGCTTTACTAGTACACACTTATGTTCAAATAGGTTTCAGTCAATACACACAGTTGGTGCCCATCGTTTTAAAGCACCACGTGAATCTTATATAGAGACATTGGGTGTTTTGACTTTCTTTTTGAACATGTGCGCAATGGTTTAAGATTAGACTTGTAGAATGATGTCATTGTTTGAATATGCAAAATCATTTGGCATTTTTTCTATGTATTTCCTGTTTGCGGAAGCGGGGAATTCCTTATCTGAATATAGTCAATTTTCTATCCAGTGACATCTGTCGGAATACAGAACCAGGGTGAAAAATTTGCATACTAGGTTGAAGATTGACCTATATTCGTTGACATTCATCAAGATATTAAAAGAAAACCTATTACAAATGGTGAGAGAGGTCACCATAAAAATCAACCTGTATGCACAAAAAGGATCCCATCCATTGCCATTAAGAACTCCTCGGACACAGTTTGTACATATCCAACTGGGTAGTTCTCGATGTCAACAAATTGGTAAAAGGCGGCCCCAGTTAGATCGTTAATTGGGCATCTTTTTTGCAAATATCTACATGTAACAAATGTATGGTGAGATGGTATTGGATTCTTTTAATCTCAACAGACCAGGTATGATCATTTTAGGCCTATTATAATAATAAGGAAGGTAAAAGAAAACATTATATAAGTCTGATTTTGGTATTAAAGGTTGTAAAAACATCTGTGTATTCAGAAAACGGAAAGTGAACGGGTCATTGTCGGTACATAAAATACCAAAACAAATTCGTGCGTGACTTTAGTTTCCCACAGAAAAAGCATGCTCTTCAGCGCAGAAGACAAAAATGACGCCATGTTTTGAAAACAAATAGTGTAAACATTCTGTGTGGACAGGAGTATTTTATCTTTTTAGAACTAATCAGGTATGCATCAGCGGCAAACTAAATAGCAAAATATAGATAAACCTATAAACATACAGAATGGAGTAGTGTTAGAGGAAGACACTGTTTGGAAATGTGTTTTTCACTTGGTTTACGTCCGCGATAACAGTAAGGGAAAAGATAGAGGCTTAAAAAATCAGGGCTATATGATAACATAAAATAAAAATCCATCATATCGCCCTGAATTCAGTGCTAGTTAGGACATAGACTTACCAAACTCTCCGTCTATCACGCTCTTCCCTGCCCCGTTTTGACTCGGGTACCAGTTGACTTGGGGTAGGTACGAGTTGACCAAAGGTTAGGTACGAGTTGACCAAAAATGGTTACGAGTTGACTTAGGTACGAGTTGACTAAGGTACGAGTTGACTAGAAACCGAACTGGTCATTGGCCGAAACGACTTACCTAAGCACAGGAAGTTCGTACTGAGACTGTAGAGCTAAGCTATCTCATTGCATGACTAAGCCGTTGACTAGTTCTCTCTTTCTCTCTGTGCATTACGCACTATATTCAGGTAGAAGCAGCGTAGAAGCAGTGTTGTATGTTTGTTGCTTTAAAATGACCGCCGACCTTTCATGTTCGGAACTCCTCGGCTCAATTTTAGAACCAGCTTGGTATGTCTAATAGCCTAAATGAAACTATTTTCGCGAAATCAAAGTCGCCATTTTAAGACATTGACGGACAATGATACAGTGAGTGTACACTCTAAGTAGTTACCGTTGGCCCTCCCCTTGGACAGCTTGTCTGTTTGGGATCCCCATCCCAACAGGTAGACCTATGGCTTTGCACTTCTACTCGTTACGTCAGTGACAATTGCAAAATTGTTATGCTAAATTTTCTTATTTTCCAGCAAAGACATATGTTGTGGGTGCTCAGAAGAACCAGCTGAACGAGACGGTTCTTTTAAGCAACCAAAACACATGTTTAACTTATTAATAAGTTATCCTTTTATCTTTTTAGAATAATCAAAGATCCATAAATATTAATTTTCATATGCATTTTATGATGTAATAGTATCAAAATTTTAACACCATTGTGTTTTTACACATATATGTTCTTTTCAGTGTTCTAAGGTTGCTGGCAACATTTTCATTTTAGGCGATTGTAAATAATAATTTCTGTGATGTGTCATATTTAAATGTGCTAATGCTTTATACTGTGATATCTGTCCTAGATGTATCTTGTTGTCAAGTAACTTGTACTAGTCGGTAAATAGCTATACATAGCTAATGTTATCTCTGTTTATACTCTCCGACTTTAAATAAAATTTGTCTTATGTCTTATGTCTTATGACCTGTATATAGACATCTACAGGGTTTTGCCCGTTCCCGACAAGCTTGCAGTGATTTTTCTCCGGGTAATCTGGCTTTTCCCAACACCCAAACAGGCCACCACTGCCTTGTTGGTACTGTGCCAGCATGGTGGTTGCTGTATACAGTAAGCCCTTTTTATCACTTTTTATAACCAGTCACTTTGCCTGCCGGGGGTGTTGTGTAACATAACTCTTCATGTCTTGCGGCTTGAAGGGGTACACCGACAAATAAATGGCGGAATACTATGACATACAGCAACAAGATGGCTTTTTATTGTCAATTTTATAGTGCGACCAGGTAGCGGACGTTGGGAAAACTGTCACTGTCATTCACTGTCAATTTAGTGTGGTCTACAGTAAATTGGGTAAAACAGCATAGGTACGCTTTAATCTTGCAAAACAACTGAATCGCAGACGACATATGTGACCAGCTTTATACGGATAGAAAGCATGGCAAACGTTCGCAAGCAAATCTAAACAGAAAACCTAAGTCTTACTTGTTTACAGACATATTGGTATATACTATTGCTCACTAGTTAGGGCCTCCTAGAACATATCTGGATTCTAGTTAAGATCAACAAGGCAGACTGGTCCATGTTAGAAGTGTTGTTGCTGCTATAAAGATATGGAGTCTGGTTGCACAGCGTAATGAAGAGCTGATTACATGTAACGTGCTTTACCTGTGATTTCCTTTGGTATTGTATTTGCTATACAGCTATGTCACAAGAAACCATCTAAAACGCAAAGCTGCATACACTTGTGGGAATATCGAAATTTTACTACACATGATATAAACGGTGTACATGTAATATAGGTTCAGTGATTACACATCATTGGACTAACCAAACAAACAGGCTGACATGAATGACGCCTTCAAAAATATGTAGTAACCTGTAGAGTCAACCAGTGATAGAGTGCTTGACTTAAGATAGAAGGGACGTTGGTTTGAGTATCGCTGGAGGCACCATATTAGTTCCTTGTGCAAGACACGTTATTCTCTATTTTGTACTGGTTCAACCAGGAAACGTCCCAACATGACTGAAAATTTCATGACTGGGATGTAAAGTATCTACTTGAATGATTTATGTCCTCAGTTGCTCAGTGCTAGTGTGTTAAACCTGTGATTAAAGGATTGCTATTTTGAGACGATTCAATGGAAGTACTTTGCCATGTCCCTAGCAAAGTAAGAAAGAGGGCAAAGATCAGGAATCGATACAATCAAGTACCACACCTGACCCAGGATACCAATGGGAAAGTAACAAACTCACAATTAGACATCACAAACGAGAGCCAAGAGGTCAGCCATTTCCCAGCGGGTGGCCACAAAGTCACAATAAACAGACGTGCACGAAAGCATAACAAACACACAACAGAAATAAAATGAATGATCCACAAAAGAAGTACCACCTTGGAACGGTCATTCAAAATATTTTAAGGGCTTAAACCAATTTTGCGGCACCAACCTCACCCTTAGTTCAGATGTGGATCAGGATACATAGATGTTTGATGCATAAAAGACACTTTATTCTCTGCTAAGTACTGGTTCAACCTAGATTGGCAGGGAAACGTCGCAACATGACTGAAAAAATGTTGACAGCGACGCAAAACATCAATGTAAACGAACAATATCAACTCAAAATAGACCATCATCTCTAAACATTGCTGCAGTTGTGTGCGTCTACTGGTACACAGGTTTATCTTTAGTATGCTACTTGGAAAAATATTCGTGCTAGATATGTTGTTGATGAAAACATTCTTCCAAATTTGTTTGTTTGGCAAGAAAATGATTTGTTTTTTAGCTCTGACTTCGCAAAAAACATTACAAAAACAACAACATAAAACAGCCTCACACAACACAAATTAAAATTCATCATGATAAGGGTTCAATATCTGGACCACGGGGAAAGGATACACAGATCTTTTATGGAACAACAAAAATAATAAGTGAGTATGATCAGGAAATACCACAATCACAAACTGCAGACTAACCCACGGCACCGCGAGGAAGAGCCACAAAACAGCCACGAGACACCAGGAAGACAAACCAAGCAAAGCAACCAGCTCTCTCCTCCCCACCAAGACGCCCACAAAACCAGAAGGGACACAAAGAAACGTACAACAAAACATAGTACAAATACAGAAAACCACAATGGGAGTTACAATAAACAACAAGTCAACAACAAAAGGAACCACGCCCCAAAACAGACAGCAGCCAAAGCTACCGGGGGGGGGGGGGGGGGGGGGCTTAACAAAACTTGTGTGATTGTAGATTTCAATGTTGAAGATTGGTTTTTTGCTTGTATAGTTTAAGATATATGTACGTGTTTAAGATTCTTGTACGTACATATTTCAAATAACACCTGAGCGTAGGTATCTGGACTGATCGGAGTCATCTGCAATAATTTGAAACGCTTATTTTTCTAGATAAGACATCTATAAAACTCAAGTAATATAATATTGGTGTGGTGAGTTTCACAGATGGGTGAATACGCAAACAATGCAACATGACTGACCGATTTCCAAATGTTTTTGTCCAGGGGTTGAACTTAGCTAAAAACCACCCAACGTCTCTTATCTCGACAGAGTATAACTGATGATGAATTTAATCTTGGTCTCTAAATTTCTACACTATGAAATTATAGTTCACGATAAAAACACTGTTTCCCGCATGTAATACTCAATTGAGGGTTTATACCGTATGAAGAGATAAGATACTTTGAAATAAGAGTTTGGGAAATATGGGTGTTAGTATATGTACAGCCATTCAAAACCATGCTTTTTGTTTTCGAAAATAGTTAGTATGAAACAAGGATATAGATATCATAAGATTCGAAAAGTATTTTCTAAATTCTACCACAGACACTCAGAGTTCATTGTTAAATACAACATTGGGTTAAAAACTCTTCTGCAACAAGGCATATCAGAACCTAAATTTTATGGTGATTTAGTTTATACATTCAAACGAATTGTTGGAAAACCTAATTTTAGAGATCAATTCAAAAAGATAGTAAAACGTTATATAAGGGTTGGATATAACTTGGATATCATGCGACAGTCTGCATGCCTAGTTTTAAACCCAATCACGGTTTATAGCTATGGTTTCCTCTTTAATTGCATGACGGTGGGTTAGGCCTCAGACTCTATGATGGCTCTGACTTAAAGCTTTAATCGGTGGGTTGATGTCTGATGCTTATCTGTAGCTGGACACACCGTGGCTAAACTTGAGGTTTTCTTTAGCTCTGACTATCTGTGAGTCATGAACCCTTTTCTTTGTTTCATCATGGTGTGTTAATTTGATTAGAGTGTTTCTCCATGATGATACATTGCATTAGTTAGATGGCCTCCATGCGAGCTGAACATTTCTTGTACTTTAACAACAGCAGAATCTAGGGCGAAGATTTGGTACCAGTAAAATGCATTTAAGCCCCCCGGTGGCTTAGGCTGCTGTCCGTTCTAAGGTGGTGGTTCTGTTGTTGTTGACTTTTTGTTTATTGTTACTCCCATTGTGGGAGTTTGTAATTGTTCTATGTTTTGTTGTAGGTTACTTTATGTCCTTTCTTATATTGCAATCATCTTGATGGGGAAGAGAGAGAGCTAGCTGCTTTGCTTAATTTGTCTTCCTGGTGTCTGGTGATGGTTGAGCGGCTCTTCCTCTCGGTGCCACGGGGTTGTCTGCGGTTTGTGATTGTGGTATTTCCTAATCATACTCACTTACTATTTTTGCATTGCAATTGCTATTCCCCCCCCCCCAAATGGGAACCTTACCAAAGCACCAGGAGGACGACAAGGAAATGGAAAATAATAGTTAGGACCAAGGTGTTTGAGTGTCTAACCATACTTTAAATAGAGGTTATAGAATATATGTGGTTTAGAAGTCACTGACACCTGTATCCTTTGTGATACATGTTCTCAATGGTATCACCCTAATTGCGAAAATATGGGTGACGATTCGTACAATTTCCATATTATGAATCCTGACTTCTCGTGGGTGTGCCAAACATATGGAGCTCCAAACCACTCTGTCTTATCACTAGGAAACAAAAGTCCTCAACATAAATGCCCATTCAATTAAACCCCAAGACAAGCTTGATCAGTTTCATGCTATGCTTGACCAGTGGTTACCCGACATTGTGATATGCACTGAGTCCCGGCTAACTCCTGACATCTATGATGCCGAGATTATCCTGAGTTATACCATGTTTAGGCGGGATAGGGGGTCCAGGGGAGGAGGTGTTTTCATCCTTGTACGAAATTTGTACATTGCAAATAGGGTACAGGAATGGGAAACAGACTGTGAAATACTGTGGATTAAGTTACAACTTGCAGGGTCTGTCCCCCTCCACATTGCTGCCTATTATAAACCAAGTGAGTCAGACACAAAGAGTTTTGAAGAATTTAAAAGGTCTATTGCAATGGTGTCAACGGTAAAGGGCCACACATGGGTATTGGGAGATTTCAATTTCCTGAAATTTTGCTGGGCGGATAATATCCCCACCATTTCCCCTGACTGTAAGTACACACACCAGTATGAGGAGTTCATCGACCTCTTAAATGAGTTCAGCCTCACACAGTTAGTGACCCAACCAACAAGGTTTGAAAACATATTAGACCTCTTTCTTATAGATAATCCAACCCTAGTGAAATCAGTAGACATCAAACCAGGAATAGCAGACCACGATGCTGTGCTGTCCGAGGTCTATATAAAACCACAGGTAAGCAAGCAGAAACAAAGATTGATGTTTATGTACAAGAAAGCTGACTGGGAGGGACTTGAGAGCCATATGCGTCTTTTCCAGAAGTCCTTTTTAGCCTCTCATGAAGGTAAGTCAATCAACTTACTCTGGGAAGAATTCAAGGGAGCTCTACATTCTGGAATTGAGAAGCACGTCCCACAGCATACAATAAGTACAAAGCCGTCACTGCCATGGATGACCCAAGAAATTAAACGAACTATTCGGAAGAGAGACAGTTTGTATGACAAATACAAGAGGCTAAGGCGCCCTACAGACAGGTGTGCTTTTCTTGAGGCAAAGCATTTGGTAAAGCAAAAACTCAAGCAAGCTCATGACAGGTACATTGAGAAAATCCTGGGCCTTACTAATAGCCTAGATCAGCCTGAACCAAATTGGCAGTCAAGCCCTGAACCTCACAAAAGCACACTTGCCTCCAAAAAGCTGTTCTCCCTTCTGAAGAATTCAAAGCAGGACTCCAAAGACATTGCCCCCCTCAAGAAGGACGGTAAGTTGTACTCTAATACTGTGGACAAGGCAAACGTCCTGAACCAACAGTTTCAGTCAGTATTCACACCAAAGTGTCTGTTGAAACTGAGCCAGTTAGCTTCCATGGCTGTGCAGGACCTCTTTGACAGTGGTACAATTGATCCATCACCAATACCAGGTGAGTGTCTTAATACTACACCCCACATGGAAAGTATCACTGTCTCTACAAATGGCATTTCCAAACTCTTGAAGGACCTAAATCCGCATAGAGCAGCAGGACCCGATCAGATAAAGCCGCTTGTCCTCCAAAAACTCTGTTATGTGATAGCTCCTATTCTTCAGGTAATTTTTCAAAGGTCCCTAAACACAGGTAGAGTACCCAAGGACTGGAGCACAGCCTTTGTATGTCCACTTTTCAAAAAAGGAGACACCAGTCTTGCATCAAACTACAGACCTATCTCATTAACCAGTATTCTATGCAAAGTGCTTGAGCATGTTGTTACCACAAACATAGTCTCCCACATGGACAAGTATAATTTGCTGTATGATCTCCAGCACGGCTTTCGTAGCAAACGATCTTGCGAAACACAACTGGTCACACTCATAGAAGACTTGATGCGGAACTCCATAGCAGGTAATCAAACTGACCTTGTCCTACTCGACTTTTCGAAGGCGTTTGATAAGGTAAGCCACCAGAAATTACTGCTCAATCTCCACAGATATGGCATTAGAGGCCCCACCCTAAAATGGATCCAGGCATTT
This sequence comes from Loripinus fragilis, assembly GCA_964019695.1. Taxonomy (NCBI): domain Eukaryota; kingdom Metazoa; phylum Mollusca; class Bivalvia; order Lucinida; family Lucinidae; genus Loripinus; species Loripinus fragilis. Next base: position 85,199,627 of record OZ026517.1, read on the forward strand.
TTATCTGATCGGACCCAGACCGTAGTTATTGATAATGAAAAGTCTGCCACCGTACCAGTCACATCTGGGGTCCCACAAGGCTCTGTCCTCGGTCCCTTCTCTTTCTCATTTACATAAATGACCTCCCTGATAAAACAAAGTCAAAGGTACGGTTGTTTGCAGATGACACGGCCATTTACTTGGCAGTCTCAAACTTAGAAGATGCTCAGATTCTGCAGCAGGACCTTGATCACCTCCATCTATGGGAGCTGGACTGGGATATGGAGTTCAATCCAAGTAAATGTGTTGTAATACATATTACAAGATCTAGAACTCCAGTCCCAAGCCAGTACCTGCTGCATGGCCAAGTACTGGAATCAGTTGCAGGCTCCAAGTACCTGGGCGTGGAAATCAGCAGCAACCTATCCTTCAACGGCCACATTCAGAATATAACTACCTCGGCAAGTAGGTCCCTTGGCTTCCTCAAGAGAAACATAAGGTCCAAAAATCCAGAATTAAGGGAAATGGCATACAAAACTCTTGTTCGTCCATTAGTGGAGTATTCATCATCAGTCTGGAGCCCCTACACCAAAAGTAATATTGCCAGGCTTGAAATGGTTCAACGTAGAGCGGCCCGCTGGACTCTTAGTGAATACTCCCCTTATGCAAGTGTGACACAGATGCTCCAATCCCTGGGCTGGCGGTCTCTTGAGCAGAGAAGGTCCGACTCCCGGCTTTGCCTATTTTACAAGATCATATTAGGTCTTGTAGCCATTGACATGCCTCCATATGTTGTCCACCCATTGAGAACTCCCAGGAATTCACACACCCTTTGCTTCCGTCAAATTCAATCCACTGTAGATTACTACAAAAATAGTAAGTGAGTATGATCAGGAAATACCACAATCACAAACTGCAGACAACCCCGTGGCACCGTGAGGAAGAGCCGCTCAACCATCACGAGACACCAGGAAGACAAATTAAGCAAAGCAATCAGCTCTCTCTTCCCCATCAAGATGATTGCAATACTAGAATGGACATAAAGTAACGTACAACAATACATAGAACAATTACAGAACAATTAAATACTCATTCTATCCACTCTCAATCGTGCAATGGAACCGGCTGCCAGCACACATAGCACTTCTGCCCACCTATGATTCATTTAAGAGGGCAGTGTGCACAATCAGTCACCCAATGCCATAAATGTCAGTGTACTGTTTTTAAACTTTTTAGCCTATCACTGTCAGCCTGTTTCTGACTTTTAACATTTTAACCCTATCATCTTTTATTCCACTCCAACTAACAAATCTTAGGGAACTTTTTATTTTTAAAAGCATTTCTTCCACTAACACCGCACTGACGCGCACCTGCACGTAATCTCCGAGAGGGGGTGATGCAGTAGAGAGAGATAGATAGATAGATAGATAGATAGATAGATAGATAGATAGATAGATAGATAGATAGATAGATAGATAGATAGATAGATAGATAGAATATGGAAAAATGGACTTCAAAATGGCATGAAATGCATTTTCAGGGACATAGATTTAAAAAAAAAAAATTCCGGGGAAGGTCCCTCGGACCCCCTCCAATGGGCGGGGGGTCAACCAGCTCTCATACCTTCTCCCCGCTCACAGCTTGCGCCGCTCTGTTCAAGCCAATGGCTTGAAGTGCCCCTCGTAAACAACCCCTCTGGGTCTGCTCATTGGTGTTGTAAAAACTTGTGGGGTGAATTATTGACATTGTTGCATAGGTTCAACGTTGGTCATGCAAAGCGATGTGTGAAACGAACCGTTGCATAGGCATAAGTAGCGCTTTATGTTTATACATATTTTGAATAGGAGTTGTTATCACTGCGCAACGGACTGCTACAAAAATAGCGCTATTTTGAGACACAATCGTTGCATAGAGTTAGGAAAGCGCTATAGCCCTCGCGTCCTAGCATTATTTCGCCTTTTAGACATACCTTCTGATATTTACCGGAAATCACGTGACGTCATTTTTCGGCGAAGGAAACAAGATGGAAGACAACGACACGCAAGCAAAGTTGACAGAACTTGTAAGGCTCCTGTTTTTGAATTCTCCGAATTTTTCATGTATTCATTAATATGAACTTAGGCACTACCTAGATGCGGACATGAGCATTTTTGAAGTTTTTCTACCTCCATCAACAATCCATACATGTATCTTTCTCTCTAGCTCCATTTTGAACATTATGCCAGTTGTAATAAAAAGAAAACGTTTGACATAAGCCAAAGAATAGAATATATTGTGTGTTTCAGGTTACACGAATTTTTCAAATAGGGACATAGGTCTACAATTTTTTTTTCTTTTTACAAAATGTTTACATGGATTGGGGAGACTGATTGAACTGGGAAATTCCATAAAAAATATTTAAAAAAAAAGATTTAGGGTCAAAAAATCAGTGTTTATGCACAGAGTCTTGAAGTTTGGTCCTCATATCTCTTATATAGCCGCAAAACCAAAAGCTCACTATGTCACTACGTAATGACACTGTGAGCTTTTGGTTTTGTGGCTATATAGGAGAATTAAAGGGGACGGCAACCCTGATGATTACTATGTTTTATGTGAAAGATATTAATAAACCATGAATTTTGATACTAGTTTCATCTAAATCGGTTGAAAACGTAGAAGTTGTGGGTGTTTGAATATTTGCAAATGGACTGATGTGAAAGCGGTCATTTTGTAGGCTTAGTGACGTCACACAGCCTAATTAAATATGCATAATCAAAATAAAAGACAACCCAATAGATTAATTGCAATTATCTTTAAAAAAAAAAATTTCCTTACGTATAAAGCTGCATGTCTGCTGAAACAAAGATGCTGTGATAGTATTGGTAACTAAAAATTAAGCAGTTGAAATATTCTGAAAACTAATTAAATATTCAAAATGGCAGCTTAAAGCTGCATAGTCTGTAACTTTTGATCTTTTAATTTTAGAACTAATGTTTCTATTTTTCAAGAACACAGTAAAAAACTAAAATTCAGGTATACATTTTACCAATTTCGTAAATCTTAACAAATTATCAGTATCAAAACAACAGCATTTATGTTAAATTAACTGTCTATAATTATTGGAGGGACGCAAATAATTACTAACAAGAGAAAAACACACCTGTTTTATAAGATAATTCACTTTTCCGTGCAGTTTTCAGCTATAGCGAACATATTTATTGTGAAAACAAAACTTAATTCTGATTTTACAAATGATTTAAAAACAAATAAAAAATTTCGTAAAATGTTCATATTTGCAGACTTAAGTCTCTTTAATGTTGACCGTATTGAATTCTTAAAATGCCCATAACTTCTCCATTTTTCAACCAATTTTGATGATACTTGTATCAAAATTCATGATTCCTAAAGTTCTTTCTGATAAAACATACTTATCATTAGGGTTGCTGTCCCCTTTAAGGACCAAACTTCAAGCTTCTGTGGTTTATGCTACCATTTGAAAACCAAAAAATGAAAGTGAGTAGTTTACTTAAATTTTTGAATATTTTTTTCTTGGTTTATATAAAAATATCACACCTACCCTCCTTAAATTTAGTGTGGGGAGATCTTTCAAAAACTGGGTGAGGGGGAATCCCCCTGCCAAGAATAAACACTAGAAATTAGGCAAAGTCGGGTAACCTGAAACATTTTTATTTATTTTAGGCCTAAATGACAGCCATCTAATCTGTGGTTTGGATAGTGAGCACACAGAAGCTTTAAGTTTGGTCCATATGTCACTAGCTCACAATGTCATTACATGATTTTCATAAGATGGATATTGTTTGGATATCAGTTAGTTATTGGAGCAATATCATTTTGCCCATTGGGTGAAAGTTGGACTAACACATTGGTCAACTATTGGACCGATATCGGTTTAGTCAGCAGGCCAATATTACCATCATTGGTTCCATATAGCATGCATATCCACGAGATATTGTAAAGTGATATAGTTTTGCCATCGGCATTAAGTCGGAGTGATATGGCCATAGAAGTTTTCCATTCAACAAAATGACTAAATTTGTTAGGGTATCTAGTATCTACTGGTCCAGGACTACCAAGTGGATTTTATTTAGATGTGTGAAAGTTCCAAACTTCCAAAATCCTGAACTTAAGAAATTAAAATCTCAAAACTTGCAATCTACCTACAAAATATTAAATGGTCAGTAATAAATTGTCTTTTTTAACTGAACTGAAATCGGATAAGCTTCTTTAATCTGCCTAAATCAGTGTTTTAGATTGACTTGACTTTCTATGGAAAGTCAGCCTCAAAATCCCGAATTCAGGAATAATCCTCACACATGTATTTAAGCATCTTATGATGTATGGCTTTACACATTTACATGGCTAGCACTGATCCATTTTTTATTTTCAGATCTAGCACTAGACAGTTATCACATCTGAGCCTATTTCATATTATGAGTTTTAGGGCTCTAGCTAAGTGGCTTTTTGAGATAAAACACTTCTTTTTGAAATTATTTTGAAGAAAGATTATCATATTTTGATATACAAACAGCAGATCAGACTTTTTTTTTGAGAAGAAGATTTTTAAAGCCACTTTATACACAGAATCTTACTATTTTTATAGGAGTACATGTATGTATAAAACCTCTTGCATTTTGATCAAATCAAAGGTTATAAATTATTTTAACTCTGAATTTGTTCCTCAGAGATTGACTTTTAATTCTAAACCCTTATTTACAAAGGAGACAGCTTTTTATATTTCCTAAATGCTTTTCAAAAATGCTATATTTTGACTGAATTTTCCATCATTTTTATGTTTTTCATATTTTTTGAATAAAAACAAAACATCAGATAAGACTGCTAGCACTGGGGTTCGAACCCAGACATACCTCTAGGTGCTTACATATCACAACCCGAGGCTGTTCTGCCAATTGAACTATACCAACTTGTCAAAATCTGAGCTTTTTAAGAGAAGTTTGCAAGATTTGAAATGAGACACAGTTTGTATCATTCTCCCTTCTCAATGGGTTTGCCTAAAAGAAAGGTCCTCCCTTGTAAGTTAAATTTGTGATCTTTGCCAATTTCTAAACAGTTTTCTATTCCACTGGTGTAAACAACTGACAACAAAACTGAAACAACATATGTTCAATTAAAATAGTATCCCTTAAAAACTGTATAAAACAATCATATAGCTTCTTTCATTTACCTATAGTGGAATGCATATTTGGTCTGGGTTTCTTGGTGGGCGATGGATGCGAAGCCTTTAGGGGACAAAAATTCCACACGTCCGCTCGTAATTATGAGTGAAATCTAGAAAGGACAAGCAATTCTTCCCAAAGCACTCGTCCTGTAGGACGAGTGTAGTCCTGTAGGACAAGTGTACAGGACAATTGCTTTAGGAAGAATTACTTGAGGAAGTCGTATTACATATTACTCACTTATGTTCTTTATTGCATACGCTTTTAAAAGGACATGCACATGCGTTTGCAGGACGAGTTAAAGTTCAGTGACCGGGAAAGAATTTTTTTCTATGCGACAATGGCCCTTCATAATCCAAAATCAATGTGACATTTTGAAAACCAATGTGACATTTTCAAACTCTAATGTGACATATCCCAAAATTACTAGAATTTGCACACAATTATAGTTCAAGTGACTTTATTTAAGTCTATAGACTAGTTTTAAACAAACAAACAAACAATAAAAATTAAAAATTAAGACAACTATCAACTTGTCAAGTAGTCAATGTAGGACTAAGTTAACCAGTCATAGTTCTGTATCAGTATGTCCTCTTATCATTCCTAACATGATAATTAAAACACTTCTAATCAAACATGGTAAGAGGACATACTGATACAGAACTATGAGTCTGACTGGTTAACAGTCACAGTTACTGTATGTTCAGACGACGACGACACTCGGTCTACAATTTGCGTGGAGTCAGATTCTGTGACATTCGTGACAGGTTGTTTATCGGACTCAGGGCCGGGCAATGTTTGAGATGAAACTGGGTTAAATGGCTTATCTTGAGTGGATGATTTAAATAAGTTACTGATTAGGCCCTGATTATCCGGTCTTATCAATTTTTTTTTAGGTGGCATGGTCAAAACAAAAGTAAATAACTCTTGATCCGCGATCGTTACAGCGCAGACGATGTTTACTATTTGCAGCGTTCGCACAGACCAATGACGTCATTAAAACATGTGTAGTTACTCGGGCGCTTTATTGTAAATGAAAAGCGTGAATCACAGCGTCTGTATTTATTTATTCGTACTCACCTATTTTGTACTCACCTATTTCGTACCGAAAATGATCGAAAAATCGGAAAGAGACCTGGGCGCATCCATTGCAAAAAACAATGTGACATTTCCGTTTTTAATGGGACTATGGCGCATGGCGCATGCCTTTACCGGTCACTGAAAGTTGTAAGTCACTTGTCCTGCAGGACAAGTGCAATATTTAAATATTTTTGTCACCTGGCCTTCTTGCTACTTCCTGAGGGGACAGACAGCTCCGAACAAGGGATACAGTAGCCGGTGATACCTTCTTGGTCTGATCTAGCTTTGCATGTAACTCAAGCTTCTTTTGCTCATATGCAGCTTGGCTATCGGGAAATCCCATAATGAATTCCTGAAATAATGATGATATGTCTGCATCTAGGTAGTGCCTAAGTTCATATTAAGTTAAAATATATGTTTTGAGTGCTCGACAAAAAACACATCTCATTAAGACGGTTCTTTTGAGTATCTTTTGAGTATCAAAATTCAGTATTTTTAGCCTTAAAAATCATGTAAACAGGGCTAACACTGATCCCTTCCAGATCAAGTAAAATTTTAAATATTTTTTTATGCATGAATGTAAAAACATGTTTTGGGTTCTCAATGAAACTGTCCCATCGAGACGGTTCTTTTGCGACAACTAACATATGCTTTCGTTCAGGAAAATTTGGTTAACAAAATTTCCGTTTGCTCATTAATCTTTCTCTAATGTTCCTGGCATCCTTCCCTATCAGTATTGTTCCTTACTGCCGGACTCTCCATATAGTCTTTCTATAATGTTACATCCCCTAGCAGTATTATTCCTCCTTTTTCTCTTTAATACTGCTTGTTCCTTCAATGTTCCATCCTTCCCTATTAGTTTTGTTCCTCCTTTTCAGAAATTCTGTCTACGCCCATTTATTGACATGCATGCTGGTGTTTATCTGTTTATTGCAAAGAATAGTGACGGTTCAATTTGAGCTAAATATTCTCCAAATAAATGCCTTTTTTGCTGATGAAAGAAGGGACAGCCCGGACAAGGGTACAATAAAATCCCTCATATTCTGCAGGTTACTTACTAACTAGGGTCTATCCCTTTTGTTTTCCTTTCATCATGCTGTAAACAATGCCACGAAATTGTGTGACACACAATAATCGGTAATTTTGTTACACAATTTTAGGAAAAGAAAGAAAAAGCAAACCATTTAATAACAAAACATGGCCTCAAACTTAGAAACTATCACATCTCTGAGAAAGAAATGCTGTGCAAAACATACATGGTCAAACAAATTACCATTTATTCCCTTTGTAACTTTCTTTCTCCTGTTCCTGACGAAACATTTTTAACAAGGGAGACAATCAAAGCAGTATCGGACATCTATAAGCTTTTCTAAAAATCGTATGCATGGGGATCGATATTGCCAGCTCCATGTACAGGTGAACGTTTGCCCCCCCCCCCCCCCCCCCCCCCACACACACACACAATCTGTCAATCATTTCTGTTCAGCTTGAACTTCAGGTTGCAAGGGCTTCACCATATAAAACTCTTCAGACATTCGTTTAGAAACAAACAGACCCTAGAAAACAGGGCAAAATCCGTTGTGAAAGTCATCGAAAATCCAGTAAAGAATGTGTAAAGAAGATTTAGTGCCATCTAGCCGAAGAAAGCAGATGGATCGTTGAATGAAAAAACTTCTTCCTTTTATCTTGAACGGAATTTCTTAATCAACCATTTATTCATACTGGGTCCGAGCTTCATTTTGCTATAAGAAATTGTGGACGTATTGAAAGAGATTTAACAAAAGAAATTTTCAGTTTACCTTGTGAGAATTATTGAATCGTTGAGAGAGAGATGGGAAAAATTTGTTTTTTACTGACGATGAACGCTACCGGAAGATAAATAAAAGACCGATACACTACTGTTTTAATTCGCGCAAGCGTACATTTTATATGTTATCTGGGTGAATTAAATGCTAACCAGTCAACCGGAAACGACTCAAACGAGATTCAGCTGTTCTCGCGAGAAACTTTGAGAAAATTGACCCACAAAAACAAACTTGCTTGGGTAGCTTACATTCGGAACTCTTCGGCCAATTCCGTAGAAAATAGGCACAACCGCGTTAATCTATAGGCGGACATAAGCCGATGCCTTCGGCATCGGCTCATGTCCGTATCATATCTATGCAAGTCTTCTTTATTCTCTCCCATGAGTGAATCATCTTTTGGCTTAGTCCACGGCGCATAACGCAGCATTTCAACACCCTAAATCTGGTTCGCCAAAACTTGGCAAAAGTAAAGACTACATTTTAGGCTTACTTTAGTTTCACATTGACAGGCAGTTGCTGAAATAAGACAAAGATTAAAAGATTGGAATAGAAAGACATCAGGATGGACATATCTTGGACACCTGGCAGTGCTAACATAAAAAGGCAGATTATACCTAAGAATGGCTTCCAAAGGCAGTGGCTAGAGGTACGGATCCGTATCCCTAGCCTGGGAGGCTAGGGATGCGCATCCGTACCCCTTGGATTTGTACGGTTTCGGGTCGTTTCGGCCGGGTCATTTCGGCCTGGGTCGTTTCAGCCTGTTTTTAGGGTGTGTCGTTTCGGCCTATTTTGGTGGGTCGTTTCGGCCCAATATACCCCGACACCCTCCCCCATATATTACAATATAAATGACAGCTCATAATGAGAAGTTCTCTTTGTGACGACTCATACTAGCATGTGAAGCGCTGCAATCTCAAAGAATCCTACACAATTGAAAAAAGATGATGATACATAGCCCAACCCATACAAATAATACCAACCTAGTTTTTTTTTAGCTGCTTTTAAGTACAAACGTAGGTAAAAGGGCCAAGCTTTAGGGGTCTGCCATGGCCCCATTGTATGGCTGCACGTTTATGTTTAAAGGAAAACGTACATGCACCACATGTACGATAAGTCACATGGGATGGCCTGAATAATATAATGTTTACAAGCCTTATGGTACATGTACATGACGTACTGCATGCGTATTAACGAACAGCAAAGTAAGTAAGGGTGCAAAGATCAGGAGTCGATACAATCAAGTAAAGGCTTGGTTGAGCCTGAACAAAAGTGCAATCTTTTCAGAGCCATTGCTCATCTGCACACACAAAATAGGGACTTGGAATAAAATGCGGGCCAAAATCTAGGCATCTGGACCCACTAGATGGCTGCCCATGTACGTTTGAATGATTACATTACGCATGTGCGCTAAATAACATGAGATGGTCCAAATTATATATTGTGGATTATTCACTTTGCTTTATCATTAACCTATAATGTGGTGAATAGTGTAATGTGCTTTGCATTAATGTTAAAAAAATAAAATAAAAAAAGCTTAACGACCCCCCACCGGGGGCAGGGAGGGTGTACTCCGATATATTCATACATACATATGGCTTGGGCCATTTTTGGGGTTCAAAAATTTTGAAATTCTATATTTTTGGGATTTTCATAAAATGAATGTTTTTGGGGGTATCGAGTAAATTGTGGATATTTTGGGGGGTCATTACATTATTGGACTGATTTGGGGGGGTCATTTCGAAGCATTTTATGGACTTTTCTTAAGGCAAGGTTCAGAATGGGAATCTTTTTGGGGGTCACACAACTTCAAATATTTATTTTGGAATGCCTGATAGTCCTAATATTTTATGGGGTAAACAGTGGATGCTGGGCCCAAGCCTACATATGCAGAAAAATTGAGAATTCCCTTTCCTCCATGGCCGAAACGACCCACGGCCGAAACGACTCACAGCCGAAACGACCCACCAAAATAGGCCAAATCGACTCACCCCAAAATTTGGCCGAAACGACCCGCCCGAAACGACCCGGATTCGATTTGTACCCCTAGTATATTCTACCATGTCAGGCTACTGGTACAGACATATAATCCTGATGAGAAGTTATCATGATTATAAGTGTTCGAAAATACCTTGTTGTTGTGTTATGAAATACAAATCCAGGAAGTCGCCATTTGTAATGCGGGATAACTCTGTATAGTAAATATAAAAAACGAATCACGAATTCGGAAATGGGACAAGTGGTGTGGGATTTATGTTGTGTTACTATTATTTTCATTATTATTATTGTTGTTATTATTATTATTATCCTATAAAAAGGAAGATTAACCTCGAAAGGAAATTTTTTATTTGTGAAATAATACGACCTGTCAGGGTCAGTGGAAAACCCCAAAACAACCCAAACCACCTCTAAACTGCAGCATGCCCATTCACGTACTGCAGTACGTAAAACACGTACAGAAACTGGTCTGCACGCATGGATCGTCTGATACATACGCGCATAAAACGTACAGTAAATTTCATGCAAGCATAACCTCTGTTACCTGAACGTACTGCTTCATTGATGATTTCATAAAATAGCTTACAAATTTCCAGCTTTTGTTACTAATTTCAGATCAGCATCGTCCATAACTTGCGGAAATTCACGATGATAATCGTAAGGTAACGAGTTCCAAATATATTGAAAACAATAACACAACCGATTCAGACCAACCACACACGGTCACATGTTTTTTCTTGTCCAATCACAGTCGACCGCCTGGTAAAAGACGCATCAGTATCAAGTATTAGAGAGGGCATGGTGCAAAATGCATTAAAACGTACTTTCTAAAGGGAAAATCGCACAAATCGGGGAATTGCAGAGGATCAAATTCAGGGCTTTTTTTAAGCGCGGGTCCGTTGGCCCGGGCCAGTAAATTTTCTGCTCGGGCCAGTTAAATCACGCTGTGGCAGGTCCGCCAGGCCAGTTGAATTTTTTGCCTGAAAAATGCATCAGAAGTCGGTGTTTTCGGCTGAAAACATCCGCCGTGATCAGTGTTCTCTGTAAGCCTCGGTGCCCGACGATTTCGCATGCTACCGCTGGCTTTTTTTTGGCTGACAGTAGATTTTTTATCGGTAAATTGCTGTACTTTCGTTTTGTTTACAGCACGCGGAGAGCCTCGGTCTTATCCGTTTCGTATCGATTTCCGGTTGCCAATTCGGCGGTAGAATAGAATAAAATAAGGACTCGTACACCCCCTATAGCTACACAGTGTCTCCTCAAGCAAACTCTTGGGATCAGGGAAGAAATGATCGCTAGCAGGATGCATTTCTCGAGGAGTTTGGCAGTTCAATGAAAAGTAAAAAATGCCACCGAAGAAATACAGAAGACAGTAAAAATAACCGGAACAAAACTAATCAGCCAAGCTTATTTGCTTTCTTTGAGAGAGGTATGGCTCATTTTATTATCTATCTAAAGTAAAATGAGGACAAGGCGGTACATTGAACGCGGACACTTGTCAATATGAATCAATGTACCCCACTCACCTTGTCCCCTTCTTTCTTCTTGTCCAACACTTTTCAATGGCCAGGGTTATCGGGTTGGGGGTGAATAAAAAAGTACAAAATACAGGGGAACCTATGCCCAATTTTTTTTAAGGGTTGGACTTAGTAGTTTTTTTTAGGGCGGGCAGTGGGGGAGGGCTAAGCATTTTATATTAGAGAAAAGTTCTCTGTTCAATTTCCCTCCCATCTTGACATCAATTCTATGAGTTATGAAGGGCCTTTAAAAGTTTAAATGCTTAATTTTCTGTTAGGTGGTTGGTGGGAGGGTGGGGTAGGGGGAAAGGTGGTAGACTACGCTGGCTGTTCATGTTTTGATCTTCAATAGAAATAAAAACTAAGCCTATTATCCAAATTCAAGCATGTAAGTTCCTTCAGAATTCAGAGACTGGAAACTGAAATTATGTCACTTCTTTTTGTTTCAGAGTAGAACCCTGATTGAAAAGCTGGGCCTAATCTCAACTCTGATGTGCAGGTAGAGACGGACATTCAGAGGGGTGTGGTGGAATTGTACTATGATACTCTTAAAGCTATGGATGTGGACTCGGATTTCAGATGCCGACTCTATTTGAATTTGATATGATAGAAGAGTTTCAAGAAATAAAATAATTTCCAGATCTTTTTCTTGTAGCTTCCACTTATTTTTATAGGGCTCAAGCTAGGGGGTGAAAGGACGTCAGTGCACTCACATCCTAAGTGGCCTCGATATTGAAAAATAGTCGGGCCAGTTGAAAATTTGGATGGCCAGTAGATTTTCAGGCCAGGTGGCCCTGCGGGCCAGTGGCATTTTGGGACTTAGCAAAACCCCTGAAATTGAAAAAAAATGCAAGTGTTCCAAAGCAAATCAAACAGGAAAACGCATCGGTGGCCAAACAACCCAGAATGGACGGGGATGCACAAATAATCATAATGAACCCTCTGAGATGTCATCAAAGCAGGCCAACACGGGGAAAATGTGAGTGAAAAATTCCAAGGGAATTTGTGCAAGGAAGTCGAATGGCTGAGGCAGAAGGGGAAGGCCCTATGTTCTGATGAAAAACAATTGGGTTGAGTTGTACATGTGTATGATTATAACTAAAACAGGCAATAAATGAAATCATTTCATTTGCCTCAACTGGTTTTGGTTTGCACATGTGTAGTCATTGAACTAGGTGTGTACCCCCCAAAATTGGCTTGTACCCCCAAATTGAGAAGCAAGGGGTACATGTACCCCCAATTTCAAAATGGAGTGGGCATGCTGCTAAACCATCCCATTTGAATGGCGTTTTGCTAGCGGACCAATATTGGTCCGACATTGTATGCTGGCTGGGTTTATTAGACGTATGGACACACTTAATATTTTTTAGATCCTAAAGGTATTTATGTTACTTCTAAGCACGAAAACAAATAATAAAATTGTACGGACTGACGAACGGACAGACGGACTGACGGTGTGTAAAATGGTATTTTCTATCACTTTTAACGTAAGTTTTGGTGCTCAAAAGAACCGTCTCATCGTGAAGACTCTTTTGAGCACCAAAAATGTTTATATGAAAATAAAATGGTTGATTACGCATTATATCAAAACTGACATCAAAACTAAACATAAAAAAGCGGGCCACCGTCAGCGAAATGGCATTTAGTGGGCGGACCGATGTGGGTTCGACATAGTGTGCTGGCTGGGTTTACGTGTCATGACCTGCAACACAAAAAGATAGATAGATAGGGAGGGAGGGAGGGATGGATGGATGGATGGATGGATGGATGGATGGATGGATAGATAGATAGATAGATAGATAGATAGATAGATAGATAGATAGATAGATAGATAGATAGATAGATAGATAGATAGATAGATAGATTACCTCTGTTTCTCATTCCTGTACACCTGGATTTAAAGTTCTTGCCACCGCGTATACAATGAAATGATATCTCGTAATACTTCAGACGTTCATAAAGTTTTTTGTCTGGCATCCGTGTTCTTTTAAGTTTAAAGATATTTTTGTGGTGCGTTATGCCTACCAACTAATCACAGAATGTTGTTCGCACCATCGCTAATGACACAAACCGAAAGTGAAAACAGCAAAAACAAATCCTGAATAACAAGTTTTAATTTGATATAATAATAATAATAATAACCCAACATAAATCCCCGCCACTTGTCCCAATTCCGAATGCGTGTTTCGTTTTTATATTTATTATACAGAGTTATCCCACATTGCAAATGGCGACTTACTGGTTTGGTATTTCATAACACAACAACATGGTATTTTCTAACACTTATCATCATGATAATTAAGAATTTCTCATCAGGGTTATATGTCTGTACCGGTAGCCTGACATGGTAGAATATACTAGGGGTACGGGTCCGTACCCCTAGCCTCCCAGGCTAGGGGTACGGATCTGTACCTCTAGCTACTGCCTTTCTGTTATGTCCCATTCTTCAAGCTCTGTGCGTATAATAACAGGAATGGACCGGAACGCACCGGAATGGGCCTCCATAACCGGAATGTATATCAAAATTAATTTGTTTTATGCAAAGAAATTTATTATTTTACCATAATTTATCTTGAAATTTTAGTTTCTAATGATATTTCACCGATTGAAGTGCATTTGAGCACCGTCAGTGGTTTGTTACATGGTTGACGTGTACCCATTTAGATTATGTCCGTTCATATTGAAGATGCACATTCTATAGAAATAAGTGCCCAGAAATAAGTCTGATCAAATGGCAGCTGTGTACACTATAAACTCCATACCAATGCTCACATGATTGTGCCTGGTCTTTACAAATAGTCAAGCACATGCCAAGATATAAGAGCTGTTCTGTGAGACTCATCTGGGTAGCCCCACATAAATAACCCATATGGGACCAATATATGCATGTTTGCTGGTACAGCATATCGTTATTTGAGTGCTTTGACAATCGCTGCATCCAAAAAGAATTTTCTACAATAGAAATATGCACATACTATGAAAAATGAATGCAGTGATCTTTATTGCATACACTCATACTTTATAGGTGACTGGTGTAAGTAAACCTTAAGTAGAAAGGTACTTGATAATCAGGGTAAGACAGAAAATGTTTTAGAAAACATTTTTTGCATTTAAATTGTCTGGGCACCGAAACTATTTGATATATTAGTTATTACATTACTTTACCAAAATTTCTTGTCAAGTACACTTAAAACATGTATTTTAGGGTAATTTTTGAGGTCAGTTCCTGTTATGGAGGTCTATTCTGGTCTGTTTCGGTGCGTTCCGGTCCATTTTGGTTAGTAAACGCACCCCTTCAAGCTTGCCCAGGAAAAAGTGTGGTTAGGTAGACTGACCGTCCGGTAATTACCATAGCTGTTGACTGGGACGTAAAGCAATAAAACAAACAAATCATCACATGATTATCTCTGATTGGTGAAGGCACAGTCAGTTGATGAAGAGATAAAGTAACTTGAAAAAGATAAAAAGATTTGATTACAGAAACATTGCTTAATTCGTGAGCTACTTGTTTGTATTTTGTAGTTTCCAACGTAGACATGTTTCAAGTGAAAGTTACCATTCTGTTGACAATATGGCAAGAAAAAGAAAATAGATAGCTTTCTGTCACTTAGATATTTGGTAGGTAAATAAGAAGAAAACATACAACGTATCTTCATTGACATCTCGGACCCAGTATAAACGGACTGGTCACCGATGGAAATACAAAGTTATGTTGTCGAGGCTTTATTTAAGCGCTATTTCAAAGTACTACAGCCAAGAAAGTTTATTCTGAACATACATGAGATTATAAGAGGTTACTCCGGGTATGCAAAGCTGAAATTCTATGAGTTACAGTAAAAATAATTGAAGTTTTCCCATCTTTTTATGTTGATTTCTAGGGGTGACTATCAATGCCCATTTTGACTATCACAATAGTATCACTATCACAGAAACCACTATCACGATACTATCACTATCATGGCACACTATCATGATAATATCACGATACTATCAGGTTTTCTTAACAATAATCCTTAAACATGGCTAAGAGTAGAAAGAATGAGTTTTGAACAAAGTAGCTGGTAGTAATTTTCTGTATACTGTGTTTGATTTAATCTGTCTGAATGTTGTATGTGTATTGGTTATTAAAAATGGCTTTACACTCTAAAACCTGCCATGATATTACTCTTTTCAAATTTCTTGGTTTTAACAAATTTCTTGGTTAGAAAACAAGTCTATATTTGTTGCAGCCAGTGATAAAAAACTAGACCACTAATTAAATAAAAAACATTGATTATAATCTTAATCCTGAACCTGTTAATAATCATGCAATTATACTTAAACTACTTTATACCTGCCTACTTCATCAAGGTTTTCCATTCAATTTATACATGTATTCAGTCTTCTTGTTTTTTGTCAGTCATCTCTTTATGCTTTCATGATACTTTTTTTATTTGTCAAATAGGGAGTGAGATAAATATCTCCCAAGGAAACCACTATACCAGCTGGTATAAACAGAGAACTTGTTTTTATCTTCTATCTTCATGTAGAAGGTGTTTGAACCTGCAATGACCATGTAACAGCCAAAGTGATAACAAAACAGTTGCTTTAAGTTTTATCACATGTCTTCACTGTGTCTGAATATGAATCTACTAAAATACCAATACAAACATATACAAAGGATATGTTATCTGCCTGGCTATCTAAACTATCAAAACTATCATAGTTGGGTGCACTATCGGCGATAGTTATCGCTAGTTGAAAACACTATCATGATAGCACTATCAGAGCGCTAACTATCATGATGCATCAGACTATTGATGTATCGTTACACCCCTATTGATTTCTGACGATTTTCGGCTAAAAGAAAAGTGCCGAAAATAGCTTAAAAAGGGTACCTAGGTTTCTTGTTGATGTTCATAAAGACGGATAAACTTTCAATTAATATAACAATACAGTCTTAAAGATAGTATATTGAACCATGCTTTTTGAAGTAAATTCAAAGATATGCGTAGAAATAACGGAGATATGATTATTTAATCTTCAACATACGTCAGTTTTGAAAGCTCAGCCACCATTGAGCCACGACAACGTATTTCCAATAGATACATTTACCTGTATGTAAGTGACCAGTCCATGTTTATTGGGTCCGAGTTGACGTACAATTGGTGGGGGAGATAATTCTGAATTCATTTTCTTATTTCTCAATCAAAATGTATATTGTACATGTATGTACTCAAAAGCAGCATCTCAATGAGAAGCTTCTTAATAGCACATACATAACCGTTTGACATTCTGGTATTGTTTCCTGCAATAAGTTTTTGAAAAAGTTTAATTTTTAAAAAAAGTCAGCAAACAACAAAAAAATCATGTAGAAAGCATGAAAAATTACCCAGCCTGCAAGAACATAATCAATTTGCCTGGATAAAACATTTAGGGATGATGAGTGGCAAACCTGACCCAACTTTCAAGGTCAGTGTTTGGCATTTACAACCAAATTTGAATTATAACTCATCTACATAGGGCCAGTAAAGAAAATAAAAATGGCGTAAAATTGCGATAATTTTCTGATCTGTCAGTTTAAACATGTGTTAGCACCAAAAAGAACCATCTCAGCGAGACGGTTCTTTTGAGTATCCACAACATGTTTTGATTGAGAAATAAGAAAAATGGTTTTCCGTTACACACCCTTATCTGGGGTCTTGCATATATGTGCAGCTTCTGAACTGCTGGTAGAAATGATGCTCCTGAACCACTGGCCCAAATTGAAACAATTTTACAGAATTGTTCATTATAATACCCTCTACCAAAAGTGCACAAATGGTACCTCTCCGCTAAACAAAAGGGCTGCATGTATGACCAGGAAATACTACAATCACAGAAGCCTCCCACAGCACAGTGATAAAGTAACACAGGCTACCACACAACATCATTGAGCAAGAACACAATCAAATTAAACCAGCCAGCTCTCATTTCTTTAAAGATAATTGCTACCAAGGCTTACCCTGGCTCAGAATTTGTTATTTTTGTTTGTTGGATTTGATTCTTTACATCTGATCAACAATCTTTCAGTTAAACAGGGACAGATCTTCCTGGTTGAACCAGTGCTAAGCTAGAATATATGTGTCTTGCTCAAGGACAATGCAGTGATGCCGGTGAGGCTCGAATCTGCGGCCCCTCTGTCTCAAGTCAAGCACTCTACCACTACGCCACTGCGCTTCCAGAATAGGTTGTAGCCAACACTTTAGCCAAATGGAAAAAAATGGAGCCAAATGCAATTAACTTTAGCCAAGGTTTTAGCCAGAAAGTATTAGCAACAAGTTGTTAGGGTTCAGTCTCTGAATATTGCATTTATCATAGCAGACAGTGCAGACCCTGATGAAATAAAACAAAATACCAAACTACCCTTTCAGAAGTTTCGAGTATACAAAGGGTTTTTTCCCCATTATCAGATTAGTTAAATCAAGTAATGTTCCTGGGGCCAGTAACATAAAAAAACTCTTCTTGTCTGTAACCACTAGACCTAGAGCCTTGATATCATGTTTGTAGCATCATCTTGTGAACATCTACCGAGTTCAAATTATGCCTGTCGCGGCTAAAAATGGCCTGCCGCAGGTGTCATATGTTTTATTTGTTGAGGTTATACATTTACACCTTGTTACTTATGTTATAAAATCCATGTTAAGTAAGTATAAATAAAACTGCTGATCTATCAAAATTCATAGCTTGACTTTGAGAGGAACTATGTTTCTTATACCTTTATAAACAGTCATTCTCAGGTAAGCGACCCAGGGCCCATGAGCCCTCTTGTTAGATAATGTCATCATTTTCTATTTTAGACAAAATTAAAAAAATCAAGAAAAATTTCAATAAAGTTTAGAATCCTTCTGAAAATATAATGGAAGATAGATCATTTGCTCCAAAGAGCAACTGCTCCATTTTCCTTAATATTTTCAAATACGTGGTATTTCAAAGTCAAATGGCGCTTTTATGAAGTAAAGAGTCTTGAGCGGCCACTCAAAAAGAAGACCAAAATTGGTTTTCGAGACCAATTATCGCTTAATGCAGGTCAAAAGTATTTGGGAGCATTCTGCAATACTTTGGACCTTTATTAAGCTACCAGTCATCATTAAGATCTTTGTTTTGTCTATTTTTGAGTGGCCACTTAAGACAGGTTTGACTGTAAATGCCTGACTGTATATCTCTTTCTATACAGTAGAATTAAGATCACAATGGCTGACACAGAGATTCAATTACTGGAACAAGAGAAGCTTATAGAACAGCTCAAGTCCATGATCAGAGAAAGAGATGATGCCTTCCAACAGAAAGAGAAAGAACTACAGGTCAGTCTTGTGTAAACAGTGAATGGACAATCTTCACTGGTCATCGTTGAAAAGTTCCATTTTCTTAAATTAGCTGGCTCAAATCTTGTGATAAGGATTGCATAAGAATATACTGTCCCAATTTTTGCCACAAAGTTCACTCACCGGGCCCCGAGGTTATAAACTTTTTTAATGCTCAACTCAATTGAGCATGAAATTTATCATGCTCATAAATGTTAAAATGCCAACAATTGTTGGCGTTTTAACATTTATTAGCATGATAAATACAACATCTGAGAGTTTGAAAGCAAGAAAAGTCTTTATCTTTCAGCATTTTAGTTTTTATGTGAAATTTCATGCTCAATTGAGTTGAGCATGAAAAAGTTTTATAACCTGGTGCTATCACAAGATCGAAATATACTGGCATAAGAGGCATATGGCAAGTTTCACCAAATTTAGGGCCCCCCAATGCATGTTCGCATGGCCAGCCAAATATCTACATTTCTATCTACCCTCTTTTGTGGACACTCTAACCTAGTCATTTGTTTCTTCCGAGTTTAATATATTAATTACTTCCATCAAACTCTTTCCCAAGTTCGAACATGGGTTTTGTCCATGGAAGGATAACCAAAATGGCCACCGCCTGTGGGTTTACCCTTTTGGACATTCTAACTTGAAATCAACTGATTTCATACATGGAATACTTTTTGTGTTGCCTGCAAAGCACTTTCGACACATTGGGGTCATGTCTCCGTTGGAAGCGTCCGCATTGTCACAATTTTTGTGTGATTTTCGATCGAAGGCCTGTGTCTCACCCCCTGGGTGGACTTAGAGGGTAGGGCAAAGGCCATAAGTCAACTTTTTCAGAATATGGTCATGTTGCATATCTAATCACATACAGCAACATGGTAGCAAATATCTTACCCGCAGACTGCAAGGGTTAGAGAATTGGAATTTGTTTTTTGATTTATAAGTTTCTTTAAAATAACCCTTCGTCGGGAATATGAAATCAACAGAACTGCCTTGTTTGACTTGTTTTACCAGGCAACTCATCCGATTCCCGGAATTCTAGTATCAAGTGAATGTTAGTTCTGTCTGATGAATGATGAACAAGTAGACTGCTGCCAGTTTGCTTTTGTTAACACTCTTATCTTATACTAATTAACTTTATGCATAGGTCACACTATATATTTCTCAAAATAAATGAAGAGCCAAGACTTTCAGGGTATAATTAACTCAAACATTTACATTTTGCAAAAGGCAGTGTGATTTTCAAAATATGTTGCACATGAAATGCATCAATATTATAATTGATTGTAATGGTCCTTCAATTATTTTGATGAGTATATATTCTTTTGAAATAACTTGGTGGTTCCTGACTCTTGGTGCTATATGTTAATTATGTTTCACTTGCAGGATGTTACCAGTAAATTTTCGAAACTCAAGCTACAGGCTAAAGCCAAGATGGCTAAGGAGGCCAAAGAAGCAAAGGGAGGTAAATCTGGTGTCGCAAAGAAAGATTCTAAAGCTGTTCCAGAAGAAAAAGAGAAGGTGAGTGCCATATGTACATAGGTTTAGATAAGCAAAAAATTTCAGCGTGAAATTGTTAATATTTTCTTACCCATCAGTTCTAACATGAGTTTTGGGTGCTCAAAAGAACCGTCTCATTGAGACGGTTCTTTTGAGTACCCACAACATATGTTTTGGTTGAGAAACAAGAAAATTAAATTTTCGTTACGCACTCTTAACTAAAGTCCTGTAGGTCCATTTAAGCAAATTTATTAAACATAAAATTGTAATTATTTTCTTACAGATCAGCTTAAACATATGTTTTGGGTACTCAAAAGAATCATCTCATTGAGACGGTTCTTTTGAGTACCCACAACATACATTGTTCGTTTTGGTTGATAAATAAGAAAAATAATTTTCAATTATGCACTTATATCTGGAGCCTGAAATGGCCAGCAGGTTATATATAGGGAGTGCAGTGGCTCAGTGGTAGAGTGCTTGACTCGAGACCGAGGGGCCGCGGGTTCGAGCCTCACCGGTGTCACTGCGTTGTATCCTTGAGCAAGACACATTCATCCTAGCTTAGTACTGGTTCAACCCAGGAAGACCTGTCCCTACATAACTGATTCCCTACATAGCTGAAATATTGTTGATAGGACGGAAAAAATCAAACAAACAATCCAGCATGTTATATTGAGACCAGCATGCTCATTTAAAGAGACTAGCTAGAATCTTGAAAGTTTGGAATTTTGGATGAAGGGTTTGCGGCAGTTTTCTTTCTAGACAGCCAGCTCAGAAGCACATGCACATCTTTCATGTTCACAAACAACAAAAAACAGGTCTGACGTAAATCGGTGGGTTGGTGCCTGATGCTTATCTATAGCTGGGCCCATCGTAGCTCATCTTGAGGTTTTCTTTAGCTCTGACTATCTGTGAGTTGTGAGCCCTTTTCTTTGTTTCATCATAGTGTGTTAATTTGATTAGAGTGTTTCTCCATGATGATACATTGCAATAGTTAGAAGGCCTCCATGCGAGCTACACATTTCTCTTACTTCAACAACAGCAGAATCTAGGGCGAAGATTTGGTACCAGTAAAATGTATTAAAGCCCCCCCCCCCACAGATAAGAGTATGTAGCTGAAAATTGTTTTTCTTCTTTCTCAACCAAATCATATTTTGTGGGTACTCAGAAGAACCGTCTCATTTTAAACTGATGGATAAAAAAATAATCACAATTTTACGCAGCTTATTTTTGCTTAACTTGTCCTATGTTGGTGATCTGGACCAATCCATTTTACTAACCAATTAATGATTTGCTGAAGACAGAAAATAAATTGTGCCTGGGCAGACTTCTCCTCTAGGGACTATTTTGGGACTATTTTGTTTGCACATGGTTTTCCTGTCTGAGTAGTTTGGCTCTTTCACTCAAAATGATTTAATAGACCTCTGATTATACCCCCCAAAAACTTTGTTTGTGGTGGGTATACTGTTTTCACATTGTCCGTCCATCAGTCCGTCTGTAACGTTTTGTTTCCTTAATTATTGATATCTTGAAGTGTCATCGCTGGAATTTCATCAAACCTTGCAATTATGTTCACATATACAAGACAAATACAGTGAGCCACTTTAGTTACGCACCACTTATAAAATGTAAAATTACTCGAGAAAGAAATGTGATATTTTTTCTGAGACTATCAACGTAAAGCGCACCTATATTTGCATTAGCCATTGAAATTTCATTGTGATCAGATCAGAAACGGAGGAGAAAATGGATTTTTAAGTGCACTACCCTCAAAACACCATTTCACATTGCATTATCTCGAATGAAACTCAGATCACATTGCACTTTTTTCAGGGTCGAATTTCTGCTATGCCAGGTATAAGAGCCGATTTATTCTTGGCAATATCTAAGACTGGAATGTGATTGTTAACTTCATAGTTTTTTTAATGTTTTACTATTTTGGTTCCCAGCTTACCAAGGTTTGAAAAAAGTTGGTTTTAGTACCTTTTTCTAAGTTAGTTAAAATTTCGTATGATTCTGAGTAAACTAGTTATCAAAACACTTCTTTTATGATTCATTTTAAACAACCATGTATCCGCCGTTTATTTTCGTAAAAAAATAAAGGATTTATTGGCGTCATGGTGTTGACGTTAGTGATGACATCACTACTACCAAGGCTATGAGACGTGTCAATGATAAGACGTTTAAGTGTTTTGATACTTCTATGTCAACAAGTGACTAATTACAAAATAATTTGCGAAGAAAACCCAGTTTGATTATTGTAACTGACATTAATATGACGTTAAAACGAGCATTTCTTCAAAAAGTAACGGTGTTACTAAATTCAACGACCGAAAAAAGGGGTTTTACTTGAATAAATAAATTGTTTTTGGTGTTTTTCTGTCACAACGATCACCATGGATAATGCCTAGCACAAAACAAAAATAGAAAATATAGACGTTCCGCTTGCACGTGCATTTTTCAAAATTTGTCAAAATTGCCTTTGAGTAGCAGGATGATCCGCATGAGTGATTCCAATATTTTTTTTTCGATGTTATCAAACAGATAAAAAGTCAATAAATAAATTATCATAGAGAATGTTCGATTCCAGCATTTTTGTCAAAAAATGTGGGCCCTGAAAAAGTGGTGCGTAACTAAAGTGGCTCACTGTACTTTAAATAAAATAGTAAGGGCTAGGGGCCAATTCTATAAGAGTTATTTCCCTTTGTAGTTCTAAATGGCTTTTTATATAGGGGTTTATGCTTATGCTATTATAGTCCATACACAGGCAGATCAACTCCTACCACAGCTTTTGATGGAACAATTTGATACTTTGCCTATACAATGTAGACACATTGAACATATGCATGAAGGAGTTCGGTTCAAAAAAAAATCTGATAAAATGACATCTATGAGAACTTAGATTAAAATAATTTTTGACAAAATGACAGCTATGAGAACTTAGACAATTTTTCCCTAATAAGGCTTTTGTATTTTATACATAGATGGTGCCTTCATGGGCTGATCAACTCCTATCACAGCTTTTAATGGAGCAATTTGATACTTTGCCTATACAATATAGACATATTGAACATATGCATGAAGGAGCTGGTTGAAAAAACAATTTTTTTGACAAAATGACAGCTATGAGAACTTAGACAATTTTTCCCTTATATGCATAGATAGTACTTAATGGGCCGATCAACTCCTACCACAGCTTTTGATGGAGCTATTTGATACTTTGTCTATACAGTGTAGACACATTGAACATATGCATGTAGGAGTTTGGTTCAGAAAAAATAATTTTTGACAAAATGACATATTTGAGAACTTAGACAATATTTCCTTGATAAGGCTTTTGTGTATGCATTTACGGTGTCTTCATGGGCCGATCAACTCCTACCACAGCTTTTGATGGAGCAATTCGATACTTTGCCAATACAAAAGTCTTTAAGACACATTGAACATAGGCATGAAGGTGTCTGGTTTAAAAATAATATTTTTTGACAAAATGACAGCTATGAGGACTTAGACAATTTTTCCCTTATATGGCTTTTGTATATGCATGGATAGTGCCTTCATGGGCCAATCAACTCCTACCACAGCTTAGATGGAGCAATTTGATAATTTGCCTATACAAGATAGACACATTGAGCTTATGCATGAAGGATTTTTGTTCGGAAAAAGATATTTTTTTGATAAAATGACAGCTAAGAGAACTTGGACAATTTTTCCCTGATATGGCTTTTGTGTTTGCATAGATAGTGCCTTCATTGGCCGATCAACTCCTACAACAGCTTTTGATGGAGCAATTTTATACTTTGCCTATACAATATAGACACATTGAACATATGCATGAAGGAGTCTGGTTGATAAAAAATAATTTTTGACAAAATGACAGCTATGAGAACTTAGACAATTTTTCCCTTATATGGCTTTTGTATATGCATGGATAGTGCCTTCATGGGTCGATCAACTCCTACCACAGCTTTTCATTGAGCAATTTGATATGTTGCATATACAATGTAGACATATTGAACATATGCATGAAGGAGTTTGGTTCAAAAAAATAATTTTTGATAAAATGACATCTATGAGAACTTCGACTATTTTTCCAATATAAGCTTTGATATATAGAGCTTTCAGGTGTGAATAATTTTGTGTATTTGATCTTAACAAAAGTTCCAGATTGCAAGCTTTAAGATTATTTGCACCGATTCAACTGAAATCTTGTTTTCAAAACTAAGGTCTGCTGGTTTGAACTATCACTTGCCACAACTTAAGTTTTTCACTTTTTGACTTGTTTCATTAGTTTTCGTGGGCTTTATAATTTTCTATATTTTAGTTTAAGAAGCTTCATTGGCATGACTTTTTTTATTTGCTACAGGGAACCAGTGAGACTGATGAAGTTGGAACGAGTCGGGCGAAGTCTCTCTTGTTGAAAAAGAAACTGGAAGACAAGGACCGCATCATCAAGGAGAAGGAGGAGGAAGTAGAAATAAAGGAACAGCATGTGGTTGCCAAGGAGAAAATAATAGCCGAACGAGAGGA
The DNA here is from genome assembly GCA_964019695.1 of Loripinus fragilis. Classification (NCBI taxonomy): domain Eukaryota; kingdom Metazoa; phylum Mollusca; class Bivalvia; order Lucinida; family Lucinidae; genus Loripinus; species Loripinus fragilis. Next base: position 85,224,538 of record OZ026517.1, read on the forward strand.
GATTATCAAGAGCTTGACTACACAGTTGGAAGATAAGACTAAGATGATGGTGGAGTACCAGCAGAGCAGGGAACCAGATGGAGACACCAGTGATGCTGAGGTAGGCTGTACACTGTGAACAGTAAAACCTGTCTTAAGCAGCCACTCAAAAGGAACACCAAAAATTGGTTTCAATACCAATTATCGCTTAATGCAGGTCAAAAGTAGTGCAGAATGCTCCAAGGGGAGCATTCTGCAATACTTTTGACCTTCATTAAGCTACCATTTGACTTTAAGACCTTCGTTTCGTCTATCTTTGAGTGGCCGCTTTAGACAGGTTTTACTGTATATTGAAACACTTATCCAAAATGTCAGGTCTCCAGAATCCAGATAAGAGTGCGTTATTGAAAAATTATTATATTTATTTCTCAACCAAACATATGTTGTGGGTACTCAAAAGAATGGTCTTCTTCCCTAAAACCGTGAGGCTTACAGCTTATAAATTTAGTATATAGCAATGTCGGGTGGTTCCCTACATAAATCCTGCCAACCTAGTCCCTGGGGCCTGAATTGGGCGTCTCTGAGTTAGATACTTTTAATGACTATCAACTCCTTTGTCAACATATTTAGAAAACCATAGCAATTACAGCCATGCAACTAGCAGGTTAGCAAAGAGGTAGTTCATGAACTCGAATTTGGAGATATAGCTGTCATGCAAATATAAAGAATTTGCAGTTGAGTGACAGGAATTTTCTGATTGGCAGTTTGGGATGTTTAAAAGAGGTAAAGACAATGGACATGATATGTGGAAAATGCAAACTTCCCAATAGTTTTCTTCCTTATTTTCAGTATTATATGTTGTAGATACACATTGGAATTGCCTCTATGAGGAAATTCCAATGTGTACCTACAACATATATCTTTTCAATAAATGAGTTTTTCACCATAAGCTTTTTTTAAACAAATTCTCAACACTTTCATTTATTCAAAGAAATGAGCATATAGAAATGAACAAATTTTCATGTAGTTTGTCATACACCTGGATGACAATAATAGACTGTCTATTTTATGCTTCTGACTGCTTATCTTAAGATGTTTCATGGGGGTATATTGCTAAATTGCCAGTTACGTGTTTGTATGTAACCCACTGTCACAAAAAAAAGAATTTAGTGTTAATGGTTATATTCAGCATTAGATTCCACTTGTTTTGACAAGGTTTCTATTAGGGAGCACAGTGGTAGAGTGCTTGACTCGAGACTGAGGGGCCGCGGGTTCGAGCCTAACCATGTCACTGCATTGTGGTCCTTGAGCAAGACACATTATTCTAGCTTAGTACTTGTGCAACCCAGGAAGACCCGTCCCTGTTTAACTAAATGATTGTTGATGGGACGTAAAGAATCAAATCAAACAAACAAACAAACAAACAACGTTCCTACTTGTTTCTACAGGAAAGGATAGAACAGATGTATGCCCAAATTGTTTACAAGGACAAGAATTTGTTAGACCTCAACAACAAGATACTGGAGCAGGAAAGAAAGATCATAGATATACAAGAGCTTGTAGGGGAGAAAAATGAAGTGATCAGGGGCAGAGACAAAGTTATTGAGGTAGCATATTATCTCATCTTGATCCTTAACCCTTAAAGCGCCAATCATGACTGCAGCAGACGACAAATTTTGCGACATCTTTCCTAATTTAAAAAAAAAATAAGGTATGATATATCATGAGAATTGTCTGCTGGCAGACGATTCTCATGAAATACCAAGCCTTATTTGTTATTTTTGAAAAAGCAGCAAAATTTGAAATTGTCGTCTGTTGCAAATTATAAGTGGTGCTTTATGGGTTAATAATTTTTTCATCAAACTATTATTCCAAATGAGCTACATTAAAAAATGTTACTTTTTCGCTGGTGCATTATATGCAAAAATTGGCAGTAGATGAAGGCTCGGGCAAAAAAAAATGGACCCCTAGCCTTAACTCTTTCCTTGTTAGTAGCAGATAACCTTTGTAAACAGTTTGGACACAGATCAGGACTGACAGAACATGGGTCCTGATCTGAATCCAAACTGTTTGACACTCTGATGTTGTTTCTGAAAGAAATTTTTGAAAAAGTTAATTTTGAAAAAAGTCAGCAGTTGACAACAAAAGCATGAAAAAAAAACGGTTAAACCTGGCGTAATTTGATATTAGTTATGGTCAGTTGTTTTCCCAGTAGGCCAGCAAGAAAGCCCACTAGACACAAGATTTTGGTCATACAACAAATGTATGTAACCACTATTATCACAGTTCACAGCCAGACTACAGGCTTGCAGTTGTGAGTGAAGTATCAAAAATTAATTTTCTGATTTCTCAACCAAAACTGTGTTGTTGGTCCTCAAAAGAACTTTCTCAATGAGATGGTTCTTTTGAGCTCTTATTTTGACCTTTGGGACTACATGTCTAAATACTTGCAGATAACGAGAGATGGCAAAATCTCTTGCGTGTTTTTAATTATTCCTGATCACTGTTTCGGGAGCACAGTGGCTCAGTGAGTGGTAGAATGCTTGACTCAAGACCGAGGGGCTGCGGGTTTGAGCCTCACCGGCGTCACTGTGTTGTGTCCTTGAGCAAGACACATTAATCCTAGCTTAGTACTGGTTTAACTTAGGAAGACCCGTCCTTACATAACTGAATGATTGTTGATGGGACGTAAAGAATCAAATCAAACAAAATAATATGAGCCAGTGCATGAGATTTCCAACAATGTGGTATGTATGACCAGCAATGGCTCTTTGCTAGTCACTTGAGTATTCTATGATTGTTAAGCTACTGACTGAGCACCATTTGGAGTTTCTAAGCTTAAAAGGAGACTGCACAGGCTGGTATGAGTCTACACTTGTCAAAATGCCACATTGTTGGAAGTCACACGCCATGGCTCAATTCTAATATTGGCTCATATTAAAGCTTCATCTGATTGCAGTTACTTCAAACTACTATCAAAGAGAAAGACCAGAGTGTTGTTGACCAAGCTTTACTCATCTCAAAGCTCACAGGCAAAGTAGAATTAAACGATGAAACCATGGGTCATCTTATGGAACAAGTTCAAAAAGCTGAACATAGTCTTAAACATGAGAGAGAAAGATTTGATGTTCGGCTCACAGAATCTCAGAAATACTTTGAGGAGACTTTAAGAGAGCAAGAGGAGGGTATGGCTAAGTTAAGGAAGGCTTTACAAGACAAGGAAGCAGAGTTACTGGTTTCTGAAAATGATTTGCGTGAATTGTTGACTAGACATGAGAAAGATATTCAGACAATAATGTCAAAAGGCGACGTCAACATTCAGGATCAGGTGGTTCAGATGATGGAGCAGAAGTTAAAGGATACTAATGAAGTGCTTGAAGGAAAACTCAAGGTGATCGAAGTTTTACAAAAGGAATCTAGTCAGAAAGAAAAAGAACTGAATGAAAACAAGGAAATTCAGAAAAGTTTTAAAGACAAATTACAAGTGATGTCGGAACAGATGATGTTGTTTCAAACAAATATAGCTGACATGGAGTCTCAGTGGCAAGAAGAGAGAAAGAAATATGAAACTAAAATAAATGATTTGGTGGAAAAACATGAAACTGAACTTACAGAAAAAGAGCTGAAAATTCAATCACTGACTTCTTCAGTTTCTCAGTTAGAAGCTGCATATACTCAGTCATCAGCTCAATACAACACATTGCAAGATCGATATCACAACTTACTAAAGCCTGGTGGTGCTAAACTTGTACAAGGGAGTCCAGTCGCAGATGATTCTGATGAAATTCAAAGTGCATTAGTGACAGATTTAAATGACAAAGTAGAAAGATTACAGTCACTATTGAAAGAAAAGGAGCATGACTCCGAACAAATAGAAGGTCTGAAGCAAAAATTAGAAACTTTGACAGCCATCTTGAAGGAGAAAGAAAATGAATTAAGTGAAACAACCCAAAAGTTAGAAGAGAAAGAGATGGAATGTGATCACCTAAAATCAATTGAAGATGGGGAGAGTAAGGGATCAGATCAGAAAGCACTGAAAATGAAGGCAAAATATACTTCAAAGATCAAAAGCTTGGAAAAGGAAATTTCTGACCTTAGACAGGTGAGTATTACTGTAAATTTGGAAATTTTCGTGAGGGTTTTAATTTCGCGAAACTTCGCATATGCGAAGTTTCGTGAAAATAAAATCCTAGCGAAATGGAGAAATCATTCTGTCGTTTACTAATATAGGTGAAAAATGCTCTATTTGCGAATTTCAAACGTCACAAATATGTCTTTTAGCGCCGCTATTTGCGAAAACAAAATCCTCGCAAAAATTTCCGAATTTACAGTATTCTCTTTTCCATGAAATATTTGTCTAGTGCTTCTAAGCTGAATCATTCCCTTGCATGGCTTTCTATGATATCATCTTTTTCTCTAATATTTAGTTCCTTCAATTTGATAACTTTATTATAAGCAAAATATTATGGTAGGCAAACATCTTATTTGAGATGGGAGAGAAAGCGCTATCAGTGTTAGAAATAAGCCAGAAAACAGAACTTTTCTGACAAAAGGGACGTGTCCCCAACAATTTTAAATTGCCCTGCACTGTGCCACATAATTCATTTAACATATCTAAGAATTCCGATATGCTCAAAATAAGCAGATGCAATGGCAAGCAGTGAACACCCTTATCAGACTGCTCCTCTAGGAGCAGTCTGATCTGGGTCTGCACTGTCTGCCTAGACATGTTTGTCAGAAAACTTAGGTTCATTGTCTTAGACTGTATGGCAGTCTAATTATTTATGAATTTGTACCTGCAAGACTTTAAAAAATAGATGAAAAAAAAATCTTGTCAATGGGGCAAGCTTGCCCCCAGCAAAGCGATATGTGCATTAAGAGCCTAATTTGGGCCCCTTTGGAGCCAAAAAATGAAAATTGCTGCTTTTAACCAATTTCTTCTGATTGGTCTATTAGAAGAATAACTGAAGTTGAAAATTTCGGCATTGACTAGAACTTAAAGAATCAAATCAAACAAACACAAACAACAGGTCTGTTCAATCTCTCACATATAATTGAGATTTACCTTACATTTACTAAAGTAAACTCTGCATACTGGGTAATTTGTCATGGTTTTTTATTGTCTGCTGACTTTTTTTCAAAATCATGTTTTTCAAAATTCTTTCAGGAATACCATCAGAGTGTCGAACAGTTTGAATCCAGATCAGGCTCGATAAAAAATCAAGCCTGATCTGGTTCCAACTGTTTGCAAAGGTCATCAGCAGATGACACTGCTGATGACACTAGTAGACAAAAACATATTACAATATTTACAATTTCGAAGCAATCCTTTAATGAATCTTTAGATTTTTGCAACCGTTCATAGCCTCATGAATTATGCAAAATTTGATTGATAGCTGCCAAGCTCAATTGCCCGTGCAATTCGCTTCGAACATTGAATTCATTCGCCGGATGTGACACTGGTGTTTTGATTGACAGCAAGCCACACCCGAGTTGCTAGTGCAAAAAAGCTTCTTTTTACTCCATTGGCTTTCCGTTTTGCACTCCAACAAAACCGTTAATACGATTAAATATTAAATACAAAATTGTTTATCTCCTAAATTATAAATAATTTCTATATACATGTATTAGTTGTTTATAATAAAATGTCAATATAAGCAATAAATTCAACTTTTTGAAGGTTCATGGAATCATGAATACTTTGGGTCTCTTGCAAAGTTGACATGAAGCCCTTTGGGCTTCACTTACTTTGCAAAAGACCCAAAGTATTCATGATTCCATGAACCTTCCTATAATCAAATTCATTTCTTAATTACAGGGTTGTAGCGAAGCTGAGGAAGTATCTGCTCTGAAGAACCAGTTGGCTGAAGTAGAGGAAGAAAAAGGCTCCCTTCAACTCAAACTGGTCGACTTTGATGATCTCAAAGCATTGCAAGGTTAGGAAGATAAACAAATCAACCTACACACTGTCTACTCTAGGATTTGAGTGGTGGGATGGGTAGTAGCGTGGTGCGCTCTCTACTGCATCTTTCAGAGAGATGGCCCTGCAGGGATTATTTTTTGGGGAGATTGTGTGAGATTTGCCCATTTTCTGCCAAAAATCTTATTGAAATTGGCTTGGTGGGAGAAAAATCTCTAAGCAAAATGTAACTAAGCAAAGGGTTTTGTTAAAATTACTTGCTAAAAATTCATGATTTCTAATCGGTTTTGGCCTATGGGATATTTCCCTCACGATATTCTGAGCCAGAATTATTCCTGCCCTGTCATATTTGACCTGTTGGCAGAATTAAATTTGCTTCACCTGAGGCAAATTTGGGTTGAGGTCAGGACATTTTAGTCTTTTACATTCTTCTTTCTCCCTCTCTCTCTGGGAGGGATCCCAACATGACTGAAATCATATTCAGTGTTAGATATAGGTTTGATTTTTACTGAGTCCCTGGGACCCAGGGCATCAACAAAAGTTGAGTCCTGAGTCCCAGCAAATTTCCCAACAAGCAAAATTTTTGCAATGCTAAACACTGAGAAATTGAGTAAAACTATAACTTTCAGGTCAAAGTTAAATGATAGTTTTCTGAATCAGTTGACACTGAGTGATTGTCGATCAATAACATAAAACAAGAAAGAAACAGTGATGGAGTTGTTGCCTATTAAACATCTTCTTTGATTTTAAGAAGTCTTTGCTTGACTCTCCAGTCTCCAGATTGTAATCATATCACAAGATTATCTGATATGTGCCTGTTGAAAATCGCTGCACAGTGCACCCGCTCATGAACGCATTCCATCGCTTTATGATGGTACATGTTATTGTATTGGTTTCAGGATTAACTTTATTAAGTTCTTTAAATGCTTGATACTGTTTCTAGCATGTTTCCTTGTGACAGTCGCATTTTTTACCCAGCAGCTATCCATTCATTCATCATTATCTTCATCATCGGGTTTTTATTAACATGCTGGTGCAGGAGCATTTCCCACATCAGTTGGCCCCTCTCCAGATAACTGGCTAGCTGCACAGGGCAGATATTACTTTGAGTCAGACTGCCATTTGTATATTTTTAACAAAGTTTTATAGCAGGATGCCCTTCCTTGAACAAACTCAGACACTTTTGGCAGTCCAAGACCTCCCCATGTACCCTCTGACTTGGGCTGTGTACTCCACCGTTGGCACCATGAATTAGATGTGCTCTTCTGCTGGACCACTGCTACAGCACCGGGAAGTCTCCTGCTATAAAGCTACTGTCAGCCAAGTTGTGACAGGCTAGTTTCTAGTTTTGTGTAGAAGCTTAGAGATGGGAGAACCTCCTGGGTTAATGAGCCCCATCTACCCACATGTTACAGGTGGTACTGGCCTACATGGCTACCAGTAGCAAGATCAATCTTGAGAAAAAGATTGGGTTTGGGAAAACCGTAGCTCATTATTTATAGCAGAGCCTCTTTCTGATTTCAACCATTGCCATGAACAATGGATCTCCAATGTAACAATGTACAAAAGGCTGATATTTAAGGGTTTTAACTCTCTTTACTATTGAACTGGCTTAAATTCAGTCTAAATTGCTGAAAATCTACTGCTTTTGATCTTGTGTCCAATGAATGCAAGCTACTTGGCTATCTTGCCTACGAATGATTTTCGTTGCGGATTTAGATATAACCATGTAAACACACACTGCATATTGTTTGCAAAATTCTAAAGTACATCATCAGATGAGAGAGCAGATGACAGTTGTCAGGAATGGTGAGAAAATGGTTTAACTCTTTGCCTACAAGTGTCGTCTGCTGATAACTTTTGCAAACAGTTTGCACCTAGATCAGGCCTGACAAAACGTCGGGCCTGATCAGGATCCAAACTGTTTGACACGCTGATGGTATTCTTGAATGAATTTTTCGGAAAAGTTGATTTTGAAAAAATCAGCAGACGACAACAAAGCTTGCAAAATTACCCAGTAGGCAAAGAGTTTAACCCTTAAAGCGCCAAGAAAAAAAATGCATCTGAAAATGTCGTCTGCTGACTTCGTCTGCTGCAAATAATTGCCTAACATTACTGACGAATTAAGTAAAGAAGCAAACAGCCTGGACCCAGAACAGACTGCTCCTATAGGAGCAGTCTGATCTGGGTCCACACTGTTTGCCATAGAGGCTTCTTAAACATTTCAGCAGACGAGAAAAGCAGACGACTTTTGTTGCGATTGGCGCATTAAGTGTTAAAGTGATCTTGTTACAGGTGACCTAGAATCCCAGCTGGCTGATTTAAAAGAGAAGATTGAGAGGTTAGAAGAGGAGAGACAGGCTGTTGACGAGTCCCTAGCTGAAGCTTGCCAAGAGAGAGATGACCTACAGAAGGTGGTGAATGACCTTCAGACTGACCTTGACAACACACAAGAAGCAGTTCAACAGGTAGTCAGGGTTCCCACAAGCTCTGGAAATCAAGGAAAACCTGGAAAATCACGGGGAAAAATTCCATGCATGGAAAAATCATGGAATTTGAAAAACCCTGAACAATCATGGAAAAATCATGGAATTTTGCGAAATAATTTGACGAAACCACCAGTAGCCAGAAAACTAGCTGTATGACACACAAGTTTTGTGTGTCTGACAGCTAGTTTTCTGACTACTGCTGGTTTCAAGTTTTGATCATTTCAAAATGCATGCATGGCCTACAAGCATGCTTATTTAAGTACATTACTGTTGCTGCATTCCACATTCCATATTTATGCTCAGCGTGGTGAGGATGTTGCTAAAAGGGGAGATTGGAGGCCATGCATTAAATAGTCATGGAAATTACATTGTTGATCATGAAAAATCATGGAAAAATCATGGAATTGTGTTTTTGAATTTCTGTGGGTACCTTGGGTTGTGCAATCTTGTAAATTATAATGTCTTAGGGACCAGATTTGTTTTCTTCAAATTATCAGTGTGAACCTTGGGTTGTGCAATCTTGTAAATTATAAACTCTTAGGGACCAGATTTTTTACTTCAAATTATCAGTACATGTAATTTAAATTAAGTGGAGTAAATGATTATTATATATAGCACCAAAAATGATTATTTTCAGTGATTTTGTCTAATATCTGGACTGTTTGGACTGGCACATGAGATTTCGGTACTTATTACATAGGCGAGAAGATACAAGCCTGAGCATCTGTGCAGCCATGACAGAGCCTTTGCTGCTAACATACATAAAACATGGAAGTAGATGAAGGCTTAAACTAATCCCACTAGACTAGATGAATGTGCATACATGTTTGATACACAAGCAGGCCTTCAGATTTATGGTGGGCCCGGGTCATTGTCCCATGATTTCAAAATATGGCCCACCACTTTCCAAGGCAGTGGGCCAAGTTGACCCATCCATTTTAGTTGTGAAAAAATCTCACTTTAATAAAAATATTCAGCTTACAGCGAGTCTAGGAACTCCACAAAACAGAAAGTACATGTAGGTAGTCAATACAGTAAAACATGTCTTAAGCAGCCACTTTAAAAAGACAAAACAAAGATCTTAATGACAAATGGTAGCCCTCTTGGAGCATGCAATACTTTTGACCTGCATTAAGCTATAATTGGTTTTGAAAACCACTTTTTGGTCGTTTTAAGAATGGCCGTTTTAGACAGGTTTTACTGTACTTGGGATGATGGGTCAGTTAAACACTAAAAGTGATTGCGTTAAATATATTTAGGCCTTTGACTTGAAGTGGTGATTTACCTAATTTCTCTAAAAATAATCACGCTCGACAAATGAAGCATTAGTATTTCTAGGTAGAATTGGGTTAAAGACAATTAGTCAATATTTATAATACATGTTAATCAAGTCTATGCTCAAGATGACTGTAAATTAGTGATGTGTTTGGATGTAAGATACTGTAAATTCGGAAATTTTAGCGAGGGTTTTATTTTGCGAAACTTCAAAAAATAAAACTCTCCAGAAATCAATCTATTGTTTACCGATGTAGGTCGCGAAAATTTCCTAATTTACAGTAGCTACCCTTGTGATGCTGATTTATCCTTTCAAACAAGTGTAGAAACAGTTCATGTAAAAAATATATTTATTCTGATCAGCTGGCTCTTATCCTATTTTACACTAAAGGGATAACTATTTTAAAAAAATCATTTGGAAATGTATATCTTTGGATATTTGGTAGGAAATTTAGTTTTACTGTGACCCTCCTACTGTAATTTTCCAGAAAGTAGAATTTTTTTTTTTATAATTTCTAAAAAAATTGTTTTTATTTTATCCACCGACTCTAGATATTTTTTGTTTTGTTGAAAAAAAGAATATATTTTTGAGGTTCTGTTCATGTATTCTTGAAAGTGCCACTGTTAAAAGTGATTGTCCTATGCAGGAAATACAGACTGTTGGTTTACTGTTTGTTCTAGAGATATTAAGAAAAAAGAAAGCTCTGAAAATGAAGAAAGCTCTGAAAATGACCAGTTGACTGGTCATTTTCAGAGCTTTTTTTTCTCGTCCCCCTGACCCTAAATCTGAAAAAAAATTCCTGTAAATTAAGTAATAATACAACTCTGGCCTAAAATGTAATGTCTGGCCTTATATCCAACAATATACCTCCTCAAATGAACCTTTTGAGCATAGTTATCCCCATTCTAATGCACTACTGTGCTTGTTTACCTTTAAAATCTTTGTTTTGTCTCAAATTAGAGCATTGCAAGCTGCATAAAGCTGTATGTCATCCAACGAAATGTGACCTTATCAATGACATCAAACTATTTCCAACAGTATATTGCGGATATATATTGTCACAAATTTCAAAAAATAGCAAGTGCATTAGAATGCTGTAGATTTAGATACAAAATTAAACAGTGTAGATCTAGATCAACTTACTTCTGAAGAAGCTAGAAAACTGCAAAATTTTAGATATCTAATTAACCCTTAATGCGCCAATCGCAACAAAAGTCGTCTGCTTTTCTCGTCTGCTGAAATGTTTAAGAAGCCTCTTTGGCAAACAGTGTGGACCCAGATCAGACTGCTTCTGTAAGAGCAGTCTGTCCTGGGTCCACGCTGTTTGCTTCCATACTTAATTCGTCAGTAATGTTAGGCAATTATTTGCAGCAGACGATATTAGCAGATGACATTTTCAGATGCATTTTTTTCTTGGTACTTTAAGGGTTAATTGCTAGTAGGACAAGGTTTGAATATGCATGTACATATTGTTGTAGATTCAAGCTGAGCTGAAGATTGAGAAAGATATGATTGCTCAACTTGAAGGTGAAAAGGTCAACTTAGAGGTCAAAGCTGCTGAAGCGGAGGAGTTAAAAGAAGGTACATTTCACCAACATAGATCTCATAAAATCATTCATGCACATGAGTGAAAGTTTTCAGGAATTTTCCTGAATTCAGTATTTATGTCTCCCCCTGGAAGGGTCGGGAGTCAAATTGTTTTTCCCCTTGCATCCTTCTGTCTGTCAGTCTGTCTATTTATCTGTCATGCACAAGAACCATAACTCTTGCATTTATATTTTCCCCCTTGCGTCTGTTCGTGGGTCTGTCCGTCACAAAATCATGTCAGCTCTATAACTTGATAACCGTCTGAGATATTTCAACGAAACTTCATACATTTTTAAAGCACATTAAGACAATGTGTTATGCATAAGAACCATAACTCTTGCATGTTTATTTTTCAAATTATTCTCCTTGTAACATAACTAAATGCAATTTGTGATTTTTTTTTATTCCTAATAGGGGGAGACATCTGTTTTTTCGTTGAAAAACAATTCTAGTTTGAGGCTGACTTTCAATAGAAAGTCAACCTAAAAATACTGAAATTGGCAGACTGACTATAATAACTTCTCTGAGATATATTTCAGAATAACTTGGTGAAACTTTAAATTATTAATAATTTGTAGGCATACTGCATGTTCTAGAATTTGTATGTTGAAATTTTTGGATTTCAAAATTTTGAATTTCTACCAAGCATACTGTATTGTGGACATACATGTGTCAAACTGTCATAGGGGATGGGATGGATATTGAGATATGTTTAGAGAAAGGAAACGATAAAGAGAATGGAGAAGCGTTCATTTTGCAACTTCTATTTTAAAATGAAAGACAACTTACTTATATCTGATACTGAATTAATTCAATTCAAGAGCCATCACTGTTTGGATTTAATGTTTATTTCTTTGTATAACTCATATGGGCCTCAACGCGAGAAAACCTGTCTTTCGAGGTATGGGAACAACAAAGGCGGAGACCAGCCTTCGCATCCGCGCCTACTGATCAGCACCTTTGTTATTCGATTTTTGGAAAGAATTATATCTTAACTTGCTACATGAGAAATTTCAATTTTCTAGCTAGTCTCTGTAGCTGAGGAGACTGGTTTGAGTCTCACGTTGTTATAAAACCAATTTTGTAGCGATGAGGCCTATATAATACAATCTACATTTAATGGATATACATCTTAAAAGTACATTTTTTGAAGTGGGATTTAGAAGAAAGTCTTCTGACTTATGGTAGTCTGTCTCTGATGTTAACCCTTAAAGCGCTACCTATAATTTGCAGCAGATGACAATTCCAAATTTGTCGCTTTTTCAAGAATAACAAATAAGGTATGATATTTCATGAGAATCGTCTGGTGGCAGACTATTCTCATGAAATATCATACCCTATTATTTTTCGAAAATTAAGAAAGATGTCGCAAAATTTGTCGTCTGCTGCAGTCGTGATTGGCGCTGTAAGGGTTAAAGTTCAGATGTTCAACTCAACACTGAAATTCAGAGGCAGGGTTTTCAATACCAACTACAAAATGCCCAATTGATTCCCTCATGAGATTTTGATGCTTAATTGCAAAAGTGGTCAGCTAAGGATCAGATGAGCCTGCACATTTATGCAGTCTTGCCAGAGCTTTCCTTGATAGTACATACAAAGTATGAAAGACGGAGATTCAGATCAAACTCAAGAATTATGGGCATCAACATGAGAAATTCTGTTTGGTTTGCGACAATGTTAGGTTCAATCTGGACCTATGCAAATCTGGCAGCGAGCACAGTGGCTCAGTGGTAGAGTGCTTGACTCGAGACCGAGGAGCTGCGAGTTCGAGTCTCACCAGCGTCAATGTGTTGTGTCCTTGAGCAAGACACATAAATCCTAGCTTAGTACTGGTTCAGCCCAGGAAGACGTGTTCCTATATAACTGAAAGATTTTTGATGGACATAAAGAAGCAAATCAAACAAACAAACGATGCTCATCTGGCAGTTGCTGTTACAGGGTTCACACATGCTTGAAAACTATTTGAATATGGAGGGCTTTTTTGAAAATTATATCTTCATTGAAAAGTACTGGAAAATCATTCTCAGGCCTGGAAAAGTCCTTAAATTTTACTGTTTTCTGTAGGACTTATCATTGTTGATAGATACCTAAATCCATATATAATTGCTGTGCCTATATTCGGTGCAGCTATGCTGCACCAAATATAGGCACAGCAATTTTATACTAGTTTTCTAATACTATTTTCTTCATTTTCTCAGTCTAGACTTTCTGAAATAGAATTTTAACATGTAAATCTTAATCAGTATTTTTCATAAACTTGTGTAGTCCTTGAAATCATAAGAGAGTATTTTAGAAGTTCTTAGAAAGTGCTTGAATTAAACAGAAATGTGTGTGTATGAACCCTGTGTTATGGTAACAACTATATGAGCCATGGCATTGGATTTCCAACAATGTGGTATGTGCGACCAGCAAATATTCAGATCAGCCTGCGCATACCCGCAGTCTGATCAGAGCCTTTGCTAGTCGCTTGAATATTCATTGAGTGTTAAGCTACTGACTGAACATCATTTGGAGCTAAGCTTAAAAGGAGGCTGCATAGGCTCGTCTGAGTCTATTCATGTCAATATGCCACATTGTTGGAAATCACATGCCACAGCCCATATTTGAATAATATTTCAGAGGCAGAAAGGAAGGGTCTAGAGCTTGAAGCACATATTGATTCACTGAAAAGAAAACTGGAACAAGATATGCAGCAACCTCTCATAGACATTGAAAGAGAGCGAGATGAACTCAAGCTGAAGGTTGGAAAAAAATACAGTAAAACCTGTCTTAACCGGCCACTCAAAAAGAACACCAAAAAGTGGATTTCAATACCGATTATTGTTTAATGCAGGTCAAAAGTATTGCAGAATGCTCCAAGAGGAGCATTCTGCAACACTTTCGACCTCCATTAAGCTACCATTTTCCATTTTGTCAATTTTTAAGTGGCTGCTTAAGACAGGTTTTTCTGTACTCATTTCACCCAATTGTTTTACCCACAAATTATAAAAAATGACTCTCCTGACTAACAGTGCAGACCCAGGTTAGATCACAGGGGACAGGCAGTCCAGCTTAATAACATGCCCTCTTGGCTAATACTGAAGTAATTTATTACTTTGTGACAAACTGTAAAGACTAGACTCGTCCCTCTAGGTTAGATGCTGCTTATTGATGTTTTGGATGGACTGTTTCACTGTAATACTGAACTTCTGGAGAAAATAAAATGAAATGATGCACTACCTGATCTGTGCCATTGCTGTTTCCAAAGTAACCTTTTAGGATTATTTAATCAACAGTTGGTTAAATAGATTATATATAAGTATACAAAGCAAGCCTTTTACAATTCTTTAGATTTTTGCAATGGAAACATTATAAACCACAAATGTGACAAAATATACTCAGAAAAACAATTGAAGGATATTTAGATACAGTTCCATCTCTAACATTTAATACAATAAAAACTAAACTAATTATGCATGCATTTCATAGTTCCAGATATCTGCAATCAAAATAAATGTTTGATTTAAGTCACGCTTCAATGATTAAAGTGCAGTATATGTCTAAATGGTGCAACCCTCTATACTGAAAAGTAACAAGCATTCAAAAATGATTGAAACCCATTTTTATCGTTTGTATTCCATAATGGCCAGGTCCAAAATCATTGCTGGCTCTCAGCCAAAGGTATGACACCTAATTTTGTAGTTTTTGTAAGTGTTTACTTCCAATTTGTAGTCATATTGGCTGGGAGTATGCCATATCTGTGCATTTTTGTTGAAGAAGTTGTCACGTTATTAGGTGCAATTACTAATAAATGTGTGTGAACACTTGTCTGTGGTCAGAATTAGAGCATAAGTAATGAACAGGTAAAGGTTGCAGCATAAAGTATAAACGCTCAATTTTTTGCTTGTGAACTTTGGATAAAGAGGGTTGTTGGTACATTTGGTATGGTACTGTATCGTAACCAATGACCCGTAATTTTTATTTTGCATTCTGCTGAATTGCTTTTTGGTAGCTCTATCAGATATGAAAATGCCTTGTATGTAAATTATTTTCTCAACTGTTATATAGTCAAACGAATTTTAATATCCTTCAATTGTTTTTCTGAGTATATAACTGACAGATGTCATGAAATATCAAACTTTACTTTCCTTTAAAATCAAGAAAGTTGCTGCAAAATTTGTCATGATTTGCCCCTTAAGGGTAAATTAGACACAAAAAGTACTAACTCTTCATGCTCGGTAATTTTTCATGCTTTTGTTGTTGTATTGTCAGCTGACTTTTTTTTCAAAAATAATTTTTTTCAAAGAATCTTCAGGAACACTATCAGAGTGTCAATCAGGTTGGACCCAGATCAGGACTGACCAAATGTCGGTTCTGATCTGAGTCCAAACTGTTTGCAGAGGTTATAAGCAGATGACAAATGTCACCGCTGGCAAGGAAAGAGCTATTGAAATATCTTGCTACATGGCTTATTTCTATATTTTTGCAGGTTGTCAGCCTTCAGGAAGATGCAGCTAGTCATGATCATATCAACAAAGAATTAAAAGACACACTTAATTCTACCACAGTAGAGCTCAGGGATAAAGAAGCAGAATTAGCCACTGTTCAGTCAGAGTTAGCTTCCTTGAGAGCTCAGTTGGAGAACCAGCTCAAACAAGTAGAGGATCTAACTGCTGCAAAGGTAAATATTTAATGATGACCCAACCTTTTCAGTTTGGGAAATGAGGCTTGTCATGGTACAGCATGCTTCCGCTGTTTGAAGGGTGATAGTAGCGGACGCAACTCGCATATCTTTCAACTTTCAGATATTCCAAAATTAAACACAAATATATCATATGAGGATCTGGGTGCCATTAAATTGTGAAATTTGCATGTATTTGAATGGAAAATAGGCCATTGGCCCATATGTACAGGGATGAGAAAGTTCAGGATTGATCAGGATTTCCTGATTGAGCACTGGCATACAATATACATAATGTTGATCTAATTTGGGTTAAAACTTAATTTTAACATTGTTAAATTGATTTTTTACCATAAAATAAGCATAAACTAAATGATTTCTATTGGTATTTTGTGAATCTAAGCTTTTAATAAGTCATATAAAAATCTGTTTGGCTCCGTTCAGGATTCATTTACTAGATTTTCCTGATTGAGAATGGCCGACTATTCTCATCCCTGTGTGTAGGGTCCAGTCATCATTTTAGGCCTGCATTATCCCTGCTGAGCTTGGAAATATATTATAATGACATGATGCATATGGGGGAAAAAAGGCTTGAAACCCAGCTTCATGACATAGCTTAAGAGCTAGCCCATAACATAGGTCTGGATAAGCAAAACTTTCAGTGTAAAATTATTGTGAATATTTTCTTGTTCATAAGTTATAACATTTGTTTTTGGTGCTCAGCAGAACCGTCTCAATGAGAACCCACAACATATGTTTTGGTTGAGAAATAAAAAAAAAAATTTAATCATGCACTCTTATATAGACCCCTGTCATGAGATTTGGTACCAGTCAAGACTTAGACAAACCTTCACTACTTGCACACACAAAGTATGGCAGAAAATGAAAAGTTTGGCCAAAACATAGACATCTACCACTAATGGATAGCTGGTCATGAACATGGAGAGATTTTCCTCACACATGCTACAAATACGCTAGTGTAGTTCTTGTGTCTATCTTACTGTCAGATTCTGGTATTAGTTAAATTTTCATATTGGGTCCGCTACTATCATCTGCACAGAAGATATTGCTTTTTAATTTTGGGTGTGGATATATATTGAAGGATACAGAAATGAAGGGTTAACATTTGAGGTTATTTAAAGTGATCTGTTTGATGTTAAATATAGCCTACCAGAACAGAGGTAATGGGTTGGTGACAATTGTTTAGGTTTGTATAATCTTTTACATATATTTTTTGACTAAACATTGGGCCAGTTGAGCCAAAAAAAATTAGCGTTAATTGTGATTATTTTCTTACCCATTAGTTTAAACATGTGTTTTGGGTGTTCAAAAGAACAGTCTCATCGAGAAGGTTCTTTTAAGTACACACAACATAACTTTTGGTTGGGAAATAAGAAAAATAATTTTCTGTAACACACCCTTATCTGGAGGCCTGCTAAAGTTAAGTTTTATACTCAAATGAAAATGTATTTAACATCAAACACATTATAAAGATTACTCACCTCTATGTTTACCCTGTATTTCATCTGTTTAGTATATTAGGGCCAGCACATGAGATTTTGATACTTATTGCATTGAGTAAGCAGTGAATACTCCAAACCTCCAGATGCTCGCACACACAAAATGCAAGTGTAGAGAAAGGTGGTTGTACAAAAAAAAAGACATCTAGGCAAGTTAAAAGAATGCTTTTACTCAGAAGCAATAAGGGAGTGCAGTGGCTCAGTGGCAGAGTGCTGGACTCACAATCGAGGGTTTGCAGTCTCGAGCCTCACTGGCATCACTGTGTTGTGTCCTTGAGCAAGGCACATTAATCCTTGCTTAATACTGATTCAACCCAGGAACACCAGTCCTGACATGACTGAGAAATTGTCTGGGATGTAAAGAATCAATCAAACAAACAAATCAGAAGCAATAAGAGGCAAAACTTCATGAGCTGTATCTATAAAAAGGTTTAGCAGTGCAAGGTTTAAAAGGATGCATAATTTGCTTTATCATATGACGTCACGTCTTGGAGTGAAATAACCCCATGCAATAAAATCGATAAACCACTAGTGGTTTACAGATTTATGGGAAACTTTATGAGGTCCATAACAACGTTGCATACATAATGACAAAATTATAACGTTTTTACATCAGAAATGTGATTTCAAAGTAGTCTCAATGTCATATGATAAATAGAATCTAACATTTGTGATCTTGTATTGTTGAAAGTGCTCTTGTATTAATCTTGTTGCGAAAAAGAGATAGAATGTTCGGCAAGCCTCACATTTTACCTCTTTTCCCCAACTCCTTTTATAAATTCAATAATGTAAGATTCTGTATTTAAGACACTCTAGAAACATTCTCAAAGTAGTTAAGGTTTGATTCTTCTACCAACAAATGATAAGTTGTCATTGAAAAAGGTGGAATGGCAAACATTGAAGGAAGTCCAAATGAAACAAGATATTGAGCACATTTTTTTCACATTAAGCTTAATTGATATGATATTCATATGGCATTCCAAAATCAGACTTACTTATTATTATCAGGTCTCCAGATAAGAGTGCCTAATTGAACATTAATTTTCCATTTCTCAACCAAAACATATGTTGTGGGTACTCAATGAGACCATTCTTTTGAGCATCCAAGGCATGTGTTTAAACTGATGGGTTTGAAAATAATTACAATTTTAAGTACAAAATAGCCAGCGGACATAATCAGGAAATGCCACAAATCACAGATATGTTCTCAAGAGGAAGAGCTACAAGAATGTGTTCTCTTTGCATGCTAGGTAGTTTTTTTTTTGTTGTCTGCTGATTTTTTTTAAATCACCATTTCTTAAAAGATTATTTTAGCAATATCATCAAAGTTTCAAGTAGTTTGAATTTTGATCAGGCCTGACAAAGTGTTATCAGCAGGTGACACTAGCAGAGTCTGAGTTAAATGTACAAATAAGACCAAATAAACCATCACATACCTTGATAACAATTTCAGGGATAAAAGAGAAAACAGAATACACAACCAGCTACAACCATTACTAACTTTATAGTATATGGGTGATCAACCGGTTTCGGCCTAACAATGGCCTTTATCAAGATGAAAATATAAGAAAAAAATGTCCCTGAAGTAAGAAAAATGGAAAAGTTTTACCACGTGACTTCTATTGTTGAAAACGGAAGTAGACTGGTCTGGTTTTATCTGGATCAGATTTGCATAATACAGTGCAAGGAAGTCTTTAACTGGAAGCTTTGAATGGGTATCTTGTAAATGTCTCTTGAGCTGCATGATTTATCCCACATAATCCCCTTAATGTGCCAATCGCAACAAAAGTCGTCTGCTTTTCTCATCTGCTGAAATGTTTAAGAAGCCTCTATGGCAAACAGTATGGACCCAGATCAGACTGCTAGTCTGTTCTGGGTCCACACTGTTTGTTTCTATACTTAATTCATCAGTAATGTTAGGCAATTATTTGCAGCAGACAACTTCAGCAGATGACATTTTCAGAAGCATTTTTTTCTTGGCCCTTTAAGGGTTAAGGTCTGGCTGTCTTGTAAACTTTGTTTCTGAGGTTAAGGAGAAAAGAACTGTAAGACTGAAATGAAGGTATTTATTTAGTGATAAGATTTTGTTACTAAGCACATAGCAAGTAGCGAAGTGTCCATACACATCTGGTCAGAGCCATCACTGCTTGCATACACAGTGTATGGAAAAGGTTCAGACCAAAAATTAGACCTCTAGCACCACTACATAGCTACCCATGTACATTTGAGTCTGTAGAAGAAATTTCTGTACTTATTGCAAAGGTGAGCGGTAAGGGCTCAGGAGAGACGGTCTGTTCATGTTCTACACTGTTTGCTTTCAGAATCTACTTTTAGAATTCAAATGAAATTGAAATTTACAACCAGGGTTTGCACAGGCTTGAAAATTACTTGAATATACAGGACTGTCTTGAAAAGTCCTTGAAAATTAAATTTGACTTAAAAAGTACTTGAAAAGCACTCAAAGGCCTTGAAAAGTCCTTGAATTTGACCATTTACAGGAGGTTGGAGACAATTGGGGTGCCTTTTATTTGGTGCAGCATAAGCTGCACCAATTAATTTTCTTATATACTAATAGTACAGTCGGTAGCGAGTCCAACTGCATATCCAGGGGTTGCGAGTTCGATCCCGGCCCAGTCCCATACTTTCGTGAAGGTTGATCATGAAATAATTTCTACGGTCATTCTCCTCTTTCTGCTGATTTAGGAAGGGTTGTTGTCAGTTACAAGCAAAAGTATGTGTACAAAGTACTGGTTTACCGCTAAGTCAAGCTTACCCAGGAAAAAAGTGTAGTTAGGTGAGCTGACTGTCCTGACATGACCATAGCTGATGACTGGGACTTAAAGAACCAAACCAAAACAGCCCATTAATTTAGTGGCTGGTGAAATCAAAGAAATAATCCATGATCAGACTGGTCTTCTCTGAAATGTGACTATTTTGTTTGCACCTTCTTTTCGTATCTGAATAATTTTTAATGAGGCAGTCATAGAGTTAAATATTCTTTATTAGCTAATTCCTGGCCCTAGATTCTGTTGTTGGTAAAAATACAATATAGGCCCTTTAATTTACTCAATGTGTCATCTTGCATTAAAAGATGTCATCATAAGAAAAATTAAAAAAAAAGAGACTTGAGTGAGTACAGTTCAGTCCCTTTATAACTTTATAAGAGAATCATATTATAAATGGACAAATTTATAGTCTATGACACTATATTTGGGGTCCATAGGAACAGACTTCTATAAGCAATCATATTTTAAAGCGACAAACTGACGTGCCTGATCTGGATCCAAACTGTTTGACACTGATGGTATTCCTGAAAAATTGACTTTGAAAAAATTAGCACACAACAAAAGATTAATGAACATTTCCTAGAAGGTAAAGAGTTAAAGTTAAGCAACCACTCATTTAGATGATTGTAAAACTAGAAACGATGCCAAAACCTATATAACAATTGTTGGCATTTTCACATTTACTAGCATGATAAATACAACATCTTGAGAGACTTAAAGCGAGAAAATTCTTCATTTGTCGGTATTTTAGTTTTTATGAGCAGTTGAAATTTTGTGCTCAGTTGAGTTGAGCATGGAAAAAGTTTTATAACCTGAAGAGTATCCTAGTTGACCTAATAAGTGCACTATGTAAATCTTTTTTCTAAAATTATAGCCTGTCTTTTGAAAGCAGAGAAGATCCAGATCTGCTGGCTTCTGATGAAACAAGCAGATCTAGATCTATACTGTTTTCATCCTGACCACGATTTCATATTAATAAAAAAAATAAAAACACTGGAAAAATCAGACATTCATATTGTTTAAGCTACTTATGAAGTGCTTAGCGCGTGCTGAATTCTTTACCTACTGGTGTCGTCTGCTTGTAACTTTTGCAAGCAGTTTGGAACCAGATCAGGTCAGACAGAATGTCGGGCCTGATCTGGATCCAATCTATTTGACACTCTGATGGCATTCTTGAAAGCCACTTTTGAAAAAGTTGATTTTGAAAAAAATCAGTACACAACAAAAACAAATGAAAAATTTCCCCAGGGGGCTAGGATTTAAAAGAACATGAGTTCTTACTAGGTTATCAAATGTGGTATGTTGTTTTTATCAAACTGACATGTATTTCTTTATGTTTAGGAGGAACTGCAGCTGTCAGCTTTGGCTATGGAAGAAGAAGGCCAGAATTCTAAGGAGAAGTTGAATCAGTTATCAGAAGAAACTCAGTATCTCAGGGAACAAGAACAGTTGAAGCTCCTAGAACTTCAGTCAAATTACGAGCAGATGTCAAACACGCTCAAGAAAACTTCAGCTGAATTATCCGATTCAGTAAATACTATAGATGATATTAAATCGAAATTGAAGGAAAAGGATGACCAGTTGACCAGTGCTAATGAAGTCATTGAAGGATTGACAAAACAGAGTGAAAATGACCAGTTATGTGTTCACCAACTAAAAGAAGAAATACGTGACTTTGTATCAGTGTTAAGTAGTAGTGATTTAGAGGAGGCAAAAATAGCCGTAAAGTCATTGATGAATGAAAAAGAAAACTATAAGGAGGAAGTGACTAATTTACAAGGAAAAATATCAGAGTTGGAGACAGAGTGCAGTGACAAGGTGTCGGATATTATGAAACAGAAAACTGTAGTAGAAGAGGAATTAGAAAAGTTGAAACATTCAGTAGATCTGTTGAATGACAAACTTCTGAACAGACAAAGTGATTTTGAAAAAGAAAGGACAGATAAAGAAGCTATTCAAAGAAAGCTAGAGGATACTTTACTAGAATTGAGTCAACAAAATCGAGAAATTAGTCTTTTGAAAGAGGGTCAGCTAAAAGGAGGTGAATTGGAGACAAAAATTCAAGCTCTGCTTATTCAGTTAAATGATGCAGAGAATAAAATATTAGAAACTAACAATACTGTCCAGGATCAGTGTAAACAAATAGATAAACTCACCGACGATTTGCAGAGATCTTCTAAGGACATTGAGACATACAAGAATGAAATAAGGGATTTGCAGAGTGCTTACGATGGGAAAGATAATCTTATCTCAGAAATTACAAACAATAACCATAAACTTGAAGAAACTTTTAAAGAACTACAAACAGAGTGCCATAATTTGCAGACGAATGTATGTGAAAGAGATGAAAAAATAATGTCTCTGACTAACTCTGCTGAAGAAATAAATAACTGTCTCAAGGAAACACAACAGAAGTTTTTTGAAGTGACCTCTCAGAAAGATATTATTGAATCTGAAAATATAGAATTAAAAGAGGAACTGTTTCAAAGACATTCAGCCACAACAAATCTTCTTCAAAAACTTAGTGTAGAATCACAAAAGAGGTTGTCTGAGGAAGAACAGATAGCAACTCTTAAAACAAGCAATGAAGAAACAATGCAGTGTCTTAAGTCTCTTGAACAAGAAACAGAACACGTAAAGAATGAATTGCAGTCAGCACAACTAGAATTAACTGAAATCAAAACTTTGTGTTCAGAAAAGGATACGAATATTCAGAACCTTACTGAGACAGTTCAAATGGTGACAGTTGAAAATCAAACGCTTCATATTTTGAGTACTGAGACATCTGAGAAATTGCTCACATCACAGTCTGCACTCCAGGAGATGACAGAAAAACTAAGATCAGCTGAAGAAGCACTCACAGCGCTGCAAGCAGATAACGAGAAACTCCAAAAACAGGTTAGTGGAATGCAGCATGAATGTATCTTAAAGCATGAACAGTTATGTACTCTTCAAGCCACCTTGTCACAAGTGCAGAATGAAAATGATCAGTTTGAATTGGAACTGCATTTATTGGAAAAGCTTGCTCTAGACTGTTCTGGTGAAGTTAATTCTCTCCTGAAGCATGTTTGTTCTTTAAACTCTGGAATCCAGGAAAAGATTTTGTGTATGTTTCCACATAAACAATCTGAAGATGTGCTTGAAACTGCATGTGATGAAACATCTAATGACTTCAAAAGTGATTCTATTGTAGTTTCAATGGACACTAACATTTCAACTACTGGTGACTTTGAGAATGTGCATGGAATGCCAGCTTGTAGAGCCCGCTTAAAAAGCATGTCTGTTAAATTAAATGATACTACACGAGAGCTGAAAAATTTAAATACAAACACTATGAAAGTATTTGACAGTATTAGTGACATGTCTCAAAGTTCCAAAGACTTGGAGTCAGTATTAACTTCTTTACAAAGTGAAAACTGTGATCTCAGGGATTGTGTGCAAAATATTCAATATAATTTAACCGAAAAACTTTCAGAAATAGAAATCCTTAAATCTAGTCAGATCGAGTCAGAAAAACTGGTAAAAGAATTATCCAAAAAGATTCAGAATTCTGAAGTTGAGGAATCATTGTCCAAACATGTGTTAGAAACGGAATCAACGAAATCCAAAGAAGAGCATTCATTAGAAACAGAAGACGACAGTACAGAAGCAGCTGCTGACAGTCTTCCACATGAAAAGCCAAACTATGGTCTTGACAAAGATGACTTGTTGTTGGAAAATCAAGTTCTCAAATGTCAGATATGTGACTTGAATGCAAATTTGAAAATATTTGAAGAAAAGTGTTACCTATTAGAAGCAGAGGTAAAGGTTGTTAAGCAACACTGGACAAAGATTCAGACAACTTTATCATCCCTAGAAAGTTCCTATAAGACTGCTATAAAAGAAAAAGAGCGCTTACAATGTAAATTTGATTTTACCAAGGAAAAAATTGATCTAATGCATGAAGAGCGTGATAAGTACAAATCAGAGGTTCAGAAACTTTTAGAAGAAATGAAAGCATTATCTAGTCATAACCAGTCAAGTATTTCTTCAACAGAAATAAACACAGACATTGTTGAAATGGGAAGCCAAACTAATGACAATAGTGGAAAACTAAAAATTGTCTCTGAGGATAACCAAGATGATTTACAGGAGACAATAAAAACTTTAACAAATGAAAGGAACACTTTATCAGATTCCATTTTAGCTTTGAAAACTGAGCTTCAAGAACATAGAAGCACCTGCAATGAGTTACAGATGCAGAAGGGTGACCTGCAAACTGCACTAGACGGCCTAACTCTGGAACTTAAACAAACCAATGAAAGAAGCGATCGATTGCAAAGTCATAATTGCTCATTAATCTTGGAAAAGGAATCCATTGTTGAAGAACAGAAGAAATTGTGTGATGAAAATGAGGTCAATAAAAATTTAGTTGCAGAAATGAAGAAAGAAATTGGTGAATTACAAGCCAAACAGCTGCAGTTAGAAGATACAAATATATCTTTGAAACAACAAGCAATGTCACTTGATTGTGAAATGGAAAAGGCTTTAAAAGAAAAGGAAAATTTAGAAAAAGAAGTGATCCAGAAAGATTCTGAATTGAAGTATACAGAAGATTTACACCGAACTGCTCAGAACGAAAATGAAGCTCTTTCTTTGAAATTATCTATTTTAGAAAATGATCTTCAGAATGCTCTTGATCAGTATGATTCCTCCAGATCAATTTCAAATGTTTTAAATTTAAGCTTAAGACAGGGAAATAAAAAGTTAACTGAATTGGAGATGACCAAGCTGAACCTTCAAGATGCTAATACAAAGTTGAAAGATACAGCCGAAACTTTAAGACAGGAGAGGAAACTTTTAGAAGTTACTATTGAAGAACTAAAAAGTAATTATGTACAGCTTGAGAATGAGTCGAAAACATTAACAAGAGACATGTCAAATAAAATTGTTGAGCTGGAATGTACAAATATGTCCAAAAATGAGGAGATAAAATCAATGCTTGATCAGCACAGGCAAGAAGTATCTGAATATGATAGAAAAAGTAAAGAAAATGAACTTAACACAGTGTCATTGCAAAATAAAATGCAGCAGCTTGAAGAAGAAAATAAGTCTAGCAAGTTTCATCATGACGAAATGAAGGAAAGAAATAGTTATTTGGAGGACAATATAGCTGAAATAAAGAAATCACTCGTTGATGTAGAGTATGTTGTGCATAGTAAAACTGAAGAATCAACAGAACTTGAGTCAAAGCTAAGAGAAGCAGAAGAAATGTTAGCAAGCAAGTGTGAGGAATGTGAATTAGTAAGAAACAAACAAATCCAGTTTAAAGATGAAGTGGAAACCAGATCTATTCAGTGTGACATACTTTTGGAGGAAATATCTGATCTCAATTTGAATGCCCTTTCCCTAAGAGCAGATTTACACAAAAGTCTAAAGAATTTACATATGGAAGGCCAAGAACGAAAACAGTTACAGGAAGCTAATGATGCATTTCAAACTGAAAAACAGACACTTCGACAAAGCATAAAAAGTAATTCAGAAAGAAATGTGGAACTACAGACAGTAAATGAATCTTTAACGACAGAAAAAGAAAGCTTAGTTGAGGAAATTGAAAAATTAATTCATGAAAATGAGACCCAGAAAAGCTTGATACTGACCATGAATGTTGAAAGAGATGAACTTAAAACAAAAGTGCAAAACTTGGAGGAAGCTAATTGTTCTTTAAACCTTCAAATACAGTCATTAGAGTCAGAGGTGCAAAGAAGTCAAGCATCTAGTAAACTGTTGGAAGCTGATGTGGCCCAGAAAGAGTCAGATTTAATGGAGGCACATGTTACTTCTGAGATGCTTCAAAAGGATAATGATTCTCTTTGTTTGAAAGTATCTCTCATGGAAAATGAATTACAGAAGGCTCTTGATGAATGTGATTCTTCCACGTCTGTAGTAAGCAGCATTAAATGCCAATTAAAAGAAGTCAACAAACAGTTGACAGAAATAGAAATGTTAAACAAAAACGTAAAAGATGAAAAAAATAAGTTAGAAGAGGTAATACAAAATTTGAGCCAGGAGAAAGACAAGATACAACTTCATTTTGAAGAACTACAAAATGACCATATGCAGCTGAAGAATGAAATTCACACGGTGACAACAGATAGTTCAAAGAAAATATGTGACCTTGAAAGTAGGGTTGTTGCTGAAATTGAAGAGAAAGACAACTTAAACCATAAATTTAAACATCAAAAAGTTGAAATAGAAAATCATATTAGGATGCTTAAAGAATATGAAGATTCTAACATCGCATTGCAAACTCAACTACAGTCCTCTGAATCAACTTTACAGGCCCTAGAATGTGAAGCTGGTGCAAGATGTTTGCAAATTGATGAATTGACTGGAAAAAATCAGTGCCTTGAATCAACAGTAGTTCACTTACAAAATTTATTAGCTACATCACAATCTGCCTTAGATTTGCAAACAAACCAAATGACAACCCTAGAATCAAAGCAAATAGATTTAGAACAATCATTTTCTGAAAAGTGTACTGAATTAGCTACATTAAGTAATGAATCAAGGGAAGTCATAGAAGCAATAAAAATTCAATCAGAAATATTTGAAAAGGAGGTGTTTGATTTGAATTTGACAGTATTTTCATCAGCTTCATTATTGCAAAAACAATTGAACTTACACAAAAAGTTGAAGGTGGAAAATGCAGTTTTGCAAGATGAAAACAATCAGAAAAATTCTGAATTGACTGAAAAAACTAATTTAGTTTCTTATTTGCAAAGACAGTTGGAAGTTATTGAAAACAATTTACAAGAAAGCTCAACATTGTTGGTAAATAAAGAATTGATTATAAAGGGAAAAAATGACATTTTGATTAAAATTTCTGAAGCTCTCAATGTTCAGGAATATGATAGTAATGAGTTGGTTTCAAAAGTTGATAGTTTGCTTAATCAGTCAAAAGAGAAAGATGAAAAGATTGTTGGTTATAACCAGGAAGTACAAACTCTACTTCAAGAAAACAGAGACCTGAAGATGGTAATTGATGAAATTCAGGCATTAAACTCATCAGCTAAGAATGATCTAGATACAAGAAAAGCTGAAAATACAATCTTGATTAATACAAATGCCAAACTAATGGAAGATATTGACAATCTTAATGGGGAAATTGCTGAATACAAGAACAGACTTCTTATAGCGGATAATGTAATTTCAGATTCAGAAAGTAAAATTACAAGTCTAACCTCCAATTTGAATGATTTAACAACTATGAACAATCAGTTAACTGACCATCAAAATGAAATGGAATCAAAATATCAATGTTTATTGAATGATCTGTCTGAAAACCAGGCAATATTATGTAGCCTCCAAAGTTCTCTTAAGGACAAAGAAATATTATGTACAGATCTTTCGGCTAAGTTGGTAGATGCCAATGAACAGATTGCATGCAGAGATACTGAATATAAACTATTAGAGTCAATAAATGGACAATTGCAGTCAGATAATTTACAACTTACGTACTCATTGGAATCCAGTAATAAAGGGCTCACATCAAATGAAACTTTACTTAAGAAAATATCACAGGAGTTTGAAGATAGAAATAAAGATTCTGAAATTTTGCAGTCTTCTCTTCAAGAACAAAAAGACCAGATTACGACTTTAAATAAGGTTAAGGAAGATTTGCAGGAAGATCTGGATATTAAGTCAGGTTTACTTGCCGATTTAGAGTTCAAATTTGTTATTGCAGAAGGCAAATTCACAGAAACTCTTGGTCACTATGATGTTTTGGAGCAAAAACTTGAAACTGTTGAGTCAGAACTTAGCAGATTGAGAGATAAACTACTTGTGTTATTGATGCAAGTGTATGACAGTACCAAATCAACAGATGACCCGTCTTCTCCATCTAGTCCTTTTGAGCATTTAAGTGGTGCTGAAGAATTCTTGGCTCAAAATGAGGATTATTTGTTGACTGAATTGACCAAAGAATATCAACTATTAATATCAAGCAATAAAGATTTGAAGGCATCCTGCAAAATTAAAACAGATGATATTGACAGTTTACAATTGAAAGTTAAAGAATCCTTTGATAGAGGCAATGTATTAGAATCCAGGATTGGTGAACTGCAAGGTTTGTTAAATGAAAAAGAAACTGAGCTAAGTAATTTAGCAAACAATGTTCATGAACTTGATACAAACTTGCTGAAAATAAAAGAAGAGCGCAACCTTAAACTTGAATTGCAGGCTGACAACATAACAGATCTTGTTACGCAACTTGATAATTGCACCCACCAAAAAGATGAACTTGAATCTAAGTTAAATGATGCAGTGTCCAACTTGGCTAACACAGAAGCCGCTCGCAATGATCTGGAATGCAAACAGAGGACAATTGAAGTATGTTTAGAAGAGAAGTCTGCAGCATTGGAAGTTCTACAAGATCAATTTAGCTCTCTCAGTGATGAGAATGGGAAACTAGTCAAGTCATTGCATAAAAGTGAATGCATTATTTCAGACAAAAATGTTCAAATTGAAGAATTAACCATTGCAAACCAAGGCCTAATACTGGAAAAGTCTAAGCTTGAAAAATCAGAAAATGATCTGACAATTCTATTGCAATCTGAGCAGCTAAAGCTGGAACAAGCTGAAACTCAAGTAACAAGCAAACAAAAAGATATAGAGCTACATGAGGAAGAAAATGTTAGAATTGAAACTGAGTTGAACTCATCAAAAAAGAAAGTTGAAGATCTTTCATCTGAAGTGTCTTACTTAGAATCATCTGTTGAAAAATATAAAGAAGATATTCTTTCATTAGAAACATCGCTGTCAGATTTAAAGGATAATTTGTCTGATGTGAAGCAGATTAATAAAGATCTTTATATGCAAATTAATGACAGGGAAATGCAATGGCAGATTCTATCAGATCAGTGCAAATCATTAGTTGAAGATAATACATCTAAGGCTGCTTCATGCAGAAGGCTTTCTTTTGACAATGAAATGTTTAAGCGAAATGTAGAGCGATTTGAAGAGCGTATAGATGAAGCTGTGACCAAAGAATCAGAACTTAAATGTTTTGTTGACACCTATTCAATGGAGATTGAAAAAATGAAAGATGATGAGAAACAGCTGTCAGAAAGTCTTCACCTGATGAAAAATGATATTGAAACTCACAAACAGACTATTCAAAATGAAAAAGAAGCACACCAAGAGACAAAACAAGCAATGGAAAAAATAATTGAAGAACACAGAGCAACTGTTGTTGAGTATGAGACCCAGATTAGTCTTGTGAAAAGTTCTTATGATGAGCTACTTGAAAAAGATATCAGCATACAATCTGCATATAATGATTTTGTATTTAAAACAAAAAATAGGGAGACCTCGAAAGACACATTGCTGCTTGAAAACCAATCTTTATATTCACAGATTGAAAATTTAGAAAAGCAGCTATTGGAGCAACTTCAATGGGTGTCAGAACATAAGAAGGACTCTGAGAAAAAATCCAAAATCATTGAAGAGCATCAAAGTTTAATGTGTAAAGCTACCAATCTCGAATCTTCAGTGCATGAGCTAAAAGAAGACCAAAAGTTGAAATTGAGTTTGATTGAGTCATTGAAAAAAGAAACAGCAATGCTTAAAAGCCAACTTCAAGATGCTGAGATCAAGTCCTTAGCTTTAGTGGTTGGCCTTGAAACTGAGAAAGATGCTCTTGCGGCTCAGCTTGAAGATTTACATTTGCAGCAAGCCTCTGAAGTGGCCATACAGAAAAACAATGTAGAAGGATTAGAAGCATCGGTGAGTCAGTTTGCACGAGAGTCCACAGATATGCAGCAAGAATCAGATCAACAATCACAAGAAACAGAGGAAATGTTTACCAGTCATGTCAGTAGTTTGACATCTGCTTCAAAAGAACTTGATATTTCAAATATTGATCATTTAACCCAAATAATTGATGATGTGAATTCTGAAAAATCAACCTTAGAACTGATCAAAACTGAACTCGAAGACAAGCTTGAAATTTCCAGAAATGACTGTGAAAAGGCATTAAGTGATCTTTCAGATACTTTAAAGGAGGTAGAAAAATTGAGTTGCCAAGTAAGAGAAAGTGATTTTAGGAATAAAGAACTTTATAGTACTTCAATTGTGTTGTCTCAGAAAATCGAAGAAAAGGATAGTGATTTAAAACAGATAACACAGTGTTTGAATGCCGCCAATTTAAAGCTTAGAGAATCTCAAGATGTAATGCTTAAAAAGGATCAAGAAATAAATATTCTTGAAAATAATATATTTAATATAAGGGAAGAATGCTTATCTGACAAGTCTTTGCTATCACGATTAATGGTAGACATGAACGGAGCAAATAAAAAGTTTTCAGTCCTTATAGATACTATTGTTGAAAAGGATACATCCATGGCCGAAATGGAAAAACAACTGGAAGAAATGAAACAGACTTTAAAAGAAGCAGAGGATAAAATAACATGTCTTATGAATGCCCAAAATGAGGCAAAGAAGCAGCAAAGTTTTGAAGTCTCCAGCATTTTGAGTGAGAAAGAAAAAAATGAAATAGATTTAAAGGAGAAAAATTCTGAAATTATTAAGTTAAGTTCTGAGCTACAAAATTCAGTGGAAAAGTTAAAGTCTGCTGAACAAACATTGACACTTTGCAACAAAGAAAAATCGTCATTAGAAGAAAGTTTAGCAAAATTGAAAATCAAAAGCAGTTCACAGATAGAGGAAATAAAGGAATTGAAGTCTGAAGTAGCTTTATTAGAAAAAGGCAAAGCTGACAAAGATTTGGAATGTACAGCATTGAGTACCTCGCTGAAAGAAAGTGGTACACAAATTGAATATCTTCTTCAGAGCTCCACCTGCATGAATGAAACGCTGGAGCGTAATGAATTGGAAAGCACTTCACTAAAATGTGATTTTCAAGCAATGACTGAAAATGCAACCACATATGAAAATCTTTTATTAGAGAAAAATGCTCAAATTTGTGCTCTTGTAGAGGAGTTAGAAATTGATAGAAATAGGTTATTTTCACAGATCTCTCTCTGTTCAAAGCTAACATTACAGAAACAGAAACTAGACCTGATGTTAGTAAATGTTCAAAATGAAATTTCAAATCAGAAAGAGGAGGATGTTCTTCAGAGACAAATGTTGCAAGATTTGTTGAATGAAAACAAGCAAGTCTCAGCTTCATTAGAACAGTCTAGACAAGCATTATCAAAGAAAACTGCACTTGTGACAAAAATTAAACATGAGAGTGAAATTAATTTTCTTGCCATCAAAGAAAAAATTGAAATATTCAGAGAAGATGTAAAATCATTTCAAAATGATTATCTTAATTACACAAAACAAACAGCATTAAATTTAACATCCAGCTTCCAAAATTATATTGATTCTAATACTTACACTTGCTCTTTGCAGGATGAGTCGAAGGATAATTCAGATACTAGAAATGATGATGGGCATGGTGTAGCCTTACTGGTAAAGGACAGAGATGCTCTTCTGGAAGAACTAAATGTAATAAAAAACAGCCATGAAGCATTACTTGATAAGTACTATACCCTTGAAGATGAAAATGATAAGTTAAAGGTAATTATTGATGAGAATAATGAAATGATAGCAAAATTAGAAAAATACAAATGTCTGGAAGATGAAAATAATGACTTAAAAGCTGAGCTTGAAGAACATAGATTAATTTTAACAAAAGAAAGGGAAGACCTGATTGAGAAATCAAACTTGATTCAATCTTTAGAATATACATTGCAAGATACAGAGTACAGAATAAATCAAAGCCTTGCAGATACAGAAAACATGCGCACAAGCTATAATATTTTAGAACAGCAAAATTTGCATTTGACAAAAGAAATACAAAGACTGAGTTCCAATGAAACCTCCAAATTAGATACTGAGCAAGTTGACAAGGAGATATTAGTAAATCAAAGTTTACAAAATGAAATGCTCTGTGCTGAACTTAATATTGCGAAAGAAAATATCATTAGTTTGGGTTCTTTGAAAAGCAAACACAGCATGGAGTCTGAGCAAGACCAAACAAGTGTAAAAGATGTTGCATGTGAAGAGTCTGGCTTGAAAATTGAGGAAGAAAAGGTAGAAAATTTAAGTCATGAATCAGGCAAAGAGAATATCAAAGACAATATTGAAGAAATCAGTCCACCTTTTTGTAACATTGAGGAATTAGAGAATATAATTTTGTTGAAAAATCAACAGATTCTTAACCTAGAACAGGAATTGACTAGCTTAAAAGAGACACAGGTGCCAGACATTGAATGGGATGACTATGATTTAAGGAACATTTGTAATAAGTTAGAATATGAGAAACAAGAATTAAGTGCAGAAGTTGCTAACCAGTTAAAACTTTTAAAGAAAAAGGAAGGTCAAATCAGAACATTGACTCGGCAGCTTGACGGTCTTCATAAAGAACATGAATTTGACAGCTTAAAGCAGGAAAATGATCTGCATGAACCATCTGAGGTTACTGAAACTTTGAATAATTCATCAAGTCAGATTTATTCTGCAGAACTTGATACTCCACGTTTAGGAGAAAGTACCATTGCACCATCTATTAACACAGCTTTGAATGCTGAATGTTTACCAGTTTCACTTGATGCTCAAGGTTTAGGTGAAAGTATCATTGTACCATCTATTAACACAGCTTTGAATACTGAATGTTTACCAGTTTCACCAATAGATGAATTAAAAGAAACTATCAAGACGCTCACATTAGAAAGGGACAAGTTCAAAGCGGATAACAAAAAATTGTTAAAGGTAGGGAAAGGAAAAGATACTAAACTCAATATAATGAACAGAAATTTTGAAAAATTAAGACAAGAAAGGGATGAATTACTAGAAGAAAGAGATAGTATAGACAATGACTTGCAAGATCTTAAATCTAAAAATTCTAATTTTGATAGTTCATATGACAAAGAAATCATTAATAATTTGATGATGAGATGTAAGGAATTAGAAGCATTGTGTGAGGAGAAACAGATGGAACTTATGAAATCAAAACCGGACACTCAACATATCACACAAAGTGGTGATAATTATGAAACAGATACTGGGGTTTTGGGAACAGAACTCCATTCGAAATTGAAAGTATCAGGCCAAGAGAGAGTCACAAGTGAAACAGAAGTTAATGTTAAACCACCTAGTAACTTGAAGTCAGAAATTACAAAACTACAAAAGATAAACAAAGGGAAGGAAGCTAAAATAAAGAAACTTGAAGAAAAAAATTCTGTCCAAGAAAATGAGATTAAGATATTGAAGGAAATTCTAACTCAGAAGGAAGCAGACATAGCTAGTGTTAATGAGGACAAAAGTGCTTTTGAAAAAATGAATGAGGAAAAGATCATTCTTGACTTTGAGTTGCAATGTGCCAAAGAAGAACTTGCAAAATTAAGGCATGGCAATTCTTTGGAACAAGATAAAGAATCAGGTTCATTAAATGCAACTGAAAATTTGAGTGAAGGAGTTTCAGACACTCAAAAAGAGGATAGCATAGATATTTTCTCTTTAACAGATTTCAGTTCAGAAATAATACAGTCTAAAGTTGTTTCTATATTAGTTGAGAGTAAGAAATTGAAGCAGGAGAATGGAAAACTCCAAAAACTAAGCAAAGGAAAGGAAGCAAAAGTAAAGAAAGTTGAAGATGTTTTATCTCAACAACAGAAAGTGATTTCAGATAAAGACACTGATATATTAATCTTAAAAGAAAGTGTGAAAGATCTAAGTAGCAAGATTGAGTCCTTGACAGAAGAAGAACATGATTTAAGGTACAGGTTGGAAAATGCTCTTCTTGATAGAGATGAGTGGTATGACCACTGTCAAAACTTAGAAGATCAGATAGAAGTAGCACATGAATCAATTGATATTAAAAACGAGGAACTGTTGAGATTAGATGAAACTGCTGATGCTGATAGAGAAACAATTGATAATTTAATTTATGAGAGAGACTCCTTAGAAAGAGATCTTGAAGACCTGAAGGATGAGATAGACATTTTAAGGTCTACCCTCAGCAAGAAAGAAGATGAAATACGAGACTTCAAATCGCAAATTGATGTCCTGCAAGAAGAAAAAGAGAAGCATTCATCAGAGATTAAAAAGCTTCAAATGGTCAAAAAAGGAAAAGCAGCTAAAGCAAAAAAGCTTGAAGAATCAGTAATGGTGCAAGAGAATGCTATGGAAGCCAAAGAGGAGTTGGTTCTGTCTTTGGAAAATCAGAAACAAGAACTCCTTTCAGAGAAGAACAGTTTAGAAGGTGAAAATGATGAAATGAAATCACAAATTATGCACATGGATAATGAAATACTGGAGTTAAAAAATAAATTAGATATTCTGAACTCTAAGGTTAATGACCAGAATGAAGAAATAAAAAGTTTGCTTGAAATAAAAGAAACTCTTACTGCTGAAATTGATGCCAAGAATGTTCATTTAGTGGCCGAAAGACATATTATTGAAAACAAAGAATATGAATTAAATCAACAGTTATTTCAAAATTCAGAATTAGAGAAGAAAAACAATGACCAAGAACAATTAGTCCAGCAGTTGAATTTACTTCTGGCTCAAAAAGATGAAAACATTATTGATTTAGACAATCAACTTTCCTCAAGCAATAATGCATTACATGAAAAGCATTCTTACCTGGTAACATTACAAGACACCACTAATAGCTATCTGGCTCAGATACATGAAAAAGATAAAGAGTTAGTTTCATTGGAAAATAGAATTAGAGATTTGGAAAAAACTTCTGAAGAACAAAAATTAGAGACTGATGAGTCTCAGAAGCAGCTACAAAAGGTCTGTTCAGTGAACCAGGAGTTGGAACAATTAATCCATAAGAAAGAAGAAGAAGTGGTTTCCATGTCCGGGAGATGTGAGGCTTTGAAGAAGCAATTTGATTACAATATGACTTTGATACAAGAAAGAGATAATGAAATATCCTCTTTAAGAAAGAAATATTTTGCATTAGATGAACAATCTGTTTTAAAGCAATCAATGTATGAAGAGCAAGAAAAACACATGAGCAGTTTGTCAGAGGAGGAGATAGTGAAACTTCAGCAAATAGTCCAAGAAAAAGAAGAGACAATAAATATGCTGAAGCAGGATATTCAGTCTTTGGGTTCAGAAAAGGAGAAACTTTCAGTGATTATTGGAGAGAAGGACACAGATTTTGAGCTTTCAAAGCATAAATATCAAGAAGAAAAAGATAAGTTAGAGAAAAACCTGTCGTGGTATATTCAGCATCATGAGTTGTCCAATGCAAACATACTAGCTCTGCAGGAAGAAAACAGTAGCTTTGGAAAGCAGCTCCAAGACATGTCAGCTAGTTTAGCAGAAAGTTCTAGAAAGTATGAAGATATGGAAGAATATCAAAGCAGAATTATTCGAGAGAAAGAGAATTCAATCAATGAGCTACAATTTCAGCATGCTCAGGTGCTTGAAAAGCTAGAGTTCTATGAATGTAACATAAAAGAAAAACAAATCGTACAAGAGGAATTACAACATAAATTGGAGAGCTTACAATACCAATATCAGCAACTTATAAATCAAACCGAGCAGACAATATCAGAAAAGGATGCTATTGTTGCAAATTTACAGACTGATTTAAAAGAAAGTTTGAAAAGCAATATTAAGATGACCCATAAAGAGGCAGGTGTGCAATTTGATGGCAGTATTAGTGGTATTGTGGACACTGTTCAGTCTCAGGCAGCAGGTGAAGAAAGTCCTGTTTCTGATCAAAAGGAGTCTTTGACGAAAGAAGTAGAGAACCAGGAGTTGTCAGCTGAAGTCATTAAGTTAAAGAAACTTTGTAAAGGAAAAGATGCTAAAATTAAAAAGCTTGAAGAAAAAATGAAGAAAATATCTGAATCAGATGGTGATAGTACAGATCATAGTCACAAGCAACAAGAAGCAATCAATTTAAAGCAATCAGAAGAAATGCTAGAGCTTCAACAAGAAAAACACAAGCTACTTAGTGAGGTTGAAATTCTATCCAAGCAAGTTTCACAACAGCAAATTGATATTGAAAATCTAATGCTTGAGCAAAGGGAAGCATCTAATAATGAAGGATGTTTGAAAACTCAAATAAAAAATCTTCAAATCCATTCAGGTACGCTTGAAAAAGATTTGGAAATCTGTAGGATTGAATGTGACCAACATCAAGCAAATTTGGCAAAGCTACAAACAGAATATACTGAAATACACCATCAGGCACAGGTGGCTGCAGATGATTTTATATCACGTTTGAATACTGCTAATTCAGAAGTGGATCGTCTCAATAAACTTGTTGAAAACTGTAATAAAGAGACACAGTCAGCTATTTCTGAAAAGGAGGCATCTAGTTTACAAGCTCACTCAAAGGACAAGGAAATAGCAGTTTTAAAAGGCAATATACAAAGTAATATGATTGAAATGCAAGTTCTTAATAACAAATTAACATTGTTAGAACAAAGCAACCAAGGTTTCATATCAGAAATAGAGAGATCTAAGGAGGTACAACAAGAAAAGCTTAAGCTACTAAATGAGGTTGAAATTTTATCAAAGCAAGTTTCACAACAGCAATTTGATATTGAAAATCTTAAGATTACGCAAAGGGAAGCATCTAATCAAGTAGAATCATTGAAAAATCAAATAACAAGTCTTCAAATGCATTCAGATACATTAGAAAAAGATTTTGACATGTGTAGGATTGAACGTGACCAACATCAAGCAAATTTAGCAAAATTACAAACAGAATATACTGAAATTCACCATCAGGCTCAGTTGGCTACCAATGAATTAACATCAAAATTGAATACTGCTAATTCGGAAGTGGAGCATCTCAATAAAATTGTTTCAAACTGTAATATAGAGACACAGTCAGCTATTTCTGAAAAGGAGGCCATTGCTTTGCAAGTTGTTTCAAAGGATGAGGAAATAGCAGCTTTAAAAGGCAATATACAAAGTAATATGACTGAAATACAAGTTCTTAATGACAGATTAACATTTTTAGAACAAAACAACCAAGGTGTCAAATCAGAAAAGGAGAGATTTGAAGAGTTACTTAAATCTGAAAAGGAAGAAATACAGTCTCTATATGAACAGATGAATGAGCTGGTGTCAGAAAAGTTAGATCTGGAAACATCAATACAGGGAAAAGATCAGGATTTAAGAGCTGCACGGGAAACACTGCAGGTTATGGCTGATGATAGAAAAAAGCTTGAAACAGTTTTATCAGAAAAAGAGGAGTTGCTCCTTGAAGTGGAGACTTTGACACGAGATATCAAGTTATTGAGGGAAAGACTCGGACAAAGAGATGAAGAAAATAAATCACTAGAAAAGATAATTCAGGATAAAGAAAATGATATATACCAAGTAGGTGAACAGCTGACTTTACTTACCTCTGAGAAAGATACACTGAGTGGGAACCTGAACAAAACAAATGAGGATTTAAATCTCTTGGAGGAAAAAGCAGATGCTATTTCAAAAGAACTGGAGAGCAAAAAAGAAGCAGCATCCAAACTTAAAGATTTATTGTTTGAAAAAGATGAATTGGTGTCATCCCTTAAAGAAAGTGTTGACCTAGCCAGCAGTGAAATAAAAACTTTAACACAGCAGAAAGGACAATTGAATGAAGAACTCTCAATGTATAAACAACAGTGTGAGCATGAAAGGGAAAAATGCTTATCGATGGAAACTGAAATAGTAAATCTCAATAGTAAATGTTATCAGTTAGAAGCAACTGTTACAGAGAAGGACAATACCTTGATAAGTAAAGCTAATGAAATTGGTGTTTTACATAGAAGAATATTAAGTTTAGAAGAAACATCAAGCAGTGTTAATCAAACCAATATTGTCCACACTGAACTAATTACTTCAAAAGATGTAAAAGTTCTTGAAATGGAGGCTGCAACCGAAGCTGTCAGAAAACAGATAAATCAGGAACTTCAGGAACCAGAAGTGTCAAGCATAGTCAGTATAGAGTCACAGATCTTAAGAACTGAAGTTCTTCCAGCTGAAGTTCTTCCAGAAGATAATAGGGCGTTTGTTGAGACTATTCAATCCAGACAGGGTGACCAGGTATATCAA
This sequence comes from Loripinus fragilis, assembly GCA_964019695.1. Classification (NCBI taxonomy): domain Eukaryota; kingdom Metazoa; phylum Mollusca; class Bivalvia; order Lucinida; family Lucinidae; genus Loripinus; species Loripinus fragilis. The sequence continues at coordinate 85,262,815 of OZ026517.1, forward strand.
AATCACTTAGTTTATTGCTTGCATATAATCATAACATAGAGCTAGTGCATATTCATCTTAATGCATATAATCAGAATGAACCAACTAAAGCATGGGCTGGTGTGCATATAAAACAATCCACACTCACTTGGGATGGGGTACCTATAATGCAAATTAATCCACACTTGGAATGGTTGTTGTGCATATAAACAAAAGCAATCCACTTGGAATTGTGTACCTATAATCAGAATTATTCTTGCTCACCAGATAAGGATATCTGAGATTTTACCCTTGGATAGAAAATCTTATCTTACTCATGCTATCTTACCCAGGACGTCAAGTAACATCATCATGTGAAATTGCATCTTAACATATTCAGGGACTTATGGAAGCTTATTTTAAATAAATAAATAAATGATAATAAGAAGACAGTGGTGAGCAAGAAAAAGAATCATTTATTTGTGTGAGGGTAGGATAGAAAAATCCGTCCCTCGAGATCTCCGTTTGTCATCACTCAGCAAGCCTTGTGATGCCAAACGGCGATCCTAGGGGCGGATTTTTCTATCCTACCCTCACACTCATGATAGATTCTTATAATCCACACCCATTTGAAATGGTTGGTGTGCATATGAGCCTGCCATGCAGCATATAAGATGTTGTTACTTATGGCATATTCGTAAATTGGCTGTTCAAATCAGTGTGCAAAGCTACACAGTGGTGCTACAATTCCAAATTTTGGTCTGAACCATCATCTTCGATATTTTGTGTATGTAAGCAATGAAGGCTGTGGTGAGGCTGCAGAAAATCGCAGGCTTGTCTGAATCTGCGCTGCTTGTGGATACAATATATGATAAGTACCCAAATTTCATGTAATCTTAGCAAAGCTAATACTCATAATACTCTAGATGATGGGCATGAAAGTGAGATATTTTAGTTATGTTTCTAGTGTAGATATAAATTTTAAAAGTAGACTTGTTTAAACTTTATGCTTTTTGCTAACTGCGCATTAGCTTGCCATTTTACAGAATTTGCTAATTCTGCTACATTATACACATTTACAAATGATCATATAAAATTAATCAAACCAATATACATTTGTCTTGAGCTGTATTCCCCTGCATAATCATAATGGTTTCTATCATATTTATACTGAAGGAGCGCAGTGGCTCAGTGGTAGAGTACTGGACTCGAGACGAGGGGCAGCGGGTTTGAGCCACACTGGCCTCACTGTGTTGTGTCCTTGAGCAAGACGCATTTATCCTAGCTTAGTACTGGTTCAACTCAGGAAGACCCGTCCCTGCATAACTGAAATATTGTTGATGGGACGTAAAAGAATCAAATCAAACAAAATAAATACATTTATCTTGAGCTATATTCCCCTGCATTATCATAATGCTTATTGTTTCTATCATATTTATACAGACACCTCAAATCCTTAAGGTAATCATCCTAAAATTCAAACAAGTCTATTTTACAAACTGATGAATTGTGGTAAAGGTTGTGATGGAACAGCAAATATCGGAAGCACTGATCATAAGCAGGGCAAGTGAAGGTTTCAATGATTTTGGATGTGAATTTATATTTTTCCACAAACAATATTTTTATGCAGGGCAAGTGCCTATTTTAAGCTATTTTTAGGTCTAGTTGCTCTAATCAATTTAATAAAATCAGTGAATATCTAACAAATTACAGTGATTCATTTACAATTTTGGGCTTATGGGTCCTGGGACTCGCTGTTTCCCATATCAATGGGTCAAACTGCAAACTTATGAGTCCAGAACACTATTTTTCTTGACAAGTCTGCAATAACATTGCATCCTGGGACTCGCTGAAATAAAAACTTTGCATTCCAGAGACAAAATTATGAGTAAAGGATGCAGGATGCGCAGGTAAAAAAATCACTGAATTATGCATATGCATCTCTTGTTTGGAATGCTGCATACCATTTTCTTCACATAACCAAGATATGGGCCTCGGCGTGACAAAACCTGTCTTTGGGGTTTCCGACAATTTGAGACTCAAACAGCTTCATATTCTGCAGTTTGATATGACTAAATCTTGGAATTTTTTGTAAATAAATAAAACCCAAAATGGTTGTGATTAAGGTGAATTTCTCGTCAATTTTAAGAAGAAACTGTGCATTATATAAATGTTAGATTTATGTTCAAGAATGACTGCGTAAGGTCATAGGGTCTAATTTAACATTAATTCACCAAGGATTGAAATAAACTTGCCGGATTTAGTGATACAGGAAAAGTGTTAAAATTTCAAAATATATGTATGCTTAAATTTTATGCCAAAGTATATTTTTTCTATTGAAATATATTGCTGGAATTGGTTTATGTTTGTTCTTTAACTCTTTACCTGTCGGTGTCATCTGCTGATAACCACTGGTTTAGATAAACAAAAATTTTGAGCGTAAAATTGTAAATATTTTCTTACCCATTCGTTTTAACATATGTTTTGGGTGCTCAAAAGAACCGTCTCATTGAGACGGTTCTTTTGAGTACCCACAACATATTTTTTGGTTGAGAAATAAGAAAATTATTGATACCCACAACATATGTTTTGGTTGAGAAATAAGAAAATTATTTTTTTGATACACACTCTTTACTATGGGAGCGCTGTGGCTCAGTGGTAGAGTGCTTGACTTGAGACCGAGAAGCCGCGGATTCGAGCCTCGCAGGCGTCACTGCGTTGTGTTTTTGAGCAAGACACATTAATCCTTGCTTAGTACTGGTTCAACCCAGGAAGACCCGTCTCTACATAACTGATAGATTGTTGATTGGACGTAAAGAATCAAATCAAATTAAACAAAAACACACTCTCAACTAAAGGCCTGGCTGGTAACCTTTGCAAACCGTTTGTACACAGCCCAGATCAGGCACGATGATTTGTCTGGCCTAATATGGATCTTAACCATTTGATATTCTGATGCTATTCCTGAATTTTTTTTTAAAAGGTAATTTTGAAAAAAAAATCAGCAGACAACAATCTCAGCATGCAAAGAGTTAGCACACTAACCCATGAAAGAGTTATTTTCTGTACCTGTTAACCCTTTCTTGACTAGAAACAGCAGACGATTCTCATGAAATATCATGCCTTATTGGTCTTTTTTGAAAAGCGGCAAAATTTGAAATTGTTGTCTGCTGCAAATCATTGGTGGCCCTTTAAGGGTTATTAAGCATATTCAATAAGTACCAAAATCTCATGTGGCGGCCAGTATACAGTAAAACCTGTCTTAAGCAGCCACTCAAAAAAGACAAAACAAAGGTCTTAAAGGCAAATTGTAGCTTAATGAAGGTCGAAAGCATTGCAGAATGCTCTCTTGGAGCAATCTGCAATACTTTTGACCTGCATTAAGCGATAATCACCTGCATTAAGAGATAATCGGTCTTGAAAACCAATTTTTGGTCTTCTTTTTGAGTGGCCACTTAAGGCAGGTTTTACTGTAATGCATAATGGGCGCCCTAATGGGCTACCCAAGTATTATTGAAATTGATAGAAGATTTCATTAGTCAAGAATGGGTTTTTAAATAGTTCCTGTGGTGCAGGGAATTCTGCTTTTAAGCCTTTACTCCACAATAACGCCTTTTCACACCTTTGAAATATCATGTATTTGAAAATATTGTGGAAAATTGAGCATTTGCTCTTTTGGAGCTCTTTTGGAGCTAATGCTCCATTTTCCATAATATTTTCAAAAGTATTCAAAACTTTGCTTAAATTTTTCTTGAATTTTTTCAATGTTGTCTAAGAATAGAAAATGATGTCATGATCTAAAAATAGCTATGTAGTAAAGGGTAACCCTTGGTTAGCAATGGCAAAAAGTTTATTGCAGGATATCGTAATCGGTCTTGCTGCAAATATATTCTTTAATTATAAAGATTATTCTGTGAAAATGACCACAATAAATTTTGTCATTTTTATCAAAAGGTAGATAATTAAACCTTTCCTTAATTTGCATATTACTTTAAATTGTATATTATTTAAAAGTTAACCTGTAACTGTCTTACCACACAAATTGTTCAATGCCTTGCCATTGATTAGATAGGCAACAAACCTGAGAATAACACTGGGGTATGGTTTTGAAGGTAAAATGTCCAACTGCATCCAGCTTTCGATAATATACTACTCAACCTTAGATCAGCATCACTATAAAGTTTTCGATAGAGCTCATTGCATTAAGCCTACCCATTTGGCACATGATAACCTTTGGCTTTAACCTCAAATTCAATGAAATTTTTAGTGGTAATTGAAAATGCAGCGGGCTACAGCTTTTTTACGCAAATCCCGTGAATGCCATTTTGGTTGGAAAATGAGAAACATTACATTTTCAAAATTCCACCAAAAAATAATGTTTATTTCTCCCTAATTTCAAAAGATCAGAACCATAAAATGTGATTGAGTAACACATTTTTATCCTTTCAATAATTGTTTGAAACCCATTTGTAACTGATATATATGGTAAGTTCTGGACACAATAATCACCATTAGAAAATTATGGTAAATGTTCAAAAATTTGAACACTGAGTTGCCAGCCCAAAAGGCCTAGACAAACAGGGCAGACCCAGATCAGACTGCTTCTTCAGAAGCAGTCTGATCAGGGTCTGCCCTGTTTGCTGTTCTGACGAGCATTTTGTGAATTCTAGCCCTAAAAACCAACATTTTATTTGAGAACAGACAGAGAAAAGTGTTCGAAATTTTAGAAAATTTACCATATTCACTTTTCTGTAAAAGAATATTTTGCATTTTCCAACCATCCATTGCACCATCTAGTGAGGGATTCGCATAAAATACTTTAGCACACTACACTTTTTATTATAACTGAAAACTTTGTTGAATTTGAAGAGAAACTTCGAAAGTTATCAAGTGCCTAAGGTGCAGGCTCAGTGCATTGATTCTAATGGAAATCTTTATAGTGATGCTTATCAACGTTTGAGTAGTATACGAGGGTCATTTGGAAAGTTCTTAGCATGGCATCATAACTCCACAATGCGTTGATAAAATGCTATCAAATAATACTTTTTTGGAAAGTAGAATTCAACGGCTACTTGATGGTTTAATTTTGCCGAAAGAGGACTTGGCGTGCACGTGCAGCGCATGCTCAAAATAAGTGGGAGTTTATATACTGGCGGAAATTTTAAGCAAAATACTTGGAAAAAAATGAAGGAAAATTTGGGGATCTTATTTGCGATCATGGTTTGACAAATTAACGATTTGGTGCCAACTTATTTTTTATTAAAATATATTATGCGATCATTGCTTGCACAACTACCACCTTTATATTCAGAAAATGTTGACTAAAAGAGAAAAGGTAAACTTTCAAAAATGTGTATTTTTTCCATTTTTCGTTATACTTTTACCATAAATTGTGACACTATAGGAGCACGAAAAATGCCTATTGAGTATATGTTTTGCTTTATTTGGAGCGAACATTGCATAAAAATAATTTCGTCGCGCAAAAAGAGTGGCTTGTTTAGTTCTGTATTCAAGAAAATTATTCCTAATAACACTACCCCTACTTTTCAAGAAGTGGGTGGGGTAACTATACCCCTCACATTTTGTCGATGGCATAAGAACTTCTCATGGTATCGCTTTAACCATCACTAAATTGATTGATTTCTACTCTCAAGGTATTTTTACTTTTTTGTTTGCCACCGTTTTCAATTGAATGAACCAGAACGTCAACACATATAGACTTCGAGCTAAAAAAGGTCCTGCTCCCCCCCCTAGGGAATTTTGCAGACATATCCTATCTTGAAGAAAATTTCAAGCCGCATCTTTTAAGAGATGTTTGCACTCTGTGCTCCGGGGCGTTAGTCTCTGACAGCCTGTTACATATGTTACTGTAACAAACTAAGGAAAAAATCAAAATGAAAATTTGAGCTACAGATAGAAGACATTAAACCATTTAATTATTCAAATTTCTTATGTAGTTTGCAAGCTGGATGCCTAAGCTACATAAAAGCAGCATTTTAAACAATATTACAGCCTTCAATGGTGTTATATGCGTTACATAGATTAAATTTCCCTTTGAAAGTTGAAATCGTGACTAACATCATTCATTTTACAGACAATTTTTGCATTTTTTCAAGTGTTTTTAAACTTAGTTTACTAAAATACTCATTTGACTAATAGAAAAATCAAAGTTTGCTTTTCTATCTCAAATACATTGTTTTATATGAGCTATTAAACAACCCTACCCCCAATATTAAGTATCCAATTATTGAAGAAAAATATATGAAAATATTTGACGCTCTTGGATATCTTACATTTTTGGCACTGTCTTGCTAATGCAATAAAGAATCATACATTTGCAAGTTTGACATCAGGATCAGAGCACTTATTAAAGTATGTAACGTATGTTACATGGCATAATGAATGAGCTGGGAAATTTTCTTGGAAGTAAGAGATGATATTTCAGAAAAATACCATTTTTCACATGTTTTCCTATTTATCTCTAGCCTCTAGTGCCTTAGTCTTAGTAATTACAGTCATTGCTGATAACAAGCCCATGGAATTGTGTTACCTATGTTATATATAACCTTTTTAATCACATATTTCCTTATGCCTATAATATTAAAATATATAGACATATAGATAGAAAATATTAGTTCTCATTTAAATGACACAATTAAATAAATATTCCTATTAAATAAAATTATTCAAAAACAATCTTTATTCAAGTCACCCTCACAATGTCTATCATTGTGTCTGCTTCTATGGCAAAATAATCACCCATTTCACCACAACCAGTAGAATCATGGCATTGTATTAGGACTGCAAAGTGAGTACAATCCTGTTCCTCTCCACCCCTTTGGGAATTGTGCAGACATATCCTACCTTAAAGAACAATTCAAGCTGCATCAAATAAGAGATGTTTGCACTCTATTAACTAGGGGTTTAGCCTGTAATGGTATGATACGTATGTTACAATATCAATTTAAGAATAAATGAATTGAAAGTCTGAGAAACAGAAAGAAGACATAAAACTATCTATTTATTTGAATTATTCATGTAGTTTGCATGCTGAATACCTTTGATACATAAGAAAAGATTTTTTAACAAATATACAGCTTCCTATGGTGTTATATGTGTTACATTAATTAAGATTACTTTTTAAAATTGGTAATTGTGACAAACATCACTTATAAGCATTTCGTGTGATCCTCCTCTTTTGCCATCAAAAGACTTAATTTTCTTTGTATGTGTGGCCAGTGCCAGCGTCAAACAACTTGACTCAGCCAAACATGAATCCTTAGCATTCTTCAAAAGCAGAAACAGCATGTCAGTGTCATGGGATCAAACACCTGATTAAATATGGGTTTAATGCCATTTCACATATATGCATACAATGGAGTATGACTCTGGTATATATCTCTTCCTGTGAAGTGGCAAGAGCAATCTAACTGCAGCTGCATCTGCATCCGTGCTAGTCAAATGATAACTTAGCTCTGATTTTGCAAAATCTATGTCTCTACCGTGTACCTCTAACATTACTTAAAGATTTCTGACATTGGTCAAACAGAAATTTGATAGGCTGCTTTTTTGCATCATTTGCCATGGAACATATCCAGTCTTTTGGTGCTTAGGTCCTCAGGTCTTAGATCAATAGTATTTTGCTGCCCCCAAAGAACTTTATAAGTTTTCTTTAGTTACAATGTTGACTCTTGATGGTTTTTGCAGACCATCTGAAACAATTTCTGTTACACCTTGAAAGTTATCTGGTATAAGAGAAAGAATAAGTTGGACATTGCCATCAATTATGTTTGCAGTAGGTTGTTTTTTGATGTCAGTACATTGAAGCATGTCTTATAATAATGTAAAACCTATGATTTCTCAGTTTTTGCAGCCATATCATTAGCTGTTGCATTCAAAAGAAGGAAAGTGGACTATAGGTAGAATGGGATAACCAGTAGTTCTATATTATGCTCTATGGAAGATTTATACAGAGTAAACAAGTTGATAAGGTGCCTCATTTCATGATCCATTGAAAACACTGAAATTGAAAACACTTGCCTCTGACTGTGTAATCAAAAAGGATGTCACGACAATTCCCTTGCTCATTTATTATGACTAGTTATATATGTTACATCCTTTAATAAGCGCTCTTATCTTAGAAACTTAGTGAATCATTGAATTGAAAGGGTCTATTTGTGCTCTGTTCATCCTGCATTTCATTGCTTTACCTACTGTGATACATCTAGTTCGTTTATCTGAAGGGAAAGAGTGACCTCGGTTTCAGCACTTCAGAAGTACTAAGACTTCAAATAAGTTTTTGAATGCTTGGGGAAAGATAATAAGTGCAGCGACATTATTAGATGAAAAGTTGCATGTATGGAAAGGCTACATTTATAAAAGTTGTCCAGCTAAGATATGATTCTTTATCACAGAAATATCAAGGTACATCAGTCCAGGTACTCATTGCTCATAATGGCATAGTTTTCCTCCTTGTAAAGCTTTAGTCTTTCTCCTACTTGCAGAGTATCACTTGAAACACATACTCAAAGAGCCAACTATTAGGAATTCATATCAGTTTCCGAATGTTCCAAGCCATTAATAGCAAAATTGGAAAGTTGATAATGGCTGACCAATTTTGAGTGGACTGGTGGTAAAATTGAATAACAGTAAATGATTGAAATATTGTGTGATGATTCTACTAGTTGCAAGGAGGCGTGTGATAATAATGATTACTACAGAAGCAGACAACGACAAACGTTTAACATGAGTGTTAAATCGATGAGAAATAGTTTGGACCATTTCATTTATTGTATTTTCTTGTTAAAATGTAAAACTATCTTTTCTATTTGTGGCTCTATAGTTAGCATTATATGCACAGTATTAGGAAATGTGTCCAAAAGGTCATTGATAACATCTGTAAAAACAGCCCATGGGCTTGATAATCAGAAATGAATATAATTTCTAGTGTTTTGGCACCAAAGACTTATAAGTACACATTAAGTGCCCTGATCTTAAACTTAATGACATCTTCCAGATATATGAGCAAGACAGACTAAGAAAATGAAAAATATCCACATGCTGTAATCGCTTTCATGTGTTTTACTTAAACAGTAATAACAAAATTCGCTTCTCTGTAAAACTGGGAGTAGGGCTGTGTATTAGCTCTTATTAGACAATATATTTAAGATAGAAAAGCAAACCTGGTTTTTCCTATTCATCAATTGAGTATATGTTTGTAAATCTAATAAAACAGTTTGAAACCAAGTCATAGAAGTTGTTTAACTAAATGACGATAGCCACAATTATAGCTTTTAAATTATAATTAGGTTCATGTAACACACATAACACCACAGTTAGCCGTATTAGTGTTAAACAGCTTCCATATGTAGTAAAGACATCCAGTATAAAGACTATAAGAATGTCAATTTATTAGATAATTTTAATGTCTTCTTTTAGTAGCTCAAACATTCAAATTTCTTATACTCAAAATGATATAGTAACATATGTAACAAGCTGTTACAGGCTAACACCCCGACTTACAGAGTGCAAACATTTCTAATTAAATGCACCTTGAATGGTTACATAAGATGTGATTTGTCTGCAGAATTCCAAAGGGGATTAGGATGGAGCAGGCCCTTACTCAGCTTGATGTCAAAATACTGTTTGATGATTTTACTTATCACGCTAACATATGTAACGCTCTCTGATCTTTAAAACTTGATGACAACTAGCAGATCTATAAGTCTTTAGCATGGGAGCCAGTTTAAAATCCCTAAACAATGTAAGAAATCCAACAGCTGCAAGTTTTTTCACAATTTTAGCTCAAACTTTCAAACTACATTTCCTTTATTTGATATAGTAACGCATGTAACACGCTGTTTCAGACTAACACCCCAACATAGAGAGTGCAAACATCCCTTGTTCGATGCAGCTTGAGTTGTACTATAAGAAGGAATATGTCTGCAAAATTCCCTCAAGGAGATTAAAACATTTTTAGGCATATCTTACATAAAGACAATGAGCTTGCCCATTTATTACATCAGGTAACATATGTTACAGCCTCTGATATTAAAAATTTTGCTACAAACTTGCAGATTTATGAGTCTTTTCATATAAGCAAATAAATCCCAAACAATGAAACACATTCATCAACTGCAAATATTTTTTAACTATTTTTACTTTAGTTTTAATACCGAACATTTCACCTTAAAACTGGGTAGGGGTAGGGTTGTTTAATTGCTTATTCCAGAAAAAATATTCAAGCTAGGGAAACAAACTTTAATTTTTCTGTTAGCCTATTGCATAAGCTAGTCAGACATGGTTAAAAACATTTTGCATAACACACAGAGAGATTGTGAATGTAAATGATGTTAGCCACACTTGCAAATTTTAATGGGTTATCTGATTTATGTAACGCATATGACACCTTAGGAAGCCGCAATTTTGTTCAAATGGCTGTCATATGTAGTTAAGATATCCAGTATGCAGACTATATGAACAATTTTTAAAAATAAATATTTTAATGTCTTTAATTTGTAGCCCAAACTTTCAATTTACTTTTTCTTAGTTTGATTAAGTAACGTATGTTACAGGCTCTTACAGACTAACGCCCCGGAGCACAGAGTGCAAACATCTCTTAAAAGACTCGGCTTTCAATTCTCTACAAGATAGGATATGTCTGCAAAATTCCCTAGGGGGGGGGAGCAAACCCATTCTCAGCCATCCGTCTAATACCTAAACTTACTCTGCCCCATGGGAATATTATAAGAGTTATCTTCCCTTTGTTCTGGCTTGCATAATTTAATTTGGTGTCAATACAAAAGAGTATAAAGTGTGCTTGACAAAAATACCATTGCACAGTATTTTTAATCTACTGTCGGTTATATATTTTCAAAATATGTGCATTGTGACATACGAAGTTTAGTAGAAAAAAATAGCGCACTGCTTTGCTTTCTAGATGGGTTTGGTATTGCTGTTCTGGTATTAAGTAATTAGAAACATCCAACTCGGTCATCAATTGTATAATAACGGTACCAGATTGTGGCCTACCAAATGGTACAAAATTATCTAATTTCACGAACTAGTGTTAATGTTTCTGAACACTTTTCAAAAGGTAAAATGTTATATTTTCCACTGAAATTTTGCGTTTTCCAGTATACAAACAGTACATGTATTCACAATAATATTTTTCGTATCTGCATTATATTATCCCCATGAAATTTGTACCATAACATAAAGGAAAGATAGCTCTTTAAAATGATACCAAAGATGATAGGGTTTGTAAATCGGTTACTGAGATAAAAGACCATGCTAAGAACTTTCCAAATGCCCCTCGTAAATAGCACAGCAAATTAATTTCGTCACTGATGACATGATCATTGAAGAAATTCATTCGCTGTGCTATTTATCATCGAAAGATGAATGTGGTTGGAAACTTCAAAACCCTACCCCCAGTCTTATTCCAGGATTTGTTGTGTATCTAAATAAAGACAACATATTCAACGATTTGTGTGGTAAAACGCTAGGTATACTTAGCTTCTAGTCTGCCACAAAGAAAAATTAATATCTTATGGGGAAATAAGTTTTTGAGAGACAAATTGATGATGGCGACAATCTTTCAATAATGCTGAACAATTTTCCATCAATGTCTCTTTCAATACATTCTACTGTAATGCAAAATGGAGAACAAATGAACTCACTTTTGACTTGTTTATGTCACACATACAATTTTGCTGAATGACTGTTGTATTTTTATCATACCGTTGGACTTTTATCGCTTTGCATAGTGTGGTTATGGTATTTGCTGAACTTTTTAGTAAATTTGATAAGTAATGGGCTTTTGAAATGTTCAGTAGTTTTGTCATGATTGAAGAAGATAGGCCAACTTATTGTCACAGTGTTCACACCGTACAAGCGACTGTTATGACGACAGATTACTGTTTCGATGACAGATGCGGCTAGATTTTGCAGGGAAAGGGTAAAATCTTCATCTACCCTTTCCATGCCAAATCTAGCCCCATCTGTCTCTGAAACAGTAATCTGTCGTCAAATCATTCGGTTGTACGGTTTGGTGTTGTACAAATACAACTTTCTAGTTTAATTCCTTGCTAGCTGCGGCTTTTGTCGTCTGCTAATAACTTTTGCAAACAGTTTGGACCCAGATCAGGACAGACAGAACATCAGTCCTGATCTGAAAGATTTTTTGTTTTGAAAAAGTCAATTTTGAAAAAAAATCAGCAGACGACAACAAAAGCATGAAAAACTAGAACACATTCGATGGCGCGCCATCGCAAATCCCCACGCTCTCAAAGAAATCTAATGGTAATTGACCCTTTGACCCCATCCCAAATCACCAGTTTTATCGTAGGTTAACAGTTTTATCATAGGTTAAAATTGTTTAGTGTATCATGGTCTACTGCTCATCCCCTTTAATTTAATATGCCACATGACCATGTTCAGAAAATTTAATTTTTGATCCCTCCCCAAGGCCCGGGGGGGGGGGGGGGGGGGGGGGGGGGGGGGGGGACCCAAAAAATTTGTGCCGGTTCATGTGCCATTCATGTGAGTAACTCACACACAAAATCTGGTTGAATTTCGGAAAAAAAAAATTTAAAACCCCCAACCCCCCACGGTACCCCCAAGTCCCACCCCTGGGCTTGACCCAGGCGGCCGAATGAAAATCCCGTCTGATATGTTATATATATTTCATTTGTGAGAAGATACACAAAGTTTGGTTTAAAAACCTTTGAAATTGACTTTGTAATTCAGATTTAATGATATTTGACCTTTTGGCCCCTCCCCAAGCCCCCAGGGGGTGGGGACCCAAAAAATGGCGCCGGTGCATGTGCCATTCATGTAAGTAACTCACACACCAAATTTGGTTGAATTTCGAAAAAAAAAAATTTGACCCCCAAACCCCCCACGGTACCCCTAAGTCCGACCCCTGGGGCATGACCCAGGCGACCAAATGAAAATCCCGTCTGATATGTTTTATATCTTTCATGTGTGAGAAGACACACAAAGTTTGGTTAAAAAATCTTTGAAATTGACTTTGTAATTGAAATTTAATATTTAATGATATTTGACCTTTTGGCCCCTCCCCAGGGCCCCAGGGGGCGGGGCCAAAAAAAAATGTGCCGTTGCACACCCTATTTATGTGAGCAACTCACACACCAAATTTGGTTGGATTTCGCCCAATGGTTTAGGAGGAGATAGCGTGACGGACGGACAGACAGACGGATGGAGGCGATTGCAATATCCCCGACGCTTTTTTAAAAAAGCGTGGGGATAATTACCCAGCATACAAAGAGTTAACCTTTTTGATAGTGGAAGCTTGTAAATGGGTACTTTGACAAACAATGTAGACCATAATGAGATATAGTAGTACATAGAATCTCATCAGGGTCTGCACTGTTTGCTGAGATAAAAGTAAATTCTCAGGGACAGAAGTATATTTGAATTTGAAAGTTCTTATCTCACCTCTTATAATGTACTATTGTATCGTACTGCATAGACTATGGGCCTCGAAGGAAGAAAACCTGACTTAATTGTATGCAAACAACAAATCCGCACAGTCAGATCAGGGCCTTTGTTATTCACATTCTGGTATTATGACCCCACTTTTTTTTTTTATTTGATTCTTTACGTACCATCAACAATCTTTCAGTAATATAGGGACATGTCTTATTGGGTTGAACCAGTACTAAGCTAGGATAAATGTGTCTTGCTCAAGGACCACAATGCAGTGACGCCGGTGAGGCTCAAACCCGCGGCCCTTGGTCTCGAGTCGAGCACACTACGACTGAGCCACTGCGCTCCCATTATCGCACTTGCTACAATTTTTTTTTAGAGTACAATTGTAAATATTTTCTTACTCATCATTTTAACAAATGTTTTTGGTGCTCAAAAGAACCGTCTCAATGAGACGATTCTTTTGAGTACCCACATCATACATTTTGGTTGAGAAATAAGAAAATCAGTTTTAAGTTACACACTTTTTAACTGAAGGCCTGTTCTAGCTAGACTCTGTAGTTTGAGTCTCACTTTATCGGAAACACTGAAGTCAGGTTTTCTCATGTCATGGCTCGTATGGGCCTTGGCGCGAGAAAACCTGTCTTCGGAGGTTAGCAAACAACAAAGGCGCAGACCAGCCTGCACATCCACGCAGTCTGGTCAGTGCCTTTGTTATTCGCTTTTTGGAAAGTATCATATCCAGTCTTACTACAAGCGAAATTTCAATTTTCTAGCTAGTCTCTGCAGCTGAGCAGGCTGGTGTGAATCTCACTTTGAGGCCCATATTATGTTTGTTATGATAGTAATTTTAATATCTGTTTTGCTCATCTCAGTTTCAGAATAATGAATTGGAACAGCCTTCCAAGCATGTGGAAATGGATAAAGCTGATGAGTTGGAACAGAAAATATCAGAGAGAGACGAAGAAATTGAAAGACTGAATGCAATGATTGGTCTTAAATCTGAAAGTTGTAATACATTGGACAGAAAACTTCGTGAGAAAGATGAAAAAATTGCCTTTCTATTAGAAAACATGCAAGAAATGGAAGAAAGGTTGACACAGTTGTCACAACTTGAGGAATCGGATTCATCTGTTGCTGAAGTTCAGAAGAAAATGGAAGAAATTGAACAGCTGAAGAAAACGGTTCATGAAAAGGACATAAAATTTGCTAAAGCATTGGCTACAGCCAAAAAGTTAAAACAACAACTAAATCAGGCAAATGCAGCTTTAGAAAAAATAAAAGCCGAAAAAGAAGCACTTGATAAACAACCGAATGTTGATAAAGAGGAACTTAGTCTTGTGCAACAGGCTCATGATAATCAAGCACCTGCTACAACAAGTGATATTCTGGAAAAGATTGAAGAATCTGAAGAATCCATTATTCATAAAAAGACAGAGTTGCAAATTACAGATCTTAAGTCACAACTCACTACATACGTTGAATTCAGTCAACAGCTGCAAGGCCAATTACAGACCCTGACAGAACAAGCTCATTCTTACGAGAACCACATCAAACAGCTTGAAGAGCAGAACAAGGCATTGTTAGATGAAAAGCAGGCTGTTGACGAAATTCTGAAAGAAAAAGAAGAATACTTGGAAGAAGACAGATCTGAAATTGACAACCTTAAATCATCACTTAAGCAGCAACAGCTGATGATAGAAGAAAAAGAGAAGATGAATGCCCTTATCCAGCAGGAACTGGAGAGACTTGTGGCTTCACATAGTGAAGATGATAGTAAGTTACAGTCTCTTGCTCATTTGCAAAAAAAGTATGAGTTTTCTATGAATGATGTAACTGAAATGAAGCAGAAAAATGAAGAATATATAGCTATCATAGAATCGAAAAACAGCATAATACAAGAAAAACTGACTAATGTAAGTGAATTGGAACAACAGTGCAGTGTTCATCAGTCAACAATACAAGTATTGCAAAATGAACTGAAGTCGAACATAGAACTTCTAGACACATTCAAGCATACAGTTGAAACTGAAAAATCTGAAAGAACCAAAGCACAAGCTGAATTGGATAATTTCAAAATTGGAATTGAAGAATTGAGAGAGAAGTTACATTTAGAAATGCAGAAGGGTGAAAACTTAACAGAAACTCTTACACAATATGAAAATAAGGTTTCTACATTAAGTATTGAAAACAATTCACTTAGTAAACAAATTTCTCAGAAGGAATTCGATTTTACAGCTTCCTTGACTAGTAAAGATTCCCAGATTGAAATCCTTTCAAATGAAATCAACATGAAAGAAAATCATTGTCAAGAGTTAGAAACAATAGTTACCAGAACAAAAGCTGAGAAAGATGAATTGAATGCTTTGCTAAATAGAAAACATGATGAATATGAAGTAAATTTTAAGAACTTAAAACACTTGCTTGAAGAAAAGGACCTAGCTATAAGTAAAGTCAAACAAGATGAAGATCATACAGGTTTAAAGAATAAAGAACTTGAAGAATGTAATAATGTACTTCAAAACAGAGTTGAAAATTTGGAAATAGTTGTTCAATCCTTACAAAGGGAGAATGAAAGCTTAAAAGGCTGTCAAGAAACCCAAAATGAACTTCAGCATGAAGTAATAAAAAGGTCTGAAGAAATAGAAGAACTGAATAAAGCAAAAGAACAGCTTCTTACCAAATTAAATGTTTCAGATAATCTTCTTCAGTCTTTAGAACTGGAGTTGAATAATATGAGAAGTTTGAATGAGAGCATGCAGATGAATTGTGATAAACTTGAAAGGGAAGCTATGGAATATAAAGACAGTGCCAAGCTTTCAGAACAGACATTATTTGAGAAAAGTACTGAAATAAATAGTCTTACTAATACAATAGATTCTCTTCAATCTAATTTGACTACACTGGAATCATTACGACAAGAAACTGAATTAAATGTCACTGCTTCTGAACTTGAGCTGAAAGCAAAGATGCAGGAGTTATCACTTGAATTAAATACAGCCAGGTCAGAAAATGAGAAGTTTTTGGAACGTGAAATTGAATTAAATCAGCAAAATGAGCAACTTCTTGATCAAGTGACTGGCTTGAAAGAAGAAAAAACAAAGCTGATGGAGGATTTGAACTTTTCCTTGAATGATATGGAAAGTTTGAATCTAAAACTAGGCTCTGTTGAGGAAGAAAAACTGTGTTTAGTCAAAGAATTAAGTGAGAAGAAACAAGAAGAAGTAATTTATGCTGACAAACTAAATGAATTGACCAGTAAAATTATGGCAACAAATGAAAGAAATTTGGAGCTTGGTGCCTCTTTTGACAAGAGTTCAGCTGAAAATAGTATGCATGTGGCTGAATTGCAGAGTCTTAGAGTCATCATTTCTGAAACTGAGGAAACATTACGAAATCTTTCATCAGAGCATAGTCTACAGAAGAATGAATATGAAAACCTCGTAGAAGAGTTAGAAAAAATGAAGGCTTCTCTGGAATCATCATTAGAAACAAATCAGATGCTTCAAGAAGAAATACATTCCTTAAAACTGCAAAGAGAAAATGGCTTGACTAGTGAGCAAAAAGAACCTCCCATGGAAGAGTCTACTGCTGTTGAAAAGAGCCAGCTTCTAGGAATGTCAGATACTGCTGTTGTAGATGAACAATTTGTATCGGAAATAGCTGAGCCATTAAATACCAAATTAACTGCTGATGCTGCAGAGACAGGGCAGCTGAAATGTGAATTAGATGATCTAAAACAAAAGTTATTTGACTTAACAGAAGAACACAATGATGTTCAACAAAAACTCATCACTTCTGAAGCAAAAAGTGAAAAAATGTTTAAGAAGCTTAAAGCATTTAAAGAGAAAAGTGATGCCTTACAACATGATGTTACTTCTTTGAGGGAGCAGCTAGCTACATCTGAGAACTCTGTTTCATCAGCTAAGAAAGAAATATATGACTTGAAAAAGCAATGTGAGGTGTGGCAAGAAAAACTTGCAAATGAAGAAGGGCTTCATAATAAGTCAGTGCTTGAAAACCAGACATTGAGAAGTGATATAGATAGTAGAGACATGCAAATCTTGGAGCTTAAATCTGAGCTAGACAATGTATTGGTGGAAAAGTCACAAGTAGAAAGTACTCTTAAAGCTGAAAAAGAAAGGATACAAGAAGAGAAAAATATTGTTTTGTCTAAACACCAAGAATTGAATATAAAGAATGAAGAACTATATGAGGAAGTTAAAAATTTAACAAACTCATTGGCGGTTTCAGAAAAATCAAACCAAGAACTTCATGAAAAATGCAGTGAAAATCAAGGTGTATCACGTAATTTAGAATCTCAGTTAAGTTTATATCAAGAAGAGGTAAATAAATTAAAAGAGGAGAATAAGTTGCTGAAAGAAAAAGATTCAGGTAGTGTTCTGATCCAGGATGATCTTGTGAGAAAAGAAGAAACTGCTCAAAGACAAATGGCAGACTTGAAAGAACAATATCAAATGTTGGAAGAGGATAATAAAAACTTCCAAGAGCTGATAGAAAAAATGTCTTCGTCAAACACTGATTTGAAGAATGAAACTGTAAAGCAGAAGATTATCATTGAAAAACTAAAAGAGGAGATAAATGAATTTGAGGAAAGCAAGCAAAATCATAAAAGTCTTAAAGCCTCATTGAATAGCCTTTTATCGGAGAAACAAAATCTTGAAGAGGAAATGGAAGGTTTAAGGGAGGATGTGTTAGCTTTGAAAAAACAAAATAAAATTGCAACAGAGGAATCTGATAGTATTAAAAATGAAGTAATTAATCTTAAAGCTGAGAATGAATTATACAAGCAAAGTATAGAAGGCTTGAATTGGAAAATTGAAGAATTAAAATCCTTGGAAATTGAAGTTGAAAGGTTAGAGAAGAATTCTGATAGTTTATCAAGAGACAAAAAGGATCTTGAAAATGTAGTTGTAAAATTGAAAGATGAGTTGCATGATTTGGATAGCAAAAATAAAAATCTTCAAGAATTATTAGATACTATGGGTAATAAAGAAACTGGTTTCATAAAGGAGTTAAGTCTTCAGAAAGAATCTCTTAGTCAATTAGAGTCTGCAAAAATAGAATTATCTGAACAGTTAAAATCAGACAAGGTGTCACTGTCAGGCCAGATTGAACAAGAAAAGCAAGAAAAAGTTTCTTTGAAGAAGCAGCTAGATAAATTAAATAAAAAGTTACAAGCATTTGATATGTTAAAAGATGAGTATGACTTTGTGAATAACGAATACAATAAACTACTAAATGATAATAGTGATCTCTCTAAGCAAATAGAAGAGTTACACTCAAAATTAAAGGAATCAGCAGTAGCAAAAGAGGATGATGTGATGAATCAAGCTCATAAAGAACATAGTGATAGAGAAAGATTGACTTTGACTAAACGAGTTGAACAGCTGGAAAACGACTGTCAGGAGTTGAGAAACAGAAATCATGATCTCGTAGAAACTGAAGCAAAACTTAAACATGATCTTCAAGATGTAGAATTTGAAAGAGATCGTCTCCAGGCTAAAGATGAATCCTCAATACACCGAGTGGAGGACAAGTTGGGGCGCTTTCAGGGTGATTATGACAGACTCCAGCAACAGTTTACAGTGGTAATGCAACAGAAGAATAAAGTTCAGATGGACTTGAACCTTGCTCAACGCAGCTTGAACCAGAGGGAAGCACGCTGTCAGCAAATGGCTATGCAGGTAAGACATATAATCTGAGGTATACACATGTGCAGATATAGAGGATCTTACATGAGTGCTCATGTTTTATTGAATTTATTAAACGAGTTGGGGAAAAGAGATAAAATGCGAGGCTTGCCGAGCATTTTATCCCTTTTTCGCAACGAGTTTTATTGAATTTATTAAACAAGTTGGGGAAAAGAGATAAAATGCGAGGCTTGCCGAGCATTTTATCTCTTTTTCGCAACGAGTTTAAAAATTCAATAATACAAGAGCACGAATGTTAGATTCTATCTATCATATGACATTAAGATTACTTTGAAATCTCATTTCTGCCGTAAAACGTTGTAATATTGTCATTATTTACGCAACATTGTTATGGACGTCATAATGTTTCCCGAAAATCTATAAACCACTAGTGGTTTATCGATTTAATTGCATGGCATTATATCACTCCCAGACGCGACGTCATGTGATAAAAGCAGTTAAAACATGAGTTTTGCGTGCTCAAAAGAACCTTCTCATTGAGACAGCTCCTTCGAGTACCCACAAATGCTTTGGTTGAGAAATAAAGATAATTTTCAAATGCGCTTTCTTATCTGCAGGCCCAGTATATGAATACCCTCTCAGGGGAGATAAAGTTGAGTTTGAACAAATATCTCCTTAATCAATAAATGTACTCTTAATTATTTCCTTTTCGAGTACACCACATTTTAAAGTTTATTCAATAGAGTTCAGGAAGCTTCAAAAATGGTGGTTCAGTTACCAATAGTAGCCTTAAATATAAATTCCTACTGGCCTCCATATAAGAGCAGAAAATCCCCAATTATTTTTCATTTTCCTCAACCAAAACCTAAATTATGGGTACTCAAAGTATGATCTGGATGCCCAAAACATGTAATGAACTATTGACTAAACTCTGTTCAGAAATTGTGTGGCACCGGTTTTTCGCAGTTCCTACTTTTATACGTCATTTTAGGTCCTACATCAATGTGAGAAAGTTACTTGTGTAGACCTCCCCTAATTTCTCCAGCAGGTTCTGTGCCTGTGCGAGCTTCTAGCAAAGCCCTGATATCTTGGAAAAAATCAAGAAATTAAGAAATACGCCAGCAGACTAAAACAATTTGACATGTTTTAAACGCCCTCCATGAACTTATATGGAAATGACAATATTTTCATTATAATATTTGGGAGTGGTTATTTCAATTGGCGAGAAATTCGTGGGAAATTATAAAGCGTGACTACACACCGTATATCTGGAAAATTTAACATAGATCTGGCGCTTTACGCACATAATAACATTTCCTCTTATTACACACTGAGGCTAAAATTTCTCCAGTATACATCTTAAACATTTCTACCTGTTATTGACTGAAGTTACTCTGCGGATCAAAAACACTGAAAAGAATATAGCTTTAAAACAGTTAGATGCTCACCAAGATCAATGGCAGTTCAGCTGCTATTAAATTTGAATAAAAATTAAACTAATTTTCATGGTGAACCTATTTGAAAAAATGTTCGTTGCCGATATCGTTACAGGTAGAAAAGATTGGATTCATACTATATACACGGGTATGAAATCATAAAACACAATTCAAGATGTATTGTCGATTAAACCAAACGATTATAAATGGTTGTAGAAATGCCTGTTCGCAATTTGAAGGTATTACCTTTACTGTGTCTTTTCGTGAGTGTAGTCACACTTTTGTGAAGATTGATGAATTTGTGATGGGACATCCCGGTCAAATGGCTTTACGTCGTGCTTGCCACATCCATGCACTATTGACACAATGTGAACATATAACATGGGCTTGCTTGACCATTGCCTTGGAAGGACGGTCCTAGAACTAATAACTAATTGCCACTTTTGCAGGACCCCCAACCCCCTTACCAACCCCTGCCGATCCTTACTTTCACGTGTACTAGGACTTGTAAAAAGTTAGGAATAAAGAACCGTTTTTTATTCTAACTTGTTATCAAAACATCTTATATTCGAGTAAATGGTGTGTTGCAATTGAACAATTTAAAAATATATTCAAGAGACGTGAAGCATATCGATGAATATTGATATATTTTATGTGGCAATCATCGTCAACTGGACTTAGTCTGTGGGCGCAGTTATGAAATTTCTGATTTTTCTCAAGATATTAGGGCTTTGACAGAAGCATGCACTGCCACGGAACCTGCTGGAGAAATTAGAGGAGCTCTTCAAGAATAACTTTCTCACAGCGATGTAGGACCTAAAATTACGCATAAAAGCGGGAACTGCGAAAAACCGGTGCCACACAATTTCTGAACGGAGTTTAGGAAATTATCTCCAAATATTTTGCTTATCTGAATCTGTGGATGCCTGTCTTATTTAACCCTTTGTATTCTGATGGCTTTTCCCTTACATATTGAAACAATAAGAATGGGATTATTCATTTTGCACATTAAAACCCCCACAGGTAGAATTTTCTATTTTCTGTTTTAATCTTAGCAAACAGTGCAGACCCCAATGAAATGCAGCATTTTGCTGGATTTCATCTGGGTCGTCACTGCTTGCCAGAGTATCTGTTTAGGGTTTCCAGTATCAGAAGGGTTATGTTTAAAAAGTAAGTTTGATACAATATATGGGTCAGCTCATGAGATTTCTGCACTCATCACATCTTCATTAAATCTCCTTAATATGTATGTGCAGCTAAATAATGGGACTAGAGGCCTAATATTTGGTCTAAGCCTTCATCTACATGTATATCCCTACTTTGTATGACAAGCAGTGAAGGCTGTTTGGAGACTGCACATTTACGCAGGCTTGCCTGAGCCTTTGATGCTCCCATACATAATAAGAACCAAAATCTCATGAGCTGGCGCATATGCCTATTAACCCATAAAGCGCCACCTACAATTTGCAGCAGACGACGATTTCAAATTTTGCCGCTTTTTCAAAAATAACAATAAGGTATGATATTTCATGAGAATTGTCTGCTTAATTGCTTCAGCTGAGTTTTGGATGATAAAAAATAGTGCATCAGATCATCCACATTACCTGTCAGAATAGCAATGGTTACCACAACCTCTGATTAATGACCTTTGGGCCTTTCTATTTCAAAAGATTAATGCAGAACATGTAAGATTAGCTCGTTGGGCTGGAACATCTGTGTTCGTCAAAGCTTTCATAATAAACGTAAATAAATGCCTGAAACCTTTTTTTCTTGAACAATATATCAATATTGTAAATAGTCTCACTTCAAAGCTTTTGGTTTATCTGTAGTGGCTATTTTGTCTGACCTTCCATCCATCCGTCCATCTGTCTGTCCATCCAGTAAATCATGTCTGCGGCAAATTCTCAGCAAAACATATTGTTATGGATGTGAAGGTGCTTAACAAGATGTTTCTTATAAGCACAACAACAGTTATTTTAATGGAAAAGGAGAAATATTTTATCTAAAATTAAGTTAACATGTTTTGGAAAGGGAGACTTCATTGAATTTTTTATAAGCATTTTTTAGATATTTTTTAGAAAGAATATATGAACAGGAAATACCACATTCACAGACTGCAGACCAACCCTCTCTTCCTCAGCAAGGTGAATACTAACCCTTGAAGCTCCAAGAAAAAAAAATGCATCTGAAAATGTCGTCTGCTGAAGTTGTCTGCTGCAAATAGAATAGCGTGGACCCAGAACAGACTGCTCCTATAGGAGCAGTCTGATCTGGGTCCACACTGTTTGCCATAGAGGCTTTTTAAACATTTCAACAGACGAGTAAAGCAGACGACTTTAGTTAGAAAGGAAACCAAGAACCACACCACAAAAGAATGACCCAGCACAGAACCCCCCCACACACACAATGGGAGCTACAACAAACAATGAATGAACAACAACATCAACACACCTTAGAATGGACAGCAGCCTTTGCCCCCCTAGGGGTGGACGGCCCATGTGGGGGAGGGGGTCTATATATATTTTACTGGCCAAATCTTTGCCCTAGATTCTGCTGTTGCATTATCTTGTCCAGTCCTGGGGCCCAGTTGTAGTATATCATTGGTATGCCATGCATGTGTAGTTCATTTTGCCCATATCTGTAAAACACTTACGGTAAATGTTCTAAAATTTCGAACACTTTTCTCTTTTTTGTTCTCAAATAAAATGTCTGTTTTCAGGGCTTGAATTCACAAATTTCTTGCCAGAGTTGCAAATAGGGAAGACCCTGATCAGACTGCTTCTTCAGAAGCAGTCTGATCTGGGTCTGCCCTATTTGTCTAAGCCTTTTTGGCAAGTAGCTAGTGTTCGAAATTTTAAAACATTTACCGTACCATTCCTACTTAGGTGAGCCAACTAGCAGAAGACAGAAGTTACTTGAATGTACAGATGGCGTCACTGTCCAAGGCATTAAGAGAGAAGGAACAGGAAGCTTCAGTTGTTTCCCAGCAGCACAGGACACTGTATCAGGCTTATGTCACTCTTAAAGCAACGGTATGTATTTGGTTGATTATAAAGCAATATTCTTTAATAGAAACCTATTCATATAGCTGTTTTAATCCATTGTCAAAAGAACGAAAATCCATGTTCAAATCCGGAGAATCACGTTCTGTTTGAACATGGGTTTGAACTTTAAAATACTTCAAAAGAGCCTCGAGATATTTACATGACGTTATACGCAGAAAGCGATGCGGACCAGACTGATCATTTTGCCGATGCTTTTGTTCCCAAAAACGTTGCGCATGGCTATGACGTTGTGACAATGTTATGACATTCGAAAGTTTACCGTTGACGCCATTTTGTTTAAAGAAATTCAGTGTAAGAAAAGGGATATTTTTATGTTTTAACAGCTTTTTCAGTGCGAATTTGGTCGGAATAAGGTTAAATATGCAAGAATAACGATAACACATGTTTGTTTCATTGTATTAACACTTGCCAGGTCCCTCAAGAGATGTTTGAGCACTCGGCCAATAGGCCTCATATTCAAACACCTTCCTCGGGACCCGGCAAATGTTAATGCACCAAGAAACGTGTGATCCCTATATTATTGCATAAAATCTGTGCTGCACCGCACAAACTCATTAATTAACAAGGCAATTAATTTATGTGATTTTTAATGCACTGATTTGGTACGTTAAATGCACTTGTTCCAGGCCACTTCGTTTTGCAACAGCTGATCCATTTATGGCCCTTATACAGTAAAACCTGTCTTAAGGGGCCACTCAAAAAGAACACCAAAATTGGTTTTCAATACCGATTATCGCTTAATGGAGGTCAAAAGTATTGCAGAATGCTTGGAGCATTCTGCAATACTTGTGATCTCCATTTAGCTATTATTTTCTAATATGACCTTGGTTTTGTCTATATTTAAGTGGCCTGCTTAAGACAGATTTTACTGTATATGGCTGGCCCTGGAACAGGAATAGTAATGAAAATGTCCAACCACACCTGTTGAATGTGAAATGGCAACAAAATGTTTGCAATGGTAACAATCAAACATTGTTTTGCAATGTATTAATGTTTGTCAGGTCCCTTCGGGAGAGTTTTGCAATGCATTAATGTTTGTCAGGTCCCTTCGGGAGAGTTTTGCAATGCATTAATGTTTGTCAGGTCCCTTTGGGAGATGTTGAAAATCTCCAGCTTTGCTCTCGGGTTATAACATCTCCCTTGGAACCTGACAAAATTCAACCCTTAAATCGCCAATCAGGACTGCAGCAGACGACAAATTTTGCGACATCTTTCCTAATTTTCGAAGAAAATAAGGTATGATATTTCTTAAGAATCGTCTGCCTGCAGACGATTCTGATGAAATATCAAGCCTTATCTGTTATTTTTGAAAAAGTAGCAAAGTTTGAAATTGTCGTCTGCTGTGAATTATAGGTGGCACTTTATGGGTTAATGCATGAAAAACCATGTTTGATAGGAAGCTCACTGTCAAGAACATGGTTAACTTTCACATTGCTTACAGGTCCCTACAAAATAACTTTTGTATTTTATAAAGGTACATCCATCAGTAAACCCCTTGTCTGCTAGTGTCGTCTTCTGATAACTTTGCAAACAGTTTGGACCCAAATCTGACAATGCCTAATCTGGATCCAAACTGTTTGACACTGATAGTATCAGCAGAGGACATTAGCGGACAGACTGCGAATAACGAAGGTTCTAAGAAAACGTCATAGAGATTCAGGCTAGTCTACTACTTATTTAAACTGATGCCATGCGCGGATCCAGGAATTTTCGTCAGGGGGAGTCCAGGTCAATCTTTTTTTTTTAGTCCTCCGCTTATTTTACTGAAGTCAAATGGTTAATTTCGAAGAAAACTATCATTTTTCAAGGCTCCAGAGGGGATCCAACATTTTCCCTATAGAAACCCATATAACTTGTGATTTTCCAGGGGGGGGGGGGGGGGGGGGTCCAGACCCCCTGGTCCCCCCCCCCCCCCCCCTCTGGATTCGCACTTGGATGCATACAAAAAAAGTTGTTGTTTTTTTTCAGAAAAGGGCATATATGATGATATCAGAAATTGTCATGCTTTCCTGTCAGTGTCTTCTGCTGATAGCTTTTACAAACAGTTTGATCCCAGACCATGCCCAGCCATACGTTAGCCTTGATCTGAATCCAAACTGTTTGAAACTATTGTTATTCCTGATAAGAATTTTTTCGAAAAAGTGAATTTTTAAAATGTTCAGCAGACGACAAAAAAAATACCCAGCATGCAAAGTTTTAATATGATTCTTTTTTCTGAAGGGGGTGGGGATATTATTTTTGACTCTGCTGTTTTTAACCCATAAAGTGCCACCTATAATTTGCAGCAGACGACAATTTCACATTTTGCCGCTTCTTCAAAAATAACAAATAAGTCATAATATTTCATGAGAATCGTCTGCTGGCAGACGATTCTCATGAAATATCATTTCTTATTTCTGTCGAAAATTGGGAAAAATGTCGCAAAATTTGTCATCTGCTGCAGTGGTGATTGGCCCTTTAAGGGTTAATCAATAATTGTTATTCTGCTATAGGTTGTTGAGTTGGAACGGCAGACGATGGCTGATATGATGTATGGAACCAGCACTGCAACGCCGGGAACCACTACCCCATCAGTTTCTACTCCTACCACATCTAGAGGGCACTCTCCTGCACTACCAACTGCTAGAAGGTTAGTTCCAACTAACCCTTAAAGCGCCACCTACAATTTGCAGCAGACGACAATTGCAAATTTTGCCCCTTTTTCAAAAATAACAAATAAGGCATATTTCATGAGAATTGTCTGCTGGCAGACGATTCTCATGTAATAGCATACCTTATTTTTGTTGAAAATTGGGAAAGAGTATTTGGGAACAAATGCGCCAGTAAACAAGGTTCTGGTACTTATCGTGTAGGCAATCAATGAAAGCTTTGACAAACCTGCTCATCTGGGCAGTCTTGCTCTTGCTAATTCTCACATAAAGTTTTGTTTGTTTTGATTCTTTATGTCCTAGTCAACAGTTTTTCTGTCATTTCGGGATGGGTCTTCCTTGATTGAACCAGCACTCAGAGCTCTCGAAAACGCAGAATTACGCGTATTGGTACGCATGTTTTTTCCCTGGGTCGCATGATTTTCGCTAGGCAGGAGTCCCGCGTACGCACGTTTTTTAGTCGGCAGGCGTTAAAAATCCAGTAGCTGAGAGATAAGTACACACCTAGAGATCAAAAGCCCTTTTATATAATCGATCGCGACACGCTTTCCTGTCTCTGTTGACCAATCGTATGACTCGGACTGCAGTGTAGCAATTCTGACAGGTGATTGACAGGATTACCGATGCGGGACAATGTGATTATTACAAGATGATTATTAAAGTAATTAAGCAAGGATTATCGGGTAATTGTTTGAAGATTTACTGGTTAATTAAAGGGAGAAAAACTAATAGGGTATTGTAAACAACATCGGACTATCGACTTCCGAATAAACACTAATAGGGTATTGTAAACAACATCGGACTATCGACTTCCGAATTCGACTGATTAGGGATGAAAGAGAAAACATATTTAATTGCACTCGTTTGCGATTTGAGCAACATAAACCTGGAGAAAAAAACAATTTGCATTTTTCATTTGTTCATTGCTACGGCAAACAAAAGAGTCTGAGAATTGTTGGGGAAAAAAACGGAACAGCGGTAAGCCGTATACGGTAACGTCCGACTGACAAAAGTTCCAAATGAAGCTACACTACAAGCCATGCGATGAAATTTTTCATCGGTTCAAGCCGAGTGTCTAGATGAATAAACTTTCAGCAAGTAAAATCGTTCATTCTAAATCATGGAAGCCACGTTAAATGGCTAAGTAATGTCAGTTTATTCATTGCAATCGCCGTAGACACTAGCGAGATGCGTTTTTTTTTTAAAAGAAAAAACACTTCCATCTGCATAAGATTATACAAAACAGAGGACTGCTGTCTTTCTGTCTGTCTGCCTGCCTGTCTGTATGTCTTGTTAATGAATAAAACAAGTACCAACAGTTTAATCTTTTATTTTGATAAGGCCAAACAAAAAAATGTGTGTTCAGGTTACATGAAAAAATATAGTACCAAAATATTTTGATTTTGTTAAGTAGGAACAATCAATTAATGCTTAAAGGGTTAAAATCAGTCGATCTAAAAATTATTAAAATGCATCACTTTCGGCTAAAATGGAAAAGATATACGGTATGCACAAATTGGTGGGACTCCAACTTTTTTGGAGTAGGACTCCCACTTTTTCCAATGGGACTCCTACTTTTTGCCAGATGGGAGTCCTGAACTCCTGTTTTCAAAATCCTAGTGAGAGCTCTGAGCACTAATCAGAGGATAAAGTGTCTTGCTCAAGAACATGCAGTGTCTCTGGTGAGGCTCGAAACTGCAACCATCAGTCATGAGTCTACCACTGAGCCACCGCGCTCCTTCACATAAAGTACATGTATGGTAAATGTTCTAAAATTTCGAACTCTTTGTCTCTTTCTGTTCTTAAGTAAAATATTGGAATGCACAAATGCTCATCAGAATAGCAAACAGGGAGTACCCTGATCAGACTGCTTCTTCAGAAGCAGTCTCATCTGGGTCTGCACTGTTCGCCTAGGCCTTTTTGGCAGTAACTTTAGAAGAACTAATGTATGGACACAGAGAAAGGATCAGGCAAAAGTTAAGGCATCTAGCCCTGCTACACAGCTGTGCATTCATGTGGTTAAGTACCAAAATCTTGTTAACTGGCTCAGATACTTCAACCCTTTATTCACCAATCAAAATGATCGCTGCACCAAATATTGTGACTTCTTGCTAAATGTTGGTTGCATAAGGCTTGACATATGTGAATTGATTCATTTGCAAATATAAAGCCTTATTTGGCTTTTTAAACCGACTTTGAACAATGTTGTATGGCGCAAATTTAGGGTGAAATTATATTTTGCAACCAAGTGTTAAAAAGTGGGTTTTCTCTATTGATAACGCTTTTATATGGAATGTGAAGTGCAGCCTATTTTCTTTATTGTGAATTTCTCTATGGACATACTGTAGAACTTCAATGGCTCGAACTGTGATGGCTCATTCACCTGGGCTGGCTAGAACTATCACCATGGTCCCTAATGCATAATACACCCTGGATGGCTGGAACTACCCTTGGCTAGAACTATTTGTCATGGACCCAAGTCTGTTTGAGCCATTGAAGTTCCACTGTATAAGTTGTTTTGATTCATACAACAAAGGACTTTTAATTCTTACAATATAAAACTGACCTCAGAATAAATGGAAGCCACTCTGACCCATATTTTATGGTTCAGTCATTTTCCCTGCATCTAGAAATCCATATGTGATGAATGTATGTCTTTATGTCAGATAATATGACAGTGTGACAATGACCCAACCTTTTACCTGTGTGACTTATATTTCATGCTATTGTGATTTTGCTTGATATCTGCAATATTATAACATTGTAAAGTAGTATTTATCACATGACATCCCATCTGGGAGTGA
This sequence comes from Loripinus fragilis, assembly GCA_964019695.1. Lineage (NCBI taxonomy): Eukaryota > Metazoa > Mollusca > Bivalvia > Lucinida > Lucinidae > Loripinus > Loripinus fragilis. The sequence continues at coordinate 85,291,853 of OZ026517.1, forward strand.
TATAACGCCATGCAATAAAATCGATAAACCACTAGTGGTTTACAGATTTTCGGGAAACGCAATGACGTCCATTATAACATTGCGTAAAAAATGGCAAAATCTTGACGTTTCACACCAAAAATGTGATTTTTAAGTAATTTTAATATCATGTGATAAATAGAATCTAACTTCCGTGCTCTTGTATTAATGAATTTATTACACTCATTGCGAAAAAGAGATAAAATGCTCGGCAAGCCTCGCATTTTATCTCTTTTTCCCAACTCGTTTAATAAATTCAATTAAACATGAGCACACATGTAAGATCCTCTATGTATGTCATCTAGCACATTGAATTCAGGTGAGTGATTGTTGCCCTTTTGTGCTGCTTGCATTTAGTATTTTATCTGAACCATCACCAGCTGCTAAACATGTATATGTGAGCAGGGTAGCGTCTGTCAAGGCTGTCCATATGCACACATCTCTTTGAGTTGGCTAAAATATTTACAGTAAAACCTGTCTTAAGCGGCCACTCAAAAATAGACAAAACAAAGATCTTTATGACAAAAATGGTAGCTTAATGAAGGTCAAAAGTATTGCAGAATGCTCCCCTTGGAGCATTCTGCAATACTTTTGCCCTGCATTAAGTGATAATTGGTCTTGAAAACCAATTTTTGGTCTTTTTTAGTGGTTTACCTGTACTCATTATGTTTGTACAGCAAACCAGCCAGGCATTGAATTTTTTAGTCTTGACATTTTTTGTTGTTTTGTTCTTTTAGGCATGATTCTACAGATTCACTACCAAAGAAACTGAGCAGTCAAGAAATTGAGCAGGTGTTGCGACTCACCCAGCAGGAACAGATGTTACACGAACAAGACATGTCTGCAGTAAGATTTTCTCATTCTTTTCATGTAACTAGGGACGTCCCATTTGATAAAAAAATGTGACTGACCAATATACAAGAGAAAACAGCAATTTTATCCAGGTAATATAAGATTAATATATTATTGGCAGGGATTGTAAGCAGGATTTTTGCGGAATCATACCAATTTTCAAGGGTGATTTCCGCATTCCAATTTCGAAAGTCCAAATTCCGACAAATAACAATTCTAATATGGTTCCAGGTAAAATAAAGGGAGTTAGTTACTCCTATAGCTACACAGATGTGGAGAAAACTTTTCCTGGTTCGATAATTATACCTTACCATCGGTAGTAAAATAAAATACAGACTGGTTTGTGCATTGTTTATTAGAAAAACGTTACTTTAGCGGGTAAAAAGTTGTGAGTCGGTCATACACAATCAGAATGGATTCCTCAGCAAAAAAACGTCATATGGATACAGAAATTTATTAGATTATACAAATCTTTGGCCAATACTGAAGCCAATTGAAGGCTGGAGAACATTATGCATGATGTTTAAGTAAAGCTATCAGCTATGCATTTGGGAGGGAGGAAGAGGGTACCGTAATAGGTGACATTGAAGCTCGTCTTTAGGTAGTCTTGTGTGAGTCCATTTTGTAATATTATTTACAACAATTGTGGTGTCATATGCAGCATTCTGGAAAATTTCCCCAGATTCCTGAAAAGTGTCTTTCATATTCCTGAAGAGTGACATTTAGGGTTGGCATCTCTGTTTTAGGATAGATTTTTCTCGCACACCAGATCATGATTTCTGTTGTTTTTACCCATGTGAGATAATTCTATAGATAATTTTCACATACCCGTACCAGCCCATGGGAAAGATGAAGAATGAACAGACGCAAGTTGGACGCACGTCGATCCGTGACATCATTGTAACGTTAAAATGACGTCACCATGTCACATCTCGGCTTATTTAGGATTTTCTGGAAGTCTTCTTCGTGTTTTTTCAATATAAAACGAGGTATTTAGTGGTGAGCAAGAAAAAGAATCCACTATTCGTGTGAGAATGGGATAGAAAATCTGTCCTTCGCGATCATAGTTTTTCATCACGCGGCAAGCCTTGTGATGCCAATCGGTGATCCGTGGGACAGATTTTTCTATCCCACCCTCACACTCATGATAGATTCTTATATTCCCCCATGAATCAGCATTATCAAAATTAACACAGGTACTAAATACTAAAACAAAAATTGATTATAAAAAAGTGATAATATATACAACCAGGCAAGTACCAATTTAGCATTTCATTCCAATAAAACATCTCAAGATGAGCTGTCAATAACATAAAATTGGCTGTCTATTATTGTCAGCCAGGTGCATGCCAAACTACATGAAAACTTGTTCATTTCTACATGTTCATTTCACTGAAACTAATCAGCTGAGGAGTTAGTGAAAATCATTTTTTTGTGAAAAACTCTCATTTATTGAACAAAGTAAATAAGGATGCAGAGATCAGGAATCAATACAATCAAGCACCACACCTGACCCAGGATACCAATGGGAATGTGACAAACTCATATTGGACACCACGAACGAGAGACAAGAGGTCAGCCCTTTCCCAGCAGGTGACCACAAAGCACATATAAACAGACGCGCACAAAGACATAGCAAACACAAGACAGAACAAAAACATAAAAGATCCACAAAAGAAGTACCGCCTTGGAACGGTCAGTAAAATATTTTACTGGATGGCTTAAACCGGTTTAACGGCGCCAACCTCACCCTTAATTCAGATGTGGATCAAGACACATAGATATTTGGTTTGCATGAAAAACCCCTAACTTATCAATGCATCATCTCCTAAAACATATAAATCAAGATATAACAAGGAGACAAAGCAAAGATAAGGACTCAACAGTAAATAAAACTGAATACCGGAGCAAAAGAAATCCAACAGGTAAACCCCGGTGGGCCCGACAAACAGCCAAAGCATCAGGCCCCTACCATCTCATCAATAGATAAGTCTTTAAGTCGGAACCATCATAGAGTCTGAAGTCCGACCCACCGGCGTGCAATTAAAGAGGAAAGCAAAGTTGCCAACCGTGATTGGGTTGACTACCAAGCATGCAATCTGTTGCAATACATTATTGTTATAGCCAATCCTTTTATAATGGGAAATTATTTTAATAAACTGCGCTGAAAGATTATTAGAGCCAACAATCTTCTTCAACTTATACACCAAGTCACCATAGAAATCAGGTTCCGAAAGTCCTTGGCGCAAGAGAGATTTAAGTCCAACTTGGAATTTAGAAATCAAATCATAGTATCATCTATAAAATTTGAAAATGTTTTACGAAGTTTATGATACCGATAGCCTTGTTTAAGAAGTTTCTGAGTTAACAACTTATTGCGAGTGTTGAAGTCAGCAACATAGCTAGATGCTCTAGCAAAACGAATGAGTTGAGAGATATAGACTCCATAGGATGTAGAACGAGGAACATCACCATCTAAAAATGGGAAATTGACAATTTCAAAATCAAAGTCGTCACGTTTATCATAAATTTTGGTAGAAACAATATCATTAGAAATTGACAAATGCAAGTCTAAAAATGCGGCTTCGGTATCAGAGGCATTGGCTTAATTAAGTTGGAGCTCTGAAGGGTATATTTGACTAACCATATTGCCAAAATAAACATTATTAATATTTAAAATATTGTCCAAATATCTGGAAGTAGTGTTAAACGCATCAGTAACATCAGCCTGCTTATCATCAGAAAGAGACATCATAAAGTCCCTTTCATAACAAAACAGGAATAAATCTGCAACCAGGGGAGCACAATTAGTGCCCATAGGAATCCCAACTACTTGTCTATAGAGCTTGGTGCCAAATCGAATAGAAATGTTGTCCAACAAAAAGGTCAGCGCATCACATTCATTTTGACACGACCATGCATGATATTTTTTAGGTTTTTCTGAAGTAAAAAATGCATTTCTGTCATTACATGCAAGGTAAGGAGAGCCTTCTCTCTGGAAGGTTCTTTCAATAAGATCAATAAGTTTATCTTTAATTAAATTATGAGGTAAAGTAGTGTTAAGAGTAGAAAAATCATAAGTAGACAAACTGGTCAAAACATGTTGATGGTGCACAATGAGGCAATTCCAATGTGTACCAACAACATATGTTATTGAATATAAGGCAAACTGTTTGAAATTAACACTTATCAAGAATCATGTCCATTGTGATTGCGTCTTTCAAACATGTCAAGCTGCCAATCCGTATAAAAAATATCTGCCACTTACTGCAAATTGTTTACATTTACATGACAGCTATATCACTAAATTTGATTTCACGAACTACCAGTTTGCTAGCCTGCTAGTTGCACAGTTGTAATTGATGGGAAAAAAAGAATCAGCTGATATGGATGATAACCCTGGGATCACTTGTTCAAGGTACTGTTACCTAAACTCTTTGCCTGCAAGTGTAGGCTGTTGATAACCTTTGCAAACATTTTGGACTTGGTTCAGACGTGACATGCAGGACTATAGATAAGAGTGTGTAACGAAAATATAATTTTCTTATTTCTCAACCACGTGGGAGTGCAGTGGCTCAGTAGTAGAGTGCTTGACTCGAGACCGAGGGGCCGCTGGTTTGAGTCTCAACGGCGTCACTGCGTTGTGGTCCTTGAGCAAGACACATTTATCCTAGCTTAGTACTGGCTCAACCCAGGAAGACCCGTCCCTGTTTTACTGAAAGATTGTTGATGGGACGTAAAGATTCAATTCAAACAAACAAAAACAAATTATTTCTCAACCAAAACATATGTTATGGGTACTCAAAAGAACCGTCTCAATGAGACGGTTCTTTTGAGCACCCAAAACATATGTTAAAATTGATGGGTAAGGAAATATTTACAATTTTACGCTGACATTTTTTGTTTATCTAAACCTGTGGGGACATTTATTGTAGGGTCTGATCTGGATATGAACTCTTTGACACTCTTGATAATATTCCTGAAAGATTTTTTTGAAAAAGTTAATTTTTAAAATCAAATCAGCTGATGAGAAACTTTAAAGCACGCAAATTACCTAGCATGTAAAGAGTTAATATTTCATTTCTTTGTTTCTGTTCACAGCATCGACTAGGACTTGATGAAAAAGAAATAGAGAGAAGTAAAGTTAAAGTCAGGCCAGTATTGAGTAAGTGGAGTCTTGTTTTACAGTAAAACCTGTGTAAAACGGCCCCGCAAAATAGACAAAACAAAGATATTAATGACAAATGGTCACCTAATGAAGGTCAAAAGTATTGCAGAATGCTCCCCTTGGAGCATTCTGCAGTACTTTGACCTGCATGAAGCGATAATTGGTCTTGAAAACCAATTTTTGGTCTTTTTGAGAGTGGCCATTTTACACAGGTTTTACTATACTTCTTTTTGAGTACAGTGCAGTCAGTTATAACACATCTCGCTGGTTAGAACAGCTCAGATATATCATGGTTATTTTGTGGCTCCTTAATATTTTTACCATGGAATTTTAAGATAAAGATAAAGATAAAGAAGCCTTATTTAACGTCGCTTATAATGTAACAGACAACATTAGCTCATGAGCTATTCTGTGACATAACAATTATATCTTTAACAGATACTTACCTGTCTTTATCTCCCTAGCACAACCCCTTTAATGCGAGTGTCAGCAAGGGGGCTGCTAGTACCATTTTTTACACCTTTGGTATGGTGTGGCCGCGGGATTCCAACCCACGACCTCCCCTCCGAAAGCGGACGCTCTACCAACTGAGCTATCGAGGCGGTTTTTACAAAGGAATTATAGAAAAAAACATTTTATATGGGCCTCACCTCTAGAAAATCCATCTTAAGGGGTTTGCGAACAACAAAGGCGCAGACCAGCCTGCACTTCCGCACAGTCTGATCAGCGCCTTTGATATTGTGAAGTATTATATCTAGACTTGCTATGAGCGGAATTTCATTTATCTAGCTAGTCCCTGTAGCTGAGCAGGCTGGTTTGAATCTCACTTAAACTTTGTTTTCTTGCGTCACAACCCATATTTCCAGTTAGGACTATAATTAGACTGGAAGGATGTGCAGGCTCATCAGTCATTGCTTGGTGCAAAGTCAAATTGTTGTTTTTTTCACGTACTTGCTCAAATCCAGTTTTAATGTGAAACTATTTTCTATCTAGACAACACATTGGTTAAAATTTTCAGGATTATTCCTGAATTCACTTTTTTGAGACTTACTTTCCATAGAAAGTCAGCTTCAAAATACTAAATTACGCAGATTGCAATAACTTCAATCTGTGATTTATTTTCAGTTTATCTTTAAACAATCAACCATTTAAACTTGTATTTGCTAATATTTTGTAGGCATATTATAAGTTTTGAAATTTTAATTACCAAAGTTCAGGATTTTGGGAAATTGTGAGCTCTGTAAGAAACTCTACACCACATAGACCATGCAGACCTTCATTGTTCATAGTTTGAGGGGGTGGTTTGAGTATTATCTTACTGTAAATTGGAAAATACCTTTCTGTTGATGTGTTTTATATGTGCCCAATTATATTCCAGCTCGCCGTGGGAGAGGGTATCTGGACAGGCTTCAGAGACTGATGAGTCTACAAAGGTAAGTGGGTTGTCCTTTTATTATGATAAAGAGAATGGGTTTGTTGAACCAAAGCTTTCAGTTGCTTATGCAGTGCTAAAAATTGATTGTTTAATGCAAGTGATATCTTGCAGAATATGTACATAAAAGGCATTAATGTATGTCTTTGAAGACAGAATTCATCAAGGTCTGCACTGTTAAAATGAAAAAAAAAACAGTCTTTATAGTGCGGGGTCCAAGCATACCAAAATATGGTCTCGTAGTACTCCGCGTATAACAGCAGATTTTTGGTAAAAATAATTATATAATAGGTTATATTTAATGAATTTGCATGTTGCCAAGGTTAAATCAAGGGCAGTAACTCGCTAGGCTGCTTCAAAATATGACGTCACAAATATCAAAATTGCAGTAATTTGTTTTGAAAGCCTCATTTCAACTTAAATTTTTCAGAAATTTTTGTATATTTTAAATAAAGTTAATGCATTTCTATAATAAACTTATGTAGAGTTATTTTGACAGTATTTAAAAAAAACGATACACTTATCTACGGTGGATTAATATGGTCATGAATAGGTATGGGTAAATAAGTTTCATATACATTTTGTAAAAGGGGGTGTATCGAATGTATTATTTTCCTTAAAATAATTTTTACACATATTATAGTCTATTATATGAGCACTTAGTATGCAGAAAATCTTTTTAAAATGATTTGTTATTATTACATTATACGGCAAAGAATATAATAGGTATATTTACGTAAAAATGCTCAGTTAAGTTACAATAAGAGACCAAAATATCTGTTAAATGTTTCTGGTGATCACAATGTCAGGACAAAGGTTCATGAAATCAGTACTAATGCTATGGAAGCACCATAATGCAGTATGCATTCGATATTCATAACCATATTTTGTAACTAATAATTAGAAGATCATAAAATAATTTGTTTCGAATAAATTGATTGTGATATACTTAAAACAAATGGTATGTAGGGTGTTTTCCACTGTATACGCATTTATCGTGCAATTTGAAAGCTCCCTTAACTTCTGATTCTGTTTCTGATACACATTTTATTGGTTGGTTTGATAGCAAATTATCAAGTTTGTTCTGATTTGTGAAGTGTTGGTAACACTGCTTGTATCATTTAGGTTTCCTCTTGACCGATGATTGCAATATCTGCTCTATATTATTAGAACCATAATAACCTGGATCATTTTCTAACCTCAGCTTACAGACTATTTCACACGACATAAACTTTTGAAAGTTCCCCACCCAAGGTTATTTGCCCGCCGGTTATCTACACTTTCACTTTTGTGAGTGAACACACAAAGTTCAGAACTGTATTGTTCATACCTCCTCTTCTTGACAGGAGAAAAAAAATATCTCTGGTTCTACACCATGTGATGATTCCATGGCAACTTGTCAATGCTTAATAAGTAAAGTGACAGTGAATTTGAAAAATCCTGTTTATTCTTAAGTAACGTTGTCCTACGCTTCAATTCAATCTTTATAACTTAAAGACGTTTTCAAAATTTTAAATTTTATGCAGGAATGCAAATATCAAAGCTAAGTCCCAACGATTCTTATAGAAAAGAGGTACTTTCCTCTTTTAAAAAGAGAATATTACAATAACCAGTATGTCCTACAAACGTTTATCTAATGTTTAATATGCCAATTAGGCGTAGTAGGATAAGACATTAATTCTAAATAAAGAGTTGATTTCAATAGAAATTATCAAAAAGTCAGACTAGTCGTGGGACTATCCTTTTTACCACGAGTCTGCTTTAAAACAATTCTATTGCAAATTATTCTATGATATTCAACTAGGTTCAGCTAATCCTACACCCAGCCTGATCGTTCATTTAGTGCCATTTAACTCCCATGCAATCTGTACACCTTCAGGAGGCACTAGACCCCTGGCTTCTTGGTTTGGCTTTCAGGCACAGGTACACTCTAGTAATTCAGATGCTTCACATTGGAGTTATTACTTATTTGTATCAATTCCTGATCTTTGTCACCTTTCTTACTAATTATATTGGGATTACTCAAGGCTCATTTGGGAGACTGATAAACTTATTGCATTACCGCTGACACTAGTTCCCATGCTGAATTTAACAGCAGTGGTGCTCACCAGTGTACTTGGTATTGCAGGAAAACCACTTTATAATGTTACTTGTGTGATTATTGTATATGCACAAAGTGTTTCAGTACGTGTAGCTAAGAAGTGGCAATTAAAAATAAAGCATGACTGGTGTGAAAGATTAATGATTACGATTATTAGTTAAATGAAATAAGAAAGAGAAAAACGATCATGTGAAATGTATCTCAAAAATAAATAAGTATGACAGGAAATGCCACAAAATTTACACACTGCAGCCCAATCCACGACATCGTGAGGAAGAGACACAGAGCATAAAAGACAAGAAACAGCGCTAGCAAGGAGATAATTCAAGTAAAGCAACATATATTCTTCCTCGACCAGATGATTGCGAAAATGAAAGGCCACTAAGTAATGCACAGCAAAGACCAATCACAACACCCACCCACCCAAACAATGAGAGCACAAATTACCAGTGATTCAATAACAACAGAACCACCGCCTTAGGATAGACAGAAGCCAAACCCACTACATATTGTTTATTTTACAGTCGCTTAATCTTCGCACTAGATTATGCAGTTGATAAACACAAACATTGTTTAGTTCGCATGTATGTTGCCTAGCTTATGCAATGCATCATCACAGAAACATGAAAATAAAATGGCGATTGATCCATAGATAGTCAGAGCCAGCCAAAGACAAACATCAGGCACCAACCCCTTGATAAAAGTTTTATGACAGTTTCTTCATTGAGTCTGAGGCCTGACCCACTGCCATGCAATCAAAGAGGAAACCATAGAAAACCAGGTTAGAATAGGTATACTGACTGATCCGGATTGTGCTCCAAAATCTATTAGGTATACATGTACCGCCAAGCATGCAGACGTATGTCACAATGATAAAGATTATATTTAAAAGGAATTTCAAGTCCTATTAATAATTATCTTGATCAAACATAAATTCCTTTGTAATTACTAATTTATTTTTACCACTCTGTTTCTTCATCGGTTTCTACCAAAACCTTCATTAATTGCATCAAAACAAGTAGGACGTCCGGATGCTTTAAGCGACTTAGTACGATCTCCTGAGTCCAGACACAAACTTTCATAAAAAGCTGAATTAAAATGTAATAGGATTTGATCATAAGACATAGAAATCGACGTGCGAATTTCTTAGTTCTTATATAGTTCACGTTTGCTACAAGGAGGTGGTCTCTTACCCATATTGTATGATAAAATGTTAAATAAGAAGACATTTTAGCAGATAGCTAGTTTAATTAAGTGGGCTTGAATGACAGTTATTTAAATGAATGGTTATGTTGTTGCTAATGAAAATGTACCAAAAATCTTTTAAAAACTTCACAGAAAACGATTTTGATAGACGTGTTTTCATAAGATTTTGGAGTTTTTACTTACTTTAAAACTCCATTCAAAGGATCAGTAATATACAAGCGTTTATACATAGTCATAAGTTGTAAATGAAAGTGTTTGGCTAACATCTTTTCATAGGACTATTTTGATAGTAGTCACAAGGCACTAATAAATTACATATACATCATGGATATTCAACTTATGTATTGTGTGAAAGGCTAGAAACCTTACAGATTGTCATCATCAGATACTATGACATACCTTCCTACAGGAAATAAAAGCATCATTTTTTACATATTGCTTATGCGAATTCGGCGAACAAATGAGAGCTACTGTAACATAATATGATCAAAATTAGGGGCTTGTCTTATTATCTCCCCTGCTTTCTTATACCGCATTTTCAGGATTGGCAACATAGCTTATAACAAGCCGGCGCATGTCTTTAATACTAAATAAAAAACATGAGTACTGCGAAACCATATTTTGGCATATTTGGACCTTGCAAATTATTATTTGTTGTTAATGCCAGAAGTGACCTTAAATTGATCTTTCTTTTGATTTTTGTTTGTATTAATTGTACCGTGACAATGTAATATTACAATCGAATCATCCTGCAAAGAATTATCTTAAGAATAATATAATCATAGTAATTTGAAACAAAATAAATGTATGTTTTACGACCTTCTGATTATAAGTTTCAACAATTAATAATGAATATGGCAGTTTTATGCTTTCATAATATTAGTATTGATATTATAAAACATTATTACTGACTTTGTGCTCACCAGAAACATTTTATGGAACGTTTTTCTCTGTCAATGAAACTTAACTCAGCCATTTTCGTGGAAAATAGGTGTTATACGTTTTGCCCTTTTATGCAATAATGGAGCCGTATTTCTTATTTAACTTTCTACACGCTGCTTGCCCATATAGTCGACTATAATGTGTGTAAAATTTAGTTTGTTTCCTTTACTAATAAGAAAAATATGACATTTGATACAGCCCCCTATCGTGAAATTGATAAGAAATAAATATACCCATAACATTCATGACCTTAATAATCCACCGTAGGTAAGTATTTCCATTTTTAAATGCTGTTATATATAACCCAATATAATTCATTTCTTAAATGCATTGATATTGTTTGATAATATACAAAACTCTCTGAGAAATTAAGGTTGAAAAGAAGTTCTGGAAATAAATTACTGCGATTTTGATATTTGTGACGTCATACTTTTGGGCAGCCTCATGGGTAACTGCCCTTGATTTACCCTTGGCAACATGCAAATTCATAAAATATAACCTTTTATCTAACAATTTTCAGCAAAAATCTGCTGTTATACGCTGAGTACTACGAACTCATTTTCTATGTGACAATTGTGAATTGGACCCCGCACTATTAGGAACTTTTATAGGAGTTTTGACCGACAACCCCTTAAGATGGAAAATGAACAACTGCATCATTATTGTATCAATATGTGTGAAAATCCATCAGAATGAAAAGGGTTAACCATTTACTACCTATTAAAGCCTTTGAAATATCATGTATTTGAAAATATTATGGAAAATGGAGCATTTGCTCCAAAAGTGCAAATGCTCCATTTTCCATAATATTTTCAAAAGTATTCTAAACTTAACTTAAATTTTTCTTGAATTTTTCCAATGGTGTCTAAAATTAGAAAATTATGTCATGATCTAAAAATAGCCTATGGAGTAAAGGGTTAAATCAACACTAACATCTACCCTTTAGCAGCGCAATAATTCTGTATTATTCAATGAGCATTGATTTTATCATCTCTTATATTACAGATCTATACCTCCGGTAGCAGAACCAGATTCAGTAAGTATATAGTACTTCAATTAACTCTTTCCCCGCAGCGATTTTTGTCGTCTGCTGATAACTGTTGCAAACAGGTTATACCCAGAGCAGGGTTGACTCAACATCGGCTTTTATCTGGATTCAAACTTGTCTAATAGTGCTCCTCAAAGGATTTTTTAGAAAAGTTAATTTTGTAAAGTCAGCAGAGTTTAAAAGATCAGGAGGAAATAATTGGAGAATATTAGATTGAAAATGATAAAAAAAGAAGAAAACACAAACAAATGCCAATAATGCACCTATTGCACATCCAAACATAATGGGAACTGTTGAATTATGATGACAGAGTAACTATTCACAGGCTATAGGTCTTTATCTGTTTACTTTCTGTAATCAATCAATACCTTAGATCAGTCACGCCACCCAATATACTGTTGTTGTGTATGTGAGTAATAATTGCATCACACAGGCTTATCAGCATTTTTGATATTCACTGCATGAAAAGTATAATGAATGTATATGCTATAATTACCGAGCCGATCTGACTGCAGATCTAGGGGTCGCTAGTTCGATCCCGGCCCGGTCCCACTTTCGTGGAGATTGATCATGAAATAATTTATACGGTCATTCTCCTCCCTTCCGCTGAATCATTCAAGAAGGGTTGTAGTCAGTTACAAGCGAAAGTATGTGCACAAAGTACTGGTTAACTGCTTGTTCAAGCTTGCCCAGGAAAAAGTGTTGTTTAGTTGAGCTGACCATCCAACCATGACCATAGCTGTTGACTTGGGACTTAAAGCAACAAAACATACAAAACATGCTATAATCATAGTTTCAAGATTCTAGCTAGGCGCTGTAGCTGAATAGGCGTGCCCCTTACTGTAAATTAGGAAATTTTCCTGATGGTTTTATTTTCATGAAATTGTTTTGTGAAAATCTGCGAAGTTTCATGAAAACAAAACCCTCGCAATCTGGTGAGATTACTCTGTTGTTAAAGCTGCATAATCTGTAACTTTTGATCCTCTAATTTTAAAAATAATGTTTTTATTTTTCAAGAACACAGTAAAAATACTCAAATTCAGGTAAACATTTTACCATTTTCGTAAATCATAACAAGTTATCACTATCAAAACAACTGCATTTATGTTAAAATTCAACGGTCTAGAATTATTGGAGGGACGCAAATAATTACCAACAAGAGAAATAAACATCTATTTGATAAGATAATTCACTTTTCCATGCAGTTTTCAGCTGTACTGAACATTTTTATTGTGAAAACATAGCTTAATTCTACTTTTACAAATGATTTAAAAAGAAAATAGAAATTTTCGAAAAATGTTCATAGTTACAGAGTATGCAGCTTTAACTGATGTAGGTAAATCATGCCCTAGTTGCAAATTTTTAATGTGGCAAATATGACTTTAAAAACGCTATTCTTGGAAATAAAATTATCACGAAAAGTTTCACTTGACTCTTTCCATGCTAGCAGTGACTTTTGTTATCTGCTGATAACCTTTGCAAACAGTTTGACTCTCTAATAGTGTTCCTGAAAGAATTTTTTGGAAAAAAAGTTAATTTTGAAAAATGGAAGCAGACGACAACTAAAGCATGGAAAATACCCAGCATGCAAAGAGTTAAAGACATGAGAGGTTTTCAGGACTATTCCTGAATTCAGGACTTTGAGGATCATTTTCTATAGAAATTCAGCCTCAAATTACTGAATATAATAGGAAGATTAAAATAGCTTCTCTGATTTATTTTCATTTATTTATAGACAAGACATTTAACCTTCAACAATTTTATATTTTGTAAGCATACATGTTTCAGAATTTGAGTTTCAAAAGTTCAGGATTTTGGAAATTTTGGACTTTCACCGCAAGATTATTCCTGAATTCAGTATTTTGAGGCTGACTTTCCACAGAAAGTCAGCCTCAAAATCCTGATTTAGGCAGATTATCGCTTCTTTGATTTGATTTCAGTTTGTCTAAAGACAATTGACCATTTAAACTTGTAATTGATGGTATTTATACGAACACTGCAAGTTTTAAGTTGTGATATTCAAAAGTTCGGGATTGAGGAAATTTTGAACTTTCACCCATGCGAAGAGAGTTTACCATGCAACCAGACTCACAGGGTTCCCACAGGGTTGAAAAGTACTTGAATATACAGGACTGTCTCGAAAAGTCCTTGAAAATAAAATTTGCTTCGGAAAATATTTGAAAAACACTCAACGGCCTTGAAAAGTCCTTGAATTTTACCATTTACAGGAGGATTCATCAGTGTTTTTGGAGACCTAAATCAGTATAAAATTGTGGTGCCTTTATTTGGTGCAGCATTATGCTGCACCAAATAAAGTCACCACAATTTTATACTAATTATTAAAACTAATATCTTTAGTAATGGACGCGATAGCATTTCAAAAGTAGAATTTTAACATGTAAATCAGTATTTTTCTTAAAGAGACTAGGTCTGTAACTATGAACATTTTTCGAAAAAAATATTTTTTTTTTAAATCATTTGTAAAAATAGAATTTAGTTACGTTTTCACAATAAATATGTTCAGTACTGCTGAAAATTGCATGGAAAAGTGAATTATCTTATAAAAACAGGTGATTTTTCTCTTGTTAGCAATTATTTATGTCCCTCCAATAATTCTAGACACTTGATTTTTAACATAAATGCTGTCCATAATTTGTTAAGATTTATGAAAATGGTAAAATGTTTACCTGAATTTGAGCTTTTTTACTGTATTCTTGAAAAATAGAAACTTTATTTCCAAAATTAGAAGATAGAAAATTACAGACTATGCAGCTTTAAGTTTTCAGTCCTTGAAAAGTTTGAGAAGTCTTTGAAAAGTCCTTGAATTTTACATAATGTATGAACCCTGACTCAGTTATTGTTGTTTATTTCAGTGACAGAATGAAGACTGATCATTGAGCTCACGAAATAATCCATCCAAGATTGATGGAATCAAGATAGTCTGATTCTGATGATTAGGAAGTGATATGAAATAGGAATCTACTATCCCACTAGACTATATAAACTGTGCCTTCACTGTAACTGTTATAAAATGTATGAGCCATGGCATGTGATTTCCAACAATGTGGCATTTTGACAGGTGTAGACTCAGAAGAGCCTGTGCAGCCTCCTTTTAAGCTTAGAAACTCCAAATTGTGTTCAGTCAGCAGCGTAACTGTCATAGAATATTCAAGCGACAAGCAAAAGCTCTGATCAGACTGTGCGTATGCGCAGGCTGGTCTGAGCCTTTGTTGGTTGCACATATCACATTGTTGGAAATCTTGTGTTGTGGTTCAATTATATCGGTGATTGGAACACTGGTCTCTGAGTTTGTTGACATAGTCAACTAAACTTATGAAAAGTTTTCATTATAAATGACTTTTGATCTTGCTTTGGCCATTTTCGCAAAACAAGGATCAGATGTTTCGAAACGGTTACATTTTTGTCTCATAACAAAGTTTTTACATGGTTATGTGTCATAGAAGAAAGTGACATCTCATTGGGTATCACTTAAAAAGAAGACTAGGTTTTCTTACGGGATAAAATCTTCTCAAAATGAGATGATTTGTGATGGAGTATGACCCTCTGAACTCATATATATGGCAAACATATCATCTCCCTATAAAGTGTTGTGATTCCACATAACACATAATTTAAAAGAAATGGAATCTTCCATCTTGTTATTCAAATATATGTATGATCTGTTGTACAGTATACATGTGGGCGATCGGCGATCGCAAATCCTCATAAAGTCCTGTCCTGGCTAAGAATTGATTTGATTATTACAAATTATACAGACTCCAATATGATGCTGCATTTAGCAGTATCTTATTGGAGTCTGCATAGTTTGTATGTGTCCCCTCACTGGTCAATAAGGGGCTAAGTTTAGTTGTTTATATGTCAAATTTTACCATAATTGTAAATAAGTACTGTGATAAAGCTATAAACTACTGGGACATATTAGCACCTTAGCCATATCAACGTTTTGTTTGGATAACTCTAAAGGGGTCATAATGTAAATTATATTTAAGCTCTTTTTTGTGTGTGATATTAATTTGCTATTTGATTGGTTGTGTTCTCATATTCAATAGTTATTTGTAATATTTGTACATATATGTAGGTTCAGAATTGCATTTAATGGTTAAAATTATGCTTAAAGATTGAAAATGTATAGTTTTATGTATAGTGAAACTTGCATTTGTTGTCGTTTCATATGAAATTTATGTCACAAGCCTTAGTTAATTCTGTAAATTTCATATGATATGACCTTAAGTGCAAGATTCTTCATAGCATATTTTGTGGGGTTTTTTTGTTTCATAATAAGACCGTAGAATTTCACCAGAAAACATAACATTACCATTCCAGCTTCCAAGTGTGTATATGCTGCGCCAGCAATTCTTAAGCTTGTAGAATGCATTATGCTAACCATTCCTTTCAACTTTTCTCTATTCAAATAGATAGGGCCATTGTAAGGGTATTGGGCTTTGTCAAGTAGATAGGTTAGTAATCCTAATGCACTAAGAATGGCCAAAACTTAAGTTTTGGCCATTCTGATAGCAATAGGGTTATCCCCATATGGGCCTCAATGCGAGAAAACCTTTTTTGGGGGGTTTGCGAACAACAAATGCGCTGACCAGCCTGCGCATCCACGCAGTTTGATCAGCGCCTTTGTTATTCGCATTGGAAAGTATCATATCTAAACTTGCTACAAGCAAAATTTTAAGTTTCTAGCTAGTCTCTGTAGTTGAGGAGACTGGTTTGAGTCTCGCTTTTTCAGAAACCCTGAAGACAGGTTGTGTCACGTTGAGGCCCATATGATGTAACATAAAAACATTTTCATCACGTAGATGGGTCGGAGGTCGGAGGGGTCCATTTTATCTCAAGGTTGTGGGATTTATTGCATATTTTGAAGTGGTAAAGGTCACAGTATGTACATATATTAAAACAACCATACATATTTATTCAAATGTTACATAGAAACTGCCATAGTGTTTTGCAAATAACTTATCACAAGGAAACACTGTAGATTTAAATCAGATGGGTTCTTAGATATCTGTTCACATATTTGGAGTTTTGTGAGAATATATTGTATAGTTGCGCGATAATTGTTTTGCTAATAATGTTTATGCATGTTTCATGTACATATATAAAAAATATGGGCACTAATTGGTTGCAAAATCATACTATTACCTACACTATTTTTTGATGATTAATATTTTATATAGAGAACTGTTTCACACAAAAATAATGATGCATTTGTCTCATAGCAAAATTTTTGAACTTGTAGCAGTAGCGTTCATTACAACATTAATATGCAAAATTTTACGAGGGGAAGCTGGTTTCCATATTCACTTTGATAAAGGACTTTATCAGGTGCACAGTACCCTTAAAAAGTTCATTTCAGCGTCATCAGATTCACATTTTCTCATTATGGAAGCAAAGGGTTCAAAGAAAAAAACATGTAGGGGGGAGGATATAAAACTTTTTTCATGCTTAAGTCAACTGCGCATAAAATTTCAACTGCTCATAAAAACTAAAATACCGACAACTAAAGAAGTTTCTTGCTTTAAGTCTCTCATATGGTGTATTTATCATGCTAATAAATATTAAAATGCCAACAGTTGTTGGCATTTTAACATTTATGAGCAGGATAAATTTCATGCTCAGCTGAGTTGAACATGAAAAAAGTTTTATAACCTTGAGGCCTGTGGAATTAACGGAGAATACAACAGACATATTCCTATAATATTTCGTGATTCATATGGACTTCAAGCATAGTATTTTCATGGGGGTTAGTGTAGTACAAGATAAGCTGTGAGATAGGTCTTTAAGGTGCAGTAAACAGACTAGGGTGCTTATTGTCAAAACAAGTACACAGGCTAGTCTAGGGCTGTATTGCCTTGTGGCAACAGCCCTAAATAAAGGTGCATCTTTTTCGTAAATGTCATTTGTAAAAAAAAAATATCTTCATATCCCTTAAAGCGCCAATCACGACTGCAGCAGTCTTTCAAAATTTTTAATTTTTGTCTGCTGCAAAATTTAGGTGGCACTTTAAGGGTTGTTATTCCTGCTGTACTCTTAATGGTCAAAATTCTCTAGTTTTTGCCATGCTGAGAGAAATAGATTCTATGTTGCTTTAAGCTTTTTGCTATATAAAGGGAAGCATTGCAGTATGGATTTTAGTTTTCTGAGAAAATAAGGTTTGCTGTTTCATGTGGATTTTCTGCTGTTGGCAGAAAATTCACACAAAATACCTTGCCCCTTATTAACATGAGATGCCTCAAAAGTGGAAGTCAGAAATCACAAACTGCATAAAACAATAGGCATTTTAACCATTCATAGAGTTGCCTTAGATCATTTTGCTTATTTGTGTAAATAATATTATATGAGACAGTTCACGAGATTTTGGTACTTGCTACATATGCAAGCAGCAAAGGCTCAGATGAGCCTGAGCAAAAGTGCAGTCTCAAAAGAGCATTCACTGCTCGCACACACTAAATAGGAACATGGATGAAGGCTCAGGCCAAATTTTACGCGTCTAGCCCTGCTAGATAGTTGCACATGCAGGTTTAACTCATTACCTTCTAGTGTCGTCTGCTAATAATCTTAATAATAATGTCGGGCCTGATCTGGATCCAAACTGTTTGACACTCTTATGGTATTCATGAAAGAATTTTTCAAAAAAGTTCATTATGACGACAAAAAGCATGAACTATTTTTCCAGTAGGCAAGGAGTTAAAGAGTGACTGTACATATGCGACAAGTACCGAAATCTCTCAAACTGGATCCTATGTAGTAGGTGTTGAGGTAGTATATGTAAAAGCTATGCAAAAATAGTAAGCAGTCTTTCATGTGGGGAGGATGGAAAACATATCAGTGTGAAGATTTTAGTCAGAGCTTATATCATAGTATCGAGTAGTTTACACCATCCTGCTTTTACTGGGGTTTATATTTATGAGGGAAATGTCAGCACATGAGATTAAGGTACTTTTCACATGCAGTAAAACCTGTTTTAAGTGGCCACTCAAAAATAGACAAAACAAAGGTCTTAAAGACAGATTGTAGCTTAATGCAGGTCGAATGAAGAATGCTCTCTTGGAGCATTCTGCAATACTTTTGACCTGCATTAAGCTATAATCTGTCCTGAAAACCAATTTTTGGTCTTTTTTTGAGTGACTGTTTAAGACAGGTTTTACTGAATGTGCATAAGCCACCTTTAAATGCACTTGCTGACATAGGTCTGAACTGTAATCAAAGTCTATACCTATATCCATATTTTGTGTATGTGAGCAGCGATGGCTCTGGAGAGTTGGCTCATTTGCATGGGCTCGCCTGAGCCTTTGTTGCAAGATAATGCAATAAGTACCTAAATCTCATATGGTTATCAGGGAAATGGTCAGTTTTGGAGAAATAACATGTACTGATCTTTAGATTATTTGGGCCTTGACGTGAGAAAACCTGTCTTCGGGGTTTCTGAAAAAGCGAAACTCAAATCAGTCTCCTAAGCTACAGAGACTAGCTAGAAAATTGAAATTTCGCTTGTAGCAAGTCTAGATATGATACTTTCCAATAAATGAATAACAAAGGCGCTGATCAGTCTAGGCTGGTCTGGGCCTTTGTTGTTCTCAAATCCCCGAAGACAGGTTTTCTTGCGTCGAGGTCCATTTCTTAATAATGCATAATTATGTAGTGGCTACTTTTCCTTTGTGACACAAAGATTTACTGATTCACCCATAAACCACCATTTTCAAACTTCTATTCAGCAGACAACAATTTTTTTTGTTTTCCTTGATGCTGCAAAAATAAAGCTTGACTTTTCATATGAAGTGTCTGCCACAGGCGATTCACATGACCCCATTCAGCCTTCAGTTTCCAAAAGAAACAATATAATTTGAAAATGCATGGGTGAAAGTTTTCAGGATTATTCCTGAATTCAGGATTTTGAGGCTACTTTCCATAGAAATTCAGCCTCAAAATCCTGAATTCTGCAGGTAAAATAGCTTTTCTGGTTTAGTTTAAGTTTATCTAAAGGTATTTGACCATTAAACTTGGAAGTTTTAATAATTTGAAGGCATACAGCAAGCTTTAAATTCAGATTTTCTAAAGTTCAGGATTTTGGAAATTTTGAACTCTTCATGAAAATGTCATCTGCGAGGTGTTAGATGGTGCTTTATAGGTTGAGAAGGCATCTTTATTTACCCTCTAGTAAGGCATTTGATACCCCTGAAAGATGTCTAGTTTAAATAAGTTAATGTGGTGTCTAAAGATAAAAGATACATATCACTCATATGTCATGTCATGAGAATCCCTGTTGGTTTATTCAGAAGTTCTCGTGAGAATTTTAATTTCGCTGATTTCAAGATATATTTGCGGCATTTAAAATTTGCGACTGATGCATGATTTACGTACATCAGTACAGTAAATGGCGAGTGATTTCGTCTATTGTGTGTTTTTCATTTTTGCGAAACTTCGCATCTGTGAAGTTTTGCGAAAATTAATGCTTCATGAAATTTTCTGACTTTACAGTAGTCTGACATCACAGGCACAGATCAGCCGGCACAGTCTGATCAGCATCTTTGCTGTTCTACCTAGAAAGTATGATAGGTATTAGAGTTATAATCTGATTAAACTCACGACTTTCTCATGATGTGGTACATATTAATATATATAATTTATTATTTTGATGATATGTTTGTTTTTGTTTCATCTTGTGATATGTTGAGTATGAAGTTTCATTTTACATACCGCTACCATATTTATTTAGAGTTCATCCCCTTTAACCCTTAATTTACAGGAAAACCTGTGAACAGGTAGTTTCTCAGTATACTGTTTGCTATGATAAAAAAATCTTTAGGGATAGAAAACGTCATAATTTGGAAATTCTGGCCTTAAAATATATATTGGACGATCCAACATATGCTAAAATTTGAGTACCTGAATGAAGGACAATGTAGTTCTTGATCAGACTAGTTTTATGAGCAGTCTGCTCTGGGTCTGCAAAGTCCTGCCTGTCCAGTGTCCAAATAGTTCAGAGTTTGTCCTGATAGCTTGATGAGCTTAACTGTCCGAATTTTGCAATATTTTTGCTCCATTATGTAAAATGATACTATGTTGCTGTTTTTTTTTTTGCCTGCATGACATATAAATGAGAACCATTCCCCTGGAACATTCCCTGTTAGATAAAAAAAATGGTTTATATGTACACCTTTTAATGATGTTGATGTTTTAATGCATTTTTCTATGCACATAACTGTAATTACCCTAAATGGTTGACCTTTTTCCTCCTTACAGAAAATGTTCTAACATTCTGAAAACTTTTCCTTTTCAGTTTCTCAAATAAAATTTTGGTTAAAAGGACTGGAATTCACAAAATGTTTATCAGGGTAGCAATCAGGGAAGACCCTGATCAGACCAGGTCTGCACTCATTTGTCTTGGCTTTTTTGACAGGCAACTAGTGTTCAAATTTTGGAACATCTGCCGTAATACCTGTCTTGTACATAGATTTATGGGTACATCTCACTGACCTGATGAGATGTGTAAAAACTGGTGTCAGATGAAGTCTGATCTGGGTATACACAATTTGCTCAAGCCTATCTTTTCCAGTATTTAGGATAAATTGAATATGCATATTATATATACACATATGCATGATATGGAGTAGTCCAATAAATGTTTGCTGAAGCTTATATGGTCCAGTATTTAGGGTAAATAAGTTTTGCATTCATATACACATATGCATGAAATTTCATATTTAAGATGAAATGTCGATAATTGTTCAGTGTTAATTGTGAAAATCATGCATGCCCCTATCACAATCGATGTTGGTGATAGAACATTCCACTCTGATTTCTACAGAAAAAATATTTTTTCAATATTTATTTTTACATTTAATTGCTTGAATGTACAAGTTATGTAGTTTGGGACTTTAGACAAGCTCAGTGTGTTTGTGAACAGGCTTGCTACCATAATACAATTGTAGGAAATGACAACTTGGGACTTTTCTGTATTTGTCATATTTTCCTCCAATACAAGACAGAAAACATCCTTGTACATCCAAGTTGTCTTTTGGTTGTTAGAGAAATTCAGCATATATTAATAGACTTTTCACTTACTGTAAAGGCGGCAACTTTAATATTCATATCTGGGCGTCGTTCCGCTATTTCATCTGATAAACAAGGGAAATCAGGTTCTAATTATAATTTGGTGAAGAATAAATAAGTTGTTTGGGCAGCCCAAACGTGCGTGCATTTCATGAACACCCTAACTGTATACACACTGAACTCACATTTATTAACACTTAAAGGGCATTATCACAAAATAAATGTTTTTGTCGTCCACTAAAATATTTGAAGCTTCATAGACAAACAGTGTGGACTTAGATCAGACTGCTCCTGTAGGAGCGGTCTGATCTGGGTTCACACTGTTTTCCTCTATGCTTATGTTAAATAGACATTTTCAGATGCAGTTATTTTGCTGGCGTTTTAAGGACTAAATAATGTGTTTTGCGTCTATACTGAGGTAATGGTTCAAGATGATACAGTTACTTTTGAATAAAACCACGCATAATTTTCAGCTTTTACCTATGGCTGAGGTTGACCAGTCCTTATACGCATTCATGAGGTGCCGCCTTTACAGTAAGCGAAAAGTCATACAATACCTCTAAACAGAAAGGGGTCAATTGTCTTTGAAAGAAACAAGCCATTTAATGACCACTGCTTATCTAAAGTCCCTGTAGTTGTTGATGGCTTATTATTGAATCATGAAGCAGATTTGGTGGAATAAAGTTGTTAATTATTGCTCAACTTCTCTTGTGTTTTCAGGCTCCCTTTTCAAAGAATAAGATTTCCAACAGCATGCCATATCAAAAGGATAACATTTCCAACAGCGTAGCATGCCTTATCATAGAATATTTTATCATAGGATCTGTCTCTCATCGCACGATATTTCCAACAACAAATTTCCTTAGTTCAACTACCCTTACCAACATTAGCATGTATTGTACAATGTTTACACTGATGTTGTCTGCCTGTAGATAATCCACTTGCTAAAGCTCCTGGATAATCTCCATGTGCAGTCAAAAAACTGGTATAACTATTACTTGTATCCCATCGCAAAATATGGATATGATTATTGAACCATATCCGGGTAACGCTTGAAGATAACTTCAATAGCACAGAGGATCTTACATGAGTGCTCTTGTATTATTGAATTCATTTACAAGTTGAAGGAGAGATAAATTGCGAGGCTTGCAACAAGTTTAATAAATTCAATAATACAGGAGCAAAGATGGTGGATTCTATTTTAATATTCACAGGTCAACACCTTTTAAGCACTCAAAATGAAAACTCTTGTCCTAGGAGTTAGCACAGAGTTGACCTAGAGTGATCTACCTCTCTACATGTAGTTTTGAATTAAAAAACAAACTCCTAGACAAAATAAATTATTTAATAATTTACTATATCTAATATCTATAAAGTAATCATTGACTTTTAACTGCGTGCTGGGTAATTTTTCATGCTTTGTTGTCGTATGCTTACAGTCTGCTGATTGATCTGGTGCCAAACTGTTTGCAAAGGTTATCAACAGATGACAAAAGTTGCCGCTAGCAAGGAAAAATTAAAGCACCAATAACAACAAAGGCAGTTGACACTACATTACTTTATCATATGACGTTGCGTCTGGGAGTGAAATAATGCCATGCAATAAAATCTGTAAACCACTAGTGGTTTATCAATTTTCAGGAAACGTTATGACGTCCATAACAACGTTGCGTACATAACAGTCTGTACTGACAAAATTATTATGTTTTTTTACGCGAGAAATGAGATTTCAAAGTAATCTTAATGTCATATGATAAATAGAATCTAACATTCGTGCTCTTGTATTATTGAATTTATTAAACTCGTTGCGAAAAAAAGATAACATGCCCGTCAGCCTCACATTTTATCTCTTTTTCCCAACTCGTTTAATAAATTCAATAAAACATGAGCACTCATGTAAGATCCTCTATGTATTCATCTTGTTCCACCTAAACATTGCAGCAGACCCCTTAACTTTCTGCATGCTGCGTAATTTTCCCTGCTTTTGTTGTTGTCTGCTTTACTTTTTTTTTAATTTAACTTTACAAAAATTTCTTTCTGGAATACTATCTAAAAGTCCAATGATTTGGATCCAGATCTGGGACTGACATTCTGTCAGCCCCTATCTGGGTCAAAACTGTTTGCAAAGGTTATCAACAGACAACAACAAAAGTCTAGTTTAAACACCATTTTTTGCAGCAGACATTTTTATATTGTGCTGTTTCTTTAACCATTTCCTTCATGAATATTCATGCTAGGCTCCACCCACAACTTTCACATTTGTACACAGAACAAAGAAATAACTTGTCAGCAGGGATCAAGCTAGGGGGCGACTAGGGCGAAATAGTCGCCCTAGGGGCCGAAATTTCGCCCTAAATGGGACCCAGGGAGAAGTGGGAATCTCCCTAAAAAAAAAAAAAAAAAAATTTTTTTTTTTTTTTTTTTTTTTTTTTTTTTTTGGAGACTCATTTTCATCTACTACCACTGCATCTGTTTCTCCTTCCATTAAATGGCAATAGTATGTGTAATGGCTAATTTGCTTCTAAATTGACAGAAAATGCTGTAATTTTGCGCTATAACTTCTCCCTATCTGACTGTCACTTCTCCCTATTTTTCCTGCAGGGAGAAGTCACTTCTCCCTAAAATTCTGGACCAGCTTGGTCCCTGTGTCAGGTCCACTAGTGTAGGATCATTAATCATATTTCCATAAGAAGAGTAAACCCAGATCAGGCAGCTCTTACAAGAGCTGTCTGATCTGGGTCTGCTCTGTTTGCAAAGGTGTTGAAAGGCTTCTCTATGAGGTAAAGGGTTTTCAATCTCTTACCAGAGTTTTTTCGTAAGTCATTGTCGTCTGCAAATTTTTTTCAAACAAATTTTTCAAAAATTCTTTCAGTGAAATCATCAGAGTGTGTGTCCAGCAGTTTGGATCCAGATCAGTCCTGACATTTTGCTGGGCCCGACCTGGGTCCAAACTGTTTTAAAGAAAATTTTTCAGGAACACTATCAAAGTTTAAAATGGTTTAGAGACAGATCAGGGCCGACATTTAGTGTCCATTGTGTTTGCAAAGGTTAAAGCTGAGGACAAAGTCGCCGGAAACAAGGAGGGTTAAATCAAAGTAAAGTGTCAAGTGATGCAAAATATAGGTAGTAGTTATCTTTAGTTCAGAAAAAAGATCACATATTCCTTTCTCTCTCTTCTGTCTCCATAGAGATGAGCAGAAGGGATTGAAATATTCTAGACCTGGCTGGTCAAACATCATACAACATGAAAATTTTGCAAAATGGTAGTCTGACAGCAGCTTGCAATAAAAAAACTACAAGGGAACCAGGTGGCCATAACTACACAACTGTTTTGACCTGTTTCATTGTCAGCAGTATGTACGTACAGTCCCTATGGAGTCCATAGGAATGGACTGTGTTATAAGTGAATCATGTTACAAAGGGACAATTTTATAAAGTAATTATAGGAAAATTACCATTTTATGACAAATTTCATGCTCAGTTGAGCATGAACAATGTTTTATATGACTGGGGCTAGGGTTGCCTGATGAGGTATGTATGAACACTTTTTAAATTCTGCACCAAGGAATGTCATATGAACATAGGATTAGCTCTCATTACGCAGTTACACACATCCAAGGGAAATAACCTAATCAAGGAACTATTTTTCTTCCATATCATAAGGGACTACTCTTAAAGGAAAGAATTTGCTCCCTTACTTTTTAGAGAAGTCCACATTCTGAAAAGGGAAGCAATGGTTGAGAACCATTGCTGGTTTTAGTTATCTCCCTTTAATGTGTGTAACTGTTTCAGGGTTCTGACTACGCCTGTGTATCATTAAGCTATTAGGTCACTGTATAGGCCGCACCTGATGAATACATAATTATGAGGAGTCTCTTTTAGACATGGGTAAAAGCTGAAAATAAGCCATGGTTTATTCAGCTTCTTAGCATAGCAGTAAACTCAATGAGAAGTAAGTTCATGAACATCAGTCAAAGGCAAACATTGTGGACCCAGATCAGACTGCTCCTACAGGAGCATTCTGATCTGGATCTACACTGTTTGTGAAAGAGGCTTCAAAATTCAAATAATTAATTTTCAGCAGCCCCAAAAAAGCAGACGACTTGTGTAAATGGCTCTTTAATGGTTAATAAATGTGATTTTCAGTTTATATACAGTCGTGATTTTCATGAAATACATGCACGCCTGTACGTCTCAAACAACTTATCAACTATTTACCAAATCATTAATATTTCTTGATCTCCCTTCTTGAGCAGATGTAAAAGCCGAACCATGCCCAGATATGAATGTTAAACTTGCAGCCTATACAGTGAACCAAGAGCATAATAGTATGGGCGTCGCGAGAAACCCTGTCTTTGGGGTTTAAAACAAAGTGAGATTCAAACCAGTCTGCTCAGCTACAGAGACTAGCTAGAAAATTGAAATTTTGCTTGTTGCAAGTTTAGATATGATACTTCCAATAAGCGAATAACAAAGGTGCTGATCAGTCTGCCCGGATGCGCAGGCTGGTCTGCGCCTTTGATGTTCGCAAACCCCCGAAGACAGGTTTTCTCAAGTCGAGGCTCATATGAAGAATGCTTATCAAAATTTATATCAAGACGATTTTGTTGCAGTTTGTGTCCGTTTCTCATCCGATAAATCTAAAAAGAATTTATTTCTCTTGTCATACAAATTTTGGAGAAATAGTTCGATCCTTTGCTGTCTTTCTTTTGAATACTGTTTCACCTTTTCCTGAATGGTCACCGTGTCTTCTATGTCTTGTGTATGAATATCACGTGTATCACAGCTAGCAGCTTCTATCACACATTGATGATCCGACTCTCTCTGTCGTCTCTCTCTTCCTAAATCATTATTGTCTTTTGCATTCTGCAATGGTAATACATTGGTCCAGATAAGGAAATTTTATTTGGGTAAAATTTTAATTATTTTCTTACCCATTAATTTAAACATGTGTTTTGGGTGCTCAAAAGAACGGTCTCATTGAGACGGTTCTTTGAGTACCCACAACATATGTTTTGGATGAGAAATAAAGAAAATAATTTTCCAATACGCACTCTTATCTGGAGGCCTGGTAATATCAGATTTGTTTGGCTCCGGGCATTTGTAACCATGGCCCAGTGGGGCCAGACAATAGTGGGCAGATTAACTTTATATTTTTGCAAAGCCTTGGTATAAGCTGGGCATTGTAGGGACACACACCCCTGTGAAATGCACTATTCAATGCCTGGCAGGTAAATGTGAAATCACCTGAGTCAATCTGGCATGAAATAGCATGCCCAGACTGCTGTTCCATAGCACTTATGGGACAATGATGAAGTAAAAACAACTGCTGTTCATAATCCCTGCTATGCTATCCCACAGGGTTCAAATTTATGAATTTTATTCACTTGCTAAAAAGGTTATTATCAACAAGCTTATTTACAGAAAAACAATGTACTGAACACTTATTTTTCCATTTATATTGCTGATTAGAAAATTTAATAAATTCAATTAGTATACTCAACGTCAATGAAAAGTTACCAGCATCGAAATTTCAATATTTTGGAAAATATAAAATACAGCTCTTTGGCTACTGTTACGTTCATGTTTCTGGTCAACGACAAACTGGTTTGGAGAGATAAAACAGTTCCACAAGCCCTGGAACTAAGGTGTACGTGATGCACGTGCATTTTATGTTTTTCGCAGTTTTAAATAATTTGAAATCATCATTTTCAGAATACAACCTGTCAGGACATGCCCCAGACATTTTCATTGAAAACGCCACCAAAATGGTCTGGTTTATCTCATTAAACGCAAAAAATGGAGATCAAACGTTAATGTAGCACCAGAACTTTGCATTTTCCTATACAATGCCATGGAAACTATAGGGGTCCATCAAGGAATGAATATAATGCATTCGGGTGTGATGGATACCGTTTTCCATAGTTGTGATGCATTGGACTCTATGCCACAAAATTGAGTGTTGAAGTATTCGTAGTTCTTCGTTCAGAAAGAACTAAATATTATCCTATGTTAAGTGTATGTGATTTACTGGTAACTTTTCACTGACGTTGAGTATATTTCAGGTCTGTAATGCATTTATTGTGTGACCAAAATAATATTATTATCTTTCTTGTTTCATATCACATGTAGGTTTTCTCAATTTCTTCCTAATCAATTTCTAAGGCAGGCGCTAAGGCTGACACAGGGTAGCTGCTATAGCTTTACTTAGTAATAATAATGTGAATAAAATTCTTAATCTTCACGATTTTTTTCAAAAATGACAAAAAATAGCTCTCCTTGTACTTTGTACAGGCAAACTAAAATGCATATAGATTCTATTGTGAAATAAATTACCTTAATAGCCTGATAATTTTTCTGGTAGTGGAGTACAGCAGCATACAGGTGCCATATACTAAAATCTGGCCAGAGAACCTTCATGAACGACAGCACGCTAAAAGAGCTCTGAAAAACACATGAAATTGGATATCAGTGAGGTTGGGAACACAGATGGATGACAAAATTTAACAGACCAAAAAAGGGAGGCATCCGCTCATAGACTCCAGATATGTCATGGTCACTTATTAGAACAGTTTCAATTAGTTAAAATCCATCTAGTATTTCATAGGATATTATACATCAAGAACATTTTGGCATTAATCTGTCAGATTTTAAGTCCATGCCTTTGGTTAAGAGTGCACAACAGAAAAATAATTTTCTTATTTCTGAACCATAACATTATGTTGTGGGTACTCAATTTCTTAACCAAAACTTGTTGTGGGTAATGAAAAGAACTGTCTAAATGAAATCTATGGTGACTTAGTGTATAAGTTGAAGAAGATTGTTGGCTCTAATAATTTTTCAGCGCAGTTTACTAAATAATTTGTCATTATAAAAAGATTGGCTATAACATTAATGTATTGCAACAGACTGCATGCTTGGTGGTCAACCCAATCACAGTTGGCAACTTTGCTTTCCTCTTTAACTGCATGCTGGTGGGTTGGACTTCAGACTCTATGACGGTACTGACTTAAAGACTTATCAAAAGACTTATCTATAGATGAGATGGTTGAGACCTGATGCTTTGGCTGTTGTCAGGCCCACTGGGGTTTACCTGTTTGATTTCTTTTGCCCCGGTATTCAGTTTTATGTACTGTTGAGTCCTTATCTTTGCTTTATCTCCTTTTTATATCTTGATTTATATATTCTAGGAGATAATTCATGGATAAGTTAGGGGTCTTTCATGTAAACCAAACATCTATGTGTCTTGATCCACATCTGAACTAAGGGTGAGCTTAGCACTGTGAAACTAGTTTAAAACTAGTTTCCCGTGTGGTGTCCTGGGTCAGTTGTGGTGCTTGATTGTATCTATTCCTGATCTTTGCCTTCTTTCTTACTTTAAATAAGGCAAAAGTGAAGTCTAACAACGACAGTTAGATCAAGGTCACTGAAGTGTACAGTAAAACCTTTCTTAAGCGGGCCCCTCAAAAATAGACAAAACAAAGATCTTACTGACAAATGGTAGCTTAATATAGGTCGAAAGTATTGCAGAATGCTCCCCTCGGAGCATTCGGCAATACTTTTATCCTGCATTAAGTGATAATCGGTCTTGAAAACCAATTTTTGGTCTTCTTTTTGAGTGGCCCTTTAAGACCGGTTTTACTGTAATTATCTCTCTGTCATACTTCCAGTTTGTATCCCAGTAAACATTGTTGAAATTTACCTTCAGTTAAGGAGATGTAGTACTCGAAAGCATGATTTGGCTTTAAATTGGTAGTAAAATTTCGTTAAGATAAGCCAACTGGCTCTTCAGATATTGCGTAACACAAGAAACTTCAGGTCAAAGCTGATACAAAAGAGATCCATAAACCCAAAACCAGGAGTGTGGAAATACCATGCCTGGCTTGTCCGACCTGGTCCCATTTCATTCGGGACAAGTTAAAAACAAGCAAATTCAGAGAATTTATGCCCCCCGCCACTATATGTTTGTCTTTGAATATATGAACTATAATAAAACAACTTAAGCTCACAGAACAGAAAACAGAAACAAAACTTACGAATTTAATCCAAAGCATATCCATATCTTCAGGCCATGACATAAGCACATACAGATGTTTCATAAAGAATTGTATAAAACTGTAGGAGCATTTGCACTCAAAGGTACTACATATATATAGACAATGATAAGATATTGATAGCACTGAAGGCGAAAAATGCTGGAAAAGTGATAAACATTAAGCTGAGGATTATATGATAAAAAATAATCTGAGGATTATATCCAAACCACATGCATATCTTGAATCTTCAGACCATGACCCAAACACCAGTGAAGTTTCGAATGAATCGGTATAAAACTGTAGGAGGAGTTGCGCCCGGAGGTATTCCCTGTCCATCCACTTTGTTATAATGCTTGAAATAAGGCTAAGTTTAACTTGCAGAAAAAGTAACAAAAAATAATCTGAGGATTATATCCAAACCACAAGCATATCTTCAGACCATGACCAAAACACCAGTGAAGTTTCGAAAGAATCGGTATAAAACTGTAGGAGAAGTGCGCCCACAAGGTACCTACTTCTATAGTGGGACGGAAGGAAGGACGGACGGAAGGCCAAAAACTAAGTCCCTCTGCTTTTCTTCGAAAAGGCGAGGGACAATAACAAAGTTAATGCAATTCTGTATTTCATTTTTAATTGATTATTTATAACTCACAATAGTGCTATTTTGTATGGAAAACAGTGTGGATCCTGTAGTGTTGTAGCGATGATCGATTATAATTGATGATCAATCGAAAATTTCTTTCGATTCTACTAATCGATTGTGTTTGGTAATAATCGATTGTAATCGAAAAGATTCACACCTGATCCTCTTGTAGGCTACTACAAAAAAATGCAATCCAGAAATTCAAAGGTTTATAGAATGTGAGGAATATAGAAATAAACTGTAATTACAGCAACTATGAACTCTTTTGTGCACACCTTAACCCTTTGTATGCTAATGACTCCTAAATGCGTACTTTAACAAAGAGTGAAAACTCTAATAAATGCCACAGAATGTGGCATTTCATCAGGATCTACACCCTTTGCTAAGACATAAAATATCTCCAGAGAAAGAAATATACTTTTGTTTGGAAATAATAACCTTGACCCCTTGATGTATACAATGGACCTTCCCAAGTTTATTGTTTCAAACCAGAAGGAAGAATCCATAAGTGCATAAAGGGTTAAAATGCCAATGGCCGTTAAATTGAGTTTGCTGTCAGGACCAGTGACCTATAATCACTGTCAGGACCAGTTGTGGTATTTGATACTGTACATAAAATAGCATAACACTGACGCTAAAGATAAGAGTTTCAAGCAGTATAAGGATAGACATTCTATGGCTTTCTCTTTCATTTAACATTTTTCGATTATAATCAATCATCAATCGAAACCTCCTGACCGATTATTTTCGATGATCGATTATGAAAAGTCCAATAATCGAACAACACTAGGATCCTGATAAGCTGGCTCCTACACTGTTTAAATTGAGATTATATCTGGTTTCATACTATTTTAAAGAGTTTAATTATGCATGGTATCAGCCAAGTAAGGGCTAAGCTGAGTTCTTTGAGCATTATCTATTCTTTGGATCAAGTAAAAATTTCATTCCACAAGTACATAACGGCTATTTAATTGTCCCTAGGCAAGTATAAAATTTTGCTATTTCCACACCCCTACCAAACCCATATGTCGACCCAACCATTCATAAAGTAGGACTAGGAATAAAATATGGTAATTTAGAAGGGTTAAAGGTCAAGTTACTCACCTGCCATAATAAGAAATCACTGAGCCTAACCTCCCCTGATGTTCGTATCACTATATCTGGATCACGGGACTTGTTTGTATACAGGCATTTCTCCAATAGCTCCTCAGAAACGTCACTGAATAAGGATAGAGGATATTTACCTTTTTGAGGCTAATAACAAATATATTTCATCACATGCGGTGAAAAATCAGCATATTTCAAAATCAGCATATTTCAAAATCAGCATATTTCACAAAGTGCATAGTATGATTGAATTTCACTGAAATGCTGATATTTTCACTTAATTTGGTATAAATAAGAAATGAATTCAATTTTTGGAATGTTCATGGAATCATGAATACTTCGGGGTCTCTTGCAAACTTTGCAAGAGACCCGAAGTATTCATGATTCTATGAACATTCCAAAAAATGAACTTATTGCTTATATTTACATTTTATTATAAATATCTAAAATATAAACCTTATTTTTAATTTAGGAATTAAAACTGTTTTGTCTTTAAAATATAATCATATTAACGGTTTAATCAGAGTGTAAAATGGAAAAGCGGAACAGCCAGCTTGAACATGGACAGCCAATGGAGCAAACAAGAGGCTTGTCTTACACGTGTGACTCGGGTGTGGCTCGCTGTCAATCACAATACCAGTATCACTTCTAGCGAATGAGTTTCATGTTCAAAGCATATTGCACGGGCAAGTGAGCTTGGCAGCTGCCCATCAAATTTGTGTAGTTCATGATGCTATGAACGGTTGCTAAAATCTAAAGATTCAATAAAGGATTGCTTCGAAAATGTAAATATTATTGGTGTAAACTGGCTTAGAAATAGCTTAGCAAATGAAACAAAAGAAATCCACCTTTTAAAGAAAGTCTTTCTAGTGTTCCTTAGGACAGACATCACATGCAAACTAGCAGTATGCCAGGCCAAAGAGTGACGTCATAGGGTTTGAAATTGCTATCAGAACTGCGGTAAGGCTATTTCTGATAAAAACACTTCGTTCAAAACCTTCTTTTTTTTTGATAAGTTTCAGTCGCAGACTATTAATTTTAACATATGCTTTGGGTGCTCAAAAGAACCGTCTCAATGAGACGTTTCTTTTGAGTACCCACAACATATATGTATGTTTTGGTTGAGAAATAAGAAGACTATTTTTTAATTATAACTGCTCTCTTATCTGGAGGCATGTCTTCTAGGAGCATTTGTTAGTTTTTTGCTTTACCTCCCAGTCAACAGCTATGGTCATGTCGTGACGGTCAGTTCACGTAACCACACTTTTTTCCTGGACAAGCTTGAACAAGCTGTTAACCAGTACTCTGTGTGCATACTTTCACTTGTAACTGACAACAACCCTTCTTAAATGATTTGGGGGAAGGGAAGTGAATGACCGTAGAAATTATTTCATGATCAATCTCCACGAAAGTATGGGACCAGATCCAATCCGCGACCCCTGAATCTGCAGTCAGACATGCATCTGTAGTCAGACACGTTACCAACTGCTCTACACTGCCTGGTCTTCTAGGTGCATGACATTTGTGTGCTTATTGGGTCAAGTACGGTACATGAACTTTGTTGTTTTAACTTGAATTTGGTTGTCTGCTGCTGATCTTTGCAAACAGTTTGGATCCAGATCAGGCCCGACATAATGTCGGGCCTGATCTGGATCCAAACTGTTAGACACTCTGATAATGTTCCTGAATTAATTTTTTGAAAAAGTTAATTTGAAAAAAGTCAGCAAAAGACAAAAGAAAACATGAGAATTTACCCAGCATGCAAAGAGTTAAAGTCAACCAGGATTTTTTTTGCAATTTTGGGAAGGGGCCCTAGGGCCTTTCAGATTAAGAAAATTAGTGTGGTAAATCCCCTAAATTGGGAAATTTGTTAAAGTGCACAATTATGGCATTTTCAGTCAATTAAAAAACAAATTAGCTTTTACACATAATATATTGCCATTTAATTGAAGGAGAAATTAGATACAATGGTAGTAAATTGGTACTATTGTAGCTTGTGTT
Source organism: Loripinus fragilis (assembly GCA_964019695.1). Classification (NCBI taxonomy): domain Eukaryota; kingdom Metazoa; phylum Mollusca; class Bivalvia; order Lucinida; family Lucinidae; genus Loripinus; species Loripinus fragilis. The sequence goes on from OZ026517.1 coordinate 85,325,487, forward strand.
GTGTGTGTGGTGATTGAATAAAACTTCCTAAAGAAAAAAAGTCAAATGCCAATCGTAAAAAAAAAAAATTTAAAGACTGGGATTTTTTTTCAAAATTGGGAAAAAGGTCAGGTAATTTCCATTGGGACAGGGGCCGAATTTCGGTACCTGAGAACACACACAAAAATCCTTGTCAACTGAAGTGAAAGTGAATGTTTGTGTTCTTAGGTATTAAGATACAACAGAAGTTTTATCTATACATACGTAGGTTTGAGAACTCCATTACCTACACCCTCTGCTATTTCTACCATGGCAGTGCAGATTTCATCACGAGATGTGTACGAGAAACATACATTTAATATAGCCCTGGAAAGAGAAACATGCATTTAGACTTTTTATATTTCTATTTATCACATGACATTTGGTCTGAAAGTGATATAATGTCATGTATTAACTAGAGGACCTAAAGGTCCTGAGGCGCTCACCCGATCTCCTTAATAATTGTAAAACAGGTCAAGGTCAACTACAGCTTATAATGAAACATATTTTGTTTTACCATATATGGGGGTTGCAGCCATTTTGGTCCAGTAACCTAAACATGATTTCTGAGAAAAGATGTTTAGATAGGTATGTAGTGGTCCAAATGAGTGTCCTTCGATTAAAGGTCACAGGTCAGCTTGACATTTGGTACTTATATAAAACCATTGTCTCATTAGGTTAAATATTTCTCACAAGTATTATGATTTTGGCTAAAACGGTAAAGAAAAAACATTTTAAGATTTTCCCATTATAAATGCATTAGGAATCAAATTGGACCTTGCCATAAAGTAGGTCAAGGTCAACCTAGATTCATCATTTGTGCAAACCTGGGAGGGCGGGACCACATCGTCAATGCTACATAGTAAGTCCAAAGGCCATTGGCGTTTTGGTTCCAGAGAAGAAGATTTTTAAATAGTTTTTACCATATATGGGCTTGGTGGCCATCTTAGTCATGTGACCATAAAAATTTGTACAAATTTTGGCTAACCAATCATAAGGAGTAGTCATATGAAATATGATTTCCATTGGCCTAGTGGTTTCTGAGAAAACTATGTCCCTTACGGAAAAAAATGCACTGCCGCGAACAATTTTTGCGAACAGCTATCGAATAATCTGCGATTGTCCGGTAAACATACCTTCAAAGGCTGACCAGTATTCGCAAAATGTTTGCGAGATGTTCACTTTTCACATGCAAATTAGGTCTGCCGCGAATTATACTTTGAGTTAACAGCCTGCGAATATTCAGGGAATATGTGGCGAACATGATTCAAGACAGCAAATTAAATATGCAGCGAATATCCTGCAAACATTCTGCAAATATGTAACGAACATGCATTTAAATATGTAAATTAAATATGCAGCGAATATGTGGCGAACAATAATTGTGACTATCCTGCGAACAAGCAGCAATCAATGATTTACAAAAGTCAAAGCTTGTTAAACTCAAATAGTCAAAATTTATCCATTTTGCACTGACCTCAGCAAGCAACACCATTCCAGAACAATCAAAAGGTATCAACTCAAACATCATAGGAACAGAAAAACACATGAGAAAAGATTACATACCGTAAAAGGACTTCTCAACATGTTGTCATTTTTGCATCATGGCAATTATGACAGCCATTTAATTGAAGATTTTTAAGGGGAGAAAATTTTGAATCTATCGCCCGCAGTAAAAAATTAGATCTTTAGACTGAGAGCTATATGAGTTGAAGTTCTTTAGATGAACACTCCGCAAATACATAAAAAGTTAAAGTCACTGTAATGAATATACTGCGAACAGTCTCCAGAACTAAGTTCTTATTGCGAATACCCGGCGAATAGTACCTTGTACTTGAAAAAAGTTTACGTTTTTGCTGCGAATATGCAGCGATTATATGACAAACTGCGAACATTCAGCGATCACTTTTTTGTCAGACCAACTTTGTTGCTGGGTATTCGCGACAAGATGTGACTATATAGCAAACAATTACTGTGAACAATGCAGTTTGCAGAATATTCGCAGCATATTCGTCAGATATTCGCACAAAGACAGCTTTTCTGTAAGGGTATGTTGATGGGACTCCAATATGAGCGACCTTGGCTGAAAGGTCAACCTTGACCTTTGAAACTTATTTATAGCCATTGTCTCATTAGTTTAAACATATCAAGTAAGAATAATGACTTTGGCTTCAACAGTATTAAAAAAATCAACTTTTCAAAAAGATTCCAATTTAAATGCATGAGGAAGCAAATTTGACCTTGACGTTAAGTAGGTCAAGGTCAACCTAGGATCATTATTTGAACAAACTTGGTAGGCCCAACACCCCCGATGCTACATACCAAGTCCCAAGGTCATTGGCCAGCTGGTTCTGGAGAAGAATATTTTTAAAGGGTTTTTACCATATATGGATGTGGCGGCCATCTTGGTCATGTGACCTCAATGTTTTGAATAAATTTTGGCTACCTTATCATAAGGAGTCTTCATATGAAATTTGAGTTTAATTGGGCAAATGGTTTGTGAGAAAACTAAGTTTTAGTATATTGATTGGACCACAATGAGCGACCTTGGCTGAAAGGGCAAAGGTCAACCTTGACCTTTGAAACTTATTGATAGCCATTGTCTCATTAGTTTTAACATATCAAGTAAGAATAATGACTTTGGCTTCAACAGTATTTAAAAAATCAACTTTTCAAAAAAAATTCCCATTTAAACAAACTTGGTAGGCCCAACACCCCAAATGCTACATACCAAGTCCCAAGGTCATCGGCCTTCTGGTCCTGGAGAAGAAGATTTTTAAAGGGTTTTACCATATATGGGCATGGCGGCCATCTTGGTCATGTGACCATGACCATTTGAACAAACTTTCGTTCCCGCGTCCTAAGGAGTCTCCATATGAAATTTGAGCTTAATTGGCCCAGTGGTTTAAGAGGAGAAGCTGTTTGAAAATGTTGACAGACGGACGACGGAGTGACTGGTATACTATTAGCTCACCCATGAGCCTTCGGCTCAGGTGAGCTAAAAATAGAATCTCACATTCATGCTCCTCTATTAATTAATGAATTTATTAAACTTGTTGCAAAAAAGCGATAAAATGCTTAACAAGCCTCACATTTTATTGCTTTACCCAACTCATCTAATAAATTCAATAAAACATGAACACTCACGTAAGATCCTCCAAATAAACATATTGAGGATCATTTTATACAAGAGGCCCAATGATCCTATACCTGCTCACCTGAGTTGTTGGCCTTATGGTTTCAGAGAATTATTTTAAGTTTGGTTTTTCATTTAATATGAGCCTATGGGAGAAAATGACTCTCATGGAGTGGCCAGTTTGGCCCCCTGGGGCATGGTTTGCAGGGTTTACGTAGGAGAACACTAAGCATTGCAACATACTTAATATATAAAATTAGGGGCTCATGGCTTTAGAGAAGATATTTAAGTTTTCCCCAGGTTAAGTATGGGAGCTAAAGACCACAAGATTGTGGCCAGTTTTTACCCCAGTAGTATGGTTAGCAAGATAAATATACTGGGTATATATAAGCTGTGGGCCTCATGGTTTCAGAGAAGAAGAGTTTTAAAGTGTTTTCTGTTATAAGTCTATGTAAACTCTTGATCACCGGGACGGGGCCAGTGCAGACCCCAGTGGTTTGATAAACAGGATTTATGTAGGCGACCACTGGACATTGCTACATGTGCATACTAATTATTTAAGCTGTGGGCCTCATGGTTTCAGAGAAGAAGATTAAAAGTTTTCCCACTAAAAGTCTATGGAAACTCTTGATCCCCAGGGTGGGGCCAGTCTATACCTCAGGGGCTTGATTGGCAGGATTTATGTAGGGGACCACTAGACATCGCTACATACTAAATGTATAAGCTGTGGGCCTCATGGTTTCAGAGAAGAAGGTTTCTAAAGTTTTTCCCGAAATCTTGGTCTCCAGGACGGGGCCAGTTTGGGCCCCAAGGGTATGGTTGGCAGGATTAATGTAGAGAACCACTAGACATTGCAACATTCTAAATATATAAGCTGTGGGCCTCATGATTTCAGAAAAGAAGATGGAAACCCTTGATCACAAAGGTGTGGCCAGTTTAGACCCCAGGGGCATGATTGGCAGGATTTATGTAGAGGACCACTATACATTGCTACATACTAATTTAAATATTATAAGCTGAGAGCCTCACGGTTTCAGAGAAGATTTTTTAAGGTTTTTTTCCATTATACGTCTATGGAAACTCTTGATCACCAGGGCGTGGCCAGTTCAGCCCAGTGGCATGATTGGCAGGATTTATGTAAGGGACCACTATACATTGCTACATACTAAATATATAAGCTGTTGGCCTCATGATTTTAAAGAAAAGATTTTTAATTTTTTTCCTATTATAAGTCTAGGGAAACTCGTGATCCCCGGGGCTGGGCCAGTTTGGGCCCAAGGGGCTTGAGTGGCAGGATTTATGTAGGGTACCACTAGATATTGCTGCATACCAAATATATAAGCTGTGGGCCTTATGGTTTCAGAGAAGATTTTAAAGCTTTCCCCATAAGTCTATGGGAGCTGTATGTTGCCATGGCAACCAGAGTTCCAATCCAATCAGCCCAAATATCCTTATGCAGCCTTTCCCCATCCTGATGATGCTTTACATGAAATTTGGCGAGCTGACTTTAGAGATATGCTACTTTGAAAGTGTGAACGGCCATACTAATACCTCACTACAGCCTTCAGCTCAGGTGAGCTAAAAATGGTTGTTTCTATAAAATGATCATCCACCTCAAAAAATTGATACTAGGAATAGGATACATCATATATCTTAACACTTTTTAGGCTGAAAGTGTGGTTCAAAATCATGAAATAAGGTATAATCCTGAAAATTTTCACCCATGTAAAAGTAGTAAACAAGGATCTTCCTAGACCAAATCTTGGGCCGAATATCAGCTCCTTACCAATTCAAAAATGAGCAAAAAGTTACAGATGCATAAAATTTGCATAAAAAAATGGAAATGATAACATGTATATTATGCAATTTTGACAAGTTTTTCTGATGATAAAGCAACAAATATGTTACAGCTTTACACTGCTAATTTCTTGTATGGATTACATGATGGTCCAAATACTTTTTCTCCAAATTCAACAGCCCCCTGGCCCCAACTTAAGAAAGGTTGGAAAATCCCTGGTAAAACATTTTACCTTGTATTCTGTCTGGAGACATTAACCACCTCGGCAACCAGCTTCTGTATCTCCACTGGGAGTAGACTAAGATTACCTAATACCCTAACACATACACCATGCTTCTCAATCAGCTCTCTGAAACATCACAACACTCATTATTATACATGTACATAGCCAGCTTCTGTATCTCCACTGGTAGCAGACTAAGATTACCTAATACCCTAACACGCACCCATGCTTCTCAATCAGCTCTCTGAAACATTACAGCACAACACTCATTATTATACATGTGCATGGCCAGCTTCTGTACTAAGATTACCTAATACCCTAACACATACCCCATGCTTCTCGATCAGCTCTCTGAAACATTACAACACTCATTATTATACATGAGCATGGCCGGCTTCTGTATCTCCACTGGGAGCAGACTAAGATTACCTAATACCCTAACACATACCCCATGCTTCTCAATCAGCTCTCTGAAACATTACAACACTCATTATTATACATGAGCATGGCCGGCTTCTGTATCTCCACTGGGAGCAGACTAAGATTACCTAATACCCTAACACATACCCCATGCTTCTCGATCAGCTCTCTGAAACATTACAACACTCATTATTATACATGAGCATGGCCGGCTTCTGTATCTCCACTGGGAGCAGACTAAGATTACCTAATACCCTAACACATACACCATGCTTCTCAATCAGCTCTCTGAAACATTACAGCACAACACTCATTATTATACATGTACATAGCCAGCTTCTGAATCTCTACTGGTAGCAGACTAAGATTACCTAATACCCTAACACATACACCCTGCTTCTCAATCAGCTCTCTGAAACATTACAACACTCATTATTATACATGTACATGGCAAGCTTCTGTATCTCCACTGGTAGCAGACTAAGATTACCTAATACCCTAACACATACCCCATGCTTCTCAATCAGCTCTCTGAAACATTACAGCACAACACTCATTATTATACATGTACATAGCCAGCTTCTGTATCTCCACTGGTAGCAGACTAAGATTACCTAATACCCTAACACATACACCATGCTTCTCAATCAGCTCTCTGAAACATTACAGCACAACAATCATTATTATACATGTACAATTAATGTACATGGCCAGTAGTTTACCAAATGTCACCTAGTATATGTGTATTCGAGTTTAATATCCCACCAACAGCTAAGTTCATATGGAGACGGGGTCTCATCAGATAGACTGGAGAAGCTGTGTATCCAACCTGTGACCCCTGGTTTGGCATGGTTTGTATGTTCATGTACAACATTATACCGGAAAGCCTTGTGACCAGGCCCAGTGGTTATAAAACTTTTTCCATGCTCAACTCAAGAAACATTTTGGCATTTTACCATTTATAGGCATGATAAATACAGCATATGAGAGCTTGAAAGCAAGAAAAGTCTTTATTTTTCAATATTTTAGTTCTTATAAGCAGCTGAAATTCCATGCTCAGTTGAGTCAAGCATCAAAAAAGTTTTACAACCATGGGATCAGGAGCTGCTTTTGTTCATGAAAAAATTTGCTCTGAAATGATTATTTCTTTATATCAGAATTTCAAAAATTTGCAAGCTAAAGCTAATTTCTATACAAATGTAGAGATCCAATTTTAGAAAACTGTAGTTTTACTAGTGTTTTAAGTGTGATAATTGTTTAAATCAGGTAAAATGCAAGAATAACTATCAGGTAAAATGCAAGAATAACTATCACACATGTTTGTTCATTGCATTAATACATGTACATGCCAGAGGTCCCTCAAAGACATTTAAACACTCATCCAAATGTCTTTCAATGGGCTAGGCATTAGACGAGTGTTAATGCAAGAAAAAAAAAACATGTATGATTCCTTTGATCATTTTTCATCTAAAACTCTTTGCCCCCTGTGAATTTTTTCCGGAGTTTTTGTAGTCTGTCGATTTTTAAAAAAAATCAACTTTTTTTGAAAAATTCTTTCAGGAATACGTTCTGAGGGTAAAACAGTTTGGATCCAGACCATCCAAACTGTTTGCAAAAAATATCTGCAGACAACACTAAGAGATAAGGAGTTAAAAATCTTGGCTATGCCAAATGTTAGGACAATTTCCAGGATATTTCAGACTATGGTCAAGTCACTCATGTGTCAAGCAGGACTTTAGTTAAGAGTGCGTAACAAAATTTTAATTTTCTTATTTCTCAACCAAAACATATGTTGTGGGTACTCAAAAGAACCGTCTTGATGAGACGGTACTTTTGAGCACCCATAAAATATGTTAAACCTGATGGGTAAGAAAATATTTGCATTTTTACGCTGAAAATTTTTGTTTATCTAAACCAGTGGTCAAGTCTGAACTATGGCTGGTAGCAGTAGCAATGTAGCACTAGACTTCATTGTTACCTACTTTTCCTGCAGTAGTCTGGTAAACTTCTGTTGTGCCAATTCCATAAGGCAGTCCACTTCTTCTTTTGACCGCTTGAAATTCTCAATACTGAAGGCATACACTGTCACCTCCATAATGCCCAGGTCCAAACACCATTCCAGTGTCTGAGAAAAAATGTAAAATATACTATCAATAATAAAGAACTGATTGGTCATCAGCACAGAGTATGCATGTACTACATGTAACACGTAATTGAGGCTTGATATGTGATTTCCAACAATGTGGTATTTTGACAAGTGTAGACTCAGACGAGCCTGTGCAGCACTCTTTTAAGCTTATAAAATCCAAATGATGTATGGTCAGTGGCTTAACACTCATAAAATATTCAACCGACTAGCAAAGGCTCTGATCAGACTGCCCGTATGCGCAGGCTTATCTGAGGCTTTGCTGGTAGCACATACCACATTGTTGGAAATCTCATGTTGCGGCTCATATTAGTTCTTTGGCAGAACTAGTATATTGACTTCAAATATGGATTATTGTACTCCAACTTTTTTTGCAAAAATCAAACTTACTTTTGACCCTTTACCTGGCAGTCACGACTTATCGTCTGCTCTCTGATCTGCTTATTTTCTTGGGTAGCCTATATTGCAAACAATATAAATCCAGATCAGTTCAGGGTACTTTTACAGTACCCTTAGGGCAGGTACATATATTGTATACTTCCGCAAAAATATCTCATCTGAAGAGCACTTGAATATATGCAACAGACGTAAAAAGCAGACAACATTTAGCAGATTGACAAATTGTTAGGCCTCATCTTGGTCCAAACTGTTTGAAACTTTGATGGTATTGCAGGAAGATTTATTTTGGAAAAAGTTAGATTTTAAAATAAAATCTACAGATGACAAAAAGGCATGCAAAGATTTAATAGAAAACAAAGAAAATGGTAAATGTTTTTAAAGGATGAACCACTTTCTCTAAATCGTCTCAACTTAAATTTTGGTCATTACAAAACATTCTTGCTGAAATAGCAAAAAGATAAGGCCTTGATTAGACCAATCCAGTAAACCCTTGCTACATAAAAGAAGGTGTTTCAAATCCATATGCTGCAATAGAATTAGATCATTTTTAAGTATTCAGTATGTGCATGGCGATTTATGTAAGCATTTAGGAATAGATTTGAGTGCCGATCTGGATCGGTACTCAAATCTTTTCCTAAATGCTTACATAAATCCCCATGTGCATGCCAAATACTTAAAAATGATCTAATTTTATAGTCCTTTAGTTATATGGGATGTTTTTCTATATAGTATTAACACCAATATCTACCACTTCCGGTCTATGAAGTACCGGCAATACGCGTAAATACCACCAAATCGACGTATACATTTACCAGTGTGATCTAGGTGGGTAAAATTACAGGTTTGTGAAAAAGTGTTTTTTGAACATTGAACATTTTTTAGACTTTCCAAAACTTTAAAAAGTGCTATATTTGAAATACAAAACTTTTTGACACACCTTTTTGGCTACAACCTTGGCTATAGACAAAGTTATTTGGTTCCAACTTTTTCCACTTGGCTAAAGTGTTGGCTACAACAAATTCGAAGCCAGGGTTAGCCCTGAATGTACTGATTTCCAAACTATTTATCATGATTATAAACAGACTTTATTACGGGAGATTTAAGTTTGAGCAGATCCATAATACGAAAGAGCAGATTTATTTTTACGAAAGAGCGGAGAAGCATAAGGCAAAAGAGCAGATGTTTAAATCATTCAAATGAGCGAATTTTCCAGGTAAACATCCAAATGCAGGGGCAGATCAGGGATTCCTGGAAAAGGGGCTCATATGTATAAAAGTGCAGGGGTTTGCTTTACTGATTTTATCTCATTATCTTAAATATCCCATGAAAATGAAGTTATTTGGTCTCACTGAGACCAAATTATTTCATTTTCATAGGATATTAAATAGCGGAGAACCCCCGAGCCCCCTCTGGATCCACCACTGCAATGTGCTCACAATCACCTATCAAACTGAGCAATATTGGCCTTTACAGGTAATAAAACTGAGTGAATACTTATTTAAAGGTCATTACCTAGAAAATTCGCTCATTTGAATGATTTATCCTTCCGCTCTTTTGACTGTTTGGTTCTCTGCTCATTTCGTACTCCGTCATGGTATGATTTCCGCTCAAACGTAATTCCCCATTTATTACAGTGTATGACGCAGTTCTCACCTCTGCCAATTTGTCAAAGCCTTTCAAGTGGCCTTCAGCTCTATCCATGCTGTTCTTTTGAGCAAACCGCCTGTTACCATCCATGATGATGGCAATGTGGTTGGGTACTGGCCCAGACTTCAGGATTCTGGTACATAAGCGATGATACCAGGCTGACTGGGTACGCTTCTCAGGAAACCAGGACATCTTTCCCTCTGAAATATGAAAACTTTATGTTTGGTTTCTTTTGATAAAAAGCAATAATTAGGGTCTGCGCTGTTAGCTGTGTTTAACCCTTAAAGGGCCAAGAAAAAAATGCATCTGAAAATGTGGTCTGCTCAAGTCGTCTGCTGCAAATAATTGTGTAACAATACTGACAAATTAAGTATAGAAGCAAACAGCGTGGACCCAGAACAGACCGCTCCTATAGGAGCAGTCTGATCTGGGTCCACACTGTTTGCCATAGAGGCTACGAGACGAGAAAAGCAGGCGACTTAATTTTGTTGGGATTGGCGCATTAAGGGCTAAAAACAATCTCCAGGGACATAACAGTATTAACTATATATGATATGAAATTTGGAGCCTAACAGTGACCCCTCAAACCTTGAATATACTATACAAACTTTACTTTAACAAATAGGATGGAAGATTCTTGCAGTCAAGAGAAGATTTAATCTTTTCTTGCTAGTGGTGACTTATGTTATTGCAAACAGTTTGTACCCAGATCAGGCCCGACAAAATGTCAGGCCTGATCTGGATCCAAACTGTTTGTAATCCTGAAGGAATTTTTATTGAACTCACAGGAACTAGTCACAAACTCTTTCAAGAAAAACTAGTTGTGTATCTATAATAGTAAATATAGGTCTACTTTTTCTATTCTAAGGGTTTGTGACTAGTTCTGGTGACCTACTAGCAGGTGCATAGCTTCAAGTCGATTCTTATTCCTAGTGGGAAACAAAGACAATATACTCGTGAATACAGTAAGGAAATTGAAAGCTATTTTTGTAAATTCTGGGATTATGAGTAGCCTTCATACATGTATGTGTTGTTGTGGGACAAGGAAAAACCATCCAAGGACCAGAATAATTCATCAGACACATGGCTCTGACAAAATAATTGGGATACGTGGTTGGAATGTTTTGGTCACATCACAATACATACTACATAGTGATGGAAACCTTATTCTCGCAAGCTTTCTTTTATTTTGTAGGATTGATGAATTCTGCCAGTTTAGCATTAAAAACAAGTAGCCCAATGGGCAACGATCGCTAACCATGGAGCCAGCATAATGTTTGAAGACAAAATAATTTACGATGCTTAAAGGCAGGTAACTCTGAACTTGAAACAGTGACCAGAAATTCATTCAAAAACATTAGATATTATGCAAGTTCTAGTTATCTGCAAGTATTAAAAATATCTGAGTAAAATTGCAGAGAAAACCCGGTGAAAGTTTAGTTTTCAGATGCTCAAGAACAGCTAACTCCCTAGTCAGTGATAGGATCTGACCGAAATTCAAACTCATCCATACTTTTATGTATGTCCTGGTAACCTACAAGGATGAAGAAAATCAAATGAAATGAATTAAGGCGATAGAGTGGTCACAACATTATACAGCTATATTTTAGATGCTCAAGGGCAGCTATAACTCTGTAGCTGGTGGTAGGATGTGGCCGAAAATCAAACTCATTCAAACTTTTATGGGTGTCCTTGTTACCTGCAAGAATGAGGAAGATTCATTCAAAGAATGGGACATAACAGAAAAATCCATTCTTAGGTCTAATCTTAGGTCTACCACTACCCATGCAGTACATTATATGATTGAGTCGCTTAACCTGACTGCAGGGTCACTGTTTTATCCACCATCCCAATGTCTCACTGAATCATTAACATTCTAAGATGATCCTGGTACCTTTTGTTGAAACTGGGTCTGTTTACTGTTATTTGTGCTAAATGTGTAGAAGAGTGGATTGATTTTCTTGTGTACCTGGAGGATACAATAATCAACTGAGTAAAAACATGCATAAAAGAATGCATATACGTAGTAAATAACTTTTATACCTGCTCACAAATACAACGAGAGTTAATCTATTTTGCCATTGTTTGGAATCCAAACATGTCTGTATCTGGAATGAAACGTGTACAATTGTGTGCAGTGGGATTTCCCCAACTGATGACGTCATCTAAAGTCTGTTAACACTAGAAAAATACACGCGCGCTAGAATGTAGTTCCTTGTTCAATTTTTACTTTCATTATTTAGTCCTTTTTGACATACTTTTTTTAATTAAGATAACTCAAAAAGTATAGATATACCGCAATTAATACTTGTCATACTCCTGTTTCAGCAAACTTTCGAAAGAAAAATGGATATTCATGCGCAACATGTTTAGAATATCGTGTGTAGCACGGCTGTGTTGTTGATCAATGGAGAATACACGAAAATAATGGCGACTTTGATCAGTGTAGAAAATACTACATGAATGGCAGCCAATTTTCTAGCCACTGAAGCCTTAACTGACATGGAAACAAGCACGTCAGTGGCCAGAAATACCTCATCTATTGAATCAGGTACGTTTTGTTCTTAGAAAGTGTGCGTATGTGTGAAAATTAATTGTCTTTGTCCCTTACCCTGATTCTTTTCTCGTTTCAGAACTCTACTTTCTGATCGAGAGATTTTTATCTGCCGGACCATGCAAGGATGCTGCCAGGGTAAGCTTGTTTTCTGCATCCGAATTGTTGCAATATGTCACAATATACCCATGATACATGTTTTTCTTTCTGTTTTCAGGTTCTAAGGCGAGAGCTGTCTGATTTTGGGGTGAGTAAAAACCATCTGCACCTTTTCACATTTTAATCCAAATTACGCGCTTTTTCGGGCGTTTTAGCGTACGAAATTTACAGTGAATAACTTTTATGTATTAAAAAGATGAAAATTTGCAATAATTTGCTATTTCATGAGTGTAAGGTGTTCATGTGATATTTTTGTATTTTTGCATATTTTACAGCTTTTGCCAAAGAGGGTTGACTGGCAGGGTCGGGAACATGATAGAAGTTTTGACAGTTTGGTAAGAAACCGAAAGTAGGGTTATTAATGGGTGTAAAGGATAAAATTTCATTTTAAAATATTTTCCATTCAATGGTTGTTTATTTTTCATCAGCACTTCAGTAAAAAAGTTCAATAGAAAGGTAATGATGTGGGTCATTATTTTTTCAGTTTTGTTATTTTTCTCCAAAACTAATTAGAAAATTATAATTTCTGGATGCCTGGCCCAATATTGCCTTGACAAGGTGACTTTGATAAATGACGTCACGCGTTCTTCATTATTCCACCAATGAAATGAGTAATATTCAAAGGTCAAAGTGGATTCTATAATTACCAGTGTGTACTGTTCAATACTTTAATCTGATTGGATAGCAGACAACCTGTGTAAAGACAGTAGAGAACCAGCTTATAGTCTATATCAGCAAGTTGAGTTATAGTCTGTTCTACTAACTTAAAATTAGTAATTATTTTAATATTATTTGATTTTTTATTGTCTATCTCTATATACTGATTGAATGGCTGATTTCTGGCAACTCACATCATATTTTGAGTGAGAGGCCTGGATGAAATGTAGCATTTTGCAGTTTTCATCAGGGTGTACACTGTTTGCTAAGATTAAAACTTTCTTACAGAAATCTATTAAAGTTTAGAAATTTCGACCTGTGACCCCTTCATTTACAAAAAGGAAAAATCCATGCTTATTGTGTGACTCAGTAAGTATGGGAAAATCCATCAGAACAATCATAATTATAAGACTACCATAATCACTGGACATATGTCTGCACATGTTTGTTCACAGAACATGGGGTCTTTGAACCCACAAAAGATTTTTGTCCTTTGGGTTCAGAAAAGAATGACTGCCAGTTAGGTCCTTGAATGCAGACAAAGTCTGTTCTTACCTGTACCTCTGAAGATTTTCAAGGAACCATTGTGCGCTAGTTGTGCTTTTATAGTTTTATCAACTCTTTATCTCATAGTGTCATCTGCTGATAACTTATGCAAAAAAGTTTGGCTCCAGATCAGGCTCGACAAAGCATCGGATCTTATCTGGATCCAGATCCAATCAGTTTGACACTCAGATGGTATTCCTGAATAATTTTTTTTTCAAAAAAGTTGGTTTTGAAAAACCCAGAAGACAACAAAAGCATGAAAATCTTCCAAGGGGGTAAAAGAGTTAAGGTTTCTTTGGAAAGTCAACCATTAACCCTTCTACTTTACAGCTGGAATTAAATCGTCACATCGGATGCAACCATTTACTGAAGATATGTCAGCGTCTTGGACCTCTCCTGGACGAGACAGTCCGACCCAGTGTGATGGGGGTTGGGTCTCTGCTTGGAGCTGGAAGCCAATCCTTACTCAGGACAGCAGAGCGTGAGTACATTAGATGGATTCTTCTAAATGGGCATGTTGGCATTTATTTATAGACTGTCATTCGTACAGTGATGCACACCTGTTTATCTGAGGGATGCAGTGATTGGCTTCTGGTCTTGAGATCAAGCTGTCACTGGTTCGAGCCTCACAGAAGGAGGCACTCTGTAGTGTCCTTGAACAAGACATTTAATTGAGCCGTGGCATGTAATTTCAAACAATTTGACATTTTGACAAGTGTAGACTCAGATGAGCCTGTGCAGCCGCCTTTAAGCTTAGAAACTCCAAATGGTGTTCATTCAGTAGCTTAACAATCATAGAATACTCAAGCGACTAGCAAAGGCTCTGATCAGACTGCGCATATGTGCAGGCTGATCTGAGGCTTTGCTGGTCGCACATACCACACTGTTGAAAATCTCATGCACTGGCTCATTTTATACTCACTGCTTGATTGAGTATCAACCTGGAAAACATCCTGTCATGACTAAAATATTGGTGACTTGGACGTAAAGCTTCAACACAAAAAAACATTCACCTGTTTATTTCTTAAGTTGTGTATAGCCAAGCAAATATATATATAATTTACACATTTATCACATGGGGAGAGACAAGGCTTTACATTTTAATTTAATGTTATAAGATAGATTGGTTCAGATGGTAGTACTTGGCAAGTTGGCCCAATAGAGGGGTTGCGGGTTTGAGCCTCCTTGAGCAAGACACTTATTCTCTGCATAGTACTGGTTCAACCCAGGAAGACCTGTCCCGACATGACTGTAAAAATGTTGACTGGGATGCAAAGAATCAAATCAAATGAAGTACTCGGCCCAAATTTATTTGATAAAAAATGTTTTCTTTTGCAAGTTTTATCTTCTTTTATTTGAAAATTTTATTTCATGTTTTTAATTTTCAGAAATGCGGCGACAGCACTGGTTACCAGAGACGCACTTTGCCTTACAGCATGGACGTCCATTATTGCCACCAATCAATCTAGTTCGTCCTCATTGGTGTAAGTTAACATGGTCTACCATCAGTTAAACCTGCCTTCAAAAACTGTTACTTCTAAGAGAAACCTATTTAGCCCTTTTGCATTCTGATGGGGTTTTCCACCTGATATGATACAATAACATTGTATATATTGAGGGATAACATGTTACAATAATAATTTCCAACTAAAATTGAGTTTCTTTCTCTGAAAGTCTGTTTTCGTCTTGGCAAACAGTGTAGACCCTGATGAAATGCCACATCATGCTGCATTTAATCTGGGTTTCACTGTTTGCCAAAGTATCTGTTTAGGGGTTTTCACTAGACACAGAGTTAACACTTATCCTGTCAATATTTTTTGTCCTAAAATGTAGTCTGCTTTTACGTATGCTGCATATATTCAAATGCATTCCAGAAACTTTTACCATGAAAGCAAACACCATGAATCTAAATCAGACTGCTCCTAAGGGAGCAGTCTGATCTAGATTCATTTTGTTTGTAACAGAGACTATCAAGCTACATAAGCAGATGAGAAAGCAGACAACTTTTGTCATGAATGATGAGAAAAGGGTTAAAATACCTTTTACATGTACAATGTATATAGTCATGAGATTGCCTTTGGGGCATGTTACCAGGTACGACTCATACTAGCATGCTCAGCTACAGAGACTATCTAGAACAATCTTGAAAATTTTGATTCTGAAACAAAGCTATTATGCTTTGCAATGCAGCTGCTCAAGAACTAAGATGCTGATCAGACTGAGATGATGCATATACTTGTATTTGATATTGTGTGGTTTGTTGTTTATAAAACACAAAGTAATCTGGAAAAACGGACCCTTCAGAAATATGGAGAACCTACAAAATTTTGATTTGATTGAGCTAAGCCTTAAAATCCCAGTCAACATTTCAGTCATGTCGGGACTCCTCCCAGAGAAGAATGGGATAGACTTAAAGGCCCCAACCCCATACAAAGCCCCCCCCCCCCCCAAACAGAATTTGGAAATAGTTAATAGAAAGTGAAATGTTCAACTCTCACACACCCTAGCACAGACTTATAGTAAGTGGTATTCTGCCAGAGCCCAATACTTCTGAAGGACCAAAATATGAAAAAGCTAGCACTATTTCAATATACAAGAAGTTCTAACAACTACACACGGCACAACAACAGCTGCTGTGACCTCTAGCTGGTTTTCTCATGGTGTGACTCTCACACTTTTAAAAGCACATTTTAAGTAATTGTTAGCATCTGTCTGTATCAAGCAGATGTTTTGTAAAACAAAACTTTTCATAAAATAGATCTTGATAAAAACTCTTAAAATTTGGGGAAAATCTTTTGAGCCAGTTCAAGTGATTTTGGTACTTAGTATATATGCAAGCAGTGAAGGCTCAGATGCACAGTCTCACCAGAGCCTTTACTGCTCAAACATTTAGAAATTATGTAAATGAGGGTGCAGGCCAAAATTTACATGTTTTGCCAGAATACACACCGGGGAGGCAGTGATCCTGAACATGCTGATTCAGATTATTTAATTTCCAATTGCAAAAAAACTCAAAACAAATTTTATCGTCAAATGGATGATGGTAGAACGCAAATTTAATGCTATGTCATGATCACCAAAATGTGTATTTATGTCATCGAAGACATGGATTTTAGTGATCAGAATCACAGTTTTGTAATAAAACTTTTGTTTAAAAAATTGTGCTCAGGATCCTGTTACAATTGTGTTCAGGATCGCATTCTGCCTTGTGTGGAAATTTTAGGTTAAATGCTGTATGTTATTTCAGTGCATGTACATAGAGGTAAAGAGGCATCGGGACAAGCTGTGTTCAGACATGTGCTCCCTATCTCAATGTATGAAAATATGAAGCTACACAGCCGGAAACTGGGTCATTTATCAGCGGTCTACTGTGTGCTGTATGATAGAACTGGAGAAGTTATATTCACTGTAAGTTGTTTTCTGGTGACTGCTTTATTCACAGGTTTAGATAAACAAAAATTTTCAGCGTAAAATTGTAAATATTTTCTTACCCTTCAATTTAACCTATGTTTTGGGTGCTCAAAAGAACCTGCTCATTGAGACGGTTCTTTTGAGTACCCACAACATATGTTTTGGTTGATAAATAAGAAAATTAAATTTTCGCTACTTACTCTTAACTTAAGTCCTGTTTATTTGCTGCACTTTCAGCACTTGCTAAGTTGCTAAATGCTAGTAGTTTTCTCCAAAAAGCAAGGAGAAATTACTATCACTTGCAATTTTTAGCAAGTGAACACAGGCAGATCCAGGGGTCATGAGTTTGATCCCGGCCGGTCCCATACGTTCGTGGAGATTGATCATGAAATAATTTCTACGGTCATTTTTTTCCCTTCTGCTGAATCATTCAAGAAGGGTTGTTGTCAGTTACATGCAAAAGTATGTGCACAAAGTGCTGGTTAACTGCTTGTTCAAGCTTGCCCAGGAAAAAGTGTAGTTAGGTGAACTGACTGTCCAGCCATGACCATAGCTGTTGACTTGGGACGTAAAGCAAGAAACAAACAAAAGAATACAGGTTACTCTCACATCAATCATATCGTGCAACCTTGCATATCAGGGCTGGAAAATTCTACTCGTCTGCTTGACCTTGGTGAGTGGAAATTCTTGTTGAGGAGCAAAGAGTAACAAACATCACACTCTTTTGTAATGTTCAGCAAGAACAACACACGATAGGCCACAATCGAAAAATTTAATACTTTCGACGAATGTAGATCAAAAGTTGTTAGAAACAGAGTTATTGATAACACTGTTTCCAGCGATTTTTGATCTGTGTTCGTCGATTGTTAAGAGCGCTTTCGGTTGGCGCCTATCTGGGGTGTCTGTGAACAAGTACAAGCTCTATTGTGAAGGTAGATAATGAGGAATACATTGCTCCTTCATGTAGGGCCTTTTAGGCTCGCAATTGGGAGGTTATTTTTTCAAAATGAGTGTAATAAATTCAATTATAAAGGATTTTATTTATCATCTGATCCTAAAAAGTACTTGTCCTTTGAAATTGCATTTTTAGGGTGCAAAGCTCAAAATTTGACATATATACACAATGTTGATATGACCGTGGCGTCATTATATAAGGTTAATATATTTGAGCCGTGGCATTGGATTTCCAACAATGTGGTATGTGCGACCAACAAATCCTCAGATCAGCCTGCGCATATGCGCAGTCTGATCATAGCCGTTGGTAGTCGCTTGAATACTCTACGAGTGTTTAAGCTACAGACTCACTCAGAACATCATTTGGAGCTTCTAAGCTTAAAAGGAGGCTGCACAGGCTCATCTGAGTCTACAATTGTCAAAATGCCTTATTGTTGGAAATCACATGTCACGGCTCATATGTAAACCACAAGTAAATCATCGATTTTATTTGATGGCATTATATCACTCCCAGGTGCAACCTCAGTTATAATTTCTTGAGCATTTCCATAGAGTGCTAGTCAGTGCTGCATATGCATACTTCAATGGCTCGAACATGCTTGGGACCATGAAAATTAGTTCTACTGGCCAAGGGTAGTTCCACCCATCCAGGGTGGTTTAAGCCTAAAATGATCTGTAGGGTACATGGTGATAGTTCTAGCCAGCCCAGGTGAATGAGCCATCAGACTTCGAGCCATTTAAGTTCTACTGTAATGTTCACCTGTTTCAGGGAGCAGATGATCAACTGGTGAAAGTATGGCAGGCGTCAGATGGACGGTTAAAAGCTACACTGCGAGGTCACTCAGCTGAAATCACCGACCTCGATGTGAACTATGAGAACACAATGTTGGCCTCAGGTAGTTGTGACAAGGTGATCCGAGTATGGTGTATACGAACAAAAGCTCCAGTAGTCATATTGATGGGCCATACTGGGATGATTACTTCTTTACAGGTAAAGGTCTTAACCCTTAATGCGCAAATCGCAACAAGTCGTCTGCTTTTCTCGTCTGCTAAAATGTTTAAGAAGCCTCTATGGCAAACAGTGTGGACCCAGATCAGACTGCTCCTATAAGAGCAGTCTGTTCTGGGTCCACGCTCTTTGCTTCTTTACTTAATTTGTCAATAATGCTAGGCAATTATTTGCAGCGGACGACTTCAGCAGACGACATTTGCAGATTTATTTTTTTTCTTGGCACTTTAAGGGTATTTTGTCCTGAAAATGTTGTCTACTTCTTACATCTGCTACATATTAGCCGCAACATGAGATTTCCAACAACGTGGTATGTGCGACCAGTAAATGCTCAGATCAGCCTGCGCATACGCACAGTCTGATCAGAGCCTTTGTTAGTCGCTTGAATATTCTATGAGTTTTAAGCAAGCTACTGACTGAACATCATTATGAGTTTCTATGATTAAAAGGAGGCTGCACAGGCTTGTCTGAGTCTACACTTGTCAAAATGCCACAGGGGATAAAAATTTAGGGTAGGTCGGGTAACCTGAACCACACATATTTTTTTCTTGGCCTTTAGAAGCAATTTTGATATTTTATGATATTCAGTTTCTAAAATGACCGTTTTTTCCTTATATTCATGATTTAAGACATGCATTAATTTGTTTTATTTCTAGTTTTCTCCATTTGTGCGTGGTGACTTGAGATATTTGGCTTCTACTGGGGCAGATGGTAATGTTTGTTTCTGGGAGTGGAATGTTACAACTAACAAGTTCAAGTAAGTCAAATAAAGGCAACAGGATAGAGTTCAGAGAAGAAGAAAATTGCCTCTCAAGACAAAGACCTCACTTTTTATACCCCACCACTTTAAAAAGTGTGGGGTATTATGTTATAACCTCCATTCAAAAAATTGTGTTCGAGTGTCCGTCTATCTGTATGTCCATCCGTCAGCACATCGTTTTCACTCTCTGCTGGGAGCATTTTTTAACCAATTTTCTTCAAACTTGCTATGAGAGTTGATATTGGGAAGGAGTGTCCTGGGATTGCAGATGGGTAAATTTTGGCAAATAAGTACAGAGTTACTGCCCTTGATTGATGTAAGAAATTGGTTTTCACTCTCTAGCTTTGGCATTCCTTTGAGTTATTTCCCTTTATAATTCTAAAAGGCTTTTTATATACAGTAGGAACGCAAAGAGCGTATTTTGAGTTAAAGTATTTTTGAATTGTAAAAATGCGGGACGCAAAATATTCCCTCAAAATGGCGGCCAAAAAATGGCGCCAAAAATTCCCTTTTTTAAACGCTCTTTATTCTTAATTTGTAATTAATGACAGTGTATTCTGGCTATATAATTAGATTCTGCAACCTTTAATCGCCAGTTTCCTTTTTTGAAAGTGTTTAATGATATATTGCTTTGCAATGAAATCAAGCTCTGAAATGCACCACCGTCAGACGCTTAAAAACAGAAATGAAATATAAGCTCTGGCATATAATGGAATGTTTTTTGTCTCCAGAACCGATTTTGATGAAATAAATTAAAACATATTCACCTTTGCCCTGTCCATCTTTCAGCTGAGTATAAACGCGGGGCAAAGCTCTAACATGACGTAGTCACTAGTCAAAGTTGTCCCATATTTACGTCACAATATTACGAGTAAACGTGTTGTAATCGATATGTTTTATCTATAAAAATGTGATTCTAAAGGAATAATGCCAATACATATTCTTCTGTAAAATGGTGAAGAACAGTGACGTTCAAATACCTTATATCTGGGGGCTCAGAGGTGCATCCTAGGTATGCAGATTTCATTTTTAATTCGTTTCGTTCGCCTGAAAATGGGCTTTCCCGTTACTTTGAAATGAGAAATCTTAAATGTTCCCTTCTTCCCGGGCTGCCGATTCTTCCCCTTTCGACTTTATTCTTTAGTCTTTAAATGTCATGCATGATCCAGAGGGGGAGGGGGTAGGGGGGTAGGGGGTCTGGACCCCCATCCCTGGTAAATTGAGATATTTGGCTTCTACTGGGGCAGATGGTAATGTTTGTTTCTGGGAGTGGAATGTTACAACTAACAAGTTCAAGTAAGTCAAATAAAGGCAACAGGATAGAGTTCAGAGAAGAAGAAAATTGCCTCTCAAGACAAAGACCTCACTTTTTATACCCCACCACTTTAAAAAGTGTGGGGTATTATGTTATAACCTCCATTCAAAAAATTGTGTTCGAGTGTCCGTCTATCTGTATGTCCATCCGTCAGCACATCGTTTTCACTCTCTGCTGGGAGCATTTTTTAACCAATTTTCTTCAAACTTGCTATGAGAGTTGATATTGGGAAGGAGTGTCCTGGGATTGCAGATGGGTAAATTTTGGCAAATAAGTACAGAGTTACTGCCCTTGATTGATGTAAGAAATTGGTTTTCACTCTCTAGCTTTGGCATTCCTTTGAGTTATTTCCCTTTATAATTCTAAAAGGCTTTTTATATACAGTAGGAACGCAAAGAGCGTATTTTGAGTTAAAGTATTTTTGAATTGTAAAAATGCGCGACGCAAAATATTCCCTCAAAATGGCGGCCAAAAAATGGCGCCAAAAATTCCCTTTTTTAAACGCTCTTTATTCTTAATTTGTAATTAATGACAGTGTATTCTGGCTATATAATTAGATTCTGCAACCTTTAATCGCCAGTTTCCTTTTTTGAAAGTGTTTAATGATATATTGCTTTGCAATGAAATCAAGCTCTGAAATGCACCACCGTCAGACGCTTAAAAACAGAAATGAAATATAAGCTCTGGCATATAATGGAATGTTTTTTGTCTCCAGAACCGATTTTGATGAAATAAATTAAAACATATTCACCTTTGCCCTGTCCATCTTTCAGCTGAGTATAAACGCGGGACAAAGCTCTAACATGACGTAGTCACTAGTCAAAGTTGTCCCATATTTACGTCACAATATTACGAGTAAACGTGTTGTAATCGATATGTTTTATCTATAAAAATGTGATTCTAAAGGAATAATGCCAATACATATTCTTCTGTAAAATGGTGAAGAACAGTGACGTTCAAATACCTTATATCTGGGGGCTCAGAGGTGCATCCTAGGTATGCAGATTTCATTTTTAATTCGTTTCGTTCGCCTGAAAATGGGCTTTCCCGTTACTTTGAAATGAGAAATCTTAAATGTTCCCTTCTTCCCGGGCTGCCGATTCTTCCCCTTTCGACTTTATTCTTTAGTCTTTAAATGTCATGCATGATCCAGAGGGGGAGGGGGTAGGGGGGTAGGGGGTCTGGACCCCCATCCCTGGTAAATTGAGATATTTGGCTTCTACTGGGGCAGATGGTAATGTTTGTTTCTGGGAGTGGAATGTTACAACTAACAAGTTCAAGTAAGTCAAATAAAGGCAACAGGATAGAGTTCAGAGAAGAAGAAAATTGCCTCTCAAGACAAAGACCTCACTTTTTATACCCCACCACTTTAAAAAGTGTGGGGTATTATGTTATAACCTCCATTCAAAAAATTGTGTTCGAGTGTCCGTCTATCTGTATGTCCATCCGTCAGCACATCGTTTTCACTCTCTGCTGGGAGCATTTTTTAACCAATTTTCTTCAAACTTGCTATGAGAGTTGATATTGGGAAGGAGTGTCCTGGGATTGCAGATGGGTAAATTTTGGCAAATAAGTACAGAGTTACTGCCCTTGATTGATGTAAGAAATTGGTTTTCACTCTCTAGCTTTGGCATTCCTTTGAGTTATTTCCCTTTATAATTCTAAAAGGCTTTTTATATACAGTAGGAACGCAAAGAGCGTATTTTGAGTTAAAGTATTTTTGAATTGTAAAAATGCGCGACGCAAAATATTCCCTCAAAATGGCGGCCAAAAAATGGCGCCAAAAATTCCCTTTTTTAAACGCTCTTTATTCTTAATTTGTAATTAATGACAGTGTATTCTGGCTATATAATTAGATTCTGCAACCTTTAATCGCCAGTTTCCTTTTTTGAAAGTGTTTAATGATATATTGCTTTGCAATGAAATCAAGCTCTGAAATGCACCACCGTCAGACGCTTAAAAACAGAAATGAAATATAAGCTCTGGCATATAATGGAATGTTTTTTGTCTCCAGAACCGATTTTGATGAAATAAATTAAAACATATTCACCTTTGCCCTGTCCATCTTTCAGCTGAGTATAAACGCGGGACAAAGCTCTAACATGACGTAGTCACTAGTCAAAGTTGTCCCATATTTACGTCACAATATTACGAGTAAACGTGTTGTAATCGATATGTTTTATCTATAAAAATGTGATTCTAAAGGAATAATGCCAATACATATTCTTCTGTAAAATGGTGAAGAACAGTGACGTTCAAATACCTTATATCTGGGGGCTCAGAGGTGCATCCTAGGTATGCAGATTTCATTTTTAATTCGTTTCGTTCGCCTGAAAATGGGCTTTCCCGTTACTTTGAAATGAGAAATCTTAAATGTTCCCTTCTTCCCGGGCTGCCGATTCTTCCCCTTTCGACTTTATTCTTTAGTCTTTAAATGTCATGCATGATCCAGAGGGGGAGGGGGTAGGGGGGTAGGGGGTCTGGACCCCCATCCCTGGTAAATCACAAGTTCTATCAAATTCTATAGAAACTAGCATGTGGACCCCCCCCCCCCCCCCCCCCCCCCCCCCCCCCCCCCCCCCCCCCCCCGCATCCCCGGAAAATTTTAGACTAAAAAACCCCAAAACAAACATAAAAAAATCAAGGCTGTTTTCTCGCCGTTGGGCTTACCCCCCCCCCCCCCCCCCCCCCCCCCCCCTCTCTCTGGCAAAAAAAAATCTGGATCTGCGCATGCATTGACCTTTCTAACCGCTCACCCCCGAGCTCACCCAATGTCAGAAGGAACTATATGGTTATGTCTGTACCTTGACTGAATTATCCACTTACCATCGAGGCCCTCACATTTTGTGAGAAAGTTTTATTACTTTTAGAAAATGGACTTTACTTTTGGCTTGGCATTTCGTGAGAAAGTTTGATGCTTTTAGAAAATGGACTTTACTTTTGGCTTGGCCCCATATAAACTATTCAAATTTCATGTCAATTTTGCTCTAATGTGGATATTAATTTAAGGATTCTTGGGCCCATCAAATTTTGCAAAGGCCCTATAAAAATTTTAAAAGGCCCATTGAAATTTTGAAATTTGCATGACTTTGAATGGGATATATGGGTCATTGGCCCATTTTAAGGGCCCATCATCATTTTGGGCAAGGATTATCTCTGTTTTTGTTTACTAAACTTTATCTTTTTCTCTTAAATTAATAACCATTGATTCTTTTGATAATTGAAAACTTTACTTTTAGGGAACATTTTTAGAAATGTATAAATCTCTTTTGGGGGAGGGGTGTGGGCATGGGGGAGTAACTTTGGGTAATTTTGGTATGGGTGTGGGAGCCAGTATTTTCAGACCAACCCCAATCCGAATCATATACAAAAATATCCCTTCATATACTTGATTTCACAGAAAGTTGACCCATTAATAAACTCCCCCCCCCCCCAAGTAAATTTTATAAAAAGGCTTATAGCAGAGCTCACATTTTATTGGGGTGTGCAAAACTATGAAAATGGGAGCCAGTATACCCCTTATTTCAGAGTCAGTGGGAACTTTGCTATTAAATATGAAATTAAAATACAATTTATTGATAAAAGCATCCCATTATGAGACCCCAATTAATACATCATTAATATTGAATCATACAATATTATACAATTATTGACTAATGAGGCATTGGATATGATGTGATATCGACCAGATAATACCAATATTGACCTAGGCGAGCCGAGGTCAATATTGGTATTCTCTGGTCGATATCACATCATATCCAATGCCTCATTAGTCAATAACTGTTTTATTATATAACATTTAGAGAAAGATGTACAGGTATCATTGCACCTGGAAAAAAATACCGAACTTATATACAAGTTTTGGGACAGTCAAGCATTTAGCAGAAACAGTGCAAACCTAATTAAGGCCACTCTTTTACAATTGCATATATGTTGTGCATGAGTGTCATCATTCAACATTTACAAACAAGAATTCTAACACACTTCGCATGTAGAGCCAATGATAAAATAAGTGTGATGTGCCAAACAATAATTCACAGCTTTGAAAGCGCAGGGAAAATTTGTGATAGCTGACGTCATATGTTACTGGTAAATGACGTCATTCATGGCGTTAGACGGTGTAACGTCGTTTTTACGCTTGAAAGACGTTACAAATACATGTAAACGTATGCGACGTGGTCTAAGTATTGGCGAAAGTTCTTCAGTGCAAAGGCGGAAAGATCGAAGAAGCTGAAGACTTCAAATTTGTTTTCGTCTTTTATTGTGCAATAAAATTGAAATAGATCAGCTCCAATGCGTGATTTGTTGCGTTTTCAGCAAATAAGATATGATTATTAGCCATGCCTTAGAAAAGCAGAACCTGAAAGAAAAAAAAAACAAGGAGTCTAATTTTAGTAACTAATATACACTGGCAAGCACGCGCAAGCCAGTGAATATGACAATATATTGACTGGCCACGTGAGCGGTCTAAGCCAATAAAATCAGCCTTTTTTCTTAGTTATATAATAATCAACCTTCAAACTAGACCTAACCCTAAATAAGAGAAATTTTACTTTCAATTACTGCAATTGCAGAATAAGTCTGTTATATCAGAATTAAGTATATATATGAGAGCGCAGTGGCTCAGTGGTAGAGTGGTTGACTCGAGACCGAAGGGTCGCGGGTTCGAGCCTCACCGGCGTCACTGCGTTGTGGTCCTTGAGCAAGACACATTTATCCTAGCTTAGTACTGGTTCAACCCAGGAAGACCCGTCCCGCATAACTGAAAGATTGTTGAGTGGACGTAAAGAATCAAATCAAACAAAACAAACAAAAGTATTAAGTATGTTTTGTTAAATTTTTTTTCAATGATCTGTTGGTTTTATACAGTGCTGCTGAGAGTCAGAGACCCCCCAAATTAGTCATAGGAATCAAAAACTGATGCCAGCTAGTTATGGTCTCAAATTTGAGAAAGATCTAACCAGCTTTAACCTTTTACACCTTTGAAATATCATGTATTTGAAAATATTATGGAAAATGGAGCATTTGCTCTTTTGGAGCAAATGCTCCATTTTCCATTATATTTTCAAATTCAAGACTTATTAGCTTCAATTTTCTTGAATTTTTTCAATTTTGTCTAAAATAGAAAATAATGTCATGATCTAAATATAGCCTATGAAGTAAAGGATTAAGATGATAAAAGAGTAAACTGAGTTTCTTTTTGTCAAAAAAGGGGTGTGTAACACATATTTTGTGTTAAACCAACTCTAGGAAGAATATATTTGTAGATTTTTTTAAATTTAGGAGATCTTTTACAATAAAGGAGGGTCTGGATGGGGTATAATGATTAGTGAATAATGACCCTTTTTTATAACGAATAGTGAATAATGAGCCCAAAAAATAATGAATAGTGAATAATGAGGGCCTTAAAATTAATGAATAATCCTATTTTTTTAATGAATTGAAGAAAAAATTAATGAATAGTGAATTATCAGATTTCTTTGCCACCTTTCTTACTTTAAATGAATAATTGGTCTTATTTTAATGAATAACCCAAAATTTTAATGAGATGAATAATGGGCTAAATTTTTAATGAATAGTGAATACCAGACCCCCCATCCAGACCCTCATAGAGACATGTATTTATTTAAATGAATTTAAGAATGCTTATTATGAAGGATACTTTATACCCCAAGCTTCTATAGCATTCTACCCCCAAAGCACCTATCCCCAAGATAAGATTATTAAAGTGTGATTAAATTGTTTCTGAATCAAACATATGTTGTGGGTACTCAAAAGAACCGTCTCAAAGAGCACCCACCCTAAACACAGTGTCATATGTTTATATGATATTTGGATCATATAACTTTTGTATTTGTTGGGGTCAGGTAAACACTAAAATATGATTAGGGCATGGGTATTCATCCTATTTAAAGAATCAGGCAGTAACTTGGACCAGAAAATTCTTTGTCTTGTCTAGAGTATGTATAGTGATACAGATGTAATTGTTTTCTTGATATTTCTGATAAACTAAACAGGGTTTTTTGGCACATTTTGAAGACCAATTTTGGGTCATGTTCCCAATTGCAAAAAAGTATGTTTTTCCAATATCAA
This sequence comes from Loripinus fragilis, assembly GCA_964019695.1. NCBI lineage: Eukaryota > Metazoa > Mollusca > Bivalvia > Lucinida > Lucinidae > Loripinus > Loripinus fragilis. The sequence continues at coordinate 85,352,732 of OZ026517.1, forward strand.
GGAGAATATTCCCAATTTAAGAAACAAAAAAATGTCACTATTTTGTTACAATGTACCCCAATGAATAGTACCTGTTAAATTCATAATGTTGAAATGTTCTTAAGAGCAAACTTTTGTTTGATTTGATTGTAATATATGGTGTGAGTTTTTCTCCAATTTGTATAAAACTATGTGAAAAATTTTCAATTCTGGGGATTGGGTCATGTTCCCAAAATAGAGAGAAAAACCCTGGGTCACTTTTAATAATAGGGACTGTAACAACGTTGTAGCTTACACATAACCTGTTCTGAAAATGATATCAAATATGTTTTGGTATACTATTTTCATGTCGATTCAATGTGTTATTTGGGGGTGGGGGTCCATCACTGAAGCCCTCCCAGGGGTTGGGGTACAGGGGGAAAAGAGCATTCATCTTAGGGTAACAGAAGAACAAAGGGCCCAATTAATTTTGAGGGGAAGGGGAACATTGGGGAACTGAGAAAATATGGGGAACAAGGCAACAGATACCATCTTCCCTCCCTGGGAGGGCCTCATCAGTAGTTTGTAAAGTATTATTTAGTGCATAATTGGGTGTAAAATGGACTATCCCAAGTTTTATCAACCCCCATAGAAACAATCTGCGGGTTATATTTGAATAGTGCAAGACATTTCCTGATTGTTAGCAAGATTATTGAAAATCAATAAGACAACAGGAACGGCTTTCTATACCGTGTGCACTAAAAAAAGATTGCTTACGTCATTTATTTATCGATGTTGTCGTCATTAACCAGACGGTCAGGAAAGATAACGTTGTCATTGATTGAGAATATTAGAGAAACATTAATTTATCCGAGGTAAATAAGGCCTAGATATCCAATATATTAAATAGATCTATATTTTCATTTGAATTTTAATACATTTATTATGGTCTAGATTGGTTTTGCGCGATATGAACTGGCTTTGCCAGTCGCACCCAATACACGTTTTACGCCATCTTGGAAGTTTGACCGTTTGAAGACCGTATGACCTCTCGAAGATAATGGAACGAATTTTGTCTCCAGAACAAATTTCGATAAAAATTGACACATTGGTAGTTGAAACCCTATATTTTTTCATGACATATATGCCACAGCGGGACCAAGTCGAAAAAATGAGAAATTTGATATCAAACGTGAACCATTTTTTTACAGTCCCATCCATCTTGCAAGTTTTCTGTTTCGCCCATCTCGTTGTTTAAGAGCGTTGTCGTAGAGTAAAAATCATACGCTATGGGAAAACTTGAACAAACGACGAACACAAGTGGCCAATTTTTAACAGAATAAGATTCGGAACATTCGTGCAACAAGCGGTTAAATTTGGGGTGTCGATCCTCGCTTCGCTGAGAAAGCCAAAAAATTCGAACGTTTTTGTTGCTATGCATGTTTGATAATATTCATACGCCTTCACTACGCGTCCCGACTGATAGGGTTTATGCTTATGCTATGATAGTGCATACACGGCCGATCAAATTCTACCACAGCTTTTGATGGAGCAATTTGATACTTTGCCTTCACAATGTAGACACATTGAACATATGAATGAAGGAGTTTGGTTCAGAAAAAATAATTTTTAACAAAATAACAGCTATTAGAACTTAAACATTTTTTTCTCTAATATGGCTTTTGTATATGCATAGATATTGCAAGAGACTCTATTTCCATCAGCTCCAATGTATGGCGGTATATGCAGGACTTTAGTTAAGAGTGCGTAACGAAATTTAATTTTCTTGTTTCTCAACCAAAACATATGTTGTGGGTACTCAAAAGAAACATATTCATAAATTGATGAGTAAGAAAATATCTAAACCTCTGTGCATAATGCTTCCAGTTTATGACAGTGTATGTGTATAATGCTTCCTTTCATTTCAGTCCTAAACCAATCAAATATGTTGAGAGGTCTCGAGCGGGGGCCCAGATGTTGTGTTCCTCATTCAGTCCAGGAGGAGTATTCTATGCAGCTGGTAGCACAGATCATGTGATAAGAATGTACAATATACCGTCAGGATTGCCCGAGAAGATTGCAGAGCTGGAAAAACACAATGTATGTCAAATATTTTATATATATATATGAAATATGAGATGTTTCATTAACAGCTTGAACTCTTTCCTTGCTAGCGATGACTTGTCTTCTGCTGATAACCATTGCAAACAGTTTGAACCCAGATCAGGACTGATAAAACATAGGTCCTGATCTCGATCCAAATTGTTTGACACTCTGATAGTGTTCCTGAAAGATTTTTTTTAAAAAGTAATTTTGATAAAAGTCAGCAGACGATAGCAAAAGCATGAACAATTATCCAGCTTGCAAACATTTAACCCTAATCTTGCCAATATTTTTGGTCCTGAATATGTTGTCTGCTTTATGTTACATTTGCTGCATATTTTCAAAGGCACGCCAGAACACTTTTACTATAGAAGCAAACACTATGAATGCGGAGCTGTCTGATCTGAGTACATCCATATTGTTGGCAATATAGGCTATCAAAGTATGTAAGATAATGAGAGAGCAAACATCATATGTCACTAATGGTGAAAAAGGGTTAAATGTCAGAAAAGTTTAAGTTGTATATGATAGACGGGATATCACACTGATAATTTCAAATTTTAGGGTTGTTGGGCGGTATTTTTTTTTTTAATTCAGATTAAGTAGAATATTCTGCATGCAGTGAATTTGATCAGACACCACAAAAATTGAAAATATGAATGATTCCTTTGGAGTCTATAAAGATTCTGACATCTTGAACAGTGCATTAGAATTTTTCGCGTAAATAATGTTTAGACTGAAATGTTTATTTTTATGTACATTCATTAGTTGTAAAAACAATGTTACGCCGTCTAATGTCATTATAACAAGGCTGTACATGATAGATGAAGTCATAAAAAATACAACTGGCGGCTGAATGACGTCTTTCTAGTCTGTGCAGTGATTTATCAACCAATAAATCACCAAATTTAACCATTACATGTATAGGCGATCAAGGGGTGGAAATTTTTTTAAATTTCCACTCGTCCTACATCACCATATGTATTGGTAAATTCAATAATTTACATTCAAAACCTTCAAAATTTCTACTCGTTCTATGCATAAGGCACTCACCATGGCTAGCGGATGAGTGGATTTTTCCAGCCCTGCGATCGTTAGAATAATTTTTAAAGTGTAGTGTTTAATGCTTTTAGTTCTTCGCTACTTATAAAATACAACTGTTAAATGGTCATACAAGATGAATATAAGGCACTCTATATATTTTTTCTGACAAACTCTCTGGCTGTCATTTCATTTTAGCATATATTTTCATTCAAACTTCAGGACAGAGTTGACAGCATGTGTTATTCCCACACAACGAATCGTTTCCTGAGTGGTAGTCGTGATGGTGTGGCACGTATCTGGAGGTTTGAAAGAAGTGAGTGGAGAAGTATACCCCTCAAGATGAATGAGGAATTCAAGTCAACGTGAGTGATGTATATTCCTGTTTTCACTTTACAGCTGAGCTCTAATGGCTCAAACATCTTTAGATTTTAGAACCATTAAAATTTGTGTGAGCCTCAGAGTTAATCATAGCACCAGATCTGGAGACATGTTACACATACTAATTTGGTCTGGTTCTCTCCCCTACACTGGCTATTGTAGGGACAGGTCATCAATAAATCAAACAGGCATAAATCTGCCCGTCTCGTGGAATTTCATGGAGTTAGCCGAAAACTCGGAACCAGTTTAAAAGTTCAAGACAGGCTACAGAAAAAAAGCTTATGGGTTTTTTCTATTTAAAAATATCGCTTTATCATTTTCCTTTCTATGACGTTTATCGAGTTTGTAACGTTGCATTCAAATTTGTTATTGTGTTGGCATGGTTTTTGTGACGTCAACGTCACTGTTAACGTGGAGATATGTTGGCGGAGGCAGTCATGTTTCTGTGGCTGTCTTGTCAACTTAATGATTTGTAATGCAACTTATGATTGGCCGACCAATCACAGCCTACCTAACATTATACATGACCAGTTTTAAATTTGAACAACTCGGAACCAGTTTGGGCATAGAGTATTTACCCAAGGAGTGCAGGAGCCATTATAATATTGTTTCAGATATTATTTTCAAATATTACAGTAAATCAATTTTTGTTTGCCTTTCACAGTTCAAAGGAAGGGAATGACGACAGAAAAACAGACCTAGATAGAGAAGCTGAAGAAAAGGCGAAGCCAAAGTTGAAAGTTACCATGGTGACATGGAATATTGATGACTCCCTGATCATCACAGCAATTAATGATTACTCCCTCAAAGTTTGGTGTGGGTTTACTGGCAAGCTCAAGCACATTCTGATGGTAAGTGGTTTCTTTTATTTTCATAAAAAAGTTCAGGCTTCCTTTGAATATATTTTTGGTTACCATGGTGACATGGAATATTGATGACTCCCTGATCATCACAGCAATTAATGATTACTCCCTCATAGTTTGGTGTGGGTTTACTGGCAAGCTCAAGCACATTCTTATGGTCAGTGGTTGCTTTTATTTTCATTAAAAAGTTCAGGCCTCAAGGTTATAAACCTTGAGTGCAGTCTCAAACTCAAAACAAAGCACATTGATTGGCTGCTTGCAGACACTGTCCACAAGCAGCCAATCATTGCGCTTTATTTTAAGTCTGAGAATGAACTCAAGTTTTATAACCTCAGGGCCAGGCTTCCTTTGAAAATATCTTTGTTTCCCATTACCGCACTGACTTATGGAAAAGAAATGGGTAGGTTCTTTTTGACTTTCAAAACCTTCTTAGTAATGTGGGATAATAAAATGGCAGTTTTAAAAGAAAATACAATGTTTGTCGGATTGATAAAAAGGATAAGGCTAAGTCTTAACCCTTAAAGTTCCAAGAAAAAAATGCATCTGAAAATGTCGTCTGCTGAAGTCATCTGCTGAAGTAATCTGCTGCTTATAATTGACTAACATTACTGATGAATAAAGTTTAAATGCAAACAGCGTGGACCCAGAACAGACTGCTCCTATAGGAGCAGTCTGATCTGGGTCCACACTGTTTGCCATAGAGGCTTCTTAAACATTTCAGCAGACGGGAAAAGCAGAGACTTGCTGCAATTGGCGCATTAAGGGTTAAATCCCAAAATACGACTGTAGCAGACAGCACATTTGGTAACATCGTCCTTTATTTTCAATGAAAATAATGTAAGCTGTTTGATCATTGACTTGTGATTATTTTTTATCCATCTGTTGAAACATGTGTTTTGGGTGCTCAAAAGAACCCTCTCATTGAGAGGGTTCTTTTGAATACCCACAAAATATGTTTATATTGAGAAATAATAAGAAAAGATTGTGAACTAATATAAGAAGCAAGAAAATATATATGTTGGTTGGTTTTGTTGCTTTACGTTCCAAGTCAACAGCTATGGTCATTGCGGGACGGTCAGTTCACCTAACCACACTTTTTCCTGGGCAGGCTTGAACAAGCGGTTAACCAGTAATTCGTGCACATACTTTCGCTTGTAACTGACAACAACCCTTCTTGAATGAATCAGCGGAAGGGAGGAGAATGACCGTAGAAATTATTTCATGATCAATCTCCACGAAAGTATGGGACCGGACCGGGATCGAACTCGCGACCCCTGGATATGCAGTCAGACACGCATCTGTAGCCAGACACGTTACCGACTGCGCTACGCGGCCCGGCAAGAAAAATATATATGAAGTGTTCTCTGATGCAAAATTAGCAAATGTTGAGAAGCCGCTGTGGTGTAGGGGATAAACCTATGACTTGTTAACCAGGGGTCGCAGGTTTGATTCCCGGCTTCTCCCTGTCTGTTGGATGAGACTTTAAGCCGTTGCCCTGTCTTCTGAGACGCTTTAAAACCAAAACCACTGCCAGTTGAGCCTTCGGGTGTTCCTGGACATAGAACAACAAATGTTTAGTGTCATTTTAAGAGTTTTGTTGGCCTGTTTTAGCTTTGTATATTGTCTATTTTGAACAGGCCCACGAAGATGAAGTTTTTGTCCTAGAAGCTAGTCCTATTGATAAAAGAATAATGTTGAGTGCTGGACATGATGGCAACACTTTCATCTGGGATATTGTGCAAGGTGTAAAGATTAAGAGTTTCTTCAATATGGTGAGTTGGTACATCTACATGGGATGTTTTGTTATGGCTAGATGCTTTATTTTACTGATATAATTATGATTATCACATATTCAGGACATTATTTTCCATCATATACCCAATGTCTGCCATGAAGATAACTGGTAGTCATGCATTTTGAACGGAGAGAGATTCCATGCCCGGCATGAGACATTGATCATTAGATGACTTCAGGTGAAACAAGTGGCGTGACGAAACACAAAGTTTACGTAAATCCTTTGTTTGCTTACATTTTTGTATATCAAATGCGTAAAGACAGTGAATTTGAACATGTGACAAACAGATTATCTCATGTGTTTTGGTTATTGCCCTCCGTATCAACCCTCAACCATTATCAGCCCTCGAGCTAAAGCTCTCTGGCTGATAATGGGGTCTCAGGTTGATACTTCAACGATAACCAAATTACCGTGAGATTATCTCTAATTATTAGATAGGGGATCTTATATGAGTGCTCATGCATTATTGAATTTATTAAACGAGTTGGGGAAAAAAGATAAAGTGCTAGGCTTGTCGAGCATTTTAGCACTTGTTCACAATGAGTTTCTTTTTTTCTAAACCATTTGACACTGCAGTCACAGGTCTTTAGTTAAGAGTGTATATCAAAAAAATAATAATTTTCTTATTTCTCAACCAAAACATATGTTGTGGGTACGCAAAAGAACGGTCTCAATGAGACGGTTCTTTTGAGCACCCAAAACTTATGTTAAAACTGATGGGTAAGAAAATATTACAATTTTACGCTTAATTTTTTTGTTTATCTAACCTGTGAGTCAGATCTTTTATTACTGTTATACTAGCCGGAGTTAAATCATTTTTTGTCTACAGATCTGCTAGGTTATAATACATGTAGACGGATGGCTGAGAATGGGTTTGCTCCCCCCCACTAGGGAATTTTGCAGACATATCCTATCTTGTAGAGAATTGAAAGCTGAGTCTTTTAAGAGATGTTTGCACTCTGTGCTCCGGGGCGTTAGTCTGTAAGAGCCTGTAACATACGTTACTTAATCAAACTAAGAAAAAGTAAATTGAAAGTTTGGGCTACAAATTAAAGACATTAAAATATTTATTTTTAAAAATCATTCATATAGTCTGCATACCGGATATCTTAACTACATATGACAGCCATTTGAACAAAATTGTCGCTTCCTAAGGTGTCATATGCGTTACATAAATCAGATAACCCATTAAAATTTGCAAGTGTGGCTAACATCATTTACATTCACAACTTCTCTGTGTGTTATGCAAAATGTTTTTAACCATGTCTGACTAGCTTATGCAATTGGCTAACAGAAAAATTAAAGTTTGTTTCCCTAGCTTGAATATTTTTTCTGGAATAAGCAATTAAACAACCCTACCCCTACCCAGTTTTAAGGTGAAATGTTTGGTATTAAAACTAAAGTAAAAATAGTTAAAAAATATTTGCAGTTGATGAATGTGTTTCATTGTTTGGGATTTATTTGCTTATATGAAAAGACTCATAAATCTGCAAGTTTGTTGCAATTTTTTTAATATCAGAGGCTGTAACATATGTTACCTGATGTAATAAATGGGCAAGCTCATTTTCTTTACGTAAGATATGCCTAAAAATGTTTTAATCTCCTCGAGGGAATTTTGCAGATATATTACTTCTTATAGTACAACTCAAGCTGCATCGAATAAGGGATGTTTGCACTCTCTATGTTGGGGCGTTAGTCTGAAACAGCGTGTTACATGCGTTACTATATCAAATAAAGGAAATGTAGTTTGAAAGTTTGAGCTAAAATTGTGAAAAAACTTGCAGCTGTTGGATATCTTACATTGTTTAGGGATTTTAAACTGGCACCTATGATAAAAACTTATATATCTGCTAGTTGTCATCAAGTTTTAAAGATCAGAGAGCGTTACATATGTTAGCGTGATAAGTAAAATCATCAAACAGTATTTTGACATCAAGCTGAGTAAGGGCCTGCTCCATCCTAATCCCCTTTGGAATTCTGCAGACAAATTACATCTTATGTAACCATTCAAGGTGCATTTAATAAGAAAGGTTTGCACTCTGTAAGTCGGGGCGTTAGCCTGTAACAGCTTGTTACATATGTTACTATATCAATTTGAGAATAAGAAATTTGAATGTTTGAGCTACTAAAAGAAGACATTAAAATTATCTAATAAATTGACATTCTTATAGTCTTTATACTGGATGTCTTTACTACATATGGAAGCTGTTTAACATTAATACGGCTAACTGTGATGTTATTTGCGTTACATGAACCTAATTATAATTTAAAAGCTATAATTGTGGCTATCGTCATTTAGTTAAACAACTTCTATGACTTGGTTTCAAACTGTTTTATTAGATTTTACAAACATATACTCAATTGATGAATAGGAAAAACCAAGTTTGCTTTTCTATCTTAAATATATTGTCTTATTGGAGCTAATACACAGCCCTACTCCCAGTTTTACAGAGAAGCTAATTTTGTTATTACCGTTTAAGTAAAACACATGAAAGTGATTACAGCATGTGATATTTTTCATTTTCTTAGTCTGTCTTGCTCATATATCTGCAAGATGTCATTAAGTTTAAGATCAGGACACTTAATGTGTCTTTATATGTCTTTGGTGCCAAAACACTAGAAATTATATTCATTTCTGATTATCAAGCCCATGGACTGTTTTTACAGATGTTATCAATGACCTTCTGGGCACATTTCCTAATATGGTGTATATAATGCTAAATATAGAGCCACAAATAGAAAAGATAGTTTTTCATTTTTACAAGAAAATACAATAAATGAAATGTTCCAAACTATTTCTCATCGTTTTAACACTCATGTTAAAGGTTTGTCGTTGTCTGTTTCTGTGGTAATCATTATTATCACACGCCTCCTTGCAACTAGTAAAATCATCACACAATATTTCAATCATTTACTGTTATTCAATTTTACCACCAGTCCACTCAAAATTGAGCCATTATCAACTTTCCAATTTTGCCATTTATGGCTTGGAACATTCGGAAACTGATATGAATTCCTAATAGTTGGCTCTTTGAGTATGTGTTTCAAGTGATACTCTGCAATTAGGAGAAAGACTAAAGCTTTACAAGGAGGAAAACTATGCCATTAAGAGCAATGAGTACCTGGACTGATGTACCTTGATATTTCTGTGATAAAGAATCATATCTTAGCTGGTTATCTTTTATAAATGTAGCCTTTCCATACATGCAACCCACATATTTTCATCTAATAATGTCTCTGCAATTATTATCTTTCCCCAAGCATTCAAAAACTTATTTGAAGTCTTAGTACTTCTGAAGTGCTGAAACCGAGGTAACTCTTTCCCTTCAGATAAACAAACTAGATGTATCACAGCAGGTAAAGCAATGAAATGCAGGATGAACAGAGCGCAAATAGACCCTTTCAAGTCAATGATTCACTAAGTTTCTTATATAAGAGCGCTTATTAAAGGATGTAACATATATAACTCGTCATAATAAATGAGCAAGGGCATTGTCGTGACATCCTTTTTGATTACACAGTCAGAGGCAAGTGTTTTCAATTTCAGTATTTTCAATGGATCATGAAATGAGGCACCTAATATCAACTTGTTTACTCTGTATAAATCTTCCATAGAGCATAATATAGAACTACTGGTTATCCCATTCTACCTATAGTCCACTTTCCTTCTTTTGAATGCAACAGCTAATGATATGGCAGTAAAAACTGAGAAATCATAGGTTTTACATTATTTTAAGACATGCTTCAATTTACTGACATAAAAAAAACAGCCTACTGCAAACATAATTGATGGCAATGTCCAACTTCATATTCTTTCTCTTATACCAGATATAACTTTCAAGGTGTAACAGAAATTGTTTCAGACGGTCTGCCAAAACCATCAAGAGTCAACGTTGTAACAAAAGAAAACTTATAAAGTTCTTTGGGCGCAGCAAAATATTATTGATCTAAGACCTGAGGACTTAAGCACCAAAAGACTGGATAGGTTCTATGGCAAATGATGCAAAAAAGCAGCCTATCAAATTTCTGTTTGACCAATGTCAGAAAATTTAAAGTATTCTTAGAGGTACACGGTAGAGACATAGATTTTGCAAAATCAGAACAAAGTTATCATTTGACTAGCACGGATGCAGATGCAGCTGCAGTTAGATTGCTCTTGCCACTTCACAGGAAGAGATATATACCAGAGTCATACTCCATTGTATGCATATATGTGAAATGGCATTAAACTCATATTTAATCAGGTGTTTGATCCCATGACACTGACATGCTGTTTCTGCTTTTGAAGAATGCTAAGGATTCAAGTTTGGCTGAGTCAAGTGGTTTGACGCTGGCACTGGCCACACATACAAAGAAAATTAAGTCTTTTGATGGCAAAAGAGGAGGATCACACGAAATGCTTATAAGTGATGTTTGTCTCAATTACCAATTTTAAAAAGTAATTTTAATTAATGTAACACATATAACACCATAGGAAGCTGTATATTTGTTAAAAAATCTTTTCTTATGTTTCAAAGGTATTCAGCATGCAAACTACATGAATAATTCAAAAAAGTAGATAGTTTTATGTCTTCTTTCTGTTTCTCAGACTTTCAATTCATTTATTCTTAAATTGATATGGTAACATATGTATCATACCATTACAGGCTAAACACCTAGTTAATGGAGTGCAAACATCTCTTATTTGATGCAGCTTGAATTGTTCTTTAAGGTAGGATATGTCTGCACACTTCCCAAAGGGGTGGAGAGGAACAGGATTGTACTCAGTTTGCACTCCTAATACAATGCCATGATTCTACTGGTTGTGATGAAATGGGTGATTATTTTGCCATAGAAGCAGACACAATGATAGACATTGTGAGGGTGACTTGAATAAAGATTGTTTTTGAATAATTTTATTTAATAGGAATGTTTATTGAATTGTGTCATTTAAATGAGAACTATTATTTTCTATCTATATGTCTATATATTTTAATATGATAGGCATAAGGAAATATGTGATTAAAAAGGTTATATATAACATAGGTAACACAATTCCATAGGCTTGTTAACAGCAATGACTGTAATTACTAAGACTAAGGCACCAGAGGCTAGAGATTAATTGGAAAACATGTGAAAAACTGAATTTTTCTGAAATATCATCTCTTACTTCCAAGAAAATTTCCTAGCTCATTCATTATGCCATGTAACATACGTTACATACTTTAATAAGTGCTCTGATCCTGATGTCAAACTTGCAAATGTATGATTCTTTATTGCATTAGCGAGACAGTGCCAAAAATATAAGATATCCACGAGCGTCAAATATTTTCATATATTTTTCTTCAATAATAGATACCAAAATTGGATACTTAAAATTGGGGGTAGGGTTGTTTAATAGCTCATATAAAACAATGTATTTGAGAAAGAAAAGCAAACTTTGTTTTTTCTATTAGTCAAATGAGTATTTTAGTAAACTAAGATTAAAAATACTTGTAAAAATGCACAAATTGTCTGTAAAATGAATGATGTTAGTCACGATGTCAACTTTCAAAGGGAAAGGGCTAGGTTCACGAAGGGGTGAAATCGGCCCTGCCATAGAAATGCATAATGACTTAAAATATGTTTATATGGTTTATTTCAAACTTCTAAGTTATACATGGATCTTTTTTTTTCAAAACGATGTGCCTCATTCCTGAAATCATGATAAATCCTAAATTATATCACCTTCCTTTATTCTCCCCATGCAAATAAAAGTGTGACAAAGTATAAAAAAATTCCGTTCACCCCACAGATTGCTCATACTGATGTTTCAAAGATGCAAAATAATCAGACTATACCACATTGTATTTTTTCCATTGAAACGGTCAATGAAATACTGCAGTTTGAGGCAGTTAATGTAATATACCTGTATAAAATACACATTACCTGGATTAGTTCATATTTTTGTTTACAACGATTCTCATCTATCTTTGAATCAAATGTACGTCTTTCCGAACGTTTGTTTGTTTGTTTGTTTGATTTGATTCTTTACGTCCCATCAACAATCTTTCAGTTAAACAGGGACGGGTCTTCCTGGGTTGAACCAGTACTAAGCTAGGATAAATGTGTCTTGCTCAAGGACCACAACGCAGTGACACTGGTGAGATTCGAACCCGCGGCCCCTCGGTCTCGAGTCAAGCACTCTACCATTGAGCCACTGCACTCCCTGTCTTGCAGAACGTATGTGAAACATGCATCATTACCGATTATTGACCAAAAATTCCCCAGTTCTTAACACTACATGCAGCTTACACATGGGGTACACGGGGACAATGAGGGACATAAATATAGTAGAGCTATCACCTCATCGCGAATGCCCAATGCGATTTTTCTTTCAAAACGGTCTCCAACTGTGTCACATTTCTAAAGAAACGCATGCATTTTGGCGGTCGAATAAGTTATTTTTGCAATAGGAAAATCAGTGCAATACAGACTAAACTTAACTCATGATTAAGACATGAAACACGATCATTTTGTGAATGATCAGTCATGCACGGACCCAGAGAGGAGGTGGGGGTAACAGGTGGCCCGGACTGACCTTGAAAATCACAAGTTCTATAGGGAATAAGCAATTGAGTTCGACCCCCACCCCTGGAAAATGTTGGACCCCCCAAAAATGACCAGTACATGTGTTTTTTTTTTGTTTTCAGCTATCAGATAAACCTCAAAGCTTGCAATAATATATAAACTAGCATTTTAAGAGAAACGAGAGAAAAAAGGGAAAGAAAAAAGTTGACGTCGCTGAGGATTGAACCCAGGACCCGTTGCAAAACATAGGACAATTCCTGGACTTAACCGCACGACCACGTAGACGCATTAATTTAAATGCAGCGCACTTAAAAGTATATATTTTTAAATACGAACAAAACAACAATAGGCTTTTAGAAATAAACAAAAATAAACAAGCTGACACACATTAATTGTAAAAATATGACCCCGTGTATTTTTCTAAAAGTGATTTATGAATGAATTCACATCCCGTTAACCAAAAAAGGTAGTATATACCTGCGAAAGCAGACAAAAACTAACGGTAGCACGACGAGCGTCTCATACTGAATGTAAATTTCGGACGTAACATTATTTCGGAATCGGCATTGTTTGCATTGAAAAATGTGAGAAAGTAGGCGTATTTTCGGCTTCTAAAATAGTCCAGCCCTGCTTTCATGAGATAATGTAGTCATATCTGTATATTTTAAGCCTTAGAACATGTATAAATGGCCTGAAAAGACCAATCACAGACAAAATATCCAAATGTGATCGTTTAGGGTACGTAATATTACATTATGAAGCCATAATTTCGACACCTTGAATTTTTGGTCATGGGTTCTCAATGTTAATTTGCACAGCTAAGCCAAAAATTGTGGTGTCGAAATAATGGCCTAATGTTTTGTTATAGATATATTTACACTAAATCCCCACAATTTCAGCCATTTTGGGGAAACTGGGGGTCATAATATGGATTTTTGCAGTATAAGGGAAGCATCCAAGAAATTGTTTGGTATGTATTTGAAGAGAGGGAAGATCGTCTTCTTCAGAAATAATGTCATTTATATTATATTCATACATTTCTAAAATAGAATTTTACAGGGCCGATTTTACCCCTTCGTGAACTTAGCCCTTTAATCTATGTAACGCATATAACACCATTGAAGGCTGAAATTTTGCTTGAAATGCTGCTTTTATGTAGCTTAGGCATCCAGCTTGCAAACTACATAAGAAATTTGAATAATTAGATGGTTCAATGACTTCTATCTGTAGCTCAAACTTTCATTTTGATTTTTTCCGTAGTTTGTTACAGTAACATATGTAACAGGCTGTCAGAGACTAACGCCCCGGAGCACAGAGTGCAAACATCTCTTAAAAGATGCGCCTTGAAATTTTCTTCAAGATAGGATATGTCTGCAAAATTCCCTAGGGGGGGGGGGGGGAGCAGGACCTTTTTTAGCTCGAAGTCTAATGTACGAGTATTTCAAAATGCAAAAATTTGAAGGGCAAGATCAGCCCTGTGCAAATGTCTGGTCTCTACTGGAACTTCATTGTCGTAGTATATTTGAAGCATTATTTGTTACTATTTGATATCCAGATTGAAGGTCAAGGTCATGGAGCAGTGTTTGATTGCAAGTTTTCACCAGATGGCACCAGTTTTGCGGCCACAGACTCTCATGGGCACCTCATGATCTATGGATTCGGCTCTAATGAGAAGCATAAAAAGGTAGAATTCCAGACCGCTAGTATGCAGCATCTATTTCACATAGTCCCATTTTGGGAGCACAGTGGCTCAGTGGTAGAGTGCTTGACTCGAGACTGAGGGGCTGCAGGTTCTAACCTCACCAGCGTCACTGCGATGTGTCCTTGAGCAAGACACAATTATCCGAGCTTAGTACTGGTTCAACCTAGGAAACCCCTCCCTACATAACTGAAAGATTATTGATGGGACGTAAAGAATCAAATCAAACAAAAGGTCCCCAGGTATGAGTGCGTAATTAAAAATTATTTTTCTTATTTCTCAACCAAAACATATGTTGTGGGTACTCAAAAGAACCGTCTCGGTGAGACGGTTCTTTTGAGCACACAAACACATGCTCAAACTGTCAGATGGATAAGAAAATAATCACAATTTTACGCTGAAATTTTTTGCTTAGCTGGTCCTATGAAGCATCAACACAAAACAAATTCTTTTGGCATTAATTTTATTTAGTCTAAACTGAATGAACGTCAGTGCTAAATAGATGGTACCACTGCTGTGAGGCTATAGCATATGGATTGTGCATGTTGCTTTCCAGAAAAATGCTATATTTAATCTCTTTAATTCTAGATTTATTGTTGATGAGGTTACAGAACTATGACACAAACCATATATATGCTAAGGTATGCCATAATTCCTATTGCATGAAACTACAAACTAAAGTTTCAATAAAATATTTGATATTTTCATCAAAATAATTGTTAATTGAAATCATGGTTTCATTTACTTGCACATTTTGTTTTATCTTCTGGTTTTAATTTGGTTATATACAGTCAAACCTCGATTATTCGAAGTGCCAGGGACCGCATGAATCCTTTCGAATAATCGGTAGTTCGAATGATCGAAAACGGGAGTTTTCGGATATTTTCGGAAAAGCTCGGACCTTTCATAGAACGTCATTGTTTTGCCAGAGTTCGCAACTTCAACTCGTGCTTTCCGTGAAGTAATTATATAATCCGAACATCTGTCAAAGCATTAAAGAAAATGAGCTTCTTGGAGGTTGTGGTCTCATCGTCTCTTATGCTTTGCAGGTCTAAGAACGCCGAAAAGAAAGAAAATCCGATCTTTATTGACATCTACTACATGTATATACATGTAACAACATCGATAGCAACAATGAAAAATAACGGTTAAATGTAGATTGACGAACCATTTACTGACGAAATACTGTCTCCTTTTAAATAGCCCTAATGTCATAAGGTCTCCATTCCAGCTAGCACACAGCGTCGGGCCATCAACGGCCCACCACGGATAGGCCATTGAGATGGCATATCGCTGGCAGGCCGTTGGTGGCCCGACGTTGTGTGCTTTTTGGGCTGCGAAATTCTCTTTTATTTGGGTGAAAACATACGATTTGGGTGTTTAAAAGAACCGTCTCGCTAAGCATCCAAACCAAGGTTTTGGTTGTTTTCCCTCAATCATAAAATTGTTTTAGGCATTCAAAAGAAATGTTTCGATGAGAGGGTTCTTTTGAGCACCCAAAACGCATGTCCGTGATATTCGTCTATTATCGAAATTGTTATTTTTGTTGTTCAAAGTCGGTGCGCTTGGTGTGTTCGCTTAATATACACTGGTCAAGAATAAATCAAAGGATGCGAGACGATCAAATTAAAATCAATTTAGCTCATTTATGCCCCTAATTAGACATTTAAAAAACCATCAAACAAAACCATCATTGCAGACGACCTTAATAAAAGACACCGTTTACTCACTTTACGGTTCATCACGTAATAGTGTGAACGTTAATCCGGTGTCAATTACCTGTTGCAACTTTGTTTGCTAATTCACTCAGGTGTGTAAATCGAACTCGACCAAACAAAGAAATCATGATCACCATGCGTGACTTTTGGACTTCGAATCTTGAAGGGTAATTTAATAGCACTTTCTTCAATCGGGACTGACGAATCACTTCGGAAAATTGAATTTTTCGGATAATCGAAATTCGAATAATTGGTAGTTTTATTGCAATAGATAAGAGAGAAAAAATTCGGGACTGTCCATCGTCTTCGAATAACCCAGTAGTTTCGGATAATCGGCGTTCGGATAACCGAGATTTGACTGTATATAAGATTCATAGCAGTCTTCTCATTATCTATATACAGCTAATGTTCTAAAGATTTCTAACATTAGATTCTTTTCTGTCAAAAAGCATCTTGAACAGTACAGACCCAGATCAGACTGCTCCTAGAGCAGTCTGATCAGCATCTTCACTGTTTGTTATACTAACAAACATGTTGTTAATCAAAGAACTGATATAGTCCTATTCTTTAAATGTCAAATGAGCCAGTGCATGATATTTCCAACAATGTGGTATGTGCGACCAGCAAAGGCTCAGACCAGCCTGGGCATAGGCGCAGTCTGATCAGAGTCTTTGCTAGTCGCTTGAATATTCTGTGACTCTCAGGCCGCTTACCTAGCATCATTTGGAGTTTCTAAGCTTAAAAGGAGGCTGCACAGGCTCGTCTGAGTCTATGCTTGAGAAAATACCACATTGTTGGAATACACATGTCGCGGCTCTTATCTGTTTGACAGATACCACAAGCAGTGTTCTTCCACACGGACTACCGTCCTCTGGTGAGAGATGCCAATGGCTATGTCTTGGATGAACAAACCCAGCAGGCTCCACACCTCATGCCACCACCTTTTCTTGTTGATATTGATGGGAATCCATACCCCCCATCAGTACAGAAACTGGTACCCGGCAGAGAACATCTGAAGGATGAACATCTGGTACCCCAGCTAGCTGTCAATGAAGAAGGTACGTTTGTGATTGTATAGGAAAATGCAATGTTTTGGCGCTACCTTAAGTTTGATCCTATAGTTTTTTTGTGATTAATGGGATAATTCAAACCATTTTGGTAGCATTTTCAAAGAAAATGTCTAGGGCATGTACTGGCATGTTGTCTTCTGAAAATGATGATTTCAAATTCTTAAAAACTGCAAAAACATAAAGCATGGTTCCAGGGCTCGTGGAACTGTTTTATCTCTCAAACCAGTCTGTGGTTAACCGGAAACATGAATGTAAAGGTAGCCATAGAGCTGTATTATATATTTTCCAAAATATAGAACTTTAAATGCTGGTAACTTTTCACTGACGCTGAGTATACAGTAAATTCGGAAATTTTCGCGAGAATTTCATTTTCACGAATAGCGTTTAAACACATATTTGCAATGTTAAAAATTCGTTACAAGGTGTGATATACCTACACTCAGTGGCCATAAGTAAGTAGCCAAATCAGCTAACAAGAAATTTACAAAAAATATGGTCTGAAACAATGGTCTTTTCTAGCCAATTAAGACAATTTCCACAAATGATAATTGCCCTGGATAAATATACAGGGTATATGTTTACATCATCACCAAATTGCATGATGTCATCATCTGTAGCTACGGAGATATTGTGTATCACAAACATTGGCTCCATTTCTTCCAAAAAGATAGCAGGTGTTGAAAAATTGCTGTAAAAATGTCAGATTGTAATATTTTTTATTGAAAATTTGCAGAAATATTTGAAATGTACTAGAAAACTTTCTGTTAGAGTTCAAATTAGTATAGACACTGAAAATAAAATAATGCAGAGCAGAGAACTGGGCGGAAAATAATACCATGAAAATGATCCAATGACAGTATACTTTGGCTGTAAAAAACAAACTAAATAAACAAATGCAGGAGTATGGGGTATGTATGTTTTGGGAGGTATCATAACAGTGCTATCTTTGAAACTAATATTTTTTTGAATAAATGTTGATGGATTTAAGCTATGGTTGGTTCCTAAGAAAATCTGCTAATTTTCACTGTCAGTCCTGATATTGGTGCCACAAGCAGCATAACCAGTGATATAATATTTGTGTAATAATTATTTTCAGTTGAAAGTACCATTTGGGGTTACATTTTTACAGAACATTTATTTTTTTAAGAAGAACTATCCTATGATTTCGTATGAAAGTTTGGATACCCCCTCGTAAAGCAAAATTTGGCCAATGGGTTAGGTATCGCTGGATGCTGTCTTTTCCATTTGAAAGACTGAAACATTTAAAGACTAATTGCTTCAATCACTCATATATAGACCCTAGAAAGACTGATACTTGTTGCGAAGTTACCAAGTGGATTCATTCGATAATTTAGATTTTTGGGTCAGGGGTACAAATATCCCACCCACCCCTAATATGACCGTCAATAAATTAGGAAGATAAGAACACATCTTGTTCACAGCTCATGATTATAACATATTCGCACCATTATCACCAAAAATATATAGAAAATAAGAAATATCTATAGTCATGTAAAAACGGAAGAAGTTTAGAACCCACATCAAATTTTCAAACTGTTTCAGAAATCAGGGGTGGTCGAAAAGAATAACACCCTTAAACTCTAGGTGATATTATTTCTATTTTAAATAAGCATTCTTAAGTTGAAAAATAGTAAATAGTGATATGTTCAAAATTTCAGATAATTTGCATTTCTCGTTTTGAAATTATACCAATTTTAAATGTACTTAATTTTTTGCAAATGAAACAATGTTTGTCATGTTGGGAACTCACTTATGGCCACTGAGTGTATATCAGTAAAGGAGAGAGTGATTTTGCCAATTAGTGAGGGTTTTATATTCACGAAACTTCGAATTTGCAAAGTTTCGCCAAAATAAAACCCTCGCGAAAATTTCCGAATTTACAGTATATTCATTTACAGGGGAACAAGAGGTTCTTGGAGACCAGGTACCTGAGCCACCAGCTCCAGTGGTGGCAGCTCCAGTGGTGGCTCAGGATGGAGAGAATAATGTGATACATCGTCCAAGTATAGATCACATGATTGAACAGCTACAGCGAGAACAGGACCAGAGAATGGTGGCCAGTGGAGAGGTTCCTATACGTTCTCCTCCACCGGTGCTCGGATCCCCAAGAGGCGTCTCAAGGTCAAATTCAGGTAAGTGATGTTTAAGAAATAGAAATTAATTAAGAAATTCAGCTTCAGCAGTGAATTGTTGAGTAATAATTCACTGTTTGGAGGTCAGTTGTAAAGAAGATCAAATCACGAGCGTGCAGCGCGAGTGATTTATCGTAGTACAACTGACCTACAAACAGTGAATTATTACTCTACAATTCATGCTCTGGAGCTGATCTATTTCGTTTCTAACATGCAATAAATGATGAAAACACATTTGAAGTCTTCAGCTTTTTCAAACTTCCCGCCATTGCACTGAAGAACTCCCGCCAATACTTAGACTACATCCCATTCGTTTATGTGTATTTGTAATGTCTTTCAAGGGTAAAAATGATGTTACACCGTCTAACGCCATGAATGATGTCTTTTTCCAGTAGCAAATGACGTCAGCCTATCACACTTACCTAGGGCTTTCAAAACTGTGAATTATTGTTTGATATATCACACTTTTTAGCATTGACTCTATAGGCGAGGTGTGTTAGAATATAAAATATAAGCAACTACAATTTTTTCAACCAGAACTAGCCCAGTATTAGATCCAATATCCATTCAACAAGTTGGTTGTGGTTGCTTTTGGACGGTTTGCCCTGTTATTTCCAATCATAGCCTATGAGTGTGGAAATACTCAAGAATCAGATATTCATCTGCATGCAGCTGTGTAAGTTTCTTACCACTGCATTCCTTGGGAGCTCAGTGGTAGAGTGTTAGACTTGGGATCGAAGGGTTGCTAGTTCGAGACCCACAAGAGGCACTGTGTTGTGTCCTTGTGCAAGGCACTTTAACCTCTGCTTAGAACAGATTCATCCCTGGAAGACTTAAAAATTAAATTATTGACTTGCGGGGCTTGGGGTAAAGCATCAACACAAAGGAACTGAATTGGAGATGATAACAGTCAATAAAGGCTAAAAAACACTGGTTTAATCCTTAATGCTCCAATCCCAGCAAAAGTCGTCTGCTTTTCTCGTCTGCTGAAATGTTTAAGAAGCCTCTATAGCAAACAGTGTGGAGCCAGATCAGAGTCTGTTCTGAGTCCACGCTGTTTCCTTCTATACTTAAATCGTCAGTGATGTTAGGCAATTATTTACAGCAGGCGACTTCAGCAGATGGCATTTTCATATGCAATTTTTTTCTTGGCGCTTTAAGGATTAACTCTTTCCTTGTTTGTGACAACTTTTGTTATCTGCTGATAACCTTTGCAACAGTTTGGACACAGATCAATATGGACACAGATCAGACCTGACAAACCGTTAGGCCTGATCTGGATCCAAACTGTATGACACTCTGATGGTATTCCTGAAAGATTTTTTTGAAAAGATGAATTTTAAAAAGTCAGCAGACAACAAAAGGCCATGAAAAATTACCTAGAATGCAAATAGTTTGTGTCAATTTCTGTATGTTGTACTGTTTCAGAGGTTTAGAAAAACACAATTTTTGAGCGTTAAATTGTAAATATTTTCTTACCCATCAGTTTTAACATATGTTTTGGGTGCTCAAAAGAACCGTCTCATTGAGACGGTTCTTTTGAGTAACCACAATATATGTTTTAGTTGTGTGGCGAAGAAAAATTAAGCACATCTAATTATCATTCTTTAATTGTGTTCTTCACCACAGAAAAGTAAAACATCTAACAGTAACAAAATATAATTAAGATTTTTCCCTGTTTGATTCCAGCATCTGGCTGTTCCTGCTTATCCTCCGTTGTTATGGACTTTCCATTTTATCTGTTCTAATGACAGTCATGTCCGTTCTGTCCTTACATAGTTACTGACGTTGCTAACGTCGCGACGTTAAGTAATCGACGCAACGTCATTAGTGTGATGAGATTACAATAAATATCGCGAGATTCGCGACACTCACAACTCGCAAAATGTTCCTTAAATGCTCCTAAATGTTAGCATTTAAATCAACTAAAATCAAATGAAATTTTAATAGATATCAACTGTCTAATATCCTGACTTTGACTCTAGAAATGTATTATTCTTCTGATTGCTTTTTCCTGGTTATCCAGCGGGGATGCTTTTTACAACCTTTCATATTTCGTCTCCAACATTTACGTCTTCGTTTCTCCGCAGCAGATTTCTTTCGCCTTTTCTTTTCCTTATTAATTCCCATTTTCTGGTCGCAGCATATCGCGTTCCTTCTGTGACATGCTCGTGCAACTTTAATGAAAAGCCTCTTGCGCCTTTCTTTCCACCATAGCCTGTAGCAAATTGGAACTGAATTTCTTACACCATAAGCGTTTTGCCCTTTACGCGTATGATGTGTATGCCTCCTTTTAGCTGCCTTTTTTCTTTGCAGAACCTTGCCCTTTTGAAAACCTGGCTTTCGTTTCTTGTGAAAGAGTTTTCTATGAAATTGAGACTTTCTCCAGTTTCTACTGTTCAGCGTTCTCTTCGAGCAAGCTGAAAATTTCACCTTATTTTTCTTTCTGTTCTTCTGTTTCTGCCCATTTGGTTTTTGAATTTTCAGTGCTCCCTTTGAAGCCACTATATATGACACCAAGGTTTCTTTAAGTGCAACCTGCCCCTGAAGAACTGTCTGTTCCTGATGACCCATTGGTCTCTTACAGCTAGACATATATCCATTCGGCTGACAACTGTTGCTTGCCTCTAATGTAGTTCGCTGTGCTATCTCATTAGTTCTCATAATGCTGACATCAGCATCCTCACCACCAACAATGCATTCTTTGTTTGAAGCTAATTTTTCTACATCTATTAATTCATCCTTCTGTTGTGAATCTATATCAAAATATTCCATTATTTTAGTTTGATTTCTTCTTAATATAGCCATCTGTGATTCAGCTTTTGAAATAAGTGTGTCGAGTTTTTTGGTTAAAGGTAATTTTGCTGAAGTTTCTAAATCCTTAATCTTAAATTTCGTTTCCTTCTCGATTACCTCAAGTTCTATTCTGATGTCTATTGCAGAAATAATACAATCAAAGTCAGTTTCTATTTGCTCCAGAATTTCCTCTTCATTTTCCTTTGTTGCTATCAGAGACAGTTTTTCGTGTATTTCTTCTAAATCATGACTATTTCTATTTAAGTTCTGTATACATTTATTTAGTTTGATAATAAGTCCAGAAAGGTTCACATTTTGAAGATTTCCCAACATCAGTATTTTCGCCTGCAGAATATTTTGTTCTAGTAAAGTTTTGTATTTTAGCCTTTCTAATTCCAAAGTTTCGGATGTCATTCTAAATTCTAAATTTTACATCTAATTAGACTGAATTTACAATGTTCTAAAGGTCTCTGGTTCGTTCCCGGGTTTCGGCGCCACATGTGGCGAAGGAAAATTAAGCACATCTAATTATCATTCTTTAATTGTGTTCTTCACCACAGAAAAGTAAAACATCTAACAGTAACAAAATATAATTAAGATTTTTCCCTGTTTGATTCCAGCATCTGGCTGTTCCTGCTTATCCTCCGTTGTTATGGACTTTCCATTTTATCTGTTCTAATGACAGTCATGTCCGTTCTGTCCTTACATAGTTACTGACGTTGCTAACGTCGCGACGTTAAGTAATCGACGCAACGTCATTAGTGTGATGAGATTACAATAAATATCGCGAGATTCGCGACAAGTTGAGAAATAAGAAAAATAATTTTCAGTTACACACTCTTATCTGGGGGTCTATCCAAATGGTATTCCTGAAAGAGTTTTTTGAAAAGATGCATTTTGTGGGAGCGCGGTGGCTCAGTGGTTGAGTGCTTGACTCGAGACCGAGGGGCAGCATTGTTGGAGCCTCACCGGCGTCACTGTGTTGTGGTCCTTGAGCAAGACACATTTATCCTAGCTTAGTACTGGTTCAACCAAGGAAGACCAGTCCCTGTTTAACTGAAAGATTGTTGATGGGATGTAAAGAATCAAACAAACAAACAAAAGATGAATTTTAAAAGGTCAGCAGACAACAAAAGGCCATGAAAAATTACCTAGCATGCAAATAGTTTGTGTCAATTACTGTATAATACTGTACTGTTCTATTAGTAGTGGGAGGTGCCCATATGGTTGGTATGAGGCGTGTAGGTGAAACAGAAGGCGTGAGACAGTCACTAGGTAACATGCAACAACCAGTCTCGACGCTCAAGGATCTTGTTGCTCTCAGTCGGCGTATTGTTGTGAAACAAATTGATCCAGCTGTGCTCAGGTGAGGAACAGTCAATACACTGATGCCAGTTCAACATTTACCCTTAATGCGGCAATCGCAACAAAAGTCGTCTGCTTTTCTCGTCTGCTGAAATGTTTAAGAAGGTTCTAGGGCAAACAGTGTGGACCCAGAGAACAATGCAGATTATGTTCAAAGACCCTTTTATATAAATATTTCATTTCTGTGACCATGACCTCAATCACAACAAAAGTTGTCTGCTTTTCTTGTCTGCTGAAATGTTTTAAGAAGCCTCTATGGCAAACAGTCCTATAGGAGCAGTCTGTTCTGGGTCCACGCTGTTTGCTTCTGTACTTAATTCGTCGGTAATGTAAGGCAACTATTTGCAGCAGACGACTTCAGCAGACGACATTTTCAGATAATATTACATTTTTTTCTTGGCGCTCTAAGGCTTAACCCTTGAAATCCCAGCAAACACACTGAATCTGAAAACGTCTGCTGAAGTTGTCTGCTGCATGTATTTGATAATATTATTGATTATTGTAAGTATAGAGACAAACAGTGGGGACCCAGATCAGACTGTAGAAAGATTTCAGCAGAAGAAAAAGCAGACGACTTTTGTTGTTATTGGCATTTTCAGGGTTAACTATATTATGACTCTCACAAGGGTTCAATCTCTGACAGGGAGCGCAGTGGCTCAGTGGTAGAGTGCTTGATTAGAGACCAAGAGGTTTTGGGTTTGAGCCTCACGGGGGTCACTGTGTTGTGTCCTAGAGCAAGACACTTTTATCCTAGCTTAGTACTGGTTCAACCCTGGAAGACCTGCAGGGATTTTTTTTGCAATTTTGGGAAGGGGCCCTAGGGCCTTTCTGATTGGGAAAATTAGCGCGGTAAACGCCTAAATTGGGAAATTTTCATACAGAACTGAGAGTTAGTAGTAATCTATACTAAAATGGTGTGCCAATAAAGGAAGTACATTTAGAGTTATTAAATAATATTTAATTACAGTAAAACATAACTTATAAACAGCAGAAACTGAATTTTAAACAATATTTCATTCTCAGGTATATTTGGACGGGTAGAGTTTGACGATAGTCTATCTTTTCCAAATCAGAGTGCCAGCTTCCTTGGCTTCATGGCCTTAAAAATATCAATGATTTGCTCAAGATTATCATTTGTTAGGTTAACCAGCCCTTCAGCAAAGATGCGCATAAGAGCATCTAGTGAACCCTCAGTGAGCAGCTGCCTGTGTCTGACTCTCATTCTCAATTGGCACACTGATCAGCTGTGATGGTACATCTAGTTTTGTTGTAGATTCTTGAATTTTGGTAGAAAAGAAGGAGTCTATTCTATGATTGTTTGATGATTTCTTAAGGAGTGCTTTGCGATAATATTTCGAGTTATGACTGTGACATGATGATGGTTTCACTATAAATTATTCAAATTCAGACATGATAACTGTTCGTGGTACGAGAGAGTAGCGATTTTTCGTTGTTTTTTTTGTTTTTTTTAAACTTCTCGTTTTCAGTTACCTTCGTTTTGTCATGGTCAGATCAGATGGATGCTTCATTTTTGCCAGTATCCAAGGCTCTGTATCGATTCAATCCGCCTCTGTGACATTGATAGTCCAAATTCGGTGTGCGGTGAAGATGTAACCTTTCAAGATTATCCGGCGCGCTCAATTGGTATAACGGTTTGTCTGATGCTGAATTGTTCGTTCAGCCGCGAGAAGGTAATCGGTAGTTGTAAAGATCGACGTTTTCATGAAAAATACAAGCAAGCGTGTTCTTTGTTGTTCTTTAAAGAGCGATGAAAACAAATTTCAATGATTTTTAAAATAAATATAAGGCTCAGCAAAAAATAATTTTCTGCTGTAATTGGGAAATTTTTTCTTCAAATTGGGAAAAAAGTCACCTAAATTCAATTGGGAAAGGGGCCGAATTTCGACCCCTGAGACACCCCCCAAAAAAATCCCTGACCTGTCCCTACATAACTGAAAGATTGTTGATGGGACGTAAAGAATCAAATTGAAATTGAATCATCCTCTAATGAAAATCATGGACAATTTTTTTTAGTAAAATAACATTTGTCAAACCCCTATGATGCCACCTACAATTTTAAGCAGATACTATTGTTTAATGATTTTTAACTTTTTCATCTCAGGTAGGCAGGCAATTGTCCCAATGTGACTGAAAAATTGTTGACTGGGATGTAAAACATCAACACATACAAACATAAGAAAAACAATTTTACCTTCCTTGAAAATTCATGCAAAAAATAAAGAAATGTCGTAGAGCGAAAGATATCCAAACTCTCTCAGCAGGGAATTGAACCCAGGTTACTGGATCTACAGGCAAACACTCTACCAAATCGCTGTAAAAGCTGGCTTCTACCACAAGGCAGTAGAAGTGTATTTTATACCTAGACCCTGTGACATTCACCCCCTCCAATTTGAAATTTGTCTGTGAATTTCTTGGTACAGGAATCATGCGAAATGAGACCAAGGGAGATATTTATGTACAGAACGGTCATAGGATGGGCTATTTATGGTGGAGGCCATTATCGTAGAGTGAAAATATCCAATCTGTCCCAGCAGGGAATCTAACCCAGGTACCTGTATCTACAGGCAAACACTCTACCAAGTTGCCGTAAAAGCCGGCTTCTACCGCAATGCAGTAGAAGTGTATTATATACCTAAAACTGTGACACATAATTTGTGCAATGACAGAATGATAGTGTTTACCCATGTGTGTTCCAAAAACTGTGTCCGGACCGTATCTCTTGCGCCATTTGGAAATTATCATGTCATAACCTTCTTTGAGGGATGTAGGGTAAAGTCGGGTATATTTGGACAGACGGCTAAATTGGGACAGCGACCTTGTTTGTTTCATATTTCAAATATTGGAATAAAAAATAAATTAACTAAGCAAACAGTGAAAATCCTGATGAGACGGCTCATAAGGAGCCGTCTCATCTGGATTTACACTGTTTGCAAATGTGTGTCCGAATTAACCTGATGTCTGAATTTACCCGACTTTACCCTATATGTCATCAACTGACTTGTTTTTATAACTCTACCAGTGGTTGAGTTTATTCTATTTCAAATGGAGTCTTCATTGTCCATTAGATTTGCATGGTCAGCTATTCAAGGTGGATAGATGACTCGTGTTTGGATTGAGCCTCCATTTATTGTGTGGGCAGTCAGTGAAGGCTCTGTTGAATACCAAAAAGCTCATGAGCTCACTCAAATAGGTGTTGAACAATGTGTTGATAGATTTTGTCATAAAACCATAAGAATCCAGGCCCCACGGTTATAAAACTCTTTTCATGCTCAACTCAACATACCATGGAATTCATCTTGCTCAAAAATGTTAAAATGCCAACAATAGTTGTCATTTTAACATTTATGAGCAGGATATGTACAAAATGTGAGCGTTTTAAAGCAAGACGAGTCTAATTTTTCAATATTTTAGATTTTATGAGCAATTGACATTTCATACTCATTTGAGTTGAGCATGACCTCAGAACCTGGTGTGTTAGCAGTGAAATCACACTTATATAATCAGTCTATATTTTGATTTTCTTTTGCATCTAAAATCGAAGCCATTTTTACAGAAAATAAAGGGCATGTCTTTCTGATTTTCATTCATTTTTACTTATTGAATTTTTTCAATTGCAGAAAAAGTGAATCGGATCGCTTAGCTCTGGCAGATTTGGAGATACGACACTACAATATTGAACGGAGAAACAGACAAGTGGTACTCCCCAGCAGCAGTGATGTGAGTACAGTAGGACCGGTCATCTCAACTCTCTGGCTTCTCATTGGTCAACATTACACCCTCCTGTCATTTCATTGGATAATTATTCATTTACATTTTTTTAAAAGAATTATAATTGTAAATTGGCACTTATATCCTAAAAGCATTAAAATCAATTTTTCAGGGGGGGTGGGGGGGGGAGGGGGTGCATATGAAATCACAACAATGAAATTCTTGCAAGATAAACGTCTGTGAAATACTATAATACTATTTGTAAAAGAATGTACATTGATACTAAGGAAAGGGAATAATATGATTCTATAAATGAAAAATCTTTGATAAACTTTAGAAGGATAATAGAATATAGCTATCACTAATGACTTATTTCCTGCGCTTGTTATTGATGACAAATGAGCATATCCTTATGGCATATTCATAAAGTCACTCTTTCAAGCAGTGCAATAGGTCTCAGGCCTCCAGTTAAGAGTGCCTAATTGAAAACTATTTTTCAACCAAAACATATGTTGTGGGTACTAAAAAGAACCATCTCAATGAGATGGTGCTTTCGAGCACCCAAAACACATTAAATTGATGGGTAAGAAAATAACAATTTTACACAAAAAAAAAATCCTAAACTGGATCTATGGGTCTAATAAATAACTGAGCCATCATCAATTGCCATACTTTGTGAATAAGAGCAGTGAAGGCTCCATTGAGACTTTGCATTTGTGCTGTGCACATTTGCACAGTGTGTGTTCGCCCAGGTTATTCTTCACTGCTCACCTATGCTATAATAGGCTTTGTATTAAAAATTATTTGTCTTATTTCTCAACTCAGACGGTTCTTTTGAGCACCCAAAACAAATGTTAAAAATGATGGGTAAGATAAAATTTACAATTACAATATTTACAATTTTACGCTCAAAATGTTTGCATGTCTTGACCGATACTTTAAGTTCCAAAATGACATAAACTGGCTCATATATGCTATAAGACATTTAAATAATGGTCATTACATAAATTTCATTCATCTTCAGTATTTTTCCATTATTATAAGAGTCATATTTCTACATTAATCCACGTGTTTTATCATCACTGACGTGTGTTTTGTTTAAGTATCTTGATTCATGTAGTTTTAAGTGGCTTTTTCATCAGCTTCCCTCATCAGAGGTCGAATGACAACAGAGAATGCCAGGGAAGAACGGACAACCATCTTGCTGTATAATGCAACATCATTGTGTGTGTAGACTGCTTCCAGTGCTTGCCTTGTAGTGAATTCATAGCTTAGCATAGACTGGTTTTCTGTATTAATATCTGTAACCATTCTACATAATCACATCTAGACTGGTTCTCTGTATTATCTATAACCATTCTGCATAATCACATCTAAACTGTAGTACTTAGTTGTAGTTTCATAGAATCAATATTGTATATTAAAATTAACTGGGTGTGGCTTAATATGTATCACATGTATTTGACGAGTGTAGGACAAAAGCCCACTAGGACAATAGCCCACTAGGACAAAAGCCCACTGGACAAAAGCCCACTAGGACAAAAGCCCACTGGGACAAAAGCCCACTAGGACAAAAGCCCACTTATATGCATTTAACAGGGGTAGGTTTGAACTCATTTACAAACCCCAGGTGGGGGGGGGTACTCTCATTTTTTCTTCAAACGTAGGCTCGGGCCCACCATCTACCGTTCATTCCAAAACATATCAGGAATTTCAAGCACCCCAAATAAATATTTGAAATTTTAGCAACCCAAATAATATCCTCCATTCTGTACCTTGACCCTTAAATGCATAGAAATGACCGCTAAATATAGTCCAATTTCGTGATGACCCCAAAAAAAAAAAAAAAAAATTTCATACCCACAAAAATATTCAGATTTCTGAAAAAAAACTCAAAACTATTGAAATTCAAAATTTTGAACTCCCCAAAATAGCCCAGGCCTATGTATGTATGAAAATATCAGAGTATCACCCCCCACACCCTGGGGGACAAATGGACAGACAGACCTAAGAAGAAGAATTTCCTTTCTTCTCAGATCTGAAATTTCAAACATCTCTTTTTGTTTGGCACCTCTCATAAAAGTGCATGCTAATTGTTACTACCAGATCAAAGGTCATTTGGATTAATTAGACATATGTTTCCCAATTATAATAGATTGTTTGACCCAAACTGTGAATTGACTTTCTTCAAATATCAATGGCTTTAACACCCAAATTTAGTTGTTTGTCACAACATACAGGAGAAATGATAATGTCAGTGAAAACACACACTGCAGGTGTGACTTACCCTGAATGAGCAGTCTGATCAGGGTTAACATTTTTTATAAAAGACTTAAACCTATTTTTTTCAAAGTAGTGGGCTTTTGTCCACCCTGCCAAATTAAGCAGTGGGCTTTTGTCCAGTGGGCTATTGTCCAGTGGGCTATTGTCCTAGTGGGCTTTTGTCCCAGTGGGCTTTTGTCCGTTCCCCGTATTTGACTGAGGCCATGAGAAAACCTGTTAACATTTTGCATGATGGGAAATTTTTCACGAGCTTTTGTCGTTTGCTGAATTTTTCAAAATGTTCTTTCAGAAATACCATCAGAGTGTCGAACAGTTTGGATCCAGATCAAGCCCGGCATTTGTCGGGCTTGATCTGACTCCAAGCTGTTTGCATAAGTCATGTGCAGACGACACTAGCAGACAAAAATATAATGTCACTTGGAGAAGCTGTTTAACGCAGTTGGTAGCGAGTGAAATTGGTAACCTGACTTCTTTGTTGGGGTATGAATTTGAGTCTCAGCTGAAGAGGTTATTTATTCTCTACCACTGATCCAAGTAGAGCTTTCCAAAGTATGGACATTACTAAAAACCTTCACAGGAACAATGTGATAGGATAACTGACCATCTTTATATGACCAAACAATTATTGAAAGCAATGTAAGATTTCAAAAATAAGAGCAAAAAAGTTGCACATTAGCCTTCATGCATGCTGTCTGATCAGCATTATCATTTTACACTGATTAGATTGTATAGTAGCTTAATTGGCTACATCCAATATTTCATGATTCTATAGAATCTCTCTTACTCTAGCAGAGTATATGATCACTAGGAACTACCTCGGCCAATTCCGTGGAATCAGACCTCGGATGTATGCCAAGGGTCTACTTTGACAATGTGACGCTTACATCACATAACTTGACACTGAAGTCACAGAAACCATGCCAATACAATAACATGTTCGATTGCAGCGAAAAAAATGGTTACAACATTCCAGAGGTACTTTAAATGAAGATTGGGTTTTTTTCAATAAAAACATAAACTTAATTTATTCTGTTGACAGAATAATGGATTTTAATAGAGCTGAACCCACATGCTACAGAACTTATTTTCCTTACGCCAGTCCAGGCTCACAGGGGCCAGTCCAGTGTTTATAGTATGCCACAAAGTAATAAGTTTATAGTATGTATATAATTGGAGATGGCATAATTTTAAGCTGGACTGGCCCCTGTGTTCTGGCTAACAGAATGCAGCTTTTTCATACATAATACTACGCCTTACATACATCCGAGGCTAAACTGGTTCCAAGTTGTTCAAAGTAACAACTGGTCATGTATAACGTCTCCACCAACATATCCCGACGTTAACGGTGACGTTGACGTCACGAAAACCATGCCAACACAATAACAAGTTTGAATGCAGCGTTACAAACTCGATAAACGTCATAGAAAGGAAAATGATTAGGCGATATTTAATAGAAAACACCCATAAGCTTTTTTTCTGTAGCCTGTATGTAGCTTTTAAACTGGTTCCGAGTTGTCGGCTAACTCCCTGACATTCCGTGAAACGGGCAGATTTCTGCCCGTTTGATTTATCGATGACCTGTCCCTACAATAGCCAGTGTAGGGGAGAGAACCAGTCTAATCCGAGGCTTGATTTTCAAAATGGGCTGACATTTTCCGATTGAGTATATGATATGAGTTTGACCTGGTTACTAATGCCAAAGGCAGGTTTTCTTGTGACTTGGTTCATAAATAGTATCAGTAATTGCATATGTGCCTCAATGTGGGAAAAGGGTCCTTAGTGTGTATGAAGGCAGTAAAGGTCCAGATCAGTGTACTTCATTGTGACTTCTGAAGGGGCTTTAATTTTTCTGTTATGCATACAGATTTTACCTTGTATCGTTTGTCCTAAATAGTCTAACACTTTAACACCCCAGGCTACTGATCCTAAAACTACCAAGTCGAATGAGGGGCTCAGTGGTAGAGTGCTTGCCTTAAGATCAAAGGGTCGCTGGTTCGAACCCCACCTGAGGCACTGTGTTGTCTTTGAGCAAGACACTTTAATATCTGCTTAGTACTGGTTCAACTCAGGACTGAAAAGTTGTAGACTGGGAGGTAAAGAATCAACTGAAGCAAAACTTTCAAGTCAATTCGAATGATGAAGGAGTCAAGAAAATGTAGTTATTGATTGGCAAACAGAGCAGACCCTGATCACACTGCTCCCTGAGCAGTCTGATCTGGGATTACTCTGTTTGCTCAGGTATTTAGGGGAACTATGGAAAGTTAGCTAACCCTAAAAGGGCCAATCAAGACTGCAGCAGAGAACAAAACATCTTCCTAGTTTTCAATAAAAATAAGGTATGATATTTCATGAGAATCATCTGCCAGCAGACGATTCTCATGAAATATCATGCCATATTTGTTATTTTGGAAAAAAGCAACAAAATTTGAAATTGTCCTCTGCTACAAATTAAAGGTGGCCCTTTATGGGTTAACCCTTTTCCTGCCTTTCATGACTTGCCATCTGCTCTCTTGTATGCTTATATAGTTTGGTAGCCTATATATGGCAAAGGATATGAACCCAGATCAGACTGCTCCCTTAGGGCTCATAGTGTTTGCATCCAAGATAAAAATTGGTTTTGAGTGTGTTTGAATATATGCAGCAGGTATATTAAACAGACAACATTTACTAGATAAAAAAAATTGACTGGTTAATGAGGAATGCTGTGACTTACAGTAGTGGTAGAGTGTTAGACTTGGGATTGAAGGGTCGCCAGTTCAAGACTCACCAGAGACCCTCTCTCTTTGAGCAAGACACTTTATCCTCTGGTTAGTACTGGTTCAACCCAAGAAGGCAGGAAAATGTACAAACATGACTGAAAAAATGTTGACTGAGATGTTAAGCATAAACGCAAACGAAATTGGCAGGTTTACCCTTAAAACACCAAGAAAAAATGCATCTGAAATGTCGTCTGCTGAAGTCGTCTGCTGCAAATAATTGTCTTACATTACTGACAAATTAAGTATAAAAGCAAACAGCCTGGACCCAGAACAGACTGCTCCTATAGGAGCAGTCTGATCTGGATCCACACTGTTTGACATAGCGGCTTCTTAAACATTTCAGCAGACGAGAAAAGCAGACAACTTTTGTTGCAATTGGCGCATTAAGTGTTAAGGGTTAATTGATGGACACAAATGCCTTGATCATCCCGGTATAGTTGCACAGGTTGATCTAGACCTTCATTGTTTACATATACTACAGCAAACAAGCTATTTTCAAATGTTGAGGTACAGTTATACTAATATTTGCACGATATACAGCGCAGTCTCTTTATGACATGCTTCTGTATAACACGGATTTGGATATAGCATGGTCTTTTTGTGGCTCACAAATCTTTTTACCATGGAATTTTACAAAATAATTTTAGGAAAATGATCGTAAAATGGTCATTTTCCTATACTTGTATTTACTTTGTAAAATTGTCCCTAACACTATTCTCTTATAGCAGATTCCATTCCTATCGACCGTAAATATTTAAGAAATAAATTCTTTGGGCTTCACTTACTTTGCAAGAGACCCGAAGTATTCATGATTCCATGAACCTTCCAAAAATTGAATTTAATGCTTATATTTACATTTTGTTATAGATATCTAAAATATAAAAAATATTTATAATTTAGGAATTAAAAGTTTTGTATTTAAAGTATAATCGTATTAACGGTTTAGTCGGAGTGTAAAGCGGAGCAGCAAGTGTGAACACAGGCATTGGAGCAAACAAGAAGCTTTTTTTGCACATGCCACTCAGGTGTGGCTCGCTGTCAATCACAACACCAGTGTCACATCTGGCGAATGAATTCGATGTTCGAAGCGAATTGCATGGGCAAGTGAGCTTTGGCAGCTGTCAATCAAATTTTGTGTAATTTATGAGGCTATGAACGTTTTCAAACATCTAAAGATTCATTATTGGATTGCTTTTAAATGTAAATATAGCATTATAAAGGGACTACTCTATGTTAATACTTTGCATACTTGACTGTACATACTAGAATCTTCACTGTAACCTGTTAACTAAGCGATATATGGGCCTTGTCGCGACGAAACCTGTCTTCGGGGTTTCCGACAAAGCAAGACTCAAACCGGTCTTCTGAGCTTCAGAGACTTTTGCTTGAAGCAAGTTTAGATATGCTACTTTCCAATAAGCGAATAACAAAGGCACTGATCAGACTGGGCGGATGCGCAGGCTTTCTCGCGTCGAGGCTCATATATAACCTTCCATCTATACTGTTTTATTCAAGTTAGAAAGGCCTATCATTTATAAAAGGGTTTTTTTAGGGTAATTTAAAACTTTTTAGAGTAAAACAATTAGTGTTTGATAAACTACATGTTATATGGAACTGACCAAATTGATTGGGATTTTTTATTGTCTTGTCTGAGAAATAACGTTTCACTCCAAAAAAAATATAAAAGGAAATGCAACTAAACAATGTTTGGCAAGCTTTTTCATTTTATCTCTTTCTTAGCTTGTTTTTATAAATTCACTAATACATGAGCCTCTATTTATTGTTACTCTGTGCAGGTCCAGAATGCAGCATCTTGTTACGGCTTACAAGTTCTGTTTGCTAGAATTAAACCTTAAGGCTCCAAGAAAAAAATGCCTCTGAAAATGTCGTCTGCTGAAGTCGTCTGCTGCAAATAATTGCCTAACATTACTGAAGAATTTAAGTATAGATTCTGAAGCAAACAGGATGGACCCAGATCAGACTGCTCCTAAAGGAGCAGTCTGATCTTGGTTCACACTGTTTGTCATAGAGGCTTCTGTAGCATTTCTGCAGACGAGAAAAGCAGACGACTTTTGTTGGGATTGGCGCTTTAAGGGTTAAAATGATCTTCAGAGACAAGATTTTCAAACACCTTATAATGTGCAATATACCATATACAAGCTTTATAGTCTAGTTTATGTTGAAGGTTCCATCATTTTAAGTAATAATTATACCATGGGTTGTCTGCCTGTACGTGGAGATAATCCACAAGCTTTAGCTTACATACAGGTGGACAAACATGGTACATGGTATAACTATTTTATACCACCTACATCAGTGTAGACCTTGCACATCACAAGATACTTTGTGCTAAAAAAACTTGGTAAGGGTGGTATACAAATAGTTAAAAGAAAATGCATGGGTGAAAGTTTTCAGGATCATTCCTGAATTAAGGATTTTGAGGCTGACTTTCCACAGAAATTCAGCTTCAAAATGATGAATTAGGAAGATTCTTATAGCTTCTCTGATTTGTTTTCAGTCTGTTTAAAGACAATTTACCATTTAAGCTTGAAATTGTGAATATTTAGTAGGTATACTGCAAGCTTTAAGAGTGGAATTTCGAAAGTTCAGGATTTTTGAAATTTGGAACTTCCACCCATGCAAATGTTGTATGCTACAAGGTGTGTTTGCTTGGTTGTTGTTTGCTTAACATGTAACTTTTAATTGAGTGTGGACTATGCCTTAGCTTTATTGTTCATTTACATGTACAGTAAACCCTGTGTATAACAACCACTCTCAAAAAGACTACAAATTGGTTTTCTAGACCAATTATCGCTAAATGCAGGTCAAAAGTATTGCAGAATGCTCCCATTGGAGCATTCTGCAATACTTTTGACCTTCAGTAAGCTACCATTTGTCATTAAGATCTTTTTTTTGTCTATTTTTGAGTGTTCGTTTTACACAAGTTTTATTGTACATTGTATTAGATTTAGTTACTTTTCCTAAGAAGGTGGGTATAAATCCTTTTTCGACTGGAAACCTGTTATTGGTAATGAAGCAGCTCATGAGAGTCTGCTCTGTTTGCTATACTAAGGGCGTACTTAAATCACTGTCTGGTGTACACCTTCCAGTGTTCTAGCGAATCAAGTCATAGGTGCAGTGCTCGGTGCAATACACTTACCGACCCTCAGAAATAGTAGGTGTGAAAGTCCCGCATGAAAGTACATTACACCGGGTGCATGTTCTCATACCAGCAAAACGTTCAAACAAATCTCTCACTTGCCTGTTTTATAAAATAGTTACTATTGCAGAAAAACCAGTGGATGAGAGAGTCTCTCACTATAAGCTGTAATTCATTTGTCAGAAGCATATTTGTTGGGTTAAATTTCAATTATTTTTTTCTACACCATACTTGATTGCATATTGGTTCGGGTGTACTGCTCGGAACATGATCCTACATTCTTGATTCTTGCTGAAAAGTTCTGTTTCACAAATGTAAAAATAGAGATCTGTCAGCAGAATTATTTCACCTAAGGAAACTTATTATTAATAAACTGGGTAATTTTGGTTGGTTTTAAATAAAAAAAAAATAGTAAACGCAACTATAAATGCAAAATTCCATGTGTCTTTGCTTGATTTGTGTTCTATATTTGATTCATTGTGGAACAGTGATCACAGACAGTTACACCACACTCAAAAATTTCTCGATTCAGAAACATTACTCAGTGTACACCGAAAGGCCAAATCAAGCACACCCTAAGAAAAAGACATTCTTCATACACATTATCATAATAGTAACTTGATCTGGTGTACTGTATCACGTCGAGTGGATGAGGTCATACCATCGGATCACCCGAGACGCGTAGTGTCGAGGGTGATCCAATGGTATGGCCTCGTCCACGAGACGTGATACTGTACGCCAGATCAAGTTACTATTATGATAATATGTTTATTATATGCCTTTTTTCTGACATTCTTTCTGATTTTAAAACCTGTTTTAATGCGGGAACGTTTGCCATAACGTTACGTTTCTTGACGTCACGTCAACATGTTTTCCTTCTCTGGTTCCATGTTTGCAATTTATTTTACGTAACGTCGCCGCAAAAGCAGGTAGCCGACGTTAGCCTCGCTTTAAAGGATAGTGGTATGGATTCAGAAAACCTCAGTTCGTTGATCCGGCTTTCTGTAGCAGATGGCCAGAAAACAGACAGTTCTAAAGTCGTATCAGTTATAGGTATATAATAAAGTACAATATCATTTGGAAATGTTTTTAGCTCTTAAAAAATGGTCATGTTTCTGATTTTAGGCCAACTTTGGAATACACAGAGGTTGGGTACTTATAATGCCAGCAAGCAGCCAGAGCTTTTGCTGTTGACATATGCAAAATATGGAAGTAGGGGAATGTACAGTGCAAAAATTCAGACCAATCAATAACTGTAGATCTTGTTTTTGTCAACATTTTTTATCTAAAATTCACACAGTATGCAACAATATTGCAAACAGAATAGAACCAGGAAGTGACTCAAAAACAACTGATAAGCATGCCGCTGATTGCTCAAAAGCTGTATGTTGGGGCTTAAAGTGATCTATGTGAGATCTATAAATAGTTCATACAACAATATGGCCGAAGGTATCTGTCTCCTTGAAATATCCCCTTAATAAATTCACTAATACACGAGCCTCTATTTGTTGTTACTCTGTGCAGGTCCAGAATGCAGCATCTCATTAGGGTTTTTTCTAGAATTAAAAGGATATTTAGAGACAAGATTTTTAAACACTTTATAATGTACAATATACCATATACTGCTTTATAGTTTCAGACTATGTTGAAGGTTCCGTCATTAAAAGTAATAGTTATACCATGGGTTGTCCCCCTGTACGTGGAGATAATCCACAAGCTTTAGCTGGTGGATTATCTTATGTACAGGGGGACAAACAAGGCATAACTAGTTTATACCACCTACATCAGTGTGTAGACCTTACACATCATGAGATACATTGTGCTCAAGTTGGTTAGGGTGGTATAAAAATAGTTAAAAGCAAATTTTGTATGCTACAAGGTGTGTTTACTTGGTTGTTGTTTGCTTAACATGTAACTTTTAATTGAGTGTGAACTATGCCTTGGCTGTATTGTTCATCTACATTCACAGTAAAACCTGTGTAAAACGGCCACTCTCAAAAAGACCATAAATTGGTGTTCAAGACCAATTATCGCTAAAAATAGGTCAAAAGTATTCTGCAATACTTTTGACCTTCATTAAGCTATCATTTGTTGTTATTAAGATCTTTGTTTTGTCTACATTTTAGTGGCCGTTTTACACAGGTTTTACTGCACATTGTATTTGATTTAGTTACTTTGCCTAAGGAGGTGGGTATAAATCCCTTTTTGACTGGAAACCTGTAAATGGGGATGTGGCAACTCATCAGAGTCTTCTCTGTTTGCTAAGATAAAGACAATCTTCAGTACAATATCATTTGGAAATGTATAAAATCTTAAAAAATTGTCATGGTTCTGATTTTAGGCCTACTTTGGAATACATATGAGATTTGGGTACTTATAATGCTAGCAAGCAGCCAGAGCTTTTGCTGTTGGCATATACTAGGCCAAAAAAGAAACGCCGCAAATAATACATACATTGTATATGGGGGTATTTCACCAATCTCTTGCAAACGATGTGTCACAGTTTAAGCGCTGATTCTTGGATTATGAGTTCCTAGGGTTGTCCTAGCTATCATTGTCGCCGGACAAAATTGATTCATCAGTTTAAACCTACGTTTTTACCGATATTAACGTCGCGTCTTTAGGCGATGACGTCATGAATGCGCACGGTCTGACTTGTTCCAATTTGTTAGAAACATTTCCTAAGACGTTCAATCATCATTGCATGTCATCGAAATTGTTGGGCTACCACCGATGGCATCACGCTAGCTTGTAACATTCCAATCGCTTTTTCGCGTTCAACATGT
This sequence comes from Loripinus fragilis, assembly GCA_964019695.1. Lineage (NCBI taxonomy): Eukaryota > Metazoa > Mollusca > Bivalvia > Lucinida > Lucinidae > Loripinus > Loripinus fragilis. The sequence continues at coordinate 85,390,940 of OZ026517.1, forward strand.
GTACGTTTTGGCATCGTAAATTAGCAATGTGTAACTTTTAATTTTAGATTTTTAAAATGTTTTTAAGCAAATTGGATATTAGACTAGTGATTTCAGTAGTTATTACATGTGTAAATCTAAATAAAATGAATGTCCACGTGAAAATCCTGAAAATAAAAAGAGAGCCAGTAATTTTGTTTGGGTTAACTGGTCCCAATAAAACAATGGTAATAATGTGTGGCAGGAATAGTAGTGAAACATAAATAGCATATGAAATTTTGTAAATCTCATTTAACACGTAATATTTTTAATCTTTATATGCGGCGTTTCTTTTTTGGCCTAGTATATGCAAAAAATTGAAGTAGAGGAGTGTACAGTGCACCCCATAGATTTCAAGTTTCAACTATATGTACATCTGTAACTTTTTTATTTTCATCCAATTTTTATCGGGTTTGCCACAGATTGCGTGGTTTAATAAGAGCTTGCATTTCAGATTCACTTGTTTAAACCCTTTACTCCATAATAGCACCTTTTGAGGCCTTTGAAATATCAATATTTGAAAATACTATGGAAAATGGAGCATTTGCTCCTCAGAAGCAAATGCTCCATTTTCAATAATATTTTCACAAGTATTCAAAACTTTACTTAGATTTTTCTTGAATTTTTTCAATGTTGTCTAAAAATACAAAATGATGTCATGATCTAAAAATAGTCTATGGAGTAAAGGGTTAAATGTTGCTGTCCCCTTTAAGGCACTTCCTATGAACAACAGGGGTGGAAAATTCTTAAAATTTCTACTCATCCTACATCACCATACATATTGTTAAATTTGATCATTTACATTGGAAACAGTCAAACTTTCTACTCTTCCTGCAGCATAAGGCACTTGCCATGGCAAGCAGACGAGTGAATTTTTCCAGCTCTGAACATAGGTTTTTCTGCAGAGGGAAGTAAAATATTGTCACTTGAAAAAAAGGTGCCCTGTCTATAACTTCAATAGTCAATATCATTTAGTTAAAAGACAACCTTCAGCCTTAGCATAATATTATCATCTTTTACCTATCCATTCAAATGTTACAACTTTGAATCACTTCAGATGTTATTAATTGTGGATTTTTGAAGTACATGTAGTTTTACAGTGAAGGAAACTGGTAACATTTTCATATTTTTGATGTTGATATAAGTGATACATGTTATCAATTCATTAAATCTTGTTGAAATTTTGGTTCAATATAATGTCTCAAATTTGCTCCAAAATGATCATTTTCCTATTTTCAGCCCATTTAGGCGGCCATTTTTGTAACCATAGCAACCGTAAAAGTCGAATCAATGCCAAATTTTTTGCACTTGGGCTATTGTTCTAATAAACTAATAAGAAGAAACTTGTGAAGAGCAACTTTTATTTTTTGACCTCTTAGGGGTTCTTAAGTTGACCTGGGGCAGACTTGATTTAGCAATTTTTAGAGTACTCGGTGTACGCCAGAACAGCCACATAAACAAGTAAAACTGGGCACTGTGGAGTACTCCGGAATAAATCAAGCGATACAAAATATTTCCACGCATGCAGGCAGTGATCCGCCATCTTGTTTTGGAACAGGTCACGTGACTACTCCGGCGTGCGCCAGCACAGATGTTCAAGCACACTTGATTTCTGTTCTGCCTGTCCGGAGTGGAAGGAGTAAAGGGAACAGTTAAATCAAGTCTGCCCCTGGAGATTCAGTTTAGAGTACTCTTTTTAATTACAAAGAAAAGTTAAATGTGTCCTGGTCTACACCAGAATTAAGGGCGAGGTTAGCTTAAACCTTCCAGTAAAATATTTTTACTGACTGTTCCAAGGCGATACTTCTTTTGTGGATCATTTGTCAGGTGTGGTACTTGATTTTATCAGTTACCTCTCATATTAACTGCATTGTTGCACGCTGCCTAATAAACTTTGTCTATCTCAGGCGTGAGCCTTTATCGGGTCATGATGACGTTGCACTTTTTGAATGACGTCGTTAATGACGCTGAATCAACACAAAAATCGAAACTTACGTCATAATCGCTTGTTTCAAGAGTGAAACAATAGGTAAACTGATAAAAAGAATACCAGGTTCGCGTCTTTTGATATCACGTTTACCAGGCTCGGCTTTGAGAACGCATGTTGAATCGCTCGGCAAGCCTCGCGATGACAACACGTGTTCTCAAAACTGACTTTATTTGTGCAAATACAAAAAATTCTGTAGAGATGTTTGCCCTGATAAAGACTGTCTGTATAAAGAGTTTACCAAATGGGTAAGCAACAGGATTGTTCACTCAAGAATCATTTTCTCTTTCTTTTCAAATTGTTTTCCTTTTTAGTAGCCGTATGAGTGCAAAGGTGTCATTATCGAATTAGAAGGCTAATGACACACTGTCATATAGTTTATTTATAGAAATAGACCATACAGAAAATTCAACAAAAACACTTTGCAAACAAAAAAGAATAAAAAATATTTCAAATCAATAAGACAACTACTGAGGTATCAACTAACAGTTTTTTGCTTAACCTTTAAAATAGTTCTACAATTAAAGTCACACCATTGCAGGCAAAAAGGCCCATTCCGTGAAAATAAAGCATAAATTCAGATATTAAACGCCGAAAATGTTAATTATAGTTTGTATTATCAACTGGCCATAATATGCACAACCCGGGATGAATGTACATTATTATTCTTAAGTAAGAATATGTTGATACTGCTCTGACTGTGGTGAGACAGGAGGAAAGGCGAACACCATTGGTGGTCAATTGCAGATGAGGTTAAACATTTCACTCTAGATTTGCATACGTTTCTTACTTGCTGTGACGCTGAGATGCGCGATCTTAAAGAAAGGAAAATATACTTTACTTTATTTGTATGTACTTTGTACTAGATAATGCATTGATAAGTTTGGAGCTTCAGGCTTTCCGAGGACAAAAATCTGGCACCCCCTATAAATATTTCTTGCTCGCGAGCTTACAACCACGCAACTAGCAGGTTAGCAAAGAGGCAGTTAATGAACTCGAATTTCGAGACATAGCTGGCATGCAAATATAAATAATTTGCAATAATAGAGTGACAGGAATTTAAATACTGATTGGCAGTTTGGGACGTTTAAAAGAGGTAAAGACAATGGACATGCTACTCGAAAGATAGTTTCCTTCCTTATTTTCAGAAACATATGTTGTTGGTATACATTGGAATTACCTCTATGAGGCAAATCCAATGTGTACCTACAACATATGTCTTTTCAATAAATGAGCTTTTTCATCATAAGCTTTATATGAACAAATTCTCAACCACTTTCATTAATTCAAAGAAATGAGCAACTTTTCATGTAGTTTGTCATGCACCTGGATGACAATAAAAGACTGTCTATTATATTCTTCTGGCAGCTTATCTTGAGATGTTTCATGGGAGTATATTGCTAAATTGCTAGTTGAAAAGACTACCCCCAATCGGAACTGCCTCGGCGCATTCCGCGGAATTCCGTGGAACCAGACAACGGATGTACATCGAGGATCTATGTTGATAACGCGGGTAATACACGACGCGGACAATATATAACTAGGCGCTGACGTCACGCAAACAACAAGTGTTATTGCAGCAAGGCAACAATTGTTATGGCAGCAAAGTAAACGGTTATAAATGAGGTTTATGTTATTGATTTGTTTTAATAAAATAAAATATATTTCATTAAAACATATATAATTTTCGTTTATTCTGCTGATTCTAATAGAGCTGAACCCACATGCTACAGAACTAATTTTAAATTCGCCATTTCAAACTAACAAAATGGAGCTTTTTGGTACATAGTACTACGCCTCATGCTTCTCATATACACCCGAGGCATGATTCGATTCTCGAATTGTGCCGGACGGACTTTTCCGAATGAACTACCCCGGGCTGCAGGTGCCATGGACCATCCTTTTTGGAAATGCTAGTACAAACGAGAGATAAAGTATATGCATATCTGTTCATACAGGAGATAAGCCATATACATATTAGTTCATGCAGGAGATAAAACATACCCATGCTAGTTTGTACAGGTGATAAACCATACGCATTTTAGTTCATACATATGATAAACTTTACGCATGTTAGTTCATATAGGTGATAAACCTAACGCATGATAGTTCATACAGGTGATAAACCATACGCATGCTTGTTCATACAGGATAAACCATACACATATTAGTTCATATAGGTGATAAACCTTATACATGTACGAGGTAGATCATCCCTACATGCTTTTTGTGGTTTCTTCGAAATATGAACTGGGAGCTTTCGGGGCCAATTTAGCTGCCCCTATGAGATGTAAATTTTTCGATGAAGCATATGGCTGGAAGCTTTGTCTGCCATAATGAACTGGTCCAATCACCCCCACCACCCTGCTTTTTTGGGGCATGTTGGATGAAATCAGATATTATATTGTTGCGTGCTTTACGAAGAAAACGTTCAGTTATTCTGAGTGAGTAACATATAAACAAATCTGGAACTGAAAGCGTTGGCAATAAATTCAAAGTCACTGTTAGCCCTGCTAGTGAATTCTATGCACATATGATACAAAGTGTTGATGTATAGATAAACAAAGTTAAACAGGCACTCATTAATCTTCGACATCATTCGGTCACGTTCGGTACATCATTCGGCCACGTTCGGTGTGTATTAGCTTTTTTAATTGATTAATGTATGGAACAAGTATCTTTTAGCAAGGTGGTCTGACAATGCTGAGACAGTGGTGTAGTGGTAAGACGATTAACTCATATTCCGGATTGCGAGGGTTCGATTCCCACTGGCTATAATTATTTTAGGTATCATTTTTAAATTTATATACTTTTTGAGTTATGATCATATTGTTTCTTGTTTATTTTAATTTTGATGGATAGTTGACATGATGTCTTTTTTCAAGATTGATAAGAGATTATTTATGGTCGGAAGCTGACGGCGGTGGGGTTAAAACTCCTGCACATTGTTTCTGATAACAACCTTATCTAAGTCGTCCACAGGTTTGTATTGTCCCTGTTTCGAACTTTGCGGCGACGAAAGTGTACCGGTTTCTCAAAGTTCTTTTGGTACTCGGAAAACGGTTCTTCTGCTGACCCCAGTTGCCTGAACAGTATGTTGAACATATGAAGAGCTGTACCGCCCTGAGTGTTTCTCGAAATATACTGAAGGACTTTAGAAACGCACCTCCAGCTAAAATGCTAATTTATTGTCAAAATGTAATATTTTAATTATGTGAAAATAAAATTGACAAGTCCCTTCATTTAGCTTGCATTCAATAAGAAAATCGAAACGCTGTGGCTTATGGTTGCCGTGACGTCGCGATTATTCTGAGACATCCCAAATTTAAAAAGTCACAGAGTAACAATACCTTCCATTATGAGCACAAAAAAGTTTTTGAACCGATGTTTGTTCTTGAAAGCACTAGGAAAGACAAAATCAAATCATGAAGTTTTAGGCCTCTAGTAACGTTCATTTCGTCTAGGTGACGTCATTATTGTTTTTGACGTAATTGGCTGTTTATAGCCTAAGGATCAGGAATAATCAAAATGTTTTAGTGCTACAAGATACTCCGCAACCGGTTGCGCAGAAGACAAAAATATCGCGACATGCGCGAACGTCATCCGCCTGTTATTGCTGTTTGAAAAATTAAGACTGACGTTAGCAAAAAAACCGCTGCGACTGGGAGTGTAATAAAACGGTTATTTCCGATTATTTCCGAAACTTTTCTTGTTTTTCGGTTTGTTAAGACATCTGGCTACCAGCTCAAAGTGTTTGCTTTTAAATTGAACTAATCTCACAGCTGTCAGAAGACAATTGTTGAAAAACACTAACGTCAGTGTTACGTCAGAATGAACCGCATTAGCAAATCGAAACTATGGCAAATCATGGTCCATTGTGTAAGCGGATAAAAAGTTATAAAGAAAACATCCTCAAATTAACCATGTGGAAGAGACAGTGAATATGTAACTGGTGCGTTTCTAAAGTCCTTCAGTATAGTTTGAAACATTAGCTATGAGAAATTCGTCTTTAGATTTTAAATGTTTTAAAGATTTCTCAGTAGACATCATAGTTCCTAACTAATATAATGCTTTAAAATGAATGATTTTATCACAAATACTTTTACACGTAATAAGTCTTGTAAAAATCGTGCAAGTCATGATTTATGATGAAAAATGAAAATATTTTTAAAAAAGATATATATTGTATGACGTGAGACTCGAACCCACGATCTCAACCTTGACAGCTATGCCCTCTATCCAAATGGCTAAGCGGGACAGTGATGGATACAGGATTAGAAAATACTTCTGTCTGAAATCAATACTTTTTGTTTGCAAATCTAAAATTAGTTTTACGGAGTTATACGAGTTTATACGGCATATTCATGAGTGCCAGTTTAACTTTGTAAAGCTATACGACGTTGCCATATTTATTCACTCCATGAATAATTTACCTTTATAGGTATTATATAGTATCACCCATCAAAATGATAAGAGGTACAGGTCAAACTATAAAGACGTGTAGCGACGGTATCGATTTTGAAATGTTATTTTGCAATGATCAGCGAATTCGATGTGGAAATTAATAAAAGTCCTATACAACTTGTCGCGTCCGCTTCCCCAGCCTTTGTTCATGTAGCAGCTTTAATTTATAGGTAATGCATGTGCGTTTTAACTTTACCTTATATATATTACGTAGTAAAGTCAAGCTTGTATGTTGATCTAAAAAAAATACACCAGATATTCTTCTGCCAATCTTTGAAAGCACATATTTATCATTTATAGCACTATATATTATAGTTTGTTCATTTTGCGGTAGAAAATGGTGATTCACGTTTGAAGTTTTACTATGACAATGTCAATGAGGCTTTAAACAATAGTGATTAAATTTCAAAATGCAATGCTTTTCGCAGCAGCAAATTGAAAAATCCCTGTCATTTGTGCATTCGGGCACTTAAAGGATAGTATTTCATTTAAAAACGGGAAGTAAAAGTTTAAGCCCTCTACCGAGTGTGCTTACTTATTACTTGTACATTTATTTAAGCTATTGTGACTGTACAGTCAGCAGTTATGTGAACATGTTGTAAGAAAAAACGCGACATATTTACCGCTGAATATCACTGCATTTACCAGTAAAACAGAAAATACCACAATATAACAATGCAGCCGAACCCACGGCATCGCGAGGAACCACAGAACACTAACATTCACCAGACATTGAGAAAACAAATACAATGTAAAGCAACCAGCTCTCTCTTCCTCGTCAATATGATTGATTGTAACACTAGCAAGAACACAATGTATTGCATAACAAAACAAGGACCAAACACAGAACCCATGGACACACTAATACAACCACGCAACCAGCAGGTCAGCAAAGAGGGAGCTCATGAACTCGAATTTGCAGATGTAGCTGTCATGCAAATATAAACAATTTGCAGTAGAGTGACAGGAATTTTAATACTGATTGGCTGTTTGGGATGCTTAAAAGAGATAAAGACAATGGACATGATACTTGGAAAATGTAAATTTCAAAATAGTTTTCATCCTTATTTGGGTAACATACAGTGTATGTTGTTGGTAAACATTGAAAGATGAGGCAATTTCAATGTGTATCTACAACATATGTCTTTTCAATAAATGAGTTTTTCACCATAAGCTTTTTTAAACAAATTCTCAACAACTTACATTTATTCAAAGAAATGAACATGTAGAAATGAACAACTTTTCATGTAGCTTGTCATGCACCTGGATGACAATGATAGACTTTCTATTTTATGCATCTGACAGCTTATCTTGAGATGTTTCATAGAACGGATAATTGTTTTGACATTTTTTCTGGAACTACAAATGTACTCCAAGCTAAAATTGTAGCTTGTGAATAAAGTAAATAGCCCATCCTTTCTTTGAAGGAAAGTTTGAACCAGTACATGGGATTTGGGTTCTTATTGCATTTTCGAGCAGTGAAGTCTCTAGCGAGTCTGCGCAGCGCAGACTCGTTAGAGCCTTCACTGCTTCTATACACAAAGAATGGATGATGGTGAAGAATCAGACCAAATTTCTGGCCGCTATTCCCGCTGGATAGGTCAGAATCTGCGTTTTCCTGAGGGCTGTACGTACCAAAATAGCATGTACTGGCCCATTTTTATATCCGCGACGCGGGCAAATATACTAGTCTTTAAAAAAATTGAAATATCGAATTTTGTCGAAAGCAATGTGTATATAGTATAATGGTATATACCTGTGCGCATTCGAGGATGTCACAATGCGCAACCTCACGTGATTAGTTGATAATCTCGTTGCCCTTCGTGAGAGGAATAAACATCAAAACATTGCGATAACTTGTAGCACGGCGCACAGGGTACGTATCGATATTTTTCTTAATTAAATTTAATTATAGATTAAATGTATATTTTGCTTGGTTTATGTTGAAAATTTAAATTGTAGAAAATAATTCCTCAGATTTTCTTTCCTTTTGAAAAACAAATTTTGTTCGTTTTATAAGATTTCTCTCCAGCTAAAATTGTCTGTTCTATTGCTTTTTATTTAACGCACAGCGTTAGTTTCGATCATATTGACCGCCTGGCATTGGCATTATTGATCTAAACGCCTATGCAATTATGTCAATTAAACCTTTTTTTAGAAATAAAGAGATGTTTGCATTCTTATTTTTTCTGTAAAGGAATGGTTCATGCATCCATTTTTATGAGTTTGACGGTCTAAAATTCAATATTTGTTTCCATGAATTTGACTGGCGCTATGAAACTGGTCAAAGCCCTCAGGATTTTTTTCTGACGTACATCTTTTGTTGATCATTTTTATCATGTTTTCTTGTCTGTTCACTGCAGCCTTGTGGTCACCTGCTGGGAAATGGCTGACCTCTTGGCTCTCTTTCATGTGATGAATTATTGTGTCACTTTCCCGTGTGGTGTCCTTGGTCAGGTGTGGTACTTGATTATATCGATTCCTGATCTTTGCCTCTTTACTTACTTTAAATGATAGCAACTGGTAGTCAGTTGCGATGTGGCTGTCTGTGTCATGCGCGGAACCTGAAGGTTTTGTCAGAGGGGTCCAACTTTCTTATTTAGTTGGATCCAAATACCACTAAAAGTGGACCATCATCGGCCCGCCAGCGAAACACCATGGTGTATGGTGTTTCGCTGGCGGGCCGATGATGACCCAGCATTGAATGCTGCATTAGTAACGTTATGATTTACAGGAGATCCGCACCAGTAAAATGCTAGGAAACCATATAAGTTTATATTTTAGGGGGTTCGGACTCCCTGTTTCCCCTCTGGTTCCGCGCAAGTTCTGTGTTCCTCGCGGTGCCATGGAAACACAGTGATCAGCGGTCTGTGGTATAGTATTTCCTGTTCATACTCACTTTTTTATTCAGAATGTTCTAAATATTATAAACTAATTCCAATGCAAACGAACTACCAGTAAATGTATGAATATGCGCATTTTGTTGGGCATGCTCTGCATTGAGCGAGGTTAACCATGATACATTATTGATGTGAAAGGATTACCCTTGCAAACCCATGTCGATTTCCTCTTCCTCTCTCTCTATCTCTCTCTCCCTCTCTCTCTCTCTCTCTGTATGTTTGTCTGTATGTCTGTCTGTCCGTCTGTTTGTCTGTCTCTCTCTCTCTCTCTCTCTCTCTCTCTCTCTCTCTCTCTCTCTGATAGGAAAAATCCGACTGGTATTGTGGTCTCGGTCTTTTGCAGACGTTTTGGAGCCATACTTAAAATGACAGGTTGTCCTTGAATGGAGGGTAATCGTCCAAAAACACCCAATTACAAATGAAATCGACACCATGCTATGACATTTAAAGCAAATTTGCACAAAAAAGAACAAATCGGCAGCAAAGGGACTCTCTGATAGTCTACATACATCTGAAAAGTAGTAAGTCGTATGTGTCCCTTTTTCCGACCGGTGTAAGCATGCATATTTTGTAAATTTTGTAAATATGCATGGTTGTTATTGATAGGTTGAGATTATAATTGTGAATCGAGCTTGTTAGGCCTTCACTAAGCACATATGGTGTTTTCTCATAAATTGCTGTGATTTCAACATACAGTAGTGTTAAATTTCAACGAGAGTTACGGCCGCATGCGTTAACATAAAGGGAACATTGCGTAAAAATCTGTTTAACTAAATATGCCTAGGTTTCGTTTTATGGGATAGAGAAAAAACAGTGTTATTGAGATCGACGGCGTCCGTCCTTGTTTACAAATTGACCAGTTGAAATTAACCCTTAAAGCGTCAAGGAAAAAATGCATCTGAAAATGTCGTCTGCTAAAGTCTTTTGCTGCAAATAACTGCCTAACAAGTATAGAAGCAAACAGCATGGACCCAGAACAGACTGCTCCTATAGCAGCAGTCTGATCTGGGTCCACATTGTTTGTCATTGAGGCTTCTTAAACATTTCAGCAGACAAGAAAAGCAGACGACTTTTGTTGCGATTGGCGCTTTAAGGGTTAAAATAAACAAAATGAACCCAAGATATTGAAAATGGAGTTATCCAACCGAGAAATATCAGAACGTGCATTCAGATTAATTGGGTTACATTTTATTCACCAGCGCGTCGCTGGTGATATACGTTAGTAAGCTTCCATTGGGCGCGTGTTCGATTCGAGCCTGTTCCATTAGCAAGTTGCGGAAATGGATCGATTGTTAACTCCCCAGGAGCAGTGTATTTTACTGTTCTTTCTCAGACTCCCCGTCGGCCAAGCTACTTCCAAAGTTCAACCATTGCTTTGGATACCGGATTGCTTCTAAAAGCGAAAATGCCTATAAGAGACCTTACCACTGAGCTAGAATCCCGATCAAACATGGACCCTTCGGATATTCTAGACTAAGTGTGACGAAATAACTAGATGTAGATGGGTCAGTTTCAATATGCCCCCTAGGCATTATGTGCATTGTCTTCGATTGGGGAATACGATTGAATGACTTAATACATACTGCTGGGGAGGGGGTTACATTACCATTATTCAGTGTGTTTATAAGCAGATTCTTACTGGAATATGCATATTTCATGTGTTTTATTTGCTTCCATGGATCACCTATGTACATATCGTTAACTAAAACAAAAAATATCCAGAGCTTGAAGCACATAAAACGCTGAAAAGAGTGGGTTCAGCAATTGCAATATTAAAACACTATATAAGTTCTTCTTTAATAACTGTAAAACGCCATGCGATGGTTCTAAGCTTTTTTAAAAGCTAACCTTGTGAGTGCTTACAATGCAATTTCGTACCAATTATCTTTGATAAATGATCATCAATATGATAGTTTTATAACATGTGCAGATTCAGATGGGACAGAGGTCCCTCCTTAAAAATCACAAAAAAACATAGGGTTTCTTAGCAATACTGGTCCGGATCAATAGCAACTATTTCCGTATACCTTGGAAAGTAGAAAAATGACTGGCATTAATTTTAATAGAAGCTTAACTCATGCATGCATGGTAAAGCATTGGTATTCCGCTTTGTTAATCTTCTTTTTAAATTCTTTTCACCAAAACTTTTTTTTATCAAACTTTTTTAAGGTTCATTCAAAAGTAGAATAAATACACTGAAAGGGGAGTAAAGTAAATGAAGTTATCGACTTTTTTCTTTGGCAAAATGTACTGAATGGGGGATCAGTTTACATTGCTGGCCTAAGCAACGATACTATTATTCAAATAAAGGCATTCATGTTTAAATACAAAAAAGACTCGGTATGCGCCCTTAAAGGCGTCAAACCTGTTTACACAAGAATAGCGTAATGTATATTTAAAACTGTATCATGACTAGCCTAAGCATTGTTTTTGACGAATAAAATCTCCCAGCCACTTGAAAAGCAAATGAGCCAGTGCATTAGATTTCCAACAATGTGTTATGTGCGACCAGCAAAGCCTCAGATCAGCCTGCGAATACACGCAGTCTGACCAGAGTTTTGCTAGTCACTTGAGTATTCTATGATTGTTAAGCTACTGACGAAACATCATTTGAAATTTCTAAGCTTAAAAGGAGACTGTAGAGGCTCGCCTGAGTCTACACATGTCAAAATAACAAATTGTTTGAAATCTCATGCCCTGGCTCGAACCTCTTTCTCTTAGCAGCTTATAATGACATTTCTAGATTGGGCAGTCAAAAATAGGTTTAATCCATTTTGCCTTACGGAATATCACATCATTTTAAATTGGTAGAATCCATTTCGAATCGAAGTTTTGGTTGGCTAGTATTTTTTTCAAACAGTGAGGGCCCTGATGAAATGCCGCAAAATGCGGCATTTTATCAGGGTCTACACTGTTTGCTTTAACACAAATACGACATCCAAAGAAAGAAATACAATAATTGTTCGCGAAATTAAAACCAGTGACCACTTTTAAATGTATGCAATGGAGCATTAAATGTATGCAATGGAGCATTATGACTAGATTGATGTAGCCTTTTTCGGAAATGTCCATTGGTGTTCATGTATACTAGAGTAAAATATTGATCAACGGAAATACATATGCTCGTTTGAGTCATGCTGGTTTGTTCGATGATTTGATAAGTACTAAATTATGCAGATTTCCTTTTTGAAATTTTAGATGTTACTTAAAGTGTTTACTTAGCTCTTCAATCTGTTGATATATCAATGCATCACTTTTGAAGTACGATCGGGTCAACCCCGTCTCAGTGCCGTTGACCGCATATTAGAAAGCATGTTTATGATTAAAGGTTTCGCTCAAAGAAACTAAAACATATTCATATGGCTTGTTACATGCGTTTTATAAATATCTGCTTAAAGAGTAATTGCAACCCATTTTAATATACAAAATATGATATCATTGTTTTTGTTCTACATGTAGTATGCTGCACGTACATGTAATAGTTATACCAAATGTTCAGCTAAACCATAGCTTTAGCGAGTGGATTATCTTACGTACATGTGGACAAACATTGTATAAATATTTTATACCACATACACCAGTGTAGACCTTGCACATCACGAGCTATATCGTGCTAATATTGGTAAGCAAGTACCAGCTTAGCAAGGATAGTTCATGGATATAGCTGCCATGGAAATATAAACAAGTAATAGTTATACCATGGGTTGTCCGCCTGTACGTGGAGATAATCCACGAGCTTTAGCGAGTGGATTATCTTACGTACAGGTGGACAAACATGGTATAACTATTTTATACCACCTACATCAGTGTAGACCTTGCACATCATGAGATATTTCGTGCTAAAGTTGGTAAGGGTGGTATAATTTGCCATATTGTGATAGGTATTTTGATACTGCAGATTGGCAGATTTAGATGTTTTAAATAGGCAAAGCTATAGATGGACATGATTCTTGATAAATGTATATTTCAAAATAGGTTTCCTTAATTTTAGTAATAATTTAAATCATATTTTATGTAATGTACCCATATTCTGTAGATACATGTACAAGACTGACCATTTTTTGCCATGAAGAAATTCTTGCTAAACCCTTAAAGCGCCACCTATAATTTGCAGCAGACGACAATTTCAAATTTTGCTGTTTTTTCAAAAATAACTCCTAAGGCATGATATTCCATGAGAATCGTCTGCTGGCAGACAATTCTCATGAAATATCATACCTTATTTTTGTGGAAAACTAGGAAAATGTTGAAAAATTTGCCGTCTGCTGCATTCATGATTGGCGCTTTAAGGGTTAATATATAATATAACTTATGTTCCCATTGATTATTAGGAAGAGGAAATGGACACTGGAGTACAGACCCGTAAGAAGAAGAAGAAGGCCAAGCATGGTTACGCTACCCGCGGTGGGGCAGATAATGAAGACACAGCCACAAACAGACTTACTACCCGGGCACTCTATGACACTGATGAGGAAGAGGTCAGTACACACAGAACTATGTGCATTAAGGGGCTTTTTTGGCCGCCCTATGAGGCTAAAATATAAAAATTGTTTTTCACCAATTAGTTCTTATTAGAACAATAACCAAAGTGTAAAAGTCTCAGATTACTTTGACTTTTACCATTACTATGGTAACAAAAATGGCCACCAAAATAGGCTAAAAATAGGAAAATGACCATTTTGGAGCAAAATTGAAAGGTTTTACAGATAAATTAGCATAGAGCACAAGCAAATACCCAAATTTTAACAGAAGATGAGAATTACCTTTGCACACACCATATTAAAAGGATTTTTGGTTTTTAGCTGTGCTGATATCTTATTCTTAAAAAATTGGTCTCCAAAAGCCTTATATGGTCCAAAATGGCAATTTCTCTGTTTTAAGCCTACTTTGTCGGCCATTTTTGTTACCATAGCAATGGTAAAATTTAAATAAATGCCAAAATTTTACACTTCAGTTATTCTTCTAATGAACCAATCAAAGAAATTGGTGGAAAGCAATTTTCAGTTTTGGGCTCTAGAGGGGCCCAAAATAGCCCCTTAATGCACGCACCCCTTTTGATTATTTTCCCGCCGTCTACGATAGTTGTCCTCTGTTCTTTCACTTTGCTGGCTATATTACAAACAATATGAACCCAGAGCAGACTTTGGAGCAGTCTGATCAGGATTAATAGTGTTTGCTTCCATGGTTAACATATTCTGTAGCTCATTTCAGGCCCCCTAGTGGAACCTTTAAAACCTTTAGAAACCTTTAATTTGGTTGCGATCCTTTAAAACCTTTAATTTGGCTGAAAAACCTTTAATAACCTTTATTTTTATTAATAAACCTTTAAATTTTGCAAGATTAGTTTGAACATGAAATAGACCATAAGTATGTTGAAAAGTAATGTCTGTGACATCTTGAGCTTTTCAGAAAGCTGTTCATCTCTGACCATTGTGTCTACCTACCTGAGTACCTCTTGCACCAGGGTGACTCTTATAGTGGTTTTAAGGGTCAATATTTCTGAGGCTTTAGATAAGGCAGCAATAAAAAAGGGGTGAGGTAGTGGAAATATAAATGCTTTTGGGTTGATTTCTTGCTTTGCATCCATGTAATGTTGGAATGACTAGTTGATCCTAACCACCCTTTTCCTAGGCAGGCTTAATCCAAATCCTTTCACAAGTACATGCACCCAGTGCTCATCTTTCACTAGTAACTGACAACTTTGGTAAAAGAGTGTGCCCAACCTGGGGATAGAACCTGCAATACTCCCGACATTAGGTTGAAAACACTACAAACTGAAAAAAACTGGGATCATGGCAAATATTAATGGATATCATTAATTGGGTTTATTGACTTCTGAATAATGTGCTGATTTTTTTAATGTCACTGTCTAGGGTTGTCAAGTCTGAACATTGATATCTACACACAAGACTAATACAGACATATGTATATCTTTCTAAATTTAAATTTAAAAGGGCATACAATATAAATGGAAGCAATCTCCTCTGAAATTGTTCATTTACTGAAGGTAAAATTGCCCTAAAAAATGACCTGAGATGACTTCTCATCATCATCATCATCATCATCATCATCATCATCATTATCATCATCATCATCATCACCACAACTACCACAACCATCATAATTTATTCTCTCCTGAGGGTGGAGCCTGTCTGACTCGTCTTTCCTATGTTTTCTTGGCCTGCCAGATCTCTTCTGTCAAGCCACATCTGGCTTGCTCTTAGTTAAGTGTAATAGCTTAACTCAACAAATGTAAAATTTCAAAATTCTAGTTAGTCACTGTAGCTGAGCAGACTGTATTGTGCCTTATTTGGTCACAAAACTTGAAGATAATTTATGGTGATGAAGCATCACTTATGAATTATTTATCTGTATCTATGAGAGCTCAACATTTACCCTTTGAATACCTGAAACCCCTAAATTGATGCTTTGGCAAACAGTGGAGACCCTGATGAAATGCCACATAAAATGCCACATAAAATGTGGCATTTCATCCGGGTCTGCACTGTTTGCTAGGAGAAAAGCAATCTTAGGCACTGAAACATTTCTTCATCATCATATCATCTTTATCGGATTTTTGATTAGACATCATCCACATCAGTGGACTCCCTTCCAGGTAACTGGCTAGCTGCATGTAGTTTGGAAATTATAATCTGTGACCCTTTCAAATGTAGAATGAACCATCTTTCAAATGTAGGATGAACCATCTTTCAAATGTAGGATGATTTTGTTTGTTTGATTTGATTCTTTACATCCCATCAACAATCTTTCAGTTATGTAGGGACACTCTTCCTGGGTTGAACCAGTACTAAGCTAGGATAAATGTGTCTTGCTCGAGGACCACAACGAAGTGACGCCGGTGAGGCTCAAACCTGCCGTCCCTCGGTCTCGAGTCAAGCACTCTACCACTGAGCCACTGGGCTCCCCAAATGTAGGATGAACCATCTTTCAAATGTAGGATGAACCATCGGAGGTTCATTGTATCAGGCCAGATTGAAGAATTTATAAATAGTATACAAAGGTTTAACTTAATACATGTATTTATAGGCGGACGAAGACCAGGACTCTGATGACTTGTTGGATGATGGGGCATTAGCAGAAAATGGGTAAGAATGTACAAGTCTCATTTATGGGAAATTCTCAATGTCGATTGTATCGGAAAGGGTTGCGCCTTACACACCAGAGCAAAAGGTTAAGATTAAGTGACTGGATCACTCAATCAAATGGGGCTGTATGTTGCCTTCAAAAGATTTAAAAAAATAACAAAAAATCACCCAATGGGAAATGTAAAACAAACTATATTATTGCATAAAAAGCTGTGTCGCACGCTATTAGTAGTCATGTTTTAACTGGCAAAAACCTATGTATTAATCAGGTGTTGATGTTTTACGTATACCCATTCTGGGGCGTCACAAAAAATTAACGTCATCAACAATAACGTGCATAGAAGTGACCTTAATTTAGTGACCTTAGGATGACGAAAGTCTTTGCTCTGGAATAGGCTCAAAAGTTTTCAAGCGACAAAATGACTATGCAATAATAGCAATCAAACATGTTTTTTTTAATTATTACACTAATATCTGCTTGACCCCAGTGGGTCATTCAAATCCTTGCCCTTCGGGCTTGGGTTTCAACACCACCCTCGGGGTCCAGCAGATACTTAATTCATCAATAATGCTAGGCAATTATTTGCAGCAGACGATTTCAGCAGACAACATTTTTAGATGCATTTTTTTTCTTGGCGCTTTAAGGGTTAAAAGTTCTCACTAGCTAAGAACAGCTAGAACTATATAAAATATGTTTGATTTTTCATTTACTATTGATTATATCTGATTGGTTGGGTGACAACGCAGCAAATCTCTCATAAATCTATCTGTTTTTGCAGTGACTCTAGTGATTACTACTCTGACTGGATGGGTGACACTGCAGCAAATCTCTCTCCGCCCAAGAGAAGGTCTAAGAGAGAGAGAAAGAAGAGGAAATTTACAACGTCTGAAGATGAGGACACTGAGATAGACGTTGTTCTGAGCAGCCCAGAGGGAAGTCAGTCCAGAGGCAAAGCTGCAGGGAAGAAAAACAAACTTATAGACAAAAAGAAAAGAAAGAAACCTAGGGTAAGGTTTACCATAATGTCACACATTAAAAGCTGTATTATATTTTACTCAACTTGTCTATAAATTTGTATGACCATTCATTTTCACTCTGATATCTGATGCCTTTCTGCAAAATCAAGAAATACGGTAACCCTATTACTCCTCCGCAGAAGAGTCAGGCATTATACTGGGGTTGACGCTTTCCCCAATTTTCAAAAGTCTAAGTTTTCATGGGACTGATCTAAGTAAATTTCATAGTGTTAGTTTAAACTTTTGTTTCATTTTTGTATAACAACATGTGTACATATAATGCAATAAATACTTATACAGATAATTTCAGAATAAAAAAAAGGCATTCAGAAGAAAGTCTGTTGATTTTTTTAAAAAATCTGTTTCCCAGACTTCATGGGGTTGACGCTTCCATCAAACCAAAACTTACAAGGGTTTAACATGTCCCTCAAATCTAAGCTCTCTTGGGGTTGATGCTTTCCTTTAATCTGAGTTGGCATGCGGTTGACATTTTCCCCAAAATCTTAAGTTTATACGGGGTTGACACTGTCTTCCAATATAAGTTTTCACAGGGTTGATGCTTTCCCCTTAATCTATTTTCACAGGATTGATTCTTTCCTCTAAATCTGTTTTCACTGGGTTGGCACTTTCCCCTAAATCTATTTTCACAGGGTTGATACTTCCCCTAAATCTATTTTCACAGGGTTGATACTTTCCCCTAGAGTGACAGTAGATAGATTCGTACAGTAGACAGATTCGTACACTCGGCAGTTCTAGCCCTCTGCTGCCTTTATTATGCAAATTAAAAGCCCATTAGTTACACCAGCAATCAATCACGCATTTCTGTCAATCATTTTCAGTGCCGATTCGCGCGTGCTTGGCAGTGCGAGAGCTTTGCAGACGACTTTTTCGGGCCACCGAAACAACATTGTGCTGAATCGTAAACGGTTTGTGTACATATTCACAATCCACAACCAATACAAAGCATATTTAAGCACCAGATGGTAAGAAAATAATCCTATTTTATATTTCAGGTACTTACATTTCTGCCTATTTGCTTATTTGTGTACAATTTTTATCGATCTGCTGACCTCTGGTCGCAGCTGTCATTCCGGATATTCTAGAGTGATTATTTCCCTTTACAACAACAACAAATTAGAGGGAGCCCTCATTATTTCAATTTGGTTGCTTTCAAGTTTCTAGCGAATAAATAACCATACAATTCAGCAGTTTAGAGTAAAATTGGTTGAATTTTATATATTTCAGTTGATTTCATCTCTGATTTGCGTGTAAAGTCAGATAAAAAGGTGTACGAATCTACATACTGTCATGTCCAATTTTTCCCAATTTTCAGCCAGTTGAATAATGAAAGCTCCCTAGCTAACTGGAAAAGCTGAAAACGAAACTAGGGTAGCATAATAAACGAGACATGTGTATTTTCTTGGCTACGACAGATGAAAGGGCTAGTTAAAAAGGAAAGAAAGTTATAATTAGATTACTTGCAAAACTGTACGAATCTATCTACTGTCACTCTAAATCTATTTTCACAGGGTTGGCACTTTCCCCTAGATCTATTTTCACAGGGTTGATACTTTCCCCTATATCTATTTTCACAGGGTTGGCACTTTCCCCTAAATCAATTTTCACAGGGATGATACTTCCCCTAAATCTATTTTCACAGGGTTGATGCTTTCCCCTAAATCTATTTTCACAGGGTTGGCAAATTCCCCTAAATCTATTTTCAAAGGGTTGATGCTTTCCCCTAAATCTATTTTCAAAGGGTTGATGCTTTCCCCTTAATCTATTTTCAAAGGGTTGATGCTTTCCCCTTAATCTATTTTCACAGGGTTGATGCTTTCCCCTTAATCTATTTTCACAGGGTTGGCTCTTTCCCCTAAATCTATTTTCACAGGGTCGGCACTTTCCCCTAAATTTATTTTCACAGGGTTGATACTTTCCCCTTAATCTATTTTCACAGGGTTGATGCTTTCCTGTAAATCTATTTTCACAGTGTTGGCACTTTCCCCTAAATCTATTTTCACAGGGTTGATACTTTCCCCTTAATCTATTTTCACAGGGTTGATGCAGGACTTTAGTTAAAGGTGGTTAACGAAAATTTAATTTTCTTATTTCTCAACCAAAACATATGTTGTGGGTATTCAAAAGAACCGTCTCAATGAGACGGTTCTTTTGAGCACCCAAAACATATGTTAAAACTGATGGGTAAGAAAATATTTACATTTTTACGCTGAAAAATGTTGTTTATCTAAACCTGTGTTGATGCTTTCCCCTAAATCTATTTTCACAGGGTTGATGCTTTCCCCTAAATCTATTTTCACAGGGTTGATGCTTTCCCCTAAATCTATTTTCACAGGGTTGATGCTTTCCCCTAAATCTATTTTCACAGGGTCGATGCTTTCCCCTAAATCTATTTTCACAGGGTTGATGCTTTCCCCTAAATCTATTTTCACAGGGTTGATGCTTTCCCCTAAATCTATTTTCACAGGGTTGATGCTTTCCCCTAAATCTATTTTCACAGGGTCGATGCTTTCCCCTAAATCTATTTTCACAGGGTTGATGCTTTCCCCTAAATCTATTTTCACAGGGTTGATGCTTTCCCCTGAATCTATTTTCACAGGGTTGATGCTTTCCCCTAAATCTATTTTCACAGGGTTGATGCTTTCCCCTACCTCATTGGTTGCAGCTGTGTGTTCTGATGTGGGGTGTATATAGCCCCAAAGCAATAGTTATATGCATTACTTTTATCAGTCTCTCACCCAAGTTTGAATATGGATTTTGTCTGATGTATGCTTAGCAAGACTGCCACCAAAATGTGGCTGCTGTTTGTGTGTTTTCATTTGTGGACGCTATAGCTATGTCATTTGTCACATATTTACATTTCTTTAAATGAACCTTTACATTTGAGATGCTGTTCATAGCTTCATGAACGTATCATGAACGTATCTATTTAAGTCACGCCAACAAAAGCCCTGTTTGGGCAGTCCAACGTCAACCAATACCGTTGTTTGTTTACTGACTTTTGTCTTACGTCGAGCGTGTATCATCATGACGTTAAACGCGGGAATTTGGCGTTTTGGCTGTTCCTAACCCTTCGTTATGTCTAGTATAATTCAAAATATCCAGAAAACCAGCAAAGTTATATGAAAATTGAAAATTGATGCTTGACTGACAATATAAAATATAAATATGAGTAATAAATTCCATTTTTGTCTGTTCATGAGATCATGAACAAACACAAATCAAATTTATTTCTTAATTGATGTCTTCCAAATTTCATATATGCACTACTTTTATTCTTATCTCAAGTTTGAATATAGGTTTTGTTCTATGAACATTCTACAAATTTGTCATCTGCTGTAGTTGTGATCAGCAGTTCAAGGATTATTGAAGTGCCCTAATAATCATTTTCTATTTAACAGAGAAAGCTTGTGGTTCCACAGATGACTGATGAAGAAGTTAAGAGAAAGTTGGAAACTCACAGACCACCTGACTGGCTCACGGACACCGTACCCAGGAAGACCCCGTACTTCCCACAGATGGGAGATGAGGTCATCTACTTCCGGCAGGGACATGAGCTCTATGTTAGAGCTGTAGAGAGGGATAAAGCATATCCTATAGATCATAAAAGGAACCAGCCTTGGCATAAAAATCCAAGTCTCAGGGTAGGGAATAACACCATTGCCTTCAGTAAAAGTCTAACCACAGAGTGAAATTGAGTATATTCAGACAGCTGATACGTTGGACATACATGTACCATTTTGAACATAGAAGATCTAGTTGAGAGGGCTCGTAATGAACCTTCCCTGTTTGCTGTTTGTTGCTTTTTATTCATTGACAAAAATTATATATAGAAAAAATAAACCTTTATTGAAAAAAATTAAAATGACAAAAGCAATAGCTGCTAAAGGCTATGCTGTTGCTTTCCAAATTCACTCATCTCGATTTATCTGCTTTGTCACTTGTAGTAAGAGAGCAAATCATGGAGAAGCAGTGTTCATAAACACTAAGCCATTCTAAATGGTCTAAAGGGGTGATCCTTTGAAAATAGAGAGCAAACTGGAGTAACAGATCTGTTGAAATTGCATGGGTAGCAGAATTCAAAACAGTGTGTCAATATTTAAGTAAGCAAACCTTATATTATAGATCTAGAGTAGAGCAAGGAGATTTAGTTGTATGATACATGTAATTACTTTTCCAATTTGTCTGAAGGGCACAATTTATTTTCTAGGTATCAGGTGGGTGAAGCCATTATGAATCAACCCATTTATGCCTTGCAGGACCAATATAAAGTGACCAAAAGTTAGACAAAGATGAGATGCTACAAAATGAAGCATCAGATTGAGGCCTACACACTCTCACTTAACAAAACCAATTCTTCAAGTAACAAATGCTCAGGTGTGCATGCCCAGCTGCGCACACTTGCCATTGCTGCTTGCTTGCACAAAGATTGAATGCAGATAAGAACTTTCCAATGATTATGCAATAAGTATATTTTGGATGAATGATACCAAAATTAAGATGGGCCACGATGCGACAAAACCTGTCTTTGTAGTTTCCTACAAAGCAAGACTCATACCAGTCACCTCAGCTACAGAGGCTAGCTAGAAAATTGAAAATTCACTTGTAGCAAGTTAAGATATATGATACTTTCCAATAAGCAAATAACAAAGGCTTTGATCAGAGTGGTTGTTTGCAAACTCCCGAAGACATGTTTTTTCACATCGAGGCCCATATGTATATACAAAATTTTGGCTCAATGGAGTTATGCTTACTTTTGTAGGAACAAGAACTGGTGCGTGTGATTGGTCTTCGTATTGAACTACTAAACTGTGGTGTGAGGCTCTGCTGTCTGAAACTGGCCTATATTGATGCAGTGACAGGCAAACCAAATGGTGGAAGTTTTAGTGTAAAGTAAGTATTGAACTGTGGAGTGAGGCTCTGCTGTCTGAAACTGGCCTATATTGATGCAGTGACAGGCAAACCAAATGGTGGAAGCTTTAGTGTAAAGTGAGTATTGAACTGTGGAGTGAGGCTCTGCTGTCTGAAACTGGCCTATATTGATGCAGTGACAGGCAAACCAAATGGTGGAAGTTTAAGTGTCAAGTAAGTATTGAACTATTGAACTGTGGAGTGCGGCTCTGCTGTCTGAAACTAGCCTATATTGATGCAGTGACAGGCAAACCAAATGGTGGAAGCTTTAGTGTAAAGTGAGTATTGAACTGTGGAGTGAGGCTCTGCTGTCTGAAACTGGCCTATATTGATGCAGTGACAGGCAAACCAAATGGTGGAAGTTTTAGTGTAAAGTGAGTATTGAACTGTGGAACGAGGCTCTGCTGTCTGAAACTGGCCTAAATTGATGCAGTGACAGGCAAACCAAATGGTGGAAGCTTTAGTGTAAAGTGAGTATTGAACTGTGGAGTGAGGCTCTGCTGTCTGAAACTGGCCTATATGGATGCAGTGACAGGCAAACCAAATGGTGGAAGTTTTAGTTTAAAGTGAGTATTGAACTACTGAACTGTGGAGTGAGGCTCTGCTGTCTGAAACTGGCCTATATTGATGCAGTGACAGGCAAACCAAATGGTGGAAGTTTTAGTGTAAAGTAAGTATTGAACTACTGAACTGTGGTGTGAGGCTCTGCTGTCTGAAACTGGCCTATATTGATGCAGTGACAGGCAAACCAAATATTGTAAGTTTAAGTGTAAAGTGAGTATTGAACTACTGAACTGTGGTGTGAGGCTCTTCTGTCTGAAACTGGCCTATATTGATGCAGTGACAGGCAAACCGAATGTTGTAAGTTTTAGTGTAAAGTGAGTATTGAACTACTGAACTGTGGAGTGAGGCTCTGCTGTCTGAAACTGGCCTATATTGATGCAGTGACAGGCAAACCAAATGGTGGAAGCTTTAGTGTAAAGTGAGTATTGAACTGTGGAGTGAGGCTCTGCTGTCTGAAACTGGCCTATATTGATGCAGTGACAGGCAAACCAAATGGTGGAAGTTTTAGTGTCAAGTAAGTATTGAACTGTGGAGTGAGGCTCTGCTGTCTGAAACTGGCCTATATTGATGCAGTGACAGGCAAACCAAATGGTGGAAGTTTTAGTGTCAAGTTAGTATTGAACTACTGAACTGTGGAGTGAGACTGCTGTCTGAAACTGGCCTATATTGATGCAGTGGCAGGCAAACCAAATGGTGGAAGTTTTAGTGTCAAGTAAGTATTGAACTACTGAACTGTGGAGTGAGACTGCTGTCTGAAACTGGCCTATATTGATGCAGTGACAGGCAAACCAAATGGTGGAAGTTTTAGTGTCAAGTAAGTATTGAACTGTGGAGTGAGGCTCTGCTGTCTGAAACTGGCCTATATTGATGCAATGACAGGCAAACCAAATGGTGGAAGTTTTAGTGTCAAGTAAGTATTGAACTATTGAACTGTGGAGTGCGGCTCTGCTGTCTGAAACTGGCCTATATTGATGCAATGACAGGCAAACCAAATGGTGGAAGTTTTAGTGTCAAGTAAGTATTGAACTACTGAACTGTGGAGCGAGACTGCTGTCTGAAACTGGCCTATATTGATGCAGTGACAGGCAAACCAAATGGTGGAAGCTTTAGTGTAAAGTAAGTATTGAACCACTGAACTGTGGAGTGAGGCTCTGCTGTCTGAAACTGGCCTATATTGATGCAATGACATGCAAACCAAATGGTGGAAGTTTAAGTGTCAAGTAAGTATTGAACTATTGAACTGTGGAGTGCGGCTCTGCTGTCTGAAACTAGCCTATATTGATGCAGTGACAGGCAAACCAAATGGTGGAAGCTTTAGTGTAAAGTGAGTATTGAACTGTGGAGTGAGGCTCTGCTGTCTGAAACTGGCCTATATTGATGCAGTGACAGGCAAACCAAATGGTGGAAGTTTAAGTGTCAAGTAAGTATTGAACTACTGAACTGTGGAGTGAGGCTCTGCTGTCTGAAACTAGCCTATATTGATGCAGTGACAGGCAAACCAAATGGTGGAAGCTTTAGTGTAAAGTGAGTATTGAACTGTGGAGTGAGGCTCTGCTGTCTGAAACTGGCCTATATTGATGCAGTGACAGGCAAACCAAATGGTTAAAGTTTTAGTGTAAAGTGAGTATTGAACTGTGGAACGAGGCTCTGCTGTCTGAAACTGGCCTAAATTGATGCAGTGACAGGCAAACCAAATGGTGGAAGCTTTAGTGTAAAGTGAGTATTGAACTGTGGAGTGAGGCTCTGCTGTCTGAAACTGGCCTATATGGATGCAGTGACAGGCAAACCAAATGGTGGAAGTTTTAGTTTAAAGTGAGTATTGAACTACTGAACTGTGGAGTGAGGCTCTGCTGTCTGAAACTGGCCTATATTGATGCAGTGACAGGCAAACCGAATGTTGTAAGTTTTAGTGTAAAGTGAGTATTGAACTACTGAACTGTGGAGTGAGGCTCTGCTGTCTGAAACTGGCCTATATTGATGCAGTGACAGGCAAACCAAATGGTGGAAGCTTTAGTGTAAAGTGAGTATTGAACTGTGGAGTGAGGCTCTGCTGTCTGAAACTGGCCTATATTGATGCAGTGACAGGCAAACCAAATGGTGGAAGTTTTAGTGTCAAGTAAGTATTGAACTGTGGAGTGAGGCTCTGCTGTCTGAAACTGGCCTATATTGATGCAGTGACAGGCAAACCAAATGGTGGAAGTTTTAGTGTCAAGTAAGTATTGAACTACTGAACTGTGGAGTGAGACTGCTGTCTGAAACTGGCCTATATTGATGCAGTGGCAGGCAAACCAAATGGTGGAAGTTTTAGTGTAAAGTGAGTATTGAACTACTGAACTGTGGAGTGAGACTGCTGTCTGAAACTGGCCTATATTGATGCAGTGACAGGCAAACCAAATGGTGGAAGTTTTAGTGTCAAGTAAGTATTGAACTGTGGAGTGAGGCTCTGCTGTCTGAAACTGGCCTATATTGATGCAATGACAGGCAAACCAAATGGTGGAAGTTTTAGTGTCAAGTAAGTATTGAACTATTGAACTGTGGAGTGCGGCTCTGCTGTCTGAAACTGGCCTATATTGATGCAATGACAGGCAAACCAAATGGTGGAAGTTTTAGTGTCAAGTAAGTATTGAACTACTGAACTGTGGAGCGAGACTGCTGTCTGAAACTGGCCTATATTGATGCAGTGACAGGCAAACCAAATGGTGGAAGCTTTAGTGTAAAGTAAGTATTGAACCACTGAACTGTGGAGTGAGGCTCTGCTGTCTGAAACTGGCCTATATTGATGCAATGACATGCAAACCAAATGGTGGAAGTTTAAGTGTCAAGTAAGTATTGAACTACTGAACTGTGGAGTGAGGCTCTGCTGTCTGAAACTGGCCTATATTGATGCAATGACAGGCAAACCAAATGGTGGAAGTTTTAGTGTAAAGTAAGTATTGAACTACTGAACTGTGGAGTGAGACTGCTGTCTGAAACTGGCCTATATTGATGCAGTGACAGGCAAACCAAATGGTGGAAGCTTTGGTGTAAAGTAAGTATTGAACCACGGAACTGTGGAGTGAGGCTCTGCTGTCTGAAACTGGCCTATATTGATGCAATGACAGGCAAACCAAATGGTGGAAGTTTAAGTGTCAAGTAAGTATTGAACTACTGAACTGTGGAGTGAGGCTCTGCTGTCTGAAACTGGCCTATATTGATGCAGTGACAGGCAAACCAAATGGTGGAAGTTTTAGTGTAAAGTAAGTATTGAACTACTGAACTGTGGAGTGAGACTGCTGTCTGAAACTGGCCTATATTGATGCAGTGACAGGCAAACCAAATGGTGGAAGTTTTAGTGTCAAGTAAGTATTGAACTACTGAACTGTGGTGTGAGGCTCTGCTGTCTGAAACTGGCCTATATTGATGCAGTGACAGGCAAACCAAATGGTGGAAGCTTTAGTGTAAAGTAAGTATTGAACCACTGAACTGTGGAGTGAGGCTCTGCTGTCTGAAACTGGCCTATATTGATGCAATGACAGGCAAACCAAATGGTGGAAGTTTAAGTGTCAAGTAAGTATTGAACTACTGAACTGTGGAGTGAGGCTCTGCTGTCTGAAACTGGCCTTTATTGATGCAGTGACAGGCAAACCAAATGGTGGAAGCTTTAATGTAAAGTAAGTATTGAACCACTGAACTGTGGTGTGAGGCTCTGCTGTCTGAAACTGGCCTATATTGATGCAATGACAGGCAAACCAAATGGTGGAAGTTTTAGTGTCAAGTAAGTATTGAACTACTGAACTGTGGAGTGAGGCTCTGCTGTCTGAAACTGGCCTTTATTGATGCAGTGACAGGCAAACCAAATGGTGGAAGCTTTAATGTAAAGTAAGTATTGAACCACTGAACTGTGGTGTGAGGCTCTGCTGTCTGAAACTGGCCTATATTGATGCAATGACAGGCAAACCAAATGGTGGAAGTTTTAGTGTCAAGTAAGTATTGAACAACTGAACTGTGGAGTGAGACTGCTGTCTGAAACTGGCCTATATTGATGCAGTGATAGGCAAACCAAATGGTGGAAGCTTTAGTGTAAAGTGAGTGTTGTAAGTCAAACGACTTCCTTCTGAATCCCATTTGTATACTAGCATTGTATTGTATATCTCTATATGTTCGTTATACGTACAAAATATACAAATAAAATATGTTTAAACCAAGTGAGTTCTGAAATACAGTAAAACCTGTGTAAAACGGCCACTCTCAAAAAGACCAAAAAATTAGTTTTCAAGACCAATTATCGCTATCCAAGAAGAGCATTCTGCAATACTTTCGACCTTCATTAAGATACCAATTGTTATTAAGATCTTTGTTTTGCCTATTTTTGAGTGGCCGTTTTACACAGGATTTATTATACCTATGGAACATGCATAAACATGAAACACACACTGTATTACGTAGGTCCTGACAGAAAACTTTTCATTGTAAATATTTTCTTATTTATCAGTTTTTATATTTGTTTTGGGCGCTCAAAAGAAAAGTCTTTTTCAGTTGTTGAGAAAAAGTGATAAAATGCTCAGCAAGCCTCACATTTTATCCCTTCCACAACTCGTTTAATTAATTTCAGTAAAACATGAGTACTCATGTAGTATCTTCTATTTAAATAAGATTCAATTCGATGGGAAATTCAGCACTGTTGCAGTGTTTTGAGGGGACATTGTTGCTGTGGAAGTTGAAATTGATAAATGTTTGGTTGTGTTGTCATCAAATCCACTCTTGAGAGAGCACCTTGGTCATGGTGACTTTTCCACTAGATTCAAATGGTTCATGTTAGTTTCATTTGATCAATATAAAAACAGCTTTTATCACATGACATCGCCTCTGGGAGTGATACAACGCCATGCATTAAAATTCATAAACCACTAGTAGTTTACAGATTTTGGTAACGTTATGTATTGACAGCCGTAATAACCTCACATATATATGGCAAAATCTTAGCGTTTTCAGGCAAAAAACAAACAAACAAAATTTCAAAGTAGTATTAGTATTAGAATCTAACATTAGTGCTCCTGTATTATTGAGTTTATTAAACTTGTTGCGAAAAGGAGATAAAATGCTCGGCAAGCCTTGCATTTTATCTCTTTTCCCCAACTCATTTAATAAGTTCAATAAAACATGACCACTCATGTAAGATCCTCTATGTATTAGGTTCCTATTGATGATATCAACTGTGATTGGTTGTGTACAGGACTTTAGTTAAGAGTGTGTAACGAAAATTTAGTTTTCTTATTTCTCATCCAAACATATGTTGTGGGTACTCAAAAGAACCGTCTCAATGAGACGGTTCTTTTGAGCACCCAAAACATATGTTAAAACTGATGGGCAAGAAAATATTTACATTTTTACGCTGGCAATTTTTGTTTATCTAAACCTGTGTGTGTATATTTTCAGGTATCATGATAAAGCTAATGTGATAGACTTTATGGTCCTGAGACAACATTATGACATTGCCATGAACAGAAAATGGAAGCCAGGTACAGCACTAGTTCTACTTACATGGGTGAAAGTTTTCAGGACTATTCCTGAATTCAGGATTTTGAAGCTGACTTTCTGTGGAAAGTCAGCCTCAAAATGCTGAATTAGGGAGACCATAATAGCTTCTCTGATTTATTTTCTGTCTGTTTATGGACAATTGACCATTTAAACTTGAAAAATTGTGAATATTTAGTGGGCATATTGCAAGTTTTAAGAATGGAGTTTCAAAAGTTCAGGATTTTGGAAATTTTGAACTTTCACCCATGTACTTATCCATAGTTAATTCTGCATGCTGGGTAATTTTCCTTGCTTTTGTTGTCATCTGATGACTTTTTTAAAAAAACGTCTTTCAGAAACACTATCAGATTGTCAATCGGTTTGGATCCAGATCAGGACCAACATTCTGTCGGTCCTGATCTGGGTCTAGACTTTTTGCAAAGGTTATCAGCAGACGACAAAAATCCCTGCTGTTAGGCAAAGAGTAAAATAATGAAAGATTCACAGAGAATAAGTAACGCTTCATTTGTCTGGAATTTTTAACACTTTCAAAGTTTATATACCTGACAAAAAACAACAACATACCACTATGATTTTCCCATTAAGATCTCCCTTTAATACGAAAATGTTAGTTGTCATGAAATATTCGTTTCTGGTCAAATCTTGATAAAACTTGAGTGTGACGTAGATGAGTATCTGTACTTTCCTGTGTAGGCACAAAACACATCAAGGCGAATGGTAAATGAGTTTTTGAAGCGTTAATTCAACACTACTGTCTACGCGGAATTCAAAGTATAATTTACATTTGCAAAGTATGAAAACGATATGTAGTTGTTATATGAGACAACCAATGTGTTTATTGATGTTTATTGATATTTCTAAATCCATTTTCATCAGTTAGGACCGTTTAAATTGATTAAAACAATGTTGAAATCTTTAAATGTTTTGTAAGGTTTATCTCAAATGTGGTGTCATTACCCAAAGGGTAGTCACAATAAATGGGCTACCTAGCGTTCAAGTATCGCTTTGATGAATTTAACGATAGAATTTGCAAAGAATAAGTGTCTGCGTACAATTTGGTCTACTGAGATGATTCCAATTGTTTGAACTGAACTTATCCAGCAAGAGAGCATTATAATATGTGTTCGGGTGATCCGATGGTATGACCTCATATACTTGACGTGATACTGTACGCCAGATCAAGTTACTATTATGATAATATATTTATTATATGCCTTTTTTCTGACATTCTTTCTAATTTTAAAACCTGTTTTCGTCTTTAATCCCGAAAAATTGTGGGAACGTTAGCCATAACGTTACGTTTCTTGACGTCATGTCAACATGTTTTCCGTCTCTGGCTCCATGCTTGCAATTGACATTATGTAACGTCGCCGCAAAAGTAGGTAACCGACGTTAGCCTTGTTTTAAAGGATAGTTATATGGAATCAGAAAACCTCAGTTCGTTGATCCGGCTTTCTGTATCAGATGGCCAGAAAACAGACAGTTCTAAAGTCGTATCAGGTATAGGTCTATGAAAACGCTTTTTTCCTGTGACTTTACAATTTGACCCCCACTTGGTTCATGACAAATTTTCTTTAAAACAATTTCGACACCAGATTGCAAAAGATGTGTGACGCAGCAGTACCTGGCATACCTTTGCACTGATATAAACTAAACATGCCTATCACTTGTGATCTTCCTGAGAGTTTAACAGTTCTAAGTGGTGCGTTTTCTTTTTTTGTCAGGTATATATAAACATATATGGGTTTTTTACCATTGAAGTACCAGCTATTTGCTGCAGAATATTTATCAATAAGAAAAGTTTTATGTAAAAGAGTCTTTGCTGTATCTGCATCAATGCTGTACATGTGATAACCAAAATTAAGTCTGGGTAATATACTGACGGACTTTAATTACGCAACACTAACTTCCCCTTATATTTTCCAAAAGACTGTTGAATGTAAACTTCCTTTGCTTTGATCATGTCATCATGAGTTGGCTTCTTCAGCAAACACTCTATCATTAAATGTACAACTTAACTAGACGAAGTTATTTGCTCCGTATGAATTTATTCATTTAAACATTTCTTAAGAAGAGGAGATTTTAAGCTATTGAATGAAAGGATACACCTTGATAAACGTCATATATGCAAATATGCTGAATCGCAGACCTGCCAATCAATATGAGAGTGATTCCTCAGTGACAAACAAGTCCATGGTACAAATTTGATGCTTCTAATGTTTCTTGATTTAAAGAAGTAGGGAATCTTTCATTCATAACATTTGGTCACATGAAACAGTTGACCCCTATCTCAAAAAGTTTACATTTTAAAGCATTAAGTTCATCTTAGTTGGACAAGTTTTTCATGTTTTACTTAAGAAATAGATCAGCTCCAGCAGTGAATTGTTGAGTAATAATTCACTGTTTGGAGGTCAGTTGTAAAGAAGATCAAATCACAAGTGTGCAAGCGAGTGATTTATCTTTGTACAACTGACCGACAAACAGTGAGTTATTACTCAACAATTCACGCCCTGGAGCTGATCTATTTTGATTCTAATACACAATAAACGACGAAAACACATTCGAATTCTTCAGCTTCTTCCAACTTTACGCCATCCCACAGAAGAACTCCTGCCAATACTTAGACTACGTCGCATACGTTTACATGTAATTGTAATGTCTTTCAAGCGTTAAAACAACGTTGCACCGTCTAACGCTATGAATGACGTCATTTTCCAGTGACGTCAGCTATCACACACTTTAGCTGTGAATTATTGTGCGATATACATGTATCACAGTTTATTACCGTCGGCCCTATAGGCGAGGTGTGTTAAGATTACAAATGAATGCTCTTTAACATACAATCAAAATTATTGTTCTGTCTTCTTTTTCGAGACATAAATTAAAGCTGTTATCCAAGTGTTTTGTTATTTAAGTTCGTCAGTATAGTAAGAACTTTTATCAGTCACCTCTCATGTTAACTACGTTGTTGTCTATCTCAAGCCATGTGCCTTTATCAGGTCATGATGACGTTGCACTTTTTGAATAACATCGCTAATGATGCTGAATCAACACAAAATTCGAAAATTAGGTCATAATCGCTAATTTGAACAGTGGGTAAACTGATAAATAGAATACCAAGTTCGCGTCTTTTGATATCAAGTTTACCAGGCTTGGCTTTGAGAACGCATGTTGAATCGCTCGGCAAGCCTCGCGATGTCAACAAGCATTCTCAAAACCTTGCCTGGTAAACTTGATATCAAAAGACACTTACCTGGTATTCTCTATATCTCCAGCCTATGTGATATTTTATACTAACAATTGTTGCTATATCAGTAGCGAATACTGTCACTTGTTTGCCATGGCAGCGTTTAGATAGTAAAATATATCACATGTGAGATGCCAATTCACATAATGCTTGCTTACATCAGGCCACGTTCCAGTAACAATGGCCGATAAAATGCATGGTTTAGCGACTTTAAACTCCCAATAACTTCATTGTTTGTGGTCAGAAACTGAGCAGATTTGGCGAAAATTTCTTTTATACAGCAAAATTAAAACTTCTACAGCAACTCCATTTAAGTGAAGTTTGACATCATCAGTGTTTATGAAGCATTTTGTTTAAACAACAGGCATTATCAGTTTTAGAACTCAAACTGTTAAAACACAGGGCCTGGCCCCGAGGTTATAAAACTTTTTCCATGCTCAACTCAGCTGAGCACAAAATTTATCCTGCTCATAAATATTAAAATGCCAACAATTGTTGGCATTTTAACATTTATTAGCATGATAAATACAGCATCTGAGAGACTTAAGCAAGAAATGTCTGCATTAGTTGGTATTTTAGTTTTTAAGAGCAGTTGAAATTTTGCTCAGTTGAGTTGAGCATGAAAAAAGTTTTATAACCTCAGGCCTGATCTGGATCCAAAACTGTTTTCAAAGATTATAAGCAAATGACAAGCGCCACTAGTGGGGAAGAGTCAAGATGATTCCAATTGACTAGTACTGAGTTTGTTCTCTACTTCAGGTGATAGATTCCGTTCTTTGATAGAGGATTCCTGGTGGATAGGTATAATAGAGGCTCACATTCCATTCCAAGAAGAGTTTCCAGACAGTTTATTCCAGTGCTTTAAAGTCAGGTATGTCACTGTATGCTTATAGGCCTAGTCAGATGTTGAAAGTGTTAGCTCAAGAGCTAGTGGGTTACAGCAGAACCATTAAAACCATAACTGCAGCATTGTGTTTTATTGTAAGGGAAGCAACTGTATCTGTTGTGTTATCATGATGACAATGTAAAAAAGACAGTGAGGATCAGGAATCGATGCAATCAAGTACCATACCTGTCCCAGGATACCAAATGGGAAAGTAACAAAATCACAATAAATATCACAAACAAGAGCCAAGAGGTCAGCCCTTTCCCTTCAGATGACCACAAGACAGCAATGAGTAGACGAGAAAGCATGACAAACACAAGACATAAATAACACAAATTATCCACAAAAAAAGTACTGCCTTGGAACGGTCAGTAAAACTTGCACAGAAATGATTGCATTCTTTCCAAAACATTTTCTTTTAAACAACGATGGTAGAGTAGTCTCCAACCAGCCAGCACATGAGGTTTAGGTACTTATTGCATATACATAGAATTCTGTGAACATGTATTCATAACTATCTAGTGGGGCCAGTAGTCTAATTTTTGGCCTGAACATCTATCTATTTCCATTCATTTTTGTGAGTGAGCAGCGAAGACAGTGGCAAGACTGAGTGGATGTACGTGCTTGTCTGAGCCTTGACTGCATTCGGGAAAGTCAGCCACAACTCGAGAATCGAATCATGGCTAGGGTGTATGTAAGGAGCATTATACGTAGTACTATGTACCAAAAAGCTCCATTTTGTTAGCCAGAACTGGCTTATGGAAAATTAGTTCTGTAGCATGTTGGTTCAGCTCTATTAAAATCGATTATTCTGATGAAGTTTAATCAGCAGAATAAATGAAGTTTATGTTTTTATGCCCCCAAAGGAACTTTGGGAGGCATATAGTAATCGCACAGTCCGTCCGTCTGTCCGTCCCGCTTTCGTGTCCGGTCCATATCTCCTATATTCTTTGAGATAGGAATTCCAAATTTGGTTAGTGGATACATCTTGGGATGGCAGAGTGTCGCGTACCATTTTTAGGTCACTGTGACCTTGACCTCTGACCTAGTTTTTAGAATAATCGTGTCCGGAGCATATCTCTTATATTATTTGAGGTAGGAATCTCAAATTTGGTGTGTGGTTGCATCTTGGGATGATGAAGTTTCGCTTACCAAAATTGGGTCACTGTGACCTTGAACTTGACCTCTGACCTAGTTTCTAGAAACTGCATTGAGTCTGGTGCATATCTCCTATATTCTTTGAGATAGTCATTCCAATTTTAGTGTGTAAATGCATCTTGGGATGACGGGGTGTCACATGCAGTTTTTGGGTCACTGTGACCTTGACCTCTGACCTAGTTTTAAGAATTATTGTGTCCGGAGCATATCTCTTATATTCTTTGAGTTAGGGATTCCAAATTTGGTATGTGGATGCATCTTGGGATAGCGGAGTGTCATGTACCATTTTCGGGTCACTGTGACCTTGACCTTGACCTCTGACCTAGTTTTTAGAATAATCATGTCCGGAGCATATCTCTTATATTATTTGAGGTAGGAATCTCAAATTGGTTTGTGGATGCATCTTGAGATGACGAAGTGTCACATACCCTAATTTGGTCACTGTGACCTTGAACTTGACCTCTAACCTAGTTTCTAGAAACTGCATTGAGTCTGGTGCATATCTCCTATATTCTTTGAGATAGGAATTCCAAATTTGGTGTGTAAATGCATCTTTGGATGATGGGGTGTCACATACCATTTTTGGGTCACTGCGACCTTGACCTCTGACCTAGTTTTAAGAATTATTGTGTCCCTGGCATATCTCTTATATTCTTTGAGTTAGGAATTCGAAATTTGGTGTGTGGATGCATCTTTGGATAGCAGAGTGTAATCGACCATTTTCGGGTCACTGTGACCTTGACCTCTGACCTAGTTTTTAGAATAATCATGTCCAGAGCATATCTCTTATATTATTTGAGGTAGGAATCTCAAATTTGGTGTGTAGATGCATCTTGGGATGACGAAGTGTCGCGTACCATAATTATGTCACTGTGACCTTGAACTTGACCTCTGACCTAGTTTCTAGAAACTGGTGCATATCTCCTTTATTCTTTGAAATACGAATTCCAAATTTGGTATGTAAATTTATCTTGGGATGTTGGAGTGTCACAAACCATTTTTGGGTCACTGTGACCTTGACCTCTGACCTAGTTTTTTAAGAATTATTGTGTCCAGAGCATATCTCCTATATTATTTGATGTAGGATTCCCAAATTTGGGATGGTGATTCCTCTTGGGATGGCGGAGTGGTGCATACCATTTTGAGTCACTTTGACCTTGACATTGACTTCTGGCCTCATTTCTAGGTTTTTCATGCTATATTACTACTAACTTTCCTCAAATGTGTCTTATGCTAGACCAATTCCTTTGGGGTTATTCGTCATGTGTTTGTGACATTTCTTGTTTTCAATAAAATTTCGCTATAGCGATATTTTATTGAAAAAAACTAACTTCATTTAAGCCTTTTGTTTTGCTGCAATCACACTTGTTATTGTGTTAACATGGTTTCTGTGACGTCAGCATCACGTTATCAACCACATTATCAAAGCAGATCCTCGATGTACATCCATGGTCTGATTCCACGGAATTTCGTGGAATTGGGCGAGGTAGTTCCGATTGCCTTGACTGCTGGCTGATGTGATTGGTGCCAAATTTCAAGGTTGAAGGTCGAAGGTCAAAAAGTGTATCTTATTGTAAATGCATCTCTTCCTTAATGGTTGGACGTAGCTCCCTAAAACCTTGCAGGTGAATAAGCCACATGATGTAGAAGGTACTGAGCAACATTCTATGTGATATTGACCCCTAGGTCAAGGTCGAATAATTTATTTTCTTGTAAATGCATCTCCTTAACAGTTAGACATAGCATCTTCAAACCTTGAAGGTGAATATGCCACATGATGTAGAGAGTACATTTTGTGTGACCTTGACCCCAAGGTCAAAGGTCAAATAATGTATTTTCTTGTAAATGCATCTTCTCCTAAATTGTTGGATGTAGCAACTTCAAATTTTGCAGGTGCATAGGTTATATGATTTGGAAGGTACAAGACAACATTTTGTGTGACCTTGACCCCAAGGTCAAGGTCATATAATGTATTTTCTTGTAAATGCTTCATCTCCTTAACCATTGGACATAGCAACTTCAAAACTTCACAGGTGCATAGGTCATATTATGTAGAAGGTACTGAGCTACATTTTGTGTGACCTTGACCCCAAGGTAATAGGTAAAAAAGTGGCTATTTGCAATGGTGTACCACTGACTTCTCTAATATTGGCTGCGTCGCGACAAAACCTGTCTTCGGGGTTTTGGACAAAGTGATATTCAAACCAGCCTAATCAGCTACAGAGACTAGCTAGAAAATTGAAATTTTCTTTGTAGCAATTCTAGATATTATACTTTCCATAAAGCGAATAACAAAGGCGCTGATCAGACAAAGCATATGCGTAGGCTGGTCTGCGAATTTGTTGTTTGAAAACCCCATAAGACAGGTTTTCTCACTCGAGGCCCATATTATCTTGTTAACTGTTGGACAATATCTCCTAAAGCCTTTGAACTCTCAACCGGCCTACATGAGTGACATGACGTAAAACTAGTCACTTTTAAGCATAAAAAAAATGTTGCACTATGTATGAAAATGTTTTTATTTTCACAGATGGGACAACTCCGATAGAGAATTTCTTAGTCCATGGGACTTGGAACCCATTGATGAAAATAGTAAGTATCATTCATCCACTAATATATGTGTAAAACAACCATTATCAAAAAAAAGAAAAAATTGGTTTTCAAGACCATGTAGGGGATAACTGTATTCCAGCTTTTCATTTCAGGAGGTATATCGTCGGATATACGGTCGGAAATTTAGTTTTAAGGCGACACATAAGCGGAGCCATAAAACGTGATTTCCAAACGTATATCCGACAATATACCTCCACAAATGAAAATTTTGAATATGGTTATCCCCATCCAAATGCACTATTAACATCCCTTCAAAAAGACAGTGAAAATGTCCTTGTTGTGCCTTTACGTCCAGCGACTGCAAGCTGCATAAAACCCCTTGCCAGCTGCATATATTCACTTGTCAACCAATGAAAAGCGACATTACGTAATGACGTCGGGTTTCCGACAGTATATCGCAGGATATATTGTTGCAAATTTATGACGTTATCCAATCAGAGGTCGCGTTGCATTTGCCAGTGCATTAGAATTATCGTTTAATGCAGGTCAAAAGTATTGCAGAATGCTCATTAAGCTACCATTTGTCATTAAGACCGTTGGTTTGTCTTTTTTAGTGGCTGTTTTACATAGGTTTTACTGTAGTCAGAAATTGCTTTTTTTCAAATTTGCTTGTGTACAACCTGCTCAGCTAAATAGAATAACTGGAATCTTAACCCTTGTCCCGCAAATTGATATGGCACATTCACTTATTATATTTTCCACCCAGTTCAGTTGTGTGATTTCATTAAAAACAGGTGGGAAACGAGGCTTGCCATGACTCCCTGGAAATGACTCGTTGTCCAACATGACAAAATAGGTAAATTCTTAATGCATTCAACATGTTTTAGGCATTAAGTTTGAATAAAATTTGAAGAACTCTTTGCCCCCTGGGTAATTTTTCATGCTTCTTTTGTCGTCTGCTGATTTTTTTTCAAATTCAGCTTTTTTGAAAATTCCTTCAGGAATACCATCAGAGTGTCAAATAGTTTTGGTCCAGATCAGGCCTGGTGTTTTGTTGGGCCTGATCTGGGTCCAAACTGTTTGCAAAAGTTATCAGCAGACGACACTAGGAGATAAAAAGTTAATCCTTGAAATTTTAATGTTGCAAATTTTCCTAAGTGACCCGATCGACAATTCAGCTTTTGTTTTTCATAAGAATACGGTCATGTGCCTAAAAAGGCATGTAGGTTGTATTGTACATATTAGCAACTGAGCTAATTTAGCTTGTCTCATATTAGTAATGCTTGTCTCACATAAGTAGTGATTTTGCCAACAGCAAACTAACATAGGGATCACTCAATATTGTAGATAACCTGGCCACGTAGCGTAGTCGGTAACATGTCTGGCTACAGATACATGTCTGACTGCATATCCAGGGGTCGCGAGGTCGATCCCGGCCCGGTCCCATACTTTAGTGGAGATTGATCATGAAATAATTTCTACGGTCATTCTCCCGCCTTCCGCTGAATCTTTCAAGAAGGGTTGTTGTCAGTTACAAGTGAAAGTATGTGCAGGAAGTACTGGTTAACCGCTTGTTCAAGCTTGCCCAGGAAAAAAGTGTGGTTAGGTGAACTGACTGTCCCGACATGACCATAGCTGTTGACTTGGGACGTTAAGCAACAAAACAAACAAAATCAAAAGAAAAAAGTTTATGTGAGAAAAGAGTTTTTAATTTCCAAACACCGATGCAATGATTACACTATGAACTCAACTCCTGTTTCCTGAAAATTTCCCCATGGGCCAATTCTCAGACATAATTTCTCTTGTAATTCTTATTGCTGTGCAATTTGTTCATGCTCAAAAACAGGATATTAGTTTTGTT
The DNA here is from genome assembly GCA_964019695.1 of Loripinus fragilis. NCBI lineage: Eukaryota > Metazoa > Mollusca > Bivalvia > Lucinida > Lucinidae > Loripinus > Loripinus fragilis. The sequence goes on from OZ026517.1 coordinate 85,429,147, forward strand.
GTTGCAATTTTTATGCCCCCACCAAAGAAGGTGAGGGGATATATTGTTTTGCTATGGATCCTGTCAGCATTAACATCTGTGTGAGGCTTTCTTGTGTTCAAGATATCTCATAAACTAGCTGTTGGATTGGCACTAAATTTGCATGGATATTAACATAGGCCCAGATAAGGAAATTTTATGAGCGTAAAACTGTAATTATTTCCTTACCCATCAATTTAAACATGTGTTTTGGGTGCTCAAAAGAACCGTTTCATTGAGACAGTTCTTTTGAGTACCAACAACATATGTTTTGGGTGAGAAATAAAGAAAATAGATTTCCAATACGTACTCTTATCTGGAGGTGGTATATAACAATGGAGGAATGATGAAGACTTGGTTTGGGTGACCTTGCCCTAATTTTCAAGGTCACAGCAGAGCTAAATAGGTCCAGTTTGAGTTGTGTTTTGAGGGGACATATCTGTTTTCAGTGGAAGCAATACTAGTTTGGTGTGTGATCATTATTATGTTAGGAGCATTGCTTATTGTCATCTTTTTCGTCGCGAGAAAACCTGTTTTCGAGGTTTCTGACCAGGTCATGCTCAAGCCAGCCAACCAAGCTACAGAGACTAGCAAGAAAATTTAAATTACGCTTGAAGCAAGTTTAGATATGATACTTACCAATGAGCAAATAACAGAGGCACTGATCAGACAGTAAGATGTGCAAGATGGTCTGCGCCTCTGTTGTTGGCAAACCCCTAAGACAGCGTCGCTTAGCGTCGAGGCCCATTTGTGCATGAACTTTGGAATATTTGTATAAATTTGTGGCAGTAACCAGTGGGAATGATCAGCTTGAGATGAAAAGAAGAATAAAACATGAAAATTTGATCATTTTAGTATCTCATGAAAACATTTGACAATGCGATATTTACTCCAAATATTCACACAGATAGACGCTAGCAAAAAGGTCTACCAATATCTATCTGCTCTTTTGGGACCTGTCAAATCAATGTTTTTATGGTTTGCCATTTCATCTGCTTCAGTTAGTCAACTGGCCATGTTAAATTTTTAACTTGTTTGATTTTTTTTCACTTACAGTAAAACCTGTCTTAAGCAGTCACTCCAAAGAAGACCAAAAATTGGGCTTCATGACCGATTATTGCTTAATGCAGATCAAAAGTATTGCAGCATTCTGCAATACTTTTGACCTTCATTTTAAGCAATGATTGGTCTTTAAGACCTTTGTTTTGTCTATTTTTGAGTGGCTGCTTAACACAGATTTTATTGTACACTCCTCCTCCACCCCCATTCCCCTCTTCCAATAGCATAACACTAGAGTAGAGTAGTGTCTAGATTGCTTTAAAATATTTTGCTGGTTTTGCTAGACCGCTTATTTAATTATGGGCCTCGGCGCAACAAAGCCTGTTTTCGGTGTTTTAGAAAAATCGAGACTCAAACCAGTCTCCTCAGCTACATAGACTACAGAGATTAGCTAGAAAATTGAAATTTCGCTCTTAACAGGTCTAGATATGATACTTTCCAATAAGCGAATAACAAAGGCGCTGATCAGTCTGCGCAGATAACAGGTTTTCTTGAATAGAGGCCCATATGAGGATATGCATTGGAATGATTTGAATCCTTACAAGGAGATTCTTTCAACGAGAACAGCTGCAACATGTAGTTTCATGTAGATGTTAGGAAAATATTTAAGTTGGTCTTTTGAAAAAAGGCCACTTATTATGATTAAGGTTGCAATTTCACTGGGTCTCCACCAAGACATTTGATATATTAGTTTGTGTTCACACTAGAGACTAAGCAGATATTCATCTACTCAGTGGATGTACTGAAATTTATGTACCAACTTGCAACTTGGTATGCATTGACTTTTTTTATAGAGAAACAAAAAAATAAATTTATTTAGGGATAACTGTATTCAAAATGTTCATTCGCGGATGTATATCCTCGGATATAAATTTAGTTTTACAGTGACGCCTCAGTGGAGCCATAAAACATGATTTCAAAAATGAACATTTTGAGTACAGTTATCCCCATTCTAATGCTCTTGTAATATATTTCCTTCAAGAAGACAGTGAAAATGTAGGATGTTGCGCCTATAGCCAGCGGCTGCCAGCTGCTTAAAACCACTTGACAGATGCTTAAACTCCCTCGTAGGCCAATGAAAAGTGATGTTTTGTAATGATGTCGAGTTTGCGACAGTATTATATGCCGCAGGATATACTGTCGCAAATTCATGCTGTTAACCAATCAGACATCGCGTTACATTTGCAAGTGCATTAGAATGCCATTTATGGTTTGAGAAAAGGGTATATTATACGCATAATCGCTGTATAAGCTAATGTTTATCATTTTGGTGCTGGTGTGAACACAATTGTTTTAAGGTCTTAGGGAGGTAAATCCTGTGAGGTCAACAACATATATGTGAAGCCAATATAGTACTAACAGTTTTCCTTGGTGCATTTATTTGTCGTTGTGGATAAATTTTATTTGTTTGGTTTTATATAATTTTCTAGGAGTAACCCCGTCTGAAGATAGAATGCATGGCAGAATCAGATATTTCGTAGAGAGCTGTGCTAGGCTCTTTAATCATACCAGAAGAAGTACGATAAATTAATTGAGAATCAAGATCTTTTCATGTTTTAAATAAATTAAGAATGAATTAAGAAGTATCAGAATTTTAAACCGAAGGTCTCGAAGGAGTCACTACTAGACTTGGATAATAATTTTTTTAAGTATTTTACAAATTAAATGCTTTTGTATTTTAATGCACTTTAAATAGTAAGTTACAAGTTTATAGAAGAAAGTTTTAATTTAGAGTTTTAATAATATTCTTTTATATAAGCAAAGAATATTACAAGAAATCTTATCTGCATCAGCATGAAATAGTTAAGTTACATATAGAAGTGCAATAGAGCCAAGTAGGCAAGTAATGTGTGTGGTATCACAGAATTTCCTTCTTCAATGCATTTTCATGTATTTTAATGCCATGTAACATAATTATGCAAACTTAAATTATGTTTGTTTTGTTTGTTTGATTTGGTTCTTTACGTCCCAGTCTACAATCTTTCAGTAACCTTGGGACAGGTTTTCCTGGGTTGAACCAGTACTTAGCTAGGATTAATGTGTCTTGCTCAATGACACAATGCGGGGAGCGCAGTGGCTCAGTGGTAGAGTGCTTGACTCGAGACTGAGGGGCCGCGGGTTCGAGCCTCACCGGCGTCACTGCGTTGTAGTCCTTGAGCAAGACACATTTATCCTAGCTTAGTACTGGTTCAACCCAGGAAGACCCGTCCCTGTTTAACTGAAAGATTTATGATGGGACGTAAAGTATCAAATCAAACAAACAAAATCAAGGACACAATGCAGTGATGCTGGTGAGTCTCGAAACCGCAGCCCATTGGTCTTGAGTCAAGCACTCTACCACTGAGCCACTGCGCTCCCTAAAGTTAAACTTAAATTATGAAAATATGCATCAACGCAATACATTTTTAAATGTCTCCATCTGTTTTAATTCTTCGAATATCTTGCTCAAACAAAACATGTTTGCTCATGTAATGACCTTTTTGGAAGTTACAAAAATCCTTTAAGGACCTCGGACAGTCTCCTATTCAATCTGCCCAAATTTTGACACCCTGTGGCTAGGATAATGCATTATTGACAACTATATTTTTGTGCTTAAATCAAACCCTTACATTTAGTGCACCTAGCAATATAAAAATATTTGGAAAATATTGCATATTAATGCCAGGACTTCTGGGTTTAGGGTAGGGGGTATTTTTTGTGACCAAATTTTATTTCTCAGAAAGTCAAAGTTTTGCCAGGTACTCACCTAAATTCACAGAAATATAATGTTTGCAGCATAAAACTTGAGACGAAAATAATAAATTTGCATACAATTGAGGTTTAGAAGATTTCATTTTTTCTTCTAAATAAGTGTGCAGTCCATGACTTTTGACTATTACCGGTTATATTTCAAGTTCAATCAGTATGGCCTGTTCACTGAGGTGTATAATAACTGCATACTGTATACACAATTCTCTAGATAAACACAATGTTTGAGCTTAAAATTGTACATGTTTTCTTACTCATCAGATTTAACCTATAATTTGGTGCTCAAAAGAACCGTCTCATTGTGACGGTTCTTTTGAGTACTGTATGCAAAAGGATTAGTGGGGGGGGGAAGCACTTCAGTAAAACTTTTTCTATTTCCGATATGTTGAATAGCAAACACAGTGTTTTCAACCCATATTTTTCAATAGGTACTTGTCCAATGAGAAAAACACTTTTGCGGATAATTCGAGAGTTGAACCTACTATCTTTTTCATGGAAAAAATATCATTTTCTTTGAAACTTTTCTCTGGCCGTTTTTATGGGCAATCCTTCATTAAGACTGTCCGAGGTCCTTACCACTTTTATCCCTTAGACCCATTTTGCCAATAGGAGGCCCAAAGAGTATCTGTATAGATACGCCGGCCTTCATAAATATAAATCAAGTAGTTTTGCATTGGCCAAGTTATGGAACTAGGTTACATCAGATGGTGGTTCCATATGGACCAATTTAGAATAGATCTGTAAAGATACCTAATTTAACGTGGGTAGTCTACGAAAGTCCCCACTTGGTATGGATGGAAGGATTTATTTCCATCAGAGCCCACGGTGCGTGCCATTACCTCCCCCATTATCCAGTTGAGGCCGATACTGCTTGGAGCAGTACCCGTTTAGGTTACCACCCAGCACTGAATTTATCAATTGATAGACCCGCCGCTACCGGGAATCAAACCCGGGTCACCAGCTTCGTAGTCTAACGCACTAACCACTTGGCCACAGAACCACCTCTATAGAATAATCTTGCAGTTGGTATTCTAGGAAATGCACTGAAGTGATTGGAAATGAAAACTGTGTATGTTTCATATGGCCATTTGCCTAGGCTTCTTCTGTGAGTGTTGATTTTTCTGCTTACTAACTTGAAAATTTGAAACAGTGCAAGTCAGAGAATTTTAAAGATAGCAAGTGGAAACATCAACAATTAACCATTGAAGAGCCAATCATGGTGACAACTCATGAGATTAACCTTTAATGTACCAATCGCAACAAAGTCGTCTACTTTTCTCGTCTGCTGAAATATTTTAGAAGCCTTTCCAGCAAACAGTATAGACTCGGAACAGAAAGGCTTGATATTTCTTATGGATAATCTAATAATGAATTATGAAACCTTGAAATTGCTCTCTGATTTTTTATTGAAATATTGTCTGCTGCCATTGCTTGATTCTATTGCTCTTCTGTATTTGGCTGTTTCACTTTAAGTTAATGCCTTTCAAATATAATTTTATAGAACAGTTCTACTTACGTACTTGGTTACACCACTGTAAAATCTCATCACATGACAGGAAGTATTGTTGTTATCTTCTGGTTGCGAATTACAAAAGCATGCTGGGATACCGTTTTATTTTTTCCTCTCCAGAAAACCAATTCTGACGTTGAACAAGATTTTATTTCTGTAATAATTTAAAATAAAAACTCATGTTATTAATTAGTTTAGTTTAAACTTTTACTGCATTTTAACATGCATGAATGCTTTGTTGACTAAACTATAATTTTTAATTTTAAGAGACCTAAATCATGTTAAAACCTTTATGATAAATTAAGTTAAAATAGATATTTTAAAAATGCCATGCTCACATATTTATTACACAATACATGTATGTGCAACTTTATATTCTCTAAGTTTAATTAGAAACTTTTAATTGCATTTGTTTTTATTTTAATTGTTATATGTTTAAGTGTTTTGCAATATACAGCGCAGTTTCTTTATAACACACCTCTATATATATGAAAAAATGAGGGTTCTGGACCAAAAAGTGCCATCCAGAATTCTCAGGACCTCTGGCATTGCTATTTTAGCTAAAAGCATTGCTATTCGAGTGGGGGTATACATGCCTCTCAGAGCACTTTTCTAGATATTGGTAGGATTTCTTGGATTTTATTGACTTCTATACCATAAAATAGTCTGGCAAACTGAAAAAATGTTTGTGTAAGATAAAGGATTGAAGAAAATGGTGACATAATTGTAATGTACAGTCTGTACAATAAGAAACGCAAACCATACATAATCTTTGATAACTAGAGCCCTATTATAGCTAAACATTTCAAATATGCAGGGTACTTAAACATTCATGTCTTTTATCAGTTAGTCAAGTTTCCTAATGTGTCCGGCTTTTTTACAACATGTTTTGTTCGTCATTCAAGGGTACCCCTAAAACAAAAAGTCACGACACACAATATGTAATGATCTGTCATCATATCCTTTGATTAACAGACTCCATATGCCGTTTCATATTTTGGAACGATTGTTTTGTTGTTTTCCAATGCTCTTCTGATATCTTGATAACGTTTGCGAGTTGCTCAGACAAATGAACACTGTTTGAACTTTCTTCGAAAACATTGTAAAGAACATAGCCAAAGAATAGCCAAAGAATGGTCGTTCTAGCATTTTACAAATTTGGTGTCTAGAAATGCAATCATATTGGTCCCAGTCACAAATGGTAATGATAACAGCTTTCTTCATGAGAATTCTTATGTCCAAAAACACAACTGCATACTGGCCATAAAACGTAAAGTACCATAAATTTTAAGTTAAAAGGCTTCTAAAATTTACAGTTCGCAAAATTAAGGATTGAAATCCATGTTTAAGAAATGTCGTGAAGAGCAAAAAACTTGCATGGTATCGCAATGAAAATACTCGCTTTGATGTTGATTCTATTGCAATAGAAAATGATATTCAATGAACCTGAAGTTCTTTGAAACGATTGGAAATTTGAATCACGATGAACATTTAGAAGAAGAGTGAGATATAGACTTCAATTAAAATTATCACAAAACACGTCAATTCATTAAGTTATGGCAAAAAAGCCAATTTTCAAAATCTCTGGTATTTTTTTTTCAGAAAACGCGGTTATTTTAGACCTCTGTAAAGCCTCCAATTTTGCGAAACATAAAATGTTCTATGTGTTTCTTATGTGCTAGTTCAAGAAAAACACAATCAAATTGGCATTTTGAAAATTAGATCTTCATAGGAAATCTTTGGGTAAAAAGTAATGATTTTAGACTTTTACTCCCAAAACAGATCTCAAAGTCCAGTTTTAGACGAAACTCTATTGTAAAGTTCCTTATTGAAGGACCAAGCCACTGAAATAGAATCATTTTGAAAATCAATGAATTTTACCATAAAAAGAATTAATTTAAAAGTTTGCGTTTCTTTTTGGTCTGAGTGTATCTCACACCTTAAAAAAGCGCAGGGTTCAATTCATAAGAAAAAGGCAACTTCACAGCGCTAAAAGACACTTGTCAAAGGGGGAAAATTTCTTGTTTTACTAGTATTTGTTGCTTTTTTTTATGTTAGAAGTGATTGCCACAACAGTGTGGGCTTTCACTTTAAACAGAGATCCAGATAAGTGATCGTTCAGAGCATGAACCTTTTTTTAATTATCATAGTGAGGTGGTGCTTTTGAGGAGCTGCCAACTGCAAAATACATGTATGTAGTTTGAGAACCAAGCAAAAATACACCCACTTGTCTTGATCTCTGTTATATTAAAGTTATTGTCTGTTTTGTTTTTCATAACAATGTAGTTAAAATGCTGAACCTCTTTTTGCTTCATCCATTGTTTAATGCTCAAGCATACCAGCTGAAGCTTTTTGTGTGTTTTTTTTATGCCTTTAGGTGTAAGTTACAATATACTCTTACTGAATTTCCTCTAATAGAGAAGTTAGATGGGCCAGCTCATGAAATTGTGTTGCATAGATATGCTCTTTAACTCTTAAAGCGCCACCTATAATTTGCAGCAGACGACAATTTCAAATTTTGCGGCTTTTTCAAAAATAACAAATAAGGCATCATATGCAGATGATTCTCATGAAATATCATACCTTTTTTTTTCTTCAAAAATTGGGAAAGATGTCGCAAAATTTGTCGTTTGCTGCAGTTGTGATGGGCACTTTAAGGGTTAAACATGTAGTGGGAGTAGAAGCCTGCATTTCAACCGGAACCTGCTTACTGTGTGTGAACAAAAAAGACTGATGAGACTGAATGTTTGTGCAGACTTGTTTGAGCCTTTGCTGCTCTCATTTGAGCCATCTTTTACAAAGTACCAGTATATCATTTATGCTTCTTTTCTGGCATCTGATCGGCTGAAAGGTCAATGTAGAATAAGGGATTAATACATGGCCACCGCAACGTAACCAGGCATATCGACTAAGCTATCCATATTTTTCAGCAGCCACGTTTTAAACTTTTTATTGCATGTTTATGTGTGGGTCTTTATGTCGCGACAACATGAATGACCTCATTTATGACGCTGAGGGTACACACAAGGGCCGTTTTGGATACACACAAGGGCCATTATGGGTTCATGTGAGGGCTGATATGGGTTCACATGAACCGGCTGTTATGGGTTTGGAGTCACGAGCAGTATCAGCCTGGGTATCTAAGCATTTTGTTACTTTTTTTAGTAAAACATGTAATGATTAAATATAGTCAGTGACTGTCATGCATGAACTCATCAAGGATGAAATAGTACATATGGCATATGTGTAAGTATTTTTTAAATGCTCATTTGCAACCACTCAGTGTGACTAGATGTTTAAGAAGTAGATTCGCGCTTGCAGTGATTTGTTGCTTATTATATCACTGGCTGGAGGTCAGTTGTTAAAGTGAATAAATCATGAGCGTGAAGCGTGAATGATTTATCCCCTTACAACTGACCGACCGACAGTGATATATTAAGCAACAAATCACTGTCAGGGCGAATTTATTTTGATTCTCACACACAAAAAGATTAAAAATATGATTGAATCCTCCATAGTCTATAATGATTCCGCCATCTTAAAAAGACTTTCAGAATTTCCCGCAACTCTTGTTTGGACTTTAACGCGTATTTTTACGTACATTTTGAATGTCCAATAGTTGTAAAAACTACGTTACGCTGTCTACTGTGCGATAGATGACGTCATGAAAATCAAACTGGCGACCGAGTGACATCACGCCTGTCCGTGCCCAGTGCGTGCAGTGATTTATCAACCAATAAATCACTGAGTTTAACCATTGGCTATATAGGCGAGGTGTGTTAGAATTAGAATTTATGTCTGAACCCTCATCTGCTTCCATATTTCATGTTTGCAAGCAGAGATGGCTCTGACCAGACAGCACTGATCTAATTTAGCTTTTGCTGGTACCTATATGATAAGTGCCAAAATCTTGTGTACAGTAAAACATGTGTAAAACGGCTACTCAAAAATAGACAAAACAAAGATTCTAATGAAAAATGATGGCTTAATGAAGGTCCATGGAGCATTCTGCAATACTTTTGACCTGCATTAAGCAATAATTGGTCTTGAAAACCAATTTGTGGTCTTTTTGAGAGTGGCCATTTTACACAGGTTTTACTGCACTGGTGCAAGCCCTTTTGAGATTTAAAAATCTTTTTCTGCTGTTTCATAACAGAAAGCAGCAAATCTTAGCATAATAGGCAAGGAAACAAACCATATGTTAACACTTGTCCTGCCAAATGAATTTGAAAATGTCATATTCACTTCTGTTTCCGAGCCAGACCAGTCCAGTTGCATTATTTCAATAAATTTAGTGGATTCTACGGTGTAGATGAATTTAAAAAAATTTTTAAAAAATACCGGGCCGAGTAGCCCAGTCGGTAACGTGTCTTGCAACAGATGCCAGTCTGACTGTAGATCCAGGGGTCGCGAGTTTGATCCCGGCCCCGGTCTCATACTTTCGTGGAGATTGATTATGAAATAATTTCTACGGTCATTCTCCTCCCTTCCGCTGAATCATTCAAGAAGGATTGTTGTCAGTTACAAACAAAAGTATGTGCACGAAGTACTGGTTAACTGCTTGTTCAAGCTTGCCCAGGCAAAAGTGTGGTTAGGTGAACTGACCGTCACGCCATGACCATAGCTGTTGACTTGGAACGTAAAGCAACAAAACAAACAAAGAATTTAAAAATGGCATATTCACTTCTGTTTTGGAGCTAGTCCACTTGCACCATTTCAATAAATTCAGTGGCTTCTATGGTGTAGATCCTCATCCGATGGCTTCGTCAAAAGCCAGCTGATCTTGATTTACACTGATTTCTAAAGAGGATATATCCAGATTCAGCAGGACAAGGGTTAAGTATACTTACTACTGTCTTGCCAATCAAGAGTGACAGTGACATATGGCTTTGTATACAATTTCTAAGTAAAACACTAATGTGTACACTTCACTTGAGATAATGCGAAATACGAATCAATAGATCACTTGTGTATTAATCTATCCTCCGGATAGGTGATAGGATTAATACACCACTGATCTATCGACTACAAGTCCCTGATAACTTTGTAAATAAAACATAGAGTCACTGTCACTCTTGTCTGGCAGGACAGTAGAATCAGTAGAGCACAGATTATTAAAAAATAAATTTGATTTATGTGGATTTTATTGATGGGTCAACTCTGATGAATGATCTTCAAACCAACTGAAGCCGAGAGTATGCATGATTGATAAAATACATAAACAATCAAAAATCTATACAATTCATTAGAGGGTAAAACGTTTTCTTCCAATCAAATTGCTTGAAATGATAATAACGATGAGAAATTGGAATAATATTAGTCTCTGAGCTCAATTGCATTCAGAATAACATAACCTCGGTAGAGTGTTGGCCGTTCTTGATGAAATAGGGTTAAGCCAACAGGGTTAGAATGGTGCATAGCCTGTACTAAATTCTTGTCTTTATTAACTTTTCACATGTATTAATTTTGTCAAATGCAGATTTTATTTTTGGCAAAAAAGAAAAAAAAATTACAGGAATACCATCAGTGTCAAACAGATTAGGCCAGATGTTTTCTGGGTCGAACTGTTTGTAGAGATTATCAGCAGACCACTAGCAGAGAAAGGTAAAAATATATATTTTTTTGATGCAGTTACTGTATGTTTACTTTTTCTTTATTACAGGAGCACCATCAGTACTTGGCGGGGGAGTCCATGTTACCTCACAAGAGTTACAGTCACTGCTTTATGTGCCGAAATCCTCTGACTGGCCAGACGAGGGAAGGGACCAAGAATGTGACAGGCTGGCTCGCGGCTGGGAAGAAATTATGCAGCACTCCATAGCGGAACCTTTCCTCACCCCAGTAGATCTCAATGTTTTCCCATCTTACTCATGGACAGTAGAATATCCCATTGATCTCAGTACAATGAAACGAAGGCTTGAGAACAGATTTTACAGGTAGGTCAAATAAGATTAACAATCCATCATGAGTGTCCATGTAGGATAGAGATATCTTACCCGAGAGGTCGGAATTTATCCTGACTCCTGAGGGTGAGATCTCTCTTTCTCACATACCAAAGCATACGAGATCGAGTGATCCCTATGTAAGCTCGCTGTCGGAAAAATCTGTCCCACATCGCTACCCATGTGAGATAAGCATAACTATACCTGACAAAAAAAGAAACGCACCACTTAGGACTGTTCAACTCTCAGCTAAATCACAAGTGATAGGCCAATTTAGTTTATATCAGTGCAAAGGTATGTCAGTTACTGCTGCGTCACACGTCTTTTGCAATCAGGCGTCGAAATTGTGTTAAAGAAAATTGGTCACGAACCAAGTGGGGGTCAAATTGCAAAGTCACGGGAAATAAGCGTTTTTATTGTGCTCTCTTGCTGGATAAGTTCAAGCAATTGGATTCATCTCAGTAGATCAAATTGTACCCAGACACTTATTCTTTGCAAATTTTATCTTTAAATTCATCATTTGCGATAATTGAATGCTAGGTAGCCCATGTTTTGTGACTACCCTTTGGATAACGATTCCACACTGGAGATAAACCTCACAATTATTAAAAGACTTCAATATTGTTTTAATCAATTTAAATGATCCTAACTGATGACAATGGGTTTTGGAATAACAAAAAGCATCAATAAACACATTGGTTGACTTACATAATGACAACATATAGTTTTCATAATTTGCTAATGTAAAACATACTCAGAATTTTATGTAGACAGTAGCGTTAGATTAACGCTTCCAAAACTCCTTTACTCTTCACATTGATGTGTTTTGTGCATACACAGTGAAAGTACAGATACTCATCTACGTCACATAAAATTTTTAGCAAATTTTGATCAGAAATGAATATTTCATGACAACTATCATTTTCGTATTAAAAGGAGATCTTAATGGGAAAATCGTAGTGGTGCGTTTCTTTTTTTGTCGGGTATAATACGAGATAAGCCACACGCGGCCGGTTGCTAATGTGAGATAACATTTTTGGCGCATGACTGTATTCCTTCGAAAACGAAAGTTGAATTGTTGTCAGTCAGGAAAAAATTCTATGTTGAATTTTTCAGCGATTTCAGTCGGCCTTCAACTTGGTTTAAAAGTAAAACTGCGCATTTTTACTTACAACCTTTATTCAATGCCTTGAACATGCTGAGTGCATTGCGAGTGACATATTTAACCTGTTGTGTTGGGCATTGAGTGACTGAATCCACCGGGACGGGGAGCCTTGACGATGTAAAAACACACCACACACACATATTTTCCTCAACAAAATTACTTACTCGAGTTACTGTGGCTGATAAGCTAGTTCTTGTAAATCCATTTTGATGAAATGACCATTTGTTCATTGTTTAATGCGCTGTATATTCGCCGTTTCAAGTTGATTTATACAGTGCGCGTCATTGACTGTAAACATCGATCTCAGTGACGTCACCAACAAAAATTACACAGTACTGTACTGTACGGTCGTGGTATGTGAGAAAAAGAATCCATCATTGGTGTTCAGTGGTTCCAGAAAAATCCCAACCCTCGGGTCCACCGTTCAGTGGGAAACTCGGCAAGCCTCGTTTCCCACTGGAATGGTGGGTCCTCGGGTTGGGATTTTTCTGTCCCCACTGAACACCAATGATAGATTCTATTGATCCTACATGGACAGGCTTATGATGAATAATTTTCCTACCACTTTTTCAAGCTTTTTTTGTCGGAACATAAAAATCCCATAAAAGTGGAAATTAACTTTTTACTTATTGTATACACAGTAATTCTAAGCTCACAAGTGTGTTTGTCATCATCATCATCATCATTGGGTTTTGATTAAGGAGCATCTTCAACATCAGTGGGCCCCTCTCCAGGTAACTTGCTAGCTGCACACAGAGAAGATCTTACTTTGGGTAAGATTGCCATTTGTATATTTGTAGCAAGGTTTGATGGCAGAATGCTCTTCCTTTCACCAACTCGGACACTTTCGGCAGTCCAAGACCTCCGCCTTTACTCTACTGACTTGGGCTGTCTGCTCCACTGTTGGCACATTGAAAGAGTAGTACTCTACCGTTGGGCCACTGCTACAGTACAGGGAAGTCCGCCTGTTGACTCCAGCTGTGAAGCTACTGTCACCCAGGTTGTGACAGGCTACTTTTTGGCATAGCTGCCACTTTCTAGTTTTGTGTAGAGGCCTAGAGAAAACTCCTAGATGGGTGACCCTCTTGGGTTAATGAACCCAATCTACCCACATGTTACAGGTGGTACTGGCTTACATGCTTACCAGTAGCAAGATCAATCTTGAGAAAAAGACCAATCTGGTCCTGACTGCAAGACTAATCTGGACCTGACCTGTATATCAAGTATAAAAAACAGGTGTAAATAATTTGCACCATGTTAATTACAGGAAAACATGATTGGAGCATTAGTTTAGATGTAAAATGCAAATGAGCATACTGTACGGCTCTCTATGCTGTTAGTATAATGTTGCTGATGCCATCATGTGACTCTAGTTTTGTGACATCATTAACCTCTAGTGTCATCAGTAAGTGATGCTTCAGCTTGAATCAGTGATTTTGTTTCACTGAGATGCAATATATTGGTTCTGTTGGTGTGTCAGTCGATGTGACGGCACAGCTGCAATATCAACGATGGATGGATTGTGGACCAACAGGATAGGATTCAACGAATAGGATGAATGCTCAACACAGATGAAGATTGGAATTTTGGAAATTTGTAAATGGCGCGACGCGTTTGTCATGCTTAACTACTAACTTGTCAGCGAAGCCAGGGGACGGGAGAGGTTAAAAAATACCTCTTCCGCTTCTCGCAGACCTGCAAAACTCATCACCAGAATACTAATAACTAACCATTAACCACTAAAACACTAACAACTAAACCCTCAACCTTCCCACAACTTGCTCTGTATGTGACGGCCATGCTTATGCATGCCCCGCCAAATTAAGGTTAATATACAATAACGGTTTCACACGAGAAACCCGGAAGGTATATTATTCTTTGGAAGCCTCAAGCAAAATTTCAAGATAGGATGCTGGGAAAACTCAGAACACACACACATGTTCTGAGTCTTACCACACTCGAGCGGGGCCCTTCCCCCTAGGAATAAGCCCCGTATCCCCCGCTTAAAACCCCTTAACAATAGGTCATCTAATGACGAATGGCCATCTTTTGGATATGGAGTTAAAATTTTTAAGGAGCAAACAAGTGAGATCTCTCATGGGATCATCAATCACAAAAGAACACCGACTCCTCGCCACCCGCTCCAAAAAATTGCAACTGAAATATAATTAAGGAGGCAAAACTTTATTTCCAAAAGCTTGCCCTAGGGAAAGCTAACTTTGTAGACTGATGTCTGCATCTTAGTAACTGGACGGAAGTGTGGAGTGGAACCTGGATGTTGTCCCCACTTGATACATCAACTTGCAGCTCACCATTAGGGGGAGCGGCAAACTTAAACAAACAATAACAAAACTCCTTGCCCTTCCAGGCGGAATAAAAAACTTACACTTTCAGGAACAGTGGAGGTGACACTGTGCAGACGAAATTGTCACGTCAATCCCCAGAAGATTGAAACCTGTTTAAGAGCATTTCCAAAATTCAAACTAATTAATGCCCCACACCTTTACTTAACGCAGATAGGCGTAGGATAAGGGCAGGATACAGCCCGAATTCCTTTTTTGAAGCCAATGTGGGTGCATTAAACTGGGTGTGCCTTGTGTGCTATATATGCCTCGTGCGCAGGGACCGCGTCACACCGACACAATAACCGAATAATAAAAATAAATATAATGGTTCTAGGGAGCACAGTGGCTCAGTGGTAGAGTGCTTGACTAGAGACAGAGGGGCCGTGGATTTGAGCCTGACCGGTGTGACTGTGTTGTGTCTTTGAGCAAAACACATTTATTTTTGCTCAGTACTGGTTCAACCCAGGAAGACCCGTCCCAACATAACTGAAAAATTGTTGACTGGGACGTAAAGAATAAAATCAAACAATATATTGGTTCTTTGACTTTCCTTTTTGAAGAAAGGGGATATTTTACTCTGCCCATGTAAGAAATCTGTCACATGGTCTTGTAAGATAGAAATTTATTACATAAGCTGACAGCCTACATGTATCTTACATAGGTCAAGGTGGGAGAAAAGACAGCCTATCCTTTATAGGTGAAAGTGGGAAAGATGAGCTCACAGCCCATCTTACATACTACGGTGAAAGTGAGAAAAAACAGATTTCCAAACTAAGGCTGTACAATTGTTATGTTTGGTGTAGCTTGAATGCAGTGGCTTAAAAGCATTCATGTCATAAAATGTATTATTGCATAAAAAGCTGTGTTGCTTGCTATTAACAGCCATGCTTTAACTGGCAAAACCCCATGTAGTAATCAAGCAATTCACACGCTGTTGATGCACAGCTTTTGTACTTTACATATACGCATTCTAGGCTGTAACAAAAATTAATGTCATCAACAGTAGTGCATAGAAATGAACGTAATTTAGTGACGTTAGAATGACATAAGTTGTTGCTCTGGAACATGCATTTTGAAAACCTACAAATCCTTCATGCTTTTGCGCACCATTATAGTAGTACAAAAATGAAGCGCTTTTCCAAAGTTTTCAAGTGACAAAATGACTTTATGCAATAATAATGATTGTTTTTCAGATACACTAACATCTGCTAGACCCCTCTGGGTGGTTAAAACCATCGCTTTTCAGGTTTGGGTTTCCACCCTCGGGGTCCAGCAGATGTTAATGCATAGAAAAACATGTTTGATCCCTAAAATGACAACATATGACATAACTCAAAATCCCACAATTGCAGCCCACAGAAGTCAGATTACCAATCCGACTCGCTGTGGACTGCTTTGTATAGATTGGCGTGCTCAAGGTAAGCTTTTGCTATGTCTGTCAACAACTGCTTCAAATGACATCTCCTCATTCACTTGGTGGAATTTCATTAGATGGACATAGTCCTACAAACAAAATCGCACATGTTCAATCTCTGACAATTAATCTGAAATTTGCCTTATAGTTAGTTGATGGATACATTCCTGTTTAAATCTTAGCATTTCATACTTTTGTTGTCTGCTGATTTTTTTTCAAAATCATCTTTTTCAAAAAATTCTTTCAGGAATACCATCAGTGTCAAACAGTTTGGATCCAGATCAGGCCCAACAGTTTGTTGGGCCTGATCTGGGTCCAAACTGTTTGCAAAGGTTATCAGCAGATGACCCTATAATATTAGACAAAGAGTTATAGTAGGCGTGGTTTTTCGGAAAAGGTGAATTCAAGCAGAGATATTGGACTCCAACCCCTCTGTGTCCTTGTGACTGTCTTCAACTGTTATATTTGATTGTTCCATATTATGTAATTTCCTTGTATATTTGCAGGAGAATCACATCTGTTCAGTTTGACATTCGTTACCTCGAAGTTAACGCCAACAAGTTCAACGAGCCTCGTTCTCAGATCTGTAAAAGTGCCAAGATCATAACAGATGCATTGCTCAATTTTGTGAGGTAAGTGCCAGTTTTGCTTTTGTTATAGATATATGGCCTATTGTTTTAACCCAGCCTAGCATCCTTTTTGTGAGACATAAGCAAACAGTGCATTCTTTCTGATCAGGGTTTTCACTGTTTGCTTACAGAATGTTGTGTTAAATTTGTATTAAAATGAAAAAATCAACCCATCTACCTTTAAAACAGAAATGGACTGGTCCATTTGATAAGAGTGGGGAATTCCTTTCACTTAAATGGGTTAAAGCTCCGCTTAACGAACAGATGAATTGGATTTCATAAAAAAAGAGAATTAAAGCCACTGATGGAAAAATAAAGTAACAAATCAGAGGCTCTGATTTCAAAGAGTGTCTCTGATTGTAACAGCTTGCTTTGATGTTAGAGTGCACATTTTCAGCAGTCTGAATGTCTATGTAACAGATTTTTGGTGTTGAAAATACATATAAGCACCATGGTAGACGAAATCAGTAGATCAGGATCTACCCTGGTGAATGTAGGAAGCGTCATGAACAAAGTCAGTGACTTTGATAAGCAAATTTATGCTTTGTTGGCCTTTGAAGCAAGTGCAACTCAGACCATATCATTTGAGCCACCGCATGTGATTTCCAATAATGTGGCATTTTGACAAGTGTAGACTAAGACAAGCCTGTGCAGCCTCCTGTTAAGCCAAGAAACTCCAAATTATGTTCAGTTAGTAGCTTTACACTCTTAGAATATTCAAGCGACTAGCAAATGCTCTGACCAAACTGTGCATATGCACAGGTCTGTCTGAGCCTTTGCTGGTTACACATACCACATTGTTGGAAATCTCATGTGGCGGCTCATTTGGTTTGAATATACTTAATTGCTTTGTACATAGAGCAAACATATGGACCAGCACTTGATTTTGGTACTTATCGCGTATGTGCATAAATCTCATTTACCCGGTAGGCACCCATGCTGATATATCATGAGTGGATAGAGGTCTAAATTTTGGTTTGAGTCTTCATCTGCATCCATACTTTATGTATGTGAGCAGTGAAGGCTCTGGCAAGTCTGCATAGACTCACCTGAGCCTTTGTTGCTTGACAATGCGATAAGCAGGGGTGATAGTTTTCAGGATTAGTCCTGAATTCAGGATTTTGAGGCTGACTTTCTGTAGCCTCAAAGTGCTGAATTAGGCAGATTATGATAGCTTCTCTTCTTTTATTATAGGTTTTTCTAAAGACAATTGACCTTTTAAATTTGTCTTACCTCACTACCACTGAGGCTTTTATAGGGGGGTACCAATTATCTCATGAAGTAAACAGGCTAGTATCCCTTATAAACTGGCAAATATCCTCATATTTAATTTTCCTAAATATTCAATATTCCTGAAAGTATAGAAAATATTGAACACAGTATCCCATATCACAGGAAGTAAAATGGATAGTACGTATCCTATATCACTGGAAGTAAAATGGCACATATCCTGTATCCCTAAAACCCCTATACAAGCCTCATTACTAGGGGTCACAATAACTAGGCCAGTTGTGACCTGATTTCACCCAGATATTATTCATGCTTTAAATTTATCAAGATCTTG
Organism: Loripinus fragilis; assembly: GCA_964019695.1. NCBI lineage: Eukaryota > Metazoa > Mollusca > Bivalvia > Lucinida > Lucinidae > Loripinus > Loripinus fragilis. Next base: position 85,447,541 of record OZ026517.1, read on the forward strand.
AACAACTTTAAATTTAGGGTTTGTCCAATTTATGGTTTCCAAGATGGCCTCCAAAATGTAGGCACCTATCAGTCTACACTTGTGGCAGCAATACTAAGTCCTGAATTCTTCTAAATTTCATTGTACATGACTTTAATCAATATCTTGGGCATATTGGAATAAAAAATTAAAAAAAAGTTCCAGGATGGCCACTGCAATGGCACATTTTCTATTGTAAGAAAGTAAGTACACTTGACTTATTTCTAAAAAAAAATCTGTTTTCCTGTTTTACTTTCATAAACATCTCAGTCAATGCCCTCAACTCTGATCATTGCCCCATTTCAACTTAGGACATTGTGCAGGAGCCTTTGTCAGAATCTGACAGCACTGGCTGGCTTCAAAGCAATTATGTATTCCTCTAAAGAAAGGGACTAAAAGACTACGGAGGACTGGAGTTGATTTATAGAATATAATGTGCATTTCATTTGTCCATGTTACTTAATACAAGCATTTATCAATCATCAAATGTACTGTAATACAATATTGATCCAATTGCATTAAGTCAATAATACATGTACATGTGAATTATTAATCATAAATTAATATTCCAGAAAAAATGCCAACCCACCGGCCAAATTAATATAAGCAAAGCAAAATTAAAGCAAGAAAAAAAAAACAAAGGAAAAGGAAAAATGAAAAAAAATCAGTAGCGGATCCCTATTTTTAGAGCTAGTACTTCCAATGAGGCCATGGTGCAAGAAGGATCTTACCTTAGTGATCCTCCATAATTTCCGCCTAAGTTCTCAATAAATGAAATAAAATGAATTCTCAATAAATGAAATGTCTCCTGAGTAGGATGGTAGGAGTGGGGGGGAGAGTCCTCAATCGCACCCCCCCCCTCCCCACAACTTCACTATGGATCCGTTACTGATGGCAAAGCAAAAAACATGTAAAACATATAAGGCAATAGAGTGTTAATAGGCAAATTATACCAGCCTGCATTAAGCGTTGTTGTCAATTTACCTTCAGAGATTATCACAAACGTCCTATCTAAGGCATTACTTTGTTACTAAACAATCTAAGAAGACTGGTAAAATTTAACCCCATAAACACATGTAGCCACAATCAATAATGTAAACACACCAAATTACCGTCAAGTTTCATTTGTTATCGAGAAGATCATTGGTTCACTATTTATGGCTACGATATAAATAGAATTCGGTGTCCTCAGAATGCTAAAATTATCCAACCGATTATTGTAAACAACGTCTTCTATATAACTCGGATCAATCCTGTATGTTTCAATAAGCGTCTAAACGAACGATTATAGAACAGCGAAATTAATGTTTGTTATTGTTTAGTAATAGTTCAAAATGTTTTAATATCTAGACCGATTTGAATTGATTGTGGCAAAAAGCTTAGCAAAACAGCACACATAAAACAAAACAACAATACAAGCTAACAAAACACTTTGAACATTAACACAGATCTTACCAATTAAACGTTAAACATGAGCTAAGTCTTCCAATGCTGTAAAATAATCACAAGCTATGATTAATGTCTACCTGAGAATTTAAAATGTCTTACACACTATTGTCAAACTTTTCAAACCTCAGAAAGCCATATGTCATACTATACTTACAGATTTGAAATTACACGCAGGAAGAAACGTTTCAATACATTCGTTCCTTCAGTATTTAAATGCAAACCTTTATCACACTTTGCAAATAGACCAACCCTAACTGATTTAGCATACATAAAAGGCTTATATGTACATACAAACTTGAAACGCATAGACTTGCTCATAAACGCTCTCAGATGTTTGTTTATGCTTCTGATCATTGGGTCACTTATAGTATGGTCCACAGGCCTTGGAAGAATGGCTGATATCACAATCTGGATTGAAGGCTTCTTTTTCTTACAAATGCCTACTAAATTGCCATAATCTGAAATAATGCTGTTATATGGGGCTCTGTTGTCAATGTCATTAGTCCCTGCATGTGTGATTACAAAATCAAAGGGAATTAAATCAGCATCGCCAGAGCCAATTTTTGAAACAATTTTAGCAATCGAATGCCCACAGAAGATTTGCAATGTAACTCCTTCCAATCCAGATAGATGTTTAGCTATCGAGTCAGCAATGATCGTCACTTTTCGATATTCTATAATAATAAAAAAAAGAAAAGGAAAATCAATTCATTGTTAACATGCTGACTGTATGTAATCACATAAAAAATGCTAAAACAATAGACACATGCATTATCAAATAAATAATATTTATCGAGGCGATGACTGACTATTATGGATCAGTTCCGTGCACAATGCCTTGAAATTTTTGAAAACAAATGGCATGTACTATTTTTAGCATTAATTTATGTACATATATCGTCAAAGTAAATTCATCCATACACAATAATGATTTACTCTGTTTGAATAGACAATTTATCGAAACAATCTGAATTTTCAGAAAATGTGTATAAGCCAATAGTGCTAACTGACTATTGCGAGTATACCCCTACAAAGAGCCTGGAGCTCTCTGAAAAGACATAAAAATTGTTTCTACCCAATACAAGCCAAGGTGTACACAACCTCCATAGCACTCTTATAACATTTGAACCAAACTTGTTTTGAGATACCAGAAGGAATATATAACACCAATAGTGCTAACAGACTATTGCGAGTATCTCCATGCAAAGTGCCTCGGAGCCTTCTGATATACCAACCAAAGATGAATTCAGCATGATAGTTTGTGCCAACTATGTACAATTAAAATACTTATTTACACAATTAAAATGAGTACTAGCTGATGTACTCTATCACCTATACCACTTAATACCCACAAATTCTCGGACCATTTCATATTGTATGCCTCAAAATTTCCTCCTTCATTCTCTTAGCAACACTCGTTTTGTCTTCCAGACTAAACTGAAGATACTTTTTGTATGCATCGGAGTGCCAGTCCCCGTGTAATTGGATTAAATCAGCTGGTACCACGGATTTAAAGGCAAAAGTACTACCACCACGTCTAAAGCCATGAGAACTGTAATCCTCAGGATTTAGGCCAATTGCTTTGATCAACAACCTCAATTTTGACTGAAAATCTTTGTAGAAAATGCACTTTTTATTAGGTAAAGTGAACAATGGGTCATCTTCCTTAATATCAACCAAATTGTACATATTTTGAAAACCTTTTACTGGACACAGAACTGACTCTGGTATTCGAACTAAAGGAGTCTGTAATACTCTTTCTCCAAACTGAATAGTTTTTGACCATCGAAAGGAAACAAACAAGTGTTCTGAATTAATTTGAACATCTTTGCGCAAAAGACACTTTCCATTCTTTAAATCTGATTTACTTGTAGGAACCAAATTAGATTTTCTTGCAAATAAGAAGGCAAAAAGAAATAAACACCAAAAAACACTATCTTTAGGGTCTGAAAAATTAAGTAAGGTTGAAAATTTTAGCAATATTTCTGGTGTGATAGCTTTTGCTTGTTTAGGACAATGAGGCTGTAACCTAGCAATACCTCTAATGCTTAAATTCACTAAAAAGTCATTGATATGATCTACAGAAAACCCTAACAAATAATGCATAGTTTTAATCCCACAAATGTAATTTTTTATAGCACTTGTTGATTTGAAAGATCTGCTCAAAAATTGTGAATATAGGCATAAAGTCTCTGTATCTGCTGGCAGGTAAGACAGATGGAAATAAAAACAAAATAGTAGAAATGATTCCCATTGAATTCTGAGATTCTTTGCTGTGCTGTCTGCAAAGGCACTCTTTCTAGTAGTTCTCAAGTCTGATTTTAAAGTCTTCAATTGTGTGTCTGAAAAAACATATAAGTGTTACCAAGAGTGAATAAGGTCAAAGAAACTGGTAGGAACATGACATTCAACCAAATCATAACTTTGTGTTGCTGCAAAGAACTCTACTCTATGTGAATAATCTATATCCCACCTTGAAAGACAATCTGAAATGCGGTTTGCTTTAGACTCTAGTTGTACCATTTTTATTTGAAATTCATGCATGGCTGCTAAAAAGGCAATTTCTCTTAAACAATCTTGCAAAATTTCATCTCTTGCTTTCCCAGAATTCACTACTTGACAAATACTTTGGTTATCATAGAACATTTGTATTCTTTTGCCTTTAAAATTGCACCCCCAAAGTTTTAAACAAATAATCACAGCAAACATTAATATAGTAATATGGAATTGATCATTGTGAAATTTTTCTGGAAAAGCAGTATGAAAATATTTTCCTTGCCAGAAACCACCACAACCTTGTAAACTGGAATCACTAGAACAAATTTCATCTGGTTCACACCATTCTTCATATAACATGAGAGAAACTCCGTTATAAATGGGCAAAAATTTATACCACCACATCACATCTTTTTTGACAAAATTTGGAATTTGAACTTGTTTATGTCTACTCTCCTCTAAATGAAGTGCTCTAAGCCATTTTAGCATCCGTGATATGAATATTCTCCCTGGCCTTACACATGCAGCAATAAAATTGAGTTTGCCTTAAAGAGACTGCACCTCTTTCAAGCATGCAGTTTCCTTGTTCAACCAAGTATTTAGAAGAAATTTGATCTCTTGTAATCTTTCAGGTGTAACCTCTATTGTCATCTTAACAGTATTGAACAAAATACCAATAAAAATCATCACTGTACTAGGTGGACAAGCCTTATTTTTGGCTTCCTCAATGCCGCATTTGTTCAGAATTGCTCTAAGAGTATTGAAAGAAAATGAAGCTTTCTTAACAGTGTCTGCTGAAGCTAAATCGTCAAGGTAATTGAGTATGCAAACACCAATTTGAAACATGATAAATGAAATGGCATTAGTAACTCTTTGACAACAATAGGCAGAAGATTTTGCACCCATACTTAAAACAGTATCACAAAAAATGTGCTTTTTCCATATATAGGATACCAAATTGTATTGAGAAGGACAAATTTTTATCTGTCTAAAGGCTTTTCGCAAGTCAATTTTGTATAAAAGACACCCTCTTCCCTTTGCTTTAATCAACTGGATAAAATCATCCACTTTCGGATAAACCAAATCCATTTTCCTACCAAAAAATTCCTCATTATTTATAAAATTGTTGACCGCCAAACTTCGAGGACAACTAAGGTCTAAAATTATTCTTCTTTCAGTTGTATCCTTTTTTGGTACAGAATTTAGGGGTGAAATCTTTAAATCTGACTGAAATGGATTTTCATTGAAAGGACCCAGTATAGCATTGGAATTACTTTCCTTCTCAAGATACAACAAAATATCTTCCGGGAAATCATCAGCCCCTCTGTGATTTTTGTACTTCCACAGATCACTCTTCTTAACAGAACTTAATAATGTCTCATTGTCATTACAACCTAAAGGAAATCCAAATTCTAAAAGGTCACATACTTCAATATCACAATAATCTACCAATAAGGACCTCATATAGTCAATATTAATTTTTTCATTTACTGGAAATTTACAGCCTAAAAAATTTGGTAGACCAGACTCTTTGACTTTGTGATGAATATCTAATAATTTCTCAACCTTTTCTGTATTAGAAACCAAGTTATTCATTGTTACATTACAAATTTTACAACTTTTTGAATGTTGGCATAAATGTAATCCCTTTCTTTTATTGGTCAGTATATGTGAACTCTCAGAATCTGGATTTTTCAATTTATTTGATGCTATAGACTCATAAGAACAAAATTTGGGAAAAAAGGTTTCAACTAGACTTTGTTTATCTTCAGAAATTTTCATATTAGAAACTTCACTGCAATACAGTCCGTTTTTTAGTCAATGGCTGGCATGAGGGCAGGCGGAAGAGCACTCTGGATGTTCCAGTTTTGCTTTGTCTTTCAGCCAACATGTAGCTAAAATGTGTGACTGAAGCCGCATTCGACCATTAATTGTATCCAAATGATTTGATTTCTTTGCACATTTGTTTCTCTGTTAAGAAGAGCAAAACCATGTTCTATCTTCATCAGATTGCTTTCCAGCTGCCTTGCCACCACTCTTATATGCTAAAGACTTTGATGCTGAACCTTTAAGTATATATTACGTCAAAATAGCACTCTCTATTAGCTGCGAGTCATCAGCCCAAGACTTCTTCCCAAGCTCGATTTCACGCAACCAAGCAGCGTAAAAGGCTTTCAAGCCTTTGAATTCATATGTGGCATAAAAGTACACTATCTTCTTCAGAAGTTTCAATCTTCCTTGCCTCTCAGTAGAAGATATGCCATCCTCGGAAATAATCTCTAACTCACCGGCTATAAATAATTTGAAGTCAAGCTCGTCATATTTAACCTGTTTGTTAACGTGCTCATATTGAAGGTGAGCATGAGGCCACTTCTGAGGATGACGTACCTTATCTGATGCTTTGGCTTTAATACCAGACTTTTTCTTATGCTTATGCTTTTTCTTCTTCTTTTCATTTTCACTAGAACTATCCTCAGAAGAAGAACTGCTTTCTGAGCTACTGCTTGAGGACATATCAGACAACAGGCCATGCTTTTTCAGTTCTTTTTGAACCTTGTGTCTCAACTTATCATCTGCTCTTAACTGCTGTATTGTAAGTTCATCAATCTCACAATCATCGTCTTTTTCACGACCAGAGGAAATCTCATGGGACACCGGTACCTTTGACTTAGATTTCTCAGTTTTTGTATCACTTCCAGAAATTAACACAGAAGTCGTACCTCTTAAATTCTGCACCTTCTGTCGTTGCATTTCGAGCTGCCTCCGCATCGTGTCTTTCTTGGAGCCATGGTTAGGCGACGCTCTTCTTCTTTCAGTGATCGCATCTCTCTCTCCATTCTTAGCATCTCGAGATCGTCATCACCGCTGACGTCTCCTTCGCCAGAACGAGGCTTGGCATGTAGGGAATCCCTCATATCGCCCAGACCTCTTGAGGCAGCATCAAGGGAACTCATATCGCCCATTAAGGCATCTGACTTTGGCTCTTCCTCAATACTACTCATTATCTTGCACTTTTGGCTCTTCCCTCTATGTAATGACTTATAATCAACCCTGGCAATGTTTCTTAGGGCTCTGGCAGAATGTCTCGACCCTTCTTCGCCAGTCATTAATTAATAGATCTACCAGAAAAAATGTCACCTGTATTTTATTTCAGGAATTTATTCTGAAATGTCACGGTTTATATCAACCTGATCTCTTCTCCGTACACAGTTGGGCATGAATCTTGTTGTGGAGTCAGCAGACAACTATTCTGACGAACGATCAGCAAAGTTTCTTCGCAAGATTTTTAACAACAACATGGACAATCTTTCTTTGTCGAAAATCTATTCAAACTGTGCGCCTCTTTTAGATAATTTCCTTTATATACAGGTTGAACAACTAAAAATATCAACCAATCAGAGTGATTGTTGTATAAAACTCCGTAATCGGGAATTCTTTAACTTATTTATAAACGAAAATTATTTCAGAAGAAATACACATCAGCAAGAGACCTATTCGTTTCCATAATTAAGTATTTTTAATAAATTAAAAATTTCACCATGAAACTTTTTGAAACTGTTTTCGTGTTCAACTCAACTGAGCATTAAATTTATTTTTAATAAATTAAAAATTTCACCATGAAACTTTTTGAAACTGTTTTTGTGTTCAACTCAACTGAGCATTAAATTTTACCTGCTTATAAAAGGTAAAATGGTGAAAATAAAGAATCTTCTGGCTTTAAAACTCTCATATGTTGTATTTATCCTGCTGATAAATGTTAAAATGCCAACAATTGTTGGCATTTTAGCATTTATCCACAGGATAAATTTCACGCTCAGTTGAGTTGGGCATGGAAAAAGTTTTTTAACCTCAAGGTCTATTTATGTTTTCAGTGATATTACGTGTGAAAGCCCAGTGCCTTTGATCAACAGATTAAGTGATGGTCAGCAGTTCCAGTGGAGCACCTCAAGTTCCTCAGATAGCGGTGAAACTACGGAAGATTATGAATCTCATGGAAATAAGAGAAGAAAGGTAGGAACAATGTGGGCCTGGACGGGAGAAAACCTGTCTTCCGGAGTTGTGAACAACAAAGGCGCAGACCAGCCTACATATCTACGCAGTCTGATCAGTGCATTTGTTATTTGCACTCTGGAAAGTACAATAGTTTAATTTGTTACAGGCAAAATATCAAGATTCTAGCTAATCTTTGAACCTAAGTAGGCTGTTTTGAGCACAACCTAGTTCGGACTTGGAAACCCGACAAAACAGGTTTTCTCACGACGAGGCCCATACAACAACCTTCCATGGTAGGGTTTGAGACAGCATCCAATGCCATCCATTTGTGTTCATTTCAACATTCAGAGTATGGGGGACACCAGGACCCTCAGACTTAGAATATAGGGAGTCAATTGAAAACCTGATAGGTCATGTGCATATGATGCCGAGGCACTATGATGTACTATGAGATAATTGTATGATGTGCAGTGGTAAAACTGAATTGGTGGCTGTACCTTCCCAACTGAGAATTTTGAATATTTTTATCACTATTCTAATGCTCTCAGATACATCACCAATGTTATTTTTTTCCTCCTAAGGATCATTATGTGTCTGGTATTACAAGGCGTTTTCTGTTTACATCGCACAAACATGATGATTTTTTTCATGCACACCTTTCAATTTTGACTATTTTATTTAAGAAATAGATCAGCTCCAGCAGTGGATTGTTGAGTAATAATTCACTGTTTGTAGGTCAGTTGTAAAGAAGATCAAATCACGAGCGCGCAGTGCGAGTATTTTATCTTCGTACAACTGACCGACAAACAGTGAATTATTACTCAACACTTCATGCACTTGAGCTGATCTTTTTCGATTCTAACACACAATAAATGACAAAAACATTCGAAGTCTTCAGCTTCTTCCAACTTTTGCCATTTCACTGAAGAACTCCCTCCAATACTTAGACTTTTACATGTAATTGTAACGTCTTTCATGCGTAAAAAACGACGTAACACCGTCTAACACCATGAATGACGTCATTTTCCAGCGACGTCAGCTATCACACACTTAAGCTGTGAATTATTGTCCGATATATCACAGTTTGTTACCGTTGGCTCTATAGGCGAGGTGTGTTAGAATTTAGTATAACATTCACTTTACCAATTATACCTGAAAACATCTAACTCTGACTTTATCAGGATATTGTGATGATGTCACTTATAAACCATGTACATCATTTCCAATCTAACCAATTTATAGATCCCATATAACTTTTTTTTTGTGTGTGTAGGTAATACGGCAAAGTAAGAATTTCAAACCCATGCAAAAGCGCCAATTTTCTTATCAGATATGCAATTATATAAGAATCTTATGGGTGTGTGCCTCAAAGTAGAATAAAAAAATTTTTTTAAATCTTTGGGCATATTTCAAATAAATGATCTTTTTTTCAGGGGGAGGGTAAAGGAAGAGCAAAAAAGAAGAGAAGACTGGCTGGCCCAAAACTTGATCCAGATGGTTGGAAGATAGAATGTCGCTCACTGCTGGATACCATCGCTCAGTGTGAGGATTCAGCACCATTCAGGCAGCCAGTAGATATCAATGTCTACCCGGTAAGTTATATAAGAATGTTCACTGAGATTTAGGGTTTGGTTGAGATGCATTTCATCATTAAAGGGAATGACGTATGCAGCAATATGGTAGCAAACATTTTGCCCATAGACACATTCTAGACCCTGGGGGTGGGGTCATTAGGTGTTTTTTTCTGAAAGTAGTCATGTTGCATATCAAATTAAAGTGAATGGAGCATAGAGTACCATGCAAGCACATATTCTGTCCTTACACACCTCCTCGGCACCTTGGGTGGGGTCAAGACTTTTTTTTCTGAAAGTAGTTATGTTGAATATCAAATTAAAGGGAATGGGGCATAGAAAACCACACAAGCACATGTTTTGTCCTTACACACACCCTTGGTCCCTGGGGTCAGGTCAAAATGTCGAAACATTTTTTTTTACTGAAAGTGGTCATGTTGTATATCAAATTATAGGGAATGGAGCATAGAGCACCATGCAAGCATATATTCTGTCCTAACACTCACCCTCGTCCCCTGGCGGTGGGTCAAACAGTCAAACATTTTTTTCTGAAAGTAGTCATGTTACATTTCAAATTAAAGGGATGGAGTGTAGAGCACCACATAAGCACATATTTTGTCCTTACACACCCCCCTCTGCCCCTGAGGTCGGGTCAAAAGGTAAAAAAAAAAATTTTGAATGTGGTGATGTTGCATATCAAATTAAAGGGGAAGAAGTATAGATTAACATTGAGGCAACAACTTTGACCTTATACACACCCCTGACCTCTGAGTCTGGTTGAAAGGTCAGATATTGAAATTGTACAGATAAGTATATTTTTATTGAACTAAGCACTAAAATTAGTTGATAGGCTTTTCTATTATGATCTGTGTGATACCCAAGGTGAACTTGGTGTTGGAGAAATGGGATTTATGTTTTGTGATTTACACGTTTCTTTAAAATAATCCTTTCTCGGAGGATATAATACGACTAATTTGCCTTGTTTGACATCTGTTTTGACAAGCGACACATCCCATTCTCGGAATTCTAGTTAAAAGAACATAACATGTAATAGAATTTAAAGTTACTCAATGTTTTAATGTATGGTACTTAAGCTAATGGGGTCATTTTAGGAATATAGTTTTAATCTGAATTAACAAAAGGTGAATAATTAATTTTCTGTTGGACATTATTCAGAGTTCTGATTTTTTACAACATCAATAAATTGTTTATTTGATAGTTTGTGGTTATAAGAACAATTTGTCTTTTGGAATGGCCATAGTGACATTAACCCTCCTCCTACCAATCACGACTTGTAGTCTGCTTCTCTTGTCTGCTTATGTTCTTAAAAGTAGCCTATATTCCAACACTATGGACCCAGATCGGAGCAGTCTGATCAGGGTTCATATTGTTTGCTTCTATTAAATAATTAGTTGGAAGGGCACTTGAATATATGCAGCAGACGTAAAAACAGACTTTTTACTGTCAGGATAAGGGTTAATATTCAAATGAATTCATTAGGGCAATAACCAAAACTTTTTGTCATCACAAAGAGTTTCGGTTATCGCCCTAAGTATCAACCCAAGACCCCAATGCAAGCTTTAACTGGAGGGCTGAGAATGGTTGAGGGTTGATACTGAGGGCTATAACCCAAAGACCATGATATAAAATGTTTATCGCATATTCCAATTCACTGTTTTTTCGCGTTAGACGTACAAAAATGTAAGTAAAACAGAAGACTGACATAAAGTTGTGTGATGTCACACAAATTGTTTACATCTGACATATCTAATGAACAGCGTCTCGAGGCGGGCATGAAGCCTCTCTCCGTTCAAAATACTTGGTTTCCAGTTATCAGCCCGTCAGGTGGGTAAGAGACTATCGCATATGTAAAATTTTGGTTATTGAGGCAAATAGTGTCCCAAATATGTGAAAATGCTACTTATTGCATAAATGCGTAAAGTCATTCTTAAGATGTGCATACACCACTATCTAATAGTGGTACAGTCTGAAATTTGAAATTGTAGCCTTCATCTATACTCCTTCTTAGTGTGTGTGTGCAGTGAAGGCTCTGGCAAAACTGTGCGCAGTCTCATCAGAGCTTTCACTGCTCAAATTTGTGATTAGAAACAAAATCATGAACTTGCACATCTATTTATTTTCTTCAGAATTATTATGAAGTTATTGAACACCCTATGGATCTTGGTAATGTTCGTCAGAACCTGGCAAATGGTGCCTATAATGACCCGACAGAATTTACCAAAGATATGCGGCTGATGTTCTCTAACTCAAAGAGCTTCAACACCAACAAGCGCTCAAGAATCTATGCAATGACTTTGAGGCTGTCGGCTATGTTTGCTGAGCGCATCAAAGATGTGTTGACCTCCTGGAAAAGGGCCATGAAGCAGAACAGAAAACGCTATAAAAATGGGTATGCATTTTGTTTTGTAGCTTGTACCATGGCAGGCAAAAGTGTTTGGTCAAATTCATCAATACACTTGTAGTATTTTGGTTTATGGCCCTATGTGATAATATATGGATCACACATGTTTTTTCATGCATTAACATTTGCCGGGTCCCGAGGAAGAAGTTTGAACACGAGGCCGATAGGCCGAGTGCCCAATTATCGCCTGAGGAACCTGGCAAGTGTTAATGCAATGAAACAAACATGTATGATCGTTATTCTTGCATATTTTGCCTTATTCCAACCAAATACGCACTGAAAACGCTGTTAAAACATTAAAATATCCCTTTTCTTACACTGGATTTCTCTAAACAAAATGGAGTTGGCTGTAAACATTCGAACGTCATAACATCATCACAATGTCATAGCCGTACGCAACATTTTCGCAAACAAAAACATCGGTGAAATGATCAGTCTGGTCCGCAATGCTTTTTGTATATAACGTCGCGTAAATCCCAGGGCTCATTTGAAGTATTTTCAAGTTTTAACCCATGTTCAAACAGCACGTGAATCTCCTGATTTGAACATGGATTTTCATTCATTTGACAATGCTTTAAAACAGCTATACGAATAGATATCTATGCAAGAATAGTACTCAAAGTCTTAACCTATATAAGCCGAATGTCCTTTTTGTGGGATATGGGCAAACAGTGCAGACCCAAATCAGACACCGCAGAATGCGGCATCTGATCAGGGTCTCCACTGTTTGCTTACAGAATATTCTATTAAAATTGAAATAAAAATGAAAAATACCATCCAAGAACCCTTAAAATGGGAATAGACTGGTCTTTTTGATATCGATGGGAAATTTCATTCAGCTTATATGAGTTAAAGAAGAGGTTTTTTTGCAACTAAAATGATGAGATTTTTTCGGGTTTTTCCTTGTCATGAAAACATTTGTTTATGGTTCTTTTTAGATATAGCTTGATAAGATGCTTCCAGTGAATAATCAAAACACATGTTCATACCTGTCAAGTCACACGCATTGTGCTTGTGTCACATGCATTTTGTACCTGAATCATGCACGCACCCTTAGATTACTTACTCACGCGCATTTTCAAAAAACTGAATAAAATCATCCAAGAACTGAGAAAATGATCTAGTTAGAAGTAATAAATCTGATTTATTCAACCTCCTTGCCAATAATTAATGACCAAATAGTGGAGAATAGGGGTATTCCTAGTATATGAGAAATTATGGTATCACCGGCTTAGACGTGTTCGATTGATATACCAATATAACTCAGGTGTCCTAAGCCCTTTAGTCAGTACACATTATGGGATCTACATGAAAGTTACGGACGTGTAGTTAAAATCGAATGTGCCAGTGTTGCCAGTAAAAGTAAAATGGAGCCTCCTGATTTAAAAAACAGACGTGTGCTCATCTCCTGCAAAAAAGAAGCCGAAATCCTGCAAGTTAATTTGTGGTGCTTGCAGTTGAATTTTAGTTTACTAATTTTCCATTCAGAAAGCATACTTTGTAAATGTTTGAGTGTATAGCAGAAGTTCCAACTAGATCTATTTTATTATTTGACACGCTGATAGTGTTCTTGAACTAATATTTTGAGACAGTTAGTTTTTGAAAAAAGTCAGCAGATGCCAACAAAAGCATGAAAAATTACCCAGCAAGCAAAGAGTTAAATTAGGTGTTAAGTCAACCTGTTCATAATGAAAGCGATATTTACCCATTTTAGACCAATGGAATTTCACATAAAGTTTTATACAGTTAAGTCATGATGGTCTGTTGTATATACTAGAGGACTTTGAAAACGCATCACCATATTTTTGCACTTTTCTTGCTAAACGTATATGCGATTGAAAAGTTACTCGCAGGTTTTAATGAGCAACCAATAATTGGTATGAATCAGTCATTAAATTGACTGCACTATCACGCAACGCTGCTGATGACGTCACATGGGTACATACAGCATCCAGCACCTTTCTGCACAAATAAATGAAGCTTTTTGATTATTTTTATGTTTAAACTGTGGCGTATATGATGTCATGTTGCCAAAAGAGTTTGTAGACTTTTTTCTAATTTAAAGTAATTGATAACATCAAAATTTCGAAAATAAACGTCAAATTTGAACATCAATTTATAGCTCCTTTTTAGAAACATCTCCATTAGTTACCTTTATGCACGCTTTCATTGCTGATATTGATTACATACACTGACAAGCATGTGGGGGAGACGTTTTGACGTAAATCGTTGCAGGAGATCTGCTGTCATGTGATCGAGAACGTCTTAAAAATTAACGTTAACGTCACTTGCACCATACAAAAGACATGTGATACAAGCGTAATTTATAAATAAACTGTCATATGTGTATGCCCTTAGCCTCTCCCAATAAAACCGGACGTAAGAAATCGAAACTTTGAAAGGCCCAAGACGTTGAATTTTATTACTAGACTATAGCTATCAGGGTGGGTGAGGTATTTTGGTAATTTTAAAGGGGTGTAATTTTGAGCATACCAAACTGTAAATTCATTTCTATTCCTTCAATGATGAATGTGCGCTCATGAAAGAAGCAAAGGACGCAAATTCTTTGAGTCAGGAATCAAAACTAACGCGTGTTAAATTGCAGCTGAATTTGTGTCCTTCAAAATCGTCCACCCCTGTCTTAAAACGGATACTTTTATAATATCTTAAAGTAAATTTACAACCATGAAATTTCTAGGACAAACTACAAGATGGTCACACTATAATATGCAATAATAATTATTTCCCTGACATTCTCAGGGTTTGTGAAATAAAGTATTTAATGTGGGTGATGCGTTTTCAAAGTCCTTTAGTATATATTGAGGGGTCACAGGTTATAATTTAAAAAAAAGAAATTCTTTCTCTGAAGATTTATTTTGTCTTAGCAAATGGTGCAGACACTGATGATATGCTGCATTATGTTACAGTATTAATAGACTTTTCGCTTACTGTCAAGGCTGAAACTTTAATATTCATATCTAGGCATGGTTCGGCTATTTCATCTGCTAAAGAAGAGAAAACAAGTTATACTTATAATTTGGTTAAGAGTTAATAAGCTTTTTGAGCCGCGCAAATGTGCATGCATTTCATGAAAATCCTAACCGTATACACACTGAACTCATATTTATTAACCCTTAAAGTGCATAATCACAAACTGTATGTCTTTTGTCGTCCACTAAACTATTTGAAGCCACATAGATAAACATTGTGGACCCAGATCAGACTGCTCCTAGGAGCAGTCTGATCTGGGTCCACAATGTTTGCCTCTTTGTTTATGTTAAATAAACATTTTCAGATGCAGTTATTTTGCTTGTGTTTTAGGGACTAAATAATGACTTAGGTAATGGCGCAAGATGATACAGTTACTTTTGAATAAAACCACGCCTCATTTTCAGCTTTTACCTATGTCTAAGTTTGACCAGTCCTAATTACGCATTCATAAGGCGCCGCCTTTACAGTAAGGGAAAAGTCAAATAATACCTGTTTAGGGGTTTCTGGTCTTTTAAGGGTTGAGATGGGATAAATACAGTTGTAATTTTAATTCACATTGTTTTTATTGTTCTGTTTTATCAGCACTTCCTACAAGGGTAATGTTTCACGCTCAGGAATAAGATCAGGATCCAGTCGACAGTATGACAGTCCCAGGAAGTACAAATCAGGAATCACCAACGGCAGGATACATTCCTCAGACGAGGATTCTGATCTCGACTTTAGTCCCGGCCCATCCAGGTCCATATACTCAAGGAACAGACCTCAGAGAGGTAATACTGCTTCCACTGAAAATTCAGTGGATAACGTCATGTCATAAATAATGTTATGACCACACGTTACATAACACTTTCGGCGGGAACAAGTAACCTCATGAGGACATCCGCGACAACAATGCAAATTATCATTGACATAAACAAACTTTGAAGGCAAAAAAATCACATTTAAAAGGTCATATGATAAACAGAATCTTATACGAATGCCATTTCATATTAAATTTATTAACCCTGAAAGCGCCAAGAAAAAAATGCATCTGAAAATGTTGTCTGCTGAAGTAGTCTGCTGCAAATAATTGCCTAACATTACTGAAGAATTAAGTATAGATGCAAACAGCATGGACCCAGAATAGACTGCTTCTATAGGAGGATCTGGGTCCCCACTGTTTGCCATAGAGGCTTCTTAAACATTTTAGCAGACGAGAAAAGCAGACGACTTTTGTTGCGATTGGCGCTTTAAGGGTTAAACTCACCAAAGGCTTTATATATCAATTACCTATATGAGATAAGGTAATAGACCTGTGAAACGAATGAAAACATGACTTGCAAGTGGTGCCATTGTTATGTAAAGTGATGTTGTCATGTTATATCACATCTCTGTGTATTCAGGAACTTCTAGGAGCTCTTTTAGAAGTAAAAATGCAGAATTGAATGGTGAGCAAGAACACACCAGGTAGGCGGCAATCGAAAACGCTATCAACAATCTACCAAGGCAGATCAAAAACTGATAGAAACAGTGTTTTCGATTGCCATTTGTTGCCAGTGGGGCGACAAATGGAAATCGAAAACACTGTTTCTATTGTTTTTGATCTACGTTCCTCGATAGTATTGGCGTTTTGGATGGCCCCCTATCTGGTGTGAAGAATAAAAATCATTATTTGTGTTAGAGTGGATAGAAGTTCCCCGAGATCACCATTTGGCATAACTCAAGGGTATCCCAGCCTCACACTCATGATAGATTTTTATAATTTTGTGGGAATGTGAGTCCTAGATAAGACAATTATTTCACCAGGAAATAGGGATACCATATTTCACTTGATAAATCCACATACTCTTATGGTTTTGAGTGTTGAATGGTTTATAAGTAACTGAAACCATTTGCTCAAAAAAAAAAACATTTTCATAGAAATGGTCATTAAGTGACCTTCTAAAAAGCTTCTGAACATATTTGAAAATAAGTTCTAAAAATATTAAGCCAATATTACCAGGCTTTCATCTCAGGTGATCCTTTGAGGGCTATCATGGTCATCGTGTTAATCAATAATCATCAAACCTTCATGGGAATTGGCCTTAAAATACAGTCTACTCTCAATACCTTGATTTTTAGGGGTCTGGGCAAAATGTATCGAGTTGTCAGTTGTTCCAGGTAACCAATTCATGATGTAATATAGCTACCAAAGTTAGCAAAAATGAAATAAAGTTCAACTCATCTATCAATAGATCGTCATCAGAAGCTATTAGGTTAATGAACTGGCACCAAAGTTCAAGTAAATGGGAAATGAAATGAAAAGAAAGAATATGTTGTTTACTTTTTTAGCTCACCTGAGCCGAAGGCTCAAGCTGAGATATTGTGATCGGTCTTCGTCCGGTGTCTGGCATGCGTCCGCCCTCCGTACACTTTTTTCTTTAAACGACATCTCCTTCTGAACCACTGGTTCAAATTTCATATAACTTCACATGAATGTTCCCCATGATGCCTTCTTTCAAAATTGCGTAAATGGTTCGGCTCCACTGAACACGAGGGCCGGCAGAGGTCCAGAAATCTTTTAAAGTCTGGTTTTCTTGTGAGGAGACCCATATGATCCAGGGTTGTTGTTGTATACCCACAGAGAGAAGAGCAGCTCGGAGGATAAGTGGCTACAGTGACCCAGAGGAGGAAAACTTCCCCGAACCCAAGCCTGACTACTCGGATGATGACTTTGAATTAAGACCGAGATGCTCACCGAAGAAAAGTCCCCAGAAGAAAAAGAAAAGAGGTATGGGAGTAAAAGGTGTAATTTCATGAGATTTTAGTTCTATTCCTTTAGATAAGCCTGCACATTTGTTCAAGCTCTTTTGAGCCTTTTCTGCTTACACACATTAAGTAGTGCAATTAGAAAACTAATGCTCGAGAATCGAGCCTTGGATGTATGTAAGGCGTAGTACTATGTATGAAAAAGCTGCATTTTATTAGCCGGAACTGGCGTATGGAAAAATACTACTTTACCATGGGAGTTCTGTCCTATGAAAATCCATTATTTTGAAAGTTTATAAACAGAATAAATGAAGTGTTTTTTTTTCAATAAAATATCGCTTTAGAATTCTTTTATTGAAAACACATTAACTTTTTAACCTGTTTGTTTCTTTGCAATTACACTTGTAATTGTGTTGGCATGGTTTCTGTGACATCAGCATTACATTATGTAACGTCAGCTTCACATTATCAAAGTAGATTCTCAATGTACATCTGTGGTCTGATTGCACGGAATTTGCTATGGCAGTTCTGATTAAAAGTAGCGATGTAATTGAAGACTTGAGACCAAAATTTACACTTCTAGGTCCACTAGATAAATGCAAAATGCATGTGTGTGGGGAGCATAGTGGCTCAGTGGTAGAGTGCTTGACTCAAGACCTAGGGGCCGCGGATTCGAGCCTCGCCAGGGTCACTTTGTTGTGTCCTTGAGCAAGACACATTTATCCTAGCTTAGTACTGGTTCAACCCAGGAAGACCCGTCCCGACATAACTGAAAAATTGTTGACTCGGGTGTAAAGAATCAAATCAAATAAAATCAAAACAAATGCATGTATAAAGAATAACTTGACACTAATGCAGTAAGTACCAAAATCTCACAAAGTGGCTCAAATGTAGTTCTTCAGGGTTCGCACATGCTTGAAAAGTACTTGAATTTAGAGAGCTTTCATGATATGTCCTTGAAAATAAAATATGCCTTGGAAAGTGCTGGAAAATCACTCATATGCCTTAAAAGTCCTTGAATTTTTCTATTTGCTGTAGGACATAACACTGTTGATAGAGATCTAAATCAGTATAAAATTGTTGTGTCGTAACAATGTTATACTAATTTTCTAGTACTAATTTCTCCATCATCTCAGTCTAGCATTTCTGAAGTAGAATTTTAAATTTTTAATCAGGATTTTACATAAACTTTTAGTTCTTGAAAAATGTAGGATAGTCTCTAGAAGTCCTTGAAAAGTCCTTGAATTTTAATCAAACTTGTCTGTATGAACCCTGTTCTTGCATTAGCATATTTACCATAAATATTGGACAACTTAATGTCTTTATAATTCTTTCCTAAAATTTGAGCAATGACAATCGACTACCTGATGAGGTTTGTAGAATATATTGTTGTAGACATAATCATTGTCTTAGGCTAATAATAGCCATGCATGTATTAAAGGCAGTTCACATTCTTTGAAAATGGCAATAATCTAGCTTTGCAAACCGCGACTACCAACTACATATAGAGAAAGCCAATTTTATTCTTGATGGTTTCACATCATTTTTGTGGTTTGTGTTTTCTGGACATATTAAGTTTGCAATTTACACCTAAATAAAAGATCAGAAGTGCATTATCACGAATGGTCTTTGAAAAAAAAGAGACAGAAGACATTTAATAGAAGGCGAAGCCGGTCTGATGTTGTGCAAAGTCAGCATCTTTAACAATTTCATTCATGAAAAAAGCATAGACAAAGAGTGCAGACCCAGATCAGGAGTCTGATCATGATCCTCATTGTTTGCTATTAGGACATGCTTTTGTGAATCAAAGGCCCGATGACCAAATTTTAGGTGTTTTTTGAAAGTGTTTGAAGTTTAAAAACCTTGATCATATATAGCAGTCCCTTTATAGCACTATGTTTGGGGTCCATAGGAATGGACCATGTTATATTAATGAATTGTGCAATTTTACAAATGAATCAAAAGAAAATGACCATTTCTTTGTAATTTCCCTATAATTCCTTTGTAAAATTCAATGGTTAAAAATAATTGCGAGCCACAACATCTATGTGTCATAAAAGGACTATGGTGTACAGTAGAACAGCCACTCGAAAATAGACAAAATTAAGATCTTAATGACAAATGGTAGCTTAATGAAGGTCGAAAGTATTGCAGAAGCAATAATTGGTCTTGAAAGCCAATTTTTGGTCTTTTTGAGAGTGTAA
Organism: Loripinus fragilis; assembly: GCA_964019695.1. Taxonomy (NCBI): domain Eukaryota; kingdom Metazoa; phylum Mollusca; class Bivalvia; order Lucinida; family Lucinidae; genus Loripinus; species Loripinus fragilis. The sequence continues at coordinate 85,467,412 of OZ026517.1, forward strand.
CCGTTTTACACAGATTTTACTGTTCTTGTTTTTCTTGAAGGTGAAAAGTCTAGAAAACGTCGAAGTCGTATTACTAATGGTGAATCAACATCAAGGTACTCGACAAGGACAAAAACTGGTACAGTAAAACCACGGTATTATAACAATGATGGTGTGTTCTCTGATCTTGATGATGACATGGAGGAGGAAGTTGTACACAAGAGCAGGCGTGGTCGAAAAGGTCGTAGGAAGAAATGTGTTCATAATAAGCGTCAGGTTGAAGACAGTGGCAGTGACACTGAAATAGACACTGTAGGAGCTTCGAGTGCATATCCTCGTAGGTCAAAAGCCCCGGTGCATAAGTCTCAGAGTCCGGCACACAGGAAAACTGAGAGCTCAGACAGTGAAACGGACGAAGAACCACAAAACACATATCTCACACGGACATCATCTCGCCGGAAACCCGTAGAAACTTATGACAGTGGTAGTGACACTGAAGATACGAGTGCTGTGACACCCATCCGGACTAGTCAAAGACCAAGAATTTCATTAAAGTTGAATTTGAACCAAAATAACTTACAGTCTTCCAGAGTAACTCTCCCAAGCTCAAGTTCCAGTTCTAGTTCGAGCTCGGAGTCGGAGTCGGAATCTGGATCAGGTTGGAGCTCGGAAACAGTAGTAAGTGAGTCTACCTCAGCACATCCGAACCTTAGACAAACGAGAAATCAGGGAAAACGAACGGTACCTTATAAGGAATCCAGTGAGGATAACAGCTCAAATAGTGCTAACGTAGGACAGTCTGTCAGTAGTCGTGGTAGAGTACGGAAAGCCACGGCTAAAGCCAGAGCATTGTTGGATTAGATGCATATTTGTATACACTGTCCGTCATTTATGACTGCAGCAAGTGACAACTTTTTTTGGCATAATATAATGAGTCTCATCGTGATAAACCTGGCCTCGAGGTTATAAAAATCTTTTTACCTGCTGAAATCAACTGAGCGTGAAATTTATCTTGCTAATAAATGTTAAAATGCCAACATTGTTGGCTTTTTAACATTTATTAGCAGGATAAATACAACACCAGAGTGCTTTAAAGCACATAAAACCTTTATTTTTCGGTATTTTGGTTTTTATGAGCAGTTGGAATTTCATTGTCAGCTGATTAGTTTTGCAAACAGTTAGGACCCAGATCAAGCCCGACAAAATTTCTGACCTGATCTAGATGCGAACTGTTTGACACACTGATGATATTCCTGAATTTTTAGAGTTAACTGTTCAAAGAGGGCCTTTTGGAAAAATATTTAGATGATCATTGTTTTTGATGCTGTAACTTTTTTCTCCTTTTTTTCCTTAAGATAATGTTTTGTTTTTAGTTTCTAAAAACAGAAGAATATCTTATTTTTAAATGAGAAAATAGGATGGCTAACATCCGTGACTAATCAAATTACTGCACCCTTTGAAAATATTCTGTCTTTTAATGATCCACTCTGTTGTCTTCAGACGCAGTTGTTACTCTGTATCTGCTTGTGTGGTCTGCTGATAAACTTTGCAAACAGTAGGAACCAAGATCAAGCCTGAGAATATGTTTGGCCTGATCTGGGTTCAAACTGGTTGACACTGTTTCAAACGGCATTCGTAAAGGAATCTTTTGAAAAAGTTGATTTTGATTTTTAAAAAAAAACAGCAGATGACAAAAAAGCATGCAAAATTACCCAGCGTGCAAATAATGAATGGATATAGAACTTAATACATGATATTTTTGCTGAAAAAATGTGAGTAGCCTAAATGCCTTTCACATTTATCAGCAAGAAATGTCACCGTATTTGCCATATTTTGACAAAAATATTTCAATATCACAAGTTAGTTTTCATTGAACAGTTTGTGAATAAATCGCACTTTAAAAGTGATAAAAAAAGAATAAAAGACTGAAGATGCAGAATTTATTGATAGTTTGATTGAACTCATCTTAACTCTTAATGCGCCAATCACAACAAAAGTCGTCTGCTTTTCTTGTCTGCTGAAATGTTTAAGAAGCCTCTATGGCAAACAGTGTGGACCCAGATCAGATCTGTTCTGGGTCCACGCTGTTTGCTTCTATACTTAATTTGTCAGTATGCTAGGCAATTATTTGCAGCAGACAACTTCAGCAGACAACATTTTCAGATGCGTTTTTTTCTTGGCGTCTTAAGGGTTAACTTTTTGCCCCTTGGCAAATTTTTAATGCTTTTTTGTTGTCAAAATCAACAATCTGAGTGTCAAACAGATTGGATCCAGATTAGAACAGACATTTTGTCGGGCCTGATCTGGAACCAATCTGTTTGCAAAGGTTATGAGCAGACAACGTTGTCTGTTGATTTTTTTCAAAATCAACAATCTGAGTGTCCAAAAAATTGGATCCAGATCAGTCCCGACTTTTTGTCGGGCCTGATCTGGGAACAATTGGTTTGCAAAGGTTGTGAGCAGACAACGTTGTCTGTTGAATTTTTTTTCAAAATCAACTTTCTGAGTGTCAAAAAAATTGGATCCAGATCAGGCCTGATCTCGGAACAATCTTTTTGCAAAGGTTATGAGCAGACAACTAGTAGGCAATGAGTTAAGTTATGTAATTCATAAGTTGTATACTGAAGTTAAATTTTTCATTACCTCTCCTGAATAGGTAGGTTATCGAAAAAAAAAAAAAATAATGTTTACATCAAGTTTTTCAAAAAAAAAAGAATGAATAAAGAAAAAATTACTTTTGTTGCTGATTTGTGATTGGTCCTTTACAGGTTAGCTTCTGTGAGTTAGCATTTGGGACATATCATGAGAAGCCTGATTTATTAAGTGCTGACAACACAGGCACAGACCAGTCTGCACATCCACACAGTCTTATCAGCGTATTTGCCATTTGCTCTCTGCAAAATATATCGCGATTTTCCACATGCAAAATTTCAATATTCTAGCTAGTCTCTGTAGCTGAGCAGGCCAGTTTGGGCCTCACCTGGTCACAGGAGACAGGATTTTCTGGTGGCATGGCTCATATGATAATTCACTGAAGTTAATCCTTAAGTACCGTTCATGAATCGGTAACAATTTGTTTTTGGTTGTAGAGATTATTTGCTCCCATGTGACAACTGTTTGTTACTGATAAAAGTATGTGTACACTGAGTACCAGCCACAAATTATGCAAATTTTTGAATAAAAAATCCTACAATTAAGCCAAATACAAATGAGCCATGGCATGAGATTTCCAACAATGTGGCATTTTGGCAAGTGTAGACTCAGACGAGCCTGTGCAGCCTCCTTTCAAGCTCTGAAACTCCAAATGATATGCAGTCAGTAGCTTAACAGTCATAGAATATTCAAGTGACTAGCAAAGGCTCTGAGCAGACTGCGCATATGCGCAGGCTGGTCTGAGCCTTTACTGGATGGACATACCACATTGTTGGAAATCTCATGCAGCGGCTCAAATGTAATAAGTAAAATTGCAAGCAAGAGTAGAGCAGTTCAGAGCAATTTTATCCCTTTTTTGTACATGTACTTTGAAGCAAAGTGACAGCTGCTTAGAAAATGGTCAGATTTTGACATATAATATGCAATTTAGTAACTTCTGTAAAACCTGTCTTAAGTGGCCACTCAAAAATAGACAAAACAAAGCTATGAATGACAAATAGTAGTTTAATGAAGGTCGAAAATATTGCAGATTGCTCCCTTGGAGTATCCTGCAATACTTTGGACCTGCATTAAGCGATAATCTGTCTTGAAAACCAATTTTGGTCTTCTTTTTAAGTGGCTGCTTAAGACAGGTTTTACTGTATGCCAATTTATCCATTATATTTAATTATCCTTGTTTGTTTACTGTAAAACACTTACATTTGGCGTTATTGGCGGTAAAAACAAAAGTTGCCAAAATATGAGACCGTGAAATACAGTTTCGAATTCATTTACACAATAAGCAATAAATGGACACACAACCATAGTAGACCTTTGGTATCCATATTATCGAACGGTAGAGTATATTTCAACATAGATGATACAACGTCTTAAAATGGGATACTATCAAAGGAAAGAATATGCTCCCCATAGGGGGAGCATATTCTTTCCTTTAAGAGTAGCCCCCATGAGAATCTATAGATAATAATTTTAAAGGATTTTAAATTGAGAAGCCGCCCAAAATTAAACAACGCCAATATGTCAGTCTTTTAAAAGCGCCAAATTTTGATTTCGCAAATATTAAGTGGTTTACAGGACTTTGAAGCAAATCAATACAGGTCCCCCAGATAAGAGTGTGTAACAGAAAATTATTTTTCTTATTTCTCAACCAAAACATATGTTGTGGGTACTCAAAAGAACCGTCTCGATGAGACGGTTCTTTTGAGCACCCAAAACAAATGTTTAACTGATGGGTATGAAAATAATCGTAATTTTACCCTCCAAAAAATTTGCTTAACTGGCCCTATGCAATAGCTGCAAAGGCATTAATAACAACCCCTTTTTACCCAAATAGTTTCCACTCTACCTGCCCTTGCTGACTTTGCATATTGTTTTGGATGGTTATTCAAATAAATCCTTGTTGACTTCGATAGCAGCGTCAAAGTAACAGTAGCCCTCAGAACACGTCTATTTTACAAGTCCCTAAAACTTAATTGTTGTGATGTCATGTTATTGTGAAGGCTATTTTCTCTCCCCACCCCCTCCTCACACACACACATGCATGCACATACACACACACACATGCACGCACACACACACACGTGCACACACACACACAATGTTGAGAATTATTGTCCTCACATTTCCGCTGTACTTATTCAAATAAAGATTGTTCCAATATCCATCTAAGACAAGGCAGTGAGCAAGTAATTGTAAAGTAGAAACTTCCCATAGCACAAAGAATTTTGAACAGGGTGTAGGGACATCACAAAAATATTCAGCATTTATGGGAAAAATGAAAATTAACATTGGAAGTCATCTTAATTTTCTCTCATCCTGCTGACTGAAGCATTCCTAAATATGAGCGGATGAGTGGATTTTTCGGGCTCTGATATGAATTAACTTCTAGGGACTGTTATCATAGAAGTGTTCTGATATCTCTCCTCCTATACAACTGGGCCTTTAGATAATCAGCATTTGAGCCACGACATGAGATTTCCAACAATGTGGTATGTGCGACCAGCAAAACCTCAGATCAGCCTGCGCATATGCGCAGTCTGATCAGAGCCTTTGCTAGCCGCTTGAGTATTCTATGATTGTTAAGCTACCGACCGAACAGCATTTGGAGTTTCTAAGCTTAAAAGGAGGCTGCAGAGGCTCGTCCGAGTCTACACATGTCAAAATGCCACTTGTTGGAAATCTCATACACTGGCTCATTAATAATTTCTTGTTTTCACTGCCTGTAGGTGAATAGCTCAAGCCTGCGCATACATCTTGAGTGCACATGATAATGAGAGTCTTCAATCGTTACAACAATTATGAGCTAGTTGATTCTCAGGAACTTGCCCTCCATCCCACCATTTTATTATGAAGACAATCTTATCCTTTAATATTTGTTACATTTTGAAAAGAAATATACTTTTAGGGCTAAATTGAAGGTAGACACTTGCCCAAAGAGGGATTTTTTTCCATTTTAATTTTTTGCCCCCTGAGAAATTTTACACGCTTTTTTTTTGTCTGCTGATTTTTTTTCAAAATCAACTTTTACAAAAAAAATTCTTTCAGGAATACCATCTGAGTGTCAAACAGATTGGATCCAGATCAGGCCTAACAATTTGTTGGGCCTGATCTGGCTCCAATCTGTTTGCAAAGGTTATGAGCAGACAACACTAGTAGGTAATGAGTTTGCTCCCCAAAAATTTACTTAATTTTGTCGGGGCTGATCTGTTTGACACTCTGTTTGACACTCTGACAGTTTTCCTGAAAGAATTTTTCAAAAAATGTGATTTTGGAAAAAAATCAGCAGACGACAAAAAAGCATGAAAAACTTCCCAGAGGGCAAAGAGTTAAAATCTGTTTAACAAGTGTGTGATAAGGATCATTTCAGCTCAAATTGTTTGTGTGGACAAACTTCTAAGAGTATTTTCAAGGGAGATAAGCGATTTATGTCCCTCATTTGATGCAGAGTTGTGTTTCTACAAACTGAGAAGCCTCAGATACTGTTTATGGACCTATATTTTTTTTCTATATTACTTGTACCTTTGTTGCTGCAGTTCCACGTGCAGGATAAATTTTTATAAGTAAATTTTATATTGTTGCTTACTGTGTTGTCTTCTTTCACAGCTAGGGAGCACAGTGGCTCAGTGATAGTGCTTGACTCTAGACGGAGGGGTCACAGGTTCGAGCCTCACCGGAGTCACTGCTTTGTGTTCCTTGAGCGAGACACATTTATCCTAGCATTAGTACTGGTTCAACCCAGGAAGACCAGTCCCTGTTTAACTGAAAGATTGTTGATGGGACGTAAAAAATCAAATCAAACAAATCTTTCACAACCCTTTCATAGAGGGAACTTAGCCATTGATTGAACCCTTTGCTTCCTAGTGTCGTCTGCTGATAACCTTTGCAAACAGTTTGGACCCAGATCAGGCCCGACAAAACGTCGGGCCTGATCTAGATCCAATCTGTTTGACACTCTGATGGTATTCCTGAAAGAATTTTTCGAAAAAGTTGATTTTGAAAAAAAAATCAGCAGACGACATAATAGTTGATTTACAACATTACTCCCCAAATTTTATCCTGTAAACCCACCATTCCAGTTGGTAAGCATATATTTTCAGTTATAGTAGAAAACGGTGTGGATCCTGATCAGGTTCGCTTCGTCAGGCCTGATCAAGATCCAATCTGTTTGACACTCAGATGGTATTCCTGAAAGATTTTTTTTTTTTAAAATGATTTTGAAAAAAATCAGCAGCTGAAAAAAAAACATGCAAAATTACCCAGGGGACAAAGAGTTAAGAGTCATACTCAATTGCCTAGATAAAGTGATTACCATTACCATTTCATTTTTTGTTCGATGATTTGATATAAAATTATCAAACAAAAAGTGAAATGGCAATGGTCTCACCTAGATCTTGTATATATCAATAGATATATGAAATTATATGAAAATACATGCATTATTTCCTAAATATACATCTTGAAAATGTGATTTTTAAAATCAATCAAGGGCCATGACTCTGTTGTTACTTGAGGATTTGCTAATCTGCTCTCCCACAATCACAAAACCCATTCTAAAGACGGCAAATGTGGACAGTCAAGAATCTCACAGAAAACTGTGGCCTGCTTTTGTCAAGGCTTTCCCTGACACAAAAATTTTAGGAGGGTGAGGTTTTTCTGTGACTAAACAAATTGCTAAATATACTGAACAAAAATGAAGATGCTGCCAAACAAGCAAATGAAAATGTATCTGAATGTTCAAAGACTGGGTTATGCATAACAGTAAAAGTTTTACAGATGTTGTCACAAGGAAACACGTGAAAGCCATTTAAATGTGACAGGGGTCCAATTTTTCAGGTTGCAAATATGAACAGAAATCTCACACAGTTTAGGCATTCAGAAATCGACTTCCAACCAAGTCTGACTGCACAAAATCGTAGTCTGGACATGCGACAACCAGAAATATCAAGGACTTATCGCAAGATTGTTTTGATCGTCTTGAGAATCAATTTTGAAAAGCAGGTTTTCCATCAAATTGCCAAGCTTGAAACTTTATCACTGAAATCTCTATAGGAAAATCAATGTGTTGTTTTATCTTAGTCTGAGGACATTACTAGTCAAGAAATGGTAGGAACAATGTGCTGATAGGTCTAACTGATTTGGCAAGGAAAGTTATCCAAAACAGTGATAAATTGAAGAATATCAAATATTTAATATTCCCTATTTGTTTTTGTCAAAGGGAGATAATTTACAAATTTGATAGATTCGAAATCGATTTCTGAGCTTGTTTCAAGTGATAAGTCAGTTTCCTTGTGTTTTAATGCAACAGAAGTATGACCCATTCTGATAAGCAAAACAATCTTTTTTTGTGCATGCCCAAATGCAAAGTTCAGTGAATAAAGCTTAAAACACAAAAAAGTAACATAACTTGGACATCAAAAGAGACTAATGGACGAATCTTTTGCTGGATATCTGAGAAACATTATTAAGGTTCAGTAAATATTTTTTGTCCAATACTTTGTCACAAAAACAAAATATTGTAGTGTAGCATTTTCACTTTTGCTTGGTGTATATCTCAATTGGGGATTCATTATTTTTGTTCTTTATAACCGTCACAAAAATCATTTAAAGTTGATAGGTCTATACACTTGTGCACAGTTTCGAAATAGTCAGGGGCGTGAGTTGCCTAGGTATCCTATGCTCCCCGTCAAAGTCACAGATATCTGTAATTTCTACAAAAGGAAGCTGTTACAATAAAAAAAAAGTGCAAGGTGACAGAAATCCATGACTCGCGTTTCAAAATCAAGGCCATCTCAAGCTTTTTGATAAGAGTAACTCCATATAAACGACAAGAAACCTCAACAATTTGAAGGTAAGTTGATTCTATATGCAGTATTTTGTGCAGTCAACTCCCCAACAATTATTATACAGTACATCCCAAAATTTAAAATTGGATGGTATGTGAGAAAAATTAGGGGATAACTGTATTCAAAATTTTCATTTGGAGAGGTATGTCGTCGGATATACGGTCGGATATTTAGTTTTACAGCGAGGCGTGAGCGGAGCCGTAAAACGTGATTTACAAACGTATATCCGACGATATACCTCCCCAAATAAAAATTTTGAATATGGTTATCCCCTTTCTGATGCACTTCTGCAGTTGGAGCGTTGCAAGCCGCATGTCATCCAACGAACGGTGACGTAATTGATGACAAACTATTTCCGACATTATATCGCAGGATATACTGTCGCAAATTTTTGACGTTTTCCAATTTGACATCGCGTTACAAACACAAGTGCATTAGAATTATCAATCATTGGTGTTCGATGGTAACAGGAAACTCCCAACCCTCAGGCTCACCGTCCAGTGGGACGCTCGGCAAGCCTCATATCTGACTAGAATGGTGGGCCATCTGGTTGGGATTTTCCTGTCCTCACTGAACACCAATGATGGATTCAACCTACGTAAAACCTTTAATCAGCACACTCCCCACCCGGGGTCATGACCTTGAGGTCATGGTCACAGACTTGAAATGTTTATAAAAGGATCTTTGAAAATTTACTACATAATTCTCTTAAGTCTTTTTAATGATTTATTAAAAAGATCAATTATTTTTTAAATGTAGGTATTGTAAATAACAAATACAAACTGTGGTTATTCTTTATATTTTAACTCATCTTCCCTATAGGCTCAAGGTGAGCTGCTGTGATTGTTGGATGTTCAGCGTGTGTAGTGAACAATTGCTTCAAAAAATATCTGAATAACTGGATGGCTTTTGACCATACTTGGCAGGAATTAATCTTATGTGGTCTCTTCATTATTGTTCATTTATGGTTCCAGTCCCTTGCATATCTTAGTGGCTAAAAACAGAATTTCAAAACGAAAACTTTAAAAAATCTTGTTTGAAATCAAAAGGTCTAGAGCCTAAATATTAAGTATGTAGCATCATTTAATTGACTTCTACCAAGTTTATTCAAATTATACCCCTGGGGCCAAAAATGGCCCCACTCCGGGGGTTACACGTTTTACATAGGCTAGCTTATTATCCCCACGCCTTTAAAAAAAAGCAATGGGGATATTGCAATTGCCTTCATCCGTCAAGCTATCTCCCCCCAAACCATTGGACAAAATCCAACCAAATTTGGTGAGCGAGTTACTCACATGAATGTGGCGTGCAGCAGCACATTTTTTTTTTGGCCCTGTCTCCTGGGACCCTAGGGAGGGGCCAAAAGGTCAAATATCGTTAAATTAAAATTACAAGATCAATATCAAAGTTTTTATACCAAACCTAGCATGAATTCTCACAAATAAAAGATATAAAACGTATCAGAAGGGATTTTCATTCTGTCATCTGGGTCATGCCCCAGGGGTTGGATTTGGGGGAGCCAGGGGGTCAAATCCGTCCGTTTTTCCGTCACACTATCTCCAAAACCATTGGACAAAATCCAACCAAATTTGGTGTGCAAGTAACTCACATGAATGGGGTGTGCAACTGCACATTTTTTTGGCCCCGCCCCCTGGGAGGTGCCAAAAGATCAAAATTCATTGAATTTCAATTACTAGGTCAACTTCAAAGATTTTTAAACCAAACTTTGTATGTCTTCTCACACACTTGGTGGTGCTGGGGGTCAAAAGTTTAATTTTTCCAAACATGGTCATGTGGCATATCAAATTGAAGGGGATGATCAACAGAACGGGACACAACAGAAATTTTTACCCTAGGGTCAAACTGGTGGCCTTGGGGTAGGATCGAAGGGTCAAATACCATTAAATTTCTTGGAGAGCGTTGGGATTTGCGATGGTGCGCCATCAACTGTGCATTCTAGTACATGTGTTTGGAAAAACATGAAAAAATCTTCTTGTCCAAAACCACAAGGTCTGGAGCCTTGATACTTGGTATGTAACATTATCTTGTAGGCCTCTACCAAGTTTGTTTAAATTATACCCCTGGGGCCCTGATGGTCACATGTTTTAAATAGGCTTGTATAGAAAAAAACATGAAAAAATCTTCTTGTCTTAAACCACTAGGCCTAGGGCCTTGGTATGTGGTATGAAGTATCAACTAGTGGACCAAATTTGTTCAAAATATGTCCCTGGGGCCAAAAATGGCCCAGCCCCTGGGGATCACATGTTTTACATAGGCTTATGTTTTGTAGTACGTTACTTTATGTCCATTCTAGTTTTGCAATCATCTTGATGGGGAAGAGAGAGCTGGTTGCTTTGCTTAGTTTGTCTTCCTGGTGTCTTGTGATGGTTGTGTGGCTCTTCCTCGCGGTGCCATAGGTTTGTCTGTGGTTTGTGATTGTGGTATTTCCTGGTCATACTCACTATTTTATATAGCCTTTCAGGCTTGGGTTTCAACACCGCCCTCAGGGTCCAGCAGATGTTAATGCATAGAAGAACATGTTCGATTCCTGTAATGGTACTTTGATAGCAAGTTTTTTTTCAAATAATGGCCCCTGGGCTAGAAAAGGCCCTGCCCCGGAGGTCAAATCTTTATCCCCCGACTGACAAGGTTCGGGGGATATAGTGATCAGCCTGGCGTCCATCTGTCCGTCCGTAGACAAAGCTTGTGCGCTCAATAACTTTAATACCCTTTGAGATAGCTTGATACTATTTGGTAGGCATGTATATCAGGTCCATGTAAGAATGGTCGCTCTCCCTTGCTGGCCTTTTGAGTTATCTCCCTTGAATGAACTTTGTAGGAGGAAGCTTGTGCGCTCAATAACTCTTATAACCTTTGAGATATTTTGATGATGTTTGGTATACATGTATATCAGGTCAAGACAATGTGACTCCTGCAAGAATGGTCGCTCTCCCTTGCTGGCCTTTTTAGTTATCTCCCTTGAATGTACTTTAATAACTCTTATATCCTTTGAGATATTTTGATGATATTTGGTATACATGTATATCAGGTCAAGACGGTGTGTCACATGCAAGAATGGTTGCTCCTCTTTGTTGGTCTTTTGAGTTTTCTCCCTTGAATGAACTTTATAGGGGAAAACTTGTGTGCTTTATAACACTTATACCCTTTGAGATATTTTGATGATACTTTGTAGACATATATATCAGGTCAAGGTGGTGTGTAGTGTTTAAGAATGGTTGCTCCCCCTTGCTGCCCTTTTGAGTTATCTCCCTTGAATCTACTTTAGAGTGGAAAGCTTGTTCACTCAATAATTTTTGTAGCCTTTGAGATATTTTGATGATATTTGGCATACATATATATCAGGTCAAGAGGGTGTGTCACGTTCATGACTCTTTTACCCTTTGCAATATTTTGATGATATTTGGTATACATATATATCAGATCAAGAGCAAGAATTGTTGCTCCCCCTTGCTACCCATTTGAGTTATCTTCCTTGAATGAACTTAAGAGTGGAAAGCTTGTGCACTCAATAACTCTTATTACCTTTGAGATATTTTTATGATATTTGGAATACATATATGTCAGGTCGAGATGATGTGTGGCATGAAAGAATGATTGCTCACCATTGCTACCCTTTTGGGTTATCTCCCTTGAATGAACTTTGTTAGCTCAATAATTGTCAATATTCCATATTTGCTTGCATTGACACTCAGTATTATATCATCAATTATATATACTAGGTTGGCCTTTTGTAACTGCTTATCATTTACTTTGAGGTCGGGGGACTTGCATTATGATCCCCTCTGATGGCTATTTCTTATGTAGTATCAAGAGAAAACAAAAAACTTCTTGTTTGAAACCGCAAGGCTTATAAGAACCTTCTTGTTTGGTATCCAGCATCAACTAGTGGTACCAGGTTTGTTAAAATAATGGTTGACTCATGGTTGTGTGGCTAAAAATGGCCCACTCTCTAGGGGTCACAAGTTTTACATTGACATGTTTTCCTCAACATTACTTGAACTTTTCTATGTGTGTAAAGTCTAATTGCAACTGCTGATCCATCAAAGATTCATAGCTGGATGTTTGGGGGATACTGCCCCTGACAATATAAACATTCATTCACGGGTGAGCAACCTCTTGTTACTTTTCTGTATGCAATTTTCTTTTGTTGTTTTTCTGCTATATTCATTACAATTTTTATTTTTCCATTATTTTTTAAGCCCTCATTTTTCTCTTGATCAGTAATTATCAACAAACCCCATCTTGATATTCATTTATTCTTTTCTTGCTAGCAGTGACTTTTGTTGTCTGCTGATAACCTTGACAAACAGTTTGGCCCCAGATCAGGACCGACAAGATGTCGGTTCTGATCTGGATCCAAACCATTTGACACTGTGCCAGTGTTCATGAAAGAATTTTTTGAAAAAGTTAATTTTGAAATAAGTCAGCAGGTGATAACAAAAACATGTAAAATTACTTGGCATGCAAAATGTTAAGCTGTACTTCAGTCCTTTTTTATCTTAGCAAACAGTGCAGACCCTGTTTTAAGCCATTTTATCTGGGGCTTCACACACAAACAGATACTGTACTTTGGCAAACAGTCTTTAATAGGGCAAGGGTTTTACAACTTTTAACATGCACAGATCCAGAAAGTTTTGTCAGAGGGGGTCCAACTTTGACAATGTTTTTTTTTTTTATTTTTCTTAAGTTGATGAGGGGGAGGAAAGATCCAAATACCTTTATAAGTGGGCCATCATCGCAAGCGATACGCCATTTAAATGGTGATTCGCTGGTGTGCCGATAATGGCCCCGGGGATAATGGCCCAACATTAAATGCTGGCTTGGTTTCAGGGGATCTGGACCAGTATTGCAAAGAAACCCTATATTATTGTGATTTTTCAAGGGGTCCGGACCCCCTGTCCCCACTCTGGATCCACCCAGGGATACTTTGGCAAACAGTTTCCAGTTGCTATCTTTAATAGGGTAAGGGTTTTACAACTTTTAATGAATTTGCCATGCTAAGTACTGTATGTAATAGTCTAGGTATTGAGCGTTGCATGTATTTTATTTATCAGTTAATTTAATCAATATAAATGATCTACAGGTTTGTGGCAGACCAATCAGTTAAAATCCCTTCTTTTATGCTTCTTATCCGATTTGATCGATTAGCTGGAAGAACAAATACAAAACGGTCTCTTTAATCCATGTGACAGACTATTAACATTGTGTACGTGTCACCATGGTGACGAACTCTTTGGGATTTTTCGGCCAGGTGACATTGGTATTATTACGCATTTTGTAAACTTTCAATTTCCTTTTTGAATGAAAAAGAAGTAAAACATCGCACATTTAAATACTATTTCAATTAGGGCATTCATTACATGTAATTATGCTAATTGTTTTTTAATTGGACTGCACAAATCTGGAACTATTTTCAGTCACTGAGTACCTGCCGGGACTACTTTAGTTAATGCAGTTGACAGACTATCCCAGGTGCACCCTGGTTCAGTCTTTGACATATGTGTAGAAAGTAGTTTATAGAAATCGGTAGACTAGTCACATACAGACGGACTAACGATGGCGGATACGGAACAGGATCCACCACCCGGGGAAAAAGAAGCGAACAAGCCACCGAGTCCAAAACCGGACACGGAGGGTACTGAAGTTGCTCCCCCTCTCGTTTCAGTAACTAAAACTACTGGTAAGTTTGATATTTTATTTCAATTTTACTGTCATGCCCGGAATATTTTGATTTAGCTTGGGCCTACTCTGTAGTCTTTAATGACAGCAAACCATTTATTGCTAAACTGTACAGTTATGGCCTGTCAACAATATTTCAGTCATGTCAAAGTTTCTATCTTCTTTTAGTTTTGTCAAAATCTACTTGTAAATGCATGAGTTACTGCCCTTGTCCTGCTAACCCTGTTTTGCTGTAGATCCAGATCAGATCCGGGGGAGCAGATCGTTTCTGATGAAGCTATCTGATCAGGATCCACACTGTTTTCCAATCTGATTGAAAATACAAGCTAACAGGTTAATCCTAGAATGATAAAAATTAGGGAGGAGTGTAATGAATAAAATATCTCGGACCCAATAAACACGGACTGGTCACTTACATATAGGTAGAAGTATATATTGTAAATATGTGTCATGGCTCAACGGTGTCTGAGCTTTCAAAACTGGCGTATGTTGAAGATTAAATAATCATATCTCCGTTATTTCTCTGCATATCGTTGAATTTTCTTCAAAAAGCAATGGTTTAATATATTATCATTGAGACTGTATTGTTATATTTATTGAAAGTTTATCCGTATTTATGAACATTAGCAAGAAATGTAGTTCCCTTTTTAGCTATTTTCGGCACTTTTAGCCGGAAATCGTCAGAAATCACCTTAAAAAGATGAGAAAACTTTAATCATTTTTACTGTAACTCGTAAGATTTCAGCTTCGCATACGGAGAGTAATTTCTTATAATCTCGTGTATGTTCAAAATCAATTTTATTGGCTGTAGTACTTTGAAATAGCGCAAAAATAAAGCCTCGACAGCATAACTTTGTATTTCCGTTAGTGACCAGTCGTCCGAGAAAATATTCAGTATGACATAGGTTAATAATCAAGTTTACTGTTTCACATTAAACAGTAATACTATAAGATAGTAATGTTTGAATGGTTGTCTGAGGGCTTGGATTTTATTGCCCAAAGTTTACATTTACTGGGGATTCATTAAGAGGGAGTCATTGGCGATAATTTAAGATCAATGACAAAGTTTACTTTCTTCATACACATGTTGGTATACTCATTCGAATTGCTTCTTTAGAAGCAATTCCGATGGGTATAGCAACATGTGTGTTAATGCAGAAATAAGGAAAATTTACGACATATCAACACCAATTACTCCCCATTAACTGGTCCTCTGTATTTTTATCACCCATATCAATATTGACTGGCTTGTTCAAACATAATCTTATTCTAAGATGTTTGCCTGTGCTAAAACTACTGATTGTCAAGTGTGAAAGAACGAGTATATAAATATATATATCTGTCTGATACTAAGGGGATTTAGTACACGTTTTGTTACTAATATTAAAAATCAACAAATATGGTCAAAATGTGTAAATTTCTGTCATGACCTTTTAGACTATTTTGCCCTGGACTGGATTGTTTTTTTTACCGATTGTTTGACCAAAGTCATATGTTTACGGCATCGATCAAGCCAGTTAAATCTGAAGAAAGAAATGTTACATATAGATTATATATACAGGGTTGTAGCCAGAAAAAATGTAAAACACACTAAGGAAAAAAGTCATTTTTTCAGCATTCTTTATACTACATGTAAATACCATATTCAATATAATAAGCACACATGCTCTTATAAGGACATGGGTTGTTTACACAAGTGGTATATGGGAGCACTGTCTTGTGTTAGACTCGTAGATTTAAATCCCACCTGCCGCACAGTGTTGTCTTTGAGCCTTCGTAGCTTCATTGCTTAGTACTTGTTCAACTCTGGAAAACATCCTATTAAACCTTCAACTAAAAATTGTTCACATATATGTTAATTTTACTCTTAACTCGATATGCATTTAATATTATAAATGAAAATTATAAATAATTGTTGATTAGAAATGTAAAACATCAAACAAAATGTCAGTCCAGCAGTGTAACATATCATTGGTTCCCTTAACCGGCCAGTATTTTTGTGATGAAAATGTCTGCTTTTTACGTCTGCTAATTAATCAAGTGCACTTCAGACTGTCACTAGATTTTATCATGGAAGCCTAATCAGGGAGCAGCCTGATCTGAGTTCATATTGTTTGCAATATGGGCTGCCTAAGAAAGAGAGCAGTTGACAAAAGCTGTAACTGGAGGGAATAGAGTTAAAAATGGATTCATGATGTGGATGAAAAAAAATATGGCTCCTGATGCCAGTCAATATGGATCTACACTGTTTTCAAGAGGTTAATAGAAATTTGTAATAGCATGACACAGTGTGATTATTGGGTTGAATATGACAACAAAATTTTCACTGAACATAGACCAGGCTCAAAAGTTATAAAACATTTTTCATGCTCAACTCAGCTGAGCATAAAATTTATCATGCTCATAAATGTTAAAATGCCATCAATTGTTGGCATTTTAACATTTATTAGCATGATAAATACAACATCTGAGAGACTTAAAGCAAGAAACGGCTTCATTTGTCGGTATCTTAGTTTTTATGAGCAGTAGAAATTTCGTGCTCAGTTGAGTTGAGCATGAAAAAGTTTTATAACCTTGGGTCCTGGCTTATTTAGACAAACAGGGAGTGCATGGCTTAAGGTCCATATGTGCTTATCAAGTGATGCTTCTTTGCAAACAAAAATGATCCTATTTTCTTTTGTCCCAATTAAAACATTTGTTTGTTTGGTGCGGATCAGGTGTGGGGTCAACTTGAATTACAGCAGCATAGGCCTTTAGTTAGAATTTTTTCTCGATCAAAACATATGTTTAGGGTACTCAAAAGAACCATATTATTGAGACGGTTCTTTTGAGCACCCAAAACTTATATAATGCTAAAAAAGTATGGGTAAGAAAATATTTACAATTTTCCGCTGAAATTTTTTGTTTATCTAAATCTGTGAGCTACTCAATGATTGTCACTACTGGCAAATCACTGGTTGAAGGGTATTGCATGCACAAGTGAACATAGTAAGCTGTTGGTTACATTTTGTGGTTCATGTTGTGAATCAAAGGCTTGCTTTGAAAATGTTAATATATTGGAATTTATGTAATGCACAGTTTATTTTTATTTGCAGATGACAGAAAGAAATCTGTTGTTCCCAAGGCGCAAGGACCCACTAAGGTTTGTAAACTGTAGCAGAATTTATACTTAGTGCCATAACGGACACAAAATATCATTTTTTTGTTCCTTCAGAATTGCCCCCCCCCCCCACCCCACAAACACAAGTATACATAACACATTCTGGTAATTTCTGAATTTGTTCTTGTGTCCAGATGAACAAAATTTTTGCGTGTAAAATTGAGAAAAAATTTTTATCAGTCAGTTTTAACATTTGTTTTTACTGGTCAAAAGAACAATTTCATTGAGAGTGTTCTTTTGAGTACACAGAGCATTTGTTTTGATTTGTAAATAAGTAAATTAATTTTCAATTACGGTATTTGCTGTTTTCTAGAGGACTGGAAATGAACAAAAAAAGTGGAGAAAATTAATTATATGGACCGCGATGCGAGAAAACCTTTCTTCAGGGTTTTTGACTAAGTCATACCTAAACCAGCCTGCTGCCCTGCTCAGCTACAGAGACAAGTTAGAATAGTGACATTTCGCTTGTAGCAAGTTTTGATATGATGCTTTCCAATAAGCAAATAACAAAGGCGCTGATCAGACTGCGCTATGCGCAGGCTGGTCTGCACCTTTGTTGTTTGCAAACCCCCGAAAGTTTTCTCGCATCTAGGCCCATATCTAGATCAGTGTAAAATTCATGGCTTTGGATTATTCTTAATTATTGAAAAGGTTTGCCAATAAAAGACATACAGGATAAAAGAAAGATCTTTCTACCCCTGTAAATAATTGGATCTTTATTACTAGTTAATTATTGAAAAACTAAGTCAATCCATGCGCAGTAAAAATTCCCTAAGCAAGATTATATCGACTCATCTGAGCTGCCTCCCAGGAACTGCTTGGCCAAGCGCTTTTCAATGACAGGGAATTAAAAGAAGCTGGTCATTTGGGACTGTATGTCTTGTAAAAGCGTGGGCTCTGTGTTGTAAGCTGATCTTGAGCTTGTTTTGTCATAATCTTGTCAGATGTGTTTAAGGGCAGTTTTTATCAGTACATTTATTCTATAAAAGATTGTTTTCACTGATTAACTTGTACTAGATTGCCATATGGATGGTATATTGAGAGACATGCAACATTTGGTAGGGGCCAGCTATATTTGTAGCAGGTGTTGGTACTTACCCTCTGGAAGTTTGATATGCCATATGCACGGATCCAGAAAATTTTGTAAGAGGGGGTCCAACTTTGACAACGCTTTTTTTAGTTGATGAGGGGTGGGAGGGTCCAAATACCACTATAAGCTGGCCATTGTCGGTCAGCCAGCCAAACGCCATTTAAATGGTGTTTCACTGGCGTGCTGATGATGCCCGAACATTGAATGCTGGCTCGGTGGTTTTGTGATTTTTCAGGGGATCTGGACCAGAATTGCTAAGAAATCCTATATTTTTGTGATTTTTCAGGGGGGGGGGAGTCCGGACCCCCCCTCCCCCCTCTAGATCCGCACATGCCAGCTATATTTGTAGCATGCAGGTATTGGAATTAGTGAATGACATTTTCATCTATACTTTCTCTCTGGTAGATGATATGCCACCGTCTGGTACCCATTATCTATCTTCATACATGCCCTTACCAGTTACCTCTCATATTACCTGCATTGTTGCATGTTGACCTGATAAATGTTGTCTATCTCACTGCATGTATCTGTATCAGGTCAACATGGAGTTGCACTTTTGGAATGGTTTCGATGATGTTGAATCAGCACGAAAATAAATAATTACGTCATAATCGCCATTTTGAAGAGTGAACCTATGGGTAAAGAACGCATGTTGATCACTTGGCAAGCCTCACGATTCAACAAGCGTTCTCAAAGCTAGCTTGCCTGGTAAACTTGATATCAAAAGACACTCAACTAGTAGTCTCTATTTATACAGCAGAACTCTATTCAGGAGGTACCATTTCTGCCTTTTTGATAATTCCAGTTTAAATTATTGTATGTATTATGTCAGCATTAAATTGCTAAAAAAGGAAAAAAGAAAATACTGAAAAATAGATGCCCATCCAGAAATCTACATAGGTCCTCTGGTTCCATAGTCCGATGCACTAACTACTAAGCCACAAGGTCAGGTCATCTGTGGCTCCCAATAATTGTACATATAGAAGAGATATCCAAGTTTCAGCCACTTTGGTATTTGTAACCAGAATTGATACTTGGAAATTGTGTACTTCACTTGATTTCGACAGATCTATCTATCTTTTTTTTTCTGGTACTGAAATGGTTAGTTCTGATAAAAGATCAATAGATATTTCGGACACATTTTATTTACTTTTTTTGTCAACAAAATTTCGGAAACATCAATCTGACATATGAGTACCTGAAAACTGAATTGATCTGAATTAGTAAATGGTCAAAATGCAGAAGGAGTAAACATCCTCTGGGGATTTCCTAGTTTCTCCAAGCGGGAATGGTGCACATGGGAATTAGCGGCATATGCATTTAACCAAGTTACAGTTAATTCAGCGAACAAAAGTCCAAAGGAATGGATCCAGAATAAGTGAAAAGTCAATGGAAGGCTCTTTCTTCTCTACAATAAAAGAGTAATTGTTTGCATCTTAGATTCAGATTTAATCTTAATGCATGTCTGTAACAATACAGCAATTTCATGTATGAGTACAAAGGGATTAACAGGTAAGTTCAAACTCTTTGCATATGGGGTAATTTTGCCTGTTTTTTTTTTGTTGTCGGATTTTTTTTTTTTAATTTAATTTTTACTAAAAAGATCAGGAATAAGATCAGAGTGTCAAACAGCTTGGATTCAGGTCAGGCCTGACGTCTCGTCGGGCCTGATCTGAATCCAAACTGTCTGCAAAGGTTATTTGCAGGTGGCTAAAGTCATAACTATCAGGCAATGATATATATATTTTTTATAGTGACAATTTTGATAGGAAACCTAACTTAAAATGTTTTTCATTTAATTAACAATTTTTTTGTTTTTCAGGGTCCAGCAAAGAAAAATGTTGTCTTGACTGGTGAGGTAATGAAGGAAATGCAGAAGCAAGCCAAACAGATCCGAGAGGAGCGAAGGGCACAGGTGAGATATCGATAGCTAGTTCATTTATACCTTAGATACCACACTGTTTAGCAGGCAATCCTGAAACAAAACTGCATTTCAGATCACCAAAAATGACATTTTGATTGCAAAAATACACATCATTACATGTATTTTGGTTTATATGATCATTGTTTTGATGATCGAAAACATTGTTTTTGGCGATTGAAAACTTTTTTTTATAAATCAGTACATTTGCAATCCCAGTCTACCTGTTGTGGTTACCCTAGATCCAGAGTTTCCGCTTTGTGATAGGACGTCAGAGTTCTAGATAGTATTACTGATTATCAGTAAAAGACAGAGTGATTTCGTGATGGTTCTATTTTCGTGAAACTTTGCTTTCGCGAAAATAAAACCCTCATGAAATTTTTTGAATTTACAGTATTGAATACTCATTGGCATGTCTAGGCAATATTCCATGCAGGAGCTTAACATATACAGCTAGTTTACAATTTTGTAATAAATAAAGGAAACTTTTCCGAGGCTGTCTTGTTTAAACCGCGAGGTGGGCATAGCCCACCAAGCGGTTTAAACAGAAAGCCGAGGAACAATCCTTTATTTAGCTTGTAGTATGGCGCAGGCGCAAATAAACATGTGTTACTGACACCTGACGAAATTTACATTCGCTCCTCCCTGCATCCGGCGGAAGCTGTCAAATATATTACATTTACCTACGGGTTAATTGTCGCTATTTAGGATGTTCCCGCCTACATCGCTATTTAACTAAAATTGGAAATTAGAGTACGGTTTTAAGCTCCTCCTTCGTCGTTATTCTAGAGTGTCTGATTTAAACACTCACAAAGATCAAAGAAAAAAGTATCGGCCATACTACAATTTATAGTTATCGCATATGCATGCAGGGAAGGCTCAGATGAGCCTGCACTTGCATGCAGGTTCACCTGAGCCATTGCTGCTGACAGGTACAAAGTATGAATGTTAAAACATATAAATGTTTTCATGGGGGAATATGAAAAAAATGTGGGATTTGTTGTGACCAAAGTAGATACTATCTTAATCATTCATCATACATGTAGGTTTTTGTGGACAAATAAAAAAAAAATCACAAGTTATAAATTATCTATTGCTCTGATATATTCATTAGATCATTTCATTTTGGTATCTGAGTATGGTTACCTGATTTTGACCCAAAATTAACAGAAGCAGTAGTCTTGCGGTATGGAAAGGCTTTTCAGGAAAGACAACTTCGAGTTTGTAGTTTATATGCTGCCTCTCATTATGTGGCTCCTCTTATAAAATTATCTTTCTTATATTTTGATATTTCAACAATCTTTTGCGGGGCGCAGTGGCTCAGTGGTAGAATGCTTGACTCGAGACTGAAGGACTGCGGGTTTGAGCTTCACCGGCGTCACTGCGTTGTATCCTTGAGCAAGATACATTAATCCTTGCTAAGAACTGGTTCAACCCAGGAAGACCCATCCCGACATAACTGAAAGATTTTTGACTGGGACGTAAAGAATCATATCAAACAAAACAAACAACAATCTTGTGCAATCACTGGTCACCATGAGGCCATGGAATGGCAAGATATTTTTTACATAAGCTGTTATAAATCCTTCGTTGCAGTGTCATTATTTGGTTAAAGTCCTGATAGACCCTTGCTTAAATCCTCTTAGCTTAAATCCTGGTAGTTAAACAATATCGATTGTGTAAATTCATTAGAACCAACACAATAAGAAACACAATTTGTCCTTCAGCAGAATAAATCAAACTCATAAATAGATACAGTAAAACCTGTCTTAAGCGGCCACTCAAAAATAGACAAAACAAAGATCTTAATGACAAATGGTAGCTTAATGAAGGTTAAAAGTACTGCAGAATGCTCCCCTTTGAGCATTCTGCAATACTTTTGACCTGCATTAAGTGATAATTGGTCTTGAAACTATTTTTTTTTTGAGAGTGGCTGTTTTAGACAGGTTTTACTGTATACGAGTATGAGACATCTTACCATAGTCTGCACTCTTTAATAAAAATAATAGTTATAAAAAAAAATCAACTGATAATGATGCACAAGATATGTTAGACGCCCATATTTAAGAGAAAATTATAATTTTGTTTCATCTATTGTAACAGCATCAATTGATGGTAAGAGGTGTTTGTTAGATACTACATGATTTGTATGCCAGCATTCAGTGAAATCCTTCACATCAAGAGCCATAGTTATTTTTTATCATATTGCATTGAAGCAATACTTTTCCAAAAAAAGCCTGGCTTGACTGAAATTCAAGCATTTCTTTTCCAAAAAAAGCCTGGCTTGACTGAAATTCAAGCAATATTTTTCTGAAGAAAGCCTGGCTGGACCGAATTTCAAGCCCTGCTTTTCTGAAGAAAGCCTGGCTGGACTGAAACTCAAGCAATACTTTTCTAAAGAAAGCCTGGCTGGACTGAAATTCAAGCAATGCTTTTCTGAAGAAAGCCTGGCTGGACCGAAATTCAAGCAATACTTTTCCAAAGAAAGCCTGGCTGGACTGAAACTCAAGCAATACTTTTCCAAAAAAAGCCTGGCTGGACCAAAATTCAAGCAATACTTTTCTGAAGAAAGCCTGGCTGGACCAAAATTCAATCAATACTTTTCCAAAGAAAGCCTGGCTGGACTGAAACTCAAGCAATACTTTTCCGAAGAAAGCCTGGCTGGACTGAAACTCAAGCAATACTTTTCCAAAAAAAGCCTGGCTGGACCGAAATTCAAGCAATTCTTTTCTGAAGAAAGCCTGGCTGGACCGAAATTCAAGCAATACTTTTCTGAAGAAAGCCTGGCTGGACCGAAATTCAAGCAATACTTTTCCAAAGAAAGCCTGGCTGGACTGAAACTCAAGCAATACTTTTTCAAAAAAAGCCTGGCTGGACCAAAATTCAAGCAATACTTTTCTGAAGAAAGCCTGGCTGGACCAAAATTCAATCAATACTTTTCCAAAGAAAGCCTGGCTGGACTGAAACTCAAGCAATACTTTTCCGAAGAAAGCCTGGCTGGACTGAAACTCAAGCAATACTTTTCCAAAAAAAGCCTGGCTGGACCGAAATTCAAGCAATTCTTTTCTGAAGAAAGCCTGGCTGGACCGAAATTCAATCAATACTTTTCTGAAGAAAGCCTGGCTGGACCGAAATTCAAGCAATGCTTTTCCGAAGAAAGCCTGGCAGGACCGAAATTCAAGCAATACTTTTCTGAAGAAAGCCTGGCTGGACCAAAACTCAAGCAATGCTTTTCCGGAGAAAGCCTGGCTGGACTGAAATTCAAGCAATACTTTTCTGAAGAAAGCCTGGCTGGACCAAAACTCAAGCAATGCTTTTCCGAAGAAAGCCTGGCAGGACCGAAATTCAAGCAATACTTTTCTGTAGAAAGCCTGGCTGGACCAAAACTCAAGCAATGCTTTTCCGGAGAAAGCCTGGCTGGACTGAAATTCAAGCAATACTTTTCTGAAGAAAGCCTGGCTGGACCAAAACTCAAGCAATGCTTTTCCGAAGAAAGCCTGGCAGGACTGAAATTCAAGCAATACTTTTCTGAAGAAAACCTGGCTGGACCAAAACTCAAGCAATGCTTTTCTGAAGAAAGCCTGGCTGGACCGAAATTCAAGCATTACTTTTCTGAAGAAAGCCTGGCTGGACCGAAATTCAAGCAATACTTTTCTGAAGAAAGCCTGGCTGGACTGAAATTCAAGCAATACTTTTCTAAAGAAAGCCTGGCAGGACCGAAATTCAAGCAATACTTTTCTGAAGAAAGCCTGGCTGGACCAAAACTCAAGCAATGCTTTTCCGGAGAAAGCCTGGCTGGACTGAAATTCAAGCAATACTTTTCTGAAGAAAGCCTGGCTGGACCAAAACTCAAGCAATGCTTTTCCGAAGAAAGCCTGGCAGGACCGAAATTCAAGCAATACTTTTCTGAAGAAAGCCTGGCTGGACCAAAACTCAAGCAATGCTTTTCCGGAGAAAGCCTGGCTGGACTGAAATTCAAGCAATACTTTTCTGAAGAAAGCCTGGCTGGCCAAAACTCAAGCAATGCTTTTCCGAAGAAAGCCTGGCAGGACCGAAATTCAAGCAATACTTTTCTGAAGAAAGCCTGGCTGGACCAAAACTCAAGCAATGCTTTCCTGAAGAAAGCCTGGCTGGACCGAAATTCAAGCATTACTTTTCCGAAGAAAGCCTGGCTGGACCGAAATTCAAGCAATACTTTTCTGAAGAAAGCCTGGCTGGACTGAAATTCAAGCAATACTTTTCTAAAGAAAGCCTGGCTGGACCGAAATTCAAGCTGAATGCTTTTCCGAAGAAAGCCTGGCTAGACCGAAATTCAAGCAATGCTTTTCCAAAGAAAGCCTGGCTGGACGGAAATTCAAGCAATACTTTTCTGAAGAAAGCCTGGCTGGACCAATATTCAAGCAAAGTATAAAAGGGAAAAGTGAATATGGGCATTGAGGAGAAAACCTGACTGTTCCATGTAGTGCAGGACAGCATAAGTATATTAGCTTAGCTTGCTGAGCCCAAAGTTTCAATTTTCTAGCTTGTCTCTGTAGCTGAGCAGGCTGAGATGAGCTAACTTAGAAATTTTATTTTCATTGATAGTTGATCTGCTAGAAAATCCATTATCAAGCCAAAGCATAGCTCATTCATAAAAGCTATGAGGTCATATAGTATTACAATATGACCTCATAGCTTATATGAACCAGATCATATTTGAATGCAGCCCATATTTGATTCAAAACTTTTAAGTAGGAGAAACTTGTGTGATAAACACTGTGGCATGATTATGAAGGTTTTCCTGATGTTTGAACTGCTTTTGACAGGGGTTTCATTAACTCATTTGGCATCTGGGAGGCAGGCCTCTAGATACGATAATTTTCTTATTTCTCAACCTAAGCATAAGTTGTGGGTACCCAAAAACAGAACTGTCTTGATGAGACGGTTCTTTTAAGCACCCAAAACATGTTTAAACTGATGGGTAAGAAAATAATCACAATTTTACGCTGAAATTTGCCTAGCTGGACCTATGAAGAGGCATATGACAATTGTTCCCTGAATTCCATACATGTATTTAGATTTAATGGCAGAAATATTTGGGACTTGATCAAGATTGCCATCTCTTAATGAAACCCCTGCCTTTAGGTGAAAGCTAGGCTTGTGAAGTTGAATACTATAGGGGTTTTCTTGAAAGCGTTGAGTTGTTTTATTTCTGTTTTTGTATTCTATGAGATAATGATGTTTTTGGAATGATGTCAAGATAACAGTTTCAAAATAGATGTTAGGGGTTAGCTATTTTAGTCATGCAAAAAAAGTCACCCCTGAGGGCCTGACTATTGTATTGGTCTTTTCATTCATTGCTGAAGCATCATATATATGACTGAAGCTACTGTTCTGCCAGCCAAGAGTGACAGTGACATCATATTTTGTTTACAAGTTTATCAGGGACCTATAATCGATAGATCACTTGTGTATTAATCCTATCCTGTTGATAGGATTAATACACAAGTGATCTATCGATTTGCATTAGCTCAAGTGGAGCGAACAAATTAATGTTCTACTTAACAATTGTAAACTAAATTTTTCGTCACTATCAGTCTTGGTTGGCAGGACAGTACTGTCGTGTGTTGTGACTAAAAAGTGTGATGTTTTTATGCTATACATGTATTTATTTACAAAAATAAGTTTTTTTGATGATAGTCAAACATAATGTTTTAATGACAATTAAGTACAAGTAGAGTTTGGTGCTGTGTGGTAGAGTGCTTGACTCAAGATCGAGGGTTTGTGGGTTCAAGCCTCACCGGCGTAGTGTCCTTGAGCAAGACACGTTATCCTCTGCTTAGTACTGATTCAACCCAGGTAGACCCATCCCGACATGACTGAAAAATTGTTGACAGGGATGTAAAGAATAACAACAAACAAACAAACATAAAGTTTGGTGCTGTCTCTGCAATAATTTAACCATTTTACTCCCATTCACAACATTTTTGTCTGCTCTCTAATCTGGTTAGGCCAGAATTTTTTTATTAGTTGATTTACAACCCTCGTACTGTAATTTTCCATAAAGTAGAAAACAAATTTAATTTCTAAAATTATTTTTATACCTTATTTGAGGACTCTTAATATTATTTGTTTCGTTGAGAAGGAAAATATTTTTGAGGTTCTATCTGTGTATTTTTGAGAGTGACACTGTTAAAACTGATTGTCCTGTACAGATTTTTTGGGAAAATGATAAAATATTTAAAGATTTAATACAGACTGTTGATTTACCTTACTATAGTTTTACTGTTTTTTCTGGATATTAAAAAAAAAAAGCTCTGAGAATGACCAGTTAATGTGGTAACATCTGGAACGATGGCCCTACAAAGCTAGTTCAAATAATGATTATAGATAGATTATAAGTATCTTTTCATCAAAGAATGAGATGACAGTATTTCAATATATTTATCAGCCATTGTCTTACCCAGTCTAAAATTTCAAACTGCCAAAAGATAGCATTGAAAAAGTACCTTAATGCAGCTTTGCAGTTTTGGCTTAGGAAAAATGGCTCAATCTATGCAAGTTTTTTGATCATAAAAATTAGATAAGTTTCTTATCATTAAATCAAAACATATGTTGTGGGTACTGAAAGAACTTTGAGTACCCACAACATATGTTTTCATTCTACTGAAAAATTTTGAAATGCCTATTTACACGTTTTGTTGAAAAATTAAGCCTGCTTTTATAATCCTACAGAGCTTATAAAACAGTATACGACTTTAATGCCATTATATTTTTGAAGTACAATACACATTTTCAACTGTGAATTATCTGATGATTAATCTTTTCACAAAGTGCATGGGGAATATATTTTATCGTATTACATTTTTGGTCAAAGAAATATTTTCTATAGAGTATGTATATAAGCTGTGCTTTGGCTACGTATATTAATGACATAGAGATAACCCTAAGAAGCTATTATAATAGAACTGTGTAAAATAGTCCCCAAACAATGCCAGATTTCTTATTATGAATTTGGTTTGCATCTAAAGAAAAGACCACTTACAAGGTTTTCAGACTGTGAAGGCCGAACATATATCGGGCAGATCCAGGATTTCTGGATAGGGGGCTCACATATATAAAGGCTAGGTGTGGGGGGTTTGCTTTGCTGATTTTATCACATTTTTCTTAAATATCCCATGAAAATGAAATAATTTGGTCTCAGTGAGACCAAATTATTTCATTTTCATAGGATATTTAAAAACAGGGGTGGGGGGTGGGGGGGTTCTGGATCGGCCACTGATATATGTGCCAGCGCATGACAAAACCTGCTAAAATT
The DNA here is from genome assembly GCA_964019695.1 of Loripinus fragilis. Lineage (NCBI taxonomy): Eukaryota > Metazoa > Mollusca > Bivalvia > Lucinida > Lucinidae > Loripinus > Loripinus fragilis. The sequence goes on from OZ026517.1 coordinate 85,495,054, forward strand.
TATGTGTGCATCTAATATAGACTCAGTTTGATCAGTTGGGAGCGCAGTGGCTCAGTGGTAGAGTGCTTGACTCGAGACCGAGGGGCCAGGGTTCGAGCCTCACCGGCGTCACTGTGTTGTGTCCTTGAGCAAGAACATTAATCCTAGCTTAGTACTGGTTCAACCCAGGAAGACCCGTCCCTTTATAACTGAAAGATTGTTGATGGGAGGTAAAGAATCAAATCAAACAAACAAGTCTGATCAGTCTTTGCCACATCCACATGCAAAAAAACAAGTTCTTAGATACACATTCCGTAAACAATGTATACAAACAGTGTTGATTCAACATTGATCCAATTAATTCAACATTGTCTGCCTTCTGGACTAGGTCTATGCTGTTTTCTAAGATCTATCATTCAAGAATGACATGTTTTGTTTATGAATTGGTATGGTGTTTCTTTTTGAGAGTTTCTGAGCTCATTTACATAATTTGCTTGGCCCCACAAATGCATGAATTGGTCTGCTACCAATGAATGCAAACTGAATGAGTGGCCAGCCCTCAAGGGCCACTAATTTTTAGTATCAAACCAAAAATGGGTCCGTAAATTTTCATGGACAGTCATGATTGATAATTGCCTTTTACACTTGCCATAACTCTGATATTGAATAGACTAGGTGGGTTCAGATTGGCTTAAAATATATGTAAGAGATTATCTTACTAGGGTGTATATAACTTTAATAACTATTCGTAATTAGATTTTGACAAAAAGAATAGACACACTATCATTGGAGTTTCTATAAACAATCATTAATAGAAATTTTAACTCAGTAAGAGTATTAATTAGGGACTGCTAAAACTGTCATTCTCAGTCTGGTCCCTAATCCTCATCCCTCCCCTTCTTCTCAGTATCTGTAATGATTGTAGACCAATACCTAAACATATAACCTACATTACCCATATCTTGAGCAAACACCTGTTTTAAGCAAGTAGATATTTATATTTTAACAAAATGCAGCTTTGAAATGCAGGAGTGGACTACAAAAAAATTGCCATCTATACTCAACCACCTCTCCTCAAAGATTGTAAATTCAATAGTTATTAAATAAACTCTAATTTGTTTGGCTGGTCAAAATTACACACCTCTAAAATAATTGACAGATCTTAGACCATGCTGTTTATCAGCAAAGTCAGGTCAGTGGTCTATTCTTATTATTAACCACACTGGATAGGCGGCAATCAAAAACGCTCTTAGCAATCGATGAAGGTGGATCAAAAATCGCTAGAAACAGTGTTTTTGATTGCCATTTGTCGCCAGTCTGGCGACAAATGGCAATCAAAAACTGTTTCTTATGATTTTTAATCTAAGTTTGTCGGTAATATTGACATTTTCGATTGCCCCCTATCCAGTGTGGTAACTTAAGCTCCTCCACTTACTGCCTTATATAGATAGCTTCCCTGCCAGTGGTGGTCCAGGAATCCTGCCTCTAATATGCTTGGTTAAAGCAGGTGTTTGCTGACTGTAGATGTATTTTAAATACTTCATGAGCAGTCATTGACAATGATAATATAAGAAATCAAAGTTCTCCAAATTGATAAAAGATTTGATTTATAGTCATGTTACTACAACAAGATATTGACTACTTTTTTCATCCGTAGGTTGATGCCCGGCACCAGAGCATGTTCAGACAACTAGCAGATGCCCTTGGCTTGGAAATAAATAATATTGAAGACCATATACTGGGAGATGAAAAGGTAAGTGACTATAACCTCACAATTGAGCCGGGACATGTGATTTCCAACAATGTGGCATTTTGACAAGTGTAGACTCAGACCAGCCTGTGCAGCCTACCTTTAAGCTTAGAAACTCCAAATGGTGTTCAGTCAGTACCCTTACTGAAAAAATGCACTGCAGCGAACAATTTTCGTGAACAGCTAGCAATACTCTGCGATTATTCTGCGATGTTCACTTTTCACATGCAAATTAGGTCTGCGGCGAATACTTTGAGTTAACAGCCTGTGAATATTCAGCGAATGTGTGGCAAACATGATTCAAGACAGCAAATTAAATATGCAGCGAATATCCTGCAAACATTCTGCGAATATACGAAGAACACACATTTAAATATGTAAATTAAATATGCAGCGAATATCCAGCGCTCTTTCTGCGAATATTCTGCGAACATTTTAATTTAAAGTTAAAATAGCTGTTGCAATTATGTGGCGAACAATAATTGCGAATATCCTGCGAACAAGCAGCAATCAATGATTTACAAAAGTCAAAGCTTGTTAAACTCAAATAATCAAAATTTATCGATTTTGCACTGACCTCAGCATGCAACACCATTCGAGAACAATCAAAAGGTAACAACTCAAACATCATAGGAACAGAAAAACACATGAGAAGAGATTACATACCGTAAAAAGACTTCTCAACATGTTGTCATTTTTGCATCATGGCAATTATTACAGCCATTTAATTGAAGAGTTTTAATTTTGAATCTATCTCCCCAGTAAAAAATTTAGATCTTAAGACTGAGAGCTATATGAGTTGAAGTTCCTTAGATGAACACTCCGTGAATACATAAAAAGTTAGTCACTGTAACGAATATACAGCAAACAGTATCCAGAACTAAGTACTTATTGCTAATGCCGGGCGAATAATACCTTGTGCTTGAAAAAAGTTTAAGTTTTTGCTGCGAATATGCAGTGATTATATGACAAGCTGCAAACATTCAGCGATCACTTTTTTGTCAGACCAACTTTGTTCGCTGAGAATATTCGCAGTATATTCATCAGATATTCGCACAAAGACAGCTTTTCTGTATGGGTAGCTTAACAATCATAAAATACTCAAGCGACTAGCAAAGGCTCTGATCAGACTGCGCGTATGCGCAGGCTGATCTGATGCTTTGCTGGTCGCACATACCACATTGTTGGAAATCTCATGCACTGGATCAATTGATACAATCCAGGAATCATTGAAGTAACATCTATAGCAATATAGTGAAACTTTCATTACATGACCTCAAAGTCAACATATACTTATATGAGTACTTTAGTGTCAGTCAGATGGTCATTAGTTGGTATGATTAAAGAAATACACATTCTGCTCTCAAACCAATGTACAATATTTACATTTCTATTGTAGTTGCCTTAGATGAAACCCAAGATGGGAGCACAGTGGCTCAGTGGTAGAGTGCTTGACTCAAAACCGATGGGCCGCGGGTTCAAGCCTCACTGGCGTCACAGCCTTGTGGTTCTTGAGCAAGACACATTTATCCTAGCTTTGTCCTGGTTCAACCCAGGAAGACCCGTCCCTGTTTAACTGAAAGATTGTTGATGGGACGCAAAGAATCAAATCAAACAATCAAACAAGAAACCCAAGATGTCAGCTGTTTGCATTTCCTGAAGCCAAACATTGAAAAGTCATATGATTTGGCAGGCGCCTGTAAGCGGACAAATATTAATGTCAGCCAACAACATTCTCTATTTGTAGACTTTTGTGTAACATATTTTATGTATCGCCATGATTATATTATGTACAAGTGTTTTGCTAGCTGGGTGTTCCAACACTCTTGTTAGAAATAAAATAAATCATATTATTAGGGAAACAAGGGCGCGGGGTTTGGGTGTGAGATTGTATGGCATATTTGATTGATAATATTAAATGTAAATACAAATGTATAAGAATTGAAATGCAGATTTTAGCTTGCAATGGGTGATGAAAACACTATTTTTTAATGTATAAAAGGGCTTCGCAGACATTAAAAAGTCTAATGTTTTTCAGTATCCAGTGCAAGTTAAAATTTGCATTTCAAATCCTTAAATGTATCTCAATTTTCTATGACTTAAGCAGATATTATACTTTGTCAGAATTAAGCAGCCTTGTATTGATGCTTTTTCTTTGTTTCATCTTTCAGTTTGATATGTTTGAAACATTCTTTGCTGCTGATGGTGCTAGAAAGATGTTGTTTTTCTACCAAGACATGGTGGTTAGTATTCACTCGGCAAATAGTTTTACAGTATACAGTCATGTAGTTCCATGATGATGCTATTCTATAGGTCCATAGGTTGACCTATGCTTTACACACAGCTTTAGATAAACAAAAACTTTCAGCGTAAGAATCCAAATACTTTCTTACCCATTAATTTAAACATATGTTTTGGGTGCTCAAAAGGACCGTCTCATTGAGACGGTTCTTTTGAGCACCCACAGTGATTTTATTTTGCCATTTTTAGGGCCGTATGTGGGAGTCATTCCCAATCCAAAAATGGCCTTTATTTTCCCAATTTCATGTATTTTAGCATTATTTTCCCAGTTTAAATAACATATTTTCCCAAATGTAAAGGAAAAGGTAGCTTCCTACAATCCCAAATAAAATCACTGACCCACAACATATGTTTTGGTTGAGAAATAAGAAAATTAAATTTTCGTTACATACTCTTAATTAAAGTCCTGTTTACATATAGAATAGATTTCCATAGTGGATTAGAAAGACATGACTAATATATAAGTATAATAATAATGAGCCATGACATGTGATTTCCAACAATGTGGTTCATGTATTTTGACAATTGTAGACTCAGACGAGCCCGTACAGCACATTTTTAAGGTTATAAACTCCAAATAATGTTCTGTTATTAGTTTAACACTCATAGAATATTCAAGCGATTAGCAAAGGCTCTGATCAGACTGCGCATATGCGCAGGCTGGTCTGAGCCTTTGCTGGTCGTACAAACCACATTGTTGGAAATCTCATGTCACGGTTCAATGATATTATTGCATAAAATCCATGCAGCATGCTTTTAACAGTCCTGTTTCAAATGCACAAAAATACATGTATTAACAAGGCAATTTACATGCTGTTAATGCATGAATATGGTACCCTAAATACACTCATTCCAGGTCACTACATTTTGCAACAGCTGGTCCAATTATCACTGTTTATATATGTATATGGCCTGTCACTAGAATACGAATAATGATGAAAAGGCCTTACGGCAAGTCCTGTTGACCGTAAAACGGCGACGTGACAAAATATAGTGCAGTCGGTAAATAGTCTGACTGTAGATACGTGTCTGACTGCAGATCCAGGGGTTGCGAATTTGGATCCCTGCCTGGTCCCATAATTTCACAGAGATTGATCATGAAATAATTTCTACTGCCATTCTCCTCCCTTCTGCTGATTCAAGAATGGTTGTTGTCAGTTACAAGCGAGAGTATGTGCACGAAGTACTGGTTAACGGCTTAGTCAAGCTTGCCCAGGAAAAAAGTGTAGTTAGGTGAACTGACAGTCCCGACATGACCATAGCTGTTGACTGGGACGTAAAGAACCAAACCAAAGCCAAGAGAGATGTTAAAAAATTAGGGCTTAAAAAAGCCCTTGGTTTTTAACATCTCCCTTCAGACCAGGCAAATATTAATGTATGGAATTCAATATTTGATCAATATAATGAATGTCATTACAAGACATTTTAAATGACATGAAAGCAACAGCATTTCCTCAAGAACTAAATCAGCGATTAAACATTAAACAAACAACTACAGAAAATAAATAAACATTTTGCTGGGAAGATGCGCAGGCTGATCTTCACATTTGTTGTTCATATGCAACAAAGTCAGAGATTCTTGGGTCGAGGCACAAAATGGTTTCCTTGATATGTCAGTGTAAGTAATTGTTGAGAAATAGTATTCCTGAAACTGTTTCAATGTAGCAAATGAGCCGTGACACGTGATTTCCAACAATGTGGTATTTTGAAATGTGTAGACTTAGAGGAGCCTGTGCAACCTCCTTTTAAGCTAAGAAACTCCAAATGATGTTCAGTCAGTAGCTTAACACTCAAAGAATATTCAAGGGACTAGCAAAGGCTCTGATCAGACTGCACGTATGCACAGGCTGATCTGAGGCCGTGCTGGTCGCACATACCACATTGTTGGAAATCTCATGTTGTGGCTCAAATGTCAGATCACGACAAGTTGATTCATTGAGTGAAATATTGCTTATCGTAAAGAAATGAAAAAAACAATTCAGAGCATTTACCCATTACTGTGATTGTTTAAATCAAAGCAAATGGGGAAAATGCTCTGAAGTTTCACAAAGTTGTTACCTGACATGATATTTAGGCAAAGAGTGAGACTGCTTCCAAAAAATATTACCAGAGTTATGGCCCCTGTTTAAGATTTTAGGGTACCATTCTTATGGAAAAGCACATGGTTGGATAACAGTGTTTCACAAATTTAAAGTAAGTAAGGGTGCAAAGATCAGGAATCGATACAATTAAGTACCACACCTGACCCAGGATACCAATGGGAAAGTGACAAACTCATAGTAGACACCACAAACGAGAGCCAAGAGGTCAGCCCTTTCCCAGCAGGTGACCACAAAGCACATATAAACAGACGCGCACAAAGACATAGCCAACACAAGACAGAACAAAAGCATAAAAGATCCACAAAAGAAGTACCGCCTTGGAACGGTCAGTAAAATATTTTACTGGAGGGCTTAAACCGGTTTAACGGCGCCAACCTCACCCTTAATTCAGATGTGGATTTTAGTTTCTAGTCAGAGGTTTATTCCATATTTAATAAGATCTTGCTTTAGAAGTTGTCAATTCTTGAACAATGTTTTTCCCTCTTACAGAAGGATGGCAGTACAGCAGCCCCTGCAAAGAAACTGTTCATAACAACAGGAGATAATGAGGTGAGTGTACAGTAAAACCTGTCTTAAGCGGCAACTCAAAAATAGACAAAATAAAGATCTTACTAACAAATGGTAGCTTAATGAAGGTCAAAAGTATTGCAGAATGCTCCAAGGGGAGCATTCTGCAATACTTTTGACCTGCATTAAGCTATAATTGGCTTAGAAAACCAATTTGTGGTATTTTTGAGAGTGGCCGTTTTAGACAGGCTTGACTAAATTATTTTTGTCAGTAACATTCATCAGTTCATTGATGATGATGATGATGATGATGATGATGATGATGATGATGATGATGATGATGATGATGATGATGATGATGATGATGATGATGATGATGATGATGATGATGATGATGATGATGATGATGATGATGATGATGATAATGATGATGATGATGATGATGATGATATTTGAGTTGTGGCTTTACAGCTCTATCAACATTCTTGATCACATTGGGATTTGTCAGTTACCAAGCTGTTCCAGGGCAAGCTTGGACCCTTAAGTGTTTTACTCGTACTACAAGTGAAACACAAACACTTTTTCTGTAGATACTTCTTTGTCGTGAAATGATGTCTGGAACCCCCACCCCCCCCCCCCCCCCCCCACCCCAACACACACACTTTCACCCCCTATAAAGTGCGACAAGATGTTTAGAAGCCAAAGAAAGCTTGTTACCTCCTATAACATATGAATCATCCTAATATCAAATAATCTGGAAAAAATGGATCCTTCAGAAATAGAGAGAACCTACAATATAAGAAAACAGCTGACTTAGTTTTATTGAGTTTTATTTAGAGATAAATACATGGCCACTGCCGCGTTACCAGGCATATCTGCCCAGTGTCTCCATATTTGCCTGAGGGCCTTTATTACATGTTTACGCGCGGGTCTTCATGTCACAGCGACGTGATTAACCTTATTCATAACACTGATGGGGCACATGAGGGCCCATATGGGTTCACCTGAGGGCCGATATGGGTTCAGGTGAGCGGGCTGTTATGGGTTTTGAATCATGAGCAGCATCAGCCTGGGTAACTAAGCATTTTGTTACTATTTTTAGTACAATATGTAATAACAAGCCCTATTTTCAATGAAAGTGAATATTTAACAAAATGTGTTGCCTACTGCATTGGTAATTTGCACTTTAATCATTAATTCTTTAACCATGTTCTGACACCCCATTCTAATCCATAATCAATTAACCGGCTCATGAAGTGGTTTATTTAACCAACTGTCATTCAGTATAGGACTCATCATGTCAAGAGTTTTTAATACAATACTATGTGTTGAGATACAGAACAGCTTTTTCATCCATTTAGTTAGATTAAAGGCATTGATTTATCCTAGAAAATGGCGCTCGGCTTGGTTATTTATCCCATAATAGTCCCCTACCAGAGGAATATAGGTTTGCTGTCTCATGACTTAAGTTTAGAGTGCGTACCAAAAAAATAATTTTCTTATTTCTCAACCAAAACATATGTTGTGGGAACTCAAAAGAACCGTCTCAACCTTTGCAACCAGTTTGGACCCAGACTAAGGCTGACAAAATGATCTGGATCCCAAATGTTTAATACTCTAGCTAGCTAGCTGGTGGTATTTCTGAAATTTTTTTTTGAAAAAGCTTATTTTAAAAAATAAATCAGATGGCATAAAAATATGCAAAAATTATCTCGGATGCTATGCATAAGCCTGTTCTAGCTTTCTCTCTAAAGTTCCAAGCCAGATTGCAAAGTCTAATGTGAGGTTTTGCTTTTTCATTTCTCACTCTTAATGAGTTCTCTTTTCTTATGGTAAATAAATTGATTTTATTGGAGAGAAATTATTTGCAATCCAATCACTGAAACATGAACCTCCTCTTAAAAGCAAAATGGTTTCAGATCAGACTGTTTTTCTGGGAGCAGTCTGATCATGATTGTTTGTCAGGTATCCTCCACAGTTACTCATAGCAAACATAAATGGATTGTTTCATATTATCAATTGGAAGATTCTATTGTAAAAAATGCATTCAAATGCAGTTAACTAATTGCCTACTGGGTGAATATACATGTTTTTTGCAGTCTGCTGATTAGTTTCAAAATCATCTTTTTCGAACAATCCTTTCAGAAATACCATCAGAGTGTCAAACAGTTTGGATCCAGATCAGGCCCGACATTTTGTCGGGCTTGATCTGGGTCAAAACTGTTTGCAAAGGTTATCAGCAGACGGCACAAGTAGGCAATGGATTAAGTGAATAGGAATTAGAAAATAAGTGACTGCACACTTGTTAGAGCACTAATTGTCGCCTGATTATATTTAATTGATAGCGTATATTTATTCTCTCTAGTGCAAGATCAAATTTTATTTTCATTACACAGAATGTAGTATAGAAGTTATTTGAATAGCATATATCAAATCAATTCTAGTTTTCATAACTGAAATTATTAAATCAATTTTCTTTTTCATTTTACATTAATTTATCCTGTTGCACAAAGCTCCTGTGTGAGAGATTTAACGTCCACCAATCCATCTCCTTCATTGCATATACCAGTTGGATTAAACTTTCTATTTCATAATTTTGAGAGCAAAATTTAGAAATCAGACAATGCTATTCGATGAGACACTCGTTGAACTCTCCCACACTGATATTGGTTTAGAGAGGATATACTGCTTGATAGTTTAAAATGGTTTGTAATGAAGAAAAATGACATTTTTTTCAACTTCAACACAGATTCTAGAATCAGTTTATGTGCCAGGGTACCCTATTTTAGGTATTTCAAAGGTAGACATCAAGGCCATCAAATAGCATTTTCGGATTTCTAAAATTTTGTATCGATTATAAAAAAAATGATGATTTTGCTGAATTTAAGGTCCATCTCATCCATAGGAAACAGGTCCCTCTTCTTCATAACACAGTATTGATTTTATGCTATGAAGGAGATGGATTGGTGGCCGTGATGTAGTCAGGGGTAGACAGGCACTCAACATTCAATCAATATTAAATCGGTGTTGATACAGTCTATTTCATTGTCACAGCACTGGCTCCATCGTTTATCAACATTTATCTGAAAGTGAGAAACCTTAGTGTACTTTTTTGGGCAGGATTACACATAAATTTCTATCTGGGTTATGCTGTAAGCGAGGGTTTTATTTTTGAGAAACTTCGCACACATGCGAAGTTTCTCGAAAATAAAACCCCCGCGAAATGGCGAAATCAGTCTGCCATTTACTGTAGGTGAATCATGCTCCAGTCTCGAATTTTTAACATCCCAAATATCTCTTTTAAAGTTATTCTCGAAAATAAAATTCTCGCGAAAAGCGAATTTACAGTAACCCAGTGAGAAATATTTTGCACGAAAGAAAGCAAAGTTGAAATGGTTATCTGCTAAAATGTGTATAAAGCAGATATGAACATTAAAACGCTTATTTCATAATTCTTTCTTGAGTAGTTCCTGTCATATTAGGCTATCAAGGCATTGATCAGTTTGTCCTCAGCGCTCATAACTCTTATTAAAGAGACTTTCTCAAGGAAATTGTATAAACGTCTGAGAATCTCCGGGAGCATTTCATCTTATAAGTACCTGTCCTATTGTGCCTTTACTCTTGAATTGAAGTTTTTAAATGAGCCATACAAAACCCCTTACCATGATAGACAATCGATTAAATGCTTAAGAAATCAAAGACAAAACCCCAGAATGGCCTGCTCCTTTATGTTGATACCATAGTCCTTTATACCATCCTTACCAACTTTAGCACAAAATATCTCATGATGTGCAAGGTGATGCAGGTGCTCTAAAATAGTTACACCAAGTTTGTCCACCTGTACGTAAGGTAATCCACTTGCTAAAGCTCATGGATTACCTCCACACACAGGCGGACAAGCTATGGTATAACTATTACTATGCTACCCATTGAACTGACTTAGCTCATGCTCAGGCCAATCTGATTCATTTTGTTAGTTTTTTCATGCACTGACTGCAACAATTTTCTTATATTTGGTCCCCACAGTAAGATTGTTAATTTTGCAGTAAAATAATCATTAAAATTTAATTATTGAGAATCATTGAACTTTAAACTGTCTGGCAACATAGGTCAGATGCACAATAGCTGGTCTGACAATAGCTAGCCTTTGTCTACTTACTTTTGTCCTCAAAAGACCTTTCTTTTGAATTGTGCCTGAAATACATGTAATGTCCTGCCAGCCAATAGTGACAGTGATGTCATGTTTTGTTTACTAAGTTTCGGGGACTTATAATCGATCGATCACTTGTGTATTAATCCTATCCTCTGGATAGGATTAATACTCAAGTGATCTATCAATTTGGAAGATCAAGCGCAAGTGGAGTGTACAAGTTAGTGTTTACTTAACAATTGTAAACAAAATATTACATCACTGTCACTCTTGGCAGGCAGGACAGTACATTGTATATTCCATTTATGCTCACACTATCATTTCTTTGTGCACTCATTTTCAAAATGGTGTACATTATCTCTGCCAATACTTGTGTTATTTTCATGCTAGTTTGGCTTGTAGTGTAAGACCAAAGTTGCTTTTAGGTTTTGTTTGTAGGAGATGGAGCCATGAGTACTACAAGGAATTTTGGGAGCGCGGTGGCTCAGTGGTAGAGTGCTTGACTCGAACCCGAGGGCCTCGGGTCTAGCCTCACCGGCGTCACTGCATTGTGGTCCTTGGAGACAAATTTATCCTAGCTTAGTACTGGTTCAACCCAGGAAGACCCGTCCCTGTTTAACTGAAAGATTGCTGATGGGACGTAGAGAATCAAATCAAACAAAACAAGGAATTTTATACCAATTTGGTCCAGTACACAAGATTTTGGTACTGTGAGCAGCCAAGGCTCAGACGAGCCTGCACATCTGCAGGCTCACTGGAATCTTCACTGCTTGCATACACAAAGTATGGAATGAAGAGACCAAAACTTTAGACTCTAGATACTACAGTAAAACCCGTCTTAAACGGTCACTCAAGAATAGACAAAACAAAGATCTTAATGACAAATGGTAGCTTAACGAAGGTTGAAAGTATTGCAGAATGCGCATTTAGGTCCAGCTGCAGATACACACATTTTTCTAACATAAGATTGTGATTATTTTCTTACTCATCAATTCAAACATGTGTTTTGGGTGCTCAAAAGAACCGTCTCATTGAGACGGTTCTTTTGAGTACCCACAACATATGTTTTGGTTGAGAAATAACAAAAGAAATTTTTATTTATAGGCCTGGCTCCCATTGGAGCATTCTGCAATACTTATGACCTGCATTAAGTGATAATCAGTATTGAAAACCAATTTTGGTGTCTTCGAGTGGCCGCTTAAGACAGGTTTTACTGTAGTTAGCTTTACGTGTTAGTTTGAAGAGAGACTCTATGCATGTAAAATAAGTACCAAAGTCTTGTGCACTGGCTCATTTTTGCATCTTTTCTCTCATTATGGAGGGTCTGGTATTCACTATTCATTAAAAATTTAGCCTATTATTCATCTCATTAAAATTTTAGGTTATTCATTAAAATAAGACCCATAGTTCTTTGTTTGTTGGTTTGTTTGTTTGATTTGATTCTTTACGTCCCATCAACAATCTTTCAGTTATATAGGGACAGGTCTTCCTGGGTTGAACCAGTACTGAGCTAAGATTAATTTGTCTTGCTCAAGGACACAACGCAGTGACGCCGGTGAGGCTCGAACCCCCGGCCCCTTGGTCTGGAGTCAAGCACTCTACCACTGAGCCACTGCGCTCCCAGACCCATAGTTCATTCGATTATTCACTATTCATTAATTTTTTCTTCTAATCATTAAACAAATAGGATTATTTTTAGGTACTCATTATTCACTATTCATTTTGTTTTTACTCACTATTCACTATTCATTGTAAAAAAGGGCCATTATTCACTAAATATTATACCCCATCCAGACCCTCATTATGATACTAGAAGATGGTCTGACAACATATATACTGACTGAAAATATGGTTTAATGGGCTTTAAAACCTAACCACAGACTGTTTATCCATGAATTGTTTGGCATATTTGCATAGGTACCCTGTCCAAACAGTTTTAGGCTTCTTAAGTTGGTGCTCTTTACCAACAATGTAATTTCTAAGGTCATCATGGATTTAATCACTATAAGTGACATGTTTAGGTGTTGGGTCCTTTCTATTAAAAATGTTTCTGTATTTTGGTCAAGTAGAATGAAGCCATGAAAAGCTACACACCTGTTTAGAAAGCCGAGATCTACCATTTAACCCAATAACACTGAAAATAGCTAAAAAAAATCTACAGTTTGGTCTTTTTGTGGTTTAGAGAAATTTAGCCATTTTTAGGTACAATGTACATCATTTTAACCCAATAACACTGAAAACAGCTAAAACTCTACAGTTTTGGTCTTTTTTGGCGCAATGTGGTTTATAGAAATTTAGCCATTTTGAGTGCAGTAAGTTTAATAGAGTTTGTCCATTTTTAGTATAAAAGGGTAATGACCATTTTAATTGCAATTTGAATTATTTATTCAGTTTGTCTTTTATTGGGTGCATTAGGGCTTACTTTTAAAGATTTTTACCATTTTGAGTTCATCAAGGTCAAGACATCAACAGATATTCCAAACCATTTTGATACTCTATATATGTATGGAAAGAAAATGTTTTATTTTTTGTTTTCGTGTGCAACATTCTATGGGTTTAAATGCCCATTGTGTTGCTCTGAGATTGTGTTTACTGTATAAAACTAAAAGGTATTTGATTTGTTTGCCTTTTCAATTTGAGTGTCTGTTTGAACACAGCTGATACATTACAGTGTAAATAGTTCCCTGCAATGTAAATAACCATTTGCAATGTAAATAGTTGTGATTGCCGGAGACATTGTCACAATACCCAGAGGTCTAGCAGGAAACTATCCAGAAATTTTGTACATATGGTTTAACTTTCTACTGCCAGAACCAAATTACTCAGACAGGAAGAGCATGTGCAAACAAAATAGTTCCAGATCAGGAACTATTTGTTTGCTTTCTTCAGCAAATGATTTAGCCCATAAAGCGCCACCTATAATTTGCAACAGAAGACAATTTCAAATTTTGCTGCTTTTTCAAAAATAACAAATAAGGCATGATATTTCATGAGAATCGTCTGCTGGCCATAGAAAGCCAGCCCCAAAATGCTGAATTAGGGAGATTATAATAGCTTCTCTGATTAATTTTCAGACTATCTAAACACATTTAACAATTTAAACATGAAATGATTAATTTTTGTTGGCATCCTGCAAGTTTAAAAATGAGAATTTTTATTTCTAAAGTTCAGGATTTTGGAAATTTTGAACTTTCACCCATGAGTTAAGACTGACAAGAGTGGTGGTGTTCAGGCTGATCTGAGACCATCAGACGTCACTGGGCTGCATGTCACTTTTTTGGTACAGTAAAACCTGTGTAAAGCGGCCACTCTCAAAAAGACCAAAAATTGTTTTTCAAGACAAATTATCGCTTAATGCAGGTAAAAAGTATTGCAGAATGCTCCAGGTCAAAAGTATTGCAGAATGCTCCCCTTGGAGCATTCAAGGGGAGCATTCTGCAATACTTTTGACCTTCATTAAGCTACCAATTGTTATCAAGATCTTTGTTTTGTCTATTTTTGAGTGGCAGTTTTACACAGGTTTTACTGTATTATCATGAGGTTGATAGATGGTGTTGGCTGATCTCACATGAAGTTTCTTGCTAACACATAGGACATCATTATTTTTTCAGGGTCTCACTGGTTTGTGTTTGTATTTCCTTCGTACCACCAACAAGGCAATCACACCACAGAACATCGCCAATGAGGTGAACTTTGGCTTGATGGACTGTAGTAAGGGGAGTGTACTCTCTGGGCTAGAGATGTATCTGTCCAGGATTGTCCTACCAGCACTTAAATCATTAGAGGTAAGGCAGGACATGAGAGTCTCAGATTTTGATTTGACACTTTACGTCCCATCAACAATCTTTCAGTTATAAAGGTCGGGTAGTTCTGGGTTGAACCAGTACTAAGCTAGGATTAATGTTCTTGCTCAAGGACACAATGCAGTGATGCCGGTGAGGCTCGAATCCGTGGCCCCTCTGTCTCCAGTCAAGCACTCTACCACTGAGCCACTGCGCTCCCTGAGAGTCTCAGACAAGAAAGTATTTGTGAATTACATATTTTTCTTTATATTTTTTCTTCTCAACCATATGAGCCACGACATGAGATTTCCAACAAGCTTAAGCTTTAAGGGAGGCTGCACAGGCTCACCTGAATCTACACATGTTAAAATGCCACATTGTTGGAAATCACTTGTCATAGCTCAATGTTTAAGTTGCTCCTAAGAAAAAAGGTTGGGAGGAGGTAAGAAAGGAAAGTTTTGCAGATATGAAAGAGGTGGTTAGAAACTAGAAAGAGGTTGTTAGAAACTAGAAAGAGGTGCATGGTTAGAAACTAGAAAGAGGTTGTTAGAAACTAGAAAGAGGTGCATGGTTAGAAACTAGAAAGAGGTTGTTAGAAACTAGAAAGGGGTGCATGGTTAGAAACTAGAAAGAGGTTGTTAGAAACTAGAAAGAGGTGCATGGTTAGAAACTAGAAAGAGGTTGTTAGAAACTAGAAAGAGGTGCATGGTTAGAAACTAGAAAGAGGTTATTAGATGCAAGAAAGAGGTTGTAAGAAACTAGAAAGAGGTTGTTAGAAACTAGAAAGAGCTGGTTAGAAACTAGAAGGAGGTGGTTAGATGCAAGAAAGAGGTTGTTAGAAACTAGAAAGAGGTTGTTTGAAACTAGAAAGAGGTTGTTAGAAACTAGAAAGAGGTGGTTAGAAACTTGAAAGAGGTTGTTAGAAACTAGAAAGAGGTGGTTAGATGCAAGAAAGAGGTGGTTAGATGCAAGAAAGAGGTTGTTAGAAACTAGAAAGAGGTTGTTTGAAACTAGAAAGAGGTTGTTAAAAACTAGAAAGAGGTGGTTAGAAACTAGAAAGAGGTTGTTAGAAACTAGAAAAAGGTGGTTAGAAACTAGAAAGAGGTTGTTAGAAACTAGAAAAAGGTTGTTAGAAACTAGAAAGAGGTGGTTAGAAACTAGAAAGAGGTTGTTAGAAGCTAGAAAGAGGTTATTAGATGCAAGAAAGAGGTGGTTAGAAACTAGAAAGAGGTTGTTAGGAACTAGAAAGAGGTTGTTAGAAACTAGATAGAGGTGGTTAGATGCAAGAAAGAGGTTGTTAGATGCATGAAAGAGGTTATTAGATGCAAGAAAGAGGTGGTTAGAAACTAGAAAGAGGTTGTTAGAAACTAGAAAGAGGTTGTTAGAAACTAGAAAGAGGTGGTTAGATGCAAGAAAGAGGTTGTTAGATGCATGAAAGAGGTTGTTAGATGCAAGAAAGAGGTTGTTAGATGCTACAAAGAGGTTGTTAGATGCAAGAAAGAGGTTGTTAGATGCAATAAAGAGGTTGTTAAAAAGCAGGATGTTGTTAGAAAGTAGAAAGAGGTTGTTAGATGCAAGAAAAATGTTGTTAGATGCAAGAAAGAGGTTGTTAAAAAGCAGGACTTGTAAGAAAGTAGAAAGAGGTTGTTAGAAATAAGAAATAGGTTATAACTGTAAGAGGTAAGAAAGATCTTGCTAGAGGTAAGAAAGAGGTTGAAAGTTGGGAGGTTGTTAGAGATCAGAAAAGTTGTAAAGCGTATGTAAGGAAGTAATAAATGCTACAGATATAAAACAGGTTGTTAGATATAGGATGAAACCTTGTTTAGAAAAAAAAAGATGTTAGAAATTAGAAAAAATTTGGTTGTTGCAAAATTACCAAGGCTTAGTTGTTCAAGAAGCTAATACTTGTCTGACTAAATATTAGTAAACTCACTGATAGGGCACACCAAATCTTTAAAATGATCAATATCATCTGGGTCAGCATATTGATTCTTCATTCATATACCAGTAATCTGTAGTTTGTGTGTAGACTGGCTCCAGTCCTTTAAACAATTTTTCATCAATGTGCCATATCATATACTTGAAGATAGTCTTACTCTGATGGCTCTGTTTTAAAACAGAGCCATCAGAGTAAGACTAGCTACAAGTATGTATGACACATTGATGAAAAATTGTTTTAGGACTGGAGCCAGTCTAGTTTGTGTGCACCTATGATAAATTTTGTTCTTGTTTTTCAGCAATGGGGTTCCATTGATAATGGCAATGGTGGTAATCCCCAGGTAGATGACTTCTTAGAACAGCTAGAGAAATTCATTGCTAACTTAATGGCTGCCTTGTCAAATATGGAAGGGCAGATAACTCTAGAAGAGAATGGTGTAGGCCATATCATCGACAGCATGGAAACTCCAGCTGACTACCAGTCTGTTGGTAAGTCGGAAAAAAACACTAAGGCCAGATTTTTTTATTAGTTAATTTACAGGATTTTTTTCAGATTTAGGGTCGGGGGGATGGGGGGTGGGGTCAGTCAGTCATAAGTGGATAAATCACTCAGCTTCATGCGTATGATTTATCCACTGTGAAGACTGACCTCCAGCCAGTGATATATTAAGCAAAAAATCACTACAAGCGTGAATCTATTTCTTAATGATCTAATATTATCTAATCATCATATAACTATGCTGCTATAACATCTGTGTTTTTGTAATGTTTCTTGCATATACAACAAAACCAGACCTCTAGGTTATAAAACTTGAATACAGTCTCAGACTCAAAATAAAGGTTCATATTGGGAGGTATATCATTGGATATACGGTTGGAAATTTAGTTTTACGGCAACGCTAGAAGGGAGCCGTAAAACATGATTTCCGAACGTATATCCGACGATATACCTCCCCAAATGAAAATTTTAAATATGGTTATCCACATTCTAATGCACTTCTGCAGTTTTGTCTCCCAATCGAACCGTTGAAAGACGCATAAAGCTGCACATCATCCAACGAAATGTGACATAATTGATGACGTCAAACTTTTTCCTGCAAATTTTTGGCTTTGTCCAATCAGACGTCACATTACAAAAATAAGTGCACTAGAATCTTGGTTTACAAGTACAGTTTTAAGAGCATTCATTTATCAATCTATCATTTATTCTTAACAATTATTTACAGCTGGAAACACAGATTATCTAGAGAAACTGGAAGGTTTATGTGGTCAGTGGTCTAAACAGATAGAACAGGTCCTGGCGGAGAGTGAGCAGATGAGGCGTGAAGCAGACGACATTGGACCAACAGCAGAACTCAACTACTGGAAAACAAGAATGGCCAAGTTTAACAAGTATGTACTTGTCTATTTATAGTCATCAACACATTGAGAAATTGAATTTCATTAATTTGAGCAAATGGTGCTAGCTGACAATTTATAGAAGAAAAAAAATCTTTGGCGATTGAAATTATGGCACTTTATAATGGTCTCTGTGCTATATCCGTCCAGAGTATAATGATGTTCATGTGTATATGTATTATGTTTATTACCTGACCCTTAAAGCGCCAATCATGACTGCAGCAGGCGACAAATTTTTCGACATTTTTCCAAATTTTTGAAAAGAATAAGGAATGGTATTTCATGAGAATAGTCTGCCAGCAGACGATTCTCATGAAATATCATTCCTTATTTGTTATTTTTGAAAACGCGCCAAAATTTGAAATTGTCATCTGCTGCAAATTATAGGTGGCGCTTTAAGGGCTAAGTTTAAAATGAAATACAAAATCAGGTTTTACCTTCATTACAATCAAGTTAGGGAGCGCAGTGGCTCAGTGGTAGAGTGCCTAACTCGAGACCAAGGGGCCGCGGGTTTGAGCCTCACTTGCATCACTGCATTGTGTCCTTGAGCAAGAACATTAATCCTAGCTTAGTACTGGTTCAACCCAGGAAACCCCATCCCTTTATAACTGAAAGATTGTTGATGGGACTTAAAGAATCAAATCAAAAAAATTACATTCAAGATGAAATAACATTTTTTACATTCAAGATGAAATATTTTTTTACATTCAATGTGAAATAAATTTTTTGCATTCAAGATGAAATAAATTTTTACATTCAAGATGAAATGAATTTTTACATTCAAGATGGAATGAATTTTATACATTCAAGATGAAATAAAAAAAATGTACATTCAAGATGAAATAAAAAAAAAATACATTCAAGATGAAATAAATTTTTTGCATTCAAGATGAAATAAATTTCTAAAATGTGTATTTCAGTCTCCTTGAGCAGATGAAGAGTCCACGAGTGAAGGCAGTTCTTGGAGTACTTCAGGTGGCCAAGTCTAAATCTCTCCGCAGATGGAAGGAATTGGTAAGGGGATTAACCCTTAAAGCGCCACCTATAATTTGCAGCAGGAGACAATTTCAAATTTTGCTGTTTTATCAAAAATAACAAATAAGGCATGATATTTCATGAGAATCGTCTGCTGGCAGACGATTCTCATGAAATATCATACCTTATTTTTGTCGAAAACTGGGAAAGATGTTGCAAAATATGTCGTCTGCTGCAGTCGTGATTGGCGCTTTAAGGGTTAACAATTAATTCAGCCTTGATAAGAGAAAACCTGACTTTGTTACATGTAAATAACAAAGGCACAAACCAGCCTGCGCATCCGCACGGTCTGATCAGCACCTCTATTATTTGCTTTATGCAAACTTAATGACTACACTTAATACATGCAAAATTTCAGTATTCATTCTAGCATGTCTCTGTAGCTGAGCAGTTGATTTGAGTCTTAACTTGTCAGAAACTCCGAAGACAGGAAGACAGGTTTTCTCGCATCTCAGCAAAATTATAACCTGGCATTATAGCCCTAGATATGTAGCTTTATTCAGCTAAAATTAGAGATTTTTTCCTTTATAATAGTGGAATTATTTGTTGTGCAAAGAGTGCGGGACACTTGCACTTTACTGGGCACTATTGTATAATCTGTTATTTAACTTGTTATTAATGGGGGCTAGTGCCCCCATACCCCTTCAACTGTCTTCAGGTAAAGGTTTGTATCATATTGAAATATGCAAGAAATTATTTAGACGCAAACCAATCCATGAATCTTAGATAGAATCAGTAGTGCCCGGTAAAGTGCATTCTAGCCAAGAGCTCTTTAAGAATTCCATTTTAATCATCAATTGAGAACAGATGTAAGTACAATGTATACCCTAATATAAGTTTATTATGCCATTAAACACTATTTCATTTAGAATGGACCAAAACTTTATTGAGTTTTGTACCATTCTGAATGAAATGGGTTTCAATGTGCACTAAAAATGGTCTTTATGTTGGAGCATGTACAATGGTTATATTATTGAGAATATGGTTGCTATCATTTCATTGTATAGTTGTTTTTTTAAATATCATAAAAAGATTTGAGCTGGGTATCTTAAGGGATGGAGCCATTCAAAATAATGAATACTGATGTGAACACTATACGATTTTTCAGGATGGCTATATCACAGACTATGCAAATGAAGCAAAGGACAATGTGAAATATTTGTACACCTTGGACAAGTTCTTCGGACCTCTTGTTAAGTGTACCCCTGTAAGTAGTATCATCTTTTCTGTTATATGTCATGTACCTGCTATAGCAGGAGTTAACCCTTAAAGCGCCAAGAAAAAATGCATCTGAAAAATGACGTCTGCTGAAGTTGTATGCTACAAATAATTGCCTAGCATTACTGACAAATTTAAGTATAGAAGCAAACAGGGTGGACCCAGATCAGACTGCTCCTATAGGAGCAGTCTGATCTGGGCGCACTCTGTTTGTCATAGAGGCTTCTTAAACATTTCAGCAGACGAGAAAAGCAGACGACTTTTGTTGCGATTGGCGCTTTAAGGGTTAATTAGCTGTGCAAGTTTCCACCCATTTAAGTCAAAAGAACCACCAAAATTTTCAAATTTTGTCCTTGCTTAACGAAAACTATTTAACCCTTAATGCGCCAATTGCAGCAAAATTTGTCTGCTTTTCTCGTCTGCTGAAATGTTTTAGAAGCCTCTATGGCAAACAGTGTGGACCCAGATCAGACTGCTCCTATATGAGCATTCTGTTGTGGGTCCATGCTGTTTACTTCTATACTTAATTCGTCAGTAATGTTAGGCAACTATTTGCAGCAGACGACTTCAGCAGACGGCATTTTCAGATGCATTTTTTTTGCGCTTTAAGGGTTAATTAGCTGTGCAAGTTTCCACCCATTTAAGTTAAAACACCTCCAAACTTTTCAAATTTTGTCCTTGCTTAAAGAAACCAATTAAACCTTAAAGCACCAATCACGACTGCAGCAGACGACAAATTTTGCGACATCTTTCCTAGTTTTGGACAAAAATAAGGTATGATATTTCATGAGAATCGTCTGCCAGCAGACAATTCTCATACAATATTATGCCTTATTAGTTATTTTTGAAAAAGCGACAAAATTTGAAATTGTCCTCTGCTGCAAATTATAGGTGGCGCTTTAAGAGTTAAGAATAATAATTCATGTAAATTGTCTGCTAGCAGATCATTCACAGGTACATGTAATATTAAGCCATATTTTCACACATACCGGGCCGCGTAGCGCAGTCGGTAACATGTCTGACTGCAGATCCAGGGATCGCGAGTTAGATCCCAGCCTGGTCCCATACTTTCATGGAGATTGATCATGAATTAATTTCTATGGCCATTCTCCTCCCTTCAGCTTATACAAGAAGGGTTGTAGTCAGTTACAAGTGAAAATATGTGCACGAAGTACTGGTTAAACTCTTAGTCAAGCTGGCCCGGGAAAAAAGTTTGGTTAGGTGAACTGACCGTCCCAACATGACCATAGCTGTTGATTGGGACGTTAAGCATCAAACCAAACAAACAAAATTATTTTCACACACACAAAATAAAGAAAGATATAACAAAAAAATTTTTTTGCTGCACTAGTGAAAGGTTTGTTGTTGATTTCTACTCTAAAGTTTACCCAAGAATCAAGCTTTATTAGAAAGTGAAATAGTAACATCGTGTTATTTTATAATCACATTAATCAGATCATGTATGCTGTTACTACAGGGCTCACCCTGCCATTAGCCATTGTAGCCATTTGCTACTAAAAATGTAGAGTGGCTACAAATATAAGTCATTGGCTAAAAGTACAGTCTAGGTGGTTCAAAAATTACATATTTGTGAAAAAGTGTATTTTGATCAGCTTTTATTTGCTATATTATTCCTTCACACTTTATTATTGTGCAATATTTTACTCTTGGATGCTGGATTTTTTCAATACTATTCGGGTGTCAAACTGTTTGGATCCAGATCAGGCCCAACATTTTGTCAGGCCTGATCTGAGTCCAAACTGTTTGCAAAGGTTATCAGCAGACAGCAAAAGTCACCCGTAGCGGGCAAAGAGTTAAATAGATACTACTTTCTGGTTTAAACCTTGGCTAAAGTTAATTTCATTTGGCTCCAACTTTTTCCATTTGACTAAAGTGTTGGCTACAACAAATTCCTAGCCAGGGTAAGCCCTGTACTAGATGTGTGATACTGACCTTGACCTTTGTCCGAGAAAGTGAGACACAGTCACACTCGATACTATACTGAGTTGTTAATTCAAATTGTTTAATGGCTAACCAGTACGTCAATAAATTTTAGCATATTTTATCCTTAGAAAAAAGTCAATACAGTGACAGTGATTACCCTAAAAATTTGAAAATTGATGTCTTACTGAATTGATATCACTATTTTCATATTTTTTAAAAAATATATTGTGGATACTCATTGGAACTATCTTATGGAGATGGTTCCAATGAGTTCCACAACAACTTTTTGCAAGAAAGACCTTGCTTTAACCACAAAACTCCTGTCAGCTAGAGTAAGCAGCATGCAGTCTGAAATCAAGATATTTCATACTTTTGGAGATTCTGTAGAATGGTGTTCTGAAGTATCAATCAAACTGCAAATAATCTTATTCTTATGGCCGTTTACATGGGTGAAAGTTTTCAGGATTAATCCTGAATTCAGAATTTTGAGGCTGACTTTCCATAGAAAGTCAGCCTCAAAATGCTGAATTTGGGAGATTATAATAGCTTCTCTGATTAATTTTATAGATTATCTAAACACATTTAAACATTTTAAGCTTGAAATTATTAATTTTTGTTGGCATCCTGCAAGTTTAAAATTTGAATTTCTAAAGTTCAGAATTTTCGAAAGTTTGAACTTTCACACATGCGTTTATGTTTCAGGCCAACATGATAGAGCATATCCCAAGCCTGATGAATGCTATCCGGATGATCTACAGTATATCGCAGTACTACAACACCTCAGAAAGGATGACATCACTCTTTGTTAAAGTGACCAATCAGATGATCACTACCTGCAAATCTTACATCATGCATGATGTGGGTAAAATCTGGGACCATCCAAGGTAAAACACGTACCTTTATTCTGTTCTTCTCTGTTTCATTAACCCTCTATTTTTTTGTTTGTTTGATTTGATCCAGTCAGCAATTTTTCAGTTATGTCAGGGCAGGTCTTCCTGGGTTGAACCAGTACTAAGCAAGGATAAATGTGTCTTGTGCTCCCTCATTAACCCTTTAAGACTAGTGAAATCTTCCATCTAGCTTGATTTAAATTAAGTCCCAGTTCCCAAATTTCATTGTTATTCTGTGGGTATATCTAAAGAAACAGTGCAGACACTGATCAGATGCTGTTTTTTGCAACATCGCTTCTGAGTATACACTGTCATTGTACTAGTTTATAGGTTTTCGATTACAAAAGGTTTAATTTGAACAATGCTACTTGCAGCTAATATATGTAAAGAGGGAGCGCAGTGGCTCAGTGGTAGAGTGCTTGGCTCGAGACCGAGGGGCCGCGGGTTCAAGCCACACCGGCGTCACTGCATTGTGTCCTTGAACAAGAACATTAATCCTAGCTTAGTACTGGTTCAACCCAGGAAGACCCGTCCCTTTATATCTGAAAGATTGTTGATGGGATGTAAAGAATCAAAACAAACAAACAAATATGTAAAGAATTTCTACAAATAGAAATAGATCAATGGATGATGATATCATTAAAAAATAACTTTTTCTTTGTGTATTTACCCTAAATATTGGGTTAGACAGGTCTGATCAAATCTGTCATACTATACCCACTATATACCGGTTTATAATTATGATAAATCCATGACTTAATTGAATGCATTGTGTTGTTTTTAGTATCATTTCTGAATGATGGACTAATAAGTTGATGATATATTTGTAGGCCTGTGGTTCTAAAGAGGCTAAATGAATGCACCCAGCTGAATGAAGAGTACCAGAAGCAGTTCCAGAGAACCAAGGAAAAGCTCAAAGAGAATCCAAATGAGAAACAGTTTGAGTTCAGGTATGTTCAAGTTTCATACTGGACTTATATCTTTATTTGTATCACACAAATTCATTTTTGGGTTGTGATATCTATTTGTAAAGTTGTCACTTTCCCATTGATATCCTGGATCATGTGTGGTGCTTGATTGTATTGATTCCTGATCTTTGCCCATTTTCATACTTTTATGAAACAATGGTTTGCATGAATCAGTCTACACAAGTGCATCAGTTGAAATTATTCTGCTTATATTCTTGTTTGCTTTTTTACTTTTCATTATGTTCCAAGTTCTTGTCAAATGTATTCTCATCTCGTTAAATATGTAAACATGTTTTGGTGGAACAAAATCCCTTGTTTAACAGCCCCCTTTCAGATAAAATTGTTCTTTGAAAGAACTGAATCCTGGTCCTAAGGTTATAAAACTTTTTTCATGCTCAACTCAACTGAGCACGAAATTTCAACTGCTCATAAAAATTAAATATCGACAAATGAAGAAGTTTCTTGCTTTAAGTCTCTCAGATGTTGTTTTTATCATGCTAATAAATGTTAAAATGCCACCAATTGTTGGCATTTTAATATTTACGAGCAGGATAAATTTCGTGCTCAGCTGAATTGAGCATGGAAAAACTTTTATAACCTCGGGGCCTGGTATGGGTGATGACAGGCTTTGATTTTATAGCCCAAGATAAGGAGCATTTTTCACCTGAAAAATAATGATACTTTACATGTGTGTCAATGAAAAGATTTGTTGTGGGTACTTATTCGAAGCATCTCAGTGAGATGCTTCCAATGAGTACCCACAACATATGTTTAGTTTGAGAAATAAATGAAATACAATCTGGATACCCTTCATATCTGGGGCTATGGCATTCTTTGAAAGAGAACTAGATTAAAAAGTGCTATTCATCTTCAACCTCAATTTCAGTGAGAACTATATTTTCGGCAAGTTTGACACATTCTGTAAGCGTCTTGAGAGGATTGCTGATATGATCAACACCATTGAGATGTTTGCCGGCCTCGGTGATGTGAAGATTGAGGGGATTGAGGTTATTGCTGTGAAATACAAGAACATCTGTGAACAGGCCAAGAAGAAGAATTATGATATACTGGATCATAGGAAAGCTGAGGTAACTCACTGATTAAAGAGACACCTTTCTAGCAATTTGAAAAGGGAGATATTTTTGTAAAGGTGATATTGTTAGCTGGAAAAAGCAGACTCAGTTTGATGTAGTTTGATATAATGGACCCTACAGGATGGCCCCATCCTACTAGCACTGTCTAAGAAAGTGTTCTGCTGTCTGATAACTGAGCCTAATAATCCAAAAAGGAGTGAAAACAAATATATCAATCTTATATTGGTGTTTAACAACTGTAAAACTAAGAGGGAGGGAAAAGTTTCTAACATTTTTCGTCTTTGGACTACCTGGACCTGTCTATAAGACATCATCGTTTCTCCAAATGTTCTGACTGTTTAACTCTGCCATACGCCTACCTAAATTTCAACAAGTCACTTTGACTACCTAAAATTAAGGGGTTGAGTGGCAAATAGTGCTGATCCTAATCATTTGAAATCTATAAAAAAAAATGAATACAGCGATCAACAAACAAAGCAAGTTGTTTATTAAGCATATTGATTTCTTTCAGTATGACAATGATTACATGGAGTTCCGTAACCAGATTGAAAATCTCCGCATGATGCTGCAGAATTTCATGGACACATGGTTTGCCAAGTCACTCTCTGTAAGTTGGACTGTTAATCCCTTTTGTTTTTAAAATCTTCAAAAGCTCTGATCTTTTCATGTTTACTCTTTTTTATATGAATAACAAATATAAATATGTGAAGGTATAAGTCACAAAATCTCATGAGCTCGCTAAAACAAACTTAAACAACTAAATTTTCCTGACTTTTTGTCATTTCTTTTATTATTAATTTTTAGGGATGCTTGAAGGCTTATACTCACTTCAAATAGGAATTAATTCAATACCTATCAAGTATATAACTTCTCTCTTTCATGAATGTTAACCCATAAAGTGCCACCTATAATTTGCAGCAGACGACAATTTAAAATTTTGCCTTTCTTTCAAAAATAACAAATAAGGCATGATATTTCATGAGAATTGTCTGCTGGCAGACAAGTCTCATGATATATCATACCTTATTTCTTCTGAAGATAAGGGAAGGTGTTGCAAAATTTGTTGTCTGCTGCAGTCGTGATTGGCGCTTTAAGGGTTAAAATCTTCAAAAGCTCTGATCTTTTCATGTTTACTCTTTTTTATATGAATAACAAATATGAATATGTCACAAAATCTCACAAGCTCACTAAAACAAACTTAAACAACTAAATTTTCCCAAAACTTATAATTCACTTTTTGTCATTTCTTTTATTATTAATTTTTATGGATGCTTGTAGGCTCATAATCACTTAAAATCGGAATTAATTGAATATCTATCAAGTATATACTGGGCTCACAGAGGCTTGAAAAGTACTTGAATATACAGGACTGTCTTGAAAAGTCCTTGAAAATTAAATTTGCCTTAAAAATACATGAGATACACTCATAGGCCTTGAAAAGTCCTTGAATTTTATCATTTACAGGATTCAACAGTGTTTTTGGAGACCTAAATCAGTATAAAATTGTGGTGCCTTTATTTGGTGCAGCATATGCTGCACCAAATAAAGGCCCCACAATATTATACTAATTAGCTTAAACTAATATCTTTAGTAATGGACTCTAGCATTTCATAAGGAGAATTTTAACGTGTAAATCAGTATTTTTCTTAAGTTTTCAGTCCTTGAAAACAAGGAAAGTATTTGAGAAGTCCTTGAAAAGTCCTTGAATTTTAAGCAGTCTTGCCTATATGAATCCTGTATATAACTTCTTTCTTTCATGTATAGTTAAACTTTGTTTATCAGTTTTGAAGCTAAAGCATATTTGAAGACAATACTTGTGCAAGTAATTGTCACACTTATATATTAAGGTTATTTTCATTTTTATAAAAATTTCATATCTATAAAATCTTATGTTTTTAAATATTTGATGCTTTTCTTTATGCAGACAGAGAAAGCTGTTGAGCTGCTGGGAAAGTTTGAGGCAATTACTGGCTCCAACCTGGACATGAACGAGAAGTACATGAAGGTTCTCATGAACTACAGCCGTGACCTTGAGTCTATCAGGAAGCTGTACCAAAAGTTCAAGCAAGATCCGATGATACCGAGAAATCTGCCACCAGTGGCTGGCAAGATAGCCTGGGCTAGACAGCTCTACAGAAAGATTGAAGGACCCATGAAGGTCTTCAAGACCAAGCCAGAGATACTCAAGGTGAGATATTGGTTATAGCTAGTCTGTTGTAGAAAGTGGAGATTTTCCTTTGTGATTCTGTCATTCCTTACCACTTTACAGTGGGCACAGTGTGAGATCAACTTCTACCACAGAGTAATGTGTACTCTTGTGAAACTGTGCAACAGCCAAAACTATCATACCTAAGGCTTTATGGATGACCTGAAGCACTATTGCCTGACGCCTCATGCAACACTTAATTGGGTCATCCACAGCACCAATTGGTGATCATTTTGACTGATGCACAGAATGGTATTAAATAATTGTTTTATTACCCAACTCATTTCACCAAAAATGACTAAACTCATGCTCAGTGTGTCAGGTGAGTGGGAAATCAGTTGAAAATATTGTCTCAGAAAACAGTTGATCTAAGATGGGACAGACTGGCACCGATGAAAAGGTGTTAAACATTGAATGAATCATACTGCTTAATTACTCTGTATATAGTAGGTTGGGTAAACATATGTTTGACATAAACCATTCTGATAGCCTGTTATATTGGCAAATGCATAATATTGCATTATTTATTTAATATCATTGCACTCAGCAGGCCTTTAGTTTAGAGTGCCTAACAGAAAAATAATTTTCTTATTTCTTAACCAAAACATATGTTATGGGTACTCAAAAGAACCGTCTCAATGAGAGGGTTCTTTTGAGCACCCAAAACATATGCTAACAATTAAGGGTAAGAAAATATTTACAATTTTACGCTGAAATTTATTGTTTATCTAAACCTGTGAGGTCGAAAGTCTTTGAGTTTCAGCCTCTCTGATTGCAATGGATTAAGTATAGTAGATAATCTCACCTAAATCTCACCCATTTATATTAAAGTTTTCTATTTATAGCATCCTGAAGCTAAGAAGATAGTGAGGAACTATAACAAGATGGCTGGTGTCTTGATGGAATATGAGGTGAGCTTACAGTTCATTTGTATACAGTAGAACCTGTCTTAAGCGGCCACTCAAAAATAGACAAAACAAAGGTCTTGAAGATAAATGGTAGCTTAATGAAGGTCGAAAGTACTGCAGAATGCTCTCTTGGAGCATTCTGCAATACTTTTGATCTTTATTAAGTGATAATAGGTCTTGAAAACCAATTTTGGTCTTCTTTTGGAGTGACTGCTTAAGACAGGTTTTACTGTATTCTCTATTTTTATGAAACAATCTTCCAGCTTCCCATTGGTCACTTCCTGAAAGATAATGTAAACAAGAAACAGCATATTAACACCTTCTTTACAGCCATTATCAGCTTTTACATTTGTTGTTGCATTTTGTAAGTCCTATAGCAAACATTGTTGACACAGACGAGACTGCTCATGCTCATGGAGCAGTCTGGTCTGGGTCCACATTGTTTTGCATGCAAGCTAAAATCAATCAATAATATTATTGTTAAAGTGAAAAATTGCAGTTGACAACATCGGAAGATGACATTTTCTGCTGCATTTTGGCGAGTAGTTTAAATAGTGACAAAATCTGTCAAAAAATGTGCTGCATTTTGGCTAGTAGTTTAAATAGTGACAAAATCTGTCAATGTCTTCATGGCACTGTAAGGTTAATATTTTACTGACTGAAGCCTTGATCAGCTCACAGAATGTGTGAAAGAGGATCTAATCAGCATGTCATAACTCATAAGTGCTCTATAGCTGGGCTGATTTTTTTTTCATAATTTTTTTCAATAACATATTTCAGAAATACCATCAGAGTGTCAAACAGTTTGGATCCAGATCAGGCCTGATATTTTGTTGGGGCTTTTCTGGGCCTAAACTGTTTATAAAGGTGATTAACAGACGACAAAGATTTAACACAATGTGACCTATCTTTCCATTCCTTTTAGATGCTGTACCACCGTGGTTGGATCAGAGCTGTAGAAGCCGCCAAGTCTGGACTCAATGCCTCCCTACTGATTCGTCACCCAGACACCGATGAGCTGTTTGTGAACTTTGACCCCCAGGTTGTCGAGCTGATCCAGGAGGCTAAGTGTCTCCAGGCCCTTCATCTGGATATTCCAGAGACGGTGCACTCTCTCATGGTGAAAGAGGAGGAGATCAAGCAGTATAATGTAGAGTAAGTTGATGGTTCCCAGTCGAATAGAATCTCCTATTCTCATTGATTTAATGAGCTGGAATCCAGCAGTATAATGTGGAGTAAATGAGCTAGAATCTCCCATTATCAGCTACCTCTCATATTTACTGTATTGCTGCACGTTGCCTGATAAACATTGTCTATCTCATGGCATGTGCCTTTATCAGGTTATGATGACGTTGCATTTTTGACTAACGTCGCTAATGACGCTGAATCAACACAAAAATAAAAAAAAACACGTCACAATCGCTAGTTTGAAGAGTGAAACAATGGATAAACTGATAAATAGAATACCAGGTTTGGGTCTTTTGATATCAAGTTTACCAGGCTCGGCTTTGAGAAGGCATGTTGAATCGCTCGGCAAGCCTCGCGATGTCAACAAGTGTTCTCAAAGCCTTGCCTGGTAAACTTGATATCAACATGAACCTGGTATTCTCTATCTCGGCAAGCCCAGCGATGTCAACAAGCATTCTCAAAGCCTTGCCTGGTAAACTTGATATCAAGACACTCACCTAGTATTCTCTGTTTCTGCTTGATAAATTAAGCGGGTATCCAGCAAAAGTTACAAATTGGCATGAGCTTATAGCGAAGATTCAAATCTGTCTGTGCATTACCACAGTGTCGTCAGAGTGGTAGTTTTCTTCCTGAAGAAATGATGGACCCTTTGCTACCCATAGAGAGCTCATTGAAGACTCTGATCAGATCTGAGTCTCCTATGGGCGACATGCCAACTTGTACCTTATGCAGGATACCAGCTCCAATAGTGTTTCAATTTTTGAATTATCATGACTTGTTATATGACTGGAGAGAATCCTGTCTCCTGATTGGCTTAATTTGTCTTCATAAATCTCTATGTCTACCTTGAAACTGGTCTGAACCAGTCCACAAGTTAAAATTGCTCCAGCTCCAACTAGTTTCCAGAAGTTAATATTTTTGACACTTCTGCAATATTACCCTCTAGAGAGCTAAAAATAGTATGATGAGTGTTAAACGAGCATGTGCTGCATGAAATTGACATGATTTGCTGTTTCACCTCCCAACAGGTAAATTAAAGACTTTCATGAATTTTTACAACAGTTTTGTTTTGTTTCGTTTGCTTATTTACCTTTGTTTGAATAAACAAATTGTAAAAACAGTTTTATAACATTTTTTATCATATGACGTCGAGTCTGGGAGTGAAATAACGCCATGCAATAAAATCTGTAAACCACTAGTGGTTTATTGATTTTCGGGAAACGTTATGACGTCCATAACAACGTTGCACACATAATGACAAAATTATAACGTTTTTACGCCAGAAATGATATTTCAAAGTATTTGTCATATGATAAATAGAATCTAACATTCGTGCTCTTGTATTATTGAATTTATTAAACTCGTTGCGAAAAAGAGATAAAATGCTCGGCAAGCCTCGCATTTTATCTCTTTTTCCCAACTCGTTTAATACAATCAATAAAACATGAGCACTCATGTAAGATCCTCTATATATTCCCCATTAAGAGAATTAATATACATTTGATAATACAAAATACTAAATTATAATATTTTAATAAAAGTTGCTAAAACTTGTGAGAAAGTCCTTAGATGTCTTAGATAGAAGGTTGAACATGTCTTTAACAACAAAAGTGAAAGTAGCAAAATTTTCATTCTTAAATGAAAAGTCATATAACAAAACAGTTATTGACTTCAATTTCGGTAGACATAAGGATTTATCTACCCTTAAAAGTGATATTCACCTCGGCCTAGCGGCCTCGGTGAATTATCACTTTTTCGGGTAGATAATCCTTATGTCTACCTCATTGAAGTCAATAATTGTATAATATCTTTAAGTTAGTGGGTTACATGTCATGGGCCCAGATAAGGTTAGTTTGTGCACTAAAATTTCATTTATTTCCTTACGCATCAATTTAAACATGTGTTTTGGGTGCTCAAAAGAACCGTCTCATTGAGGCAATTTTTTTGAGTACCTGCACCATATGTTTTGATTGAGAAATAAGAAGAAGAATTTTCCAGTACGCACTCTTATCTGGAGGCCTGTACGTGTTACAATTTTCAAATGCAGTGTAGTTCTGTCACTGTTGATCTTATTTAGTTTAACAAACAGTGTAGACACTGGTGAAGTATCTCATCTCTATCAACACTGTCAGACAACTTTTAATAATTGATAATGTGTTAGCTTGGGTGCTAAAGAATTGTATGTACTAAATTAATTCATCAAGCAGAAACGTACAGGTGTGGAATCTCAGGCCTTTTAGGCCTGGGTTTGTTTGTTTGTTTTTTTGGTTGGGGGGGGGGGGGGGGGAGAAGTGGTGGGGATTGATTTTTATGCAGCAGTGGTAATTTTTGTAATAATTAAAACTCTGTATCAGGAAAAAGTCAGAGAATTTATTCTTCTTAATAATTATTCAATAGGGAAAACACTATCCCTAAAAGCGCCAAGAAAAAATGCATTTGAAAATGTCGTCTGCTGAAGTCGTCTGCTGCAAATAATTGCCAAACATTACTGAAGAATTAAGTATAGAAGCAAACAGCGTGGATCCAGAACAGACTGCTCCTATAGGAGCAGTCTGATTTGGGTCCACACTGTTTGCCATAGAGGCTTCTTAAACATTTCAGCAGACGAGAAAGCAGACGACTTTTGTTGCCAGTGACGCATTAAGGTTTAAATGTTACTATCTATTTGCAGCCTACAAGAGATGCTGCAGGAGTACAAGGGAATCCTTGATGGAATATCCCCAGTGATAATGCCCCTGATGAAACCCTACAAGAACAAGGTGGAAGACGAGCTCAACCCTGGAGTTAACTCACTTACTTGGATGTCACTTAATGTGGACTTGTGTAAGTTTGTTTGAGCTATGTTTTTATGTTCTTGCCCAGTCAGTACTTTTCTTCAGGACCAAATTTCATAGAGTTTTGGCCACCCTGAGTGCAATAGGGTTATCCAGTACCATAGGTTTAGATAAACAAATTTTTTGGCGTAAAATTGTAAATATTTTCTTACCCATCTGTTTTAACATATGTTTTAGGTGCTCTAAAGAACCGTCTCAACAAGACGGTTCTTTTGAGTACCCACAACATATGTTTTGGTTGAGAAATAAGAAAGTTAATTTTTTTTTACGTACTCTGCAGTACTTAGTATATACATGCTTAGTATATACATGCTTCTAGCAGTAACTTTTTGAATTTATTTCCGGATCAGTCTTCGTGAAAGTATATGTGTATATGTATTTCAAACCCACTTCCAGAATAGCAGTCCAGAACATTACTGAATTTGGTAACATGCCCTCAGGATACCTTGGATTAAATGTGACATGACTGTGGTGACTTAGGCAAAAATATATTATCTTGAGCTGGTATCAATATAAACCTGGCCAAAATAAGTTAAGCCCATGTCACTTTTTTCCATAGTGATAATGTTATATTCCAAAAGTTTAGTTTTTTTTATATAAAAATATGGGAGGTAGTAGTTGAAAATTCTAACTCCACCCAAGCTAGACAACAATACCTTAAGTGTAATTACACAACGTTTTAATTGAAAATACCCATTTTTTGGCTATGTGAAAATTTTTCCAAGAGTATCCAAATGTTTGCCAATTTTACTATAAGAATGATAGGGAACGAAACCGGGCATTAAATGGAATGTGTGATGCTCTATGGAAAATTTATCAATAATTGTGAAACCTAGCAAATGTTGAGAGGAAATATTGATGCTACTTTGCCGAAAATTTTATGGAAAAATCTTTATTCAGTAAAATGTTATGCTAAATCAAACTGAATGTATTTACATTAATTAAGTCTATGGGGGGGGGGGCTTAATTTATTTTGACCAGTTTATATACAAGTTATAACCTTAAAGTGACTGAATACCCATAAAAAGTACCTTGATTAACAACATAGACTCTGATCATAGTTGGCACTGCTTGCTTTAGAATAGTCAAGGCTTGTTTAATATCCATAAAATTGAAAAATGATAATTTTAGTAATGTGTATTGTAAGACAATGTTATAAAAATCACATCACTACATTTTACAGCACATTGCAGCCAACATATAGTGTTATAAACATGTTCTAGAAAGCAATTTGCTTGCTGTTGAAACAGTGTGCATTTATAGGACTTCTATATGATAGACAGAATCCTACTGTTTTGGTCATTTCATATGAAATTCATGAAATGTGCCCAAGGATCATTTCATGAATTTTATATTAAATGAGCCTTTGTCACGCCTACCAAACGCTCGAATGCTCAACGTCTGGTTGAATATTAAAAACAACTGCTCTATGAAGAAAAAAAAAATCGGGGAATGTCATGCAACAGCCTATGGATTCCTGCATTTGTGGTATAAATACGAGCCTAGAAAGTATTCTCATTATGTCATATTTACTTTTTGCGCGATAAACACGTTCCTGCCGAATTCTGGTACACCTATTTTACGCGAAATGTAAATCTGACAAAACAAGAGAAATTTCTGGCCTCAAATTGATACCACAAACGTAGGAATGGATAGTCTGTTGCATGACATTCCCTGATTTTTGATTCTCTTCCTGGATTAATTGTTTTTAATATTAAACCAGATGTTGAGCATTCGAGCGTTTGGTAGGCGTGTTTGTGTAAGATACTTCATATAGTTCATGTATGTAAAAATATTTCAGACATAGAGAAGAACTACAAAGTGATGAAGGAGCTCGGAAAATTAGCGAAGACGGTGACAGACATCTTGGAATGTCGTATTGAGGCAGTACTGGAAGACATGTCAACAACTGCCCTCTGTGAACTCCCCGAGGAGGAGCCTGTTACCATGGAGCAGTTCCTAGAGATTACCAATGAGGTAGTGAACAGTGCCTCAAAGTACCTAGCCAAGTGAGTATGATTGGTTCCATCATGGTTGCATAATTAGGTTTAGATAAACAAACTCTTTGAGTATAAAATAGCAAACTCCCCGAGGAGGAGCCTGTTACCATGGAGCAGTTCCTAGAGATTACCAATGAGGTGGTGAACAGTGCCTCAAAGTACCTAGCCAAGTGAGTAGGATTTACTGTATCATGGGTAGAAGGTTTTGAGTTTTGTTCCTGAATTCAGTATTTTGAAATACTGAAGTCGGCAGATTATGATAGCTTCTGATTTATTCTCTGGTCATCCAAAGACATTTGAGCAGATTCATGTGATTTCCAACAATGTGGCATTTTGACAAGTGTAGACTCAGATGAGCCTGTGCAGCCTCCTTTTAAATTAAGAAACTCCAAATGATGTTCAGTCAGTAGCTTAACACTCAATGAATATTCAAGCGACTAGCAAAGGCTCTGACCAGACTGTGTGTATGTGCAGGCTGATCTGAGGCTTTGCTGGTCGCACATACCACATTGTTGGAAATCTCATGCCACGGCTCCTTTAACAATTTAGTCTTGATTCTGTTTTGTAGACATACTGTAATTTATAATTCTTTAAAGGGGACAGCAACCCTAATAATAAGTATGT
The DNA here is from genome assembly GCA_964019695.1 of Loripinus fragilis. NCBI lineage: Eukaryota > Metazoa > Mollusca > Bivalvia > Lucinida > Lucinidae > Loripinus > Loripinus fragilis. Next base: position 85,529,870 of record OZ026517.1, read on the forward strand.
TTAATCAGAAAGAGCTCTATGAACCATGAAATTTGATACAAGTATCATCAAAATCGGTTGAAAAATGGGCAAGTGATGGGCATTTAAAGAATTCAATATGGCCACCATTTTGAATATTTAATTAGTTTTTAGAATTTTTTCAACTGCTTAATTTTTAGTTATCACTGCTATCACATCATCTGTGTTTCAGCAGATATGCAGCTTTATACATAAAGCTGAGTGACGTCACTAAGCCTGAAATATGGCCGCTTCCATTACAGTCCGTTTGCAAATATTCAAACGCCCACAACTTCCACATTTTTCAACCAATTCAGATGAAACTGGTATAAAAATTTGTGGTTTATTAAGATCTTTCATATCAAAGGTATTAATCATCAAGGTTGCCGTCCCCTTTAATTAATTTCTAAAATTCTGGATTTGTAAGTTTTAATATTTTCAGGCCTGATCTGTTTCCAAACTGTTTGCATTATTTATCAGCAGATGACAAAAGTTATCATGTGCAGGTAAAGAGTCAACTCTTGCATTGGTTTAAACAATATCGGGCCTCCAGATAAGAGTGCATACTGGAAAATTATTTTTCTTATTTCTCAACCAAAACATATGTTGTGGGTGCTCAAAAGAACCGTCTCAATGACACGGTTCTTTTGAGCACCCAAAACACATGTTCAATTTGATGCTTAAAGAAATAAATGCAGTTTTAGGTGAACAAAAAATCCTTATCTGGACCTATGTAATATTTGATTTCTTTTTATATACATACAAAATTGAGCTGCGGCATGAGATTTCCAACAATGTGGTATGTGCGACCAGCAAAGTCTCAGATCAGCCTGCGCATACGTTCATTCTGATCAGAGCCTTTGCTAGTCGCTTGAATAGTCTATCAGTGTTGAGCTACTGACTGAACATCATTTTGAGTTTCTAAGCCTTAAAGGAGGCTGCACAGGCTCATATGAGTCTACACTTGTCAAAATGCCACATTGTTGGAAATCTCATGCACTGACTCATATGACATGTGCTTGGTATATTTTCAGTCAGAGCCACCTGGTGGAGAAAGCTGTATACGAACTTGTGGATACACTGAAGGCAGGACTTGCTGACAATGACAAGAAGGTGCTCACTGCAGAGGAAGGATATGCCTGCTTAATGCCTGATCATAAGAACAAGAAACAACGTTGTCAAGACTGTATTGCTTGCTCTTACTACACTCTGCTGAACTACTTTACACAGAGGAACACTGAGGCTCTTGTCAAAGGTACGAGGGGTGATAGAATGAATCCTGAGCTGTACAATTCGGGGCGCTTATCACGGATAGCTTTTCGGAGTTGTTCTCGAAGTACACCGGAATAGTAGTCACCATTTACAATAGTTTTGTCAGGTAGCATATGATTAAGTACAATTCCCTTTGTATCACAAAATATGATTGACATTACTTTGCCAACTGACTTCGAAAGGCGTGCTTTTACAGGTGAAGGGGACCAAGTATGCTTCCACATTGAGCTTTGTTGCTTACTTTTGGGCTCAAAGAAATGAAACCATGTTTCATCACATGTTATCACTTTATTAAGAAATGAATCACCTTCATCCGACAATCTCTGTTGAAGTTCTGTGCATATTTGTACCTTATCCGTCTTCTGTTCTGGAACCACGTCGCCCGCCATTTCTCGACGATGCGCCTTTACTGTGACGTCATAAATGTGACGTCACAGTATTAGTTCTGACATCATGAGGACCTCACGGCGTCAAAATGTTCCTAATTGATATTTCAGCATGTTGCCAAAGTTTCATTAACCTACGCCTAATTCAGCGTCTAATATTAAAGAAATTCTCGAATTTATCAAACACCCCTCGTAACTCTCTTAGCAATATATTAGCCCTTAATGGGCCAATCGCAACAAAAGTCGTCTGCTTTTCTTGTCTGCTGAAATGTTTAAGAAGCCTGTATGGCAAACAGTGTGGACCCAGATCAGACTGCTCCTATAAAAGCATTCTGTTCTGGTTCCAAGCTGTTTGCTTCTATACTTAATTTGTCAGTAATGTTAGACAATTATTTGCTGCAGACGAGTTCAGCAAATGAAAATTTCAGATGCAATTTTTTTTTTTGCACTTTAAGGGTTAGAAGTGCTGAAGACTATCATTATTAGTTTCCCTTTGGCTACATTACTAGTGTCGTCTGCTGATAACTTTGCGAACAGTTTGGATCCAGATCAGGCACAACAAATGCTGGGCATGGTCTGGATCCAAACTGTTAGACGCTCTGATGGTATACCTGAAATTTTTTTGAAAAAAAAAAAAGATTTTTAACAAAACCAGCAGACAACTAACTGTGTAAGGTAAACCTTGGATTATTTGTGGGAGATTGAATGTGTGTGATTTTGTTTGCTAAGTCATCGTTGCGTTGGTCAGTTATACACTACTGTAAATTCAGGAATTTTTGCGAGGACTTTATTTTCGTGAAACTTCGCATATGGGAAGCTTTGTGAAAATAAAGCCCTCGCGAAATGGCAAAATCACTCTGTTGTTTATTGATATAGGTAAACCTTGCCTTAGTCGCAAATTTTTCACATCACTAAAATGTCTTTTAATGCTATTCGCAAAAATTTCCGAATCTACGGTATCAGGTGACTTTTGACTGACATTCTGGGCCAGGTCCTGAAACTTCTATTCTAAGAAAGATGTGACTGTTGAAAAAAGTAAATGGCTATTTTGTTACTTTAAATCTAGTTAGAATTCTTAATTATGATTTTATACCTTCTAACATCACTTAGTCTTGATGTGTAAGCTTTACCAAACAAAATTGATCCAGATAGCACTGTTTGAAGTAGAATAGTATGACCATATTTTGGACGCGTTGCAACAAAACCTGTCTTCAGCGTTTCCGAAAAAGTGAGATTCAAACCAGCCTGCTCAGCTACAGAGACTAGCTAGAAAATTGAAATTTCGCTCGTAGCAAGTCTAAATATGATACTTTCCAAAAAGCGAATAACAAAGGTGCTGATCAGACTGCGCGTATGCGCAGGCTGGTCTGTGCCTGTGTTGTTCGCAAACCCCAAAGACAGGTTTTCTCGCGATGAGGCCCATTTTATGCTAGAATGTTTTTTCTTTTCAAGGCACACGCCTGTCTCTAGATGCCATAAAGCGTCGTCTACAGACATCCAACAAGTACACCAAAGACAAGTTTGAGGAGGACACGAAACCCCCTCTCTTCCGTGCCGACATCGTTCTGCAGATTCCCAATGTGGTGATGAAACCCAGTCTTGATGATCTTCAGTCTTCACTGAACAAAGCTGTTCAAGTGATCCTGAAGACTTCCCAGGAAATACCTCAGTGGGAGCACTTGATTATACACCAGAAACAACAACAGAAGGTACGGTAAATGTTCTAAAATTTCGAACACTTTTCTCATTCTGCACTCAAATAAAATGTTGATGTTCAGGGCTGGAATTCACAAAATACTTGTCAGAATAGCAAACAGGGAAGATCCTGATCAGACTGCTTCTTCAGAAGCAGTCTGATCTGGATCTGCACTGTTTGTCTAGGCCTTTTTAGCAGGCAGCTGTTGTTTGAAATTTTAGAACATTTGTTGTAGGTCAATTGCACCGTTTTCATTCTTTATATCTTTTTCATCATCTTTTTTTTTTATTATTACACATTTCAGGGGTGATTAACAAGTGTTTTTAACGAAAGTTATATTTTAGTTTTCTTAACAAAGAAATTATATAAGTCATTTATATCTTGGACCCAGTATAAATGGACTGGTCACTGATGGAAATATAAAGTTATGTTGTCGTGGCTTTGTTTTAGCGCTATTTCAAAGCACTACAGCCAATAAAATTGATTCTGACCGTACCGAGATTATATTAAGTTATTCCCAGTATGCAAATTTGAAATATCACAAGTTACAGTGAATAAAATTGAAGTTTTATCATCTTTTTAGGATGTCTGACGATTTTTGGCTAAAAGTGCTGAAAATAGCTAAAAAGGGTACCTTGGTTTCTTGCTAATGTTCATAAAGACAGATAAACTTTCAATAAATATAACAATACAGTCTTAAAGACAGAATATTAAACCATTGCTTTTTGAGGAAATATCACAGATATGCAGAGAAATAATGGAGATATGATTATTTAATCTTCAACATGCGTCAATTTTGAAAGCTCAGCTTCGACAATGTATTTCCAATATTAACATTCACCTGTATGTCAGTTACCAGTCCGTGTATACTGGGTCCGAGTTTTTATTTAAGGGGACGGCAACCTTGATGATTACTATGTTTTATATGAAAGATCTTAATAAACCATGAACTTTGATACCAGTTTCATCAAAATCGGTTGAAAAATATGGAAGTTGTGGGCGCTTGAATATTTGCAAATGGACTGTAATAGAAGCGGCCATATTGTAGGCTTAGTGACGTCACTCAGCCTAATTAAATATGCGTAATCAAAATAAAAGACAAACCAATGGATAATTTGCATTAATCTTTAATGAAACATTTTCCTTATGTATAAAGCTACATATCTGCTGAAACACAGATGATATGATAGTAGTGATAACTAAAAATTAAGCAGTTGAAAAAATTCTGTAAACTAATTAAATATTCAAAATGGGGGCTAAATGTTGGCCATAATGAATTCTTTAAATGCCCATAACTTGCCCATTTTCCAACCGATTTTGATGATACTTGTATCAAAATTCATGGTTCCTAGACCTCTTTCTAATAAAACATACTTGTAATTAAGGTTGCTGTCCCCTTTAACAATTAAGGCCATATACTACAGAATGAAGTTAATGTTTATGTTAGTATCTGGAAGACACATGCCTGATGACATTTATTCCCATTCAGACATCCTATTGGATAGGTGTATGTTTAGGGACACAGTGCTTCACAAACACAATTTCCATTTTCAAATATGTTCAGAATTAGCAGTGAAGCAACATATTTTTGGTTCTTATTTGAGGAGATGATTTCATATAAATGAGAAGAGGTACAGTTTCATTATATTATTGATATTGACTTCCTTGTAAGTCAGTGAAAATTGATAATATTACCGCTCTTGGATATTCATGGAGTGGTTCATGGCTCCAGGTTAAAGGGCATTCTTGATTTATTTTTCATTTCTCAATAAAACATAAATTGTGTGTTCACAGAAGAACATCACTCTGAGATGGTTCTTTTGAGTACCCCATTTACTGAGATTGTTCTATTGAGTGCCCATAGCATATGCTTGTGGTGATTGATAAGAAATTAATAAAGTTTTAAAGTTTAACTTGGCTAGAACTATGGTAGTTTGCAGCAAATGATATCGAAACCTGATCAGAATTCATCTTCATTTTAAACATCAGTAGTAGATCTTAAGAGGTTGTTTGAGTCGCAGAGCAAAACGAGCATCTTGTTTGCTCCATTGGTTGTCCATGTTCATACTGGCTGTTCCGTTTTTCCATTTCACACTCCTACTAAACCGTTAATACGATTATATTTTAAATATAAAACTGTTTTAATTCCTATTTTTTTTATATTTTAGTGAGTTCTGTCAACACTATTAACATGCACGCTGTATCTGTTTTTAAATGATTTCATATTCAAGTAGAATTTCTAGTATATATTTGAGAAACAAACTACTATCTCAAAGTTTGATATTTTAACCACATTTAAAAAAAATCCAGTTTCTTTTCCCACTCAGTTGCATCTGTTAAAGTTATCTCCATATCAGGTATGATAGAAGTTAATTTAATCATAAACTCTACCCCTTTACACAGGAAATGTTCCCACATCTCTTTGCTGTAAGTTAAAAGACCCTACCAAGCGTTTCTTTTTTCTATTTCTAGATTTTAATATGATTTAGTTACTAGATAGAATGTGTTTTTTTATTCTAGCTTGGTATGCTGATATATTGCAAGGCAGATATTTTCTTCATTTAAAGTTTAAATCACTCTGCTTTGCTGTGTTCCCTTAAGGTGAAATAGTCTAATTCAAGCTTGAGTACTACTAGATAACCTACCCTTAGTGCTGAACTGAACAGCAAATTGTTTATCTAAGGTTAATCCAAAGACGTCATTCAAAAGTTGCCAGTCTAGGTAGTTAAGCTTGTTGTGGGATAAGCAATCTGGCTTCTTTGAACTGCTATAGTGAGGTTGATATCCACATACTATGGTAGATATAATTCTGCCACTGATTCAAGCAGGGGAGTTGACAGCTACTGACAAAGTAAATGACTAGGCGAAAGCCTGGCTAGGATTAGTGTGATAGAATGACTGATCATCAAGATGTTACTGGAATTTTTTTAAGATCAAAACAAACCAAAAATCTATCAAAAATTATGAAATGTAAATAGTGCTATTTAGATAAATATGATGTAAGAAAAATGATCTAGCATCTATAGGAAAATTCTTCCTTAGGGATCACAATTGACAACTTTTGGCAAGCTTCATGATTTCTTGTCACCTTAGGGAAAGATTTGTTTATCCATACTTCACACACATGACATATACATGTACTTTATTCAAATCTCTAACTGTTTGAAACCTAGTGGTGTCTGTTGATAACCTTTGCAAACAGATTGGACCCAGATCAGGCCCGACAATATGTCGGGCCTGATCTGGATCCAATCTGTTTGACACTCAGATGGTATTCCTGAAAGAAATTTTTCAAAAAAGTTCATTGTGAAAAAAATCAGCAAATGTCAAATAGGCATGAGAAAAATCTCGGGGGGAAAGCGTTAAGAATATAGTTTCATGGTGAAAGTGCTGAAAGGGCAGTCACCATGTGTGATGCTTAGTTTGAGCTTTAATTATTCTTATACTTATTACACATTTTGCTTGAGGATGCAGAGTATTGCTTTTCTTTTCCTTATTTCTGTTCTTCATGTTCTCAATAAGTGATTGATGTTGATCTGAGCTGTGGTGATAAAAAAAAAACTATTAGCAGAAAATGGCTAAAATTGAGAAAAAACTAAAGTGTTTTCTTTGTCCTGAAAGCGATTTTCATTATTATACAAATATTGACTTATGTTGAGGTGGACATGGAGTGTTATTGAACAGTAAACGTCATATGATTAAGGTTACTGTTCAATAACACTCCATGTCTACCGAAACATAAGTCAACAAATGTTTTATTATAAAATAAATGTATGCTATTTGCATTTCCTGTCATTTTATACCATTAAAACCATTGATGTTGCGGATGGATTCTGCGAAATTACTTGACGTTCTAATGTCACTTCCCGTAAGCAATATTACCTCGTGTTGTGTGCCTTACAACGTCACGTCCGGCATACCATGCAATAGGTAGTTTTATAGACTTGAGTGGATATGCATCTGGGCCAATTAGAAGATGGTTATTTATAGATAATAATAATTTATTTTATCTCAATAGATTTTACCTGTTTTCAAAAGCCACCTGGTATTGAGTCTTAAGTGGACTAATTAACATATCTCAAAATGCTTATTCTATGCTATTTTACCTGTATTTAATTTAATTAAGAACTATTTGTCTTATTCAAGTTTGTTTCCTTTTACCTTAAAGGCTAGCTTAAGACAGGGTGACAAAAATACTAAATAAGACTTGAAAAGGCAACATTTTTCCATTTCATGTCAAATAGTTCAAATTGAAGATGGAGAATTACAATTTTTAGCCACCTTGTGGTCTATTTATGCATGCAAGTTAAATATAGTGGCCGCCTCCTTTAGTAATCCTCTCATTTGTGAAACAGTCCTACCCAAAATTTGATGTGCCTTGATTTATGTAGCAAATTTTTTTTAAATACCCTTTACCCCTTAGTAATGAGACTTAGTAAATAAACATTTGATATATAATTATATGATAATTAGTTAGAAAATTGATGGTACAAATCAAATCAGTTTGTTTTGGAAAAGAAAATACATTTAGACTTAATTTGTTAAAATCACGCTGACCCCATAAATTCCTTAATTAATGATCATACTATTAATGATATCAAATGCTTAGTTGACTTTTTTTGTCAGATGAAAAAAGTTGATTTGTACCTGATACAGTGTCTTTAACTTAGCGTAATATTATAGGTCAGTTTTGATTCCAATATTGAACACCAATGGTACATGGAAAAGAGGTCATTTCATTATCACTTAACTTCAAATAGTTAAGATTTTGGGGTTCAGAAAATAAGTGCCTCACCCAGATTCTGCATGAAACTCTGTGATGCACCTCAAAATCTTAAATTAATTTATAATTGCATATTTTTTATGTCATCTCACTTTCATGTTATAGCTAGACATTGCCATTTAGTATTGAACCAAACATTGACTAATGTAAAACAGAACATTCATAATTTGACGTTAACTCAATATTTGAAACATTTTGTTTATATATGTGATATGATGCTGATCTCTTTTCCAAGTAACAGTGAGACATTTCCATTTGATATTGGAGCTCAGAGAATACGTTTCAGCAAATTACTCATGCCTTTCTAATTCTTACATTTCACATTTGAAAAAAAGCTTATGTCCAAGTTTATACTTGATTTTGTTTACTTTAGAGGTCGTCATCAGTGACCAAGGTCAGTGAGATATTGGACTGGTATTAGAAATTGTTCATACTGTGGAAGTATAACTTTGAGATTTATTTTTGATAACCTGCCCATACCCAGGGGCTGGATACGCATATTAAAATAACAGCCATCTCTCATCTATGCTTTATAATAAATTAACTTCACCCCTGGTAATATTTTGAAAGGGGTTAGAGTCAAAGTTACATATATTTTTTTTTTTATCTTAGTCAAAATTCAAGAAATATATAGTGCTCAAGCTAATTCACAGCAAGCTCTTTGCTTGCATGCATTTTTGTTTTCTTAACTATTATGTAAGGACTTCTATGTCTTTTAAATAGGTTTCATTTAAATACTGTTGTAGTCTTTGCAGCCCTTTGTACATAAGTATTGACATACTGTTAAATGGAGGAATGAGTTACCTGTTTCTACCTATGTATTGGAGCTTTGGTTGGTTATGTCAAGCTATAGGCCCATCTTGTATTGCTTGTGTCATTTCTACAGATATATTATGCAGTCATTAATACTTTATGTTGTTGTTAAAATGGCTGATGACATAAAATTTAGAATTTTGGAATGGGTTGAATGTAATGGCCAACAAAGACTTCTTATAATATATGTAAAGAGGTAAATATGACCAGGAAATGCCACGATGATATCTACATATGGTATCAAGAAAAAGAGACACAAGTACACAGTAAAAGCTTACTAGTGATATATACATGTAAGACAAAAATAAGCTAAGCAACCAGGCTCTTTTTCCTTAGTAAGATTATTGCCAAACTAAAAAGAATGGGGAGATGCTATTTTCAAAGCTTACAAACCACACAATGACTGACAGTTGATTTCATGAAGTTACATTTCTTAAATGACAATTGACAGAGCTTGCTGGAACAGAAAATGCTCGAGATTGGAACTTTTGAGATATGCTTGGAGAATATAGCATCCCAAATGGCATTCAAAAAATTCTAAAAAGGTTTGAAAGGCAAACAAATTATCTATTGCTATCTTCCAATCTCATTAAACAGGGATGCAATGAATTTTGGGCTTATTATTGTTTTATCTACAGTGTTATGTCATTAAATCAATACGCAATTATTTACTGCTTCTGGTTTTATCTGATATATTTAAATGGCCAAATCTTCACCTGTTCTGCTGTTGTTAAAATTTGTTTAGCTCAAATTGAGTTTTCCCAACTTATGCAATGCATCATCACAGAGAAACAATCAAATTAAATTAACTTTCTGTGATAAAACAAAGAAAAGGACTGTTAACTCACAGTTCAAAGCTAGAGAAAACACCAAGTTGAGATAATAAATTAATAGATAGAAAAAGATATATTAGGTTTGAAAGAAAGTAAATATATTTACAAGTGTTTCAGTATTAAACCAATAAATAACATTGTACTTTGGACATTTTAAACTTATTAACTGGTTTGTTTAAGTTTAATAATGACTTTTGTCATATAAAATCTATATGTTAGTTATATGTGATTTCATTACCAGGGGTGTATCAATAACGGCTACTAAACCTTCCTTTTAACACATATATGAGACAGCAGAACTAAATGGTTTTATAACTGTTTCCTGAACTATTTCAGTGTTCATGTCATTTTTGTTTGACTTTGGTCACCCTTTACACCACTGTCAGAAAACACATTTCATGGTGGATTTTATTTTTGAGTCATGTGCATAAATTTAACAGTATGATAAGAAAAATCATACATAAATAAAATGTAAATAAGATCTGAAGTGGAGTTTGTTTCTGACAGCCTTATATACTCCTAATGTTTGGGCAGCAACCATTTGATGAATAGTAGCAGGAATTTTTAATGTTTTTGCAAGATCAGTTTCGAAATACTGTAGTTCTAATGATAGAATTCTATGCTTTAAGGGGTAATAAAGGAAATATTGCCAGATATGTTAATATTATAACACTGTGACAACAGTTTTCAGTTCCTTATATCAGATTTGGTTATGGTCACAATATTTCAGCACAATAAAAGGCCTTTCTCATATACTATCCCCTATCACTATTGATCTATGGGAATTTCCTATTAAAGTAGCTTCTAAAGAAAGATAGTGTAAATCCACCTCTTCCCTCATCCCTGAATGCAAACATCTCCATATCCTCTTGTGGTTTCATTGGACAAAGGCCAGCAGTAAATTGTATAAACATTCAATGCCTTTGGTCTGAATGTTCTTTGTACATATAATAATATGCTGATAAGAGATGTTCCTGTTTCCTCTTGATCAGATTGCTGTCCATATGTTAGATTGTACAGGGTGTTGGTGTTCTATTCTCATCTATATTCTGTTGCAGTTGAATAATGTTAATGTGATATTAACATTGTGTATACATATTTTTATTTATTATTGTGGATACTTTCTACATCATGTACAAAATGTAGTTTGAACTTACAGCTATAAAATGGACAATTGGCCAAGCTTTTAAAAATGATATGGTATTAATGATAATCAGAATTCTTATGTTTATCATATTCATTTCATTTAGAGACAGGCTAAATAAAACTTGTATGCAATCGAAAAGATACTATATATTTAAAGCGAATAGTATTCTTTGGGATAAGTATGTCATTACTTGTGTACTGTGCATGCCAACATTCTTTTCTTTACTAGACCAGTTGTTTAGAAATTTTTGACTGTATGTCAGAGAAGCTCAAAATTAAAAATATAATAAAACCTAAATAAAATATTTTGACAGATTACTCAACATGATAGTTCATTTTCTGACATTATTCAAAGGTTCACAACACAACTTTCTGTGGTCAACATTTTTCACAATAATCGCATCAGATAGACGGTGACTGCAAACACACTGATGTACAAAATGCTGCATATTCAATCGCCAAGAATAACTATTTCCATCATCAAAATGATGATAGTAGAATGCAAATATAACTACATTGATCACCAGTATGTGTACTTTTGCGATTGAAAACGTCATATTTGGCGATAGGAAATGCAGTTTCTTTTAAAAAAAACGCCCTGCATCCATGGCTTCTGCCTACCTGGTGTGGCAATGAAGGCCCTTATTAATCAATGAAAATGGTTATGATGTGGTATGAAGTTCAGTATGTTTTCAGAAATTTAGTGAATAAGTCCATAAATTGTTGACTGGCAATATAAGAGATGGATTATACAAGACTTAGTGTAACCTTTTTTTTGGCTATACACAGACAAGAGTATCTTCCTTTTTGCAAATAGTGTTACCCAGATCAACTGGCTTATTTAGAGACGGCCAATAAAAATTGACACTGTTTCCTTACAGTCTATGATTCCGTGGTTATAATGGACAGGGTGAAGTAAGAAATTTTAGCACACTTATTTAATCAGTAGGTTATATTTTGATATAAAAGATGTGTATGAATAACATGTAGCAGTCATCAGATTTATCTGAAATCTGATCTGGACTTATCTGTCCCTTAGAATATCAACTAGTGAATTAACATCTACTTATATTTGAGCCAGTGCATGAGATTTCCAACAATGCGGTATGTGCGACCAGCAAAGCCTCAGATCAGCCTGCGCATACGCGCAGTCTGATCAGAGCCTTTGCAAGTCGCTTGAGTATTCTTTGATTGTAAAGCTACTGACTGAACACCATTTGGAGTTTCTATGCTTAAAAGGAGGCTGCAGAGGCTCATTTGAGTCTACACTTGTCAAAATGTCAAATTGTTGGAAATCTCATGCCGCGGCTTATTTCGTACATCAGGAAATCGAGATGGCAGCTGCTGACCAGAGTGAGGAGGGTGCCATTATGAAGCCTACTACAGTGATCAAACCACTGCACAAGATCATCAGTGAACACAAAGATGTTCTCAAGATTATCTTCCAACTGAATTCCATCATCAGTACCTTCAAGAGTGATATACAGGAGGTGCTTGACCTCTTCTCACAGTATGGACATCTCTGGGAGAAGGTAAGTTCTATGATTATACTGTAACACATATGTACAGGCCCCCAGTTAGAGTACGTAACTAAAATTATTTTTCTTATTTATCAACCAAAACATATGTTGTGGGTACTCAAAAGAACTGTTTCGATGAGACGGTTCTTTTGAGCACCCAAAACAAATGTTTTAACTGATGAATAAGAAAATAATCGCAATTATACGCTGAAATTTTTTGCTTAACTAGCCCTATGTATGTACAAGGATATTCTTAAGATTATCTACCTTCCAAATGAACACTTTCGTAAGTACTTTCAAGAGGTACACAAAGAGGGCAGTCAGAAATGAGGAAATTGTGTGCTTTCAATGCACTTGATTAACTGGAATGCATTTACGTGTTGCTATTGCATGACATTTTTTCGGATGAGGTTAAGCTTCCACGGCATCGCCAAAAACGAAGTCAAAGGTGTGTTCACAATCTGACTAGATCACCAGAAAGACACATATTATAGGTTCATAAGCAACCTACTGTGGCCAAAATTAATTTAAGATGTATTATAAAAGTGCTATGACAAGTAGCTTACATCCTTCAATATCCCAAAACATTCACTGATATCAGTTCAATATCCCTATATTGTTGTTTACTGTAATTTCAGACACCAGAAGAAGCAGTGAAGGAGTTTATGGAACAGAATCCTATTCTGACTGAGATTGAAGCAAAAATCAAGTTCTACATTGTAAGTTAACTCTACGGGGGTAAATGTCCTGAAATTACATACACTATCAGAGCACCATATAAGCTTTTGGGTCAATTGGGTATTTACGCAACCTGATTATTCTCAATTGTGTATTTTTATTTTTTTACCTTAAGTTTTTTGTGGTTACAAATAATGTCCGTCATGTTTTTCTTATTGAATGTAGCCATCAGGAATTTGCCTGCATATATTTATTCACTCACACCATTTGCCTTTCTAGAGCATCAAACTAGCGGATTTGATCATACCTCTGAAGCTAATCTCATCCCCTTATTGATATTAATCGCTCAGATACACATTGCTAGTTTCACTTCCATGTTTTTTCCACTAAATACTTGACTGGTCATTGATATCTTATTCATAAAACTGGAGTTTTACTGTGCGCACACTTGTAAAAAAATCAATACCCGACTGGCATTTATGTATTACCTAAATGGAAAAGAAATGGACCAAATGGTACACAATGACATTGCATGTAATTGCATACTGCTGGAAAGAATTTCTTTTTGGTACGCATGCATTTAATTTTAATTGCTTTTTGGATAATTTCAATTGCGTATTTATGCAAATGCACTGCTTATCTGTACTGCTGCACTATTACAGTTGACTTTTAGCTCACATGAGCCACATGTGCATGAAGTGCTCAAAGTGAGCTAGTGGGATCAATCAATGTCTGTTGTGCTTCATCTTTGTGTGTCGTCAACAATTTGATTGAAATGACAACTCCTCCTGTACCACTGGGCCAATTTTAACCAAACTTTGCAGGAAAGATCCTTAGGTGACCTTCTACAAAAAGTAGCTAAATAAATATGATCTGTAAATAAACTGGCCACCAGGGGGCGTGGCTTATCATGGTAAAGCATTATCATGGTAAGGCAAACTTTAAAAATCTTCTGCTCTGAAACCGATGGTCAGATTTCAAAATGGATTGGCAGAAATGGTTATAAGGTAACCCTCTACGAAATTAGCTAAAAGAAATTTGATCCATCAAAAAACATGGCCGCCAGGGGCGTGGCTTATCGCGATAACAAAGACTTTAAAAATCTTCTTCTCTGAAACCGGTGATCAGAATTCAAAATAATTTGGTAGAAATGATCACTGAATGTCATTCTATCAAAATAGCTAAACAAATTTGATCCGTAAAAAAACATGCCCACCAAGGGGGTGTGGCCAATTTCCCTTATGTACCTATCTCATGTGAGCGATTAAGGGTTGTTTAATCAGGTCTTTGGTTCATTATATGCTTGTCAGAATAACAAATAGTGAAACTCTGAATGAAATTCTCTTCCAGCCTGACCTGGTTCTGCACTTTATATCCAAGGCTTTAGATTTTCGATCTGACTGCATATGATCTGGATATAGAGGAGTAGATATGGGGACTGGTTAATTTTGATGGTCATCTAAAACAATTGTGATAATGGACTATTAACCCTTAATTCGCCAATCACAACAAAAGTCGTTTGCTTTTCTCGTCTGCTGAAATGTTTAAGAAGCGTCTATGGCAAACAGTGTGGACCCAGATCAGACTGCTCCTCTTATCTGGGTCCACACTGTTTGCTTCTATATCTAATTCCTCAGTAATGTTAGGTAATTATTTGCAGCAGACGACTTCAGCAGACGACATTTTCCGATGCAATTTTTAATGGGCTTTAAGGGTTAAATGGCAATAAGGAACAACATTTTTGATTGCAAATTGGTGGCAATTTGCAATCAAAATTGCTGTTTCTAAAGCTGGTCAAAGCTTATGTTGACTTCCACAATATTTCTAAATTGCTGCCTATTGGATTTGATAAACAAACAATACAAAATATTTTCATAAGAAAAACCTATACCCTTAAAATTCGGTAATTCTACAGAGAAAAAGCAGAACTGAGGATTTTCTTTTTTGTTTTCTTTTTATACCATTATTTCTTTATATGCAAAACAGAAATTTAGATAGCTGAGATGATATATTTCTTTATTGTTTGGGAGATGATAATGATTTTAATACAACCAGGCAACTACCAAGTTAGCATTTCATACAAATGAAACATCTACAGATAAGCTGTCAATAATATAAAATTGGCTATCTATTATTGTCATCCAGGTGCATGCCAAACTACATGAAAAGTTGTTCATATCTTCATGCTCATTACACTGAAACATAAAAAGTAGTTGAGTAGTTTGTGAAAAACCAGTTTTATGGTGAAAAATACTCATTTATTGAATGGGCATATGTTGTAGGTGCACATTGGAATTGCCAATGTGTACCAACAACATATGTTACTGAAATTAAGGAAACCTATTTTGAAATTTATATTTTCCAATTATCATGTCCATTGTCTTTACCTCTTTTAAACATCTCAAACTGCCTATCAGTATTAAAATTCCTGTCACTCTGCTGCAAATTGTTTATATTGACATGACAGCTATATCTCCGAATTCGAGTTCATGAACTACCTCTTTGCTAACCTGCTAGCTGCGTGGTTGTAACAATAAACTGCTAATAATAATACTAATGATCAATTATCTTTATCTATCTGGACCATTTCACTATCAATCTTTATTTCAGCGTCTTGAGTCTTCATTAGAAGAAATTCAGCCTAGTTTCCGTGTAGGCTCCGTCCTATTCATGACAGATGCTCTCAAACTTGCTCTCAATACCGAAGCAAAGAACTGGAAGATGGCTTTCTCAAAGGCATTGAACGAAAAGTGTGCCCACGACATGGATGAAATCCTTGACTTTACAGAGAACCAGATGAAAAAACTGTCCCGTCCAGTCAAGGACTTGGACGATATCCGCTCACACATGGCGGCTCTTGGTGAGATAAGAGCCTCCGAAATCAAGATTGATATGACTATTACCCCAATAGAAGAGAGCTATGCTATGTTGAACAAGTACAACATCTTCTTCAATGATGGCAATGCTGAGAGAGTAGATTCTCTCTCCTACGGTTGGACCAAGCTCAACGCTCAGGTAATATCACACGCTTTGATCAGCAATAGACGGTTCAGATAAAACACAAAACTTTAAAATACGAAATTCATTTTAACCCTTTACACACTAATGGATTCATCCTTCTGGTTTGGTACAATGAAGTTAGGATGGTCCAGTGTATATATAGAGGGGTCACATGTTGTAATTTCCAATTAAAACTGTATTTCTTTCTCTGAAGATCGTTTTTGTCCTAGCAAATAGTGTAGCGGCATTTCATCTGCGTCTTCAACTTTTGCCAAAGTATGCATTTTATTTAATATGAGTCACCAGTATGTGGAATCGATGATTAATGAGAAAGTGTAATTAATTGCCTACAAAGCAACTCTTGACCTCTAATATTGATTAAAAATGAGCTTAGAGTGACAGTAGATAGATTCGTACAGTAGACAGATTCGTACACTCGGCAGTTCTAGCCCTCTGCTGCCTTTAGTATGCAAATTAAAAGCCCATTAATAACACCAGCAATCAATCACGCATTTCTGTCAATCATTTTCAGTGCCGATTCGCGCATGCTTGGCCGTGCGAGAGCTTTGCAGACGACTTTTTCGGGCCACCGAAACAGACATTGTGCTGAATCGTAAAATGTTTGTGTACATATTCAGAATCCACAACCAATACAAAGCTTATCTAAGCACCAGATGGTAAGAAAATAATCCTTTTTGTATTTCAGGTACTTACATTTCTGCCCCTTCGCCCATTTGTGTACAATTTTTATCGATCTGCTGACCTCTGTCGCAGCTGTCATTCCGGATATTCTAGAGTGATTATTTCCCTTTACAACAACAACAACAAATTGGAGGGAGCTCTCATTATTTCAATTTGGTTGACTACTTGATGCGGACCTCATATGCACTTTAGATAAAAATCGACAGAATAAAATCTAAATCAGCTAACAACGTCCACAACAAGCTTAAGTGTTATTCTGTTCTATTCTTTTCCACAAACAAAAGTTGCCAGCTACTTTCAAGTTTCTAGCGAATGAATAACCATACAATTCAGCAGTTTAGAGTAAAATTGGTTGAATTTTATATATTTTATTTTATTTCATCTCCGATTTGCGTGTAAAGTCAGATAAAAGGGTGTACGAATCTGCATACTGTCATGTCCAATTTTCCCCAATTTTCAGCCAGTTAAATAATGATAGCTCCCTAGCTAACTGAAAAAACTGAAAACGAAACTAGGTCAGCATAATTAACGAGACATGTGTATTTTCTTGGCTACGACAGATGAAAAAGGCTAGTTAAAAAGGTAAGAAAGTGATAATTAGATTACTTGCAAAACTGTACGAATCTATCTACTGTCACTCTAATGTTGTATGAGAGAATGAGTATTAACTTTTATCCCGCCAATATTTTTTTCCTGTAAAAGGCGTCTGCTTACATCTTCTACAAATATTCCAATGCACTCCAGGCTATTTTATTATGGAACCCTGATCAGACTTGCACTCAGGGAGCATTCTGTTAGTTGTTCAGTTTGTTTGCAATCTAGGCTACCAAAGGATGCCAGCAGATTACTTGGCAGGTGACTTGTATTGAATGGTAGAAAAAGTGTTTTTACTCTTTTTTTAACTATTTTACAGGCTCACACCGTGCAGAATCACCTTCTGAAAATTCAGCCGGAGTTCAAGTCCAGCCTCCTGTCTGGAGTGGAGCAGTTCTTGAAGGACACTGGTGCATTTGTTAGCGACTATGATACCATGTAGGTGGATTTTATGCTCATTTTTAAGATTCAAATATTTTTATTTAGGCCTAATATGTCAGAAGAGAACCTATCTTTGGGGTTTGCGACAGGGAAAGGCTCAAACCAGCCTCCTCAGCTACATAGAAATTGACATTTCCATGTAGCAAGTTTAAATGTTAAACATTCTAGAGAGTGAATAATGCAGAAGTGCAGAATGATCTGCACCTTTGTTGTTTGCATGCTACAAATACAGGGTTTCTCACGTTGTGGCCCATTCTGAAAAGCGATGGCATAACAAACTAGAAATTTAATTTCAATGAAATTGCAAGCAGAAATTTACTTTTACCTAAAGATTATAAGCCATTAAGTAATATAGAAATTTGTGATGGAGTGGCAGAGTAGCACCAGATCAGACCCTAGGACTGCACTGTTTGCTCAGATTCCTTGACTTTGACACCTCATCAAAATGTTTTGTTGAATTGTACAATATAAAAGCAATTTCAAATATGACACGGGAGCGCAGTGGCTCAGTGGTAGAGTGCTTGACTCAAGACCAAGGGGCCACGGGTTCGAGCCTCATTGGCATCACTGTGATGGGTCCGTGAGCAAGACACATTTATCCTAGGTTAGTACTGGTTCAACCCAGGAAGACCTGTCCCTGTTTAACTGAAAGATTGTTGATGGGACGTAAATAATCAAAACAAACAAACAAATATGACACATCAATAGTTGGTTGTGAAGGTTAAAATACCTGAAAATCATCACTATCATTGAACAATCTCACATTACATACAAACAGTTCAGATCCAGACGAGATTTCACAACATGCAGCAGCTCATGAGGGTCTGCACTGTTCATTTATTGGGTTAACCCTTAAAGCGCCACCTATAATTTGCAGCAGACGACAATTAAAGATTTTGCCGCTTTTTCAAAATAACAAATAAGGCATGATATTTCATGAGAATCGTCTGCTGGCAGACGATTCTCATGCAATATCATACCTTATTTTTGTCGAAAATTGGGAAAGATGTCTCAAAATTTGTCATCTGCTGCAGTCCTGATTGGTGCTTTAAGGGTTAAATGGATATCTTTATCAAGGTCTGTTCAATCTATTCCATGGTAATTACCCCAAAGAAACCAACATATGGAAGTCTATGTCTTGGTCAGTGTACGCTGACATACTATTGAAACTGTTTTTATGGATTTTATTTTCTTAAACATTTTTCTTCTAGAAAAGTACTTTAGAAATGTGATATTAATCATTTCCACTCTTTCCAGGGGCCCAATGGTTGAAGGTATTGAGCCTCGTGAGGCTTCAGACAGACTCAACATATACCAAGCTAGATTTGACGAGCTATGGCGCAAGTTCCAGACCTACTCGGGAGGTGAGGAATTGTTTGGTCTTCCAGTGACCCAGTACCCAGACTTACAGAGAATCCGCAAGGAGTTGAACCTGCTGCAGAAGCTGTATCAACTGTACAATGTGGTCTTGGAGAACGTCAATGGCTACCAGGACATTCCATGGGTGGATATCGACATTGATAAGATTAACAATGAACTGCTGGACTTCCAGAACAAGTAAGTAGGAAACCAAGCTGTTAAAGGCCCTTGATTCATTAACAACAATCATTGTGTATTGTAGTTCAGCAGCTGAACTAAAACTTCCTCTAACTCTTGCCCACTGAATTTTTGTATATATCCTCTTTTGAAAACAGTGTACAACCACTCAACCTGGCTTCCAAAGATCGGGATGCACACTGTTTTCCATATATCTCACGAAGCCATAAATAGAATCATGAAAGCGAACTGGTCAACAACAGAAGTGGATTTGTCATGTCAGTTTATAAAGCAGGAGAAGGGCATTTATTGTATACCTTCCTGGGATGGAATTTTGAGTATGATACAGAAATGGTGAGATAATAATGTCTGTTGCATCATAGTTTATTTCTATAATAAACATCCATTAGATATATAACTATGCAGAATGTTAATTACACATACATTAGCTTGAACAATCAAATTTCTAAATGACTTGAATATTAATGAGATAATTATAATGGTTTGTTTTATTCAGATGCCGTAAACTTCCAAAGGCTCTCAAGGAATGGAAGGCTTATGAAGAACTGAAGAAAACTATTGATGATTTCAATGAAACTTGTCCACTGTTGGAGATGATGGCCAATAAGGCTATGATGCCGCGTCACTGGGAGAGACTTGCACAGATTACGGGTCACACCTTCGACGTGGAGGCTGACAACTTCCTGTTGAGGAACTTGATGGAGGCTCCCTTGCTGGAGAACAAAGAAGACATTGAGGTGAGTGAATATAGGGGCATTAAGCTATGGAAAGAAACTGTTATGTACTGCCTGAAGGTGTTTTCATGTTAAATATGTTCTTGAGTTAGTCTCGTTTCTCTGTTATTCTATATGTAGGGCCACCTACTTTATATTGATTTTTCATGAATAATGGCCTATTTCAGAAAATGAAAGTTGACTTTAATAACTGGCCTAATTGCATGAAAAAATCATAATATACATTTTCTTGACAGAAATCCTTAACAATCACATACCCCACCCATAAAAATCCAATTTTCGGAAAGAAGGAAGATGAATCATGTGACCAAGTGTCATTATTAGGCCAACAATGGATTATTCCAAAATTGCGGACATTTGTTTTGCTGGCGTATGGTCATATGACAGGTTTCCCGTCAAAATTAGCAAACTAACGCAAGCTTACATTGACCTCTGACCCAAAATAACGACGGTGGGGTCAACATGTTTGCAACAAGACACAATCAATTGGAGTGATCAAAATCATATTATTTTTGCTCAAAAGGGTCAGTCAGCATTGTTGAAGAACAATAATGAATTTATAAATATTTTTCAAAAATGGCCAATCTTGTCATAAGCCAAATAGCTTAGTTACCAGCCAGCTGAGTCTGGAAGTACTTTTCTAAACCAAAAAGTTATGAGATGATGCTGCCAGACTGAAAGAGAAGAAACATTAACGCTTAAAGCGCCAAGAAAAAAAGTATCTGAAAATGTCGTCTGCTGAAGTCGTCTGCTACAAATAATTGCCTAAATTTACTGACGAATTAAGTTTAGAAGCAAACAGCGTGAACCGAGAACAGACTGCTCCAAAAGGAGCAGTCTGATCTGGGTCCACACTGTTTGCCATAGAGGCTTCTTAAACATTTCAGCAGATAAGAAAAACAGACAACTTTTGTTGCCATTGGCGCATTAAGGGTCAAATCTATATTGTAGGACACATGTATTGCCGCTGTTAAAGAAAAGGACATAGAAGCCAAGCTGAAACAGGTTGTCAACGACTGGAGCACCCAGAACTTCCAGTTTAGCAGTTTCAAAACTAGAGGAGAACTTCTTCTCAAAGGTAATGTAATCATAGTTGTAACTGGCACTAAATTAGTCTCAATATTTTCATCCAGACTGTCTGGATGTCAAGCTATAAATACAGTGTTGGTTTAACAACTCTTCTGCAACAGGGCATATCAGAGCCAGTATTTTATTGTGATTTAGTTTATATATACTGACGGACTTTAGTTACGCAACACTAACTTCCCCTTATATCTTCCAAAAGACTGTTGAATGTAAACTTTCTTTGGTTCAATAATGTCACCATGAGTTGGCTTCTTCAGAAAACACTTAGTTTTAATTGTACAACTAAACTGGACGACGTTATTTGCTCCGTATGAACTTAGCCATTTAAACATTTCTTAAGTAGAGGAGATTTTAAGCTATTGAATGAAAGGGTACACCCAGATAAACGTCATATACGCAAATAACCTGTATCGCAGACCTGCTAATCAATATAAGAGTGATTCCTCGATGACTAACAAAGTCCATGATACAAATTTGATGCTTCTAGTGTTTCTTGATTTAAAGAAGTAGGGAATCTTTCATTCATAACGTTTGGTCACATGAAACTGTTGACCCCTATCTCAAAAAGTTTACATTTTAATGCATTAAGTTTATCTTAGTTGGACAAGTTTTCCATGTTTTACTTACAAATGAATGTTCTTTAACATACAATCAAAATTATTGTTCTGCCTTCTTTTTCGAGACATAAATTAAAGCTATTATCCAAGTGTTGCGTTTTTAAAGTCCGTCAGTATATATTCAAAAGAATCATTGGTAATTAAGCTGTAAAAATTTGGAATATAACATGGATTTTATGCTGCAGTCTGTATGCCTGCTTATAAATCAAATCACAGTTCATACTGTAAATCTGGAAATTTTTTGCGAAAATTTTATTTCCGGAAATAGCGTTAAAAGACATATTTGCGACGTTAAAAATTCGCGACTAGGGCATGATTTACATATATCAGTAAACGACAGAGTGATTTCGCCATTTCGCGAGGGTTTTATTTTCATGAAACTTCGCATACGGGAAGTTTCGCGAAAATAAAAACCCTCGCGAAAATTTCTGAATTTACAGTAGCTATTGTTTCTTCTTAAGTGCATGATAATGGGTCAGGCTTCGGTCTCAATGACGACTCTGACCTAAAACTTTCATTGGTTGGTTGGTGCCTGATGCTTGTCTTCGGCTGGGCACACTGTGGCTCAACTTGGGGTTTTCTCTAGCTGTGTTTTTTATTCTTTTTAGGTGACACCACTGGTGAAACTGTGGCCTTCATGGAAGACAGCTTAATGGTGCTAGGTTCGTTGCTTAGCAACAGGTGAGTGAAGAAACACAGGATAAAATGCATCTGAAAATGTCGTCTGCTGCAAATATTTGCCTAGCATTACTGACATATTAAATATAGAAGCAAACAGTGTGGACCCAGAACAGACTGCTCCTGTAGGAGCAGTCTGATCTGGGTCCACACTGTTTGCCATAGTGGCTTCTTAAACATTTCAGCAGATGAGAAAAGCAGACGACTCTTGTTGCTATTGGCGCTTTAAGGGCTAGTAGAAGTAATCCTTTGGTGGTGGTGGAGAAAATTTAAGAATCTTTATTAACAGATTTAAGGAGGATATTCCAAACTGAACTATATTGAAAAGATAGGGAGCGCAGTGGCTCAGTGGTAGAGTGCTTGACTCAAAACCAATGGGCCGCGGGTTTGAGCCTCAATGGCGTCACTGCGTTGTGGAGCAAGTCACATTTATCCTAGCTTAGTACTGGTTCAACCCAGGAAGACCCGTCCCTTTTTAACTGAAAGATTGTTGATGGGACATAAAGAATCAAATCAAACAAACAAAATATTGAAAAGCTTTCATGTTTATAACACACCTTGTTATAACACAGATTTGGATATAAAAGTCATGTTGTGGCTCCCAAATTTTTTACTATGGAATTTTACAAAGCAATTGTAGGAAAATGACCATGAAGAACTCCTATGTAAAATTGCCCCTTTATAACATGATTCATTTAAAACAGGGTTCATTCCTATAGACCCAAAATGTAGTATTATCAAGGGACTGTACTCTATATGGGCCTTGTAGTGAGAAAACCTGTCTTCAGGGTTTTTGTCAAGCTGAGATTCAAACCAGCCTGCTCATCTACAGAGACTAGCTAGAAATTTGGAATGCACTTGTGGCAAGTCTAGATGCGATACTTTTCAATAGGCGAATAACAAAGGCACTGATCAGACTGCGGGGATGGGCTGGCTTGTCTTCGCCTTGGTTGTTCGAAAACCTCCAAAGACAGGTTTTCTCACGTCGAGGTCCATATAACTGTTGACTGGGTTTTAGAACATCAAATCAGAAATCTGAAAATGGAATAAAAACTTCAACCTCATACTTAAAATTTCAAACTGCTGTCTTCTGTAAATCTTAGATGGTGCTGAACACTTAAAGCGCCAATCACGACTGCAGCAGACGACAAATTTTGCAACATCTTTCCTAATTGTAAGAAGAAATAAAGGTATGATATATCATTAGAATTGTCTGCCAGCAGACAATTCTCATGAAATATCATGCCTTATTTGTTATTTTTGAAAAAGTGGCAATTTTTGAAATTGTCTTCTGCTGCAAATTATAGGTGGCACTTTAAGGGTTAAAGGTTTATTATGAATAGTCCTT
Organism: Loripinus fragilis; assembly: GCA_964019695.1. NCBI lineage: Eukaryota > Metazoa > Mollusca > Bivalvia > Lucinida > Lucinidae > Loripinus > Loripinus fragilis. Next base: position 85,553,751 of record OZ026517.1, read on the forward strand.
ATGTTTAAAACTTAACCTGCTTTTTAGGCAAAGAATAATTTTAATGTTAACGGAAACCCTTATGACCCTACTTTTTTGGGTCCTACTAAATTTTTGGGTGGGACATCTGAGATTTTGTTATTCTATTTTTAGGATATTATGAATGATATTCATGATTTTCCTTAAAAAAAATTCTAGAAAAAAATTGGCCTACCTACTGATCCTTAAAATATTATAATGCTTCCAAAAATAAGACATTAATTTTGTCTTACTTGTCGTGAATTCTCGCTATTATAAACTTTATTTAAAAGTCTTTAAACAGCATTTTTCTCATACATTGTATTAGGCAAGACGCTCTTTACTGTAATATCATTTGACATCAAAGAGTATGACGTATTAAACGTCAGTAGTTAACGCAAGGACGAAAGTCGGTTACTAGGACAGAAATAACATGTACGATGAGGAGCACAGTGTCAGAGCAGCATTAACAACCTAGAACTGGAAACATCAGCACGCAGTGTGTTGGCGTTATTGACTGGGGAAGCATGGAATGTGCAGACACGGATAACTGGACTAAAGGGAAGATTTAAATATATACGTTTAAATGTGTGCTTTAATTTCTCTGTGGTGAAAAAGCTGTAAATTAAAATGATTCAGTTAACAAATATAGCTTGTGTTTTCGCCACATTACTGACTGGTGATTTACCTTCCAGGTACAATGCACCTTTCAAGCCGAAGATTCAGGAATGGGTACAGAAGTTGACAGGTACCACAGAGATTATCGAGAACTGGTTGATAGTGCAGAATCTCTGGATCTACTTGGAGGCGGTATTTGTCGGTGGTGACATCGCCAAGCAGTTGCCACAGGTATATAGCTTAAGCTGATTGTGCTTTTAAACCTTTTATCATATGACGTCGCGTCTGGGAGTTAAATAATGCCATGCAATAAAATTGATAAACCACTAGTGGTTTACAGATTTTCGGAAAACGTTATGACGTCCATAACAACGTTGCGTACATAATGACAAAATTATAAGGTTTTTACGGCAGAAATAAGATTTCAAAGTAATCTTTATGTCATATGATAAATAGAATCTAACATTCATGCTTTTGTTTTATTGAATTTATTAAACTCATTGCGAAAAAGAGATAAAATGCTCGGCAAGCCTTGCATTTTTTCTCTTTTCCCCAACTTGTTTAGTAAATGAGCCTTGTTGCGAGAAAACCTGTCTTCGGGTTTCTGACAAAGTGAGTTTCAAACCAGCCTGCTTAGCTACAGAGACTAGCTAGAAAATTGACATTTCACTTGTAGTAAGTCTGGATATGAAGCTTTCCTAAAAGCGAATAACAAAGGTGCTGATCAGACTGTGCCGATGCGCAGGCTGGTCTGCACCTTTGTTGTTCCCAAACCCCCAAAGACAGGTTTTCTCACATCGCGGCCCAAATTCAATAAAACATGAGCACTCATGTATGATCCTCTATTTTGCACTAGTCACCTGCTCTTCCTACTTCCTTAATGTACATTGATGGCCAAGATTGCAAACAATATGGAATAGGAGCAGTCTGATCATGGTTCATAGTGTTTGCTTCTGTGATAAAATTAGTCTGAATTGCATTTGGATATATGCAACCAATGTAATAAGCAGACAACATTTTCAGGACAAAAATATTGTCAAGATTAGGATGAATTGTTGTAACTTTCCCCAAAATCTAAGTTTGACAATATGGTAAAACTCAAACCTCGATTTCAATCATTTATTTCAGTCTACTGATGCACAGTACACAGGTTTAGATAAACAAATTATTTTAGCGTAAAATTGTAAATATTTTCTTACCCATCAGTTTTAGCATATGTTTTGCGTTCTCAAAAGAACCATCTCATAAAGACGGTTCTTTTGAGTACCCACAACATATGTTTTGATTGAGAAATAAGAAATTTGAATTTTTTGCTATGCACTCTTATTAACTGAAGGCCTGTGATATGAATATTTGTTCATTGTTGAGATTGGGGGACTTAAGTGACTTAATAGTGCATCTAATACTCAGCATGCAGCACTCTAGATACTACCATATACACCCTTGTGAACATTTTTGGCAGGTTAGCGTAACATCTGTTAGTAATCAAATATAGAAAGAGGTTTACAAGCGTGATAGTGAAGGATAAAATCAGATGATAGGTTAAAATAGATAAGAACTAAAACATAATAGTTATTTTATTCTCATTTCTCCAAGTAAGTCGTTGTAGTGCTCATTTGAAGTGTCTCAATGAAATGCATCCCTTGAGAACCCACATAATATTTTTTCTTTGAAATATACAAAAAAAATATGTATGTAAGATACTGGTATGATACCCTTCTTGTAGGGAGCGCAGTGGCTCAGTGGTGGATTGCTTGACTCGAGACCAAAGGGCCGCGGGTTCGAGCCTCACCGGCGTCACTGTGTTGTGTCCTTGAGCAAGAACATTAATCCTAGCTTTAAAATATAGTGCTGGTTCAACCCAGGAAGACCCGTCCCTTTATAACTGAAGGATTGTTGATGGGACGTAAAGAATAAAAAACAAATACCCTTCTTATCTAGGTTTATGCCAGCATGTATTTCACAAATAATGGACCCACCTAGAAATAGTATTAGTGTTTTATTGGGCAGCATTATAATGATCAAATGTATAATTGAAATCCTCACCCATACCTTTGCTATATATTACAGGAAGCGAAGCGATTCAGCAACATTGACAAATCCTGGATGAAGATAATGCAGAGGGCCCATGAGCAGCCGAACGTCGTAAACTGTTGCGTCGGCGATGACACAATGATGCAGCTGCTGCCTCACTTGTTGGAACAGCTGGAGATCTGTCAGAAATCCCTAACAGGCTACCTAGAGAAGAAACGTCTCGTTTTCCCGAGATTCTTCTTCGTCTCTGATCCCGCCTTGCTTGAGATCCTTGGTCAGGCCAGTGACTCTCACACAATTCAGGTACAGTGACTATAAGAGACAAAGAAATTCATTCACAATAAACTCGGGTGTTTATATTACCTTAAATATGAAAACTCCTTAACTCTTTACCCCCTGGGTAATTTTTCATTATTTTTTGTCGTCTGCTGATTTTTTTCAAAATCAACTTTTTTGAAAATATCTTTCATGAATATCATCAGTGTGTCAAACCTTTATGGATCCAGATCAGGCCCGACATTTTGTCGGGCCTGATCTGGATCTAAACTGTTTTCAAAGGTTATCAGCAGATGACACTATTAGTGAATGAATTAACTCTTTCCATACTTCAATTGATGAATTAAAAATTGAGCCAACTCATTAGAATTCAGGACTTATTGCATATACATCCAGCGAAGGCGGGGAATTAGTCTGCGCATTAGTACAGTCTTGCAAGAGTCTCTGCTGCTAATAGAGCACAATGTATTGAAGTAGATAAAGGCTCAGACCAAATATTAGATCTATAACCTTACTTGATAGCAGTGTATGTACATTTAAAGAATGTTTCAACACAGGTTTAGAAAAGCAAAAATTTTCAGCGTAAAATTGTTAATATTTTCTTACCCATTATTTTTAGCATATGTTTCTGGTGCTCAAAAGAACCGCCTCATTGAGACAGTTCTTTTGAGTACCCACAACAAATGTTTTGTTTGAGAAATAAGAAAATTATTTTTCTGTTACCCACTTTTAACTAAAGGCCTGGATTTAAGCTTGTGCGATAAATCCATAGGGAGCACAGTGGCTCAGTGGTAGAGTGCTTGGCTCGAGACCGAGGGGCAGCGGGTTCATGCCTTACCGGCTTTACTGCGTTATGGTCCTTGAGCAAGACACATTTATCCTAGCTTAGTACTGGTTCACCCCAGGAAGACCCTTCCCTGTTTAACTGAAAGATTGTTGATGGGACGTAAAGAATCAAATCAAACAAAAACAATAAACTCAGATGTTTACCTTAAATATGAAAACTCTTTAACTCTTTGCCTACTGGGAAATTTTTCATGCTTTTTGGTCGTCTGCTGATTTTTTGAAAAATTCTTTCAGGAATATCATCAGTGTGTCAAACTGTTTAGATCCAGATCAGGCCCGACATAATGTCAGGCCTGATCTGGATCCAAACTGTTTTGCAAAGGTTATCAGCAGACGACACTATTAGGGAAAGAATTAACTCTTTACTCTTTACCATACTTCGATTGAGGAATTAAAAATTGAGCCAACTCATTAGAATTTAGGCTTTATTGCATACCCATCCAGCGAAGGCGCTGAATGAGTCTGCACTTAAGTACAGTCTTACTAGAGCCTCTGCTGCTCATAGAGCACAATGTATTGAAGTAGATAAAGGCTCAGACCAAATATTAGATCTCTAACCTTACTTGATAGCAGTGCATGTACATTTAAAGGATGATTTAACACAGGCTTAGATGAACAAAAATTTTCAGCCTAAAATTGTTTATATTTTCTTACCCATAATTTTTAGCATATGATTTTGGTGTTTAATAGAATGGTCTCATTGAGATGGTTCTTTTGAGTACCCACAACATATGTTTTGTTTGAGAAGTAAGAAAATTATTTTTCTGTTACGCACTTTTATCTAAAGGCCTGGATTTAAGCTTGTGCGATAAATCCCATTATTATATAATCTATAAATAAACATCTTCTGATTGGCCCAGATGCATATCCACTCGAGTCAATAAAACTACATATCGCATGGTTCGCCGGACATGACGTTGCAAAGTACACGGCACGAGGTAATATTGACCGGCTTACGGGAAGTGACGTCAAACGTCAAGTAATTTCGCATGATCCATCCGTAACGTCAACGTTTTATGGTCAAAATGGCAGGAAATGCATAACATACATTTATTATATAATAAAACAATTGTTGACTTATGTTTCGGTAGACATGGAGTGTCATTGAACAGTAAACTTAATCATATTGACCTCCGCTCCGCGTCGGTCAATATGACGTTTACTGTTCAATAACACTCCATGTCTACCTCAACATAAGTCAATAATTGTATATTATCACATGGTTTTTGCCAAATAGTGATTTGGATTGCTCTCTAAATTAGGTTATGAGTCACTCTGGTGAAAATGGCTCTGGCAACTTCAATAAGTAATGTTTTTAGTTAACAACTCCACAAAAATAAAATTACAGTAAAGCCTGTCTTAAGTGGCCACTAAAAAAAGACAAAAAATGGGTTTTAAGACCGATTATCACTTACTGCAGGTCAAAAGTATTGCAGAATGCTCCCCTTGGAAGGGGAGCATTCTGCAATACTTTCGACCTTCATTCAGCTAACCGTTTGTCATTAAGATCTGTGTTATGTCTATTTCTGAACGGCCGCTTAAGACAGGTTTTACTGTATAAGGGTTCAATTTATTTTAAAAACTACTTTGATAGATCACTTACAAGCTATACCTTTATGTTCATAACATACTCTGTGTTTTCAGAACCATCTGTTGAGTGTGTTTGACAACACAAGACTTGTGACATTTGACGAGAAGATCTATGACAAGATTCTCTGTATCAACTCCCAGGAGGGGGAAACCATCAGCTTAGATGCCGCTGTTATGGCCCAGGTAATTACAACCACACAACTAGCAGGTTAGCAAAGAGGTAGTTCATGAACTTGAATTTAGAGATATAGCTGCCATGCAAATATAAACAATTTGCAGTAGAGTGACAGGAATCTTAATACTGATTGGCAGTTTGGGATGTTTAAAACAGGTAAAGACAATGGACATGATACTTGGAAATGTAAATTTCCAAATAGTTTTCTTCCCTTATTTTCAGTGACATATGTTGTAGGTACACATTGGAATTGCCTCTATGAGGCAATTCCAATATGTACCTGCAACTTATGTATTTTCAATAAATGATTTTTTCACCATAAGCTTTTTTTAAACAAATTCTAAACCACTTTCATTCATTTAAAGAAATGAGCATACATGTAGAAATGAACAACTTTTCATGTAGTTTGTCATGCGGCTTGATGACAATAATAGACTGTTTATTTTATGCTTCTGACAGCTTATCTTGAGATGTTTCATGGGAGTATATTTCTAAATTGCTAGTTGTGTGGTTGTACTTTTCCATGTACCGCATTGGTCCAGATTTTTTTTCTTACCTGTCAGTTATATCATATGTTTTGAGTGCTTAAAAGAAACATCTCAATGAGACATATGTTTTGGTTGAGAAATAAGAAAAGTTATTTTTCATTGCACACACTTATCAGCAGGCCTGGTACCATGGTTTGTGCCTGGGTTAGTGTCATTTTCAATAGTAATGACAGCTTTTTGTTACATACCAAATAAGGTCAATCAAATGCACAATATAAAAGAAAAAAGATCTTCTCATTTTGTTGGTTGGTTATAGTTAAAATTCTCATGAAAAAATTAGGGCCCAATTATTGGAAGTAATGTGAACAAAGTCCTTTTGAAAAAAAAAAACTCTCAAGTTACACCTTATATTGAGTGATGTATCATGATAAAAATATTAAGGATGGAAAGTTCTATTAATTCTATTCCCACCATTCACAACTTTTGTCATCTGCTCTCTTATCTGATTGTACACTTTAAAAGCCTATACAGCAAATTGTATGGACCCAGATCAGACTCCTTTCAGGGGAGCAGTCTGACCATGGTTCATATTATCTGCGTCCATAAAAATCAAGTCTGAAGTGCACTTGAATATATACAGCAGATGTAAAAAGCAGACAACCCTTTCAGGACAAAATATAGTGGCTGGGTCAGTTGAAACTGGCTGTTATTAAATTGGTCTTCAGTACTTTTTCAGAATTTTTTTTTTCTGTCACTGACCCTCCTTTCTCCCAGCAGGGTATTTGAAAGTATGATTAATTATGTCTATATATTATATAGGGTAATGTGGAGGTATGGCTGGGTGACCTGCTGAAGATGTCCAAACAGTCAGTGCACAGTGTGATCAGGATGGCTTCCATTGCTATTGGAGATCCCGCCTTCAATATGATAGAGTTTGAAAATAGCTACCCAGCTCAGGTAACTTGCAATAATTATTCTAAATTTTAGAACAAACAGATCTAATCAAACAGTGTAAACCCAGATAAGATCACCCTGATATCTCGAGGCAGCAGTTTGATCAAAGCTAGTCTTTAGCTCTTTCCTTGCTAGCGGCGACTTTTGAAAACCCCCAAGACAGGTTGTGTTAGTCGCGGCCCATATATGACAGAACATCGACCCTGATCTGGATCCAAACTGTTTGACACTGATGTAATTCCTGAAATAATTTTTTTTTTAAATTGATTTTGAAAAAAATCAGCAAACAAAAACTTTTAAATTACCCAGCATGCAAGGAGCTAAGCCAGCTTTCTCAGCTACAGAGATAACTGGAATGTTGAAATTTTGATTTAGCCCTTAAAGCGCCAATCACGACTACAACAGACGACAAATTTTTGGACATCTTCACCAATTAAAAAAAAAAAAAAGGTATATTTCATGAAAATCGTCTGCCAGCAGACGATTCTCAGGAAATAGCATGCCTTATTTGTTATTTTGAAAGAGTGACAAAATTTGAAATTGTCGTCTGCTGCAAATTATAGGTCGCGCTTTAAGGGTTAAGCAAGTTTCACCATTTTAGTTACAAGAAAATGAATGACAAAGGCACTGATTAGTTTGGGCAGAAGCACATGCTGGTTGGCACCTTTGTTGTTTTCATACAAAAAAAATCAGAATTCATTGCGATATGGCCTATTTGGTTGACGGTATTTATACCCCCCGCAAACTTTGTTTGTAGGGGGTATACTGTTTTCACGTTGTCCGTCCGTCCGTCCGTCCGTGCGTCCGTGCGTCCGTCCGTAACGCTTTGTTTCCTTAATAACTCGAAGAGTCATTGCTGGATTTTCATCAAACCTTGCAAACATGTTCATATATGCAAGACAAATACTTTAGACAAAAAGTAAGGGCTAGGGGCCAATTCTATTAGAGTTATTTCCCTTTGTAGTTCTAAATGGCTTTTAATATAGTGCTTTTTCCTTAATAACTCAAAGAGTCATTGCTGGATTTTCATCAAACCTTGCAAACATGTTCATATATGCAAGACAAATACTTGAGACAAAAAAGTAAGGGCTAGGGGCCAATTCTATTAGAGTTATTTCCCTTTGTAGTTCTAAATGGCTTTTAATATAGTGCTTTGTGCTTATGCTATTATAGGCCATATAGGGGCCAATCAACTCCTACCTCAGCTTTCGATGGAACAATTTGATACTTTTCCTATACAATGTAGACACATTGAACATATGCATGAAGGAGTTTAGTTCAGAAAAGATAATTTTTGACAAAATGACAGCTGTGAGAACTTAGACAATTATTCCCTAATAAGGTGTTTGTATATGCATAGACAGTGCCTTTATGGGCTGATCAACTCCTACCACAGCTTTTTATGGAACAATTTGATACTTTGCCTATACAATGTAGACACATTTAACATATGCATGAAGAAGTTTGGTTTAGAAAAAATATTTTTTGACAAAATGACAGCTGTGAGAACTTAGACAATTCTCCCTAATAAGGCTTTTGTATATGCATAGATGGTGCCTTCATGGCCCGATCAACTCCTGCCACAGCTTTTGATGGAACAATTTGAGACTTTGCCTATACAATTTAAACACATTGAACATATGCATGAAGGAGTTTTGTTCAGAAAAAATTATTTTTGACGAAATGACAGCTGTGAGAACTTAGAAAATTTTTCCCTTATTAGGCTTTTGTATATGCATAGATGGTGCCTTCATGGGCTGATCAACTCCTACTACAGCTTTTGATGGAACAATTTGATACTTTGCCGATACAATGCAGACACATTGAACATATGCATGAAGGAGTTTGGTTCACAAAAAATAATTTTGACAAAATGACAACTGTGAGAACTTAGACAATTATTCCCTTATATGGCTTTTGTATATGCATGGATAGTGCCTTTATGGGCCGATCAACTCCTACTACAGCTTTTGTTGGAGCAATTTGATACTTTGCGGATACAATGTAGACACATTGAACATATGCATGAAGGAGTTTATAATTTTTGTTTGCACAGATTCTACTGAAATCTTCTTATCAAAACTAAGGTCTTCTTGTTCGAACTATAACTTGCCAAGTTTTTTCAATGACTCTTACTGTGCGGGGGGTATCTAATAAGCATTGCTTATTGACTTTTTTCATTTCCATTGTTAACCCTTAAAGCCCCAATCACGACTACAACAGATGACAAATTTGGCAACAATTTACCTAATTTTCAGAAAAAATAAGGTATGATATTACATGAGAATTGTCTGTCAGCAGACAATTCTCATAAAAATATCATGCCTTATTTGTTATTTTTGAAAAAGCAGCAAATTTGAAATTGTTGTCTGCTGTAAATTTTAGGTGGCGCTTTATGGGCTAACTTGCGAGTGGAAATATTTTCATAGAATCTAGTACTTTTCCATAGCAAATAGATTCCAAGAAGTAAATTTACAGTTAAAACCTGTCTTAAGCAGTCACTCAAAAAGGAGAGCAAACATTGGTTTTTAAGACCGATTATGGCTTAATGCAGGCCAAAAGTATTGCAGAATGCTCCAAGAGAGCATTCTGCAATAATTTTGACCTTCATTAAGCAACCATTTGTCATTAAGACCTTTGTTTTGTCTATTTTTGAGTGGCCCCTTAAGACAGGTTTTACTGTATGAGTTCTATTTTAATTTAGGTTGGACTGTTGGGTATCCAGATGATCTGGACCCGTGATTCCGAGGACGCCCTAACTAACGCTCGTACCGACAAGAAAGTGATGCAGAACACCAACCAGAAATTCCTGGACATGTTGAACGAGTTGATTGACACGACAACAAAGGACCTCAAGAAGATTGAGAGAACTAAATATGAGACTTTGATTACCATCCACGTACATCAGAAGGATATCTTTGATGATCTGGTGAGTACATTTTCAGTAAAATCTCGTAAATTCGAAATCCTTAGGACGAGGTTTTATTTCGAATTATCAGTAGTTCAAATTATATGGAGATCAAAATATATAACCCCCCCCCAAAATAATTATTATCATTTTTTTCGATCAAACATGTTTTGAGCTCGTAAACGAAATGTCTGGAGGGAACCAAAACAAATATTTTTATAGAGTGTTATTAGAATGGATCATGAATAGATCCTATTCTCTGAATTCAGTGTGCCCCAAACTTATTTCGAGTAAGCGAGTTTTTCGAAAAATAGAAGTTAGAATTTTCAAGGTTTTACTGTAGTATCTTATATGGGTCTTCATTGGGAGAAAACCTTCAGATTTTCTGACCAGGTCATACCCAAACCAGCCTGCTCAGCTACAGAGACTAGCTAAAATATTGAAACTTTACATGTAGCAAGTTTTCCGGGAGCAAATAACAAAGGCTGGTTTGCACCTTTGTTGTTTGCATGCAAAAAAGTCAGGTTTTTTCGCATCAAATTTAATGATCATATAAATTAAACCAAGTTTGTGTTGAATAAGAATGCTCTTTTTATAGACGTAGTAACTTTAGCTAAAAAGCTTGATAATTTTCTTATCACTCAACCAAAACATATGAACCAGCACATGAGATTTTGGTTCTTACCACATTGGCAACCAGCGAAGACTCAGACGTGCATCTGCACAGTCTCACCAGAGCCTTGGCTACACTCATACAGAGAGTATGGAAGTAGAGGAAGGCTCAGACCAACATTTAGACCTCTAGCCCTGTGATATTGGTCACCATGGGCATTTAATTGGGAGCACAGTGGCTCAGTGGAAGAGTGCTTGACTCGAGACTGAGGGGTTGCGGGTTCGAGCCTCACCGGTGTCACTGCGTTGTGGTCCTTGAGCAAGACATATTTATTCTAGCTTAGTACTGGTTCAACCCAGGAAGACCCGTCCTTGTTTAACTGAAAGATATCTGATGGGACGTAAAGAATCAAATCAAACAAAGCAAAACCATGGGCATTTAAAGGAGGCTTTTATACATATCATATGAGCTCGACGCGAGAAAACCTGTCATCGGGTGTTTGCGAACAACACAGGCGCAGACCAGCCTGCGCATCCGTGCAGTCTGATCAGTGCCTTTGTTATTCGCTTTTTGGAAAGTATCATATGTAGAAATGATTCAGGTGAAGTTTCAATTTTCTAGCTGGTCTTTGTAGCTGAGGAGACTGGTTTGAAATTCACATTGTCGGAAACCCCGAAGACAGGTTTTCTCGCGACGAGGCCCATATGTGTCAAGTACCAAAATCTTGTGTGCTGGCCCATTTGTTGTTGAAACAAAACTGAAACATCTCGTAACATGCATTCTTAGAGTATAAAGAAAGATATCTGGGAAATACATCTTATCTAGAGTCATGTATGAGAGTTATTGTTATTATTATAGGTAAGGATGCATATTCGTTCCCCTGGAGACTTTGAATGGTTGAAACAGTCCAGGTTTTACTTCAAAGAAGACACTGACAATTGCTTGATCTCAATCACTGATGTTGACTTTATCTATCAGAATGAATTCTTGGGCTGTACAGAACGTCTTGTCATTACCCCACTAACTGACAGGTGAGAATATATGACCTTTTCATGGGTGTAATTGTTAACTTCATCTATCAGAATGAATTCTTGGGCTGTAAAGAACGTCTTGTCATTACACCACTGACTGACAGGTGAGAATGTATTAAGGATATGAGCCGTGGCATGAGATTTCCAACAATGTGGCACTTTGACATGTGTAGACTCGGATGAGCCTCTTTAGCCTCCTTTTAAGCTTAGAAACTCCAAATGGTGTTCAGTCAGGAGCTTAACTGTCATAGGATAGTCAAGCGACTAGCAAAGGCTCTGATCAGACTGCGCGTATGCGCAGGTTGATCTGAGGCTTTGCAGGTCGCACATACCACGTTGTTGGAAATCTCAGGCACTGGCTCATATTTAATTTTTGAGAATTCTTGAGAATGAACATGGCAGAGGAGCGCAGTGGTTCAGTGGTAGAATGGTAGACTTGAGACTGAATGGTCGCTAGTTCAAGGCTCACCAGAGGCACTGTGTTTTGTCCTTGAGTAAGACAGTTTATTTTCTGCTTAGTACTTGTTCAACCCAGAAAGACAGGAAATCGTCTCCATATGAATGGTTGTTGACTAGGGCGTAAAGCATTAACACAAACAAAGAATGAACATGATATGGGCCTCGACGCGAGAAAACCTGTAGTGGGTGTTTGCAAAAATCAAATGCGCAGCTGCGCAGTCTGATCAGTGCCTTTGTTATTGGCTTATTGTAAAGTATCATATCTAAACTTGCTACAAGCGAAATTTCAATTTTCTAGCTAGTCTCTGTACCTGGGCAGACTGATTTGAGCAATACCTTGTTGGAAACCCCGAAGCTTAGGTTTTGTCGTGTCGAGTCCCACATTGAGTGAAGTCAAACATATTTTTCTATGCATTAACATCTGGTGGACCCCGAGGTTGGTGTTGAAACCCGAGCCTGAAAGGAGAGGGCTTTAACGATCCCCGTGGGGTCTAGCAAATGGTAGTGTATCAGAAAACCATGTTTGTTATTGGTTGTTATTATTGCATAAAGTCATTTTGTCACTTGAAAACTTTGGAAAAACGCTTTGAAAAGTTCATTTTTGTATTACTATAATGGCGCGCAAAAGCACGAAGGATTCGTAGGTTTTGAAAAAGCCTGTTCCAGAGCAAAGATTTACGTCATCCTAACGTCACTAAATTATGTTCATTTCTATGCATGTTGATGATGTCAATTTTTGCGACAGCCTAGAATGTGTATATGTAAAGTACAAAAGCCGTGCATAAACAGCATGTGAATTGCCTGATTAATACATAGGTTTTTGCCGGTTAAAACATGACTGTAAATAGTGTGCGACATGTTTTTTTATGCAATAATAGTGCATCTTGATTATAATTTACTTTGATTTTATGGCAATTTAAATTAGCTTTGACATTTTGAGTACATATTTGGATTTTGAGAAGATTTTGCATAAGCACACACATTGAAATCAGAATAAGCTAAGATCAATTAGTAGAGATATCAAAGAAGTTTTGTTACCAATACCATTTAGGACATACACACAGTTGACCAAGCTACTGAAACTAAACCATAAGTGTTTTTTTTTCACAGATGTTACATCACCTTGGCACAGGCCCTGGGTATGTCCCTCGGAGGAGCCCCAGCAGGACCTGCAGGGACAGGTAAAACAGAGACTACAAAAGACATGGGACGTTGTCTTGGGAAATATGTGGTTGTCTTCAACTGCTCAGATCAGATGGACTTCAGAGGATTGGGCCGTATATACAAAGGTAAGTTTATAAGCAATAGAAAAAATTAAAGGAATCTTGCTCACTGCATTATCATTTTTGCCTTGAGATGCTCATAGTGTGTTTTAAAATTTCATATAAACTGGATTGGTCCTGCATTGAAAATTTATTTTTAGCACAATGTCTCCTACAGACTATGTCCTCATGGCTTTAAATCCCACTCTATAAACCCTATTGCATTCTGAATGGCCAAAACTATAATAAAGTTTTGGCCATTCAGAATATAATACGGTTTAGATCACTGAAATGGAACACAGTGGCTCAGTGGTAGAGTGCTTGACTCGAGATAGAGGGGTTGTGGAAGACTTCATTGTGTCCTTGAGCACTTAATCCTCTGCTTAAGAGTGTATTTGGCTGTCATTTAGAAAGTATTCCAAGCAAAAGTCCATACTCTCATTGCCATACAAGAAATAGTTAAGTTTTACGCATCCATGCAATCTAATCAATGGCATATTTATTCATCCAAAATAGTAAAACAGCTGTTCTTGATATATATAAATCCAATTGTATAGTTTCTAGTTAGTCTATGAAGCTAAACAGAATGGTTTAAGTTCTACCAGGCCAAAACCCTGAAGACGGGTTTTCTTTCAATTAGGCGCAAATAATGATGTCACTATCATTTCGTCATTTTCAGGTTTGGCTCAGTCTGGATCCTGGGGATGCTTTGATGAGTTCAACCGTATTGAGTTGCCTGTATTGTCTGTGGCTGCCCAGCAGATTGCTATTGTCCTACAGTGTAAGAAAGAGAGAAAACCTGCCTTCATCTTTACTGATGGTGACAATGTTGACATGGACATGGAGTTTGGTATATTCTTGACTATGGTGAGTATTTTACTGGGCCAGTTCTCAAGATTTTGGTACTAATCGCATATGTGCAAAAGTCTCATTTAAACGCCCATGCTGACATATCTAGTGAGGCTTGAGGTCCAGATTTTGGTCTGAGTCTTAATCTGCATCCATACTTTTTGTATGCGAGCAGTGAAGGCTTTGGCTAGACTGTGCAGATGCATATGCTTTTCTGAGCATTTGCTGCTTGTCTTTGCTATAAGTACAAAAGACTTACGTGCTGGCTCAACTTGTCTAGATAACCAGATTTATTCTCCCTCTTTGTTTTTTATTGCATACACATAAAGTCATTCTTTATATGGGCCTCATTGCGAGAAAACCTGTCTTCGGGGTTTCAGACAAAGCGAGTTTCAAACCAGTCTCCTCAACTACAGAGACTAGCTAGAAAATTGAAATTTCACCTGTTGCAAGTTTACACATGATACTTTCCAAATAGCGAATAACAAAGGCACTGATCAGACTGCGCAGGCTGGTCTGTGCCTATGTTGTTCACAAACCCCCGAAGACAGGTTTTCTGGCGTCGAGACTCATATATATTTGCTCAAATAATTAGTGTGGCTAGAGGTGTAAGTTTTGACCTGCGCCTTCCTCTACGCCCCTCTTTTGTGTGTGTTTGATAGAAAGACTCTGACAAGACTTCAGCTTTGCACAGATTTATCTGAACCTTGGCTGCTTGTGTATGTGAAAAGTACAGAAGTCTTTTGAACTGACTGGTTTTTAGATAACTGGCAAATGTGATATGTTAGATCTTTTGGTTCTTCAGATTTTAGGGTGTGACAACTGATGATCCTAACTATAATAGGGTCTTCAAAAGATGCCTTGAACAATTAACAATTACATTTTAGCTGCCATTCACAACTAAAGCCATCTGCTATGCCTTAAGAAGTTTCTTTAAAACAAAACAGTTTGGACCCAGATCAGACTGCTCCAAATGGAGCAGACTGATCTGGGTCCATACTGTTTGCATGCAAGTTTAAAGCGTTTTCGTTAAAGCAAAATAAATGGCCGACATTTTTAGATGCTTTTTTGCCTTGCAGCTGAATTTATTCAGTGTTCTTATCTCTTTTAACTCTTTGCCTGCTATTGACGAACTTTGCCGTCTGCTGATAATCTTTGCAAACAGTTTGGATCCAAATCAGACCCAAACAGAACAGAACATTTATTTTATTTCCGAAATAATATTTTGAAAAAAAGTAATGTAGAGATTATCTGCAGACGACAAAAAGAAATCATGAAAAATGACCCCCCAACATGCAAAGAGTTAGTGCCTAAGAGTTGATATTATAAATAAAAATGGTCATACTAATAAGGTTTATATCCTCCTAGAATCCTGGTTATGCTGGACGACAGGAGCTGCCTGAGAATCTGAAGATCAACTTCCGTACCGTAGCTATGATGGTGCCAGACAGAGCTATCATCATCCGTGTCAAGTTGGCTAGCTGTGGTTTTATGCAGAACATTGTACTCGCCAAGAAATTCTTCACCCTCTACAAACTCTGTGAGGAACAGCTCACAAAACAGGTCAGTCGGCCAAGGACCAAATATACAAACAGTGCAGTCCCTTCATAACACACTTTATTATAGCTCACTAAATAGGTGAATCGGTTGAGGGTTCAATGCTGTAACAGTGCAGTCCCTTTATAACACATCTCCAGTTTCCTATATATCAAGGTTATGCAGTGGCACCCACATTTTCTATCATGAAAATTTGCAAAGGAATTATAGGAAAATATGGTCAATTTCCTATTATAATTCCTTCGTAAAATTGTCATTTTATAACACAGTCCATTCCTATGAACTCCAACAAGTTGTACATAGTTGTACAGAGAAAAGATGTAGTTTTTGCAATCATCTCAATTTTTCCCCATTCATGCAATATTTTTGATATGGTTTGTCAAAATGATGCACTGTAAAACTTCAGTGACACAAAGTGCTCTGATGTGAGTGATATATAAAAAAAGGTTGGGGTATGGTAGATGTTCTAAAATTTCTAACACTAGTTTTCTTGCAAAAAGGCTTAGACGGACAGTGCTGACCCAGATCAGAAGCAGTCTGATCAAGGTCTTTGTCGTTTGTAATGACAGCGCTGTACGGACCCCTGCCTATGGCATATCTTCCTTGTTTGCTATTCAGACAAGCATTTTGTGATTTCCAGCCCTAAAAACCAACATTTTATTTGAGAACAGAAAGAGAAAAGTGTTGGAAATTTCGGAACATTTCAGGAGTTATCTAACGTCTTTTCAATTTTATTTTTGTACCATCTTGATCAATATATGAGCCGTGACATGTGATTTCCAACAATTTGACATTTTGACAAGTGTAGATTCAGACCACCCTGTGTAGCCTCCTTTTAAGCTTAGAAACTCCAAATGCTGTTCAGTGAGTAGCATGACAATCATAGCATACTCAAGCGACTAGCAAAGGCTCTGATCAGTCTGCGCGTATGCGCAGGCTGATCTGAGGCTTTGCTGGTCGCACAAACCACATTGTTGGAAATTTCATGCACTGGCTCATATATATAACAAAGTGTAAATTGCTTTCATTAGGACTCCCATACAGGATTAATTGTAAGTCAACAAAACAACAGTTTCAAATGTGATATTCTGTTGTAAAATATGTGTATAAATTCATATGCTTTTTATATTGTAACTACATGTTCATATAATTGTCACTGATTCTCAGGTTTAAGATGTTCCTGAACTTAAAGCACCTGCAAATGAATGCATTTTGGGAATGTCTGCTTAAGTTGTCTGCTACATATATTTGCTTACATTATTGACTGTGGTAAGTGTAGACGTAAACAGTGTAGACCCAGATCAGACTGTTCCTATAGTAGCAGTTTTGTTCTGAGTCAACACTGTTTGACCAAAAGACTTCTAAAACATTTCATCATTTTGCACATTTGCGATTAGAACCAAAATCTGGTGTGCTTGTCTATATAAATCGGGGGCAGATCAAGGAATTCTGGAAAGGGGGTTCTTATGTATTAAGGTATGGAGGTTCGCTTTGGTGATTTTATCTCATTTTTAAAAAAAAAAATCCCATGAAAATGAAATAATTTGGTCTCACTGAAACAGGGGACGGGGAGGGGGTGGGGTTGAGCGAACCCCCTGAACCCCCTCTGGATCCCCCACTGTAAATCTATAAAAGGTAACACTATTTGTCAAATGATACAGTCTGAGCTTTCTTGTATGACATTATAGTCTTTTATCCCTTGTCCTGCTGAACACAGATTTATCCTTTTTTTGAAAGCACTGTAGATCCAGATCAAATAACATCTGACAAAGCCATTTGATCAAGATCCACTCTGTCACTGCTTTGATTGAAAAAAACATGCTTACAACTAGAATATGCTGGTGGTTAACAGGATAAAAATTGGGGAGGAGTGTAGAACATAAAAATATCCAGCATGATGAAGGTTAATTTGCAAAAGTGTATTCTAATATTCCTTAGGACCCCATTATTGACTTTATAAAGGAACTGTTACACATGCTTTTACACTTAGTCATGGGAATTTCTGTCGTTATATCTATATCTGTTGTCTATTAGTTTGTCTCCAATAAGATATGGATGAAGGTTTTCGCCTGATGAGTCTCATTTTGTATTCATATTATTCTGATCACATAAACCAATTCTGGAAGCATGTTAGTAACAGTGACCCTTGCCAGTCATAGTTTGACAGCTCCCATAGCATGTTTATCCCATTGTAGACTGAAAACCTGTACCCGGGTACTTTTGCAAACAGTGAAGACCCGTATGAAATGTCACAGAATTTCATGAGAGTCTTGTCTTCTTTCTAAGAGAATAACAAACTTCAAAGACAGAGCTATGATACTTTTTTGGAAATGATAACCTGTGACCCCTCAATACATATATGAGCCCAGATGGGAGAAAACCTGTCTTTGGGGGTTTGTGAACAACAGAGGCGCAGTCCAGCATGCGCATCTGCTCAGCCTGATCAGTGCCTTTGTTATTTGCTTATTGGAAAGTATCATATCAAAACTTGCTACAAGCCAAATTTCACTATTCTAGCTGGTCTCTGTAGATGAGCAGGCTGGTTTTGGTATGACCTGATCGGAAACCCCAAAGACAGGTTTTCTCGCGTCATGGCTCATTATATAATGGACCAACTTTACTTCATTGTATTAAGATTGATGGAAAATTCCTTTGGTCACGAAAAGGTTATTTTACAAGGATACTCTTATACAAAGGCTTTAATCCTTTACCTTCCAGGTGCACTATGATTTCGGTCTGAGAAACATTCTGTCTGTACTGCGTACCTTGGGTGCATTCAAGCGTGCCAACCCTGATGATCCAGAACCTGTGTGTGTCATGAGAATTCTCAGAGACATGAATCTTTCCAAGTTGGTAAGTCTTTCTTTCTTTCTTTATATCTGTATTAACTCCCTGTATAGGGAATCCAAGATAAAATCTTGTAGGAGTGTTAGCCTTAATAAAAAAAAAAAATTAAATTAATGTGCTGAACTGTAAAACTGTTTTAAACCACTAAATCACAAATATATACAGTTCCTTGTGGTGGAGAATTTACGAGTAAGCTGTAACAGTGTCTGACAACTTTACCACAACCGAAAAAGCAAATTAATGACAGTACTAATCTTTCCTCTCACACAGATCACTGCACTGCAAACAACTTTTAAGGTCCTCTCCTTTTTGGGGTGGATGCTTACAGTTGGAACAAACACTATATCATATATACAGCTCACATCACTATCGTCACTATCAATATATAATTCACAAAGAATTGCCTGTTCATTTAACAGGTCAGGATCAGTGGCTGGTGTTGGATTTTCCAGACACCAGATCCCTGTTACTACCACCAGTCTTTACATATAAAGAAATATCAGAATAAGTACTAAAATATCATCAAAATCAATACATATTAAAAACACACACCTATAAACCCAGATACAAGGAAAGGTGTTCTGATTAAACCCAGAAAGGGCCACCTATTATCCTATTATTTGTAACTGAGGGCTTTTTTAAAATTGTGTTGCTTGTTAAAGAAAAAAAATTGGACAATTTAATGGTTGATAACTCAAATGAAAAATAAAGCTAAATAATTTTATTATTCTTTTTTTGTGGCTGTTCCTTAGCGTTAATCTGTACCGGAATGAGAAGGTTTATGGTTTTGTGCTTTCATGTCCGGGGGGGGGGGGGGGGGGGGGGGGGGGGGGGGGGGGGGGGGGGGGGGGGGGGCACCTGAAGGCTCAGTCAGCATTCAGGGAGACAGCTTAGAGTCTTATCCGACAGACTGGAAGAGCCAGGGAATGAACCAGGGACCCCTAGGTACAAGCTGTTTATCCACTACATAATGCCGGCCTATAATTTGGCCAAAAAATCAAGGAAGGTTTTGCAAAATTTGTAATCTGCTCCTGTCATAATTGCTACTTCAAGGTAAATTGTGAGTAATTTTATGTGATGTTTGTTTTCAGAAAATTAAGCAGTATATTTACAAATGAGATTTCCAACAATGTGATATGTGCGACCAGCAAAGGCTCAGACCAGCCTGCGCATACGCGCAGCCCGATCAGAGCCTTTGCTAGTTGCTTGAATATTCTATGATTGTAAAGCTACTGACTGAAAATTTCTTGGAGTTTCTAAGATTAAAAGTAGGCTGCACAGGCTCGTATGAGTCTACACTTGTCAAAATGCCACATTGTTGGAAAACACATGTCACGGCTCAAATATATCATGATTACAGGTTGATGAAGATGAACCGTTGTATGTCCCTGATTGACGATCTCTTCCCCAGAATAGTTCTAGACAAGGCAGAGTATCTATTTATGTTGAGCAGTATATTTACAAATATATCATGATTACAGGTGGATGAAGATGGACCGTTGTATGTCCCCGATTGACGATCTCCTCCCCAGAATAGTTCTTGACAAGGCAGGGTATCTATTTATGTTGAGCAGTATATTTACAAATATATATCATGATTGCAGGTTGATGAAGATGAACCGTTGTTTATGTCACTGATTGATGATCTCTTCCCCGGAATAGTTCTTGACAAGGCAGGGTATATATTTATGTTGAGCAGTATATTTACAAATATATCATGATTACAGGTTGATGAAGATGAACCGTTGTTTATGTCCCTGATTGATGATCTCTTCCCCGGAATAGTTCTTGACAAGGCAGGGTATCCTGAGATGGAGGCAGCCATTCAAAGAAAGGTAAAGTTTACATATTTACCATTTAGACAGGGAGAATATATATTACATTCATGCAAGCAAAGGCTGATTTCAGCACTTGTGTATTCTATTATTGCTAATTACATATTTATTGCATGATTTAACCCTTTTTTTTGCTGGAAACCAGTTAAGATGTACTTTGGCAAATAGTGAAGACCCAGATAAGATGCCGCAAAATGCAGCATTTCATCAGGGCCTGCACTATTTGCTGAAAGATAAATACTTAGCTTTTTATTTTTGTCTTTGCATTTGCATAAGTAGAACAACATAGCAGAGAAAAACAGTACTAGATGGATATCCTTGTTAATGTATGTTTTTTGCTCATTACAGCTCAGCTGCTTTAGTTGTCTTGCATCAGTATTCATGTAACCGTTTAAGAATCAACTCTTTTTTACGTGCTGATTTTCTAAATGATATCTTGCAGTTGATATCTGAACTAATCTGTCTTATTTATCCACCATGAAACCTATTTTGTTAGCATTTCACAGATTAGAGCATTGTTCCATAAATTTAATTTGAACAAACATCTTGTTCCATTATACATTTCTTTATTGAGACAGCATGTATAATTTTGGTAAGATACATCTGAGACATCAGTAAGAAATAAAAGGGAGCGCAGTGGCTCAGTGGTAGAGTGCTTGACTCAAGACCGAGAGGCTGTGGGTTTGAGCCTCACCGGCGTCACTGCGTTGTGGTCCTTGAGCAAGACTCATTTATACTAGCTTAGTACTGCTTCAACCCAGGAAGACCTGTCCCTGTTTAACTGAAAGATTGTTGATGGGACATAAAGAATCAAACAAACAAAGTAAGAAATAAATGTAATGAAGAGCAGTATTTCAGAAATTATGGTATTTTCAGATTCTAGAAACACAAACTTCAAACAAGGATGATAATGGGGTAAAATTCCTTGAAAAAGTCTTCGTATAATGTCCTTGTTATATAGACTATCCAAACCTGCTTTATTATAGGGACCTGGTCGAAAAAAAATCTGTCTTTGGGATTTCTGACTGAGTAAGACTTAAACCAATCTGCTCAGCTACAGAGACTAGCTAGTATACCCAACAAAAAAAGAAACGCACCACTACGATTTTTCCTATTAAGATCTCCTTTTAATACTAAAATGTAAATTGTCACGAAATATTTATTTCTGATCAAATCTTCCTAAAACTTGAGTTTGACTTAGATGAGTATCTGTACTTTCCCTGAGTAGGCACAAAACACATTAAGGAGAATGGTAAACGAGTTTTGGAAGCGTTAGTTCAACGCTACTGTCTACATGGAATATCAAATATATTTTCCATTTGCAAAGTATGAAAACGATAAGTTGTTGTTATGTTAGACAACCAATGTGTTTATTGATGCTTTTTTTAATTCCAAAATCCATTTTCATCAGTTAGGACCGTTTAAATTAATGAAAGCAATGTTATAATCTTTAAATGTTTTGTAAGGTTTATCTCCAGTGTGGAATCATTATCCAAAGGGTAGGCATGTGGGGGTACGTAGCGTTCAATCATTGCGTATGATGAATTTAAAGATAAAATTTGCAAAGAATAAGTGTCTGGGTACAATTTGGTCTACTGAAATGATTCCAATTGCTTGAACGTATCCAGCAAGAGAGCATTAAAAAAACGTTTATTTCCCGTGACTACAATTTGACCCCCACTTTGTTCATGACCAATTTTCTTTAACACAATTTCAACGCAAGATTGCAAAAGACATGTGACGCAACAGTACATGAGATACCTTTGCACTGATATAAACTAAACTGGCCTATCACTTGTGATCTTCCTGAGAGTTGAACAGTTCTAAGTGGTGTGTTTCTTTTTTTGTCGGGTATATATTGAACTTTTGGCACATTTGCATGAAATTTTGATAGGTCAAGAATGACTTTACTCATTTGTGGTATTGGGATGTCTTTATAAAACTGCAAGTGGTTTGAATGGTCTATACTGTTCCAGGACATTATTTTATTTTAGACCAGTTGGGGTCCATGTACAGTCATTACTGATAGTTATTGTCACAGAGGCCAGTCCATCTTTATAATATGCCATTGCAAGATACAGTTATGTTAAATTTGATTACTTTTTCTTTATTTCTCAACTAAAATTTGGATGTCATATCTTTGATAAACAAAATGCTTGTTGGAACAGCAAACAGTGGAGGCCTTGATCAGACTGCACCTTTTTTGGGAACAGTCTGATCTTTTGGACCTGTGCCTGCTTTGTTTGTTTAGGTTTTTTTGCTGGTAGTATCAGGGCTTACTCTTTTCAAAATTAACTTTTTCGAAAAATTCTTTAAGGAATAGCATCAAAATTGCAAACAGTTTGGATCCAGATCAGACAGTCTGTTGGACCTTGTGTGGCTACTAACTGTTTGCAAAGGTTATCAGCAGACAACAAAATATGTCACTGTCAGGTAAAGATTTAACAAGTATTGGAATTTGAGAACATTAACATTTATTCACCAACTAATGAATTGGTATGGTAAATATTCAAAAAATTTGAAAACTAATTGATTGCCAAAGATCAAAAATAAACGGCACAGACCCTGATCAGACTGCTTCTTCAGAAGCAGTCTTATCAGGGTCTGTGCTGTTTGCTATTCTGACAAGCATTTTGTGAATTCCAGCCCCAAAACCAACATTTTAATTGAGAACAGAATGAGAAAAGTGTTCAAAATTTTAGAGTATTTTCGTAGTGGATATTATACTGGCGTATTATAAAGTATTGACTTGACTTGCCTCTGTGGTTATTGTGTAGATGTAAACTTGTCATTCTTTCCTACAGGGGCTTTTCAGGATCTCTAAACTAGCCTTCTTCCACCTGCAAATGTTTCTCGATGGTTGAAAGAATTTTTTTTACTAAAATAAGCTTTTTATCATGATATATGTAGTGTATCCATTTTGCACCATATAGAACAAACATGTAATTGCACCATCATTATTAATGTCTTCCAGTATTTTGTAGATATTTGTTCTTAGTTATGGGCACATTTTCCCTTTTTGATCCAATATTTTGAGCATAATTTTTTTTTATCCTTTTCTTAATTTACATAACCAGAACAAGTGTTGTGAGCCCAATAATATGTTCATGGGTGGATCCATATGAGGAAAGGGGGTCCAGATCCCCCTAGGAAAATCACAAGTGGCTAGAGGTTTACTTAGAAATATTAGTACGGACCCCCTCAAGAAGCAATTAGGACCCTTTGGGTCCAATTGCTTCTCGAGTGAGGTTTGTGCGGCCCTCTGTGAAATATGTTGATGAATAAAAAAAAATCTGGATACGCTCGTGATATCTATTTTGCATGAGCATAAATTTTGAAATATGTCCGGTCTGTTTGTGATCCTGGTACTTTCTGCAGTTTCATCATTTTGACATAGGTAGCGCAGTGGCTCAGTGGTAGAGTGCTTGACTCGAGACTGAAGGGCCGCGGGTTTGAGCCTCACCGGCGTCACTGCATTGTGGTCCTTGAGCAAGACACATTTATCTTAGCTTAGTACTGGTTCAACCCAGGAAGACCCGTCCCTATATAACTGAAAGATTGTTGATGGGACATAAAGAATCAAATCAAACAAACATGTTTTGTCATACAAAAGGATATATCTAGATCAAACAAAAAATGAACTGAAATGAGCCAATAACTACAATGATTTCATCAAGAAAGTTCCAACAAATGTGGTCTTATTTTGTCATCTACCTAAATGTTTTAGAAGCCTCTTGTTCAAACAGTGTAGACCAAGATCAGACTGCTCATGATCTGGATCCACACTGTTTGCCTCTGCACTTGAATTGGTCAATATTTAGCAAATATTTCCAGCAGACGTTTTCAGCAGATGTCAGTTTTCAGATTCTTTTTTTTGTCGGTCATTTAAGGGTTAATAGTCAAAATATATTCAGTATTTTCATCTAAAAAGAGAATATTGGCTTATTGTGAACTATTATAAGGACCAGTATGAGACCATGACACTTAGCAGGCACCAATCTTTACGTGAAAGTTTGGATTGGCTTTTGAAAACTTGCTTATCTAACAGATTAGACCCAAATTTGTGAAGATATTTTAACAGTTCAAACCTCCCCTAACCCCAGAAAAATCTGTTGGGTTGAATGCCCAAATCCCCCAGTTGATGAAAAAAGTCCCTCCCCTCCCCCGGTACATTGGTTCTGCTCCTCTGGTAAAAGTTTAAAAAAACTCGCACATATATTATATGCACAGCAACATAGTTTACACAGCACAGTATATTTTTCTTTTTTAGTAGCAGTAATGCAGGTATCAAAGATAACGGTTGTTTTTATTTGTTATTTTATTTGTTACTTTAATTGATATTTTATTTGTTATTTTATTTATTGTTTTATTTATCATTTTATATCTGAGCAGCAGCATGGCAAGACCAAAATAATGTCACATGTGCATCAAGGGAAGAATCAGATCAGTCTGTGCATTGACCAGGTCTGATCAGATTTGTTGCTTTGAATGAAATATGTAGCTGATGACTTGCAGACAGTCACAGTGCATAACAAAAAATATTTTTCTTATTTCTCAACCAAAACATAATCTTTTATTATGTTGTGGGTACTCAAAAGAACCATCTCATTGAGACGGTTCTTTTGAGCATCCAAAGCATATGTTAAAACTGATGGCTAAGAAAATTTACGCTCAAAAATTTTGTTTCTTAACCTGTGAGACAGCAAAGACTCTGAGTCTTAGCTAGGATGATACAGGCCATTTAGATGATTTTGTCATGGGCTGGTTTTATATCATAAAATAAGGAAATTTGCTTAATATTTTCACTTATTCATTTAACCTTTCATTAAAATTATGAGTAAGTAAACTGAATTTAAAAAATAAAAAAAATAAAAACATCAACTTCATCTTAAATTAATTTTACATCATTTACATGTTTTCATGGAAAGTGTTTCTAGTCACATAAAGGGTGTTTAGAAAGTTTGTTCTGGCGATAAAATTGTCTTCCTGTCAGTTTAGTAATAATTTGTGAAATTTCATAAATGGCACTGATATTCTTTAAAGTGGACACACTTGAAAAGGAAATAAACAATGCAATATTTAACCAAACACTTTGCAAAGAAAATAACTGTCTGGAAAAACTAGTACCCCATTGGAATGTTTGGAGGTATACAGCAAAGAACCATTGCCATGCAATGGCCTTAATGATCAGAACCTCTACATGGACTTGTATTCATTTTATATAAACCTTTGGTACATTTCCTAAATTGCAAGTCTGAAAGCAATTACTATCCAAAATCATAAATGTCACAAATTTTGGAAAATATCAGATTTGTCCAGAACCTTTGAAAGACAATATCCATAGAAGATAGAATTTTGTGACATCATTGTATGTCAGACATGATGTAAAATGCTGTAAAATATCACAGGAAACAACAGATTTACAGAAAATGCATTTTTTCAACACCATTTCCTTTTAAATGATCTGAAATTCTATGATGAACTGTGGAACGAACTTTCTTAACACCATTTACATGTAGAAAAAGTATTATTAATCACAGCAAATATTGTTGCTATGATTAAGGGATAAGATGTATGACGGTATTCAAGAAAAGATTGCAATAATTTATACAACAATGTGTAATTTTGTATTCAGGTACAAGATGCAGGGTTAATTTACCACGACCCATGGATACTGAAACTGATCCAGCTGTTTGAGACGCAGAGAGTAAGACACGGTATGATGACACTAGGACCCAGCGGCGCCGGCAAGACCAAGTGTATCCACACCCTGATGAAGTCAATGACGGAGTGTGGCGAGCCTCATAAGGAGATGAGAATGAATCCCAAGGCTATTACTGCACCACAGATGTTTGGTCGTCTTGATGTAGCCACCAATGACTGGACTGACGGCATTTTCTCTACTTTGTGGAGGAGAACTCACAAAACTAAGAAGGTACAATGTTGACATCTTTCCGCTTGTACAGAATAACTGAATTTTGTACTGTAGAACATTGACGACATTATAGAATTGTTACCATGAATGAGGGTGTAAATTGGGTTTACTGATTAGTGATTTATGGCCCTAAAATTTAACGATTAGCGAATCTGGCCCTATAACTTAACTGCTAGGGAATTTTTAGGGTTTATTTTATCGAATAGTGGAATGAGAAGTGCTAGTGATTAGGGATTTTTGGTCTAAAAATATACCGATAAGCTATTTTTGGGCAAAAAAATTACGGAATATCAGAATTACGCTTTTTAAGGGTTAGGGAAATCGATGGATTTTTATTCCACTTCGTTTTTACAGTAAAATGTTAATGATTACTGATTTTTGGGGCTATTTTTACTGATTACTGATATTTGGGCCAAAATTTTACTGATTAGTGATTTTTGGGCCTAAATTTTACTGATTAGCGATGTCTGGGTCTAAATTTTAATGATTAGCGATTTTTGGGTTCAAATTTTACTGATAAGCAATTTCAAAGGTACCCCATTGAGATTAGAGTGTGGGTGTCTTTAAGAGCAAATACAGTTTATACAATATTATTATATATAGATGGTGTAAGTTTGATAACTTTCCATAAACATGGATAGATATTTTACAAAATTTGGAAACATCATTTGTTTACCCAGGGAGAACATGTATGGCTCTTACTTGATGGTCCAGTCGATGCTATCTGGATTGAGAACTTGAACTCTGTACTTGATGACAACAAGACCTTGACCTTGGCCAACGGTGATCGTATTCCTATGGCACCAAACTGTAAGATCATCTTTGAGGTACACAACATTGACAACGCCTCACCTGCCACTGTATCTAGAAATGGTATGGTCTTCATGAGTAGCTCTATATTGGACTGGAATCCCATTCTTAAAGGTAAGTCAGGTGAAACAGGGGTCGCACAGGCTTGAAAAGTACTTGAATATACAGGACTGTCTTGAAAAGTCATTGAAAATTAAATTTGCCTTGAAAAACACTCAAAGGCCTTGAAAAGTCCTTGATTTTTACTATTTACAGGAGGATTCAACAATGTTTTTGGAGACCTAAATCAGTATATAATTGTGATGCCTTTATGCTGCACCAAATAAAGGCACCACAATTTTATACTAATTATCTTAAACTAATATCTTTAGCAATGGACTCTAGCTTTTCAGAAGTAGAATTTCAAGTGTAAATCAGTATTTTTCTTAAGTTTTCAGTCCTTGAAAACAGTAGGAAAGGCTTTTAGAAGTCCTTGAAAAGTCCTTTAATTTTACACAATCTTGCCTGTATAAACCCTGTGAAACGTTAGCCCTTCTAAGCTCCAGATAAGAGGGATGAAGGGTGTTTTAGCATTAGAAAAATTAAGAAAGTATTTTAAATATCGCCTCAATGTTCAGAGTGCTACAGATTCTGTGGTCATAAGTTTATTAACCCTTAAAGCGCCAATCACAACTGCAGCAGACGACAAATTTATCGACATCTTTCCCAATTTTCGAAAAAAGGTATGATATTTCATGAGAATCGATTGCCAGCAGACGATTCTCATGAAATATCATGCCTCATTTGTTATTTTTAAAAAAAACAGCAGAATTTGAAATTGTCGTCTGCTGCAAATTATAGGTGGCCCTTTATGGGTTAAATTATATTTTGAGTAGAAAGAGAAATTTCTATCACTTAGAAAATAATGCCTATAACACTTAAACCCATGGTGCATATATGGGCAGAAGATGAAGAAAGATATTACAAATGTGTTCTTTGCTGCAGTAGTGATTGGTGTGTTACAACCATGCAACTACCAGCGTAGCAAAAGCATAATAAGGTAGTTCATGAAATGAAATTTGGTGGTATAGATGTCATGTAAATACAAACAATTTGCCATATAGTGACAGGTATTTTAATACTGATTGGCAGATTGAGATGTTTTAAAGAGGCAAAGACATGATTCTTGATAAATGTATATTTCAAAATAGGTTTCCTTAATTTAAGTAACATATTTTGTTGGTACTCATTAGAATTGCCTCAAAGAGGCAATTCAAATGTGTACCTACAACATATGTCCATTCAAATAATGAGTTTTTTTCACCATTAACTTTTTCACAAACTTCTCAACTTCTTTTTTATGTTTCAGTGTAATAAGCATGTAGAAATGAACAAGTTTTGTGTAGTTTGGCTTGCACCTGGATTACAATAATAGACAGCCAATTTTATATTATTGACAGCCAAACTTTAGATGTTTCATTGAAATCAAATGCTAAATTGGTGGTTGCCTAGTTAAACATCCAAGACATTGATCTCACCAAGATGTTTACTGTAATTTATTGATACATGTACATATTTTTCTAATTACTCAGGATGGTTGTTAACAAGATCTCCCATGCAGCAGGAATGTATCTTCAATGTGTTTGAGGCCTTGTTCCCGCTCCTGTATACCAACCTGGTACAGTTCATGGAACCAAAGATGGATGTAAGTACTAGCTTTACAAAAAAACCAAAAAAACCCCCTCAACAACATAGAAATTAAGTGATTTTTTTTTTTTGTAAGAGTCAAGACATGACAAAGCCGAAGAAATGATGTGCAAGTCCATTAAAGCTCAGATTAGACTGGGCATATGCTCAGTCTGATCAGAGCCGTTGCTGTTTTGCATGAAGCAACTACTAGTCCTTAACTACACATTGTGCTTATTATCCCCCGACGAAGTCCGAGGGGTATAGTTTTGGCGTCATCCGTCCGTGTGTCCGTCCATTCCGTCCATCCACACTTTTTGTCTGTCTGGAACCATATCTCAGTACCTATTGGTCAGATTTAATTCATTCTTGGTACAAATGATAAGTACCATGGACTCTCGATATCCTATAAGTTTGGTAAAAATCGACCCCTTAACACTTGAGTTATTGCCCTTGGTTAAGTATAGGCAATTATAAGGCAAAACCTATATTAGCTTTTTTGTGTTATGATCTTCACATTTCATCAAAGCTATTATATTCAACAACTTCTCACTATAGACCATGATTGCCAAGTGCCTGTAGATAAGAATGGCAGTGGCAAAGTTTTACCCCACCCCGTTTTACCCCACCTAAGTGGTCAAAGGTCAAATATTTAAATTTCGCAATAACTAAGGCAATTATTAATATTTTTTGCTGAAACTTTGCATGCAGGCAGAGCAGCAATAGATATGAAACATATCAAACGGGATTTTAGTTTGAAGGCCCGGGTCCAAGCCCCTTGGGTGGACTTAGGGGGTGGGGCCGAGGCCAAAATTAAACTTTTTCAGAATATGGTCATGTTGCATATCAAATTAAAGCTGGCAGCAACATGGTAGCAAATATTTTGCCCACAGACACACCCTCGACTCAGGGGGTTTGGTCAAAAGGTCAAACTATATATTTTTTTGAAAGTAGTCATGTTGCATATCAAATTCAAGCTGACGACGCTGGCAGCAACATGGTAGCAAATATTTTGCCCACAGACACACCCTTGACCCAGGGGGTGGGGTCAAAAGGGCAAACTATATCTTTTACTAAAAGTAGTCATGTTGCATATCAAATTAAAGGGAATTGAGCACAGTTTACCATGAAGGCAAGTATGCTGTCATTACACACACCAACAACCAATGGGAAGGGGTCAAAAGGTCATCTTTTGTTCTTTTCTAAAAGTGGTCATGTTGCATATCAAAGTAAAATGGAAGAAGTGTAGACCTACGTGCAAGGTAACAGTTTGAATTTACACACATTATCTTGACCTCTGAGGTTGGATTTAAAGGTCAGATATTGATATTGTGCAGATGTAAATATATTTCTTATTGAACTAAGCACTAAAACATACTTGACAGGCGTTTGTTATGATCTGAATGATACTGTAGGTGAACAAAATGTTAGATAAATGGGATTTATGTTTTGTGTTTTACATGTTTCTCTCAAATAACCCTTCATCGGGGGATATGAATTCGTCGAATTTGCCTTGTTTCAAATGAAATTAACCCTTAATGGGCCAATCATAATAAAAGTTGTCTGTTTTTTTCGTCTGCTGAAATGTTTAAGAAGCCTCTATGGCAAACAGTGTGGACCCAGATCAGACTGCTCCTGTAGGAGCAGTCTGTTCTGGGTCCACCCTGTTTCCTTCTATATCTAATTGGTCAGTAATGTTAGGCAATTATTTGCAGCAGACGACTTCAGCAGACGACATTTTCAGATGCATTTTTTTCTTGGCGCTTTAAGGGGTAATTTATTATTAGACTTATCAAGACTCTTTTCATGAATTAAGTTTGCCATAAGAAAATTTTAACATTAAGTAATGATTTGGTTTGTTTTGACATCCAGCTTTAAAATATATTATAATATTCATCTCTTGATTTCTATATTTTAAGCTAAAATTTAAATGTTGCATGAGCTGATGAGTTTGTTAGTGTTTCACTGTGTTTTGCATATTTCAAGCTAAAACTTATTACTCTTACCTAGCGGTGACTTTTGTCAAATGCTTTTGCAAACAGTTTGGACCCAGATCAGGACAAACAGAAAGTTTTGACACTCTGATAATGTTTCTGAAAGAATTTTTCGAAAAAGTTAATTAAAAAAAAGTCAGCAGACGACATCAATAACATAAAAATTACCCAGCATGAAAGAGCTAAGCTGTGTGTCATTCAGGCCTTTAGTTAAGAGTACATAATATTTTTTTTTTTTTAATTTTCTTATTTCTCAACCAAAACATATATTGTGGGTACTCAAAAGAACCGTCTCAATGAGACGGTTCCTTTGAGCACCCAAAACATATATTTAAACTGATGGGTAAGAAAATATTTACAATTTTACGCTCAAAAATCTTTATCTAAATTTATGTTCATTGACAGGTTCTGGAGTGCAACTACATACGACAGGCGATTGACTTGTTAGAAGGTCTGATCCCAAAACGAGATGACAACAAGGACATCAGCCGAGACCACCTGGAGAAACTAATTGTGTTTGCCATAATATGGTCCCTCGGTGCTCTCCTAGAGCAGACCGACAGGAAAAAGGTAAGATATAGACGATCTTATATGAGTATTCTTGTATTATTGATTTTATTAAATATGTTGAGGAAAAGAGATAAGATGCGAGGCTTGCCAAGCATTTTATCACTTTTTTGCAACAAGTTTAATAAATTCAGTAATACAGGAGCATGAATGCTCGATTCTATTTAACATATAAGTTACAGCTTTAGCATTATTTTGTAATGACATGTTTGGTGTGAAAACTACTAGATTTCGCCATATATATGTGATATTATTATGGGCCTTATTTCATAATGTTACCAAAATCTGTAAACATTAAGTGGTTCATCGATTTTAATACATGACATTATATCATTGCCAGACGCGACGTCATACAATAATATGTTTTATCATGTCTACCAGTGGCTCAGTGGTAGAGTGCTTGACTCGGGGCCATGGGTTCGAGCCTCACGGCGTTGTGGTCCTTGAGCAAGACACATTTATCCTAGCTTAGTACTGGTTCAACCCAGGAAGACCTGTCCCTGTTTAACTAAAAGATTGTTGATGAGACGTACAGAATCAAATCAAACAAACAAACATTAACCTCTGGAAGAAAAGAAACTAAAAGAGTCATATGTCAAATGCTGTCCATCTGTATAAAAGATTTGATAAAAACATACCTATTTTTCTTTATTACTTGTAAACACATATCATAGGTAGATCAAAATATGCTTATTTGTTTCTATAAAAACATAAATCAAAATGAAAAAATGGTAAATGAAACTCCAGTCAGATTAAACATCTAATTGCATTTAGAGTTCATGTATTATAAATTTTATAGCTTGTATGTTTATAAAATGTAACACATAATGGTTGACATTTCAGCAGACAAAGAAGAGTTCCACAGGACTTAGTTAACCCTTAAAGTGCCGCCTATGATTTGCAGCAGACGACGATTAAAAATTTTGCAGCTTTTTCAAAAATAACAAATAAGGCATGATATTTCATGAGAATCGTCTGCTGGCAGACGATTCTCATGTAATATACCTTATTTTTATCGAAAATTGGCAAAGATGTCTCAAAATTTGTCATCTGCTGCAGTCCTGATTGGCACTTTAAAGGTTAAACAGCTAATAAATTCTATACAGTTAGCATGTGTATATATATTAAAAGTCATATCATGTAAAACATTTTTATGCCATGTATGAACAACAGAGGCACTGATCAGACTATGCAGTCTTATCAGTACTGTTGCTGTTCACTACTAAGATAGTATAATTTCAATACTTGCCCAAACTAAGTTTTCAAGATTCTAGTATGGTACCTTGTCCCAAACCATAAAACGAATTTTCTCACATGACTTCTGCTCCTTTAGTAGTTTTGTAAATGATTTGGAAAGCGGATCCTTCAGAAATAGGGAGAACCTACAACAATTTGAAAACAGCAGACTCAGTTTTATTGAGTCTGTTCATGAGAATTAGTGGAAAGTTTGCATGTTTATAGATACATCCAGATGGATTGAGTATTGAAGAGGATTGTTTAGAACCTTTTACAAGGTGAAGTTTATAGTACTTTTTTTTAAAAAAACTGGATGGTTAACTTGTTGCTATTAGTATAGCAATAGTTTATCTTGTACATTTTTTAACGAGTATGCCCCACAACATTAATGCAACATTATGTCATTTGAGATGCAACTATATCACATTTCATTGATTCATATTCAATGTTGTTTAGAGATAATGTGTTTGCTGGGTTGTGCTGATAGGTAATTGCACTTTCATACAAGAAACCTTGAAGCACCAGCATAGCTTGGATAGTACACACATAAACAGGGAAAATACATATCTTTAGAAGCAATGGATGTTGCTTGTTTTTGGTTATTTTCACAAGAAACAGTACCATCTACAACAATATAGCATATGAATAGAACTAGAGAAATAATAAATTATATTACGTATTAGAAAATATTTTAGTTTTGTAAACTTTAATACCAGAAACAAACAGGTCTTCAACATCTGCTAATAATATTACAAGTTCCACACAATTATTGGCTTGATTGGTCCGCATTGCATTGAGATAAAGCTCCACTTCTGAACTAGGAGAGTATGGGTTTGCTTACTAACTGGGTCATAGCAAACATAAAAAAATGGTGCTAGCTTTTTTTGTCTTAGGAATTCCGTATTATTTGATACCAGTAAAATGCATTTAAGCTCCTGGCTGCTGTTCGTTTTAAGGCTGTGGTTCTGTTGTTGTTGATTTGTTACTGATTGTTACTCTCGATTGGTGTATGTTTTGTTGTACGTTACTTTATGTCCATTTGAGTTTTGCAATCATAATTGATGGGGAAGAGAGAGCTGTTTGGTTTGTCTACCTGGTGTCTCCTGATGGTTGTGTGGCTCTTCCTCGCGGTGCCATTGGTTTGTCTGCCATTTGTGTTTGTGGTATATGATCAGGAATGAATATTATTTTTGTGGATTTTGTTGATGTGTAATCTGTGAAAACTCAAATTAAGTGAAGCCCAAATGGCTTTAGCATTAATTTTGTGAATGATATGCCAGTTGAACAGATAGACCTTAATAAAATCCATAAAAAAATAGTTCATTTATCATTATTTTACTCCAATTACTTTGTCATCAGAAGCCTAATTTTGTACACATTATTCCACATTTAAGGGGCTTGCAGAAGGAAAATAGACCCAAGATTTCTACTCATGTGATTCATTGAAATATAGATCTATTCAGCTAGTCAACCAATTAATATATAAATGTCTTGTCTTCCTTTCAGATGCATGCTACGGTAAGACATACAGATGGTTACAATCACTTCGTCGTCACAATTATATTGTTCACATTTTAGACCCCACACCCCTCTTTATTCACTTTTACATTGATTATCATTTGAGTGATACCATGAGAAAACCTGTTTATACTTAAATCAAAGAAACAAGGCCCATTTCAGCCTGGCAATCTGCCCCAAAAATAATAAAAGAAGTTTGTGCTCATCTCATATGAGTGTGATATTTGTTCTGGTCATAAAATTTAAATTGCCCACTATTGTTGACATTTTAAGAGTTATGACCAGAACAAATGACATCGTCTACTCTTCAAAGCAAGAAAATTGTTGTTGTTTTTTTATATTTATGAAGTAAACAATTTTTGCTCATGTGAGTTGAGCATGAAAAAAGTTGTATAAGCTTGGGGCCAATCTGTGTCATTTTTGTTGGCCACATAAATAGTATAGCCACCTAAACTGAATACCTTTCAATTTAGGCTTTTGAAGACTGGTTTCTGTAGGTGAGCAGTCTTATTTGAGTCTCACCTTGTTACAAACCCTTAATATAAGACAGGTTCTCTGATGGTGATGCTATTTTACTTTTGGTTATATACAATGTGAGAAAATATGCTTTATTTTGGCAATGAAGTTTATGATCATATCCACTAGCTTATACACAGTTTCTGTCCTTTTTAGGGGGTTATAAAGGGGTGTGTCCATCACACAACGCTGGAATTAAGAAATGAATAGAATTAAAAGCCTGAAATGTGACAGCACTGTGCAAACAGTATAGATGTAGGTCATCTGCATCTGCTCTATCATTGTACTAGTTACAGGTTTCCAGAATAAAAGAATTTTAACTTTGTTGGGACACAGCTTAGATAAAGGGACAAAAAACATATTTTCTCATTACTTTTTAGCTTTTTACTGTATAGTGATTAGATGATAAGTTGGCAGTGATGTCATGATGTCATTAAACTGAGGTGATGTCAAGAAATAGGTGAACACCTCAGGAACAGTATGATAATTGTAATTTAACTTCAGAAGTACATGTACTAGTCAGCCAACAATATGGATCATTCACCTAAACCTTAAAAGTGCCATTCATGATTGCAGCATAAGACAAAATACTGCCATCCATCATCTTTTAGGAATACATTCAGGGTTTTCCATGGTAAATTGCATAGTAAATTACCTGAATGTTTTCCAAATGCCCTTTAAAAGAAAGCTTTATATTACAACTATTTAATATAGTGGGGGTAATTAAGGGGTAAAGAAATATCAAACCTTATTAGTAAATAAGTAATTATTTGCTATTTTAAGATTATTTTTTCTCAAAAAGGCGTCTGCTGCAAATCATAGATGGTGCTTAAAAGGGGAGATATATTACAGTATATTTCATCAAGAGTTTAAGACATCATTGTCAAATTTATCTTCTGAGTATGATACTATATAGTTATATATATTATAGCTCTCGATAAGATGAGATGATTTAAAATGCTGAATTTTTTTTTTATATAAATATCTTAATCTATTAGGGAAACATCTCTTTGCAACTTTGCCTTACATGAAGTTTTGATAGAGGAAAAACTATATGTATAGTTTAGACATAAACACTATGAATGTTGGCTATACAAGCAACATGTGTGGTATCTGTATATGCCATAAAGCATCTATGTATCTAAACTGCAACAGAAAACAAATTTGTGAGTTTATATATGTATATTTATATGGGTTACATATTTTAAGCAGAATTTTATATTTATTGATTTTTTAATTTTTATTTCAAAAACATCAGTATAATGTTCGTTAACAAAGGTAGGGGAAGCTACAATGAGATGTTTCCTGTATTAAATGCAAAGAGCATTTTTAATTTAAACATAAGCTTAATCTTATTGGAAACTTATGTTGTTTGATATTCTTATCAAGAGCTGTAATAATTCTGTTTGCATGCTGACCCATTAGCTATAGCTTAGCTTATTACTGTAATGCCATATTTGACGTAATCGTACAGAAGTTGGCAAGAAAAACTGGTAGATGATTAGTGTAGGGGTAATAATTGGTTACAATGGTTAGTGAGGTTAGGTGTTCGAATCTCAATGACAAGGTGGTGTGTCCTTGTGTAAGTAAGAAAGAGGGCAAAGATCAGGAATAGATACAATCAAGCACCACGCCTGAGCCAGGATACCAATGGGAAAGTGACAAGGTCACAATTTGACATCACAAACCAGAGCCAAGAGGTCAGCCCGTTCCCAGAAGGTGACCACAGGCATCAACAAACAGACATGCATGAAAGCATAACAAAATGATCCACAAAAGAAGCACCGCCTTGGAACGGTCAGTAAAAATATTTTACTGGAGGGCTTAAACCAGTTTAACCGTGCACCAACCTCACCCTTAGTTCAGATGTGGATCAAGACACATAGATGTTTGGTTTGCATGAAAAACCCCTAACTTATCAAAGCATCATCTCCTAGAACATATAAATCAAGATATAAAAATGAGATAAAGCAAACATAAGGACTCAACAGTAAATAAAACTGAATACCGGAGCAAAAGAAATCCTATAGGTAAACCCCAGTGGGCCTAACAACAGCCAAAGCATCAGACTCCTACCATCTCATCAATCGATAAGTTATTTCAACCAATGAACTATATTTCATGGGCAGAAACCCTATTTTAAACATTTCTAAAGTGTTCTCTTACATTTTAGCACCATATATACTGTTTTATTCAATCTATAACGTATCTTTGATATTGTACCTTGTAGTTCTTTCTGTCTATATTCTGTTTGTCAGCAATGCTCTATTGTAAATGTACAATGTAACAGTGTATACATGTACATGTAGATTTAATGTTTCCACAGGCAAAATGTTTGTCCCTAGAATATGTCAGCAATTGCACCGGCTGCAAGCTGAATTCTCTGTGAGATACAGTTTTTATTGTCAAAATGAAATTTCAGTTATCAATGAGAAAATTTCAAAATCTAAAAAGGTTGACACTTTATATGATTGGTTGGAATTTTCTGACAGTATATGTAATTGATATTAGAAATTTTGGATATTTATGTCAAATGTGGCTTATAGGTACATGTGTATTAATGTTCACAAAGTTAAAGCCTTAAAGCACCACACAATAGTTGCAGTAGACAGCATTTTCAAATTTTGTAGCTTTTTTAAGAAAACACACAAACCTTTATATCATGTATATTATCTGCTAGCCAACTGGTTGACATTTTACTTGAACAGTCTTGTAAAATGTCTTCTACTGCAACCATGATTGGTGTTTTAAGGTTTAATGTTCACAAACATCCCTATCTCACCAGTTTTCAATGAAAATGGAGGCTTTGTCAGGAAAGCATCAAGCTGGCTTTACAGATTCAAATGATTTTTTTTCTGAAACTGATGATGACAAAAAGTTTGCAAAATTGCTCTTCAAGCATAGTAGAAAACTATAAAGACCAGATCAGTCCCTTGAATCTGTTACCCTCAAATATATTTTTAAACAGACTGATCTGAGTGATGCTTGCAAATGCTTGAATGCTTTTAGATTATCATGGGTTTGAGATTTAGCTTTTTGATGTTAATCTGTCACAATTACCCTAAATATTGGGACAAGTAGGTGCAATCAATTCTGTCACCTCATCAGGAAGTTATATCAGGCCTCCAGATAAGAGTGCGTATTGGAAAATTATTTTCTTTATTTCTCATTCAAAACATATGTTGTGGGTACTCAAAAGAACCGTCTCAATGAGACGTATTTTTGAGCACCCAAAACACATGTTTAAATTAATGGGTAAGAAAATAAATAAAATTTTACGCAAATGAAATTTCCTTATCTGGATCTATGCGTATGCATGGACTTGTACAAATTATTGGGTTAGGTATGGTAAGGATTTATGGTGTCCAAATATTTTGGGTAAATATAGTAATTGAAAAAAATGTTTTATTCTATTGCTTATGACATGAAATGAATACCTGTATTCATGCTTGCTTTAAGCCCAGTTGATTGAAGCCATGATCTACAAACTTAATAGTTCTTCAAGTGTTATAGCTAATAATTTTCTTAAAAAAAGATTCATGTTTGGGAAAATAAGGTTTGCTGTTGCCTGTGAATTTTATGCTGGC
This sequence comes from Loripinus fragilis, assembly GCA_964019695.1. Classification (NCBI taxonomy): domain Eukaryota; kingdom Metazoa; phylum Mollusca; class Bivalvia; order Lucinida; family Lucinidae; genus Loripinus; species Loripinus fragilis. The sequence goes on from OZ026517.1 coordinate 85,591,918, forward strand.
ATACAATTCACAAGAAATAGCCAACCCAATTTGCCTTGAAAATGAAGAAAAATTTTGCCATCTTCTGCAGACATGGTTAGATTTTTAAAGGTTAGTGTAAATTTATGGAGAAACAAAAATATTTATCAAATAATTAGAATGAACAGAACCCAAAAACTGTTAAAGTCATTTAAAACAGATATGAAACTTATTATTTATTTTGCTGTAGACTATACATGGTATGGTGATCATGGTCTAGCAACTGGGCTGCAAATCTTATTAAGTTATATTATAGTTATTTTGGTACATTGGTTTGTTTAGTGTTACATATACATATTTGCTTTATAGCATTTTTTCAACCAGTTTAGCGATCCATTACTGTTCATTTTTGGGTAAAGGTTCTTATAGCTTCAGCGATAGCTTTGACAATGCCCATCATTGTGGGTCAAGTCCTGAGAGCCTTTAATCAGTACAATAAAACAACATTGCCTTGTATAATGACTGTTTATGGCCATGGTCAAATGCTTAAAATCGTCATGCTTTTTGTAGTTATGGTTAGCATTTGTATCTGTGCACTCAGTATTTTTAATTTAGCTTTATGTGTGTGTCTTCATTTGCTTAAAATTCCCCAATGTGCATAGTGCTCAGTTTTCTTTTCCATTTGCATCTTATGGGATATTAAATTTGTCTTATGCTGCTAAAAAGTTAAGATTTTTTTCGGGGGTTATTAATTTAACTCATATTGCACTGTAGTATAATCAAGTGTTTTATATAAAGCAATGACTCTTTATCTGGGGTAAAGAACTTCAGAGACAGAAAAAATAACCTGTGAATAATCATGCATTAATAGACAAGTTTGGCTTGTTTCAGACATCCCATTGTGATCAGTATCTCTGGGAGCTTAAATTTAAAATATATGGGATTAAGTAAAATAGAAATAATTCACAATAAGAGAATCCAATCTGTTATTTTGGCCATTGTATAACATCTGTAAATACCAATTAAGTTTTAAGATTTCTAAAAGTTCTATTGAAAAATTAAAAGGGAAGAAGAAAGAGGGTAAAGATTAGGAATCAATACAATCAAGCACCACACCTGACCCAGGACACCAATGGAAAACATTACTAACATTACTGTCAGTTCTGTAAATAGTGTCAGTTCTGTAAATAGTTAACAGTCATTTATGTTTCTTTTTACATGTTTGTAATAGGACAGTATATGTTATATATGGGTGATGCGGTCATATTTCATTCATGTACAGTTACTTATTACTGAGTCTTAAAATAAAAGAGCCAACTGAGTGTATTTGGTCAGAATAGATCAAAAATCACCCTGCTAATACGTAGGGCTGGATTTACCATTCTCTGTCTTTCAATATAAATTGATTTGTTTATAAGTGAGTCATCAGTGTTTATCTGGCATAGCCCTAGGGATAAGGTGCATTCTTTCAACCAAAACTGATGATAGTGTACTCATTTCTACATTAAATCTTTGCTTGCTGGGTAATTTTGCATGATATTTTGTTGTCTGCCGTTTTTTTTTTAAATTAACTTTTTAAAAAATTCTTTCCTCAGAGTGCCAACTAGTTGGAATCCAGATTAAGCTCAACTAAATGTTGGGCCTGATATGGGTCCAAACTATTTGCAAAATTTATAAGCAGAAGAACTAGCAGGCAAAGATATACAAATTGAGAATCTTCTTATGGTCATGTTAATGTATGTTTCCAATGAAAAATAAGAAAACTACCTATTTGGACACAACAGATGTGACCATATATGCTGAATGGATTCACCTATTCACTTATTTGTCTGTATTCTGTTCTTATAGATTATAGATTACATAAGAAATGTTATTATTTACAGATTGTTCAAATTTCCTCTCTCACTACAAGATTGGAGGATAAATGGAACCAACTTGTGGTTGAATGTGCTCTTATGATTCACATCCATTAGAAACATAGACCAGCCTGTGCATATGACTTATTAATGATCAAAACTATATGAGTTTTAAGAACAGGGCTATAGTTGAGAATATAGTACCAATCAAATAAATTTTCTTATTTCTCAACCAAAACATATGTATGTTGTGGGTACTCAAAAGCACTGTCTTAATGAGACGGTTCTTTTGAGCACCCAAAACATATGTTTAAACCGATGGATTAGAAAATGTTTACAATTTTACGCTCAAATATCTTGTTTATCTAAACCTATGAAGAAATAATGCCATTTTCACTTCTGCTGATTCAAGCAAGACAGTTGTCAGCTAATGTCAAAAGTATTACACTTGGTACTGATTCACACTACATAGGAGAAATTTAACCTGTCCAAGAACAGTTTGAACTGTTCTGTTAATGTATAATTTTAAACAATATTTTAATATCACATGCATGTATGATTCACACATTACGATAATGAAGAAATATACAGGCTCATCTAAGTTTCACTGGTCTTATGGATCATAAGTGCCATTGAATTTGAAAATGTTAAATACAGTATATTTATATTAATTTGGTATGTATGTTTATGTAGATTGAAGAGCTTATGCGTAGCAACAGTTCACTGAGCTTACCCAAGTGTGAGGGAGAAGACACTATATTTGAGTATGTGGTCGGGGAATCTGGACAGTGGGAACACTGGTCTGGCAGGGTGAGTAGGATTATAGTGTTCGCCTTGATAAACTCACATTGCCCTTCATATAAACAGTGGCATCATCTTCATAGGCTTATTTAAACTAACCTGCCAAAACCCACTGTAGAGATCAAGCATAGAGAGGGGGAAAATGGTTTCCATAACTGCATTGAGTTTGCGGCAGTCCACACAAGACTGCCATTCATTATTTGGTTTCTTAACCATCACAACGGGACAATGCCAAGGTGATATGTTTTCTTCAATGATACCATGTTTTTTTTTATTTCTTTTAATTGTTTCTCCAGTTCAGCTCTCATTTTGGGAGTCTGTCTATATGGGGTGTGCTGACTGGTTTGGCCTAATTAAGAACTCATACTTGGTACAAATAACAGCAAATTATCAGCCAAGCAGATACTGTATGCCATGGTATGCTTATTTAGATTCATGTTATGACTAGTTCACACATGCAAACAAAGTAAGTAAGGGTCCTAACAAGCCCCTTGAAATGTTTACTATTTTCTGGTTATTTCTGTTTATAGGTACCAGAATATGTATATCCTCCTGACTCCGTACCAGAGTACACTAGTATTCTTGTACCAAATGTTGACAATGTGAGAACAGACTTCTTGATTGAGACCATCTCCAAACAAGGAAAATGTGTTCTACTTATTGGTGAACAGGTAAGTGAGTTCAGGCCTTACTCATTAGTGCAGGAAAACCAAATCTTGCACATCTATTTCACTAATTATGCTAGATTTTTTATACGTTGATTTACGGGATTTTTTGTCAGTTTTAGCTTTGAGTGATGAAAAATAAGAGCTGAAAATGACCAGTTGACTGGTCATTTTCAGAGGTTTTTTTTCTTTTTCATTTTCAGAGCCTTTTTTCTTTTTTTATATCTCCAGAACAAACAGTAAAACTAGTAAAGTAAACCAACAGTCTGTTTAAATTCTTTAAATATTTCATAATTTTCCTGCATAAGGAATTACTTTTAACAGTGTCACTCTCAAAAATATATTATCTTTCCAATGAAACAAATAATATTTAGAGTGGGCAGATAAAATAAAATAAAAAATATAGAACTTATTTTTTTCTCCTTTCTGGAAAATTACATTAGGAGGGTTCGTAAATCAACTAATAAAAAAATTCTGGCCCTACTATAGCTGACATCTGAAAAATTCAGCAAGATCACAGAACTGCAACTAGAAGCATTTCATTTGTATCTTTCATTTTGACAAGTCAGATTAGTTGTCTTTATTTGTCATAGGGTACCAATTTTTTTTCTAAAATAGGATTCATTGACTTATCATTATTGCATCACACAAAAGATTTTTCTCCAGTCAATTTCATTGGTTCAACCCTTTTCATTCTGAATACTAGTAAACAGGTACTTTGGCAAACAGGGAATACCCAGATGAAATGCAGCATGAGGCAGCATTTAATCAGTTTGCTAAGATAAAAACAATCTTCCGGGACAGAAATACCACATTTTATAAAAATTAATTGACCGGCTACTACTAGAAATACAAAATAGACAATTCCATACTTATTGTATCAATATGTATAGGATAATCCATCAGATAGAAATGAGGTAATGTCATAGGGTACCATTTTTTTTCTAAAATGGGAATCTTTAATTTATCATTATTCATAGCACTATACAAAAGAATTGTTCTTCGGTCAGATTAAAAGTCGTCTGCTTTTCTCGTCTGCTGAAATGTTTGAGAAGCCTCTATGACAAACAGTGTGGACCCGGATCAAACTGCTCCTATAGGAGCAGTTTGATCTGGGTACACCCTGTTTGCTTCTATACTTGAATTCCTCAGTAATGCTAGACAATTATTTGCAGCAGACGACTTCAGCAGACGCAATTTTTCAGATGCATTTTTTCTTGGCGCTTTAAGAGTTAACTGATTTATCTATTGTTTAACACATCATACATTACCTTCTAAGATGGGATTCATTAATTTATAATTATTCATTGCACTATACTAAAGAATTATTTTTCGGTCAGTTTTATTGATTTCTCTTTTGTTTAACACATCGTACATTACCTTACACAGGGAACAGCAAAGACTGTGATCATCCAGGGCTACTGCGGCAAGTACGACCCAGAGTCTCATCTCTTCAAGAGTTTCAACTTCTCGAGTGCTACAACTCCAATGATGTTCCAGAGAACTATTGAAGGATTGGTGGACAAACGTATGGGTACCACCTATGGACCACCGGCGGGCAAGAAGATGACAGTGTTTGTTGATGACATCAATATGCCTATTATCAATGAATGGGGAGATCAGGTAAACTTCATAAACAATTAAAGCATCACCTACTGGGGAAAGCATATTATTATGCACTGAGTACTGGTTAAAAATAAGGGAGTATGACCAGGAAATGCCACAGTCACAGACCAACCTATGGTACTTTAAGAAAAAGACATTGGAACACAGACAAAAACACAAATGAAAGCAAGAACTACAATTGAAGTAAAGCAACCAACAAAACCCATATGCAATGGGAGCAACAACAAAGAATGAGCTAGCAATAACACAATCACCGCCTTAGAACAGACAGCAGCCATAGCCAACTGGGGGCTTTAATATATGGGTCTTGACACCACAAAATCTGTCAACGGGGTTTCTGATAAAACGAGACTCAAATCATTCTCCTCAGCTACAGAGAATAGCCAGAAAATTTAATTTTTGCTTGTTGGAAGTTTAGATAAGATACTTTCCAATAAGCGAATAACAAAGATGCTGATGCGCAGGCTGGTGTGCGCCTTCTTTGTTCGCAAACTCCCGAAGACAGGTTTTCTTGCATCAAGGCACATATTTTACCAGTTTTTGCCCTAGATTATGCTGATAAAACACAACAACAATTAATGACACCAACAAAGACACACACACATAAAAGCAAGAATAGAATTGAAGTAAAGCAACCAGCTCTTTCTTTAATAAGATGATTGCAAGACTTGAAACAAAATAAAAAATTATATCACAAACCCAACTTGCCCAGCCAAGGCTATCAGATACCCGACACTACCTAAAGGACATTTTGTTTCATATTTATATTCACCTTCCAGCTTTTGTAACAAGTTAAAACCTTTTCTAGATCACCAATGAAATTACAAGACAGATGATTGAAGCCAAGGGTTTCTATAACCTTGAGAAACCAGGAGAGTTCACCAACATAGTAGATATTCAGATGATGGCTGCCATGATCCACCCCGGCGGAGGTCGTAATGACATTCCACAGCGTCTGAAGAGACACTTCAACATCTTCAACTGTACCCTGCCCTCCAATACTTCCATAGATAAGGTCTTCAAGACTATTGGCTGCGGATACTTCATAAAAGTAAGTTTCTAAGAGTTACAGTAGACATGCGGGGACTGATCTGGGTCCAAACTGTTTGTAAATGTTATAAGCAGACGACAGTTGCAGACAAAGTGTTACCCTATTATCTACAGTAAAACCTGTCTAAAGCGGCCACTCAAAAATAGACAAAACAAAGACCTTAATGACAAATGGTAGCTTAATGAAGGTCGAAAGTATTGCAGAATACTCCCCTTGGAGCATTCTGCAGTACTTTTGACTTGCATTAAGCCATAATCGGTCTTGAAAAACATGTTTTGGTCTTCACTTTGAGTGGCTGTTTTAGACAGGTTCTACTGTAATTCAGAAAGTGCGCAGGTTAATAACCAATCTATTATAGTAACAAAACATGTTGTTTACACATCATTTTTTTGCACATTTGTAACAGAGTTATGGCCCTTGATTTATGCCAAAATTTCGTTTCTGCTCAATATCTTGTGAACAAATTGACAGAATTTCACCAAATTTAATATATGCTTTCATATTGAAAAGATCTAGCTTGGGATTGTTACACATCATTTTTCGCGCATATGTGCCAGAGTTTGGCCTTTGATTTAAGCCAAAATTTCATTTCGCTCAATAGCTTTTGAGGAAATTGACAGAATTTCACAAAATTTTATATATATGCATTCATATTGACTAGATCTAGCTTGGGATAGTCACATGTTATTTTTCGCACATTTGTACCAGAGTTTTGGCCCTTGATTTAAGTCAAAAATTCATTTGCGCTCAATATCCTGAGGACAAATGGACAGAATTTTGCCAAATTTTATATATGCATTTATATTGACAAGATCTCGTATGTAACAGAGTTATGGCCGTTGATTGATGTCAGAATTTGTTCCTGCTCAATATCTTTAGATATTCATGCTAAATATCTTTTAAATTAGAACTTGGCCTTTTTTTTTGCATGAAAAGCACTGCAGCTGGGCTATAGTCAGATTCTCAGACAATTCTAGTTATTGTTGAAAATTGTTTTATATAAAAACTGTGACATCCTTCTTCTATATTATTTCAGCAAAGAGGTTTCCCCGAGGAGGTAACAGAGATGATCAACAACCTTGTACTGGCCACACGTAAACTCTGGCAGAAAGTTAAAATCAAGATGTTGCCAACTCCAGCCAAGTTTCACTACGTCTTCAACTTGAGAGATCTCAGCAGAATTTGGCAGGTGCGTCTCATTTTCTCAGGAAATTATGCAAAATGGAAGTTTTGATTTGCTTAAAGTGAGAAATTTTCTTTTAAACAAAATATTTAAAGAAAACAATGTGACAGAAACATTGTCAAGTTAAAAAAAATGTAACAAGCATGGACTGAATTAGGGGATAACTGTAATCAAATTTTCATTTGTGGAGGTATATCGTCGGATATACAGTCCGAAATTTAGTTTTACGGCGACCAGAATAGATGACTGGTTTACTGAGCTGAATAAGAGTTTACTGATATTTGTCATTATAGGGTATGTTGGCCTGTACCAATGAGATTGTGACCAATGTGGGAGTTCTCTTGTCACTATGGAAACATGAGGCATATCGTGTCATAGATGACAGCTTTACTAAGCTGTATAAGTGTATACTGATATTTGTCATTATAGGGTATGTTGACCTGTACCAATGAGATTGTGACCAATGTGGGAGTTCTCTTGTCACTATGGAAACATGAGGCATATCGTGTCATAGATGACAGCTTTACTATGCTGTATAAGTGTATACTGATATTTGACTTTATAGGGTATGTTGACCTGTACCAATGAGATTGTGACCAATGTGGGAGTTCTCTTGTCACTATGGAAACATGAGGCCTTTCGTGTCATCGCTGACAGATTCACTAAGCTGTATAAGTGTATACTGATATTTGACTTTATAGGGTATGTTGGCCTGTACCAATGAGATTTTGACCAATGTGGGAGTTCTCTTGTCACTATGGAAACATGAGGCATATCGTGTCATAGATGACAGCTTTACTAAGCTGTATTAGTGTATACTGATATTTGTCATTATAGGGTATGTTGACCTGTACCAATGAGATTGTGACCAATGTGGGAGTACTGATGTCGCTATGGAAACATGAGGCCTATCGTGTCATCGCTGACAGATTCACTGAGATGACAGACAAAGATTGGTTTGAGAAGACTATAAAACAGGTAAAATATTCTCTTTTTGCATGCCATGCCTAAATTTTCCTGAACCTGACCAGGCCCTGAGGTAATAAAACTTTTTAAAAGCTCATCTCAACTGAGCAAGGAATTTCAACAGCTCATTAAAACTAAAATACCGACAAATGAAGAAGTTTCATGCTTTAAGCCTCTCAGATGTTGTATTTATCTTGATTAATTGTTAAAATGCCAACAATTGTTGGCATTTTAACATTTATAAGCAGGATAAATTTTGTGCTCAGCTGAGTTGAGCATGAAAAAGTTTTATAACCTCAGGGCCTGATCAGGCCCATAAAAAGTGAGTTTGACCAGGAAATGCCACAATCACAGACCATAGACCAATAGACCAACTCATAGCACCACGAGAAAGAGACACAGAACTCTGACAGCCACACAGCAGCAAAATTACTATTGAAGCAGAGCAACCAGCTCTCTCTTCCTCAGGAAGGTGATTGCAGAACTGGAAATGACAAGTTATAAAAAAATCATGCTCATCTAAACTGAGCATGAAATTTCAGCTGCACATAAAAACTTGAATGCTGAAAAAAAAGTTTTTTCTTGCTTTAAAACTCTCATATGTTGTATTTATCCGGCTAATAAATGTTAAAATGCCCAGGCCCCAAGGTTTAAAAAGTCATTCTAAACTAAACTGGGCATGATATTTTAACTGCAAAAAACACTAAAATGCTGAAAACTAAGATTTTCCTTGGTTTAGAACTCTCGTATGCTGTATTTATCCTTGAGAAGACTATTAAAGGTGTATATTCCTGTCCAATAGAGATCATTAAAGGATTAACTGATAAGGGGCAGTTTGCAAAAGTGTTAAAAGGCATCTGTATGAGGTAATTTGTTAAATAGACAGATTACAAGAATATATATCATCTTTTTTGTTTGAATATATTATACATTTATTGACTATTGAGGCATTGGACATGATGTGATATCAACCTGAGAGTACCAAAATAGATCGAAGCAGAGCCGAGGTCAATATTGGTATTCTCAGGTCGATATCATATCATGTTCAATGCCTCAATAGTCAAAAATTGTTTTATTATATAATTTCTCTAAACAAAATAAGCAACAACAACAACAGCAACAACAAAATCTTGGCTATGGACTATGTCTTGGACAGTCTTGAATTTCTTTTTTTTAAACATGATGACTAACTGATTTCATTCAGTTAAAAGAGGAATGAATGCATACTTTATTTGTAATTACAACTGCAGACAGAGAAGATCCAGATTAAATGCTGCATAATGCGGCATTTCATCATGGTCTACACTGTTTGCTAAGACGGGAAAAAACTGCAATTTTGTTTAGAAATTAAAACCTGTGACCTCTTGAATTATACAATGAACCATTCCAAGTTTTATTGCATCAATCCAGAAGGAAGAATGCATTAGTTCATTTAAGAGTTCTGCTAATTACTATATTCAACAGCAAAGTCTGAATTGAATGTATATGATGAAACACCGAATCTTTTGAATCGAGTGGATGGCATCTGGGCCAATCAAAAGATGTTTATTTATAGATTATATTATAAACATATTTATGGCATTACACGTGATATTTACTTGTTTTAGGTAGCTGAGGAGGAGTGTGGTGTTGCTGCTGCCAATGACATGGACCAGGAACCATACTTTGTGGATTTCATGCGTGAGGCACCAGAAGCAACCGGTAAGTATAACATTATGTTTTGGCATTCTTATTGATTATGATTAGTGTCTCTGGTTTAAGTGTATTGGAGGTTACAACTCCTACGTCTCTCTTTAATTATGTTCTATATGGGCCTTGATGCGAGAAAGCCTGTCTTCGGGGGTTTGTGAACAACACAGACGCAGACCAGCCTGCGCATTCTTGCAGATAAATCAGCCCCTTTGTTATTCATTTTTTTTTTAATGTATAATATTTAGACTTTCCACAAGCGAAATTTCAATTTTCAAGCTAGTCTCCATAGCTGAGGAGACTGGCTTGAAGTTCACTTTGTGGGAAACCCCAAAGACAGGTTTTCTCGCGACGAGGCCCATATAGTGAGTACTGAATTTTCATTGTTTGTCTTATTTTGAGACCTGTACATTTGGTCTCAATGAAACTAAGTAATGAGTCATCTGCCCATCTCAAAGATTGTTTTAAAAGGTCTGACATAAGATGCTCACAATCTGATATATGAGCTGCAACATGAGATTTGCGGCCTCCTTTTAAGCTTAGAAACTACCAAATGATGTTTGGTCAGTAGCTTAATATTCATAGAATATTCAAGTGACTAGCAAATGCTCTGATCAGACTGTGCATATGTGCAGGCTGGTCTGAGCCTTTGCTGCTGGCACATACCACATTGTTGGAAATCCCATTTCACGGCTCATATTATTTATCCATCTATAAACCTTTGTATCATCAGCATACATCTTAACAGTAGAACTTAACATGATGTGGAATGTCATTAACATACATTAAAATAGCATAGGTCCTAAATAAGATCCTTGCAGTACTCTGCTATGAATTGGTTTCCAGGATTATGACCCTCCAGGCAATATGTCTACTGTTCATTAGGTATCGATAATTTTGCTTTAGTTGGTACATATCATTACAAAAATTGTATACCATCAAAACACCATGGATAAAGAATGCAAAGAAATTTAAGGATAATGAAGAAATTTGGATGTAGAGCATCAGGAGTATAAATTCTGACAGACTTTAAAAACGCAACACTTGGATAGTAGCTTTAATTGATGTCTGGAAAAAGAAGGCAAAACAATCTTTTTGATTGTACATTAAAGAGTGTTCATTTGTAAGTAATACATGGAAAACAGGTCCAATTAAGAGGCATTTAACGCATTTAAATGTAACTTTTTGAGATAGGGGTCAACTGTTTCATGTGACAAAATGTTATCAATGAAAGATTCCCTACTTCTTTAAATTAAGAAACAGGAGAAGCATCTAATTTTTGTCATGGACTTTGTTAGTCATCGAGAAATCACTCTCATATTGATTGGCAGGTCTAGGATACAGCTTATTTGCATATTTGATGTTTATCTGTTTGTACCCTTTAATTCGATGACTTAAAATCTCCTCTAATTAAGACTAAATTGATACGGGGCAAATAACATCGTCACGTTTAGTTGTACAATTAAATCTAAAGTGTTTGCTGAACAAGCCAACTAATGATGACATCATCGAAGCAAATGAATTTTACATACAACTGTCTTTTGACAGATATAAAGGGAAGTTAGTGTTGCGTTTTTAAAGTCTCTCAGTATACTTGTATTCCATTTCTTCTAATAAAGTTATTTACTTATTTAGATGAGAATGGCTTTACCAAGGTATGATGTTAGTTGCCACACATAAACAGAACAATCATGTTCATGCAACTAGTGGTATAGAACAGTATATTTCATGCACTATATAGTTTTGATAAAGTATCTACCATATTCATTAAAGGTGATAGTCTAGCTCTAGTCAAATTTTGAGAGCTGTGTCATGATAAAACCTGTTTCAGGCATTCCAAAACTTAATTTCTACACCTGATACCAGTACTTTATATCAGAGAATAGTTAATGTTTGTGTCTTTTGATGTCAAGATTATCAGCAAAAACCAGGAAAATTTATGCAGATTGGCCAGGCTTGTATTAAAGCTATTCCCCATTTTCCGGTTGAGCTTGAGAAACTTGCTAAAAAGCTGATGTCAAAAGACACCAACACAGTATTCTATTTATAATGCATCATTTATTGCCAGGCTAGTGGTAAAAATGTAGTCAAAGATCCCCACTTTCATTTAAACACTTTGACACAGCACTATGATGCTCTGTGTAATAATTTAGTGACATTTTGTGTACTTTCTGAAGTTTTGTTTTGAAGTTTTTGCAAGATAAACAGGTTTTCTTATGAAATGGCTCATAAATGCATAGGATTTAATAGTGAATCTTACAACAGCTAGTTGAAACAAATGCATGCTATAAACACTTAGTACAAAGGATTAGAATAAGATTATATATTTGCCAATTATGATGTGTTTTTATAAGACAGGGCACATGGATCAGATTTCAAGAACTATTTTTCACCTCTACTGGCTGCTCATCAACAGTGCTTTTGTAGAATAGTCCAAGTTGCACCTGCATTGGTGCGTTAGGAATGCAAGTTTCTGTCCATTCCTCTTTTAAAATCTACCCTAGAGTTCAACCTTTCAGTTTGAAATTGTTATATTTGATGATTGTCAACCCATGTGTTAATATGGGGTTCATATGTTTTTCAGGCATTTTCCTATTGAAGCTGTTTGAACATGAGGCACCTAGGGAACATGAGGCCCCTAGGGGAAATGTTCACACATCTCTGTGGGAAGTGTTAATGCAGTGAAACAAATATGTGTGATTGTTATACCCCCCCACAAACTTTGTTTGTGGTGGGTATACTGTTTTCACGTTGTCCCTGCGTGCGTCCGTGTGTGCGTTCGTCCGTCCGTCCTTCCGTAACGTTTTGCTTCCTTAATATCATGAAGAGTCATTGCTAGATTTTCATCAAACATTGCAAACATGTTCATATATACAAGACAAATACTTAAGACAAAAAAGTAAGGGCTAGGGGCCAATTCTATTAGAGTTATTTCCCTTTGTAGTTCTAAATGGCTTTTTATATAGGGTTTTATGCTTATGCTATTATAGGCCATACACGGGCCGATCAACTCTTACCACAGCTTTTGCTGGAACAATTTGATACTTTTCCTATACAATGTAGACACATTGAACATATGCATGAAGGAGTTTGGCTCAGAAAAAATATTTTTTGACAAAATGACAGCTGTGAGAACTTAGACAATTTTTCCCTAATTTGGCTTTTGTATATATGCATAGATGGTGCCTTCATGGGCCGATCAACTCCTACCACAGCTTTTGATGGAGCAATTTGATACTTTGCCTATACAATGTTGACACATTGAACATATGCATGAAGGAGTTTGGTTCAGAAAAAATAGTTTTTGACAAAATGACAGCTGTGAGAACTTAGACAATTTTCCCCTAATAAGGTGTTTGTATATGCATAGATGGTGCCTTCATGGGCCGATCAACTCCTACCACAGCTTTTAATGGAGCAATTTGATACTTTGCCTATACAATGTAGACACACTGAACATATGCATGAAGGAGTTTGGTTCAGAAAAAATAATTTTTGACAAAATGACAGCTGTGAGAACTTAGACAATTTTCCCCTAATAAGGTGTTTGTATATGCATAGATGGTGCCTTCATGGGTCGATCAACTCCTACCACAGCTTTTGATGGAGCAATTTGATACTTTGCCTATACAATGTAGACACACTGAACATATGCATGAAGGAGTTTGGTTTAGAAAAAATAATTTTTGACAAAATGACAGCTGTGAGAACTTAGACAATTTTTCCCTAATTGGGCTTTTGTATATGCATAGATGGTGCCTTTATGGGCCGGTCAACTCCTACCACAGCTTTTGATGGAGCAATTTGATACTTTGCCTATACAATGTAGACACATTGAACATATGCATGAAGGAGTTTTTAATTTTTGTTTGCACAGATTCTACTGAAATCTTCTTTTCAAAACTAAGGTCTGCTGGTTTGAACTATAACTTGCCAAGTTTTTTCAATGACTCATACTGTGCGGGGGGTATCTAATAAGCATTGCTTATTGCCTTTTTTCATTATTCTTGCATATTTTACCAAATTGCAACCTTTATTGCACTGAAAATGCGGCTAAAAATTGAAATATCCTTCTTCCTACACTGGATCTCTTTTTATCATATGACATCGCGCCTGGGAGTGAACTAACGCCATGCATTTAAATTGATAAACCACTAGCGGTTTACAGAATTTCGAGTAACATTATGAAATGACGCTTTTGACGTCACTCATATGCCAAAACCCTAACGTTTTCACGCCAAAAATATGATTTCAAAATAATTTTTATGTCATATGATAAATAGAATCTAATATTCATGCTCCTGTATTATTGAATTTATCAAACTTGTTGCATAAAAGAGATAAAATGCTCAGCAAGCCTCGCATTTTATCTCTTTTCCTCAACTCGTTTATAAAATTCAATAAAACATGAGCACTCATGTAAGATCCTTTCTATATGGAATGAGGTCAGCTTGCAAACATTAGAATGTCATAACATCATCACAGCGTCATACCACTTGCAATGTCTTTGCAAACAGAAGCATCTGAGACAAGATCAGTCCAGGCCAAAGTGCTTTTTATGTAACATCATGCAAACAAATCTGGGCTCATTTTAAGTATTTTCAAGTTAAAAGCCATGTTCAAACAACACATGAACTTCATGATTTGAATGTGGATTTTTGCTCATTTGACAATGGCTTCAAGCAGCTTTGTGCATAGCTGTAGCTGTGGCTGGTGCAACATTATCACGCCATTTATTTCTGGAGATGCGACAAGTCTCACCAATATTTTGGCTGCACAAATATAGATATGGGATTTAGTCTCTGCATTCACATTAGCTTTACTGATGCTCAGAAAAAGTTGCACTTATGTAAAATTTGTTTATGTGCATATAGCAGTATACTGGTATAGGTCCATATGATTTGATTGGTTAAAGAGGAAGCTTGTAGGGACAGCTAACCTTTAGAGATCTTCCTTACCAGATGCAAAAAAGTATGATTTAACTGCTAGTTCTTAATCATAGCTTGGAGAATATCCTAGTTTTATATCAAATGTTTTGCTTCATTTAGAAACATAAGGAGAGCATATCATGTAACAATTGATCCGTCATAACACAACCAGGAAAGATTATGTACGCATATAGCTTTAGGCAGATATAGGCCCACCAGTCAAAACCATTTGAATGGTGTTTCGCTGGCGAGCTGATAAAGGCCTGTATTTATATCTGCTTACTGGGTCTATACCTTTTACGTATTTACCATTATTTGTTGATCATTGACAGCACTGATGGTCAAGGTACCATCTGGTAAGATCAGCTGTTGTGTATCACAATATTTGAGCTGTGACATGTGATTTCCAACATAGTGGCTTTTTGACAAGTGTCGACTCAGACGAGCCTGTGCAGCCTCCTTTTAAGCTTAGAAACTTCAAATAGTTTTCATTCAGTAGCTCAACACTCATTTAATACTCAAGGGACTAGCAAAGGCTCTGATCAGACTGCGTGTATTTGCAGGCTGATCTGAGGCTTTGCTGGTCGCACA
This sequence comes from Loripinus fragilis, assembly GCA_964019695.1. Classification (NCBI taxonomy): domain Eukaryota; kingdom Metazoa; phylum Mollusca; class Bivalvia; order Lucinida; family Lucinidae; genus Loripinus; species Loripinus fragilis. Next base: position 85,607,232 of record OZ026517.1, read on the forward strand.
TACGACATTGTTGGAAATCTCATGTCGAGGCTCATATTGTATTGCATGTCATGATGTAATCCATTTATAAAAATAGTATTACATGTTCATAGCAAATTTGATACAACACAGCCTAGAATATAGAATATAAGCAATCATATTAGGACCGTTGAAAATAGAAATTAGTATTCTAATTAGCCTTAAAGCGCCAATCTCAACAAAAGTTGTCTGCTTTTCTCATCTGCTGAAATGTTTGAGAAGCCTCTATGGCAAACAGTGTGGACCCAGATCAGACTGCTCCTATAGGAGCAGTCTGATATCGGTCCACCCTGTTTGCTTCTATACTTAAATTAGTCAGTAATGTTAGGCAATTATTTGCAGCAGACAACTTCAGCAGACGTCATTTTTCAGATGCATTTTTTCTTGGCGCTTTAAGGGTTAGGGTATTGTTTCTCTGGAGACAAGGCCTATATATGTAGCATTATAATAAGATACACTTAACATGCAGTCATAAGGGTGCAGAGCAGGAACTGAATATGGCCGAGGCCTGTGGGGCCATGCTACGCCATCATTCAAGCTGAAATTGATGATTAGCTTTACCACTGTGCCCATGTAGCAAAATATCTTTTTTTGGAAAGAGCTCTTACAGATTTATCACTGTTTGACTTATCTTCTAGGTTCCAAAATAATATTGAGCATTAACTTTGAAGCGTGATGTACCATAGGAATGTATCCTTGCCAAAAATATCCTTATTTCACTGTCATACTTAAGAAAGCTGAACAATATTTTATTTTATTTTCATATCTATATGCATGCTACTAATAATATCATAGCACATGTACTTAAGAATGCTGACAATATTATGTTTTGTAGTCAAATTAAAGCGTGTCAACAATATCCTTATATTATTGTGATTGTTAAGCATGCCAACATTATCTATAAGAATGTTGTGTTGTACCTTAGGTTATGACTTAATCTTAGTCTATGGGGAGGGCAATGGCTTAGTGGTAGAGTGCTTGACTTGGGATCAAGGGTTTGCAGGTTCAAGTCTCACCGGATGCACTGCATTGTGTCCTTGAGCAAGACACTTTTTCCTCTGCTTGGTTCTGGTTCAACCCATGAAGTCCCATCCTGACATGACTGAAAATTGTTGACTGGGATGTAGAGGATCAAAGCAAACAAACAAATAATCTCTGTTTACTAAGCATGACCAGATTGCATACATCGCTACAATGTTGAATATATGTTGGTAATAAATGCAATTATATTAAACTTCCGGGACTTGCTAAAAATCAGAGGACACAAGTAGATAATGAGCAGCAAAGGCTCTGATGAGCTTGCACAATACCGCAGGCACCCTGCCATTAGCCATCGTAGCCATTTCCTACAAAAGTTGTAAAGTGGCTACAAATATGTCGCCGGCTTAAAGTACTTGTACACTCTAGGTGGTTAAAAAATTACAAATGTTCATGTTTATGAAAAAGCGTATTTGAATCAGCTTAAGGATTTTTTAAATATGGCTTGTATTGTTCATTCACTCTTAAGAAATGTGTTATAAATAGAACAACTTCTTGATACACCTTTATAGCTAAAACCTTGGCTTATGTCAAATGCATTTGGCCCCAACTTTTTCCATCTGGCTTAAGTGATGGCTACAATGAATTCTGAGCCAGGGTTAGCCCTGGCAGGCTTGCCAGACCCTTTGTTTCATGCACACACAAAGCAGGGAAGTAGATGAAATTGTACAAAGCTAATATGTCTATCTATGGCTATGTTGAAAGGGAAAACTTCTGCTTGATAACCAATGAGATCATTTGGCCTTGACGTGAGAAAACTTGACTGTTGCATGCAAACAACAATTAAGCAGCAGACCAGCCTGTGCATCTGCACAATCTGATCAGCACCTTTGTTAGTCACTATCTGGAAAGTACAATAGCCTAACTAGCTCCATTTTAACCCTTAAAGCGCCACCTATAATTTGCAGCAGACAACATTTTAAAATTTTGCCGCTTTTTCAAAAATAACAAATAAAGCAGTTCTCATGATATATCATACCTTATTCCTTCTGAAAATTAGGGAAGATGTTGCGAAATTCGTCGTCTGCAGCAGTCCTGATTGGCGCTATAAGGGTTAATAGTCTAGCTATTCTTTGTAGCTGAGTAGGCTGATTTGAGCCTTACTTGGTCATCAATTCCAAAGACAGGTTTTCTCACATTGAGGCCAATATATAGAGAATACTAGGTGAGTGTCTTTTGATATCAAATTTACCAGACAAGGCTTTGAGAACGCTTGTTGACATCGCGAGGCAAAGCGAGCGATTCAACATGAGTTCTCAAAGACAAGCCTGGTAAACTAGATATCAAAAGATGCGAACCTGGTATTCTATTTATCAGTTTACCAATTGTTTCACTCTCCAAACTAGCGATTATGACATGATTTCGATTTTTGTATTGATTCAACATCATTAGCGACATCATTCAAAAAGTGCAACGTCATCATGACCTGATAAAGGCACATGCCGTGAGATAGACAATGTTTATCAGGCAATGTACAACAATACACTTAATATGCGAGGTAACTGATAAAATATTTATCATTTCCTTCTAACAGGTGAGGAAGGTGAAGAGGCTGACCTTGATGCTCCAAAGATCTATGAACCTGTTCCTACACTTGAGTCACTTGCAGATAAACTCAACAGCTATATGGAACAGTACAATGAAACTATTCGTGGGGCAAAGATGGACTTGGTCTTCTTCAAGGTAAAATTCCCTTTTATATAAAAGAGCATTAGATCACACGTGTACCTATTTTAATCAGCCAAACAAATGCACATTCTCTTATAAGCACTGATAACATGCACAGATCCAGAAAGTTTTGTCAGAGGGGTCAAACTTTGACGTTTTTTTTTAAAGGGGAGAAAGGATCCAAGCAAATACCACTATAAGCGGGCCATCATCGAGCTGCCACTAAAACGCCATTAAAATGTGTCAATTATGCATAACTGTCTCACAGGCCCGTCTGCCAGAAAACAGCTCTTACAGCGTTTTATTTTAGTCCTCAACTTATTTTACAGTTTTACTGTGGTTTATCAATGGTTTATTTCAAGGAAAACTATAATTTTCCAAGGTTTCAGGGGGGGGGGGGTCCAACATTTTTCAGGGGGGTCCAACATTTTCCAGGGGGGGGGTCCAACTTTTTTCAGGGGGGGGGGGTTCTAAATGCTAATTTGTATAGAAATCCAAAGAACTTGTGATTTTCCATGGGGTCCGGACCCCCTATCTGCCCCTCTGGATCCGCACATGTTCTGAAGCATCAGCTCAAAAAAACGAACAACAATCTACGTTTTTGCATTTAAAGAATAAAGCCACATCATCATGCATGATTACTATTTATATGTGCGGAGAAAGACAAAGATACACATTTATGATTCTTAATTAAAACAGAACATAATTATTTCGCCATAGCCACTATCCTCACAATATACCATAGCGATATAGGCCTGTATCCTGCCGAACTGGTAAGCATTCAGTTCTTTAGGCCAAAAGTCTGCATACACCAGCATTTGTTTAAGCAAGAATATGGTTTTACCATTAAACTGTATTTACCCCCCCACCCCCCTCTGATAGCTTTGGCTGCTGCCCGTTCTAAGGAAGTGGTTCTGTTGTTGTTGATTCATTGTTTTTTGTTGCCCCATTGTTTGTGGGGGTTCTGTGTTTGATGCTTGTTTTACTTTGTGTTCTCCTAGTTTTGCAATCAGCTTAATGGGAAAGAGAAAGCTGGTTGCTTTACTTTAATTATCTTCCTGGTGCCTTTAAATGGTGACTGTTAGTGTTCTGTGGCTCTTCCTCGCGGTGTCGTGGGTCAGTCTGCAGTTTGTGATTGTGGTTTTTCCTGGTCATACTCACTTGCTTTATAGAGGAAACTTTCAATTAACGAGTCAAACCATTTTCGAATTCAGACTTCTAATTACGGTACAATTAAGCTATGTGGTCTTCAAAGGACACTTATCACTCTAAATTAATGAGTGTTAATGAGCTACTCTTACCAGGCTTGATTAGTTCTCATGCCACAGCATTAAATGAGCTTTAAATCAATGTATTTGTGTTGATTCAACGTTGTGTGAAACTGTCATTTCAACCGATTTGGGTCAAAACTGTGATGTAATCTGGCCTTCGCATATGGAAGAAATGATTGTTTGGAATATTGGACAGATCTCTGACAGTTTAAATTGTTGTATTGAGCATTTTACTACAAAAGTATGATGTTTTGTATCATCTGTAGCGTTTCCTCGTTAATATGACCTGTACGATGAACCACAAGGCCTGTCCGATGAACTCCGATGGCTGTCCGATCCACCCCTTTAATACCATGGGCTCTTAGAAGGCTTATTACTCTATCTACATGAGCTTAAACACGCTAGATTTGCCTCCCTTTGACCACATATTGAATACGCTTGAATGCGTATTCCATTGCGGTCATCCAATGCGACGACAACCGGTGATATCCGAATTTGAAGTAGCGATCTCGAAAACCGTCCAATGAACCCCGGTTATACTCTATAGCCTAGAATTTCTATCTGGCTTCCAATTTAAACATGACCTCCACACAGCAGCCATATTGAATTGAGACTTCATATTCTCACAGTAACTAGTTTGTTTTTGGCTTGCAGGAAGTTCCTGACTTTGTCATGTAATTTTTTTCTTCAAATTCATGAAAATCAATATGTAACTCGCTTTTAGCTGTCAAAGCTGTGGGGAGTAATATTTTGAGAAAAATGAAATTTGTATGACATGGATGGGAAGGCAGATGACATTTGCATTGGTAAAGTGATAAAAAATATTTTTCATTCACAACTTTAACATTTTTGAAGTTTCTATTCTATGAGTGGTTTGTAGCCTTCAGTTTACTTATTTGCATATGTATAAGTATAGTGATTAGAGTGTAAGTGTTTGAATTTTTATATTTTATATTGAATGCTTCTATTTTCTCCTCTTAGGATGCCATGACCAATTTGGTGAAGATCTCCCGAGTGATCCGAACTCCCCGAGGCCATGCCCTGCTGGTAGGTGTTGGTGGGTCTGGTAAACAGAGCTTGACAAGACTGTCCTCCTTCATTGCTGGTTACAAGACTTTCCAGATCACGCTTTCAAGGTAAGGCAAAAACAAAATGTGTGGTTTCTATTGATATACAAAGACATAGGAAGTTAACCTAAGATCTACTTTCTCAAGGTGATTTGTGCCACATAAACCAAGAATTGAATGCTTTAAAGATATTCTGCATGCTTAGTTTAGAACAGCCTGATGAGGTTAAACATGCTCAGATGCAAGGTGCATTCCATAAAAATTGCTTGAAATGGCTTTTAAATGTAAAATATAAATATGTTTAAGGTTACCATTTTTATTCTGATTATACCCGCTTTTTTGTTAGAAAAATATGGGATTTTAATTTCATATCAAAATTGTCCATCGTCCGTGTGTATGTCTGTCAGTCTGTCATGTTTCTTGTTATTGCATCTCCTCCTAAACACTTGGATGTAGCAACTTCAAACTTTGCAGGTGTATAGGTCACATAATGTAGAGTGTACTGGACAATGTCTCATGGTACCCCAAGCCTTGCCCAAGGTCAAGGTCAAAGTTCAAATATTGTATTTCATTGTAAATGCATCTCCTTACCCTTTCGGCATAGCAACTTCAAACTTTGCAAGTGTATAGGTCACATAATGTAGAAGGTACCGGGTAACGTTTCCTATGACCTTGACCCCAAGGTCAAATGTCAAATAATGTTTTTCTTGTAAATGCATCTCCTCCTAAACCATTCGACATAACAACTTCAAACTTTGCAGGTGTATAGGTCACGTAATGTAGAGGGTACTGGGTAATTTCAAGTGACCTTGACCCCAAGGTCAGAGTCAAAGGTCAAATAATGTATTTTCTTGTAAATGTATCCTCTCCTAAACTGTTTAACATAGCAATTTCAAAATTAGCAGGAGCATAGGTCACATGATGTAGAGGGTACTGGGTAACATCTCATGTGACATTGAACCCAAGGTCAAAGGTCAAATACTGTATTTTATTGTAAATGCATCTCCTAAACCCTTGACGGTACATTGGTCACACTTGGTAGGTGCACAGGTCACAGGATGTAGAGGGTACTGGGCAGCATTTCACGTAACCTTGACCTCAAGGTCATGGTCAAAGGTAAAAAGGCGGGTATTTGCGATGGTGTACCATTGCACTCGTTTAGATATCAAATTAACCCTTGTCCTGCTGAACCTAGATATATCACATTTGAAAACAGTGTGGAAACTGATCAGCTGATCAGGATCGACTGTTTTCCATTCAGTAGTTTAAGGAATATCGGTAATAAATGAAAATTTGGAACTGGTCTTGTCAAGATTTAGCTGTAAGCAAAGGGAATTAATTAACTCAGTCTAGTACAAGCGTTATCCATTTAATTTTACCTTCAATAGTTTGTTCTGTTTTTGTCTGTTTAAATATAACATTCTATTTTAATTTGAGGGCCTCATAGAAGATAAGTTGTACTGCTAAATGATGTCACCCTCTTTAAGTAAAGACTTTACTCTCTTACTTGCTTATAATTTACAGATCCTACAATGTGTCTAACCTGATGGATGACCTTAAATACCTGTACCGTACCGCTGGTCAGCAGGGTAACGGTATAACCTTTATCTTCACGGACCAGGAGATCAAAGACGAGGCCTTCCTCGAGTACCTGAACAACATACTGTCCTCAGGAGAGGTAGGAAATTTTAACATCTCATAAATACTTATGTTATACTGAGGTATTATAAGACTTTTTGGTTACTGTAAAGGCGGCACCTCATGAATGCGTAATTAGGACTGGTCTACCTTAGACATAGGTAAAAGCTGAGGCATGGTTTTATTCAAAAGTAACTGTATCATCTTGAACCATACCTCAGTATAGACGCAAAGCACATTATTTAGTCCTTATAACTGCATTGGAAAATGTCTATTTAACATAAGCATAGAGGTAAACATTGTGGACCCAGATTAGACTGCTCCTTTAGGAGCAGTCTGATCTGGGTCCACACTGATTGTCTACGAGGCTTCAAATATTTTAGTGGACGACAAAAAACATACATTTTGTGATTATGCGCTTTAAGGGTTAATAAATGTGAGTTCAGTTTGTCTACGGTTAGGATTTTCATGAAATTCACGCACGTTTGCGCGGCCCAAACTACTTATTATTTCTTCACCAAATTATAAATAAAACCTGATTTCCCTTGTTTAGCAGATGAAATAGCGGAACCACGCCCAGATATGAATATCAAAGTTGCTGTCTTTACAGTAAGCGAAAAGTCTATTAATATGCCATAAGAAAACATTTTTTTCCAACTTGGTAAGACTAATGAGCTTGATTAGCTACAGATACTAGCTAAACTCTCGAAGAGTTAATTCTTGCAGGGAGGAAATTTGTGTTTCAACTTTCTAATTAACTCGCACAAAGTAAGTTTGTCATTACCTTTTGAATCCTCTATTTTTATCATTTGATCCTGTACACAGTAAGCTGTATAAATTCCTGATATATTCTTCAGTTTAAAAAATCCGGCCATTATAAAATTTTGATCATTTTCAAGGACAGAGCCTGAACACAATAATCATGGGCAGATCCAGGTCATCTGGAAAGGGGGTTCATATGTATAAATGGTGGTGGGTTAGCTTTGATGATTTTATCTAATCTTTCTTAAATATCCCATGAAAATGAAATAATTTGGTCTCACTGAGACCAAATTATTTCATTTTCATAGGATATTTAAAAGCGGGGAGGGGGTTCAAGATAATCTCCTGAACCCCCTCTGGATCAGCCACTGAAAATGATAAAATTTTGATAATTTACAAGGACTGAACCTGAACACAAATATAGACAGGCACATCAAAGGGAGACTACTGTGATGACAAGTCATTCTCTTCAATTGTGTCCCTTTTCTAAACGGGAGCTATTCTTGAAGGAAAATATTTTCCCCGCTAGAGAGCGAATTCTATCCTTTAAAAGTAGTACCTTATTGTATGGGAAAACAATATAGTATTGGCATTATGCTATCTCCGTTGAATGGGTACAATATTTATATCAATAGCTTTATTATCCATGCATACTCCCTGCCTATGATATATTTGAAATGAATTTGTGACCAAAACTTATGTCAGGAAACCCTTTCATTTAATACTATTTTTATTTCTATAGGTATCTGGTTTGTTCGCCCGTGATGAGATGGATGAAATCCTCAATGAACTGATTGCTCCAATGAAGAAAGAGTTTCCCCGACGTCCACCAACCAATGAGAACTTGTATGAGTACTATCTCAGCAGATGTAGACTGAACCTTCATGTTTGTCTCTGTTTCTCCCCGGTAAGCCCATGGACCAGTCCATGTGAAAATGGTTTTTTTGGCTTAGCCTGCCAGTCACAACTTTTATCGTCAGCTCCTCTCGTCTGCTTATGTTCTAAGGTAGCATATGTTGCAACAATATGGACCAGATCATGCTGCTCCAAATAGAGCAGTCTGATCAGGGTTCATATTGCTTGCTACTATGAAAAAAGCTAGTCTAAAGTACACTCAAATATATAAGCAAACACATAAGTACCTAATGACAACTGTCATCTCGGGCATAGGTGAAAAATGAAGGCCAGTCTGAGCCTTAGTAAGATGCATTGTTTACCAAAAATGTTGCAACATGTTTTTATTTATTTGACTTTAAGATAGGGAGAAGGGGAGGGGGGTTTCCTTTCCAAATTAATCTGTTTTTAAGAGAAAGAAACTCTGTTTTAAAGCCAATAAAACAAATGATTAGGTGTTATTTATAAGGGTATATCCACATTGTTATAGCCATAGGTCTTTAGCCTACCCTTTAACACTTTACTCCACACAAGCGCCTTTGAAATGATAGATTTTCTAAAATATTATGAAAAATGGAACATTTGCTCCTCAGGAGCAAATGTTCCATTGTCCATAATATTTTCAAAACTATTGAAATGTAAAAATATTTTTTGGAAAATATTAGAAAATTTGAATTATTTATAGAAATGATCCAATGTTCTTAATATACCATATGGGGTAAAGGGTTAAGCAAACTGCAAAAACTGATTAGCTCAAGATGATCTCAGTCTTTCTTGAGTGTGATGTCAGAGTGTTGGTTTTGTCATTTATAAACTCATATTATATTCTTATTTTCTTATTTTGCTAGGTCGGTGAGAAGTTCCGTAACAGGTCACTGAAGTTCCCTGGTCTGATTTCCGGATGTACAATGAACTGGTTCCAGAGATGGCCAAAAGATGCTCTGATAGCTGTGTCAAACCACTTCCTGTCCAGTTATGATATTGCTGCTACCCCAGCTGTTAAGAAGGCTGTGGTGGACACCATGGGTGTTTTCCAGGTAGGTACTGCTTAAACTAGGATGATACTGATGCTCTGATAGCCGTGTCAAACCACTTCCTGTCCAGTTATGATATTGCTGCTACCCCAGCTGTTAAGAAGGCTGTGGTGGACACCATGGGTGTTTTCCAGGTAGGTACTGCTTAAACTAGGATGACACTGTATAAACTAGAAAAATCTAGAGGGAGCAGTTTTCCAGTTGAAACAGCCCCAACATTGTCGCCACATTAGGTCAGCTTCAATGTGTACATTTTGCATTATTTAAGAAATCAATTCCATTTTTTGACTGTTCATGAGATCATGAACACTTCGGGCCTCATGCAAAGTAAGTGAAGAGACACGAAGTGTTCATGAGCTCATGAACAGACAAAAATCGAATTTATTACTTATATTTATATTTTATATTGTCTGTCAAGTAACAATTTTCAATTTTCATATTACTTGGCTGGTTTCTGGATATTTTAAATTATACTGGACATTACGGAGGGATGGGAAAAGCCAAAACACCAACTTCCCGCGATTAATGTCATGACGATACGCGTTCGATGTCAGACAAACGTCAGTAAACAAACAACGTTGTTGGATGGCGTTGACGTTGGTCCTCCCGAACAGCGTGTGTGTTGGCGTGGCTTAAATAGGTCTTTTCATGAAGCTATGAACAACATCTCAAATGTAAAGGTTCATTTGTCTGCTGATTTTCTTTCATGGTCGTTTTTTAAATTTTCTTGCAAGTATCAAACAGCTGGGATCCAGCTCGGGTTCGTTGTTTTGTAAGGCCCGATCTGGATCCAAACGGTTTGCAAAAGTTATCAGCAGACGAAACAAGTAGGTACTTGTGATTGTGACAATTCTCAATAATAGTTGGTTACTATCTTGTACCGACTTACAATACATTTAATTTTTGCAGAGTAAATTTTCAATGTAGATAATTTGTCAGTTATCTTTTGATAACTCTAATGTATATTTTCAAATGTAATGTTGTTAACTTGTATATGTGTATATATGTCCATATAGATACTGAGGGCCTCATGGAAGATTAGTTACTACATGTACTTGATTGTATTTTTGTATGTGCTAAATGCTGTCACCCTCTATAAATAAAGTCTTTACTTACTTACTTACTTACTTACTTACTTAACTACTTACTTACTTACTTACTTACTTACTTACTTACTTACTTATTTAAAGACTCGCAGTGGAAATGTAAAGATATATAATTTACTGCATCACTTTGTATGCAAAATTACATTGAATTTACATTAGTCTAAAAAGAATCCAGATGTTTCAGGCCTTTAGTTAAGAGTGCTTAACATTTTTTTTTATTTCTCAATCAAAACATATGTTGTGGGTACTCAAAAGAACCATCTCAATGAGACGGTTCTTTTGAGCACCCAAAACATATGCTAAAAATGATGGATAAGAAAATATTTACAATTGTACACTAAATATTTTTGTTTCTCTAAACCTGTGTATTTCAATAATTAGCCTTAGGGTTGTAACTAATGTTGTGAGAACTTGTGACCCAACCCCATTGCTGTATAATTTGGCAATAAAATATGTTTAAACGTGTATTTTAATATGTTTTCAGGACTTGGTGGCCGAGCTGTGTATAGATTATTTCCAGAGGTTCAGACGTCAGACCTATGTGACCCCCAAATCTTACCTGTCTTTCATCAGTGGTTACAAAGAGATTTATGGAGAAAAGAAGAAGGAAATTGGCATTCTAGCCGAGAGAATGAATACAGGTAATGTTCACACAAGTACCATTTATGGTCAAAGTCAATATTTAGAACATTTACTGTAAGTAATTGAAATGCTTTTGCAGGCCTCTAGATTGGAGTGCTTAAGTGATAAATAATTCTTTAATTTCCCAACCAAAACATTTGTTGTGGGTACTCAAAAGAACCGTCTCAATGAGATGGTTCTTATGAGCACCCAAAACAAATATTTAAACTGGTAGACAAGAAAATAAATGCAATTTTAGGCTAAAATTGTTGTATATCTGGACCTATGCTTAGAAAATAAAGGGAGCTTAGTGTAAGAGTGCTTGACTCGAGACCGAGGGGCCACGGGTTTGAGCCTCACCTGCGTCACTGCGTTGTTGTTCTTGTGCAAGACACATTTATCCTAGCTTAGTACTGGTTCAACCCAGGAAGACCCGTCCCTGATTAACTTAAGTATTGTTGATGGGACGTAAAGAATCAAATTAAACAAAACAAATCACCAATACATGTATCTGAGTTTGAATGTTGAAAGATGTGAGCCCCTGTCAATATACCAAGGATGGATATTATCTACCTATATCTGTAATCATAGGTTAAACTGGTGCCCTGTAATCCTCTCAATTCGACAACAGGTATCCCCTATTCTATCATTGGCTGTGATTAGTTTACTGGTTGACCAATGAGATGGCCTGTTACTTTTCAAGTTTAGCTTGGATTGCAAATTGTTGGACAGTTACGATTTTTTGTTAATTTTAATCACTAAAGCAAAGCGAGTTTTGCAAAAAAACAGATACACATTGAGATACTGGATTTCTGTCTCAAATTTGGTTGATTTTATTGCATCTAAATCTCTTATGAATCTTCTTTTCGATCATCCATGCCATGTTTTTACAGTTCAGATTTACTTCCCCTAGATCACGCCTATCCTGCGATTCTCGTTGACGGTCAAGATTTTGACCGTCTGTATTAGCCTATACCTGACCCTAGATAGGTAGATCTAGGGGAGGGAACCAGACTATTCACAGGTTAGCTAATAGTGTAACCAAGGCTCTAGCGTTCAGCTTCAAGTGTCTTCTGCAAAATTGCAAAGCCAATCCAAGCCAATTTGTATGTGGGAAGTTGTTGGGATAATCTAGGTCACATAACCAAGATGGCCACCATGCCAAACATATACTGTATCCAACCTTATAAGCACACTGTGCATGGGTGAAAGTTTTCAGGATTATTCCTGAATTCAGGATTTTGAGGCCGACTTTCCATAGAAAGTCAACCTCAAAATGCGGAATTAAGCCAATTCTAAAAGCTTCTCTAATGTATATTCAGTTTATCTATAGACAATTGACCATTTAAACTTGAAATTGTTGATATTTGTAGGCATACTGCAAGTTTTAAGATTTGATTTTAAAAAATTCAGGATTTTGGAAATTGTGAACTTTCACCCATGCACTGTGTGCATAACTATTTCATAATTGTACACCCTCTTTGGAAAACAGTTTAGATCCAGATCAGCTGGCTTCTGATGAAGCTTCTGATGAAGCCAGCTGATCAGGATCCACATTGTTTGTAATCTACAGGAAAAATCCATTTTACCAATGAAATTGGCTTGAAAACATTTCATACAGTATAGACAGACTATAAAGTGATCTGTGTGTGCTATTGTCCTCGCTCGGGTGTCAAAACCTTCTAATTCAGATTTTTTGAAAAGACATTTTGGCAACAAGGGAATACCAACAATATGGCACACAGTCTGTACAATTCTAGTACCACTAAGTCAATTAGAACCCCCTTAAAATGCATGTGATGAAAAGTCGTAATTCAATTGGCTGATGGGATTGTTTTCCAAAACATCATATCTCATCAAAATATTGTATCTCGAATATATTTTTTGAGTTATGAAGATTTAAGTTATCTTTTGCATACAGAAATGTATCAATTCCTCCAAGATATGATGTTTTGCTTGCAAAAAAAGGCTTAAAATGTCGTAAGTCGAGTGAAAATTGAACCAAATTGTTGTAATTCTTAAAATATTATGAATTCTTCATTGTAAGTTCAAAATCACAACATCAGTGCATTTTGATTTTACTAAATATAATCCTGTTCGACTTTCATCAATATTGGTCACTTCTAGCAAAAATTATCATTTTTTTCTGTTTCTCTTGAAAAATTTGAAAAATCAGATATACAAGGTTTTAAAACGACAAGGTGCTATTATAGGTCAAATACGATAATTGATAAGCTTTTAAAAAGCAATTATTTAAGCAGAATTTTTTTCTCATTCAGGTTTGAAGAAACTTGTTGAAGCCTCAGAATCTGTGAACGAGTTGTCTAAACAGCTGGTTGTCAAGGAGAAGGAGCTGGCTGTTGCTTCTAAGAAAGCTGACGCTGTACTCGCTGAAGTGACAGAGAAAGCTACCGCTGCTGAGAAGGTCAAGGCCCAAGTACAGACCGTCAAGGACAAAGCTCAAGCTATTGTGGATTTCATCTCGGTATGATTCTGATTTTCTCATAAGGTTTTAATACATAATAGCCTCTTTTTTGTCCTGAAAATGGCATCTGCTTATTATGGCTGCTGCATATATTCAAACATACTTCGGACTTAATCATGGAAGCAAACACTATGAACCCAGTTCAGAGTGATCCTAAAGGAGCAGTCTGATCTGGGTCCATATTGTTTGCAATATATGCTACCTACATACATGTACATAAGCAGATGGGAGAGCAGATGAAAAGTCATGAGTGGTGGGAAAAGAGTTAAATGGGAACTTCTCATTAAGGAAAGAATTTGCTCCCAAAGGGAGGGAATTCTTCCCTTTAAGAGCAGTTCCTTATGGTATGGAAAAATCGCTTTTACCACATAAGGTGACCTCCCTCGAATGTTACTATTTTTAGCTCACCTGAGCCGAAGGCTCATGGGTTAGCTAATAGTATACCAGTCACTCCGTTGTCCGTCCGTCCGTCGTCTGTTGTCCATTCGTCAACATTTTCAAACATCTTCTCCTCTGAAACCACTGAGCCAATTAAACTCAAATTTCATATAGAGACTCCTTAGGACGCGGGAACGAAAGTTTGTTCAAATGGTCATTGTCACATGACCAAGATGGCCGCCATGCCCATATTTGGTAAACACCCTTTAAAAATCTTCTTCTCCAGAACCAGAAGGCCGATGACCTTGGGACTTGGTATGTAGCATTGGGGGTGTTGGGCCTACCAAGTTTGTTCAAATAATGATCCTAGGTTGACCTTGACCTACTTAACGTCAAGGTCAAATTTGCTTCCTAATGCATTTAAATGGGATATTTTTTGAAAAGTTGAATTTTTGAATACTGTTGAAGCCAAGTCATTATTCTTACTTGATATGTTAAAACTAATGAGACAATGGCTATAAATAAGTTTCAAAGGTCAAGGTTGACCTTTGCCCTTTCAGCCAAGGTCACTCATATTGTGGTCCAATCAATATATTAAAACTTAGTTTTCTCACAAACCATTGGTCCAATTGAACTCAAATTTCATGTGAAGACTCCATATGATAAGATAATCAAAATTGAATCAAAACATTTAGGTCGCGTGACCAAGATGGCTGCCACACCCATATATGGTAAAAACTCTTTTAAAATCTTCTTCTCCAGAACCAGGAGGCCGATGACCTTGGGACTTGATATGTAGCATTGGGGGTGTTGGGCCTACCAATTTTGTTCAAGTTATGATCCTAGGTTGACCTTGACCTACTGAACGTCAAGGTCAAATTTGCTTCCTATTGCATTTAAATGGGGAAGTTTTTGAAAAATTGATTTTTTGAATACTGTTGAAGCCAAAGTCATTATTCTTACTTGATATGTTAAAACTAATGAGACAAAGGCTATAAATAAGTTTCAAAGGTCAAGGTTGACCTCTGACCTTTCAGCCAAGCTCGCTCATATTGGAGTCCCATCAACATATTTAAACATAGTTTTCTCAGAAACCACTAGGCCAATGGAAATCAAATTTCATATGACCACTCCTTATGATTGGTTAGCCAAATTTTATACAAATTGTTATGGTCACATGACGAAGATGGCCACCAAGCCCATATATGGTAAAACTATTTAAATATTTTCTTCTCTGGAACCAAAACGCAAATGACCTTGGGTCTTACTATGTAGCATTGAGGATGTGGTCTCTACCAGGTTAGCACAAATGATGAATCTAGGTTGACCTTGACCTACTTTATGGCAAGGTCAAATTTGATTCCTAGTGCATTTATAATGGGAAAATCTTAAAATGTTCATTTTTCTTTAACTGTTTAGCCGAAATCATAATACCTGTGAGAAATATTTAACCTAATGAGACAATGGTTTTATATAAGTACCAAATGTCAAGCTGACCTGTGACCTTTATTCCAAGGCCACTCATTTGGACCACTACATACCTATCTAAACATCTTTTCTCAGAAATCACTGGGCTGTTAGATTGTTTAGGCTACTGGACCAAAATGGCTGCAACCCCCATATATGGTAAAACAAAATATGTTTCATTATAAGCTGTAGTTGACCTTGACCTGTTTTACAATTATTAAGGAGATCAGGTGAGCGCCTCAGGACCTTCAGGTCCTCTAGTTTTATGTATGTGCGTAACTGCGTAATGAGAGCTATGCCAATCTAAGGCTGGTAATTTCATGTGAATTAAAAATTATATTTTCCTTCAAAATCAAAGAAGTCACAAAGAGTATCAGAGAGCGAAGTGGCTCAGTGGTAGAGTGCTTGACTCCAGACCGAGAGGCGGCGGGTTGGAGCCTCACCGGCGTCACTGTGTTGTGTCCTTGAGCAAGACACATTGATCCTAGCTTAGTACTGGTTCAAACCAGCAAAACCTGTCCCTATATAACCAAAAGATTGTTGACGGGACGTAAAGAATCAAAACAAACAAAGATTATCATCTGTTGCTATTATAATACTGACAAGCACTACACATTTGTTTTACTTTTTTGACAGGCTGACAAGGCTGTGGCTGAAGAGAAATTAGAAGCTGCTCGCCCCGCCCTAGAGGCTGCTGAGGCAGCTCTGCAGACAATCAAGCCTGCCCATATTTCCACTGGTGAGTTTGTATTACCTCTTATTATAGATTACCCATCCTTTCGTCTCTTAGTTGCATTTGTGGAGTCCATGATTAATAGAAGATCTTACATGAGTGCTTATGTTGGTTGGTTTCAAATTGCATAAATCTTGATTATCTGTGCAAAACCAGAACAGCATGCAATCTGGGCATGCGCACAGAACAACAGGCTGCACTTGTTTCGCATGATGCAGATTGATTAGAATCAGAATTGACCATTCTGCATTGAACAATTAAAGACCGTAATCCTAAGAAATACTGGTTGCACTTAATAACTGCAATTTTGGTCCAAAGACCTTATAAAAAACATTTCTTTTTTATTTTGTCTTGGGGGATTGTTGTGTACAGTGAGCCTTTTGAGCGGCAAGTAGCATATTTCAGTGTTTAGTCACACCATTTCCGCTTTCGTAGAGAACAAAATCAAACCAGCCCGCATTTGTGCAAAATTAAACTTCTGCTTATTGTATACACAATAGCTTCTGTTATTGAATTTATTAAACGAGTTGGGGAAAAGTGATAAAATGTGAGGCTTGCCGAGCATTTTATCACTTTTTTGCAACGAGTTTAATAAATTCAATAATACAGGAGCACAAATGTTAGATTCTATTTATCATATGACATTAAGATTACTTTGAAATCCTACAGGAGCAGTCTGATCTGGGTCCACACTGTTTGTCTATCAGGCTTCAAATGTTTTAGTGGACAACAAAAAAAACCCATACATTTTGTGATTATGCGCTTTAAGGGTTAATAAATGTGAGTTAAGAGTGTATACGGTTAGGATTTTCATGAAATGCACACACGCTTGCGCAGCCCAAACAACTTATTAATTCTTCACCTAATTATAAATAGAACCTGGTTTCCCTTGTTTAGCAGATGAAACAGCCGAACCACGCCCAGATATGAATATTAAAGCTGTGCCTTTACAGTAAACGAAAAGTCTATTAATACATTTTGTATAACCATTTATTTGTAGTCATAGAGAAAAAAGAAAGAAAATAATTATATTTTTTTTAAAAAGTGTCTTACCAGAGTTATGGTTTATTTTTTATAGTAAGAAAGCTGGCCAAGCCACCTCACCTTATCATGAGAATTATGGACTGTGTACTGTTACTCTTCCAAAAGAGAGTAGATCCTGTTCAGCAGGACCCAGAGAGACCGTGTGTGAAGCCGTCCTGGGGTGAAGCCCTCAAGCTGATGTCTGGTGGTGGTTTCTTGCAAGGATTGCTGACTTTTGCCAAGGTAAGGTTCAATCGCAGCCATAGGTACATATAAGCACAATTTTTGAGTGTAAAGTTGTAAATAGTTTCTTACCCATCAGGGTATTCATATGTGTTGGGTGCTCAAAAGAACCATGTCGTTGTCACAATATAGGTGTTGGTTGAGCAATACACAATTTTTAAAAAAATAATGCACTCTTATCTGAAGGCGACTCACAAGGCTTGATCGAACGTCTATTCAATGAATTGCTTATATTTTTTTATTGCGATTTCAGACCTTTAATCGCTATCAAACAAAAGGCACTTACCCCAAAGAGACGCCTTTTAACGCTTTTGCAAACCGAGCAGACCCAGATCAGGCAGCTCTTACACAAGAGCTACCTAGTCAGGGTCTACTCGGTTTGCTTATGGAAATATAATATATCTGATCCTACACAAGTGGACCTGACAAGTAATTTTTCTTTGTTCTAAATACCAGCATGAAAGTTTATTTATATGATTATTCATAGTGGGTGGAGCCTAGCATGAATATTCACGAGGGAAAGGGTTAATGTATTTGCTATATCAATTCAATTTACCAGTACATGAGATTTAGGTACTTATCTCATATTTGCAAATGCCTCTAATAAACACCTACAGTAAAACCTGTGTATAACGGCCTCTCAAACATAGACAAAACATTGACAAATGGTAGCTTAATGACGGTCAAAAGTATTGCAGAATGCTCCAATGGGAGCATTCTGCAATACTTTTGTCCTGCATTTAGTGATGATTGGTGTTGAAAACCAATTTTTGGTCTTTTTGAGAGGGGCTGTTTTACACAGGTTTTACTGTACATGTATGTTGACATATCTA
Source organism: Loripinus fragilis (assembly GCA_964019695.1). Taxonomy (NCBI): domain Eukaryota; kingdom Metazoa; phylum Mollusca; class Bivalvia; order Lucinida; family Lucinidae; genus Loripinus; species Loripinus fragilis. Next base: position 85,625,511 of record OZ026517.1, read on the forward strand.
GCTGAGTTAGAGGTCGGAATTTTGGTCTGGTACTTCATCTACATCCATACTTTGTGCATGCGAGCAGGGAAGGCACTGGCCAGTCTATGCATATGCCAAAGACTCGCCTATGCAATAAGAGTACCTGTGTTTAGGGTAACCCAACCCTGCCTAAATTTAATGGTGAAACCTATAATTTTTTAAGGTTTTCTTAAAAAAATATATATTTTTATGCATTTTGAAAGGCGAAATGCCAGAAAATTATATATTTTTTGCCAGAAAAACAAATAATTAAAAAGACATGTGTGCCTACCATACCTAAATTTTCAGACTCGTTACCCAAAACACACTCATTCTTTTATTTGGCTTAAGGAACAAAATTATAATCACTAACTCATTAAGCTTAATGGCCTAAGGAACAAAATTATAATCACTAACTCATTAAGCTTAATGGCCTAAGGAACAAAATTATAATCACTAACTCGTTTAATCCTTTTTTGATAATTCAGGATAGTATTAATGGTGAGACGGTAGAGCTTCTGGCACCTTACCTTACAATGACAGAAAAAAATAATTAAAAAGATATGTGCACATGTGCCTACCATACATGAAATTTTCAGACTCGTTACCCGAAACACACTTATTTTTTTTATTTGGCCTAAGGATCAAAATTATAATCACTTACTCGATTAAATGCTTTTTGATAATTCAGGATAGTATTAATGGTGAGACGGTAGAGCTTCTGGCACCTTACCTCACAATGGAAGACTACAACCTGGAGAGCGCCAAGAAAGTGTGTGGTGACGTTGCCGGTCTTGCCTCCTGGACCGAAGCTATGAGTTTCTTCTATGGCATCAACAAAGAAGTGCTGCCACTAAAGGTAGGATTGGTGTCTATATTACCCTCTTAGATTCCTTTTCTACATGGGAGAAATGTTTTAGTCCTTAAAACGCCAGCAAAAAAATTATCTGAAAATTCGGTCTGCATTTGTCGTCTGCTGCAAATTTTTGCTAACATTATTTAACAAAGTTAAGTATAGAGACAAACTGTGTGGATCCAGATCAGACTGTTCCTATAGGAGCAGTCTGATCTGAGTCTACACTGTGTGCTGGAAAGGCTTTTAAAACATTTCAGCAGACGAGAAAAGACGAGAAAAGCAGACAATTTTTTTTGTGATTGGCGCTTTAAGTGTTAGGATTATTCCCGAATTCAGGATTTTGAGGCTGATTTAATTTCCATAGAAAGTCAGTTTCAAAATGCTGAATCAGGCAGATTATAATAGCTTATTTTATTTTCAATTTACCTAAACACAATTGACAATTTTAGCTTGAAATTGTTAGTATTTGTAGGCATACAGCAAGTTTTGAGATATTGAATTTCTAAAGTTCAGGATTTGGGAAATTTTGAAATTTAACCCATGCAAAGTTCTATCATTTCTTTATAATTTGGTGATGTTGTGGGTCTTCACTGCTGGACAGAAGCTAAGGCCGTCCTCTATGATATTGAAAAAAAAGCTCTTCTGCTTAACCCTTAAAGCGCCATTCACGACTGCAGCAGACAACAAATTTTGCAACATCTTTCCTAATTTTTGAAAGAAATAAGACATGATATTAAATGAGAATCGTCTGCCAGCAGACGATTCTCATGAAATATCATGCCTTATTTGTTATTTTTAAAAAAGCGGCAAAATTTTAAATTGTCGTCTGCTGCAAATTATAGGTGGTACTTTAAAGGTTAAGGTGTATCAGGGTTCAGACAGGTTTGAAAAGTGATTGAAAATTAATACTACATAGAAAAATAGTAGTTTAGTAATCCAAGCATAGACAGCTAACAATTCTTTTGGGGTCCATTTTTACTATTGAGCATTGAGGAGCACACTGGCTCAGTAGTAGAGTGCTTAACTTGAGATTGAGGGGTTGAGGGTTCTAGCCTCACCGGGGCCGGGGTGCTGCATTGTGGCTTGAGCAATATACTTTATCCTCTGCTTAGTACTGGTTCAACCCAGGAAGTCCTGACATGACTGAAAAATTGTTGACTGGGATGTAAAGATTTAAAACAAATAAAACGATTTAAAACAAATAAAACTATCGAGCATTGCAAAACATTGAGATAGGTACATTACATGTTGCACAGGGGAAGAGAAGGCTTTAACCCTTAAGGTGCCAATTGCAACAAAAGACGTCTGCTTTTCTTGTCTGCTGAAATGTTAAGAGGCCTCAATGGCAAACAGTGTGGACCCAGATCAGACTGCTCCTATAGGAGCAGTCTGTCCTGGGTTCACACTTTTTGCTTGTATACTTAAATTGGCCAGTAATGTTAGGCAATTATTTGCAGCAAACCACTTCAGCAGACGACATTTTCAGATGCATTTTTCTTTGGGCTTTAAGGGTTAATTTTTCTGTATGTTTTGTAGGCTAACTTAGCTGTACAAGAGGCTCGTCTTGCGGTGGCTATGAATGATTTGAATGAGGCTCAAGCTCAGTTAGATGAGAAGAATAGAGAATTAGCTGAAGTGATGGCCATGTACGATGCTGCCATGAAGGAAAAACAGGTATGCCAGTTAACTACATAAGGATCAAACATGGTTTATCATGCAATTAAGATCAACCAATTTCAAGGAATTGAAAAATAACATTTGGTTTCATTTTATTGCATATATTCAACAAAATATTCAACAAAATTGGCAAAAAAGACATGGCACTATATTTTATCACAGCTCCACAGTCAACATGTGATTGGACGTTTTCATTAATATCCATTTTCTAGGGCCAGGGTGTATTGAATGTTGCAAAGTCGTTAATGGAAAGTGAATTTCTTGTTAAAATAGAGAGGAAGGCATAGATCAGGAATCAATACACCATATTGTAAAGTGACAAAAACAAAAGAAACACAACACACAAAAGAGCCTTCCCAGCAGGTGATCACAAGGCTGCAAGGAACAGACAAGACAGCATGACAAAGATAAACATGAAACATAAACAACATGGATTTTCACCGCTTAAGTCATAGGTGTTAATAGTGTGTGGCACTGCAGTGGCGGATCCAGAGGGGAGTTCAGGGGGTTCGCTTGAAACCCCCTCTCTGGCCCTATTTTAGATATCCTATGAAAATGAAATAACTTGGTCTCAGCGAGACCAAATTATTTCATTTTCATGGGATATTTAAGAAAAATGAGATAAAATCAGCAAATTGAACACCCACACGTTTATACATATGAACCCCCTTCCGAGAAATCTTGGACCCCCCCCCCTGCACTTTTTGTTTGTTTGATTTGATTCTTTACGTCCCATCAACAATCCTTAAGTTATAAAGGGATGGGTCTTCCTTGGTTGAACCAGTTGTAAGCTAGGATTAATGTTCTTGCTCAAGGACACAAGCACAGTGACGCCAGTGAGGCTCCAACCCACAGCCCCTCGGTCTTGAGTCAAGCACTCTACCACTGAGCCACTGCGCTCCCTCCCCCCCTGCACTGACATATCAAGTGAGGCTAGAGGCGTAAATTTCAGTCTCCATCTACAATGTACATCAAAACTTTGTGTATGCAAACAGAGAATACTCAGGAGAGCCTGCACATCTGCAAGACAGTATGATAATTATCAAAATCTAATTTAGCATATCATTAAAATTTAAATACTGTAAATTCAGAAATTTTCGCGAGGGTTTACTTTTTTGCGAAGTTTCGTAAAAATAAAAGCCTCGCGAAATGGCGAGATCACTCTGTCATTTACTGATAAAGATAAAACATGCCCTAGTCCTGAATGTTTAATGTCGCAAATATGTCTTTTAACGCTATTTGCGAAAATTAAATTCTCGCAAAAATTTCAGAATTTACAGTAACAGTGATACTGATGTCATTTGATTTTTTTCAGACCTTAGTCGATGACGCGGAAGCTTGTCGTCGTAAGATGATCAATGCCACTGCCCTGATTGAAGGTCTGGGTGGAGAAAAGGTGAGGTGGACAGCTGCAAGTAAAGGATTTGAGGCACAGATCCAGCGACTCGTTGGTGACGTCCTCTTGTGTACTGGTTTCCTGTCCTACTGCGGGCCGTTCAACCAGGAGTTCAGGTCACTGATGAACAAGTCTTGGAAGAAAGAGATGATTTCCGCAAAGATTCCTTATACTGAGGTATTGTATTTAGAGAATACTAGGTGAGTGTCTTTTGATATCAAGTTTACCAGACAAGGCTTTGAGAACGCTTGTTGACATCGTGAGGCTTGCCGAGCAATTCAACATGCGTTCTCAAAGCCGAGCCTGGTTAACTTGATATCAAAAGATGCAAACGTGGTATTCCATTTATCAGTTTACCCATTGTTTCACTCTTCAAACTAGTGATTATGACGTAATTTTTTTGATTTTTGTGTTGATTCAGCATCATTAGCGACGTCATTTTAAAAGTGCAACGTCATCATGACCTGATAAAGGCACATGCCGTGAGATAGACAACGTTTATCAGTCAACGTGCAACAACGCATTTAATATGTTAGGTAACTGATAATTTAGTATATTAACCTCTTTATGCCTAGCGTCCTGTGAATGGGATATGAGCTTTTACATAGCAGACCCAGATGAGATGCCGCAAGATGTGGCATCATTTCAGGGTCTGCACTAGTTGCTAACATAAAAGCCATATTCAACAAGCTGGCTCTTGCCATTAGATTCACCTATTGCACTGATACTACATGCACCACACCACAAGCTCAAAAGCAGCGTTCTGGGAATCAGAAAAGTAGGCGTATAAGGCCCAAACTGTCAATTATCCTTTTTAATTGCTACCAATATTTTTGAAACAAATATAGCTTGGCATTACAATGCAGATTATTTAAATGCAATATTGAGTCTGATTGAGTTTCTTTAAATGACAATAAAATTTGTCAATGCTGTCTGCTGCATAGTTTTGGTGCCATATTTGTAAAAAGAGTTTAAATTGTTAATTTAGAAATTGATCTAATTTAAAAGCATTGTTATTTCAGGACTTGAACTTAGTCAGCATGTTAGTAGATAATGCTACTATAAGTGAGTGGAATCTTGAAGGTCTGCCCAATGATGACCTTTCCATACAGAACGGTCTGATTGTCACCAAGGCAGCCAGATACCCATTGTTGATTGATCCTCAGGGACAGGGCAAGATCTGGATCAAGAACAGAGAAGGACAGAATGAATTACAGGTAAAAATAGCTAGCTACGTTCTTCACTCCTTGCATAGATGTATGTAAAAATCCACACAGACAATTTTAATGAACAAAATCGGAGCACTATATGAACAGAGTGTTTTTTAAGGTCAAAGAACTTCAAAGAATTTTTCTTGTTAAATGTGTGTTTTTAGAATTCTCTGTATTAATAACTGCTGCTATGAGTAGCCAACTATATCAATACATATCAATGCTGCTGTGAGTATCGTTAAAAAGAATGGTCATGTGTGTCTTTAAATGGGTCTCGTCGCGACAAAACCTGTCTTCGGGGTTTCTGAAAAATCAAGACTCAAACCGATCTTCTGAGCTTCAGAGACTAGCTAGAACATTGAAATTTTGCTCGAAGCAAGCTTAAATATGATACTTTCCAATAAGTGAATAACAAAGGCGCTGATCAGACTGCGTGGATGCGCAGGCTGGTCTGCGCCTGTGTTGTTTGGAAACCTCCGAAGACAGGTTTTCTCGCGTCGAGGCCCAAATAATTATTCTCTTATTGGTTGTTTCTATAACATTATAAAATAGGATTGATCTTTGCTCCTAAAAGTGACATTGTAAAAAAGATTCGGTTGTTTTCATAAAAAGATATGTTTTATGAGTGATATTAAAAAGACTCTTCCAAATGATAAATATTTTCATATTTTTTTCTAGACAACTTCTCTGAATCATAAATATTTCCGAGCCCATTTAGAAGATAGCTTGTCTTTGGGTCGACCACTGCTCATAGAAGATGTAGGTGAGGAGTTAGATCCTGCCCTCGACAATGTGCTGGAGAAGAACTTCATCAAGACGGGATCTACCTTTAAGGTAATTTAAAATATAATGCTAGTCTAAGTCAATAGATTAAATATAATTAGATATATTGAATGTAATGAACTAATGAGAAAATGGTTCTTAACATATATATACTGGTAAAATGATTATTTAAAATATACTGCTAGTCTATTCCAATAGATTAAATATGATTAAATATATTAAATGTAATGAACTAATGAGAAAATGGTTCTTAACACATATATACTGGTAAAATGATTCTTTAAAATATACACGCTGAACTATCCAGTGGGGCTAGTGTTTGGTCTGAGCTACCATCTTCTTTCATACTTTGTGTATGTTTGCAGGGAAGATTTGCGTTTCTATATGTGCATGCTTATCTGAGCCTATGTGTGAATGTACCAACATTTCATTTAATACAAAGGCAAATACTATTGAAGAATACAGTTATTTAATAAGGACCTTGAAATATTGAATAGAAATGAACATTTATTGAATACAAATGAAACTAGAATGCGCAGTCCATGGGGCGCCATCGCAAATCTCCACGCTTAAGTTTTTGACCCCCCAGCACCCCAAGTCCCACCCCTGTTCTGTTCAATATAATTTCTTTTATTTGTGAGAACACGCACAAAGTTCGGTATAAAATTCTTTGAAACTGACATGGTAACTGAAATTTAATGATATTTGACCTTTTCACCTCACCCCAAGGTCACCAGTTTGACTCTAGGATGCCACATGACCATTTTTGAAAAAAAAAAATTTTTTTGACCCCCTGGGCACCCCAGCCCCCCTAATCCCCACCCCTGGGGCATGACCCAGGCGACAGAATGAAAATCCCGTCTGATATGTTTTGTATCTTTCTTTTGGGAGAGCATACACAAAGTTTGGTACAAAAATCTATGACATTGACATGGTAACTGAAATTTAATGATATTTGACCTTTTGACCTCACCCCAAGGTCACCAGTTTGACCATAGGATGAATATTTTACTTGCATTCTGTTCTGCTTGTCATCCTCCTCGATTTGATATGCCACATGACCATGTTTGAAAAAATTTTTTTTTGACCCCCTGGGCACCCCCAGCGGCCCTAAGTCCGACCCCTGGGGCATTACCCAGGCGACAGAATGAAAATCCCATCTGATATGTTTTGTATCTTTCATTTTTGAGAACACACACAATGTTTGGAATAAAAATCTTTGAAATTGACATTGTAATTGAAATTAAATGATATTTGACCTTTTGACCCCTCCCCAGGGCCCCAGGGGGCAGGGCCAAAAAAATTTTGCTGTTGCACGCCCCATTCATGTGAGTAACTCACACACCAAATTTGGTTGAATTTCTTCCAATGGTTTTTTAGGAGGAGATAGCATAACGGACAGACGGACGGACGGAGGCGATTGCAATATATCCCCTTCGCTTTTTAAAAAAGCTTTTTAAAAAGTGGATGCATTTGTCGCCTGCTGATAGCCTTTACCAGATCAGGGCCAACATTTAGTAGGACCCAATCTTGGTCAAGACTGATTGAGGGTCTGCTGGTATCCCTGAAAATTTTTTTTTTTAAAACTTTAATTTTGAAAAAATTCCACAGGCAATAAAAAAGTGTATAATAGAACTTTTTGCTCTCTGTAAAGGCGGTAACTTTAATATTCATATCTGGGTGTTGTTCTGCTATTTAATCTGCTAAAGAAGGGAAATCAGGTCCTATTTATAATTTGGGGAAGAGTTAATAAGTTGTTTGGGCCGCGCAAACTTGAGTGCATTTCATGAAATCCTAACCGTATACACACTGAACTCGCATTTATTAACCCTTAAAGCACATTATCACAAAATGTATGTTTTTTGTCGTCCACTAAAATATTTGAAGCCTCATAGACAAACAGTGTGGACCCTGATCAGACTGCTCCTATAGGAGCAGTCTGGTCTGTGTCCACAATGTTTGCCTCTATGCTTATGTTAAATAGACATTTTCAGATGCAGCTAATTTGCTGGCGTTTTAAGGACTAACTAATGTGTTTTGCTTCTATACTGAGATAATGGGGCAAGATGATACAGTTATTGTTGAATAACACCATGCCACATTTTCAGCTTTTACCTATGTCAAAGGTAGACCAGTCCTAATTATGCAACCATGAAGTGCCGCCTTTACAGTAACCAAAAAGTCTTATAATACCCAACATTATTTTTCAGGTTTATTTACGTAGCATGCAAAGAGGAAATAATGGGGCTATTATGATTCATGTATTGACACAGTTTTATTGTATGATATTTTAGGTTAAAGTGGGTGACAAAGAAGTGGACATTATGAAAGGTTTCCGCCTGTACATCACCACAAAGTTGGGTAACCCCACCTATACTCCTGAGATCTCGGCCAGGACATCCATCGTTGACTTCACTGTCACAATGAAAGGTTTGGAAGACCAGCTCCTCGGTATTGTCATCTTAACAGAAAAACAGGTGAGAATGGCCATTTTGAATATTTAATTAACGGGGTTCAAGCTGGGCCCTGACAGTAGGGAGGAGTGACTTCTCCCTGAAGGAAAATTAGGAAGAAGTGACACTCAGATAGGGAGAAGTTATAGCGCAAAATTACGACATTTTCTGTCAATTCAGAAGCAAATTAGCCATTACACATACTATTGCCATTTAATGGAAGGAAAAACAAGATGCAGTGGTAGTAGATTGTCTGAAAATGTCGCCACAGCTTGAGTTTGTGTGGTGACAAAATGAAAGTCTCCCTAAAAAAAAGATTTTTTTTTTTTAAAAGACTCCCACTTCGCCTGGGTCCCATTTAGGGCGAAATTTCGGCTCCTTAGCTTTCATGTAGTCGCCCCTTAGCTTTGTCCCTGATTAACTTCTTGTAAATTTTGAAAAGCCATTAAAATCTCCAGTTATCCTTGCAAACTGTACAGTTTTTTTTTTCAAAATCAACGATTGTCAATGGAAGAATCACTAAAATGTTAACAAATGAATAGCAGAAAATTAATTATTCTGTAATTGCATATTTAATTAGGGCTATGTGATGTCACACAGCCTAAAATGGCTGCCCTCCTTAGCTTTCAATTCACTGCTATACAAACATCTGTAACTTTCTTATTTTCATTGGATTTTGATAGTGTTTGCGGCAGATTGCATGATTTAATAAGGATTTGCATTTTAAATTCGATTGCTGTCTATGGTGCTGTTCCCATAAAGGGGACGGGAACCCTGATGATTACTATGTTTTATATGAAAGATCTTAATAAACCATGAATTTTGATACCAGTCTCATCTAAATCAGTTGAAAAATTAAGAAGTTGTAGGCGTTTGAATATTTGCAAATGGACTGTTACAGTAATGGAAGCGGCCATATTGTAGGCTTTGTGACATCACACAGCCTAATTAAAATAGTGTAATCAAATTCAAAGACAAACCAATGGATTACTTGCAATCATCTTTGATGAAACATTTTCCTTATGTATAAAGCTGCATATCTGCTGAAACACAGATGCTGTGATAGTATTGATAACTAAAAATTAAGCAGTTGAAAAAATTCTGAAAACTAATTAAATATTCAAATTTGCGGCTAAATGTTGGCCATATTGAATCCTTTAAATGCCCATAACTTCCCCATTTTTCAACCGATTTTGATGATACTTGTATCAAAATTCATGGTTCATAGATCTCTTTTTGATGAAAGATACTTATCATTAGGGTTGCTGTCCCCTTTAAAGATCAATTTTATCTCTGTTATCTAGGAACTTGAACAAGAGCGTACTCACTTGCTGGAAGAAGTAACAGCTAACAAGCGTAAGATGCAGGAGCTAGAAGACAACCTACTGTACAGACTTACCTCTACTGAGGGATCATTGGTAGAAGATGAATCACTTATTGAGGTGCTCAGGGTAACCAAGGCTACTGCCGAGGATGTTAGTGAGAAACTGAAGGTAGCGGCAGAAACTGAGATCAAAATCAACTCAGCTCGTGAAGAGTTTAGGCCAGGTAAGTTATCTTCAGCGGATGTACCTTGAGGCATAAGGTAACTATATGGGCCTGGACACAAGAAAACCTGTCTTCATTGGTTTGCGAACAACACATGCGCAGACCAGTCTGCGCATCTGTGCAGTCTGATCAGCGCCTTTGTTATTCGCTTTTTGGAATGTATCAATCGTGAACTTGCTACAGGTGAAATTTGAATTTTCTAGCTAGTCACTGTAGCTGTCGAAACTGGTTTGAAAATCATTTAGTCGGAAACCCCGAAGACAGGTTTTCTCGCGAGGTGGCCCATATATGCCTAACTCAAAATGTCAGATTAAGCACACTGGTTGAAGCCTTTTATTCATTTTGTATATACAGGCTCACTGTTTAGTCTGTTTGTATTGGTAGGAAAGGGAGGTGCATTTGTTATTGTTGGGACATATACACTTATTTATCAGTTACCTCTCATATTAAGTGATATTGTTATCGAACATTTTGTAAGAATTAGTCTCTTCTTTAACCTATGTAAGCCTAGCGTCCTTTTTGTGGAATGTAGGCAAACAGTGCAGACCCAGACCAGAGGCACAAACGGGATATCTTGTCAGGGTCTCCGCTGTTTGCTTACAAATTGTTCTATCAAGATTTGAATAGAAATGAAGAAAATCCACCCAACAACCCTTAAAACAGAAATGGACTGGTCCAATTGATAAAAGTGGGAAATTCTATTCGGCATAATGGGTTAATATCTGTACTGAAGCAGGGGGTGGGGGTGCTACAGTAACACTGAATGAATGTCATCTATGCAATACGTCCCAAAATAGCATAGTCTGACTTGAATGATTTGTGATCTCCTGTTACCATGAGTGGCCTCCCTTGAAATAATGTGCGTATGTCTATCATTTAACCCTTAAAGCGCCAAGAAAAAAATGCATCTGAAAATGTCGTCTGCTGAAGTTGTTTGCTGCAAATCATTGCCTAACATTACTGACAAATTAAGTATAGAAGCAAACAGTGTGGACCCAGAACAGACTGCTCCTATAGGAGCAGTCTGATTTGGGTCCATACTGTTTGTCACAGAGGCTTCTTAAACATTTCAGCAGACAAGAAAAGCAGACGACTTTTGTTGCGATTGGCGCATTATTCACCTTATTTTACCTTCAGTTGCAACTAGAGGCAGTATCCTATATTTCTTGATTGTTGATATTTGCGATCTCCGGTTGCCATGAGTGGCCTCCCTTGAAATAACGTGCATAGGTCTATTATTTAATTCACCTTATTTTATCTTCAGTTGCAACTAGAGGCAGTATCCTGTACTTCTTGATTGTTGAGATGGGCATGGTGAACGTCATGTACCAAACATCACTGCGTCAGTTCCTCGGACTGTTTGACCTCTCCATGGCGAAGTCAATCAAGTCACCAATTACGGCGAAGAGAATCCACAACATCATTGAGTACCTGACCTTCGAGGTGTTTGCGTACACGGCGCGTGGTCTGTTTGAGAAAGATAAGTTCCTGTTCACTATATTGATGACCTTGAAGATTGAGTTACAAGGCGGTAGAATCAGGATGGAAGAATTCCAGTGCTTCATTAAAGGTATGGGGTTGTTGGACATATTATTGTGTAGTATTATAGAACTTTTTGGTTACTGTAAAGGCCGCACCTCATGAAAGTGTAATAAGGACTTGTCAACCTTAGACATAGGTAAAAGCTGAATATGAGGCGTGGTTTTATTCAAAAATAACTGTATCATTCTGCGCCATTACCTCAGTATAGACGCAAAACACATTATTGAGTCCTTAAAACGCCAGCGAAATAACTGCATCTGAAAATGTCTTTAACATAAGCATAGAGGCAAACATTGTGGACCCAGATCAGACTGCTCCTACAGGAGCAGTCTGATCTGCGTCCACACTGTTTGTCTATGAGGCGCCCACACTGTTTGTCTATGAGGCTTCAAATATTTTAGTGGACGTCAAAAAACATACATTTTGTGTGTATGCGCCTTAGGGTTAATAATTTGAGTTCAGTGTGTATACGTTAAAGATTTCATGAAATGCACGCACATTTGCGTGGCCCAAACAACTTATTAATTCTACACCAAATTATAAATAGAACCTGATTTCCAATGTTTAGCAGATGAAATAGCAGAATTACGCCCAGATATGAATATTAAAGGTACCGCATTTACATAGAGTAAAAAGTTCTATAATATGTTCGTGGTACCAGAATTGGTTATAAATCAGAAAAGGTTCCATCGATTTCCTACACTTTAAATTAAACAATAGTATTTTGACAGTAAGGGTGTCATTTAAATTTCAGATCATCCAGTATTTGTCCCGTGACCTGATGTCACCAATTACATCATTATGACATAACTAGGGTTAAACATGACAGCCACCATTTTGTGAATGGCAGAAAGTAGCTCGACAGCAGGTGGCTTGAATTATTTGGCGTATCAATAAAGTGAAGAGTTATTTTGGCAAAAATTGATTGATTACATTTTTTATTTGTTTTTTTCACTGTTTGCAAAAGTACTCTTTAAGGGATTTCCCCCGAATACAACGGGTTAATAACTGCATACAAATTTATTGTCAAAGTTTTTTTCTGAATGCAATTGTGTGCTAATTTGAGAATGTGCTGTACCTGTATTGATGTAGTAATTATCTAATCTACAGGTGGTGCTGCTCTTGACCTGAATGCTGTGGAACCCAAACCCAAGAAGTGGATCCTGGATATGACCTGGTTGAACTTGGTAGAACTGAGTAAACTGCCACAGTTCTCACAGATTCTCACCCAAGTTGCAAGGAATGACAAGGTTAGTAGTGGTTCTAGACTAGAGAGCAGATTTTGAGAATAAGTTTTTCGTATTTGCAGGCTTTCAAGTGGGCCCTACTTTTCCTATTTTTCCTACTTTTCCCTACTTTTTTGATCTGCTCCTCCTTTTCCCTACTTTTTCATGAAAATGCCCTACTATCCCTACTTTTTCACTCTAAAATGTCATTTACGTGTAAAAATCCAGAAATTTTTCCTCGCTCGCTTCGCTCGCTCGAATTTTATAATTTATTTTTCAATGTTCATTCAAGGAGCGTGCCGCTTAACACTTCAATTTTTAATGTTTAACCCCAAAGTCTCTCTGTTTGGCTAGTGCTATTGTCACAGGTATAATTCTGCTCATTTAATCTGAAAATCTGAAATCTGATAGCCCTACTATCCCTACTTTTTTACACCGATAATCCCTACCTTTTCACTACTTTTTCCAAATTTTTATCCCTACTTTTTCCCTACTTTTCTGTTGATGGGCACTTGAAAGCCTGTATTTGAGAAATATCATTTAATCAAATGCGAATAAGAGAGGCATAGATTGTCCAGCACTTGAGATTTTGGATCCTGGATATGACCTGGTTGAACTCGATACTGAGTAATAAGCTGCAAAAGTTCTCGCAGATTCTCACCCAAGTTGCACGGAATGACAAGGTTAGTAGTGGCTCTTGACTAGAGAACAGATTTTTAGAATATTTTGGTATTTGAGAAATATCATTTAAAAATCTGTTCATATCATATGGGAATAAGAGAGATTGGCCAGCACTTGAGATTTTGGATCCTGGATGTGACCTGGTTGAACTTGGTAGAACTGGGTAAGCTGCCGCAGTTCTTACAGATTCTCACCCAAGTTGCGAGGAATTACAGATTTTTAGAATGTGGTTTTTGTATTTGAGAAATATCATTTAAAAGCCTGTTTATTTCAAGCTGTGAAATTTTTAACATTTTTTGTCGTCTGCTGACTTTGTTCAAAATCTGAAAATGTCCATCGGATGTTCCATCGGGCCTGATCTTGGTCCAAACAGTTTGCAGAGGTTATCAGCAGACGACTCTGGCAGGTAGAGTGAAGTAATCATGTTTTAATTCACTTTATCATATGACGTAGCGTCTGGGAGTGAAATAACTCCATGCAATAAAATTAATAAACCACTAGTGGTTTATAGATTTTCGGGAACCATTATGAAGTCCATAACAACATTGTGTACATAATGACAAAATTATAACGTTTTACGGCAGAAATGAGATTTAAAAGTAATCTTAATGTCATATGATAGATAGAATCTAACATTCGTGCTCTTCGATTTTTGAATTTATTAAACTCGCATTTTATCTCTTTTCCCCATCTCATTTAATAAATTCAATAAAACATGAGCACTCATGTAAGATCATCTATCTCTGTAAACTCATTGCAAAAAAAGAGATAAAATGCTTGACAAGCCTCGCATTATATCTCTTCCCAACCCGTTTAATAAATTCAATAAAACATGAGCACTCATGTAAGATCCTCTGTCTCTGTAATAGGCCTGGAAGTCATGGTTTGACGAGGACAAGCCCGAGGATTCACCTATGCCAGATGGATATTCCACGACCCTCGATACGTTCCGTAAACTGTTACTGGTGAGGAGCTGGTGCCCAGACAGATGCATACCCATGGCCAGACAGTACATCGCCGAGGCAATGGGTGTTAAGGTACGTACATTATAACATTAATACTTTTTGACTTGACTTGATCTTGAGTTTATTTTTCTACTGCTGCGGGTGTCCCAGGTACTGGGGTAGGCAGCAGGTGGCTAGAGTGTCTAACACCCAATCCCCACGCCTCTCTGTTCAGTGGATTGATGCTGCTAAGGCTGCACATTTTCATGTCAGCCTTAACACACTCAGATCAGGTCTTTTTAGGTCTCTCTCTTCTTCTGGCGCTAGGTATCGTCATAAGAAGAGGGAGACCTAAAAAGACGGCCAAAAAAAATATGCAGTAGACGACTTTTGGAATTTTGTTGCGGCTGTAAGACTTAGACTAGATAAGGCTTGACATAACATTTGAATCATCTCTCGGCATTAACCCTTAAAGGAGCAAGAAAAAAATGCATCTGAAAATGTCATCTGCAGAAGTCGTCTGCTGCAAATAATTGCCTAACATTACTGATGAATTAAGTATAGAAGCAAACAGCTTGGACTCAGAACAGACAGCTCCTATAGGAGCAGTCTGATCTGGGTCCACACTGTTTGCCATAGAGGTTTTTCAGCAGACGAGAAAACTTTCAACCAAGGTCACCCCCCCCCCCCCCCCCACCCCCGATACTGGACTGCCATGAATATATTTGAAAAATATTTTTCTCAGAAACCATAGAGCCAATTGAAGTAAAACACTTATCTTTTCTTGCACACCATGTCTGAGTTTCCACTGTTTTTACCCATTTATGAGATGTCTATCTCATATATAGTAAAACCTGTCTAAAGTGACCGCTCTCAAAAAGCCAAAAAAAATGTTTTTCAAGACCAATTATCGCTTAATGCAGGTCAAAAGTATTGCAGAATGCTCCAAGGACCTTCATTAAGCTACCATTTGTCATTTAGACAAACAGTCCTTGAAAACAGAAGGAAAGTCTTTTAGAAATCCTTGAAATATTATATTTTTCTCTGAAACATTAATCTAGCTGATGGTTTTTGCATGTTATTTTAGAACAGGAATGAATACATGGTAAAATGGGCTTTGTTTGGTGTTATCAGTATTCGCAGAGAGCAAATCCTTATTTGCATAACATCCTTCTTGGAACAATTTCAATTGTAAAGTTAACATAGCTGCATAAGTAGTCTCCCTTGTAAAGTATGCCCAAAGATAGTTTTGTTATTCTTAAGATGCTCAGGTGAAATGAATAATTAATTTGCTTAGATGATTTGAAGACCATTATCCACAATACAGTGAAACATGTCTTAAGCTGCCTCTAAAAAATAGACAAAACAAAGGTCTTAATGACAAGTGGTAGCTTAGTGCTGGTCAAAAGTGGAGCATTCTGCAATACTTTTGACCTGCATTAAGCAACTATTCATCTTGAAAACATGTATTTGGGTCTTTTCTTGAGTGACTGCTTTAAGACAAGTTTTGCAGAACTAAAAAGTAGTTCACTTTCTGAAGAGGGAACACTCCGAACACTGTGTAACATCAAAACAGAAACTGCCTTCCTGTGTATAAATATAGTAACCACATGTAACCATATGTCATGATATTGTTATCTTGTATGGAAGCTGGAAGAGTATTGTCTTAAGCACAATGCAATGTTGTTACCGACCTAGTCAGCACGCAGCACTGAATGAAAGTCAGATCAACCTTAATTCGATGTCTAATGTTGATTCAATGCAGATTCAGTGTCCTGCTTCTGATTTACCTTGAGTCAATGCTGATTCAGTTCATGTACCTGATTAATGTTGACTATGCTGATTCAGTATCATGCTCCTGAATAAAGTCGATTATATGCTGATTCAGCATCGTGTTCCTAATAAATGTTGATTTTATGCTGATTCAGCACCATGGTCTTGATTGATTCTATGCTGATTCAGTATCGTGTTCCTGGATAATGTTGATTCTATGCTGATTCATGATAATGCTCCTGATTAATGTTGATTCTATGCAGATTCATTATCTTGTTCCTGGATAATGTGGCGTCTTTGCTGATTCATTATAATGTACATGATTAATGTTGATTCTATTCAGTTTCAGTATCCTATTTCTGATTAATGTTGACTCTGCTGATTCAGCATGATGGCCCTAGTTAATGTTAATCATATACTGATTCAGCATCATGTTCCTGAGTAATATTGATTATGTGCTGATTCAGCATCATATTCCTAATTAATGTTTGTTCTATGCTGATTCAGTACCATGTTCTTGATTAGTGTGGATTCTATTCTGATTCAATATTGTGTCTCTAAATAATGTCAAATCTATGCTGATTCATTATAATGTTCCTGATTAATGTTGATTTTATGCAGATGCAGTATCTTGTTCCTGGTAAATGTTAACTATGCTGATTCACTATCATTGACCTGATTTGAGTTAATTCTATGCTGATTCAGTATCGAGTTCTTGATTAATGTTGGCTCTATGCTGATTCAGTATCATGTTTTCTGATTAATGTTGATTTAATGCAGATTCAGTATCCTGTTCCTAATTTTTGTCGGGTCTAAGCTGATTCAGTATCATGTTTTCCTGATAAATGCTGTTTTCATGCTTATTCAGCATCATGGTCCTGATTAATGATGATTCTATGCTGATTCAGCATAATGTTTCTGATTATTGTTGATTCTCTGCTGATTGAATATCATTGATGATTTTAATTGATTTAGTGACATGTTCCTGATAAATGTTGATTCTATGCCTTAAGCTCCTGATATTGCATCCTGTCACACAATGCCACATATACCTGCATGTAAACCTTGCTTTTAAGCTTGAGCACGCTGGTCAAATGTAATAAGCAGCAGATATTGTAACATATTTGACAATATCCAAGAAAGAATGCTCATAAAATATGATAGAAAATGAAACATACAAAAATATGATCCACTACCTCTGTAACATAATTGAGCCATGTCATGTGATTTTCAACAATGTGGCATTTCGACAAGTGTAGACTCAGATGAGCCTGTGCAGACTCCTACAAAGCTTAGAAACTCCAAATGATGTTTGGTTAGTAGCTTAACATTCATAGAATATTCAAGCGAGTAGCAAAGGCTCTGATCAGACTGCGCATATGCGCAGGCTGATCTGAGGCTTTGCTGGTCTCACATACCACATTGTTGGAAATCTCATGCATCAATTATATCATTAGGTCATATGAATCTAAGATGGGTTCTTGATTGTTCTGTCCAGTAGTAAATATATGGCATACTGGAAAACTCTAGACAAGCCAGGGTCATTTTTTTAAAACTCTTTCCCAGTGTTGTGGCCAAAATAAAATAACTATAAACTAAAATCTGCAGATGGCCAAAAAGCATGCAAAATCACCCAGCATACTAAAGATTAAACTATTTACGTTAATTGAGAGTTTTTTTATTTGTTTTTTTTTTATATATGTACAGTAGTTTGATTACATCTTTTTGAAGAATTTGAGAAACTCTAACAAATCTGATGATTTTTTTCATGCAGTGTTAACTATTACATTATTGATTAGTCACTTTTGATTGCTGATTTGGCAGATTTTAACGCAAAATTTACATGTGTAATGGCTTCTCTTGTAGAGGTTAAACAGTAAGCTCAATTACTCTAAAATGATAAGGATTGAATCTTAGTGCAGAAGGTATAACCCTTTTTACTTCAGAAAGACCAAAGTTGTTGAATTTCATGTAGCCATCTTGAGTGCAGTAGGGTTCAGGGCATTTTCTGCCAAATTTGGGCCCCATTCTCAATCAAAAATAGCCACCTTTTCCCCCAATACCATGTCTGTTTTTCCCAATTAAGAAAAGTAAAAAAAACAAACAAAAAAAAACATTTTTTTTTTATACTTTTTTTTTAGAGATCACTACTACTTATGAGAAACAATGACCCATATCAGAATGATACTTAAACACTTGTGCCTAAGTGGTATGGTTGGCATTATACAATCTAAAATAGCTTCATTTTGAGGATATATTTTGCTACCCCTGTTATTTTCTATGTCCAAATTTTGCTGTTAAGTCGATCATTTTTTCCCAATTTTGGTCAGGGTCCTTTTCCCAAACTTGCTGGAAAAAGCCCTGGGGTTAAAATGATTATTGTGTATCTTATTATTTTCAGTACGCTGAAGCTGTGGTGTTGAATATGGAGGGTATGCATGCAGAGTCTACAAACAGATCTCCCATGATTTGTTTCCTGTCCATGGGATCTGATCCCACTGAAAACATAATGATTCTAGCCAAGAAACTCAATATGAGTAAGTTTGCTTTTGTGTAAAATTTGAAATTATACAAATCTCAGGTGAGCTATCAAGGGCCACTTGCCCCTCTTTTTCATGCTTCAAATGTCCTTACACTTGCTTCCTAACAAAAAAAGGACTTGACAAATAGTACCTACTCAGACCAGACTTTCAAAGATTGAACTGTTGTCTGATCAGAACCTTCACTGCAAATTTTGCTAGATCTTGACTGGCAAATACCAAGCTTTGACAAATGAGCCGTGACATGTGATTTCCAAGAATAAATTGTTTAAGCACAGAAAGGTATAAGATAATTTGTTTTGTGGACAAGTAAAATTTTCTATGGACAAGTACATTATGGCCATTTTAATTATCCCTGGATAAGTAGAAAATTTTACTATTTCCACACCCCTGGACATCAATATCTTAAATGCTGAGGTTCTTGTATTACTCTTTCAGGCTGTGGTGCCATCTCTATGGGTCAAGGTCAAGATGTCCACGCTAGACGTCTGCTCAGTGTCTCAATGACAGAGGGAAAATGGGTTCTTCTACAGAATTGCCATCTTGGACTGGACTTCATGGATGAACTGCTCGACACAGTATGTTTTTTTCCAGGAATGAAAAGAATATCCCAAACCCTATAGCTCTCAAATGCTATGGCCATGCAGAATGCTATAGGGCTGCTAGCTGAATATTCAGACCTTTATCTATTTGAGCCGCGGCATGGGATTTCCAACAATGTGGTATGTTTGACCAGCAAAGCCTTAGATAAGCCTGTGCATATGCCCAGTCTGATCAGAGCCTTTGGAAGTCGCTTGAATATTCTATGAATATTAAGCTACTGACCAAGCATCATTTTGAGTTTCTAAGCTTAAAAGGAGGCTGCACAGGCTCGTCTGAGTCTACACTTGTCAAAAAGCCACATTGTTGGAAATCAGGTGTCGCGGCTCATTTTACATGTAGAGTGAAACAAATCTTAGTGATATAAGATAGGGTTCAGTAGTAAAATTTTTGCATATGTGATTTCCAGTTTATTCTCATAAATTTTTAGCTTTTATTTTCCATGAAGTGAGGGATTAAAGATACTCCCTTAGCATTAATACACAACAAAACAGGAGCGCAATGGCTCAATGTTATTGTGATTGGCTTGACATTGAGGGGTTGTAGTTTGGAGCCTCACAGGCATCACTGTGCTGTGTCTTTGAGCAAGACACATTAATCCTTTCTTAGTACTAGTTCAACCCAGGAAGATACATCCCATCATAACTGTTGACTGGGATGTAAAGAATCAAATCAAACAAAAAGAACAAACAACACAGTGTAAACCTAGAAGGTTCACAGCAAAAGATGCAGCTATAGGCAACAGCTTATTAAAGCTATGCTTTTAAATATAAATACGCAATACACATATATTTTTAAAGAAAAACAAAACAAGTGTTACCTTATATTTGCATGGGTGAAAGTTTTCAGGATTATTCCTGAATTCAGTATTTTAGGCTGACTTTCCATAGAAAGTCAGCCTCAAAATGCTGAATTAAGGAGATTATAATGGCCGCTTTGATTAGTTTTCAGATTATCTAAACACAACTAATCATTTTAACTTTAAATTATCCATTTTTGTAGCCATCCTGCAAGTTTTAAAATTTGAATTTCAAAAATTCAGGATTTTGGAAATTTTTAACTTTCACCCCTGTATTTGCACTTATTAGGACTTTGGAAGTTCTGTTCCTAAACTCTTTCTTTACCAGTGGCACTTTTTGTTATCTGTTGGAAACCTTTGCAAATAGTTTGAACCTAGATCAGGACAGACAGAACGTCTGCCCTGATCGGGATCCAAACTGTTTAACACAGAGAGTGGTCCTGAAAGAATTCTTTGACAACTTTAATTTTGAAAAACATTAGAGCATGAAAAATTACCCAGTATGCAGAGTTAACATTGGCACGTAGAGAATGTGTTCACATACACAGGACTTTAGTTAAGAGTGTGTAACAGAAAAATAATTTTCTTATTTCTCAACCAAAACATACGTTGTGGGTACTCAAAAGAATTGTCTCAATGAGAAGGTTCTTTTGAGCACCCAAAACATATGCTAAAAATTATGGGTAAGAAAATATTTACAAATGTATGGTGAAAAGTTTTTTTATCTAAGCCTGTGTGTCCATTTTGAGTTTTTACTTGGATACCAACAGAATGCCATTTTATTTCTCATTAATAACTTTATTTAGCTGTTTCAATGACATAAATGCTAAAGAGTGCACAGTGGCTCAGTGGTAGAGTGCTTGACTTGAGACCGAGAGGCTGCGGATTCAAGCCTCACGGTCGTCACTGCGTTGTGGTCCTTGAGCAAGAATATTAATCCTAGCTTAGTACTGGTTCAACACAGGAAGACCGGTCCCTACATAACTGAAAGATTGTTGATGGGATGTAAAGAATCAAATCAAACAAACAAAAAACAAACAAGAGAATGTGTTCACACCCACAGGACATAAGTTAAGAGTGTGTAACAGAAAAATAATTTTCTTATTACTCAACCAAAACATATGTTGTGTGTACTCAAAAGAACTGTCTCAATGAGTATGGGTAAGAAAATATTCTCAATTATATGCTGAAAGTTTTTTTTATCTAAACCTGTGCATACATTTTGAGTTTTTACTTGGACACCAATAGAATGCCTTTACTTGGATACCAATAGAATGCCATTTAATTTCTCATTAATAGCTTTTTTAGCTGTTTCAATGACATAAATGCTAAATTGGTGCTTCATCATTGTTATAGGTTGTATCGACAGAAAATGTCCATGATGCTTTCCGTTTGTGGCTGACAGCTGAGGAGCATGTGAAGTTCCCGATTAACCTGCTACAGACCTCCATCAAGTTTACCAATGAACCTCCAATGGGTGTGAAGGCTGGCTTGAAGAGAACCTACGCTCTTGTCACACAGGTAGGTAGAAGGGTTGTTGTGGGCACGAAGTACTGGTCAAGCGCTTAGTCAAGCTTGCCCAGGAAAAAGTATGGTTAGGGGAACTGACCGTCCTGACATGACCATAGTTGTTGACTGGGACTTTAACCCTTAAAACGCCACCAATAATTTACAGCAGACAACAATTTTAAATTTCGCCGTTATTTCAAAAATAACAAATAAGGCATGATATTTCATGAGAATTGTCTGTTGGCAGACAATTCTCATGTAATATCATACCTTATTTTTGTCGAAAATTGGGAAAGATTTCGCAAAATTTGTCATCTGCTGCAGTTATGATTGGCCTTTTAAGGGTTAAGCATCAAACGAAACCAAACACAGGTAGGTAGACTGGCTGCCAGATCCTATTCATTTGGCACAAGTATCCACCATAAAAAAAGGATGTGAAGCGAATATGACCTAGGTTTGTATGTCCAAGGTCATAGGCCAAGGTCATGAGGAAAAATTTGTTTCTCAGCAAACTTTCAAACCATGCCTGATTTTCATGTAACTCAGCACAAATGGCAACTATAAAAGACCATGACTGTGTACCATATACCCAGGTCTGTATGTCGAAGGTCAAGGTCACAGCCCAATGTCAACTGGAGAATTTGTTTCTGATGCATAGCGTCAACATTTTTTGCCGGATTATCTCCCTGCCTTATTTTTGTTGGCTTCAGCTAGTTATTTAAGAAATGAATTCAATTTTTGGAATGTTCATGGAATCATGAATACTTCAAGTCTCTTGCAAAGTAAGTGAAGGGCTTTGAAAGAGACCTGAAGTATTCATGATTCCATAAACATTCCAAAAATTAAATTTATTGCTTATATTTACATTTTACTATAAATATCTAAAATATAAAAAAATATTTTTAATTTAGGAATAAAAACAGTTTTTATTTAATTTTAATCGTATTAAGGGTTTAGTCTGAGTGTAAGATGGAAAGCGGAGCAGCCAGCTTGAACACGAGCAAACAAGAGGCTTGTTTTGCATGTGCGACTCAGGTGTAGCTCGCTGTCAATCACAACACCAGTATCACTTCTGGCGAATGAGTTCTATGTTGCAAGCGTATTGCATGAGAAGTGAGCTTGGCAGCCGTCAATCAAATTTTGTGTAATTCATGAGGCTATGAACGGTTGCAAAAATCTAAAGATTCATTAAAGGATTGCTTCGAAAATATAAATATATCTATATGATACCATTGTCTACGTATATAACAGTCTTATTTTGTATATTTCAACAGGAGCAACTGGAGTACAGTAATCTGCCACAATGGAAGCCCATGCTGTATGGTGTGGCTTTCCTTCACACCACTGTGCAGGAACGCAGAAAGTTTGGACCAATCGGATGGAACATTCCCTACGAGTTCAACCAATCAGATTTCACAGCCACTGTACAGTTCGTTCAGAATCATTTGGATGATATTGATCCAAAGAAGGTGAATTTTTTTACATTTTTTTAACCCATAAAGCGCCACCTATAATTTGCAGCAGACGATAGTTTCAAAGAGCTATGTGCGTTAAGGGGCTTTTTTGGCCCCCCTATGAGGCTAAATATAAAAATTGTTTTTTACTCATTTGTTCTTATTAGTTTATTAGAAAAATAGCCAAAGTGTAAAAGTCTCAAATTACTTTGACTTACCGTTGCTATGGTAACAAAAATGGCCACCAAAGTAGGCTGAAAAAAGGAAATTGACCATTTTGGAGCAAAATTGAGAGGTTTGACAGAGAAATTTACATAGAGCACAAGCAAATACCAAAAAGATATTGTAACAGAAGATTAGAAATACCATGGCACACAACATATTCAAAGGATATTTTGGTATTTAGCTGTGCTGATATTTAATTCTTAAAAGAACGGTCTCCAAAAGCCTTAAATTTGGTCCAAAATGACAATTTCTCTGTTTTAAGCCTATTTTGTCGGCCATTTTTGTTACCATAGTAACGGTAAAATTAAAATAAATGTCGAAATTTTACACTTCAGTTATTCTTCTAATAAACCAATCAAAAGAAATTGGTGAAAAGCAAATTTCAGTTTTTGCCTCTAGAGGGGGCCAAAATAGCCCCAAAATGCACGTACCCCTTTGCTGCTTTTTCTAAAATATCAAATAAGGCATGATATTTCATGAGAATCGTCTAGCAGACGATTCTCATGTAATATCATACCTTATTTTTGTCAAAAATTGGGAAAGATGTCGCAAAATTTGTCGTCTGCTGCAGTTGTGATTGGCCCTTTAAGGGTTAATAATAGTTGTTGTCACAGGGATCCTATTGGTTATGACTTAGAGCTTCAAAAATGTCAATATTTTCATCAACATTCATTAAATCTTTGACTGCTAGTGTCGTCTGCTGATAACTTTTGCAAACAATTTGGGATTCAAATTGTTTGACACTCTGATGATATTTCTGAAATGATTTTTAAATCTGATGATTTTGAAAAAAATCAGCAGACAACAATAAGCATGCAAAACTACCGTGAATACAAAGCTTTAAAGATGGCACTATACACAATATTTACATTCAGTCACTTCAGTTGTATAAAGTGATGGAAATGAGACTGTTTGACAACATGATGGACAGCTTATATTCCTAAATCTGAGGATCATGGTAAATCTCTGGCTTACCCATATAAGCCTAGCGTCCTTTTTGTGGGACATCAGCAAACAGTGCGAAACCAGATCAGACACTGCAGAGCGCGGTGTCTGATCAGGTTCTCCACTGTTTGCTTACAGAAGTATCTTTAAAAATTTAATGAAAATGAAAAATACCACCTAACAACCTTAAAAACGGAAATGGACTCATCCAATTGATAAGGATGGGAAAATACATTTGGCTTAAGTGGGTTAACCTTTGTAGGCTGTTTTTAACATTGACTACATCTTTAGCTCTTACCTTGCCAGCAGGGAATTATATAGTCTACTGATAACCTTGGAAAACAGTTAGGATCCAGATCAGGCCCGACAGAAAGCAGATACATAGGCGAAGTTTCACGAAAATAAAACCCTGGCAAAAAATTCTCAATTTACAGTACATCACAAAGAATTAACCATGAAAAAATAAGTTG
This sequence comes from Loripinus fragilis, assembly GCA_964019695.1. Classification (NCBI taxonomy): domain Eukaryota; kingdom Metazoa; phylum Mollusca; class Bivalvia; order Lucinida; family Lucinidae; genus Loripinus; species Loripinus fragilis. The sequence continues at coordinate 85,650,143 of OZ026517.1, forward strand.
GTTAGCTTTCCATGCAAAAACACATCTAGTTAGAAGCTATAGTGACATTTCTATGATATTTTCAGGGTGTTTCATGGACAACCGTACGCTACATGATTGGTGAGGTTCAGTACGGAGGCAGAGTAACAGACGACTATGACAAACGTCTGCTTAATACGTATGCCAGGGTCTGGTTTAGTGAGGGAATGTTTGCCGATACCTTTGCCTTCTATACAGGTAATGGAAAATAGGGGCCAGTACATGAGATAATGGTACCTAACGCTTCCTTCTAAGCTCCACCCATTATGAATAATTCTACAAACAAACTTTCACAATTGTACGTTTGTACATAGTACAAAGAAACTACCTGTCAGGCCCACTAGTGTAGGATAATGGTAGAGCATTGGACTTAGGATCAAAAAGTTTCTAGTTTGAGACTCGCCACCAGTGGAGTGTGTTGTGTCCTTAAGCAAAACACTTTATCTGCTGGTTCAACCCAGGGAGACAAGAAATCATCCCCATATGACTGAAAAATCGTTGACTGGGATGTAAAGCATCAAAACAAACAAAAACAAAAAAAAATGCTGTCTTTTCTCCCTTGACATTTAACAAATTTCTATTATACTGTAAATTCGGAAATTTTCGAAAGGGATTTATTTTCACTTCACGAAACTTCACATATGCGAAGTTTCGTTAAAATAAAGCCCTCGTCAAATAGCAAGTTCACTCCTTTGTTTACTGATACATGTAAATCATGCCTTAGTCGCGAACTTTGAGGGTCGCAAATATGTATTTTAACGCTATTCGTGAAAAGAAAATACTCGCGAAAGTTTCTGACTTTACAGTAATAAATGATGAAGCAAAATATCAAGTATGTATTTGATCATTTGTGGGGAGAGAGTCTGATTACTGAACCAGGGGTTGTGAGTTTGATCCTGGCCCAGCCCCATACTTTCTTGGGAGATTGCATGATTGTGAAATGATTTCTAAGATCATTCTCTGCCTTTGGCTTATCCAAGAAGAGCTGCTATCATTTACAAGGAAAGGTATGTGCACTGAGCATTGGTTGACCGCTTAGTCTGAGCTTGCCCAGGAAAAAATGTGGTTTGGCCAAATGAACACCTCAACATGACCATAGCTGTTGACCTGAGGGACGATAAATCACAAAGCAAACAAACAAAATCAACAAATTTGTGACGAAGAAGACTCACAAAAACAACAGCCTATTACTACCATGCAACTACCAGCTTAGCAAAAGCATAGTTAATGAAATCAAATTTGGTGATATTGCTGGCATGTAAATATAAACAATTTGCTATATAGTGATAGGTATTTTAATACTGATTGGCAGTTTGAGATGATTAAAAGAGGAAAGCCAATGGACATGATACTTGTTTAGTGTATATTTCAAAATAGGTTTCCTTAATTTCAGTAACATATGTTGTTGGTACACATTGGAATTGCCTCATTGAGGCAATTCCAATGTGCACCTACAACATTATGTCCATTCAATAAATGAGTGTTTTTCACCACAAAACAGGTTTTTCACAAACTTCTCAATTACTTTTTGTTTCAGTGTAATAATAATGTAGAAATGAACAAGTTTTTGTGTAGTTTGGCATGCACCTGGATGACAATAATAGATAGCCAATTTTATATATCATTGACAGCTTATCTTTCATTGGAATGAAATGCTAACTTGGTGGTTGCCTGGTTTAAGGATAATGGCTTTAATGATTCAAAATGCAGTAGAGTAAAACAATTATTCTAATTTGTAGGCTACAAGATTCCAAAATGTAAGACTTTGGTGGAGTTTGTCACTTACATTGAGAGCCTTCCATTGACTGATTCACCAGAATGTTTCGGTCTCCATTCCAATGCTGACATCACGTAAGTACCAGTACTGTAAAGGCCCCTAACATTGCGCACTTAAGCCTTTTAACCTCCATTGGATCTAATAAGAAAGAAACAAAATTGAAAAGGTGTGCACAGTCAAATTAAGTAATCATTATATTTAATTTACATAGAGTTCTAAATGAAAAAAAAATCCTGATCTGTAGCAACTTTGATTTGAAGTGCACAACCCCTGTTTTAGGATAACGAAAATAATCCCTTAACATTGCACACTTTCTTCAAAATCTTCAATAAGTTCTCTTTAATGAATTACTTTTACAACATACACCAGGGAAAATAACACAAGGTTGTTCTCAACAATTTACTCCAACAAAAACTTGATTCAAAATAAATAATTTGAAGCCTGACTCATTTGAAATTAAGGTCTGAAAATTTTTAACAACTTTTGCTATTTTTTACTGAAATTCTCCCCTGTTCAGCAGTGTAAGCTTAAAGTGAAAACCTTTTGCTGTTAGCAGCCTGATACTAAATATCAAAAAAGATTTTTTTTTATTAAATGTGGCATAGTCACTCGGGCTAGTGCGCAATGTTAGGGGCTGCGCATGTTAGTAATAGTAAATGCTCTAAAGAATTTAATACTTTTCACTTTCTGTTCTCTAATAAAATGTTGGTTATCGGGGATAGAATTTACAAAATGCTTGTCAAAATAGCAAACAGCACAGACCCTGATCAGACTGCTTCATCAGATTAGCAGTCTGAACTGGGTCCTTGCTGTTTTTCTCGACCTTTTTAGCAGGCAACTTGTGTTCAAAATTAAGACTATCTGCTCTAGCTACAAAAAATAATATAAGCCATAGCACAACAAAAGCAACTAAATGGCATGAGGAAACTGCATAGATAAATAGAGAATACTAGGTGAGTGTCTTTTGATATCAAGCTTTGAGAACGCTTGTTGACATCGCGAGGGTTGCTGAGCGATTCGAAATGTGTTCTCAAAGCCAAGCCTGGTTAACTTGATATCAAAAGACGCAAACCTGGTATTCTATTTATCAGTTTACCTATTGTTTCTCTCTTCAAACTAGTGATTATGCATAATTTTCGATTTTTGTGTTGATTCAGTGTCATTAGCGACGTTATTCTAAGTGCAACGTCATTATTACCTGATAAAGCCACAATGCGTTTATCAGGCAACGTGCGACAATGCAGTTAATATGAGAGGTAACTGATAATAAACAGTGTAGTCTTCAATTATGGTCTGCATTCTATATACATTGTATTTTAGGTACCGAGTAAGAATGTAGTTTTTACGACAGTCGACCCCCCAAAAAGGAACACCATGAGATCAGGTTAGGGCTCTGCTATGCTTTCAGCTAACCAGTTACCTTGAAGGGGGCCCACTGATGTGGATAATGCCCCTGCACCTGCATGTTAATATAATGATCACACATGTTTTTTCATGCATTAACATTTGCCAGGTCCCGGCAAGTGTTAATGCAATGAAATAAACATGTGTGATCGTTATTCTTGCATATTTAACCTGATTTCAGCATAAAACGCGCTGAAAACGTCACTTAAACATTAAATTTCCCTTTTCTTACACTTGATTTCTCAAAACAAAATGGCGTCAGCATCACACTTTCTAACGTCATTGCATCGCCACAACGTCATATATACGCGTGCAACGTTTGCGCGAACGAAAGCATCGGCAAAATGATCAGTCACTGCCGCAACGCTTTCCAGTGTAACGTCATGCATGCAAATTAGGACCCAGTTTAGGCTTTTTCAAGTAAAAGCCATGTTCAAACAGCACATGAATCTCATGATTTGAACATGGATTTTGCGGCTTCAAACAGCTTTGCGTAACGAATTCCCATGCAAGAATCAAAATTCTGATTATGATATAATGATAGGGAGCGCAGTGGCTCAGTGGTAGAGTGCTTGACTCGAGACCGAAGGGCCACGGGTTCGAGCCTCACCGGCGTCACTGCGTTGTGGTCCTTGAGCAAGACACATTTATCCTAGCTTAGTACTGGTTTAACCCAGGAAGAACCGTCCCGCATAACTGAAAGATTGTTGAGTGGACGTAAAGAATAAAATCAAACAAACAAACAAAAATGATATAATGATAACAATGTACATTATAAAAGCTATGTATTTGGATTCTACTAATAGTCAATTACGTATGTAAATCATTCTCTACTGTAACTTAACCCTTAAAGAGCCAAGAAAAAAATGCATCTGAAAATGTTGTCTGTTGAAGTCGTCTGCTGCAAATAAGTGCCTAGCATTACTGATGAATTAAGTATAGAAGCAAACAGAGTGGACTCAGAACAGACTGCTCTTATAGGAGCAGTCTGATCTGGGTCCACACTGTTTGCCGTAGAGGCTTCTTAAACATTTCAGCAGATGAAAAGCAGATTACTTTTGTTGCGATTGCAGCATTAAGGGTTAAACATTGTTGGGTAGCTTGTTACCATGACTACAGCAATACTATTGTACTGTTTTCAGCTACTCCACTAACACGGCCACAGAAATGTTGGAGACCATCGTCAGTATTCAGCCAAAAGAGTCGGCCGGTGGTGGCGGTGAAACTCGTGAAAGTATCGTCTACAGACTAGCAGATGACATGTTGAACAAATTGCCGGAAGACTATATACAGTTTGAGGTTTGTAAAGGAGTTCTAGCGATAACGTGTATATTTTCCCTAGTTGACATGATTACAAACACCAAATTTTCAAATTGCCCTAATGTTTTTAAGATTGGTGAAGTTTGGCAGTAAAACATGCATAGTAGGCAACAAAATACGTTTCAAAGCGATTCACCATTTACAATACCGTGAAAATGTGTTTTTTCTACTCTCAAACCTCAATTTAGGTCTTTATACTGGGTGCCGTTTAGACCAGACTTTGAGTAAACGCATTGCTAGTTTTAAAAAAATAAAAGTGCTAAAATTTTAAGGATATAAGTGCTCTTCATTTCCCAAACCTTACTGTATTCCTTCTGAGCATTGGAACGAAATACACCTAAAATTGTGATGTTTGTCATTGGAAAGATGAAACTGGTGTCTTCAGTTTGTTTTTTAATGCTTTCCCCCCTGGCTGGTTGCTTTGCTTAGTTTGTCTTCTTGGTGTCTAGTGATTGTTGTGTTGGTCTTCCTCCCAGTGCCATGGGTTTGTCTGCAGTTTGTGATTGTGGTATTTCCTGATCATACTCACTATTTTTTACTGTATTGATAACTATAGGATTGTTTAGCCCAGATTATCATGTTTGATGTTCCATTATGAAAAATAAGCATTGAAAGAGTTTAGCATTCCTGTACAATAAACTGTTATACTTTCTATATATAGGTTAAGGAGCGTCGTTCCTGTACCATTAACTGTTATACTTTCTATATATAGGTTAAGGAGCGCCATTCCTGTACCATTAACTGTTATACTTTCAATATATAGGTTAAGGAGTGTCGTTCCTGTACCATTAACTGTTATACTTTCTATATATAGGTTAAGGAGCGTCGTTCCTGTACCATTAACTGTTATACTTTCTATATATAGGTTAAGGAGCGTCGTTCCTGTACCATTAACTGTTATACTTTCTATATATAGGTTAAGGAGCGTCGTTCCTGTACCATTAACTGTTATACTTTCTATATATAGGTTAAGGAGCGTCATTCCTGTACCATTAACTGTTATACTTTCTATATATAGGTAAAGGAGCGTCTGCGAAAGATGGGCCACCTTCAGCCAATCAACATCTTCTTGCGTCAAGAGATTGACAGAATGCAGAGGGTAATCACGAGAGTACGTCTCGACTTGAAGGACCTGAAACTGGCTATTGATGGTACCATTATCATGAGTGAGAACCTTAGAGATGCCCTTGACAACATGTTTGATGCCAGGGTACCAACCACATGGAAGAAGGTACGTTATTCAACCCTTGTGGAGGTGCAATCATTTCATCTTAGCCCTTAAAGCGCCAAGAAAAAAAATGCATCTGAAAATGTCGTCTGCTGAAGTCGTTTGCTGCAAATAATTGCCTAACATTACTGATGAATAAAGTAAAGAAGCAAACAGCGTGGACCCAGAACAGACTGCTCCTATAGGAGCAGTCTGATCTGGGTCCACACTGATTGCCGTAGAGGCTTCTAAAACATTTCAGCAGGTGAGAAAAACAGACGACTTTTGTTGCGATTGGCGCATTAAGGGTTATTTTTTTTTGCCCATTATCAAGTGGGTCATCTCCTGTTATTCTTTGAAAGCCAGAATTTCATATAGTGTGGACCCAGATCAGACTGGTCCTTAGGGAGCAGGAGTAGTCTGATCAGGGTTCTGGCCATTTGCATGCAGCTTGAAAATATATGTTTAGTGAGCAAAAATATGCAGCAGACGAAATCAAAAGACAAAATTTTTCTTTGTTTTATTTCCTATAGGCGAAAGAATTGTGTTCTCTTACTTAAAGGGAGGTGTCCCCAAACTGAAAGGGATGGAGACATATTGTTTTTGGTGTGGATTCTATCGGCATTCGTTTTATTTGAAAACAATACTATAGTTAAAACTTGAAATTAAATTTACATCATACAACAAGGCAACCACCATGTTAGCATTTCATTCCAATGAAACATCTTAAGATAAGCTGTCAATAATATAAAATTGGCTATCTATTATTGTCATCCAGGTGCATGCCAAACTACACAAAAACTTGTTCATTTCTACATGCTCATTACACTGAAACATGAAAAGTAGTTGGAAAGTTTGTGAAAAACTGTTTTATGGTGAAACACACTCATTTATTGAATGGACATATGTTGTAGGTTCACATTGGAATTGCCTCTATGAGGCAATTCCAATGTGAACCAACAACCTATGTTACTGAAATTAAGGAAACCTATTTTGAAATATACACTAAACAAGTATCATGTCCATTGGCTTTTCTCTTTTAAACATCTCAAACTGCCAATCAGTATTAAAATACCTGTCACTATATGGCAAATTGTTTATATTTACATGACAGCTATATCACCAAAAATGATTTTATGAACCATGCTTTTTCTAAGCTGGTAGTTGCATAGTAGTAAAAGTGAACATCCTTTTTTGGGTACACTGACTGATTCTCAACTTTTTACAGCCTCACTCAGAATTAACCCTTAATGTGCCAGTCGCAACAAAAGTCGTCTGCTTTTCTCGTTTGCTGAAATATTTAAGAAGCCTCTTTGGTAAACAGTGTGGACCCAGATCAGACTGCTCCTATAGGAGCAGTCTGTTCTGGGTCCATGCTGTTTGCTTCTATACTTAATTTGTCAGTAATGTAAGGCACTTATTTGCAGCAGACGACTTCAGCAGACGACATTTTCAGATGCATTTTTTTCTTGGCCCTTTAAGGGTTAAGGTGATGGGTAATGATTCTTGATGATGCTTTAGATTTCTTGAGCGGCACTCTTAAGAAAATTCAATTTTTCAGTTTTCCATGAATTTGCAACTACATTTTTTTTTTCATTTGTAGATTGATTATAGGGATCACACATGTTTTTTCGTGCATTAACATTTGATAGTCCCGAGGAAGCTGTTTGAACACAAGGCCGTTAGGCCGAGTGTTCAAACATTGTCTGAGGGACCCGGCAAGTGTTAATGCATTGAAACAAACATGTGTGATCGTTATTCTTGCATATGTTACCTGATTTCAGCATAAACTGCGCTGAAAAGACTCTTAAACATTAAATATCCCTTTTCTTACACTTGATTTCTCAAAGCAAAATGGCGTCAGTGTCAAGCTTTCGAACGGACTCATTACGTTGCCACAACGTCATATATACGCATTCACCGTTTTCGCGAACGAAAGCATCGGCTAAATGTTCAGACACGGCCACAATGCTCTCCTGTGTAACGTCATGCAAACAAATCAGGACCCAGTTTAGGCCTAAAAGCCATATTCAAACAGCACGTGAATCTCATGATTTGAACATGGATTTTGCAGCTTCAAACAGCTTCGCATCACGAATTCCCATGCAAGAATATAGGATTAACCGTTTGTATGTTTCTATTTATAGATCTCCTGGGACAGCGCCACCCTAGGTTTCTGGTTCACTGACTTGCTGGATCGTAATGCTCAGTTCTACTCTTGGTTGTATGATGGCAGACCCAACTGCTTCTGGATGACTGGATTCTTCAACCCAACTGTAAGTATACATTAACTATACACTGAGCGTCAATAGTTAAGCACCACTAATTTTGAAGCTAAATTTTTCAGAGCATGGTTATGTGATGTGAATAAAGCTTATAATTGGGAGCGCAATGGCTCAGTGGTAGAGTGCTTGACGGAAGACCGAAGGGCCGCGGGTTTGAGCCTCACCGGCGACATTGCGTTGTGTCCTTGAGCAAGACACATTAATCCTAGCTTAGTACTGGTTCAACCCAGGAAGATCCATCCCAATGTTACTGCAAGATTGTTGACAGGGACGTAAAGAATCAAATCAAACAAACAAAATAAAGCTTATAATGAAAGATTAAAGTATCATATAAGGGTAAGCTAGTGAAACAATCATGCTATTTTGCCAAAGTATGTGATCGTGAGTTCAACAAAGAGCATATAGAGGTCGACTTATTTTCATTGCAACTCTGTGTACATGAATAAAGGTTGACAAATGTGTGTGAAAAGGGGACAAAATTTGTTTCAAGATAATGAGGATTACTTCTTGAAGAATACAGGGCAATAGCAAGAAGTTTTGATAAGTTGCAAAAACTCATGATTTTGTAACAAAATCCAAATATAACATGTAATGTTAAATTTTCATTTAAATATCTATGCAGAGTTTCACAACAGATAAAGATTTTTCATGTTCATGGTAGTTATGTCTCCCCCCTGGAAGGGTCTGGAGACATACTGTTTTTCCCTAGCGTCCGTCTGTCTGTCCGTCACAAACTCGTGTCTGCTCTATTACTTGAAAACTGTTAGAGATATTTCGATGAAACTTCATACATTTGTAAACCACATTCAGACAACATCTATAAGGTTCTGATAACTTGTGTCTATCTTGTAGGGCTTCTTGACAGCTATGAGACAGGAGATTACCCGAGCTCACAAGGGTTGGGCTCTGGACACTGTCATATTGGCTGTATATTTATATCTTGTAGGGCTTCTTGACAGCTATGAGACAGGAGATTACCCGAGCTCACAAGGGTTGGGCTCTAGACACTGTCATATTGACTATATTTATATCTTGTAGGGCTTCTTGACAGCTATGAGACAAGAGATTACCCGAGCTCACAAGGGTTGGGCTCTGGACACTGTCATATTGGCTATATTTATATCTTGTAGGGCTTCTTGACAGCTATGAGACAAGAGATTACCCGAGCTCACAAGGGTTGGGCTCTGGACACTGTCATATTGACTATATTTATATCTTGTAGGGCTTCTTGACAGCTATGAGACAGGAGATTACCCGAGCTCACAAGGGTTGGGCTCTGGACACTGTCATATTGACTATATTTATATCTTGTAGGGCTTCTTGACAGCTATGAGACAAGAGATTACCCGAGCTCACAAGGGTTGGGCTCTGGACACTGTCATATTGACTATATTTATATCTTGTAGGGCTTCTTGACAGCTATGAGACAAGAGATTACCCGAGCTCACAAGGGTTGGGCTCTGGACACTGTCATATTGACTATATTTATATCTTGTAGGGCTTCTTGACAGCTATGAGACAGGAGATTACCCGAGCTCACAAGGGTTGGGCTCTGGACACTGTCATATTGACTATATTTATATCTTGTAGGGCTTCTTGACAGCTATGAGACAAGAGATTACCCGAGCTCACAAGGGTTGGGCTCTGGACACTGTCATATTGACTATATTTATATCTTGTAGGGCTTCTTGACAGCTATGAGACAGGAGATTACCCGAGCTCACAAGGGTTGGGCTCTGGACACTGTCATATTGACTATATTTATATCTTGTAGGGCTTCTTGACAGCTATGAGACAGGAGATTACCCGAGCTCACAAGGGTTGGGCTCTGGACACTGTCATATTGGCTATATTTATATCTTGTAGGGCTTCTTGACAGCTATGAGACAGGAGATTACCCGAGCTCACAAGGGTTGGGCTCTGGACACTGTCATATTGACTATATTTATATCTTGTAGGGCTTCTTGACAGCTATGAGACAGGAGATTACCCGAGCTCACAAGGGTTGGGCTCTAGACACTGTCATACTGGACAATGATGTGACAAGAATGATGAAGGAAGATGTACATGGACCTCCTGGTGAAGGTAAGTTACTAGTCGCTCAAATATTCTATGAATATTAAGCTACAGATGTACCACGACCTCTGACCAATATCCTTTGGGTCTTTCTATTTCAAACGATTGATGCAGAATGCGCAAAATGAGCCAGTCCGACTGGAACATATGTGTATGTCAAAGTTTTACAGTAAATGTAAATAAACGCCTGAAACCCTTTTTTTCCAGAACAACATATCAATATTTACAATAGTCACGCTTCAAAGCTTTTGGTTTATCTTTAATTAATGAACATCATTTAGTCTCTAAGCTTAAAAGGAGGCTGCACAGGCTCGTTTGAGTCTATTCATGTCAAAATGCCACATTGTTGGAAATCTCATGTCACTGCTCTAATGATTCTTATGAAATTTCAAGCTTTAGTGTCAGCTAGGTCAGCAAGAGGCCGTACTCTCAAATATTTTGCAGGGTTTGCACTGCCTTGAAAAGTACTTGAATTTGAAGGGGTTTCTTGAAAAGTCCTTGAAAATTAAATATGCCTTGAAAAGTACTGGAGAATCACTCTAAGGCCTTGAAAAGTACTTGAATTTCACTATTTTCTGTAAGACTTAATCCTGTTAATGTAGATTAAAATTATTATAAAATTGTTGTCCTTTTATTTGGTGCAGCATAATGCTGCACCAAATAAAGGGACAACAATTTTATGCTAATTTTCTATAGTTATTCATCCGTTCAATCAGTCTATCATTTGCGAAGTTAAATTTTAATGTGTAATTCAGTGCGGATCATAAATTTGTAGTCCTTGAAAATTGTAGTATAGGTTTTTAGAAGTCCTTGAAAAGTCCTTGAATTTTACATAGCCTTGCCTGTATGAACCATGTTCTGAACCCTTGCAGCAAGCTTCCAACTTATGTAGACACAAACATCTTATTCAATATATAACATTATGTACATAATGTTCCATTGATCTGTTTCAGGGGTATATATCTATGGTCTGTTCTTGGATGGTGCAGGTTGGGACCGCCGTAATGCCCGCTTGATTGAACCAACCCCCAAGGTGTTGTTTACACCAATTCCAGTCGTCCACGTCTTCGCCACAAACCAGGAAAAATCGAAGGCCGGAAATCTGTATGAGTGTCCCGTCTACAAGAAACCTAGGCGTACAGATTTAACGTATATCTTCCCCCTGATGCTGAAGACTAACAAGAACCCAGATCACTGGATCCTGCGTGGTGTTGGCTTGCTCTGCGACACAAAATAAAAACACGGTACAGACTCGGAACGGTCTGCAGAGATGACAATTTGTATTGTTTGGTGTGCAAAATTAACCTGTATATTTACACAGACTTTGAGAAAGAACTATCATTTGTAACTTTGATATCAGTATGTATTAAATTAAATCACTGTTACCATGTTTCACTTACTCTGCGACACAAAATAAAAACACGGTACAGACTCAGAACAGTCTGCAAAGATGAAGATTTGTATTGTTTGGTGTGCAAAGTTAACCTGTATATTTACACAGTCTTTGAGAAAGAACTATCATTTGTTACGAGTTGTATCTAACTTTAATATCAGTATGCATTAAAATAAAACACTGTTACCATGTTTCACATAGTAATAATATAGTATTATAAAATACATGTGATATTGGTTTTATGCTAATTTTGAGTGGTGACACTGACTGCAAGACAGAAATATAGAAAAAGGGGAAATAGGGTACTCAAATAGGGTATTCGCTTACATGAGAATAATTTGCTTTGAGAAAATCTTAACCCTTTCTGACAAACAGTGAAGACCTAGATGAAATGCCGCATTTCATCTAGGTTTTCACTGTTTGCTAAGGCAAAAACAATCTTCAGAGAAAGAAATACAGTAAAACCTGTGTAAAACGCCACTCAAAATAGACAAAACAAAGGTAGCTTACTGAAAGTCGAAAGTTTTGCAGAATGCTCCCCTTTGAACATTTTGTAATACTTTGGACCAGCATTAAGCAATAATTGGTCTTAAAAAACAATTTTCGGTCTTTATGAGAATGGCTGTTTTACACAGGTTTTGCTGTAGAATAAAAAAAGTGAATTTTTAACCTGTGACCCCTCGATATAAACGATGGACTATCCCAAGTTTATTGTATCAAACCAGAAGGAAGAAACCATTAGTATTATATTAAGGGTTAATGTTTGCTGATATTTTTTATTATGGTCTCTATCATCATGCATGATTGAAAAAAAAATTAAGAAATCCTTATATCAGAAGTATTAAAAATTGCAATAAAGCAGTATTGTGCAGTAATATTGTGATGCATAATATATACCTATATAATTATATACACTTGTTGATGTTATTTGTAGAGTATAATTTATATTGAAGAGGATTTGTTTTTAATGCATTTATATCCTCTACAGTAAAACCTGTCTTAAGCGGCCACTTAAAAATAGGCAAAACAAAGATCATAATGGAAAATGGCAGCTTAATAAAGGTCAAAAGTATTGCCGAATGCTCCCCTTGGAGCATTCTGCAATACTTTAACCTGCATCAAGCGATAATAGGTATTGAAACCCAATTCTTTTTTTGTTTTTGAGTGGCGGCTTAAGACAGGTTTAACTGTATATTGCTAAAGGCATCCAGTTTGACACATACTATGCAGAAATCTTACAAAGGGGCCACTTATGTTATTTGCGCATACTGTCGATTCCGTCCAACTTGAATTTAAAATATATTATGTTTTATGACACGCTTTATTATATTTTCAAAGTTTTATTCTTTTTATGTTTTGTTTTTTGCAATTTTTGTTTACTTAATATTAACATTTTGTTAATTTGTTTGAATATATACAGATTATATTTTAAAAAGCTAATCAGTTACTGTCTTGTCTGTTTGAATCAAAACTATTTTAAATTCTTCATTATTTATTTAACAATTTTTTGCTTTCGCTTTTTTCTATTGTCTTGCCAAGCTTTTTCAAACTCCGTCCAGAACACACTTTTTTTTTCCTATTTACTTAAAAGACTAAAGAGATGCATTTATTTTAGACTATTTATATCTATCAAGAATTTATAGAACATGAACACAGGTCCTTTTATAACGCTTATCATTATAACATGGATTTGGATTGAACCATTTAGGCTCCAAAATTTAGAATTTTACATTGAAACTAATGGAAAATGTCCAGAATTTTACAAAGATGTTATAAGAAAAAAGACTGGCAGAGTCATTTACCTATAATGTCTTTATAAACTGTTGTCATTTTCCAATAATTTCTTTGTAAAATTTCATGTTTAGGATTAGAGTTGTAACAGGACTGCTGTTGTAACAGAACTACTCCTATAACAGGACTGCTGTTGTAACAGGACTGCTGTTGTAACAGAACTACTCCTATAACAGGACTGCTGTTGTAACAGGACTGTTGTTGTTACAGGACTGCTGTTGTAACAGAACTACTCCTATAACAGGACTGCTGTTGTAACAGGACTGCTGTTGTAACAGAACTACTCCTATAACAGGACTGCTGTTGTAACAGGACTGCTGTTGTAACAGGACTGTTGTTGTAACAGAACTACTCCTATAACAGGACTGCTGTTGTAACAGGACTGCTGTTGTAACAGAACTACTCCTATAACAGGACTGCTGTTGTAACAGAACGACTCCTATAACAGGACTGCTGTTGTAACAGGACTGCTGTTGTAACAGGACTGCTGTTGTTACAGGACTGCTGTATCATTCCCTGTCTGCATCTAAGATAAGTTATTGTAGTAAAACATGTTCTGCTTATTGTTATCTGAGCACTAAAACCTGTTGTTATTGTTTGAAATTAATAAAGGTTGATTACTGCTGGTAAAGTTGAGCTTTTCTTTTTTCTTCCCAGACAATCATTTTCAATACAGTGGATCAAGACACATAGTTAATTGGTTTGCATGAAAGACCCCTAACTTATCAATGCATCATCTTCTAGAACATATAAAATCAATATATAAAAAGGAGATAAAGCAAATTAGGATAAGGACTCAACAGTAAATAAAACTGAATACCCGAGCAAAAGAAATCCAACAGGTAAACCCCGGTGGGCCTGACAAACAGCCAAAGCATCAGGCCCCTACCATCTCATCAAGTCAAATACTGGCTTAACTCTATCTACTAGTGTCATCTGCTGATAACCGTTGCAAACAGTTTGGACCCAGATCAGGCCCGACATAATGTCGAGCCTGATCTGGATCCAAACTGTTTGACACTCTGATGGTGTCCTGAAAGAATTTTGCCGAAAAAGTTGATTTTGAAAAAATCAGCAGACGACAAAAAAGCATGAAAAATTACACGGTAGGCTTCAGTAAATTTGGGATACACAAGATTCTGTTTCTGACATGAACGGGAGAAATATTCTGAAAGCTTTAACTCTTTGCCTGCCAATGTCGTCTGCTGATAACCTTTGGAAATAGTTTGGACCCAGAGCAGGCCTGACATAATGTCAGAAATAGTGAGTATGATCAGGAAATACCACAATCACAAACTGCAGACAACCCCATGGCACCGCGAGGAAGAGCCGCTCAACCATCACGAGACACCAGGAAGACAAATTAAGCAAAGCAACCAGCTCTCTCTTCCCCATCAAGATGATTGCAATACTAGAATGGACATAAAATAACATACAACAAAACATAGAACAATTACAGACTCCCACAATAGGAGTAACAATATCCAAACTGCTTGACATGCTGATAATATTTCTGAAAACGTTTTTTGAAAATGTTACCATTTTGAAAAAATCAGCAGATGACAAAACTAGAGGACCTGAAGTTCCTGAAGCGCTCATCTGAAATTGGTTCACAAGATCTTCATAATGTTAAACTAGGTCAAGATCAACCTAGGCTTATTATTTAAACATATTTTGTTTTACCATATATGCGTGTGACAGCCAACTTGGTCAAATGTCATATCTATAATGTTTTATCTAATGAAAACTCTATTTAAAATTCTGAGTTTAATCAGCCCAGTGTTTTCTGAGAAAAAGATGTTATGTATGTGGCAGTGCAAAATGTGTGGCCTTTGATGAAAGGTCAGTCAGTTTGGGAGGCATATAGTAATGGCACGGTCCATACTAAGTGACCCTCAGTCCGTTCCCATTGTGTCCTGTGCATATCTCTTATATTACGTGTATTTGAGGTAGGAATCCCAAATTTGGTGTGTGGATGTATTATGGGATAGCTGAGTGTTGCATATCATTTTTGGGTCACTGTGACCTTGACCTCGTTTCTAGAATAATCATATTTGGAGCATATTCCTCTATATTATTTGAGATAGGAATCCCAAATTTGGTGTGTGGGTGCATCTTGGAATTGGCGTAGTGTCGCATACCATTTTTGGATCATCGTGACCTTGACCTTTTTTCTAGAATAATCGTGTCCGGAATATATCCCTTTATATTATTTGAGATAGGAATCCCAAATTAGGTATATGGGTGCATCTTGGGATGATAGAGTGTCTCATACCATTTTTGGGTCATTTTGACCTCTGATCTTGTTTCTATAATAATTGTGTCCTGTCCGTCTGCTAGCATATCTCCTACATGTAGGAATCCCAAATTTGGTGTGTGGATGCATCTTTTCAGATGGTGGAGTGTTGCTTACCACCTTAGGGACACTGTGACTGTGATCTTGACCTCATTTCTAGAATAATTCAGTCTGGATCATATTTCCTATATAATTTGGGATAGGAATGCCAAAGGTGTGTGGATGGATGTTGGAATGTCACATACCATTTTTTCGTCACTGTGACCTTGTCCTTGACCTCTGACCTAATTTCTAGCATAATCGTGTCCAGAGCATATCTCCTATATTATTTGAGATAGGAATCCCAAACAGCTTCCCACAAATGCATCTTATGCTAGGGATATTTTGTCAATTTACTGTGACATATCTTGTTGAAAAAGTAAATTTTGATAAAAATCAGATGACAAAAAAATCACGCAAAATGTTCACTATGCTAAGAGTTTAAAATTGATCCTTTAGAAACAAGAGAAGCATTGCAAACTGTAGTTCTTCTGAAAGTTTAAAAACAAACTGCAAACATAAAGGCCTAGACATAGTTCAGACACACATTAGACTTTGTCTGTCCAGTAGCACCAGTCTGAACAGGATCTTAACCCTTAAAGCGCCACCTATTATTTGCAGCAGACGACAATTTCAAATCTTGCCGCTTTTCAAAAATAACCAAAAAGGCATGATATTTCATGAGAATCGTCTGCTGGCAGACGATTCTCATGTAATATCACACCTTATTTTTGTCGAAAATTGGGAAAAATATCGCAAAATTTGTCGTCTGCTGCAGTCGTGATTGGTGCTTTAAGGGTTAACACTACTAGCATTTTTAGCTCACCTGAGCCAAAGGCTCAAGTCGAGGTATTGTGATCAGTTTTCATCCATCAAGTGTCTGTCTGTCGTCCATAAGCTTTTTCTTTAAAGGACATCTGAACCACTGTTCAAATTTAAAATGATTTCACATGAATGTTCCCTACACCCTACAGTGTCCTCTACCACAATTGCACAAATGGTTCCACTCTGCCAAACAAAGGGGCTACCAGAGCTCTAGATAAGAAATATCTTCAAACAACATCTGAACCACTGGTTCAAATTCAAAATAATTTCACAGAAATGTTTCTCATGATGCCCCCTGCAAAAATTGTTCAGTTAGGCTGAACAAAATGGCCACCAGAGCTAAAAATAGAAATATATCTCTTTAGCCACAGGCTGAAACAACATCTCATATGCCAGGATTCAGGGGAGTGATCCAGGGCCCTAGGGCCCTATTGTTAGCTAACCTTAGCTGAAGGCTCAAGTGAAGTATTGGTATGGCAATGGTCTGCCATCTGACTGTCCATCGTTGTATATCATTTGTACTTTCAAAGAAGTATACCTCTCATGCCAGTTTGCCAATTGTGATCAAATTTCATTTAAAGCATCATCAGGTAGGGGAAAAAATGGATAAGGTTTTTGGGCTGATTGGATTTGAAATCTTGATTTGCCCTGGCAACAAAAAGCTCCAATCAGAAAAAGTTTAAAAATCAACTCTGAAACCATGAGGCCCACAGCTTATATATTTAGTAGTCTAGTGGCCCCCTACATACATCCTGCCAATCAAGCCCCTGGGGTCAAAACCTTAGGTATCAATAGCTCCCATCGACTTATAATGGGAACATGAGGCCCACAGCTTATATATTAAGTATGTAGCAATGTCATAAATCCTGCCAATCAAGTCCCTGGGTCTAAACTGACCATGCTCCACGGGCCAATAGGAAGAAGTGAGTTAAAACGGGGTTGTGCTCAGAGTGCTTATTTTGATTTGCGGGGATAGGTATTAACCCTCTGTAGTCGGGAAACCCCTTAATGAGTACTTTTGCCAACAGTGAAGACCCAGATGAAATGCTGCATTTCATCAGGGTCTTCACTGTTTGTAAAGGTAAAAATGATCTTCAGACAAAAGAATACATTATTTTTTAAATTATAACCCAACACCCCTAGATATGTACAATGGATTATCCCAAGTATATTGTATCAAAACAGAAGGAAGAATCCATTAGTATACAAAGGGTTAAATAACTAAAAGCACACATTTTATCTTTATAAATATTTTATTCAACCAGTGATCTAGTATAATCCATCTCTTGTTTTTGTGCTGGTCAAAAAGAATATGGTTCTTCGTAAAAATATAAATATCATTTGGGCCTGAGGCAAGAAAACCTGTGTTCAGTGGGTTGCGAACGACAAAGGCGCAGACCAGCCTGCACATCAGCGCAGTCATCTTGTCATACCAAGGGTTGCGATTCACTATCTTAACCCTTGGCCTCACAATGATACTTTCTTCCGATTGTGTATGTCATAAGACGAAAATAGTAACAATTAATATGATCAATCACAAAGCGGTGCGAAAAATCGATAAACACCAGGCCTCCAGATAAGGCGGCGTAATTAATTTTCAATCAGTTTTCCATTTTAACAACTCAAATATACGTTTAATGTGCTCAAAAGAGCTGTCACATTAAGATGGTTATTTGAGCACCCAAAACATAATTTTGAACTGAAGGATAGAGAAAAATAAATAATTTTACGACCAAAATCTTTGCTTATCTGGACTTATGGAGACTTAACAGGCGGTGTATATTAGATGCCGATAAACTGCTACGGTTAATCTGATTGGCAGGAAGGGATTATCGAAAAAATCCTTCCTGGCGTTTTCATTGGTCGATTAGCCTGCGCTAATAATAAATTTTGAGGGTCGTGAGGTGAAGGGTTTGTCGAAAGGTAGATACGACAAAACCTTCGCTGGTGAAGATGCAGCGCAGTCTGATCAGCGCCTTTGTTATTCGCTTATTGGACAGTATCATATCTAAGCTTGCTACAAGCGAAATTTCAATTTTCTAGCTAATCTCTGTAGCTGAGGAGACTGGTTTGAGTCTCGCTTTTTCAGAAACCCCGAAAAGTGTTTTTGTCACGTCGAGGCCCATTTATAATATGTGCTGTGTAAGATATTGGAGATGCCATTATCATTTATTCAATATTTTTGTGCTACGGTAACCTTTAATGACATCACTATATGAGGCTCTTGATATGGAAAGGAGCCATGGAGAAGATGGGGTTGAAGATAAATTCAGGAATGACACTGGTCATGATCTGTGGTACCTGGACCTTCTGCAAAGTTCAGGTTGGTTCAGGGTTCATACAGGCAATTAAGTTTGTGTAAAATTCAAGGACTTTTCAAGGACTTCTAAAATACTTTCCTACTGTTTTCAAGAACTGAAACTTATGAAAAATACTGGTTTACATGTTAAAATTCTCCTTCTGAAATGCTAGAGTCCATTACTAAAGATATTAGTTTTAGAAAATCAGTGTAAAATTATGGTGCCTTTATTTGGTGCAGTATATGCTGCACCAAATAAAGGCACCACATTTATATGCTGATTTAGGCCTCCATAAACAGTGTTAAATCCTCTTGTAAATGGTAAAATTCAAGGACTTTTCAATGCCTTTGAGTGTTTTTCAAGCACTTTTCAAGGTAAATTTTATTTTCAAGGACTTTTTTCTTTTAAGACAGTCCTGCATATTCAAGTACTTTTCAAGCCTTGCAAACCCTGTGGTTCCAATGCACTGTTTGTTGTACAGTAGTGGGCAACAACAGCATCTACTGCAAACATTGGATGCATAAGATATGCAGCAGCTCCAACCAACTGACACCTAATTCTGATTACAGTAAAACCTGTCTTTTAAAAAGGTCATATGATGAACAGAATTTTACATGTGTGGTCATTTCATAAAAAATTTGAACATTGCAAGAGCTTGATTCATAAATTTCATATTGAACAACAACTCATATAAGATCCTCTATAAATGCAGAAAAATGTTGAACAAACAAGACTATGTGTAAAAATAAATTATCAACACTTTAAATACAACTATTTTTCTAAATGCGGGAGGCAAGAAAATATGAGATATCTTGAATGAAGCTATTTGACCTAATAGGATATAATGAGACCTGTTATACATATGAAAAGTACATGCTTAACCCTTAAAGCGCCAAGAAAAAAAATGCATCTGAAAATGTCGTCTGCTGAAGTCGTCTGCTGCAAATAATTGCCTGACATTACTGACGAATTCAGTATAGAAGCAAACAGGGTGGACCCAAAACATACTGCTCCTATAGGAGCAGTCTGATCTGGGTCCACACTGTTTGCCATAGAGGCTTCTTAAACATTTCAGCAGACGAGAAAAGCAGACAACTTTTGTTGCGATTCGAGCTTTAAGGGATAACCTCTTCACCCCTCAAAACCATTGAAAATCTACTCCACTGATGTCATTGCTTGCTTGCACATTACATTGATTTTTCATGTTGTAGTAAAACAATGTGGACACTGGTCAGACTGCTCCATATGAGCAGTCTGATCTGTGTCAACACTTTTGTCCATTCTTTTGCCGAAGTACTACAGCGAACAACACTGCAGGTGACTTTACTTGACTTTAGGGGTGAAAGGTTAAAATGATTGAGCCAGAAAACAAGATTTTGGTAGTTATGGAGTATGTGCAAAAGCCTCCTTTAACCCTATACCTCATAGAGACGCCTTTTAACCCTTTTGCAAACAGAGCAGACCCAGATCAGGCAGCTCTTGTAAGAGCTGATCCTATACTAGTAATTATAGCATGTGTGCAAAAGCCTCCTTTAAACCTTTTACCTCATAGAGATGCCTTTTAACGCTTTTGCAAACAGAACAGACCCAGATCAGGCAGCTCTTGTAAGAGCTGCCTGATCAGGGTCTTCTCTGTTTGCCTTATGGAAATATGATATATAAGATCCTACACAACTGGACCTGACAAGTAATTTCTATGTACCAACATGACAGTTTATTTATATAATTATTCATAGTGGGTGGAGCCTAGCATGAATATTCCTGAAGGGAAGAGTTAAACGAGCATGCTGATCTATTCAGTGGTGCTAGAGGTCTGATTTTTGGTCTGAGCCTTCTTCTATTTACATACTTTCTATTTACATACTCTATGTATACAAGAAGCAAAGGCTCTGCATGCTCAGCTGGGCCTTAGCTGCTCGCTGATGGGATAAGTACCAAAATCTCATGTAATGGCTCATAATGTAATATTTTAGTGATAAACCAGAAATATTTTTATGATCAATGAGAAATATTTTTATGATAAATCAGAAACATTTTTATGATAAACCAGAAATATTCTTATGATAAATCAAATATTGTAATGATAAACCAGAAATATTTTTATGATGAGATTTTTTTTTTTATTATAAATCAGAAATATTTTTATGATAAACCAGAAATATTTTTATGATAAATCAGAAATATTTTTATGATAAACGAGAAATATTTTTTATGATAAATCAGAAATATTTTAATGATAAACCATTGAACTGTTCACTTTGTGAAACATAGAGATTTCTTCACAGAAATACATGTAGTTACAACATAAACTTTAACAAGAAAAAATAACAAAATATACAGCTAATACAAGTTCTACTAAAATACAATACACATTTGACAGAAAGCTATATATAACTATGACTCTCTTTTGGCGATATACTGATATGAGCCTGAAAAATGACTAAGTTCTTAATGCATGAAAATAGCTAAGTTCTAAATGCAGAAAAATGACTAAGTTCTAAATGCAGAAAAATGACTAAGTTCTAAATGCAGGTAAGTTAAACACTTTAAAAGTATAAAGAAATTATTCTGTAGTGTAACAGGTTTTTAGAATCAAATCCCCCCCCCCCACCTGCCCCTATAAACCAATACAGTCCTGTTCTGACCTTGACCCTTTACCAAATAGAGACCCCTTTTATCGTTTTTGCAAACTGAGCAGTCCCAGAGCTGCCCCTCTTGTGAGAGCTGCCTGATCAGGGTCTACTCTGCTTATGATCAGATCCTACACAACTGGACCTGACAAGTAATTTCTTTGTTCTATGTACCTGAAAATTACCTGAAAATTAATTTCTTTGTGCTATGTACCATTATGAAAGTTTACTAATATAATTATTCATAGTGGGTGGAGCCTAGCATGAATATTCATGAAGGAAAGGGTTAACCTGTACCATGCTGAACCTGGATATTATCATGACATAATTATCATGTGGACAAGAACTGTCATGACATTGTTATACCTATAGTCCGTGATAAAAAGCCCCTTCTCTCCATTAAGGACATATGGCTTTGGTATATGCCATTTCTGAAATGCATGGCCATGATTTTTGAAGTTATGATAAAATTAAAATGTTTGTTTGTTTGATTTGATTGTTTACATCCCAGTCAACAATCTTTCAGTTACATGGGGATGGGTCTTACTGGGTTGAACCAGTACTAAGCTAGGATTAATGTTTGTTTTGTTTGATTTGATTCTTTACGTCCCATCAACAATTTTTCAGTTATATAGGGATGGGTCTTCCTGGGTTGAACCAGTACTAAGCTAGGGTTAATGTTCTTGCTCAAGAACACAACGCAGTGACGCCGGTGAGGCTCGAACCTGCGGCCCTTTGGTCTCGAGTCAAGCACTCTACCTCTGAGCCACTGAGCTCCCGAAATCAACATGTTAAAGATTCATATTTTGGCTATGCAATTTATACAAATTGCAATTCATGAATGAAATAACAACATCAATGATAAATAATACAACGTGTAACAAACTAATAAATTAAAAGCTTTAAATATCAGTGTATTATCTCATCTGAGAACAAGAAATTGACTGAAAACATGAAAAATACAACAACAAAAAACAAGAGAGCCATGGTGGCCCTGAAATGCTCACCTGAATTCTTAGCCCTGAATGCACTTTTGATAAGCATTATCAGGCCTCCAGATATGAGTGCCTACTGGAAAATTATTTTTCTTATTTCTCAACCAAAACATATGTTGTGGGTACTCAAAAGAACCGTCTCAAGGAGACGATTCTTTAGAGCACCCAAGACACATGTTTAAATTGATGGGTAAGGAAATAAGTGCAATTTTTGGTGCACAAACTATCCTTATCTGGACCTATGCATTATATCTGGAATCATTTGAGCAATATAAGAAACATGAAGTATCGAAGACCCTTTTCTATTTGTAGCTGTGGTGGCCATTTCGTTGGATGAAATTGGGCAAATTTGGTATAGGGTCTTATAAGGAACATTTGTGTGAAATTATTTTGAATTTGGACCAGTGGTTCAAGAGATGTCATGTGAAGATATTTCTGATCTACAGCTCTGATGGCCATCTTGTTCCGCCGAGTGAATCCTTTAAGCAGTTTTGTTGAAGGGCATTATAAGGAACATTTCTGTGAAATTATTTTATATTTGGACGACTGGTTCAGGAGGAGATGTTGTTTAAAGAAAAAATTTACTGATGCCGGTCACCTGACAAAGATAGGGTTACAAAATTTTTAAAAAAATCTTTAACACTCTAGAATCCTGAAATTACACAAAGTCTTTTGGCTTGCAATTACGCTACAAATTCTTGAAAGGACCACAGACTTCTGATGTGTTATTAACACCAAATGCTTTTCTGATTTCCAGGCAGCCTTTTGATGCAATTCCATTAATAATATCACAGGAGCTTGAAGTTTGGTCCTCATATCACTTCTATAGCCTCAAAACCGAAAGCTCACAGATTGTGCGCTTTCAGTTTTGAGGCTATATAAGTGATATAAGGACCAAACTTGAAGCTAGATTGTGAGCTTTTGGTTTTGAGGCTATAGAAGTGATAGGACCAAACTTCAAGCTAGATTTTCAGCTATCGTTATTGAGGCTATAGAAAAGATAGAAGGACCAAATTTCATGCTAGATTGTGAACTTTCGGTTTTGAGGCTATAGAAGTGATATAAGGACCAAATTTCAAGCTAGATTGTGAGCGTTCGTTTTTGAGGCTATAGAAGTGATATAAGGACCAAACTTCAAGCTAGCTTGTGAGCTTTCGGTTTTGAGGCTATAGAAATAATATAAGGGCCAAACTCTTAGCTAGATTGTGAGCTTTTGGTTTTGAGGCTATAGAAGTGATATGACCAAACTCTAAGCTAGATTGTGAACTTTCCTTTTTTGAGGCTATAGAAGTGATATAAGGGCCAAACTTCAAGCTAGATTTTGAGCTTTCGTTTTTGAGGCTATCGAAGTGATTGAAGGACCAAACTTCATGCTAGATTGTGAGCTTTTGTTTTTGAAGCTATAGAAGTGATAGGACCAAACTTCAAGCTAGATTTTGAGCTTTCGATTTTGAGGCTATAGAAGTGACATAGGGACCAAACTTCAAGCTAGATTGTGATCTTTCGTTTTTGAGGCTATAGAAGTGATATAAGGACCAAACTTCAAGCTAGATTGTAAGCTTTTCGTTTTGAGACTGTAGAAGTGATAGAAAGACCAAACTTCAAGCTAGATTGTGAGCTTTTGGTTTTGAGGCTATAGAAGAGATAGAAGGACCAAACTTCAAGCTAGATATTAAGCTTTCAGTTTTGAGTCTATAGAAGTGATATAAGGATCAAACTTCAAGCTAGATTGTAGGCTTTCGGTTTTGAGGCTTTAGAAGTGATATAAGGACCAAACTTCAAGCTAGATTTTGAGCTTTCGTTTTTGAGGCTGTAGAAGTGATATAAGGACCAAACTTCAAGCTAGATTATAAGCTTTTTGTTTTGAGACTGTAGAAGTGAAAGAAGGACCAAACTTCAAGCTCCTGTGTTAATATGGAAACATCATGTAGATTAAACTTCAGAGGCCAGCTGATTTGGATCTACACTGTTTTCAAAAGAGAGCATGCAATTGCATACTAAGTGCTTATTTGTTCAAATCCAGTAATTGCCTCAAGCAAGATAATGCAATGTTAAATGCATATGATGAGGAACAGATTGCGAAAATAACAAGCGAAATTTGACAAACTAGATATTCCCTAGCTGCACTCACTACCAGTACCATTCTTGACATAAAAATAACTGTTTAAACAACATATCACAGATGTTCAAAAAACAAATAAATAACAGAAAACAAATACAAATGTATGCTTCTTTAAGAGCATGCAGAGCTAATTTCTTTTTAGGTTTCTAAAATTTCGAACACATATCATTTTCTGAATAGCAAACAGGGAAGATCCTGATCAGACTGCTTCTTCAGAAGCAGTCTGGTCTGGGTCTGCACTGTTTTTCTAGTAATTTTTGGTAGGCAACTAGTGTTAGAAATTTTAGAACATTACCGTCTTGTCATACAGAGACAGGACTTCTGAGTACCCATAACAAATGCATACACTGTGGGCACACAAAAATACTGTAAAATCTCTATTACAAGCCCACGCTCTAGTAAACCCTCACCTCCCGCTTTGAAAGCTAAAAATGGTGATTTTTTTGACAATTCTGGGCAAAACAAAAGCCTTCTATTGAATGCCCACTAGAAAAAATGGAGAAAAAATGAACATATCTTACGCTGTTAGCTTCCGATTTTGTTGCTTTATCTCCGAACAAGCAAGTCTTTTTTCTCTCAAGGTCCAAATAAATGATAAATATACGAAAATTCTAGTAAATGTTCCTTCTGCAGCTGAGCCTGGCCCTCCGATAACCTCCCATGTTATCTGTACAATGCTCGCCGCCATCTTGTTTTCAGACGAAGCCTAGCTATCTAATAGACCTGCATTAGGGACTGATGGTGTGCCTAGACAGAAGGCCACTAATACATGACTATTAGATCACTAGTCTTTGTCTGAAAACAAGATGGCGGCCATTGGAAGTAAACAGAATGTTTTCAGGCTTTTAAACGTAGTTTGCCAACACAACAGCCTCTAATACACGCTCATCCCCCTCTCCAGAAAAGGTAATAATTCTAATAAATGCCCAGGCTTGTAATAGAGATTTTACAGTACCTGTCTCCCTGAAAAAATCCTACTGAATGTTTGCAAAATGATGTTGGTAGAAAAATATCTTGAGCCCTGCTCTCTAAGTTACAGTAAGATAACATAGGACAAACCTTTAGATCCCATTCAAAAACTAGGTAAAGACAACATTTGGGTTGACTCATGAAATAATGAGAGGATAAAACATTTTTTTCCTTATTTAAACGTTTGCTAAGCCCGAGTGTGATAATGTGTTGCAGCTCGAACAGGGAAGCGGTGAGGGCTGCAACACATTGTCACACTAGGGCTTGGCAAACGTTAATATACAGAAAAGAATGTTTAATCGGCATTGTTATATACCTTCCTTTCCAGCACACTAAGCTTAAACGGCAATGAAGCCCTCTGCTGTCGTGTATTAATGGGAATGAAGCCCGCAGCCAGTGATTCGTCAACAATCAGTTGCATTGTGAACCATTAAAATTAGATGAAATGTACGGCTGTCAGCGATCGAAACACGTCAAGTTTCTATAGTAAACACTTATTAGGTATACATGCATGGATCAAGAAAGTTTCGTCAGAGGGGGTCAAACTTTGGCAATGTTTTTTTTTTAATTGATGAAGGGAGAGAATATCCAAATAGCACTAAAAACAGGCCATCATTTAAATGGCGTTTCACTGGCGGGCCAATGATGGCACAACATGGAATGCTGGCTTGGTAGCTTTGTGATTTATCAGGGGATCTGTATCACTCACTATTGCTAAGAAACCCTATATTTTTGTGATTTTTCATGAGGGGGGGGGGGGTCCCGACCCCCTGTCCCCCCCCCCTCTGGATCCGCTCATGGGTATATAACAATGACAAATAATAATGCATGAAGTCATCTATCTAGTATGATTATGTGATCGATAACAAAATCTTTTTTTAACTCCTTTCCTGCTATTCATGACAAATGTCTTCTGCTCTCTCTCTTCAGACTGCTTATGTACTTTGGTGGCCTATCAGTATATTGCTGACAATATGGACCCAGATCAGACTGCTCCCTTGGCAGCAATCTGATCAGGGTTCACAGTGTTTGATTTCATGATAAAATTAATATGGAGTGCATCTGAATATGTGCAGCAGACGTCGTAACAGATGCCATCTTCTGGACAAAAAATATTAGCAGGATAATGGTTAATACTTGAATAGAAACCATATAAAACAATAGCTATCAGTCAATTCACAGGAAAAGTGGAGCCTTAATTCTTTTCTTGCTAGTGATGAAATTTGTTCTCTGCTGATACCCTTTGCAAACAGTCTGGACCCAGTTGAGGACCAACAAAATGTTGGTCCTGATCTGGATCCAAATCATTTGACACTCTGATAGTGTTCCTGAAAGAATTTTTTGAAAAAGTTAAATTTGAAAAAATTAGCAGACGACAACAACAAAAATTACCCAGC
Source organism: Loripinus fragilis (assembly GCA_964019695.1). Lineage (NCBI taxonomy): Eukaryota > Metazoa > Mollusca > Bivalvia > Lucinida > Lucinidae > Loripinus > Loripinus fragilis. The sequence goes on from OZ026517.1 coordinate 85,676,987, forward strand.
ATGCAAAGAGTTTATATCTCCAAAGTATGAAGAAAGATGTCACAAAATTTGCCGTCTGCTGCAGTCTTGATTGGCACCTGAAGGTTTGAATCCCAATTCTGTTCACCATGGTGTGTTGTTTTTGTTGAACATAGATCCATTAAACACTGAATTGCTATACACTTGGGAATTTGCTGGTTTCGACCGACCAAAACTACCGTCTGTATTGCCTGTATTTGAGAAACTGTTTAAACTTTGTCCGACTTTACCGTGAGTCCCACTTATATTTTGCTGAGTTTTAGGCTCTCGTGATGACTGAGTTCCAAACTGAGTGTTCATATTGCCCATAGTATTTCCCATATTGCCCATAGGTTCTCTCGAACTCTGACTTCCAAAGTTAGTGTCAATATTTCCGAGGGGTGGATAGTTAGCAAAACTTGAATTTGATGTGTTTCTCGGCGATACTGGTTTTTCACTGTTATTTAACTGGTCCCCGCCAAATGAGTAACTGAATGGTCGACGTGACTGTCCAGCAGCCATGTTCCAACTTTTACCGCCGGTTCCTGAAAATGGTGAAACCATAGATTAGATCTATTTACAACCAATACATACCAATAGTTTTCTTATTTCTTATGAAAACATTGGCTGTCATGAGCATAGCCAGAATGACGCGGTGATAGTTACTCACACCTAAGGGTTACTACAGAAATGAGCAGTGATTCTCATCAATTGCGTCCCTTTTTATAAAAGGGACTTCTCTTCAAGATAAGATTTCGCTCCCTAAAGGGACCAAATTCTTTGCTTTATGAGCAGTCCCTAAAGAGAGCGAATTCTTTGCTTTAAGAGCAGTCCCTAAAGAGAGCGAATTCTTTGCTATAAGAGCAGTCCCATTGGGGAGCAACTTCTTTGCTTTAAGAGCAGTCCCTAAAGGAGCAAATTCTTTGCTTTAAGAGCAGTCTAGAAGGAGCAAATTCTGCAGTTTCTTTGCTTTAAGAGCAGTCCCTTTAGGGAGTGAATTCTTTACTTTAAAAGCAGTCCCTTTAGGGAGCAAATTCTTTGCTTTAAAAGCAGTCCATTTAGGGAGCGAATTCTTTGCTTTAAGAGCAGTCCCTTTAGTGAGGGAATTCTTTCTTTTAGAGCAGTCCCTTTAGGGAGGGAATTCTTTGCTTTAAGAGCAGTCCCTTATGATTTGAAAAACCTGGTTTCCATGTTAAATGATTTCACTAAAATATTTACAATTTTCATTATGCACATGCCTAAATGTGTAATGGTAGCTTCGCCTATGGTTGTAGTGCTCATCTAATGAGTTTAACACTTGTCATAATGAATGTTTTTATGTAGTACACTTCTCTTTAATTTTTATCCATTTAACCTGCAGCGCCATTCCAGTTGTAAGCACTAAGTTTCAATCAGAGTGGAAAACAAGGTGGATCCTGATCAGATGGCTTCAGAGCAGGGAAGGCTCTTGCAAGACTGTGCATATGCACAAGCTAATCTAAGTCTTTGCTGCTTAAATATGTGACAAGTACCAAAATCTCATGAACTGGCTCATATAATCTCATATCTGATATGGAGAAAGTTTGGTGCTAAGCTTCCTATTGAACACATGGCAAAAACTCTGATCAGCCTGGACGTGAGAAAACCAGTCTTCTAGGGTTTGCGAACAACAAAAGTGCAGACCAGCATGCATGGATGCACAGTCTGATCAGCACCTTTGTTATTAACTTGTTGTAAAGTATCATATCTAGACTTGCTATGAGCGAAGTTTCAGTTTTCTAGCTAGTCTCTGTAGCTGAGCAGACTGGTTTGAGTCTAACTTTGTCTGAAACCCTGAAGACAGGTTTTGTTGCGTTGAAGCCCATATATTATATGATCACCATCCCTTGCTATTCCATATCTAAAAGTCAGATTCAGGCATTTTTAAAAATACAATTATGGTATTAGAAATATGAAAAACACTGTAATAATAGTACAACTTTCACCTTAAAAAGGTAAAAAACCTGGGTTAAAATGGCTTTAAACAATATTAAGTCATATGATTAAGATCAATTATCAAAGTGCTCCTGTGAAGGCTCCTTAGCGGGCTCCTCAGCAGTTAACCAGGGCTTAGTTTATTCATACTTTTGTCAGTAACTGACAACTGCTCTACTTGAATCACTGGTAGAGTAAATAATCTCTTAAAAGGTTTGTGGCAGGAGTGTTATTCTAACTGAAAGGACTCCACTGGTGCAATTCAAAGCAGTCAGATAACCAATCCAACCAACAACCGACGGGGCTATGTAGAAAGGCAAATGTCTCCTGCCAGTGCTTTGAGTCTAAGTCAAGTTTTAGCTTTTTTATTGTTATATTATGCAAGACCCTTAATTCTTTCCTTGCTAGCTGCAACATTTGTCGTCAGCTGATAACCTTGGAAAACAGTTTGGACTCCAGATCAGGACTAACAGAATGTCGGTCCATATCTGGATCCAAACAGTTTGACACTCCGATAGTGTTCATGAAAGAATTTTTGAAAATGTTAATTTTGAAAAAAAGTCAGCAGACGACAACAAAAGCATTAAAATTACCAAACATGCAATTAGTTCAACTCGGCTGCAAAAGAAACCACAATCTGTAAGAGCTCACCAAAGACAGCAAATTACTTTATATAACATGTCAGTCTTGACAAATGTTATCTTCTCTTTCATCTGCTTATACATGTATTAAGTAGCACTTCAATGGCTCGAACTCTGATGGCGCATTCACCCTGCCTCGTTAGAACAATCATTATGGTCCATTCAGGTCATTTTATGCATAATCCACCCTGGATGGCTGGAACTACCCTTGGATAGAACTACTTTTCATAGACCCAAGCCTGTTCGAGCCATCAAAGTTCTACTGTAATTCCATGTACAGAAGAACTTCAATGTAGCTCATTCACCTGGGCTGGCTAGAACTATCTTCATGGTCCCAACAGCTCATTTTATGCCTATTCCACCCTGGATGGCTGGAACTACCCCTTAGCTAGAACTACTTTTCATGGTCCCAAGCCTGTTCGAGCCATCAAAGTTCTACTGTAATTCTATGTATTATTTTGTAAACAATACAAAGCCAGATAAGACTAGTCTGATCAGGGTTCATAGTGTTTGCTTCAATCGTTAGAGTATTCTCAAGTGTTTTGGAATATATGCAGCAAATGTAATAAGCAAATGACATTTTCAGGACAAAAATATTGGCTAGATAAGGGTGCAACAACCATAACCAAATTTCCTGATTTAAATCAAATTTTATGAAAACAAAACACACATGACATTAATACTGGATTAGAAAACCAATCAATTTAGTATCAACAATACTTTGGATTAACTCTTCGGCTGCTAATCGCGACTAAATGTTGTCTTTTTGTCATCTGATGGTCCTTTTCAAAATGTCACTAGCAAACAGCATGGACACAGATCAGATTGCTCCCCTCTAGGAGCAGTCTGATCAGAATCCATACTGTTTGTCTGTATGCCGATTTTAGTCCTTGACGTAGGTAGTAAGTTAAACGAGATAGCAGCAGATGACATTTTCAGATGCATTTTTTTTTTGTAGGGTTAAAACTAGCAACAAGGGATTAGACTCTGTAGCAAAGAGACAACTGGCCCAGAGATTATAAAACTTTTTCCATACTCAACTCAGCTGAGCACGAAATTTATCCTGCTCATAAATGATGCCAACATTAATAAGCATGATAAATGCAACATTTGAGAGGCTTAAAGTAAGAAACTTTTTTATTTGTCAGTATTTTACAGTTTATGAGCAGTTGAAATTTCATGCTCAGTTGAGAGTTGAGCATGAAAAAAGTTTTATAACCTCCGGGCCTGACTACCTGAGAATCTGCTACCTTGACCTTTCATCTGATATGTATTGGTAAGCCAATTGATACCATGACCTTGACCTTGACACACAGAGAGATAAACTAGAATTGTTAGAGAATCTGACTATAGCCCCGCTGCAGTGCTTTGCATGCAGTATAGGGCCAGAGTTTCTCAGGATATTGAGTGGTAACCTAATTCAGACATCAATCAAGGGCCATAACTCTCTTACAAATTTGCGAAAAATGACAGCTAACAATCCTAATGTAGATCTTGTCAATATGAATGCAAATATAAAATTTGGTGAAAATCTGTCAATTTGTACTCAAGATATTGAGCAGAAACAAAATTTTGGCGTAAATCAATGACCACAACTCTGGTACAAATGTGTGAAAAATGATGTGTAACAATCCAAAGCTAGATGTCGCTAATATGAATGCATATACAAAATTTGGTGAAAATCTGTCAATTTGTTCTCAAGATATTATGCGGAAACAAAATTTTGGCATAAATCAAGGGCCATAACTCTAGTACAAATATCTGAAAAATGTGTAACAATCCAAGCTAGATCTTGTCAATATGAATGCATATATAAAATTTGGTGAAATTCTACCATTTGGTTCTCAAGATATTGAGCGGAAACGAAATTTCGGCGTAAAAAGGGCCATAACTCTGGTACCAATTTCCAAAAAATGATGTGTAACAATCCCAAGCTAGATCATGTCAATATCAATGCACATACATAATTTGGATAAATTCTATAAAAGAGTTCTAAAGATATTGAGCGGAAATGAAAAAATTATAACAGATGAACGAACGGACGGACGAACGGAATGACAGACAACCCCAATCCTATATGGCCCCCCCTCCCCCCTTTCAAAGCGGGGCTATAAAAAAGTCACTGGATTGTGCATCACATTTAACTATATTTGTCCTAACAGACATGTTCATTACTTTGATACATAAAGCTACGGATAGTACATATACTTTGTGGTTCACAGCTTAGATTTTCAAAATTTCTTTCCCTGAAGTATATTTTTGCTCAGAAGAATAGTTTTAATTTTAGAAAACACAGCTGACTTTCATGAGATGCCACATTTTTTGGCCTCTCATCTGGGTCTTTGAGCATTAACCCAAACACAATGGATAATAAACAATGTGTATCTAAGTAAAGTCAAACCTATTGGTGGGTAGATAACTTAATAATCAACCAGAATGCATTTTTTTTTTAAATATCAAGCAATCTTGTCTAGATTGTGAGCATACTGATAATTTTTTCTTCGGTAATGTTAGAGAGTATAAAACAGTTCAAATCAGGCAAGAGTATAAGACTTCGAAAAGTATAGATAACCATTAGCCAACCTTCCCACAAGAAACAAGTTGAGTTTGTGAAACACTATGTCCCCTGGAACAGATGCAATTCTCCAATGTTTAAAGTTTTAGCACACACTCATGCCAACAGACCAAAATCTATATGCCCAGAACATTCAATATCATGTGATTAAAGAGACTAACTCTATATAACTATAAACATTTTTCGAAAAAAAAATCTTATCTTTTTAAATCATTTGTAAAAATAGAATTAAGTTATGTTTTCACAATAAATCTGTTCAGTACAGCTGAAAACTGCTTGGAAAAGTGAATATCTTATAAAAATGGGTGCTTTTTCTCTTGTTGTTAATTATATAGGTCCCTCCTATAATTCTAGACAGTTGAATTTTAACATAAATGCTGTTGTTTTGTTAGTGATAACTTGTTAAGATTTTCGAAAATGGTAAAATGTTTACCTGAATTTGAGTATCTTTATTGTTTGTCAAAATTGACCAGAGACATATGAATATTCAATGACCTTTTAAACAGTCTTCGTGAATCTCCGTAAAAAGTGTGCTTCAGATTGTTCCATTATTACTAATCTGAATGAAATTTATCATAATTCCCCGATAGCCTAGTGGATAGTCTTGTGTTTAGCACTCAAAAGATATGGGTTCGAGTCCAGTAGCATTTATGTATATTTTTTTTTCTTTTTTTTTTTCGATTTGCTAGTTTCTTTGTCTTTATTCTTGATTTTGTGCACAACTGGATACATTTATTTGAATTTGGCACGTGTTTATGTAACAATTACAGCAACCGTGAATAATTTCAATAAGCCTACATGTGAATAACTCTGCACGCTGATTATTTTTCGAGACTTTTGTTATCATCTGCTGACTTTTAATCAAAATTTACTTTTTTTAAAAAAATCTTTTAGGAACACTATCGGAGTGTCAAATTGTCTGTATCCAGATCAGAACCGACGTTCTGTCGGTACTGAACTGGGTTCAAACTATTTGCAAATGTTATCAGCTGACAAGGAACTTAGGGAATAATGAATACAAAAGCGGCTAAATACAAATGAAAGACGTAAAGCTCATCACAAGATGATGTAAAATTTACGAACAATATTAACTTAAAAAAGAAAGCAATTTGACAATCATATAAAAAAAGGTTCCTTCCAAGTTTCGATCCAGGTATGCTTGACTTGTAAGTAGTCAACTAACCACTAGGCTATCAGACCATTTGCATAAACGAATTGACTTTATCTTCATATTCTCTGTAAAAGCGTGACCAAGATTGGAGAACTCCACGAAAACGCACGAACATAACGAAGATTTTGGCGAAAATTAATCAGGCTAAGGTCAATTTTGACGGACTATACTTTGTTCTTGAAAAACAGAAACATTATTTCTAAAATAAGAAGATCAAAAGTTACAGACTATGCAGATTTAAAAACAACAGTAAAAAAGAGTTTTAACTCCTTTATAGGTCATGTAACTATTGTTTCTAAATGTAAACAGTTATTTTACTATCTTTTCAATATTTGGAGATAGAGTCAGTGACAAGCAGATAATTTCATTTGTGAGTTATTTTAGTGCAATTATAGCCCTCTTTAAGATCTTTAAGCAAGCTCTTTCCTTTACAGCAAGCTTATGCTTGTTAAACAAAGTTACACAGTAAATTTAATCTAAATTGGTCTAGTTTGGGAAAACTCAAATAAAAATTATGCCAATTGGAAAAGAGGCCCATACTTAGTTGGTCCCTTCTTTAAGCAAGGAAAATCCCTGCAAGAAACTTTTTCATTTTTATCATTATTAGCTAGTGCAAGTGCAAGGGATCAGAAACACCACACCTTGTGCCAATTCCACTTCAACTTTGTTGGTGTGGTAAAATACCTTTTCTGTCGTAAGACGTGACTATTAGGTCGGGGAGACCAGTACGAATAATTGTTGGTCTTTTTACCTTGGTTAGTTGAAGTAGCTGAAGAAGCATTGCCGGAGAAACCTCCAAACTCCTCTTTATCTACAACAAGAAAAAAATACAAAGTTGGCTTAACCCTTAATGTGCCTATCGCAACAATAGTCATCTGCTTTTCTCGTCTGCTGAAATGTTTAAGAAGTCTCTATGGCAAACAGTGTGGACCCAGATCAGACTGCTCTGCTCCTATAGGAGCAGTCTGTTCTGGGTCCACGCTGTTTGCTTCTATTCTTAATTCGTCAGTAATGTTAGGCAATTATTTGCAGCAAACGACTTCAGCAGACGACCTTTTCAGATGCATTTTTTCTTGGCGCTTGAAGGGTTAAAATATTCATGCCTCCAGATTAGAGTGTGTAATCAAAAATTCATAATGTTATTTATCAGCCGAAACATGTTGTCGCCACTCAAAAGAACCATTTCAATGAGAGGATTCTTTTGATCACCCAAAATATATGGGGCGCGACTTGAGAAAACCTGCCTTTGGGGGTTTGCGAATTACAAAGGCGCAGACCAGCCTGCGCTTCTGGGCAGTCTGATAAGGGCCTTTGTTATTCACTTATTGGAAAGTATCATATCCGTACTTGCTACAAGCAAAGTTTCCACTTTCTTGCTAGTCTCTGTAGCTGAGCAGGCTTGTTTTAGTATGACCTGATCGGAAACCCTGAAGACAGGTTTTCTCGCAAAGAGGCCCATATGTTTAAACTAATGGATAAGAAAAAACAACAACAATTTATGCTAAAAATTGTGCTTATATGGACCTATGGTATTCATAAATGAGCCACTTCATAAAAAAACTTTTTTTTTGTTAAAATTGAATCAATAAAGACACAGATTAGCCTGCAGTTCTACTTGCCATGTCCATCATCAGTTTTATTGAAAGTTCTAATTAATCTATGTAGCTCAACAGGTTCCAATAGAAACCTATCTACACTTACTATGTCTACGGCTAGATACAGTGAACACAGTAGCATAGATCTGGCCCCGAGGTTATAAAACTTGAGTACAGTCTCGAACTCAGAATAAAGCCCAATGATTGGCTCAAAATAAAGCGCAATGATTGGCTGCTTGCAGATATGTGACAGCAGAGCATGCATGCTTCAAGGCTGACTTAACACGTATGTGAATCTGATACGTACATATAAGTATATTTAACTTTTTAAAGCAAGCCTTTAATGAATCTTTATATTTTTGCAACCGTTCATAGCCTCATGAACAACACAAAATTTGATTGAAAGCTGCCAAGCTCACTTGCCCGTGCAATTCGCTTCGAACATCAAACTCATTGGCCAGAAGTGTTACTGGTGTTGTGATTGACAGTGAGCCACACCCGAGTCGCACGTGCAAAGCAAGATTATTGTTTGCTCCATTGGCTGTCCATGTTAAAGCTGGCTGTTCCGCTTTTCCATTTAAAACTCTGACTAAACCGTTAATACGATTATATTTTAAATAAAAATCTGTTTTAATTCCTAAATTAAAAAAAAAAAATTATGTCTTAGATATTTATTAGGAAATGCAAATATAAGCAATAAATTCAGTTTTTGGAATATTCGTGGAATCATGAATACTTCGGGTCTCTTGCAAAGTAAGTGAAGCCCGAAGAATTTACAAACCTTTATTGCCACCATATCTGGAGTAGTAATTTTTGTTCACATTGAAAGTGAGGCTGTCCTGTTGCTTATTGTGGGGCATCCCAATATTAACATTCTGTCGGATACTCCATACACCATCAATATCAAGACCTGCTTTGTTGTTGTTTATCTGACCTGCAACAAAGACGAAACACTATTCTAATGCACATGCAAATCTGATTGGATAATGTCATAATTTGCAACAGTATTCAATGTTATTACATAACTTTGCTTTTCATTGGGTGACAAATGGTTTTATGTAGCTGACATTATGTAACATGATGACATCACTTTTCATTGGTTGGTAACCTGTTTTACGCAGCTGACAGCCATCTATCTATCTCCATATACTGCATCTCGCCCTCACGGACATTATAGGCAGGGAAGTGCGTCAAGCAAGAATGTTAGAAGAAATAAGAACAGATAAAAGATGTGAGTGAGAAGGATAAAAAAACATTATAGGTTAAAAATAATTTTGTGAGATAAAATCAGGTTAAAAACAACAACATTTGATCTAGGGCCTGGAGTGTTGCAGTCCACCAACTGCCTCCTTGAAAGAGTCAACAGTTGGTAGACATACAACATGCTGGGACAAAGCATTCCATTGGACAATAGCCAGTGGATAAAATGAGTACTTGTAAAAATCTTTGGCAGTGCCAAGATAATCTATTGGGTTGTTGAATATAAACTGGCAGTACTGCCACAATCTCATAAACAATCTTGTAAAATAAGCATAGACGCGTGTCTGCCCGTCTTTGTTCAAGTATCCGCCATCCTATGCTTTGAAGCATTGCTGTCACACTTGACCTGTAATCGTAATTACTGGTGGTCCACTTGACAGCTTTGGGTTGGACTTTTTCAAGCTGGAATATTTTTTGTTTTGTATGGGGGTCCCAGATAGGGTGCAGCATATTCCAGCAGAGGGCGTACAAGTGTGTTGTATGCAGTCTCTCTGACTCTAACATTTTTGGTTTTGATGTTTCTTTTTATAAAACCTAAGGTACTGTTAACTTTTGATGTTATGCAATCAATGTGGGGGTTCCATGACAGGCCATTGGATATGTCAACCCCCAAGTACCTCTCACAGGAAACAACCTCCAGGACATGACCATGCAATATGTATGAAGAATTTGAAGCTTTCCTAGAAAATGTCACCTGTACCACCTGGCACTTTGAGGGGTTAAACTCCATGTCCCGCCAGGACTCCCACACTGAAAGTCTGTCAAGGTCTTGTTGTAACATGCCATTGGCTGTAGGAACAACATATATTATAATACAATTTTTTCACTGTCTTTTTGAAGGCAAAATGTTACAAGTGGATTAGAATTGGGATTAAGAGTATCCTTCATATGTATTGTTGTGGGACAAGGAAACCCCTACCTAGGAGCAGAATATTTCGTCAGAAAAGAAACTGTGAGTTTTTAACGAAATTATTTAGGTCAGAGGGTGGAATTTCCTTGTCCCACAACAATACATCATGACTGATACAATTTCTAGCCCACATTGGGATTCTTAAGGTTTTATATGATTCTGTCAGTTTCATACAAAAATGGATTTTTTTTGCATTTGTTCCAATCAGGGGAAAGTGTTCACCAACAAATGTTCTAGGTGCAAGAATGGGTCTAAACAATACAGTTTAGCACCTAAAAATGGAAGCGAAATAGCATTTCAAGCCTCATATTAATTTTTATTGGGGTTTGAAATAAATGTCGGTATCAGTATCTGTTGTCAAAGACTTTGTGGCACAAAACAGCGTCAATAACATGCATCACGTTGTTGATATATTTTAGTGAGGTCAGAAATGTTTTTGATGTCATCTAACGATGCGAAAATGTCTGGGGCACTCAAGATTGCCGTTAAGATATTTCCTACATATTTTGTCAAAAAATTGCTCTGTAAACAGCCTAAACTAATATAATTTGAAGTCACATGGATTGGATAAGCAGGTCATGTGGATGGGATAAGGAAATTCCGCACAGGGTAATGCCTATGGGACAGCTTGTCTTGAACGAGAAGTGGCTGAGAAAACCATATTCAAACTAGAGGACCTGAAGGTCCTGAGGCGCTCACCTGATCTCCTTAATAATGTTAAGATAGGTCAAGGTCAACTACAGCTTATAATGGAACAAATTTTGTTTTTACCATATACATTTTGGTCAAGTGACCTAAACAATCTAATGAATAATCCATCAAACAGCCCAGTGATTTCTGAGAAAAAGATGTTTAGATAGGTACGTGGCAGTCCAAATGAGTGGCCTTGGATAAAAGGTCACAGGTCAGCTTGACATTTGGTACTCAATAAACCATTGTCTCAATAGGTTTAACTATTATGAATTCGGCTCAGTTATAGAAAATGAACATTTTAAGATTTTCTCCATATAAATGCATTAGGAATCAAATTTGACCTTGCCATAAATTAGGTCAAGGTCAACCTAGATTCATTATGTGTGCTAACCTGTTAGGGCCCACATCCCCCATCCTACATACCAAGTCCCAAAGCCAATGGCCCTTTGGTTCCAGAGAAGAAGAGATTTAAAGAGTTTTACCATATATGGGCATGGTGGCTATGTAAGTCATGTGACCATAACAATTTGTATAAGTTTTGGCTAACCAATCATAAGGTGTTGTCATATAAAATTTGGTTTCAATTGGCCAAAAAATGTGGGAGAAAACTATGTTTTAATATGCTGATGGGACTCCAATATAAGCGACCTAGGCTGAAAGGTCAAAGATCAACCTTGACCTTTGAAACTTATTTATAGACACTAGACTGTACATATCAAGTGAGAATAATGACTTTGGCTTCCACAGTATTCAAAAAATCAGCTTTTTAAAGAATTTCCCATTCAAATGCATTAGGAAGCAAACTTGACATTGACATTTAGTAGGTCAAGGTCACCCTAGGATCATCATTTGAACAAACTTGGTAGGCCCCACATCCCCAATACTACATACCAAGTCTCAAGGTCACTTGCCTTCTGGTTCTGGAGAAGAAGATTTTTAAAAGGTTTTTACCATATATGGACATGGCGGCCATCTTTGTCATGTGACCAGAATATTTTGTATAAATTTTGGCTGACTTATCATAAGGAGTCTTCACATGAAATTTGAGCTCAATTGGGCCAATGGTTTGTGAGAAAACTAGGTTTTAATATATTGATGGGACCACAATATGAGCGACCTTGGCTGAAAGGGCAAAGGTCAACCTTGGCCTTTGAAACTTATTTATAGCCATTGTCTCATTATTTTCAACATATCAAGTAAGAATAATCACTTTGGCTTTAACAGTATTCAAAAAATCAACTTTTCCAAAAAATTCCCATTTAAATCTATAAGGAAGCAAATTTGACCTTGACGTTAAGTAGGTCAAGGTCAACCTAGGATCATTATTTGAACAAACTTGGTAGTACCCACATCCCTGATGCTACATACCAAGTCCCAAGGTCATCGGCCTTCTGGTTCTGGAGAAGAAGATTTTTAAAGGGTTTTTACCTTATATGGGCATGGCGGCCATTTTGGTCATGTGACCAGGAACATTTGAACAAACTTTTGTTCCCCCATCCTAAGGAGTCTCCATATGAAATTTGAGTTCAATTGGCCTAGTGGTTTCAGAGGAGAAGATGTTTGAAAATGTTGACGGACGGACGACGGACGGACGACGGACGCCGAAGTCACTGGTATACTAATAGCTCCCCTCGGAGCCTTCGGCTCAGGTGAGCTAAAAATTTCAAATTGGGAGGTATATTGTCCGTTACATGATGGGAAATCATGTTTTACGGCAATGCCTTAAACAGAGAATTAATTGGCCAGAAGTGACAATGTGATTATGATTGATGTCATGCCACACCTGGTTGCTCATGCAAAACAAACCTCTTATGCATTTCATTGGCTGTCTGAATTCATGTTAGTTATTCCGCTGTTCCGTTTTACAATCCAAGAAAACTGTTTATAAACTGACAGACTTATATTGCAGCACTAACTTACTTTTATATATTTCAAAAGACAGTTGCATGTAAAATTCCATTGCTTCGATGATGTCATCATAAGTAGGCTTCTTCAGCAAACGTTTTAGTTTTACTTGACAACGTTATTTGCTTTGTATGAATTTAGTCACATTTCTTAAGTAGAGGAGATTTTAATTCATCACATGAAAGGGTGCAGACAGATTATATTAACATCATATACACAACTAAGTTGTGTCGCAGACCTGCCAATGAATATGAGAGTGATTCTTTGATAACTAACAAATGTCCATGGCATCAATTTGATGCTTCTGGTGTATCTAGATTTAAACTTGGACCCAATAAACACGGACTGGTCACTGACATACAGGTAAATGTATATATTGGAAATACCTTGTCGTGCTTCAATTGTGGCTGAGCTTTCAAAACTGACGTATGTTGAAGATTAGATAATCATAACTACGTTATTTCTCTGCATATCTTTGAATTTTCTTCAAAAGGCTATGGCTCAATATACTATCCTTAAGACTGTATTGTTATATTTATTGAAAGTTTACCCGTCTTTATGAACATCAGCAAAAACCTAGATACCCTTTTTAGCTATTTTCAGCAATTTTAGCCGAAAATCGTCGGAAATCAACATAAAAAGATGAGAAAACGTCAATTGGTTTTACTGTAACTTGTGATATTTCAGCTTCGCATACATATGCTCAGAATCAATTTTATTGGCTGTAGTACTTTGAAATAGCGCTAAAATAAAGCCTCAACAACATAACTTTGTATTTCCATCCAAGACCAGTCCGTTTATACTGGGTCCGAGATTTAAAGCAGTAGGGAATATTACACTGATAACAATTTGTCACATGAAACAGTTGACCCCATCTCAAAAAGTTTACATTTTCAATGCGTTAAATTCCTCTTAATTAGAAAAGATTTCCACATGTTACTTACAAATGAACACTCTTAAACATACATTCAAAATAATTGTCCTGCCTTCTTTTTAGTGACATCAATTAAAGCTATTATCCAAGTGTTGCATTTTTAAAGTCTGTTAGTATATGCATATGATAATTTTACTCTTAATTCAATATTTCGGCCAAAGGCCTTTATCAAGAAAAAAACATGCACTTTAATATTAACTACATAGTCTCGCTATATGATTGAACATTGATTTAAAATACTATTTGGTGGTACTCACCAGCATTTGTTCCCCTAGGAGATGCATTTTTGTTGAAATTCCACGGCAACTCCTCGTCTTCCTCGTCTCCTTTCTTGGGACCACTGTAAAGAAATTTCTTTGCTCCACCTGAAATATTTGATACACGTGTTCATAGGGCAAGAAAAACAACAACAAAAATGAACATAAAATTGTGAATATTTTCTTATCCATGGTTTTTAACCCTTAAAGGACCAATCACGACTGCAGCAGACGACAAATTTTTAGACATCTTTCCCAATTTTCAACAAAAATAAGCCTTATGTTATTACATGAGAATCGTCTGCCAGCAGACAATTCTCATGAAATATCATGCCTTATTTGTTATTTTTGAAAAAGCATCAAATTTTTAATTGTCGGCTGCTGCAAATTATAGGTGGCGCTTTGGTTCATAAAATTTGCTGTGGGAATAGAACCGTCTCATTGAGACTGTTCTTTTGAGTACCCACAACAAATGTTTTGGTTGAAAAATATATGTAAGCACATGTTCATTATAGGTACAGAAATCCCCCCCCCCCAAAAGTTGAGCATAAAATTGTGAATATTTTCGTATCCATGGTTAATAACATTTGTTTTGGGTACTCAAAAGAACCGTCTCATTGAGACTGTTCTTTTGAGTACCCACAACAAATGTTTTGGTTGAAAAATATATGTAAGCACATGTTCATTATAGGCACAGAAATACCCCCCCCCCCCCCCCAAAGTTGAGCATAAAATTGTGAATATTTTCGTATCCATGGTTAATAACATTTGTTTTGGGTACTCAAAAGAACCGTCTCATTGAGATGGTTCTTTTGAGCACCCACAACAAATATTTTGGTTGAGAAATATATGCATGCACATGTTCATTATAGGTACAGAAAAGATATTGAGAATAATATTGTGAATATGTTCTTATCCGTTGGTTTTTACATTTGTTTTGGGTTCATTTTAATAACCCACAACATGTTTTAGTTGAGAATGAAGAAAATTATTAATGAGAGGCTTCTAAAATAGTACCACAATAGATTCATTCACGGAGGAATGAGATATATGTCATGATATTTTGAATGATAAAAGAGATCTACGGGTAGGGCTAATGCTGGTCACAGTGATAAGGGATATTTGTTTTGTCATCTGCTGATAAAACCTCAGCAAACAGTTTAGACTCAAATCAGGCCCCCCAAAAAGTCAATCTTGATTTGCAGCTGCTACAATCTGTTTGACACTCTGATGGTATTCCTGAAACACTTTTTGGAAAAAAATCAGCAGGCAAAAAAGCATGCAAAATTACCCAGCATGCAAAGATTTAAAATGAGTTAATCAAATAAAATCAATATTGTATATTGGATCATTCAAATTTAAAATATAACTGCATAAGCATGTGTATGCGACCTGTTTATCATAAGGGTCTCGACGGGACAAAACCTGTCATCCTGGTTTCCAACAAAGTGAAACACAAACCAGTCTCCTCAGCTTCAGAGACTACCTAGAAAATTGAATTTTGGCTCGTAGCAAGTCTAGATATGAAACTTTCCAATAATTGAATAACATAGGTGCTGATCAGACTCCGCGGATGCGCAGGCTGGTCTGCATCTTTGTTGTTTGCAAACCCCCGAAGACAGGTTTTCTTGCGTCAAGGCCAATTTTATTGACAGCCAAATTTCAAGCAAGGAAGATTAAGAGATTATCTTCTTTAGCTTGCCTGTCAAAATAAAATCAGTAATATGGCCTAACAATTTTCTTTTTGCCTTAGCATGCCTCAAACATGTTGATTTAACTAACATCAAATTCCAACCATAATTCCAAACAGATTTAAACCAAACAAGTTCTAGACGAGCTTGTAAAAAAAAATTCATTTCATCCCCCCTTAGTAAGCAGGGGGCGATGAACTAAACATTTTTAAGTTTGGCTAATGGAAGGTTTAAGTAAACTTACCCTGGTAATGCACTTAATCATAATTGTAACGAGTTTATATAAACTTTATTAGCACTAGTGACTTTATAATGAGTTGTGAAAAGAATAGTGTATCGCAATTCAGGCCAAACATTTTGCCTACTTGATGATGCTATATACTAGGCCAAAAAAGAAACGCCGCTAACTATAATTAAAAAATTGTGCGTTAAGTGAAAATAGCAAAATTCCATCTGCTATCTATCTTTTGCTATTTTCCATGCCACACATTTTCCCCATAGTTTTACTGAGTTCTGCCAATCTAAACCAGTGTAGTGACCGATTTGCCATTTTCCTGTTTTTCACGTGCACTATCAGTCCATTAAGATTTTCATGTGCACTAACTATTGAAATCTCTAGCCGAACATCCCAAACGTTTAGAAACATTCAAAACTTTGGAATTAAAGATTACACATTGCTATTTTGCGTTGACAAAATTGACACATGTGGAATGTGAACATGCCATAAGAATGTTACAAGCTAACGTGACACCATCGGTAGCAGCCAAACAATTTTGGTGCAATGTTAGGATGATTCGACGTCTTAAGAATCGTTTCAAACAACTCTGGACAACGTCAAACCGTCCTCGTCCAGGACATCCCCGTGTGTTGACGCGATGTCAAGATCTAGACAGCCGGACGTCTCATTTGTGCAATCGATTTAATCTGGAGACAGTCACAGCTAGGACATACCCAGGAACTCATAATCCATGAATCAGCTCCAAAACTGTTAGAAATTGTTTTCAAGAGAATTGTTTAAGTCCCGGCCTCCCAATGTTTGACGGAACTTAAATATGATGCTGTATTTACGTCCAATTAAGGAACCAGCGGCAATACTGTCGTCTAAATGAATTGAGAAACTGGCAAAGAGCATTCTCTAGTACCAATTTTGCTATAACTTTTCTAATCACTGCATGCTTTTTGAATGAAAATACATAACTGGTAAAGTTAAAAAATTTCATACATAGCGTTTTTTTCTTTTTTGGCTTAGTATATACCAAATATCAAGGCTCTAACTACAGATATCCAACAATCTCAAAAGCTCACCATGAACCTAAGGGATCACAAAAGCTCACCATGAGCATAAGGAACAGGTGAGCAAAAATGGTACTATGGTTAGTGCTTTAAGAGCTAGCAGCAAGTCAATATGAAGCAATCAAAGGCATTTCAATAATTAATTAGGGGGGAATTGTTTCTTGCCAACATGGTAAATAAAATTATCAATAAAACAGCCATTAATCTGTATTGTTGTCAAAGTCAGAGATTAATAGGATTAGGAAGTGAAAAGTTCAAACACCCAAAGAATATATAATACATGTACTAAAATATCCAAATCAGCTGAAGATTGAATCTACACCTGGTGTTGCACCTGACACATGTTTTTTATGAGTTGACATAATGCAATTGATGCATTCTTTTGAGGTTAACATCAGGATTTGTCAACCTGAGAACAGTGATGTTCTCCGAGGCAAAGTGAGGTGAACATCACTTTTGAGGGTTGACTAATCCTGATGGTAACCAAAAAAGAATGCACAATTGTTTTGTTATATGACACTCTCTCTTTTCCTAGTTTTATTTAAAATATTTTCATATTTATAAAAAAGTTTGTGGCCATGTTCCTTGGCTTTAACCAGTACTGGCCAGGTGGGTTAATGGTTCTTGTGGTTTTATGTCCAGGAGCACCCAAATGCTCAGAAGACAGGGCCACAGCTTAAAGTCTCATCTGACAGACTGGGAGAAGCCGGGAATCGAACCTGCCACCCCTGGCTTACAAGGCATAGGCTTCTCCCCTACACCACGGCTCAAGTCAGATGTTCCTAGTGCACTTTCACTAGGAAGATTATTTCAACAATTAACTTCTCAAATTTCTGAAACTCTTATGAGATATGCAAAATAATCACATTTTTTTTAATTACTGCTCTCATAAAATAAACAAATTCTGAATTAAAACATTTATCTGTGAAATATACATAAGAAATCAGTCAGTGTTTCAATATCTATTTTTAGCTGTCAGGCAGCAGTGACAAAAGACATGTCACCTGGGCTAGATTTAGTTCAATCTATTTTTAGCTGTCTGTCAGCACTGACAAAACTAATGTAAACCTGTCTTTAGCTCATCATTGTTTGACATCAAGATCTGTCACAACCAGTGCTACAGTAGCTTGTTTTAGCCATTCAGAGGAGGTCTTTTATAGGAGTCATATAACAAAGGACAGCATAGTATGCCTAAACCTCAACATTTACTGGTAATCATTATATAGGGGATATTGTTATCGCCTCCGTCCGTCGGTCCGTTATGCTATATCCTCCTGAACAATTGGACAAAATCCAACCAAATTTGGTGTGTGAGCAATGCTTCTGGAAGTGAAATAATGCCATGCAATAAAATTTATAAACCACTAGTGGTTTATAGATTTACGGGGAAACATTATGACATCCATAACAATGTTGCATACATAATGATAAAATTATAATGTTTTTTTACGGCAGAAATGAGATTTCAAAGTAATCTTAATGCCATAATGATAAATAGAATCTAACATTCATGCTCTTGTATTATTGTATTTATTAAACTGGTTGCAAAAAAGAGATAAAATGAAGGACCACCCAAACTAAACTGTATCAAAGTGGATATGGAAAAAATATCTATGTCAATAATAGATTTAGAATTATAAGAGTAACACAACCGATAAGATAGACTGAAAATTAATTACAAACCTTTACCCATCATTAGTATTCCAGCACAAATAAGGATACGGAATAATATTTTAACTCAATCCCATGACAACAAATGGTACACACAGTTTTATATAATAAATCCCTCAAAAGAACTCAGTCAAGATTGGAGAAATTTTATATAGATCAATAGAACATATCATTAGATCGCAGATTAACACTAGATAAAGAAAAAAGTGTCTTCTTTAGAATTTAAGCCGCTAACTAAACATGGCTGCCTGCAAACAAACACTGATTGTAACAAACTAAGGAACCAAATCATGCAATGATCAATGTTAAAGCTTGAGACGGGTGACATCAAAAGTAATGGCATTGGTTTGTAAGTAATGGTGAATCAACTCAAATGCCAAATGTGCAAATTTTTATTAGTGTTTTTCCTCAGATAGAGAATATTAGATGAATTCATATGAAACTGATATGTTAAACAGGGAAGACCCTAATACATGCATGCAGATCTCAAACTTTATTGTTCGCAATGCAATAATGTTGAGTTGACGGTGTTCCGGCTAGTGTTATTATTTGAAAGGCTGATTAAACTTCAACAATACGGATTATTATCAGTAAATACTTGGGTCGACAATTGCAAAACAGATTATCCTCATATTGACCTTTTTATAAGGTAATATGTGTTGTGGCATTCCAAAAAATAATTTATTTCTGTCATAGTTTACTGTCTTTAAATCATTTTTCAGTCATTCTGAAGAAAGTGTACATGTAAATGTGTCCATTGGCCATAGATGCCCCTCCAGATGCCTGTCATATTCTAAGCCTTGTGGTTTCAGACAAGAAGATTTTTTTTTATTTCCAAATGTAAGCCTATGAAAATCATGTGACTCTCAGGGTGGGCCACTTTTTGCCCAAGTGCCATAATTTGAACAAACTTGGTGGAGGACCACAAAGTGCTGCTTCATACCAAATATCAAGTCTCTTGGCTTTTTATGTTCAAACAGGAAGATTTTTTTATGTTGCTTTATACGTATAAGCTTATGTAAATCATGTGACCCTCAGGGCATGGTCATTTTTTTCCCATGAGGGCCATTTTATCAACAAACTTGATAGAGGACACTTAGGTTAAAACCGTGATGCTACATACCAAATAGCAAGGCTCTAGGCCTTGTGGTTTCAGACAAGAAGATTTTCTAAATTTCATTCAGAAAATCATTTTTTAGCTCAGTCAACCTAGTTATGCAACTGACTGAAGATAATTTCCGCCAAATTGGTCAAAATCCAGCCAGCAGTTTAGAAGATGTTGTTTGAAGCAGTTGATGATGATAATGACACGGCGGACATTCAATGATCACATAAGCTTACCTTCAGCATGCTGTGCTCAGGTGAGCTTAACCCTTTTAAGACCAATGGAACTTCCCAAAAAGTTTGATACAGTTAAGTCAGGATGGCCCATTGTATACATTGAGGGGTCAGAGGTTATAATATCCAAACAATATTGCATTTCTTTCTCTGAAGATCGATTTTGTCTTAGCAAACAGTGAAGACCCTGATGAAATGCCGCATATATAGCCAATACTCCATACAGCGTCAGCCATAAAGTTTCAGGCTCAGAATTTCTCTGATGCTTTCTCTCTTCAAGCTTTTCTATAATATATCACACTTTTTCTGGGCAGGCTTGAACAAGCAGTTAACCAGTAATTTGTGCACATACTTTCGCTTGTAACTGACAACAACTCTTCTTGAATGAATCAGCAGAAGGGAGGAGAATGACCATAGAAATTATTTCACTATCAATCTCCACAAAAGTATGGTACTGGACCGGGATCGAACTCGCGATCCCTTGATCTGCAGTCAGACACGCATCTGTAGCCAGACAGGTTACCGACTGCACTTCGCGGCCCGGCCTATAATATATTGAAATAAGTTGACAGTAGTGTATTGTTCTGCCTATATAACACGGTCATAAAAGATTTATCATATATCAATTTTTAAATCATACACCAAATCAAACCAAGACATTCATATATCACCACTAGGGCAAAAGGTTGAGGACTATTATATGAAAATTGCTATATCATAAATCTATTCAACATACGTCAATGCATTTCCAATGCAGTGACTCAAATATATAACACATAACCATTTGTATACTGGAAAGCTGTAAATGGGTGCTTTGGCAAACAGTGCAGACCCTGATGAAATGCTGCAGAATGCAGCATTTCATCAGGGTCTGAACTGTGTGCTAAAATAAAAATAATCTTCAAGAACTGAAATACATCTTCATTTTGAAATTCTAACCTGTTACCCTCCGTGATACTTATCATTTATACCAAAAATACGTCATATCTAACCATTGAGTACTGAGATATGGTTGAGTTATGGTTCCGCACTGGAAATACAATCCGTTCACACATGTATACTTATGGGACTACAAATTATAGACAGATTCAGTGCGTTTGAATGGGATTTATTCCATTGACACATAAAATCAGGTGTTTCATGTGGCTAAAATGCCTTTGCAAGGCTAAAATTTAGCCACATAAGTACACATTTTTCACTTTTAGAGTTGGAGACAGACTACATCAAACTATATCTCTCCATGGATAACAAATTGAATTGTCAACATGTTGTACAGTTGTGTTTCCATGAGCTTAATTATGTTTTCAACAATATTTCAGTCATATCACAACAGTCATTTATCACATTTCACTGTTCATGAACAGGCTGCTCTTAAGCAGTTTACCAGCACATAGTCAATAGTGAATGCATACTTTTCTCAGTTGCTGACAACTGCCCTTCTTAAATCAGTAGTAGGGAGAGAATAATCTATATGGTAGTATATGCGTATGTCCAACTTACAAAAACACAGGGGGGATTATGTCCGCCTGTACAAAAATGAGCTGGGGGGATTCTGTCTTTGGGAGATTTTTTCCATATACCTATGCTTGTACAGATCAATCTCAATTATATAAGACTGATCATCCCCTTGTCTTGAATACTATAAGCATCAGGGGACATTGAAGGTTCATGGAATTCCCTCTTTATGGACTGCTCTCATGCTGGGTCATGGATCACTGGAATGATATGGGCCTCGACGCTAGAAAACCTGTCTTCGGGAGTTTGGGAACAACACAGGCGCAGACCAGCCTGCACATCCGTGCAGCCTGATCAGCGCCTTTGTTATTCACTTTTTGGAAAGTACTGTATGTAAACTTCCATCAGATGAAATTTCAATTTTCTAGCTGTTCTCTGTAGCTGAGGAGACTGGTTTTAGTCCTGCCATGTCGGACACCCCGAAGACCGGTTTTGTCACGACGGGACCCATATGATCCAATGCTTTTGGCTGTTTTCATGGGTGAGAAGGGAAGATAAGAGTGGAATGGTTACAGGGAAGCAAAACCTATATTTTACGAGCATATCAGAGCCTCCTTCCATATTTGCAGCACGCATAACAGGCCATTTGTAGAGTGTCCAAGGTCTTAAAGAATCATTTTTGACCAAGCACCCTGCATGCATTTGGTATATACCAATCTCATGAGTCATGACATTGTTTGCCAAACGTGCACTAAATAAACTGATAACAAAATCTAGCATAAATTTATAAGCAAAATAAATTTGTACAAAATACTGTTTGTTCAGGGCTTATTACACATTCCGGATTTATTGCTTAATACTGGAGGTTCCCCCTGTCAGATTTACTCCAAATATGCCAAACATTCTTGGGCATTTTTTTTTCACAAAAATCCCAAATATCTTAAAATGGATATTCTTTTTTTTACTGTTTGCATGCTGGGTAATTGAGCTTCTCAAGTGGGAAGTTATTGCTTTTTACTCAGTTTTTTTTTAAATTATTATTGGGCTTCTTCTTCCATTTCCAAATCTATTTCTTCTATTTCTTTTTCTTTCCACCCTAATTTTGCCTGGAGGCGTTCTCAGTAACCACTGAACGGATTGTTCTGAGATTTGAGAATATGGTAGATATGGATGTGAAGTTGTGCAAGACTCACTGGGTTTCAAAATTCAAAATGTGGGACTCTAAGGCTGGCCCGCAAAACCCTCTAAATTTTGTCCAGACGTTTTCTCACTAACCACTGGACGGATTGTTCTGAAATTTGGGGATATGGCAGATATGGATGTGATATTGTGCAAGAGGGTTTCAAAATTCAGCTGGCCCCTGGATGTGGCCAAAACCGTCCAAATTTTGTCCGGTGCTTGGACATTTCGGCCACGGACATTTCGGCCTAGGACGTTTCGTCCTGGACATTTCGGCCACGGACGTTTCGGCCTCAGAAAATGCTGGAGGTGGACGTTTCGGCCATAACCATAGAGTTTGGGTTTGGGATGTGTGCATGCATAAATGTGTGATGCATTTCATAATCTTTTGAAATCAAATATGCATGTGAATACTTATGCAGCAGTAAATGATTATGAAATACCTGCATAAAGTACCCATTACCTGAATTAGTTTTTATTTTTTGTTTACAACAATTCTCGTGTATCTTTGAATCTACTGTACATAACAATCGATGAATGTTAACTACTTTCAATCTGAACCTGGGTTTATCTTTTTTCTTCAAAACACTGCAGATCCAGATCAGCCAGCTCCCTACCTGATCAGGATCCACACTGTTTTCATCTCTGCTTGTAAATACATGCAGTTTAATAACTAATAAAAATTTGGTAGAAATACTATGTATAGTATATAAGATTATTCAGTCAATTTTTTTCTAAGAAGTGCATCACACACCCCAACCCAAAATTTATGATTTGGCCGAAACGTCCACCTTTGGCATTTTCCGTGGCCGAAACGTCCGTGGCCGAAATGTCCGGGCCGAAACGTCCGTGGCCGAAATGTCCTACATTCATTTTGTCCAGGCTACAGGAAAGAATGTTCAGATTTTTTTTGATATGATAAAATATTGATGTAAAGTTTTACAAGATAGTTTGAAATTTAAAATCCCGGACACAAGGGCTGACCCAGAGGCCATACAAGGGCTGACCAGGAGGCAAGCCCAGGCCCTGCACCCCTGAACCATATATAATCATGAAACTTAAAACACACATTCAATGACGCTTACCCCCACCCCTCAATAAGAATTTTAAAGCACTGACCAGGATCATAAGTCCCCATGCAACAAAGTCAGGTTTCTCGCTACGAGGCCTGTATTAGCTGTTCTCTTTCTACAAAAAAAGCATCTGAAAAAGTTGTCTGCTGAAGTCGTCTGCTGCATGTAAATGCTTACATCAGGGACAAATTTTGGCATACAGACAAACAGTGTGAACCCAGATCAGACTCCTCCTAGAGGAGCAGTCTGATATGGGTCCACACTGTTTGATAGAGAGACGTTTTAAATGGACTAGCAGACGACAGAACAGACGATATTTAGTCGCGATTAGCACTCAAAGAGATCATGTCATTACAGTAGTCTCATCATCAGGCATCGATCAGACTCCAATCAATAAGAAATAGGTACATTAATTTGTTTATAGAAATAAACTCAATATAAACTATTGATCAATTCTTTTTAGCATCTAACAATTATCAATAAACTTAGCTCTATGCATGCTGGGTAATATTTCATGATTCTTTGTTGTCAGCTGACTCTTTTCAAAATCAACTTTAAAAAAAATCTTTCATGAACACTATCAGTGTTGAACAGTTTGGATCCAGATCAGGACTGACGTTCTGTCAGTCCTGATCTGGGTCCAAACTGTTTGCAAAGATTATTAGCAGACCCGACAAAATGGAGCACAGTGGCTCAGTGATAGAGTGCTTGACTCGAGACCCAGGGTCCGCCAGTTCTAGCCTCACCAGCGTCACTGCGTTGTGGTCCTTGAGCAAGACACATATATCCTAGCTTAGTACTGGTTCAACCCAGGAAGAGCCGTCCCTGTTGAATTGAAAGATTGTTGTTGGGACGTAAAGAATCAAATCAAACAAGACTCAACAAAAGTCACCACTAGCAAGGAAAGAGTTACTTCTTTACATCCTGAGTAATATTTCATGAATTTTTGCGGCAGCAGATTTTTGATCAAAATCAACTTTTTAAAAAAATTCTTTTAAGAATACTGTCCGGAGTTTAGATCCAGATCAGATGAACCCTTTTGTCTAGTCTGATATGAATTCAAACTGTTCGCAAACCTTATCAGCAGACAATACTAGCAGGCATAGAATTAAGGCCCTTTACAGAAGTTCCATCATCCAATATCGATCAGTCATGCTGAGCATAAAGAATGGGTTGAAAATATGCTCTTCTGCAAAGATGGAAACTAGCCTGCTGACTGGGAATCCACAATATTCCCAGTATCAAGTCTATACTTACATGTGTCATCTGCTGATCATATAATTATTACAAACATGCAGTTAACTGTTTGAATCCTGATCAGACCCAACCTTTGATCTGGATCCGAAATTTTTGAGACAAATGATATTTGAAAGAATTTTTTGAAAAAGCTAATTTTGAAACAAATCAGCGGACAAAAATAAATCACTAAATATTTCCCAGCATGAAAAGGCTATCAGTATCATAAACTTTGTAAATATCTTTCAGTCCAAATCAATTGGTTATGCAAAAGTGTAACAGTCAGTTTTTTCCCAGGGAAAGAATGGGTTGGCCCAGCCCATTCTTTCCCTGGGAAAAAATGACTGGGGGGAATTCTGATCAGTAACAACGGCACAAAAATCTATATTACAAACTTAAAAGAAACACACACTTTATTTTCAGATTTCAAGACTTTAACGCAATGTCCCACCTCCTGGCATCACTCTCCACCTCCAAACCCCTTGATGAGGGAATGGCCGGGGAGTCGGTTGCAAAAAACCCAAGCTTAGGCATTAGTTTTATTTTTAGTTTAAAAAAATGGCCTGGATCACTGACATGAGTCCTTGGTCAGAAGAAACTGTCCATTCAAGCAGTATGGGGCACGGATGCATACCGCACGCACATAGGGAGGGGGAGATGATTTTTTTTTATGTATATTCAGCTCTAGCAGCCACTTTGGTCAGCACCACGTAAAAAACTTGTGCAATTCAGTTTTGGTAAAGAGCATAATGGGAACATTTGTGGAAAATCATTTTGAATTTGGACCAGTGGTTCGTGAGCAAATGTTCTTTAAAGAAAACGTTCACTGACAACGCAAAACAATGGATGTAGACTGATCACAATAGCTCACATTAGAGCACTTCATGCTCAGGTGAGGTAAAAATGTATTATTTTTAGGGCCAAGACTTTTGTTAAAATCATGAAGTTTTAAAAATCTAGCATTGGAAGGGTTTAAAGTAGTAAATTCAATCAATAGCCATTCTTTTGAAATGAAAACATCACATAACTAAAGGAAAGCCTAATTGTATGCCCAACAATAGCACATTCTTAATATCACAATGATACATTGTTAAACTGATCACAGTAGGAAAATAAATATCAGACAGAATAGACTGAATTTAACAATATGTAAATTTCAAAACAATTTTCTTAAGCAGAATATGAAAACAAAGTGCTTTGATTCTTCTGTTAATGGGTGTACTTTGAAACAGGACTTCGTATTTACCCTAAATATTTGGAAAGATGGGCTAAAGCAAACACTGTAAATCCAGATCAGACCGCTCCTATTTGCCATCCAATCACTACCTTTGACATACCCCTGACATATCTCATCCCATAATAAAATGGACTTGAATAAGTTGAGTATTGGCATATCAATCTTTTTTGGGGGAAATTAGGTGTTGTCATTATTTCAGAACAAAAGCTGAATCATCAAGATATGCATATGAAAATAAATAGAAGTTAGAATTTGTGTATGTGAAACACTATGCCCTCAACCATTTGCAGGTCCATTAAAGTGTTGCTCTCTTTTCATAATACATGTAAGACTAGTTTTTTGAGATACATGCTATTTTAACATACTCAATCAGGGACAATACCACTAAAAAGTTAGTTGCATAGTTATGTCAAAGGTGAACCTCATTTAAATACTTTATACATTAATTACCAGCCAGGTTTTTTCATGAGGTATCAACATACCAAATTTCAAGACCCTAGCATGGTTCTAAAGAGGTGAGAGGAATGAAAAAAGTGTGTCAGACTGATGGATGGACAATCAGAGGACCTCAAGGGAGACTGATTTGTTAATTGGGCTATCCTCCTTAAAAAAAAAATGTGACTTACTGTCCTGTCAGCCAAGAAAGACAGTGACAGCACGTTTTGTTTACAAAGTTATTAGGGACTTAGAATTGATAGATCATTTGTGTATTAATCCTATCCTGTGGATAGGATTAATACGCAGGTGATCTCTCGATTCGTGTTAGCTCAAGTGGAATGTACAAGTAAATGTTTTACTTAACAATTGTAAACAAAATATTTCGTCACTGTCACTTTTGGTTGGTACGACAGTACCTAACTTATTGGTTTCCAAATCAAAAGCAACAGCTTACCTGACTGATCCTCCATATTACAAGTTCCTCCACAGGCACAGTTACTTTTATATTGTTGTATGTAGTTTTTATCCTATTGTATGCTGATGATATAGCATTTATTAATTCACAATTCACTTCCTTTTACAACATATCCGTTTCCTTCTATCACCACCCTTAAAGTGTTAATCTGGTTTAAAAGATCTGCTAGGTTAGCACATGATTCAAATGATTTTAACTCTTTCCTTGCTGCTTAGCGGCGACATTTTCGTCTGCTGATAATCTTTCATACAAATTTATCAAAGAAGCAAACAATATGAGCCCTGGCCAGACTGCTCCCAACGGGCTAGTCTGGTCCTGGCCCATATTGTTCGCATTATTTGCTATTTACAGCCAGTTCATGTTCGGCCTGCGCTGTTGTGTCATCTGGCCAACACGATGATAAAAGTCAATGAAATAAACATAAGTTGAAACAGCCCAAAACCATCATGACATGCAATGACAATTCTGTGCATGAAGAGCAAGTGTGGTGGTCGGCTTGCGTTTGTGCGCATTCCGACCAACACCGTTGCTGTTCATAGTATATGGGCAGAAAAAAGTAAAATTCTTACGCTTAAATTTAATCCAAATCACTCGAACCACATTTAAATCCATGTCTTTACCCAGCGGGATAAACTAGGTCTCCACGATTCCCACGTGGAGCTATGCAGTGTTGTGGATGAATGGCCACGGTTTAAATTGGGTCAAGTTTACTACGTGTTGTTATTACTATAGTAAGTCACGTGAGGTATTATAGGCAGTGGCACAGTGAGGACCTCGATGCGACGCAGCATTCGAGGCGTCGCAGCTTGGTCCCCACTGCCCATGTACTATCCCGGAACACCGTTGGCTATCACATGCTGGTATATATATATATACATATATTTATTAATTATTATCTACTTGAGCATAGAAGCACATTTGACAACTGTATCGTGAAAGTTGACTACGGCATTTTTAACATTCAACCATCAAACCAACTGTCGAATATAGCCTTCTATACTAAAAGACTAATGCTTAGCGCTGGGCGGCGTCGATCCGGTTTCGAAGCAACCCGAATCGACTTAGCCTGGGCGCTCTGCGTTAGTAGGGGACTATTCTTCACCCTGTCGCACATCGAAACCTATGTAATTGATAAAGTTCTCTCCGTGAAGTCAACGATAACACTGCACTCTACAGCGCATTCTAACCATACTTCTTATAAAAATTTGCTTCATGCTCCCATGTTTACGTTAACTGTTAAAATGTCACTACAAATGTTTTATAGTAATATTATGGCCCATATGCCATCTGCGTATGGCCTGGGCAAAAATATTATATTTAATAAAGTTCAGTTCAGTTCAGTTCAGTTCAAACAGTTTGGATTGGGATCAGGACCGACAGGATGTCGTCTTGATCTCGATCCAAGCTGTTTGCCACTCTGATAGTGTACGTTCCTGAAAGAAATTTTTGAAAAAGTTAATTTTGAAAAAGTCAACAGACGACAATAAAATCCTGAAAAATTACCCAGAATGCAGAGAGTTAAATTATAGGTGGTATTCTTTGGGGTTACTGAAAACTCAATAATATTTCCCTTCAGAATTTCCTTTGAATTGATTTTAGTAGCAAATTCTCATTAGTAAAGTCTTCGATCTTATTCAAGAATAATCCAACATAAACACCAGTTATAAATTGAAATCCTTTCACCTCCCCACAGGCAGCCGCTAAATTGAATGCATCACCGTTACTCAGCTTAAATACATATTTTCCAATTTTAAAGCATTAATTATTTATACCTGAATGGAGAATTACTTATCCTTGAATATCGAAGTGGAAAATCCGCAACTGTATGTAGGGATGAAAGAAAATCTGAAATCGCAGCCAAAGAATTGAAGAAAATCTGAAAACCACACACGATAGATGGCAATCAAATTCTTTTGCAAGAATTGACAGACACGGATTAATAAGCTGCAGGAAGGAAGTTTTCAATTGCAACCAAATAAGTAGGCCTTTAGTTATGAGTGCATAACAAAAATTTATTTTTCTTATTTTTCAACCAAAACATATGTTGTGGGTACACAAAAAACCTTCTCAATGAAACGGTTCTTGTGAGCACCCAAAACATATATTAAAACTGATGGGTAAGAAAATATTAACAATTTTACGCTCAAATTTTTTGTTTATCTAAACCTATGTCTAAGGCGCCTTTAAATACCGTATTTTACCTAAATGGCACACATTACTCCTATAAGTGCTCACCAAGCACCTTATAGAACCTTTGCAAACAGTTTGGACACAGATCAGGACCAATAAAATGTTGGTAATGATCTGGATCCATCCTAAAATCATCCTAAAATTTTTAGGATGGAAAGTGTGGTTTGACATAAATTATTCACACAATGCGAAATGTTCTAAAATACATGAAAAATAAATATTATAATCCAAAACATGCTGAAAATCATCTATAAATACATCCAAATTTTCAACAGACATGTATAAAATGAGCTGTTAAACACTTCAGAAATAGAAAAATCCTTAATAATTCTGTTAACTGTTCGTTTATGGATAAAATCTATAAATTAGTAGGTTTCCAAATACTTTCAATACTTGTGCAAATATTTACTGAAGACACGTAGGGACAAAACTCTTCTAATCAATTGATCCACCTCGAAATTTGTGTGCTTCTTATGAGTGTTCAATAGTCTTTGAGACCTTGTGAAAATGACATCGGAGAAATTGGATATACCATATTCAACCATACAAGCCCACATGCTCCTATAAACGCACAATGAGTATTTTATGACTTTTCGGTTACTGTAAAGGGGGCAACTCATGAATGCGTAAGGCCAGAGTTTTTTTATTAGTTGATTTACGAACCCTCCTACTGTAATTTTCCCGAAAGTAGGAAAAAAATAAAATTTATTTTCTAAACAATTTTTTTTTTATCCACCGACTCTAAAAATTATTTGTTTGGTTGAAAAAAAATTTTTTTTTTGAGGTTCTGTCTGTGCATTTTTGAGAGTGACACTGTTTAAAGTGATTGTCCTGCCCAGATTTTTAGGAAAATGATGAAATATATAAAGTTTACCTCACTAGTTTTACTGTTTTTTTTCTGGAGATATTAAAAAAAAAAAAATAAAAAAAAAAGCTCTGAAAATGACCAGTTAACTGGTCATTTTCAGTGCTTTTTTATT
The DNA here is from genome assembly GCA_964019695.1 of Loripinus fragilis. Lineage (NCBI taxonomy): Eukaryota > Metazoa > Mollusca > Bivalvia > Lucinida > Lucinidae > Loripinus > Loripinus fragilis. The sequence goes on from OZ026517.1 coordinate 85,707,134, forward strand.
TATTTTTTTTCGTCCCCCCCCCCCCCCCCCCCCCCCCCCCCCCCCGACCCTAAATCTGAAAAAAAATTCCCGTAAATCAACTAATAAAAAAAAATCTGGCCTAATTAGGACTGGTCAGCCTCAGACATAGGTAAAAAATGAAAATGAGGCGCGGTTTTATTCAAAAGTAACTGTATCATCTCTTGCCATTACCTCAGTGTAGACCCAAAACACATTATTTAGTCCTTTAAACGTTAGCAAAATAACGGCATCTGAAAATGTCTATTTAACATAAGCATAGAGGCAAACATTGTGGACCCAGATCAGACTGCTCTTACAGGAGCAGTCTTATCTGGGTCCACACTGTCTATGAGGCATCAAATACTTCAGTGGACAACAAAAATATACGATTTTTTTGTGATTATGCGCTTTAAGGGTTAATAAATGTGAGTTAAGTGTGTATACCATTAGGATTTTCATGAAATGCATGCACGTTTGTGCCACCCAATCAACTTATTAACTCTTCACCAAATTATTAATAGAACCTGATTTCCATTCTTTAGCAAACAAAATAGCCAAATCAGGCCCAGATATGAATATTAAAGTTACCGCCTTTACAGTGGGCAAAAAGTTCTATAATACAACTTCGGATTTTCAGCCAGCCCAGTGATGCAATTTTAATATTATCATGGAATGATTAAATTGATGAAAACAGTGTATACCCAGATCAGCTGGCTTCTGATGATGTGGGTCAACACTATTTTCAAATAGGGTTCTAAAATTTTGAGTGGGTTTATTTGGTTGAATATGGTATTTTACTCAATTTCTCTCTTATATTAACAAATTATTTTAGCCCTTAAAGCACCAAACACGACTGCAGGGGACGTCAAATCTTGCAACATATTTCCTAATTTTTGAAAAAAATAAGGTATAAAATTTCAAGAGAATCGTCTGTCAGCAGAGGATTCTCATGAAATATCATGCCTCATTTGTTATTTTCATAAAGTTGACAGAATTTGAAATTGTCTTCTGCTGCAAATTACAGGTGGCGCTTTATGGGTTAAACAATCTGGCATAATTCAGCTTTTAGATGGGATTTTTGATTCAGAAACAATCCCTAAAATGAGATGTAGATTTTGGGGATCAGGGCAAATCTAGATTTTTTGGATTGGGAGAAATCTAGAGTTTTGAGATTGGGACAAATCTAGATTTTGGTGAATGGGACAGATCTAGATTTTGGGAATGGGACATATCTAGATTTTGGGGATTTAGACAGATCTATCTTTGAGAGATTGTGACAGACCTAGATTTTTAGATTTGGGACAGATTTATTTTGTGTATGTGTGTGTGGTGGTGGTGGTGGTGGGGGGGGGGGGTAAAGACAGATCTAAATTCTGGGATTGGGACAGATCTAGATTTTTGGGAATGGGACAGATATGTCTATACCGGGATGGGGACAGTTCTGGGATTGGTTGGGACAGTGGGGATTGGGACATACCCAGATTTTGGGGTTTGGATCATATAAGATGTTTATGGGGTTAAGTCAGATCTAATTTTAGGGGATCAGTACAGATCTAGATATTTGGAATTGGACCAATCTAGATTTTTGAGGATTGGACATATCTAGATTTTTTGGATTGGACTAGCTCTAGATTTTATGGATTGCATATCTAGATTTTTGGGGATTGGGAAAGATCTAGATTTTTGAAATTAGGACAGATCTAGATTTTGGGATCGCAACAGATCAAGATTTTAGGGTTTGGTTCATATCTGTTTTGGGGATTTGGACAGAGATAGGTATTGGGGATTGGGATTGGTCTACATTTTGAGGATTGGGACCAATCTAGATGTTTGGGATTGGACAAGATCTAGATTTTTGGACTGTGACAGATCTAGATTTTTGGATTGAGATATATCTTAACTTTTGGGATTGGGACAGATCTATATTTTGGGGTTTCAAACAGATATGGTTTTGGATATTGGGATGGGTCTAGATTTTGAGGATCTGGGCAGCTCTAGATATTTTGGGGATTGTGACATCCTGATTTTGTGGATCAGGACAGATCTACATTTTTAGCATAAGGACAGATATATATTTTGAGTATTTAGACAGATCTAATTTTTGGAGGATTTGGGGTAATTTTTTATAGGATTGCGATAGAATTTGGGATTGGGACAGATCTACATGTAAATTGTTTGGAATTATTTCTGAAGGGTCTCACATATACAAAGTAAATATGCTATTTTTTCTATGATAAGCCCGATATTTCATACATTCACTATTTCACATTGTGATATCACAATCCAGAGGACCGTAGGTACTGAAGCGCTTTACTGACACACTGAGTCACAAAAATATTGATGACGGTACACTGAGTCACAAAAATATTGATGAACTTAATATAACGATTTACAATGTGATGATTAACCTGAGATCATCCTTTGAATAAACTTTGTAAGGTGCATATCACTAATGAGATGCCAAGACCAATGTTAATTGGCCCATTAGCCCCCCATTCCACTGGACGGCGATTCCACTATGCTCATGGTGATTACAGCTTTTCTCTAAAATTATTCCAAATTGCCGCTGAAGCGTAGATAACCACACAATTTTGGGACTTGACGCTTCCAGTAAGCTCTCACTACACTTCTGCTACGACCCCACTATGACAATGAAGATCTGGCTATGCTTAGTCTACGCTGATGGAGATGCAGCTGGGACCTTGCTACAACCTAGGCGATGGAGCTACGCTTTCGTTGAGCTTTTGTATTCTTTCTATTCAACTGATTTACGTTCAGTTGAATGTCAACGATAGACGCGCATAAAAGTCGCTATGCTTCAGCTGGCCATTATGAACCACAGACTTATTATGTTGGATTATCGGAGGTCCAGGCAAGACAGGGTCTGAGGGCCAAAAGGTCCTGGGTCCGTCCATGATCATCTGCAGACAGATGGCTACAATGTGGGCACCATGACCAACTAATAAGAGCAATGAGCATGGAAGATAGCTCTTCATTCTTCAATAACACGAGAATGGAACCGCTCTGACAGAATTGGTCCTAGAATTCAAAAGAGCTACACCACCTTTAGGAGAGCACTTGAACAAGGCCTTGAATTGGCCAGAATGCCAAGAGTGTAGCGGAAGCGTGGTAGAAGCATCAAGGTTGGCTGTGCTTAAATAGCACAGTCGCTGAGGAAGCGCGTTTGTCGTAGCAGTGTCATAGCAAGAGCGTACAGAGCGTAACAATGTCGTGCAGAGCATAGCTGCATCAAGGATGAATAACTCAGCGATTTTGCCATGATGTGATGGCGATTGTGCTACAGTGCTCACGATACCGCCGCATTACAGCTACACTCACGAAGATCTTACTGTGATGTGACTACCCTTCAGCTGCGCTTCGAGTCCACAGGGACGTCGCTACGCAAATATTGAGCCGGTCAAAACAATCGCCGTGAGGTGGCTATCATGAAGATTCTGATACACTTCTACTACAACCTAGGCCCTTCTACTATGCTTCTACTGTGCTCTTGCCCTTTCTGTTACGAGTCATGTCATTTGAACCAAAATTTAGAATTGTAGCGGAATCGCTGTCCAGTGGAATGGGGGTTTTAGTTTCAAAGACAAATATTTTTAATAATTTTTACCTAACATGGCATGGAAGACATTTTGGTCACGCGACATAGACATTATAGTCGTATTATGGTTGTCTAATCCAAAACCTTGGCCCAAAGGTCAGGTTAACCCTTTAGCTCATAAAGACAACTTTTCACACCTTTGCAAACAGAGCAGACCAGATCAGCAGCTCTTGTAAGAGCTGCCTGATCAGGGACTACTCTGCTTATGGATATAATGATTAGATATGATCCTACACTAATGGACCTGACAAGTAATTTCTTTGTTCTATGTACTAACATGAAAGTTTTTATTTATTTAATTATTCATAGTGGTTGGAGCTCAGCATGAATTCATGAAGGAAATGGTTAATAGAGCCAGAGAAGCTCAAGTTTGGGAAAATTAGCATGGCAAACTACTAGATTGGGAAATGTTCTAAACAAACTACAATTTTTTTTTTATTATATCATACCAGATTCATATACAAATAGGTTACAGTAAAATAATACATGTACTGAATATGTAATTGATATTCACAGTCTGAATTGTTAAAAAAAATTGTTCATATCTGAGTTGTTTACTTGTTAAAAATTCAATTTATATTCACCCTTTGCCAGTGGCAGTACATCACAATACTTTCTGTGGCCCTACTTTAATAGGGTTAATTTTGGTGCATGTTTGTTTGGTTTGATTCTTTTATGTCCCAGTCAACAATTTCCTGTTATGTCGGGACAGGTCTTCATGGGTTGAACCAGTACTTACAAAATGTAGCAGGGATTAATGTGTCTTGCTCAAGGACACAACGCAGTGCTAAAACCCGCAACCCCTTGATCTCGAGTCAAGTACTCTACCAGTGAGCCACTGCACTCCTTTATTTTCAGTGCAAAGAAGGAGTCAATTTTATGGATGTTTGGGGATTTAAAAAAAATCGTAGAAGGGATTAAGCTGGGCCCTGACAGTAGGAGAATTTGTTTTGTTTGTTTTGTTGCTTTACGTCCCAAGTCAACAGCTATGGTCATTGTGGGACGGTCAGTTCACCTAACCACACTTTTTCCTGGGCAGGCTTGAACAAGCGGCTAACCAGTAATTTGTGCACATACTTTCGCTTGTAACTGACAACAACCCTTCTTGAATGAATCAGCGGAAGGGAAGAGAATGACCGTAGAAATGGATCTGCAGTCAGACACCCATCTGTAGCCAGACATGTTACCAACTGTGCTAAGCAGCCCGGTAGGAGAAAGTGACTTATTCTGAGGGAGAAGTGACAGTCAGATAGGGAGATGTTATAGTGCGCATTGTGCACAATTACAGCATTTTGGTCAATTAAGGAAACAATTTAGCTGTTGCACATACTGTTGCCATTAAATTGAAGGAGAAAAAAGCAAATTCAAGAGAATTTATGTCCCCCGCGACTTTATGTTTGTCTTTGAATATATGAGCTATCATGAAACAAGTAAGTTAATTGACTTAAGTTCACAGAACAGAAAACAAGAAACAAACTAAATCTGAGAATTTTATCCTTAGCTCATCCATACCTTCAGGCAATGCCATAAGCACATACAAATGTTTCACAAAGAATTGTATAAAACTGTAGGATTATTTGCACTCACAAGGTACTACCTTTATATAGACATTGATAGCACTGCTAAGTTTCTAAGTTCACCTCCTGGAAAAAGTGACAAAAATTAATCTGAGGATTATATAAAAAAACACCCGCACATCTTCTGACCATGACTAAAGCACCTGAATAGTTTAAAAAGAATCGGCATAAAACTTTGGGAGGAGTTGCACATACAAGGTACCCACTATCTATTCACTTTGAATGACTGAATGTAATAATGTCTGGAAAATGACTACTGTAAGTTCAACTTGTAAAAAAGGTGACAAAAAATACGGTAAATCTTGTATTAGTTCGTACACTCGAATAGTTCGTACACCATAAATTATTCATGACAGGTCAGCTCAAAATGTCATGTATTAGTTCGTACAGTGGTCATTTTCCTATTTGTAATTTTTAATAGTTCGTACACAACGTTTTTTTCCGTTCATTTGGTCAATCGGTGTGTCTGTCTACGATGCTTTCGTTTTTCGTCGAGCACGTCAGTTAACAAACATATCAGCGGAACAGGAGCGTTACGCCTGCCAGTGCGATCGTCAGTGTCGCTTATGCGCGTGCATCCAGCATTGATGCATGACAAACTTTTATTCAATGATAAACGCTAGGTTCAATGAACGTCGGACTGATGCAAATCGCGGAGATATTTTGTCCAGTCATGACAAAAATCAAATACATGTACACAACCACGCGCGCGTGCACACAGAGTCCTACTTTAGCCTTTCTGGCCTTTCTGTGTCATAAATATGCCCAAGCGTCTTTTTTTTTTGAATCACTGGATCCGAGCATGATGAAACCATATCGGCTGGTGTTTATCATAAATGTCAGGGGAGCCTGTGCTTTTGTGCAATCTCGTCGGATAACTCAAAGTTTTGGAGTGGATGAAGAATATAGACACCTACGTACTCCCACTAATTAGTTGTGCTTTAAATGTGCGTGCATCAATTTCATTTCTAAGTTTCACCAAAACGCGCACGCAATAAGCGTACTAAAATAACTATATACATTGTATATCCGATGGGACTTCTTATCAAACAAAGACGACACTGATTAGCCTAGCGCGGCGTCCTCATGAAATTGTATTATGGGTCTTACACATTAAATGATTCCTGTGGATCATCACACGTACGCACAGACGCACAAACCAAGATGAAAAGTGATTTATGCATGCTTCTGCATCATGCTTTATATACTAGCCAGTTCATGAGATTATGGTACCTCTCGCACATGCAACCAGCGAAGGCTCAGACGAGCCTGCACATCCGCACAGTCATGCCAGGGGCATAAATGCTCACATACAAGGAATGTAGATGAAGTTGTGCATGTCTAAAGTTAGGCTTATAGTCCCACTAACACCGCAACAATTGCTTGCTTTCAGATAAGAAAAAAATGGTCGGAAAAGCCTCTCGTTTACCGTCCGTGTATATTTAAATTTGCAACTTAGCTTGCGAGAAAACAACAAAGGCGCAGATTAGCCAGCGCACCTGCTCAGTTCTACCAATTATCTCTAGAAAGTATGATAGCTAAACCTGCTACATGCAAAAAATAAATAAAAATTCCAGTCAGACATGCGTGCGCGGATCCAGACAATTCCAACGGGGGTGGGGGGGGAGGGGGGGGGGGGGGTGGGGGGAGGGTCGAATTACTTCTCGAGGGAGGTTCGTACCAGCTTTTCTTCTAGGAAACAAATGGCAACTCATGATTTTCATGGGGAGGTCCGGACCCCCTGCCCCCTCTGTCTCCGCCCATATCAGAGTTTCAAACAGTTTGAATTCACATTTTATTTATTTATTTTTTTTGCTGGGCCTGGTCAATTCACAAAACGTCTGCTAATTATATCAGCTGACGCCAAGGGCAAAGACAGCATGATCCTTTTTAAGATCAAAGAGACCGCGCACATCAATTCCGGCCACGTGTTGTTTTAAAGTTTGGGGGTCGCACGTGATGATGGCCTTGACGCAAGAAAATGTACATTAGTTTTTACATTAAACAGTGGCCCATGCGTTATGAACAAGTCGAACAGGATTCATGCGCGGATCCAGGATTTTTTGTCAGGCGGAGGGGGGGGGGGGGGGGGGGGGGGGTCGAGGCCCGACGGCCAGAAAACAGTCTGGACAATGTTTTTTTAGTCATCAACTTATTTCAACTTATTTTACAGTTTACAGAGTGGACCCAATGGTTTTATTACAGAGGGGAAGAGGGGGTCCAACTTCTTCCAGGCGCGGGGGGTGTCCAAAGAAACCCATATAACTTGTGATTTTCCAGGGGGGGGGGAGGTCCGGACCCCCTAACCCCCCTCTGGATCCGCACGTGAGGTAGCCTGACGCCACTGTTTGCTTACAGAATCATGGTCTATCAAAATTTTAATAAAACTGAAAAATACCACCCAACGACGACTAAACGGAAAAAAGCTATCTCCTGCTGGTCGAGATAGCAAGTGCGGATCCAGAGAGGGGTCCGGAGGTTCGGACCCCCCTGGAAAATCACAAGTTATATGGGTTTCTATAGGGTAGTATATATAGCTCTATAGTTTTCTTCGAAATTAACCATTTGACTTCAGTAAAATAAGCATGAGGATTAAAAAAACGTTGTCAGGGCTTTTTTTGTCATATTGACCCGCACCCCCCCCCCCCGGCCGAAAAATCCTGGATCAGCGCATAGAAAGCAATTAGCAAGGTGTACACGGGATAGCATGGTGTTCAAATAGCAGTGCAAAGACTAGCATGTGCATCCAACCCTGTTTCTGGCTGTAAAAGAGTCAGTCAGCCTCAAATCACGAAAGACAGATTTTCTCATGTAATGGCTTTTCCATGGTCAAGCGACCGAAGATGACAAAGTACGGGAATCCGGTTCTACATTGATTGCCATTATCATAATCTTAGAATGCTAACAGCCTAACACCGAGCTATATTGGGTCCGAGCTAACACGTAAGGGGGTGTGCGAACAAGCTGAGCATGTTATGTCGCCACAAGGAATACGACGTATGATGAAGACTCGAACCAACCAACCTATGCAGAAATATAGGTGTTCATACAAAGCCTTTAAATGGAGTAAGCATTCGCAAAAACGTAAGTTGTGGGTCTTTTTACAATATGAAGGCAGAGAAATGTACTACTCTGATTCGTGAGAGTTCTGCGTTCCAGTTGTTCATATTTCATTAACCATATCTACATTAGTTGCTGGTTCCCTGTCTACAGGTGGTCAGTAAGGTAAATACAGGTAACCAGAACCCCCCCCCCCCATTTCCAGGTATTGGGGGGATACTGGTTACCTGTTTTTCCATTACTGACCACCTGTAAAGGGGGAACCAGCAATTAATGTAGATATGGTGAATATTTAGAAGTCGCCACTTTCATTTTCAGTTTTCATTCCAAATCAGTGAGTGTACGCGTACGTATAACCTGTTGGACTGAATGTACGTACATGTATTGTCTTGTCTACTTCTATGCTGCATTTTCGAGGCTTCTAAGAAAATAAGAATCTACATCATGACCAAAAACGAAAGCTGCGATATACATTGCTCTGTTACGTTGTAGAGCTTGCCGTCGGTAGTGAACAGAAGTTGTATTTTTGTTATGATTCCTCGGACCCAGTGGGTCCGAGTATGATTCCAATCAAGACAATCGTCATAGAACAAGTCCGACGTGACATCTCTTCCGTAAAGCAGGCCTATGTAAAGTTGGCATGTAACCGGGTGATATCGCCGGTATATCGCACATTGCATGTGAGTCGGTTGAAACGGCAATCCGGACTTTTATGTTTGGTTGTTTATTTTCAATCTTTCACCATGCTATTAAGAATGTTAGTTTAATTGAAAATACTGATCAGACATTCAGCCTGTAATTAGGCTAAAAGGATAAACAGAAATTCCTCCCTCTTTGGCAATTTTCGCATGTTTTTGGTCCCGTTTTTCGATCTTCAGAATTTCATTTTATTAGTTAGTACAGTCCCGTTTCTCAGGAAAATATTTTTTATTAGTTCGTACACAGCGAAAAATAATTATTTTTACTGTACGAACTAATACAAGATTTACCGTAATCTGAGGATTATATCCACATGATATGCACATCTTCAGACCATGAACCAAACACCTGTAAAGTGTCAACGGAATTGGCATAAAACTGTAGGAGTAGTTGCTGACACAAGATACATAGTATCTATTCACTTTGCCCACAAAAATGAACCATGCCCACAAAAATGACTACGGTAAATGTTCTAAAATTTCGAACACTCTAAAATTACGAACACCTAAAATTATCGCCGAAAATAATTTTCAAAACATCCTAAAAAATCGAACACTGACCATTTTTGGAAAAGTAAATTTCTAAAATTACGAACACAAGTTATTTTCGGCGGAAAATCGATGTCCGTTTATGCTCGGTTTACTAATACCGTACAGCGACATTTGGAAGCCTCCATTCTACTTAAATGGGTAATCTGGCACGTGACGTTCTTTTTCGCATGCCGAGCGCAAGACTATAGTTTTTGTCTGCTAATTGTGCGATACATGCTTTCAGATAAGATCAAAGGCAAGAGCGCATTAAACGCACGGACTTTTCTACATGAACGTGACATAGTTCATGTATATTATTGGTTTAAACAGTACAGGCTCAAATATTACCTATCCGTCAGCAATGGTCATTAACATGGTCACAGGGCAAGGATTAGGAGTTGCATTTACCGCGAGAAAACGCCCATCTAAGCTTATGTTCACCATGAAAGACTTAGGTCATACGCTGCCGAACATTTGTGTAGATCTTACTACTTTAAAAAAAAGCCATGCTGACCACAGCGTTAAACAACTGAGTAAACTTGCTAAGTTAGTTTGCTTATACAAACTAATATACAAAAGGGCCTTTTTTCCAAGTTGTGGTTTGAGTCGCGAGACACAAAATTAATCCATTCAACATAAAAGCGGTAATGCTTGACATACCAGAGCCATCAATGCTGAATTGAGAATGCAGACTTGCGCATGCTCGTCTGAGTCTTTGTCGCACGTTGTAAGAACCAAAATATTATAAAATTATGTCCGTCGACAGTTTAATTTCAATCGAGCCGGTTCACACGCACTTCATGCATGCGCGGATCCAGAACATTTTGTCAGAGGGGGTAGTGAGAGAGGACCGAAATGCCACTAAAATGGACCACCATCGGCCCGTCAGTGAAACGCCTTTGAAATGGCATTTTGCTGCCGTGTCAATGGCCCACCATTGAACGCTGGCATGGTAGCTTTGTGATTTTTAGGGGATCCGGATCAATATTGCTTGGAAATCCAATATATTTTGGTGATTTTTCAGGGGGGGGGGGGGGGTCCGGACCCCCTGCCCCCTCCCCCTCTGGATCCGCCAATGGCATGCATCTGAAAGAAGGTACTTGTCTGAAATGTTCCGTGATCATCGGACGCAAAGTCGGACTAGATTATAACTCTTGGTATGCTTGTTTGATCAGGCACGTCGGACGATCATCTGTCAAACTTTGATAGCAGGTCGTAAAAGTAGAGAGAGAGAGCGAGAGAGAGGGGGTGGGGGGGGGGGCACACGAATCTTTTGTTTTGGCTTGGTTCCTTAGAATATCGAAAAACAATATTGGGTCAGTCAATCTGCTTCCGATGAGGACCCAAAATCCAAACTTGTCGTGCGCATCGGCTTTTGTACGGCAAAGTCGGACATTCCACAGTATTAACGCTTTGTGTACTTTCAATCGCATGCACACATTTTTAACTTGACGATACATTCTATCCTGAATACCATTCGGGTCTGATCTGGATCCAAACCGTGTTTGCAAATGTAAAGAGAGAGAGAGAGAGAGAGAGAGAGAGAGACTGGTGCAGGCACGTCAAAGTAAACATTGCATCGGCGGATCGACAAGTAGAGAGAGAGAGAGAGAGAAAGAGAGAGAGAGAGAGACTGGTGCAGGCACATCAAAGTAAACATTGCATCGGCGGATCGACAAGTAGAGAGAGAGAGAGAGATAAAGGTAGGTGTGTGTGTGTGTTCTTCTTGAATTTCGTCAGTTGTTTTTTTTTACTCTGGGAACTCGCCTACGTATTTCAAAGTTTTGTGTCGATCTTTGCAAAAAAAAATCTGATCGTACGACATGTCTAGCGGTTTCAATTTTTTTAGTACAATTTCGGACCCAAAATTACTCGGTCCGAGATACAATATTAACTGGAATTCGAAGTCTGCAGAGCGAGCAAAAGCGTTTTGGTTTTTTGAAGGAAGAACGAATTAGTGTAGTGATTCATCGGTAGTCCGAGACGAGTGAACATAGGAGACCCGGCTTATCGAATAGTTTTAATCAGTGGACTTTTATGACTTGTAAGTAAATTGAGTTACATAATATGCACGTGCCTGGCTCTCGACTTGGCGAATACCGCACGCGCTGGATATTTTACTGACTCAGTCCGCATGAATTTAGCGGCGGTTTTAAAGAAAAAAGAGGAGATAGCACTGAATCATATCGCCGTGTTTTCAACACGTTTCTACCACATTTTGACATGCATATATACCGTTTTTTCTCATGATAAAGCTCACATTCTAAAATTTCGAACACTAGCATCTTTTCACAAACGTAATTTCTAAAATTACGAACAGCGGGAAAAACAATTATTTTTTAGTGTTCGTAATTTTAGAATATTTACCGTAAGTTCATTTTGTAAAAAAAAGCGGCAAAAAATAATCTGAGGATTATATTGAAACAATATGCACATCTTCAGATCAGGACCTAAAATATAAAACACCCTAAAAGTTTCACAGGAATCGACATAAAACTGTAGGAGAAGCTGCATACACAAGATACCTAGTACAATGTATATTCACTTTGGCAGCTAAAATGACTTGGTTCATTTTGTGAAAAAGTGACCAAAAAATAATCTGAAAATTATAGTCTAAACAATATGCACATCTTTAGAGACAGACCATGACTTAAACATCTGTAAAGTCTTAAAGGAATCGACATAAAACTGTAGAAGATGCATACACAAGATACCTAGTATCAATTCAATCACTAAGTTCATTTTGTGAAAAAAGTCACAAAAAATAATCTGAGGGTCATATCCAAATGATATGCATACCTTCAGACCATGAAGTAAAGTTTCGAAGGCATAGACATAAAACTGTAGGTGTTGCATACACAAGATACCTAGTATCTATTCACTTTATCTGGAAAAATGACTTTAGTTCATTTTGTTATAAAAGTGACAAAAAATAACCTGAGTATTTTATCCAAACAATATACACCCCTGTAAAGTTTCAAAGGAATCTGCATAAAACTGTAAGAGAAGTTTGGTACACAAGATACCTACTACTTGAAGGGTAGGTATGGACAGAATGCTGAATACTGTGTCCCCTCGTTTTTCATCCAAAAGGAGGGAGACAATAAGATGCAATGGTAGTAGATTGTCACCGTGTAGCTTATGTGTGTGGTGACTGAATGAAATTTGTTGTGAAGATTGGATTTTTTTTTCAAAATTGGGGAAAAAAGTCTAAGGAGCCAAATTTCGGCCCCTGAGAATATAAAAAAATCCCTGTAACCCATTGTTTACTAGATATCTCTATAAGGGTACCCTGGGTAACTGCTGACACAGATCAGAAGAGGCATAATGCAGCATCTGATCAGGGTCTACACTGTTTATTGAGAAATGTTTATCTGTAGAATTACAACAGACATGCCCAGCTGACATCCCTACTGCTGCTGCTAGGAACATTATTCATGCAGTTATGATTATTTATTTTATGACACGTCTTAACCCTTAAAGCACTGATCGCAACAAGTCGTCTGTTTTTCTAATCTGCTGAAATATTTAAGAAGCCTCTATGGCAAACAGTGTGGACCCAGATCAGACTGCTCCTATCCTGTTTGCTTCTATACTTAATTCGTCAGTAATGTAAGGCAATTATTTGCAGCAGCAACTTCAGCAGACGACATTTTCAGATGTATTTTTTTCTTGGCGCTTTAAGGGTTAATACTTGCTGGTTGGTGTGCTGTGAATGCTGCTTAAGCACATGGCACAAAACTTTTTATTTTATTTTTTACTTTCTCAATGAGTTTATACTATTAATAGGCTACACTGGTATATGTGATGTTCGGTGGTTAACGTATGTTTCACATGTTTCAACTCATTAGTCACTTGGAATTATTGACTTGTGAAGACAGAAAAGGTCACTAATCTATGAGTCTGCACATGTATACGAGCTCTATCACAACATCCAGCCAAACAATTCTGAACGTTTGTAATCACCAGTAATAAGGTACCATTTACCGATCGGCTACAAAGAATTGAATCAATTTGGAAGTTTTATGTAAATGGTAATTTTTAAGGCAGTGGCTAGAGGTACGGATCCGTACCCCTAGCCTGGGAGGCTAGGGATACGGATCCGTACCCCTAGCCTGGGAGGCTAGAGGTACGGATCCGTACTCCTAGTATATTCTACCATGTCAGGCTACAGGTACAGACATATAACCCTGATGAGAAGCTATCATGATTAATATAGCTTGATTAAACAAAAACTCGTGTTGCAGATTTACATTTGTTTGTCCGCCAGCTTTGATCGATAAAGGGAAGCTACTCTATTTACTGTGACGTCATATGTCATATATATAATTCAAACAAGTATAAGCTTATACAAAAGGGTTAAAAAATAACGGTGAAGTTAAAAAAAAAGAACATAATTCTATATATATATTTTCTTATCCTTAACAGACCATGAGTAAAAGAAATTAATCACCTGTAACAAATCAATTATCTTCTCACCAGCAATTATCTTCTCATCTTCAATTAAAGTAATCAATTAACTACTCGTTGGCAGCTGATGAGTGAGATGAGTGAGCAGTGTCAAATAAGCTCACCTGTACTTAACTAAGTAAGTGTGCTGGCTGGGTTTATTTGTTAGGACCTTTAGACGTATGGATAAACTTAATATTTTTTAGATCGTTAAGGTACTTATGTTACTTCTAAGCACGAAAAAAATATAATAAAATTGTACGAACTGACGAACGGACATATGGACGGGTGGTGTGTAAAATTGTATTTTCTATCACGTTTAACGTAAGTTTTTGGTGCTCAAAAGAACCTTCTCATCGTGAAGACTCTTTTGCGCACCAAAAATGTGTATATGAAAATATAATAGTTGATTTACGCATTATATCAAAACTAACATCAAAACTAAACATAAAAAAGCGGGCAAGGGTCGGCCCGCCAGCGAAATACCATTTGAATGGCGTTTTGCTAGCAGAGCGATATTGGTCCGACATTGTGTGCTGGCTAGGTTTATTTGTTAGGACCTTTAGATTTATGGACAAACTTAATATTTTTTAGATCCTTAAGGTACTTATGTTACTTCTAAGCACGAAAACAAATAATAAAATTGTACTGACTGACGAACGGACAGACGGACGGGCGTTGTCTAAAATTGTATTTTCTATCACTTTTAACGTAAGTTTTTGGCGCCTAAAGAATTGAACATTTTCTTCCTTCTGATACTACTGGATGGCAATTTCTAAAGAGGAAAAGTCCTCAAACTGTTTCCCTATGTTCAGCGTTTTAGCCATTTTGACAAAGTGAGACTGAACATAATTTTCTTGGGAGTTTTATAAATGTGCAGCGAGAATTAGGCGGTTACATCAAATAGTTATTATTATATCTATAATAATAGGTCTAGATACTGTTTGTAGGATTAGGCTAATTAAGGACGTTCTTCTGATGTCTGTGAGGTTGGACATTAAAATATTCAGCCAATCATTGTAATTTGTTCTTTTAAGTTTAAAGGTGCCTTTGTAGTGCGTCATGCCGACCAATAAATCACAGAATGTTGTTCGCACCCTCGCTAATGAACAAACCGAAAGTGAAAACAGCAAAAACAAATCATTAATAACAAGTTTAATTTGATTTAATAATAATAATAATAATAATAATAATAATAATAATAACAACACAACATAAATCCCGCACCACTTGTTCAAATTCCGAATTCGTGTTTCGTTTTTATATTTACTATACAGAGTTATCCCACATTACAAATGGCGACTTACTGGATTGCTATTTCATAACACAACAACAAGGTACTTTCTAACACTTATCATCGTGATAATTTAGAATTTCTCATCAGGGTTATATGTCTGTACCTGTAGCCTGACATGGTAGAATATACTAGGGGTACGGGTCCGTACCCCTAGCCTCTGAGACTAGGGGTACGGATCCGTACCTCTAGCCACTGCCAATTTTTAATTTTAGGGACTTTGTGTAAAAGTTTACAAACGTGGCAGCCCTATTCAGTACACAGAACAGGTGTATGAACTAATTATCATGATTATAAACAAGTAGCCAATATGTTCCTGCAATCAATAAAATATACCTGAGGAGTGAGAAAATACTGTCATTGGACACAGTAATAATTTTACAAACACCATACAAGCATCAGCTTACTTTCGCTCATTGGTCATTCACGCTTGCTTGCCGGTGTTACAAAACATCACAAGCACATTACCAAAAATCCGTATGTTGCATGCTTTGCTAGATGGCACAACTGGAATACAAGGGAGTCCTGGGACATCTGAACTGTCATTTTAGGGCGTTCCCAGGTAAATTCTCAAAGTAAAAACGGCAAAAACTTCCACTGAAAAAACAAACTGATTTTTGGAGGGACATTTTATTATATTTTTCGAACTGACTGATACTCTGGCGTTTAATTAAATCAATTATTTTAAAAAGTGTGACCTAGAAGAGACTTCAATTCCGCTCACTAACATGGCTGTCATTAGATTTCGCGACTCATGAATTAAAAATCTCAGCGTTTTTAATTTTGTGAGCATGAATTAGCGGGCCACACCACAATGCATTTTACCTGTTGGCGAAAATGTATTGTTTCTCATTTGTAAACGAGTATATGTTTCTGCTAAATGGAATAACGACTCTTTATCTCCTTTTCTTTCAAAATTTGGTTGTTTACAATTTTTCGCAGCTGTCAAAACCGGAAACCAGAAAATTTGGTTCATCTATACACCGAAATAGATCCACTAAACACCGAATTGACTTCAAGGCTTGGAACGCGCATTGTCGCAAACAGGAGGCTCGCTAGTACGAACTAACCTGTCGCCTTTCGCTCGGTCCACACTGGGATCGAGCCGCCATTTTTATTAAAAATATATAATGCGATCACTGCTTGCATGACTCGGGGCTTGAAATCCAGAAAATATTGACTAAAAGACAAATGATAAACTGTCAAAAATTTAACTTTTTGCTATTTTTAACAATAAATTCTGTCACTACAGCAGTGCGAGAATTGAACGGAACTAGCCAAATATCGCTAGTTACCCATGATGCAAAGGGCGAAATGCGAGAGATCTAGATGAGGTATTGTAAGGTCTCACGAGAATGTGGAACGCGGTCTGAACATAAAAAGCCAACAAGCGCAAAATACGCATTTTTTCATTAAAAGAGAGAGAGAGAGAGACTTTGAATCTGTCTGCCATTTTACCATATCTGTACTTCTATAGATGCACTCTCGCTGCAGCCATACACATTATTTACTTATGTATTTTCCTCGAGTGTTTACCTATTAAAGGGAAAACTTACACCTTTTTTTCAAATACATTAATTAAAGAGCTTATGGTAGGGCAAGAATAATCCCTCATTTAATGTTTGTGAATGCTCTTCAATTAGCCTGTAATAAATAACTTTTGCTTGTCAATGGGGTCTGGCCACTTTCAGGCCATGAGCTATACACAAGAATACTTCGAAGCACTACCACCTGCTTACACACTACCCAAGCAGAATTATAAATCTTTTCAAATGGCAAAAATAACAATATTTCAGAGTATTTTTTTGCAGTGTGTGCATTGATGAGTATATTTTGATACATTGTCGCTATTTAATAATAATTATAATTCTAAAATTTAACCATTAAAGTACTAATTATTACTTTAGCAGACGACATATTTTGAAACAGTTTTCTTCATTTTGGCTACAAAAAAGACAGAATAAAATCAAATGAAACTTATCTAAAAAAAACCTTTTTCTTTTGATAGCTGTAACATTCTAATGTGCATTGATCTGGCCGTTGAATGTAATTAAAACAGAATGTCCATTATCCAATACTGAAATGAAGAAATATATGGAACCCACTGAAAGGTGCTGCTTGAATCATTTAGCTGACCTGCATATTTAGGTAAACTCAGGTTAAGGCGTATCTGTTTAATGCCAATAGCTGTAAGATGGCTGCTCCCATATGTTTAGATAAACGCTATAAATACTTCTGTAATTACCTTAGCAGATGAATAAATGATCTGTGAAAATTAAATCAGTACATAATTTAATATTTATTTTTGACTTAAATAAAATGTTAAAAATCATTAACATACTCTTTAAGCTTACATATGTGACATTATTAAAGGAGACAGGGGGACAGATGCACCAGTTTCTGTTTAAAATAAGTTCCAACATTTTATCAAGAATGGGGACCACCGCCCCATACCCCTGCAACATTGTAAATAAGTATGTTAAAAACATATAGAACTTCAATATAATTATATTTGGGTTCAAGCTCACCTTAAAACTTAGTCAAACTCAGTATAGAACGGGAAAAGTGCAGTCTAACCATCCTAGACACTATAGTTACATGTATTGTACAGTCAAAGACCAAAAGTAATTCCACAAAATTAAATTTCTATTAACTTTAATGCATTTTTTTATCTTATAGGAATGACTTTATTGTGTGATATCAAGTATGATTCAATGGCAATTACTTTGTAATTTTTGTAAAGCTAAATAATAGGTGCATGCACTGTACAATTTAGAGCAGGGTCTTTCTGACCTGTTTAGATGAAGTTTCGAACGTACAATGGTTTAAACTTTTACAAATTTTGGAAATGCCACTTTTCCATTGACGTCAATGGTGATGTTGTCCAAAAGTTGTCCAAAAATCTTTCAAATTGTTTAAACCTTTGCAGCCTTAAAATGCACGGATGAAATGCAATGGAAATTAAATAATATTGCCTTGTTTATTTAACTTTCAAATGACACCAAAAGTATATTAATATGTTGCCTAGCTATAGCGTAGTAATTTTTCCTTACAAACGTGAAAATACATCGCAGTATGACGTTGTGTAATTACTTTTGGTCCCTGACTTTATATATCGACACTGTGACGACGTAGTCCAGCAGCTGGTTCCAATTGCGTGTCCCGGACGGGAAGAAGGAGCATCGACAAGTATATGTTCTACAGTATAGTGGTAGGTAGTGCATGAAGTTGCCTCGTGTACTGACAGTGACTAGATGAAGAAAAATTGTAGCTGAGATGTGTAATCCTGTAGGTATCATCACCAGCTTTGCCTCATAAGGTTTCCCATCCAAGGTTGGAGATTATGTACGATATACTGCTTGCAGTACGGTTGTCCCCTGTTACAAATCTAGCAGCCTGGTGCGGGACGGTTTCAAACTTGTTGGTGTTTGACTATGTGTAGAGGTCCCAGGCTGATGAAGCATATTCCAGGATGCGCCTGACCAAGATTTGGTAGCTCTTCGCTTAAGTGTGTAGTAAAAATTTCTTCTCAGGAACGCTAGGCTGATATTGGCCTTCTTTATTGTTTGGTCTTTATGGGCATTCCATGAAAAGATTTCTGTAAGTACTTCACGGATTAAACGATGGCGATCTGGCCATCTTGGATGGTATGAGAGCCAGTCATCTGAGTCATCCTCTTGCAGATTCTGACGACCTCGCGCTTTAGTGGCTTGAAGGGCATCTAACAGTCCTTTCCCGGCCTCTAGACGACTGAGGTCTTCTTGCAGTATGCTGTGATCTTCTTCAGTCCAACATGTAAAATGATCTGTATAGTAGGATGTCGTCGGCCGCAAAAAAGCCTGGCGGTTTAGGAGACGTTATTTGGGAGTTCATTTATGTAGATGAGGAATAGCATAGGGCCACGGACTGTGCTACTGACTGAACAGCATTTAGAGTGTCTAAGCTTAAAAGGAGGCTGCACATGCTCGTCTGAGTCTACACTTGTCAAAATCTCACATTGCTGGAAATCACATGTCACGGCTCATTTTTCAATAACACACGCACACGTACTGTAGTGTCCTAATTAGGAGGGCCAAATCACAATAGAGGTTCCAGTGTGTAAGAGATAGTGGTGCAGTAACCAACCAAGACTGGCTCCAGTCCTTAAAACAATTTTTCATCAACGTGTCGTATCATATACTTGTAACCAGTCTAACTCTGATGTCTCTGTTTTAAAACAGAGCCATCAGAGTTAGACTGGCTACAAGTATATTATATGACACATTGATGAAAAATTGTTTTAAGGACTGGAGCCATTCTATACCCAACCTAACCTTCCCTAGCCAATGACTGGCCAGCTATACAGAAATCATGTTTCGAACCTTTAAGACAACATATGAAAAAGAAGGGAGCCTTAGACACAGACTTAAGCTTGCAATGTGCGGGCAGACACTTTAAATGCTCGATTGGCACAAAGCATTAAAGTGGATGAGGAGTAGAACCTAATACTTTACCGAAGCTGTATCAGTAAGAAAGAAGGCAAAGCTCAGGAATCCATACAATCAAGCACCACACCTAACCCAGGACACCACATGGGAAAGTAACAAAAACACAATAAAACATCACAAACAAGAGAGCCGAGATGTATATACACTATTCGTTCCCCTTTCTTCGAAGTTTCACAAAACGCTCCCTGATCAGCAGTCACGCCAATGATGCTTTTAAACTCTTTGCTTATTAGTGTCGCCTTTGTAAATAGGTCTGAACCCAGATTAGGACCGACAGCACGTGAGCATGAACTCAGTATACACAGGACGTCGAGATAATGTCGAATCGATCATGACACAACGATGTGAATCTGCTTTCATTTTGACGCCGTGTGCGTGCAGGGGCGTGATGATGGACGTCATTATGACGGCTTGCGTAGGCCTGATTACCTTGTCCTTCTACGAATTTAGGCAAAGACAACAAACAGTAAGAACGCAAAGAGCGTATTTTGAGTTAAAGTATTTTAAAATTGTAAAATGCGCGACGTTAAATATTCCCACAAAATGGCGGCCAAAAAATGCGCCAAAAATTAACTATTTTTAACGCTATTTATTCTGAATTTGTACTTAATGACATTGTATTCTTGCTATATATCTAGGTTCTTTGGCCTTTAATCGACAATTTTCACTTTTTGAAAGCGTTTAATTACATTGCTCTGTGCACGAAATCAAGCTCTGAAATGCACTACCATCTAGCTTTTGAAAACAGAAATAAAATATATGCTCTGGCAGATAATGGAACGTCTTTTGTCCAGAACGAATTTCGATAAAAATTGGTACATCGGTAGATGAAACGCTATATTTTTTCATGATATATATGCCGCAGCGGGACCAAGTCGAAAGAAAGGAGAAATTTGATACCAAACGTGAACCAATTTTTGACGGTCATATCCATCTTGCAAGTGTTCTGTTTCGCCTGTCTCGTACTTTCAGAGCGTCGTCGTAGATTAAAAAACATACGCTAAGGGGAAGCTTGAACAAACGACGAACACAACTTGCCAATATTCATCAGAATAAGATTTGGGACATTCGTGCAACAAGCGGTTAAATTTGGGGTGTCATTCCTCGCTTCGCCGAAAAATTCGAACGTTTTTGTTGCTATGCATGTCTGGTATTATTCATACGCCTTCACTACGCGTCCCGACTGAAATGCATTGACAAATGCATTGACAATTTACTATAGTTCGTTGCTGGCGGACAATGACGCATTTCACCGAACTTGTTGGGTAGATAACCTCAAATGTATGTTACGCCCCCCATACAATAGATATGCACGAATGATAGATAAATTAATTAATCTTCAATTACTTTTAGGATTGTATAATGTCGTTGTTTCATGTTCTTTTCAAAGTACAGGTTAGTGGGCATTTTTATACTTCTTTCTCCTTTTCTCTGCAATTCTGAAAAACTATAATGACAAACGATTGTCTAGATATATCATGCAGTTCCATCATAGGGACCCATTTGCGGATCTAGAGGGGAGAGGACAGGGGGTCCGGGTCCCCTCCGTGAAAAATCACATAAATACAGGGTTTTACTAGGAATTAGTCCGGATCCCCTGAAAAATCACAAAACCACCACGCCAGCATTAAATGTTGGGCCATCATCGGCACGCCAGCGAAACGCCATTTAAATGGCGTTTCGCTGGTAGGCCTATAATGGCCCGCTTAAAGATCCATTCTCCCCTCATCGATTAAAAATATCACTGTTGGACCCCCCAATGTTGGACCCCTTCTGACAAAACTTTCTGGATCCACGCATGGACCCATATCTCCCGAGCTTTAGTTTTGAACGTCGTGATTACGAATTTTTGTGTATAAGACATATAAAAATGCTGTACCCGATGTCTCATAGTGGACCCTACAGATGATGCAAATGTCATAAAAGCGACATTTGATCAGAATCTGCACTGGTCGCTTACTCGTTGACAATAAATAGAGACTGAATTACAACATACGTGTAATTGAGAAAATTCTAACATATTACCACTTGATAAATACATTGTTCCATCATCCCAAGTTTATTGAATCAGAGGCGCCGAGGTCTTGAAAAATTTTATTTATTTTATTTTATTTGCTCATAAACGTTAAAATGCCAACAATTTTTGCATTTAAACATTTATGTGCATGATAAATACAACACCTGAGTGTTTAATTGAAGCATAAAAAATGAAAAATAAATGAATAAAAGGAGAAATATTGGGCACTAAAATATAAAATAAATAGGTAGGCCTATTGACAAGTTAAAGGTTTAAGAAAAAATAAATAAGTCATATATCCTTGTGCAGTTTCATTGACAGAACATTCTCGCGAGACCTGACGATACCTCATCTGGATCTCTCGCATTTCGCCCTTTGCATCATGGGTAACTAGCGATATTTGGCTAGTCCCGTTCAATTCTCGCACTGCTGTAGTGACAGAATTTATTGTTAAAAATAGCAAAAAGTTAAATTTTTGACAGTTTATGACTTCTCTTTTAGTCAATATTTTCTGGATGTAAAGCCCCGAGTCATGCAAGCAGTGATCGCAAAATATATTTTTAATAAAAATGGCGGCTCAATCCCAGTGTGCACCGAGCGAAAGGCGACAGGTTTGTATGTGCTAGCATGCTTCCTGTTTGCGACAATGATGGACAGAACTTTCCCGGCGTTTAGTTTTCGTAGCTGCATTATGCAAATAACTCCCAGCGAACACATGACGTAAAAATAACGTCGATACGACGCAATGACGTGGCATCGACGATGACACGACGTTATTTTCAAGTTTTGTGTCTTATGAGAGTCTAGACTCAACGCTTTCTCTGTAAATGAATTGGGTACGTTGAGTCCCGCCTGGTTGCCAAGCTCTACGACAGGCCCCGAGGTTATACTTTTTCATGCTCAACTTAACTGAGCATGAACTTCCAATAATTGGTAATAAAAGGCAAAATGGTAAAAAAAGGATTTTTTAGCTTTAAAACACTCAGATCTATTATTTATCCTGCTTATAACTGTTAAAATTCCAACAGTTGTTGGCATTTTAACATTTATGAGCAGGAAAAAATTCCGTTCTCAGTTGATTTCATGAGCATGAAAAAAGTTTCATAACATCAAGGCCAGGCCATGGCGCTCCTTTTGTGACACACCTTTCTAGGAAAGAAAGAATAAGGTACCATTTTAACGAAATGTAATCAAGAAGTTTTCCTCTCTGTCGCCTGAGATAACGATGACTTGGATTTATCTCATTATATATATACTAATCAAAGTGCGTAATCGAGTTTGCCCCTATCAGTAACTGGTACGTTGTAACAAGGGCCTCTCATTAACCCTTAAAGCGCCAAGAAAATAATGCATCTGAAAATGTCGTCTGCTGAAGTCGTCTGCTGCAAAAAATTGTCTAACATTACTGACGAATAAAGTATAGAAGCAAACAGCGTGGACCCAGAACAGACTGCTCCAGTCTGATCTGGGTCCACACTATTTGTCATAGAGGCTTCTTAAGCAGACGAGAAAAGCAGACGACTTTTGTTGTAATTGGCGCTTTAAGAGTTACATGCTCACCTGTAAAACACCACCGCATTTATCATAATAAACGCCACGCGTGCACTGTCCCCATGTCTGCCACCGCAAGTTTCTTTAGTAAAGAGCTATCTTGTATGTGATGTTTTGTTGTGTTTTTGTCACTTTCCCATGCGATGTCCTGGGTCAGATGTGGTGCTTGATTATATCGGTTCCTGATCTTTGCCTTCTTTCTTACTTTGCTATATGTCTGTTAATGCAAAAACAGCTCTCATAAATTCATATAGATCTACCCTTTTTTAGGTTCTATTTTTGTTACTACTCTGCCATAAGATGTATTATTGCACGACCCTTGGGTCTGCACTATAATCACTATGTGAGTCCGTCTGTCATGGTCAGTTAGTGAAAAGGTTAATCACGGGTCGTGCACACTACTGTCAGTTGATTGTTTGATAACAGACTAGGACTAGGCCGTTGAAGCTCATATCTTCAAATCAAATATGTACTTATAATTTGTTGTTTTGAATATAAAATTTTATATTCAAAACAACAAATTTTAAGTATTTGATTTTAAGATATATGGCAAAACAATGATGTTATCTTGCTTTTGTAAAGTAACTTAATTATTTAAGATACAAGTATAAGCTTTTCAAAAAAGCTTACCATCTATCAGTACTGAACTAAGTGGTTTGTTGTCTACTGTCTGAAAGAACAGTACCTATTTGAAAGCAATTATTCAGTAGCTGTTTCAAACGAAAGTGATGAGCTATTAAATGACACATCCACCTCATTGCCACCTTACAGGTTGCAAACTTAGTCAAATGTAATTGCCATGGCAACAATAGGATGGCAATCAAGAGGATTGCAACAAGTTACTTTTGCAGCTAGCGCACTTTATCTGTATACCTAATACCATTATGTAGTCTCGCTTTTGCGATTACATGTACTAATTCCTTAGTCGCTGAAAACTTTGCTTTATCTTATATTCTAGTCCCATGACAGAGTTTACAACTGTCAAACATTTCTGAAGTGCCTTTGTTTTATATTATTTTACTATTTTACAGGCACAAGCTGATATAAAACGAAACTTTTCTGGGCATTGACATTTCTTCAGCAGAGTACCATTGATGGACACATGGGCTCTGTTCACGCTAGCACTAATTGATATTGTGGTTGGATCATATCATATTCAAAATAACTACAATTCAGGCCTTTGGTCGCTTTAATCGAAGACCATGCTTGCAGGAGGAACTCATGGAAATATCTCAACACCCATCCCACCGCAGGTATGTGTCCCCTACAAACTGTGGGCCTCCGCGCGAGAAAGCCTGTCTTCGGGGTTTGCGAACAACAAAGGTGGACCAGCCTGTGCATCAGCAGCGCCTTCGCTATTCGCTTATTGGAAAATATAATATCTAAACTTGCTGCAAGCGAAATATCACTTTTCTAGATATTCTCTGTAGCTGAGCAGACTGATTTGGGTCTAACTATGTCGCAAACTCCGAAAACAGGGTTTCGTGCGACGATCTGTAGAAGCACATCTGAATTTGGTACTCAGTATCGCACATGCACAAAGCCCCTCTAAACGCCCATGCTGGCATATCTAGTGAGACTACAGGCTCAAATGTGATCTGAGTCTTCATTTACATGATGCTTTCTATATGCGAGCAGTGAAGACTCTGGTAAGCCTGCGCATTGCCTGAGCATTCGTTGCTTGACAATGCAAAAAATGTTAAAATCCCATGGGCTAGCTCATTTCATTTGAGTTAACAGCTATATCTGGTAATCAGAAACTTCTGATTAAAGCCCGTTGGAGAGCGAATTTGAGACCAGATTTACGTTTGGACCCAATTATACAAAATAGCTAGAAGGAAAACAAAAAACAAATCACATTCCAAATACGAGTTACAGGCATTTTTGGTGTCTTGTAAACTATATTTGGCGCCGCTCTCTCAAAATCTTCAAGAACTTAGCGCCCATACTTCAGCTATTCCATCATTCATGTATTAATCACTTATATTGTATGATTTTGCATACATATACAATGTTAGTATGGCTTATCAGAACTAAGGAAACGCATACTTTTAAAGTCGAACAAATAGTAACATTAACGTCAGCACATGCGTTTTTGTATAATCATTTTGCGTTGTAAAAGCTGTAGCAGCTTTTACATGCGTTTTTGTATTTATTATTTTGCGTTGTAAAAGCTGTAGCAGCTTTTACAACGCAAAATGATAAATACAAAGCTGATGTAACCAGCAGGGCTAGAGGTCTAAAGTTTGGTTCTTTTCACATGACTTTTATGAGCAAATGGATGTAGATGAAGACTCAGACTACATTTAGACATCTAGCTCTGCAGGATATGTCAATATTGGGGCTAAAGAATGCTTTTGCGCATAGCATACCTGATAAGTACCAAAATCCTATATGTTTGCAGGCCCAGTCTGGTTCCACGCCGAGTCCAGAAGCTACAAAGTCTACGGGTACCATCGTAGCTGGGATTGTCGTGCCTTTGGTACTGATCAGCATCGGGATCTTATTCTTCTATATCTGGTACCGTCGAAAATACCCTGTTCGAATGGTCATTGGTAAAGATTTTAGTAAATTTTCAAACCCGAAATACAATAAACGTGCGTCGACGCTGACTCTTGTAAGAGATGATGCCGAGTCAGCATGGGATATACCTGACTCCCCAAAACAGCGTGAACATTCATTGTCACTGGTTAAAGAAGATCAAGTGAATGGCGAACAGGAACTGAACGAACCTGGTAAAGAATCAACTGAGGCGTCCTCGATGTCAAAAGTGTCAGTAACCGTTGTGCCTGAAGTTCTACCACCACCCCCACAAATAGCACGAGAAAGGCCAAGAAAAGCTAAACTTGTAAAGACAATAGATTTAGCGGATGACCTGAGTGAAAGTGCATTTGGTGTTGTTACTGAGTCTGACCTAGATAAGAGAACTGATAGTGACATAAGTTCAGGTAATGATAGTACTGAGACGCATACAATCAGTATCTCGTTCAGAGATACCTTCGATGGAAGACATAGAAATACTGTATCAGCTGTTTCTAATTCAACTGACTCGCTTCGGATAGATAGGATCGATAATCGAGCCAACAGTTTGCCACCCGAATTGAAAGGGTATCCCAATATTTCGGCTTCAAAGTTTGAAGACAATGGATACACAGGAAAAACATTATCAAAAAGTCTTGATAGTCAAATTTGTCAAACAGGCCAAGAAATTAGTTTATTAGCTGAAAATGAGAAAGAATTTCAAAAAGAAACAACGAAGTCGGTCATTCCAGATACAGAAGACTCAACAGTTTTAGAAATACCTCATCCTAATCAGACAGACATACCGCTAGACGAAAATGAACGTCACCTGATCAAGGATGAAAGCACAAATTTGAACCAAAATCAAATTCACACAGCACAATTAGAAGGTCCCGTTGTGAATGAATTATCATTTTACAAAATCGAGGGTGTTAAAGAGATAAACGAGCCTCCGGTCGAAACAAACCCATTTACGGACAGTGACGAAAGTACAAATGATGATCAAAGCTTTGTTGTAATTGCTGAAGATGACCAAGACTCACATACCATTGGATCATTGAAGACAGAAGAATTGACATTTACCACTTCTTTAGAGAGTACAAATGAAGAACCAGTAGCAACAAAACACATAATTGATTCTTCTTTTGTTACTCTCTGTCCAGATTCTATTCCTGATGAGCATGGTTACGATACTACTGATGCAGTAGGAATTTCACAGATTGATACACTGACAGATTATGTAAATGCAAACGAGAAAGATATATCTTCAAATTTAACAGAAGAACAAAATGAATTTTTGCCAGAAGCCATTGAAAATATACAAATAGATACTATAGAAGACAGTGACATTGGCGAAGGAGCTAATTTAGAAGGCTCTTTCAGACAATTAAACGTGACGAATTCTATCTGCGATGGGTCAGGCCAATCTGAAAATTTATTTGACAATAATATCGATATTTCCAAAGAAAATGCAGAAAAACAAGAACAACCCATTTCTTTTAATAGCGAGTTTGCTGAAAATAATTCTGTAGATTCGCAAAACATAAGTGTTTTTGAAAATATTGAGAAAATGACATTAGAAAGTGATTCATTTCAATCAGATCCCTTAGATGAAGTTAAAACTTCTGCTCCTCCTCTTATCAAATCAGATGGCGATTGTATAAACGCAAAAACTGAAGAGTCAGGTAAAAATGAACCTATTGTACCTGCTTTCGATGAGACAAGCTCATCAAATGACAGAGGTTCGTTAGGCATAAATGAAGAAACATATGAAAATGGTACCACATCGCTTGATAGAAGAACATCTTTAACAATAAAGAAAGATCAACTATTTCTTGATGCACCACCTACCCCTATGATTGTTATACGTGATTCCTATATATATGAACCAGACTCAGCAAGTCCAGTACTGCTTGATATGAAAGAAGGAGATAACAGTTTGCCAGGTATTGTAGAGAAAGGTGAAAGTCAATCATCCACACGAAGTAATAGCTTTGACTTCAATACATGGACCACATTTGGACAATCAATAACATCAATAAATAGCGAAAACCCAGAAGAAAACAAGATACAAGAAAATACTGAGCCAGATGAGACTTCAAATAATGTTGACTTTGCTGCAATACTATCAAACACAAACGAAAGAGTAGATATTGACCAAGATGTCACCAATAATTTAGACACCACAAAGCAACATACCAGTCCAAGCAAATTAGACTTACTTGATAATAACGATGAATACAAAGTTAATTCTTTTGAAATTGTAAACACAACTCTTCCAGAACACAGCCCGTACATCTTTGGTACTGAGAATGAAGGTGTTAGTACACAAAACGTTGTAGAATCAGACACTTTAACACATGCTAGTCCAGGAGATACAAACATACCAAACACTCAGACAACTTTAAATGATGTGGATTTATGGTTGAATGCGTCGACGCAATCTACTCGCCCCATTCATTCTTCTACTGTAGTGCCATCAGAAACCCAAGACCCTGAAGCTGATATATCAGATACACATTTTCTGCCACTCACCGTTGATATCTCGGCAGAACCATCACATCTCTTAGATTTTGGTACTTTAGAAACATCGGCTGGTTTAAAAGACCAGACAAACACCGCTGATTTAGTTACTTCTCCAATGACAGTTTCAACGGATTCTTCAGCTATTTCATGGGACGTTCTAGGTGATATATCAATAGGAAGCAAGGATAACGACCCATTTCACACAATAAAAGAAAACAAGACAAATGTAATCCAGGATAACGATAAAAATGCCAATACTCAACAAGCAGACCAAGCGTTGCAATTATCTAATATAGATTTTGCAGTTGCTGGGAATATTCACCCTGGAAACGAGAGAGCTCATTCAGATTCCTCGTCTTCTAGAGAAGCAGATACGTCTTGGGACTTATTAGATGATTCGCTAAATAAAACAGATATTGTAAATCTAGCTGACACAAATGATGATAATGACTCGTCGACAGCTTAAAGTGGGGTATAACATGCAGAAGAAAATGTAAAAAGTATATTAATTATTGATCATTTAAGCAAGACAATGGTCATTTGAGCATATGCAGAGGACCCACACATTTATCTAATGGTCGCACTTATGTAAGCCATCATAGGTTAATATAAGTGCGACCATTAGGGAAATGCGTTGGTCCTCAGGAATTATGCATAACGTTACATAAATGGGACAATAGCAAAAATATATGCCGAGATGATATGCTATATATGTAGTCTTTCATCAGAGTCTGCTCTGTTACATATCGTAAAAGTCATTTTCAACACCTAAAGTTAGTTGGTCGTCAAATGTTGAATAAAAGACCAATCCCAAATGATACAACATTAAGGAGGGGAACATGTATTCGGCATTTAAGGTTTAACAGATATTATAATTGAGCAAGTAGATGATGGGACTGTTCATGAGCTCTTGAATTGAGTCATCACATGATATTTGGTACTTATCGCACTGTCGAGCAATGAAGGCGTATGTGCAGACCCACCAGATTCTTCTATGCTCATATACACAAAGTAGAGATGTAGATGAAAACCCAGATCAAAATTTAGAACTTTAGCCCCGCTAGATACGTCGACATGGGCGTTTATTGGAGAATTTTGCGCATAATTATGCGCAGTATCAACATATTAAAGTTATCCCATATTAAGATATATTTACAGCCAGATCAGACCTTCTTTGTTTTATCCACTAACTCATTTGTCATATCGTGGCTCATATGAATGTTCAAACGCACAAACTTAGTCTGATTCTTGAAACGAAGGGATGTCTTGATTTCTTTAATGTGTAGCCTATCTTATGAGTTTTGGTGCTTATCGCATATGTCAAAAGCCAATCTTTAAACCTGCATACACAGCAAAGCTATTGGGGATATAGGCATAAAGTTTCGACTGATAAATCATCTTCATCACTACTTTGTGTGTGAGCAGCGAAGGCTCTGACGAGTCTGTGCTTATATGCAGGTTCGCCTGAGCCTTAGCCCTTTACCTTATAGAGACGCCTTTTAACACTTTAGCAAACAGAGCAGACCCAGATCAGGCAGCTCTTGTAAGAGCTGCCTGATCAGGGTCTACTCTGTTTGCTTATAGAAATATAATTATGATTCTACAGTTCTATGTACAAACGTGAAAGTTTATTTATATAAATTTTTAATAGTGGGTGGAGCTTAGCATGAATATTCACGAAGGAAAGGGATGCGACAAGTCATAAGTACCAAAATCGTTTTTGCTGGCTCTTGTATAAACTACAGTAAAACATACATGTACAGGATTGCAGGTTCGATCCTTTGTTGTTTTATCAGTTGTGTCATTAAAGGATATTGTGTGTCTAAAACAAAGCTAACACGGTATTTCTGCTTCGTACATTACAAGCACATAATACGCTTATAAATATTCTATTTTAATGACAACGGATATATGTCTTGGAAATACAATAGATAAAAAGTTAATAATAGATAATGCCTTCGTGCCATTTCGTAAAACCAAAGTACTTCAAAGTGGCCAAATCGTTTAACCCTTAAGGGCCAATCACGACTGCAGCAGACGACAAGTTTTGCAACATTTCCCATAATTTTCAGAAAAAATAAGGTCTGATAATTCATGAGAATCGTCTGCCAGCAGACGATACTCATGAAAAACCATGCCTTATTTGTTATTTTTGAAAAAGCGGCAAAGTTTGAAATTATCGCCTGCGGCAAATTATAAGTGGCGCTTTATGGGTTAAGACTACAAATAGGCCCCAAAGGTGAACAATCAAGTTTCATTCTGGTGGCTCTTTCAAAAGAAGAAGAAGAAGAAGAAGAAGAAGACAAAAGAAAACTCGATTTTCAAGATGGTCGCCAAGATGAAAGTAAGAGAGAAGGTTAAGATCAGGAATCGCTACGATCAAGTACCACGCCTGACTTAGGACACCATATAGGAAGATGACAAAAACGCAAGCATATCACATACAAAAGAGCCAAGCGGTCAGCCGACCACATGGCTGCAATAAACAGACATCACAGAAATCAAAGACAATACATAAATAATTCAAAAATATCCACAAAACAAGAAGTAATGGAAGGCGAAAGATTTATAATTGGTAATCCCACATGTTTTTTTTATTCAAAGTATGAAACACATTTGCATTGCATTTTGACACACTGTGTAGTATCCAACGCATAAGGCGTTCAGTATTTTGGCAAAGTAAAGGTTTCCCAAAATATGTAGTTTTCTTGAAAAACTCTGAATGCATAGAAAACATGGTAAACATAGGAATCACATTTTTCAACGCATGTTCTTAATGAAAGACAATTAGTAAAGTTATGCATAAAAATATGCATTTACATACATTTGTGGTCCGGAAAGTACCTTATGCATAATGAAGGCAGCATGGCACTGATAGTATGCAATATTGGTATTATTAATCAAGACAATGGGCAAAATACTCTATACTTGTCCTGTAGAGAATAATGAGGGTCTGGATGGGGGTCTGGTATTCACTATTCATTAAAACTTTAGCCCAATATTCATCTCATTAAAATTTGAGTTATTCATTAAAATAAGACCAATAATTCATTAGAAGTAAGAAAGGTGGCAAAGAAATCTGATAATTCACATTAATTTTTTCTTCAATTCATAAAAAAAAATAGGATTATTCATTAATCATTAGGCCCTCTTTATTCACTATTCATTATTTTTTGGCTAATTATTCACTATTCATTATAAAAAGGCCATTATTCACTAATCATTATACCCCATCCAGACCCTCAATAATCTGTTCTATTGGCGCAAACATTCTGTGATTTTTAGTCGATAAATTCCATGCACACTTTCAAAGACTCCTTTGAGAAATGGTTATGCTTAAAGCTGCATAGTCTGTAACTTTTGATCTTCTAATCTAAAAAAAATGCTATTATTTTTCAAGAACACAGTAAAAATACTCAAATTCAGGTAAACATTTTACCATTTTCGTAAATCTTAACAAGTTATCACTATCAAAACAACTGCATTTATGTTAAAATTCAACGGTCTAGAATTATTGGAGGGACGCAAATAATTACCAACAAGAGAAAAATACACCTATTTGATAAGATAATTCACTTTTCCATGCAGTTTTCAGCTGTACTGAACATTTTTATTGTGAAAACATAGCTTAATTTAAAAGGAAAATAAAATTTTTTCGAAAAATGTTCATAGTTACAGAGTATGCAGCTTTAAATTTATTTATCGAAACCCGGATCATAGCTTTTGTTTGTGTATCTGAAATTTAGTCTGCTTCATAATCAGGTAGAGGCATACATGACACAGGTTTAGATAAACACAAATTTACAGCGTAAAACTTACCCATCAATTTTAACATCTGTTTTGGGTGCGAAAAAGAATCATCTCATTGAGGCAGTTCTTTTCAGTACACACACCAAATGTTTTGGTTGAGAAATAAGAAAAATAATTTTTCGTTGCGCACTCTTAACTAAAGTCCTGCATGAGGAGAAAATGTCTCCAAAATATCTAAATATTTCATGGAAATCTTCAAAATGCACTCACAAGGCACATGCGCTGGAAACTTTCCGATGCTCGATAATGAGCTCAGAGGACAAAAATAATATAAAAAGCACAGAAAAATTCGGTCTGGCCGGCAACAATCTTAACAAATTAAACATGTTAACAAGTCATGTCCATAAGTCTGTGATAGACCAGAACACGTCATAGACCAGTGCATTGAATTTAGGAGAGTACAAGAAGGTAGAAAAGGGGCTTAACTCTGGGGCAGAAGAGCTATATAGCAGTAGGACAAAACATATGCGGCATTGGATATATCGTCTTTTCTTTTGTTCCCCAAAATAACATTGACTCTGGTGACTCTGGTTACCTTTAGAAGACCAAATTTCCTGACTTTTGCTCGGGTTGGCATTGTTATGCGTTTTAGGATAGGGTTACTGAATTTTTCATGTATTCTTGGTGACACAATTACAAGGTGTCTATTGGGTTACCTTTGTCATGTTATGTCCATGTTATGCTAATGAGAGGCGAGGCCGAGGAATCAAGGAAGCTGATGCTCACACTATACTACTACTGCTGCGCTTATGGTAACTTAGTAAGTTTCGTGCAGAAAAGGAGTACGCAATGCTACTGTCACCAACAGACATTTGTGATGTTGTTTTCGTTCAAGAATGAGCATGTCATGCATAGTTTTGTTATCAAATATTACTTGTAATCGTAGCCGAAACTGAGCTGTTGGTAAGGTATTTTAACCCATTTATGCCGAATGAAATTTACCACCATTACCAAATGGAACAGCCCATTTCTGTTTTAAAGAGATGTTGGGTGGTATTTTTCATTTTTGTTCAAATTTTGATACAACGTTAGGCGAGCAAACAGTTGAGAACCTGATCAGACGCCGTGTTCTGCGGCGTCTGATCTGGTTTCTGCATGGTTTGCCTATGTCCCACAAAAAGGACACTTGGCTTATAAGGGTTAAGAATTTGTTACTGCTCGAGACTGCATGATATCGTAGCGTAGTCGATAGTCACATTTTTTACTTGTCAAAGAAACTACAGTACTGCTAGAAACTACAGTACTGCTAGAAACTACAGTACTGCCAATGCATATTCGACAAGACATGATCAGACATGAGAATCGTAGCGGTGCTTGGGTTCAGACCGCTCTCAGTTCTGGCGGTTTAGCAACTGTCCAGCAAGCAAGGTTAGCTGATAACAACAAGTTCAATACTCGAGGTTCAATACACTATCAAAAGCATGTTTAATTCCTTAAGTGTTTACGTCTGCTTAAGATAACATTCTTAAACGTCGATTTCCTATGTTGTAAAAGTACACTCAAGACTAGCTACAAAGTCTTATAGCCGTACATTTACAGATAGTTTTAAGAGGGGTCCAAATTTGATATTTTTTTAAGTTGAGGGGATTATGGATCCAAATAACACTATAAATGGGCAATCATCAGCCCGCAAGCGAAACGCCGTTTCGATGGCCGGCAGATGATGGCCCAATATTGAATGCTGGATTGGCAGCTTTGTGTTTTAGGGGATCCAGACCAGTAATGCCAAGGAATCCTATATTTTTGTGATTTTTCAGAGGGGTCCGGACCTCCCGTCGCCCCCTCTGGATCCGCCCATGTTATATTTTTGGCATATGCACTTGAGTAGTTTTCACTTTCATGACTTTGATTAAAAAAAGTTGGTCAGCCAATTTTTTGCATTCTGAGTGTTTTCATGATTTTTGTGGTTTGCTAATTGTATATTTCATGAATACCATCAAAGTGTCAAGCAGTTTGCATCGAGATTATGGCCGAGTCTGGTCTGGGTAGAAAACTGTACATGTTCAACAGACAACAAAAATGTCACTAGCATTTGCATGCATAGATCCAAACTGGCACCTTAGCTGATGTTTTTAGCTTTGTTTTTTGAGGGGGATAAAGCGAATTTTAAAGAAACGACAAAAAGCCCCACTCAGTTACCCAGTATGCATAAAAACGCATCGGGTCGACCTCTATGCGAGATTTAAAAACGAACAGATTGTCAACTAGTCTACACTTAGATTTGTGATTAAGACAGGAAAAGGGTTGGTTGCATCCAACGCATCAATTAACACTGTAGCTGCTGCTTATTGCTCACCGACAAATCACGAAACCATTAAGTCCATTAATTTAATTGATATGCAACGAGCTAATGTTTCTATATGCATATACCATATTACCTTTGTAATTTAGTTTTCTCAAGCATTTAACAATGTATTAATCCTTCTGTTGTCATCTGTCCTGTCGTCTGCTTAATTTTCTTAGGCAGTCTATATTGCATACAATATGTATCCAGATCCGACAAAGGAGTCTGGAGTGCATTTTCATTATACATGTAGGAGGCGCAAACAAGCAGACTACGTTTCAACAGGAAAAGAGTAAAGCATTTTACACATTTCTTAAATTTATTTATATAACTAAATTACGATAATGAACGACAAAGTGTGGACCACAATCAGACGGGTCGTGGGACAGTGACACCCCAATGTCTATATTTAGTGCAGCACTGTGATGATAGAAACATTCGGGCCACGCATTGTATTGCAACTGCTATAGTTACACCATTTACGGTAGGGCTTTAAATTGTTGACACACGCATTACAGAATTGTTTTAATGATGAAGTTTTATGCGAACACATTATAGGAATGTTTCATGCGAATGAATAAAAAGTTTGATAAATTAATGGAGTAATGTTTTGTCTTTTAAGACAGGAAAATATTAAATGTTGGTACAGTGACCTGTGGACGTTATTGTAATGACAGAGAAGGAACGGTGAGTATTTTGTTCTTCATTTTTCTTTTTTAACCCTTAATGCGCCAATCACAACAAAAGTCATCTGCTTTTCTCGTCTGCTGAAATGTTTAAGAAGCCTCTATGGCAAACAGTGTGGACCCAGATCAGACTGCTCATATAGGAGCAGTCTGTTCTGGGTCCACACTGTTTTTATACTTAATTTGTCAGTAATGTTAGGCAATTATCTGCAGCAGAGGACTTCAGCAGACGACATTTTCAGATGCATTTTTTCTTGGCGTTTTAAGGGTTAACATAAACGATGTGAATTTGGTTCTATACCAATTTCAGTTTGACCGGGGAGATTTTAAGGGACAGGGCCAGTGTGGTATAGGACTGATCACATGTGATCAGATGTGATCAATTTATTTACCCTGTTCCTAGGAGAAGAATCATAAGGAAATACATTTTGTGAAGGAGGCCAATCACGTGGTCTGCATGATAGGGTTCACGAACTTTATGAACCAGTAATCAGACATTCACAGATATAAGGAAATTGGTTCATAACTTTCGTTATACTAAGTCAAATTTCATGCTAGCGCTACTATCTATGAGTCATGAACCATTACCTTTAATTACATTACCTTTACCATAGTGTGTTAATTTGCGTTTCTCTGTGATGATACATTGTGTTAGTTAGGAAGGCTCTATGCGATGAAAGACAATTAGTAAAGTTATGCATAAAAATATGCATTTACATACATTTGTGGTCCGGAAAGTACCTTATGCATAATGAAGGCAGCATGGCACTGATAGTATGCAATATTGGTATTATTAATCAAGACAATGGGCAAAATACTCTATACTTGTCCTGTAGAGAATAATGAGGGTCTGGATGGGGGTCTGGTATTCACTATTCATTAAAACTTTAGCCCAATATTCATCTCATTAAAATTTGAGTTATTCATTAAAATAAGACCAATAATTCATTAGAAGTAAGAAAGGTGGCAAAGAAATCTGATAATTCACATTAATTTTTTCTTCAATTCATAAAAAAAAATAGGATTATTCATTAATCATTAGGCCCTCTTTATTCACTATTCATTATTTTTTGGCTAATTATTCACTATTCATTATAAAAAGGCCATTATTCACTAATCATTATACCCCATCCAGACCCTCAATAATCTGTTCTATTGGCGCAAACATTCTGTGATTTTTAGTCGATAAATTCCATGCACACTTTCAAAGACTCCTTTGAGAAATGGTTATGCTTAAAGCTGCATAGTCTGTAACTTTTGATCTTCTAATCTAAAAAAAATGCTATTATTTTTCAAGAACACAGTAAAAATACTCAAATTCAGGTAAACATTTTACCATTTTCGTAAATCTTAACAAGTTATCACTATCAAAACAACTGCATTTATGTTAAAATTCAACGGTCTAGAATTATTGGAGGGACGCAAATAATTACCAACAAGAGAAAAATACACCTATTTGATAAGATAATTCACTTTTCCATGCAGTTTTCAGCTGTACTGAACATTTTTATTGTGAAAACATAGCTTAATTTAAAAGGAAAATAAAATTTTTTCGAAAAATGTTCATAGTTACAGAGTATGCAGCTTTAAATTTATTTATAGGACTGATCACATGTGATCAGATGTGATCAATTTATTTACCCTGTTCCTAGGAGAAGAATCATAAGGAAATACATTTTGTGAAGGAGGCCAATCACGTGGTCTGCATGATAGGGTTCACGAACTTTATGAACCAGTAATCAGACATTCACAGATATAAGGAAATTGGTTCATAACTTTCGTTATACTAAGTCAAATTTCATGCTAGCGCTACTATCTATGAGTCATGAACCATTACCTTTAATTACATTACCTTTACCATAGTGTGTTAATTTGCGTTTCTCTGTGATGATACATTGTGTTAGTTAGGAAGGCTCTATGCGAGCTAAACACTTTTTTGTGTTTTAACAAATACAGAATCTAGGGCGAATATTTGGTCCAGTAAAGTAGATTTGGCGCCAGTAAAAAACCCCGTCATATTTTTCTGCATAAGACTGTATAAAAGTTTCTCCTAGGTTCGCTGCAGTTTTCCGGATTACCTTGAACAACTGAAGAAAAAACGGAAAATTCTCCGCGATTGGGTGCACACCAAAGTCATAAAAAAGTAGCAAAACATATTGTGTGAATACAGTAAACGATTTTCAATGACATGGATATGCTTTCTTATCATATAGAAAGACTTTCAGTCATTTTTTGCAAGATAAGCCATCTACAATCGAGCTACTAGTTGAAATTAAAACACGATAGGGTGCACATGAGGGAGGGGTTCACACCTGGAACGAACGTTCTAAGTTGTAAATAGTTTTAATTGTTTTATGAACAGCACACTTTGTATAAATGTTGTTACAGATTCATAAATGTTATGACAAAACATGTACCATTTTGCTAACAACTTCTAATTTGCTTTAACTAGGCTAAAATGTTGATATTTAGCCTACCCATATTACTTACTGAACCAATATTTGTTATGGCAGAGATACAAAGGCGACTGTTCAATTGTGTTTCATGTTGATACAAATCTTTAAAATACAATAAGATAAAGCCTTTTAGTGCCTATACCTATTGGCTTAATAATCGAGAAAATATACTAGGCATTTGATACAGTAAGATTACTGGGTTCATATAAAAACTGGCCAGGAAATGCCACAATCACATTCTACAGACCAACCATGGCACTAAGGGTGAGGTTGGCGTGCCATGAAACCAGTTTAAGCCCTCCAGTAAAATATTTTTACTGACCGTTCCAAGGCGGTGCTTCTTTTGTGGATCATTTATGTTATTTCTGTCTTGTTTTTGCTATGCTTTCGTGCGCGTCTGTTTATTGATGCCTTGTGGTCACCTGCTGGGAAAGGGCTAACCTTTTGGCTCTCGTTTGTGACGTCTAATTGTGAAGTTGTTACTTTCAGGTCAGGTGTGATGCTTGGTTGTATCGATTCCTGATCGTTGCCCTCTTTCTTACTTTACATAGAATAAATTGTGTGTAGTATATGTAATCAAATTGTGGAGAGCAGACCCTAATTTTATCTGAGCCTAACAATTTACTATCTTTACCCACTTTTGTAAGGCACCTTTTTGTTACTTACAGTACATATCACATTTATCATTTATCACTTGACATTACAATAACGTAAACATTGCATATTTGGCGTGAAAACGTCAATGTTTTTTCCCTCTTTTACACAACGTTGAAATGGAAGTCACTACGCAACGTTACTAAATCTGCAAACCACTAGTGTATGGCAGACGCAACGTCATGTGATCAAGAACATTTCTGCCATGTTAGGTCAAAAAACAACGTCAGAAAATGATTTGTATAAGCAAACATTCTTGTTTTCAGATCCCGCTGATGATCGGCTTTAGTAGTGTATTTATGAAAGTATATGTCGACAAGAAAAATAAAATATTGTATGTTTATTGTTTACACTAAAATTCAAGTAGCAACTTAGGAGATGACGTTTAAAGCATATTGTCGATGCCCGTTTAGATCAAATACAAGTCCTCTTGTTCACTAGGTAGTCATACAAACATGTTTAAAGAATAAATTCATGAATATATATTAACATTTTCAAAGCAAACCTTTTATGAATCTTTATATTTTTGCAACAGTTCATAGCCAAATGCACATCACAAATTCTGATTGACAGCTACCAAGCTCACTTGCCTGTGCAATTTTCTTCGAGCATCAAATTAATACGCCAGATGTGACACTGGTGTTATGATTGACAGCGAGCAACACCTGAGTCGCACATGCGAAGTTTCTTGTTTGCTCTACTGGCTGCCCGTAATCACACTGGCTGTTCCACTTTTCCGTTTTACACTCTAACAAAACCGTTAATACGATTAAATATTAAATACAAAATAGTTATGTCTCCTAAATTATAAATAATTTCTAATTATTAGTTATTTATAATTTAATGTAAATATAAGTAATAAATTCAATTTTTGAAATGTTCAAGGAATCATGATTACTCTTGGTCTCTTGCAAAGTTAACGTGAAGCCCTTCTGGCTTCACGTTAACTTTGCAAGAGACCTGAAGTATTTATGATTCCATTTACATACCAAACATCAGGGTTAATCTTAGCCCAAAATGATGATGGGCCCTTATAATGAGCCAATGGCCCATATCCCATTTAAATACATGCAAATTTCCAAATTTTAATGGGCCATTTGAAATTTTTATGGGCCCTTTACAAAATTTGATGGGCCCAAAAATCCTTAATATCCACATTAGAGCCTAATTGACATGAGATTTGAATAGCTAGTATATGGGGCCCAGCCAAAATTTAAGTCCATTTTAGCAAAACATTAATAGTTTTCTCACAAAATGGATCGGGCCCATCATAGGATGAACCCTGCAAAAATCGAATTCATTTCTTAAATATATAAGTTCCAAAATCCCATGAGCTGTCCTAGAAAATTAAATAAGTGTTTGCTTGTTTTTTTTTTCAGGATGACACCTTGATCTATTTTATGATGAGTCTCCTGGCTTTTGTCGCATTGCTGTGGACAATAAACCCATCCAAAAATCTGAGGTTAGCTTCTGCAGCTGGCGAAGTAGAAGAAACTCACAGTCTCGTTAGTTATCCTTGTCCCAAAGCGTGCGATTGTTTCTTAAGACATAATCCATTTCATATAGATGTTGCGTGTGGGGTTGATATATTAGACGATGACAAAGCTTTTAGAACACTCAACCAGACAGACATTCCTAGCAGAATAAGTATTCGCTGTGATAAATGGGACATTCGTTCTAGCAGACTTGTAGATGGAATATTTGAATCGCTTCACGCTTTCTACAGCATCAAAGTGAAAGATTGTCACCTAACAGATGTCTCTAGAGAGGCGTTCAGAGGATTGAAATCTCTTAAAGTTCTTGTGATAGAAAGTGGGGTGAATACTAGATTTGATAAGGATTGTTTACAACTACCAGAGCTATCTAAAGTGGAAATAGTGTCTCTCACAGAAACTGGCATGACAGTCGCTCCAAGATTATGTAACCTTGATAACCTGTGGTATGTTAATCTGACTGGAAATAGTATTAAAAGGTTTCAGGATACGGGAATGGTGTGCGCCAATCAAAGTCATATAGAGGTTATTGACATATCAGGTAACTATATAAGAGATCTTCCAGAAAGACTTGCGAATGTCAGTACCCAAATTGGACGTTTGTCTGCTGCAAGAAATAAAATATTCTCAATTAAAGAAACTGTGTTTGACGAACTTGCTGATCTGTTGATAGTTGATCTTACTGCCAACAAAATTTCTTCGTTTCCAAGGAATGTGTTTATTGAAAACACCAAAATACACACTTTGGAAATAGGAAACAATATTGTTGGACATTTTCCTGGTAGAATCTTTTCAACGCTACGGGATATAACTCTTCTTAGACTCAGTAGAATGAATTTAAACAGTGATATATGGAATGAAATAATGTATCTTACAAAGCTCCAAGTACTGTTTCTAAATGGAAATCATATTGAATATTTTGACGTTGGAGTCATTAAAAATCTCACTAATCTAGGCATTTGTGATATATCTGAAAATAGGTTAAAGAATATACCAAATAGAACGTTCGAATTTAACAATGGCATGATTTTATTTAACGCTTCATGGAATAAAATTAACTATATTAATGAAGACGCATTCAGAGGCATGCCAGCTCTATATAGTCTAGATTTAAAAGAAAATCAAATATATGGTATTCACAGTGATGCATTGTCACACCTTACATCGTTGAACATTTTGAATATATCGTCAAACATGATAGAAAGTTTACCTAAATTCCCATCATCATTAGTTGTCCTGGATTTACGCAGAAACAATATCGTTGCTATTGACAACACCTCTTTCTCAAATATGAATGCCTTACAGGGTATTAATATGATGTCTAATAGGCTAACCTATATACCACATCAAACTTTCGAAACAAACACGAATCTCAAACTTCTGCAAATAGCATATAACGATATAAGTGATATAGAGTATGACGCTTTTGGACAGAGTTCATATTTAGAGAATTTAATACTGCACCACAACTATATCTATGAGCTTGCTTTCCTGCGCTATACTGCTTTTGGCTTTTTGAAAGTTATTGACTTAAGCCATAATAAAATTCGTGCTCTGACATCAAATTTATTCCCATCAAAAATAGAAGAAATATTTCTTGATGGCAATTATATTGAATTTATTGAGGGTTATACATTCAAGATGTCATCTAAACTACGTTATGTGAGTTTAAAAATGAACCAATTATCAACCTTGACAAAAGTGGCACTAGATGTGGCGGAAGGTAATTTAATGCAAGTCAATTATCGATTGGTAGGTAACCCTTATTTATGTGACTGCAAGTTAGAGTGGCTGAAACAGCTGTCAGAATTACAGAATACATACTCGCTTGGTCCATATATAATACGTGATATCAGCTCGCTATACTGTAGCAAGTTAGCAGGTTTTAGAAATATAGGATTTAAATCTGGTTTAATGAAACATATTCCAACCACAAGTTTTCTTTGTGAGTACACAACTCATTGCGTTGACTGTCAAGACAGTAAAAGCAATACTTGCTGTTATACATGTCCTGATGGGTGTATGTGCTACTGCAGCAACAACTGGGATGATGCTAATGTCATTGATTGCTTAAAAGCTGAACTT
This sequence comes from Loripinus fragilis, assembly GCA_964019695.1. Taxonomy (NCBI): domain Eukaryota; kingdom Metazoa; phylum Mollusca; class Bivalvia; order Lucinida; family Lucinidae; genus Loripinus; species Loripinus fragilis. The sequence goes on from OZ026517.1 coordinate 85,748,928, forward strand.
ACGGCAATACCACTAAATATATCAATTGGTGTGACAGTTTTAGAATTATCTGGTAATGTTATCAAGTGCATCATGCCTGATAGTTTTGCTAAATTGTCCAGGTTAAGAGAACTGTATCTGAATTCTAGTCATGTGTATGAAATAAGAGCTGGGTCGTTTGAAAATCTAACTCACCTGGTTGATTTAGATATCAGCAATAATTTTCTTCGTGTGTTGTCACCTGAAACACTAAAAGGTTTATATTATCTTAAAAAGTTAAATATTCGGAATAACAAGATAAGTCTATTAGCAGAACATACATTCGATTCATTGAATTATCTGGAAGAAATAAATCTCGCTGGAAACGAGCTACAAATAATATCTGGATATGAATTTATGAGTATGTCTAAACTTTTGACGATACATTTCGCAAATAATCCCTGGTCCTGCGATTGTGACTATTTGACAGACATGAAAAATTTTACTTTGGCAAATGCAGAAAAAATAGTTGACTTTCAGGATGTTGGATGTTTTACTTTTAACGATTCTGTTGATACAGTAGTTATGTACAAAGTGGCAGATCTTCAACTCCCAGAGTTTTGTCTAAACGAAACTATTATATTCAATCATACTAGACAGGAGACAATTAAAGAAACCTTGGACAAAACAGCAATCTCAGTGATGGTAACTATTCTAACATTGTTTGTCTTGGGAATGATCATATTTGGGCTAGCCTTTTGGAACAGAGATTTCATAAAAGTATGGTGCTTTGTTAAGTTTGGGTGGAAATTTCAGGCAGCTGAGGATGATAATGATAAAGACAGGCTGTACGATGCGTTTGTGTCTTACAGCAGTAATGATGAGCAATTCGTTCTCAGAGAATTGGTACCACATCTGGAAGACAGAAAGGATGGCAGGGAATGTTTCAGACTTTGTGTACATTACAGAGATTTTGCAGTAGGTGCCTCAATAGCGGAGTCCATAATATCAGCAGTGAAATGTAGTAGAAGAGTAATTATAGTTCTCTCTGATAATTTCCTGAGCAGTGAATGGTGTCAGTACGAATTCCAAACAGCACATCACCAACTACTTGAGGAGAGGAAAAATAGAATTATTATGATTGTCCTCCATGATATCAAGCAAGACATGTTAGATCAACAATTGAAAGACTATATGAAAACACGAACGTATGTGACGTATGGAGACCCTTGGTTTTGGCCAAAAATTGAATATGCCATGCCTAAATTGAAAAATTCTCCTCAAGCTGTGCCAATAGATAATCCAGTTGTTCCTGACATCATCCCTAAAAGACACTTTGTACGGGAAGATTCAGTAGCAAGTGATATAAGTGACAATATGCAATATATATTGGACAATATGAAGAACTATGAAGCTGTTGAGCCCAAACGTTTCGAAGCTGAAATAGAGCTGCAATTGTAAAACATGGTTATAGCGAGATAGACCGCACTAAATGGACAATACTCAGCTAAAAGGAATCTCTAAAATAATGTCCCTTTTTAAAAAAAGGGCCGACCTTTAAAGAATATAACTTGCCCCTCTGTTTCTTCAAAAGTAGTCGCTTATAATAAACAAAGATTATCTCCACATACTGAGTTCTATCTATTATGAACAGATACATTTACATGTACACACAAGCATTCTATTCTTAATGTGTGTTATGTAAAGCCACAAAGAGAACTAAGTAGTTAGTCGTTACAAATAGTTCTTATGATTTATTACATGTATAAGCGAATAACCAAAGTCATCAAACGAAAGGTGGTCTATCATTTTAGCTCACCTGAGCCATCAGCTCATGGTGAGCTATTGTCATTGTTTGATGTCGTCAACAATTGCTTCAAAAGACAGCTCCTCCTAAACTACTGGCTGGATTTTATCCAAACTTGGTAGGAATTATCCTTATATGGCCTTCTTTGAAAATTGTTCAAATGGTTTCAGTCCATTGCATATCTAGGTCACACAGGCTAAAATAGATTTTCAAGATGAAAACTTTAAAAATCTTCTTCTCTGAAACCACAATGCCTAGAGATTTGATATTTAGTACGCAGCATCTCTTAGTAGACCTCTACCAAGTGTGTTCAAATTATCACAAAGGGGCCAAAATGGCCCTGCCTTGGGGGGTCACATGTTTTACATAGGCTTATATAGGGAAACATGAAAAAATCTTCTTGTCTCACAAGTCCTAGAGCCTTGATATTTGGTATGTAGAATTACCTAGTGGAGCTCTACAAAGTGTTTTCAAATTATGCCTCTGGGGCAAAATATGGCCAGGCTCCAGGGGTCACATGTTTTACATTGGCTTCTATAGGTAAAACATGGAAAAATCTTCTTGTCTGAAACCATTAGGCCTAGAGCCTTGATATTTGGTATGTAGCATCACCTAATAGACCTCTAAGATGTTTATTCAAATTATGCCCCTGGAGCCAAAAATGGCCCTGCCAAAGGGTCACATTATTTATATAGGCTTATATGGGGAAGAACATTGAAAAAAATCTTCTTGTCTGAAACCCTAAGGCCAAGAGCCTTGATATTTGCTATGTAGCATCACCCAGTCGACCTCTACCAAGTTTGTTCAAATTCTGCCACGGGGGCCAAAAATGGCCCATCCCCGGGGTAACATGTTTTAAATTGGCTTATATTGGGAGAAAAATGAAAAAATCTTCTTGTCTGAAACCACAAGGCCTAGAGCCTTGATATTTGGTATGAAGCATCACCTAGTTATCCCATACCGACATTGTTCAAATTATATCCCTGGGGACAAAAATGGCCCGACCAGGGGGTCACATGTTTTACATAGGCCCATGAACAAATATTCTTGTCTGAAACCATATGGCCTAGAGCCTTAATACTTGGAATAAAGCATCACCTAGTGAACCTCTACCAAGTTCAAAATATCCCTTGGGTCAAAAATGTCCTGCCCAGGGGTCACATGATTTACATAGTCCTATATAGGGAAAGCATAAAAAAAATCTTCTTGTCTGAAACCATAAGGCTTATAGCCTGTATATTTGGTATGTAGGGTTCGTTCAGACTTGAAAAGTACTCGAATTTACAAGACTGTCTTGAAAAGTCCTTGAAAATAAAATTTGCCTTGATTAGTACTTGAAAAACAGTCAAAGGCCTTGAAAAGTCCTTGAATTTTACCATTTGGAAGAGGATTCAATACTGATTTTGGAGGCCTAAATCAGTATAAAATTGTGGAGCCTTTATTTGGTGCAGCATATGCTGCATACAATTAAGGCACCATAATTTAACACTGACTTTCTAAAACTTATATCTTAAGTAATGGACTCTAGCATTTCAGAAGAAGAATTTAAACGCGCAAATCAGGTCTTTTCATAAGTTTTCTGTCCTTGAAAACGATAGGAAAGTCTTTAAGAAGTCCTTGAAAAGTCCTTGAATTTTACACTTACTTGCCTATATGAACCCTGCATCACCTAGTGGACCTCTACCAAATTTGTTCAAATAATGCCCCTGGGGCCAAAAATGGACCTGCCCAGGTGTCACAAGCGACATGATCAGCTTTCAACAGATACCTATATGTAAGCTTTAAACAAAACTAAGTTGAGCGATTTAGGGCCTCTTGGTTCACTTGTTTGTATAAAGATACTGACTAAAATGTATGGAATGTGGTCATGTTTTTGTATGTGCATGTGTAATTTCACGCAACGTTTAAATGGACATCACTATGTTACGTTTCTTTATCTGTAAACCACTAGTGGTTCATCCATTTTACTCCATGGCGTTATATCACTTCCAGACATGACGTCATGTGATAAAAATAAAAAGAATAAAATAAAATAAAATAAATAACTGATAAATCAATAAAATAAAAGAACATCTATAAAGTCATAGAAGGGTTATAATTACTTAGGAGGGTGAAAATCTATTTCTGAATAGTATTTGTTTAATTCAATAATGTTTCAAAAGGACAATCTTGTAACAGGGTTTTCTTTCATGACCAGAAGATGATACAATCACAAATCATCAAAAGCTCACCTTCTTTAAGAAGAAAATGGTTAAATAACAGTCTGCAATTTCGAATCATATATAATTATGACCGAGAAATATACTGCTCAACTAAAGTTTAGCACAGATTTTAATATGATGCCCCACTTTGAATGAACATGAGACACTTTATTTGATGTTATAAACATGTATGGGGATCGTAAAATTTACACAGGTAATCTGGCTAGGCGGCAGTGGATTGACGTTAAATTTGATGTCATGGGCATGTAAAGGATAAGTCTACATCGGAAATTGAAACCTTTGATTCTAATGTAAAGCAAAAGGATCTTAATGATGAAAAACGTTAAACATCAAAGTTTGATACCTGTTTATACCACGTTTTACCGTTCCATAATGACGTTAAAATGGTATTTTTCCACCTCTTGACTTTTCAGGGAGCTGAATCAAGCGGTCAATTAATCTTTTTGATGGTAGAATTGCACAAGCACCCAGATCATTTATGTTAGTTGATCTTTTGAAAACGTCTTCTTTAGATAGCGTTACCGCCTACATTCCTAAATACCCAGGAATAAAGTTTTATAAACGTGCCTTACCTTTAATTGTCTCTCTTTTGGCATCCTCTTAAACACGAAAAACCTTTCAATTAAGCATGCCTACACAACGAAAAAAGTACTATTTTTGACGTGTCAACATCATTATACCAACGACTTTAGTTGTTATCAAGGCTCAACTTTTGCTTAAAATGCTCAATGGAGACGACCATTATTTTTTGCAGAATGTCTGATCCTACCAAGCTGGAAAAGCAAAGGACTGTATAAACCGATGCTGTATCAATTTTGCTTTGCCAATAATGCAGTTGAAACACGTTTTTGACCCCTCTCCTGTTTAGAGTAATAAAAGACGCAGTAGAAATCCAATTAAAGTACACCAATTGCTTTCCTCAACTCTATCACATATCAAACCATCATTTCAGCAGATATCTTATAACTTTAAGCCATTTGCTCAAATAAAAATCAATTTTAATTTATCCAAGCTAAACTTTTGTTGAGCAGTGTGATTACGACCAGATAATACCACAATCACACACTGCAGACAAACCCATGGCACCATGAGGAAGAATCTCATAGAGCATAAACAGTCACAAAACAATAGGAAGCCCTCTTTTCCTCATCAAGATGATTGCAAAACTAGACAGACAAAAAGTAATGCATACCAAAGCAAAAACTAAACACTGAACCCCACAAACAACGGGAGATGCTTTAAACGATGAATCAATAACACTAGAACCACCGTCTTAGAACGGACTGCAGCCTAAGCCACTGGTGGGGAGGGGGCTTAAATGCATGCCGAATCTTCACCCTTAATTCTGTTGTAGTTAAAACACAAACATATTTTGCTCGCATGGCGACTTAACAGAGTTAACATGAAGCCCTTTTGGCTTCACTTACTTTGCAGGAGACCCGAAGTATTTGTGATACCATGAACATTAAAAAAAATTAAAAAATCTTACAAATATCCATATGAAGGGTGCTCTAAAGAAGGGCGTCTTTATTAAAAATATTGGCCACTAAAGGTTTCAGTAGCTGCATGTTGGGGGTCTTTCTATAAAACTGATTCGGTTGTTCTCTAATATTGTAGGTTCTCTCTATTTCTGAAGGATACGTTTTTCCAGATTATTTAGGAATCTTTACCATATCTTCAAAAACTGTTGCAGGCTAATTTGTATTGACCCTATCTATATTAATTACTGATTCCTACTTAACACGTGGTCGTGAAAAAATAACACTGAAAAAAAACAACAACAAAAAACAAACAAACACACGACACAAACAGCCAACTATGCTTGGAATGGTGGGGGAGAGGGGTACTGGCTACATTTATTAACATTACTGACCACCTGTAAACTGGGACCCAGCAATGAATGAAGATATGGTCATTTTACCCACACACAGATAATGTTCATTCAAAATATATCATTAATTTCAAGTTTAACACTTTTGAATTACTATTTCTTCTTTAACATAACATGCTGAATCACACAGTCTAACATTTAACATCATTATAGCAACGTCGAATCTCTCTGAGCGTTGAATAATCTATTATGTGTATTTCTGTTCGTTATGCACCCTAAAATGACAAAATGAATGTCTATTCCCACCCCAATGTTGAAACTACGCCATGCCATTGTAGAATGCGTTTACATGACATGGTCAAAGTGCCCACTCACCTTAGGAGTCATGTGTGGACCTTTGGCATTGGTCTCATAGTCGTTAAAATGACAATCAATGCTGACACAACGTGGGTTCAGCGTTGCTGTTAAACTAATGACTGGTAATTAAAGACCTGAATACAATATTTGAGCCAGCATATGAATTTTGGGTATGTATTGCCTATGCGTGAATTTGTTCTACATATATGCATGGACAACTAGCTAGTGGGGCCAGATGCCTCAATTGTGTCATGAGTGTTCATCTAGATCCATTCTTTGTGTGTACGAGCAGTGAAGACTCTGGCCAGTGTGTGCACATGTGCGCACACTGGCCAAAGTCTTCACTGCTCGTAAACACAAAGAATGTGTGAACATTTGTGCACACTTGCATGCACAAATGTGCACACGTTCTTTGTGTGTACGAGCAGTGAAGACTCTGGCCAGTGTGCGCATGCGTGCATACCACGCAGCGTCCATAAAGAAGGCCCATGCAGCGTCCATAAAGAAGACCCATGCAAGTGTGCACACGTGCGCACACTGGTCAGAGTCTTCACTGCTCATACACACAAAGAATGTATGCACATGTGTGCATGCAAGTGTGCGCATGTGTGTGCACACATTCTTTGTGTGTAGGAGCAGTGAAGACTCTGGTCAGTATGTGCACATGTGCGCGCACTGGCCAGAGTCTTCACTGCTCAAACATACAAAGAATGTGTGCACATGTTTGCATACTTGCATGCACACATGTGCACACATTCTTTGTGTGTACGAGCAGTGAAGACTCTGGCCAGTGTGCGCATGCGTGCATACCGCGCAGCATCCATAAAGAAGGCCCATGCAGCGTCCATAAAGAAGGCCCATGCAAGTGTGCACACGTGCGCACACTGGCCAGAGTCTTCACTGCTCATACACACGAAGAATGTATGCACATGTGAGCATGCAAGTGTGCGCATGTGTGTGCACACATTCTTTGTGTGTACGAGCAGTGAAGACTCTGGTCAGTGTGTGCACATGTGCTCGCACTGGCCAGAGTCTTCACTGCTCATACACACAAAGAATGTGTGCACATGTTTGCATTCTTGCATGCACAAATGTGCACACATTCTTTGTGTGTACGAGCAGTGAAGACTCTGGCCAGTGTGCGCATGCGTGCATACCGCGCAGCGTCCATAAAGAAGGCACATGCAGCGTCCATAAAGAAGGCCCATGCAAGTGTGCACACGTGCGCACACTGGCCAGAGTCTTCACTGCTCATACACACAAAGAATGTATGCACATGTGTGCATGCAAGTGTGCGCATGTGTGTGCACACATTCTTTGTGTGTACGAGCAGTGAAGACTCTGGCCAGTGCGCATGCGTGCACACTTGCATGGGCCTTTTTTATGGACGCTGCAATAATCAACAATATCTGATGTGCTTTCCCATACCAGTGAGCATGCGCATTACGCCTAGTTGATAGAGCATTAGCTTCGAATTTGGGAGTGGACGATTTTAAAGATATTCTTGTATAGGTGTCAACTATGTAGTATTTGGCCATTGAAAATATAACATATGATCATATCTGACACAAAAACGTGTATGGTGATTGTTTCTAAAGATGAAATTAAATACGAAATTAGGGTGTCAAACTTTATAGCATTTGGATCTCCTTGCCCAATTCCGTCAAATCAGATATTGAAGTACTACAAGTATAAGCTTTTGACAACAAAAAGATGCATATATAAAACTTTCATTGTTTTTGCATGTGCAGACAGTGAAGGCTCTGATGAGACTGACCACGGGGGATGCTGCGTGTAAGTATTAGCCTTTTATTGACTATATATTCTAAGAATAGAAAAAATCGCATGAGCTAGACCATTATTACAAAGAGAAATGTTTTTACATAATTTCATATCTTTATACTATTACAAGTTCGTACACGTGAGATTCTGGTGCAAATCGCATATGCGTTTAGTTGTTTTAAAACATAAATAGACAGGTACTTGGTTTGGCTAAGGTCTTAATTTACTGTTTGCATATGCACCTGCATCTTAGCGTTGTCGGCTTTAAGAATATACAATGATTAGAGTAAAGCCTGCTTTAGTGGCCACCTGTATTAAGCAAGCATCCTATTCTAAACAAGTTTTTATTCAGCTCGTGCAAAAGGCAAATACATTGAAAAGTACCTGTATTAAGCAAGTACTGTCATGTCAACCAAGAGTGACAATGACGAAATATTTGGTTTATAATTGCTAAGTAAAACATTAACTTGTGCACTCCACTTGAGCTTACGTGAATCAAAAGATCACTTGTGTATTAATCCTATCCTGTGGATAAAATTAATACACGAGGGATTTATCGATCATAAAGCCCTGATAACTTTGTTAACAAAACATGACGTCACTGTCACTCTTGGCTGACAGGACAGTACCTGCCTTAAGTAAATGCATTTTGACTATCGCTTAGCTGTTTACTTAATATAGGTTGGACTGTACCTGTTTCATTGTAATGTAGGCCATGGAAATATAATGAGTTTCACTATTACCAGGTAGATAAACATTTGAGTTCTTGATAAGTTTGAGCATCTGAATCTGCCATCTCATCAGAGCCATCAAGTCTTGCACATAAAACTATTAATATGATAGTATGTATACACTAAATAATGGTAAAGTTTTTAGAGCAACCTGTGCACTGTTATGTGATAAATGATCGCAGTTATATGACTGAAAAATGTTAATAGTGATGTTAAGCACAAACACAGCAATAAGAGAATGAAATTTTATGCTTGATTAAAAGAAAAAAAAACAATAAAAAATATATAAACTTTTTTTTTTACATAGGGCTTTTGTCAGGGTTCGAACCTGCAACCCCATGATTTTTTCATGGAGCTCTGTACTCTATCTCTTGTGTTTAACCCCTGAGCTATTTTGGCCCATTAATCTATAGGTACACAATACATTAAAATAGGAACGAAAATAATAATGTTAAGTGTTAAGGGAGGCTACCCATTGGTGATAAACGCAAACACTCAAAATAGTTGAAAACAGAGATATCGTTCCAAGGAGAAGATTTTTTTTAATTTGCACTTCTTGGTCTCATTATCCTGTTGAAAATTTATTAACGTAAAATCAAGAATATCTAAATCAGTTTTATCTTGACCATACAAAATTAATAGTTTGTTTTCTTTTAAATCAAGTGAAATAATACTTGCTTAATGTATATATTTTGCCTAGCCTGTCCAAAGCTCTTTTGGACGGTGCATGACGAGACCTATTACAAGGGCTTGTCGTCAAACGAATTCCTTCGATGGAGGATTCGTAAGAAAGTTCCTTTTTTTTCTTTTCTTTTTTTTCTAATTAATTTTCTCTTCTTATTTTTTTTCTAATGCCCTTTCCCCTTTCCCATCTCTTTTTTTAGTTGGTCTATGGGGATTTGGAGGGTCCACCAAATTACACAGGGGATATATGTGGTCTGTTTAGGTTATTTTTTTCTAGAAATGATTCTATAGTTCTGAATAAAGTAGGCACTTTCAACGTTAAATAATCTATTTGGTGTATTTCTGTTCGTTATGCACCCTAAAATGACAAAATGAATGTCTATTCCCACCCCAATGTTGAAACTACGCCATGCCATTGTAGAATGCGTTTACATGACATGGTCAAAGTGCCCACTCACCTTAGGAGTCATGTGTGGACCTTTGGCATTGGTCTCATAGTCGTTAAAATGACAATCAATGCTGAAACAACGTGGGTTCAGCGTTGCTGTTAAACTAATGACTGGTAATTAAAGACCTGAATACAATATTTGAGCCAGCATATGAATTTTGGGTATGTATTGCCTATGCGTGAATTTGTTCTACATATATGCATGGACAACTAGCTAGTGGGGCCAGATGCATCAATTGTGTCATGAGTGTCCATCTAGATCCATTCTTTGTGTGTACGAGCAGTGAAGACTCTGGCCAGTGTGTGCACATGTGCGCACACTGGCCAAAGACTTCACTGCTCGTACACACAAAGAATGTGTGAACATTTGTGCACACTTGCATGCACAAATGTGCACACGTTCTTTGTGTGTACGAGCAGTGAAGACTCTGGCCAGTGTGCGCATGCGTGCATACCACGCAGCGTCCATAAAGAAGGCCCATGCAGCGTCCATAAAGAAGACCCATGCAAGTGTGCACACGTGCGCACACTGGTCAGAGTCTTCACTGCTCATACACACAAAGAATGTATGCACATGTGTGCATGCAAGTGTGCGCATGTGTGTGCACACATTCTTTGTGTGTAGGAGCAGTGAAGACTCTGGTCAGTATGTGCACATGTGCGCGCACTGGCCAGAGTCTTCACTGCTCATACACTCAAAGAATGTGTGCACATGTTTGCATACTTGCATGCACAAATGTGCACACATTCTTTGTGTGTACGAGCAGTGAAGACTCTGGCCAGTGTGCGCATGCGTGCATACCGCGCAGCGTCCATAAAGAAGGCCCATGCAAGTGTGCACACGTGCGCACACTGGCCAGAGTCTTCACTGCTCATACACACAAAGAATGTATGCACATGTGTGCATGGAAGTGTGCGCATGTGTGTGCACACATTCTTTGTGTGTACGAGCAGTGAAGACTCTGGCCAGTGCGCATGCGTGCACACTTGCATGGGCCTTTTTTATCGATGCTGCAATAATCAACAATATCTGATGTGCTTTCCCATACCAGTGAGCATGCGCATTACGCCTAGTTGATAGAGCATTAACTTCGAATTTGGGAGTGGACGATTTTAAAGATATTCTTGTATAGGTGTCAACTATGTAGTATTTGGCCATTGAAAATATAACATATGATCATATCTGACACAAAAACGTGTATGGTGATTGTTTCTAAAGATGAAATTAAATACGAAATTAGGGTGTCAAACTTTATAGCATTTGGATCTCCTTGCCCAATTCCGTCAAATCAGATATTGAAGTACTACAAGTATAAGCTTTTGACAACAAAAAGATGCATATATAAAACTTTCATTGTTTTTGCATGTGCAGACAGTGAAGGCTCTGATGAGACTGACCACGGGGGATGCTGCGTGTAAGTATTAGCCTTTTATTGACTATATATTCTAAGAATAGAAAAAATCGCATGAGCTGGACCATTATTACAAAGAGAAATGTTTTAACATAATTTCATATCTTTATACTATTACAAGTTCGTACACGTGAGATTCTGGTGCAAATCGCATATGCGTTTAGCTGTTTTAAAACATAAATAGACAGGTACTTGGTTTGGCTAAGGTCTTAATTTACTGTTTGCATATGCACCTGCATCTTAGCGTTGTCGGCTTTAAGAATATACAATGATTAGAGTAAAGCCATCTTTAGTGGCCACCTGTATTAAGCAAGCATCCTATTCTAAACAAGTTTTTATTCAGCTCGTGCAAAAGGCAAATACATTGAAAAGTACCTGTATTAAGCAAGTACTGTCATGTCAACCAAGAGTGACAATGACGAAATATTTGGTTTATAATTGCTAAGTAAAACATTAACTTGTGCACTCCACTTGAGCTTACGTGAATCAAAAGATCACTTGTGTATTAATCCTATCCTGTGGATAAAATTAATACACGAGGGATTTATCGATCATAAAGCCCTGATAACTTTGTTAACAAAACATGACGTCACTGTCACTCTTGGCTGACAGGACAGTACCTGCCTTAAGTAAATGCATTTTGACTATCGCTTAGCTGTTTACTTAATATAGGTTGGACTGTACCTGTTTCATTGTAATGTAGGCCATGGAAATATAATGAGTTTCACTATTACCAGGTAGATAAACATTTGAGTTCTTGATAAGTTTGAGCATCTGAATCTGCCATCTCATCAGAGCCATCAAGTCTTGCACATAAAACTATTAATATGATAGTATGTATACACTAAATAATGGTAAAGTTTTTAGAGCAACCTGTGCACTGTTATGTGATAAATGATCGCAGTTATATGACTGAAAAATGTTAATAGTGATGTTAAGCACAAACACAGCAATAAGAGAATGAAATTTTATGCTTGATTAAAAGAAAAAAAAACAATAAAAAATATATAAACTTTTTTTTTTACATAGGGCTTTTGTCAGGGTTCGAACCTGCAACCCCATGATTTTTTCATGGAGCTCTGTACTCTATCTCTTGTGTTTAACCCCTGAGCTATTTTGGCCCATTAATCTATAGGTACACAATACATTAAAATAGGAACGAAAATAATAATGTTAAGTGTTAAGGGAGGCTACCCATTGGTGATAAACGCAAACACTCAAAATAGTTGAAAACAGAGATATCGTTCCAAGGAGAAGATTTTTTTTAATTTGCACTTCTTGGTCTCATTATCCTGTTGAAAATTTATTAACGTAAAATCAAGAATATCTAAATCAGTTTTATCTTGACCATACAAAATTAATAGTTTGTTTTCTTTTAAATCAAGTGAAATAATACTTGCTTAATGTATATATTTTGCCTAGCCTGTCCAAAGCTCTTTTGGACGGTGCATGACGAGACCTATTACAAGGGCTTGTCGTCAAACGAATTCCTTCGATGGAGGATTCGTAAGAAAGTTCCTTTTTTTTCTTTTCTTTTTTTTCTAATTAATTTTCTCTTCTTATTTTTTTTCTAATGCCCTTTCCCCTTTCCCATCTCTTTTTTTAGTTGGTCTATGGGGATTTGGAGGGTCCACCAAATTACACAGGGGATATATGTGGTCTGTTTAGGTTATTTTTTTCTAGAAATGATTCTATAGTTCTGAATAAAGTAGGCACTTTCAACGTTAAATAATCTATTTGGTGTATTTCTGTTCGTTATGCACCCTAAAATGACAAAATGAATGTCTATTCCCACCCCAATGTTGAAACTACGCCATGCCATTGTAGAATGCGTTTACATGACATGGTCAAAGTGCCCACTCACCTTAGGAGTCATGTGTGGACCTTTTGCATTGGTCTCATAGTCGTTAAAATGACAATCAATGCTGAAACAACGTGGGTTCAGCGTTGCTGTTAAACTAATGACTGGTAATTAAAGACCTGAATACAATATTTGAGCCAGCATATGAATTTTGGGTATGTATTGCCTATGCGTGAATTTGTTCTACATATATGCATGGACAACTAGCTAGTGGGGCCAGATGCATCAATTGTGTCATGAGTGTCCATCTAGATCCATTCTTTGTGTGTACGAGCAGTGAAGACTCTGGCCAGTGTGTGCACATGTGCGCACACTGGCCAAAGACTTCACTGCTCGTACACACAAAGAATGTGTGAACATTTGTGCACACTTGCATGCACAAATGTGCACACGTTCTTTGTGTGTACGAGCAGTGAAGACTCTGGCCAGTGTGCGCATGCGTGCATACCACGCAGCGTCCATAAAGAAGGCCCATGCAGCGTCCATAAAGAAGACCCATGCAAGTGTGCACACGTGCGCACACTGGTCAGAGTCTTCACTGCTCATACACACAAAGAATGTATGCACATGTGTGCATGCAAGTGTGAGCATGTGTGTGCACACATTCTTTGTGTGTAGGAGCAGTGAAGACTCTGGTCAGTATGTGCACATGTGCGCGCACTGGCCAGAGTCTTCACTGCTCATACACTCAAAGAATGTGTGCACATGTTTGCATACTTGCATGCACAAATGTGCACACATTCTTTGTGTGTACGAGCAGTGAAGACTCTGGCCAGTGTGCGCATGCGTGCATACCGCGCAGCGTCCATAAAGAAGGCCCATGCAAGTGTGCACACGTGCGCACACTGGCCAGAGTCTTCACTGCTCATACACACAAAGAATGTATGCACATGTGTGCATGGAAGTGTGCGCATGTGTGTGCACACATTCTTTGTGTGTACGAGCAGTGAAGACTCTGGCCAGTGCGCATGCGTGCACACTTGCATGGGCCTTTTTTATGGATGCTGCAATAATCAACAATATCTGATGTGCTTTCCCATACCAGTGAGCATGCGCATTACGCCTAGTTGATAGAGCATTAACTTCGAATTTGGGAGTGGACGATTTTAAAGATATTCTTGTATAGGTGTCAACTATGTAGTATTTGGCCATTGAAAATATAACATATGATCATATCTGACACAAAAACGTGTATGGTGATTGTTTCTAAAGATGAAATTAAATACGAAATTAGGGTGTCAAACTTTATAGCATTTGGATCTCCTTGCCCAATTCCGTCAAATCAGATATTGAAGTACTACAAGTATAAGCTTTTGACAACAAAAAGATGCATATATAAAACTTTCATTGTTTTTGCATGTGCAGACAGTGAAGGCTCTGATGAGACTGACCACGGGGGATGCTGCGTGTAAGTATTAGCCTTTTATTGACTATATATTCTAAGAATAGAAAAAATCGCATGAGCTGGACCATTATTACAAAGAGAAATGTTTTAACATAATTTCATATCTTTATACTATTACAAGTTCGTACACGTGAGATTCTGGTGCAAATCGCATATGCGTTTAGCTGTTTTAAAACATAAATAGACAGGTACTTGGTTTGGCTAAGGTCTTAATTTACTGTTTGCATATGCACCTGCATCTTAGCGTTGTCGGCTTTAAGAATATACAATGATTAGAGTAAAGCCTGCTTTAGTGGCCACCTGTATTAAGCAAGCATCCTATTCTAAACAAGTTTTTATTCAGCTCGTGCAAAAGGCAAATACATTGAAAAGTACCTGTATTAAGCAAGTACTGTCATGTCAACCAAGAGTGACAATGACGAAATATTTGGTTTATAATTGCTAAGTAAAACATTAACTTGTGCACTCCACTTGAGCTTACGTGAATCAAAAGATCACTTGTGTATTAATCCTATCCTGTGGATAAAATTAATACACGAGGGATTTATCGATCATAAAGCCCTGATAACTTTGTTAACAAAACATGACGTCACTGTCACTCTTGGCTGACAGGACAGTACCTGCCTTAAGTAAATGCATTTTGACTATCGCTTAGCTGTTTACTTAATATAGGTTGGACTGTACCTGTTTCATTGTAATGTAGGCCATGGAAATATAATGAGTTTCACTATTACCAGGTAGATAAACATTTGAGTTCTTGATAAGTTTGAGCATCTGAATCTGCCATCTCATCAGAGCCATCAAGTCTTGCACATAAAACTATTAATATGATAGTATGTATACACTAAATAATGGTAAAGTTTTTAGAGCAACCTGTGCACTGTTATGTGATAAATGATCGCAGTTATATGACTGAAAAATGTTAATAGTGATGTTAAGCACAAACACAGCAATAAGAGAATGAAATTTTATGCTTGATTAAAAGAAAAAAAAACAATAAAAAATATATAAACTTTTTTTTTTACATAGGGCTTTTGTCAGGGTTCGAACCTGCAACCCCATGATTTTTTCATGGAGCTCTGTACTCTATCTCTTGTGTTTAACCCCTGAGCTATTTTGGCCCATTAATCTATAGGTACACAATACATTAAAATAGGAACGAAAATAATAATGTTAAGTGTTAAGGGAGGCTACCCATTGGTGATAAACGCAAACACTCAAAATAGTTGAAAACAGAGATATCGTTCCAAGGAGAAGATTTTTTTTAATTTGCACTTCTTGGTCTCATTATCCTGTTGAAAATTTATTAACGTAAAATCAAGAATATCTAAATCAGTTTTATCTTGACCATACAAAATTAATAGTTTGTTTTCTTTTAAATCAAGTGAAATAATACTTGCTTAATGTATATATTTTGCCTAGCCTGTCCAAAGCTCTTTTGGACGGTGCATGACGAGACCTATTACAAGGGCTTGTCGTCAAACGAATTCCTTCGATGGAGGATTCGTAAGAAAGTTCCTTTTTTTTCTTTTCTTTTTTTTCTAATTAATTTTCTCTTCTTATTTTTTTTCTAATGCCCTTTCCCCTTTCCCATCTCTTTTTTTAGTTGGTCTATGGGGATTTGGAGGGTCCACCAAATTACACAGGGGATATATGTGGTCTGTTTAGGTTATTTTTTTCTAGAAATGATTCTATAGTTCTGAATAAAGTAGGCACTTTCAACGTTAAATAATCTATTTGGTGTATTTCTGTTCGTTATGCACCCTAAAATGACAAAATGAATGTCTATTCCCACCCCAATGTTGAAACTACGCCATGCCATTGTAGAATGCGTTTACATGACATGGTCAAAGTGCCCACTCACCTTAGGAGTCATGTGTGGACCTTTTGCATTGGTCTCATAGTCGTTAAAATGACAATCAATGCTGAAACAACGTGGGTTCAGCGTTGCTGTTAAACTAATGACTGGTAATTAAAGACCTGAATACAATATTTGAGCCAGCATATGAATTTTGGGTATGTATTGCCTATGCGTGAATTTGTTCTACATATATGCATGGACAACTAGCTAGTGGGGCCAGATGCATCAATTGTGTCATGAGTGTCCATCTAGATCCATTCTTTGTGTGTACGAGCAGTGAAGACTCTGGCCAGTGTGTGCACATGTGCGCACACTGGCAAAAGACTTCACTGCTCGTACACACAAAGAATGTGTGAACATTTGTGCACACTTGCATGCACAAATGTGCACACGTTCTTTGTGTGTACGAGCAGTGAAGACTCTGGCCAGTGTGCGCATGCGTGCATACCACGCAGCGTCCATAAAGAAGGCCCATGCAGCGTCCATAAAGAAGACCCATGCAAGTGTGCACACGTGCGCACACTGGTCAGAGTCTTCACTGCTCATACACACAAAGAATGTATGCACATGTGTGCATGCAAGTGTGCGCATGTGTGTGCACACATTCTTTGTGTGTAGGAGCAGTGAAGACTCTGGTCAGTATGTGCACATGTGCGCGCACTGGCCAGAGTCTTCACTGCTCATACACTCAAAGAATGTGTGCACATGTTTGCATACTTGCATGCACAAATGTGCACACATTCTTTGTGTGTACGAGCAGTGAAGACTCTGGTCAGTGTGTTCACATGTGCTCGCACTGGCCAGTGTCTTCACTGCTCATACACACAAAGAATGTGTGCACATGTTTGCATACTTGCATGCACAAATGTGCACACATTCTTTGTGTGTACGAGCAGTGAAGACTCTGGCCAGTGTGCGCATGCGTGCATACCGCGCAGCGTCCATAAAGAAGGCCCATGCAGCGTCCATAAAGAAGGCCCATGCAAGTGTGCACACGTGCGCACAATGGCCAGAGTCTTCACTGCTCATACACACAAAGAATGTATGCACATGTGTGCATGCAAGTGTGCGCATGTGTGTGCACACATTCTTTGTGTGTACGAGCAGTGAAGACTCTGGCCAGTGCGCATGCGTGCACACTTGCATGGGCCTTTTTTATGGACGCTGCAATAATCAACAATATCTGATGTGCTTTCCCATACCAGTGAGCATGCGCATTACGCCTAGTTGATAGAGCATTAGCTTCGAATTTGGGAGTGGACGATTTTAAAGATATTCTTGTATAGGTGTCAACTATGTAGTATTTGGCCATTGAAAATATAACATATGATCATATCTGACACAAAAACGTGTATGGTGATTGTTTTTAAAGATGAAATTAAATACGAAATTAGGGTGTCAAACTTTATAGCATTTGGATCTCCTTGCCCAATTCCGTCAAATCAGATATTGAAGTACTACAAGTATAAGCTTTTGACAACAAAAAGATGTATATATAAAACTTTCATTGTTTTTGCATGTGCAGACAGTGAAGGCTCTGATGAGACTGACCACGGGGGATGCTGCGTGTAAGTATTAGCCTTTTATTGACTATATATTCTAAGAATAGAAAAAATCGCATGAGCTGGACCATTATTACAAAGAGAAATGTTTTAACATAATTTCATATCTTTATACTATTACAAGTTCATACACGTGAGATTCTGGTGCAAATCGCATATGCGTTTAGTTGTTTTAAAACATAAATAGACAGGTACTTGGTTTGGCTAAGGTCTTAATTTTGGTATATGCCTTAACCTACACCCATATTTTGCATGACTTGACTATATGATAAGTACCAAACATCTCGTGACTTGTCCCTATTTTATAAGCAGCAATGTTTTTGTCGCAAAGGCGTACCTTTATGCTATATTAGAGCCAGCATATGAGATTTTGATCGCATATGCGTAATGCTTTTTTCTTCTGGTACCTAGATGGGCTAGACGTCTTAATTTTGACATGCTCCTTTATCTACACCCGTTTTGCAAACATGGAAGGATCTGGTAAGACTGTTTGCATATGCATCTGCATCTTAGCGTTGTCGGCTTTAAGAATATACAATGATTAGAGTAAAGCCTGCTTTAGTGGCCACCTGTATTAAGCAAGCATCCTATTCTAAACAAGTTTTTATTCAGCTCCTGCAAAAGGCAAATACATTGAAAAGTACCTGTATTAAGCAAGTACTGTCATGTCAACCAAGAGTGACAATGACGAAATATTTGGTTTATAATTGCTAAGTAAAACATTAACTTGTGCACTCCACTTGAGCTTACGTGAATCAAAAGATCACTTGTGTATTAATCCTATCCTGTGGATAAAATTAATACACGAGGGATTTATCGATCATAAAGCCCAGATAACTTTGTTAACAAAACATGACGTCACTGTCACTCTTGGCTGACAGGACAGTACCTGCCTTAAGTAAATGCATTTTGACTATCGCTTAGCTGTTTACTTAATATAGGTTGCACTGTACCTATTTCATTGTAATGTAGGCCATGGAAATATAATGAGTTTCACTATTACCAGGTAGATAAACATTTGAGTTCTTGATAAGTTTGAGCATCTGAATTTGCCATCTCATCAGAGCCATCAAGTCTTGCACATAAAACTATTAATATGATAGTATGTATACACTAAATAATGGTAAAGTTTTTAGAGCAACCTGTGCACTGTTATGTGATAAATGATCGCAGTTATATGACTGAAAAATGTTGATAGTGATGTTAAGCACAAACACAGCAATAAGAGAATGAAATTTTATGCTTGATTAAAAGAAAAAAAAAACAATAAAAAAAATATATAAACTTTTTTTTTACATAGGGCTTTTGTCAGGGTTCGAACCTGCAACCCCATGATTTTTTCATGGAGCTCTGTACTCTATCTCTTGTGTTTAACCCCTGAGCTATTTTGGCCCATTAATCTATAGGTACACAATACATTAAAATAGGAACGAAAATAATAATGTTAAGTGTTAAGGGAGGCTACCCATTGGTGATAAACGCAAACACTCAAAATAGTTGAAAACAGAGATATCGTTCCAAGGAGAAGATTTTTTTTAATTTGCACTTCTTGGTCTCATTATCCTGTTGAAAATTTATTAACGTAAAATAAAGAATATCTAAATCAGTTTTATCTTGACCATACAAAATTAATAGTTTGTTTTCTTTTAAATCAAGTGAAATAATACTTGCTTAATGTATATATTTTGCCTAGCCTGTCCAAAGCTCTTTTGGACGGTGCATGACGAGACCTATTACAAGGGCTTGTCGTCAAACGAATTCCTTCGATGGAGGATTCGTAAGAAAGTTCCTTTTTTTTTCTTTTCTTTTTTCTAATTAATTTTCTCTTCTAATTTTTTTTCTAATGCCCTTTCCCCTTTCCCATCCCTTTTTTTTAGTTGGTCTATGGGGATTTGGAGGGTCCACCAAATTACACAGGGGATATATGTGGTCTGTTTAGGTTATCTTTTTCCAGAAATGATTCTATAGTTCTGAATAAAGTGGGCACTTTCAACGTTAAATAATCTATTTGGTGTATTTCTGTTCGTTATGCACCCTAAAATGACAAAATGAATGTCTATTCCCACCCCAATGTTGAAACTACGCTATGCCATTGTAGAATGCGTTTACATGACATGGTCAAAGTGCCCACTCACCTTAGGAGTCATGTGTGGACCTTTGGCATTGGTCTCATAGTCGTTAAAATGACAATCAATGCTGAAACAACGTGGGTTCAGTGTTGCTGTTAAACTAATGACTGGTAATTAAAGACCTGAATACAATATTTGAGCCAGCATATGAATTTTGGGTATGTATTGCCTATGCGTGAATTTGTTCTACATATATGCATGGACAACTAGCTAGTGGGGCCAGATGCCTCAATTGTGTCATGAGTGTCCATCTAGATCCATTCTTTGTGTGTACGAGCAGTGAAGACTCTGGCCAGTGTGTGCACATGTGCGCACACTGGCCAAAGACTTCACTGCTCGTACACACAAAGAATGTGTGAACATTTGTGCACACTTGCATGCACAAATGTGCACACGTTCTTTGTGTGTACGAGCAGTGAAGACTCTGGCCAGTGTGCGCATGCGTGCATACCACGCAGCGTCCATAAAGAAGGCCCATGCAGCGTCCATAAAGAAGACCCATGCAAGTGTGCACACGTGCGCACACTGGTCAGAGTCTTCACTGCTCATACACACAAAGAATGTTTGCACATGTGTGCATGCAAGTGTGCGCATGTGTGTGCACACATTCTTTGTGTGTAGGAGCAGTGAAGACTCTGGTCAGTATGTGCACATGTGCGCGCACTGGCCAGAGTCTTCACTGCTCATACACCCAAAGAATGTGTGCACATGTTTGCATACTTGCATGCACAAATGTGCACACATTCTTTGTGTGTACGAGCAGTGAAGACTCTGGTCAGTGTGTTCACATGTGCTCGCACTGGCCAGAGTCTTCACTGGTCATACACACAAAGAATGTGTGCACATGTTTGCATACTTGCATGCACAAATGTGCACACATTCTTTGTGTGTACGAGCAGTGAAGACTCTGGCCAGTGTGCGCATGCGTGCATACCGCGCAGCGTCCATAAAGAAGGCCCATGCAGCGTCCATAAAGAAGGCCCATGCAAGTGTGCACACGTGCGCACACTGGCCAGAGTCTTCACTGCTCATACACACAAAGAATGTATGCACATGTGTGCATGCAAGTGTGCGCATGTGTGTGCACACATTCTTTGTGTGTACGAGCAGTGAAGACTCTGGCCAGTGCGCATGCGTGCACACTTGCATGGGCCTTTTTTATGGACGCTGCAATAATCAACAATATCTGATGTGCTTTCCCATACCAGTGAGCATGCGCATTACGCCTAGTTGATAGAGCATTAGCTTCGAATTTGGGAGTGGACGATTTTAAAGATATTCTTGTATAGGTGTCAACTATGTAGTATTTGGCCATTGAAAATATAACATATGATCATATCTGACACAAAAACGTGTATGGTGATTGTTTTTAAAGATGAAATTAAATACGAAATTAGGGTGTCAAACTTTATAGCATTTGGATCTCCTTGCCCAATTCCGTCAAATCAGATATTGAAGTACTACAAGTATAAGCTTTTGACAACAAAAAGATGTATATATAAAACTTTCATTGTTTTTGCATGTGCAGACAGTGAAGGCTCTGATGAGACTGACCACGGGGGATGCTGCGTGTAAGTATTAGCCTTTTATTGACTATATATTCTAAGAATAGAAAAAATCGCATGAGCTGGACCATTATTACAAAGAGAAATGTTTTAACATAATTTCATATCTTTATACTATTACAAGTTCATACACGTGAGATTCTGGTGCAAATCGCATATGCGTTTAGTTGTTTTAAAACATAAATAGACAGGTACTTGGTTTGGCTAAGGTCTTAATTTTGGTATATGCCTTAACCTACACCCATATTTTGCATGACTTGACTATATGATAAGTACCAAACATCTCGTGACTTGTCCCTATTTTATAAGCAGCAATGTTTTTGTCGCAAAGGCGTACCTTTATGCTATATTAGAGCCAGCATATGAGATTTTGATCGCATATGCGTAATGCTTTTTTCTTCTGGTACCTAGATGGGCTAGACGTCTTAATTTTGACATGCTCCTTTATCTACACCCGTTTTGCAAACATGGAAGGATCTGGTAAGACTGTTTGCATATGCATCTGCATCTTAGCGTTGTCGGCTTTAAGAATATACAATGATTAGAGTAAAGCCTGCTTTAGTGGCCACCTGTATTAAGCAAGCATCCTATTCTAAACAAGTTTTTATTCAGCTCCTGCAAAAGGCAAATACATTGAAAAGTACCTGTATTAAGCAAGTACTGTCATGTCAACCAAGAGTGACAATGACGAAATATTTGGTTTATAATTGCTAAGTAAAACATTAACTTGTGCACTCCACTTGAGCTTACGTGAATCAAAAGATCACTTGTGTATTAATCCTATCCTGTGGATAAAATTAATACACGAGGGATTTATCGATCATAAAGCCCAGATAACTTTGTTAACAAAACATGACGTCACTGTCACTCTTGGCTGACAGGACAGTACCTGCCTTAAGTAAATGCATTTTGACTATCGCTTAGCTGTTTACTTAATATAGGTTGCACTGTACCTATTTCATTGTAATGTAGGCCATGGAAATATAATGAGTTTCACTATTACCAGGTAGATAAACATTTGAGTTCTTGATAAGTTTGAGCATCTGAATCTGCCATCTCATCAGAGCCATCAAGTCTTGCACATAAAACTATTAATATGATAGTATGTATACACTAAATAATGGTAAAGTTTTTAGAGCAACCTGTGCACTGTTATGTGATAAATGATCGCAGTTATATGACTGAAAAATGTTAATAGTGATGTTAAGCACAAACACAGCAATAAGAGAATGAAATTTTATGCTTGATTAAAAGAAAAAAAAAACAATAAAAAAAAATATATAAACTTTTTTTTTACATAGGGCTTTTGTCAGGGTTCGAACCTGCAACCCCATGATTTTTTCATGGAGCTCTGTACTCTATCTCTTGTGTTTAACCCCTGAGCTATTTTGGCCCATTAATCTATAGGTACACAATACATTAAAATAGGAACGAAAATAATAATGTTAAGTGTTAAGGGAGGCTACCCATTGGTGATAAACGCAAACACTCAAAATAGTTGAAAACAGAGATATCGTTCCAAGGAGAAGATTTTTTTTAATTTGCACTTCTTGGTCTCATTATCCTGTTGAAAATTTATTAACGTAAAATAAAGAATATCTAAATCAGTTTTATCTTGACCATACAAAATTAATAGTTTGTTTTCTTTTAAATCAAGTGATATAATACTTGCTTAATGTATATATTTTGCCTAGCCTGTCCAAAGCTCTTTTGGACGGTGCATGACGAGACCTATTACAAGGGCTTGTCGTCAAACGAATTCCTTCGATGGAGGATTCGTAAGAAAGTTCCTTTTTTTTTCTTTTCTTTTATTTCTAATTAATTTTCTCTTCTAATTTTTTTTCTAATGCCCTTTCCCCTTTCCCATCCCTTTTTTTAGTTGGTCTATGGGGATTTGGAGGGTCCACCAAATTACACAGGGGATATATGTGGTCTGTTTAGGTTATCTTTTTCCAGAAATGATTCTATAGTTCTGAATAAAGTGGGCACTTTCAACGTTAAATAATCTATTTGGTGTATTTCTGTTCGTTATGCACCCTAAAATGACAAAATGAATGTCTATTCCCACCCCAATGTTGAAACTACGCTATGCCATTGTAGAATGCGTTTACATGACATGGTCAAAGTGCCCACTCACCTTAGGAGTCATGTGTGGACCTTTGGCATTGGTCTCATAGTCGTTAAAATGACAATCAATGCTGAAACAACGTGGGTTCAGCGTTGCTGTTAAACTAATGACTGGTAATTAAAGACCTGAATACAATATTTGAGCCAGCATATGAATTTTGGGTATGTATTGCCTATGCGTGAATTTGTTCTACATATATGCATGGACAACTAGCTAGTGGGGCCAGATGCATCAATTGTGTCATGAGTGTCCATCTAGATCCATTCTTTGTGTGTACGAGCAGTGAAGACTCTGGCCAGTGTGTGCACATGTGCGCACACTGGCAAAAGACTTCACTGCTCGTACACACAAAGAATGTGTGAACATTTGTGCACACTTGCATGCACAAATGTGCACACGTTCTTTGTGTGTACGAGCAGTGAAGACTCTGGCCAGTGTGCGCATGCGTGCATACCACGCAGCGTCCATAAAGAAGGCCCATGCAGCGTCCATAAAGAAGACCCATGCAAGTGTGCACACGTGCGCACACTGGTCAGAGTCTTCACTGCTCATACACACAAAGAATGTTTGCACATGTGTGCATGCAAGTGTGCGCATGTGTGTGCACACATTCTTTGTGTGTAGGAGCAGTGAAGACTCTGGTCAGTATGTGCACATGTGCGCGCACTGGCCAGAGTCTTCACTGCTCATACACCCAAAGAATGTGTGCACATGTTTGCATACTTGCATGCACAAATGTGCACACATTCTTTGTGTGTACGAGCAGTGAAGACTCTGGCCAGTGTGCGCATGCGTGCATACCGCGCAGCGTCCATAAAGAAGGCCCATGCAGCGTCCATAAAGAAGGCCCATGCAAGTGTGCACACGTGCGCACAATGGCCAGAGTCTTCACTGCTCATACACACAAAGAATGTATGCACATGTGTGCATGCAAGTGTGCGCATGTGTGTGCACACATTCTTTGTGTGTACGAGCAGTGAAGACTCTGGCCAGTGCGCATGCGTGCACACTTGCATGGGCCTTTTTTATGGACGCTGCAATAATCAACAATATCTGATGTGCTTTCCCATACCAGTGAGCATGCGCATTACGCCTAGTTGATAGAGCATTAGCTTCGAATTTGGGACTGGACGATTTTAAAGATATTCTTGTATAGGTGTCAACTATGTAGTATTTGGCCATTGAAAATATAACATATGATCATATCTGACACAAAAACGTGTATGGTGATTGTTTTTAAAGATGAAATTAAATACGAAATTAGGGTGTCAAACTTTATAGCATTTGGATCTCCTTGCCCAATTCCGTCAAATCAGATATTGAAGTACTACAAGTATAAGCTTTTGACAACAAAAAGATGTATATATAAAACTTTCATTGTTTTTGCATGTGCAGACAGTGAAGGCTCTGATGAGACTGACCACGGGGGATGCTGCGTGTAAGTATTAGCCTTTTATTGACTATATATTCTAAGAATAGAAAAAATCGCATGAGCTGGACCATTATTACAAAGAGAAATGTTTTAACATAATTTCATATCTTTATACTATTACAAGTTCATACACGTGAGATTCTGGTGCAAATCGCATATGCGTTTAGTTGTTTTAAAACATAAATAGACAGGTACTTGGTTTGGCTAAGGTCTTAATTTTGGTATATGCCTTAACCTACACCCATATTTTGCATGACTTGACTATATGATAAGTACCAAACATCTCGTGACTTGTCCCTATTTTATAAGCAGCAATGTTTTTGTCGCAAAGGCTTACCTTTATGCTATATTAGAGCCAGCATATGAGATTTTGATCGCATATGCGTAATGCTTTTTTCTTCTGGTACCTAGATGGGCTAGACGTCTTAATTTTGACATGCTCCTTTATCTACACCCGTTTTGCAAACATGGAAGGATCTGGTAAGACTGTTTGCATATGCATCTGCATCTTAGCGTTGTCGGCTTTAAGAATATACAATGATTAGAGTAAAGCCTGCTTTAGTGGCCACCTGTATTAAGCAAGCATCCTATTCTAAACAAGTTTTTATTCAGCTCCTGCAAAAGGCAAATACATTGAAAAGTACCTGTATTAAGCAAGTACTGTCATGTCAACCAAGAGTGACAATGACGAAATATTTGGTTTATAATTGCTAAGTAAAACATTAACTTGTGCACTCCACTTGAGCTTACGTGAATCAAAAGATCACTTGTGTATTAATCCTATCCTGTGGATAAAATTAATACACGAGGGATTTATCGATCATAAAGCCCAGATAACTTTGTTAACAAAACATGACGTCACTGTCACTCTTGGCTGACAGGACAGTACCTGCCTTAAGTAAATGCATTTTGACTATCGCTTAGCTGTTTACTTAATATAGGTTGCACTGTACCTATTTCATTGTAATGTAGGCCATGGAAATATAATGAGTTTCACTATTACCAGGTAGATAAACATTTGAGTTCTTGATAAGTTTGAGCATCTGAATCTGCCATCTCATCAGAGCCATCAAGTCTTGCACATAAAACTATTAATATGATAGTATGTATACACTAAATAATGGTAAAGTTTTTAGAGCAACCTGTGCACTGTTATGTGATAAATGATCGCAGTTATATGACTGAAAAATGTTAATAGTGATGTTAAGCACAAACACAGCAATAAGAGAATGAAATTTTATGCTTGATTAAAAGAAAAAAAAAACAATAAAAAAAAATATATAAACTTTTTTTTTACATAGGGCTTTTGTCAGGGTTCGAACCTGCAACCCCATGATTTTTTCATGGAGCTCTGTACTCTATCTCTTGTGTTTAACCCCTGAGCTATTTTGGCCCATTAATCTATAGGTACACAATACATTAA
Source organism: Loripinus fragilis (assembly GCA_964019695.1). NCBI lineage: Eukaryota > Metazoa > Mollusca > Bivalvia > Lucinida > Lucinidae > Loripinus > Loripinus fragilis. The sequence goes on from OZ026517.1 coordinate 85,775,526, forward strand.
AATAGGAACGAAAATAATAATGTTAAGTGTTAAGGGAGGCTACCCATTGGTGATAAACGCAAACACTCAAAATAGTTGAAAACAGAGATATCGTTCCAAGGAGAAGATTTTTTTTAATTTGCACTTCTTGGTCTCATTATCCTGTTGAAAATTTATTAACGTAAAATAAAGAATATCTAAATCAGTTTTATCTTGACCATACAAAATTAATAGTTTGTTTTCTTTTAAATCAAGTGAAATAATACTTGCTTAATGTATATATTTTGCCTAGCCTGTCCAAAGCTCTTTTGGACGGTGCATGACGAGACCTATTACAAGGGCTTGTCGTCAAACGAATTCCTTCGATGGAGGATTCGTAAGAAAGTTCCTTTTTTTTTCTTTTCTTTTTTTTCTAATTAATTTTCTCTTCTAATTTTTTTTCTAATGCCCTTTCCCCTTTCCCATCCCTTTTTTTAGTTGGTCTATGGGGATTTGGAGGGTCCACCAAATTACACAGGGGATATATGTGGTCTGTTTAGGTTATCTTTTTCCAGAAATTATTCTATAGTTCTGAATAAAGTGGGCACTTTCAACGTTAAATAATCTATTTGGTGTATTTCTGTTCGTTATGCACCCTAAAATGACAAAATGAATGTCTATTCCCACCCCAATGTTGAAACTACGCTATGCCATTGTAGAATGCGTTTACATGACATGGTCAAAGTGCCCACTCACCTTAGGAGTCATGTGTGGACCTTTGGCATTGGTCTCATAGTCGTTAAAATGACAATCAATGCTGAAACAACGTGGGTTCAGCGTTGCTGTTAAACTAATGACTGGTAATTAAAGACCTGAATACAATATTTGAGCCAGCATATGAATTTTGGGTATGTATTGCCTATGCGTGAATTTGTTCTACATATATGCATGGACAACTAGCTAGTGGGGCCAGATGCCTCAATTGTGTCATGAGTGTCCATCTAGATCCATTCTTTGTGTGTACGAGCAGTGAAGACTCTGGCCAGTGTGTGCACATGTGCGCACACTGGCCAAAGACTTCACTGCTCGTACACACAAAGAATGTGTGAACATTTGTGCACACTTGCATGCACAAATGTGCACACGTTCTTTGTGTGTACGAGCAGTGAAGACTCTGGCCAGTGTGCGCATGCGTGCATACCACGCAGCGTCCATAAAGAAGGCCCATGCAGCGTCCATAAAGAAGACCCATGCAAGTGTGCACACGTGCGCACACTGGTCAGAGTCTTCACTGCTCATACACACAAAGAATGTTTGCACATGTGTGCATGCAAGTGTGCGCATGTGTGTGCACACATTCTTTGTGTGTAGGAGCAGTGAAGACTCTGGTCAGTATGTGCACATGTGCGCGCACTGGCCAGAGTCTTCACTGCTCATACACCCAAAGAATGTGTGCACATGTTTGCATACTTGCATGCACAAATGTGCACACATTCTTTGTGTGTACGAGCAGTGAAGACTCTGGTCAGTGTGTTCACATGTGCTCGCACTGGCCAGAGTCTTCACTGCTCATACACACAAAGAATGTGTGCACATGTTTGCATACTTGCATGCACAAATGTGCACACATTCTTTGTGTGTACGAGCAGTGAAGACTCTGGCCAGTGTGCGCATGCGTGCATACCGCGCAGCGTCCATAAAGAAGGCCCATGCAGCGTCCATAAAGAAGGCCCATGCAAGTGTGCACACGTGCGCACAATGGCCAGAGTCTTCACTGCTCATACACACAAAGAATGTATGCACATGTGTGCATGCAAGTGTGCGCATGTGTGTGCACACATTCTTTGTGTGTACGAGCAGTGAAGACTCTGGCCAGTGCGCATGCGTGCACACTTGCATGGGCCTTTTTTATGGACGCTGCAATAATCAACAATATCTGATGTGCTTTCCCATACCAGTGAGCATGCGCATTACGCCTAGTTGATAGAGCATTAGCTTCGAATTTGGGAGTGGACGATTTTAAAGATATTCTTGTATAGGTGTCAACTATGTAGTATTTGGCCATTGAAAATATAACATATGATCATATCTGACACAAAAACGTGTATGGTGATTGTTTTTAAAGATGAAATTAAATACGAAATTAGGGTGTCAAACTTTATAGCATTTGGATCTCCTTGCCCAATTCCGTCAAATCAGATATTGAAGTACTACAAGTATAAGCTTTTGACAACAAAAAGATGTATATATAAAACTTTCATTGTTTTTGCATGTGCAGACAGTGAAGGCTCTGATGAGACTGACCACGGGGGATGCTGCGTGTAAGTATTAGCCTTTTATTGACTATATATTCTAAGAATAGAAAAAATCGCATGAGCTGGACCATTATTACAAAGAGAAATGTTTTAACATAATTTCATATCTTTATACTATTACAAGTTCATACACGTGAGATTCTGGTGCAAATCGCATATGCGTTTAGTTGTTTTAAAACATAAATAGACAGGTACTTGGTTTGGCTAAGGTCTTAATTTTGGTATATGCCTTAACCTACACCCATATTTTGCATGACTTGACTATATGATAAGTACCAAACATCTCGTGACTTGTCCCTATTTTATAAGCAGCAATGTTTTTGTCGCAAAGGCGTACCTTTATGCTATATTAGAGCCAGCATATGAGATTTTGATCGCATATGCGTAATGCTTTTTTCTTCTGGTACCTAGATGGGCTAGACGTCTTAATTTTGACATGCTCCTTTATCTACACCCGTTTTGCAAACATGGAAGGATCTGGTAAGACTGTTTGCATATGCATCTGCATCTTAGCGTTGTCGGCTTTAAGAATATACAATGATTAGAGTAAAGCCTGCTTTAGTGGCCACCTGTATTAAGCAAGCATCCTATTCTAAACAAGTTTTTATTCAGCTCCTGCAAAAGGCAAATACATTGAAAAGTACCTGTATTAAGCAAGTACTGTCATGTCAACCAAGAGTGACAATGACGAAATATTTGGTTTATAATTGCTAAGTAAAACATTAACTTGTGCACTCCACTTGAGCTTACGTGAATCAAAAGATCACTTGTGTATTAATCCTATCCTGTGGATAAAATTAATACACGAGGGATTTATCGATCATAAAGCCCAGATAACTTTGTTAACAAAACATGACGTCACTGTCACTCTTGGCTGACAGGACAGTACCTGCCTTAAGTAAATGCATTTTGACTATCGCTTAGCTGTTTACTTAATATAGGTTGCACTGTACCTATTTCATTGTAATGTAGGCCATGGAAATATAATGAGTTTCACTATTACCAGGTAGATAAACATTTGAGTTCTTGATAAGTTTGAGCATCTGAATCTGCCATCTCATCAGAGCCATCAAGTCTTGCACATAAAACTATTAATATGATAGTATGTATACACTAAATAATGGTAAAGTTTTTAGAGCAACCTGTGCACTGTTATGTGATAAATGATCGCAGTTATATGACTGAAAAATGTTAATAGTGATGTTAAGCACAAACACAGCAATAAGAGAATGAAATTTTATGCTTGATTAAAAGAAAAAAAAAACAATAAAAAAAAATATATAAACTTTTTTTTTTACATAGGGCTTTTGTCAGGGTTCGAACCTGCAACCCCATGATTTTTTCATGGAGCTCTGTACTCTATCTCTTGTGTTTAACCCCTGAGCTATTTTGGCCCATTAATCTATAGGTACACAATACATTAAAATAGGAACGAAAATAATAATGTTAAGTGTTAAGGGAGGCTACCCATTGGTGATAAACGCAAACACTCAAAATAGTTGAAAACAGAGATATCGTTCCAAGGAGAAGATTTTTTTTAATTTGCACTTCTTGGTCTCATTATCCTGTTGAAAATTTATTAACGTAAAATCAAGAATATCTAAATCAGTTTTATCTTGACCATACAAAATTAATAGTTTGTTTTCTTTTAAATCAAGTGAAATAATACTTGCTTAATGTATATATTTTGCCTAGCCTGTCCAAAGCTCTTTTGGACGGTGCATGACGAGACCTATTACAAGGGCTTGTCGTCAAACGAATTCCTTCGATGGAGGATTCGTAAGAAAGTTCCTTTTTTTTTTCTTTTCTTTTTTTTTCTAATTAATTTTCTCTTCTTATTTTTTTCTAATGCCCTTTCCCCTTTCCCATCCCTTTTTTTAGTTGGTCTATGGGGATTTGGAGGGTCCACCAAATTACACAGGGGATATATGTGGTCTGTTTAGGTTATTTTTTTCCAGAAATGATTCTATAGTTCTGAATAAAGTAGGCACTTTCAACGTTAAATAATCTATTTGGTGTATTTCTGTTCGTTATGCACCCTAAAATGTCAAAATGAATGTCTATTCCCACCCCAATGTTGAAACTACGCCATGCCATTGTAGAATGCGTTTACTTGACATGGTCAAAGTGCCCACTCACCTTAGGAGTCATGTGTGGACCTTTGGCATTGGTCTCATAGTCGTTAAAATGACAATCAATGCTGAAACAACGTGGGTTCAGCGTTGCTGTTAAACTAATGACTGGTAATTAAAGACCTGAATACAATATTTGAGCCAGCATATGAATTTTGGGTATGTATTGCCTATGCGTGAATTTGTTCTACATATATGCATGGACAACTAGCTAGTGGGGCCAGATGCCTCAATTGTGTCATGAGTGTTCATCTAGATCCATTCTTTGTGTGTACGAGCAGTGAAGACTCTGGCCAGTGTGTGCACATGTGCGCACACTGGCCAAAGACTCCACTGCTCGTACACACAAAGAATGTGTGAACATTTGTGCACACTTGCATGCACAAATGTGCACACGTTCTTTGTGTGTACGAGCAGTGAAGACTCTGGCCAGTGTGCGCATGCGTGCATACCACGCAGCGTCCATAAAGAAGGCCCATGCAGCGTCCATAAAGAAGACCCATGCAAGTGTGCACACGTGCGCACACTGGCCAGAGTCTTCACTGCTCATACACACAAAGAATGTATGCACATGTGTGCATGCAAGTGTGCGCATGTGTGTGCACACATTCTTTGTGTGTAGGAGCAGTGAAGACTCTGGTCAGTATGTGCACATGTGCGCGCACTTGTCAGAGTCTTCACTGCTCATACATGCAAATAATGTGTGCACATGTTTGCATACTTGCATGCACAAATGTGCACACATTCTTTGTGTGTACGAGCAGTGAAGACTCTGGCCAGTGTGCGCATGCGTGGATACCGCGCAGCATCCATAAAGAAGGCCCATGCAGCGTCCATAAAGAAGGCACATGCAAGTGTGCACACGTGCGCACACTGGCCAGAGTCTTCACTGCTCATACACACAAAGAATGTATGCACATGTGTGCATGCAAGTGTGCGCATGTGTGTGCACACATTCTTTGTGTGTACGAGCAGTGAAGACTCTGGTCAGTGTGTGCACATGTGCTCGCACTGGCCAGAGTCTTCACTGCTCATACACACAAAGAATGTGTGCACATGTTTGCATACTTGCATGCACAAATGTGCACACATTCTTTGTGTGTACGAGCAGTGAAGACTCTGGCCAGTGTGCGCATGCGTGCATACCGCGCAGCGTCCATAAAGAAGGCCCATGCAGCGTCGATAAAGAAGGCCCATGCAAGTGTGCACACGTGCGCACACTGGCCAGAGTCTTCACTGCTCATACACACAAAGAATGTTTGCACATGTGTGCATGCAAGTGTGCGCATGTGTGTGCACACATTCTTTGTGTGTACGAGCAGTGAAGACTCTGGTCAGTGTGTGCACATGTGCTCGCACTGGCCAGAGTCTACACTGCTCATACACACAAAGAATGTGTGCACATGTTTGCATACTTGCATGCACAAATGTGCACACATTCTTTGTGTGTACGAGCAGTGAAGACTCTGGCCAGTGTGCGCATGTGTGCATACCGCGCAGCGTCCATAAAGAAGGCCCATGCAGCGGCCATAAAGAAGGCCCATGCAAGTGTGCACACGTGCGCACACTGGCCAGAGTCTTCACTGCTCATACACACAAAGAATGTATGCACATGTGTGCATGCAAGTGTGCGCATGTGTGTGCACACATTCTTTGTGTGTACGAGCAGTGAAGACTCTGGCCAGTGCGCATGCGTGCACACTTGCATGGGCCTTTTTTATGGACGCTGCAATAATCAACAATATCTGATGTGCTTTCCCATACCAGTGAGCATGCGCATTACGCCTAGTTGATAGAGCATTAGCTTCGAATTTGGGAGTGGACGATTTTAAAGATATTCTTGTATAGGTGTCAACTATGTAGTATTTGGCCATTGAAAATATAACATATGATCATATCTGACACAAAAACGTGTATGGTGATTGTTTCTAAAGATGAAATTAAATACGAAATTAGGGTGTCAAACTTTATAGCATTTGGATCTCCTTGCCCAATTCCGTCAAATCAGATATTGAAGTACTACAAGTATAAGATTTTGACAACAAAAAGATGCATACATAAAACTTTCATTGTTTTTGCATGTGCAGACAGTGAAGGCTCTGATGAGACTGACCACGGGGGATGCTGCGTGTAAGTATTAGCCTTTTATTGACTATATATTCTAAGAATAGAAAAAATCGCATGAGCTGGACCATTATTACAAAGAGAAATGTTTTTACATAATTTCATATCTTTATACTATTACAAGTTCGTACACGTGAGATTCTGGTGCAAAACGCATATGCGTTTAGTTGTTTTAAAACATAAATAGACAGGTACTTGGTTTGGCTAAGGTCTTAATTTTGGTATATGCCTTTACCTACACCCATATTTTGCATGACTTGACTATATGATAAGTACCAAACATCTCGTGACTTGTCCCTATTTTATAAGCAGCAATGTTTTTGTCGCAAAGGCGTACCTTTATGCTATATTAGAGCCAGCATATGAGATTTTGATCGCATATGCGTAATGCTCTTTTCTTCTGGTACCTAGATGGGCTAGACGTCTTAATTTTGACATGCTCCTTTATCTACACCCGTTTTGCAAACATGGAAGGATCTGGTAAGACTGTTTGCATATGCACCTGCATCTTAGCGTTGTTGGCTTTAAGAATATACAATGATTAGAGTAAAGCCTGCTTTAGTGGCCACCTGTATTAAGCAAGCATCCTATTCTAAACAAGTTTTTATTCATCTCCTGCAAAAGGCAAATACATTGAAAAGTACCTGTATTAAGCAAGTACTGTCATGTCAACCAAGAGTGACAATGACGAAATATTTGGTTTATAATTGCTAAGTAAAACATTAACTTGTGCACTCCACTTGAGCTTACGTGAATCAAAAGATCACTTGTGTATTAATCCTATCCTGTGGATAAAATTAATACACGAGGGATTTATCGATCATAAAGCCCTGATAACTTTGTTAACAAAACATGACGTCACTGTCACTCTTGGCTGACAGGACAGTACCTGCCTTAAGTAAATGCATTTTGACTATCGCTTAGCTGTTTACTTAATATAGGTTGGACTGTACCTGTTTCATTGTAATGTAGTCCATGGAAATATAATGAGTTTCACTATTACCAGGTAGATAAACATTTGAGTTCTTGATAAGTTTGAGCATCTGAATCTGCCATCTCATCAGAGCCATCAAGTCTTGCACATAAAACTATTAATATGATAGTATGTATACACTAAATAATGGTAAAGTTTTTAGAGCAACCTGTGCACTGTTATGTGATAAAGGATCGCAGTTATATGACTGAAAAATGTTAATAGTGATGTTAAGCACAAACACAGCAATAAGAGAATGAAATTTTATGCTTGATTAAAAGAAAAAAAAAACAATAAAAAAAATATATAAACTTTTTTTTTACATAGGGCTTTTGTCAGGGTTCGAACCTGCAACCCCATGATTTTTTCATGGAGCTCTGTACTCTATCTCTTGTGTTTAACCCCTGAGCTATTTTGGCCCATTAATCAATAGGTACACAATACATTAAAATAGGAACGAAAATAATAATGTTAAGTGTTAAGGGAGGCTACCCATTGGTGATAAACGCAAACACTCAAAATAGTTGAAAACAGAGATATCGTTCCAAGGAGAAGATTTTTTTTAATTTGCACTTCTTGGTCTCATTATCCTGTTGAAAATTTATTAACGTAAAATCAAGAATATCTAAATCAGTTTTATCTTGACCATACAAAATTAATAGTTTGTTTTTTTTAAATCAAGTGAAATAATACTTGCTTAATGTATATATTTTGCCTAGCCTGTCCAAAGCTCTTTTGGACGGTGCATGACGAGACCTATTACAAGGGCTTGTCGTCAAACGAATTCCTTCGATGGAGGATTCGTAAGAAAGTTCCTTTTTTTTCTTTTCTTTTTTTTTCTAATTAATTTTCTCTTCTTATTTTTTTTCTAATGCCCTTTCCCCTTTCCCATCCCTTTTTTAGTTGGTCTATGGGGATTTGGAGGGTCCACCAAATTACACAGGGGATATATGTGGTCTGTTTAGGTTATTTTTTTCCAGAAATGATTCTATAGTTCTGAATAAAGTAGGCACTTTCAACGTTAAATAATCTATTTGGTGTATTTCTGTTCGTTATGCACCCTAAAATGACAAAATGAATGTCTATTCCCACCCCAATGTTGAAACTACGCCATGCCATTGTAGAATGCGTTTACATGACATGGTCAAAGTGCCCACTCACCTTAGGAGTCATGTGTGGACCTTTGGCATTGGTCTCATAGTCGTTAAAATGACAATCAATGCTGAAACAACGTGGGTTCAGCGTTGCTGTTAAACTAATGACTGGTAATTAAAGACCTGAATACAATATTTGAGCCAGCATATGAATTTTGGGTATGTATTGCCTATGCGTGAATTTGTTCTACATATATGCATGGACAACTAGCTAGTGGGGCCAGATGCCTCAATTGTGTCATGAGTGTTCATCTAGATCCATTCTTTGTGTGTACGAGCAGTGAAGACTCTGGCCAGTGTGTGCACATGTGCGCACACTGGCCAAAGACTCCACTGCTCGTACACACAAAGAATGTGTGAACATTTGTGCACACTTGCATGCACAAATGTGCACACGTTCTTTGTGTGTACGAGCAGTGAAGACTCTGGCCAGTGTGCGCATGCGTGCATACCACGCAGCGTCCATAAAGAAGGCCCATGCAGCGTCCATAAAGAAGACCCATGCAAGTGTGCACACGTGCGCACACTGGCCAGAGTCTTCACTGCTCATACACACAAAGAATGTATGCACATGTGTGCATGCAAGTGTGCGCATGTGTGTGCACACATTCTTTGTGTGTAGGAGCAGTGAAGACTCTGGTCAGTATGTGCACATGTGCGCGCACTTGTCAGAGTCTTCACTGCTCATACATGCAAATAATGTGTGCACATGTTTGCATACTTGCATGCACAAATGTGCAACATTCTTTGTGTGTACGAGCAGTGAAGACTCTGGCCAGTGTGCGCATGCGTGGATACCGCGCAGCATCCATAAAGAAGGCCCATGCAGCGTCCATAAAGAAGGCACATGCAAGTGTGCACACGTGCGCACACTGGCCAGAGTCTTCACTGCTCATACACACAAAGAATGTATGCACATGTGTGCATGCAAGTGTGCGCATGTGTGTGCACACATTCTTTGTGTGTACGAGCAGTGAAGACTCTGGTCAGTGTGTGCACATGTGCTCGCACTGGCCAGAGTCTTCACTGCTCATACACACAAAGAATGTGTGCACATGTTTGCATACTTGCATGCACAAATGTGCACACATTCTTTGTGTGTACGAGCAGTGAAGACTCTGGCCAGTGTGCGCATGCGTGCATACCGCGCAGCGTCCATAAAGAAGGCCCATGCAGCGTCGATAAAGAAGGCCCATGCAAGTGTGCACACGTGCGCACACTGGCCAGAGTCTTCACTGCTCATACACACAAAGAATGTTTGCACATGTGTGCATGCAAGTGTGCGCATGTGTGTGCACACATTCTTTGTGTGTACGAGCAGTGAAGACTCTGGTCAGTGTGTGCACATGTGCTCGCACTGGCCAGAGTCTACACTGCTCATACACACAAAGAATGTGTGCACATGTTTGCATACTTGCATGCACAAATGTGCACACATTCTTTGTGTGTACGAGCAGTGAAGACTCTGGCCAGTGTGCGCATGTGTGCATACCGCGCAGCGTCCATAAAGAAGGCCCATGCAGCGGCCATAAAGAAGGCCCATGCAAGTGTGCACACGTGCGCACACTGGCCAGAGTCTTCACTGCTCATACACACAAAGAATGTATGCACATGTGTGCATGCAAGTGTGCGCATGTGTGTGCACACATTCTTTGTGTGTACGAGCAGTGAAGACTCTGGCCAGTGCGCATGCGTGCACACTTGCATGGGCCTTTTTTATGGACGCTGCAATAATCAACAATATCTGATGTGCTTTCCCATACCAGTGAGCATGCGCATTACGCCTAGTTGATAGAGCATTAGCTTCGAATTTGGGAGTGGACGATTTTAAAGATATTCTTGTATAGGTGTCAACTATGTAGTATTTGGCCATTGAAAATATAACATATGATCATATCTGACACAAAAACGTGTATGGTGATTGTTTCTAAAGATGAAATTAAATACGAAATTAGGGTGTCAAACTTTATAGCATTTGGATCTCCTTGCCCAATTCCGTCAAATCAGATATTGAAGTACTACAAGTATAAGCTTTTGACAACAAAAAGATGCATACATAAAACTTTCATTGTTTTTGCATGTGCAGACAGTGAAGGCTCTGATGAGACTGACCACGGGGGATGCTGCGTGTAAGTATTAGCCTTTTATTGACTATATATTCTAAGAATAGAAAAAATCGCATGAGCTGGACCATTATTACAAAGAGAAATGTTTTTACATAATTTCATATCTTTATACTATTACAAGTTCGTACACGTGAGATTCTGGTGCAAAACGCATATGCGTTTAGTTGTTTTAAAACATAAATAGACAGGTACTTGGTTTGGCTAAGGTCTTAATTTTGGTATATGCCTTTACCTACACCCATATTTTGCATGACTTGACTATATGATAAGTACCAAACATCTCGTGACTTGTCCCTATTTTATAAGCAGCAATGTTTTTGTCGCAAAGGCGTACCTTTATGCTATATTAGAGCCAGCATATGAGATTTTGATCGCATATGCGTAATGCTCTTTTCTTCTGGTACCTAGATGGGCTAGACGTCTTAATTTTGACATGCTCCTTTATCTACACCCGTTTTGCAAACATGGAAGGATCTGGTAAGACTGTTTGCATATGCACCTGCATCTTAGCGTTGTCGGCTTTAAGAATATACAATGATTAGAGTAAAGCCTGCTTTAGTGGCCACCTGTATTAAGCAAGCATCCTATTCTAAACAAGTTTTTATTCATCTCCTGCAAAAGGCAAATACATTGAAAAGTACCTGTATTAAGCAAGTACTGTCATGTCAACCAAGAGTGACAATGACGAAATATTTGGTTTATAATTGCTAAGTAAAACATTAACTTGTGCACTCCACTTGAGCTTACGTGAATCAAAAGATCACTTGTGTATTAATCCTATCCTGTGGATAAAATTAATACACGAGGGATTTATCGATCATAAAGCCCTGATAACTTTGTTAACAAAACATGACGTCACTGTCACTCTTGGCTGACAGGACAGTACCTGCCTTAAGTAAATGCATTTTGACTATCGCTTAGCTGTTTACTTAATATAGGTTGGACTGTACCTGTTTCATTGTAATGTAGGCCATGGAAATATAATGAGTTTCACTATTACCAGGTAGATAAACATTTGAGTTCTTGATAAGTTTGAGCATCTGAATCTGCCATCTCATCAGAGCCATCAAGTCTTGCACATAAAACTATTAATATGATAGTATGTATACACTAAATAATGGTAAAGTTTTTAGAGCAACCTGTGCACTGTTATGTGATAAAGGATCGCAGTTATATGACTGAAAAATGTTAATAGTGATGTTAAGCACAAACACAGCAATAAGAGAATGAAATTTTATGCTTGATTAAAAGAAAAAAAAAACAATAAAAAAAATATATAAACTTTTTTTTTACATAGGGCTTTTGTCAGGGTTCGAACCTGCAACCCCATGATTTTTTCATGGAGCTCTGTACTCTATCTCTTGTGTTTAACCCCTGAGCTATTTTGGCCCATTAATCAATAGGTACACAATACATTAAAATAGGAACGAAAATAATAATGTTAAGTGTTAAGGGAGGCTACCCATTGGTGATAAACGCAAACACTCAAAATAGTTGAAAACAGAGATATCGTTCCAAGGAGAAGATTTTTTTTAATTTGCACTTCTTGGTCTCATTATCCTGTTGAAAATTTATTAACGTAAAATCAAGAATATCTAAATCAGTTTTATCTTGACCATACAAAATTAATAGTTTGTTTTCTTTTAAATCAAGTGAAATAATACTTGCTTAATGTATATATTTTGCCTAGCCTGTCCAAAGCTCTTTTGGACGGTGCATGACGAGACCTATTACAAGGGCTTGTCGTCAAACGAATTCCTTCGATGGAGGATTCGTAAGAAAGTTCCTTTTTTTTCTTTTCTTTTTTTTTTCTAATTAATTTTCTCTTCTTATTTTTTTTTCTAATGCCCTTTCCCCTTTCCCATCCCTTTTTTTAGTTGGTCTATGGGGATTTGGAGGGTCCACCAAATTACACAGGGGATATATGTGGTCTGTTTAGGTTATTTTTTTCCAGAAATGATTCTATAGTTCTGAATAAAGTAGGCACTTTCAACGTTAAATAATCTATTTGGTGTATTTCTGTTCGTTATGCACCCTAAAATGACAAAATGAATGTCTATTCCCACCCCAATGTTGAAACTACGCCATGCCATTGTAGAATGCGTTTACATGACATGGTCAAAGTGCCCACTCACCTTAGGAGTCATGTGTGGACCTTTGGCATTGGTCTCATAGTCGTTAAAATGACAATCAATGCTGAAACAACGTGGGTTCAGCGTTGCTGTTAAACTAATGACTGGTAATTAAAGACCTGAATACAATATTTGAGCCAGCATATGAATTTTGGGTATGTATTGCCTATGCGTGAATTTGTTCTACATATATGCATGGACAACTAGCTAGTGGGGCCAGATGCCTCAATTGTGTCATGAGTGTTCATCTAGATCCATTCTTTGTGTGTACGAGCAGTGAAGACTCTGGCCAGTGTGTGCACATGTGCGCACACTGGCCAAAGACTCCACTGCTCGTACACACAAAGAATGTGTGAACATTTGTGCACACTTGCATGCACAAATGTGCACACGTTCTTTGTGTGTACGAGCAGTGAAGACTCTGGCCAGTGTGCGCATGCGTGCATACCACGCAGCGTCCATAAAGAAGGCCCATGCAGCGTCCATAAAGAAGACCCATGCAAGTGTGCACACGTGCGCACACTGGCCAGAGTCTTCACTGCTCATACACACAAAGAATGTATGCACATGTGTGCATGCAAGTGTGCGCATGTGTGTGCACACATTCTTTGTGTGTAGGAGCAGTGAAGACTCTGGTCAGTATGTGCACATGTGCGCGCACTTGTCAGAGTCTTCACTGCTCATACATGCAAATAATGTGTGCACATGTTTGCATACTTGCATGCACAAATGTGCACACATTCTTTGTGTGTACGAGCAGTGAAGACTCTGGCCAGTGTGCGCATGCGTGGATACCGCGCAGCATCCATAAAGAAGGCCCATGCAGCGTCCATAAAGAAGGCACATGCAAGTGTGCACACGTGCGCACACTGGCCAGAGTCTTCACTGCTCATACACACAAAGAATGTATGCACATGTGTGCATGCAAGTGTGCGCATGTGTGTGCACACATTATTTGTGTGTACGAGCAGTGAAGACTCTGGTCAGTGTGTGCACATGTGCTCGCACTGGCCAGAGTCTTCACTGCTCATACACACAAAGAATGTGTGCACATGTTTGCATACTTGCATGCACAAATGTGCACACATTCTTTGTGTGTACGAGCAGTGAAGACTCTGGCCAGTGTGCGCATGCGTGCATACCGCGCAGCGTCCATAAAGAAGGCCCATGCAGCGTCGATAAAGAAGGCCCATGCAAGTGTGCACACGTGCGCACACTGGCCAGAGTCTTCACTGCTCATACACACAAAGAATGTTTGCACATGTGTGCATGCAAGTGTGCGCATGTGTGTGCACACATTCTTTGTGTGTACGAGCAGTGAAGACTCTGGTCAGTGTGTGCACATGTGCTCGCACTGGCCAGAGTCTACACTGCTCATACACACAAAGAATGTGTGCACATGTTTGCATACTTGCATGCACAAATGTGCACACATTCTTTGTGTGTACGAGCAGTGAAGACTCTGGCCAGTGTGCGCATGTGTGCATACCGCGCAGCGTCCATAAAGAAGGCCCATGCAGCGGCCATAAAGAAGGCCCATGCAAGTGTGCACACGTGCGCACACTGGCCAGAGTCTTCACTGCTCATACACACAAAGAATGTATGCACATGTGTGCATGCAAGTGTGCGCATGTGTGTGCACACATTCTTTGTGTGTACGAGCAGTGAAGACTCTGGCCAGTGCGCATGCGTGCACACTTGCATGGGCCTTTTTTATGGACGCTGCAATAATCAACAATATCTGATGTGCTTTCCCATACCAGTGAGCATGCGCATTACGCCTAGTTGATAGAGCATTAGCTTCGAATTTGGGAGTGGACGATTTTAAAGATATTCTTGTATAGGTGTCAACTATGTAGTATTTGGCCATTGAAAATATAACATATGATCATATCTGACACAAAAACGTGTATGGTGATTGTTTCTAAAGATGAAATTAAATACGAAATTAGGGTGTCAAACTTTATAGCATTTGGATCTCCTTGCCCAATTCCGTCAAATCAGATATTGAAGTACTACAAGTATAAGCTTTTGACAACAAAAAGATGCATACATAAAACTTTCATTGTTTTTGCATGTGCAGACAGTGAAGGCTCTGATGAGACTGACCACGGGGGATGCTGCGTGTAAGTATTAGCCTTTTATTGACTATATATTCTAAGAATAGAAAAAATCGCATGAGCTGGACCATTATTACAAAGAGAAATGTTTTTACATAATTTCATATCTTTATACTATTACAAGTTCGTACACGTGAGATTCTGGTGCAAAACGCATATGCGTTTAGTTGTTTTAAAACATAAATAGACAGGTACTTGGTTTGGCTAAGGTCTTAATTTTGGTATATGCCTTTACCTACACCCATATTTTGCATGACTTGACTATATGATAAGTACCAAACATCTCGTGACTTGTCCCTATTTTATAAGCAGCAATGTTTTTGTCGCAAAGGCGTACCTTTATGCTATATTAGAGCCAGCATATGAGATTTTGATCGCATATGCGTAATGCTCTTTTCTTCTGGTACCTAGATGGGCTAGACGTCTTAATTTTGACATGCTCCTTTATCTACACCCGTTTTGCAAACATGGAAGGATCTGGTAAGACTGTTTGCATATGCACCTGCATCTTAGCGTTGTCGGCTTTAAGAATATACAATGATTAGAGTAAAGCCTGCTTTAGTGGCCACCTGTATTAAGCAAGCATCCTATTCTAAACAAGTTTTTATTCATCTCCTGCAAAAGGCAAATACATTGAAAAGTACCTGTATTAAGCAAGTACTGTCATGTCAACCAAGAGTGACAATGACGAAATATTTGGTTTATAATTGCTAAGTAAAACATTAACTTGTGCACTCCACTTGAGCTTACGTGAATCAAAAGATCACTTGTGTATTAATCCTATCCTGTGGATAAAATTAATACACGAGGGATTTATCGATCATAAAGCCCTGATAACTTTGTTAACAAAACATGACGTCACTGTCACTCTTGGCTGACAGGACAGTACCTGCCTTAAGTAAATGCATTTTGACTATCGCTTAGCTGTTTACTTAATATAGGTTGGACTGTACCTGTTTCATTGTAATGTAGGCCATGGAAATATAATGAGTTTCACTATTACCAGGTAGATAAACATTTGAGTTCTTGATAAGTTTGAGCATCTGAATCTGCCATCTCATCAGAGCCATCAAGTCTTGCACATAAAACTATTAATATGATAGTATGTATACACTAAATAATGGTAAAGTTTTTAGAGCAACCTGTGCACTGTTATGTGATAAAGGATCGCAGTTATATGACTGAAAAATGTTAATAGTGATGTTAAGCACAAACACAGCAATAAGAGAATGAAATTTTATGCTTGATTAAAAGAAAAAAAAAACAATAAAAAAAATATATAAACTTTTTTTTTACATAGGGCTTTTGTCAGGGTTCGAACCTGCAACCCCATGATTTTTTCATGGAGCTCTGTACTCTATCTCTTGTGTTTAACCCCTGAGCTATTTTGGCCCATTAATCAATAGGTACACAATACATTAAAATAGGAACGAAAATAATAATGTTAAGTGTTAAGGGAGGCTACCCATTGGTGATAAACGCAAACACTCAAAATAGTTGAAAACAGAGATATCGTTCCAAGGAGAAGATTTTTTTTAATTTGCACTTCTTGGTCTCATTATCCTGTTGAAAATTTATTAACGTAAAATCAAGAATATCTAAATCAGTTTTATCTTGACCATACAAAATTAATAGTTTGTTTTCTTTTAAATCAAGTGAAATAATACTTGCTTAATGTATATATTTTGCCTAGCCTGTCCAAAGCTCTTTTGGACGGTGCATGACGAGACCTATTACAAGGGCTTGTCGTCAAACGAATTCCTTCGATGGAGGATTCGTAAGAAAGTTCCTTTTTTTTCTTTACTTTTTTTTTTTCTAATTAATTTTCTCTTCTTATTTTTTTTTCTAATGCCCTTTCCCCTTTCCCATCCCTTTTTTTAGTTGGTCTATGGGGATTTGGAGGGTCCACCAAATTACACAGGGGATATATGTGGTCTGTTTAGGTTATTTTTTTCCAGAAATGATTCTATAGTTCTGAATAAAGTAGGCACTTTCAACGTTAAATAATCTATTTGGTGTATTTCTGTTCGTTATGCACCCTAAAATGACAAAATGAATGTCTATTCCCACCCCAATGTTGAAACTACGCCATGCCATTGTAGAATGCGTTTACATGACATGGTCAAAGTGCCCACTCACCTTAGGAGTCATGTGTGGACCTTTGGCATTGGTCTCATAGTCGTTAAAATGACAATCAATGCTGAAACAACGTGGGTTCAGCGTTGCTGTTAAACTAATGACTGGTAATTAAAGACCTGAATACAATATTTGAGCCAGCATATGAATTTTGGGTATGTATTGCCTATGCGTGAATTTGTTCTACATATATGCATGGACAACTAGCTAGTGGGGCCAGATGCCTCAATTGTGTCATGAGTGTTCATCTAGATCCATTCTTTGTGTGTACGAGCAGTGAAGACTCTGGCCAGTGTGTGCACATGTGCGCACACTGGCCAAAGACTCCACTGCTCGTACACACAAAGAATGTGTGAACATTTGTGCACACTTGCATGCACAAATGTGCACACGTTCTTTGTGTGTACGAGCAGTGAAGACTCTGGCCAGTGTGCGCATGCGTGCATACCACGCAGCGTCCATAAAGAAGGCCCATGCAGCGTCCATAAAGAAGACCCATGCAAGTGTGCACACGTGCGCACACTGGCCAGAGTCTTCACTGCTCATACACACAAAGAATGTATGCACATGTGTGCATGCAAGTGTGCGCATGTGTGTGCACACATTCTTTGTGTGTAGGAGCAGTGAAGACTCTGGTCAGTATGTGCACATGTGCGCGCACTTGTCAGAGTCTTCACTGCTCATACATGCAAATAATGTGTGCACATGTTTGCATACTTGCATGCACAAATGTGCACACATTCTTTGTGTGTACGAGCAGTGAAGACTCTGGCCAGTGTGCGCATGCGTGGATACCGCGCAGCATCCATAAAGAAGGCCCATGCAGCGTCCATAAAGAAGGCACATGCAAGTGTGCACACGTGCGCACACTGGCCAGAGTCTTCACTGCTCATACACACAAAGAATGTATGCACATGTGTGCATGCAAGTGTGCGCATGTGTGTGCACACATTCTTTGTGTGTACGAGCAGTGAAGACTCTGGTCAGTGTGTGCACATGTGCTCGCACTGGCCAGAGTCTTCACTGCTCATACACACAAAGAATGTGTGCACATGTTTGCATACTTGCATGCACAAATGTGCACACATTCTTTGTGTGTACGAGCAGTGAAGACTCTGGCCAGTGTGCGCATGCGTGCATACCGCGCAGCGTCCATAAAGAAGGCCCATGCAGCGTCGATAAAGAAGGCCCATGCAAGTGTGCACACGTGCGCACACTGGCCAGAGTCTTCACTGCTCATACACACAAAGAATGTTTGCACATGTGTGCATGCAAGTGTGCGCATGTGTGTGCACACATTCTTTGTGTGTACGAGCAGTGAAGACTCTGGTCAGTGTGTGCACATGTGCTCGCACTGGCCAGAGTCTACACTGCTCATACACACAAAGAATGTGTGCACATGTTTGCATACTTGCATGCACAAATGTGCACACATTCTTTGTGTGTACGAGCAGTGAAGACTCTGGCCAGTGTGCGCATGTGTGCATACCGCGCAGCGTCCATAAAGAAGGCCCATGCAGCGGCCATAAAGAAGGCCCATGCAAGTGTGCACACGTGCGCACACTGGCCAGAGTCTTCACTGCTCATACACACAAAGAATGTATGCACATGTGTGCATGCAAGTGTGCGCATGTGTGTGCACACATTCTTTGTGTGTACGAGCAGTGAAGACTCTGGCCAGTGCGCATGCGTGCACACTTGCATGGGCCTTTTTTATGGACGCTGCAATAATCAACAATATCTGATGTGCTTTCCCATACCAGTGAGCATGCGCATTACGCCTAGTTGATAGAGCATTAGCTTCGAATTTGGGAGTGGACGATTTTAAAGATATTCTTGTATAGGTGTCAACTATGTAGTATTTGGCCATTGAAAATATAACATATGATCATATCTGACACAAAAACGTGTATGGTGATTGTTTCTAAAGATGAAATTAAATACGAAATTAGGGTGTCAAACTTTATAGCATTTGGATCTCCTTGCCCAATTCCGTCAAATCAGATATTGAAGTACTACAAGTATAAGCTTTTGACAACAAAAAGATGCATACATAAAACTTTCATTGTTTTTGCATGTGCAGACAGTGAAGGCTCTGATGAGACTGACCACGGGGGATGCTGCGTGTAAGTATTAGCCTTTTATTGACTATATATTCTAAGAATAGAAAAAATCGCATGAGCTGGACCATTATTACAAAGAGAAATGTTTTTACATAATTTCATATCTTTATACTATTACAAGTTCGTACACGTGAGATTCTGATGCAAAACGCATATGCGTTTAGTTGTTTTAAAACATAAATAGACAGGTACTTGGTTTGGCTAAGGTCTTAATTTTGGTATATGCCTTTACCTACACCCATATTTTGCATGACTTGACTATATGATAAGTACCAAACATCTCGTGACTTGTCCCTATTTTATAAGCAGCAATGTTTTTGTCGCAAAGGCGTACCTTTATGCTATATTAGAGCCAGCATATGAGATTTTGATCGCATATGCGTAATGCTTTTTTCTTCTGGTACCTAGATGGGCTAGACGTCTTAATTTTGACATGCTCCTTTATCTACACCCGTTTTGCAAACATGGAAGGATCTGGTAAGACTGTTTGCATATGCACCTGCATCTTAGCGTTGTCGGCTTTAAGAATATACAATGATTAGAGTAAAGCCTGCTTTAGTGGCCACCTGTATTAAGCAAGCATCCTATTCTAAACAAGTTTTTATTCAGCTCCTGCAAAAGGCAAATACATTGAAAAGTACCTGTATTAAGCAAGTACTGTCATGTCAACCAAGAGTGACAATGACGAAATATTTGGTTTATAATTGCTAAGTAAAACATTAACTTGTGCACTCCACTTGAGCTTACGTGAATCAAAAGATCACTTGTGTATTAATCCTATCCTGTGGATAAAATTAATACACGAGGGATTTATCGATCATAAAGCCCTGATAACTTTGTTAACAAAACATGACGTCACTGTCACTCTTGGCTGACAGGACAGTACCTGCCTTAAGTAAATGCATTTTGACTATCGCTTAGCTGTTTACTTAATATAGGTTGGACTGTACCTGTTTCATTGTAATGTAGGCCATGGAAATATAATGAGTTTCACTATTACCAGGTAGATAAACATTTGAGTTCTTGATAAGTTTGAGCATCTGAATCTGCCATCTCATCAGAGCCATCAAGTCTTGCACATAAAACTATTAATATGATAGTATGTATACACTAAATAATGGTAAAGTTTTTATAGCAACCTGTGCACTGTTATGTGATAAATGATCGCAGTTATATGACTGAAAAATGTTAATAGTGATGTTAAGCACAAACACAGCAATAAGAGAATGAAATTTTATGCTTGATTAAAAGAAAAAAAAAAACAATAAAAAAAATATATAAACTTTTTTTTTACATAGGGCTTTTGTCAGGATTCGAACCTGCAACCCCATGATTTTTTCATGGAGCTCTGTACTCTATCTCTTGTGTTTAACCCCTGAGCTATTTTGGCCCATTAATCAATAGGTACACAATACATTAAAATAGGAACGAAAATAATAATGTTAAGTGTTAAGGGAGGCTACCCATTGGTGATAAACGCAAACACTCAAAATAGTTGAAAACAGAGATATCGTTCCAAGGAGAAGATTTTTTTTAATTTGCACTTCTTGGTCTCATTATCCTGTTGAAAATTTATTAACGTAAAATCAAGAATATCTAAATCAGTTTTATCTTGACCATACAAAATTAATAGTTTGTTTTCTTTTAAATCAAGTGAAATAATACTTGCTTAATGTATATATTTTGCCTAGCCTGTCCAAAGCTCTTTTGGACGGTGCATGACGAGACCTATTACAAGGGCTTGTCGTCAAACGAATTCCTTCGATGGAGGATTCGTAAGAAAGTTCCTTTTTTTTCTTTTCTTTTTTTTTCTAATTAATTTTCTCTTCTTATTTTTTTTTCTAATGCCCTTTCCCCTTTCCCATCCCTTTTTTTAGTTGGTCTATGGGGATTTGGAGGGTCCACCAAATTACACAGGGGATATATGTGGTCTGTTTAGGTTATTTTTTTCCAGAAATGATTCTATAGTTCTGAATAAAGTAGGCACTTTCAACGTTAAATAATCTATTTGGTGTATTTCTGTTCGTTATGCACCCTAAAATGACAAAATGAATGTCTATTCCCACCCCAATGTTGAAACTACGCCATGCCATTGTAGAATGCGTTTACATGACATGGTCAAAGTGCCCACTCACCTTAGGAGTCATGTGTGGACCTTTGGCATTGGTCTCATAGTCGTTAAAATGACAATCAATGCTGAAACAACGTGGGTTCAGCGTTGCTGTTAAACTAATGGCTGGTAATTAAAGACCTGAATACAATATTTGAGCCAGCATATGAATTTTGGGTATGTATTGCCTATGCGTGAATTTGTTCTACATATATGCATGGACAACTAGCTAGTGGGGCCAGATGCCTCAATTGTGTCATGAGTGTTCATCTAGATCCATTCTTTGTGTGTACGAGCAGTGAAGACTCTGGCCAGTGTGTACACATGTGCGCACACTGGCCAAAGACTCCACTGCTCGTACACACAAAGAATGTGTGAACATTTGTGCACACTTGCATGCACAAATGTGCACACGTTCTTTGTGTGTACGAGCAGTGAAGACTCTGGCAAGTGTGCGCATGCGTGCATACCACGCAGCGTCCATAAAGAAGGCCCATGCAGCGTCCATAAAGAAGACCCATGCAAGTGTGCACACGTGCGCACACTGGTCAGAGTCTTCACTGCTCATACACACAAAGAATGTATGCACATGTGTGCATGCAAGTGTGCGCATGTGTGTGCACACATTCTTTGTGTGTAGGAGCAGTGAAGACTCTGGTAAGTATGTGCACATGTGCGCGCACTTGCCAGAGTCTTCACTGCTCATTCATGCAAATAATGTGTGCACATGTTTGCATACTTGCATGCACAAATGTGCACACATTCTTTGTGTGTACGAGCAGTGAAGACTCTAGCCAGTGTGCGCATGCGTGGATACCGCGCAGCATCCATAAAGAAGGCCCATGCAGCGTCCATAAAGAAGGCACATGCAAGTGTGCACACGTGCGCACACTGGCCAGAGTCTTCACTGCTCATACACACAAAGAATGTATGCACATGTGTGCATGCAAGTGTGCGCATGTGTGTGCACACATTCTTTGTGTGTACGAGCAGTGAAGACTCTGGTCAGTGTGTGCACATGTGCTCGCACTGGCCAGAGTCTTCACTGCTCATACACACAAAGAATGTGTGCACATGTTTGCATACTTGCATGCACAAATGTGCACACATTCTTTGTGTGTACGAGCAGTGAAGACTCTGGCCAGTGTGCGCATGCGTGCATACCACGCAGCGTCCATAAAGAAGGCCCATGCAGCGTCGATAAAGAAGGCCCATGCAAGTGTGCACACGTGCGCACACTGGCCAGAGTCTTCACTGCTCATACACACAAAGAATGTATGCACATGTGTGCATGCAAGTGTGCGCATGTGTGTGCACACATTCTTTGTGTGTACGAGCAGTGAAGACTCTGGTCAGTGTGTGCACATGTGCTCGCACTGGCCGGAGTCTACACTGCTCATACACACAAAGAATGTTAGCACATGTTTGCATACTTGCATGCACAAATGTGCACACATTCTTTGTGTGTACGAGCAGTGAAGACTCTGGCCAGTGTGCGCATGTGTGCATACCGCGCAGCGTCCATAAAGAAGGCCCATGCAGCGTCGATAAAGAAGGCCCATGCAAGTGTGCACACGTGCGCACACTGGCCAGAGTCTTCACTGCTCATACACACAAAGAATGTATGCACATGTGTGCATGCAAGTGTGCGCATGTGTGTGCACACATTCTTTGTGTGTACGAGCAGTGAAGACTCTGGCCAGTGCGCATGCGTGCACACTTGCATGGGCCTTTTTTATGGACGCTGCAATAATCAACAATATCTGATGTGCTTGCCCATACCAGTGAGCATGCGCATTACGCCTAGTTGATAGAGCATTAGCTTCGAATTTGGGAGTGGACGATTTTAAAGATATTCTTGTATAGGTGTCAACTATGTAGTATTTGGCCATTGAAAATATAACATATGATCATATCTGACACAAAAACGTGTATGGTGATTGTTTCTAAAGATGAAATTAAATACGAAATTAGGGTGTCAAACTTTATAGCATTTGGATCTCCTTGCCCAATTCCGTCAAATCAGATATTGAAGTACTACAAGTATAAGCTTTTGACAACAAAAAGATGCATACATAAAACTTTCATTGTTTTTGCATGTGCAGACAGTGAAGGCTCTGATGAGACTGACCACGGGGGATGCTGCGTGTAAGTATTAGCCTTTTATTGACTATATATTCTAAGAATAGAAAAAATCGCATGAGCTGGACCATTATTACAAAGAGAAATGTTTTTACATAATTTCATATCTTTATACTATTACAAGTTCGTACACGTGAGATTCTGATGCAAAACGCATATGCGTTTAGTTGTTTTAAAACATAAATAGACAGGTACTTGGTTTGGCTAAGGTCTTAATTTTGGTATATGCCTTTACCTACACCCATATTTTGCATGACTTGACTATATGATAAGTACCAAACATCTCGTGACTTGTCCCTATTTTATAAGCAGCAATGTTTTTGTCGCAAAGGCGTACCTTTATGCTATATTAGAGCCAGCATATGAGATTTTGATCGCATATGCGTAATGCTTTTTTCTTCTGGTACCTAGATGGGCTAGACGTCTTAATTTTGACATGCTCCTTTATCTACACCCGTTTTGCAAACATGGAAGGATCTGGTAAGACTGTTTGCATATGCACCTGCATCTTAGCGTTGTCGGCTTTAAGAATATACAATGATTAGAGTAAAGCCTGCTTTAGTGGCCACCTGTATTAAGCAAGCATCCTATTCTAAACAAGTTTTTATTCAGCTCCTGCAAAAGGCAAATACATTGAAAAGTACCTGTATTAAGCAAGTACTGTCATGTCAACCAAGAGTGACAATGACGAAATATTTGGTTTATAATTGCTAAGTAAAACATTAACTTGTGCACTCCACTTGAGCTTACGTGAATCAAAAGATCACTTGTGTATTAATCCTATCCTGTGGATAAAATTAATACACGAGGGATTTATCGATCATAAAGCCCTGATAACTTTGTTAACAAAACATGACGTCACTGTCACTCTTGGCTGACAGGACAGTACCTGCCTTAAGTAAATGCATTTTGACTATCGCTTAGCTGTTTACTTAATATAGGTTGGACTGTACCTGTTTCATTGTAATGTAGGCCATGGAAATATAATGAGTTTCACTATTACCAGGTAGATAAACATTTGAGTTCTTGATAAGTTTGAGCATCTGAATCTGCCATCTCATCAGAGCCATCAAGTCTTGCACATAAAACTATTAATATGATAGTATGTATACACTAAATAATGGTAAAGTTTTTATAGCAACCTGTGCACTGTTATGTGATAAATGATCGCAGTTATATGACTGAAAAATGTTAATAGTGATGTTAAGCACAAACACAGCAATAAGAGAATGAAATTTTATGCCTGATTAAAAGAAAAAAAAAAACAATAAAAAAAATATATAAACTTTTTTTTTTACATAGGGCTTTTGTCAGGATTCGAACCTGCAACCCCATGATTTTTTCATGGAGCTCTGTACTCTATCTCTTGTGTTTAACCCCTGAGCTATTTTGGCCCATTAATCAATAGGTACACAATACATTAAAATAGGAACGAAAATAATAATGTTAAGTGTTAAGGGAGGCTACCCATTGGTGATAAACGCAAACACTCAAAATAGTTGAAAACAGAGATATCGTTCCAAGGAGAAGATTTTTTTTAATTTGCACTTCTTGGTCTCATTATCCTGTTGAAAATTTATTAACGTAAAATCAAGAATATCTAAATCAGTTTTATCTTGACCATACAAAATTAATAGTTTGTTTTCTTTTAAATCAAGTGAAATAATACTTGCTTAATGTATATATTTTGCCTAGCCTGTCCAAAGCTCTTTTGGACGGTGCATGACGAGACCTATTACAAGGGCTTGTCGTCAAACGAATTCCTTCGATGGAGGATTCGTAAGAAAGTTCCTTTTTTTTCTTTTCTTTTTTTTTCTAATTAATTTTCTCTTCTTATTTTTTTTTCTAATGCCCTTTCCCCTTTCCCATCCCTTTTTTTAGTTGGTCTATGGGGATTTGGAGGGTCCACCAAATTACACAGGGGATATATGTGGTCTGTTTAGGTTATTTTTTTCCAGAAATGATTCTATAGTTCTGAATAAAGTAGGCACTTTCAACGTTAAATAATCTATTTGGTGTATTTCTGTTCGTTATGCACCCTAAAATGACAAAATGAATGTCTATTCCCACCCCAATGTTGAAACTACGCCATGCCATTGTAGAATGCGTTTACATGACATGGTCAAAGTGCCCACTCACCTTAGGAGTCATGTGTGGACCTTTGGCATTGGTCTCATAGTCGTTAAAATGACAATCAATGCTGAAACAACGTGGGTTCAGCGTTGCTGTTAAACTAATGGCTGGTAATTAAAGACCTGAATACAATATTTGAGCCAGCATATGAATTTTGGGTATGTATTGCCTATGCGTGAATTTGTTCTACATATATGCATGGACAACTAGCTAGTGGGGCCAGATGCCTCAATTGTGTCATGAGTGTTCATCTAGATCCATTCTTTGTGTGTACGAGCAGTGAAGACTCTGGCCAGTGTGTACACATGTGCGCACACTGGCCAAAGACTCCACTGCTCGAACACACAAAGAATGTGTGAACATTTGTGCACACTTGCATGCACAAATGTGCACACGTTCTTTGTGTGTACGAGCAGTGAAGACTCTGGCCAGTGTGCGCATGCGTGCATACCACGCAGCGTCCATAAAGAAGGCCCATGCAGCGTCCATAAAGAAGACCCATGCAAGTGTGCACACGTGCGCACACTGGTCAGAGTCTTCACTGCTCATACACACAAAGAATGTATGCACATGTGTGCATGCAAGTGTGCGCATGTGTGTGCACACATTCTTTGTGTGTAGGAGCAGTGAAGACTCTGGTAAGTATGTGCACATGTGCGCGCACTTGCCAGAGTCTTCACTGCTCATACATGCAAATAATGTGTGCACATGTTTGCATACTTGCATGCACAAATGTGCACACATTCTTTGTGTGTACGAGCAGTGAAGACTCTGGCCAGTGTGCGCATGCGTGGATACCGCGCAGCATCCATAAAGAAGGCCCATGCAGCGTCCATAAAGAAGGCACATGCAAGTGTGCACACGTGCGCACACTGGCCAGAGTCTTCACTGCTCATACACACAAAGAATGTATGCACATGTGTGCATGCAAGTGTGCGCATGTGTGTGCACACATTCTTTGTGTGTACGAGCAGTGAAGACTCTGGTCAGTGTGTGCACATGTGCTCGCACTGGCCAGAGTCTTCACTGCTCATACACACAAAGAATGTGTGCACATGTTTGCATACTTGCATGCACAAATGTGCACACATTCTTTGTGTGTACGAGCAGTGAAGACTCTGGCCAGTGTGCGCATGCGTGCATACCACGCAGCGTCCATAAAGAAGGCCCATGCAGCGTCGATAAAGAAGGCCCATGCAAGTGTGCACACGTGCGCACACTGGCCAGAGTCTTCACTGCTCATACACACAAAGAATGTATGCACATGTGTGCATGCAAGTGTGCGCATGTGTGTGCACACATTCTTTGTGTGTACGAGCAGTGAAGACTCTGGTCAGTGTGTGCACATGTGCTCGCACTGGCCGGAGTCTACACTGCTCATACACACAAAGAATGTTAGCACATGTTTGCATACTTGCATGCACAAATGTGCACACATTCTTTGTGTGTACGAGCAGTGAAGACTCTGGCCAGTGTGCGCATGTGTGCATACCGCGCAGCGTCCATAAAGAAGGCCCATGCAGCGTCGATAAAGAAGGCCCATGCAAGTGTGCACACGTGCGCACACTGGCCAGAGTCTTCACTGCTCATACACACAAAGAATGTATGCACATGTGTGCATGCAAGTGTGCGCATGTGTGTGCACACATTCTTTGTGTGTACGAGCAGTGAAGACTCTGGCCAGTGCGCATGCGTGCACACTTGCATGGGCCTTTTTTATGGACGCTGCAATAATCAACAATATCTGATGTGCTTGCCCATACCAGTGAGCATGCGCATTACGCCTAGTTGATAGAGCATTAGCTTCGAATTTGGGAGTGGATGATTTTAAAGATATTCTTGTATAGGTGTCAACTATGTAGTATTTGGCCATTGAAAATATAACATATGATCATATCTGACTCAAAAACGTGTATGGTGATTGTTTCTAAAGATGAAATTAAATACGAAATTAGGGTGTCAAACTTTATAGCATTTGGATCTCCTTGCCCAATTCCGTCAAATCAGATATTGAAGTACTACAAGTATAAGCTTTTGACAACAAAAAGATGCATACATAAAACTTTCATTGTTTTTGCATGTGCAGACAGTGAAGGCTCTGATGAGACTGACCACGGGGGATGCTGCGTGTAAGTATTAGCCTTTTATTGACTATATATTCTAAGAATAGAAAAAATCGCATGAGCTGGACCATTATTACAAAGAGAAATGTTTTTACATAATTTCATATCTTTATACTATTACAAGTTCGTACACGTGAGATTCTGGTGCAAAACGCATATGCGTTTAGTTGTTTTAAAACATAAATAGACAGGTACTTGGTTTGGCTAAGGTCTTAATTTTGGTATATGCCTTTACCTACACCCATATTTTGCATGACTTGACTATATGATAAGTACCAAACATCTCGTGACTTGTCCCTATTTTATAAGCAGCAATGTTTTTGTCGCAAAGGCGTACCTTTATGCTATATTAGAGCCAGCATATGAGATTTTGATCGCATATGCGTAATGCTTTTTTCTTCTGGTACCTAGATGGGCTAGACGTCTTAATTTTGACATGCTCCTTTATCTACACCCGTTTTGCAAACATGGAAGGATCTGGTAAGACTGTTTGCATATGCACCTGCATCTTAGCGTTGTCGGCTTTAAGAATATACAATGATTAGAGTAAAGCCTGCTTTAGTGGCCACCTGTATTAAGCAAGCATCCTATTCTAAACAAGTTTTTATTCAGCTCCTGCAAAAGGCAAATACATTGAAAAGTACCTGTATTAAGCAAGTACTGTCATGTCAACCAAGAGTGACAATGACGAAATATTTGGTTTATAATTGCTAAGTAAAACATTAACTTGTGCACTCCACTTGAGCTTACGTGAATCAAAAGATCACTTGTGTATTAATCCTATCCTGTGGATAAAATTAATACACGAGGGATTTATCGATCATAAAGCCCTGATAACTTTGTTAACAAAACATGACGTCACTGTCACTCTTGGCTGACAGGACAGTACCTGCCTTAAGTAAATGCATTTTGACTATCGCTTAGCTGTTTACTTAATATAGGTTGGACTGTACCTGTTTCATTGTAATGTAGGCCATGGAAATATAATGAGTTTCACTATTACCAGGTAGATAAACATTTGAGTTCTTGATAAGTTTGAGCATCTGAATCTGCCATCTCATCAGAGCCATCAAGTCTTGCACATAAAACTATTAATATGATAGTATGTATACACTAAATAATGGTAAAGTTTTTAGAGCAACCTGTGCACTGTTATGTGATAAATGATCGCAGTTATATGACTGAAAAATGTTAATAGTGATGTTAAGCACAAACACAGCAATAAGAGAATGAAATTTTATGCTTGATTAAAAGAAAAAAAAAAACAATAAAAAAAATATATAAACTTTTTTTTTTACATAGGGCTTTTGTCAGGGTTCGAACCTGCAACCCCATGATTTTTTCATGGAGCTCTGTACTCTATCTCTTGTGTTTAACCCCTGAGCTATTTTGGCCCATTAATCAATAGGTACACAATACATTAAAATAGGAACGAAAATAATAATGTTAAGTGTTAAGGGAGGCTACCCATTGGTGATAAACGCAAACACTCAAAATAGTTGAAAACAGAGATATCGTTCCAAGGAGAAGATTTTTTTTAATTTGCACTTCTTGGTCTCATTATCCTGTTGAAAATTTATTAACGTAAAATCAAGAATATCTAAATCAGTTTTATCTTGACCATACAAAATTAATAGTTTGTTTTCTTTTAAATCAAGTGAAATAATACTTGCTTAATGTATATATTTTGCCTAGCCTGTCCAAAGCTCTTTTGGACGGTGCATGACGAGACCTATTACAAGGGCTTGTCGTCAAACGAATTCCTTCGATGGGGGATTCGTAAGAAAGTTCCTTTTTTTTCTTTTCTTTTTTTTTTCTAATTAATTTTCTCTTCTTATTTTTTTTTCTAATGCCCTTTCCCCTTTCCCATCCCTTTTTTTAGTTGGTCTATGGGGATTTGGAGGGTCCACCAAATTACACAGGGGATATATGTGGTCTGTTTAGGTTATTTTTTTCCAGAAATGATTCTATAGTTCTGAATAAAGTAGGCACTTTCAACGTTAAATAATCTATTTGGTGTATTTCTGTTCGTTATGCACCCTAAAATGACAAAATGAATGTCTATTCCCACCCCAATGTTGAAACTACGCCATGCCATTGTAGAATGCGTTTACATGACATGGTCAAAGTGCCCACTCACCTTAGGAGTCATGTGTGGACCTTTTGCATTGGTCTCATAGTCGTTAAAATGACAATCAATGCTGAAACAACGTGGGTTCAGCGTTGCTGTTAAACTAATGACAGGTAATTAAAGACCTGAATACAATATTTGAGCCAGCATATGAATTTTGGGTATGTATTGCCTATGCGTGAATTTGTTCTACATATATGCATGGACAACTAGCTAGTGGGGCCAGATGCCTCAATTGTGTCATGAGTGTTCATCTAGATCCATTCTTTGTGTGTACGAGCAGTGAAGACTCTGGCCAGTGTGTACACATGTGCGCACACTGGCCAAAGACTCCACTGCTCGAACACACAAAGAATGTGTGAACATTTGTGCACACTTGCATGCACAAATGTGCACACGTTCTTTGTGTGTACGAGCAGTGAAGACTCTGGCCAGTGTGCGCATGCGTGCATACCACGCAGCGTCCATAAAGAAGGCCCATGCAGCGTCGATAAAGAAGGCCCATGCAAGTGTGCACACGTGCGCACACTGGCCAGAGTCTTCACTGCTCATACACACAAAGAATGTATGCACATGTGTGCATGCAAGTGTGCGCATGTGTGTGTACACATTCTTTGTGTGTACGAGCAGTGAAGACTCTGGTCAGTGTGTGCACATGTGCTCGCACTGGCCAGAGTCTACACTGCTCATACACACAAAGAATGTTAGCACATGTTTGCATACTTGCATGCACAAATGTGCACACATTCTTTGTGTGTACGAGCAGTGAAGACTCTGGCCAGTGTGCGCATGTGTGCATACCGCGCAGCGTCCATAAAGAAGGCCCATGCAGCGTCCATAAAGAAGGCCCATGCAAGTGTGCACACGTGCGCACACTGGCCAGAGTCTTCACTGCTCATACACACAAAGAATGTATGCACATGTGTGCATGCAAGTGTGCGCATGTGTGTGCACACATTCTTTGTGTGTACGAGCAGTGAAGACTCTGGCCAGTGCGCATGCGTGCACACTTGCATGGGCCTTTTTTATGGACGCTGCAATAATCAACAATATCTGATGTGCTTTCCCATACCAGTGAGCATGCGCATTACGCCTAGTTGATAGAGCATTAGCTTCGAATTTGGGAGTGGACGATTTTAAAGATATTCTTGTATAGGTGTCAACTATGTAGTATTTGGCCATTGAAAATATAACATATGATCATATCTGACACAAAAACGTGTATGGTGATTGTTTCTAAAGATGAAATTAAATACGAAATTAGGGTGTCAAACTTTATAGCATTTGGATCTCCTTGCCCAATTCCGTCAAATCAGATATTGAAGTACTACAAGTATAAGCTTTTGACAACAAAAAGATGCATACATAAAACTTTCATTGTTTTTGCATGTGCAGACAGTGAAGGCTCTGATGAGACTGACCACGGGGGATGCTGCGTGTAAGTATTAGCCTTTTATTGACTATATATTCTAAGAATAGAAAAAATCGCATGAGCTGGACCATTATTACAAAGAGAAATGTTTTTACATAATTTCATATCTTTATACTATTACAAGTTCGTACACGTGAGATTCTGGTGCAAAACGCATATGCGTTTAGTTGTTTTAAAACATAAATAGACAGGTACTTGGTTTGGCTAAGGTCTTAATTTTGGTATATGCCTTTACCTACACCCATATTTTGCATGACTTGACTATATGATAAGTACCAAACATCTCGTGACTTGTCCCTATTTTATAAGCAGCAATGTTTTTGTCGCAAAGGCGTACCTTTATGCTATATTAGAGCCAGCATATGAGATTTTGATCGCATATGCGTAATGCTTTTTTCTTCTGGTACCTAGATGGGCTAGACGTCTTAATTTTGACATGCTCCTTTATCTACACCCGTTTTGCAAACATGGAAGGATCTGGTAAGACTGTTTGCATATGCACCTGCATCTTAGCGTTGTCGGCTTTAAGAATATACAATGATTAGAGTAAAGCCTGCTTTAGTGGCCACCTGTATTAAGCAAGCATCCTATTCTAAACAAGTTTTTATTCAGCTCCTGCAAAAGGCAAATACATTGAAAAGTACCTGTATTAAGCAAGTACTGTCATGTCAACCAAGAGTGACAATGACGAAATATTTGGTTTATAATTGCTAAGTAAAACATTAACTTGTGCACTCCACTTGAGCTTACGTGAATCAAAAGATCACTTGTGTATTAATCCTATCCTGTGGATAAAATTAATACACGAGGGATTTATCGATCATAAAGCCCTGATAACTTTGTTAACAAAACATGACGTCACTGTCACTCTTGGCTGACAGGACAGTACCTGCCTTAAGTAAATGCATTTTGACTATCGCTTAGCTGTTTACTTAATATAGGTTGGACTGTACCTGTTTCATTGTAATGTAGGCCATGGAAATATAATGAGTTTCACTATTACCAGGTAGATAAACATTTGAGTTCTTGATAAGTTTGAGCATCTGAATCTGCCATCTCATCAGAGCCATCAAGTCTTGCACATAAAACTATTAATATGATAGTATGTATACACTAAATAATGGTAAAGTTTTTAGAGCAACCTGTGCACTGTTATGTGATAAATGATCGCAGTTATATGACTGAAAAATGTTAATAGTGATGTTAAGCACAAACACAGCAATAAGAGAATGAAATTTTATGCTTGATTAAAAGAAAAAAAAAACAATAAAAAAAATATATAAACTTTTTTTTTTACATAGGGCTTTTGTCAGGGTTCGAACCTGCAACCCCATGATTTTTTCATGGAGCTCTGTACTCTATCTCTTGTGTTTAACCCCTGAGCTATTTTGGCCCATTAATCAATAGGTACACAATACATTAAAATAGGAACGAAAATAATAATGTTAAGTGTTAAGGGAGGCTACCCATTGGTGATAAACGCAAACACTCAAAATAGTTGAAAACAGAGATATCGTTCCAAGGAGAAGATTTTTTTTAATTTGCACTTCTTGGTCTCATTATCCTGTTGAAAATTTATTAACGTAAAATCAAGAATATCTAAATCAGTTTTATCTTGACCATACAAAATTAATAGTTTGTTTTCTTTTAAATCAAGTGAAATAATACTTGCTTAATGTATATATTTTGCCTAGCCTGTCCAAAGCTCTTTTGGACGGTGCATGACGAGACCTATTACAAGGGCTTGTCGTCAAACGAATTCCTTCGATGGGGGATTCGTAAGAAAGTTCCTTTTTTTTCTTTTCTTTTTTTTTTCTAATTAATTTTCTCTTCTTATTTTTTTTTCTAATGCCCTTTCCCCTTTCCCATCCCTTTTTTTAGTTGGTCTATGGGGATTTGGAGGGTCCACCAAATTACACAGGGGATATATGTGGTCTGTTTAGGTTATTTTTTTCCAGAAATGATTCTATAGTTCTGAATAAAGTAGGCACTTTCAACGTTAAATAATCTATTTGGTGTATTTCTGTTCGTTATGCACCCTAAAATGACAAAATGAATGTCTATTCCCACCCCAATGTTGAAACTACGCCATGCCATTGTAGAATGCGTTTACATGACATGGTCAAAGTGCCCACTCACCTTAGGAGTCATGTGTGGACCTTTTGCATTGGTCTCATAGTCGTTAAAATGACAATCAATGCTGAAACAACGTGGGTTCAGCGTTGCTGTTAAACTAATGACAGGTAATTAAAGACCTGAATACAATATTTGAGCCAGCATATGAATTTTGGGTATGTATTGCCTATGCGTGAATTTGTTCTACATATATGCATGGACAACTAGCTAGTGGGGCCAGATGCCTCAATTGTGTCATGAGTGTTCATCTAGATCCATTCTTTGTGTGTACGAGCAGTGAAGACTCTGGCCAGTGTGTACACATGTGCGCACACTGGCCAAAGACTCCACTGCTCGTACACACAAAGAATGTGTGAACATTTGTGCACACTTGCATGCACAAATGTGCACACGTTCTTTGTGTGTACGAGCAGTGAAGACTCTGGCCAGTGTGCGCATGCGTGCATACCACGCAGCGTCCATAAAGAAGGCCCATGCAGCGTCGATAAAGAAGGCCCATGCAAGTGTGCACACGTGCGCACACTGGCCAGAGTCTTCACTGCTCATACACACAAAGAATGTATGCACATGTGTGCATGCAAGTGTGCGCATGTGTGTGTACACATTCTTTGTGTGTACGAGCAGTGAAGACTCTGGTCAGTGTGTGCACATGTGCTCGCACTGGCCAGAGTCTACACTGCTCATACACACAAAGAATGTGTGCACATGTTTGCATACTTGCATGCACAAATGTGCACACATTCTTTGTGTGTACGAGCAGTGAAGACTCTGGCCAGTGTGCGCATGTGTGCATACCGCGCAGCGTCCATAAAGAAGGCCCATGCAGCGTCCATAAAGAAGGCCCATGCAAGTGTGCACACGTGCGCACACTGGCCAGAGTCTTCACTGCTCATACACACAAAGAATGTATGCACATGTGTGCATGCAAGTGTGCGCATGTGTGTGCACACATTCTTTGTGTGTACGAGCAGTGAAGACTCTGGCCAGTGCGCATGCGTGCACACTTGCATGGGCCTTTTTTATGGACGCTGCAATAATCAACAATATCTGATGTGCTTTCCCATACCAGTGAGCATGCGCATTACGCCTAGTTGATAGAGCATTAGCTTCGAATTTGGGAGTGGACGATTTTAAAGATATTCTTGTATAGGTGTCAACTATGTAGTATTTGGCCATTGAAAATATAACATATGATCATATCTGACACAAAAACGTGTATGGTGATTGTTTCTAAAGATGAAATTAAATACGAAATTAGGGTGTCAAACTTTATAGCATTTGGATCTCCTTGCCCAATTCCGTCAAATCAGATATTGAAGTACTACAAGTATAAGCTTTTGACAACAAAAAGATGCATACATAAAACTTTCATTGTTTTTGCATGTGCAGACAGTGAAGGCTCTGATGAGACTGACCACGGGGGATGCTGCGTGTAAGTATTAGCCTTTTATTGACTATATATTCTAAGAATAGAAAAAATCGCATGAGCTGGACCATTATTACAAAGAGAAATGTTTTTACATAATTTCATATCTTTATACTATTACAAGTTCGTACACGTGAGATTCTGGTGCAAAACGCATATGCGTTTAGTTGTTTTAAAACATAAATAGACAGGTACTTGGTTTGGCTAAGGTCTTAATTTTGGTATATGCCTTTACCTACACCCATATTTTGCATGACTTGACTATATGATAAGTACCAAACATCTCGTGACTTGTCCCTATTTTATAAGCAGCAATGTTTTTGTCGCAAAGGCGTACCTTTATGCTATATTAGAGCCAGCATATGAGATTTTGATCGCATATGCGTAATGCTTTTTTCTTCTGGTACCTAGATGGGCTAGACGTCTTAATTTTGACATGCTCCTTTATCTACACCCGTTTTGCAAACATGGAAGGATCTGGTAAGACTGTTTGCATATGCACCTGCATCTTAGCGTTGTCGGCTTTAAGAATATACAATGATTAGAGTAAAGCCTGCTTTAGTGGCCACCTGTATTAAGCAAGCATCCTATTCTAAACAAGTTTTTATTCAGCTCCTGCAAAAGGCAAATACATTGAAAAGTACCTGTATTAAGCAAGTACTGTCATGTCAACCAAGAGTGACAATGACGAAATATTTGGTTTATAATTGCTAAGTAAAACATTAACTTGTGCACTCCACTTGAGCTTACGTGAATCAAAAGATCACTTGTGTATTAATCCTATCCTGTGGATAAAATTAATACACGAGGGATTTATCGATCATAAAGCCCTGATAACTTTGTTAACAAAACATGACGTCACTGTCACTCTTGGCTGACAGGACAGTACCTGCCTTAAGTAAATGCATTTTGACTATCGCTTAGCTGTTTACTTAATATAGGTTGGACTGTACCTGTTTCATTGTAATGTAGGCCATGGAAATATAATGAGTTTCACTATTACCAGGTAGATAAACATTTGAGTTCTTGATAAGTTTGAGCATCTGAATCTGCCATCTCATCAGAGCCATCAAGTCTTGCACATAAAACTATTAATATGATAGTATGTATACACTAAATAATGGTAAAGTTTTTAGAGCAACCTGTGCACTGTTATGTGATAAATGATCGCAGTTATATGACTGAAAAATGTTAATAGTGATGTTAAGCACAAACACAGCAATAAGAGAATGAAATTTTATGCTTGATTAAAAGAAAAAAAAACAATAAAAAAAATATATAAACTTTTTTTTTACATAGGGCTTTTGTCAGGGTTCGAACCTGCAACCCCATGATTTTTTCATGGAGCTCTGTACTCTATCTCTTGTGTTTAACCCCTGAGCTATTTTGGCCCATTAATCAATAGGTACACAATACATTAAAATAGGAACGAAAATAATAATGTTAAGTGTTAAGGGAGGCTACCCATTGGTGATAAACGCAAACACTCAAAATAGTTGAAAACAGAGATATCGTTCCAAGGAGAAGATTTTTTTTAATTTGCACTTCTTGGTCTCATTATCCTGTTGAAAATTTATTAACGTAAAATCAAGAATATCTAAATCAGTTTTATCTTGACCATACAAAATTAATAGTTTGTTTTCTTTTAAATCAAGTGAAATAATACTTGTTTAATGTATATATTTTGCCTAGCCTGTCCAAAGCTCTTTTGGACGGTGCATGACGAGACCTATTACAAGGGCTTGTCGTCAAACGAATTCCTTCGATGGAGGATTCGTAAGAAAGTTCCTTTTTTTTCTTTTCTTTTTTTTTCTAATTAATTTTCTCTTCTTATTTTTTTTTCTAATGCCCTTTCCCCTTTCCCATCCCTTTTTTTAGTTGGTCTATGGGGATTTGGAGGGTCCACCAAATTACACAGGGGATATATGTGGTCTGTTTAGGTTATTTTTTTCCAGAAATGATTCTATAGTTCTGAATAAAGTAGGCACTTTCAACGTTAAATAATCTATTTGGTGTATTTCTGTTCGTTATGCACCCTAAAATGACAAAATGAATGTCTATTCCCACCCCAATGTTGAAACTACGCCATGCCATCGTAGAATGCGTTTACATGACATGGTCAAAGTGCCCACTCACCTTAGGAGTCATGTGTGGACCTTTGGCATTGGTCTCATAGTCGTTAAAATGACAATCAATGCTGAAACAACGTGGGTTCAGCGTTGCTGTTAAACTAATGACTGGTAATTAAAGACCTGAATACAATATTTGAGCCAGCATATGAATTTTGGGTATGTATTGCCTATGCGTGAATTTGTTCTACATATATGCATGGACAACTAGCTAGTGGGGCCAGATGCCTCAATTGTGTCATGAGTGTTCATCTAGATCCATTCTTTGTGTGTACGAGCAGTGAAGACTCTGGCCAGTGTGTACACATGTGCGCACACTGGCCAAAGACTCCACTGCTCGTACACACAAAGAATGTGTGAACATTTGTGCACACTTGCATGCACAAATGTGCACACGTTCTTTGTGTACGAGCAGTGAAGACTCTGGCCAGTGTGCGCATGCGTGCATACCACGCAGCGTCCATAAAGAAGGCCCATGCAGCGTCCATAAAGAAGACCCATGCAAGTGTGCACACGTGCGCACACTGGTCAGAGTCTTCACTGCTCATACACACAAAGAATGTATGCACATGTGTGCATGCAAGTGTGCGCATGTGTGTGCACACATTCTTTGTGTGTAGGAGCAGTGAAGACTCTGGTAAGTATGTGCACATGTGCGCGCACTTGCCAGAGTCTTCACTGCTCATACATGCAAATAATGTGTGCACATGTTTGCAGACTTGCATGCACAAATGTGCATACATTCTTTGTGTGTACGAGCAGTGAAGACTCTGGCCAGTGTGCGAATGCGTGGATACCGCGCAGCATCCATAAAGAAGGCCCATGCAGCGTCCATAAAGAAGGCACATGCAAGTGTGCACACGTGCGCACACTGGCCAGAGTCTTCACTGCTCATACACACAAAGAATGTATGCACATGTGTGCATGCAAAGGTGCGCATGTGTGTGCACACATTCTTTGTGTGTACGAGCAGTGAAGACTCTGGTCAGTGTGTGCACTTGTGCTCGCACTGGCCAGAGTCTTCACTGCTCATACACACAAAGAATGTGTGCACATGTTTGCATACTTGCATGCACAAATGTGCACACATTCTTTGTGTGTACGAGCAGTGAAGACTCTGGCCAGTGTGCGCATGCGTGCATACCGCGCAGCGTCCATAAAGAAGGCCCACGCAGCGTCGATAAAGAAGGCCCATGCAAGTGTGCACACGTGCGCACACTGGCCAGAGTCTTCACTGCTCATACACACAAAGAATGTATGCACATGTGTGCATGCAAGTGTGCGCATGTGTGTGCACACATTCTTTGTGTGTACGAGCAGTGAAGACTCTGGTCAGTGTGTGCACATGTGCTCGCACTGGCCAGAGTCTACACTGCTCATACACACAAAGAATGTTAGCACATGTTTGCATACTTGCATGCACAAATGTGCACACATTCTTTGTGTGTACGAGCAGTGAAGACTCTGGCCAGTGTGCGCATGTGTGCATACCGCGCAGCGTCCATAAAGAAGGCCCATGCAGCGTCCATAAAGAAGGCCCATGCAAGTGTGCACACGTGCGCACACTGGCCAGAGTCTTCACTGCTCATACACACAAAGAATGTATGCACATGTGTGCATGCAAGTGTGCGCATGTGTGTGCGCACATTCTTTGTGTGTACAAGCAGTGAAGACTCTGGCCAGTGCGCATGCGTGCACACTTGCATGGGCCTTTTTTATGGACGCTGCAATAATCAACAATATCTGATGTGCTTTCCCATACCAGTGAGCATGCGCATTACGCCTAGTTGATAGAGCATTAGCTTCGAATTTGGGAGTGGACGATTTTAAAGATATTCTTGTATAGGTGTCAACTATGTAGTATTTGGCCATTGAAAATATAACATATGATCATATCTGACACAAAAACGTGTATGGTGATTGTTTCTAAAGATGAAATTAAATACGAAATTAGGGTGTCAAACTTTATAGCATTTGGATCTCCTTGCCCAATTCCGTCAAATCAGATATTGAAGTACTACAAGTATAAGCTTTTGACAACAAAAAGATGCATACATAAAACTTTCATTGTTTTTGCATGTGCAGACAGTGAAGGCTCTGATGAGACTGACCACGGGGGATGCTGCGTGTAAGTATTAGCCTTTTATTGACTATATATTCTAAGAATAGAAAAAATCGCATGAGCTGGACCATTATTACAAAGAGAAATGTTTTTACATAATTTCATATCTTTATACTATTACAAGTTCGTACACGTGAGATTCTGGTGCAAAACGCATATGCGTTTAGTTGTTTTAAAACATAAATAGACAGGTACTTGGTTTGGCTAAGGTCTTAATTTTGGTATATGCCTTTACCTACACCCATATTTTGCATGACTTGACTATATGATAAGTACCAAACATCTCGTGACTTGTCCCTATTTTATAAACAGCAATGTTTTTGTCGCAAAGGCGTACCTTTATGCTATATTAGAGCCAGCATATGAGATTTTGATCGCATATGCGTAATGCTTTTTTCTTCTGGTACCTAGATGGGCTAGACGTCTTAATTTTGACATGCTCCTTTATCTACACCCGTTTTGCAAACATGGAAGGATCTGGTAAGACTGTTTGCATATGCACCTGCATCTTAGCGTTGTCGGCTTTAAGAATATACAATGATTAGAGTAAAGCCTGCTTTAGTGGCCACCTGTATTAAGCAAGCATCCTATTCTAAACAAGTTTTTATTCAGCTCCTGCAAAAGGCAAATACATTGAAAAGTACCTGTATTAAGCAAGTACTGTCATGTCAACCAAGAGTGACAATGACGAAATATTTGGTTTATAATTGCTAAGTAAAACATTAACTTGTGCACTCCACTTGAGCTTACGTGAATCAAAAGATCACTTGTGTATTAATCCTATCCTGTGGATAAAATTAATACACGAGGGATTTATCGATCATAAAGCCCTGATAACTTTGTTAACAAAACATGACGTCACTGTCACTCTTGGCTGACAGGACAGTACCTGCCTTAAGTAAATGCATTTTGACTATCGCTTAGCTGTTTACTTAATATAGGTTGGACTGTACCTGTTTCATTGTAATGTAGGCCATGGAAATATAATGAGTTTCACTATTACCAGGTAGATAAACATTTGAGTTCTTGATAAGTTTGAGCATCTGAATCTGCCATCTCATCAGAGCCATCAAGTCTTGCACATAAAACTATTAATATGATAGTATGTATACACTAAATAATGGTAAAGTTTTTAGAGCAACCTGTGCACTGTTATGTGATAAATGATCGCAGTTATATGACTGAAAAATGTTAATAGTGATGTTAAGCACAAACACAGCAATAAGAGAATGAAATTTTATGCTTGATTAAAAGAAAAAAAAAGAAAAAAAATATATAAACTTTTTTTTTTTACATAGGGCTTTTGTCAGGGTTCGAACCTGCAACCCCATGATTTTTTCATGGAGCTCTGTACTCTATCTCTTGTGTTTAACCCCTGAGCTATTTTTGGCCCATTAATCTATAGGTACACAATACATTAAAATAGGAACGAAAATAATAATGTTAAGTGTTAAGGGAGGCTACCCATTGGTGATAAACGCAAACACTCAAAATAGTTGAAAACAGAGATATCGTTCGAAGGAGAAGAATTTTTTTTAATTTGCACTTCTTGGTCTCATTATCCTGTTGAAAATTTATTAACGTAAAATCAAGAATATCTAAATCAGTTTTATCTTGACAATACAAAATTAATAGTTTGTTTTCTTTTAAATCAAGTGAAATAATACTTGATTAATGTATATATTTTGCCTAGCCTGTCCAAAGCTCTTTTGGACGGTGCATGACGAGACCTATTACAAGGGCTTGTCGTCAAACGAATTCCTTCGATGGAGGATTCGTAAGAGAGTTCCTTTTTTTTCTTTTCTTTTTTTCTAATTAATTTTCTCTTCTTATTTTTTTTCTAATGCCCTTTCCCCTTTCCCATCCCTTTTTTTAGTTGGTCTATGGGGATTTGGGGAGTCCACCAAATTACACAGGGGATATATGTGGTCTGTTTAGGTT
Organism: Loripinus fragilis; assembly: GCA_964019695.1. Classification (NCBI taxonomy): domain Eukaryota; kingdom Metazoa; phylum Mollusca; class Bivalvia; order Lucinida; family Lucinidae; genus Loripinus; species Loripinus fragilis. The sequence continues at coordinate 85,816,644 of OZ026517.1, forward strand.
ATTTTTTTCCAGAAATGATTCTATAGTTCTGAATAAAGTAGGCACTTTCAACGTTAAATAATCTATTTGGTGTATTTCTGTTCGTTATGCACCCTAAAATGACAAAATGAATGTCTATTCCCACCCTAATGTTGAAACTACGCCATGCCATTGTAGAATGCGTTTACATGACATGGTCAAAGTGCCCACTCACCTTAGGAGTCATGTGTGGACCTTTGGCATTGGTCTCATAGTCGTTAAAATGACAATCAATGCTGAAACAACGTGGGTTCAGCGTTGCTGTTAAACTAATGACTGGTAATTAAAGACCTGAATACAATATTTGAGCCAGCATATGAATTTTGGGTATGTATTGCCTATGCGTGAATTTGTTCTACATATATGCATGGACAACTAGCTAGTGGGGCCAGATGCCTCAATTGTGTCATGAGTGTTCATCTAGATCCATTCTTTGTGTGTACGAGCAGTGAAGACTCTGGCCAGTGTGTGCACATGTGCGCACACTGGCCAAAGACTTCACTGCTCGTGCACACAAAGAATGTGTGAACATTTGTGCACACTTGCATGCACAAATGTGCACACGTTCTTTGTGTGTACGAGCAGTGAAGACTCTGGCCAGTGTGCGCATGCGTGCATACCACGCAGCGTCCATAAAGAAGGCCAATGCAGCGTCCATAAAGAAGACCCATGCAAGTGTGCACTCGTGCGCACACTGGTCAGAGTCTTCACTGCTCATACACACAAAGAATGTATGCACATGTGTGTATGCAAGTGTGCGCATGTGTGTGCACACATTCTTTGTGTGTAGGAGCAGTGAAAACTCTGGTCAGTATGTGCACATGTGCGCGCACTGGCCAGAGTCTTCACTGCTCATACATACAAAGAATGTGTGCACATGTTTGCATACTTGCATGCACAAATGTGCACACATTCTTTGTGTGTACGAGCAGTGAAGACTCTGGCCAGTGTGCGCATGCGTGCATACCGCGCAGCATCCATAAAGAAGGCCCATGCAGCGTCCATAAAGAAGGCCCATTCAAGTGTGCACACGTGCGCACACTGGCCAGAGCCTTCACTGCTCATACACACAAAGAATGTATGAACATGTGTGCATGCAAGTGTGCGCATGTGTATGTGCACACATTCTTTGTGTGTACGAGCAGTGAAGACACTGGTCAGTGTGTGCACATGTGCTCGCACTGACCAGAGTCTACACTGCTCATACACACAAAGAATGTGTGCACATGTTTGCATACTTGCATGCACAAATGTGCACACATTCTTTGTGTGTACGAGCAGTGAAGACTCTGGTCAGTGTGCGCATGCGTGCATACCGCGCAGCGTCCATAAAGAAGGCCCATGCAGCGTCCATAAAGAAGGCCCATGCAAGTGTGCACACGTGCGCACACTGGCCAGAGTCTTCACTGCTCATACACACAAAGAATGTATGCACATGTGTGCATGCAAGTGTTCGCATGTGTGTGCACACATTCTTTGTGTGTACGAGCAGTGAAGGCTCTGGCCAGTGCGCATGCGTGCACACTTGCATGGGCCTTTTTTATGGACGCTGCAATAATCAACAATATCTGATGTGCTTTCCCATACCAGTGAGCATGCGCATTACGCCTAGTTGATAGAGCATTAGCTTCGAATTTGGGAGTGGATGATATTAAAGATATTCTTGTATAGGTGTCAACTATGTAGTATTTGGCCATTGAAAATATAACATATGATCATATCTGACTCAAAAACGTGTATGGTGATTGTTTCTAAAGATGAAATTAAATACGAAATTAGGGTGTCAAACTTTATAGCATTTGGATCTCCTTGCCCAATTCCGTCAAATCAGATATTGAAGTACTACAAGTATAAGCTTTTGACAACAAAAAGATGCATACATAAAACTTTCATTGTTTTTGCATGTGCAGACAGTGAAGGCTCTGATGAGACTGACCACGGGGGATGCTGCGTGTAAGTATTAGCCTTTTATTGACTATATATTCTAAGAATAGAAAAAATCGCATGAGCTGGACCATTATTACAAAGAGAAATGTTTTTACATAATTTCATATCTTTATACTATTACAAGTTCGTACACGTGAGATTCTGGTGCAAAACGCATATGCGTTTAGTTGTTTTAAAACATAAATAGACAGGTACTTGGTTTGGCTAAGGTCTTAATTTTGGTATATGCCTTTACCTACACCCATATTTTGCATGACTTGACTATATGATAAGTACCAAACATCTCGTGACTTGTCCCTATTTTATAAACAGCAATGTTTTTGTCGCAAAGGCGTACCTTTATGCTATATTAGAGCCAGCATATGAGATTTTGATCGCATATGCGTAATGCTTTTTTCTTCTGGTACCTAGATGGGCTAGACGTCTTAATTTTGACATGCTCCTTTATCTACACCCGTTTTGCAAACATGGAAGGATCTGGTAAGACTGTTTGCATATGCACCTGCATCTTAGCGTTGTCGGCTTTAAGAATATACAATGATTAGAGTAAAGCCTGCTTTAGTGGCCACCTGTATTAAGCAAGCATCCTATTCTAAACAAGTTTTTATTCAGCTCCTGCAAAAGGCAAATACATTGAAAAGTACCTGTATTAAGCAAGTACTGTCATGTCAACCAAGAGTGACAATGACGAAATATTTGGTTTATAATTGCTAAGTAAAACATTAACTTGTGCACTCCACTTGAGCTTACGTGAATCAAAAGATCACTTGTGTATTAATCCTATCCTGTGGATAAAATTAATACACGAGGGATTTATCGATCATAAAGCCCTGATAACTTTGTTAACAAAACATGACGTCACTGTCACTCTTGGCTGACAGGACAGTACCTGCCTTAAGTAAATGCATTTTGACTATCGCTTAGCTGTTTACTTAATATAGGTTGGACTGTACCTGTTTCATTGTAATGTAGGCCATGGAAATATAATGAGTTTCACTATTACCAGGTAGATAAACATTTGAGTTCTTGATAAGTTTGAGCATCTGAATCTGCCATCTCATCAGAGCCATCAAGTCTTGCACATAAAACTATTAATATGATAGTATGTATACACTAAATAATGGTAAAGTTTTTAGAGCAACCTGTGCACTGTTATGTGATAAATGATCGCAGTTATATGACTGAAAAATGTTAATAGTGATGTTAAGCACAAACACAGCAATAAGAGAATGAAATTTTATGCTTGATTAAAAGAAAAAAAAAAGAAAAAAAATATATAAACTTTTTTTTTTTACATAGGGCTTTTGTCAGGGTTCGAACCTGCAACCCCATGATTTTTTCATGGAGCTCTGTACTCTATCTCTTGTGTTTAACCCCTGAGCTATTTTTGGCCCATTAATCTATAGGTACACAATACATTAAAATAGGAACGAAAATAATAATGTTAAGTGTTAAGGGAGGCTACCCATTGGTGATAAACGCAAACACTCAAAATAGTTGAAAACAGAGATATCGTTCGAAGGAGAAGAATTTTTTTTAATTTGCACTTCTTGGTCTCATTATCCTGTTGAAAATTTATTAACGTAAAATCAAGAATATCTAAATCAGTTTTATCTTGACAATACAAAATTAATAGTTTGTTTTCTTTTAAATCAAGTGAAATAATACTTGATTAATGTATATATTTTGCCTAGCCTGTCCAAAGCTCTTTTGGACGGTGCATGACGAGACCTATTACAAGGGCTTGTCGTCAAACGAATTCCTTCGATGGAGGATTCGTAAGAGAGTTCCTTTTTTTTCTTTTCTTTTTTTCTAATTAATTTTCTCTTCTTATTTTTTTTCTAATGCCCTTTCCCCTTTCCCATCCCTTTTTTTAGTTGGTCTATGGGGATTTGGGGAGTCCACCAAATTACACAGGGGATATATGTGGTCTGTTTAGGTTATTTTTTTTCCAGAAATGATTCTATAGTTCTGAATAAAGTAGGCACTTTCAACGTTAAATAATCTATTTGGTGTATTTCTGTTCGTTATGCACCCTAAAATGACAAAATGAATGTCTATTCCCACCCTAATGTTGAAACTACGCCATGCCATTGTAGAATGCGTTTACATGACATGGTCAAAGTGCCCACTCACCTTAGGAGTCATGTGTGGACCTTTGGCATTGGTCTCATAGTCGTTAAAATGACAATCAATGCTGAAACAACGTGGGTTCAGCGTTGCTGTTAAACTAATGACTGGTAATTAAAGACCTGAATACAATATTTGAGCCAGCATATGAATTTTGGGTATGTATTGCCTATGCGTGAATTTGTTCTACATATATGCATGGACAACTAGCTAGTGGGGCCAGATGCCTCAATTGTGTCATGAGTGTTCATCTAGATCCATTCTTTGTGTGTACGAGCAGTGAAGACTCTGGCCAGTGTGTGCACATGTGCGCACACTGGCCAAAGACTTCACTGCTCGTGCACACAAAGAATGTGTGAACATTTGTGCACACTTGCATGCACAAATGTGCACACGTTCTTTGTGTGTACGAGCAGTGAAGACTCTGGCCAGTGTGCGCATGCGTGCATACCACGCAGCGTCCATAAAGAAGGCCAATGCAGCGTCCATAAAGAAGACCCATGCAAGTGTGCACTCGTGCGCACACTGGTCAGAGTCTTCACTGCTCATACACACAAAGAATGTATGCACATGTGTGTATGCAAGTGTGCGCATGTGTGTGCACACATTCTTTGTGTGTAGGAGCAGTGAAAACTCTGGTCAGTATGTGCACATGTGCGCGCACTGGCCAGAGTCTTCACTGCTCATACATACAAAGAATGTGTGCACATGTTTGCATACTTGCATGCACAAATGTGCACACATTCTTTGTGTGTACGAGCAGTGAAGACTCTGGCCAGTGTGCGCATGCGTGCATACCGCGCAGCATCCATAAAGAAGGCCCATGCAGCGTCCATAAAGAAGGCCCATTCAAGTGTGCACACGTGCGCACACTGGCCAGAGCCTTCACTGCTCATACACACAAAGAATGTATGAACATGTGTGCATGCAAGTGTGCGCATGTGTATGTGCACACATTCTTTGTGTGTACGAGCAGTGAAGACACTGGTCAGTGTGTGCACATGTGCTCGCACTGACCAGAGTCTACACTGCTCATACACACAAAGAATGTGTGCACATGTTTGCATACTTGCATGCACAAATGTGCACACATTCTTTGTGTGTACGAGCAGTGAAGACTCTGGTCAGTGTGCGCATGCGTGCATACCGCGCAGCGTCCATAAAGAAGGCCCATGCAGCGTCCATAAAGAAGGCCCATGCAAGTGTGCACACGTGCGCACACTGGCCAGAGTCTTCACTGCTCATACACACAAAGAATGTATGCACATGTGTGCATGCAAGTGTTCGCATGTGTGTGCACACATTCTTTGTGTGTACGAGCAGTGAAGGCTCTGGCCAGTGCGCATGCGTGCACACTTGCATGGGCCTTTTTTATGGACGCTGCAATAATCAACAATATCTGATGTGCTTTCCCATACCAGTGAGCATGCGCATTACGCCTAGTTGATAGAGCATTAGCTTCGAATTTGGGAGTGGATGATTTTAAAGATATTCTTGTATAGGTGTCAACTATGTAGTATTTGGCCATTGAAAATATAACATATGATCATATCTGACTCAAAAACGTGTATGGTGATTGTTTCTAAAGATGAAATTAAATACGAAATTAGGGTGTCAAACTTTATAGCATTTGGATCTCCTTGCCCAATTCCGTCAAATCAGATATTGAAGTACTACAAGTATAAGCTTTTGACAACAAAAAGATGCATATATAAAACTTTCATTGTTTTTGCATGTGCAGACAGTGATGGCTCTGATGAGACTGACCACGGGGGATGCTGCGTGTAAGTATTAGCCTTTTATTGACTATATATTCTAAGAATAGAAAAAATCGCATGAGCTGGACCATTATTACAAAGAGAAATGTTTTTACATAATTTCATATCTTTATACTATAACAAGTTCGTACACGTGAGATTCTGGTGCAAATCGCATATGCGTTTAGTTGTTTTAAAACATAAATAGACAGGTACTTGGTTTGGCTAAGGTCTTAATTTTGGTATCTGCCTTTACCTACACCCATATTTTGCATGACTTGACTATATGATAAGTACCAAACATCTCGTGACTTGTCCCTATTTTATAAACAGCAATGTTTTTGTCGCAAAGGCGTACCTTTATGCTATATTAGAGCCAGCATATGAGATTTTGATCGCATATGCGTAATGCTTTTTTCTTCTGGTACCTAGATGGGCTAGACGTCTTAATTTTGACATGCTCCTTTATCTACACCCGTTTTGCAAACATGGAAGGATCTGGTAAGACTGTTTGCATATGCACCTGCATCTTAGCGTTGTCGGCTTTAAGAATATACAATGATTAGAGTAAAGCCTGCTTTAGTGGCCACCTGTATTAAGCAAGCATCCTATTCTAAACAAGTTTTTATTCAGCTCCTGCAAAAGGCAAATACATTGAAAAGTACCTGTATTAAGCAAGTACTGTCATGTCAACCAAGAGTGACAATGACGAAATATTTGGTTTATAATTGCTAAGTAAAACATTAACTTGTGCACTCCACTTGAGCTTACGTGAATCAAAAGATCACTTGTGTATTAATCCTATCCTGTGGATAAAATTAATACACGAGGGATTTATCGATCATAAAGCCCTGATAACTTTGTTAACAAAACATGACGTCACTGTCACTCTTGGCTGACAGGACAGTACCTGCCTTAAGTAAATGCATTTTGACTATCGCTTAGCTGTTTACTTAATATAGGTTGGACTGTACCTGTTTCATTGTAATGTAGGCCATGGAAATATAATGAGTTTCACTATTACCAGGTAGATAAACATTTGAGTTCTTGATAAGTTTGAGCATCTGAATCTGCCATCTCATCAGAGCCATCAAGTCTTGCACATAAAACTATTAATATGATAGTATGTATACACTAAATAATGGTAAAGTTTTTAGAGCAACCTGTGCACTGTTATGTGATAAATGATCGCAGTTATATGACTGAAAAATGTTAATAGTGATGTTAAGCACAAACACAGCAATAAGAGAATGAAATTTTATGCTTGATTAAAAGAAAAAAAAAAGAAAAAAAATATATAAACTTTTTTTTTTTACATAGGGCTTTTGTCAGGGTTCGAACCTGCAACCCCATGATTTTTTCATGGAGCTCTGTACTCTATCTCTTGTGTTTAACCCCTGAGCTATTTTTGGCCCATTAATCTATAGGTACACAATACATTAAAATAGGAACGAAAATAATAATGTTAAGTGTTAAGGGAGGCTACCCATTGGTGATAAACGCAAACACTCAAAATAGTTGAAAACAGAGATATCGTTCGAAGGAGAAGAATTTTTTTTAATTTGCACTTCTTGGTCTCATTATCCTGTTGAAAATTTATTAACGTAAAATCAAGAATATCTAAATCAGTTTTATCTTGACAATACAAAATTAATAGTTTGTTTTCTTTTAAATCAAGTGAAATAATACTTGATTAATGTATATATTTTGCCTAGCCTGTCCAAAGCTCTTTTGGACGGTGCATGACGAGACCTATTACAAGGGCTTGTCGTCAAACGAATTCCTTCGATGGAGGATTCGTAAGAGAGTTCCTTTTTTTTCTTTTCTTTTTTTCTAATTAATTTTCTCTTCTTATTTTTTTTCTAATGCCCTTTCCCCTTTCCCATCCCTTTTTTTAGTTGGTCTATGGGGATTTGGGGAGTCCACCAAATTACACAGGGGATATATGTGGTCTGTTTAGGTTATTTTTTTCCAGAAATGATTCTATAGTTCTGAATAAAGTAGGCACTTTCAACGTTAAATAATCTATTTGGTGTATTTCTGTTCGTTATGCACCCTAAAATGACAAAATGAATGTCTATTCCCACCCCAATGTTGAAACTACGCCATGCCATTGTAGAATGCGTTTACATGACATGGTCAAAGTGCCCACTCACCTTAGGAGTCATGTGTGGACCTTTGGCATTGGTCTCATAGTCGTTAAAATGACAATCAATGCTGAAACAACGTGGGTTCAGCGTTGCTGTTAAACTAATGACTGGTAATTAAAGACCTGAATACAATATTTGAGCCAGCATATGAATTTTGGGTAAGTATTGCCTATGCGTGAATTTGTTCTACATATATGCATGGACAACTAGCTAGTGGGGCCAGATGCCTCAATTGTGTCATGAGTGTTCATCTAGATCCATTCTTTGTGTGTACGAGCAGTGAAGACTCTGGCCAGTGTGTGCACATGTGCGCACACTGGCCAAAGACTTCACTGCTCGTGCACACAAAGAATGTGTGAACATTTGTGCACACTTGCATGCACAAATGTGCACACGTTCTTTGTGTGTACGAGCAGTGAAGACTCTGGCCAGTGTGCGCATGCGTGCATACCACGCAGCGTCCATAAAGAAGGCCAATGCAGCGTCCATAAAGAAGACCCATGCAAGTGTGCACTCGTGCGCACACTGGTCAGAGTCTTCACTGCTCATACACACAAAGAATGTATGCACATGTGTGTATGCAAGTGTGCGCATGTGTGTGCACACATTCTTTGTGTGTAGGAGCAGTGAAAACTCTGGTCAGTATGTGCACATGTGCGCGCACTGGCCAGAGTCTTCACTGCTCATACATACAAAGAATGTGTGCACATGTTTGCATACTTGCATGCACAAATGTGCACACATTCTTTGTGTGTACGAGCAGTGAAGACTCTGGCCAGTGTGCGCATGCGTGCATACCGCGCAGCATCCATAAAGAAGGCACATGCAGCGTCCATAAAGAAGGCCCATTCAAGTGTGCACACGTGCGCACACTGGCCAGAGCCTTCACTGCTCATACACACAAAGAATGTATGAACATGTGTGCATGCAAGTGTGCGCATGTGTATGTGCACACATTCTTTGTGTGTACGAGCAGTGAAGACACTGGTCAGTGTGTGCACATGTGCTCGCACTGACCAGAGTCTACACTGCTCATACACACAAAGAATGTGTGCACATGTTTGCATACTTGCATGCACAAATGTGCACACATTCTTTGTGTGTACGAGCAGTGAAGACTCTGGTCAGTGTGCGCATGCGTGCATACCGCGCAGCGTCCATAAAGAAGGCCCATGCAGCGTCCATAAAGAAGGCCCATGCAAGTGTGCACACGTGCGCACACTGGCCAGAGTCTTCACTGCTCATACACACAAAGAATGTATGCACATGTGTGCATGCAAGTGTTCGCATGTGTGTGCACACATTCTTTGTGTGTACGAGCAGTGAAGGCTCTGGCCAGTGCGCATGCGTGCACACTTGCATGGGCCTTTTTTATGGACGCTGCAATAATCAACAATATCTGATGTGCTTTCCCATACCAGTGAGCATGCGCATTACGCCTAGTTGATAGAGCATTAGCTTCGAATTTGGGAGTGGATGATTTTAAAGATATTCTTGTATAGGTGTCAACTATGTAGTATTTGGCCATTGAAAATATAACATATGATCATATCTGACTCAAAAACGTGTATGGTGATTGTTTCTAAAGATGAAATTAAATACGAAATTAGGGTGTCAAACTTTATAGCATTTGGATCTCCTTGCCCAATTCCGTCAAATCAGATATTGAAGTACTACAAGTATAAGCTTTTGACAACAAAAAGATGCATACATAAAACTTTCATTGTTTTTGCATGTGCAGACAGTGAAGGCTCTGATGAGACTGACCACGGGGGATGCTGCGTGTAAGTATTAGCCTTTTATTGACTATATATTCTAAGAATAGAAAAAATCGCATGAGCTGGACCATTATTACAAAGAGAAATGTTTTTACATAATTTCATATCTTTATACTATTACAAGTTCGTACACGTGAGATTCTGGTGCAAAACGCATATGCGTTTAGTTGTTTTAAAACATAAATAGACAGGTACTTGGTTTGGCTAAGGTCTTAATTTTGGTATATGCCTTTACCTACACCCATATTTTGCATGACTTGACTATATGATAAGTACCAAACATCTCGTGACTTGTCCCTATTTTATAAACAGCAATGTTTTTGTCGCAAAGGCGTACCTTTATGCTATATTAGAGCCAGCATATGAGATTTTGATCGCATATGCGTAATGCTTTTTTCTTCTGGTACCTAGATGGGCTAGACGTCTTAATTTTGACATGCTCCTTTATCTACACCCGTTTTGCAAACATGGAAGGATCTGGTAAGACTGTTTGCATATGCACCTGCATCTTAGCGTTGTCGGCTTTAAGAATATACAATGATTAGAGTAAAGCCTGCTTTAGTGGCCACCTGTATTAAGCAAGCATCCTATTCTAAACAAGTTTTTATTCAGCTCCTGCAAAAGGCAAATACATTGAAAAGTACCTGTATTAAGCAAGTACTGTCATGTCAACCAAGAGTGACAATGACGAAATATTTGGTTTATAATTGCTAAGTAAAACATTAACTTGTGCACTCCACTTGAGCTTACGTGAATCAAAAGATCACTTGTGTATTAATCCTATCCTGTGGATAAAATTAATACACGAGGGATTTATCGATCATAAAGCCCTGATAACTTTGTTAACAAAACATGACGTCACTGTCACTCTTGGCTGACAGGACAGTACCTGCCTTAAGTAAATGCATTTTGACTATCGCTTAGCTGTTTACTTAATATAGGTTGGACTGTACCTGTTTCATTGTAATGTAGGCCATGGAAATATAATGAGTTTCACTATTACCAGGTAGATAAACATTTGAGTTCTTGATAAGTTTGAGCATCTGAATCTGCCATCTCATCAGAGCCATCAAGTCTTGCACATAAAACTATTAATATGATAGTATGTATACACTAAATAATGGTAAAGTTTTTAGAGCAACCTGTGCACTGTTATGTGATAAATGATCGCAGTTATATGACTGAAAAATGTTAATAGTGATGTTAAGCACAAACACAGCAATAAGAGAATGAAATTTTATGCTTGATTAAAAGAAAAAAAAAAGAAAAAAAATATATAAACTTTTTTTTTTTACATAGGGCTTTTGTCAGGGTTCGAACCTGCAACCCCATGATTTTTTCATGGAGCTCTGTACTCTATCTCTTGTGTTTAACCCCTGAGCTATTTTTGGCCCATTAATCTATAGGTACACAATACATTAAAATAGGAACGAAAATAATAATGTTAAGTGTTAAGGGAGGCTACCCATTGGTGATAAACGCAAACACTCAAAATAGTTGAAAACAGAGATATCGTTCGAAGGAGAAGAATTTTTTTTAATTTGCACTTCTTGGTCTCATTATCCTGTTGAAAATTTATTAACGTAAAATCAAGAATATCTAAATCAGTTTTATCTTGACAATACAAAATTAATAGTTTGTTTTCTTTTAAATCAAGTGAAATAATACTTGATTAATGTATATATTTTGCCTAGCCTGTCCAAAGCTCTTTTGGACGGTGCATGACGAGACCTATTACAAGGGCTTGTCGTCAAACGAATTCCTTCGATGGAGGATTCGTAAGAGAGTTCCTTTTTTTCTTTTCTTTTTTTCTAATTAATTTTCTCTTCTTATTTTTTTTCTAATGCCCTTTCCCCTTTCCCATCCCTTTTTTTAGTTGGTCTATGGGGATTTGGGGAGTCCACCAAATTACACAGGGGATATATGTGGTCTGTTTAGGTTATTTTTTTCCAGAAATGATTCTATAGTTCTGAATAAAGTAGGCACTTTCAACGTTAAATAATCTATTTGGTGTATTTCTGTTCGTTATGCACCCTAAAATGACAAAATGAATGTCTATTCCCACCCTAATGTTGAAACTACGCCATGCCATTGTAGAATGCGTTTACATGACATGGTCAAAGTGCCCACTCACCTTAGGAGTCATGTGTGGACCTTTGGCATTGGTCTCATAGTCGTTAAAATGACAATCAATGCTGAAACAACGTGGGTTCAGCGTTGCTGTTAAACTAATGACTGGTAATTAAAGACCTGAATACAATATTTGAGCCAGCATATGAATTTTGGGTATGTATTGCCTATGCGTGAATTTGTTCTACATATATGCATGGACAACTAGCTAGTGGGGCCAGATGCCTCAATTGTGTCATGAGTGTTCATCTAGATCCATTCTTTGTGTGTACGAGCAGTGAAGACTCTGGCCAGTGTGTGCACATGTGCGCACACTGGCCAAAGACTTCACTGCTCGTGCACACAAAGAATGTGTGAACATTTGTGCACACTTGCATGCACAAATGTGCACACGTTCTTTGTGTGAACGAGCAGTGAAGACTCTGGCCAGTGTGCGCATGCGTGCATACCACGCAGCGTCCATAAAGAAGGCCAATGCAGCGTCCATAAAGAAGACCCATGCAAGTGTGCACTCGTGCGCACACTGGTCAGAGTCTTCACTGCTCATACACACAAAGAATGTATGCACATGTGTGTATGCAAGTGTGCGCATGTGTGTGCACACATTCTTTGTGTGTAGGAGCAGTGAAAACTCTGGTCAGTATGTGCACATGTGCGCGCACTGGCCAGAGTCTTCACTGCTCATACATACAAAGAATGTGTGCACATGTTTGCATACTTGCATGCACAAATGTGCACACATTCTTTGTGTGTACGAGCAGTGAAGACTCTGGCCAGTGTGCGCATGCGTGCATACCGCGCAGCATCCATAAAGAAGGCCCATGCAGCGTCCATAAAGAAGGCCCATTCAAGTGTGCACACGTGCGCACACTGGCCAGAGCCTTCACTGCTCATACACACAAAGAATGTATGAACATGTGTGCATGCAAGTGTGCGCATGTGTATGTGCACACATTCTTTGTGTGTACGAGCAGTGAAGACACTGGTCAGTGTGTGCACATGTGCTCGCACTGACCAGAGTCTACACTGCTCATACACACAAAGAATGTGTGCACATGTTTGCATACTTGCATGCACAAATGTGCACACATTCTTTGTGTGTACGAGCAGTGAAGACTCTGGTCAGTGTGCGCATGCGTGCATACCGCGCAGCGTCCATAAAGAAGGCCCATGCAGCGTCCATAAAGAAGGCCCATGCAAGTGTGCACACGTGCGCACACTGGCCAGAGTCTTCACTGCTCATACACACAAAGAATGTATGCACATGTGTGCATGCAAGTGTTCGCATGTGTGTGCACACATTCTTTGTGTGTACGAGCAGTGAAGGCTCTGGCCAGTGCGCATGCGTGCACACTTGCATGGGCCTTTTTTATGGACGCTGCAATAATCAACAATATCTGATGTGCTTTCCCATACCAGTGAGCATGCGCATTACGCCTAGTTGATAGAGCATTAGCTTCGAATTTGGGAGTGGATGATTTTAAAGATATTCTTGTATAGGTGTCAACTATGTAGTATTTGGCCATTGAAAATATAACATATGATCATATCTGACTCAAAAACGTGTATGGTGATTGTTTCTAAAGATGAAATTAAATACGAAATTAGGGTGTCAAACTTTATAGCATTTGGATCTCCTTGCCCAATTCCGTCAAATCAGATATTGAAGTACTACAAGTATAAGCTTTTGACAACAAAAAGATGCATATATAAAACTTTCATTGTTTTTGCATGTGCAGACAGTGAAGGCTCTGATGAGACTGACCACGGGGGATGCTGCGTGTAAGTATTAGCCTTTTATTGACTATATATTCTAAGAATAGAAAAAATCGCATGAGCTGGACCATTATTACAAAGAGAAATGTTTTTACATAATTTCATATCTTTATACTATAACAAGTTCGTACACGTGAGATTCTGGTGCAAATCGCATATGCGTTTAGTTGTTTTAAAACATAAATAGACAGGTACTTGGTTTGGCTAAGGTCTTAATTTTGGTATCTGCCTTTACCTACACCCATATTTTGCATGACTTGACTATATGATAAGTACCAAACATCTCGTGACTTGTCCCTATTTTATAAACAGCAATGTTTTTGTCGCAAAGGCGTACCTTTATGCTATATTAGAGCCAGCATATGAGATTTTGATCGCATATGCGTAATGCTTTTTTCTTCTGGTACCTAGATGGGCTAGACGTCTTAATTTTGACATGCTCCTTTATCTACACCCGTTTTGCAAACATGGAAGGATCTGGTAAGACTGTTTGCATATGCACCTGCATCTTAGCGTTGTCGGCTTTAAGAATATACAATGATTAGAGTAAAGCCTGCTTTAGTGGCCACCTGTATTAAGCAAGCATCCTATTCTAAACAAGTTTTTATTCAGCTCCTGCAAAAGGCAAATACATTGAAAAGTACCTGTATTAAGCAAGTACTGTCATGTCAACCAAGAGTGACAATGACGAAATATTTGGTTTATAATTGCTAAGTAAAACATTAACTTGTGCACTCCACTTGAGCTTACGTGAATCAAAAGATCACTTGTGTATTAATCCTATCCTGTGGATAAAATTAATACACGAGGGATTTATCGATCATAAAGCCCTGATAACTTTGTTAACAAAACATGACGTCACTGTCACTCTTGGCTGACAGGACAGTACCTGCCTTAAGTAAATGCATTTTGACTATCGCTTAGCTGTTTACTTAATATAGGTTGGACTGTACCTGTTTCATTGTAATGTAGGCCATGGAAATATAATGAGTTTCACTATTACCAGGTAGATAAACATTTGAGTTCTTGATAAGTTTGAGCATCTGAATCTGCCATCTCATCAGAGCCATCAAGTCTTGCACATAAAACTATTAATATGATAGTATGTATACACTAAATAATGGTAAAGTTTTTAGAGCAACCTGTGCACTGTTATGTGATAAATGATCGCAGTTATATGACTGAAAAATGTTAATAGTGATGTTAAGCACAAACACAGCAATAAGAGAATGAAATTTTATGCTTAATTAAAAGAAAAAAAAAAGAAAAAAAATATATAAACTTTTTTTTTTTACATAGGGCTTTTGTCAGGGTTCG
Source organism: Loripinus fragilis (assembly GCA_964019695.1). Taxonomy (NCBI): domain Eukaryota; kingdom Metazoa; phylum Mollusca; class Bivalvia; order Lucinida; family Lucinidae; genus Loripinus; species Loripinus fragilis. Next base: position 85,831,647 of record OZ026517.1, read on the forward strand.
AACCTGCAACCCCATGATTTTTTCATGGAGCTCTGTACTCTATCTCTTGTGTTTAACCCCTGAGCTATTTTTGGCCCATTAATCTATAGGTACACAATACATTAAAATAGGAACGAAAATAATAATGTTAAGTGTTAAGGGAGGCTACCCATTGGTGATAAACGCAAACACTCAAAATAGTTGAAAACAGAGATATCGTTCGAAGGAGAAGAATTTTTTTTAATTTGCACTTCTTGGTCTCATTATCCTGTTGAAAATTTATTAACGTAAAATCAAGAATATCTAAATCAGTTTTATCTTGACAATACAAAATTAATAGTTTGTTTTCTTTTAAATCAAGTGAAATAATACTTGATTATTGTATATATTTTGCCTAGCCTGTCCAAAGCTCTTTTGGACGGTGCATGACGAGACCTATTACAAGGGCTTGTCGTCAAACGAATTCCTTCGATGGAGGATTCGTAAGAGAGTTCCTTTTTTTTCTTTTCTTTTTTTCTAATTAATTTTCTCTTCTTATTTTTTTTCTAATGCCCTTTCCCCTTTCCCATCCCTTTTTTTAGTTGGTCTATGGGGATTTGGGGAGTCCACCAAATTACACAGGGGATATATGTGGTCTGTTTAGGTTATTTTTTTCCAGAAATGATTCTATAGTTCTGAATAAAGTAGGCACTTTCAACGTTAAATAATCTATTTGGTGTATTTCTGTTCGTTATGCACCCTAAAATGACAAAATGAATGTCTATTCCCACCCCAATGTTGAAACTACGCCATGCCATTGTAGAATGCGTTTACATGACATGGTCAAAGTGCCCACTCACCTTAGGAGTCATGTGTGGACCTTTGGCATTGGTCTCATAGTCGTTAAAATGACAATCAATGCTGAAACAACGTGGGTTCAGCGTTGCTGTTAAACTAATGACTGGTAATTAAAGACCTGAATACAATATTTGAGCCAGCATATGAATTTTGGGTATGTATTGCCTATGCGTGAATTTGTTCTACATATATGCATGGACAACTAGCTAGTGGGGCCAGATGCCTCAATTGTGTCATGAGTGTTCATCTAGATCCATTCTTTGTGTGTACGAGCAGTGAAGACTCTGGCCAGTGTGTGCACATGTGCGCACACTGGCCAAAGACTTCACTGCTCGTGCACACAAAGAATGTGTGAACATTTGTGCACACTTGCATGCACAAATGTGCACACGTTCTTTGTGTGTACGAGCAGTGAAGACTCTGGCCAGTGTGCGCATGCGTGCATACCACGCAGCGTCCATAAAGAAGGCCAATGCAGCGTCCATAAAGAAGACCCATGCAAGTGTGCACTCGTGCGCACACTGGTCAGAGTCTTCACTGCTCATACACACAAAGAATGTATGCACATGTGTGTATGCAAGTGTGCGCATGTGTGTGCACACATTCTTTGTGTGTAGGAGCAGTGAAAACTCTGGTCAGTATGTGCACATGTGCGCGCACTGGCCAGAGTCTTCACTGCTCATACATACAAAGAATGTGTGCACATGTTTGCATACTTGCATGCACAAATGTGCACACATTCTTTGTGTGTACGAGCAGTGAAGACTCTGGCCAGTGTGCGCATGCGTGCATACCGCGCAGCATCCATAAAGAAGGCACATGCAGCGTCCATAAAGAAGGCCCATTCAAGTGTGCACACGTGCGCACACTGGCCAGAGCCTTCACTGCTCATACACACAAAGAATGTATGAACATGTGTGCATGCAAGTGTGCGCATGTGTATGTGCACACATTCTTTGTGTGTACGAGCAGTGAAGACACTGGTCAGTGTGTGCACATGTGCTCGCACTGACCAGAGTCTACACTGCTCATACACACAAAGAATGTGTGCACATGTTTGCATACTTGCATGCACAAATGTGCACACATTCTTTGTGTGTACGAGCAGTGAAGACTCTGGTCAGTGTGCGCATGCGTGCATACCGCGCAGCGTCCATAAAGAAGGCCCATGCAGCGTCCATAAAGAAGGCCCATGCAAGTGTGCACACGTGCGCACACTGGCCAGAGTCTTCACTGCTCATACACACAAAGAATGTATGCACATGTGTGCATGCAAGTGTTCGCATGTGTGTGCACACATTCTTTGTGTGTACGAGCAGTGAAGGCTCTGGCCAGTGCGCATGCGTGCACACTTGCATGGGCCTTTTTTATGGACGCTGCAATAATCAACAATATCTGATGTGCTTTCCCATACCAGTGAGCATGCGCATTACGCCTAGTTGATAGAGCATTAGCTTCGAATTTGGGAGTGGATGATTTTAAAGATATTCTTGTATAGGTGTCAACTATGTAGTATTTGGCCATTGAAAATATAACATATGATCATATCTGACTCAAAAACGTGTATGGTGATTGTTTCTAAAGATGAAATTAAATACGAAATTAGGGTGTCAAACTTTATAGCATTTGGATCTCCTTGCCCAATTCCGTCAAATCAGATATTGAAGTACTACAAGTATAAGCTTTTGACAACAAAAAGATGCATATATAAAACTTTCATTGTTTTTGCATGTGCAGACAGTGAAGGCTCTGATGAGACTGACCACGGGGGATGCTGCGTGTAAGTATTAGCCTTTTATTGACTATATATTCTAAGAATAGAAAAAATCGCATGAGCTGGACCATTATTACAAAGAGAAATGTTTTTACATAATTTCATATCTTTATACTATAACAAGTTCGTACACGTGAGATTCTGGTGCAAATCGCATATGCGTTTAGTTGTTTTAAAACATAAATAGACAGGTACTTGGTTTGGCTAAGGTCTTAATTTTGGTATCTGCCTTTACCTACACCCATATTTTGCATGACTTGACTATATGATAAGTACCAAACATCTCGTGACTTGTCCCTATTTTATAAACAGCAATGTTTTTGTCGCAAAGGCGTACCTTTATGCTATATTAGAGCCAGCATATGAGATTTTGATCGCATATGCGTAATGCTTTTTTCTTCTGGTACCTAGATGGGCTAGACGTCTTAATTTTGACATGCTCCTTTATCTACACCCGTTTTGCAAACATGGAAGGATCTGGTAAGACTGTTTGCATATGCACCTGCATCTTAGCGTTGTCGGCTTTAAGAATATACAATGATTAGAGTAAAGCCTGCTTTAGTGGCCACCTGTATTAAGCAAGCATCCTATTCTAAACAAGTTTTTATTCAGCTCCTGCAAAAGGCAAATACATTGAAAAGTACCTGTATTAAGCAAGTACTGTCATGTCAACCAAGAGTGACAATGACGAAATATTTGGTTTATAATTGCTAAGTAAAACATTAACTTGTGCACTCCACTTGAGCTTACGTGAATCAAAAGATCACTTGTGTATTAATCCTATCCTGTGGATAAAATTAATACACGAGGGATTTATCGATCATAAAGCCCTGATAACTTTGTTAACAAAACATGACGTCACTGTCACTCTTGGCTGACAGGACAGTACCTGCCTTAAGTAAATGCATTTTGACTATCGCTTAGCTGTTTACTTAATATAGGTTGGACTGTACCTGTTTCATTGTAATGTAGGCCATGGAAATATAATGAGTTTCACTATTACCAGGTAGATAAACATTTGAGTTCTTGATAAGTTTGAGCATCTGAATCTGCCATCTCATCAGAGCCATCAAGTCTTGCACATAAAACTATTAATATGATAGTATGTATACACTAAATAATGGTAAAGTTTTTAGAGCAACCTGTGCACTGTTATGTGATAAATGATCGCAGTTATATGACTGAAAAATGTTAATAGTGATGTTAAGCACAAACACAGCAATAAGAGAATGAAATTTTATGCTTGATTAAAAGAAAAAAAAAAGAAAAAAAATATATAAACTTTTTTTTTTTACATAGGGCTTTTGTCAGGGTTCGAACCTGCAACCCCATGATTTTTTCATGGAGCTCTGTACTCTATCTCTTGTGTTTAACCCCTGAGCTATTTTTGGCCCATTAATCTATAGGTACACAATACATTAAAATAGGAACGAAAATAATAATGTTAAGTGTTAAGGGAGGCTACCCATTGGTGATAAACGCAAACACTCAAAATAGTTGAAAACAGAGATATCGTTCCAAGGAGAAGAATTTTTTTTAATTTGCACTTCTTGGTCTCATTATCCTGTTGAAAATTTATTAACGTAAAATCAAGAATATCTAAATCAGTTTTATCTTGACCATACAAAATTAATAGTTTGTTTTCTTTTAAATCAAGTGAAATAATACTTGATTAATGTATATATTTTGCCTAGCCTGTCCAAAGCTCTTTTGGACGGTGCATGACGAGACCTATTACAAGGGCTTGTCGTCAAACGAATTCCTTCGATGGAGGATTCGTAAGAGAGTTCCTTTTTTTTCTTTTCTTTTTTTCTAATTAATTTTCTCTTCTTATTTTTTTTCTAATGCCCTTTCCCCTTTCCCATCCCTTTTTTTAGTTGGTCTATGGGGATTTGGGGAGTCCACCAAATTACACAGGGGATATATGTGGTCTGTTTAGGTTATTTTTTTCCAGAAATGATTCTATAGTTCTGAATAAAGTAGGCACTTTCAACGTTAAATAATCTATTTGGTGTATTTCTGTTCGTTATGCACCCTAAAATGACAAAATGAATGTCTATTCCCACCCCAATGTTGAAACTACGCCATGCCATTGTAGAATGCGTTTACATGACATGGTCAAAGTGCCCACTCACCTTAGGAGTCATGTGTGGACCTTTGGCATTGGTCTCATAGTCGTTAAAATGACAATCAATGCTGAAACAACGTGGGTTCAGCGTTGCTGTTAAACTAATGACTGGTAATTAAAGACCTGAATACAATATTTGAGCCAGCATATGAATTTTGGGTATGTATTGCCTATGCGTGAATTTGTTCTACATATATGCATGGACAACTAGCTAGTGGGGCCAGATGCCTCAATTGTGTCATGAGTGTTCATCTAGATCCATTCTTTGTGTGTACGAGCAGTGAAGACTCTGGCCAGTGTGTGCACATGTGCGCACACTGGCCAAAGACTTCACTGCTCGTGCACACAAAGAATGTGTGAACATTTGTGCACACTTGCATGCACAAATGTGCACACGTTCTTTGTGTGTACGAGCAGTGAAGACTCTGGCCAGTGTGCGCATGCGTGCATACCACGCAGCGTCCATAAAGAAGGCCCATGCAGCGTCCATAAAGAAGACCCATGCAAGTGTGCACACGTGCGCACACTGGTCAGAGTCTTCACTGCTCATACACACAAAGAATGTATGCACATGTGTGCATGCAAGTGTGCGCATGTGTGTGCACACATTCTTTGTGTGTAGGAGCAGTGAAAACTCTGGTCAGTATGTGCACATGTGCGCGCACTGGCCAGAGTCTTCACTGCTCATACATACAAAGAATGTGTGCACATGTTTGCATACTTGCATGCACAAATGTGCACACATTCTTTGTGTGTACGAGCAGTGAAGACTCTGGCCAGTGTGCGCATGCGTGCATACCGCGCAGCATCCATAAAGAAGGCCCATGCAGCGTCCATAAAGAAGGCCCATTCAAGTGTGCACACGTGCGCACACTGGCCAGAGCCTTCACTGCTCATACACACAAAGAATGTATGAACATGTGTGCATGCAAGTGTGCGCATGTGTATGTGCACACATTCTTTGTGTGTACGAGCAGTGAAGACACTGGTCATTGTGTGCACATGTGCTCGCACCGGCCAGAGTCTACACTGCTCATACACACAAAGAATGTGTGCACATGTTTGCATACTTGCATGCACAAATGTGCACACATTCTTTGTGTGTACGAGCAGTGAAGACTCTGGTCAGTGTGCGCATGCGTGCATACCGCGCAGCGTCCATAAAGAAGGCCCATGCAGCGTCCATAAAGAAGGCCCATGCAAGTGTGCACACGTGCGCACACTGGCCAGAGTCTTCACTGCTCATACACACAAAGAATGTATGCACATGTGTGCATGCAAGTGTTCGCATGTGTGTGCACACATTCTTTGTGTGTACGAGCAGTGAAGGCTCTGGCCAGTGCGCATGCGTGCACACTTGCATGGGCCTTTTTTATGGACGCTGCAATAATCAACAATATCTGATGTGCTTTCCCATACCAGTGAGCATGCGCATTACGCCTAGTTGTTAGAGCATTAGCTTCGAATTTGGGAGTGGATGATTTTAAAGATATTCTTGTATAGGTGTCAACTATGTAGTATTTGGCCATTGAAAATATAACATATGATCATATCTGACTCAAAAACGTGTATGGTGATTGTTTCTAAAGATGAAATTAAATACGAAATTAGGGTGTCAAACTTTATAGCATTTGGATCTCCTTGCCCAATTCCGTCAAATCAGATATTGAAGTACTACAAGTATAAGCTTTTGACAACAAAAAGATGCATATATAAAACTTTCATTGTTTTTGCATGTGCAGACAGTGAAGGCTCTGATGAGACTGACCACGGGGGATGCTGCGTGTAAGTATTAGCCTTTTATTGACTATATATTCTAAGAATAGAAAAAATCGCATGAGCTGGACCATTATTACAAAGAGAAATGTTTTTACATAATTTCATATCTTTATACTATAACAAGTTCGTACACGTGAGATTCTGGTGCAAATCGCATATGCGTTTAGTTGTTTTAAAACATAAATAGACAGGTACTTGGTTTGGCTAAGGTCTTAATTTTGGTATCTGCCTTTACCTACACCCATATTTTGCATGACTTGACTATATGATAAGTACCAAACATCTCGTGACTTGTCCCTATTTTATAAACAGCAATGTTTTTGTCGCAAAGGCGTACCTTTATGCTATATTAGAGCCAGCATATGAGATTTTGATCGCATATGCGTAATGCTTTTTTCTTCTGGTACCTAGATGGGCTAGACGTCTTAATTTTGACATGCTCCTTTATCTACACCCGTTTTGCAAACATGGAAGGATCTGGTAAGACTGTTTGCATATGCACCTGCATCTTAGCGTTGTCGGCTTTAAGAATATACAATGATTAGAGTAAAGCCTGCTTTAGTGGCCACCTGTATTAAGCAAGCATCCTATTCTAAACAAGTTTTTATTCAGCTCCTGCAAAAGGCAAATACATTGAAAAGTACCTGTATTAAGCAAGTACTGTCATGTCAACCAAGAGTGACAATGACGAAATATTTGGTTTATAATTGCTAAGTAAAACATTAACTTGTGCACTCCACTTGAGCTTACGTGAATCAAAAGATCACTTGTGTATTAATCCTATCCTGTGGATAAAATTAATACACGAGGGATTTATCGATCATAAAGCCCTGATAACTTTGTTAACAAAACATGACGTCACTGTCACTCTTGGCTGACAGGACAGTACCTGCCTTAAGTAAATGCATTTTGACTATCGCTTAGCTGTTTACTTAATATAGGTTGGACTGTACCTGTTTCATTGTAATGTAGGCCATGGAAATATAATGAGTTTCACTATTACCAGGTAGATAAACATTTGAGTTCTTGATAAGTTTGAGCATCTGAATCTGCCATCTCATCAGAGCCATCAAGTCTTGCACATAAAACTATTAATATGATAGTATGTATACACTAAATAATGGTAAAGTTTTTAGAGCAACCTGTGCACTGTTATGTGATAAATGATCGCAGTTATATGACTGAAAAATGTTAATAGTGATGTTAAGCACAAACACAGCAATAAGAGAATGAAATTTTATGCTTGATTAAAAGAAAAAAAAAAGAAAAAAAATATATAAACTTTTTTTTTTACATAGGGCTTTTGTCAGGGTTCGAACCTGCAACCCCATGATTTTTTCATGGAGCTCTGTACTCTATCTCTTGTGTTTAACCCCTGAGCTATTTTTGGCCCATTAATCTATAGGTACACAATACATTAAAATAGGAACGAAAATAATAATGTTAAGTGTTAAGGGAGGCTACCCATTGGTGATATACGCAAACACTCAAAATAGTTGAAAACAGAGATATCGTTCGAAGGAGAAGAATTTTTTTTAATTTGCACTTCTTGGTCTCATTATCCTGTTGAAAATTTATTAACGTAAAATCAAGAATATCTAAATCAGTTTTATCTTGACAATACAAAATTAATAGTTTGTTTTCTTTTAAATCAAGTGAAATAATACTTGATTAATGTATATATTTTGCCTAGCCTGTCCAAAGCTCTTTTGGACGGTGCATGACGAGACCTATTACAAGGGCTTGTCGTCAAACGAATTCCTTCGATGGAGGATTCGTAAGAGAGTTCCTTTTTTTTCTTTTCTTTTTTTCTAATTAGTTTTCTCTTCTTATTTTTTTTCTAATGCCCTTTCCCCTTTCCCATCCCTTTTTTTAGTTGGTCTATGGGGATTTGGGGAGTCCACCAAATTACACAGGGGATATATGTGGTCTGTTTAGGTTATTTTTTTCCAGAAATGATTCTATAGTTCTGAATAAAGTAGGCACTTTCAACGTTAAATAATCTATTTGGTGTATTTCTGTTCGTTATGCACCCTAAAATGACAAAATGAATGTCTATTCCCACCCCAATGTTGAAACTACGCCATGCCATTGTAGAATGCGTTTACATGACATGGTCAAAGTGCCCACTCACCTTAGGAGTCATGTGTGGACCTTTGGCATTGGTCTCATAGTCGTTAAAATGACAATCAATGCTGAAACAACGTGGGTTCAGCGTTGCTGTTAAACTAATGACTGGTAATTAAAGACCTGAATACAATATTTGAGCCAGCATATGAATTTTGGGTATGTATTGCCTATGCGTGAATTTGTTCTACATATATGCATGGACAACTAGCTAGTGGGGCCAGATGCCTCAATTGTGTCATGAGTGTTCATCTAGATCCATTCTTTGTGTGTACGAGCAGTGAAGACTCTGGCCAGTGTGTGCACATGTGCGCACACTGGCCAAAGACTTCACTGCTCGTGCACACAAAGAATGTGTGAACATTTGTGCACACTTGCATGCACAAATGTGCACACGTTCTTTGTGTGTACGAGCAGTGAAGACTCTGGCCAGTGTGCGCATGCGTGCATACCACGCAGCGTCCATAAAGAAGGCCAATGCAGCGTCCATAAAGAAGACCCATGCAAGTGTGCACTCGTGCGCACACTGGTCAGAGTCTTCACTGCTCATACACACAAAGAATGTATGCACATGTGTGTATGCAAGTGTGCGCATGTGTGTGCACACATTCTTTGTGTGTAGGAGCAGTGAAAACTCTGGTCAGTATGTGCACATGTGCGCGCACTGGCCAGAGTCTTCACTGCTCATACATACAAAGAATGTGTGCACATGTTTGCATACTTGCATGCACAAATGTGCACACATTCTTTGTGTGTACGAGCAGTGAAGACTCTGGCCAGTGTGCGCATGCGTGCATACCGCGCAGCATCCATAAAGAAGGCCCATGCAGCGTCCATAAAGAAGGCCCATTCAAGTGTGCACACGTGCGCACACTGGCCAGAGCCTTCACTGCTCATACACACAAAGAATGTATGAACATGTGTGCATGCAAGTGTGCGCATGTGTATGTGCACACATTCTTTGTGTGTACGAGCAGTGAAGACACTGGTCAGTGTGTGCACATGTGCTCGCACTGACCAGAGTCTACACTGCTCATACACACAAAGAATGTGTGCACATGTTTGCATACTTGCATGCACAAATGTGCACACATTCTTTGTGTGTACGAGCAGTGAAGACTCTGGTCAGTGTGCGCATGCGTGCATACCGCGCAGCGTCCATAAAGAAGGCCCATGCAGCGTCCATAAAGAAGGCCCATGCAAGTGTGCACACGTGCGCACACTGGCCAGAGTCTTCACTGCTCATACACACAAAGAATGTATGCACATGTGTGCATGCAAGTGTTCGCATGTGTGTGCACACATTCTTTGTGTGTACGAGCAGTGAAGGCTCTGGCCAGTGCGCATGCGTGCACACTTGCATGGGCCTTTTTTATGGACGCTGCAATAATCAACAATATCTGATGTGCTTTCCCATACCAGTGAGCATGCGCATTACGCCTAGTTGATAGAGCATTAGCTTCGAATTTGGGAGTGGATGATTTTAAAGATATTCTTGTATAGGTGTCAACTATGTAGTATTTGGCCATTGAAAATATAACATATGATCATATCTGACTCAAAAACGTGTATGGTGATTGTTTCTAAAGATGAAATTAAATACGAAATTAGGGTGTCAAACTTTATAGCATTTGGATCTCCTTGCCCAATTCCGTCAAATCAGATATTGAAGTACTACAAGTATAAGCTTTTGACAACAAAAAGATGCATATATAAAACTTTCATTGTTTTTGCATGTGCAGACAGTGAAGGCTCTGATGAGACTGACCACGGGGGATGCTGCGTGTAAGTATTAGCCTTTTATTGACTATATATTCTAAGAATAGAAAAAATCGCATGAGCTGGACCATTATTACAAAGAGAAATGTTTTTACATAATTTCATATCTTTATACTATAACAAGTTCGTACACGTGAGATTCTGGTGCAAATCGCATATGCGTTTAGTTGTTTTAAAACATAAATAGACAGGTACTTGGTTTGGCTAAGGTCTTAATTTTGGTATCTGCCTTTACCTACACCCATATTTTGCATGACTTGACTATATGATAAGTACCAAACATCTCGTGACTTGTCCCTATTTTATAAACAGCAATGTTTTTGTCGCAAAGGCGTACCTTTATGCTATATTAGAGCCAGCATATGAGATTTTGATCGCATATGCGTAATGCTTTTTTCTTCTGGTACCTAGATGGGCTAGACGTCTTAATTTTGACATGCTCCTTTATCTACACCCGTTTTGCAAACATGGAAGGATCTGGTAAGACTGTTTGCATATGCACCTGCATCTTAGCGTTGTCGGCTTTAAGAATATACAATGATTAGAGTAAAGCCTGCTTTAGTGGCCACCTGTATTAAGCAAGCATCCTATTCTAAACAAGTTTTTATTCAGCTCCTGCAAAAGGCAAATACATTGAAAAGTACCTGTATTAAGCAAGTACTGTCATGTCAACCAAGAGTGACAATGACGAAATATTTGGTTTATAATTGCTAAGTAAAACATTAACTTGTGCACTCCACTTGAGCTTACGTGAATCAAAAGATCACTTGTGTATTAATCCTATCCTGTGGATAAAATTAATACACGAGGGATTTATCGATCATAAAGCCCTGATAACTTTGTTAACAAAACATGACGTCACTGTCACTCTTGGCTGACAGGACAGTACCTGCCTTAAGTAAATGCATTTTGACTATCGCTTAGCTGTTTACTTAATATAGGTTGGACTGTACCTGTTTCATTGTAATGTAGGCCATGGAAATATAATGAGTTTCACTATTACCAGGTAGATAAACATTTGAGTTCTTGATAAGTTTGAGCATCTGAATCTGCCATCTCATCAGAGCCATCAAGTCTTGCACATAAAACTATTAATATGATAGTATGTATACACTAAATAATGGTAAAGTTTTTAGAGCAACCTGTGCACTGTTATGTGATAAATGATCGCAGTTATATGACTGAAAAATGTTAATAGTGATGTTAAGCACAAACACAGCAATAAGAGAATGAAATTTTATGCTTGATTAAAAGAAAAAAAAAAGAAAAAAAATATATAAACTTTTTTTTTTTACATAGGGCTTTTGTCAGGGTTCGAACCTGCAACCCCATGATTTTTTCATGGAGCTCTGTACTCTATCTCTTGTGTTTAACCCCTGAGCTATTTTGGCCCATTAATCTATAGGTACACAATACATTAAAATAGGAACGAAAATAATAATGTTAAGTGTTAAGGGAGGCTACCCATTGGTGATAAACGCAAACACTCAAAATAGTTGAAAACAGAGATATCGTTCCAAGGAGAAGAATTTTTTTTAATTTGCACTTCTTGGTCTCATTATCCTGTTGAAAATTTATTAACGTAAAATCAAGAATATCTAAATCAGTTTTATCTTGACCATACAAAATTAATAGTTTGTTTTCTTTTAAATCAAGTGAAATAATACTTGAGGTACACAATACATTATATATAGGTACACAATACATTAAAATAGGAACGAAAATAATAATGTTAAGTGTTAAGGGAGGCTACCCATTGGTGATAAACGCAAACACTCAAAATAGTTGAAAACAGAGATATCGTTCCAAGGAGAAGAATTTTTTTTAATTTGCACTTCTTGGTCTCATTATCCTGTTGAAAATTTATTAACGTAAAATCAAGAATATCTAAATCAGTTTTATCTTGACCATACAAAATTAATAGTTTGTTTTCTTTTAAATCAAGTGAAATAATACTTGATTAATGTATATATTTTGCCTAGCCTGTCCAAAGCTCTTTTGGACGGTGCATGACGAGACCTATTACAAGGGCTTGTCGTCAAACGAATTCCTTCGATGGAGGATTCGTAAGAGAGTTCCTTTTTTTTCTTTTCTTTTTTTCTAATTAATTTTCTCTTCTTATTTTTTTTCTAATGCCCTTTCCCCTTTCCCATCCCTTTTTTTAGTTGGTCTATGGGGATTTGGGGAGTCCACCAAATTACACAGGGGATATATGTGGTCTGTTTAGGTTATTTTTTTCCAGAAATGATTCTATAGTTCTGAATAAAGTAGGCACTTTCAACGTTAAATAATCTATTTGGTGTATTTCTGTTCGTTATGCACCCTAAAATGACAAAATGAATGTCTATTCCCACCCCAATGTTGAAACTACGCCATGCCATTGTAGAATGCGTTTACATGACATGGTCAAAGTGCCCACTCACCTTAGGAGTCATGTGTGGACCTTTGGCATTGGTCTCATAGTCGTTAAAATGACAATCAATGCTGAAACAACGTGGGTTCAGCGTTGCTGTTAAACTAATGACTGGTAATTAAAGACCTGAATACAATATTTGAGCCAGCATATGAATTTTGGGTATGTATTGCCTATGCGTGAATTTGTTCTACATATATGCATGGACAACTAGCTAGTGGGGCCAGATGCCTCAATTGTGTCATGAGTGTTCATCTAGATCCATTCTTTGTGTGTACGAGCAGTGAAGACTCTGGCCAGTGTGTGCACATGTGCGCACACTGGCCAAAGACTTCACTGCTCGTGCACACAAAGAATGTGTGAACATTTGTGCACACTTGCATGCACAAATGTGCACACGTTCTTTGTGTGTACGAGCAGTGAAGACTCTGGCCAGTGTGCGCATGCGTGCATACCACGCAGCGTCCATAAAGAAGGCCCATGCAGCGTCCATAAAGAAGACCCATGCAAGTGTGCACACGTGCGCACACTGGTCAGAGTCTTCACTGCTCATACACACAAAGAATGTATGCACATGTGTGCATGCAAGTGTGCGCATGTGTGTGCACACATTCTTTGTGTGTAGGAGCAGTGAAAACTCTGGTCAGTATGTGCACATGTGCGCGCACTGGCCAGAGTCTTCACTGCTCATACATACAAAGAATGTGTGCACATGTTTGCATACTTGCATGCACAAATGTGCACACATTCTTTGTGTGTACGAGCAGTGAAGACTCTGGCCAGTGTGCGCATGCGTGCATACCGCGCAGCATCCATAAAGAAGGCCCATGCAGCGTCCATAAAGAAGGCCCATTCAAGTGTGCACACGTGCGCACACTGGCCAGAGCCTTCACTGCTCATACACACAAAGAATGTATGAACATGTGTGCATGCAAGTGTGCGCATGTGTATGTGCACACATTCTTTGTGTGTACGAGCAGTGAAGACACTGGTCATTGTGTGCACATGTGCTCGCACCGGCCAGAGTCTACACTGCTCATACACACAAAGAATGTGTGCACATGTTTGCATACTTGCATGCACAAATGTGCACACATTCTTTGTGTGTACGAGCAGTGAAGACTCTGGTCAGTGTGCGCATGCGTGCATACCGCGCAGCGTCCATAAAGAAGGCCCATGCAGCGTCCATAAAGAAGGCCCATGCAAGTGTGCACACGTGCGCACACTGGCCAGAGTCTTCACTGCTCATACACACAAAGAATGTATGCACATGTGTGCATGCAAGTGTTCGCATGTGTGTGCACACATTCTTTGTGTGTACGAGCAGTGAAGGCTCTGGCCAGTGCGCATGCGTGCACACTTGCATGGGCCTTTTTTATGGACGCTGCAATAATCAACAATATCTGATGTGCTTTCCCATACCAGTGAGCATGCGCATTACGCCTAGTTGATAGAGCATTAGCTTCGAATTTGGGAGTGGATGATTTTAAAGATATTCTTGTATAGGTGTCAACTATGTAGTATTTGGCCATTGAAAATATAACATATGATCATATCTGACTCAAAAACGTGTATGGTGATTGTTTCTAAAGATGAAATTAAATACGAAATTAGGGTGTCAAACTTTATAGCATTTGGATCTCCTTGCCCAATTCCGTCAAATCAGATATTGAAGTACTACAAGTATAAGCTTTTGACAACAAAAAGATGCATATATAAAACTTTCATTGTTTTTGCATGTGCAGACAGTGAAGGCTCTGATGAGACTGACCACGGGGGATGCTGCGTGTAAGTATTAGCCTTTTATTGACTATATATTCTAAGAATAGAAAAAATCGCATGAGCTGGACCATTATTACAAAGAGAAATGTTTTTACATAATTTCATATCTTTATACTATAACAAGTTCGTACACGTGAGATTCTGGTGCAAATCGCATATGCGTTTAGTTGTTTTAAAACATAAATAGACAGGTACTTGGTTTGGCTAAGGTCTTAATTTTGGTATCTGCCTTTACCTACACCCATATTTTGCATGACTTGACTATATGATAAGTACCAAACATCTCGTGACTTGTCCCTATTTTATAAACAGCAATGTTTTTGTCGCAAAGGCGTACCTTTATGCTATATTAGAGCCAGCATATGAGATTTTGATCGCATATGCGTAATGCTTTTTTCTTCTGGTACCTAGATGGGCTAGACGTCTTAATTTTGACATGCTCCTTTATCTACACCCGTTTTGCAAACATGGAAGGATCTGGTAAGACTGTTTGCATATGCACCTGCATCTTAGCGTTGTCGGCTTTAAGAATATACAATGATTAGAGTAAAGCCTGCTTTAGTGGCCACCTGTATTAAGCAAGCATCCTATTCTAAACAAGTTTTTATTCAGCTCCTGCAAAAGGCAAATACATTGAAAAGTACCTGTATTAAGCAAGTACTGTCATGTCAACCAAGAGTGACAATGACGAAATATTTGGTTTATAATTGCTAAGTAAAACATTAACTTGTGCACTCCACTTGAGCTTACGTGAATCAAAAGATCACTTGTGTATTAATCCTATCCTGTGGATAAAATTAATACACGAGGGATTTATCGATCATAAAGCCCTGATAACTTTGTTAACAAAACATGACGTCACTGTCACTCTTGGCTGACAGGACAGTACCTGCCTTAAGTAAATGCATTTTGACTATCGCTTAGCTGTTTACTTAATATAGGTTGGACTGTACCTGTTTCATTGTAATGTAGGCCATGGAAATATAATGAGTTTCACTATTACCAGGTAGATAAACATTTGAGTTCTTGATAAGTTTGAGCATCTGAATCTGCCATCTCATCAGAGCCATCAAGTCTTGCACATAAAACTATTAATATGATAGTATGTATACACTAAATAATGGTAAAGTTTTTAGAGCAACATGTGCACTGTTATGTGATAAATGATCGCAGTTATATGACTGAAAAATGTTAATAGTGATGTTAAGCACAAACACAGCAATAAGAGAATGAAATTTTATGCTTGATTAAAAGAAAAAAAAAAGAAAAAAAAATATATAAACTTTTTTTTTTTACATAGGGCTTTTGTCAGGGTTCGAACCTGCAACCCCATGATTTTTTCATGATGCTCTGTACTCTATCTCTTGTGTTTAACCCCTGAGCTATTTTGGCCCATTAATCTATAGGTACACAATACATTAAAATAGGAACGAAAATAATAATGTTAAGTGTTAAGGGAGGCTACCCATTGGTGATAAACGCAAACACTCAAAATAGTTGAAAACAGAGATATCGTTCCAAGGAGAAGAATTTTTTTTAATTTGCACTTCTTGGTCTCATTATCCTGTTGAAAATTTATTAACGTAAAATCAAGAATATCTAAATCAGTTTTATCTTGACCATACAAAATTAATAGTTTGTTTTCTTTTAAATCAAGTGAAATAATACTTGATTAATGTATATATTTTGCCTAGCCTGTCCAAAGCTCTTTTGGACGGTGCATGACGAGACCTATTACAAGGGCTTGTCGTCAAACGAATTCCTTCGATGGAGGATTCGTAAGAGAGTTCCTTTTTTTTCTTTTCTTTTTTTCTAATTAATTTTCTCTTCTTATTTTTTTTCTAATGCCCTTTCCCCTTTCCCATCCCTTTTTTTAGTTGGTCTATGGGGATTTGGGGAGTCCACCAAATTACACAGGGGATATATGTGGTCTGTTTAGGTTATTTTTTTCCAGAAATGATTCTATAGTTCTGAATAAAGTAGGCACTTTCAACGTTAAATAATCTATTTGGTGTATTTCTGTTCGTTATGCACCCTAAAATGACAAAATGAATGTCTATTCCCACCCCAATGTTGAAACTACGCCATGCCATTGTAGAATGCGTTTACATGACATGGTCAAAGTGCCCACTCACCTTAGGAGTCATGTGTGGACCTTTGGCATTGGTCTCATAGTCGTTAAAATGACAATCAATGCTGAAACAACGTGGGTTCAGCGTTGCTGTTAAACTAATGACTGGTAATTAAAGACCTGAATACAATATTTGAGCCAGCATATGAATTTTGGGTATGTATTGCCTATGCGTGAATTTGTTCTACATATATGCATGGACAACTAGCTAGTGGGGCCAGATGCCTCAATTGTGTCATGAGTGTTCATCTAGATCCATTCTTTGTGTGTACGAGCAGTGAAGACTCTGGCCAGTGTGTGCACATGTGCGCACACTGGCCAAAGACTTCACTGCTCGTGCACACAAAGAATGTGTGAACATTTGTGCACACTTGCATGCACAAATGTGCACACGTTCTTTGTGTGTACGAGCAGTGAAGACTCTGGCCAGTGTGCGCATGCGTGCATACCACGCAGCGTCCATAAAGAAGGCCAATGCAGCGTCCATAAAGAAGACCCATGCAAGTGTGCACACGTGCGCACACTGGTCAGAGTCTTCACTGCTCATACACACAAAGAATGTATGCACATGTGTGTATGCAAGTGTGCGCATGTGTGTGCACACATTCTTTGTATGTACGAGCAGTGAAAACTCTGGTCAGTATGTGCACATGTGCGCGCACTGGCCAGAGTCTTCACTGCTCATACATACAAAGAATGTGTGCACATGTTTGCATACTTGCATGCACAAATGTGCACACATTCTTTGTGTGTACGAGCAGTGAAGACTCTGGCCAGTGTGAGCATGCGTGCATACCGCGCAGCATCCATAAAGAAGGCCCATGCAGCGTCCATAAAGAAGGCCCATTCAAGTGTGCACACGTGCGCACACTGGCCAGAGCCTTCACTGCTCATACACACAAAGAATGTATGAACATGTGTGCATGCAAGTGTGCGCATGTGTATGTGCACACATTCTTTGTGTGTACGAGCAGTGAAGACACTGGTCAGTGTGTGCACATGTGCTCGCACTGGCCAGAGTCTACACTGCTCATACACACAAAGAATGTGTGCACATGTTTGCATACTTGCATGCACAAATGTGCACACATTCTTTGTGTGTACAAGCAGTGAAGACTCTGGTCAGTGTGCGCATGCGTGCATACCGCGCAGCGTCCATAAAGAAGGCCCATGCAGCGTCCATAAAGAAGGCCCATGCAAGTGTGCACACGTGCGCACACTGGCCAGAGTCTTCACTGCTCATACACACAAAGAATGTATGCACATGTGTGCATGCAAGTGTTCGCATGTGTGTGCACACATTCTTTGTGTGTACGAGCAGTGAAGGCTCTGGCCAGTGCGCATGCGTGCACACTTGCATGGGCCTTTTTTATGGACGCTGCAATAATCAACAATATCTGATGTGCTTTCCCATACCAGTGAGCATGCGCATTACGCCTAGTTGATAGAGCATTAGCTTCGAATTTGGGAGTGGATGATTTTAAAGATATTCTTGTATAGGTGTCAACTATGTAGTATTTGGCCATTGAAAATATAACATATGATCATATCTGACTCAAAAACGTGTATGGTGATTGTTTCTAAAGATGAAATTAAATACGAAATTAGGGTGTCAAACTTTATAGCATTTGGATCTCCTTGCCCAATTCCGTCAAATCAGATATTGAAGTACTACAAGTATAAGCTTTTGACAACAAAAAGATGCATATATAAAACTTTCATTGTTTTTGCATGTGCAGACAGTGAAGGCTCTGATGAGACTGACCACGGGGGATGCTGCGTGTAAGTATTAGCCTTTTATTGACTATATATTCTAAGAATAGAAAAAATCGCATGAGCTGGACCATTATTACAAAGAGAAATGTTTTTACATAATTTCATATCTTTATACTATAACAAGTTCGTACACGTGAGATTCTGGTGCAAATCGCGTATGCGTTTAGTTGTTTTTAAACATAAATAGACAGGTACTTGGTTTGGCTAAGGTCTTAATTTTGGTATCTGCCTTTACCTACACCCATATTTTGCATGACTTGACTATATGATAAGTACCAAACATCTCGTGACTTGTCCCTATTTTATAAACAGCAATGTTTTTGTCGCAAAGGCGTACCTTTATGCTATAATAGAGCCAGCATATGAGATTTTGATCGCATATGCGTAATGCTTTTTTCTTCTGGTACCTAGATGGGCTAGACGTCTTAATTTTGACATGCTCCTTTATCTACACCCGTTTTGCAAACATGGAAGGATCTGGTAAGACTGTTTGCATATGCACCTGCATCTTAGCGTTGTCGGCTTTAAGAATATACAATGATTAGAGTAAAGCCTGCTTTAGTGGCCACCTGTATTAAGCAAGCATCCTATTCTAAACAAGTTTTTATTCAGCTCCTGCAAAAGGCAAATACATTGAAAAGTACCTGTATTAAGCAAGTACTGTCATGTCAACCAAGAGTGACAATGACGAAATATTTGGTTTATAATTGCTAAGTAAAACATTAACTTGTGCACTCCACTTGAGCTTACGTGAATCAAAAGATCACTTGTGTATTAATCCTATCCTGTGGATAAAATTAATACACGAGGGATTTATCGATCATAAAGCCCTGATAACTTTGTTAACAAAACATGACGTCACTGTCACTCTTGGCTGACAGGACAGTACCTGCCTTAAGTAAATGCATTTTGACTATCGCTTAGCTGTTTACTTAATATAGGTTGGACTGTACCTGTTTCATTGTAATGTAGGCCATGGAAATATAATGAGTTTCACTATTACCAGGTAGATAAACATTTGAGTTCTTGATAAGTTTGAGCATCTGAATCTGCCATCTCATCAGAGCCATCAAGTCTTGCACATAAAACTATTAATATGATAGTATGTATACACTAAATAATGGTAAAGTTTTTAGAGCAACCTGTGCACTGTTATGTGATAAATGATCGCAGTTATATGACTGAAAAATGTTAATAGTGATGTTAAGCACAAACACAGCAATAAGAGAATGAAATTTTATGCTTGATTAAAAGAAAAAAAAAAGAAAAAAAATATATAAACTTTTTTTTTTACATAGGGCTTTTGTCAGGGTTCGAACCTGCAACCCCATGATTTTTTCATGGAGCTCTGTACTCTATCTCTTGTGTTTAACCCCTGAGCTATTTTTGGCCCATTAATCTATAGGTACACAATACATTAAAATAGGAACGAAAATAATAATGTTAAGTGTTAAGGGAGGCTACCCATTGGTG
Source organism: Loripinus fragilis (assembly GCA_964019695.1). NCBI lineage: Eukaryota > Metazoa > Mollusca > Bivalvia > Lucinida > Lucinidae > Loripinus > Loripinus fragilis. The sequence goes on from OZ026517.1 coordinate 85,851,625, forward strand.
ATAAACGCAAACACTCAAAATAGTTGAAAACAGAGATATCGTTCCAAGGAGAAGAATTTTTTTTAATTTGCACTTCTTGGTCTCATTATCCTGTTGAAAATTTATTAACGTAAAATCAAGAATATCTAAATCAGTTTTATCTTGACAATACAAAATTAATAGTTTGTTTTCTTTTAAATCAAGTGAAATAATACTTGATTAATGTATATATTTTGCCTAGCCTGTCCAAAGCTCTTTTGGATGGTGCATGACGAGACCTATTACAAGGGCTTGTCGTCAAACGAATTCCTTCGATGGAGGATTCGTAAGAGAGTTCCTTTTTTTTCTTTTCTTTTTTTCTAATTAATTTTCTCTTCTTATTTTTTTTCTAATGCCCTTTCCCCTTTCCCATCCCTTTTTTTAGTTGGTCTATGGGGATTTGGGGAGTCCACCAAATTACACAGGGGATATATGTGGTCTGTTTAGGTTATTTTTTTCCAGAAATGATTCTATAGTTCTGAATAAAGTAGGCACTTTCAACGTTAAATAATCTATTTAGTGTATTTCTGTTCGTTATGCACCCTAAAATGACAAAATGAATGTCTATTCCCACCCCAATGTTGAAACTACGCCATGCCATTGTAGAATGCGTTTACATGACATGGTCAAAGTGCCCACTCACCTTAGGAGTCATGTGTGGACCTTTGGCATTGGTCTCATAGTCGTTAAAATGACAATCAATGCTGAAACAACGTGGGTTCAGCGTTGCTGTTAAACTAATGACTGGTAATTAAAGACCTGAATACAATATTTGAGCCAGCATATGAATTTTGGGTATGTATTGCCTATGCGTGAATTTGTTCTACATATATGCATGGACAACTAGCTAGTGGGGCCAGATGCCTCAATTGTGTCATGAGTGTTCATCTAGATCCATTCTTTGTGTGTACGAGCAGTGAAGACTCTGGCCAGTGTGTGCACATGTGCGCACACTGGCCAAAGACTTCACTGCTCGTGCACACAAAGAATGTGTGAACATTTGTGCACACTTGCATGCACAAATGTGCACACGTTCTTTGTGTGTACGAGCAGTGAAGACTCTGGCCAGTGTGCGCATGCGTGCATACCACGCAGCGTCCATAAAGAAGGCCAATGCAGCGTCCATAAAGAAGACCCATGCAAGTGTGCACACGTGCGCACACTGGTCAGAGTCTTCACTGCTCATACACACAAAGAATGTATGCACATGTGTGTATGCAAGTGTGCGCATGTGTGTGCACACATTCTTTGTGTGTAGGAGCAGTGAAAACTCTGGTCAGTATGTGCACATGTGCGCGCACTGGCCAGAGTCTTCACTGCTCATACATACAAAGAATGTGTGCACATGTTTGCATACTTGCATGCACAAATGTGCACACATTCTTTGTGTGTACGAGCAGTGAAGACTCTGGCCAGTGTGCGCATGCGTGCATACCGCGCAGCATCCATAAAGAAGGCCCATGCAGCGTCCATAAAGAAGGCCCATTCAAGTGTGCACACGTGCGCACACTGGCCAGAGCCTTCACTGCTCATACACACAAAGAATGTATGAACATGTGTGCATGCAAGTGTGCGCATGTGTATGTGCACACATTCTTTGTGTGTACGAGCAGTGGAGACACTGGTCAGTGTGTGCACATGTGCTCGCACTGGCCAGAGTCTACACTGCTCATACACACAAAGAATGTGTGCACATGTTTGCATACTTGCATGCACAAATGTGCACACATTCTTTGTGTGTACGAGCAGTGAAGACTCTGGTCAGTGTGCGCATGCGTGCATACCGCGCAGCGTCCATAAAGAAGGCCCATGCAGCGTCCATAAAGAAGGCCCATGCAAGTGTGCACACGTGCGCACACTGGCCAGAGTCTTCACTGCTCATACACACAAAGAATGTATGCACATGTGTGCATGCAAGTGTTCGCATGTGTGTGCACACATTCTTTGTGTGTACGAGCAGTGAAGGCTCTGGCCAGTGCGCATGCGTGCACACTTGCATGGGCCTTTTTTATGGACGCTGCAATAATCAACAATATCTGATGTGCTTTCCCATACCAGTGAGCATGCGCATTACGCCTAGTTGATAGAGCATTAGCTTCGAATTTGGGAGTGGATGATTTTAAAGATATTCTTGTATAGGTGTCAACTATGTAGTATTTGGCCATTGAAAATATAACATATGATCATATCTGACTCAAAAACGTGTATGGTGATTGTTTCTAAAGATGAAATTAAATACGAAATTAGGGTGTCAAACTTTATAGCATTTGGATCTCCTTGCCCAATTCCGTCAAATCAGATATTGAAGTACTACAAGTATAAGCTTTTGACAACAAAAAGATGCATATATAAAACTTTCATTGTTTTTGCATGTGCAGACAGTGAAGGCTCTGATGAGACTGACCACGGGGGATGCTGCGTGTAAGTATTAGCCTTTTATTGACTATATATTCTAAGAATAGAAAAAATCGCATGAGCTGGACCATTATTACAAAGAGAAATGTTTTTACATAATTTCATACATTTATACTATAACAAGTTCGTACACGTGAGATTCTGGTGCAAATCGCATATGCGTTTAGTTGTTTTAAAACATAAATAGACAGGTACTTGGTTTGGCTAAGGTCTTAATTTTGGTATCTGCCTTTACCTACACCCATATTTTGCATGACTTGACTATATGATAAGTACCAAACATCTCGTGACTTGTCCCTATTTTATAAACAGCAATGTTTTTGTCGCAAAGGCGTACCTTTATGCTATATTAGAGCCAGCATATGAAATTTTGATCGCATATGCGTAATGCTTTTTTCTTCTGGTACCTAGATGGGCTAGACGTCTTAATTTTGACATGCTCCTTTATCTACACCCGTTTTGCAAACATGGAAGGATCTGGTAAGACTGTTTGCATATGCACCTGCATCTTAGCGTTGTCGGCTTTAAGAATATACAATGATTAGAGTAAAGCCTGCTTTAGTGGCCACCTGTATTAAGCAAGCATCCTATTCTAAACAAGTTTTTATTCAGCTCCTGCAAAAGGCAAATACATTGAAAAGTACCTGTATTAAGCAAGTACTGTCATGTCAACCAAGAGTGACAATGACGAAATATTTGGTTTATAATTGCTAAGTAAAACATTAACTTGTGCACTCCACTTGAGCTTACGTGAATCAAAAGATCACTTGTGTATTAATCCTATCCTGTGGATAAAATTAATACACGAGGGATTTATCGATCATAAAGCCCTGATAACTTTGTTAACAAAACATGACGTCACTGTCACTCTTGGCTGACAGGACAGTACCTGCCTTAAGTAAATGCATTTTGACTATCGCTTAGCTGTTTACTTAATATAGGTTGGACTGTACCTGTTTCATTGTAATGTAGGCCATGGAAATATAATGAGTTTCACTATTACCAGGTAGATAAACATTTGAGTTCTTGATAAGTTTGAGCATCTGAATCTGCCATCTCATCAGAGCCATCAAGTCTTGCACATAAAACTATTAATATGATAGTATGTATACACTAAATAATGGTAAAGTTTTTAGAGCAACCTGTGCACTGTTATGTGATAAATGATCGCAGTTATATGACTGAAAAATGTTAATAGTGATGTTAAGCACAAACACAGCAATAAGAGAATGAAATTTTATGCTTGATTAAAAGAAAAAAAAAAGAAAAAAAATATATAAACTTTTTTTTTTTACATAGGGCTTTTGTCAGGGTTCGAACCTGCAACCCCATGATTTTTTCATGGAGCTCTGTACTCTATCTCTTGTGTTTAACCCCTGAGCTATTTTTGGCCCATTAATCTATAGGTACACAATACATTAAAATAGGAACGAAAATAATAATGTTAAGTGTTAAGGGAGGCTACCCATTGGTGATAAACGCAAACACTCAAAATAGTTGAAAACAGAGATATCGTTCCAAGGAGAAGAATTTTTTTTAATTTGCACTTCTTGGTCTCATTATCCTGTTGAAAATTTATTAACGTAAAATCAAGAATATCTAAATCAGTTTTATCTTGACCATACAAAATTAATAGTTTGTTTTCTTTTAAATCAAGTGAAATAATACTTGATTAATGTATATATTTTGCCTAGCCTGTCCAAAGCTCTTTTGGATGGTGCATGACGAGACCTATTACAAGGGCTTGTCGTCAAACGAATTCCTTCGATGGAGGATTCGTAAGAGAGTTCCTTTTTTTTCTTTTCTTTTTTTCTAATTAATTTTCTCTTCTTATTTTTTTTCTAATGCCCTTTCCCCTTTCCCATCCCTTTTTTTAGTTGGTCTATGGGGATTTGGGGAGTCCACCAAATTACACAGGGGATATATGTGGTCTGTTTAGGTTATTTTTTTCCAGAAATGATTCTATAGTTCTGAATAAAGTAGGCACTTTCAACGTTAAATAATCTATTTGGTGTATTTCTGTTCGTTATGCACCCTAAAATGACAAAATGAATGTCTATTCCCACCCCAATGTTGAAACTACGCCATGCCATTGTAGAATGCGTTTACATGACATGGTCAAAGTGCCCACTCACCTTAGGAGTCATGTGTGGACCTTTGGCATTGGTCTCATAGTCGTTAAAATGACAATCAATGCTGAAACAACGTGGGTTCAGCGTTGCTGTTAAACTAATGACTGGTAATTAAAGACCTGAATACAATATTTGAGCCAGCATATGAATTTTGGGTATGTATTGCCTATGCGTGAATTTGTTCTACATATATGCATGGACAACTAGCTAGTGGGGCCAGATGCCTCAATTGTGTCATGAGTGTTCATCTAGATCCATTCTTTGTGTGTACGAGCAGTGAAGACTCTGGCCAGTGTGTGCACATGTGCGCACACTGGCCAAAGACTTCACTGCTCGTGCACACAAAGAATGTGTGAACATTTGTGCACACTTGCATGCACAAATGTGCACACGTTCTTTGTGTGTACGAGCAGTGAAGACTCTGGCCAGTGTGCGCATGCGTGCATACCACGCAGCGTCCATAAAGAAGGCCCATGCAGCGTCCATAAAGAAGACCCATGCAAGTGTGCACACGTGCGCACACTGGTCAGAGTCTTCACTGCTCATACACACAAAGAATGTATGCACATGTGTGCATGCAAGTGTGCGCATGTGTATGTGCACACATTCTTTGTGTGTACGAGCAGTGAAGACACTGGTCAGTGTGTGCACATGTGCTCGCACTGGCCAGAGTCTACACTGCTCATACACACAAAGAATGTGTGCACATGTTTGCATACTTGCATGCACAAATGTGCACACATTCTTTGTGTGTACGAGCAGTGAAGACTCTGGTCAGTGTGCGCATGCGTGCATACCGCGCAGCGTCCATAAAGAAGGCCCATGCAGCGTCCATAAAGAAGGCCCATGCAAGTGTGCACACGTGCGCACACTGGCCAGAGTCTTCACTGCTCATACACACAAAGAATGTATGCACATGTGTGCATGCAAGTGTTCGCATGTGTGTGCACACATTCTTTGTGTGTACGAGCAGTGAAGGCTCTGGCCAGTGCGCATGCGTGCACACTTGCATGGGCCTTTTTTATGGACGCTGCAATAATCAACAATATCTGATGTGCTTTCCCATACCAGTGAGCATGCGCATTACGCCTAGTTGATAGAGCATTAGCTTCGAATTTGGGAGTGGATGATTTTAAAGATATTCTTGTATAGGTGTCAACTATGTAGTATTTGGCCATTGAAAATATAACATATGATCATATCTGACTCAAAAACGTGTATGGTGATTGTTTCTAAAGATGAAATTAAATACGAAATTAGGGTGTCAAACTTTATAGCATTTGGATCTCCTTGCCCAATTCCGTCAAATCAGATATTGAAGTACTACAAGTATAAGCTTTTGACAACAAAAAGATGCATATATAAAACTTTCATTGTTTTTGCATGTGCAGACAGTGAAGGCTCTGATGAGACTGACCACGGGGGATGCTGCGTGTAAGTATTAGCCTTTTATTGACTATATATTCTAAGAATAGAAAAAAATCGCATGAGCTGGACCATTATTACAAAGAGAAATGTTTTTACATAATTTCATAGCTTTATACTATAACAAGTTCGTACACGTGAGATTCTGGTGCAAATCGCGTATGCGTTTAGTTGTTTTTAAACATAAATAGACAGGTACTTGGTTTGGCTAAGGTCTTAATTTTGGTATCTGCCTTTACCTACACCCATATTTTGCATGACTTGACTATATGATAAGTACCAAACATCTCGTGACTTGTCCCTATTTTATAAGCAGCAATGTTTTTGTCGCAAAGGCGTACCTTTATGCTATATTAGAGCCAGCATATGAGATTTTGATCGCATATGCGTAATGCTTTTTTCTTCTGGTACCTAGATGGGCTAGACGTCTTAATTTTGACATGCTCCTTTATCTACACCCGTTTTGCAAACATGGAAGGATCTGGTAAGACTGTTTGCATATGCACCTGCATCTTAGCGTTGTCGGCTTTAAGAATATACAATGATTAGAGTAAAGCCTGCTTTAGTGGCCACCTTTATTAAGCAAGCATCCTATTCTAAACAAGTTTTATTCAGCTCCTGCAAAAGGCAAATACATTGAAAAGTACCTGTATTAAGCAAGTACTGTCATGTCAACCAAGAGTGACAATGACGAAATATTTGGTTTATAATTGCTAAGTAAAACATTAACTTGTGCACTCCACTTGAGCTTACGTGAATCAAAAGATCACTTGTGTATTAATCCTATCCTGTGGATAAAATTAATACACGAGGGATTTATCGATTATAAAGCCCTGATAACTTGACGTCACTGTCACTCTTGGCTGACAGGACAGTACCTGCCTTAAGTAAATGCATTTTGACTATCGCTTAGCTGTTTACTTCTTAGGCTTAATATTTTTGGTCAAATTTTGTTCAAATTGCAAGACTCTAACATTCCACTCAAAAGTTTATTTATTGAACAATTTTCTGGCATAAAAGAATATTGTAATAGTAAGTCCCTTACCTCTAGTTGATGCTAACACAAAAATGTGTCCAAAATATTGAAAATCCACTTTTGTAGCAGCAAATATAGATTTGTTTGCAAAAAAATATTTAAAAACGCATATGCTGACACAGTGCCATTACAGTTTTATGAATTACCGCAGCATTGTGGGTAAATATGCATGAAGAGAAACCTGTAAGACCATTGGCTGATGGTACAAAGAGACAGTGAATCAGAAATAAACGTTGACCTTAAATGGAAGCTAAAGGTCAGGAGATGCATGTGTTCTGATACTTTGTTGATCTTTCTGGTATGTACATTTTATGTTGGAATGAAGGAATTATGAATAAATACTTACAACTTATATTTGCAAACAAACTGTAGATCTAGTGTAAACAATATTAATTTTGCTTCTAATGTACACATTTACCATAACCTAGTTTGACCATAATGAAACTTACAAACTAGGCTAGTTCTCGTCGTTCGGCCAGGAAATCCCCTGTGAAACCTATTCATTTTTCGTTTTGCTTTGCTGCTCCTTTTACTGTTTGCTTTTGCAGTAACTTATGCTACAATCTCTTACGATTACACGCATATGTCTAATTGCCTTATTGCTTGCGGCGCTCTCGCCGCAAGCATTTCTGTCGGAATAGTGATACCCTCTACCTGGTTTGTCTATTTATATAAACAAACTGTTAGCATAACGGTCGTGGTTATGGGAACAAAACATTTCAGTGACAAGACAACTCACCGACAGCAAGTTAAGACAGGGTTCGTATAGAAATGGGAAAACAGAAGTCCAGGACTTTTACAGGACTATTCTAGGATTTTACTATTTTTAAGGACTCAATTTCTTCCCAATTTTGTATAACACAACGTTTTAAAGTGCGGCGAAATGAACAGGCGCACTCGATTTCTTTGATTCTGACACCGATGATAAAAACTGGGACTACCGCACAAATTGAATAGAATAGAATACGACTTGCACCTCGCTCTTTGACGTGTATCTAGCGATTTTCATTCAGTTTTTTGCGAATTTCACACAAGTTTTTTAGCGCATCCCATAAATCTGAAAGGACTAGATGTATTTTTATATTTTTCAAAGACTAATTCATATTTTCAAGGATGATTTTACAAAATTCCAGGACAATTCCAGGACAAACGGCACTTTTTTCCAGGACCAAGGCCAAATTTTTCCAGGTCTGTGCGAGCCCTGTAAGAGCATGTCTCATAAATATATGCCATATTAACCCTCAAATTCAATTTGGTTATATATGTTGTGGTCATGGAATGTCGCTCACTGTTTTCATCCACTGTGACCTTGATCTCAGGAGTCAGTTCTTGAAAAAATGCACCCACAGCAGATCGCCTATTTACTTATGGTAGCATTCCATATTTGGTATGTAGATACATCTTGGACCTTGACCTCTGGTTTCTGTTTTAGCAAGGTCAAGCTCAGAGCTTATCTGTATATAATTTGAGGTAGGAATCCTAAATTTGGTGTGAGGATATATTTTGGGATCATGGCGTGTCGCATACACTTCTGGGTCAAATTGACATGTAGCTTGTACATAAGCATGTATAAAAACACTGCAGATTTACTTTTATAACTTTATAAATCATGCCACGATTGTCCAAACATGAACCATCTGGCACAATTGGAATGATATTGGCCCACTTCGAATCGAACTAAAGTTCCTGCTAAAGATCTTACGCTATAGATGCGTGCGTACGTTTACACCTAAATGGCTACAGTTGCTCCCTTTTAATTAGTGGTCAAGTAAACAAAGTCAATAGCCCTGTATGTCCCACCTCAGTTCTTCATCATAGACAAAAAGGGTGTGCATAAACTGCACAGACTACTCTAATTAACAATTACGAATAAGAGGGACCGCAAATAGAACACATCAAGGATTTATTTTGTAAAATAAAAACATTTTGACGCTATTGATAGATCTTGAACCCATCTTGCTAGATAGGTCTAGAGGAGGGAACCACCAGGTAAGCTACTAGAGTAACGGTGCTCTGACCCACCGTTGATCTTTAGTAGGTTCATGACGTCACTATAGTAGCGACTATCGATGTTCGAATTGAACTTTAGTTACTATAGTAGGAACTAAACTTCGATTCGAAGTGAGCCATTATAATTGCCATCAGTAATCTATATAGAATTGCTACCAGTCTGATAATAAAAGTGGTCATTAATACACGTAAAATATTGTAATAATATTTCTGTCTTTTCCAAAATGTTATGTTCATTACTCTATAAATGTAATTGTCTGCAGTAGAGTTGTATGATTATCAGAACTTAGAATCAGCCTATAGACTAGCAACAAATTAGGAATATATTTATATGGGAAACACGAAATGACTATTTGAAAAGTTCTAGGCCTTTGGGAAAGGCGATCAACTATACAGCCCCTCAGAGATCGTTATCAGGCTACAGGGACAGTTAAATATTGAGGCAGGTCTGGTTAACCAAAAATGACGACCTGACGTTAAGACGGCAACTTACGTCAAGTGTATCAATGGTATTTGCATCGAAGACATCCGTTCTGGCTGGCTATCGTCAGTTCCAGACAAATAATAGGGCTTCAAGGGTAATTTGTATCCAGGTTTTTAATAAAAATATTTTGAAACAATTACTTTAAATCACGTCTGATTCCTAGACAAATTTCAATTTGCAACTTTTGAATCTAAGGGTATTGCTATTCGATACACTGTTGTCCTAACATTATTTATATTTTGGCATGAAATTAAAAACATGTTTTGCTGACGTGTTGATGTTCATTGTTGCCAAAACCAAAAAATTGATACATTGAAAATAAGTAAAATTTTATTAATTTCATTTTTTTGGCGTTTTTAAAGTCCTTCAGTGTACGTTGCTAGGTGCCGCTTTAGATAACTGTTTGTGATTTTCTTTTTCCAAGAGTATCTTACCCACCGACTCAATAACTATTGTTAAAGGGGACGGCAACCTTGATGATAAATATGTTTTATATGAAAGATCTTAATAAACCATGAATTTTGATACCAGTTACATCTAAATCGGTTGAAAAATGTGGAAGTGGTTGGCTTTTGAATATTTGCAGATAGGCTGTAATGGAAGCGGCCATATTGTAGGCATAGTGACGTCACTCAGCCTCATTAAATATGCGTAATCAAAATAAAAGACAAACCAATGGATTATTTGCATTAATCTTTAATGAAACATTTTCCTTATGAATAAAGCTGTATATCTGCTGAAACACAGATGATGTGATAGTACTGATAACTAAAAATTAAGCAGTTGAAAAAATTCTGAAAACTAATTAAATATTCAAAATGGCGGCTAAACGTCGGCCATATTGAATTCTTTAAATGCCCATAACTTGCCCATTTTTCAACCGATTTTGATGATATTTGTATCAAAATTCATGGTTCATAGAGCTCTTTCTGATAAAACATACTTATGATTAGGGTTGCTGTCCCCTTTAAATGTTCGTCTATGACGTGGTTTTAGTGCAGTGTAAACAATAACCAAATTTGGAGGTGTTCCCAACAAGGTGCACATGCTGTTTTTCAACTAGGCAAGCCCTCCTTTAAAAGGAAAATTTATTTTCCGCCTTGTCTTTGTTGTTGTTGTTGTTGTTAGCCTGGTTAGGCTCAACAGCTTAGTTAAAGCTGAGTTTATAATGGGACTTTTTTTTTAAAAAAAACACGTTAAAATAAGCGTAATAATAAAGTTCTTGTAGTAGCCATAAAAGTTGATATATAAAAATTCACAGAAGTTCACAGTTTAAAATTCCTATACTGGCGATAATATAATTCTTCGCGGGAATAGAGATCACATCCATACACAATTTTTCCATCAGTAAGTTTGTGTGTATATCCCTCGTGTCAACCATCAGAATTATTTCATGATCACACTTATAGCCATCTTACTGTCCAAATTTGGCAGTATTCATATATAGTTATTACCATCATCAAGAGGTATCTTAATAGTACAAGTCTTCAAAATGCATGTCAATTTCTGTCGGTGAACTGTCTTTCGGAATCAATCGGATTTATTCGGCCTTTTCCGGATTATATTTATTTAATAGTTTTTTAGAATTTAAAGCTCACTTAACAGTTCAAACATGGAATATCCATTAATATCTTGCATTCAGAAGCTTGTTCTTTATGAGACAAAAGCTGTAAGTTGTCCACTGAATATTTGTATTGCTCCGGAAATTATCAAATTATCACTACATCGTAACATGGTTTCGGCCCAAGCAGTTTCGTATCTGCTTATGATGATTGATATATCCTCGGGTGACCAAACTGCGCCACGCTAAGCTTTATCGGTAATTCTAACTATAAATCAAATGAAGCGTGCAAAATTAAATATGCTTGCCTTGTTTATGCATCATTTTTGCATTTGACTGCGATAAATCCTTACTCCGATCCAACATATAGTATCGTCAAATACCCTACAATCGCCAGCTCCATACGTCGGCCATGTTTGTTGTTTACTCTGTAATATCGCGAAATCTTGAGTGCGCGCGAGAGTGACCGTGGGAATTTTTGGGCAAAATTGAAGCCGGTCGTCTGCAATATTGACATTTTATGAATGGAAGTCACGTGGTAGACCTAAGATTAGGCCTAAGAATGGATTTTTCTGTTTTGTCCCATTCTTAGGCCTAATATTTTGGGTCACATTTTGTTCAAATAGCAACACTCTAACATTCGACTCCAAAGTTAATATATGGAATAAAATGTCTGGTGAAAAATTATTGTAATAGTAAGTCCCTTACCTCTAGTTGGTGCTCACACAAAAATATGTCTAAAATATTGAAAATCCACTTTTGTAGCAGCAAATAATGATTTGTTTACAAAAAATAGCTCAAAACACATATGCTGACACAATGACATCACAGTTTTATGAATGACTGCAGCATTGTGGGTTAATTTGCATGTAGAGAAACCTGTAAGCCCATTGGCTGATGGTCAGTTGACCATAACTGTGGGTCACATGATATATCTGCTGATGTGGCTCACTGATTCCTGTCTCCAAATTTATAGCACTAAGTGACAGGGAACCGGGCTGACCCAAAGTGGAAGCTAAAGGTCAGGAGATACATGTGTTCTGAAACTTTGTTGATCTTTCTGGTTTGTACACTTTTATGTTTAATTATTCTCATGCATTTTATTTCATTTACATGTTCAGTATTTGCCCTAAGCTTATAGAATATGTAGAAATGAAGGAACTATGAATAAATACTTACAACTTATATTTGTAAACAAACTGTAGTGTAAACAATACTAATTTTGCTTCTATTGTACACAAAAACCATAACCTAGTTTGACCATGATGAAACTTACAAACTAGCTTATGGTCCCAGAACTAGTCACGTGGTAGCGTAACACAATTATTAGGCCAAGCTATTTTAATATTGATTTTTTGTAGCTTGGGGTCTTAAAATAGAACACATTTTTGTGACTTTTTTGTGTGTGTTTCTTGCCCGTTTTTTGAGACAAAACCTCAACAAATTCTGCACCAGAACAGATTTCAGAACCCCAAAAAGGTCTACACCCATGATGCACTGACAAGTGCCTACTTTCAGTGTGTAGAAAATAAAATGCCAGTGAGAAAAGCTACAAAACTGTACAAAATACCCCACACCACTTTGAGAGACAGGCTGTCCGGTAGAGTGCATATCGATACTTTGCTTTTACACATTGAAGCGGTTCTTTTTTCTCCAATTTTGTATTTTATGAAAGTTGAATGTTGTTAAAACCCAATATTAAAATTATGCTTGGCCTTAATTTTGTGTTTTTCCGCGGGAATAGTGTGACGTCACTCACCTGGCAGAAGTAGGTCACACCCAAAATGGCGGACTTCAATTTACCATGTTTACATAAGCTTCTCGTGTCATAGTACGATGTTGGATTGGAGTAAGGATTTATCGCGGTGGAATGCAAAAATGATGTATAAATAAGGTAAGCGTATTTAATTGTGCATGCTTCATTTATTTTATAATAAGAATTACCGACAAAGCTTAGCGTGGCGCAGTTTGGTCACCCGAGGATACTATGACACGCGAAGCTTTCGTAAACATGCATGGTAAATTGAAGTCCGCCATTTTGGGTTTGACCTACTTCCGCCAGGGGAGTGACGTCACACTATTCCTGCGGAAAAACTCAAAATTAAGGCTAGTGTTGTATCGATGATCAATTATAATCAATGATTAGTCGAAAATTTATTTTGATTCTACTAATCGATTGCGACTCTATTGTAAGGTGCTATTCTAAGTTTGCCACTTTGCTACAAGAAAATGCAAGGTTAAAGATATAAACTGTAATAAAAGCAAGTGCACACCTTAACCTTTTGCACATTTTCCTATATGTGTGCTGTAACATAGTCACAAACAGTGAAGACCCAGAAGAAATGTCTTAGAATGCGGCATCTCATCAGGGGTTACAATGCCTTCTCAGACAAAAACAATCTTCAAGAAAAGAAATGCAATTTTATTTCGAAATAATAACCTGTGACCCATTGATGTATACAATGGACCTTCCCAAGTTTATTGTTTCAATCCAGAAGGAAGAATTCATTAGTGCATATAGGGTTTTAATGTCAAAGGCTGCTCAATTTAGATTGCTGTCAGGTCCTGTTGTGGTAAGGTACTGTTCATAAAACAGCATGAAACTGACTCTTAATATTTTCATAAAGAAGTACAAGGATAGACATTCTTTGGGATGGAACCTGTGTTTCCCTTACATTTGATAACTTTCGATGATAATCGATCATCAATCGAAACCTTCTGATTGATTATTTTCGATGATCAATTATGAAAAGTCCAATAATCGAACAACACTAATTAAGGCCAAGCATAATGTTAATATTGGGTTTTAACCACATTCAACTTTCTTAAAATACAAAATTGGGGAAAAAAGAACTGTATAAATCTGTGAAAGCAAAGTATCCATATGCACTCTACCGGACAGCCTGTCTCTCAAAGTGGTGTGGGGTATGTTGTACGGTTTTGCAGCTTTTCTCACTGGCATCTTATTTTCTACACACTGAATGTAGGCATTCGTCATTGCATCATGGGGGTAGACCTTTTAGGGTTCTGAATTCTGTTCTGGTGCAGAATTTGTTGAGGTTTTGCCCCCCAAAAAGGGCAAAGAAACACAAACAAAAAAATCATAAAAATGTGTTCTACCCCAAGCTACAAAAAATCAATATTAAAATAGCTTGGCCTAATAATTGTGTTACGCTACGACGTGACTTCCATTCATAAAATGTCAACATTGCAGAGGACCAGCTTCAATTTTGCCCAAACTTCGGAATTTTAGAAAATCATGTGAGTTATGAAGGGGCATTTTTGGACATAAGTAAAAGTGAGTAAAATAAGCTATCTAAAGTTAAATATGCTGTACTTAAGGGGATATATCTTTCAAAAGCTCTTACTTGCATGAAAATTTTCCTGTAAAAACTAGATATGTAGAAGTATTTTCGCCCAAAATGTACAAATTTCTGGTAGAAAAACGTATATTTTCAATTTTTGCTTATGAATTTTTCAAGGTCAAATTGAAATTTTTTTAATAATACCAGAAATACATAATATTTGGGCGAAAATACTTCTAAATATCGTAGTCGGATAATTGTAGTTCATGTTCATGCAATTGGTTTTTTCTAAAGTTCATCCAGCGTGTCACAGCATTGTTAACGGAATCAAACCAGGAAGTAACTCTAAAAAGACTGATAAGCATGCTGCCGATTGCTCAAAAGCTATATGTTGGGGCGTAAAGTGATCTATGTGAGATGTATAAATTGTTGATACAACAATGAGGCCAAAAGTAACCGTCTTCTTTATAAAAAAGCAATTTTTGTTATACAGGAATAATTTCATGCAAGTAAAAGCTTTTGAAAGATATGTCCCCTTAACTGTTTGTGCCTCATTTTGACAGGATCAACTTTCCCTCGCAGTGTTTACACTTCCGTTAAAAATTCCCACGGTCACTCTCGCTCGCACTCGAGATTTCGCGATATTACAGAGTAAACAACAAACATGGGCATTGGCGGACGTATGGAGCTGGCGAATGTAGGGTATTTGACGATATGTTTATTGGTAAAATCAACACATACATGTACAACAGCAAATTAAAACATATAGCACATTAAATATTACATTAATTTAGCACTTTAAAATATGGAATAATTAAATATCCGCTAAAGGAGCTTTTAGGAATTCCCAGTGACGTCATTTTCGCGCATGCGCACATCACATCATCATCTATGCATCGGCCAGCTGTATTGAATCTGCGTTAAATAAGGGTTAATATTTTGCACGGTATATAGACGCAAAGGAGCCTATCGGTTCAAAACTGCTTTTCCTGAGCCCTATCCGCTCCAGAAAAGGAGCCTATCAGCTAAAAACAAACCTAGCAATAGACAGTGACATCAAAAGGTAAGTAAAATAATAAGTTCCATTAATTACATGAAGAAAATGGCAATACAACGGAACAACAGAGAAGCTATGAGACAAAAATCAAACAGCTATCTATCTTCTTTTACTCAGGCGATTATATATGATCAATATCTGAGGTGAGTGTTTTAGAATTTTGAAAAAAAAAAAAAAAAAGCTTTTGGCTGAGTCATCTAAATGAGTGCCCTGAACTCCTCGGTGGTCTCAGCTGCGACCACAGATGGAGCCAGACTATTCCAATGAGGAATAGTCCTTGGGAAAAAAGAATACTTCAGGAGTTGTGTGATTACCTGGTAGATCTTGTACTTTGAGACGGGGTCAAGTACTTGTCTTTATCAATAGACATAGTCCCACAATGAATCTTGTGGAAGAAAAGCAGAGAAGACTGATCCCTCCGCGTCTCCAGAGTTGGCCATTGCAGCTCATCGAGCATTTCTCCAACACTACTAGTGTTGCGCCACCTCCTGCAGGTCCAGCGGGCTGCCGTCCTCTGTACCTTCTCCACTTGTTGAATCTGAGTTTTACAATAAGGGCTCCAAATGGGGGCTGCATACTCCACTTTAGGGTGTACCAAAGTTTTGTATGCAACCTCCTTAGTACTCCTAGGTGCGAAAGCCAAGTTCCTTCAAAGGAAACCTAAAGTCTTAGTTGCTTTAGACTAGATATCAGAAATATGTTGACCCCAATTCATGTTCTCTGTGATTGTTATACCAAGATATTTCGCGGACTGAACATTTTCCAAAGTTTGCTGATGCAGAGTGTAGTCATGAATGATTTGTTTGTGTGAGTAATGCCGAGTCACTCTCATAGAGTGACATTTGGCAACATTGAACTTCATTTGCTAATTGGCCTACCAGAGCCTAAGACTGTCAAGATCTTCCTGCAAAATGAGACAGTCTTGCACTGAATGAATGTTCCTATACAGCAACACGTTCGTTGATGATGTAGATTTTTTATAACGCGACACACTCTTCATTGCGGTGATGTCCTCAGACGATTACACAACAAAGAAAACAAACTTTTTCGAACAATTTGGGCTGCTCTCGCATTTTTTTTGGGTACTTTGTAAAAAATTTATGTGGAAAATGACTTATATGGATTTCACAGACCATATTATACGTTATTCTCTCTATAAATAGCATGGAAAGGAAAATAATCTGGCCAGGGATCCTATTTGTCTGGCTAATGAGCCTATATGGTTACTGGCTACTGATCCTATATGCTATTTCTTACTTTTATAGCCTATAGGCTCCCATGGCACTTAGTTGAAAACATTTAGGCTCCTGTGCCACGGGTACGGCTCATTATCATGTGCCACAAAATGGTCATTTTTCTCTCAACATGTAGGCTCCTTAGCTGTCTTGTTTTCAAACATGACCCATCTTTTCTATGAAAAACCAATTTTAAAAGCAAAACAGACACTTTAAGTAAGGGGGTGGTACATAAAACATTTTCTGCTGTGGTGTAGGTCGGCCTAATTGACTGAATTGTTTAGTTTTGCTTCATTTTCCAACGTAAACTAAAACTAAATCGC
This sequence comes from Loripinus fragilis, assembly GCA_964019695.1. Lineage (NCBI taxonomy): Eukaryota > Metazoa > Mollusca > Bivalvia > Lucinida > Lucinidae > Loripinus > Loripinus fragilis. The sequence goes on from OZ026517.1 coordinate 85,868,626, forward strand.
GGAAAACAGAGCAGTCACTTTCTGTTCAACTTTGTAGACGTGACTTGATATCAGACTTATCATATGTTTCAAAAACCATCCAGTCAGAGACCTAAAAGTCCCGTGGCATTTGATTTTATGTTACTTACATCGTAAATGATCTGATATTGGCCCAGATTTAAAGCATCTACTCTCCCCATGTCTTGTTTTTGGCGGATATGCTCCTTTTTTGGAGCTGATAGGGCTCAGGAAAAGCAGTTTTGCACGGATAGGCTCCTTTGCATCTATATACCGTGTTTTGAGAAAAATGAAACGAAAAATCACGGGTGGTAAACCTAGGAACTACCACGAAATTGTGTTAACGTACTTTTGTTCCCAAGCCACATTCGGGACACGTCGTGGTAGTTTCCAGGCCGAAAAATTGGATAAAGAAAGGTTAGTGTCACTTTCATTTTTGAATCACTTGAGTTAGTGTGACGATGAACGGGCATGTTTTTTGATAATTAAAAGGCATGTTTATTCAAAAACAAAATGTGACTATCCCTTCTTTTCATTCTTCTCATCATTTCAATGGCCCACCAAAATTAAAATTCAGGCAGTCGACATTTGTTATCTGACAAAAGGTTTTTTGAAAAGGTCTTCGTATGAATAAGAGGGGTATTCAAGGTTCGGACCGCACATTCTGTCTTTATAAAGATAAAGTAGCTCCTGAATAGTGAACATCTGCTGATGCGAAATACTACTAAATTCCTACAAAGTCTTGGAAGCTACCACGATAGCATTTTAACTACCATGATGAGCTGGAAACTACCACACAGGACGAACGGGGCATAAATCGTTTACGAGTAAATGCTCAGCTTTTTTTTCTGTGTAGGAATATTTATTCAGGGTCTTTTTATCATTTCCATCGTCAAATGATATCAAATTTCATTTAATTTGACAGATATGGGCTAAAAACCTTCGAACTTTGGGGAAAGTTGGGTCGATGCTCAGTGGGGAAACACGAATCTAAAAAAAGAAAATAACTTTTCAAACAAAATTTTGGGCTAGAGGGGACGCTGAGACATATTTACACGGAACCACATTGTCGGATTTCACCATTGTTCGTTCTTAGTTGTAAAATAAAACAAAAATGAAAGTGACACCAACCTTTCTTTATCCAATTTTTGGCCTGGAAACTACCACGACGTGTCCCGGATGTGGCTTGGGAACAAAAATACGTTAACACAATTTCGTGGTAGTTCCTAGGTTTACCACCCGTGAAAATGGGCTTTTAAAGCCAAACACATATCAAAACTTGTTTGTTTTCTTTGTTATACTGTACATTCAAAATATACATCTTTCCGATGAATAAAGATTCCGAAAAATAAACGTTTATTCGTTTAAAAGGCAAAATATGAGACTACGGGAAGTCCAGAAGTGTCTAGCAGACAGCTGATATTTTCTTTCACTAAAACCCATAAAAACTTTTAACATGTACATTTTTGGTTTGTTTATGCAATTTTATGACTAACAGCTAGAGTGAACCACCTGTTTGTCTGCCAGTTTTTACTCTCTCTCTCTCTCTCTCTCTCTCTCTCTCTCTCTCTCTCTCTCTCCTTGTGCCAGCTGGATAATTGAAAAAATGAGTATTGCACAAAAATGCCAAAATTAAAAACAAAACAGGCAACACACAAACAAACAGCGAGAGCAACAATAAACGATTAAATAAACAACAACAGAAACATGACCTTAGAACAAAACAGCAGCTAAGGCCACTATGGGGCATAAATCAACTTTACTGGCCTAGTCTTTATCCTTGCTTCTGCTGCGGTCATAGAACTAAATTTATTTAGCTTGCATGGAGGCTTCCTAAGTTATGCAGTGTACCGTAATAGGGAGACTAGCTATCAAGTCAATTAACCAGATGCGATGAAACAAAAGAAAATCCCCCCCCCCCCCCCCCCCCCCCAAAAAAAAAAATGAGCGAAAAACAAACCAAAAGTGAGCTACTGAGGGTCCAGCCAATGACACACATCAGGCACAGACACAGTAATATAGTCGATATTGAGTCAAAAACCTGACCCACTGTTGTGCAATTTAATAGAAATAGAAGCACAGAACTATATAGTGTCATAACTGCAGACTATCGCATATGAGACATGTTCTAAAATGTGGAATACCTTTCCTTTTCCTTTGTTCTGATAAAATGTTGGGTTTTATAACTGGAATTTAACCCTTAAAGCGCCAATCGCAACAAAAGTCGTCTGCTTTTCTCGTCTGCTGAAATGTTTAAGAATTTCTATGACAAACAGTGTGAACCCAGATCAGACTGCTCCTATAGGAGCAGTCTGATCTAGGTCCACCCTGTTTGCTTCTTTACTTAAATAAGTCAGTAATGTTAGGCAATTATTTGAAGCAGACGACCTCAGCAGACATCATTTTTCAGATGCATTTTTTCTTGGTGCTTTAAGTGTTAAAATTGATTGTCAGGATAGCAAACAGGAAAAACCCTGATCAGACTGCTTCAATTTTATGTTGTTGTTTTTTTGGGGGGAGGGGGGGGGTCGGAAAATAAATATTTTTTGGGATATGATGAGATTATGGATATTTTTTGGACTTTTTGGGGAGTCATTTCATACATTTTAGGGCTTTTTCTTAAGGTCAAGGTATAGAATTGGAAAATGTTTTTGGGGTTGCTAAATTTAAAATATTTTTTGGGGATTTCTGATATTTCTTATATGTAGATGCTTGGTCCAAGCCTGCCTATTTAGAAAAATTGAAAGTATCCCCCATGAGGTCAGGAACTGACCACCTGAGCTACTAGATAATCCAGCAAAACAGCCTACATGCCTATATGCAAAGATCCGATACAGCGAGACAGACAGCCATAGCCAAGTATGCAGGCAGGCAGACAGACGGCTATACTATACTGCTCACAGCCTTCAGAACATTGGAAATGCGCTCTAACCACCTGAGCTACTAGATACATTTACATGTACATATGTAGGCTGGTTTAATGAGCATACAAGTAAAATAACAAAAAACCAATGCAGACAGACAGACAGACAAACAGATTAACTGGCAGACAGACAAACAGACAGACAGCTATATTTTGCTGCTCACAACCTTTGGCACTCTTGTCAGGCGATCTTACTACAGTAGAAAGTAGATAATTTGGCTAAAAGAGCATACAGAGAAGTAAAAAGAGCGTAAACCCAATGGCTGCATTCTGATCTAACCTTAATTGGTCAAGTGGTTTCAGCACACCACCTACCTATCTTTTGTCATAGATGATTCTGATAATGTTATGAGTTTTAGGATTTTCGCGGACAAGAAAGCATATTGCAGAACCATGCGGCCATGAACAACGGCGACAATGGTCACATCCGCGGTGGGATTAAGAGCATGCTCTCAACCTGTGGTTCAGATTTGCATCAAATTTGTATCAGTATCGGCTGTCCCTGCTGGTAGACACCAACATACTATCAAGATGTAATTGCCTTTGAGCCCTTAATTAGTCCTTACGGCTTTAATTAATAGGCGAAAAAAACGGTTCTAAAAAGCTCTACCCTGCGGCCAGATAACAAAACCCCGCGGACGCTTAAGTATTTTTTTTAATGCACTTCCGCGGTTAAGACTTGCTACTGTTGAAGGGGTAGGGGCAGAAATTCCGTTCTCATAAACAATTGACGCTTATTTAAGCCAAATCATTAACATACAGGTAAAAACAAGTGAATGTCGTTTCACCAAAAACGCAAAAAATATAGAAACCATTTCTGTAAAAAGGTGTAATTGTCAATCAATCCCAAAGTATCCCGATTTCAAGGACTCCTTCATGATGTATTTATATTTTCTCACATATTTTAAGTATTGTAATGCCTCAGCCATGATGTGTTGTTAGAGTGACTATTCAAGAATACATATATGCCTTTCATGGACTCTGACAAGTGTTCGTAAATAAGTTTTTACTATTTCAAATGAGAGCCTCTACCTTCAATTTCACTTTATTTATTCTCTGTGAAAACACTAGTCGAAAAATATCCGCGGCCAAGAATTTGGTATGATACCTGGGGTAGCTGTTTACAATACCTTCGTGTTAACTTTCCCGTGAGTACGCAAGACAGATCTTTTCGCCTGCCAATCTAAAGTCCAAGTTCGCTAATATAATTCCAGGGGTTAATAACATTAAGATATTTTTCTGTAAATGCTTGATTTACACAACTATCTCATCGTTGGAGATTTTGTACGCTCATTACAAAAATCTAATACACTGCCATATGTGCCCGAGTGTCCTAAGGAATGGACTGTACTTTATAGCCTTTGTGTCATATCTTCTTGAATCGGGAACATCCAAGCCGTGTGCGATACGGAGGGCACTGCTATGTTTGCGGAGATATTTCTGGTCCAGAATGTAATAGGCCATGAGAAGGGGCCATTTGGAAAAAATGATGGGCACAAGAAACCTTAATATCTGCCTTACAGCAAAATGAACACCAGATTTGAATAGCTTATGTATGGGGCCCAGCCAAAAATGAAATCAGAATTACAGTACTCTATCACTCATAGTTTTTCATAAAATGGTTTGGGCCCATCTTAGAAATATCCCTGGTTTGTGCTCTTTATTGAACACAGCTTGGACCTGATCATGAAACCAACTTGCACCGAGCTCCATATTAGCTGGAACCAGGTCCTGCTGGTTCTTATGACAGATGTGATCAGCGAAGGCTCAGGATAGTATGTGGATTTGCGCAATCTCGCCTGGGTCTCACTGCTCACTGCAGGGATATTGCTAGAAATTTAGGGCCATCAAGCTAAATTTCAAAGGGCCATAAGTGGGCCCCAGGTCTGGGGGCCACCTAGGCACCCAGTGGGGTCCAAGGCCTTCACTCTGGTGGGGGTCCTGGGGGCAAAACCCCCTTACCAAAAAAGAATTTGAGTATTTAAGGACCCCTTAGGTGGCCTCTCCTGAAACAAAATCTGCTTTTCTTTTCCTGTATTTGAGCTGTTTTTCTCATCAATATACTTTCATAACAACAAAAGGCTGATTTTAAACTTTATTTTTTAGATCTTAGCCCAAGTAAGTTGAAGGTGACAAAGGCCCTGTTCAACATGAATTTGATTTCACAGCTTAGAATGTTGAAAATTAAGAGATAGTCTCTGGTTTTCTAAAAATTGCCCTGTCTCTTACTTATCTCCATTCCAACAGAGCTTTAGTAAAACAAATTCATGCAGATTTGGGCCTTATTTGGGGACTAACACTGTCCTTGTAAAGAGGGTTAATTGCAATGGCGTAGCAAGAACACTGAAAAAGATACGTACATCAAAGAGAGACTACTGGATCAATCAGTGATTCAATTCAATTGTGCCCCTTTTCATATTGGGAACTTCTCTTAAAGGAAAGAATTTGCCCCCAGAGGGAGCGAATTCTTTCCTTTAAGAGCAGTTCCTTATGTTATGGAAAGTCACTTTTCCCACATTAGGTGGCCTCCCTTGAATGTTACTATTTTTATTAGGCGTAACTGCATAATGGGAGCTATGTCTATGAATTGTACATTGTATGGTGTAACCACAGAAACTACCCCGAGGTTGCAACACTTTTTTCATGCTCAACTGAACTCAACTTAGAATGAAAATTTTAACTGCCCGTAAAACTATAATATTGAAAAATAAAGTTTTTCCCTTCTTTAAAACACTCAGACCTTGTGTGTGTTTATCCTGACAATAAATGTATTTTAACCCTTAAAGCGCCAAGAAAAAAAAAAGCATCTGAAAATGTCGTCTGCTGAAGTCATCTGCTGCAATTAATTGCCTAACTTTACTGACAAATTAAGTATAGAAGCAAACAGCGTGGACCCAGAACAGACTGCTCCTATAGAGCAGTCTGATCTGGGTCCACACTGTTTGCCATAGAGGCATTTTAAACATTTCAGCAGACGAGAAAAGCAGACAACTTTTGTTGCGATTGGAGCATTAAGGGTTAACATTTTATGAGCAGGATGAATTCATATTCAGTTGAGTAACAAAAGTGTTGTACATGTACATGTATATTCTTGGCCCAGTTGATTGGTTTCCCGATCTAAAAAAAGTTAACTAAAATAATGTTTTGAATGTCACGTCTCATTTACTCTTTGTGTTTTCAGAGGTACTACATTGTTGGGTCTAATCACACAGAAACAGCCTTTAGAGTCTTGAAGATTGACAGAACAGAACCTAAGGAGCTTCATATTCAAGATGATAAGGTTTTTATCATGTACAACATTTGTTTTATGATATGAAAATTTCCTCTTAATATGGCAATAAAATAATTATCAGTAAAGGTACAACATGTATATTTTTTTAGAAATTCATCCCTCGGCTATAGTGTTGATTGATCAGCTTCTGCTGGTTGTTTTACTGACAGAATATTTTTAGCATAGTATGAGATACTCTAGATGTCTGGTATAGAACAGTCTTTCAGAAGAAGCTAAGATGCCGGGCCAGCCCAGACCATATAAATGACATTGATACATTTCACAATACCTGTACGAATTCGGTCGTCATAATTGGCTTAACAAATGCTCAGTGCTTTAAGAAGTTTTAGTGTAGGCCCCTGTGTCGAAATTTGGGCTCCCGTGTGCATTTTTTGGTAAAAGTGATTCTTATCGATTTTCAACTAGAGAAATATATGAAGTGTAAGGAAAAAGATGTTTACAATTTTTTATTGCAGTATTAGCGTCACAGTGACGTCACTAAATGGGGTACCGTCTTTTCACTTGCATCAAAGATCTTATATGTGGTGGGGTTATTTACACACCTGAAATAATATTCTTTTTATGTTTGATGCATTGAAATGGTTAAAAACGTCTATAGAAATACTAAATTGAAAATTTGATTCAAAATGGACTTCAATTTTACATGAAATTGACGTCGATTTGCCGTCAATGTGCTGGAAAACACATTGCGTGCAAAGAAAAATAATTCTTGAAATTCGCGTGTGCCTTGCGACTTAAATCAGATCTAAGCATAACTGTATGTTCCTGGCTTAGCTTTTTGAAACAAGTTAGCTCTCTGGTGGTTGAGGCGTTCAGCTGCTACAGCGTGTTAACTACGTTACCCTACATTTTTTAAAACAAAATAAATATAATCAAGGTTGTTAAGGTATTGCTTGAATTATTAAATTGGACAAACATTCACGTATCATACAAGAACATTTTATTCCTTACATATATTCATGTTTATAAAAGTTATATGGGTCCATTATAGTGTTATTTATGTTACATTTTATGCTACTCACTGTAATTCTGTTAAATAGTTTCGTTGATAAGCTTCCCAGTTAACTTTTTGGTTTTAAATACTCCTTCCTAAAGACAAGTAATGGACCATTATATAGCTGCAAACAGTTTGTATGTATCGCAAATACTTAAAGAGTTATAAAATGATAAATATGATGTCCCTGAACAAAAAGTTCTTTCTTTAATTCAGCATGGAATTCAATTGAAAAATCTTTAAACACCAGATATGGACATTCTGTTGATAAGCAAGAGTGAAAAGCCATGCTTAACTTCGTTTTCAGAGTAAAATAGTACTTTTGTTTTTGTTTGTATGGCATCATGTAGCGTATATTACAACTTTCAAGACTGCATATTCATTGCTTCATTCCGTATATTATACGTCATAGGATACTTTATTTCATCTCAAAACTGATTGTGCTTGTTGAATATATATCAAGATACCAGTCTGTATGAAAATAAGGATTTATCAGTTTGCATTTCAAGTTCCTACTAATTATCCATGCACATTTACATTTGCAAAATAGTATATATTTGAACTTTTTACATCTACAAAGAAATGAGTTGCCCAAAATTATAGATTTAAAAATTCATATAGGAAATAATAGCCCTCAAGTAACATCACTTAGAAGGATATATTTCAATTTTCTGTCAAATTGTTAAAATAACATAATATTACTGTACAAAATATATTATATTGCCATATGTCTGTCCAAAATGTTAACAAAGACGATATATAATTGAGCCAGAAAAGCTAATATATTATTTTAAGTTTAGAGTTTTGTAATATTTTTCTGAAGAATTCTACGTTTAATTGAGCTACTTCTATTCAGTTATTTAAAGTGTCTGTAATAAGTTATTGTTTAAAGTGACTGTCTTGAAATCAATTTGTATCATGTCTTTTGGCTGTGTATGCATTTGGTAAAGCATTACAGAAGCTTTGAAATTAATTTTAGTTTATATACAGTAAATTTTCGTTGTGCAATCAACAAAACTGTCCATCACATTAAGTTAGCACCTTGGATCACTTTGCTCAAACAATAATATCTAAAGAACTGCTTGATTGGTGGACACATGCATTTCCTGGAAATAGAGAAAGTTGGTTATAGTGGTGAGTTTTACTTTAAGGCCATATGGTCATATGCAAGTAAATAGGTCAGCTGTTACAACGATACCAATTCAGTAAAGACTTTCCAGCTAAAATTGTGTCCAGCCAAATTTTAACACGTGACATTCAAGTTATTGTACAATGGTTTTAGAATGCTGGATAGAAATGTGAAATATTGCAAAAAATGTAGTCAAGCGATTAGATCTGATTTAGTTTTAGCAATAAATGTTTATATACCTGATGATAATTTCCACTAAACAGAACGTTGGTAAAATGGTACAGGAACCTCGCAAACATGATAAATATAATCATTAATAACAATGTTTTACATGTATATGTGTACTAAAGATTAGAATGAGCTGCTAACTTGCAAGGACATAGATTCAAAAGGAGCATACACAATGCTAACTGTTCAGCATTTAGATGACAATCTTCTCAGTATCAACCTTGTCACCAATGATAGTCGCACATGCAAAGTTTAAAAAAAATGTTCATGAACTTATGCATACCTAATTTGCCATGTATACTTTTATTCAGTTATCTCTAAAAGAAATCATTTCATTTAAATGCACCTGATATCATTATAAATCTCAGAGGTTGATTTAGCAGTGTCTTATTGTCAATTGTGTAATATGTGTGTATGGTATAGTTTACGAAATGTTAAATGCTATATTCCACATATGTTCTTTGACAGTAGCGCAAGTATGAATCACTTTGCTTTTAGATGAAAAATATTTTTAGACACTTTTGCTGAAATTCATACTTAACTATTTGGACAAATGCATTGTTAAATCACTCTTGATGATGTAGAGGGGCTAGCGTTCTAAAATTTGGTCATCAACCACCATACTACTTTGTGTATACCATCAGCGAAGGGTCTGGCAAGTCTACCTACACATATGCACAGGCTCACCTGAGCCTTCATTGCTCAACACTGCGACAAGTACCAAAATCAAATGGGTTTATTCCTTTGATCTGTACTTTCGTTACTAGTAAATCTATTGTGTTTGATTCGAACTATGCAAAGATTATTATAGGCTGCAATTTTGTATCAACAATAATGTTCACATGTTCTGTTTGAATGCTTCGCAATAGTTTAGAACAAGACAGAACAGATGATAAGTGCAATATGTCCTTAAAATTCTCTTGTTATGCAATTTACCATCTTAAATGGTACTCTTTTGTCGACAAACTGGATATCGTTCTGATATAAAGCAGTTTAACCACAAGGATCATACCTTTGGGCAAAAATCATTAAGTTTTTAAATCATTTAAGTCTTTTTTTTTCAAAAGACAGGGATAAAGGACCGTTTAAAATTCTCAATTTCTGATTTTGATATATGCTTAAATTGACCTACAATCACATATTCTGAAGAGGATTTTATTCCTTAAAGGTATCAGCATAGTAGTTGTAATTAATAGCTGGCTTAAACAATATGTGATCAATCTTACTAAGCTATTCCATGCTTGATATAATTGTGGTATCTAAAATACGATGCAGTATAACATAACAATTTTTATAAACTACACAATACGTTAACATATTAATGTAGTGAAACAACAACAATAATTTTCCTGGGGAGCATCTAGCATTTCTTCTGATAGGTTTAATGACTTTATATGTGTCTTAATATATCATTTCACGTATAAAAGAGGCAAACATATCAGTGTCAGTGAGATAAAATATTTCATTTAATAAAAAATTTGAGAAAATAAAATGCTGTTTACATATTTAATAAATCGCACAGACATTAAAAATCATTGTATGTGAATTTAGTTCAAATTTTATTCTTTTATTCATCCATTCGCCCCAGCCGCTAAAGAGTTAATAAACGTTAATTTGTGGCTTGTAGAATTTGGTTTTAGAAAGTTATCGTGTACATAACTCCCCTAGAAGGCATTTTGGTAGTCCAATGTCTAGTGACAGTAATGCATTACATTGTTATACATTTAAAGTAACATATATAACTCTTACATCATAGTGGTGTATTGTTTAAATGCATACCGGCTGTTCCCAACATTTAAAAAAGTTTAAGGCAAACAGAATGTCGATAAATAATAGTTCGGTATAACTTGGTATTTGAAAAATAGGATTTGAAACTATAATAGGGTAACGTAGTTAACGTTCCTGCCAAATATAGGTCAGAGAGCTAACGTATGCCATTTTGCATCTTATATAATATGGTTTCAGAAAATTATAGTGAACAATATTTTCCCTGCTGTGTGGAGAGGAGGGTCTAGCTATTTGAGCTTTCACTATCGCAGAATTTTCATTTTGGTTTTGACGTCACTTTTCCATGTACAGACATCATTTTGAAGTTAATGTAACCTCTTTAAAATCCAGAGTCAGTGTCTATGCTCCGAATTCAACATGTCGCCAGTAAAATTACAACAACTGATCGAACAGTTCATGTTTATGCCTGCTGGAATTAATAACATTCCACTTTCAAGCCTTAATTAAGCTAAAAATGGGTACGTCACTTTGTGACGTTAAAACGCCAAAGAAAAATTGTAAACATCTTTTTTCTTAAACAGAATACATTTTTCTACAAGATAATGTATGTTTGAAACTTTTACCAAAAAATGCACACGGAAATACACAGCGGCCTACACTATTTGAGCCATGACATGAGACTTCCAATAATGTGGTATGTGTGACCAGCAAAGCCTCAGATCAGTCTGATAAGAGACTTTGCTAGTCGCTTGAACATTCTATAAGTGTTAAGCTACTGACTGAACACCATTTTGTGTTTCTAGTCATAAATGGAGGCTGCACATGCTCGTCTAAGTCTACACTTAACAAAATGCCACATTGTTGGAAATCACATATCATGGCTCATTTCATAAATGCCATGAGGTTATTCATTCTACTGTTCAGTCTGTGTCTTTCTGTGTAAAAAGACCCCAATTAAGTGCAGGTTTTGTCCTCATTGCTCTGCAGGAACACAGTGGCTCAGTGGCAGTGAGCTTGTCTAGAGACCGAGTGTTAGCGAGTTTGAACCTCACTGGCGGCACTGCTTTGTGTCCTTGAGCAGGACACATTAATTATTAATACCTGCTTAGTACTGGTTCAACACAAGAAGACTTATCCCAACATAACTGAAAAATTGATAAGTGGGAGGTAAAGAATCAAATCAAACAAACAAATGCATGGCTCTACTCTAAAGTAAGAGAGAAGGCAAAGATCATGAATCAATACAATCAAGTAACACACCTGAACCAGGACACCATATGGGAAAGTGACAAAAGCACAAGAAAATGTCACACACAAGAGAACCAAGAGGTCAGCCCTTTCCCAACAGGTGACCACAAGGCTACAATAAACAGATATCATAGAAGGCAAAAATAAAGCAGCCCCTTGGAATAGTCAGTAATAAAATTCCTGGAGGGCTTAAACTCCTGTAAACTCATAAACTTTTGCGAGGGTTTTATTTTCCCAAAACTTCACATATGCGAAGTTTCGTGAAAATAAAACTCTGTGAAATGACAAGTTCACTCTGTCGTTGACTGTTAAAGGTAAATAATTCCTTTGTCGCGTTTTTAACGTCGCAAATAATGTCTTTTAATGCCATTTGCAAAAATACAGTCAACCCTCTTTATAACGACACTGTTTGTTCCAAGCTATCTTTGACGTTAAAGTGAATTTGCTGTTATTAAGAAATTCTGACCATTACCAGATTTCAACATAATGATCATTTGGTAAAAGAAAATATTGTACAATGAATTAAAATGCTATTATTCCAAATGTATACATCAGTTCAATTTCATATTGCATCAAAATGCGCAAAGCCTCCCACTTATCAAGTGAGATAGAAACCTGTTAATGCAAAAAGACCTTGTTCTGGCAAAAAATTGTCTGACACATGGTAACAATTCTGTTATAATGAATTTATTTTCATTAGAAATTGTATATCTATACCCAGAATTTACAGTCGGTGTGGTTAAGTGAATATTCTGTTATAAAGAGGGAATTTTAATGGAAACAGATCCGTCCCCAGCAATTTTATGTCAGATATTGAATATTCTTTTATAACAAGTGACGTTATAAAGAGTTTTGATTGTAAAATTCTCGCAAAAATTTACAGTAGTTTCACATAAAAAAAATAATGTTCATCTAAACCTATTGCATCCAGAATGTTCAAAACCAAATGTAGCTTTGGCCAGTTTGAGTACATCAGGCTTCTAAAATGGAATCCTCCAATTGATGATCTGGACTGATCCACCCTAATCAGGGTTTGCACAGGCTTGAAAAGTACTTGTATTTTGAGGGCTTTCTTGAAAGTCCTTGAAAATATATCTGCCTTGAAAAGTACTGGAAAATCACTCAAAAGCCTTGAAAAGTCCTTGAATTCTATTATTTTCTGTAGGATTAGCACTGTTAATAGAGACCTAAATCAGCATATGCTGCACCAAATAATTTTACACTAATTTTCCAGTACTAATGTCTCCATTATCTCAGTTTAGCATTTAGGAAGTAGAATTTTAACGCTAAGGTCAGTAATTTTCATTAACTTTAAGTCCTTGAAAACTGTTGGAGAGGTCTTTAGAAGTCCTTGAGTATTCATCAGATTGTTTTAGTTTACTTGACCAAAATGGCTGCAACCCCGATATATGGTAAAACAAAATATGTTTTATTATAAGTTGTAGTTGACCTTGACCTATTTTAACATTATTAAAAATCAGGTGTGCACCTCAGGGCCTTCAAGTACTCAAGTTACTAATACTTGCCTGTATGAACCCTGCTAGTTGTACATGAATAATTTGCCCAAAATAAAACAAATAGATCCTGACCAGATTGCTCCTGAAGAAGCAATCAATTATAAATTTGCCAAAAGAGTAAACAAATAGTCCCTGATCAGACTGCTCCTGAAGGAGCAATTAACAATTGTCAATTTCCTCGGACCCAGTTATTTTCGGTCGGATCAATTGCCAAGAAATTGAAAAAATAGTCCCTGATCAGACTGCTCCTGAAAAAGCAATTAACAATTGATTTGCCGAGAAAGTATACAAACAGTTCCTGATCAGACTGCTAGAGTGGAGCAATCAATAAATAATTTGCCAAAGAAAGTTAACAAGTAGTCCCTGATCAGACTGCTAGAATGGAGCAATCAATAAATAATTTGCCAAGGAAAGTAAACAAATAGTCCCTGATCAGACTGCTAGAATGGAGCAATCAATAAATAATTTGGCAAAGAAAGTAGACAAATAGTCCCTGATCAGACTGCTAGAATGGAGAAATCAATAAATAATTTGCCAAAGAAAGTAAACAAATAGTCCCTGATCAGACTGCTAGAATGGAGAAATCAATAAATAATTTGCCAAGGAAAGTAAACAAATAGTCCCTGATCAGACTGCTAGAATGGAGCAATCAATAAATAATTTGGCAAAGAACGTAGACAAATAGTCCCTGATCAGACTGCTAGAATGGAGAAATCAATAAATAATTTGCCAAGGAAAGTAAACAAATAGTCCCTGATCAGACTGCTAGAATGGAGCAATCAATAAATAATTTGGCAAAGAAAGTAGACAAATAGTCCCTGATCAGACTGCTAGAATGGAGAAATCAATAAATAATTTGCCAAAGAAAGTAAACAAATAGTCCCTGATCAGACTGCTAGAATGGAGAAATCAATAAATAATTTGCCAAGGAAAGTAAACAAATAGTCCCTGATCAGACTGCTAGAATGGAGCAATCAATAAATAATTTGGCAAAGAACGTAGACAAATAGTCCCTGATCAGACTGCTAGAATGGAGAAATCAATAAATAATTTGCTAAAGAAAGTAGACAAATAGTCCCTGATCAGACTGCTAGAATGGAGAAATCAATAAATAATTTGCTAAAGAAAGTAGACAAATAGTCCCTGATCAGACTGCTAGAATGGAGAAATCAAAAAAAATTTGCCAAGGAAAGTAGACAAATAGTCCCTGATCAGACTGCTAGAATGGAGAATAAATAAATAATTTGCTAAAGAAAGTAAACAAATAGTCCCTGATCAGACTGCTTGAATGGAGCGATCAATAAATAATTTGCTAGAGAAGGAAAACAAATAGTCCCTGATCAGAGTGTTAGATCTGGGACTATTTTGTTTGCACACGTTTTTTCCTGTCTGAGTACTTTGGTTCTGGTAAAGCGCCAAGAAAAAAATGCATCTGAAAATGTCGTCTGCTGAAGTTGTCTGCTGCAAATAATTGCCTAGCATTACTGACGAATTAAGTATAGGATCAAACAGTGTGGACCCAGATCAGACTGCTCCTATAGGAGCAGTCTGATCTGGATCCACACTGTTTGTCATAGAGGCTTTTTAAACATTTCAGCAGACAAGAAAAGCAGACGACTTTTGTTGCGAATGGCGCATTGAGAATTTAACTTCTATTTCAAGCATTACTGTAAATGTTCTAAAATTTTAAACACTAAATTTTTTTTTTCGCTGTTCGTAATTTTAGAAATTACGTTTCAGAAAAAATGCTAGTGTTCGTAATTTTAGAATGTGGTCTTTATCATGGGCAAAATCGGTTTTTATGTATGTAAAAATGTGGTAGAAACGTGTTGAAAACATGGCGATATGATTCTGCGTTATCTACTGGTCTCTAATCATTTCTTATTAAAACCGCCGCTAAATTCTTGCGGACTGAGCCAGTAAAATGTCCAGCGCTTGCAGTAATTGCCAAGTCGATAGCCAGGCAAGTGCATGTTACGGTATGTCATTCAATTTACTTACAAGTCTAAAAGTCCACTTATTTAACTATTCGATAAGCCGGGTCTCCTATGTTCACTCGTCTCAGACTACTGATGCGTTCTTCCTTCAGAAAACCAAAACGCTTTCGCTCGCTCTCCATCTGCGCAAATGCTGACATGCACACGTAGTACAGCAAGCCACAGATCCAAAGTTTACTGACTATGGTACCCAAAGATTTTAACACTTAAAACGCCAATCGCAACAAAAGTCATCTGCTCTTCTCCTCTGCTGAAATGTTTAAGAAGCCTCTATGGCAAACAGTGTGGACCCAGATCAGACTGCTCCTATCTGGGTCCACGCTGTTTGCTTCTATACTTAATTGGTCAGTAATGTTAGGCAATTATTTGCAGCAGACGACTTCAGCAGGCAACATTTTCAGATGCATTTTTTACTTGTGGCTTTAATATTAAACTTCTATTTGAAGCATGTGTACAGCAAACCACAGATCCAAAGTTTACTGACTATGATTAACGCGGGAAACATATCCGGCGGGAAACAGAAAACATCAACAGGACTCACCAAGACTATGTCAGCTTATGGAATTGTTGGTAAGATATATCATAGGGCCAGTTAAGCAAAAAAAAAATCGTAAATTGCGATTATTTTCTTATCCATCATGTTTAAACATGTGTTTTGGGTGCTCAAAAGAACCGTCTCATTGAGACGGTTCTTTGGAGTACCCACAACATATGATTTGGTTGAGAAATAAGAAAAATAATTTTAGTTACACTCTCTTTTTTGGAGGCCTGGATATAAACGACAAACACAATTTGCAGAGGTTTTGCACGGTTCCGATTTAAAGACTTATCTATTGATGAGATGGTAGGGGCCTGATGCTTTGGCTGTTGTCAGGTCACCGGGGTTTACCTGTTGGATTTCTTTTGCTCTGGTATTCAGTTTTATGTACTGTTGAATCCTTGTCTTTGCTTTATCTCCTTTTTATATCTTAATTTATATGTTCTAGGAGATGATGCATGGATAAGTTAGGGGTCTTTCATGCAGACCAAACATCTATGTGTCTTGATCCACATCTGAACTAATGGTGAGGTTTGCGGGCCATGAAACCGGTTAAAGTCCTCCAGTCAAATATTTTTACTGACCGTTCAAAGGTGGTACTTCTTTTATGGATCATTTGTGTTATTTATATCTTGTGTTTGCCATGCCCTCGCTGTTCTTTGCTGCATTGTGGTCACCTGAAGGGAAAGGGCTGACTTCTTGACACTTGTTTGTGATGTTTATTGTGGTTTTGTTACTTTCCCATTTGGTATCCTGGGACAGGTGTGGTACTTGATTGTATCGACTCCTGATCCTTGCTGTCTTTCTTACTTTGATCAAGTTTAAGTCATGCTTACTGATGGTTTAACTTCGTTATTCGTAACAACAGAATCATCAATCATCACTATCCATGTTTATTTTATACAGGCCTGGTCTTGAGCCTGAGGTTATAAACTTTTTTCATGTTCAACTCAGCTGAGCATGAAATTTATCCTGCTCATAAATGTTAAAATGCCAACAATCGTTGGCATTTTAACATTTATAAGCATGATAAATACAACATCTGAGAGACTTTAAGCAAGAAACTTCTTTATTTGTGGTATTTTATAGTTTTTATGAGCAGTTGAAATTTCGTGCTTAGTTGAGTTGAGCAAGAAAAAAGTTTTATAATCTTCTCCTGAGAAACCAAACCCCGAGGTTATAAAACTTTTTTCATGTTCAACTCAGCTGAGCACAAAATTTATCCTGCTCATAAATGTTAAAATGCCAACAATCGTTGGCATTTAACATTTATAAGCATGATAAATACAACATCTGAGAGACTTTAAGCAAGAAACTTCTTTGTTGGTATTTTAGTTTTTATGAGCATTCGAAATTTCGTGCTCAGTTGAGTTGAGCATTAAAAAGTTTTATAATCTTCTCCTGAGGGACCTGGTATGGCTTGTCTGACTTGTCTTCCTCATAGACTAGTGGCCCTCTCTCTCAGAGTGGCTTAGAGGGTCTGTATAATTGGTGCCAAGCTTTACTTCGTCAGTCCTCACCACTTCCATCCAAGTTTTCTTTGGCCTGCTGGGTCAAATCAGTATGACACAAACACATTAACGAGCCTGTGCATGAGATTTCCAACAATGTGGTATGTGTGACAGCAAAGCCTCAGATCAGCCTGTGCACACGCGCAGTCTGATCAGAGCCTTTGCTTGTCCCTTGAATATTCTATGAGTGTTAAGCTACTAACTGAACACCATTTGGAGTTTCTAAGCTTAAAGCTGCATAATCTGTAACTTTTGATCTTTTAATTTTAGAACTAATGTTTCTATTTTTCAAGAACACAGTAAAAAAAACTAAAATTCAGGTATACATTTTACCAATTCGTAAATCTTAACAAATTATCAGTATCAAAACAACAGCATTTATGTTAAAATTAACTGTCTATAATTATTGGAGGGACGCAAATAATTACCAAAAAGAGAAAAAAACACCTGCTTTATAAGATAATTCATATTTCCGTGCAGTTTTCAGCTATAGTAAACAGATTTATTGTGAAAACATAACGTATTCTACTTTTACAAATGATTTAAAAAGAAAATAAAAAATTTCGAAAAATATTCATAGTTGCAGACTTAGTCTCTTTAAAGTGATTTTGTATTGAGCTGAGGGCCAATACAGCTGACTGAGGACCTATAAATGGACCAATACGAAATCACCTTATTAATCACATAATACATAGGTCCAGTTAAGCAAATATTTGAGCGTAAAAATGCAATTATTTTCTTACCCAGTAATCTAAACATATGTTTTGGGTGCTCAAAAGAACCGTCTCATTGAGACGGTTCTTTTGAGTACCCACAACATATGTTTTGGTTGAGAAATAAGAAAAAATAATTTTCAGTTACGCACATTTATCTGGAGGCCTGATAATAGTACAGGAAAAACTCTTGAGCAACCACTCAAAAAAGACCAAAAAATTATTTTTCAAGATCGATTACCGCATAATGCAGGTCAAAAGTATTATATTGCTCCAATGGGAGCATTCTGCAATACTTTCGACCTTCATTAAGTAACCATTTACCATTAAGACCTTTGTTTTGTCTATTTTTTAAGTGGTCACTTAAGACGGGTTTTACTGTACTGTTTCTTCAAACAAAGGTTCTTGTCTAAATTTCTAGGATTTATTCGATTCCTGGAAGGCTACTATATCATTCTAATTACTAAGCGTGAGAAGGTTGCCCTGTTGGGCTGGCACTCTGTGTACAAGATAGAGGATACAGTGATGCAGTATATTCCTAACGACAGTGTGAGATACACTCACCCGGACGAACAGAGATACGTGAAGCTGTTTCAGAGCGTTGATCTCTCCAGTAACTTTTATTTCAGGTGGGTATTTGTCGTCTGCTAAAATGTTTTGTTGCTATTTGTCGACTTCGGAAATTTTTTGTGGGTATTTGTTGTCTGCTTAAATGTTTTATGGGTATTTGTCGTCTGCTGAAATGTTTTGTAGGTATTTGTTGTCTGTTAAAATGTTTTGTGGGTATTTGTTATCTAAGGAAATGTTTATGGGTATTTGTCATCTGCTTAAATGTTTTATGGGTATTCAGGTGGGTATTTGTCGTCTGCTGAATGTTATAGAAGCCTCTTTGATGAACAGTGTAGACGCAAATCAGGCTGCAGAGCAGACTGATCTGAGTCTACACTGTTTTAGGAGTTATTTGATCAGGCTCTACATTGTTTGTCGAAGAGGCTTTTAATAGATTTCAGCAGAAGACAAAACAGACAACATTTGTTGTGATTGGAGCTTGTTAGATTAATCACACTGTGGTCATACTACCAATTTGGTGATCGTCATCCACTCCAGTGTTATAGTAAAATTACCGTCAAATAAAGGCTGACAAAAATGAGAACTTTCGAATATGTTTGCTTTGAGATTGCAGCCTCTAGTTAACAACCTCTGTGTTGTCTTGCCAAAATGGAGATAAAATCAGATTTTAAATGTGTGTTTTTTACAATTATATTAAAAAATTGTCAATTACGGTTTAGTCGTTATTATATGGTTTTGTCATTGATTAATTATCCAGGATGACAAAACCGTAATTAGTTATTTCAAGCCTAGACATCAAACGTTAAAAGTTTTCGTACAATTTTAAAGCTAAAAGATACAATGTGAATTCAATAGGAACCCAAGCATTTTGGCGCATTTTAGCTGTGATTAAATGAAGAAATTGAACATGATGAGAAAGTTACCTTAACACCTGAATAAGTGAGGAAACCTAAATTTCCGTAGTGGTATGACCACAGTGAATCAACCAAAATTTATCTTTTGGATTTACCTTCAAGACTTGAAGAATAAAAGAAATACTAGGGTTCAAATAATGCTACACCAGCATTAAATTGAAGGGGTAACCATGTTTAGAAAACAAGTTTCTTTTAAAGAAAAAAACTAAGATGTTTTGAATTCAGTGTTAAATTACAAGGGAAGCAACTCTAATTTATGATCAATTATTACACCTGTAGCTTCAATTTTAAGCTACATGTACGACAACTCAACTATTATGAAATGCAGCCATTTTTTGTAGCAATACACTTCCTCCTTTACAATATGGCAAGTGTTCTAAAATTTGGAAAACGTGTTGCCTGCCGAAACAGCAAAAACAAACAACACAGACCCAGATCAGACTGGGTCTTCCCTGTTTGCTATTCTAACAACTATTTTGTGTATCCCAGCCTGGTAAACCAACATTTTATTTGAGAACAGAAAGAGAAAAGTGTAAGAGTGAGTACCAAAAAATTAATGTTCTTACTTCTCATCCAAAACATATGTTGTGGGTGCTCATAAGAACCATCTCAATGAGACGGTTCTTTTGAGCACCCAAAACATATGCTAAAACTGATGGGTAAGAAAATGTTTACAATTTTAGCTCAAAAATTCTGTTTATCTAAACCTATGATTAACCATAGTAAGAAAATTCTTGTTCCATTCTTTATAAAAGGCAAATGTACTAATTTTAGCCCTTAAAGGGCCAAGAAAAAAATGTATTTGAAAATGTCGTCTGCTGAAGTTGTCTGCTGCAAATAATTGCCTAACATTACTGACAAATTAAGTATAGAAGCAAACAGCGTGGACCCAGAACAGACTGCTCCTGTAGGAGCAGTCTGATCTGGGTCCACACTGTTTGCCATAGAGGCTTCTTAAACATTTTAGCAGAAGAGAAAAGCAGACAACTTTTGTTGCGATTGGCGTATTAAGGGTTAAAAAATTACTTTCAGTTATAGCTATGATCTGACCCACACTCTACAGTACAATATGGCTCCTATCTCATGTCCCCTGGTTCCCAATCCACAGTTGTCTAAGGAGTGGGCGATGGAGACCAATGGCGACATAGATCCTGGGGGTGGTCTCAAAGTAAAATTTGAAATGGGAGAGGAAGCTGAGGATATTTCTATACCAGATGAATCAGAGAAAGAAAACACAGGTTATATTATGACAATATCATTGCATAATTTTTGTTAACCCATATACGCCTAGTGTCCTTTTCATGGGACAGGGACAAACATTCTAACATACTTGGCCTATAGAGTCAATGTTAAAAAGTGTGATATATCAATAATTCACAGTTTTGAAAACGCGAGGAAAGTGCGTGCTATCTAAAGTCATTTTTTACTAGAAAATGATGTCATTTATGTTGTTAGACGGTGTAACATCGTTTTTATGCTTGCACGATGTTACAGATACACGTAAATGAATGCGATGTAGTCTAAGTATTGACGGGAGTTCTTCAGTGCAATGGCGGAAACTTGGAAGAATCTGAAGACATCAAATGTGTTTTCGTCGTTTATTGTGTGTTAGAATCGAAATAGACCTGCCCCAGTGTGTGAATTGCTGAGCTGTCTGTCAGTTGTATGAAGATAAATCACTCGCGCTACGCGCTCGTGATTTGATCTTCTTTACAACTGACCTCCAAACAGTGAATTATTACTCAACAATTTTTTGCTAGAGCTGATCTATTTCTTTAGTACAGACGTAGATCAGATATCTGATCAGGATCTTCACTGTTTCCTTACAGAATGTTTCTGAATTGGAAATAGCCTCATCCAAGTGATAAGCATGGAAAAGTCCAATTGGCTTACTTGAGTAAATATTGTCAAGAGTTAGGATATTGAAGAAGACAAGCGTGCGAGGGTCATTGCTAATATTACTAAGGACAATTTTTATTATGCATGATAACTGGTCTACAAAGGGTTAAGAGTTAAAGAGCACATGGTCATCAAGTGACGTCTTTGTTATGTTAAAGTGACGTCATCAAGTGAATTGCATCTTTGCGTATTAAGGGACTTCTGGAAGATTATTTTTAGATTTAAAAAACAGTGACAAGCAGGAAAAACACTTCATTATTCATGTGAGGATAGGATAGAAAAATCTGTCCCTCGGGATTGCTGTTTGTCATCACTCGGCAAGCATCGTCATGCCAAACGGTGATCTTCGGGACAGATTTTTCTATCCTACCCTCACACTCATGATAGATTCTTATAATATTAATACATGTTATTTCATGCGGAAAATTCTATGTTTATCTTGACCTATGCTTACATCAGGGTTTTTATTCCAGAAAGCGGTGGGGTATTCGGGATCAAGATTAAGCCAGAGTATAGGTTTGTGTGGAATAAATATTTGCTAGAAGCGTTTGAGAAACAGGTGCACCATGATTGGGTTCTCTATGTTGTTTATGGATTTATAGCTCAGTCAAGTATCCTTTTCATATTGGCTCTTTCGATTGTAAATTGCTGTGTTAGGCTCTTTAGATTTGGGAAAGTAAAAAATTGTAACCAGTAAGGTACATGTACAACTGTGGGTTGACTTTTACATGGATGGGGAAATACCGTGCTCAATTTGTCAGACTTGATCTAATGTCAATCGGACAAATGAGAAATTAGAGCTGCTGTGGTGTAGCGGATAAACCACTTGTATTGTAAACAAGCGGTCTGTTTGATCCCCGCTTCACCAGTCTGTCGGATGAGACTTTAGACTGCAGCCCTGTCTCCATATGACCTTAGTTGCACAACACAAACACACACTTGCACAAGTGAGAAATTTCTATTTACTTGTCCTGGGACAAGTATAAAGAAAGTTAAGGATTATTAGATTCTGTTTGCAGTAGAAGGTACTGTCCTGCCAGCCAAGGGTGACAGTGAAACCATGTTTTGTTTACAAAGTTATAAGGCACTCATAATGGATAGATTACTTGAGTATTAATCCTATCTGCAGGATAGGATTAATACACAAGTGATCTCTCGATTCGCGTTAGCTCAAGTGGAGTGTACAAGTTAATGTTTTACTTAACGTTTGATAACAAACATTACGTCACTGTCACTCTTGGTTGGCAGGATAGTACTGTAATTCTGTTCTTTCAAAGCATTTAAATATAGAAAGAAAGTAATTATATTTATGTTCAAGTTGGTTTATCCCTTAATCTGCTGAATAAATTTATTTAATATGTGTAGCATATTCCGGTTTCTAAGCAAACTGGTTCCATGATTTATTTAATGCTTCTCCTGCCAGTCATGACTTTTGTCGTCCGCTCTCTTGTCTGTTTATGTTCTTAGGTAGCCTATATTGCAAGCAATATGGACAATGAGATCTGTATTATATATTACTGGTTATTATTAAAGACTTTCTTTAACATGGCTCAGATGTTTGTGTGTTTGGTAAACCAATCTATATAACATTGGTGGCCAGGAGGTCTAATGAATTTGCTGGTACCCGCTTCCTAAAGAGAGGAGCCAACAGTCAGGTAATATATTGATTTGATCCTAACTTTAAATATTTTGCATGCTGGTTAATTTATCATGCTTTTTGTTTTTGTCTGCACACTTTTTTTAACATAAAATTTAAAAAAACTCTTTCCGGAACACTGTCGGGTGTTGAACAATCTAGATCCAAATCAGGATTGCCGTTCTGTCGGTCCTGATCTGGGTCCATACTAGTGTTGTATCGATGATCGATTATAATCAATGAGAATCGATGATCAATCTAAAATTTCTTTCAATTCTACTAATCGATTGTGTTTGGTAATAATCAATTATAATGGAATAGATTCACACCTGACCTTCTTGCAGGTTACTAGATCTATTCTAAATCTGCAACTTTGCTACAAGAAAATACTATCCATAAATTCAAAGGTTTATAGAATGTGAGGAATAAAGAAATAAACTGTAGCCTGGTTTAGTGGTTTGCTGTGTATTCTATCCACTTTAAAATCACAAATAAGAAGTCTTCAGTGTAATCCAAACCCATTGTATGCTAATGACACCTAAATGTGTACTTTAACAGAATGAAAACTGATGAAATGCCACAAAATGGGGCATTTCATCAGGGTTTACACTGTTTGCTATTAAGGACATAAAAGATCTTCACAGAAATAAATATTTATTTGGGAATGATAACCTTTGACCCCTTGATGTTTGCAATGGACCATCCCAAGTTTATTGCTTCAAACCAGAAGGAAAAATCCATAAATGTATAAAGGGTTTAAAATGCCAATGGCTGTTAATTTGAGATTGCTATCAGGACCAGTTGTGGTATTTGATACTGTACATAAAATAGCATGACACTGACGCTAACAATTTTTTTAAGATTAGAGTTTCAAGCAGTACAAGGGTGGACATTTTATGGGATGGAACCTGTGCTTCCCTTTCATTTGATAATTTCCGATTATAATCAATCGAAACCTCCTGACTGTTTATTTTCGATGATCGATTATGAAAAATCCAATAATCGAACAACACTAGTCCAAGCTATTCACAAAGGTCATCAACAGATGACAAAAGTTGCTGCTAACAAGGAAAGAGTTAAAACACTGGACCTAGACCTTCACTATTTCATATCAATCGGGAAAGTCCATCAGAATTCGAGAATCTAATCCAGCCTTGGGTGTACGTAAGGCGCATTACACATAGTTCTATGTATGAAAAAGCTACATTTTGTTCACCGGAACTGGCGTAAGGAAAATTTCTGTAGCATGATGGTTCACCCCTACAATAATCCATTTTTCTGAATACACTAAGAGTTAAATCAGCAGAAAAATTTAAGTTTATGTATTGTTCAATAAGATATCGCTATAGCGATATTTTATCGAAAAAATATAAACTTCATTTATAACCGTTTGTTTTGCTGCAATCACGCTTGTTATTGTGTTGGTATGGTTGCTGTGACGTCAGCGTCACTTTATGTAATGTCAGCACCGCGTTATCAAAGTTGATCCTCTATGTACATCAGAAGTCTGATTCCACGGAATTGGCCGAGGGAGTTCCGATTTGATTTCATATGTGTAAGAGATTTTGTCTAGGCCTTTTTGGCTGGCAACTAGTGTTCAAACTTTTAGAACACTTACCATGGTTGAAAATGTTAATTTATGTATCTTCTTGTGATTTTTCAGGGAGGTGTTGCTAATGAAGTAGAGACAGAACAGATAGTACATGATGCTAGTGTTACAAAGCTAGACAAAGGGAAGATATCCTCTTTTGTCCAGATGAGAGGTTCAGTACCTGTCTATTGGTCACAAGATAACACGAAGATGATGGCAAAACCTCCTATTGAATGTAAGTCAATCAGTCTTTGGTACTGATTCCATGCAGGTAAAATCATTCTTTAATCTTTATCTTATGACATTGTGCCTGGATGAGATGTTCTGCCATGTTCTTAAATGGATAACTACCCGTGAATTACTTTGTAATGACATCCATAAGAACGTTTCATACATAATAAATAAAAGGCAAAGTTTTTCATGACTACAGAGATGCCAACCATTCCGATTTTTGCGGAATTGTACCGATTTTCAAAGCCGATTTCCCCATTACGATTTCGGACATCAAAATTCCGGCAAAAACAATTTTAAAATGGTACTAGATAAAATAAAGGAAATTACTTCTACCTGCACACCGATATGGAGAAAATAACTACTGGGTAGATAATTGTTCCCCATCACCGGTAGTAAAATTAGATTTAGACTGGTTTGTGCATTGTTTATTGGAAAAAAGTTACCGTAGTGGGTAAAAAGTTGCCAGACAGAGAACCCACCTGTCATATAAATCAGAATGGCTTCCTATGCAAAAAAAGTTGTGTTATGGAGAAATTCGTCACAGATTATACAAGTCTTTTGCCAATACTGAAGTCACTTGAAGGGCTGGAGAATATTATGCTTGAAGTTAAGCTATCAGCTATGCCTTTGGGCGGGAGGAATAGGGTTCTGTACAGAGATACATATTGAAGCTGAGTGCATTACGTAACATATTTTACAACATTTATGGCGAAATATGGGGCATTCCAGAAATTATCCCAGATTCCTGAAAAATGTCTTTCATATTCCTAAAGGGCGACATTTAGGGTTGGCATCTCTGTGACTACCATATGCATGTGAAATAGATTTAGTTATTTCATCACATCAGAAATACACCTTTAGCTAGGATCAAATGTCACACAAAATTTACTTATTTTCTTTTTACCAGTGGACCAAAGAGACCCCTATTTCCATACAGCTGGTATACATTTTAATAATTGTCTGAAGAGGCATGGTGCCCCCATATTGCTGCTCAATCTTATTAAGGTAAGATATTTTATGGTTTAAAATTTAATCAGGAATTGCTCTAGGCAGTTAATTTTAAGAATCCCTGGGACTCTCATATCCTTACATTAAGGTAATAAATCAAGGGGCCTCTTTTGATTCATGAAAGGGGTTATTTGGAAATATTGGTAGTTTATCAAAATCTTTTTTCTGTCATTAAAAGTCAATCCCAAACAGTCAAGTGTTTAGACAGTAATAACAACATTCAAATTGCAGAGCATAATGAGATTATGAGCCATCTCGTCGAGATTCATGCTATTTGCCATTCTGTTTTCTATTTTAGCTTAACTTATTTAAGCAATGGATCCTTCCAAATTAGTATATGGTGATGGAAGAGTTTGCTTATAGACAAAGGAAAGAATGATTGTTAATTTTATCTGTTCTTTGGTTTTAGCGTCGTGAGAAACGCCGACATGAGAGCCTGTTGACGGAAGAGTATAAAAATGTGAAATGTTTCTTGAATCAGTTCTTGCCTCCTGAACATCAGATGCTCTATATAGGTTTTGATATGGCGCATTATACCAAAAGGTAAGTTGTACTCGTAACCCTTTGTCTTCCATCTGGTTTTGATAAAATATTTACATTTTCAAAGCAAGCCTTTAATGAATCTTTAGATTTTGAAACGGTTCATAGCCTCATGAATGACATATATTCAGGGTGCCCACCCGTCAGGGAAAAGTCAGGGAAATTTGTTTTTCTTCAAGGTCAGGGAAAAGTCAGGGAATTCTGTTAAATGGTCAGGGAAATTAGAAAATCGTCAAAGGTCAGGAAAAAGTCAGGGAATTTTAAAATCATGTTTGGTTAACCCCTCAAAAATTAAACAAACAAATATGAGATGATGACTTTAATAGTGTTAGGGTGAATATAATATGCAATCCAGTTGTTCTAATATATATGTATCTTTTTGGCTATGAACTGTTATTATAATCTAAAACCTAAAGTTTGGTCACATTGTTTTAACTCACCTGAGTTAAAGGCTCAAGTTAGATATTATAATGAGTATATTGATGGTCTGTTGTTGTTGTCTGCTTCCATTTTCAAAGGAGTATAGTTCTGATCAAATTTAATGTAAAACACATATGGTAGCTAGGGGAAAGGCTGCCATGGGTAACATAAAGCTCCCATAGACTTATAATGGGACAACTTTAAAAATCTTCTCTGAAGTGGCTGAAGCCATAAGCCCCACAGCTTGTTGATTTAATTTGTAGCAATATCTAGTGGTATTCTGCCAATCAAGCCCCTGGGGTCAAAACTGGCCACACCCTGGGGGCCATTATCTTATGTTGACTATAAATGAAAAAAATACTCTAAAACCATGAGGCCCACATCTTATATATTAAGCACATGTAGCAATATTTAGTGATCTCCTACATAAATCTTGCCAACCATGTCCCTGGGGTCCAAATTGGCCATGTCCTGGGGGTCGTTTGCTCCCATTTACACCTGTCAAAATTCCCCTAACAGCTCAAGTAAGCTGTATAACATATTAACAAAATATCCTACACAACACAAAGTTATGTATTGTTCTTTTCTGACACTCTTGCTTCCTTTTGTGTGTCATTTTGATTTAAGCACATATTTCTGATGTAAAACTCATACATTTTGAGGATTTAGTTTGATTTATGTCAGTATTTATAAAATGCGGGCGTATGAGATGACTGGAAGGGGAGGAGGCGAGCGGGAAAGCGCGGTAAAATGGTCAGGGAAAAATGAATTTTTGTCAGGGAAAGTCAGTGAAAAGTCAGGGAATTTCATTTCAGACTAAGAGTGGGCACCCTGTATATTTGATTGACAGCTGCCAGGCTCACTTGCTCGTGCATTACGCTTCTAACATCAAATTCATTTGCCAGAAGTGACACTGGTGTTGTGAATGACAGCGAGCCAAACCTGAGTCCCAAGTGCAAAATAAGTCTCTTGTTTGCTCCATTTGCTGTCCGTGTTCACAGCTTTTCTGTTTTATACTCCAACAAAACTGTTAATACAATTACAAATCAAATACAAAACTGTTTTTTCCCTGAATTATAAATTATTTTTTTTTATATTTTTGATATTTATAATTAAATCTAAACATAAGTAATAAATTCAATTTATGAAATCATGGAATCACCTTGGTGAACATCATTTTTGAGGGTTGACTAATCCTGATGTTAACTGAAAAAGGATGCACCAATTATTTTGTTATTTGACACTGCATGTCTCTCTTTTCATAGTTTAATATAAAGTCTTTTCATATTCATAAATTTACTCAGAGCAGATGTTCCTTGTGGGCACACTAGTTCAAGACTCGCTGAAGTCATTGTGTTGTGTCCTTGAACAAGACACTTTTATCCACTGCTTAGTTTTCATTCAACCTAGGAAAACAGTAAATCATCCCAATATTACTGAAAAATTGAAGACTGGGATGTAAATCATCAACACAAATATCAACACGAACAAAACCACTTGTTTGAGTTAGAAGTTGGACAATAATGAAATATTGACTACAAATTTATTGTTTTGATTCAATACTCATCATCAAAAATATATGTTGTGGGTACTCACTAGAAATGTTGCAGGAAGACGTTTCATTTGAGTACCCACAGCAAATCTTGATAGGATATAATGCAAATATAAACTATTTAATCTGAATCCATTGTTTCCCAGATTTGCTTTGACTTAACTTTTTCCTTGCTAGCGGTGACTCGTCATCTGCTGTAACCTTCGCAAACAGATTGGACCAAGATCAGGACTGACATGTTGTCAGTCCTGATCTGGATCCGAACTGTTTGAAACTCTGATGATGTTCCAGAAAGAACTTTGTGAAAAAGTTAAATTTTAGTTTCAACAAAATGTCAGCAGTCGACAACAAAAGCATACAAAACTTACCCAGTATGCAAAGAGTTAAGCAGGTACAGTAAAGCCTGTCTAAAACGACCACTCTCAAAAAAGACCAAAGATTGGTTTTCAAGACCAGTTATTGCTTAATTCAGGTCAAAAGTATTGCAGAATGCTCCAAGGGGAGCATTCTGCAATACTTTTGACCTTCATACCATTTGTCATGAAGATATTTGTTTTGTCTATTTTGGAGTGCCCGCTTAAGTCAGGTTTTACTGTACTTTAGTTATCAGGATTTGAGAAGTCAAGAGTTAACTGTACATGCATTACTTTCTTCTACAGTAAAAGTACCAATGTACTGGTGAGACTTGCAAGAATATCCAAGAACTGTGTGAAACAGACTGGTTTCTATCTACACTCACCCACCATGCCTGAAAACTTTTGGCAACAGGAACAGTAAGTTTGTTTTTATCCCAGTCTAAGGGACTTAACTCTCAGGTCACAGAGACCATTTTATGCTTTTAAAAGTTTACTAGCAGAAATAGCCACATTGAGACTGCACATAAAAGGCTAACATGTGACAATAGTATGGTCAAAAATGATATTTCTCATAGAGTACCCATAACTTGTTTTCATGGAGAAAAGAGAAAAACAGTTATCTACAGTAAACGTTCTAAAGTTTTGAACACTAGTTGCCTTTGAAAAGGCCCTGACAAACAGGACAGACCCTGATCAGACAGCTTTTGAAGAAGCAGTCTGATCAAGATCTTTCCTGTTTGCCTTTTGGATAAGCATTTTGTGAATTCCAGCCCTGATAACCAACAGTATATTTGAAAACAGAAAGAGAAAAGTGTTCAAAAATTTAGAACATTTACCATACCAATATCTCTATATGTGTATTCAGCATTCAGAATGTTCATTAGTTTGTATTATCCATTCATCTGTGTTCTATCCACTGTACAAAAAGACATATCGCCTCACAGGAGGCACTGTGTTTTGTCCTTTAGCAAGACACGTTATCTTCACTGCTTAGTACTGATTCAAACCAGGAAAACATCCTGACATGACCAAAAAATGTTGACTTGGACATAAACATATACTTAAGCAGAAATCCTCTATGTACATTTATCCTATGACTTTGCATTGAGACTGCACATATATGATATATTAAATGTCATTACAAGTATTAAAATCGATAAACCACTAATGGTTCACATACTTTGTAACATTATGTAAAGTTTTGTTCTTGAGCAAGACACATTAATCCTTGCTTATAACTGGATCAACCAAGGAAGACCCGTCCCAACATAACTGAAAAAGTGTTGACTGGGATGTAAAGAATCAAATCAAACAAACAAAACACTATGTTAAGTGTGGGTTGTATGCACCTTTCTATGGTATGTACCCTACAGTCTCTTTACAACACCCCTCCTTACAACATGGTTTTGGATATAACAGTCATGTTGTGGCTCCCAAATTATTTTACCATGAAATTTTACAAAATAATTATAGGAAAATGAACATGAAATGGTCATTTTCTTAATACAGTAAAACCTGTGTAATTCGGCCACTCAAAAATAGACAAAACAAAGATCTTAATGACAAATGGTAGCTTAATGAAGGCCGAAAGTATTGCAGAATGCTCTCTTGGAGCATTCTGCAATACTTTTGATCTGCATTAAACAATAATTTGTCTTGAAAACCAATTTGTGGTCTTTTTGAGAGTGGCCGTTTTACACAAGTTCTACTGTAATTCCGTTTTAAAATTGTTCCTTTCCAACACAATTGACTTACCGTATGGTCTATTTCTATGGCCCAAAACCTAGTGTTATAAAAGGAACTGCACTGGATGTATATTTTCTTATTATAGATATGAAGGTGTGAAAGGGTATAAAACAAAGACTGGTAGTCTACAGACAGGCCTCGTGAGAACAAATTGTGTAGATTGTCTTGATAGGACCAATACTGCTCAGTTTGCTGTCGGCAGATGTGCCTTAGCTTATCAGGTTAGTCACCTATCAATTAATATTTCTGATAATTTCATTCAAAACTCCTCTAACCAATTCATAGTAGGCCTTGGTCAAAACCCCTCTGCCCAATTCGAATGTAGGACAAAACATCCCGGGACAAAACATCCCATGCCCTTTTTTTGCCACATTGGACAAAACACCCCGCATCAATTTGCCACCCTGGACAAAACATCCCATGCAGTTTTTGTCACCCCAGACAAAACATCCCATGCCATTTTTGCCGCCCCGGACAAAACATCCCATGCTACTTCTGCCACCCCGGACAAAACATCCCACACTCTGTTTAAAGCCTATGAAAGTGCATAAAACATCCCATTTAGTTAATTGTCACTATTATTATTGATATTCTTAATGTACCATACCTATTGAAATGATTGGAGATCAAAGGTAGATAGATAATTAGACATATGTTTCTCAATTATAATAGTTTGTTTGACCCAAACTGCAAGTGATTTCTTTTAAGATGTAATTGGCTTCTTAACACAAATTTAGTTGTTTGTCACAAGAAGATATAATTATCTTTAATTAAATTCTATTTACATTGTGAAACTGCCTTTCAATCAATTTAAGATCTAGTTTATATCATTTGGACAGTCATACTAGGGCATTCACTGCTAGTACATGTCATAGTAGATGAAGGTCACAAATGAGACTTACCCTGAAGAAGCAGTCTGAGTATGGGATGTTTTGTCCGAGGTGGCAAAAATGGCATGGGATGTTATGTCTGGGGTGACAAAAAAGGCATGGGATGTTATGTCCGGGGTGACAAAAACAGCGTGGGATGTTTTTGTCCGGGGTGGCAAATCTTTGTGGGATGTTTTGTCCGGGGTGTAAAAAAATGACATGGGATGTTTTGTCCCGGGATGTTTTGTCTGGCTCCCGCCCAATTCATATTAGGCCTAAGATGTATGTAAGGCATAGAATTATGTATGAAAAAACTGAGTTTTGTTAGCTGGTACTCGCAAATGGAAAAATAGTTTGATAGCCCAAGGAGTTAGCTTAATTAAAATTCATTATTCTGGCAACCCAAAGAGTTAGATCAACAGGTTAAATAAGTTTTTATTTTTCCATCATATATTGTTATAGCATCTTCCTTTCTAAGACATTCATTGTACATGTAACATGTTGTAACCCAGTGGCAGATCAAAATGGGGTTCCCTTGAAATTCCCTTTGAGATGAAATTATTTCATCTTCATGGAGAATTTTCAGAAAAATCTTGAAAAATAATAAAAAATCAGGTATAATTAACAAATCAAACCCCCTTATAAATTTGAACCCCCTGTCAAGAAATCCTGGATCCGCCCATGTAACCGTCTATTTCACTGCAATTGAGTTGGTATGGTATCGATGACATTGTTCTCATGTGATCAAAGTAGATCCTCATTGTACATCTGAGGTCTGATTCAACAGAATTGGCAGATGAGTCCCTCATGCCGATCTTTTTTGCTATTTTTTAAGCAATGCAACCAAAATATGTTTTGGTAATTGATTGAAAATAGATATTTGTACATAGGGCTTTATGTAAATTTCTCTGCAATGGATACCATGGTAGCAATACAATGCAAGTAAAAGAGCTAAAAATTCTGACCTTTACCCCATTGAGGTTTAAAGTTAATTATTTTAGATTGTATTTTTCGATTATATTGGAACAGTTAGTAAAGTTGAACGACATGACCGGGGCGCATAGCGCAGTCGGTAACGTGTCTGGCAACAGATGCGAGTCTGACTGCAGATCCAGGGGTCGCGAGTTCGATCCCTGACCGGTCCCATACTTTGGTGGTTTTTGATCATGAAATATTTTCTACGGTCATTCTCCTCCCTTCCGCTGAAACATTCAAGAAGGGCTATTGTCAGTTACAAACGAAAGTATGTGCACCAAGTACTAGATAACTACTTGTTCAAGCTTGCCCAGGAAAAAAGTGTGGTAAGGTGAACTGACCGTCCCACCATGACCATAGCTCCTTCTCAAATTATATGCATACCACAGATGCCAAACTCAAACCGAGGCTGAATGAGTACAGATGTAAACAATGGCTGCCTGAGAAATATGTACTTGTATTATATATGAATAATGCTTTGAAAACAATTAAAAATACCTTTTAATCTGTTAATCCTGAACTCATGTTATTTTATTATTATTCCCAGAACACATTAAAATCCTGTAGAGTGGAATGAAAAAAGCAAAACTAGTTCAAACTCATATACCATAGTTACCAAAATAACCAGTTTCGGCACGACTAAGTGTGTAAGAAAATAAAAATTTACATTTATATCAAAATTTATTTTGCCCATTTAAGCCTAGGGTCCTTTTGTGGGACAAAGACAAACATTGCAGACGCCGATCAGATGCCATAGAATGTGGCGTCTTATCAGGGTCTCCACTGTTTGCTTCCTCAAAGTTCTACAAGACTTTTGATAAACATAAAAATAAAATACAAACCATTAAAACGGAAATGGACTGGTCCAATTGATGATAATGGGAATTTCCATTCGGCTTTAATGAGTTAACCCTTTTCATCATTTATATTTCAAGCAATACCCCCACCACACACACACACACACACACACTAAATTCTATCCAATAAACTAGACGTATTTCAAATATTAACATGTATATTTATAAAAATTGAGGAAGCCAGCTAATCTGGGTCTATACTGTTTTCAAATTCGGATATATCTGGGTTCATCATGATAAGGATCAATCGCAGACGAACATATACATGTACGCTGCTTTTGGGTGAATTTAAGCATTTTTTTTCTAAAGCCATTTTTTCAACTGAAAGGGTAACAAAATTTGAAAAAAGCAGTTTATTTTGGAAAAAAAGCAAAAGAACAATAAACTCTTTGAAATATGATCAAATTTGTACCCAGTTGGTAGCTCAGTAGTATGCTGAAGATTAAGCGCCCCTGTTATGCACCATTCTTCTGTCGAGATTGATTGTGTACTATTTACTATAGGGATCACACATGATTTTTCATGCATTAACATTTGCCTGGTCCCGAGGAAGCTGTTTAACACGAGGCCGTTGGGCCGAGTGTTCAAAAATCGTCCGAGGGACCCGGCAAGTGTTAATGCAATGAAACAAATATGTGTGATCGTTTTTCTTGCATATTTTCCCTGATTTCAGCATAAACCACGCTGAAAACGTCGCTTAGACATTAAATATTCCATTCCCTACACTTGATTTCTCAAAACAAAATGGCGTCAGCGTCAAACTTTCGAACGTCATTACGTCGCAACAACGTCATATATACGCTTGCAACGTTTTCGCGTACGAAAGCGTCGGCGAAATGATCAGTCATGGCCGCAACGCTTTCCAGTGTAACG
Organism: Loripinus fragilis; assembly: GCA_964019695.1. NCBI lineage: Eukaryota > Metazoa > Mollusca > Bivalvia > Lucinida > Lucinidae > Loripinus > Loripinus fragilis. The sequence continues at coordinate 85,902,481 of OZ026517.1, forward strand.
TCATGCATGCAAATAAGGGCCCAGTTTAGGCTTTTTCAAGTAAAAGCCATGTTCAAACAGCACGCGAATCTCATGACTTGAACATGGATTTTGCGGCTTCAAACAGCTTCCCGTAACAAATTCCCATGCAAGAATAGTCATTCCTTTCTTATTCACATAAGTCACAAAGTCAACAGTGGTGTGTTCAAACATTTTAAGGCAGATGACTATGCTGAATGACCGCTGGTGCTTAAAAGGCTAAAAGAGGGGGTCCATATCAAGTGACTGCGTTTTTGATTGACCAGCTGAGAAGTTCTCACGAAGAGCTATTTAGAGACATAGAGATCACAAAGCTTTCTGATGGTATAAAAATCTCAGATTACCATGCACCTGTGCATTTTGGCTCAAAGTCTCAAAACCTCCATCTATATGAAGTGATAGAAATATTTTTTTAAAAAAAGATGTCAGCGTCACCCTTTAGACCTTAGCAGCAAATCTTCCAAACAGGGAATGATTTAGGTGAAAAGTGAGCAATATTAGAGACTTTATGGTATGGCTGAAAGTGTTGGAGAAATATTATATCTAGTATAAACATGTGGTTTTCATCATTTTCTGACTGCTTACAAACTTAGAAAGAAAATTAATTTTGCGTTTTTAGACCATTGAACATGTATGATTACATTGCAATTACTACTTCAAGAAAATTCTGTGTCGTTTTAACAGAAAGTTATTTTACTTTGGCCTAAGAGCAAATCAAGATAAATGTCTGAACCAAGAAAACTATTCCATTCATGAAATTTGCCTTGTCACAAGAAAACCTGTCTTTGGGGTTGCAACCAGGTAAGGCTCAAACCAGCCTGTGCAGCTACTGGCTCGAACGCTGAAATTAGCAGGTAACAAATTTAGATATGACACTGGCGGGAGATTGAATAACAAAGGCAGCTGACCGAACTGTACAGATCTGCTGGCTAGTCTGTTGGTCTGTGCCTTTATTTGTCTCAAGCAACAAATGACGGTTTTGTTTTCTGGCTATAAAGTACAAATGATTTGAGGATGCAACAAATGTGTGTTAGGTCTGAGAAATAAAAGTGACTGACCTTTCAAGTCATAAACACATGAACTCAAGAAATACATTCAGTTTCCACCAGAAGAAAGCTTATGAGATTTAATTATAAAGGATTCTGCAAATAAAATATGAATGTGAATGATACAAAATGGAACTGAATGAAGATCTCTGTTGTGTAAGAGCCATGATATCTCTATAGACGCTAAATCAGCTGTTAGTAGCTTACTCATTGAGCCTCGTTCTGGATTATCTGATTAATATTCATGAGGAATATTAAGAAAGGAGTATAGCTTTTGACTTGGGACTTAAAGCAAACAAACAAACGTTTAACAAAGTTTTCAAATTACCTGGCTGAAGCACATATGTCAAGCTCTATCCTGTTTCATTCTTGCTGGTGGATTATCCTATACATATTGATACAATAAGTATGGATTTGTCCATTTTGTTTATATATTTCTGTCCATGAAGATTGTTTTTATCTTCGCAAACAGTGCACGCAAACAGTGCAGACACTGATGAAATGCTGCCTTATGCCACCTTAATATGTATTAAAATTTCATTACAATTGATTAAGGAATAAATAAATAATGGCGCTTTTCTGCATACTTTTTATCACCCTTATATATACAGTAAAACCTGTCTTAAGGGGCCACTCAAAAATAAACAAAACAAAGGTCTTAAAGACAAATGGTAGCTTAATGAAGGTTGAAAGTATTGCAGAATGCTCTCAGCGCCCTAGATAAGCTTTTGGGTCAATTGGGTATTTTCGCAACCTTGTTATCCTCAATTGCGTACTTGCAAAAACCAGTGCGTATTTTCATATTCTTTTACGCCATGTTTTTTTTCTGTGATGACACGTTTTCTCATTGCATGAAGCCATTGGGAATGTGCTTGCATGTTTATTCACTCCCATGGTCTGCCTTTCTAAAGTATCAAACTAGCGGATTTTATTGTACCTGAAGCAAATCTCATCCCCTTGTTGACATTCGAGTGTGTACAGTTTGCAAAGTTTCACTTTCATCATAGTGTTTTTACACGAAATAATTGACTGGGCACTGATATTTTATTCATTAAACTGGGGTTATATTGCGTGCTTGCTAGTAAAAAAAATCAATACCCGACTGGCATTTGTTTATTGCCCAAATGGTACGCAATGACATCGCATGTAATTGCATACTGATCGTTAGAATTGCTTTTCGGTACGCACACATTTGATTTTAATTGCTTTCGAGGATTTTAATTGTGTATTTACGCAAATAGGCTGCTTATCTAGGGTGCTGGCTCTCTTGGAGCATTCTGCAATACTTTTGACCTGCATTAAAGCAATAATCGGTCTTGTTAACCAATTTTTGGTCTTTTTGAGTGGCTGCTTAAGGCAGGTTTTACTGTGTATTGATATGTGTATGTCTTTTACATCAAGCTTTATATTCATAGAGAAAAGATTTTATTTCCTACAGTTATGTGCCCTTGGAGTGCTGTCAACACCAGAGGTGGAGTTTGATACAGACTGTTTAAAGTAAGTCCAGTATACCATCCCCATTGAAGGGAATGGGAGCAGTTGTTTTTATTGCGGATCATTTCACAGGCCTCAAAAAAAGGAGAGGGTGAAATTTTACATTTGAGCTGCAACATGAGATTTTTAACAATGTGGTAATGTTTGACCAGCAAAGGCTCAGACCAGCCTGGGCATATGCGCAGTCTGATCAGAGCCTAATCTAGTCACTTGAATATTCTATGACTGTTAAGCTGCTGACCGAACATCATTTGGAGTTTCCAAGCTTTAAATGGGGCAGCACAGGCTGGTCTGTGTCTACTGTCTACACTTGTCAAAATGCCACATTCTTAGAAATCACATGTCACAGCTCCATTTTTCTCATTTCTCAACAAGTACGTTTGCATAACTTAGTCCATAGTATGTCATATTGGCAATCTGACTTCTATAACATCTTTAGTGGAGTTGTGAGTTTGAGCCTGGAACTGCCCACATACTTTTATATGGTCATAGGTCCAGATAGTGAATGTTTTACCATAAAATTGTAATTATTTTATTATTGGTAAATTTTAAACTGTGTTTTGGTAGCTCAAAAGAACCGTCTCGTTGAAACAGTTCTTTTGAGTGCCCACAACATATATTTTGGTTGAGAAATAAGAAAAACAATTTTCTATTGCACACTCTTATCTGAAGGCCTGAAGAGTGAGTATTCTCACATTACTGCTGATTCAGGCAGAGTAGTTGCCATTAACATGTGGTTTAGATTATCTTTAGAATTTCTTTTATTTTTTCTTTTAATTGCTAAAAACTAAACATTTTATGTAAGGGCACAGGGATTTACAGACTATTTTTTGTTGATTTTCAAAATAGAGGTTCTTGATTGATGGGAGTTAGTTTTTTAAAGATTAAACAAAAGATATCTACAATTGTATTTCTCCTTTTCACTTCACCTAAATACCTCTGAATATGTGTTTATGAGCTTCTTTTTTCCATAAAATAATCTCATGAACATTTTTTGGAGTTTTCACCAATGCAGGTTAGAATAACTATACTATGAAACTAGTGCAGCTGGCTTTATCCTATATTCTTTTCTTTATAAGACTAAAGGGTCATAAAATGGCAACTAGACCAGTCAAAATGTAAAACAAGAAGGGTCTACTTTAATCAATGAATTGATTTAAACAGAATTTTCCATTTGACGAAATCTCAAAATTTTCAGGATTTATCTCCTCCAAAGAGAATTTTATCCTTAAATCTGGCTCTTAAATTCCTAAAACTAGCATTTAGGCAGCTACGTAAATAGTTGATAATAAAATTGTGTTACATCAGGATCCTGGAGGAGCTTTATGAAGATCAGGGTGACACAGTAGCTTTACAGTATGGTGGGTCACAACTCGTCCACAGAATAGAAGGCTACAGGAAAATAGCACCATGGAAATCACATTCCAGAGACATTATGCAGACATTGTCTAGATACTTCAGCAATACATTCTCAGGTAAAGTCTTTGTCTCTTCTCCCCTGTATAATGTAATTTACAGTGGGCTTTCTCAATCTAGAATTATATTTAGCTCTCTGGAAAGTCTAATAGCTGTACAAGCTACATACAAAATTTCAAGATTCTAGCTAGCTAGAAGCTGAGCAGATCAACTTTAAACCTGGTCACAGACCATGAAGTACAAATGAGCCATAAATTGACAAAACCAACAAAATGAGTGTCAGCAGAGGGAAGACTCATATCAGCCTGGGCATCCAGCCAGTCTGATCAGTCTTTGTTGTGTGCTCAGTTGGTAATTAAGGACCAAAGCTTTCTTCATGCAGAGAGCAAAGACTCAGATCACACTTAACTGATTCCTAGGCTAATCTGAATCTTCCACACTGTTGGTTCTTCCGGCCTCATAGCATAATAGGTAGCAAGTCTGATTGCTAATCCAGGGCTCGTGAGTTTGATCCCAGCCTTATCCCATACATTCATGGAGATTGTGAAATATTTATACCCCCGCAAACTTTGTTTGTGGAGGGTATACTGTTTTCACGTTGTCCATGCTTGCGTGCATCCGTCCGTCCGTAACATTTTGTTTCCTTAATATCTTGAAAAGTCATTGGTGGAATTCCATCAAACCTTGCAAACATAATCATATATACGAGATAAAAACTTTTAACAAAAAAGTAAGGGCTAGGGGCCAATTCTGTTATTTCCCTTTGAAGTTCAAAATGGCTTTTTATATAGAGGCTTATGCTATTATAGTCCATACACGGGCCAATCAACTCCCACCACAACTTTCGATGGAGCATTTTGATACTTTGCCTATACAATGTAGACACATTGAACATATGCATTAAGGAGTTTTATTAAAAAAAATAGTTTAGACAAAATGACAGCTATGAAAACTTAGACAAGTTTTCCCTAATATGGCTTTTGTATATGCACAGATAGTGCCTTCATGGGCCGATCAACTCCTACCACAGCTTTTGATGAAAAAATTTGATACTTTGCCTATACAATGTAGACACAATTAATATATGCATGAATGAGTTTGGAAAAAAAAAAATTGACAAAATCACAGCTATGAGAACTAAGACAATTTTCCCCTAATGTGGCTTTTGTATATGCATAGATAGTGCCTTAATGGGCCGATCAACTCCTACCACAGCTTTTGATGGAACAATTTGATACTTTGCCTATACAATGTAGACACATTGAACATATGTATGAAGGAGTTAGGTTTAAAAAAATATTTTTGACAAAATGACAGCTATGTGAACTTAGACAATTTATCCCTAATATGGCTTTTGTATATGCATAGATAGTGCCTTCATGGGCTGTTCAACTCCTACCTCGGCTTTTGATTAAGCAATTTGATACTCTGCCTATACAATGTAGACACATTGAACAATGCATGAAGGAGTTTGGTGTATAAAAAATTACTTTTTGCAAAATGATAGCTATGAGAACTTAGACAATTTTTCACTAATATGGCTTTTGTATATGCATAGATAGTACCTTCATGGGTCTATCAACTCCTACCACAGCTTTAGATAGAACAATTTGATACTTTGCCTTCACAATGTAGACACGTTGAACAGATGCATGAAGGAGTTTGGTTCCAAAAAAAAATTAGGACAAAATGACAGCTGTGAGATAATTTTTCCGATATAAGCCTTGAACTTTCAGATGTGAATATTTTTGTGTATTTTATCTTAACAAATGTTCTAGATTGCAAGCTTAAAGATCATTTTCACAGATTCTACTGAAATCTTGTTTTCAAAACTAAGGTCTGCTGGTTTGAACTATCACTTGTCAAAACTAAGTTTTTTCACTGACCCTTACTGTGCATTGACCTTTTTCATTTCTATGGTCCTTCTCCTCTTTTCCCTGATTCAAGAAGAAGGGTTGTGGTCAGTTACAAGCAAAAGTATGTGCACAGAATACTGGGTAACTGCTTTGTCTAAGCTTGCCCAGGAAAAAAGTGTGATCAGTTAACTGACCATCTTGACATGACCATAGCTGTTGACTGGGACGTTAAACCACAAACCAAACAAAAAACAAACACCGCTTGTTGGTTTTCTCATGCTGTGGCTCAAATATGTTTTACAGATGTAGAGAAGCAGCAGGCAACCAACGTGTTTTTGGGCTGGTTTTTACCCAAAGAAAACCAGCCTAATATCTGGGACCTGGCTACAGACTTCTACCTCCATAACAAAGAAGCAAATGGGGTACCAGTGGAAAGAAGAAGGTACATGAACATGTTTCTGTCCATTAAAATAATGAAATAGCATTTTATATAAGGAATATGATTATTGATTGAAATATTGATGATACAAAAACATTAGAAATCTACCTATAGCTGAAAATTGACCCTTTTAAAAAAGTTGTCTGCTTTTGTTGTCTCCTGAAATGTTTCAGCAGCCTTTTTGACAAACAGTGTAGACCCACATCAAGCTGCTACTGTGATATCAAGCCAAAAACAATTTTTCTCTCTAAAAAATATGTGATTTTAAAGGGTCAAATAGAACTTCCAAAAATGAAACAAGTTTTGGACTAAATATTTTAGACAATAAATAACAATTTTTGCAAAGTGTTCTAAATATAATCTTATAAGGGATGATCTGAAAACTTTGACAATTTACATCATTTTACTTTCTATCTTACACAGCTATACAAGTTGGTGTGAGCCTGAGGTTTTTGAAAGTCTTCCATTGCCATATGAGGAAGGTAGGATTATTCAGACCACTCTTGAATCACATTAAAAATTATCAAGAAAGTAAAACAATTGTGGATTCATGACTAAGACTGCAAAGGCAGTGGCTGATCTAGAGAGGGTTGTAGGGGTTTACTTGAACCCCTGTTTGAGATCATATTATTTAATTTGCATGGGGATATTTAAGAAAAATTAAATAAAATCAGCTGATGGAACCCCCCATTTATACATCTGAACCCCTTTCCAGAAATTCTAGAACTGGCACTCATGGCTGATTAAAAAAACACAGAGGGAGTACATGAGATTTTGGTACTTATTGCAATTTTGAGCAGCAAAGGCCCTGTCAAGCCTGTGATAATGCGCAGTCTTGACAGAGCCTTTGCTGATCGCAGAAAGTAGAGAGATGGATGAAGGCGGCTGAGGGAAACATTTAGGTCTCTAGATAACTGCACATGCCTCTTTAAAGGTGTTAAGTATCAATTTCATGTGCGCTGAATCAAATGCTAATATTTACATTTTCAAAGCAAGCCTTTAATGTATCTTGATTTTTGCAACCATTCACAATCTCATGAAAGACTAAATATGATTGACAGCTCCCAAGCTCACTTGCCCATGCAATACTCTTGGACATAGACTTAATACACCAGAAGTGACACTGTTGTTGTGATTGACAGTGAGCCACGCCTGATTTGCATGTTTGCTTCATTTAACTGTCTGCGTTCACATTGGCTGTTCCGCTTTTCCGTTTTACATTCCAACAAAACCATTAATATGATTACATATTAAATACAAAACTGTTTTGTTTCTTAAATAATAAATAATTTCTATATATACACTGAAGGACTTTAAAAACGCAAAAAATGAAAATTATTATTGTTTGCGTCCAGAACATTTTTAGCCTTCTTTAACAGATAAAAACTTATGGTAACGACACTCTGCTTCTATCTATAGATACCCAATACTTGTGTTTTTAAAGACACTTGTCACCACCAGTTACGAATCGCAGATTTACTGTGTTTTGCACATGGCGTCCCCACGAATTAATGAAGCAAAACATTCAATCATTTAGCACGTAGCTTGTAACTATACATGTATAAAAAACACAACAGCTTTAGTTTAATAGCTTTATTATTTATGCCACGTTTGTCTGAACATGAACGACCTGGTGCAATTGGAATGTTAAAAGCTGGGTGTGTGTTTCTGACAACGCCAGATACCATAATTGGCATGCGTCAACTAAACAGCTCTTCAGAGAGCGTTTCCATGCTACTGGGACAGTTAATGATCGACACAGGTGTGATTAGCCAAGAATGGCAACCGCCGTTAATATGCAACTTACTTGGATTGTGTATCGACGATATTTACATCAACGATATCCATTCTGGCCGGCTACTGTCAGTGCCAGACAAATAGTAGGGCTCCAAGGGTAATTTGTTTTTCGATAAAAAATATTTTATCACATTTACTTAAAATAGTGTCCGATTTCTAGACAAAGTTAAAATTGCAAATTTAGAATCATAGGGTGACTATTGCTCTAACATTGTTTATTATTTTGACATAAAATTTAAAACATATTTTGCTGACATATTGATGTTCATTTTTGCCAAATCTCAATAAAATTAATGCATTAAAATTTAGTAAATATTATGAATTTCGATTTTTGTGTTTTTAAAGTCCCTCAGTGTATATTAGATATTATAATAAAATGTAAATATAATTAATAAATTCAATATTTGGTCTGCTCATGGAATCATGAATATTGGGTTTTTTGCAAAGTTAATGTGAAGCCCTTTGGTATAGAAATTCTTATCTCACCTCTTTTTATCTCACCCAAGATGACATATCCCAGGTTGGGAGTAAAAAACTTGTATCTTTGATTTTCACATTTATCAGGAGAGACAAAAAACTGAATAACTTTTACTAGGAGTGTCCTATATTGCTGAAAGTCAGACAGGATTATAGTTAGTAACATCCTAATTCACTGTTATTGGTGTTTTGAACTTCCAATAAAGATTTCATGGTGATTATGAAGTTTCACTTGAGTTACCTCATTTTGACCATTTTTGCGCGAAAATACATCCAGTTACGAAATTTTGAGCATCTTTTTCATGGCAAAACCTCATATCTCGGTAAAATGAGCACCAAAATAATGGAATTTTTCATAGATACGATATTTTGAAGCATGATTGATGCTTTTAAGGGGGTTCTAATTGGTCTAGAGCTACGAGAATTTGACAGAATGTGCGCCATGCGTTTGGTATTCCCGCGTTGACAAAAAGTCAATTTGGTAAAAATCAGAGTTACGAGGTTTTGACTCCCAACCGACGATATATGGTTTTTGCATCGGTTGTATTTGTTTCATTGACTCTCATAAATATAGTGGCCTGTAATATCTTGTTATTATTTTATTCTTACTCTGCAGTATCCAAGGGTAAGACTGACTGTATTGCTCTGAAGACATCCCCAGACAATGAGAAAGTGGACAGCTTCTTCGAGTACTACAGACCATATGTATTGACCAATATGATGGAGCTATACAGTTTTGGAATGACACACTCCATCAGGTAGTTAACTCTGTCCTTGCTAGCAATGAGTTTCATCGTCAGCTGATAATAACCTTTGCATACAGTTTGGTCCCAGATCAGGACTGACAAAATGTCGGTCCTGATCTGAATCCAAACTGTTTGTCACTCTAAAAGTGTTTCTGAAATAATTTTTTGAAAACGTTAATTTTGAAGAAAGTCAGCAGATAACAACAAAAGCATGAAAAAATACTCAGCATGCAAAGAGTTAAAGCTACTACACCATCCCAAAAGACCATATGGGCCAGCCAATGAGATAATGCTACTTATCATACGTGTGTATGCGTAAAATCATTCTCTAAAGTGTCATGCATAATGTTGGCTCATTTGAGCCATGGCTGTTTGCAGATGTTATAAGTACCAAAATCTGGCTCATTTTTTTCTGCCTTGACGGATAAGAATATAGGAGATTTTAGCCTGGAATAGAAATTCTAATCTTACCCAGGCTGTCACATGTGGGCTGTTCATTGATTGTATTAGAACTCATGCACTTGCTTGGCAAGAGATAACATCGAAAATCACCGATCTGGTGAGATTTTGTTCCTAATAAGCACCCCCTCTTTTTAGCTCACCTGTCACGTAGTGACAATACGTGACAAGATGAGCTTTTGTGAGCGGTCTTTGTCTGCCGTCCGTCTGTTAACAACTGACTTAAATGACAACTCCTCCTAAACCCCTGGTCCAATTTTGAAATAATTTCACCCAAATGCTCATTTGGTAGCCCTCTACTAAAATTGTTCAAATTATTCTGGTCCCTTGCATATCTAGGTCACTGAGGCTAAAAATAGATTTTCGAGATGAAAATTTTAGAAATCTTCTTGTCTGAAACTGGAATACCTAGAGCCTTGTTATTTAGTGGTCCTTTACCAAGTTTGCTCAAATCAATACCCCTGGGGCCAAAAATGCCTCGCCCCAGGGGTCAAATGTTTTACATTGGCTTATATAGGGAAAACCTGAAAAAATCTTGTCTTAAACCACAAGGCCTAGAGCCTTGATATTCGGTATGTAACATCACATAGTGGACCTCTACCAAGCATATTCAAATACTGCCCCTGGGGTCAATAATGACCCCCACCCTGTGGTCACATGTTTATCATAGGCTTGTATAGGGAAAACATGAAAAAATCTTCTTGCCTGAAACCACAAGGCCTAGAGTCTTGGTATATGGTATGTAGCATCATCTAGTGAACCTCTACAAAGTTTGTTCATATTATACCCTTGGGCCACAAGTTGGCCCACCACACACTCCATCAGGTAGGCCATTAACCCTTGTCATGCTGAATCAGGATTTATCCTTTTTTAAAACACTTTAGATCCTGATCAGATGGCTTTTGAAGAAGCGATCTGATCAAGATTCACGCTGTTATCTACTCTGATTACAACTCATGGGTGAAAGTTTTCAGGATTATTCCTGAATTCAGGATTTTGAGGCTGACTTTCCAAAGAAAGTCAGCCTCAAAATACTGATTTAGGCAGAATATAATAGCTTTCCTGATACATTTACAGTTTATCTAAAGGCAATTAACCATTTATATGCTTGAAATATTAATATTTTGAAGGTATACTGCAAGTTTCTGTAATTTGAATTTCAAAAGTTAAGGATTTTGAAAATTTTGAACTTTCACCCATGACAACTGGAATGCTGCTTGTGAACATGATAAAGATTTGGGTGGAGTGTAGTAGATAAAACCAATCAGCATGACAAGTGTTAAAGCATGACTACACATATGCAATAGCCAATTTAATACCAAATTTTTACGACACGTTCTGATTAGCTCCGAGCCCTCCCGAATAGAAACAATCTGGCCAATCATGAAACATTCCAACAATGTTACCTATATCTAAATATGCATTGCAGATACCCAATGTTGACAAGTGAAAACATGCCAGTTTATGTAATTTTCGGTTATATTAGGAATTTTGATGCTAGATTGACTTGATAGCTCGATGCCACACTGCAAATGATGTTTGAAATGTTTACATGAACACCGACCCAGTAAGTGACGCCGGTGCTGTGGGGTACTCAATATTTACCTCAGAATGTAAACAAGTACAGATACTGTTTGAAAATTCATAAAATTGGTTTTTGAGGTAATATAAAACATACAAAACGTTGCTAAGTGCCCCTTACAACTAATCCTTAGTTCTCATACAATATATACAGGCCTGTTTGCTTACAAAACAGAATTTCCTTTTGTATTTTGATGCTGGCCTCAAGCACATGGCTACTCTGCCTCGTGGTAACGGGACAAATTTTCATTGGCTGAGGTAGTCATGTGATATAAGTGCATGTGACTTGAGTCTTGAAAGAAATCAGGAAAAGTACGGAAGGCCTGTGAAATCAGCTATATGTACCAAAATCTCATGAGCTTGCTCAAATCTGGTAATAAGATTTCTCTTCTTTCTTCTCCAGGAATTTTATGCCTAGAAATTCAAAGGTTCCCAGCCCGTTTGCTCGCAGAGTAGTTCTTGATCAGACAAAGGAGAACAGGTATTATCACAAACTTTTCCTTCATGTATTAATCATTATCCTGCCACTAATCTTTTGTCCTGAAAATGTTGTCTACATTTTACATCTGCAGCATATATTCAAGTGCACATCAGACTAGATTAGGGAGACAGTGGCTCAGTGGTAGAATGCTTGACTCGATACTGAGGGGCTGCAAGTTCGAGTCTCACCGGCGTCACTGCATTGTGTCCTTGAGCATGACACATTTATCCTTGCTTAGTACTGGTTCAACCTAGGAAGACCTGTTCCAATAGAACTGAGAGATTGTTGACTGGGACATAAAGAATCAAGCAAACAAACACAACTAATCTTTTGTCCTGAAAATGTAAGCTTTTTTATCTGCTTAATATATTCAACTGTACATCAGACTAGAATTTTTCATGGAAGCAAACAATATGAACCCTGAACAGACTACTCCCATGGGAGCAGTCTGATCTGGGTTCATGTTTGCAATATAGGCTACAGATGAGAGGAGCAGATGACAAAAGTTCTGATTGGCGGGCTAAGGGTTAAAACTGTTGTAAAAATTGTGTTCCTCAAAATGTGTGCAAATAGTGTATATCTGCTTTTGTCATATGTAATTATTAAATGGTGTATCTAATATTGAAAACAATTATTATATTATAAAACTTTTATAGCTAAAAAAAAGTCTGTACATGTCTGTGTTAACATATGTAAATAGTTATTAACATTTAAAGTGCCAATCACAACAAACATTGTCTGTTTTGTCATTAGAAGCCTGCAACAAATGGTGTAGTCTCAGATCAGATTGTTTCTTTGGGATCTGTTCTGGGTCCACCTGTTTACCTCTATACTTACATCAGTAAATATTGTTAGCAAATATATTTAGCAGATGACTTAAGCAAATGACTTAAGAAGACAACATTTTCAGATTTAATTTTTGCAGGCACTTTAAGGGTTAAACTGTGTATCTAATAGTAGAATTATTGTAACCCTTTTTGTATTCAGTGTAAACATTTTTTAAGTTGTTTGTTTTTGTTGGCTCTTGTAAATATTGAATCTGTATAGAAGAATAAACCACTAGAATGTAAAAAGTAAGTCTGTATATAAAGGAATCAGTTATCAGTGTAAATATAAAGTCTATATCTGTAAGAGTCAACCAAAGTTGTAAATATCAAATCTGTATTTAAAGGTATATTCCTGTCCTATAGAGATCATTAAAGGATTAACTGATAAGGGACAGTTTCAGTTTCTCACTGGATTAAAGAGGCCTCAAGAGGGGAATTGCTTGTATACAACACAATTTCTTTCACTAAGATAAATATCAATATTTTATCAGAAAATACCTAAACCCTTCATGGGACCACTTTATTGCCCCCTGTAAGGAAGTCATAATCACCTCATTAAGATTAGTCTTTGATCTATCTGGAAAGCCCTCAGGCAGTGGTAACACTTTTATTGTCTAAGAATTTAGGTTTTTAATGGAATGACAGTATAAATATCAGAATCTGATGATATAAAAATCAGTAGTGTGCATTATTTAGAGGATCTTACATGAGTACTCATGTTTTATTGAATTTATTAAACGAGTTGGGGAAAAGAGATAAAATACAAGGCTTACGGAGCATTGTATCTCTTTTTCGCAATGAGTTTAATAAATTCAATAATACAAGAGCATGAATGTTAGATTCTATTTATCATATGACATTAAGATTACTTTGAAAGTAAGAAAGAGGGCAAAGATCAGGAATCAATACAATCAAGCACCACACCTGACCCAGGATACCAATGGGAAAGTGACAACGTCACAATTAGACATCACAAATGAGAGCCAAAAGGTCAGCCCTTTCCCAGCAGGTGACCACAAGGCATCAACAAACAGACGTGCATGAAAGCATAACAAATCAACACAGAAATAACATAAATGATCCACAAAAGACGCACCGCTTTGGAATGGTCAGTTAAAATATTTTACTGGAGGGCTTAAACCGGTTTAACGGTGCACTAACCTCACCCTTAGTTCAGATGTGGATCAAGACATATATATGTTTGGTTTGCATGAAAGACCCCTAACTTATAAATGCATCAATCTCATTTCTGCTGTAAAAACCGTTATAATTTTGTCCTTATGTACGCAACGATGTTATGGACATCATAGCATTTTCCGAAAATCTGTAATCCACTAGTGGTTTATCAATTTTATTGCATGGCATTATTTCACTCCCAGACACGATGTCATGTGATAAATAGGAATCAGCTAATAGTGTAAACATTGAATCTTTAAACATCAGATCAACCAGTTGTAAAAATATTGAATCTGTATAGGTATCGCCCAATAGGGTAAATATTAATTCTATATTTAGGAGTTGATGACTAGCATGAATACTAAATCTGTATATATTGAGGAATAAAAAATAGCATAAATAATAGATATACATGTATTGACCATTATAGTGTAGACAGTAAATCTAATGAGTAAATTCTCGTCTTATTCAGATTGAAACAGAGACATGTACCAATTGGCACACAGGGCTCCAGTCTAGGGCTTAAATAGGGAAACCATATTCATAAAGTCTTTTACAATTGAATACTATTAAGGCTTTATGAGTAACTTTTTTTCACTTGCTTGAGTACATTTTTTCTGTAGATAAAACTATGCCCTCTACACAAAAATGGAAAGGTGTACATATTGGTTTCAGTGAAGCTAAAGCAGCGTCCATGTCCACTTCACTACCGGGCCGCGTAGCGCAATCGGTAACATGTCTTACTGCAGATACGTGTCTGACTGCAGATACAGGAGTCACAAGTTTTATCCCGGCCTGGTCCCATACTTTCGTGGAGATTGATCAGGAAATAATTTCTACAGCCATTCTCCTCCCTTCCGCTGATTCAAGAAGGGTTGTTGTCAGTTACAAGTGAAAGTATGTGCACAGAGTACTGGTTAACCGCTTAGTCAAGCTTACCCAGGAAAAAAAAGTGTGGTTAGGTGAACTGACTGTCCCAACATGACCATAGCTGTTGACAAGGACGTAAAGAACCAAACCAAACAAAAACAAAAATGTCCACTTCACTAATGCTTGCATTAGCTCTTTACCTACTAGTGTCGTCTGCTGATATTTTTTGCAAACAGTTTGGACCCAGATCAGGCCTGACAAAATGTCAGGCCTGATCTGGATCCATTCTGTTTGACACTCAGATGGTATTCCTGAAAGAAATTTTGGAAATAGTTGATTTTGAAAAAAATCAGCAGACGACAAAGCATGAAAAAATTTCCAGGGAGCCAAGAGTTAATAGGCCTAGCATTCAATTCTCCGACATCTCATACTATAGTAGATTTAAGCATAGCATCTTTTTTGTGGGACACAGGCAAACAGTGCAGACCCAGATCAGACACTGCAGAATGCGGCATCTGATCAGGGTCTCTACAGTTTGCTCACAGTCTGTTCCATTAAATTTCAAATAAAAATTGAATATACCACCTAACAACCCCTAAAATGGAAATGGATTGGTCCAATAGATAAGGATGGGAATTTCATTCGCCTAAATGGGTTAATAATGCTAGCCAATAACTTTTATAGATGTATTACTGTCACTGTTTTCTTGATATTTATTATATTTGTATGTCATAGGTCTCCACAGTTAGCTTACAGTCTGTTCCATTAAAATTCAAATAAAAATTAAATATACCACCTAACAACCCTTAAAATGGAAATGGACTGATCCAATTGATAAGGGTGGGAAATTCCAATCAGCTTAAATGGGTTAATAATGCTAACCAATTTTATAGATGTTTTATAGATATCACTGTTTTCTTGATATTTATCATATTTGTATGTCATAGGATGGCACAATTTCGCAGAGCTCATAGCAGGATATTTTTCATGACTGAAAGGTTTGATTTTATTC
Organism: Loripinus fragilis; assembly: GCA_964019695.1. Classification (NCBI taxonomy): domain Eukaryota; kingdom Metazoa; phylum Mollusca; class Bivalvia; order Lucinida; family Lucinidae; genus Loripinus; species Loripinus fragilis. The sequence continues at coordinate 85,918,176 of OZ026517.1, forward strand.
CCTTGTCATTCCCATCAAGAGCTATATTCCTAATTATCCACTGCTCATTAAAACCTAATCCTCTTTAATTTCCAGTCAATCTTATCTGGACCATATGTTCAGATTAGCAAAAAATATTTAAAAATGAGTGTAAAGGTGTGAATATATATCCATCAGTTTTATAATTTGTTCAGGGTGCTCGTCTCTTTGAGACGGTTCATTTGATTACCCACAACAATGTTTTGATTCATAGATAAGTAAATTCATTTCAATTATCCACTCTTATCTAAAGGCCTGTGGATCAATGGCTTGACTAGCTCCATTAAATATTAAGCCATTGAAGATTCCCTTAGGAAAAAGTTAATTGCCTGACATCAGAAATGATGAATAGCGATTTATTAACCCTTTGTATTCCTGAAACCCCTAAATGAGTACCTTTACAAACAGTGAAGACCCAGATGAAATGCAGCATTATGCTGCATTTCATCAGGGTCTACACTGTAAAGGTAAAAAGGATCTTCGGACAAAATAATACAATATTTTTTGAAAATTTTAACCTGACACCCCTAGATATGTACAATGGACTATCCCAAGATTGTTATATCAAACCAGAAGGAAGAATCCATTTGTATACAAAGGGTTAAAAGTATACAATAAAGGTGGATCAAAATGCTTGCACTCGGAATCTCAGAATATACCCTGTTATTCCGGAACGCTTTTTCTCAGAAAGTTAGAAAAAAGAGAGCACACAAGGCAGAATAGTTAAGCTTTGTTGTTTCAGTTTTGACTTTAAAAGGACAATTAGACCATTCATTCCCGAAATTATCTGTAGGTGCAGATAAAGAACTTTTTTAAGCGTCAAATTGTGAATATTTTTTATCCATCAATTTTAACATTTGTTTTGGTTACTCAAAAGAGCTGTCTCTTTGAGAAGGTTCTTTTAAGTACCCACAACAAATGTTTCGTTGGAACACAGGGAAGCCCAAGCTGACATGGAAGAAACTGATGGAAAGTGACTGCCGTGAATGGAAGCTCATGACAGTTGACCCCCAAGAAAGGAGCACCTGGAGATCAGGTGTGAGATCTGCTATGTGTGCAGCCAGCAAGTTTCATCTGGATCTTAACTGTTTGTAAAAGTATCCATTTAGGGGTTTCCTGTATACAGAGGTTTAAGGTTCCAAATGCTCAGGCATACTGTTAAGGAATACTTTGAATGGATTACAAACTGATTTTTTCATAATTGTACATTTAATTGTGGATAAAGAAGCACTCACTCATGGAAATTTTATGACTGGTCCTAGAGTAAGATATTTGCTTAACAAGCTGTGACATTACTGTAAGATTCTGTCGCAAGTTTCAATTGGTTTTGTCATTTTATATCAGATAATAAGAATTTCAACAGAGAATATAACCAAACAGTTGACATCAAGGTGTTACACAGTGTTACATGTGTTCAATTCAACAGAGAATATAACCTTACAGTTGAAATCAACGTGTTACACAATGTTACATGTGTTCAGGCTTTTTTAGCTCACCTGAGCTGAAGGCTCATGGGTGAGCTAATAGTATACCAGTGACTCCGGCGTCCGTCCGTCGTCTGTCAACATTTTCAAACATCTTCTCCTCTGAAACCACTAGGCCAATTGAACTCAAATTTTATATGGAGACTCCTTAGGACGCGGGAACGAAAGTTTGTTCAAATGGTCCTGGTCACATGACCAAGATGGCCGCCATGCCCATATATGGTAAAACCCTTTAAAATTCTTCTTCTCCAGAACCAGAAGGCAGATGACCTTGGGACTTGGTATGTAGCATTAGGGGTGTTTGGCCTACCAAGTTTGTTCAAATGATGATCCTAGGTTGACCTTGACCTACTTAACGTCAAGGTCAAGTTTGCTTCCTAATGCACATAAATGGGATTTTTTTTTGAAAAGTTGATTTTTTGAATACTATTAAAGCCAAAGTCATTATTCTTACTTGATGTGTTAAAACTAATGAGACGATGGCTATAAATAAGTTTCAAAGGTCAAGGTTGACCTTTGCCCTTTCAGCCAAGGTCACTTATATTGTGGTCCCATCAATATATTAAAACATAGTTTTCTCACAAACCATTTGCCCAATTGAACTCAAATTTCATGTGAAGACTCCTTATGATAAGTTAGCCAAAATTCATACAAAATATTTTGGTCACATGACAAAGATGGCCGCCATGCTCATATTTGGTAAAAACCTTTTAAAAATCTTCTTCTCCAGAACCAGAAGGCCAGTGACCTTGAGACTTGGTATGTAGCATTGGGGATGTGGGGCCTACCAAGTTTGTTCAAATGATGATCCTAGGTTGACCTTGACCTACTTAACGTCAAGGTCATATTTGCTAACTAATGCATTTAAATGGGAATTTTTTTTAAAAGTGATTTTTTGAATAATGTGGAGGCCAAAGGCATTATTCTCACTTGATATGTTCAATCTAGTGTCTATAAATAAATTTCAAAGGTCAAGGTTGACCTTTGACCTTTCAGCCATGGTCGCTCATATTGGAGTCCCATCAATATATTAAAACAGTTTTCCCAGAAACCACTTTGCCAATTGAAACCAAAATATGACAACTCCTTATGATTGGTTAGCCAAAACTTATACAAATTGTTATGGTCACATGACTAAGATGGCCACCATGCCCATATATGGTAAAAACTCTTTAAATCTTTTCTTCTCTGGAACCAAAAGGCCATTGGCTTCGGGACTTGGTATGTAGCATTGGGGATGTTGGCCCTACCAGATTTGCACAAATGATGAATCTAGGTTGACCTTGACCTACTTTATGGCAAAGTCAAATTTGATCCTAATGCATTTATATGGAGAAAATCTTAAAATATTCATTTTTCTATATCTGTTTAAGCCAAATTCATAATAGTTAAACCTATTGAGACAATGGTTTTATATTAAGTACCAAATGTCAAGCTGATCTGTGACCTTTTATCCAAGGCCCCTCATTTGGACTGCCACACACCTATTATTAGACTGAACATATTTTTATCAGAAATCGCTTAGCTGTTTGATGGATTATTCATTAGATTGTTTAGGTCAAATGGCTGCAACCCCATATATTGTAAAACAAAATTTGTTTCATTATAAACTGTAGATGACCCTGACCTATTTTAACATTATCAAGGAGATCAGGTGAGCGCCTCAGGACCTTCAGGTCCTCTAGTTTCTATATATCAAACCATATATATCCAACCTCATCCCCTAGTGGAGCATTCTGCAATACTTTTGACCTGATTCAAGCGATAATTGGTCTTGAAAACAAATTTTTGGTTTTTTGAGAGTGACCGTTTTACACAGGTTTTACTGTAGCAAAAAAGTCATTTACAGCACTGTAACAGCCTAAGATTTAGTAACATAACCAGCACTAGTGCATAAGATACCAGCACCAGCCATTTTAAGGAGCCATGTTTTCATGAACAAGATCCTTGCATTAATGTTAAAGGCAATTCATGTGATTTTAGCTATATTTATGCACATGCAGGGCCCATTACTATGAGTTAAGTTTTCAGGATTATTCCTAAATTCAGGATTTTGTTTTCTTTTGTTTTGATTCTTTACATCCCAGTCAACAATTTTACAGTCATTTTGGGACAGGTCTTCCTTGGTTGAATCAATACTAAGCCACAGATAAAGTGTTATGCTCAGGGACACAACACATGGGTGGTTCCAGTTTTGTTTTGGTTTTGATAGGGGGTTCAATTTTACAAAGAGGGGTTTGATTTGTTGATTTTACCTGATTATTTGCTATTTTTTCTGAAAATTAACCATAAAAATGGAATAGTTTTGTCTCAAAGGGGGGGGGGGGGAGGGGGGGGGGGGTCGAACAAAGCACTTGAACCTCCCCTGGATCCTCCACTGCAACAAAGTGACTCCGTCGGATGTGAGACTCAAACTAGCAACCCTTTGATCCCCAGTCTAATGCTCTACCAACTGAGCCACTGCACTCTGCATTCAGGATTTTGAGACAGACTTTAAAAAAAAAGTCAGCCTCAAAATGCTGAATTCTGCAGATTGAAACAGAACCTAAGCTGTATCACTGTAACAGCCCTTGATAGCTTGATAGATAAAGTAATGTATTAAACCCCGCAGTAGAAGAAAACTACATAACAGAGCATACAGTAAAACCTGTGTAAAACGGCCACTCAAAAATAGACAAAACAAAGGTCTTAATGACAAATTACAAATGGTGGCTTAATGAAGGTAGAAAGTATTGCAGAATGCTCCCTTTGGAGCATTCTGCAATACTTTTGACCTGCATTAAGCAATATTCAGTCTTGAAAACCAATTTTTGGTCTTTTTGAGAGTGGCTGTTTTACGCAGGTTTTACCGTACTTGTTTACTGCTCACACTTTCACCTCTTCCCTTTCACAATTCAGTGTATCAGCACTGTAACAGAACCTAAGACATGTCACTGGGACATCCCTTGATAAATAAAGTGTGACCAAACCAACAATAGAACAATACTATATTACAGAGCTTACTTGTTTTCCTGCCCACACAAGCACCACTTCCCTCTCACAAACAGCACCTAATAGCACTGTAACACCCCTTGATATATAAAGTAACATGACACAACCAGCAGTAGAACAAGTAATAGTTATACCATGGCTTGTCTGCCTCAAAGTGAAGATAATCCACAAGCTTTAGCGAGTGGATTATCATACATACAGGTCGACAAACATGGTATAACTATTTTATACCACCTACATCAGTGTAGACCTTGCACATCACAAGATATTTTGTGCCAAAGTTGGTGAGGGTGGTATAATCTATTGTAGCAGGGCTTATATATTAGCCCCACACACATCCACCACTCTCCCTTCACAAACAATTCAGTGTATCAACATAATAGCACTGTAGCAGCCCTTGATAAATAATGAAAAACTACAAAACCAGCAGTAGAACAGTCTAGTGTAACAGGGCTTATATAGTAGCTGCACCAACACCCACCGCTCTCCTTTCACAAACAATTCAGTGTATCAACATAATAGCACTGTAATAGCCCTTGATAGATAAAGAAATACGACAAAATCAGCAGTAGAACAATCTATAATAATAGGGCTTATGTTCTCCGTACACACATCCACCACTCTCCTTTCACAAACAATTCAGTGTATCAACATAATAGCACTGTAATAGCCCTTGATAAATAAAGAAATATGACAAAACCAGCAGTAGAACAATCTACAATAACAGGACATATATTAGCTGCACACACATTTACCATTCTCCTTTCACAAACAATTCAGTGTATCAACATAATAGCACTGTAACAGCCCTTGATAAATAAAGAAATATGACAAAACCAGCAGTAGAACAAACTACTGTAACAGGGCTTATATTAGCCCCACACACATTAACCACTCTCCTTTCACAAACAATTCAGTGTATCAACATAATAGCATTGTAACAGCCCTTGATTGATAAAGTAGCATGACACAACCAGCAGTAGAACAATCAACTGTAGCAGTAGAACATGCTATGATAGCAGGGCTTATGTTCTCCGTACACACATCCACCACTCTCCTTTCACAAACAATTCAGTGTATCAACATAATAGCACTGTAACAACCCTTGATATATAAAGTAACATGACACAACAAGCAGTAGAACAATCTTCTGGATCAGGGCTTATGTTCTCCGTACACACATCCACCACTTTCCTTTCACAAGCAGTTCAGTGTATCAACATACTAGCACTGTAACAGCCCTTGATATATAAAGTAACATGTAACAACCAGCAGTAAAACAATCAACGATAACAGGGCTTATGTTACAGGGTTCGCACAGGCTTGGAAAGTAGTTGAATTTAGAAGGCTTCTTGAAAGTTCTTGAAAATTAAATGTGCCTTTAAAACTACTGGAAAATCACTCAAATGCCTTGAAAAGTCCTTGGATTCTTCTATTTTCTGTAGAACATTACACTGTTGATAGAGATCTAAATCAGTATAAAATTGTTGTGCCTTTGTTTGGTGCAGCATTTGCTGCACCAACTAAAGGCACAACAATTTTATACTAATTTTCTAGTACTAATTACTCCATTATCACCGTCTAGCATTTTTGAAGAAGAATATTAACACTTTGATCAGTATTTTTCCTAAACTTTTCGTCCTTGAAAACTGTAAAATAGTCTTGAGAAGTCCTTGAATTATTCACAAACTTGCCTTTATGAACCCCGTGTTAGTCACATACACATCAACCACTCTCGTTTCACTTTCCTTTATAGTAGATTTAGGTTTGGGTGAGTTGATGTCAATTTCGTTAATTCTTATTGTTTTGTAATTCAAAATATTTTTTTTCTTTCAACATCTAAATATGTTGCAGGTTTTTTCACAAAGTTTTACAGTGGTGAGTTAAGGGAGCATGCCATATATGTATATATTTATCAATCTTTGTGCTACATCTTCCTTAGCCCAGTGAATAGCTGGGGCATTTTTCTTACCTCAAAACTTGTCAAATCCTTTATTTAAAATCACCCTATGTAATATCTATCCGATATTCAGACAGACAGTGCTTTGCAAACAGCTTGGACCCAGACAGACTGTTCCTAAAGAGCAGTCTGTCTTGGTCTACTCTGTTGACATCACTCCACAAAATTTTAAAAACATTAAGTATTCTAATGGACTTGCACAAAAATAGATACAGTGGGATCTTGTAAATTCAAAATCCTCGGGATTGGGGTTTTTATTTTGAACTATAAGTAGTTTGAATTATAGAGGGGAAGACCTAAAAATATATAACCCCTAAAAATAATTATTATCAGTTTTTTCTCTCTATCAAACATAAAGGGTGCACAAAAGATGTTTCTTTTATGCACCAAAAACATATGTTATTTTTGACAGTTATTAGATCATGAATAGGTCCTTTTCTCTGAATTCAGTGTGTCCCAAATTTATTTTGAATTAGCAATCATTTCGAAAAATCAAAGTTTGAATTTTGGATGTTTTACTGAAAATTTAAAAATTTAAATTATTTTTGAACTATTTTGGTAAATGTGGTCCATTTTGAATCCCATCTTTGTAATTGATCTTTGCTGCATCTCTCTCCCTCTATACATACACACATCTCCTCTTTTCCATTGTGATAACCCTTATTCAATGTGTATTTCAGTATTGGACTCTTCCCACTTTCTGTCCCACTGAATTCCAGGTAATATCTCAAACAAAAACAAAGTTTGACCTCAGTGTTATAACCGGGCCACATAGAGCAGTCAGTAACGTGTCAGACTGCAGATACGTGTCTGACTGCAGATCTAGGGGTCGAGTTCGATCACGGCCTGGTTCCATACGTTCACAAAGATTGATCATAAATTAATTTCTGCGGCCATTCAAGAAGGGTTGTTGTCAGTTACAAGCGAAAGTATGTGCACAAAGTACTGGCTAACCGCTTAGTCAAGCTTGCCTAGGAAAAAAGTCTGGTTAGGTGAACTGACCGTCCCGACATGACCATAGCCATTGACTGGGATATAAAGAACCAAACCAAACAAAACTTAATTGTTATAAATGTGACACATCACAAAGAAAGAGATCAGAGGCCTGTTTCACAAAACCTCTTAGCGCTAAGAGATTCGTAAGTTGATCATTAAATAAATTTGCATTTCACAAATGCCATCAACTAAGGAAAATAATTGTGAAAAGCATTTTAGAAACTGTTAAGGATTGTCATAACTTTCATCTTAAGCCTTAGAAAGTCTTATTTTTAAGAAGTTTTGTGAAACTCAGCCCAGTTATATAAGAGTAGCTTCCACATTGTCTTTTCTTCTTTTATGTGTAAGCAGATCTATTTTTGAAAGTTTAACTTTTTTTCTACTTGTGTCATCTGCTGATAATCATTGCAAACAGTTTGAATCCAGATCAGGCCCGACATTTTGTCAGGCCAGATCTGGATCCAAACTGTTTACAATGGTTAAATAAATAAGATAATATTCTTTATAGTTTCCATAAATTGTATCCATGCATTTTATAGCTGCAGAGATAAACAATTTTCAAGAATTTTTTAGACTATTTTTGGACAACAACACCAATGGCATCAATGGGAAAATTTTATTAAAGTTTAAACTGTAGTATTTGAAAATTGCAAAGACGAAACTTCATCTAAATTGTACAGTACATGCAACTAGTATTAAGCTTTACAAGTTCAAAGTAATTGCTATTTAATCTTGATATCACACAATAAAGAAGTTCTTGTAAACATGAAAATGCATTAAAGTCTATGGGAAATTAACTTTGTGGAATTATTTTTGGTCCTTGACTGTACATGTAAATTTTGAATAATCTAGCTTGTTTCTCTAGCTGAAAAGACTGGTTTTATTATAAAGCAACTAGGACAAGTTTTTCTTACGCCTCAACTTTAACTTAGACTTTTCCCAACAGTCATGACTTTTGTCGTCTGCTCTCTTCTTGCGTTCTTAGGCAGCCTATATTGTTAACAATATGGACCCCAGATCAGACTTCCCAGGGTTCATAGTGTTTGCTTCCATGATAAAATTTAGTCTGAATGTGAATATATGCAGCAGATGTAAAAAGCTGACAACATTTTCAAGACAAAAAACAATATGGACCCAGATCAAATATTATTTATTGCAAACAATATGGACCCAGATCAGACGGCTCTCAGGGTTCATAGTGTTTGCTTCCATGATAAAATTTAGTCTGATGTGCATGTGAATATATGCAACAGACGTTAAAAGTAGATTACGTTTTCGTGACAAAAAAATGATGATGAGATAAGAGTTAACATTTAATTTTCTCTATTTAGCCAAGAACTGAATCCAAACATCAGCGGAAAAGACTCTACCGCCTCCGTGACGTCTGCAACATCAGATGATGGTAGCACTAGCAGCTGTAGTAGCGTAGAGGGTGACCTTGATGTGACCTCTTCATCGTCAGAAGACGAGTATTACGAGGGCCAATTAGAATCCTTCAGATACAGTCACTGGACCAAAGATGATGTCTATGGCTTGGATTTGAAATCATCACACGATGATCTTAATGAGATTTATCAAAGGTTTGTTCGTCTTAACCAAAACATTAATTCTTATGCTTATAAGAATAATTTATCCTGCTCATAAAGGTTAAAATGTCAACATTTATGAGCAGGGTAAGTTTCATGCTCAGCTGAGTTCAGGATGAAAAAAGTTTTATACCTTGGGGTCTGGTCATGTATTATGATCATAGTAGCTCTAGAAGAGTCGCATCAAAATTTTGTGACAGCTTTTCAGATTTTGGTACATCTCGCATAATTGAAAAAAAAACACCTTTAAACACTCTGCTGACCTATCCAGCAAGGCTAGAGGTCTAAATTTAATTCTGAGTCTTCATCTACACCCATACTATGTGTATGCATTATGCAAGCATCTAGGGCTCTGGAGAGTCTCCACATTTGTGCAGGCTCATTTGTGCAGGCTCATTTGTGCCTTCCTTTCTCAATAGTGCAACTGGTAGCAAAATCTTGTATGCTGGTTCGCTTATTATTCCATGAAAGTTTGTTATTCCAATGATTACACACAATCTTGATTCTTACAATGGTTACACACAATCACGGCTCTTCCAATGATTTCACACAATCTTGGTTCTTCCAATGAGTACACACAATCTTGGTTCTTCCAATGATTACACACAATCTTGGTTCTTCCAATGATTACACACAATCTTGGTTCTTCCAATGAGTACACACAATCTTGGTTCTTCCAATGAGTACACACAATCTTGGTTCTTCCAATGATTACACACAATCTTGGTTCTTCCAATGAGTACACACAATCTTGGTTCTTCCAATGATTACACACAATCTTGGTTCTTCCAATGATTACACACAATCTTGGTTCTTCCAATGATTCCACACAATCTTGGTTCTTCCAATGATTACACACAATCTTGGTTCTTCCAATGATTACACACAATCTTGGTTCTTCCAATGATTTCACACAACCTTGGTTCTTCCAATGATTTCACAAAATTTTGGTTCTTCCAATGAGTACACACAATCTTGGTTCTTCCAATGATTACACACAATCTTGGCCCTTCCAATGATTACACACAATCTTGGTTCTTTCAATGAGCACACACAATATATGTACGGTAGATGTTCTTAAATTTCAAACACTAGTTGCCTTCCAAACAGGCCCAGACAAACAGTGCAGACCCAGATCAGACTGCTTCTGAAGAAACAGTCTGATCAGGTTCTTCCCTGCTAGCTGTTTTGACAAGCATAATGTGAATCCCAGTCCTGATAAACAACATTTTACTTGAGAGAAGAAAGAGAAAAGTGTTTGAAATTTTAAATCATTTACCATAAACTTGGAGAAATAAGAAGTAAGTTAGCAATGTGGATCCCTCTCTTACCTAGGACTGGATTATAAGAATCTATCATGAGTGTGAGGATAGGATAGAAAAATCTGTCCCGAGGATTGCCATTTGGCATCACGAGGCTTGCTTAGTGATGACAAACTGTGATCCTAAGGGACGGATTTTTCTATCCTACCCTCACACGAGTAATGGGTTCTTTTACTTGTTCACCACTGTACTGTTTTAATTTATTTATTTTATAATAAGCTTCCGGAAGTCCTTGAATATGCTAAGATGCAATATCAGATGATGATGTTACTTAACATCCTGGATAAGATAGCATCGGTAAGATCAGATTTTCTATCCCAGATTAAAATCTCAGATTTCCTTATCTGGTGTACAAGAAGAGGTTTTTATTCTGCAGGTATGAAGAGCTGGGTGTGTCATGTTTAGATCCAACTTTGGTGAAGAAAGGCTCCAACTTATCTATAGAAATGTGAGTTATCTTTTATTTCTATAGGCCAAATTAGCCAGGCCAGGACAATTTCTGAGTTAGGGTCTGATATCCAAACTAGATACTGGCCGCATGCAAGCATTCATAAAGCGACAGAATATTTTGAAATAATGTCACCCCCTCCACTACCCTATATACATCATTAAATGTAAAGCAGATTGATCATAAATCTGAAATTTTATGTTTTAAGCCTTTATTTCAAACTAAGCTGGACAGCAATCATATGGTGTTTAGTATGATTTTTGCGTTTATCGACAATGCTCACTTAATACCTAGATTTGTTTCATTAAAGATTCTTGAAGAAAATTATGTAACATAAGTGACCGAGAACGATGTAATTCAGATATTACATGAGGCAGTCAGCTGTTATAATTGCAAACACCTAAGGGTCTGTTGAGCATGCAGGGGCGGATCCAGGATTTCTGGAAAGGGGGTTAATATATATATAAAAGTTTGGGTGGGGGGCTAGATTTGCTGATTTAACCTCACTTTTTTTTTCAAATATCCCATGTAAATGAAATAATTTGGTCTCACTGAGACCAAATTATTTCATTTTCATAGGATATTTAAAAACAGGGGGCGAGGAGGGGGGTTCAAGTGAACACCCTGAAAACCCCCTCTAGATCCGCTGCTGGCCTGCACAGATATTTTACCATATGAATTAACAGCCTTGCTTAATGTCAAAATTAAGAGTATTTTAACCCCATATGCTTTCCTCCAGGACTGATTTGGGACTACTCTTATTTGGCTCCTATCAAGGCCTTGGGTATTTATATCAGGGTAATGGTGTCTATCTATAAGATCACTCATGCATGCACAGCTATCCAATAAGGTTGAGAGGTCTCAAGTTTTGGTTTGAGCCATCATCTGCATCCATTTTATATGATAAGGCCAAATAAAAAAATAAGTGTGTTTCGGGTAATGGGTCTGAAATTTTTAGGTAGGTAAGGCACACATATTTTTTTTTTATTTATTATTTTTTTTCTGGAAAAACATAATAATTTGATGCATTTTGAAAGGCTTTCAAAATGCATCAAATTATATTTTTTCCAGAAAACCTATAATAAAATCTAGGTTTCACCCATAAATTTAGGTGGGTGGGGCTACCCTAAACACATTCATTTTTTTATTTGGCCTAATGATGTTTATAAAATGACATCAAAGCACTTAAACATGTCTGAGAGCAGCAAAAGCTTTGGCAAGATTGCCCATTGTTACAGGCACGTCTTAGCCTTCCTTCCTCACCTTTATGATATATGTACAAAAATCATGTGAACTAGCTCCTTGGGCCTCGACGAGAGAAAATCTGTCTTTGGGGTTTCCGATATGACTCAAACCAGTCTGTTCAGCTACAGAGACTACCTAGAAAATTGAAATTTCACTATATGATACTTTCCAATAAGCAAATAACAAAGGCACTGATCAGACTGGGCGAATGCGTAGGCTGGTCTGCGCCTTTGTTGTTCGCAAACCCAAAAGACAGGTTTTCTAGCATCGAGGCCCACTTTAAATTGGGTTTTATTTTGTAGAACACCAATGAATGAGTTCTCAGATTGTTTTAGTCAAGAGCCACCCAGTGTGAGCCACAGATCTAAGGAGTTGTACATCAGTTACGTGAGATGTGGGGCTATGGGACCAACAAGCCCCTCTAAATCTAGTCAGGACATATATAAAGACTACGTGAGGCAGAGATACTTGTGATCAATGACACCATAGAAAGTTGTAGGGACCACCATTTTGAAAAAAATCTTTTGAACTCTTTCCTTGGTAGCGGCGACTTATGCCGTCTGCTGATAATCTTTGCAAACAGTTTGGACCCATATCAGGAGTGACAGACTTGATTCAAAATTAACTTTTTTGAAAAAAAAAATCGTTCATAAATACCATCTGAGTGGCAAACAGATTGGATCCAGATCAGGCCTGACCTTTTGTCAGACCTGATCTGGGTCCAAATTGTTTGCTAAGGTTATCATCAGACAACATTAGACCCTTTCCTTGCTAGCAGTGACTTGTCATCTGCTGATTACCTCTGCAATCAGTTTGGACCCAGATCAGGACCGACATACTTTATTCAAAATAACTTTTTCAAAAAATTATTTCAGGAACAATATCAAAGTGTCAAACTGTTTGGATCCGCATCAGGATGGACATTTGATGGTCCTGATCTGGGTCAAAAATGGTTTGTAAAGGTTATCAGCAGACGACACTAGTAGGTAAAGAGTTACGGTGATGTCATCATGAGGTAGCTTGAATTTGAATAAGTTTTGGAATGACGTTTGTGCAATACATATAACGATGTGCAATAAGCAGTAGGTGTTAAGAACTTAGGACAGGCCTTTAGTTAAGAGTGCGTACCAAAAAATTAATTTTCTTATTTCTCAACCAAAACATATGTTGTGGGTAATCAAATGAGACGGTTCTTTTGAGCACCCAAACATATGTTAAAACTGACGGGTAAGAAAATATTTACAGTTTTACGCTCAAATTTTGTTTATCTAAACTTATGTTAGGAGAGAATGAGTATTAACAACAGTCAGAAAACAAGTTTTGTATTACATGTACATATACTTTGAATATAGACGTTGTATTTAGCAGGAAACATTTATACACTTTTTTGGAAGGCATGGACATTTGTCTCTGAGTAAAGAGGTAGGCCGTCAACTATGTCCTATAATCCTATATTTTGGGTCAGTGCTGCATAGGTGAGAGTTTTCAGGATATTATTCTCAATTCAGGATTTTGTGACTGACTTTCCACAGAAATTCAGCCTCAAAATTCTGATTTAGGCTGATTATAATAGGTTCTCTGGTTATACCCCTGGTACGAAGTATATAGGGGGTATATAGTTTTTGCATTTTCTGTAATTATGTTTGTCTGTCTGTTTGTCTGTCTGTTTGTCTGTAAACTTTTTTTTCCATCAAAGATTTCTCAGCAACTACTTGGGTTAGGATCCTGAAATTTGGTACAAAGCTTGAATGTGATTAGTTGTACATGTATTGTGTAACAAACAAACAGCCACATATTGCTTATCAGTCCCTTTATTTGTTCATTTTTCTTTCTCTCCAATGGAAATTTCTATCACAGATTTCTCAGCTCCTATTGGAGCAAGTGTTTTCAAATTTTGTGTACACCTTCAGGAAGGCAAAGTGTACTGTGTAAATGAGAATTAAGATGCTAATCCTCATTTTGCCTTCTTTTTTCAATTTTTCATTTTTTCCTTCTTTCACTCTTATGTAATACGAATGGACAATTTTTTTCTGTCAAAGATTTCTCAGCAACTACTTGAGTAAGGATTCTGAAATTTGGTATGAAGCTTGATAGTGATTAGTTGTATTGTGTAACAAAAGAACAGCCTTATATTGCGTATCAGTCCCTTTATTTATTCATTTTTCTTTCTATCCAATGAAAATTTCCGTCACAGATTTCTAGGTTCCTATTAGAGCCAGTGTTTTCAAATTTTGTTTACACCTTCAGGTAGGATTAGTGTATTGTGTAAATGAAAATAAAGATGCTAAAGCTCATTTAGCCTTCTTTTTCAATTTTTTCTTCTGCCTTCTTTTTTCAATTTTTTCATTTTTTCCTTCTTTCACTCTTATGTAACACAAATGGACATTTTTTTCTGTCAAAGATTTCTCAGCAACTACTTGAGTTAGGATTCTGAAATTTGGTATGAAGCTTGATAGTGATTAGTTGTATTGTGTAACAAAAGAACAGCCACATATTCTTATCAGTCCCTTTATTTATTCATTTTTCTTTCTCTCCAATGAAAATTTTTCCGTCACAGATTTCTAGGTTCCTATTAGAGTCAGTGTTTTCAAATTTTGTGTACACCTTCAGGTAGGATTAGTGTATTGTGTAAATGAAAATAAAGATGCTAAAGCTCATTTAGCCTTCTTTTTCAATTTTTTCTTCTGTCACTCCTATATATAACACATATGGACGTTTTTTGTCAGAGTTTTCTCAGCAACTACATGATTTAGGATTATGAAATTTTGTGTACCCTTTCAGGTAGGCAAAGTGTATTGTGTAAATGAAAATTAAAGTGCTAACCCTCGTTTTGCCTTCTATTTTCAAATTTTCAATTTTTCCTTCTATCACTCTTATATAACACATATGGACATTTTTCATCAAAGTTTTCTCAGTTAGGATTATGAAATCTTTGACAATTTTGTCTTTTCTCTGAAAGAGTTAAAACCTCTGATGGCTACCGCCTGGGGTATGTGAGCTTTGCTCACTTCTTGCTATATTTTATGCTATCATTATCTAAGCATAACAAACCAATTGAACTTCAAATTATTATAGCCCTGCATTTAAAAAATCGAAATATCGGTTAATTGGTCGATATACAAAAGAAAAACGATTATCGATATTAAAATTAAAAAATCGGTTACTTTTAATGGATGTTCTGTTTATTTATTCGATTAAAATCCAAGCGTAATTGCCTCGCGTTATTTTTTGTTTAGACCGGAAGTGCATTGTTGTAACAGTAGATGTGTATAAATTGCTGTAACGAAGTAGTAAAACAACTGATTGTTAGAAAAAGTTATGCTTGCGCTTCTCTGTTTTAAAGAAGTACAAAATCAAGAAATAATCATAAGACGAATAATCTAGCATGAAATTTGTTTTTCTCCGCGGCTTAATTCGAGTTTAGAAGCTTTCAATTTTACCAACGTTTACAGCCGGTCTTATTTTACACAAAGGTGTTCATGTCATGCATACTTGACTTCCTTTTGTATGACGTCACGCAACGTGAAGTTGACAACAACAATGGCCTACTGCGAGTTTAATTACCGAGTTTACCAATTAGCAAGTAAATTTCCTTCCAACAGAGTGGATGATGACTAGTTTTTAGCAAAGGTGCCACTTTTTTTATTTAAAACTTATAATAACACGTGCTACTTAGCGTTGTTTTGCGAAATGATGGGGGAAATCAATGCCATTGACCATGCAAGAGTTGTCAAAACGTTCCGAGACCCTCTGTCAAGTTTGAGCGATTACTAATCGGTTATATATCAAAATGCAAGGACCGATTATAGATTAGCATTTTTGCTTCGATTAGCCAGCCCTAATTGATAATGACAAGATCTAGGTTAGGATTGTTACCTTTCATTTTTTCGCAAATTTGCAACAAGAGTTATGGACCTTGATTGATGTCAAAATTTCGTTTCGGCTCAATATCTTTAGAACAAATGGACAGGATTTCATCAAACTTTGTATATGCATTGATATTGGCAAGATCTAGGTTGGGATTTTAACCTGTCATTTTTAACAAATTTGTAAAACATTTATGGCCCTTAATTGATGTCCGAATTCCACTGGAAAGAATGGACAGAATTAACCAAATTCTGTTGTTGCATTGATATTGACAAGATCTAGGTTGGGATTGCTACCTGTAATTTTTCGCAAATTTGCTGCAGAGTTATAGCCTTTGATTGAAGTTGATTGGGATTTTTATGCACACTTGGCCTTTTATAGCACAGCATAAAAAACGCTGAGGCGGGGCTGTAGTCATTTTTTCTGACAATTCTAGTTCATTTTGAATAGATATACTGCAAGTTTTAAGAGTTAAGATCAGGATTATGGAAAAACATGTATTTAGATTTTACCCACAGCAGTATATCTGCTGTATATCCTACCCATGGCAGTATATCTGCTGTATATCCTACCCATGGCAGTTTGTCTGCTGTATATCCTATTTTGGAGTGCTAAAGGCTAAAAATCATACATTTACACTCAAATGTCCCATCATCCAAGCTCTAGTGATTAGGGGCATTATTTGATATATGCCAGAGGCTGACTAAGTATACTAATAGCAAGGTTATCGGGTATGTAAACTTTGGGGTACGTGCATTAAGAGGCTATTTTGGCCCCCCTATGAGGTCAAAAAATAAAAGTTGCTCTTCACAAGTTTCTTCTTATTAGTTTATTAGAACAATAGCAAAAGTGTAAAAGTCTTGCATTGATACAGCTTTTACCGTTGCTATGGTAACAAAAATGGCCGCCAAAATAGGCTGAAAATAGGAAAATGACCATTTTTGAGCAAATTTGAGACATGTAACAGAAGAATTAATATAGAGCACAAGCAAATACCAAAAAAAATATTTTAACAGATGATGAGAATTATCACGGCACACAATATATTACAAGGTTTTTTTTTGGTATTTGCTTGTGCTAATATTTAATTTAAAAAAATCTGTCTCCAAAAGCCTCAAATTTGGCCTAAAATGGCAATTTCTCTATTTTAAGCATACTTTGTCGGCCATTTTGGTTACAATAGCAACCGGTAAAAGTAAAATAAATGTCAGAATTTTACATTCTGCTATTAAACCAATAAGATGAAAGGACCTCTGACGGTGGTAATGGGAATCACAGTGTATCACTGCCTATTATTTTGATAAAAAATAAAGTCTATCAAATGCTTCCATCTTTATATATAAGCTTGCTGTTGGTCTCTATTTTATGATTTTGCATTTGATTTCCTATTGCCATAAATGTACGGCTTTATTTTGGGGCTAAAATGGTCACTTTTTGTATTATACATATAGGAAATAGAAAAATATTTTTAAAACATCATTCCCCCCCGAGTCCCAACTAATCCTTTTGCACGTAAGTGTGTTCTCATATTTTACATAATATATGTGAAAAGCTAGCTGGGACTCGGGGGGGAATGATATCCCACAGCCCAAAATGTGACGTCTGGGCGAGCCCGATCATTAGCATTTGGATTTTTGGAGTGCTCTCTTGAAAATCTTTTTTTCCAGTATAATGAAATAATAAGTACAAGTAAGCTTCCTTTTCATAACCCATTAGTCGTGAAATATAACAACGTTTTAGCATATTTTTCTTTGATTATGGAAATTGTCCTTTTACTAAATTCAGTTGGTAGATTATTTTGCACATATACTGTATCTATCCAATACACATAAACTACATGGCCATAGACTAGGTGTACTTTATTCATGGATGAATGGTTATAGTACATTGCTGCATAATATTGCACCAGGTAAATACATTGTCATCAAGGTTGAATATGGACTACAGTTGCACTTCAAAATATTTCTTCACAAATCAGATAGAAAAAACAACACCAAAAATAATCATTAAAATGCTCATGATTTTGGACTTTAAAATACTTTCACTCTGATTTGTAATCGAGGATTGATGATTTAATACCCTTACACGTGAAAATAATTGATTTCTAGATGTTTTGGTGAAGTCAAATTTTGCAACCCCTACCCTCTTTGGTAGCGTCTCCTGTTTTGTCGTAGGGATCTGCCTGTCTAATTATAACCTTAATTCGTTCCTAATACATCAAGCGTCCTATTCAAAAGGATACCAGCGATATCTTATGCACAGGGAAAATT
Organism: Loripinus fragilis; assembly: GCA_964019695.1. Classification (NCBI taxonomy): domain Eukaryota; kingdom Metazoa; phylum Mollusca; class Bivalvia; order Lucinida; family Lucinidae; genus Loripinus; species Loripinus fragilis. The sequence goes on from OZ026517.1 coordinate 85,936,363, forward strand.
TGGGAAGCATCTGAAAAATAGGCAGATATCCTATCAAAGTGTCAGAGGTCCTTGGTGTAAAGCAACTTTCAGTTTTTGGCTCTAGAGGGGGCCAAAATAGCCCCTTAATGCAAGTACCCCTTTTGCATGTTAAATTATTCTACTAAGTCTTCTAGGCCAGCTGAAACAAACATTATGTACTATTTATAGTTTGTTAAGTTTGTCAATAAATATATTCATCCTGGAGTGTTTGTCTTAAAATGGCCGTAATGTTTTTATCCTAAGTTTTTATCCAAAATATTCAGACTCGTATATCTGATCAATCATCATAAACCCAGATCAGATTGCTCCGTCCAGGGTTTACACCGTTTGCCATACCATGACTACATTTTACACACATTAATTCCTTGCATACTGGGAAATTGTTCATGCTTTTTTTTCGTCTGCTGATATTTTTTTTTCAAAAAACAAAACTTTTTCTAAAAGTTCTTTCAGGAATATTATTATAAACGTGTCAAACAGTTTGGATCCAGACCAGGCCTGGCATCCTGTCTAGCCTGATCTGGGTCCAAACTGTTTGCAAATGTTATCAGCAGACAACATTAGTAGGCAAAGAGTTAACAGGTAATCAAATCAACATGTTGAAGTTTAACTCTGATTGCTAGCGGCAACTTTTGTCGTCTGCTGATAATCTTTGCAAACAGTTTGAACCCAGATCAGGACCTGACAGAATGTTTGACACTCTGATAGTGTTCCCAAAAGATTTCTTTTTTGAAAAAGTTAATTTTGAAAAAAAGTCTGCAGACCACAAAAATCATGAAAAATAACCCAGCATGCAAAGGGATATTTAAAGGATAAGTCAAGGATTTGAAATTTAGGCTAAATATCTGTGTAAAAGGCACAAAGTATGAAACCTGTGCAATTTTGCATACGTTTCACATTTTTGTATATATTTCCTGTATGTGCATCAACAAATAAAGAACAAATATTCGCATTTCAAGACATTAATATTTCAAACGTCAGCTCATTCTCGAAAGTATTGGTTGGTATAACTATGTAAAGCAACTTCCATACTGTAAATTGGAAATTTTAGTGAGAATTATATTTTTGCGAACAGCTTTAAAAAGACAATTTGCGATGTTAAAAATTTTGGGCAAGGGCATGATTTACAGTACCTACATCAGTAAACGACAGAATAATTTCTAGGGGTGCAACGATATACCGGTAAACCGCGATTCACTCTAAATAAATATCGTATCGCGATACACTTTTGCCTGTACCGATACCTAAGCCTTTCCTATGTGTCATTAAGCCAGTGTCCATCTAAAATTTGCAAGAAAATATCCATTATTGGCTTTGAAATTGCCCAAAAATCCGGCCGTTTTCAAAACAGGAAGCGGTAAAAAAAGAAAAAAAGACGCTGTGGTATAATTCCTGACACAAACTACACAAACATTGACTGTGTCTGACAGCATATCGCCAAATTTCAAGCATTGGAAGATGTTTATTCTGTACGACAGACATCAATCCGAGCCATAACATATTGTTTGTTGATATTTTACACATTTTCTATCCACCCCTTCAAGTTATTTCCGCATTTCAAATACCGACGCTTTATTGTTTAAACTTGTACATATGCATTTGTGTTGCAAGTTAGACCAACAGGCAACAGCTACTTTCGGTTTCAAAAAAGATGGCGGATAGACAATCACGAATTATTGTAGTGAAATACATTGTATCTAAAAGGGAAAAAGCACAAATTCAATCATTTCTCCTTGAAAAGCAGCCAAGGGAAAGAAGGAGTAGCTAAAATTATGACAGTGTGTAATAGATGCCAATTTCATGACCCTTGAATTGTAATATAATACAGAACTAGGGGCAGTAATAGACAGAAATAAAGATACCAGGTGTATCGCAATACGGGTTTTCCATATCGCAATATATTGCAATACGCTTTTGGGCGTATCGTTGCACCCCTAATAATTTCACCATCTTGTGAGGGTTTTATTTTCACGAAACTTTGCATAAGTTTCGCGAAACCCTTGCCAAAATTTACTAATTTACAGTAACTGATACAAAGGATTAGGTAAGGACCTCGGACAGTCTTAATGAAGGATTGCCCATAAAAACGGCCAGAGAAAAGTTTCAAAGAAAATGATATTTTTTCTATGAAAAAGAGAGTAGGTTCCATTCTCGACTTATCCACAAAAGCCGTTTCTTCATTGGACAAGTACCAATTGAAAAATATGGGTTGAAAACTCCGTTTTTGCTATTCAACATATAGAAAATAGAAAAAGTTTTACTGAGGTGCTTTCCCCCCCGTGACCAAACTATTCCTTTTGCATGCAGTTGTAGTTTTACATTTCACACATCATATAAAAACGGCATGTTTGGTCACGGGGGGGAACGCTGTCAAAATGCTCAAAAACACTTTATTATAAAAACTTATTAGAAACTTATTTTGTAAAAACCTGTAGGTAAATATCAATTTGCAATGGCATATATCAGGGCTTTAGTTATGAGTGCTTACAAATAAATTTATTGTCTCATTTCTCAACCAAAACATTATGTTGTGGGTACTCAAAAGAACCGTTGCAATGAGACGGTTCTTTTAAGCACCAAAATTATAGGTTAAATCCGATATTGAAGAAAATATTACGATTTTACGCTAAAAAAAACTGTGTTTATCTAGACTATGATTTATACAGTATACAGATATGATACACCTCAGTGCACATTAGTCGAACTGGTTGAACTTAAACATTACAGGTAATAGTCAAAAGTAATTGACAGCACACTTCTTTAGACGAAACAATGAAATCTTCTCAACCCCAATTTTATGCAAACGCATCACTTTCGTCTCATGTTTTATGCCGCAAACATCATATTAACATGTATTTAGGTGAATACTCGACGAAACTTTGACTTTTTGTGAAATAAAATTTGGTCACAAAAAATACCCCCATTCCCTAAACCCTAAAGTCCTGGCATAATTATGCAATATTTTCAAAATATCTTTATTTTGATAGATGCACTAAATGTAAGGGTTTGATTTAAGCACAAAACTATAGTTGTCAATTAAGCATTATGCTAGCCACAGGCTGTCAAAATTTGGGCAGATTGAATAGGAAACTGTCCGAGGTCCTTTGAATATTGCTGAAAATTCACAATTTTGATAGGAAATGGGGCCCACAGTTACAATCTTTTTGAAATTATTTTGCAGCATTACTCTTTACCTACTAGTGTCGTCTGCCGATAACATTTGCAAACAGTTTTGTCGGCATGATCTGGATCCAAGCTGTTTGACACAGATGGTTTTTCCAAAAAGTTGATTTTGAAAAGAATCAGCAGACAACAAAAAATGCATGTATCATTACCCAGTAGGCAAAATTTAACAGTAAAGGTTATTTCTCCATATTGGCTTGAACAGTTAATAAGTTTAGCACCTTCAAAGAAGCGATTCTACTCGGGGACTTTTTTTTGCACATGCGGCACTCAGGGCTAACAGAATGATACAAAGGACAACTCAATCAAAGACTTACCTGTGAAAAAACATCTTTAGCAGTGGCGGATCCAGAGGGGGTTCGCTAGAATCCCAGCAAACCCCCCTCCCCGCCTCCCGTTTTTAAATATCCTATGAAAATGAAATAATTTGGTGAGACCAAAATATTTCATTTTCATGGGATATTTAAAAATTTAGATAAAATCAGCAAAGCGAACCCCCCACACCTTTATACATATGAACTCCCTTTCCATAAATCCTGGAATCCCCCCCCCCTCCCCTGCATTTTTATAGTTAAAAAAAGTAACTCTTTAAAATATACTATCAAAATATTATTTATTAACATTTACTCATATATACAGTATATATGCAAAGTCTATATTTTATGTACAACATATGACCAATCTCATAAGAGTATGTTTTTTCTACCCTAAGGGACCAGCACAGATGCATACAAAACTGTGCAAGGTCTGGACAGAGCTACCTCTGCTTATACACACAAAGTATGGTAGTAGAAGGTTTGCAAATCTTATCAGCAGACGACACTAGCAGACAGAGTTAAACCTTACCATGTTAGACCTGGATATATCCTGTTTTGAAATCAGCATAGATCCAGATCAGCTTGCTTCTCAAAGTCTACCTCATACAGACTTAACAGAGGTCAGGATTAGCCTTGCATGACTGCCTAGGCTGAACTAGACCTTCATTGTTGGCATATGCTCAGAGCAGCCATGGCCCAATAAATAAGATTTTGGTACTTATCGCATATGTATAAAATGATTAAAATCACCCTTTAGAAATGAAAGCACTGCTTAATTTTGGCCCAAGACTTTTTCTATGTCCCTACATGTTACAGTAAAACCTGTGTAAAACGGCCACTCTCAAAAAGACCTAAAATTGGTTTTCAAGACCAATTATCGCTTAATGCATGTCAAAATTATTGCAGAATGCTCGCATTCTGCAATACTTCGACCTTCATTTAGCTACCATTTGTCATTAAGATCTTTGTTTTGTCTATTTTTGAGTGGCTGTTTTACACAGGTTTTACAGTATGTGTTAGCAAGTTTGCGCAGGTTCATCCGAGCCTTGGCTGGTCGCATTTGCAATAAGTATCAAACTTGTGTGCCTGCCCATTGTTTGTTTTTGGTTTGGTTTGAGATCTTACATCCCAGTCAACAGCCGTGGTCATGTAGAGGGCAAGCGGTCAGTTCACCTAACCACACTTTTTTCATGGGCAAGCTTGACTATGCAGTTAACCAGTACTTTGTGCACATACTTTGGCTTGTAACTGACAACAACCCTTCTTGAATCAGCGGAAGGGAGGAGAAAGACTGTAGAAATTATAATTTCATAATCAATCTCCACGAAAGTATGGGACCTGGCTGGGATCACACTCATGACCACTTGATCTGCAGACACTCGCCACCAGCTGCGCTACAGAGATTAATTCTTGTGTCACTGCCCATTACTCATGTACCATGCAACGGTTTTAAAAACATTATGAATCACGAAATATTAGTTACACAAATAAAACATGAAATAAAGAACACATGAAAATAACAGGATTTATAGCAGAACATGTATTAATTATGCTCATTTGTTGAATGTGGTCATAACTTGTGGAATGACCTTAATACATTATAAGAACATGCTCATAAATTTTGAAAATGGTACTAAGGTACATAGATGTTCTAAAATTCTAAACTCTACATGTAGTTGCCTACCAAAAAGACCTAGACAAACAGTGCAGACCCAGATCAGACTGCTTCTGGAGAAGCAGGCTGATCAGGGTCCTCCCTGTTGGCTATTCTGGACAAGGATTTTGTGAATTCCAGCCCTGATAAGCAACATTTTATTCGACATCAGAAAGAGAAAAAGGTTTAAAATTTTAGAAATTTTTACCATACATTTTGATCATAGTCAATACTTGAATGTGTGATCATAATACATTATAGGAACATACTCATGAAGCATTATGATCATATTCAATATTAATACATATTGGCAATAATCTTATCCACTTCTTAAATGTGGTAATACATTTTAAGTACAAGTTAATCGTTCAGATCCCAGTTAACCCTTTGTATTCAGGAAACCCTCCAACGAGTAATTTTGCAAAAAGTGAAGACCCAGATGAAATGCAGCATTTCATCAGGGTCTACACCATTTGTAAAGGTCAAAAAGATCTTCAGACAAAAGAATACACTTTTTTTGTGTGGAAATTATAACCTGACACCCCTAGATATGAACAATCAACTATCCCAAGTTTATTGTATCCAACCAGAAGGAAGACTCCATTAGTATACAAAGGGTTAAGAGAGCATATTGCTGAGTTATCTATCTTGCTTAACCATTGTCCTGCTGACCAAACCCTTTATAAGGTACATCACAGTCTCTTTCAAGGTTCATCCATTGACATGATTCCATTAAGTTGATAGATTCATAGGTTGTATGAAAAATTTGTAGATCCTGATCAGATGGCTCCATCAGCAGACAAAACTGGCAGGCAAAGAGCTAGACTGTTGACCATTTCATTCCCTTCCCCACCATCCACCCCCACCAGAGACATCCATATAGCCTTCCATGGCTGTGTAATTCAGCTTACTGATCTTCTACACTTTCCCTTTATAGTCAAGGAGCTGGGATTTTGAAAATTGACTTGGCACAATTGTCCAGCCAGAAAAGGTTTGACTTCAGAAATAGTTAGAACTACCCTTCTATAACATTTCTAGGCACGTCGTACAGTCAAATTGTGGTAGCAGTTTTTCAGGAGGAGTCGTTTTGTACACCTACCCCATTTTTACTAAAATAAACAATATGGCGACATTTGAATAAGAAATGGTATCCAGGTTGTATCCAGATGGTGCATAAGGTCGTTATTTACTGCAAAAACCTTGATAAGGACCTAAACAATAATGAAAATAAATTGTTTGCATCCAGAAGCACAATTTTTATGTTATAACTGTCATTTACGTTATATCTTCAATTACGCCTTATAAAATCAATTAAGTTTGGTCAAAAATTAATTTTATAAGTTCTATAATGGGTATATACATTTTACATACCATGTTTGGCAAATATAATTACCTGACTGTTTCAAAACTGCAAACATCTTGTTTCTATCATAATTACTTTGAGAATTATAAGCTGTTGAATATGATTACCCCCCAAAAAATGTGAATATGGTTAGAACCATTTCACTTTGCAAGTTAGCATGCAATACCATCTGCTGACGTTTTAAACCATAATTGAGCATTCTATCGATACACGATAGTAAAGAGCTATACTTAACTGCGTTTCTGGTGTATTTTTTCCATATTTTAATGCTTATGACAATATGTAACGTACATTACAAACTTTAAGACTTCCTATATATATTGCTAAATACCTTATATTATATGTCATATGGTATTTTACTTAATTTCAAACCTGTTTTGTTTTAAATTTATAACAAGACAGTAGTTTGTTCTAAAATATTTATAAGTTTTTATTAAGTAACTATTTCTATAAACATTTACATTTGCAATAAAGATTATTTTTAAGGTTTCATCTCCACGAAATATCATTTTGATTTGTTCAAAATTAAAGATTCTAAAACACATAAACAAAGAATTAGACAGCCCTTTAGTAGTAGTAGAATACATTCCATTGCTGTTAAATTTATCAAAGTAACATATATAACAATACCAAATATCATAATGTCCTATGTTTGTCCTAAATGTTATCAAAAACAGTATACGATTGGGCCCTGAAAAGCTAAAAGATTAAGATTGTAGAATTTTGTAATATTTATCGCAGGGGAAAACAACACAACTAAGTTTTATTGAATAAAGTCTCATCAGTCATTTGAAAATATTTTATGTACCCAGTTTACTATTGTACACATTATACAAACAAAGTCAGTAACATAATATAAGTTAGCTCCTTGTATAATACCTAGGTTAATTTCCAATAGAGAAAATACAAATTACTAAATGGTTAGAGAGATGGTAATAAAATTATACTTTTTTTCTTTGCTTACATTCCAGACAAAATCAATTATCTAAGAGTTGGTAGGATAAAGTTTATATATATTACAATAGAGGTTATGCATTATATGTGTCTGTAATCAGTTTTTTTAAAGATAATCTCTTAAAATCAAATTGTATACTGACAGTTATCTGCATATGCAGATGATGACACATTACTTGTTTCAGCTTTTAAATAGATTTTAGTTTATTTTCAGCATACCTTTTATAGTTTATTTAATGAAACTGTTAGTATCTTTGATCATTTGCTAAACTAATATCACTTTATAAGGAGAGGTTTTATATTGAAGAAACATTTCCCCGAAAACGGGTAACATCAGTTATAATGGATGACAATGATCTCATGTGATATGATCATATCCAAGGAACACATGTTAATTGTTGCTTAAGAAACTATTTTAAACATACATGACATTATCAGGCAAGAGTTATTTCAGGCTGAATAAGACATTGTGACACTCAGGTAATGTAAAATATTCTTTTAAATGTTCTTTAAGATATTGGATGGAAAAACGTTTAAAAACACGCAGTCATGAGATCTTACTCAGTTTTAGCAATCAATGTTTAAAAACTGATGATAATTTTCACTATACAGAATGTGGCATGGCCAAATTATTACAGGAGTCTTGTAAATATAATTCTTGATAACAAAGCGTTATATGTATATAAACATAAGAATGAAGTGTTATAAAATTAAAATCAGCACAGCTTTCCCCCCCCCCCCAAAAAAAATATCTTGCTTCTTCAGACAGAAAACAAATGCATTACACATAAATAGGAAATTATATTAAAGCACAAAACATGTTGAGAGTAGTGATTTATAGAGACATACAAAGAGTCAATTGTTCTTACAAACACTTTGTGCAGTAGCCTTTGCCATCAATGAAAGACTTAAATGCAATGCCTAGAAAGGATGCATAAAAGTATTATGCATGTCATATTTGCACTGCTTCGTTCCAAAAGAAATCATACTTCTATTCCCTTTAAGGACATATGCTACTAAATACTTCCCATATTGAAATATTTTAAATGCTTTGCATACAGTTTGTTTTATGCATGGGCTATCCATTTATGAAATAAAAAGGATATGTCACTGTGCTTATTTTTTCAGAATCTCATATTGAAGTTTACAGCATTTGACCAATTTTCTAGAAATATAAAATAATAACACTTGTCCTAATTATCGAGCTAAAACGGCTGTAATCTTCAGCCAGCTTCTTTCTTTTAACTTAAATTACTGCCCATGACCTCAAACTTTTAAGAAAATGTGCATGTTTACATGTTATCCCATGCTGTGACAAGATACTGCATGATATATTTTGGCAATTCGTCGAAAAATGAAATTTGTTAAATCATGTATTAAAAAATCTGATATTGAAAATCTTGAAAATTTATTTTTAATTCATGGACTATTATAATACCTTTCAGAAAAAAGAATAAAAATCTGGGGTCACCGAACTAATTCTCTTTCTAGAGGGCCAAATTTAACCCCACCCCCATAGGTTTCATGCGTAATTCAATATAAAAAGTTCGGGGATGACCATTTCAGTTTTGATGATGCCATTTTACTAGTATATGAAGTAATTTAGCATTTAAATGTTAAAAAAGAAAGAAAAACCACACTGAAAATATGTGCGCATCCGGGAATCGACCCTGGTAGTCTGGCTTTGTAGCCAGACACGCTAACCACTAGGCCACGAGGTCAGTTCGTGCGCCGCTCTAAATAACCATACAAATAGTATAGACTCGGCCACTATCGTATTCGTAACCAGGGTTATTGTGTACGTTGTTTGATTTCGACTGAGCTACATTTATCTGTCTTTAGTGCTGAGACGATCAGTTCTGAAAAGATGTCAATAGATATTTCGAACACACTTTAATTAGTTATTTTGTGAAGAAAATGTCGGAACACGGATATGACATAAGAATATCGGAAGCTGTGTTGATCCGAATCCGTTAAGGGTCGAAAGACAGGACCCAGACAACTTTCCCCGTTTGCAGACGCGGGAAAGGTGCGCATTGGAAATAGCCGCATATGTCTTTAAAGGTAAGTATACATCTTAGAGGTTGATAAAACAGTGCCTCTATTGTTCTTTATGTTATATGATATAATATACAAGATTTTGAATATCTTAATCTTCCATATGATCTTTGGCAGTAGCACAAGCGTGAATTAATTTCGTTGCCATAAAATAAAAAAATAAAAAAATTGCTGACCTCTCTTATGTAATTTATACATGCTCATTTGAAGATTTGAACCACCATATATGATTTTGGTACCTACCTCACATGGGCAAATGCACTGTTTAATCCCCCATGCTGATGCAGTGGAGCTAGAGTCTGTCTTCATCTACATATACAAGCAGCAAATGCTCCGATGTGTCTAATGTCATGTTTTTACAGGCTCGCATGAGCCTCCTTGCTGAACTAAAATCAAATGTGTGCTTACTAATTTGATATTTTATTTACGTTAATAAATATCATCAATTTAATTTGATTTGGAACATGTAAAGGATTAATGGGATGCCATCCTTGCATCAATTATTATGTCCCCATTTGACATGTTGAATATCGTAATGATTTTATATGAACAAATTCCCCGTTTAGACTAAGCCTGATTGATAGAAATAATGCAAAACAAAATTTCCAATAATTTAGTTGAGTCCATTCATTTTGCAACAGCTACAATATAATCTTTACAATGCAAGAGAGTTGTTCTACGTGATAAGGCTTGACCTCTAAAATGTATAATCATAAAGAACCTTGGAGAAAATATCCTATTTCAATGCTCTATAACATTGCAGAACCAGACACAGCGTATGATAAATGTCACCATCTCCTTAACCCTTTTAAGTCGAATGAAACTTCCCACTTTTATAAAACGGACCAGTCCATTTTCGTCTTCAAGGTTGTTGGGTGTTGTTTTTCATTCTTATTTAAATTTTAATAGAATATCCTGTAAGCAAACAGTAGAGAACCTGATCAGACATTGCAGTCTGCGACGGCTGATCTATGCCTGTACTATTTGTCTATGTCCAACAAAAAGAACACTAGTCTAATATGGGTTAAATACTTTTGTTGTTATGTTACTCACATCAGTTGTATTGTTACTTCATCGAAATGGATAATGAATGAATATAGAGCTGTTTGAGCCATATGTATAGACATGGCGTTTGCCATATATGGGACAGAAACTGTTACAATTAAAACAGTTTTTTGCTATGGCAATGGTTAACGTTTGCTTTAATGTTTAATTTCTCGATTTCAGCCAATATTGTAAATAAAAAAGGTTATTTTAGGAATTAAGTGTAAGTTTTTCCCCAAAATCATAGCTATTTATATTATAGTTAATGTAGTCAATAGCTGACACAATTGGTGATATAGTGCTGTCATTAAATTAAATATTGTATTTAGCAAAAATAACATATATAACTGTAATAACAGGTGCCAAAATAAGTTTAAAATCATATTGCTAGTAATTCTGTTTCAAATAAAAGTTAATATTGATACGTAAGAATATGAAATAACTGGATATTAACACTTTAGGAACTCCTATTATTTATGGGTAACGTAGTGAATTTGGCTATTTCAGGGTAACCTTATGGGCTGAAAAGCTAACGCACCTTATTATGTGGCTAATATAATTTGGTTTTAGAAATTAACAGTCAACAAACATCATTTTGTGAAGGTCATTTGGTATCCGATAATCTAATGATATTACTGCATTAAAAACTAATACATTTGAAAGTAAGTAACGTATATAACTGTAGTATCATGTTGTATAATGGTTAAACGCATACTGGCTGTTTGCTGCATTTCGTTTAATGATTTAAGGCTATTGTCATGTCCATAAGTATATAAGAATTTAGTATAAGTCACAGATGCAATATATTGCAGCATAGAATGTACACCGAAAAACGTGTAATACACGCATTCCTGAATTGTCATTTCAGGTGGTATGTTCTTTCTTTGATTTGTAACAAATGTAAAACATGACACACATACTATTAGATTGATGTTTGAATATGATTATAAACATGTTATTTTACTTGATAAATCAAGGAATGGGGAAGATTTCATTTCTTTTTGAATTTGCATACATTATATTCAGGGGGGTGGGGTAAATCACCCCTTCCATTGGACATTTTCACGTCTAATATACCATATATACAAACTTTTTATATTGCTTTACTGTCGTATGCCATTGTATACATGTAATGTATAAATTTAAAGGGAAATATGCTGAATAGGAAGCAATGGCTGAACTTGAGGCGTGTTTTCCTCTCAATTTACCTAAGCTTCATTTAGCATAGGGTACGTTCAAAGATGACGTCCTACAGCAAAACTGCTACCACAATTTAACTGTACGACTTACCTAGGAGTATTGCAGAAGACCCCAGGATTGCATTTCTGCAGTCAAACCTTTTCTGGCAGGTAAGTTGTGCCAAGTCAAAAACTAAGGCCTGTACAGAAATCAGCGCCTGGACTATTACCCTTTGGACAACATGATATGAGCCGTGACATGTGATTTCCAACAATGATGAGCCTGTGCAGCCCCCTTTTAAGCTTAACTCCAAATGATGTTTGGTCTGTAGCTTAACAGTCAAAGAATAATGCATATGCACAGGCTGGTCTGAGCCTTTGCTGGTCGCACATACCACATTGTTGGAAATCTCATGTGGTGACTCATATATTATAAGGCCTAAGGCTGTTCCTCTCGGGTGAAAAGGCAAAAAAAAATTCTACTACCACTGATTCAAGTAGGGCAGTTGTCAGTTACCGACTACAGTTTAATACACTTTAGTAATGTTAAACTGCTTAGGAGAAGCTTACCCCTAACAGGGAGACTGGATAAAAGACTGTTGACTGAAAAATTGTTGAAATTAATATTAACCATTAATGCGCCAATCACAACAAAAGTCGTCTGCTTTTCTCGTCTGCTGAAATGTTTAAGAAGCCTCTATGGCAAACAGTGTGGATCCAGATCAGACTGCTCATATCCTATAGGAGCAGTCTGTTCTGGGTCCATGCTGTTTGCTCCTATACTTAATTCGTCAGTAATACTAGGCAATTATTTGCAGCAGACAACATTTTCAGATGCATTTTTTTCTTGGTGCTTTAAGGGTTAAGCCCAAAACAAACAAACATTTTCTGTATTTCCCAGAAAGCACTGAGCCACTGGGGCCAATTTCATTAAAGATTTATAGCATATTATTGGCTACATAGATTTATCACTTGCTTCTTTACATTGGATTTACAAAGTTCATACAATGAAATATGTATGATGAAACTGGCCTCAGATGTGCAAATAGTCCTTTTTGAGACAACTGGAGTGACCTGATCATTTTCTGAGAAGAACAGAAAAAAAAATCAATTTGCTTTCTGCTGAGTTTCTGGAAAAGCATTGAGCAGATCACTCACACAATCTGCATGAAATTCTTAATCCTAATCTCTGAAGAAAATACCCCTTAATGACTGTATTGTCTACTACATTTGTCCTGGAAATGCATGATCAGTCAGATCAAACTTGAAACTCTAGCAATCCAGCACTGACAAGCTTTTGTACTTTCTGTTTAAAGTCGCTGTCGCCATCATGGACCATCCTGCAACATACAAGAAAACCATGAAGTTTAAAAACATTGAACCTAAGTCCATGCTAAATATTTTTATGTACACTGACCCAAAATGAAAACTTTACACTTTATTTCTTTGAATAACTGTTTTGTTAGTATACATGTCGTTGTAAGATTTACGCATGCTTATCGAGACTTCGTCGCAGATAACGATTATGCAAGCGTCAACGCCTGAAAAACATGATCCTTACGTTGCACATGCTAGGGAACAGATGGTTCATTAACAGCTTTAAAACCGACAAAAAAACATTTGAAGCTGAGTACTGATAATAAAAAATAATTTATTGTTACAAAACACTTCCATTTAGTGACGGCACGTCTTTCCAAAGATCAATGAAACCAAGTTATTGGCGTGCTCATGGCGGGGTCTATGGTAAATGATATCGCGCATCATTTTGGCTGCTCTAGACAGACTATTCATTATCTTATGAACCGGTACAACAAAACTGGGTATGTCAGAGTTCGTGCAAGATCTGGTCGCGCACGTGTGACGCCGTTACGTCCTTATCGCGTTAACGCATTAATTCACCCACGTAATCATTTTAAACGCCAACCATTATTGCTCGTCTTTACGGGGTTCACGCACAAAAGATAATTAGTCATTCAGTGCAAAGTAACGGACCTGGCATTTTCCAGCATGACAATGCAAGGCCTCACACAACACGTAAATAACCACATAATTCCATGCTAAAAATAACGTCAACCTCTTGCTTTGCCTGTTTCTTCCCGGGTCATGAACCCCATAGAACACGTATAGGATGAATTTGGTCGGAGGGTCAGGTCCAATCATCAAATGGATTAGTTAAATGACTCCAATATGCACCTCTGTTAGCATTACATACGTATCCCTAACGGGCTCATACAATGTTCCGTAAATTCAACGAGGCGACGTATTCTGCTTAGCATTAGTAAAAATGGAGGTCACACTGGTTACCGATGATCTTTTTAACATCACTTTAAGCACGTAGTCAGTAATTTCTTATTTCCAAAATCTGTGTAACTGTTTTAATTGTTTTTAGAAATTTTCATTTTGACCCCTCTGAACTGAATTATTCATAAAAATTATGCAATTTATGATTTTCATCCAATAACTTTTTCAGAGACATCGATAAGGCATTGGAGATTCAATGACTGAAAAAATTAACCCCGAAACTTCATTTATCATCAAAATATATACTTTTGAATACCATGTAAAGTTTTCATTTTGGGTCAGTGTACTTCAATCCTCCCCAATTTTTATTGTTCAATTAACATGCAGGATTCCAATTATTAGGCCAGAATTTTTTTATTTGTTGATTTACAAACCATTCTACTGTAATTTTCCGGAAAGTAGAAAAAAAAAATATTTCAAAAATTATTTTTCTATTTTATCTGCCGACTCTAAATATTATTTGTTAAGTTGAAAAAATATATTTTTGAGGTTCTGTCTGTGTATTTTTGAGAGTGACACTTGTAAAAGTGATTCACCTGTCCAGATTTTTAGGAAAATGATAAAATATATAAAGATTTAATACATACTGTTGGTTTACCTTACCAGTTTTACTGTTTTTTCTGGAGATATTAAAAAAAAAGCTCAGAAAATGAAAAAAAAGCTCTGAAAATGACCAGTTAACTGGTCATTTTCTGAGCTTTTTAAATTTTTTTTTTTTCGCCCCCGACCCTAAATCTGAAAAAAAATCCAGTAAATCAGCTAATAAAAAAAATCTGGCCTTCGCATGTGTTTTTTAAGCAGAGTGGAAGAAGCCAGCTGTCCTGCATCTACACTGTTTTCAAAACACTGTCAAGATAAATCTGGTTTATTATGGTAAGAGTTAACATGCTTAACTAAAAGGTTTTTTGATCAGTTCATTGATTCACCAAAGACTTGTTTTAATGCAACTCTTTGCACACTGGGAAATTTTTCCCTCTTTTTTCTGTTGTCTGCTGATTTTTTTCAAAATCCACCTTTTCGAAAAATTCTTTCAGGAATACCATCAGAGTATCAAACAGTTTGGATCCAGATTGTGCCTGACGTTTTGTCGGGCCTGATCTGGTTCTAAACTGTTTGCAAAAGATATCAGCAGACAACATCAGGATATAAAGAGTTAAGACAGTATAGTACACAGGCATAGGTTCTGATAAGCAAAACTTTAGAGCATAAAATTACAAAGGACTAGTTTTCAAAATTTTAGAACATTTACCAAAATGTTCATTTATGACTACATGTACAGTAAAACTTGTGTAAAAATGCCACTCAAAATTAGACAAAACAAAGATCTTAATGACAAATGGTAGCTTAATGAAGGTTGAAAGTATTGCAGAATGCTCAAGGGGAGCATTCTGCAATACTTTTGACCTGCATTAAGTGATAATTGGTCTTTTTTGAGAGTGGCCATTTTACACAGGTTTTACTGTACATCACCTTTGAGCAGCCTCTGGATCATTTCTTGCCAATTGAAATAAGTCTCCAATTTTGGGGTCTTTAATTACCATCTGCATCTCTGGGTCGGCTAATATCTGTTCTATCTTTCTTTCATCCTCAGCTGTGGCTTGTTTAGGATTGGTGCTACTAAGCACACTCATCTGAGCCCCTTCGTCTGGAGGTACTGCCTTTATTTCCGGTTCAGGTGATTCGTCATCGTCATCGCTAAGCTCTTGCAGCTTGTCATCCATAGGAAGGTTGGAAAAATGGTCGCCTATATTGCACAAATGGAAAAGAAACAATTAAACAGTTCAATCTATAATGTCAAATGGCAGAAATGGTTAGAAATTAGAAACACAAGATTTTTAAAATGGGTGCCTAAATTATGCAACCCAAATAGCAACAATGTAGCATTTTGTCTCATTAAGAATCTTAAGATAAGATGTCAGTACCTTATTGATATTCCATTCAAAAATACAGTGCAGTTCCTTTACCCTTAAAGCCCCAAGAAAAAAATGCATCTGAAAATGTCGTCTGCTGAAGTCATCTGCTGCAAATAATTGCCTAACATTACTGACAAATTAAGTATAGAAGCAAAGACTGTGGACCCAGAAGAGACTGCTCCTATAGGAGCTGTCTGATCTGGGTCCACACTGTTTCCATAGAGGCTTCTTAAACATGTCAGCAGACAAGAAAAGCAGACGACTTTTGTTGTGATTGGTGCCGTTCCTAAAACCCTATCTGGGTATAACACAGGTCTGTTGTGGCTTCCATTTCTTTTTACCATGGAATTTTACATAGGAACTGTAGGAAAATGACCATTTAATTTCATGGTCATTTTCCTATCATTCCTTAGTAAAAATTGTCCCTTTATAACAATTCAATTATAACCCAGTTTACCGCTTTGGACAAGTCTTTAGTTAAGAGTGTGTAACTGAACTATAATTTTCTTAGTTCTCATTCAAAACATATGTTGTGGGTACTCAAAAGAACCGTCTCAATTAGACAATTAGAGGGCCCTGTTGCAAAAAAAAGACTGGTGCTGTTGCATGTGAAAAACAATAGCGCAAAACACAAGTAGGGATAAAAATTTGGAAAAAGTAGGGATTATTGGCGTAAACAAGTAGTGATAGTAGGGCTTTTCCAAGTACAAAATTCATTATAATGGGTTGTTAAAAGCATTATATTAGAAAATATATATACTGTGGTGCGAGAGCACCCTTTTCAGTTGGATAGATAGCCCAGATCAAGAAAACGGAAGTGTGGAGCTGCTGGGTAGTCCGGAGCGGAAGTGGGGTGTTCCTGGGGAGTGGAAGATATATCCGGTTGAACTACAAGACAGAGCAAGGCTCCATTTTTCCTTATACTTATTATCATGTGGAATCTGTGCTACAGAAGATACTGGAGCGGCAGGACCATCCACTGTTGATAGTAAGTATCTATATTTACAACATTGGCGACGAAGGAAAACTACGGATTTCTTTCCTTTTTGTGAATTTTCACCAAATACATCGGCCCCTTGTTGCCTAGACATTCAAAGAGATAAAGACCATTTGCAAAAGCACGAGGTAGTTTGCGGCTGCAATTGTGATATCTAAAGGTTGAATTGAATCTTCGAGGTCCTTTTATTTGTTGTCAAAAATTTTTCTTTCAAAGATTTGGATTTTTGAAATTGTGAATTGTCCGTCCATATTTTCCGACAACTACTACAATTTGCGAGTTGTTTTATATTATATATATTCAGGCATAGCAGAAAGAATTAAGAACTATTTTATCTGTTGAAAAATAACACACTATTCCAGTCTATATAAAAATAATAGAGAGAGAAAAAGGAGACAAAATTTTTAGTGAAGAAAACGTCCCCAAGTCAACACGTTGACGCACTGATAATTTTATTGGACAAAACATCCCCAAGTCAGCACATCATCACAAATAATCAGCTTCACTGTTTTCGGCTTTAATTAACCAAGTCATTTCTTTACAATTTCTAAGTTTTCTTGATAATCTATTTAGGCCAATATTAAAAACAAAACAGTAAAAGGCTGGCTAAATTTCTAAAGAAGAATGTATTTAATAAATTGTCTCCGCATTAAATGCATTTAAAACCAGTTTCTAAAAGCAAGACATTTCCATGATGTCACAGTTCTGTCAAAACATTGTGATACAGATCCATGGAATTTATCGGCACTGCCCTTCCTCTCTTCAACAAACATGGGGAGAAAGCCCAGGATTTACAGCTCCAGACTTGGATAGAAGAGGTGGACTTCAACAAACATGATGAGAAAGCCCAGGGTTTACAGCTCCAGACTGGGATAGAAGAGGTGGACATTTTTTGGATAGAGAACAGTCAATGTCTGGGCACTGCCCGTCACAGTCAACATCTGGGCACTGCCCATCACAGGGGTATTCACTTTATCCCACAGAGTCTTCACCAGAACATATTCCATGTGGGTTCGGGAGTACCAGGGTTCATACAGACAGGACAAAACAAAATTCCCTGACATTTCCCTGACTTTTCACTGACGCCACTCCGAATTTCCCTGACATAACTGTACTCGTCGGAGAAACTTGATTTTATTCATAGCTACAGTGAATAGCTCTGTTTTCAATTTAGAGTGATAATTTTTAATTTTGGAAAGATTTATTAAACATTAAAGCATGTCTATAGATTAGTAAATAGCTATGTTTTCAAACCAGAAATTTACAAGATTGTCAAATTATTATTTTAAAACTGCTGTCTTTAAAAAATGGATGTTGACCTCTGAACCTCTCCTACAGCCACCCATAATGCAACCAGTATATACAGATATAAAAGAAAGGAAATCATTTTTAATCTGATGAGGAATATTTCATTGTAAAAGCTACAACAGAAAAGGTTGTTAGGGATCTTTCATGTAAATCAAATATCTATTTGTCTTGGTCCACATCTGAAATAAGGGTGAGGTTGGTACCATAAGACTAGTTTAAGCCCTCCAGTAATTTTTTTACTGACCGTTCCAAGGCGGTGCTTCTTTTGTGGATCTTTTTTGTAATTTATGTTTCGTGTTTGTCATGCTTTCTTGTCTGTTCATTGCAGCCTTGAGGTCATCTGCTGGGAAAGGGCTAACATCTTGGCTCTCTTGTGTGTGATGTTTTTTGTGTTTTTGTCACTTTCCCATGTGGTGTCCTACTTGATTGTATTGATTCCTGGTCTTTACCTTCTTACTTACTTTTGTCATGATAAAATTCTACAAAATCCCTGAATATAGCAAATTGTTGACAACGGATGACTCACAACAAACATTGAGTGAATTTGAGTATGTGTTTAGGTGAGCTAACAAGAAGCTTAATGAGCCTAAACTGCTCACCTGAGATGTTGACTTCATGGTTTCAGAAGATTTTTTGATTATTTTTTACAAGTCTATTGGAGCAAATCACACAGATGTGGCGTGGCCAATTTGAACCCCACGGTTATAGACTACAAAGGGTCATCTGAATTTACGTAGTGAACCACTATGCATTGCTACATACTAAATATAAAAGCTACTAGCTTCATGGTTTCAGAAGATTTTTTAAAGTCCTCCCCCATTATAAGGAAGCTAATAACAGACCCTCATGGTATGGCCAAGTTGGGCCCCAAGAAAACAGTTGGCACGATTTATGCAGGGGACCACAAGACATTGCTGTTGATCGCCAGGGGAGAGGGGGGGCAGTTTGCACCTAAGGGGCTTTATTGGCAGGATATAGGTGGGGGAGCACTAGACATTGCCTCATACTAAATATGTGTGGTTTCAGAAGATTTCTATTATACATGTAGCAATATTGATCCTTGGGGTGTGGCCATTTTTGACCCCAGGGGCTTGATTGGCAGGATTTATGTAGGGGACTGCTAGACATTGCTATATATTAAATATATAAGCTATGAGCCTAATGGTTTCCCAAGTTTTTCCCCAAGTTATAAGTCTATGGGACGCTATCTTTACATGAAATTTCATCACATTTGGCTAACTGGCATTAGTGATATACTAACGGATGATGAGTGATGCCAGACCATTGCCATACTAATATATGTACCTCATTTGAGCCTTCAGCTCATGTGAGCTAAAAAGGCAGCTGAGGATGCAACAAGCACTAAATCCTTCCATCTTATGTTTAAAGCAATTTAGAAGCTATAATCATGATTTAGCTTGTATCCAAAATGTTAAGAAAACTACCCTAGCAATTTTCTTTTTCTCATCATTTAATTCAAACTGGAAATTATAAAATTCCCTGACATTTCCCTGACATTTTAGCAAATATCCATTTTTCACTGACACAACATAAAATTCCCTGACAATTCCCTGACCTTGAAAAAATTTAAATTTCCCTGACATTTCCCTGACGCGTATGGACCCTGAGTACCCAATTAGCAACTGCGATTGAGGCTATCAGCCCGTGTTATCAGCAAATTCACAGTGACATACCAAGCGGAGAGGCATTAAGTCAATGGACATTTCAGTCCAGTCAGGGTACACAAATGGAACAACCCGATGTTTATCATAATACACAGTTCAGTCTTCCTCAGCAATCATCACCATGTAATATCCATTTTCAGCATGGGTTACAGCAAAACACATACCATCCAAATGTGTGAAACTTACTTAGCAACGGGAAAGATGAAATTTACAACTCCAGGGCTCGAAAATAGTACTCGTCCGCTCGTATTTACGAGTGTCTCAGGCTGCAGGGCAAGTGAATATTTTGATATTTCTACTGAAAATTAAATTTTCCCCATGTATGCCAATAAATTTTGTGATGCAGGGCAAGTGCCTATTTTCAGATATTTCGAGGCCTGAACTCCACACAATTACCAAAATATCTGTCATTTGACCCATCAAAATCAAAGTGGTCAGACTTCTACAGAAAGTTCGAGCAGTATGCTGATGATAAACATTGGTCTGCACAAGAATGTAAGTCCAATTTGAAATATGTTCTGCACGGGAAAGCAGCAGATTATATGGCTTATCTCAATGAACTGGTACCTGACCTCACATATTATGATTTTATCATGCAAATGAAAAGGTACATGGAATCCCAGGATCTCTATGATTCGCAGTTCGAGCAATGGCATCAGCAAAGAACATTTGGTAATAATACAGACTGCTCATGCACATTTATCCCTAATTCGCATGATTGCACTCAAACCATGGCCATACAGCCCCAATCATCATTTCAGGAACGCCATTGGCAAAGTCAAGAACAGTTTATTGGCTACAGAGGTTACCAACATGACAGTTATTTACCATTTGATTTTTCAGGGAGTAATGCAATGGTGCATGGCCCATTCCAGATAATAGAAATGTTGAGTACGGGTGGACCAGCCCAAGAGTTGACCTACCCTGAGAATTTATCTTGTGGTACTCTGGACACAAAAGAACAGTTTGCTTCATTTCAGGTACCACCAGTAGCTGTACAAAATGGGGAGTCCCACCGAAGGCCGATAGGCAGAGGTGTATTACACCAGGGTTCCAGTCAAGACAGGTTATCCTCAAAGCATCAAATTGAGCTGAAAGAGATCTGTCTCCCGAGCAAAACAAAAATAGATGAAGGACTTAAGTCCGAGAAAAGAAATGCGGAAAATATGGAAGAGGGACTTGTTTCTCTAAAAAGCAAGTCCAAGAAATCCGCCAGTCAACTCCAAAGTTATCAGCCAATCAGGGAATCGGGCCCACCATAACGAGGAAGATACAGATATATGGGTTCTATGGCAAGTCATCCGTCTGCAGGCAGCCCAAAAGAGAGTAAAACTAAAGGCACTGAGGAACAATTGGCAGACATAGAGAAAACCCTCAAACTCTTGGTGGAGGCTATGGCTATTAAACCCTCGGCAGGGGGTAGTTTTAGGAGTAGGACTCCGTCACCTTCCACAGTGATATCCCAAGGGGGAAGGTCATTGTCACCTGTACGCTGTCTCCAGAGCAATGAAGACTTGGTGTTTAACACCGCAAGAAGCCACCATGAGGGGATTGTCCCTAGATGTAAACAAACACTCAGCTCTGATGATGAAGCATCTGGTGAGCAGAATGGGGAGGGATCCAAAGGAGAACCCCAAGGTATTCTGTGGATGACAGAGGAGGTTGACTCCAGGATTCCGGGGTTGGACCCCAGTGATACCAACAAGGCCAATGATCTAAACAGTTTCATTTTAGGTAACACAGATGATTTGTCATTGGACCAGACAGAAGTAAATACAAACATCTCAAGTCAGTTACCATTCCCAGAAGAAGGAAAAGACATACAGATGTCAGTTGAAGAGCTTGAGGAACTACTTTGGCCGGAACCAACAGAGCTGCAGTTGGTCCAAGGTGATAGCATGGGAATTCATCCAGAGATTCAGGAGTCAAGATCTGAGATCACTGATTTCTGGTGGGACAGCATGAGACCAACAGAACTAGGGTCAAGAGATGAAAAGGAAAGTCCAGAAAACTGTGAAGACTACATAGACTTCATGTATGACAGTCTATTTGGAACTTCCCCACTGAATAAGGAAATACCAAGCACCCTACATGAGGATGAAGAATGGATTGACCAAACGTTCAAAGAGATGCAAATCCAGCGATATTCATCTTGGAATCCATTCATGAGTCTGGAGGGAGAGATGATCAGTGTACAGTTAGATAGGACTACAGGGGACTTCCCCATTGGTCAGATAAACCCGCCATCATCTTTGAGGGTCCCCATCACGCTCCAGGACAGATCAATAAAAGCTGTAATAGATACTGCAGCCATGGTGACTGTCATTTCTGACCAAATATACAAGGAAATGAAGCCTAACCCACCATGCTTGAAAGCCACAAATTTGCAAACAGCAGGAAGAAATATGAAAATGGTTGGGCGTATTATTGGCCCGGTGTCAATAAAGTTAGGCAATGTCATATTTCCCACATTGGTGCATGTTGCACCGATCAACAATGACATGCTACTGGGATTAGACTTTCTATTGAGGATTGGAGCAGGTATCAATCTCAAAGAGCAACATCTTGTTGTAACCGGAGCTACCGAGATAGTTCCGCTGGAAATCGAGTATGAAAATAGAGCTAGTCACACCATTTCAAAGATAACTGCTGAAGAGGTGGAGCAAATTCCAGCCATAATATACAATTTACAGGAAAGGAGTTGCCACAATTTGCATCCTGACGAGATATATTTACCACATACTTCATATGAGAGACCACAGAAAGATACATATTGCCAAAAGAGACTAGACTACCCCTTCCTCTTCAACAACCAGGAGGTGTTTGGTCATGCAGACCAGGGAATGGTGGTTTCACCAGTCACAATGCTAAAGGGGATATCTGTCTTATCAACAACTGAGCACACTAGCCAGCTGGAGACTGAGACCAAGAGAAAGCCCAAGCTGAACTGTTGCATCTGCTACAGGCAGGAAATAGCACTCATGACAATTATGAAATGCATCCAGGGCGAACAGGGTCTCTATCAGTCAAAGTGTTTGGTAAAGCCAAAATTGTCAGTTCTGTGGTTTGTGGAAGATGAACGGCAATGGCCATGGGACCCAGGTGGCTGTTAATCAAACAACCTAGTTAAGGGAGACATTTCATTTAGTGATTGTTTTGTCTCCGCCATCTGAAAAAGGAATTTGTCCCATGATTTGATCCAATAGCAAGATTTTTCGGGGTATGCACACCCTACTGTGACTTGGTCATCAGCACCAATGAGATTGACTGGGGTATTCATTTCTGTAGCCCCGTAGGTGGACATACAGAGTCCAATGCAGGATTGTTTAGACGTAAATATAACTGGAGCATATAAATCCAAAGTGTTTGGTGGAATTTATCATTTATTTGTGTCTGAAGGCAATCTGAATCATCTAAAGGATGGTGGGGAAAAGAACCTATTTCTGCCACCATGTTTGACAGATAAATGGAATATGATCCTGAGAAGTTTTAGTATAGACAGAGATATCATTGTCCCGCTTGACCAGCAGTAAACAGTATAGATATTAAGCAGCCGGATCAAGATCCCTTGCTATCTACAGGAAGCCGGGAAACAGGGCAGCAGCCCGATCAAGATCTTTCCCAAGCTACCGGAAGCATGGAAACTGGGCAACAGCCCGAGGATGACCTGATACAGAATCATCCTTTTACCTTGGAGGGGGAGCCAAGGACTCCCGAAAACTGGCCGGAAGTCTATAGCCAATACCTTGAAGACTCCCCATATTCCTGCCACTCTGGGGCTACCCTTCATCAGTCTCCAGTAAGAAATAGTAAGAAAGAGCAGGAGACCGATAGAAGATTAGAAACTATGAGAAGACACGCCGATAACTTCTTCAACCGGACACGGGTCACCAATAGACCCCCATCGCCAGCGACTGAAGTGGCCAGACGTCAAAGAATAAGAGCTGAGACGGTTGTCCAGGAGGTCCGCCTTCGTAACTTTGATGATGTGTTGATGGACCTGAGAGAGCTCTTCAATCAAATCGGAATTGTCCAGGACAGGGACATATTGGCTGAACTCGTCATGGGCCAATATAGCCTGGCAAAAAGAAACAACAACTGCTCTTGGCTGTACGAAGCCAGAAGGATGGCCGTCCTATGCCTTCCGGAAAATTGTGTTGATACCTACCTCTGCAGATGGAACCCGGGAAAGCCCCTGATCTCTGGACGCAGAAAGACCAAGCCAACTTCAACAGTACAGTCCACACCAGGAATGGCAAAGGATAGGCGTGTCGTGGTGGAGGGGCAGGATCTGCCGTGCCTCCGGACAGATGCTGCTTTGACAAGCCAAATGGATGTGCAAGTCGTGCCTGTCCCAGACCCTTGGGAACTTGTTAGGGCCGATCGCCCGACTAGTGTCAACAGAAGGATTGGAGAAGCCAAAGAAAAAGACATAAGGTCGACCTCCAGGTCCGATGAGAGAAGGGAGGAAACCCATAGGCTTTCGAGATCTCCTATAAGAACTTCAAGAAGTCAGTATGGGCAACAGCCCGGAAAGTCATCGCGGAAGAGTCGTCCTTACTCTCCAGTACGTGCTCCTCATCAAGATAAGGGCAAAGGCCCAGTAACTAGCCGCGCACATAAAGATGCATCCCGTCAATCCACGTCTAGAGCTGGAACAAGTCATTCCAACAGGGAGGAATCCCGTTCAACAGCGTCAAGACGTAGTCGTCATTCACCAGTAAGAGCACCACCGGCCGAAAATATGGTTAGGAAGCGGCCAATTACCGATAAGATGTTGGTGGAGCCCACTGCAAAGAAGGGTCGACAGTCAAGCTGTTACCAAGATTGTCCTGTGCCAAGATGTGGTGCCGTGACCAACTATATGAAGGTCCATGTCTAATCAACTCACATGCCAAGTCTATTTGTTCAGTTAGAACCTGAAGATAGAGCACTGGGTAATACCCATAGACAAAGATTGAATGGATTAACACAGTTGGCCCGGAGCCTGTTGGGTCTAAATGCAACCCCTTATACCCTCATGAATCATGTGAACTCTAGACTACAAGATATTATTCACGCTTGGGCTAACATTTGGGTTCCCCTTCAACTTGATATGAAGGCTTTGTGCAAGTTTGCTAGATGGCAGATTCCCGATAAATTTGAGATCTTCCCGCAAGTCAACTCTCCAGCGTGTTTAGTATATTGGAGAATCTTTGTTTATTTGCTGGGTCAGCTACCCGATAGTACTCGAGAAGAATTCTTCCGAACCTATCATCAGGGGCAAAGCCCGGGCTGCACCACTCTGCATCCCAGACAGCCGGAAAATATCTGCATAGTTATTGATTGGGCTCAACAAGGCCCACCAGGTGTAAACACCATTGAGAGAGTTCAGATAACCCAGGCTCCACAGGCTACATCAGTTCAAACCACCAGACAACAGAGACCCCTACGGAGTGAACTACGAGTTCCCGAACATGCTGAACTGGTTCAAGCTACAAGCAGACCCAAACCACAGAGTCCACCAAGAAATCAACCACTAGTTCTTCAACAAGGTCCACCAGCTGCTTTCGACAGCCATTTTCACCTTGACCGAACAGCCCGAGAACTTTGGGGCGTGAATGAGGTTTCTACAGTGACGTTGAATGATATACTTAGAGAACCATTGGTACCTGCTCCCAAATAATCCAGTCACGCTGATAGGAGGGGTCATAGTTTTCTGCGACCCGGGAACAACGCTCAGCATCCCTTTAATGGACGGAAGGTGGAAGGTAGCTGTGGGCCTTCACCCTAAAAGTTTTAATCATGACGATGCATATTTGGATCAAGTTAGGACATTAGTCAAGTCCAACCCACTTGTAGCCGCTCTAGGGGAAATTGGTTTGGATCGAACTGTTCCAGATTATTTGTGGGATGAGCAAGAGAGGACTTTCCAACGGTTGTTAACCTTTTGTCACCCAGATAAAGTCTTGGTCCTGCACCTGAGAGGGTATTCAAAAGTACACTCGTCGGATGTTCTTATTACCGGCCTTCAATATGTTCGGAAAGCTTGTTCCAGGGACCAGAAAATCCATTTGCATTGTTTTACTGGTAGACGTGTTGATGTAGAGAATTGGTTGGAGGTCTTCCCAAATTGCCATTTCGGTTCACAGCCAAAGTGTCGTCATTTAACGATCCGCAACTAGAAGGCCTGAGAGCTGTCCCTAATGACAGAATCCTGCTGGAAACCGACTCTCCATATATGCCAGTGAGCCGGCATCACGGGATCAATACCCCTGCATATTTGGGCGATATAGCTCGTATGGTTGCTCACCGCAGATTCCTATCTTGGGAGGAGTTGTTGGATATCACAGCAACCAATGGCCAGCGACTCTACCAGTAATCCCTATATTACAGTATGTTGGGAACTACCCCGTAACACTTTTCATTGTCACCAGGTTTTGTAATTTGTTATGAAGCAAAAATGGTTCTTTTTAAAAGAATATCAAGTTCAAGAATTAAGCAAATATCAACTTCACTGCATCTTAGCGCAGAAAGATATTGGAACCTGGATTTATTTTGGGTCTATGACCTGTATCTTTATTTTTGGATGGAACCTGGATTTATTTTGGGTTTATGGCCCGTATTTATATTTTTGGGTGAGAACCCATGATTTACTCTAAATTGTTAGAACAGGGAGGAGTGTGGTGCGAGAGCACCCTTTTCAGTTGGGTAGATAGCCCAGATCAAGAAAACGGAAGTGTGGAGCTGCTGGGTAGTCCGGAGCGGAAGTGGGGTCTTCCTGGGGAGTGGAAGATATATCCGGTTGAACTACAAGACAGA
Organism: Loripinus fragilis; assembly: GCA_964019695.1. NCBI lineage: Eukaryota > Metazoa > Mollusca > Bivalvia > Lucinida > Lucinidae > Loripinus > Loripinus fragilis. The sequence goes on from OZ026517.1 coordinate 85,963,140, forward strand.
GCAAGGCTCCATTTTCCTTCTACTTATTATCATGTGGAATCTGAGCTCCAGAAGATACTGAAGCGGTAGGACCATCCACTGTTGATAGTAAGTATCTATATTTACAACAGTACTCAATAAGCAGGATAATAGCTGTGACATAAATTCTAGCAAAACATAGAGACTTTGTTGTTATGTGTGTTTAACGTCCCACCAACAGCTAAGGTCATATGGAGATGGGACCATGGCTTAAAGTCTCATCTGACAGACTGGTGAAGCTGGGAATCGAACCTGCGACCCTTGGTTTACAAGGCAAGCCGTTTATCCACTACACCATGACGGCTCCTATAAAAAAAATATAAAAAAAAATTTTAAAAACGTAGACTTTCCTGGTTAGAAATTAAAAAATGTTTAGTGGCCTGCTCCCTGAAAAAATATGGGCCGCAACACGAGAAAACCTTTCTTTGGGGGTTTGCAAACAACACAGGTGCAGACCAGCCTGCGCATCCATGCAGTCTGATCAGCGCCTTTGTTATTCGCTTTTTGCAAATTATCATATGTAAACTTGCAACAGATGAAATTTTAATTTTCTAACTAGTCTCTGTAGCTGAGGAGACTGGTTTGAGTCTCGCTTTGTTGGACACCCCGAAGACGAGGCCCATATAATATCTACCCATTAGTTGGCAGAACTCTTTGAAGAAAGCTTGAAACTCCTGATGCTCTTTATACTTCTCCATGGCTCCTTGAGGATCCCTCTGAAATTCCCCAATAATCTTGGTGTATTCTGGATTCTGAAGATAGGATAAACAGATGCAATTATGCTATGGACCCATGCAGACTCAGGCCCCCAGATAAGAGGGGCCAGCCTGGGTACAATGATCAATTCTTCTTAAACAAAAAATTTCAGCGTAAAATTGTAAATATTTTCTTACCCATTAATTTTAGCATATGTTTTGAGTGCTCAAAAGTACCATCTCATTGAGACGGTTCTTTTGAGTATGCACAACATATGTTTTGGTTGAGAAATAAGAAATTCTTTTTCTGTTACGCACTCTTAACTAAAGTCCTGTTCTTATATCACAACCAGAAATTCTGCATCTATCTTGTTGGTACTGAGCACCAAACATTTGTTAGAGCTGACAAGTAAGAAAACAATCACAATTTTATGTTTAAATTCTTTGATTATCTAGAATTATGAGACAAATCTGAAACTACCCAGCAGTCTTGGTGCCCAATTCAGATAATCGGAGCATCTCTAACTTTCTTCGATCTTATATCCAGTTTAGTCAGTGTTGTTAGAAACTCACCTAGACTGCAGTTGGTTGTAGACCATCACAAATACCACCTTTTTACCTTTGACTTTGACCTTAGGGTCAAGGTCACATAAAATGTTGCCCAGTACCCTCTACATAAGGTTACCTATGAACCTGCAAAGTTTGACGTTACTACATCCAATGATTTAGTAGGAAATGCATTAAATGATTTACGAGAAAAAAATTATTTGACCTTTAGCTAGGGGTCAAGGTTACACAAAATGTTGCTCAGTGTCTGCCACATCATGAGACTTGTGCACCTGCAAAGTTTGCAGTTGCAAAAGGAAATACATAAATACACTCAAAGTGTTGCCCAGTACCACCAACCTCATGTGACCTAAGCACCTGCAAAGTTTGAAGTTGCCTTTCCAACGGTTTAGGAAGAGATGCAAGAAAATACATTTTTTGACCATGATCTTGGATTCAATGTCATATGAGACGTTGCCCATTCTACATCATATGACCTATGCACCGGCAAAGATTGAACTTGCTACTTCAAACAGTTTAGGAGCAGATGCATTAATTAATAAGAAAAAACATTATTTGACCCTTGTGCTTGGGTTCAAGGTCATAGGAATCAACATCATGTAGCCTATGCACCTGCAAAGTTTGAAGCTGCTATTGTTCAACAGTTTAGAAGGTGTTTACAAGAAAAAACATTAGTTAACCTTTGACCCTAGGGTCTAGGTCACATGAAACATTGCCCAGTACCTTTTACATCATGTGACCTATGCACCTACAAAGCTTGAAGTCGCTACATCCAATGGTGTAGGAGAAACTACAATTACAAGCAACGTGATGACAGATGAAGGACAGATTTTGGTAACAATTAATAGACACTACATTTCTAAAGAAAAAGCGAGCATAATAATGCAGTGATTAATTAAGCTTTGTTGAGAACTAATTGAGCCATGACATGTGATTTCCAACAATGTGGCATTTTGACAAGTGTAGACTCAGATGGGTATGTGCAGCTTCCTTTTAAGCTTAGAAACTTCAAATGATGTTCAGTCAGCAGCTTAACACTCATATAATATTCAAGTGACTAGCAAAGGCTCTGATCAGACTACGCATATAAGCAGATTGATCTGAGGGTTTGCTGGTCGCACAAAACACATTGTTGGAAATCCCATGCCACGGCTCAATTATCAACTGATATTAACAACTGATTGAACTTTATGGGGCTATGCTGACTCACATAAATCAAACTTGAAGGCAGCTGATCTGGATCTACACTGTTTAATAGTGTAGATATCTGATTTCATACCGTTCAAAGTGTTTATGTAGGGTTTCAGCATATGAGCTTTGTGCATTAACTGTTCTATGAGATAAGCAAAATTTTCTTGGAAGTACATTATGTTTATTTCTACTTGTCCCTGGGCAAGTATCAAAATTTGCTATTTCAACATCGATGCCCTGGGCAGTTGAGAAGAATACTTATAAAATACAATTTTCACCTGAAATCCTTTACTGAGAGCCTCATTCTTTTCTAATACTTTCAACAAATCATCTGTCACCCATGCTGTAACACAAAATTATGATTTTTATTAACTCTACATGCTGGTTAATTTTTTATGTTTGTTGTCGTGTGCTGAATTTTTTCAAAATTAACTTTTTCAAAATTAACGTTTTCAAAAAATTCTTTCAGGAACACAATCAGAGTGACAAACAGTTTCGACTCAGGTCAGGATCAACCTTCTGTCAGTCCTGATCTGGGTCCAAACTGTTTGCAAAGGTTATCAGCAGACGACAAAAATCACCACTAGCAAGGAAAGATTTAAGTGCACTTTTCATAGATAGATAGATAGATGGTTTATTTGAAAATTCCAATAGGCAATGAAGCCCATGAGGATACAACATTTATACATATAAAACAAGATTTTTCAAATCATGAAAGTGCAACCTAAATGTTAAAGCTGATGACTTTTTAAGAATGTGTTGCTTCAGCAAACCGAATTAGGCTAAATTGCCAGACATTTTAGTGATATTTATCCTTTTTTTTTGCCAAAAATAAGTAAAAAAAATATCAAAAAAAAAAATCACAAAATTTGTAATTGCTGCAGTCTTGATTGGTATTTTATTAGTTAAATATTGGATACACCTTTAAATAACTAAAAACGACCTTATTAAATATCTAGTACTGGTAAGTCAGTTTATTTTGCAACATGTAAAATATTATATGAAGAAGAGAAGCAAAAAATAACATGTATGGTAGATGTACCAGTTTTTGTGGTAGCACCAGAAATCATGGTATATCAGGAAAAAAAAACATCTTAGAAATTGAGCAATGAAATTCCATCAGTGACATCAGTTACAGCAGGCCTCCAAATAAGTGTGTGTTCTGAAAACTTATTTTCTTATTTCTCAACCAAGTATATGTTGTGGGTACTCAAAAGAACCGTCTCAATGAGAGGGTTCTTTTGAACACCAAAAACACATGTTTAAATTGATGGGTAAGGAAATTTATGCAATTTTCGGTGCACAAACTATCCTTATCTGGACCTGTGAGTTGCAGTATCATTAAATGTTCTGATCGTCCCATATTTGTCCAGCAACAGTTTGATCTGGGTTAGAAGTGTTTGCTTCTATGTAAAAGTTCTGGAGTACCTTTAAAAACATGCAACATATGTAAAAAAGCCAACAACATTTTCAGGAAAAAAAATATTAGCAGGATAAAGGTGAATGGAACATGTTGTAAGTGAATTGTGTTATAAAGAGACAACTTTACAAGGAATTATAGGAACAGAAATGGTCATTTTCCTGTAATTCCTTTGTAAAATTATATGGTAAAATATTTTGAAGCCACAAAATGACCATATTATATCCAAATCAGTGTTATAAGGAGTTGTGCTATAAAGAGACTTATGTTATAAGTGAATTGTTATATAGGGACAATTTTACAAAGGAACTATAGGAAATGATCATTTCATGGTCATTTTCTTATGATTCCTTTGTAAAGGTAAATGGTGAAATAATCAAAGTCATAACATGACTGCAATATATAGAAATCTATGTTATAATGAGGTGTGTTATAAAGGGAATGTACTGTATCTATGGGGCCATCCTTAAAATAATTGTTTGCTGTCACCCAATCCATAATTTTTCAGGTGGGTAGGTAGGCATTTTTTTCAATGATTTGCTGAAAAGACATTGAAAATAAAGCAATAAAATGTCTAAAATAAGAATTAAAAAAAAATATTTTTCGAAACGGCCATAACTTTTTTTGGGGGTATGTGGCATTTTGAGTAAGTTTGTGGTGTGACAGAATACAAAGAATTTTTTAATGATGGCCATGTATACATGATACCTTTATCGCCTAACAACTTCTCACTAGCTTCACTGATTTTTGCTTGAACTTCCGGAAGCTTCAATTCACCAGTTTCGTCCTTATCTCTCTTTGTAATAAATGGAATCTCTTCTATGGTCGAGGCTTTTTTATCTGATTGCGATTCTTTCACACTTCCAACATCTGTCTCCACAGTTTTTGGTTTAGTATTACCACCAGATAAAAACCCTTTCTGCAGTCCTCCAAATCCACCATTTTTAGCTTTTGTTTGTGCTTTATCACTGTCTAAATTTTCTGTATTTGATTTAACACTGTCTTTTCGATTATAAATTTCACTTATATTTTCTTCTTTCCTTGAGTCTGGATCTGTAGTGCTGGATTTCTTCTGTGGCTGGAATTGAAGAGAAGAATCATATATTGAACAAAAATAACAGCATATTAACCCTATGTGGACCAGAAACTCCTAAACAGGTACTTTGGCAAACAGTGAAGACCCAGATGAAATGCTGCTTAAGCAGCATTTCATCGAGGTTTGCACTGTTTGCTGATGCAAAATCAATCTTCAGAGAAAAAAATACATTTTTTGTAAAATTTTAACCTGTATAGTATATACTATATAATCTTAGACAATAAAAGAGCTAAATATTATTTGAAAATAAAATTGTATAACCTGGATAATAAAGATATGATTTAATAACTTAATAAGCATAAAATTGCTAATCAATATAAAATATGGCCAAAAATCGCTAACCGAAACTTCCCATTAGCCCCTCAATTATGAAGAAAATACAGTTTTCATTTTAATCATCTGCCAGGGAATGATTCATATTAAATATAGTCTTATTTTGTTTCTTGTCCAGAGACATTTATTTTTTAAAATGAGTTCTTCTGCTTTCTATATTTTAGTGATATTTTAACCCTTGTCCTGCTGAACCCTGATTAACCCTTTATGAAAACATTGTATATCCAGATGAGCTGACTTTTGATGAAACCATCTGATCAGGATCCACAGTTTTCCACTCAGATTGTAAACATGTCCTTTTGTTGCAACAGACTGCTAACTTGATTGTCAACCCAATCCCCGGGGACCCAATCATGCTGGCAACTTTGATTTCCTCTTAAACAGCAAACCAGTGCTTGACACTTCGGACTCTATGATGGTTCTGTCTTAAAGACTTATCTACAGATGAGAGGATTAGGGCCTGATGTTGTGTCTGTGGTCGGGCCCAATGGGGTTTAACTGTTGGATTTCTTTTATTCTAGTGTTCAGTTGTGTGTACTGTTGAGACCTCTTGGCTCTCTTGTATGTGATGTTTTCTTGCATTTTTGTCACTAACCCATATGGTGTCCTTTGTCAGGTGTGAAACTTGATTCATGATTGTATCGAACCTTCTCCCTTACTTTAACTGGAATGCTGCAGGTTAACAGTAGAATAAAATAGGGGAGGAGTGTGTAGTTCATAAAAATAATAAGCATGACAAGGGTTTTGAAATATTTACTTTAATAAAGTTACCTGTTCTTTCTGTGAATATTCAGACTGAAATTCCTTCAGGGCCTCTGCCTGCTTCAGCATTTCAGACATGTCCTCAAGGGGTGGTACATCTGAAATGAACATGCAAAACTACCATTAACCCTTTAAGCTCCTGCAAAATTGCATCTGCTTACAGGGCTTCAAATTTTTTTCAAGATTGGTGGGCCGATAAGACCCATAAAGCAAAAAATGGTAGGTCATTTTCTGAAATGATGGGCCCAAGCATATCAAACTAACCACAGTTGACATTTTGGTAATGTACTTTACCTACACACTGCCACAGACACTTGCAATGTATGCATATGTACATTGACTGCTGATGATACAGTAAAAGCTTTCTTAAGCGGCCACTGAAAAAAAGAAGACAAATTATTGCTTAATGTAGGTCAAAAGTATTGCAGAATGCTCCAAGGGGAGCTTCATTAAGCTACCATTTGTTATTAAGATCTTTGTTCTTTTTTTGTCGTTTTTTTTTTGAGTGGCTGCGTAAGACACGTTTTACTGTATTGACTACCTAGTACCTACATGTACAGTCTGTTTTGTGTAGTTCAAAGACTAGCTGTAAGATGAATATTTTTATTAAAGTGAGATTTTTTCACAACTAAAAAGGATGGGTCAACTAGGCCCACTGCCTTGGAAAGTGATGGGCCATATTTTGAAATCATGGGACAATGACCGGGCCCACCATAAATCTGAAGGCCTGTGCTTATGCCCTCTGCTGCATATTTTTGTAAACCACTGCTCCTGTACAAACAGTTTGGACCCAGATCAAAATGCTCATACAGGAGCAGTCTGATCTGGGTCCACACTGTTTGTCACAAAGCTACAAAATCATTTCAGCAGACATCAAAAGCAGACAACTTTTGTTGCGAGTGGTTCTTTACAAGGTTAATACTTGCCTGACTGAATAAATTGATATGCTATCAAAGTAGCAACAATTCACTTAATCAAAATTGACCTGTATTTTATGATTATATACTTGTGTATGAAATATGAATCCAATTCACCAATGTATTCAAAAGATATCGCCCGGAAACCATTTTTCATTTGGAGATCAAGGGCCATAACTCTGATAATAATCGATGAATTTTATCCGTAATCGAAATTAACCTGTATTTTATGATTATATACCTGTGTATGAAATATGAATCCAATACACCAAAGTATTCAAAAGATATCGCCCGGAAACCATTTTTCGTAGGTACGGGATGGGACGTACGTACGGACAAGGGTGATGCTATATGCCCCCCCCCCCCATTATAAATCGCGGGGGCATAAAAATGTCTAAAATTAGAATAAAAAAACATTTCTCTGAAAAAGCCATTTATAACATAATTTTGGGTAGGTGTCGGCCAGGTGACAGCAAACAATTTTTTTAAGGATGGCCCACGCAGCTCTGAATTCCAGATAATTCAGTATACTGGGTAGCTCTGTATTTCCACTTATTACAACTGAACTGCATGATTCAACAGGTTCGTTGAAGATCCAGCGTAGGTTCAGATAAGCAAACTTTTTGAGCATAAAATTTGAGTTATTTTCAAATCAATCAAAATTCATGCAGTTTAAACATTTGTTTTGGGTGTTCAAAAGATGTATCTCATTGAGAAAATAGTTTTGAATATACCCAATACCTATGATAAGAAATATAATTCTTGATTATGCACTCTTATCAGGAGACCTGTCCATATCAAATTCAGTTTTTTTGAGGGGTATCTCAAGAGCCTATAAACTTGTCCCCATTCCCAACGGAAAATGTGTTTTTCCCCAAATCCCCCCCAAAAACGTACAGCCTTGCCAGGGCTCTCCATCAGCCGATTTCGGGGCCGAAATTTGGCCCCATTCCCAATGCCTGAAGTATTTTTTTCCCAATTTCAGACGAAAAATTCCAAATTTGACCAAGCCCACTTGGTTCCAACAAACTACAGTCGTATCAGTTGAAAAATTCCATTAGAACAGCTGTAAAACATATAAAATTGTGCTGATTAACTTTTTATTCCCTCAACAACGTCTGACTTCCTTTTTGAACGATCTTTTGTTGCATTGCTATCATTTGAAGAGATGTTCATAAGAATTAATGGCGATCAGTCATGTTTTTTTCGTTATTATCCGGTCAAATTCTGACGATTATTTTCCGCCATAGCAAATAGAATAGAATATGTGCCGAGTAACACCAGATACTAGCCCTTCGGTATATAGTCTGGTCCGTCTGGGCATGATGATGATCATGAGATGTCATTTTTTACCTAGAGGGAACTGTTGGGCATTGAATGCTCATTTCTCCCCCTCTGGAATTTTAATTCTCTATATATTGTATACTTCCTGTGTAAAAATTGAGCCGTAACATGTGATTTCCAACACTGTGGCATTTTGACAAGAGTAGACTCAGACGAGCCTGAGCAGGCTCTTGTTAAGCTTAGAACTCCAAAGTGTGTTAAGTCAGTAGCTTAACAGTCATAGAATATTCAAGCAACTAGCATAGGCTCTGATCAGTCTGCGCGTATGCGTTGGCTGGTCTGAGCCATTGCTGGTCGCACATACCACATTGCCCAGGAAATCTCATGTCATGGCTCAATTATAAAGTCAGCTTGGTTTTTATTCTGCAGCAAAATCAAATATAGGTTGTTTAAGCTGACACTGTTTAGGGTATTCAGCCAAGGAACTTAAAAATGAATAGCAAGAAATTCACAGAAAAATTCAGAGGATTTTAACAAAAGAGTTCATGCAGGCAGAACACGATGAAATTTTGATAAGCGCCTCTTTTGAAAAATGATATTCAGGTTCCAATCATTTTTCAGCGTAGATTTAGATAAACACATTTTTTCAGCGTAAAATAATAAATATTTTCTTATTATAGTACTGCCGCATTAATAAGAAAGGCGAAAAATCGACTTTAAGCTGACATGGGGCGAATTACTTTGGAAAGTAATGCATTGAATTACCATTACTTGACAAAAGTGTGCATTGAATTAGCATTACCATTACTTGATTTTATAAAAGTAATGCATTGAATTAGCATTATTTGAGAAAGTAATGCATTGAATTAAGCAATACTTTCATCATGTGAAACAAAATCATACAAAACTGTAAACTCTATATATTTTTACTACAGTGCATCAAATACGTGCATGAACATGTAAATTTCGCACATTATAAATTTCGCAAGTAAATTTCACAAACAAATATTTCATAATATTGATATTTTACCATGGGTTTCAATGCACACATTTTCACCGAATTTTGTATTCTTGTTATTTACATTTTTTGGATTTTCATAATTTTTGAAAATAGGAGGAAATACAAATCAGAAATGATTTGTAACTGGTTCAAAGGCAGCTCTTTTTTTCATGTGATGATATTTTGTTGAATCATATATGACTGGAAAGATCTCAATAAAATTATAAACAATTGAAGTTTCCGGCCCTATATCTCTTGACTGGATTAAATAATCAACAAGGCACTGGCTAATTTCTTATTCAAAATATACATGTCAATTGATTTTTGACCCCAATAATTTTACCCTGTACCAAAACTGGTCCAAGAGACACACTGGCAGTGGTCAAATGTCAAAAGGTGTGAACAGGACAATAGAGTGATAATTAACCTTTTTCCAATTCAAGACATTGTTTCTTTAATTGGATTGTAACACAATTTACACCATTTTGAAGCTCATTTATAACTTAACTTTAAGTGAAATATAATATCTTTTCAACACTTCACTATTCCAGTCTACTGGGGTTGCTAGTAACACTTAATTTATATATAAACAACCTTTACTCACATTTTTCACAGCTCATGTTGCATGTTCATAACAGTCTTTACAAGAGTAAACTGAACAAAAGGAAAATGTGAATGGAAATAACTTTAAATACAAATCTTTATACAGGATTATCCAAATTTTGCCCATCTAGCTCCCAGCTCTCTACAGTAGAGTCTGTATCCTAACAGTAAAGTTTCTGTAGACAGTAATTCAAAGTAATGCAAGTAATGCAGTGAATTTTGACAAGAGTAATGGATTGAATAAGCATTAAAGTAATGCAAAAACTGATGAATTAATCATTACCTTGAATTACTAGAAAAAAGAATGCATTATTAATGCATTAGCATTAACGATTAATTCGCCCCATGTCTGACTTTAAGTGCATCTTTTCACGTTATTTTCTCTTGAACTTTTCGATAGGCGGGTACAAAAAGCTGCAGTATTTTTTGACAAAATTTTCAACCTGATGTTTTTGCTGGGTTTTTATGTAATTAGATGGAATTTTGGCATATTTTTGGTTCTTTTCAACGGGGGATTATTACTGTTGGTAGAATGGACATAAACTGACCCAGTTTATTAATAATATGCAACGGTTGACTAAATCATTCGATGTCGTTTCAGGTCAGTGATCGTATACTGAACAAAAGTGAAAAAGCTACACAAGAATTGTTTGCCATTTATATGCAAAATGATGCAAGCCAGTAAAGCAAATGAAAGTGTATCTGAATGTTCCAAGACTGGGTTATGCATAAATTTAAAGGTTTACAGATGTTGTCAGGAGGAAACACATACAGGTCATTTAAATTAGACAGGGATCCAATTTTTCAGGTTACAAATTTGAAAAGAAATCTCACACTGTTAAGGCCTTCAGAAATCCACTGCCAACCAGATCCGACTGAGCGAAATGGTAGTCTTAGACATGTGACAACCAGAAATGTGTTTTGATCGTTTAGAAAAGCAACCTTAGAAAGCGGGGTTTTCATCAAATTTGTCAAGCTTGAAATTTTATCAATGACATCTCCATAGGAAAAATCAATGTGCTTTTGCATCTTAGTCTGAGGACATTACAAGTCGAGAAATGGTAGTAACAATGTGCTTATAGGTCTACCTGGTTTGGCAAAAGAAAGAAAGTTATCGAAAATCGTGATAAATCAAAGATTACCAAATATTTGATATTTCCTATCTGTTTTTGTAAAAGAGAGACATTTTACATTTTAATTTTACAAATTTGATAAATTCGTAACTGATTTCTGAGCTGGTTTCAAGTGATAAGACAGTTTTCTTGTGTATTTATGCAACACAAGTATGACAAATTCTGATAAGCATAAAAATCTTTTTTGCGCATGCGCAATTGCAAAATTCAGTGAATAAAGCTTTAAACACAAAAAGGAATATACACAAGCATCAAAAGAGACAAAAGAGACAAATTGGCGGAGTTTCGACGAATCGCTTGCTGGATGTCTGAAAAACATTATTAAAGTGATAATTCGGACTTTTTTTAATATACATTTATTCTTGAGCTAACAGTATACTGGAAACCATATGACCATTAATTTTGTTGAAACTGCTCCAATTAGCCCATAATTTAATTGCTATCACATGCCACAGGGGATCGCCATTAATCACTTGAATACTCCAAGAAGAACTCCTCAGGCAGCACTACTGAAGGTGCAGTTATCAGGTCAAGCAAGTTAATTACAGTCAGTGTATAATGTTCGCTCTGATCTATTTCTAAACTGTTTGGAAAGATTATCAAAGAGTGTCAAACAGTTTGGATCCAGATCAGGCCCGACAACATGTCAGACCTCTTATCAATTTTGTTTTAAAAAAGCCTATCAGCAGACGACACAAACAGGTTTGAAGTAAAATGGTATGAGCATCAAGCACCGCATCTGCGTTTGATTATAGTCTGATCAGAGTTTTCACAGCAACATAATGGGTAGCTAAAGTATCCAAGCTTCGAGGACTCTGGCTTGAATTGGCAAATTCATGAACAAACAGCCCAGACTCAGATCAGCCTGGATATAGGCACTGTATGGTCAGAGTCTTTGCTATCTGCATGGATCAATGCTTAAACTGATATGAGTCTGTTAGGCTTGCAAGCCATTTTGTGCGATTGGACCTAATAAACTGGACTTGGTTTGAATTTTCAAGAATTTGCTCAGATTTATGGAAATGATAATAGGAATAATAAAAATTATGACATTAAACAATGCAAATACATGTACTCTTTGCGAATACAGGATTATTTTGAATGTTTTAATTGTCTGCCTTTTTCTTTAAGAAATCACTTTTCCAAAAAAAACTCTTTTCAGAGCACCAAACAGTTTGGATTCTGATCATTTTGGTTGGCCTGATGTGGGTTCAAAATGTTTGCAAAGCAGAAGATATCATAACAGAGCTAAATGTTACAATTTCAATTAATGCTATTAACTGTTACTTACTTAGGGGCTCTGAACCAGACTGCTTATTTCTGTAGTGCAAAAATGTAAGGTAGCCCTGTCTAAAGTAATTCTCATTCTTATCACTTGAAGCCATTATTACTCAATGAAATAATTGAATGGAAGCACAGCCTAATTATAAGCTCTCTCCACTGAGATGTGGCGCCAATAACTCACAGCTGAGGTGACCAGACGCTGGAATGCAAGCTAATTGGCAACCATGAGGGAAAACATGTCAGCAGCCAGTTATTGGTTTTATGGGCAATAAACTTGCTTTTAATCACCTTAGCTGATGAAGAACCAGAGTGGTAAAAATAAATTAGAATTAATGAGGAATTTATTTTTGATCAAGATAAATATTAATAGGGCTGGAATATTCCCTTTAAGCTTTAGTAAATACTTTTGGTTCAATACTTTCTCACAAAATATAAAATATTGTAGTGTAGCGTTTTCACCTTTGTTCAGTATAGCATAAAGTGTATCGTACATATAAAGTACTGCTGCATAAATTAGAATCGCGACTAAATGAGTTTAGATGTACATTTTCAATTTATATCACATTGAGCATTCAATAATCGTGAATCATTTCAGGCAGTATTTTGACAAAATATATTGCCTGGAAATTTTTGCTCTAATAATTATGATGGTAGATTTTTGCATTTTATTCCACTTATTTGACACTTGTCTTGAGTGTTACCATTGAAAAAATGTATGTAAACAGCTCAAATTGATTAATTACAGAAAATGAATAGATGACTATAAGATAACATATGTAGTTGATAATGCTTAGGCCGGTTACCACTGTAAAAGTTGTTTTATAAAAATGTCCATAATAGCCACATCTCGCTGTTTGAGCAGAAAATGTCCTTACAAATATAGCAAACAGTATTTACCCGGATCAAACTGGTCGTATTAGATCAGTTGGATCTGTGTCTACGCTGATTGAATCGATACTATCAACTGAATGGCAGCGCTTAAAAATAAAACTGGCATGTACAAAGCAATCACGATTTTACAATGTGTGATGCTTTTGACACACACCTGTAGAAATTTAAGTACAGATATATAGGCCGTCACATGGCTGTTACACCGTTTAAATTCCCCCTGCTTTTCAGAAAGCCTAAAAATGTCGAAATTCCCAAGAGATTAGGGGTCAGGGCAGTGGTAGTAGATTCTTCAAACAATTTTCTTCTGACACTGCAGAATAATCTAAATCCAGATTTGAGCTTTATGTTCGGAAAAATGCAAGTAATAAAATAATATTCCAGATTTTCGTGTTACTTATTATTGCGACAGGACTATAGCATTGCATGGGTGCTCAAAAGAACCGTCTCATTGAGATGGTTCTTTTGAGTACCCACAACATATGTTTTGGTTTAGTCGCGGTTACCAGCATATTCAGTTATAAGCCACATTTTTTCTCTACATCATGTTATGAAGTAAACAAACTACAACATCTACTGAGGGCTATAGTTTTGATTGAGAGAAAATTGTTTTTTTTTTGTTGCACACTCTTAAAACTAAGTTAACTGGCCGTAGTTTTAGGCATTTTGACTCTGAACTCAACTGGAAATAGAAGACAAGAAACAATGAGAAAGAGGCACTGCTTTACCAAAAGCAAAAAAGTGCTGGGGCCATTTTCATGCCTGTGCCTGCATGCTAGAACTTTCTACTTTCGGTTTCGCCATACGTAGCCTAGGCGTGTAAGAATAAAACCATTTACTTCGCATTTACTTTATTTATTTTCAATTAAATACATTTTTGGTATATCATCAATCAGTTCTGAAATGGTTTATACTTTAATCCTGATCATAAAGAGAATGTAAGCAGTGTCGAAAAGAAAAAAAGAAAGGCGTCGTTAACAACCTTCGTTGGACGCCATTTTTTCGTCGAAATGGTTTGGTTTAATTGCACATGTCTTTAGGACAAATGCGGCGGCTCAGCATAAAACGCAGCAGTGCAGCGCATCAATATAAAAGTAATCAAGACAACTTGTCGACAGAACAATTCGTCGACATATTTTTTAGACAACTCGTCGACAGATAGTAAGACAACTCGTCGACACTTTTGTTCAAAGTTAATTGACCTGTGACTTATAATTATAATTGGTAATAAGGTGCAATAAGGGATACAAGATACAAGAAACTTTATTTAAAGAGATAAATATTTGAGCAATAATACTGGTACCACTCATTATGACTCTCTCCAGGGGTCATACTGGGCAGATCAAAAGGACAGTCATAATGAGGTGATTATGACTTCCCTATAGGGGCAATAAAGTGGCCCCCTGAAGGGATTTGGTATTTTATGATAAAATATTGATCTTTATCTTAGTGATTGAAATTGTGTTGCATACAGGTAAGTCCCCTCTTGAGGCCCCTATAATTTTTTGAGCTACTGAAACTGTCCCTTATCAGTTAATCCTTTAATGATCTCTATTGGACAGTAATCTTTGTCTTTAAAGTCGGCATTCAATTTTAACATATCAAACATTAGCCATTAAGGCTATTTCACCGACAAACAAAGTGAAAGACTGTACAAGTATAAACATATAACAAATCACAGGAAATTTGGGTTAATATCAAAGAAATTTACATTGCTATAGCACAGATATTTATAAGTTAAGATCATATGTAAGATAAAATCTTATAAAGATAAAATATAAAACTAATATTTTTTTTCCTATTGTTAAAATTATATATTATGAGCATACACATAAAAATGATCCTTCTTTGCGATCTATCTAGGGGAAGGAATTTACGAAACTCGAAAAGGTGAGATAAAAGGGGCTCAAGAGACCCTGACCGCCATGTTGGCTGGTTTCAAGTCTCTTGGGCGAAAGACTAAACCTAGATAGGGCGCAGATAGACCAAAAGATGAGCTCAGCTGAGAGCAGACTTATCAGCTGCATACTAATACAGCTATAGTTTTAGCCAGGTCTCCAGATAAGAGCGTACATTGGAAAACCATTTTCTCCATTTAATTCTCATCCAAAACATATGTTGTGGGTACACAAAAGAACCGTCTCAATGAGACAGTCCTTTTGAGCACCAAAACACATGCTTAATATAGATGAGAAAAAACATAGGTTGTGGGTACTCAAAAGAACCGTCTCATTGAGACGGTTCCCCCTAGCACCCAAAACACATGCTTAATGTTGGTGAGAAAATCATACCAATTTTACGCTTATAAAATTATAAGGACTTAGATTATAGTGGCACTTTGGAAGTTTAGCAAAAAACTTACATTAAATTAATTAAAATAACTTAAAAAGTAACTAAACAAATGAAAAGGTAAACAGAACAGTAAAAATCACAACTGAACTGAGGAACTGAACTAGACAGGTAAAACAAAAACTACGATGGACCTCGGACAGTCTCCTATTCAATCTGCCCAAATTTTGACAGCCTGTTGCTAGGATAATGCAAATTTGACAACTATATTTTTGTGCTTAAATAAAACCCTGACATTTAGTGTACCTAGCAAAATAAAAATATTTTGAAAATATTGCATGATTATGCCAGGACTTTAGGGTTTAGGGGGTGGGGGTATTTTTTGTGAACAAATTTTATTTCACAGAAAGTCAAAGTTTAGCCGGGTATTCACCTATATACATGGAAATATAATGTTTGGGGCATAAAACTTGCGACGAAAGTGATATGTTGCATAAAATTCAGGTTGAGAAGATTTCTTAGCTTCTTCTAAATAAGTATGCTGTCCATAACTTTTGACAATTACCTGTTGTGTATAAGTTCAGACAGTTATACATGTCCACTTGAGGTGCATCATACTTGCCTACTGTATAAGTCATAGTCTAGATAAACACAATTTTCGAGCTTAAAAATGGTTCTTTTGAGTACCCACAACATATGTTTTGGTTGAGATATAAGACAATTAATTACTTGGTACGCAATCATAACTAAAGCCCTGGTACATGCCATTGTAAATTGATATTTACCTACAGGTTTGCACAAAATAAGTTCCAGATAAGATTTTTAATAAATTGATTTTGAGCATTTTGACATCGTGAGCCGTTTTTATATGATGTGTGAAAAATAAAACTACAACAGTATGCAAAAGGATAAGTTTGGTCACGGGGAGGGGGGGGGGTGGGGGGTGGTGGGGGGGGAAGCACTTCAGTAAAACTTTTTCTTTTTCCTATATGTTGAATAGCAAAAACAAGGTTTTCAACCCAGATTTTTAAAAGGTACTTGTCCAATGAGAAAAACACTTTTGCGGACAATTCCAGAGTTGAAACTATTATCTTTTTGATGGAAAAAACTATCGTTTTCTTTGAAAATTGTTTCTGGCCATTTTTATGGGCAATCCTTCATTAAGACTGTCCGAGGTCCTTAAACTTACACATAGAACATTTACATGAGATACCCTCCCAGGCCCGGATCAGTCTCCAGGGATTCTAATATAATGTATATTGAATGCAGTCAATGAGCAATATTTGTGCATATGACTGCTTGGATGCTTCTGTATATTGGTGATTAGCTGTGTCATATTTATACGTACAAAAATCGGAGTGGGTTGTTGACAGATAGAAATTGCTTCACTTAATGCAAATTTGGGTGGGGATTGGATCTGGGGAGGAATTTTAGTCTACCCCATTCTTGTTTTCTCTCTGTCTGTCTATTTCTGGGAGGCCAGTGATTCTAAATAGTTATTTTAACCTTTTTAGGTCTTGCGTTTGATGCATATTTTAATAGTTATTTTGTTTATTTCATTTTTATGTCTTTTTGTTCATATTCATTTTTTTAGTAAAACTGGTCATTTATATTGATAAACTGTCTTAAAATTACCCGTGAGCTCATTAAAAGTTAAAGCAATTATCATTTACTGGTCAATTGACTTAGAGTAAAGGTGGCGACGAATTGTCTCATAAAGTGTCGACGAGTTGTCTCACGGTCTGTCGACAAATTGTTCTGTCGATGAATTGTCTTGTTCCCAATATATAATACACATGAAAACGAAGCTGATATAGAGATTGTGTGAAGCGCAACAGGTATATAAAGTAAGGGTGCAAATATCAGGAATCCATACAATCAAGTACCACACCTGACCCGGGATACCAATGGGAAAGTGACAAACTCACAGTCAGACACCACAAACGAGAGCCAAGAGGTCAGCCCCTTCCCAGCAGGTGACCACAAAGCACATATAAACAGACGCGCACAAAAAGTAGTGTGCATCCATTGTAGGAAATATGGTAAACAAATGTGGCTGCAGCCCACATAACACAGGCATTGATAATAAATGTCCAGATATTGAATGTGTTTTAAAGTTTTTAACTTACATTAAAGTCTTATTGAAGGTAACATATTTTTATTCAACCCTGAGATATGGTGTACCGGATGGAGCAAAAAGATGAATTATGGTATATACCATATGTAATTATGTACGGAAGGAGCAAAAAGATGAATTATGGTATATACCATAATTAATTATGGTATATACACCATAGCGGATCGGGGCCTGTCAAAAACAAACAAAAACTAATAAAATTAATTATTTTTCACAAGAAAATTATTGTAAATCAATGTCCTATAATTATTCTACATATCCAAATAAAATCCTGGGGCTAAAATATCGTTTAAGATGATTTTTTCTCACATAAATGTTGGCTCAGCTAAATGGCCATTCATTGAGCGGAAGGTTTTTTGCCAGCCGCAATAAAAAGTCACGTGGTCAAAATTGTTATCACGTGGTCAATAAGCCCTGATGAAAACAATAACATTGAACTGGTCTATATGCTATATTTAATTATGGTGTGTGTGTGTGTGTGTGTGTGTGTGTGTGTGTGTGTGTGTGTGTGTGTGTGTGTGTGTGTGTGTGTGTGTGTGTGTGTGTGTGTGTGTGTGTGTGTAAGTGTGTGTGCGTGCGTGCGTGCGTGCGTGCGTGCGTGCGTGCGTGCGTGCGATGTGTGTCTATTTCTATGGTTTGGGTTTGGGATTCCACACCTGACAGAGATGCATAATTAGCTTCACCAAACCGTATAAACATATCTCACTCTTTCTCGGAAGTGACGAGACTTCGCCACGTTAATTAACCACTTGTCAGAGAACGTTACATCTTTTTTCGGCATTGATAAATACAGGTAAATGCTCCATAATTTTGTTTAACGGACTTTATCTTAACCAGGGATTTCTTAAATAAACACTTGAGTCTAATTACTGCTGCGATTCAGGTGTCAATCTCCTTTTACAAGGGTTTGTTGTGTTTGTCCCTTAATTTGTCAGTGGGTGGGGTACCCGGTACAAGGAGTTTTCGGTCAGGATCGTTAAGAATGTGCAGTTGATCAGTATGTGCGTTACGGTCCATTCCTGTTATTATAAGCACCGGGAAAGAGACAGCCAACTCATTCCAATGACAAAGACCTGTACCTGACCCGTCACCATGTAGGTTTTTTTCAGTTTCAGTCAACCACGTGGTGGCACTTGCATCTGGTGCTAGAGGGCTCAGGTTCGACACAAATTTGCGGCAAGGAAAATTTCGGTGTCCAAACAGGCTTTCTCTTGTGTCATTTACAGGGATGACACTAGGTTAGTGCTGTTGTGTCTCTTGATTTAATAACAAGTTTCCTATTTTCGTAGTTTATTAGTCTGCCATTACAATAGACTGTTACTATAAGAATGACGTTAGCGACGTTAGCAACGTCGCGTTTAACCGACGTTATACACTATAAATAGAATGTCTAAATAGTTCAATATTACATTTCTTCTATGTTATCAAAAGATAGCGTTTCTGTCTCTGATTAGAATAAATCATATATGGAATAATTTGAATTGAATATTTTGTTTATAGAAATAATCAAAATTGAATTAATTGAATTGAATATTAAGGTTTCTGCCTATTGACGAAATAAATGTTTGTTGTCTATAGAATAAAGTCTCTGAGTCTAGGTGGGGGTCGTCTGTTCCGCTTCGGTAGTTCACGTCGTTGTGGTGGGTGTGGCTGGTGGTCGTCTCCCACAGTAAACGGATTTATTCGGAGATTTCTTCCTCCTTCAGCCATTCCTAACGTCTAATGCTGTGAGGTGTAACTAATATGCTTTTCCTATCAAATGCGCCCGTTATCTTCGTCGCCAATGTTGTGTCTCTTGATTTAATAACAAGTTTCCTATTTTCGTAGTTTATTAGTCTGCCATTACAATAGACTGTTACTATAAGAATGACGTTAGCGACGTTAGCAACGTCGCGTTTAACCGACGTTATACACTATAAATAGAATGTCTAAATAGTTCAATATTACAAGTGCATTGTCCTTCGGACGTTAACTGGATGTCCTGTTGTTGTTGTTAATCTGTTATGCATTATCTCTCTGCATTTGGCCGCCTGGTACAATCAGATCTCTTTGGTACCTAGATTTACCAGAAAGACTCGAATTACCGGAAAGACCACCGAAATACCTGAAAGACCAAAAATAATAGGAAAACTTAGGTGAAAACTTTTATTAATTAATGAATAAAATAAAAAGTATATGTTGTTAATAATTTTGTTATCGATACATTTAATTGTGCATTTCAATATAATGAACATTACAGAAATTGGACATTTAAGAATTGAACAACATTTCATACCTCAGTGAAACGCAGAAAAATTACTTTCAATTCTTATAATTAAAACTTCTTTATTCATTCTTATTCAGTATTTTTAATTATGTTTTCCTTAAAAAATACGTTTCCAGCTAATAATTTGTTTCGCGCATTTAGACTATGACGTGCGTATGTAGACGTAACGATCGCGACGTTCAAAAATCAAAATGGCGGCCGTTCTCCAATTGAAAATAAACAACTACATTTTAGAGACTAGAATCTCGTTTTTACCTAGTGACAACCGAAAAAACTTAACATGTGTTCATTAGAATGTGTACGATAGTTACGTCATCCGATATGACGTAATTCATTTACATTGGTGACGAAAAGCATCATCTGTCAAAATGGCTTGGAAAGGAAAAGAAATGACCACCAGCAAAAAGAAATTGAGCTATCTTTATTGAGTGATTGAAGATTGCAAAGACGAATTGCAAAGGATGTTGGATAAACCAGGCAACAGTCATGCAGTAAGTTCAAGAAACGATTTTATTGCGGGGCTTGACTGAAAACATACAACACAGTTGCAGGAAAACGAGCACATATGCAAGGCAAGAGGCGATCGCACCATTTTGCGGACTGGGAAACTAAATAGATCGCAGCCAAGTGCGGATCCAGAGAGGAGGGGCCAGGTGGTCCGGACCCCCCTGGAAAATCGCAAGTTATTTGGGTTTCTATAGGGAGAAAGCAATTGCCCCCCCCCCCCCCCCCCCCCCCCCCCCCCCCCCCCCCCCCCCCGGAAAAATTTGGACCCCCACCGGAACCTTGAAAAATGATATTTCTCTTTGAAATAAACCATTTGACTTCTGTAAAATAAGCTGAGGACTAAGAAAAAAAACAAACAACGCTGTCAGAGTTTTTTTGTCAGATTGACGCGGACTCCCCCCCCACCCCCCCCCCCCCCCCCCCACACACACCCCCCCCCCCATGACGAAAATTTCTGGAGCAGACAGCTGATCGGTATGACTACTGTTCATTTAGGCGTCGTATATAAGTTAATCTTTGCTTTTCCACCTGAAAATATAGGTGTAGGTGCAAGGTAAAGTGTCAGTAGTTGCAGGCTGCCCATTTCTCTTCATTGAAGCATTGCACAGTATCACAAAAGTAGTTCTGTCGTGAATGGCCCCGCCCCCTCATGAATACGGACCGGGTTCATTGGAAAATGAAATACAGGTCAATGCGATCAGATGACCGTTCTTGACCAATCAGATTAGCGGATCTCAATAAATGTTATGACAGTTGTAATTATTACAGAATAAATAACTAAAAAGTTTATTTCGTAATTAAAATTTAACATGTAGTGTCAACTATTAATAAGCTGGTATGTTCACTTTTACTAATCATGCACATTGATTGGGCTGTTAGTTCTTGGTGTTAACAAGGATCCTTTAATTCGGCTGGTTAATTCCCCCTTATTGACATGTCGATTGGGATTATTAGTTCTCATTAGGGATTAACAAGGGATCCGTCAATTAGGCCTTAATCCAATTTATCATTTCTTTGAATAAACAAGATTCAAAGAGATGGTTAAATATTTAAAACGATACATTTATATTGGTAATAAACATAAAAAATGATTTTCGCCCCAACCAGTTTAATACATCACTAGGCATAAACTAAGTGGACATATTTTAATTCCCTAGTATTCTTTGGTCTTTCCGGTATTTAGGCGGTCTTTCTGGTAATTCGAGTCTTTCCGGTAAATCTAGGCACCCGGATCTCTTCAGTACAATAACTCAAAGCACTTTTACACTTGATACACTGTGCACATGCGTAGTGACTTCTGACTTAATTTTGACTGAACCTATTAGTGCACTTGATGAACTGCATAAGTGCACTCAACATTTCAGTTTGACCCTGAATGCTCAGATTCTCAATGTTTCCTGTCAACACCCTCAAATTGATATCACCAATTGAGGCAGTAGAAGTGTATTTATATATACCTAGACCCTGTGATGTCTTTAGAAATGTTCCCTGTACAGGGAAAGTCACCCCCTGTGCATGTTAAAGAACCCTATGGTAATTAAGATATTGTTACTTGTAGGCTTTCATCCTGCAACCCGGAGTGTACAAAGTACACCTGTCGATAATACTCGAAAGAGGGTCTGGCAGTATATAGAGAAAGAAAAAACCCATTTCCGTATTTAAGGCGGTTACAGGCTGTGGTCTGTAATTGAGCGCCCTCACGCAAAAAGGTGGCATGTTGTAATCGATGACATCCTGAGTAATTGACTTTGGAAGTTGACCATAATCAGGCATGAGAAAGTTCAGGATTGATCAGGATTTCCTGATTGAGCACTGGCATATGATTTCTATAATGCCAGTTGTTTTTGCTGAAATTTATTTTTGAATGAACTTAAGCTCAATTTTAAATATAAATTAAGCATAAACTGACTGGTTTCTATTGATATTTTGTGATTTTAAACCTTTAATAAGTGATTTAAAAATTGCTTTTCTCCATTTTGGAGTCAACCGACATATTTTCCTGATTGAGAATGGCTGACTTCTCATCCCTGCATAATATGCCGCTGATTTTTTTTGCGTTCTATATGTCGTAAAGCGAAAATATTTTACCTACCCCAGCCGGGAATCAAACCCAGGTTGCTGGATCTACAGGCAAACACTCTACCACGTCGCTGTAAAACCGGCTTCTACCCCAAGGCAGTAGAAATGTATTTATATATATCTAGACCCTGTGACATTCACCCCCTCCAATTTGAAATTAGGCCCTGAATTTCTTGGTACAAGAATCACATAAAATGAGACCAAGGGAGATATTTATGCACAAAACGGTCATAGGTTGGGTTATTTGCGGTGGGCGCCATTGTCGTAGAGTGAAAATATTTTACCTGCCCCAGCCGGGAATCGAACCAAGGTTGCTGGATCTACAGGCAAACACTTTACCACGTCGCAGTAAAAGCCGGCTTCTGCTGCAAGGCAGTAGAAGTATGTTTATATATACCTAGACCCTGTGACATATAATTCGAAAAAAAAAACCTATTTTTATAACGCAATACAATCTTCAGGCAAGACACCCAGCAGTAAAGATGCCGAACACGCGGCGAGCAAAAAAAACTAAAAAAGGCATCGTCAAAGAGCATGTTGGCCAGCGTAAAAACTGTTTAGAAATGGGTGAAAGAATTGAATATTAACCGACAGATGACCTTGTGACCCAAATCACATTCAAGGCTTGCAAATTATTTGCACCCGCTAATTGTCCCCCGCCTTTTCGAAGAAAAGCGGAGGGACATAGTTTTCGGCATTCCGTCCTTCCGTCCGTCCTTCCGTCCTTCCGTCCCCCTAATATAGTAGGTACCTTGTGTTCGCAACTCCTCCTACAGTTTTATGCCGATTCTTTCGAAACTTTACAGATGTTTTAGTCATGGTCTGAAGATATGCATGTGGTTTGGATATTATCCTGAGATTATTTTTTGTCACTTTTTTCGCAATTTGAACTTAGTCATTTTTAGGCGTTTTTACTATCAAAGTGAAAAGATAGTGGGTACCTTGTGTGCGCAACTCCTCCTACAGTTTTATATCGATTCTTTTGAAACTTCACAGGTGTTTTGTACATGGTCTGAAGATATGCATGTGGTTTGCATATATTCCTCAGATTATTTTTTAACACTTTTTCCGCCAGTTGAACTTAGCCATTTTTCTGACATTTTTACTATCAAAGTGAATGGATAGTGGGTACCTTGTGTGCGCATCTCCTCCTACAGTTTTATATTGATTCTTTTGAAACTTCACAGGTGTTTTGGACATGGTCTGAAGATATGCATGTGGTTTGGATATAATCCTCAAATTATTTTTTATCACTTTTTCTGCTATTTAACTTAGGCATTTTTTGGCGTTTTTACTATCAAAGTGAATGGATACTGGGTACCTTGTGTGCGCATCTCCTCCTACAGTTTTATGCCGATTCTTTTGAAACTTTACAGATGTTTTTGTCATGATCTGAAGATCACTTTTTCTGCTATTTTAACTTAGGCATTTTTCTGGCGTTTTTACTGTCAAAGTTAATGGATACTGGGTACCTTGTGTGCGCAACTCCTCCTACAGTTTTATGCCGATTCTTTTGAAACTTTACAGATGTTTTTGTCATGATCTGAAGATATGCATGTGGTTTGGATATTATCCTGAGATTATTTTTTGTCACTTTTTTTGCAATTTGAACTTAGTCATTTTTAAGTGTTTTTACTATCAAAGTGAAAAGATAGTGGGTACCTTGTGTGCGCAACTTCACAGTTGTTTTGGACATGGTCTGAAGATATGCATGTGGTTTGGATATAATCCTCAGATTACTTTTTATCACTTTTTCCGCTAGTCGAACTAAGCCATTTTTCTGGCATTTTTACTGTCAAAGTGAATGGATAGTGGGTACCTTGTGTAATTTGAACTTAGTCATTTTTAAGTGTTTTGTCATTTTTTCTCATTTAAATAATAAACAATAATGGCGGGGGACATAAATTCTCTGAATTTGCTTGTTTTATAACTGAGAATAACACAGTGAAGAGTGAGTCTGTTTCTTTACATGTAAAATCATCCATGCATAACAGGGCAGTAAATGCTCTAACCTATGGACCCAGAAATTAAGTCATTGATTCAGCTTCTGGATCTATTTGGCTAGCTCTGTATCAGACAGTTAAAATTGACTTCTTTTTTTATTGCAAGCTTAGGCCGTTTTGGTATGTACTATGTAGTAATACTGACACGACTGCCGTGGCTATCACGACTATCATGCTGTTCGCATGATAGTGTTGATAGCCACAGGGATCGTGTAACAATACTCTATTTGTTTCGAGATGGCAGCACCTCCCTATTCATAACTTGCAAGAAAAATCATAATTTTTGCGAGATTGAAAGAAAAAATAACTAGAGCAGCAGTTGATGGTACACAATCGCAAATACCAGCTTCTTTACCTTTGACCTTTACCTTAAGGTCAAGGTCACACAAAATGTTGCCGAGTACCCTCTACATATTACACCTATGCACCTTCAAAGTTTAAAGTTGCTACGTCCAATGGTTTAGGAGCTGCGTTTGCAATAAAATATACTGAAGGACTTTAAAAACGCACCACCTGCTTAAATGCTAATTTATGTCGAACATTGAATATTTTCATTACGTGAAAAATATAATTGACAAGTTCTATCATTATCCCCACGCTTTTTTAAAAAAGCGAAGGGGATATTGTAATCGCCTCCGTCTGTCCGTTATGCTATCTCCTCCTAAACCATTTGACGAAATTCAACCAAATTTGGTGTGTGAGTTACTGACATGAATGGGGCGTGCAACGTCAAACTTTTTTTTGGCCCCGCCCCCTGGGGCCCTGGGGAGGGGTCAAAAGGTCAAATATCATTTAATTTCAATTACAAAGTCCATTTCAAAAGTTTTTATACCAAACTTTGTGTGTGTGTTCTCACAAATGAAAGATACAAAACATATCAGAAGGGATTTTCATTCTGTCCCCTGGGTCATTCCCAAGGGGTGGGACTTTGGGGTGATGGGGGTGCCCAGGGGGTCAAAAAAAAAATTTTTTCAAACATGGTCATGTGGTATATCAAATCAATGGGGATGATGAGCAGAACAGAATGCAAGTAAAATTTTCATCCTAGGGTCAAACTGGTGACCTTGGGGTGAGGTCAAATATCAATAAATTTCAGTTACCATGTCAATTTCAAAGATTTTTACACCAAATTTTGTGTGTGTTCTCACAAATGAAAGATACAAAACATATCAGACGGGATTTTTATTCTGTCGCCTGGGTCATGCCCCAGGGGTGGGACTTTTGGGCACTGGGGGTACCCAGGGGGTCAAACAATTTTTTTTTCAAACATGGTCATGTAGCATATCAAATCGACAGGAATGACGAGCAGAACAAAATGCAAGTAACATTTTCATCCTAGGGTCAAACTGGTGACCTTGGGGCAAGGTCAAAAGGTCAAATATCATTATTAACATGTTAATTTCAAAGATTTTTATACCAAACTTTGTGTGTGTTCTCAAAAATAAAAGATAGAAAACATATTGAACAGAATTTTCGTTCTGTTGCCAAGGTCATGCCCCGGAATGGGACTGCGGGGTGCTGGGGGAGTCAAAAACTTTAGCGTGGGGATTTGCCATGGCGCCCCATTGACTGCGCCCTCTAGTTTAGCTTGCATTCAATAAGAAAATCGAAACGCTGTGGCTTATGATTGCCGTGACATCGCGATAATTATGACACAACCCAAATTCAAAAAGTCACAAAGTACCAATACCTTCCATTATGGACAAAAAAAATGTTTTCGAACCGATGTTTGTTCTTGAAAGCAAAAGGAAAGACAAAATCAAATCATGAAGTTTTAGGCCTCTGGTAACGTTCATCTATATGTCTACATGCCGTCATTGAGTTTTGACGTAATTGGCCGTTTATATCCTAAGGATCAGAAATAATCAAAATCTTTTTATTGCCAAGAGATACTCCTCAATCAGTTGCATAAAAGACAAAAGTGTCGCGATATGCGCTGACGTCACCCGTCTGTTATTGATGTTTGAAAATTTAAGACCGACGTTAGCAAAGAAACGCTGCGAGTGGGAGTGTAATAAAACGATTATTTCTGAAAACGTTTGTGTTTTTCCATTTGTTAAGACATCTCGCTACCACCTAAAAGTGTTTGTTTTCAAATCAATTCAAATTTGTCAGACGACATTTGTTGAAAAAAACTTACGGTAAATATTGTATTAGTTCGTACAGCAAAAAATAATTATTTTTCTCTGTGTACGAACTAATAAAAAATATTTTCCTGAGAAACGGCACTGTACGGACTAATAAAATGAAATTCTGAAGATCATTTAAACGGGGCAAAAACATGCGACAATTACCAAAGAGGGAGAAATTACTGTTTATCCTTTTAGTCTCACCACAGCTCGAATGTCTGATTAGTATTTTCAATACAACTTACATTCTTAATAGCATGGTGAAGATTGAAAATAAGCAACCAAATCACCTACTGTGCCGTTTCAACCAACTTGTTTTACATACAACGTGCGATATACCCGGCGATATCACCCTGTTATGGTTAAACTCGTTCTATGACATCTCAGCCCCAGTACTGGACTGGTTAGGGATTACAATTGTCTTGATTGGAAACGTAACAAAAATAATACAACTTCTGTTCACTACCCACGACTAGCTCTACAACGTGAACCTGACGTATATCGCAGCTTTCGTTTTGGGTCATTATTCTTAGAACCCTCGAGAATGCAACACAGAAGTAGACAAGACAATGTTTTATGATGTGTGCGTACATAAGTCTGACAGGCTAGACGCACGCATGCTTGATTTTTTCTTGATGTGCAGTGCACGCTCCGAATGAAAACTGAAAATGAAAATGACTTCTAAATGTGAAAAATGAACAACTGGAACGCAGAACTCTCTTTCATGAGAGTTGTACATTTCTCAGCATATGCATTGTAAAAAGACCCACAACTTACGTTTTGCGAATGTTTACTCCATTAAAAGCCTTTGTATGAACACCTATATGTTTCTGTATTGGTTCGAGTCTTCATCGTGACATCGCAATATTCCATTTTCATATACATATTCATGCATTCTTGTGGCGACTTACAAGCTCAGCTTACTCGCACACCCCCTTTCATGTTAGCATTTTAAGATTATGATAATGGCAATCAATGTAGAACCAGATTCTCGTACTTCGTCATCTATGGTCGCGCCATCATGTGCGGATCCAGAGGGGGTACAGACCCCCCCCCCCCCCCTGGAAAATTACAAAAATATAGGGTTTCTTAGCAATACTGGTCGGGATCCCCTTAAAATCACAAAACTACCAATCCAGCATTCAATGTTGAGCCATTATCGGCCCGCCAGCGAAACACCATTTAAATGGCGTTTCGCTGGCGGCCGTTGATGGTCCACTAATAGTGGTATTTGGATCCATCCTCCCCTCATCAAACGGAAAAAAAAACGTCAAAGTTGGACCCCATCTAACGAACTTTCTGGATCCGCGCATGGCCATTACACGAGAAACCCTGTCTTTCGTGATTTGAGGCCCGGTTGCGGTGAAATGATTGGATTTCGCAGGGGATCGTTAACAGCCCAAAACAGTTTTGGGTGCACATGCTAGTCTTTGCACTCTCGTGCAGCTGGTCGTAAACAGATTATTTCCGTTTTAGTCATTGTTGGGTGGTATTTTTCATGTTTTATTTAAATTTTGATAGACCATGATTCTTTAAGCAAACAGTGGCGACCCTGTTCATACGCCGCCGAATTCCGATCTGGGTCACTGATTTCATGTCCAACTATCAGGACACATGGCTTAGCTAAATGTGTCATGTACATTTTCTTGCGTCAAGGCCACCACGTGCGACCCCATATCTTAAAACAACACGTGGCTGGAATTGAAGTGAGCGGTCACTTTGATCTTGAAAAGGATCATGCTGCCTTTGCCTTTGACGTCAATTGATATAATTAGCAGACGGTTTGTGAATGACCAGGCCCGGCAATACATATGTCCAAGCACTCTCCCTGATATTTCGTAACTAATGTTGAAACTTTGATATGGGCGGAGACGGGGGATGGAGGGGGGGCAGGGGCCCCGGACCTCCCCCTGGAAAATTACAAGTTGTCATTTATTTCCAAAAAATTAAAACTGGTACGAGCTTCCCTCGAGAAGCAACTCCCACCCCCCCCTCCCTGTCTGGATCCGCACACGCATATCTGGTCTGGCGGTGGAATTTTATTTTTTATCTTCCTTTTTTGCATATAACAGGTTTAACTATTATCCTTTCTAGCGCGGATGCGCAGGCTGATCTGCGCCTTTGTTGTTTGCATGCAACAAAGTCGAGTTTCTTGCAACAAGGTACATACAGAATGGGGTAAATAAAGCAAACCCTGATCGGATGTCGTGATCATCTCAAAGGTTATGTGGAATTTAGCTTTAAATATTAAATTATTCATAAATCAAGACGCTTTTTCAAACATTATTTTTCCTATCTCAAAGCAAACAATTGTTGCGGTGTTCATTGGTGTATAATACACAGCCACCTAGTGGGACTATAAGCCTAACTTAAGACAAGTACCTTCATTGTGCATGTGAGCAGTTATGTCCCTGGCAAGACTAAGCGGATGTGCAGACTCGTCTGAGCCTTCGCTGGCCGCATGTGCGAGAGGTAACATAATCTCATGAACTGACTCGTTTCACGGATGTATACTCAATATAAACGTCCCTGCTCGTTTCATTGACAGCCCATGTAAAGCATGATGCAAAAGCATGCAAAAATCAATTTACATCTTGGTTTGTGCGTCTGTGCGTACGTGTGATGATCCACTGGAATCATTTAATCTGTTCAATCTTTTAGTCCGAGGACGCCACGCTAGGTTCTTTGCCAGTTTAGACTTATTTTATAACGCTTATTGCGTGCGCGTTTTGGTGAACTTAGAATAAAAAATTGATGTTCGCATATTTAAAGCACAGCTTTTTAGTGGGAGTACGTAGATGTCTAGATTGTTTGAGCCTTAGTCTTCATCCACTTAAAAACTTTGAGTTAGTGAGCAGCGTGACCCTGACAAGATTGCACAAAAGCAAGGCTCACCAGCCCATAAGATTTCATCATGCTCGTATCCAGTGATTAAAAAGAAGATACATGTGCATTGTGTAGAAGTTCTCCATGACCCACACACGCGTGTGTACGTTCTGTCGATTTAAAAGTCGCCAGGAGGAAATAACGCTAAAATAAGCTGTTTTGGTACATGTATAAGGATTAACGTGCTCGAGAATATTGATGGAAAGGCTCAATGATCACAGGCACGTTCACAATCAATGTGCACGCGCTCGTGGTTATATGTATTTGGTTTTTGTTATGACTGGATGATGGCGACAAAGGCGTGCAAATTTGCATCAGTCCGACGTTCATTGAGCCTAGAGCGTTTATCAGGGAATAAAAGTTGGGCATGCATCAATGCTGACGGTCGCACCGACAGGCGCCCCTGATATTTTTGTAAACTAGCGTGCTCGACACGGTAGGAAAACGAAAGTATTGTAGACAGACACACACTGATTAAAAGCCACGTAGGAACCAAAATGAAGGAAAAACCCGTTGTGTACGAACTATTAAAAATTACAAATCTGAAAATGACCACTGTACGAACTAATACATGACATTTTTGTCCGACGACCGTGAAATAATTTATGGTGTACGAACTATTCGAGTGTACAAACTAATACAAGATTTACCGTACGTCGATATTACGCCAGAATGAACAGCATGAGCAAATTGAAATCATGACAGATCATGGTCCATTTTGCAAGAGGATAAAAAATGATTAAGAAAACATCCTCTAAACAATCACGTGGAAGAGACAGTGAATGTAAAATGGTGCGTTTCTAAAGTCCCTCAGTATATGTTATATGACCTTAGGTCACACAAAATGTTGCCCAGTACCCTCCACATCATGTGACCTATGCACCTGTGTAAGTTTGAAGTTACTACATCCAATGGTATAGGAGAATATGCATTTGCAAAAAAATACATATGACCTTGACCTTAATCATATGCTTTCCTCATATTGGAGAGAATGAGGAGCGCAGTGGCTCATCAGTAGAGTGTTAGACTTAAAAAAAAAGTCTTCGGGCCTAAGTGTCGCTAGTTTGAAACTCAATGCAGGCACTGTGTCCTTGAGCATGACACTTTTTCCTCTGCTTAGTACTGGTTCAACCCAAGAAGACAGGAAAACATCCCGACATGAATGAAAAAATGTTGACTGAGACATAATTCATCTAACGAACAAAACTTGAGTAGAGATTAAAACGCTCATTTAATATCTTAAATATTTGTCTTTTGCACTGTGCAAAGTGTATGAAACTTTGTCAAGTTGTCACAAGAAAACCTGACTTTAATGCATGCGAACAACAAATGTGTAGAGCAACCTGCACATAATCAGCACCTTTTTATTCTCTCTCTTGATGGTATAATAACTAAGGTTGGTACATGCAAAAGTTCAATATTCTAGCTAATCTCTGTAGCTGAGCTGCCTGGGTGGAGCCTTACCTTGTCATAAACCCAAAGACGGGCTTTCTTGCATTGAGGCACATACGAGCCTCAACGCGACAAAACCTGTCATCGTGGTTTCAGACAAAGCAAGACTCAAATCAGTCTCCTCAGCAAAAGAGACTAGCTAGAAAATTGAAAATTTGCTTGTAGCAAGCTTAGATATGATACTTTCCAATAAGCAAATAACAAAGGCGCTGATCAGACTTCACGGATACGCAGGCTGATCTGAGCATTTGTAAGTCGCAAACCCTGAAGACAGGTTTTCTCATGTTGAGGCCCATAATAATCTAGTTTAATATTACATGTATTTTATTCATCTACCTGGCAGGATGCCTGAGGCAAGTATGATAAAGTAGAGAAAATGAATCTTTGATTCTCATCCTCTTTGACTTTAATCTACATGTATAATGCAATGGGAATAGTCAATAATTTAGAGGTGGCAGAGGACATACGTGATACAGTCAGGCCTTTAGCAGGAATATAATTTTCTTATTTCTCAACCAAAACATATGTTGTGGGTACTCAAAAGAACCGTCTCAATGAGACGGTTCTTTTGAGCACCCAAAACATATGCAAAAAATTAAGGGTAAAAAAATATTTACAATTTTACGCTGAAACTTTTTGTTTATCAAACCTGCAGTACAGAGCAGCACAGTACCTTTATGCTGCTATGTTTGGAGTCCATGCCAATGCACTGTGTTTAGTTTGTTATAAGACTTAAAGAGGGACAATTTTACAAAGAACTACAGGGAAAAAGACCATTTTGTGGTCATTTTCCTACAATTCTTTTGTAAAATTCCATGGTAAACAGATTTGGCTGTGTTATATAAACTTCAGTGTTATATTGTGGGCTGTATTTATAACTGATGAGTTTCTTGATCATTTTCTCTGGCTTTAAAAATATAAACACAGAATATTCTTAGATACATGTGCAGGGGTTATTTTAAAGAACTTTTTGTTGTTATAACACCAATCATACTCACCTGAATTTCGTTTTTACAACTATAGTGTCGTCAGGGTTTTAATCATCTTCGCAAGCCAAGGGTACTAAGTCCACTTCGTTCCTTACGCAACATGCGTAAGGAATAAAGCGGGCTTAGTACCCTTGGCTTGCGAAGATGAGGATTAAATATGATTGCTCAAACACGACACATTCCAAATGGCCATGTATTAACTTTTGACCATTCTGAATGGAAAAAGATTGAGCGATTATTGAAAAATTTCCTGGCACCCGTTAGAACACGTTAGAAAATCATTATTACTGGTAAAAGCTGTTATGTTGTATTTGAAATTTATTTATAAATATATAGATTTTTCCTGTGTTATAATCTTAGCTCTTCTGTTTTACCGTTTTAATGTCTTAACAATTTTTGTTCGCCAAAATATTTTCCCCTTCCCTGGTGGGTTACATACAGTATGTCTGTAAGTATTAACCTCCTGGCAATGATTGCTGGTAATGTTTGCAAGCATTTTTGACCCAGATCTGACCCAGCAAAATGTAGGGACTAATCTGGGTCCAAACTGCTTTTGGCACTGATGAGGCTTCCAAAATAATTTATTGAAAAAGTTAATTTTGAAAAAAATATCAGCCAACAGCAAACATCATGCAGAATTACCTTGTGTTCAAAGAGTAGAACTGCTTTATGGGTTAGGTGTTAATTGGGGTGTTAATATCCCTGGATAAGCCACTGTTTAGCAATATAGATATCTCCTACCTAGGGATATTTGCGACCCGCCTTCACAACATATGTCGTCTGCTCTCTCATCTGACTGTACTCATGCAAACAATATTATGGACTCAGATTAGACTGCTCACTAAAGGAGCAGTCTGGTCAGGCCTCATAGTGTTTGCTACCGTGAAAAGAAGTCTGAAGGGCATTTTAGTATATGGAGCAGATGTTTAAAGCAGACAACATTTTCTGGACAAAGAAGATGTTGGCAGGTATTAATCCTTAAAGGCCAAGAAAAAATGCATCTGAAAAATGATGTCTGCTGAAGTCATCTGCTGCAACTAATTGCCTAACATTACTGACGAATTTAAGTATAGAAGCAAACAGGGTTACCCAGAAAACAGGGTGGACCCAGAACAGACTGCTACTATAAGACCAGTCTGATCTGGGTCCACTCTGTTTGCCATAGAGGCTTCTTAAACATTTCAGCAGACAAGAAAAGCAGTCGACTTTTGTTGTGATTGGCGCTTTAAGGATTTTAATATTCAATATCAGCTTGCCTTCCGAGTGCCAAATACCATGGCCATTGAGTAACCAGTTAGTATACAATACAAAAGGAGGCAAAGAAGTTTGCGAGTTATAGTTACATTCTTAACCCTGTCTAAGCTTGAAATCCATTCAAGAGTATAATGACAAACAGTTAAAGACTATTTGCTAGATGCTGCAATATATGACATCTCTTCATATTCCACACTGTTTCATTTGAAGTTCTAATCTGTAATCTCTCAAAATATACATTAGGTTGTGCATGAAAAAATCCATTTGTCAAGAACATCATTGAATTGTTGCCTTTTTACCTCACCTGAGCGGAAGGCTCATTGGTGAGCTAATAGTCTACCAATGACTCCTGTGTTCATCGTCAGTCCGTTAACATTTTCAAACATCTTCTCCTCCAAAACTATTGGGCCAATTGAACTAAAATTTCATATGGAGACTCCTTGGGATGCTGGAACTCAAGTTTGTTCAAATGGTGCTGGTCACATGATCAAGATGGCCACCACGCCCATATATGGTAAAACCCCTTTAATACCAGAAGGTAGATGACCTTGGGACTTGGTATGTGGCATTGGGGATGAGGGGCCTAACAAGTTTGTTCAAAGGATGATCCTAGGTTGACCTTGACCTACTTAACATAAAGGTCAAATTTCCTTTCTTAATGCATTTAAATGGGAAATTTTTGAAAAATTGATTTTTTGAAAACTGATGAAGCCAAAGTCATTATTCTCTCTTGATATGTTTAACCAAATGAGACAATGGCTATAAATAAGTTCCATAGATAAAGGTTGACCTTTCAGCCAAGCTTGCTCGTATTGGAGTCTCATCAATATTTAAAACATAGTTTTCTCAGAAACCACTAGGCCAATTGAACTCAAATATCATATGAATACTGACTCCTTACAATAAGTAAGCCAAAATTTATACAAATTTTTTTTGTCTCATGACCAAGATGGCTGCCATGCCCATATAATATATGTTTCACATATTGTAAAGTTCGATTTTAAGTCCCCTTACTTAAACAGCTTATCTGACAATTGTGTGAAAAGTAATCTGCAAAAAGTTTGATTTTTCCGTCAAATGTTAAGATCTAAAAGCATAAAACTGAAAACAGGTTTAAACTGAATGTTATGTTCACTATTTTCGTACAGTTTTTAGTTGAAAATATTTTTTTTTCTAATTTCCTCCCTTTCAATTGAATAGCTTTTGAAATTAAAATGCTCAACAGATCAATTCCATGTTATAAATAGGATTTGGTTTCTTTTGACCTCTTGCAGGTAGCCATTAGATCATTTTCAAACAACTGACATGTTTGATCTAATGCTAAAAAGATCACCTATGGGAAAACCCATTATAACTGGTTGCTTAACTTTTTTCCCTCAGCATATTTTTAAGGTTGGTCTAGATTGTTTCAAACAACACATGTTGTGGGTACTCATTAGAAACATCCCATTAAGATACTTCTTCAAGCAAAATAAAGAAAATTCTGAAGGTACAGCAAATATTTGGAAACTATTTGGAAATTGTATTTAAAAAAGTGTTGTTGTTTTTTTTTCAGAAAAATAAGGACAAGATGTCTTCGCTGTCCGAGCAGCCATGTTATACTTTAATCAACATCCCTTCTGATGCCGAACCACCAACAGAGATACAGCTGAAAACAGACCTTGGTAAATAGTTTGAACCCTTTTCCCGCCATTCACGACTTTTGTCGTTTGCTTCTCTGGTCGGCTTATATTCTTGGGTAGCCTATATTGCAAACAATATGGACCCAGATCAGACTGCTCCCATGCGAGCAGTCTGATCAGGGTTTTTATTGTTTGCTTCCATAAAAAAATCTAGATTGATCATGAAACTATTTCTACAGTCATTCTTCTCCCTTCCGCTGAAGAATTCAAGAAGGGTTGGTGTCAGTTAAAAGCGAAAGTATGTGCACGAAGTACTGGTTAGCCGCTTGTTCAAGCTTGCCCAGGAAAAAGTGTGGTCAGGTGAACTGACCGTCCCGCCATGACCATAGCTGTTGACTTGTGCAGGGATTTCTCTAAGTGTTGGAGTAGCCAGCAGACATTGTCAGGAACTGGCCAAACTCACTGCTTTATAGTATAACCTAAGGACCAAATCTATCAAAGTAGCTGGCACAGAAGGCAAAGTAGGTGGCTATTTTTGCCGGCTGTCGCCTCTGAACAACAAAACACTGTTGTGATGTAAAGCAACAAAACAAGCAAACAAAACAAACAAACAGGCCTTTAGTTCAGAGTGTGTAATTATTAAAAGTATTTTTCGTATTTCTGAACCAAAACTTACGTTGTGGTTACTCAAAAGAACCATCTCAATAAGATGGTTCTTTTGAGCACTCAAAACGTACGTTTAAACTTTAATATTTAAAAATTCTGTTGATTTTGACCTGTGACCAGAATATCCAATCACTATTACAGAGAAAGGTGATGTGAAATCCAAGACTGATGCATTGAAGAAGACAATTCAGATGATCTTGAATGGAGAGAAAATGCCGTCTTTACTGATGACAATCATCCGCTTTGTGATGCCGCTACAGGACCACACAATCAAGAAACTGCTACTGATCTTCTGGGAGGTCGTTCCAAAGTATACACCTGATGGGAAAATGTTGCACGAGATGATCCTGGTCTGTGATGCTTATAGAAAGGTTAGTGAGGGTGGTCTATTATCCCATCCTTTTGTACACTTGTAACTTAGAAATTTTTGTAGTCAAGACTACCTCATTGAGTAAAGTCTTGCTTTTATTTTTCGCCTTTTTCGCTTTTAGGGCAACTACATGTCAACAGGATGGAATTCCTTTGCAAATTAAACTCTGCCTCACTGTTTTCTTCCCTTGATTCTTTAAGGGAAGAATTTATGTTACCCTATGAGTGCTAATTGCATTTAGAGCTACTTGCTTTTACCGTCTGCTTTGAATATACTCTAGTATACTAGTCTCTTAATCCCCTAATTATTCTTTTTATAGAGATTTAACTTTTTAAATAATTTTGTTTTATAACCCAAGTTTATTTTTAGTCTTACAATGTATATTATACAATTATTGACTTCAATGAGGTAGACATAAGGATTTATCTACCCGAAAAAGTGATAGTTCACCGAGGCCGCTAGGCGGAGGTGAATATAACTTTTAAGGGTAGATAAATCCTCATGTCTACCGAAATTGAAGTCAATAACTGTTTTGTTACATGACTTTTCAACTAAGAATGAAAATGTTCTACTTTCACTTTTAATGCTGAAGTCAACCTTCAACCTAAGAATTTTCTAACAAGTTTTATCAACTGTTATTAAAATATTTTAATGTAGTATTTTGCAATTTGAAATGTATATTAATTCTCTAAATGTGGAATGTAAAATTTAATCATAAAACTTTTTTTTTACATTTTGTTTATTCAAACAAAGATAACTGAACAAACAAAACATAACAAAACAGTTGTTAAAATTCATGAAAGTCTTTAGTTTACCTGTTGGGATGTGAAACAGCAAATCATGTCAATTTCATGCAGCACATGCTAGTTTTATACTCATCATGCTATTTTTAGCTCTCTAGAGGGTGATATTGCAGAAGTGTCAAAAATATTAACTTCTGGAAACCAGTTTGAGCTGGATTTCATCCTATATCACCTTCTGAGCCAGTTTAGACCAGTTTTCAGGTAGACATAGAGATTTATGAAGACAAATTGGGCCAATCAGGAGACAGGATTCTCTCCAGTCATATAACAAATATGTTTATGATACTACTGTGCATGCTCTGTGATATACTCTACATTTTTAGCTCACCTGAGCCGAAGGCTCATGGGTGAGCTAATAGTATACCAGTCACTCTGGCGTCCGTCCGTCCACAATTTCAAACATCTTCTCCTCTGAAACCACTGGGCCAATTGAATCAAATTTCATATGGAGACTCCTGAGGATGGGGGAACGAAAGTTTGTCCAAATGGTCCTGGTCACATGACCAAGATGGCCGCCATGCCCATATATGGTAAAAACCCTTTAAAAATCTTCTTCTCCAGAACCAGAAGGCCGATGACCTCAGGACTTGGTATGTAGCATTGGGGATGTGGGGCCTACCAAGTTTGTTCAAATGATGATCCTAGGTTGACCTTGACCTACTTAACGTCAAGGTCAAATTTGCTTCCTAATGCATTTAAATGGGAATTTTTTTGATAAGTTGATATTTTTGAAAACTGTAGAAGCCTTAGTCATTATCCTCACTTGATATGTTTAACCTAATGAGATAATGGCTATAAATAAGTTTCAAAGGTCAAGTTTGACCTTTGACCTTTCAGCTAAGTTGCTCATATTGGAGTCCCATCAATATATTAAAACATAGTTTTCTCTCAAACCATTGGTCCAATTGAACTCAAATTTCATGTGAAGACTCCTTATGATAAGATATCCAAGATTTATACAAAATATTTTGGTCACATGACTAAGATGGCCGCCATGCCCATATATGGTAAAAACCCTTTAAAAAGCTTCTTCTCCAGAACCAGAAGGCCGGTGACCTTGGAACTTGGTATGTAGCATTGGGGATGTAGGGCCTACCAAATTTGTTCAAATGATATTCCTAGGTTGACCTTGACCTACTTAACATCAAGGTCAAATTTGCTTCCTAATGCATTTAAATGGGATTTTTTTTTTGAAAAGTTGATTTGTTGAATACTATTGAAGCCAAAGTCATTATTTTCACTTGATATCTACATCTACATCATACACGCTGCCGTCACACTTGACTACTATGTTAAAACTAATGAGACAATGGCTATAAATAAGTTTCAGAGGTCAAGGTTGACCTTTAACTTTTCAGCCAAGGTCACTCATATTGGAGTCCTATCAACACATTCAAACATAGTTTCCTCAGAAACCACTAGGCCAATTGAACTCAAATTTCATATGAAGACTCCTTATGATTGGTTAGCCAAAATTTATACCAGTTGTCCTGGTCACATGACCAAGATGGCCACCACGCCAATATATGGTAAAACACTTTAATATCTTCTTCTCAGGAACCAAAAGGCCAATTGCCTTGGGACTTGGTATGTAGAATTGGGGATGTGGGCTCTACCAAATTTGCACAAATGATGAATATAGGTTGACCTTGACCTACTTTATGGCAAGAACA
Organism: Loripinus fragilis; assembly: GCA_964019695.1. Lineage (NCBI taxonomy): Eukaryota > Metazoa > Mollusca > Bivalvia > Lucinida > Lucinidae > Loripinus > Loripinus fragilis. Next base: position 86,001,456 of record OZ026517.1, read on the forward strand.
AATTTGATTCCTAATTCATTTATATTTCTATACATGTAACTGTTTAAGCCGAAATCATAATACTTGCGAGAAATGTTTAACCTAATGAGACAATGGTTTTATATAAGTACCAAATGTTAAGCTGACCTGTGACCTTTTATCCAAGGCCACTAATTTGGACTGCCATATGTCTATCTAAAAATCTATTTCTTAGAAATCACTGGGCTGTTTGATAGAGTATTCATAAGATTGTGTAGGTCACTTGACCAAAATGGCTGCAACACTCATAGATGGTAAAACAAAATATGTTTCATTATAAGCTGTAGTGACCTTGACCTATTTTGACATTATTAAGGGGATCAGGTGAGCGCCTCAGGACCTTCAGGTCCTCTAGTATTCTCTTTAAATTTGTTTGTCGAAGTAAAAGCCCCACAGGGCTTATGTTACTTGTTATATGTATATTCGACGTAAAATAAATCTTCTATGTCTATGGAGGATGTTAGGATAGTCTGAAAATGACTACTGTGATAGTACTGACATTGTAACAGGGATCTTTCTACTTTTCTGAAGTCGGGGCCTTTTGAATTTGAGAAAAAGCATTTCAACCATCAATATAGGGAAAACTTTAAACAGCCATTTAAAATGGATTAAAAAAAACGTATAAGAAATAAGCAGTATAAAGCTGTAAAATTTTTGTTGCCTAATTGCCCTCTATAAAAACTCATGAAATTTGCATAAAAGTGTGAATGAAAACATGTTAAACATGTTTTCATTCATATTTTTATCCAAATTTTCATGCATCTGTAACTTTTTGCTATTTTTGTTCTGATTTTCATGAAATTTTCACCAAAATGTAGAATTAAGAAATTGGGAATGATATACACCATTTTGGGAAGTTTTTCTCATTTTTTTCTTGGGAAGGGGCTGATATTCGACCCCAAATCAGGCCTAGGAAAATCCCTGTGTAAGAGATATCAGCGTGATACTACAGTGCAGTTCCTTTATGATGCTATGTTTGAGGTCCATATGAATGGATCCTGCTATAAGTAAACAAGTTTGAGCCTCACCAGTGTCACTGCATTGTGTTCTTGAGCAAGACACAATCTAATCCTTGATTAGTACTGGTTTAACCCAGGAAGACCCGTCCCTTTATAACTGAAAGATTGTTGATGGGACATAAAGAATCAAATCAATCAAACAAACAAATTAATCCTTGCTTAGTACTGGTTCAACCCAGGAAGACCCGTCCCGACATAACTGAAAAATTGTTGACGGGGATGTAAAGAATCAAATCAAACAAACGATAAGTGAACAAGGACAATTTTACAAAGGAATTATACGAAAATTGCCATTTTATGGTCATTTTCCTATAATTCCTTAGTAAAATTCAAATCTGTGTCATATTGAGGTGTGTTATAAAATGCACTGTATTTCTATTAAGGACTATATTGCAAAATTGTTGTTAATACATTTGTCTGAAATATAGCTGCTTGATTCAGCTTGGTACCATTTAGACTTTATTTTCTCTTTGTGTATTTACCAATTTTGTATAGCACTAACAGAAAAATAGCAGAACATTTTTAAAGTCCTAACTTATTTTGCTGAAATGCATGGAATTAAAGAACACATGCATCCAAATGCTCTTTTGATTTTTATTTTGTGCCCAAGCCAAACAATTTAAAGTTAAAATCCTTAGGTTTACACATTATTAAAACTATAGCAATAGTGATAAGGCTGTTAACATAACTATTGACATAGCAATTGTTCTATTGGAGAGCTGGATATTCTGTAAGAATAAGGCAGGAAAATTTCAAGATGCAATCGAGTCATGAAAAATTTCAGAATTTTGCATTTTAAGCTAATTTTTGAAACCCTAATATGTCTTAGTACTAATAAAGATATATTGGGCTGTGTGTATCAGGGGTGTAAAATTCCACTCGCCCGCTCGCATTGGCAAGTTAACTTCTGGTTCGGGCGAGTAGAATACCTGCCAAGCTCGCCCTTACGGTCAAGTGCATTTTCTGACATGTAAAATGCATTTTATCCTCTAGCGAAGACTAAACTAAAGTACAGATCGTCAAATTTTTTCAACATAAACCGGATGTTTATGTCTGACTGTTACAACTACACATGCACATTTTCAGACTCCCCAGTGGCCAGTTTCAGTAGATTTTATTCGCAGAGCCTCCTCTATATGGGGAGTTTGACCAGAGGTCTTCAAAAACGGCGGGTGAATTCAGACATTGAACACTGCATTTTTGTTCACATCAACACCGGTTGAATAGTTCCACATTTGCTGCCCAAATTAAATATCACAGCGAGACATTAGATTGTTTTAAGGGAAGAAAATAGGGGGAGGAGATAATGAGAGATAGAAAAAATGAAGCCTCAGCTGAAAGACTAAGATAAAAAAAACACTATTTAAACTGAAAAAGAGTAAATGTTTATCAATATGATTCAAGTACATGTATGATCCGTTATTAAGGGCGAGTGGTAATGCCATGAGGGCAATAGCTTTTTCCACCCACTAGTCCTGCAGGGCGAGTGAGTAAAAAATAAATTTACACCCCTGTGTATAATGCTTCCATGCTAGTATTAATTTACTGTGTTGCTTTGTATTTGTTTATGTATTGTACAAATTAAATAAAGAACTTAACAACCATGTAATTTTGACCCTTTTCAGGATCTTCAACATCCCAATGAGTTCATCCAAGGTTCTACCCTCAGATTTCTCTGCAAGTTGAAGGAGGCCGAATTGTTGGAGCCCCTGATGCCATCTATAAGACAGTGTCTCAAGCACAGACACTCCTATGTCCGCAGGAATGCTGTTCTCGCTATCTACACAATATTCAGGTAATGGTTTCCATGAATCCAGATAATCAAATTTTTCAGCGTAAAATTGCAAATATTTTCTTATCCGTCAGTTTAAACATGTGTTTTGGGTGCTCAAAAGAACCGTCTCATAGAGACGGTTCTTTTGAGTACCCACAACATATTTTTTTGTTTAGGCAAGTTTGACATAGCAAGGTTGACCTGTATATTCATATTGCAACACTTAAAGTGTTACTAAATATTTGATAATTTGATGCCTGGATGATGCCCAAGGTGCACTTAGAGGATGAAGAAATTGGATTCATCTTTTGTGTTTTACTACTTTCTCTAAAATTCCCCCTCACTGAGGGATAAAAATTTGACTACTTTGCTTTATACAACTCTTTGTCTACTGGGTTATATTGCATGCTTTCTTGTCGTCTGCTGAATTTTTTTTCAAAATTAACTTTTTCAAAACATTCTTTCAGGAATACTGCCAGTGTCAAACAGTTTGGATCCAGATCAGACCCAAGGTTTTGTGGGGCCTGATCTGGGTCCAAACTGTTTGCAAAGGTTATCGGCAGATGACACTAGGAGGCAAAGAGTTAATTTTGTTAGTTTATTTCTTTCAGGAACTTTGATTTTCTGATCCCTGATGCCCCAGAACTGATAGCCGAGTTTCTGGAAGGGGAGCAAGATATGTCTTGTAAAAGAAATGCTTTTATGATGCTCATTCATGCTGATCAGGTAGGTAGCTAATTTCTAAAAGATGACTGCTATATCAAGACTAGCTACAAGGAGGATGTTTTTCTGTATTATCTCATTTGTCAGATTTTGGTAGTTAGGTCAAATAAAAAAAAATAAGTGTGTTTCGGGTAACAGGTCTGAAGATTTAAGGTAGAGTAGGCACACCTTTTTTCTGGAAAAAATATATGTAATTTTATGCATTTTGAAAGGCATTTTGCCTTTCAAAAAGCATAAAGTTATAAATTTCCCAGAAAACCTAAAATTAAGTAGGGTTGGGTTACCCTAAACACAGGTATTTTTTTTTATTTTGGCCTTATCTCATCGCAAGGCGAGCCTGAGGTCTTTATTTAAGTCAAATGGAATTTCCCATTATTATCATTTGGACCAGTCCATTTCCGTTTTTAAGGGTTGTTATGTTGCAGGGATAATCCTAGGGTGGGCCCGCTCCATTTTGTGAAAAAACTATAAATGTTTTGCGAAAATGGACTTTATTTTTGGCTTGGCCTCATATAAAAGATATTCAAATATCATGTAAATTATGCTCTAAAGTGGATATTAAGGATTCTTGGGCCGATCAAAGGGGTACGTGCATTAATGGGCTAATTTGGCCCCCTCTAGAGCCAAAAACTGAAAGTTGCTTTTCATCAATTTCATCCAATTGGATTATAAGAAGAATGGTTCAAGTGTAAAATCCTGGCAGTTATTTAAATTTAATTGTTGCTATAGTAACAAAAATGGACGCCAAAATAGACCTAAAATAGAGAAAGCCATTTTGGCCTATATTTAAGGCTCTTTCAGACCGATTTTTTAAGAATTAGATATCAGCACAACAGACTTGGGGTCAATTACTTTGAAAAAGTAATTAATTACTTACAATTACATTGGAAATTGTTCAATTAAATTACAATTACAATTACATTGCTTTTGAGCAAAGTAATTAATTACATACAATTACTTTGCCAAATGTAATTAATTACATTACAATTACATTTCACTGCCACTTAGATAGCTTCATCAGATTTTAATTTCAGAGATATATGAAATGAGTTAAACACCTGAAAAAGTCTGAGTAACCTTGGCATTCTAAATTCAATATATGTCTATTAGATTGATTTTATTTTTAGGACTTCTTCTATTACTGTCAAGTGATGCAACTTAAAAGAAATGAAATGTACGAAATCAGTTGTTGTTTTTCTGGTTGCTGACATGATAACACAATGAGAAAATACAGAAATTATTTAAAAAAAAATATATATATTTTGGGGGGGGTGTAGGGGGGGTCATTTGTAAATTGCCAATGTTGTAAAGAAACTAGCTGTTAATGACAGGAATACACATTGGTCTGACAAAAGACTTACAATTGTGGAAGATAAACCATGGAAATGATTTTGTAAAACTAGCTTAAATGCCAGAGAATAACTGTTCTCAAAAAGTGTTGATAAGAATCTGTGTGGCCCTATGAGACATAAAAAATTGCAAAAAAATACAAAAAGGATATCAGATAGTGATGAACTAAAATGTTACTTGTGTGTGAAATGCTGGCATTGCTAGTTCAGTCCATACTGGAACATCAATTTTATTTTATTTTTATTTTTTGTTATTATATCAACAATGATAGGCCCCAGGTTCACTGAGGGAGCGAAATCCAATTTAATTTTCTGAATCACATTTTATTATTATTATTATTATTATTATTATTATTATTATTATTATTATTATTGAAGATGGTAAATAAGCAGTTTAAGGATTTAAACTAATGTAGTGGAAAGATTGGGTCATGCACATTAGCATATGAGTTTGTTATCACTAGGTGTGAAAATAAAATAAATAGCCTTCAAGGAGTCAATTCACTATAATAATAGTCTATTGTCTGAGTAAAAACAAGTGTTGAGATTTTCACACCTTCTTTGTTTTTGTATTGTTTTGGTGACTTAAATATTAAAGGTTGATTGTCACAAATCCATATCTTTTATAGGCAGATGAACAAAGAAAATATAATTTGCTAAAAAAGGGTGCTTTCAAAATAGTAGAGGTTACATACAGTCTGTGTCTGTGGTAAAATTGTTAAATGCTATTTTATGTCTATACTAGCATGACTAGTTCCAATTCTCATTTGTTCCATGTTGCACTCAACTTTTCATATATTGAGTAAAGCAAATGATATATGCATTTACAAAGACGAAGAACCATTTAGCAGCATTTTAAATATCTATGATTATCTTCTAAAAGGTAGCTGAATTTCATATGATAACTTATCTGAAAAGTAATTGAAAAGTAATTGAAAGTAATTGTTAATTACTCCCATTTTTGACCAAGTAATTAATTACATTCAATTGCTGTAATTAAAGAAATGTCTTAATTACAATTACATGCAATTACTTTAGAAAATGTAATTAAATTACAATTAATTACAATTACAATTTTAATTACCCCAACTCTGCAGCACAAGCGAATACCAAAAAAACCTTTTAATATGTTGTGTGCCATGATAATTCTCACCCTCTGTTAAAATATCTTTTTTTGTATTTGCTTGTGCTCTATGTTAATTTGTCTGTCAAAAGTCTTAAATTTGCTCCAAAATGGCCACTTTCCTATTTTTAGCCTATTTTGGCAGCCATTTTTGTTTCCATGGCAATGGTAAAAATAGAATAAATCCCAGAATTTTACACTTGGGCTATTGTTCTACGAAACTAATAAGAAGAAACTTGTGAAAAGCAATTTTCATTTTTGGCCTCATAGGGGGGCTAAAACAGCCTCTTAATGCACGTACCTCTTTTGCAAAGGGCCTATAAAAATTTCAAATGACCCATTAGAATTTGGAAATTTGAATGGGATATGGGCCATAAGTGCATTTTAAGGGCCCATCATCATTTTGGGCGAGGATTATCCCTGGGTTGTATTTTTCATTTTTATTAAAATTCTAATACAACTTTCTGTAAGCAAACAGTTCTGCGGCGTCTGATCTGGGTCTGGACTGTTTGTCTATGTCCCACAAAAAGATGCTAGGCTTATATGAGTTAAATTTTCTTTACTAGTGGTGACTTTTGTCATCTGCAGATAACCTCATACAGTTTGGACCCAGATCATGACCAACAAAAAGTTTGGCCTGAACCACATCCAAACTGTTCGATATACTTCTCGTATTGTTGAAAGAATTTCTTTGAAAAAAGTTGAGTTGGAAAAAATAAGCAGATGACAAAAATGATGAAAAAAATCTGTTCATGCAAATAGTCAAAGGGTTAACAGTTTAGCTGAATATCTGGCTTTTATCAAATTTCTTGCAGATCATAGACAACCTTAGCTGTCATTGTTAGGTTAAAAGGATAAAAAGAATACTTATATTTAATGTTTGTCTTTTTCAACCATTTGCAATGGAAGACTTATTCATAATTTCTCTTGTATCTTCACAGGAACGGGCATTAAGCTATCTGAGTAGCTGTATTGACCAGGTGAATTCATTTGGAGATATTCTACAGCTTGTCATAGTGGAGCTTATCTATAAGGTATAGTGCTTTTCATATGGGTTTTGAAGAGAAGTAGGTTTAGAGAATATTAAGCCTTGTCCCACTGAATAAATTCATTTCAGCTTCTTGGGCCAGTGTCTTTGATTTCTCTATAATATTTTCCAGGCATATAAAGTCTGGTATTTTTATTATATTTATGCTGTGGCGTTGCTGTGGCTTTCTTCGTGATTCCAGATACGCCATATGTTCGCAGGCCGATTCATAAAGAAAACAGAAAATGTTGTTTGATCTGAATGAAAGGTTTCACTTTTAACATCTGTTGTCTGGTTTTTAAAGGAAAACGCTGAAAACAAAGGATATTGTTCCTTATATTCACTTTGAGATCAATATATATGTACTTAGCATCTGGTTTAAGTACAGGAAGGTGTTCAGTAGAATCTCGTTATTTGAATTATCATTAGTTCGAATTATAGGGAGGCAGAAATAAAAGTATATAACCCCCAAAAATGCTTTATTAACAGGGTTTTTTCCTATCAAACATATGTTTTGTGTGTGTAAAAGAAACATCTCCCTTTTATGCACACAAAACATGTTTTCATGGAGAGTTATTAAAATAGTTCATAAATAGGCTGTATCCTCTGAATCCATTGTGTCTGAAATTTAATTCAAATAAGCCAGTATTTCGAATATTCAGAGTTAGAATTTTGGAGTTTTTGCTGTATGTGTGGACCTGGCTATCGAATACCAAAGGCTAAACATGTTATTAGCAGCTCCCTTAATGGTGTGGCTAGGTAGTTAGCTGCATCACAGTAGCTTTGAAGAGATCATGTTTTGAAATAAGTAACATTAAATAAAGCCTCTCCATCTTTTGCAGGTGTGCCATGCCAATCCATCAGAAAGGGCCAGATTTATCCGCTGTATTTATAACCTCCTGAACTCGTCGAGCCCCGCTGTCAGATACGAAGCTGCAGGAACTCTAGTCACACTCTCTAGCGCTCCAACGGCTATTAAGGTAACTACATAGACAGTGTGGCATAGGTAAAAATAAGTAACATTTTTAGCATAAAGTAGTGATTACTTTCATATCCAGAATTTCAAAAGTGTGTTTTGATTGCTCAAAAGTTCCATCTTACGTTTTGGTTTGAGAAATAAGAAAATTAATTTTCAATCACACTCTTATCTGGATGCCTGGAGTGGTGGATGAAAGTTATGCCTCGGTTACATTTGCCATGGTCGTCGCACGATTTATTTGTCTACAATTTTTCCTACGATTTTTTCGGCATCGTAGGCGGCTATAAGCTACGACGTATGCGTTTACATTGCTTATGATCACCTTACGATTTCTTTCGGCGGCAAACTAGGACAAACCTTACAGAGACCTTGCGGATATCGTACGACAACCGCAAGGTTGTCGTACAATCATCGTGTTCTCTTCACGACATCCCTATATAAATCGCATGATGCCCCTATGATGACCTTGCGGAAGTCGCAAGGAGCCGGTACGCTGACTGTGCAATTGTCGTGTAATTATGTGCATGGATTTAAACTGCCATCCATGTTCATTATTGGATTCCATTTGAACTGTGTTTCAAAGTCATGTGATCACAAATCGTGCTATGAGGAGGCTAGTGTTTTTAGTTGAACATGGTTCCAAGGTATGGAACAGCTTAATACGTTTGTGTATATTTTAATGTCAATTTTTAAGTTCTACAGTTTTCATAAAGTTTAAATCACAGAATATTTACAACAACCCCTTTTTATAGTACACTTTATGATTCGAAAAGTATCACTTTAGTTGAAAATATAAAGATGCTTTAATTGTATCGTCTCGTAGATTCAGCGTAGACTAAAACGCTTATTCAATGATGGTTTTATTCAGTTTAATCATCCAAAGGCACTCTACGGCCAGCAACACATAACAGAGTTGATTCTAGGCTGCGGGAGTGTGATAATTACGCTTTTTTTGCAATATTGGCCCAAAATTTCAAGTTCCCTGCGTAGCTATTTCCGCACTGTGCCGAGATTTGGCGCATTTCCTGTAATCTTGTGCGTATTTCTGGTCATTCTGTTTACATTTCGGTCCCTTTAATCTATTCCATTCGTCTAATTCCGTTGATTTCCGCCGATCTCGTCCTTTGGCGAGACTTGATTTCTATTGGTTGATACTGAATTGGGCATTTCTACTTTCGTTTTTAACAAAATGGCTGTCTCATTTTTTGCGAAATGAGATGCAGAAATCTAATAATGACAGTGTGCAAACGTGCGCACAGGAACCTGAAACTACAGCTGTGCCTCGTTTGACCCACAGCAAAAATGTTTGAGTGTATCATGATCTTCAAAGACGATGGATGGCCTGGCAGGGAAATGACCATTTCTGAGGAAATTGGAATATTAAATTGTCTTCCAACCATGGTCACATAAGGTATGTGCCATTTAGTTAATATATCTGTTTTCCAAAAATCTATCATTCAGGAGAAGAGGGTGCTCTGATTCCATTTGTTTATATTCAAATCAGATACCCCTCCCACTCTTCTCCATACTCTGTCTTTTCCCAACACTTTTGATGGCCAGGGTAATTGTGGTTGGGGGGTGAACAGAACAGGCCAGCGCCTAAGGACGACCCCTGCTCGATTTTTTCTTAAGTGTGGACTTAGTTTTTTTAAGGGGTGCAGGGTTTTTTCTTAGGTGTGGACTTAGTTTTTTTAAGGGGTGCAGGGCCCCTGCTCGATTTTTTCTTAGGTGTGGAATTAGTTTTTTTAAGGGGTGCAGGGTTGGTTGGCAGGTTTTAAGGGTGCAGGGTTGGTTGGCAGTGTGTTTTAAGGGATGAAGGGGTGGTCGGCAGTGTTTTTTTTTTTAGAAAAACACCATTACCCATTTGATTTGCAGGTTGGCCCCCTTTTGGGAACACAAGGGGGGAGTTGGCCCCTTCTGGAAAAATCCTAGAATCAACTCTGCATAAAATCTTCGTCATAAGAAAAAATGAAGTCGTTGAAAGCGAACAACAAAGGTACTGACCAGAATGCGCTTTCTTCCACCCCGCCTAGTCAGCATATCTGCCATTTCTTTTCAGTATAATACATTTTGTAGAACATTCATACATTCAAATTTCAATGTTCGAACTAGTCACATGTTCTCACTACGAGACCCATATATTTTATTCCTTGAAATAATACTCAAATTCAAACCCCAGAGTTATAAATCACCAAAAAAATATCTGGACTTTTTATTTATCTTATTTCATTTATTAAACCCCTTATCTAACCAGCATTTTATATACTGAAAATGCATATGCATTTCACGTTAGGTGCATATTTCCAATTGCACTTCAGACAATTTTATCATGGAAGCATACTCTTTTGGCCCTGATTAGACTGCTTCCATCAGCAAACTGAACAGGGTCCATATTGAGTCACACTGAGTGGTGGTATTAGAGACATCGACGGAAGACAAATATTGAAATGAAACAAACAGCTAATGATAACCAATATATACCCATCCGGAAATTGTTGACACGTCGCAAGGCGAGCGCACGATCATTGTGCCATCGCCTTGGGGTTACCGCAGGATGTCGGTCCGATGTCCGTACGATTTTATGGGCCTTGCAAGGGCATCGTGCGGCGACCTTGCGGGCTCCTTACGACTATCGCAAGAGTCTTACAATCATTTTTGGGCCAAAATGAAAAATCTAAAACCCTGCGTTGTCCTCACGATCACCTTGCGGTGCCCGTACGGGGATCGTACAATGTCACTGCGATGTGTCCACGGGCTACGGGCTTACGATTTTTTCAAATTTGTCATTGTGCAGAGTTAAACAAAATCGTAGAGGCCACGATGCCCGTAAATCCGTACGATGATCGCAAGGTCTCCCTGCGGAGGCCGCACGGAAACGGTGATTTGGACATCGTAGGGGCATCATATACTCGTAAGGCAATTGTAACCGAGGCATAACTTGTGAAGCTTAGGGGTTGGATAGAGTGGCCAGATTAATCAAAACTGTCAATTTTTATTAAGCATCAGGGATATTGTGATTGCCTCCAGCTGTCTGTCTGTTATGCTATCTTACAAACCACTGGACCCAATCCAACAAATTTGTTGAATTACTGGCTTTCACAAGTGGAGTTTGCAAGGAAATTGGGATTTGGCTTGTTCTTCTGAATCATCTTAAATGGGTTAAAGTTTGTGTTGTTTTGCAGGCTGCAGCGAGCTGTTACATAGAGCTGGTAGTAAAGGAAAGTGACAATAATGTTAAACTGATTGTCCTGGACAGACTTGTAGCTCTGAAAGAAGTCCCAGCACATGAGAAAGTTCTACAGGTAAAACATTACATATATACCCAAGAAACTGGCACAAAAATAAATGAGTCTCCACATAAGATTTGTAGAGCCTCGACAGAATCTTTACTGTTCTCGTACACAAATTTGGGACATAAAGTAAAATTCAAACCAAATTGTAGTCCTCTACAGGGTTCGCACAGGCTTGAAAAGTACTTGGGAATTTAGAGGGCTTTCTTGAAAAGTACTTGAAAATCACTCAATGGCCTTGAAAAGTCCTTTAATTCTACTATTTTCTGTAGGTCTTAACACTTTTGATTGGGATCTAAATCAGTATAAAGTTATTGTGCTTTTATTTGGTTCAGCATATGCTGCACCAAATAAAGGCAGAACATTTTATACTAATTTTCTAGTACTAATTCCTCCATATACAGTCGAACTTCGATGGCTCGATCTCGTCGGGACTGTCGATGCAAGTTCGACCCCTCCATGTGTTCGAGCGATACCTAGCCTAACAATTTTCAAGTTGATTCATGTGTACTTTATGCCATCACGGACAGCACATTTTTTCGACCAAATTTGCAAAGCGCACGTGACACCTGTCACTGATCAATAACCCTTTGCCCGCTAAAGTTAAAATGATAAGTCTCATGTGTTGGCATATGAACCCGTTTAAAGTAATTACATTTATCAGAATGCGCATATGCGCAGCCCGATCAATGCATTTGCTATCGAGTAAGCTGTACCGTTTGTCTTCTTGTGGGTCAATGTTCCTGTTTATGTGTCGCTACAGTTTATGTTCGGCTATTTATCGTTTCCTTTAGAACAATAAAAGAAAAAAGTTTATTTCTTATTATTTATTCATAATGTGCAAGTTTCAATTAATAACAACGAATAAAAACATGAAAAAATGACAAACTCCCCAGGATGTTTACAACAAAGACGCGGATCAGACTGTACCGATGCACAATCTTTCACTGTCTTTATCCAGCCAGGCATTTTTTACTCATTTTGACACGCGAATTCTTGATTACAAAACATCTCATTAATTGTCTTTAATCATTTTCGGCCACCCTACTAAGTGGTGAAAAGTGAGAACTTACTCAAATCTTTGATCTGATAAATTGCCGCAAATTGCTTCACACGTTCCGCTCGTCAGTTAGGTATTAACCTGAGGTAAAAATCATCATTGTCTTGGAGCGCATATGAAAATAATAATGAACCTAAATCAAGCGTATGACTGATTCATGTAAAGAAATATTTGGTTCGAGCCATCATAGCGTTTTTCCATGAAAAAATCGCCTTGCGGACCGTGCTTTGAGTTCGAGAGTTCGAGCCATCGCTGTTCGAGTCTGGGGTGTATTTTAACATTAAAAGTATAGGGAAATTGCCGGGACCAACAAACGAGTTCGAGCCATCCCTGGTGTTCGAGACAGGCGAGTTCGAGTGACCAAAGTTCGACTGTATCAGTCTAGCATTTCTGAAGTAGAATTCTAAGTAAGAAAGACGGCAAAGATCAGGAATCAATACAATACAATACAATCAAGTACCACATCTGACCCAGGATACCACATGGGAAAGTGACAAAATCACAATTAGACATCACAAACCAGAGCCAAGAGGTCAGCCCTTTCCCAGCAGGTGACCACAAGGCAGCAATGAACAGACATGAAATCATGACAAACACAAGACATAAATAACCGCCTTGGAACGGCCAGTAAAATATTTTACTGGAGGGCTTAAACCAGTTTCACGGCGCCAGCCTCACCCTTAGTTCAGATGTGGATCAAGACACATAGATGTTTGGTATTCATGAAAGACCCCTAACTTATCCATGCATCATCTCCTAGAACATATAAATCAAGATATAAAAAGGAGATAAAGCAAAGAAAAAGACTCAACAATACATAAAACTGAATACCCGAGCAAAAGAAATCCAACAGGTAAACCCCAGTGGGCCTGACAACAGCCTAAAGCATCAGGCCCCTACACTTCCCTAACACTTAAATCAGTATTTTTCATAAATTTTAGTCCTTGAAAACTGTAGGAAAGTCTTTTTATAGTGACCTTGAATTTAACTTGAACTTGCCTGTATGAACCCTCCTCTAGTCCCACTGGATAGTTGGCTGTTGAAAATTATTTAGCAAAATTAGATCTCCACAGCCATTCAGCCTCACAGACGTTTATCATCATCCATTGCAAGCAAAAGATCTAACTTTCAATCCTTGAGTTTAATCATTTACATGTTTCCAATAAAGATTTAGGTTTAAAAAAGAAACTATATTGTCCAAGTTTGAAAACATTTATATTTCAGGAACTTGTGATGGACATCATGAGAGTGCTGAGTGCTCCAGATCTAGAAGTCAGGAAGAAGACTCTTAATATTGCCCTTGATCTAGTCACCTCTAGAACTGTTGAAGAGGTCAGTATATGGGCACTAATCTCTAGAAAACATGTGGAGTACCAGTGGCTGATCCAGAAGGAGTTCACTTGAACCTCCACCCTGCCCCCTGTTTTTAAATATCCTATGAAAATGAAATTATTTGGTCTCAATGAGACCAAATTATTTCATTTTCATGGGATATTTTAGAAAAATGAGATTAAATCAGCAAAGCGAACCCCCCACCCCCTTATACCTATGAACCCCTTTTCCATAAATCCTGTATCCGTCCCTAAGTGCAGTGGCTCAGTTGGTTAGACTGGGAATCAGAGGGTTGCTAGTTTGAGACTCACCGCAGTCACTGTGTTGTATCCTTGAGCAAGACACTTTATCTGCTGATAAGTACTGGTTTAACCTATGGAGACAGGAAATTGTCCCGACATGACTGAAAAACATTAAGCATCTACACAATAAACTAAAAGCATGTGTGAAAGTTTAAAGGATTAATCCTGAATTCAGGGTTTTGAGGCTGACTTTCCATAAAGTCAGCCTCAAAATGCTGAATAAGGCAGCTTTTAATAGCTTCTCTGATTAGTTTTCAGATGATCTAAACACAATTAAGCATTTTAACTTGAAATTATTAATTTTTTTGTAGGCATCTTGCATGTTTATAAAATTTGAATCTCTAAAGTTCAGGATTTTTGAAATTTTGAACTTTCACCCATGTAAAAGTATGGCACTATATTTTGTCAGCATTTCAACGTCAATAGGTGGTTGGACGTTTTCATTAATACATAATGTATTAGTGTTCCAGTGGCAAGCCATATAAGAGGGCAAGCCATATATTAGAGAGATACACAGATCAGCTTTCGTAAAAAGTGGTGACCCGGAACGTGTGTATTTATTTAAGGTACAAAACCTTTGCAATAACAGCATGTGAATTGCCTTGTTAATACAAGGGTTTGGGACATTTGAAACATGACTGTTAATAACATGTGACACAGTTTTTATGCAATAATTTATTGATAATTCTTGTTTCTAGATGGTGCTTGTTTTGAAGAAGGAAGTTGTAAAGACCAACAATGTAGAACATGAAGATACTGGAAAATACCGGCAGCTGTTGGTGCGCACACTGCATCAATGTAGTATCAAGTTCCCAGACATCGCCAGTACCATTATACCTGTCGTAAGTATGAACTCCTCTCTCACCTTTGGGCTTGTCATGTAATTCTTGCAAAGCTCTGAATTGTAATGCATTAATGCAACTTGATGGAATCTTGAAAATTTGGATTTAGCTACATGTATTAATTATTTCCTATCGTCGTCTGCTGATAACTTTTGCCATCCAGAGGTTCGAGTCTCTCTGAGTTCTCATTAAGGATTGAAATTCGGATTTCAGAAACATTAAAGTAGTAAATGTTTTTCATCATCCAGTGCAAACTTAAAATATGAATTTCAATCCTTATATTTACATTCTATATTATCAATCAAATTTGCTTAATTATCTTCCACCCAACCCCGCCAGTTATCCTTAGTAAATAAAATATTTCATTTGTAACGGAGGAGTTGGAACAGCCAGGGAGCAAAACTTGTGAACATAATGTCATGGTGATATGTGAATGCAGTGTTGTGCCTAGGTCAAGATTTCTGGGGGACACCAGTGTCCCCCTACCTGAATTTCTGAGGGACATTTGCAAATTCTGGGGGACACAACAATTCCATCTGATTTTTGCCTGTAAAATTGAAAACAGATTTCCAGAAATTTCTGTTCATTTTTATTCACATTTGAGCTCGATGTGAATAGTTTTGGCTCAAGAAGGGGTGCAGATTACAGTAAAGTAGTTTCTACATTGACGTAGTTTTGATATCCCCAGCAAATATTCTATTTATACATTAAAATAGCTTTTTCTGGCATTCAGCTGAATAATTTTTGCTTTTTCCGCCATTGTTGACTGGTTGAATAATCAATATCCAGTGCAATATGTATCATCAGAAAATACATGTGCACAGTCGAAATTACTTCCCTTTACTGGGTTACGCTACATACGGAAATGGGGTTTAAAACGCAATTTTCGAGGGCGCGCCCGTAGGCCGGCACTGGGTGCATTTTTAAGGGACATCGACAGTAAAATCGCAGGAATCCCGCAATGCCACACTCTAGGCACAACACTGTGAATGAAGTCACACAATGGTTTCATCTAAGGTAACTACACTGAGAATGTAAATAATAATCGGTCAATTTCTAGATGTCTTGTATATTGTAGTTGATTGAGTGCCTGGGTGACCAGAATGAGGCAGCAGCTGCTGATGTATTAGTGTTTGTGAGGGAGGCCATCCAGAGGTTCGAGTCTCTCAGAGTTCTCATTATCAGTAAACTTCTAGATGTCTTGTATATTTTAGTTGATTGAGTTCCTGGGTGACCAGAATGAGGCAGCAGCTGCTGATGTATTAGTGTTTGTGAGGGAGGCCATCCAGAGGTTCGAGTCTCTCAGAGTTCTCATTATCAGTAAACTGCTGGATGTCTTCTCAACCATCAAGGCCTTGAAGTAAGTATAAATTAGGCCAAATAAAAGAATACCTGTGTTTAGGGTAACATTTAACCAGAACTTACCTTAATTTACTGGTGAAACCTAGATTTTTTCAGGTTTTCTGGGAATTTTTTTTATGCATTGTGAAAGGTTAAATGCCTTTCAAAATGCATAAATAATGGGTATTTTTTTCAGAAAAAAAATGTGTGTGCTTACCCTACTTAAAATTTTCAGACCCGTTACCCGAAACATACAATTTTTTTTTTTTTTTTGGGGGGGGGGGGGGGGGGCTTAGGGCAGAAAACTCATGGGTACAGATAGAAAAAACATCAACATACCTCTTTCCTTGCAATTGGTGACTTTTGTCATCTGCTGATAACCTTTGCAAACAGTTTGGACCCAGATCAGGACTGACAGAATGTCGGTCCTGATCTGGATCCAAACCGTTTGGCACTAGGATTGTATTCCTGAAATTTTTTGGAAAAGTCAATTTTGAATAAAGTCAGCAGACGACAACAAAAGCATAAAAAATTACTCAGTATGCAAAAAGTTGAAATTTACTATTTTCTTATCTATTGGTGCGAGCAAAAATTTACATACACTCGTAGAAATCAACATCAGAAAGGCTTTGATAGTTTAATCTGTTCACATGGGTTTAGTAAATAATGATGAAATATCTCAAATGTTCAGACAACATTTATTCATGACCTTTAGTAAAATGATGTTATCTAAAACTAAGATAGATACAATAAAGTATTGAACGTCATATATACATTTTAAGGAAGTTGCAGGAAAGAATTTAAAAATTAAATTGTATTTTGTTGTCCAAGTTTGATTGTTTTTAATTTGTGGTTATGTTCTTATCGGCCAGTTTTAACATTTGTTTTGGGGTCTCAAAAGAACAGTCTCATTGAGATGGTTCTTTTGAGTACCCACAACACATGTTTTTGTTGAAAAATAGAAAATTATACTTTTGTTACACTTAACTAAAGGTTCTTTTGAGTACCCACAATATATATTTTGGTTGATAAATAAGAAAAAAAATAATTTTTGATTATGCACTTTTATTGAGGAGCGCCATGGCTCAGTGGTAGACTTATGATTAAAGAGTCACTAGTTCAAGCTTCATCAAAGGCACTGTATTGTGTTCCCGAGCAAGACACATTATCCTCTGCTTGGTAATGGTTCAACCCAGGAAGACAGGATATCGTCTGGATATGAACGGAAAAAAAATGACTGGGATGTAAAGAACTAACAAAATTACCCTTATCTTGAGGCACGAGTTTGAACAGATCTTTTGTCGCTGGCCTTGTCTATCAGAGATTCCTATATACAGTAAAACCTGTCTTAAGCGGCCACTCAAAAATAGACAAAACAATGGTCTTAAAGACAGGTGGTATCTTAGTGCAGGTGGAAAGGAGTATTCTGCGATACTTTTGACTTGCATTACATGATTGTCAGTCTTGAAAACATGTTTGGGGACTTCATTTGAGTGGCCGCTTATGACAGGTTTTACTGTACATGTATTTGAAAGATTTGTTATTTTAATAATTTTAGGATTCACAGAGCAGCATTATGGATTCTTGGAGAGTATTGTACTACTTCTGAAGACATCCAGAGTGTCATGACATTGATCAGACAGTCATTAGGAGAGGTAAAACTCTTATTTGTGTTATGAGATTCAGGGATTTTCCTAGGACTGATTTTGGGCCGAATATCAGTCCCTTCCCAATTCAAATTAAGTAAAAACATCTCGAAATAGTGTATATCATTCCCAATATCTTAGTTCTATAGTGTGGTGCAAATTTTAGGAAATTCAAACAAAAATAGCAAAGTCACAGATGCATGAAGATTTGCATAAAATGTGAATGAAAACATTGTTTTCATTCACATTTTTATGCAAATATTCATGAGTTTTTTTATGATAAGCAATTTAAACAAGAAATATGTTACAGCATTACACAGCTTATTTCTTATTTATGGTTTTTAATCCATTA
Organism: Loripinus fragilis; assembly: GCA_964019695.1. Classification (NCBI taxonomy): domain Eukaryota; kingdom Metazoa; phylum Mollusca; class Bivalvia; order Lucinida; family Lucinidae; genus Loripinus; species Loripinus fragilis. The sequence goes on from OZ026517.1 coordinate 86,019,633, forward strand.
AAAATGATTGTCCAGTTCATTTAGACTGCGTGAAATTGTACCAATTTTGATGGTCAAAATACTTTTTTTCCCAAATTCAACAGGCCCCTGGCCCCGACTTCAGAATGTAGGAAAATCTATTATGTCATGAGAAAATCTGGCACAGATCAGCCTGCACAATTTTTTGCATTTATTGATATTGATAAGATCTAGCTACATTGAGTAATATTTACCGTAAACATTAGAAGTTTCAAACATTTAAATATTGATATTTGCATTTTTAAAGGAAACCAATAATGAATCTTGATTCAAAAGCCTACGAGCAACAGAAATATGACACAGGCTTGTGACAGTTAACTAAGCTTACTTGCATGTGAAATACAGTAGAACCTGTGTAAAATGGCTACTCAAAAATAAACAAAATAAAGATCTTAATGACAAATGGTAGCTTAATGTAGGTGGAAAGTATTGCAGAATGCTCCCCTTGGCCTGCATTAAGCGATAATTGGTCTTGAAAACCAATTTGTGGTCTTTTTGAGAGAGGCTGTTTTAGACAGGTTTTACTGTACACTTCAAACAGCGAATTCATTCCCCAGTCATGAAACTGTAGTGGTAGTGACCTACACATGGTTCACCTATGCAGTGGTAGTGACCTACACATGGTTCACCTATGCAGTGGTAGTGACCTACACATGGTTCACCTATGCAAAACAAACCTCTTGTCTGCCTCATTGGCTGTCTGAATTCATGTTGGCTGTTCCATTTTACAATCTAACAAAACTGTTAACATGGTTAGATATTGACTATTTTCAAAATAGTTATTTATCTTAAAGTATTTGATATATAAATCATTAGTATTGGGTATCGTCTGAGGTTGCAGCATCACACTTTTGGTTTCCTATCAGTAACATTTGAAAGGATGTATCAGTTTCATTCAAAGTTTACAGATAAGTAAAGCAAATGTAAAATACAGGTCAAGTTTGATTTTTGGGATAATTTTGAAAATTTTGACTTAGCTAGGACTCTTTGTTGACTTAGGTTTTAGCAGGACACACATTTGATTCTATGAATTCTTGTTGTATTGATACTAACTCCTTTGTCACAACATTAGTTGTGATGCTCACTGGAAGCAGCTTGATAAAACACTACCAATGAGCATTTACAACAAATATTTTACAGAGTAATACAACCACTCAACTACCAGGTTAGCAAGGGAGCGCAGTGGCTCAGTGGTAGAGCGCTTGACTCGAGACTGAAGGGCCGCGGGTTCGAGCCTCACCGGCGTCACTGCGTTGTGTCCTTGAGCAAGAACATTAATCCTAGCTTAGCACTGGTTCAACCCAGGAAGACCCGTCCCTTTATAACTGAAAGATTGTTGATGGGACGTAAAGAATCAAATCAAACAAACAAACCAGGTTAGCAAAAAGGTAGTTCATGAAATCTAATTTGGAGATGGCTGTCATCCAAATATAAACTTGTGGTATAGTGACAGGTATTTTAATACTGATAGACAGATTGAGATGTTTAAAAGAGACAAAGACAATGGACATGATACTGGGTTTAAGTGTAAATTTAGATTATAGTTTCCTTATTTCAGTAGCATATGTTGTTGGTACACATTGGAATTGCCTCATAGAGGCAATTCCAATGTGTACCTACAGCATATGTCTTTCCAATAATTAAATGTTTCACCATGAGCTTTTCTTAACAAATTCTCAACTACTTTCATTGCTTCACTGAAATGTTCATGTTGAAATGAACAAGTTATGTAGTTTGTCTTGTACCTGGATGAGACAGTACTAGACTGCCTATTTTATGCTTTTGACAGCTTATCTTGAGACATTTCATTGGAAGATATTGCTAAATTAGGAGTTGCATGGTTGTAAGAAGAAAATCAGCAGTATAAATTGCCATGTAAACTGATCATGGGTTGTATTATTTTTTAATGCAGATTCCAATTGTTGATGATGAGATGAAGAAAGCTGCTGGAGAGGTGACAGAGGAAGACGGTAAGTTGGGGATGGGAGACTACTTCTGTGCTCAAAGTTTTTAACTCCCTTCTCAAAGCACTCATCTTTCATAGGGCCATTTAAGCAAATTTTTTCAGAGTAAGATTGCGATTATTTTCTAATCCATCAGTTTAAAAGCGTGTTTTGGGTGCTCAAAAGACCCGTCTCATTGAGATGGTTCTTTTGAGTACCCAAAACATATGTTTTGGTTGAGAAATAATAAAAAATAATTTTCTGTTACACACTCTTATCTGGGGGCCTGTCTTTGAATGAAAGATATTCTTTTGTCCAAGGCAAATATTTTCATAAGTAGAATGCTTTAAACTTTTTCCTAGCCAGTGGCAATTTTTATTATCTGCTGATAACTTGTGCAAACAGTTTGGATCCAGGTCAAGCCCGACAAAAATGGTCCTGTCTTTCCATATATTTAGAATATTTCCATGGTAAGCTGGGTAGAAAAGGGAGCACAGTGGCTCAGTGGTAGAGTGCTTGACTCGAGACCGAGGGGCTGCGGGTTTGATCCTCACCGGCATCACTGTGTTGTGTCCTTGAGCAAGACACATATATCCTTGCATAGTACTGGTTCAACCCAGGAAGACCTGTCCCGACATAACTGAAAGATTTTTGACTGGGACGTAAACAATCAAATCAAACAAAAGCTCGGTAGAAAAGAAAAAAGAAATGTACCTTTTCACTTTTTTTTTTTTTTAATTTTTAAACTTTGGCAAACTGTCAAGATTTAAATAAGTTTTTTTCCGAATGGCTACTACAGAACTGTAAGGTATTTGCGAACTGTCCATCCAGATGAAATGAAGTAAACTTCAAATCTTTTACTAAAATAATTTTTCATTGAAAACAACTTACCATAACTACAGCAATCATTGTAGCAACAGACAACAAATTTTGTTTCATCTTAATTCATTTTTGATGAATATAATGCTTGATATTGCATGTATCAAATAATCGAATGTTACTTGTCTTTAGTTTTGAAACAGCGAGAAAATTAATTTTGAAAATGTCACCTGCTGCAAGTTCTAGATGGCGCTTAATGGGTTAATGTCTCTTTCAGACACAATGTCGGGCGGAAACATTCAAAAGTTAGTGACAGCTGACGGTACCTACGCTACCCAGAGTGCTTTTAGTACTGTAGTTAGTACAAAGAAGGAAGAAAGGTAAGGCAAAAAAAATAAATCTCTTGTTTCCCGTTACCCTATCCACCCTAATATTTTGGGGCCTGCTAAACTTTCTTGAAGCCTTTTTGTATAAAAGTGTCTATTTTTAGACTTTTTAAGAATGTTTTTACTTTTTCCATACAAAAGGATTGGAGACGTAATCGGAAACAAGACATTTTTTTTATTATTTTTGGCCTAAGATATTGTTTGGGGAACAACAGTCCAGTCTGGATCCGTGGTTTAGATAAAAAAAATATTTGAGCATTAAATTGGAAAAAATTTCTTACCCATCAGCTTTAACATACATTTTGGGTGTTCAAAAGAACCGTCTCATAGAGACGGTTCTTTTGAGTACCCACAACACATGTTTAGTTGAGAAATAAGAACATAATGTTTTTGTTACAAACTCTTAACCCTTTTGTATACAGGAAACCCCTAAATGGGTACTTTAACAAACTGTGAAGACCCAGATGAAATAAAGCAGTATTTCATCAGGGTGTAGACCGTTTGTAAAGGTAAAAAAAAAGATCTTCAGACAAAAGAACACAATATTTTTGTTTAATTATAATGTGATACCCCTAGCTATGTACAATGGACTATCCCAAGTTAATTGTATCGAACCAGAAGGTAGAATCCATTAGTATACAAAGGCCTGAGATATGAGTTGTACTAATTGAAATACCATGCTGACACTCATAAAAGAAGCTGTCGTGGTGTAGTGGATAAGCTACTCGCCTTGTAAACCAGGGGTCACAGGTTTGATCCCTGGCTTCTCCAGTCTGTCTGATGAGACTTTTAAGACGTTGTCCCGTCTTCATATGACCTTAGCTGTTGGTGGGACCTAAAACTTAAAAACACACTCCTAAAAATACCTTCATCAAATTAAAAGTTACCCTGTTGTCAGTTTCAAGCAAAAGTATATACTGACGGACTTTAATTACGCAACACTAACATCCCCTTATATTTTCCAAAAGACTGTTGAATGTAAACTTCCTTTGCTTCGATAATGTCATCATGAGTTGGCTCCTTCAGCAAACACTTTAGTTTTAAATGTACAACTAAACTGGACGACGTTATTTGCTCTGTATGAATTTAGCCATTTAAACATTTCTTAAATAGAGGAAATTTTAAGCTAATGAATGAAAGGGTACACCCAGATAAACGTCATATACGCAAATAAGCTGTATCGCAGACCTGCCAATCAATATGAGAGTGATTCCTCGATAACTTACAAAGTCCATGGTACAAATTTTATGCTTCTAGTGTTTCTTAATTTTAAGTAGTAGGGAATCTTTCATTCATAACATTTGGTCACATGAAACAGTTGGCCCCTATTTCAAAAAGTTTACATTTTAATGCATTAAGTTCATCTTAGTTGGACAAGTTTTCGATGTTTTACTTACAAATGAATGCTCTTTAACATGCAATCAAAATTATTCTTCTGCCTTCTTTTTCGAGACATAAATTAAAGCTATTATCCAAGTGTTGCGTTTTTAAAGTCCGTCAGTATATGTGCAAGAAGCACTGGTTAACTGCTAAGTTAGACTTGCCTAGGCAAAAATGTGGTTAGGTGAACTGACATAGCCTTAGCTGTTGACTGAGATGAACCAGAAAACCAAACCAAACCAAAACCAAAAACCCTGTAATCTATTTGATAGCACTAACTTGGTATAGTAGCAGCCATGGTGTAGTGAACTAACACTGTAACCCAGAGGTTGCAGGTTCAGTCCCCAGCTTTTTTTTGAGTCTTTCAGATGAGATTTCAAGCAGTGATCCCATCTTCATATGATGTTGGCTATTGGTGGGATGTAAAGCAAAAACACACTAACTTGTTATATAGATTAACCCATATAAGCCTAGCGTCCTTTTTGTTGGACATAGGCAAACAGTGCAGATCCAGATCAGACGCCGCATAAAGCTGCATCTGACCAGGGTCTCCACTATTTGCTAACAGAATGTTCTATTAAAATTTGAACAAAAAAGTGAAAAATATCACCCAACATCCCTTAAAACAGAAATGGACTGATCCAATTGAATAGAATTGGAAGTTCCATTCAGTTTAAATGGGTTAAAGAAGGACCCTAAATTTCATAGCCCATGGTATCCAGAGTGCAAAATCTTCCTATAAACACCATAACAAATGTTGTCACAGAGATGTAAGAAAATTATATCTCCTTTTCAGTTGAAAAAAGAAAGAGTATTATCTAGATCAATGTAACAGCTAATAGTTAAGAACCCTCAACACAGAAATGAGGTTCATAGAAACTCATAATACAGTAGTGGAATGGCTCAGTGGTAGAGTGCTTGACTGGGAAATGATGGGTTCAGGGTTCCAGCCTCACCGGAAGCACTGTGTTGTGTCCTTGGGCAGGACACTTTATCCTCTGCTTAGTACTGGTTCAACCCAGGAAGACCCATCCCGACATGGGAGAGCAGTGGCTCAGTGGTTGATTGCTTGACTCAAGACGGATGGGCCGGGGGTTTGAGCCTAGGTGGTGTCACTGCGTTGTGTCCTTGAGCAAGAACATTAATCCTAGCTTAGTACTGGTTCAACCCAGGAAGACCTGTCCCTTTATAACTGAAAGATTGTTGATGGGACGCAAAGAATCAAATCAAACAAAAAACCATCCCGACATGACTGAAAAACTGTTGACTGGGACTTAAAGAATTAAAACCAACAAAATCCTCATAATACCCTCTAAAGTCTGAAGCAGAGGACATTTTGGAAAAATAATTGTGCAAGAACCAAATATGATAAATTGTCTGCCAGCAGACAATAAGTGTTCAAGGGACATAAGTAGCCCCCCAGATAAGAGTGCATAACTGAAAATTATTTTTCTTATTTCTCAATCAAAACATATGTTGTGGGTACTCAAAAGAACCGTCTCAATGAGACGGTTCCTTTGAGCACCCAAAACACATGTTTAAACTGATGGATAAGAAAATGAAATTGCATAACTGGCCCTAAGCATAAGTCTTACTAAAGGAAAGTACTGTTCATATTGTTACAGGCCACCACTAAGACAGTACCTGATGGATGGAGAATTCTTTGTTGGAGCAGCTCTTGCTACTACATTGACAAAGTTGGCTCTCCGCTATGTCACCATTACACCTGATGTGAAGAAACAAAATGTAAGCTCTTGTTTAGTGGACTAGTATGAAATCTGAGTCAATATGTTGTTGGAGTCAGGCTTTGGGTAATCTTAATCTGTAATCATTCAGACTTTGGGTAATCTAAGTCTGTAATTATTCAGACTTTTGGAGATCTGAGTCTGTAATCATTCAGACTTTGGGAGATCTAAGTCTGTAAGCATTCAGACTTTGGGAGATCTGAGTCTGAAATCATTCAGACTTTGGGAAATCTTAGTCTGTAATCATTCAGACTTCCGGTAATCTAAGTCTGTAATCCTTCAGACTTTGGGAGATCTGAGTCTGTAATCATTCAGAGTTTGGGAGATCTGAGTCTGTAATCATTCAGACTTTGGGTAATCTAAGTCTGTAATCATTCAGACTTTGGGTAATCTAAGTCTGTAATCATTCAGACTTTGGGTAATCAAAGCCAGTAATCATTCAGACTTTGGGTAATCAAAGCCAGTAATCATTCAGACTTTGGGTAATCTAAATATGTAATCCTTCAGACTTTGGGTAATCTAAATCTGTAATCCTTCAGACTTTGGGTAACCTAAGTCGGTAATCATTCAGACTTTGGGTAATCAAAGCCAGTAATCATTCAGACTTTGGGTAATCCAAGCTTGTAATCATTCAGGCTGCGGGTAATCTAAGCTTGTAATCATTCAGACTTTTGGAAATCTAAGTCTGTAGTCATTCAGACTTGATAATCTAAGTCTGTAATCATTCAGACTTTGGGTAATTTAAGTCTGTAATCTTTCAGGCTTTAGGTAATCTAAGTCTGTAATCATTCAGACTTAGCATTACCTAAGTCTTTAATCATTTAGCATTTGGGTAATCTAAGTCTGTTATTATTCAGACTTTGGGTAATCTAAGTCTGTAATCATTCAGATTTGGGTAATCAAGTCTGTAATCATTCAGACTGGGTAATTAATCTTAGTCTGTAATCATTTAGACATTTGGTGATCATTTAGACTTTGGGTAATCTTTGGATCAGACTTTAAGTAATCTTAATCTGTTACTGATCAGACAGGGGGTAATCGGTAATCACATAAAGCAGATGGTTCAGTTTCTCTTATGCTAACAGAAAGCAATGAATTATAAAAATTACAGCTATGCAAATTCAAAGATAACTCCTCTCTTTCATTTGATAAAAATCTGACTGTAACTTTGCATTATCTTGTTCTCAGCTCTAAATGTGTATTGAAAAGTGTGAAACGTGGATATCTTTCATTTCAACAGTCATGCTCATTTCTATCTTTTGTTTTACAGTCATTTGTGGCAGAGTCTATGTTGATCATGGCAACAGTGATACATCTAGGGAAATCTGGAATAGCTGCCAAGGTTAGTATTTAGTGATGCCTTCCAGATTAAGTTATTGACTGAATGTACCAATGACTAGAAATTGTGTTTCCCGCCACCAAAACATATGCTAGTGCATGAGAGTAGGTCTTCTTAAACAAGGGAAATAACTCTGGTAACCTATTTCTGAATACCTTTAAAAGTTTATCAAGTAATCTAATTGTCATCTTTTATCACAGGACTTTAGTAAAGAGTGTGTAACGAAAAATTAATTTTCTTATTTCTCAACCAAAACATATGTTGTGGGTACTCAAAAGAACCGTCTCAATGAGACGGTTCTTTTGAGCACTCAAAACATATGTTAAAACTGATGGATAAGAAAATATTGACATTTTTATGCTGAAACACTGAATATCTCAATAAAAATTCCAAAGGGAATTTAATAACACTAAAACACTATGTTTACTCTGTAAACATAGTGTTTTATGCTGAAAGTTTTTGTTTATCTAAACCTGTGTTTATCAGCTTACCAAGTTTCAAAGAGGTAGCTCTTATAGTTTATGAAATATCTTGCTAACGGAGTATAAATGACGGATGGAATGGCAGACAAGCCAAATGTGTTTTTCCCTAAAAAGTATTTCAAATTTTGGGGTATTTGAGACGCACTTGCTTGGTAGCACTGGTACACCCATGCACTACAGATGTTCTAAAGTTTAGAACACTAGTTGCCTGCCAAAAGAGCCCTAAACAACGCAGGGTCTTCCCTGTTTTTGCTCTTCTAACTAGTGTTTTGTGAATTCCAGCCCCAATAACCAACATTTTATTTGAGAGCAGAAAGAGAAAAGTGTTCAAAATTTAAGAACATTTACTGTCGTGCCAAGCAAGAGTGACAGTGACGTAATACTTTGGTTACACTTGCTTTAAGTAAAACACTAAGCATACACTTCACTTGAGCTAATGCGAATCGATAGATCACTTGTTTATTAATCCTATCCTGGGGATAGGATTAATACACAAGTGATCTATCGATTATGAGTCCCTGATAACTTTGTAAACAAAAGGTGAAGTCACTGTCACTCTTGGCTGGCAGTACAGTACCATAGTAAGGAAATCTTTCCATTTACATGATGTTGTGAGCTTTTTCTGGCTTTTGTTTTCATTATTTTTAGGTTCTCCCAATTTCGGAAGAATCCATTTTTCCACATTATATTGTTTTGTTTTTCAGCCAATCACTGATGATGATGTTGACAGGATTGCCACATGTTTGAGAGTACTGTCTGAGCAGACTCCTCTGATGTCGGAGATCTTCAACTCGGGCTGTCGTAACGCCCTCTCTCTGATGTTAGCTGCCAAGTTGGCAGAGGAAAAAGAGACGCAAAAGGTAAAGAAGCCTCTAGATATGAGGCATTGGCGGATCCAGAGAGGGACACATGGGTCCGGACCCCCCTGGAAAGTCACAAATTGTTATGTTTCCTTAGAAATACTGGTACTGACCCCCGGCGACTAGCCCGTTGGGTCCAATTGCTTCTCGGGGGAGGTCTGGACTGCCCTCTGTGATCACCATTTAGTGGTTTCCAGTATACAAAGGCAAGGAAGCACAGTGGCTCAGTGGTAGAGTGCTTGTCTCTAGATCGAGCGGTTGCCAGTTGGAGCCTCACCGGGGGGGGGGGTGTGCACTGCTTTGTGTCCTTGAGCAAGACACATTAATCCTTGCTTACTACTGTACTGGTTCAACCCAGGAAGACCCGTCCTGACACAACTGGAAAATTATTGACTGGGATGTAAAGAATCAAATCAAACAAACAAAAGTATACAAAGGGTTAACAAACAATGCTGACCAAAATTAGGGTGGAATTATGACAAATTTCAGAAACAAAAATATTGTATAGTTTTGCAATGTATAATGGATCTCCCAAACTTCATATGCAAACTATTATTTCTTGTGAATCCCATAAACTGGTACATTTAAACACAATGTATACCAAGATTAGAGTCGGATAAAACCAATTTACAGAGACAGAAAAACTATAATTTTTAAATGGATAAAGCTTATAAGCAACTTGGTATTTCTCATACACAAAGCAAGGTTGGTATTTTATATTGTTATAAAATTAACAGTCTAGAAGGTGTTTTCCAGGTGCGAACTACAATTACACCAATATTAATGTACAAAAACCTCAACTTCTCAAAACTTGAGGTATTCCAGCCTTTTGGTAAAGAGCGCCCAATTAAAAAATCATTTTCCTGTTTCTCAACCAAAAATATGTGTTGTGGGTACTCAAAAGATTTATCTCATCTTAGAGAGCAGTCTGATCTGGGTCCAAATTGTTTGCAGTGTAGACTACCAAATTAAATTAGCGGATGGACAGCAGACAACAATTGCCGTGGATGGCAGGAAAAGGGTTAATTAAATGCATAGGTTTAGGTAAACAAAATTTTTGAGTGTAAAATTATAAATATTTTCTTACCCATTAGTTTTAACATAAGTTTTGGGTGCCCAAAAGAACAGTCTCATTGAGATGGTTCTTTTGAGTACCCACAACATATGCTTTGGTTGAGAAATGAGAAAATTATATTTTCGTTATACACTCTTAACCCTTAAAGCGCCAAGAAAAAAAATGGATCTGAAAATGTTGTCTGCTGAAGTCGTCTGCTGCAAATAATTGCCTTACATTTCTGACAAATTAACTACAGAAGCAAACAGTGTGGAACCAGAACAGACTGCTCCTATAGGAGCAGTCTGATCTGGGTCCACACTATTTGCCATAGTGGCTTCTTAAACATTTCAGCAGACGAGAAAAGCAGACAACTTTTGTTTTGATTGGCGCATTAAGGGTTAACTAAAGGCGTGTAAATATTTGCATTTGTTTTGCAGGCGGCAGAGAAGAAGGTTGTAAAAGTACAAGCTGATGATCCCATTGCATTTGCCCAGTTGATCAACAAAAATGAACTTGGAGCTACTGAGGTAGGTACAGGACGGTAGAATCCAGGGTGGGCAAAAGAAACGGGCTGTGTAGCGCAGTCGGTAACATGTCTGACTGCAGATCCAGGGGTCACAAGTTCGATCTCGGCCTGGCCCGAAACTTTTGCGGAGATTGATCATAGAATAATTCCTTCAGCCATTCTCCTCCCTTCCGCTGATTCAAAAAGGGTTGTTGTCAGTTACAAGAGAAAGTATGTGCACAAAGTACTGGTTAACCGCTTAGTCAAGCTTGCCTAGGAATAAAGTGTGATAAGGTGAACTGACCGTCCCAACATGACCATAGCTGTTGACTGGACGTAAAGCATCATTAACCAAACAAAAAACAAACAAGGGTGAGCAAAAGCCAGCTATAAAATTTCTAAACGGGGCCATAATATTCATTTTCACTTTCATTTCCATTTAAATTATGGTTTTTAGTGAAACTTTTGGGACAACACATTGTCTGCATCCTGATGATAAAATTTTCCACGTTAATATCCTCTCAGGAAGAGATCATCAGATTGTTCTGTGACTCAGTGGTAGAGTGCTTGGCTCGAGATCAAGGGGTTGTGGGTTCAAGCCTCACCGGCAGCACTGCACTGTGTCCTTGAGCAAGACACATTAATCCCTGCTTAGTACTGGTTCAACCCAGGAAGACCTGTCCCGAAATAACTGAAAAATTGTTGAATGGGACGTAAAGAATCAAATCAAACAAATCATCAGATTGTCATCAAATTTGGCCTCTGGGTTATAAAACTTTTCTCATGCTGAACTCAACTGAGCATGAAATTTATCATGCTCATAAATGTTAAAATGCCAACAATCGTTGGCATTTAACATTTATTAACATGATAAATTCAGCATCAGAGAGCTTAAAACAAATGTCTTTGTATTTTAGTTTTTATGAGCTGCTGAAATTTCATAATCAGTTGAGTTGAGCATGAAAATAGTTTAATAACCTCAGGGCTTGGTCTGAAATATCACAGCATTGAGCTCTACCAGGAAATGACTTCCACATAAGCATTATTGCTTACTATTACTTAACTTATTATTTGCTCATTTGCATCATTAGACGAGTGCAGAGGCTCAGTTATAGAGTGCTAGACTCGAGATCCAGGGGTTGCGGGTTTGAGTCTTACTAGAGGCACTGTGTTGTGTCCTTGAGCATGACACTTTATCCTCGGCTTAGTACTGTTTCAACCTAGGAAATATCCTGACATGGCTGAAAAACTGTTAACTGGGAAGTAAAGCATCAAAATAAATGAACAATCATTTGCATCATTATCATGTGTTATCTTTGTAATTTATAGGAAATAAAATACTGTCTAAACCAAGCTCTTTAAGATTTATACAAATAATATTGGCTGCCAGGAAAACTGTATATTAAGCAGGGCTAGGGTTAGTAAAAGTGGCCACTAGCACATGAAGAGCTCACACTATATATTTGCTTAAGAAATTAAACAAATATAACCTGATCTTTTAGGAGCAGTCTGATCTGGGACTATTTTGTTTGCACAGGTTTTTATTGTCTGAGAGTAATTTGGTTCTGGCACCTTAATGCGCCATTCACAACAAAAGTCGTCTGCTATTCTCGTCTGCTGAAATGTTTAAGAAGCCTCTATGACAAACAGTATGGACCCAGATCAGACTGCTTCTATAGGAGCAGTCTGTTGTTTGCTTCTATACTAAATTCGTCAGTGATGTTAGGCAATTATTTGCAGCAGATGACCTCAGCAGGCGATATTTTTTTCTTGGCGCTTTAAGGGTTAATTAAGTCTATGGCATTGCTTTTTCTTACAGAACATGTTTGAACTCACTCTGTCCCAGGCTCTGGGAATGACAGGTAAAAAGGAAAAAGATCCTCTAGGGGCATCTAAACTCAACAAGGTAAGAGTTTATATCATTCTTCCTTACAAAATCCTTACCACTCTGACATAACCATTTTCATTCGGGATACTGGTAAACAGGTAGTTTGTCAAACAGTGAAGACCCAGATGAAAGGCAAAATTTCAGCAGGGTCTACACTATTTGCCAAGATAGCAACAATCTTTTCGGACAAAATTTAATATACATCATTTTATAGCAGTTTTGACCTGCTTTAAGTCTCTCAGTTGTTGCATTTATCATGCTAATAAATATTAAAATGCCAACAATAAATGTTAAAATGCCAACAATTGTTGGCATTTTAACATTTATGAGCAGGATAAATTTTGTGCTCAGCTGAGTTGGGCACGAAAAAAGTTTTATAACCTCGGGGCCAGGCCTTTAGCTAAGAGTGTGTAACCAAAAATTAAATTCTTATTTCTCAACCAAAACATATGTTGTGGGTACTCAAAAGAACCTCTCAATGACCCAAACCAGATGTTAAAAATGATGGTAAAAAAATTATTCACAATTTTATACTCATTATTTTCGTGTAGCATTTTTGTTTAGCTTGACCTATGGTATATTATTATTGCTTTGGCAGGTTACTCAGCTGACAGGTTTCTCTGATCCTGTGTATGCAGAGGCGTACGTGAATGTGAACCAGTTTGATATTGTTCTGGATGTGCTAGTTGTAAACCAGACAGCAGATACCTTACAGAACCTTACCCTGGAACTGGCCACACTAGGTAATATGGAATTGTTAGTAGGACCTGGACTCTTTCTTTGCTAGCAGTGACTTTTGTCGTCTGCTGATAGCCTTTGCAAATAGTTTGGACCCAGATCAGGAATGACAGAACGTCAGTCCTGATCTGGATTCGAACTGTTTGACACTCTGATAGTGTTCCTGGAAGAATTTTTTGAAAAAGTCAGCAGACGACAACAAAAGCATGAGAAATTAACCAGCATGCTAAGAGTACATCCTTATAGCACCAATAACAGTACTACTGCAGTAAGGAAAATGTGACATGTAGAGGAGCGTGGTGGCGCTGTGGTTTAGGGTTAGACTTGAGAAGGAAGGGTGGCTGGTTTGATACTCACTGGAGGCACTGCATTTTGTCCCTAAACAAGACACTTTATCCTCTGTTTAGTACTGGTTCAACTTGGGAAGACAGGAAAATGTCCCAACATGACCCAGTACAAACAAAATATAGCCAGAACGGTCTGCAAATGACAGATGACAATTAAACAGTGCAAATACAGGAAAAACTTGGTCCTGTTTTTCTGTTTTGCCCCTGTTTTCCTGTATTGACTGTATGCTTTCTGCTTGATGACTGAAGTTCTCCATCAACAGATGTAACTCATACCTCCTACTATATATGATGGGCAATGAAACTTTGGGCTGTGTGGCAGTGCAACATTATCAACTAGTTACATGCTTGAAAGTTTTGTTTGTTTGATTTGATTCTTTACGTCCCATCAACAATCTTTCAGTTAAACAAGGACGGGTCTTCCTGGGTTGAACCAGTACTAAGCTAGGATAAACATGCTTGAAAGTGACATCGTGAAACATTTATGCGATATATTTAAATTATGTGCTCTGATATATAGTAATATAGGTGGTTGTTCCTCTAGTTAATAAATAAAATTCTTACTTAACAACCAATTTTCATGTTAGTCAAGTTACATGTCCAGGACTTAAGTTAAGAGTGTGTAACGAAAATTTAATTTTCTTATTTCTCAACCAAAACATATGTTGTGGGTGCTCAAAAGAATCGTCTCAATGAGACAGTTTTTTTGAGCTCCCAAAACATGTGTAAAATTGATGGGTAAGAAAATATTTACATTTTTACGCTGAAAGTTTTTGTTTATCTAAACCTGTGAGGTCCTTGGTCTGCTATATTTGCCCTTGGCCTTCAGTTTCAGGCCAATACAACAGACCTCAAACCTGTATTTGGGCCAATAAACAACATCATAGTAATGTTGCGTGTGGTTTTGAATGCGTGTTTCATTAGTTATTTTTGCTTCTTTTCAGGTGATTTGAAGTTGGTGGAGAAACCCCAGCCTCTGACCATGGCGGCTCATGATTTCTGTAACATCAAGGCCAACGTTAAAGTTGCCTCCACAGAAAATGGAATCATCTTTGGAAATATTGGTAAGTTCATTTAAAGTACTGCTTTGTGCACTAATGGATTCTTCCTTCTGGTTTGATACAATAAACTTACTAGGAAGGGGGTCACAAGTTATAATTTCCAAATAAAAATTGTACAGTTGAACTTCAATGGCTGGAACTCTGATGGCTGATTCACCTTGGCTGGCTAGAAATATCATCATGGTCCCTACGAGTCATTTTATGCATAATCCACTCTGGATAGCTGGAACTACCCTTGGCTGGCTAGAACTGTTTTTCATGGTCCCAAGCCTGTTGGAGCCATTGAAATTCTACTGTATTATTTTCTCTGAAGATCGTTTTTATCTTAGCAAACAGTGTAGACCCAGATGAAATGCCACATTTTGTGGCATTTCATCTGGGTTATCACTGATTGCCAAAGTACACATTTAGGAGTCCCTAGTATACAAAGGGTTTAAATAATATAAGGTCTAGCTGTTTTATCCTCCCATTGACATCAAAATTGCTGTTTTAACGCGTCTCCTGCTGAACCTGGGTATATCCTTTAAAAAACAGTGTAGATCCTGATCCGATCATCTGATCAGGATCTGCACTGCTTTCCATACAGCCTTGGAATCAACTGTATTTTGAAATCGTGCAAATGAACTGGCTAGACACCATATGTGAAGGTAAATTTACTTAGCAGCACAAGCGTTAAAAGTTTAGAATTAATCTTTAGGCAAACAAGACATTTGCATGATTTCTTCTATTATAGAAATTCCAGCAAAATTCAATCCAACAGTAAATCCACTATAATAGTGGATTTACTGTCAGATTGAATTTTGAGAATTTTTTTAAAATCAATAGTGAGCTGTGGTCCATTGAAGAGCTCCAGGCTTATGTCACATTATACAATTGATGCATTCTTTTGAGGTTAACATCAGGATTTGTCAACCCGAGAACAGTGATGTTCACGGAGGCGAAGCCTTCGCCGAGGTGAACATCACTTTCGAGGGTTGACTAACCCTGATGTTAACCTCAAAAGAATGCATCAATTGTTTTCTGTATGACACTGTCTCTCTTTTTCCTAATTTTATTTAAAGTATTTTCATATTTATAAATGTACTCAAGTCAGATGTTCACTAGGAAGATTATTTCAACAATCATCTTCTCAAATTTTTGGAACTCTTATGAGATAGCAAAATAATTGCATTTTTAACTCATATATGCATAGCGTCCTTTTTGTGGGACATAGGCAAACAGTGCAGACCCAGATCAGATGCCACAGAAAGCGGTGTCTGATCAGGGTCTCCACTGTTTGCTTGCTTAATTTTCTATTAAAACTTGAATAAAAATGAAAAATACCACCTTACATCCCTTAAAACAGAAATGGACTGTTCCAATTGATAACTGTGGGAAATTCCATTTGGCATAAATGGGTTAAATGCTGTTCTCATAAAATGAACAAACATTTTACCTGTGAAATATACATAAGAAACCAGTCAGTGTTTCAATGTCTATTTTCAGCTGTCAGGTAGCAGTGAAAAGTCAATGTCACATTGGCTAGATTTAGAACAATCTATTTTTAGCTGTCTGTCAACACTGACATAAAGTCCTGAGCTCATCACTGTTTGGCATCATAATTTGTCACAACCAGTGCAAGCTTGTTTCAGCCAATCAGAGGAGGTCTTTTATAGGAGTCATATAACAAAATGATTGGACTCATTGTTTCACAAACACAATATCTAGTGCTTGATTTTTCATTCTTAACCCCTTTCCTTGTCGACTTTTATCATCTGCTGATAACCTTTGCAAACAACTTGAACCCAGATCAGGACCAACAAAACGTCAGTCCTGAACAAAAAATCTGTCCTGATCTGGATCCAAACTGCTTGACACTAGATAGTGTTCCTGAAATTTGTTTAGAAAAAGTTAAATTTTGAAAAAAGTCCGGACAACAAAAGCTGAAAAAATTACCCAGCATGAAAACCAGTTAAAATGTTATTGTATTCATTTCATGTATAGTTTGATTTGCTGGGTGAGGCACTTCCATT
Source organism: Loripinus fragilis (assembly GCA_964019695.1). NCBI lineage: Eukaryota > Metazoa > Mollusca > Bivalvia > Lucinida > Lucinidae > Loripinus > Loripinus fragilis. Next base: position 86,036,213 of record OZ026517.1, read on the forward strand.
TGAGCCAGTGCATGAGATTTCCAACAATGTGCTATGTGCGACCAGCAAAGCCTCAGATCAGCCTGCGCATATGCGCAGTCTGATCAGAGCCTTTGTTAGTCGCTTGAGTATTCTATGATTGTTAAGCTACTGACTGAACACCATTTGGAGTTTTCTAAGCTTAAAAGGAGGCTGCAGAGGCTTGTCCAAGTCTACACTTGTCAAAATGCCACATTGTTGGAAATCACATGCCATGGCTCATTTGTCGGAGAAATGATAAAATGTTGTGTGTTTCTTTCCACAGTTTATGATGTGTCGGGAGCAGCAAGTGATCGTAACTGTGTGGTTCTTAATGACATCCACATTGACATCATGGATTACATAGTACCAGCAATTTGTAATGACACAGAGTTCCGACAGATGTGGGCGGAGTTTGAGTGGGAGAACAAAGTGGCTGTAAACACCAATATATCTGGACTGAAGGAGTTCCTGAGTCATGTACTGAAGTGTACTAATATGAAATGTTTGACACCAGAAAAGGTGAGAATTACTCCATATTAACATAGCCCAGCAGTCTTCATAGGACTAGATAAGCAAAAAATTTTAGCGTAAAATTGTTATTAGAGTGGCAGTAGGTAGATTCGTACAGTTTTGCAAGTAATTTAATTATAACTTGCTTACATTTTTAACTAGCCTTTTCATCTGTCGTAACCAAGAAAATACACATGTCTCGTTTATTATGCTGACCTAGTTTCGTTTTCAGCGTTTCCAGTTAGCTAGGGAGCTATCATTATTTAACTGGTGGAAAATTGGAAAAATTTTACATGACAGTATGCAGATTCGTACACCTTTTTATCTGACTTTACACGCAAATCAGAGATAAAATAATATACAATACATAAAATTCAACCAATTTTACTCTAAACTGCTGAATTATATGGTTATGGCCGTAACGGCTCAAGCAGTCAACCAAATTGAAATAATGAGGTCTCCCTCTAAGTTGTTGTTGTTATTTGCAAAGGGAAATAATCACTCAATGACAGCTGCGTCCAGAGGTCAGTAGATCGATAGAAATTGTACACAAATAAGCAAAGGGGCAGAAATGTAATTACCTGAAATGCAAAATAGGATTATTTTCTTACCATCTGGTGCTTAAATAACCTTTGTATTGGTTGCGGATTCTGAATATGTACAAAAACGGTTTACGATTCAGCACAATGCCTGTTTCGGTGGCCCGAAAAAGTCGTCTGCAAAGCTCTCGCACTGCCAAGCACGCGCAAATCGGCACTGAAAATGATTGACAGAAATGCGTGATTGATTGCTGGTGTAATTAATGGGCTTTTAATTAGCATACTAAAGGCAGCAGAGGGCTAGAACTGCCGAGTGTACGAATCTGTCTACTGTACGAATCTATCTACTGTCACTCTATTTACTTACCCATCAGTCAACACATGTTCTGGGTGCTCAAAAAAAGTCTCATTGAGACGGTTCTTTTGAGTACCCAAAATGTATGCTTGGGTTGATAAATAAGAAAACTAATTTACAATTATGCACTCTTATCTGGAGGCCTGAGTCTTCATAGGATCTGCACTGCCCACCCTCATATTTGTAATATTTTGTACCCAGATTAGCTACACACTTTTTATTATGGCTTATGTGTGCCAGTTCCCATCAATTCATTTGTCAGGAACATTCACAGTAGAAGTGATCTTTATTAGCCCTTTGTATATCATGGCATACAGATAAATACAAGAAGGATGGCATTGTCCATATGGGCTATTCCAGAAAAAAATACCTAGGGGGAGGGGGGAAGAAGGCAAACAATATATTTTTCTATGGGTGGTTGGTGCTGACATTTTTCAAATTATATGAGTCATTGGTGTTTGAAAAAATCTAATTACATGGGTAGTGGGGTTTTGTCGGAAAATCTGTTACTGAATGGAATGTTCCTGTATCAATAAAAATATTGAATCTCAATCTGCCTGTTTTTCTGTTGTGTGAAATCATCCAATCAACACATAAATTAATTTATTTTGTGTGAAAATAAAACAAAAGTTGTTTTCCCTGTTTATAAAGCTGTTATTGCATGTCAAACGCAATTGCAGTATGCAATTGTTAAAGCAACATGATAACCTATGAAAGTTTCCAAATGCAACATCCATAACTAGCGGTGAAGGATTGGATAAAACTTTAGCTGTTCGAGGTATCATCTTTATATTAACACCTGAGTGGGACCAATTAGGGTGATGTCAGACAGGAAAATATAAATAAAGTTTTGCAAGTTCATCTAAAACCATTTGCTTCAAAACTAAAAAGCATGAAGCTTTTCATTGATTGACAGTGTCTGTTTTCTGTAGAGGTTGATGGAAATGTCATACCTTGATGGGTGTAGACAACACAGTATAGGAAAATGACTTGCACTTTCCTCTTTTTTACGGAAGCTTATAAAAATAATTTACATGGGTAGACGTTAGACTTGCTTACTCTAAATTGATTATCGAACATTTTGTATCGATATACATATCTTATTTAATTCTATGGGTAGTTGGTATATGAACCTTTCTGATTACAAGGGTGGTGGGTGTCTGTGGAAATTGAATTCTATGGGTGGCGGGGTCAAAAATAAAGTGCCTTCTTCCCCCTCCAGGTATTTTTTTCTGGAATAGCCCTTATACAGTTTAAGGGTTCATAGGCAGTATTTTTTTTAAATATTTATGCATTTCAGTCCCTTAAGATTGTATTAATCTTAGCAAAACTAGCAAACAGTAAAGCCCTTATGAAATGCCACATTTTGTGGTATTTTATCTGGTCTTCACTGCATGCAAAAGTACCCCTTTATAGTCTGTTAGGGGTTTCCAGAATACAAAGGGTTAATCATTGCTTGTAAGATATCTTCAATGCTGAAGATATATAAGTGACTGTGAATTAAGAGTTAAAGTGTAATAATGTACATATGCGTGAGGCATATTAGTGACCTTGAAATTTACCAGTGACCTTGAATTATGTTACCTTTAAATTCACTTGAAAATTTATTTGTGACCTTGAAACTTGTTTCCCTCATCAGACATTTGGGCAAGCGGATGAGATACGTATCATAGAAAATATGTTCAGTTTGCATGATACTGACAAAGTTTTTAAGCATTTATCATATGACGTTGTGTCTGGGAGTGAAATAACGCCATGCAATAAAATCAATAAACCACTAGTGGTTTATAGATTTACGGGAAACGTTATGACGTCCATAACAACGTTGCGTACATAATGACAAAATTATAACGTTTTTACGCCAGAAATAAGATTTCAAAGTATTTGTCATATGATAAATAGAATCTTACATGAGTGCTCATGTTTTATTGAATTTATTAAACGAGTTGGCGAAAAGAGATAAAATGCGTAACCCATAAACTGTATTGATCTAAAAAAAAAATAGCCAAAATTGATATCGCATTGTGAAAATGTTTTTCACCCAGTGTGATAGTGGGTCCCAAATGAATTGTATCAAACCATATTGAACTAAGGTTTAAATGTTGAAAGGGAGAATAAAAAAATTCTGATAACTTGACCCAACTTTAAAAAAAAAATCCCGATAAAGGTATCGCATACCGAAAAATGTAGATATTTCAATAAAAAGTCACCCTAACTGTTTCTGGTTGTTAGTTCTGTTCCCAGATTTAAAACAAATAACAATGTTCATTTGTATATTTGCAGGCGTTGTCTGGTGATTGTGGTTTCATGGCCGCCAATATGTATGCCAAGTCAATCTTTGGGGAAGATGTTTTGGCTAACCTTAGTATTGAGAAACCAGCTCACCTTTCCCAGAATGCTCCAGTTCAAGGTCATATAAGAATTAGAGCTAAAAGTCAGGTAGGAACAGAAGATTCTAGTATTTTTGTTAACCATGATCCCATATCCTGCCACTATATTTTGTCTTGAAAATGTTGTCTGCTTTTTACATCTGCTGCTTATATTTTTGTGCACTTCAGACTAGATTTTTTCATTGAAGCAAAACAATATAAATCCTAATGGGAGCAGTCTGATTTGGTTCCATGTTGTTTGCAATATAGGCTACCAAAGAACATACAGTGAGCCACTTTAGTTACGCGCACCACCTTTTCAGGGCCCACATTTTTTGACAAAAATTCTGGAATCAAACATTCTCTATGCTCATTTACTTGTTGACATTTTATCTATTTGATGACATAGAAAAAATATCAAAATCACATATGCGAATCATTCTGCAACGTCAAAAGCAATTTTTACAAAAATGCTTGTGCAACATGAACGTCTATATTTTCTATTTGGGGTTTGCACTAGGAATAATCCATGGTGATTGTTGTGACAGAAAAACACCCAAAACAATTGTTTTATTCAAGTAAAATCCCCTTTTTTGGTCGTTGAAGTTATTAACGCTGTTACTTTTTGTAGAAATGCTCGTTTTGACCTCATATTAACTTCAGTTACAATAATCAAACAGGTTTTCCTTCGCAAATTGTTTTGTTATGAGCCACTTGTTGACATAGAAGTATCAAAACACTAAAACATCTGAACATTGACACGTCTTGTGGCCTTGGTAGTAGTGAGGTGATCACTAACGTCAACACCTTGACGCCAATTAATTCATTATTTTTTTACAAAAGTAAACGGCGGATACATGGTTGTTTAAAATTAAATTATAAAATAAGTGTTTTAATAACTAGTTTACTCAGAAGCATACAAAATTTTAACTAACTTTTAAATTTTAAGTAATAAAATTAACTTTTTTCAAACCTTGGTCAGCTGGGAACCAAAATAAACGTCTAAAAAAACTGATAAAGTTAACAAACACATTCCAGTCTTAGATATTGCCAAGAATAAATCGGCTCTTATCTCTTGCATTGCAGAAATTCGACCCTGAAAAAAGTGCTATGTGATCTTGAGTTTCATTCGAAATAATGCAATGTGAAATGGTGTTTTGGGGGAAGTGTCCTTCAAGATCCATTTTCTCTCTTGTTACTTGTCTGATCAAGATAAAATTACTATGACTACTGCAAATATAGATGTTCTTTATGCTGGTAGTCTCAGAATAAATGTAGCATATGTCTGTTCTGAGTTATTTTAAATTTTATAAGTGGTGTGTAACTAAAGTTGCTCACTGTATTAAGCAGACAAGAGGAGTAGAGGACAAAAAGTCATAACTCGCAGACTAACAACAATCACGACTGCAGTAGATGAGGATATGCGGAGCTCAGTGGATAGAGCGCTAGACTGGGGATTGTAGGGTTGCATGCTCGAGACTCACCGCCGGTGGAGTTGCTGTGTTATGTCCTTGAGCAAAACTTTATCCGCTCCTTAATACTGGTTCAACCCAGGAAGACAGGAAATTGTCTCAACATGATTGAAAAAATTATTGACTGGGATGTAAAGCATCTAAACAGACTAACAAAAACAGTAGATGATTTTTTTTTATCTCTTTTTTTTTTTTTATCTCTATCTTGATTTTAGGGGAATTAGACTTCATATTTTATACCTCTCAAGCCTATGAATCATACAAGTTCATATGTGAACTGATACTGGGCCGTGTATCACAGTCGGTAACGTGTCTGGCAACAGATGCGAGTCTGACTGCAAATCCAGGGGTCGTGAGTTCGATCACAAAAGCAAAGAAAAATTACCTAACATACAAAGTTAAATCAGTATAAGGAAGCTGTAAAAATGATGTGTTTTATGTTTCAGGGTATGGCATTGAGTATGGGAGACAAGATCAACCTGTCACAGAAAGCCAACAAGTTGATCAGCCAGGAATAAAAAAAAAAGTTAAATTATGAAGTGGTTATTAAATGACTTAATATTAGTAAAACTTATAAAAAAAACAGAAAGAACTATTGAACTCTATTATTTAAATATTTGTATTTGCTTGTTACTGGTGTATTTGTTGAATGTTAAATTCAGGTTGTTACAATATACAAATTAAAGTGCAGACCCTTCATAACACACCTCATTATAACATGGATTTGGATATAAGGGGGTCATTATGTGGCTACATAATAATTTTACCATGGATTTTTACAAAGGTATTGTAGGAAATGACTATAAAATGGTCATTTTCCTATAATTCCTTTGTAAACTTGTCCCTTTATAACATGATTCACTTACAACATGGTCCATTCCTATGGACCCTAAACATAGCATTATAAAGGGACTGTACTCTATCTGGATTTTTTGGATTATTTATGAGGGAAACAAATCCCATCTTATGCTAAATTTTGGATGTTGACTTGCATAGTTGGGGTAAACGGAAGAGGTTGAATCAGTCTTATAGTGAACTTTTAAAATTTTTCAAGGTTTGGGAATTTTGTACTCTGACAAGGAGAAAAGTGTAATGACAAAGTGTCTGAATATGACTGAATGTCATGGAGAGACAGTGAATATTGTTGGCATAGCTCAAAATGTAAACAAAATTTTTGAGCGTAAAATTTTTAATATTTTCTTTTCCTTCAATTTTCACATATGTTTTGATGCTAAAAAACCTGTCACATTGAGAGGGTTCTTTTGAGCACCCACAACATATGTTTTGATTGAGAAATAAGAAAATTACTTTTTGATTTCAGGCTCTTTATCTTGGGGCCTATGTAAGGCCTTATGTGGGGAAATACGGATGACATGGGTGAATGGTTTCATGATTCTGGTAATGCTTGATTTCAATTTTTTTTTTTGGTTTTGGTTTTTGTTTAACAATCCAGTCAACAGCTATGTCAATCCAGTCAACAGCTATGTTCATGTCGAGACCTAGTTAACCTAATCACAATTTTACTGGGCAAGCTTATACTTAGCGGATAACAAGAACTCAGTGAACATACTTTCCCTTGTAACTTTTTGAATCAGCAGGAGAATGACCATAGAAAATATTTCATGATTGATCTCCACGGAAGTATGGGACAGGGCTTGGCCCACTTAACTAATGTAAAAAAATATATATATGAAAATCTATATATTGTATTGAATGATTGAAATACAGGATGAAAGCAGTATTTTTGTCTTCAGATTTTATTCTTTTCTTGTCACCAAAAGTAAATTAGGCTACAAGACTAAGGTACCCAAACAGATGGGTAACCATAATGCAGAGTACTGGTAATGCAGATAACTGGTGTAGAACAGATTAACAGGCATGTTTTTAAAACTCTTTTCTTTCTGGATACCTTTAGACAGGTAGTCAGGTACTTTGGCAAAAGTGAAGACCCAGATGAAATGCTGCGTTATGTGGCATTACATCAGGGTTTGCACTGTTTGCAAGAATAAAAATAGTCTTCAGGGACAGAAATGCATCATACTTTTAGAAATTTCTATCTGTGACCCCTTAAAATACAAAATGGGCAATTATCTTAGCTCTGCATGCTGGGTATTTTTACTTGTGTTTCTTGTTGACTTTTTAAAAAAATCTATCAGGAACACTATTAGAGAGTCAAATGGTTTGGATCCAGATCAGGACTGAGGTCTGGATCCAAACTGTTTTCGAAGGTTATCAGCAGACGAAAAAGTTGCTGCTAGCAATGAAAGAGTTTACACCACTCCGTAACAAAAAAAATGGTTTAATTTCATCATTAAAACTTATACTGTGAACCACTTTATATTCAGGGCATCAAATTTTGGCTATTTTAAAATTTTGGCAGTTTCTCAGTTTAATGCCCATTTTCTATTCTCTTATGAGCTCCTTTTAAAGGAAAGAATATGCTCCCTATGGGAGCATATTCTTTCCTTTAATAGTTGTCCCTTTAAAGACAGATTCCTCTACAATGAAACATACTCTGTGGTTCAAAAAAAAATTGACATTGGATATCAACATACTAAAAATGGGTTTCCATTTATTGCTTATATAGAGTAACTGAATTCGAAAGTTGCAGTCTCATATTTTTTGGCAAGTTTTACTTTAACTGCCAATAGCGCCATATAAAGAAAACCCTGCCAAATATTAGTGTTTAACTGTACATTCACTACATTGTACATGCATTTCATCAGTTTTAATGAGCGCTTAACCTACCATATATTTATCTTATTGCTATAACCTTATTGCTACCCACAAAATTTTGGAATCCAGACCTTGGGCCCTCAGAAACGGTAGCTATGTCAATAGTCACCGACCGACGACCATGTCAATAGTCACGAAGTGAAACTATGACGTCAGAAATAATTTTTGTGCTCGAGGAAGAAGACACGTGCAGAGAATCTGGATAGAATTTTTTATAAAATTCAAAGTTTCCTTGCGTCTTTTCCTTTTTCACATTGTATTTGCTACTCATTTAAATTTATTTACTTTTCGCAAGGTTTGTCCTGCGTTTATTTTGTTCTAATTTGCAATTTTCTCGCGTTTTTCGTTTCGAATGGAGCTTTTGGCTTCTGCCCGTTTAGTTTTCAACTACGGTAACTCGAACTCGCGATTTCCCCCTCTTTCCGCCTGTCCTGTTTTGCCTCAAACGCGTGGTATTTACGGGTACTACGTGCTTGACTTTCTCTTATTGTTTCAGAAGTGAAACTTGTGAGTTTTTATGTTTCTCAGCTTGTTGGCGAAACTTCGAGAGACGCCGCTCATCCATGTCAAGATGGCGAAGAAGGAATCAATGCTGTCATGAAGAGGCACATTGGTGGAAATGTTTCGGTAGTTCGGGAAGTGATCGACTCCTCGGAGTCCCGCCAGAACTACCAAGACGGGGAAGGTTTTTCAGATTTATCTGGTTATCCGATCAAGTCTAGGACTCATCCCCGGGGCTACCTGTCTGAATCACCTTTTAGAGGACAAGTTCACAAGTCCGGAACTAGCTCGATCCGGACCGCTGAACACTGAATTTGATGTCTTTTTCAGACGTCAATTCAAACACGGATGTATAGGTTACCTATATGATCCATGATTCAAAGTCCTCTGCCGGACATCAATCTAACCGATGTTTGGTCGGTAAGTATGATGATCAGAAGTCTCAGATTTCAGATCAAGGTCCCTCCGGATCCATGAACAAGTTCGGGAACCGATTGAAAGGGCACCAAATAGACTAAGAGTCAAGAGTCTCATCCGCACAGGATCTCTAGGAATCTCTACCGGACACGAGAACTCTATTTCAGCAAGTGATTTTCTCGAAAGACTTGTCAAACTGTCTTAGGACAAAATGACTCTGTTCTTTTCTGGAGGTCTCATTCTCAAGGAGTCTCTACCGGACACAAGAACTATATAGTCTATTTCATCAAGTGAATTCTCGAAAACACTTGTCAAACTTCGGTAATTCATGTACCGGTCATATACCGGACAATTACTAATGAAGTTGTAACGGACAATTTCCAGTGGTGAAATTTTAACCGGACACAAACAATCGAGCGCCCCATGGATTCAACACATTGTTATTCCAGAGGCACATTTCTTTGGAAAATCTATGCTTACCTGCTAATTCAAGCTCCAGGTAAGTCTTCCCAAACAGACCGAGAGTTAGTTCTCAGTCTTGTCGTAGATTAAGCAGCGACTTCGTTATCTTAGCGGAGTTAACAAACTACGACATGATACACAAACGGTACGTTCTTTAAGCAATCTGCTTTAGGCATTGGCTATCGATACCGGACAATCACGGATCTTGGTAGACTTTACCACATGATCAGTGATTAATGTTTTAGAGAACAAATAGACCAATCTACCACTACCATCCATTAAGGACTTATCAAGGTCTTTAACAAATGGTGCTTTGGTCATGGATACTTTTTTGATCACCGATTTAAGAAAGTATTATTTTATTCCATCTGATTTATTGACAGATCGGAAAGATCTTTTATGGAAAAGTTCTAGTTGAAATCTTCTGGTCTTTGGTATCTTTTGACTAAATCCGTTGACTTGTCAAAATTTTTGCCAATCATATACGAGGGTTGTCCCAGTAAATCGTGGACTTTTGTTATAACACAAGTCTGTGTACAAGTAACTTTATGATATTTAAAGGATGTGTTTATATACTTATGGGAAACATCTTGTATAAATATGGGTGAAATCGCAGTTTAGACAACAAAATTATGAACCTTTTCCTGATGGTATGTCCGCGTGAGCGGCGCACGTCAAAATATTTTCAATGAAACTCATCTAGTCCAAAAGGTAGTGTACAATTAATCACATTTCGCTGTTGTATTTCAAATAATGCATTGCCACACCAACTAGTAACTATGCAAGGTAAAGTGTTGAAAATTTGAAAAGTGTGTCGTCATTCGCATTGGTTTTATAAAAGATTGTACATACCTACTACAGTATTATTTTTCAGAAAAAGCTAATGTTATGAGAACGGTACGGCGCAAAATTAGACTTTCAATATTTTTTGGCTAACTTAACATATAAAACCTCGTTCTTTTAATGTTAAATGATTTGTAGAGCAGTCACTAGCATCGTAAAATGGATTTTGTGAAAAATTATTTTAGTAATATCACAAAGACAAGCTTCTTCTCGTCAATTTAATAGAACACATGCTAATTTTCCTTTAGTTATTTTAATGGTTAATATGTTATCTCGTATTACATCTGAAAGATCTCGCTTGTGTGTGTGCTTAACATATATAAACTTACTATATAGTCATTACCTGAACCAGGGAGACTTACTCAACAAATTGATGACACTAGTTGTTACCATTTAAGCTTATACAAGGAGAGTAGAGTCAAAACATTTGACCACCCCTCCTTGAAAATACAGGAAAATAGTTTGTGACGTGCTCCGCATACGCTGAGGCCCCCTCAAGTAAAGGTTCATAACTTTGTTATCTAAACTGTGATTGCATCCATATTTGTAGAAAATGTGTCTTAGATGTATATAAACATATCATACAAATTTCATAGAATTCCTGATACACAGTCTCATTTTATAACAAAAGTCCACGATTTACTGGGACAACCCTCGTAGATCTAGGATTAATTATATTTATTCTTAGAACCTAGAAGTCAAATCTGAAGGGCCATATATTTATTATTAATAATTATGGCCTGGTATTTCAACTTAAAAGTTTGAATTTTAAGTGTGACCAATTTGTGATAAATCTGGGTAGTTATTTATCAGTTAAATAATTATCATTTGTCTTGTCTGTCTACTTCAAGGGACAGTTCAAGGCACCAAGAGAAACAAAGGTAAAGTTATTTTACCACTTGTCAATTTTCTCAAGTCACATATGGTCAGGCCACCTGTATCAGAAATCACAGCTACTATGCCCATTTAAAGAATGGGCTGGCTTAATACAAGTACTTTCCATGTATTTTCCTTTAATAGGAACTGAATACATACTTGATTTATACTTGTTTATTGCTTATTTCAAGCGAACACCAGTTTTGTCACTTTCACTTGCTTTACCGGGCCTCGTAGTGCAGTCCGTAGGGTGCTCACTGCAGGTCTAGGGGTCGCAAGTTCAATTCCGGCCCAGTCTCATACTTTCATGGAGATTGATCATGAAATAATTTCTAAGGTCATTTTCCTCCTTTCCACTGAATCATTCACGAATTGTCAGTTACAATCGAAAGTATGTTCACGAAGTACTGGTTAACCGGGTGTTCAAGCTTTCCCAGGAAAATGTGTGGTTGGGTGGACTGAGTGTCCCCCCATGACCATAGCTGTTAACTGGGACATAAAGCTACAAAACAAACGAAATTTCTTGCTGTGTGAATTAGTACTTTAGTATTTCAAAACTTGCTTAGTACTGGTTCAACTGAGGAAACCCGTCCCAACATAAATAAAATTGTTTACTGGGATGTAAAGAATCAATTAACATGATTGTTTCTTAGTTAACCACGGGATAACTTTTCCCATGAATTTTACAAAGCTGTTTTCGCATTTTGTAAGATTTTGGTATACTTCAAGGGCAGGGCTGCTTTATAGCAGCCTTTCACAGCAATCTTATGTGACACTGGCCTGCTTTATGCTTTGGCTTGATATCAACGGATCAGATCTTGCTCATTGACAGATTCTGGATCGCGTTAAGTAATCAGCTTAGAGATACAGAATATTCAGAACTATTAATTTATTATTAATACTATTCAGAATATGATTATGACCAGTCAACATTTTCTGAACCATGTTAAACAAATAATTGGAAGAACTTTCCTTATTATTTTGTTTTTTGATATGATCACCACCTATACACAATTATACCTTGTTTTTGGTGGCATTATTGATTTTTATTCACAGAAAAATTTTATGGTTTGACTATTTGAATATAGTATGTCAAGCACTATTGGTAGGAACATTCATGGCAAAGAGATTAAACTATTTTACCTGATTGAACAAGAGTCGGTAAAAAATGAACCATGGTTTCTACTATCACTCCAATGAGACTTTAATAGAAGTCTCTCATCTCCATTCAATACTTAGACAGTGTCGGGCCACCATAGGCCCACCAGCGAAATGCCATTCTAATGGCATTTTGCTAGAGAGCCAATGGCGTCTCACCAGGGAGTTCTCACTATGGTTGGAAATTGGAGTTAAAATGCTGTCTACCAGAAAATTTACAGTTTTTCCATAGTTCTCTAATAGGACTCTTGAAAGAGTCAGAATCCAAATATTGGGGTAAATAATCCTAATTTGGAGTTAATGAGAACTCGTGAGTACTGATTTTAGTAGTCATTTACTAAAATGTGTCAGTATTATGTCTTTTCAAGACATTTTATTTGTTATGGATTGTAAAATTAACTATCATTACCGTTTTACGACTGTCTAAAACTTAAATGATGTGTTTTATACGAGCTGATGAAAACAAGTCTGATGATTCAGACATTTGTTTTTATATCTATTTACATTTCTAGTTTTTGTGCCGTTTCTAGTCTGCAATCATCTTGACTAGGAAGACAGAGCCGGTTGCAGTGCTTTATCTGTCTTTTGAAATCCGGTGACTGCTAGTGTTCTGTGGCTCTTTCTCACAATAACGTGGGTTAGTCTACAGTGTGTTATGTGGTATTTCCTAATCATACTCATTTACTTTTAATAGGATGGTTAGATTATAACTTTAATCTTCATTCTTTATTCCCTTTAAATCAAAATATGTACATTTTGTTTGGATTGAGGGAAAACCACTTTTCCTTGCTCTGGTACAGGAGTTATAGGAAGAGATACATGTATAGGGCTAATTTGAAGATGAGTATTAGATATTCTTCATCTTCTAACTCTTCTTTGCTTATTTTCTTGGTTAGATCGAGATCAAGTTAAAAGTCAATGAAGAAGCGTATGAGTCCATGTTTCATCATGAATGTCTTGGTTCTAGACAGAATGGAAGAGTAAGTGGTCTGCTTTCTTTTCATTTGATGGAAGAATTTCCCAAGGTCTACTTTCTTCTCGGTCATGAATTGAAGTAAGTAGTTCTATGTTCTTCTGATCATCACTCTTAGTCTATAGTACAGGAGACGCTTCATTAGACATGGTTCTATCATTGCTATTAAATCTTGAATAAACTTATTCAGTCATATAGTTTTAGGAGTATATGAACTGATAAGTTCAGATTAACAATGACAGTTATTTTTCTCAGCAATCACCTAGTATTGCCTGATTAAATATATTTGAAACTATGAAGTCAGACAGTTATTTCAATATGTACATTTTATGTATGTATTCTTCTTACATACATACCAGACCCTCTTATGATAATTTCATCAGAGACTTTTATATTGAGAACAGAATAACTACATTAAGATTAATTGATGATAGCTTTTCTGTTTAGTGACCCGGAAGGTTGTTACCTTCTATGTTCTTACTACATGTATCTACATATCATTTTGGTTATGAGACCATTTTCTTTACCAGTGACTAAACCTTTGACATTCTTAGTCATTCTTTTCAGTCTTAGGGTGTCAATAAATTTAATGAATTATTAGATTTTTCCTTTAATACCATATCTTGGGTTTTATAGGAAATTTCTTCAGATACCAAATTTGTGGTTTGGTTTTCTTCCTGTTATGGAATTATAACATCATCTTATACAGAAGAAAGATATTATTATTTTTCTAGATTCTGAGAGATTATGTCAGAGAAATTTATCAATAATTACTTTCTAATCAAACCAATGAATTTGATAAGAGGAAGGATTATTATTATACAGTATTAAATGTGAATACTTGTGGAAGTTACAGATATATTTTCATCTGATATTACTTTCAAACTTTATTGTGTTCTGGTAAAGATTCAGTAATCTTGCAATTCCTCTCTCAACAACATTTAAATCATAGAAATTATATTCTATTTTTTTCACATGTTTTCTAAATTTGCTTGATCTAATGTTAGTTTTAAGCAAATTGATAACATTTACTTTTCTACTCTTTCAATAGCAAGATATTTGATGATATTTGACATCTCATATATCTCATTCTTTGATGCTATTCATTTTATAGCATTATGTAGGCTATTGGATATGAGTACTACTGAGTGTGAGTACTTTTTTTCGGGAACCTTTTGGTTCATTTTTTGATAAAAATTTATCACAAGATTTTTATCAAATTTGAATAGAGGCCTCTCTAACAGAGAAATTGATTTTAATTTCTTGTATGATAGGAGATAACTATTCATGGATTCTTTTAAACTGAGTTTCTTTATAAGAGAAATCTCTATTGCTTTTATGCTTGTAGGAAAATAAGATATTCATGTCTATTTTCCCTACAAGTGTATGCGTTATGTCTTAATAACAGTCTGAATTTTTCAGATTATTTTCCATATTAAAGCACATGAGTCATGGACTTTTCGTGCCTTTTGTTGTCTATATACTTTTCATTCATTAAGGAATATTATTGAGACAACAATCTAGTATAGTCCTAATTATTCAGTATTAACTGAACTAATTCAGGATTAAAATATGTCCTCCCTTTTGAACCAGTGTAGGGATCAAAAGAAAAAGGGGGGGGGGGGGAATCTGACCTCTTAATGAGGAAATGATTCATGGCCTTAATTAATCATAGCCTATGAGGACAGATGTCTCATAGATTAAGGATAACTAACTGTTGGTCAGAGATGGTGTAGGAAGTATTAAGATATTATTCTTAACTATTTACTTCCAAGCCCTGTGACTGAGGTATTAGATGTTTACATCTAGACCATTATCTTATCAGTCATCCAGAGATCTTATGCTTTGACAATGTCAAATTTGCTATAAGACTCTCAGTTTATCTCTGGAAATTTATATATATTGGAATCAACCTTGGTGAGGGAATCCTCCCTCCGGTGGTAGTGATTCTACTAGCAATAAGATAAATATATGGTAGGTTTAGCGCTCATTAGAATGTAATTTTTACCTTATTGGTAGTAAAATTAGTTTTAATAAGCGTACCTACCATATATTTATCTGGGAGTACCCAGCCATCCCAATCCCCCCATTCCCTGAAGTTTTATTACATAATTCATGTAATATTTCCAAAATTATTTCAGACGTCATAGTTTCACTTCGTGACTATTGACATGGTCGTCGGATGGTGACTATTGACATAGCTACCGTTTCTGAGGGCCCAAAGTCTGGATTCCAAAATTTTGTGGGTAGCAATAAGGTTATAGCAATAAGATAAATATATGGTAGGTACGCTTATTAAAACTAATTTTATTACCAATAAGGTAAAAATTACATTTTAACAATATCATTACTCTGCCTTACAATTTTCCATCTTGTCTATATAAATTTGATCTGCATGCTTGTTAACAGGCTTCGTTAAAATGACTAGCTTGTTTCTACAACTCATTGAAGTACAGTTGAACCTCAATAAGAGCGCCATTTGCGACTAAACTGGCTATTATACAAAGGAGACTGTCTTATCAAGGTTGAGTAAGAAATGTCAAAAGTGACAAAAGTGTATTTTGAACATATAATAGTACCAACAAAATGATTTTAATTTATTTATTAAAACACATTAGCACATTGTGAGTTTTGTTTGGGAGGAGAGGCAATTAGGATGATAGCATGTGAATAAAATAACAATAGATGTTTTTCCCAAAGGGTTTTACCTAATTTCACATGTTACTGCACACATGGTTGGATTCTATTTTCCACTTTATGACTGAGTGGTGATTACAGGTAAATAGATTTTTGCTCAGGCTATAATAATGCAGCAGTCTTAAGGTGGACAATTGTCATTTTGGGAATGAAACAACTGGCCGATGGCAAATATACTGAACAAAAGTAAAAACACTACACCTGAATTGTATGCCACCTATATCCAAAATATGCAAACCAAGAATGCAATTGAATGTGCATCTTAATGTTCAAATACTGTGTAATGCATAACAGTAAAAGTTTTACGGAAGTTGTCACGAGGAAACACATGAAAGCCATTTAAATGTGACAGGGGTCCATTTTTTCAGGTTGCCAATTTGAACGGAAATCTAACACAATTTAGGCCTTCATAAATCCACTACCTACGAGATCCGACTGCACGAAATGGTTGTCTAGACATGTGACTACCAGAAATGTGAAGGACTTATTTCAAGTGTGTTTTGATCGTTTAGAAAAAGCAAACTTAAAAAGCGGATTTTCACTCAAATTGCCAAGTTTAAAAATTTAGCACTGAAATCTCCATAGGAAAATCAATTTGTTGTTGCATCTAAGTATGAGGACATTACTAGTCGAGAAATGGTAGAAACAATGTGCTGAGAGGTCTACCTGATTTGACAAAAGAAAATTATCGAAAATGGTGATAAATTGAAGATTACCAAACATTTAATATTCCCTATTTGTTTTTGTCAAAGGGAGATAATTTTCAATATTTTACAAATTCGCTAAATTCGAAATTGATTTCTGAGCTTGTTTCAAGTGATTAAGCAGTTTTCTTGTGTTTTTATGCAACACAATTAAGACCGATTTTGATGAGCATAACAATTTTAATTTGCGCATGCGCAATAGCAAATTTCAGTTAATAAAGCTTTATACACTTAATGCCCAGGTCACACATTCACGGATCACCTTGCTGGTTCAACTACGGATAAAATCTCACGGATGACCCCGTAAAATGTCATTTTCCGTAGACCGATACGGATGCCCAACGGTGTGGCTACGGGTTTTGCCGTATCTACCAAGGATAAGATAGAAAATGAGCCTTTTGGTGACATGATTGATACGGTTTGCTACGGTCTAGTACGGAACACCACGTTTTAATACGAGAATGACACGGTTAAATTCGGAACAACACGTGTCAAGGCATGTGCAATGCGGATGAAGAACGGTTTGCTACGGTGCAAGTAAGGGTTAGTACGGATAAGAAGGGTCTGAAGCGGATTAATACGCACCGCCACGGACCTAACCCGATAACTAGTCCGTACATACAAAACTGCCTTCAAGGCTTGAAATTTTCAGGTGAGTGATCCAGGGTAACGTGACCCTCTTGTTTTATAACTTTTACTGAATGTAGAAACAAAATTTGGTTCTTCTCAAAAGTCTTTGGCGGTTTGGACAAATTGTGTTAAGAGATGATTGTGATAAAACTGTCAGTGTTGGGTGGTAAACAGATAAGAACCTGATCAGACTGCATCATATAATCAGTTTGAGCCGGGTCTGAACCGTTCCATTTCAGTCACAAATAGTATTGATTCAGGCTGTATTCTCGAGTTTTCTTGCTGCATAGGCTCGGCTCTAGCATCTACTGCTTACCTTAAAAAATACCAAGCCCTTCGGGCATACCCAAAAATATTTGTTATTTTAGCATATCTCAAACATTATTCCAATTCGGAAACTACTTTTAATAGACCGTAATATCACTGTAGCCATACCACTACGGCAATTAGGGTCGCGTCACTTATTCCGGTGTTAAGGTAACTCTCTCATCATGTTCAATTTCTTGATTCAGATAAACGCCCCAACATGCTTGGGTTCCGCTTGATTTTTGTTCATCAAATTCACATTGTTTTTTTAGCTTTAAAATCATATTAAAACTTTAACGTTTGATGTCTAGGCATGAAATAACTTATTACGGTTTCGTCATCGTGGACTATTAATCTATGATAAAACCGTATAATTATGACTAAACCGTTATTGACATTTTTTTAATATAACTGTGAAAAAACACATTTAAAATCTGATTTTATCTCCGTTTTGGCAAAACAACATAGAGGTCGTTAAAAAGACGATGCAATTTCGAAGCAAACATATTCGAAACTTCTCTTTTTTGTCAGCCTTTATTTGAAGGTAATTTTACTATAACACCGGAGTTGATGACAAGACCCAAATTGCCGTAGTGGAATGACTACAGTGTATATGACCCACAAAAATAGCGGTGACCTCCAACATTATCTACACAAAAAATCACACCCCCCAAAATATTCATTTTTCTGAAAACCTCCAAAATTATCCAGCTTCAAAATATTGACGCCAAAATAATGGCCAAGCACATATCAGAGTACACCTAAACGTGTGTGAACGTGTGCTGGTGGCCGTCGTCTGTAAAAGTACATGGCCAGGACAATAGAGAAAATGAAGTAGAGGCATTAAGAAATTATGTATGGCTTAGATATAACATTATGTTTATGTTTAGAAATTCATGTTTCTGACAACCTGTCTGGTTTGAAAATGCATCCGATTAGTCCATTCCCTTGAGATTGGGGATTTTGTCACCTGCTGACATTGATTTCAAATAGTAATTTATGACCCAGATAAGGTCTGACAAAGTGGCAGGCCTGCTCTGGATCGAAACTGTTTTACACTGGTGGAATTCCTGAAAGATTTGTTTTAAAAGTTGGCTTTTTTTAAAAAAAATCAGCAGGCAACAAAAAAGAGACTCAAATCACCCAACATGCAAAAACAAAAACAAATTAAAAAAAATAAGCACAAAGCTAGTTCAGAGTATGTGAGCCTTATCACGAAGTGTGCGCCACATTTCGTCTAAACTCATTTCGTCCAATAGACATTTCGTCTAATACGACAATTGGTCTAAAAAGCCAGTCCGGTACAACATTTCGTCGAAAAAAACTTAAGGATTTTAGACGTAATGTCGCACCTCTGTTATTTTTTGTCTTTTGTTTTATTTTTCTCACTTTTTTCCTCCAATATTAAGACGATCTGTCTGTTGTCCGCCCTAATGATTTCACTACATCACTAAAATGGAAGAAATGCAGTTCTATACTAGCAACAGGGATATCCTAAAATAGCCTACAAATGCTTTGATTATTCCAAAGATAGTATCTATAGGGAACATACTTACTGGAAGTGTGTAGATAGGAACTGCCAGGGATGTTTGACCACAAAAACGATCAGGTGATAAGAGAAACTGAACACAATCTTCATGGACCAAACCAACCAGATCTGGTATCTATGGCAAGAATAAAGGATCCTGCATCTTTGGAACCAACATCACGTCTGATTAATCAAGAATTACATAATCAGAGCATACGATGAAAGTGCTGGTTATCTACCTCGGCTTGCAACCATTAAGGTTTTATTTGTTACTGGCAAATAGATCACTTGTCTTTCCTAACCATTATATGTGTAAACAACATTTAGACGAAAAATTCCAGACGAATACATTTAGACTTTTTTAGACGAGTTTAGACACTTTTCGACGAAATATAGACAAAATGTCGTATTCGACAAAATGTCCTTTAGAGGAAATAGGTTTAGACGAAATGTCATGGATCCCATCACGAGAAACCCAAGTGCGGATCCAGAGGGGGGAGGGACAGGGGGTCCGGACCCCCCCCCCCCCCTGGAAAATCACAAGTTATATGGGTTTCTATAGGGAATAAGCTTTTGGACATTGGACCCCCCCCTGGAAAAAGTTGGACCCCCCTAGAAAATGTTGGATCCCTCTGGAACCTTGAAAAGTGATAGTTTTCTTTGAAATTGACTATTTGACTTCTGTAAAATAAGCTGAGGACTAAAAATAAACGTTGTCAGAGCTTTTTTTTTGTCAGATTGACCTGGACCCCCCTCCTGAAGAAAATTCCTGGATCCGCGCATGAAACCTGTCTTCAGAAAAGGAAAAATCAGGTATTCTCGCGTCGAGGTCGATGTGTACCCTCCTGGAGGTACTTTTAAACATATTGCAGAATGGGGAAAATCAAAGAGGAGCGTAGTAATACGTATATGTCAGCACATGGAAGTTTAGTTCTTTAACCGTTTATGTTCTAATGGATTATCTCATTAAGATTGATAAAATTAAGATGGAATCGTTGATTGAACATCTATATAGTATGAGATCACAGGTCATATCTTCCAAATTTTGATGTTTTATGTACCTAAAGATTATTTTTACCTTAATAAACAGTTCATATCCTGATGAAATGCAGCATTTTGTGGCATTGCATCTGGGTCTTTGCTGTTTGTCAAAGTACTCATTAAGGAGACAAATGGTTAGATATCCATTGTAGCCCAATACGGGAAGGGCAAACAGGATGGCTCTGTCTGGCAAGACCAAACTGAATCTCCTGGGCTAGCTAATTCGATATAAACCGTCGTGGACCGTACTCATTCCGTATTTTACCTTGGTATTACGTAGCAAACGTATCTAACCCCTACCATTCCGTAATACAACTTATTGAGATCGTACCGTTCCGTAACAAACCTTAGCCAATATGTGGTGTTACCGTAATAGTTCGTATTTAAACCGTTGAAATCCTTGACGACTTTTGGGACTACGAATAAGTAAGGACTAGTACGGTTTTAATACGGACTAAAGCGGATCAGTACATTCTAACACGGTTTAGTAAGGATGTGCTACGGTTGTTTGATCCGTGGTAAAATTTTGAACATGTTCAAAAACTGTCAAGGATGGTCAAGGATGTACAAGTACTACTACGTATGATTACGGATGCAACACGGAAATCTACGGACCAATACGGATTCCCACGAATGATGCCGGATCGTATTTGTGGCGAATCCGGCGTCCAATCCGTGAATGTGTGACCTGGGCATAAAGGAGCATAACTCGTACATCAAACGAGACACATTGGTGGAGTTTCGACGATTCGTTTGCTGGATGTCTGGGCAACATTATTAAGCTTTAGTAAATACTTTTTGTCCAATACTTTTGCATGAAATATAGATAATTGGAGTGTAGCGTTTTCACTTTTGTTCAGTATATATAAAGTGGCACTCTTGATAGGGAAAACGATCATAATTGTTTGAACTGGCGATTATATGGATGTGGCGCTCTTATGAAGGCGACAGATTTAGCAGGTTCAACTATATCTTATTCCAATATACTCTTTAACCTCAATTGGAAATTCTCAGGACCAGAGTTTTTACTTCAAATTTATATCAGTATTTCAAATTAAAGGCAGTTTGTCAATAAATAATGTATGGGCTTCGAAACGAGAAAATCTGTCTTGGTGTTTGCGAACAATAAAGGCACAGACCAGCCTGCGCATCCTTGCAGACTGATCAGTGCCTTACCGGGGGCCCATATAACCCAAAATAATTATTTTTAGTATTGCCTATCCAAACATGTTTTAGAGGTTTAAAAGAAATGTCTGATAGATGTTTCTTTTAAGCATCCAGAGTATTCAAATGTATGTTTTGATATATAATTTAAATAGTCCATAATTACGCTCTATTTTCTGAATCCACTGTATCACAAATCGAATTTGAATAAGAGGGTACTTCAAAATATTGAAGGTTATATTCTCAAAAGATGTCATGGCTCTGTATGCATGACAGATGCATTTAGTTAAAATATAATATTATAAACATGAAAAATGGCAAAACTTTTCTCATTTCTCAAAACAATTATAATGGGCCAGTCCATGAAGGGAGCCTATTCTATAATTGTGAAGTCACTTTAACCCTTTTTATACGGGTAACCTCTAAACGGGTACTTTTACAAACAGTGAAGACCCAGATGAAATGCCACATGATGGGGCATTTCATCAAGGTTTGCACTGTTAAGGTAAATAAAGATCTTCAGAGAAAAATATGTTTTTTTCAACAAATATAACCTGACACCCCTAGATATGTACAATGGACTATCCCAAGTTTTTGTGTCAAACCGGAGGAAGAATCCATTAGTATACCAAGGGTTAAATGTACATGTGCAGTTGGGCAAGGGGTTTCTGACTATGTTTTTTCTGTCTTGTGTTTGTTATGCTTTTGTGTGCGTCTGTTTATTTGTGCCTTGTGGTCACCTGCTGGGAAAGGGCTGACCTCTTGGCTCTCGTTTGTGGTGTCTAACTGTGAGTTTGTCACTTTCTCATTGGTATCCTGGGTCAGGTTTGGTACTTGATTGTATTGATTCCTGATCTATCCACTCTTACTTACTTAGGCCATTAATATTGCCCTAAAATCTTATGATCTGATTTAAATGTTTACTTGGAGAAATAGAAAAATAGCCTCTTGGCTTTCTCTTTACTTGGATATGTAATAATTTATTGTTTTTCAATGAATTCTAGTCATGCTATCTGAATTCGGGCTTGGTAAGCAAGCTGCTGATTGAACATGAATCTGCCAGGAGCTCTAGGAGCTTGTTTCTTCTCTCATCTTTTGCTGGTTGAGGAATCGGCCTGAAATTACATCTGTAATATATTACATAAACCCTGTCTTGATAAATAGATTTGTCTGTTTTAGTGATTCATTTACAATTTTGAACTTATGGGTCCTGGGACTCGCTGTTTCCCATATCAATGAGTCCAACTGCAAACTTATGAGTCCAGAATACTATTTTTAATGACAAGTCTGCAATAATATTGCATTTGGGACTCGCTGAAATAAAAACTTTGCATCCCAGAGACAAAATTATGCGCAAAAGATGTAGGATGTGCAGGTAACAAAATCACTGCTGTTTAGTTTCATAGAATAACGATTGGATTTACTGAGATACATTTTAACCATTAAAGCGCCAACCACACCCGCAGCAGACGACAAATTTTGAGACATCTTTCCTAGTTTTCGACAAAAAAAAGGTATATTTCATGAGAATCATCTGCTAGCAGACGATTCTCATGAAATATCATGCCTTATTTGTTATTTTTGAAAAAAAAAAACTGCGAAATTTTAAATTGTTGTCTGCTGCAAATTATAGGTGGCGCTTTAATCCTATACCTGCCATCGCTACAATTGTCATCTACTCTTTCATTTGCTTCTGTAATTTAGTAGTCTTAGTGAGTCTATTGCAAACAATATGGATCCAGATCAGACTGCTCACATAGGAGCAGTCTGGTCAGTGTTCAATCTTGGGTCCGACGAATAACCAAAATCACCACAAATAACCGAAATCACCAGAAATAATTAGGAAATCACCATTGTATTGTTAATTATATGCCACAATATGACAAGAATTAGTATAATAAGCTTTATTTCTACTTTTTAAAAAAGAAAAGAAAATTTATAAAAAATGTAATAATTTAGTTCATTTTGAAATTAAGTGCATGACGAAATCACCAGATAAAAGTAGGAAATCATCATTTTATTGTTATATATGCCATAATATGATCGTATGCTTGTCACAAATGGGTCTTTTGGAGAATAAATATCTCAGTAATTTTATAGAGGTCTCTGGGTGATTTTAGTGATTTTGCTGTGCTCTTGATTTGAACGTGAAATTAATACACTTTTAGCGTTTAAAAAATGTTTCTCCTTAGGTGCCAGCAATATCTGTTTTTGACGCTGCTTTACTGTTTACTGGAAAATAGCTTATTATACTTAATCTATCATATTATGGTATATAATTAACAATACAATAGTGATTTCTTATTTATTTCTGGTGATTTCGGTTAATCATCGCACGTTCATTCTATGCTAAAGTTTCCAGTATATGCATGCAATGTAATCAGTTAAAAAATTCGGGACAAAATTGCATTATCTTAATGCAGAAATGTCTTAAAATCAAGAGTTGGACATTTTACCTTGTATATAAAGCAGCTATTCCAATTAAAATCAATTGGAATTTATGCGTGTTACTGTTCAATGTCTTACTATCAGTTTTGGGGCAGACATTATTGTTAATTTGTTATCAAGGAGATGGTTACAATTTTTTATCATAACAAAGAAACTAACAAGTGTATGAACAGGGACAATATTGTGTTTAAATTGAAGGACTTCGGAAAGACTCTTTTACATTTTTTGGGACTTGCACAAATATATATTGGTCACTGTGATAAGCAAATTTAGCTACTATGCTCACCTATTGAGTTGAATACTGCTGATGGCATCTTCTGGTAGACACAAAGTGCCATCTGAAATGTACAGTATAAGTGCCATTAATTCTTAAAGCGCCACCTAAAATTTGCAGCAGACGACAATTTCAAATTTTGCTGCTTTTCCAAAAATAACAAATAAGGCTGGCAGACGATTCTCTTGAAATATCATACCTTATTTTTTTCGAAAATTAAGAAAGATGTTGCAGAAATTGCCATCTGCTGCAGTCGTGATTGGCTCTTTAAGAGTTAACTCTTTGCATGCTGGGTAATTTTTCTGTTTATTTTGTCATCTGCTGATTTTTTAAAATCAACTTTTCCCAATCGTTTTCCCATAAAGAAAATTTAATTGTGTGGCGTTATATCACTCCCAGACGTGACGTCATGTGATCATTTAATTGTATTCTTGTTTTTATGTCTTTGTACTTATGGTTTCATCCTCATGGTTCTGTGATTTGGTTTGTGATTGTGGCATTTCCTGGTCATACTCGTTTGATTTTAACCTGTAATAAGGTGTTTTGTACTTTTGTTCATTTAATATAACCATTTCTCCATGCCTTATACCTTGGAAACAAAACTGTCATAGACTGTAAGGTGTTTTGTACAAATAACCCTTACCTTATACCTTAGAAACAAAACCAGTCTTAGACTGTAACGTGTTTTGTAAACATAACCCTTACCTTATACCTTGGAAGCAAAGCCAGTACTCTTAGACTGTAAAGTGTTTTGTACACTTGCTTCATTTAATGTTACCCTTACCTTATACATTTTACTTGGAAACAAAACCATTCAAAGACTGTAAGGTGTTTTGTACACATAACCCTTACCTTATACCTTGGAAACAAAACCAGTCATAGACTGTAAGGTGTTCTGTACATTTGCTTCATTTAACTTATCCTAACCTTATACATGTACCTTGGAAACAAAAGCAGTCTTAGACTGTAAAGTGTTTTGTACACTTGCTTCATTTTAAAAGTAACCCTTACCTTATACATGTACCTTGGAAACAAAACCAGTCATAGACTGTAAAGTGTTTTGTAAACTTGCTTCATTTAACGTACCCCTTACCTTATACATGTACCTTGGAAACAAAACCAGTCATAAACTGTAGTGTTTTGTACACTTGCTTCATTTAACGTAACCCTTACCTTGTACATGTACCTTGGAAACAAAACCAGTCTTAGACTGTAAAGTGTTTTGTACACTTGCTTCATTTAACGTAACCCTTACCTTATACATGTACCTTGGAAACAAAACCAGTCTTAGACTGTAAAGTGTTTTGTACATTTGCTTCATTTAACGTAACCCTTACCTTGTACATGTACCTTGGAAACAAAACCAGTCTTAGACTGTAAAGTGTTTTGTACACTTGCTTCATTTTATGTAACCCTTACCTTATGCCTTGGAAACAAAACCAGACTTAACAGGGTTCATACAGGCAAGTATGAGTAAAATTCAAGGACTTTTCAAGGGCTTCTAAAAGCCTCTCCAACAGTTTTCAAGGGCTTAAAGTTAATGAATAATACTGATCTAAGTGTTAAAATTCTACTTTAGAAATGCTAGACTGAAATAATGGAGACATTAGTACTAGAAAATTAGTTTAAAATTGTTGTGCTTTTATTTGGTGCAGCATATGCTGCACCAAATAATGGCACTACAATTTTATACTGATTTATATTCCTATCAACAGTGTTGAGTTCTACAGAAAACACTAGAATTCAAGGACTTTTCAAGGCCTTTGAGTGATTTTCAAGTACTTTTCAAGGCAGATTTAATCTTCAAGGACTTTTCAAGCAAGCCCTCCAAATTCAAGTACTTTTCAAGCCTGTGCGAACCCTGCTTAAGACTAAAATGTTTTGTACAATTGGTTCATTTCACATAACTCTTACTTAACAGCCTGAAAAAAAACTGGGGTTTTGTGGTGCTTTCTACAATTGGTTCATTTCACATATCCTTACCTTGAACATGTTCTTAGAATGTGTGCTTTGTACCAATGGCTCAACTCATGTATACCTTACCTTATACCTTACCTAACAGCCTTGAAAAAAATATCAGACTTAGGCCAGAATTTTTTTTATTAGTTGATTTACAAACCCCCTACGGTAATTTTCCAGAAAGTAGAGAAAAATTAAATTTCTTAAGATATTTTTTTATTTTACTGACCGACTCTAAATATTATTTGTTTCGTTGAAAAAAATAATATATTTTTGAGGTTCTGTCTGTGTATTTTTGAGAGTGACACTGTTAAAAGTGATTGTCCTGTCCAGATTTTTAGGAAAATTATGAAATATTTAAAGATTTACCTTACTAGTTTTACTGTTTTTCTGGAGATATTAAAAAAAAGAAGCTCTGAACAAAAAAAAAAAAGCTTAAAAATGACCAGTCAACTGGTCATTTTCAGAGCTTTTTTATTTATTTTTTTTCGTCCCCCCGACCCTAGATCTGATAAAAAAATCCCGAAATCAACAAATAAAAAAAATCTGGCCTTAAACTGAAAGATGTATTTACACTGGGTTCAATTCACATATATCTGTACCAAACAGCTTCAAAACAAAATCAGACTCGGCTTTGAGGTATTTGGTTCCTTTCACGTATACCTTACATAAGAGCCTTGAAACAGCATCAGACTTCAACTTTGAGGTTCATTTCACATATACCTCACAGCTTTGAAACATCATCAGACTTAGACGGTGGGGTGTATTGTACATTTGGTTCATTTAGACAGCCTGAGACTTCGGTGTTTTGTGCATTTGGTTTATTTCATATATACCTTAGTAATAACCTACTTAGTGAGCCTGTTTTGTACAATGGGTTCATTTTGCATATACCTTTACCTAACAGCCTAAGACTGCGAGGTATATTGTACATTTGGATCATTTCACATTTACCTCTACCTAACAGCCTAAGACTGTGAGGTATATTGTACATTTGGTTCATTTCACATTTGACTTTACCTAACAGCCTAACACTGCGAGGTATATTGTACATTTGGTTCATTTCACATTTACCTTACAGCCTAAGACTGCGAGTATATTGTACATTTGGTTCATTTCACATATACTGTGAGGACTGCCAAAGACTAAGGTATATTGAACATTTGGTACATTTTACATTTATACCTTTACCTAATAGCCTAAGATTGTTAGATGTTTCATACATTTGAATTATTTCACCTATACCTTTACCTAACAGCCTTGAAACAACATCGGATTTAGTCTGTGAAGTGTTTTGTACAGTTGAATCCGTTACTTCAGGTAAACTGTTCTGAAACAGCAAAAACAGATTCACAGAATGGGAAAACCAACAAGATGACATCTGCCTGCGGCAGCCTTGCAAAAGCCTGGCCCGAGGTCATAAAACTTTTCATGCTCAACTGAGCCTGAAACAATTGTTGGCATTTTAACATTTATTAGCAGTATAAATACAACACCTGAGGGTTTTAAGTATGAAACATTAATGTTCATATTTTGATTTTTATGAGCAGATGAACTTTCATGCTTAGTTGAGTTGAGCATGAAGAAAGTTTTATAACCTCAGGGCTTGGCCATCTGCTCATTTTATCCCCCTACAGGTCAAAGACCAGTTTGGTTCGACCAGATTGGGGGACTATATTAAAGTTTGGTCAATCCTGTCTGTCTGACTGTCCATCGGTCATCACGCTTTTGTGTATGCGCCATATCTCCTACAAGGATAGACCAAATTCATTTTAACTTCACATGATCATTAACTGTAGCATGAAGGTGTGTTGTGCATGGAAACTGGCCACAAACTCCCAAGGTCAAGGTCACAAAATTGACTCAAAGATTGTCAGTCACATTCTTATCCTTGGTTTCGTGTCAGAGCCAATTCTCCTACGAGGGTAAGCCAAATTCATTATAACTTAACACGATAATTAGCAAAGGACTAACATCAGCCAAAGAGTAAATATCAGTTAACCCTTAAAGCGCCAATCAAGACTGCAGCAGACGACAAATTTTGCGCCATCTTTCCCAATTTTCGAAATAAATAATTTTCGAAATAAATAAGGTATAATAATGATAATTCATGCCTTATATGTTATTTTTGAAAAAGCGGCAAAATTTTAAATTGTCCTCTGCTGCAAATTATAGGTGGCGCTTTAAGGGTTAATCCTTTGTATTCAGAAAACCCCTAAACGAGTACTTTAGCAAATGGTGAAGACCCAGATGAAATGCAGTATAATGCTGATTTCATCAGGGTCTACACTGTTTGTAAAGGTAAAAAATATCTTTAGGCACAAGAATACAATATTTTTGAAAATTATAACTTGACACCCCTAGATATGTACGATGGTGTGGCATTTCATCAGGCTCTACACTGTTAAGGTAAATAATTTATATTAAATTATAATCTGACATCCATAGATATGTAACATATACTCAAACAAAAAAGAAACGTCTGGTTTTTATGGTACTGTATCTTTCGATCCAGTTAAGATGTTGCAACAAAAATAAAAACTAAATTTTAATCAAACGTCCGACACACAAAAAATGGTAATTATTTGATTTTATCTTCTGATCTTTAAGGGTTATTAAACCTAATGTGCACACAGCTTTTTCCATTATCATCAGGAAGTTAATCATCAAAACGTGATACATTTTAAGTTAAATGGCAACCAGAAGCGTTCGACGATGAAAAAACATCTAAAAATTCCAAGTCTGCTTATTGAACGAGCGAAATTGCAGTTCCAAATCCTTCATTTACAAAATTATCTAAAATTACCTCCCTTTGAATTAAACAAATAACAAATTAAGAACTTACAAATCTCCTTAACCTAACATCAATTGGAGACCGTTTTTGCTTTAATTTGTTGTGTTTGTTTATGACAACAATTACACAATAGAGAAAAACAAAAACTATGGCTGATGTCGGGCATCAAAGGTTCACTTAATCTGTGGTTTATACCCCAGCCCTTACTGCAAAATCATCAGAAAATTTCCATTATCAATTGTTTTGATGCTGATTAGTCTTAATTACTGTTAAAATGCTTGTGGCGACGAAAAACATCAAATGCGTTCGATTTTGATGATTATCGAAATGCTGGACCAATAATGAATTTTCTGAGTGTTTTCACGCTCGTGATCGATGTTTTGTGAGGTCATAGTATGTTACAGACTAATGGCTGTGATGGTAAAAGCAGTGCATACAACTAGCCAGCTTATCTTACTAGAGAGTTTGTTCAGTGATGTTTAAATGTGCTTGGAACGGTTCGGGAGTATGACGGATACACAAGCTATTGAGGTTGTGACTTTTGATTTTAAGGGTACTTGTGTTCGCTGCTTTTTCAGCGGCTCTACTGATTATCAAATGGATTACTTTTAGGTACAAATAATTTTAAAATGATCAAAGTTTGTATGGTGAAAATTTGAATGAAATGCGTTCATCCTTTTGGAACTGGCAGACATAAGCGTCAAGCTGACATAACTTAATTGTTTCAGTATATCTATGGATGTCAGATTATAATTTAATATAAAATTATTTTACATATCATGTGTATGATGGACTATTCCAACTTAATTGTATCAAACCAGAAGCAAGAATCCATTAGTATACAAAGGGTTAGATACAAACCTGAGATGCCTGGTCTTGTGTGCACATCGCTCTTTGCACTATCTGTCTTACATGGCCTTGCTGCTCTTGTACAATTTCATGTATAGACTCTTTGAACTGGTTGATTTCACTTTCAAATCTGTCCTCAAAAAATCTCTCTGAAATCACATAAATGTCTATGCAAAGGGATTGGTCACATCTATGATAATTAACACTTATACTGTCTATGTTTTTGTCCTGAAAATGCTGTCTGCTTATTACATCTGCTGCAGAGATTCAAATGCACTT
This sequence comes from Loripinus fragilis, assembly GCA_964019695.1. Classification (NCBI taxonomy): domain Eukaryota; kingdom Metazoa; phylum Mollusca; class Bivalvia; order Lucinida; family Lucinidae; genus Loripinus; species Loripinus fragilis. The sequence continues at coordinate 86,066,097 of OZ026517.1, forward strand.
CAGAAATGTTAACTTTGGGAGAAACACTATGAACCTGATATGATCTACTGTCCTGCCAGCCAAGAGTGACAGTGACATCATGTTTTGTTAACAAAGTTATCAGGGACTTATGATCGATGGATCACTTGTGTATTTATCCTATCTGCAGGATAGGATTAATACACAAGTGATCTATCGATTGGCGTTGGGGCAAGTGGAGTGTACAAGTTAATGTTTACTTAACAATTGTAAACAAAAGATTACGTCACCTTCACTCTTTGTTGACACGACAGTAGGTCCATAGTGTTTGCAATATAGGCTACCTGCAGATCCTGGTGAGAGAACAGACGACATTTGTTGTGAATAGTGGGAAAAGGGTTAATCATTGGTCTAATGAGATGAGCTGCCCTCCTTGCTTGCATAATTAAGATCTTTGGTCATGCTGGGTAATTTTTCATACTTTTGTCAGTCCAGATCTGGTTCCAAACTGATGCAAAGGTTGTCAGCAAAGGACAAAAGTCGCAGCTTGCAAGGAAAGAGTTTAAAACCCATACAAATTTAGCGGGAGCCGGACAACACATCTCAGGACTAAACATCCCATGCCATTTTTTGACACCCGGGACAAAACATCCCACAAAGATTTGCCACCCTGGACAAAACATCCCATGCTGTATTTGTCACCCCGGACAAAACATCCCAAGCCATTTCTGTCACCCCGGACAAACATGATTAATAGATTATGGATAATTCTATTTATGACACTCCTACCCAATCTAATCTGAATAACTTGTAGGATTCCAAGTGTTAGCATGTTATTTACGAGGAAGGAAACAAAGTGGATCCAGATCAGATAGTTTCCCAGAAGCTACTATCTCATGGACATTAGGAACTCCTCGACCCAATTCATATCAGGCCTCGGATGTAAGGCGTAGAATTATGTACAAAAAAGCTGAGTTTTGTTAGATGTAAACTGGCATTGTGTTGGCAAGGTTTCTATGAGTTTTTTTTCACCTGGCCCCTCATTTTACACCCTGGGCATGATATTTCTACAGGCCTGGGTCTGATTCCATGGAATTGGCTGAGGAGTTCCGGATGATCTTATGGCACTAGCTGACCAAAATGTACTTACGGAAATGATACAAAAGATCCTCCAGCTCACTTTCACCGTGAAGATAGTTACCTCCACCATTATCGTCTGACCAGGCTGCTCCTTGATCTGGTGACATCAGTAGGTCAAGTTGTGACCCTTGATCCACAGTGATACTGTCCCTTTGGCTGTCTTTATCCTGTCCCTGATAACTGCTGTCCCCACTGTTACTACTGTAACCAAGATCCATCGTTGAATCAAGCTGGGAGGGCTGATATGAAGCTGTAGACTGGTATCTTGTAGATGGCTTTGACTGCAGCCGCTTTGCACTTTGATAGGAGGAAAAATTATCCCCACATGGCGTCATGGAGTGTGCACGTCTTTTTGCGGGAAAACTGGACGATACAGTTGAGGAGGAAACCGACGATGAAGCAGACTGAGAAAAATCTGTCAAAGAATTCTTGTAATACCCTGGTTTTGTATCCATTTGTAGTATAATATTTGAGTTTTCATATTCTGGGTCAAGGTCATGGTCCTGTTCAAGGTCATTAATTTGGGATGCACTTATCACAGTAGAGTTTGGAAAATCTGTATTAGAGCTATAGGCTTCAGTTTTTGACTGTTTATTTGGTGAGTGGTCCACTTCTTGAGAAGCCATTTTAAGGATGCAACATCACATCTGAGTTTTGCACTGTCTACAAAAAATATAAATACAATGCAGTTCCTTTATAACACTTCTCGTTATAAGACAGATTTGAAAAACACGGTCATACTGTGGCTCCCAAATATACTTAATGTGGAATTTTACGAAGGAGTAAATAGGAAATTTACCATAAAATGGTAATTTTTGTACAAATCCTACAATTCTTTTGTAAAATTGTCCCTTTATAACATTATCAATTCACTAAGGCCAAATAAAAAAAATACCTGTGTTTAGGGTAACCCGACCCTACTTAAATTTACTGGTGAAACCTAAAAAAATTTTTAGGCTTTCTGAAAAAAAAAAAAATTTTATGCATTTTGAAAGTGATGCATAAAATATTTTTTTCCAGAAAAAAAATTATTAAAAAAAATGTGTGTACCTACCCTATCTAAAATTTAACAAGACCAAACTCTGCTCTGGACCTGCGTCGCGGGTGCATATCGGTGTGTGAACAGTCCATATGCAAAGTTCAAATATATAGGAATGAAATCAGATTACACCAAATTACACAATTTAATCTACAGTAGGTGACTTAACAATTTCTAAGTTAAACACTCAAAAATATATAATCAAATGTGCATAAATATAGGGTGTACATGTTCAATGTGTGAACAATCATAATACAAAGATTGAATATAAAGGAATGAAAAAATGTCTAAGTTCAACACCCGTCAAAAAAGTGAAAAAAAAATATGAAACATGCACAAAATAGGAGGTGCACATGTTCAATGTGTGAACAATCATTATGTAAATTATGAATATAAAGGAATGAAAACTGTTGGAGTTACAGATTACACAAACAAGACACCCCCTAAGCATTTCGGATGGAAAAAATATCTAAGTCCAACAGCCCTAAAAATAAGAATATATTTATTAAATGTGCACAAAATGGGAGGCGCACATCATCAATTTGTGAACAATCATTATTCAAAGTTTGAATATAAAGTAAAGAACACTGTTTGAGTTATAGATTACACAAACTAGGCACCCCCTAAGCACCTCGGAAGGAAAAAATGTCTAAGTTCAACGCCCGTCAAAAATAGAAAAATATTTATTAAATGTGCACAAAATGGGAGGTGCACATCTCCAATGTGTGAACAATCATTATGCAAAGTTTGAATATAAAGGATTGAATACTGTTCGAGTTTCAGATTACACAAACTAGGCATCCCCTTAGCATTGCTGATGGAAAAAATGTCTAAGTTCAACACCCGTCAAAAGAGTGAAAAAAAATATGAAACATGCACAAAATAGGAGGTGCACATGTTCAATGTGTGAACAATCATTATGTAAATTATGAATATAAAGGAATGAAAACTGTTGGAGTTACAGATTACACAGCTACACACCCCCTAAGCATTTCGGATGAAAAAATGTCTAAGTTCAACACCCCTCAAAAATGAAAAAAAATTATGAAACGTGCACAAAATATGAGGTGCACATCTTCAATATGTGTACAATCATTAGGCAAAGTTTGAATGAGAAGGAATGAAAACTTTTTGAGTTACAGATTACACAAACTTGGTACCCCTAAAGTGTTGCGGACAGACGACCGGACGGACGGAGTGGACCCACTACTAGACCTGCTTTCGCTCAAGTGACGCAGGTGAAAAAATGTGTGTGCCTACCCTACCTAAAATTTGCAGACCCATGAAATGAAACTCACTCAATTATTTATTTGGCCTTATAACAAGATCTATCCCTATGGACCCCAAACATAGAGTTAAAGTGAATGCATTGTATTGAGCCAGTGCATGATAAAACTAACAAATGAGCCGTGACATGCAACTTCCAACAGTGTGGCATTTTGACATGTTAACTCGGACTTTTAGCGCTAAGAAACTCCAAATGATGTTCGGTCAGTAGCTTAATAGTCGTAGAATATTCTTGCTACTAGCAAAGGCTCTGATCAGACTGGGCATATGGGAAGGCTGATCTGAGTCTTTGATGGTCCCACATACCACATTGTTGGAAATATCACGTTGTGGCTCAAATAGCCTTGTGTTTCCAAGGAAAGACCTCAAGTGATCTGTCTTGGCAGGGGTGCTGAAATTATACTGTAATTTACACTTATATTTGGCGGGAATTTTTATTTGGGGCTTTTGGCGGTATAAACAAAAATCGGCCAAATATAAGTACCCGAAATACAGTTTAGAATCCAGTTACACAATAAGCAATAAATGGACACACATCCTTAATATGTTGGTATCTGTATTGATAAGCCAATTTTTGAACAGTAGTTTATGTTTCGACATCAAGGAAACCACATCTTAAAAGGGCCGTCTACTATTAAAGAAAAGATTCTTTCCCTATGAGAATAGAAAATAAATTTAAAGGGCATAAAATTGAGTAACCGCCAAAATTAAACTACGCCAAAATGTCAGTCTTTTAAAATCACCAAATTTTGATGCTGGGAATATTTAGTGTTTTACAGTACGCACATTTGTCTGACCTGGTCCATTTTCATTCAGGACAAATTAGGGATTTCTATTTGTCCTCAAAAAAAGTATATTTAGGAAGTTAATATAATTGCTTTTTTCTTTAACATGGTGAATAAATTGAAGTGCTGTTGTCCCCTGCGAAATAGAGTTCTTAACTCACTTAAGAGAAGTTCAAGAACAGTTCTTGAAATTTAGCAAGAATACTTGAACAGTTCAAGAACAATTGTACTTGAACTGTTCAAAAACATAAATTAAGAATGGTTCAAGAACTTTTTAAGAATTTTTCATGTTCATGAATTTTTCATAAACTGTTCTTGAATATTTTTATTTTTTTTATTTTAATAAACTGTTCTTGAATATTTGATGACTTTTCTTGAATAATGTGTTGACTCTGGTGTTCTTGAACTGTGCTTAAATTTGTTCTTGATTATTTCAAAGACTTTTCTTGAACATAATGTGCTCTAGAACTGTTCTTACATTTGTTCTTGATTATTTCAGAGACATTTCATGAACATAATGTGTACAGTGTTCTTGAACTGTTCCTAAATTTGTTCATGGTTATTTCAAAGGCTTTTCTCAAACATTTGTCTAGCTTAATTTATTGCACCTAAACATTTGACCTGATCAACGGACATCATTCACTCTGTGAATAAGGCACTTGTTTACAAATTTTAGGCAATAAGAAGGGAAAGAAAGATAATAAGGATCTTATTTCTCCATCATCAACTGATGATGTGGAGCAGTAGATCAAGCTGATGGACAATCTGTAAAGTTAAGCAACAAGTAGCTGGATGGGTGACCCAAATTGATAAGTGGCTGTCTGGGACATAGGTCATGGATCTATTTTTTTTTTTTTTTTTTTGCTTTTTCCTACAAAGAATTACAAAAACTTGGATTTGGAAATTTGAGAAACATCAGATTCCTAATCTGATGTTTCTCAAGATTCCAGATCCAAGTTTTTGTGTTTCCATGGAAACATTAAGTAGTATTATGTTCTTGAACTATTCAAGTACAGTTTTTATGATCAATTGTTATTAAAATTTTGTCCAATTTTACGTTTTCAAGAACTACATTTTTGAAATTTTCAAGACAAGTACCTTCTTGAACTTTTCAAGAACAGTTTTTAAGAACAAATGTTCTTAAGATTTGTCTATAGTTTACGTTCATAAAATGTACTTGAGCTGTTCTTGAACACTTTAAGAGCAGTTCATGTGCAGTTCTTGAAACTTGTACATGAATAATAAAAGAACTTTTCTTGTTTTCATGCATTTTCATGTTTAAAAGAATCTCTTTATAGTTTAATAATAGAAATTGCTTTTGTCCTTGGCTGTAGATGGATTGAGAGAATTCTTACTTTTTTATAAAACGCAATTTTCCTAACCTTTCGGGCCGAAACAACCCAGGGTCGAAACAACAATGTTCAACGAAACGTTTCACAGATGTCTATACAACAGGAACGACCCACCCCAAAATCAGCTAGAAAGACACATTGTTAGAACAATATTACCAATATTCGTTAGAAATTTATCAAAGAGGATATTTTTGGGCGGATAAAAACCCGATATTTTGACTTTTGGCGCTCTGAAACTTCTACATTGTTTTGGATCGCAGGGAACCAGAAATAAACACTGTGTTCGTTTAGCTGCTTGTACCTAGTGCACAAGAAAACGCAAGCGAGAGTAAAGGCCGTACAAAAGACGCAATTAAAAAAAAGGAATACAATATTATGCACAGACTCTCCTGAACCTGTACTGTCACTTGCATCAGTACGTTTTCGCTTCATGCGACTGGAAAAAATATGAACAGTGACAACTCTGCTGGCCATGTGCCTCTGTTCAGACTATTGTTAGCCTCTATTGTTACAAATGCACCAGTTTTCAACCACTTAAGGATTTTTTGATTGTATTTAATCAAAAGCAGGAGTAAGAACTGTCTCTTTGCTTTATACAGGTTCAGGAAGCGTGGAAGCTCAGTGCTTAGTGCATTTACCTCTGGTGCTAGAGGTCCCAGGTTCGATCCCCGCTAAGGGTGAGGTTGGCGCCGTTAAAACGGTTTAAGCCCTCCAGTAAAATATTTTACTAACCGTTCCAAGGCGGTACTTCTTTTGTGGATCTTTAATGGGGTTTTTCTGTCTTGTGTTTGCTATGTCTTTGTGCACGTCTGTTTATATGTGTTTTGTGGTCACCTGCTTGGAAAGGGCTGACCTCTTGGCTCTCGTCTGTGGTGTCTAACCGTGAATTTGTCACTTTCCCATTGGTATCCTGGGTCAGGTGTGGTACTTGATTGTATCGATTCCTGATCTTTGCACCCTTACTTACTTTAACAATTTTGTTGCCGTCACTTGCTTGTGATGATTTGTGCCCTTGGCTTTTGAAAAAATTTCCACTCCACAATTAAAGGGCCATTGACCCTAGGCTTTGGCATGTAACACTGTGGATATGGTAGTTCCAAAAACCAAGTGAGTATGACCAGGAAATGCCACAATCACACATCAAGACCAACCCATGGCACCTTGAGGAAGAGGCAAAGAACAGTAACAGCAACATATTGTATGTTTGACTAGTGATCCTAGGTTGGCCTTCACATTAAAGTGCCAAACCGGTGAAACCAGCATTGTCATACTGTTGATTAAAACTATATGCAATGTACACATAGTGCTCCCATTGGTTCTATTGTAGGAGACACTGTATCTGTGCTGGTGGCCTCATGTAGCAGCACCTAATAGTTGGGGGTGTGCAGAAGCTGGTATGGCAATCAGGGAGTGTATAATGCTGTACATCATTATTGCATTGGCTTGCTGTCTTCTGTGTTGGAGAGTGGTCCAGGCAAGGATGGTTGATCATGGCAGTGACACTGGTAGTGTTGCAATAGTCACCAATCACAAATGGGAGTGCAGTGGCTCAGTGGTAGAGTGCTTGACTCGAGACCGAAGGGCTGCGGGTTCGAGCCACACCAGCATCACTGCGTTGTGTCCTTGAGCAAGACATATAATTCCTTGCTTAGTACTGGTTCAACCCAAGAAGACCCGTCCCAACATCACTGAAAAATTGTTGACTAGGACGTAAAGAATCAAATCAAACAAAAACTAATCACGAATCTTGCTGTTCACCACTGGACAGTGTCCACTTAGCTGATGTTGGTTGCCATGTGTGGGTCCTATATTGTGGCGGAAAATTCCACTTAAAGGCTTACAAATGTCTTGTAGCAGTGTCCTTGACATTCTTTGGGCACGTTGACAGATTTCTTCAAAGGAAGACTGTGGTGTTATTGGCCTTCCTGGTGATGATGTCAATGTGGGTGTTCCAGGACAGCGTGTTTGTAAAGGTGAGAGTAAGACCTAGGTACTTTATTATGTTCGTTTGTTTTAGTTGAATATTATGGATGGAGTACAAAGCGTTGGTAGTCTTCACTTGTTGGTAATCCTGGTCAGCTCACACTTATCAGAGTTCACACTCACACTTATCACAGTGATATGAGTTTGTCTGCAATTTGTGATTGTGGTATTTCCTGATCATATTCACTATTTTTGAAGTGCATTTGCCAGTTGTTCTCCTCTCCCGATCCTGTAACTTGTTAAGGTCGTCCTGTAATGACTATGCGTCTGTCTTGATGTTTTTGTACAATAAACAAGCATCTGTGAAGAGACGGCCTTGGTATTGACTTTGGATGACAGGTCGTTTACGTACACAAGGAACAGAAGGAGGCCTAGCACTGTACTCTGTTGCATGCCTGATGTGACGGGACTGAACTTGATGAATTGCTCTCCATAACTTTGGGTGTTCTGTCAGATAGGAAGCCATGCAGCAGAAGTTATGCTGTTGGTCACAAAGGATCTGTAATGGCTAGTCCTCAAAATTTTTTATCAGGTGACTGTACCTGTATGCTCGAGGACTTTGGAGCAAACAAATGTTAAAGATACCAGTCTGTAATTGGCAGGTTGGCTCTTATCTCCTTTTTTGCAAATTGGAGAGACCTTGATCTATATCTTACAAAGTATTTTCAAATGATGATACTAGCTATATAGGTTTATTTTGACATTATCAAAGTAAGATCAGGAATCGACACAATCAAGTGCCAAACCTGTCCCAGGATATCAAATGGGATAAACACATCACAAACAAGGGCCAAGAGACCACCCCTTTCTCTGCAGGTGACCGCAAGGCAGCAATGAACAGATGCGAAAGCATGACAAACACAAGACATAAATAACACAAATGATCCACAAAAGAAGTACCGCCTTGGAACGGTCAGTAAAAATATTTTCTGGAGGGTTTAAACCGGTTTCGCGGTGCACCAACCTCACCCTTAGTTCAGATGCAGATCAAGACACATAGCTGTTTGGTTTGCATGAAAGACCCCTAACTTATCCATGCAACATCTCCTAGAACATATAAATCAAACCTTACATTAAGGTCATCTACATTCAAAACTCTCTTGTCAATAAAATTTATTCTTTGACTGAACAATCAAATTTATGGGTTAAAAAGGTCAAGAAAACCACTAGTGTACTGGGTTATTCTTTTATAAACTCTGATCCAGTAAATGTGATCCCTTTATATAAAAAAAGTATATAACAACGGATACATGGCATTGCATTACATGAACAAGATTCTTCAATTCTCAACAGTTCTAAATTAGATTTTTACAAAAACATATACAATATTCAAACACGTGAACAGTATGTAGATAGTATAAGTTATACATGTATATCAGATAGATCAGTTTTGGCAAAAAATGGGAATCAGTGCTCATAAAAATCTGACTATAGAATATGGGTATATACACTGGTATCCCTAGACATGACAGGGTCTGTAAAGTTTGCAATACAGGATCAATAGGAAATGAGCAGCATTTCTTGTTAGAATGTCCAGCATATAAGTTTCTTTGGGAAGACTTTATTCTTAAATTGGAGAAAGTAGCCATAAATGGACCTACTCATATATGTTTTAATAATAGAAAATATTTTATGGTTTACTTAATAGTAAAAATGATATTATTGAAAAATCAATGATCAAATTTATGAGATCTTTGCTTAATATGCGAGAAACATTGATTTAACTGGAATGGCTAAATCCTCACCATTGCTCCCATGCCTTAAATTCCATTGCCGTTTGTAAATTATTTATCACGTTATATGTCTGCCATGACCATTCATTGTGGATGTGTTAGCGCAATAAATTCATTGTCATTGCCATTGTCACTCATGTAGCCAAGTGTCTGGTGAGTGCTTCAGGAACGTATGGTCCTTTGGTTAACAACTCCATCGGAACCTGGTGAACGTAAATGCATGAAAAGCGCCAGTCTACATGTATCCTCCCAGATTGTATTGATTGCCTAAAACCATGTTTGATCCTTATATCAAAAGGTCCTTTACCATATTTCGCGAATGTAAGTCTTTTATGCACTTTAGGGTAACCCTTTCTGCACCACGGAAAATCCAGATTATGAAGAAAATGTTCACAATACGATAATCGAGCCATCGCCATCTCTTGCAGACGAGGAAATTGTGTCCGTAAAAAACAATGTATGAAGACCCACATTATTGCTACACCAACACATTATAACAATGAACTGACACAAAGTAAAGTAAAAATTTACCCGGAGGCAAAATAAACCACAACTCATTTCCCTGGTGTCTGTTATTAGAGTTTTGTTATGATGACATTAGTTTTCGCGAGTTTTCTAAAAAATTATATCAAAACAAGATTGTTAGGCCCTATTTTAGGGGCTTCGATGTGTTGTGAATATTTACAACCTTATGTCTTATGTTATGGCTTCCCCCACAGTCTGCTATTTCCTCCTGCTGTCTGGTGTAGCTTTAAACACATGGTAGCACCTGGGGATGGCACAGGCACTTGATTCATAGAAAAAAGCCCCACCCACTATCAAATACATGTGCTAGATTCAAAGAAAAAAGCTTTTTTTATAGTGGGTGGGGCTTTTTTCTATGAATCAAGTGCCTGTGGTTAGAGCTTGACTGGTGCTAGATATCTGAGGTTCAATCCCTGCTCATGGAAATGTATCAGTGTAAGAACATGCTTTCCTTAGATTTAGCGTCATTTGCAGGGATGACGCTTGATAAGTTAAAATGTGTCGTCATTCGGATGGGAATGTTAGAAGGTCTGGATGGGGTATAATGATTAGTGAATAATGACCCTTTTTTATAATGAATAGTGAATAATGAGCCAAAAAATAATGAATAGTGAATAATGAGCCAAAATAATAATGAATAGTGAATAATGAGCGGTCCGTAGAATTATTCTGCTTCGAATCAGGTCTAGGAAAATCCCTGGCCTAAGATGGCGACTGACCTTTGAAACACACTCAACAAGACCTATTTACACTGGCCAATAATATTAAGGGTGCTTTTCTATAATATTTTTCGCTTGCTTTAGATAAAGTTCTACAAAATTCATCCCTTGCCGGACCAAGCCAGGGTGTTGCAGATTTTACTCACTAAGCGCCATCACTGACAAATGCAGAACTTGAATCTGTGACAAATGAGACGGCACGTAAGATTTTGGTACTTACCGCAGCCGGTAGCAGCAAATACTCAGGTTAGTCTGCTCTAATTCCCAGACTAACCAGAGACTTTGCTAATCGCATACACATAGTATAGATGTAGATGAAGACTCAGACCAAAAATTAGACCTCTTGACTCGCTGGATGTGTCAGCTTGGGCTTTTAAATGAGGCTGTTGCCCATTCAATAAGTACCTATCCCATGTGCTTGAATCCGGCAGTGGCGTATCCAGAGCAGGGATACAGACCAGGGATTTTTTTCGGGTGTCTCAGGGCCCTGTCCAAATGGCAAATGCCTACATTTTTTCCCAATTTGAACAAAAAATTTCCCATTTTATGTAAATCAATATAGTTTACAAATTGCCTTCATTTTCAATGGACTTTTAATCGAAATAAAGCATATGATCAGAAATAAGAGTGATTCAATGCAGTTTAAGTGTCCCTGTTTAAGAAAATACTATAAAACTGAATGAAGAAAATTTCCCAATTTCGGTAAAAATGCCGAAAATTTCCCAAAGCAAAAGGCCCTAGGGCCCCTTCCCAAAAAGGTTGAAAACATCCCAGCAGACTAACAATTTTGACTTAGGGAGGTCCACACTGGCAAAACTCAAAATTTAAAGAGAGGTATGGGCATTTTCTCCAACCTTTTGGGGGCCCAGCCCAAAAATTATGGGGCCAAGGGCTACTGGGCCCCTGTTAGTATTTTTCCCTGCAGATCGGGTTCAGGGAATTCCTTTGAACCCCTCTCCCTGCCCCCTGTTTTTTTTAATATCCTATGAAAATGAAATAATTTGGTCTCAGTGAGACCAAATTATTTCATTTCCATGGGATATTTAAAAAAAATGAGATAAAATCAGCAAAGCGAACACCCACACATTTATACATATTAACCCGCTTTCCAGAAATCCTGGATCCGCCCCTGATCCAGGGCTTGATTGTTGTTGTTTTTTCCAGATTGGTGTAGAACTTTGCATTTTAGAAACATGAAAGAAGAAATCTCTGGCGCTCTTGCGCAGCTTAAAGGTTAGTTTGAGTCATTGGTGTACTTTATTAACCTAAAATATTTGAACAACAGATTGGCCTGAGTAAATCTATGATTATGTAGTGTGAATCCGGATCAGATTGCTGAAGGTCAAGTTTTACACTATTTGCCAAACTTTTATGCTTTTACATGCCTTGATGTGCATCAGATTCTAGAAATGATATCGAATTTCATTGTTATTAAAGTTTGATGCAACCTGGTCCTGATGTTTATGAAAGGACATATACCATGGATTCAGTTCAAAGTTATTGTGACACCTTTCATGAACCTTAAGCTGTCACAATAACTTTGAACTGAACCCATGAACCCTTTAAATGAACCTCCAAAGAAAGGAAACTCGTGTCATATTTGTTTGTATAGTATCTTATATAGAATTCATTTAAATTTTAGGACACCATGATAACAAATTAATGCCAATTGTTTAATCATATTAACTGCTTTGTTGGATTGTAAAACGGAATAGTCAACTTAAACTTGGAATGAAGTAAACATGCCATAAAGATATGGATGCGCAGTCAATCACAGATACATAGTCATTACTGGCAAATAAATTCACTGTTTGAAGTACATGTATATTGCACATGCCAACCTGGGAGCCCAGTGGCTCAGTGGTAAAGTGCTTGTTTCGAGATTGAGGGGTTGTGGGTTTGAGCCTCACCAGTGTCACTGTGTTGTGTCCTTGAGCAAGACACATTAATCCTTGCTTAGAACTGGTTCAACCAAGGAAGATCCGTCCTGAAATAACTGAAAAATTGTTGACTAGGATGTAAAGAATCAAATCAAACAAAAAAAAACATGCCAGCCTGTGCAGTCTGGCCAGAGCCTTCACTACTTGGGTATGCAAAATAACCGTAAGGAAGTAGACGAGTGCTATGTCCAATACAATACCTCTATCCCCACTAGATAGCTGTGCATGCATGCTTTAAGGTATCCTTCAAAAAATTTCTTGTTTGCCGTCATCCGACCAACTCACTCTCAATGCCACCTACCCAAACTATTTTATGGCCGTTTCAGAGAAACAAATTTTAAAATTTCAGGTCTTAAAATTTTAGGTAGGGTAGGCACACATTTTTTTTTAATTATTTTTTTTTTTGGAAAAAAATATAATTGTATGCATTTTGAAAGGCATTTCGTCTTTCAAAATGCGTAAAATGATATATTTTCCAGAAAACCTGAAAAAAATCTAGGTTTCACCAGAGTTAATTTAGGCAGGGTCGGGTTACCCTAAACACAGTTTTTTTTTATTTTGGCCTAGTGTCTGTACTGAGACATTGTTTCTTGCAGCTTTGATTAGTGAACTTTGTAAGGAAGAGACTGTGAACTCTACCGTATGGCTAGACTTGTTAGATAAAGCAGTTCAACTTTGTGAGAACCTTCCACTGGCAAGTTCAAGTAAGGATAACAAAGGAACCCTTGTCTCTGAGGTACATTTAACATTTGATGGTATTAACCCTTAAAGCGCCAATCACGACTGCAGCAGACGACAACTTTTGTGACATCTTTCCTAGTTTTTGACAAAAATAAGGTTTGATATTTCATGAGAATCATCTGCCAGCAGACAATTCTCATGAATTATCATGCCTTATTTGTTATTTTCAAAAAGGGACTGTCGTCTGCTGCAAACTATAGGTGGCGCTTTAAGAGTTAAGAACTTTGCATGCTGGGTAATTTTGCATGTTTTTTGATATCTACTTATTATTTCCCGACACAAGTCAGAGGGATATAATTTTGGCTTCATCTATCCTTCTCTCTGTCCATTAAAGAGACTAGATCTGCAACTTTGAACATTTTTCGAAATTTTTATTTTCTTTTTAAATCATTTGTAAAAGTAGAATTAAGTTATGTTTTCACAATACATCTGTTCACTATAGCTGAAAACTGCACGGAAAAGTGAATTATCTTATAAAAACAGGTGTGTTTTTCTCTTGTTTGTAATTATTTGCATCCCTCCAATAATTATAGACAGCTTATCTTAACCTAAATACCGCTGTTTTGATACTGATAAGTTGTTAAGATTTACGAAATTGGTAAAATGTATACCTGAATTTTAGTTTTTTTTACTGTGTTCTTGAAAAATAGAAACATTAGTTCTAAAATTAAAAGATCAAAAGTTACAGACTATGCAGCTTTAAATAGTAAATTGAAGGGAGTGAAGAGTAAATCAATATATCATGCTAGCAAATTATTTGATCTTATGCTCTTGACCTCTTGGTCAAAATAATAAATTTCTGAAAGTGGTCATGTTGCATATCAGATCGAAGGGAATAAGTTAAACAAAATGCAATCAAAACTTTCAATGCATTTAACTGGTACCAAATCTTCGCCCTAGATTCTGCTGTTGTTGAAGTACAAGAAATGTTCAGCTCGCATGGAGGCCTTCTAACTAATACAATGTATCATCATGGAGATCAAACCAGAGGACCCTTTATGACTTGCTAACCATCAAGCATATTTATCTTTTCATTCTAGCTGGAGAGCAGTGCAGTTAGCCTGTGGAATTCTTCTGTTGCATTAAAGACAAAGGGAACAACATCTTCTGTATCAAATGCCAAAAGTAAGTTTTAAGACAATTTTAAGCTACAATTGAAGTAAAACCTGGGTAAAATGGCACTCAAAATTTACAAAACAATGGTCTTAATTGACAACTGGTAGCTTAATGGAGGTCAAAAGCATTGCAGAATGCTCCCCGTGGAGCATTCTGTAATACTTTTGACCTCCATTAAGCAATAATTGGTTTTGATAACCAATTTTCTGGCTGTTTGAGAGTGGCAGCTATACATGGGTTAAGTTTTAAGACAATTTTAAGCTACTTTTGAGAGGGGCAGTTGTACATAGGTTTACTGTTCATAATTGATAATGGCATTTTCCCAACAATGTAAATGGCATCCAATCCATGGGGCCGTCTAGTGAGTTTGCATAAAAAAACTGTAGCCCACTGCATTTTCAATTACCATTGAAAGTTTTGTTGGATTTGAAGAAAAATGTCCAAAGTTATGGCTTGTCATAGGGGTAGTGTCAGTGCATTGAGCCCTATGAAATCTTTATAGTGATGCTTTATCATCCTTATCAAAATATGAGTAGTATGTTATCTCATTTTTGTGGGGGTGTTGAACCTAGACATTTTTCCATCCAAAATGCTTAGATGGTATCTGGTTTGTGTAATCTGTAACTCCAACACTCTTCATTCCTTTCTATTCAAACTTTGCAAAATGATTGTTCACACATTGAGATGTGCACCTCCTATTTTGTGCACATTTGAAAGTATTTTCTGATTTTTAGGTATTTTGAACTTGGAAATTTTTCCCATCCAAAATGCTTAGGGGGTCACCGGGTGTCTGGTTTGTGTTATTTGTATTTCCAACAGTTTTTGTTCTTTTGTATTCTACTTTGCATAATGACTGTTCACACATTGAAGATGTTCACCTCCTATTTTGTGCACATTTCATGAATAACTTCTTATTTTGGGGGTTCTTGAACTTAGACATTTTTTCTTTTCAAAAATAGAAGGTGTCTGGTTTGCCAATAGAAGGTGTCTGGATTGTGTAATCTGTAAGTGTAACTACAGCAGTTTTTATTCTTTAATATTATTCAAACTTTGCATAATGATTGTTTATTCATTGAAGATATGCATCAAACTCGCGACCCCTTGATCTGCAGTCAGACTTGCATCTGTTGCCAGACACGTTACCGACTGCGCTATGCAGCCCGTTTCTGTAGACTGTAACTCCAGCATTTTATTACTTTATATTCAAACTTTGCATTATGATTGCTAACACTTTGAAGATGTGCACCTCATATTTTGTGCACATGTAATAATGTTATTATATTTTTGGGAGACTTGAACTTAGACATTATTACTTCTACACCACCTTTGGAGTGCTTACATTGTGTTATCTGTGTGTAATCTATTTTAAACTCCAACAATTTTCATTCCTTTATATCTTCGGTCGAGAGTCAAAACCTCATATCTTTGATTTTCACATTTTTCAGGAGAGTCAAAAAAATGAATAACTTTTGCTAGGAGTGTCCTATATTGCTGAAAGTCAGACAGGATTATATTTAGTAACTTCCAAATTCACTGTTATTGGTGTTTTGAACTTCCAATAAAGATTTCATGGTCATGATAAAGGGTTTCACTTGAGTTACGACATTTTGAGCATATTTTCGTGGTAATCCATCCAGTTACGACATTTTTAGCATCTTTTTCATGGCAAAACATCATATCTCGGTAAAATGAGCACCACAATAATGGTATCTTTCATAGATAGGATATTTTGAAGCATGCTTGATGCTTTTTAAGTAGGTTCTAATTGGTCTAGAGCTACAAGAATTTGACAGAATGTGCGCCATGCATTTGGTACTCCCGCGTTGACAAAAAGTTGTTTGGTAAAAATCAGAGTTAGGAGGTTTTGACTCCCGACCGACAATATTCAAACTTTGCATAATGAATGTTCACACAAAGAAGATGTGAATTGGGAAAGCAGGCCTAGAGCAGAGATTGGTCCTGTGACATATGAGTAACATTAGTAATGACTTCACGCCACTGGGAAGGGATAAAGGATGGAATGGAACCAGGAATGGAATTTCTGAACTTTATTTTCTAGATCTACACATTTTGGATTTGCAAACCCTTCATCAGGATAAAAGTGTAAATAAAATCACCACTGAAACATGCATACAGTAACAGGTCATGTGAGGTTATTGTTAAAATCCCAGACGTTTGAACAATGATGTTAGGTTGCTAAGCATTGTGGTGAATTTATTATATTATGTATAAATTCATTAATATTAAGAAACATTATGTAATAAATGATGTCCTTAATAATTTAATCGCAAAATCTTGACATTTTCATGCCAATAAAGCAGTTTCAAAGTAATTTTAGGGTCACATGATAAGTAGAGTCTAACAGGATCCAACTGATTCAATGTTGAAAAAGTGATGAGACCCCCAGCAAAGCCTTACATTTTGTCTCTTTACCTCAACTTGTTTAATAAGTTGAATAATACAGTACTCACATTATAAGATCCTCTCAAATTTATCTCATGGTCTGACCGAAGTGCTCACTAAAACATTATAAGTTCACTTGAGCCTTTTGTCATCAGCTCTGTCATATTATCAAAGTCTCAGGGTCTGGCTCATTAACTTTACCTACTCAGTGATTTTATTTGGCCATTTTTACGGCCTCATATGGGAGTCATTCCCAATCAAAAAATGGCCTTTATTTTCCCAATTTCATGTATTTTAGCACTTACTTTCCCAATTTTAATAAAATATTTTCCCAAATGTGAAGGAAAAGGTAGCTCCCTAAAATCCCAAATAAAATCACTGCTACTAGTGTGTCTGCTGATAACCTTTGCAAATAGTTTGGACCCAGATCAGGTTCGACAAAATGTCAGGCCTGATCTGGATCCAAACTGTTTGACACTCTGATGGTATTCCTGAAAGAATTTTTAGAAAAAAATAATTTGAAAAAAATCAGCAGACGACAAAAAAGCATGAAAATGAAAAATTACCCAGTAGATAAAGAGTAAACCCTTAATGCGGCAATCGCAACAAAAGTCGTCTGCTTTTCTCGTCTGCTGAAATGTTTAAGAAACCTCTATGGCAAACAGTGTGGAGTCACACTTTGGACCCAGATCAGACTGCTCCTATAGGAGCAGTCTGTTCTGGGTCCACGCTGTTTGCTTCTATACTTAATTCGTCAGTAATGCTAGGCAATTATTTGCAGCAGACGTCTTGAGCAGACGACATTTTCAGATGCATTTTTTTCTTGGCGCTTTAAGGGTTAATGTTTGTTTTCAGTACGTCACATAGCATTCTGTGGTCTATATCTCTCTGGGACATTGTGTGATGAAGAAAATGACAGTCACTGGAAAAGACAGGTGATGGTAGGTTCATTTGATTTCATCGCACTCTCTATATCTCAAACCCAAATAGCATGATGCATGATGTGCTTTACCCATTTTAACCCCTTCACTGCCTTACCCCGAGTCACGCTCGGGGTGAAAGTGTCTTCCTATACGCCACTACCCCGAGTGACGTTCGGGCTAAACACGTCGATGTTTATATGCTTGTTGTAAGCACGATAATTTTCATGGGACAAAACTCACTTATGCTAATCTGTTCCAGAATGAAAGAGTTACTTTTTCAAGATATTTCCCACCTTTCCCGAGAAAATATGGCGTCCATATGTTGATTGTTTACCGAGCCCAAGCAAAAAAAGACCTCTTTACGAAAAATTTTGCTGTTCAAACATGGCGTCTGATCGTAGGACTTTTAGGCAACGTTTTTCGGCCGCTGAATTCATTGCAGAGGTTCAGAATGACCCCAATAGTGGTGACAGTGACTTGTATTCAGACTCGGAAACAGAAAGCGAGGATTCTCAATCATTTACACCCTTGTTGCCTGTCGTTTTAGATGCACTGACTCAAAACAATGATATCATAAACGAAAGTAGACATTCTTCTTCATCCAAAAGTGAGATGCAGGATGAAAGTGACACTGATTATTCCCCTAGTGCCCAACCAAAACGTGCAAGAATAAATAATAACATGCCTAGGGGCCAGGGTAGGGGTAGGGCCAGGGGAAGAGGTCAATCTACTCCCATTACACCCAGTAGGGGGCGTGGCACAAGGGGTTGTGACGCAAGGGGGCGTGGCACAAGAGGACGTGGCAGAGGGCGCGGAACTGGTGCTTTAGTACAGCAAACTGTAATTTCTGCATGGACTGATGCAGGAATACAGCCCCCAAATGACATTCCCTTCTCTGGTAACCCAGGAATTACACAAGATTCTACTAACTTTGAGCCGATTGATTATTTTGAACTGTTTTTCGATGACGATATCATAAATCATTTGTGTATTCAAACAAACTTGTATGCAAAACAATTTCAGGATTCGAATAATCTCAAACAACATTCAAGAGTGCATTGCTGGACTGATATCACAAATGATGATATGAAACAGTTTCTAGCTATTGTCTTGCTGATGGGTATTGTACATCTACCTTCTATTGAAATGTACTGGACAACCAAGATTTTGTTCAATGTGCCAGTGTTCAATTTGCTGATGACTCGTAATAAATTTCAACTCATCCTGAAATTTCTACATTTTCATGATAACAGCAACTTACCAGCAAGGGATGATCCTAGCTATGACAGACTTTATAAGATAAGACCAGTGATCGATCATTTGTTTGAAAAATTTCAATCGGTTTACGAGCCCAGAAGGAGTATTTGTGTTGACGAAAGCCTCCTATTGTGGAAAGGCAGGTTGCTTTTCTGGCAATACATACCACTCAAACGTGCACAATTTGGGATCAAAGTATACTTGTGCTGTGAATCAGATGGTGGTATGAAGGGTAGTGGTGGTTACTGTTACAGGTTCAAAGTGTATGCTGGTAAAGATGACCCTGTGAATGAAATAAGGCCCATAATTCCTGATGATGCACATCATTTATCTATCAGTGAACTAATGGTGGTTTTTCTGATTGCACCACTTCTTGATAAATAGGGCTGTGGATCGTCAGGCAAGTGGCGATCCGATTCGATCCACGATTCATGAGTTACGATTCACAGATCGAACTGCGAGTCACTGACTCCTGTTATGAAACATCTATTATTAGGTCTATTTACTTAATAAATCATCCCTTTCTGTTAAACCAGAATAACCACATGTATACAGTTAGTTATCAAAGAAGATAAGACTACATTTCCACTCACGACTGTCAAGGCATGCAACACAAATCATAACTTTGATTTTATACCTTTCTGATCTTGGATAACCAGATATTCTGACAGGACATATGTGTTTTCAGTATAAGGCCATTTTCCTTTGTCTCGTAGTTCACACACAGACAACATGACCTGGGTCACGTAGGCCTAATCAGCTGTCATTTTGTCGGCAAAAAAAAGTTCAAAGAACCCTTTGAAATCTATTTGATAATTGACACTACTTTTGGCTCTGTTTATTTAATAGTACAATGTACCGATGAAATGTAACTTGGTGTGTTTTAACAGAATAGATTGGAATATATTATCAGCTGATTTTGGAATACATGTACTTTACTGTAAATTGCTGATAAAGGAGACAGCAAAACGTCACTACGTTGCGAGAAACAAAGGTATTTAAACGAGATAACTTCAATGGACCATTTTGTTAACAACTTCTTGTTTCAGTAAAAAAAAAAAAAAAAAAAAAAAAAAAAAAAAAAAAAAGATCGCGATCCGACGATTTCGGCAGTGACGAATATTCATACTCGATTTTTTATTCAGATCCGCGAATATCCGAGTACTCGGATACTCGCAGCAGCCCTATTGATAAAGGATACCATGTTTACACAGACAACTGGTACACTAGCCTGCGACTTTACTTGTACTTGAGAGAAAAGCAGACCCTTGCATGTGGTACTATCAGATCAAACCGCGGTATCCCAACACAGCTGACCGACCAAGACGCTGGTAGAACTGGTGACTCTTGCGCCTTGTTAGGAGATGACAAAATTGTGGCAACTAAGTACCACAGTACAAAAATTGTGTACTTACTTTCTACAATTCATGGACACAGTGAATTGATTGTCCATAATAGACGGCGAAATGGTACAATCAAACGGCCAAAAATATCGGCTCAATACAACAATAATATGGGGGGTGTAGACAAGCAAGATCAGCTAATCCAACCGTATGATTGTACACGCAAGTCTATGAAATGGACAAAAAAATTATTCTTTCATTTTATGCAAGTCAGTGCTTGCAATGCATTTATTTTAGCCTGCAAGGGCGGCTATGATAAACCATTTCTTCAATTTCTTGAGTCGGTCATAATGGCATGGGCATACAAGAACAATCAACCACCCGTTTTCAGTGACCCAGAGGACGTGGTTCGCTTGCGAGATAAGCATTTTCTAGAGGTTATTCCTCCCACTGATGGTAAGGAAAGGCCTACCAGGCTGTGTAAAGTGTGCCATAAGAAGGGCCTCAAGAGGAGAGTGGTGCGCTATCATTGCCCGGACTGCCCTTCAAAACCAGCACTATGTTAATCCCCATGCTTTCGCGCCTACCACACAAAAGTTATATACTGGAAGTAAAGGGTGCAAATTTTATGTTCTGTAACTTGACAAATGATAGACAAGTGCCACAGAGTGTAAAAAATGTTCAAAGCAAACTATTCTGACTATACTTGCAGTATTTTAGATTCCAATAGAAGTGTTGGCAACATTTTTTGGTCAAAATTTTGAAAAAAATAAATAAATTTGTACTTTCAGATGTTAAATAATTATTTTTATCACATGCTATCACTACAAAACCTTGTTGTAGACATTGCATTATATGTCTACAGCAAGCATTCCAAATTTGGTGTAAATCCCTCCACTAGTTATGATTGTGTATGAAATTATATGCAACAGTACAGAATCGCGTCAAAATAGCAAATTTCCCCCCGGCATATAGCGTGCATTTATTACGGCAGTGAAGGGGTTAAAGTGCAAAATGATCTTCCATCCTTGTCAATTGGAATAGACCATTTCCTATTTTAAGAGTGATTTGCATACTATTTCATTTCTATTTTAGTATTGAATTGAAATCCATGTAAATAAGCAGTGGAGACCCTGATAGCAGTTTGCTGATGTCCCAAAGATAGGATGCCAGGCTTACATGGGTTAAGGTGAAGTCAATTTTTTTTTTGTCCCATCTCTGTCAGAGAGGGGCCATAATTTTTGGTGCAGATACCATTGGTGTCAGCTTTTTGGGACCGTAAGGCCAAATAAAACAAGAAATATCTTTAAAAAAAGATATTCAGCTGCATTCAAGGGAGAATATACATTTAAAGTCCTGTTGTATTGGAAGATGTTTTTATTCACAGTAGATTGGCCATATATGAAGCATTAAAATCAATGGAGATCTATATATTCAGAAGATTTTATTTCTGAGGCGCCCAAACGTGCATTACTTTGTTCAGTAGCCAGACTGCTCACAGCAGAAGAAATGCAGGATAAAAATGTTTTTAGCTCACCTGAGCCGAAGGCTCATGGGTGAGCTAATAGTATACCAGTCACTCCATCGTCCGTTGGTCGTCCGTCCGTCAACAATTTCAAACATCTTCTCCTCTGAAACCACTGGGCCAGTTAAACTAAAAATTTCATATGGAGACTTCATAGGACGCGGGAACGAAAGTTTGTTCAAATGGTCCTGGTCACATGACCAAGATGGCCGCCACGCCCACATATGGTAAAAACCCTTAAAAAATCTTCGTCTCCAGAACCAGAAGGCCGATGACCTCAGACTTGGTATGTAGCATTAGGGATGTGGGGCCTACCAAGTTTGTTCAAATGATGACTCTAGGTTGACCTTGACCTACTTATCGTCAAGGTCAAGTTTGCTTCTAATGCATTTAAATGGGAATTTTTTGAAAAATTGATTTTTTTTAAAACTGTAAAGGCTTTAGTCATTATTCTCACTTGATATGTTTAACCTAATGAGGCAATGGCTATAAATAAGTTCCAAAAAGGTCAAGGTTGACCTTTGACCTTTCAGCAAAGTCGCTCATATTGGAGTCCCGTCGATATATGAGGGTCTGGATGGGGTATAATGATTAGTGAATAATGGCCCTTTTTTATAATGAATAGTGAATAATGAGCCAAAAAATTAATGAATAGTGAATAATGAGATCCTAAAAAATAATGAATAATCCTATTTTTTTAATGAATTGAAAAAAAATTAATGAATATATAGTGAATAGCCAGATTTCTTTGCCACCTTTCTTACCTATAATGGATAATTGGTCTTATTTTAATGAATAGCCCAAAATTTTAATGAGATGAATAATGGGGCTAAATTTTTAATGAATAGTGAATACCAGATCCCCCCCCCCCCCCATCCAGACCCTCATATATTAAAACATAGTTTTCTCACAAACCATTGGCCCAAATGAAATCAAATTTCATGCAAAGATTGCTTATGCTAAGTTAGCCAAAATTTATACAAAACATTTTGGTCACATGACCAAGACAGGGATTTTTTTCGGGTGTCTCAGGGGCCGTTATAAGGCCCCTGTCCCAATGGCAAATGCCAACATTTTTTCCCAATTTGCACAAAAAAAATCCCAATCAGAAGGTCGTTTTTATGTAAATCAATATACGTTAACAAATTGCCTTCATTTTCAATTGATTTAAATCAAAAATAAAGCATTTAATCAGGAATAAGAGTGATTTAATGCAGTTTTAGGGTCCCTGTTTAAGAAAATAATATAAAAATGGACAAAGAAATTTTCCCAATTTCAGTTAAAATGCCGAAAATTTCCCTGAGCAAAAGGCCCTAGGGCCCCTTCCCAAAAAGGTTGAAAAAATCCCTGCAAGATGGCCGCCATGCCCATATATGGTTAAAACCCTTTAAAAATCTTCTTCTCCAGAACCAGAAGACCGATGACCTTGGGACTTTGTATATAGCATTGGGGATGTAGGGCCTACCAAGTTTGTTCAGATGATGATCCTTAGTTGACCTTGACCTACTTAACGTCAAGGTGAAATTTGCTTCCTAAGGCATTTAAATGGGATTTTTTTTAGAAGTTGACTTTTTGAATACTGTTGAAGCCAAAGTCATTATTCTCACTTGATATGTTAAACCTAATGAGACAATGGCTATAAATAAGTTTCAAAGGTCAAGGTTGACCTTTAACTTTTCAGCCAAGGTCGCTCATATTGGAGTCTCATCAACACATTAAAACTTAGTTTCCTTAGAAACCACTGGGCCAATTGAACTCAAATTTCATATGAAGACTCCTTATGATAGGTTAGCCAAAATTTATACCAATTGTACTGGTCCCATGACCAAGATGGCCACCACGCCAATATATGGTAAAAACCCTTTAAATATCTTCTTCTCTGGAACCAAAAGGCAAATGGCCTTGGGACTTGGTATGTAGCATTTGGGATGTGGGCCCTACCAGATTTGCACAAATGATGAATCTAGGTTGACCTTGACCTACTTCAAGGTCAAATTTGATTCCTAATGCATTTATATGGGAAAAATCTTGAAATGTTCATTTTTCTATAACTGTTTAGGCCGATATCATAATACTTGCAAGAAATGTTTAACCTAATGAGACAACAGTTTTATATAAGTACCAAATGTCAAGCTGACCTTTGACCTTTTATCCAAGGCCAATCATTTGGACTGCCACATACCTATCTAAACGTCTTTTCCACAGAAATCATTGGACTGTTTGATGGAGTATTCATTAGATTTGTTTTAGGTCACTTGTCAAGTTGACCAAAATGGCCACAACCCCCATAAAACAAAATATGTTTCATTATAAGGCTTATAAGCCGTAGTTGATTCTTGACCTATTTTAACATTATGAAGGAGATCAGGTGAGCGCTTCAGGACCGTCAGGTCCTCTAGTTTAATCATAGCCCTGGAGAATGTAGATCTATATGATAGCTTCATTCCTAGCATGCTAGAAAAATTGTTGTCATCAGCTAGTTTGTTTTTCTTTTATGTGAGCTTTTATCAAAATACTATCGGTTTTATCTTCAGAGTGTCGAACGTTTTTAGACCATATCAGACCCAGTATTTTTTAGGGTCTGATTTGTGTCCAAACTGTTTTGCAAATGATACCAGCACAACATATTTAAGTAGTTGCAAGCAGGCAAAAGAATTATTAAGTTATCTTTGTGCCAATTAGTGTGTATAGCATTACACTTGATAAATATTGTTAGCTGTAATGTGATATAGAGAATACTAGGTGAGTGTCTTTTGATATCAAGTTTACCAGGCAAGGCTTTGAGAATGCTTGTTGACATCGCGAGGCTTGCTGAGCGATTCAACATGCGTTCTTAAAGCCGAGCATGGTAAACTTGATATCAAAAGACGCGAACCTGGTATTCTATTTATCAGTTTACCCATTGTTTAACTCTCTTTAAACTAGCGATTATGACGTAATTTTTGATTTTTGTGTTGATTCAGTGTCATTAGCGACGTCATTCAAAATGTGCAACGTCATCATGACCTGATAAAGGTGACATGCCGTGAGATAGGAAACGTTTATTAGGTTATGTTGAAACAATTCAGTTAATATTAGCGGTGACTGATAAATTTGGATATACTGCCATTCTTCAATGGAGAGAAAAGAAACATGATAAGCTAATCAGTGTTCTGGTCATTTCAATTCACACTTGCTCGCTTCTTGCTTCAATTATAGATAGGAATTCCAGCAGAAATGAGCGTGACGTTCATTGC
Source organism: Loripinus fragilis (assembly GCA_964019695.1). NCBI lineage: Eukaryota > Metazoa > Mollusca > Bivalvia > Lucinida > Lucinidae > Loripinus > Loripinus fragilis. The sequence continues at coordinate 86,091,102 of OZ026517.1, forward strand.
CTACAGTTTTTAAACCAATGACTGGGCTGGGATTTTAATCTGATCAGCGGTGTATTACAGTCTACTATTTTAATAGCTGGACTGTGTAAGAGTCTAGCTAGTTTAAGTTATTAACCAATGAGAACACTGTTTACTTGCTTTAAGATTGTTTCTGATTGGTGGATAATTTAGAGGAAGCTCAATCCTAGGCAGCTGCCGCTGAAAAATACCTGTGTATAGGGTAACCCCACCCTACCTAAATTTACTGGTGAAACCTAGATTTTTTTTTAGGTTTTCTTGAAAAATATAATTTTATGCATTTTGAAAGGCATTTCGCCTTTCAAAATGCATAAAGTTATATTTTTTCCCCAGTACAATTTTTTTAAAATAAAATATGTGTGCCTACTCTACCTAAAATTCACAGACCCGTTACTGGAAACACACTTATTTTTTTATCCCCCGACCCGAAAAGGATCGGGGGATATAGCGATCAGCCTGGCGTCCGTCCGTCTGTCCGTCTGTCCGTCTGTCCGTCCGTCTGTCCGTCCGTAGACAAAAGCTTGTGCGCTCAATAACTTTTATACCCTTTGAGATATTTTGATAATATTTGGTAGGCATGTATATCGGGTCAAGACGGTGTGTCGCGTGCAAGAATGGTTGCTCTCCCTTGCTGGCCTTTTGAGTTATCTCTCTTGAATGAACTTTATAAGGGGAAGCTTGTGCGCTCAATAACTTTTATACCCTTTGAGATATTTTGATAATATTTGGTAGGCATGTATATCGGGTCAAGATGGTGTGTCGCGTGCAAGAATGGTTGCTCTCCCTTGCTGGCCTTTTGAGTTATCTCTCTTGAATGAACTTTATAAGGGGAAGCTTGTGCGCTCAATAACTTTCATACCCTTTGAGATATTTTGATAATATTTGGTAGGCATGTATATCGGGTCAAGACGGTGTGTCGCGTGCAAGAATGGTTACTCTCCTTTAATGGACTTTTGAGCTATCTCCCTTGAGTGAAATTTAAATTTTATAGGGGGAAGCATGTGCACTTTATAACTTTAATACCCTTTGAGATATTTTGATAATATTTGGCATGCATGTATATCAGGTGAAGACGGTGTGTTGTGTGCAAGAATGGTTGCTCTCCTTTAATGTTTTTTGAGTTATCTCCCTTGAATGAACTTTATAGGGGGAAGCTTGTGCGCTCAATAACTTTAATATCCTTTGAGATATTTTGATAATATATGGTATATATGTATAATAGGTCAAGGGGGTGTCTTGCATTCAAGATTTGTTGTTCTCCCTTGCTGGACTTATAAGTTATCTCCCTTGAATGAACTTTATAGGAGGAAGCTTGTGAATTTAAAGGTAAAAATGAAGTCTCTACAGTCAGCCTTCCACTTTTGTTCGCAGTGACACTCAGTATTATCACATCAAATATATATACTAGGTTGGCTGCTTGTAACTGCATATCAATTACTTTTTGGTCGGGGGATCTGCCATCTCCTCTGATGGCTATTTTTTATTTGGTCTAAGCAATATATCAAGGAACAGTTGGCAGATTTTAATCAAATTTGCGTAGTTATAACATAGGGGGCATGATTGATGAGGAGTTTCTGTGACCTTGATCTACTGTTTTAAAATCTCTATTGGAACTGCATTAACTGCAGAATTAAGGTAGGGAGCGCAGTGGCTCAGTGGTAGAGTGCTTGACTCGAGACCGAAGGGCCGCGGGTTCGAGCCTCACCGGCGTCACTGCGTTGTGGTCCTTGATCAAGACACATTTATCCTAGCTTAGTACTGGTTCAACCCAGGAAGACCGTCCCGCATAACTGAAAGATTGTTGAGTGGACGTAAAGAACCAAATCAAACAAAACAAAGCAGAATTAAGGCTTAACTTGCATTGGTAGTGTCGGGTTACCCTTTCTCCTTAATCACTGTTTGGATTTCACCAAAGTGTACATGGATACAATTTAGAACCATGGCGGAAAGTTGATCACAATGTGAGAACAATGATCCATTTTTCAAGAAAATTGTTAGACATACATTGTGCTTGTAGGCATAGAATCACAAAATGTCAGATAGAATTCAACCAAATCTGCATGGATAAAATAATGGGCCATAATGAAAAGTTGATTAGGATTTAGTGACTTTCTGACTGAAATTCAAATTTAGCCTTGGAAAAAAATCAGACCCAGATTGTTGTACGGAGCACAGTGGCTCAGTGGTAGAGTGCTTGACTCGAGACCGAAGGGCCGCGGGTTCGAGCCTCACCGGCGTCACTGTGTTGTGTCCTTGAGCAAGAACATTAATCCTAGCTTAGTACTGGTTCAACCCAGGAAGACCTGTCCCTTTGTAACTGAAAGATTGTTGATGGGACGTAAAGAATCAAATCAAACAAAGACCCAGATTGTTTGGAAATGTTTATTTCTTGTGCACCATACACTGGTTTGGATGGTAGAGGACATCCTTTCCTCAAGGTTATAAGACTATTTTCATGCTTGACACAACTAAGCATGACACTTATCATGCTCATAAATGTTGATAAATTGTTGGAAGTTTAACATTCATGAGCATGACAAATACAACATCTGAGAATTTGAAAGCAAGAAAAGTCTTTAATTTTCAGTATTTTTTTGAGCTGTTGAAATTTCATGCTGTGAAGAGTTGGGCATGAAAAAAAAGTTTTATAACCTCAGACCTGTTTTTTCTGAAATCACAGCTATCCTTGATGCTACCTTTGATTCAAACTAGAGAGCTGAGAGTAGATTTATTCGTCAGGGGATGAAACTGCAACAAATTGCCTTTTTTTGTTTAGCTGTTGTATTCTTTAAAGGGTTCGTACAGGGTTCAAAAGTACTTGAATATAGAGGGCTCTCTTGAAAATTACATCAGCCTTGAAAACTACTGGGAAATGAAGGCCTTGAAAAGCCCTTTTGAAGGATTTACTTGTAACACTGTTTATGGATACCTAAATCAGTATAAAATTGAGCCACAATCTGTGAAAACCAGCCTTAATGACGAAGTCGTTAAATTTGAGTTAATTGTACACACTTAATTTTTGAAGTGTAAAGAAGTTATCCTGCAAATTTTATGAAGTTATTTCAATTATTTATGGAAATATGGTCTTTTGAAAATATACACTGTCTTAACTTTAACACGCAACGTCAGAAACGTCATGACGTTACTAATGACGTCAAAGTTAACTTCCTGATTTGCGGGTTTGTCATGTGCATGAAAAACATGCTATTACTTGCTAACTTACTTTTTTATTATCCTTAGCATGTGTGCAATAGAATTCGCAGAAAAGTTGACACTGATTCATTTTTGCCTTAAGTTTGCATGATCTGAAAACGACTGACCATACTTTAAAAATTCTGACAGTTGCTAAGGTTAAGTTGTTGCCATGGAAACATATGGCATGAAAACGAAGAAATTTAATCAGAAATAATTGCCAATTTTATTCTACTATCCATCTGAATAGGTTTTAAGACAATATTGGAACATGTCAAATTTCTTATTTTTTTGTGTTTTTCAAATGATTTTTACATAAAAAGTCCTAAATGTCATTAAGGCAGGTTTTCACAGATCGTGGCTTAATTGTTTTGCCTTGATTTGGTGCAGAATATACTGCACCAAATTAAGGCATAACTTTTATACAGTAAAACCTGTGTAAAACGACCACTCAAAAATGGACAAAACAAAGATCTTAATGACAAATGGTAGCATAATGAAGATTTAAAGTATTGCAGAATGCTCCCTTGGAGAATGCTTGGAGCATTCTGCAATACTTTTGACCTGCATTAAGTGATAATTGGTCTTGAAAACCAATTTTCAGTCTTTTTGAGAGTGGCCGTTTTACACAGGTTTTACTGTACTTAATTTCTAATATTAACTTTCTCATTTTTGGAGGTAGAATTTTAATGTGTAAATCAGTATTTTTCATAATCTTGTAGTCCTTGAAAACAGAAGGAGAGTCTTTTAGAAGTCTTTGAAAAGTCCTAGAATTTTTCACCACCAGCCTGTATGATCTCTGTTTTTATTGACCAGTACAGTGCAAGGGGTATGGCAGTACTTATTATTGTCCTTCTTCATTTAAGATGGGTTTGAAAACCGGAAGAGCATGGCTGGGTAAATAAATGTTAATAGAATTTTGTGCTTGTTGTTGAATTTTGTGCAAGTTGAATTATTTTGTTTAACAGTTGAATTACATGTTAGCAATGTTCTGCAAGCCTGACATTTTTGGGTGTCACTTTTGACCCCAGGTTTGAAATGTTTGGTGTCACGAGACAATTTAAGGGAGTCTTCCTTTTTATCAATACTCATTATCCCTTTCTATTCTCTAATTGACCCTTGTTCTACTTTTGCAAACTGGATAAGGGTATCTGAGATTTTACCCTGGGATAGAAAAGCTTATCTTACCCATGCTATCTTACCCAGGATGTCACATGAGGGCTACATACGTTGGTTGTATTGGAACTCACACACATGGCCTTCTAGTGACCGCATTGCTATGTTACAATGACGTCATCATGTGAAATTGCATCTTAGCCCATTCAGGGACATCTGGAAGCTTATTTTGAAATAATTGGAGAGAAAGAAAAATAATCCATTATTCGTGTGAGGGTAGGTTAGAAAATCCTGCCCTTGGGATCACCATTTGTCATCACAAGCAAAGCCTCGTGATGACAAACGGTGATCCTTGGAACAGATTTTTCTATCCTAGCCTCACACTCATGATGGATTCTTATATTATCTCGTAAGCTTGTCCTTTGTTTTATGTTTCAGTAAGTCTGGATGAGATACTGAGGCAGGTTACTAAGGGTGTTGTGCTATCTTACCCAGGACGTCAAGTGACGTCATCATTTGAAATTGCATTTTAGCGCATTCAGGAACGTCTGGAAGCTTATTTTAAAGATAAAAAAAACAGTGGTGAGCAAGAAAAGAATCTATTATTCGTGTGAGGGTAGGATAGAAAAATCCATCCCTTGGGATTACCGTTTGTCATAACTTGATCAAGTAAGTCAGGGCTGTGGAAATACCATGCCCGACTTGTCCGACCTGGTCCCATTTCATTCAGGACAAGTTATAAATTTCCAATTTACTTGTCCTAGGACAAGTACAAAATTTGCATAAAGTTAATTTTTTGTATTTCATATTTAGATTAATTATTATGAGTTCACATGTTGCATTGAAAACAGTGTGGATCCTGATCAGCTGGCTTCTTCAGAAGCCAGATGACCTGGACCTACACTGTTTACAAGAGAGTTGATATACTGTTTTGGAAAGTGAAAATTGTTTAAGCACAGAGAGGTATAAGCTAATCTTTACTATCGGACAAGTAAAATTTTCTTTGGACAAGTACATTATGGCCATTAACTTGTCCCTGGACAAGTAGAAAATTTTACTATTTCCACACCTCTGCCTAAGTGTGATCCTCGGGACGGATTTTTCTATTCTAGCCTCACACTCATGATAGATTATCATACCCCCCTACAAACAAATTACCATGTTGATGAGGCAGGTGTTCACTAGGAAATCAGTCGTCACAAACTACACTTCAATTTTTGACGGCTCATATTAGAACTTTTAAAGTCTTTTTCTGACAGTATATGGCTATAGAATATTAAAACAAGCTTGTTTCTGACCATCCTTAGTAACCCACGTGTGACACATTCCATTTCTCTTCATACACCATAGGTTAAGATAAACAAAATTTTGGAATATTTTTTTAACAGATGTTTTGGGTGCTCAAAAGAACCGTCTCATTGAGACGGTTCTTTTGAGTACCCATAACATATGTTTTTATTGAGAAATAAGAAAATTATTTTTTTGGGTACACACTCTTAACTAAAGGCCTGATACACTCTCTGCTGCTGCTTTCAGAGGGATGGATGAAATTAGCTTCACTTGAGGCAAATTTGGGTGGAGGTCGGGGCCTTTTAGTCTATCCCATTCTTCTTTTCCCTCTCTTCTTTCTCTCAGATTCTCTCTCTGGAAGGCATTGTGACATGACTGAAATATTGTTGACTGGTACGTTAAGCCTCAACTCAATCAAATACATAAAATTCCATAGGTATATAGACATTGTCAGCCAGGATGTCATCATCGACAACATTTATCATACATGATCTTCACTGTGGTCATACCACTACGGCAATTTGGGTCTCGTCACTTATTTCGGTGTTAAAGTAATTTTCTCATCATGTTCAATTTCTTCATTTAATCACAGATAAACGTCCCAAAATGCTTGGGTTCCGATAGATTTTTGTTCATCAAATTCACATTGTATCTTTTAGCTTTAAAATTATATGAAAACTTTAAAGTTTGATGTCTAGGCATGAAATAACTAATTACGGTTTCGTCATCGTGGATAATTAATCAATGACGAAACTGTATAATTATGACTAAACCGTAATTGACATTTTTTTAATATAACTGTAAAAAAGCACATTCAAAATCTGATTTTATCTCCGTTTTGGCAAGACCACACAGAGGTTGTTAACTAGAGGATGCAATCTCGAAGCAAACATATTCGAAAGTTCTCATTTTTGTCAGCATTTATTTGAAGGTGATTTTACTATAACACCGGAGTGGTTGATGAGACCCAAATTACCGTAGTGGTATGACTACAGTGATCTTGTCATCCATATTGTCATTATCTGTGTTATTAATTGTCATCAAGATCCATGTCATCATCCACATTTTTCATAGTCCCTCTCTTGCTCTGCCATGGGCTCTTATCCAAAGGCCTTCTATAATAGACTCAATCAGGCTTCCAGATAAGAGTTCATATAGGAAAAATTATTTTCTTTATTTCTCATCTAAAACATATGTTGTGGGTACTCAAAAGAACCGTCTCAATGAGACGGTTCTTTTGAGCATCCAAAACACATGTTTAAACTATTGGGTTTCGAAAATAAATAAAATTTTACACAAATAAAATTTCCTTATCTAATCTCTTTATCATTTTCTATCTCAGGCAAGTTACTGCTGTCGCTTTTACAAGTCACATGTGTATTAAACCATGTTTTTTTTCGCCCTTGGTACTTAAAGGGAATATTACCAGGCATAAAACAATAAGAATGTTAAAATTCCATCCTATCACAGCATTTGTGAAAATGTTTACAAACTTCAAAAAATATTTTTTATTAGGGTTTTTTGGTTTAAATATATTTTTCTAATGAATTTCAAATCTACCTATTTGATAAAATGTCATTGCCAAAAAACAGTGTCTCACTTGAAGGGCTATACTGCAGTAGTAGGTGAGTGAAGAATCTTGAGAACAAGTGCAAATGCAATTTAACCCTTTACTCCATAACGCCTTTTGATGCCTTTGAAATATCATGTATTTGAAAATATTATAGAAAGCAGAGCATTTGCTCTTTTGGAGCAAATGCTTTTGGAGCAAATTCTCCATTTTCCATAATATTTTCAAAAGTTTTCAAAACTTTAACTTAAGTTTTTCTTCAATATTTTCAATGTTGTCTAAAAATAGAAAAAGGTGTCATAATTTTAAAAATAACCTATAGAGTAAAGGGTTAACTGGAAAAGTTGTTCTTTTTCTTACAGACATAATTTTTACTGGGGAGGACCCCGATCCTCTTCAAGATTAAAAATTAAGTGATTTATTTTTCAATCCAACACTGCTCAGTTCATCTAGGGGTAAACAACAAGGGTAATTCTCTATTGAATCTGATAAATGGGCTATAATTTTTTTGGCTAAGGATTCCCTGCACCCCTTTCATACCCTTTCATAACTGGGATCCCATAAAATATTAGAGAATTTGACGTTAATTTGCTCTTTATTTTTGTTAGAATTACAATGAAACAACTTTATTTTGCCTAAAATAGCCTTTATAAAAAACCTTGAATTTCATGAGAGTCTTCTTGGGGGCTTCCTGTTGTTGTTTCTGTCGGCTACATGTTCCATGCTTGCTAGTTTGTTATAGAATTGTTGAGTTTCAGTCTTGATTTCATCTAATTGGTCCTTGTAATCTTGAGTTTTAGTCTTGATTTCATTTAATTGGTTCTTGTAATCTTGAGTTTCAGTCTTGATTTCATCTAATTGGTCCTTGTAATCTTGAGTTTCAGCCTTGATTTCATCTAATTGGTCCTTGTAATCTTGAGTTTCAGTCTTGATTTCATCTAATTGGTACTTGTAATCTTGAGTTTCAGTCTTGATTTCATCTAATTGGTCCTTGTAATTTTTCTGCCAGATTTTCATTTCAGAAATTTCCTTGGTCATTCTAGATATTGACTCACCATGGCCATGATGGACGTTCATTGTATCTCGACTCCTAGCTTGACTTAAAGCTTTTTCACTTGCAAAGCCTTTTCTTGCGTATTTAATCAGTTGTTCCAGTTCAGTTTTAAGATCTTTTACATCTGCTACTGAATCATATAAAAGCTTGAACATTTCATTTGTTGATGTTTCTACAAGGTCTGTTTTATTCAAAGCATCCTGTTGCCTGTTTATGGATAGTTCAGAAATTATTGTGAAGATGTAGTCTATATCCTGTTTAAGTCCATTGATAATCTTGCTTAACCCATGAACTTTGAAATTTAGATCATACATGACAAGCTTTTGAGTGTTACAAATCACAATTGAACAGAAAAACAGTAGCGTTAGGTATTTCCACTTCATTATGATGGCAAGTAAACTCTGTCTTAAAAAAGTTCAAACTCTATGTTACACAAGATTTTCTAAAACATGGAATTTACTTTTATATATTGAATGTGAAATTTACAAGAATACAATAATATGACTGGTATACGAAACATGAACTTATTGATTGATTTTTAAAAAATTTTGAGAATAGGTGTTATACATGTAGCTTAATTCTCAAAACATCCAATACATTAATTAAATTAGGGGATAACTGTATTCAAAATTTTCATTTGGGGAGGTATATCGTCGGATATACAGTCGGAAATTTACGCGTCGCCATAAAACGTGATTTACAAACGTATATCCGACGATATACCTCCCCAAATGAAAATTTTGAATATGGTTATCCCCATTCTAATCCACTATTTAAAAAGACAGTGAAAATGTACTTTGTTGGGCCTATACGTCCAGCGGCTGCCAGCTGCATAAAACCGCTTGCCAGCTGCATATATTCACTTGTCAACCAATGAAAAGCGACGTTACGTAATGACGTCGGGTTTCCAACAGTATATCGCAGGATATACCGTCGCAAATTTATGACGTTATCCAATCAGACGTCGCGTTGCTTTTGCAAGTGCATTAGAATAACCTATAAGCTTCAGCTCATCGGTGGTGAAATGACCCTTTTTCATGTAATATTTGAATTTATTGCATGGGTGTGGAAATACAAAGCCCAACTGATCATGTTCATTGTCCGATTGGTTTCACCTTCAACCCTTTACTCCCTAGGATATTTTTAGATCTAGATATTATTTTCTATTTTTAGACAATATTGAAAAAAATTCAACAAAAATTTAAGTTAAGTTTTGAATACTTTACAAAATATTATGGAAAATGGAGCATTTGCTCCAAAAGAGCGAATGCTCCATTTTCCATAAAATTTTCAAATACATGATATTTGAAAGGCGTCAAAAGGCGTTATTATGGAGTAAAGGGTTAACTTGCTTAATAAATTACTATGGTAAATCAGTCTGATTTCCAACCAGTCCACTTCGTGTACATGGATGGATTAATTATTATAAACTCTCACAGTGTTCAGAAAACAGTATGGATCCTGATCAGTTACCAGCTGATCAGGATCTACTCTGTTTTACCTGGTTACTATTGTTTTCAAAAAAAAGTTTATAGATATTGTTTCAGAACAGTTATTTGTGCATGATCTGTTCTTGGGAACAAGTTAAATTTTCTCAGGACAAGTATATTATGGCAATTTACTTGTCCTGTGTCAAATTTAATAACCGGTATGCTATTTCCTTATCCCTTTCAGACAAATACTTAATGTATCCTTGTAATGATCACATTCTTTATTTAAATGTAAATTTCTGATTTTAAAAATCTTGCACTTATGCCACATATAACGTACTGCAGACTTTTGAGGTACAGTACTACAGAATTAAATGTTAACCCTTAAAGCGCCAATCACGACTGCAGCAGACGACAAATTTTGCGACACCTTTCTTAATTTTTGAAAAAAATAAGGTATGATATTTCATGAGAATTGTCTGCCGACAGACAATTCTCATGAAATATCATGCCTTATTTGTTATTTTTGAAAAAGCGGCAAAATTGAAATTGTCGTCTGCTGCAAATTATAGGTGGCGCTTTAAGGGTTAATTTGTTGTACTTTATAATTTATATATTTCAGCTATTTGGTCCCTGTATTGCCACGTGGTATGCAATGTCCGGGTCTCTTGTTAAGCTAACGGAGATAGGAACCAGTTGCAGGCGAGGCTAGACAAGGACCTAATAATTGAATGATATCCTGTTTAACTGACAACTTTGATTGTCTGCTGCTAATATTTGCAAACATTTTGGACACAGATCAGGTCTGGCAAAATGTCAGGCCTGATCTGGATCCAAACTGTTTGACACTCTGATTTTTCTCCTGAAAGAATATTTTTGGAAAAAAAATAGCAGATGACAAAAAAATATGCAAAATTACCCAGCATGCAAAGTATTGGTGTCAATGTTAACCTACAATTTGTAGCTAACGACAATATCAAATTTTGCCACTTTTTCAAAAATAACAAATAAGGCATGATATTTCTTGTGAATTGTCTGCTGGCAGACAATTCTCATGAAATATCATACCTTAATTTTTTTTTAAATTAGGGAAGATGTCGCAAAATTTGTCGTCTGCTGCAGTCGTGATTGGCGCTTTAAGGGTTAAGGCCAGAATTTTTTTATAAGTTGATACTGTAATTTTCCAGAAAGTAGAAAAAAAAAATAAAAAAAAGATCTAAAATTATTTTTTGTATTTTATCCTCCTACTCTATAAATATTATTTGTTTTGTTGAAAAAAAAAATAAAATATTTTTGAGGATATGTCTGGTTATTTTTGTTAAAGTGATTGTCCTGTCCAGATTTTTAGGAAAGTGATGAAATATTTAAAGATTTAATACAGTCGACTGTTGGTTTACCTCAATTACGAGCTTTACTTTTGTTCTGGAGTTATTAAAAAAAGCTCTTAAAAATATAATAAAAGCTCTTAGAAATAAAATAAAGCCCTGAAAATGACCAGTCAACTGGTCATTTTCAGAGCTTTTTTTTTTCATCCCCGACCCTAAATCAGAAAAAAATTCCCGTAAATCAACTTACTAATAAAAAGTATTCTGGCCTAACTTTTGACTGCAGTAGACAATGTTTAAAGTATGTGTATTTGGTTTCTTAACTTTTTCCTTGCTAGGGATGACTTTTGTCATGTTCTGATATTCTTTGCAAACAGTTTGGACCCAGATCAGGACCCACAGAACATCAGTAATGATCTGGATCCAAACTGTTTGATAGTCTGATAGTGTTCTTGAACTGATTTTTCACAAATGGTCATTTTGAAAAAAGTCAGCAGACGACAACAGAAGCATGACAAATTACCCAGCACGCAAAGAGTTAAAGCAGGAACAAATTGCTGTTAAACGTTGTTGACTGTTTCCTATATTAAGTGTTTCCACTTTAGGGACTTGGTTAAACCTGGATATATGTATCTTCAGGAATTTTTGTGCAAATTTGGGAAGGGGCCTTAGGGCCTTTCAAATTGGGAAAAGTAGCACAGTAAACCCCTAAATTGGGAAATTTGTTATAGTGCACAGTCATTTTTGGTCAATAAAAACAAATAAACAAATTAGCTATTACATATACTATTGCCATTAAATTGAAGGAGAACGCCACCATGTAGCATGTGTACATGTGTGTTGACTGAATGAAAATCCCAATCTTCAAAAAAAAAATTCTTATCTTTTTTTTAGCTCACCTGAGCCGAAGGCTCATGGGTGAACTAATAGTATACCAGTCACTCTGGCGTCCGTCCGTCGTCCATCGTCTGTCGTCCGTCGTCCGTCCGTCCACAATTTCAAACATCTTCTCCTCTGAAACCACTGGGCCAATTGAACTCAAATTTCATATGGAGACTCCTTAGGATGGGGGAACAAAAGTTTGTTCAAATGGTCCTGGTCACATGACCAAGATGGCCGCCATGCCCATATATGGTAAAAACCCTTTAAAAATCTTCTTCTCCAGAACCAGAAGGCCGATGACCTCAGGACTTGGTATGTGGCATTGGGGATGTGGGGCCTACCAAGTTTGTTCAAATGATGATCCTAGGTTGACCTTGACCTACTTAACGTCAAGGTCAAATTTGCTTTATAATGCATTTAAATGGGAAATTTTTTGAAAAGTTGATTTTTTTGAAAACTGTAGAAGCCTTAGTCATTATTCTCACTTGACATGTTTAACCTAATGAGACAATGGCTATAAATAAGTTCCAAAAGTCAAGGTTGACCTTTGACCTTTCAGCTAAGTCGCTCATATTGGAGTCCCATTAATATATTAAAACATAGTTTTCTCACAAACCCTTGGCCCAATTGAACTCAAATTTCATGTAAAGACTCCTTATGATAAGTTAGCCAAATTTTATACAAAATATCTTGGTCACATGACCAAGATGGCCGCCACGCCCATATATGGTAAAAACCCTTTAAAAATCTTCTTCTCCAGAACCGGAAAGCTAATGACCTTGAGACTTGGTATGTAGCATTGGGGATGTGGGGCCTACCAAGTTTGTTCAAATGAAAAACCTAAGTTGACCTTGACCTACTTAACTTCAAGGTCAAATTTGCTATCTTATGCATTTAAATGGGATTTTTTTGTGAAAAGTTGATTTTTTGAATACTATTGAAGCCAAAGTCATTACTCTCACTTGATATGTTACACCTAATGAGACAATACCATAAATAAGTTTCAAAGGTCAAGGTTGACCTAACCTTTACTTTTTCAGCCAAGGTCACTCATATTGGAGTCCTATCAACACATTAAAACATAGTTTCCTCAGAAACCACCAGGCCAATGGAACTCAAATTTCTAATGCAGACTCCTTATGATAAGTTAGCCAAAATTTTTACCAGTTGTACTGGTCACATGATCAAGATGGCCACCACGCCAATATATGGTAAAAACCCTTAAATATCTTCTTCTTCTTTGGAACAAAAAGGCCAATGGCCTTGGGACTTGGTATGTAGCATTGGGGATGTGGGCCCTACCAGATTTGCACAAATGATGAATCTATGTTGACCGTCAAGAACAAATTTGATTCCTAATGCATTTATATTTCTATACCTGTAACTGTTTAAGCCGAAATCATAATACTTGCAAGGAAATGTTTAACCTAATGAGACAATGGTTTTATATAAGTACCAAATGTCAAGCTGACCTGTGACCTTTTATCCAAGGCACTCATTTGGACTGCCATATATCTATCTAAACATCTTTTTCTCAGAAATCACTGGGCTGTTTGATGGAGTATTCATAAGATTGTGTAGGTCACTTGACCCAAATGGCTGCACCACTCATATATGGTAAAACAAAATATGTTTCATTATAAGCTGTAGTGACCTTGACCTATTTTAACATTATTAAGGAGATCAGGTGAGCGCCTCAGGACCTTCAGGTCCTCTAGTTTAAGATTGGGATTTTTTTTTCATAATTGGGAAAAAAGGTCAGCTAAATTCCATTAGGAATGGGGCCAAATTTCGGCCCCTGAGAACACAAAAAAAAATCCCTGATCCTGTTTTGAAAACAGTGTAGATCAAGATCAGTTGGCTTCTGAGAAGCCAGCAGATCTTGATCCACAATGTTTTCCACTTGGCTTGTAAAGCTGGAATCCTGTTACATACAGTAAAACCTGTCTTAAGGGGCCACTCAAAATTAGACAAAACAAAGGTCTTAAAGACAAATGGTAGCTAAATGAAGGTCGAAAGTATTGCAGAATGCTCCCTTGGAGCATTCTGCAATACTTTTGACCTTCATTAAGTGAAAATCTGTCTTGAAAACCAACTTTGGTCTTCTTTTTGAGTGGCTTCTTAAGACAGGTTTTACCGTATTTAATCAGATGAGAGTTGGGGTAGAGGGTAGAAAGTAGAGGAAATTCAAGTTTTGGAATGAATATGACATTTATTTCATTGAGTATAGTGGAAAATGTATATTAAATGAGAAGCAAATGAAATAGATGTGTTTATTCATGTTTTTGCTTCAAAAGATAAAATGTTCCTTACGATCCATTCCAATTATGAAAACATGGGTGAAAGTTTTCAGGATTAATCCTGAATTCAGGATTTTGAGGTTGACTTCCATAGAAAGTCAGCCTCAAAATGCTGAATTAGGGAGATTATGATAGCTTCTCTGATTAATTTTCAGATTATTTAAACACAATTAACCATTTAAACATGAAATTATTCATTTTTGTAGGCATCCTGCAAGTTTAAAAATATTTGTTTGTGGCCGTGTTCCTTGGCTGTACCAGTACTAGCCGGGTGGGTTTATCCTTTTTGTGGTTCTTTGTCCAGGAACTCCCGAAGGCTCAACCGGCAGTGGTTCTGGTTTTAAAGCGTCTCAGAAGACGGGGCAACAGCTTAAAGTCTCATCGGACAGACTGGAAGAAGCCGGGAATCGAACCTGCGACCGTTTGAATCTCTTAAGTTCAGGATTCTTTCACCCATGTGAAAATGAATACCCACATTTTATGTTTTGATTTAAAAAGCGCATCAGCATTTATATATAATGTATGATCTTTTTATAATGATGGCAGCTTAACCCTTATCCCACCAATATTTTTGGTCCTGAAAGCGATCAGGATTCCATGAAAAAATCTAGCCTAAAGTGCATTTGAATATATGCAGCAGATGTAAAAAGCAGATAACATTTTCAAGACAAAAAAACTATAGTGGCAGGATGAGGGTTAATAGAAGCCAAATTTTGTTTTGTTTGTTTTGTTGCTTTATGTCCCAGGGAACAGCTATAGTCATGGCGGGACTGTGAGTTCACCTAACCAGTACTTCTTGCACATTCTTTTGTCTGTAACTAACAATAACCCTTCTTGAATTATTCAGCGGAAGGGAGGAAAATGAGCTTAGAAATTATTTCTCATGATCAATCTCCACAAAAGTATGGGACCGGGCCGGGATTTAAGTGTTGCGAGTTCTATCCCGGCCCGGTCCCATACTTTCGTGGAGATTGAGAAGCCAAATGGTATATTAATTGTTCAAAATTGTATCTATGCAAGAAAGGGTCTTTCACATACAAACTTAGCTTTTGTCTTACAGGGGACGTCATTGATTTTTCCAAATGCTGGAGCACCTGAATACAACTGTACACAGTCTTCATTCCCTGCATCGTTTGGTTCACCATGTCTCCAAAAATCAGCATTTACATTTTTTGAGCTTTTTTGCCACAGGAAGATTCCTTCAATATATTTGTCATTAGCACCTACCCAAAAGGTCTCTCCATGAAATGACTTATGGCCAGCAACAAACTGAATCTCACTTGCATAATTTAACTCTACCATGTAGCTGTTTTCAGACTTGCAGGCTGCCAATGCTTCATCCCATGATAGTGTATTGGATGCAAACATATAGCAGTGAGAATCAAAGCTTTCCCATCCTTCGACTTCCTCACAAGGAAACAGCTTGTTAAATTTTTCATTTGTCTTTTGAATTATTTGATCTATGATTGATTTCAGGCTTGTGTCATTGATGGCAAGGTCATGCAACATAGCAAGATTATTCCCAATTCCAGCTTGATTTTCAGTTACGCTTTCTCTTAAGACCTGGGTTATGTTTTCCAAGTTTCTTTGACACTTTTGATTTTCTTCTTGAAGCTGAAGCTGCCCACTTTCTAATTGGTCGATTTTCTCTTTCATCAGTTCTAATTGGTTGATTTTCTCTTTCATCAGCTCTAATTGGTCGATTTTCTCTTTCATCAGTTCTAATTGGTCAATTTTCTCTTTCATCGGTTCTAATTGGTCGATTTTATCTTTCATCTGTATTGTCTCTGCTCTAATACTGTTTTGGAATTCCAAATGACTCTTTGTAAGGTCTCCCACTGATTCTTGATAGGAATTTGTAAGATTTTTCACTGATTCACGCTGAAACTGTTTCTCTGCTTTCATCCCCATTTTAACATATAAAACCAGATGCTCAACTTCTGATTTCAAGTCTTGAACATCTCTAACGGTTTCATTTACATGCTGCAGTACACTGTCTGTTGTTGTAAATTCATCATAAGCTGTGTCTGTTCCATTCTCATGCCCATCAATCAGTGTGCTAGATAAAGCTTTCATTATTTCATCCACATCACTTTGCAGAACACTGGTTATTCTGTTCAACCTGTTGAATTTCATGTTAAGGTGTCGTATAGCGGGATTTTGAGCCCCACTGACACTAATCCACATACATGCATACACTATCAGCCCTGTTAAAACAAATGAATCCATTTTAAAATATTTTGTAGTTTTAGATTTTCTTCAGAGTTTTGACAACAAATGTTTGTAAAATTGGTCCAGCATCTGAGATATTATGCACCAATTAAAATGTATTTGAGTGACAACGAATGAAAGAGGCCGGTCTTATATAGTCTGGTCAACTATAGTATTCCCATGCTGAATTAAAACTTAAATTTGGTCGAACTATTGAACTAATAAATTTGCAGATATCAATGAAATTATATGTTGGGGTACTCATTGGAAGCGGCTCTTAGACTCACAAATCTGAAGTCCACTGAATACACACACAATATTTGTTTTATAGGAGAAATAAGAAAACACACAGTTTGGGTACTGTTTTATCTAGGCCCAAGCCCCATAAAAGGCAACTTGACTTACCCTTTTGTTCTGCTGGACATATTAATAGGCTATATGCATTCCTAATTTCCAGCCAGCTGTGTTGCACCTTTCCATTTATTATTATGGATGCACAATTTGAATGGAAAACAATGTTGATCCTGATCAGCTGGCTTCTAGAGAAGCCAGCTGATCTGGCTCTACACTGTTTTATAGACAGGATATATCTGAGTTTAGTAGGATATGGGTTAATGATCTTAAAACACTTCTTTTTCAGAAAATTAAGAGTAAAAGGAAGGTCACATGAAAGACATGTAGCTGCATTTGTATTTACTTACTTTCGTTTTCATTCCTGAAAAATCAAACTTTGTGCTTTCTAAAAGTGTGAAAATTGACCTATCCAGCATTTCAAGCACAGGACAACTTCTGGAAAAGAGTACCTCAGCATGATTTCAAATTGGTATGTATGTAGTCGTTCTGAGAACTTTAATTTGACCTCAAGTGGGGCAAGTTTTTAGCTTACCTGAGCTGAATGCTCTTCGGTGAGCTAATAGTTAACCAATGCCATTGTCCATCTGTCATTCTATCTGTCTGACTGTCAACATCATCTCACAACGAAGCCATTTCATATGGAAACTACTTAGGGCGGGGGAACAAGGAAACAAGACAGTTCACCGACAAGAAAATTTACGGACTTGGTTTTGAAGACAGTTCACTGACAGAATTGAGGACAGTTCACCGACAGATTTGAAGACAGTTCACCAACACTTTTGAAGATAGTTCAGGACATATTTGCTCAATGGCTATTGGCCTATGGCTCAAAATATAAACTATTTTTATCAAGAATTATGGATAAATTATGATTTGATTTAATAACTTGATAAAAATGATAGCAAATAATGATTGGATGTGATTGCTGCCAGTATAGAAGATAGATAGTATAATTATTCCTGTCATTGAGAGAGTATTTAGCTGTTGAAATGCAACAGTTGGGCTATGCACCTCGTATTTCTGCTCCAGTTAAATTGTTGGTTTACATGCCCTTTTTCGTTTGCGAGATGAATGAATAACAACTACATTTGTACATGTATATGTGCAGACATTTGGATGATACATGAAGCCACATTGGTGTGATCCTAAAGCTATTTGTACTTTATTTTCGAAGAAGTTCCCTGACAGTGCAAAGTATACATTTTGAATATTTAAACCAGATAGGTTTGTAGGCCTACCCTTTTTCACCATTTTAAAAAAAAAAATGCAGATTTTCCCCGTTTATACCTTGCCAGGTCATATTTTCCATTTGCTGATATTTATAATGCATTATACAAAAAGGCAATAGAAGGGTCCCTCTTTATCTTTAATTCCATGGGAAGGTCTAATTAAAATCGAAATTTGCAACAAAATTAGCTTTATGTTACTTTCCTTAAACATTATAACAATTGATGGTTAGCATTGGGACATTCAATATAAATACAATATAAAATTTGAAGGTGAACAGTCTTCAAATCTGTCTGTGAACTGCGGTGAACTGTCTTCAAAATGTGTGTCGGCGAACTGTCTTGTGGGTGAACTCTCTTGATTCCAGGGGAACAATAGTTTATTCAAATGATCCTTAGACACACGAGACTAGCTAAAAAATTGAAATTTCGTTTGTAGCAAGTCTAGATGTGAAACTTTCCATTTAGCAAATAACAAAGGTGCTGATCAGGCTGTGTGTATGCACAGGCTGGTCTGTGTCTATGCAAGAAAGGGCCTTTCACATACAAACTTAGTTTTAAACATACAGGGGACGTCATTGGTTTTTCCACCTGAGTATATTCTGACACAGTCTTCGTTCCCGACATGATTGTTCGGCTCACCAGGTTTCCAAAAACCAGCGTCTACCTTCTTTGAGCTATGCTGCCATATGAAGATTCCTTCAGTTTCTTTGTCATTAGCCCCTACCCAGAAACTGGCACCATGGCCAACAACATACTGAACCTCACTGGCATAATCTAATTCAACCATATAGCTGTTTTCAGACTTGCAGGCTTCCAAGGCTTCATACCATGTTCGTGCATTGGAGGAAAAAAAATAGCAGTGAGAATCAAATCTTTCCCATCCTTCGATTTCCTCACAAGCAAACAGTTTGTTGAAGTTTTCATTTGTGCCTTCACTTATTTGATTTATGTTTGACTCCAGGGTTTTGTCAATGATGGCAAGGTCATGCAAAATAGCAAGATTATACCTAATTCCAGCTTGATTTTCAGTTATGCTTTCTCCTAAGACCTGGGTTATGTTTTCCAGATTATTTTGACACTCTTGATTTTCTTCTTTAAGCCGAAGCTGGCCACTTTTTAATTGGTCAAATTTTTCTTTTATTGGTTCTAGTTGGTTGATTTTTTCCTTTATTGGTTCTAGTTGGGTGATTTTCTCTTTCATTGATTCTAATTGGTCAATTTTACCTTTCATTGGTCCTAATTGGTCAACTTTCTCTTTCATCTGTTCTAGTTGGTTGATTTTCTCTTTCATCAGTTCTAGTTGGTTGATTTTCTCTTTCATCTGTATTGTCTCTGCTCTTATATGGTTTTGAAATTCCAAATGGTCCTTTGTTAGGTCATTCACAGATTCCTGATAAGAATGTGAAAGATTTTTCATTAATTCACGCTGAAACATTTTCTCTGCTTTCATTCCCAATTTAACAATTAAAACAAGATTTTCAACTTCTGATTTCAAGTCTTGAACCTCACTCACTGTTTCATTTACACGCTGCATTACACTGTTTGTTGTTGTTATTCCATCACAGTCTGTATCTGTTCCATTGTCATGTCCATCAATCAGTGTGCTAGATAAAACATACTTTATTTCACCCACATCACTTTGCAGAACACTGATTATTCTGTTCAGCCTGTTGACTTTCATGTTAAGGTGGCGTATAGCTGGATTTTGAGCCCCACTGACACTAATCAACATACATGTATACACTATTAGCCCTTTTAAAACTAATGACTCCATTTTAGCTTTAGATTTCCTTCAGTGTTTTGACAAATGTTAGTAAAACTAGTCCAGTAACTGCGGATATTGTATACCAATTAAAATATATTTGAGGGACAATGAATGAAAAAGGTCTTCATAGTCAGGTCAACTATATAGTATTCATATGCTTAATTAACACTTTGGTTTATCAAGCCTTAACTCTTGCCTAATGCTAGCCACAACTCTTGTCCATCACTGATATCCTTTGCAAGCAGTTTCAACACAGACCAGGATTCTGTCAGTCCTTATCTGGATCCAAACAATTTTACCCTCTGATTGTGTCAGCAGTCATCAGACAGCAAAAGTATGAAAAAGTACCCAGCATGCAAAGAGTTAAGTCTTTATCAAGTAGTCTAAGGGTAGCTTTAGGTCAACCATCTTGTTAATCAAGCCAATTCTTAAATGGGCCTCGTGGCGAGAAAACCTGTCTTCGGGGTTTCCGACGAAGCGAGACTCAAACCCGTCTGCTGAACTACAGAAACTAGCTAGAAAATTGAAATTTTTGCTCGTAGCAAGTCTATATATTATACTTTCCAATAAGCAAATGACAAAGGCGCTGATCAGACTGCGCTGGTCTGCACCTTTGTTATTCATAAACCACCGAAGACAGGTTTTCTTGCATCGAGGCCCAAATCACAGTTTTCTTTTAGTTTACTTATAACACGCTATAGGACCCTGACCTTATGCAATGTTTTTTTTAGCAAAAATGGCAGACAAAAAAAAACATGCATGGAGTAGCTGTGCCAAAAGAAGGTAATGCTAAATCGTGATACAAATAAATGGAAAAATGCAATTGAAAATTTGAAGCAGCTATATGTGTAAAAATTAAGCCATGAGAAACACAGACATGTGCACAGTCTCTCTTAGAAGCTTATGCCGCTGCTGCCCTTAAATGTGACTTGCTAAGAAGGTTCAAGATTTTCATGAAATGGAAACAGTGGGAAGGCTCATCTATCCTGGTTAACCTTATTAACCAGTCTTGCTTGAGCCCCTGTGACATTTTCCTGTTTCCTTGACTAAAAATTCTCTCTGGACATTGAGATAAGTCTTGTAATGCCCTTGGAAGTGCCATTTTTCAGTGTCTATTGGGTGTAATAAGAAACACTTATTAAGACTGCATTTCAAGATGTTTCCATCAAACCATATGGATAAGTCTCATAATGTGCCTTGCTAAGGCACAAAAAAAAGGATTGTTTCTCGGGCCATTTTTTTTAAAAACAGATGAGGCAGGCAGGTGTTTGTTTTTTTTTATTTCCCCCAAAACAGATGAGCTAGGCCATTCTTTTTTCTTTTTTTTTGAACAAAATTGAATGAAATTTCTCTTAAAAAAAACCCCATGGCCGACTTGATGCTAGCGCACCCATCACACGCGAGGCATTCTTCAACAAAAAGTTAAGCTGGCCGTATTTTAATGGTGTTTGTGCTGATCATTAGGTTTTCGTAAGAACAGGTTTATAAGGGATCATATGGCATCGTAGTGTACTCAAATATAGACACTTTCAAAGCTGAAATTCTTCTGGTTTTGATTTTGCAAGGCAAAGTTGAAAAAGGTGATTTAAAAGTAGAATTTTTTATTTGACGGAAATCAATTATCGGCAGGTGCCTGGTCGTTTCGGTCAAACAAGAAAAAAATCAATATAGGTGGCACAGGTATTCAGTAACCCTCCCCCTTTGGATTTGCTCCACTCCATTTCATCAAATAAACCTGGACCGAAACGTTCTATTAGGTAGTTTCTGAGACGAAATGTCTTATTGCCTTTTTGCCAAATAAAATTTCTAGTTTTGATTACAACCCTAAATCATGTAGACGCTTTACTGAGCGTTTGGTGAACTTTTGATGATCTTGAAAGACAACAATGAAGGAATGCGGTGTTTATTTATTTTATTTTAAAGAGAAAAAAAAGTGTATATGCGGGGCATTTCAACTAGATGCGGCGGTGCCCGAGAAACATTTGTATTTTTTTTAGCCTAAGTTGCAGAACCCAGTAACCTATATTCAGCAATGACCGCAATGTTCCTGTAGATATAAGTATTTGGAGTAAAAATTAAGCTGAAATATATAGATTGAAATAGACGCAAAAGCTAAGAAAACAAGGTATGTCACTCTGGTCCAACAACACCTTTTTATTTATTTTTTTATCTTTCTACACATATATACTATGCCATATCTACTTAGAACCTCATAACATCCAGCACCCAGCTCAACTTCGTGCTCTTAAGTAACTGAGTAGGAGGTACTATCAGTGTGGGTGCCACAATGAAACGGAAGCCCTTCATATGGGCCTCAATGCCAGAAAACCTGTCTAACCAGGGTTTTCGACCAAGTCAGAGTCAAACCAGTCTGCTCAGATACAGAGACTTGCTAAAACATTGAATTTTTGCACTTCGCAGACTTTGGTATTATACTTTCAAGAGTGGGAATACCAACGTGGCTGATCAGACTGTGCGTATGTGCAGGCTCTTCCGCACCTTTGTTGTTCGCATACAACAAAGTCTTGTTTTCTTGCACCAAGGCCCATATTATAGGACAATGACATACTCTTTAAAGTGGATCTTCCTGACATTTTAAGGGCCCTCACAGAATCTTGAAACAATGACATTAGACCAAATAAAAAAATAAGCGTGTTTTGGGTGACAGGTCTGAAAACTTAAGATAGGGTAGGCACACATGTTTTTGGCTGAGCCATAAGATATCACTTTCACTTGCTTATTTCAACCAATCCGGTTTAGTTGGAATTCTGCATTTTAGAGAACCTGCTTAATGAAAAATCTCATTGGTTGATAACCAAATTGTCCACTCGAACTTATTTTGTGGTCAAATAATTCAAAGTCTAGATATATACAGACTGAAGCAGCTGTTTAATTGTCATGACTTTTTGCATATTGATCAGCTGGCTGTTGTGTTTAAAGTCAGTGACCGTCCCTACTGAGGTGCTTATGGTATTTGAAGGTGAATTCCACCAACTTTTTGTATTTGTGTATCCTTTCTGCACCCTGGTTAATTTTGCAAGCATTTTTATAAAAAAAAAAATCTTTCAGAAATACCACTAGAGTGTCAAACAATTTGGATCCAGAGCAGGTTCGACATTTTATTACAAGTACATGTTTAGCAACAAACCCTCCACGATGGCATATGGTCCTCTCGAGAGGTTATCAACTTTTAACAGTGAAACAAATGGCTATACATATAAAAAAATTGATTCCACAATTGAAATGCAGCCAAATATCTTTTTTAAAGATATTTCTTGTTTTTAGCTCACCTGAACTGAAGGCTCAAGGTGAGCTATTGTGATCACTCTTTGTCCGTTGTCTGTAAATTTTTTCTTTAAACGACATATCCTCCTGAACATCTGGTCCAAATTTCAAATAACTTCACATGGCATTTTATGCCCTCTTTTAAAATTGCTTAAATGGTTACTCACCACTGATTAGGAAGGCTGCCAGAGCTCCAGATAAGAAAACCTTTTAAACAACATCTTCTCTAGAACCTTTGGCCAAAATTCAAAATAGTTTCCTCATAACACCCTCTACCAAAATTGCACAAATGATTCTGCTCTGGAACAAAAGATTCCAGAGCTCTAGTTAAGAAATATCTTTAAATGACATTTTCTCTATAACCACAGGTCTAAATTCAAAATAATTTCACTGTTCCTCAAAAATCCCTCTACCAAAATTACACAAATGGTTCCCGTCTGATGAATAAAAGAGCTGCCAGAGCGCCAGATAAGCAATGCCTTTAAACGGCATTTCCTTCTGAACCACCCCTCTAATTTCAAAATAATTTCACAGAATTATTCCTCAGGATGCATTCTACTAAAATTGCACAAATTGTTCTGCTCCAACAAACAAAGGGGCTGCCAGAGCTCTAGATAAGAAATGTCTTAAACAACATTTGAACCACTGGTCCAAATTGGCAAAATTTCATAGAATTGTTATTCATGATGCACTCTACCAAAATTGCACAAATGGATCTGATCTAGTGAACAAAGGGACTGCCAGAGCTCTAGATAAGAAATGTCTTTAAACAGCATTTCCTCTTGAAGCTCTGTTCCAAATTCAATACTGTTTCACAGAAATGTTTTGCATAAGGCCCACTATCATAATTCCACAAATGGTATGGAAGCACTGAACAAAAAAGCTGCCAGAGCTATAGATAAGAAATATCTTTAAATGACCTCTCCTCCTGAACAACTGGTCCAAATTCAAAATAATTTCAAAGAAATGATCCTCATGATGCCTTCTACCAAAACTGATCAGAATGTCTAGCTCAGCCGAACAATATGGCCACCAGAGCTAAAAATAGAAATATCTTTAAATGATATCTCTTTAGCCACAAGCCAATACCCCATTTTATGTGCCAGGACTCAGGTGAGCCAGGCCTAAGGGCCCTCTTGTTTAATTTTTTTCTGGAAAAAAAATGTAATTTTATGCATCCTTTAAATTCAAAATGCATAGAATTATATTTTTTCCAGAAGACCTGAAAAAATTATAGGTTTCACCAGTAAATTTAGGTAGGGTCGGGTTACACTAAACACATGTATCTTTTATATTTGGCCTTATCAGTGGGCCTTTCTCAGAACAGGATGTTTCCTCAAGTATGCATGTGATTAGTTGTGATCTAATGACCGGTTTCCTCTTTTCTGCTTGTTTCAAGAAGTTTTTTTAAACTCTTTACATGCTGGGTAATTTTATGCTTTTGTAGTTGTCTGCTGACTTTTTTTCAAAATTAACTTTTACAAAAAATTCTCCCAAGAACACTATCAGAGTGTCAAACAGTTTGGATCCAGATCAGGATCGACATTCTGTGGGTCTTGATCTGGTAATCTGGCCCCAGTACAGACCCTATCTTTAGCATTTTCTACTACTTAAATATTTTACAGGCTTACATTCCCTGGCTGAAAAAAAAGGATATTGTTCAACCAAGTGTCTGATCTGAGTTAATATTGTTTGCAATGTAGACAACCAAACTACCATGGCTTAGCTCCCATTACCCAGATACGCATATGCGTAATAAAAATAGTAATATTACAGGGAGATTACCTAATCTGGTAAAAGTGATTTTCCATACTGCATAAGGAACTGCTCTTAAAGGAAAGAATTTGCTCCCTCTGGGAGCTAATACTTTCCTATAAGAGAAGGGCACCGTGAACTAATTATTTCTCCCATAGACCCCAATGGTGAACCCCTAGTATTCGACAGTTTATTCTGCATCTCACAATACATGTGGGTCATCACCATATCCCTTAAATTCAAGACAAACCATGAATAAGGGGAATAAGAAATGAGAAAACATACATTCACCTGCATTTTTTTTCAACTGTTGCATGTTGATTAGTGGCTGCCATAATTTTGGAAAAACCCGTCCCAGTTCTTATTAGAAATCACTATTTTTACTTTTTGGTCTAGAAAAACACAATATAAATGCATCTGGTAGTCAACTATGTACCAATTTGAAGAAAATTAATTTTCGCATCTGCTAGAGAATAAAATATATTTTACTTTAGCCTCATCATCCAATCAGATGCATCCATTTGCCAGATAATAGCCTCGGAGTTCCTTTCAGCTTTTGACTCCTGGGATATGTTGATATAATTAGTTCCCGGTCCCCAGAAGTTCCCATTTTGAAAAGGGACACAATTGAAGAGGATCATTGCTTGATCCAATAGTCTCCCTTTGTTATGCATAACTTTTTCAATGTTCTGACTACGCAATTGAACTACGTCAGCAAAAAAGAGCAGACGACAAAGGTCTTGATTGGTGGGAGCGGAGTTAACTGTCCAAGTTGGAAGAAGATCAAAACTGATGGTTTTCCTGAAATAATTTTTTGAAAAAAAAATCAGCAGATGACAAAAAAGCATGAAAAATTATATTTCATATGGAGACTCCTTAGGACACGGGAACAAAAATTTGTTCAAATGGTCCTGGTCACATGACCAAGATGGCTGCCACGCATATGGTTAAAAAACCTTTTAAAATCTTCTTCTGCAGAACCAGTTGGCGGATGACCTTGGGACTTGGTATGTAGCATAAGGGATGTGGGGCCATTCAAGTTTGTTCAAATAATGATCCCAGGTTGACCTTGACCTACTTTACGTCAAGGTATAATTTTGCTTCCTTATGCATATAAATATGATTTTTTTTGAAAAGTTGATTTTTTTGAAACTGTGGAAGCCTTAGTCATTATTCTCACTTGATATGTTTAACCCAATGAGACAATGGCTATAAATAAGTTCCAAAGGTCAAGGTTGACCTTTGACCTTCCAGCTTAGGTCACTGACATTGGAGTCTCATCAATATATTAAAACATAGTTTTATCACGAACCATTGGCCCAATTGAACTCAAATTTCATGTGAAGACTCCTTATGATAAATTAGCCAAAATATATAGAAAATATTTAGGTCACATGACCAAGATGACCGCCACACCCATATATGGTAAAAACCCTTTAAAAATCTTCTCCAGAACCAGAAGGCCAGTGACCTTGAGATTGGAATGTAGCATTGGGGATGTCACCTGGCCTACCAAGTTTGTTTAAATGATGATCCCAAAATGACCTTGACCTACTTATTGCAAGGTCAAATTTGCTTCCTAATGCATTTAAATGTGAAATTTTTCGAAAGTTGATTTTTTGAATACTGTTGAAGCCTAAGTCATTTGTCTCACTTGATATGTTCAATCTAGTGTATATTAATAAGTTTCATAGGTCAAGGTTGACCTTTGACCTTTCAGCCAAGGTCCCTCATGTTGGAGTCCCATCAACATATTAAAACATAGTTTTCTCAGAAACCACTTGGCCAATTGAAATCAAATTTCATATAACAACTCATGATTGGTTAGCCAAAATTTGTACAAATTGTAATGGTCACATGACTAAGATGGCCACCACGCCCATATTTGTTAAAAACTCTTTAAATATCTTCTCCTCTTGAACCAAAAGGCCATTGGCTTTGGGACTTGGTATGTAGCATTGGGGATGTAGGTCCTACCAGGTTTGCACAAATAATGACTCTAGGTTGACCTTGACCTACTTTATGACAAGGTCAAATTTGATTCCTAATGCATTTATATGGGGAAATCTTAAACTGTTCATTTTTCTATAACTGTTTAAGCCGAAATCCTACTTGTGAGAAATGTTAAACCTAATGAGAAATTGGTTTTATATTAAGTACCAAATGTCAAGCTGACCTGTGACCTTTTATCCAAGGCCACTCATTTGGACCGCCACACACCTATATAAACATCTTTTTCGCAGAAATCACTGGGCTGTTTGATGGATTATTCATAAGATTGTTTAGGTCACTTGACCAAAATGGCTGCAACCACCATATATGGCTAAACAAAATTTGTTTAGTTATAAGCTGTAGTTGACCTTGACCTATTTTAACATTACTAAGGAGATCAGGTGAGCTCCTCAGGACCTTCAGGTCCTCTAGTTTTTTATTTTGCCGCAGCATGCAAAGAGTCAATACAATATTGATGGTATTTTATGTTCCAGATTGTCAGCAACCAGAAATGGCAGACAGAGTGTTCATCTCAACAGAAAAGGTAATCCGGGGGCCTGTAAAGCTCTTTTTTAGCTCACCAGGCCTTGACGGTTATTAAAAAAAACTTGTTATTCCAGACATTCATGATGTTGATCACTTGAAGCAAAACTTGATGGAGCTGGGCTATAGACTGATGTTGACAGACATCTTACTGCAAAAGTTTTATAACCTCGGGCACAACTGATGAATGCTTAAGGTGAAGCTTTTGTGATTGTAAGATGCCTAGTCTGTCAGCCACTCAACGCCGTAGTCCAGTTCTGCCAACATTTGCTTCAAGTGACATCTCGTCAACCACAAGGTGGCGTTTCTTCAAACTTGACAAGAATAATCCTTGGGTGGCCTGCATGGCTCGTAGCTATCTATACCTGAATATGCCGCTGAATCCACATGATTTTGATAAAAAAAATGAGTCAAGATTTACAGATACTGCTATTGACTGTTATGCCCACAGAATAATATTCCTTGTAGGTACCATTGCAATACTTCTTTGCAATTGATGAAAGTACTTCACGGCAATGTAACGGTTCCCACAAGCTCTGGAAATCATGGAAAACCTGGAAAATCATGAAAAAAAGTTCCCTGCATGGAAAAATCATGGAATTTGAAAAAAAACACCCTGATTAATCATGCAAAAATCATGGAATTTTGTAAAATAGTTTGACGAAACCACCAGAAGCCAGAAAACTAGCTGTCAGACACACAAACTTGTGTGTCTGACAGCTAGTTTTCTGGCTACTGGTGGTTTCACAAAACGCTTGTTTAAATACAGTACTGTTGCTGCATTTCACATATATGCTCAGTTTCTCACTTTTTTCATCCAATACTTAGAAGATCAGCCTCTTGTCCGCCATATTGCTTCCATATGGATTCTCACCCTTGGATTTTAAAATCAATAGTAGCTGGTCTTTTTTGTTCTTTTTTCTTTCCCATTGTTTACTTTTTGACCTTTTTTGAGTAGTCAGTTTTTAATTTCACATGTACTGAATTCCTTTACTCACAACCTCACTAAAATGGATGAATTTAAAAGAAAGGGTCCTTCTGGTTGTACAGAGCTATGGCGACCGTAACCACATGGAGTACCTTTGCGGCATTGGATATAATCTAAACTATTGACTTTCAAATCCTGAAATTTCATGTCAATGGCAAATAAAGCCTTCAAAAAACACTTGTATTGGTGTTATAAGTAAAAATAAATAAATATGTGAAACAAATTTAGATGAAAAAAAAGACTAGGCAAAAATTTTTAGACCATTTTTAGACGATTTTAGACACTTTTAGACGAAATTTAGATGAAAGGTCGTATTTGACGAAATGTCTATTTCATGAAATGTCCTTTAGACGAAATGGGTTTAGACGAAAGTCATGGATCCCATTAATTAGTCATGGAATTTACATTGTTGATCGTGGAAAATCATGGAAAAATCATGGAATTGTGTTTTTGAATTTCTGTGGGAACCCTGATGTAAAATGTTGCAATGGAGCTAAAACTGTTGTCAAACTCATCAAATCATCTGTGTGCCTGGAGAAGCTGAGGAAACACTTATCTTGCTGTTTTGTTTTCTGTCCATCATAAGTGTACATAATTAATTAATTGCCATTGTCTCTTTGAAAAGTAAAATATACATTCAATTGACCATGTCTCTCTGTGTTCCACAGGCCCCCAGATAAGATGGCATAACTGAAAATCCCCCAACTAAACGAGACTTACCTTGGTTAAGTTGATGTTTGATTGGGATTATTTGTAGTCATATTAACACTGGAGGGATCAGGTGAGATGCACGCATGAATAGAGCCGAGAACTTCAGTTTTTAAAGCTTGGGAAGTTAGACAAAAATCCAATACCATTATAACAATGACTGGAAAGTGTCTAGGATCAGATTTCATCTTTAAATCTTTGGGAGGGAAAAAGGGTGGGCACCTGATCCCTCCAGTGTTAATATGACTACAAATAATCCCAACCAAACACACGGTGTAGCATCGACTCCGGAACTTGCTACCAGGTGAATCGAATGTCAACACAGACATGGCATGTAGTGGGGTGAGTCAAACGTTTTTTTAGTGGTTTGTAATGAGCGCCTGCCTTCGAAGTGAATAGAATTCATCTTTAGAGAAGTCAAACACTTGTCCGTGCCCGCCAAAATGATCAATTCTTGCTGTAAGTTACAAAACATCGTAAAACACTGCCAGCTGGTACTGCTAAAACAGCATGTCCCATCGAAAAATATTTGTTTCTGCATTGTTTAAACCGTTTTCCACCTGATTTTCAATGCCAAAATAATGAGCATGTTGGAAATCACGTTCGGTATAAGTTTTATTTGTAATGATCTTGATTTGACCGATATATTATCAAAAACAGAACACGCTTTGAGTACGGCAATTTACCAGTCCGAAGTACGGCAACTAGAAAAAAACATTAAATTTACAGTACGGCAATTTGCATCGACATGTTTGTCCGTGAAAACTCCCCAAACCACCCAAATCACCCTAAACAAACACCAAAACCAGCCTCTCCAGCTTCAAACAACCTCATGTCCCCAAACACACCACACCAAACACCTCAGCACCAAATATTCGCAAAAGTTTTATTTAATATGCTGACGCTGGCGTAGATCTTATGGAGACTTACTTCTATACCTTGATCCATTTGCACTGTGTATGAGAGCAACAAAGGCCCTGGCGAGACTGCGCGGATGCACAGGCTAGTCTGAGCGTTTGGCTGCTCGAAGTACCCAATCTCATGTACATGCGCAAGGGTGTAAATTTGTGGGGATCACTGATTAGCGAATTATGGCCATAAAATTAAGCGATTAGCGAATAATGGCCCTAAAAGTTAACGATTAGCGATTTTAGGGTTTTTGACCGAATAGCGGAATGTTAGGTGCTAGTGATAAGCGAATTTCGGCCTAAAATTTAATGATTAGCGATTTTTGGGCGAAAAAATACCAAATATCGAAATGACACGTTTTCAATGGAAAAAGTTATTTCAATTCGTTTTTACAATAAACCGTTACTGACAACCGATTTTGGGGGCTATTTTTTACAGATATTGAATTTGAGGTCTTAATTTTTCTGATTACTAATTTTTAGGTGTAAATTTGACTGATCAGGTGATTTTGGGGCGTAAATTTTATTGATTAGCGATTTTGGGGTCTCAATTTTACTGATTAGCGATTTTTGACCCCAAATTTTACTGATTAGCGACTGTCGTGCCAACCAAGAGTGACAGTGACGTTGTATGTTGTTTAGAATTGCTAAGTATATAGTACAATGCTAGTACAATGTTAAACATTAACTCGTACAGTACACCTCACATTAGAAGATGCCGTTTTAATCCTATCTTAAAGGTTGCTCTCACTGTCACTCTTATCTGGCAGGACAGTAAATTCTATTTGGAAAGGGTTTAATGTGGTGGTTTGGTTAATTTCTTCAACCGTGGGTGGATATTTGAAAACATTAATATTTCCACTCCTCTTATTACAAATTGTAAAATTAACCTGTACTCTCGATTTCGACTTGAATTGTGTTGTAAGTGCATCGAGATTAGACACCCAGTCAGGGTCTGAAATATGAATTGTTCAGCGTAGACCAAGCTTTTTTGTAAAAGTTTAAACTTGTATTAGTAAAAGGGAAATAATTAAGTTATAATACGAGCCGAAGCCTACAACCACAAAGCCAGTTGAACTCAAACTTAAATCGAGTTCAAACGACTCTGGTTACACCAAGACGAAAACCACATAGGCGTAGCTAGGAAGCTTTGGGGAGGGGGTGTTAAGCCTCAATACTTGGGGGGGCATGGGGTCCAACTTTTACTTTTTTGATAGGGGACACTGTTAGCGTGACGACATGGGGCCACCAGCGAAACGCCATTGAATTTGCTGGCAAACCGATGATGGCCCAACATTGAATGCTAAGTTGGCAACTCTGTGATTCTTCACTGGACCAGCATTGCAAGGGAATACTAAATTTCTGCGATTTTCAGGGGGATCCAGAAACCCTTCCCCCTCCCCCGGATACACGCATGAATACCTGAACATTTTCAGTACAATACAAGAGGGTCCGTGGAAGCACCCACAAACCTCCACAAAACCATATCGGACCAGGCTCAACCGCAAACTAACCACCACGTATTCCATACAATCTCACGACCAGGATAACCACAACATTTAAACAGACTTTTGTGCGTGTCATGCGTGGGCCTCTCACAGGGCGATTTATACAAGTACTATAGTTTTCCGTTAGAAAAAAAAAGAAACTGGTAAGGGACCTAAGCATATGGGCCCCTCTGTAAATTAAGCAGACGAAAAAAGTGAAAATCTGGATCCGCGCATGTGCAAATGCGATGAGTACCAAACTCTGGTGCACATATACGTACGTGTATGCCCAGTGTTTGTGTGTGTGTGGGGGGGGGGGGGGGGGGGGTTACTCTCATTTATATATATATATATATATGTATATATATATATATATATATATATATATATATATATATATATATATATATATATATATATATATATATATATATATATATATATATACACACATGAAAATCCCCAAAAATATTGAAATTTAACGATTTTGAAGCCCCAAAAATGGTCTGAGCCTACATATGTGTGAAAACATCAGAGGCCCCCCCCCCCCCCCCCCCCCCCCCCCCCCCCGACAAGTATGTTAGTACACGAGGCAACGGTTTGTCGAAGTGTTTCATTTATCTGGGCAAGTAAAGGGTTTGTTATTAAGTTGGTGTGCTGGAGTGTCTGATGGGACAGGGAAAATTGAAGTCAGGATTGGTGGTGGTTTGGGTTTTAATGCTGACCCATAAATAACATTTCCGATTTCATCACAAATAATGTCTTATGACGTCACCTTTCAACGTCACGCTCAGTATAGTAAAACCCGGGAACATCTGATTGAATACTTTCACAAATTTATACTATGTATCCATAATAGACCATACTGACCCTTTTGAATCATTACGGACATTGATTGGTTCCCAACGACAGCTTCTTTGAGTAGAATTCTGTCATTTTCAAAATAAGTCGCCGTACTGTTCACTAGCAAGACGCCGTCCTGCGATTCTGTGTTGTGTCGCAAATTGCCGTACTCCAGTCGTCAGAAATTTCTCTTGATTATATCCAGCTCCGTTAGTTTTTGGAGAAAATATTTGCTTCAATATATACACTAGTGAAGTCAATACATGTGCATAATAGCGGATTGAATTGGCATCCTCCACTTACAAGATTACAAGGCGAGTTTTGAAGCTGACATGATTTTTCGCGGTACCAGGCAGCTACAATTACAGTAAAAAAGTCAACTAAAAATTACTTTCATATCATTGTTGGGTGTATATTTCAAAGAAAAATATGTTCAGATAAAAAATATATCCATCTTAACGCATAACGCCGTGATAAAACAGTATAATAACAACTTTTTCTTACCGTCGTCATGCCTGCCATTTGTTTATAATCGATAAAGTTGGTAGCAAGTTCCGGAGTCGATGCTACACGGTGTTTTTGGGTGTGAAGGTCTTGTGGATACTTTTCACGGTGTAGCATCGACTCCGGAACTTGCTACCAGGTGAATCAAATGTCAACACAGACATGGCATGTAGTGGGGTGAGTCAAACGTTTTTTTAGTGGTTTGTAATGAGCGCCTGCCGTCGAAGTGAATAGAATTCATCTTTAGCGAAGTCAAACACTTGTCCGTGCCCGCCAAAATGATCAATTCTTGCTGTATGCCACAAAACATCGTGAAACACTGCCAGCTGGTACTGCTTAAAACAGCATGTCCCATCAAAAAATGTTTGTTTCTACAGTGTTTAAAACCGTTTTCCACCTCATTTTCAATGCCAAAATAATGAGCATATTGGAAATCACGTTCGGTATAAGTTTTATTTGTAATGATCTTGATTTGACTGATATATTATCAAAAACAGAAAACGCTTTGAGTACGGCAATTTACCAGTCCGAAGTACGGCAATTTGAAAAAAACATTAAATTTACAGTACGGCAATTTGCATCGACATGTTTGTCTGTGAAAACTCCCCCAAACCACCCAAATCACCCTAAACGAACACCAAAACCAGCCTCTCCAGCTTCAAACAACCTCATGTCCCCAAACACACCACACCAAACACCTCAGCACAAGATATGGGCCAGAACACGAAACTTTGGTACTTGTCGCATATTCGCAAAAATTTTATTTAAAATGCTGATGCTGACGTAGATCTTATGGAGACTTACTTCAATACCTCCATCCATTTGCACTGTGTATGAGAGCAACAAAGGCCCTGGCGAGACTGCGCGGATGCACAGGCTAGTCTGAACGTTTGGCTGCTCGTAGTACACATCTCATGTACATGCGTACGGGTGTAAATGGGGATTACTGATAAGTGAATTATGGCCATAAAATTAAGCGATTAGCGAATATTGGCCCTAAAAGTTAACGTTTAGAGATTTTAGGGTTAATTTGACCAAATAGCGGAATGTTAAGTGCTAGTGATTAGCGAATTTCGGCCTAAAATTTAATGATTAGCGATTTTTGGGCGAAAAAATACCAAATATCGAAATGACGCGTTTTGGATGGAAGAAAGTTTTTTCCAATTCGTTTTTACAATAAACCGTTACTGATAACCGATTTTGGGGGCTTTTTTATAGATACTGAATTTTGGATCTTAATTTTTCTGATTACTAATTTTTAGGTGTAAATTTTACTGATCAGGTGATTTTAGGGTGTAAATTTTACTGATTAGCGATTTTTGGGTCTAAATTTTACTGATTAGCGTTTTTTTAGCCCAAATTTTAATAATTAGCGACTGTCGTACCAACCAAGAGTGACAGTGACGTTATATGTTGTTTACAATTGCTAAGTAAACTGGTCAAAATAAGTTAAGCCCCATGTAACTTTTTTCCATAGCCATAATGTTAAAATCCCAAAGTTTAGTTGTTTATTTAAAACATATCGAATTCAGTTGAAAATTATAACTCTACCCAAGTTAGACAACAATATCTTGGGTGTAATAACACCAGGTTTCAATCGAAAATACCAAATTTCTTTGGGTATGTGCTACATTTTCCAAGAGTATCCGAATTTGTGCCAATTTTACTATAGGATTGATAGGGAACAAAACGGGACACTTACTGGAAAGTGTGGAGCTCCATGGAAAATTTATCAATGAAAATGAAACCTAGCACATGTTGAGAGGAAACATTGCTGCTCCTTCACTGAAATTTTTATGGAAAATTTTTAATTCAGTAAAATGTTATGATAAATCAAACATGAATGTATTTACATTAAGACTATGGGAAAATTTTAGGTGGGGCTTAATTTTTATATAGTACAATGCTAGTACAATGTTAAACATTAACATGTACAGTACACCTCATGTTAGAAGATGCCGCTTTAAACTTGTGTTAGTAGTAAGGGAAATAATTAAGTGATAATACGAGCCCAAGCCATTTGAACTCGAGTTCAAACGACTCCGCTTACACCAAGACGAAAACCACATAGGCGTAGCTAGGAAGCTTTGGGGGGGGAGGGGGTGTTAAGCCTCAATACTTGTGTGGGGGGCATGATGTTTTGGCAGAGGGGTCCAACTTTTACAATTTTGACAGGGGACACTGTTAGCGTGACGACATCGAGCCACCAGCGAAACGCCATTGAATTTGCTGGCAAACCGATGATGGCCCAACATTGAATGCTTAGTTGGCAACTTTGTGATTCTTCACTGGACCAGCATTGCAAGGGTATACTATATTTCTGCGATTTTCAGGAGGATCCAGAGACCCCTGCCCCCTCCCCCGGATACACGCATGAATACCTGCAACATTTTCAGTACAATACAAGAGGGTCCGTGGAACCACCCCAAACCTCCACAAAACCATATCGGACCAGGCTCAACCGCAAACTAACCAGCACGTATTCCATACAATCTCACGACCAGGATAACCACAACCTTTAAAGCAGACTTTTGCGCATCATGCGTGGGCCTCTCACAGGGCGATTAATACAAGTACTATAGTAAAGAAACCAGTAAGGGACCTAAGCATATGGGCCCCTCTGTGAAATAAGCAGACGAAAAAATGTGAAAATCTGGATCCGCGCATGCGCTGAGCACCAAACCCTGGTGCACTTCGACGTACATGTATGCCAGTGTTTGTGTGTGTGTGTGGGGGGATATTCTCATTTATACATATACAATGTATACATGAACATCCCAAAAATATTGAAATGAAAAGATTTTGTACCCCCAAAAATGGTCTGAGCCTACATATGAGCCATGACATGTGATTTCCAACAATGTGGCATTTTGGCAGGTATGGACTCAGACGAGCCTGTACAGCCATCCTTTAAGCTTAGAAACTCCAATTATGTTCGATCAGTAGCTTAACAGCCATAGAGTATTTAAGTGACTAGCAAACGCTCTGATCAGTCTGCGCGTATGCGCAGGCTGGTCTGAGCCTTTGCTGGTCGCACATACCACATTGTTGGAAATCTCATGTCACGGCTCATTTTATGTGTGAGAATATCAGTCCTCCCTCCCCCCCCCCCCCCCCCCCTCCCCCCCCCCCCCCCCCCCCCCCCCCGGCAAGTATGTTAGTACACGAGGCAACGGTTTTAATTTGTCAAAGTGTTTCATTTATCTGGGCAAGTTGAGTTGGTGTGCTGGAGTGTGTGATGGGACAGGGAAAATTGAAGTCAAGATTGGTGGAAGTTTGGCCCATAAATAACATTGCCGATTTCATCACAAATAATGTCTTATGACGTCACCTTTCAACGTCACGCTCAGTATAGTAAAACCCGGGAACATCTGATTGAATACTTTCACAAATTTGTACTATGTATCGATAATAGACCATACTGGCCCTTTTGAATCATTACGGACATTGGTTGGTTCCCAACGGCAGCTTCTTCGAGAAGAATTCTATCATTTTCAAAATAAGTCGCCGTACTGTTCACTAGCAAGACGCCGTCCTGTGATTCTGTGTTGTGTCGTAAATTGCCGTACTCAAGTCGTCGGAAATTTCTCTTGATTATATCCAGCTCCGTTAGTTTTTGGAGAAAACTTTTGCTTCAATATATACACTAGTGATGTCAATACATGTGCATAGTAGCGGATTGAATTGGCATCTTCCACTTACAAGATTACAAGGCGAGTTTTGAAGCTGTCATAAGTTTTCGCGGTACCAGGCAGCTACAATTACAGTAAAAAAGTCAACTAAAAATCACTTTCATATCATTGTTGGGTGTATATTTCAAAGATAAATATGTTCAGATAAAAATATATCCATCTTAACGCATAACGCCGTGATAAAACAGTATAATAACAACTTTTTCTTACCGTCGTCATGCCTGCCATTTGTTTATAATCGATAAAGTTGGTAGCAAGTTCCGGAGTCGATGCTACACGGTGAAACATCAACTTAACCAAGGTAAGTCTCGTTTAGTTGGAGGGATTATTTTACGTCATAACACTTCCGGTCTCATGTGAGACTTTAAAGCAATTTTTGGAAAACTTCAATAAAACAAGTGAATACCAAAAACGCATTTTAATATGCCCACAAACAACCAAAATAATATGGTTGATAATAATATCATGTGATAGTAATAATGAATATCAACTTGACTATATCTTGATAGTCACAACTGTCTCAAAAATGCAACTTGCATTTTTAACCATCATGTTCATAGTTTATAGCTTCAGCACGGCCTCAGTATAAGCACCAGTATCAGTTTTGATAGGCTTATTATAATATGTAGCAAACATTTTCGTGTTAGACCATCCGGCTACACTAATTATTTTGTCAACTGGCACAAAATTTAATTTTGCCTTAGATGTGGATGCACTACGTATACTATGAACTTTAAATTTGTCACAATCAATACCAGAATTATACATCACTGTACGCAACCATCTACTAATGGTATCCTTGGTAATTTCACCATGAGGCTTAATGTAACTCAAAAATAAACTGGTTTTACTTCCCCTTATTTCTTGTGTTCGTTTTAAATACTCTTTGAGTGCAAATATAACACATAATCTTCTGTTACAGGGGTAAGCTTTCAATTCTGCGACAGGGTTACCTTTCCCTGGCCTTGACTGTTTCAAAAGGTCTCTATAACACCCAGGTGAACCGCATGTCTAGATCTCGGAGGGTGTTGGCTATCGGAGGTAAACAAAGGATTTTGAGGTTGGACATGGTCTGTATTGAGACGATTTTATTTCATTTAGATTCGCTTTGAGGGATAAGAACAACATATAGGTCGATAGTATACAGAATGATGATAACTCTGAAAACAATACATCTTTTTGAACTGAATCTGTTCGAGTTTAAATCGCGTTTGAATTCGGAAATGCAGTAATTTGGACCAATATTTCGAATTCATCAGTTAATATTCATATCTTTTATTTTATTTTTACTTGATTCACAGCCACCGCTGGAATGTATAACCTCTCTTTGGAATGAATCAGTCAAATACAATTCAAAAATACTTGTAAAACACTTATTTATTTGCAATTTTATGACGGTGGTATCATGTTTATGGGTAGCTTTCCGTTCGGAGGTATGTTGGGTAGCTGTCGGAGGGAAGGCATGTGCATGTTAACATTGATTTCGGAGAAGGGCAAATTGATTATGCTCATTAAACTAGCTATCGCATACGGAAACAAAAGTGTAACACTCAAGCACTTTCAAAAACAAGTGGTTCGATTGGCGAGGAACATATCAAGGGAGAAACAAGCTTAAACAAACCAATTTGTTAGAGTTTTTGTTCAACATTGAAGGAGTGTTTTTGTGCATTAGTTTGTTTTGTTTGTTTTGGCCTACCATATCTATTTAGCCCTTTGCATCACATTAAAGAAACAATCTGGCAGTAACATAACATGCAAAAGCATTATACTATGAAATGGGCACATACGTTTTCTGAAGGTGACAGATCAAGTAGCAAAGCAATTAGTATACCAGATGTTTAGACGAGCACCTGTGCGGTCTAATCAGTATTCACTAATTGCATAAATTTAACTACATGTAGGTGTTTTCGCATTTACACAACATAAGTTAACGCACTTTAAAGAATGGCATTTGGGTTAAAACAAGTGTAAATAACCAGTAAATGCCACAATCCCAGACAGACACATGGCACCAAGAGACAGGGACACTGGAACACAGACAAATAAGAAATACGCACAGAGTCAGAATACAATAAGCAAAGCATTCAGCTGCCTTTATCTCAGTGAGAGAATTGCCAAACTAGAAATGACACAATATAAGCGTTTAACACGAAGTGCTTAACACGAACCCCCAGCAAATACAACAAAAATAGTAAGTGAGTAGGGTCAGGAAATTTCACAATCACAAACTTCGGACAAACCCATGGCACTGTGAGGAAGAGCCACACAGCAATCACGAGGCACTAGGAAAATAAACTAAGCAAAGCAACCAGATCTCTCTTCCCCATCTACTTGCCCTCTTTCTCTCTCTCTCTCTCTCTCTCTCTCTCTCTCTCTCTCTCTCTCTCTCTCTCTGTCTCTCTCTCTCTCTCTCTCTCCATTCTCTCTACTCGTTCACCTATCTTCTCTCTACCCCCACTCTCTCTCTCTCTCTCTCTCTCTCTCTCTCTCTCTCTCTCTCTCTCTCTCTGTCTCTCTGTGTGTCCCTCTCTACTCTATTCTCTTTGTCGTTCTCCAACCTCTATTCTCTTTGTCTCTCTCTACTCTGTCTCTCTCTACTCTGTCTCCCTCTCTACGTCTGTCTCTACTCTCTCTCTCTCTCTCACTCTCTCTCTCTCTTTACTTTATTCTCTACTTGCACTCCTCTCTACTCTCTCTATACTTAATTCTCTACTCGCACTCCTCTGTACTCTCCTTTTCTCTACTCCGACTCCTTCTCTACTCACACTCCTTCTCTATTCTCTCTTTCTCTACTCGCACTCCTTTTCTACTCGCACTCCTTCTCTACTCGCACTCCTTCTCTGCTCTCTCCTTCTCTACTCGCACACCTTCTCTGCTCTCTCTTTCTCTACTCGCACTACTTCCCAACTCGCACTCTTTCTCTACTAGCACTCATTCTCTCTACTCTCTCCTTCTCTAATCGCACTCCATCTCTACTCGCATTCCTTCTCTACTCGCACTCCTTCTCTACTCTCTCTTTCTCTACTCGCACTCCTTCTCTACTCTCTTTTTCTCTACTCACACTCCTTCTCTACCTGCACTCCTTCTCTTCTCGCACTCCTTCTCTACTAGCACTCCTTCTCTACTCTCCCCTTCTCTACTCGCACTCCTTCTAAGTTCGCACTCCTTCTCTACTCCCACTCCTTCTAACTTCGCATTCCTTCTCTACTCGCACTCCTTCTCTACTCTCTCTTTCTCTACTCGCACTCCTTCTCTAGTCTCTCTTTCTCTGCTCACACTTCTTATCTACTCGCACTTCTTCCCTACTCGCACTCCTTCTCTATTAGCACTCCTTCTCTACTCTCTCCTTCTCTACTCGCACTCCTTCTCTCCTCACACTCCTTCTCTACTCACACTCCTTCTTTACTCTCTGTTACTCTACTCGCACTCCTTTTCTACTCGCACTCCTTCTCTACTCGCACTCCTTCTCTACTCACACTCCTTCTCTACTCACACTCCTTCTTTACTCTCTGTTACTCTACTCGCACTCCTTTTCTACTCGCACTCCTTCTCTACTCGCACTCCTTCTCTACTCACACTCCTTCTCTACTCGCACTCCTTCTTTACACTCTGTTACTCTACTCGCACTCCTTTTCTACTCGCACTCCTCACTACTCGCACTTCTTCTCTACTCGAACTCCTTCTATACTCGCACTCCTTCTCTACTCACACTCCTTCTATGCTCGCACGTTTTCTCTACTCGCACTCCTTCTCTACTCTCTCTTTCTCTACTCGCACTCCTTCTCTACTCGCACTCCTTCTCTACTTGCACTCCTTGTCTTTTCTTTTCTTTCTCTACTCTCTCTCTCTCTCTTTTTCTTCTGGCACTCCTTTCTCTACTCTCACTCCTTCTCTACTCTCTCTTTCTCTTCTCGCACTCCTTCTCTACTCTCTTTCTCTACTCGCACTGCTTCTCTTCTAGCACTCCTCCTCTACTGGCCTTCCTCCTCTACTCGCACTCCTTCTCTAGTCTCACTCCTTCTCAACTTGCATTCCTTCTCTTCTCACACTCCTTCTCTACTCGCACTTCTTCTCTCCTCGCACTTCTTCTCTACTCGCACTCCTTCTCTACTCGCACTCCCTCTACTCGCTCTTTCTCTACTCTCTCTTTGTCTCTCTCTTTCTCTGTCTCTCTATCTGTCTATATCATCCTCTGTCTCTCTCTGTCTCTGTCTCCCACTCTCGCTCTCTTTCTCTCTCTCTCTCTAATGTATTAAAATATCATGAGCAATACGAGAATTTAATGAAATGATAGCGAGTGTTCGACTCTTATGTTTCCTCCTCTGTCAAATTCCAAGTACGTCACCCGATCATCGGGTAATGGGTAAAGAAATGTTATAACGTGCTAACAGGGAACATTTTTATCATGAAATTGAGAGAAGAGTTCTCTGTATACCTCAACTATGAAGCCCTCTCACGAGTTAGGGTGTATTTGTACAAGCCATTTTATTCTAGGGAAAGGGAAAATGCCAAACTGAGGGGAAAAATATTGTCAGAGAACGGGGAAATAAATAAAACACGAAACATGGAGACAAGTCAATATTTAAGAAGAACAAGGGAATATGTATCTCCTGGGAGGGCCTCTATTATAGATAATAGAACAAACATCACAACTATAAAACTACTAAACTTGATATGATTAAAAATATTGTACCCAAACTCTAAACTTTACAATCCGATTGTCCATCTCTTTCTGAAAAGGACGTCACCCAGGTACATTTATTGAACTAAAGATAATTTAAAGTCGTACTGCAAACGGTTGCATAAAAATCTAATTAAACATTCGATTTTTACAGAAATTTTGATTGCCGGGCGACACATGGCAATCGAAAAATCGGGCGACAAATGGCAATCGAAAACCTTGTTTCCAACGATTTTTGATCTACATTCGTCGATATACTAAACGTTTTCGATTGCCGCATATCCGGTGTGAAACTTTTAAAAATATCTTAAAGATATACAACCCATCTTTATTGCCTCTTATAGAATGACAAATGAGCCGCGACATGTGATATCCAACAATGTGGCATTTTGAAATGAATAGACTCAGACGAGCCTGTTTAGCCTTCTTTTAAGCTTAGAAACTCCAAATTATGTTCGTTCAGTAGCTTAATATTCATATAATACTCAAGCGACAAGCAAAGGCTCTGATCAGACTGCGCGTATGCGCAATCTGGTCTGAGCTTTTGCTGGTCGCACATACCACATTGTTTGAAATCTCATGTCGCGGCTCAAATAATATTGTTTAAAAATAATGTCATTGTGGGGTTTGGGCTGCTGTTACCGGAATATGAGAACCTGGGCCCGGAATTACAATGCCTCCTTAAAGTTAAGGAAGACTTACTGAGTTAAGTATTGATTTTTCAGGATGCCAAAAATGACGTTTTAAACTGATTCAAAATCAAAATTGTTTCACTTTTCTGTAGATCACAATGATATCTTTGACCACAAGTACTGCATCGATCCAGGCAATTTATTTAGCATGTTGAAATATCAATACTTAACTTAAGTCGTCCTTAACTTTAAGGAACCATTGTAATTCCGGGCCCTGTACTACTTTGTAAAGTTTAAAAACGTTAAAAGATAAAATAACAGAACGGATTACCACTGAAACTGCAATATTTTCAATATTTTTACGGGTATTGTTATATGGATTACTTTGTCCACCTATACAAATATGCAGGGAAGATCCAGATAAGCTTACATGTATACTAATACTTTTAAGAATGAACTGACAACAGACCAAAAACATAAATTGCTTTTTAATATGTGTGGTATTTTATTTTACTGTCGCAATGGCGCAAAGAGTACAGCTTTAAATCGTATGCAAACTGTACAGGGTTCATTATAATGTTTTTTATTTTGTTTGATTTTATTCTAAACATCCCAGTCAACAATTTTTCGGGTATGTCGGGATGGGTCTTCCTAGGTTGAACCAGTACTAAGCTATGATTAATATGTTTTACTCAAGGGCAAAACACAGTGAAGCCGGAGAGGCCAGAAATTCGAACGCTCACGTTACTCGATAGCTGCGCATTCAACTAAGAGTAAGATGCGCGGATCCAGAGAGGGGGCGGCAGAGGGTCCTGACCCCCACCCTTGAAAATCGGAAACCTTTGGGGCTCTTCAGCAATACTCGTCCAGATCCCCTGGAAAATCAAAAGCTACCAAGCCAGCATTCCATATTGGGTAATCATCGGCCCGCCAGCGTTTTGCTGTTGGGCTGACGATGGCCCGCTTTTAGTGGTATTTTAATTCCTCACTCCATTCATCTAAAAAAAAGTGTGTCAGAGTTAAGTTGGACTTCGTCTGATAAAATTTCTGGATCCATGCATGATTAAGCATCGCATGGGATGTTTTGTTGCATTTTTCTCACTAATATTTTACAAAACCGAAGGAAGCGTATCAGTGCAACGCTACTAGATGACGGTACAAGACATGGACAAACCCTATCCCAGCCAGCACACTTTGTCGGGCAACCATCGGCCCGCCAGCGAAATGCCTTTCAAAATGTTTTAGATGTTGCATAGCAAAAAAGGAAGAAAGGAAGGCGGGAGGGGGGGTTGGGGACCGGCTTGAGAGCCCCGTTGAAACCCATTCAATGTTTGTGGTGTTTTTTTGCATGTGTTGTTGTGGTTGTTTTTTACGGTTTGGGGGGGTGGGTAAATTGTTGATATAGTTTGTTTCATTGAATAGAATCCTAAAGGGTGGTGCAACAGGAGGGTGTTTCAGTGGACTAGGTGAGTTGCATGTTTCAATGGATTTGATCAGGGTATTTCAGTGAACTGAGTGGTCTGAGTGCTTCCCTGGGCTGGGCGGTTTGGGTGTATCAGTTGCCTAGGGAGTTTGGGAGTTTCAATGGGTTGGCTGTTTTGTGCATTTCAGTGGACTGTGTGCGTTTGGGTGTTCTGTGGCGATTCAGTAGACTGGTGGTTATGGGTGTTTCAATTGTCTGGATGGCATACATGAATATATTTTTGGATCAAAGGTTTACTAATCATGCACACGTGGCATCTTAACCAACAGTTTCCTTGCATTTTGACACTCCATTTACACAACAAGATGCGCCTCAATGTGAACCTGCATTTTGTAACCCTGTTCACGTTGTTAATATACTGCGTTGCCAGGTAAGATAATGAGTATAAGTATGGCACATGTTCTTGCCTTCTTTCAGGGACCATACCCTCACCCCCATCCCACCCAGCCATCATATCCCCTTCCTATATCAAGCATACTGGTTTCACCAAAAATGAATCAGTGCAGAATTTAAATAAATATGTTTTCCCAGACTCACTAGACAAAGACATGCATAATGGCACCGACTGAAGATGAGCGCTTTTCACAACACACCACAACTGTAAAACGTCTCAAATTCCCTTCTGTATTTCGCCCCCCTGATAGTCTTTCATTTGTAGTATTACATATTTTTTTGTATCAAGACATGCTTGAAATATATCAGATTCAGGCACTAATTGTGCGGCAGTTTGTATCAATCTCCGAAATCAAAACCACTGTCACTCCGATAGCAAGGATGCCAACTGTCAAGTTACCTCTGCACATTTTGCTAACCACCAAAGCGATATCAACGTAAGCAAATTTCAAATATTGATGTTTTAATAGCATTTTGAGATACGACTCTTATAAATCATGCAGGAGAATGATATAGAATTGTGGCGACGCAAGCAAATTGTGTCAAAGGATTATGTAAATCCAGCTATAATCAAACGAATAGCATTTTTTCATTGAAAATTTCACAATCGTCGTTTGAAAGCTCGCCCAGGGTCCTACGGACATGGATCAAAAGCATGTAACACATTCCGAGTCCTTATCATTCATTATAGAAGCAACCTGTTTGCTGCTTTCGTCTCCAAGAAACTATCTATAGGACATAAAAATGGATAAATACAGACACTGTCCATCCATAATCGCAATGTTTACCTCCGATAGCCAACACCCTCCGAGATCTAAACATGCGGTTTACCTGGGTGTATAAAATAACGTATATACATCATATCCCTTCTTCATATTTCTTATATCTAGTAAACGTATACTTTGTGTCCTACTGGCTAGGGTTAAAGCTATGAGCATAGCCAACTTAAGAGAAAGAAACTTAAGGGATAATTTTGATACTGGAGACAGTTTTTGTAAATACAAAAGCACAGTTGATACATCCCATGTTTCACAATATCTAGATTTTGTAGGTTTTAAGTTAAATACTCCTTTCATAAAACGTACAATTAAAGGGTGAGCTCCTACAGCAAAACCTTCCTTTACTATCCCTATAGC
Organism: Loripinus fragilis; assembly: GCA_964019695.1. Classification (NCBI taxonomy): domain Eukaryota; kingdom Metazoa; phylum Mollusca; class Bivalvia; order Lucinida; family Lucinidae; genus Loripinus; species Loripinus fragilis. The sequence goes on from OZ026517.1 coordinate 86,135,868, forward strand.
AGATAAGGCACAACGAGCTGTGTTAATAACACTATATCCACAGCCACTCTCATATAACTCTGTCAAATATTCTAATATGGAACTTATATTTGCTTGAACTGAATCAATCTGTTTCTCACGACAGAATGTAAACCACTTTTTAATGTATGTGATATACTGTTTTTGTGTTCCTTTAAGCCAAGACACGAGCAGAATATTGGTTGCTTTGACTGAAATGTTTCTGTCTTTGAACGATCCCCTGATAGCCGACAGGCCATCAGTTGTAATTTGTGTATCAGCGGATGTTTCCTGTCTGAACTCCCCAATGTCGGTAGGTTGTCGTATCTCGGTAGTACTAAGGGATAATCTATCAATAATGTCATCAATTCTGTGTACCAGGGTTGAGTTGTCCACAGTGGAACTACCAGGATGCACTCTGCACTGTCTCTCAGTACCTTCTGAAGACACCTGGAAATAATAGAAAAAGGTGGAAACCCATAGAAATATATGCTTGACCAGTCTACTGAAAATGCATTCACATACAGAGCATCTGGATGTGGTTTCCAAGACACAAAATGCTCAAGTTGTTTGTTCAATCTGCTGGCAAACATATCAACCTCTGGCATTGACCAGTGCTGAGTGATTTTCTTGAAAATATCTTTGTCGAGCATCCACTCAACATTCTCATTTTTAAAGTTCCTTGAACCATAATCGGCCATGTTATCTGCTACCGGCAAATATGCAGCACTTAACCAAAGATTCCTCTCAATGCACCAGGACCAGATTTGAACAGACAACCTATTGCAGCTTTGTGATTTGACACCACCCATAGCATTTAGGTAAGACACTGTACAGGTATTATCACTCTTTACTCGAACATGCTTGTCACGGTAATTTTTGCAAAATGCTTTTAAAGCCAAAAATACGGCTGTCATTTCCAAAACATTTATATGACTTTCAGCTTCAGTTTCTGACCATCTACCACCTAATCTTTCATTCTCAAACACAGCACCCCATCCTAACAAGGATGCGTCCGTTATTATTAGGTAGTCAGGGTTACAGTGATCAATGTATCTTTTCTGATGGGCTAGGTTATCAATCCACCACTGCAAATCAGACTTTATGGTCCCTGATATGAACATTACCCAAACCACAATGGCACGCATGTTTTGCAAGCATGCGGCATGCATTCCGCGTACTTCTTCGCAAGCATGCGCAAGCATGCATTTGGAACCTTTTTGCATGCATGCGGCATGCACGTGCAAGCATGCTGCATGCTTGCTGCGTGCTTAATTGACCAAGCGTGCGCAAGCATGCATTTGGAACCTTTCTGCTTGCATGTTGCATGCTTGCGCATGCATGTCGCATGCTTGCATGAGCATACCAACCTTTCTGCATGCAAGCTGCATGCTTGTGTGCGTGCATGCCACACGCTTGTGTGCGTGCATGCCACATGCTTGTGTGTGCATGCGGCATGCCTGCACGTGCATGTTGCATGCTTGTGCAAGCATTCCGCATGCTTGCGCAAGCATAAAGGTACTTCAGGACAAGACAAGGTTTTGCATTATAAATATTGGACACTGGATGCATATAACCTAAAAAGGCAGTAAATAAAATACATAAAAATTAGTAAATACTTTCTTTCATGGCTCCAGAAACTGCATTTATCTTAATACAATTGCAGTGTTTTACTTATTGCAAGCATGCACAATTAAGCTGGTGTCCGATATGCTTTAAAACAACCTTTATCCCAACAAAAGTCAGAGAGGTGAACATGATCAGTGGAATCAATGCAATCAGTACTAAGCATTTAGGCCCGAATTAATGTGTCTTGCTCAAGGACACATTTTAAGACAGGGATTCTGGCGAGACTAGAACCAGCAACCCCTAGGTCTTCAGTCAAGCACCCTACCACTGATCGAGCCACTATACTAATTTAACTAGCTGCGCTCGCTAGGGCTGGGACGATACGGCTGTCATCGTTTACAATATGTATTGCGATACATGCAATGCGATACATGCAATGTGATACGATACGTATCACGATATATCGACACCCATACAGCAACACTTAGAAGCACTATTCCTGTAGTATATTGATAAAAAGTTTGCACTTTTTTCTATTCCATTTGCAAATCATTCAATAAGACAAATATTTTTGTCACCCTTTTTGGAAAATTGACCATTAATTTGACATTTTTGTTGTATACTGAAATTACATGTCTTTGTGTAGTGAAGCATATGTAATATACACTAAACATGAAGAGAGCAGAGCACCATCTTAATGGATAGATCTCAGCAGGACCTGTGTACCATGCAGCTTCTGCTAAACCTTAAGATTTTACCCTATTTTGTGGAAGCACGAAACCAAAATTAAAGATATTCTATACAGGCATTTGAATAACAGCAAGTAATTGGCATGCGGTTGCCGAGGGCACAATAGATTTTTTTACTATCATTACTTTTGCCAATTTGTCCATTTGTTCTTGTTTAAAGTAGTGTACATTTACACTGTAATAGAATGTACTTTGAGGTTACAAATTACCAAATTTGTTGCTAGTAAAATTTCTGAAAGTATCGTGATATGGCAACCAAGCATATCAATACAGTATATATCGGCCAAGTCGGTATATATTTATCCTCCAAGCCCTAGCGCATCGGAGGCTGACTAGTGAATAATTAATTTCAAGCCCCTGCTATTGGTTGGAATGGCATTATTCCTGACATACACAAAAAATTCACGAGATAGCCTACTCAGGAAAACAACAACAGATTAAACAAAGACACATGTAAACAATTTATAATATAGTATATAAGTTTGGTGAAATGATCATTGGAGCGAATCGACTAGGGGCGAAATGATTTAGTGGCGATTCTGGCGAAACATTAGCCTGAATTATAGAGTGCGAACTGTCATTGGGGCGAAATGTCATCCGGTCACAAATCGATTCAACAAAAACAGACTCTTACAGACCGATCAATAGAGAGCATTTGTAAAGATTTGCACACAGGATAAAAAAATTCAAGTCTGCAATTGGCAGTTTTGCTCCGTATACGGAATGAGCCGAGCAAAAAACACAAAAAAATGTAAAGGCCCATTGACCATTCACGGACCCTCTGTGTCCCATTTAATATTCGATCTCACTTACTTCACATTAGTCATTGTGTGTCACATTGGCATATCATAGCCAGAATGATAGGGACACTGCTACCTTATTCAAAATTTCGTCCGAAGTCCGCGTAGATTGTTTTTCTTTGTCTTTTAAAAATCCATGTTGCTGTCTGGTGTTAGTACACAATTACAGTCTTCCGGTTTGGTAGCCCACGAAAATAGTACCTTTAGAAATTTAGCACTTGCCGTTTCTGGGCCCTTTATGGCGTAAATGGGTGCTTTATTCGACTTTAAATGTACATGTGATTCAAGATTGGTCTATATTTGTCAGGCTGATGCAGAAAAATGCATCTTTGTGTGGACTATTTTGTCACAGACTCCCCGGGGCACTCCCCAGGTAACGTCTGACGCGGGTCGGATTTCAGCCCGGATTTTTTGACTGTTCCCCAAAGAACGGAGAATGCTGAGAAAACGAGATTATCAAGGTAGGTTGTCTTTTCACTTTTTTGATAGGTGAATGACAGATCTTGCCACTCACAGACAGAAAAAAGTCCAAGCAATGTCCTGGAAAAATTTGCAGATGCTCGAATTCTGCCTTTTTACATGGAGTTGAATGGGGCCGATTAATTGTGCACCGAACCCTATAAGAGAGAAGGTGAAAAAAACGACAATCTTTGTAAAACAGTCATTTTTCAATGAATTCAGATGAAATCTCGCACACAGATCAGGAATCAAAACAGAAATAATTTGAAATTATTTTTGGAAGAAATTTAAATTTAAATTTTAAAATTTTATTGAATTTTAGTTTAAATTTTAAATTTTTCTTAAAACCATTTTTAAAGCCTGGTTCTCTCGAGGAAAGACTCAAATTGTATAATATACCAGAAAATGCAATTAAATGGACATACACAAACAGTTTTGACCAGGGTTTGACTAATCAATCCGAGCAGGCTGACCGTGATACTCCGTTTTATGCAGACTGGCTAGCACTGCTGTGCAAGTTGATTTTTGTGATTGTATTCCCTTTTCTACTGAAATGTGCTATGAGTGCTTACTCACTTTAACTGTACCAGTATGGTGACTTAGCATATGGATATTTATTTAAACACTCTTAGGATACTTACACTCATTAGAACCGCCTCATAGAGATGGCACTTAAAGGCATAATGATGAGGATCCGCAGGGACTGGTCAGGACCATTCCCCCAAGCAGGTTCCCTGGCCTCATTGCTTAGACCAATAAAATTCAATTGTATTTGGCTGTTCAACTCACCGGGTCGAGGCTGTACTAATTTGAACACAACTTAAACTTTTTCAGCTAAACAAATCAATTGCAGCCCCCCCCCCCCCCCCCCCCCCCCCCCCCAGCTTCACCCGAGATCAAATTTTGTTCTTATTTCCACCACGCAAGCAGTAGTATTGTTTGGTACTCATTAGAGTCGCCTCACACTCAAAATTGTTTTTGAAGCTATTCATTAGAACCGCCTCACATAGATAATGATATAACACAGTTATTAAAGCTCATTTAGTTACCTAACCCCCAATGAAGCACTTTCACGCAGATACTCGTATTATTTGCTTAAGCGGTTTGTGATATTTCTTGTTTCGACGAGGCCGTTCTAATGAGTAATCTTTACTTACAGTCTTTTCAGAAATTTCAAATTTGGGATATAGTTTCATCAAAAAAAGAGGATGAGCAATTTCCATTATGATATGGGCATTAAATCTAGACCTAGGTCTCAAATCTTTCCCACTCTGGCCATTTTGGTAGCATGTAAATTACGGAATATTTCACATTCAGAACTAGCAGTGTAGATCATGATTAGAATGAAGTGATGTGTTTCGTCCAGCATCAGGCACTCATCAGTGAAGCTGCTCTACTTCAGACACAAAGTAAGTGGTATAAATTGCTGTTTTCAGCATGCTTGGGCGCAACGTAGCTTGGTTTTGGGGGCAAATTTGAATGTGATTCAAAACTGTTCGTGATTTTGCTTAAAATCACTTTAAAATTTGATTTTTTAGCTTCAGTTTTTAAATTTTGTAACTAAAGTTTATGTGAGATTATTGTTTAATGACTCTTACAGATGCCTAAACTTTCTTTTTTGCTTTTGGGTTATTGAGATTCATTGAAATAATTGAAACTATGAACTTTTTCATCAGACTAGTTTGAATAATTGAACTTTTGCTTGTGTCAGCTTGTGAGTGGGGTCACATATGAAATCCTGGATTTGTATCGCTTTTTGGTGACTGAGTTAGTCTTTTTGGACGATTATTTGCTTTATGAGTTTGATATGTCACAGAGACAAAATTTAAAATTTCGAAAATTTGCAGATTCTTGAAGGTGTTAGTACACAATTACAGTCTTCCGGTTTGGTAGCCCACGAAAATAGTACCTTTAGAAATTTAGCACTTGCCGTTTCTGGGCCCTTTATGGCGTAAATGGGTGCTTTATTCGACTTTAAATGTACATGTGATTCAAGATTGGTCTATATTTGTCAGGCTGATGCTGAAAAATGCATCTTTGTGTGGACTATTTTGTCACAGACTCCCCGGCGCACTCCCCAGGTAACGTCTGACGCGTGTCGGATTTCAGCCGTGATTTTTTGACTGTTCCCCAAAGAACGGAGAATGCTGAGAAAACAAGATTATCAAGGTAGGTTGTCTTTTCACTTTTTTGATAGGTGAATGACAGATCTTGCCACTCACAGACAGAAAAAAGTCCAAGCAATGTCCTGGAAAAATTTGCAGATGCTCGAATTCTGCCTTTTTACATGGAGTTGAATGGGGCCGATTAATTGTGCACCGAACCCGTCTATGGTGGCGGCCATATTTATCTGCGTATTGATCTGTGCTAATTTCAATTTTAAATGTTGGTATTAATTCATGTTGTGTTATAGTCGAATGTGGATTATGCTGTCTTTGTTCGTGTTTCTTAAGTTCTTCTTCATATAGGACAATGACATCTGGCATATGGCATCATAAAAAACAGCGACTTGCAGGTGGAACTATATTTCGTATCGGAGGTAGTTCTTACTCTTCCTGACCGTTTTACTTCTACAGCCAATGATATTAAACCAATAATTTTGGCGCATTTGAATCAGTCCAATCAAAAACTACAACTTGTTTTACTATAATGTTTACTTTTTACTTTTTTCCCACGCCTGGAATTTTATAACAAGTTAAGGCTTTCACAAAACAAAAATACTTTTGTGAAGGGACTTAGAGACAATTATACTATTGAGAACAGTCTTTAGATGCTAGAAATTGTCTATGCTAAGCTTATCCCTAGCCTATTAGTAGGAGAAGTGTTTTATTTATAACAAGTATAGGCTTTCACAAAAAAACCTTTGTATCCAGTCCTTTTTGCCCCTTAGTAAATTGTATCTCACTGAAGACTAAGTCATGGATTAAATAAGGAAAACAAAACTGAATTTGGCTATTATTATAATGACTCAATATTTCAAACTTAATTTAGTAATGCACTTATCATCTTCCTTTTTACAAAGCCGGTTCCTGGAATATTTAGCCTGACCCAACAAATCAAACAAAACTGATCACAGATTCACAATTTTTTAAAAGATAAACACAAAACTTGTCTTCAGCAGAAAAGTGAGTGCAACTAGCTACAATATGGACATTCATTTCCAAGTTAGCAGACTGCTATAACACTGACATAAATTTCTAAGCTAAAAACATTTTTAGATTGTTTAGACTTTGTTTCTGCCGCTTAATAAAAGCGCTGCAGGCATGCATCATACCCCACCATGAAATATTTTTCAAAACATATTTTTCCTTATCCCTGCCAAAAGTATCTACTGCAGAATATACACTTAAATTTTCTAAGTTCTCACTTTTGCAGAAAATGGCTGTCCAAATTTAACCAGAAAAAGTTAGAGTCCAAGCACGCAGCAGATTGTATTATCGCATGCACGCGCAAGCATGCGGAATGCATGCGCAAGCATGGAGAAATCTTGTCTTTTCCCTGCATGCTTGCCCAAGCATGCACCAAGCACGCAGTGAGGTCACCAAGCATGCGCTTGCTTGCTGCATGCATGCTGCATGCACGGCGTGTGCATGCGGCAAACTAGCATTTTGGTTTGGGTTATAAACCATCAAAATCACCTCTGGATGACTTTAATGCTACAATTTTCTCTCTCTCAATATTTCTATAATGCAATGGACCATATTCCACTGCTGTGAAAGTTGAGACCATCAGTCCTAGAATTCTGGCAACTACACGAATAGTTTCGACATGTTTTTCCCTCAACTTAGAACATTCTTGGACAATCAATTTCACTTTTTCTTGTGGCAAGGTGACAGTCATGTCTCTTGAATGAATATCATTACCCAGAAAACTAATATCTTGTGTGGGTACCAAAACTGATTTGTTTGGATGAACAATGAAACCTAACTCAGTCATGAGTCCAACTGTATCTGATACGTTTTCCTGACATTCAGGGAATGTTTCTGCCACTAACAAAGAATCATCTATAAACCCTGAATTTGAGTGTCCAAGCTGTCTAAGAGTGGAAAAAACAGGTTTTAGAAGCTTTGAAAATAATCTTGGGGCACAAGAAATTCCATTAGGGAGGCAGGTATACTGGTATATTTTGTCAGAAAAAACAAAGCGTAATTTCACTTGTTGGCTTTCGGCCACATTGATACTGTAGTAGGCGTGTCTCAAATCCACACTGGCCATGTAACAGTTTGGTTTAATAAGTTTAAGAGCTATTTCAAATGTGTCCATCTTAAAATGATGATAAGTAATACTTTCATTTAGAGTTTTCAAATTTAAAATCATTCTGTACTCTCCATCTTTCTTTGGAACAAGAAAAATCGGTGAAAGAAATTCATCTGGATGATGCTCAACTTCTTTGAGCACCCCCATTTGTAAAAGTTTACATATTTCACTTTCAATTAATTTTTGTTCATTTTGATTCAAATAACTATGAGGTACAGAACTGTTTACTGGATTGGTATTTTCTTCAAATTCAATGTGACAATGTAGAACAATGTCAAGAATATTAGGGTCAGAAGTAATATTTTTCCAATTTTCGACAAAATGTGCCAGTCTACCTGCCTGAAAAGGTAAACCTACCTTACCTAGTTTAGATTCTTGAACCCCGTCTTGGAGTTTTTTGACCCCGAGCTAGTATATGTACTATCAGTAGGTTTGTAGTTTCCACGGAAAGGGCGGCCTCTACCCCGTGTAGAGTACCTAGGATAACCACGTCTACCTCGGCCATGACCATAGCCACCACGCTGATTTGAACCAACATTCCTGCTGAGTTTATTCATGTCTTGAATGCCTTTCACGTTTTTATTAACGTCGTCCCCATACAACCATTCAGAAAATGGGAAATTGGCAGAGCATAAATTATGATAACGAATATCTAGATCTTTCTTGTGGGATTCTTTCCGTTTATTATTTATCAGTTTATTGGCCTTTCCCAAAAGAGCCAAGGCCCCAGTTCCCAAATTTAACATGTCTGCATTCAAAGACTGCCCTGCTTCATTGAGTAACTTGGCCACATTAATGGAAGCTTTTATCATGTCATTTTGAATGGTTTGCATTTTAACGTCATCCGTCTGGGTTTGTGGTTTCAGCAAACGCCAAATACACTGGTTGACCTTTGTTTTAACCATCGCAAACGCATTACCCGGCCTATGAATGTTTTTGACAAGGTCAGTTTGCTGGTCATCAGAAATTCCCTCTCTAAATGTGACGTTTATGAAATCTTTAAGGTCCGAGTCTATGTCATGGTCAGTAACCTCTTTCGGGTTAAATTTCTCAGAAATATTCTTAAAAATGGAACTATCAGTTTTTTGTTTTTTGGGGGGACTCTCTTCACTATCTTCCTCCAAAAACTGAGGGTCAGCAGTATCTTCCTGAATTATATCACCACCATACGCATAGTTCTCATAGTCCTGATCATAATGTTCATTGGACATGTAAGAGTTCTCACTCTGATTATCACCATAATCACACTCATTTGAACCATTGTAAATAGAGTCAACTCTAGAAGATAGCTTTTCCAGCTTGTCGCTGAATATGGTATGGCTACTACTGAGTTCCTTCAGAATACCTAAGACCTCTGAATTGTAAGATTTTATGGCCGTAGCCGTCTCTTTGGCCGAAACCCTCGGAGCTGAAATTGTTGACTTAGGCTTAGGATTTTGCACTGCAGCCCCGACCGAAGAATTCTGCACCACCGCCGACGGCGGTTGCTTGTCCTTAGATGTCGCCTTAGTAGGCGCCTGTTTTTCATTATCTTTTGGCATAATGCTAGCCACAGAAGGCCTAGGTAAAGTCTTCTCGCTTTCGAGAATCGCCGACGCCATCTTTTACTTAGCTCGTGCAAGCCGCTTATGGTATTTCAGCCGCTTATATCATAAATAAGTGACATGCGCAGAGAAATAAATTTGTAAATCACAAATTTAATTTTATTTTTATTTTATTTTTCCCAACCACGTTGTAATTCTGCGTTTTAATTGTAATTCTGTTTAATATTAAACAAAATTAAATAATAGCTGTATAATTCATTAACAGCAAATTAATTTCCACTTTCGATATCAAAACCGAAAGTAGACAGGTACGCTCTCGGCTATTGACAGCACGACGAAACCACGTCTTGTCGCTTTGCTATCTACAAGCGTACTGAAGTTCTCGGCTCTATTCATGCGTGCATCTCACATGAGACCGGAAGTGTTATGACGTAAAATAATTATTTTCTTATTTCTCAACCAAAACATGTTGTGGGTATTCAAAAGAACTGTCTCAATGAGATGGTTCTTTAGTGCACCCAAAATATGTTTTAAACTGATGGATAAGAAAATGATCACAATTTTTTGCTTAACTGGCCCTATGTTCCAAAAACTTCGGAGAAACACTGGTCAGGGTATACTGTACATAATGTGCTTTCGTGGCACTTACATTGCGATTTTGAACTGTTTCTGTTTTATCATCAGATTCATGTTTTGATTGGTATCAGAGGAAGATATGGTGAATATCTTTTGTTGTTGTTGATTTATTATCCTTAAATTTTTAGGTTGTTAATAACACACCTCAGACTGCACGGTTTTTATTATTTTTTTTTGCAGGGGGAACCCCCTAGCAAGAGTGAATGCACATCAATAGAGGGCTAGCTACGTGCCTGTCCTCTTTCAAAGTTATTAAAAGATTTCAATTCCGTGCTGAATCCTGGTCACCATATGGCAACCAAAAGAAAAACATTAACATTCTTCTTGTCACAAACCTTGAAAGTTAATAATTTGGTAAAAATTTAGAGGCCTTGGATGACTCTCTACCAAGTTTGTATAAATAATTTTGATCTGCTGAAATACACGGCCACCTAGGATGAGTGTAGTTATTTCTTAAAGAAGTATTGGGAAACCTTTAAAAATATTCCCTTCAAAAACAATTATTGGAAGATTTGAAAATAATTTGGTACGATTAGTTCTTGGATGACCCTCTACTATTACCAAAACTGTTGGTTCACACTGGCTTGAAAAGTACTTGAATATAGAAGACTTTCTTGAAAAGTCCTTGAAAATTAAATCTGCCTTGAAAAGTACTGGAAAATTACTCTAAGGCCTTGAAAACCCCTTGCAATTTACCAGTTTCTGTAAGACTAAACCTAAATCAGTATAAAACTTGTTTTGCAGATGCTGCACCAAATAAAGTCATACAATTTTTTGCTAAATTTCTAGTACTTATTTCTTCATTTTTTCAGTCTAGCAATTTGGAGTTGTGTAAATCAGTATTTTTCATAAATTAGTAATCCTTGAAAACTGTAAGAGAGACTTTTAGAAGTCGTTGAATTAAGTCTATTAATTTTGCAGAAAAAAATGCCTGTATGAACCCTGTTATAGTCTACTTGCAAAAATACTTTTATCATATGACATTACGTCTGGGAGTGATATAACACCATGCATTAAAATCGAAAAACCACTAGTTGTTTACAGATACTTTATGAAATCAGACCCCCATAACAATGTCACGTATATTTAACAAAATCTTGATGTTTTCGCACAAAATGTGATTACAAAATACTTTAAATGTCATATGATAAATAGAATCTAACATTCGTGTTTGTGTATTATTGAATTTATTGAACTCCTTGCGAAAAGCGATAAAATGCTCGGCAAACCTTGAATTTTATCACTTTTCCCCAACTTATTTAATATATTCAATAAAACATGAGCACTCGTGTAAGATGTATATTACCTGTTCACCAGCAAGATTTATTTCCAGAGTGGGCGAATTAGGTTTAAGCGGAAATCATACTTTGACTGAGTATGAAATGAGCGGAGAACCATACAGTCAAAAGAGCGGATGGATAAATCATTCAATGAGCAAACTTTCCAGGTAATGACCTTTAAATAAGTATTCACTCAGTTGTATAACCTGTAAAGGCCAATATTGCTCAGTCCTTAATAGGTGATTGGAAGCGCATTACAATGGCGGATCGGAAGGGGGTTCAGGGGGTTCCCCGCTATTAAATATCCTATGAAAATGAAATAATTTGGTCTCAGTGAGACCAAATTATTTCATTTTCATGGGATATTTAAGATAAATGAGACAAAATCAGCAGAGCCAACCCCCACACCTTTATACATATGGACCCCATTTCCAGGAATCCTTAATCCGACCCTGCATCTGGAGGTAAACCTGGAAAATTCGCTTATTTGAATGATTTAAACATCCGCTCTTTTGCTTTATGGTTCGCCGCTCTTTGGTGAAAAAAAATCTGCTCTTTCATATTATGGATCGGCTCAAAAATAAATCTCCCTTCCAGAGTATTGAGAGACTACAAAGACAGTTAGCCGAGGGACCTGCAAACCAGACAGCAGTATCATCAGATGGCTTGGAAAAACAGAAACTAGAAATAGAGCAAAATATGTTCACTCTATTGTGTTACAGAGCAGAATCTGTGAGTTATTTGTACCAGTTCTCTGAAATATTCTTGACATATTCTATCATTCACATTGGTCAGGCTTTCAAGATTTGATTTAGGAAGAGAGTCGCGAATGTGCGATAAACATTTGAGCCGCTACAAGAGATTTCCAACAATGTGGTATGTATGACCAGCAAGGCCTCAGATCAGCCTGCGCATACGCGCAGTCTGATCAGAGCCTTTGCTTGTTGCTTGAATATTCTATGAGAGTTAAGCTACTTACTGAACACCATTTAGAGTTTTTAAGCTTAAAAGGGGGCTGCAAAGGCTTGTCTGTGTCTATACTTGTCAAAATAACACATTGTTGGAAATCACATGTCATGGCTCAAATATTCTTGACATATTCTATCTTTCACAGCAGTCAGGCTTTCAAGATTTGATTTAGGAAGACAGTCATGAATGTGCGATAAATAGGGTTCCCACAAGCTCTGGAAATCATGGAAAACCTGGAAAATCACTAAAAAAAGTTCCATGCATGGAAAAATCATGGAATTTGAAAAAAACCTGAATAATCATGGAAAAATAATGGAATTTTGAGAAATATTTTGACGAAACCACCAGTAGCCAGAAAACTAGCTGTCGGACACTGTCCGACAGCTAGTTTTCTGGTTACTGGTGGTTTCAAGTTTTAATTAATTCAAAACGCATGCATGGTCTACAAGCATACTATTGTTGCTGCATTACCCATTTATACTCAGCATGGTGAAGATGCTGCTATAGGGAAGGTTGGAGGCCATGTATTAAATAGTCATGGAAATTACATTGTTGATCATGGAAAATCATTGAAAAATCATGGAATTGTATTTTTGAACTTCTGTGGGAACCCTGGATCATAAACATTTGTCTGAAAACAGATCGCAATCAATTGGAGTTAATTGCCCATGTGTCGATTCAATTTGCATATCCCGTAAGATTGTCTTGTCAATAAAAGTTGCAGTCTCTTTGGGACATTCTGATTGATCGAATGCACAAAAAGCCGCGCCTACTGCTTATCCCAAGTGGGGTCAACAGTTCAAAGACAGGTTGAACTAGCCCCCGGGGCGTGGATTAGCGGTGATCTTTTGATCTGTTTTGGGAAGCTTAATTTGGACTCCCACTGTCATCTTCCTACTTATCAGTGGCTAATTGTTTTTGAATTTGCGGTTGTCATGCAGAAAAAAAGCACACATCCCAGGACTCTGGTCTTGACATTTCTATGCCTCCCAACCTTGTTTTATCATCACGGGACGCTAAATTCAGAATCCCCGAGAACCCTGCTGTGGCCTGTCAGATGAAACTCTAAGCTGCGTCCCCATCTCCATATGACCTTAGATGTTGATGGGACTCACTCACTCACTTATAGCAGATTTATAATATTGTATAAGACTTTTTTCCTTGTATTTGAGATACAGTTTTTTTTTTGATTGTTTTGCAATGGGAACTCACAAATAAAGGCAGTACAGTGCAGTCCCTTTATACCAAACCTCGTTATAACACGGGTTTGGACATAACATGGTCATGTTGTGGCTCCCGTATTGTTTTACCATGGAATTTTACAAAGCAATTATAGGAAAATGACCCGTGGTAATTTTCCTATAATTCCTTAGCAAAACTGACCATATATATTGTGGTTCTAACACGGTCCATTCCTTTGGACCCAAAATATAGTGTCATAAAGTGACTGCACAGATTTGGATAAAACATGGTCATGTTGTGACTCCGATATTGTTTTGCCATGGAAATTTACAAAGGAATTATAGGAAAACGGTCATTTTCCTATAATTCCTTTGTAAAATAGACCATTTATAACACAATTGCTTATAACATGGTCCATTCCTCATCATGGACCCAAAATATAGCATCATAAAGGGACGACACTGTAACTGTCAGATGATGTGCTTTTTCCAGGGTGTATTACAGAACAAGCCAAATGAAGCGTTGGAGCTAGTTCAGATGGCAAAACAACTCCTGCAAAAATTTCCTAGAGAGGTACAATTTCATCTTTTCATCCATTTAGCCCTTTCTGGACTGGTGGCAAAATGATATGGTTAGTCCTGAAGCTTGTCCAGAGGCCTAGCTAAAAACTCATATTAGCAGGCTTCTAGATAAGAGCATATATAAAAATTTTGGGTCGCTAGTTCGAGACTCACCGGAGGCACTGTGTTGTGTCCTTGAGCAATTTTTAAGACACTTAATCCACTGCTTATGAAGGCAGGAAAATGTCTCAATACGACTGAAAAGTTGTTTACTCGGATGTTAGCATCAACACATGCAAACAATCAAAAACTCATTTCATACCTCCATATGAGAGTGTGTACTGTATTGAAAATTAATTTCCTTATTTCTTAGCCAAAACATGTGTTATGGGTACTGAAAAGAACCATCTCAATGAGACGGTTCTTTTTAGCACCCAAAAGACATGTTTAAACTGAAAATAATATTTACAAGCTTAAAAAGTTTGCTTAACTGGGGCTATGAATTTTCTTATTTCTCAACCAAAACATATGTTATGGATACTCAAAAGAACCGTCTCTATGAGAATGAGATGTATAAAATACTTTTCTCTATTTGCTCAGAGTTTTGCCTCTTATTTCTTTAGGGATCATTCCTGTCAATGTTGTGCTACAACCTTGGTGTAGAACTGTACCAGAGAAAGATGTTTGAAGATACCATAGCTTGGCTTAGAGAAAGTTTTGAACTAGGCAAGATTAAACAGGCCATTGGAGCAAGAAATCAGGTACTAGGGTTTGCACAGTCTTAGAAACTTACTAACCAAATTCATCGATAAAACATAAAAATACCAGTGAAAATTCTCATTGACAGAATGATTTTACAAAATAGCCAGCTCCATGTAAAAGTAATTAAATACTCTGAATGAAAGCCCTGTGATATGAGAGGTAAATGCTTAAAGGACTAAATAATCACTGTTGAGGAAAATCGCGTGCACTGAGTACTTTATGGGTGAACTGATTTCCAGTCAGTCCAACTGTGCAATTTCAGTACTAATACAGTAAAACCTGTGTAAAACCAGTGATTCATCAATTGAGCACAAATGCTCATCATTTCAGTGCAGAAAATCCCACCAATTCAGCGCATGATTTTTATAGAGTTCAGAGACGCTGCTCATCAATTGAGCCCAACTATTTTGAACAGTTACTTGTGGAGATACCTTTAAAGCAGCATCCCCTTCACGAGTTCTATAGGTTTCCAGTAGCGAGTTCTATAGGTTTCCATAGGTATTCTCCACCCCCCTCTGAAACCTTAAAATAAACCATTGGACCCCCTCTGTAAAGAAGGTGAAAAATAAAAAAAAATCAGAACTTTTTTCTGTTGTTTGGGCTTGGACACCCTCCACCCTGACAATAATTCTTGGATCAGTGCATGAGTGTGATCTGGGTCTTACTGTTTGTCATTTCCTTGTCCAATGTGCTACATATTAGGCTTAGTCAACAAAGTTATCTTCTTACCTTGAAATGATGCACACAAGCTGATATTGCCCACACGAGCTTGTATTTACTACAGGTAAGCCCACAACAAAAGAATTATATCGATGAGTGAACACTGAATCTGCGCTCAATCGATGAGTAGGTTTTGTGCTCAATCGATGACATGGAAAAAAATCATTTGCGCTCAATTGATGATAAGCAGTAAAATGGCCACTCAAAAATAGACAAAACAAAGATCTTGATGACAAATGGTAGCTTAATGCAGGTCAAAAGCATTGCAGAATGCTCTCTTGGAGCATTCTGCAATGCTTTTGAACTGCATTAAGCGATAATCAGTCTTGAAAAGCGATTTTCATCTTCTTTTTGAGAGTGGCCACTTAAGACAGGTTTTACTGTACTAGGGTTGTCACAGTCTTAGAAACTACAGTTCAGTTCTTTCTTTATAACACACTAAATTATAACTGGGATTTGGATATAACATGGTCATGTTCAACAGTGGCTCCCAAATTATATTACCATGGAATTTTACGAAGGAATTAATAATCTGAATTATAGTGGGCGGTAGGGTGGTGCACTGTCTGCTGCAGCTTTCAGAGAGATGGCCCTGTCATATTTGACCTGCTAACAGGATGAAATTTGCTTCACTTGAGGCAAATTTGGGTGGGGATTGGGGCCTTTTCATCTATCCCATTCTTCTTTTCTCTCTCCTTCTCTCTGGGAGGAGTCCCAACATGACTGAAATATTATTGACAGAGACATTAAGCCTTAACTCAATCAAAAATATAGGAAAAGGACCAAGTAATGGTCATTTTCCTATAATTCCTTTGTAAAATTACCCCTTTATAACATGACTTGCTTAAAACAAGGTCCATTCATATGGAGCCCAATTATAGCATTATAAAGGGGCAATGTATTTGAAAATGGAATTCTTCTTGAAAATAAAGGGAGAAAAAAACAACAAAAAACTTGAAAAGTGCTGAAAAAATAGTTGAATAATTCTATAACTGTTGGACTTGAACTTGTTATTGGTATGTTTGTACATAGAGCAAACTATAAAGAAATACAATACAATAACTGTATAGGAATGGGATTAAGAAGAAAGTCTTTCGACTTATGTGAATATGTTATACCAAAATGGCATTCTCTACAAAAAGATATGTTTATTCTAACAAAATTGGTTGCATTTGTGCAATATTAGAGTAAGTATTATGATAGCTACAGTAAAACCTGGGTAAACGGCCACTCTTTAAAAGACCAAAAATTGGTTTTCAAGACCAATTACCACTTAATGCAGGTCAAAAGTATTGCAGAATGCTCCAAGTGGGAGCATTCTGCAATACTTTCGACCTTCATTAAGCTACCATTTGTCATTAAAATTTTTGTTTTGTCTATTTTTGAGTGGCCGTTTTACATAGGTTTTACTGTAGGTCTATAGCTGATTAGTGAGCTGCTGGCAAGCCCTGTAGACTCGCCATTCATCTATTGCAGGCAAGGACTCTACGACTGCTCGCCAATGCCTATCTAGAGTTGGACACAGACCAAACAGAGGAGAACCTTCAGCATGCCTTGAATGCAGTCAGTCTAGCAAACACAGTATGTCAGGCCCTGAGGTTATAAACCTTTTTCATGCTCATCTCAACTGAGCATGAAATTTCAACTGTTCATAAAAACTAAAATGCTGAAAATAAAGAATTTTGCTTGCTAAAAACAC
Organism: Loripinus fragilis; assembly: GCA_964019695.1. Classification (NCBI taxonomy): domain Eukaryota; kingdom Metazoa; phylum Mollusca; class Bivalvia; order Lucinida; family Lucinidae; genus Loripinus; species Loripinus fragilis. The sequence goes on from OZ026517.1 coordinate 86,153,051, forward strand.
TCAGTTGTATCTATTTGCTAATAAATGTTAAAATGCCAACAATTGTTGATTGTGTATATAAATTTAGAAATGAAGGATCTTCAATTTCAAACTATGTTTAGTAGCCTTTACAGGGAGAAATTTTATTGAAATTGCTCGTACAGTAAACTGTGATTTTCAGAATAAGGCCTGTAAACAATCACTGCTTAGCATGTGACAAGCGTTCCATCGATCTAGACTGACAATTAGATGCAATGTAAACAAAATATTTTAGCAATATATTCTCGAATAACTCTTTGCCCCCTGGGATTTTTCCCCTGCTTTTTTTGTTGTCTGCTGATTTTTTCAAAATCAACTTTTCGAAAAATGCTTTCAGAAATACTATAAGTGTGTCAAACATTTTGGATCTGGATCAGGCCCTACATTCTGTTGGGCCTGATCTGGGTTCAAACTGTTTGCAAAAGTTATCAGCAGACAGCACTAGGAGATAAGTCTTAGAGTTAATTAATTTTGATGACTACACACTCAATTTAAATTGAAAGTCGTCTGGTCCTTAGTTTATTGATAGTAACTTTAAAAGTGATTCGCTAAGGGTTAATTCTGTAGTCACTCTAGTGTTCATTAATAAAAAAAAATGAAAAAGAAATAAGCAGACAACAGCACAAGCATGAAAACTAACCCAGCATGCAAGGAATTAATTAGCCTACCAATTGTGGATTTTGTTTTGGTTTGATGCTTAACATCTCGATCAACAGCTATGGTCATGTTGGGATGGTCAGTTCACCTAACCACACTTTTTTCCTGGGCAAGTGGTTAACCAAGTACTTCATGCACATACCAGTACTTTTGCTTGTAACTGACAACAAGTCTTCTGGAATCAGCAGAAGGGAGGAGAATGGCCGTAGAAATTGTTTCATGGTCAATCTCCGTGAAAGTATGGGACAGGGATGGGATGAAACTCTAAATTATGAAATTGAATTTTTAAAGGAGCACTGCCATCCAGCAGGACTGTTTCTGAGGTTGAAGATTCTTCTGATGAAGAAAGAGCCTGATGAGACTGTCAAAAGATGTAAGTTTATCTCTCTTAAGCCTTTACTCCAAAGGCTATCTTTAGATCATGACATCATTTTCTATTTTTAGACAACATTGAAAAAATTCAAGAAAAAGTTAAGTAAAGTTTTGAATACTTTTGAAAATATTATGGAAAATGGAGCATTTGCTCCAAATGAGCAAATGCTCCATTTTCCATAATATTTTCAAATACATGAAATTTCAAAGGCAATAAAAGGTGTTATTATGGAGTAAAGAGTTAATCATATGGGCCTCAACACGACTAAACCTGTCTTTGGGACACGCAAGCCATCAGCTTCAAAGACTATTTTGCTTGTAGCCAGTTTATAAATGATACTTTCCGGATAAAGAATAACAAAGGCACAGATCAGACTGTGCAGATGGGCTGGCATTGCTGATCTGCGCCTTTATTGTTCACAAACCCCCGAAGACAGGTTTTCTTGCCTCGAGGCCCATATGATGCCACATCTCGGAGTATAATAACTTCATGTATTAGAATTGATATTACACTAGTGTATTACATGTTTAGTAATATTATGTAATGGCAGCCATGACAATGCCTCCTTTTTTTGGCAAAATGTTAGCATGTACATGTCAAAAAATGTGATTTCAAAGTAGTATAAGTATCACATGATAAGACTCTAACATTTATGCTCCTATACTACTGAATTCCCCCCCCCTTCCCCCCCCCCCCTCCCACCCAACAAAGTTGGGGTGTTTCTAACAAGAATTCTGACAGAAATAGCCTCTTTTTTTAAAAAAAGTTTTCCACTTAAAAGCCTTCCATAGATTGAGCCTTTATAAAAACCTTTAGTTTTGTCAGCATTGCAAGGAGGCCTGGATATAGATTGCCGTTGTCCGTCAGTTCATTCTGTCCCGTCTGTCCGGAACCATAGGTCGAAGTTGATGCATTTTTGGTATAAATGATTAGTACCATGTGCGGTCAGTACCCTGTTATGTTTATCAATTTGACTTGTTAACACTTAAATAATTGCCCTTGACTTCGTTTGAAAAGACAATTATTGTGCCAAAGCTATATTGGCTTTTTGTGTAATGGCCTTTACATTTCCCCAAAGCTATCATATCTAGCAACTTTTCACTATACGATAAATATTAAGATTAACAAAGTTTTCATAGAAAAGTTTTACTGGTGTTAGATGAAATGTTTGACTTATGGTTTACAGGCGCAGAAGAGATGTTGAAGATTGCTGAACTGTCCATAGACCTCTGTCTTCATGTGTTGCAAACAGTCAACCAGTTCAGCAGGTACACAAACTTAACCAAGGTAGACCAAATTACCCTGTTTGACTTCAGTAAATGCTCTAAAATTTTGAACACTTCTCTCTTTCTGTTCTCAAATAAAATGTTGGTTATACCCCTATTCCACACAGGCCCCGAATCCCAATAATTGCTATGAATTGACAAATATTTACCGAAATTGCACAAATTAATTATCTTTTTTCCTAATGCATTCTTGGACATTGTAACTGAATCATAATCGATTCGGAGGGGTTCTTAGGCATTCGTAGCTACTCTTAACTCATTCGTGGGGAATCGGGAGATTAAGACCAGCAATAAAACCAAGGAAGAGATAGTAGAGTAGAAGTGGAAACAGATTTGGCAAATTCAGGAGCACAATCAGGATAAGTCAGTAGGTCCTGGCTGGTGATTTTGCCAGCCAGGTGATTTTGCCAATGGAGAACTATCATATTTTTCCAAGTCAAAGAGTCAGGGCCAGGGCCTCTCGACTTTAACGTAGTTGTTTTCTTCTAGCAATATAAGAAGCCGTTTTCAAAACTCAAGTTGCAAGATCAATTCTACAGCTGCTATACGAGGAACAATCATTTTGCAACTGATGCCCCGAAGCATGGATGGGCCTTTTTTATAACTATCAAGAGAGAAAATGTAGCAAATCGTCATGAATTTCTGTTAATTTGTTCTTTATTCGGCGTATTCTTAACTATTTCGTGATCGATTCTTTAACTTATTGCAGTATTTTCAAAAAGGTTATTGCACATAGTAGTAATTTTGCTCAGACTACTATCGTGGCGACTCAGGCCGAATCCAGCCGAATCCCCAGAATATTCGTAACTGTTTCTTATCTGTTTTGTAACTGAATTGTAGCACATCCCGAATGGGTTGAAAATTTTACAATTCTCCACGAATCTTAACATTTAGGGGATTTGTGGTCTGTGTGGACTAGGGGCATTATCAGGGCTGAAATTCACAAAATGCTTATCAGAATAGCAAACATAGAAGACCCTGATCACACTGCTTCAAAGGAAGCAGTCTGATCTGAGTCTGCACTGTTTGTCTAGTCATTTTGGCGTTCAACTAGGCAGTAGGGTTAAAAAATTTAGAACATCTACCGTAATAAGCACACTTCTTGCATAACATTTTCAAAATTCTACGCCTTTTTTAAAAGTGTAGATACAGATCAGCTGGTCAGGTCCCACATTTCTATACATCCAATGATAAATCATTATTTGTAATGAAATTGCACCATTGGATTGACTGGAAATCAGTTCACCCATAAAGTACTCAGTGCGCTGGATTTTTCTTAACATAGATTTTTTAAGAGTCCCCTTATAAATCAAGGGCTTTCTTTCACATGAGTATTAAATCATTTTTACATGGAGCTGAACCTAATGTGTCAATGAGAATTTTCACCAGTATTTGTTTGATGTATGGATGAAATGGGTTAGGGGAAATTACTTTGATCATGTACTGATAAAATACTGTGGCTGGGTAGCTGAGCTATCTTGTCAACCTGTCAAACAGTGTTCCTTGTTTCAGAGCTCTAGATAGGATGCATAAATTAACTTTAATCTTCAATATGTCTTATTCCTCCTTGATTGATTGATTGAAAAGACAATTCTAAGAAGTGATCAAACATAGGATCTAATGAAAAATGAACATTTTGGATTTCTTGCTATGCCTCCTTTCGCGAACCATGTTGTTTTTGTATCTTAAAAGGATGAGCTTAATGACATGGTTGATTGAAGAAATGTTGAAAAAGTTTGAACACTCCCCTGACATTGGTAAACTGCTTGTCACCAATCTGGAGGTTCTATTGCAAGCTGGCATGAGAGAGGAAGCTAAAGAGTTCATGGAATTCTGTATAACAGGTAAGTGAGTAACACTCATATGAGTGTCTTTACAAGGTAACATATGCTTGTTTGTGTTGATGTTCTACATCCCAGTCTGCAATGTTTTCAGTCATGCTAGGACAATTTTCCATCATCCTGGATTCAGGTTCAAATAGTACCAAGCAGTGGATAAAGTGTCTTGCTCAAGGACAGAACTCAGTGAGTCTTGGACTAGCAAAGCTTACAAGAAAATATGTCTTCAAGGTTTAATCAGGCCCCAAAATTAAAACTTTTCTGATGCTGAACTTAACTGAGCATGAGACTTCAACTGCTCATAAAAACTAAAATGCTCAAAAATAAAGACTTCACTTGCTTTCAAGCTCTCAGATGTACAGGAGACTGTTCCAGTGTCTGATGGTTCTAGGAAAAAATGAATTCATGTGGTACTCAGTCCTGGCATATGGTACAAAGAATATGGTACAAAGAAATTTAGGTTTCTAGTTTCAGTGAGATAAAAGTGATCTATGACAACAAGTTGGTATTTGGTTTTATACAATAGGATGAGAGAACTTTTGATTCTTCTGCTTTCCAGTGTTTGCCAGTTGAGAGTATTTAGCATTTCAGTTACATTGCTGGTTGTGCCGTATTCATTGAGGACATACCTAGCCGCTGCCCTCTGGACTCCCTACCTTATAACTAAGTTTATCCTGCCATGGGTGCCATACAGGGGTGCAGTATTCAAGCCGAGGACGAACATAAGTGTTGTAAGCTGTTTCTTTAATTTTTTGATTATTTGTCTGTATATTTCTTTTGATAAATTTCAGGGTGTTGTATGCTTTAGAGGTCATATTTTCAATGTGGGGTTTCCAATTAAAGTCATTACTAATGGTGACTCCAAGGTATTTAGCATTTTCGGTTGATTTCAGTTCAGTATTGTGAAGTTTATATGGGAAAATGAGTGGGTTTTTTCTGTTTAGATACATGAATCACTTCACATTTGTCTGGGTTGAATTCCATGGACCAGTCTGATTCCCACTGTTCTAGTTTAAGTAAATCATCTTGTAAGGTTTGAGCATCTGATTGAGAATTTATTGTCAAGTAGACTATTGTGTCATCTGCAAAGAGTCTAGCTTTGCTTTTGAGGGAGTCAGGCAGGTCATTAATATAGGCCAGAAAAAGACAGGGCCCCAGTACCGATCCCTGGGGGACACCTGACATGACAGGTGCTGATGAGGACTGTTTACCTTCAACAACAACGGATTGGGATCTTTTTTGGAGGAATGATTTAATCCAGGAGACTGTATTGAGATTTATGCCCAAGTTGAATAGTTTATAAATTAATAAATTATGGTCTACTTTATCAAATGCTTTACTGAAGTCCATTATGATGAGGTCGCAATGAGTTTAATAAATTCAATAATACAAGAGCATAAATGTTAGATTCTATTTATCATATGACATTATCTCATTTCTATAGTGAAAACAATACAATCTTGTCATTTTGATGTTATGGACGTCGTAATGTTTCCCGAAAATCTATAAACCACTGTTGGTGTATCGATTTTATTGCATGGCGTTATTTCACTCCCAGACGTGAGGTCATATGATAAAAAATGCTAACAATTGTTGACATTTTAACATTTATGAGCATGATAAATTTCATGCTCAGTTAAGTTGAGCATGCCGGGCCGCATAGCGCAGTCGGTAACGTGTCTGGCTACAGATGTGTGTCTGACTGCAGATCCAGGGGTCGCGAGTTCGATCCCGGTCCGGTCCCATACTTTTGTGGAGATTGATCATGAAATGATTTCTACGGTCATTCTCCTCCTTCCGCTGATTCATTCAAGAAGGGTTGTTGTCAGTTACAAGCGAAAGTATGTGCACGAATTACTGGTTAACTGCTTGTTCAAGCCTGCCCAGGAAAAAGTGTGGTTAGGTGAACTGACCGTCCCGCAATGACCATAGCTGTTGACTTGGGACGTAAAGCAAACAAACAAACAAACAAAACATGAAAAAACTTTCATAACATCGGGGCCTGGTATGGCTCACATCTACTTACTCAGCTACAGAGACAAGCTAAATTCCTGATTTCTTTATGTAGCTTTTATAGTTATTGTATTGGCCTTGCTGTGAAACCCCTGATTTTGCTTCTGCAAACAACAAAGGAGCAAACCAACCTGCCCATCTGCACAGTTTGATCAGCATCTTTGTTATTCACTCTCTGGACAGTATAGTAAGTAAACTGGCTGGAGGCTAAATTCACTTCTAGCTTGTCACTGTAGTTGAGCATGCTGGATTGACATTACCTTAAATTGTTGCAAACCCCAAAGGTAGGTTTTCTCTATTGAGTCCGATATTTTCCAGTAAATGATTGATAAAAGTGCTGATCCAGACTGCTTGAAGGCGCAATCTGATCTTTTCCATTATTAATCACATACGACAAAGATTTGGTTCATTCAGTTTCAAATAAAACATTCTCTGATCTTAAATGGTCCAACTGATGTGATGGGGATAAAAATAAAAGGATAGAGAATGTATGATAAAAGCCAGGAAATAGCTATGCTGGCATAATTTTCCTAAAAGTCTAATTTACTTGATTTGAAGTTATATGGTATGCCTTTAATTGGCATCAAAAGAATATGGCATTATATTAAAAGCTTGTCTGTGTTCGTAGAGTCAAAAAGACGATTTTATTGTGTGAATCAAACAAGGCTGAATTAAGTTTTTTTTTCCAGCAAATTTAATAGGGATCTTTTCTTCAATGAGTGAATTAAAAGGAAAAACACTGTTTTGTGGGTCACCTATATTCAATTAGTGTGGTGTGATTTCTTAAACTAGCATATTCAATGTGGGAGGGCAGTGGCTCAGTGGTAGAGTGATTGACTTGAGACTGAGGGGCCGAGGGTTCCGACCTCACCAGGGTCACTGCATTGTATCCTTGAGCAAGACACATTAATTCTAGCTTAGTACTGGTTCAGCCCAGGAAGACCCGCCACTATATAACTGAAAGATTGTTGATGGGACGTAAAGTATCAAATCGAACAATAAAAAAAAAGCATATTCAATGTGGGAGCTATTAATTTTCAACTACCCAAGTTAAACAAGAAATCTTTATCTTGTTTCAGCACATCATACAGGCAGATCTCTGGATTTTATGATCAAGAAGAGGTTTCACATGATCCTGTGGGAGCAGGCAGCAAAAGCCTTTGAGGTAGGATTGCTTAGAGACAAACTGTCTTTAACTCAAAACTTCACAGGATCAGACTTGTTCTGTTTTGAGTTATCAGTCAGAATAGGTTTTTCTCTAATTAACCCTTTGCATTCTGGAAACCCCTAAATGAATACTTTGGCAAACAGTGAAGATCCAGATGAAATGCAGCATTATGCAGCATAATGCTGCATTTCATCAGGGTCTACACTGTTTGTAAAGGTAAAAAAGATCTTCAAACAAAATACAATATTTTTTTGAAAATTATAACCCGACACCCCTAGATAGGGAGTGCAGTGGCTCAGTGGTAGAGTGCTTGACTCGAGACCGAGGGGCCGCGGGTTTGAGCCTCACCGGCGTCACTGCATTGTGGTCCTTGAGCAAGACACATTTATCCTAGCTTAGTACTGGTTCAGTCCAGGAAGACCCGTCCCTGTTTAATTGAAAGATTGTCGATGGGACGTTTCTTTAAGAATCAAATCAAACAAACAAAACACCCCAAGATATGTAGTTATCAGTCAAAAGTTATCCCAAGTTACTTGTATCCAACTAGAAGGAAGAATCCATTGGTATACGAAGGGATTAATATGCTTGGATCACACAAGACCCTTTTTGTGGTTGATAATACCCTATTCCCCTTCCCAAAAATTTATTATCTTTTTTCCTAAGGCTTGAGTTGAAATCCTCCTCTCCCAAGCAGAAAAACAATAAATTAAACCTCTGAATATTATGATGGAGAGTCCATTTCCTGTGATTTTAAAGCTATAATAAGATAGCTGCTGAGTATGTTATCTGTAGAGCCTACAATGATCAAACTGCACAAGTCAAAGGTGTCTGCCCCTTACAGTATATTATAACAGAACTCAATAAAACCTTCATTTCTAAAGGCATATGATTAGGTAGAATTAGTGAACACCTTATAATAGTCATGATAAATACAGGGCCCCAGGTAATTGAAAATTATTTTTCTTATTTCCCAACCAAAACATATGTTGTGGGTACTCAAAAGAACCGTCTCGATGAGATGGTTCTTTTGAGTGTCCTAAACACATGTTTAAACTGATGGGTAAGAAAATAATCACATTTTTACTCAATTTTTAGCTCACCTGTCACATAGTGATATGTGACAAGGTGTTCTTTTGTGATCTTTCTTCGTCCATCGTCGCCCGTTAACCATTGTCTTAAATGACATCTCCTTCTGGTCGGATTTTGACCAAACTTGGCAGGAATGATCCTTATATTGCCCTCTTTAATAATTATTCAAATGGTTCAGGTCTGTTGCATATCTAGGTCACACAGGCTAAAAATAGCTGAAACCAGAAGACCTAGAACCTTGATTTTTGGTATGTAGCATCACCAAGTGGACCTCTACCAAAATTGTTCAAATTATTCCCCTGGGGCTGGGAAATGGGCCTGTCCTGGGGGTCACATGTTTTACATAGGCTTATATAGGGAAACATGATGAAATCTTCTTGTAAAAAACCACAAGCCTTAGGACTGTAGCATCACCTAGTGGACCACTACCAAGTTTGTTCAAATAATTCCCCTGGGGCCAAAACTGGGCCTCCCTGGGGGTCACATAAGCTTATATGACTGGTGCACATAGATCAGGTGAGCAATTCAGGGCCACTATGGCCCTCTTGTTTTTGCTTAACTGGCCCTATGTAAATAGCTGCTTCACTCTGGCATTCCTTACCATCGTCTTCGGCCTACTGGATCTCTTCTGCCAGGCCACCTCTAGCTTGCATGTTTGGGCAAACCAGCCTGTATATCTAACTACTGATAATTTGAAGTGACAACAGAGACTGGCCCCAAGGTTATTAAATTATAAAACTTTTTTCATGCTCAGGTCTACTGAGAATGACATTTCAACTGCTCATAAAAACTAAAATACTGAACTGCTAAGAAATTTTAAAATGCCAACCATTTATGAGCAGGATAAGCGAGCATGAAAAAGTTTGATAAACTCGGGGGCCTGGTCTCATGGACTTATATTTGGGACTATCTTTATTTGGGGCTATTGGTGGTAAAAATAAAAATGGCCAAAATATGAGACTGCGAAAATCAGTTTTGAATTCTGTTACACAATAAGCAATAAATGAATGCACACCCTTAGTATGTTGGTATCTGTATCGTCAAAATTGAATGGTAGAGTATGTTTCAACGTAGAGTAAACCACATCTTAAAAGGAGCTACTTTTAAAGGCATATTCTTTCCATTAAAAGTAGCCCCAATGAGAATAGAAAATAACTTTAAAGGGCTTTAAATTGAGAAACCGCCAAAATTAATCTATGCCAATTTGTCAGTCTTTTAAAATCACCAAATTTTGATGCCATGTATACTCTAAAGTGGTTTACAGTAACCAGAGTTGTTTGTTCTTTCTTTGCAGATTCAGGATCATAAAGAAGCCCTAGATTGGTACACTTACTCATTTTAAGTTGACAAGAGTTGTCTGCTCTTTCTTTTCAGATTGAGGATCATAAAGAAGCCCTAGATTGGTACAATTACTCCTTGAGTCTTTATACACAGCAGGACATAGGGGACTTGAACCTGGCTAAACTACACAGGAATAGAGCTAATTGCTATCTGACTCTTGGAGAAGTGGATAAGGTATGATAATATGGGTCTCCTCGAGAGAAAAAGCATAGGTTTAGATAAACACAAATTTTCAGCCTAAAATTGTGAATATTTTCTTACCTATCAATTTTAACAATGGTTTTGGGTGCTCAAAAGAAACGTCTCATTGAGACGGTTCTTTTGAGTACCCACAACATGTTTTGCTTGAGGAATAAGAAAACTAAATTTTCTTTACGCACTCTTAACTAAAGTCCTGAAATGTGACTTTGTTGCATGGGAACAACACAGGCGCAGACCAGCCAGTCTAACCAGCGACTTTGTGAGTTCGATCTCAACTAAGCACCATATTTTCGCGAAGATTGATCATGAAAATATTTTTTACAGTTATTCTCCACCTTCCTGCTGGCCCCGAGGTTATAAAACTTTTTCGATTTTCAACTCAGCTGAGCACAAAATTTATCCTGCTCATAAATGTTAAAATGCCAACAATTGTTGGCATTTTAACATTTATTAGCATGATAAATACAAAATCTGAGACTTAAAGCAAGATACTTCTTTATTTATCAGTATTTTAGTTTTTATGAGCAGTTGAAATTTCGTGCTCAGCTGGGTTGAGCATGAAAAAAGTTTTATAATCTTGGGCCCAGTTGTAAGTTACATTAACAAAAGTTTGTGCACAGAGTACTGGTTAACCACTTAGTCTCAGCTTGCCCAGGAAAAGTGTTGTTAGGTTATTTGACCATCTTGACATGACCATAGCTGTTGACTCAGTGCTTCAGATTTTTTTCAAGATTGGTTGGCCAAAGTGAACCATGGAGCAAAAAAAGTTGGGTCATTTCTGAAATGATGGGCCCAAGCATATCAAACTAGCCATAGTTTGGGTAGTATTCTTTACCTACACACTGACACAGACCCTTGTATGCATATATGTATATCGACTGCTGATTATATAGTAAAACCTGTCTTAAGCAGCCACTCAAAAAAAGACCAATTATCGCTTAATGCAGGTCAAAAGTATTGCAGAATGCTCCAAGGGGAGTATTCTGCAATCCTTTCGACCTTCATTAAGCTACTATTTGTTATTAAGATTGTTGTTTTGTCTTTTTTGAGTGCCTGCTTAAGACATATTTTTCTGTATTAACTCTCTACCTACATGTACTTTCTATTTTGTGGAGTTCATAGACTCGCTGTAAGATAAATATTTTTATTAAAGTGGGATTTTTTCACAATTAAAAAGGATGGGTCCAATGGGCTCACTGCCTTGGAAAGTGATGGGCCTTATTTTGAAAACATGGGACAATGACCCGGGCCCATCATAAATCTGATGGCCTGTTTACTGTGATGCTAAACCACAAACCAAACACAATAACCTAATTAACCATAAGAAAGACAAATACAAACCAGAACTGCATCAATACTTCTGCACACTTTTCCTCACAAACTTGAAATTGAAACCATCTGATCAATCTATATGTACCTTATTTAGGTCAAAAAAAATTATACCCTCTTTTGAAAACAGTGGAGATACAGACCCCCAGATAAGAGTGTGTAACTGAAAATTGTTTTCTTATTTCTCAACCAGACATGTGTTGTGGGTACTCAAAAGGACCGTCTCAATGAGACGGTTCTTTTTAGCACCCAAAACATATGTTTAAACTGATGGATAAGAAAATAATCACAATTTTACACTGACATTTTTTGCTTACCTGGCCCTATGAGATATAGATCAACTGGCTTTGCTACACCCTGGTCTATACTTTTTTCATCTACAGAATAAATCCATATTTGATCCATATTGAAATAACACCACTAGACTGAGCAGAAATTCAAATAATGTAAACAACTGGTAAAGTACTCCATATGAGCTTATAAGAGTTGTGCCCTTCTTAGGTTAAATAAATTAGTGATGTCTTAAAGTTGTTGATTCATTCATTTTAGAAATTAATTCAGTTTTTGGTATGTTCATGGAATCGTGGATACTTCGGGTCTCTTGCAAAGTAAGTGAAGCCCGATTCATGATTCCATGAACATTCCAAGAATTGAATTTTAGCTTATATTTACATTTTATTATAAATATCTAAAATAAAGAAATTATTTATAATTTAAGAAACAAAACAGTGTTGTATTTAATATGTAATTGTATTAACGGTTTTGTAGGAGTGTAAAACGGAAAAGAGAAACAGCCGGTGTGAACAGGGACAGCCAATGGAGCAAACAAGAAGCTTGTTTTGGACGTGTGACTCGGGTGTGGCTCGCTGTCAATCACAGCAACAGTGTCACTTCTGGCGAATGAATTCGATGTTTGAAGTGTATTGCACGGACAAGTGAACTTGGCAGCTGTCATTCAAATTTATGCCATTCATCAAGCTATGAATGGTTGCAAAAATCTAAAGGTTCATTAAAGGCTTGTTTTGAAAATGTAAAAACATGTATTTCCCTATGCTGTCATATTTTTACAGGCTAAGGAAGCAGTTATCCAGTCTAAGAAATGCGATCCTTCAAACACCCACACACAGTTTATTTTTTTCAAACTGGCACTACAAGAAAACGATGATGCTGAAGGTATGTGGGTTACCTGGCCGGAGGACATTTTTTTCATGCTCAACTCAACCAAGCATGAAGTTTCATCTGCCCACACAAAAAATGTGAAAAATAAAAGATTTTTTTCTTGCTTTAGAACTCTTAGATACATGTATATTTATCCTGCTAATAAATGTTAAAATGCCAACAAATGTTATAAGCAAGATCAATTTCATGATCAGTTAAGTTAGCATGAACAAGCTTTTTAACCTTGGGGTCTGGTATATTGTCGGCATCACCAGAAATCATTGTAACACGGTTCACACAGGCTTGAAAGTCCTTGAAAATGGAGAGTGGTTTAGATTAGTCATTAAAAAAATTGTCAGCGAAAGTCCTGCAAAGATATTTTTCACCTTAAGGCCTTGCTAAGTTACAAATTTTTCACCTTAAGGCCTTGCTAAGTTACAATTACTTGCTTTTTAGCTCACCTGAGCCAAAGGTTCAAGGTGAGCTATTGTGATCTGACAGTCTTTGTCAGTTGTCCCTAAACTTTTTCTTTAAACAACATCTCCTCCTGAACTGCTAGTCCAAATTTAAAATAATTCAACATGAATGTTCCCCATAATGCCCTCTACCAAAATTGCATGAATGGTTTCACTAAGCTGAACACGAGGGCCACCAGAGCTCTAGATAAGAAATCTTTTAAACATCTCCTGAACCACTGGTCCAAATTCAAAATAATTTTACAGAATTGTTCCTCATGATACCCTCTACTAAAATTCACAAATGGTTCTGCTCTTTCCAATAAAAGGGCCGCCAGAGCTCTAGATAAGAAATATCTTTAAACGACATCTGCTCCTGAACCACTGGTCCAAATTCAAAATAATTTCACAGAATTGTTCCCTATGATGCCTTTAACCAAAAATTCCACAAATGGCTCCGATCCATGAAAAAAAGGGGCTGCAATACCCAAATCAATGAAAAAAGAGTGCATAGCGTACCCAATTGTCAAAAAATTAATTAAGGTACTGCCTTGACCTTATATTAATGGTAACCACAGGACTTTGTAATTTCAAAGTTTGACAAAAATTGTGTTTGTGCATGCTCTCCCTTGAAATAATTGATGGATCATTGTGACACAATAAAGGGCAGTAAGCATGCTTTCTGACTCAAATTGTGGTTTGGGGACATAGTTTTCCTCTGAAAACACTGCTTAAATAAACCAAAATTTTGCATGTGGACAGGGGAACAATAGATATGGAACATATCAAACAGGATTTTAGTTTGAAGGCCATGGTCCAATCTCTTAAGTGGACTTTGGGGGTGGGGCCAAATGAAGGCCAAAAATCAACTTTTTCAGAATATGGTCATGTTGCATATCAAATTAAAGGGAATGAAACATACTACAACATACAAATATGTTGCCCTTGCACACACCTTTGATCCCTGTCAAAAGGTCAAAAGATTTACTTTCTGAAAGTGGTCATATTACATATCAAATTAAAGGGAATGAAGCGTACAACAACATACATGCAAACATTTTTGCCCTTACACACACCTACGACCTTTAGGAAAGTGTCAAAACAGGGTTTTTTTCTGCAGGTGATCATGCTGCAAATCAAATTAAAGAGAATGAAGCATAGAGAAAAATGCAAGCACAAATTTTGATCTTACACACACATTGGCCTCTGGGGTTGAGCTTAAAGGTCAAATATAGATACAGTAAAACCTGTCTTAAGGAACACAAAAATTGGTTTTCAATACCGATTATTGCTTAATGCAGGTCAAAGTATTGCAGAATGCTCCAAGGGGAGCATTCTGCAATACTTTCGACCTTCATTAACCTACCATTTTCCATTAAAACCTTTGTTTTGTCTATTTTTAAGTGGCTGCTTAATATAAGAGGTTTTACTGCATTGTGCTTAAAGACATATGCGGCTATTTCCAATGCGCACCTTTCCCGCGTCTGCAAACGGGGAAAGTTGTCTGGGTCCTGTCTTTCGACCCTTAACGGATTCGGATCAACACAGCTTCCGATATTCTTATGTCATATCCGTGTTCCGACATTTTCTTCACAAAATAACTAATTAAAGTGTGTTCGAAATATCTATTGACATCTTTTCAGAAGTGATCGTCTCAGCACTAAAGACAGATAAATGTAGCTCAGTCGAAATCAAACGACGTACACAATAACCCTGGTTACGAATACAATAATGGCCGAGTCTATACTATTTGTATGGTTATTTCGAGCGGCGCACGACCTGACCTCGTGGCCTAGTGGTTAGCGTGTCTGGCTACAAAGCCAGAGGACCAGGATCGATTCCCGGATGCGCATATATTTTCAGTGTGTTTTTTCTTTCTTTTTTAACATTTTAATGCTAAATTACTTCATAAACTAGTAAAATGGCATCATCAAAACGACCGAAATGGTCGTCCCCCAACTTTTTATATTGAATTACGCATGAAACCTATGGGGGTGGGGTTAAATTTGGCCCTCTAGAAAGAGAATTAGTTCGGTGACCCCAGATTTTTATTCTTTTTTCTGAAAGGTATTATAATAGTCCATGAATTAAAAATAAATTTTCAAGATTTTCAATGTCAGATTTTTTAATACATGATTTATTCTAAAAACAAATTCCATTTTTCGACGAATTGCCAAAATATATCATGCAATAACTTGTCACAGCATGGGATAACAAGTAAACATGCACATTTTCTTAAAAGTTTGAGGTCATGGGCAGTAATTTAAGTTAAAAGAAAGAAGCTGGCTGAAGATTACAACCGTTTTAGCTCGATAATTAGGACTAGTGTTATTTTTTTATATTTCTAGAAAATTGGTCAAATGCTGTTAACTTCAATATGAGATTCTGAAAAAATAAGCACGGTGACATATCCTTTTTATTTCATAAATGGATAGCCCATGCATAAAACAAACTGTATGCAAAGTATTGAAAATATTTCAATGTGGGAAGTATTTAGTAACATATGTCCTTAAGTATATTTTATTGACTTAAAGCATGTTGACACTAAAACAAAGGGTGTACTACATAATTGACATGCTTTAGTTGTGACCTGAATGGTACCCAAGTTGGCCTAAGTTGTTTCTATTTTGTGATTTACTTTTTCTCAAAAATATCCCTTCGTCAGGGGATAAAAATTTCATGAATTTGCCTTGTTTATTTTGGTTTCCAAAGTATACCAGTAAAAGGCACTGTGGGAGAATTTTATATTTCCTAGCTATGGAGGTGAAGAGGTTATAAATATTTGAACTTTTAAAACTACTGAACTGTTTTAGCGTGTGAGAGCTTGAAGAAATTGTGTGAGTTTGGTAGACAAGAACAAGGAACTGACAGTAGTGGTGTGTGTGGGCTAGTAGCCCTAGCTGCTCAACAGGCATTAGAGGTAAGAATTATTCCTCCAATCTTTCAATTACTTATCTCTTTGCCTACTGGCTACTGGGTAATTTTGCATGATTTTTTGTTGTCTGCTGTTTTTTTCAAAATCAACTTTTTTGAAAAATTCTTTCAGGAATTCCATCAGAGGGTCAAGTAGTTTGGATCCAGATCAGGCCCAACATTTTGTTGGGCCTGATCTGGATCCAAACTGTTTGCTAAGGTCATTCATTTGGGGAGTATCATCGAATATATGCTAGGAAATGTGTTTTAGCTCACCTGAGCCGAAGGCTCAAGGTGAACTATTGTAATCGGTCTTCGTCCGTCGTCCGTCCGTAAACTTTTTCTTTAAACTACATATCCTTCTGAACCACTGGTCCAAATTTCATATCACTTCACATGAATAATTCCCATGATGCCTTCTTTCAAAATTGCATAAATGGTTTAGTTCCACCAAACAGGAGGGCTGCCAGAGCTCAAGATAAGAAATCTTATAAACGACATCTGAACCACTGACCCAAATTCAAAATTATTTCACGGAATAGTTCCTCATTTGACCCACTACCAAAATTGCACAAATGGTTACACTCTGCCGAACAAAAGGGCTGCCAGAGCTCCAGATAAGAAATACCTTTAAACAACATTACCTCCTCAACCACTTGTCCAAATTCAAAATATTTTCAAAGAATCGTTCCTCATCATAGCTTCTACCAAAATTGCACAAATGGTTTTGGTCCGCTGAACAAAGGGACTGCCAGAGCGCTAGATAAGAAATGTCTTTAAACAATATCTCCTTCTGACCCACTGGTCTATATAACTTCACATGAATTTTCCCCATAATGCCCTCTTTCAAAATCACATAAATGGTTCTGCTTCACCAAACAGGAGGACTGCCAGAGCTCCAGATAAGAAATCTTTTAAACAACATCTTCTCCTGAACCACATACCCAAATTCACTATAATTTTACAGAAGTGTTCCTCATGATGCACTCTACCAAACTTTCACAAATGGTTCCACTCCACTGATCATTCATTCTTAGGTGAGAGACCCAGGGCCCAAGGGCCCTCTTGTTTACAGTTTTGCTAGGATGCTACCATAAAACTAAATTTCCTACCATATATCCAACAATATAGTCACGGTAAATGTTCTAAAATTTCGAACACTACTCTTTTTTCTTCTCAAATAAAATAGTGGTTTTCAGGGCTGGAATCACAAAAAAAATCTTGTCAAAATAGCAAACAGGGGAAGACCCTGATCAGACTGCTTCTTCAGAAGCAGTCTGATCTGGGCCTGTGCTGTTTGCCTAGGCCTTTTTGGCAGGTATCTAGTGTTCGAACTTTTAGAACATCTACCCTATCCCATTAATTTTACTCCTACCTGAGATGTAAGTGGCCTAGGTCACATTTCTCAATGTAATGTCTGCATTCTTAAGTTAATGTTTCATCTTAGAAGGTAATTTAAATGAACATTATAAATACAGGGTGGGTAGTCACATGGTTTTTGTTTGGATACACTGCACAGATGTTTGAATACACTGTATGGATATTCTGATTGAATGTTAGTATATTTCTCTATGATTTCTCCTCTATACCCAGAAAGTTATACACCATTTTCCATCCCACATTTTTCCCAATCAAATGCTACCAGGATATCCTTTTTAAGCTTCTTACTTTGAGTACAAACTCTGCCACAAAGAAAATAATTGTCATCCGTATAGTTTAATTCTGTAATTTAGGCTCAATCTTCGCCACTAAAAATTTTGTGACAGAGTCTGTACTCAAAGTATGAAGCTTTAAGAGGATATCCTGGCATCGTTAGATCGGGAAACAATGTGGGCTGGAAAATGGTGTATTACTTTCTGGGTAAAGATTAAAAAAAAACATGGAGAAATCTCTACTTACTTTCGCTTAAAACATCATTGTGGAAAAGAAGTCGGACATTTTTCCGTACAGTGTATCCAAACAAAAAAACATGTGAAATATTGTAAAATAAAATTATGATAATACCCCTCCTTTAACTACATGACTTTGTTTCAGAGTGATAAAGGGGACACAGCTTCCATTGCTTTGGAGTTCCTCACCAACACCAGTTCAGACCCAGACCAGATACTCACAGCCCTACGCTGCCTCATCAGACTTAAACTAGCCAAAGTCGATAAAGAGTCAGAGAACAGGTAATAAGCATATGTTGTGCAAATAACTATAATAAGAGGATAAAACATTCTTTTCCGTATATTAACGTTTGCCAAGTCCGAGTGTGATAATGTGTTGCAGCCTGAACCACAGTTTGGGCTGCAAAACATTAACCCATGAGGGATTGGCAAATGTTAATATACAGAAAATAATGTTATATCATTATTGTTGTATACCCTGCTTTCAGGCATAAGCAGTTCCAAATAATTTTATTCAATTGTATGCAGGAATTTCCTCCGTAGCTTCATGAAACCTAAAATGAAACAAAATCATTGATTTCAACAGAAACCTGAAAAATGTAAATAACTCCTAGCCCTTATTTGAGATTGTCCTGGCTTTGTCTTCAGTTTATGAATAAACACACTGGATAAAAGGAATTGAAAATGTTAATTCTATCGACGAACGTAGATCAAAAAAGTTAGAAACAAGAGTTGTTTTTGATTGCCATTTGTTGCCCGACTGGTGACAAATAGCAATTGAAAACAATGTTTCTAGCAATTTGTGATCCACGTTTGTCGATTGTTTAGAGCATTTTCATTTGCCGCCTATCCTGTGTGATAAAGGAACGTATTTGACCGTAATTGAAATAGTTTTGCATATTAGTGACGCCATCTTAACTTATTTGCAGACGAAGTCATTGAGCCGGCTCAAATGGCAATGAAGCCCTCTGCTGCCATGTTTTAATGGGAATGAAGCCCGTGGCCAGTTATTGGTCAACAGTCAGCCGCATTGCGACACATTAAATTTAGATGAAATGTACAACTGTCAGGGATTGAAACATGTCAAGTTTCTATAGTACAGACTTACCTGCTAATCACATCAATTGTCATCTGCTCTCTCTTCTGCTTATGTACATAAGAGGCCTATATCCCAATCAACATGGACCCATTATTAACCCTTAATGCCCCAATCAGGACTGCAGCAGACGACAAATTTTGCAACATCTTTCCTAATTTTCAAAAGAAATAAGAAATGATATTTCATGAGAATTGTTTGCCAGCAGACGATCTCATGAAACATCATGCAAAGCAGCAGCAAAATTTGAAATTGTCTTCTGCTGCAAATTATAGGTGGCGCTTTATGAGTTAAGGAGCAGTCTACTCAGGGTACATATTGTTTGCTTCAGTGATAAAATTAGCATGGAGTGCATTTGAATATATGCAGCAGATGTAGTGAGCAGATGACATTTTCTAGACAAAAGTTGGTAGCAAGGTAAAGGTTAAATTTCAAACACTAGTAGCCTGACAAAAAATGAAAGTTGATCTAGAGTCTGAAAATTGGCATAAACCCTCTGAATACTGGAAACCCGTAAATTGTTGCTTTGACAAACAGTGAAGACCCAGATGAAATAAAGTAGAATGTGGCATTTTATGAGGGTAGTCACCCAGAGCTAAGATAAAAAGAATCTTTGGGGACTGAAATACATCTTAGTTTATCCCTTTGATTTGTATCTTCTCAAATAAAATGTTTATCTAGACTGGAACTCACAAAATGTTTGTCAGCAAAGCAAACAGGGAAGACCTTGATCAGACTGCTTCTTCAGAAGCAGTCTGATCTGGGTCTGCCCTGTTTGTCTAGGCTTTTGTGACAGGCAACTACTATCTGAAATTTCAGAACATTTACTGTACATTTACCGTACATGTATCAGAATAAGTAGAGTTTGAGTTTGATTTCCCACCAACAGCTAAGGTCATATGGAGACCGGGACATGGCTTAGAGTCTCATCAGACAGACTAGAGGAGCCGGGGATCAAACTCGGGACCTCTGGGTACAAGACAAGTGTCCACTGCACCATGCCGGCTCCTAAGTAGAGATATTACATTACATTTTTTATGTCATTTCAGATATGCAGTTTTCAGCAATGTTAACTACATTAGGATGGGTAAGTATTATAACCTCTCCACCACTCCTCTTCTACTTCTTGGGCTCTGAGGTATAAGTTTTTCTCAATACTGTAAAACGGTTATATTTGGGGGTACTATTTTAACTTGGCGCTATTTGTAGGGCTGGGATGATACGGCTGTCATCCGATACCTATCGCGATACATGCAATGGGATACGATACATATCACGATATATCGACAACAATACAGCAACACTTAGAAGCACTATTCCTATAGTATAATGATAAAAAGTTTGCACTTTTTCAGTTCCATTTGCAAATCATTCAATAAGACAAATATTTTTGTCACTCTTTGGAAAATTGACAATTAATTTGACATTTATGTTGTATACTGAATTTTTAATATTTAAATATAAATAAACTTTCACATTTGTACATAGAACAAAGAAATGATTTGTCAGGTCCACTAGTTTAGGATCATATCTAATCATATTTCAATAAACAAACAGAGTAGACCCTGATCAGGAAGCTCTTACAAGGGCTGTCTGATCTGGTTCTGCTCTGTTTGCAAAAGTGTTAAAAGGCGTCTCTATGAGGTAAAGGGTTAAAAAAAAAAGTTTCTCTGATGATACGCTACTTGAAGAAATGTTTTCAGCGATAAACGGTCAGCACTTAAAAAGTATTACATTTTGTATTCATTAAAAGTTTAATAGCAACCAACAAACGAGTGTTGCCCCGCAGAGCGGGGCAACACAAGAGTTGGTTGCTTTACAACTAAAGAGGCTCTGTTCTGTTCTATTCACGCCTATTCATCTTCAAATACGAATAGAAAATATTTTCGAAATCGCCCAGTTCCGGTATCTATACGGAGTCGATACTGGGAACCAATCTAGATCGAACTTAGAACCTAATTCTACTGTTGATAAATATGTCGCGATCATCATTAGCATTGCAAAAAGACAAAAAGTAAAAGTGAATCGCGAAGATGCCAGGTTTGTTGATATTAAAGTCATATTTTAGCCATAAGACTGAGGGATTTTTTCTATCACCAAGAGCTTGAACGGTAGTGATAGCTCTTTCAGGCAAGTGGCTTTGTGACCCTCATGACGTGACGTCACAATTCTTATAACGTTACGTCATGACGTGATAACGTCTTGAGCCAAACGCCAACTGCCACGTGCATCGTCGCGCCTTCGAAATGAGCTGCCACATGAGATTTCCAACAATGTGTTATGTGCAACCAGCAAAGACTCAGATCAGCCTGCGCATACATGCAGTCTGGTCAGAGACTTTTCTAGTCGCTTGAATTTTCTATGAGTGTTATGCTACTGACTGAACATCATTTTGAGATTTCCAAGCTTAAAAGGAGACTGCACAGGCTCGTCTGAGTCTGAGCTGACCCTCAAGGCGCTTCTGTATGTGATGTTTTCTTTGTCACTTTCCCATAAGGTGTTCAGGGTCAGGTGTGATACTAATTGTATCGATTCCTGACATTTGCGTTCTTCCTTACTTTTTATACTCACACGAGTACCGACTCACGAGAAATACCGTATACTGTGCTATCCTCTCAGATCAAATAGTGGTTGGTTGCCCATAAGGTGTGCCTATTTCATGTTACATGTGTATTTACAGTCAAACCTGTCTTCAGCAGTCACTCAAAAGAAGACCCCAAAATATGTTTTCAAGACTGATAATCGCTTTATGCAGGTCAAATGTATTGCAGAATGCTCCAGTGGAGCATTCTGTCATGTAGGTCAAAAGTATTGCAGAATGCTCCAGTGGAGCATTCTGTCATACTATTGACCCCACTAAGCTACCATTTGTCTTTAAGACCTTTGTTTGTCAATTTTGAGTGACCACTTTAGACAGGTTTCACTGTAGGAGTAACCACTTTCTTAACCCTCTAGTGCCCAAACATGGAATGCACTATCAGAAAACATTTATATTCCACCCAGATACTAGCTTTGGCAAGTCAAATAGAAAACAGGGTCTGAATTTGTGTTGACGTCAAAGGTTGCCGAGATTGACATGTAGCATATATGCTACATTTGGCATTAAATTTTCATGACCTGATTTTTTTAAGGTGAATAACTCAAGTTCCAATTATAATTTCAGGAAACCTTTTTGGATGATAATTTGTCGTCAGAAAAATGACTTATAAGATTATATTTTTCCTGTTTATCTGAAAAGATGAAGTCAATATCTCAATTCTTATTTTTGATTCTTTTAATGCCCAATGTATCATATATGATACATTTTCGTTTTTCAACTTTGGCGAACTTTGGTGGCTGATAAAACCCATTACAGACAAATGGTCTCAACTGAAATGATTTATTCTAGTTGCCTAACATCTTAACTGTCTTCCTAGCAGTTTAACTTAACTTTCAAGCCAATATCCTGGTCACGGCACCAAAAAGGAGAATGTAGCATATATGATACACCAGGCACTAGAGGGTTAAGCTTGTAAAACATTGGACAACTATATCTTGTTTGTTTGTATATCTAAAACTTTGTTATCCAACAGGTTACAACAAGCTACTACAGATTCAAGACACCCACACTGCTAAAGATGCAAATGTACAGAATGAAGCCAGCTGGTTTATGAAAATTGGTATGATCATCTGCAACAACTTTTCGGCTCACAATTACATCTCAGACCCAGTATAAACGGACTGGTCACTGATGGAAATACAAAGTTATGTTGTCAAGGCTTTGTTTTAGCGCTATTTCAAAGTACTACAGCCTATAAAATTGATTCTGAACATACCCGGGATTATACGAAGCTATTCCCTATTTGAAAAGTTGGAATATTACAAGTTACAGTAAATAAAATTGAAGTTTTATCCTCTTTAAGGTTGATTTCTGCCGATTTTCAGCTAAAAGTGCTGGAAATAGCTAAAAAGGGTATGGGTATCTTGGTTTCTTGCTGATGTTCATAGAGACGGATAACCATTTAATAAATATAGCAGCACATTCTTAAAGATAGTATATTGAACAATTGCTTTTTGAAGAAAAATCACATAAACACAGAGAAATAATGGAGATATTATAATTTGATCTTCAGCATACCTCAGTTTTGAAAGCTCGGCCTCGACAACATATTTCTAATATATTTACCTGTATGTCTGTAACCAGTCCGTGTATACTGGGTCCAAGGCAATTAATTAGATGCTGGTACTTTTTGCATAGGCAAGCAGCTAAGGCTCAGAGGATTCTGCCCAGTAAAAGCGGGCCACTACTCTCCGCCCACCAGCGAACGCCATTCAAATGGCGTTTCACTGGTGGGCCGATCGTGGCCCAAGATAGCATGCCAGTTGGTGTCTATTTAGAGTTTCCCCAGGGCCTTCACAGCACAGAAGTGATGTTTAAGTCTGCATGAGATTTTGATGCTTTTCCCATAGGCGGAGTGAATGGTAAGATGAACCTGTGTATCAGCACAGTCTCATGGAAGCTTGCACACGTGTTATGGTAGTGGCCATTAACTAGATATCTAGCCCTACTTATTACAGGGTTCCCACACAAATGGGAAAACGGGAAAAGTCCGGGAATTAGATACTGGTCGTTCACGGCTATGAAAAGTCCGGGAATTAGTACATTTGGGGCTTTGAGCCGTGAATTGTCCGGGAAAATTTGCAGTCTCGCCCATCCGCAACGCCATAGCTATGCTTGGATGTTGAACTTAGTCTTCCAACTTTTTTTTTTCGCGAGAATACGGCTCAATTGTAGCTCAACTACGGCATTTGTGATAAAATGAACGATGGGATAAGTACTTGGGAGTTTTTATTGGTACCTGCCAATAACATACGATAGACAAGGGAAGTAACTCTAATTGGAATAGACTACAAATCAAAACAAAACTTTACGTTCTCTTGAGCATTTCTTCCAACATGTTTCAGATACAGATTATTTTGTCCACATTGAAGGTTTGTATCACGAAATTATCTAGCGTTCTCACCGAATATTAATATTTTATCCCAATTCTTTCTGTAACAAAATGATAAAAAGAATGAAAGATCAACGCTTGGTAAAAAACTTATGATTTCGTCGTCTGCTATAAACTAGCTGAGCGACTTACAGAGTGCATGATCTGAATGTTGACAGCTTCAAAATACCCATTTTTTGCTGAATAACAAGTCAGCATTCAAAGTTTGCATCTGTCCAAGCTACATCTGTGTGTAAGAATGGGACTCAAATGAGATGGAAAATTAAAGAGGTAAGATATTATTTTGACTATCTTAACTGTCTCTCTTCTATCAGACCTGAAGGAGTTGGTACTTTGGCGTAAGTTTCTGTAGTTCCAAGTACCCCACCCCACTCCTTCATTTTCTATCTTATCCCCACTTTATGTTGGCCGGGGAAAGGGCTGGGGGTGAACGAAAAATCATTATGTGTAGGGGAACCCCTGCCCAATTTTTTTTTCAGTGTGTTAACTTAGTCATTTTCAAGCTGGCCATTTTCAAGCAAATTCTGTTAAAGAGTAGCCCTACTCAAATTTGTTTATGGTGGGTTTGCATAGTTATTTTTAGCAGTTAGGAATCTAGGCCTACTCTGCACTTCCTTTAATGTATAGCTGTAGGATTTTTCGTGGCTCCATGTACCCTCTAAAAAAATTGAAGACCCTCGAAATAATATGAATGGGAACCCTGAGAATATTTAACATTGTACAGACTAAAAATGTCCAGGGGTATGGGTCATCTTCCCGAAATGGTGAAAATAAGCCCTGCATGTGTTGGACACTTGAAAACATTCTATTACCTCTTTGTGGAAAAGGTGCAAAGGTAGGTTGGCTAGCAAGGGCTTCTTTGGAGAGACGACTAACTGCCTAATAAGGAGATTAAAGTATGTACCACCAGTGTCAAACAGTTTGGATCCAGATCAGGCCCAACATTTAATCCTGCCTGATCTGGGTCCAAACTGTTTGAAGAGCATACTACGCTAGTACATGTTTACGTCCATAGTTCCAGATATGGGTGAAGACTGAAGAGGATTTAAAAATAGGAAAAAAAAACATGCGGAAATGTAAAGAGCATTTCAAAGCAATTTACATGTTGTAGCTATATGTAGATAGATAATCCTGATATGTTTAGGCTTTCAGGCCACGAAAAACATCAGTTTAACCTGGAAAAGTCCTGGAATTTTGTATTGATGAGACCTTGAAAATCACCTGTTTAACCTTGAAAAGTCCTGGAAAAGTCCTTGAATTTGAAAATGAAAAAAGTGTGGGAACCCTGTTATTAGTTGCGCATGAACCTTTAAAAACATGATTTAAGCAAACTTCAATATGGACCATTGTTCTGAACATGCTGCATAATCGGGCTGAGTATCTCATTTACATGAACACCTAATTTCCAACACTTGTAACTAAATTTGGCTTATCAGGCTTGTGACAAATGTGATAAAATGCATATCAGAAAATCTTATAAGTGAAGACTCTGATCAGACTGTTACTAGATCTTTAGGAGCAGTGAGACCTGGGTAGGCATTGTTTGTCTAGATGCCTTTTGTCGGGTAACTAATGTTCAATAATTTAGAAGAGCTACTGTAAAGATTAATATGAGATTTCCAACAATGTGATATATGCAACCAGCAAGTCTTAGACCAGCCTGCACATTCGCGCAGTTTGATCAGAGCCTTTCCTAGCCACTTGAATATTTTATGACTGCTAAGCTACTGACTGAATATCATTTGCAGTTTCTAAGCTTAAAAGGAGGCTGCACAGGTCCATCAGAGTCTTCACATGTCAAAATGCCACATTGTTGGAAGTCACATATTGTGGCTCATTTACATTTGAGCCTTGCCATGACACAACCAGCAAAATGAGTGCATATGCACAGTGCAAAGACTAAGATCAACCTGGACATCTATGCGCTCAGTTGGTAACTATAAATCCAAGCTTTCTGCTGCAGACAGCGAAGACTGATCAGACTGGGCTGATGCCTAGGGCCCTAGGCTGATCTGAGTCTTCTCCTGGTGTACAGCTGCAATGTTGGCTCTCTGTAGCAGCCCATTTGAATATGCTACAATATCGAAAAACTCCCATCTGTTAAGTCCAAATTTTCAGAACTATATCGTGTCTATGTAGCTGAGAAGGTTAGATTTGTCTAGCCTAGACACAAACCCATAGTGACAGGTTTCTCCTAATGTGACTCCGGTATAGATTAACAAACAATTTTGCAGCTTGAGTGTGTGGAACAGCCTGAAAGAATGAAAGAGATGTATATATAATTTACCAGTATATTTTTAAGCTTGGAACTTGGCTCTAGAGAGTGTGGAACAGCCAGAAAGAATGAAAAAGTTGTATATATAATTAACCAGTATATTTTGTAGCTTGGAACTTGGCTCTAGAGTGTGTGGAACAGCCAGAAAGAATGAAAAAAATGTATATATAATTAACCAGTATATTTTGTAGCTTGGAACTTGGCTCTAGAGTGTGAGGAACAGCCAGAAAGAATGAAAAAAATGTATATATAATTAACCAGTATATTTTGTAGCTTGGAACTTGGCTCTAGAGTGTGTGGAACAGCCAGAAAGAATGAAAAAAATGTATATATAATTAACCAGTATATTTTGTAGCTTGGAACTTGGCTCTAGAGTGTGTGGAACAGCCAGAAAGAATGAAAAAAATGTATATATAATTAACCAGTATATTTTGTAGCTTGGAACTTGGCTCTAGAGTGTGTGGAACAGCCAGAAAGAATGAAAGAGTTATATTTACTATGCTGGCAGGTAAGACATAGATCTTTTATGAGGTTTTTTTTCAATTTAAAGAAAATCAGTTCCCTAACATTAATACTGAAGCATGAATTATATACAGGGCTAACAACCTATGTCATATCGGTATCGTAGATATCGGAAGTATTCAATTGGCTCCATCTTTGAACTGAAAGGTAAGTTTTTACGCCGATGAATGTCTGCAACTGAACAGTTTTGGTGGTGCCTTAACCCTTTCCTTCATGAATATTCATGCTAGGCTCCTTATGAAACTGTTTTCTCTAATAATATACAGTCAAATCTCATAAATTTGAAGTCCTTGGGACTGGTGGTTTTAATTTGAATTATCAGTTGTTCTAATTAAATGTAGGTAGACATAAATGTGTATAAAATATAATCCCAAAAAATGATTTTTATCAGCTTTTTTCCGTATCAAACATATGTTTTGGATGCATAAAAGAAACCTTTTAGTGAGATGTTTCTTTTACACACCCAAAACATATGTTTTTATAGATGGTTGTAAAAATAGTCCATTAATAGACCTTATTCTCTGAATCAAATGAGTCCCCAATTTATTTTGAATTAGCGAGTATTTCCAATGATTAGAGTTTGAATTTTCACGTTTTTTTTACCTGTACAGTAAAACCTGTGGAAAACGGCCACTCAAAAATAGACAAAACTAAGATCTTGAAGACAAACGGTAGCTTAATGAAGGTCAAAAGTATTGCAGAATGCTCCCCTTGGAGCATTCTGCAGTACTTTGGAGCATTCTGCAATACTTTCGAGCATTCTGCAATACTTTTGACCTGCATTAAGCAATAATTGGTCTTGAAAACCAATTTTTGGTCTTTTTGAGAGTGGCTGTTTGACACAGGTTTTACTGTATTGTATTACAGTTATTGTCCCTGGGACCATCAGATGATTCAACTCTGTCACGACAGTTAACATGTTTACTCATGTCAGCAGCAGCCTGCCTTCAAGTGGCTCGCACCACTAATGACGAAACATGCAGAGTAAGTAGGCATCTTGAAAAGAAATGCTTTAAGAAACTTTTCATCTACTTTTGTCATCTGCTGATAACCTTTGCAAACAGTTTGGACTCAGATCAGGCCCTTCAAGATGTCGGGCCTGAACTGGATCCAAACTGTTTGACACTCTGATGGTATTTATGAAAGAATATTTCAGAAAAGTTGATTTTTAAAAAAAATCAGGTGCTAAAAAACATGCAAAATTTCCCAGTAGGCAAAGATTTAATAATCCATTCTTCTGTTCAATTTGATAATATAATATTTTTGATATTTTAGATAATCTGTAGCTTATTTCATACCTAGTTCTCCCGACACATCCCCATTAGCTCAGAGCCCTCCCAAATAGAAAAATATCTGGCCAATCAAAAAAACTTCCCAACAACGTGACGAATATTTTAAATAAGCATTGCAGATACCCAATGTCAACAAGTGAAAACATGCGAATTTATGTAGTTTTTGGTTATATTAGGAATTTCTATGGCTAGATTGACTTGTTAGCTTGATGCCACATTACCACTGATGTTTTTGACGACATTTTTAGTCTTTTTTCAAATGACGAAATGTTTACATAAACACCGACTCAGTCAGTGACACCGGTGCTGTGACATACTCAATACTGACGTCAGAATGTAAACAACCACAGGCTGCTGTTTGAAAAACCTAAGATTGCAGAAGCCAGCTGATCAGGGTCCACACTGTTTTGCAAACAACATGCAAGTTCAAAATAATTAATCAAATATGAAATACAGCATTGTACTCACTGGCGTCACTGCGTTGTGGTCCTTGAGCAAGACACATTTAACTTAGCTTAGTACTGGTTCAACCCAGGAAGACCCGTCCCTGTTTAACTGAAAGATTGTTGATGGGATGTAAAGAATCAAATCAAACAAACAAACAAACAGCAAAATACAGCAATGTATTAACTTTTTGTATACTTGTCCCAGGACAATTAAATAGAAATTTCTAACTTGTCCTAAATGTAATGGGACCAGGTCAGACAGAATTTTAAGTGTTTAAGATTTTGAAATACTTATTCAAACTTGTATTCACTATGCGAGTTTTGTATATTTTTATCTATAGAAAATGGTCCTTGAAGAATCACTAGAACACATTGCCTCATGTAGACAGATATCTGGTAGACTCCAGGTATTGTCACTGAGTATATCAGGTAAGCAATAACACAGGAGCTGGTCCTTGAAGAATCACTAGAACACATTACCTCATGTAGACAGATATCTGGTAGACTCCAGGTATTGTCACTGAGTATATCAGGTAAGCAATAACACAGGAGCTGGTCCTTGAAGAATCACTAGAACACTACCTCATGTAGACAGATATCTGGTAGACTCCAGGAATTGTCACTGAGTATATCAGGTAAGCAATAACACAGGAGCTGGTCCTTGAAGAATCACTAGAACACTACTTCATGTAGACAGATATCTGGTAGACTCCAGGTATTGTCACTGAGTATATCAGGTAAGCAATAACACAGGAGCTGGTCCTTGAAGAATCACTAGAACACATAACTTCATGTAGACAGATATCTGGTAGACTCCAGGTATTGTCACTGAGTATATCAGGTAAGCAATAACACAGGAGCTGGTCCTTGAAGAATCACTAGAACACATAACTTCATGTAGACAGATATCTGGTAGACTCCAGGTATTGTCACTGAGTATATCAGGTAGGCAATAACACAGGAGTTGGCCCTTGAAGAATCACTAGAACACTACCTCATGTAGACAGATATCTGGTAGACTCCAGGAATTGTCACTGAGTATATCAGGTAAGCAATAACCAGGGTTCCCACAATCCTCTGGAAACAATGGAAAACCTGGAAAATCACGAAAAAAGTTTCATGCATGGAAAAATCATGGAATTTTGTTTATGAATTTCTGTGAGAACCCTGAATAACACAGGAGGTATTCCTTGAGATACACTCATCATAACTCCCAATATTGAATGACAAGTAGTTAAAATGCTGCAGTGTAGATTTGAAAGAAAGTGAATTTTAAAGCTCATTTAGCTGGTGGCGGGGGAACAGTGGTCTGGAAACCTGGACATACGGCACTGTGGTATTCATGATGCGGGTGGCATTTATGACTGCAACAAATTTCATGCTCGTGTAAGGTGTACGAAAAAAGTTTTACAACATTGGGGCTAAGGTTAACAGACCAGAAAAAAGTTGATCAGACTGTGCAGGCATATATCAGAAACTGTTTAACTAAAAGATTGTTGATGGGACATAAAGAATCATATCAAACCAAAGAGAATTTTTAGAAAAAGTTAACTTGAAAAAAGTCAGCGAGGACAAAAGCATAAAAAATTACCCAGCATTAATAGAGTTAAGTGTTTTTTTCTTAATAATTTAGATGGGAAGTCAAAGGAGACCGAGATCCTTCTATTCTTGTACGAGTTTGAAGCTCTTGTCAAGCTGAGAGATCCCAGGGTTGAAGCACTGATGGAGAAGGCTCTAACCCTTCCTGGCTCAGATCCAAAGACTTTTGAAACCATGGCAGGTGAGATGAAATTCCATTTTTCAGGGGATGTTCGGCCCTTCTCTAGGGGCAGAATTTCGGCCCCATGCCCAATCGAAAATAGCCACCTTTTTTCCAATACCATGTCTGTTTTCCCAATCAAGAAAAGAAAAAAAAAAATTTTTTTTTTTTACTTTTTTTTTAGAGACCACTACTACTTATGAGAAACAATGACCCATATCAGAATGATGCTTAAACACTTGTGCTTAAGTGGTATGCTTGGCATAATACAATCTAAAATAACTTGATTTTGAGGATATATTTTGCTACCCTTGCTATGTTCTATGTTGTTGATTTCTCCCAATTTTGATGTTAAGTCGATCATTTTTTTCTCAATTTTGGCCAGGGACCTTTCCCTAAATTGCTGGAAAAAGCACTGTTTTTATGCTGGGGGCAGGGTAGATGAGGTTAAATTTTTCTTTTACGCCAGGGGCTGGAGCTCAAATCATGACTAGTGAGGTGAAACTTAAATTTTATGGCAGTGGAAGTGAGTTCAAAACCACAACAAAGGAGGTGAAATTCTTTTTACTGTAAATTCAGAATTTTTTGCGAGGGTTTTATTTTTGCGAAACTTTGCATATTGCGAAATTTCGTGGAAATAAAACCCTTGCAAAATGGCTAAATCAATCTGTCGTTAACTGATGTAGGTAAATCATGCCCCAGTTGTGAATTTTAACATTGCAAATATGTCTTTTTAACACTTTTCATTAAAAGAAAATTCTCACGAAAATTACATCTTTGCAAACTCACCAGAGCCTTCACTGCTCACAAGCTTCACCATTTCCTTCATGAATATTCATGCTAAGCTCCACCCTCTATGAATAATTATTATATAAATATTCTTTCTAGTTTGTATATAGAACAAAGAAATGACTTGTCAGGTCCACTAGTGTAGGATTATTTCTAATCATATTTCCATAAGCAAACAGAGCAGACCCTGATCAGGCAGCTCTTACAAGAGCTGCCTGATCTGGGTCTTCTCTGATTGCAAAAGTGTCAAAAGGAGGTAAAGGGTTAAAAAGAAAATCTATTACCTGAACAAATGACACTTTCTTCTGATCTGAGAAAAAATGCCTCATTTGTATTTTGATACCTATGAAGATCTCTTGGCTCATGATGTGTTATTTGAGCTTGAAAAAGTTTGTATTTTGATATCTTTTAAGAGTTCTAAATTTCATGCTGTGTGAATCGAGCATGAAAAAGTTTGCTTGTATTTTGATATCGATGAAGATTTTTAGTTTCATGCTTTGTGAATTGGCATGAAAATGCTTGTATTTTGATATCTATGAAAATTTATAGTTTCATGCTGAAAAAGCGTGAAAAAGTGCTGAAAAAGCATGAAAAAGTTTGTTTTTAGTTTGGTATATATAAGGATTATTAGTTTCATGCTGTGTGAATTGAGCATGAAATAGTTTGATTGTATTTTGATATCTATTAAACTTTCTTGTTCCATACTGTGTCAATTGAGCATGATAAAGTTTTATAACCTCAGGGCCTGATGAGACTGGGCTGATTTCCAAACTAATTTGGATTGCTGAGTGTACATCTGACACTGTTGGTTCCGGGCTGATTTCCAAACTAATTTGAATTGCTGGGTACACCTGACACTTTGTTGGTTTCGTCTGGCATTGGGACTATAATTATTTTGCTGCCTAAGGTTTTGATACCTCTGATCTTGGGGTGGGACATTTTTAAGAATCTGTCTTGTATTTTCAGCTATTGCAATAGAGCCCCCAGCTTGTAATAAAGGAGTTGGTGTGAGGGCTTTAAAAGTGGCCATCAGAAAACATCTGCAACATCAACAACCAGATATCAGCAGATGCAGGTAACAACATTTAATCTATATTGGCACTGATTATCATACAGTGCACATAGTTAGGCCAAATAGAAAAATCAGTGTGTTTCGGGTAACAGGTCCGAAAAAGGGGTATGTGCATTAAGGGGCTATTTGCTTTTCACCAATTTCATCTTATTGGTTTGTTAGAAGAATAGCCCAAGTGTAAAATTCTGGCATTTATTTTACTTTTACCGGTTGCTACGGTAACCAAAAAGGACCACAAAATAGGCTTAAAATAGAGAAATTGCCAATTTATCCCAAATTTGAGGCTTTTGGAGACTGATTTTTTAAGATATCAGCACAAGCAAATACCAAAAAAACCTTTTAATATATTGTGTGCCGTGATAATTCTCATCATCTGTTGAAATATTTTTTGGTATTTGCTTGTGCTCTATATTAATTTCTCTGTTACATGTCTCAAATTTGCTCCAAAATGGTCATTTTCCTATTTTCAGCCTATCTCAGCGGCCATTTTTGTTACCATAGCAACCGTAAAAGTCGAATCAAAACCAGACCTTTACACTTTGGCTATTGTTCTAATAAACTAATAAGAAGAAACTTGTGAAGAGCAACATTTATTTTTAGACCTCATAGGGGTGCCAAAATAGCCTCTTAATGCACGTTCCCCTTTAGGTAGGGTAGGCACGCATATTTTTTTTTTTCTGGAAACAAATATAATTTTATATATTTTATATATTTTTTTTATCCAAAAAACTTGTAAAATGTCTTGGGTTTCACCAGTAAGTTTAGGTAGGGTTGGGTTACCCTAAACACAGGTTGTTTTTTCTATTTGGCCTTATTTCATTTCAACCCTTGGCCTACTGAATATAGAGGATCTTACATGAGTACTAATGCATATTTGAATTTATTATTAAACGAAAAAGTGATAAAATGTTCGGCAAGCCTTGCATGTGATCTCATTTTTAGGGAGCGCAGTGGTAGCGTGCTTGACTGGATATCGAAGGGTTGCGGGTTTGAGCCTCACCAGCATCACTACGTTGTGTCCTTGCTTAGTACCAGGTCAACCCTCGAAGACCCTTCGAGACATAACTGAAAAATTGTTGACTGGAACAAATCGAACAAACAAAATTTGATCTCTTTTCCTCAGCTGATCATTTAATATGTTCAATCCTTTTTGGCTTTTTCGCTACAAGTTCATAAATTCAATAGATACATGAGTGTAAATGGAAGATTCTTCTTATCATATGACGTTAAAATTACTAAGAAATCAACATTTTTGGCATGAAAATGTTAAGATTTTGTCATAATGTACGCAACATTGTTTAAGACGTAATAAATATGTAAACCATTATTGAGTTATCAATTTATAATCCTAGCTAATAAAATAAGGTAGTGCATATCAACGCTGAAATAGTTCCTTTTCCCAAGCACAGGCTAGTGCTAGTTAATAATATATACCAGCACAAAGTATGTAGCCAGAAGTAGAAAACTGTTATCATCTAGCTGATAATATGAGGTAGTGCATATCAAGGCAGAAATAGTTCCTTGTCCCAAGCACAGGCTAGTAAGTAATATATACCAGCACAAAGTATGTATCCAGAAATAGAAAACTGTAACCTTCTAGCTGATAATATGAGGTAGTGCATATCAACGCTGAAATAGTTCCTTGTCCCAAGCACAGGCTAGTGCTAGTTAGTAATATATACCAGCACAAAGTATGTACCCAGAAGTAGAAAACTGTTATTGTCTAGCTGGTAGTATGAGGTAGTGCATATATCAACGCTGAAATAGTTCCTTGTCCCATGCACAGGCTAGTGCTAGTTAGTAATATATACCAGCACAAAGTATGTACCCAGAAGTAGAAAACTGTTATCATCTAGCTGGTAGTATGAGATAGTGTGGCTCAATGCTGAAATAGTTCCTAGTCCCAAGCACAGGCTAGTGCTAGTTAGTAAAAATTACCAGCACAAAGTATGTTCCCAGAAGAAGAAAACTGTTATCATCTAGCTGGTAATATGAGGTTGTGTAGCTCAAGGCTGAAATAGTTCCTTGTCCGAAGCACAGGCTATGTGTTAGTTAGTAATATATACTAGCACAAATTATGTACCCAGAAGTAGAAAACTGTTATCATCTAGCTGGTGATATGAGGCAGTGCATATCAAGGCTGAAATAGTTCCTAGTCCCAAGCACAGGCTAGTGCTAGTTAGTAATAAATACCAGCACAAAGTATGTACCCAGAAAGAGAAACTGTAATCATCTAGCGAGTAGTATGAGGTAGTGCATATCAAGGCTGAAATAGTTCCTTGTCCCAAGCCCAGGCTAGTGCTAGTTAGTTATATATACCAGCACAAAGTATGTATCCAGAAATAGAAAACTGTTTTCGTCTAGTTGGTAGTATGGGGTGGTGCATATCAAGGCTGAAATAGTTCTTTGTCCCAAGCACAGGCTAGTGCTAGTTAGTAATATACACCAGTAAAAAGTATGTTACCAGAAATAGAAAACTGTTATTGTCTAGTTGGTAGTATGAGGAAGTGCATATCAAGGCTGAAATAGTTCCTTGTCCCAAGCACGGGCTAGTGCTAGTTAGTAAT
Organism: Loripinus fragilis; assembly: GCA_964019695.1. NCBI lineage: Eukaryota > Metazoa > Mollusca > Bivalvia > Lucinida > Lucinidae > Loripinus > Loripinus fragilis. The sequence goes on from OZ026517.1 coordinate 86,187,588, forward strand.
ATATGCCAGCACAAAGTATGTACCCAGAAGTAGAAAACTGTTATCATATAGCTGGCAATATGAGGTTGTGTAAGTCAAGGCTGAAATAGTTCCTAGTCCCAAGCACAGGCTAGTGCTACTTAGTAATATACACCAGCACAAAGTATGTACCCAGAAGTAGAAAACTGTTCTCATCTAGCTGGTATTATGAGGTAGTGCATATCAAGGCTGAAATAGTTCCTAGTCCCAAGCACAGGCTAGTGCTTGTCAGTAATATATACCAGCACAAAGTATGTACCCAGAAGTAGAAAACTGTTATAATATAGCTGGTGATATGAGGTTGTGTGACTCTAGGCTGAAATAGTTCCTTGTCCCAAGCTCAGGCTAGTGCTAGTTAGTAATATATACCAGCACAAAGTATGTACCCAGAAGTAGAAAACTGTTCTCATCTAGCTGGTATTATGAGGTAGTGCATATCAATGCTGAAATAGTTCCTAGTCCCAAGCACAGGCTAGTGCTAGTTAGTAATATATACCAACACAAAGTATGTACCCAGAAGTAGAAAACTGTTATCTTCTAGCTGGTAGTATGAGGTAGTGCATATCAAGGCTGAAATAATTCCTTGTCCCAAGCACAGGCTAGTGCTAGTTAGTAATATTTGCCAGCACAAAGTATGTACCCAGAATTAGAAAACTGCTATCATCTAGCTGCCAATATGAGTTAATGTGACTCAAGGCTGAAATAGTTCCTAGTCCCAAGCACAGGCTAGTGCTAGTTAGTAATATACACCAGCACAAAGTATGTACCCAGAAGTAGAAAACTGTTATTGTCTAGCTGGTAGTATGAGGTAGTGCATAAATCAACGCTGAAATAGTTCCTTGTCCAAAGCACAGGCTAGTGCTAGTTAGTAATATATACCAGCACAATGTATGTACCCAGAAGTAGAGAACTGTTAGCATCTAGCTGGTAGTATGAGATAGTGTGGCTCAAGGCTGAAATAGTTCCTAGTCCCAAGCACAGGCTAGTGCAAGTTATTAAAAATACCAGCACAAAGTATGTACCCAGAAGTAGAAAACTGTTATCATCCAGCTGGTGATATGAGGTAGTGCATATCAAGGCTGAAATAGTTCCTAGTCCCAAGCACAGGCTAGTGCTAGTTAGTAATAAATACCAGCACAAAGTATTAACCCAGAAAGAGAAACTGTAATCATCTAGCCAGTAGTATGAGGTAGTGCATATCAAGGCTGAAATAGTTCCTTGTCCCAAGCCCAGGCTAGTGCTTGTTAGTTATATATACCAGCACAAACTATGTACCCAAAATAGAAAACTGTCTTTGTCTAGTTGGTAGTATGGGGTAGTGCATATCAAGGCTGAAATGGTTCCTTGTTCCAAGCACAGGCTAGTGCTAGTTTGTAAAAAATACCAGCACAAAGTATGTACCCAGAAATAGAAAACTGTTATTGTCTAGTTGGTAGTATGAGGTAGTGCATATCAAGGCTGAAATAGTTCCTTGTCCCAAGCACAGGCTAGTGCTAGTTAGTAATATATGCCAGCACAAAGTATGTACCCAGAAGTAGAAAACTTTTATCATATAGCTGGCAATATGAGGTTGTGTAACTCAAGGCTGAAATAGTTCCTAGTCCCAAGCACAGGCTAGTGCTAGTAAGTAATATATACCAGCACAAAGTATGTACCCAGAAGTAGAAAACTGTTATCATCTTGCTGGTAATATGAGGTTGTTTAACTCAAAGCTGAAATAGTTCCTAGTCCCAAGCACAGGTTAGTGCTAATTAGTAATATATACCAGCACAAAGTATGTACCCAGAATTAGAAAATTGTTATCATCTAGCTGGTAATATGAGTTAATGTGACTCAAGGCTGAAAAAGTTCCTAGTCCCAAGCACAGGCTAGTGCTAGTTAGTAATATACACCAGCACAAAGTATGTACCAAGAATTAGAAAACTGTTATCATCTAGCTGGTAATATGAGGTTGTGTAACTCAAGGCTGTAATAGTTCCAAGTCCCAAGCACAGGCTAGTGCTAGTAAGTAATATATACCAGCACAAAGTATGTACCCAGAAGTAGAAAACTTATCTTCTAGCTGGTAGTATCAGGTAGTGCATATCAAGGCTGAAATAGTTCCTTGTCCCAAGCACAGGCTAGTGCTAGTTAGTAATATTTGCCAGCACAAAGTATGTACCCAGAAGTAGAAAACTGTTCTCATCTAGCTAATATTATGAGGTTGTGTAACTCAAGGCTGAAATAGTTCCTAGTCCCAAGCACAGGCTAGTGCTAGTTAGTAATATATACCAGCACAAAGTATGTACCCAGAATTAGAAAGCTGTTATCATCTAGCTGGTAATATGAGGTTGTGTAGCTCAAGGCTGAAATATTTCCTTGTCCAAAGCACAGGCTAGTGCCAGTTAGTAATATATACTAGCACAAATTATGTACCCAGAAGTGGAAAACTGTTCTCATCTAGCTGGAATTATGAGGTTGTGTAACTCAAGGCTGAAATAGTTCCTAGTCCCAAGCCCAGGCTAGTGCTAGTTAGTAATAAATACCAGCACAAAGTATGTACCCAGAAAGAGAAACTGTAATCATCTAGCTAGTAGTATGAGGTAGTGCATATCAAGGCTGAAATAGTTCCTTGTCCCAAGCCCAGGCTAGTGCTAGTTAGTTATATATACCAGCACAAAGTATGTACCCAGAAATAGAAAACTGTTTTTGTCTAGTTGGTAGTATGGGGTAGTGCATTTCAAGGCTGAAATGGTTCCTTGTTCCAAGCACAGGCTAGTGCTAGTTAGTAAAAAATACCAGCACTAAGTATGTACCCAGAAATAGAAAACTGTTATTGTCTAGTTGGTAGTATGAGGTAGTGCATATCAAGGCTGAAATAGTTCCTTGTCCCAAGCACAGGCTAGCGCTAGTTAGTAATATATGCTAGCACAAAGTATGTACCCAGAAGTAGAAAACTTTTATCATATAGCTGGCAATATGAGGTTGTGTAACTCAAGGCTGAAATAGTTCCTAGTCCCAAGTACAGGCTAGTGCTAGTTAGTAATATATACCAGCACAAAGTATGTACCCAGAAGTAGAAAACTGTTATCGTCTTGCTGGTAATATGAGGCTGTTTAACTCAAAGCTGAAATAGTTCCTAGTCCCAAGCACAGGCTAGTGCTAGTTAGTAATATATACCAGCACAAAGTATGTACCCAGAAGTAGAAAACTGTTATCACCTAGCTGGTAATATGAGTTAATGTGACTCAAGGCTGAAATAGTTCCTAGTCCCAAGCACAGGCTAGTGCTAGTTAGTAATATATACCAACACAAAGTTTGTACCCAGAAGTAGAAAACTGTTAGCATAAAGCTGGCAATATGAGGTTGTGTAACTCAAGGCTGTAATAGTTCCTAGTCCCAAGCACAGGCTAGTGCTAGTTAGTAATATATGCCAGCACAAAGTATGTACCCAGAATTAGAAAATTGTTATCATCTAGCTGGTAATATGAGGTTGTGTAACTCAAGGCTGAAATAGTTCCTAGTCCCAGGCACAGGCTAGTGCTAGTAAGTAATATATACCAGCACAAAGTATGTACCCAGAAGTAGAAACTGTTATCATCTAGCTGGTAATATGAGGTTGTGTAACTCAAGGCTGAAATAGTTCCTAGTCCCAAGCACAGGCTAGTGCTAGTAAGTAATATATACCAGCACAAAGTATGTACCCAGAAGTAAAAAACTGTTATCATCTAGCTTTTAATATGAGGTTGAGTAACTCAAGGCTGAAATAGTTCCTAGTCCCAAGCACTGGCTAGTGCTAGTTAGTAATATATACCAGCACAAAGTATGTACCCAGAAGTAGAAAACTGTTATCATCTAGCTGGTAATATGAGGTTGTGTAACTCAAGCTGAAATATTTCCTAGTGCTAGTTAGGTATATATACCAGCATGAAGTATGAAGCCTTTAATAGAAAACTGGTTTCATCTAGCTGGTTATATGAGGCTGTGTATCTTAAGGCTTAAATAGTTCCTTGTCCCAAGCTCAGGCTAGTGCTAGTTTGTAAAATATTATAATAGCACGAAGTAGAAAACTGTCATTATATAGCTGGTTATATGAGGTTGTGTAACTCAAGGCTGAAATAGTTCCTAGTCCCAAGCAACGGCTAGCGCTAGTTAGTAATATATACCAGCACAAAGTATGTAGCCATAAGTAGAAAACTGTTATCGTAGGAGGTAGTGCATATATCAAGGCTGAAATAGTTCATTGTCCCAAACATGCTAGTGCTAGTTAGTAATATATACCAGCACAAAGTATGTACCCAGAAGTAGAAAACTGTTATCGTCTATCTGGTAATATGAGGTTGTGTAACTCAAGGCTGAAATAGTTCCTAGTCCCAAGCACAGGCTAGTGCTAGTTGGTAATATATACCAGCACAAAGTGCGTACCCCGAAGTAGAAAACTGTTCCTTAAGTCCCAAGCACATGCTAGTGCTAGTTAGGTATATATACCAGCACGAAGTATGAAGCCATAAATAGAAAACTGGTTTCATCTAGCTGGTAATATGAGGCTGTGTATCTTAAGGCTGAAATAGTTCCTTGTCCCAAGCTCAGGCTAGTGCTAGTTTGTAAAATATTATACTAGCGCGAAGTAGAAAACTGTTATTATATAGCTGGTTATATGAGGTTGTGTAACTCAAGGCTGAAATAGTTCCTAGTCCCAAGCAACGGCTAGCGCTAGTTAGTAATATATACCAGCACAAAGTATGAAGCCATAAGTAGAAAACTGTTATCGTAGGAGGTAGTGCATATATCAAGGCTGAAATAGTTCATTGTCCCAAGCACAGGCTAGTGCTAGTTAGTAATATATACCAGCACAGAGTATGTACCCAGAAGTAGAAAACTGTGATCTAGCTGGTAATATGAGGTTGTGTTACTCAAGGCTGAAATAGTTCCTTGTCCAAAGCACAGGCTATGTGCTAGTTAGTAATATATACCAGCACAAAGTACGTCCCCGAAGTAGAAAACTGTTATCGTCTAGCTCGTAATATGAGGTGGTGTATCTCATGGCTGAAATAGTTCCTTGTCCCAAGCACAGGCTAGTGCTAGTTAGTAATATATACCAGCACAAAGTATGTACCCAGAAGTAGAAAACTGTTATCGTCTAGCTGGTAGTATGAAGTAGAGCATATTAAGGCTAAAATAGTTCCTTGTCCCAAGCACAGGCTAATGCTAGTTAGTAATATATACAAGCTCAAAGTATGTACCCAGAAGTAGAAAACTTATCGTCTAGCTGGCAGTTTGAAGTAGTGCATACATCAAGGCTGAAATAGTTCCTAGTCCCAAGCACAGGCTAGTGCTAGTTAGTAATATATACCAGCACAAAGTATGTACCCAGAAGTGGAAAACTGTTATCATCTAGCTGGTAGTATGAGGTAGTGCATATATCAAGCCAGAAATAGTTCCTTGTCCCAAGCACTGGCTAGTGCTAATAAGTAATATATACCAGCACAAAGTATGTACCCAGAAGTAGAAAACTGTTATCATCTAGCTGGTAGTATGAGGTAGTGCATATCAAGGCTGAAATAGTTCCTTGTCCCAAGCACATGCTAGTGCTAGTTAAGGCCCTGTCACACTACGACGTATAGCACCAACGTATGCCGACGTATGAAAAATTCAGCAAGTACGTTGGTAGACGCTGAGTACGTTAGAAATAAGTTTTAAACACGTTACTAATACGCTATAGTACGGTGGTATACGTTGACATACGGCCAAGAGGTCCAACATTTTGTGCATCCATAAAAAATGACAGCGTATGCGAACGTACTGTTTTTATACGCTAGGCATACGCTAGATGTACGCAGCAGGTAAGTTATGCATACGTTAAGGTACGTTAGCACCAACGTATGAGGACGTATGAGAAATTAAGCAAGTACGTTGGTATACGCTGAATACGTTAGAGATAAGTTTTAAACACGTTACAAACACGCTACTGTACATTGGTATACGTTGTCATACGGCGAACAGATCCCAAAATGTTGTGCTTGCATAAAAAATCTTCAGCGTATGCCGACGTATTGCTTATACGTTAGGCATAAGTTAGATGTACGCAACGGGTAAGTTATGCATACGTTAAGGTACGTTAGCACCAACGTATGAAAATTCACCAAATAGGTTGGTGTACGCTGAATAAGTTAGAGATACGTTATCAATACGTTACGAACACGCTACAGTACGTTGGTATACGTTGCCATATGACGAAATGGTCCCAAAATGTTGTACTGTTTTATACGTTTGACATAAGTTAGAAGTACGCTACATGTAAGTTATGCATACGTTAACGTACATTATATGTACAATTCTGCATACGTTAGACGATCGTTGTGCATAAGTTTCAAGAACGCTAGTGATACGCTGGGCATACGCTTTTATACGCTGATACAAGTATAAGTTATGTTACATCGGGAATAAGTTACTCATAAGTTAGACATACGTTCTATGCTCGTTTCGCGTACGCTTTGCATAAGTTCAGAGAGAGGCTTCCTCTGATTTTTTTTATTAGATTTCAGCGTATGCCAGCGTACTAGATATATATTTCATACGTCTGCATACGTTGGCTAAAACGTTATAGTGTGACAGGGCCTTTAGTAATATATACCAGCACAAAGTATGTACCCAGAAGTAGAAAACTGTTATTGTCTAGTTGGTAGTATGAGGTAGTTTGACTCAAGGCTGAAATTGTTCCTTGTCCCAAGCACAGGCTAGTGCTAGTTAGTAATATATACCAGCACAAAGTATGTACCCAGAAGAAGAAAACTGTTATCATCTAGCTGGTAGTATGAGGTAGTGCATATATCCTCGGGTGACCAAACTGCGCCATGCTAAGCTTTGTCGGTAATTCTTATTATAAAATAAATGAAGCATGCACAATTAAATACGCTTACCTTATTTATCCATCATTTTTGCATTCAACCGCAATAATTCCTTCCTCCAATACAACATCGTACTATGACAAGAGAAGCTTATGTAAACATGGTAAATTGAAGTCCGCCATTTTGGCTGTGACCTACTTCTGCCAGGTGAGTGGCATCACACTATTTCCGCGGAAAAACTCAAAATTAAGGCCAAGCATAATTTTGATATTGGGTTTTGCCAACATTCAACTTTCATAAAATACAAAATTGGGGAAAAAGAACCGTTTCAATGTGTAAAAGCAAAGTATCTATATGCACTCTTCCGGACAGCCTGTCTCTCAAAGTGGTGTGGGTATGTTGTACAGTTTTGCAGCTTTTCTCACCGGCATCTTATTTTCTACACACTGAAAGTAGGCACTTGTCAGTGCATCATGGGTGTAGACCTTTTTGGGGTTCTGAAATCTGTTCTGGTGCAGAATTTGTTGAGGTTTTGTCTAAAAAAAAACGGGCAAGAAACACACACAAAAAGCGTCATAAAAATGTGTCCTATTCTAAGACCCCAAGCTACAAAAAATCAATATTGAAATAGCTTGGCCTAATAATTGTGTTACGCTACCACGTGACTTCCATTCATAACATGTCAACATTGCAGACGACCAGCTTCAATTTTGCCCAAACTTCGGAATTTTAGAAAATAACGTGAGTTATGAAGGGGCATTTTTGGACATAAGTAAAAGTGAGTAAAATAAGCTATCTAAAGTTAAATATGCTGTACATTACTGTTTGTGCCACATTTTGACAGGATCAACTTTTCCTAGCAGTGTTTACACTTCCGTTAAAAAATTCCCACGGTCACTCTCGCACGCACTCGAGATTTCGCGATATTACAGAGTAAACAACAAACATGGCGGACGTATGGAGCTGGCGATTGTAGGGTATTTGACGATATCAAGTCTGAAATTGTTCCTTGTCCCAAGAACAGGCTAGTGCTAGTTAGTAATATATACCAGCACAAAGTATGTACCCAGAAGTAGAAAACTGTTTTCGTCTAGTTGGTAGTATGAGGTAGTGTAACTCAAGGCTGAAACAGTTCCTAGTCCCAAGCACAGTCTAGTGCTAGTAAGTAATATATACCAGCACAAAGAATGTACCCAGAAGTAGAAAATTGTTATCATCTAGCTGGTAATATGAGTTAATGTGACTCAAGGCTGAAATAGTTCCTAGTCCCAAGCACAGGCTAGTGCTAGTTAGTAATATACCCCAGCACAAAGTATGTACCCAGAAGTAGAAAATTGTTATCATCTAGCTGGTAATATGAGTTAATGTGACTCAAGGCTGAAATAGTTCCTAGTCCCAAGCACAGTCTTGTGCTAGTTAGTAATATATACCAGCACAAAGTATGTACCCAGAAGTATAAAACTGTTATCGTCTAGCTGGTAGTATGAGGTAGTGCATATCAAGGCTGAAATAGTTCCTAGTCCCAAGCACAGTCTAGTGCTAGTTAGTAATATATACCAGCACAAAGTATGTACCCAGAATTAGAAAATTGTTATCATCTAGCTGGTAATATGAGTTAATGTGACTCAAGGCTGTAATAGTTCCAAGTCCCAAGCACAGGCTAGTGCTAGTTAGTAATATATACCAGCACAAAGTATGTACCCAGAAGTAGAAAACTTATCTTCTAGCTGGTAGTATCAGGTAGTGCATATCAAGGCTGAAATAGTTCCTTGTCCCAAGCACAGGCTAGTGCTAGTTAGTAATATTTGCCAGCACAAAGTATGTACCCAGAAGTAGAAAACTTCTCATCTAGCTAATATTATGAGGTTGTGTAACTCAAGGCTGAAATAGTTCCTAGTCCCAAGCACAGGCTAGTGCTAGTTAGTAATATATACCAGCACAAAGTATGTACCCAGAAGTAGAAAACTGTTATCATCTAGCTGGTAATATGAGGTTGTGTAGCTCAAGGCTGAAATATTTCCTTGTCCAAAGCACAGGCTAGTGCCAGTTAGTAATATATACTAGCACAAATTATGTACCCAGAAGTAGAAAACTGTTCTCATCTAGCTGGTATTATGAGGTTGTGTAACTCAAGGCTGAAATAGTTCCTAGTCCCAAGCACAGGCTAGTGCTAGTAAGTAATATATACCAGCACAAAGTATGTACCCAGAAGTAGAAAACTGTTATCATCTAGCTGGTAATATAAGGTAGTGCATATCAAGGCTGAAATAGTTCCTAGTCCCAAGCCCAGGCTAGTGCTAGTTAGTAATAAATACCAGCACAAAGTATGTACCCAGAAAGAGAAACTGTAATCATCTAGCTAGTAGTATGAGGTAGTGCATATCAAGGCTGAAATAGTTCCTTGTCCCAAGCCCAGGCTAGTGCTAGTTAGTTATATATACCAGCACAAAGTATGTACCCAGAAATAGAAAACTGTTTTTGTCTAGTTGGTAGTATGGGGTAGTGCATTTCAAGGCTGAAATAGTTCCATGTTCCTAGCACAGGATAGTGCTAGTTAGTAAAAAATACCAGCACTAAGTATGTACCCAGAAATAGAAAACTGTTATTGTCTAGTTGGTAGTATGAGGTAGTGCATATCAAGGCTGAATTAGTTCCTTGTCCCAAGCACAGGCTAGTGCTAGTTAGTAATATATGCCAGCACAAAGTATGTACCCAGAAGTAGAAAACTTTTATCATATAGCTGGCAATATGAGGTTGTGTAACTCAAGTTTGAAATAGTTCCTAGTCCCAAGCACAGGCTAGTGCTAGTAAGTAATATATACCAGCACAAAGTATGTACCCAGAAGTAGAAAACTGTTATCGTCTTGCTGGTAATATGAGGTTGTTTAAGTCAAAGCTGAAATAGTTCCTAGTCCCAAGCACAGGCTAGTGCTAGTTAGTAATATATACCAGCACAAAGTATGTACCCAGAAGTAGAAAACTGTTATCATCTAGCTGGTAATATGAGTTAATGTGACTCAAGGCTGAAATAGTTCCTAGTCCCACGCACAGGCTAGTGCTAGTTAGTAATATATACCAGCACAAAGTATGTACCCAGAAGTAGAAAACTGTTATCGTCTTGCTGGTAATATGAGGTTGTTTAACTCAAAGCTGAAATAGTTCCTAAGCCCAAGCACAGGCTAGTGCTAGTAAGTAATATATACCAGCACAAAGAATGTACCCAGAATTAGAAAGCTGTTATCACCTAGCTGGTAATATGAGTTAATGTGACTCAAGGCTGAAATAGTTCCTAGTCCCAAGCACATGCTAGTGCTAGTTAGGTATATATACCAGCACGAAGTATGAAGCCATAAATAGAAAACTGGTTTCATCTAGCTGGTAATATGAGGCTGTGTATCTTAAGGCTGAAATAGTTCCTTGTCCCAAGCTCAGGCTAGCGCTAGTTTGTAAAATATTATACTAGCGCGAAGTCGAAAACTGTTATTATATAGCTGGTTATATGAGGTTGTGTAACTCAAGGCTGAAAAAGTTCCTAGTCCCAAGCAACGGCTAGCGCTAGTTAGTAATATATACCAGCACAAAGTATGAAGCCATAAGTAGAAAACTGTTATTGTAGGAGGTAGTGCATATATCAAGGCTGAAATAGTTCATTGTCCCAAGCACAGGCATGTGCTAGTTAGTAATATATACCAGCACAGAGCATGTACCCAGAAGTAGAAAACTGTGATCGTCTAGCTGGTAATATGAGGTTGTGCAACTCAAAGCTGAAATAGTTCCTAGTCCCAAGCAAAGGCTAGTGCTAGTTAGTAATATATACCAGAACAAAGTACGTACCCCGAAGTAGAAAACTGTTATCGTCTAGCTCGTAATATGAGGTGGTGTATCTCATGGCTGAAATAGTTCCTTGTCCCAAGCACAGGCTAGTGCTAGTTAGTAATATATACCAGCACAAAGTATGTACCCAGAAGTAGAAAACTGTTATCGTCTAGCTGGTAGTATGAAGTAGTGCATATCAAGGCTAAAATAGTTCCTTGTCCCAAGCACAGGCTAGTGCTAGTTAGTAATATATACAAGCTCAAAGTATGTACCCAGAAGTAGAAAACTTATCGTCTAGCTGGCAGTATGAAGTAGTGCATATATCAAGGCGGAAATAGTTCCTAGTCCCAAGCACAGGCTAGTGCTAGTTAGTAATATATACCAGCACAAAGTATGTACCCAGAAGTAGAAAACTGTTATCATCTAGCTGGTAGTATGAGGTAGTGCATATATCAAGCCAGAAATAGTTCCTTGTCCCAAGCACTGGCTAGTGCTAATAAGTAATATATACCAGCACAAAGTATGTACCCAGAAGTAGAAAACTGTTATCATCTAGCTGGTAGTATGAGGTAGTGCATATCAAGGCTGAATTAGTTCCTTGTCCCAAGCACAGGCTAGTGCTAGTTAGTAATATATACCAGCACAAAGTATGTACCCAGAAGTAGAAAACTGTTATCGTCTAGCTGGTAGTATGAGGTAGAGCATATATCATGGCTGAAATAGTTCCTTGTCCCAAGCACAGGCTAGTGCTAGTTAGTAATATATACCAGCACAAAGTATGTACCCAGAAGGAAAAAACTGTTATCGTCTAGCTGGTAGTATGAGGTAGTGCATATATCAACGCTGAAATAGTTCCTTGTCCCAAGCACAGGCTAGTGCTAGTTAGTAATATATACCAGCACAAAGTATGTACCCAGAAGTAGAAAACTGTTATCGTCTAGCTGGTAGTATGAAGTAGTGCATATCAAGGCTAAAATAGTTCCTTGTCCCAAGCACAGGCTAGTGCTAGTTAGTAATATATACAAGCTCAAAGTATGTACCCAGAAGTAGAAAACTTATCGTCTAGCTGGCAGTATGAAGTAGTGCATATATCAAGGCTGAAATAGTTCCTAGTCCCAAGCACAGGCTAGTGCTAGTTAGTAATATATACCAGCACAAAGTATGTACCCAGAAGTAGAAAACTGTTATCATCTAGCTGGTAGTATGAGGTAGTGCATATATCAAGCCAGAAATAGTTCCTTGTCCCAAGCACTGGCTAGTGCTAATAAGTAATATATACCAGCACAAAGTATGTACCCAGAAGTAGAAAACTGTTATCATCTAGCTGGTAGTATGAGGTAGTGCATATCAAGGCTGAAATAGTTCCTTGTCCCAAGCACAGGCTAGTGCTAGTTAGTAATATATACCAGCACAAAGTATGTACCCAGAAGTAGGAAACTGTTATTGTCTAGTTGGTAGTATGAGGTAGTGTGACTCAAGGCTGAAATTGTTCCTTGTCCCAAGCACAGGCTAGTGCTAGTTAGTAATATATACCAGCACAAAGTATGTACCCAGAAGTAGAACACTGTTGTTGTCCAGTTGGTAGTATGAGGTAGTGCATTTCAAGTCTGAAATTGTTCCTTGTCCCAAGCACAGGCTAGTGCTAGTTAGTAATATATACCAGCACAAAGTATGTACCCAGAAGAAGAAAACTGTTATCATCTAGCTGGTAGTATGAGGTAGTGCATATATCCTCGGGTGACCAAACTGCGCCATGCTAAGCTTTGTCGGTAATTCTTATTATAAAATAAATGAAGCATGCACAATTAAATACGCTTACCTTATTTATCCATCATTTTTGCATTCAACCGCAATAATTCCTTCCTCCAATACAACATCGTACTATGACAAGAGAAGCTTATGTAAACATGGTAAATTGAAGTCCGCCATTTTGGCTGTGACCTACTTCTGCCAGGTGAGTGGCATCACACTATTTCCGCGGAAAAACTCAAAATTAAGGCCAAGCATAATTTTGATATTGGGTTTTGCCAACATTCAACTTTCATAAAATACAAAATTGGGGAAAAAGAACCGTTTCAATGTGTAAAAGCAAAGTATCTATATGCACTCTTCCGGACAGCCTGTCTCTCAAAGTGGTGTGGGTATGTTGTACAGTTTTGCAGCTTTTCTCACCGGCATCTTATTTTCTACACACTGAAAGTAGGCACTTGTCAGTGCATCATGGGTGTAGACCTTTTTGGGGTTCTGAAATCTGTTCTGGTGCAGAATTTGTTGAGGTTTTGTCTAAAAAAAAACGGGCAAGAAACACACACAAAAAGCGTCATAAAAATGTGTCCTATTCTAAGACCCCAAGCTACAAAAAATCAATATTGAAATAGCTTGGCCTAATAATTGTGTTACGCTACCACGTGACTTCCATTCATAACATGTCAACATTGCAGACGACCAGCTTCAATTTTGCCCAAACTTCGGAATTTTAGAAAATAACGTGAGTTATGAAGGGGCATTTTTGGACATAAGTAAAAGTGAGTAAAATAAGCTATCTAAAGTTAAATATGCTGTACATTACTGTTTGTGCCACATTTTGACAGGATCAACTTTTCCTAGCAGTGTTTACACTTCCGTTAAAAAATTCCCACGGTCACTCTCGCACGCACTCGAGATTTCGCGATATTACAGAGTAAACAACAAACATGGCGGACGTATGGAGCTGGCGATTGTAGGGTATTTGACGATATCAAGTCTGAAATTGTTCCTTGTCCCAAGAACAGGCTAGTGCTAGTTAGTAATATATACCAGCACAAAGTATGTACCCAGAAGTAGAAAACTGTTTTCGTCTAGTTGGTAGTATGAGGTAGTGTAACTCAAGGCTGAAACAGTTCCTAGTCCCAAGCACAGTCTAGTGCTAGTAAGTAATATATACCAGCACAAAGAATGTACCCAGAAGTAGAAAATTGTTATCATCTAGCTGGTAATATGAGTTAATTTGACTCAAGGCTGAAATAGTTCCTAGTCCCAAGCACAGGCTAGTGCTAGTTAGTAATATACCCCAGCACAAAGTATGTACCCAGAAGTAGAAAATTGTTATCATCTAGCTGGTAATATGAGTTAATGTGACTCAAGGCTGAAATAGTTCCTAGTCCCAAGCACAGTCTTGTGCTAGTTAGTAATATATACCAGCACAAAGTATGTACCCAGAAGTATAAAACTGTTATCGTCTAGCTGGTAGTATGAGGTAGTGCATATATCAAGGCTGAAATAGTTCCTTGTCCCAAGCACAGGCTAGTGCTAGTTAGTAATATATACCAGCACAAAGTATGTACCCAGAAGTAGAAAACTGTTATCGTCTAGCTGGTAGTATGAAGTAGTGCATATCAAGGCTAAAATAGTTCCTTGTCCCAAGCACAGGCTAGTGCTAGTTAGTAATATATACAAGCTCAAAGTATGTACCCAGAAGTAGAAAACTTATCGTCTAGCTGGCAGTATGAAGTAGTGCATATATCAAGGCTGAAATAGTTCCTAGTCCCAAGCACAGGCTAGTGCTAGTTAGTAATATATACCAGCACAAAGTATGTACCCAGAAGTAGAAAACTGTTATCATCTAGCTGGTAGTATGAGGTAGTGCATATATCAAGCCAGAAATAGTTCCTTGTCCCAAGCACTGGCTAGTGCTAATAAGTAATATATACCAGCACAAAGTATGTACCCAGAAGTAGAAAACTGTTATCATCTAGCTGGTAGTATGAGGTAGTGCATATCAAAGCTGAAATAGTTCCTTGTCCCAAGCACAGGCTAGTGCTAGTTAGTAATATATACCAGCACAAAGTATGTACCCAGAAGTAGGAAACTGTTATTGTCTAGTTGGTAGTATGAGGTAGTGTGACTCAAGGCTGAAATTGTTCCTTGTCCCAAGCACAGGCTAGTGCTAGTTAGTAATATATACCAGCACAAAGTATGTACCCAGAAGTAGAAAACTGTTGTTGTCCAGTTGGTAGTATGAGGTAGTGCATTTCAAGTCTGAAATTGTTCCTTGTCCCAAGCACAGGCTAGTGCTAGTTAGTAATATATACCAGCACAAAGTATGTACCCAGAAGAAGAAAACTGTTATCATCTAGCTGGTAGTATGAGGTAGTGCATATATCCTCGGGTGACCAAACTGCGCCATGCTAAGCTTTGTCGGTAATTCTTATTATAAAATAAATGAAGCATGCACAATTAAATACGCTTACCTTATTTATCCATCATTTTTGCATTCAACCGCAATAATTCCTTCCTCCAATACAACATCGTACTATAACAAGAGAAGCTTATGTAAACATGGTAAATTGAAGTCTGCCATTTTGGCTGTGACCTACTTCTGCCAGGTGAGTGACATCACACTATTTCCGCGGAAAAACTCAAAATTAAGGCCAAGCATAATTTTGATATTGGGTTTTGCCAACATTCAACTTTCATAAAATACAAAATTGGGGAAAAGAGAACCGTTTCAATGTGAAAAAGCAAAGTATCTATATGCACTCTACCGGACAGCCTGTCTCTCAAAGTGGTGTGGGGTATGTTGTACAGTTTTGCAGCTTTTCTCACCGGCATCTTATTTTCTACACATTGAAAGTAGGCACTTGTCAGTGCATCATGGGTGTAGACCTTTTTGGGGTTCTGAAATCTGTTCTGGTGCAGAATTTGTTGAGGTTTTGTCTAAAAAAAAAACGGGCAAGAAACACACACAAAAAGCGTCATAAAAATGTGTCCTATTCTAAGACCCCAAGCTACAAAAAATCAATATTGAAATAGCTTGGCCTAATAATTGTGTTACGCTACCACGTGACTTCCATTCATAACATGTCAACATTGCAGACGACCGGCTTCAATTTTGCCCAAACTTCGGAATTTTAGAAAATCATGTGAGTTATGAAGGGGCATTTTTGGACATAAGTAAAAGTGAGTAAAATAAGCTATCTAAAGTTAAATATGCTGTACTTAACTGTTTGTGCCTCATTTTGACAGGATCAACTTTTCCTAGCAGTGTTTACACTTCCCTTAAAAAATTCCCACGGTCACTCTCGCACGCACTCGAGATTTCGCGATATTACAGAGTAAACAACAAACATGGCGGACGTATGGAGCTGGCGATTGTAGGGTATTTGACGATATCAAGTCTGAAATTGTTCCTTGTCCCAAGAACAGGCTAGTGCTAGTTAGTAATATATACCAGCACAAAGTATGTACCCAGAAGTAGAAAATTGTTATCATCTAGCTGGTAATATGAGTTAATGTGACTCAAGGCTGAAATAGTTCCTAGTCCCAAGCACAGGCTAGTGCTAGTTAGTAATATACCCCAGCACAAAGTATGTACCCAGAAGTAGAAAATTGTTATCATCTAGCTGGTAATATGAGTTAATGTGACTCAAGGCTGAAATAGTTCCTAGTCCCAAGCACAGTCTTGTGCTAGTTAGTAATATATACCAGCACAAAGTATGTACCCAGAAGTATAAAACTGTTATCGTCTAGCTGGTAGTATGAGGTAGTGCATATCAAGGCTGAAATAGTTCCTAGTCCCAAGCACAGTCTAGTGCTAGTTAGTAATATATACCAGCACAAAGTATGTACCCAGAATTAGAAAATTGTTATCATCTAGCTGGTAATATGAGTTAATGTGACTCAAGGCTGTAATAGTTCCAAGTCCCAAGCACAGGCTAGTGCTAGTTAGTAATATATACCAGCACAAAGTATGTACCCAGAAGTAGAAAACTTATCTTCTAGCTGGTAGTATCAGGTAGTGCATATCAAGGCTGAAATAGTTCCTTGTCCCAAGCACAGGCTAGTGCTAGTTAGTAATATTTGCCAGCACAAAGTATGTACCCAGAAGTAGAAAACTTCTCATCTAGCTAATATTATGAGGTTGTGTAACTCAAGGCTGAAATAGTTCCTAGTCCCAAGCACAGGCTAGTGCTAGTTAGTAATATATACCAGCACAAAGTATGTACCCAGAAGTAGAAAACTGTTATCATCTAGCTGGTAATATGAGGTTGTGTAGCTCAAGGCTGAAATATTTCCTTGTCCAAAGCACAGGCTAGTGCCAGTTAGTAATATATACTAGCACAAATTATGTACCCAGAAGTAGAAAACTGTTCTCATCTAGCTGGTATTATGAGGTTGTGTAACTCAAGGCTGAAATAGTTCCTAGTCCCAAGCACAGGCTAGTGCTAGTAAGTAATATATACCAGCACAAAGTATGTACCCAGAAGTAGAAAACTGTTATCATCTAGCTGGTAATATAAGGTAGTGCATATCAAGGCTGAAATAGTTCCTAGTCCCAAGCCCAGGCTAGTGCTAGTTAGTAATAAATACCAGCACAAAGTATGTACCCAGAAAGAGAAACTGTAATCATCTAGCTAGTAGTATGAGGTAGTGCATATCAAGGCTGAAATAGTTCCTTGTCCCAAGCCCAGGCTAGTGCTAGTTAGTTATATATACCAGCACAAAGTATGTACCCAGAAATAGAAAACTGTTTTTGTCTAGTTGGTAGTATGGGGTAGTGCATTTCAAGGCTGAAATAGTTCCATGTTCCAAGCACAGGATAGTGCTAGTTAGTAAAAAATACCAGCACTAAGTATGTACCCAGAAATAGAAAACTGTTATTGTCTAGTTGGTAGTATGAGGTAGTGCATATCAAGGCTGAATTAGTTCCTTGTCCCAAGCACAGGCTAGTGCTAGTTAGTAATATATGCCAGCACAAAGTATGTACCCAGAAGTAGAAAACTTTTATCATATAGCTGGCAATATGAGGTTGTGTAACTCAAGTTTGAAATAGTTCCTAGTCCCAAGCACAGGCTAGTGCTAGTAAGTAATATATACCAGCACAAAGTATGTACCCAGAAGTAGAAAACTGTTATCGTCTTGCTGGTAATATGAGGTTGTTTAAGTCAAAGCTGAAATAGTTCCTAGTCCCAAGCACAGGCTAGTGCTAGTTAGTAATATATACCAGCACAAAGTATGTACCCAGAAGTAGAAAACTGTTATCATCTAGCTGGTAATATGAGTTAATGTGACTCAAGGCTGAAATAGTTCCTAGTCCCACGCACAGGCTAGTGCTAGTTAGTAATATATACCAGCACAAAGTATGTACCCAGAAGTAGAAAACTGTTATCGTCTTGCTGGTAATATGAGGTTGTTTAACTCAAAGCTGAAATAGTTCCTAAGCCCAAGCACAGGCTAGTGCTAGTAAGTAATATATACCAGCACAAAGAATGTACCCAGAATTAGAAAGCTGTTATCACCTAGCTGGTAATATGAGTTAATGTGACTCAAGGCTGAAATAGTTCCTAGTCCCAAGCACATGCTAGTGCTAGTTAGGTATATATACCAGCACGAAGTATGAAGCCATAAATAGAAAACTGGTTTCATCTAGCTGGTAATATGAGGCTGTGTATCTTAAGGCTGAAATAGTTCCTTGTCCCAAGCTCAGGCTAGCGCTAGTTTGTAAAATATTATACTAGCGCGAAGTCGAAAACTGTTATTATATAGCTGGTTATATGAGGTTGTGTAACTCAAGGCTGAAAAAGTTCCTAGTCCCAAGCAACGGCTAGCGCTAGTTAGTAATATATACCAGCACAAAGTATGAAGCCATAAGTAGAAAACTGTTATTGTAGGAGGTAGTGCATATATCAAGGCTGAAATAGTTCATTGTCCCAAGCACAGGCTAGTGCTAGTTAGTAATATATACCAGCACAGAGCATGTACCCAGAAGTAGAAAACTGTGATCGTCTAGCTGGTAATATGAGGTTGTGCAACTCAAAGCTGAAATAGTTCCTAGTCCCAAGCAAAGGCTAGTGCTAGTTAGTAATATATACCAGCACAAAGTACGTACCCCGAAGTAGAAAACTGTTATCGTCTAGCTCGTAATATGAGGTGGTGTATCTCATGGCTGAAATAGTTCCTTGTCCCAAGCACAGGCTAGTGCTAGTTAGTAATATATACCAGCACAAAGTATGTACCCAGAAGTAGAAAACTGTTATCGTCTAGCTGGTAGTATGAAGTAGTGCATATCAAGGCTAAAATAGTTCCTTGTCCCAAGCACAGGCTAGTGCTAGTTAGTAATATATACAAGCTCAAAGTATGTACCCAGAAGTAGAAAACTTATCGTCTAGCTGGCAGTATGAAGTAGTGCATATATCAAGGCGGAAATAGTTCCTAGTCCCAAGCACAGGCTAGTGCTAGTTAGTAATATATACCAGCACAAAGTATGTACCCAGAAGTAGAAAACTGTTATCATCTAGCTGGTAGTATGAGGTAGTGCATATATCAAGCCAGAAATAGTTCCTTGTCCCAAGCACTGGCTAGTGCTAATAAGTAATATATACCAGCACAAAGTATGTACCCAGAAGTAGAAAACTGTTATCATCTAGCTGGTAGTATGAGGTAGTGCATATCAAGGCTGAATTAGTTCCTTGTCCCAAGCACAGGCTAGTGCTAGTTAGTAATATATACCAGCACAAAGTATGTACCCAGAAGTAGAAAACTGTTATCGTCTAGCTGGTAGTATGAGGTAGTGCATATATCATGGCTGAAATAGTTCCTTGTCCCAAGCACAGGCTAGTGCTAGTTAGTAATATATACCAGCACAAAGTATGTACCCAGAAGGAAAAAACTGTTATCGTCTAGCTGGTAGTATGAGGTAGTGCATATATCAAGGCTGAAATAGTTCCTTGTCCCAAGCACAGGCTAGTGCTAGTTAGTAATATATACCAGCACAAAGTATGTACCCAGAAGTAGAAAACTGTTATCGTCTAGCTGGTAGTATGAAGTAGTGCATATCAAGGCTAAAATAGTTCCTTGTCCCAAGCACAGGCTAG
Organism: Loripinus fragilis; assembly: GCA_964019695.1. Lineage (NCBI taxonomy): Eukaryota > Metazoa > Mollusca > Bivalvia > Lucinida > Lucinidae > Loripinus > Loripinus fragilis. The sequence continues at coordinate 86,207,101 of OZ026517.1, forward strand.
TGCTAGTTAGTAATATATACAAGCTCAAAGTATGTACCCAGAAGTAGAAAACTTATCGTCTAGCTGGCAGTATGAAGTAGTGCATATATCAAGGCTGAAATAGTTCCTAGTCCCAAGCACAGGCTAGTGCTAGTTAGTAATATATACCAGCACAAAGTATGTACCCAGAAGTAGAAAACTGTTATCATCTAGCTGGTAGTATGAGGTAGTGCATATATCAAGCCAGAAATAGTTCCTTGTCCCAAGCACTGGCTAGTGCTAATAAGTAATATATACCAGCACAAAGTATGTACCCAGAAGTAGAAAACTGTTATCATCTAGCTGGTAGTATGAGGTAGTGCATATCAAGGCTGAAATAGTTCCTTGTCCCAAGCACAGGCTAGTGCTAGTTAGTAATATATACCAGCACAAAGTATGTACCCAGAAGTAGGAAACTGTTATTGTCTAGTTGGTAGTATGAGGTAGTGTGACTCAAGGCTGAAATTGTTCCTTGTCCCAAGCACAGGCTAGTGCTAGTTAGTAATATATACCAGCACAAAGTATGTACCCAGAAGTAGAAAACTGTTGTTGTCCAGTTGGTAGTATGAGGTAGTGCATTTCAAGTCTGAAATTGTTCCTTGTCCCAAGCACAGGCTAGTGCTAGTTAGTAATATATACCAGCACAAAGTATGTACCCAGAAGAAGAAAACTGTTATCATCTAGCTGGTAGTATGAGGTAGTGCATATATCCTCGGGTGACCAAACTGCGCCATGCTAAGCTTTGTCGGTAATTCTTATTATAAAATAAATGAAGCATGCACAATTAAATACGCTTACCTTATTTATCCATCATTTTTGCATTCAACCGCAATAATTCCTTCCTCCAATACAACATCGTACTATAACAAGAGAAGCTTATGTAAACATGGTAAATTGAAGTCTGCCATTTTGGCTGTGACCTACTTCTGCCAGGTGAGTGACATCACACTATTTCCGCGGAAAAACTCAAAATTAAGGCCAAGCATAATTTTGATATTGGGTTTTGCCAACATTCAACTTTCATAAAATACAAAATTGGGGAAAAGAGAACCGTTTCAATGTGTAAAAGCAAAGTATCTATATGCACTCTACCGGACAGCCTGTCTCTCAAAGTGGTGTGGGGTATGTTGTACAGTTTTGCAGCTTTTCTCACCGGCATCTTATTTTCTACACATTGAAAGTAGGCACTTGTCAGTGCATCATGGGTGTAGACCTTTTTGGGGTTCTGAAATCTGTTCTGGTGCAGAATTTGTTGAGGTTTTGTCTAAAAAAAAAAACGGGCAAGAAACACACACAAAAAGCGTCATAAAAATGTGTCCTATTCTAAGACCCCAAGCTACAAAAAATCAATATTGAAATAGCTTGGCCTAATAATTGTGTTACGCTACCACGTGACTTCCATTCATAACATGTCAACATTGCAGACGACCGGCTTCAATTTTGCCCAAACTTCGGAATTTTAGAAAATCATGTGAGTTATGAAGGGGCATTTTTGGACATAAGTAAAAGTGAGTAAAATAAGCTATCTAAAGTTAAATATGCTGTACTTAACTGTTTGTGCCTCATTTTGACAGGATCAACTTTTCCTAGCAGTGTTTACACTTCCGTTAAAAAATTCCCACGGTCACTCTCGCACGCACTCGAGATTTCGCGATATTACAGAGTAAACAACAAACATGGCGGACGTATGGAGCTGGCGATTGTAGGGTATTTGACGATATCAAGTCTGAAATTGTTCCTTGTCCCAAGAACAGGCTAGTGCTAGTTAGTAATATATACCAGCACAAAGTATGTACCCAGAAGTAGAAAACTGTTTTCGTCTAGTTGGTAGTATGAGGTAGTGTAACTCAAGGCTGAAACAGTTCCTAGTCCCAAGCACAGGCTAGTGCTAGTAAGTAATATATACCAGCACAAAGTATGTACCCAGAAGTAGAAAATTGTTATCATCTAGCTGGTAATATGAGTTAATGTGACTCAAGGCTGAAATAGTTCCTAGTCCCAAGCACAGGCTAGTGCTAGTTAGTAATATACACCAGCACAAAGTATGTACCCAGAAGTAGAAAACTGTTTTCGTCTAGTTGGTAGTATATGGTAGTGTAAATCAAGGCTGAAACAGTTCCTAGTCCCAAGCACAGTCTAGTGCTAGTTAGTAATATATACCAGCACAAAGTATGTACCCAGAATTAGAAAATTGTTATCATCTAGCTGGTAATATGAGTTAATGTGACTCAAGGCTGAAATAGTTCCTAGTCCCAAGCACAGGCTAGTGCTAGTTAGTAATATACACCAGCACAAAGTATGTACCCAGAAGTAGAAAACTGTTATCATCTAGCTGGTAATATGAGGTTGTGTAACTCAAGGCTGTAATAGTTCCAAGTCCCAAGCACAGGCTAGTGCTAGTTAGTAATATATACCAGCACAAAGTATGTACCCAGAAGTCGAAAACTTATCTTCTAGCTGGTAGTATCAGGGAGTGCATATCAAGGCTGAAATAGTTCCTTGTCCCAAGCACAGGCTAGTGCTAGTTAGTAATATTTGCCAGCACAAAGTATGTACCCAGAAGTAGAAAACTGTTCTCATCAAGCTAATATTATGAGGTCGTGTAACTCAAGGCTGTAATAGTTCCTAGTCCCAAGCACAGGCTAGTGCTAGTTAGTATTATATACCAGCACAAAGTATGTACCCAGAAGTAGAAAACTGTTATCATCTAGCTGGTAATATGAAGTTGTGTAGCTCAAGGCTGAAATATTTCCTTGTCCAAAGCACAGGCTAGTGCCAGTTAGTAATATATACTAGCACAAATTATGTACCCAGAAGTAGAAAACTGTTCTCATCTAGCTGGTATTATGAGGTTGTGTAACTCAAGGCTGAAATAGTTCCTAGTCCCAAGCACAGGCTAGTGCTAGTAAGTAATATATACCAGCACAAAGTATGTACCCAGAAGTAGAAAACTGTTATCATCTTGCTGGTAATATAAGGTAGTGCATATCAAGGCTGAAATAGTTCCTAGTCCCAAGCCCAGGCCAGTGCTAGTTAGTTATATATACCAGCACAAAGTATGTACCCAGAAATAGAAAACTGTTTTTGTCTAGTTGGTAGTATGGGGTAGTGCATTTCAAGGCTGAAATAGTTCCTTGTTCCAAGCACAGGCTAGTGCTAGTTAGTAAAAAATACCAGCACTAAGTATGTACCCAGAAATAGAAAACTGTTATTGTCTAGTTGGTAGTATGAGGTAGTGCATATCAAGGCTGAAATAGTTCCTTGTCCCAAGCACAGGCTAGTGCTAGTTAGTAATATATGCCAGCACAAAGTATGTACCCAGAAGTAGAAAACTTTTATCATATAGCTGGCAATATGAGGTTGTGTAACTCAAGGCTGAAATAGTTCTTAGTCCCAAGCACAGGCTAGTGCTAGTTAGTAATATATACCAGCACAAATTATGTACCCAGAAGTAGAAAACTGTTATCGTCTTGCTGGTAATATGAGGTTGTTTAACTCAAAGCTGAAATAGTTCCTAGTCCCAAGCACAGGCTAGTGCTAGTTAGTAATATATAATACCAGCACAAAGTATGTACCCAGAAGTAGAAAACTGTTATCATCTAGCTGGTAATATGAGGTAGTTCATATCTAGTCTGAAATAGTTCCTAGTCCCGAGCACCAGCTAGTGCTAGTTAGTAATATATACCAGCACAAAGTATGTACCCAGAAGTAGAAAACTGTTATCATCTAGCTGGTAATATGAGGTTGTTTAACTCAAGGCTGAAATAGTTCCTTGTCCCAAGCACAGGCTAGTGCTAGTTAGTAATCTTTACCAGCACAAAGTATGTACCCAGAAGTAGAAAACTGTTATTGTCTAGCTGGTAGTATGAGGTAGTGCATATCAAGGCTAAATTGTTCCTAGTCCCAAGCACAGGCTAGTGCTAGTAAGTAATATATACCAGCACAAAGTATGTACCCAGAAGTAGAAAACTGTTATCATCTAGCTGGTAGTATGACATAGTACATATCAAGGCTGAAATAGTTCCTAGTCCCAAGCACCAGCTAGTGCTAGTTAGTAATATATACCAGCACAAAGTATGTACCCAGAAGTAGAAAACTGTTATCATCTAGCTGGTAATATGAGGTAGTTCATATCAAGTCTGAAATAGTTCCTAGTCCCGAGCACCAGCTAGTGCTAGTTAGTAATATATACCAGCACAAAGTATGTACCCAGAAGTAGAAAACTGTTATCATCTAGCTGGTAATATGAGGTTGTGTAACTCAAGGCTGAAATAGTTCCTTGTTCCAAGCACAGGCTAGTGCTAGTTAGTAATATATACCAGCACAAAGTATGAACCCATAAGTAGAAAACTGTTATCATCTAGCTAGTAGTATGAGGTAGTGCATATCAAGGCTGAAATAGTTCCTTGCCTCAAGCACAGGCTAGTGCTAGTAAGTAATATATACCAGCACAAAGTATGTACCCAGAAGTAGAAAACTGTTACCATCTAGCTGCTAGTATGAGGTAGTACATATCAAGGCTGAAATAGTTCCTAGCCCCAAGCACAGGCTAGTTCTAGTTAGTAATATATACCAGCACAAAGTATGTACCCAGAAGTAGAAAACTGTTATCATCTAGCTGCTAGTATGAGGTTGTGTAACTCAAGGCTGAAATAGTTCCTTGTCCCAAGCACAGGCTAGTGCTAGTTAGTTATATGTACCAGCACAAAGTATGTACCCAGAAGTAGAAAACTGTTATCATCTAGCTGGTAATATGAGGTTGTGTAACTCAAGGCTGAAATAGTTCCTAGTCCCAAGCACAGGCTGGTTCTAGTTAGTAATATATACCAGCACAAAGTATGTACAGAGAAGTAGAAAACTGTTATCGTCTAGCTGCTAGTATGAGGTAGTACATATCAAGGCTGAAATAGTTCCTAGTCCCAAGCACAGGCTAGTGCTATATACCAGCACAAAGTATGAAGCCATAAGTAGAAAACTGGAATCATCTAGCTGGTAATATGAGGTTGTGTATCTCAAGGCTGAAATAGTTCCTAGTCCCAAGCACAGGCTAGTGCTAGTCAGTAATATATTATACCAGCACAAAGTAGAAAACTGTAATTATCTAGCTTGTAATATGTGGTTGTGTTACTCAAGGCTGAAATAGTTCCTAGTCCCAAGCACAGGCTAGTGCTAGTTAGTAATATATACCAGCACAAAGTATGAAGCCATAAGTAGAAAACTGGTATCATCTAGATGGTAATATGAGGTTGTGTATCTCAAGGCTGAAATAGTTCCTAGTCCCAAGCACAGGCTAGTGCTAGTTTGTTATATATTATACCAGCACCAAGCAGAAAATTATCATCTAGCTTGTAATATGAGGTTGTGTAACTCAAGGCTGAAATAGTTCCCTGTCCCAAGCACAGGCTAGTGCTAGTTAGTAATATGTACCTGCACAAAGTATGTACCCAGAAGTAGAAAACTGTTATCGTCTAGCTGGTAGTATGAGGTAGTACATATCAAGGCTGAAATAGTTCCTAGTCCCAAGCACCAGCTAGTGCTAGTTAGTAATATATACCAGCACAAAGTATGTACGCAGAAGTAGAAAACTGTTATCATCTAGCTGCTAGTATGAGGTAGTACATATCAAGGCTGAAATAGTTCCTAGTCCCAAGCACAGGCTAGTGCTAGTAAGTAATATATACCAGCACAAAGTATGTACCCAGAAGTAGAAAACTGTTATCGTCTAGCTGGTAGTATGAGGTAGTGCATATCAAGTCTGAAATAGTTCCTAGTCCCAAGCACAGGCTAGTGCTAGTTAGTAATATATATCAGCACAAAGTATGTACCCAGAAGTAGAAAACTGTTATTGTCTAGCTGGTAGTATGAGGTAGTGCATATCAAGGCTGAAATAGTTCCTAGTCCCAAGCACAGGCTAGTGCTAGTAAGTAATATATACCAGCACAAAGTATGTACCCAGAAGTAGAAAACTGTTATCATCTAGCTAGTAGTATGAGGTAGTGCATATCAAGGCTGAAATAGTTCCTTGTCCCAAGCACAGGTTAGTGCTAGTTAGTAATATATACCAGCACAAAGTATGTACCCAGAAGTAGAAAACTGTTATTGTCTAGCTGGTAGTATGAGGTAGTGCATATCAAGGCTGAAATAGTTCCTAGTCCCAAGCACAGGCTAGTGCTAGTAAGTAATATATACCAGCACAAAGTATGTACCCAGAAGTAGAAAACTGTTATCATCTAGCTAGTAGTATGAGGTAGTGCATATCAAGGCTGAAATAGTTCCTTGTCCCAAGCACAGGCTAGTGCTAGTTAGTAATATATACCAGCACAAAGTATGTACCAAGAAGTAGAAAACTGTTATCATCTAGCTGGTAATATGAGGTTGTGTAACTCAAGGCTGAAATAGTTCCTAGTCCCCAAGCACAGGCTAGTGCTAGTAAGTAATATATACCAGCACAAAGTATGTACCCAGAAGTAGAAAACTGTTATCGTCTAGCTGGTAGTATGAGGTACTGCATATCAAGTCTGAAATAGTTCCTAGTCCCAAGCACAGGCTAGTGCTAGTTAGTAATATATACCTGCACAAAGTATGTACCCAGAAGTAGAAAACTGTTATTGTCTAGCTGGTAGTATGAGGTAGTGCATATCAAGGCTGAAATAGTTCCTAGTCCCAAGCACAGGCTAGTGCTAGTTAGTAATATATACCAGCACAAAGTATGTATCCAGAAGTAGAAAACTGTTATCGTCTAGCTGCTAGTATGAGGTTGTGTAACTCAAGGCTGAAATAGTTCCTAGTCCCAAGCACAGGTTAGTGCTATATACCAGCACAAAGTATGAAGCCATAAGTAGAAAACTGGAATCATCTAGCTGGTAATAGGAGGTTGTGTATCTCAAGGCTGAAATAGTTCCTAGTCCCCAAGCTCAGGCTAGTGCTAGTCAGTAATATATTATACCAGCACAAAGTAGAAAACTGTAATTATCTAGCTTGTAATATGTGGTTGTGCTACTCAAGGCTGAAATAGTTCCTAGTCCCAAGCACAGGCTAGTGCTAGTTAGTAATATATACCAGCACAAAGTATGAAGCCATAAGTAGAAAACTGGTATCATCTAGATGGTAATATGAGGTTGTGTATCTCAAGGCTTGAATAGTTCCTAGTCCCAAGCACAGGCTAGTGCTAGTTTGTTATATGTTATACCAGCACCAAGCAGAAAATTATCATCTAGCTTGTAATATGAGGTTGTGTAACTCAAGGCTGAAATAGGTCCCTGTCCCAAGCACAGGCTAGTGCTAGTTAGTAATATGGTACTGCACAAAGTATGTACCCAGAAGTAGAAAACTGTTATCGTCTAGCTGGTAGTATGAGGTAGTACATATCAAGGCTGAAATAGTTCCTAGTCCCAAGCACCAGCTAGTGCTAGTTAGTAATATATACCTGCACAAAGTATGTACCCAGAAGTAGAAAACTGTTATCATCTAGCTGGTAATATGAGGTAGTTCATATCAAGTCTGAAATAGTTCCTAGTCCCGGGCACCAGCTAGTGCTAGTTAGTAATATATACCAGCACAAAGTATGTATCCAGAAGTAGAAAACTGTTATCATCTAGCTGGTAATATGAGGTTGTGTAACTCAAGGCTGAAATAGTTCCTTGTTCCAAGCACAGGCTAGTGCTAGTTAGTAATATATACCAGCACAAAGTATGTACCCAGAAGTAGAAAACTGTTATCATCTAGCTAGTAGTATGAGGTAGTGCATATCAAGGCTGAAATAGTTCCTTGCCTCAAGCACAGGCTAGTGCTAGTAAGTAATATATACCAGCACAAAGTATGTACCCAGAGGTAGAAAACTGTTATCGTCTAGCTGCTAGTATGAGGTAGTACATATCAAGGCTGAAATAGTTCCTAGCCCCAAGCACAGGCTAGTTCTAGTTAGTAATATATACCAGCACAAAGTATGTACCCAGAAGTAGAAAACTGTTATCATCTAGCTGCTAGTATGAGGTTGTGTAACTCAAGGCTGAAATAGTTCCTTGTCCCAAGCACAGGCTAGTGCTAGTTAGTTATATGTACCAGCACAAAGTATGTACCCAGAAGTAGAAAACTGTTATCATCTAGCTGGTAATATGAGGTTGTGTATCTCAAGGCTGAAATAGTTCCTAGTCCCAAGCACAGGCTAGTGCTAGTTTGTTATATATTATACCAGCACCAAGCAGAAAATTATCATCTAGCTTGTAATATGAGGTTGTGTAACTCAAGGCTGAAATAGTTCCCTGTCCCAAGCACAGGCTAGTGCTAGTTAGTAATATGTACCTGCACAAAGTATGTACCCAGAAGTAGAAAACTGTTATCGTCTAGCTGGTAGTATGAGGTAGTACATATCAAGGCTGAAATAGTTCCTAGTCCCAAGCACCAGCTAGTGCTAGTTAGTAATATATACCAGCAGAAAGTATGTACCCAGAAGTAGAAAACTGTTATCATCTAGCTAGTAGTATGAGGTAGTTCATATCAAGTCTGAAATAGTTCCTAGTCCCAAGCACCAGCTAGTGCTAGTTAGTAATATATACCAGCACAAAGTACGTACCCAGAAGTAGAAAACTGTTATCATCTAGCTAGTAGTATGAGGTAGTTCATATCAAGTCTGAAATAGTTCCTAGTCCCAAGCACAGGCTAGTGCTAGTTAGTAATATATACCAGCACAAAGTATGTACCCAGAAGTAGAAAACTGTTATCATCTAGCTGGTAATATGAGGTAGTGCATATCAAGTCTGAAATAGTTCCTAGTCCCAAGCACAGGCTAGTGCTAGTTAGTAATATATACCAGCACAAAGTATGTACCCAGAAGTAGAAAACTGATATCATCTAGCTAGTAGTATGAGGTAGTGCATATCAAGGCTGAAATAGTTCCTTGCCTCAAGCACAGGCTAGTGCTAGTAAGTAATATATACCAGCACAAAGTATGTACCCAGAAGTAGAAAACTGTTATCGTCTAGCTGCTAGTATGAGGTAGTACATATCAAGGCTGAAATAGTTCCTAGCCCCAAGCACAGGCTAGTTCTAGTTAGTAATATATACCAGCACAAAGTATGTACCCAGAAGTAGAAAACTGTTATCATCTAGCTGCTAGTATGAGGTTGTGTAACTCAAGGCTGAAATAGTTCCTTGTCCCAAGCACAGGCTAGTGCTAGTTAGTTATATGTACCAGCACAAAGTATGTACCCAGAAGTAGAAAACTGTTATCATCTAGCTGGTAATATGAGGTTGTGTAACTTAAGGCTGAAATAGTTCCTAGTCCCAAGCACAGGCTGGTTCTAGTTAGTAATATATACCAGCACAAAGTATGTACAGAGAAGTAGAAAACTGTTATCGTCTAGCTGATAGTATGAGGTAGTACATATCAAGGCTGAAATAGTTCCTAGTCCCAAGCACAGGCTAGTGCTATATACCAGCACAAAGTATGAAGCCATAAGTAGAAAACTGGAATCATCTAGCTGGTAATATGAGGTTGTGTATCTCAAGGCTGAAATAGTCCCTAGTCCCAAGCACAGGCTAGTGCTAGTCTGTAATATATTATACCAGCACGAAGTAGAAAACTGTAATTATCTAGCTTGTAATATGTGGTTGTGTTACTCAAGGCTGAAATAGTTCCTAGTCCCAAGCACAGGCTAGTGCTAGTTAGTAATATATACCAGCACAAAGTATGAAGCCATAAGTAGAAAACTGGTATCATCTAGATGGTAATATGAATTGTGTATCTCAAGGCTGAAATAGTTCCTAGTCCCAAGCACAGGCTAGTGCTAGTTTGTTATATATTATACCAGCACCAAGCAGAAAATTATCATCTAGCTTGTAATATGAGGTTGTGTAACTCAAGGCTGAAATAGTTCCCTGTCCCAAGCACAGGCTAGTGCTAGTTAGTAATATGTACCTGCACAAAGTATGTACCCAGAAGTAGAAAACTGTTATCGTCTAGCTGGTAGTATGAGGTAGTTCATATCAAGTCTGAAATAGTTCCTAGTCCCGAGCACCAGCTAGTGCTAGTTAGTAATATATACCAGCACAAAGTATGTACCCAGAAGTAGAAAACTGTTATCATCTAGCTGGTAATATGAGGTTGTGTAACTCAAGGCTGAAATAGTTCCTTGTCCCAAGCACAGGCTAGTGCTAGTTAGTAATATATACCAGCACAAAGTATGTACCCAGAAGTAGAAAACTGTTATCATCTAGCTAGTAGTATGAGGTAGTGCATATCAAGGCTGAAATAGTTCCTTGCCTCAAGCACAGGCTAGTGCTAGTAAGTAATATATACCAGCACAAAGTATGTACCCAGAAGTAGAAAACTGTTATCGTCTAGCTGGTAATATGAGGTTGTGCTACTCAAGGCTGAAATAGTTCCTAGTCCCAAGCACAGGCTAGTGCTAGTTAGTAATATATACCAGCACAAAGTATGTACCCAGAAGTAGAAAACTGTTATCGTCTAGCTGGTGATATGAGGTTGTGTAACTCAAGGCTGAAATATTTCCTAGTCCCAAGCACAGGCTAGTGCTAGTTAGTAATATATACCAGCACAAAGTATGTACCCAGAAGTAGAAAACTGTTATCGTCTAGCTGGTGATATGAGATAGTTTGAAGCAAGGCTGGAATAGTTCCTAGTACCGATGATCCCCAAATTTTTAAACAAGGGGTCATCGATGTTGCCCCAAAAATCCAGTCTTGCAGAAATTATAAACTTCTTCATTTGTCTTTATTTTCGTTTTTATTAGCAGTTGAAATTTGGTGCTTGTTTGAGTAGAGCATGAAAAATTTTGTGTAACCCCGGGACCTGATCTAGGTACAAACTGTTTGCAACGGTATTCAACAGACGACAAATATCTGCTTGCAAGGAAAGAGTTAATTTTTTTGTCAGCTTATATTATGCAATTATTGGTAAAATGTGTCTGGCCTTTCACTGAAACGGAAATCAGCCCCTAAATATATAGAGCAATCTGAAACATTGTGTTGTAATTGCAGAAAAAAAACTAAAAATTTTGCTCACAGGTTGGCATTATTTGTGTATTTGTTAACCCTTTGTATGCTAATCGGTTCTTCCTACTGGTTTGATAATATAGACTCATTAGACTTGGGATAGTCCATTGTATATCTCTAGGGTTGTCAGGTTATAATTATTTAATTTTTTTGTCTGAAGATCTTTTTTTTACCTGAACAAACAGTGTAGACCAGGATGAAATGCTGCATTATGCAAATAAAAAAGGGTAATTTTTTTTACCAAAAATGCAGAGTAAATGAAAAATTCACTAATCCGCTTATCCATCTTATATTGATCTAATATTTTACTGTTAATGGGACTAAATAATTTAAAAAAAACAACAAAAAAACATTATAAACCATGATAAGATGTTATATGTTTTTAATAAGTTCTATATTGCTCAGTTTTTTCTTGCTGCAGCAAGACGAAAGTTATTGAATGAACAATTTAAATTAAATGACCAATTTAGAGTTAATGCCAATGCTTAGTAGTAAAGCTGCAAAATTGTGCGGAAAAAATTAGTTATGGGCCTTGCTTCCTGCCAAACTGAGAATTTTCTGTAATAAAAAATACAGTTATCTTAATAACACGGGATAGGTGACAATCGAAAACGCTCTTAACAATTGTCGAATGCAGATCAAAAATCGATAGAAACAGTGTTTTTATTGCCATTTTTTGCCAGTCGGGCGACTATTGGCACTCAAAGACTCTGTTTCTAGCGATTTTTTATCTTCGTCTGTCGATGGCATTAACGTTTTCTATTGCCGCCTATCCCGTGTGTTAATTGCTCGTTTTCACTTTAAACCCTTAAAGCACCTGCAAAAATTCATCTGAAAATGTTGTCTGCTGCAAAAAATTGTAACATTACTGACTATGCATAGAATCAAACAGGGTGGACCCAGATCAGACTGCTCCTATAGGAGAAGTCTGATCTGGGTCTACACTGTTTGCCAAAAGGGCTTCTAAAACATTTCAGCAGATGACAAAAGCAGATGACTTGTTGTGATTTGGGCTTTAAGGGTTAAATGAAAGTAAAATGGGGAACCAGATACACCTAACCAATACTTTTAATAATGAGCTGGTAAGTTGTTTTTTGCAAAAATATAAATAAAACAGAAAAAGTTTTAATGCAGGTAAAAAAAATGAACTCAAGACACTGGTAATACAGTGGCGGATCCAGTTCAGGCCCCCCCTCCCCGCCCCCCATTTTTAAATATCCTATGAAAATGAAATAATTTGGTCTTAATGAGACCAAATTACTTCATTTTCATGGGATATTTAAGAAAAATGAGATAAAATCTGCAAAGCGAACTCCCACAACTTTATATATATGAACCCCCTTTTCCAGAAATCCCGGATCCGCCCATAGTGATATAAAAGAAATACAGGTAGAAAAGCAAACAAAAATATATTAAGAATATGTAAATAAATAAAGAAGTCTTTGATTGCTAATTAATAGAAACCCCTTGAACTTGAAAAGTGATGTAAAATAAATGGATGATTAAAAAATATTATTAGAACAAATACTTATTTGTCTAACACTTTTTGCATGCTGGGTAATTGTTCATGCTTTTTTGTTTTTATCTGCAATCAACTTTGACAAAACATTATTTCAGAAATACCATCAGAGTGTCAAATGGTTTGGATCCAGATTAGGACCGACATCCTGATCTGGATCCAGACTGTTTGCAAAGACTATCAGCAGACAAAAGTCCCCGCTAGCAGGCAAAGAACTAAAATATAAAATTAACCAGGCCAAATAAAAATACCTGTGTTTAGGGTAACCCACCCCTATCTAATTTTTCTTTTGAAACATATTTTTTTCAGGTTTTCTGAAAAAGATATAATAAATGCATTTTGAAAGGCGAAATGCCTTTCAAAATGCATAAAGTTATATTTTTCCAAAAAAAAATATGTGTGTCTACACTACCTAATATTTTCAGACCCGAAACACACTTATTTTTTTTTATTTGGCCCCATTCAAAAAATTGCTATGCAAATGTGAATGAAAAACCCATCAATGTAAAATGGTAAAATAAATAATATATATAATCTTACCTTTGATCTTCTCTTACTTTTCATGAATGCTTCTTACAAATCTTCAGGAGTATTTATTAGTGGTCAAGAACTGTCAGCCCCCTTGCTGGTGATCAGTGGCAAAGACAGAATGAACCCAGTCACTGGCCCCAGCCCAGCGACACCTGTCATTACAGCTTGGCCCTTAAACCAATCAACCCTTTGAGTGATTGGTGATTAATAATTAGTTAATAGTGTTCAGTCACACCTCATTGATCACATGACCTCTTGATGATTTAATTAAGCTTTTGACTAGACTGACTGTTGCCACAACTTCCTATTGTTAAGTAATACATTCCATTTTATTGTTATAAATTTGTTAAAATTAGGTATTTATTAAAAACTGAATAGAAGCTTTAAGTAAACATAAAATGGAATAAAGGAACAATCATTGTCACATTCTTGCAAAATGTTTATTTTTAAAAATTAAGAAATGTTGTTTTAGCTGAAAATATGAAAGGCTTGACACTTTTTTGTATATACCATTCAATTTAGTGTTAAGGAAGAAACAATTTGAATATTTAAATATGAAAAATTATAATAAATAGATATTTTTGGCCTTCTTAATGAACATTATCATCAAGTTAACTCATTATTGAGTATTTGACAGGTCCATTTTAGCCTGTAATGCGCCAATCGCAACAAAAGTCGTCTGCTTTTCTCGTCTGCTGAAATGTTTAAGAAGTCTCTATGGCAAACAGTGTGGACCCAGATCTGACTGCTCCTATAAGAGCAGTCTGTTCTGGGGCCACGCTGTTTGCCTCTATACTGAATTTGTCAGTAATGTTAGGCAACTATTTGCAGCAGACGACTTCCGCTGACAACATTTTCAGATGCATGTTTTTCTTGGCGCTTTAATGGTTAGGAGTGACAGGTATCAATATACCATTCAATTTAGTGTTAAGGAAGAAACAATTTGAATATTTAAATATGAAAAATTATAATAAATAATAAATAGATCATTTTTGCTTTACTTAATAAACATTATCATCAAATTTACTCATTATTGTGTATTTGACCCTACAAGGCAGGTAGTAGGAGCCCTACTAGGAGTGGCAGATATCAATGTACCCTAATTTTCTGAGAATCACAGAAGCTCCACATTTTGATATTTTGATCTGAGTTTACTTACTTACTTACTTACTTACTTACTTACTTACTTACTTACTTACTTACTTACTTACTTACTTACTTACTTACTTACTTACTTACTTACTTACTTACTTACTTACTTACTTACTTACTTACTTACTTACTTACTTACTTACTTACTTACTTACTTACTTACTTACTTACTTACTTACTTACTTACTTACTTACTTACTTACTTACTTACTTACTTACTTACTTACTTACTTACTTACTTACTTACTTACTTACTTACTTATTTACTTACTTACTTACTTACTTACTTACTTACTTACTTACTTACTTACTTACTTACTTACTTGTATATAGGTTATGCTTCCGTGACATTTGGTCGAAAGCATTTCTTTGATAAGATGTTTTGGGGGATGCGACATTTGGTTGACTAGGACATTGGATCAACTACCAAATTTCGTCTAAAATTTTACAAATAAATTATTTGAAAACACACTGAATTAAAAAAACTGCTATTTTGTTTACTCTCCATTATCAAAAGTTTTATCACATATCAGAAACTGATCTCTGCTAGCAGACTTCTGCTACGCCTTTTGTATCTCCAGTTTGGACAAGGAGTCTGGCAGTGCTGGAAAATGCTTAACCCATATAAGCCTAGCGTCCTTTCTGTGGGACATAGGCAAACAGTGCAGTCCCAGATCAGATGCTGCAGAATGAGGCCTCTGATCAGGGTCTCCATTGTTTGCTTACAGAATGTTCTATTGAAAATTGAATAGAAATGAAAAATACTACCCAACAACCCTTAAAATGGAAATGGACGGATCCAACTGCTAATAGTGGGAAATTCCATTCGGCTTAAATGGGTTAAGATGCTCACTTAACTCTTGGTCAGTAGCCCCAGAATGTCCTGGAGTTCTTTGTTGACCAGTCTGTTTAGGGTGTCTTCAGAGTTTCCTGCAGCACCTTTCAGTGAGCTATCAATTTCTTTTACCTTATGTGGACTCCTTCAAAAATTGAGTTGGCCATTTCAATGAAATGTCGCTCCTGGCTAATTTTTTTTTCAACAAAACTTCATACTGGAGGAAACTCTCATCAACCAAAGACAATATACAACCAAAAGTCCTATCAACCAAATGTTTTTTGACGAAATGTCTTACACCCAAAGGCCATACCCTGATCAGCTTCTTGAAAATTTAGAGATAACATATTAAGTTATTTACCCTAAATAATGGCATCCTACTTCTACTATGTACTTTTATAACATGATTTATTGAATAAATATTGTTAAAAGCTGTTTTTCATGCTCAACTGAACAAATCATGAAATTAACTCTGCTCAAAAATGTTAAAATGCCAACGATTGTTGGCCCAGAATAGATGTTTCATCTGCTCTTTTTAAAGGAAGAAAAAAATCCTCTCTTTTTTTCCTCAATATTTTAGTTTTTATTTGCAGTTGAAATTTTATACTCATTTAAGATGAGCACGGAAAAAGTTTTAACCTTTGGTCCTTATACCCATTATATAACCTGGTTAAGTGTGTATAAGGTAGTGATTGAATGGCAAATGTTGTCAGCCCAGATCAGACTGCTCCTCAATAGGAACAGTCTGATCAGGGCTAACACTATTTTTTCAGGCCTATCTTTTCCAATATTTTCGGTAAACATGGTAGCAAGTGTAGGTAGTGTAAAGTAAAACCTGTCTTTAACAGTCACTCAAAACGAAGACCACAAATTGGTTTTAAGACTGATTATCGCTTAATGCAGGTCAAAAGTATTGGAACATTCTGCAATACTTTGGACCTTCATTAAGCTATCAATTGTCCTAAAGATCTTTATTTTGTCTATTTTGAGTTGCCAGTTTTAATGTACTATACAATGGCCCTGATCAGCCTTCCTATCTGTGCAGGTTGACTTCTTTGCTGTTTGCAAATTGTGGTGCAAACAGATTTTCTCACAATCCATGACTTTTCATCTGACAAATTTTCTCTAAAATTATTCTGCCTTTTAAGTCTTTACCTGCAAGGGGCAAATTTTATCATCTGCTGATAACCTTTGCAAACAGAATGTCAGTTCTGATCTGGATCCAAATGTTTGACACTCTGATAGGGTTTCTGAAAAAATTTCTTGAAAACTCTTGTTGAAGGAATTCCAAATACTATTATCAGAGTTATGGCCCTTGTTTTAGAAAGAACATCCTTATGAACAAGCATATGATTGGGGGCACAGTGTTTCACAAACACAATTTCTGGTTTTGAGATAATTTTGAGTATTATACCTCCCCTACATTGGCCCAAGGGTGGGGGGATATATTGTTTTTGGTGTGAATCCTGTTAGCATCGGCATAGTTTTTTGTCTGCACTCTAACATGTGCACTACTGGATGTTTTTTACTTGTTTGGTTTGTGGTTTAATGTCCCAGTCAACAGCTATGGTCATGTCAAGACAGTCAGTTAACCGATCACACTTTTTACTGGGCAAGCTTAGACTAAGGGTACTTCGTGTACATACCCTACTTGAAACTGACAACAGCCTTCTTGGATCAGCGACCGTAGTAAATATTTCATGATCTATCTCCACAAAATTATATAGGACTGGGCATGAGGCCTCACTAACGATTGTGCTACAATGATGGATTTTGACCAAACTAGCAAAGATACTCATTGGAACAGCAAAAAGGAATTATTAATTTTGGTGACCTTGACCCAATTTTCATGGTCACCAGGATCATATAACTATGAAAAAGCCTTGTCTGTACTCTATCTTCTGATTTGACCAAACTGGCACATATACATTATTGGAAGCACCTTATTAAATGTTAGATTTTGATGACCTTGACCTAAATTTCAAGGTCAACAGGGTCATTTAACTATGAAGTGGGTTGGGGGGAACATATGTTTTCTCTGAAAACTGCATCTAGTTTTTCTACAGCTTGTTTTTAAGGTTCTAGAATTTTCAGATGTGTTTGAACGGAAGCAGTACATAAGATCTCTCAGGGAAAGAGGAGGCATGGAAATATTTGCCTAACTATTGTGTAATTTTCAGCAAGTTGTTTCACAGTTTAATTCAGATATGTTTGATTAGATCTCTCAGGGAAAGAGGAGGCATGGAAATATTTGCCTAACTATTGTGTTATTCTGTAATTTTCAGCAAGTTGTTCCACAGTTTAATTCAGATATTTTTGGACGGAAGCAGTACGCAAGATCTCTCAGGGAAAGAGGAGGCATGGAACTATTTGCCTAACTATTGTGTTATTCTGTTTTTTTCAGCAAGTTGTTCCACAGTTTAATTCAGATGTGTTTGAACGGAAGCAGTACACAAGATCTCTCAGGAAAAGAGGAGGCATGGAACTACTACATGGAAATATTTGATGTCATTGATAAAAGAGCACAGGTAATTGCGCAGGATAATTGGCAATCATAAAATAATGTGAGAATTGATGAACAATAGTCTGAATAGCGCAGTGGCTCAGCGGTAATGGGCTCAACTTGAGATCTAGGGTTCCCTGGTACAACCCCACTAGAGGCACTGCATGTATGGTGTTCTTACACTTTATGCTCACTGCTTAGTACTTGCTCAGCCCAGGAAAATGTCCTAACATGACTGAAAAACTGTTGACTGTGATGAAAAGCATCAACTCAGACAAAAAAAAATAGCAAAGAAGCCTAAGAAACAGCTTTTTTTTATAATTTGCAACCCAAAACGCTGTTTTTTTAGCTACCATCAACTCTAACAACAGTGTTTTGGATTGCCTCCTTTCCAGGTTTGCATGGCATATAATTGCATTGAAGAACTTTCTTTAACTTTTTTCTGCCTAGGAAAGATTAAAACACAATTTCCAGATTTTTCTGTAGAGAAAAACATGAACTGTGTTCAAAAAGTTATGCTTGCATTTTCAAACTAAACCATATATGAGCCGCGACTGGAGATTTCCAGCAATGTTGCATGTGCGACCTGCATAGGCTCAGATCAGCCTGTGCATACGCACAGTCTGATAAGAGCCTTTATAACATATTCGGGACGCTATTTGCCGCGCTAACCCAAAATCTGCATGATAAGCTCTTTCTCGCCAACTGGTTATCAGCAGGCCGTGATGAAAGCCGGAAGTCATGTTTTTTTAAACGGAGAGAGGTTATCATGCCCGGCACAAAACTTTGATCATTTGATGACGTCAGATGTAAACAAGTGGCGCGACATAACGCAAAATTCCTCTGTTTTACTTACATTTTTGTACGTCAAACGCGTTGAAATAGTGAAATGGAATATGTGATAAACAGATTATAACATGGGGTTTTGATTATCGCCCTCAGTATCAACCCTAGACCATTATCAGCCCTCGAGCTAAAGCTCTCGGGCTGTTAATGGGGTCTCAGGTTGATACTTCGGGCGATAACCAAAACGCCATGAGATAATCTTTAATTACCAGTCGCTTAAGCATTCTATGGCTGTTAAGCTACAGACCGAACATCATTTGGAGTTTCTAGCCTTAAAATGAGGCGACACAGGCTCATCTGAGTCTACACTTGTCAAAATACCACATTGTTGGAAATCACATGTCGCGGCTCAATTATGGTGAAACTTCAATGGCTGGAACATGGATAGCTCTACCATGATTTATTCAAACTCCCTCTTGAGTTCCTCAAAAATTATTTCCATAGCTGAGATATCCATATATTAATGATGATTTAGGCAGGTTTGTCTTATTTTTTTATCTACGAAGGTATGTTGTACACAAAATCTTTTTCAGTATATGGCTTTCAAATGAACCAGCCCAGGACATTTTGGTACTCAACAGATGGCTCAGGCAAGCCTGCACAAATGAGCAGACTCTCCAGAGCCTTCCCTGCTTGCATACCACAAAGTATGGTTGTAGATGAAGACTCAGACCAAAGTTTAGACATCTAGCCTTGCTGGGTATGTCAGCATGGGAGTTTAACTCTTTGCCTACTAGTTTCGTCTGCTGATAACCTTTGCAAACAGTTTGGACTCGGATCAGGCTCGACACAATGTCGGGCCTGATCTGAGTTCAAACTGTTTGTCACTCTGATTGTATTTCTGAAATAATTTTTTGAAAAAAAAAAAAGATTAAAAAAAACAAAAAAAACAGCAGACGACAAAATTTCATATGGTGGCTTTTCCCCCACAGGGTCAGTATCCGGAGATGGAGATTGTATCATTGATGACAAAGGCGTGGAACTGTGGTATCAATTTCTATGGGTAAATGATTTTTTATGGTAAAAATTTCATCCCTATTGCACCCAGAAAATCATAGAGATTTGGCTGCAGATTTGGCTGCTGTATGGGAAAAAGAGCTATGTGCAAATTCGGCCCCCTCTGGAGCCAAAAACTGAAAGTTGCTTTTCACCAAAATCACCCAATTGGTGTATTAGAGGAATAACCCAAGTGTAAAATCCTGACATTTATTTTACTTTTACCATTGCTATGGTTACAAAAATGGCCGACAAAATAGGCTTAAAATAAATTGCCGTTTAGGGCTCATTTTAAGGCTTTTGGAGACCGATTTTTTAAGAATTAGATATCAGCACAGCGAATACCAAAAAAAAACCTTTAATATGTTGTGTGCCGTAATATTTATCATCATCTGTTAGAATATCGTTTTGGTATTTGCTTGTGTTCTATGTTAATTTCTCTGTCAAATTTCTCAAATTTGCTCCAAAATGGTCACTTTCCTATTTTCAGCCTTTTTGGGCAGCCATTTTTGTTAAATAACTGCCATTGACATATTTATTAGCAACATTTAAGCACTAGAACTTCATGTAGACATGACAGTAACATTTACAAGACAATCCAACGTTGCTATGACATTGATGACGTCATAGTACAACAAAGGTAAGTAACTTTGTCAGATATGATTTATGTCCCTTTGAGTAGTAGCTAAACTTTAACAATTTTTGTTACCTTAGCAACGGTAAATGTCGAATCAATACTAGACTTTTACACTTTGGCTATTGTTCTAATAAACTAATAAGAAGAATCTAGTGAAAAGCAACTTTTATTTTTTGGCCTCATAGGGGGGGCCAAATAACCTCTTAATGCAAGTAGCTCTTTGAAGTTCTCAATTGAAGCTGGTAATCAAGTCAGTGATCTACTGAGTACCTGTAAGAATTGCAAATAGTAAAGCCTTGATAAGACTGCCCCTGCCTGATCTGTGTCTGTACTCCTTCTTTGCTCACTTTAGCCTAAGGCTCAAGTTGAGCTAATATGATTATAGGATGTCCGTCCGTCAGTCAGTCTGTCATCTGTCAACCATTTCTCGTACTAAACCACATGCTGGAATTTCACCAAAATTCACTGGAATATTCCTTGGGTGGTCCCTTTATAAGATCAGGGTTAGCACAGGCTTGAAAAGTACTTGAATTTAAAGGGCTTTCTTCAAAATTCCATGAAAATTAAATCTGCCTTGAAAAGTACTGGAAAATCACTCAAAAGCCTTGAAAAGTACTTGAATTCTACTATTTTTCTGTAGGACTTAGCACTGTTGATAGAGACCTTAATCAGTATAAAATTGTTGTGCCTTTATTTGGTGCAGCAAATGCTGCACCAAATAAACACACAGTAATTTCATACTCATTTTCTAGTACAACTTTCTCCATTATCTCAGTCTAGCATTTCTGAAGTAGAATTTTAACACTTAAATCAGGATTTTTCATAAACTTCTAGTCCTTGAAAACTGTAGGATAGTCTTGAGAAGTCCTTGAAAAGTGCTTGAATTTTACTCAAACTTGCCTGTATGAACCCTGAATATTGTTCAAAGAAATCCATGATGGCAACTAAAAGGAAAAAAGTATAATCTTTTCAAAAACTCATTGTCATACTTGAAAATTACTTAGCACAAATGGTCCTTGGGTGATCATCTACAAAGACTATTCAAAAATCATATTGATTGGCCAGGGGGCGGAGCCAGTCTTTACTATGTATATAAAGGAAGAACTTTAAAAATCTTCTTGTCAAAAACTACTGTGCTAATTTGAAAATGATTTTACGGTGACCCTCTACCAAGTACCAAGATAGTTTAAATAAAAACATGGTATTCACTACCATATTGTAGACCCAGATAAAAATTTAAACATGTATTGTAGCCCCCCCCCCCCCCCCTCCCCACCATATATACACATGACTAACCAAACTTTATTGTATATTTATCATATGACGTTGCAATTTCTCAGAGTGAAATAACGCCATGCAATAAAATTGATAAACCACTAGTGGTTTTATAGATTTTCGGGAAACGTTATGACATCCATAACAATGTTGCGTATATAACAAAATTATAACGTTTTTACGGCAGAAATGAGATTTAAAAGTAATCTTAATGTCATATGATAAATAGAATCTAACATTTGTGCTCTTTTATTATTGAATTTATTAAAATCGTTGCGAAAGAGATAAAATGCTCGGCAAGCCTCGCATTTTATTTCTTCCCCAATTCATTTAAATAAATTCAATAAAACATGAGCGCTCATGTAAAATCCTCTCTATTTGGCTGGGAGATTTCATCTGTCTATTTCAGTGCTGGAAACTACAAGCTAGCTGAGAAATGGTGTGGTATGAGCATGAGAATGTTGAAATACTTGGGGGCTCTTAAATCTAGCTATCAAAATCATGTAAGTCATGTTCAGTAAAACCTGCCTTAAGTGGCCACTCAAAAATAGACAAAACAGAGATCTTAATGACAAATGGTAGCTTAATGAAGGTCGAAAGTATTGCAGAATGCTCCCCTTGGAGCATTCTGCAATACTTTTGACTTGCATTAAGAGATAATCTGTTTGAAATCAATTTTGGTCTTCTTCTTGAGTGGCTGCTTAAGACAGGTTTTACTGTACATGTATTTAATTCAGCATGCTATAAAAAATATTTTCATGATTTTTTGTTGTCTGCTGATTTTTTCTCAAAAAAGTGACTTTTTTACAAAATTCTTTCAGGTATACCATCAGAGTGTCAAACAGTTTGGAACCAAATCAGGCCCGACATTTTGTCGGGCCTGATCTGGGTCTGGACAACAGTTTGTGTGACCTTGACCCCAAGGTCAAAGAATGTATTTTCTTGTAAATGCATCTTTTCCAAATCGTTAGGTGTAGCAACTTCAAACTTTGCAGGTGAATAGGTTGGTACTGGGCAACATTTTGTATGACCTTGACCGATGTATTTTCTTGTAAATGCATCTTCTTCCAAACTGTTCGACTCACCCACTTCAAACTTTGCAGGTGTATATGTCCCATGCTGTAGAGGGTACAGGGCAGCATTATGTGTGACCTTAGGTCAAGGTCAAAGCATGTATTTCTTGTAAATACATCTCCTAAACCGTTGGACACAGCAACTCCAAATTTTGCAGGTGCACAGAACACTTGTTGCAGAGCGAACTGGGCCGTTTTGTTTGACCTTGGCCCCAAGGTCAAGGTCAAAGATAAAAAAGTGGGTATTTGTGATGGTATACCATTGACTGCACCGTAGTTTATTTCGTTTTTCACCCACTTGTACAATATGTTTAGCAGACATGTTAAGTTTCTGGAAAAAAAATGCGGGACAACGCGCAGAAAATCTGTGATTTTTTTAAAAAATCTGTTGTGAAGTTCTAAATTCTTTTTGCCTTCCCTATGCCTACGGACATCATCTGCCGCCATGAGAGATGCTGAAATGCTTACTGCAAACCTTGCAGTACGCCTGCCGCTGGCCATAACCCAGTCAAATGTTCTTGTATATTCTGCATTAAAATTTGACCCGCTTTTATACCGTATTCGTTTTTTTGCTGGGCTATTCCCTGGCGATGATTCGCGTTTTGCCATCTTTGTTGGGTTTATCAAGTTATACAGCCGCTTGGATTATTTGTACCTGTATTATTCGGTTTACATTCAAGCCCTTAATTGATATCGATTTTTCAGTGACTTTGAGATGCTTTACCTGACAGCTATTCGAAACTACCAAGCTTCCTTACGATATCAATATTGATCATTGTCGCAAACATGAAGTACGCAGGTATGGTCAGGTCTCGCGAGAATACAATATTGATTTTTCTCGGCGACTTCCACCAAATTATCACAAGAAATGGCTTTTAAAAAAAAACGGTAAGACTATGAGCGGATTTTTTAAAATCCGTGATTTTTTTTAAAAATCCTTTTTGCGGAAAACAGCAGAGTTTTCCGTTAGTGACACGGGAGATCCGTTAATCTTAACATGTCTGTGTTTAGTCTTAATATAATATGTGGGGTAAAAAGAACATCTATTGATTATAATTTATATTTCAGATGAATACAGTTTATGCTGAGGTTTTGGATAAAGTGGAAAAAAAGACAGACAGACAAAGTCTTGAATTTTGAGACACTTGTTATAAGTGAATTAAAAGCAAAACAAGTGTCATATGCTGAGAGTGATAGAAGGCAAGAGCTGATTTTTCTGAAGAGCTAGGGATACAATTGTCAATCTAGTCACCATTATCATTCACCACTATCCACTGAACTTTTCTTTCTTACTTGTGGAACAAGTGTCTAATATATGGGCCTCGACGCGAGAAAACCTGTCTTCGGGGTTTCCGACAAAGCTAGACTCAAACCAGTATGCTCAGCTACAGAGACTAGCTAGAAACTTGAAAATTTGCTTGTAGCTAGTTTAGATATGATACTTTCCAATTATCGAATAACAAAGGTGCTGATCAGACTGTGCGGATGCGCAGGCTGGTCTGCACCTTTGTTGTTCCCAAACCCCCGAAGACAGGTTTTCTCAAGTCGCGGCCCATATCACATATTAAAAACAGGCTTTCTTTCAGAAAAGAGTGCATATTTAAACAATTATTTTGTTATTTCACATCCAAAACATATGTTGTGGCTACTCAAAAGAACCATCTCATTAAGTTCTTTTGAGCACCCAAAACACATGTTTAACTAAAGGATAAGAAAATACATGTTATTACAATTCTATGCTAAAATATTTCACTTATTTGGACCTATGTAGAAAGCCCAGGTCTGTCATGTATTGAAGGTTATCATGAGATACTTCTGCAAAGGAGACAATCTGTTCAATTTATGAAATGTTAAATAGATCTTGTTTCATTAAAACAATGTGTTTCTTGTTCTATACTTCCTTAAACTTTGAATGCCCTGTCCATGTGTCTCTTCCCTAAAATATAATTACCTGTCCATTTGAGTTAGATAAATTTGGAAAAAGATTTTGGAAGGGCATATGGGCAGTGACGCGAGAAAACCTGTCTTTGGGGTTACCATTTGGAATTATGTTGTGAAACTTCACAGATTGATACAGCATAAGGAAATGATGTTTTGCAAAACAAAAAGGCCAAGCTCAATGACTCAGTTTTTGAGTTATTCCCCCTAGTCTAAACTCATTGTCTACACCATATCTTGTGGACCGTATGTCATGAAACTTCACTGGCTGAAGCATCACAAGATGATAATGTGACACAAATTTTCAATTATCTCCCATGGTCTGAAGGCTGTATTTTTGGTATATTTTTGAATTATGTCATGGAAACTTCACATGTGAAATGCATCATAAAGAGATGTAATGTTAGCTAAGAGCCCTTTTTATTGTTTCATCAGTTACAGTCAAACCTGCTGTTGCGGCCACCTCTATTAAGCGTGGCCCTCCCGTAAGCGGCCAGTTTAGAGCCCCCCGAACGATTTTGAATGCAAATGCACCTTTATTAAGCGTGCACCTGTTCAACGCGGCCAGCGGCCGGCAAAATTCGTCCCAAAACACTGAAATTGTTTCCTCAAACGCCCAATTTCTATGCGTCGATGCGGCCGGTTTCTATTAAATTTCATCGATTAACTTTTTTTGCACTGGTCATATGCTTGGTGCAATTAAACTCCCCAGCAGTGGTGTCTCCCAGAATAAGTTCTTCAACGGACGCTACCCTATGTCGACGTTATTGGGCCCAACTATTTGGAAGTTTGCGGTGAAGTCGAACCACAACTGTGCCGAAATCAACTAAGTTCAAGTGTTTACGCCAATGAAACACTACGACATGCTTCAGGAATCTAGCACATATGGATTAAAAACAGTGTCTACAGTAATCAAAAACCTGAATGCGCTAAACGAACACCACTTGTTGATTTTTTGTAAGCCGGTAACCATTATTGCAAGCGGGTAGCCAGTCGAAGAGCCAGTCAGCTGATAAAATTGTCGACATCAAAGCATTTTGCCGCTGCCAAAGTTCATTCATCCATACCGTGACAGATGTTTAACGGTAAATGTGTGAAAATCTAAATGCATCACATACAATAATTTGCTGGAGGCATATACTTACTACACAAGGATGCAATCTTTGCTAAAAGTCAACAAGCAATAGCTTTTGAGAAAAAAAGTTATGAGTAACAAACTTTGAACCTTTTTCCGATTCTTTTTCACCTGAATAAATTTACAATTCTAACACTCTCTTCATGTTCAATAGTACGATGGCCATTAAACATGCATTTGCTCATCAAAAATCAAGTTTTAGCTTCTAGAAAAAATATGATTAGCAGTGCTATCTCTACTCTTTTGACATACATGGAAATCTTTAGACTGAATGGACATGATTTTGTTTATTTCATATATTTTTTTTTTTCATTTATATATTTTATGAAGAATGCAATAACTGCAGCAGTGTAGAACTTATTTTTATACTTTTCAACTGTTTATTATATGGGTATCCTCAACTCGAAGCCAATCTTCTTTCGATTCCTAAATCATATGGCCATCATAGATGAACCTCTATTAAGCAGCCACCTGTCTTAAGCAAGCAATTTTGGATTATCCCTTGACCGCTTGCTTAAGACAGGTTTGACTGTAGTTTTAATCTGTTGTTTTTAGTTTATTGTTGTTGTGACCATTGTGTGTTGGGTTTTGGTTCTGGTTTTGTGAATCAGTTTTTGTGTCCTTTTTATTTGACAATCATCTTGCTGATAAAAAATCCCATCGGTTCGGAAGAAACAATTTGCATTAGTAATTTCCATTAAAACAACTGTAAAGTTAGTTACTTTTCGTTTTAAGTAGATTATCAGGAACCAAAGATTTTGTAAATATCTTCTAATATGGAACATAGGAATTAATTGGTATGGTATGAGATTTTCTGAGAGCCAACTTAAGACAACAAAATAGTCTTCGGCTGCTGTCCGTTCTAAGGCAGTGGTTCTGTTGTATATAATTTAGAACACTTTATCCTACTGCTGTAGATATGAAAAAACTTATTCATCCAGATCTATGACACATCTGTGTAGTATAAGACAAAGCGAACAATCTTCACATTATAATATTTATTGTACATATTTATCAAATAACAATAATACAACTATCAAATAGCAGTATGATAAAAAAAAATCTCATACCTTCAAAGTTCCAATCATGAATAGCAGATGACATTTTGTGATACAGTAAAACCTGTGTAAACAGTAGGGCTGCTGCGAGTATCCGAGTACTCGGATACTCGCGGATCTGAATATAAAATCGAGTATGAATATTCGTCACTGCCGAAATCGTTGGATCGCGATCTTTTTTTTTTTTTTTTTTTTTACCTTTTTTTAACTGAAACAAGAAGTTTTCACCAAATGGTCCATTGAAATTTTTCACTTTGACTACGGTTCTAATTGATAATATCTCTTATTCAAATACCTTTGTTTCTTGCAGGTTAGTGACATCCTTTATCGGTAATTAAAATCCTCAAAGTATTCCAAAATCCGCTGACAATATATTCCAATCTATTTTGTTTTAACACACTTCATCGGTACATAATAAACAGAGCCAAACATATCATCAAATGTCAATTATCAAATCAATTTCAAAGGGTTCTTTTTTTTCTTTGAACTTTTCCTCTTGCCGACAAGGCGACAGCTGATTAGGCCTACGTGACCCAGGTCATGTTGTCTATGTGTGAACTTCAGGACAAAGGAAAAGGGCCTTATACTGAAATCAGCACATTTCTGTCAGAATACCAAGTTATTCAAGTTCAGGAAGGTATAAAATCAAATTTACAAATTGTGTTGCATGCCTTGACAATCGTGAGTGGAAATGTAGTCTTATCTTCTTTGATAACTAACTGTATACATGTGTGGTACTTCTCATTTATCAGATAGGGCTGATTTACTAAGTAAATAGACCCAACAATAGATGTTTTTATTAACCAGTGACTCGCAGTTCGATCTGTGAATCGTCACTCATGAATCGTGGATCAGATCGGATCGCCACTTACCTAACGATCCACAGCCCTAGTAAACAGCCACTAGACTATTAGATCTTTTAACGACAATTGGTAGCTTAATGAAGGTCAAAAGGTATTGGAGCATTCTGCAATACTTTTGACCTGCATTAAGCAATAATTGGTTTTGAAAACCAATTTTTGGCCTTTTTGACAGTGGTCGCTTTACACAGGTTTACTGTTAATCAGGGTTCGCAGAGACCTGGAAAAGTCCTTGAATTTGACCTTCGTCCTGAAAAACTCTTGGAATTTGAAAAGAGTATCTTTTGTCCTGAAATTTTGTAAAATCATCCTTGAAAATATGAATTAGTCCTTGAAAAATCCAAATTCGAGTCACTCAGATTTATGGGACCCACTTAAAAAATGTGTGAAAATTGCAAAAAACTGAGTGAAAATCGCTAGATACACGTCAAAGAGTAAGGTGCGACTCGTATTTAATATGTGTGGTAGTCCCCGTTTTTATCACTAGAATCAGAAATAAAAACGAGTGTGCCTTTTCACTTCCACGTTTGCGGCTGGAAAAAGTGCATTTTTCGAGTTGTTTAATACAAAATTGGGAAGAAATTGAGTCCTTGAAAAATGAAAAAAGTCCTGGAATTCTGTTTTCCCATTTCTTTACGAACCCTGTAAATCGTATAAGGCTTGATGTTCCATGTAAGTCATATGATTCACTTCTAAAATAGAATCTAAATTTCGAAATATCTGGTACAAATCCTGGGTTGCACTTTAACTCTTTGCCTGCCAGTGTCGTCTGCTGATAACATTTGCAAACAGTTTGGACCCAGATCAGGCCTGACAAAATGTCAGCCTGATCTGGATCCAAACTATTTGACACTGAAGTAATTATTTGAAAAAATTGAATTTAAAAAAAAAAATGGTAGACGAAAAAAAAGTTAGAAAAATTTCCCAGCATGCAATGAAATGCATAAAATTATTGAGCCGGTGCATAACAAATTCAATGGGAAAGGAAATCTATAAGCTCTAAGCTTAGCTTTCATTCCAATCCTATATATTGTTATTGTATGTATATATGTCTTGCATGTCAATTTGAATTAAAGAAATAAAATATGCTTAAACCAACAAATCCAACAAAATGACCTGTTGGTCTGGTAGAGACATAAGTATGGGATAGTCCATTTTTTGTTTTAAGGGGTCACCAGACGAAATTTCTAAAATATGTATTTATGCCAGGAAAGATTGTTTTATTATCTTTAATAGCAAACAATGCAGACATGATGATATGTCATTTAATACTTCATTGAGGTCGTCACTGTTTGCCAAAGTACCAAGTGTTAACTTAGTTCTTATGCACTGTTTGAATGCCCTGTCCTCGCATAAAGATAAATAGAATTTTCTCATGAAATGGATAAAAGTCTGTAAAAGTTTTATTTTCTATGTTGGAGCGAACACACTTTTTCCTGCTTGCATATAGTTGGTCCAGTTTGTACTCATACATTTAGCCTCCTGAAAAAAACATAATACAGTACAATCATTAAGATGTAGGAGCTCTGCTGTTGAAAGCATCATTCACTCTCTACGTGTTTGTGTCATCTGCTGAAAACCATTGCAAACAGTTTGGATCAAGATAAGGCCTGACAAAAAGTTGGTTCTGATCTGGATCCCAAACTGTTTGACACTTCGTATTCCTGAAAATGTGGATTTTGAAAAAAAAAATCTGACAAAAAAAAATCTTTAAAAATAGCCCAGCATTAAAATAATTCTTGTATTAACCTAATTGCACTTGAAATAACCAAAGTTCTCATTCTGAATGCTATAGGGATCAAGGCCCACATGTTCACAAAATACTTAAAATACTCCTAAGATCAGAAATTGGGTGAAGGTTATAAAAAAAAAAAGTAAAAGCATTTACCATCTTAGTTTAGCTCTTTGTATACTGTCAGATTCTTCTCTTTGATACAATACAGTTGGGATTGTTCATTGGTAAAAACAAGAGGCCACAGATTATGATATATTTAGTCCCTGAACTGTTGTTATAATTGCAAATGCGGAATGCAGTGGCTCAGTAGGTAGAGCATTAGACTGGGAATCAAAGGGTTGCTAGTTTGAGCCTAGCCTCCGGTGGAGTCACTGTGCTGTGTCCTTGAACAAGACACTTTAAATTTAATATCAGCAGATGATATTAGTAGCCAAAGAGTTAAAGGTGGGTTCCATTTTCAAAAATCTTGTTTTGATTGTAGCATTCTCTTGTCATACTGCCACAGAAGCACGTGTACCCAAACAAAAAATAACAGAAAGCTTACCATAACTTTTGAAGCTCCTACAACTTGTTTGTATGTGAGGGGAAGAGGGTTGGGGTACTCTATCATCTCAGCAGATAACTTCTTTTTCCTAAAACACAAAAAGCATCATCTAATTTAAATAGTCAGACACCTTAACATGTTACTATACAGAGAAATTATAAGTTTGTATTTTTTCATTCTTATAGTTTACTCCGCCCCTTCCTGTGCTTCACAACCAATCGGTTTGCACAGAAATTTAAATTTTTGGCCAACTTAATCACATATTTTGTCAATATGTGTAAACTCTATTAAGTAAAATCATGAAGTAAATCCGTGAAGTGGACAATGTGGCTATTTCCAATGAAAGGTAAAGAGAAAACTATAAGTAGGTCATAGATCATACATTACAATTATAAAGAAATTAAGTGGTTCACTCGCTGTGCTCGTTCCCACTTAATTCCTTTATAATTGTAATGTATGATCTATAACCTATAAAAAGCAAGTTGAAAACTGGAAAATTTGTTCTTATATTAACATTTTATATTGTCACTTGGGAAACAGTAATATTATTTTACACTAAAATATTTGTTTTTTCCTGATATAATGAATTTTGGAACAAAGACCTTGGAACAACCAGACTACTTAACATGCAGACGTAATGTCAAGACCATATGTGATCAATGTCACACAAACACAAGTTTATTAAGAATGCCCTGATTGAGGAGGTCACTTCACCCCACGTACAGACAAAATCACATGACACTGATAAGTTAAAGCAGCTAAAATGACTAAAGGGAAACGCTTACTAAGTAATTATTGAGCTTTAAAAGACAAATTGTCTATCAAATTAGTTTGCTGCAAATTTTATCAAAATCTATCAAAAAAAAAAAAAAAGAAGTTATGCATTTGAAGTTTCCATTATTTCTTTAATGGACGCCATGATATTTGTGAGTTTATGATATCATAACCTAATTATATATGCAAACATGAAACAAATAAGATTAGAAAAATATTTTCCCTCTCTTTTGATGTAAATGCCTAATGTATTATCAAAGGATCATTTATCATGTGTGAAAGTTCATAATTTCCAAAATCCTGAAATTTTGAAACTCCAATCTTAAAATTTGCAGTATGTCCACTAGATATTCACAATTTCAAGTTCAAATGATCAGATGCCTTTAGACAGACTGTATATAAGCAAGAAAACCTTTTATAATCTTCCTAATTCAGCATTTTGAGGCTGACTTTCTATGGAAAGTCAGCCTCAAAATCCTGAATTCAGGAATAATCTTGAAACTTTCACACATGCATTTATACAAGAAAACTTTTTGATGGGTTTCCCTTTAATTTCAGGCAAGAAATCAAAACTATTTTTATTTAGGGTAAACATAGTACAGAGAAGACTTTTGTTTATTTGTTGTTGATAAAGCTTATAACTATTATCAACAACTGTATTTCATAGGAAGAAAAGTTTATTATTTTTACAAAATAGTTGACACAATTTGATAATTTACAGACCTCCTATTGTAACAAAATATATGACATGACAATGGTGAGAAAACTGGGATGAAGACATAGTTTTCATCCTGTATGGAATCTATAGAAGTAATCTTTGTCCTGTATTTTAATTAGAGTAGGAGGTGGAGTCCAATTGACATCCCATCAATAGATGCCGAAAGGCCTTTAGTTAAGAGTGCATACCAGAAAAATAATTTTCTTATTTCTCAACCAAAACATATGTTGTGGGTACTCGAAAGAACCCTCTCAAAAAGATGGTTCTTTTGAGCACCCAAAACATAGGCTAAAAATTATGGGTAAGAAAATATTTACAATTTTACGCTGAACTTTTTTGTTTATCTAAACCTAAGTGCCTACCTTCTAGACATGTCTGATTTCTGTGAGCCAGACTTGCTACTGTGCTCACTGCCTAACGGACAAAGCCTGTGACTGCCAGTTGACTTCTCACTACTAGGCCTGCTGTAACTTAATGTAGATGATAGATGCCTACCTTCTAGACATGTCTGATTTCTGTGAGCCAGGTCTGCTACTGTGCTCACTGCCTAATGGACAAAGCCTGTGGCTGCCAGTTGACTTCTCACTACTAGGATTGCTGTAAGTTAATGTAGATGATAGATGCCTACCTTCTAGACATGTCTGATTTCTGTGAGCCAGACTTGCTACTGTGCTCACTACCTATTGGACTAAGCCTGTGGCTGCCAGTTGACTTCTCACTACTAGGATTGCTGTAAGTTAATGTAGATTATCAATTGTTGCTTACCTTCTAGACATGTCTGATTTCTGTGAGCCAGACTTGCTACTGTGCTCACTACCTATTGAACTAAGCCTGTGGCTGCCAGTTGACTTCTCACTACTAGGCCTGCTGTAACTTAATGTAGATGATAGATGCCTATCTTCTAGACATGTCTGATTTCTGTGAGCCAGGTCTGCTACTGTGCTCACTACCTATTAGACTAAGCCTGTGGCTGCCAGTTGACTTCTCACTACTAGGATTGCTGTAACTTAATGTAGATGATAGATGCCTACCTTCTAGACATGTCTGATTCCTGTGAGCCAGACTTGCTACTGTGCTCACTACCTATTGAACTAAGCCTGTGGCTGCCAGTTGACTTCTCACTACTAGGCCTGCTGTAACTCAATGCCTACCTTCTAGACATGTCTGATTTCTGTGAGCCATGCCTGCTACTGTGCTCACTACCTATTGGACTAAGCCTGTGGCTGCCAGTTGACTTCTCACTACTAGGCCTGCTGTAACTTAATGTAGATGATAGATGCCTACCTTCTAGACATGTCTGATTTCTGTGAGCCAGGTCTGCTACTGTGCTCACTACCTATTGGACTAAGCCTGTGGCTGCCAGTTGACTTCTCACTACTAGGATTGCTGTAACTTAATGTAGATGATAGATGCCTACCTTCTAGACATGTCTGATTTCTGTGAGCCAGGTCTGCTACTGTGCTCACTGCCTAACGGACAAAGCCTGTGGCTGCCAGTTGACTTCTCACTACTAGGCCTGCTGTAACTTAATGTAGATGATAGATGCCTACCTTCTAGACATGTCTGATTTCTGTGAGCCAGGTCTGCTACTGTGCTCACTACCTATTTGACTAAGCCTGTGGCTGCCAGTTGACTTCTCACTACTAGGATTGCTGTAACTTAATGTAGATGATAGATGCCTACCTTCTAGACATGTCTGATTTCTGTGAGCCAGGTCTGCTACTGTGCTCACTACCTATTGGACTAAGCCTGTGGCTGCCAGTTGACTTCTCACTACTAGGCCTGCTGTATTTTAATGTAGATGATAGATGCCTACCTTCTAGACATGTCTGATTTCTGTGAGCCAGGTCTGCTACTGTGCTCACTACCTATTGGACTAAGCCTGTGGCTGCCAGTTGACTTCTCACTACTAGGCCTGCTGTAACTTAATGTAGATGATAGATGCCTACCTTCTAGACATGTCTGATTTCTGTGAGCCAGGTCTGCTACTGTGCTCACTGCCTAACGGACAAAGCCTGTGGCTGCCAGTTGACTTCTCACTACTAGGCCTGCTGTAACTCAATGCCTACCTTCTAGACATGTCTGATTTCTGTGAGCCAGGCCTGCTACTGTGCTCACTACCTATTGGACTAAGCCTGTGGCTGCCAGTTGACTTCTCACTACTAGGCCTGCTGTAACTTAATGTAGATGATCGGCTTTCTGCTCCAGGGTAAATCTCTAAGGCTTCAGTCATCTCTGCTGGGTACCGCACATCAGATTCTGGTCCATCAAATACAGCCATCTAGAAGAAAAAGCAATGCACCAAGGTTGATGCTAAGCGAAATGTTATAGGATGAAAAATGAAAGACAGAAAGATGAAATTGTCATTACTTAAAGATGCTGTCAAAATTTAGAAAGTTATTTTTAGTGATGATCTAGATTTACTCTTTATCTCCTAGTGTCGTATGCTTGTCGGGCCTGATCTGGATCCAATCTGTTTGACACTCAAAGAATTATTCGAAAAAGTTGATTTTGAAAAAAAAATCAGCAGACAAAAAAAAAGCATGAAAAAATTCCCAGTGGGCAAAGAGTTATAAAGCTTTTATCATATGACATCCCGTCTGGGAGTGAAATAACGCCATGCAATAAAATTGGGAAACATTAAGATGTCCATATAAAATGTTGCATAAGTAATGACAAAATTATAACGTTTTTATGCCAGAAATGAGATTTCACAGTAGTTTTAATGTCATATGATAAATAGAATCTAACATTCATGCTCTTGTATTATTGAATTTATTAAACTCGTTGCGAAAAGAGATAAAATATGAGGCTTGCCTAGCATTTTATCTCTTTCGCAACAAGTTTAATAAATACAATAAAACATGAGCACTCATGTAAGATCCTCTATGTAATACTAGGTAGTTTGTACTTTGTATTAGATTTTGTTTCTTAAATTTAATTATACTCTTGCTTTTATGTGTTTGTCTGTGTTCTGAAGTCTCTTCCTCGTGGTGCCATGAGTTGGTTTGTGATTGTGGAATTTCCTGGTCATACTATAAGAATCTATCATGAGTGTGAGGGTAGGATAGAAAAATCTGTCCTGAGATCGCGGTTTGGCATCACAAGGCTTGCCGAGTGATGACAAATGGTGATCCCGAGGGACGGATTTTTCTATCCTACCCTCACACAAATAATGGATTCTTTTTCTTGCTCATCACTGTTTTTAGCTCACCTGAGCCGAAGGCTCCGAGGTGAGCTATTAGTATACCAGTGACTCTGGCGTCCGTCGTCCGTCCGTCAACATTTTCAAACATCTTCTCCTCTGAAACCACTGAGCCAATTGAACTCAAATTTGATATGGAGACTCCTTAGGATGGGGGAACGAAAGTTTGTTCAAATGTTCCTGGTTACATGACCAAGATGGCCGCCATGCCCATATATGGTAAAAACCCTTTAAAAATCTTCTTCTCCAGAACCAGAAGGCTGATTACCTTGGGACTTGGTATGTAGCATTGGGGATGTGGGGCCTGCCAAGTTTGTTCAAATGATGATCCTAGGTTGACCTTGACCTACTTAACGTCAAGGTCAAATTTGCTTCCTAATGCATTTAAATGGGAATTTTTTTGAAAAGTTGATTTTTTGAATACTGTTAAAGCCATAGTGATTATTCTTACTTGATATGTTGAAACTAATGAGACAATGGCTATAAATAAGTTTCAAAGGTCAAGGTTGACCTTTGCCCTTTCAGCCAAGGTCGCTCATATTGTGGTCCCATCAATATACAAAAACATAGTTTCTCACAAACCATTGGCCCAATTGAGCAAATTAGCATATAAGCCCCGCCCACAATATTGTTTCAAGATGATTTTTTCAAAATGTCAAATTTTATGTAGTGCGATTTCTAAGCAATTAAAAACAGCACAATAAAGCTTTTATATGCAAATGTTGTATTTTATCATATTGAATCAATTCCAGGAAATAAAATGTTTAATAATGTTAAAATAAATGAAATATATTAAATTTAATATTTCAAAAAGTTCAAATGAAGTAATATGAGCCTCTCACATATTTTTATCTTACCAAATTTTGAAACCATCATTAGTAAATATTTTAAATTTTTTGATGGTGCTTTCGACATTTTGTTTCTCTCATTACTGGCTTTTCAATCAATATGAGTTTTAAAAAAGTTTTTTGAAGGTTCACAAGACCTTAAAAATAGAGAAATTGCCATTTTAGGCTTAATTTGACGCTTTTGGTGACCGATTTTTTAAGAATTAGATATCAGCACAAGCAAATACCAAAATAACCTTTTAATATATTGTGTGCTGTGATAATTCTCATCATCTGTCAAAATATTTTTTTGGTATTTGCTTGTGCTCTATATTAATTCCTCTGTTACCTGTCTCAAATTTGCTCCAAAATGGTCACTTTCCTATTTTCAGCCTATTTTGGCGGCCATTTTTGTTACCATAACAACCTTAAAAGTCAAATTAATACCAGACCTTTACACTTTGGCTATTGTTCTAATAAAGGAATAAGAAGAAACTTCTGAGGAGCAACTTTTATTTTTTGACCTCAGAGGGGGGCCAAAATAGCCTCTTAAAGCATGTACCCCTTTTATAGACAATACTATGATTTGATATCTATATTCCAAATTGCATTGAAATCTTAAGTATTAATGCCTTTACAGTAAACCTGTGTAAAACGGCCACTCTCAAAAAGACCGAAAATTGGTTTTCAAAACCAATTATCGCTTAATGCAGGTCAAAAGTATTTCAGAATGCAAGGGGAGCATTCTGCAATACTTTCGAAGGAGCCGTTGTGGTGTAGTGGTTAAACCGCATGCCTTGCAAACCAGGGGTCGCAGGTTCGATTCCCGGCTTCACCAGTCTGTCGGATGAGACTTAAAGCCATGGCCCCGTCTCCATACGACCTTAGCTGTTGGTGGGAAGTTAAACAAAAACGCAACAACAATACTTTCGACCTTCATTAAGCTACCATTTGTCATTAGGATCTTTGTTTGTCTATTTTGAGTGGCCGTTTTACTCAGGTTTTATTGTATTTAAATTTGCATATTATGTAATGACAAAATTATAACGTTTTTATGCCAGAAATGAGATTTCAAAGTAGTTTTAATGTCATATGATAAATAGAATCTAACATTCATGCTCTTGTATTATTGAATTTATTAAACTCGTTGCGAAAAGAGATAAAATATGAGGCTTGCCGAGCATTTTATCTCTTTCGCAACAAGTTTAATAAATACAATAAAACATGAGCACTCATGTAAGATCCTCTATGTAATACTAGGTAGTTTGTACTTTGTATTAGATTTTGTTTCTTAAATTTAATTATACTCTTGCTTTTATGTGTTTGTCTGTGTTCTGAAGTCTCTTCCTCGTGGTGCCATGAGTTGGTTTGTGATTGTGGAATTTCCTGGTCATACTATAAGAATCTATCATGAGTGTGAGGGTAGGATAGAAAAATCTGTCCTGAGATCGCGGTTTGGCATCACAAGGCTTGCCGAGTGATGACAAATGGTGATCCCGAGGGACGGATTTTTCTATCCTACCCTCACACAAATAATGGATTCTTTTTCTTGCTCATCACTGTTTTTAGCTCACCTGAGCCGAAGGCTCCGAGGTGAGCTATTAGTATACCAGTGACTCTGGCGTCCGTCGTCCGTCCGTCAACATTTTCAAACATCTTCTCCTCTGAAACCACTGAGCCAATTGAACTCAAATTTCATATGGAGACTCCTTAGGATGGGGGAACGAAAGTTTGTTCAAATGTTCCTGGTCACATGACCAAGATGGCCGCCATGCCCATATATGGTAAAAACCCTTTAAAAATCTTCTTCTCCAGAACCAGAAGGCTGATTACCTTGGGACTTGGTATGTAGCATTGGGGATGTGGGGCCTACCAAGTTTGTTCAAATGATGATCCTAGGTTGACCTTGACCTGCTTAACGTCAAGGTCAAATTTGCTTCCTAATGCATTTAAATGGGAATTTTTTTGAAAAGTTGATTTTTTGAATACTGTTAAAGCCATAGT
Source organism: Loripinus fragilis (assembly GCA_964019695.1). Classification (NCBI taxonomy): domain Eukaryota; kingdom Metazoa; phylum Mollusca; class Bivalvia; order Lucinida; family Lucinidae; genus Loripinus; species Loripinus fragilis. Next base: position 86,244,297 of record OZ026517.1, read on the forward strand.
GATTATTCTTACTTGATATGTTGAAACTAATGAGACAATGGCTATAAATAAGTTTCAAAGGTCAAGGTTGACCTTTGCCCTTTCAGCCAAGGTCGCTCATATTGTGGTCCCATCAATATACAAAAACATAGTTTCTCACAAACCATTGGCCCAATTGAGCAAATTAGCATATAGGCCCCGCCCACAATATTGTTTCAAGATGATTTTTTCAAAATGTCAAATTTTATGTAGTGCGATTTCTAAGCAATTAAAAACAGCACAATAAAGCTTTTATATGCAAATGTTGTATTTTATCATATTGAATCAATTCCAGGAAATAAAATGTTTAATAATGTTAAAATAAATGAAATATATTAAATTTAATATTTCAAAAAGTTCAAATGAAGTAATATGAGCCTCTCATATATTTTTATCTAACCAAATTTTGAAACCATCATAACTTTGTAAATATTTTAAATTTTTTGATGGTGCTTTCGACATTTTGTTTCTCTCATTACTGGCTTTTCAATCAATATGAGTTTTAAAAAAGTTTTTTGAAGGTTCACAAGACCTTAAAAATAGAGAAATTGCCATTTTAGGCTTAATTTGACGCTTTTGGTGACCGATTTTTTAAGAATTAGATATCAGCACAAGCAAATACCAAAATAACCTTTTAATATATTGTGTGCTGTGATAATTCTCATCATCTGTCAAAATATTTTTTTGGTATTTGCTTGTGCTCTATATTAATTCCTCTGTTACCTGTCTCAAATTTGCTCCAAAATGGTCACTTTCCTATTTTCAGCCTATTTTGGCGGCCATTTTTGTTACCATAACAACCTTAAAAGTCAAATTAATACCAGACCTTTACACTTTGGCTATTGTTCTAATAAAGGAATAAGAAGAAACTTCTGAGGAGCAACTTTTATTTTTTGACCTCAGAGGGGGGCCAAAATAGCCTCTTAAAGCATGTACCCCTTTTATAGACAATACTATGATTTGATATCTATATTCCAAATTGCATTGAAATCTTAAGTATTAATGCCTTTACAGTAAACCTGTGTAAAACGGCCACTCTCAAAAAGACCGAAAATTGGTTTTCAAAACCAATTATCGCTTAATGCAGGTCAAAAGTATTTCAGAATGCAAGGGGAGCATTCTGCAATACTTTCGAAGGAGCCGTTGTGGTGTAGTGGTTAAACCGCATGCCTTGCAAACCAGGGGTCGCAGGTTCGATTCCCGGCTTCACCAGTCTGTCGGATGAGACTTAAAGCCATGGCCCCGTCTCCATACGACCTTAGCTGTTGGTGGGAAGTTAAACAAAAACGCAACAACAATACTTTCGACCTTCATTAAGCTACCATTTGTCATTAGGATCTTTGTTTGTCTATTTTGAGTGGCCGTTTTACTCAGGTTTTATTGTATTTAAATTTGCATATTATGTAATGACAAAATTATAACGTTTTTATGCCAGAAATGAGATTTCAAAGTAGTTTTAATGTCATATGATAAATAGAATCTAACATTCATGCTCTTGTATTATTGAATTTATTAAACTCGTTGCAAAAAGAGATAAAATATGAGGCTTGCCGAGCATTTTATCTCTTTCGCAACAAGTTTAATAAATACAATAAAACATGAGCACTCATGTAAGATCCTCTATGTAATACTAGGTAGTTTGTACTTTGTATTAGATTTTGTTTCTTAAATTTAATTATACTCTTGCTTTTATGTGTTTGTCTGTGTTCTGAAGTCTCTTCCTCGTGGTGCCATGAGTTGGTTTGTGATTGTGGAATTTCCTGGTCATACTATAAGAATCTATCATGAGTGTGAGGGTAGGATAGAAAAATCTGTCCTGAGATCGCGGTTTGGCATCACAAGGCTTGCCGAGTGATGACAAATGGTGATCCCGAGGGACGGATTTTTCTATCCTACCCTCACACAAATAATGGATTCTTTTTCTTGCTCATCACTGTTTTTAGCTCACCTGAGCCGAAGGCTCCGAGGTGAGCTATTAGTATACCAGTGACTCTGGCGTCCGTCGTCCGTCCGTCAACATTTTCAAACATCTTCTCCTCTGAAACCACTGAGCCAATTGAACTCAAATTTCATATGGAGACTCCTTAGGATGGGGGAACGAAAGTTTGTTCAAATGTTCCTGGTCACATGACCAAGATGGCCGCCATGCCCATATATGGTAAAAACCCTTTAAAAATCTTCTTCTCCAGAACCAGAAGGCTGATTACCTTGGGACTTGGTATGTAGCATTGGGGATGTGGGGCCTACCAAGTTTGTTCAAATGATGATCCTAGGTTGACCTTGACCTGCTTAACGTCAAGGTCAAATTTGCTTCCTAATGCATTTAAATGGGAATTTTTTTGAAAAGTTGATTTTTTGAATACTGTTAAAGCCATAGTGATTATTCTTACTTGATATGTTGAAACTAATGAGACAATGGCTATAAATAAGTTTCAAAGGTCAAGGTTGACCTTTGCCCTTTCAGCCAAGGTCGCTCATATTGTGGTCCCATCAATATACAAAAACATAGTTTCTCACAAACCATTGGCCCAATTGAGCAAATTAGCATATAGGCCCCGCCCACAATATTGTTTCAAGATGATTTTTTCAAAATGTCAAATTTTATGTAGTGCGATTTCTAAGCAATTAAAAACAGCACAATAAAGCTTTTATATGCAAATGTTGTATTTTATCATATTGAATCAATTCCAGGAAATAAAATGTTTAATAATGTTAAAATAAATGAAATATATTAAATTTAATATTTCAAAAAGTTCAAATGAAGTAATATGAGCCTCTCATATATTTTTATCTAACCAAATTTTGAAACCATCATAACTTTGTAAATATTTTAAATTTTTTGATGGTGCTTTCGACATTTTGTTTCTCTCATTACTGGCTTTTCAATCAATATGAGTTTTAAAAAAGTTTTTTGAAGGTTCACAAGACCTTAAAAATAGAGAAATTGCCATTTTAGGCTTAATTTGACGCTTTTGGTGACCGATTTTTTAAGAATTAGATATCAGCACAAGCAAATACCAAAATAACCTTTTAATATATTGTGTGCTGTGATAATTCTCATCATCTGTCAAAATATTTTTTTGGTATTTGCTTGTGCTCTATATTAATTCCTCTGTTACCTGTCTCAAATTTGCTCCAAAATGGTCACTTTCCTATTTTCAGCCTATTTTGGCGGCCATTTTTGTTACCATAACAACCTTAAAAGTCAAATTAATACCAGACCTTTACACTTTGGCTATTGTTCTAATAAAGGAATAAGAAGAAACTTCTGAGGAGCAACTTTTATTTTTTGACCTCAGAGGGGGGCCAAAATAGCCTCTTAAAGCATGTACCCCTTTTATAGACAATACTATGATTTGATATCTATATTCCAAATTGCATTGAAATCTTAAGTATTAATGCCTTTACAGTAAACCTGTGTAAAACGGCCACTCTCAAAAAGACCGAAAATTGGTTTTCAAAACCAATTATCGCTTAATGCAGGTCAAAAGTATTTCAGAATGCAAGGGGAGCATTCTGCAATACTTTCGAAGGAGCCGTTGTGGTGTAGTGGTTAAACCGCATGCCTTGCAAACCAGGGGTCGCAGGTTCGATTCCCGGCTTCACCAGTCTGTCGGATGAGACTTAAAGCCATGGCCCCGTCTCCATACGACCTTAGCTGTTGGTGGGAAGTTAAACAAAAACGCAACAACAATACTTTCGACCTTCATTAAGCTACCATTTGTCATTAGGATCTTTGTTTGTCTATTTTGAGTGGCCGTTTTACTCAGGTTTTATTGTATTTAAATTTGCATATTATGTAATGACAAAATTATAACGTTTTTATGCCAGAAATGAGATTTCAAAGTAGTTTTAATGTCATATGATAAATAGAATCTAACATTCATGCTCTTGTATTATTGAATTTATTAAACTCGTTGCAAAAAGAGATAAAATATGAGGCTTGCCGAGCATTTTATCTCTTTCGCAACAAGTTTAATAAATACAATAAAACATGAGCACTCATGTAAGATCCTCTATGTAATACTAGGTAGTTTGTACTTTGTATTAGATTTTGTTTCTTAAATTTAATTATACTCTTGCTTTTATGTGTTTGTCTGTGTTCTGAAGTCTCTTCCTCGTGGTGCCATGAGTTGGTTTGTGATTGTGGAATTTCCTGGTCATACTATAAGAATCTATCATGAGTGTGAGGGTAGGATAGAAAAATCTGTCCTGAGATCGCGGTTTGGCATCACAAGGCTTGCCGAGTGATGACAAATGGTGATCCCGAGGGACGGATTTTTCTATCCTACCCTCACACAAATAATGGATTCTTTTTCTTGCTCATCACTGTTTTTAGCTCACCTGGGCCGAAGGCTCCGAGGTGAGCTATTAGTTTACCAGTGACTCTGGCGTCCGTCGTCCGTCCGTCAACATTTTCAAACATCTTCTCCTCTGAAACCACTGAGCCAATTGAACTCAAATTTCATATGGAGACTCCTTAGGATGGGGGAACGAAAGTTTGTTCAAATGTTCCTGGTCACATGACCAAGATGGCCGCCATGCCCATATATGGTAAAAACCCTTTAAAAATCTTCTTCTCCAGAACCAGAAGGCTGATTACCTTGGGACTTGGTAGGTAGCATTGGGGATGTGGGGCCTACCAAGTTTGTTCAAATGATGATCCTAGGTTGACCTTGACCTGCTTAACGTCAAGGTCAAATTTGCTTCCTAATGCATTTAAATGGGAATTTTTTTGAAAAGTTGATTTTTTGAATACTGTTAAAGCCATAGTGATTATTCTTACTTGATATGTTGAAACTAATGAGACAATGGCTATAAATAAGTTTCAAAGGTCAAGGTTGACCTTTGCCCTTTCAGCCAAGGTCGCTCATATTGTGGTCCCATCAATATACAAAAACATAGTTTCTCACAAACCATTGGCCCAATTGAGCTCAAATTTCATGTGAAGACTCCTTATGATAAATCAGCCAAACTTTTAACAAAATATGTTGGTCACATGACAAAGATGGCCACCACGCCCATATATGGTAAAAACCTTTTAAAAATCTTCTTTTCCAGAACCAGAAGGCCAGTCACCTTGAGACTTGGTATGTAGTATTAGGGATGTGGGGCCTACCAAGTTTGTTCAAATGATGATCCTAGGATGACCTTAACCTACTTAAAGCCAAGGTCAAGTTTGCTTCCTAATGCATTTGAATGGGAAATTTTTTGAAAAGTTGATTTTTTTAATACTGTGGAAACCAAAGTCATTATTCTCACTTGATATATTCAATCTAGTGTCTATAAATAAGTTTCAAAGGTCAAGACTGATCTTTGACCTTTCAGCCAAGGTCGCTTATATTGGAGTCCCATCAACATATTAAAACATAGTTTTCTCAGACAACTCTTGGCCAATTGGAACCAAATTTCATATGACAACTCCTTATGATTGGTTAGCCAAAACTTATACAAATTGTTATGGTCACATGACTAACATGGCCACCATGCCCAATATGGTAAAAACTCTTTAAATCTCTTCTTCTCTGGAACCAAAAGGCCATTGGCTTTGGGACTTGGTATGTAGGATCGGGGATGTGGGCCCTACCAGGTTAGCACAAATGATGAATCTAGGTTGACCTTGACCTACTTTATGGCAAGGTCAAATTTGATTCCTAATGCAGTCATATGGAGAAAATCTTAAAATGTTCATTTTCTATAACTGAGCCGAATTCATAGTAGATAAACCTATTGAGACAACGGTTTATTAAGCTGACCTGTGACCTCTTATCCAAGGCCACTCATTTGGACTGCCACATACCTATCTAAACATCTTTTTCTCAGAAATCGCTGGGCTGTTTGATGGATTATTCATTAGATTGTTGAGGTCACTTGACCAAAATGTATAATTATTGAAAAAACAAAATTTGTTCCATTATTTAAAGCTGTAGTTGACCTTGACCTATTTTAACATTATTAAGGAGATCAGGCTCAGAGGTTATAAAACTTGAGTACAGTCTCAAACTCTAAATAAAGCGCAATGATTGGCTGCTTGCGGACACGTGTCCGCAAGTAGCCAATCATTGCGCTTTATTTTGAGTTTGAGAATGAACTCAAGTTTATAACCGCAGGGCCAGGTGAGCGCCTCAGGACCTTCAGGTCCTCTAGTTTTTTTATATTTTAAAATTAGCTTCCAGAAGTCCTTGAATACGCTAAGATGCAATTTCACATGCTGACGTCCTGTATAAGATAGCATGAGTAAAATAAGATTTCCTATTCCAGGGTAAAATCTCAGATATCCGGGCCCGGAATTACAATGCCTCCTTAGAGTTAAGGAAGACTTAAGTTAAGTATTGATTTTTCAGGATGCGAAAAATAACGTTTCAAACTGATTAAATCAAAACAGTCTGATTTTTTCAGTAGATCACAATGATATCTTTGACCACAAGCACTGCATCGATCCAGGCAATTTATTTAGCATCTAATATGGCATGTTGAAATATCAATACTTAATTCAAGTCTTCCTTAACTTTAAGGAGGCATTGTAATTCCGGGCCCTGGTGCATATATAGTATTGTATTGTGGTCTTGAATATGAAGACAGGTGTTCTCACAATGGGGCTCATGTGTTTACGAAACCAAAACAAGTTACAGCAGATATGTAACATGTTACAGCATCTACTTTCATATCACTATAATATGGGCCTCGTCGCGACAAACCGGTCTTCAGGATTTCTGACAAAGCGAGACTCAAACCAGTCTCCTTAGCTACAGTGACTAGTTAGAAAATTGAAAATTTGCTTGTGGGAAGTTTAGATATGCTACTTTCCAATAAGTGAATAACAAAGGCGCTGAACAGACTGCGCGGATGCGCAGGCTGGTCTGCGCTTTTGTTGTTCGCAAACCCCCGTAGACAGGTTTTCTGGCGTCAAGGTCCATTTGTTGCAGAGAAATCTGTTCACAACAATATGTTCACAGCACTAAATGAGACTGTTACAGCATTAACAATGTCACACAACAAAAACAAACCACAGCAAAAATGCTTTCACATCACTAAAAATATGAACCTTGTGTTCACCACACTAATTCTAGTTGTAACATATATATATGTTCCTCACACTAAACCATGTTGCTGCATATGTGTTCCTTACACAAAACCATGTTGCAGCATGTATGTATTCTTCACAGAAAACAATGTTGCAGAATATAAGTGTTCACCACACAAAACCATGTTGCAGCATGTTTTCACCACACTAAGCCGTGCTGCAGCATTTGTGTGATTACCACACTAAACTATGTTGCATGGTATATGTATTCACAACAATAGCACTACATTCTCATATCTCTCAAATGTGTGACTGTAAGATCATGCATGCATTGCATACCTCTGAAACAAGCTTGAATTATTTCAGGCAAATATGGTTAGCTGAGTGCACAACAGAAATCCAACATTTTTTTTAAAAACTATTGCTGCATTCTGAGTACTTTAAGTGGTGGCATACGGTAAGTGATCTAAAATTTGGAACACTAATTGCCTGTTAAAAAAGCCTAGATAAACAGCACAGACCCAGATCAGACTGCAGTTTGAACAGGGTCTTCCCTGTTTGCTATTCTGACAACCATTCCATTCCAGCCCTGAAATACTGTCACCTAGCAAAAACAAAGTGACAGATAGCAGCTGTCTTGTGGTTACTGTATTTACCCTAAACATTCGGACCTATTTGTTCTAAAATATTAAACAGTCAACTGTTAATTGATCGCCTGGTTAAGTGTAAAATGAAGTGATAGAATAAAAGGATGAAACCTGACCATATTCAGTATAATTTATGTTGATGCTTCACCTCCCAGTCAACAATTCTGTCATGTCAGGACAGTTTCCTGTCTTCTTGGGTTGAACCAGTACTATAAGCAGAGGATAAAGTGACTTGTTCAAGGGCACAATGCAGTGTCTCGGGTGAGTCTCAAACCAGCGACCATTCAATCTCAAGTCTAACAAACTACCATTGAGCCACAGCGCTCCTCATATATATTCAACATGATAAGTGCTCAAGTCATGCTCTTATAAGCAAGACTGAGTTACTTACACTACATGAACTTACAATTTCCAGTCTATCCTGCCAACTATCTGTCCGAATATTAGAGTTTATACAGTATACAGTAAAACCTGTGTAAAACAGCCACTCAAAAATAGACAAAACAAAGGTCTTAATGAGAAATGGTAGCTTAATGAAGGTCAAAAGTATTGCAGAATGCTCCCCTTGGATTCTGCAATACTTTTGACCTCCATTAAGCAATAATTGGTCTTAAAAACCAATTTTTGGTCGTTTTGAGAGTGGCTGTTTTACACAGGTTTTACTGATAAAAAACTGTGTAAAACTGCCACTCAAAAATAGACAAAACACAAAGATGATAATGACAAATGGTAGCTTAATGAAGGTCAAAAGTATTGCAGAATGCTCCCCTTGGGGCATTCTGCAATACTTTTGACCTGCATTAAGCAATAATTGGTCTAAAAAACCAATTTTCGGTCATTTTGAGAGTGGCCGTTTTACACAGGTTTTACTGTAGATCTTATATGAATGGCATGCTAAAATCATTGTGAAATGCTGAAGTGAAACAAATTAATGCATAGCTGAAATAATAATCTTGAACATTAATTGTTGCCTAGCTGAAATCACAGCGATATGGTAGTTGCAAAACAAGCCCTAATGAAAAGGTGTCATGAACTAATGGAATGTGACCTAATGGAAATATGACATGAACTAATGAAAAGATGACATGAACTAATAGAAAGGTGTCCTGAGCTAATGGAAAGGTGTCATGAACTACTGGAAAGGTGTCTTGAACTACTGGAAAGGTGTCATTAACTAATGGAAAGGTGTCATGAACTAATGGAAAGGTGTCATGAACTAATGGAAAGGTGTCGTTAACTAATGGAATGGTGTCATGAACTAATGGAAAGAAGACATAAACTAATGGAAAGGTGTTATGAACTAATGGAAAGATGACATGAACTAATACAATAAGGTTTGGTAATCAGCGATTAATGAATATTCACTGTATGAGTTCTACATCACTGCAAAGGCCTACCAGGGCTTTTCTGGTGAGTCTATGCTTAAGGATATTTCATTAATTTACAGGTCTTTAGTTAGAGTGCGTACCAAAAAAATAATTTTCTTATTTCTCAACCAGTATGTATGTTGTGGGTACCCAAAAGAACCGTCTCAATGAGACGGTTCTTTTGAGCACCCAAAACATATGTTCAAACTGATGGATTAGAAGATATTTGAAATTTTACGCTAAACATTTTTTGTTTATCTAAACCTACGATTTACATTATAGCTTGGCAATAATTTTAAAGTGAATTGCATACAGGTTGCAAGTAAAGCTATTCTTTTGAAATGAAATATGTAATTGTAGAAAAATTGCAAAATTTCAGCCTTTAATACAAGTTGGAAACAAACCCCTAGAGCATATGCAAAAAACCAAACTGTTAAACCTCATAAAGACACCTTTTAATGCTTTTGCAACAGAGCAGACCCAGATCAGACAGCTCTTGTAAGAGCTGCCTGATCAGGGTCTACTCTTTTTGCTTATGAAAATATGATATATCTGATTCTACACAAGTGGACCTGACAAGTAAGTTCTTTGTTCTATGTACCAACATGAAAGTTTGTTTATATAATGATTCATAGTGGGTGGAGCCTAGCATGAATATTCATGAAGGAAAAGCTTAATGAAGGTTTGCAACCAAGTAAGATTCAAACCAGCTTGCTGAGCTATAGAGACTAGCTAGAATCCTGAAAATTTGGATTTAGCATGTAAATTTAAATCTACAATTTTCAAGTAGTAAACTGCCATGGCATAAGGATTTCGAAAAGTCTTGAACTTTAGAAACATGCAGCACATGTATACCAAGAAAACTATTTCAATTTTAAATGGTCAATTGGCTTTTAATAGATAATCTGCCTAATTCAGGATTTTTGAAGCTGACTTTCACTGGAAATCAGTTTCTTAAATCCTGAATTCAGGAATGATCATGAAAACTTTTACCCATTCAGGACACTGATCAGACTGCATAGCCTGGATGCTTTTCTGATTTGAATCTTAACCTGCACATGCTTGAAGGATCTATTTTCACATAGTAGCTCATATATGAGATCAAGACATTAATTTTGATATGATATTATGCAGCATGAAGTGTAGCAAATTCAAAGCCAAATTGCAGTTACTAACACTGTCGTCAAGAGATGGTTCACAACAGAAATTTCTCTGAAAACAACAATATATTCTCTGAGAAAACAATTTCTCTGAAAAAAAAAACAATTATTTCTCTGAAAACAACATTGATAACATCCCTTAATACAACATTGAATGAGGAATCAGTTTAAATTATAAACCCATACCATGCTAGACCTTGATATATCATGTTTTAAAAACTGTAGCTCCAGAGCTTCTGACCAGGATCAGTAATGTTTTCTGCTCTGCATGTAAATACATAGAGGTTCTTACATGAGTGCTCATGTTTTATTGAATTTATTAAACAAGTTGGGAAAAAGAGATAAAGTGTGAGGCTTGCCGAGCATTTTATCTCTTTTTTGCAAGGAGTTTAATAAATTCAATAATACAAGAGCACAAATGTTAGATTCTCTTTATCATAAGACATTAAGATTACTTTAAAATCTCATTTCTGCAGTAAAAACATTATAATTTCGCCATTAGGTGCACAACATTGTTATGGATGTCATAAGGTTTCCCCCAAATCTGTAAACCACTAGTGGTTTATCGATTTTAATGCATGGTGTTATATTACTCCCAGATAATAAACTATATTAATTGGAATCCTACAAAATGTAATTGCCTGATTGTTCCTGGCTTATATCACATAGTTTGATGAGAAGCACTGTAGCTGAGTTGGTAGAAAGCTGAACTCATGGCCAAGAGGTTGCGGGTTCAATTCCAACCATATGCACTGCATTGTGTCCTTAAGCCAGACACTGTATCCTCATTGCTAAGGACTAGCTTAACGCATGAAAATGTACAGACATGAGTGAAACAGTGTGGACTAGGACATTAAGCAGCAACTCAAACACACAGAGTTTTGATCATTTGATATTTACAGCTTACGAATAATTTCAATAAAAATTTCATTGATTCATAAGAAATCCTTATACCTCATGGATCAATATATACTGAGGGGAAAAAAATTTACCAATTAGTTATAATGGGTTTTCCCATTGGCCATCTTTTTAGCATTAAATCTTTTTATAATCAGGTGTGCAAACATGTCTTTTGTTTGAAAATGATCTAATGGCTACTCCCAAGAGGTAAAAAGAAACAAATTCCTATTTCATAGCGAAGATTTGATCTGCTGAGCATGTTCAATTAAAAGGGAGGTAATTTGAAAAAAAATATGATTTTCAACTAAAAACTGTAACAAAATGGTGAACAGAACATTCAGTTTTAAACCGGTTTTCACTTTTTTGCTTTTAGATCTAAACATTTGATGGAAAAATGAAACTTTTAGCAGAAAACTATTCACGCTATTGCCAGATAAGCTGTTTTAGCAAGGGGACTTAAAATCCGAATAGAACATTATGTGAAATGTCACCAGGTTAATGTCATCATACTCATAGACATTTGTCAGCATATATTTTTATATGATATCAAAAATCCTATTTCTTTTAAACTGTGACTCCCCTAAGTATATATTGCTGACTAACCCACTGAATGCATCAAAATAAATATGTATGAGGCAACCCAGCCAAACTTTTCAGGGTGCTTTTTTGTGCAGCAGGGCAGCAAGCATGCTTATAACCTCATCTGGGGTATGCTATTTATAAACTCATCTGGGGTATGCTATTCATTAAATAATTGAACTTAAACCAGGGTTCCCACAGAAATTCAAAAACACAATTCCATGATTTTCCACGATCAACAATGTAATTTCCATGACTATTTAATGCAAGGTCTCCAACCTCCCCTTTTAGCGGCATCTTCACCATGCAAAGCATAAATGCGGAATGCAGAAACAGTAATGCATCTAAATAAGCATGCTTGTTGACTATTTATGCATTTTGAAATAATTAAAACTTGAAACCACCAGTAGCCAAAAAACTAGCTGTCAGACACACAAGTTTTGTGTGTCTGACAGCTAGTTTTCTTTCGTCAAATTATTTCACAAAATTCCATGATTTTTCTGTTTTTTTAATTTTCCAGGCTTTCCATGATTTCCAGAGCTCGTGGAAACCCTGTTAAAGCTATACCATGCTGATTTTTTTTATGTTCTATTCTCCTGCTATTTTTATCCAATTCACTTTGTATGATTACACTTATAAACCTACTCTGGCTCCAATATGTGTCATCATACAAATTTCATTATGTGACATTACAACACAGTGTTTTATTTACATATTTACGTCAGTTAGTCCTTTACCACTTCTCAAAAATCAACTTGTCCCACTATGAAAATAAAATGTTTCAAAATTTTAATAACAGATAATTATGAGTAAAAGTAGGGATGCACACTCTAAAAAAATCACTCCAACACTGAATAAAAGTGACATCACTCTATTAACACAACTTTTAAATTAAATAGGTAAGTGTGCTACTTTAAACTTAAGAGTGTGTGCTACTTAAAACTTAAGAGTGTGTTCTCTCTTACAAATACAGTAAAACCTGTGTAAAATGGCCACTCAAAAATAGACAAAACAAAAATGACAAACGGTAGGTTAATGAAGGTCGAAAGTATTGCAGAATGCTCCATTGAGCATTCTGCAATTCTTTTGACCTGCATTAAGCGATAATTGGTCTTGAAAACCAATTTTTTGGACTTTTTGAGAGTAGCCATTTTACACAGGTTTTACTGTACACTGACATCTAAAACAATGAAGCTGAGATCTCAATTGAGTAAAATGAAAATGGAAAGACAGACAAGCCCTTCTGTATATTTCCCTGGAGAAAGAAAGGTAGTGATTTAACCCTTAACTCCATAATAAAGCCTGAAGACACCTTTGAATATCATGTATTTGAAAATATTATTGAAAATGGAGTATTTCAAATGCTCCATTTTCCATAATATTTTCAAAAGTATTCAAAACTTAACTTAAATTTTTCTTGATTTTTTTCAATGTTGTCTAAAAATAGAAAATGATGTCATGATCTAAAAATAGAGTTAATGGAATATATATGGTACTTACAATATCCCTGAGGGAAGCTCCTTCAAGAATCTGTGTCAGGTCTCCACGCTGAGCCAATATTCTGAAAAATGCAGAAAAAATACTGGTAACACTTCAATTTTGTTGCCAGAAGAAAGTGCCTAAATCATACACTTGTCCATAAGGGTGGAGCTTTTTCTTTTTTTAAAACAAGGGTCATAACCCCCAATTTATTTTTCAGAAATCCCTAAACAGTTAATCAAGCAATCCACTTATCACCCCCAAAACGATGCTGAAGATCTTATATGAGATATTCTGATGACGAGGTAGACATGACAGACAGATGCACATACATGCCAAAAGCAATTGCCTATCCAACTTTCAAGAAGCTTGGGGCATAAGGAGTTCTATGACTGAAAAATATAACTTTGAATGTGAGTATGTTATTTATTGACAGTGCCAATTAGTAACATACTGACATTCAAAGTTATATTTTGAGGTTTTCATACTTACACAGAGGACCAACCAACATAACACAGCAGTCTAGTTAGAGCCTTCACTGCTCCAGCAAAGAAGTATGAAAGTACCAAAATAAAGACACCCAGCTTCAGATAGCTGGGCATGCAAGTTTACCTCCTTGCATGCTGGGTAATTTTTAATGCTTTTGTTGTCGTCTGCTGACTTTTTCAAAATTCACTTTTCAAAAAAATTCTTTCAGGAATACTATCAGAGTGTCAAACAGTTTGGATCCAGATCAGGACCGACATTTTGTCGGTCCTGATCTGGGTCCAAACTGTTTGCAAAAGGTTATCAGCAGACGACAAAAGTCGCCACTAGCAAAATGACTAATTAATGAGTTGACTCATTTACAGCTAGCAGGGTTCTTGATCAGACTAAATCCACTGACATGAAGTAAATATTCTTAAACACGGCATCTATGAAGACAAATACATGGGTCTAGATGCAACAAAACCTGTCTTAGGGGTTACCGACAAAGTGAGACTCAAACCAGTCTCTCCTGCTACAGAGAATAGCTAGAAAAATCAAATTCCACTTGTAGAAAGTTTAGATATGATACTTTACAAAAAGCGAATAACAAAGATGCAGATCAGTCTGCGCAGATGCACAGGCTGGTCTGCGCTTTTGTTGTTGGCACACCCTGAAGACAGGTTTTTTGCCTCAAGGCCCACATTGTTCATTATATGGTGTTTATATACTAGTCTGTTTAACTTTCATGTAATTTTCCTAACCTACCTGTTAGCAGCTGCTGCATTGGCCATTGCTAGCTGGTGCATCTTTCTGAGTTTTCGCTGGAACTTTTTCCGATTCTTCTCTCTAGCTTTTAGTTCTATCTTACGCTTTATCTGTGGAAACACAAAGAAAAAGTTAATGTATGGAAGCTTGAAGTCACATTTTCTCGAAAATAATAAATAAAACAAGACCAAACTCTGTTCTGGACATATCTATTATGGGAGACTATGTCTAAGTTTAACATGCAAAAAATATAAGAAAATATATATCAAAACTGCACAAAATAGGAGGTGCACATTTTCAATATGTCAGGAATCAGTATGCAGCATTTGAATAAAAAGGAATGGAAACTGTTGCAGTTACAGATTACATAATATAATCACCCCAAAGGTGGTGTATACAAGTTATAATGTCTAAGTTCACCACTCCTAAGAATATAACAAAATATTACCAAATTTGCACAAAATAGGAGGTGCACATCTTCAATGTGTTAACAATCATTATGCAAAGTTTGAATATAAAGGAATGAAAACTGTTGGGAGTTACAGATTACACAAACCAGACACCCCGTATGCATTTGGTATGGAAAAAATGTCTAAGGTCCACACCCCTCAGAAAATGAGAAAATATTTATCAAATGTGCACAAATTAGAAGGTTAACATCTGCAATGTGTGAACAATTTTTATGCAAAGTTTGAATGTAAAGGGATGAAAACTGTTGGAGTTAAAGATTACACAAACCAGACAACCCCTAGTATAAGCATTTCGGATGGAAAAATGTCTAGTTCAACACTCCTAAAAATGAGATATATTATCAAATGTGCACAAAATAAGAGGAGCACATCTTCAATTTGTGAACAATCATTATGCAAAGTTTGAATATAAAAGAAAGAAAACTGTTGGAGTTACAGATTACACAAACCAGACACCATCTTAGCATTTTGGACAGAAAAAATGTCTAAGTTCAACACCCCCTAAATATGAAAAAAATATTCATGAAATGTGCACATAATAGAAGGTGCGCATCTGCAATGTGTGAACAATCATTATACAAAAGTTTATAGATAAAGGAACAAAAACTTTTGGAGTTACAGATTACACAAACCAGACAACACCTTATATAAACATTTTGGATGGAAAAATGTCTTAAATTCAACACTTCTAAAAAAAATGAGAAAAAATATTATCAAATGTACACAAAATAGAAGGTGCACATCCTCAATGTATGAACAATCATTGTGCAAAGTTTGAATATAAAAGAATGAAAACTGTTGGAGTTACAGATTACACAAACCAGACACCATCTAAGCATTTGGATGGAAAAAATGTCTAATTTCAAATATTCATGAAATGTGCACAAAATAGGAGGTGGGCATCTGCAATGTGTGAACAATCAATATACAAAGTTTGAATATAAAGGAAATGAAAACTTTTGGAGTTACAGATTACACAAACTAGGCACCCCAAAAGTGTTGCGGCCTGACGAATGGACAGAGTGGTAAAAAACAACAAACAATTTCAATAGTTTAAATATTCAACCAGCCATAAAGAAATATAAGAAAATGTGAAGGGGAAAATTTGGGACCGACCACTGCCTTGGAAGTTTCGAGGGTCTTTGAGTAAGTAATGTTTGAGCTAACAAAGTTTGACCATATATACTGTAAATTCGGAAATTTTCGTGAGAATTTTATTTTGGTGAGAAGCTTTAAAAGACATATTTATGTCGTTAAAAATTTGCGACTAGGACATAATTTAGTATGAAGTGGAAAACCACATGAGCCATGACATGTGATTTCTAACAATGTGGCATTTTGACAATTGTAGACTAAGATGAGCCTGTGCAGACTCCTTTTAAGCTTAGAAACTCTAAATGATATTCAGTCACAGTAGCTTAACACTCATAAAATATTCAAGTGACCAGCAAAGATTCTGATCAGACTGTGCATATGCGCAGGCTGATCTGAGGCATTGCTGGTTGCACATACCACAATGTTGGAAATCTAATGTCGTGGCTCAATTATCTTTTAAGCATTGCTAATTTATGAGAAGCAAAGACTAACCTCCTCTGGATCAGGTGGTTTTTCTCCAAGTTGTAATGAAAAACAAGCCATCGGAGGCATCTCAAGCTGAAATAGACAGGTGTTGTGTTTTTACTATTGTTGTTTCTTTATCTCTGCATGCTGGGTAATTTTTCATGCTTTAAATGTTGTCTTCTGCTGACTTTTTTCAAAATTGACTTAAAAAAAAATCAGGAATACTATCAAAGTATCAAAACAGATTGGATCCTGATCTGGGTCCAAACTGTTTGCAAAGGTTATCAGCAGACGACAAAAATCACCGCTAGCATGTAAAGAGTTATTTCAGTTGAAGATATCAAAAACAAGGTGTGAAAATAAAGGATCATCCACAAGTGGTCATTTTGTGCGAAATTATTCTTTTGATTACTGAAATCTGAACTGAAATATTTCAAATGAGTTTTGTTTGGTTATTTGTTTCACATCCTAGTCAACAGCTATGGTCATGTCTATAGAAGCATTCTGATCTGGGTCTACACTGTTTGAACATTTAGGCAGATGACAAAATGAGACGACATTTGTTGTGATTGGCGCTTTAAGAGCTAATCAATATCCTAGTAAGCAATAAATTAGTTCATGAAGAAAGCAAACAAATAGACACAGATCAGCTTGTTTCTCTATGAGCAAGCTGTTCTGGGGCTATTCTAGAAGCAAGCTGATCTGGCACTATTTTGTTTCCAAGTAATTGTGTTCTGGAGTTAATGTTGATCATAAAATGCCATTATATGGTAGTCAAATTTTATAGATTTATTACATGGCGTTAGAAAGCAAAAAAGCTCCACAAAAAACAGCTATACTCACTTAGTAGCACATATTTTAAAAACTCAAAATTTGTCAACTGCCAATGGCTTTCAGAAACATGATGTTTAAACAAAGAATAATTGCTATAGGCGCACTTTTAAATGGCTCAAAATTAATTTACTGCACATATCTTTCAAAAACATGTAAAAGTAGTTGAGAAAATGTTTTTATCATATGATGTGTCTGAGAGTGAAATAACACCATGCATTAAGATCGATAAACCACTAGTGGTTTACAGATTTTGGTAACAATATGAGATGACGTCCATAACAACAATGCATACATAATGACAAAATATTTACCTTTTTAGGACAGAAATGAGATGTCAAAGTGATCTTAATGTCATATGATAAATAGAATCAAACCATTATGCTCTTGTATTATTGAATTTATTAAACTTGTTGCGAAAAATCGCTTTTCCTCAACTTGTTTAATAAATTAAAAAAAAACATGAGCACTCATGTAAGATCCTCTATATAGCTCTTACTTTTGGACATCTCCTCTCTAAGTCTAAAGCTGCATCTTTCGCTACTTGTGTTGATGCTTTTCTGGGTTTACCCTGCAAAAGATTATAAGGGCCAGAACATGAGATTTTGGTTCTTATCACTTATGCACAAAACCCTCCTTTAAATGCATATGCTAATGTGACCAGCAGGCTAAGAGGTCTATTTTTTGGTCCAAGTCTTCATCTATATCTATACTTGTGTATGTGAGCACCAAAGGCTCTGATGAGTCGGTGCATTTGTGCAGACTTGCCTGCCGCTTTGTTGCTCACCGATGCGATAGGTATCCGAATCTCCTGGGCTGGCCTATATATAAGACAATCTTTCTTAACATCTCCTTGCTTGAATAGTTAAATTGGGACAGCTCATGTGCATGGGATATAACATCTTTTTGGTGTTGTTGTTTTTTTAAAGATTTTTTCAAAGTTAATTTGTTTGCATGGATAGTGTCATACATATTAATTCTTTTCCAACTGGGTAAATTTGCATGTTTTTGTGTCGTCTGTTAATTTTTTTCTAAATCAACTTTTTACAAAAATTCTTTGTCAAACAGTTTGGACCCAGATCTGGCCAGACAATTTGTAAGGCCTGATCTGGGTCCAAAATATATGTTATCCAGAAGCAATATATGTCTTATTTATAGTATGACCCTTGCTCTACATCCAACCTCTGTATGAAAAGTGAAAGCTCTGGTGAGACTGTACATATGTGCAAGTTTGTCTAAGCTTTCCATGGTCATAAAAGTGATAATTCAACAGACTATCAGACTGGCTCAAATAACAATATGGCTTGGTAAATTGTTTTTTTAATGATATTTCAATGCTAATTATGATGATAAGGAAATCAGGAAAAGCTGCCCAAGCCTCCCAACCATCATCTACAGGCAAAAAGTTGAGATTTCTCACCAAATATTTACCATAATTGGAAACCTGTAAACATGCCTAGGTACTTTAGTGTGAAGATCAAATAAAATCCCACATAGGGGTCTTTACTGAGTGTTTGCTTAGATAAAAACAATCTTCAAGGTCAGAAATGTATTATAATTTATAAAAAAATGTTACCTTTGACTCCTTGATATGTGCAGCCCACTGTATTTAAACAGATGGAAAAGCCTATCAGTATACGAAGGGTTTGAATATTTGAGAAAACTTGTAGGACTGAAAGAAATCTGACAGCAGTCCATTTAAAGTCCTTTGAAGTTTGCCATTTAGGGTGTGTGTTTTTTCATCATTCCAAAGAGCAGTATGATCAAGGTCTTTTCTGTTTGTCACCCTGTCATATTTAAACACCTATTCAGGTACTCTGAGACTTGTTCAAATTGGACAAATATTTTAAGATGGCTGAATATTTAAGGTAATTACTGTATGATGAAGCATACAGTAGATGTTCTAAAATTTCAAAAACTAGTTGCCTAACAGAAAGGCGTAGACAAACAGTGCAGACTCAGATCAGACTGCTTCTTCAGTCTGATCAGAATCTTCCCTGTTTACTATTCTGACAACCATTTTGTGAATTCCAGCCCAGATAACCATACTTTTATTTGAGAACAGAAAGAGAATATTTTAGTGTTTGAAATTTTAGAGCGTTTACCACATAAAAATAAATGAAACAGCATAATGCTTCATCATTGTTGTTTTTTTGTTGGTTTGTTTGTGTTGATGCTCTGCATCCCAAATAACAATTTTCAGTCATTTTTGGACAAATTCCTGTTTTCCTGGGTTGAACCAGTACTTATCAGAAGATGAAGTGTCTTGCTCAAGAACCAGCGCAGTGCCTCAACTAAGTCTCGAACCAGAGACCATTTGATCTCAAGTCTAACACGCTACCACTGAGCCACCACCCTCCTCCATTTCATTTTGATCTATTATTGTTGAAACTTACAGCTGAAGGAGTCCTGGCTCCGTGGGTACTCTGATACTGTTGTGTAATGGCCCAGGATTGTTCATCTCTAGATGTCTCCGAGATATGACTGAGAGATCGCGGTGGAATATCGGCTAGTGGAACTGCTTGAGAAGTTTTTGATGTAATCTGGCTAAAGTCTTCTGTTCTTGAAGGTCTCTTTATAGGCTCTGTGTAAATAAAGAACAACATATGAGCCTCGACGCAAAAAACCCTGTCTTCTGGGTTTGTGAACAACAAAAGCGCAAACCAGCCTGAGCAGATCAGCACCTTTGTTATTCACTTTTTGGAAAATATCATATCTAAACTAATGCTACAAGCAAAATTTCAATTTCTAGCAATTCTTTTTAGCTGAGGAGACTGGTTTGAGTCTTGCTTTGTCTCCCTGAAGACAGATTTTTCTTGCATTGAGGCCCATATAAGCAAACAAATTAGGGGATAACTGTTTTCCAAATTTTCATTTGTGGAGGTATATCGTCGGATATATGGTTGGAAATTTAGTTTTACTCCGATGCACAAGAGGAGCTGTAAAACGTGATTTCCGAATGTATATCCAATTATATGCCTCCCCAAATGAAAAATTTGAATATGGTTATCCGCATTCTAATGCACTTCTGCAGTTTCATCTCACATTGGAGTGTTGCAAGCCGCATAAAACTGCACGTCATCCAACGAAATGTGACATAATTAATGATGTCAAACTATTTCCGACAGTATATCGCAGGATACACTGTCGCAAAGTTTTGACATAATCCAACGTCGTGATACAAAATCAAGTGCATTAGAATTAGATTTGGTTCTTATTAAATATGTCACCAGTGAAGGTTCAGAGATGCTAAATATGCATCTGCACAGTCTGGCTAGAGCATTTTCTGCTGGCGAGCACAAAGTATGGAAGTAGACAAGGCTCAAACAAAAATTTAGATTTCTAGCCACCATGGGTATTTTAACCCTTTGAATACAAATGGATTCTTCCTTCTGGTTTGATACAATAAACTTGAGATAGTCCAATGTACATATCTAGGTGTGTGAGGTTATAATTTTTAAAACATATTGTATTCTTTTGTCTGATGATCTTTTTCACCTTTACAGTGTAGACCCTGATGACATGCAGCATTATGCTGCATTTCATCTGGGTCTTCACTGTTTGTTAAAGTACTCGATGAGGGAATTCCCGAATATAAAGGGTTAAGTATGATTTCAAAAGTGTGGAAAAATTATGAAAAGTATAATTTCAAGCATATGTTATATCAGTAAGTGCCCACTGTGATTTTAGGCTTGCTTTTGCAATATTGCAACTAAACTGCCACCAAAATAAATGTGTCGTAAGCTAAAATTACCCTTACACTTGTTGTGGGTTTGTATGAAAAAAATTCCAACATCCAGTCTAGGTTTAGTGTTTGAGAAACTCTATTGCCTATTGCATTCAGAATGGGCCAAAATACTATAGAATTTTCAAAACACCATATTCTATATATATCACCATATTCTATATATATTTTTTTCATTTTTTAAAGGATTTTAGCCAGTAAAAGCAAATGGGTTCAAAGAGCAATAAAATGTGCTTATTGTGCACTTATTAACCTTTATTATTGCATAAAAAGCCGTGTTGCACGCTATTAACAGCCATGTTTTAACCAACAAAAACCCATGTATTAATCAGGTAATTCAGGTGCTGTTGATGAACTGCTTTTGAACTTTACATATACGCATTCTAGGCAGTCACAAAAATTGACGTCATCAACAGTAATCTGCATAGGAATGAACGTAATTTAGTGATGTATGGATGACGTAAGTCTTTGCTCTGAAACAGGCGTTTTCAAAACCTACGAATCCTTCATGCTTTTGCGCGCCATCATAGTAAAACAAAATGAACTTTTCGAAGTTTTCAAGTGTCAAAATGACTTTATGCAATAATAACAATCAAACATGGTTTTCTGATACATTAACATCTGCTAGACCCTTCAGGGGTTGTTTAAACTCTCGCCTTTCAGGCTCAGGTTTCACTATAGTGTAGATTTTATTTTCTTGTCCTTTGGGATCAGGGGTTTTATTGTGGGACTTTGAAACTATTAGAGGGTCACTGATGAAGCCAAAATGGCAGTAACTAGCTAGTCTGGCCCAGGAAATATGCACACTCTAGTTTCAGTTCTTTGATGCAGTCTTTGCTTCCAAAGGATACCCTTTTAAGAACATATTCAAAGTCAGCCTCGGGGTCCAGCAGATGTTAATGCATAGAAAAGCATGTTTGATCCCTATATTCTAGATCTGCCAATATCATTTTTGTCCTGAAAGTTTTGTCTGCTTTTTATATCTTCTGCATATATTCAAATGCACTGGATACTACTTTTACCATGGGAGCAAACACTATGAACCCTGATCAGACTGCTCCTACAGGAGCAGTCTGATCTGGGTCCATAGTGTTTGCAATATAGGCTACCAAAGTACACAACACATAAGAAAGCAGACGACAATTTTCATGAATGGCGGGAAAAGTGTTAAAGCATTTTATTTTGTATTTTCGCTTTATGTCTCAGCCAAAAAAAAATTCAGACATGTCGAGATGGTTTCCTGTCTTCCTGGGTTAAACCAGTACTAAGCAGAGGATAAAATGTCTTGCTCAAGGAAACAACACAGCACCTGCAGTCAGTCTCGTACTAGCGACCTTTCAATCCTAAGTCTAACACTCAACCACTGAGCCACTGGGCTCTTCTTTTTTTATGCTTTTCAGTAATAATGCAGAATAAAGTATGATCTCGCGACAAAACCTGTCTTCCAGGGTTTGCGAACAACAAAAGCGCAGACCAGCCTGCCCATCCGCGCAGATTGATCAGCCCCTTTGTTATTCGCTTTTCGGAAACTATCATATCTTAACTTGCTACCAGTGAGATTTCAATTTTCTACTTAGTCTCTGTAGCTAAGGAGACTATTTTAGTCTGCTTTGTCCGAAACCCCGAAGACAGGTTTTGTCACCTCAAGGCCCATTTGGAATTCTTCATAAATAGGTCCTCCTACCTCCAGATCTTTTGACCTTGAACTGAGCGTAGAAGACCTCTGGTTGTGTAATCTCATCCCAGAACTTATCTACTTCACTTTGGTTTCTCAGTTTACCCTCCCTCTTCATTTTATCTTGTAATTCTACAATCTGAAACAAAATGTATAAAAAAATTATTCACTTTTGCATAATATTAGTCTTAACCCTGTTTCTTCCTGAACAAATATTTAGGGTATAACTGTGATATACGACCATATACCTCCCAAAATGAAAATTTTGAATATGGTTAACCCAGTTCTAATGCACTTCTGCAGTTTTGTCTCAAATTGGAGCATTGCAAGCCATATGTCATCCACCCAAATGTGACATAATTAACGATGTCAAACTATTTACGACAGTTTTTCGCAGGATATACTACTGACACATTTTTATGATATCCCATCAGATGTCACATTACAAAAGCAAGTGCATTAGAATAACATTTAACCCTTAAAGCGCCAATCGCAACAAAAGTTGCCTGCTTTTCTCGTCTGCTGAAATGTTTAAGAAGCCTCTATGGCAAACAGTAAGGACCCAGATCAGACTGCTCCTATAGGAGCAGTCTGTTCTGGGTCCACGCTGTTTGCTTCTATACTTAATTCGTCAGTAATGTTAGACAATTGTTTGCAGCAGACAACTTCAGCAGACGACTTTTTCAGATGCATTTTTTTCTTGGGGCTTTAAGGGCTAATATATGCTTTAGGGGTGAGGTTTTGGAGATATCATGCCTTTTATGAACTGGGGGGTTGGAATACCCCAAAGGGGATTCCCCGCCTGTGTTTTTGAATTCCTCTTATAATGAGGAACAGGTCATTGAGGCTCAAGCCACTGAATACCAACTGTAATAAAGGTCTACTACTGTATGGAAAAGAAAAACTAACAATTATTCTTATATCAACTAATATTTTTTCAGAGAAAACAGATGTCCCCCCACCACAAATGCTCAAATTTGACAGATTTTGCTCATCTGTGAACTTGAAAATTAGAGCAAGGTCACCAAAACCTAATTAAGTCTTCATCATGCCCCAATGTTATATTAATCCAAATTTGGTCCCAATGAGGCCACTTATTCATGAGATATCTTGCACACACGATGCCAGCACAGACATCACCTAGGTCTGCATCTAAAACAACATGCCCCCTCCCATTTGGTGCGGGAGGACATAATTAGGGATCATAAATTTAAGAAATTGAAAAACAAGATGTTTTTGTGAAACACTAATGCCCCCAGAGCGTCATGCAATTTGCAGTAACCAAAATTAAGCTAATGTGAAATTTTGTTACTATATCAAAAGTAGGTCAAGTTCATATACTTTGTATATTACCACAAGGTAAACGCATATAAAACATCAAAAGCTATAGCTCCAGTAGTTCAAAACATTATACATTGTTGTGCATACACACCCACACCCACAGACCAAAACAAATCTGACCTCCGGATCTTAAATACCAGTGGCATAAAAAAATAAGACAATCTGTCAACTATACAGAAGTCATCCACAGGAACTTGTCACAATTTATTTTTAAGAAAAAGTAGGCATGCATCTGTAAACATAGACTATAACATAGTCTATAAAAGTAAATATAGGCATACTTTTTCTATTCTAAGGGTTTGTGACTAGTTCCTGTGGCGTCACCACCTCATTCTATACAAAATAAATACACATTATGTCAAAATCAATTGTTATCTTTCCAAAATGTAAACACTGAGCTCACAGAATATGGCTTCCATAACCATTCCCCTTTTTCCAAGTACAGCTGTGCATCGATCAAAACTTATATACTTAAACTTTATTTTCAAATAGTCCATACTATGCATATAAAGATACCAGGCCAGTGCATAACAAAGATGTCAAGAGTGTCTAGAGTTTGGGTTGCACTCAAACCAAGTACATAAACAATAAGAATGATGTAATGTCATGCAGAGAGTGTGCCAGAAGCGTGCAATCCCAGACAACAGACAATTAAGCATATATGTAAGCATGGAAATAAGTATCAAATGGGCTTATGGCCCTGCCCGTAACATCAGCATAGCAAATAATGTTTAAATGTCTCTTTTTCAATTTTTTTGAATTGTTTTCTTTCTTAAAAGCATCTTTATATAATGAGACTATTGTGTGCATGTAATGACTAGACTATACATAAGCAAAAACATATGTGAGTTGTGCAAAAAGACAAGCAGTCTAGATGTTCTGATGTGACAAATACCCCTGTTGGATAATGGACATCTACTCTAGGTCTATTTGTTTTCACTCAGATTGCAATCAATTTAAAAATACCGTTAGACTTTTTTGGGTAATTCTTAGCATCTGAACCATGTACAATTAAACTTTAAACATATAGTATTGTCACAGCATTGGGTTGGTAACAAATTCTTAAGTTTCCTTTGTGTGTGCATTTGACATTACCATCATTGAAAACATCATGTGCGCTAGCTTACCCAGCCTCTGAATGTAGGTGTCAGAAGTATCTATCAATGACAACAAAACATAACAGTAAATATATGGGCCTCGTCACGAGGAAACCTTTCTTCGGTGTTTCCAACAAAGCAAGTTTCAAACCAGTCTCCTCATCTACAGAGACTAGCTAGAAAATTGAAATTTCTCTCATAGCAAGTACAGATATGATATTTTCCAATAAGCGAATAACAAAGGCACTGACCAGTCTGCGCCTTTGTCCTTCGCAAACCTCCGAAGACAGGTTTTCTCGCGTCGCAGCTCTATATGAGATACCTGGCAATAAAAAAAAACCCTCTGTCACAGCCTGCTCAGCTACATAGCTATTTCATAATTGGGCCTAAACCTGAGAAAACCTATCGTCAAGGTTTCCAACAAAGTGAGACTTAAACCATTCTGTTATGCTTCAGAGACTAGCTAGAATATTGAATTTCTGCATGTAGCAAGTATATGTATCATACTGTCCAGAGAGCAAATAGCAAAGACACTGATCAGATCGCGTGGAATCCGTGGATACCCAGGCTGGTGTGCACCTTTGTTTTCTGCATGCAACAATAACAGGTTTTCTGGCGATGATTTCCATATAATGGCAGTAAACAACAGTGGCATCGATTGAACTCAATACAACTGCATTAATTGGTTTCTATGATGTGTCTAACAATTAAAGGAATGTACATGAGTGGTCATTTTACACATATATTAAATTTAGGAATGTAGAACCTTGCCAACTAGACTTGGGCAATACCAAAATTTAAAACTAAACAGCTTGCTTAAATTTCAAAAGTATAAATATTCAGAGGACCTGAAGCGCTCACCTGATATCGAGCCACAATATCTCCTTAAATATAGTCAAGGTCAATCTCGACTTATTATTTAAACATACATGTGTTTTGTTTGACCAAATATGGGTTTGGCAGCCATTTTGGTCAAGTAACCTAAAACATGTCATTTCTATATTGCTTTATCTAATAAATACTCCATATGAAATTTGAGCTCAATCAGCTCAGTGTTTTCTGAGAAAAGGGTGTTTAGATATGTATGTGGCAGTCCAAAATGAGTAATCTTTGGTACTTATATAAAACCATTGTCTCATTAGATTCAACATTTCTTGCAAGTATTATGTTTTCGGCTTCAACATTTCATGAAAACTGAACATTTCAAGATTTTTCCAATAAAATACATTAGGAATCAAATTCTACCTTGCCATAAAGTAGGTCCAGGTCAACCCAGAATCATCATTTGTGCAAACTTGGTAGGGCCCACATCCCCAATACTACATACCAAGTCCCTAGGCCTTGGCCTTTGGGTTCCAGAAAAGAAGATTTTAAAAGGGTTTTTACCTTATATGGGCATGGGGGCCATCTTGGCCATGTGAACATTAAAATTTGTAAGTAATTTCCTTTCCTAAACTTAGTCTCAATATGAAATTTGACTACAATCAGCCAAGTGGTTTCTGAGAAAAAGATGTTTAAATATGTATGTGGCAGTCAAGAAAGAACAACTTTAGATGAAAGGTCAAAATGATATCTCATAACCATTATACAGTGCAGTTCCTTTATATCATACCTCGTTATAATATGGATTTGGATATAACATGGTCATGCATGATATGGCTCCCAAATTGTTTTGCCATGGAATTTTACAATGGAAATATAGGAAATTGACCATTTTCCCATAATTTCTTTGTAAAATTGTACCTTTATAACATGATTCACATAATTGAGCTGCGACATGTGATTTCCAACAATGTGGTATTTTGACATGTGTAGACTCAGACAAGCCTGTGCAGCCTCCTTAGAAACTCCAAATGTTGTTCTGTCAGTAGCTTAATATTCATAGAATATTCAATTGACTAGCTTAGGCAGTGATCAGACTGCGTGTATGCACAGGCTGGTCTGTGCCTTAGCTGGTGGAACATACCACATTGTTGGAAATCTCATGTCGCGGCTCATATATGTATGATGTTTAACACAGTCCAGTCCTATGGACCCCAAACATAGCATTATAAATGCAATGCACTATATTAAGTATTGTTTGCTTACTCTGAATAGATCTGTCTTTGGTAGTTCATGTAAATATTTATCATCATGTTTCAATGGTATACTCTCACGTCTCTTGTGAAGAACTCTTCTCCGCCTCTGAAATAAAGGGAGCAGCAAAGTGAATCTATAATTCATTTATAGAACTAAGCCTTTCAACCATTACTGTTCTAGAACCTGTAAACTGGTATTTGAGTAACAGTGTAGACCCAATGGCAGAAATAATTCTGGCACAGACTACATGAGAGAAAATAACGCATTCAATCAAAACTGAGGAGAGGTTAAGAATTTTTAGTGAGAAATTTTAGAAAAATCCTTAGCTAAATAACAATTTGCTATGAGGTTTTTCTCTCATTTAGCCAAATTCAATTAGATTATGGTAGGAAAATGAGTGAATCTCTCAATGTCTCCACACCCCCAAATCACTGCCACGGTGCCACCAATGAGATGATGCATCAGTGGTTTACATATTTAGTGACACTTTGTAATGAAGTGACAAGTCTGTTACAATGTCGCATATTATGATGGTAAAGTCTTAGCACTTTTACTCCAACAAGATGTGGTTTCAAAGAAGGTTTAGTGTTATATCCTATATTTACATTTTCGGAGCAATCCTTTAATAAACCTTTAATTTTTTGCAACCGCTCATAGCCTCATAAATGACACAAATATGATTGACAGCTGCCAAGCTCACTTGCCCATCCAATATGCTTTGAACATCGAGCTCATTCACCAGAAATGACACTGGGGTGTGATTGATAGCGAGCCACACTCAAGTCACACATGCATAAAAAGCTTCTTTTTTGCTCCATTGGCTGTCTTTGTTCACATTGGCTGATCTGCTTTTCCGTTTTACACACCAACAAAACCGTTAATACAATTTCATATTAAATACAGAACTGTTTTGTTTCCTAAATTATAAATAATTTATATATTTAGATATTTATAATAAAATGTAAATATAAGCTTCAGGCTTCACATTAACTTTGCAAGACACAAAGTAATCATGAGCCCATGAACATTCCAAAAATTGAATTCATTTCCTAAGTATTATTGAATTTATTAGATTTCTTGTTAAAACAGAAATAAAATTGTGAGCAAGTCTCACATTTAGTCCTTATTCCTCATCTTGTTTAATAAATTAAACAAAACATAAGCACTCATGTAAGATCCTATACTGGGATAATCAGTTTTCGCCAACGTAAGCAGATATGGCTCTGGGGATAGCAAAACAAAATACAACCTGACCAGAAAATGATTTTATAATAAAATTTCAACCTTTTATAATAATGTGTGATACATTAGAGCATCAAAATATATTATTTAATTTTCAAAACCTTGATTTGTTTGCGCACCCTTTTTCCGCCATCTTGAAAATAGTAATCTAAGTTCGACAACTCTTGTTGACCTGAAAAAAGAGGCCTCATAAAGGGTTGGATAGATAAAAAAGTAGACATAAAAGCTTTCTTTTATGTACTTAAGGGATACTTCAAGCCATTGCAGGTGAAAAATTGATATAATTTATCAAAAAATCATTTTAAGATATATGGTCCATTCAGCTGCTTATTAGCCAGGCCATTTTTTCTGAGTCTTAACATTAATAAGAACCCCCTTATGATAAAATCAATGATTTCCCCACTTGGGACCCCAATACATAACTGAGTTTTCTTACTTCCATTGTGACGATGTCAACAGAAATGAAGCTGGAGGAGGCGAAGTATTCACCGAATAAAACATATCAGGATCATAATTTAAAGATTGGGGCTAAAAAGAATTAGTGAAAATGGCGGGAAAACATTGATGCAGGCAAGTGACCATTATTTTACCACTCAGGTAAGAATTTTCTTACTGCTTGACAACTAAACACACAGGTTTTCTTCTGTCCTTGGGATTCCCCTTTTCAGAATGAGCCTGTGACTTCAAACAAGTGAAAAAACGGTGGGAATGTTCAATTGGCCAAATTACACTCTTGGCGAAAATAGCTTACTCCACTATATATTTAAAGACTGACCTTATGCCTATGTAATTATATATCAATTTTCCATGGGCTGGCCGAATTATAATCATTTGGTGCAATCTTAATGGTTTGAGAAACATGTTTTACATTTCCATAAATGCAATGAACAATTTTCCATCCTTCAGCTCCTAAAATAAGCAATCATAAAATAGTAGTATTTTAATGACAACATATAAATAGTCATTTTTGCAGATTCTTTTGAGTTAAAGACCTACACTCCATCAATGTTTTCATAAACATACATTTTGAAAATAATTTCCTGGAATAAAAACATCGTAAAAACCAACACAATAAAAGCTCAATCATTTCTATAATACTGTCCTAATATTTGATCAAGTTTCCCAGTCCAAAAAATTCAGAAATATACATACAATATGACAATTTAAAAAGTATCAAAATATACAATAATAATGCTTGCTAGTTTTCTGTACTGTTAGAATGTATACATACACATATATATGGATATATATGGATTGAGTTGAATTAATGTGCATATTAACAATTATCAATTAAAAATATGGTAGTTTCAACATATAATTTCTGGTTCTAAATGCTGGTTCTTGTGGAATTCAAGAATAAGGTACTGCTTAGAATCCACTAGGGTATGTGTACCTAGATATTTAGGTAAATAAAACTATATCTGCAATCTTTGTAGTTTTAATATAGTGCTTGGGTGAAAGAAACAGTTAATCATAGTTTCGTTACCATGCCAGATAAACATTTCATTTCTTTCAACATTCACTACTTAACCCCTTTACTGTGATTACTTTTTGTCATGAAAATGTCTGCTGCATATATTCAAATGCACTCATTTTACCATAAAAGCAAACACTATGAACACTATGCAAACACTATGATCAGACTGCTCCTTTAATAAGAATGCTCCTAAGAAAGCAGTATGATCTGGGTCCATGTTGTTTGAAAAATAGGCTATCAACAAACATAAGCAGATGAGAAGACAGCCGAAAATTGTTGTGAATGGTGGGAAAAGAGATAAGAAAACTAAACCTGTTGCAACATCATTGAATGTATAGAGGAAGTGACACAGTTTCTGTATTAAAGTGATGATGATAAAGAGCTCAGTGATCACTAATGCTAGGATAGGGCCCTTCAAGTATATCTAAATAATACCAAATTGGCATAAAATAATGGATCAATATTAGGTTCAATTGAAGGTTTAAAGGGCTGACCTCTTGGCTCTCGTTTGTGGTGTCGTACTATGAGTTTGTCACTTTCCCATTGATATCCTGGGCCAGGTGTGGTACTTGATTGTATCAATTCCTGATCTTTGCACCCTTACTTACTTTTTACAAGTAAAGAATGATTGTACTCTTCAATATAAAATGTAAAATCAACATCAAATGTAAAATGATAAAATCCTGTGTTAGAATGTTTCATCATCACATTCCTATAATGAGTTAATCCATATTTTTTTTTGCTGAATTCATTCTTGCTCCAATAAAGAAATAAAATAGGTAGATCAATTGTTGAAATAGTCAGAAATACATGCCATACATTTACGTGAATAGAGACACGACAGTGCAACTGTGAAATCAAGCATTATTAACTTTGTTTGGTGTATGTTTGCTTGGTAATGAATGAATAAAAAGGTAATAAATTTAAAATGGAAGAATAGGTGACTAGCCAAGTTGTTATCACTAAGGTCCACCTGCTAGAAAGGAGAGACTGACTGGAAAAGAATTTCATGCTCACATCATCATCATCATTGGGTGTTCGATTAATGTGCAGGTGCAGGAGCATCATTCAAATCCCTCTCCAGGTAACTCACTAGCTGTCACATGGACAGAATTATGCATGGGTAGTAAATCTTGGGTTGAAGAATGGTTGAGCATGTATGATTAATCAAAATTAATTACCAGATGAATTCACCCTTTACTCAATAATAACGCCTTTTGATGCATTTGAAATATCATGTATTTGAAAATATTATGGAAAATGGAGCATTTGCTCCAATAATCCATTTTCCATAATATATTCAAAAGTATTCAAAACTTAACTTAAATTTTTCTTGAATTTTTTCAATGTTGTCTAAAAATAGAAAATGATGCCATGATCTAAAAAAAATAGCCTATGGAATAAAGGGTTAAACAGCATGTATGACACAGATTTAAGATCTGAACCTGTTGGACAGACTGGGCATCATTGTTGTAGTGTATTTCTATTCTATTGTATACTTTAAGTTTAACCCTTTTAGTACAGTGAAGACCCAGATGAAATGCTGCATAATGCAACATTTCATCTGGATCTGCCCTGTTTTGCAAAGATAAAAACAAATATTCATGGCAGAAATGCATCATAATTTAGATATTTCTACCTGTTACCCCTTAAAATACAAAATGGGAATGGAAAATCAGAAAGAAAATTGTCGAAGCTATGTAGTGAAAAAAAACACAGGAAAAGTAAGCTTTTTCGGGCCTTCAAAATAAAATAAAAGTGTGTAATCGAAAATCATTTTCTTGTTTCTGAACCAAAACATATGTTGCCCGTCCTCAAGAGAACCTCTCAATGAGATGATTTAAGGACCCAAAACACACTTTTATACTGACTGGTAAGAAAATAATTAGTTTTACGCTAAATTTTTTGCTTATCTTGACGTATGTTTTCTAGCCAACAATCAGCCATCCACACTGATCAGCTGCTATGCTGTTTGCAAATACATGTAGCATTAACCAGTTTTCTAATGTGGCTGTCTAGATGAAAAACTATGAAGTCCTCAATTACCATAGACCCTGTATGCAGTGTATGGGGATGGAGGATGACCTAAAGCTTTGTGTATTTACAAGTTTGAAGTGCCCAATTATAACATTGTAACTCCAACACACTCTAGCAAACCAAAGTCTTTGCCACAAACTCAGCATCAACCAATGTGCGTGTGATATAATTAGTTATGTGCATATACTTTACCAAGGACCGAAGAGGTCTTACTTCTTCCCCTGATGACTACAAGACAAAAGTAATGTGAATCTACTATTATATATAAACTAAATGCATAATTTATCTGTACTTTAAACATGAAAATTACTCCAATTATGTCGCTTTCAACAATTAGTCAGCTATAGATACCCATAAATAAAAATTAAAGGTGACATCCCATAGGTTCTGATCCTGTGTGACTTCATCTTATAACACAAAAATTGCCCACTACTCTCTGGTCAAAATGTCTGCAGTATTCTGTTGATTTGAAGCTAAATAATGCTTTGATTTGTTTGTTTGATTTGATTCATTACGTCCCATCGACAATCTTTCAGTTAAACAGGGACAGATCTTCCTGGGTTGAACCAGTACTAAGCTAGGATAAATGTGTCTTGCTCAAGGACCACAATGCAATGACGCCGGTGAGGCTCGAACCCCCCGGCCCCTTGGTCTCAAGTCAAGCACTCTACCACTGAGCCACTGCGCTCCCAGCAAGCCCGGCATGTTCATCGCTGATCCTGAGAGATGGATTTTTCTTTCTGACCCTCACAGCCATGATAGATTCTAATAGCGCTCCCCATCAGAAAATGATAGATGGAGAAGCTGTTCTTAAATTTGGAACACTAGTTGCCTGCCAAACAAGGCCTTGACAAACAGGGCAGACCCAGATCGGACTGCTTCTGAGGAAGTAGTCTGATCAGGGTCTACTCTGTTTGCTATTCTGACAAGCATTTTGTGAATTCCAGCTCTAATAACCAAAATTTTATTCGAAAAAAAAGAAGAAAAAAGCTTTCGAAATTTTAGGAGGACATTTACCATAGTTGCCTGCAAACCAAAGGACCAACGGTCCTGTAAACGCTCACCTGACTATTGGTCTGAAGCACAATGAGCAATTTTGACAAAATATTACCTTGCTGTAAAATAGGTGAAGGTCGTACCAGTGTCATCATTTATGTAAACTATGTAAATAAATCTATGAGTCCCTGATGGTCCATACCTAGTTTCAAGATGATTTGGTAAGAGATGTTTAAAAATAATGGTCATATACATTTATATAGCCCCGGGGTAGGGCCAGACAATCCTACATGACTGGCCAGGCAGTTTCTGAGAAGATGTTTGAAGACAGTTGACGACGGACAATGCCGCTCGATGCCGGAGCATTGGTATACTGTAAGCTGACCTTCTGAGCCTGACAGCCCAGGTGAGCTAAAAATCTAAATTTGCAGGAAAACATTTAACAACAAATTTCTCGATTCAAAAGCCTAAGGGGCCAAATTTGACGTTGCCGTAAAATAGCCCAAGGTCATCGCAGGGTCTTCAATTACATCAACTTTGAAGAGTGTGAGTCCCCAATGCTCCATGCTAAGTTTCAAGACCATAGGACTTCTGATTCTGGAGAAGATTTTTAAAGTTTTTACCATTTATATAAACTTTGGTTCCCCATTCCCAAGGATGCTCCACATAAAATTTGGCTTTGTTCGGTCAAGCCGTTTCAGAGAAGAAAATCTTTGAAATTGTGGACAACAGAGGGATGCCAGCTTGATTGGTATACTATAAGCTCACTTTGTCAGCATAGTGGCTCAGGTGAGCTAAAAAGTCCTTGATAAACAGTGCAGACCCAAATCCGACTGCTTCTGAGGAAGCAGTCTGATCAGGATCCGTCCTGTTTGCTATTCTGACAAGCATTTTGTGAATTCCAGCCCTGATAACCAACATTTAATTTTTGAGAACAAAGAGAAAAAGTGTTCGAAATTTTAGGCAATTTACTGTAGTTGCTTGCAAAAAATGCCTTGAAAATGCCTTGACAAACAGGGCAGACCCAGATCAGAGGAAGCAGTCTGATCAGGATCATCCCCCTTGCTATTTTGACCAGTATTTTTTTAATTCCAGTTCTGATTACCAACATTTTGAGAACAAAAAGAGAAAAAGTGAACAAATTTTAAAACATTTACTGTACCTCCTCTTCATCTTTTTCTTTAGCCTTCCTTTCTTCTTCCTCTCGCTCTTTCTGCAGTTTCTGTCTCTGAGCTATCACTTTCTTCTCTATAAATTCTAAATATTCTGCATAATATGGATCTGTTTGTCGATTGTCACCATAGTTTTGTCGAAATTTCTAGCATGGAAAAAATTGAAATACAATGACAAATGATTTATTTAGCATAAACACATTTACAATAAATGGTTAAGGCCAATACAAACAAACAAAAACAGTCATATGGAAGTATCTATACATGTGGGAGTCATAGTAGACAGGACACAGTTCTTTGTTTTGATCTATGAATTCATTCTTATTTCCCCTAACAATTATATATATTAATTAAAATTCTCCTCATATCTACTGGATTTCTAATGATCTAATTAATTTTGAATTAGAAAGATCTTCTAAGACGTATATGATTTAATAGAGGGCAGTATCTCTTTAATTAAGACATTTTTGTTAAAATTGGAGGACATTTTTAAAATGTAATGATTATGATTATCGAGAATAATTTTAAGGTTTAGACATTGGCGATTGAATTTTAATAGTTTTGAACACAGAACTTGCCTTAACTGCTTGCCGCTTATAAAGGCTGCAATTAAGTAGAAAATGCTCTTCATCCTCTACTTCACCTGAATTACATGTAACATGATAACTCACAGCTAAGGCACAACATGGGAAAAGGGAGCACAGTGATTCAGTGGTAGAGTGCATGGCTCAAGACTGAGGGTCCGCTGGTTCAAGCCTCACCGGCATCACTGTTTTGTGTCCTTGAGTAAGACACATTTATCCTTGCTTAGTACTGGTTCAACCCAGGAAGAACTGTCCCAACATAACTGAAAAATTGTCGACTGGGACCTAAAGAATCAAATCAAACAAAAACAACATGGGAAAAGGAGCACTGTACAATCAATAGATTTGATATAGTTTATTTTACTAAAGATTATCAGAAATATAATTCAAGAAAAGAGACTTCTATCATTGTTTTAATGTTTTTATTGACAAAAACATATGTGTGTGAGTACTCATTTAAGTGTCTCATTGAGATGAATCCAATAAGTATCCACAGCAACTGTTTTCATAAAAAGATAAGAATATCACCAGTTTAGAATGAAAAAACGGTCATTTTCAGAGTGATGTCTGAAGAAGCAGTCTGATCAGGGTCTTCCCTGTTTGCTATTCTGATGAATACTTTGTGATTTCCTGCCTTGATAACCAACATTTTATTTGAGAACAAAAAGAGAAAAGTGTTCAAAACTTTTTTAAATCCTCTACAGTAAATGTTCTAAAATTTTGACATTATTATTGCCTGTCAAAAAGTCCTAGACAAACAGTGCAGAACCAGATCAGACTGCTTCTTCAGAAGCAGTCTGATCAGGGTCTTCCCTGTTTGTGTTACTGAAAAGTGTTTTGAGAATTCCAGTATGATAACCAACATTTTATTTGAGAACAGAAAGAGCAAAATTTTAGTGTTTGAAACTTTCGAACATATACCATACCTCTTCTCTGGCTTTTCTCTGACTTCTTTCATCATCATTACCATCAAAGAATGTGTCCCTTCTTTTCTTTTTCTTCTTCTTTTCTTCTTTCTATCAAAATACATAAGAGTTAAACACAGGATATTCTTTAACCCTTAAAGCGCCAAGTAAAAAATGCATCTGAAAATGTTGTCTGCTGAAGTCGTCTGCTGCAAATAATTGCCTAACATTACTGACGAATTAAGTATAGAAGCAAACAGCGTGGACCCAGAACAGACTGCTCCTTTAGGAGCAGTCTGATCTGGGTCCACACTGTTTACCATAGAGGCTTCTTAAACATTTCAGCAGACGAGAAAAGCAGACGACTTTTTCCATCTGGTTTGATCCAATGAGCCTGGGATGGTTCACTGTACAATTCACGATAAAACTTTGACAACCATGGGACTAAAGTTTTCAGGCTGAGTGATCAGATATTGTTTGTTGTTTGGTATTTAACTTCCTAGTCAATAGCTATAATCATGTCAAGACAGTCAATCAAGCTTATGTTGTATCCTTGGACTGGCATTACATCATTAGAGTGGCTTGATTACCATTACCAACTACATTCGGGCAGTACCTGTACCTGTAACCAGTCGCTGATGACCACCTGTGCTTGAAGCCATGTGGTGCAACACTAATATCTGAAGATCTGCCTCTTCCAACCTACAATGAAAGCCATGCAGACGTGTTTACCACTAAGCCCAAGGAAGATAAGAGCATTCACAACCTTTAAATGCTGTGAATACTCTTACCTTGCTGAGGAACTGTGCCTGGGACATGTCTGTTCAGCTTGAGGTGTAGGTAGAAAGAGGCCAATTTTCAGATATAGTGATACACCATGTGGCTTCATGCACAGGTGGTTGTCATCATCGACTGGTTACAGGTACAGGTACTGCCTGAATGTATTTGGTAATGGTAATCCAGCCACTCTAATGATGAAATAACAGTCCATGGATACAAAACTAACAACATGTGCACTTTTTAGGATTAGGCCTTTACCAAAGTGGCTAGCCTGTGCACAATGCACAACATATCATCAGTTACTGACAACTGTCCTACTACTATAAGTGGTGGGAAGAGAATAAAATATAAAAAAAAGGACATGAATTTCAACCTGACATCAGGCCTCTAGATAAGCATGTGTAATTCAAAATTAATTTTCTTATTTCTCAACCAAAACATATGTTGTGGGTACTCAAAAGAACCATCTCAATGAGCCGGTTCTTTTGAGCACCCCCAAAAAATGTTCAAAAAAATGGGTGAGAAAATATTCAACATTTTGCGCTCAAAATTTTTGTTTAATTGAACCTATGTGACATGTCCCTGTGAGCTACCTTTTCTGTACCATCTACAGCCGTACTTTGTGTAGACCTGCAAGAAGGGCTCTGGCTGTCTGGCTAATCTTATTACATGTAACTTACTTATATAGATGTAAAGCTGTGAAAAATATCGACTTTTGCTTTACTCATATAGATGTAAAGCTGTGAAAAATACTGCTGTTGGAATTCGACCATGGACATTGAGTCTGAGCAACGATGTCAAGTGATATGTCAATAAAAATGATTCAGTCACGTGCTAGATGTAAATTGGATTGTTCTCTCCCCGCCTACTGTGTAAAGTTATTAACCATGACACTTCGAACTGTCTGGGTGACAAGGTAGGAAAGCAAAGCCTACCTGTGTGTAATATATGCAACACGTCATTTTTATTCAGGCAGACATTTCGAACTGTCTCGGTGACATAATCTCTTAACTTTCCGCAAATAGATTTGTCGTTTTAACTTTGCCTGCTGGCGCAATTACCCTTGCATACAATTTTATTAACAGATCAGTTTGTCCCGAACATGACACAAAAAAGATTGCTGCCAATAACCCTTGCAAACAGTTTGAACCCAGATCAGACCCAACCAAACGTCTGTAGCTGTCTGGTGATGGTCCTAAAAGGGTCTTTATATTGACAAAACTATGCAAACTTATCCAGCATTCAAAGAGTTACTAGTTTCTATGAATAATTATGCAACAGTCAGTCAGTGTCAAAAAACTTTTTATCTGGAGCTTGAAAAGACCGCTTTGATCTTAACCCTCAAAACGCCGATCATGACAAATTGCACTGTACACTGTTGTGATTTTTTGCTTGGATTTCAGGGATAAGAAATAGACCTTGATATTTCATATGAATCATCCAAGAGCAGACAATTTACATGAAATGTTCCTTATTTGAAACTTTCAAAGTGTTGTTTGTTTTTTGTGGACAGCTTTATTATCGCGCAAGAAATGTGTGAAATGTCTACACAGACCCAGGAAATAATTTATTGGATACATGATAAGGTTATATGCTGTGGAATAAGGTTATATGCGCGGATTATACGAGGCAGTTAAAACTGTGCACCAAGCTACACAACATGGACCCTGATATTTGTGATCTATGACACGCTAAAAGCATCTATTTTCGGAGCACTGACACGTTACGTATACAGTGACCTTTCCCTTTACACAAGGTAGGCGTTGCTTTCCTAATATATGAATCCAATCAGGATCGACCATGTGACTTTGTGATGAGCTGCTGACAATCTTTGTGCTCGCGCTCGTGAATCGGTTTGTCCATGGTCGTGTTCCAACGGCAGTATCAACTTTTACTTTACTCATATAGATGTAAAGCTGTGAAAAATATCGACTTTTACTTTACTCATATAGATGTAAAGCTGCGAAAAATATCAACTTTTGCTTTGCTCGTATAGATTTAAAGCTGTGAAAAATATCATTTTTTGCTTTGCTCGTATAGATGTAAAGCTGTGAAAAATATCAACTTTTGCTTTGCTCGTGTAGATGTAAAGCTGTGAAAATATCAACTTTAGCTTTGATTTCAAAGACGTTCACATCAATAACGTCACGCCTCAAGTTAAGCCAAAATTAATGTTGGGGCTTTAAAATTTTTTATTCGTCAAATAAACACCTAGCCCTCAGTAAGACTGGTCATTTGAGTACCCTTAATAACCAAAGCTATTTTGGGCTACTCAAAGGAACTGTTTCTCTTTTATGATGTTGTGGGTACTCATGTTCCCTAATACATTGTGGGTACAGGGTCCAGTTCATACAGGCAGGTTTGAGTAAAATTCAAGGACTTTTCAAGGACTTCTAAAGACTTTCTTACAGTTATTCAAGGACTAAAGTTTATGAGAAATACAGATTTAAGTGTTAAAATTTCACTTCAGAAAGGCTAGACTGAGATACTGGAGAAATTAATACGAGAGAATTAGTATAAAATCATTGTGCCTTTATTTGGTGCAGCATATGCTGCACCAAAAAATAAAGGGACAACCATTTTATACTAATTTAGATCTCTATCATCTGTGCTAATTCCTACAGAAAAATAGGATTCAAGGACTTTTCAAGGCTTTGGGGTGATTTTCCAGTACTTTTCAAGGCAGATTTAATTTCAAGGACTTTTCAAGAAAGCCCTCTAAATTCAAGTACTTTTCAAACCTGTGCGAACCCTGGGGTACTATCTGTTTCCAACAGTTCATTTAAGTACTCACAACATACAAATGTATTGTTTATCTGAGAACACTCACAATATGTGGTTTGGTTAAGTAATAAGGGTGATTCTCTTATCTTGAATCCTGGAATATGTTACCTTTTTCTGTGGATGGTCCTTATCTTCAAGGCCATACTCTGTGAGCACATGTGGTAAGCTTGTCTTTGTGAATGTTTTGTAATGAGTCTTTAATGGTTGAATGTCCCTCTTTCCTTCTTGTGTGTCAGATTTCTGTTCCTGCTTGGATTTACTAGGTTCTTCTGTAGAGAAATAAGCAAATTTATGCCTCTGGTTTCTTAATTAATATTTCGTTCATTCCATGTGCTTGGGGGGGAGAGGGTTGTACTCTATATTTTCATATATATGTGGGAAAAAAAAATTGGCCGATTTTTGGGGGGTTCCAAAATTTTGAATTTTGATATCTTTGTGGTTTTTCAGAAAAAAATAATATTTTTTAGTTGGCGTATGAAGATTTCTGGTGGATCACCAATGAAGTGGACTATTTTTAGGATTAATTTCTTTAGTCAACTGTATGATTATCGCCATTTTTTAAGGTCAAGGTTTAGAATGAGATAGCGCAGTAGCTCAGTGGTAGAGTGCTTGACTCGAGACCGAGAGGCTGCGGGTTCAAGTCTCACCACGTCACTGTGTTGTGGTCCATGAGTAAGTCACATTTATCCTAGCTTAGTACTGGTTCAACCCAGGAAGACCCGTCCCTGTTTAACTTAAAGATTGTTGATGGGAGGTTAAGAATCAAATCAAACAAACGGATACTGAGGGCCAAACCTATGCAGCAAGAAACACTGAGAGTGCCCCACCTGTGGTCACTACATATTCAAAGTGTTTAGTTTAGAAATAGCCCACTTGCTGTTGTGTGCTATTATGACAAGATATGTGTATGTAATTACTAGGGCTGTGACGATATATCGATACATCCATACGTATCGATACAGACTTGGCCAATTCCGTTTCGATACGCTTGGGTGCCGTATCGCGATACTTTCAGAAATTTTATTGGCAACAAATTTGGTAATTTCTAACCTCAAAATAGAAATAAAGGTACATTCTATTCTTACAATGTATGATATTCCCTACTTAAAACAAGATCAAATGGACAAATAGGCAAAAGTAATGATATATCAAAAAATCTATTGTACCCTCATAGGGTAACCACATGCCAATTACTTGCTGTTATTCAAATGCCTGTATAGAATTTTATAAATTTAGGTTTCGTGCTTCCACAAAATAGGGATAACTTTTAAGGTTTAGCAGTAGCTGCATGGTACACAAGACCTGCTGAGATCTATCCATTAAGACAGTGGCTGTGCTCTCTCCATGTTTGCTGGTCTTAATCATGTGCTTAATTACATGCTTCACTACACAAAGACATGCAAATTCAGTATACAACATGAATGTCAAATTAATGGTCCATTTTCCAAAAAGAGTGACAAAAATATTTGTCGTATTGAATGATTTGTAAATGGATTAGAAAAAAGTGCAAACTTTTTATCAATATACTACAGGAATAGTGTTTGTAAGTGTTGCTGCATCAGTGTCGATATATCATGATACGTATCGTATTGCATTGCATATATCGCGATACGTTTCGTATCGGATGACAGCTGTATCGTCCCAGCCTTAGTAATTACGACAATTACCGGTATGGTTTTTCAAGCTGAAAATGGTTTTGAAGAATGATGAGATTGGAGTTGCCTTGAACTCATTATTGCTATTAAGATCAAGATAAGCAAAATTTTTGTAGTAAATTTGTAATAATTTTCTTACCCTTAAGTTTAAACATGTGTTTCATGACGATTTTTTCCCCTGGAAATTGTCTAATAATGACAGAAAAATTTCATTGCAAAATGCAATTTACCTAAGGATTAACTTTTGATAGAAATTCTAGCAGAAAATTCATAGTTTCTCATCAGTTATGGCTGAATGACATGTTTTCTCTCCTCTCATGAATCAATCATGATATTCTGGGCCAGAATAATCCCTGCATTACATATTTGTATATTTGGAGAAGTTAAAGCGGGGATCACAGGTAAGAATTTCAATATAACACTATACAATAAATTTCTGTCTGAAGATTATTTATATTTCAGCAAACAGTGTAGACCCTGATGACATGCCACATTATTTGGCATGTCATCTAGGTCTGCACTTTTTGTCAAGTTACTGTTTGCAGGGTTCTTATCCCATCATAAAAGAGACTTTAAACTGTGAGTATTAGACAGAACAATAATAGGAATCTGACCAAAAAAAAAATATTTTTGTATGAAATTCTGAAGTTCCAGCTTTCATTTCTTGTAATGAAGGACTTTTTGAACTGCAACACCCACTCACCAGGTCAGGTGGATTATTTGACCCCTAGTGTCATCTGCTGATAAATTTTGCAAACAGTTTGGACCCAGCCTGATCTGGGTCCAATCTGTTTGACACTCAGATCATCATGGTATTCCTGAAATAATTTTTCAAAAAGTTGATTTTTGAAAAAATCAGCAGACGCCAAAAAAAGCATGAAAAATTTACCAGAGTCCAAGAGTTACTTGATTGTACTCACCACTTTTTATTCTTTTATTTTGTTCATCTTTATTTTCTTTATCCTGTAAAACAAAACAAAAACATTTAGTCAGCTGAACCATTTGGCATTATGATCAGTTATTGAGTGTAGCTACCAAGGTAATTAAAGTGCTATGCAATATGAGTGACCAGTCTTGATATTCTCACACTAATAAAACTGTGTCCTTCCCTTCACAATTATTAGATATGTTTTGTCATGATAAATATATATCTCATTCTGGATAAATATATTGGAAAATGAAAGACTGGCAAAATATGATTTCCTGTCTTTTTTTCTCGCCCCTATGTGTTAAAAAAGTTCATATGTGGACTGTTTTAATTGG
Organism: Loripinus fragilis; assembly: GCA_964019695.1. NCBI lineage: Eukaryota > Metazoa > Mollusca > Bivalvia > Lucinida > Lucinidae > Loripinus > Loripinus fragilis. The sequence goes on from OZ026517.1 coordinate 86,286,397, forward strand.
TCTATGATTTTTTTCTAACTGAAGCAATTTTCAGACACAATAGCAACTTCTGATGTAAACCCTGAGGAAACAGTTTGCATATTTTATGTATTACATTGCACACTTTATATAGGCAGCATTTAACCCTTAATGTGCCAAATGCAACAAAAGTCGTCTGCTATTCTAGTCTGTTGAAATGTTTAAGAAGCCTCTATTCTGTTCTGGGTCCACGCTGTTTGCTTCTATACTTAATTCGTCAGTAATGTTAGGCAATTATTTGCAGCAGACGACTTAGGCAGACGACATTTCCAGATGCATTTTTTTCTTGGCGCTTTAGGGTTAAGCCTCTAAATACACAAATACTTTTAGAGCATGTTCAGTTGTACGACAGGAATTTCATAGTGTAAATCAGCATCTCCTTCACCAAAACAATTCCTGCGCCCTACCAGCAACCTCGGAATAAAACTCCTGTATGAAACAGGATATTTGATCAGCCTTCTCTGATAGCTCAAACTTTCGTTTCTTTTACTTCCTTTAAACCCTTTATCTCAGCAGCAGCTTCCTTTTTGTCCATTATAATTGGGAAGTCTTGGACGTTTGCCCCAACCATTACATTTGCAGCCTATTTTTGTTTTGCCTGTTTGTCAGCAACCAGACAGTATCATGCATGCACTGATGCAGAGAGTTGAGAGCTCTCTTTCCCATGTAAATACCAGTACTGCCTACTACTGATCCTACTCCAACAGACACAGGTGTGAACTGGTCATCGGATGTTGTTGTTTTTGATGAAAAATCAAGGATACAGCACCCCACCCACCCATATCAAATGACAAAAGTGAAAAAGATCTATTTTATGAGGATTAGCAAACAAAATTAAAAGCTTGCAGCTAGACAATTAATTTGAAATGACCTTTTCTGAAACCTCATTTGCATTTAATGAAACATTTTCGTGTTTATCTTCTTCATTATCTGCTTTTCCTTCAGTGTTTACTTTCGCTACAGATTCTTCACTGTCCGCCATGTTTGTTGTCTAGGACGCAGCCGGACATTTTCGATAATTTCCGTTTAATGGTGATGGTAAGAATAGAATAGGACGAAACTCAGCAGGGTGCTCCAGGCTTGAGTCTTTGAGGGTAAACTTGATTTAAAGATCAATTTATTGCCATCCTTAGCTATAAGAGCCCTTAAGTGTCATTTATGAAGTTTATCAGATCCAGATAGGTTGGTTGAACTGGTATTCCAAGTCCACTTCGTCCCATGCACGTACGGAACGAAGTGGACTAAGTACTCTTGGCTTGCGAAGATGGCTGAATGTAGTTTACCAGTATTTATTATTTAGTACTCGTTCCTTCGCTAGTTGCTGGCAATTTGCTCTTCTAGGGAGCAAATTCTCCACGAAAGAATATGCAACATTTATGGGTATATACAGCCGTGTGAAATATACAAAATATGAAACCTGTGCAAGTTTGTACATTTCTTGCGGTAGCGCAATTACCGAGTTTAATTTTAAAATAATGCTGTTAGCATTTTCTTGAAAAGGGCGTTTTAAAGCTCACCTAGATTCCCATTGCATACTGCATAATTGCATATAAGGCGAGTCTAGCTGATATCAGTTATGTGAGCTAACAGTAGTGCAGTTGGAATCCAGCTATACTTTACCAATACTTCAGGAATGGGATGACAACATTTTTAACTGCTGTAAATACATGTGGCTATTCTATTTTGCTGGTACAACCATCATAGGAAATGTATAAATTATGAAACCTGTACAAAAACCTTTAACCCTTAAGGCGCCACAGATATCGCAAAGGCTTTCAACAGATTTTGAAAGTCCTTCGACAAGGTCCCACACAGGAGGCTATTACATAAACTCGATTACTATGGGATACGGGGGTCCACCCAAAAGTGGAGCAGCTCATGGCTCTCTATGCGCAGCCAACAAGTAGTTTTAGATGGTCAAGCCACAGATCTATGATCCGGTGTACCCCAGGGGTAGGTCTTAGGACCGATCCTTTTTTTTTAATTTTCATAAATGATTTACCGGATAATATCAAGTCTTCAGTTCGCTTGTTCGTGGAAGATTGTGTCCTGGAACATTCATTCATTGCAAGACTGTCTTATTTTGCAGGAAGATCTTGACAGTCTTGGGCTCTGGGAGGCCGATTGGCAAATGAAGTTCAATGTTGCCAAATCACTCTATGAGAGTGTCTCGGCATTACTGACACAAACTTTGGAAAACGTTCACTCCGCGAAATACCTTGGTATAACAAACACAGAGAACATGGATTGGGGTCAACATATCACTATATTTCGTCCAAAGCAACTAAGACTTAAGGTTTCCTTTGAAGGAACTTGGCTTTCGCACCTAGGAGTACTAAGGTGGTTGCATACAAAACTTTGGTAAGCCATAAACTGGAGTATGCAGCACCCATTTGGAGCCCTTATGGTAAAACTCAGATTCAACAAGTGATGAAGGCAGGGGAGACAGGGGCAAAATGATCCACTTTTTTAAATATTTTTCCCTGCTTTTATGACTTGATATATCTTATTGCTTTTAAATGTATAATGCACTGTCAAATATAGGCTTCAACTTGAGAGGAAGAAACACAGACATAAAGTGACATTAGTGCTTGAAACAAACCATTCAAAATGTGTGGTCAGCTGTATCATTTTATGGGGCAAAAATGATACAGTACACGGGGCAAAATGATACAATAATACTATTCTCATCTCAGATTCGTATATTCAAGACGTAGCACAGAAATAACTATAAGCACAATTAAACAATTTATAATGCTATATATTGCCACAGAAATATGATTGAACACGAATAGTTTTCTGAATTTTCTGAGTCACATTTGTTACCTTTCATGTTTTATGTTTTGCCACGGGGCAAAATGATACAGTTGACCACACATTTTTAACATTCTGAAAAATGAAATGGTACTTTTCTGACATACCAGTTTCATTTAGTTTTCTTGTAATAGGCATAGACAGTTTCGATAAAAAATATCTTGAAAATACTTTAAAACAGAGTCAAATTAGATTATTTTCAGACTGTATCATTTTGCCCCGACCACGCTGTATCATTTTGCCCAAGTGACCTCTTGTTAACTGTTTTCGTAACAATTCAAAAATACGACACCCCACAATAGTTTTGGTTATTTTGGAGACATAACAGTATCTATATAGTTCAATTTACACGATAAAATAAGAATATATTTCTACCAGATTTTTCACCTTCATAAAAAACTGATACCTTCGAAATTTACTTAGGGTGCCTCAAAAGTCAATTGTTTATATAACAAGCTAAACTTTGCTCTGTTTTGGCTGAGCGTTTCTTATAAAATTGCGGATTTCAATATGCGCATTCAGTTTGAGTAAGAAAGGTCATATATGGCATCATCGTTTGAAAAATCGCGCTGTTTCATTTTGCCCCGTGTACCATTTTGCTCCGGTCTCCCCTACAGAGGACGGCAGCCCGCTGGACCTGCAGGAGGTGGCGCAACACTAGTAGTGTTGGCAAGATGCTCGATGAGCTGCAAAGGCCAACTCTGGAGGCCCGGAGGGATCAGTCCTCTCTGCTTTTCTTCCACAAGATTCATTGTGGGATTATGTCTATTTATAAAGACAAGTACTTGACCCATCTCAGAGTACAAGATCTACCAGATCATCACACAACTCACAGTATTGTGTATTGCAGGCCCCAGACTTAGAGTGATGCCCTGAAGTATTCTTTTTTCCCAAGGACTATTCCCCATTGGAATAGTCTGGTTCCATCTGTAGTCGCAGCTGAGATCACAGAGGAGTTCAGTGCACTCATATGACTCAGCCAGAAGTTGTTTTTTTTTTTCAAAATTCTAAAACTCACCTCAGATAATGATCATATATGATCGCCTGAATAGCAGAAGATAGATAGAAAGATATTTTTTGCAGGAGACGACAATTTCAAATTTTGCTGCTTTTTCAAAAATAACAACTAAGGCATGATATTTCATAAGAATCGTCTGCTGGCAGACGATTCTCATGTAATTTTGTGCCTTATTTTTTCGAAAGTTGCAAAATTTGTCGTCTGCTGCTGTCGTGATTGGCGTTTTAAGGGTTAAAGAGATTGAAAAAATCGAATTCAATTAGCCAACTTGTGTAAACCCAGACTGTAAACTTATCACCTGGGTTTACATTGTCTGTAAAATAAATCAAAATATAATTTTGCCGCGACGAGAGAGAATCTGTCTTCTGGGTTTCCGACCAACTAGGACTCAGACCAGTCAGCACAGCTTCAGAGACTATAGCTAGAAGATTGAAATTTTGCGTGAGACAAGTTGTCCTACCACACTGTATATACCTTCCAGATAGTGAATAGCGAAGGCACTGATCAGACTGCAGGGGCGTAGCTGCGTATACGCAAAACCGCATTTTCGTATACAATTGGACCAAAATCTGTCTCAATTCTGATGGACTCTTGATGTTATGTTGTGTGTGCAAAACGTGTGCGTAGAACTCTAAATCAGAATGTGTGATGATGTTTGTAAAACAGAACAGAACAGATTATATATTTGACGTAAACTATACAGTTTCTAGTCAATCAAATACAAGAATAATTACATATCAAGGTCACAAATACGTTTTAAAATACTTAAATCAAGTTGTAGTGCTTATCTAACGATCTTAGCTTAACCCATATATGCCAATAAAACAGTTGTTTTGAATGGCATTCATGGGTTTTTGTGTGTATGATGACTTATTCAATTGTTAGAATTTTTGATAATTTCAAATAACTGGAGGCTGAGCCCAATTCCACCACCCCATCAGCTAAGTGCCTGTTGCGCCCCTTTTGTGTAGGCACCCACCAAAGTGAATGAGGGCCTGGTCATATACACTTTTTATAATCTACCATTACCAAGAGTGTGTTTATCTTGGCAAACAGCGGAGACCCTGATGAGACGCCGCAAGGTCTACGCAGTTTGTATATTATGTTCCTTTTTTTCGCATGTATTCAGCCTGTTCCACAAGTGCGTACTTTGAATTTAAGACTATAGCTACGCCCCTGGAGAGCGTAACTGCGCCTTTGTTGTTCGCATGCAGCAAAGTCCGGTTTTCTCGCGGCGGATATCAGAAATGGTAAATAAATTGATTCAACATTACTTTTTTTAAATATCGAATATCGATAATGGTTATTCATTATTAAAGTGCAAGGAAACGTATTTCGCAAGTTCAGCATTAAATAGGTCATGGTCTTAATCATAGAATTCATGTAGTGAGTTTTACAATCTTTCCCTATATTTGAGTGTTACATATGTGCATATGTCGAAATTCCCGTCAAAACATATGCACAAATGTATTCTATTCAGTATGATGAAGGCATTATTTAGTTAACAATCAAAATCACGTTTATAGCCATCCGAAGAATTACGTATTAGGAACGATTGTGTCTTTATTATGACAAAAGCTGGGAATCAAAGGTGGCATTTGAGCATTTCAAGACCTTAGATCAGTAAGCATATTTTACCATCCGCCAAGTCTGATCAGAGTCTTTCCTGTATGCTCTTTGGGTCACTAAAGACCCAAGTTATCACGAGACGGATGGTAAGTGATATAATCGCTTATCAGACTTGGCGGATGGTAAAATGCTTACTGATCTAAGTCTGCTGGACGCCTGATGATAACTTGGGGTCTTTAGTGACGAAAAGAGCATACCCAAAGAGCATACAACAAAGGCTTTATTCAGACTTGGCGGATGGTCAGACTGATTGGAGTCTTCACTCGGCGTACATGTCACTGCTAGTTGCTTTTTTCATGGTGAGGCTCATGTAATTTTTTTTTTGTAACTCTTTCCTTGCTAGTGGTTTGCTACCTTTGCAAGCAATCTGGACCGAGATCAGGACCGATGTTCTGGATCCAACCGTTTGACACTCTGAAAATATTCATGAAATGTATTTTTTGAAAGGTTAATTTTGAAAAAAAGTCAGCAGACGACAACAAAAGCATGAAAATTACCAGTGAGCCACGGCATGAGATTTCCAACAATATGGTATTTGCGACCAGCAAAGGCTCAGACCAACCTGCGCATACGCGAAGTCTGATCAAAGCCTTTGCTAGTTGCTTGAAGATTCTTTGAGTCTTAAGCTACTGATCGAACAGTGTTTGGAGATTCTTAGCTTATAGGGAGGCTGCACAGGCTTGTCTGAGGCTACACTTGTCAAAATGCCACATTAGTGGAAATCACGTGTCACGGCTCTGTCCTAGCATGCATAGAGTTAAGCCTTTATCAAAAATTGACTTTTTTCATGTCAAGATCAATAAGTTCGATCACGCGAGGAACCAGGGAGTGTTCTGATCAATGGTTCATATTTTGCCAATCGATGCAATAAATATTCTTATCCAATAATAAGTTATCGTAAACGTAAGTTCTATTATAAGACTTATTTTGAAATTCAATGCTGATAATTTATTAAAATCCCACGCTAGCATTTCAAACATTAAGTGTAGATCGAAGCTTATACACTAAAAGGTAAGGATGTAACAAAGCTTATAGTATAGTGCTTATAACTAAGCTGGGTAATTTTTTACATATTTTTGTCATAAAAAAAAACTTTTTCCAAAAAATATTTTTGAAATGCCAACAGAGTGTCAAACAGTTTGGATCCGGATCAGAACGCCTGATCTGGGTCCAAACTGTTTTCAAAGGTTATTATAAAAAAGCAGTCGACAAGTCGTCACTTGCAATAGATTTGTTAACTCTTTACCTACTGGTGTCGTCTGCTGATAACCTTTGCAAAACAGTTTGGTTATAGATCAGGCCCGACGAAACCTGAGTCTTCGTAGCTCCAAAAATGCGATTAGTACAGTAAAACCTGTCTTAAACTGTCACTTAAAAGGATGATCAAAAATTGGTTTTCAAAACCGATTATCGCTTAATGCAGGACAAAAGCATTGCAGAATGCTCTCTTGGAGCATTCTGCAATACTTTCGACCTTCATTTAGCTACAATTTGTCTTTAAGACCATTGTTTTGTCTGTTTTTGAGTGGCCGCTTAAGACAGGTTTTACTGTCCAAAATCTCATGATTGGCTCATTTATTTTTTTCTTGTCCATATTTTGAAAATGTAGACATAGTAGATAAGGTAAAGTTTGGGCCTTAATGCGCCAATCGCAACAAAAGTCGTCTGCTTTTCACGTCTGCTGAAATGATTAAGAAGCCTCTATGGCAAACAGTGTGGACCCAGATCAGTCTGCTCCTATAGGAGCAGTCTGTTCTGGGTCCACGCTGTTTGCTTCTAGACTTAATTTGTCAGTAATGTTAGGCAATTATTTGCAGCAGACGACTTCATTAGACGACATTTTCAGATGCATTTTTTTTTCTTGGCGCTTTAGGGGTTAAAACTATGTTGGGTCATAAAACTCTTATCTGGGCTTGTCCCATACGTTATTGACATAATATCGATCCCTATTCTATTAATCAATCACCAACTGAATAATGCCTTGATAAAAGTATATAATATGTACTAGTGCGGAGGCAAGCATTTTTAAAACAGGATAACATTGTATTACTATATGTAAGTAGGCCTCATATTTTATGATCTCCAGGATTTCTTTCACAAATATATTTTTCTCTTTATTCTTAATTGGGAAGAGAGAGAGAGAGAGAGAGAGAGAGAGAGAGAGAGAGAGAGAGAGAGAGAGAGAGAGAGAGAGCTAAATTGCATCCTTAGTGTGGGCTCAATCTGAAATGTACCCGACTTGTAGTTAGCAACACTCAACCCTTACCGTTATATACCCGAATAGTTTCAATTTTGAAAACAGGGTAGATCCAGATGGTCTGGCTTCTGACGAAGTCCGATGGTTCAGGCCAACACCGTTTTCCATGCGGACATTGAATCCACTGTAATAAATGGCATGTATGGAAAGCTGAAGTTGGTGCGATATATGCGTTCGGGTAATACAGTTCTGGTACATTTGCACTCTTCAGGTACAACGACTCCTAGAAACACTATTCGAGTGACTATCGGTCCATCAGCGAAACGCCATTCGAATGGCGTTTCGCTGGTAGGCCGATAGTGGCCCACTACATTTTATATGCTTACTTGGAAAATGGTACAATTGATGAAAGAAAAGTAATAATTATTGTCTCATATGTATGTGGCTTCATGGTGTGATACGGAAGTGGAATGGAAGGGATACGTTGATCAAAGGATGCGTAATCTTGGGTTGGTGCGATGGCACCAGGATTCATATATCTGATTTGTAATCTCTGCTAATTGGTCATCTTTGCAAAAAGTATTTATAATTCTTAGGCCCCGAGAATTAGTTCACCATATTAAAAAACGGTGAATTGTTTTTGAAATTGTGTGTCAGAAATTTTGTTCAGTGTACATGTAAGTGGGGGCGTGAGGCGTATATTTTTGTATGGGCGCACCATGGTGTACACACTAGGCAAATAATGTGCCATGAGGCTGTTATGATCAACATTAATAGCACATGCACAGGTTTGACAAAAAGCAACAAGGTAAACTACTCAAAACAAGTTTTGCAACAGTTATAAACATATATTCATTTTTTTATATTGGTGAAAAAATGAAACTAATATACATTTAGAGGAACCCTTTTAATTGCTCACAAAGACCTGAAAATATGGTGGTTGTTTGTTTGGTCCAGAGGTTGCTGGATGAGCTTAAACAGAGTAACCCCCGAAATGTGATTTGAATAATTTCACTTTTGATAACTATTGACTTTAGCTAATCATTATGAATGATTACATAAAACTGTTTGCGCCAAAATGACCCATTATGTGGGAATTATCGGTATCTAAGCTAAAATTTGAAAGATTTGCTAAATCCAAAAATTGTTTTGGGTTTTTTTTGACAAAAATGGCATTTTTCACCCAAAATTTATTTTTTTCATTTTATTTTTTTTTTTGGCTAAAATGACTCTCAATGCCTCCTGAAGTTTAAATTTGAAAACAAAACTTAGCTCTGAAGCCAATGATAAAAGTTGTGTGCTTTTTTAAACAACCCTAAATTTCTGCCTTTGCAGAAAAATGCATTTTTACCGATTTCTACATTATTTAGTTTTGGCAGTCAATTGCAGCAAAACCATAAGGAAGACTAACCCTATGTGTGTTGCTAGAATTAATCTTTAAAGCAGAACTAGTGTCACAATCTGTAAAATTGCATTTTTTGCGATTTCCAAAATTTTTGAACAATTTTTGGTTTGAAAAAACCCTTACTACCCTTTTAGAGACTTTAAAATTCAGTTTTGTATGCAAATTCCCAATTTTGGGGTTAAAATGAATCAATTTAGCCAAAAAAGTAAAAATTAAAATTTTGGGTGAAAAATGTCTTTTTTGACCAAAAAACACAATTTTGTTCGAATGCAGCAAATCAGACCTTCCACTATTAAGATAGTGTAGATTTTATTTTCTTGTCCTTTAGGATCATGGATTCCGTTGTGGAACTTTGAAACCATTAGATAGTCACTGATGAGGCCTAATTGGCCGAAAGTAGCTAGTCTGGCCCAGAAAACTTGTAAACTCTGCTCTTTCAGTTCTTTGATGTAAACTTTGCTTTTACACACTGGTAAATGTATACGTCGATTTGGTGGTATTTACGCGTATTGCCGGTACTTCATAGACCGGAAGTGGTAGATATTGGTGTTAATACTATTCTCGGGACCGCCGTGACGTCACAGCCTTAGCGACACAGGTAAACAAATGTACCGCGATGATGTGAACGGTGAATTTTAACATTACGGGTAACGGGAAAATGATGAAAAAAGTGCCGTATTTATTCAAATTCGCCGATTTCTTCATCAGTCTGCGGTTATTTCGAAGGGAAAACATTGTCTTTTGTCCCGCTACGATTATTTTGATTATAATAGCACCGATTTTTCACAAATTATTGAAAAAATCGGGTGTGGGTGGGGTGAACGGCCATCGGTTTGCGATCATTTAGACGTGAAAGAAATGAGTGTCACTAATATCTTAGGAGCTTTAAACATTAAAACGGTCTTGAAATTCCATATACCTTGAGATATTATCAAATTCCAGATAGATAAAAGACTTTTTTAATCTAAATTCTGACACATCACACCTCCAAGTTTGACACTCAACACCTTTAATTGGTACAATATGCAGCTTGTCATAAGCGCTAAGCTTTTCCAGAAAAGTCCCAAGTAATAATTATTATATGGCATTCCAGCATAGATGTAACAACAATAGCTCAAGATTTGTATCAAGACATGCGCGGATCCAGGAATTTTCGTCAGGGGGTGGGGTCCAGGTCCATCTGTCATAAAAATCCCTGACAACGTTTTTTTAGTTCTTTTTTTAGTAGTACTCCACTTATTTTACAGAATGCCAATGGTTTATTTCAATGAAAATTATAATTTTCCGAGGTTCCCCAACATTTTTACCAGGGGGGGGGGTCCAACTTTTTCTAGGGGGGGGGGGGGTCCAATTGCTCGTTCCCTATTGAATCCCATATATAACTTGTGTTTTTCCAGGGGGGTAGGGGTCCCTTGCCCCCCCCCCCCCTCTGGATCAGTGCATGCAATATTTTGCTCTGAAAAAAGTTAGCTATGAGAAAAAGTTATCAATTTTGACCCCCCCCCTCCCCTGGGTATTCCTAAATGTATACATGGTGTCTGGGAAAACAACCATAGTGGCCTGACCAGGATCCAAATTGTTTTTGAATTTTTTAATGGGAGCACAGTGGCTCAGTGGTAGAGTGCTTGACTCAAGACCGAAGGGTCACGGGTTCGAGCCTCACTGGTGTCACTGTGTTGTGGTCCTTGAGCAAGACACATTTATCTTAGCTTAGTACTGGTTCAACCCATGAAGGCCCGTCCCTATATAACTGAAAGATTGTTGATGGGACGTAAAGAATCAAATAAAAAAAATGTTTTACCAGGTTCTGACAATTTGGGTCAAGTCCATTGTATTTTACCTTTTGCATTAAAACTTTACCTGACATGTCATCTGCTGATAACCTTTGCAAAAGGTTTGGACCCAGATCAGACCCAACATTCTGTTCAGGCCTGATTGGGGTCCAAACTGTTTGACACTTTAGAGGTTATGACAAGTTGAAGCTGAACCGATGTAGTTTTACTTTGCGTTAAACCTTTACCTGACTTTGTCATCTGCTGATAACCCTTTGCAAACAAATTGGACCCAGATCAGGCTCGACATTCTGTCCGGACCTGATAGGGGTCCAAAGTTTTTGACACTTTAGAGGATATGACAAGTTGAAGCTGAACCGATGTATTTTAACTTTGCGTTAAACCTTAACCTGACTTTGTCATCTGCTGATAACCCTTTGCAAACAAATTGGACCCAGATCAGGCTCGACATTCTATCCGGACCTGATAGGGGTCCAAACTGTTTAAGACTTTAGAGGTCGTTGTCATATTCGGCGAGCCTTGGCAACTGTTGCTAACCGGAAGTGCGGTCCCGAGAATATAGAGAAACATGCCATATGCCTAAAGGACTATAGATTTAGATCATTTTTAAGTATTTGGCATGCACATGGCGATTTATGTAAGCATTTAGGAATAGATTCGAGTACCGATCATTCAGATCGGTACTCGAATCTATTCCTAAATGCTTACATAAATCGCCATGTTTGTTTGTTTGTTTGTTTGTTTGATTTGATTCTTAACGTCCACTCAACAATCTTTCAGTTATGCGGGACGGTTCTTCCTGGGTTTAACCAGTACTAAGCTAGGATAAGTGTGTCTTGCTCAAGGACCACAACGCAGTGACGCCGGTGAGGCTCGAACCCGCTACCCTTCGGTCTCGAGTCAAGCACTCTACCACTGAGCCAATCGCCATGCACATACTGAATACTTAAAAGTGATCTAATTATATAGTCCTTTAGGCATATGGCATGTTTTTCTACATAGTATTAACACCGCTATCTACCACTTCCGGTGTATGAAGTACCGGCAATACGCGTAAATACCACCAAATCGACGTATACATTTACCAGTGTGTTTTAATAATCTTTTAAAGAACATATTTCATAAGGGATACATTGTGGATTTATATCAGAGGGTCGGTTTATCAAATTAGTTTCCCCTTTTCTTCAAAAAATATGTTATGAGAAACTTGTAGACCAATGTTTACCTTTTTGACCTGAATGAAATGTTTGCTTTTGCTGTATGCTTTGAGTGTTTGCTTTTATTTCCTTTTTCTTTTCCAAATGGCTTTATTGGCTTGACCGATAAACCATATATAAAAAGATCGATTGAATTTTCTCTATTCAGCGTGTAACCTTGAATCACTTAGAATCCTAAGGTGATAATAACCCTTATTTTGAAATATTTATCAAGGTTTGGACCAGCGTGACCAATGGAGTAGGCTGATTAGGACCCTTAATGGTAATACTAACTGAAATGCCTAGTCAGCACTATAGGTTCGAGACTATTTTATTTGCATCGATCCATTCATTTCCTTAATCTGATGCTCACATGAAATAAAGTAAACCCTAAGGAGACTAAGTCTGCAACTATGAACATTTTTCGAAATTTCTATTTTCTTTTTAAATCAATTAAGTTATGTTTTCACAATAAATCTGTTTACTATAGCTGAAACTGCACGGAAAAGCGAATTACCTTATAAAAACAGGTGTATTTTTCTCTTGTTGGTAATTATTTGCGTCCCTCCAATAATTATAGACAGTTAATTTTAACACAAATGCTGTTGTTTTGATACTAATAATTTGTTAAGATTACGAAATTGGGAAAAATTTATACCTGAATTTTAGTGTTTGTTTTTTTTACTGTGTTCTTGAACAATAGAAACATTAGTTCTAAAATCAATCGATCAAAAGTTACAGACTATGCAGCTTTAATGCGCCAATCGCAGCAAAAGTCGTCTGCTTTTCTCGCCTGCTAAAATGTTTAAGAAACCTCTATGGCAAATAGTGTTGACCCAGACCAGACGGCTCCTGTTTGTTTCTGTACTTAAATTCGTCACTAATGTTAGGCAATTATTTGCAGCAGACGTCATTTTTCAGATGCATTTTTTCTTGGCGCTTTAAGGGTTAAAAAGAATAATCTTTTTAAGAACATATTTCATTTGAGATACATCAGAGGGCGGGTTTTTTGAATAGTTTCCTATTTTCTTCAAAAAATGAGAAACTTGTGGTCCAATGTTTACCTTTTTGACCTGAAACAAGATGTCTATTGAAATGTAACGTTAGTGCGTCTGCTTTTATTTCCATTTTCCAAATGGCTTTATTGGCTTGATCGATAAACCATATATAAAAAGATCGATTGAATTTTCTCTATTCAGCGTGTAACCTTGAATCACTTAGAATCCCAAGGTGATAATAACCCTTATTTTGAAATATTTATCAAGGTCTGGACCAGCGTGACCTTCTCCAGACTGATTAGGGCCCTTAATGGTACTAACCGAAAGGCCTAGTCAGCACTATATGTTCATGACTGTTTTTATTTACATCGATTCCTTCATTTCCTCGTTCTGATGCTCACATAAAATAAAGTTTCTTTCGGGGTTAAAATTGAATTTCATCAATACAGTACATGTATATATTTGACCCTTAAAGTGTCACACATAGATGTATATAGTTAAAAAAAGACTGAAATCTGTTCTTTTTTTTTTTTTTTTTTTTTTTTTTTGGGGGGGGGGGGGGTATTTCATTCCTGGGACCAGTCAGTTCAGGGTCTATAATGTTTGCTTCCATGATAAATTCTAGTTTGAAGTGCACTTGAATATTTGCAAGAGATGTAAAAAGCAGACATTTTCAGGACAAACGTATTGGCAGTACAAGGGTTAATGGTTAAGCTAAAATAGGTAATGGTTTAACTCTTTAAGCGTCACCTATAATTTGCAGCAGACCACAATTTCAAATTTTGCCACTTTTTCAAAAATAACAAATAAGGCATGATATTTCACGAGAATCGTCTGCTGGCAGACGATTCTCATGAATTATCATGCATTATTTATTTCGAAAATTGGGAAAGATGTCGCAAAATTTGTCGTCTGCTGCAGTTGTGATTTGCGCTTTAAGGGTTAATATTTTCATTGATGAAGGGATTTTGCCAAAGAAATAATATAGATAACATTATTAAACACTGGGAAAATGTAAAATGCTGCCACTCCCATGTTAGCGATGAAAATATCAAGTTTAAACTAGTTCTTTAATTCTTTGATTGTTGGGGTAAATTTGATTTCTTTTCGTCTGCGGATTGTTTAAAAATACTTTTCCAAAAATAATCCGTCATAAAAACATCGCCAAACAGTTTGGATCTAGTTCATGTCTGCCTAACCTTGTTGGACCTGATCTGACTACAACCTGTCAGTCGCTCAGGATGTTAATTAAGGCACGCCTTTACCGCCTCAATAGCAAGAAAGCAGTCACCAAGGGGCAGATAATGCGTTCAATAGTTAATAGTGAAAGTTTAAACCAGTATTCACTCCTACGACTAGAGTCTGTGCTATTTATAGAACTCCATTAGGCTGCTATGAAAACCTGATCAGATCTGATCTATTTATTTACTCTAGTCGTAGGAGTGTATTAGTAACATGCATCTGGCTTTGATAGCACAATTGAACATTGCAATTTATTGAAGAAAACTATGCGGTTAATTCAATGCAACATTACTCTAAAGCTTATTGCCACCAACTCTAAATTCGTTAACCACATTCTAATTAACAAACAATTTGTTAGCCATTATATTCTGTGAGATGCAATGTTATTATAACTCGCATTTTATATATTTATTTAAACCTTAAAGCGCCTTTAAAAATTCATCTAAAATGTCGTCTGCTTTAGTTGTCTGCTGCATATTTTTGCTGACATTATATGACTTCTGTAAATATGGGGTAAACAGTGTGGGCCCAGATCAGATTGCTCCTACAGGGAGCTGTCTTATCTGGACCCACACTCTTCTTAAACATTTCAGCAGACGAGAAAAGCAGACGACTTTTGTTGTGATTGGCGCTATTGTTTAACTCCACAGATCATCATTACTGCCTTGACGATGGCCGGGTTGTCAGCGCCTATAATAGCCGTTCTGTGGGAGGACTTTGAGGTTAACCAACATACATTCTTCCCTGGACTGTTCAAGGACACACCAGGGGAAATAACTCCAGACGATAACAAATGTCTCTATCTGGAACAAGGCATGGACAACAAGAAGTCTGGGTAAGTGTAGGCGTAGCTCAATCCCATTACGCAGTTTCGCGTACGTATTAAATGAAAATTGTACACATTCAAGGAAAATCGCGTAAATTGTGGAAATGGTGTTTTTTCAGAACCTAAAGGACTGCTCTTAAAGGAAAGAATTCGCTCCCTTTGTTGTAACTATTCCAGCCCTCTGGCTACGCCCATGAAGTCTATCACAGATACGTTTATAAGTCACTCTTTATAAAGCATTTCTTGAACCAATTATTCATTTAATACAATTTGTATTTCTGTGATTAGAAGAATAACTGCATAAGGTTTGTAGGTCCTAAGTATCATTTGTTTTCAAGACAGAAAATACAAATGCTTGATATTAGTTTATTGGTACAATTTCGCAATGAACAACTTTGGCAAGCTCAAACAGTCGTTCAACATCAAATAACTCGCATTGCGACAAGTACAAATGCATGCCGGTGCAATAAGAAAGTTATTGTATGGCTTTGCGTCTGTACGGCTAAAGCTCGGGGATTATCATCATACAATAACTAAACTGCAGATTATAGAGTTCCAAAACTACGTCTTTTTTCAAGTCGATAACCTTTAATCAATTTTAGCTTAATGGGGCATAAGCAAATAATATAGACCCAGTTGAAATCTCTGAGGAGGAAACATTGCAATAGGTCACATGATATCCCCAAGGAAATCAGAGGTAAGCGCTACATGGCGCAACGGTATGTTACAAAAAAGCTTCCTACTCTCGAGCGCCCGTTTGCGAGGCGAACCGCTGCATATGCAAAGCGCTTTGTGGCCCTTTTGTGTATGTGCAGCTATCGTTGCACAACAGACTGTCACAGAAAAGACAGTACTGATCAGGCATAGTCGTTGTTGTAAAACGCTAAGAAAGTGCTCGTCTTGTGCAACTCGGCCCAGTAACTAGAGGACCTGAAGTGCTCACCTGATCTCCTTAACAATGTAAAAATAGATCAAGGTCAACTTAGGCTTATTATTTAATCATATGTTTTTTTTTATTTTACCATATATGGGCATGGTGGCCATTTTGGTCAGGTGACCTAAAACAAATATCATATCTATATTGTTTTATTAACTGAATACTCCATATAAGAGTTCAAACAGCCCAGTGTTTTCTGAGAAAATTAAAATATGTTATAAACATATGTGGTGGTCCAAAATGAGTGGTCTCGGATGAAAGGTCAGCTTGACATTTGGTGCTTATATAAAAACCAGCTGGTGTCTCATTAGGTTTAACATTTCTCGCAAGTATTATGATTTCAGCTTGGATAGTTATAGAAAAATGAACATATCAAGCAATAAAAGTGCATCAGGAATCAAACTTGGCCTTGTCGTAAAAAAGGTCAAGGTCAACCCAGATTCATCATGTATGCAAACCTGGTAGGTTACATACCAAGTCGCAAGGCCATTAGCCTTTTGATTCCAGAGAAGAAGATATTTGAAAAGTTTTTACTATATATGGGCATGGTGGCCATCTTGGTCATTTGGTCATTGCAATTTGTATACACTTTGGCTATTGTTCTAATAAACTAATAAGAAGAAACTTATGAAGTGTAACTTTTATTTTTTGACCTCATAGGGGGCCAAAATAGCCTCTTAATGCACGTAGCCCTTTGACCTTGACATTAAAGACAGCCTAGGATCGCCATTTAGACAAACTTGGTCGGCCTCACATCCCAAATGCTACATACCAAGTCCCAAGGTCATCGGCCTTCTGGTTCCAGACTCGGACCAAATATTTATACTGGGTCTGAGTTCCAGAGAAGAAGTTTTAAAAGTTTTTACCATATATGGGCATGGTGGTCATTTTGGTCATGTGACCAAACTTTTTTTAAAAAATTTAAGCCAGCTTATAATAAGGAATCTTCAAATCAAATTTGAGTGCAATTGGGCCAATGGTTTCTGAGAAAACTATATTTTACTATATTGATTGGACTCCTCCTAAGCTGCAAGGTCAAATGTCAACCTTGACCTTTGGAACTTATTTAAAGCCATTCTCTCATTAGGTTAAATATATGAAGTGACAATAATGACTTAGGCTTCCACAATTTAAAAAAAATCCCTAAAAAATTTACCATTTAAATGCATTAGGAAGCAAATTTGATCTTGACGTTAAGTAGGTCAAGGTCAACCTAGGATCATCATTTGAACAAACATGGTAGGCCTCACATTCCACAGTACCAAGGCCAGCTGCCTTCTGGTTCTGGAGATTTTAAAACGGTTTTACCATATATGGGCATGGTGGCCATCTTGGTAATGTGACCAGGACCATTTGAACAAACTTTCATTTATACCCGCTTTTTTCTTTAGAAAAAAAGGGTATATTAATTTCGTACCAAAGTCGGTCCGTCGTCTGTCTGTCCGTGCGGATGTGCGTCCGTCACATTTCCTGCAAATGTATCTCCTCCTAGACGGTTAGACGTATCAACTTCAAACTTTGTAGCTGAATAGGTCAAATGATGTAGAGGGTACTGGGAAACATTTCGTGTCAAATAATGCATTTTCTTGTAAATGCATCTCCTCCTAAATGGTTAGACGTAGCAACTTCAAACTTTGTAGCTGAATAGGTCACATGATGTTGGTCACATGATGTTGAGCGTACTGGGCAACATTTTGTGTGACCTTGACCCCAAGGTTAAGGTCAAAAGTCAAGTATTGAATTTTCTTGTAAATGCTTCTCTTCCTAAACCTTTTGACATAGTAACTTAACATGGATTCTCTGTAAGAATCAAAAAATGTTGGCCACGCTATGTCTGGGATTTTCAAAAATTTTTTTTGTATATGTTTGGTGTGACCCAAAACCTACAAAACTGGTGCCAAACTTTTCGATTTATTATTCGTTGCCATGGAAACGGCGATTATTTGATCTTGTGAAAATGCAGCAGAAATTGACAGGAAAAATTCCAGATACTGCCAAATTGTGCTGTTGTTTTCTTGTCATTATATAATTCTTTACAAAAGTTTTTTAGGTGTGATTGAGGCTACTAAATTGGAACGACAGAATAATACAAGAATAAAATCATTATCTTCTACAGACGCCTCATACGAGGGGCCCTAATATGGGGAAATTTGGCAAAATGCCAAATATGTGAAAATTGCAAAATTACACATATTTAGCTATTATTATGAACACTTTTGCAACGGTCCTCAAGAAAACCACTCATGTGTATAAACAGAGCAACATCTAAACTATTGAACATAGAAAAAATCTGGTTGGAGAAATTGATGTATGAAGGTCAAGGTCAAGGTCATAAATTGTCGATTTTCAAAATGTAGAAAAAAGGGATTTTCACTAATTTAAACCCTTTTTTATGAAGGGTAGCTGAAGATGGTAAGAAAAATACTAATATGGTTATAAAGAAAAAAGTATCTTTTATTGATACCAAAACCTAAACAGATGATGAATATAAATGTCAAGGTCAATGCCAAGGTCACAAATGGTACATTTTCAAAAAGGCGAAAAAACAGTAATTTAGGCATATTTTGAAACAAAATTTTGTAATGTTTCCAGGATATATTTATAAATCCTTTGATATCTCCACAAAGAAAATAATAACAACTATTTAAAATTATATCAAACCGGTTGGAGAAATTAGTGTATGAAGGTCATGGTCAAAGTAATAAATTGTCTACTTTCAAAATGAAGAAAAATGGGATTTTTCACTAATTTAAACCCTTTTTTGTGAAGTGTAGCTGAAGATGGTAAGAATAAAACTAATATGGTTATGTAGAATAGGGTTTCTTTTATTGACACCAAAACCTAAACAGATGATGAATATAAATGTCAAGGTCAATGTCAAGGTCACAAATGGTACATTTTCAAAAAAGGCGAAAAAACAGTAATTTAGGCATATTTTGAAACAAAATTTTGTAATGTTTCCAGGATATATTTATAAATCCTTTGATATCTCCACAAAGATAATAATAACTATTTAAAATTATATCAAACCGGTTGGAGAAATTGGTGTATGAAGGTCATGGTCAGGGTCATAAATTGTCTACTTTCAAAATGAAGAAAAAGGGGATTTTTCACTAATTTAAACCCTTTTTTGTGAAGTGTAGCTGAAGATGGTAAGAATAAAACTAATATGGTTATGTACAATAGGGTTACTTTTATTGACACCAAAACCTAAACAGATGATGAATATAAATGTCAAGGTCACAAATGGCACATTTTCAAAAAAGGCGAAAAAACAGTAATTTAGGCGTATTTTGAAACAAAATTTTGTAATGTTTCCAGGATATATTTATAAATCCTTTGATATCTCCACAAAGATAATAATAACAACTATTTAAAATTATATCAAACCGGTTGGAAAAATTAGTGTATGAAGGTCATGTTCAAAGTAATAAATTGTCTTCTTTCAAAATGAAGAAAAAGGGGATTTTTCACTAATTTAAACCATTTTTTTGTGAAGTGTAGCTGAAGATGGTAAGAATAAAACTAATATGGTTATGTAGAATAGGGTTGCTTTTATTGACACCAAAACCTAAACAGATGATGAATATAAATGTCAAGGTCAATGTCAAGGTCAGAAATGGTACATTTTCAAAAAAGGCGAAAAAACAGTAATTTAGGCATATTTTGAAACACAATTTTGTAATGTTTCCAGGATATATTTATAAATCCTTTGATATCTCCACAAAGATAATAATAACAACTACTCAAAATCATATCAAACCGGTTAAAGAAATTAGTGTATGAAGGTCATGGTCAAAGTAATAAATTGTCTACTTTCAAAATGAAGAAAAAGGGGATTTTTCACTAATTTAAACCCTTTTTTGTGAAGTATAGCTGAAGATGGTAAAAATAAAACTAATATGGTTATGTAGAATAGGTATCTTTTATTGACACCAAACCTAAACAGATGATGAATATAAATGTGAAGGTCAATGTCAATGTCAAGGTCACTAATGGTACATTTTCAAAAAAGTTGAAAAAAAACAGTAACTTAGTCATATTTTGAAACAAAATTTTGCAATGTTCCCATAATATATTTATAAATCCTTTGACATATTCACAAAGATAATAATAGCAACTATTTGAAAATATATCATACCGGTTGAAAAAATTGATGTGTGAAGGTCAAGGTCATAAATTGTCTATTTTCAAAATGAAGAAAAAAGGGATTTTTCACTAATTTAAACCCTTTTTGTTAAGTATAGCTGAAGATGGTAAGAAAAAAACTAATATGGTTAAAAAGAAAAAAGTATCATTTATTGACACCAAAACCTTAACGGATGATGAATATAAATGAGAAGGCTAATGTCAAGGTCACAAATGGTACATTTTCTACAAAGGTGAAAAAACAGTTACAACATAAATTTAGTCATATTTTGAAACAAAATTTTGTAATGTTTCCAGAATATATTTATAAATCCTTTGATATATTCACAAAGATAATAATAGCAACTATTTAAAATTAAATCAAACCGGTTGGAGAAATTGGTGTATAAAGGTCAAGGTCAATGTCATGTTGTCTACTTTCAAAATGAAGGAAAAAAGGGATTTTTCACTAATTTAAACCCATTTTGTGAAGTGTAGCTGAAGATGGTAAGAAAAAAAACTAATATGGTTATATAGAAAAAGAAATATCTTTATTGACACCAAAACCTAAACAGATGATGAATAAAAACGTGAAGGTCAATGTCAAGGTCACAAATGGTACATTTTCGGAAAAGGCGATTAAGTAATAGTTGGTAACAAATTTTTATTATGTGTCCAAAATATATTTATAAATCATTTGATATATTAATACAAATAATAATAGCAACTATTTAAATTAAATCAAACTGGTGGAAAGATATAAATATGAAGGTCAAGGTCACACATTTTTCTATAGCCAAATGTTGAATTATGGCGATTTTCATCTATTTATTAACATTTTTTGGTTTGGTTTAATTTTAAGCGTTTCTGAAAAGGCCACATATCAACGCAACATAAAAAAGCAAAATTTAAAAGGATAAACATATTTAAATGTGAAGGTCAAGTTCAAGGTCACAGAATATAAAAATTATAATGAGGATTACCATATTCAAAATTTTTTATTTTGGGAGGCATATCGTCGGATATACCTTCGAAAATCACGCCCTAAAACTAAACTTCCGACCGTATATCCGACGATATACCTCCCCAAATGAAAAATTTGAATACAGTTATCCCCTAAATATATCACTATTAGTGGGCCAGTCATGAGTTGATAAATCATTTGCGATTTGTCTCGTGATTTATTCATTTTAACTACTGACCTCTAGCCAGATATATTAAGCAACAAATCACTGTGATCGCAAATCTATTTCTTATTTCTAAAACTGATCACCTATGTAGCCAATGGTTGAATTCGGTGATTAATTGGTTGATAAATCACTGCATGGACTTGGTAAAGACTGGCCTGATATCATTGGATTGCCATTTTTGAGCTCATGACGTCATCTATTATGTAAGGCCTTAAAACAGTGACAAAAAATCGGGTAACGTCGTTTTCACAATGATAGAAATTCAATAATGGACGTAGATTAAGACTGATAAACAAGTATGTTTTTGCTTCACTCGATGAAAAAAAATTATATTCATTCCAAACAGCAAAAATAGGCATTTCTGTCCTAACAAGAGATATGGGAAATTCTTACACTTTGTTCTAGATGGTGGAATCGTTATAGACTCTTAAGGATTCAATCATTTTTTTACAAATGCTTGTGTGTGAGAATCATAATAGATTCATACTCGCAGTGATTTGTTGCTTAATATATCACAGTCTTTAGTTGATAAATCACTCATGCTTTTTGCTAGTGATTTATTCACTTTAATGATTGGCATCCAGCCAGTGATACATTAAGCAACAAATCACTACGAGCACAAATCTATTTCTTAAACAAAATACAAAGTGTGAGTATTCATTTTCTTAATTATATCTCGAGGAAAAGTTTGGAAATAATATTATCACGATTTACTGACATTTTTTCTTTATCTTCTCCTGATGGACGACAGTCACATAATGCAATGTTTCATTGAAATAAACAAATTTTGAAGGTGATAAAATTGCATTTAGTATGTCAAATGAATGGTTTTTGTTTGTTTGTTTGATTTGGTTCTTTACGTCCACTCAACAATCTTTCAGTTATGCGGGACGGGTCTTCCTGGGTTGAACCAGTACTAAGCTAGGATAAATGTGTCTCGAGTCAAGCACTCTGCCACTGAGCCACTGCGCTTCCTCAAATGAATGGTAGAAAGATTATTTCAAAGGCTCGTTTAATAAATTTCAAATGAAATGATCACTCATGTAAGATCCTCTTTTTAAGACATAATTCAGTGGGTGTGGAAATAGAAAATTAACTCATTCAAAGAACAGATAACTTAGATTTTTTCGTAATGCGCTATATCAAACTCCTTTGAAAAAAGTATAAAATCAGATATAGACTCTATTAAAACATTGAAGAAATAGAGAATTTTACATGAGTGCTCATGTTTTATTGAATTTATTAAACGAGTTGGGGAAAAGAGATCAATTGTGAGGCTTGTCGAGCATTTAATCTCATTTTCGCAATGAATACTTTGAAATCTCATTTCTGGCGTAAAAACGTTATAATTTTGTCATTGCATGTTATGTATGCAACGTTGTTGTGGACGTCATAACATTTCCCGTAAATCTATACACCACTAGTTGTTTATCGATTTTATTGCATGGCATTATTTCACTCACAGATGCAACGTCATATGATAAGCTGAATTTTTCTGTATAGCCTGAAGAATACTTGAGATATCAGCAGTTCAAGCATCAATAGGCAGACAAGGCTCAGATGACCCTGCGCATATGCAAAGTTTCCCTAGGGCATATACTGCAAATAATGGATGTAGAATAGATGAAGACTAATCCCAAAGTAACAGCTTTTATATACTCATTTAAATATGGTATCTTATCATGTGAAAATTGCAGTCTTTCCACATTTTGAATTTGGACTACATTTGATATCCTTGACATTGACCTCCGCATTTGAATAGATTCATCAATTTTGTTTATTGCTTTTAGTTACTGATGTATTGTTCCCAATGCATAGTTTAGTTGCTTTCTTGCGTTCTTTCATTTACCAATCTAAATATTGTTTCAAAACATGTGAAAACGCCAGTTTTTTACACAAATTTTGAATTTTAACATTGGATGACCTTGACCTTTACATGTAAATAAATTCTTTTTAGTACTGCTTTTGCTAACTGATGTATTGTTCTTAATGGAAGGACTGGTATCTTTCTTACCTTATTTCATGTACCCATCTTAATATTGTCCTAAAACATGCAAATATCGAATATTTCAAAATTGTTATTTAGATTTACTATATTTGATGACCTTGACATTGACCTTCACATTCGAATATTTTCATTCATTTGGTTATGTTTTAACTGATGTGTTGTTCTAAATACATATACTAGCTTTTTTCTTACTTTCCTTCATTTGCCCATCTAAATAATGCTCTAAACGTGCAGCAAACTAAGTTTTTCAACATTTAAATTTCTACATTAAATAACCTTGACCTTGACCTTCAAATCTAAATATATTCATCCATTACAGTATTGCTTTTGTTAACTGATATGTTGTTCTAAATGTAGACACTAGTGGCTTTCTTATTGATTTCATATTCCCATCTGAATGTTTTTAATATTCCAAAACATGTGAAAATCACAGTTTTTCTACATATTGAATTTCTACATTTAATGACCTTGACTTTGACCTTTACATTAAAATACTTTAATCCATGTGATAATTGATTTTAATAACTGATGTCTTGTTCTTAATGCAATGACTTGTTGCTTTCTTTCTTTCTTTCATTTACCCATCTTAATTTTGTGCCAAAAATGTGAAAAACCAAGTTTTTCCGTTATTTGAAATTCTACATTTTGTGACCTTGACCTTGACTTTCACCTTCAAATAAATGCATAGATATTATTATTGTGTTTGGTTACTTATATATTGTCCTAAGTGAATGTAACACTTGCTTTCTTTCTTTCTTTCATTTTCCCTTCTTAAAAGTCTGCCAAAAAATGTGAAAAACCAAGTTTTTTCCGTATTTGAAATTCTTCATTTTATGACCTTGACCTTGACCTTCAAATAAATTCATACATTTTATGATTGTGTTTGATTACTTATATGTTGTTCTTAGTGAATGTAACACTTGCTTTCTTATTTAGTTTCATTTACCCATCTAGATATTGGTCCAAAACACGTGAAAATACCAAATTTTAAAAAATCATGAACTGTAGGTTTTATGACCTTGACCTTGACCTTAAATAAAGAATTTCTCCATCCAGTTTTTTATTGTTTCCAACAGAAGACATATTGCTTGTTATATTCATATCAGTGGTTTACTTGTACACCGTTGCAAAAGTTATCAAAAACTGCTTCAAAATATGTCAAATTCCCATTTTTTCCACATTTTGGAAATTGTCAAAATCTGCATATTTAAACAGTCACGTGCTACTCATGTAGGTAATATACCTTATGTTTTCTTATTCTCTTATATAGAGCAAAGTTGGTACAGTATACAAGTATGTTAGTTTCAGAAATTTGATGAACACATTTTGAAGGAATGATCAGTCAAGTATGCCTATTTTTCACTTTTTTCTTTGCATTTTCTACAAAGCTCAGCTTGACACCAATAACCCTGGTAACCATGGTAACCAGATGTCATTTTGAAATTTTAAGGCTTGTTTTGCTGTTTGGGGGTCATACTGGCTTCACACACAAAGAATGAGAAAAATCCCAGACGTAGCGTGCCGGACCCCTATGGGAATTTTTTGATTCTTACAGAGAATCCATGTTAAAACTCTGTAGGTGCATAGGTCACATGATGTAGAGGGCACTGGGCAACATTTCTTGTGACCTTCACCCCCAAGGTCAAATAATGTATTTTCTTGTAAATGCATCTTTTCCTTAACCCTGGTATGTAGCAATATCAATTTTTGCTGGTGCATAGGTCACATGATGTTGAGGGTACTGGGCAACCTTTAGTGTATCCTTGGCCTCAAGGTCAAATAATGTATTTTCTTGTAAATGCATCTTCTCCTTAACCATGGGATGTGCAACATCCATAGGTCACATGATGTCGAGGCAACTGGGCAACATTTCATGTGACCTTGACCTAGGGGTCAAGGTCAAATAATGTGATTTCTTGTAAATGCATTTCCTCCTTAACCGTTGGACATAGCAGCTTCAAACTTTGCAGTTGAATAGGTCATATGATGTAGAGGGATACTGGGCAACGCTTCATGTTTGTCTTTGGTCTAAGGTCAAGGTCAAAAGTGAAATAATGTACTTTGTTGTAAATGCATTTCCTCCTAAACGGTTGGACTTAGCAACTTCAACATTGCAGATGCTTTAGTTAGCTCAAAAGCGGGTATTTGGGATGGTTCACCATCCACTGGTCTAGTTACCAGTTGGAGTTATGGTCACGGGTTGGAATATTCTGTACGTGGAATTGTTTTATTTTGCTAGATGAACCATCCTAGTGATGCTATTTGTTTTGCAGTGTACTGGAAGTGTCCTCTAGTCATGAGCTGGACGAGTTGATAAACAGAATTCGGTCACAGCCCATCGTTACCAAAACTTACCTTGCACATTCACAGAACACCAGCCACCAAGGGGCACGAGTAAACGTGATGGAAATACAAAGATGGCAAGGTAGAGTAACCCCTGGTGAAACCTTGTAGTTTTTAGCAAAGTCAGATTCCAGAAATTTTGAGTCTGGTTTTACTCTGGTATCAAGCATGTGCGGATCCAGATGGGGGGGGGGGCATCGTGTCCGCCCCCTGAAAAATCACAAAAATATAGGGTTTTCTAGCAATACAAGTCCGGATCCCCTGAAAAATTGCAGCTACCTAGCCAGCACTCAATATTCGGCCATCATCGGCATGCCAGCGAAATGCCATTTAATGGCGTTTCGCTGGCAGGCAGATGATGGCCTGCTTATAGTGGTACTTGGATCCTCCCTCCCCTCATCAACTAAAAAACAACAAAAAAAAACCCTGTCAAAGTTGGACCCCCTCTCACAAAACTTTCTGGATCCGCAAATGCCCAGCTTATACCTCTGGGCATACTTGGTTAGGATAATCTGTCCTAAATTTCTGCTGCAGATTTTTGTTATTTGTAGTTGCCCTCTGCAATAAAAAGAAAATCTTCCACAGAAATATGCTGTACATGATTTTGTAAACTAGAATACTGAAGGCCTACATTTACTTTGAGATATAATAAAACAATAGATAATTTAGTTTCATTTTGCAAGTACAGACATGAGCACATGACTAAACTCTTTGTTCATATTTCAGTGCCCCATCATGCACAGGTCTCATATGTTACACATTTCCAGGGGCAGATCTAGGGTTTCTGGGCAGGGGTATCATATGTATAAAGGTGTGTGTGTATGTATGTGTGTGTGTGTGGGGGGGGGGGGAGGTTCACCATGCAGATTGTATCTCATTTTTCTTAAATATCCCATGAACATGAAAAATTTGGTCTCATTGAGACCAAATTATTTCATTTTCATAGATTTAAAAACGAGGGGGGGTGGACGGCGGTTTGCTCAACTCCCTGACCCCCCTCTGGATCCGCCACTGTTTTTATGTGGTTGTACACCTTTAACCAAGTTCACAACTGAGAGGTTGCAGATGACGGTCACATCATACACCTACAGTTATCTTTCTTGCTGGAGACACCGAATGATGCTAATGTACTTTGAGCATATTTTTTCTTTATCTCTCGGTAAACTAAGATGAAACCTTAATTGTTCAAATTTTAAGAGCCTTAATATTAAATATATTGAAGTTCCAAATCTCACTGTCAATTTTTATGATTGCGTAAAAACGCCTTATAAAAATGATTAAAAGTGAGTACAAAATCCTGTTGGTGTCCTAAACATAGTGGATCAAGAGAGAATAATCTTCCAACTCTTTGACCTGTGCAATCTCTCAATACACTAAAGTGATAAAATGATCATAGTCAATATCCAAAACCACATACTACAGAAATGGAGAAAACACATTTACATTTCAAGGAAAAATAAGTTTGGCATAAACTGCAAAATGACTTGCGTTCAATAGCCAACTGAAAATTGACATATTGGATAGTATGGATAGCAAGAAAATTACCATTTTAAATAAATTTTTGGTCTCATGACCAAGGGAGATTCTTCATAAGAATCAATTCTAATTAACTAAGGGTTTCAACGAAAAATATGTTTGGGAGCCGCCGTGGTGTAGGGAATAAACCTATGCCTTGTAAACCAGGGGTTGCAGGTTCGATTTCCCGGCTTCTCCATAAAACCATTTTCAGTGAGCCTTTGGGTGTTCCTGTTATAAAACCAACACAAATCTTAAACCATCCCGGCGGAACTGGTTTATACCCTGGAAAGCCACAAAAAAGAAAAAAATATGTTTGAAATTATCAATGAGTGAAAGCCACAAAAAGGTTTTTTGAGTTAAGTCCTTGGTTAACCCCCTAATTAAGTCCACCTTTGAGAATTTGGCACAGGTGAGCTGATAACAAGTGCAATGAATACCTTCAAACTGTTTCTTGTACTCAGGGTTCAAACTGGGCCCTGACAGTAGGGAGAACTTCTCCCTCCACAATAATTAGGGATAAGTGACAGTCAGATAGGGAGAAGTTATAGAGCAAAATTACAGCATTTTCTGTCAGTTTAGAAGCAAATTAGCCATTACACATACTATTGCCATTAAATGGCAGGAGAAATACAATGCAGTGGTAGTTGATTGTCACCCCAGCTTACATTTGTGTGGTGACAATATTGAAAATGAGACTCCCCCAATTTTTTTTTAGGTTTTTTAGGGAGACACCTCCCATTTAGGGCGAAATTTTGGCCCCTAGGGCGACTATTTTGCCCTAGTCTCCCCTAGCTTATTCCCTGTGTACCATGAAAATACTTTGAGACAAATGTTCAATTTGTTACGTGGACCCTATATTGATAATATAGGATTCTGGTGCTGTCTAGTGGATGCATTCATTATTTTCAATTAAAAACAAAAACAACACCAAAAAACTGCCCCCATCTCCCCTCCAAAAAACAAACAACCAAACACCCTCACCATAAAAACACCTAGACTTTATTTGTCCCTATATCTTTATTATTATCAAGATAGTAATGTACATTGCATATTTTTTCATACAGGAAACTATGCGACGTTGTTTAACTTAGGACACCCAGAAATTTGGAAGCAAATTGAGGAGCCACTGAAAAATGCCCAAGAGTGCATGAAAAAAGGGAAGAAATTTTGTGTTGAGGTGAGTGCAAACGTATTGATAGAAATAGTTTAACCCTTTCCTTCATGAATATTCATGCTAAGCTCCACCTACTAAGAATAATTATATAAAAAACTTTTACATCTGTGCATAGAACAAAGAATTTACTTGTCAGGTATACTAGTGCAGGATCCCTGCACATATCTAATCATATTTTCATAAGCAGAGTAGACCCAAATCAGGCAGCTCTTACAAGAGCTGCCTGATTTGGTTCTGCTCTGTTTGTAAAAGTGTTTGTCAACTTTCCGTTCATCGATGTCGTGACTGTGAGACAAATTTATAGGAATAATTGTACCCATTGCACTGTCTTGCTTTGCAAGATATCTTGGTACACCACCATGAATATCACGCGACTTCAATACATTGTCAAAATGAAAGGCATAGCTTTCATAAATTAAACTTTTCTTCTTTGTTTGTTTCTGATATTTTAAAATCCATGGTTAAAGTTTCGATGTTAATACCAGCTATAAGTAAAATCATATGACTCGATCTGAATGTGAAACAACCGTTTAAAAAGTATTCACTTGGCTGTATTACCTGTAATGGTCAATATTGCTCAGATTAGGGGGTGCATTATGGGATAATCAGACAACAGCTGTTAGGTGATTGAGTGCTCATTAGGCTGACCACCATTGTATCGGCATGGGGGTCATTACCTGCCTGGTCATTACCTGGGAAAAACGCTCTTTTAAATGATTAAATTATCCGCTCTTTCATAAAAAAAATCTGGTCTTTCGTATTATGGATCCACTCAAACATAAATCTCCCATACAAAGGGTAAAGGATTAATTTTTCATTGTTCTATTAACAGATAAACTGTGCCTATGCTTTGAATGAATGGTACACAGATAAATTAAACGGCAAAATGCATGCGGGTTTCAACCAGGGATGGAGTACGACGTGCCTGTTTGCCACATTTAACGTCACTAACACGACTGTCTACAACCACTGTTTTGACTGTAACTTGTGTTGGTGCTGTCTTTGTTGTGTTTGTTGGTTGTTCTCTGCACCTTGCTACAGGGTAAGTAACCTATTTGATCTAATAAGCACACTTTGCTAATAACTTTTAAAAAGTTCAAAGCTTGTTTGAACTTCCCTGATGTACCAGAAATTGTAACCCAATTTTTAACGACTTATACTTCATTATACAGTTAAACCTCGAAAATTCGAACTCCAATTTTTCAAAATACTCGCTAATTCGAAATAAATTTCGGTCACAATGGATTCAAAGACGAGAGCCTATTTATGAATTATTTAAATACCATATATAATGAAAAAAGTCAATAAGCAATGCTTATTAGATACCCCCCGCACAGTAAGAGTCAGTGAAAAAACTTAGTTTTGGCAAGTGTTTTTTTGCCAAGTAATAGTTCAAACCAGCAGACCCTATTTTTGAAAAAAAGATTTCAGTAGAATCTGTGAAAACAAGATTTCAGTAGAAACTGTGCAAATGATCTTAAAGCGTGCAATCTGGAACATTTGGTTAAGATCACACAAAATTATTCACACCTGAAAGCTCTATATATCAAAGCTTATATCAGAAAAATATACTAAGTTCTAATAGATGTCATTTTATCAAAAATTATATTTTCCAAACCAAACTCCTTTATGCATATGTTCAATGTGTCTATATTGTATAGGCAACATATCAAATTGCTCCATCAAAAGCTGTGGTAGGAGTCGATCGGCCCATGAAGGCACCATCTATGCATATACAAAAGCCTTGTTAGGGGAAATTGTCTAAGTTCTAACAGCTGTCATTTTGTCAAAAATTATTTTTTCCAAACCAAACTTCTTCATGCATATGTTCAATATGTCTATATTGTAGCTGCAAAATATCAAATTGCTCGATCAAAAGCTGTGGTAGGAGTGGATCGGCCCATAAAGGCATTATCATGCAGATACAAAAGCTATATAAGTGAAAAATTGTCTAAGTTCTCACAGCTGTCATTTTGTCAAAAAATATTTTTCCAAACTAAACTCCTTCATGCATATGTTCAATGTGTCTTTATTGAATAGGCAAAGTATCAAATCGCTCCATCAAAAGCTGTGGTAGGAGTTGATCGGCCCATGAAGGCACCATCTATGCATATATACAAAAGCCCTATTAGGGAAAAATTGTCTAAGTTCTCACAGCTGTAATTTTGTTAAAAATTATTTTTTCTGAACCAAACTCCTTCATGCATATGTTCAATGTGTTAACATAGTATAGGCAAAGTATCAAATTGTTCCATTCAAAGCTGTGGTAGAAGTTGATAGGCCCATGAAGGCACCATCAATGCCTATACAAAAGCCTTAATAGGGAAAAAATGTCAGTTCTCACAGCTGTAATTTTGTTAAAAATTATTTTTTTCTGAACCAAACTCCTTCATGCATATGTTCAATGTGTCTACATTGTATAGGAAAAGTATCAAATTGTTCCATCAAAAGCTGTGGTAGGAGTTGACCGGCCCATGTATGGCCTATAATAGCTAGCATAAGCATAAAACCCTATACAAAAAGCCATTTAGAACTACAAAGGGAAATAACTCTAATAGAATTGGCCCCTAGCCCTTACTTTTTTGTTTAAGGTATTTGTCTTGCATATATGAACATGTTTGCAAGGTTTGATGAAAATCCAGCAATGACTCTTGAAGATATTAAGGAAACAAAGCGTTACGGACGGACGGACAGACGCACGGACAACGTGAAAACAGTATACCCACCACAAACAAAGTTTGGATCCTTACTTTTTTGTTTAAAGTATTTGTCTTGCATATATGAACATGTTTGCAAGGTTTGATGAAAATCCAGCAATGACTCTTGAAGATATTAAGGAAACAAAGCATTACGGACGGACGGACAGACGCACGGACACACGCACGCACGGACGTGAAAACAGTATACCCACCACAAAGGTTGCGGATCCAGCAATGACTCTTGAAGATATTAAGGAAACAAAGCGTTACGGACGGAGGGACGGACAGACGCACGCACACACGGACAACGTGAAAACAGTATACCCACCACAAACAAAGTTTGCTGGGGGTATAAAAACACATGTTTTGAGTGCATAAAAGAAACGTCTCCCTGAGACGTTTCTTTTACGCACACAAAACATATGTTTGATAGAAAAAACTGATAATAATCATTTTTGGGGATTATATATGAGCCGTGACACGAGATTTCCAACAATGTGGTATGTGCGACCATCAAAGCCTCATATCAGCCTGCGCATATGCGCAGTCTGATCAGAGCCTTTGCTAGTCGCTTGAATATTATACTAGTGTTAAGCTACTGACCGAACATCATTTGGAGTTGCTAAGCTGAACAGGAGGCTGCACAGGCTTGTCTGAGCCTACACATGTCAAATTGTGACAGGGGGAAAATAGGTCTCATCGCATTACATTAAATTTCATAAAGCTTGGCGTTTTTATGTTAAATACGGTACACAAGCAATGGCAAGATGAAACAGGTGTTCTCTCCAATAATGGTTTAATTAAATCTATAAGCTTATATAGGCAATGTTAC
This sequence comes from Loripinus fragilis, assembly GCA_964019695.1. Lineage (NCBI taxonomy): Eukaryota > Metazoa > Mollusca > Bivalvia > Lucinida > Lucinidae > Loripinus > Loripinus fragilis. Next base: position 86,318,362 of record OZ026517.1, read on the forward strand.
ACAAAACAATTAACTTTCTTTTAAAGATGTCTAATACTATCTATTGGCTTTAACACCCTAAATAATAAATAATTCAAGTGACAACCTGTAGATTTGAGCACAAAGAACTTGTCAGTTCTAAGATAGATTTTGGAAGAGTAGGACATATTTTAAAGTGAAGAAACCCAAGAAAATCAAAATGTGACTTTATATTTAAGCAAGAAATTGCAAGGGGCCTGGCCCCTTGCCTTGCTATAAAATGTGGATGGACATGTACAGTTTACATAATTATGCTGCTGTAAAAATAAAATATGAAAATGTTACTCATTAGACTTGCCTCTCACTGACCATTCTAAAAATAGACGAAAACAACCAAAATATACGAAAAACCTTCTTATAAAATTGCCACCGTGTTGGAAGTTACCTCACAGCTCAATTATTATTTTGTCTTCCTCCTTATCATACGAACTTTCTTGATACTTCGAAATAAAATCTCTGGTCCCCAGGACTTCGAATTAACGATTTAATTTGTTTCTTTACGTCCCATCAACCATCTTTCAGTTATATAGGGGCGGGTCTTCCTGGGTTGAACCAGTACTAAGCTAGGATTAATGTTCTTGCTCAAGGACACAATGCAGTGATGCCGGTGAGGCCCGAACCCCCTCGGTCTTGAATCAAGCAATCTACCACTGAGCCACTGCACTCCCTTGTCTACCTCAGTATCATTCGAACTTTCTTGATATTTCGAAATAAAATCTCTAGTCCCTAGGACTTTGAATAAACAAGATTATACTGTACATGAATGTGTATTTTCAGTGCTGCAGATCGTGTACAACTGATGACAAGCAGATCAGGGTCAAAGCAAAAGTTACCACACTACTGCAGATATTTTTCAACATTACTATTTTTCAAAATATTACTTCAATGAAAAAAAATTTGTCTGAATTTTCAGGAAAATGAATTGTGCCGGGATAAGTTTTAAGGCTGTCTGCTGATATTTTCCAAATTCATGTTTTTTTCTCAAAAAATTCTTTCAGGAATTATAACAACCAGAGTGTCAAACTATTGCAAAGATCACAGTAAAACCTGTCTTAAGCGGCCACTTAAAAAAGAACACCAAAATTGTTTTTTAAGACGGATTACCACTTAATGCAGGTCAAAAGTATTGCAGAATGCTTCAATGGGAGCATTCTGCAATACTTTCTACCTTCATTAAGCTACCATTTGTCATTAAGATCTTTGTTTTGTCAGGTTTTAAGACAGGTTTTACTGTATAAGCAGATAAAACTGGTGACATGTAAATTAGTTGTACATAAATTGTAACCAAATTTTTAATGACCTATACTTCATTATACATGCATGTGTATTTTCAGTGCTGTAGATCCTGTACAACTGATGACAAGCAGATCAGGGTGAAAGCAAAAGTTACCACGAAAGAAGTGGTTGTGCAAAGACAAGCACAGATCGTCACAAGACATTAAAGATAATATCAGAAGAAACTATTGAAATCTCAGTGCTTTATAGTGATAAAAGAGTTTTAGTTGATTAGTTTGTTATTTACTGAATATGTTTTTGGAATTGGTAAAACACTATAGGTAAACAGCTACGTTCGTTATGAGGCTATTTGCCCCCCCCCCCCCCCCCCCCCCCTCCCATATGAGGCTAAAAAATAAAAATGTTTTTTCACCATTTTCTTCTCTTTAGTTTGTTAGAAAAATAGCTCAAGAGTAAATATCTGGCATTAATTTGACTTTTACCTTTGCTATGGTTACAAAATGGCCGCCAAAATAGGCTGAACACAGAAAATTGGCTATTTTGGAGCAAATTTGAGACATTTGGCAGAGAAATAACATAGAGTACAAGTAAAATACCAAAAAGATATTTAAATAGATGATGGGAATTATCATGGCACACAACATATTAAAAGGTTTTATTTTGGTATTAAGCTGTGCTGATATCTAATTCTTAAAAAATTGGTCTCCAAAAGCCTTAAATATGGTCAAAAATGGCGACTTCTCTATTTTAAGCCTATTTTGTTGGTCATTTTTGTTACCATAGCAACCAATAAATTTAAATGCCAGAATATTACACTTGAAATATTCTTCTAATAAACCAATCAGAAGAAATTGGTGAAAAGCAACTTTCAGATTTTGGCTCCAAAGGGGGCCAAATTAGCCCTTTAATGCACGTACTCCTTTTGACTTCAGAGGCTTAGATGGATCAAAGATTGGAGGAGTCAAGGTAGTAGTATGTGAAAGGTTTTACTTCAGATTGTAATGGTTATATCTAAACCAAATACCTACTATTCATGCTTATCGACTTGGAACTGAAAACTGGCAAGATATAGAGGATATTTACTTCAAGATATTTATTTAAGTAAATTTTCTTTTTATTTTAAACTAGTCTCAAAATCCTGAATTCAGGAATAATCCTGAAATCTTTCACCTATGTGTTTATGACAAATAAATTCACCGAATGTTTCACCATCAATGAAGTGGGTCCATTTCTTGTGATAATAATAAGTATTAAACATATATCCGTCCACATATTGCTCATGATCATGAGTCATTGAACATTTATCTTGTATTGCATACAATGTATGTATAAAACATGTATTGATAATAATTTGATACTTAAGACTATACTTGATGTATGTACTTTCATGCATGTGACAATACATGGAGGATCTTACATGAGTGCTCATGTTTATTGAATTTATTAAACAAGTTGAGGAAAAGCGATAAAATGCAGGCTTGCTGAGCATTTTATCTCTTTTTTGCAACGAGTCTAATAAATTCAATAATACAAGAGCACGAATGTTAGATTCTATTTATCATATGACATTTGTATTAATTTGAAAACTCATTTCTGCCGTTAAAAAAAGTAAAAAAAAACACAAAAAAACATTTGTGTTAGTGTTGAATAATTTATAGTTAAAAACGTTATAATTTCATCATTATGTAAGCAACATTGTTATGTACTTCATAACGTTTCCTGAAAATCTGTAAAACACTAGTGGTTTATCGATTTTATTGCCTGGCGTTGTTTCACTCCCAGACGGGACATCATATGATAAACTTTTATATTCTCATATCCTCGTATATTGGCGTGAAAACAGTTACATGTACTGTCATAAGTGTATGTGTTTAATGTCTGTGGAATTCTGTCTTAATTATTTTCATGCCCAATGAGAAATAGTATCCCTTAAAGTGCCAATCATGAATGCAGGAGACGACAAATTTTGAGGAATCTTTCTTAATTTTCAGAAAAAAATAAACGCAGGATGTTTTATGCGAATCACCTGCCAGCAGACATTCTCATGAAATATCATGCCTTATTAGTTATTTTTGAAAAACATCAAAATTTGAAAATGTCATCTTCTGCAAATTATAGGTGGTACTTTATGGGTTAATGCTACTTATCAAACAAGTCATCAGTAAAGACTTAACATACTGGGTAATTTTTCATGCTTTTGTTGTTTGATGACTACCCCTCCTTCCCCCCCCCCCCCCCCCCCCAAAAAAAAAATAAAAAAAAAATTCAGGAACACTATCATAGTGTCAAACGGTTTGGATCCAGATCAGGACCAACATTCTGCTGGTCCTGACCTGGGTCCAAACTGTTTGCAAAGGTTGACACAGACGACAAAAGTTGCCACTAACAAGGAAAGATTTAATGCAGGCTGTGCATTCACTGATCCGCAACTAGATGGTTAGTATTTCATTGTGGCAGGACAAGGTTTTCTCATAGTCAAGGACCAAAAGAAATTACACAAAATTAATTTTCCATAGACATTAATGCAGTTTCATGTTTACAAGAATCCCTTTAATGTGTGGTATATTTTTTAAGTTGCATTGATTTTGCCTTATATCTTGATAACTATTTGAACCCATCTTGTCCTACCAAGGGTTGCGATTGTCTAATCTAACCCTTGGCCTCACAGCTTTGATTTTCTCCAATTGAATACACCATAAGCCGAAAATAGCAACAATTAATATGATCAATCACAAAGCGGTGCAAAAAATCGATAAACACCAGACCTCCAGATAAGACGGCGTGATTAATTTCTTTCTTTCTTTCTTTCTTTACATTCAGTTTTCTTATTTAACACCTAAAATGTACATTTAATGTGCTCAAAAGAACTGTCACATTAAGATGGTTATTTTGACCACTCATAGCATAATTTTGAACTTAATTATAGAAGAAAAAAAAAAAAATTACGACCAAAATCTTTGCTTATCTGGACTTATGGAGACTTAGCAGGCAGTGCACATAGGATGTCGATAAACTGCTACATTTAATCTGATTGGCAGGAAGGGATTATCGAAAAAATCCTTCCTGGCGTTTTCATTGGTCGATTAGTCTGCGCTAATAATAAATATTGAGGGTCGTGAGGTGAAGGGTTTGTCGAAAGGTAGATACGACGAAACCTTCCCTGGTGAAGATGATTTGAACCATGAATAGTAAGTAAGTGTTGTATTATTGTGACCTGTGCATATCCAATATTGTAAAATAACATATGCTACAGAGTTGCACCCGACAAGACACCGCATACAAATATGTAATCGAAAATCAGGAAAGTGGACATGGTGAATGTGATGATTTGCATTGAACACATCATCACATGCGCGGAGCCAGAAAGACTTGTCAGAGTGGGTCCAACTTTGACGTTTTTTTTGGGGGGGGAGAGGGGGGGGGGGTTGATAAGGGGATAAGCGGGGCCATCATCAGCCTGCCAGGGAAATGCCATTTAAATGCCATTTCGCTGGTGTGCCAATGATGAATTATCATTGAATGCTGGCTTGGTAGCTTTGTGATTTTTCAGGGGATCCGGACCAATAGAAATGACTTTACAATTGTTTTAAAGCTAAATAATAGATGCATGTACTGTACAATTTAGATGAAGTTTTGACTTTGCACTTTTCAAATACAACAGTTTAAACTTTTAATGCAACTTTTTCATTGATGTCTATGGTAATGTTGTCCAAAATTGTAAAAAAAAAAATCTTGCAATTTGTTTAAATATCTGCTACTTTAAAATTAATGGGTGAAATATTTTGAAAATTAAATGAATATGACCCGATTCATTTAACTTTCAAATGACACCAAAACCAAAATAATATGTTGGCTAGTTGAAGCGTAGTAAATTTTCTTGAAAAGGGGAAAATACATTGAAGTGACTGAAGTCTATAGGATTTCTGAAGGTGTGGAATTACTTTTGGTCCCTGCTTGGAAGTGTTTATAGTGATATTTACATTTTGAAAGTAAGCCTTTAATGAATCTTTAGATTTTTGCAACCGTTCATAACCTCATAAAAGACATACATATGATTGACAGCTGCCAAGCTCACTTGACCGTGCAATGCGTTTAAAACATTTGCCAGAAGTGACACTGGTGTTGTGATTGACAGCGAGCCACACCGGAGTCGCACATGCAAAACAAGACTCTTGTTTGCACCATTGACTGTCAGTGTTCACACTGGCTGTTCTACTTTACACTCCGACAAAACCGTTAATACTATTACATATTAAATAAAAATTTGTACTGTTTCCTAAATTATAAATAATTTCTATAGTTTAGATATTTATAATAAAAGTTAACATGAAGCACTTGGGGCTTCACTTACTTTGCAAGAGACCTGAAGTATTCATGATTCCATGAACATTCCTAAAATTGAATTTATTTCTTAAACAATTACAAGATTTGAATATGACTAGGAAATGACACTACCTCAGACCACAAGAATTTAAATGCAGTAAAACCTGTGTAAAACGTCCACTCAAAAATAGACAAAACAAAGATCTTACGACAAATGGTAGCTTACTGAAGGTCCCCTTGGAGCATTCTGCAATATTTTTGACCTTCATTAAGCGATAATTGGTCTTGAAAACCAATTTGCTGTCTTTTTGAGAGTGGCCGTTTTACACAGGTTTTACTGTAAAGGCATTAATACTTATGATTTCAATGCAATTTTGAATTTAGATATCAAATCATAGTATCGTCTATAAAATTTAGAAAAGGTTTTGCGAAGTTTATGATTTAATATATTATTTATTCATTTTAATGTATATTTGCTTGGAGTAGTTGTTTAAATGCTTTCATTTCGACCAATGTACATGTTTAAATATGAATATATTTAAATTTATACGCTAAAATCTTACTATTTTATATCCTTCCATACATAATGGTCACGCAGGTATTGACATTTATATGGGCCTCGATGCGAGAAAACCTGTCTTCCGTGGTTTGCGAACAACAAAGGCACAGACCAGCCTGGGCATCCGCACAGACTGATCAGAGCTTTGTTATTCACTTTTTGGAAAGTATCATATCTAGACTTTCTACATGTAAAAATTCAATTTTCTAGCTAGTCCCTGTAGCTAAGGAGAATGGTTTGAATCTCACTTTGTCGAAACATTGAATACGGGTTTTCTCGTGTTGCGGCCCACATAATAGATGGATACCGCTCGCAGATCCATACACTTGAACTCTAAGGAGAATCAAATTCTTGAAGTGGCCAATCATGACTATAGCCATGTGTGATAGTTTTCAGGATTATTCCCGAGTTCAGGATTTTGAGGCTGACATTCTAAAGAAAGTCGAGGGTCTTAGGCGGAATATTTCTGTGAAATTTAAAATTTGGGCCAGTGGTTCAGGAGATGTTGTTAAAAAAGATTTTTCATTTTTTTTTAGCTCTGCTGGCCATTTGGTTCAATGGAGCAGAACTGTTTCGACAATTTTGCTCGAGGGCCTTAGGGGGAAGATTTGTGTGAAAGTATTATAAATTTGAGCCAGTGGTTTAAGAGAATGTTGTTTTAAAGAAAAAGTTTATGGAGGTAACTTGACAATGACCGATCACAAAAGCTCACCTTTGGCACAAAGTGCTCAGGTGGGCTAAAACACAAAACAATAAAAAAAGAAAATTCTGAATTTCAGCATTTCTTATTTGAAAGAGAAAAACTTGTCTGTGTGGTGCATGAGATATTAACTGTTACTCTTTGCTGACTACCTAACAGTTGAACTCTGCACGCTGGGAAATTTTGCATACTTTTTTGTCGTCTGCTGATTATTTTTTTCAAAATTAACTTTTTTTAAATATTCTGTCAGGAGTAACATTTGAGTGTCAACAGTTTGGATCCAGATCAGGCCTGACATAATGTCGGGCCTGATCTGGGTCCAAACTGTTTGCAAAAGTAATCAGCAGACGACACTTGCAGGTAAGAGAAAACTGGCATCTTATGTTGTCTGGTGAAACAGTTTTCTGGCAATTTAATGTTAGCTTAAGAACAGAAACCAGAATTACCAAAGCTACAGTTTTGATCATTCTGGCCGAAAACATAAGGCCTGATCTGGATCCAAACTGTTTGCAAAGGTAATCAACACTGAGCAGACGGCACTAACAGGCAAAGAGTTATCTGGCACATTATATTGTCTGGTGAAACAGTCTTCTGGCAGTTTAATGTTAGTTAAAGAACAGAACCCAGAATGACCAAAGCTACATTCAGTTTTGGTCATTCTGGCCGAACACATCAGGCCTGATCTGGATCCAAACTGATTGCAAAGGTTATCAGCAGACGCTAATTACAGGTACAGAGTTATCTAGCATGTAATATTATCTGGTGAAACAGTCTTCTGGCAGTTTAATGTTAGCTTAAGAACAGAACCCAGAATGACCAAAGCTACAGACAGTTTTGGTCATTCCGGGCACAATATGACTAAACAAATGTTTCATTTCTGTTTGTCCCATCTCCATATTGACCCATCATCACAGACCGCCAACATGATCTCTCCATCGGGCGAAAAACACGTCTGTCGAATTGCTGAGTAACATTTGTTGTGTTGTAGCACTGTGTATCTGAAAGAGAAAAGAATGTAAAACTCCCTTTTAACCCATAAAGCGCCACCTATAATTTGCAGCAGACAACAATTTCAAATTTTGCCGCCTTTTCGAAAATAACAAATAAGGCATGATATTTTATGAGAATCGTCTGCTGGCAGACGATTCTCATGAAATATTATTCCTTATTTTTGTCGAAAATTGGGAAATGTGTCTCAAAATTTGTCGTCTGTTGCAGTCGTAATTGGCGCTTTAATGGTTAAAAGAAATTGCAATGCATACCCAGTAGTAGATAAGAGGGTGGTTTGGTTTACTATTTTGGCAAAGCTTTGAGATACAAGAGAATTGGTAAAACTGATGGATTCTCCCCAAGTAAATGCTCGTTCGAATAGGGCTACAAGTTGAAATCTTTAATAGTGTTAATGTTATGCTCTGGACAAAATTGATGCATAACAAAGGGCAAAAACTCCTAATTAAAAAAGATAGTTATAGTTCTTGTAAATTGCACTTCTCGTCATCAAGATCTATCAATCAATGAAGCTTCAAGTTTAAACCTCTTATAGTTTTTTGTGCTATGCTCCGGACAAAATACAAGTATGAAATATAACAAAGGGCAATAAACTCCTAAATTATGCAAGAGTGTTATGGTTCTTGTACACCGCACTTCTCCTAAGCAAGATCTATCTACCAATGAAGTTTGGTCAATGGTGTTGATACCTCTTATAGTTTTTGTGTTATGCTCTGGACAAACATATGACGGACGGACAAACAAACAGACGAATGAACAAACGGATGGATGGACAAAGCGGCAACTATATGCTCCCCAACTGCTCTCCCGTTGGGGAGCTTTAAAATAAGAAACTATCATGAGTGAGAGAGGCAGATAAAACAATCTGTCCAAAGGATCAACATTTGAAATCACGAGGCTTGCTGAGTGACGACAAATGGTGACCCCGAGGAACAGATTTTACTATCTGCCCCTCACACAAATGATGAATTATTTTTCGTGCTCACCATTCAATTCTACATTTTTTATCTTAACCCTAAATGCGCCAACTGCAACAAAAGTCGTCTGCTTTTCTCATCTGCTGAAATGTTTAAGAAGCCTCTATGGCCAGCAGTGTGGACCCAGATCAGACTGCTCCTAGAGGAGCAGTCTGTTCGGGGTCCACGCTGTTTGCTTCTATACTTAATTTGTCAGTAATGTTAGGCAATTATTTTCAGCAGACGACTTCAGCCGACGACATTTTCAGATGCATTTTTTTCTTGGCGCTTTAACGGTTAAAATAAGCTCCTTAGAGGTTCCTGAATATGCTGAGATGCAACATTACATGATGACGTCACTTTAACCCTTAAAGCGCCACCTATAATTTGCAGCAGACGACAATTGCAAAGTTTGCCGCATCTTCAAAAATAACAAATAAGACATGATATTTCATGAGAATCATCTGCTGGCAGACGATTCTCATGTAATATCATACCTTATTTATGTCGAAAATGCGGAAAGATGTCACAAAATTTGTCGTCTGCTGCAGTTGTGATTGGCGCTTTAAGGGTTAACGTAACAACGGTGTCAATTGACGACTATGTGCTTGAGTTCTAACATAACCAATGAACAGCACACACCTGACAGTCTTGTGGGTAAGATAACATGGTTAAGATTATAAGAATCCATCATGAGTGTGAGGGTGGGATCAAAAAATCTGTCCCGAGGATTACAGTTTGGCATCACCAGGCTTGCAGAGTGATGACAAACCGTGATCACGAGGGATGTATTTTTGGATCCCATCCTCACACGAAAAATGGATTCTTTTTCTTGCTCACCATAAAATACCACATTTAATGTTTCAAAGGGCTCCCATAAGTTCCTGAATACGCTGAGATGTGACATGTTATGATGACGTCACTTTATCATAACAATGACGTCACTTTACTACCATGTGCGTGAGTTCCAATACACAATGTACAGCCTTCACGTGACGGCCTGGGTAAGATAACATGGGTAAGATAAGATTTTCTATCCCAGGGTAAAATTCCAGATATTCTTATCCTTTGTGCAAGAATGGTACCCTGCCTTACGTGGCCCGGTGTAGCTTTATGGAAAATTCCATTGTTCTGAAAAGGGTGGTAGAGAAGGACTTACTTGGCTTGTGTGGGATCATCCACCTCTATATCCCAGACAAAGATTCTTCCTACCTGGTTACCAAGAGCCATCATCTGAAAAAACATATACACTAAAACCTGTGTAAAACGGCAACTCAAAAATAGACAAAATAAATATCTTAATGACAAATGGTCATATATATAGCTTAATGAAGGTCATAAGTATTGCAGAATGCTCCTTTTGGAGCATTCTTCAATACTTTTGACCTGCATTAAGTGATAATAGGTCTTGAAAACCAATTTTCAGTCTTTTTGAGAATGGCCATTTAACACACGTTTTACATAATAATACTTCTCAGAAGGCAGCAAAAAATAAACGAAGTGGCTATTTACAGTAAACTGTAAATAGCCAAAAAACGTTAAAATGGCTATTTACAGTCAACTGTCAATAGCCAAAAAACGTTAAAATGGCTATTTACAGTTGACTGTCAATAGCCATTTTAACGTTTTTTGGCTATTTACAGTTGACTGTCAATAGCCATTTTAACGTTTTTTGGCTAATGACAGTCAGTGTCGTTATTTATTTGGGATACAGGGGGAAATTACTTGTTATATCAAATTTATTTACTTATCCCTTTATTTAGCTGAAATCCTATTTTGGCTTTTGTTGAAGCATTTTTTTCATGATGGTGCGGCTTCGAATCAACGACTTCCCGCTCCGTTAGCGGAAAAAGATAATCAAGGCATTAAACATACTAATTGCAAAGATGTGGTAAGCAGTTAATCTTGAGCTTCCTAGCATTATTTTGAGTAAGAAGAATTCCTGAGTGACACGAGCAGCGTTGTCTTTGTTGGTGATTTTAAGACTTGGAAACTTTTCTCACAAAATTTTTGTTTAAAAAAATATCCGTCCAGATCTGGATTGAAACTATTTGGCATCACGGATCCAAAATAGGCTCCGTGTTGGCATTTAATAATACTTTACATTAATATACATCTCATCTGGGTCTACCGTGTACTCAATTATTCGTCAAACTCATGATCCTAACCGTTCTTTTGACTAATTATATAGTTTGCTTTTGACTAATTATATATCAAACAAGAGTGAGTCATGATCTGATTATAACAAATAAATCCTATAGGAGCTGTCTGATTCTGATCTATACTGCCTGTTGATGTTGTGTACATGCAAGTTGTCATGAGACAGCTAAGGGTTTGGCAATTACTTCCAGTCCGCAAAATTATGTACGAGGGCCAGTACAGGGATTTGTTTTTTTTTATACTTCACGCATTTTCCAGCCTGGAAAGCGAAGGCGTGTCGGCTGTGCTATGACTCGTCAGAACCTTCTCTACTCCCTTATACAAAGTATGAATGTCTCGCAGAGAGGATCCATGTGGTATATTTAACATGCTTTTCATTGAGACAGCCATCCATTTTTTTCTTTTCTTCTTTCATTATTAATTTTCTTTTCGGCCTGTTGAAATTTATTTATATTTTGTAAAAGGTTACGCCAAAAGGCCTTTGCTAAAAACATTTAGTCTCGAAAAATGTGCAAAATATAAAACCTGTGCAAAATGTGTAAAATATGAAATGAAACCTGTGCAATATGCACAGGTTTCATATTTTGCACATTTTTCGAGACTATTTTTTTGTAATTTCGAGATAAACGGATACTTTCATTTTTTTTGGGGAGGGGGGGTGGGGGTGGGGTTGCGGTGGAGGTGATATTTGAAGGTTTTATTAGTGGAATAGGATCTTTTCATATAATCTATTTTTATTTTTACTTAAGTATCACCCAAAAGCTTAATCTGTCCCAATATACAGTATTAGTGTTCTTCACCAGGAGGCAATAAAACTCCTGTGGTGCTTGACGCGTGTCGGATTAAGAGGTGTGACAACCTTTACTCAGGAGAGGAGACTTTAATGAGGCATCATTGGCCATATGCAAGGTTCTCGAGCAGAATATGCACTTGCGCGGTCTATCTGAAAACTCATTGTTTTGTATTTTTATGATTTTCGACGACGTATTGTTGATGCCTTGAACATTGGTTCCCTTTGCACTCAGAAGATCGCAATGACCGTGACCAGATTGAGCATATGCTCGCACTGATCTTGGCCATCGATGTCTGATGATCCTGGCCATTGATTTCTCTCAATATCTTGCCCCCCCCTCCAAAAAAGTCCTTGGGAACATCTGATTATAAGTACTTTCGAGGTGCCTTCAACACATTGTGGCAAAAAGTTTGATCCAGAGGCACAAACTGTTTGCATAGGTTATCAAAGATGACACAAGCAGGTACTCTGGATGCTGACGTGCGCACTGCCTGGTATTATATTTGAAAACTCTTGTTAATGCAACATCCATGGGTGTTTCTAATGCTTTACATTATCTGAATGAGCTATAATTTTTAAAGGTGGAAGATGGAAAATAATCTTGAAAGATGGTAAATGCGGACTGAGTTTCCCGCCATAGTTTCGCCATGTTGAACAATGAAAATTTCTAACAGGTAGAATATTCGTACACTTCACCCGTCTCAAGCAGACTTCGGCTGTTTACCGGAAAGACGCGGTGATATGCGATGGTTAGGTGTGAAAATAAACCCTGGGGCTTGTTGTCTTATCATAATCCTCATAAAACACTGGTCTTTATGGTTTAAATTGAAAAACAACTTACTATAAAGAGAGTAGCGTTTTAAAATAAGATTTCAAGCAAATCACACCGCGTAGGCGGCTATCAAAAACGCTCTGAACAATCGAAGAACGGGGATCAAAACTCGATAGGAACAGTGTTTTCGATTGCTATTTGTCGCCAGACAGACGATAATGGCAATCAAAAACTGTTTCTAACAATTTTATCTACGTTCTTCGACAGTATTAGAGTTTTCGATTGCCTCCTATCCATCGTGTGATTATGAGTCGAAAAATACATTCAGGCATACTATCGGAGTATTTAGCAGTGTAGATCAAGATAAGGACCACCATTTGATCATAGCTGATCTAGGTCCAATAGTTTTGAAAACCTTATCACCAGAAGAGACTGCATGCAACAAAATCCGGTTTTCTCACGACTAAGCCTAATTATTGGACAATTGTTTACTACATTGTCTAAACTCATATCAAAGGTTTTTCAACAATTTACTTTTTTTCGAAAAAAATGATACCAGAGTTTCAGAAAGCTTGGAACAGCTATCTACAATAAAAATGATCTAATCAAGAATAACTCTTACAAGTGTACCGCTGTCTCATTTAAGGTGTTTAAAGACCGTACACAAATAACTTACGCGTTTAATACAGATGTCCCTCGACCCCCCCCCCCCCCGCCCCCAACTATAATCAACCGCAAATACAATATCAGAGAGATTACATATTGCAAATTCTACATCGCGTTTCGGGACACTGGTTTACAGTATCAATGTACTCTGCGTTGCAATGGTGTCATATTAGATGCATATACAGACTCAAACTCTTCCGACAGGATATGCTGGAGTTACTCAGAGGAACCGTCTCATCGAGATGTTCCTTTATTCAGCAACAGCATAGTTTTATTAGTACAGTTGGTCGTTCTATCACTTTTGCTTACCGAATCGTCGCCTCTCACTAAAGCTTAATGGTTTCGGCGAGAAGACGACAGCAAAAAGCATATGCTGTGGCTACTTAAATGAATCGTATCACTGAGATGTTTCTCTTAAGTAACCACGGCATATGACTAGAAACTGATTAGAGAAACTCTGAGGGCTATTTCGGTGTTAAATTTCCAGGCGTTGAATTAACTGAGCTATATAAATGGACACAATGGTTAAAATGTACATACATGTACTGTTAGTTGATATACATGAATCGCCTTTATTTAGAAAATGTGAATCGGATTTCATTAATAAAACAATAAAATGTTCAAATGCGTTGCTTTTTTCAGACATAATCAGACCTAGTACATGTACGTGTAACTCCGAGGAACAAAAACAACTTGTGCTATAAACAAGTCAAAGTAGCTATATATACATCCATGGGATATAGACAAACAGTCGAGATCCAGATCAGATTTCGCAGAATGTGGTGTCTGATCAGGAAACCTTGGAATATATGCTTTTATATGAATCATTTTCTACTTATGCGTACAAACAGCGATGCCAATGGAGCGTCTATGTAGATGCACAAGCTTGCGTGTTTCTTAACTTTTTGCATGCGTCAAATACCCAAAACTCACATGCCAGGTTCATATACGATTTACGGCATGCACTAATTATGGAAGAAACACATTTATTTGACTTTGATATTCATCTGTGCTTGAAATTGTCCAGCAAATGTTCGAATATAAAGTTAACATCAATGAAAATATCTGATTTATCTGTAAATAGCCCCAAAACGTTAAAATGGCTATTTACAGTTGACTGTCAATAGCAATTTCAACGTTTTTTGGCTAATGACAGTTGACTGTAAATAGCCACTTTAACGTTTTTTGGCTATTGACAGTCAACTGTAAATAGCCATTTTAACGTTTTTGGGCTATTGACAGTCAACTGTAAATAGCCTCTTCCAAAAATAAAATCTATAATATTAATTAAGATGATATTATAAATTTAGATTTAATATAAAATGTTCTTTCCGATTCAATCTCTGATAAACACCCAGATGGCTTTATTAAGAAAGAATTTATCACATGACGTCCCGTAATAATAGAACCAGTATGAGTCTCTGCAAATAGCCTGATTTTCCAACTTGAGGTGAATGTTAGGAAAAATCAGTAACAATTTGCTTTTCAATAATGTGTTCATAAAATATTTAATGGTAAAATAAGTTTATTTTCAACTGTAAGCGCAATGATTTCTTTAATTTGTAAACCAAAAAATCAGCATTACTTACCTGGTATAAGAGTTTCCATAATGATCATTTTAGCATCAATCTGTCATTTACAAGTGTTTGCTTAGTCTACCAAATATTACATTGCCTTAGAGGGTGATAGTCAAAAATATCATCCAAAGAACATGATTATAAACAAAGGCACAGTTGAGGTTGATAATCATATACTGACGGACTTTAATTACGCAACACTAACTTCCCCTTTTATCTTCCAACCGACTGTTGGATGTAAACTTCATTTGCTTCAATAATGACATCATGAGTTGGCTTCTTCAGCAAACACTTAAGTTTTGATTGTACAACTAAACTGGACGACGTTATTTGCTCCGTATGAATTTAGCCATTTAAACATTTCTTAAGTAGAGGAGATTTTAAGCTATTGAATAAAAGGGTACACCCAGATAAACGTCATATACGCAAATATGCTGTATCGCAGACCTGTCAATCATTATGAGAGTGATTCCTTGATGACTAACAAAGTCCATGATACAAATTTGATGCTTCCTGTGTTTCTTGATTTAAAGAAGTAGGGAATCTTTCATTCATAACATTTGGTCACATGAAGCAGTTGACCCCTATTTCAAAACATTTACATTTTAATGCATTAAGTGCATCTTAGTTGGTTAAGTTTTCCATGTTTAACTTACAAATAAATGCTCTTTAACATACGATCGAAATTATTCTTCTGCCTTTTTTTTCGAGACATAAATTAAAGCTGTTATCCAAGTGTTGCGTTTATAAAGTCCGTCAGTATATTTCAAGGGATGATATTTTTTTACTTTCACCCTCTCAGGGATTTAATTATACCTAACATAATTCCTTTATTTGCTACCTTTACAGTGGTGTGGGAAGTTCTAAAGGGAATGCTCAAACTAATCAATGTTGTTGTATATTCTTCTGGCAATATAACACTGCCTGTGAGTTCTCATGACAGTTGTTTAAACAAATGACATTAAAACTGATTGTGATCAACATACCATAGGCAATCATTTTGCCAAATATGAACACCTCCGTCAAAAAAAGGATTGAGGAATTCTCATTACAAGCTGCAGAAAAGTTTTAAAACTGTGTGACCTTGGCCTTTGACTCCAAGGCCATATGGGCAATCTGAAACATTTGTTTTAATCTACATAAAAAAGCAATCATTTTGCTATATATAAACTCCCTCCATCAAAAATGAAAAAGGAATTTGTGTAATGATCCGTAAGACAGTTTTTAAGAATATTTGACCTTGAACTTTGACTCCAAGGCCATAGCACTGATCTGGAACTTTTGTAGTAATCTACTGACCATAGCAAATCATTGTGCCAACTATGAACACCCTCAGTCAAAAAATCATTTAAAAGGATTTCACATTTAAAGATGTAGACAGGTTTTAAAAATGTGACCTTGACCTTTAACTCCAAGGTCATATTGGTTAAGTGAAACCTTCGTTGTTATCATTGTGCTAAATATGAACACCCTCCAATCAAAAATGAAAGGGAAGTTCTGGTTACAAGCTGCAAGACAGATTTTAGTATATGTAACCTTGCCTCGATCTGAATAGCCTATTGTTATCTACACCCCATAGGCAAACATTGTGCCAAATATGAACATCCTCGGTCAAAAATTGAAGGAGGTGTTCACATTAAGAGCAAAACCAACTTACAGATGGACAGACGGGACTGATTACTTTATATCCGATTTTTTTCCAAAAAGTGTGGATTTAGTAATTTTCAATTATGCACTCTTATCTGCAGGTCTCAATTTTAATCATCCATCATGGTTCCATGATGAAACCATGGTCGTACTTGATTCATACTGTTCTGTGTGTTCAGAGTACTCCCAGAAGATGATGTGAAACAAGTGAGACAGAACATTTCGGCGTACTCCGTACTTACTCTATGAATCAAGTGCGCCAGAACATGTGCAGAGCAATAAACAAAAAAAGGCTATTTACTTCATGAACAACGAAAGAAGCAGTTCCGAGTCTGATAGCGACTCAAAACATGAAAGGGTCTTACTGGCACTATTCCTAGTAAGAGTTTCTTGTTTTAGAGCTAATATTTGTGGAAGTTTTTATTCCATTCAGCATTTCCGCCATTTTTGTTTGATCACGTGACCTCTCAACTCCGACCACACCACCTCGGACGGTGGTGTACTCGGAACAGCTTCTGCACAGCTGTTCTCTGATACTTGATTGGAATTCTGCCTGTCCAGAGTAAAAAAGCGTACTCCGAACAGGTGAATCAAGTATGACCCATGTAATGCACAATCTATCTAGTGGTTCAAGAAATGCAACATGTGCTAGCAAGTGATGGTTTAATGTCTTAAGTACAAAAGTCATAGACCTTGAAAATTGGGTAAAGGTCACTAAAACCTAATCATGCCCGAATGTAATTATAAACATCAGTGCAAATTTGGCTAAAATCAGCTGACTGGTTCATAAAACATTACATACACTCATGCTGATACTAACTGGATCTGCACCAAAACCAATATTACCATATTTGACCTCATAAGCTCACTGTGTGAAATTCTTGACCGCTTATATAAAACAGTATAGATCCAGATCAGCTGGCTTCTAATGAAGCCAGCTGATCAGGATCCTCACTGTTTTTCATCCACACAATGAATCCATATTAATTATGAAATTGCACTGTTAGTTTGATTGAAAACTAGAAGTTCATTTAGTGTAAGCCCAGTGTGCGTCTACAGTAGCATGTGTGTTTATTAGGTTGAATATGGTATGTCTCTTTCAATAGCTAGCCATAGTTGAATATGCCTAGATAAAGGAAAGCATAAATATGCCTAGATAAAGAACAGCAATTATATGCCAAGATAAAGGACAGCATGAATATGGTAGCAGGAATGTGCCTGGATAAAGGACAGTATGAAAATGTTGCAATAAAGGACAGCATGAATATGCCTAAATAAAGGACAGCATCAATATACCTAGATGAAGGACAGCTTGAATATGCCTAGATAAAGGACAGCATGAATATGCCTCAATAAAGGACAGCCTGAATATGCCTAGGATGATTTATACCTGAACAAAGGACAGCATGAAAATGCATGATTAAAGGACAGCATGAATATGCCTAGATGAATGACAGCTTGAATATGCGTATATAAAGAACAGTATGAATATGCCTAGATGAAGGACAGCTTGAATATGTCTAGACAAAGACAGCATGAATATGCCTAGATGAAGGACAGCTTTAATAAATATGCCTGGATAAAGGACAGCTTAAATATGCGTAGATAAATTAAGGAGAGCTTGAATATGTCTAGATAAAGAACAGCTTGAATATGCCCAGATAAGACAGCTTGAATATGCATACATAAAGGACAACTTGATATGCATTGATAAAGGGCAACATGAATATGCCTGGATAAAGGACAACATGAATATTCCTGGATAAATAACAGCTTGAATATGCCAAGTTAAAGAAATATGCCTAGATGTTCTTGCATATCTAGGCATTTTCATGCATGGCACTTGGAATGACTTATTTCTTTAATGACATTTGAAAACATCAAAATATGACTAAAATACGTATTTTTATTGACTAGAATCTAATCTTCTAAATACCAGAGCAGATCTTTTTTGTGAGCCACACCATGAGATAACCTGTCTTTGTCATATGATAAAAGAAAACTGACATTATACAAGAGCCCTGTAAGTCAAAGTATACAGATTAAAAATAGAAACTTTACACTTTTTAAATAGAAATTTGACCACTTTAATGCAAACTCATTACTTTTAAAAGTATGCGTATATGAAGTCCACAAGTCTGACAAGACAACCGTGCAAAAAAGTTCAAACTTGATTAACGTCGAAAAAACATCGAACTACATTTTTAAGCCTGGAAGATTTTCATTACGTGTAAGAAGGTTTTTGGCAGGTCCCCGCCCTACCAAGAGTAATACACGCGGCAAATATGTTTGGTTGCTCACGCGTTATTGCTCACAGCCATGCGAGACAGTTTCAGCAGGCAGGAATATCTACCGATGCACAGGATCAACGTGACGTTAGGAATCATCGCCAAGATAAGACAAGATGCATTGACGTAAGCGGTTCTAGCCAGCAACTCCTCAATGTATCATACCAGACAATTAAAACAAGAATCTGAACAAATGATTTTTGATGTGTGATTTTTTTTATTTTGACCCCTTACTCATTCCCAACGCTACCAGTCAAACACACTATATTGCAGCTGTGTTTCAATTACACAAATCAACTGAGAATTGAGCACCCATTAATTTGATATGATTTGTTATTACATAAGATATGTATTGGCGGAAATATTACTGATTAAATAAGTGTAAAGTTTCTATTTTTGCTCAGTATAGATTACAGGTGTTCAGCCTTTATATCACCTTCATCAGTGTAGACTTTGCATAATACCCAACACTTTATGCTAAGTTTGTAAGTGGGAACATAATTAACTTGCACACATTGACAAGCACATTGGAAATCATTATTGATCCTGATCAGCTGGCTTGATCTGGATCTACACTGTTTTCAAAACAGAATTATCAAAGCAAATAGAGTAAATGGATTGTCCTCATTAGAACGGCATTAGCGAGGCAGTTCCAATGATTCAGGCAGTTCCAATGATCTGAACAATTACCATATATGACATTACAAGCACACATGCTCATATAAGTGGGTCTGGATGGGGTATAATGATTAGTGAATAATGGCCCTTTTTTTATAATGAATAGTGAATAATGAGCAAAAAAAAAAATGAATAGTGAATAATGAGGGCCTAAAAATAATGAATAATCCTATTTTTAATGAATAGGAAAAAGAATAGTGAATAATCAGATTCTTTGCCATCTTTTTTACTTTTAATGAATAATTGGTCTAATTTTAATGAATAACCCAAAATTTTAATGAGATGAATAATGGGCTAAATTTTTAATGAATAGTGAATACCAGACCCCCCATCCAGACCCTCATATAAGCACACACTGATTTACTGTATGGATTGTTTACATTATATTACAGTAAAACCTGTGTAAAGCGGCCACTCAAAAATAGACAAAACAAAGATCTAAACGACAAATGGTAGCTTAATGAAGGTCGAAAGTATTGTAGAATGCTGGAGCATTCTGTAATACTTTTGACCTGCATTAAGTGATAATTGATCTTGAAAACCAAGTTCTGTATTTTTGAGAGTGGCCATTTTACACAGGTTTTACTGTAGTTTCTAATTTCTAGTCAATCCAGTGATGCAATTTCATTATCAATGTGGATTCATTGTGTAGATGAAAACCAGTGTAGATCCTGATGAAGCCAGCTGATCTTCATCTACACAGTTTTCAAAAGCATGGGTGAAAGTTCAAGAATTCCAAAATCCTAAACTTTCAAAATTCCAATCTTAAACCTTGAGGTATGCCCACTAACTACTCACAATTTCAAGTTTGAATGGTCAATTGTCTCTAGACAGACTGACTATAAATCAGAGAACCTATTATAATCTACCTAATTCAGCATTTTGAGGCTGACTTTCTGCGGAAAGTCAGCCTCAAAATCTTGAATTCAGGAATTATCCTGAAACCTTTACCCATGCAAAAGACTGTTTAGTATTTTGAACAAGATATGTATACAGTATGCTTATTAGATTGAATACAGTAAACCTATTATTAAGATCCGATAGGCTAGTCATTATTCCATCATACAGTAAAACCTGTGTAAAACGGCCACTCTCAAAAAAGACAGAAAATCGGTTTTCAAGACCAATTATTGCTTAATGCATGTCAAAAGTATTGCAGAATGCTCCAAGGGGAGCATTCTGCAATACTTTCGACCTTCATTAAGCTTCCATTTATCTTTAAGATCTTTGTTTTGTCTATTTTTGAGTGACCGGTTTACACAGGTTTTACTGTATATTTTATGGGGCAAATTTATTACATTTCAGAATATTATGCTGTATACATGTTTTTTTCACTGAAAATTGCTTTATCTATGCAAAAAGTGCAGATCCTAATGAGATGCCACTTTCCATGGCATCTTATCTGGGTCTACACTGTTGTCAATGTACTGTGGTACAGTAGTACCACGACCTCTAAGTAATGACCCTCGATTCACTCAATGCATTTACCGTTACAGTCGCGCTTCAAAGCGTTTTGTGGAAGTGTACCAAAGATAGATGAAAACCATTGTACACAAAAATATAAACTGATCCAGGTAATGGGTATTTTAAACAGGTATATATATACTGAGGGACTTTAAAAACGCACCATTTTACATTCTCTGTCTCTTCCACGTGATTGATTTGAGGATGTTTTCTTTATCATTTTTTATCCTCTTGCAAAATGGACCATGATTTGCCATGATTTCGATTTGCTCATGCTGTTCATTCTGACGTTATATCGACGTAAGTGTTTTTCAACAATTGTCGTCTGAGAAAAGTAAATTTGATTCAATTTGAAAACAAACACTTTTAGGTGGTAGCCAGATATCTTAACAAATGGAAAAACACAAAAGTTTTCAAAAATAATCGTTTTATTACACTCCCACTCGCAGCGTTTCTTTGCTAACGTCAGTCTTAAATTTTCAAACATCAATAACAGACGGATGACGTCCGCGCATGTCGCGATACTTTTGTCTTTTATGCAACTGATTGAGGAGTATCTGTTGGCAACAAAAAAAATTTGATTATTCCTGCTCCTTAGGATATAAACGGCCAATTACGTCAAAAATCAATGACGTCATGTAGGCGTAATGAACGTTGCCAGAGGCCTAAAACTTCATGATTTGATTTTGTCTTTCCGTTTGCTTTCAAGAACAACCATCGGTTCGAAAACTTTTTTTCGTTCATAATGGAAGGTATGGGTACTCTGTGACTTTTTGAAATTGAGTTGTCTCAGAATTATCGCGACGTCACAACAATCATAAGCCACAGCGTTTCGATTTTCTTATTGAATGCAAGCTAAATGATGGAACTTGTCAATTTTATTTTTCACATAATAAAAATATCCAATTTTCGACATAAATTAGCATTTAAGCAGGTGGTGCGTTTTTAAAGTCCTTCAGTATATATCATATAGTGCCTTTATCTGCAGTAAAATATTTACCATTATTTACCTGTTTCAATGAAAAATAGTATGTTCTATTATCATGCATCTTTGAATCGACAGTTCAAATGTAGCTTTTATTTATACTTAAGGAATAAAGAAACGCAACAAACACTTCGAGTCATTGTAAGAATACAATATGATGCAAGTTTTTAGTGCAAATGATATTTATCCATAGGAGCAAATTACAGCAGGTTCAACATAATTATCGATTATGTTATCATTCTGGCATGCCCGTAACCAGCCTGACCCCCGTAGTAAACTGCTGAAACAGGGTCAATAAAAGCAAAGTTTGAATCAAGCATCGGTTTATTGTTTTAAAAAGTCTTGGCATTGATTGCGGATCAAGGAAATGGTCAAGTGGCGACATTTCTGTAGGATTCTGAAACGGCTTAACGTCATAAACTTTAACTCTGAATACTGCGTGAAACGCGTAAACTTTCTTTTCTGCTTGAGATTTATTCATTACGATGACGTTTTGTTCAAGAATTACAACTTGAGATCTTCAGACGTTAAATAACCCCAATTCTGACGTCAAATTTCGATATCCTACGTTTTAATGGTTTCCATGATGTTAATGTGTTTTTCTAATGATAAATTGGTCCATTGACAAAGTTTAGGTTACAGTTAACAAGTTTGATGTTCACTCTCGGCATGTAATCAAATGTTTTCTCTTGCATTATGACGTGTTTTGTTTGGCTAACATCAATATAAACACCTTACCAGCGTCTTTCAACGGTATCTGAGAAGTCAGTTTATCCCAAGAAAGCATGTTCTGATGTCTCTAGGTGTATCTTATCCTGTATATTCACCAGCCACCCAAACCGGACGGCTATAAGTGACGTTTATCGTTTATTCACTACCATTGTGTATCGTGCCATTCAAGTAGCCTGTTTTGGCGCATTATTTGACGGCATTATCCTGTTATCACATTGCCACTCAGGAACTACTTTTTGTGTCGGAACTATTTTATAATCGAGTAATTAGGTAAAACCCATTGAATGATTCAGTTTATTCCGTAAATATTATGCTTTTCTATTGGATTTTCTTACAATTCACTTATGAGGCGATCCAAACAACAGGAGTATATATATATATACTCTCTCAAAGATGTGCAGCCACGTAAAGATAAGCAAATAGATATTTGTCAAAAGCGATCCAAACAACAGGAGTATATATATATAGAGAGAGAGAGATGTTCAGCAAAATGAACCATTGCCTCGCAAGGGGAAGTTTACCCGGGAAAAGGGTTTTCTTTGGGGGATTATTTAGAGAAAATGGGGCTTGGCATCTTTTGGGGTTGGTGTCTTAAAAGTTTACTTATTCAATGAACAAAGGCTTTTATGAAGACTCGATCCAAATAACAGGAGTATTAAGGCGACGAAAATTACAACGAAAGTAGACTTTGTTTAACCTACGGACTGAACTGAAAAAAATAGCAATTCTAACTTTTGCATCAGACTTATCATACCTCTCACTGACGAGGCGATCCAAATAACAGGAGTATATATAGAGAGAGAGTCTGTCATCTTAAGACTTAGCAAATTTGCGAGGAGTAACACCCTAAAACAGAAACTTAAAGTGCCTCGCCAGGGGAAGTTTCCCTGGGAAAAGGGTTTCTTTGGGGGTTAATTCAGAGAAAATGGGGCTTGGCATCTTTTGGGGTTAGTTTCTTAAAAAGTTTTATTTATTAAACCAACATAAGGCTTCAGTGAAGAAGCGATCCAAACAACAGGAGTATTAAGGTGACGAATATAATAAACTTTCTCTAATTTCAAACAAATTCAGCTGATTATGAAATGGCGCTACTCCACCGTTTCGTCTCAGTATTTGAGTTTAAAATGGATTTAGTCGAGTTAGTCTGTTAACATATAAAGCCATGATAAATATTTACGGAATAAACATCATACCTGACCTTCTGGACATGTATTTGATGGAAAATGCTGATACACATTGAAAGTTGACCAAAAACCGATCCGAACAACAGGAGTATTAAGGCGACGAATATGATAAACATTCTCTAATTTTAAACAAATTCAGCCGATTATGAAATGGCGGTAGATCTAGTGCCGCTGTTTTGTCTTTATATATTCAAGTTGAAAAGTCAAGTATAACTGGATTTAGTCCGTAACATACGAAGCTATGATAAATATTCACGGAATAAACATCATACCAGACCTCTTGGGCATGCATTTGATGGAAAAATACTGATACACATTGAAAGTTGACCCAATTCGTCGCCTTAATACTCCTGTTGTTTGGATCGGTCTTGAAACGATCATTATTTTAAGACACTAACTCTAAACAATTATATCAGCTAATTGTATGCAACATATCCATCAAAGAAACCCTTTCCTGAGGGAAACTTCCCCCGATAGGCAGAATTTGTTGAATGCTTGATCTCGTGTAGTCAATTTCAGATCGCCCGCCAGCATATGCAAATTTGATGTTTACTACACAAATTGATATTATTGCGCAAAAAAGTAGTTCCGGTCAATCTGTGTTTTACGTCTGAGACAGCATCCATGATTTAGACAAATATTTGTTTGGATCGCGATCCAAACAACAGGATAATGCCTATTTGACTGCATTACAAATATATTTGAATGTTTGTTTGATTTGCAGACTGTCGAGTCCACGTCAAATAACCAAACATGGTAAAGACGGGGTTTCCTAAGATTTATTCTGACGTAAACGTCACATTTTACGTTTTCATATGTTTTCATCTTGTAGCATAAAATGTAGCGTTAAAATGACATTTTGGTATTTCATCACATGCTATAAATACTCAATAAGAAATTTTCAAAAGAGATTTCACCAAAACGTCATTTAAAAACGCAAAAATTAAATTTTTGTCTGTTGCGTTTCTTTATTCCTTAAGTATATTTACTCTTTGTAAACTGGTAACTCCTAAATGTGTATTTGGCAATCAGTGAAGTCCAAGATGAATTGTTGCATAATGTAGCATTTCATCAGGGTCTACACTGTTTGCTAGGACAAAAACCATTTTCAGAGAGAAAAATACAATATCATTTGGAAATTATAACCTGCAACCCCTTGATGTATACAATGGACCATCCGAAATCTATTCATCTTTTGCTGAGAAAATCCATTTGTATACATGTATAAACATGGGTGAAAGTTCAAAATTTCCAAAATCCTGAACTTTTGAAACTCCAAAACTTGCAGTATGCCCAGTAAATATTCTAATATTCAAGTTTAAATGATCAGTTGTCTTCAGACAGACTGTATATAAGTAGGAAAACCTATTATAATCTCCCAAATTCAGCATTTTGAGGCTGACTTTCAATTGAAAGTCAGCCTCAAAATCCTGAATTAAGGAATAATCCTGAACTTTCACCAATGTATTAAGGGTTAAACCCATACACTGTTATGAAGAGAAGTGCTATGAGAGCGGGATCGGCCTAAAGTTTTTGAAAATGTTTGTTCTACATCTGGTTTGTTCATTCTAGATTTCCTGTACCCACTTGATATAGTGTGGTACCCTTGTGGAACAATTCTGTGGTAGCCACCAGGTGCTCTCTGGGACAGAGCATACCGAAGGTTCTCATAGTGTCGCCTACCACTAGGTATGCCAGATGACCTGCCCCTGGGTATATCAATCAAACTTCTGACCCATCCCCTTTGGCCCCTGTCCGGGTGATCAATGTGAACAATAGGGACCCTGGAGTAAGGGTACCCCTTTGGTTCTCTCCTTGGCAGGCTGTTAACGTAACTCACAACATCAGGCATGCTTCTGTAGTGACGTGAAGATAACATCCTCACTAAATCCTTATTTCCACGTGGTCTTCTCTTTCTTTCAATCAGTTCATCATCAGAGTGATGTTTGTTCATCCTCTGCTTGTGATTTTTGCTAGTTTTTCTGTGTCTTTCCTTTCTTGCTCCTGAACTTAGATCTAAGTATCCTAAATCTTTATTGTTAGCACCATGTCTATTCTGAAACCGTACTTCTTTCAAGATTTTCTCGTACTTCTTCAAATCTGATTCTAACTTCTTTATCTTCTGTTTCTTCCGTTCATTACTTCTCTCCTTCTCAGCCTTCTTTTTCTCTGGCTTTACTTCTTCTACCTTTTCAATGACATCAGGTTCAAAATGATCCACCATTGGATTCTCGAATTCCACATCAATAAGTGTATCAGATGGGGAACTGTACAAGTAGTTTTCTCTTAATGTCATTGCTGTTTTAGTCAAATCTTCTGATTTTGCCTTTGGCACAGTCCCATTAACTGCTTTAAATCCAACAAGATCTGCTTTCGATGTTTCTTTACCACTTACTTTCTTCTTTCTATACCTGAACCACAAGTGACATACAGTCGCTATGACAATTGCCAGAACAATAGCACCTCCACCTGTTGCAGAAAGTACAACGACATAAAACATGTACTGGTTGCATTCAAATGTTCTAACACTAAAGTTAAAGAGCGATTTTCCATTTCTATATCCTGGAAGAAAACATCTATATCCGGAGTTGTCTTTTCCTTTTATATTGATGGATGTTTTGTGTGCCCATGATTGTAGTGGCAGGAGTTCACAGTCACACTGTAATGGGTTATGCGAGAAATCCACCGATTCCAGCTTTCTCAGTGAAGAAAACAGATAAGGACTCAGAATTCTTAACTGGTTATTTCCCATTCTAATACTAACAAGCTCATAGCTGTTAATGAAAGGCATTGTTGAAACATTCATGTCCGAAAACTTGTTATAACTTATGTCTATAGCTTTAAGCTTTGAGAGAGGTCTTACAATTTCATGTAACAATGCTGGGTCACTTAAATGATTCCCTCTGAGGTTTAGTTCAGTAAGGTTACCAACATGAGAGAAGACATCTTTGTCAACTGAAGAAATGTTGTTGTCATTCAAGTATAACTCTTGTAAGGAATCCAGAGCGTGGAATGCTTGTATTTCAACAATGGATATCATGTTGTGACTTAAATCAACCTCTTTCACATCATGCCAACCAAAATGTCTCACTATTGTTACATTATTAAATGATATGTCAAGATACTTAGGGCAATTTGGAACAAATGCTTGGTGATTTATGGCATCAATCTTATTTCTGTCAAACTTGACCTGTTCAATATTTGGTGAGTCTCTGAACATAAAAGCCACCAGAGTTGTCAGTTTGTTCTTACTCAGGTCCAACTTCTCTAAACTTTCAAGGCCATACAATGGTTCATTACTATTTAATGTCTGTATCTTGTTACTTGCTAAGTTCATTGCTTTTAGCTTTCTGAGCTCCCTGGCAATTGTAAAAGACTCAAACTGGTTGTAACTCAAATCTACATCTTTCAATTTAACAGCAGTACTAATGTCAAGCCCACTTTCTGAACCAAGCTGATTATGTGACAGTAGTAAACTTTCCATATTTATAAGAATATTTTTGAAACTTTCACTAATTGTAGATATTCTATTATAGGAAATATCGAGGAACTGTAAATTGTTATGTGGTGCAAAGGTCCCACTTAAGCTGGAAATGTTGTTACGGCTGAGACTAAGTCGTTTCAGAGTAAGGTAACTTAAAGCAGCTTCGTCTATTTCATTGAAACCATTTCCATCTAAGTAGAGCTCTTCTATTGCCAATGGTCCAAGATTCTCTGAAGTAAAGTCAGTGCCATTAATCTTGTATGACAAGTTTGTGTAAGATAAGTCCAGTTTTCTCAGACTTACTTCTTGAGCAGCACTTATAAACATTGTCAAGTTTGTTAGTTCAAGGTTCACATTATGTGATAGATCTAGAGTTTCCAAATTTTTCACATTATTTATCGCCTCTGGATCAAGCACTCTTAGATTACAATTAGAAAAGTTTAAAACCTTTGCAACTCTGCTTTCCCATCCAGTCATAATGTCAAGGTCATCTCCACTAATAAATCCAAAGTTATTACCTGAGAAATCCATAATTTTGAGCTTTCTAGTCACTTGAAATCTTACGCCAAGTTTGGCAAACACAAGATTATTGTAACTTATATTGAATAGATGGAGATTGGATAGAAATCTAACAGATGCATCAGGTATAAACCTAAACAAATTATGGCTCAAGTCCAAATATTCCAACTTCCGACAATCCTGAAATATATCATCATTTATGTTCGTTAACAGGTTTCCTCTCAGGTTTAATCTTTTTAACTGCTCCATGTACCGAAACACTCCACTTTGTATAGAAATGACTTTACTGTAGGACAAATCCAACTCTACAAGATTTGTCAATCTATTTATGGTATTGTTTAAGATTGGTCCAATGTAATCCTTTCTGAGGTAGAGTTTGTGTACTCTTGAAGGCAGAATAAGCGGTCTTGATTTAGTAAGATTACATGTGATAGTTGTAAAGGCTTCAGCACAGTCACACAACTCAGGACAAACAAAGTCAGCTGGAGTTGTCTCACTCCTGCATCCTTGTAACAGGAATACCATGAAGAAGATTGCAAATAAGCACTGCAGAATCATTCTGACAAAATTCTGAATATTGGACTGTTAACTTCAAAAGTCTAAGATAAGAATTATTGGATCCAGAGTCATAATCTTTCGGAGGCGCTCAGTATTTTTTTTTGCTGTCAATTAGTTTGTATGGGCGATGTTATAGGAGCTAGACTTATATAACACATTTGAGCCAGGCATATCTCTTTGTATGCTGGGTAATTTTTCATGTTTTTGTTGTTGTCTGCTGACTTTTTAAATAAAAAAAACTTTTCCTAACAATTCTTTCAGGAATGCTATCAGAGCGTCAAATGGTTTACTAATGTTCTTTCTGTCTTGATCTGGCTCTAAACTGTTTGCAAGGTAATCAGCACAAAAGTCGCTGCTAGCCAGGAAAGAGATATGCAAGCAAAAGATAATGGCTCAGACGAGACTACATGAAGGAGCAGTCTCATTAGAGTCTTTGCTGCTTGCTCACACTCAGTAAATTAACTCTTTGCCTACTGGATAATTTTGCATGCTTTTTGTCGTCTTGCTGATCTTTTTTAAAAATCAACTTTTTCAAAAAATTCTTTCAGGAGTACAATCAGAGTGTCAAGCAGTTTGGATCCAAACCAGGTCCAACATTTTGTCGGGCCTGATCTCGACCCAATATGATTGCAAAAGTTATCAGCAGACGATACTAGTAGGCAAAGAGTTATTTATCTCAGACTAAATATTAAACACCCAAGACTAGAAATGTGTCCATAGGACACGGATGCCCCAGCTATTGCCAAATTCGCATAAATAGGGAATTTTCATTAACAAAGGGCAATAACTCCTGAAGGCATGATGGGATATGGGCCATTCTGAAACTTGAAGACATTATGGTTCTTAATTATGTGACCAAGTTTCATAGAATTATAATCAAAACTATTCATCTTAGAGAGCAGATGTCGTTTCAACCGACAATTTTTCATGAACTAAGGGCAATAACTCCTTAAAGCATGGCCCCATATAGAACATTATCAAACTTGAAGAAGACATCATGGTACTAAACAATGTGACAAAGTTTCAAAAAATTCTGATCAAAAATATTCGACTTAGAGTGCGGACATCATTTAAAACGGTGAATTTTCATAAACAAAGGGCCATAACTGCTGAAAGCATGGTGCCATATGGACCATTATCGAACTTGAAAAAAATATCATGGTACTAAACAATGTGACCAAGTTTCATAAAATTCTGACAAAAGTATTCGACTTAGAGAGCGGACATCATTTAAAATGGTGCATTTTCATAAACAAAGGGCCATAACTCTTGAAAGCATGGTGCGATATGGACCATTATCGAACTTGAAGAAGACATCATGGTACTAAACAATGTGACCAAGTTTCATAAAATTCTGATCAAAAGTATTCGACTTAGAGAGCGGACATCATTTAAAATGGTGCATTTTCATAAACAAAGGGCCATAACTCTTGAAAGTATGGTGCGATATGGACCATTATCGAACTTGAAGAAGACATCATGGTACTTAACAATATGACCAAGTTTCATAAAATTCTGATCAAAAATATTCGAGTTAGAGAGCGGACATCGTTTAAAACGGTGAATTTTCATAAACAAAGGGCCATAACTACTGAAAGCCTGGTGTGATATGGACCATTATCGAACTTAGAGAAGACATTATGGTACTAAACAATGTGACCACGTTTCATAAAATTCTGATAAAAAATATTCGAGTTAGAGAGCGGACGTCGTTTAAAACGGTGAATTTTCATAAACAAAGGGCCATAACTCTAAAAGGCCTGGTGCGATATGGACCATTATCGAACTTGAAGTAGACATTATGGTACATAACAATGTGACCAAGTTTCATAAAATTCTGATGAAAAATATTCGAGTTAGACAGCGGACGTCGTTGGGACAGACGTACGTAATTACGTACGTACGTACATAAAGTACGCACTGACGGACAGGAGTAACACTTAATGCCCCGGCCATTATGATGGCGGGGGCATAACGAGTTCAACAATGCAACCGCTTTCAAGCGCCCATTGTATTGATGTCAGGCTTTACACATTAGGAATAAAGATAGGTACCAATTAACAAGCGCTCAATGAGCTCTCGCATTGTTGAACTCACCTCCAGTGTGCACTTATAACCCTTAAAGCACCAATCACGACTGCAGCAGACAACAAATTTTGCGACATCTTTCTTAATTTTCGAAAAAAATAGACAATTCTAATACAATATCATGTATTATTTGTTATTTTTGAAAAAGCATCAAAATTTGAAATTGTCGTCTGCTGCAAATTATAGATGGCGCTTTATGGATTAAGTCTTTACCTGCTAATGCTGTCTGCTGATAAGCTTTGCAAACAGTTAGGACCCAGTCAGGCCCTACAAAATGTCGGGCCTTAACTGGCTCCAAACTGATTGAAACTTTGATGGTATTTCTGAAAGAGTTTATTGAAAGTCAGTTTTGAAATATAAAATCAACAGAGGACAAAAATCATGAAGCAAAGAATTAAGCAAATTGCCAATTGCAAACATCGGCTCTTGGTAATAGTCAAATACGACAGAATTATTGGCCAAATTAACTTTGCTAGCCATGCAACTATTGATAATATTTGCGAAAAAAAAGGTTTGGATCCAGAATAGGTTTGACCAAATGAATGGCTGCCCTGATCTGGATCCAAAATATTTGACTCTCTGGTGGTATTCCTGAAGAATTTCCTTTTTTGAAAAAGTTAATTTAAAAAAAGTTTGCAGACAACAAAATTACCCAGCGTGCAAAAGGTTGATAAAAAACCTGATAGCAAAACTCTTATATTAAAACTCTTATTCGAGTAATTATGATATCCAATTATGAATAATTTTCACAAAAATGAAATTTTGAAATCCACTCATTTTAATTGAAGACTTTCATAAAGTATAGACTTTTACTAATGAAAAACAGTTTAATAATTACAAAATCACAGAAGATTTTATATTTCCAACTTTTCCAAATACAAAATGCACAACTATAATTATATCCATGGTAATATTGCTCTATCATAAAGTACATAAAATAGGGTCTGTTGTTTCTCCAACCCTTTATTGAAATGACAAGAAACCACTAATATCTAATTGTTTCATTATCTTAACCCATAAAGAGCCACCTACAATTTGCAGTAGACGACAATTTCAAAATTTTCAAAAATAATAACTAATAAGGAATGATATTTCATGAGAATCGTCTGCTGGCAGATGGTTCTAATGAAATAGCATTCCTTATTTCTTACAAAAATTAGGAAAGATGTTGCAAAATTTGTTGTCTGCTGCAGTTGTGATTGGCACTTTAAGGGTTAATCCTTGTCATACTGTATATATTTATGCACTACATCCCTCCGAAATCTTCATTTGGGCAGCATTCCAGTTAAAAGCACACATTTACAATCAGAGGGGAAAAAGTGTGGATCCTGATCAGATGGCTTCATCAGAAGCCAGCTGATCTGGATCTAGAGTGTGTTTTCATCAAAGGATAAATCTGGTTCAGCAGGACAATGGTTAATTAATCTTTGCCCAGCTGAATAAAATGTGCTGCTATGTCAGTCATAATAGGCTCAGATAAGCAAACATTAAAAACTTAAAATTACAAATATTTTCTTACCCATTAGTCTAAACATATGTTTTAGGTGCTCAAAAGAACCGTCTCAATGAGACGGTTCTTTTGAGTACCCACAACATATGTTTTGGTTCCAAAATTAGAAATTTCAATTAATCACCATCACCCTTTATCTGGAAATCTGAAGTACATTATTCTAATGCAGGCAGAGTATATAGCACAACTGATCTGGGTCTGCACCATTTATAAAAGTACCATTGAGTGGCATTCGGTCATGTAACTTTGCATGGTCAGATTTTTTTTTTATTTAACTTTTTCATCCCCCGACCCCCCCCCCCCCCCCCCCCCCCCCACCCCCCCACCCTTTCCCCAAAAAATTCAGGGATACTATCAGAGTATCAAACAGAGTGGATCCAGATCAGGACTGAGTCAAATCTGTTCACAAACTTTATCAGCAGGTGAATGTTTCCACTCGCAGGGAAAGAGTTTTATAGTCCCTTAGCCAGCTTCTTTTTTGTCTTATTTTCTTACTGCAATAAAAATATTAAAGGATTATTGCTACCCTGGCCTGGCATGCTCTTCCTTTAAATGACCTATAACTTCATATGAACCCTCACAGAACCCCCACTACATATTCTTTTGTTATTACAAGAGATTCACAGGAGGAACAGAAAACAGTGTAGTTTCACCTAAATCAGCTCCCTGATCAGCTTCATTCTGAATCAGCCTTTAGTTTCAGCCTCACAAAGGTTAACAGGTTTATTGTGCTTATCAAGCACCAACCAAGCCTAAAAGATAACATAATTTAGTTTGACCAATACCACAACCCTGAAAGATATTTTTATACCAGGTAGTTCAAAATGTTTACAGAATGTTTTTCAATCCAAACATCAATTCCACTTTACCTTCAGTCTGCCTATACCTTTCATTTCCATACTGTATATGACAGTTTTCATACAATATTAACAGGTTTCCATATCATATTTGACAGGTTTCCATACCATATTTGACAGGTTTCCATAGTGTATTTGACAGTAGCCAAACCATATTTAAAAGGTTTCCATACCATATTTGACAGATTTCCATACCATATGTGAGGTTTCCATACCATATTTGACAGGTTTCCATAGTGTATTTGACAGGTTTCCATACCATATTTGAGAGGTTTCCATACTGTATTTGACAGGTTACCGACAGGTTTCCATACCATATTTGAGAGGTTTCCATACTGTATTTGACAGGTTTCCATAGTGTATTTGACAGTAGCCATACCATATTTAAAAGGTTTCCATACCATATTTGACAGATTTCCATACCATATGACAGGTTTCCATTCCATATTTGAAAGGTATCCATTCCATTTTTGAAAGGTTTCCATACTTTACCTGGCAGGTTTCATAACATAAACTTTATTTGAACGGTTTCCATACCATATTTGACCATGATCCATACCATATTTGAGAGGTTTCCATACCGTATTTGACAGGTTTCCATACCATATTTGAGAATGTTCCATACCATATTTGACAGATTTCCATACCATATTTGACAGGTTTCCATACTATATTTCAGAATGTTCCATACCATATTTTGACAGGTTTCTGTACCATATTTGGCAGGTTTCCATACAATATTTGACAGGTTTCCATATCATTTTTACAGGCTTCCATATATTGACAGGTTACCACACCCTATTTGACAGGTTTCCACACTGTATTGACAGGTTTCCACACATACTTGTCGGTTTCCATGGCATATTCAACAGATTTCCATCCCAATACCATATTTGACAGATTTCCACACCATATTCAACAGGTTTCCATACCATATTTGACAGGCTTTCATACTATATTTGACAGGTTTCCATAATGTATTTGACAGGCTTCCATACCATATTCAACAGGTTTTCATGCCATATTTGACAGGTTTTCATGCCATATTTGACAGGTTTTCATAGATGCCATATTCAACAGGTTTTCATGCCATATTTGACAGGTTTTCATGCCATATTTGACAGGTTTTCATAGATGCCATATTCAACAGGTTTTCATGCCATATTTGACAGGTTTTTATGCCATATTTGACAGGTTTCCATGCCATATTTGGCCCATAGTAAGCACATACAGAGTTATTGGATATTATGAATAACATGGGCTAACATACATAAATGATCAAGATGAAGTGGCATTTCATCAGTTTCTGCACTGTTTGCTTATACAAAAACGACATTCACATGCAAAGGAAACAATTTGCATGTTATTTTAAATGTCAACCTATGACCCCTAAAATGTATAATGGAACATCCAAACTCTATTTGATGGAAAGAAAGTCAACAAAGGGTTGAAAAGGACAAAGGTGCCTTTATCTTGTGACACGGCTCACACATGCACTTCTACAATAGCCTGATAGTAGCCTGATAAGAAATCCCAAAAGAGGGTGTGACTGTCAATCTATAATTAGTAATCAACCAACATCTAGGGAACATTTAGGTGAATTAATTAGATACTTAATTAGCCACAAATTAATGCTAGTTTGTACCTGTTCTCCAAAATGAAATTTATCCTGTCCAAAACCCTTAACCCTTAAAGCGCCACCTATAATTTGCAGCGGACGACAATTTCAAATTTTGCCGCTTTTTTAAGATAACAAATAAGGCATGATATTTCATGAGAATCGTCTGCTGGCAGACGATTCTCATGAAATATCATTCCTTATTTTCGTTGAAAACTAGGAAAGGAGTCTCAAAATTTGTCGTCTGCTGCAGTTGTGATCGGCCCTTTAAGGGTTAAAGCCCCAGTCAGAACTGCAACAAGTGACAAAGAGTCGTCTTTATGGTGAATAGTTTGATATTTCGAGTGAATTGTCTCACATGATATAAAAAAAGAAAAATCATTTTCAATGTCCTCTGCTGCAAATTACAAATGGGCCTCGACGCGACAAAACCTGTCTTCGGGGTTTCTGAAAACTGAAAAGTGATACTCAAACCAGTCTCCAAGCTAGAAAATTGAAATTTCATTTGTAGCATGTCTAGATATGATACTTTCCAATAAGCGAATAACAATGGCGCTGATCAGACTGCGCAGATGCGCAGGCTGGTCTGCACAATTGTTGTTCGCAAAAAACGAAGACAGGTTTTCTCGCGTCAAGGCCCAAATGGTATTTTAATCTTTTCTATTTAGTGTCATCTGCTGATATAATCTTTGGAATCAGTATTGGACCCAGATGAGGCCCAATTAAAAGTCTGGCCTGATCTGGGTCCAAACTTTTGGGCCTGATCTGTGTCCAAACTGCTTGACATTCTGATGGTGGTAGACAAGAAGATTTTGAATGAATTCAGCATCACACCGGGTAAGCGGCAATCAAAAAACGCTATCAACAATTCAGGAACACGGATAAAAAAATCGATAGAACAGTGTTTTTGATTGCCATTTGTCACCAGTATGGCGACACATGGCAATCAAAAACTCTGTTTCTTATGATTTTTGATCTACACTCCTGGATAGTATTGGTGTTTTCGATTGCCACCTCCCCGGTGTGAGCATGCAATTGAAATCTTTGAACAGCATTGAAAGAGGACCATCCAAGGATCATTCCTGTGAAGTTTGGTGAAATTCTACCTTGTGGTTTAGGAGGAGATGAGGTCTAAAACAAAATTTTTTGGTTTAAGGACAGATGACGAACAACGGACATCAAGGGATCACAAATGCTCTTGAGCTAAAATCAGAAAAAAATACCCAGCATGCAATGAGTTAAAAAGCTTGAATCGTATTTTGGTGTGTTGAAGCTGTACGTTCAAATTGTACCTAAAGAGCAGAGTTGTACGCACATGCGTTAAATGCATACACATAGTTAGGCCCTTGGTCCCTGGTGAGTCTTGAACTAGCAACCCTTTGATCCCCAGTCTTATGCTCTACTAACTGAGCCACAAGACTCCTTTCTTCCTGTTTCATTCCACTCTATGTTTAATAATGTAGCCCAAATATTATTTATCAGCAAGATAATACTGCAAAAGGATTCAAAGTTACCCTGGGTTAACATATTTGTAGAGATTGGCAACAACCCCCCCCCCCCCCCCCCCCAATCTAACTTTATTCCATTCCAAAACACACTCCAAAATGCCACTCCATGACTCCGCTCCACAACTCAACTCCATGACTCCACTCACTAAATTACACAGTGCCCTCGCCAAGACCTTATCAAATGAGCCATGGCATGAGATTTCCAACAACCAGCAAAGCCTCAGATCAGCCAGTGCATACACGCAGTCTGATCAGAGCCTTTGCTAGTCGATTGAGTATTCTATGATTGTTAAGCTACTGACTGAACACCATTGGAGTTTCTACTGCAGTGGCTCATCGAAGTCTACACTTGTCAAACTGCCACTTTGCTGGAAATCACATGTCACGGCTCAACTTAACAAGTTGTGTTATTTCTGGTATATCTTGCAATTATGGTATCAGAATGGGACTTATCTGCTTGTCTAGTCCTTTATCAGGGTAACCCAAAGAAATAAAGGTGAACTCAAATGGCTGTTAATATCAATTACAACAGACAAGACCTAGCTGGCATAATGCAATATATGGGCCCCTGTCTTTAGGGTTTCTGACAAGATGAAATTCAAACCATCCTGCTCAGCTACAGAGACTAGCTAGAAAATTCAATCTTTGCTTGTGGCAAGTCTAGATATGATACTTTCCAATTAGCGAATAATAAAGGCGCTGATCAGACTGCGCTTATGCGCAGGCTCGTCTGCGCCTTTGTTGTTTGCAAACACCCGAAGATAGGTTTTCTTGCGTCACCGTCCATATGGCATCTACCAAATTTTCCTTTCCAAGTATAAGCTTTTTAAAAAGCTTGCCATCTTTCAGCACTTAACTACTTAACTTAAGTGTTTTTTTTTCTTCTAAGCGAAATTTCAGTAGCTGTTTCAAATGGAAGTAATGACACATCCACCTCATCGCCATCTCCGTGAGTGGAGATGGCGATGAACTGGGTGTGTCATTTTAGTGTTGTGACACCATGATACAATATTCTCAGAAAGGGCTATCTCATGCTACACCACTAAGCCGGTGAAACCATACAGGCTGCAAACTAAGTTGATTATAATTGCCATCCTTCAAGATGATGGTAATAACTAGAGGCCCTTGTGGGTTATAGAATTCAGGGGACAAAACTATTTAAATATTGCACTTGTCCTGCAGGACGAGTGACTTACCACTTTCACTTGTCCTGCAAACACATGTACTTGTCCTTTAAAAGCATATGCAATAAAGAACATAAGGGAGTAATATGTAATATGACTTCCTCAAGTAGTTCTTCCCAAAGCACTCGTCCTATAGGACGAGTGCTTTGGGAAGAAATACTCATCCTTTCTAGATTTCACTCGTAATTACGAGCGGAAGAGTGTAATTTTCGTCCCCTGGAATTACTCACCTGCACTGTAGACCACTGTAAAAAATTTGGTGGCAGCTGAACTGCCACTGATTTTGGTGCATCTGTTCAACTGCTTTAAAAGTTATGTACTGTTCGATGGTATTGATCCGGAGAATAACTACATCAATAACAGGTAGAAATGTTTCAACATTTATCACCAGAGAAATGTTTTTTTTTTTTTTTTTTTTTTTTTTTTTTTTTTTTTTTTTAACCTTTAGCACTTTATTCTCCCCGTCAACTGGTATACAAAGGGTCGGGGAGGGCCATCCCTCTGCATACCTTACAAACTACAAGATTTTTATTGATATAATTTGTTATCTTGCTCACACCTTTCATGCGCCACTCGTACCTTTATGAATATCTGGTGTGTGTTGAAGGGCAATAAAGGTTAAAGCGGCTTAGCCAAGTTGAAGTGGACACGTGTGTTTCACAATGGTAAATTTCAGGATTGCATCAATCTTCAAACTTGTTGAAATATGGCAGCTATGACCTTTGTGCATATTATTCCGAAGCCGTTCCTATAGTGCAGCCCATCACATGATATGTGAAAGCTTAAATTGTCCACATTAACTTGGCTAAGCCAAATAAACTATATAAATGAGCATACAATCGAAATATCAGTGTATCCACCCTTTGTATCCAAACTTGCTGGTCAAGTCAAACAGTACAGACCCATACCAGATTTCCATATGAAGTAACATGCTTAAGGTCTGCACTGCATTTTATTATGCTTCTGCATTTCTTTCTCCCTGTTAAGGGTCAGCCAATTCTATATGTCTGGATACTTAGGGTAAATATCAGCCTTAACCCCTAAAGCGCCAAAAAAAATGCATCTGAAAATGTCGTCTGCTGAAGTCATCTGCTGCAAATAATTGTCTAACATTATTGACAAATTAAGTCAAGAAGCAAACGAGAAAAACTTTATCCTATAGGAGCAGCCTGATCTGGGTCCACACTGTTTGCCATAGAGGCTTCTTAATCATTTCAGCAGACGAGAAAAGCAGACGACTTTTGTTGCGATTGGCGCATTAAGGGTTAACATCTGATGACAGGAGTATCAAATGAAAAAGGTTACATTTATAGAGGAAAATAAAACAGAAAAAAAAATGGTCTCAAACACTTAACCCTTCTCCCAGCATGGCAGCATCATTTATTGTCCATTTTATAATAAATTTGTTTTTTAGGAATCTGCTTATGTCAAGGGTTACCGTATGTTATATAGCTCATATCATCGTATCTATCACGTCTTTATACTTGGTCCATGCATTTTCAAATTTATCTAAATTGCCATTTCTTGTTGCTGTGTGCTGCATCAGCTTATAAAAATATTTTACCTTATTTTGCAGTGCTGCTACAGATAGGGGGTGGTCAAGGCGTTTGGTAGCGTATATATAGTACTTGACAATAATAAAAATATGTAAGTCTGCTGATGAGTATGTGTTCCCTATGTTAAATATAAACAATTCTTCAACAAATGTCAGATTAACATTGTTATTAAGGAGCCATCTTTTGAAGTCTTTAAGGAGATTTTTAGTTTCTTGGCATTCCCAGAGCATATGTTTTATTGTTTCTTCCTCTTGACAAAAGTTACATCTTGGGCTAGGTACATATTTCATGTTATATAGATATTTTTTAGTTGGTAGAATTCGGTGGTTTATTCTTGTTTGGAACCATTGCATTTTTGTTCCTAAAGATAGTTTGAAAGGAAAAGAATAGATTGCTTTCCATGTTTCATCTTCCATATTGTAAACACTATTTCATTTATGCTGGGAAGTTGGTTTATCTGTATTCTTGTTTAGAATCATATAAAAGTCTCTCCCTCCCTTCTTTGATTTTATAAGAAGGAGTATATTTGCAGGCAGCAATGGTGCAAGTAGTTTTTTAGAAAAGCTTGTTATTTTATGGGTTCCTGCATACGCCATTATTGCTTGCTTTAGTCCTTGAAATTGAACAAAATTTGTTTTTATGTTGTAAATACGTTCAAATTCTTCTTGCAAAAGAAAGGCACCTGTTTCATGTATCAGATCATTAATGTTCCTAACTCCTTTCTGGTCCCATTCTTTTATGTATATTGGTTTGTTGCCGATTGTTATCTTATTGTTATAGAAAATTGTACTTGAGAGAATAAAGTGTTCGGTATCTTCGCCAATAAGTTGGAGTATTTCTGAGTATGCACTAAGTACATCAAACCAAAATCTATTATTTATCTTTTTTTTAGTAGAATCAGTGTAACATTTTCCAAATACTAATAACTCCTTAAAGTTTATTGTAGTGCTTATGACAGATTGCCAAGGACTATTGGATATAATGACTCTTCTTAACCAAGTTAATTTCATACTATTTATAAATGCTTTGAGATTTACCATTTTAAGACCACCTTCACAATACTGTTTTATAACAACATTTTGTTTAATTTTGGCAGGGCCATCCCACAAAAATTCAAAAAATATATTATTTAACTCCTTAATTGTTTGTTCATCTGGATTTGGTATTGAAATAAATAAATGATTTAACATAGGGAGTAGAAGTGTTTTTATAACTGTTATCTTACCCAATGGGGTAAGATATCGTCTGTTCCAGAGTTTAATCAAAGATCTGATTTTTTGTACTTTTTCTTTGAAGTTTATCTGTTGCATTTTGTCTAAGTCAATATGAAAATTTATCCCTAGAAGTTTAAAGTCAGTTTTACCCCATGATAACTTCCACCTTGTTTTGATGGATGCAGTACTATATTTCTTAATCCCTATCCATACAGCATGAGTTTTTTCAAAGTTGACTTTCAGACCTGAAAAATGTGAATAATCATACAATACATCAAGTGTTGCATTTAAAGATTTGCTTGTTCCATCTAAAAGAAATAATGTGTCGTCAGCGTATTGAGATAATTTATGTTCCTTGTCATTTATAATTATGCCACTTATGTTTATGTTATTTCTGATCATTATGCCTAGAATCTCAGCACAGAGAGTAAATAGAAAAGTTGACACGGGATCACCCTGGCGACAGCCGCGACCAATATTGAAAAAAGATGACAAGTTGCCGCATTGGTTCACACTTAGCTTTATATGTTGTTAAATGTTTTTATCCAAGAGATGATAGAGTTACCAAAGCCAAAAAATTCCATAACTTTATATATAAATGGCCAAGACACAGAGTCAAAAGCCTTTTCAAAATCTACAGAAAGCAGTAATCCTGGTATATTGTTTTCCTCAGTGTATTGCATAATGTCGTAGATTAATCTAGTATTTTCTCCTATATATCTCCCCGCAATGAATCCTGTTTGATCACTGTGTATCAGTTTTTGTAGAGTACTCTTAATTCTGGCTGCAATGACTCAAGAAGCTATTTTATATACACAATTGAGTAAGGATATTGGTCTAAAATTTTTAACAAAGTGGCGAGGCTTGTTATCTTTTGGTATGCATGTAATTATTCCTTCCCTTTGAGTTATTGATAGTTCCCCCTTTGAAAAACCATAATTAATAGAACGCACTACAAAATGACCCATCTTTTTCCAAAATATTTTAAAAAATTCAGCAGTGAAACCATCTGATCCTGGGCTCCGATTATTTGACATGGCTTTGAGAATTAATGAAGCTTCACGATATGTTATTGGACCTTCTAATGAATCTGATTCATCTTTATTTAATCTTTTAATATCAGTGTTTCTAAATAATTCAAACAAATCAATATCTTCAAGTTGGCTGTCTTTGCTAGCGTAGAGGTCTTCATAGAATCTCTTTGTTTCATTTAAAATGTCGAACTGGTCAGTTATTATTTTCCCATCATTTGTTTCTAATTTTGATACAATTTTACTTGTGTAGTTGTACTTTTCAAGGTTACAGAAAAAGTTAGTTGGTTTTTCATCGTCTTCAATAATCTTGGCTCTTGCTCTTACCAGGACTCCTTCCATTTTATTTTTTCTTATTCTGTATAGTTCTTCTTTTAGATTCTCAATTTCATTGAGGTTTGTATCTGTCAAGTTACTTTCTAGAGATTCTATATTGCTTATTAATTCTTTTTCTTTTTTATCTGCTGCTTTTTTCTTGTAACTTGAGAATGAAATAGATTTTCCTCTTAACTCCATCAAAAGTGTTTCTAGAAAAAGTTGGTCGTTAATTACAAATTGAATTTGGTCGTCAGGTATGTTATTTATTTGGTCTATATTATAAGTTGGTAATGCATATTGTTTCTTAACTTCATCAATTTTATCACTCATTGTTTCCAAATAATCTTTGTCAGTTAAAAGAGAATTATTGTGCTTCCAAAGGGGCTTTCCTTTTTTAAACTGGACAAAAGCTATGTCAAGAATAATCATAGAGTGATCAGATCTATAGCTTCCTTCAATTGTGGTCTTATTGACTGAGGGGAGTAGATCTTGTGAAACAAGGAAATAATCAAGCCGAGCTTGCTTGATGGGAGACTTTTTTCGCCATGTATATCTTCTTAATGATGGGTTGGCATCTCTAAATGGATCAGTCAAACAGTAATTTTCCTTAATTTGTAGGATTTTCTCGTGTGATTTTTTATTATTAATAGTTTTGTAGTTAAAGTAATCTAGCTTTTCATTTTGAACTGTGTTGAAATCGCCACATATGATTAAGCTTGCATTTCCTATTCTATCAGCTACATTAATAATGTTTTCAAAGAAAGAAGGGTTGTCTTTATTTGGGCCATATAAGTTTATTAAGGTAAATCTGTTCTCCTCAACTGTTAAGTCACTGATTGTGAAATTTCCCCCTGGGTCAGATATGTGCTCATTTATAGTATAAGCTAAGTTTTTCCTAAACAGAATTGATACTCCTCTAGAGTTAGATGTGCCTGAACTAAATAGGCACTCATTGTTCCATTGAGATCTAAACATGTGTTCAGATGATTTGGTAGTGTGTGTATCTTGGAGGCAATAGATGTAGCATTTTTTGTCTTTTAAGTAATTTAGAACATCTTATCTTTTTTCCATAGAACCTAAACCCTGACAATTTACAGAAAGTATTTTTATTGACATATTATGTCTACACAAAGGGGCTGCCATGCTGTGAGTGTTGGGAGATGTGTCGAGGCAATCAAAAGGAACAAATAAGAAAGTTTTGAACTTTCTCGAAACATGATCAAATAAAGATCAGCTTACAAGTTTTGTACAAATGTGCTGTAGATTTTTGTTTTCTTGTAATCTAAGATTTTCAAAATGCTTTGTTAATAGTGGCTCAATGCTATACAAATATGTTTCGCTGTACAATATCGAAATCGCTAACAGAGTTGCCCAGATCTACCAAGTCCATTAACAGACTGTAGGGAACAGTGCACCCCAAGCAG
Source organism: Loripinus fragilis (assembly GCA_964019695.1). NCBI lineage: Eukaryota > Metazoa > Mollusca > Bivalvia > Lucinida > Lucinidae > Loripinus > Loripinus fragilis. Next base: position 86,360,977 of record OZ026517.1, read on the forward strand.
AAATGGTCTGCTATAATGAGAGGGTCTGTATTTCATTCCATCTTCATTGACGGCATTTGCAAACAGCTTGGACCCAGATAAAGCCTGCCCAATGTTAGGCTTGACGCTGTACAATATTGACCTGGGTCCAACATGTTTGGCACAGTCACAATACCACACAACATATACACTAGGATAGTACTCTAATGGTCTTAACATATTATCTGCCACATGCTGGTTCACCTTTGGTATTAGCTTGGGTCCACACCAGGCCCTTTGGTAACAGCTTGGGTCCACACCAGGCCCTTTTGAACCTTATAATGAGAATGTCTAGATGTCATTCCATCTTCGTTTGATGATATTTGCAAACTGCTTGGACCCAGATTAAGCCTGCCTAATGTTAGGCCTGATCTGGGTCCAACAAGTTTGGCCACACAAGAAAAACAATAACATGCGCAGTTATGTTATTGGTAAGCCCTGTGGAATTAGGTCTGGTGATACTCCATGGCCAACGTTTATCATAATTGTGTAACCACAACAAAACTGGGCCTAAGAAGCCACCCAAAAACAGACAAAATAAAGGTCTTAAAGCAATGTGGTAGCTCAATGCAGGTTGCCACATTGCTTTAAGACCTTTATTTTGTCTGTTTCCAATTAGCGAATAATAAAGGCGCTGATCAGACTGCGCTTATGCGCAGGCTCGTCTGCGCCTTTGTTGTTTGCAAACACCCGAAGATAGGTTTTCTTGCGTCACCGTCCATATGGCATCTACCAAATTTTCCTTTCCAAGTATAAGCTTTTTAAAAAGCTTGCCATCTTTCAGCACTTAACTACTTAACTTAAGTGTTTTTTTTCTTCTAAGCGAAATTTCAGTAGCTGTTTCAAATGGAAGTAATGACACATCCACCTCATCGCCATCTCCGTGAGTGGAGATGGCGATGAACTGGGTGTGTCATTTTAGTGTTGTGACACCATGATACAATATTCTCAGAAAGGGCTATCTCATGCTACACCACTAAGCCGGTGAAACCATACAGGCTGCAAACTAAGTTGATTATAATTGCCATCCTTCAAGATGATGGTAATAACTAGAGGCCCTTGTGGGTTATAGAATTCAGGGGACAAAACTATTTAAATATTGCACTTGTCCTGCAGGACGAGTGACTTACCACTTTCACTTGTCCTGCAAACACATGTACTTGTCCTTTAAAAGCATATGCAATAAAGAACATAAGGGAGTAATATGTAATATGACTTCCTCAAGTAGTTCTTCCCAAAGCACTCGTCCTATAGGACGAGTGCTTTGGGAAGAAATACTCATCCTTTCTAGATTTCACTCGTAATTACGAGCGGAAGAGTGTAATTTTCGTCCCCTGGAATTACTCACCTGCACTGTAGACCACTGTAAAAAATTTGGTGGCAGCTGAACTGCCACTGATTTTGTTGCATCTGTTCAACTGCTTTAAAAGTTATGTACTGTTTGATGGTATTGATCCGGAGAATAACTACATCAATAACAGGTAGAAATGTTTCAACATTTATCACCAGAGAAATGTTTGCCTCAATTTGTTTAAGTAGAAAAGTAAGTGGTAGTTTACACTAAAAAGGGTGGTAGCTCAGCTGCCAGGCAACAGTTTTTGATATTGACTGGCACTATACCATGACCTGGTTTCCCACTTCACTGCTAAAAACATCCAGGCGCTTATGCGCGACGACGATGCGCGTACGGTTCGTTTATGAAAGGAGACATTATGCAACACTAGTGAAAATAAGGCATAGCTTGGCAACTTTAAACTCCAATAACTTTGTTGTTTATGGTTGGAAACATAAAGTGTGGGTACTTGTTTTCTTAGTTAGAACGAGCAGAACATTTTGAGACCAAACTTGAGCAGATTTCGTGAAATTTTCTGTTTTGCCACAAAATCTCTTGTCTACAGCAACTCCATTCAAGGAACGCTGCTAAGTATTACATCAAATGGGTTGGGTAATAAAACAGTTATTTCATGCCGATTTGTATAGTATAGTCAAACTATAACCCCTCAGTACTGTGGACGACCTGATGCACTACTGCACTCGGCCTCGTGCAATACTAGTAGTGCATCAGGTCGTCCACGGCACCTCAGGGTAATAGTTTTGACTATACAACAAACAGGCATGAAATAACTGTATACTATACTACAAATAGGCATGAAATAACTGTATACTATCCCATGCTAAAATCTCAGATATTCTGATCAGTTGCAAGAAAAAAGTTCTCACCTTTTGTTGTTGATCGAGACAGAACCTCATGTACCATATATCACACTCCTTATAGTCAAAGCGGTGTAATACTGTCACTTTGCCATCCTTCACCTTCCAGTGTTTATCTTCCAAAGATCCAGCCTTCCATAAGATTATACAGTTTTCACAAGACTGCAAGAGCGATAAAAGAGTGGTATAACGCCATGTAATAAAATCGATAAACCATAAGTGGTTTACATATTTAGTACTGTTATGTTATTACAGCCATAACATCACATCTTTATGGCAAAATCTTAGCATTTTCATGCAAAAAAAAAAGCAATTGTAAAGTAGTTTTTGTTTAGATTGATTTGACTCTTTACGTCCCATTAACAATCTTTCAGTTATAAAAGTATGGGTCTTCCTGGGTTGAAACAGTACTAAGCTAGGATTAATGTGCCTTGCTCAAGGACACAACGCAGTGACACGGGTGATGCTCGAACCCGCGACCTCTTTGTCTCCAGTCAAGTACTCTACCACTGAGCCACTGTGCTCCCAAGTAGTTTTAGTGTCATATGATAATTACTATCTTACATTTGTGCTCCTATATAATCGAATTATGAATATATTGAACTCCTTGCGAAAAAGTGATAGACTGCTCAGCAATTTTTAATTAAATGATAAAGTATGTTATTGTTTCCATCACTCTTGCGGGTCATCTGATGATTACCTTTACAAACAGTTTGGACCCAGACCAGGCAAGACAAAATGTCCAGCCTGATCTGGATCCAAATTGTTTCAGTTTCAGACAACTTCATCAGTATTCAAGCTTTTCCATTCCACAACCACAAAAACATACTTTTATCAATACCAGCATATCTCTCAAATGAAAATATTTAATGAAAAGATTGATTTTAACTCTGCATGCTAAGTAATTTCTAAAGATTTTTTTGTCTGCTGTTTTATTTCATTTTGACTTTAAAAAAAAAATTCTTTCAGGAATACCAAACAATTTGAATCCAGATCTGATCTGATCTGAATCAAAACTGCAAAGATGTAAGCAGGTAATTTAAAGCATTAATAAAATCATTTTTTAATAATTATCAAAGCCTTGCATTCATATCAATGAATGTTAACACTTGTGTTAGACCATGTATCTACCTGACTAAATTAGTGTTAACTCTTTGCCCCCTGGGAAATTTTACCCACTCTTTCAGTTTTGTCGTCTGCTGACTTTTTTTCAAAATCAACCTTTTAGAAAAATTGTTTCAGGAATATGATCAGAGTGTCAAACAGCTTGGATTCAGATCAGGCACGACATTTTGTCAGACACGCATCTGTAGCCAGACACGTTACCGACTGCGCTACACGGCCCGGCACCAAAACTGTTTGCAAAGGTTATCAGCAGACTATTGGTTTCAGAAATTTTTTAAAGCAAAAATTGAAGACCGTCACATTAGGGACAAAGAATGAAATCGCCGTATAAACTTACCTTTGATAGTATAAAATTTCCTAACCATCTTACACAATCTACGTAATTTCTGTGAATATCTCTCGTGGAAAAATCTGGAAAATTCTGGTTTAATGTTGGAAATGGCCTGAAATAAAAAGCACACCATGTAAACACTGAACATAGGTTTTTTCAGCGTAAAATTGTAAATTATTTCTTACCCATCAGTTTTAACATATGTTTTGGGTGCTCAAAAGAACTGTCTCATTGAGACGGTCCTTTTGAGTACCCACAACATATGTTTTGGTTTAGAAATAAGAAAATTATTTTTTTTTTGGTATGCACTTTTAACTAAAGGCCTGTCTGAATGCTGGATAATTTTGCATGCATTTTTGTTGTCTGCTGATTTTTTCAAAATTACCTTTTAAAAAAATTCTTTCAGGAACACTATCAGGGTGTCAAATGGTTTGAATCGAGATAAAAAATTTACCAGGCCGTGTAGCGCAGTCGGTAACGTGTTTGGCTAAAGATGCGTGTCTGACTGCAGATCCAGGGGTCACGAGTTTGATCCCGGCCCGGTCCCATACTTTCGTGGAGATTGATCATGAAATAATTTCTACGGTCATTCTCATCCCTTCTGCTGAATGAATCATTCAAGAAGGGCTGTTGTCAGTTACAAGCAAAATTATGTGCACGGAGTACTGGTTAACCGCTTGATCAAGCTTGCCTAGGAAAAAGTGTGAATAGGTTAACTGATCATTTTCCCGGATCCATGACATTTGGTCGAAAACCATTTCGTCGAAACGACGTTTGGTGGAATGCGACATTTGGTCGATGGGACGTTTCCCAGACTACAGGCTTTGGTCAACTATGACAATTGGTCGAAAATTCGTCGAAATTTGGTCAAAAACTTATCTGAAAATAAAAAATAAAAATTGTTAACATTTACGGTTCTCACATCTTCAATATATTTTCACGCCAGCCTGAGTATCAGTATTAGTATCTCTGTCTTTCGTGTACTGAAAGCCCATATATGCCACTTTTTTTGGCCCGCCTATTGCTAGTGAAAAATGATTGTACATCTATTTCGAATGACTAGTCCCACAACAGAAAGAAAGAATGAATCCTCAATCATCTCACAAATGTGTTCTTCTTACCTTTAAAACATTTCACTCAAAAATCGATGCTGAAAGCTTTTGACCGCTGACCATTATAGAGTCAATGAAATTTGGTAGATGCGACATTCCGTCAAGTACGACGGAACGTCGAAAAACAATGACTTGACAATTTCGACCGAATGTCATACCTGACTTTTTTTTCGACCAAATGTCCTAATCGGCGAAATGTCGCATCGACCAAAGCCGTATGCGACCAATTGTCGTATCGGCGAAATGGTTTTCGAAAATTTGTCGTGCACCCCATTTCCCCATGACCATAGCTTCTGACTGGGACGTAAAGCAACAAAATTAACAAGATCAGAAAGTTATTACTATTCATATCATCATCTTTTTAATAAATATAGCAAGAAGTGAGGAAAGCTCACATACCCTCGGCGGTAGCCATCAGAGGTTGTAACACTTTCAGAGAAAAGACAAAATTGTCAAAGATTTCATAATCCTAAATCAAGTAGTTTCTGAGAAAACTTTCAATTTTTGATGAAAAATGTCCATATGTGTTATATGAGAGTGACAGAAGGAAAAATTGAAAATTTTAAAAAAGAAGGCAAAATGAGGATTAGCACCTTAATTTTCATTTACACAATAGACTTTGCCTACCTGAAAGTGTACACAAAATTTCATAGTCCTAAATCAAGTAGTTGCTGAGAAAACTCTGACAAAAAACGTCCATATGTGTTATATAGGAGTGACAGAAGGAAAAATTGAAAAAGAAGAAAAAATAGCTTTAGCATCTTTATTTTCATTTACACAATACACTTAGCCTACCTGAAGGTGTGCACTAAATTTGAAAACACTGGCTCCAATAGGAGCCGAGAGATCTGCGACAGAAATTTTCATTGGAGAGAAAGAAAAATGAATAAGTAAAGGGACTGATAAGCAATATGTGGCTGTTCTTTTGTTACACAATACAACTAATCACTGTCAAGCTTTGTACCAAATTTCAGAATCCTAACTCAAGTAGTTGCTGAGAAATCTTGACAGAAACAAATGTCTATTTGTATTATAGAAGAGTGAAAGAAGGAAAAAATGAAAAAATGAAAAATTGAAAAAATAAGGCAAAATGAGGATTAGCATCTTAATTCCCATTAACACAGTACACTTTGCCCTCCTGAAGGTGTACACAAAATTTGAAAACACTGGCTCCAATAGGAGCTGAGAAATCTGTGACAGAAATTTCCATTGGAGAGAAAGAAAAATGAACAAATAAAGGGACTGATAAGCCATATGTGGCTGTTCTTTTATTACACAATACAACTAATCACTATCAAGCTTTGTACCAAATTTCAGAATCCTAACCCAAGTAGTTGCTGAGAAATCTTTGACGGAAAAAAAAGTTTACAGACAAACAGACAAACAAACATAATTACAGAAAAGGCAAAAACTATATACCCCCTATATACTTCGTACGGGGGGTATAATAATAATTGGTTGGTTGGTTTTGTTGCTTTACGTCCCAAGTCAACAGCTATGGTCATTGCGGGACGGTCAGTTCACCTAACCACACTGTTTCCTGGGCAGGCTTGAACAAGCGGTTAACCAGTAATTCGTGCACATACTTTCGCTTGCAACTGACAACAACCCTTCTTGAATGAATCAGCGGAAGGGAGGAGAATGACTGTAGAAATTATTTCATGATCAGTCTCCACGAAAGTATGGTACCGAGCCGGGATCGAACTCGCGACCCCTGGATCTGCAGTCAGACACGCATCTGTAGCCAGACACGTTACCGACTGCGCTACGCGGCCCGGCTACATAATAATAATAATAATAATAATAAGAAGAAGAAGAAGAAGAATAAAAATAATAATAATAATAATTATAATAATAAATGATATTGATATTATTTTCTTATTTTTTATTTAACAATTTTATTTTTAAATTAAATCACTGCTTCTAAAAGCATAAAATTGGTCAGGTAGAAACCAAGTCACCTGTAATCACTGAAGTGTAATTGAATGGTGTCAGAAGGTAATTAGTGAAGTGTGACAGGTAATTAGTTAATTTAATTGATTTTAATCAAAACTAATCAAAGCCTATATGACAGATGTTTCTGGGCTTGGACAGAAGACTTGGGTAAATGTCTAGTTTTGCCACTGATCACTAGGGGCTTGGGTGGCAGTCTGGTAATGGTATAAATGTTCCTGAAAATAATAATTCTCAACATCTCACAATCAGGCTTTCTACTGACAAGGTAAGAGATTATCTAATTGTTTTTTGTTTGTTTGATTTTTTTATTTTGAAAAACTAGCGATTATCAAGTATAGCTTTTTACATGCAGGGTAATTTTTCAAAGTGTTTCTTGTCATCATGGTCAACAGCTGGCATTCTTTCAAAGTTAACTTTTTCAAAGAATTCTATCAGAGTGTAAAACAGTTTGGATCCAGATATGTCTGTGGGTCCTGATGTGGGTCCTGATCTGGGTCCAAACTGCAGCGATTATAATCTTATTATATCATTATCTCATGATTAAGTCTTTGCATGCTGGGTAATTTTTCATGCTTTTGTTATCGTCTGCTGAATTTATTTTTTTCACTGAATTCTTTCAGGAACACTATCATAGTGTAAAACAGTTTGGATCCAGATCAGTCTGTCGGTCCTGATCTGGGTCCAAACTGCAGCAATTATATAGCTCATGATTAACTCTTTGCATGCTGGGTAATTTTTCATGATTTTTTTGCCGTCTGCTGACTATTTTCAAAATTAACATTTCAAAGAATTCTTTCAGGAACTTCAGGAACACTATCAGAGTATATAATAACAGCTTTGACCCAGATCAGGACCGACATTCTGTCGGTCCTGATCTTGATCCAAACTGTTTGCAAAGGTTATCAGCAGACGACAAAAGTCATCACCAGCAGGGAAAGTTAAAAGAAAAATTCTTATAATCGTATATCATTATTATGCTGAATATTTGTATGTATTTCACTCCCCCATATTAGCCTGCAGCATTCCAGTTGTAACCATATTTTTTTCAATCAGAGTAGAAAACAGTGTATTTCCTGAACAGACGACATTGTCAAAAGCTAGCTGATCTGGATCTACAGTGTTTTCTAAAAAGAATAAATCTAGGTTCAGCAGGACAAGGAAAAAACTGACAATGTTGTCATCTGCTAACTTGGGACCCAGACCAGGCCAGAAAAAAATGTCCAGCCTGATCTTGATCCAAACTGTTTGACACTCTGATGGTATATTTTTTTTTATAATTCTTTATTTGCATATAGTAATTATATGTTTACAATTTGAATACATACATTTGTAAACATTTTTCTCACATGATAGATACATATATATTTAAAGATTTTGATATTATATAAAAGAAGGAAAGAAGGGGGAAAGAGAAAGAAAGAGATAAAGATATAGATCTAAAATTAAAAAAATAAACATTCTGACTCTGATGGTACTATTCCTGAAAGAAGATTTTGAAAAAGTTGATTTTAAAAGTGCAAAGTGCACTTCAGGCTAGATTATATCATGGAAGCAAACACTATGAACCCTGATCAGACTGCTCCTGATCTGGGTCCATATCACTTGCAATATAGACTACCAAAGAACATAAGCAGAAGAAAGAGCAGACGACAAAAGTCATAACCAGCTGCAAAACCATTAAATTTAAGGGAAAAAACGTCTGCAAAATTTATGGTAAATATGGTACTGAGATTGGAGTTTGGAACATTTTGTGTTTTTTTTGAGTCTGCTGACTTTACAAAATCATCTTTTTCAAAAATTTCTTTAGAAATACCATCATCAGTTGAACAATTTGGTTATCAATTTTGTGCTACCATTTTATTTATATCTACCCTAAATAAAATCATAACTCTTATCTACACTAATTTCAAAACAAGACATCTGGGTACATTTAAGAAATGAATTTGATTTTGGAATGTTCATGGAACCAGGAATACTTCGGGTCTCTTGCAAAGTAAGTGAAACTTTATTGCTTATATTTCATTTTATTATTAATATCTAAAATATAGAAATTATTTACAATTATGGAAACAAAACAGTTTGTATTAAATATGTAATTGTATTAACGGTTTTGTTGGAGTGTAAAACTGAAAACCGGAACAGCCAGTGTGCCCACGGACAGCCAATGGAGCAAACAAGAGGCTCGTTTAACACGTGCAACTCAGGTGTGGCTCGCTGTAGTGTCACTTCTGGTAAATAAATTTGAAATTCTAAGCGTATTGCATGGGCAAATGAGCTTGGCAGCTGTCAATCAAATTTACGTCATTCATGAGGCTAAGAACAGTTGCAAAAATCTAAAAATTCATTAAAGGCTTGCTTTGAAAATGTAAATATATAATTATCAACTAGCATTAGTAGCCTGTGTTTGAGACAAGGAACTGTTTCAGAACTATTCCAACAATGAATCACAGGTTGATACACACTACTGTCCTGCCACCCAAGAGCGACAGTGACTTCATGTTTGTTTACAAAGTTATCAGGGTCTTTAAATCGATAGATCACTTGTGTATTAATCCTATCTTAAGGATAGGATTAATACACAAGTGATCTATCGATTCACGTTGACTCAAGTTAAGTGTACACTTTAGGGTTTTACAAACAATGCATTACCTCACTGTCACTCTTGGTTGGCACGACAGTACCTCATACTATCAGCTAGATGATACCAGTTTTCTACTTCTGGGTACATACTTTGTGCTGGTATATATTACCAACTAGCACTAGCCTGTGCTTGGGACAAGGCACTATTTCAGCCTTGATATATGCACTACCTCATACTACCAGCTAGACGATAACAGTTTTCTACTTCTGGGTACATACTTTGTGCTGGTATATATTATTAACTAGCACTAGCCTGTGCTTGGGACAAGGAACTATTTCAGCCTTGAGATATGCACTACCTCATACTACCAGCTAGACAACAACAGTTTTCTACTTCTGGGTACATACTTTGTGCTGGTATATATTACTAACTAGCACTAGCCTGTGCTTGTGACAAGGAACTATTTCAGCCTTGATATATGCACTACCTCATACTACCAGCTAGACGATAACAGTTTTCTACTTCTGGGTACATACTTTGTGCTGGTATATATTACTAACTAGCACTAGCCTGTGCTTGGGACAAGGAACTATTTCAGCCTTGATATGCACTACCTCATACTATCAGCTAGATGATAACAGTTTTCTACTTCTGGGTACATACTTTGTGCTGGTATATATTACTAATTAGCACTAGCCTGTGCTTGGGACAAGGAACTATTTCAGCCTTGATATATGCACTACCTCATACTACCAGCTAGATGATAACAGTTTTCTACTTCTGGGTACATACTTTGTGCTGGTATATATTACTAACTAGCACTAGCCTGTGCTTGGGACTAGGAACTATTTCAGCCTTGATATATGAACTACCTCATACTACCAGCTAGACAATAACAGTTTTCTACTTCTGGGTACATACTTTGTGCTGGTATATATTACGAACTAGCACTAGCCTGTGCTTGGGACAAGGAACTATTTCAGCCTTGATAATTGCACTACCTCATACTACCAGCTAGACGATAACAGTTTTCTACTTCTGGGTACATACTTTGTGCTGGTACATATTACTAACTAGCACTAGCCTGTGCTTGGGACTAGGAACTATTTCAGCCTTGATATATGCACTACCTCATACTACCAGCTAGACGATAACAGTTTTCTACTTCTGGGTACATACTTTGTGCTGGTATATATTACTAACTAGCACTAGCCTGTGCTTGGGACAAGGAACTATTTCAGCCTTGATATATGCACTACCTCATACTACCAGCTAGACGATAACAGTTTTCTACTTCTGGGTACATACTTTGTGCTGGTATATATTACTAACTAGCACTAGCCTGTGCTTGGGACTAGGAACTATTTCAGCCTTGATATATGCACTACCTCATACTACCAGCTAGACGATAACATTTTTCTACTTATGGGTACATATTTTGTGCTGGTATATATTACTACCTAGCACTAGCCTGTGCTTGGGACTAAGAACTATTTCAGCCTTGATATATGCACTACCTCATACTACCAGCTAGACGATAACAGTTTTCTACTTCTGGGTACATACTTTGTGCTGGTATATATTACTAACTAGCACTAGCCTGTGCTTGGGACAAGGAACTATTTCAGCCTTAATATATGCACTACCTCATACTACCAGCTAGACGATAACAGTTTTCTACTTCTGGGTACATACTTTGTGCTGGTATATATTACTCACTAGCACTAGCCTGTGCTTGGGACAAGGAACTATTTCAGCCTTGATATATGCACTACCTCATACTACCAGCTAGATGATAACAGTTTCAACTTCTGGGTACATACTTTGCGCTGGTATATATTATTAACTAGCACTAGCCTGTGCTTGGGACTAGGAACTATTTCAGCCTTGATATATGCACTACCTCATACTACCAGCTAGACGATAACAGTTTTCTACTTCTGGGTACATACTTTGTGCTGGTATATATTACTAACTAGCACTAGCCTGTGCTTGGGACAAGGAACTATTTCAGCCTTGATATATGCACTACCTCATACTACCAGCTAGACGATAACAGTTTTCTACTTCTGGGTACATATTTTGTGCTGGTATATATTACTAACTAGCACTAGCCTGTGCTTGGGACTAGAAACTATTTCAGACTTGATATATGCACTACCTCATACTACCAGCTAGAGGATAACAGTTTTCTACTTCTGGGTACATACTTTGTGCTGGTATATATTACTAACTAGCACTAGCCTGTGCTTGGGACTAGGAACTATTTCAGCCTTGATATATGCACTACCTCATACTACCAGCTAGACGATAACATTTTTCTACTTATGGGTACATATTTTGTGCTGGTATATATTACTACCTAGCACTAGCCTGTGCTTGGGACTAAGAACTATTTCAGCCTTGATATATGCACTACCTCATACTACCAGCTAGACGATAACAGTTTTCTACTTCTGGGTACATACTTTGTGCTGGTATATATTACTAACTAGCACTAGCCTGTGCTTGGGACAAGGAACTATTTCAGCCTTAATATATGCACTACCTCATACTACCAGCTAGACGATAACAGTTTTCTACTTCTGGGTACATACTTTGTGCTGGTATATATTACTAACTAGCACTAGCCTGTGCTTGGGACAAGGAACTATTTCAGCCTTGATATATGCACTACCTCATACTACCAGCTAGACGATAACAGTTTTCTACTTCTCGGTACATACTTTGTGCTGGTATACATTACTAACTAGCACTAGCCTGTGCTTGGGACAAGGAACTATTTCAGCCTTGATATATGCACTACCTCATACTACTAGCTAGACGATAACAGTTTTCTACTTCTGGGTACATACTTTGTGCTGGTATATATTACTAACTAGCACTAGCCTGTGCTTGGGACAAGGAACTATTTCAGCCTTGATATATGCACTGCCTCATACTACCAGCTAGACGATAACAGTTTTCTACTTCTGGATACATACTTTGTGCTGGTATATATTACTAACTAGCACTAGCCTGTGCTTGGGACAAGGAACTATTTCAGCCTTGATATATGCACTACCTCATACTACCAGCTAGACGATAACAGTTTTCTACTTCTGGGTACATACTTTGTGCAGGTATATATTACTTACTAGCACTAGCCTGTGCTTGGGACAAGGAACTATTTCAGCCTTGATATATGCACTACCTCATACTACCAGCTAGACGATAACAGTTTTCTACTTCTGGGTACATACTTTGTGCTGGTATATATTACTAACTAGCACTAGCCTGTGCTTGGGACAAGGAACTATTTCAGCCTTGATATATGCACTACCTCATACTACCAGCTAGACGATAAAAGTTTTCTACTTCTGGGTACATATTTTGTGCTGGTATACATTACTAACTAGCACTAGCCTGTGCTTGGGACTAGAAACTATTTCAGACTTGATATTTGCACTACCTCATACTACCAGCTAGAGGATAACAGTTTTCTACTTCTGGGTACATACTTTGTGCTGGTATATATTACTAACTAGCACTAGCCTGTGCTTGGGACTAGGAACTATTTCAGCCTTGATATATGCACTACCTCATACTACCAGCTAGACGATAACATTTTTCTACTTATGGGTACATATTTTGTGCTGGTATATATTACTACCTAGCACTAGCCTGTGCTTGGGACTAAGAACTATTTCAGCCTTGATATATGCACTACCTCATACTACCAGCTAGACGATAACAGTTTTCTACTTCTGGGTACATACTTTGTGCTGGTATATATTACTAACTAGCACTAGCCTGTGCTTGGGACAAGGAACTATTTCAGCCTTAATATATGCACTACCTCATACTACCAGCTAGACGATAACAGTTTTCTACTTCTGGGTACATACTTTGTGCTGGTATATATTACTAACTAGCACTAGCCTGTGCTTGGGACAAGGAACTATTTCAGCCTTGATATATGCACTACCTCATACTACCAGCTAGACGATAACAGTTTTCTACTTCTCGGTACATACTTTGTGCTGGTATACATTACTAACTAGCACTAGCCTGTGCTTGGGACAAGGAACTATTTCAGCCTTGATATATGCACTACCTCATACTACTAGCTAGACGATAACAGTTTTCTACTTCTGGGTACATACTTTGTGCTGGTATATATTACTAACTAGCACTAGCCTGTGCTTGGGACAAGGAACTATTTCAGCCTTGATATATGCACTGCCTCATACTACCAGCTAGACGATAACAGTTTTCTACTTCTGGATACATACTTTGTGCTGGTATATATTACTAACTAGCACTAGCCTGTGCTTGGGACAAGGAACTATTTCAGCCTTGATATATGCACTACCTCATACTACCAGCTAGACGATAACAGTTTTCTACTTCTGGGTACATACTTTGTGCAGGTATATATTACTTACTAGCACTAGCCTGTGCTTGGGACTAGGAACTATTTCAGCCTTGATAGGCACTACCTCATACTACCAGTTAGAGGATAACAGTTTTCTACTTCTGGGTACATACTTTGTGCTGATATATATTACTAACTAGCACTAGCCTGTGCTTGGGACTAGGAACTATTTCAGCCTTGATATATGCACTACCTCATACTACCAGCTAGACAATAACAGTTTTCTACTTCTGGGTACATACTTTGTGCTGGTATATATTACGAACTAGCACTAGCCTGTGCTTGGGACAAGGAACTATTTCAGCTTTGATATATGCACTACCTCATACTACCAGCTAGACGATAACAGTTTTCTACTTCTGGGTACATACTTTGTGCTGGTATATATTACTTACTAGCACTAGCCTGTGCTTGGGACAAGGAACTATTTCAGCCTTGATATATGCACTACCTCATACTACCAGCTAGACGATAACAGTTTTCTACTTCTTGGTACATACTTCGTGCTGGTATATATTACTAACTAGCACTAGCCTGTGCTTGGGACTAGGAACTATTTCAGCCTTGATATATGCACTACCTCATACTATCAGCTAGACGATAACAGTTTTCTACTTCTGGGTACATGTACATACTTTGTGCTGGTATATATTACTAACTAGCACTAGCCTGTGCTTGGGACAAGGAACTATTTCAGCCTTGATATATGCACTACCTCATACTACCAGCTAGGCGATAACAGTTTTCTACTTCTGGGTACATACTTTGTGCTGGTATATATTACTAACTAGCACTAGCCTGTGCTTGGGACAAGGAACTATTTGAGCCTTGATATATGCACTACCTCATACTACCAGCTAGACGATAACAGTTTTCTACTTCTGGGTACATACTTAGTGCTGGTATATATTACTAACTAGCACTAGCCTGTGCTTGGGACAAGGAACTATTTCAGCCTTGATATATGCACTACCTCATACTACCAGCTAGACGATAACAGTTTTCTACTTCTGGGTACATACTTTGTGCAGGTATATATTATTAACTAGCACTAGCCTGTGCTTGGGACAAGGAACTATTTCAGCCTTGATATATGCACTACCTCATACTACCAGCTAGACGATAATAGTTTTCTACTTCTGGGTACATACTTTGTGCTGGTATATATTACTAACTAGCACTAGCCTGTGCTTGGGACAAGGAACTATTTCAGCCTTGATACAGTCAAAACTCTTTATAACATCACTCTTTATAACAGAATATTCAATATTCGACATAAAATTGCTGGGAACGGATCTGTTACCATTAATTTCCCTCTTTATAACAGAATATTCACTTAACGACACGGACAGTAACTTCTGGGAACAGATTTACAATTTCTATTGAAAATAAATTCATTATTACATAATTGTTACCATGTGTCAGACAATTTTGTGATCAGTACACGGGTTTTTTTGCATGAACAGGTTTCTGTCTTACTTGATAAGTGGGAAGCTTTGTGCATTTTGATGCAATATGAAATTGATCTGATACATACATTTGGAATAATTACATTTGGACTTATTTCTATAATATTTTCTTTTACCAAATGATCATTATGTTGAAATCTGGTAATGGTCAGAATTTCTTTATAACAGCAAATTCGCTTTAACGTCAAAGATAGCTTGGAACAAACAGTCTCGTTATAAAGAGGGTTGACTGTATATGCACTACCTCATACTACCAGCTAGACGATAACAGTTTTCTTTTTCTGGACACATACTTTGTGCTGGTATATATTACTAACTAGCACTAGCCTGTGCTTGGGACAAGGAACTATTTCAGCCTTGATATATGCACTACCTCATACTACCAGCTAGACGATAACAGTTTTCTACTTCTGGGTACATACTTTGTGCTGGTATATATTACTAACTAGCACTAGCCTGTGCTTGGGAAAAGGAACTATATCAGCCTTGATATATGCACTACCTCATACTACCAGCTAGATGATAACAGTTTTCTACTTCTGGGTACATACTTTGTGCTGGTATATATTACTTACTAGCACTAGCCTGTGCTTGGGACAAGGAACTATTTCAGCCTTGATATATGCACTACCTCATACTACCAGCTAGACGATAACAGTTTTCTACTTCTGGGTACATACTTTGTGCTGGTATATATTACTAACTAGCACTAACTTGTGCTTGGGACTAGGAACTATTTCAGCCTTGATATGCACTACCTCATAATCCAGCTAGACGATAACAGTTTTCTACTTCTGGGTACATACTTTGTGCTGGTATATATTACTAACTAGCACTAGCCTGTATTTGGGACTAGGAACTATTTCAGCCTTGATAAATGAACTACCTCATACTACCAGCTAGACAATAACAGTTTTCTACTTCTGGGTACATACTTTGTGCTGGTATATATTACGAACTAGCACTAGCCTGTGCTTGGGACAAGGAACTATTTCAGCCTTGATAATTGCACTACCTCATACTACCAGCTAGACGATAACAGTTTCAACTTCTGGGTACATACTTTGTGCTGGTACATATTACTAACTAGCACTAGCCTGTGCTTGGGACTAGGAACTATTTCAGCCTTGATATATGCACTACCTCATACTACCAGCTAGACGATAACAGTTTTCTACTTCTGGGTACATACTTTGTGCTGGTATATATTACTAACTAGCACTAGCCTGTGCTTGGGACAAGGAACTATTTCAGCCTTGATATATGCACTACCTCATACTACCAGCTAGACGATAACAGTTTTCTACTTCTGGGTACATACTTTGTGCTGGTATATATTACTAACTAGCACTAGCCTGTGCTTGGGACTAGGAACTATTTCAGCCTTGATATATGCACTACCTCATACTACCAGCTAGACGATAACATTTTTCTACTTATGGGTACATATTTTGTGCTGGTATATATTACTACCTAGCACTAGCCTGTGCTTGGGACTAAGAACTATTTCAGCCTTGATATATGCACTACCTCATACTACCAGCTAGACGATAACAGTTTTCTACTTCTGGGTACATACTTTGTGCTGGTATATATTACTAACTAGCATTAGCCTGTGCTTGGGACAAGGAACTATTTCAGCCTTAATATATGCACTACCTCATACTACCAGCTAGACGATAACAGTTTTCTACTTCTGGGTACATACTTTGTGCTGGTATATATTACTCACTAGCACTAGCCTGTGCTTGGGACAAGGAACTATTTCAGCCTTGATATATGCACTACCTCATACTACCAGCTAGATGATAACAGTTTCAACTTCTGGGTACATACTTTGCGCTGGTATATATTATTAACTAGCACTAGCCTGTGCTTGGGACTAGGAACTATTTCAGCCTTGATATATGCACTACCTCATACTACCAGCTAGACGATAACAGTTTTCTACTTCTGGGTACATACTTTGTGCTGGTATATATTACTAACTAGCACTAGCCTGTGCTTGGGACAAGGAACTATTTCAGCCTTGATATATGCACTACCTAATACTACCAGCTAGACGATAACAGTTTTCTACTTCTGGGTACATATTTTGTGCTGGTATATATTACTAACTAGCACTAGCCTGTGCTTGGGACTAGAAACTATTTCAGACTTGATATATGCACTACCTCATACTACCAGCTAGAGGATAACAGTTTTCTACTTCTGGGTACATACTTTGTGCTGGTATATATTACTAACTAGCACTAGCCTGTGCTTGGGACTAGGAACTATTTCAGCCTTGATATTTGCACTATCTCATACTACCAGCTAGACAATAACAGTTTTCTACTTCTGGACACATACTTTGTGCTGGTATATATTACTAACTAGCACTAGCCTGTGCTTGGGACAAGGAACTATTTCAGCCTTGATACATGGACTACCTCATACTACCAGCTAGAGGTTAACAGTTTTCTACTTCTGGGTACATACTTTGTGCTGGTATATATTACTAACTAGCACTAGCCTGTGCTTGGGACAAGGAACTATTTCAGCCTTGATATATGCACTACCTCATACTACCAGCTAGACGATAACAATTTTCTACTTCTGGGTACATACTTTGTGCTGGTATATATTACTAACTAGCACTAGCCTGTGCTTGGGACAAGGAACTATTTCAGCATTAATATATGCACTAACTCATACTACCAGCTAGAGGAAAACAGTTTTCTACTTCTGGGTACATACTTTGTGCTGGTATATATTACTAACTAGCACTAGCCTGTGCTTGGGACTAGGAACTATTTCAGCCTTGATATATGCACTACCTCAAACTACCAGCTAGATGATAACAGTTTTCTACTTCTGGGTACATACTTTGTGCTGGTATATATTACTAACTAGCACTAGCCTGTGCTTGGGACAAGGAACTATTTCAGCCTTGATAATTGCACTACCTCATACTACCAGCTAGACGATAACAGTTTCAACTTCTGGGTACATACTTTGTGCTGGAATATATTACTTACTAGCACTAGCCTTTGCTTGGGACTAGGAACTATTTCAGCCTTGATATATGCACTACCTCATACTACCAGCTGGACGATAACAGTTTTCTACTTCTGGGTACATACTTTGTGCTGGTATATATTACTAACTAGCACTAGCCTGTGCTTGGGACAAGGAACTATTTCAGCCTTGATATATGCACTACCTCATACTACCAGCTAGATGATAACAGTTTTCTACTTCTGGGTACATACTTTGTACTGGTTTATATTACTAACTAGCACTAGCCTGTGCTTGGGACAAGGAACTATTTCAGCCTTGATATATGCACTACCTCATACTACCAGCTAGACGATAACAGTTTTCTACTTCTGGACACAAACTTTGTGCTGGTATATATTACTAACTAGCACTAGCCTGTGCTTGGGACAAGGAACTATTTCAGCCTTGATATATGCACTACCTCATACTAACAGCTAGACGATAACAGTTTTCTACTTCTGGGTACATACTTTGTGCTGGTATATATTACTAACTAGCACTAGCCTGTGCTTGGGACAAGGAACTATTTCAGCCTTGATATATGCAAACCTCATACTACCAGCTAGACGATAACAGTTTTCTACTTCTGGGTACATACTTTGTGCTGGTATATATTACTAACTAGCACTAGCCTGTGCTTGGAACAAGGAACTATTTCAGCCTTTATATATGCACTATCTCATACTACCAGCTAGACGATAACAGTTTTCTACTTCTGGGTACATACTTTGTGCTGGTATATATTACTAACTAGCACTAGCCTATGCTTGGGACAAGGAACTATTTCAGCCTTGATATATGCACTACCTCATACTACCAGCTAGACGATAACAATTTTCTACTTCTGGGTACATACTTTGTGCTGGTATATATTACTAACTAGCACTAGCCTGTGCTTTGGACAAGGAACTTTTTCAGCCTTGATATATGCACTACCTCATACTAGACATTTTTCAGTTGCCGCGGACCTTAGGATTTGTAAGGCGTAGCACACCTTAGACTTACATTATTTAAGAGGGGACATCTCAGCAGTGTAATTCAGAAACGTTTAACAACTTCATTTGTTGTAAGTTGCGACTCGGTTAATTTCTTACTTGGAAATCATATGAAGTGCCACAAGACTGGTGACCTTGAAACATGGTTTACATCGTGAGTATGAGCTGGCAAATCCCCTGACCAGGTCCCATACTGTTTTGGAATTTGATCATAAAATAATTTCGCATTAACTAAGTCAGATTGCAATTATTGTTTATCTATTTTAGTATGCAGGCAGAGGTGCAATAGAAATTGAAACATATGAAGCAAAATTTTAGTTTGTAGGCCTAGGTCCAACCCTTTGTGTGGACTTGGCGGTGGGGCGTTTGCCAAAAATCAACTTTTCACAATATGGTATATGCAGCAACATGGTAGCAAATAGTTTGCCAGAAGACACACCCTCTGCCCTTGTTAGAGCTCTACTCCTATGATTTTTTTATCGATCGAATCTGTGTTCTGCTGATACAAGAAGGGTTGTTGTCAGTTTGTAGTGTAGGTATGTGCATGAAGTACTGTAAAACTGTTTAGTCAAGCTTGTCATGAAAAAATATGGTTCCACCACCAACCCACTTCACCAAATTAATACCATGAGATAAAAAGCTATACAAATTGTCTTTTTGTATTTACTCCATCTGAATTTCTAAGGGTGCTCAATTAAGTGTGTATTGAATTAAACAGTTTTAGCATTTTTCAGGAGGTGGGAAATAATGATTAATAATAACTATAATAGATTAGTGAACTCCTTCAGTATGTTGAAGATAAGGGGCTATGATAGGATGCAGCCTAATCACATACGTAATTTAGCCCGTCTGCCTGTCCCTCCTGTAGTCACTTATGATATTTGATGCATTTTGATTTTTTATGATCACAACCACGAACAGTCAATATCATATAAAGTTCACCCAAATCGACTCAACAAATATCTATATGCATGCTGGGTAATTTTAAATGCCTATTCATTGTCTGCAGTTTCTTTTATCTTTCCTTTTATTTTAAATTAATTCATTAAAAAAGATCCTTGGGGAATACCATGACAGTGCTAAACAGTTTTGATTTGGATGAAGCCTGATATTTTGTCGGGCCTGATCTTGTTCCAAATTGTTTGCAAATGTGACTCCGGTGGGTCGGACTTCAGATTCTATGATGGTTCCGACTTAAAGACTTATCTATTGATGAGATGGTATTGGCCGAGTTTTTTGGCTGTGTGTCGGGCCCACCGGGGTTTACCTGTTGGATTTCTTTTGCTCCAGTATTCAGTTTTATTTGCTGTCGAGTCCTTTTCTTTGCTTTATCTCCTTGTTATATCTTGATTTATATGTTTTAGGAGATGATGCATTGATAAGTTAGGGGTATTTCATGCAAACCAAAATCTATGTGTCTTGATCCGAATCTGTATTAAAGATGAGGTTGGAGCCATTAAACCGGTTTAAGTCCTCCAGTAAAATATTTTACTGACCGTTCCAAGGCCGTACTTCTTTTGTGGATCTTTTTTGTTCTGTCTTGTGTTTGCTATGTCTTTATGCGCATCTGTTTAATTGTTCTTTGTGGTCACCTGCTGGTAAAGGGCTGACCCTTTGGCTCTCGTTTGTGGTGTCTAACTGTGAGTTTGTCACTTTCCCATTGGTATCCTGGGTCAGGTGTGGTACTTGATAGTATCGATTCCTGATCTTTGCACCCTTACTTACTTTCATCAAGAGATGACAACAGTCGACACTAGTGGAAAAATAGTTATAAGTATAATGACACTTGAATTACTAGAATAGGCTTAGTTAAACTATATTGACTTTTGGTGCATTTACAGGGGCATATCCAGGATTTCTGGTAAGGATGTTCATATGTGTATAAAGGCACAGGGTTCGTTTTTCTTATTTTAATTCATTTTTCTTAAATCTCCCATGAAAATGAAATAATTTTGTCTAACTAAAAGCAAATTATTTCATTTCCATAGGATATTTAAAAACGGCCGTGGGGGGGGGGGGGGGGGAGGATTTGAGCGAACCCCCTGAACCTCCTCTGGATCTGCCACTGATTTAACCTAACATTTGCAATTTCCCAATATGTGTCATGTCTTTAGTTTAATAACGCCAGCAATTTAAAAGTGTAACGCCAGTCAAGGCGACGAAACAAAAACTGTGGGTGAAGACGTTTCTTCATTATGGCGCCATGTGTGACTGTGTTGGCGAAAACTGTTTGCATACTCATGGGCCTACTGACAAAAATATGCATGTGCCTACAACTTGACGATGCAAATATAGGGTTTTAGCTATTCAATTCGATTTTTGGAAGAAAAATTCAGTTTATTGTGTTTATGCTACGTGTCTTCACAGCTCATTTTAGCCCTGTGAAATGCTCTAAAACCATTTTTCGCAAAAGGGCCAAACCCCTAGCTTCATATAGGGAGACTATTCAGAGTGGGAACTTTATAAAATGCCACAGGAACGCGCCTGATACTTATAACTCAAGCATCAGCTTTCTGCTGCAAGTGAGCTCTCTCCTAATAAGTATAATATACCAGTTGGTTTTAACCATGCACCGAATCCCCTGACATTGCGGCGGGATAGCTGGAAAATGTTCCATGTTATAACATTTTGCATTGTCCCCTTAGTGCGCGGAAAATGTGCGGCATTAGATATACAAAGGTATATATGGCAGTATAAAATAAAACATGACAGACGGTGGAGAAAACTGCCATGGTTTTAACAAAAGTAAAAGTCCCTGCTGTTCTCCGAAATGACAAGTGCATCAATTCAAGTCCTCTTAAGGGTCAAGGAGGAACCCAAATTGCCTAGTAGTTCGGTACATGAATGATCAAAACAAGATACGGACGTTCATGCTTGAATTCCATGTCCGCTCCATATCTCCTTTGCATTCGAATGATTTTCAATTGCTGTGTTCCAGCTATATTGGCTTGCACAAGTTGTGAACGCCTTATGCGTTTCTGCTATTCATTAACCTGAGCTTGATGAAATATTGACGCAAAAAAAATCATATTGGACGCAGAAACATCGAATTTACCTACTCACAAGTTACAACAAGTGAATGCATACATGTATAGAACAAGAAATAACTTTAAAAAAAGATATTTGGCTGCATTTCAATTGTGAAATATATTTTTCGGTACATGTTTTTGCACTTGCAAACTGGTGAAATGCCATCATGCGGCATTTCATCAGGGTATGCACTGTTTCTTAAGGTAAAAAACGATCTAAGGGCAAAAAATAAAATATTTAGTAGCAGACGAAAAAGATAGATTCCAGTTACTTCTGACATCGCCCCTCTTAAATAAAGTCCAAAGTAAGTCTCCGTTGACGGACAAATCGTAATGTAAGGTGCAACTGAAAAATGTCTACTACCAGCTAGACGATAACAGTTTTCTACTTCTGGGTACATACTTTGTGCTGGTATATATTACTAACTAGCACTAGCCTGTGCTTGGGACAAGGAACTATTTCAGCCTTGATATATGCACTACCTCATACTACCAGCTAGACGATAACAGTTTTCTACTTCTGGGTACATACTTTGTGCTGGTATATATTACTAACTAGCACTAGCCTGTGCTTGGGACAAGGAACTATTTCAGCCTTGATATATGCACTACCTCATACTACCAGCTGGACGATAACAGTTTTCTACTTCTGGGTACATACTTTGTGCTGGTATATATTACTAACTAGCACTAGCCTGTGCTTTGGACAAGGAACTATTTCAGCCTTGATATATGCACTAACTCATACTACCAGCTAGAGGATAACAGTTTTCTTCTTCTGGGTACATACTTTGTGCTGGTATATATTACTAACTAGCAGTAGCCTGTGCTTGGGACAAGGAACTATTTCAGCCTTTATATATGCACTACCTCATACTACCAGCTAGACGATAACAGTTTTCTACTTCTGGGTACATACTTTGTGCTGGTATATATTACTAACTAGCACTAGCCTGTGCTTGGGACAAGGAACTATTTCAGCCTTGATAATTGCACTACCTCATACTACCAGCTAGACGATAACAGTTTTCTACTTCTGGGTACATACTTTGTGCTGGTATATATTACTAACTAGCACTAGCCTGTGCTTGGGACAAGGAACTATTTCAGCCTTGATATATGCACTACCTCATACTACCAGCTAGACGATAACAGTTTCAACTTCTGGGTACATACTTTGTGCTGGAATATATTACTTACTACCACTAGCCTTTGCTTGGGACTAGGAACTATTTCAGCCTTGATATATGCACTACTTTATACTACCAGCTGGACGATAACAGTTTTCTACTTCTGGGTACATACTTTGTGCTGGTATATATTACTAACTAGCACTAGCCTGTGCTTGGGACAAGGATCTATTACCAGACGATAACAGTTTTCTACTTCTGGGTACATACTTTGTGCTGGTATATATTACTAACTAGCACTAGCCTGTGCTTGGGACAAGGAACTATTTCAGCCTTGATATATGCACTAC
Organism: Loripinus fragilis; assembly: GCA_964019695.1. NCBI lineage: Eukaryota > Metazoa > Mollusca > Bivalvia > Lucinida > Lucinidae > Loripinus > Loripinus fragilis. Next base: position 86,384,743 of record OZ026517.1, read on the forward strand.
CTCATACTACCAGCTAGACGATAATAGTTTTCTACTTCTGGGTACACACTTTGTGCAGGTATATATTACTAACTAGCACTAGCCTGTGCTTGGGACATGGAACTATTTCAGCCTTGATATATGCACTACCTCATACTATCAGCTAGACGATAACAGTTTTCTACTTCTGGGTACATACTTTGTGCTGGTATATATTACTAACTAGCAATAGCCTGTGCTTGGGACAAGGAACTATTTCAGCCTTGATATATGCACTACCTCATACTACCAGCTAGATGATAACAGTTTTCTACTTCTGGGTACATACTTTGTGCTGGTATATATTACTAACTAGCACTAGCCTGTGCTTGGGACAAGGAACTATTTCAGCCTTGATATATGCACTACCTCATACTACCAGATAGACGATAACAGTTTTCTACTTCTGGGTACATACTTTGTGCTGGTATATATTACTAACTAGCACTAGCCTGTGCTTGAGACAAGGAACTATTTCAGCCTTGATATATGCACTACCTTATACTACCAGCTAGACGATAACAGTTTTCTACTTCTGGGTACATACTTTGTGCTGGTATATATTACTAACTAGCACTAGCCTGCGCTTGGGACAAGGAACTATTTCAGCCTTGATATATGCACTACCTCATACTACCAGCTAGACGATAACAGTTTTCTACTTCTGGGTACATACTTTGTGCTGGTATATATTACTAACTAGCACTAGCCTGTGCTTGGGACTAGGAACTATTTCAGCCTTGATATATGCACTACCTCATACTACCAGCTAGACGATAACAGTTTTCTACTTCTGGGTACATACTTTGTGCTGGTATATATTACTAACTAGCAGTAGCCTGTGCTTGGGACTAGGAACTATTTCAGCCTTGATATATGCACTACCTCATACTACCAGCTAGACGATAACAGTTTTCTACTTCTGGGTACATACTTTGTGCTGGTATATATTACTAACTAGCACTAGCCTGTGCTTGGGACAAGGAACTATTTCAGCCTTGATATATGCACTACCTAATACTACCAGCTAGACGATAACAGTTTTCTACTTCTGGGTACATATTTTGTGCTGGTATATATTACTAACTAGCACTAGCCTGTGCTTGGGACTAGAAACTATTTCAGACTTGATATATGCACTACCTCATACTACCAGCTAGAGGATAACAGTTTTCTACTTCTGGGTACATACTTTGTGCTGGTATATATTACTAACTAGCACTAGCCTGTGCTTGGGACTAGGAACTATTTCAGCCTTGATATTTGCACTATCTCATACTACCAGCTAGACAATAACAGTTTTCTACTTCTGGACACATACTTTGTGCTGGTATATATTACTAACTAGCACTAGCCTGTGCTTGGGACAAGGAACTATTTCAGCCTTGATACATGGACTACCTCATACTACCAGCTAGAGGTTAACAGTTTTCTACTTCTGGGTACATACTTTGTGCTGGTATATATTACTAACTAGCACTAGCCTGTGCTTGGGACAAGGAACTATTTCAGCCTTGATATATGCACTACCTCATACTACCAGCTAGACGATAACAATTTTCTACTTCTGGGTACATACTTTGTGCTGGTATATATTACTAACTAGCACTAGCCTGTGCTTGGGACAAGGAACTATTTCAGCATTAATATATGCACTAACTCATACTACCAGCTAGAGGATAACAGTTTTCTACTTCTGGGTACATACTTTGTGCTGGTATATATTACTAACTAGCACTAGCCTGTGCTTGGGACTAGGAACTATTTCAGCCTTGATATATGCACTACCTAAAACTACCAGCTAGATGATAACAGTTTTCTACTTCTGGGTACATACTTTGTGCTGGTATATATTACTAACTAGCACTAGCCTGTGCTTGGGACAAGGAACTATTTCAGCCTTGATAATTGCACTACCTCATACTACCAGCTAGACGATAACAGTTTCAACTTCTGGGTACATACTTTGTGCTGGAATATATTACTTACTAGCACTAGCCTTTGCTTGGGACTAGGAACTATTTCAGCCTTAATATATGCACTACCTCATACTACCAGCTGGACGATACCAGTTTTCTACTTCTGGGTACATACTTTGTGCTGGTATATATTACTAACTAGCACTAGCCTGTGCTTGGGACAAGGAACTATTTCAGCCTTGATATATGCACTACCTCATACTACCAGCTAGATGATAACAGTTTTCTACTTCTGGGTACATACTTTGTACTGGTTTATATTACTAACTAGCACTAGCCTGTGCTTGGGACAAGGAACTATTTCAGCCTTGATATATGCACTACCTCATACTACCAGCTAGACGATAACAGTTTTCTACTTCTGGACACAAACTTTGTGCTGGTATATATTACTAACTAGCACTAGCCTGTGCTTGGGACAAGGAACTATTTCAGCCTTGATATATGCACTACCTCATACTAACAGCTAGACGATAACAGTTTTCTACTTCTGGGTACATACTTTGTGCTGGTATATATTACTAACTAGCACTAGCCTGTGCTTGGGACAAGGAACTATTTCAGCCTTGATATATGCAAACCTCATACTACCAGCTAGACGATAACAGTTTTCTACTTCTGGGTACATACTTTGTGCTGGTATATATTACTAACTAGCACTAGCCTGTGCTTGGATCAAGGAACTATTTCAGCCTTTATATATGCACTATAACATACTACCAGCTAGACGATAACAGTTTTCTACTTCTGGGTACATACTTTGTGCTGGTATATATTACTAACTAGCACTAGCCTGTGCTTGGGACAAGGAACTATTTCAGCCTTGATATATGCACTACCTCATACTACCAGCTGGACGATAACAGTTTTCTACTTCTGGGTACATACTTTGTGCTGGTATATATTACTAACTAGCACTAGCCTGTGCTTTGGACAAGGAACTATTTCAGCCTTGATATATGCACTACCTCATACTACCAGCTAGACGATAACAGTTTTCTACTTCTGGGTACATACTTTGTGCTGGTATATATTACTAACTAGCACTAGCCTGTGCTTGGGACAAGGAACTATTTCAGCCTTTGTATATGCACTACCTCATACTACCAGCTAGACGATAACAGTTTTCTACTTCTGGGTACATACTTTGTGCTGGTATATATTACTAACAAGCACTAGCCTATGCTTGGGACAAGGAACTATTTCAGCCTTGATATATGCACTACCTCATACTACCAGCTAGACGATAACAATTTTCTACTTCTGGGTACATACTTTGTGCTGGTATATATTACTAACTAGCACTAGCCTGTGCTTTGGACAAGGAACTTTTTCAGCCTTGATATATGCACTACCTCATACTACCAGCTAGACGATAACAGTTTTCTACTTCTGGGTACATACTTTGTGCTGGTATATATTACTAACTAGCACTAGCCTGTGCTTGGGACAAGGAACTATTTCAGCCTTGATATATGCACTACCTCATACTACCAGCTAGACGATAACAGTTTTCTACTTCTGGGTACATACTTTGTGCTGGTATATATTACTAACTAGCACTAGCCTGTGCTTGGGACAAGGAACTATTTCAGCCTTGATATATGCACTACCTCATACTACCAGCTGGACGATAACAGTTTTCTACTTCTGGGTACATACTTTGTGCTGGTATATATTACTAACTAGCACTAGCCTGTGCTTTGGACAAGGAACTATTTCAGCCTTGATATATGCACTACCTCATACTACCAGCTAGACGATAACAGTTTTCTACTTCTGGGTACATACTTTGTGCTGGTATATATTACTAACTAGCACTAGCCTGTGCTTGGGACAAGGAACTATTTCAGCCTTGATATATGCACTACCTCATACTACCAGCTAGACGATAACAGTTTCAACTTCTGGGTACAAACTTTGTGCTGGAATATATTACTTACTACCACTAGCCTTTGCTTGGGACTAGGAACTATTTCAGCCTTGATATATGCACTACTTTATACTACCAGCTGGACGATAACAGTTTTCTACTTCTGGGTACATACTTTGTGCTGGTATATATTACTAACTAGCACTAGCCTGTGCTTGGGACAAGGATCTATTACCAGACGATAACAGTTTTCTACTTCTGGGTACATACTTTGTGCTGGTATATATTACTAACTAGCACTAGCCTGTGCTTGGGACAAGGAACTATTTCAGCCTTGATATATGCACTACCTCATACTACCAGCTAGACGATAATAGTTTTCTACTTCTGGGTACACACTTTGTGCAGGTATATATTACTAACTAGCACTAGCCTGTGCTTGGGACATGGAACTATTTCAGCCTTGATATATGCACTACCTCATACTATCAGCTAGACGATAACAGTTTTCTACTTCTGGGTACATACTTTGTGCTGGTATATATTACTAACTAGCAATAGCCTGTGCTTGGGACAAGGAACTATTTCAGCCTTGATATATGCACTACCTCATACTACCAGCTAGATGATAACAGTTTTCTACTTCTGGGTACATACTTTGTGCTGGTATATATTACTAACTAGCACTAGCCTGTGCTTGGGACAAGGAACTATTTCAGCCTTGATATATGCACTACCTCAAACTACCAGATAGACGATAACAGTTTTCTACTTCTGGGTACATACTTTGTGCTGGTATATATTACTAACTAGCACTAGCCTGTGCTTGAGACAAGGAACTATTTCAGCCTTGATATATGCACTACCTTATACTACCAGCTAGATGATAACAGTTTTCTACTTCTGGGTACATACTTTGTGCTGGTATATATTACTAACTAGCACTAGCCTGCGCTTGGGACAAGGAACTATTTCAGCCTTGATATATGCACTACCTCATACTACCAGCTAGACGATAACTGTTTTCTACTTCTGGGTACATACTTTGTGCTGGTATATATTACTAACTAGCACTAGCCTGTGCTTGGGACTAGGAACTATTTCAGCCTTGATATATGCACTACCTCATACTACCAGCTAGACGATAACAGTTTTCTACTTCTGGGTACATACTTTGTGCTGGTATATATTACTAACTAGCAGTAGCCTGTGCTTGGGACTAGGAACTATTTCAGCCTTGATATATGCACTACCTCATACTACCAGCTAGACGATAACAGTTTTCTACTTCTGGGTACATACTTTGTGCTGGTATATATTACTAACTAGCACTAGCCTGTGCTTGGGACAAAGAACTATTTCAGCCTTGATATATGCACTAACTCATACTACCAGCTAGACGATAACAGTTTTCTACTTCTGGGTACATACTTTGTGCTGGTATATATTACTAACTAGCACTAGCCTGTGCTTGGGACAAGGAACTATTTCAGCCTTGCTATATGCACTAACTCATACTACCAGCTAGATGATAGCAGTTTTCTACTTCTGGGTACATACTTTGTGCTGGTATATATTACAAACTAGCACTAGCCTGTGCTTGGGACAAGGAACTATTTCAGCCTTGATATATGCACTACCTCATACTACCAGCTAGACAATAACAGTTTTCTACTTCTGGGTACATACTTTGTGCTGGTATATATTACTTACTAGCACTAGCCTGTGCTTGGGACAAGGAACTATTTCAGCCTTGATATATGCACTATCTCATACTACCAGCTAGACGATAACAGTTTTCTACTTCTGGGTACATACTTTGTGCTGGTATATATTAGTAACTAGCACTAGCCTGTGCTTGGGACAAGGAACTATTTCAGCCTTGATATATGCACTACCCCATACTACCAGCTAGACGATAACAGTTTTCTACGTCTGGGTACATACTTTGTGCTGGTATATATTACTAACTAGCACTAGCCTGTGCTTGGGACAAGGAACTATTTCGGCCTTGATATAAGCACTACCTCATACTACCAGCTAGACGATAACAGTTTTCTACTTCTGGGTACATACTTTGTGCTGGTATATATTACTAACTAGCACTAGCCTGTGCTTGGGACTAGGAACTATTTCAGCCTTGATATATGCACTACCTCATACTACCAGCTAGACGATAACAGCTTTCTACTTCTGGGTACATACTTTGTGCTGGTATATATTACTAACTAGCACTAGCCTGTGCTTGGGACAAGGAACTATTTCAGCCTTGATATATGCACTACCTCATACTACCAGCTAGACGATAATAGTTTCAACTTCTGGGTACATACTTTGTGCTGGAATATATTACTAACTAGCACTAGCCTGTGCTTGGGACAAGGAACTATTTCAGCCTTGATATATGCACTACCTCATACTACCAGCTAGACGATAACAGTTTTCTACTTCTGGGTACATACTTTGTGCTGGTATATATTACTAACTAGCACTAGCCTGTGCTTGGGACAAGGAACTATTTCAGCCTTGATAATTGCACTACCTCATACTACCAGCTAGACGATAACAGTTTCAACTTCTGGGTACATACTTTGTGCTGGAATATATTACTTACTAGCACTAGCCTTTGCTTGGGACTAGGAACTTTTTCAGCCTTGATATATGCACTACTTCATACTACCAGCTGGACGATAACAGTTTTCTACTTCTGGGTACATACTTTATGCTGGTATATATTATTAACTAGCACTAGCCTGTGCTTGGGACATGGAACTATTTCAGCCTTGATATATGCACTACCTCATACTACCAGCTAAACGATAACAGTTTTCTACTTCTGGGTACATACTCTGTGCTGGTATATATTACTAACTAGCACTAGCCTGTGATTGGGACAAGGAACTATTTCAGCCTTGATATATGCACTACCTCATACTACCAGCTAGACGATAACAGTTTTCTACTTCTGGGTACATATTTTGTGCTGGTATATATTACTAACTAGCACTAGACTGTGCTTGGGACTAGGAACTATTTCAGACTTGATATATGCACTACCTCATACTACCAGCTAGAGGATAACAGTTTTCTACTTCTGGGTACATACTTTGTGCTGGTATATATTACTAACTAGCACTAGCCTGAGCTTGGGACTAGGAACTATTTCAGCCTTGATATTTGCACTATCTCATACTACCAGCTAGACAATAACAGTTTTCTACTTCTGGACACATACTTTGTGTTGGTATATATTACTAACTAGCACTAGCCTGTGCTTGGGACAAGGAACTATTTCAGCCTTGATATATGCACTACCTCATACTACCAGCTAGACGATAACAGTTTTCTACTTCTGGGTACATACTTTGTGCTGGTATATATTACTAACAAGCACTAGCCTATGCTTGGGACAAGGAACTATTTCAGCCTTGATATATGCACTACCTCATACTACCAGCTAGACGATAACAATTTTCTACTTCTGGGTACATACTTTGTGCTGGTATATATTACTAACTAGCACTAGCCTGTGCTTTGGACAAGGAACTTTTTCAGCCTTGATATATGCACTACCTCATACTACCAGCTAGACGATAACAGTTTTCTACTTCTGGGTACATACTTTGTGCTGGTATATATTACTAACTAGCACTAGCCTGTGCTTGGGACAAGGAACTATTTCAGCCTTGATATATGCACTACCTCATACTACCAGCTAGACGATAACAGTTTTCTACTTCTGGGTACATACTTTGTGCTGGTATATATTACTAACTAGCACTAGCCTGTGCTTGGGACAAGGAACTATTTCAGCCTTGATATATGCACTACCTCATACTACCAGCTGGACGATAACAGTTTTCTACTTCTGGGTACATACTTTGTGCTGGTATATATTACTAACTAGCACTAGCCTGTGCTTTGGACAAGGAACTATTTCAGCCTTGATATATGCACTACCTCATACTACCAGCTAGACGATAACAGTTTTCTACTTCTGGGTACATACTTTGTGCTGGTATATATTACTAACTAGCACTAGCCTGTGCTTGGGACAAGGAACTATTTCAGCCTTGATATATGCACTACCTCATACTACCAGCTAGACGATAACAATTTTCTACTTCTGGGTACATACTTTGTGCTGGTATATATTACTAACTAGCACTAGCCTGTGCTTGGGACAAGGAACTATTTCAGCCTTGATATATGCACTACCTCATACTACCAGATAGACGATAACAGTTTTCTACTTCTGGGTACATACTTTGTGCTGGTATATATTACTAACTAGCACTAGCCTGTGCTTGAGACAAGGAACTATTTCAGCCTTGATATATGCACTACCTTATACTACCAGCTAGACGATAACAGTTTTCTACTTCTGGGTACATACTTTGTGCTGGTATATATTACTAACTAGCACTAGCCTGCGCTTGGGACAAGGAACTATTTCAGCCTTGATATATGCACTACCTCATACTACCAGCTAGACGATAACAGTTTTCTACTTCTGGGTACATACTTTGTGCTGGTATATATTACTAACTAGCACTAGCCTGTGCTTGGGACTAGGAACTATTTCAGCCTTGATATATGCACTACCTCATACTACCAGCTAGACGATAACAGTTTTCTACTTCTGGGTACATACTTTGTGCTGGTATATATTACTAACTAGCAGTAGCCTGTGCTTGGGACTAGGAACTATTTCAGCCTTGATATATGCACTACCTCATACTACCAGCTAGACGATAACAGTTTTCTACTTCTGGGTACATACTTTGTGCTGGTATATATTACTAACTAGCACTAGCCTGTGCTTGGGACAAGGAACTATTTCAGCCTTGATATATGCACTACCTAATACTACCAGCTAGACGATAACAGTTTTCTACTTCTGGGTACATATTTTGTGCTGGTATATATTACTAACTAGCACTAGCCTGTGCTTGGGACTAGAAACTATTTCAGACTTGATATATGCACTACCTCATACTACCAGCTAGAGGATAACAGTTTTCTACTTCTGGGTACATACTTTGTGCTGGTATATATTACTAACTAGCACTAGCCTGTGCTTGGGACTAGGAACTATTTCAGCCTTGATATTTGCACTATCTCATACTACCAGCTAGACAATAACAGTTTTCTACTTCTGGACACATACTTTGTGCTGGTATATATTACTAACTAGCACTAGCCTGTGCTTGGGACAAGGAACTATTTCAGCCTTGATACATGGACTACCTCATACTACCAGCTAGAGGTTAACAGTTTTCTACTTCTGGGTACATACTTTGTGCTGGTATATATTACTAACTAGCACTAGCCTGTGCTTGGGACAAGGAACTATTTCAGCCTTGATATATGCACTACCTCATACTACCAGCTAGACGATAACAATTTTCTACTTCTGGGTACATACTTTGTGCTGGTATATATTACTAACTAGCACTAGCCTGTGCTTGGGACAAGGAACTATTTCAGCATTAATATATGCACTAACTCATACTACCAGCTAGAGGATAACAGTTTTCTACTTCTGGGTACATACTTTGTGCTGGTATATATTACTAACTAGCACTAGCCTGTGCTTGGGACTAGGAACTATTTCAGCCTTGATATATGCACTACCTAAAACTACCAGCTAGATGATAACAGTTTTCTACTTCTGGGTACATACTTTGTGCTGGTATATATTACTAACTAGCACTAGCCTGTGCTTGGGACAAGGAACTATTTCAGCCTTGATAATTGCACTACCTCATACTACCAGCTAGACGATAACAGTTTCAACTTCTGGGTACATACTTTGTGCTGGAATATATTACTTACTAGCACTAGCCTTTGCTTGGGACTAGGAACTATTTCAGCCTTGATATATGCACTACCTCATACTACCAGCTGGACGATACCAGTTTTCTACTTCTGGGTACATACTTTGTGCTGGTATATATTACTAACTAGCACTAGCCTGTGCTTGGGACAAGGAACTATTTCAGCCTTGATATATGCACTACCTCATACTACCAGCTAGATGATAACAGTTTTCTACTTCTGGGTACATACTTTGTACTGGTTTATATTACTAACTAGCACTAGCCTGTGCTTGGGACAAGGAACTATTTCAGCCTTGATATATGCACTACCTCATACTACCAGCTAGACGATAACAGTTTTCTACTTCTGGACACAAACTTTGTGCTGGTATATATTACTAACTAGCACTAGCCTGTGCTTGGGACAAGGAACTATTTCAGCCTTGATATATGCACTACCTCATACTAACAGCTAGACGATAACAGTTTTCTACTTCTGGGTACATACTTTGTGCTGGTATATATTACTAACTAGCACTAGCCTGTGCTTGGGACAAGGAACTATTTCAGCCTTGATATATGCAAACCTCATACTACCAGCTAGACGATAACAGTTTTCTACTTCTGGGTACATACTTTGTGCTGGTATATATTACTAACTAGCACTAGCCTGTGCTTGGATCAAGGAACTATTTCAGCCTTTATATATGCACTATAACATACTACCAGCTAGACGATAACAGTTTTCTACTTCTGGGTACATACTTTGTGCTGGTATATATTACTAACTAGCACTAGCCTGTGCTTGGGACAAGGAACTATTTCAGCCTTGATATATGCACTACCTCATACTACCAGCTGGACGATAACAGTTTTCTACTTCTGGGTACATACTTTGTGCTGGTATATATTACTAACTAGCACTAGCCTGTGCTTCGGACAAGGAACTATTTCAGCCTTGATATATGCACTACCTCATACTACCAGCTAGACGATAACAGTTTTCTACTTCTGGGTACATACTTTGTGCTGGTATATATTACTAACTAGCACTAGCCTGTGCTTGGGACAAGGAACTATTTCAGCCTTTGTATATGCACTACCTCATACTACCAGCTAGACGATAACAGTTTTCTACTTCTGGGTACATACTTTGTGCTGGTATATATTACTAACAAGCACTAGCCTATGCTTGGGACAAGGAACTATTTCAGCCTTGATATATGCACTACCTCATACTACCAGCTAGACGATAACAATTTTCTACTTCTGGGTACATACTTTGTGCTGGTATATATTACTAACTAGCACTAGCCTGTGCTTTGGACAAGGAACTTTTTCAGCCTTGATATATGCACTACCTCATACTACCAGCTAGACGATAACAGTTTTCTACTTCTGGGTACATACTTTGTGCTGGTATATATTACTAACTAGCACTAGCCTGTGCTTGGGACAAGGAACTATTTCAGCCTTGATATATGCACTACCTCATACTACCAGCTAGACGATAACAGTTTTCTACTTCTGGGTACATACTTTGTGCTGGTATATATTACTAACTAGCACTAGCCTGTGCTTGGGACAAGGAACTATTTCAGCCTTGATATATGCACTACCTCATACTACCAGCTGGACGATAACAGTTTTCTACTTCTGGGTACATACTTTGTGCTGGTATATATTACTAACTAGCACTAGCCTGTGCTTTGGACAAGGAACTATTTCAGCCTTGATATATGCACTACCTCATACTACCAGCTAGACGATAACAGTTTTCTACTTCTGGGTACATACTTTGTGCTGGTATATATTACTAACTAGCACTAGCCTGTGCTTGGGACAAGGAACTATTTCAGCCTTGATATATGCACTACCTCATACTACCAGCTAGACGATAACAATTTTCTACTTCTGGGTACATACTTTGTGCTGGTATATATTACTAACTAGCACTAGCCTGTGCTTTGGACAAGGAACTATTTCAGCCTTGATATATGCACTACCTCATACTACCAGCTAGACAATAACAGTTTTCTACTTCTGGGTACATACTTTGTGCTGGTATATATTACTAACTAGCACTAGCCTGTGCTTGGGACAAGGAACTATTTCAGCCTTGATATATGCACTACCTCATACTACCAGCTAGACGATAACAGTTTTCTACTTCTGGGTACATACTTTGTGCTGGTATATATTACTAACTAGCACTAGCCTGTGCTTGGGACAAGGAACTATTTCAGCCTTGATATATGCACTAACTCATACTACCAGCTAGACAATAACAGTTTTCTACTTCTGGGTACATACTTTGTGCTGGTATATATTACTAACTAGCACTAGCCTGTGCTTGGGACAAGGAACTATTTCAGCCTTTATATATGCACTACCTCATACTACCAGCTAGACGATAACAGTTTTCTACTTCTGGGTACATACTTTGTGCTGGTATATATTACTAACTAGCACTAGCCTGTGCTTGGGACAAGGAACTATTTCAGCCTTGATAATTGCACTACCTCATACTACCAGCTAGACGATAACAGTTTTCTACTTCTGGGTACATACTTTGTGCTGGTATATATTACTAACTAGCACTAGCCTGTGCTTGGGACAAGGAACTATTTCAGCCTTGATATATGCACTACCTCATACTACCAGCTAGACGATAACAGTTTCAACTTCTGGGTACAAACTTTGTGCTGGAATATATTACTTACTACCACTAGCCTTTGCTTGGGACTAGGAACTATTTCAGCCTTGATATATGCACTACTTTATACTACCAGCTGGACGATAACAGTTTTCTACTTCTGGGTACATACTTTGTGCTGGTATATATTACTAACTAGCACTAGCCTGTGCTTGGGACAAGGATCTATTACCAGACGATAACAGTTTTCTACTTCTGGGTACATACTTTGTGCTGGTATATATTACTAACTAGCACTAGCCTGTGCTTGGGACAAGGAACTATTTCAGCCTTGATATATGCACTACCTCATACTACCAGCTAGACGATAATAGTTTTCTACTTCTGGGTACACACTTTGTGCAGGTATATATTACTAACTAGCACTAGCCTGTGCTTGGGACATGGAACTATTTCAGCCTTGATATATGCACTACCTCATACTATCAGCTAGACGATAACAGTTTTCTACTTCTGGGTACATACTTTGTGCTGGTATATATTACTAACTAGCAATAGCCTGTGCTTGGGACAAGGAACTATTTCAGCCTTGATATATGCACTACCTCATACTACCAGCTAGATGATAACAGTTTTCTACTTCTGGGTACATACTTTGTGCTGGTATATATTACTAACTAGCACTAGCCTGTGCTTGGGACAAGGAACTATTTCAGCCTTGATATATGCACTACCTCAAACTACCAGATAGACGATAACAGTTTTCTACTTCTGGGTACATACTTTGTGCTGGTATATATTACTAACTAGCACTAGCCTGTGCTTGAGACAAGGAACTATTTCAGCCTTGATATATGCACTACCTTATACTACCAGCTAGATGATAACAGTTTTCTACTTCTGGGTACATACTTTGTGCTGGTATATATTACTAACTAGCACTAGCCTGCGCTTGGGACAAGGAACTATTTCAGCCTTGATATATGCACTACCTCATACTACCAGCTAGACGATAACTGTTTTCTACTTCTGGGTACATACTTTGTGCTGGTATATATTACTAACTAGCACTAGCCTGTGCTTGGGACTAGGAACTATTTCAGCCTTGATATATGCACTACCTCATACTACCAGCTAGACGATAACAGTTTTCTACTTCTGGGTACATACTTTGTGCTGGTATATATTACTAACTAGCAGTAGCCTGTGCTTGGGACTAGGAACTATTTCAGCCTTGATATATGCACTACCTCATACTACCAGCTAGACGATAACAGTTTTCTACTTCTGGGTACATACTTTGTGCTGGTATATATTACTAACTAGCACTAGCCTGTGCTTGGGACAAAGAACTATTTCAGCCTTGATATATGCACTAACTCATACTACCAGCTAGACGATAACAGTTTTCTACTTCTGGGTACATACTTTGTGCTGGTATATATTACTAACTAGCACTAGCCTGTGCTTGGGACAAGGAACTATTTCAGCCTTGCTATATGCACTAACTCATACTACCAGCTAGATGATAGCAGTTTTCTACTTCTGGGTACATACTTTGTGCTGGTATATATTACAAACTAGCACTAGCCTGTGCTTGGGACAAGGAACTATTTCAGCCTTGATATATGCACTACCTCATACTACCAGCTAGACAATAACAGTTTTCTACTTCTGGGTACATACTTTGTGCTGGTATATATTACTTACTAGCACTAGCCTGTGCTTGGGACAAGGAACTATTTCAGCCTTGATATATGCACTATCTCATACTACCAGCTAGACGATAACAGTTTTCTACTTCTGGGTACATACTTTGTGCTGGTATATATTAGTAACTAGCACTAGCCTGTGCTTGGGACAAGGAACTATTTCAGCCTTGATATATGCACTACCCCATACTACCAGCTAGACGATAACAGTTTTCTACGTCTGGGTACATACTTTGTGCTGGTATATATTACTAACTAGCACTAGCCTGTGCTTGGGACAAGGAACTATTTCGGCCTTGATATAAGCACTACCTCATACTACCAGCTAGACGATAACAGTTTTCTACTTCTGGGTACATACTTTGTGCTGGTATATATTACTAACTAGCACTAGCCTGTGCTTGGGACTAGGAACTATTTCAGCCTTGATATATGCACTACCTCATACTACCAGCTAGACGATAACAGCTTTCTACTTCTGGGTACATACTTTGTGCTGGTATATATTACTAACTAGCACTAGCCTGTGCTTGGGACAAGGAACTATTTCAGCCTTGATATATGCACTACCTCATACTACCAGCTAGACGATAATAGTTTCAACTTCTGGGTACATACTTTGTGCTGGAATATATTACTAACTAGCACTAGCCTGTGCTTGGGACAAGGAACTATTTCAGCCTTGATATATGCACTACCTCATACTACCAGCTAGACGATAACAGTTTTCTACTTCTGGGTACATACTTTGTGCTGGTATATATTACTAACTAGCACTAGCCTGTGCTTGGGACAAGGAACTATTTCAGCCTTGATAATTGCACTACCTCATACTACCAGCTAGACGATAACAGTTTCAACTTCTGGGTACATACTTTGTGCTGGAATATATTACTTACTAGCACTAGCCTTTGCTTGGGACTAGGAACTTTTTCAGCCTTGATATATGCACTACTTCATACTACCAGCTGGACGATAACAGTTTTCTACTTCTGGGTACATACTTTATGCTGGTATATATTATTAACTAGCACTAGCCTGTGCTTGGGACATGGAACTATTTCAGCCTTGATATATGCACTACCTCATACTACCAGCTAAACGATAACAGTTTTCTACTTCTGGGTACATACTCTGTGCTGGTATATATTACTAACTAGCACTAGCCTGTGATTGGGACAAGGAACTATTTCAGCCTTGATATATGCACTACCTCATACTACCAGCTAGACGATAACAGTTTTCTACTTCTGGGTACATATTTTGTGCTGGTATATATTACTAACTAGCACTAGACTGTGCTTGGGACTAGGAACTATTTCAGACTTGATATATGCACTACCTCATACTACCAGCTAGAGGATAACAGTTTTCTACTTCTGGGTACATACTTTGTGCTGGTATATATTACTAACTAGCACTAGCCTGAGCTTGGGACTAGGAACTATTTCAGCCTTGATATTTGCACTATCTCATACTACCAGCTAGACAATAACAGTTTTCTACTTCTGGACACATACTTTGTGTTGGTATATATTACTAACTAGCACTAGCCTGTGCTTGGGACAAGGAACTATTTCAGCCTTGATATATGCACTACCTCATACTACCAGCTAGACGATAACAGTTTTCTACTTCTGGGTACATACTTTGTGCTGGTATATATTACTAACAAGCACTAGCCTATGCTTGGGACAAGGAACTATTTCAGCCTTGATATATGCACTACCTCATACTACCAGCTAGACGATAACAATTTTCTACTTCTGGGTACATACTTTGTGCTGGTATATATTACTAACTAGCACTAGCCTGTGCTTTGGACAAGGAACTTTTTCAGCCTTGATATATGCACTACCTCATACTACCAGCTAGACGATAACAGTTTTCTACTTCTGGGTACATACTTTGTGCTGGTATATATTACTAACTAGCACTAGCCTGTGCTTGGGACAAGGAACTATTTCAGCCTTGATATATGCACTACCTCATACTACCAGCTAGACGATAACAGTTTTCTACTTCTGGGTACATACTTTGTGCTGGTATATATTACTAACTAGCACTAGCCTGTGCTTGGGACAAGGAACTATTTCAGCCTTGATATATGCACTACCTCATACTACCAGCTGGACGATAACAGTTTTCTACTTCTGGGTACATACTTTGTGCTGGTATATATTACTAACTAGCACTAGCCTGTGCTTTGGACAAGGAACTATTTCAGCCTTGATATATGCACTACCTCATACTACCAGCTAGACGATAACAGTTTTCTACTTCTGGGTACATACTTTGTGCTGGTATATATTACTAACTAGCACTAGCCTGTGCTTGGGACAAGGAACTATTTCAGCCTTGATATATGCACTACCTCATACTACCAGCTAGACGATAACAATTTTCTACTTCTGGGTACATACTTTGTGCTGGTATATATTACTAACTAGCACTAGCCTGTGCTTGGGACAAGGAACTATTTCAGCCTTGATATATGCACTAACTCATACTACCAGCTAGACAATAACAGTTTTCTACTTCTGGGTACATACTTTGTGCTGGTATATATTACTAACTAGCACTAGCCTGTGCTTGGGACAAGGAACTATTTCAGCCTTGATAATTGCACTACCTCATACTACCAGCTAGACGATAACAGTTTTCTACTTCTGGGTACATACTTTGTGCTGGTATATATTACTAACTAGCACTAGCCTGTGCTAGGGACAAGGAACTATTTCAGCCTTGATATATGCACTACCTCATACTACCAGCTAGACGATAACAGTTTCAACTTCTGGGTACATACTTTGTGCTGGAATATATTACTTACTACCACTAGCCTTTGCTTGGGACTAGGAACTATTTCAGCCTTGATATATGCACTACTTTATACTACCAGCTGGACGATAACAGTTTTCTACTTCTGGGTACATACTTTGTGCTGGTATATATTACTAACTAGCACTAGCCTGTGCTTGGGACAAGGATCTATTACCAGACGATAACAGTTTTCTACTTCTGGGTACATACTTTGTGCTGGTATATACTACTAACTAGCACTAGCCTGTGCTTGGGACAAGGAACTATTTCAGCCTTGATATATGCACTTCCTCATACTACCAGCTAGACGATAATAGTTTTCTACTTCTGGGTACACACTTTGTGCAGGTATATATTACTAACTAGCACTAGCCTGTGCTTGGGACATGGAACTATTTCAGCCTTGATATATGCACTACCTCATACTATCAGCTAGACGATAACAGTTTTCTACTTCTGGGTACATACTTTGTGCTGGTATATATTACTAACTAGCAATAGCCTGTGCTTGGGACAAGGAACTATTTCAGCCTTGATATATGCACTACCTCATACTACCAGCTAGATGATAACAGTTTTCTACTTCTGGGTACATACTTTGTGCTGGTATATATTACTAACTAGCACTAGCCTGTGCTTGGGACAAGGAACTATTTCAGCCTTGATATATTCACTACCTCATACTACCAGATAGACGATAACAGTTTTCTACTTCTGGGTACATACTTTGTGCTGGTATATATTACTAACTAGCACTAGCCTGTGCTTGAGACAAGGAACTATTTCAGCCTTGATATATGCACTACCTTATACTACCAGCTAGACGATAACAGTTTTCTACTTCTGGGTACATACTTTGTGCTGGTATATATTACTAACTAGCACTAGCCTGCGCTTGGGACAAGGAACTATTTCAGCCTTGATATATGCACTACCTCATACTACCAGCTAGACGATAACAGTTTTCTACTTCTGGGTACATACTTTGTGCTGGTATATATTACTAACTAGCACTAGCCTGTGCTTGGGACTAGGAACTATTTCAGCCTTGATATATGCACTACCTCATACTACCAGCTAGACGATAACAGTTTTCTACTTCTGGGTACATACTTTGTGCTGGTATATATTACTAACTAGCAGTAGCCTGTGCTTGGGACTAGGAACTATTTCAGCCTTGATATATGCACTACCTCATACTACCAGCTAGACGATAACAGTTTTCTACTTCTGGGTACATACTTTGTGCTGGTATATATTACTAACTAGCACTAGCCTGTGCTTGGGACAAGGAACTATTTCAGCCTTGATATATGCACTACCTCATACTACCAGCTAGACGATAACAGTTTTCTACTTCTGGGTACATGCTTTGTGCTGGTATATATTACTAACTAGCACTAGACTGTGCTTGGGACAAGGAACTATTTCAGCCTTGATATATGCACTAACTCATACTACCAGCTAGACGATAACAGTTTTCTACTTCTGGGTACATACTTTGTGCTGGTATATATTACTAACTAGCAATAGCCTGTGCTTGGGACAAGGAACTATTTCAGCCTTGATATATGCACTACCTCATACTACCAGCTAGACGATAACAGTTTTCTACTTCTGGGTACATGCTTTGTGCTGGTATATATTACTAACTAGCAATAGCCTGTGCTTGGGACAAGGAACTATTTCAGCCTTGATATATGCACTACCTCATACTACCAGCTAGACGATAACAGTTTTCTACTTCTGGGTACATACTATGTGCAGGTATATATTACTAACTAGCACTAGCCTGTGCTTGGGACTAGGAACTATTTCAGCCTGATATATGCACTACCTCATACTACCAGCTAGACGATAACAGTTTTCTACTTCTGGGTACATACTTTGTGCTGGTATATATTACTAACTAGCACTAGCCTGTGCTTGGGACAAGGAACTATTTCAGCCTTGCTATATGCACTAACTCATACTACCAGCTAGATGATAGCAGTTTTCTACTTCTGGGTACATACTTTGTGCTGGTATATATTACAAACTAGCACTAGCCTGTGCTTGGGACAAGGAACTATTTCAGCCTTGATATATGCACTACCTCATACTACCAGCTAGACAATAACAGTTTTCTACTTCTGGGTACATACTTTGTGCTGGTATATATTACTAACTAGCACTAGCCTGTGCTTGGGACAAGGAACTATTTCAGCCTTGATATATGCACTATCTCATACTACCAGCTAGACGATAACAGTTTTCTACTTCTGGGTACATACTTTGTGCTGGTATATATTAGTAACTAGCACTAGCCTGTGCTTGGGACAAGGAACTATTTCAGCCTTGATATATGCACTACCCCATACTACCAGCTAGACGATAACAGTTTTCTACGTCTGGGTACATACTTTGTGGCGGTATATATTACTAACTAGCACTAGCCTGTGCTTGGGACAAGGAACTATTTCGGCCTTGATATAAGCACTACCTCATACTACCAGCTAGACGATAACAGTTTTCTACTTCTGGGTACATACTTTGTGCTGGTATATATTACTAACTAGCACTAGCCTGTGCTTGGGACTAGGAACTATTTCAGCCTTGATATATGCACTACCTCATACTACCAGCTAGACGATAACAGCTTTCTACTTCTGGGTACATACTTTGTGCTGGTATATATTACTAACTAGCACTAGCCTGTGCTTGGGACAAGGAACTATTTCAGCCTTGATATATGCACTACCTCATACTACCAGCTAGACGATAACAGTTTCAACTTCTGGGTACATACTTTGTGCTGGAATATATTACTAACTAGCACTAGCCTGTGCTTGGGACAAGGAACTATTTCAGCCTTGATATATGCACTACCTCATACTACCAGCTAGACGATAACAGTTTTCTACTTCTGGGTACATACTTTGTGCTGGTATATATTACTAACTAGCACTAGCCTGTGCTTGGGACAAGGAACTATTTCAGCCTTGATAATTGCACTACCTCATACTACCAGCTAGACGATAACAGTTTCAACTTCTGGGTACATACTTTGTGCTGGAATATATTACTTTCTAGCACTAGCCTTTGCTTGGGACTAGGAACTTTTTCAGCCTTGATATATGCACTACTTCATACTACCAGCTGGACGATAACAGTTTTCTACTTCTGGGTACATACTTTATGCTGGTATATATTATTAACTAGCACTAGCCTGTGCTTGGGACATGGAACTATTTCAGCCTTGATATATGCACTACCTCATACTACCAGCTAAACGATAACAGTTTTCTACTTCTGGGTACATACTCTGTGCTGGTATATATTACTAACTAGCACTAGCCTGTGATTGGGACAAGGAACTATTTCAGCCTTGATATATGCACTACCTCATACTACCAGCTAGACGATAACAGTTTTCTACTTCTGGGTACATATTTTGTGCTGGTATATATTACTAACTAGCACTAGCCTGTGCTTGGGACTAGGAACTATTTCAAACTTGATATATGCACTACCTCATACTACCAGCTAGAGGATAACAGTTTTCTACTTCTGGGTACATACTTTGTGCTGGTATATATTACTAACTAGCACTAGCCTGAGCTTGGGACTAGGAACTATTTCAGCCTTGATATTTGCACTATCTCATACTACCAGCTAGACAATAACAGTTTTCTACTTCTGGACACATACTTTGTGTTGGTATATATTACTAACTAGCACTAGCCTGTGCTTGGGACAAGGAACTATTTCAGCCTTGATATATGCACTACCTCATACTACCAGCTAGAGGTTAACAGTTTTCTACTTCTGGGTACATACTTTGTGCTGGTATATATTACTAACTAGCACTAGCCTGTGCTTGGGACAAGGAACTATTTCAGCCTTGATATGTGCACTACCTCATACTACCAACTAGACGATAACAATTTTCTACTTCTGGGTACATACTTTGTGCTGGTATATATTACTAACTAGCACTAGCCTGTGCTTGGGACAAGGAACTATTTCAGCCTTAATATATGCACTAACTCATACTACCAGCTAGAGGATAACAGTTTTCTACTTCTGGGTACATACTTTGTGCTGGTATATATTACTAACTAGCACTAGCCTGTGCTTGGGAAAAGGAACTATTTCAGCCTTTATATATGCACTACCTCATACTACCAGCTAGACGATAACAGTTTTCTACTTCTAGGTACATACTTTGTGCTGGTATATATTACTAACTAGCACTAGCCTGTGCTTGGGACTAGGAACTATTTCAGCCTTGATATATGCACTACCTCATACTACCAGCTAGATGATAACAGTTTTCTACTTCTGGGTACATACTTTGTGCTGGTATATATTACTAACTAGCACTAGCCTGTGCTTGGGACAAGGAACTATTTCAGCCTTGATATATGCACTACCTCATACTACCAGCTAGACGATAACAGTTTCAACTTCTGGGTACATACTTTGTGCTGGAATATATTACTAACTAGCACTAGCCTGTGCTTGGGACAAGGAACTATTTCAGCCTTGATATATGCACTACCTCATACTACCAGCTAGACGATAACAGTTTTCTACTTCTGGGTACATACTTTGTGCTGGTATATATTACTAACTAGCACTAGCCTGTGCTTGGGACAAGGAACTATTTCAGCCTTGATAATTGCACTACCTCATACTACCAGCTAGACGATAACAGTTTCAACTTCTGGGTACATACTTTGTGCTGGAATATATTACTTACTAGCACTAGCCTTTGCTTGGGACTAGGAACTATTTCAGCCTTGATATATGCACTACTTCATACTACCAGCTGGACGATAACAGTTTTCTACTTCTGGGTACATACTTTGTGCTGGTATATATTATTAACTAGCACTAGCCTGTGCTTGGGACAAGGAACTATTTCAGCCTTGATATATGCACTACCTCATACTACCAGCTAAACGATAACAGTTTTCTACTTCTGGGTACATACTCTGTGCTGGTATATATTACTAACTAGCACTAGCCTGTGATTGGGACAAGGAACTATTTCAGCCTTGATTTATGCACTACCTCATACTACCAGCTAGACGATAACAGTTTTCTACTTCTGGGTACATATTTTGTGCTGGTATATATTACTAACTAGCACTAGCCTGTGCTTGGGACTAGGAACTATTTCAGACTTGATATATGCACTACCTCATACTACCAGCTAGAGGATAACAGTTTTCTACTTCTGGGTACATACTTTGTGCTGGTATATATTACTAACTAGCACTAGCCTGAGCTTGGGACTAGGAACTATTTCAGCCTTGATATTTGCACTATCTCATACTACCAGCTAGACAATAACAGTTTTCTACTTCTGGACACATACTTTGTGTTGGTATATATTACTAACTAGCACTAGCCTGTGCTTGGGACAAGGAACTATTTCAGCCTTGATATATGCACTACCTCATACTACCAGCTAGAGGTTAACAGTTTTCTACTTCTGGGTACATACTTTGTGCTGGTATATATTACTAACTAGCACTAGCCTGTGCTTGGGACAAGGAACTATTTCAGCCTTGATATATGCACTACCTCATACTGCCAGCTAGACGATAACAATTTTCTACTTCTTGGTACATACTTTGTGCTGGTATATATTACTAACTAGCACTAGCCTGTGCTTGGGACAAGGAACTATTTCAGCCTTAATATATGCAGTAACTCATACTACCATTTAGAGGATAACAGTTTTCTACTTCTGGGTACATACTTTGTGCTGGTATATATTACTAACTAGCACTAGCCTGTGCTTGGGACAAGGAACTATTTCAGCCTTTATATATGCACTACCTCATACTACCAGCTAGACGATAACAGTTTTCTACTTCTAGGTACATACTTTGTGCTGGTATGTATTACTAACTAGCACTAGCCTGTGCTTGGGACTAGGAACTATTTCAGCCTTGATATATGCACTACCTCATACTACCAGCTAGATGATAACAGTTTTCTACTTCTGGGTACATACTTTGTGCTGGTATATATTACTAACTAGCACTAGCCTGTGCTTGGGACAAGGAACTATTTCAGCCTTGATAATTGCACTACCTCATACTACCAGCTAGACGATAACAGTTTCAACTTCTGGGTACCTACTTTGTGCTTGAATATATTACTTACTAGCACTAGCCTTTGCTTGGGACTAGGAACTATTTCAGCCTTGATATATGCACTACCTCATACTACCAGCTGGACGATAACAGTTTTCTACTTCTGGGTACATACTTTGTGCTGGTATATATTACTAACTAGCACTAGCCTGTGCTTGGGACAAGGAACTATTTCAGCCTTGATATATGCACTACCTCATACTACCAGCTAGATGATAACAGTTTTCTACTTCTTGGTACAAAATTGGTACTGGTTTATATTACTAACTAGCACTAGCCTGTGCTTGGGACAAGGAACTATTTCAGCCTTGATATATGCACTACCTCATACTACCAGCTAGACGATAACAGTTTTCTACTTCTGGACAAAAACTTTGTGCTGGTATATATTACTAACTAGCACTAGCCTGTGCTTGGGACAAGGAACTATTTCAGCCTTTATATATGCACTACCTCATACTACCAGCTAGACGATAACAGTTTTCTACTTCTAGGTACATACTTTGTGCTGGTATATATTACTAACTAGCACTAGCCTGTGCTTGGGACTAGGAACTATTTCAGCCTTGATATATGCACTACTTTATACTACCAGCTGGACGATAACAGTTTTCTACTTCTGGGTACATACTTTGTGCTGGTATATATTACTAACTAGCACTAGCCTGTGCTTGGGACAAGGATCTATTACCAGACGATAACAGTTTTCTACTTCTGGGTACATACTTTGTGCTGGTATATATTACTAACTAGCACTAGCCTGTGCTTGGGACAAGGAACTATTTCAGCCTTGATATATGCACTACCTCATACTACCAGCTAGACGATAACAGTTTTCTACTTCTGGGTACACACTTTGTGCAGGTATATATTACTAACTAGCACTAGCCTGTGCTTGGGACATGGAACTATTTCAGCCTTGATATATGCACTACCTCATACTATCAGCTAGACGATAACAGTTTTCTACTTCTGGGTACATACTTTGTGCTGGTATATATTACTAACTAGCAATAGCCTGTGCTTGGGACAAGGAACTATTTCAGCCTTGATATATGCACTACCTCATACTACCAGCTAGATGATAACAGTTTTCTCTTTCTGGGTACATACTTTGTGCTGGTATATATTACTAACTAGCACTAGCCTGTGCTTGGGACAAGGAACTATTTCAGCCTTGATATATGCACTACCTCATACTACCAGCTAGATGATAACAGTTTTCTACTTCTTGGTACAAAATTGGTACTGGTTTATATTACTAACTAGCACTAGCCTGTGCTTGGGACAAGGAACTATTTCAGCCTTGATATATGCACTACCTCATACTACCAGCTAGACGATAACAGTTTTCTACTTCTGGGTACATACTTTGTGCTGGTATATATTACTAACTAGCACTAGCCTGTGCTTGGGACAAGGAACTATTTCAGCCTTGATAATTGCACTACCTCATACTACCAGCTAGACGATAACAGTTTCAACTTCTGGGTACATACTTTGTGCTGGAATATATTACTTACTAGCACTAGCCTTTGCTTGGGACTAGGAACTATTTCAGCCTTGATATATGCACTACTTCATACTACCAGCTGGACGATAACAGTTTTCTACTTCTGGGTACATACTTTGTGCTGGTATATATTATTAACTAGCACTAGCCTGTGCTTGGGACAAGGAACTATTTCAGCCTTGATATATGCACTACCTCATACTACCAGCTAAACGATAACAGTTTTCTACTTCTGGGTACATACTCTGTGCTGGTATATATTACTAACTAGCACTAGCCTGTGATTGGGACAAGGAACTATTTCAGCCTTGATTTATGCACTACCTCATACTACCAGCTAGACGATAACAGTTTTCTACTTCTGGGTACATATTTTGTGCTGGTATATATTACTAACTAGCACTAGCCTGTGCTTGGGACTAGGAACTATTTCAGACTTGATATATGCACTACCTCATACTACCAGCTAGAGGATAACAGTTTTCTACTTCTGGGTACATACTTTGTGCTGGTATATATTACTAACTAGCACTAGCCTGAGCTTGGGACTAGGAACTATTTCAGCCTTGATATTTGCACTATCTCATACTACCAGCTAGACAATAACAGTTTTCTACTTCTGGACACATACTTTTGTTGGTATATATTACTAACTAGCACTAGCCTGTGCTTGGGACAAGGAACTATTTCAGCCTTGATATATGCACTACCTCATACTACCAGCTAGAGGTTAACAGTTTTCTACTTCTGGGTACATACTTTGTGCTGGTATATATTACTAACTAGCACTAGCCTGTGCTTGGGACAAGGAACTATTTCAGCCTTGATATATGCACTACCTCATACTGCCAGCTAGACGATAACAATTTTCTACTTCTGGGTACATACTTTGTGCTGGTATATATTACTAACTAGCACTAGCCTGTGCTTGGGACAAGGAACTATTTCAGCCTTAATATATGCAGTAACTCATACTACCATTTAGAGGATAACAGTTTTCTACTTCTGGGTACATACTTTGTGCTGGTATATATTACTAACTAGCACTAGCCTGTGCTTGGGACAAGGAACTATTTCAGCCTTTATATATGCACTACCTCATACTACCAGCTAGACGATAACAGTTTTCTACTTCTAGGTACATACTTTGTGCTGGTATATATTACTAACTAGCACTAGCCTGTGCTTGGGACTAGGAACTATTTCAGCCTTGATATATGCACTACCTCATACTACCAGCTAGATGATAACAGTTTTCTACTTCTGGGTACATACTTTGTGCTGGTATATATTACTAACTAGCACTAGCCTGTGCTTGGGACAAGGAACTATTTCAGCCTTGATAATTGCACTACCTCATACTACCAGCTAGACGATAACAGTTTCAACTTCTGGGTACCTACTTTGTGCTTGAATATATTACTTACTAGCACTAGCCTTTGCTTGGGACTAGGAACTATTTCAGCCTTGATATATGCACTACCTCATACTACCAGCTGGACGATAACAGTTTTCTACTTCTGGGTACATACTTTGTGCTGGTATATATTACTAACTAGCACTAGCCTGTGCTTGGGACAAGGAACTATTTCAGCCTTGATATATGCACTACCTCATACTACCAGCTAGATGATAACAGTTTTCTACTTCTTGGTACAAAATTGGTACTGGTTTATATTACTAACTAGCACTAGCCTGTGCTTGGGACAAGGAACTATTTCAGCCTTGATATATGCACTACCTCATACTACCAGCTAGACGATAACAGTTTTCTACTTCTGGACACAAACTTTGTGCTGGTATATATTACTAACTAGCACTAGCCTGTGCTTGTGACAAGGAACTATTTCAGCCTTGATATATGCACTACCTCATACTAACAGCTAGACGATAACAGTTTTCTACTTCTGGGTACATACTTTGTGCTGGTATATATTACTAACTAGCACTAGCCTGTGCTTGGGACAAGGAACTATTTCAGCCTTGATATATGCACTACCTCATACTACCAGCTAGACGATAACAGTTTTCTACTTCTGGGTACATACTTTGTGCTGGTATATATTACTAACTAGCACTAGCCTGTGCTTGGAACAAGGAACTATTTCAGCCTTGATATATGCACTATCTCATACTACCAGCTAGACGATAACAGTTTACTACTTCTGGGTACATACTTTGTGCTGGTATATATTACTAACTAGCACTAGCCTGTGCTTGGGACAAGGAACTATTTCAGCCTTGATATATGCACTACCTCATACTACCAGCTGGACGATAACAGTTTTCTACTTCTGGGTACATACTTTGTGCTGGTATATATTACTAACTAGCACTAGCCTGTGCTTTGGACAAGGAAATATTTCAGCCTTGATATATGCACTACCTCATACTACCAGCTAGACGATAACAGTTTTCTACTTCTGGGTACATACTTTGTGCTGGTATATATTACTAACTAGCACTAGCCTGTGCTTGGGACAAGGAACTATTTCAGCCTTGATATATGCACTACCTCATACTACCAGCTAGACGATAACAGTTTTCTACTTCTGGGTACATACTTTGTGCTGGTATATATTACTAACTAGCAATAGCCTGTGCTTGGGACAAGGAACTATTTCAGCCTTGATATATGCACTACCTCATACTACCAGCTGGACGATAACAGTTTTCTACTTCTGGGTACATACTTTGTACTGGTATATATTACTAACTAGCACTAGCCTGTGCTTGGGACAAGGAACTATTTCAGCCTTTATATATGCACTACCTCATACTACCAGCTAGACGATAACAGTTTTCTACTTCTGGGTACATACTTTGTGCTGGTATATATTACTAACTAGCACTAGCCTGTGCTTGGGACAAGGAACTATTTCAGCCTTGATAATTGCACTACCTCATACTACCAGCTAGACGATAACAGTTTTCTACTTCTGGGTACATACTTTGTGCTGGTATATATTACTAACTAGCACTAGCCTGTGCTTGGGACAAGGAACTATTTCAGCCTTGATATATGCACTACCTCATACTACCAGCTAGACGATAACAGTTTCAACTTCTGGGTACATACTTTGTGCTGGAATATATTACTTACTAGCACTAGCCTGTGCTTGGGACAAGGAACTATTTCAGCCTTGATATATGCACTACTTTATACTACCAGCTGGACGATAACAGTTTTCTACTTCTGGGTACATACTTTGTGCTGGTATATATTACTAACTAGCACTAGCCTGTGCTTGGGACAAGGATCTATTACCAGACGATAACAGTTTTCTACTTCTGGGTACATACTTTGTGCTGGTATATATTACTAACTAGCACTAGCTTGTGCTTGGGACAAGGAACTATTTCAGCCTTGATATATGCACTACCTCATACTACCAGCTAGACGATAACAGTTTTCTACTTCTGGGTACACACTTTGTGCAGGTATATATTACTAACTAGCACTAGCCTGTGCTTGGGACATGGAACTATTTCAGCCTTGATATATGCACTACCTCATACTATCAGCTAGACGATAACAGTTTTCTACTTCTGGGTACATACTTTGTGCTGGTATATATTACTAACTAGCAATAGCCTGTGCTTGGGACAAGGAACTATTTCAGCCTTGATATATGCACTACCTCATACTACCAGCTAGATGATAACAGTTTTCTACTTCTGGGTACATACTTTGTGCTGGTATATATTACTAACTAGCACTAGCCTGTGCTTGGGACAAGGAACTATTTCAGCCTTGATATATGCACTACCTCATACTACAAGATAGACGATAACAGTTTTCTACTTCTGGGTACATACTTTGTGCTGGTATATATTACTAACTAGCACTAGCCTGTGCTTGAGACAAGGAACTATTTCAGCCTTGATATATGCACTACCTTATACTACCAGCTAGACGATAACAGTTTTCTACTTCTGGGTACATACTTTGTGCTGGTATATATTACTAACTAGCACTAGCCTGTGCTTGGGACAAGGAACTATTTCAGCCTTGATATATGCACTACCTCATACTACCAGCTAGACGATAACAGTTTTCTACTTCTGGGTACATACTTTGTGCTGGTATATATTACTAACTAGCACTAGCCTGTGCTTGGGACTAGGAACTATTTCAGCCTTGATATATGCACTACCTCATACTACCAGCTAGACGATAACAGTTTTCTACTTCTGGGTACATACTTTGTGCTGGTATATATTACTAACTAGCAGTAGCCTGTGCTTGGGACTAGGAACTATTTCAGCCTTGATATATGCACTACCTCATACTACCAGCTAGACGATAACAGTTTTCTACTTCTGGGTACATACTTTGTGCTGGTATATATTACTAACTAGCACTAGCCTGTGCTTGGGACAAAGAACTATTTCAGCCTTGATATATGCACTACCTCATACTACCAGCTAGACGATAACAGTTTTCTACTTCTGGGTACATGCTTTGTGCTGGTATATATTACTAACTAGCACTAGCCTGTGCTTGGGACTAGGAACTATTTCAGCCTGATATATGCACTACCTCATACTACCAGCTAGACGATAACAGTTTTCTACTTCTGGGTACATACTTTGTGCTGGTATATATTACTAACTAGCACTAGCCTGTGCTTGGGACAAGGAACTATTTCAGCCTTGCTATATGCACTACCTCATACTACCAGCTAGACGATAACAGTTTTCTACTTCTGGGTACATACTTTGTGCTGGTATATATTACTAACTAGCACTAGCCTGTGCTTGGGACAAGGAACTATTTCAGCCTTAATATATGCACTATCTCATACTACCAGCTAGACGATAACAGTTTTCTACTTCTGGGTACATACTTTGTGCTGGTATATATTACTAACTAGCACTAGCCTGTGCTTGGGACAAAGAACTATTTCAGCCTTGATATATGCACTACCTCATACTACCAGCTAGACGATAACAGTTTTCTACTTCTGGGTACATGCTTTGTGCTGGTATATATTACTAACTAGCACTAGCCTGTGCTTGGGACTAGGAACTATTTCAGCCTTGATATATGCACTACCTCATACTACCAGCTAGACGATAACAGCTTTCTACTTCTGGGTACATACTTTGTGCTGGTATATATTACTAACTAGCACTAGCCTGTGCTTGGGACAAGGAACTATTTCAGCCTTGATATATGCACTAACTCATACTACCAGCTAGACGATAACAGTTTTCTACTTCTGGGTACATACTTTGTGCTGGTATATATTACTAACTAGCACTAGCCTGTGCTTGGGACAAGGAACTATTTCAGCCTTGATATATGCACTACCTCATACTACCAGCTAGACGATAACAGTTTTCTACTTCTGGGTACATACTTTGTGCTGGTATATATTACTAACTAGCACTAGCCTGTGCTTAGAAACAAGGAACTATTTCAGCCTTGATATATGCACTACCTCATACTACCAGCTAGACGATAACAGTTTCAACTTTTGGGTACATACTTTGTGCTGGTATATATTACTAACTAGCACTAGCCTGTGCTTGGGACAAGGAACTATTTCAGCCTTGATAATTGCACTACCTCATACTACCAGCTAGACGATAACAGTTTCAACTTCTGGGTACATACTTTGTGCTGGAATATATTACTTACTAGCACTAGCCTTTGCTTGGGACTAGGAACTATTTCAGCCTTGATATATGCACTACTTCATACTACCAGCTGGACGATAACAGTTTTCTACTTCTGGGTACATACTTTGTGCTGGTATATATTATTAACTAGCACTAGCCTGTGCTTGGGACAAGGAACTATTTCAGCCTTGATATATGCACTACCTCATACTACCAGCTAGACGATAACAGTTTTCTACTTCTGGGTACATACTCTGTGCTGGTATATATTACTAACTAGCACTAGCCTGTGATTGGGACAAGGAACTATTTCAGCCTTGATATATGCACTACCTCATACTACAAGCTAGACGATAACAGTTTTCTACTTCTGGGTACATATTTTGTGCTGGTATATATTACTAACTAGCACTAGCCTGTGCTTGGGACTAGGAACTATTTCAGACTTGATATATGCACTACCTCATACTACCAGCTAGAGGATAACAGTTTTCTACTTCTGGGTACATACTTTGTGCTGGTATATATTACTAACTAGCACTAGCCTGAGCTTGGGACTAGGAACTATTTCAGCCTTGATATTTGCACTGGAACTATTTCAGCCTTGATATTTGCACTATCTCATACTACCAGCTAGACAATAACAGTTTTCTACTTCTGGACACATACTTTGTGTTGGTATATATTACTAACTAGCACTAGCCTGTGCTTGGGACAAGGAACTATTTCAGCCTTGATATATGCACTACCTCATACTACCAGCTAGACGATAACAGTTTTCTACTTCTGGGTACATACTTTGTGCTGGTATATATTACTAACTAGCACTAGCCTGTGCTTGGGACAAGGAACTATTTCAGCCTTGATATATGCACTACCTCATACTACAAGCTTGACGATAACAATTTTCTACTTCTGGGTACATACTTTGTGCTGGTATATATTACTAACTAGCACTAGCCTGTGCTTGGGACAAGGAACTATTTCAGCCTTAATATATGCACTAACTCATACTACCAGCTAGAGGATAACAGTTTTCTACTTCTGGGTACATACTCTGTGCTGGTATATATTACTAACTAGCACTAGCCTGTGATTGGGACAAGGAACTATTTCAGCCTTGATATATGCACTACCTCATACTACAAGCTAGACGATAACAGTTTTCTACTTCTGGGTACATATTTTGTGCTGGTATATATTACTAACTAGCACTAGCCTGTGCTTGGGACTAGGAACTATTTCAGACTTGATATATGCACTACCTCATACTACCAGCTAGAGGATAACAGTTTTCTACTTCTGGGTACATACTTTGTGCTGGTATATATTACTAACTAGCACTAGCCTGAGCTTGGGACTAGGAACTATTTCAGCCTTGATATTTGCACTGGAACTATTTCAGCCTTGATATTTGCACTATCTCATACTACCAGCTAGACAATAACAGTTTTCTACTTCTGGACACATACTTTGTGTTGGTATATATTACTAACTAGCACTAGCCTGTGCTTGGGACAAGGAACTATTTCAGCCTTGATATATGCACTACCTCATACTACCAGCTAGACGATAACAGTTTTCTACTTCTGGGTACATACTTTGTGCTGGTATATATTACTAACTAGCACTAGCCTGTGCTTGGGACAAGGAACTATTTCAGCCTTGATATATGCACTACCTCATACTACAAGCTTGACGATAACAATTTTCTACTTCTGGGTACATACTTTGTGCTGGTATATATTACTAACTAGCACTAGCCTGTGCTTGGGACAAGGAACTATTTCAGCCTTAATATATGCACTAACTCATACTACCAGCTAGAGGATAACAGTTTTCTACTTCTGGGTACATACTTTGTGCTGGTATATATTACTAACTAGCACTAGCCTGTGCTTGGGACAAGGAACTATTTCAGCCTTTATATATGCACTACCTCATACTACCAGCTAGACGATAACAGTTTTCTACTTCTAGGTACATACTTTGTGCTGGTATATATTACTAACTAGCACTAGCCTGTGCTTGGGACTAGGAACTATTTCAGCCTTGATATATGCACTACCTCATACTACCAGCTAGATGATAACAGTTTTCTACTTCTGGGTACACACTTTGTGCTGGTATATATTACTAACTAGCACTAGCCTGTGCTTGGGACAAGGAACTATTTCAGCCTTGATAATTGCACTACCTCATACTACCAGCTAGACGATAACAGTTTCAACTTCTGGGTACCTACTTTGTGCTTGAATATATTACTTACTAGCACTAGCCTTTGCTTGGGACTAGGAACTATTTCAGCCTTGATATATGCACTACCTCATACTACCAGCTGGACGATAACAGTTTTCTACTTCTGGATACATAATTTGTGCTGGTATATATTACTAACTAGCACTAGCCTGTGCTTGTGACAAGGAACTATTTCAGCCTTGATATATGCACTACCTCATACTACCAGCTAGATGATAACAGTTTTCTACTTCTTGGTACATACTTTGTACTGGTTTATATTACTAACTAGCACTAGCCTGTGCTTGGGACAAGGAACTATTTCAGCCTTGATATATGCACTACCTCATACTAACAGCTAGACGATAACAGTTTTCTACTTCTGGACACAAACTTTGTGCTGGTATATATTACTAACTAGCACTAGCCTGTGCTTGGGACAAGGAACTATTTCAGCCTTGATATATGCACTACCTCATACTAACAGCTAGACGATAACAGTTTTCTACTTCTGGGTACATACTTTGTGCTGGTATATATTACTAACTAGCACTAGCCTGTGCTTGGGACAAGGAACTATTTCAGCCTTGATATATGCACTACCTCATACTACCAGCTAGACGATAACAGTTTTCTACTTCTGGGTACATACTTTGTGCTGGTATATAATACTAACTAGCACTAGCCTGTGCTTGGAACAAGGAACTATTTCAGCCTTGATATATGCACTATCTCATACTACCAGCTAGACGATAACAGTTTTCTACTTCTGGGTACATACTTTGTGCTGGTATATATTACTAACTAGCACTAGCCTGTGCTTGGGACAAGGAACTATTTCAGCCTTGATATATGCACTACCTCATACTACCAGCTAGACGATAACAGTTTTCTACTTCTGGGTACATACTTTGTGCTGGTATATATTACAAACTAGCACTAGCCTGTGCTTGGGACAAGGAACTATTTCAGCCTTGATATATGCACTAACTCATACTACCAGCTAGATGATAACAGTTTTCTTCTTCTGGGTACATACTTTGTGCTGGTATATATTAGTAACTAGCACTAGCCTGTGCTTGGGACAAGGAACTATTTCAGCCTTTATATATGCACTACCTCATACTACCAGCTGGACGATAACAGTTTTCTACTTCTGGGTACATACTTTGTGCTGGTATATATTATAAACTTGCACTAGCCTGTGCTTTGGACAAGGAACTATTTCAGCCTTGATATATGCACTACTTTATACTACCAGCTGGACGATAACAGTTTTCTACTTCTGGGTACATACTTTGTGCTGGTATATATTACTAACTAGCACTAGCCTGTGCTTGGGACAAGGATCTATTACCAGACGATAACAGTTTTCTACTTCTGGGTACATACTTTGTGCTGGTATATATTACTAACTAGCACTAGCCTGTGCTTGGGACAAGGAACTATTTCAGCCTTGGTATATGCACTACCTCATACTACCAGCTAGACGATAACAGTTTTCTACTTTTGGGTACACACTTTGTGCAGGTATATATTACTAACTAGCACTAGCCTGTGCTTGGGACATGGAACTATTTCAGCCTTGATATATGCACTACCTCATACTATCAGCTAGACGATAACAGTTTTCTACTTCTGGGTACATACTTTGTGCTGGTATATATTACTAACTAGCAATAGCCTGTGCTTGGGACAAGGAACTCTTTCAGCCTTGATATATGCACTACCTCATACTACCAGCTAGATGATAACAGTTTTCTACTTCTTGGTACATACTTTGTGCTGGTATATATTACTAACTAGCACTAGCCTGTGCTTGGGACAAGGAACTATTTCAGCCTTGATATATGCACTACCTCATACTACCAGATAGACGATAACAGTTTTCTACTTCTGGGTACATATTTTGTGCTGGTATATATTACTAACTAGCACTAGCCTGTGCTTGAGACAAGGAACTATTTCAGCCTTGATATATGCACTACCTTATACTACCAGCTAGACGATAACAGTTTTCTACTTCTGGGTACATACTTTGTGCTGGTATATATTACTAACTAGCACTAGCCTGCGCTTGGGACAAGGAACTATTTCAGCCTTGATATATGCACTACCTCATACTACCAGCTAGACGATAACAGTTTTCTACTTCTGGGTACATACTTTGTGCTGGTATATATTACTAACTAGCACTAGCCTGTGCTTGGGACTAGGAACTATTTCAGCCTTGATATATGCACTACCTCATACTACCAGCTAGACGATAACAGTTTTCTACTTCTGGGTACATACTTTGTGCTGGTATATATTACTAACTAGCAGTAGCCTGTGCTTGGGACTAGGAACTATTTCAGCCTTGATATATGCACTACCTCATACTACCAGCTAGACGATAACAGTTTTCTACTTCTGGGTACATACTTTGTGCTGGTATATATTACTAACTAGCACTAGCCTGTGCTTGGGACAAAGAACTATTTCAGCCTTGATATATGCACTACCTCATACTACCAGCTAGACGATAACAGTTTTCTACTTCTGGGTACATGCTTTGTGCTGGTATATATTACTAACTAGCACTAGCCTGTGCTTGGGACTAGGAACTATTTCAGCCTGATATATGCACTACCTCATACTACCAGCTAGACGATAACAGTTTTCTACTTCTGGGTACATACTTTGTGCTGGTATATATTAGTAACTAGCACTAGCCTGTGCTTGGGACAAGGAACTATTTCAGCCTTGCTATATGCACTAACTCATACTACCAGCTAGATGATAGCAGTTTTCTACTTCTGGGTACATACTTTGTGCTGGTATATATTACTAACTAGCACTAGCCTGTGCTTGGGACAAGGAACTATTTCGGCCTTGATATAAGCACTACCTCATACTACCAGCTAGACCATAACAGTTTTCTACTTCTGGGTACATACTTTGTGCTGGTATATATTACTAACTAGCACTAGCCTGTGCTTGGGACTAGGAACTATTTCAGACTTGATATATGCACTACCTCATACTACCAGCTAGACGATAACAGCTTTCTACTTCTGGGTACATACTTTGTGCTGGTATATATTACTAACTAGCACTAGCCTGTGCTTGGGACAAGGAACTATTTCAGCCTTGATATATGCACTAACTCATACTACCAGCTAGACGATAACAGTTTTCTACTTCTGGGTACATACTTTGTGCTGGTATATATTACTAACTAGCACTAGCCTGTGCTTGGGACAAGGAACTATTTCAGCCTCGATATATGCACTACCTCATACTACCAGCTAGACGATAACAGTTTTCTACTTCTGGGTACATACTTTGTGCTGGTATATATTACTAACTAGCACTAGACTGTGCTTGGGACAAGGAACTATTTTAGCCTTGATATATGCACTACCTCATACTACCAGCTAGACGATAACAATTTTCTACATCTGGGTACATACTTTGTGCTGGTATATATTACTAACTAGCACTAGCCTGTGCTTGGGACAAGGAACTATTTCAGCCTTGATAATTGCACTACCTCATACTACCAGCTAGACGATAACAGTTTCAACTTCTGGGTACATACTTTGTGCTGGTATATATTACTAACTAGCACTAGCCTGTGCTTGGGACAAGGAACTATTTCAGCCTTGATAATTGCACTACCTCATACTACCAGCTAGACGATAACAGTTTCAACTTCTGGGTACATACTTTGTGCTGGAATATATTACTTACTAGCTCTAGCCTTTGCTTTGGTCTAGGAACTATTTCAGCCTTGATATATGCACTACTTCATACTACCAGCTGGACGATAACAGTTTTCTACTTCTGGGTACATACTTTGTGCTGGTATATATTACTAACTAGCACTAGCCTGTGCTTGGGACAAGGAACTATTTCAGCCTTGATATATGCACTACCTCATACTACCAGCTAGATGATAACAGTTTTCTACTTCTGGGTACATACTTTGTGCTGGTATATATTACTAACTAGCACTAGCCTGTGCTTGGGACAAGGAACTATTTCAGCCTTGATATATGCACTTCCTCATACTACCAGCTAGACGATAACAGTTTCCTACTTCTGGACACATACTTTGTGCTGGTATATATTACTAACTAGCACTAGCCTGTGCTTGGGACAAGGAACTATTTCAGCCTTGATATATGCACTACCTCATACTACCAGCTAGACGATAACAGTTTTCTACTTCTGGGTACATACTTTGTGCTGGTATATATTACTAACTAGCACTAGCCTGTGCTTGGGACAAGGAACTATTTCAGCCTTGATATATGCACTACCTCATACTACCAGCTAGACGATAACAGTTTTCTACTTCTGGGTACATACTTTGTGCTGGTATATATTACTAACTAGCACTAGCCTGTGCTTGGGACAAGGAACTATTTCAGCCTTAATATATGCACTATCTCATACTACCAGCTAGAGGATAACAGTTTTCTACTTCTGGGTACATACTTTGTGCTGGTATATATTAGTAACTAGCACTAGCCTGTGCTTGGGACAAGGAACTATTTCAGCCTTGATATATGCACTACCCCATACTACCAGCTAGACGATAACAGTTTTCTACGTCTGGGTACATACTTTGTGCTCGTGTATATTACTAACTAGCACTAGCCTGTGCTTGGGACAAGGAACTATTTCGGCCTTGATATAAGCACTACCTCATACTACCAGCTAGACGATAACAGTTTTCTACTTCTGGGTACATACTTTGTGCTGGTATATATTACTAACTAGCACTAGCCTGTGCTTGGGACTAGGAACTATTTCAGCCTTGATATATGCACTACCTCATACTACCAGCTAGACGATAACAGCTTTCTACTTCTGTGTACATACTTTGTGCTGGTATATATTACTAACTAGCACTAGCCTGTGCTTGGGACAAGGAACTATTTCAGCCTTGATATATGCACTAACTCATACTACCAGCTAGACGATAACAGTTTTCTACTTCTGGGTACATACTTTGTGCTGGTATATATTACTAACTAGCACTAGCCTGTGCTTGGGACAAGGAACTATTTCAGCCTTGATATATGCACTACCTCATACTACCAGCTAGACGATAACAGTTTTCTACTTCTGGGTACATACTTTGTGCTGGTATATATTACTAACTAGCACTAGCCTGTGCTTGGGACAAGGAACTATTTCAGCCTTGATATATGCACTACCTCATACTACCAGCTAGACGATAACAGTTTTCTACTTCTGGGTACAAACTTTGTGCTGGTATATATTACTAACTAGCACTAGCCTGTGCTTGGGACAAGGAAATATTTCAGCCTTGATAATTGCACTACCTCATACTACCAGCTAGACGATAACAGTTTCAACTTCTGGGTACATACTTTGTGCTGGAATATATTACTTACTAGCACTAGCCTTTGCTTGGGACTAGGAACTATTTCAGCCTTGATATATGCACTACTTCATACTATCAGCTGGACGATAACAGTTTTCTACTTCTGGGTACATACTTTGTGCTGGTATATATTATTAACTAGCACTAGCCTGTGCTTGGGACAAGGAACTATTTCAGCCTTGATATATGCACTACCTCATACTACCAGCTGGACGATAACAGTTTTCTACTTCTGGGTACATACTCTGTGCTGGTATATATTACTAACTAGCACTAGCCTGTGCTTGGGACTAGGAACTATTTCAGACTTGATATATGCACTACCTCATACTACCAGCTAGAGGATAACAGTTTTCTACTTCTGGGTACATACTTTGTGCTGGTATATATTACTAACTAGCACTAGCCTGAGCTTGGGACTAGGAACTATTTCAGCCTTGATATTTGCACTATCTCATACTACCAGCTAGACAATAACAGTTTTCTACTTCTGGACACATACTTTGTGTTGGTATATATTACTAACTAGCACTAGCCTGTGCTTGGGACAAGGAACTATTTCAGCCTTGATATATGCACTACCTCATACTACCAGCTAGACGATAACAGTTTTCTACTTCTGGGTACATACTTTGTGCTGGTATATATTACTAACTAGCACTAGCCTGTGCTTGGGACAAGGAACTATTTCAGCCTTGATATATGCACTACCTCATACTACCAGCTTGACGATAACAATTTTCTACTTCTGGGTACATACCTTGTGCTGGTATATATTACTAACTAGCACTAGCCTGTGCTTGGGACAAGGAACTATTTCAGCCTTAATATATGCACTAACTCATACTACCAGCTAGAGGATAACAGTTTTCTACTTCTGGGTACATACTTTGTGCTGGTATATATTACTAACTAGCACTAGCCTGTGCTTGGGACAAGGAACTATTTCAGCCTTTATATATGCACTACCTCATACTACCAGCTAGACGATAACAGTTTTCTACTTCTAGGTACATACTTTGTGCTGGTATATATTACTAACTAGCACTAGCCTGTGCTTGGGACTAGGAACTATTTCAGCCTTGATATATGCACTACCTCATACTACCAGCTAGATGATAACAGTTTTCTACTTCTGGGTACATACTTTGTGCTGGTATATATTACTAACTAGCACTAGCCTGTGCTTGGGACAAGGAACTATTTCAGCCTTGATAATTGCACTACCTCATACTACCAGCTAGACGATAACAGTTTCAACTTCTGGGTACCTACTTTGTGCTTGAATACATTACTTACTAGCACTAGCCTTTGCTTGGGACTAGGAACTATTTCAGCCTTGATATATGCACTACCTCATACTACCAGCTGGACGATAACAGTTTTCTACTTCTGGGTACATACTTTGTGCTGGTATATATTACTAACTAGCACTAGCCTGTGCTTGGGACAAGGAACTATTTCAGCCTTGATATATGCACTACCTCATACTACCAGCTAGATGATAACAGTTTTCTATTTCTTGGTACATACTTTGTACTGGTTTATATTACTAACTAGCACTAGCCTGTGCTTGGGACAAGGAACTATTTCAGCCTTGATATATGCACTACCTCATACTAACAGCTAGACGATAACAGTTTTCTACTTCTGGACACAAACTTTGTGCTGGTATATATTACTAACTAGCACTAGCCTGTGCTTGGGACAAGGAACTATTTCAGCCTTGATATATGCACTACCTCATACTACCAGCTAGACGATAACAGTTTTCTACTTCTGGGTACATACTTTGTGCTGGTATATATTACTAACTAGCACTAGCCTGTCCTTGGGACAAGGAACTATTTCAGCCTTGATATATGCACTACCTCATACTACCAGCTAGACGATAACAGTTTTCTACTTCTGGGTACATACTTTGTGCTGGTATATATTACTAACTAGCACTAGCCTGTGCTTGGAACAAGGAACTATTTCAGCCTTGATATATGCACTATCTCATACTACCAGCTAGACGATAACAGTTTACTACTTCTGGGTACATACTTTGTGCTGGTATATATTACTAACTAGCACTAGCCTGTGCTTGGGACAAGGAACTATTTCAGCCTTGATATATGCACTACCTCATACTACCAGCTGGACGATAACAGTTTTCTACTTCTGGGTACATACTTTGTGCTGGTATATATTACTAACTAGCACTAGCCTGTGCTTTGGACAAGGAACTATTTCAGCCTTGATATATGCACTACCTCATACTACCAGCTAGACGATAACAGTTTTCTACTTCTGGGTACATACTTTGTGCTGGTATATATTACTAACTAGCACTAGCCTGTGCTTGGGACAAGGAACTATTTCAGCCTTTATATATGCACTACCTCATACTACCAGCTAGACGATAACAGTTTTCTACTTCTGGGTACATACTTTGTGCTGGTATATATTACTAACTAGCACTAGCCTATGCTTGGGACAAGGAACTATTTCAGCCTTGATATATGCACTACCTCATACTACCAGCTAGACGATAACAATTTTCTACTTCTGGGTACATACTTTGTGCTGGTATATATTACTAACTAGCACTAGCCTGTGCTTGGGACTAGGAACTATTTCAGCCTTGATATATGCACTACCTCATACTACCAGCTAGACGATAACAATTTTCTACTTCTGGGTACATACTCTGTGCTGGTATATATTACTAACTAGCACTAGCCTGTGCTTGGGACTAGGAACTATTTCAGACTTGATATATGCACTACCTCATACTACCAGCTAGAGGATAACAGTTTTCTACTTCTGGGTACATACTTTGTGCTGGTATATATTACTAACTAGCACTAGCCTGAGCTTGGGACTAGGAACTATTTCAGCCTTGATATTTGCACTATCTCATACTACCAGCTAGACAATAACAGTTTTCTACTTCTGGACACATACTTTGTGTTGGTATATATTACTAACTAGCACTAGCCTGTGCTTGGGACAAGGAACTATTTCAGCCTTGATATATGCACTACCTCATACTACCAGCTAGACGATAACAGTTTTCTACTTCTGGGTACATACTTTGTGCTGGTATATATTACTAACTAGCACTAGCCTGTGCTTGGGACAAGGAACTATTTCAGCCTTGATATATGCACTACCTCATACTACCAGCTTGACGATAACAATTTTCTACTTCTGGGTACATACCTTGTGCTGGTATATATTACTAACTAGCACTAGCCTGTGCTTGGGACAAGGAACTATTTCAGCCTTAATATATGCACTAACTCATACTACCAGCTAGAGGATAACAGTTTTCTACTTCTGGGTACATACTTTGTGCTGGTATATATTACTAACTAGCACTAGCCTGTGCTTGGGACAAGGAACTATTTCAGCCTTTATATATGCACTACCTCATACTACCAGCTAGACGATAACAGTTTTCTACTTCTAGGTACATACTTTGTGCTGGTATATATTACTAACTAGCACTAGCCTGTGCTTGGGACTAGGAACTATTTCAGCCTTGATATATGCACTACCTCATACTACCAGCTAGATGAGAACAGTTTTCTACTTCTGGGTACATTTTTTGTGCTGGTATATATTACTAACTAGCACTAGCCTGTGCTTGGGACAAGGAACTATTTCAGCCTTGATATATGCACTACCTCATACTACCAGCTAGACGATAACAGTTTTCTACTTCTGGGTACATACTTTGTGCATGAATACATTACTTACTAGCACTAGCCTTTGCTTGGGACAAGGAACTATTTCAGCCTTGATAATTGCACTACCTCATACTACCAGCTAGACGATAACAGTTTCAACTTCTGGGTACCTACTTTGTGCTTGAATACATTACTTACTAGCACTAGCCTTTGCTTGGGACTAGGAACTATTTCAGCCTTGATATATGCACTACCTCATACTACCAGCTAGATGATAACAGTTTTCTAATTCTTGGTACATACTTTGTACTGGTTTATATTACTAACTAGCACTAGCCTGTGCTTGGGACAAGGAACTATTTCAGCCTTGATATATGCACTACCTCATACTAACAGCTAGACGATAACAGTTTTCTACTTCTGGACACAAACTTTGTGCTGGTATATATTACTAACTAGCACTAGCCTGTGCTTGGGACAAGGAACTATTTCAGCCTTGATAATTGCACTACCTCATACTACCAGCTAGACGATAACAGTTTCAACTTCTGGGTACCTACTTTGTGCTTGAATACATTACTTACTAGCACTAGCCTTTGCTTGGGACTAGGAACTATTTCAGCCTTGATATATGCACTACCTCATACTACCAGCTGGACGATAACAGTTTTCTACTTCTGGGTACATACTTTGTGCTGGTATATATTACTAACTAGCACTAGCCTGTGCTTGGGACAAGGAACTATTTCAGCCTTGATATATGCACTACCTCATACTACCAGCTAGATGATAACAGTTTTCTATTTCTTGGTACATACTTTGTACTGGTTTATATTACTAACTAGCACTAGCCTGTGCTTGGGACAAGGAACTATTTCAGCCTTGATATATGCACTACCTCATACTAACAGCTAGACGATAACAGTTTTCTACTTCTGGACACAAACTTTGTGCTGGTATATATTACTAACTAGCACTAGCCTGTGCTTGGGACAAGGAACTATTTCAGCCTTGATATATGCACTACCTCATACTACCAGCTAGACGATAACAGTTTTCTACTTCTGGGTACATACTTTGTGCTGGTATATATTACTAACTAGCACTAGCCTGTCCTTGGGACAAGGAACTATTTCAGCCTTGATATATGCACTACCTCATACTACCAGCTAGACGATAACAGTTTTCTACTTCTGGGTACATACTTTGTGCTGGTATATATTACTAACTAGCACTAGCCTGTGCTTGGAACAAGGAACTATTTCAGCCTTGATATATGCACTATCTCATACTACCAGCTAGACGATAACAGTTTACTACTTCTGGGTACATACTTTGTGCTGGTATATATTACTAACTAGCACTAGCCTGTGCTTGGGACAAGGAACTATTTCAGCCTTGATATATGCACTACCTCATACTACCAGCTGGACGATAACAGTTTTCTACTTCTGGGTACATACTTTGTGCTGGTATATATTACTAACTAGCACTAGCCTGTGCTTTGGACAAGGAACTATTTCAGCCTTGATATATGCACTACCTCATACTACCAGCTAGACGATAACAGTTTTCTACTTCTGGGTACATACTTTGTGCTGGTATATATTACTAACTAGCACTAGCCTGTGCTTGGGACAAGGAACTATTTCAGCCTTTATATATGCACTACCTCATACTACCAGCTAGACGATAACAGTTTTCTACTTCTGGGTACATACTTTGTGCTGGTATATATTACTAACTAGCACTAGCCTATGCTTGGGACAAGGAACTATTTCAGCCTTGATATATGCACTACCTCATACTACCAGCTAGACGATAACAATTTTCTACTTCTGGGTACATACTTTGTGCTGGTATATATTACTAACTAGCACTAGCCTGTGCTTGGGACTAGGAACTATTTCAGCCTTGATATATGCACTACCTCATACTACCAGCTAGACGATAACAATTTTCTACTTCTGGGTACATACTCTGTGCTGGTATATATTACTAACTAGCACTAGCCTGTGCTTGGGACTAGGAACTATTTCAGACTTGATATATGCACTACCTCATACTACCAGCTAGAGGATAACAGTTTTCTACTTCTGGGTACATACTTTGTGCTGGTATATATTACTAACTAGCACTAGCCTGAGCTTGGGACTAGGAACTATTTCAGCCTTGATATTTGCACTATCTCATACTACCAGCTAGACAATAACAGTTTTCTACTTCTGGACACATACTTTGTGTTGGTATATATTACTAACTAGCACTAGCCTGTGCTTGGGACAAGGAACTATTTCAGCCTTGATATATGCACTACCTCATACTACCAGCTAGACGATAACAGTTTTCTACTTCTGGGTACATACTTTGTGCTGGTATATATTACTAACTAGCACTAGCCTGTGCTTGGGACAAGGAACTATTTCAGCCTTGATATATGCACTACCTCATACTACCAGCTTGACGATAACAATTTTCTACTTCTGGGTACATACCTTGTGCTGGTATATATTACTAACTAGCACTAGCCTGTGCTTGGGACAAGGAACTATTTCAGCCTTAATATATGCACTAACTCATACTACCAGCTAGAGGATAACAGTTTTCTACTTCTGGGTACATACTTTGTGCTGGTATATATTACTAACTAGCACTAGCCTGTGCTTGGGACAAGGAACTATTTCAGCCTTTATATATGCACTACCTCATACTACCAGCTAGACGATAACAGTTTTCTACTTCTAGGTACATACTTTGTGCTGGTATATATTACTAACTAGCACTAGCCTGTG
The DNA here is from genome assembly GCA_964019695.1 of Loripinus fragilis. Classification (NCBI taxonomy): domain Eukaryota; kingdom Metazoa; phylum Mollusca; class Bivalvia; order Lucinida; family Lucinidae; genus Loripinus; species Loripinus fragilis. The sequence goes on from OZ026517.1 coordinate 86,429,030, forward strand.
CTTGGGACTAGGAACTATTTCAGCCTTGATATATGCACTACCTCATACTACCAGCTAGATGAGAACAGTTTTCTACTTCTGGGTACATTTTTTGTGCTGGTATATATTACTAACTAGCACTAGCCTGTGCTTGGGACAAGGAACTATTTCAGCCTTGATATATGCACTACCTCATACTACCAGCTAGACGATAACAGTTTTCTACTTCTGGGTACATACTTTGTGCATGAATACATTACTTACTAGCACTAGCCTTTGCTTGGGACAAGGAACTATTTCAGCCTTGATAATTGCACTACCTCATACTACCAGCTAGACGATAACAGTTTCAACTTCTGGGTACCTACTTTGTGCTTGAATACATTACTTACTAGCACTAGCCTTTGCTTGGGACTAGGAACTATTTCAGCCTTGATATATGCACTACCTCATACTACCAGCTAGATGATAACAGTTTTCTAATTCTTGGTACATACTTTGTACTGGTTTATATTACTAACTAGCACTAGCCTGTGCTTGGGACAAGGAACTATTTCAGCCTTGATATATGCACTACCTCATACTAACAGCTAGACGATAACAGTTTTCTACTTCTGGACACAAACTTTGTGCTGGTATATATTACTAACTAGCACTAGCCTGTGCTTGGGACAAGGAACTATTTCAGCCTTGATAATTGCACTACCTCATACTACCAGCTAGACGATAACAGTTTCAACTTCTGGGTACCTACTTTGTGCTTGAATACATTACTTACTAGCACTAGCCTTTGCTTGGGACTAGGAACTATTTCAGCCTTGATATATGCACTACCTCATACTACCAGCTGGACGATAACAGTTTTCTACTTCTGGGTACATACTTTGTGCTGGTATATATTACTAACTAGCACTAGCCTGTGCTTGGGACAAGGAACTATTTCAGCCTTGATATATGCACTACCTCATACTACCAGCTAGATGATAACAGTTTTCTATTTCTTGGTACATACTTTGTACTGGTTTATATTACTAACTAGCACTAGCCTGTGCTTGGGACAAGGAACTATTTCAGCCTTGATATATGCACTACCTCATACTAACAGCTAGACGATAACAGTTTTCTACTTCTGGACACAAACTTTGTGCTGGTATATATTACTAACTAGCACTAGCCTGTGCTTGGGACAAGGAACTATTTCAGCCTTGATATATGCACTACCTCATACTACCAGCTAGACGATAACAGTTTTCTACTTCTGGGTACATACTTTGTGCTGGTATATATTACTAACTAGCACTAGCCTGTCCTTGGGACAAGGAACTATTTCAGCCTTGATATATGCACTACCTCATACTACCAGCTAGACGATAACAGTTTTCTACTTCTGGGTACATACTTTGTGCTGGTATATATTACTAACTAGCACTAGCCTGTGCTTGGAACAAGGAACTATTTCAGCCTTGATATATGCACTATCTCATACTACCAGCTAGACGATAACAGTTTACTACTTCTGGGTACATACTTTGTGCTGGTATATATTACTAACTAGCACTAGCCTGTGCTTGGGACAAGGAACTATTTCAGCCTTGATATATGCACTACCTCATACTACCAGCTGGACGATAACAGTTTTCTACTTCTGGGTACATACTTTGTGCTGGTATATATTACTAACTAGCACTAGCCTGTGCTTTGGACAAGGAACTATTTCAGCCTTGATATATGCACTACCTCATACTACCAGCTAGACGATAACAGTTTTCTACTTCTGGGTACATACTTTGTGCTGGTATATATTACTAACTAGCACTAGCCTGTGCTTGGGACAAGGAACTATTTCAGCCTTTATATATGCACTACCTCATACTACCAGCTAGACGATAACAGTTTTCTACTTCTGGGTACATACTTTGTGCTGGTATATATTACTAACTAGCACTAGCCTATGCTTGGGACAAGGAACTATTTCAGCCTTGATATATGCACTACCTCATACTACCAGCTAGACGATAACAATTTTCTACTTCTGGGTACATACTTTGTGCTGGTATATATTACTAACTAGCACTAGCCTGTGCTTGGGACTAGGAACTATTTCAGCCTTGATATATGCACTACCTCATACTACCAGCTAGACGATAACAATTTTCTACTTCTGGGTACATACTCTGTGCTGGTATATATTACTAACTAGCACTAGCCTGTGCTTGGGACTAGGAACTATTTCAGACTTGATATATGCACTACCTCATACTACCAGCTAGAGGATAACAGTTTTCTACTTCTGGGTACATACTTTGTGCTGGTATATATTACTAACTAGCACTAGCCTGAGCTTGGGACTAGGAACTATTTCAGCCTTGATATTTGCACTATCTCATACTACCAGCTAGACAATAACAGTTTTCTACTTCTGGACACATACTTTGTGTTGGTATATATTACTAACTAGCACTAGCCTGTGCTTGGGACAAGGAACTATTTCAGCCTTGATATATGCACTACCTCATACTACCAGCTAGACGATAACAGTTTTCTACTTCTGGGTACATACTTTGTGCTGGTATATATTACTAACTAGCACTAGCCTGTGCTTGGGACAAGGAACTATTTCAGCCTTGATATATGCACTACCTCATACTACCAGCTTGACGATAACAATTTTCTACTTCTGGGTACATACCTTGTGCTGGTATATATTACTAACTAGCACTAGCCTGTGCTTGGGACAAGGAACTATTTCAGCCTTAATATATGCACTAACTCATACTACCAGCTAGAGGATAACAGTTTTCTACTTCTGGGTACATACTTTGTGCTGGTATATATTACTAACTAGCACTAGCCTGTGCTTGGGACAAGGAACTATTTCAGCCTTTATATATGCACTACCTCATACTACCAGCTAGACGATAACAGTTTTCTACTTCTAGGTACATACTTTGTGCTGGTATATATTACTAACTAGCACTAGCCTGTGCTTGGGACTAGGAACTATTTCAGCCTTGATATATGCACTACCTCATACTACCAGCTAGATGAGAACAGTTTTCTACTTCTGGGTACATACTTTGTGCTGGTATATATTACTAACTAGCACTAGCCTGTGCTTGGGACAAGGAACTATTTCAGCCTTGATAATTGCACTACCTCATACTACCAGCTAGACGATAACAGTTTCAACTTCTGGGTACCTACTTTGTGCTTGAATATATTACTTACTAGCACTAGCCTTTGCTTGGGACTAGGAACTATTTCAGCCTTGATATATGCACTACCTCATACTACCAGCTGGACGATAACAGTTTTCTACTTCTGGATACATAATTTGTGCTGGTATATATTACTAACTAGCACTAGCCTGTGCTTGTGACAAGGAACTATTTCAGCCTTGATATATGCACTACCTCATACTACCAGCTAGATGATAACAGTTTTCTACTTCTTGGTACATACTTTGTACTGGTTTATATTACTAACTAGCACTAGCCTGTGCTTGGGACAAGGAACTATTTCAGCCTTGATATATGCACTACCTCATACTAACAGCTAGACGATAACAGTTTTCTACTTCTGGACACAAACTTTGTGCTGGTATATATTACTAACTAGCACTAGCCTGTGCTTGGGACAAGGAACTATTTCAGCCTTGATATATGCACTACCTCATACTAACAGCTAGACGATAACAGTTTTCTACTTCTGGGTACATACTTTGTGCTGGTATATATTACTAACTAGCACTAGCCTGTGCTTGGGACAAGGAACTATTTCAGCCTTGATATATGCACTACCTCATACTACCAGCTAGACGATAACAGTTTTCTACTTCTGGGTACATACTTTGTGCTGGTATATAATACTAACTAGCACTAGCCTGTGCTTGGAACAAGGAACTATTTCAGCCTTGATATATGCACTATCTCATACTACCAGCTAGACGATAACAGTTTTCTACTTCTGGGTACATACTTTGTGCTGGTATATATTACTAACTAGCACTAGCCTGTGCTTGGGACAAGGAACTATTTCAGCCTTGATATATGCACTACCTCATACTACCAGCTAGACGATAACAGTTTTCTACTTCTGGGTACATACTTTGTGCTGGTATATATTACAAACTAGCACTAGCCTGTGCTTGGGACAAGGAACTATTTCAGCCTTGATATATGCACTAACTCATACTACCAGCTAGATGATAACAGTTTTCTTCTTCTGGGTACATACTTTGTGCTGGTATATATTAGTAACTAGCACTAGCCTGTGCTTGGGACAAGGAACTATTTCAGCCTTGATATGTGCACTACCTCATACTACCAGCTGGACGATAACAGTTTTCTACTTCTGGGTACATACTTTGTGCTGGTATATATTATAAACTTGCACTAGCCTGTGCTTTGGACAAGGAACTATTTCAGCCTTGATATATGCACTACTTTATACTACCAGCTGGACGATAACAGTTTTCTACTTCTGGGTACATACTTTGTGCTGGTATATATTACTAACTAGCACTAGCCTGTGCTTGGGACAAGGATCTATTACCAGACGATAACAGTTTTCTATTTCTGGGTACATACTTTGTGCTGGTATATATTACTAACTAGCACTAGCCTGTGCTTGGGACAAGGAACTATTTCAGCCTTGATATATGCACTACCTCATACTACCAGCTAGACGATAACAGTTTTCTACTTCTGGGTACATACTTTGTGCTGGTATATATTACAAACTAGCACTAGCCTGTGCTTGGGACAAGGAACTATTTCAGCCTTGATATATGCACTAACTCATACTACCAGCTAGATGATAACAGTTTTCTTCTTCTGGGTACATACTTTGTGCTGGTATATATTAGTAACTAGCACTAGCCTGTGCTTGGGACAAGGAACTATTTCAGCCTTGATATATGCACTACCTCATACTACCAGCTGGACGATAACAGTTTTCTACTTCTGGGTACATACTTTGTGCTGGTATATATTATAAACTTGCACTAGCCTGTGCTTTGGACAAGGAACTATTTCAGCCTTGATATATGCACTACTTTATACTACCAGCTGGACGATAACAGTTTTCTACTTCTGGGTACATACTTTGTGCTGGTATATATTACTAACTAGCACTAGCCTGTGCTTGGGACAAGGATCTATTACCAGACGATAACAGTTTTCTACTTCTGGGTACATACTTTGTGCTGGTATATATTACTAACTAGCACTAGCCTGTGCTTGGGACAAGGAACTATTTCAGCCTTGATATATGCACTACCTCATACTACCAGCTAGACGATAACAGTTTTCTACTTTTGGGTACACACTTTGTGCAGGTATATATTACTAACTAGCACTAGCCTGTGCTTGGGACATGGAACTATTTCAGCCTTGATATATGCACTACCTCATACTATCAGCTAGACGATAACAGTTTTCTACTTCTGGGTACATACTTTGTGCTGGTATATATTACTAACAAGCAATAGCCTGTGCTTGGGACAAGGAACTCTTTCAGCCTTGATATATGCACTACCTCATACTACCAGCTAGATGATAACAGTTTTCTACTTCTGGGTACATACTTTGTGCTGGTATATATTACTAACTAGCACTAGCCTGTGCTTGGGACAAGGAACTATTTCAGCCTTGATATATGCACTACCTCATACTACCAGATAGACGATAACAGTTTTCTACTTCTGGGTTCATATTTTGTGCTGGTATATATTACTAACTAGCACTAGCCTGTGCTTGAGACAAGGAACTATTTCAGCCTTGATATATGCACTACCTTATACTACCAGCTAGACGATAACAGTTTTCTACTTCTGGGTACATACTTTGTGCTGGTATATATTACTAACTAGCACTAGCCTGCGCTTGGGACAAGGAACTATTTCAGCCTTGATATATGCACTACCTCATACTACCAGCTAGACGATAACAGTTTTCTACTTCTGGGTACATACTTTGTGCTGGTATATATTACTAACTAGCACTAGCCTGTGCTTGGGACTAGGAACTATTTCAGCCTTGATATATGCACTACCTCATACTACCAGCTAGACGATAACAGTTTTCTACTTCTGGGTACATACTTTGTGCTGGTATATATTACTAACTAGCAGTAGCCTGTGCTTGGGACTAGGAACTATTTCAGCCTTGATATATGCACTACCTCATACTACCAGCTAGACGATAACAGTTTTCTACTTCTGGGTACATACTTTGTGCTGGTATATATTACTAACTAGCACTAGCCTGTGCTTGGGACAAAGAACTATTTCAGCCTTGATATATGCACTAACTCATACTACCAGCTAGACGATAACAGTTTTCTACTTCTGGGTACATACTTTGTGCTGGTATATATTACTAACTAGCACTAGCCTGTGCTTGGGACAAGGAACTATTTCAGCCTTGATATATGCACTACCTCATACTACCAGCTAGACGATAACAGTTTTCTACTTCTGGGTACATGCTTTGTGCTGGTATATATTACTAACTAGCACTAGCCTGTGCTTGGGACTAGGAACTATTTCAGCCTGATATATGCACTACCTCATACTACCAGCTAGACGATAACAGTTTTCTACTTCTGGGTACATACTTTGTGCTGGTATATATTACTAACTAGCACTAGCCTGTGCTTGGGACAAGGAACTATTTCAGCCTTGATATATGCACTACCCCATACTACCAGCTAGACGATAACAGTTTTCTACTTCTGGGTACATACTTTGTGCTGGTATATATTACTAACTAGCACTAGCCTGTGCTTGGGACAAGGAACTATTTCAGCCTTGATATATGCACTACCCCATACTACCAGCTAGACGATAACAGTTTTCTACTTCTGGGTACATACTTTGTGCTGGTATATATTACTAACTAGCACTAGCCTGTGCTTGGGACTAGGAACTATTTCAGCCTTGATATATGCACTAACTCATACTACCAGCTAGATGATAGCAGTTTTCTACTTCTGGGTACATACTTTGTGCTGGTATATATTACAAACTAGCACTAGCCTGTGCTTGGGACAAGGAACTATTTCAGCCTTGATATATGCACTACCTCATACTACCAGCTAGACGGTAACAGTTTTCTACTTCTGGGTACATACTTTGTGCTGGTATATATTACTAACTAGCACTAGCCTGTGCTTGGGACAAGGAACTATTTCAGCCTTAATATATGCACTATCTCATACTACCAGCTAGACGATAACAGTTTTCTACTTCTGGGTACATACTTTGTGCTGGTATATATTAGTAACTAGCACTAGCCTGTGCTTGGGACAAGGAACTATTTCAGCCTTGATATATGCACTACCCCATACTACCAGCTAGACGATAACAGTTTTCTACGTCTGGGTACATACTTTGTGCTGGTATATATTACTAACTAGCACTAGCCTGTGCTTGGGACAAGGAACTATTTCGGCCTTGATATAAGCACTACCTCATACTACCAGCTAGACGATAACAGTTTTCTACTTCTGGGTACATACTTTGTGCTGGTATATATTACTAACTAGCACTAGCCTGTGCTTGGGACTAGGAACTATTTCAGACTTGATATATGCACTACCTCATACTACCAGCTAGACGATAACAGCTTTCTACTTCTGGGTACATACTTTGTGCTGGTATATATTACTAACTAGCACTAGCCTGTGCTTGGGACAAGGAACTATTTCAGCCTTGATATATGCACTAACTCATACTACCAGCTAGACGATAACAGTTTTCTACTTCTGGGTACATACTTTGTGCTGGTATATATTACTAACTAGCACTAGCCTGTGCTTGGGACAAGGAACTATTTCAGCCTCGATATATGCACTACCTCATACTACCAGCTAGACGATAACAGTTTTCTACATTGGGTACATACTTTGTGCTGGTATATATTACTAACTAGCACTAGCCTGTGCTTGGGACAAGGAACTATTTTAGCCTTGATATATGCACTACCTCATACTACCAGCTAGACGATAACAATTTTCTACTTCTGGGTACATACTTTGTGCTGGTATATATTACTAACTAGCACTAGCCTGTGCTTGGGACAAGGAACTATTTCAGCCTTGATAATTGCACTACCTCATACTACCAGCTAGACGATAACAGTTTCAACTTCTGGGTACATACTTTGTGCTGGTATATATTACTAACTAGCACTAGCCTGTGCTTGGGACAAGGAACTATTTCAGCCTTGATAATTGCACTACCTCATACTACCAGCTAGACGATAACAGTTTCAACTTCTGGGTACATACTTTGTGCTGGAATATATTACTTACTAGCTCTAGCCTTTGCTTTGGTCTAGGAACTATTTCAGCCTTGATATATGCACTACCTCATACTACCAGCTGGACGATAACAGTTTTCTACTTCTGGGTACATACTTTGTGCTGGTATATATTACTAACTAGCACTAGCCTGTGCTTGGGACAAGGAACTATTTCAGCCTTGATATATGCACTACCTCATACTACCAGCTAGATGATAACAGTTTTCTACTTCTGGGTACATACTTTGTGCTGGTATATATTACTAACTAGCACTAGCCTGTGCTTGGGACAAGGAACTATTTCAGCCTTGATATATGCACTTCCTCATACTACCAGCTAGACGATAACAGTTTTCTACTTCTGGACACATACTTTGTGCTGGTATATATTACTAACTAGCACTAGCCTGTGCTTGGGACAAGGAACTATTTCAGCCTTGATATATGCACTACCTCATACTACCAGCTAGACGATAACAGTTTTCTACTTCTGGGTACATACTTTGTGCTGGTATATATTACTAACTAGCACTAGCCTGTGCTTGGGACAAGGAACTATTTCAGCCTTGATATATGCACTACCTCATACTACCAGCTAGACGATAACAGTTTTCTACTTCTGGGTACATACTTTGTGCTGGTATATATTACTAACTAGCACTAGCCTGTGCTTGGGACAAGGAACTATTTCAGCCTTAATATATGCACTATCTCATACTACCAGCTAGACGATAACAGTTTTCTACTTCTGGGTACATACTTTGTGCTGGTATATATTAGTAACTAGCACTAGCCTGTGCTTGGGACAAGGAACTATTTCAGCCTTGATATATGCACTACCCCATACTACCAGCTAGACGATAACAGTTTTCTACGTCTGGGTACATACTTTGTGCTCGTGTATATTACTAACTAGCACTAGCCTGTGCTTGGGACAAGGAACTATTTCGGCCTTGATATAAGCACTACCTCATACTACCAGCTAGACGATAACAGTTTTCTACTTCTGGGTACATACTTTGTGCTGGTATATATTACTAACTAGCACTAGCCTGTGCTTGGGACTAGGAACTATTTTAGCCTTGATATATGCACTACCTCATACTACCAGCTAGACGATAACAGCTTTCTACTTCTGTGTACATACTTTGTGCTGGTATATATTACTAACTAGCACTAGCCTGTGCTTGGGACAAGGAACTATTTCAGCCTTGATATATGCACTAACTCATACTACCAGCTAGACGATAACAGTTTTCTACTTCTGGGTACATACTTTGTGCTGGTATATATTACTAACTAGCACTAGCCTGTGCTTGGGACAAGGAACTATTTCAGCCTTGATATATGCACTACCTCATACTACCAGCTAGACGATAACAGTTTTCTACTTCTGGGTACAAACTTTGTGCTGGTATATATTACTAACTAGCACTAGCCTGTGCTTGGGACAAGAAACTATTTCAGCCTTGATATATGCACTACCTCATACTACCAGCTAGACGATAACAGTTTTCTACATTGGGTACATACTTTGTGCTGGTATATATTACTAACTAGCACTAGCCTGTGCTTGGGACAAGGAACTATTTTAGCCTTGATATATGCACTACCTCATACTACCAGCTAGACGATAACAATTTTCTACTTCTGGGTACATACTTTGTGCTGGTATATATTACTAACTAGCACTAGCCTGTGCTTGGGACAAGGAACTATTTCAGCCTTGATAATTGCACTACCTCATACTACCAGCTAGACGATAACAGTTTCAACTTCTGGGTACATACTTTGTGCTGGTATATATTACTAACTAGCACTAGCCTGTGCTTGGGACAAGGAACTATTTCAGCCTTGATAATTGCACTACCTCATACTACCAGCTAGACGATAACAGTTTCAACTTCTGGGTACATACTTTGTGCTGGAATATATTACTTACTAGCTCTAGCCTTTGCTTTGGTCTAGGAACTATTTCAGCCTTGATATATGCACTACTTCATACTACCAGCTGGACGATAACAGTTTTCTACTTCTGGGTACATACTTTGTGCTGGTATATATTACTAACTAGCACTAGCCTGTGCTTGGGACAAGGAACTATTTCAGCCTTGATATATGCACTACCTCATACTACCAGCTAGATGATAACAGTTTTCTACTTCTGGGTACATACTTTGTGCTGGTATATATTACTAACTAGCACTAGCCTGTGCTTGGGACAAGGAACTATTTCAGCCTTGATATATGCACTTCCTCATACTACCAGCTAGACGATAACAGTTTTCTACTTCTGGACACATACTTTGTGCTGGTATATATTACTAACTAGCACTAGCCTGTGCTTGGGACAAGGAACTATTTCAGCCTTGATATATGCACTACCTCATACTACCAGCTAGACGATAACAGTTTTCTACTTCTGGGTACATACTTTGTGCTGGTATATATTACTAACTAGCACTAGCCTGTGCTTGGGACAAGGAACTATTTCAGCCTTGATATATGCACTACCTCATACTACCAGCTAGACGATAACAGTTTTCTACTTCTGGGTACATACTTTGTGCTGGTATATATTACTAACTAGCACTAGCCTGTGCTTGGGACAAGGAACTATTTCAGCCTTAATATATGCACTATCTCATACTACCAGCTAGACGATAACAGTTTTCTACTTCTGGGTACATACTTTGTGCTGGTATATATTAGTAACTAGCACTAGCCTGTGCTTGGGACAAGGAACTATTTCAGCCTTGATATATGCACTACCCCATACTACCAGCTAGACGATAACAGTTTTCTACGTCTGGGTACATACTTTGTGCTCGTGTATATTACTAACTAGCACTAGCCTGTGCTTGGGACAAGGAACTATTTCGGCCTTGATATAAGCACTACCTCATACTACCAGCTAGACGATAACAGTTTTCTACTTCTGGGTACATACTTTGTGCTGGTATATATTACTAACTAGCACTAGCCTGTGCTTGGGACTAGGAACTATTTCAGCCTTGATATATGCACTACCTCATACTACCAGCTAGACGATAACAGCTTTCTACTTCTGTGTACATACTTTGTGCTGGTATATATTACTAACTAGCACTAGCCTGTGCTTGGGACAAGGAACTATTTCAGCCTTGATATATGCACTAACTCATACTACCAGCTAGACGATAACAGTTTTCTACTTCTGGGTACAAACTTTGTGCTGGTATATATTACTAACTAGCACTAGCCTGTGCTTGGGACAAGAAACTATTTCAGCCTTGATAATTGCACTACCTCATACTACCAGCTAGACGATAACAGTTTCAACTTCTGGGTACATACTTTGTGCTGGAATATATTACTTACTAGCACTAGCCTTTGCTTGGGACTAGGAACTATTTCAGCCTTGATATATGCACTACTTCATACTACCAGCTGGACGATAACAGTTTTCTACTTCTGGGTACATACTTTGTGCTGGTATATATTATTAACTAGCACTAGCCTGTGCTTGGGACAAGGAACTATTTCAGCCTTGATATATGCACTACCTCATACTACCAGCTGGACGATAACAGTTTTCTACTTCTGGGTACATACTCTGTGCTGGTATATATTACTAACTAGCACTAGCCTGTGCTTGGGACTAGGAACTATTTCAGACTTGATATATGCACTACCTCATACTACCAGCTAGAGGATAACAGTTTTCTACTTCTGGGTACATACTTTGTGCTGGTATATATTACTAACTAGCACTAGCCTGTGCTTGGGACTAGGAACTATTTCAGCCTTGATATTTGCACTATCTCATACTACCAGCTAGACAATAACAGTTTTCTACTTCTGGACACATACTTTGTGTTGGTATATATTACTAACTAGCACTAGCCTGTGCTTGGGACAAGGAACTATTTCAGCCTTGATATATGCACTACCTCATACTACCAGCTAGACGATAACAGTTTTCTACTTCTGGGTACATACTTTGTGCTGGTATATATTACTAACTAGCACTAGCCTGTGCTTGGGACAAGGAACTATTTCAGCCTTGATATATGCACTACCTCATACTACCAGCTTGACGATAACAATTTTCTACTTCTGGGTACATACCTTGTGCTGGTATATATTACTAACTAGCACTAGCCTGTGCTTGGGACAAGGAACTATTTCAGCCTTAATATATGCACTAACTCATACTACCAGCTAGAGGATAACAGTTTTCTACTTCTGGGTACATACTTTGTGCTGGTATATATTACTAACTAGCACTAGCCTGTGCTTGGGACAAGGAACTATTTCAGCCTTTATATATGCACTACCTCATACTACCAGCTAGATGATAACAGTTTTCTACTTCTGGGTACATACTTTGTGCTGGTATATATTACTAACTAGCACTAGCCTGGGCTTGGGACAAGGAACTATTTCAGCCTTGATAATTGCACTACCTCATACTACCAGCTAGACGATAACAGTTTCAACTTCTGGGTACCTACTTTGTGCTTGAATACATTACTTACTAGCACTAGCCTTTGCTTGGGACTAGGAACTATTTCAGCCTTGATATATGCACTACCTCATACTACCAGCTGGACGATAACAGATTTCTACTTCTGGGTACATACTTTGTGCTGGTATATATTACTAACTAGCACTAGCCTGTGCTTGGGACAAGGAACTATTTCAGCCTTGATATATGCACTACCTCATACTACCAGCTAGATGATAACAGTTTTCTATTTCTTGGTACATACTTTGTACTGGTTTATATTACTAACTAGCACTAGCCTGTGCTTGGGACAAGGAACTATTTCAGCCTTGATATATGCACTACCTCATACTAACAGCTAGACGATAACAGTTTTCTACTTCTGGACACAAACTTTGTGCTGGTATATATTACTAACTAGCACTAGCCTGTGCTTGGGACAAGGAACTATTTCAGCCTTGATATATGCACTACCTCATACTACCAGCTAGACGATAACAGTTTTCTACTTCTGGGTACATACTTTGTGCTGGTATATATTACTAACTAGCACTAGCCTGTGCTTGGGACAAGGAACTATTTCAGCCTTGATATATGCACTACCTCATACTACCAGCTAGACGATAACAGTTTTCTACTTCTGGGTACATACTTTGTGCTGGTATATATTACTAACTAGCACTAGCCTGTGCTTGGAACAAGGAACTATTTCAGCCTTGATATATGCACTATCTCATACTACCAGCTAGACGATAACAGTTTACTACTTCTGGGTACATACTTTGTGCTGGTATATATTACTAACTAGCACTAGCCTGTGCTTGGGACAAGGAACTATTTCAGCCTTGATATATGCACTACCTCATACTACCAGCTGGACGATAACAGTTTTCTACTTCTGGGTACATACTTTGTGCTGGTATATATTACTAACTAGCACTAGCCTGTGCTTTGGACAAGGAACTATTTCAGCCTTGATATATGCACTACCTCATACTACCAGCTAGACGATAACAGTTTTCTACTTCTGGGTACATACTTTGTGCTGGTATATATTACTAACTAGCACTAGCCTGTGCTTGGGACAAGGAACTATTTCAGCCTTTATATATGCACTACCTCATACTACCAGCTAGACGATAACAGTTTTCTACTTCTGGGTACATACTTTGTGCTGGTATATATTACTAACTAGCACTAGCCTATGCTTGGGACAAGGAACTATTTCAGCCTTGATATATGCACTACCTCATACTACCAGCTAGACGATAACAATTTTCTACTTCTGGGTACATACTTTGTGCTGGTATATATTACTAACTAGCACTAGCCTGTGCTTGGGACTAGGAACTATTTCAGCCTTGATATATGCACTACCTCATACTACCAGCTAGACGATAACAATTTTCTACTTCTGGGTACATACTCTGTGCTGGTATATATTACTAACTAGCACTAGCCTGTGCTTGGGACTAGGAACTATTTCAGACTTGATATATGCACTACCTCATACTACCAGCTAGAGGATAACAGTTTTCTACTTCTGGGTACATACTTTGTGCTGGTATATATTACTAACTAGCACTAGCCTGAGCTTGGGACTAGGAACTATTTCAGCCTTGATATTTGCACTATCTCATACTACCAGCTAGACAATAACAGTTTTCTACTTCTGGACACATACTTTGTGTTGGTATATATTACTAACTAGCACTAGCCTGTGCTTGGGACAAGGAACTATTTCAGCCTTGATATATGCACTACCTCATACTACCAGCTAGACGATAACAGTTTTCTACTTCTGGGTACATACTTTGTGCTGGTATATATTACTAACTAGCACTAGCCTGTGCTTGGGACAAGGAACTATTTCAGCCTTGATATATGCACTACCTCATACTACCAGCTTGACGATAACAATTTTCTACTTCTGGGTACATACCTTGTGCTGGTATATATTACTAACTAGCACTAGCCTGTGCTTGGGACAAGGAACTATTTCAGCCTTAATATATGCACTAACTCATACTACCAGCTAGAGGATAACAGTTTTCTACTTCTGGGTACATACTTTGTGCTGGTATATATTACTAACTAGCACTAGCCTGTGCTTGGGACAAGGAACTATTTCAGCCTTTATATATGCACTACCTCATACTACCAGCTAGACGATAACAGTTTTCTACTTCTAGGTACATACTTTGTGCTGGTATATATTACTAACTAGCACTAGCCTGTGCTTGGGACTAGGAACTATTTCAGCCTTGATATATGCACTACCTCATACTACCAGCTAGATGAGAACAGTTTTCTACTTCTGGGTACATACTTTGTGCTGGTATATATTACTAACTAGCACTAGCCTGTGCTTGGGACAAGGAACTATTTCAGCCTTGATAATTGCACTACCTCATACTACAAGCTAGACGATAACAGTTTCAACTTCTGGGTACCTACTTTGTGCATGAATACATTACTTACTAGCACTAGCCTTTGCTTGGGACTAGGAACTATTTCAGCCTTGATATATGCACTACCTCATACTACCAGCTGCACGATAACAGTTTTCTACTTCTGGGTACATACTTTGTGCTGGTATATATTACTAACTAGCACTAGCCTGTGCTTGGGACAAGGAACTATTTCAGCCTTGATATATGCACTACCTCATACTACCAGCTAGATGATAACAGTTTTCTACTTCTTGGTACATACTTTGTACTGGTTTATATTACTAACTAGCACTAGCCTGTGCTTGGGACAAGGAACTATTTCAGCCTTGATATATGCACTACCTCATACTAACAGCTAGACGATAACAGTTTTCTACTTCTGGACACAAACTTTGTGCTGGTATATATTACTAACTAGCACTAGCCTGTGCTTGGGACAAGGAACTATTTCAGCCTTGATAATTGCACTACCTCATACTACCAGCTAGACGATAACAGTTTCAACTTCTGGGTACCTACTTTGTGCTTGAATACATTACTTACTAGCACTAGCCTTTGCTTGGGACTAGGAACTATTTCAGCCTTGATATATGCACTACCTCATACTACCAGCTGGACGATAACAGTTTTCTACTTCTGGGTACATACTTTGTGCTGGTATATATTACTAACTAGCACTAGCCTGTGCTTGGGACAAGGAACTATTTCAGCCTTGATATATGCACTACCTCATACTACCAGCTAGATGATAACAGTTTTCTATTTCTTGGTACATACTTTGTACTGGTTTATATTACTAACTAGCACTAGCCTGTGCTTGGGACAAGGAACTATTTCAGCCTTGATATATGCACTACCTCATACTAACAGCTAGACGATAACAGTTTTCTACTTCTGGACACAAACTTTGTGCTGGTATATATTACTAACTAGCACTAGCCTGTGCTTGGGACAAGGAACTATTTCAGCCTAGATATATGCACTACCTCATACTACCAGCTAGACGATAACAGTTTTCTACTTCTGGGTACATACTTTGTGCTGGTATATATTACTAACTAGCACTAGCCTGTCCTTGGGACAAGGAACTATTTCAGCCTTGATATATGCACTACCTCATACTACCAGCTAGACGATAACAGTTTTCTACTTCTGGGTACATACTTTGTGCTGGTATATATTACTAACTAGCACTAGCCTGTGCTTGGAACAAGGAACTATTTCAGCCTTGATATATGCACTATCTCATACTACCAGCTAGACGATAACAGTTTACTACTTCTGGGTACATACTTTGTGCTGGTATATATTACTAACTAGCACTAGCCTGTGCTTGGGACAAGGAACTATTTCAGCCTTGATATATGCACTACCTCATACTACCAGCTGGACGATAACAGTTTTCTACTTCTGGGTACATACTTTGTGCTGGTATATATTACTAACTAGCACTAGCCTGTGCTTTGGACAAGGAACTATTTCAGCCTTGATATATGCACTACCTCATACTACCAGCTAGACGATAACAGTTTTCTACTTCTGGGTACATACTTTGTGCTGGTATATATTACTAACTAGCACTAGCCTGTGCTTGGGACAAGGAACTATTTCAGCCTTTATATATGCACTACCTCATACTACCAGCTAGACGATAACAGTTTTCTACTTCTGGGTACATACTTTGTGCTGGTATATATTACTAACTAGCACTAGCCTATGCTTGGGACAAGGAACTATTTCAGCCTTGATATATGCACTACCTCATACTACCAGCTAGACGATAACAATTTTCTACTTCTGGGTACATACTTTGTGCTGGTATATATTACTAACTAGCACTAGCCTGTGCTTGGGACTAGGAACTATTTCAGCCTTGATATATGCACTACCTCATACTACCAGCTAGACGATAACAATTTTCTACTTCTGGGTACATACTCTGTGCTGGTATATATTACTAACTAGCACTAGCCTGTGCTTGGGACTAGGAACTATTTCAGACTTGATATATGCACTACCTCATACTACCAGCTAGAGGATAACAGTTTTCTACTTCTGGGTACATACTTTGTGCTGGTATATATTACTAACTAGCACTAGCCTGAGCTTGGGACTAGGAACTATTTCAGCCTTGATATTTGCACTATCTCATACTACCAGCTAGACAATAACAGTTTTCTACTTCTGGACACATACTTTGTGTTGGTATATATTACTAACTAGCACTAGCCTGTGCTTGGGACAAGGAACTATTTCAGCCTTGATATATGCACTACCTGATACTACCAGCTAGACGATAACAGTTTTCTACTTCTGGGTACATACTTTGTGCTGGTATATATTACTAACTAGCACTAGCCTGTGCTTGGGACAAGGAACTATTTCAGCCTTAATATATGCACTACCTCATACTACCAGCTTGACGATAACAATTTTCTACTTCTGGGTACATACCTTGTGCTGGTATATATTACTAACTAGCACTAGCCTGTGCTTGGGACAAGGAACTATTTCAGCCTTAATATATGCACTAACTCATACTACCAGCTAGAGGATAACAGTTTTCTACTTCTGGGTACATACTTTGTGCTGGTATATATTACTAACTAGCACTAGCCTGTGCTTGGGACAAGGAACTATTTCAGCCTTTATATATGCACTACCTCATACTACCAGCTAGACGATAACAGTTTTCTACTTCTAGGTACATACTTTGTGCTGGTATATATTACTAACTAGCACTAGCCTGTGCTTGGGACTAGGAACTATTTCAGCCTTGATATATGCACTACCTCATACTACCAGCTAGATGAGAACAGTTTTCTACTTCTGGGTACATACTTTGTGCTGGTATATATTACTAACTAGCACTAGCCTGTGCTTGGGACAAGGAACTATTTCAGCCTTGATAATTGCACTACCTCATACTACCAGCTAGACGATAACAGTTTCAACTTCTGGGTACCTACTTTGTGCATGAATACATTACTTACTAGCACTAGCCTTTGCTTGGGACTAGGAACTATTTCAGCCTTGATATATGCACTACCTCATACTACCAGCTGGACGATAACAGTTTTCTACTTCTGGGTACATACTTTGTGCTGGTATATATTACTAACTAGCACTAGCCTGTGCTTGGGACAAGGAACTATTTCAGCCTTGATATATGCACTACCTCATACTACCAGCTAGATGATAACAGTTTTCTACTTCTTGGTACATACTTTGTACTGGTTTATATTACTAACTAGCACTAGCCTGTGCTTGGGACAAGGAACTATTTCAGCCTTGATATATGCACTACCTCATACTAACAGCTAGACGATAACAGTTTTCTACTTCTGGACACAAACTTTGTGCTGGTATATATTACTAACTAGCACTAGCCTGTGCTTGGGACAAGGAACTATTTCAGCCTTGATATATGCACTACCTCATACTACCAGCTAGACGATAACAGTTTTCTACTTCTTGGTACATACTTTGTGCTGGTATATATTACTAACTAGCACTAGCCTGTCCTTGGGACAAGGAACTATTTCAGCCTTGATATATGCACTACCTCATACTACCAGCTAGACGATAACAGTTTTCTACTTCTGGGTACATACTTTGTGCTGGTATATATACTGAGGGACTTTAAAAACGCACCACCTGCTTAAATGCTAATTTATGTCGAAAATTTGATATTTTCATTATTTGAAAAATAAAATTGACAAGTTCCGTCCTTTAGCTTGCATTCAATAAGAAAATCGAAACGCTGCGGCTTATGATTGCCGTGACGTCGCGATGATTCTGAGACAACTCAAATTCAAAAAGTCACAGAGTCCCCATACCTTCCATTATGAACGAAAAAAAGTTTTCGAACCGAAGTTTGTTCTTGAAAGCAAAAGAAAAGACAAAATCAAATCATGACGATTTAGGCCTCTGGCAACGTTCATTACGTCTACATGACGTCATTGATTTTTGACGTAATTGGCCGTTTATATCCTAAGGACCACGAATAATCAAAAAAAAAATTGCTGCCAACAGATACTCCTCAATCAATTGCATAAAAGACAAAAGTATCGCGACATTCGCGGACGTCACCCGTCTGTTATTGATGTTTGAAAATTTTAGACTGACGTTAGCAAAGAAACGCTGCGAGTGGGAGTGTAATAAAACGAGTATTTCTAAAAACTTTTGTGTTCTTCCATTTGTTAAGACATTTGGCTACCATCTAAAAGTGTTTGTTTTCAAATTGAATCAAATTCACATTTGTCAGACGACAATTGTTGGAAAACACTTACGTCGATATTACGTCAGGAGGAACAGTATGAGCGAATCGAAATAATGGCAAATCATGGTCCATTTTGAAAGAGGATCAAAAATGATAAAGAATACATCCTCATATTAATCATGTGGAAGAGACAGAGAATGTAAAATGGTGCGTTTTTAAAGTCCCTCAGTATATTACTAACTAGCACTAGCCTGTGCTTGGAACAAGGAACTATTTCAGCCTTGATATATGCACTATCTCATACTACCAGCTAGACGATAACAGTTTACTACTTCTGGGTACATACTTTGTGCTGGTATATATTACTAACTAGCACTAGCCTGTGCTTGGGACAAGGAACTATTTCAGCCTTGATATATGCACTACCTCATACTACCAGCTGGACGATAACAGTTTTCTACTTCTGGGTACATACTTTGTGCTGGTATATATTACTAACTAGCACTAGCCTGTGCTTTGGACAAGGAACTATTTCAGCCTTGATATATGCACTACCTCATACTACCAGCTAGACGATAACAGTTTTCTACTTCTGGGTACATACTTTGTGCTGGTATATATTACTAACTAGCACTAGCCTGTGCTTGGGACAAGGAACTATTTCAGCCTTTATATATGCACTACCTCATACTACCAGCTAGACGATAACAGTTTTCTACTTCTGGGTACATACTTTGTGCTGGTATATATTACTAACTAGCACTAGCCTATGCTTGGGACAAGGAACTATTTCAGCCTTGATATATGCACTACCTCATACTACCAGCTAGACGATAACAATTTTCTACTTCTGGGTACATACTTTGTGCTGGTATATATTACTAACTAGCACTAGCCTGTGCTTGGGACTAGGAACTATTTCAGCCTTGATATATGCACTACCTCATACTACCAGCTAGACGATAACAATTTTCTACTTCTGGGTACATACTTTGTGCTGGTATATATTACTAACTAGCACTAGCCTGTGCTTGGGACAAGGAACTATTTCAGCCTTGATATATGCACTACCTCATACTACCAGCTAGACGATAACAGTTTTCTACTTCTGGGTACATACTTTGTGCTGGTATATATTACTAACTAGCACTAGCCTGTGCTTGGGACAAGGAACTATTTCAGCCTTGATATATGCACTACCTCATACTACCAGCTGGACGATAACAGTTTTCTACTTCTGGGTACATACTTTGTGCTGGTATATATTACTAACTAGCACTAGCCTGTGCTTTGGACAAGGAACTATTTCAGCCTTGATATATGCACTACCTCATACTACCAGCTAGACGATAACAGTTTTCTACTTCTGGGTACATACTTTGTGCTGGTATATATTACTAACTAGCACTAGCCTGTGCTTGGGACAAGGAACTATTTCAGCCTTGATATATGCACTACCTCATACTACCAGTTAGACGATAACAATTTTCTACTTCTGGGTACATACTTTGTGCTGGTATATATTACTAACTAGCACTAGCCTGTGATTGGGACAAGGAACTATTTCAGCCTTGAAATATGCACTAACTCATACTACCAGCTAGACAATAACAGTTTTCTACTTCTGGGTACATACTTTGTGCTGGTATATATTACTAACTAGCACTAGCCTGTGCTTGGGACAAGGAACTATTTCAGCCTTTATATATGCACTACCTCATACTACCAGCTAGACGATAACAGTTTTCTACTTCTGGGTACATACTTTGTGCTGGTATATATTACTAACTAGCACTAGCCTGTGCTTGGGACTAGGAATTATTTCAGCCTTGATATATGCACTACCTCATACTACCAGCTAGACGATAACAGTTTTCTACTTCTGGGTACATACTTTGTGCTGGTATATATTACTAACTAGCACTAGCCTGTGCTTGGGACAAGGAACTATTTCAGCCTTGATAATTGCACTACCTCATACTACCAGCTAGACGATAACAGTTTATACTTCTGGGTACATACTTTGTGCTGGAATATATTACTAGCACTAGCCTTTGCTTTGGTCTAGGAACTATTTCAGCCTTGATATATGCACTTCCTCATACTACCAGCTAGACGATAACAGTTTTCTACTTCTGGACACATACTTTGTGCTGGTATATATTACTAACTAGCACTAGCCTATGGTTTGGACAAGGAACTATTTCAGCCTTGATATATGCACTACCTCATACTACCAGCTAGACGATAACAGTTTTCTACTTCTGGGTACATACTTTGTGCTGGTATATATTACTAACTAGCACTAGCCTGTGCTTGGGACAAGGAACTATTTCAGCCTTGATATATGCACTACCTCATACTACCAGCTAGACGATAACAGTTTTCTACTTCTGGGTACATACTTTGTGCTTGTATATATTACTAACTAGCACTAGCCTGTGCTTGGGACAAGGAACTATTTCAGCCTTGATATATGCACTACCTCATACTACCAGCTAGACGATAACAGTTTTCTACTTCTGGGTACATACTTTGTGCTGGTATATATTACTAACTAGCACTAGCCTGTGCTTGGGACAAGGAACTATTTCAGCCTTGATATATTCACTACCTCATACTACCAGCTAGACGATAACAGTTTTCTACTTCTGGACACATATTTTTTGCTGGTATATATTACTAACTAGCACTAGCCTGTGCTTGGGACAAGGGTCTATTTCAGCCTTGATATATGCACTTTCTCATACTACCAGCTAGACGATAACAGTTTTCTACTTCTGGGTACATACTTTGTGCTGGTATATATTACTAACTAGCACTAGCCTGTGCTTGGCACAAGGAACTATTTCAGCCTTGATATATGCACTACCTCATACTACCAGCTAGATGATAACAGTTTTCTACTTCTGGGTACACACTTTGTGCAGGTATATATTACTAACTAGCACTAGCCTGTGCTTGGGACATGGAACTATTTCAGCCTTGATATATGCACTACCTCATACTATTAGCTAGCCGATAACAGTTTTCTACTTCTGGGTACATACTTTGTGCTGGTATATATTACTAACTAGCACTAGCCTGTGCTTGGGACAAGGAACTATTTCAGCCTTGATATATGCACTACCTCATACTAACAGCTAGACGATAACAGTGTTCTACTTCTGGGTACATACTTTGTGCTGGTATATATTACTAACTAGCACTAGCCTGTGCTTGGGACAAGGAACTATTTCAGCCTTGATATATGCACTACCTCATACTACCAGCTAGACGATAACAGTTTTCTACTTCTGGGTACATACTTTGTGCTGGTATATATTACAAACTAGCACTAGCCTGTGCTTGGGACAAGGAACTATTTCAGCCTTGATATATGCACTAACTCATACTACCAGCTAGATGATAACAGTTTTCTTCTTCTGGATACATACTTTGTGCTGGTATATATTAGTAACTAGCACTAGCCTGTGCTTGGGACAAGGAACTATTTCAGCCTTGATATATGCATTACCTCATACTACCAGCTGGACGATAACAGTTTTCTACTTCTGGGTACATACTTTGTGCTGGTATATATTACTAACTTGCACTAGCCTGTGCTTTGGACAAGGAACTATTTCAGCCTTGATATATGCACTACCTCATACTACCAGCTAGACGATAACAGTTTTCTACTTCTGGGTACATACTTTGTGCTGGTATATATTACTTACTAGCACTAGCCTGTGCTTGGGACAAGGAACTATTTCAGCCTTGATATATGCACTACCTCATACTACCAGCTAGACGATAACAGTTTTCTACTTCTGGGTACATACTTTGTGCTGGTATATATTACTAACTAGCACTAGCCTGTGCTTGGGACAAGGAACTATTTCAGCCTTGATATATGCACTACCTCATACTACCAGCTAGACGATAACAGTTTTCTACTTCTGGGTACATACTTTGTGCTGGTATATATTACTAACTAGCACTAGCCTGTGCTTGGGACAAGGAACTATTTCAGCCTTGATATATTCACTACCTCATACTACCAGCTAGACGATAACAGTTTTCTACTTCTTGACACATATTTTGTGCTGGTATATATTACTAACTAGCACTAGCCTGTGCTTGGGACAAGGATCTATTTCAGCCTTGATATATGCACTTTCTCATACTACCAGCTAGACGATAACAGTTTTCTACTTCTGGATACATACTTTGTGCTGGTATATATTACTAACTAGCACTAGCCTGTGCTTGGGACAAGGAACTATTTCAGCCTTGATATATGCACTACCTCATACTACCAGCTAGACGATAACAGTTTTCTACTTCTGGGTACACACTTTGTGCAGGTATATATTACTAACACACTAGCCTGTGCTTGGGACATGGAACTATTTCAGCCTTGATATATGCACTACCTCATACTATCAGCTAGACGATAACAGTTTTCTACTTCTGGGTACATACTTTGTGCTGGTATATATTACTAACTAGCAATAGCCTGTGCTTGGGACAAGGAACTATTTCAGCCTTGATATATGCACTACCTCATACTACCAGCTAGATGATAACAGTTTTCTACTTCTGGGTACATACTTTGTGCTGGTATATATTACTAACTAGCACTAGCCTGTGCTTGGGACAAGGAACTATTTCAGCCTTGATATATGCACTACCTCCTACTACCAGATAGATGATAACAGTTTTCTACTTCTGGGTACATACTTTGTGCTGGTATATATTACTAACTAGCACTAGCCTGTGCTTGAGACAAGGAACTATTTCAGCCTTGATATATGCACTACCTTATACTACCAGCTAGACGATAACAGTTTTCTACTTCTGGGTACATACTTTGTGCTGGTATATATTACTAACTAGCACTAGCCTGTGCTTGGGACTAGGAACTATTTTAGCCTTGATATATGCACTAACTCATACTACCAGCTAGATGATAGCAGTTTTCTACTTCTGGGTACATACTTTGTGCTGGTATATATTACAAACTAGCACTAGCCTGTGCTTGGGACAAGGAACTATTTCAGCCTTGATATATGCACTACCTCATACTACCAGTTAGACGATAACAGTATTCTACGTCTGGGTACATACTTTGTGCTGGTATATATTACTAACTAGCACTAGCCTGTGCTTGGGACAAGGAACTATTTCGGCCTTGATATATGCACTACCTCATACTACCAGCTAGACGATAACAGTTTTCTACTTCTGGGTACATACTTTGTGCTGGTATATATTACTAACTAGCACTAGCCTGTGCTTGGAACTAGGAACTATTTCAGCCTTGATATATGCACTACCTCATACTACCAGCTAGACGATAACAGCTTTCTACTTCTGGGTACATACTTTGTGCTGGTATATATTACTAACTAGCACTAGCCTGTGCTTGGGACAAGGAACTATTTCAGCCTTGATATATGCACTAACTCATACTACCAGCTAGACGATAACAGTTTTCTACTTCTGGGTACATACTTTGTGCTGGTATATATTACTAACTAGCACTAGCCTGTGCTTGGGACAAGAAACTATTTCAGCCTTTATATATGCACTACCTCATACTACCAGCTAGACGATAACAGTTTCAACTTCTGGGTACATACTTTGTGCTGGTATATATTACTAACTAGCACTAGCCTGTGCTTGGGACTAGGAACTATTTCAGCCTTGATAATTGCACTACCTCATACTACCAGCTAGACGATAACAGTTTTCTACTTCTGGGTACATACTTTGTGCTGGTATATATTACTAACTAGCACTAGCCTGTGCTTGGGACAAGGAACTATTTCAGCCTTGATATATGCACTACCTTATACTACCAGCTAGACGATAACAGTTTTCTACTTCTGGGTACATACTTTGTGCTGGTATATATTACTAACTAGCACTAGCCTGTGCTTGGGACAAGGAACTATTTCAGCCTTGATATATGCACTAACTCATACTACCAGCTAGATGATAACAGTTTTCTACTTCTGGGTACATACTTTGTGCTGGTATATATTACTAACTAGCACTAGCCTGTGCTTGGGACTAGGAATTATTTCAGCCTTGATATGCACTACCTCATTCTACCAGCTAGACGATAACAGCTTTCTACTTCTGGGTACATACTTTGTGCTGGTATATATTACTAACTAGCACTAGCCTGTGCTTGGGACAAGGAACTATTTCAGCCTTGATAATTGCACTACCTCATACTACCAGCTAGACGATAACAGTTTTCTACTTCTGGGTACATACTTTGTGCTGGTATATATTACTAACTAGCACTAGCCTGTGCTTTGGACAAAGAACTATTTCAGCCTTGATATATGCACTACCTCATACTACCAGCTAGACGATAACAGTTTTTATACTACCAGCTAGACGATAACAGTTTTCTACTTCTGGGTACATACTTTGTGCTGGTATATATTACTAACTAGCACTAGCCTGTGCTTGGGACAAGGAACTATTTCAGCCTTGATATATGCACTACCTCATACTACCAGCTAGACGATAACAGTTTTCTACTTCTGGGTACATACTTTGTGCTGGTATATATTACTAACTAGCACTAGCCTGTGCTTGGGACAAGGAACTATTTCAGCCTTGATATATGCACTACCTCATACTACCAGCTAGACGATAACAAGTTTCTACTTCTGGGTACATACTTTGTGGTGGTATATATTACTAACTAGCACTAGCCTGTGTTTGGGACAAGGAACTATTTTCAGCCTTGATATATTCACTACCTCATACTACCAGCTAGACGATAACAGTTTTCAACTTCTGGACACATATTTTGTGCTGGTATATATTACTTACTAGCACTAGCCTGTGCTTGGGACAAGGATCTATTTCAGCCTTGATATATGCACTTTCTCATACTACCAGCTTGACGATAACAGTTTTCTACTTCTGGGTACATACTTTGTGCCGGTATATATTACTAACTAGCACTAGCCTGTGCTTGGGACAAGGAACTATTTCAGCCTTGATATATGCACTACCTCATACTACCAGCTAGATGATAACAGTTTTCTACTTCTGAATACACACTTTGTGCAGGTATATATTACTCACTAGCACTAGCCTGTGCTTGGGACAAGGAACTATTTCAGCCTTGATATATTCACTACCTCATACTACCAGCTAGACGATAACATTTTTCTACTTCTGGACACATATTTTGTGCTGGTATATATTACTAACTAGCACTACCCTGTGCTTGGGACAAGGATCTATTTCAGCCTTGATATATGCACTTTCTCATACTACCAGCTAGACGATAACAGTTTTCTACTTCTGGGTACATACTTTGTGCTGGTTTAAATTACTAACTAGCACTAGCCTGTGCTTGGGACAAGGAACTATTTCAGCCTTGATATATGCACTACCTCATACTACCAGCTAGACGATAACAGTTTTCTACTTCTGGGTACACACTTTGTGCAGGTATATATTACTAACTAGCACTAGCCTGTGCTTGGGACAAGGAACTATTTCAGCCTTGATATATGCATTACCTCATACTACCAGCTAGACGATAACAGTTTTCTACTTCTGTGTACATACTTTGTGCTGGTATATATTACTTACTAGCACTAGCCTGTGCTTGGGACAAGGAACTATTTCAGCCTTGATATATGCACTACCTCATACTACCAGCTAGACGATAACAGTTTTCTACTTCTGGGTACATACTTTGTGCTGGTATATATTACTAACTAGCACTAGCCTGTGCTTGGGACAAGGAACTATTTCAGCCTTGATATATGCACTACCTCATACTACCAGCTAGATGATAACAGTTTTCTACTTCTGGGTACATACTTTGTGCTGGTATATATTACTAACTAGCACTAGCCTGTGCTTGGGACAAGGAACTATTTCAGCCTTGATATATGCACTACCTCAAACTACCAGCTAGACGATAACAGTTTTCTACTTCTGGGTACATACTTTGTGCTGGTATATATTACTAACTAGCACTAGCCTGTGCTTGAGACAAGGAACCATTTCAGCCTTGATATATGCACTACCTCATACTACCAGCTAGACGATAACAGTTTTCTACTTCTGGGTACATACTTTGTGCTGGTATATATTACTAATGTGTTTCCAGGGTTTAGGTGACCCCCGTTTTTCTTTTTATAAACAGCTTTAAATTGAACTTAGAAGAAAGGGAATTAGTATGTGGATTTAAATGCACACCGCGTAACTTAAACTTATTTTTGGGAGACGCCCTTATTTGTAAATGAAGCCCGAATCCCCTGTACAAAAGAATAACTTAGTAGTTTTTTCCTGTGAATATACCCATGTGTACCCCTATATCATACACGTGGTATATTTGCATTGCACAGTTTGTGATTTCAAACATTGGTCCAGTTTAGCAATTTTAGCGTGGAGCTGCGACTGTCTTCATCAGTTTAAACACGTGTTTAAAGTGCTCAAAACAACCGCATCATCGAGACTGTTGTTTTAAGCACACACCAAATGTTTTTGGTTGAGAAATAGGACAAATAATCTTCTGTTACGCACTCTTATCTGTGGGACTGACGAACTACATCCACTGACCTGTATAGGCCATGTTTTATTTATATCGTTAGGTTCACCTGGGGACTAATTCAAAGAGGAGCAGCAAAAACACAGCAAAATTCCATCTAATCACAGCCAATACAAAACCTCATATTAATGTGGACAAATTAATTATACTACGCAGTCTATATCTAAATTCATTTCTCTAATTTATTTTTCAATCAAAATCACCATTAAAGAATAACTAGCAAAAAACGGGGGTCACTTAAGTCCTGGAAACACTATAACTAGCACTAGCCTGTGCTTGGGACAAGGAACTATTTCAGCCTTGATATATGCACAACCTCATACTACCAGCTAGACGATAACAATTTTCTACGTCTGGGTACATACTTTGTGCTGGTATATATTACTAACTAGCACTAGCCTGTGCTTGGGACAAGGAACTATTTCAGCCTTGATATATGCACTACCTCATACTACCAGCTAGATAACAGTTTTCTATTTTTGTCGTCTGTTGAAATGGCCAGCATTCCGTGTACGAGTTCTATCGGGTGTTATCAATAACGTCCCGTTTTTTTTGGTGAAAATAGCGATTGTTACGCACTTGCGTATGAAGCTTTGCACATGCGTAGTGCCACAAAAACTGGTGGGACCATTCCTCCGGCTATAGTAAAAGCTGTCCGGATGGACTCGGGTTATTTCGGCCAAAAGTAGTCACAGGCCATGTCGGGCCTGCAAATAAAACTATAATGGTATGTTGAAAGATTTACCAGGGACCGATAGGTGAAAAACGATTTTAGCAGCAAGATTTTAAGTTGTTGTGATTTTATATGGCGTTGTTGGAAAGACGATTTAACTGCCAGTGATAGTCGACTTTCTGTAGCGACCTGTATGTGTCACCTCGAGTAATATCTGACGCATATAAGAGTAAGGGTTAGGTGCATACACTACAACACACTTACATAAATAAGGTGATAGCTGACATGTATGTTTAGAGATTAGGTAGGTGTTTGTTACACCAAAATAAATGTAAAAATATTGTACGTTTTTACACACATAAAACAGCAGAATGTAATCTCTCAATATTGAGGTTAATTTGTTTGACGAGAGGTCATAATTAGTTGTTTACAGCTGATACGTTATACATGTACGAAATTAGCGAGTGGGCAGGGGGATGTCCGACTTAAACGTCCAAACGTTACGTCGGCACCACACTGTTCAACGTTTTCCTGGAATTTTAAGAGAATTGGTATCAGTATTTGTAAACATCGAAACTATCTAGATTACGTGACCTGGAAGGGAAAAAGGGCCATGGGATCTTTGTTTGTTTGTTTGATTTTATTCTTTACGTCCACTCAACAATCTTTCAGTTATGCGGGACGGTCTTCCTGGGTTGAACCAGTACTAAGCTAGGATAAATGTGTCTTGCTCAAGGACCACAACGCAGTGACGCCGGTGAGGCTCGAACCCGCGGCCCTTCGGTCTCGAGTCAAGCACTCTACCACTGAGCCACTGCGCTCCCTGCCACGGGATCTTGATGTTTTGGCTGCGATAGCGTCTCAACCAGGGTGACGTTACGACAGCGTATTGAAAATTTTGTAATGTATGGGTTTGTTCGTTTGGCATACGAGGTATTGTTTAGTGCTGACATAGGCCAGTCACTAAAAATACTTCTCTATTACATGATTTTGAGTGTGGATATTTAGAAGAGCCGATCCATCCTAACCGCATCGGAGCCGTTAGCCATACACCCACGGGTGAGGGCTAATCGCGCGCTTATAGGGTTAGGCTGTAATTTAAAAAAAAGTAAGACCACTGAAATTATTTCTATTTTTGTGAACTTCAAACGAACAACTCCATTATTGACCCAACAGAGTGATTCTGAGATTCTAAAAGTAGATTGTTTTTTGCAGAAACGTCTCTGATTTGTGTCCCCTCCTACGTTGGAGGCTGAATGTTGGTGAGCCGCAAGATTGATACCTGAGGGCACTTATTAGCTGTCCCCTCAGGCCACCAACAGCGTGGAATCGGGCCCCAACTTTTACGACCAGCCACGTAGACTAGATTGAGTTGGAAGCCGGCCGGCTGGAATTGTTATAAGTGAATCTGACGTCCCAACGTGGGGATACGATCAGGAACCATTATATAGGAAGAGCCACTTATAATAAACTTGACGTCTATATACTAAAACTAGAGGACCTGAAGGTCCTGAGGCGCTCACCTGATCTCCTTAATAATGTTAAAATAGGTCAAGGTCACTACAGCTTATAATGAAACATATTTTGTTTTACCATATATGAGTGTTGCAGCCATTTTGGTCAAGTGACCTACACATCTTATGAATACTCCATCAAACAGCCCAGTGATTTCTGAGAAAAAGATGTTTAGATAGATATATGGCAGTCCAAATGTGTGGCCTTGGACAAAAGGTCACAGGTCAGCTTGACATTTGGTACTTATATAAAAACATTGTCTCATTAGGTTAAACATTTTTTGAAAGTATTATGATTTCGGCTTAAACAGTTACATGTATAGAAATATAAATGCATTAGGAATCAGATTTGTTCTTGCCATAAAGTAGGTCAAGGTCAACCTAGATTCATCATTTGTGCAAATCTGGTAGGGCCCACATCCCCAATGCTACATACCAAGTCCCAAGACCATTGGCCTTTTGGTCAAGAGAAGAAGATATTTAAGGGTTTTTACCATATATGGGCGTGGTGGCCATCTTGGTCATGTGACCACTACAACTGGTAAATATTTTGGCTAACTTATCATAAGGAGTCTTCATTAGAAGTTTGAGTTCCATTGGCCTAGTGGTTTCTGAGGAAACTGTGTTTTAATGTGTTGATAGGACTCAAATATGCGCGACCTTCGCTGAAAAAGTAAAGGTCAGGTCAACCTTGACCTTTGAAACTTATTTATGGCCATTGTCTCATTAGGTTTAACATATCAAGTGAGAGTAATGCATTTGGCTTCAATAGTATTCAAAAAACCAACTTTTCAAAAAAAAAATCCCATATAAATGCATTACGAAGCAAATTTGACCTTGACGTTAAGTAGGTCAAGGTCAACCTAGGATCATCATTTGAACAAACTTGGTAGGCCCCACGTCCCAAATGCTACATACCAAGTCCCAACGTCACTGGCCTTCTGGTTCTGGAGAAGAAGATTTTTAAAGGTTTTTTTACCATATATGGGCGTGGCGGCCATCTTGGTCATGTGACCAAAATATTTTGTATGAATTTTGGCTAACTTATCATAAGGAGTCTTCACATGAAATTTGAGTTCAATTTGGCCAATGGTTTGTGAGAAAACTATGTTTTAACATATTTGATGGGACTCCAATATGAGCGACTTAGCTGAAAGGTCAAAGGTCAACCTTGACCTTTGGAACTTATTTATAGCCATTGTCTCATTAGGTTAAACATATCAAGAGAGAATAATGACTAAGGCTTCTACAGTTTTCAAAAAATCAAATTTTCAAAAAATTTCCCATTTAAATGCATTATAAAGCAAATTTGACCTTGACGTTAAGTAGGTCAAGGTCAACCTAGGATCATCATTTGAACAAACTTGGTAGGCCCCACATCCCCAATGCTACATACCAAGTCCTGAGGTCATCGGCCTTCTGGTTCTGGAGAAGAAGATTTTTAAAGGGTTTTTACCATATATGGGCATGGCGGCCATCTTGGTCATGTGACCAGAACCATTTGAACAAACTTTCGTTCCCCCATCCTAAGGAGTCTCAATATGAAATTTGAGTTCAATTGGCCCAGTGGTTTCAGAGGAGAAGATGTTTGAAATTGTGGACGGACGGACGACAGACGACGGACGACGGACGGACGCCGGAGTGACTGGTATACTATAAGCTCACCCATGAGCCTTCGGCTCAGGTGAGCTAAAAATTGATGAACGTTTCGCCTGGAAATTCTATGTGAATCAGGTGACGTCCGAAACACAGGATCGATCACATTCCTATTATCTCTGCGCCGATTGACTGAAGTAGACAACATGCGGCTAGTGTTCGCGAGGCGCGTGTAAAACCAAGAATTATAGTGTTCGCGAGACGCGTATAATCCTAAGAGTACTCATCAATACGATACTGAAGTATTAAAGGGCACAATTTTTTTTCTGAGAACTTAAGTTATATGTGAATCATATTCTTTACGTCTCTTATTTCTGACTAGTTGACGTACATCTAGAGCAGGACACTCTAAGATTGATTCTAATTGAAATGATCTTATAGTGGCAACTTGCCCTAGTATAGGATGGTCAATTAGCCAGAAATAACAGCGTAGGTAGTGTCATCGTATATTAATGTGTTGTTGATGTTCTCTTAGTACATTAAGTACTGAAAAGTTTTTGCTAGTTGTGTGCATTATTTTTCCCTGGTAGCATCGACATCGCATAATGGAATTTTCCAATAAGATTTCCCCTCTTCCTTCCTGACCGGCTTTATGTCGTAACACCAGCTAGATGATAACAGTTTTCTACTTCTGGGTACATCCTTGTTGCTGGTATAT
Organism: Loripinus fragilis; assembly: GCA_964019695.1. Lineage (NCBI taxonomy): Eukaryota > Metazoa > Mollusca > Bivalvia > Lucinida > Lucinidae > Loripinus > Loripinus fragilis. The sequence goes on from OZ026517.1 coordinate 86,461,561, forward strand.
ATTACTAACTAGCACTAGCCTGTGCTTGAGACAAGGAACTATTTCAGCCTTGATATATGCACTACCTCATACTACCAGCTAGAGGATAACAGTTTTTACTTCTGGGTACATACTTTGTGCTGGTATATATTACTAACTAGCACTAGCCTGTGCTTGGGACAAGGAACTATTTCAGCCTTGATATACAAACTACCTCATACTAGCAGCTAGACGAAAACAGTTTTCTACTTCTGGGTACATACTTTGTGCTGGTTTATATTACTAACTAGCACTAGCCTGTGCTTGGGACTAAGAACTATTTCAGCCTTGATATGCACTACCTCCTACTACAACCTCTAGACAATAGCAGTTTTCTACTTCTGGGTACATACTTTGTGCTGGTATATATTACTAACTAGCACTAGTCTGTGCTTGGGTCAAGGAACTTTTTCAGCCTTGATATGCACTACCTCATATTCCCAGCAAGATGATAACAGTTTTCTACTTCTGGGTACATACTTTGTCCTTGTATATATAACTAACTAGCACTAGTCTGTGCTTGGGACAAGGATCTATTTCAGCCTTGACATGCACTATCTCATGCTACCAGCTAGACGATAACAGTTTTCTACTTCTGAGTACATACTTTGTGCTGGTATATATTACTAACTAGCACTAGCCTGTGCTTGGGACAAGGAACTATTTCAGCCTTGATACACACTGCCTCATATTACCAACTAGAGGATAACAGTTTTCTATTTCTGGGTACATACTTTGTGCTGGTATATATTACTAACTAGCACTAGCCTGTGCTTGGGACTTGGAACTATTTTAGCCTTGATATGCACTAACTCATACTACCAGATAGAGGATAACAGTTTTCTACTTCTGGGTACATACTTTATGCTGGTATATATTAATAACTAGCACTAGCCTGTGCTTGGGACAAGGAACTATTTCAGCCTTGATATACACACTACCTCATACTATCAGCTAGACGATAACAGTTTTCTACTTCTGAGTACATACTTTGTGCTGGTTTATATTACTAACTAGCACTAGCCTGTGCTTGGGACTAAGAACTATTTCAGCCTTGATATGCACTACCTCCTACTACAACCTCTAGACGATAGCAGTTTTCTACTTCTGGGTACATACTTTGTGCTGGGTCCTTAAGCAAGACACATTTATCCTAGCTTAGTACTGGTTCAACCCAGGAAGACACGTCCCGCATAACTGAAAGATTGTTGAGTGGACGTAAAGAAACAAATCAAACAAACAAATACTTTGTGCTGGTATATATTACTAACTAGCACTAGTCTGTGCTTGGGTCAAGGAACTTTTTCAGCCTTGATATGCACTACCTTATATTCCGAGCAAGATAATAACAGTTTTCTACTTCTGGGTACATATTTTGTCCTTGTATATATTACTAACTAGCACTAGTCTGTGCTTGGGACAAGGATCTATTTCAGCCTTGACATGCACTATCTCATGCTACCAGCTAGATGATAACAGTTTTCTACTTCTGGGTACATACTTTATGCTGGTATATATTACTAACTAGCACTAGCCTGTGCTTGGGACAAGGAACTATTTCAGCCTTGATATGCACTACCTCATACTACCAGCTAGATGTTAACAGTTTTGTACTTCTGAGTACATACTTTATGCTGGTATATATTAATAACTAACACTAGCCTGTGCTTGGGACAAGGAACTATTTCAGCCTTGATATACACAATACCTCATTCTACCTGCTAGATGATAACAGTTTTCTACTTATGGGTAAATACTTTGTGCTGGTATATATTTCAAACTAGCACTAGTCTGTGCTTGGGACTAGTAACTATTTCAGCCTTGATATGCACTACCTCATACTACCAGCTAGACGATAACAGTTTTCTACTTCTGGGTACATACTTTGTGCTGGTATATATTACTAACTAGCACTAGTCTGTGCTTGGGACTAGGAACTATTTTAGCCTTGATATGCACTACCTCATACTACCAGCTAGACGATAACAGTTTTCTACTTCTGGGTACATACTTTGTGCTGGCATATATTACTAATTAGCACTACCCTGTGCTTGGGACAAGGAACTATTTCAGCCTTGATATATGCACTACCTCATACTACCAGCTGGACGATAACATTCCTCTACTTCTGGGTACATACTTTGTGCTGGTATATATTACTAACTAGCACTAGCCTGTGCTTGGGACAAGGAACTATTTCAGCCTTAATATATGCACTACCTCATACTACCAGCTGGACAATTAGTTTTCTTCTTCTGGGTACATACTTTGTGATGGTATATATTACTAACTAGCACTAGCCTGTGCTTGGGACTAGGAACTATTTCAGCCTTGATATGCACTACCTCATACTACCAGCTAGATGATAACAGTTTTCTACTTCTGGGTACATACTTTGTGCTGGTATATATTACTAACTAGCACTAGCCTGTGCTTGGGTCAAGGAACTATTTCAGCCTTGATATATGCACTACCTCATTCTACCAGCTAGACGATAACAGTTTTCTACTTCTGGGTACATACTTTGTGCTGGTATATATTACAAAATAGCACTAGCCTGTGCTTGGGACAAGGAACTATTTCAGCCTTGATATATGCACTAACTCATACTACCAGCTAGACGATAACAGTTTTCTACTTCTGGGTACATACTTTGTGCTGGTGTATATTACAAAATAGCACTAGCCTGTGCTTGGGACAAGGAACTATTTCAGCCTTGATGTATGCACTACCTCATACTACAAGCTTGACGATAACAGTTTTCTACTTCTGGGTACATACTTTGTGTTGGTATATATAACAAACTAGCACTAGTCTGTGCTTGGGACTAGGAACTATTTTAGCCTTGATATGCACTACCTCATACTACCAGCTAGACCATAACAGTTTTCTACTTCTGGGTACATACTTTGTGCTGGTATATATTACTAATTAGCACTAGCCTGTGCTTGGGACTAGGAACTATTTTAGCCTTGTTATGCACTACCTCATACTACCAGCTAGATGATAACAGTTTTCTGCTTCTGGGTACATACTTTGTGCTGGTATATATTACAAACTAGCACTAGTCTGTGCTTGGGACAAGAACTATTTTAGCCTTGATATGCACAACCTCATACTACCAGCTAGACGATAACAGTTTTCTACTTCTGGGTACACACTTTGTGCTGGTATATATTACTAACTAGCACTAGCCTGTGCTTGGGACTAGGAACTATTTCAGCCTTGATATGCACTACCTCATACTACCAGTTAGATGATAACAGTTTTCTACTTCTGGGTACATACTTTGTGCTGGTATATATTACTTACTAGCACTAGCCTGTGCTTGGGTCTAGGAACTATTTCAGCCTTGACATGCACTATCTCATGCCACCAGCTAGACGATAACAGTTTTCTACTTCTGGGTACATACTTTGTGCTGATATATATTACTAACTAGCACTAGCCTGTGCTTGGGACAAGGAACTATTTCAGCCTTGATATGCACTACCTCATACTACCAGCTAGATGATAACAGTTTTGTACTTCTGAGTACATACTTTATGCTGGTATATATTTATAACTAGCACTAGCCTGTGCTTGGGACAAGGAACTATTTCAGCCTTGATATACACACTACCTCATTCTACCTGCTAGATGATAACAGTTTTCTACAAATGGGTACATACTTTGTGCTGGTATATATTTCAAACTAGCACTAGTCTGTGCTTGGGACTAGGAACTATTTCAGCTTTGATATGCACTACCTCATACTACCAGCTAGACGATAACAGTTTTCTACTTCTGGGTACATACTTTGTGCTGGTATATATTACTAACTAGCACTAGTCTGTGCTTGAGACAAGGAACTATTTCAGCCTTGATACACACTGCCTCATACTACCAGCTAGATGATAACAGTTTTCTACTTCTGGGTACATACTTTGTGCTGGTATATATTACAAACTAGCTCTAGTCTGTGCTTGGGACAAGGAACTATTTCAGCCTTGATACACACTGCCTCATACTACCAGCTAGATGATAACAGTTTTCTACTTCTGGGTACATACTTTGTGCTGGTATATATTACTAACTAGCACTAGCCTGTGCTTGGGACTTGGAACTATTTTAGCCTTGATACACACTACCTCATACTACCAGCTATCGACAACAGTTCTCTACTTCTGGGTACATACTTTGTGCTGGTATATATTACTTGTTAGCACTAGCCTGTGCTTGGGACAAGGAACTATTTCACCCTTGATATGCACTACATCATACTACCAGCTAGGCAATAACAGTTTTCTACTTCTGGGTACATACTTTGTGCTGGTATATATAACTAACTAGCACTAGCCTGTGCTTGGGACAAGGAACTATTTCAGCCTTGATATGCACTACCTCACACTACCAGCTAGATGATAACAGTTTTGTACTTCTGAGTACATACTTTATGCTGGTATATATTAATAACTAGCACTAGCCTGTGCTTAAGACAAGGAACTATTTCAGCCTTGATATATGCACTACCTCATACTACCAGCTGGACAATTACAGTTTTCTTCTTCTGGGTACATACTTTGTGCTGGTATATATTACTTGTTAGCACTAGCCTGTGCTTGGGACAATGAACTATGCTTGGGACAATGAACTATTTCACCCTTGATATGCACTACCTCATACTACCAGCTAGACGATAACAGTTTTCTACTTCTGGGTACAAACTTTGTGCTGGTATATATTACTAACAAGCACTAGCCTGTGCTTGGGACAAGGAACTATTTCAGCCTTGATATGCACTACCTCATACTACCAGCTAGATGATAACAGTTTTCTTCTCCTGGGTACATACTTTGTGCTGGTATATATTACTAACTAGCACTAGCCTGTGCTTGGGACAAGGAACTATTTCAGCCTTGATACACACTGCCTCATATTACCAACTAGAGGATAACAGTTTTCTATTTCTGGGTACATACTTTGTGCTGGTATATATTACTTACTAGCACTAGCCTGTGCTTGGGACTTGGAACTATTTTAGCCTTGATATGCACTAACTCATACTACCAGATAGAGGATAACAGTTTTCTACTTCTGGGTACATACTTTATGCTGGTATATATTAATAACTGGCACTAGCCTGTGCTTGGGACAAGGAACTATTTCAGCCTTGATATACAAACTACCTCATACTATCAGCTAGACGATAACAGTTTTCTACTTCTGGGTACATACTTTGTGCTGGTTTATATTACTAACTAGCACTTGCCTGTGCTTGGGACTAAGAACTATTTCAGCCTTTATATGCACTACCTCCTACTACAACCTCTAGACAATAGCAGTTTTCTACTTCTGGGTACATACTTTGTGCTTGTATATATTACTAACTAGCACTAGTCTGTGCTTGGGTCAAGGAACTTTTTCAGCCTTTATATGCACTACCTCATATTTCCAGCAAGATGATAACAGTTTTCTATTTCTGGGTACATACTTTGTCCTTGTATATATTACTAACTAGCACTAGTCTGTGCTTGGGACAAGGATCTATTTCAGCCTTGACATGCACTTTCTCATGCTACCAGCCAGACAATAACAGTTTTCTACTTCTGGGTACATACTTTGTGCTGGTATATATTACTAACTAGCACTAGCCTGTGCTTGGGACTAGGAACTATTTTAGCCTTGATACACACTGCCTCATATTACCAACTAGAGGATAACAGTTTTCTATTTCTTTGTGCTGGTATATATTACTAACTAGCACTAGCCTGTGCTTGGGACTTGGAACTATTTTAGCCTTGATATGCACTAACTCATACTACCAGATAGAGGATAACAGTTTTCTACTTCTGGGTACATACATTATGCTGGTATATATTAATAACTAGCACTAGCCTGTGCTTGGGACAAGGAACTTTTTCAGCCTTGATATACACACTACCTCATACTATCAGCTAGACGATAACAGTTTTCTACTTCTGGGTACATACTTTGTGCTGGTATATATTTCAAACTAGCACTAGCCTGTGCTTGGGACTAAGAACTATTTCAGCCTTGATATGCACTACCTCCTACTACAACCTCTAGACGATAGCAGTTTTCTACTTCTGGGTACATACTTTGTGCTGGTATATATTACTAACTATCACTAGTCTGTGCTTGGGTCAAGGAACTTTTTCAGCCTTGATATGCACTACCTCATATTCCCAGCAAGATGATAACAGTTTTCTACTTCTGGGTACATACTTTGTCCTTGTATATATTACTAACTAGCACTAGTCTGTGCTTGGGACAAGGATCTATTTCAGCCTTGACATGCACTATCTCATGCTACCAGCTAGACGATAACAGTTTTCTACTTCTGGGTACATACTTTGTGCTGGTATATATTACTAACAAGCACTAGCCTGTGCTTGGGACAAGAAACTATTTCAGCCTTGATATATTCACTACCTCATACTACCAGCTAGATAATAACAGTTTTCTACTTCTGGGTACATACTTTGTGCTGGTATATATTACTAACTAGCACTAGCCTGTGCTTGGGACAAGGAACTATTTCAGCCTTGATACACACTACCTCATACTACCAGCTAGATGATAACAGTTTTCTACTTCTGGGTACATTCTTTATGCTGATATATATTACTAACTAGCACTAGCCTGTGCTTGGGACAAGGAACTATTTCAGCCTTGATATGCACTACCTCATACTACCAGCTAGATGTTAACAGTTTTGTACTTCTGAGTACATACTTTATGCTGGTATATATTAATAACTAGCACTAGCCTGTGCTTGGGACAAGGAACTATTTCAGCCTTGATATACACACTACCTCATTCTACCTGCTAGATGATAACAGTTTTCTACTTATGGGTAAATACTTTGTGCTGGTATATATTTCAAACTAGCACTAGTCTGTGCTTGTGACTAGGAACTATTTCAGCCTTGATATACACAATACCTCATTCTACCTGCTAGATGATAACAGTTTTCTACTTCTGGGTATATATTTTGTGCTGGTATATATTACTGACTTGCACGGGTCTGTGCTTGGGACTAGGAACTATTTTAGCCTTGATATGCACTACCCGATACTACCAGCTAGACGATAACAGTTTTCTACTTCTGGGTACATACTTTGTGCTGGCATATATTACTAATTAGCACTACCCTGTGCTTGGGACAAGGAACTATTTCAGCCTTGATATATGCACTAGCTCATACTACCAGCTGGACGATAACAGTTCTTTACTTCTGGGTACATACTTTGTGCTGATATATATTACTAACTAGCACTAGCCTGTGCTTGGGACAAGGAACTATTTCAGCCTTGATATATGCACTACCTCATACTACCAGCTGGACAATTAGTTTTCTTCTTCTGGGTACATACTTTGTGCTGGTATATATTACTTGTTAGCACTAGCCTGTGCTTGGGACAAGGAACTATTTCACCCTTGATATGCACTACATCATACTACCAGCTAGACAATAACAGTTTTCTACTTCTGGGTACATACTTTGTGCTGGTATATATTACTAACTAGCACTAGCCTGTGCTTGGGACTAGGAACTATTTTAGCCTTGATATGCACTAACTCATATTACCACCTAGAGGATAACAGTTTTCTACATCTGGGTACATACTTTGTGCTGGTATATATATTACTAACAAGCACTAGCCTGTGCTTGGGACAAGGAACTATTTCAGCCTTGATATACACTACCTCGTATTACCAGTTAGATGATAACAGTTTTCTACTTATGGGTACATACTTTGTGCTGGTATATATTTCAAACTAGCACTAGTCTGTGCTTGGGACTAGGTACTATTTCAGCCTTGATATGCACTTCCTCATACTCGAAGCTAGACGATAACAGTTTTCTACTTCTGGGTACATACTTTGTGCTGGTTTATATTACTTACTAGCACTAGCCTGTGCTTGGGACTAAGAACTATTTCAGCCTTGATATGCACTACTTCATACGACCAGCTAGACGATAACAGTTTTCTACTTCTGGGTACATACTTTGTGCTGGTATATATTACCAAATAGCACCAGCCTGTGCTTTGTACAAGGAACTATTTCAGCATTGATATGCACTACCTTCTACTACAACCTCTAGACGATAGCAGTTTTCTACTTCTGGGTACATACTTTGTGCTGGTATATATTACTAACTAGCACTAGTCTGTGCTTGGGTCAAGGAACTTTTTCAGCCTTGATATACACTACCTCATATTCCCAGCAAGATGATAACAGTTTTCTACTTCTGGGTACATACTTTGTCCTTGTATATATTACAAACTAGCACTAGTCTGTGCTTGGGACAAGGAACTATTTCAGCTTTGATATGCACTACCACATATTACCAGCCAGACAATAACAGTTTTCTACTTCTGGGTACATACTTTGTGCTGGTATATAGACTGATGGACTTGGAAAATGCAACACTAACTTCCCTTTATATCTTTCAAAATACGGTTGTATGTAAAATTCCTTTGCTTCGATGATGTCACCCTTAGTAAGCTTCTTCAGCATACATTTTAGTCTTCATTGTACAACTACACTGGACAAGTTTATTGCTCGGTATGAATTTAGCCATTTTAACATCTCTTAAGTAGAGGAGATTTTAAGCTATTGAATGAAAGGGTACACCACGATAAACATCATTAATGCAAATAAGCTGTATCACAGACCTGCCAATCAATATGAGAGTGATTCGTCGATGACTTATAAAGTCCATGATACAAATGTGGTGCTTTTGTGTTTCTTGATTTAAAGAAGTAGGGAATCTTTCACTCATAACATCTGGTCACATGAAACTGTTGACCCATATCTAAAAAGATTACATTTTAATGTGTTAAGTTCATCTTAGTAGGACAAGTTTTCAATGTTTTACTTACAAATAAATGCTCTTTAACATACAATCAAAATTATTGTTCTGCCTTCTTTTTCAAGAAATGAATTAAAGCTGTTAACCAAGTGTTGCGTTTTTTAAGTCTGTCAGTATATTACATACTAGCACTAGCCTGTGCTTGGGACAAGGAACTATTTCAGCCTTGATATACACTACCTCACATTACCAGCTAAAGGGTAACAGTTTTCTATATCTGGGTACATACTTTGTGCTGGTATATATTACTAACTAGCACTAGCCTGTGCTTGGGACAAGGAACTATTAGGAGCAAGTCAAATTGTCACTTACTTCTATATCTGGGTACATACTTTGTGCTGGTATATATTACTAACTAGCACTAGCATGTGCTTGGGACAAGGAACTATTCAGCCTTGATACACACTACCTCATACTACCAGCTAGATGATAACAGTTTTCTACTTCTGGGTACATACTTTGTGCTGGTATATATTACTAACTAGCACTAGCCAGTGCGTGGGACAAGGAACTATTTCAGCCTTGATATATGCACTACCTCATACTACAAGCTAGACGATAACAGTTTCTACTTCTAGGTACATACTTTGTGCTGGTATATATTACTAACTAGCACTAGCCTGTGCTTGGGACAAGGAACTATTTCAGCCTTGATACATGTACTTCCTCATACTACCAGCTAGATGATAACAGTTTCTACTTCTGGGTACATACTTTGTGCTGGTATATATTACTAACTAGCACTAGCCTGTGCTTGGGACAAGGAACTATTCCAGCCTTTATATATGCACTTCCTCATACTACCAGCTAGACTATAACAGTTTTCTACTTCTGGGTACATACTTTGTGCTGGTATATATTACTAACTAGCACTAGCCTGTGCTTGGGACAAGGAACTATTGCAGCCTTGATATGCACTACCTCATATTACCAGACAGACAATAAAAGTTTTCTCCTTCTGGGTACATACTTTGTGCTGGTATATATTACTAACTAGCACTAGCCTGTGCTTGGGACAAGGAACTTTTAGGAGCAAGTCAAATTGTCACTTACTTTTTGCTTTTGGCTTGATTATATACATATGATTCCTCGATAGAAAGTCTTATTTTGTCAGTGTCCACAGACCATATCTTCAGTGAGTGGTCCATTCCACAAGAAATCAATTTGGTACCTTGTATGTTGAAATCCTGCAAATAAAGACAAAGGCTTTTAAGTCTTTCCTTGCTAGCAGCAACCTTTGTAAACAGTTTTCGGATGCAGATCAGGATCTGATCTGAACTCAAACTATTTGACACTCTGATAGTGTTCCTAAAAGAACTTTTTGAGCAGGTTAATTTTGAAAAAAAAACTCAGCAGACAACAACAAAAGGTGAAAAATTACCCAGCATGCAAAGAGATAAACAAGACCAAACCAGGCCTCCAGATAAGAGTGCATATTTGAAAATTATTTTCCTTATTTCTCAACCAAAACATATGTTGTGGGTGCTCAAAAGAACCGTCTCAATGAGACGGTTCTTTTGAGCACCCAAAACACATGTTTAAATTGATGGGTAAGGAAATAAATGCAATTTTATGTGCACAAACGATCCTTATCTGGCCCTATGGACCAAACTCTGCTCTGGACCTGCCTCACCAAAACACTGATTGTACATTAATACATGTATATTTATTAGGGGAGACTATGTAAATTAATTGACCACCCCTCCCCAAAACACACACCTGCAAAGAAATTTGGTGACAATCATATGTATGCAAAATTTGTATAAAAAGAAATGGAAGCTGTTGGCATTAAGATCACACAAAGCAGACACCCCATATATAAGTGTTGCTGACGTAAAAAGTTCCATGTGTTGTGGATGCAAAAAAATGTTCAACATCCGAAAAATATGAGAAAATATATATATTAAATCAAACTGCACAAAATAGGAGGTGCACATTTTCAAAATGTCAGGAATCAGTATGCAATGTTTGATTTTTTGTTTGTTTAATTTAATTCTTTACATCCCACTTAACAATTTTTCAGTCATGTCTTTCTTAATTTTCTCCACTGACCCCAAGTGTCTGTGCTCTGATAGTGTTTCTGAAAGAAGTTTTTGAAAAAGTTAATTTTGAAAAAAGTCAGCAGATGGCAATAAAAGCATGAAAAATTACCCAGCATGCAATGAGATAATTATCAAAACCACCTACTGCACTTAACACTTCATCTCTGTGTCCATCCACTCCTCCTAATATAGCTACACAGATCACAGTTTTAACATTCCATAGTCTCATAGTATTATCTGTAAGGTAAAAATATAACATAAGACTATGTATATTTCAAGGTCTTTTCAAGGTTAAGTATGTATTATTCAAGGACTTTTCAAGGTCTACTATGTCTAATTCAAGGAAAAAATTGTATAATTTTAGAACTTTTCGAGGTTAACTATGTATAATTCAAGGACTTTTCAAGAAAAACTATGTATAATTTAATGACTTTTCAAGGAAACTATGTATAATTTAAGGACTTTTCAAGAATTGTATAATTCAAGGACTTTTCAAGGAAAACTATGTATAATTCAAGGACCATTCAAGGATCCTCATACAATTTCCAAGAAAATTATTCAATGAAAAATACCTAAAATCTTTTCACAAGCCAAGGTTCAGATAAACAAAATTATTCAGTGTAGACTTACCCATCACTTTTACCATGTTTCGGGTGCTTAAAAGAACCGTCTTATTGAGACTGTTCTTTTGAGTACCCACAACATGTGTTTTGATTGAGAAGATAAATTTTACACACTCTTAACTAAAAGCCTGACAAGATATAGGTACTTGGGGCATATTTGCAAAAGCCTCTTATAACCCCCCCCCCCCAGCATGCTACGAATTGCTCGGGTCAGTCTGTACATTTGTACCAAATTCCATGTGCTTGCTCATATATGCAAGACTATGAATAATTCAAGGGCTTTTCACGGACGCTCAATCTACTTTCCAAAAAAAATATTTTACAAAAAATATTTTGAATCTTTTGAATGATATTACACACCAACCAAACGATCAAATTCTTAACCGCCGGTTCAATAAAGAGAACAATTGGATCGATGTCCGGTTCAGTATTGGAAGTTGCAAAAAGGAAAACTTACAAAGATATGACACTATATCCACACATGTACCAAACGTGTGTTGCAATTTGCTTCAGGAAAACCTTAGTATACAAGAGCGACCTTTATATAAATAAATGGCTGTAATTTGAGAAAAAACATTGTGCTTCTTTATGTCTGGTGCCAGTCTAAAGACAGCAAATAGCTATTTCTAGAAACGTATAGCATTTTGTTGTAGCATATATATGTGAAGAAAGTTATGAAGCTGGTTGCATTCCTATTTGAACACTCCTCGTATTCAAGTGCATTTCAGACTAGATTTTTTTCATGGAACCAAACAATATAGGCTAATTTAGATTGCAGATTGAGAGAGCAGACGGGAAAAGGGCTACTATTGTTTAACCCTTAAAGCGCCACTTATAATTTGCAGTAGACAAAAATTTAAAATTTTGCTGCTATTTCAAAAATAACAAATTAGGCATGATATTTCATGAGAATCGACTGCTGGCAGATGATTCTCATGAAATATCATACCTCATTTTTGTTAAAATCTAGGAAAGATGTCGCAAAATTTGTCGGCTGCTGCAGTCGTAATTGGCGCTTTAAGGAATAAGCTTACCTCTAGACACTGTGAGTAATAGATTAGGGTCCTTAGGATGAACCTTTAACTCATTCACAGCATTCCCATGACCAATGAAGTGCTGAAAGAATAAACAAAGAAACCTGTTGTAACTCTAGTGCATCCAGAGTAGCAACCAGAGGACCCTAGGGCCCTGGATCGCTCACCTGAGTCCTGGCACATGAATAGATGATGTATTGGCATATGGCTAAGGAGATATGATATGATTTTAAGATAATTTTATTTTAGCTCTGGTAGCCATGTTGTTTAGCCAAGCTGAGTCTTCTGATCAATTTAAGTAGAGGGCAACATGAGGACCATTTCTGTGAAATTAGTTTGATTTTGGACCAGTGGTTCAGGAGGAGATTTCATTTGAAGAAATTTATTATCTGGAGTTCTGGCAGCCCCTTTTTTGGCAGAGCAAGACCATTTGTGCAATTTTGGTAGAGGACATCATGAAGAACATTTCTATGAAATTACTTTAAATCTGGACCAGTGGTTCAGGAGAAGATGTCATTTAAAGACATTTCTCATCTAGAGCTCTGGCCATCCCTTTATTATTTGTGAAACTATATTCAATTTGGACCAGTGGTTTAGGAGGATATGTCACCAAAAGACATTTCTTATCTAGAGCTCTGGCAGCCCCTTTGTTTGGTGGAGCAAAACCATGTGTGCAATTTTGGTAGAAGGCAACATGTGGAATAATTCTGTGAAATTATTTTGAATTTGGACCAATGAGTCAGGAGATGTTGTTTAAAGATATTTCTTATCTGGAGCTCTGGCGGCCCTCGTGTTGGGTGGAGTGGAACCTTTTATGCAATTTTAGTGGAGGGTATTATGGAGAATATTCATGTGAGATTATTTGAGAAATTGGACCAGCGGTTCAGCAGAAGATGTCACTTACAGAAAAAGTTTACGGACGACAGACGGACAACAGATGTAGACCAATCACAATATCTCATGCAGAAGGGGGAGGAGAGAGGGGGACTCATTTAGAGGCCCAGAGTTTACCTTGATACACTGCTGAGTAACAGGACTGATGATTCTGACTATTCCTCTAACTCCAGCCACAGCAACCAATGGTTCACCTGTCTCAGTGTCAGGGGGGAGAGAAGGGGCAGGAGGGGAGGAGAGAGTCTTATCTAGAGGCCCAGAGTTTACCTTGATACACTGCTGAGTAACAGGACTGATGATTCTGACTATACCTCTAACTCCAGCCACAGCGACCAATGGTTCACCTGTCTCAGTGTCAGATAATTGCAAAACCAAAAAAAAAATCTACTCGTCCTGTCGGGCTAGCAAAATGCAATTTCCACTCGCCCTTACCGAACTTCCACTCGTAAATACGAGCGGACGTGTACAATTTTCGAGCCCTGGGGGTAGAGAAGGGGCAGGAGGGGGAGGAGAGAGGGGGTCTTATCTAGAGGCCCAGAGTTTACCTTGATACACTGCTGAGTAACAGGACTGATAATTCTGACTATGCCTCTAACTCCAGCCACAGCGACCAATGGTTCACCAGTCTCAGTGTCAGGGGGGAGAGAAGGGGCAGGAGGGGGAGGAGAGAGGGGGTCTTATCTAGAGGCCCAGAGTTTACCTTGATACACTGCTGAGTAACAGGACTGATGATTCTGACTATGCCACAGCGACCAATGGTTCACCTGTCTCAGTGTCAGGGGGGAGAGAAGGGGGAGGAGAGAGGGGGTCTCATCTAGAGGCCCAGAGTTTACCTTGATACATTGCTGAGTAACAGGACTGATGATTCTGACTATGCCTCTAACTCCAGCCACAGCAACCAATGGTTCACCTGTCTCGGTGTCAGTTATCCAGGCACAACAATAGTAGTTCTCATCAACCTTGTTGATAGTTAAGAATATAATGTTTCATGTTTTCTTTCTCAATGAAAAATAACATAATTTACAGTGCAGTCCCTTTATAACACATCCCATTACAACACAAATTTGGATATAACAAAGTCATGTTGTGGCTCCCATTTTTTTTCCATGAAATTTTACAAAGGAATTATAGGAAAATGACCATGATGTCATTTAAGAAATAGATTAAATCTAGCAGTGAATTATTGTGTAATAACTCACTGTTTGGAGAACAGTTGTAAAGAAGATCAAATCACAAATGGGAGTGATTTATCTTCGTACTATTGACCGACAAACAGTGAATTATTACTCAACAATTCATGCACTAGAGCTGATCTATTTCCATTCTAACAATGAAAATACATTTGAAGTCTTCAGCTTCTTCCAATTTACCGTCATAGCACTGAAGAACTCCTGCCAATACTTAGACCAGGTCGCATTCGTTTACGTGTATTTGTAACATCTTTCAAGCGTAAAAACGATGTTACACAGTCTAATGCCTTTGAATGACATCATTTTCCAGCAGCAAATGACGTCAGCCAGCATGAACTTTCCTCGCGCTTTCAAACCTGTGAATTATTGTTGATATATCACACTTTTTAGCGTTGACTCTATATGCGAGGTGTGTTAGAATTTCCTATAATTCCTTCGTAAAATTCCGCTTTATAAGACAAATCATAATAATTATAAGTTTTGTTTGTTTGATTCTTTACATCCCATCTATAAAGGAACAGGTCTTCTTGGGTTGAACCAGTACTAAGCTAGGATAAATGTGTCTTGCTCGAGGACACAACACAGTGACGCCAGGGAGGCTGGAACCCGCGGCCCCTCAGTCTGGAGTCAAGCACTCTACCACTAACCCACAGCGCTCCCTATTAATATTAGTAAATTGTGTTATAAAGGGGAAATGTACGAAGGAATTATTGGAAGATTACCTTCTCATGGTCATTTTCCAGTAATTCCTTTGTAAAATTTCGTCGAACATGGTCCATTCTAAAGGACCCAAACATAGTGATTTCAAAGGACTTCACTAAGTGACTAAGAAATCAATTTATGAGGTTATGGTGTTCTTTACTTCTGAAAATGTATTCTTTGAACATGCATGCAAAGCTAGCCAGGCCTCGAAGTTGTAAAAAAAAACAATATGCACAACCCCACTGAGCATGAAATCACCTGCTCACAAAAACTAAAATACTGAAAATATAAAGATTTTCCCGCTTAAAACGCTCAGAGTGTTGCATTTATCCTGCAAATAAATGTTAAAATGCCAACAATTGTTAAATAAATGTTAAACTTTTATTTTTCTTAATTGAGAAAAATAGACATAGAATTGGGGAAAAGGTGGCTATTTTCATTGGGAATGGGGCAGAAATTTGCCCCCAAGAGAAAGGCAGAAAATCCCCTGTTAGATAACTGAAAACATCTTACCATTTTTATTTTATGTAAGAACACTGACCCAGATGTGAAATCAATTTATAGATCAAGCAAATTATTTTGTATCAGTGCAAACTGTAATTGAACTTGAACAAGTCCTTTACAACACCTAAATTTGCCACAATCTAGGTGATCACTAACACCATAATGGAAAAATTGAAATCCAAAGTTTAAGCTTTTGTTGTCTGCTGACTTTTTTTTTCAAAATTATTTTTTTCAAAAAAATATTTTAGGAACGCTATCAGAGCAGACCTGGGGTAATCGTAATCAGTAATTGTAATTATCTGTAATTAAATACAATTTTCAAAATAATCAAATGTAATTGTAATCATGGTTTGGCTCAAATACATGCAATGTAATTGTAATCATTACTACAAATATTTTAGCTGTAATTATAATTACTTTCAAATACTTTTTAAATACATTTGGCTATTTACTATAGAAAATTTGCTCACCACTAGAAACTAACTGATTAGTGATGACTTGTGGCATTATTTTAATTCAGATAATTGAGAAAAGGTACACTGTTGATATATTAATACATATAAAAAATATTGCCTAATGTGGACAATAAATTGATAAATAATCAGAGTGTCAAATAGTTTAGTTCATCAGGACCGACATTCTGTCGGTCCTGATCTGTATACAAACTGTTTGCAAAGGTTATCAGCAGACGACAAGTCATCACTTGGAAGAAAAGACTGAAAGGATACACATGGGTCAGCATAGGCTTGGAGTAGTTTAATCTTCCCTCCCTCTTGGCAGTCATAGATTGTCACCTGGAATCGCATAAAAAATCAACACATACATGCAAACTCAAATTCAATTCTTTTTCTTTCACAAGTTCAAAGGTGAGTGAAATTAGGGTTCTGCATAATTAATTACACATAGGGCTGTGCGACATCACAAAACCTATTAACACTTTCCTTGCTAGCAGTGACTTTTGTTGTCTGCAAAAAGTCTCAACTCAACTGAACATGAAATTTCAACTGCACATAAAAACTTATTTTTTTTTTTGTGGCTGTTCCGTGGCTGTACCAGTACTTAGCCAGGTGGGTTTTATTGTTGTGTGATTTTTATGTCCGGGAGTACCCAAAGGCTTAACCCGGTCACCGGCAGTGGTTCTGGTTTAAAACATCTCAGAAGACAGGGCCAAAGCTTTAAGTCACATCTGACAGACTGGAGCTGGCGATCTAACTCGGGACCCCTCCGTACTAGGAGAGTGACTTATCCATTACAGCACACCGGATCAATAAAAACTAAAATGCTGAAAATACATATATTGCTTGCTTTAAAAGCTCTGATGTTGGATTTATACAACTAACAAATGTTAAAATGCCAACAATTGTTGACATTTTAACATTTATGAGCAGGATAAAAATCACACTCAATTGAGTTGAGCATAAAAAAGTTTAATATTAAAACTTAGGCTCTTATTTTTTCTTACAGGAACCAGAGTACAGTAAAAATCTGTCTTAAGTGGCCACACAAAAATAGACAAGTTAAAGAACTTAATGACAAATGGTAGCTTAATGAAGGTCAAAAGTATTACAGAATGCTCCAAGGGCTCCCCTTGGAGCATTCTGTAATACTTTTGACCTGCATTAAGCTATAATTGGTATTGAAAACCAATTTTGGTCTTCTTTTTAGCGGCTGTTTAAGACAGGTTTTACTGTATAGAGTAAAGTTATGAATACAGGCCTCCAGACAAGAGCATGTCATTCAAAATTAATTTTCTTATTTCCCAACCAAAACGTATGTTGTGGAACCTCAAAAGAACTGTCTCAATGAGACTGTTCTAATCTTTAGAGCATCCAAACATGTGTTTAAACTGCTGGGTAAGAAAATAGTCACAATTGTATGCATAAAAGCAAAGTTCAAGCTAGGCCCTGACAGTAGGGAGAAGTGATTTCTCTCTCCAGGAAAATAAGGGAGAAGTGACAGTCAGATGGGGAGAAATTAAAGCACAAAAATTACGAAATTTTCTGCCAATTTAGAAGCTTATAAGCTATTTCATATACTATTGTCATTAAATGGAAGAGAGAAATATTAGGCAGTGATAGTAGATTGTAATCACAGTATGCGTTTGTGTGGTGACAGAATGAAAATGAGTCTCCCTAAAAAATTTTTTTTAGGGAGCCAGGTCCAATTTACGACGGAATTTCGGCCCAAGAGGGCAACTATTTCACCCTAGTTGCCCCTAGATTATTATAGGAATGAAATTTTATTTTTTGGTTTTTATCGATGTGTAAACTCCGGCGAATCACTCACAAGTTGAATAAAGCCAAGAGGGCTTTATGTTAAATTTGTGAGTGATTCGCCGGAGTTTACACATCGATAAAAAACAAAAAAATTAAATTTCATTCCTTATAATTCCAACTTTGGAACAAAACAGCACATTTGTAAAAGGTTGTTGACAAAATTTCAAATTTAAAAGCCCACTGAAGAAAAAAAGTTCATAACCGCTGTCTATGAACGATCGGGCATCCATCTTGAAAATTCTGTCAGTTCAAACTTTGTTTTGCTATATAATGATTAAAATTGCACCCTATTTGGGGCGAATATGTGAGTATGAGTTGATTGGGCTCAAAACAACTCCATTTAGTTTGGAAATGTTTCCTATGTCAAATATACGTACAGCTTGCTGGGCTCATTGAACGGCCCTACCACGGCACGGATGGGGCCTCGGATCGAAGCACTTACCTTCACGAGTCCTGCCTTAAATCTCCGAAGTAGATCTAAGATCTTAGCGTCAATTTTAAAAGTGCGGTTTGACAAGTTCAAACTGCGTTGAAACATTTGGTTGTTGATGTGAGCCTTGACATTGTTTTGATGATGATTCTCTTCAATGACGTGACCGTTTGTTAAGTGACGTCACATAACTCCCCATCCTGTTCATTTCTTAGAGTTCCCCCGTTGCTTTGAAGGTGCACAACCATGTTCAGCGTAAGGGCTTTTAAATAAGCTTAAGAACACACTTAACTATATTTAATCTGGTGAAAGTTATATAGTTTGATGTACAGTTCGTCATTACCAACACAATCTACCACTGTGATATCAAGGCAGTTATCAAATATTCCTACGCATGGGCTTTTATCGAAGTGTGAAAACAATTTAATTTTGCTAACGGACCAATCAAAATTTCCGAAAAAACGATAAAAGCATTGAGTTGGAATTATTCCCTGATAAAAAGCCCTACATGTATGGAATACTTACCCTGTTGTGGCCAACAGTTACAAACAACAGTGGACTATTTTCTTTATGGCAGTTGTTGAACTGGACACCAAATATCGGCTTCTTGTGATCTTCCTGTAAAATAACAAAATATCATAGGTAAGATAAATGTTCTAAAATTTCGAACACTTTTTTCTTTCTGTTCTCTCGTAAAAGGTTGGTTATCAGGGCGGGACTAGACAAAAAGTTTGTGAGATAAGCATACAGAGAAGACCCTGATCAGACTGCTTCTTCAGAAGCAGTCTGATCTGGGTCTGCTCTGTTTGTCAAGGCTCTTTTGGCAGGCATCTTGTGTTCCAAATTTAAGAACATTTACCTTGTAGATGAGCAAACTTTTGTCCATAGAATTATACATGTAATTATTTTCCTATCCACGAGCTTAAAAGTTTATTTTGCATGATGAAATGTCTCACTGCAACAGTTATTTTGAGAAACTACGAGGCCACAATATGTTTTGGTTGAGAAATATGATAATTTTTAAATGCACATTCCTACCTGGTGGCCTGAACCATGATTCATTCAAGTTTTCTGTGCAAAAAAAATAAGGGATTTTCAAGGTTAAGCTGCTTTCAAATTTAAGGACAAAAACATGCCAAATCTGAGTTTTGATTGACAAAAGACTGAGACATCTCCCCATATTTGTTGTTTTAAAAATCTAAATAAATTGTGATTTTTTTTTCCGCAAATGCAAAACAAAACCTAAACTGAAAGGCATGTCTTAACTTATGGAGATATCTTTTGAGAAAGTATCCAGATTTTGCACTATCAATTTATGAATTCTCCTTTCTCTTAAAGCTGCATAGTCTGTAACTTTTGATCTTTTCATTTTAGAAATAAATTTTCTATTTTTCAAGAACACAGTAAAAATACTAAAATTCAAATTAACGAATTATTAGTGCCAAAACAACAGCATTTATGTTAAAAATCAACTGTCTAGAATTACTGGAGGGACGCAAATAATTACAAACAAGAGAAAAAACACCTGTTTTTATAAGATAATTGACTTTTCCATGCAGTTTTCAGCTGTAGAAATTAGATTTATTGTGACAACATACCTTTATTCTACTTTTACAAATGATTTAAAAAGAAAATATTTTTTTTCGAAAAAATGTTCATAGTTACAGAGTATGCAGCTTTACATAACAAATAGTTCTTGCAATTCTTGACCGTTGTGTGTGGAGAGATGCAGTTTATCTGACCAAATTTAAAGGGGTTTCAAGAGCTTTTTTGTAGTTGGTTTGGTTAAATATCGTTTTATGGCACCCCATACCTTTAGGAAGTTGGTACATTTAAATCTCAGTTTTTGTTTCAGCTTTTTGTTTCTGTTCTTCAGGTTACGTAATCCCGATGAGAAGGTAGGGGTATCACATAATGATGCTGAATCATCCAGTAGGGTACTGACAGTACTAGACACATCATCCTGAAAAACACAAGTCCTCCCATTTATGTTCTAGAATGATCATAGGTTCAGATAAACAAAGACTATGAGCGTTAAATTGTTAATATAATCATATTCATCAGTTTTAACATTTGTTTTGTGTGCTCAAAATAATTGTTGAGACCGTTCTTTTGAGTATGATATATGTTTTGGTTGGGAAATAAGAAAATTAATTTTCAATTATGTACTCATATCTTAAGGCCTGATTGATGCAATGGATTCAAGGATTAAGATTTGGCAAACTGTGAGAAATGATAGATTCACACTGTATACCTTTAATGTGTGTGTTTATTTGTGTTTAACTTCAACATACAGCTAAGGTCACTTGGAGACATCGCCACAACTAAGTCTCACCTGACAGACAATTAAAAGTTAAAACTGCAACCCTTTTGCCTAGTTTACAAGGTTTATCCACTACACCAT
The DNA here is from genome assembly GCA_964019695.1 of Loripinus fragilis. NCBI lineage: Eukaryota > Metazoa > Mollusca > Bivalvia > Lucinida > Lucinidae > Loripinus > Loripinus fragilis. Next base: position 86,482,562 of record OZ026517.1, read on the forward strand.
GACAGTACAATATACATACTGAAGCAGGCATTTCAAATTTTGGGCCTAGAAATATGATTTCAATTAAACAAAGGACAATTTAGGGAGCGCAGTGGGGACTGGCTCAGTGGTAGAGTGTTTGACTCAAGACCGAGAGGCTGCAGGTTTGAGTCTCACCGGGGTCACTGTGTTATGGTCCTTGAGCAAGACACATTTATCCTAGCTTAGCACTGGTTCAACCCAGGAAGACCCTGGAAGGTTTGAATCTCACCAGCGTCACTGTGTTGTGGTCCTTGAGCAAATTCAACCCAGGGAGACCCGTCCCTGTTTAACTGAAAGGTTGTTGACGGGACATGGAATCAAAACAAACAAACAAAACAAAGGACATTTTGCCTTTAAATATGGAATTTGAGAATATCTGAAACATGATTTAACTTCTGAAACACATTTTTTGGCTGCAAATGTCTTTGATATATATAAGATTAGTTAAAAATCATACACAACTGAAATAACTTGTAAATTATCTTTTTTAATGGGTGTGCAACGCACAGGTTTAATGCATTTTCCCATTCAACCTGTGCGTTGCACACCCTTTCAAAAAACAAGGGGTCTCTTATACATAGAAAATTTAAGTCAGTTCCATACCCTATTGCAGCGAAAAGTTGTGTTTATGCATTAGAAATTCCCAAATTACATATTTAAAGGCAAATTCCATATTTAAAAAATACTTTGTTAAATGTTGATTTGGTCTATCAAAATTCATTTGAGGTTCTTAATAAATTAAAATCTATAGGTTTTCTAGTTGAGACTGTTCTTTTAAGTACCCCACAACAAATGTTTTGGTTGAGAAATAAGATTTTTTTTATTAGCAGCCTGGTACCTCTGAATTAATTAAGAAGTTTATGGTTTTGAGAGGCAGGGACGTCGTCGGCTTCTGGAAAGTGGTACGGCCATTGAACGCCGTTGACGTTTACCATGTGCCGAAGGCACGAGTGGGGGGAGAGCACGAGAGGGGGTACAACCCCCTCTCGTTAGGGGGGTTTGGGGGATCTCCCCCCATGAAAATTTTGTAATTAAAGATGACTAAAGAAGCGATTCTGTTGCACTTTGAGACCATTTTTGCTTGTGAAACTCAGCTTATTTTACAGACATTATAGCCATACCTTGTATTTCAAATGCCTACCACATACGCTTTCAACTGCACCCCCTCCCCCTCCCACAACCACCAAAATATCGGGTCTCATCAAAGTTAACTGATTCTTCTAAAAGTATCAGTTAATTCTGATACAGATATCCCCGCTATAGTTGTTTGTTTTTATTTATATTTTTAAAAAAATCATTTTTTATCTATTGTTTTTGTGTTATTTTTGTTTTTGTTTGGGTTTTTTTCTTTATATCTGTTCATTATATTTACGTACATGTAACCGTATATACATTTAAACCAGCACACAGCATTCTCAGGCTTTTAGATAAAAGTGCGTAATAAATTTTTTTTCCCTATTTCTTAACCAAATTGGTACTTAAAATACCGTCTCATTGAGGCATTTTTTGTGAGAACTCAAAATAAATGCTAAAACAAATGCTAAATTTTCAACCAAAAGATAAGCATTGGGTACACAAAAGCATCGTCTTCATGAGACGGTTGTTTTGCGCACCCATTACGAATGTTCAAACTGATGGATGAGAAAATATTCACAATATCATGCTGAACTATTTCGCCTATCTGCATGATTCTGTAGAATAGTTGTGCGCCAAGATAAGTCTAAAATCAGGCTGCGCTTTTATGCTGTCTGATTGTCTGTCTTCGCTGGGCGGATAATAAGGGTATTGTGCCTATAATGTACACATTGTAAAGTAAGTAAGGTTGCAAAGATCAGGAATGGATACAATCAAGTACCACACCTGACCCAGGATACCAATGGGAAAGTGACAAACTCACAGAAGACACCATAAACGAGAGCCAAGAGGTCAGCCCTTTCCCAGCAGGTGACCACGAAGCACATATAAACAGACGCGCACAAAACATAGCAAACACAAGACAGAACAAAAACATAAAAGATCCACAAAAGAAGTACCGCCTTGGAACGGTCAGTAAAATATTTTACTGGAGGGCTTAAACCGGTTTAACGGCGCCAACCTCACCCTTAATTCAGATGTGGATCAAGACACATAGATATTTGGTTTGCATGAAAGACCCCTAACTTATCAATGCATCATCTCCTAAAACATATAAATCAAGATATAATAAGGAGATAAAGCAAGGATAAGGACTCAACAGTAAATTAAACTGAATACCGGAGCAAAAGAAATCCAACAGGTAAACCCCGGTGGGCCCGACAAACAGCCAAAGCATCAGGCCCCTACCATCTCATCAATAGATAAGTCTTTAAGTCGGAACCATCATCTTTTTATAATGGGAAATTATTTTCATGAACTGCGCTGAAAAATTATTAGAGCCAACAATCTTCTTCAACTTATACACCAAGTCACCATAGAAATCAGGCTCCGAAAACCCTTCAGACTGCGCGGATGTGCAGGTCGGTCTGAGTTTAAATGGACACAGGTGTAATTCTATGCTATGCTATGTAATTATTTAGTATACGTTTTGTTTAGAAACTACACAACTGAAATTAAAACTTTCCAAACATGCACCTTCGTCGTTCGTTTCTTGCAGTGAACTCGTTCACGATTGCTTTCAAGTCGAGAGCGTCTGTTCTTTCTTTGTGTACATGTAAGGTAATAAGATTGTTCATTCTCGTCTGAGTCATAGTACTCCTCAAATAAGTTTTCACTCTGCGCAAAGCTGAAAATGTTCTTTCACTGGTGGCATTTGCTGCTGGAATCATCAAAAGTATAATGACGAGCGTCACAATTTCACATTACTGGTTTGAGCTCACGTAGGTAACCAAATATGTCTGATAGTTTGATTGTGCCACTGCCTTCATTTTTCCAGTTAGTCTCTGTAGCTGAGTAAACTGGTTTGAGTCTAGCTTTGTCGGACCGTGACCGAAGACAGGTTTTGTCGCATCGTGGCCCAACTATTTCTTAATCATGTTTGTTTAACCATTGTCTTTCACACCCTGAGGCGGACGAAATGTTGACCAGCACACGGTTTATCGTTTAGTATTATTAATCTTTGATCATCGCAAAATCGGTCATTTAAAGAGGTCTAGAAGAAAACGTGAGAAATGGCTCTGCAAAAACATATTTTGCCATTAACGTGGTCCGGCTTAAACCATTTCGGGCAAAAAAGTGGTCCGGCCATTGCCGGACCGGCCGTACCGCCGACGACGGCCTTGAGAGGGTGTGCCCTAAGTGTCACACAAGTTTAATGATTAAATGCATTTTACCTCTGTAATGCACAGTATCTCAAAACAGCAAATTTTAAATAAATTAATTGACACATTTTGTGTATGCCAACGCAGTTTCATGTTTTATTTCAATACAAAAGCCACAAGTTGACTTGCAAACTTACAGGCTGCTGCATACTGATGCCTTCATAATATTTCACATTCCAGACTTAATTAAATAGCAAGATTTTAAAATATGGATTTACAATGCACCTTTAAAAAAGATACAGAGTAAATTCCATATTAAAAAAGAAACCTTTACAGCGCCCTAGATAAGCTTTTGGGTCAATTGGGTACTTACGCAACCTAGTTATCCTCAATTGCGTACTTGCAAAAACAATTGCGTATTTTCATAAATTTTTTGCGCCACGCTTTTTTCTGTGATTACACCTTTACACATGAAGCCATCGAAAGTGTGCTTGCATATTTATTCACTCCCATCGTCTGCCTTTCTAATCAAACTCAGGGATTTTATTGTTCCTGAAGCAAATCGCATCCCCTTGTTGACATTCGAACGTGTATACTATGCAAAGTTTCACTTTTATCTAATTAGTGTTTTTCCGCGAAATACTGGACTGGGCACCGATATTTTCATAAAACTGGAGTATATTGCGCGCTCGCTAGTAAAAATAAAATCAATACCCGACTGTCATTTGTTTATTAGCCGAATGTAAACGAAATGGACAAAATGCTACCCAATGACATCGCATGTAATTGCATACCGATCGTTAGAATTGCTTTTGGGTACGCACACATTTCATTTTAATTGCTTTTTGGATGATTTTAATTGCGTATTTATGCAAATACGCTGCTTATCTAGGGTGCTGCGTTTATCAAAATTACATTGTAAATTCCGTATTTAAAAAGAAACCCTTATAAAAAAAATCCATATTATCTTGCTTTTGAATGGAACCATCAGCTACAATAAAATAAAAATAATTTAGACAAAAATTATTAATAAAAAAACATTACACTCACCTAACTTTTCCCCAATAAGTTTTGTCCAATTGAAAAATGTTGTTCATTCACTTTCCTTGACCTAACATTTTCATTAACTAGTGACATAAGTATTAATAAATCTACATTTAATATTCCCACTTCAGCATACTCATCAAATAGGCAGTTAATAAATAAAGTATATAGATTAATACCTGAAAGGCAGATTAATCACTTTGTTTGTTCCTGTATCTGATACATCCTTCTTAAAAAGTGCATTATATTAATCCAGAATTAAATTTATGTCCCAGGGGCTGTTTGCTTCTTAATCTGTCTTAAGCTTAAATGCATGTGCTCCAAGCCAAAGTGATGGTTTTAATCTTTTATCCACAAGTCTTCAGGATGGAAATTAAGTACAGGACATTAGTTAAGAGTGTGTAACGAAAATTTAATTTTCTTATTCCTCAACCAAAACATATGTTGTTAATACTAAAAAGAACGGTCTCAATGAGACGGTTCTTTTGAGTAACCAAAACATATGTTAAAATTGATGGGTAAGAAAATATTTACACTTTTACGCTGAATTTTTTTGTTTATCTAAACCTGCGCAAGTACCATAATTATTTCAATAAATGCTCATTTTATTTATAAAACACAATGAGCATGTTTCTTGCAAGGACAAATGAAGAAGTAAATACGATTCCACTTGCACGTGTATGGATAAATCTGGCCCAGAATATCGCTCATTGAGAGAAGTTACGAAGGTTTTTTTTTTTAAATTCTTAGCCAAATTACATTGTACTACATGTATAGGAGCTTTTATCATGACATACTTCATGTGCTATAAATAGATTTGGGGTATACTGGCCATCAACCGTGTTATGTAGATATAGGGAAAGCAGTAGTATTTCATATACTTTATTACTGTTGTATCGATGATCGATTATAATCGATGATCAAGCGAAAATTTCTTTCGATTCTACTAATCGATTGGGTTTGGTAATAATCCATTATAATCGAAAAGATTCACACCTGACCAATCATGTAGGCTACTATTCAAAATTTGCAACTTTGCTACAAAAAAATCCAATCCATAAATTCAAAAAGGTTTATAGACTGTGAGGAATAAAGAAATAAACTGTAGCCTGGTTTGCTGTGTATTCTATCCCCTTTAAAGTCATGACTAAGAAGTCTTAATTCATGTTGTATCTTAGCCCATTGTATGCTAATGACTCCTAAAAGGAGTGAAAACTCTGATGAAATGCCACAAAATGAGGCATTCTTCAGGGTATACACTGTTTGCTTTTAAGGACATACAATATATTCAGAGAAAGAAATATATATTTTGGAATGATAGCCCTGTGACCCCTTGATATTTACAATGGACCTTCCCAAGTTTATTGTTTCAAACCAGAAGGAAAAATCCATAAGTCTATAAAGGGTTTAAAATGCCAATGGCTGTTAATTTGAGTTTGCTGTCAGGACCAGTTGTGGTATTTGATACTGTACAATGTACACAAAATAGCATGACACTGACGCTTACAATTTTTATAAAGATAAGAGTTTCAAGCAGTACAGTGGTAGACATTCTATAGGGATGGAACCTGTGTTTCCCTTTCATTTGATAAATTTCGATTATAATCGGTCATCAATCGAAACCTCCTGGACGATTATTTTCGATGATCGATTATGCAAATCCAATAATCGAACAACACTATACTTTATATATCCACTGATTTTAAATTGCCCTTGTTACAATGTGCTATATTTGTTTCTATAAAAATGCGAGGTGTAGCACATCTAGATAATATCATTTCTTGAGATAATTTGTCTAGAGATATGGGCACATACACATAGACTAAGGTATTGGCCCGAACCAAGACACTCATGAAATTCAAGAATATGATTGGTCCCAGTTGCTGGGGTCCGTAGAATTACCGAAAACCACTCATTTACCGAAAACCACTTGGAAAATAATATTTATAGGGGAATTATACCCTCCTAGTATTTGTTTTTTAGTAGTTTATGTTTATGTTTAATAGGATGGATAGAAAAAATTAAAAATGAAGCCATCTTATACCGATTTTGACCGTGTAAAATGTATCGTGTCTACCGAAAACCAAAAGCAATCGCCGAAAACCAATCCGAATAGCTGATATAATAAGTTACTATGTTCTTGAAGTATTTGTTTTTGATAATACAGATGTTTATAGCAGTATGTTGAATAAGAAGGATAAAATAAATCAAGTTTGAAACCATCTTATACCTAATTAAATCTGTACTGGGTGTATATGATTTACGTCGAATGAATATATAAAAATGTTGCCAAAAACTGGAGTCACATTTGACGAAATGCTCATAATATAAACCATTAACAGACATACGATGCTACATCTACTAATGACCTACATGATGTGCGATACATTTAGCAATCCTAACAGTTTAAAATATATTTACATGAGCCAGCCCATGAGACGTTCATTTGGCTTAATTAATAAATTTTTACTTATATTATCATACATTCTTAAGAATAAATCGAAGCTTTACAGATTAAGCGTAAATTAAGTACTTGAATTTGATATAGAAGTTGGTTTTCGGTCGAGTCTAAGATATAGATAATGGTTTTCGGTCGAGGGACTAAGCTTTTCGCTAACCGCTATATGTTATAAGTCTATAAATCCATGATAAAGTGGCCTCACCATATACCCTGTAACAAAATATCATAAATAATATGTATATAAACATAAACTACTAAAAAACAAATACTAGGAGGGTATAATTCCCCTATAAACTTGATTTTCTAAGTGGTTTTCGCGATTGCTTTTGATTTTCGGTAGACGTGATACATTTTACACGATCAAAATCGGTATAAGATGGCTTCAATTACTTATTTTTTCTATCCATCCTATTAAATATAAACATAAACTACTAAAAAACAAATACTAGGAGGGTATAATTCCCCTATAAATATGATTTTCCAAGTGGTTTTCGGTAAATGTGTGGTTTTCGGTAATTCTACGGACCGCAGTTGCTGGGGTGGTACAGTAACACCTGATAAATCTGGGACTGGAACTTAGGCTTGACAGTCTAATACTACTTGTTTTTTTTACTAAAGCAATTTATGAAATACACATGAGCAGTTTCAAATGAATCTGAAGTACAGATATGTTTGGCTATGTCGAATTAATAAGCGTACCGAATTATGCTTACAATTTTGCTATTCCCGCGCTGTGAAAATCTCAATATTACGCGGGACCGCTGCATGGAAGGTTTAGTTCTTTTGAATTAATAAATGTTGACATAGCTTTTGTACCGTTTCGTCTTCAGATCCATCTAGCTGAGCTGGTATAGACAATCGTGGGCGCTTTTGAAGAATAGGCATTGTTTGCGTGCTTTCTTCACTGTCCGACATTTTCTTTGTTTTGTCACGTGACGGTCACATGATATTGTGAAAATACAGTCAAAACGTCATCAAGTCAAAATGTACTAATTCGAAACGTCCCTACGGGGAGTCGAACTCTACCACCTGCATCAGCAGTCTTTAACAATATAGCACTGTATGTGCGAGTTCAAATTTCAGTCCGCCCATTCGTCCGTCCGTCTGTCTGTCAACAATTTACCAGTACATTAAAGTTATTAAATTTTCTCAGCAGTTGGCCGGGTCGACGGGTCTCGAAGTGATTGCTGCGGCAGTGCAAGTGTGAGTTCTATCTGGATGTTGTCCCTGGAACATCTTCGTGAAATTGTGCATTTATACGGTACACATTGGTATCGACCAGATCTAGATAATGCAACACACATGCATGGTGGGTTGAACTCATGATATTTTGATACTTCTTGTGTAAAAGTAAGTTACAACATGTTATATATAACACTCAACTACATATGTAGCACCTTGAGAAACAGACACAGAACACTAACAACCACATGTCATCAAGAAGACAATTCAAGTAAAGCAATCAGCTATCTCTGTCTCTGTCTCTCTCTCTCTGTCTCTCTCTCTGTCTCTCTCTCTCTCTCTCTTCATACTGGCACGATCGAATTCGATCACTACGCCAGGGAGTGCGAATTTGGAATTTTGAAGAATAAAAAAAGATCAGTATCACCCAAATCTATTTATAGCACCTGAAGGATGTCACGATAAAAGCTCCATGTAGTACAATGTAATTTGGCTAGGAATTTAGGAGTTTAAAAATCTCTCTCAGCGAGACGACTGCAAAACTAGAAAAGACACTAAGTACTGCATAACAAACAAAAAAGGACCAAACACAAAACCCCTAAAACAATGGGAGCAACAATTTACAATTAATCAATCAACAACAACAACAAAACCATTGCATTAGAACTGACAGAAGCCAAAGCCAGTGGAGTGGCATCTTCACCAGCGAGGGTTTCGTCGTATCTACCTTTCGACAAACAAAAAGATAGTGAATCGCAACCCTTGGTATGACAAGATGGTGGAGTGGTGCTTAAATAAATTTTACTGGCCAAATCTTCGCCCTGACAAAATTTGGCTTACTCGCATGAAGGTTTCCTAAAATTATGCAAATTACCATCACAGCCAATTAAGATACTGATAAAAGAATGGATGAAGTAAAAAGATCAGGAATCGATACATTCAAGTACCACACCTGACCCAGGGCGCCACATGAGAAAGTGACAAAACACACAAAAAAACATCACATACAAGAAAGCCAAGAGGTAAGTCCTTTCCCAGCACGTGACCACAGGGCTGGAATGAACAGACAATACAGCACGACAAACACGAAACATAAATAACAAAAACGATCCACAATAGAAGCACCGGCTTGGAACGGTCTGGTTTTTTTTTACTGGAGGGCTTAAATTTGATTCATGGTACCAACCTCATCCTTATTTATGATGTGGATCAAGACACATAGATAAGCCTTCTACTTCCACACTTTACGTATGTGAGCATTGACTGCTCGCGAAAAGTTACAAAGTCTTATGTGCTGGCTCATATTTTAGCTAAGAATTCCAAGTGTTTCCAACATCAATAGTGATTGGCCCTTAGAAAGAAATGAAGGCTGGAATTAACATCTAAGGGAGACTACTGGATCAAGCAGTAATTCTCTTAAATTACGTCCTTTTAAAAATGGGAACTTCTCTTGAAGGAAAGAATTCGCTCCCAGAGGGATTCTATCCTTTAAGAGCAGTTCCTTACGGTATGGAAAATAAGGTGATCCCCCCTGGATGCTACAAGTTATATTACGCACGTGCGTAACTGCGTAATGGCAGCTACGCCAGCGTTATGGCATAATATAAGTGACAAAGTTTAACGAAAATCATTGTTTAAATTTAGATAACATAGAAAAAAGAGGAAAACTTTAAAAAGTTAAAAAGGTTTTGTAAACCAGTCACACATACATATACATCATGGTTACCTGGATAGCTTACAAACTTTATAAAAAATACAACATTTAAACTTCAGCTGGTAAAAGATGAATTGCATGCCTGATTTATTTTTCGTGGGATTTCGAAAAAAAATATTACAGCGGTTACATATTGCTAAAAAAGACTACAACCTTTATGAACAAGCAAGCATTTTGAAGAGCATACGATAACTCAACGGCTGCCAAAACGAATAATCAGTACGATTTTGTTCTCTTGTTTTACTATCATTTATGTCTTGCTTCTGAAAAAACAACAGCTGATCAAGATCCGCACTGCTTTCTAATATGCATGTAACTGGCGCCCTGCAAGCTAGCTGGATGAAAAACGGAGTGTAGTGGAGTACATAAATATAAATATATTAAGTACGATAAATGGAACCATGCAAGTTTATGGGCTAAAAGAGGGTACGAGTGTATCAGCATGATAAGAGTTGAGCTGATTTCCAATACATGTATTTCAAATTTTGTAGCCTGAATATAGCGTTTTCACATAGAGAGCAAACGTAGGGAACAAAGCAGTTAAGAGTTGGTGCTAATATAGGGTAATGCCCGCCAGAATTGCAATAAAAAATACAAAGGTATTCTTTACAATTACGTAGAAATGCAGATGCACTCTTTCCCAATACTTCCAAAACATTTACAAATATGCTTTTCAAATCGCATTTGATGTTGCAGTTGCGGGAAATGTGGGAAAATATGAAACCAGTCCAAAAATGAACAGGTTTTATGTTTTGTGCATTTCCGCGTGTTAGCTCACAATATCACTTATACATGTATAGCCTCAAAAGCCAAAGCTCATGATGTCAATACTTATAAAGCCTAAAACCAAAAGCTCGCGATGTCAATACTTATATAGACTAAAATCAAAAGCTGACGATGTCAATACTTATAAAGCCTAAAAACCAAAAGCTCACGATGTCAATATATATATATATATATATATATATATATATATATATATATATATATATATATATATATATATATATATATATATATATATATATATATATATATATATATATATATATATATATATATATATATAGCATAAAAACCAAAGTCTCACGAAGTCAATACTTATGTGGCCTAAAAACCAAAAGCTCGCGATGTCAACACTTCTATGGCCTAAAAACCAAACCCGCACGATGTCAATACTTATATAGTCTATGAACCAAAAGCTCACGATGTCAATACATGTACTTATATAGCCTAAACCCCAAAAGCTCACGAAGTCAATATTTATATGGCCTAAAAACCAAAAGATCAAGATGTCAATGGCGTCGTGAGGTTTTGTTTTTTTTAGGCTATATAAGTGATGTAAGGACCGAACTTCAAGCTCCTGTGGTATGGATCGCATACAAACAGTGACGAATAAACAGGAATTCAATCAAAATATGAATGTGCGTAAATTAAATTATGTGCCCTTTTGTAAAGATGGACTAACCAGGACCTTTTTCATCATTAAACATTGAGCTAAAAGTCGAATGATAAAATTAATAAAATCAAGGTCATAATACAAATGTACAGCTAATGCTGTTCTTTTCGAACGTCATTATCTTAGATGTCTAAAATCTCTCTCTTCGTTAATTTTGTTGCAGAATCTGCCAATATTAATGCTAGTGGTTTGGCTAGGGAAGTATAGATGTCAGTGTAAATCAGTATAAATAGATTTATCTGGCTTCGGGCTGTCAGGGAGAGGGTCTGATTAAATGCAAGTTGATAGACCTTGCTGATTATTGGTAACATCGAGGAATAAATGATGTTGTCTTCGGGAGATGTTTTCATTTCTTTCGTCTAAAAGCTCGTTTCATGATCTCGGCTTTTATATGCTAAAAGCTAAAAATCAATCTGAGAAAAAGATTCCTTATCATAACAGTTGATATAAATGACTCATTGTGAAGTATAAACAAACAAACACAAAACAACAAGCAAACCAAAAGATGACTAACCGGGCCCAAAAAATACTTTTCTTAATTCTCAACCAAAACATATGTTGCGGGTACTCAAAAGGACCGTCTCGATGAGACGGTTCTTTTGAGCACCAAAAACCAAAAACATTTGCTAAAATTGATAGGTAAGAAAATATTAACACTTTTACGCTCAAAAAATTTGCTTATCTAAACCTGTGCTAACATTTCGGTTAAATGTACAACTTCTCATTAAAATGGAGACTGCTACAAGTATGCATTCCTCTGACACAAACAGCCGTTGGCTAAGTACATGAACACTTAAACTTCACATAGAATAGCTCTAAAGGAGGCATTTAGTTTGGACATGCTATTGCATGAAAATAACGAATGAAAAATACCAAGTAATGCATAAATCACAGACCAACCTATGGTACCGTAAGGTAGAGGTATCTGGGGTGCGTTTCAAAGAACGTGCAGACTGATCGGTGCCTCTGTTGCGCATCTTAACTCTTTCCTTGCTGCAATACTGCTGATAACCTTTGCAAATCGTTAAAATGCCATTCTGAATGTATTCCTGAAAAAAATTTTGACAACAAAACACGAAAAAATACCCAGCATGCAACGCATTAAAATTGTATTAGTTTGTACACCAGAATAGTTCGTACACCATAAATTACTCACGAGTTCGTACAGTGGTATATTTCTTATCTGTAATTTTTTATAAGTTCGTACATAACTTTTTTCCCTCTTTATTGATCTTCATTGGTGCCTTTCAGGATTTTTCATGAATCGGCTAAATTATGACAGAATTATGTTCGCCTGATCCACTTCTAAAATATTTGCATGCATTTGCTGACATTTTACAAAATAAACTTTCTCATAAACTTTTGGAGTGTTAAACAGTTTGGATCCAGACCATAGCTGACCTTCTGTCGGGCTTGATCTGGATCTAAACTATTTTCAAAAGTTATCAGCAGACGGAAAAAGTCGCCTCTAGCAGAAAGAGTTTTAATCTGAAATATTATCTCGAATTGCAGCGTGTGTGTTTGTAATATGACAAAGACTTAAAAAGATAAATGACACCATTTAAAAATCAATGCTAGGAATTAAACGGAATAAAATCTGATCCTCATCGGAAAGTCAATTTGAATAATTTTCAGCGTCTGAGCTTGATTCTTCATAATTGAGCCGTGACATTTGATTTTCAACAATGTGGCATTTTGACAAATGTAGATTCAGACGAGCCTTTCAAGCTTAGAAACCTCAAATGAGGTTCGGTCAGTAATTTAAGTCATAGAATATTTCAGCGACGAGCAAAGGCTCTGATCAGACTGCGCGTATACGCAGGCTGATCTGAGCCTTTGCTGGTCGCACATACCACATTGTTGGAATTCTCATGCAATGGCTCATATTTCTGATTTTCTTTGTTTATCGCGGTGGTAGACTGTATGGAGGTCGACAAATCTGTAGCCTAATCTGGCAGAATGATTGGACGCAGCATGGATATCGGCCATGCCTAAACGAGGTCTTCTGGACGTTTGGGACCCTACATGTAGATACATAAAGCGTGCAACAGAGACTCTGATCAGGCTGGTCGAAGTATCTGCTTAAACCGTCTATGCAGAATTGGGTTTTCCTTTCTCAATGTTTTAATGGCATTGGAATTATTTATTATTGAGTATAATTGATTGCAGGTTAAAATTCCTAATTATTCAATCTGCGTTACTCAAAAAGAAGACCAAAATTGATTTTCATGACAGATTATCGCTTAATGCAGGTCAAAGGTATTGCAGAATGCTCCAAGGGGAGCATTCTGCAATACTTTCGACCTTCATTAAACTACAATTTGTCTTTAACATCTTTATTTTGTCTATTTTGGAATGGCCGCTTAAGACATGTTTTACTGTAAGTACACTTGCATTGCCATACAGTTAAATATGTTCGATCCAATAGCAAATTCTGGTGACAATTCTGTCACGAACATATGCAGAGTTTGCCAGTGACAGTCATCTGACAGTGACAACTATAATCGCCCGACAAATATCATTATTATTCTGGCCTATAACTCACTTATATTCACCTGAATGCAACCAAAAGAAAGTTATATTTCAATTTCACATGTGGCCAAAGGAACAACAGAGGTGTAAACGATTCAGCTTTTCTGTGACACCAATGTCAACCCTTCCAGTAATCAGAGCCTAGCTTCATTCGCCATATACTATAGCACTAACAAATGAATGCAGCAACGAAATAGCTTCCGGGAGAAAGACCTAATTGCGCAAGATATTATTTACAAGGTGATAAGCAACAATAGTTAGACAATCTTTAAATGACTCCAATGCATTGCGAAAATAAAAAATGTGGATAATACCGCCATACCGCGCGTATATCTAATGTTGGGGAAAATTCACTTAGAAATCAAATTTAACAATGTCAATTGCCGGGAGTTGAGTTTTTATCTTATTTTCCTTAAATGAAAAGTATCCATTCCCATAAATTTTCAAAACCCATTGATCACTCATTGATCTCTTAATCGAGGGAAAGCGTCGCTAAATCAATACAAAAGCTGTGATGTTTGTCGATTTTCTGCCATTTGTTGTCGCATTTCTTTGTTACCGAACTAAGAAGCTGCTCTAGCGAAAACATTGCAAACATCTCTAAGACTTCCCAAATGGGAATTAATGGTTCTTCACACGCTCCTGGCAAAGCTAATAGAAATGTAGCCTAGTGCTAAGAAAGTGAGAAAGTAATTTGTTCTAAGAATGTTCTTTATTCCCTAAAATAATGAGATCCTATACGGCTCACGCCACCAAGTTATATATGTTAGGTCACGTCCAGGGAAAATTTGCTATGCCCAGTATGTATACAACAAAGACACAGATCATACTGCGCATCCGCACAGTCTGGTCAACACCTTTATTGTTCGCAATGTTTAACTTACTATACTAGTAGACTGCATTTTAAAGTTGTAGAGATTTAAAAAATTTGCATGATTTTTTTGACAATTTTGGACAACATTAACGTCAAGGGAAAAGTGCCATTTTCAAAAAAAGTTCAAACTGTTGTTCATGAAAAGTGCAAGGTCGAGACTTTTTATCAAAACTGTACAGTGCATGCATCTATTAATTAGCTTTACAACAAATAATTACAAAGTCATTGCTATTTAATCTTAATATCACGCAATAAAGAGATTCATGTAAACATGAAAATGTATTAAAGTGGAAATTAATTTTGTGGAATTACGTTTGGTCCTTGACTGTAGCTGATCAATACAATACAATACAATACAATACAAGCTTTTCTGGTCGAAGACATGGTCTCTGGTGTCGTGGCTCAGTTTATACCAGTCAGTGTTGTTTTCCTGATGAAGGTTATATTTCTTCTGAAAGGAACGTTGAAAAGTTGGCCAACGAACCCATTAAGGTTAGCTTAAAAAGATATACACAATTTCTCGGATGTCATTCAGCTGAACTCAGTATGCTATTACAGAGCTTAAAACCTGCTGGAATGAAAACGTTCAATCTGGCAATAGATCTCACCCAGCATAGGCCTACGTACTGACGAAACGACAAGGTTCTCGCGACGAGGCCCATATTATTAATGCAGTCTACAGTACAAAGGAAAGAAAGTCTGACAAGGAAATATTTGAAATTAAAAAGAGCATATACATGCATATAGTAACATTTTAAATGGGAGAAAAACATGAAAATTAAACATGATCCTAAAAACAAACTAAAATATCTTAAACGGTAGCAAAAACATAAAAACAATACACATGCGTCTAAGTTAATGGGAGGATTAAACACGAGTCTAAGTAAATAGAAGGAATAGAAAATGGTAATAAATATTTTAGCCACCAGACAGTTAAGAGAAAGGCCATTGACGTAGATGGCTTGAAGATTGTTGTCAGTTATCTGCTCCGACTACTATATACAGTAAAACCTGTGTAAAACGGCCACTCTCAAAAGGACCAAAAAATGGTTTTCAAGACAGATTATCGCTTAATACATGTCAAAAGTATTGCAGAATGGAGCATTCTGCAATACTTTCGACCTTCATTAAGCTATCAGTTGTCACCAAAAGTTTTGTCTGTTTTTGAGTGTCCGTTTTACACAGGTTTTACTCAGGTTTTACTGTATACATATAAATTTTGACATAATAAAATATATATGTTAGCACGCTTGCTTTTTGTTTGTTTGTTTGTTTATTTGTTGGCTTGTTGTAGATTTGCATATGCTTACACTGTCATTACATACATTACATCTTGGAAAACAAACAAAGAAATTAAGCACATCTCCAGCCTGGAACAAAAATCTCCTAATTGTATCTAACGACAGCCTTCCTGTCGAGGAATGTCACCAGTGCATTAGAGATAGCTTAAGAATTACTGAAGCAAACTTATTGGCAATCTCCCAGTGTCTGCAGGGAAATAAAGTTTGCTTAAGACGAGAGAGTAATTATTCTTAACACGGCCTAACCTTGTCTGGAATTGACAGCCCGTACTATTCTTTGCATCCTAGGGTGATGTGCCAGATAATTGGATTGGCCAAGTTTTCTATGTACAGCTGCAATGCTAACCAACTTACCAGTGGGCATATATAGGAACAAATCGTATTCGACTTGCTAAACACCCAGCATCTTCTCCAGCGAAGCTTTCGTTGGTATTTACCTTTCAACGAACGCTAAGATAGCGCAACCCTTGGTACATCTTCGCAAGCCAAGGGTGCTTAGTCCACTTCGTTCCTTACGCAGTGCCTAAGGAACGAAGTGGACTTAGTACCCTTGGCTTGCGAAGATGCCCTTCGTAGGACAGGATGAACACCCATTTGCTGCAGCGGTTCCGATTTGGAAAACGGAACTCATGTGTTGAGGTCAACACATCTCTGACAGTAAGTAAGGGTGCAAAGATCAGGAATCGATACAATCAAGTACCAGACCTGACCCAGGATACCAATGGAAAGTGTAAAACGCACAGTTAGACACCACAAACGAGAGCCAAGAGAGCAGCCCTTTCCCAGGAGGTGACCAGAAGGCACATATAAACAGACGCGCACAAAGGCATAGCAAGCACAAGCTATTAAGACAGTTGGTTTCCACTGGCTTTTGCACCTAAAAGTACTAAGGAAGTTAGATAAAAACTGGTTCGCCTTAAATTGGAGTATGCAGCACCGATTTTGGAACCTTAAAGGCATAAACTCCGATTAACCACCGTGATGATTGTTTGGTTTGATTCTTATGAAAAACATTTATGTGAAAATATTTTGAACTAGGACCAGAGTTTATTTTATTCCAACTTTAGCTCTGGTAGCCATTCTGTTTAGCGGAGCAAAACCGTTTGAACAATTTTGGTAGAGGGCCTTGTGACAAGAGGTACAACGTAGGATGGTTTTAGTGGTCACTTTTTTAGTATTTATTTTTGCATTTTGATCTCTTGTTGCTAGATTTGACCTTGTGCACAATGTGGAGGCTATAATATTACCTAAGTTTCTTTTCTGAAATATGAGTGATGCCTGTGAAACTGCAATTTGCAGTTTTACAGGCATCACTCAGTTTTACAGTTTCACAGGCATCACTCATTTTTGCAGTTTCTTAGGCATCACTCATTTTTGCAGTTTCACAGGCATAAAAAATGCAGTTTCACAGATATCACTCAATTTTACAGTTTCACAGGCATCACTCATTTTTACAATTCCAAAGGCATCACTCATTTTTGCAGTTTCACAGACATCACTCATTTTTACAGTTTCACAGACATCACTCATTTCTGCAGTTTCACAGACATCACTCATTTTTACAGTTCCACAGGCATCACTCATATTTACAGTTTCACAGACATCACTCATTTTGCAGTTTCACAGGCATCACTCATTTTTGCAGTTTCACAGGCATCACTCATTTTTGCAGTTTCACAGGCATCACTCATTTCTGCCGTTTCACAGACATCACTCATTTCTGCCGTTCCACAGGCATCATTCATTTTGGCAGTTTCACAGACATCACTCATTTCTGCCGTTCCACAGGCATCACTCATTTTTGCAGTTTCACAGGCATCACTCATTTCTGCCGTTTCACAGACATCACTCATTTCTGCCGTTTCACAGACATCATTCATTTTGGCAGTTTCACATTCACCACTCATTTTTACAGTTTCACAGGCACCACTCATTTTGGCAGTTTCACATTCACCACTCATTTTTACAGTTTCACAGGCACCACTCATTTTTGCAGTTTCACAGGCATCACTCATTTTTACAGTTTCACAGGCATCTCTCATTTTTACAGTTTCACATTCACCACTCATTTTTACAGTTCCACAGGCATCACTCATTTTTGCCGTTTCACAGGCATCATTCATTTTGGCAGTTTCACATTCACCACTCATTTTTACAGTTCCACAGGCACCACTCATTTTTGCAGTTTCACAGGCATCCCTCATTTTTACAGTTTCACAGGCATCTCTCATTTTTACAGTTTCACATTCACCACTCATTTTTACAGTTCCACAGGCATCACTCATTTTTGCCGTTTCACAGGCATCATTCATTTTGGCAGTTTCACATTCACCACTCATATTTACAGTTTCACAGGCATCACTCATATTTACAGTTCCACAGGCATCACTCATTTTTACAGTTCCACAGGCATCACTCATTTTTACAGTTTCACAGGCATCACTCATATTTACAGTTTCACAGGCATCACTCATATTTACAGTTCCACAGGCATCACTCATTTTTACAGTTTCACAGGCATCACTCATTTTTTGCAGTTTCACAGGCATCACTCAATTTTGCATTTATACAGGCATCAGTCATTTTTCAGAAAAAATCCAGATGCTGTTTGCAGTGTACATTGGCCATATTGTGTTTGGCGCGTTAAGGGTTAATACAGCTTTTATTGGAATCAAAGACATACCAGGCACCTGTATTCACACAAAACTGTCAAGTTCAGTAAACGATGGTCAGCTGATAAAGGTAATATGAAGGACAAGAGTTCATTGTATCATAATGACATTCCTTAGCTCAGATCTCAGGATGAATTACTATAAATTCATGTGAGAACTTCATTTTCGGTTGTAATCACGAATCTGGTAACTTTTGATTTTAAGCTTCTGGCTCGCATACACAAAGTATGGATGTAGATGAAGGATCAGGCCTCTGGTGTCAGTGGATACGTTAGTATGGGCGTTTAGTGATGAAATAATTTGTGCTTGCCTATATACATGGAGATAAGAGATTAGGAATAAATCCGTTACGCGGATCCAGGGGGGGGAGGGGGGGGGGGGCTGAAAAATCACAAAAACATAGGGTTTCTTAGCAATACTGGTCCGGATCCCCTTGGAAACATCACTAAGCTACCAAGCCAGCATTCAAACTTGGGCCATCATGGGCCCACCAGCTGGCGGGCAGATGATGGGCCGCTTTTAGTGGTATATGTATCCTCTTTCCCCTCATCAACTTAACCCCCCCCCCCCCCCCCAAAAAAAAAAAAAAAAAAAACAAACAAAAAAACAAACAAACAAAAACAAAACAACAACAACAAAAAGTCAGCGTTGGATCCCCTCTGACAAAGCTTTCTGGATTCGCTCATGAATCAAGAAATTAGGAATAAATCGGGTGGCAAATAACTATCTTGGAAACAGTAAATGGGACAAAACATATTCATTCGAGATATTAAGGGTGTACAACCGCGAACATTGTATATTGGGGCAACTATACCCATGTAACGGACACCAGGGATAGTTTGGATAGGAATGTGACTCGCAGTTTGAAGCTTTTTGAACAATATTTTCCATCTACCCAGAAGACAGGTCTCAACATGGAGTTTGGTCGTGCCTGATCTGGGTCTAAACTGTAATCAGAAGACGACAAACTTTGATTTTGATGCGACTGTTTTATCAGGACACAAGAATAGTCTGAGCACATTCACCAGGATTCAATGGTATGCAGAAAATCATGGCTTATTTTGCAACCGATAACTAAATTATCGCCTCCATAGTGCTATGAAAGGTGGTAGATCCAATTTTGGGAATAAAGATATTTTTGCGCCGACGATATCTGTATGCGAAATACCAATCCAAAAGAGGACTTTAAATGTTCACATCAGACTTCAAGGTGATACAATTTTTTTCATGCTCAACTGTGCTCATAAATGTTAAAATTCAAACAATTGTTGCCATCTAACATTTATGAGCAGGAGAAATTCAATATGTGAGAGTTCTAAAGCAAGAAAAACCTTTATTTCCCCCCATCACTTTACCTTTTATGAGCAATCGAAATTTCATGCTCAGAAGAAAGTTTTATAACCTCGGGACCAGTTAAACTGTAATTCAACAACCTGTAGTCATTTTCATTTCTTCTAACAAGCATCGTTCGGCAATGGCCACCTTTCCCTAACTATAATTATTGTTCTATCACCGAATGCTAGGTGAGTGGTCCAACAAGTATTCATAGGCCTTGAGCTGGCTATAGACCCCCCTTCCCACAGGGGGAATTTTGTACACTATGATTTTCTGAAACTACATTATATAAGACACAAAATAAAAGATGTTAGCCCTCTGAGAGTGGCAGCGTTAACGTGTAACATCACGTTATATACGTTACCCCCAAAATAGCATTAAACGTCCCTGATAATGTCTCAACCATGACGTGTTCGTACATATTTGCATGCTGACACAGGTTTATGAACTTCTTATAACACAGTTACATATTTTTCGTATTAATTTTATGAATATCTTGAGTTATCATCGTTATATACGTTACTTAGTGTTTCCTGTGTCATTTTCGAGTATTGGTATGGTATTTATTGAATATACGTGTATTACATCTGTCACAGAATATAGTTAATCTGTAAGGCTGCTACTTAAATGATTTAAAGTTCTTTATTATGGTCGCTTACACTATTTTTCAGGCCCATGTTATGTATGTTACCTTCGAAATAGCATTAAACATTCAAGTTAATGTCTCTAACAAGCCCTGTTTATACTTGTTTGCATGCTGGCACAGGTTTATGTACTTCTTTTAACAAGGTTTACCTATGTTAAGTATTCATTTAATAAATGACATGAGCTTTAACTGTTATGTGTGTTACCAAATGATACACAAGTTATTCTGAGTATCTGTATAGCAGTTGTTGACTATACATGTATAAAGTCTGTCAGAGAATTTAGAAAATGTATAAGGCTGAATTAAATTCAAGTTCCTTATTAATTTATGGTGACTTAAACTAATAATATAATGTGATCTATCAACCTTCGCTGTTTGCTCACACAAACAGTACATACCATGCATTCAAATCTGAAGTTCTGAAAGACAGTCACTGTGAAACAGCTCAGTTCTGGGCGGGTATATTGTTTGTTGTTTGTTTGGTGCTTAACGACGCATCAACCCTTGTGGGTCATTAGCGTCAGACGGTATTGACTAAACATGATGAGGATGGAAAAAGTTAAATATTTATAAGATAAAATAAAAGGAATGGTGATGATGAGTTTGTTTTATGATAATAAGTTGCAATTTGTTGACGATTGTTGACAGGAGAGACCACGTACAATATCTGACAGTTTCAAAGAGCTATTCA
The DNA here is from genome assembly GCA_964019695.1 of Loripinus fragilis. Classification (NCBI taxonomy): domain Eukaryota; kingdom Metazoa; phylum Mollusca; class Bivalvia; order Lucinida; family Lucinidae; genus Loripinus; species Loripinus fragilis. The sequence goes on from OZ026517.1 coordinate 86,503,730, forward strand.
GATAACTGTACATGTTCTCTAACTGAACAGAATACAACGTAATATAATCTGTATTATGGTCTGATACAAATGTAAAACAAAACATGATTTTAAAAACAGCAATTAGATTTTGTTAAAAAGATTTATTTGTCTTAAAATGTCATAATACTATCAATATGTGTATCTTGAAATAATTCTTTCATGTTATTAACATGGAAGCAATTATTTCTTACTTGTGCAAAATCGCCACATTCCAAAAGGAAGTGACGTACAGTGAAAGGTGCGTCGCAACCAACACATTGAGGATGCTCTTCACCTTGTAGTAAGTATGAATGAGTGACTCTTGTATGACCTAAGCGGAGTCGAGCTAATACTACTTCTTCTCTTCTAATGTTTCGAACAACTGATTGATATTCACCAATAGTTGGTTTGATATCAAGAATTTTATTACCAATGCTGTTATTCCATGAAGTTTGCCATTCTTCCAAGATATATTTATTGATAGAGGGCTTAAAATTGGAAAATGGAATTTTAAAAGAAGTTGGTTCTAATGAAAGCGATGTTTTTGCTTGCTTATCTACCATCTCATTCCCTTTGATACCTATATGACTAGGAATCCAACAGAGAACAATTTCTTTATAAGTTAAAAGCTCATGACATTTTTCTAAAAGTTTCTGAATCTGTGGATTCTTTGAACTGGTATGGTTCATTGCTTTCAATACAGAGAGCGAGTCAGAAAATATAATAAATTTATTGTTTGCATCACAAGTGCTAATGAAATCTAAAGCTAGATAAACTGCTTTGGCTTCAGCAGTGAAAATTGATGAATCGTCAGGTATACGTTGCTTATTACTATGGTTGTCTGATATAACAGCACAACCAACCTTTGAGTCTTCCTTTGACCCATCAGTATAAATTTGTTGGTAATTCTTATAACGACTTTGCATTTTTCTGAAATCATCTTTTAATATGTGTGGATTTGATTCAGATTTTTTCCCGGAATGTAAATCAAAAAGTATTTCAGGTGGTTTCATGCACCAAGCTGGAATATTTGGTGTAAAATGTTTTCCAATATTTTGTGGTCTGATATTGGCAGATTCTAAAAGTGGTGAAATTCTGATGCCAAATGATTTAATAGCTTTAGGTTTTTGATCATACAAATTAACATAATTTGGTGGGAATGTAACTTCATGAGCAGGATTTGATGGGTTAGCAGCAAGTCTTATAGCAAATTGCAAGGAGAGTTTCTCTCTTCGTGAATATAGTGATGGTTCATCTGCTTCCACATAGAGACTAGCAACAGGAGAAGTTCTAAAAGCCCCTAAAGCTAATCTAAGTCCTTGGTTATGTATAGGATCAAGAATTTGAAGATATGATTTTCGTGCAGAGCCATATATGATACAGCCATAGTCTAATTTTGACCGGACTAGGGACCGATACAGCTTTAGAAGTGTAGTTCGGTCTGCACCCCAAGATGTATGGGAAAGCACTTTTAAAAGATTCAATGCTTTTAAACATTTAGCTTTGAGATATTTAATATGGGGTATAAAACTGAGTTTTCTATCAAATAAAATGCCAAGGAATTTAGATTCCTCAACAACTGGAATAGGTGATCCATATAAATGTAAAACCGGATCATCATGTTGCTTGCGCAACTGACAGAAATGTACACACTGTGTTTTTGATTTGGAAAACTTAAAGCCATTGCTTGTTGCCCAATTTTCAATCTTATTCAAATTTTGTTGTAGTTGACGTTCAATTGTTGCCATGCTTTTCGAGCGATAACAGATACAGAAGTCGTCAACGTACAATGAGCAATCAGTAAGATTACCTAAACATTTCACAATATCATTAATTTTGATACTAAAAAGTGTTGTAGATAGCACGCCCCCTTGAGGTACACCTTGCTCCTGGTCATAATAGTCAGACAGAGAGGAGCCAACCCAGACTTGCATGGCGCGGTCTGCAAGGAAGTTTTCAATGAATGTAGGAAGTCTACCTCTTAATCCTAGTTTGTGGATATCTTTTAAAATGTCATATCTCCACGTGGTATCATAAGCTTTTTCCAAATCAAAAAACACAGCAACTACATGTTCCTTTTTAATAAAGGCATCACGTATGAAGGTTTCCAATCTAACTAAATTATCAGTTGTACTGTGGTCAGATCTGAAACAAGACTGAAACCGCGATATATGATTATTGGATTCTAAAAACCAAGTAAGTCTTTTATTTATCATTCTTTCAAGTGTTTTACATAGACAACTTGTTAAAGCTATAGGTCTATAATTATTAGGTTCCCCAGGATCTTTCCCAGGTTTGGGAATTGGGATTATGGTTGCTAAGGTCCAATCTTCTGGAAATTTACCAGTAGTCCAAATGTAATTAAATATATTCAAAAGGGTTTCAAGAGAATTCTCTGGGAGATGTTTAAGCATTTGATAGTGGATCTCGTCAGGACCCGTGGCTGAGTCATGTGATAGTTGAATAGCTTCAACTAATTCATCTAAATTAAAATCTTTGTTATAAATTTCATTATTTTGTGATTTAAAGTTCAATTTAACTTTCTCTTGTTCAGTTTTAATCTTTCTGAAGGATTCAGAGTAATTGAATGATGATAAATTGTGACAAAACGTTTCTCCTAAAGTGTCAGCAATGTCTGTTTTTGAAGTTGCTTTGCTGTCAGTACCCACCATGTTTAGATGTGTGTAACTGGGGGATTTGTTTTTTCCAGAGATTTTTCTTATCATATCCCAAACCTTTTTAATAGGTGTTTTATGATTGATTTTCGAAACATAAGATCTCCATGATTTACGTTTCTAAAGTTTAATTGTTCTGCGGGCTTTAGCTCTAAATACTTTAACGTCATTCAAGTTGTTGGAATTTGGAGATTTTTTTAATTTAGATAGCGCTTGTTTACGTTGTTTAATTGCTTCTTTACAGTCGTCGTTGTACCATGGATTACTTTTAGTTGGATTTTGTCGAGGTTTGAGGAATACATTCTTTAGATATTTCTATAAGAGAAGAAGTAAAGTCAGATATGGGATCAGAAGATTCTTTGAAGTTTTCTGGTATTAATTCACCAGTGCATAGAGTATAAAATAGATCCCAGTTGGCTCTATTTAATTTCCACTTTGGATTGTGGTCCTCAGTGGAAAAAGTGTTCTGTTCAATGATGATAGGAAAGTGATCACTATTATGTTGGTCTTTACACACAGACCAATTATAATCAAGAAAGAGTGATGGGTGACAGAAGGAAAGATCAATAGAGGAAAAGGACTTTGCACTTGTAGAAAGATAAGTGTATGATTTATCATTCATAATACATATATCATTTTTTATTAAGAAATTTTCGATAAGCTCACCTCTGGAATCATTGTTTTTACCACCCCAGAGGATATTGTGACCATTGAAGTCACCTAATATGATATAAGGAGAAGGAAGTTGTTGTAGTAAACTTTCCAGGTGTTGAGAATTAAGAGAAAATGATGGGGGAATATATAAAGAACATATGGTTATTTCTTTGTCAAGAGTGACAGATACTGCAGTTGCTTGTAGTTCTGTTTGTAAATCAATCTTTCTTTGAGGGAAAGATGATTTTACAAACACCGAGGCACCACCAGAGGGCCTCAGACAATCAGTATGAACATAGTTATATATATTAAAACCTTTTAATGAGATGTTATCATCTGGTTTAAGAAATGTCTCTTGAAAACAAAATACAGATGGATTATATTCGGAAATCAATAGAGATACTTCATTAAAATTAGGTTTCAAACCTCGACAATTCCATTGAATAATTTTATGTTTAAAATCCATACTTGAAAATAATATTAAAAGAGATACTAAAATAATGGTTAGATTGACACCTTCCATTGTTTAAGTTGTTGGTAATCGTGAAAGTGTGCCTTTAGGGAGGTGATCACTGGAGGAAGAGTCTGTGAAAACCACAGAATCATCGTCCATGTCATCTTCCTCATCATCCTTTTTAAACACAGAAAATGGATTCTTCTGAGCTAGTATTGCTTTTTCAGCTTCTTCTTTATCTTTCTGTGCTTTTTCTTTGATATATTGTTGTCGTCTTTCATCTTTTTGTTGTTTTTTGAGTTTGTCTTTCTCTTCTTTTTTCTTCTTCTCTTCATCTTTCCTAATCATCTCCAGGGTTGCTGGCTTAAGGGTTTGCCCTGGACGAGATGGATTACCCTTTTCTTGGGGTTTTCCTTTAGAGGGTTCTTGTTGTTTTTCTTGTGTTTGTTGTTTTAAATATTCTGTAAAACTGTCGTCCGTCTGTGTGCTGTTGTTGTGAGTTTCTGTAGATTTGTTGCAAGTGCCTGGTTTCACAGCACTTGCATATGTCCTAGCTTGGTAAAATTGTTCGAATTGCTTACGAGCTTCTGGAAATGACAAGTTGTTTTCACATTTTATTTTAAGAATTTTTCTCTCTTTCTCCCATTGCGGGCAATCTTTTGAGTTAGCAGAATGATCACCTGAGCAGTTGGCACACTTGGCAGGTCTTTGACACTGGCCAGATGCGCAATGTTCAGGCATACTGCAGTTGACGCATATCGCTTGTCTGCCACACTTATTTTCGTGGTGGCCAAACACTTGACATTTATAACATCTAAGTGGATTTGAGATATATACACGTCAACTTTTGCCTGAATAAAGCCTATTTTGACATTAGCTGGTAACACTGGTGAGTCGAAAGTAAAAACAAAAGTGTTGGTTGGTTTGAGTGCTCCATCACGGTGTACATTAATTCTACGTACATCTGTAACACCCTGTTCATCCATGAACTCAAGAATATGTTCGCAGCTCTGCTTGCTTAAGGCAGGGCAGCGAACAATACCCTTTGATGTGTTCAAGGATTTATGGGGTTTTACAGAACATTTCAATCCACAAAATGTTTTCATTTTCAGAAGATTTGCTTCATGGGGTTGTTTTGTACATTGTATAAGTAAGTCACCAGATCGTAAGTTTTTGATGCTCTTAGGCTCACCTGCTATACTCATGATTGCTTTTTCTATCAGAAAAGGAGAAAGAAGAGAAATATCCTTTCCCTCTACTTCTGAATGAATGATTAGAAATCTAGGTACATAAGGTTTTTTTGGTACAGAAGACTTAGATTGAGATTGAGAAGCTGTTAATGATTCATCAGAATCTGTGTCTGTAATCGGTGCGTGGCGTTTTCTAGATTTTGTAGCCATGTGTGTTTGGTTTTAAGATTCAGCCTCCATGCTCCCCACCCACCGTGGAGTCCAACAAGGGAGCACTTTAATGGAGTGGTTTTCCGACCTCCAGTGCTAGGGTTACATAGAAGTTATACTTGCACAAATAAAATCTGCGCAATTGACCCATTAAGCCACTGCCTTCCAGGAATATTTTATAAAAGAAAGAATATATAAGATAATGGACACGTGGTTGGCATCAGAACGATACTATAGAACGAAGATATAAGAAATATTTTTTTTTACATTTTCAGCTTCCTGGGGCTCAGCATGACAAGACCGATTAGAAACACCGGGCCGTGTTTCCCCTCGGGTCTACGCCGTCAAAGAGGCCAAAGAGACGTGTTGAGTCATACAGAATTTTATACGCCCATATTCTGCATGCTCTCAGTCTTCCAGGCCATCCCCTTCGAGTTACAGAGAAAGCCACCCACGGTGAACAGATGGGACTCTACTCTTTGCACTCCCGGATGGGGACAAGTATTACAATCAATATCGTCCCTAAATGTGAAGTGTGCCCCAGAGACCACGGCAAGGTGGTAGAGTCACTCCGGGGGGGGGGGGGGAGGGTATATGGATATAATTCAGATGGTGTTGACACTGATTAGGGCTACAAAGAAAACTTTGAATTGCATGTCAGCTCTATCTTTATGCCTTGTTCCCAATGTTCATTGCAAACGATCACAACAACTATGCACAATATGTACCTGTGTAACTGATTACACTCATAAATTTGTCTGATACACATCGCAGGTGCAAAGAACTTCTGGAACAAAACGGGTTTATTTCGACACAACAATTGGTTCTTTGCTTGAGAAACTACCAGGCAAACAATAAAGAGATAGTATAGGCTTCAGCAACTAGAACTACGCTTCGTACTACAGATGGAATGGTGTATTACTCATCACACCAGAGCCCAATATATTGAACCAACTCTTCAATGCATTGAAATGAAATATTCAATCTGCTCAGATGCAAAGTAGAACGAGTACTAGAGGCAGTTTCAGGCTTCACCAATCCTTTTAGTTCTAGTTTTGAAGACAATGAACTGTGCTTTTTGTCTTTCGGTGTTCCTAGCTAATATCTTAATGAGGCTGATGACATTGGCAGGAAGGCTGTTGCAGACTGAATTGAATTTCACTTTTAGTTAAAAAATCTGTCTTTTACAACCCCATAAAATGCTACAAGCTAATAAAGTTTTGAGGTTTGCGAGGTCAAGCAAGAAGATATTGTCCAATTTACAAAACGTAAACAGCCAGATGAGAGCTTAATGCCCCAGTCACACACACACTTATGGACTCTTGCGGAGAGTTTCGGGTCAAACCGCAGTCGTCCGCAGAAAAAATGAGGGCGGGGCCTAATTTTTTTATGAGTTCGAAAGACGCAGCTACCTATAGTTGCGGGCAGTTATGGGTCTTTTCGGATAAATGCGAATGTCAGCGGATTGATGCGTTCCATTGAACCGACACAATGCGGACAGATACCAATAGATACGGACTACATCCATTTCATTACCTTCCCTTACCTTCAGATACGAGTAAATGCGAAAAGATACCTTTAGATGCGAACTGTTACGTATATATACTTATTTGGTCTGATTGTGACGTTTGCAACCGCAGACTTTGGACCCTATCGTTCGTTTTAAACATTATGCCTGGGAAGAAGAAGCAGCAAATAAGAAGCATTGTCTCTAGAAGGCACGCTCTCAACCTCAAAATCTCAACAGGATGGCAACTATTTATCTAGCCATTTCCTACGCCCCATACATAGTCAGAAAGAGACCGTGGATAAAGACGCAGATGTCACATAATCTAAGAGGAGGCCATGCAAATAATATGATAATCCATTTATAAATATAGACAAATAAGTTACACATACGCTGCTATATGACGACGGTTTTTGAGTAATATTAGGTACAATTCTTGACAGTAAGGACTTTTATCTATACATGCAAATGCAAATATGCCATATGACAAATATAACATTGCATTTGCGTTCAAAAACTATTGAACTATATTATGATAAATGATCACATCCTTGGCAGAGTCTCACATATTAACAATTTTCCTCATCTCATTTAATAAAAGCTATAATACATGAACACTCATGTAAAAAATCTCTATGGTTTAAATCTTAGAACATTCAGTCTTTCCTGCATACACTTTCTCCGGATATTCTTAGCCCCTATGGCCAGCCTGCCAAAGGCATTCTCAACACATCGTCTGGCACGAGAAAGACGATAATTGAAGACTCACTCTCCTGTTCCAGAGGCGCTGTAGCAAGGGGCTTCATTATCCACTTAATGGGTCGTGACAATACGTATTTATCCGCATATGAAATCAGCCATTCGCACCTATCCGCAACGATCTGCGTGTACAGGTAAAAATACGCTGAATGCGATAAGTAACAAAGCGTTACTAAAGGTAACGACCCGAATTGAAACCGTACCAGTCCGCAACTATGGGTCGACTGCGGAATGATACGTTTTGATACGTTCAGATGCGAATGAGATACGGATATGATACGAATACTAACGTATTCTTGCCTAGCGTTACGTATCATTGCGTTGTTTTCATCCGCAGAACTTTTTTGGTATTTTTCAAAACTTGGGCGCGGATGGAAAAGATCTTGCGGTCAGTTGCGGATAAGATACGAACTGTTACGTACTCTGCTGATGTGATACGAATCCTTACGGAATGAACGGATAGTTGCGGACGGGCTTTACGTACCATCCGCAGAGTCCGTAAGTGTGTGTGTGTGACTGAGGCATTAAGGAGCGTCTTTAGTCAGAATGACCTTCTTTCTATTGGACATATTGTTGACCTTGAGTTGACACTTCGGTTCCTTCTGGGACCTGTACCATGGTCACTGTCAACTCCTGATAGAATTTCCACCAAAACTGACAAGTCCAAACTTTCGCATGGCTTGCAATCACACATTGAACCAACATTAGATTGGCCATGTAGTACTGCACATAGCTTTGATGTTAGCTTTGATGTTAATGCCATAATACAGTGCATAATAGCTTTTCCTGTCACCTTCAAGGATCTGATGGCATCAGTATTCAACCAAGCACTAAAGGCAGGGCATGTTGGTTTTGTAATTGAAATATATATATATACAATGTATAAAAAGCAGTCTATAAAGTCTTAAAAACGTTCTCGCAGAGGATGACCTGGGTGTTTTGTTCAACAATGGTGTATGCAACAAAAGGTGCACCTTCTGAATGTCGACAACATTGGCCAGGATATGGGGGAAGAGATCTACAGTAATACACTGTTTAACAGATTGTGACACTACCGATGTGTTAGTACCACGGAAAGGTTATTCCTACCAAACTGATAAAGAACCCCTCCCCACTAGTTCATCAACATTCTAAGCAGGGTAGGAAAACAAGTAAAGAAATGCTCTAGGCACTTATCAGTGACATAAAGCCCTAACATCAGCTATTTATGTAATTGTGAATAAGCTGCAGTATGACATGTTTCTGAAAAAAGTACCAAAGCCATACACATATACTGACTGTTACGACATAAAGCCGGTCAGGAAGGAAGAGGGGAAATCTTATTGGAAAATTCCTTTATGCGATGATGATGCTACCATGGAAAAATAATGCACACAACTAGTAAAAACTTTTCAGTACTTTATGTACTAAGAAAACATCGACAACACATTAATAATACAATGACACCACCTACGCTATTATTTCTGGCTAGTTGACCATCCTATACTAAGGCAAGTTGCCACTCTAAGATCATTTCAATTAGAATCAATCTTAGAGTGTCCTGCTCTAGATGTACGTCAACTAGTCAGAAATAAGAGACGTAAAGAATATGATTCACATACAATCTAAGCTCTTAGAAAAAAAATTGGGCCCTTTGGTACTTAAGTTACGTGTTGTTAAGTACTCTTGGTTATTACACGCGTTTCCCGAACACTATATCTTCTTGGCCACATGTTGAGTTTCAGTCAATCGGCTCTAAGATATTAGGGCTGTGATCGATCCTTTGTTTCGGAACGTCAAATGATTCATATAGAATTGCTTATAAGGAGCTTTGATCGTCTTTTTTTATGTAGACGTCAAGTTTATTATAAGTGGATCTTCTTATATGACGGTTCCTGATCGTCTCCCCATATTGGGACGTCAGGTTTACTTATCACAATTCCAGCCGGTTGGCTAACAACTCGATCTGGTCTACGTAGCTGGTCGTGAGTATTGGGGCCAGATTCCACGCTGTTCGTGGCCTGAGGGAACAGCTAGTAAGTGCCATCAGGTGTTAAATCTTGTGGCTCACCAACATTCGGCCTCCAACGTAGGAGGGGACACAAATCAGAGACGATTCTGCAAAAAACAATCTACTTTTAGAATCTCAGAATCACTCTGTTGCGTCAATAATGGAGTTGTACGTTTCAAGCTTACAAAAATAAATAATTTCAGTGGTCTTATTTTTTAAAATTACAGCCTAACCCTATAAGTGCTCGATTAGCCCTCACCCATGGGTGTATGGCTAACGGCTCCCGTGCGGTTAGGATGGATCGGCTCTTCTAAATATCCACACTCAAAGATATGTAATGGAGAAGTATTTTTAGCGACTGGACATACCTCCTATGCCAAACGAACAAACCCATACGTTACAAAAATTTCCAGTACGCTGTCGGAACGTCACCCTGGTTTGAGACGCTATCGCAGCCGAAACATCAAGATCCCGTGGCCTTTTTTTTTCCTTTCAGGTCATGTAATCTAGATAGTTTGGAGGTTTACAAATACTGCTACCAATTCTCTTAAAACTCCAGGAAAACGTTGAACAGCATGGTGTAAACGTAACGTTTGGACGTTTACGTCGGACATCACCCTGCCCACTCGCTAATTTTGTACTTGTATAACGTATCAGTTGTAAACAGCTAACTATGACCCCTCGTCAAACATATTTACATCAATATTGAGAGATTACATTCTGCTGTTTTATGCGTGTAAAAACGTACAATATTTTTACATTTATTTTGGTGGAAAAACACCTACCTAATCTCTAAACATACATGTCAGCTATCACCTTATTTATGTAAGCGTGTTGTAGTGTATGCACCTTACCCTTATTCTTATATGTGTCAGATATAACTCGAAGTGACACATACAGGTCGCTACAGAAAGTCGACTATCACTGGCAGTTAAATCGTCTTTCCAACAACGCCATATAAATCACAACAACTTAAAATCTAGCTGCTAAAATTGTTTATTCACCTATCGGTCCCCGGTAAATCTTCCAGAATACCATTATAGTTTTATGTGCAGATCCGACATGGCCTGCGACTACCTTTGGCCGAAATAACCTGTCGAGTCCATCCGGACAGCTTTACTATAGCCGCAAGAATGGTCCCACCAGATTTTCAGGCACTATGCATGTGCGTAGATTAATACGCAAGTGTGTAACAATCGCTATTTTCGCAAAAAAAATGGGACGTTATTGAAAACACCCGATAGAACTCGTACACGGAAAGCTGGCCAATTCAACAGACGACAAAATAGAAAACGAGAGACTTATTATTTCAATACAATGTGACATGCCAGAGACATCGCGATTCAATGCAATAACACAAATCGCCATAGCCCTGTCATGTACAATTTCAACACAGTCAAATATATATAACTACACGTACCTTTTTATAATAATGAATAGTGTCTCTATATCGTACCTCTCTACAGTATCTTTATAATGTCCCCTAACAAGAATGGGAAATTCCATCCTTTATATAGTGAAAAGTGCACAAGATCTTCAAGAAAAGTAACGAAATCGTGCAAGTGTTACTAAACAAAGACACAATGAATTCCATCTCAGACAAACCGTCCTTTTATTGGACTATTAGTAGAAAAGGTACAGTATCACGGTTCGTATAGGTGACCAGGTGCATACCTAAACCTTTGCGTATTTGTGCGTATACGCAACCATCACTGATTCTGTCGTTCCACATATTCTACATCGTAACACTGACTATTTCAAATGGCATGAACATGAGATTACCTCCACCCTGCTTTTCTGTCCTGAAGATGTACATACAGAGATTGAACTATCAAGTCTTTCCCATGAAAACAAGTGAGGCTTTCCAGATATGGACAAAATGTGTGGAAAATAAATGGGAAGGAAATCGAGTACCTCTGGGTGAAAGAAAACTTGATTGTACCCTAACAAAAGAGCCACAGAATTATATTTCACATTTTGTGTGATATGTGGTTACCATGTTCAAAACTAAACAACTCAAACCATATAAAAGATAGAAAAATAATATTTACAGTTTCCAAAGGGTACATAAACATTCTTTAATACAAAATGAGTCAGTAAGCACATTCATATTAAAAAGTATCGAACTATATTAATTTCATAAATCATTGCTATAGAAATAATGAAAAAAGTAACATACCTAACACTTTGTGGTGCATATTTGTTTTCAAAGGTCCATATCTGTGATGCAAAAATAGCTTACTTGGATGATATAGCCAATTTGTAAATCTTACCTTATGGTTTGCACTTTTCAGAAATCATGTCATTTACTAAAATTATCAAAGCTGTTGATGGGTAATATATATAATTGGCTGTTACAAGGTAATGGTGCCATTACCAGAATGCTAGCGTATTGCAAAATCCTTGCAAGATGAATCTGATAGAGGATTAATAAGCTGTATAGGAAAATTCTTTAAACCCTTGGATAATATACGAAAATTAGCTCTATACCTTCTACCTGATGGGTTTTCTTTGATCTTTTAAGTTGTTACTCGCACATTGCACCGTATGTTACAAACTTTCCATGAGTATTATGTTAACTTTATTTGATGTCTCTATAAAAGAAAAGAGGGTTTATATTTTGAGTAACTTCCTCAGCAAATGAGCCAGAGTAAAAAGAAGTACATGGACCTGTGCCAGCATGCAAATACGTACAAGCAGGTCGTGTTGGAGGCCATATCTTGAACGTTTAATTTAATGGTATTCAGAGAGTAACGTATGTAACATGGGCTGTAAAATAGTGTAAGACACGATGATAAGGAACTTTAATTCATTTGAATAGCAGCCTTATAGATTTACTACAATCACTGACGGATGTAATACATATATAGTCAATATCTACCATACTGATACTTGGAAATAACATATGAAACACTAAGTAACATATACAACGGTAAAAACTCAAGACATTTGTAAAACAAATGCTAAAATTATGTAACTGTGTTATAAGAAGTTCTTTGACCTGTGCCAGACTTCAAAAAAGTGTGAATATGTCATGTTGGAGGCATTTTCATGAAAATTTAATGTTATTTTGCGAGTAACGTATGTAACATGATGTTACTCGCTAACGCTGCCACTCTCAGAGGGCTAACATATTTCATTTTGTGGCTTATATAATATAGTATCTAGAAATCATAGTGTACGAAATTCCCCTTGGGGGAGGTGGGGTCTATAGCCAGTGCGAGGCCTAGAGAATTACATTTTACATTTTTGTGCGATATGAGGGTACCATGTTCAACATCTAATAAATAAAAAAGTATATAAGATAGAAACTTAATGCTTGCAGTTTTGAAAAGGTAAATAAAAATTCTTTAATATAATACCAAATTAATGAACATAAACTGGTTACAATAAAATTTAAGACAAACTATATTAGATGCATTTATCATTTAAACGGGGGTTCAATGAAAAAAATGTAACATACACTACATCGTGGGTGACTATATTTGTTTTCAAATGTCAATATCTGTGGTCTAGTAATAGCTTACTTAGAAAATATAACCGATTTGGAAATCTTACCTTATCTTTTGCACTTTTCTGAAGTCTTAAAAAGAATTTTAATTATCAAATATTTTGTAGGGTAACGTATGTAACAGGCTGTTACAGCTTAACGCTGCCATTGTCAGAGGGCTAACATGTTGCAAAATCCTTGCCAGACATTGGGCTTCAGGAAAAGTATGGTCTACAAAATTCCCCCTGGGGGGGGGGGAGGTAAACAATATCCAGCCAGTGGCCTATCAGTCGAATCTTGTTAGAACATTCAAGACGGTAATTGAACTGACAAGAATGATCGAGATCAGAAAATGGAGCAATACAAGCGTTAAATGAACAAGATTCTTGGGATACCAATTACCCAGAAACATCGGTGTTACGATTACTATGCAGCGCAATTCTCATTAACTCTTTTCTTGGTAGCGGCGAATCTTGTCATCTGTTGATAACCTTTGCAAACAGTTTGGACTCAGATCAGGACCGACAAAACGTCGGTCCTGATCTGGATCCGAACTATTTGACACTCTGATATTGTTCATGAAATACTCTTTTTTTGTTGAAAAATATGAACAAAGTTAAAGCATGATAATTACACATAATGTAAAGAGGTATTAACAGGTATTCTGCCCAAATAAAATCATATTAGCTCGAATCTTGATAGCTCCGCAACGGAATAACTCTGGTCCTTTGTAATATTTGCACTTAACTGAAATTTTATTATCATTTTTGGATATTTTGTAGGACCATGTATTTATATTGTGTATAATGACTCTATCACGGGTAGAAAACTTCACTGATTATGATAAACAGAGCCGATGATCTGAAAAGGAGTACATATGAGGGTCTTTCGGTTCTGTATATGGAGGCTGAAAAAAAAATCGCCTAAAAGTCGTAAGTTTTCAATTCGGTGCCTTTATGGTTTAAAGTAGCGAAAAGGGGAGAATGTAGTGCTCCGTTCTGGTCTTTGAGGTTTTTATCTAAACTGATGCGAGCTGCAAATTGTGTACGGTTTTTATTTGTCTGAATCCTTTTTGTCGTGAGGTATATAAAGGTGGTTTACCTCACGACAAAAACGATTACGATAAAACCGTACATAATTTGCTGCTCATCAGCTCGGATTGGAGGTTGAAAGACTACCTTCTTTTTTTCGCTATTTTTCACGATAAATGAAACGATTTTAGTTTTATGCGAGTTTTTCAGGCTCCATATAAGAGCCCACGGCTCTGTTTATGAAGTGTCCTACCCGTGCTATATATTTGATAAGGTACCAGAATAACAAATGGTAGCAGGTTCGTGCGCGAAACAGTAAATTATTGCTTTTTCACCAATAATTCGCATCAGCCCAAAATCACATGAACAAACACAGACCCAATTCAAGTTTCTTCTCCAAATTGAGTTTGATCTTTGTCTTTTTTCGCAAACGGGATTATTGGAATTCCAATTTATCACCGAAACTGAATTTGTCACGAGAGCGTTTCTGTTGGAACTGGTATTGACAGTTGTTATTGTTCTGCAGGAAATGTCGCGTCAATTTCTGGCGGGCTCATATGTTCTGCAACCGAGCTCGTAATTAGTTCATGGTGCCTTCGTTAACTCTGCCTACTGGGTAGTTTTGCATGCTTTTTATCGTCTGCTGATTTCTTTCAAAATATTTTTTTTCGAAAAGCTCTTTAAGGAATACCATCAGTGTCAAACCGTTTGGATCCAGATCAGGTCCGACATTTTGTCGGTCCTGATCTGGGTCCAAACTGTTTGCAAAGGTTATCAACAGACGGCACTAGTAGGTGAAGATTTTACTCGGTCTGATTCTAATACGAAGAACAAAGGCAAAACAATTCACAATCCAGATTTTCAAGATGTAGACGAAATGCATGGAACATTAGTTCTGAAATAAACCGTTGCAGCGAAATCTCATATTAAATTAAGGTGAAATGGCGTGAAATGTACGTGGCAAAATCTGTACAATTTTACACAGATTTAGTAGCGTATATTTTTTGCGATTATAGCAGCAAAAAAAAGCATTCCCGGAAGTGACGTACAGTAAAAAGTGCATCACAACCCACACACTGAGGTTGTTCTCCGCCTTGGCCCTAGTAACAAGTATGAATATGTTACATAGTATGGCCTATTCCAATTCGAGCCAAAACAATTTCCTAATTTCTGATTACTTCGAATGACTGGTTGGTTTTCACTAATAGTTGGCTTTACCCTCAAAAAGTTTGTTTCCTATACTCCTACTCCAAGAAGCTTGCCATTCATTCAAGATATATTTTTTGATAAATGGTTTTAAGTTGGAAAGGGGAATTTTAGAATGTATTCTTGCTTTCGATCGTGTACCTTTGTCTGTGTTCTAATGCCTCTTCCTCTGGGTGCCATGGGCTGGTCTGTGATTGTGGCATTTTCTGGTCATACTGGTCTATACTCACCTGTTTTTTGACAAGAGTTGGGTCACAATTTTGGGGATATGGGCTAGTCTCCAGATAAGAGTACGTACTGGAAAAATAGTTTCCTTATTTCTCCACCAAAACATATGTTGTGGGTACTCAAAAGAACCGTCTCTATGAGACGGTTCTTTTAAGCACCCAAAACACATGTTTAATCTGATGCGTAAGAAAATAATTGCCATTTTACGCTCAAAACGTTTCCTTATCTGGATCTCTGTATGGGCACGCTGGTTAAGTGAAGAGGGGGAAACCCGTTCGTTGATAAGCATATGTTTGTGGGGTTATGGTTCTTGGCAAGATTTTTATGCTCAATTTTATGGCATATCTTCTTCCAGTTAAATGGATATCCCAAAGGCACTGTCTTACAGTGAAAAGTTAAGGCAACTCTGTTCATCTCTCTATGTGCAAAGCTAAAATTGTATTGTACAAGAATATCGCTTCGCAGGCGTATGATCTAGATTTACACTTTCGCGCCATTTCTGTAAAAAAAAATCTGAGCAAGTATTCCATTACCAATTTAAACATTCCAATGTTGCTTTTTTGGCTAAGAAAGTATACATCCTTTTATTTTGCTACTTGACATAATAATTCTGTCTGCAGTCCTGCTTTGCTTTTTTGATACGTGAGCCAGGTCGAGAGATTTTGGTACTTAATGCATTTGCGAACTGCGAAGGCTCAGACGAGGCTGCACTAAGGAGCAGACTGCTCGCACACACAAAGAAGGGACATAAAGTAAGAATCAGGCCAAAATTTCGGTCTCTAGCCCAACTAGATAACAGTTAAGGTATGCTTTTAAATAACCCTTAGTATTTGGAAGGCCCCTAAACGAGTGCTTTTGCAAACAGTGAAGACCCAGATGAAATGCAGCATAATGCTGCATTTCATTAGGGCCTACACTGTCTGTAAAGGTAAAAAAGATCTTCGAACAAAATAATACGTTTTTGGAAATTATAATCCAACACCCTAGATAAATACAATGGACTATCCCAAGTTTATTGTATCAAACCAGAAGGAAGAATCCATTAGTATACAAAGGGATAAAGAATGATTCGACGCAAAAGCGGTAAGTTCCAAAATCTCACGAGCAGTGCACGAGCTCATTTGTTTATGTTACTTGATTGCAGCTGCTGTGATGAAAGATCTTACACGATTATGCAAGATGTGTCCTACTGATTACATTTACTGTCTAGATAACAGGCGATCCTTCAGACGAGTGATTTCAAGGCTATAGGAATCATTTAAAGCTGCATACTCTGTAACTATGAACATTTTTCGAAAAATTTTATTTTCTTTTTAAATCATTTGTAAAAGTAGAATTAAGCTATGTTTTCACAATAAAAATGTTCAGTACAGCTGAAAACTGCATGGAAAAGTGAATTATCTTATCAAATAGGTGTATTTTTCTCTTGTTGGTAATTATTTGCGTCCCTCCAATAATTATAGACCGTTGAATTTTAACATAAATGCTGTTGTTTTGATAGTGATAACTTGTTAAGATTTACGAAAATGGTAAAATAATTACCTGAATTTGAGTATTTTTACTGCGTTTTTGAAAACTAAAAACATTATTTTTAAAATTAGAAGATCAAAAGTTACAGACTATGCAGCTTTAACTTACTGTTTTGCTATTGTATTCCCCAGAGGGGGGGGGGGGGGGGTACTCTCATTTTTTTCATACGTAGGCTCGGGCCCAGCATCTACCCTTCACCCCCCAAAAATATCAGGAATTTTAAGTACCCCCAAACAATATTTGAAATTAGAGCAACCCCAAAAATTACCCCCATTTCTCTTCCTTGACCTTTGGAAAAGACCCTAAAATGCATAGAAATGACACCTAAATATAGTCCAATTTTGTGATGACACCCAGAAATATCTACAAAATCTTCATACCAAAAAAAAATATTTTTCTGAGAACACCAAAAATATTGAAATTCAAAATTTTGAACCCCCCAAAAATGAACCGAGCCTACATATGTATGAAAATATCAGAGTACCCACCCCCTGGGTTCTATTCACCCTTACATTCCTTTTTACAGTTCTGCGAGGATCAATCATGGTCAGTATGCTATAAAATGCAACGTACACACTCTACTATTATGTATCAGAAAGACAATTGAACCCATAAGAACATTCAATGTGCAAGAATATATGAAAATAAGGTCCTGAAGCGCTCACCTGACACCGATTCACAAGTTATTCTCAATACGATGTTTAACTAGGCCATGATAAACATAGAATCATCATTTAAACAATTTTTGTAGGGTCCACACCAACTCAAATGAGCATAAAATTTATCATGCTCATAAATGTTAAAATGCCAACAATTGTTGGCATTTTAACAATTATTAGCATGATAAATAAAACATCTGAGAGTTTGAAAGCAAGAAAGGTCTTTATTTTCAGCATTTGAGATTTTATGAGCAGTTGAAAATTCGTCTTTAGTTGAGTTGAGCATGAAAAATTTTATAACCTCAGGCCATGGTTTCTAATACGAGTTGATATGATGATACAGTGCATTAGTTAGAAGGCTTTCATGCGAGCTGAACATTTCTTGTACTTCAACAACAGCAGAATCTAGGGCGAAGATTTGGTACCAGTAAAATGCATTTAAGCCCCCCGGTGGCTTAAAAATGTAGGCTGCTGTCCGTTCTAAGGCGGAAGTTCTGTTGTTGTTGACTTATTGTATATTGTTACTCCCATTGTGGGAGTCTGTAATTGTTCTATGTTTTGTTGTACGTTACTTTATATCCATTCTAGTTTTGCAATTATCTTGATCGAGAAGAGAAAGCTGGTTACTTTGCTTAGTTTGTCTTCCTGGGGTCTCGTGATGGTTGTGTAGCTCTTCCTCGCGGTGACATGGGTTTGTCTGCGGTTTGTGATTGTGGTATTTCCTGATCATACTCAGTTACTATTTTTGGTAAGTGATCTGTAATTGTAGCATTTTCTGGTCATTCTCACTTGTTTTTCTGATGATTTATTGATTTTTTATTGATGGTTTTTTGATGATTTGTTGATTTTTACAAAAATTAAATCTTTCACATAATGTTTGTTTGTGTTGATGCTTTACGTCCCAGTCAACAAATTTTCAGTCATGTCGGGACGTTTTCCAGTCTTCTTGGGTTGAACCAGTACTACGCAGAGGATTAAGTGGCTTGCTCAAGGACACAATACAGTGCCTCTTGTGAGTCTCGAGCTGTCAGTTTTTGATTTCGACGTATCTATTTTAGCTATCAATTAAACAATTTGCTGAATACAGCAAACAGCACAGTCCCTGATCAGACTGCTAGGAGCAGTCTGATCAGGGACTAATCTGTTTGACCATACTTTTCCTGTCTATACAACGTGGTTCTTGCACTCAAAGGGTAAGTTAATAATTATTTATGAGAATTAGATATTTTATATTATCCTTTGGCGGCAATGGATCTAGCAATCTGTTCAATATAAAACACCAGCGGTCTAGTAATCGTGCATAATTGAATAAATCACTAATAGCAAGAGAGATAATACTTTATACGTGTGTCGTGAGAAAATGGCAATGAACACACTGAACGCGTGAGTCACAGGGCTATCTATAAAATATATATTCAAAGCATGTTTCGTCTGTGTTTTAGACTGCATGGATGCATGCGCCTGAAGCGAATGTTTTCTTCGGGCATTGCCTGAATGCGGTTGGGTCTCCGTGGAAATGATACTTCTCGATTCCCCCGTTTACTTATCGTGCAGATGAGAAACGTTATTGCCAACGGTGTCATTTTCCTTGCTTTTGGTGTTATTGTCGTTAGCACAATTTAGAAACAAAAACATGACTTTATTCCAATGAAATATTCCTGTCTCTTTGGTACTGTACGCAGGAAAACTGAATACAGTATTACCTGTGTAAAACGGTCACTCTCAAAAAGACCGAAAATTGGTTTTCAAGACCAATTATCGCTTAATGCAGGTCAAAAGTATTACAGAATGCTCCAAGGGGGCATTCTGCAATACGTTTGACCTTAAGCTACCATTTGTCGTTAAGATATTTGGTTTGTCTATTTTTGAGTGGCCGTTTTACGTAGGATTTACTGTAGTTAAATTGAAGCATTTGAATATTGCTTGTTATTATTTATAACTTAGAAACTTCTTTAAATGACACCTCCTGGCCGCGCTGAAATATTTTGGTTGATGAAATGCCGGTGTAAATATTTTTAAGGCCAGGTGGTCACTTTGATCAGCGAAAGGAAACCGTATATGGGTCATTTTCAAAAAATGTATACATTTTAGCTTAGTATATGTTTTGGAAATATTTTTTATTTTTCGACTTAAACTGTGACTATTACATCGGCAGTGGATATGAGAACACGAAATCAAGCAAATGCAAACTTAATCTCTGTACTTATAGTCATTTTTGTTATCAAAATGATAACTTGTTTGAAAGAAATGTCAATGCAGTTGCCATTTAGCCAATCTTGTATCTAAAGGCATTTGTAATTTTAATATGAAGCCTAAGTATTTGAATTAAGTTAAACCAAGTTATTCATTTATTTTTTAATCTCATTTGATAATGGCAACTTTTATTGTAAGGTAACACCAATGACATTGGTAATTGCAATGACGTATTTAATAACAGCATTGACATTTTAAATACAAATAATGTTTAAATCATGTCTGATGGTGTTAACAGATCTTGTAAGCCTCAAATTTGACAAGTTTAATTTTTAGATTCAGCAAAAACAGCAGACTTGAGTAAGCTACTGAATTTGCATTGCCATAACATCTGTTACTTTAATCGTCAATGGCGTTACTTCGGTCGTCGATGCAGTTACTATGTTTGCTTGCAGAAAATATTCATTTAATGTTTGAAAGTCTTCTGTTCGAGTATGCACTATTCAAAATGCTTATGGTCAGCGTAAATTAAACTGCATTTTCGCCATATTTTTGTATACGTATCAAGCTTGTAAAATAAATAACCTTCTTCGTCAATGCAGTGACCAAGCCTACCCACAGCGTTACCGTGTTCATAGTAACATCATTGACAGTAACGGTATTGACAGTTTTAGTCAAAAAGTTATAATTAGAGCCTTGAAATAGAGATAAATGCACAATCAAAGCAGATATTTGTATTTGCTCTAAAGGTCAAGTAAGTAACTGCAACCCCTGGAATACTTCCCAGGTTTAGAAGGTTGTGATCGGTACAACATTTGACCTACCTGCAATATACTCATCAACGAAATATAACGGTGTTTACAAAATCACAAATATGGTGAATTAGGAGGGAATAAAACTGCTCTCACAATGATGTCAGGAAGTAGGGGTTTTCAGATAACAAAGAGTAGCTTCACACAAGCGATTGAGAAAATTCTATGAAACAATTTTATGCAACAGAAACTGCATTGACAAGAAACTAAGGACACACACTGAAGATTAAAAAAAATGTATTTAAGACTCCAGAATATGCGTTTTCATATGTGAAAAGTGTTCCTTGATATCAATTTAACTGAAACAACAACTAAACCTCTTTCGACATTGTGAGTGTATCACTTTCACCAGATCTAAAAGGTAAAGGGTCAATTCCGGACAACCCGAATTTCATAAAGGGTGTCTACTTACCAACGGATTTTGACTTGATTTTACAGCATTCATTTACAACAAATACATAATTTGTTGTAAAAACTTTGTTTCTGTTGGTTAGTTCAGTAAAAATGATAGCAACTTAAATGAAATATGAAAAATTCAAAATCGAACTGAAATTTTCACATTTTTTTTGAAAATGACCCATATGCAGTTTGGTAGCGAGTATTATGAAGAACGTATTTGGCCTCTACAGAAATCAACTAAACGTTTCCGATCCGCTGAACAAACTGACCGTCCGGTCTACAAAAAGAAAAGAATCAATACCACTAGACCAAATTCGAAATACTTTCATAAAAATGATCCCATCATGCATGCTCTCTATCAATGTTGCCCAAATGGTTCGTCATTAAGGAGTATTTTCCTCTTGAACCAAGACTTTTTCAGATGGTGGATGGCGGTACTTGATTTTGTTCAGCAATACTATATAACAAACTGATTTTGATATATCTTTTGATCAAGAAATTATTTGCTCAAATATTCAAGATACCATATACAGTTTGTTTGATCGAATTATTGGAATTCGAGTATAAAATTTTATCCAATATTCAAGGTACACTATTAAATTGAAATTGGGTGGTTTAAAAAAAAATGATGGAATTTTCGATGAAAAAGCAGGAAAGGTGAAAATATAAAACTGTTCGCTGCATTAATGAAGTAAACTGTTTTGATACGATTCCCAGAAAGATTCTGCAACATCTATTATGATTATTGCCATTTTACCTTATAAACTATTTGAATGTAAATGCCCGTTCTATCCTATTCAAATATTTTTTTTATCTGTATTTGAAGTGCAATTAAAATATTTTAAATGGGGGTGATGCACTTTCAAATAATTAACATAAATCAACCAGTATTTGACCAAAAACATATATGAAAGTGTTGCATATGCTTTACTTACACCTAATATGCTTCACCCTTTCAAGAAAAGATTGGTATTTCGTTTAAAATCTAGTTTACCCCTTTATGCGACTCATCGCACAATGGTATTAAAATTACCCTTTTGGAGGTGCTAGCAAGCTATCTTCGAAGAATCCAATAAGTCGTTTTCTGTGTTTATCAGCATCAATGGAAGCACAATCCTACTTGAAAACACGTGTCTCTCCGTTATTGTCCCAGCCATACACAGCTTAATTATTACTTGACAGCTGACAAAACACCATCTTGTTATAGTACATCGACACAGTAACTCAACCATTTTCCAGCTGTAAAGCAAAAAAAAGTACTTGGATATATGACCAGGAAATGAAATGCCACAATCACACACTGCAGACCAGCCCATGGCACCACGAGGAAGAGATACATGTATTAACCTGTTCAAGTATGCACTATATGCTCAGATAAGAGCAATCTCAAGGGGAAGATGTACAGTAAAACCTGTCTTAAGCGGCCACTCAAAAATAGACAAAACAAAGAACTTAATGACAAATGGTAGCTTAATGGAGGTCGAAGGTATTGCAGAATGCTCCCCTTATATACTTTGGACCTGCATTAAGCGTAATCGGTCTTGAAAACCAATTTTGGTCTTCTTTTGAGTGGCCGCTTAAGACAGGATTTACTGGATCAAACTAAATTTATAAAAAAAGATATGATAAAATATGCTCCAGTCGTGATTGGCGCTTTAAGGCTTAGCGAAATTCATCAAAGAGCAGAAGAAATTGAAGTGAGAAGCGTCTTTTGTCAAACCCTTTGCCTCGGTTGACGCATTGTTTTTTTCTGTTTATGGTATTGGTTATCGAGCTTATCCCAAACATCTGTTGTTGAAATGCCTTGTATTTTTGCTCTGGTAGTTTTAACGACATAATATTATATTTTCAGAGCATGCATTTTACAAGTTCGACGCATTATGCCACATATTCTGATTTCTACCCGTCTAAAATCCCGAAATCGATGTTTTTGTATTAGTTGGTGTCTTAAGACATCCAGTAGGATTGCACATGCGTCCGTCGGCCTTTTCACGATTTTGAGAGGTTTAAACTAGATGTAAATGGCAACAGCAACAACAAAACCAGAACTCCCAACAAAAAGAAAAAAAATCGCAGGTAAAACAAAGGGCCATAAAATCGAGGATCAAATGGATGCAACGCCTGGTAATGTGGTGTACATAACGGTAATATCGGTCGTAAATGTGATCGATAAGCTCTCAGATCACCAATCATATTATTTTTGATTTCAATAAATTTAATGGAACCCAGATGTGAAGCGTAATTACGAAAAACCAGCAATGCCTGTCCACTTTTATTTTTCTGTCATATGTAGCAATCAATAATTAAACAGCTTTTCTGTCAGACGATAAAGGATTGGATGCTTTAAAACATTTTTGTCTGGAAACCTTGGCAAAAGTGCACATCCAGATAAGATGGCACAGGGTCAGGTATGCATCGTTTGCTCATTTAAAACATTACAACATAAAGAACGAAGAAACCAAACGCAAATTTCTCTAATTATGAAGCATATAAGCTGATTGCATTAGTACCAACGAAATCTTTCCATGATATACATGTAACGATGCAGTGTAGACTCCAAAACCAAATGGTTTTGTTTGTTTGATTTGATTCTTTACGTCCCATCAACAATCTTTCAGATAAACAGGGACGGGTCTTCCTATGTTGAACCAGTACTAAGCTAGGATAAATGTGTCTTGCTCAAAGACAACAACGCAGTGACGCCGATGAGGCTCGAACCCTCGGCCCCTCGGTCTCGAGTCAAGCACTCTACCACTGAGCCACTGCGCTCCCTAAAACCAAATGGTACTATGAAGTGATGTTTTATTGCAATCCTCTTGTAATTGACTAAGTTTGCAACTTGTATGGTGGTGAAGTCTGATATAGTCCTTTCTGTGAAAGTATGCATTGTCTCATGGTGTCACAACATTAAAATGACACACCCAGTTCAACGCCATCTCCGCTTGCGGAGATGGCGTTGAGATGGGTGTCATTTAATGAATCCATAACTTTCCTTTGAGACAGCTTTTTAAATGGCTTCTGTACTTTCAGTCAGTAGACAACAACCCAATTTAGTTAAGTGCTGCATGCGCGGATTTAGGAATTTCTCCAGGGGGAGGGGTTCAGGCCCAACTGACAGAAATAAGCTCTGATAACGTTTTTTTGTTTGTTTTGTTTTGATCAAGTCCTCAACTTATTTTGCAGAGAGGGTTTTATGGTTATTTCAAAGAAAACTATCATTAAACTATACTTTCCAAAGATTCCAGGGGGGGGGGGGGGGTCCAATTGCTTATTCCTATAGGAACCTATAGAATTTGTGATTTTCCAGGTTGGTCCGGACCCCCTGCTTCCCCCCTCTGGATCCGCGCGTGAGCTGAAAGATGACAGGCTTTTTCGAAAAGCTTCTATACTTGTGCACGTTTATGTACGAACACACTTCTATACCCTTAATGCATGCCTATGAGAATCATGATCAGAAGTTACTACCATAAAATTAGGAAATGTGAGATACGAGAAATAATGCAAAAGTGATCATAATACACATACAAACAGCTATGGGCAAGAGCTTATAAGCTACTTGATTGGAAAACTAAACTGTTATAAATATTTAAAGTATGAAAGATTACCAAATGATCGTCTCGCAATCAGTTGGGTGACCCATCAATGATCAAGGATGATGAAAAAAGTTAAGAACGTAGCAATCTCTTCTTGTAAATCTCCAAGGAACAATTTTAAATATATATAAAAAAAGAAAATTTGCTCAAAAATACAATTTTTTCAAAACGCTTTTTAAGATTAAGGCATTAAAACCATTATTTCTGTACAGTTGATTGCCAATTTGTATAGTAGGAATCATGAGGTAATGTTATAAACATTTTCCTACAATTCTTCCGACTTTGACTTCACTACAGCTGGTGACTGGGACTGTGTGGCGGCGGTAGAACGTCTCCCTGCCCTTCACTTTAGTGAAGATTTTATTTTCTTGTCCTTTGGAATCATGGGTTTCATTGTGGAACTTTGAAACTATTAGAGGGTCACTGATGAAGCCTAATTGGCAGAAACTAGCTAGTCTGGCCCAGGAAATATGCACACTCTAGTTTCAGTTCTTTGATGCAGTCTTTGCTTCCAAAGGATACCCTTTTAAGAATATATTTGACTTCACTACAGCTGGTGACTGGGACTGTGTGGCGGCGGTAGAACGTCTCCATGCCCTTCACTATAGTGTAGATTTTATTTTCTTGTCCTTTGGGATCAAGGATTTCATTGTGGAACTTTTAAACTATTAGAGGGTCACTGATGAAGCCTAATTGGCAGAAACCAGCTAGTCTGGCCCAGGAAATATGCACACTCTAGTTTCAGTTCTTTGATGCAGCCTTTGCTTCCAAAGGATACCCTTTTAAGAACATATTCCAAAAAAGGTCGTCATTTTTAAGAAAAATCAAAATGACAAAATTTGAGCCTATGGACTTGGGCAGCGATCTTTGATTCAACACTTTGGTCCTCTTGAGGAACATAACAAAAGAAATGGGGCTTCTGTCGCAGAGCCCGAGAGATTCCAGAAGAAAATGGTTTGGTTATTGGACAGGGTTAACATTATCACATATGGAAACTAGAAGATTGTTCCGCAGTGTATAAAACTGCTTTTCTGAAGGGCACATTTGCTTTCGTGTCGATTCCAATGACTGACTTCTAATGCATTTGCACCAGTCCTCTCAGATTTGATGGGGATTTTATTGCTGGATAACCGGATGATATGGTTATTAATTGGGTTATAAACCTTTAAACGGATGATATGGTTATTAATTGGGTTATAAACCTTTAAATTAAACACATCATGCACCAATCCTTTCATCTTTATTCTTAATCTAGGTGTAGATAACATGCACTCAAATATCATAGAGTAGCCATATTCACGAGGTGTTATGTGTGTTAGTGGTGTGTATTCGATGTTTTCATAAAATATTTGTTTGATTAACCCTTAAAGCATCAATCGCACCAAATGTCGTCTGTCTTCGACAAACCATCTGAAAACTAAGTTTTTCTATATACAAGTGGGGGTTGAGGTTCTAAGGCATTGGGCCTTGTTGGAAATTCATTGCATACTGGGTAATTTTGCATTTTTGTCGGCTGCTGTTTTTTTTTTAATTATTCAAAATCATCTTTTAAAAACATTTTTCAGAATTACCACCAGAGTTTCAGTTTGAATCCAGATCCGGTCTGACTTATTCTTGATTCTGATCTGGGTCGAAACTGTTCGCAAAGGTTAGCCTTTTACATTCCGGATACAGGTAACGTACTTTGACAAACAGTGAAGACACAGATGAAATGCCGCTTAAAAAGTGGCATTTCATCAGGGTCTGCAGTGTTTATGATAAAAACAATCTTCAGGAACAGATATACACCACTTTACAGAAATTTCGACCGGCAACCCCCTAAAATACAAAATGGACAATTTGTATCAATATGTGATAATCCATTACAATGAAAAGGGTTAACAATGGCAAGTCATCACTAGCGTTAAAAGAATCGTTTAAAGAGTGGGTACCAAAAATCAATTTTCTTATTTCTCAACCAAAACACATGTTGTGGGTACTCAAACGTCTCACTGAGACGGTTCTTTTGAGAACCCAATATATATATATTAAAACTGATGGGCAGGAAACTATTTACAATTTTACGCCCCAAAATTTTGTTTATCTAAACCTATGGTTCATCATTCGTCAAGTGATGCAGGTATTCTTCAAAGCGTCTGTAATTCTCATTGTGCAAGAAGTGTGCATCAAGGCCGGTGAGAAAAAAGCGTCTGCGAATTTTACAGACGAACACTGGCTTTGCCAACTAATATAACATACTGCCAAATAATATAACATACTACCGTAATTTGATTTTCCCTTATTTATTTCTCAATGGAAAAAAAAAATTAGATCGTGTATTCTCCTGGGGACACTGTTTCTTGAATTTGGCAAATATATACATTGGTAAATCTTCAGACTAGAAACAAAGCTTTCACATTATTGTCATTTTTGGATTTTGTTTTCTGTTGGTCCATATTCACTCCAAAAGATCAGCAAGGAAACTTTACCTATATATTACTAAACCAGATTATAATAAGGTTCTGAAGCGCATCCCTGGATATTTGAGCAAACTTCGTAATGTAGGACCCATATCCCTAATGTTACTTATCAAGACCGAAGTTATCGAAAAATAATCTTTTCAAGGTTTTTCCCTTGTAAATACATTCAGACTAAAATTTGACCTTGCCGGTTAACCTTAGGATCACTAGATGACTATACATGGTAAAACCCACATCCCACTATGCTACATACCAAGAAGAACTTTTTAAAGAGTATTTCATGGTAGCCATTTATGTCATGTGACATCGGCCTAGATACCCCATATGAAATTTGACTTCACTTGGCCTTGTAGTTACTGAGAAAAATATGTTTAAACATATTGAAGGCTGTCCCATATGAGCGACCTTGGCTGAAAGGTCAACGATCAACCTTGACCTTAAGAACTTTTCTATAGTCATTGTCTAACTAGGCTAAACATATCTAGTAATTATAATGACTGCTTCAACAGTAATTGAATATTAATTCAAGATTATTCCCATTTAAATATATTAGAAGCAAATTTAATATTGCCATAAAATAGGTCAAGGTCAACCTATGATCACCATTTGATCAAACTTGGTAGTACCCACATCCCAAATACTACATATGAATGCCCAATGTCATTGGCCTTTTGTCCCAGAAAATATTTTGAATGGTTTATATGATATAGACATGATGGCCATGTGACAAGGACCATTTGTATATAGTTTCTTTCCTCTACCCTAAAAAGTCTTCATATGAAATTTGAGTTCATTTGGAGTAGTCGTTTCCGAGTAAAAAATGTTTTAATCTATTGACGGGAATCCGATATGTGCGTTGATCTCTGGGACTTTTCTAGTCATGGTCATTCAGTTAACATAACTAGTAACTACATGTATTAGGACATGCTACAACAGTTTTGAAACAGAATAAGCTTTCAAATATGCGTCAAATTTAATTTTGGCGTTAAGTAGGTCAAATTCAACCTAAGATCGTCGTTTCATCAAACTCGGTTGTCCCCACATCACCAATGTCACATACTAAGGCCCAAGGTCATAAGTCTTTTGGTTCTGGAAAAGAATGTTTAAAGGGGTTTACCATATCTCGTATTGGCATGCTGGCCATCTTGGTCATGTGACCAGGAAATTTCATTTATATGAAATAGTTGGCCCAGTGGTTTCAGAGAAAGATGTTTGAATATAATGACGGACACCGGAGTCATACTGCGGCTCGGAACCTTACGGGCGGAAACCTCTGACATTTCCAGTTTGTTATGAATAATTGCACGAAGCCGTTCCTGTAAGATGACATGCTGTGAAGCAATATACCTAGATCTAATCGTGGATTTTATCTATCTGTGTGGTGACAGTTATAATGACCTGCCATAATGGGATCAACTTCAAATGAATACTGCTATTAAATTGGATGGGCATACTTAAATTTAGTTCCAACCATTTCCTCATTGAATAACTGCACGATGCCAAACATTGTCCATTTCCTTCGAATTATTCATAGAAACTTGAAGAATCTAATTCTAGCAAACAACTTTGTTGTTTCCAAGCATGAACAGATACCCAGGACTCACCCTGCCATTAGCCATTGTAGCCATTTGCTACTAAAAATGTAGAATGGCTACATATATAAGTCATTGGCTAAAAGTACACTCTACACATGTAGGTGGTTCATTAATTACATATCTGCAAAAGAGTGTACTTTGATCAGCTTTTGGATTTTCCAATATTGCTTTAATTCCTGAAACCTTTTTTATTGTGCCATATTTAACTCTTTGAATGCTGAATTTTTCTATACCATCAGGGTGCCAAACAGTTTGGATCCAGATCAGGCCCGACATTTTGTCGGGCCTGATCTGGGTCTAAACTGTTTGCAAAGGTTATCAGCAGACGACGAAAGTCGTCGCTAGCTGGCAAAGAGTTAAATACAGAACAACTTCTTGATACTTTCTGGCTAAAACCTTGGCTAAAGTCAATTTAATTTGGCTCCAAATTTTTCCATTTGGCTAAAGTATTGGCTACAACAAATGCTGAGACAGGGTAAGCCCTAGATACCTATGTATATATGTTTTACTAGTGGTCTGTTTCTGTCTTATCACCAGACATTCGACCACAAGCAATTAAAGTGTTTATCTGAAGAAGTTTGATAGATTCCAGCTTCTTAAATTCTGACAAATATTGCATTTTCTTATCAGTTATAATGTTGCACGTTAAGATAACGGTTATGCAAGCAAACACGAATAAGCTCAAACGAGGGAAGATATCCCTTGCGAGTGTTGCCCATAATAGCCTGCGCAATCAAGAACTTCGAGTCTGTCAATGTAGACCAATGTAGTTTGTATTGAGGCCACGATACATTATGGCGTGTGCGAGTCGTTCAATTACTTTGTGCAATAATTTTTCACGATTGTTGTCGTTTGCAATTTTTTCTTTAAAAAAATATGTCATGAAAACCATTAGTGTCAAACAGATTCGATCCGTATCAGGCCCGACGAATTGTCGCGCCTGACCCCGGTCTAAACTGTCTTCACTAGCAGACAAGTCGCCACTAGCAGGCAAACAGTCGAATTCTCTAAACCAAGGCTACACTCTTTACCTCACAAACCTCAGTCTCTCGATAGAGATTCACACGTATTCAGAATGTCCATTTTCCCAAATTCTGTAGAGTCTGGCGATTCTATTTGGCGTGCTAAATTTCCAGGCTAAAAACTTTTATTCTCACGAAATGGCGATATGCATCAAACCGTGAGCAATACCAGTGCACTTTCTAAACCAAAATTTATGCGTCATTGATTGCACTATCATGATTTCTCGGTGCTTTTTACTTAGAAATAATATCTATGCTATTATTGTGCCAGGCTACAGGAAAACGAGACTTTGAAAAGATGTATTAGTAATAGTTGTTCCATGGTTTGCCTGCCTGTACTTGGAGAAAATCCATGAGCTTTAGCGAGTGGATTATCACTTTTCATACCACCAACATTTGTGTAGACCTTGAACATTACATGGTAGTATGTAAAGAGTTGGTTAGGTTGGCATAAAGACTGATACACGCTAGAAAAAGGCTTGTTATTTAAATTAAAAGCAGGCCAATAGTCTCTAATTCGTGTATCTTCACGCCACCTTTGGTGGCAGTTGAACTGACACCTTTGAACTGCTTTGAAATATATAATAGCAACCAGCATTACATATACATTACACTTACAAAAACAAACAAACAAAAAAACAACAACAAAAACACACACAAAAACAATGTCATGGAAGGTGAATGAGAATTTAGAAAATCGAATATTACATGATACTTTTGTTACAGAAATGAGAATTACGAATTTCTAAACGTATATGATGAGCTATGGCACCAGTGAATTTGAATTAAGAAAACCTACACTTATATGATAAGCTATGACAGCAGTGAATTTGAATTAAGAAAAACTAAACTTATATAAGCTATGACAGCAGTGAATTTGATTTAAGAACACCTAAACATATATGATAAGCAATGACAGCAGTGAATGAGAATTACGAATTTCTAAACGTATATGATAAGCTATGACAGCAGTGAATTTGAATTAAGAAAACCTACACTTATATGATAAGCTATGACAGCAGTGAATTTGAATTAAGAAAACCTACACTTATATGACAAGCTATGGCAGCAGTGAATTTGAATTAAGAACACCTACACTTATATGATAAGCTGTGACAGCAGTGAATTTGAAGAAAAACTACACTTATATGATAAGCTATGGCAGCAGTGAATTTGAATTTAGAACACCTACAATTATATGATAAGCTATGGCAGCAGTGAATTTGAATTAAGAGTACCTACTCTTATATGAAAAGTTATGGTACCAGTGAATTTGAATTACGAAAACCTACACTTATATGATAAGCTATGACAGCAGTGAATTTGAATTAAGAACACCTACACTTATATGAAAAACTATGGTACTAGTGAATTTGAATTACGAAAACCTACACTTATATGATAAGCTATGACAGCAGTGAATTTGATTTAAGAAAACCTACACTTATATGATCAGCTATGGCAGCAGTGAATTTGAATTTAGAACACCTACTATTATATGATAAGCTATGGCAGCAGTGAATTTGAATTAAGAACACCTACACTTATATGATAAGCTATGGTAGCAGTGAATTTGAATTTAGAACACCTACAATTATTTGATAAGCTATGGCAGCAGTGAATTTGAATTGAGAACACCAACACTTATATGAAAAGCTATGGTACGCAAACAATTTCTCACTGGGTAAACGATTGGCTTGTTCTATCTAACGCAAACAATACACTATCTATGGTCATTTCACGTAAATTAAATCCTGACCAGCACCCCCTCTTTTTATGGATAACACCATCATTGCAGAAACTACAAGTCATAAGCACTTAGGTCTTACATTTTCAAGTACTTGCACA
This sequence comes from Loripinus fragilis, assembly GCA_964019695.1. Lineage (NCBI taxonomy): Eukaryota > Metazoa > Mollusca > Bivalvia > Lucinida > Lucinidae > Loripinus > Loripinus fragilis. The sequence continues at coordinate 86,535,234 of OZ026517.1, forward strand.
TGGAATGAACACGTTAACAATAAATTTCTAAAAGCCTTGACAAGGCAGTCTCTTATTAGCCCTTAAATTTAGAATGAGTAGGAAATCACTGGAAAAATTATACATCTCATTCATTCGACCATTGCTTGAATATAGTGACTCTGTATGGGATAATTGCTCATCAGAGTCAAAGAAACAGTAAGAAGCAATCCAAACAGAATCCGCAAGAATTGTCTCAGGTGCAACAAAACTTTGCAGCATTGAAAAACTCATTGTTGAACTTGGATGGGAATCACTCCAGAGCCGTTGAAACAAACATAAACTCATTCTCTTTTATAAAATATTTCATGGTCTCACCCCTGACTATCTCTATGACGTTTTGCCTCCTTTAGTTCAAGACACTACATCATAATATATTATAATCTTCGAAACTCAGATAACATACAAAACTATAGAGCTCGGTCAAACCTTTTCCTAAACTCTTTCTTTCCATCAACAATACGTGCATGGAATGATCTTCCAAATGACACAAAAATGCTTCTTCTGTGGCCTCTTTAAAACGTAGATTCAACAGAAACCTTAAGCCACCTCCTAAGTATTACAATGTAGGTTCACGTAAAGGACAAATGCTCCAAGCTAGAATCGGACTGGAGTGCAGTTCTTTAAATTCAGATCTTTACCGGAAACATATTGTTCCCAGTCCATCCTGTCAGTGTGGTGAGTTTGAAAGTGCTGCTCATTTCCTCTTCAACTGCCCAATCTATACAAACGAAAAGCAAACATATCTACCAAACAATCTCATAACCTTCACAGCTAAAGACCTCCTATTTGGATGTGAAAATGCTTCAGAGCAAGACAATCAATCACTGTTTTTGCAAGTTCAAGATTTTATTGTTAATTCTGGAAGATTTCCCTAACTCAGTCCAGCAAAATTACACTTTTGTTATGGTCCTCAACGGTAGGAGTTCAGTCACTTCTTAACTTAATCTGTCCATTCATGCTTCCACCACTGAATACACCACATCATGGGAGACAGTCTTCAACCACTAACTAAAAACAATTATAGATCATTCAGCACATCCTCCCATTATGGTCAGAATACATAGTGCTCCTGTGAAGTGGCGCATCTAGTGGTACCTACTGATATATGTAAACCTGATAAAATGTAAAAAAGAATAAAATCTATCTATCTATCTATCTATCTATCTATCTATCTATCTATCTATCTAAATGTTTAGACTATCTATACCGTTCATATATGTTGCAAGATCCACAAGTATTAGGAAATGACCACAATAAGCCTCACAGCTTAATGTCAGATCCTATTTCTACTATGTACTTTCATAACAAGTCTTGTGATTTATCGAATAAAATATTGTTTAAACCAAGCTATGGTACCAGTGAATTTGAATTAATAACATATAAACTTATATGATAATCTATAGTATCCGCAAATGAGAATTAAAGAACACATAGACTTATATGATACGCTATCGTAGCAGTGAATGTGAAACTTATATGATAAGCTATGGTAGCAGTGAATGTGAATTAGGAACATCTAAACTTATATGATAAACTATGGTACCAGTTATTGTAAATTAAGAACACCTAAACTTATATAATAAGCTATGGTAGCAGTGAATGTGAATTAAGAACACCTAAAGTTATACAATAAGCTATAGTATCGGTGAATGAAAAGGGTGAAAGTCAGCTGGAATCCTGTTTAGTTTTAACATATGTTTTGGGTGCTCAAAAGCACCGTGTCATTGATACGGTTCTTTTGAGTACCCACAACATATGTTTTGGTTGAAAAATACGAAAGTTATTTTTCTGGTACGCACTCTTAACTAAAGTCCTGTAAGTATGATGCTTGTTGTAATAAATATAGAATCTGACCAGCGTTTTATCATGAGTTGTAGCATATAAATTGTTATTTATTGATTAATAAATGTAGTTTATATGGGATTTGCATACTACCTTTTAAATGCAGACCTGATTATTAGGTTGAAATGTCAGAAATGACAAATTGTTATTTATAGAATAATTATGCATACATAAGCCTCCCCAGACGAATCTGGGCTCAGTTGTCATTCTGCTAGCTAGCTGTTGCAGGACCATGATTTAGATACCAACCACCAACCCCTTACACCACCTCTATTCAACATTTAGAAAGAAACAACCCAGATACTTGCTTACTATGTACATGATCAGGAAATAGAGGGAGGCTGTACAGGTTCTTCTAAGTCTGCACTTGTCAAAATGCCACATTGTTGGAAATCACATGTCGTGGCTCAAATCTGAAATCAACTTATTTCCTCCACAGTACAAAGCGGGACCCAGAGTCGTGCTATGACTTGCCTGCTTGTACTTCCCTCCAGTTAGGTGTCGCTTATGGCCGGACCATGTCAATCACAGAAGTTTGTGGCCATCACCCTGTCTCGCAGGCTCATACTCCGAAATATTACTCCACTAAATGTTAGGGCACACCCAGTCTGGCGACCTTGGTGGCATTACTGTATCAGTCAGCAGTCTTTACAGATTTTCGTGGTTATGCAGGTCCAACTTAGTGCAGGGTCAAAGTCAGCTGGAATCATGTTTAGTGATATGTTATATGTCAGGCTGCATTTTTATTATTTTCTGCGCAGCGCTGGGCATAAAGGCTTCTAAGTACCAGTATCTGGTACCAGTGAAATGCATTTAAGACCCCCCCCCTCCCCCCCCCCCCCCCCCGGTGGCTTAGGCTGCGGTTCTGTTGTTGTTGACTTTTTGTTTATTGTTAATCCAATTGTGGAAGGCTGTAACTGTTCTACGTTTTGTTCGTTACTTTATGCCCATTCTAGTTTTGCAATCATCTTGATTGGGAAAAGAGAGCTGGTTGTTTGCTTGATTGGTCTTCCTGGTGTCTCGTGGTGGTTGTGTGGCTCTTCCTCGCGGTGTCATGGGTTAGTCTGCGGTTTGTGATTGTGGTATTTCCTGATCACACTCACTATTTTCTAACCATATTAGCTGTGCCAAAATTGCTGTCATTCATAGCTGGGTTGGTTCTTCATGGTCAAAGTTATATTGTTAAGTAGAATGATTCTTGTTGTAATAAATATAGAATCTGACCAGAGTTTTATCACGAGTTATAGCATATTAAGAACATCTAAACTTGTGTGATAAGCTATTGAACCAATTAATGAGAATTAAAAACACTTAAACTTATATGCTAAGCTATTAAACCAATTAATGATAATTATGAAAACCTGAATTTATGTGATAAGCTATTGAACCAATTAATGAGAATTAAGAACACCTTAACCTATGTGATAAGCTATTGAATCAATTAATGATAATTAAAAAACACCTAAACCTATGTGCTAAGCTATTGAACCAATTAATGAGAATTAAGAACACCTAAACTTATGTGATAAGCTATTTAACCTATTGATGAGAATTAAGAACACCTAAACTTATGTGATACGCTATTGAACCAATTAATGAGAATTATGAACACCTAAATTTATTTGATAAGCTATTTAACCTATTTATGAGAATTAAGAACACCTTAACTTATGTGATAAGCTATTTAACCAATTAAAGAGAATTAAGAACACCTAAACTTATTTGATAAGCTATTTAACCAATTCATGAGAATTATGAACACCCCAACTTATGTGATAAGCTATTTAGCCTATTAATGAGAATTAAAAACACCCAAACTTATGTGATAAGCTATTTAACCAATTAATGAGAATCAAGAATACCCCAATTTATGTGATAAGCTATTGAACCTATTAAGCTATTGAACCTATTAATGAGAATTAAGAACACCTAAACTTAGTTTTAAGCTATTTAACCTATTAATGAGAATTAAGAACATCTAATATTATGTGATAAGCTATTTAACCAATTTATGAGAATTAAGAACACCTAAACTTATGTGATAGCTAAATGTGATAAGCTATTAAACCTATCAATGAGAATTAAGAAAACCTAAACGAAGGTGATAAGCTATGGTATCAGTGAATGCGAAAACATTATATGATAAGCTATAGTAAAATTAAGTGAGAATTAAGAAGATGTAAACTTTTATGATATTAAATTATTCTGTAACAGAACCAACGCCTTAAAAGGAACCCTTCAGAAATAAGAGAACCTATAATAGAAAACTTCGTAAAGCAATTCTAAAGCAGGCAGTTGGTTTGAGATTTATTTTACAACAGGCCATACTTGAGCCAGTGTTTATAATGGTTTGGTTTATTAACACTTTAGCTGCCAAACGCGACTGAAGACGAATTTACCGTTCACCGCAAAAAGCGACTACAGTCGAAAGGGGTACGTGCATTAAGAGGCTATTTTGGCCTCGCTATGAGGTCAAAAAATAAAAGTTGCTCTTCACAAGTTTCTTCTTATTAGTTTATTAGAACAATAGCCAAAGTGTAAAAGTTTGGCATTGATTTGACTTTTACGTTGCTATGGTAACAAAAATGGCCGCCAAAATAGGCTGAAAATTACCATTTTGGAGCAAATTTGAGACATTTAACAGAGGAATTAATATAGACGCGTAATGCTCCTTAAATATGATTCGATTCTCGAATTGTGGCGGACTTTCTTACCACAGCGAGAGAAAAAACTGCAATACGCACTTTGCAGTATTGTCTCTGGAGATCGAGTTTGTCTGAACAAACAGTGCAAATGGCGAATAAATGCTACATCCAAGAAGAATCAAAATGGCTTACTAAAACCTACCAAGCAGAATCGAAAAAACAAAACAAAAAAAAAATTGAATGAACTAATCAACTAGGATTCAAGAGACCCCAGCCTTGCTAAATCTTACCAGACTGAACAACAACCCCCAACCCCTCATAAAAAAGTTTCTGCATGGCTTGTCCCATATGACAATTTGACAAAGTACTGTTTTCGATCAGGTGAAGGCGTTTAAGTGTTTCCTGTGTTTAGCGATGTACTGATAAAAAGGGTGGTTCAATAAGTTCATGGTCATCATGTTGGCGATATTATCAGACGAAAAGTAAAGCCCACTTGGATGGCTTATATAGACTTAACGAGCATTTTATCGCCTTTCTGCAACGCGTTTAATAAATTCGACAATACATGAGTACGTCAGTTTAGAGTCCGAGGCTATTTATCATATGATATATTAGTTGGAATTAAAAGTCAAGAAGTTGGACGCCTAGATTTAAGTTGTCAGCTAATCATATCCCTTATTAATCGTCCCTCTTCTCGGATGCTGGCTTTGTTGAACATCATTTTGACTGCTATTCTATCCACTTGTCTTTGCTGCAGCAAGGAGTGTGTGAAATGTTGGATATAACAGAGCTGTTTCTGTTGACATCATATAGAAATAATGGATATTAAAGAGGATTAACAACTAAAACAAAACGGTAAGTTAAAAAAAGAGAGAATCTTCAATGCAGATACTTATTTTATTGTTCATTTACTAGTATTCAATATACAGAAATAAAAATTAGTGTCAGTTTTAAAAAATCTAAATTGCATTGTAACTGTGGCAACAGAGCTATATCCATGGATATGGCATGCATATACTGGCATAGTTCTGAGTGAAATCACGTAGAAAGACAAAACAACACCAAACGGCCAATTAAACGTTCTTGGTAGTGCCTTCTCAGTAAGTAAATAAAAGCTAGAAGCGCCCACCAGCGATATGCAAATCGAATGGCGTTTCGCTAGTGGGCCTATGTCGACCACAGTTTGCATGCTGGCTGGGTTCGTTCTGGGATAACATATTCATCAGTTAGTGATTAGTACGATTATCAGTCAATTTGTATTGGCTTGCAACCACGTCACTGGTTATCCCTGATTGAGTGCGTTGGCTAATCAAGGTTTCCATAATCATTATACAGTACATATGGTTATCCAGAAAGTAAAACATATTTGTTTACAAGCTACCAACATTGAGGAAAAAAATACAACTTCTTAAAGCTAACGATTTGCGTAGTAAAACTTTGAGTTATCAGCTTTATTAACCCTTGTTCAGCTTTATTAACCCTTGTTCTGCTGAATCCGGATATACCATCTTTAGAAAACAGCGAAGATCCAGATCAGCTGGACGAAGCCATCTCATCTGATCAGGATCTGCACTATTTCCCATGCAGCCTTAGAATTCACTGCATTAGCTGAAATCTCGCAAATGAATTGGCAGGAAAGTCATATTACTATATATAGCATGACAAGGGTTAAATTATGAAATATATTAAAATCATCAATTCAGACAATCCAAAGAGAAAACGCAATGTGGATTTCTTTTTATTTCCCATGTCAAACAATGCAATATTGATATAAAGCAATAATATTGATAATTTATAATCAGTTTTATGGAAATGAGGTATTTTAAGAGCCTGTGGCGACGCACAGTCCATTACCTGTCGTAAACTCACCACCTTGTCGTGTGATAATAGCACATAATTCACTGACACTGATGCATAATTTACTAATTGTGAACAAAGAATAATAAGAGAAAGAGAAATGCAAGTGATATGATAACAACAGTGGGCGCAGCGTATTTCTTTTTTCGACCCATTTTATTTAAGATTTTTAGCAAAGCATGGCTCTATATATATAACAGAACAAAACTTTTATTTTGCAGTTGAACTCAGGCCACACGCAGGTGGCATATGAGATTAAACATTACATATGTCAAAAGTAAAATAACCTTAATTTATTTAAATTGTGCATGCTGTGAGGACTGTAGGCCGATTTAGTTATTTCAGCTGTTAACAGTATGTGGAGATAAGGGCTGTTATAAAAGGAGCAGGCTGATCAGGGTTCATACTTGCGTCCATGATAAAATTAGTCTGGAATGCAAATATTCACAGGATAAGGGTAAACAGTATTTAAATCAGGGTAAACAGTAGATCTATTTAATAAAAAACATTATCACCAAAAGCTGTCATTGTATTGCAATTGTGTTGTGTTGTGTGACTCGCTATCCTGTATGTAGTGTATTTGTTTATATATGCTCATGGGCCATTATGGCTTATTTATCTATCTATCTGAAGCCGTCGTCGCCTGGATACTGTTGTCATTGTCCTGCTGATTTTATATATGCTGATTTTATATACTTATCAGATCAGCTAAACTTACTAACCCTAGTCGTAACCCTAACCCACAGGGCTACATCGATTTCAATGTAAATTTCAAAATTTATGTATTGTTACATAACAAATATCAGCCCGCCTAGCTCAGTCGGTAGAGCATCAGACTTTTAAGCTGTATTACACCTCTGAAATCTGAGGGTCGTGGGTTCGAGTCCCCCGGTGGGCGAATACCTTTTTTTTTTCAATTATTGCCTCATTCCATGACTGTCGTTTTACACCAAAATTACTATGTTCAAAATTGCCTATTACCAATATTTTCTACCAAAATACAATTTTCTACCAAAATACAATGACTAAAATTGCCTATATCCGCTTTTAGTCAATATTAAAATGCATATAGGATACCGTCTACAACCGCACGGCGAACGTATATTTAAGTAGATTTTATCAGTAACGTACATAATGAATTTCCAAGCACTTCTGAAATGATTGTGCAATTTCGAACATTGTATTTTTTGTAGAAAAAAAATCTGCATGAGAAAACTAGAAATTGTGTTAATGAAACACTGTGCCCCCAACCATATACTTGTCCATAAGGATGATCTCACCAGGTAATCTACTCACCATCTTTTATCAGCTGACCAAATCTGAGGCTACTAACTGTAATGGTTTTTGAGAGATTTATATTTGTTTCGAGTTTTCTATGTGCAAATTTGCCACGGGCAATTTCTCGAAAAAAAAAATTAACTTTTTCTTAAATTTTCACCAGGTAATCTACTCATTATCCTCTATCAGCTCAACCTGAGCTGCCCAAGTTTGAAACTCGTAGCTGTAATAGTTCTTCCTATGTCCAAATTATCAAAGGGCAATAACTCTAAAATTAATAACTTTTTTTTATTTTTCACCAGGTAATCTACTCATTATCGTCACTCTGCTAACTTTGAAACTCCTTGCTGTAATACTTTTTTGAGATATCTAGCTGTCCAAATTTTCAAAATTTCACCAGGTAATCTACTAATTATCTTCTATCTGCTGACTGGTTTTGAAGCTCCTAGCTGTTACATTTTTTTGAGATATCTTGATTACAAAATTAAATTGGCAAAGGGCAATATCCTGTAAAAATGCAAAGGGCAATAACTAAAAAAAACCTTTTTCTAAAATCTACTCATTATCGTCACTCTGCTAAGTTTGAAACTCCTAGCTGTAATACTCTTTGAGATATCGAGATGTCCAAATTTTCAAAGAGCAATAACTCAAAAAATAACTTTAAAAAAAAAAAAAATCACCAGGTAATCTACTAATTATCTTCTATCTGCTGACTAGTTTTGAAGCTCCTAGCTGTTATACTTTTTGAGATATCTTGATTACAAAATTAAATTTGCAAAGGGCAATAACCTGTAAAAAATGCAAAAGGCAATACCTAAAAAAATAAAATAACTTTTTCTTATATTTTCACCAGGTAATCTGCTCATTATCCTCTATCAGCTTTCCAAGTTTGAAGCTCCTAGCTGTAATACTTTTTGAGACATCAAGCTTTCTAATAACTCAAAAAAATAAAATAACTTTTTTTAAATTTTCACCAGGAAATCTACTTATTATCCCCTATCTGCTGACTAGGTTTGAAGCTCCGAGCTGTTTCACTTTTTTAGATATCTTGGTTACACAATTAAACTTGCAAAGGGCAATAACCTGTAAAAATGCAAAGGGCAATAACTAAAAAAAAATTTTTCTTAAATTTTCACCAGGTAATCTACTCATGATCCTCTATCAGCTGTCCAAGTTTGAAGCGCTTAGCTGTAATACTTTTTGACATATAAAGCTTTCTATGTCCAAATTTCAAAGGGCAATAACTTAACACAGTGGCACCAACTCTTTATTAACTAAACACATTTTTAATAACTTTTTTTGCGATTCTGTAAGAAGCGATATATTTTGCTATTCTGTAAGAAGCGATATGTTCCCTAATTCAGTAATTGTATATCTTTAAATATTATAAACATTAATAGAAGAGAACTCTACAACCACGCAACTACCAGGTTAGCAACATAGTAGTTCTTTAAATCGAATTTGACGACAGAGCTAGCTGTCATGTAAAAATGCACAATTTGTTGTATAGTGACCGGTATTTCAACATTGATTAGCAGCAAAGAGCCTGCTATTTTTTTCTCACAGGCCCTAGTGCAGGCCTTGAGGTTTTAAAACTTGAGTACCGTGAGTCTAAGACTCAAAATAAAGCGCAATGATTGACTGCTTGCGGACAAGTGTCCGCAAGCAGCCAATCATTGCTCTTTGTTTTGAGTTTGAGACTATTTAAGTGTTATAACCTCGAGGTCAGGGGTATCTAATAAAGTAATTATTGACTCTCTTTTTTCATTTTTCCAGTAGCACATGTTGTCTGTACCAACAACATAATGTTCAATGGATTTTTACCGTAAACTTCAAATTATTTTTTAATTGTTTTAGTGAAATTAACATGGTTTTAGTGAAATAAACATGGTGGAAATAACACGTTTTTCATGTGCAGTAGTTTACTGACAACTTATTTTGTGACGTTTCAATGACATGAAATGCTAACCTGTTAGTTGCGCGGTTAGTAATTGTGCCATTGGAAGTGGTCCATGTTGTACGAAGATTACCGATTTTTTACGGAAACAACTTGGGCCCGTAGAGCCATTTTCGCGTATCTAAAGTTGTGGCTGTAGTGTCGCTGTTGTGAGGACACTCAAATCTTAAGTAAAGAAAGAACTACTTCCATGTCAAAGATGAACAAGAGTTTTTAGTCCTATCGATTTTACGTCTTCGCCAGGCGCCTGCTAACAGAACCTCGTAATTTCTGACTATTAGTAGAATCAGTATATTTCCAACGGTGGTATCGTAGCGTAGTTGTGCTTTTGCTGGTTTTCAGTGAAGGGAAATTGATCCCATATGGCATTAATCTCACAGAAATTCAATTTTGTGAGAAATTCAATTTCTGTGTTGGAAAGCTATGTTGTTAAATAATAAATGAAACAGATGTATAAATAATGATTGATAATTTAAGGATTTAAGCTAGATCTAGATATTTTGGAAGTTGAATTTAAGCTTTTCTGTGGAAGTGCAACAAAGTGGGCCAACTTAAAATACAAATGACGAAAGAAACAATGAAACAAAAGTGGAACCAATAAGTTGGAAAGGCTGAGTATTTTCTTACTCAGGCAAAGCAAGAGAAAAAGTAAGTCTACTTCAATCTGTAGTTTTATTCAAAATAGTTTTGTCTCTAGATCGAATCCCTTTTTGTCAACTTTTTTCACTGTTTTGTAAAATTAGCCTTGACATTATATTATGACCTATTAGTGTGCGATATGGAGATTAGCTATAATAATTGCTAACAGCTGGGATATGGAGATTATGATTGGTGAAGAATCTAAACAAACGATTAACTTGGCCGGAGTTTTCCTGCAACACTCCTGTTTTATAAATTTAATAAATAAAATGTCCACATTGGAAACGAGGTCATCATACCCATACTATTTGGTAAGATCTTAATTTAAAAAAAACGGCCACTTTTAAAATATAAACAAAATTAGAGATTGGCTTTGTAACCAAGTTGGACTCAAATCAGTCCACTCTGCTACAGAATGCTATGCAAGATTAGTAATATATATATATATATATATATATATATATATATATATATATATATATATATATATATATATATATATATATATATGTGTGTGTGTGTGTGTGTGTGTGTGTGTGTGTTATCGAACACGAATTACATGTATGTAGCTCAGACTGCAAGCAATTTGATGATAGCAAAGGCACCAAACAGTTTCCCCCATATTTCTGACCAAAAACGTACATTTGTACATATGTATGTTTTGGGTAAATTAAATAGCGCTCTTATGAGCCATGTGCGACTACAGACTAGCTACAATCTAGAAAATTCGGATGAAGCATATTTAGACATTATGCGCAAATCAGACTGTCTAGATGCACAGGCTGGTCTGTGTCTGTTATCGCATACAACAAAAACACGTTTTCTCACCATTTGGCCTATACGGTGGATTTATTTTGAATGCTATACGCTGTTAATGGATTCAGAATCCTTTGTGTATTCAACTGTAGCCAAACACCCTACTCCTCTTTCATGCACTGGTGGATCGGAGTGTATCCGATTTCTTTGTTGTAGAACCTTCAGTCAGAGTCATTAAAGATTCAAGTCAGGTTCTTGAGATTGTGTTATTTGTGTTATTCAAGCAGTAATATTCAGACACGTGCCACAAACATTGTAACACGTTTCAGATTCAATTTCAGACCATCAGTCGATTTTAATCTTTGATCTCTATACATTTTGAGGAAACAAATGTCTGTATGATTGAATAAATTGATGGACAACTAATTTTAAGATATAGTCCCGGTTTCAGTGAGTAAATTTTATATTTTGCCATGGTAAATTGAAGGATAAATGCGAGTTACTGTATGGTTTGCGTCTGTACGGGAAGATAATCCACTAGAGTTAGCAAGTGTATTATCCCCCGTACATACGCAGAAACCATGCAATAACTTTCTTATTGCACCAGCATGCATTTATTTTCACTTTGTACGTTGTGGATATTTTATGTTAAAACATTGGAATATCAGTAAAAGGTGCAATAACTTAATTACTTTATAATATGGTCCCGGTTTCAGTAGATTTGATACATATAAAGGTTATTGCAGGGGCGGATCCAGGATTTCTGGAAAGAGGGTTCGTATGTATAACTAGAGGACCTGAAGGTCCTGAGGCGCTCACCTGACCTCTTTAATAATGTTAAAATAGGCCAAGGTCAACAAACATATTTTGTTTTTACCATATATGGGGGTTGCAGCCATTTTGGTAACATGTGGCAGTCCAAATGAGTGGCATTGGATAAAAGGTCACAGGTCAGCTTGACATTTGGTACTTATATAAAGCCATTGTCTCATAAGGTTTAACATTTCTCGAAAGTATTGTGATTTCGGCTTAAACAGTTATAGAAAAATGAACATTTCAAGATTTTTCCCATATAAATGCATTATGAATCAAATTTGTCCTTGCCATAAAGTAGGTCAAGTTAGATTCATCATTTGTGCAAACCTGGAAGAGATTACATCCCCAATGCTACATACCAAGTCCCAAGGCCATTGACCTTTTGTTCTAGAGAATAAGATATTTAAAGGGTTTTTACCCTATATGGGTGTGGTGGCCATGATCTTTGAAACTTATTTATAGCCATTGTCTCATTAGGTTTAACATATCAAGTGAGAATAATGACTTTGTCTTCAACAGTATTAAAAAAAATCAACTTTTCCAAAAATTTCACAATTAAATGCAATAGGAAGCAAATTTGACCTTGACATTAAGTCGGCCAAGGTCAACCTAGAATCATCATTTGAACAAACATAGTGGGCCCTACATCCCCAATGCTACATACCAAGTCCCAAAGTCATCGGACTTCTGGTTCCGGAGAGGATTATTTTAAAGGGTTTTTACCATATATGGGCATGGCTGCCATCTTGGTCATGTGACCATAATATTTTGCATACATTTTGGCTAACTTATCATAAGGAGTATTCATATGAAATTTGAGTTTAATTGGGCCAATGGTTTGTGAGAAAACTGTTTTAATATATTGATGGGACTCAAATATGAGCGACCTAAGCTGAAAGGTCAAAGGTCAACCTTGATTTTTGGAACTTATTTATAGCCATTGTCTCATTAGGTTAACATATCAAGTGAAAATAATGACTAAGGCTTCCACCGTTTTAAAAAAATCAACTTTTCAGAAATTTTCCCATTTAAATGCATTAGGAAGCAAATTTGACCTTGTCGGTCGGTCGGTCAAGGTCAACCTAGAATCATCATTTGAACAAACTTAGTAGGCCCCACATCCCCAATGCTACATACAAAGTCCCAAGGTCATCGGCCTTCTGGTTCTGGAGTAGAAGATTTTTAAAGGGTTTTTACCATATATGGGCGTGGCGGCCATCTTTGTCATGTGACCATATATTTTGCATGCATTTTAGCTAACTTATCATAACGAGTCTTCACATGAAATTTGAGTTCAATTGGACTAATGGTTTGTGAGAAAACTATGTTTTAATATATTGATGGGACTCTAATATGAGCGACCTAAGCTGAAAGGTCAAAGGTCAACCTTGACATTTGGAACTTATTTATAGCCATTTTCTCATTAGGCTGAATATATCAAGTGAGAATAATGACTAAGGCTCAAACAGTTTTTAAAAAAATCAACTTTTCAGAAATTTTCCCATTTAAATGCATTAGGAAGCAAACTTGACGTTAAGTAGGTTAAAGGTCAACCTAGGATCATTATTTGAACAAACTTGGTAGGCCCTACAACCCAAATGCTACATACCAAGTCCCAAGGTCATCGGCCTTCTGGTTCTGGAGAAGAAGATTTTTAAAGGGTTTTTACCATATATGGGCGTGGCGGCATCTTGGTCATGTGACCAAGACCATTTGAACAAACTTTCGTTCCCGCGTCCTAATGAGTGTCCATATGAAATTTGAGTTTAATTGGCCCAGTGGTTTCAGAGGAGAAGATGTTTGAAATTGTGGACGGGCGGACGGACGGCGGAGTGACTGGTATACTATTAGCTCACCCATGAGCCTTCGGCTCAGGTGAGCTAAAAAGTAGTGTGTGGGTGGTGGGAGTTCGCTTTGCTGATTTGTCTCATTTTTCTTAAATATCCCACGAAAATGAAATAATTTGGTCTCATTTCTTTCATAGGATATTTAAAAACAGGCGGTATGGAGTGGGGTTCGAGTGGTCATATAGCATACGAGTTTATAATTGTATGGTGGACATCATTTAATAGTGCTGGGCACCCCAACCAAAAGAAAAAAAAATGAAATTAAGTTCTTCAATGTAATTCATGTGCACAGCAAGTTACTCAAAGAAAGTGGGATAAGGTCCAGATAGTAAGAATTTCTGTGCATATGATCATAATTATATCAGAAGTCTATGGCCTTGTTAATATGTAATCACTGTTGGCGCCTTTTCAGCATCATGCTTCTCACTAATCAGCTATTAGTGAACCCTGATAGTGAAAAAATCGACTGTCTTTGCCCAGTAAGCACGTACAATCGGCCCGCCAGTTAAACGCCATCCATATGGCGTTTCGCTGACGGGGCGACGTTTCGCTGACGGGGCGATGGTGGCCCGAGATTGGATGCTGGCTGGGTGACTATTGGAACAGCGAACTTAATCCATTTAAGCCCAACAGACTTTTCAACTCTTATCAATTGGAGCAGTCTATTTCTGTTTTGAGGGTTGTTTGGCATTTTTATTCAAATTTAAATAGATCATTGTGTAAGCTAACACTGCAGAAGAACGCGGCGTCTGATCGGATCTGCACTGTTTGTATATGTACTACAAAAAGGCGCTATGATTTTATGGGTTAGACGGCAGTGATTCATTTACAATTTTGGGTTTATGAGTCCTGGGACTCGCTGTTACCCATATCAATGAGTCCAGCTGCAAACTTATGAGTCCAGAACCATATTTTAATGACAAGTCTGCAATACTATTGCATCCTGGGACTCGCTGAAATTAAAACTTTGCATCCCAGAGACAAAATTATGCGTAAAAGATGCAGGATGCGCAGGTAACAAAATCACTGAAACGGCAAGGCCTTAATTTGATGCAAAGATTGGGGATATGATAGAGAATTAGTGGGTCAAGACAAGTTTCCCCAAATCATGCCACTGGTAAAAATCATCGTACAGGATTTGGTGGCCACAATAAAATGAGCTGGCTATTCATGTTTGACCTATCTGGTCAGAGCCTTTGCAGATACAAGAATCTGGGCCCATCAAGGACATACAAAACGTGTTGTACGTGAAAAAGGAGAAATCCAAATCAGAGCTCTGTCAGACTGTGGTAAATAAATGCAATCAAATTTAGGTCAGCGTCACAGAACTTGGACATGGGCAAACAGTGCAGACCCGATGAGACGCCGCATCATGCATCTTCACTGTTCGCTTGAAAACAATCAAATTATGTGATGAACATAACTTATACGATTTGACATCTCTATAGTGTTTTTGATAAGTCTAGAAGAATCCTCTTAATATGCTATTTTAAGGCCATGGCATCATTTTCTATTTTAGACAACATAGAAAATAATCAAGAAAAAATAGTTAAGTTTTGAATATTTTTGAAAATATTATGGAAAATGAAGCATCTGCTCCAAAAGAGCAAATGCTCCATTTTCCATAATATTTTCAAAAACATGATATATCAAAGGCGTCAAAAGGCATTATTATGGAGTTAAGGGTTAAAATGCTTAATCTATGATGATATGTGCAAGGGAAAAGCATAATATGAAAGGAAGTTGGCAAGGGGACCACATGAAGGCATAATTTCTCCTGGTACGTTCCAATTGTGCAGCCAATAGTAGATGCCATAACATTTATAGTAAATACCATAGTCTCGCTTACATTCGTATTTTGGAACCTGTTAACCAGAACTTTTCCCAGCACTCTGTTGTTGATTTATTGTTTATTGTTGCTCCCATTGTTTGTGGAGGCTTGTTTTGAAATACAATACTTTGTGTCCCTTTTAGTTTTGCCATTATCTCGCTGAGGAAGAGAGAGCCGGTTGCTTAACTTTGTGTCCTTGCTGTCGTGTAGCTGTTTTTATTCTGTGTCTTTTCCTCACGTTGTCATGGGTTGGTCTTTAGTCTGTGATTTAGGCATTTTCTTGCTTTCTGTATAAAAGGACAAAATACTTTAATTAAAGCAGTTTAAACAATCTGTTGTACTTGCAATACTAAAGTGGCGCGTTAACATGATCAGGATGCATTTACGTAAGTATGGATTAATCACCTGTGTGTTGCCATTAAAGTCAATAACGTTAGTCCAGTTATACATGTTTAATTTTTTTGAAAAGTAATATGGCACAACAGGTTGGTTTCATTGAAGTAACATTATCGCTGAGAATCATATTTTGTGCGCTGTGTTTATTAGGGCCGGTTGATTTGAAATACTTGTGGAAAATGCACTACAATATATACGACCTGTATCGGAACAGCAAAGTAAACACAGCGTACGAAATCGACTGGTAGATCTGTTATCGGTTTAAACAGCGCACGGAATCTTAGCCGTTAAAAAAAAGCTATCATTGGCAACTTCGTACATAGTATTTTAATGCTAAGAAAAATCGCAATGTTGGCGGGAAAGTATAATCTAGATGCGGAAGAGAGGTGTGGGGTGCTTCAATTAGATGAGTTGGTACAGACGTGCGACCGGAATGGTCCCCTTTTTACATGCTGGCAGATAGATCTATATCAATAATGGGTTTGATTTTTGTCGTCAAAATGCTCACCAAGTTCAAAATTTGACTTCTGAGGCAAAGCAGATATACTTGCTTGGACCCAATAAACACGGACTGGTCACTTACATACAGGTTAATGTATATATTGGAAATACGTTGTCGTGGCTCGACGGTGGCTGAGCTTTCAAACTGACGTATGTTGAAGATTAAATAATCATATCTACTTTATTATTCTGCATAGCTTTGAATTTCCTTCAAAAAGCAATGGTTCAATATACTATCTTTTAATGGAAAGTTTATCCGTCTTTATGAACAACAGCAAGAAACCTAGGTACCCTTTTAAGCTATTTTTGGCACGTTTAGCCGCAAATCGTCAGAAATCAACATAAAAAGATGAGAAAACTTCAATTCTTTTTTTATTGTAACTCGTAATACAGCTATTGTAACTCGTAATACAGCTTCATATACCTGGTGAACCTCTTATAATCTCGTGTATGTTCAGAACCAATTTTATTGGCTGTAGTATTTTGAAATAACACTAAAATAAAGCCTCGACAACATAACTTTGTATTTCAGTCAGTGACCAGTCCGTTTATACTGGGTCCGAGATACTTGTAATGTGCTTTGATTTACATGTATCAATGGGCACGAAATTACATGTATATCCTAAAATATATGAAACGGCCCTAATTTTGGGATAACTTAAAATTTCAGACGCACGTCTGTACCTAAGTTCTTGGTAAGTACCCCCCCCCCCCGCCACCCCACCACCATCACAACAGAGCGTATAATATACCAAATATGAAACCTGCTCAAGGAAAATAGTAAATCGTCCCGACATGACTGCAAAATAGGTGAATGGGACGTAAAGCATCGACAAAAAACAGCAATGTGGCTGCGTGTCACCAGCCTAGGCATCAGCTCAGTCAGTTTTCGCTCTTCGCATGAAAAAAGCAAGGTTTCATGCTGATCAGAGTTGAAAATGTCCATATGCTCGCAATATGTTTTTACTCGAAATACATGACACCTTTCACCATATACACGATTCCATTTATTCTACATTCTAAGAATTCCCGAGTTACTGGGAGCTACTCTAAGGTATGAGCCCACCCGGGAGAAAACATAATGAAAGAAGATTTTGGCTCGGGGTTATAAAACTATTTTTTCATGCTCAACGTAACTGAGCATGGAATTTCAACTGCCCTTAAAAGCTAAAATGCTGAAAAATAAGACTTGTCTTGCTTTCAAGCTCTCATATGCTTTTTTTTCATGCCTATAAATGTGAAAGTGCCAACAATTCAATTTTAGCACATATGAGCATGATAAATGTTATGCTCAGTCGAGTTGAGTATGAAAGGAACCTCGAAGCCAGATCAGCCCAGCACTGAGATGAACAGGGAGTTGGAACCTTCAGTTGGAAAAAATAAGCGTTAACGTTACACCAAATTTGGTCGCAGTTGATCTTCCACTGGTCTTGTTGTCACCTTTCATCTGCTTTCAAAAAAACAATGTCTGTTCGATTGTTTTGGTCCGGAGAGTAACTGCAACAATAACTGGTAGAAATGTTTAACATTTATCTCGGGAGAAATGTTCACCTAACGTTGTTTTAGTTGGAAAGTAAGTGTAAGTTTACACAAATGAGTCACTATATGCAAAAGAATAATCCGGACAGGCCTGATAGGTTCACCGTTGGATCTCAGATATACAGTTAAAGGGAAACACGGCATACTGATAGATGGACTTTCAAACACAGAGATAATCAGGCAAAGAATTTTGCTAAAATTTGATTAAAATCTGTCAAGAAATCAAAGTTATTGCATTTGAATGTGCAAATAACTTCCTCATGGAGGCCGCCATATGTGTAAGCTTGTGACACCCTGCAGCACTGATTAAATTTGCAAAAATCAGATTTGAAAGAGCATATTCATCACATTTTGATTTATATGAATACAATACAGCACATAAAGAATCAGATATAATAGAAACCGAATGTTTTTAAATTGAAAGAAAAATATTTTCATCTTGATAAAATTTGATACATCTCAATATATTTCAAAATGGTGGCATTTGTGGACCAGAAACCCCTAAACGGGTTCTTTGGCAAACAGTGAAGACCCAGATGAGGCATTTCATGAGAGTCTGCACTGCTTGCTTAGACAAAATCGATCTCCAGAAAATCGATTTAAATCATATTTCTTTGATCCCTCAGTATACACAATGACCATCCTGACTTAATATTATGTGGCTTCATGAATGGGAAGCAAAAAAACTTCTTCATTTGTCGGTATTTTAGTCTTTATGAGCAGTTTAAATTTCGTGCTCAGCTGAGTTGAGCATGAAAAAAGTTTTATAACCTCGTGGCCAGTCGGCGTCTGCGTATTCTAAGGCTAATCTACGGTCTTGTTATGCGATGATGATGTTTTATCCATTATTTTTCTGTAAAATCTGACATTAAACTCGCATAATTCAGATGATAAATCCGACAAGATATATTTTGTGGCGTTTTCTCCTGGGATCCTGAAACCTATGACATTTTAGAAAACGACAATGCCATAATCACATGCAAATTAGCCGGTATTATACTTGGATTTGACAGCAGTTACGATTCCCAAATGGCTGCATAAATGGTAGCGATAAATTATTGAGAAAATAACAGTTTCATCTTTCATGCACGGCTGAAGATGTGCATATGGGACTTCTGAGGCGTCCAAGCGAATGCATGCGCGGATCCAGAGGGGGGGGGGGCAGGTGGTCCAGACCCCACCCCTTCTGAAAACACACAAAAACTAGTATAGGGGTTCTTAGCAATACTCTGAAAATCACAAAGCTACCAAGCCAGCATTCAATGTTAGGCCATCAACGGCCCGCCAGCGAGACCCCATTTCAATGGCGTTTCGCTGGTGGGCCAATGATGGCCCGCTTATAGTGGTATTTGGATCCTCCCTCCCCTCATCAACTAAAGAAAAGAAAAAAAACGTTGTCAAAGTTTGACCCCTCTGACAAAACTTTCTCGATCCGCGCATGGAATGCTCAGCTTCAGACGAGCCTGCGTTTCCACGCAGTTTCGCCAGAGCCGTCTATGTTCGCAAGCACAGGTAAAGGCTAGAGTCTAAATATTATACTGAACAAAAGTGAAAACGCTACACTTGAATTGTTTGCCATTTATATACAAAATGATGCAAGCCAGTAAAACAAATGAAAGTGTATCTGATTCTTCAAAGACGTGGTTATGCATAACAATATAAGTTTTACGGATATTATCATGGGGAAATACAATGAAGTCATTTAAATGTGACAGGGGTCCAATTTTTCAGGTTGCCAATTTGAACAGAAAGCTCACACGGTTTAAACCTTCAGAAATCCACTACCAACCAGATTTTACTGCACGAAACGGTAGTCTAGACATGTGACAACCAGAAATGTGAAGGACTTATCACAAGTGTGTTTTGATCGTTTAGAAAAGCAACCTTAAAAAGCGGGTTTTCGCACCAAATTGCTTAGCTTGAAATTTTAACACTGAAATCTCCATAGGAAAATCAATGTGTTATTGCATCTTAGTCTGAGGACATCACTAGTCGAGAAATGATTGGAACAATGCACTGATAGGTCTCCCTGATTTAACAAAAGAAAATTATCAAAAATCGTGATAAATCGAAGATTACCAAATTTTAATATTCCCTATTTGTTCTTGTCAAAGGGAGATAATTTACACATTTTTACAAATTTGATGAATTCGAAATTGATTTCTGAGCTTGTTTCAAGTGATTAGACAGTTTTCTTGTGTTTTTATGCTACACAATTATGACCAATTCAGATAAGCATAACAATCTTTTTTTGCGCATGCGCAATTGCTAAATTCAGCAAATAGAGCTGAAAGCACAAAAAGGAACATAACTTAGACACTAAAAGAGACAAATTGATGAAGTTTCGACGAATCGTTTGCTGGATGTCTGGGAATCATTGTTAAGCTTTAGTAAATACGTTTTGTCCAACACTTTTTCACAAAATGTAAAATATTGTAGTGTAGCGTTTTCACTTTTGTTCAGTATATTTATTATTTCGTGGTGCGGGCTGTATGTTGTGGAAGACAATCAACTCTTTGTATAAAAGTGGCAACGTTTATTGTCTTGTGATACCCTTTGCAAACAGTTAAGATTCAGGTCAGGCTTGATCTGTATCCTTCCTATTTGACACTCTGATGGTAATCGTATTACCCATTTCTTTTTTCTATGTTGAAATACATGAAGTTAATTTTGTAAAGAGATCAACAGATGATGAAAATGCATACAAAATTACCTAGGATGCAAAGAGTTAAAACACTTGTCTGTCAGACCTAGAAGACTAATAAGTCTTTGTTCTTTGAAAATAATATTTGAAGCGCAATATTCAACTCAAATAATTGGGATTTTCCCCTGTTATTCCTTATACTAAAATGATAGACCATTCCAGGACAATAACTTATTAAGATTCGACGGTTCTAATGGACATAAATGGGTTGAGAAGCAGGCACCAATAACGCAGAGCGGCTTTTTCAGACCTGTGGTTTTCTACTTTAAAAGATTGTTTTGTAATTCTGTTTTTCTTTGTTAATTCAGTCGCTATATCTGAGTTTATTTGTTTTGTCACGAAATGTTTTAAAAATGCCCACACGACGTCCGTTTTTCCCGATAAAATGAGCCTTTCCGTGAAAAAACGGACGCTATCATTTGTCCTACCGGAGGGAAATAGTTTCAGTTCTCTGGTGCATTCTTTGCTTTTGAAGGATTTAAGAACATATTTGCTTTCACTACAGCTGCTGAGTGGGACTGTGTGGCGGATGTAGAACGTCTCCCTGCCCTTCACTATAGTGAAGATGTTATTTTCTTGTCCTTTGGGATCATGGGTTTCATTGTAGAACTTGGAAACTATTAGAGAGTCACTGATGAGGCCTAAATGGCCGAAACTAGCTAGTCTGGCTCAGAAAATTTGCACACTCGAGTTTCAGTTTTCTGGTGCATTCTTTGCTTACGAAGGATAACCTATGCAAGAACATATTTGCTCTCCGTCTGTCTGTCCGCTGAAATCTGGGTCCCAAGATAACTAAAAAAAAATATTCTAGCCAGCTTGATGAAACTTGGTATGTGAACAGGTGGCAATGTGATGATTGTGCACAGATATTTTCGCAGTCGCATGAAAATTGTAGTTGCTATGGTAACGGAAATAATCAAAATGTTGCAAAAACATTTGGATCCAAACTATATCAAATTAAGCTAGCTAGATGAAACTTGGTATGTGAACAGGTGGCAATGTGCTGGTTATGCACATCATTTGTTTTTCGCTTTTGCATGAGAATTGTAGCATTAAATCACTCTAAATGTGCATGCACAGCTGTCTAATGTTAATGGTCTTGTTTTTTGTCTGTCCGCTCATATATATGTGAGAAGTATAGGTGCTTACGAGATTACACGGTGATGTATGACTACAGATACGGAAACAAATTTCAGTTGGCCAAATATAACATTTGACTGCAAAAACACAATACGCATCGCAGACATGAAAGTACCAATTTTATATCGTTTTTATGCAAAAGACTAGTTCGCCCCGGAAATGAGGATAAACACAGTCCATTATCTAAATGGCGGCTTTTCCTGACTCAAGTTTTGTCAATTATTTCGAAAAATTCAATAAACTTTCCATTTCCCCGGCGAGATGGCTGAGATTATATTGGATCCGAGGGGTTTATTACTGTCTGATTTATTTTCTCTATAAACGTTTCATTGATTCTTCAACAAAAAACTGTTTTGCTTTTTTCTGTTTGTGTTTCTGGAATTGCATGAAATAGCTATCATTTATCGTCAGCTAGATTAAGAACTAGATGGTGTCTGAGTGATCGCATTTGCCAAACCGTAATAAGTAGATTTACCTCACTGAACTCACAGGAACTAGTCACAAACCCTTAGAATAGAAAAAGAAGGCCTATATTTACTTTTATAGAGAAGGACTGTAACGGTTGTTGTGGGGGTACCCTATATGATTAATCAAAACAGTCGGTAAACTCAGCTTATATGAGCAAACTTATAGTGTCCTGGCTTCAAGAGAACCAAGTCTGTCTAACGATACCAACCTTTTGTTCTTTCGTTCAGTAAGTCCCATGAAATAATCAAGAACAGCACGGATATTAGCGTCTTCTTGAAGCTCGTTCGTTTGCACTTTCCTCTGGAGATAGTAAAAACACAGTTCAATCGTTCTTTTCTGACTTTCATCAAAGAGATGCCGATTCAAAGTGATAAGTCCTGGTTTTCAAAAGTTTTTTTTTCTTTATGCAGTCACCAAGTTCTTGAGAATTTATTCTAAATGAAAGCCAAACGGCGACTTTTTACAGAAATTACGCCAACCTTTTTCTATCCGACCTCCATGTTTTCGGAAATCCCATTCAATATAGTCCTGTGACGTCATCGACATGGTATGATTTTGCTTAAGAAATAGATCAGCTCCAACAATGAATTGTTGAGTAATAATTCACTGTTTGGAGGTCAGTTGTAAAGAAGATCAAATCACGAGCGCGCAGCGCGAGTGATTTATATTCGCACAACTGACCGACAAACAGTGAATTATTACTCAACAATTCACGCAATGGAGCTGATCTATTTCGATTCTAACACACAATAAACGACGAAAACACATTCGAAGTCTTCAGCTTCTTCCAACTTTCCGCCATTGCACTGAAGAACTCCCGCCAATATTTAGACTACGTCGCATACGTTTACATGTATTTGTAACGTCTTTCAAGCGTAAAAACGACGTTGCACCGTCTAATGCCATGAATGACGTCATTTTCCAGTGACGTCAGCTATCACACACTTTTGCAGTGAATTATCGTCCGATATATCACAGTTTGTTACCGTTGGCTCTATAGGCGAGGTGTGTTAGAATATTTTATATCAAGGGAAGTAATGCAATCTATTGAGTGTAATGATGCAAACTGAAGCACTCCGAAAATGCACCACGTCAATATGGGGATTTTCCCAACGGATTTTGCCTTTTCCATGTGACGTATTTGTAACCTCGGCTTAGCATTAACCAATCAGTGATCGCGAAATTTTCAGAGCTGAACTTTTGCAAACATGGAGTGCAGGTAGAAAAGGTCGGCGTAATTTCTTTAAAAAAGTCGCCGATTGGCTTTCATTTGGAATAAATTCTCAATATTTTGACGACTGCATGTAGAAAAAAGTTATTGAAAACCAGGACATATCACATTTAGCGGCATCTCATCGTTCGAAATCAGGAAAAAGCGATTGAACTGTGTTTTTAACAGTCTCCAGAGGAAAGAGCAAACGAACGAGTTTCAAGCAGACGCTAAAATCCGAGCTGTTCTTGATTATTTCATGGGACTTACTCAACGTAGGAACAAACGGTTGGTATTGTTAGACAGGCTAGTTTCTCTTGAACCCGGGGCACTATAGTTTTGGTTAAAAAGTTGAGTTTTCGGGCTGTTTTGATGAGTCCAACAGGGTACCCTAACAACTTGCGTTACAGTCCTTGTCTATGTTTACAGATACACACGCCAACTTTTTCATAAAAAAAAGTTTGTGACAAGTTCCTGTGACTGAACTATACTGATTTTTGACATCAGGGTACCACCTACACGGAACTAGTAATGACCAGTAATGTTTTCAGAAAGCAGTTACCCCCCCCCCCTCACACACATACACACACGCGCGCACGCACTCGCGCGCGCTTAAATTGGACCTTTCAGCTCCACTTTGACCTTGAAAATTAGAGCAAGTTCACCAAAATCCAATGAAGTCTTTAGCATGCCCCAATTTTTCTTTCTGCAAAGCTGATTCCAGTCCGCCCACTCGTTCATGAGATATCTTGCGCATTAGAAAGCGTCTCACCGACAGGACAACCCACCAAAACAATATGTCACAGTCTCCTTAGATGGGGACAATTTTCGAAAAGTTTCGAATTATTTTGGATTCATATCAGATGACGCGCTTTTCTTCTGATTAATTTCGTTTAAGCTATCCAAAATGTGCTGTGGTTACTTAAAAGAACCGTCTCGAAGAGACGGCTCATTTAATTACCCACATTTTATTTTGAATGAGGTTTGGTTTAAAGTATGGTTTGAAAATCATAAGGTTTCATTTGTGTACTTTGCACACAGAACACTGACGAAATCGTTAATACAATAAATAAAAGTATTGTTCTACAGACCAACCATCTCATTTACTCAAACTCCTTACGCGTGGAACGATTGGTCACGTGGGCTTCCAGTTAGCGAGAGCTCACTGTATTGTAACAGTTTTACAACTGCACTCGGAACGTTCACCAAATTTGGTGACAGCAGAACTGCTATTAAAGCATTGTTCTGTTAGATTGCATTGATCCTGAGAATAACTACAACTATATTAGGTAGAAATTTTAACATGAGATTTCCAACAATGTGGTATGTGCGACCAGCAAAGGCTCAGACCAGCCTGCGCACACGCGCAGTCTGATCAAAGACTTTGCTAGTCGCTTGAATATTCTGAGTTTTAAGCTACTGGCCGAACAGCATTTGGAGTTTATAAGCTTAAAAGGTTACACAGGCTGGTCTGAGTCTATGCTTTTCAAAATGTCACATTGTTGGAAATCACATGTCGCGGCTCATTTATCACTTAAAAAAGGTTGGTCTGGAGATTTTTAGCAGTATAGTAAGTCTTAGTTTACCCTTATCTATTTACTGTGTGGATGGGTGGAAGATATTGCGATTTGTTGAGTTGGTAGCGTTCAAAACTGTTACCGTTTGCACCCTTTTGAACCGACTTAACCACAGTACTAAGTACTTCTAATTATATTAATTTTTAAATTACCAGACAAATGAAAATTTCACAATAAAATGTGGAATTATTCAAAAATACAGAGAAGCAGAAAAAAAACGCATGACAAAAAAGACGTATCCTTATGGCAGCAGTGTTGACAGGCTTATAATTAACTGTACTAGCAAGGTCTACACGTGTCAAACAATAGCTTTAATAGCCTGCAGAGGTAAAATGGTTAAAGTGTTTATATGGCCATTAAAATGGTTGAAACTCTTATACCAAGGAGGTACTTTACCTCAGGAGTCTGCGTCCTGCCGACTTCCTGTCACACGGTCAAAATGGGGTACTACATATAGTAGCTAAGGACTGTCTCGTATATATGTAGTTATTTTTAAGGCAACATTTTTTTTTCATTTCCCAAAATAAGAATTGTTTTCGTGGAAGTTGTTGGATGCACATTGTGGTGATTATCAATGACTTGCCAACTGCTTCAAGCGTATGAAAATGATTGGATGATGCCGGAAATTGCAGTTTTCCAGGCACCGCATATTTCAGACGAGAGTTCAAGAAGCTGCAAGCGGATACAGTCTCCATAAGCACCGTGCACTAGGTCACATTTTAGTTTAATATTTTACATTTGGGCCACAAAGCGAGAAAACCTGACTTTGTTGCATGCGAGCTACAAAGGCGCAGACCAGCCTGTGCATCCGTGCAGTCTGATTAGCACCCTCATAATTCGCTCTCTAGAAAGTACGATGTTAGGGTTTCTTTAAAACCAAACGTATCTTGTTTAAATTTGGTTTCGTGCAAACTAGATATTATATCCTACGAAAAAGTTTATAACAGTGACGTAAGGTATATCCCAAAATCGACACTACTTTCTCAATACTCTAAGATCTTTCTAAGATCTTTTGATAATCTTAATTAAGTATCGCAACATATTTGACGTCACAGTCGGAACCTCCTTGTTTAATAGTATTTGTTTTATCATATAGAGTAGATATGTGGTAACTACATCGTATTCTTCATTGTAAATAGCCTTGTGAGTGGCTCACTCTGAAACTCCGTATTTTGTTTCTCTGATCAACTCTTTTAAATTTTTCCAAATACATTTTGCATGGATTGACGAGTAAGGATGAAAAAATGCGAGTCGCCATTTTTCTCATGGGAAATATAATATATGCGTGTGTAAAAAGGCGGAAGGAAAAACAACAACAAAATTCTAACTGAATATAGCTCCACCCAGAAAACAGTAAAAAAAGTTTTAAGTGAACACTCGACAAAGTACGTACTAGGAAACCCTTCAAATTTTGACATAGTTTTGTATAAGCAGAGCACAAGCAGAGAAAATGTTAAGGTGGTATCTTATGAATATTTTTTTTCTGCACTCTTTTTGTAATTTTGCCTTATCCATGAACTGTATTCTGGATACTCAATTTTGAGGGAAGGACGATAGCAATGGATGCAGCTGCACTTCTTTTTTTTATTAAGAAACGCATCGTTCTGTTCTGGCTTAACTGGTCTCTGAAAAATCGTACATACTCAGCCCACACTCACGCCACTTCATTAGAAAAACTGTTTCACGTCATGTGTGAACATCAATAGCGCCGATCAGCCTACATACTCATGCAGTCTGATCAGTACCGTTGTTGTTCACTGCCTGCCTTGCAACAAACGAATGCTGAAAATGCGTTGTTAGTCACTGCAGATTAGCAAATTGGCTTTAGATTATCCTAAAGACAGGTTTTCTCTCGATTTCAACCAATATATGGACTCAAATTGTGAAGGCTTCATTTTAGGCACGTTTATATGTCTATTATGATCAGATGAAAAAATGTTAAAGGATGATCATGGATACATTTTAGCCTAAATCCAGGGTATTTTTTTTTAATTATAGTGAGTTCCTTAGCACATACTTTGCCAAAACCAACTTTTTAGGGTTGATATTGGCTGGTCATACCACCGTAAAACTGTTCACATGACATCAAATTTGATAGCAGTTGAATCGCCACTGGTCATGATGTAACCATTCAACTGCCTTAAAAGCTACGTTCTGTTCGATTTTAATAGTCTGGATAATATTTTCAACAATAACAGGTAGACATGTTTAACATTTATCACTGGGGAAATCTTCGTCGTAAGTTGTTAGTATGAAAGTAAGTGTTAGTTTATACCAAGAGAGGTGGCAGCTGAGCTGTGCTGCCACCTCTTTTGGTGTTAACTTACACGGTTTATCAGTGGAGTGACTGAGTAGAACTAAAATGGTTTTATTGGGCACAAAGTTTCAACCATAAAAAGTCAATGCTATAATTAATGTTTTCTTGTTTTGTTTCAGAAGTATGGCGGGCTGTTTTCTAGTCATCGTGGTCCTTCTTATACTGACGAAAGGTTCGGCCGCAGACGAAGATTTCACGTGCCCAACGTCATGTGACTGCAGTTTCATCACGCGTGAAGACACAAGTGAACTGGAAATCACGTGCTTTACTTGGAATGTACATGAATTCGACTTCTCGGTTTTATCTGCTGTCAACGAACCATACAAGTTCACGTTGTACTGTGATTCAGGAATACCAAACGATCTTAACGACTTCATGTTTTCAGCACTGAATAAAATGGAATCTATAACTTTTAGGAATTGTAAGTTTTCCTACATTCATAGATACGTATTTGAAGGATTACCGTCATTGCGCGAGATTGTGATTGATAATGGATCGAACCTTCATCTTCAGATCCATCCACGTATGTTTGAAAGTATTCCTAACGTCGAGTTTGTCACACTCACTAGAAATGGTATCGTAAAAATGCCATACCTTTGTGGGCTGAAATCCATGAAACTTTTAAACATTTCAAGCAATTCTCTTGGTAGTCTAGAGGATTCTGGTCTAGATTGTGGAATTGAACAAACACTGGGTAATTTAAAAATATTAGACATTTCAAACAATGATCTGAAAAACATTTCCAGATTTGAAGATTTTGCTGAGGGTTTCTTGAATATTGAGATACTGTTCGCAGAAGGGAATAGTATATCATTCTCAAGTGATGATCGTCCCTTTGGAATGATGAAATATTTGAGAAGTTTAGATCTATCTAGAAACAATATAGATACTTTACCTGTTGAATTACTTCGCAGAAATAACGTTCTACAGGATATTAATTTATCTGGAAATCAGATATCAGCAATAATGGACGAAATTTTCTTACAGTCTAAATATCTACTACAGATTGAACTTCAAAATAATTATCTTGATGATGGCATTTGGCAGCATATTCAACGTGTACCTAATCTAATGTACCTAGATCTTAGTTACAATAACATTTCTGAACTGAACGAGAAGGCTCTCTCAGATCTTACAGAGCTTGGACATCTAGACCTGAGTTATAATAACATTAATACTGTCCCTGTTCGGATCTTTCAGAGCCAGATACGATTGCAAGTATTAAGGCTGGGAGGTAATACACTTCACACTATAGACAATGGTACCCTGGAAGGCTTACTCAATCTCGTCAATCTAGACTTGCACAACAACAGACTTTTCAGTATCAACGAGGACCTATTTGATGCGGTAATCTCTCTTACACATTTAAATATCTCCAAAAACTTTCTACAGGAAATTCCGTCATTGAGAAAACTTTCCACATTGCTGGTTCTGGACGCGAGTGATAATGTTCTGAGAGATCTTGATGAGGATTTACTTATTGGTCAGAAGAATATACGTGACATAGATCTGTCCAACAATCAGATAACTATGATACCTGATGGACTGTTCTTACCTTGTGATTCTTTGGAAAATCTAGATCTATCAGATAATCTTATTCAGTATGTACATCCATCGATGTTTATGAGCCTTCCAGTTCAAAGAGTTTGGTTAAATAATAATAAGATCAAGGACTTGGGTAAAACATTTGCTAATACAGATGCTTTAGATGAGCTTTACCTGAGAGGAAATCAAATACGCGACACAATCCAGCGATATATGTTCCCAGAGTCACTTGAAATGCTAGACCTTTCTTATAATGAAGTAGAAAATATTCGGCCATTGGCATTTGTTGGATTAAGCAAAATAAGGATGATAAATCTAAGATATAACAAAATTAGGACTTTACCAGAAAAGGCTTTGTCCATCTCAACTGGGCCGTATGCACAGACTGGGTTTCTGATTGATGAAAATCCACTACAGTGTGACTGTAATATGTTATGGTTAAAGAAGTGGAATCAGTCTACCCAAGGACCTGTCATTGTAAACTTGAATATCACTAGATGTTCCGGGGCGTACAACTTCTTAGATGCACCAATTCAGCTGGTACCAGAGGATAGGTTTCTGTGTCAGTACAACAGTATGTGTCCTCTATTATGTCGCTGTTGTGACTACATTGCATGTGACTGTAAATATCGCTGCCCAGATAAATGCTCTTGCTACAGAAGTGCGGATTATAGCTCACTGCATTACGTTGAATGTGCCAACAGAAACATTACACAGATTGACAAGTTTATTCCAAGTCCGGCGACAAAGGTTGACTTGAGTGGTAACTATCTTATTGAGGTTCCAAGTCACAGTTTCATCGGCATGTCCAACCTGTCAAGCCTTTATTTGAATAGCAGCAGGATACAGTTTCTTGGAAATAGAAGTTTCGCTGGGCTTGTTACGTTAAAGACTTTATATCTTGACCATAATTTTATTGGGCATCTTGGGGTTGGGATGTTTTCTGGAGTAACGACGTTGGTGTCTTTATACCTTGATCACAATGAAATAACTTACATACAACCAGGAGTCTTCGATCACCTCCCATCTTTAACAACACTAACGTTACATAACAATAACATCAGGCACATGGATGACTATATTTCACACCTCACATTTAATATTCGCTATCTAAGCATGTATTCTAACCCCTGGAACTGTGATTGTATTCTTTATTTCTCTGCCAAACAAAACCCCATGGCTTTTATACAAGAAAGTGCTCTAATGGCTTTATATGCTCCAAAAATTAACTGTTCAGTGGTAGGACCGGAGCAAACGATTCGGTCTGCAGTAATTGATGATTACACTACTGTTTGTGAAGGAGGTCGTTATGAGTTTATTCAGAACAGACGAAACTTCGCCGCTGAAGACTTTGTTCGTGAAAGTAGTTTAGCAATAAATGAAAATGAGTCAATTGAAGTGACTGACGGACAATCAGCCGTTGTGAGACAGGAACAGAGTCTATCAGTCATTGACCAACGGCTGAAAATATTCATTCCAGTTATTTTAGGATCGACTCTAATATTTATTTTAGTTTTGTTGGTCGTGTGCAGGAGAGAACTGATTCGATTTTGGATATTTACCCAGTTTAGGTGTAAAAACTCGAGAGAACATATTTTATATGACAAAAATAGAGTCTATGATGCATTTGTGACGTACTGCTCACGTGATGAGATCTATGTAATTAGAGAGCTTGTTTTAAGACTGGAGCGAGGCGAGAGAAAGTACAACCTGTTAGTGGATCACAGGGACGCTGTTCCTGGAACTGCTGCGTCAGAATTCATAGAAAATGGTATTCACACGAGTCATAGAACTTTGTTGGTACTGTCCAACGATTTCATAAATCAGGCAGAAAAGCTTGATTTCGTTGTTCAGTGCATAAAACAAGACTCAATTCGGAGATTAATTGTTATTGTTCTTGGCGAAATAGACGCTTTAAAACTTGATCCGGTGCTTAGAACATATTTAAAAACAAACAATTGCATAAAATATGGCGATTCCTGGTTTTGGAAGAAGCTAAGTTACTGTCTTCCTGAGCCAAGCATGAGACATCTCGAGATTCCTCGTGCAAAGGCACATCCGTATGCGAGCACAGATCTCGTTAGATTCTCGTCGGCCATGATGGACAACCAGGCTTACGAGGAACCAGTTTCCGTCACAGCGCGGCCATTGCCCACAATTGCAGAATACATACCAACGTCACACACGTATCACTACGCGACAGACTCCGAGCAAAGTTACAATAACATATACGAGGAAATCAAAGAGCCACCGATTCCACCAGAAAGCGAGACATCTGGAGATTATCAGGAACCATGGGCACAGCTCTATGTGGGTGGCGAGAGTCTAAAAGGCTACCAATATGCTGGTTCCCCTGAGACAACATGACTCCCAATGAGGCACACAAAACATTTAAGGGAATGGATACAATTTCAAGGGCGACAACTTCTGGCTATCAACTTTATGTCTTGTTTTTCAACGTGTCTATTCTTAAAGGAAAGAATTTGCTCATTGTGTGAGCAATTTCTTCCCTTTAGGAGTAGATCCGTTTTGATCAAGAAGTCAACGTACTGAACAACGAATCATGAAGTTAAAAACATCGCCAGTTCATGAGATTTTGGTACTTATGCATAGGCGATCATTGAAGGCTCTAGCGAGTCTGCGCTTATGCACAGACTCGCCAAAGTCTTCACTGCTCGCTCACACATAGTAGAGACGTTGATGAACACAGAGGCCAAATTTTAGATCTTTAGCCTAACTAGGTAACTAAAATTAAGGTGACTTTTTGCATACGTGAAACAAACAATATAATAAGTACCTGCAAAGTCTCAATAGCTGACTCAAGGCCAGCCCAAGTGATGATGATTCTGAAATCTCCTTAACTGGTCCCGAGGTTATACTCGATTCATATCAACTGAGCATAATTTCAACTGCCCAAAACCAATAAAGTGCTAATATTGTAAAGACTATTCTTGCTTTCCAACTCTCAAATGTAGTATTTATCTTGCTGATAAATGTTAACATTTATGAGCATGATAAATTTAATGCTCAGGTGTGATGAGCACGAAAAATGTTTTATAACCTCGTTTTCTGGTTCATACTGAGCTTATGAAGTGGTATAAAATTGGATTTGCATGTAGAAATGTTTTCATTCACCTTTAAGCAGCGCCAGCCACGCCATATTGGTGCATCGGCGTTGGCTTTAGATCTTTATGTGACCCTATTGGGTGATTAATTGTGACTTTTACGGCTGTGATAATTCTGAATCATTGGTAATACTCTAGTCGAGCAAAGCATTAAAATCAGAAAATTATGGTGAAATTGGACCATTTCACGTCGCTTTTATCATGTTTATATACCAGGCATGTGGTACATGTACTCTGATATTCTGGTATATACGTAGGCTCGGACCATTTTTGGGGTTCAAAATTTTGAATTTCAATAGTTTTTTTTTTTTGGGGGGGGGGGGGGTCAGAAGAAAAAGAATATTTTTTGGGGTATGATGAAATTGTGGATACTGTTTTGTAGTCATCACAAAACTGGACTATTTTGAGGGGGTCATTTATATATTTCAGGGCTTTTTAAGGTCAAGTTACAGAATTGGAATATTTTTGGGGGGTTGCTAAATTTCAAATATTTTTGGGTGTACCTGAGATTTTTTGGTAAATTGTAGATGCTGGGTCCAAGCCTACGTATCGAGAAAAAATTAGAGTACCCCTCTCCAGGGAGTACTGTGCACTCCAAGCGCTCAACACATGCACTTGTGTATGTCGAATGTACTTCTGCCATTAATTATAGCATTGGAATGGTCCATTATCCACTATAAGCGGTTGTAGGTGGATTATGGCTTTTTACGAATGCAAACAGGTTGGGACCCTGGTGAGAGGCCATGTTTGTGGCATCTCATCTGGGCCTTCACTGTCTGTTGAAGTTCCATTTACAAGGAAGCTAGTCATAAATGGGTTAAAGTGACGCCAACTCTGACTGACATGGTATTCTTACATGCAAGTCTAGCGTCCTTTTTGTGGGGCATGGGCAAACAGTGTAGACCCTGATCAGACGCCGCAACACGCGGCGTCTGATAAGAGTCTCCACTGTTTGCAAACAGAATGTTTCATTAAAATTCAAAGAAAAAAAGAAGAATACCAAACAACAACCCTTAAAACGGATATGGACTGGTCCAATTGATAAGAGCGGGAAATTCCATTTGACTTAAATAGGTAAAATAATGTATATAGTTTCATTTAATATCTAGTCATTCATGTCATTAAAGAAGTCTTGATATCGCATTGAAATTTATCATTTTTGTTATTTGACTTGCTTGGGGACCTGAGATAGACTAGTTAAGTTTTATCGTGATCACACTAATATCATAGGTTCTCTAATACCTAAATAAAAGCTAAATCAAAAATTAGAGAGGATAATTTCTTCTTAGTATAAGGTATTGAGTTGGTATAGGCATATTTCAACGCGGACGATTCCCATTCTATCTATGACAGCAAGAGACACTTTATTTTTGTCCGTGATCTGTTTGTCTTGAGGGTTTGATGTTATATCAGCTCTGAAAATCAGATTAATTTAGTTAATTGTACACAACTTCAGGAAAGACAAAAGCGAAAGCTGTGACATTTTAACAGGGAACATGTGGCTGGCGTGCTGAGATGGGGCGACATAAAGAAGAAATGTTAAAATAGAAGCAGGCGTACGCAGATGCCTTTTAAACCATTAATGAGGGTTTGTATGTGTGTATTGATTAGAGAAATCAGCTGATTATTTATAACTGTTATGATGAAAGAAAATTGCACCAAAAATGCCGAGATGAGAAAAGTATTGGCAAGATATATAAAATATGTAGAAACACGAACACGCACGTCCCGATGATGCAACGAAAACGAAAGCGAGCAAAATTAAGAAACATACGAATATATACCGAACTGAAAAAGAAACACAACTGATTTAAAATGCTATATATATTTTCCAGATTCTAATGGACCTCTTTATACGTTAAATGTTTAAAATGATTTTAGGAAATTTTCCTGTC
Source organism: Loripinus fragilis (assembly GCA_964019695.1). Lineage (NCBI taxonomy): Eukaryota > Metazoa > Mollusca > Bivalvia > Lucinida > Lucinidae > Loripinus > Loripinus fragilis. Next base: position 86,569,140 of record OZ026517.1, read on the forward strand.
AGTTTTAATCAGAAAACGTCTAAAAGCGTTCAGCGTTTGATGTTAAACGTTACACACCGGATAGGCGGCAATCGAAAACGCTCTTAAAACATCGACGAACGCGGATCAAAAATAGCTAGAAACAGTGTTTTCGATTGCCATTTGTCGCCAGTCGGGTGACAAATGAAATTATTTCTAACGATTTTTTTTTATCTTCGTCGTCGAAGTATTAACGTTTTCGATTGCCGCCTATCTGGTGTGCGACTTGTTTACTGTCTGAAGAAGAACTGCTTACGTAACAGAAAGTGTGTCAGAAAAAAAAACTTCACGTTTCAAGGCTCACGTTTTAACCCATATAAGCCTAGCCTGTTTTTGTGGGACATATGCAAACAGCGCGGCCCCTGATCAGGGTCTCCACTGTTTGCTTGCAGAATGCTCTATTAAAATTTGAATAAAAATGAAAAATAACACCCAACACCCCTTAAATCAGAAATGGACTGTTTTAATTGATAACGGTAGGAAATTCCTACAGATCTATACGTTAAAAGAGGAACGTTTCAAACCATAGCTTTCGCTGCCATCGGTTTGATTCGTTGCCTGCTGATGTATTTTGGAAACATGAGTTGGTCTAATATTTATTTGAGTCGGCCCATCATTTTGTTATCATAATCGCATTTCCGAGCATTCGCTGCTCGCACTCACAAAAATAAATATAGGGACATAGACTGGAGGATCGGCATATCATATTAGATAGCTGATCGTGCATTTATAAGGTTACTTTACGCATATGCGTTAAATACCAAAATTTCATGAACTTGCCCAGTTGGAAATATGTAGCAGATCAACGGTCACGTGGGGCGGCTATATAAGCTGTAAACTCTAAATGCATGATGGGTAATTTTTCAGGCTTTTGGTTTCGTTTGCCGACTTTTTTTTAAAACGTTGTGTCAGAAAACATTTCAAGAACATTATCGGTCAAACGGTTTGGGTCCAGGTTTATTGTTGCTCCCATTGTTTGTGGGGACTTTGTGTAAGATCCCTGTTTTGTTATACAGTACTGTATGTTCTTTCTGGTTTTGCAATCATCTCGCTGAGGAAGAGAGGGCTGGTTGCTTTACTTTTATTGTCTTCTTGATGTCACGCGACTGTTATTGTTCTTTGTCCCTTCCTCGCGGTGCCGTGGGTTGGTCTACAGTGTTTGATTGTAACATTTCTTGGCCAGACTCCATTACTTTTTAGCGGACAGCTTATATTAAGGTCGCATTACTCAGTTTCATAGCCCATTTTATGCCCTGGTATCAATGCAATGGTATATGGATAGTCAGTAAGCCGGAAACACTACCGACCTGCATCACAGTGACTTATGAAAATAAGTTATTTATACAATACACTTTTTTTGTTTCATACATGTAAACAAATCCAAACCCCTTATGAAAATGGCCTGTTTTAATCATAAAAGACACCTTTTCAAAAGTTTATCACTTCCAAAATACATTTTTCACGAAATAAGACATTCAAGTTGTCAGAGAAATAAGTATATCAGCAATTCACCATCGATCATCCGCACTGACTTTAGCACACCACAGCCACCTTAACAATGGCGTAGCCAACAACAAGTTATTATTAACTCCAGGCCCATTGCGGGCATAAGAGCTCAAATGGAACATGAAACAACATATTTAAAAGCATCAAAATGACATGTGAAGAACATATTTATGCACTTAGGTTTAAAATATCACATCGATATCACACCGATCAAACAGTGTACGTAATATTGGACAAACCCTCAAATCCATCTATTTTACCAACTGTCCTTGGTGCCCAAAAGAACCGTCTCCAAGGAGACATGACATGTTCCCATTCGTAAATAAGAAAACCGCATTCAATTTGAAAAACTGGACAAAACTATCCAATCCATCAATTTCAGTGCAATCACTTAGATTTTAAATAGCAAGAACGCTTAAAAAGGGAGACTACTGTATCAAGCAATGTTTCAGCGAAATCTTTCCTTTAAGAGCAGTTCCTTAAGGTATGGAAAATTACTTTTACCACATTAGGTGTGATCCCATGAGTGTTACTATTTTTATTACGCACGTGTGTATACTGCGTAATGGGAGCTACGGCAATGAATGCACCAATATCAACAAGGCGACAACGGAGAACCAGTCAAATTCTAGAGTTTTGTATTTTCCTTCAAACATAGTAAGGTCCAGTTACATTGACAAAATGCATTTTTCTCACTGCTGGCTAAGACTCTGCCAGGTGCAATCCAAATTTTCTCCATTTATTGTTGTCAATACCTGGAGGAGGGGGTGGACAGGGGGGTACCCAATCCCCACTTCCCTCCCCCTTTCACCCCGCTTCCCTCCCCCTCTCCCCCCACTTCCCACCCCCTCCAACCCCACTTCCCTCCCCCTGTCAGATTTTTCCCTCCCCCTGATAAAATTTTGTTCTTGTTCATGAACTTAAGCGTAGCCAAGAACCAAAATTAATTCTAAAATAGCTTACCAAAGATCCATCTGCATTTTCAGGGGACAAAGAGTTAAACATACTTTAGTTTGTTTGTTTTTTATGCTTAACCCTACTTGAATCAGCGGAAGGGAGAAAAAATGGCCGTAGAATTTATTTCAAGATCAAATCTCCACTAAAGTATGGGACCAGGCCGAGATCTAACTCTCAGCCCCTGTATCTGCAATCAGACATGCATCTGCAATCAGACACGTTATCGTCTAAAGCTGCGCGACCCCTTAAAAGTACTGTCACATGAAATTAATGTCTCTTCTGGAGTGAGCGAAGTTAACAGTATTTATATTAGCCAAAAACACTTCTTGCTTCCGGTTACCCTAACGACCCTTATATTTTGGGGCCTCCTTTTTTGTAAATGTTTTGGGTTATTCAGTATTCTAATTTTAAATTTTTAAGGATTTTGTTTTACTTTTTTCATCCAAAATTTTTACAAAAAATAAGGTTTGCCTACCTATTGACCGTTTAAATATTGAAGATGTATTCGTAAAATAGACATTTTATATCCACCTTTTCTTGTAGAAAAAAAGTGTACAATAATTATATACCAAAGTTGGCCCATCTGAATCTGTCCGTCCGTCTGCCCATTCGTGTGCGCGTATGTTCGTGCCTGCGGTTTCATGTAATTGTATCTTCCCCTAAACCGTCGGCCGCAGCAGCTTTAAACAGCTTCAGACTTTGCAGGTGCAGACGTCACGCGATGCATGGGATACTAGGCAACATTTCATGCAACCTAGGTCAAAGGTCAAACAATGTATTTTCTTGTAAATGCATCTTCTTCTAAACCATTAAACGCCGCAACTTCAACATTTGCAGGTGCACAGGTCATATGAAATAGAGGGCCCTGGGCAACAGTTCATGTGACATTTGCCCCTAAGGCCAAGGTTTAATACTGTACTTTCTTGTAAATGCATCTACTCATAACTGTTGGACATAGCAGCTTCAGACTTTGCAGGTGCATACGTCACGTGATGCATAGGATACTAGGAAATATTTCATGCGACCTACATGTAGGTCAAATAATATAGTTTCTTGTAAATGCATCTTCTTCTAAACCGTTGGACATTTATAGGTGCATAGGTCACATGATATAGAGGGTACTGGGCAAAATCTTATGTGACCTTTGACCCAATGTCAAGTTCATATACTATATTTTCTTGTAAATACATTTCTACCTTAATGGTTGGATGTAGCAACTTCAAACTTTGCAGGTGCTTAGATCACATAATGTAGAGGGCACGGGCAACATTACATGTAAAAGGCGGTCATTTGCGATGGTGTACCATCGACTGAAGTCTGAATAACATCTACTGAAATCAATAAATTCATGTTTTTGTCTTACGGTTAAGAGTCGATTAATTATTTGCATACTTGGTGATTTTTCATGCATTTGTTTCCATCTGCTGTTTTGTTTTCAAAATTAACCTTTTCGATTTTTTTTCATGAACATCAGAGCCAAGGTGTCAAATACTTTGGATCCAGATCAGGACCAGTAGAATCCAGATCAGGACAGGCATTCCGTCGGTGCTGACCTGGGTCCAAACTGTTTGCAAAGGTTATCAGCTGAAGACAAGAAAATAAAGTAAACTTTTTCAGTCAGATCCGGGAGATTTCTTGATCTTGTAAAAAGTTGTATTTTATACTTCATTTCAGGGAGTCTCCCTGTACGATAAGGGATGGTTTGAGTCGGGTAGACATTAGCGCCAAGGAGTTTTTGAAACTTCATGAAACATTTTCCCATGTGTGGAAAAAGGGAATGACTTTCCTCTGCATTTAAGTTCAATACATTTTCTTTTTCTTGCAAATATCACTGTAAAATACGTGATACATCGATAATATGAAAAATCAAAACACTAGCATGAATTTTCCAAGCTTGACGATATGCGTGGTGTTAAACTTTCGGGTCTGTCAAACAATCATTGTTTAGTTAGTTTCTCAAACACTGACAATTCGATATCAAAATGCGGACTAACGAACATAGCGCAACTCATGTTGTGTTTTATTGTTTTATTAGTTTACAGAAGTCAAATGGGTTCTTTGCACAATTAGGCTAATCGGTTCCTTAAAAAGTAGATTTTAAGTCTCCTATATTAGTTGGATTTGTTTCTGTCACTGAGTGACAAGATCTATCATTCACCTAAAGACAACCTACCCTGATATTCTCGTTTTTTCGGTAATCTCTGTTCTTTGAACGACAGTAAAAATCAAGCTGAAATCCTACTGGCGCCATACATTACGTGGGTCGTGTGACAAAATAGTCCACACAAATATGCAAATTTTTCTTGGTGGACCTAAATATAACTTATAGGCCTAAAACTGCCGTTTTCTTTGAATTTTCTATAAAAAAAATCAATTTCCCGCTCCAATCTTTCGAGACTCCCCGCCCCCTCTATCCCCGCTCCCCGCCCCCTCTACCCCCGCTTCCCGCCCCCTCCACCCCCGATTCCGCACCCTCCACCCCCGATTCCGCACCCTCCACCCCCGTACCCCCGCCCCCCCCTGTCCACCCCCTCCTGGAGGCAAGCTTCAATATAATGTAAAACCTTCGCTTTCTCAGTTTTGCATGTATATCATCAGCTTTTACATGCAAAAAAAGGAACTGGACTATGCGTAATATATGATAACATGTAGGTCTAAATTGTGCTCATTTGACATTTTACAGAATGACATACAACCCTACTACTTGATATTTTAAAATTTGCGCGAAACTGTGGACTGCAACCTTATAATGTTGCAAGGGGAGTAATCAGTAATGTACTACTGTTAATCTTTCAATAAGAATTGCCCGCTCTACGACGAGCGTGAATAAAAACCAAGAAATGTTTATACAAAATAAAATTTTATTCAATTTTTAACATATATAAAACTATTGTTATATAAATCATCAACATTTCATTCAAGTTTAGAACATCAAGGTGAAAGAGGCATTTTCGGTGTTTAACAACATTGCACTGAGAAAAGCCAATCACTCTTCGGAGACTCCATGAGTTTTGACTGTTCTCAGTGAAATGTGATCAATAGGGTTAAAAACCAAGGCACTTGAAAAATAATAACTGAGTATATTTTAAGTTCCATATGTGTCTTAAAACACTCATACCTGCTATTGTAAGCCTACACGTAGAAGTTTCATAAGCCCTGATAAACAAAAAATAGGCATTCATTTGGCACATTTGAGAAAATTTCCTTATCCAGGAGTTTAAACATTTGTTTTGGATGCTCAAAAAGCACCGTCTCAATGAGTGGTTCTTCTGAGTAAGCACAACATATGTTTTAGTTGAGAAGTAAGATAGTTATCTTTTCATTATTCACTCTTATACAAAAGCCTGAGAACTGCCTCTGCTCCCATATTGGGTTCAAAATATATCTTTGAATATAGCCATTACAAATGAAACAGGGCTGATAGGTCGACATGATTTAATGTTATAGGCTGTAGTTAAACTAATTGGACCTATTGGACCAGCTCTTGAAATTTTAGTACTTATCGCATATGGGAAAGCCTCCTTCAAACGTTCATTCTGACTTCTACTAGTCTTAATCTACATCCACATTTCGTGTATGTGAGCATTGAGCAGTGAAGGCTCCGGTAAATTTACCCAGACTCACCTGAGCCTTTGTCGATTGACAATGACATGGGTGAAAGTTTTCAGGACTATTCCTGAAATCAGGATTTTGAGGCTGAAAGTCAGTCTCAAAATGCTGAATTAAGGAGATTATAATAGCTTATCTGATTTATTTTCTCTTTATCTAAAGGCAATTGACCATTAAAACTTGAAAGTTAAGGATTTTGGAAATTTTGAACTTTCATCCTAGCGATGCGATAAATAGCAAAATATCATTTGCTGGGTGATATATTTGATTAAAAGAGGATTTTACACAAGTGCTGTGTGTTATTAAATTTATTAAAAGAGTTGGGGAAATAGATAAAATGTGAGGCTTAGCAAGCATTAAATCACTTTTTTCTCAACAAGTTTAATAAATTCAATAAAACAGGAGCATGAATGTTAGATTCTGTTCATTATATCACATTAAATTTTCTTTGAAATCGCATTTTGGCGAGGAAACGCAAAGATTTTTGTCATTAATGAAGGTGAAATTGTTATAAACGTCATTAAATAATGTTACAAAATATGTATACACCAAATGGTTTGTCGAATTTAGTTCATGGCTTATATCGCTCCCAGACGTTTAGTGATATGATAAATATAATTGAATTTCAAGACAGACCTGCCGAAGTTGAAACAAAATGTCTAATCAGGGGCACTTCACTAAATGGGTACTACAGCGACTCTCTACACCCTTCCTTGCAGCAAGGATACTCCCACAAAATGGACAAACTCTCACACACTGCGTTATTTCAAGGATTAAACAGGATTTTGTTTCCCCCACTGCACCAATGATAATGCCATATACCAGCCAATGAAAAGAGACACTAGGTAATCACATCTGGCCCCGAGGTTATAAAACTTTTTTCCTGCTCAACTCAACTGAGCATAAAATTTCAACTGCTCATAAAAACTAATATGTTGGTAATAAAGACTAATCTTGCTTTCATAGTGTCCAATGATGTATTTATCTAGCTAATAAATGTTAAAATGCCATCAATTGTTGGTTGGCATTATAACATTTATGAGCATAACTTTCGTGCTCAGTTTAGTTGAGCATGAAAAAGTTTGATAACCTCGGGGCCAGGTATCTGACAGTGTATTCAATGTACATTTTACCTATGTCACTAGAATTTGTGACCCAACCACATTGCTGTAATTTTGGCAAGAACATATAAACTAAAGAAATCTAGGCAGACGTCAAATAACATAGGATAAATAATCAACATCCAAAATTCAATATATCAAGGCCGATATCAAATAAGGGTAAATTGTGGCTCTGCATTTATAAAACTAAACAATTTGACGGGACAAAAACATATGACTAGGTACAAGCTCGAACAATAAACAACAAGGGGTTGATCATACTCGGCAGGCTGAGCTACACCTTTTTTTCACGTAAAGGGTGGGTGAAAGTTTTCAAGATTATTTCTGAATCAAGGATTTTGAGGCTAAATTTTGAAAAACAAATTCAGCCTTAAATAGTCCAGAATTAGGCAGCCTTCCACAACTAACTTCTCTGATTTCTTTTAGGTGATCTAAAGACCATAAGCCATTTAAACTTGAAAAAATCTGCTTTTTTTTGTTGGTATACTGGCCGTTTTTTTTTTGTTTTAATTTTCTAAATTTTAGAATTTTGCATTTCAGTTTTCACCCTTGCATTATGCATGGGCGAAAATTGAATGTTTGCAAAGTTCATATGCATTGCATATGGCTTACAACTGTTCAAATAAAGACATTCAACCCACTGTTATATAGTAATAATATAATCTATAGCCTTATTTCTATATCTTTCAATGATCTTGAAAAGAATGACACACAATAAATGAAGAATTCCCACAAATTGAACAGCAATAAAAATGACATGTGGTCCAACAGAATCATAAAGTTTTCCACCAGTCCAAATAAATGATATATCCCCTAAATTCCCAGCAAAAGTTATAACCATCAGACACACACCTTTAACTTCGATCAATGAATTGCTATAAGCGATGGCACCGGGGTAAAGTGGTGATATGAAAAATCCTTCAATAATCGTACATATCCAAAGATGTAATGAACTCATAGATCCATACATATTCAGAATTACGGTTGAAACCACGTGACATATCACCTGTATCTTGAACAATCTACGTACAGAAATAAATGTAGAAGCCAGACTCATGAACACCTTAGAAATTGCAACTGTCAGCCAAAAGGACATATTGAGGTATGATGCTTCAGATTTACTGAACTTGAACACATCGACGGAGAAGGAGCGGATGAAATGAGAGTAGACCTCTATCCCACCCACGAGGCTGAAGTAGAAGAGGCATAAGGTGGTTAGTACGTAGGTACCAAACCAAAATGACCCGTTGGCGTAAGTAGCAGGATTGATCATCTCTAGAAAAGATGTAGATTTCTTTTTGCTAACTTTGATATCGGATCCCGCGTCACCTCTATTGAAAATATGAAAATAAAAGAAAATGAGCGAGAGAAGCGCGGATGCTATTCCTATGACGACAAAGGCGTAATGAACACGTGATTCTTTTATCACTTTGTATGGACCGGGGTGGCCCTCTGCGTTCGTGGTGTATTCTATCACAGCAAGGAAGGGATTGGCAAACAATGGCACCGACAAGGCTCCAACTCCGTACCCCACACCGAGGAGCTGTATCATCGCTGGGGTGTTCTCTTTTGCCAGCAGTATTATGGCTCTTGATACAACTGTAAGTAAAATATATACCTAACCATTTGAGGACTCGAAACCCTAAATGGGTAATTTGACAAACAGTGAAGACCAAGATGAAATGCCGCATGATGTGGCATTTCATCAGGGTATGCACTGTTTGCTTAGACAAAAAATCAACAGAGAAAGAAGTATATTTCTCGAAATTATAACTTTTGACCCCATAATAAATACAATGGACCTTCCTGACTTTTATGGAAATGCATGTGCAAAATTTCTCTAGTGTACGTTAGCCTACGTAAGAGATATCTCGGACCCAATATATACTTTTTACTGGGTCCGAGGAGATATTAATCAACTCTCAGTTATTTTTGACGTAGATACATATACTTAAGGAATCTTCTAACGCATACAGTAAACAATTTACTACAAAATCTTAATTATGTTTAACAATTTCAATATTCTGTTGTTAAGCAAAAATTCAATATAACTCACATTATTTGTGAAAATTTCAAAACAATACCTTGGGTATTATGCAAAATACAGCTTATTTAATGTGAAAGGGTCGAAATCGAAAGTCACAAAAATGGAATTTAGGCTCAAGTCCGTGTTTCAGTGAGGTTATTTTGATTTCATTTGTTATGCTGAACAATACAAACAAAAAGTCATTCGGAATAAGAAATGCATGAAATTCACGATGGGTCAGACTTCATACTCCATGACGACTATGGCATATCACTTCCATCGGTGGGTCAGCGCCTGATGTTCAGTGTCTTTAGCTGGGCCCACTGTAGCTCAATTGGGGGTTTTCTTTAGCTCTTGACAGTCAGTGAGTTGAGAAGCATTTTCTTTGTTTCATCACAGTATGTTTAAATGTATATATTTGATTATTTCCCCGTGGTGATACATTGGATAAGTAAGGAAGCCTCCACGCGAGCTTAACATTTGTTCTTGTTTGACAACAGCAGAATCTAGGGCGAATATTTGGCAGTACAATTAATTTAAGCCCCAGTGTCTTCGGCTGAGGATTATAAGGTGGTGGTTCTGAACTGTTGTTGATTCATTGTTTCTTGTTGCCTCCATTGTTTTGTGGGAGTTTATGGTTGGTCCTTGTTTTGTTGTGCACTACTTAGTTTCTAGTTTTGCAATCGTCTGACTCTGCTGTAAGGTAGCAGGATAAATGTTTTACCATGGCCATCCTGCTTCACTGATCAAAACCCAATCGAGCACATATGCGATGCGATTGTCAGGAATTATCTGCGTATTGTCTGTATAATTTTATAGATAAAGAAGATAGAAAAAAAAATATTTTATGAATAATAGAATGCAAACTGACGTACGTTTGAAAATAATTCAGAATCATATCTCACAAAAATGGAATACAGTGACAAATTGCTATTATGTTTTCCGTATTGATTTGTTTGAAAAATGGTAAATTTGCGAATTTCGTTTTTTGAAGTTTTCAACTCAAACTTCCATATTTTAAAAGTTCTGAGTCAGATTCATGTATTACCGGAAAACATTGTTCTAATGTATTCCAAAATATTTTTAAATTCAAAATTCAAGTTTTCAAGAAAATGCCAAAACAAAAGTGTATGCGTTAGAAGATTCCTTAGGTGTATAAATAATGGCAGCGCATTAATGGCCAGGCATACATATATACGGTAGGTACGGTCGTCAGCTGAGACTTTGGTGTAGTTTTGTATGTCCTTTCTATTTCTGCAATCATCTTGCTTCAAAGAATAAAGCGCCGATTGCTTTGCTTCGATATAGCTCTTGCTGTCATGTGGCTGTCAGTACTCTGTGTCTCTTCTCGTGTGCCATGGTTTGGTATGTGATTGTTACATTTCATGGTCATGCTCAATTGCTGTTTTGGCTTTTATTATTCCAAACACAGGAATAACATAGATTTTATTCTTTTTTGTGTATGTCCATAGGGCAATTTTGTGTATGACCATAGGGCCAGTTAAGCAAAAAAAAAAAAAAAAAAAAAAAATCAGCGTAAAACTGTGATTATTTTCTTATCCATCAGTTTTAAGAACGTGTGTTTTGGGTGCTCAAAAGAACCGTCTCTTTTGAAATTAGACGGTTCTTTTGAGAACCCATAACATATGTTTTGGTTGAGAAATAAGAAAATAATTTTCATAACGTACTATATCTGAGGGGGGGGGGGGCGCTGTATAATGTCGTATTAAATTCGGTCCGATTGTGGACCAAGGTATTGATTGATACAAAACAGACATACGGTGATAAAGCTAATAGCAGTTTTCATATATTTACAACTGACCAAAGAGCCATATACTTAACATAATAATATACCCGACAAAAAAAGAAACGCACCACTTAAAACTGTTCAACTCTCATGAAGATCACACGTGATAGGCCAGTTTAGATTATATCATTGCTAAGGTATGTCAAGTACTGCTGCTTCACACGTCTTTTGCAATCTGGCGTCGAAATTGTGTTAAAGAAAATTGGTCATGAACAAAGTGGGGGGTCAAAGTGTAAAGTCACAGGAAATAAGCGTTTTTATAATGCTCTCTTGCTGGATAAGTTCAAGCAATTGGAATCCTCTCAGTAGACCAAATTATACCCACACACTTCTTCTTTGCAAATTCTATCTATAAATTCATCATACGCGATACTTGAACGCTATGTAGCACATGCATTGTGACTACCCTTTGGATAATGATTTCACACTGGAGATAAACCTTACAAAACATTTAAAGATTTCAACATTGTTTTAATCAATTTAAACGGTTCTTACTGATGAAAATGGATTTTGGAATTACAAAAAAGCATCAATAAACGCATTGGTTGTCTCACATAACGACAACATATCGTTTTCATGCTTTGCAAATGTTAAACATACTTGGAATTTCATGCAAACAGTAGCGTTTATTTAAGGCTTGCAAAACTAGTTTACCATCCGCCTTGATGTGTTTTGTGCCTACACAGGGAAAGTACAGATACTCATCTACGTCGCACTTAAGTTTTAGTAGAATTTGATCAGAAATGAATATTTCATGACAATTAACATTTTCGTATTAAAAGGAGATCTTAAAGGGAAAATCGTAGTGGTGCGTTTCTTTTTTTATGTCGGGTATAGTACAAATGTAACTGAACAAAAAGTTGAATTGCAGATTTTCTGGCCATCTCTCATATCAAGATGATGTAAGCAGTAAGACGTTACGAAATACAGTCACCAACTTCATAAATGGCAATATTCATGGAAACAAATTTATTTTAAAGCATGCGCTGAAAAAAGACCGCAAAAACGCAATACGTACTCCTGTGTAAAACAAACAGTTCCATATGCGTTTCTGACAATTAAAGCAAACCATTCGTTTTAACAACTACATTCAAGATCGTTCTGGTACAGAAACGCGCAGTTGGAGTATATAAATTTGTAGGTGGGGTACGGGATGTCTTATTCGTCTTATTATTTCTTTACAATTAACCAGTCTTACCTATACTTGCCATGCTACCACAGCTTCCTAATATAAAATACAGAAACCAGAGAAAGTTGACGTCGGGTGCGAAAGGCACGTAAATTACTGCAACTGCCGACAAAACTTCTATAGCAGCAATGATGAGATCAAGCGAGCGTTCAAACTTGTCCACCAGGATACCACCAACTAGAGCGCCGGCGAACCCTCCGACACCGCGGGCCGACACCGACCTAGACATTTCCTCATAGGTAGCATGGAATACTAGTTTCAGGTCGATCATGGTTGGTCCGGGAATGGACAGGTACAGGCCCTGTAAAATAACACTGTTTCTATGAAGCAATGCTCATTATATTGGCTTAGTTAAAAGTGCGAGCAAAAAATAATTTTCTTATTTCTCAACCAAAACACATGTTGTGGGTACTCAAAAGAACCTTCTCGTATGTTAAAAATAATGGGTTATTAAATATTAACAGTTTTACGATGAAAAAAAATCTAAACTATGATATATGATTATGGTCTAGGGGCCAAATCTCAAAATTTGAGTTCTGTTGCACCCCCCAGGAAGAAAAAGTTGGTTACTATTTTCAGTCAGGGACATGTCTGGGGGCCTCAGAAACCCATGTTTTACTAAGTTTTCTGTGGTCAATTATCTGTAAATGGCCTGTAATCACCGTTACCCCACAAACCTTGAAAAAAGCAGCACACAATATACAAGACTAATAGTATATTTTATACAAGTATCAATTAATTTATTTGAGTTTTAAATGTTTACCACAGTCATAAACATCAATTGCAGACATCTGTCAGATGCATTTCAGCTCGTCAGCGTAACGTATGTTACGTTTTATACGAAATTGCAGATAATGACATTATAGATTGCATATAAGAATGAACCATGTTCCCCAGCCACAGGAAGAGAAACTTGGTTACTGTTTTCAGTTTGGGGCATATCTAGGGGTATTTGAATTCCAAGTTTTACTATGTTTTCTTTGGTCATTTTTCTGTAAATGGCCTGTAATTAATGTTACCCTACTATCATTGAAAATAGCAGTACACAAAATACAAGACTAATTTGATATTTTCAAAAGTATAAATGAAATTATTTGAACTCTACATGTTTAAGCTTGTCATAAACATCAATTGCATACATGTGAGAGATGTATTTCTGCTTGTCAGAGTTACTTATGTTACATTTTTAGGAAATTGCAGATACTGATTTTATAGAGTGCATATTAGAATAAACCATTTCCTCCAATCTTAAATGTGTATTAAAGATCTTTATTCTAATGATGAATTTCCATTTTTAATATGTTATGCTATTTACAACTTGTAGCTGGCAATAGAGGTTGAAATATATATATTTAAGTATGCTTATGACCATGTCATTTCTAATATTGGCGTAAAGATTTTCTATTTGACAATTTACATTGCATAGGAATGTACAATGTCCTCGTCACCACTTTCACATTGAAACGAAATAATAATTACAAACAAATTCAACTACGATAGATAGTTTGTTGCGGTTAATATATATCAGATAACGTAGGTAACAACATTGTCTCTTGCATTAATGGATAATAATACTAATTTAAAAAGTGTGGAAATTCGACTCAAATTTTACCTGGGCCTGACAACAAGCCAAGCTCAGATTTTTTTTGAGTCTTCTCTCCACATATTATTTTAATATATTTTAATTATGGACAAATTATTCTAAATGGGCACTTATTTAATAGAGTTTTATAATTTTGATTGGTTATTTTACATGACAGTTTAAAGGAATGGCACATAATAAAATATATAAAATCTACTTCATGATTCAAATATTGGACTGTCCGTTTTACTACGTTTCCTGTGGTCTGTTTAATTAAGGTTTCATATTGTCGAAGTTTCATAATAGGCCTGTAAACTACGTTACCTAATAAATGAGGATAGATAGATAGGTTCTTTATTTCCTCCATATAGGAGAGCATCATATACATGCATACAATAAATACAATACAACACAAAATAGAGAGAAAAAAAGCAATGAGACACAGAAATCAAAAACACTGTACACTTGCCAGCATCCTCAGACTATTAACAGAGGGCTGCGGCGATTAGCACTTCTTCAAAATATATACCCCAATGCATTATTAAGCATAGGTATCCATGCGACATTGTCCAAATCACGCAGCGCTAGATACGACGAGAACAATATCGAAAGCATACCCATTTCATCAAGACCCCAACCTCCAAGAGGTACTCATTTTCTTCATAGTGCATCTCCGTGTACTTCACAGAGCAGCCTATGAAGGGAGCCTGCCACTATCATGTAAAAGGAGGCTTTGTTCTCCACAGGTACAGTGTCAAAACTACCCAGTAATACTTCTAAAAGAGTTTCTTTGTCCATGCATGCTAAGCTAATAAAGACGTCATCACCAAGTTGGTCCATATTTTCACCAACATATCGTGCCGGAACATGTTTTGTTATAAAATGCAATCTTCAAAGTCATTATTTGCAATTTAGTATACAACGTAACATTAGTATCGCTGACGAGCAGAAACATATCTCACAGGTGCCTGCAATTGATGTTTATGTCTAGCTCAAACAAGTAAAGCCAAAATAAGTTCAATAAGTACTATTGAAAAATATCCTAATAGGTAAGTGTGTCTTGGTTGGCCTTATGGTGACTAAGGCTCTTAACAAGGTTATTCAATGATATATACACATGCTATGCAAAAATCTGTCATTCACAATATTGCAGCAGCTAATAGCTTGAGTGTACATCCAGTCTATCGCCAGTTTATCTGAGGTCATGTCTATTGTTAGGAGAAATCACATCACAAATTGTTTAGCTAATACAAATTTACAAACATAATCAATTGGTTTAATATATGATTTGCTTGATGTAGAAAAAATCCCTAAGGTGGGAAACTCGCCTGTCCTTACATATAAAAATGCATCTATGTTTTAACCATATTAGTTTGCTGAAACAGTGATTCGTTGCATATAACGTTGGTCTTTACATTAAAGTTATCTACTACACGTATAGACCAGTGCAATATATGAGATTAGCTTGTACTTGCAATTTGTAACATACTCATATTTTGTAATCTCAATATGGCATTACACTTAAAATAAAACTGAAATACTTTCTTTTAACCAGAAACAACCCTCAAACAACGTTAGTATTACTAAATATATACAAGGATATGGGTGCAAGAATGAGTCAGTTTATGACTAAAATTATGTTTACGAGCTGTTGTTTGCAGCATTGCTCACAATTTTTGATGGTTTTGCATACCATAAGGCTAATTAAGTAAATCTTTGAAAACCAACAAACTGATCATAAGTCTCTTACTCCTCATGCGTTAACATGTATCAGTGTTACAAATAGCTCAACATGACCCAAAGGTGCAAAAAAGAAAGAAACAAGAACTTCCTTGTGAATAATGTAAGAAAGCTAACAGCTGCGCGTGAGTCGTGGCACTACTTTTCAACAGACACTCATTGGACACTTTAATCTGTGAGTTTCAGATATTCAAGCTTTATAAAGATTTAGAATAACTCCTCAAATTCCACTTTAAATAAAGCTTCACTAACAAACAAAACATTTGCAATTAATGTTAACATGAAATAGCTTTGTAATAAATGTAACCAAGCAAGTAATATGCTTTTAAGTCTATGCGTATCGCTCAGGTTGCTTTAACTCAAACTCAAACTTGCTTGCTTCTTTAACAAACAAAATAATTTCTTTCCAAATTGCTGTATAATATCATAAGATAATAAGCATTTTACAATATGATATATCATAATCGTGTTCATCAAGAGAATAGACGATTGCAATTGTGACAGGCCTATGGGTACATTGAGTGTTTTTTTCAAAATGTAACTGTCAACAGTAAAAATTAATGTATTAAGCATACAAGAAAAAAAGTAAATGCTAGATCTACAAAGCACCATGTACATTTTGGTATAAACCGTACTATTTCTATACTGATAAGTACTTTGATTGATATCATATTTGTAATTTTTAAAAACGATAAAGGAATTTTAGATTATAACAAAATGCAGCCAAGACATAAAATGTTCTGTGTTTCTTCCTCACGGTACCTTTGTTTGATCTACAGTCTGTGATAGTGACATTTCATGGTCATTCTCATTTTTTTAGCAAACATAGTTTTTAGGCATGATAAAATACTTCTACTAAGTTGTCGCAGGAAAACATATTTAAGGTAAAATAATAACAGTGTGCTGTTACATATTTTAAGGGCTTGACAAATGTATGCATATATTGTAAAGGGTTAAATTCTTGTAAAACAGTGAATCGTCAAATTTGACCAATTTGTTACCCATTCAAAGAAAGTTCAGTTGAAACTTAACTAGTTTTAAGATGTGCCCTCTGTGTAAAGTCGACAGAAAGCCCCTGCTCTGGAAGACACCCACACTATCCTCATGCCTTGCCACAAGATGTAGGAAATATTGTTTTTCTATTGAAATTTATTTATTGAGGTACGGTATATTCAGTCCAATATTAAATCATAAAGTGAATATCATGTTTATTGCTATGGACCATTGATAAAAAGAAAAAATCTGCAAATTACCATACATGTATCAAAGTAACAGGATCAAACAAAATTGCAAAACTCTCTTAGATTAGTGTTTATTTTAAGTAATTTGTCTATTATTGAAGTTATTAAAATATGTGGAGAGTAGATTCTGCGTGTCGTCAGGCTTAGGTAAAATATGAGGCTACTCTCCACAATTTTTAGTATATCAATTATGCAAAACGCCATTGTTGTTACCTACGTTACCATATTTATATATTGACAGAAATTTAATTTCTATGGTAGTAAAACTTGTTTCTATAGCTGTTATTTCATTTCATTGTGACAGAGATGAAAGAAGACACTGTCAATTCCAATGCAAAGTATATGGTTGAAATAGAAAATCTGTATGCCAGTAGAAATGATATGCTTAAAAGCATATTTTAAAATTGATTTTACTACAAATTATCTCCAGTTACAAATAATAAATAGATTCAAATATGGAAAAATGGAAATTCACCATTAGAATAGGGATCTCTATCGCACTTTTAAGGTTGAGATTATGGTTTATTATAATATGCAATCTATATAGTTATTTTTTGCAATTTCGTAAAACAATGTAATGTAAGTAGGGGAGACCGGGGCAAAATGATCCACTTTTTTAAAATATTTTTTTCCTGCTTTCATGACTGGATATATCTTATTGCATTTAAATGTACAATACACTGTCAAGTATTAGCTACAACTTGAGAGAAAGAAACACAGGTATTAAGTGACATAAGTGCTTGAAATCAAGCATTCAAAATAGGTGGTCAGCTGTATCATTTTGCCCCGTGCACGGGGCAAAATGATACAGTACACGGGGCAAAATGAAACAGTAAGACTTTTCTCATCTCAGATTCAAATATTCAAGACGTAGCACAGAAATAACTGTAAACACACAATTAAACAATTTATAATGCTATATATCGCCACGGAAATATAATGAACACGAACAGTTTTCTGAATTTTCTGAGTCACATTTGTTACCATTCATGTTTTATGTTTTGTCACGGGGCAAAATGATACAGTTGACCACCCATTTTTAACATTCTGAAAAATAAAATGGTACTTTTCTGACATAGCAGTATCATTTAATTTTCTTGTGTTAGGAATAGACAGTTTCGATAAAAAATATCTTGAAAATGCTTTAAAACAGAGTCAAATTAGATTATTTCAGACTGTATCATTTTGCCCCAACCACGCTGTATCATTTTGCCCCAGTGACCACTTGTTTACTGTTCTCGTAACAATTCAAAAATACGACACCCCACAATAGTTCTGATTATTTGGAGACATACCAGTATCTATTAAGTTCAATTTACACGATACAATTAAAATATACATATACCACATTTTTCACATTCATAAAATAACTGATACCTTCGAAATTTACTCAGGGTGCCTCAAAAGTCAATTGTTCATATAAAAAGCTTAACTTTGCTTTGTTTTGGCTAAGCCTTCCTTATAATATGGCGGATTTCAAAATGCGCATTCAGTTTGAGTAAGAAACGTCATATATGGAATCATCGTTTGAAAAATCGCACTGTTTCATTTTGCCCCGTGTATCATTTTGCCCCGGTCTCCCCTAACTCTGACGAGCAGAAATACATATTACAGATGTCTGCAATTGATGTGTATGTCTAGCTAAAACATGAAAAACTCAAATCATTACATCAATACTATTATAAACTATCCTATTAATCTTGTATTTTGTGTTCTGCTATTTTCAAAATTAGGGTAACATTAATTACAGTTCACTTACAGAAAATTTACCGGAGAAAACTTACTACATTATGGGTTTCTATAGCCTCAAGACATGTCTCAGACTGAAAATAGTAACCCAGTTTCTCTTTCTGTGGCTGGGGAGCATGTTTCATTCTTATATGCAATCTATAAAGTCATTATCTGCAATATAGTATAAAATGTAACATACGTAACACTGATGAGCGGTTAAACATCTCACAGATGTCTGTTATTAATTTTTACGACTAGATCAAACATTTAAATCTCAAATAAATTCATTGATACTATTATAAAATATATTATTAGTTTTGTATTTTGTGTACTGCTATTTTCAATGTTTGTGGGGTAACGTTGATTACAGGCCATTTACAGAAAATTGACCATAGAAAACTTAGTAAAACATGGGTTTCTAAGGCCCCCAGACATTTCCCTGACTGAAAATAGTAACAAACTTTTTCATCCTGGGGGTGCAACAAACTCGCAAAATAGCCCATATATCTCAGTTTGGCCCCTACACTATTAAGTTTACATACATAGAGACTAGCTCCCTGGGTATTCGGCGAGCACACTGATCTATATAAAAAAATGCGTTTCCGATCGCGAAGAACAGCGTTTTTGATCATCAAAACGATGATCGTAGAACGCAAAAAACAACGTAATCGATCGTTGTGTATTTTTTGCGATTTTAGCGATCGGAAACGCAGTATTGCGTCCAGGGTTTGGAGCCCAAACGATGTTGGTTCCACGTCTTTACGGGGCCAGTGACGTTTTACTTTTTATTCATTCATGATTGATGAAAATCCAAAAATCACTTTGATATCCAAAAATGAAATTAAGGTTATTTATAAATTCATTTTTGGTCATCCAAAAATCGGTTGAATATGGGATATCAATAATTCGATTAGTTTGTGTTGTTAATTTACGTGGATTTCGCAAATGCCTTTGACAAGGTTCCACAAAGAAGGCTATTATATAAGTTGGATTATTATGGGATAAGAGGGTCCACCCACAAGTGGACCAACTCATGGTTCTCTTGGCGCACTCAACAAGTAGTTTTAGATGATCAAGTCTCAGATCTAAACTGGTTCCGAGTTGTTCAAATTAACAACTGGTCATGTATAAAGTTAGGTGGGCTGTGATTGGTCGGCCAATCATCAGTTGTATTACAAATCTTTAAGCCTCCGCCAACATATCCGACGTTAACGGTGACGTTAACGTCATGAAAACCATGCCAACACAATAACAAGTTTGAATGCAGCGTTACAAAATCGATAAACGTCATTGAAAGGAAAATGATAAAGCGATATTTAATTTGAATTAATTAATATTTGATTTAAGCTTTTTTCTGTAGCCTGCTCCGTGACATTCCGTGAAACGGGCAGATTTCTGCCCGTTTGATTTATTGATGACATGTCCATACAATAGCCAGTGCAGGGGAGATAACCAGTCTAGTCTCAGATCCAGTCCCAGTATTGTCTGGTGTACCCCAGCGGTCGACTTTAGGATCGATCATGTTCCTTTATATTTTTTATAAATGATTTGCCAGATGATATCAGGTCTTCTGTTTTCCTGTTCGCAGACGACTGCGTCCTGTATAGGGGCATATATTCAATTCAGGAATGTTTGACCCTGCAAGAAGACCTCACAAGTATAGGTCAATGGGAAGCCGATTAGCAAATGAAATTCAATGTGGCCAAATGTCACTCTATGAGATAATGAGAGTGACTCGGCATCAGCACCACAAAAAAATGTATACTCTTTGACTTTTGCCTTCACAACCAAACTTTGGAAAACGTTCAGTCAGCAAAATACCTTTGTATAACCATCTCTGATAATATGGATTGGGGTCAACACCTTTCAGAAATTTCTTCTAGAGCAACTAAGACACTTGGTTAAGTTGGTTTGATCTTTCCTTCGCAGGAACATGGCTTTTGCACCTAAGAGTGCTAGAAGCTGCATTTGGCTAGAGTATGCAGCACCCATTTAGTGCCCTTACTCAAAACTTCAGATTAATCAGGTAGAGAAAGTTCAGAGGACAGCAGCCGAGATGGCGAAACACAAGTAGTGTCGACGAGATGCTTGAAGAGCTTGAGTGGCCATCACTTAACGCCCATAGGGATCAGTCCTCACTGCTTCTCTTTCATAAAAATCATTGTGGTGCACTGTCTAGTACCTGACCCCTGCTCACAGTTGGAAAACTGCCAGGTTATCGCACAATGGTCTATATTGTAGATACCACACTTAAAGGGATGATTCTCACTATTTTTAAAATGCATTTATTATCGAGTTTACAGTATGGAAGGAATAATCCCTCATTCGATATTTGTGAATGCCCTTCTATTAGCCTGTAATTAATTACTTTTGCTTCTTAATGGGAGTCTGGTCATTCTCAGGCCAGTGATCTCTACACACCAAAACTGGAATCACTTCCACCTGCTTACACACTACCAAAGCAGAATTATAAATCAGTCAAAAGGTAAAAAATAACAATGTGTCAGAGTAATGCTTTTAGCAGTGTGTGCATTGATGAGTATATTTTGATACTTGGCCCATATTTAATAATTAATTCTAAAATTTAAGTCTTAATCATTACTATAGCAGACGACATATTTTGTATTAATATTCTTCATTTTGCTAACAAAAAGACAGAATAAAATCAAATGAAACTTATTGGAAAACAAAATACTTTTCGTTTGACAGTTGTTACATTTAAATTTGCATTGATTTGGCTGTTGATTGTAATTAAAACGGAATACCCAATATCCAATATTGAAATAAAGAAATTGACTGAAAGGTGCCGCTTCAATCATTTGACAGACCGGCATATTGAGGTTAACTCAGGTTAATGTGTGCCAATAGCTGTAAGATGGCTGCTCCCAGAAGGGCTATAAAAGCTTCTGTAATTAACTAACTAGATGGATAAATGATCTGTGAAAATAAAATTAGTCCATAATGAAATATTTATTGGTGAATAAAGTAAAATGTTAAAAAGCATGAACATACACTTTAAGAACTCTTTCTTTCCCCGAACTCGGACCCGAACTATTCCACAGTGGAAAAGTATTTCTCCTTCGGTGGTCTATTTCAAGACCACCGAGGAGTTAGGTCACTGCACTCCTCATTTAGTAAATAAAAAGTCGAAAGATTGTTTTTCTTCAAAAATTCATAAGTTTATAAAAGAAAGAAAAAAAGAAGTCATCGTTTTCAGTCATATTTGGACGCTTTCCTGTCTTCCTGTGTTGAATCAACCAGTTCTAAGCAGAGGATAAAATGCCTTGCTCAGACGCACTCCACAGTGTCAATGTCGCCAGATTTTGTAAACTATCGGAAACATGTGACTGTTGAAAACACGTGATACCACGATACTTCCGTCAAGCTTTACGTTTTCAAATAGGTATACTGGGTCCGAGATTTGACCAAACATCAGCCGAATGACTGTTGTAAACATCTAATATATCATACCTTTGTCACCCATACCAAAAACAGAGTCAAAAGCTTGGTCTTTCTGAACGTCCATGTCCAATCCCCCATCGAGTTGAAAAAAGTAAACAAAGTACAGGAAACTATCCAACATTTAAGAACGAGTAATATATTACACAACCATTGGCTTTTTAAAGAAAAAGCTAGCCGAACCTGTATTCTATCTAGTGGTGGATCCAGAGGTGGTTCAGTGGGTTCGCTCGAACCCCCTCCAGTTTTTAAGTATTTTGGTATTTCATTGTCATGGAATATTTAAGAAAAATGAGATAAAATCAGCAAATCGAACCCCACACCTCTATACATATACGGACCCCCTTTCCAGAAAGCCTGGGCACACCCGTGTTTCGCTGTTTACAGTGGATAGCTGCATATACACATATCTCAGCTAATTTATGCATCATTGGCTGGTATGTGCATTTTGCTATATGTCACTATATTGTCTATCAATGGCATATTTAGAAAGCGTGATAGCTCAGTGGTCAGAGCACTTGCCTCTCGTACCAGAGGTCCGAGGTTTAACTCCCGGTCACGGCGAAAAAAAAGTATTGGTGTTAGAACACGCTTTCCTTAGTGTCATTTGAAGGGATGACACAAAATCAGTGCGCCGTCCTACTGACCGGGACCGGTGTTAACTGGAGGTCCCCTGTGCAGGGAACGTCACCCACTGTGCAGGCTAAAGAACGCTACGGTTATTTTGATTGTTCCGCTCCCTCGTATATATTCCATAACCAACACAAAACATTGAATAACCTATACATGGTTAATTGTAGGCTTTCATCCTGCAACACGGATTGTAAAAATTACACCTGCTATAATGGTCAGGTATGACCGAGTGTAGTTAATTAGAAAGCAAAGAAAGAAACACGAAAACGAGTGGTTTTATCATAATTTCGTTTGCATTCGATCAAATATGAACTTTTGCATGGCAAAATTATATCAAAATGTGCAAAAACTAAGATAAGCCTGGTCATCTGCCCAGTCTGGTCAAGTTATTCGCAGTCCGCTTGAAGACAAGCCACCATTAGGGTACTCTCTTGCACAGAGCTTTTACGTAAAATGAAACAACCGTTGATATTGAAACCGCTGGACATGTGAGCGTACCACTAGGTGTACAGTGATATTGGATTGTCCAGGCCCGTGAGGCCCGGTCCAGGCTGGTCTGTTTAAAGTTGCTTCTGCCATAAAATATATTATAATGTGGGCCTCACCGCAAAAAATGGCCCCAAGGTTATAAAACTTTTACATGCTCAACCCAACTGAGCATGAAATTCAACTGCTCATAAAAACTATAATGCTGAAAAATAAATATCTTGCTTTCAAACACTCAGATGTTGTATTTATCATGCTGATAAATATTAAAATGCCAACAATTGTTGGCATTTTAACATTTATGGGCATGATGAATTTCATACTCAGTAAAGTTGAGCATGAAAAAAGTTTTATCAAATATCGAGCTGCTTTTACCATAAAATATATGGGCCAGCACACAAGATGTCAGTACTTATCGAGTATGCTCAAATGCCTCTACTAAACACCCATTCTGAAGTACCAATGGAAGCTGAAGATCCAAAATTTGGTCTCAGCCTTCATCAACATCCATACTTTGTGTCTGTGAGCAGCAAGGCCCAAGACTCGCCTGAGCTTGTGCGGTCTTCAGTGCTGGTCGCCGATGCTTTAAGCACCGAAATCTCACGCACCGGCTCATATTATATGGGCCTCGCCGCGAGAAACCCCCATGCGCAGATCCACTGAGAGGTGAGGAGGAGATCTGGACCCCCCTCATGTAAATCACAAGTGGCTATAGGTTTGTGTAGAGCTTATGTTATATTGTTATTATGTCTCGCCGACTCAAAATAAGGCTTTTCACCATTGAACATTATGATACTGTAGGCGGTAGAGAAAGAGAAAGTATAGGAAATGTAGAAATCAGTAATTAGGAAAGAAAGAAAATTTAAGAAAGATTTCCGACTGCGTTTTCGACCCTTCAGACTAGACCAATCTGGCTACGATTACCGCAAAGGGATATGTGAGCCCCACCAGTATAGCTCTAGCCATCACTAGGTTCTACTTGCAGTTGGCCACTAACTGTATTAGAATGAGAAAGTAGACAACCCCCGCTTGAAGGATACCAAGTCGGGGGCCTCAGCTAAGGTAGCTGGGAAGGAGTTCCACAATGGAATAGTGCAGGGGAAGAAGCTGTACTTTAAGGTGTCCGTAGATGTAGAATATTGTCTCAGCTTCTTGCCATGGTGTGATCTGGTTCTGGTTGAGGCTGGGGTAGCAAAGTCAGCAGCTGGGATATCCACTAGGCCATGAATGATCTTGAACATCATTGTGACTTGGCTCTCCTTGTTTCAAGTGTATCCCAGTTGACGTCATATCTGTTCGTAGCATATCTTGCTGCTCGCCTCTGGACCATGTCTATCTTTTTCTTTGCCTGGATGGTGTAAGGGCTCCACACATTTGACCACAGTATTCTAGGTTTGGTCGTACAAGTGTAAAGTAGGCAGATGCTTTGTTCTCACGGCTGTTCACTCGTAACTTCCGTTGAAGGAAGCCTAGCATGCTGTTGCCTTTCATCCTAATCCGATCTATGTGAGGATTCCAGGAAAGATTGCTTGTTCTGTCAAGTCCGAGGTATTTTAACTGTTTATCAGTGTGTAGGATCTGTCCTTTCAGTATCTAGTCACTCTAAGGATACTGCATTTTTCTAGATGGAAACATGCATGCTCTTAGTGGTGTAAATACTGCATAGTCAGGACTTAACCGCTGGACCTGGACACCCCCACCGCTGACGAAAGTTTTTGGATCCGCATTTGCACCTAATCCCGTTGCATGCGAACAAGCGCACAGACCAGCTTTCGCACCCGCTTTCGCATTAATAGCGCAGATCCGTGAGGCTACGTGTAACATCTCATTTCATGCTGAATGGTTATTGCTCGCAAGCTCTGTGCAATCTTATTGGTCGATACTTCATATTTTAGACACGACGTGTCAGGATCTGTACGGGGGTGATTCGCTGGGGAATATAGAAGGAAAACCTAATGCGTGTGATGTATTCTTATCGAAACATCAAAGTATTTTCTTTGTTTTTAATATGGATTACCAAGGTAAGAATTTACTCTAACAAGTAACAGCTTTCAACAAACGATAGTCTGATAGTATACACTATCGTCGAGAATTTTATCTTTTGGGACGATTCCTAAGAAAATAAGCCCAATGCCGAAAAGAAACAAGAAAACGCGTAATGAAACTTGTGTGCAACCCGTTGGAACAGTATTCCAGCAAGCAAAATAATGGACCCTCGTGGCTCATGGGCCCAATACGAGTCATACATGTATGTGAGCAACCCATAAGAGACTGGTCTGGGTTTTGCAACCTCAGTTAGGGAGCGCAGTGGCTCAGTGCTTGACTGGAGACCGAAGGGCCGCGGATTCCGGAGCCTCACCGGCGTCACTGCGTTGTGGTCCTTGAGCAAGACACATTTATCCTAGCTTAGTACTGGTTCAACCCAGGAAAACCCGTCCCTGTTTAACTGAAAGATTGTTGATGGGATGTAAAGAATTAAATCGAGCAAAGCAGCCACAGCCGATGAGAGACCTAGAAGGGCTAACCCATATGCAGGGCTCACCCTGCCATTAGCCATTGTAGCCATTTGCTACTAAAAATGTAGCGTGGCTACAAATATAAGTCATTGGTTAAAAGTATAGTCTAGGTGGTTCAAAAATTACAAATTTGCGAAACAGTGTATTTTGATCAACTTTTGTGTTTTCAAATATTACTTTTATTATTCCTTCAGTTCACGCTTTATTAATGTGCCATATTTTACTCTTTGGATACTGGATATTTTCTATACCATCTGGGTGTCAAACAGGTTGGATCCAGATCAGGCGGGTCTGATCTGGGTCCAAACTGTTTGCAAATGTTATCAGCAGACAAAAAAAATTGCCACTAGCAGGCAAAGAGTTAAATACAAAACAACTTGTTGATACTACTTTCTGGCTAAAACCTTTGCTAAAATTAATTTCATTTGGCTCCAACTTTTTCCATTTGGCTAAAGTGCTGGCTACAACAAATTCTGAGCCAGGGTAAGCCCTGATATGGGAACCAAATAGTTAAGTAGCGCGAGCCACTTGCGAAACATATACCAGGGGAAAAATATTTAAATACAGGACGAGTGACTGCAATTTTCAGTCGTCCTGCAAACACATGCACTTGTCCTTTAAAAGCATGTGCATTAAAAGAACATAAGGAAGTAATTTATAATATGACTTCCTCGAGTAATTCTTACTCATCTTTTCTAGATTTCACTCGTAATTACGAGCGGACGAGTGTTTTTTTTGTCCTCTGTATACGCAGAACCAAAAATAAGGGAACCGTTTCATTTTTAGGTATTTTTTTATATGTTTTAAACATAAAAGATATGGAGTCCAAGTCAATATTGGATGTGACCTCCACGTATTATCTCCAGTAAGCTAGACGGGCGTCGTGGAGGTCACTACCGATGGTTCCCTTAATTTTGGTTCTGCGTATATATAGGAACCACAGACTGTCCATGTGAAACCCACATTGACTTTTATATGATAAATCAATTTATGTTTTATTTTTCTGTAAATAGATACTACAACATCTCTCTGTCCAGGAAATATGTCAAACGTGTTATGCAGATGAAATTCCCATTTGGTCTGCTAATTGTTTCATAGAAATAGTATTTCTTAAAAGATAATGAGTGCATTCAAAATTGGTGTATCTTCCCGACATGACTGAAAAATGTTGACTGTGACATAAATCATCGCAACAAACAAAAATGTAGGTGTTCTTAATTCAGACAGTGACCTATATAGATCACTGATTCAGAGAAATATTTTGATTAACATTTCTCTGAATTAAGTACGGAAGTCGTTAAAGCGTTTTTGTGTATGTGTTTTTTTTTTAATTTTCCTTGGGACTACGCATTTTAAGAAATAACATTAAACTGATCAATATTAAATTGTGACAAATATCAAT
The DNA here is from genome assembly GCA_964019695.1 of Loripinus fragilis. Taxonomy (NCBI): domain Eukaryota; kingdom Metazoa; phylum Mollusca; class Bivalvia; order Lucinida; family Lucinidae; genus Loripinus; species Loripinus fragilis. The sequence goes on from OZ026517.1 coordinate 86,596,163, forward strand.
AGGTGCATTAAACTTTCAATGACTAGGCATATCTTGTATTAATAAATGTCAGGTCAGTGTAATAAAAATCTGTGCATCTCAAAATATCAAGATACGATGAAGATGATATGCTATCTACAAGGGGAATCTGGAAATACATGTACATGTATATATAATAACAATTATAATAAACGACGTGTAATCAACGTCAACGCAGTAAAGCGATGCCTGCAATGAATATTATATACAATTAACATACTAAATATATGAAACGATGAAAAGCGTAGCAATAAACACACCAGCATCTTTACAGCCGGCCTTTGTTTCCAGAGGAACACAACGTTTTTCTTGCGTTATCATAGGTTTGGATCTGTAAATAATATCAAACTAAACGTCCATTTTTTCGTAGACTGCATATCAAGTAGGTTATCTACAGCATATCTTGGGACGGTTAGCGCTTTTTTCCGGATGAAAAAGAAAATAATTCAGAAACACGATCTCCGATTTGAAATTCAACGCTACCAAAGCAGGTACTTCAATACATCCAGATTTGAGATACCGATAGGGTAAAGTCAGGTAACTTCGGACATCAGGTAAATTCGGACAGCGATCGTGTTTACTTCATATTTTCATTATTTGATTACTGGAATGAGAAAATAAATAGACTAAGCAAACATTGAAAATCCTGATGAGACGGCTCATAAGGAGCCGTCTCATCTGGATTTCCACTGTTTGCAAGCGTATGTCCGAATTTACCTGATGTCCGAGGGTTACCCGACTTTACCCTAGTTCTATTTTTTATTTCAGGGTTTATACCTGGAGATCTCAGGTCCCACTATGATCGATCTCAAATTAGTTTTCAACGCCAGCTATGAGGAAGTCTCCAGGTCTGTGTCAGGCCGTGGTGCCGGTGGGTTCGTAGGGGCACTGATTGGGGGTATTCTTGTGGACAAGTTTGATCGCTCGCTGGACCTGATCACAGCTCTTGTTGAGACCATGGCGGCAGCTGCCGTGACGTATATTCCCTTCGCCCCTGACGTGGGCATGCTATGGTTCCTGTGTTTTATTCTCGGCGCTTGCAGCGGCGTGGCAAACATCGGTAAGAAAATCTTCGAATTCAACAGCATATTATATGAAACGTGGCTCAGATGTTAGAGAGACTGGAAGATCGAAGTTCGAGACTCATCGGGTGCACTGTGTTGTGTCAATGAGCAACACTTTATCCTCTGCTTAGTACTGGTTCAACCCAGGAAGACAGGAAATCGCCCCGACATCACTGATTTTTTAACTGGGATCAAAGCATCGACACATCTGTACAACGCTTGTGCACTAAACAAGTATTAGCTTTTCAAAAAAACTGGCGGTCGTTTAGCCGTATCATTGTATGTATTCTTGCCCACTGCATGCTTCCAGTTTGAACTTCTAGAGCTTGTACATGTAGATTTATTCTAAGCTCTGATTATTAACATCTGAACTGTGATTTGATACCATTTAACACATGCTTCCAGCGAGAATGTTGCTTGATCTTTTGAAAGCACCCGGCTTATGCATGGTATGTTATCGTAATGTATCTAGCATGCGACACATCTATGGAAAATCATTTGTCAACACTAGAGAGCACATTTTTCTTAAAACTGATGCCAGAAAATCAAGGTCACAGTGATCGCTTAAGTGTATATGTACAGACTCCGTGACCCCAAGATGTGTTCACAAACCGAATTTGGGATTCCTAGGATTTATGATCGTGACACGATTTTTCTAGATCTGATGGCAGTGGTAAAGGTGCATGACGCTCAATGACCCTAAATGCATTAAGACAGGAATTTTGGCATTTCTACCTAAAATAATATAGGAGATATACTCCGGATATGATATGAACACTTAGGACACTAAGGACAGGCAGTTGGATTACTATATGCCCCCCTTTGGGGGCATAAAACCTGTTTGTCTTGACCGTCATAAAACAGTGCCTGAATTCATAGTAATTCTATGTGATCAGATGTGGATGACAATCATTTAAGTACGTTTACTGATGTGAAGTTCGCTCGCACTCATTGCCAATCAAGGACGTTTTGACTTTTGGACGTTTTACTTTCACCAGCTTTTTTGAAAAGCTAATACTTATTGCGTTTATATAAGCGGCAGGGCTAATTGACGCCATCTTTGTGAAAATTAAATTCGCAAACGAGCTTGCCTCGCGCTATAGGTAGCCCTACAGATTTCACGGACAGTTTACTTCGCGCTGTAGGTCAACCTATGATATTTGGTACCCTACTCATTGTTCGGCAGCGAATAAAATATAGCCTGATCACGGCATAAAGGTTTGGTTAAAACCTGCATTTGATGTGATTTTTGATTGAAGTTTATATAAGCGGCCGGCCATGGCCGACCGCAATAACCACACTTAGTTTCCTTAAAAATTACCATCGCCGCGAGAAAACTGGACTCGTCCAGCGCCTGTTATCAGTTCGCTTATTTGAAAGTATTACATCCATGTATATCTAAGCTTGCTGCAATCCTAGCCAGTTGCGGTACCTCAGCATGTGGCGTTGAGCAATAATTGGTCGCTAACCCCGAAGACAGGTTTTCCTGCATCGAGACCCGACCGTGATATAATTCTGAAACGTATGTATACTGAAACAATAAAGTTATGTCCACTTGACGTTTATGTCTGCTAGTTCTAAATGTATGAACGCATTTTATTATTTCTTTTTTACATTACAAACTGTTATCATTTAGGAACGTTATGCACCTAAACGAAAATCATTTGATAACCAGTAGAGCCGCTGACAACTCAGAGAATACGAGTATCCTTAAAATCAAAAGTCACAACATCAATAGCTTGGGTGTCCATCATAATTCCGAACCGTTCAAGCACATTTCAACATCACTGAGCAAACTCTCTAGTAAGATGTTATGTATGTTAGCTGTATGCATTGCTTTTACGGCCACAACCATTAATATGTAACATACTCTCCGACTTAAAATAAAATTTGTCTTATGTCTTATACTCTGACGTCACAAAACATCGATCAAGAGCGTATGTGAAGACACACAGAAAATTCATTGTTGGTCCAGCATTTGGATAATCAACAGAGTCGGTCAGATTTGAATTTCTTTTTCGTCATCACAAGCATTTTAACATTAATTAAGTCTAATCATCATCAACACAATCACACAATTGATACTGGAAATTCACTTTAGTTTTTTTAGTAAGGGGTGGGGTATAAAACACAGATTTAGTGAACATGTAATGGCCGACATCAGCCATAAATCTTATTTTTTATCTTTTGTGCAATCGTTGTCATACACAAGCGCAACAACTTAAAACCAAAACGCTGTCAAAATTATGTTATGTTAAGGAGAATCGGAGGTTCTTTGATTGTTATTTGTTTATTTCAAAGTGAGGTAATTTCAGTTAATTTCGTAAATTAACGGTTTTGATCAGCAATTTGGCTCGATTAAAAACACATTTGAGATTTTTAGATGTTTTTTCATCGTTGGACGTTGCTGGTTGCCATTTAGTGTAAAATGTGTCATGTTTTGATGGTCAACTTTCTGATGATAGTGGAATGAGCTGTATCCACTTTAGGTTAAATAACTCTTCCAGATAGAAAATAAAATTAAATAATTACCATTTTTTTGTGTGTTGGACGTTTTATAAACATATTGTTTGTTTTTTTACTGCGACATCTTAACTGGATCTAAAGATACAATACCATGAAAATCGGACGTTTCTTTTTTGCTTGCGTATATTTCTTTTTACCAGCCTCACTTTGTTTCAGTCATTTTTGAAATTGCCCAATGTCTCAAGAGTATTCATTGTTTTTGTGCTTCACTCCCCCAACCAACGAAGAGGATGGGGCACCCGTTTTTATGAAAACAGTTACCATTTCATATGCGCAGCTCCCATTACGCATTGCTTTTCCGTATCATAAGGGACTGCTCTTTTGCCGGAGTGAGCGAATTCTTTCACATTTTGAAAGGGAGGCAATGGTTGAGAATTACTACTCGTTTCAGTTGCCTCCCTTTAATATGCGTAATTATTTCAGTGTTCTGGCTACTTAACCCTTAAAGCGCCACCTATAATTTGCAGCAGACGACAATTTCAAATTTTGCTATTTTTCAAAAATAACAAATAAGGCATGTTATTTTATGAGAATCGTCTGTATGCAGACGATTCTCATGAAATACCAGGCCTTATTTTTGTCAAAAATTGGGGAAAATGTCGCAAAATTTGTCGTCTGCTGCAGTCGTGATTGGCGCTTTAAGGGTTAAAGAAGTTTCATTATATTTTTCAGCTGCGACGAGAATGCTCATAATTCTTGCCAAAGAACAAGCCCCAGCCATGTTACAGTTTCTTCATTTGGGATACGGAGTTGGCGCACTGTTAGTACCTCTGTTTGCAAATCCATTCCTTGCAGTGCTAGAATATCCCAGCGAGGAGACAGAAAACTCACAGGAGGCGTTCAGGGTCATCAAAGAGTCAAGAGTCCATGTCGCCTTTATAGCAATTGGACTTTTTGTTTTTCTTTTGTCACTGTTGTTTTACTACTTCCAGTATGGATACAAAGGACTTAAAGAATATGACACTTTACCACATAGCCAAGGCACATCACCGACAAGTTTCCGGAAAATGATTAATCCTGCTTCATATGCTAATGGCTCCTTCTGGTTTGGTTCTTTGATGTTTGTTTTATTATTTGTTTATTATTTTAATCTAGTGGGTGGCGAGAAAGTTATCGCCCAGTTTGTTAGGTCGTTTTCAGTGGATGTTTTCAAGTTCAGTAAAACTGATGCCTCATTTTTAAATGTCTCTTTCTGGTTTAGTATTACTATCTCAAGACTTCTAATGGTTGTCGTAGCTAGTTGTATAAACATACAGAAATTATTTAAAATGCAAATTTTGTGTAATTTTTTAGCAACTACCTTATTTAAAATGTATGCAGCTCAAAGTAGTACACTGTTATGTTTTTGTACACTTCTTCAAGCTTTCATAGTATCACCTTTGTATCCAAGTGGAATAGCCTACAGTAACACGCTACTAGAAGTGAAGGGTGTGTGTCTAATGGTGATCGTGTTTGGTAGTGGTATAGGAGATATGGTATATGTATGGCTCGCGGGCTATATGTATGATAGTTATGGACCAAAGTCTATTTTAAATGCTGTACAAATAGCGGGGGTAATACTGTTCATATGTATGATTTGCTTCAAACTTTTAGAGAGGCATAAGCGGTGAATGTTACATTCTGATGGTATATTGCGGGAATAATTTACATGGGCTTTTATTCAACGCCATGGTAACACAATTTACCTGCTTGGGATACAGCTTTATCCATGCTGAGATTAGAGTATGTTGCTCTTGGGTATGGAACCTTGCGGTACAAGGTGGCCACACATCGTTGTGACACGTCGTTTGCCTCTCATGCTTGCGCCACATTTGTTTTGTTTTAAGATAATGGGCCATTGGCTTTGTTTATTGGTGCAGGGTGGGCCTATTTTAGTCGCCATAATCATTATTTTGAAAACTAGCCGAGTCAGGCCCCGAGGTTATAAAACTTTTTTCATGCTCAACTCAACTGAGCACGAATTTCAACTGCTCATAAAACTACAATACCGAAGAGTGGTGAAGTTTCTTTCTTTGAGTCTCTCAGACGTGGTATTTATCATGCTAATAAATGATAAGGTGCCAACAATTGTTAGCTTTTTAACATTTATGAGCAGGATAAATTTTGTGCTTAAATGAGTTGAGCATGGAAAAAAACAACCTCGGGGCCAGGATTCAAACCAGGGCCGCTGGCATGCCATACAAATAATCTGGCCAAGCTAGGAAGCTAACCGGGTGAATAGACATATGCTGTCTTCCAGCATACGATGGTATTAATACTTTTATATGGTCATATTGAAATGGGCCAGCTCACGAAATTTTGGTACTTATTCAAATATGCTTAAAAGTCTCCTTTAACCCATAAAGCGCCACCTATAATTTGCAGCAGACGATAATTTAAATTTTTCTGCTTTTTTCAAAAGTAACAAATAAGGCATGATATTTCATGAGAATCGTCTGCTGGCAGACGATTCTCATGAAATATCAAACCTTATTTTTTCGAAAATTAGGAAATGTGTCGCAAAATTAGTCGTCAGTCGTGCATGATTGGCGTTTTAAGGGTTATACGAATATGCTGACGTATCCAGCAGGAGTAGTGTCTAAAATTTGGTCTGAGTTTTTATCTGCATCCTAATTTTATGTATACGAGCACCTAAAACTCTGGCAAGTCTGTGCACTTGTGTGGGCTCGCCTGAGCCTTTGTTGCTTGATAATGTGATACATACGAAAATCTCACGTGCTGGCACAAATTTTTTCATGTATGAGTATTGTGGGAGAAAACAGACAGATACAGCAATAGAACTGATATCCAAGGACACAGTACGTCCCGACATGACCCTAGCTCTTTACTGGGACGTAAAGCATCAGACCTAACACTCAAGGAAACAGTATCAATAAGCCCAGAATAGCCAAACTGCGACAATTTCAGTTCTAACCCATCAAGTTTAATATGTGTTTTGTGTGCTCAAAAAACCAGCTCATTGAGAAGGTTCTTTTGAGCACATATAATGTAACAATATTCATGCTGTTTTGTTGGTGGTTATCGACGAGAGAAAATCGGACTTAGTTGCACGCGAACAACTAAGGCGCAGATCAGCCTGCTCATCCGCGCAGTCTGATCAGCGCCTTTGTTATTCGCTTTCTGGAAAATTGGGTAGGTAGGCTTGCCACATACACCAGTTCAAGATTCTAGCTAGTCTCTAAAGCTGGACAGACTGGTTTGTGCATGATCTGGTCAGAAACCCCAGACAGGTTTGCTACGAGGCCCGTTTATGGGATGCTTGAGATATACATGGCTTCAAACGTTGAAGGGAGCGCTGTGGCTCAGTGGTAGACTGATTGACTCTAAACCGAGAGGCAGTTGGTTCGAGCCTCGCCGGCGTCACTGTGTTGTGTCCTTGAGCAAGAGGCATTAATCCTAGCTTAGTACTGGTTCAACCAGGAGGACCCGTCTCTACATACCGGTAATACCCCTATTCCACACAGGCCACGAATCGCCACGAATTGATTTTTTTCTCGTGAGGTTTCATTATATTTTTTTCTCCAATCGTGATGTTCTACGTTTCAGTCCCGATAAGATACGATGTTACGAATATTCGGGGGAATCGGCTCAATTCGGCTGGAATCGCGCAAGAATTCATTACGATTAGCAAAATAACATTAGAACATGCTACACGAAAGTTAAGTAATCAATTACGAATCAGTTAAGAATATGCCGAATGCGGCACGAATTAACAGAAATCCGCGACGATTCGCCACGATTCGCGAGATTTTCTCTCACGATAGTTATAAAAAGGCCCATACATGCTTCGGAGCATCAGTTCCAAAATGAATGTTCCTCGAAAAGCAGCAGTAGAATTGATCCTGCAACTTGAGTGTTGAAAACGGCTTCTTATATAGCTAGAAGAAAACAACTACGTTAAAGCCGAGAGGCTCTGACCCAGACTCTTTGACATGGAAAAATGTGGCAGTTCGCCATTGGCAAAATCACCAGCCAGGAGCTACTGACTGATCCTGATTGTGCTCCAGAATCTGCCAAATCTGTTTCAACTTCTAGGACTGCTACGGACTGTGCGAATCAGTCAGGATCTTCACGAACTGAGTACGATTCAGCCACGAATCCAAAATATCTGTCAATTCGTGGGATTCGGGGCCTGTGTGGAATAGGGTATAACTGAAAGATTGTTGGTGGGACGAAAAGAATCAAATCAAACATAAAAGCGTCAAAAGTTAAGCACCACCAATATTTTTCCTTAAACAATTTTCAAACTGTCTTAAAGATTTCATTGAACATGGATAATCTTTATCTGTTGTGAAAGTCAGCAAAAACATTTAAATGTAAGGGGTACGTGCATTAAGAGGCTATTTTGGCCCCCTATGAGGCCAAAAATGAAAATTGCTTTCCAAAAGTTTCTTCTTATTAGTTTATTAGAACAATAGCCCAAGTGTAAAAGTCTGGGATTGATTCTATTTTTACCGTTGCTATGGTAACAAAAATGGCTGCCAAAATAGGCTGAATATAGGAAAGTGACCATTTTGGAGCAAATTTAAGACATTTGACGGAGAAATTAACATAGAGCACAAGCAAATACCAAAAAGATATTTTAACAGAGGATGAGAATTATCACTGCACACAATATATTAAAATGTTTTTTTGGTATTCGCTTGTGCTGATATCTAATTCTTAAAAATCGGTCTGAAAAAGCCTTAAATTTGGCTCAAAATGACAATTTCTCTGTTTTAAGCCTATTTTGTCGGCCATTTTTGTTACCATAGCAACGGAAAAAGTAAAATAAATGCCAGAATTTTACACTTGGAACATTCTTCTAATAAACCAATTGGGTGAAATTGGTGAAAAGCAACTTTCAGTTTTTGGCTCCAGAGGGGGCCAAATTTGCCCCTTAATGCACGTCCCCCATAGTATAAAAATACATGTGATATTCGGTTTTGTTACAGATCATGAGTTTTCTCGACTTCTCAAAACTTCTCGCTATCTTCCTGGAATCTTCAGGAAGTAACCCCCAACATCTTGCAACAAAGTTTGTGCCTTTTTTCACACAAAATTTAGAACATTTATTCATGTACACAAAGTTACAACGAAAATAAGTTGACCCCTATGTATTTTTTTAGGAACTCACTATCACATACTTTGGCAAAATAGCATGATTGTTTCATTAACTTATCCATATATGATGCATTTATCTTTATTTAATATGTTTTTTACATCACATAACCTTGCTCTGAAAAATTTAGCTACGTAGTAAGTGGTGCTTTACTTTTGACGCTGTATAGATGGTTCATGTGAAGCATACAGATAGAATGTAAATGAATGAACAGCTGATGAGATTTTTGCTTATCGCATTGTCGAGCAGCAATGGCTCGTATGCCCAGACTCGCCAGAGCCATCGCTGCTAGCATACACAAAGTATGATAGACAAAACTTTTAAACGTCTAGCCCTGCTCGAGGCGCCAGCATAGGCGTACAAATGAGGCTTTTGGCATATGCGATAAGTTCAAAGTATCATGTACTGGCCCATTTAGTTAACATTCTAACTCTAGGGCACTGTAATGTTTTGTTGGGGGAGAAGATACATCATGGCACTGGGTGCCGTTCATTAACTCATCAGCTGCAATATCGCCTGCTGCATCGTCTGCTATTCCATTTAAAACGTCACTGGAGCAAACAGTGTGGACCCAGATCAGACTGCTCCTACAGAGGAGCAGTCTGATTTGAGTCTGCACTGTTTGTTCTAGGAGCAGTCTGATCTGAGTCCGCACTGTATGCCGAAATTAGTCATTGACGTACGTATTTACATGCAACAGATGACTTCAGCAGACGACATTTTCAAAGATGCAGGCATAGGTTTAAATCATATTGTTGGGGAGCTTGCAAGTGAAATAAACTCTTGCTCTTAAAACTTTTTTTCTTGTTTCTCTTTTCACTCCCATTTACTCAAAGTAAAGCCAGAAGAGATAGCGGTTCGCTGATCTGGAGGAACAAAAAGGTAAAACGCCCCCTACTCTGGATGAAGTTACATTTTCCTGATGCGACCTTTAGAACTACACGAATTGGTTATACTATAGACATCGTAGCGCAGCTTACATTAATCATGTTCCAGCTAAAATTAGTTTTTTTTCTTTTACAAGAACTTAAAGACAGTCTAAAGTACATGTACAGCTATATCCCACGCCACAGAATGACCTGTGACCTTCAATTATGACCTTGACCTTGAGTGGTCATGGCTGAATTATGAGCTCCATATCATCCCACTGAGACAATTATTGGACCAAAGTTTCTCCTTCCGAATTGGTTGTTTTACATACTGATTTAAGTGAGTAAATAAGCCCAACAAATATTGGAGGCACTTGTTGGTTATGCGTACGTAGAACAGGCCATCGCAGGGTATTTATGCTGAGGTAAGGTTAAGGGTTAGCATCAGAATAGACAACAAATTTCGATTTGTAAGAACGTCCGTCTGTGTGTGCGTCCGTTAAAACAACACGTTATGGTTTTGAGATTTTATATGTGAATTCCTCATCATTAGCTGGCCCGTATGTTTTTATCATTGTTTTTCTACTTTACCTAAGAGGACAAGTCTTCATATTTTTACCAATTCCAACTCTCAACCTTTTATATTCGGGACACTCCCTGCAAACAGTGAATACCCAGATGACATGCCACATAAAGCGGCATTTCATCAGTTTCGAAACTGTTTTTAATATCTTTAGGCAAAAATACAATATTTAAAATAAATTATAACTTGGCCTCCCTAGATATGTACTATCGACTATCCCAAGTTTATTGTATCAAACCAGAAGGAAGAATCCATTAGTATAGAAAGGGTTAAAGTAAGTAAGGGTGCAAAGATCAGGAATCGATATAATCAAGTACCACACCTGACCCGGGATACCAATGTGAAAGTGTCAGACTCACAGTTAGACACCACAAACGAGAGCGAATAGGTCAGCCCTTTCCCAGCAGGTGACCACAAGACGCACACAAAGGCATTGCAAACACAAGACAGAATAAAACATAAAAGATCCACCTTGGAACGGTCAGTAAAATATTTTACTGGAGGGCTTAATCCGGCGCGCCAACCTCATCCTTAATTCTGATGTGGATCAGACACATAGCTATTTGGTTCGCATGAAAGACCCCTAACTTATCAATGCTTCATCTCCAAGAACATATAAATCAAGATCTAACAAGGAGATAAAGCAAAGATAAGGACTCAACCGAATACCGGAGCAATCGATATCCAACAGGTAAACCCCCAGTGGGCCCGACAAAAATAAAGACACACTTATTTGCTATTCGGTGAATATTCTTATTTTATGTGTAATGGTCGTTTTTCTATGATAAAGCTTATAATTCAGTTGACAAAACCTGGTGTATCGACTGTTACAACATATTTCTGTAATTTACACTCAATATGTAAGTATATTGATAAAATGTTAGAAAATAAACATTATCAGTGATTGAAGCAATTGTGAAAAAAAAGACGCTGAGATGGAGTACACGGGACATGTATCGCCGTATCAAAAAGTGAAAGTGTTTGCACTCTTCCTAATATGGGTAACGATGGTAGGTTTCATTAGCATTTAAGTTTTTTCGGATGATTCAGGATACAGTTTTTGTTAAGGAAACCTGGCTTTTAAGGATACAATTTATGAGATACGCGATGTTGGTACATTTTCTTGGCTTCCGTATTTGGCTTAAGAAATCGCTGTTTTATAAACCTCGTCTTAGCCTACATATGGCTTAGCATCCCTTTAAGAGACAGACAAAAAACGGAACAGGAGATGGTGATGTGATGCTTATCAGTGAATGCAACGCTTGATTAAAGCAGTTTTCATCAGCCACTGAAAACTGTTGCTCAGAAAACAGTTAAACTACAGCCCTTTGCTCTGATGAATGAGTCCGAATGGTATACGCCAAGTTATCTGGTTTAAATCAGTGATTTTTTTAATATTTAGCAAACATTGTTAAAACTTATGAATATACCACCTACCGTGAGCAAATCTACTGAGGCGAAACATAAAACTTGTTTTCTTCATTTTGAAATGTTTTATTGAGACAATTCTAGCTTTGTTCTCCTGATCCGGTTTCATATCGGTTTCACATTTCACGCGATCGTATCCCTTTAACAAGCATATCGTCCATTCGGCACTAGCTTTGGTAACTTGCATCTTGAGGTCATCAGTACATGTACATTTTAATTTTCTTTCCAGGGACTCAATCTAGAGATTCCAGGACCAACTCTTATTGACATCAAGCTCTTGTTCCACGCTAGCTATGAGGATGTGTCTAGGTCGGTGTCGGGTCGAGGAGCTGGTGGATTTATTGGTGCTCTGCTTGGTGGAATGCTGGTTGACAAGTTTGAGAACTCCATGGACCTGCTTGTGGCTGTTCCTCAGACCGTGGCCTCGATTGCTGTGTTGACGATTCCCTTCTCGCCAGGGGTCAGCTATCTATGGTTCCATTATCTTACGCTGGGGGTCTGCAGTGGAATAATGAACATAGGTAATGACCAGTCAATCCAGCTGTCGTATGACTGTTTCTGCATACATAAAGTTATGCTTTCAAATTAAGTTCAAACGCGAGTACAGGTCTGATGCACACTATGCGAAACATAAATGTATTTGGGATACTTTCTATTTTGATTGTGTTGATGCTTTACGTCCCAGACAACATTTTTCCCTCAGTCATATCGTGTTCATGTGTTAATCCACTGCAAGGCAAAGGGTAATGTGTCGTACTGAATGACACAACATAGTACCTTCGGTGAACCTCAGTGGTAGAGTGCTTAACTCGAGACCGAGGGGCCGCGGGTTCGAGCCTCACCGGCGTCACTGTGTTGTGTCCTTGAGCAAGAACATTAATCCTAGCTTAGTACTGGTTCAACCCAGGAAGACCCGTCCCTTTATATCTGAAAGGTTGTTGATGGGACGTAAAGAATCAAATCAAAGAAAAGAAAAGAAAACCTTCGGTGAACTAGCGATCCTTCTACCCAAAGTCTATGTTAGAAAGTGTATAAGGAGTCCCTGGAGTTTTCCTTTTCTTCATTGAGAGATCAGACTGGATTTTCCTAATATGTAAGGAATCGTCCATTATGTATTTTAAAGGGGTTGCTGGTCTAAATTTTTATAAAATGAAGTATTTCTGTCCATGAAGATTGTTTTTATTGTAGCAAACAGTGCAAACCCTGATGAAATGCCGCACCTTATGCGGCATTTCATCTGGGTCTTCACTGTTTGCCAAAGTACCTGTTTACCAGTATCCAGATTGAAAATGGTTCAATGCTGTCTTTTTCAGCGGGAATCCGATGCATAATAATGCTATGGGGACAGAACACTTCCGTGATGCTTCAGTTGCTTCATGTTGGCTATGGAGTTGGTGCATTATTGGTACCCGTCGTCGTCAATCCCTTCCTCGCAGTGATCAAATACAAGGACGAGCAGGGGCACCATCAATCAGAGACATTCGAAGTGGTTGAAGAATCTCGTGTACACTTTGCATTTGTTGGTATAGGACTTGGCTCTTTTCTTCTGGCATTGGCGTTCTACTATTTCCAGTACCGTGGGACGGGTGACTATAAACAAATACCTACAGATGAAGATACGAAACCTAAAAATTCTCAATCTCTTCCTTTGAAAGACATGTTGAATCCTGCAACGTACGCTGATGGTTCTTTAGGTTTCGGAATATACATGTTTGTTGTGCTCTTTGTGTTTTATTTTAATATGACTGGCAGCGAAGAGGTGTTTGGGCATTTTGTGAGATCATTTTCAGTAGACTCTTTCAAGTTTAGCAAAACACAAGCATCGTACCTAAACATGGTGTACTGGTTGAGTTTAACTATAGCCAGACTATTTATGTCAGTGATCTCCCATTACATACCAATAAGGAGGTTGTTCAAAATGCAAGTGTTTTTACATTTAGTGTCTACAACCATGTTGAATATTTACGCCTCAAGGAGTGCTGCATCTCTCTGGATGTGCACCATCTTGCAAGGCGTGGCAATTTCTCCTTTATATCCAAGTGGAATAGCCTATGGGAACACACAAATGAATATTACTGGCGTGTGCCTTATGGTGATAGTGTTTGCTGGATCATCAGGCGACTTAGCATATATATGGGTCGCTGGAAAACTGTATGATATATACGGACCAAGTGCAATCCTTCTTGCTTTATGGTTTACAGGATTTGTGCTTATGCTGTGTGTGGTATTGTTTAGATTCGTAGAAAGATCAGAAAAAGACAGGAAGGCTAATCTGAAACCCAGTAGTCCTTTCAAATATATTTGTAATAAATGTTCTTAAGTGAAATGCATTTTGTCATATAACATGGACAAAAAGAAATAGGGATTTTACGCAAGTGTTCATGTATTATTGAATTTATCAAACTTGTTGCGAAAAAGCCCGCCGAGTTTAGCAATTTCGATATAACATGAGCACGCATAACATGACATTAAATTTTCCGAACTCTCACTGTTAGCTTGAAAACATTAAGATTGTGTCATTATGTACAGGGTTGAGGGAATTGAGTGTTTTTTGATGATACTATGCACGGTAAAGTCGGTAATTCTTTCCCATTGAAAAAGTCGGCAACAGGTTGATGTAATCAACAAATTGCTGTCTTTTCCCATTGCAATATCTATCATGTATGGTTTGTAGCCTGGGCAATAATCTTGTAGATATTGCAATGGAAAAGACGGTAATTTGTTGATTAAATCAACAAATTACTGCAATTTCCTTGCAATATCTATCATGTGTATGGTTTGTAGTCTGTGCAATAGTCTTGTAGATATTGCAATGGAAAAGACGGCAATTTGTTATGGTTTGTAGTCAACAAGCAAGTTTGAAGTCATTGCAATATATATCATGCATGGGTTGAAGTAAAAAAAATACTGCATTTTCTATTGCAATATCATCATTTAAGGTTTGTAGTCTGGGCAATAGTCTTTTAGATATTGCAATGATAAAGACGGTAATTTGTTGATTAAACAAATTACTGCCTTTTCCAATTGCTTTTGTAAAAGCGCAAGGTGTTGCCATTGATTGAAATTTTAGTTTCTGTCGCTCCTGATGAAAGACACATGTTCATGGGATTTCTTTTTCTTTTCGCACAGATATAGCAAACCAACACTTTTCATATCATAAATATATTTAATATGTGCATCCGTATTGACTTTTTGAAATAACCTGTTTTTACTGTGTCTTGTTATAGCACCCTTACCACCTTTACAACTTTAGCACGAAATATCTCGTGATGTGCAAGGTCTCCACTGATGTAGGTGGTATAGAATAGTTATACAATATTTGTCCACCGGTACGTAAGATAATCCACTCGCTAAAGCTCATGGATTATCTCCACGTACAGGCGGACAACCCATGGTATGAATATTACATAGTCAGTGAACTTTTAGGTTTTACTGCGTCACGGTTTATTCAGTTTGGCCTTGAATATTACAACACTATATACAGGTAAGAGTTAATATATGCCGTGTGTAAGTTTTCTGATAATGTAAGGAAAAGGAAGATTTCTACAAGTTTTGAAATATGGAGCATGGAGGACCCATAACAGCATACCAAAAAGTGAAAGTGCTTACACTTTTCCTTGTTTGGATTACTATGGTAGGGTTTAACACAACGTGGAATTACTATCATCACAGTTGGCTTGACGTTGATTCGGCGTTGTGTATTTACTTTATTAATGTCTTAATTGAAGGGTTTCAAAGCTTATTTTAAGCTCTGTTCAGTTTCATGCTGCGAGTAAAATCAAATGACTGAGCAAAGTAAATGTTAATAACAAGAATTATGTACACTGTCAAAATGTGTGACAGGTTGTGCTGGTCTTATACTTCATACTTGCCACGTCGTAACTGCCAACTATACGAGGGGCGTTCGTTTAATTGTGGCACTGGGATTCTGCAAGGCGCATTATGAGACTTACCCATATTTCATTCATTACAATCGGTTGGTGTGTTCTCCCTTGAAAGAAATTCAGTTTCTAGTCTTAGAACGCAGGCTCTGAATGCAGATAAGCAGGCCTAGACTTTTGGGGGTATGCCATGTAGACACTGAACAATGACACTGCCAAGAGGACTGTGAGGCTCACATCGAGTTATGTAGGAATTTTATTTCAGTAAACAGGAAAAAATCATAGACTCAAGTCCGCTGAATAAGGCGGATTGGGGAGCTGTACCATAGTTTCCGTTTCCAGGAAATTTTTAAACAATTTACACTTGTGGACACATTCATTGGTACGAATAGGACACACGCCGCTAAGATCGGCTAGTTGTTTGCTTTTCTCATGTTTTCCTTCCATTTTTGAAAGCACGTTGTTCTTATAGAACTTATCTGTAACTTTTCGAGCTTTGGGACTTAAACTTTTAAAACGGGCTTATCAGAATTTTGAAACTTTTTCCCGCGCGTTTTGTCATTCACGATGACAGTAAGTAAGAGTGCAAAGATCAGAAATCGATGACAGGCCTAGCTTGAACTTTTATTATTGACACATCTCTGGGGATCAAATTTGTAAATCCAGATTCCATCAACTGTAAGTTCTAATATTCTAGATTTGTCACAATTTTGGCGCTTTTTAGAAAAATAGATGGGCATTTTCATACAAGTAGCCTTTTTGGGATGAGGGTGCATTGAGCACATGCCTTTCTAATTAGATTTTATTGACGAGTCAAAATCTTATGTACTGACCCGATGATATGCCAACACCTTGAGCAATATTTATCGCTGTAAGTCTCGCGTGTCGATTAATCAGGCCTGCCACAGCAGCAATATTAGCATTGCTAACAACAAGGTTGGGCTAAACAGGACGGGAACCATCTTTGAGGTTATTAATGAAACTATATTGAAATTTCTTGTGCCACCTGAAAACTAACGTTTTGGACACTGCAGACGTTCTATGTATCTGACACAATTCATTAAATGTTTGTGAACCTGAATGTTCAGATTACACGACTTTTATTTCAAAACTTGCTCGAGTTTTCATGATTTAAGACACACAATTTAGCCAGTGTATTACGACTGCGCATGTTTGAACTTTCAATAACGTTTGAAAGAGTGAACGGATTCAAACAAAATTTCGGTCAATTATTCAAAACTACTCCCCCGTGACATTACCACATTTCCACGATTTTCTTACAGCCATGTGGTAAGGAGACGCAAACGTGTGTAGTATGAATTATGTTTCATGCTTTCATATATATATATTGCTTCTCTCGAAATAGCAAAATCAAAATTTAATAACTTTGTTATAAAAACTTTTGAGTGTGGAAAATTAAGAGATGGTTCCAGTTATGGAGACCTTACCCATCTTTTTCGGTAAACCTGAAAAAATAATACTGAAAATAACTAACCCACTGACCGCGTTTCCTGCCTAAAGTGCGATTTTTGAATAAAGAAAACCATTTTCTAAATTGCCAAATCGCTGGTATATCCTCTGTGCTGCTGTAATGAGAAGTTATCAAACAGGTATGAAATTTACCAGTGACGTATTTGGCATCAAATATACGAGGGTCATCCAATAAGTTCTGACAATGACCCCATAAAACAAAACCTATTTCTCCAGGACCTGTTTCAATAATCTTCACATGTTATTTAGAATATAGGGAATTGAATAACCTGTTCAAATAATTTCCATGTTGCAATCGCAATGGTTGCTAGGCAACCAAAGAACACAAGGTAAAGGGCCATGGATGGGACACTATACGTGGTATACATGCCCAAATTTCTAAGAAATTACAAACTCCTCTTTAAAACTTTTTATGTTGATAAATAAAGACATTGTGTATGTTTATTCTGAACAACATAGATAATGGTTTAGCTTGTGACTGTGGTGTTAGCAGGGTTATGTTTATGACATATCACTGATTTTGCTAGAAATATTTTACTTAAAAATGGGTTGTACTAACAGTGTATTATATTTGGTAAATAGCATTTATTGAAAGTTAATATTTTTTATGGGTTAAGAAGACTGTAGTACAGAATTATCGAAACATGTATCTATTAATACGCAAATTGATCGTAATGGCTTTTATTAAGTGTTTAAAAAGTACTATTTTATCATTAACGCTTAAAGTGAGGCAAAAATGTTCTTTTCTGTTGTTGCCTAGAAACCAAGAACGTTCAAAGCAACCAGGTTAATGGCATTGTGGCATATGCTTTTATGGATCAATTGTGTATTCAGACAACATCACCAATCACTAATATAACTTACCAAAGAAACATACAGCTTCTTTATCTAACTCTACCCCCAGCAGAAATTAGTTAAAAACGTGATTTTTCGTGGCCATGGACTCTCGCAGTGTTGTCTACAAATTTGTATAGCATAAGATCAGGTCTTGATAAAAACTCCAAATTTCAAACATGAATAGGCAAAACCCACGGCCACATGCAATGGGTAATATAATTCTGATTACAAGAACAGTTGCTGATATGTGAGACCATTGTCAGAACTTATTGGATGACCCTCGTAGTTCACTGAACATATTAATGCATCTTTAAACACCATTTTTGAAATTATTACCCTCTTTTAAGTAACATTTAGTCGTTTTTAACTGACCAACTTCCTTTGTCCTGTTGCTATTTTCAAATGTTCCCCAATTTATTAATATATGGAAGTATACCAAACAAAACAAAACAAAGGAACGCATATACGTAGTAAGATATACCCGTTCAGCAGACCTTTTATAGCCAAAATTCGAATAGTCATGAAATCCTCATTTCTGATCAAACCTTACTAAAGCTCCGGTATGGTCTAGATGGGTATTCGTGTCTTTCACGTACATGAGCATAATGCATTCTTGCATTCCATGAATATGTTTGCCTTTTGTTCAAAGGCACTGGTTTTATGGATTTTCGTGCATGCATTCCAGTCACGAACCATTGTTTTATCTGAGACATCGCAGAAGTTTAAACATGCTTATTGTCTTTCCAACATCAATTTTAAAGCTTCACATTCTGTAAGGTTTATCGCCAGTATGTAAACGATGACCAAAGGGTAGTTACACTGCAAGGGCTACCAAACGGCCGGTAGCCGCGTGCGGTTAAAGATCAGATCAAATTTGCAAAGAATAAGTGTATGGGTGTTATTCAGGACCACTTCGACAATTCCAATTGAATAGCTGACAAGACAGAATGATGAAGTTGATCCACATTTGGTTTGAAGCCAATTTTCTTGATCACATTTAAGTAAGTAAGTAAGGGTGCAAAGATCAGGAATCGATACAATCAAGTACCTCACCTGACCTCAGGCTGCAAAATATTTGATATGCAGCAATTACTCATATGACTTTGTACTTATGTTACCGTACTGGTTCAACCAGATTGAATTAATGTTACTGTTCTTTCCTTTTTAGTCTGGTATGTATATTCTTAAGTTATTGCAAACTCATCAAGTCCTACAGACAATGCTTTAGCGGTTTAGTTTTATTCTTTAGGGCCTCTATCTTGAGATTCCTGGGCCAACGCTCATTGACATCAAGCTCTTGTTCCATGCTAGCTATGAGGAGGTGTCTAAGTCGGTGTCGGGTCGAGGAGCTGGTGGATTTATTGGTGCCCTGCTTGGTGGAATGCTGGTGGACAAGTTTGAGAACTCCATGGACCTGTTGGTGGCTGTTCCTCAGACCGTGGCCTCACTTGCTGTGTTAACGATTCCCTTCTCGCTAGGGGTCAGCTTTCTATGGTTCCATTACCTCACGCTAGGGATCTGCAGTGGGATTATGAACATAGGTAAATTCAACTACTGATCTATCTCTCTCGACAAACCATTACTTTGTCATCATCAAACTGTTTATACATAGCTAATTGACAGAGTAACAATATAAGTATAGCTTAAAAAATAACTTAGTTATCAACTGATTATGTTTGATTTTAGAGAAAGAAATGTTTAGATAAATGCAATGAAATCAAAGTTTGTGGGTGCCTCAGATGAAGTCGATCAGAGTTGATTTCTAGGAATTAGGTCCAGGTCTGAGTTTGAATTTTATCTGATGGGTAAATTTTGCAACTTACTACATGAAGAATAAGTCTGAAATTTACCAGATCTCATCATGTATACCTGACGGTGACCATGTTGCAGAGATAAAACGTATCCGCACATCTTTATATAATTGATTTACCTAAAAGGTGGAATTGGCTGGGAAAAGTTGACTTGTATGTCATAGAGAGGCAGAAACTCAAGAATGCAGTTAAACTCACAAATCACATTTTCAGACACAAAATAAGTAAAACAACCAGCAATCTTCCCCCCCCAGCCAAATGATTGTTAAACAAATCATGATCAGGCCTCGAGGTTATTAAACTTGTGTACAGTCTCAAACTCCAAATAAAGCGCAATGATTGGCTACTTGCGGACACGTGTCCGCGAGCAGCCAATCATTGTGCTTTATTTTGAGTTTGAGAATGAACTCCAGTTTTATAACCTCGAGGCCTGAACTTCAACTCCTTTCTCTCCTTCTTTAATAAGAGATTGAAAGAGGCTCAGTGAAGAGCATTGGTACTCCACGCCTGTCACATCTTTCAAGCATACCGTAAACCAAACAAACACGACTGTGTCAAAGTACTCCTATGTTGGTGTTAGACGTCCGCAAGGCTTGCTCACACGCATATACACAAAATATAGCGCCCTGAATTACAAAATACAACTAAAGAACTTAACAGACACGCCGTTATATCACTGTGGCAACATAGAAACTTCTATTCACTTTTGATACACAAGAAAACCTCTTTCTCCACTTTGTCACATCATCTTAGACCAGCTTGCTTTTTTCTAAACGCAAACAAATGTAGTTTGAACCATCAGTGAAGGCTATTTATAAGTACTTAATCTAGTTCTTTGCATTTGGAAAGAGTACATCTATTGGGAAGTGGAAATTTTGTAAGTGGCCATTTTCCTTCGTTTAACCCTCTCCACATATCTGTGCTCTGCGTTCCCCCCCCCCCCCTTTTTATATTGTCGTTATGATAGTATTTCTTTCTGGATCCATGTTAACACCAACTCTTAAAGTGTTTACCCCAAGGCTAATTGGCAACTTTATTTGCTTTTTGAGATGCGATATATACATTGTTTTGTTATATGACTGGAGAGAATCCTGTCTACTGATTGGCCCGATTTGTCTTCATAAATCCCAATGTCTACATGAAAACTGGGTTACAAGTTAATATAGAATGAAAACCAGCTCAAACTAGTTTCCAGAAGTTCATATTTTGACACTTTTCTAGTATCAAGAGAGCTAAAAAAAGCATGATGAGTATGGACTGCATGAAATTGACAGGATTAACTGTTTCACTTCCCAACAGGTGAATTAAAGACAAATGAATTTTAACAACAGTTTTGTTTTGTGTGTACATTTTTCTTTGTTTGAATAAACAAAATGTAAACAAAAGTTTTATGATTAAATTTTACATTCCACATTCAGAGAATGCATATACATTTCAAAATGCAAAATACTACATTCAAATATTTTAATAACAGTTGCTAAAACTTGTGAGAGAGTCCTTAGGTTGAACATAAGTGAAAGTAGAAAATTTTCATTCATAGTTGAAAAGTCATATAACAAAACAGTTATTGACTCCAATTTCTGTAGACATAAGGATTTATCTACCCTTGTGGCCTCGGTGAATATGGCTTTTTTCGGGTGACTACATCATTGAGGTCAATAATTGTATAACTGGAGAGAATCCTGTCTCCTGATTGGCACAATTTGTCTACATAAAATTCTGTCTACCTGAAAACTGGTCTAAACTGGCATACAAGTTGATATAGGATGAAAACCAGCTGAAACTAGCATGGGCTGCATGAAATTGACATGATTTGCTGTTTCATCTCCCAACAGGTAAATTAAAGACTTTAAGGAATTTTAGCAACAGTTCTGTTTGTTCATTTTCTTTTTTGAATAACCACAATGTAAAAAAGCGTTTTATGATTAAATTTCCATTTCACATTCAGAACATTTATATACATTCCAAAATGAAAAATACTACATTAAAATACATTAATAACAGTTGCTAAAACTTGTGGGAAAGTCCTTAGCTTAATCATGAATTCAACAACAAAAAGTAAAAATAGAAAAATTTCATTCATAGTTGAAAAGTCATATAACAAAACAGTTATTGACTTCAATTTGGTTAGACATACGGATTTATCTACCCTCAAAAGTGATATTCACCCCGGCCTTGCGGCCTCAGTGATTATCACTTTATCAGGTAGATAAACCCTCATGTCTACCTTATTGAAGTCAATAATTGTATATTATTTATCTTTAAAGTGACATATTCTTCCATTTTCAGCGGGAACCAGACTGGTCATAATGCTATCAGGAGAGAAAAGTTCTGTTACGCTTCAGTTGTTAGCTAGTGGTTATGGACTTGGTGCTCTGTTGGTACCCGTCATCGTTAATCCATTCCTCGCAGTGATTCAATTCAAGAAAGGAACTGGTGCTCAACCATCTAACCATGATTACGTAGTGCAGGAAGACTCACGCGTTCAGTTTGCTTTTGTTTTTATCGGAATCGTCTCATTTATACTGTCTTTAGCGTTCTTTTATTTTCATTGTTGTGGCTCCAACAATGAAATTAAAAGAACGCTAAAGACAGGTGGTGATTATAAAGCGGTGGACACTGATGAAGACACGCGAACCGATAAAATTACGTCTCAATCGTGGAAAGACATGTTGAATCCTGCAACATATACAGATGGATCATTTGGTTTTGGGGTATATATGTTTATTGTGCTGTTTCTGTATTATTTCAATTTGACAGGTGGCGAGGAGGTATTTGGTAATTTTGTAAGATCATTCTCAGTAGACGCTTTCAAATTTAGCAAATCACAAGCGTCCTATCTTAACATGACATTCTGGTTGAGTTTGACTTTAGCAAGATTTGTCATTGCTGTGATATCTCATTATGTGCCAATACGACGTTTGTTCAAGATTCAAGTACTTCTGCATTTAATCTCAACTATAATGTTAACTATATACGCTTCCAAAAGTCCTTCATGGCTCTGGGTGTGTACTATACTAGAAGGCGTAGCGATTTCTCCCTTATATCCGAGTGGGATTGCCTATGGAAATACACAAATGGATATGACTGGAGTGTGTCTAATGGTGATATCATTTTCTGGAGCATTAGGAGACTTGGCATATATATGGGTTGTTGGAAACCTTTATGATTCATACGGGCCAAGTGCAATTCTTCTCACACTTCAATTCACAGGGGTTGTTTTGTTGTTATGTGTCATATTATTTAGAATAACTGAAAGATCAGAAAAGGACAGAAATTCTAATGTCAGGCCAAAGAATCCTTTAACGCATATATGTTACAAGTGTACTTCAAAGAGTTTATTTCATCTGCGAAACCAAAGGCCAAGACCATGGATGAAAGGTCGAAATATCCGAAATCCTGAACCCTAGAGTCAAATCTTAAATATGCAATATGCCTACAAAATATTAGTAATTTAAAGTTCGAATGGCATGTAATGACTGCCTTTAGATAAACTGATGAATCGGACACGCAATTATATCCTGCCTTATTCAGTATTTGATGCTGACTTTCTATGGAAAGTCAGCCTCAAAATCCTGAACTCAGGAATATTCCTGAAAACTTTCACCTATATATACTCAGCGTCAGTGAAAAGTTACCAGTATCTAAATTTCGATATTTTGGAAAATATATAATACAGCTCTATGGCTACATGTACGTTCATGTTTCTGGTCAAGACATACTGGTTTGGAGAGATAAAACAGCTTCACAGCCCTGGAACTACGGTACACGTGATGCCCTTGCTTTTTATGTTTTTCAATTTTTTTTAAGAATTTAAAATCATCATTTACAGAAGACAATATGCCAGTATATTCCCTAGACGTTTTCATTGAAAACGCCACCAAAATAGTTTGAATTATCCCATTAGACACACAAAATTAGGATCAAACTTTAAGGTAGCACCAACACTTTGCATGTTTCTAAACTACTGGGGCCAGTCAAGGAATGGGTATAATGCATTCGGATGTGATGGATACCGTTTTCCATAGTGGTGATGCATGGGACTCTATGCCATAAAATTGAGTGCTGAAGCACCCGCTGTTCTTTGTTCAGAATGAACTAAATACTGTCCTATGTTAATTATATGGGATTTACTGGTGACTTTTCATTGACGCTGAGTATACAAGTAAAGACATGTCTGAATAAGCATGACATTCCAACACTCATCACTTGGCTCCACGTGCCCCTTTGTTAGTTTTGTCATGCCGTGACTCAAACATTTGATTATTTTCATCATTTCTTATCAAAAGATAAAAAGAAAACCCTACGTTACCAGATATAATGATTTTTGTTACATTTCCTATCAAAAGATGGAAAAAAGTCTGTGACCAGATCCAAAGTTTTAAATAATGATTTTAATTACAGGCTTTTATGTACAAAATTCAAAATTTTGTATATAAAAGCCTGTAATTAAAACCATTTTGTGTGCAACTGCAATGTCCCTAAAATGTGTAAATTCTAGTCTACATGTTGATATGACCATCAGTATTTCATTAAATTGTTTATTGTCAAAATGCTCAATCCTTCCTTTATTTTACTTTTTGTCAGTTTCTAGAATCTTTTGGTATAAAATATGATAAGCTTACTTTGCGCCAACACATATATATAACAAATGGCACGGGGCCCTGGAGTCATTCAGGCACGGGGCACTAGAGTCATTCATCTGAGAATGGCTGTCTGTAAAGTCAGGGGCAAACTTTAGCAATCTAAGCATCCAGCTTTGACTATTTGATGAATCAGCGGTTTCAAAAAGAGCTTTACATGGAAAAGTTTAAGCAATGATGAGGAATGTAACGGCTTGTAGAACCAGGGGCGGATCCAGGATTTCTGGAAAGGGGGTTCATATATTAAGTTGTGGGGGCTCGCTTTGCTGAGTTTATCTCATTTTTCTTTAATATCCCAAGAAAATGAAATAATTTGGTCTCATTGAGACCAAATCATTTAATTTTCATAGGATATTTAAAGGAGGGAGGGGGTTCGAGCGAACCCCCTCTGGACCCGCCACTGAGAATATCAATGGAAATCATCATTAAAACCAAGAATGAAGCAAAACTGATCAATGGCTTCTGAGATACAGGTGGATGATCCTGGTGGTCAGGTTTTTGACAGATCTGTACAATAATCTATGTAGACGGTCACCTAAGTACTATTTGTGCTACATTAATTTATTTTCAATTCTTACAGAGGAGCTGCTGTCTGGCGGCAATTTTTTTGATGGATCAGAATGACTTGGAACAAACTTAGTAAAAGGTCACCAAAGGACCATCTTTGCCATATTTTGTCAATTCAGCCCAGTATATTATTTTTGACTAGAAGATTTTTTTTAAGTTTTTCCTATATGTGTAAAGGAAAACATGGCCCCGCTTCCTGGCGGCCATGTTTTTCAACAGATCAAATACTGTAAATCTGGAAATTTTTGCGATAATTTTATTTTGATCGGTAAAGGATAACAGTGCTTTTGCCATTCCACAAGGATTCTATTTTCAAGAAACTTCGCATATTCAAAGTTTCGCAAAAATAAAACCCTCGCGAAAATTTCCGAATTTACAGTAATGTAAACAATATTGGTAGAAGGTAGACCCAAGAACTGTTTATGCCAAATTATTTACAAATAAACTTTGCCCCCTGAAGTATTTGACAAGATTTTCCTTCATAAACATATTAAAATGTCCCCACCCCTGGGCACCAGGTTTCTTGTTGATCAAAATACATGTAATTTGAACAAGCATGGTAGAAAGTCACCAAAGGATCATTTTTTGCAAATCAAATTCAAAGCAGTCTCATTGTTTCAACATGAAGATTTTTTTAAAGTTTTTTTTCTTTCTGTTGCCATGGCAACTAGAGTTCTGCATGGAATAGAAATAGTTTAACAGATTTAGAAGGATCATTTCTGTGAAGTTTGGTGAAATTCCACCCAGTGGTTCAGGAGATTTTTTTTAAGCAAATTGTTGAGTTGATAGACAGATGACAGACCTCAGATCACAAAAGCTCATCTGAGACCCATTGCACAGGTGAGCTAAACACAGTTTATCTCGTCATGTGGCTTTTATGAGTGGGCACAATTTTACTGCTCTAGGCTATTCCTAATATGAGCCATGGCATGAGATTTCCAACAATGTGGTATGTGCGACAAGCAAAGCCTCAGATCAGCCTGCGCATACGCCCAGTCTGATAAGAGTCTTTGCTAGTCGCTTGAATATTCTATGAGTGTTAAGCTACTGACCGAACATCATTTGGAATTTCTAAGCTGAAAGGGAGGTTGAACAGGCTCGTCTGAGTCTACATTTGTCAAAATACCACATTGTTGGAAATCTCATGTCGCCGCTCATACATTATAGGTTCACCACATCTGCTTGGAATCCAGTTCTTTTGCTATGGTCTGGCTTATTTCATTTCACTCAAGTCATGAAAATCATGTCATTGGGATTGGAGACAATGTCATTGGGATTGGAGACAATGTCATTGGGATTGGAGACAATGTCATTGGGATTGGTGACAATGTCATTAGGATTGGAGACAATGTCATTGGGATTGGTGACAATGTCATAGAGGATTAGTGTCAATGTCATTGGGATTGGAGACAATGTCATTGGGATTGGAGACAATGTCATTGGGATTGGAGACAATGTCATTGGGATTGGTGACAATGTCATTGGGATTGGAGACAATGTCATTGGGATTGGTGACAATGTCATTGGGATTGGTGAAAATGTCATAGAGGATTGGTGTCAATGTCATTGGGATTGGAGACAATGTCATTGGGATTGGAGACAATGTCATTGGGATTGGAGACAATGTCATTGGGATTGGTGAAAATGTCATAGAGGATTGGTGTCAATGTCATTGGGATTGGTGACAATGTCATTGGGATTGGTGACAATGTAATTGGGATTGGTGACAATGTCATTGGGATTGGTGAAAATGTCATTGGGATTGGTGAAAATGTCATTGGGATTGGTGACAATGTAATGCCCAAACAAGCCATTACTGCTACATAGTCTTTTTTCAGAATTTTGAAAATTGCATCCTGCTGAACCGAAGGATATCCACTTTCGAAAAAAAGATGTGAATCCACACCGGCTGACTTTGAAATGTCAGGCCCAAGGTTATTAAAGCTCAACTGGACTGCTCATAATAAACTAAAATGCTTAAAAATAAACTTTTTCTTGTTTTAGAACTCTCAGATGTTGTATTTATAATGCTAATAAATGTTAAAATGCAATTGTTGGCATTTTTACATTTATGAGCATATTAAATTTCATGCTCAGCTAAGTTGAACATGAAAAAAACATTCTCTGGGCCTGGGCCTGCAGTTTTTTGTTTGTTTGATTTGATTCTTTACGTCCCATCAACAATCTTTCAGTTATAAAGGGACGGGTCTTCCTGGGTTAGACCATTACTAAGCTAGGATGAATGTTCTTGCTCAAGGACACAAGGCAGTGACGCTGAAGAGGCTCAAACTCGCGGCCCTTCGGTCTCGAGTCAAGCACTCTACCACTGAGCCACTGCTCTCCCTAGATGGGCCCGCAGATAAAAGCAATAAAATATAAGAGTTGGTTGTGGCAAAATAATTTGCACGTTAGATTTTGGAACTTATTGCATCAGTGAGCAGTGAAGGCTCAGACAACCCTGCACAACTGTGTAGTCTCATCATAGTCTTCCCTGTTTGCATATATAAAGTACCGGGCATGAAAATATATCAATGCTCAGGCCAAACATGAGACTCATAGTCCCACTAGATAGCTATGCACACATGTTTGAAGGCAATCAAGAGTGATTTAACACATGGACTGGCTAAAATATGCATCATATGAAGTAACAAACAAATGCAGCATTACAATATTTACAAATTTATTGCACATTTTAATAACACTCTAACATATCAATAAAGTACACTACTTCTACCAGGCTACAAGATAAAAGTGAGTAAATGAAAATTATCTTTCCTATTCCTCGACCAAAACATGTTGTGGGTACTCAAAAGAATTGTCTCGTTGAGACAATTCATTTGAGCTCCAAAAACAACATGGTAAAATTGACAGGTAAGAAGATATTTGTAAATGAATGTTATTTCGCAACATATGTTTTGGTTCAGGAATAAGAAAATTAAGTTTTGCTTACAAATTCTTATCTGGGGGCCTGACAGTATACTTTGCATCATTGTATCGTCTCACCCATACATTTATTCAACCTTATAAGTGCACGCATGAACCACTAATTTCAAACTATTTGACAGTATGGAATGTTAAGATCACGTCACATGTTAGACAAGCTAATGAGAGGAGCCGTGGCTCAGTGGTAGAGTGTTTGACTTGAGATTGAGGGGTTGCTGGTTGGAGCCTCAGCAGAGGCACTGTGCTGTGACCTTATAGTAAGACACTTTATCCTCTACTTAGTATTTGTTCAAACCAGGATGACAGGAAAATGTCTCGGCATGACTGAAAAATTGTTGACTGGGTTTAAAGCATCAACACAAGCAAGAGCAAAGCCAGGCTTAAGCGGACACTAAAAAATAGAAAAAAAACAAAGGTCTTAAAGACAAATGGTAGATTAATGAAGGTGGAAAGTATTGAAGAATGCTCTCTTGGAGCATTCTGCAATACTTTTGACCTGCATTAAGAGATAATCAGTCTTTAAAACCATTTTTGGTCTTTTTTGAGTAGCTGCTTAGGACAGGTTATACTGTAATGTCAGTTCTAGAAAAAGACATAAGCTATTGCTGGATAGCCTCTTGCCCACTTTAAGCAGCCACATTCTTGTGGGTTAAAGATTTGTTTTTATTCTTTACATTTTAGTAAACAATTCTTCAGTCATGTCAGGACTACCTGGGTTGAACTAGTACTTAGCAGAGGACAAGTCTTGCTCCATTATCTTGAGTCAAGCACTCTACCACTGAGCCACTACGCTCCTTGTGGGTAACGAGAATGAAAGCTTTAGAAACAACTGTACTGCTGCTGTATGACAAAACCATTAAAGTATTCAGCATATTTCCGAACTGAGTCTTATCCAGGCTTATCTGTCATTTGCTTGATTTTGGCATCCAGCAGTAAAATTTGTAGTTAAGGGATGTAAATCAATGGATTTATGGTCAGAAAAATGAATATGGCCCAGCTTCTAGAACTATAAAACACTACTTTTGACCATAAAGCTGGCGATTTACCTTCACTATAGCTACCTCATTTAAACACTTTTGGAAATGCACTATTTTTGCAAGTATGAAAAAATTTCAGTTAATTGAAAATACTGAAAGCTAACCACATCAAGTTTCCAGCTGTATATCACATGATAAAGTTGTAATTCTGCAATACATGTACTTTTGACCTGCATTAATCGATAATCGGTCTTGAAAACAAATATGTGGGTCTTCTTTTAAGTGAACGCACAACAAATATTTTACTGTATATGAGCTAGTGCATACCAAATCCAACCAAAAAATTGTGGGCTCAGTGATGATTCAAACCAGACATTATCCCAGTCAGATTGACCCTAAATTTGTATTTGGGAAACCCTTAATTGAGTACTTTTGCAAGCAGTTAAGACCCAGATGAAATGCAGCATAATGCTGCATTTCATCAGGATCTACACTGTTTGTAAAGGTAAAAAAGATATTCAGACAATAGAATACAATATATATTTTTTTTAATTATAACCTGACACCCCTAGATATATACAATGGACTATCTCGACTTTATTGTATAAAACCAGTAGGAAGAATCCATTAGTATACCAAGGGTTAAATGATTTAGTCTAAGCTCAATGCACAGCTAAGGACATGTAGTTTCTACATGACCCCAGCAATGACTTGGTTTGATAAGAGTCTTTGCTGGGCACACTTTTTTGCTGTTTTTTTTTCTGCACTGATAATATGCTGTTAATCTTTATGTTCAAAAGCTTGCTATTTTAAACTCACAACACATGAGTTTTTGGTACTTGCATTGGCTAGCAGCCAAAACTCAGACCAGTTTGCTCATCTGTGAAGTCTCAAAAGAGCCTATGCTGCTCACACACACATAGAAGGACCATGAATGATGACACAGGCAAAACTTTCCGTCTCTAGTACCACATGGTTGAAAGTTTAAAATTTCCTAAATCCTGAACTTTAGAAATTCAAATCTTGCAGTATACGCACAAACTATTAAAAATTTCAAGCTTAAATGGTGAATTGTCTTTGAATAGATAAACTGTAACAAAATCAGAAAAGTAATTATAATCTGTCTATTTCAGTATTTTGCGGCTGACTTTCTTAGGAAAGTAAGCCTTAAAACCCTGAATTCAGGAAAATCTTGAAAACGTTCACCCATTGTACCACAAGACAGCTAAGAAAACACTTTTAAAGAGAGACTTTGCATATATGGGACAGAGGTGGGGAAATACAATGCCCAACTTGTCCGAACTGGTCCCATTTCATTCAGGACAAGTTAAAAATTTCTCTTTACTTGCCCTGGGACAAGTATAAAGAAATCTAATGCATTTCTGTATTTCATTTTTTGATTAATTAGTATGAATTCACAATGTCATGTTATATATATATAAAACAGTGTGGATCCTGAGCGGCTGGCTTCTGAAGAAGCCAGCTGATCTAGATCTACATTGTTCTCAATTGAGTTTATATCTGGTTTCATACTGTTTCTTTAAAAAGTTTATTTAACTCTTTAAAAAACAGTATGAAACCAGATATAAACTCGATAACTTTATATATGGTATCTACAAAGTACAGGCTATGCTGAGTCTTTGTGCATTATCTGTCCTTTTGGACAAGTAAACTTTTCATTAGACAAGTACATTATGGTCATCTACTCGTCCCTTCTAGGGGCAAGTATAAATTTTTGCTATTTCCACACCCCTGTGGGATCAGTACCCAAATCTCATGAGCTGGTCCACCTATTCTTGTCTTATCTAAATATGTTAATCCTATAATCAAGGGAAATTAATCTTCCCCAACAGGAACAGCATCCTCTAGTCTTTTTATAAATTTAAGTCTAATTTCTGTAATATTATCTCCCTTGAGTTGGTCTTGGACGAATCTAACATCAACATCCATCTGTACCTGTAAAATCACAATGATTTATTAACCCATTTCAGCTGAATGGACCTGCCTCACCTTATCAGTAGGAAAAGCTCATTTCCAATTTTAGGGGTGTTGGGTGGTATTTTTTTCCCTATTTTTAAAAGAACATTCTGTAAGCAAACAGTGAATATCCTGATCATTGATCAGACATTGCATTATGCGGTGTCTGATCTGGGTCTGCACCTTTTGCCTATGTCCCATAAAAAAGAACCTAGGCTTAAATGGATTAAATAAATGCCCAAAATTAACAATAATGTTGACATGGTAACAAAATATATTGCCTTATTCTTTTTGCAAATCTTGTTATGCAACAAAACTGATCAATGCATTATTTGCCCTCGATTTTTAACCCTTAAAGCATCAGTCATGACTACAGCAGACAACAAATTTTGTGACATCTTTCTTAATTTTCAAAAAAAACAAGGGCAATAACTCAAGTGTTAAGGGATCGATTTTGACGAAACTTGTAGGACATTGAGTCCATGGTACTTTTCATTTGTACCAAGAATGAATCAAATCTGACCAATAGGTACTGTGATATGGTTCCGGACAGACAAAAAGTGAGGACAGATGGACGGATGCAGCCAAAGGTATACACAAATTTCTAAGAAAAATTCGACCTTCAAAGAAGAATTTTTTTTTTGTAAATCATAACCTGTGACCTCTAAATATGTACAAATTGGACCATTCTAAGTTTATTGTATTAAACCAGAGGGAAGAATCCATTAGTGCATAAAGAGTTTACTTACCATTTCTAAAGCTCCTTTGAGTACCCCACATAGTATATTGGAATAGTTGAGGGCATTATGTCCATCTGGTAACTCTACAAAGTCAATCAATGGGTTGTTCTCTATTAGGAGGGAGAATTCATCACCAGCCGGGCTCCAGTTGCTGATCACTGGGGTTATACCAAGATACATCTTAAAACCAAGCTGTAATCATAGAAAAATAGCACAATCATTAGAGAGAAACATCTGGTAACTCTACAAAGTCAATAAATGGGTTGTTCTCTATTAGGATGGAGAATTCATCACCCGCTGGGCTCCAGTTACTGATCACCGGGGTTATACCAAGATACATCTTAAAACCAAGCTGTAATCATAGAAAAATTGCACAATCATTAGAGAGAAACATCTGGTCACTCTACAAAGTCAATAAATGGGTTGTTCTCTATTAGGATGGAGAATTCATCACCCGCTGGGCTCCAGTTACTGATCACCGGGGTTATACCAAGATACATCTTAAAACCAAGCTGTAATCATAGAAAAATATCACTTATTTTAAAAACATCTTTTAAGAGAGAGAGAGGCATCATTGTGTCCATCTGGTAACTCTAAGGGTTGTTCTCTATTAGGAGGGAAAATTCATCACCCGCTGGGCTCCAGTTACTGATCACAGGGGCTATACAGAGACACATCTTAAATCCAAGCTGTAATAATAGAAATTGTTATATGACTGGAGAGAATCCTGTCTCCTGATTGGCCCAATTTGTCTTCATAAATCTCTATGTCTACCTGAAAACTGGTCTAAACTGGCCCAGAAGGTGATATAGGATGAAAACCAGCTCGAACTAGTTTCCAGAAGTTAATATTTTTGACACTTCTGCAATATCACCCTCTAGAGAGCTAAAAATAGCATGATGAGTATAAAACTAGCATGTGCTGCATGAAATTGACATGATTTGCTGTTTCACATCCCAACAGGTAAACTAAAGACTTTCAACAACTGTTTAACAACTGTTTTGTTTTGTTTTGTTTTTCATTGATCTTTGTTTGAATAAATTAAATGTAAAAAAAAAGTTTTATGATTAAATTTTACATTCCACATTCAGAGAATTAATATACATTTCAAAATGCAAATTACTACATTAAAATATTTTAATAACAGTTGATAAAACTTGTGAGAAAGTCCTTAGGTTGAAGGAACAACAAAAGTGAAAGTAGAAAAGTCTCATTTTTTAGTAAGAAAGTCATATAACAAAACAGTTATTGACTTCAATTTCAGTAGACATGAGAATTTATCTACCCTTTAAAGTGATATTCACCTCGGCCTAGCGGCCTCGGTGAATTATCACTTTTTCGGGTACTAGATAAATCCTCATGTCTACCTCATTGAAGTCAATAATTGTATAATATCACACTTATCTTAAAGATAGAAACATCTATTTGGTGTTAAGCAACCCTAATATTAAAATGCACCTTGTGCTTACCTTTTTCAAAATTAAAAAGCCTCTTTTGAATACAGATTAGATCCAGATCAGCTGGCTTCTGATGAAGCCAGCTGATAAAGATCCACACCTTATAATGAAAGGACCTCGGACAGTCTTAATGTAGGATTGCCTATAAAAATGGCCAGATAAAAGTTTCAAAGAATATGATATTTTTTCCATGAAAAAGATAGTAGGCTCAACTCTCTAATTATCCCCAAAAGTGTTTTTCTCACTGGACAAGTACCAATTAAAAAAAATGGGTTGAGAACTCTGTTTTTGCTATTCAACATATAGAAAATAGAAAGTTTTACTGAAGTGCTCCCCCCACCCCCTGTAACCAAAATAATCCCTAATCCTTTTGCATACATTTGTAGTTTTACTTTTACATTTCACACATCATATTAAAATAGCAAGATTGATCACTGGGGGGAGGGGCTGTCAAAATTGGGGGGGCAATCCTGTAGGTAAATGTCAATTTACAATGGCATGTATCAGGGCTTTAGCTTTTGAGTAATTAATTGTCTTATTTCTCAACCAAAACATATGTTGTGGGTACTCAAAAAGAACCATCCCAATGAGATGGTTCTTTTAAGCACCGAATTCTAGATTAAATCTGATGAGTAAGAAAACATTCACAAGTTTACGCTAAAAAATTGTGTTTATCTAGACTATGATGTATACAGTATGCAGGTATGACACACCTCAGTGAACAGGTTGAACTGGAAACATAACAGGTAATTGTCAAAAGTCATGGACAGCATACCTATTTAGATGAAACGATGAAATCTTCTCAACCCGAATTTCATGCAAACCCATCACTTTCGTCTCAAGTTTTATGCCGCAAACATTATATTTCCATGTATTTAGGTGAATATCCAGTGAAACTTTGACTTACTGTGAAATAAAATATGGTCACAAAAATTTACCCCCACCCCCTAAACTGGCATCATTATGCAATATTTTCAAAATATTTTTATTTTGCTAGGTGCACTAAATGTAAAGGTTTGATTTGAACAGAAAAATATAGTTGTCAATTATGCATTATCCTAGCCACAGGCTGTCAAATTTTGGGCAGATTGAATAGGAAACTGTCCTATTGTTGTTTTCATTCACATTTTTATGCAAATGTTCATGAGTTTTTTTTTATGATGGGCCATTAAAGCAACAAATAAAATACAGATTTACACTGCTAATTTCTTATATGGTTTTTAATCCATTGAAAATGGCGGTCCAGTTCTTTAAGACTGCATCAAGTTTCCCAAATTTTGATGGTCGAAATGCTTTTTTCCCCAAATTCAAAAGGCCCTTGGTCCCTACTTCTGAGAGGTAGGAAAATCCTTGTGATTACAATTGAGTAAATACCTTACCTTTGATATAACATCTGCTGTTTCCCTGAAATCACTACAGCGACCTTGATTTGAACGGGCTAGAAAGTCCTCAATCAGTCGAACACCGATATTATATCCCCTGGAATGAAAATTTTAAAAGAAACTCAACAAAAACAGATGTTTATCTGTAACTATATTAGAATTAGTTTACTACATTATCAGATAAAGCCCTTAGTAAATAAATTGATTTCTTTGAGTTCTAACTTTACCTTTTACAAGAAATATATGTTTGAAATTGAGATGTTATGAAAATTCATGTAACTTGCAAAATAATCAAAGTCATGTGTTGCAACTGTCCAAAAACTTTGACATCTTCTTAAAAAAGCAGCTCCATCTTATATTTATATTCTGCTTGTAAGATATAGTTGGACAAGGGGAAACAAATTATTTTTAAGGTTGGCCTTATTAGCTTCAAACATACATGTATCGTTTAACACTTTTCCTTGCTAACGGCCACTTTTGATGTCTGCTGATAACCTTTGCAAACAGTTTGGATCCTGATCGGTACCGACAAAACAATCCAAACCGTATGACACTCTGATAGTGTTCCTAAAATAATTTTTTTAAAAAGTTAATTATAAAAACAGTCAGCAGATAAAAAAAAACATAAAAAATACCCAGCATGTAAAGAGTTAATTATGACACAACATGTAAGCCATTTGAGTATTTGACTAATACCACAATTTTTATCCTCTGCTTATTGTTGGTTCAACCCCCATGGTTCAACATGACTGAAAAATTGCTGACTTGGACGTAAAGCATCAACACAAACCACAATGTTTCAAATGTGCTTACATTTTCTCCAACTGTTTGTTGACCTCCTCATCATCTTCATAGTCTCGTAATAATTGAGCAACAAGGGCACCATATGTCAAGGTAAACAACTCGCCATTCTAAAAATGTTGTAAAAGCAATTACAAAGCAGTTCTTTTATAATGTTTGGGCACTTTGGGGTCCATTGGAATGGTGTCCATGACCCTGTTAAAATTTAATAAAAGGGACAATTTTACAAAGGAATTATAGGGAAATGACCATGAAAAGTTGTAAAGTTCCTAAGAAATTATGGCCGTGTTATCGCCAAATCTGTTTTATAATGAGGCGTGTCATAAAGGGATTGCACTGCACATTACATATAAACTCATTTGTCATAGTTGTGTTAATCTGTAGTATAACTAAGTTTATCAGCACTTGTACGGCCTTGCTGTACAAGCCATCTACAGACACTGGACAATCATAGCCCATGGTGAGGATTTGCTCATCTAGGCCAGTAACTCAAGTATTACGGTAATGAGTAGACTCTGACGATACTTATAGGATATCATGTGAACATGTACCAAAAATGCATCAAATCTGACAAATGGGTTCTGGTCAGATGGATGGAAAGATGATGGCAAAACTATATCCCTCCAACTCCATCTGTGGGTAACAGAGTACATGTAACAGAGTTCTCACTAGGATTTTGAAACAGGAAAAAGTTGGAGTCAATATTGAAAAGTTAAGTTTGACCTTGAAATTGTCTTTCATTCAGCAATGTGACAATTTAAAAATCCCTAGCTGTGAACAAAAAAAGTTTTGAGGCCTTAAATTTAAAAAACAAATGTGCGCTTCAGATTACCTGGCCATGCTTAAATTTTTGCCCCAATTACCCTTTTTCAAGACTTGATGGAGACGGACAGTCTTGAATGCAAGACAAATATTTGTGTGTACAAGCACTCAAAAACAGGTTTTAATTGCCTACGTGTTTGACTGTAAGATTGTCCTGTCAATAAAGATGCAGTCAATGTGGATGTTCTGATTGGTCAAGAGCTAAATAAGATCACGCCTACTGCTGCCGGATAGGTGTTCAGACATTTTGACAAGCCCTAGAGCATATCTATTAGCAGTGATCTTTTGATCTATTTGCGGATTAAGCTAAATTTGGACTCCTGCTGTCCTCTTCGGGTGGTTTTAAGGAGTTTGAGATGTGTCAGCAGAAAAAAAGTTTGGCGTTAATTAGAATCCCCAGCAGGAAAATGTACGAGCACAAAATAAAAAATTGGCGTAAAAATATGAATGATTCAGGGTTTCCAATAACTCTGAACTAACATCTAAAGTGACTGGAGTTATATGCACTTAAATAACTGTGAAAACCCACTGCTATTTTTGTTGTTTTTTGTTGCTTTTTTGGTTCATCTTTGACTTAACGTAATTTTTAACAACATTTCTGTCATAGTCATAGCATGAGTCACTTCTTGTGAATGCTTAGTCAAGTCTTTACCTGTTCTTTTGGCG
The DNA here is from genome assembly GCA_964019695.1 of Loripinus fragilis. Classification (NCBI taxonomy): domain Eukaryota; kingdom Metazoa; phylum Mollusca; class Bivalvia; order Lucinida; family Lucinidae; genus Loripinus; species Loripinus fragilis. Next base: position 86,632,747 of record OZ026517.1, read on the forward strand.
AATTGCCTAATGATACTGTCATTAACTGAAAACTGACCTGTTTCGAATGAGTGGTTAGGAATTATTTTTTAGAAACTATGTCACTGACGTCCATATGTGACTGGGCCAGGTTTACTTTCAACTTACCACTTTACCAGTAAGTTCATAGAAGTCAAATTGCTAATGGGCAAATAATGGGTATTATTTTTTCTGTGCCAAAATTGAAAACAAAATTAATGGTAAAAAAGAGTGTCTGAAATAAATCATTTACACCACAGAATAGCTTTATAAGCTGTATTCTAATCCTAAACGACAAAACAACGCTTTGTCTACAAACCTATAGTAAGTATTCTTCATCTGACCTTGTGGTACAATCTTCTTTGTAAACAAAGTAGTTTAGAAAAGCTAATACTTGTTCACATTAAAATATATATGAAGGAAAAAAGGTAAATTATTAGATTATTCCCAGCTTCTTACCACCTTCCTGGGATCACCACCACGTGTAGCTTGTCTTGACATACCAAATAAGTATCAGTCGCCGTTAAATTACTGCAGAATGGTGTAAAATGGGGCGTAAAGTAAATATTTGCAAGAAAACTTGATAACAAATTCGGCTAGACGCTTGTATTTTTGTTTAGCAAGCTTCGAAATGATGGGCTAGGTATAAAACGCAGCCGAATAACGCAGCTATATTAAATATATAGGAAAACGCAGCCAATATAGAAATAGTGTGAAACGCAGCACCTGGGCGGGTGGGTATAAAACGCAGCGAAGTGTGCAGCCACTATAGAAATATAGTGAATAGGCTAAATGCATCTTCACCAGCGAAGGTTTTGTCGTATCTACCTTTCGACAAACCCTTCACCTCACGACCCTCAAAATTTATTATTAGCGCAGACTAATCGACCAATGAAAACGCCAGGAAGGATTTTTTCGATAATCCCTTCCTGCCAATCAGATTAAACGTAGCAGTTTATCGGCATCTAATATACACCGCCTGTTAAGTCTCCGACAGTCCAGATAAGCAAAGATTTTGGTCGTAAAATTATTTATTTTTCTTCTATCCTTCAATTCAAAATTATGTTATGGGTGCTCAAAATAACCATCTTAATGTGACAGTTCTTTTGAGCGCATTAAACGTTTACATTAGTTGTTAAATAAGAAAACTGAATGTTCTTAAATACGCCGTCTTATCTGGAGGCTTGGTGTTTATCGAATTTTGCACCGCTTTGTGATTGATCATATTAATTGTTACTATTTTTGTCTTATGACGTACTCAATCGGAAGAAAGTATCATTGTGAGGCCAAGGGTTAAGATAGCGAATCGCAACCCTTGGTATGACAAGATGGCTAAATGCGGCTGTAGGCCATATACCGCAGAAGTTGATTTTAATCATGTTAATGCCAGTCCAGATATTAAATTTGTTCCGAAGATATTCGTAGGCTACCTAGCCCATTTTTTTACAACCCTTAGAATGAAAACCCATAACGGGTGGTTTGGTAATCAATGAAGACACATATGAAATGCGGAGTGACGGATCATTTTATCAGGGTCTGCACTGTTTGGTTAGACACAATCCAGGTGTTGCATCGTGCGGTGCCTGGTCTGAGCCTGTTTTGTTTTATAAATTGATAAAATAATGGGGAAAATTTGAGTTTGCATTCAGTGAAGACCATGGTCTGGCGCCCGACGTATATAGCGTCGGACCTGAGAATATACCGGGACAGGAGAAATGCAAAGAGTGAATACCCTGGCCCAACGTTGTACCGCAATTGGGGCGCCTGGCCTGGGTCTGCACTCTTTGCAAGATGTACATATACGTTGATTCGCAGAATAAAATCACCATCGTTAAATTCTCCTTCATATATGCGAGAATGAGTCCTGCACAGAACTGGAAGAAGAAATGCTGAATAAATATATATACAGACCGTGTGTCCCACTGAATTTTGATGGGACGTTGCAGTATGCGACGCCTGTTTGCATGCGTAAATGGGATGTACTGGCATTGGGTGAAAATGCCTAAATATACTATTCTACACATTACTAAACATTGAAATACATGCATAGGAGATATTTTATATGTCTAGTATATTATAGAATATTATATAGTGTGACGATGAGCTTGGAATGCTAATAGCGAAAATAAAAAGTTTGTTTTGTTCGGAAATATAGCCAGGAAATCAGTAACTAAGGGAACCAGCACATGCACAGCACCGCTTTTGTTTCTTATTGCGTATAGCGGAGCGTACAGGCTTGAAAAGTACTTGAATTTAGAGGGATTTCTTGAAAAGTCCTTGAAAAATAAACCTGCCTTGAAAAGTACTGGAAAATCACTCAAAGTCCTTGAATTTTACCATTTACAGGAGGATTCAACAGTGTTTTGGAGACCTAAATCGGTATCAAATTGTGGTACCTTTATTTGGTGCTGCATATGCTGCACCAAATAAAGGCACCACAATTTTATACTAATTTTCTTAAACTATGCTAAGAAGAAAAAGTTTAGTCAGTAAGGGCACTATGTGCAATAATTTTGTTCAAGGGTCTGAATATTGACAAAAACCTTACTCCCCTCAAAATTTATTTAATTTTCAATACATTTCAAAAATTTTATCAAGCCATATTGATTATGAACCCTTTTTCTACGGCAACATTTCACTAAGGGGTCAAAGTAAAATTTCACATTTCGTTCAATATCTTGTATGTCCTCCTCTAGCTTGGATAACAGCCATACAGCGCCGTCTCATGTTGTTTATTAGACGTTGGATGAATTGTCGAGGTACCCGTGTCCATTCCTCGTGCAAAGCCCGCTCCAGATCATTGACATTGTTGACGTCGTTCCTGCCACGTACCTTGCGTTCAAGGTAGTCCCACAAGTGCTCGATCGGAGAAAGTTCGGGGGATTTTGCTGGCCAATCGAGCATGTTAATGTTGTTTGCTGCAAGCACATTCTGTGTGTGACGATGCGATGTGGCAACGTGCATTGTCCTGTTGTAAAACGTCTGCATTGCCATTGGCTATGTATGGAACAATTACTGGGGTGATAATGTCAGCACAATAACGTACTGCATTTAGATTACCACGTACTGTTCTAAGGTCCGTCTTTCCGTCATAGGAAATTCCACCCCAGATGATAACAGATCCACCACCGTAACGGTCATATTCCATAACGTTGGCAGGATCTAGCCGCTCTCCCCGACGTCGCCAAACTCTAATCCTGCCATCAGGTCCATGAAGGTTGAATTTAGACTCGTCAGTGAAAACGACTCTGCTACATTGCCGTCTCGTCCAGCGACTGTGCTGGCGTGCCCAATTCACACGTGCGGTACGATGACGTCCTGTTAACTGAATACCTTTGTAAGGACGTCGAGAACGCAGTCTAGCAGCCCTCAGACGGTTTCTGGCAGTGTACACGGAAATCCTCGTTCCTGTTGCGTGTCTGAGATGTTCAGTAAGTTTTGAGGCGGCCATGAAACGATTAAGTCGTGATGTCGTCACTAAGTATCTATCTTCACGTGGCGTCGTTTTCCGTGGTCTTCCTGAACAAGGTCTATCCTTTGCACTACCAGTCTGTCTAAAACGTGCTTGTAGCCGATAAATTGTTCGCTCGTTACATCCAAAACGACCTGCAAAGTCAGCAGCACGCATACCAGCTTCAAGAAGCCCCAACGCGATATTTCTGTCATAAATGGATAACCCTGGACGGCGACCCATGCTTGATACCACTGAATTTTCTTTGGATTTTTTTAACAAGAACAATTCTCTTTCAATATCAAATAGCATATGAGAAAATGACCTTGCCGATATAGCGCAGCACGTGCAGGTGGTGTATTTCAAATTCTGTTTAATACGGTCTAATAAAGACGTTATTTTTGGCACAGTGGACAGGTACATGTAAAGCTACGATAATACAACTCATGTACAAAATTTCACAATGATATTTGCAATATTGTTGATTTTGTGAGAAAACAAAGATACTGACTAAACTTTTTCTTCTGAGTATAATATCTTTAGTAATGGACTCTAGCATTTCCGAAGTGGAATTTTAACGTGTAAATCAGTATTTTTCTTAAGTTTCAGTCCTTGAAAACAGTAGGAAAGTCTTTTAGAAGTCCTTGAAAAGTCCTTGAATTTTACGCAATCTTGCCTGTATGAACCCTGTCAGTGGCTCAGCTGGTAGAGCGTTAGACTGGGGATCGAAGGATTGCTAGTTCGAGGCCCCCACCAGCGGAGTGACTGTGTTGTGTTCTCGAGCAAAACGCTTTATCCGCTGCTTAGTATACTGGTTTTACCCAGGAAGACAGGAAATCTTTCCGACATGAATGAAAAATTGTTGACTGGAACATAAAACAATCTCATATGCATAAAAGCCTCCTTATAAACGCTCTTGCTGACGCATCGAGCATGCACTAGCATGCTTAGAAGTCTTAACTTATCTATATGCTTTGCGTATGCAATCAGAGTAGTCTCTGGCGAGTCTGTGCCACTACTCTGGGTCGCACGAGGCTTCATTGCTCGAGACAAATCTCATTTACTGTGAATAATCGTACGGACGCACATATCGTGACTTTTTTTTTAAGTAATAGTGCCTATCAAGATCTCACTGCATTTTTATGGTGAAATCGCCCTCCTTTATAACTGTTTTCCCCAGCAGAGACAGCGAAGAGATTACTAACTTGGATAATTTCCATCCATTTAGTGTTTAAGGGGTCACAGGTCGACTTTTATAAATTATGATGTATTTATGTCCCTTGTTTGGCTTAGCATATAGTTCAGATCCTGATGAAATACCGCATTAAGTGGCATTTCATCAGGGTCTTCACTGTCAGCCAAAGTACCTGTTTACTAGTATCCAGACTGAAAAGGGTTGATGGAATAGACACTAATCCTCCCAATAAACGACAGCGATAATTGGATTATGAACGCCCGTCATCGATTATCAATAATTGGTATCGATTATCAGTAGTCATTAATAAATTAGTGTTTATTTTAGTCACAGCTAATGGTTGTCGCGTGCCCGTGTTGAACCTACTGAAATAGTACCTTTTTGTAAACTAGATTTGATTAATTATATACGTAGGCTTAAATAAAATTTTCATTTCAATGTTCAAATTGAAAATTCATCCATAGTAAAATGAGTGTCCTAAGACTCATATCAGCATAGGCGTCCACCCATTATGATCAGAGTTTTTGCCGAGCGCTCAGTGCGGGTAACTAAGCATTTAAACTTACTTCGTGCGGACAGCGAAGACCCCCAGTGATGCCCAGTCCGATCTTCAGGAGTCTTCTCATGATGCATAGCCACATTGTCGTGTATATGTGCGAGGAATAAAGTCCTAAAACGGTCCGCGCATCCGCACACGTGAGAAAACTTAAAACCAAATTAGGTGGCAGCTAAACCAAACCACATATATATGAGGGTAGGGTATGAATTTTTTTTTAAAAATCGTTTAAGATTAAAAATAATTAAGAAATCTGTGATAAATTTCACAAACAACAACAAACAATCTCCTCAAGACACATCAATGCAAATAACATTCTATTAAAACGCTAAAATAGGAACAAAAATCAACGGATTGCAATGACTAGAGAATAAATCCCACGGACCTCGTTTCTTCCCCTGCTTGTTAAGTTCCCCATACTGAAAATTGAGCTGTCCCCGTTTTTGATGATTTCTTCCAGCGTATAACGATGACTATAATCTGACTGTGCGGATGCCCATTCTGGTTAGAGCATTTGTTTTGCGCTCAGTTAATCTTTCTGGGGACAGTGAAGTCTCTGATGATTTCTTCCAGTGTACAGCGAGGACTTTGATCTGACTGTGTGGATGCCCAGTCTGAGTAGAGTCTTTGGTGTGGGCCCAGTTTCTTATGCCACATTTTAGATAATAAGCAATATATGGGTTAATTGAAATAAACTAATTGAAATTAACTAAGAAGCATTTTTTTTGTTATATATGTAAATGAATCGTATATTTGCCTAATAAGAAATAATGGGGAAAAGGAGCTGTTTCCTTCAAAACCTCATGATTTTACGATTTACAACATAAGCCCACACTCAATTACATGTATATATTTGTTTTGTTTTTTTTTTCCTCGTAGAAATCGCTTGTTTTGATTTAAATGATTTTCATATCAGGATGTAAATATATAAATGCATGCATGCATATGCATGCATGCATACACGTGTGTGCATACATGAACGGGTATATATCAGCATGTACATGAGTGTGCATGCGTACATGTGTATGTGCATGCATATGTGCGTGTATGTACATTTTGCAATACCCTCCCCCATATTGAAGTTGGCCTCACTGGCTTTGCACCCCTCCCCCCATATTGAAAAGCTTCCTACGCCTATGTTACATGTATTTCATCGCGAGAAACTCCATTTTTGAATATTGGGAAATCACATCTCCAGCCAGCACACAATAGGCCTATTGGGCCACCATCGACCCGCCAACGAAACAAACATTTTAATGGTGTTCCGTTGGCGGGCCGATAGTGGGCCTCGTCGCCAGAACACACGTTTAGGGATAGGACCAGGTTGTACACCAACTAGCCTGCTCAGCTACAGGGACTAGCTAAAAACTGCAATTTCGTTTGTTGTAAGTTTAGATATGATACTCATAATAAACGAATAACAAAGGCGCAATTGAGCAAGCTGGTCTGCGCCTTTGTTTTTAGCATATCCTGAACGCAGGGTTTTTCGCATCCAGGTCGCCCTTATGCTCACCGAGCCAGCAAGCTATCTAGCTACATGCTTGAAATAATACACGACGTAAGGAGTGTTATACCTGCCAAGGCTCTAACAAAACTATTTTGCTGCGCATGCTGATTTGTGACCATCGTTGTTCGTATTTTTTTAAAACTATTCCAATGAAAAAGGCAAATAATGTCGGAAGTGATCCGATCCAAATGCTCTGATTCTCTGATGGCTTACTTCATGAATTTGGTGAAAGAACTTAGAATGATAATTAATATATTCGTCAAACTTTTTTTTACATTTACTGCCTAAACAATGGTCAGCCCGTTTACTATTAAATTTCATATAGCTGCACACTTCGCTGCGTTTTATACCCTTTCGTCCAGGTGCTGCGTTTCACAATATTTCTATATTGGCTGCGTTTTCCTATATATTTAATATAGCTGCGTTATTCGGCTGCGTTTTATACCCACCCAAATGATGTTCGCTCCTTTGTCTTTGTAACGAACCACTTCATTGGTTGGTATCATGGACTTTCCGCTTCCAACCACCAATGAACATCAGTCTTTGAGTAATTAATTCTATTGTTTGTTGACAGCCGGCACGTGAAGAAGAAGTGATCTTCAAACCAATTAACTAGTGTTAATCTAGCCAGTGACATAACAACTTAATACACTTAGATGTAAGTGTGTCCACTATCAGTTGATTCTTAAGCCAGTTACCCTCCAAAAATGGTTTTGTTCTCGGGGAGCAGTGAATGCTCAATGTTGTTGTTGAACAAGATGTGGCTTTCACAAAACAAAACTCGGGGCCAATTAAGTTTTTACAACCCTTTTTTGACTTAGGAAACCTGTGAACCAATACATTTATAAGTCATCTACAATGAGCTGAACCCAGGGATCTGAGATGCCCCAGAATGTTACCTTGTATTGGAGTCTGCACTGTATGATCCCTCAAAGATACAGTTGAATCTAGTTAATTCGAAGTCCTCAGGACCAGAGGTTTTATTTCGAATTATCAGTAGTTCGAATTATAGGGAGACAGACATAAAAATATATATCTCAAAAAATAAATAAATTTTCATCAAACATAAGTTTTGGGCGCATAAAAAACGTCAGAAGGAATCAAGATGTTTCTTTTACGCACCAAAAACATATGTTATTTAATATAGACACTATTAGACAGTTATTAAATTGGATCTGTTCTCTGAATTCAGTGTGTCGCAAATTATTTTGAATTAGCAAGTATTTCGAAAAATTGAAGTTCGAATTATCAATTAAGGTTTTACTGTATATTAGAAACCATCTAAATTAACTTATCTATATTGGATGGGAAATTCCATCCATCAAGAATGGGTTAACTTTATTGTTTCAACTCTTTCCTATATTGCTAGCAGCCACTTTTATCATCTGCTGTTAATCATTGCAAACAGTTTGGACTCAGATCAGGAATGGATCCAAATCATTTGACACGTGTACACTGGTAGTAATTTTTTTGAGAAAAAATAATTTTGAAAAAAGTAAGCAGATGTGACAACAATAGCATGGAAGATTGCCCAGCTTGCAAAGAGTTAAAAATTTGCTAAATGTACTCACTATAGCATGCTTTCTATGTTTGGTATTCAGATTAACCATGTCAGATTCAGATGATGATAGCCCACAGTTATCTGCCCATACCTTAGCTGCTTTGCAAGATTTCTATAAGGAGCAAAATGAAATAGAAAATCATCTACAAAGAGCCAAGGAAAGTGGAGACGTTGCTGGCCTAAAATTAGAAGAGAACTGGGTAAGATTGTCTCTGTTACGACAATTTTTATAAAACAATTATAATTTTTTATTAACTTTTTGCATGTTAGCAGCGATTTTTGTCATCTGCTGATAGCAATTTCAAACAGAGGCCTGATCTGGATCTAAACTGTTTGACACCCTGATGGTGTTCCTGAAAGAGTTTTTTTTAAAAAGTTGATTTGAAAAACTCAGCAGACGACAAAAAAAATAATGAAGTGAAGTCTGATCATATATATTTCTACGATTTCAAACACAACTGACCTGTGAAAAAACACGGAGCCAAAGGTGACTTTAATTAGAGCTTGTTGCTTTACTTTAACTCTTTCCTTGCTAGCGGCGACTTTTGTCGTCTGCTGATAACTTTTGCAAAGAGTTTGGACCCAGATCAGGACTGACAAATGTAAGAACTGGGTAAGATTGTCTCTGTTACAACAGTTTTTATGAAACAATTATAATTTTTTCAATTTACTTTGCATGTGAGGGGCGATTTTAGTCATCTGCTGATAACCTTTGCAAACAGTTTTGACCCAGATCAGGTCTGACAAAATGTCGGGCTTGATCTGGATCCAAACTGTTTGGCACCCTGATGGTGTCCCTGAAAGAATTTTTTGAAAAAGTCACTTTTGAAAAAATCAGCAGACGACAAAAAAAAAAATAATGAAAAATTATACAGCATGCAAAGAGTTAAGTACAGTGAGGTCTGATCGTATACAGTCGAACTTCGTTGGCTCGAACTTGTCGGGACCGTCGGTGCGAGTTCGACCCATCCATGTGTTCGAGCGATACCTAGCCTGACAATTTTCAAGTTGGTTCATGTCACGGACATCACGTTTTTTATCGACCAAAATTGCAAAGCGCACGTGACACCTGTCACTGATCAAAAACCCTTTGCACGCTAGAGTTAAAATGATAAGCCGCATGTGTAAGTAAATGCATTTATCAGCATGCGCATATGCGCAGGCTGATCAATGCATTTGCTATCGAGTATGCTTAACTGTTTTTCTTCTAGTGGGGGAATGGTCCTGTTTATGTGTTGCTACAGTTGATGTTCGGTTGTTTATCGTTTCCTTTAGAACAATAAAATAAAAGAAAAAAAGTTTGTTTCTTATTATTTATTCACAATGTGCAAGTTTCAATTAATAACAACGAATAAAACATGAAAAAAGTGACAAACTCTTCAGGATTTTTACAGCAAAGACGCGGATCAGACTGTACCGCTGCACAATCCGAAGCCTTTCTTTATCCATCCAGGCATGTTTTACTCATTTTGACACGCGAATTCTTGATTACAAAACATCTCATTAATTGTCTTTAATCACTTTTGGCCGCCCTACTAAGTGGTGACAAGTGAGAACTTACTCAAACCTTTGATCTGGTAAATTGCCGCTAATTGCTTCACACGTTCCGCTCACCAGTTTGGTAACCCAAGGGTGAAATCATCATTGTCAGGGAGCGCTTATGGAAATAATAATGAACTTAAATCAAGCGTGTGACTGATTCATGTAAAAAATATTTGGTTCGAGCCATCATAGCGTTTTTACATGAAAAATCGCCCTGCGGACCGTGCTTTGAGTTCGAGCCATCACTGTTCGAGCCTGGGGTGTAGTTTAACATTAAATATATAGGGAAATTGCCGGGACCGACGAACGAGTTCGAGCGATCCCTGGTGTTCGAGACAGGCGAGTTCGAGCGACCAAAGTTCGACTGTATATTCTCTACAATTTCAAACACAACTGACCTGTGAAAAAAGATAGTGCAAACAACACAGAGCCAAATCTGACTTTAATTACAGCTTGTTGCTTTTTTTAAACTCTTTCCTTGCTAGTGGCGACTTTTGTCGTCAGCTGATAACCTTTGCAAACAGTTTGGTCCAAGATCAGGACTGACAAAATGTAAGAACTGTATAAGATTGTCTCTGTTATGACAAATTTAATGAAATAATTATAATTTTTGAATTAACTCTGCATGCTAGTGGCAATTTTTGATATCCGCGGATAACCTTTGCAAACAGAAGCCTGATCTGGATCCAAACGGTGTGACACCCTGATGGTATTCCTGTAAGATTTTTTTTTTAAAAGTTGATATTTGAAAAAGCAACAACAGCAGATGACAAAAAACAATTCATGAAAAATTACACAGCATAAATTATACGTATATTTTCTAAATTTTCAAACACTACTGAATACCATCAGAGTGACAAAAGGTTTAGATCCAGATCAGACATGACCTTTCATTGGGCCTGATCTGGGTCCAAACTGTATGCAAAGGTTAATAGCAGATGACACTAGTATGTAGAGTTAAGATGTGAGTTGTGTCATAAAAGCAATATATTTATGAAGATCATTGCTTTGTAAATTCCTAAACATCTTTGGTTATCACTTGGTAAATGCACTCCCTAAAAACACTAATTTTTTCACAATATGAACATATTGCAGCAACTCAGTCAGTTTTGGTACTCGGAGGAAACTGCTCTCAAGTTGGCTCAGGAAGCTTTGGCTGTTGCAGGAGAAAATGGAAGGTAAAGTTAGGCCAAAATTAAAATACAGTAAAACCTGTCTGGCCACTTAAAAATAGACAAAACATTTAGGTCTTAATGGAAAATGGTAGCTTAATGAAGGTCGAAAGTATTGCAGAATGCTCCCATTCTGCAATACTTTTGACCTGCATTTAGAGATAATCCGTATTGAAAACCGATTTTGGTGTTCTTTTTGAGTGGCCGCTTAAGGCAGGTTTTACTGTATATGTTGACCCTTACCCAACTAACTCTAAATTTTTGACACCTACTCAAGATAATCCTTTGTAGACTGGAAACTCGCAAACAGGTACTTTGGCAAACAGTGAAGACCCAGATGAAATGCCGCATATAACAGCATTTCATCTGGGTCTGCACTATTTGCTAAGGTAATAATTGATCTTCAGAGAAAAAAACAAAAAAATTTTTTAAATTATAACCTGTGACCCCTCAATATATACAATGGAACATCCTGACTTTATTGTATGTTGCTTTGTGGAAAATTTCATTGGTCTGAAAAGGGTCAATCTAAATTTTTCTGTACATTTTTTTTAGTGCATGGGTTTAGATATTTCAAAATTTGTCTACCTTAAATTGCAAATATTTTCTTACCCATAAGTTTAAGCATGTGTTTCTCAATGAGACGGTTTCTTTTCAGCACCCAAAACATACTTTTAAACATATGGATTAGAAAATTATCTCAATTTTAAGCATAAAAGTTTGCGTATCTGGTCAAACTGTGATGACTATGCCTGTGATAAGTACAGTTATTCCATGGACGGGCCCACCATATATTTTTCAAATGGATCATAGGTGCAAATAAGGAAACTTTTCCAGCGTAAATTGGTAAATATTTTCTTATCCATCAATTAATTGGTTATGAAATAAGAAAAATAATTTTACGATATGTACTCTTATCTGGAGGACTGTAGATGGGCCTCAACAGGACAAAACCGGTCTTTGGGGTTTCAAACAAAGTGAGATTCAAACCAGCCTGCTGAGCTACAGAGATTAGCTAGAAAATTGAAATTTCGCTTGTAGCAAGTTTAGATATGATACCTTCTAAAAAGCGAATAACAAAGGTGCTGATAAGTCTTTCACAGGAGCGTAGGCTAGTCTGCGCCTTTGTTGTTCTCAAACCCATGAAGACCGGTTTTCTCGCGACGCTACCCATACTGATCATGCCATTTCTCCTTATTTTTGGCTACCACTTTTACATTTGACTGCTTTCAGAATCGCATGTATAAGTGCACCTACAGCTTATAAAAAGATTAGAGAAATAAAACCTTCAAGTTGTGATGTGAAGTGTCTAGAATATGACGAGAGATTCAAAGTGTTTGGAGAGGACTTCCAGTTTTATGACTATAGAGAACCACTAGATTTACCTCTCGACTTGAAGCAGTCGTTTGATATTGTTATAGCTGACCCACCGTTTCTGTCGGAGGAGTGTTTATGTAAGACAGCCGTCACTGTCAAGTTTCTGGCTAAAGAAAAGATTCTTCTTTGCACAGGTAAGGTAGAAGTAAATATATCCTAAGGAGGTCCAGGGTCATATGACAGGTCCAGATACAGAAAATTGTAAATATATCAATCATTTTAAACAGGTGTTTGGGTGCTCAAAAGAACAGTCTCACTGAGACGATTCTTTTGAGTACCCACAACATATGTTTTGGTTGAGAAATAAGAAAATTAATATTTCATTACACACTCTAATCTGGAGTCCTAAGGGCATTTTGATAAAAGTTGTTAAAATTGGGATAGAGGTGGATATTTGGCCCTTGCAAGTCACCTAATTCACTCACCATAATTACAGTTTTGCATGAAAACAAAAGTGGATACCTGTGTGTTTTCATAAGGTATAAATTACACTGATTTATAGCTGGAAAATTTTTCGTATTTTTGTTTTTGTATGCTCATATTTTTCAAAATCTGTTTAAAAAAAAAATCTTTCAGAAATATCATCAGAGTGACAAACAGTTTGTATCCAAATCAGGCCCGACTATAGGTCCGGCCTGATCTGAGTCCAAACTGTTTGCAAAGGTTATCAGCAGATTACAAAAGTCTCTGCTAGCAAGATCCAAAGAGGTTATGAGGGGATCTGGTTTTCGAATATTTAGGGTTGGAAATATATGGAATCTACATGACCTTGCACAATTTGTTTTTCAGGGGCAGTGATGGAGGAGCTGGCCTATAAACTGCTGGGTGTCAGACCATGTAAGTTTCAACCGAAACATGATAACCAACTACAGAATGAATTCAAATGTTACACGAATTATCACAGTGAATTGTTGAATTCTAGGTAGCAAAAATATACATTTTGTTTAGAACACTGAGTGAGGATATGCAATTCTGTTGCAAGTGTACTCTGATGGGAGCATACAGGTCCTTACAGGATCCAGGGTTCATATAGGCAAGTTTGAGTAAAATTCAAGGACTATTCAAGGACTTCTAAAGGCTATCTAACAGTTTTCAAGGACTAAAAGTTTAGGAAAAATGCTGATTAAAGTATTAAAATTCTACCTCAGAAATGCTAGACTGAGATAATGGAGACGGTAGTACTGGAAAATTAGTATAAAATTGTTGTGCCTGTATTTAGTTCTCTATCAACAGTGCTAAGTCCAACAGAAAATAGTAGAATTCAAGGACTTTACAAGGCTTTTGAGTGTTTTCCCAGTACTTTATAAGGCAGATTTAATTTTCAAGGACTATTCAAGAAAGCCCTCTTACATGTAATTCAAGTACTTTTCAAGCCTGTGCCAACCCTGGGATCCTTGTGGCCGACCTGTTGTTTGTCATATTTAATTATTTGCATGTTGGGTAATTTTTGTCATCTGCTGATATTTTTCAAAATCAACTTTTTCAAAAAATTATTTCAGGAATACCATCAGAAAGTCAAACAGTTTCTTTCCAGATCAGGCCCAACATAATCTGGGCTCAAACTATTTGCAAAGGTTATCAGCCTGACAGAAAAATTGTTGACTGGGATGTAAAGCCCCAACACCAGCAAACCTCTTGTAATTTGTCAGACAACATGCTTTATAGCTTAACCCATTTAGACAACTTTTGTAGTCTGCTGATAACCTTATAAAACAGTTTGGACCCAGGTTAGGACTGATAGAAAGTTAGAACTGATCTAGATCCAAACTATTTGACACTCTGCTAGCGTACCCGAAAGAATTTTTTGAAAAAACTAATAGTAAAAAGTTACAACATTACCCAGCATGCAAAGAGTAAAACCTATTATGGAATGGTCTATTTTTGGTTATAAGGGATCACGTGAAGATTTCCCAATTTTGTTGCTGAATATATTTTTATGACAGCAAACGGTGCAGACCATGATGATATATCAACATTTGCTGCCATCTGGTCTGGATCTACACTGTTTGCTAATGTCCCTTAGCTCTACAACAAGAAATGTCACAGTCACGTGACGAATGCCCCCAAAGGAATTGGTCAAGCATAAGACAGATTTGAGGAAAGTTATCAGTAATCTAGGAGATATGCTCCAGACACGATAAACCTAGAAATGAGCCCAGAAGTCAATGTCAAGGTCAAAGTGACCCAAAATGGTACGCACCACTCCGCCATCCCAAGAGGAATCAACACACCAAATTTGGGATTCCTACATCAAATAATATAGGAGATATTCTCCAGTCACGATAATTCTAGAAACTAGGTCATAGGTCAAGATCACAGTGACCTAAAAATGGTGCGCTACACATCAGCATCTAAAGATGTATCCATACAGCAAATTTGGGATTCCCAAATAATATAAGAGATATGTTCTGGACACCATTATTCTACAAACTAGGTCAGAGGTCAAGGTCAAAGTGACCCAAAAATCGTATGTGACACTCCACCATCTAAAGTTGCATCCACCCACCAAATTTGGGATTCCTACCTTTAATAATATAAGAGATATGCTCTGGACATGATTTTTCTAAAAAACTAGGCCAGAGGTCAAGGTCACAGTGACCTGTAAAATGGTACAAGTCATTCCACCACCCCAAGATGCATTCACACACCAAATTTGGGATTCCTATCTCAAATAATAAAAGAGATATGCTCCTGACACAATTATTATTAAAACTAGGTCAGAGGTCAAGGTCACAGTGACCAAAAATGGTACAAGACACTCAACCATCCCAAGATGCATTCACACACCAAATTTGGGATTCCCTTCTCAAATAATATAAGAGATATGCTCCTGACACAATTATTATTAAAACTAGGTCAGAGGTCAAGGTCACAGTGGCCAGAAAATAATATGTGAGACTCCACCATCCCAAGATGCATATACACTCCAAATTTGGAATTCCTACCTCCAAGAATATAAGAGATATGCTCCGAACACAAAAATTCTTAGAACTAGGTCAGAGGTCAAGGTCACAGTGACCCAAAATGGTATGTGTGACACTCCGTCATCTCAAGATGCATTTGGACACCAAATTTGGAATTCCTATCTAAAAGAATATAGGAGATATGCACCAGACACAATGCAGCTTCTAGAAATTTGGTCAGAGGTCAAGTTCAAGGTCACAGTGACCCAATTATGGTATGCGACACTTCCCCATCCCAAGATGCATTCACACACCAAATTTGAGATTCCTACCTCAAATAATATAAGAGATATGCTCCTGACACGATAATTATAAAAACTAGGTCATAGGTCAAGTTCACAGTGACCCAATTATGGTACATGACACTTTGTCATCTCAAGATGCATCATCACACCAAATTTGAGATTCCTAGCTCAAATATTATTAGAGATATGCTCCGGACATGATTAATCTAATAACTAGGTCAGAGTTCAAGGTCAAGGTCACAGTGACCCGAAAATGGTATGTGACCATCCGCCATCCCAAGATGCATTTACACACCAAATTTGGAATTCCTATCTCATAGAATATAGGAGATATGCACCAGACTCAATGCAGTTCCTAGAAACTAGGTCAGAGGTCAAGTTCAAGGTCACAGTGACCCAATTATGGTACGCGACACTTCGTCATCCCAAGACGCATCCACACACCAAATTTGAAATTCCTACCTCAAATAATATAAGAGATATGCTCCGGACACGATTATTCTAAAAACTAGGTCAGAGGTCAAGGTCACAGTGACCCGAAAATGTTACGCGACACTCCGTCATCCCAAGATGCATCCACACACCAAATTTGGAATTCCTACCTCAAAGAATATAGGAGATATGCACCGGACACGAAGCGGGACGGACACACGGACGTACGCACACACGGACGGACTGACGGACGGACAGTGCGATTACTATATGCCTCCCAAAGTTCCTTTGGGGGCATAAAAAGATATGATGTGTTCACTAAAAGACAACCTACATGACAGTTGTTTTAATGGCTGACAACAGAATGGATCTTTAAGTACACTGTTCTATATAGTGCCAGCAGTATTATTTTATAACATGAAATAATTCAGACATAACCGGGCAGCGTAGCGCAGTCAGTAACGTGTCTGGCAACAGATGCGAGTCTGACTGCAGATCAAGGGGCTGCGAGTCTGATCCCGGCCCGGTCCCATAATTTTGTGGAGGATGATTATGAAATAATTTCTACGGTCATTCTCCTCCCTTCCGCTGAATCATTCAAGAAGGATTGATGTCAGTAACAAGCGAAAGTATGTGTACGAAGTACTGTCAAGCTTGCCCTGGAAAAAAGTGTGGTTAGGTGAACTGACCATCCTGCCATGACCATAGCTGTTGACTTGGGACGTAAAGCAACAAAACAAACAAACAAATTTAGACATATGCCCCAATGTGAATCCAGTCAGGGGACAAAAATATTTCAATATTGCACTCGCCCTGCAGGACAAGCGACTTACAATTTTCACTCGTCCTGCAAACACATGCACTCGTCCTTAAAAGGGGCTCTTGCATGGTATGGGAAATTAACATGGGAGTCTGCCCACGCTTGGATTTTGATAATATTATATTATTTAATTGTCTGGGGTATAACTTTAATAGTTATGGTGCGTTTGAGTTTTTATGCAATTCCATTGCTAATTTATGACGTCATGAATGATATCACTATAATACCTTAGGGTACCCAGTTATAATCATTTCTAAAGTAATTGACATATCATGTAACGGGCAGAAAAAATGTTTTATTTAATAGCTGTATCATTGATAAGTTCGTTGTTACTCAAAATGGCTTTGTATGTATTAGAACGTTGGCTGGGCATTCATTTTTATAGCATGATACCCCAATTTTCGACTGTGTATTTTGTATTCAGTCAAATTTGGAATTAACATTTTCACAGGTTACGGTCTTTGTCAAGATACCATTTCAACATATAAACTATCCATATATGTTAAGAATATGTAGACCAAATTTCATGAAATTCAAGGACCGGTAACATATTTTTTCAGCTTGATGTAAACACATGGCCCTAATTCATCGAAATGTAAAAAATACAATTATTATGTTTCAGTGTAAAACATACTTGAATATTTGCTTAGTTTGAATCATCATGCTAGTGCTTTTATAGATAAAAGTTGATATGTTCAGTGATTTCCCTATTATGGATTGGAAAAAAGAAAAAAAAACAATATTCTTTGATATTAAGTGCCACGATTCTTATTTAATTTGCTTACACAATAATATTAGCCAACATGATACAATATGTTGACACCTGTACTTACCACATCTAGTTTCTAACATTAAAACTACATCTAGCCAATGATACGCTTAATATGTAACATTATTAAGAATTTTAATTCATACAGAAGAGAAACCTTATAACAAGTCAGTTCATACAGGAGAAGAACCTTACATCTATGATTTTATAATTGTAAGACTCATTAATAAACCTGCTTTACAAAAATAACCCCCTGTCAAACCTATTGGTTAAAATTAACCATTTTGGTCACAGATAACTCTAGGCTTCAAAGGTATTGCTAATTTAATGCTTAAATCTTCTCTGTTCATTCTGTTTTGTGAAACTGATGCTTATTTCTATCTAATAGCAGCATTTATCCTTTAGCTGGCTGTATATTCTAGGCATACAGTTTCGTTCCTGGACCTCACTTATTCATGTAGAACACTGTTTTATGATACCTTAGATAAGACTCTGTTACACGTTATCCTGGTCACGGCACCAAAATGTGGTTCCTCTAGTTCAGTTGGAATGTAAAGGAAATATTTAGTCTACCTGTTTTCACATGTTTATTATTAGGATATAATGTTTCTTAAACAATATCATGCAGGACTTGAGGAAGTGATACACATTGTCTTGGCCCCATAGTGCCATGACACAGGACCATGACCTTCGGCATTTCTGACCATTGAATCATTGAAAATTGTCTAATCATTTCTTCCTTTAAGAAAAGTGGAAGTAGATTTAAAAACAACCTACTTATGTCGAGTTATTGATTCATTTGAATTAAATAATTAATTTTGCTAAAACTGACCTATACCCATAAGAGGTAGGAAATGACAAAGTTCCCGGTTTTGGATTTTCATGATATTTGGCTCAGATCAGCAGTATATATATGGCATGTTTTTGCGATAATATGATATCTTGACAAAGACTAGAACATATCCATCTTTTGAATTGAATGTTGAATGTTTTGTAATTTTTTGAAAAAAAAAATTGAAATTTTACAATCACTTCTTCTGAAAACGTAAACCATAATTTATCCAAATGGTTACGTGGTATTAAAATAATGTCTATGGTATTTTGGATTCAATCTAGATGACAAATCATAGATATAAACAAAACTATAGATTTAGAACATGGAAATTTAGAGACAAGTACCACCTCAAAGGTGGAGTACATCAGGGTTGCTTCCTAAGCCTTATTCTTAACTATCTAATTCGATAAGTACATTTTCATAGTTCGTATTTAATGAGTTATTAATATGCAAAGTTTGAAGAAAATCCATGCGTGGGCACAGATGAAAGTACCCCTTTGTAGGCAATAAAGAAAATGGGGGGGGGGGGGGGGGTGTAATTTGATGTTTTTTAAGTTCCTTATATCACTGCTAAAATGATATTTACCCACTGCAGTCAGTTTCATAACTTCATCCCATACACTGACAAAAAGAGTTTTACATTCAATTCTCATGTTGAGACTTTCTTTTCTCAAAATCGCTTTAAATACTTTCCGCTTTTTCTGCAGAAACTTTCGTATGTCAGACATTTTAGCGGAACCCCCCTTTGACTGGTTTATAAATCTATTACGCCAGTCACCATTCAGTTATCAAGAAGAAAATTCAATAATTACAGCAATACAGTCTGTCACTATACAGACCTATTACCTTGATGAAAATACGCTCCGAAAAATCAATATTTACTTCGATACAGTCTACCACACTTCGCGCATTATACCGCACAGCTTTTATTCGCCATTTGCAATCACAACATCGGGTTTCTACTTTCGGAATTGAAAAGGTATTTGACTCAATGAAAACGCTTCCTGCCATTCAGAAAATGCTAGTTTCACCCGCAGATTTTAGCACTCATCCTGTAGGACAAGCGCTTTGGGAAGAATCACTCGTCCTTTCTAAAATCCACTTGTAAATACAAGCGGACAAGTGGAATTTTTGTCCCCTGCCAGTGAATCTCAAATTTGCTTTGAACTATCAGTCCCTTTGTATATTGGGAACCCCTAGACTGGTGCTTTGGCAAACAGCGTAGACCCAAATGAAATGCCTAATAATGCAACATTTCATCTAGTTTCAGCACTTTTTGCTGAGATAAAAACAATCTTGAGGGTCTGAAGAACATCAATATATGTTATTTAAAAATTCTAACCTGTGGCCCCTTTATATGTACAGTGAACCATCCCCATTGGTGTAGGGCCCATAATGCAGTATAGGCATGTGCGTAATAAAAATAGTAACACTCAAGGGAGCTCACTTTTGTGGTAAAAGTGATTTTCCATACCTTAAGGAACTGCTCTTAAAGGAAAGAATTCACTTCCTCTGGGATCGAATTCTTTCCTTTAAGAGAAGTTCCCATTTTGAAAAGGGTGGTATTTGTAGAGAATCAATGCATGATATAGTAGTCTCCCTTCGATGTGCGTAACTTTTTCAGCGTTCTTGCTACGCCATTGATCCGAGGCTCATTGTATCAAACCAGATGGAAAAATTCATTAGTACACAAAGGTTTACTCTTTGCTTACTAGTGTTGTCTGCTATTATCTTTAGCAAACAGTTTGGACCCAGATCAGGCCTGACAAAATGTCAGGCCTGATCTGGATTCAAACTGTTTGACACTCTGATTGTATTCCTTCATATTTTGAAATAGTTGATTTTGAAAAGTCAGCTGACGACAAAAATTTCACAGAAGGTTTTGAGTTATTGAGACATTTGTAGATGTATATGGAAAGGAGCGATAAAAATAAAATCTAAAAACAAAAAAATGATTCTTTGAGTTTTATTTATACAAGATGTCTTTTTTAACAATCACAGGTTACAAGATCACAGGTTAATAACAAAGAATTTCTAGCGATAAAGCGAACAATCTCCCTAAACGAGACGTTCGTTTTATTTTGTTGAAATAACGACTAGAGAAACTAGGCACATTCAACAAATATATATAGACAAGCCGTCGATGCAACATTTCCCCCAAATTTGTATATTTAAAACGGGGTTTCCTAAATGCATGTAATAACTCTACTTCTTATTGAATTATAATTTATTTCGATCATCAACTGTGCTTGTTATTCAGTAACCTATACGGGAACCAGACCGTTAAACAAGGGTAAACAATCGTCCTATCACGCTATGTACAGTAAAACTATTTATACAGTTGATGTACAATAAAAACGACCATCCTTCAAAGTGGTCTATTTTTGTCAGATATTTGATGTCTTCTTTCGCTTATACAACCCCTTTCCCCCCTTAGACCCAAGACGCCCTTTACATATGTTATATATTTGTATAGCGAAATTTAATTGTCCGAAGGGCATCTTGGGTCTAGGGGGGGAAAGCATCTAAAAACAAACTGAAAGACGCCAGTTTCATCTTTTCAATGACAAACGTCACAATTTTAAGTATATTTTGTACGCATGCGTAGAAGGAATACCGCAAAGTTTTGGAAATGAAGGGCACTTATATCCTTAATATTTTAGCACTTTTACTTTTTGAAAACCTGCTAAGGATTTACTAAAAATCTCGTCTAAACGGCACCCAGTCTAAAGACGTAAAATGAGGGGTGGGAGTAGAAGGCGCATGTTTTCACGGCTTTTCAAATGATGAATCTCTTTGAAACCTATTTTGATGCTTTCTATGCATATTTTACTACCGAAGCAGACCAATTTTAAAAACATTAGGGCAATTTGAAAATTTAGGTTTTGTAATCATGTCAACTAGGGAAAATATACGCCTTATCGCTAGAGCTCCTTTGGTCCTCAATGCGAGAAAACCTTCTTCTGGATGTGTGCGACCAAGCATGGCTCAACTCCGCCTGCTCAACTACAGAGACTATAAATAGACTATTGATATTCAAGTTTAACTATTATACTCTCCAGAGAGCAAGAAACAACCCCGCTGTTCTGACTGCGCTAATGCATAGGTTGCTTTCATTTAGGAAAGTCCGCCACAATTCAAGAATCCAATAATGGCTCGGGTGTATGTAAGGAGCATTATGCGTAGTACTGTGTACCAAAAAGCTCCATTGGGTTCGCCGGAAATGGCACAGTGAAAATTAGTTCTGCAGCATGTTAAAATAGATTATTTTGATTATCCCAAAAGTTTTATCAGCAGGATAAATGAAGTTTATTTTTGTCCATAAAATATCGCTTAAGCATTTTCTTTTACGACGTTTATTGTGGAATGTTGCAACCGTTTATTCCTCTTCAATCAAACTTGTTATTGTGCTGGCATGGTTTCTGTGATGTCAACGTCACATTATCAAAGTCCATGAAAAGTCTACCCTCTAAGTACGGCAGAGGTTGATTCCACGGAATTGGCCAATGTGGGTGCAGATTGAGGCTGCTTTGTGCCTTTGTTGGTAACATGCAACAGTCCAGTTTTCTCGCAATGAGGTCCATTTATATTGCACATAAATCTGACTAACAGCAAAATATTTGCTGTGTCATGCAATTATCAATAAGTTAACAAACACTTGTACAGTGCATTTCCTTTATAATACACCTCATTATAACATGCATTTGGATATAATACGGTCACATTGTGGCTCCCAAATTATTTACCGTGGAATTTTACAAAGGAATTATAGGAAAATGACCAGAACATGGTCATTTTCCTATAATTCCTTTGTAAAAGTGTCCCTTTATATTATAACATGATTCACTTATAACACAGTCCATTCCTATGGACCCCAAACATAGCCACATAAAGTTATCAAACTATAGACACTTCTACATCTACATACAGTAAAACCTGTGTAAAATGGCCACTCTCAAAAATACCACAAAATGGTTTTCAAGACAAATAATCGCTTAATGCAGGTCAAATGTATTGCAGAATGCTTCAAGAGGAGCATTCTGCAACACTTTTGACCTTCATTAAGCTACATGCTACCATTTGTCATTAAGATTTTTGTTTTGTCTATATTTGAGTGACCGTTTTACACAGGTTTTACTGTATGTACTTGTTTGTCCACACTTCTTCACGTCTAACACTCTTCTGCCATACATGACTTTTGTCAAATGCCATCTTTTCTGTTTATTTTATTTGGTGGCCTAATATATAGAAAACGATATGGAGTTTGCTTCCATGATTAACTCTAGTCTGAAGACTAGTGCACTTGGACATAAAAAGCAGGCAACATTTCAGGACAAAAATACTGGCGGGATAAATAGAGACAACTAGGTGAGTGTCTTTTGATATCAAGTTTACCAGGCAAGGCTTCGAGAATGCATGTTGAATCGTGAGGCTCTCCTGAGCAATTCAATAAGCCTGAGCCTGGTAAACTTTATATCTAAAGATGAAAACCTAGTGTTCTATTTATCAGATTACCCATCTGTTCACTTTTCAAACTGGCGATTATGACCTAATTATAGATTTTTGCATTGACTCTACATCATTGTCATTCATAAAGTGCAAGGTCACGTTGACCTGATAAAGATAACTTCAGTATAATAGACAATGTTTATCAGGTTAAGGGGCAACAACGCAGTTAACCCATTACTCCATAATAACACCTTTTGGCGCCTTTGAAATCCAACCTATTTGAAGATATTATTGAAAATGGAGCTTTTGCTCCTTTGGAGCAAATGCTCCATTTTTCATAATATTTTCAAAAGTACATTTTTCTTGATTTTTTTTATGTCTAAAAATAGAAATGATGTCATGATCTAAAAATAGCCTATAAAGTAAAGGGTTAATATGAGGCAATTGAAAAGGGTAAATCTTCATTGGCCGCCCATGTGATAAGAACAGAATTCATATCAGCTACGTAACTCAGTTATCAAATCACTGTCACTTCTACATCTCCACTGACATTTTCCGGGTACACATGTACTTGTTTCCCCACGCTGCTATAGTACACCTGGCCTTCACTGAATAATGTCTCATTTGGAGATGTTTTGTTATCTTCGCTGTCCGACTCCTCATCAGTACTCTCTAGGTTCTCAACACTGTCGTCTTTCTCTTCAGCTGAAAATATTTGAATACCATGTGAAATGTACAAAATATGGACCTTGACGGGAGAATACCGGTCTTTGAGGTTTCCGACAATGTGAAATTCAAACCACCCTGCTCAGCTACAGAGACTAGCTAGAAAATTGAAAGTTTGCTTGTAGCAAGTCTATATATGATAATTTTCAATAAGCGAATAACAAAGATGCTGATCAGACTGCCCGGATGCACAGGCTGGTCTGCACCTTTGTTGTTCACAAACCCTAATTAAAAAACAGGTTTTCTTGCGTCGAGGCCCATATGAAACGTGTCCAATTTTGTATATGTTACATATTACTTTGAAAATCTTTTGAAAATCAAACAATGGATGTGCCATTCAAGATATGGAAACAGATAATGTCACACTGTCCGCTGCTTGCATATAATAGGCTAAACAGTCTACTTGGCAAAGCCTTCACTGCTGATATACACAAAGAAAAGACTCAGCATAGGCAATTAAAGGAGACTTTTTGGCACATACGACAAGTACCAAACTCTCGTTCTGTTCTAATTTTTGTTTGCCCTAAATTTGTGGCAGTAGTAAAATCGTCTTTTTGGATAGCCATACAACTTTTAATAAAGAATTTACTTTCTCCTGCCATTTTTGCCAAATGTTAACTGCTGTGTAATATGCTGATGTACTTTCATAGATCCAGATCAGACTTCTCCATAAAGAGCAGTCAACCAGGGTTCAAAGTATTTCTTTCCATGATAAAAGTAGTCTGGAGTGTGTTTGAATTGTTGTTTGTTTGTATTGATTCTTTACGTCCCAGTCAACAACTTTTCAGTCATGTCAGGACAGGTCTTCCTGGGCTGAACTAGTACTAAGCAATGGATAAAATTTGAATATTTGCAGGGCAAAAATATTGCAGATTAACCCTTTTGGTTCTGGATACTGGTAAACAGGTACTTTGATCAGTGATACCCCAGATGATAAGGCGGCATTTCACCAATGTTTGTACTGTTTTTCTTAAGATTAAAACAATCTTCAGGGACAGAAATACATAATTTTATAGAAATTTTGACTGGCAACCAGGAAGCCCTTAAAATACAAAATAGAAAATCCCATTCTTATTCTATCAATATGTTTTGGAAAACCCACCAGAATGAATAAGGGTTAAGTTACCTTTAAGAAGTTTATCTCCTCTTTTTTTGTATTTGAGAAGCTGGACTCTGGGAACTGGCAGAAATCCTGTTACTAGAGGCATAACATCTATCTCCATAGAATAACCATTATCTGACATGGTGAACACACCTATTAATATAATATAAAATAATATGTGTCAGTTCGTGAGATTTTGGTACCTAGGCCAAATAAAAAATAAGTGCATTTGGGTAACAGGTCTGAACATTTTAGGTTAGGTAGGCACACATTTTTTTCTAGCATAATTTTTTTTATATTCATTTTTTTATGCCTGAGAAAATCCATCAGAATGAAAGGGATTAAAATAATCTTTGTGAGCCATTATTTACATTAATGTCATCAGATGCTTAACTCTTTGTATCCCGGAAACCTCTAAACGAGTACTTATGCAAACAGTGAAGACCCAAATGAAATGCAGCATAATGCTGCATTTCATCAGGGTCTACACTGTTTGTAAAGGTAAAAAAAGATCTTAGGACAAAAAAAATACAATATTTCAAAAAAAATTATAACCTGACACCCCTAGATATGTACAATGGACTATCCCATGTTTATTGCATCAAACCAGAAGGAAGAATCCATTAGTATACAAAGGATTAATAGTTGTTTATACAATATACTGAATACACAAATGACAAACCATTATCTGAAAGTAAAGTTTTATTCCAACAATTACCTGTGGATTTGCCTTGTAGCGCCCAGACTGAGAGATCTGTGTTAATCTGATACATTAGCTCTTGGTCTTGTGAGATCTTACAAACAGGTAATGATTTGATGTGGAACTTCATACAGGCCAGAGAACCAGATAGACACACCTTGTTGTCACCTTTAGGTTTCACATCCACATTAACATTCAGTATGGTCTGCAAAAATAAAATATCATTCAATTAATGACATCCAGTCTTTATTAAATTTTCGGCTGTGGGTTTTCTGAATTACATCCACTCTTCATCAAATTTTGGCCCATAGCTGAAAATTTTATAAAGAGCGGATGTAATACATTGACAAGGAAGAAGACCCATGGCCTAAAATTTGATAAAGAGTGGATGTAATTCATTGACTAGGAAGAAGACCCATGGCCTAAAATTTGATAAAGAGCGGATGTAATTCATTGACTAGGAAGAAGACCCATGGCCTAAAATTTGATAAAGAGCGGATGTAATTCATTTACTAGGAAGAAGACCCATGGCCTAAAATTTGATAAAGAGCGGATGTAATTCATTGGCTTTACAGTTTATTATTCCCTTTGAATTATTATTTGAAAGTATAAATAAAATATCAAACGCACAATCTGATTTGTGAGCAGTGAAGGCTTTGTTGAGACTGCGCCTTTGTACAGGAAACAAAAGTTACAAACAGGTAGTGATTTGATGTGGAATTTCATACAGGCCAGAGAACCAGATATGCACAACTTGTTGTCACCTTTAGGTTTCACATCCACATTCACACTCATCATTGTATGCAAAATAAAATATCATAGACACAATCTAGGTACAGGAAAAACTTTCTTTTCATGCAAAAAACTATTGGCTATGACTATTGTCGGCACTATTGACATTACAACTTCCCTATTGTTTGAATTACTGCATATGCAGGTTTTCTAATTACTCTAGGCTAAACTAATTCAATTGCACCACTAAACCAGTATTCTAATGCACTTGATTTTGTAAAGCGACGTCTGATTGGTTAACGTCAAAAATTTGAGACAGTATATACTGTGATATACTGTCGGTAATAGTTTGACGTCATTAATTACATCACATTTGGTTTAGTGATGTGCTCCTACGATATACCTTCCCAAATGAAAATTTTGAATACAGTTATCCCCTAAATACAACAATACCTGGTAATTTGTAAAGCTGAATGTATAAGGTAGCGATCTTTTGATCCGGTCCTGCCCTGACTGACAACAGTAATCCATGGTAAACTTAAGATCTAGGGGAGGAAACTCTGGAATGTTAGACTAGTAATAAAACAATACCTGATAATCTGTAAAGCAGAATGTATAAGGTAGTGATCTTTTGATCCGGTCCTGCCCTGACTGACAACAGTAATCCATGGTAAACTTAAGATCTAGGGGAGGAAACTCTGGAATGTAAGACTAGTAAAAAAAACAATACCTGATAATCTGTAAAGCTGAATGTATAAGGTAGTGATCTTTTGATCTGGTCCTGCCCTGGCTGACAACAGTAATCCATGGTAAACTTAAGATCTAGGGGAGGAAACTCTGGAATGTTAGACTTGTAATTTAACAATACCTGATAATCTGTAAAGCTGAATGTATAAGGTAGTGATCTTTTGATCTGGTCCTGCCCTGGCTGACAACAGTAATCCATGGTAAACTTAAGATCTAGGGGAGGAAACTCTGGAATGTTAGACTTGTAATTTAACAATACCTGATAATCTGTAAAGCTGAATGTATAAGGTAGTGATCTTTTGATCTGGTCCTGCCCTGACTGACAACAGTAATCCATGGTAAACTTGAGATCTAGGGGGGGAACTCTGGAATGTTAGACTTGTAATTTAACAATACCTGATAATCTGTAAAGCTGAATGTATAAGGTAGTGATCTTTTGATCTGGTCCTGTCCTGACTGACAACAGTAATCCATGGTAAACTTAAGATCTAGGGGAGGAAACTCTGGAATGTTAGACTTGTAATTTAACAATACCTGATAATCTGTAAAGCTGAATGTATAAGGTAGTGATCTTTTGATCTGGTCCTGTCCTGACTGACAACAGTAATCCATGGTAAACTTAAGATCAAGGGAAGGAAACTCTGGAATGTTAGACTTCAACTGCCATACACAGGAACAGGTCTGATCTGTATTCACTTTCTGCAATATAAGCATTGAATAATTTAGGTTAGAACACGTTTTTTTTTGCACCAGAATATCTCATGCAGTGGGGTGTATTTATAATGCTATATTTGGGGTCCACAGGTATGGATCATGATATGAGCGAATTGTGTTATAAAGGGACAATTTGACAATGGGAATATAGAAAAATGACCATAAAATGGTCATTTTCCGATGATTCCTTTGTAAAATTCCATTGTAAAAAAATTTTGGGAGCCACAACATGACCGTGTTATATCCAAATCATTGTTATAATAAGGTCACTTGAATGTGTCTTATAAAGGAACTGCACTGTATTTTGTGAAATGGCCAGTATTAACTTTCATCTTGAGCTATGTCATCAGCCATATCCAAGATATGAATGCTGAGAAATTGTGCTACAAGAAATCTCTTTTTACTGACATCAATTGTCTCAAATATTCAATGCTAGCCATATCCCACTTGAGTGCAATATGATTTATATAGAACAGAGACTTAGTTATGTTTCAGATATAAGGACAGGCAGTTTTCAGATTTTCTTTGCGAATAACTGTGCAAATACTTATGCCATGAATACACCAAAGCAAACTTTCTGATAGCAAAAAAACTTTGATCTGAGATTAGATAATTTTATTCAGAGCTGTTCCTGTCAAGAAAACTACAAGACTTGCCAGGATCAATCTGATATGGAAACAAAATATGGAGAAGAATCACAATAATTCTAAACAAACTGTATATAGCAATGTATGCAATTGCACAACTGAATTGGGAAAAAGTGGATCTGGCGATGTAATCTATTCAGAAGGGCACAGGTAACCCCTAAATATTCAATAAGAGATAGCAGTGGAGATAAAGCTTAGATTGCTCAGAAGAAAATATAAACAAGCTACTGATTGCCATTCTTCTATACATTCTATACACCTCATCACACAGTCAAACAGACTTACTAAAGTTTAACCCTTTCAACAATACAGACCAGACAAAAATTCTTGGCAAACAGTGTAGATCCAGATGAGATGGCTCATATGAGCCATCTCATCTGGATCTACACTGTTTGCTTACTGATTTTTTTTTTCTTAATCTCATTTTTTTCAGGATTTTTCTAACTCCTTTTTAACGCAATAGACTCTTTTAAAATTAAAAATTTAAAGTGGAAGAGTCTACCTCAGAAACTTAGGGATGAAAGGGTTACGATCAAGATTGATAAAAAGTTAAAAGTAAATGCAGTAAGCCCTGGGACAAATACAGTATACATACCAGAATCTGTCCAGGCTTATTCAAGTGTAATAATTCAACATCTTTTGTGTTTGTGGCTGTTAGCATGCAGTCTGAGATTTCAAACTCCACACCAGTGTTTCCATGGATACACACCTGTACATATTTCCTACAATAAAGCAGGAAAAATGTTAATTTACCCGACTGAAACCAAGTATGCATAGTACAAACACAAATGAAACAAAATGGTCATCTTGCATATCTGAAAAAAATGTTTTTGGCAATTCTAAATCTCCATATTGGGGAGAACAGTGGCTCCATGCTTGACTCCAGATTGAAGGGTAGCGGGCTCGAGCCGCACTGGCTGCACTGAGCAAAACACATTAATCCCTGCTTAGTACTGGTTCAACACAGGAAGACCTGTCCCGACATGGCTGAAAAAATATTGAATGGGACATAAAGATCTCCATATTGCTCTAATGTCTCCCACCAAATTTCAGTTTAACTCTTTATCTCCTAGTGTCGTCTGCTGATAACCTTTGCAAACAGCTTGGACCCAGATCAGGCCCGACAGTACGTCGGGCCTGATCTGAATCCGAACTGTTTGACACTCTGATCATATTCCTGAAAATTTTTTCGAAAAAAGTGTCTCTTGCTCAAGGCAACAACACAGTGTCTCTTGAGAGGCTCGAACCAGTGGCCCCTCAATCTCAAGTTGAGTACTCTCCCACAGAACCACTGCACTCCCCTAGATCTCTTTTTTATCAGTATATTAAGACAAAAGAAACTTACATATCTCTGGCTGTGTGAATTTTGTGACTTAACCGGAATGGATTCTGGAATGTTACTTCTGTGAGTAGTGGACGTGGCAACCATGAACAATCAAAAGCTACCTGAAAGTTAAAGAACATTTAACCCTTAATGTGCCAATCGCAACAAAAGTCGTCTGCTTTTCTCCTCTGCTGAAATGTTTAAGAAGCCTCTATGGCAAACAGTGTAGACCCAGATCAGACTGCTCCAATAGGAGCAGTCTGTTCTGGGTCCACACTGTATGCTACTATACTTAATTCCTCAGTAATGTTAGGCAATTATTTGCAGCAGACAACTTCAGCAGACGACATTTTCAGATGCATTTTTTTCTTGGCGCTTTAAGGGTTAAGATATATATATTTCATTTCTCCAACAGTTCATGTACGTATGAAAGCAAAAGGTTCAGTTAACTCTTTGCCTCCTGGAAAATTTTGCATGCTTTTTTTTGTTGTCTGCTGATTTTTTTCAAAATCAACTTTTTTTAAACATTCTTTCAGGAATACCATCAGATTGTCAAACAGTTTGGATCCAGATCAGGCCTGACTTTTTGCTGGGCCTGATCTGGGTCCAAACTGTTTGCAAAAGTTATCAGCAGAAAACACTAGTAGATAAAGAGTTAAAAATAGATGACAACTGGGTGTCGTGTTAACATTGAACTGAACCAATGACATTCAAGAAATGTAACTCCCAAAGTTCATTCTTATTTACAACTTCAATTCCTTTTCATTTCAACATTGTTAATTTCAACTTAATAAGATACATACGAGGGGGTATCCAGAAATTAGTGGAGAAATTGAATATCCTTTTTATGCATTATCGTATTTTTACCAAATCTTCACACCTTAATCATCCATAACTTTAGCACCTATTGTTCAATTTTATTAACCTGACACAGGTGCATAATTTCACGGTACGTGCACAAGATATTTTTACTTTCCGTCGACTTTCGGTATTTACCGTAAGTTTTACAGGAATTTCGCAAGAACTAACGTTTTGCACTGTCCTACTGACTAGTCAAGTGGTTATGGTACAGAGTTTACAACATAAAGGTCAAGAGTTCGAGTCCACGCATGTTCTTGTTTTTTTTGTTTTGTATTTTTACCTTTATTTGATTCGTTTAACTTCATTTATTATAGATGTACTACAACCTCTAAGTAATTTCCTTTGGATCATTTATTCAAAAGGTTGATGCCTAACGCATAAACTGGACCAGTCTGTCTGATATATCTGTGTGCTTCAAAATAGAATAGTATACGTAATAAAATGCCTCGACCCCTATTTCTAGATCAGTATTTTCAATTTTGTAAATAAAGACATGCTTCAAAGTTATTTGTTTATCTATACTTGCATTTGTTATTGTTATTTTTGTAGGATCCTCACCGAGAACATTTACCGTACGCTCCTTATGTGAAATTGAATCTCTGTGCTTTTGACATATTTTTATAAAGTAATCGCAGATACTTAAAGACAAGACTTGCTGCATACTTTTCTTCAGATGTTTTCCCACTGAACTTAATTTCAAACAACATGTATAGTGAATAATTTTCAACCGTATGTTTTGGCTATAATATAGAGCAATATTTTCACGTGAATCTCTGAAGATGTTTCGGACAGACTGGTTCACTTTACCCATTACGCATCAACCTTTTGAAATAGAATGATCCAAAATTTCATTCCTCAAAGGTCATGGTACATCTATAATAAATGAAATTAAATGAATGGAATAAAAGGTAAAAAAAAGAACTAACATGGACTCAAACTCACGACCTTTCGGTTGTAAACTCTGTATCATAACCACTTGACTAGCCAGTAGGACGGTACAAAATGGTTCATTATCTGCATAAGTACTTGCAAAATTCCTGTTAAACTGGCGGTAAATACTAAAAGTCACTAACCGTGAAATTATGCACCTGCGTCAGTTTAATAAAATCGAACAATACAAGTAATCAATCAAATAGATTCGAGTGTTCATACAAAAGTTACAGTCACCATAGCAAGGTGCATATACGGTAAGTGCCGCACCACAAATTTTCAAACAATAATTTTGGTTTTCATATTAATTAGATTCATGAATATTCTCAAATTCCGTGCGAAATGTTTTATAACTGACATGGTTTTATAACTTACGTGAAGTCATTAGCGGTTGCAAACG
Source organism: Loripinus fragilis (assembly GCA_964019695.1). Classification (NCBI taxonomy): domain Eukaryota; kingdom Metazoa; phylum Mollusca; class Bivalvia; order Lucinida; family Lucinidae; genus Loripinus; species Loripinus fragilis. The sequence continues at coordinate 86,664,501 of OZ026517.1, forward strand.
TCATTTTCATTATGCATTACGCACACCCATTCTAAAAACAGAGAGTTTTGAATTCAAGTGGTAAACTTGATTCTAGGTGAAAATGAGGTCTGAGGAAAATGTAAAACATGGGGCAATTATTCGATTCTGTGTGGGTCTTGGTCATACGCCAGTTCAAACAATGGAGATGTTAAATAGATAAACGAAAAAGCCATCTGTTGCTCGGTCTTTGGTATACAAATGGCATAAGCCGTACAGTGAAGGAAGGTAAACAATAATGGACAATGACAGATGCGGGCACCCTGTGTCAACATTTAAAACAAGTGATGTTTAGTGGCGCCGTGTGGTTTTGAGCTATTCGCTAAATTGAGAGACGAGTTGAAAGGCAAGCACTTAAATGACTTGGATGAACTAAGATCGGAATTAACCAGAATCCTGTATTCTTATCCAGTGTAGTGGTTTGATCAAGTATATCACCAGTGGATCGAGAGACATCGCAAGTGCATAGCGTCGCAAGGTGCGTACTTTGAGAAAAACTGATGTGGCGACGTCAATTGAAATTTTGACGTGCAGCACATCGTTGTTCACGGCAACAGTCAATTGTCTGTAAAGTACTCATATGTTGATATTTTTCAATGAAATTTTGAAATCCGTTCAAAGTGATATCAAAATATATACTTGTAAATTTTCAGATGAATCCAACAATTTGTGCTAATTTCTTTTCGTTTGTCCACGAACTTCTGGATATCCCCTCGTATATACACATTTACAAGTTTCAAAGGATTACAACTTAAGTTAGCAGCTAATTGATTTCTTCTTTAATTACGGTTCTACATTTTGCAACTTTGATTCTAGAAAAATTTGGTTCCATTATTTAAGTGGCAGGAAGAATTTTAGCAATAATAAGTAGTTGGGACTGGAGTTTTTAATTTTAGTGTTCTTAGAACTTTCAGACTTCCAAATTATGAAGGTTTTACTGTAATTATATCTCACCTTATTTACCAAAGTATTATTAGACGAAGCGTTTGCTTCTTGCAACAGTCTCATGTTCCACTCCACCACTGCCCCTCTCTCAGCCTCCTCTAACACTACAGTATCACCTTGTACATCGGTATTCTCTATATCTGTTTCTACTTGGAGGCCATTAGAAGGCAGCAGTGCTATTTTAGATCCCGCCTCTATTACTGAACTTCCTGTATGGAGCTTTGCTGTTACACCTTGGTATATGCCAGCAAGAAGCGACTCTGAAAACAACATGAGACATAGGCACACATAAGCATAATTTTTTAGCGTAAAATTGTGATTAACCTATTATCAATCAAATTAAACATATGTTTTGGGTACTCAAAAGAACCGTCTCATTGAGACGGTTCTTTTGAGTACCCACAACATATGTTTGATTGAGAAATAAGCAGCCATGAGAAGGTATCAGAGATATTTTAGAACCAGCCTCTATGACTGAACTACCTGTGTGGAGCTTTGCCGTTACATCTTGGTATACGCCAGCTAGAAGAGACTCTGCAAAAAACAAAGATTCAGTTAAGGAACCTATTCAAGCATAAAATTGTAAATACTTTCTTATCCATTGATATTAAACAAGTGTATTGGGTGCTCAAAGAAACAGTCTCAATGAGACGTTTTGAGTGCCCACAATATATCTTTGGTTTAGAAATAAGAAAGATAATTTTTAATCAATCAAAAATTTACTTAAATGCACAAATTTGTAATTTGATAAGCAACATGACCACGTTCAGAAAAAAAAGTTTCAATCTTTCAAACAGGTAGTGATTTGACATGGAACTTTTGACCCAATCTCAGGGGTCAAGTGTCAAGTGTGTGTGTGTAAGGGCAATTTTTGTGTGTGCATGTTGTTGTATGCTTCATTCCCTTTAATATGATATGCAACATGACCACTTTCAAAAAAACAAAAATTGTTTTGACCTTTTGACACCACCCTAGGGGTCGAGGGGTGTGGGTAAGTGCAAAATATTTGCTTGTATGATGTGGCAAGTCTTTCTCTTTAATTTGATATGCAACATGACCAAAATCTAAGACAGTTGAATTTTGTCCTTGGCCAACCCCCAACCTGACTTAGTTATTGCAAAAATGAATAATCTGGAAATCAAAGTTATTTTTTAGGTGCCTAAATTTCAGTGAGTGGAAATCCGGCCCCACAGGCCCCCTCTAGACCCCAGAATGAAGACAAAGCTACAAAGAAGAGTACCTGGAATAATTTCCACATGACATTCATCACAAACAACATTTACACTGAGATCTGTAGGGAGATCCTTGATAAGTTCTAGATTATAAATCTTTGCACCAAACTGTCCCGCCTTAAAACAACCAGCTGTTAGGCCCTGGAAATGAAATTAAAAGAATAAGCTGTAATGTATCAACATTAACTATTGCATGCTTGGCAATTTTTCATGCTTTTGTTGTCCGTTGACTTTTTTCAAAATCAACTTATTCAAAAAATTCTTCCAGGAGCATTAACAGAGTGTCAAACAGTAAGGATCCAGACCAGGACCGACATTCTGTGGGTCCTGATCTGGGTCCAAACTGCAACGGTTTATCAGCAGACGACAAAAGTCGCCATTAGCAAGGAGAGAGTTAAAGCATTGGTGAAACTTCAAAATTGCCAAAATCCTGAACTTTAGAAATTCAAAACTTAAAACTTTCAGTCTGTCCACACAATATCAACAATTTTAAGTTTATATGGTTAATTGTCTCTAGATAAATTGAAAATAAACCAGAGAAGCTATTATAATATGACTAATTCAGTTATTTGAAGCTGACTCCCTTTAAACTTTCGTAAGTTGCAATGTACTAACATCAAAGCATCAGTGAAAGCTCAAATTTTCTCAAATCCTGAACTTTAGAAATTCAATCTTAAAACTTTCAGTCTGCCCACACAATATCAACAATTTCAAGTTTATATGGAACAAAAATGTCATAATCTGGGTCCAACCTGTAAGCAAGGATTATCAGTCTGACCTAACCCACCAAATCCAAGAAGCCATTGTAGTATGCCTAATTCAGTAATATGAGACTGTTTCCTTTAAACTTTCATAAGTTGCAGTGTACAGACATCGAGGCATCAGATAAATTGAAATAGTAATCTGCCTTATTCAGTAGTTTGAGGCTGACTCCTTTAAACTTTCATCTAAGTTAAAGTAAGGATGCTTAGGTTCTTCATTTTCTGCTAATTTATAACAGCATTGTCTCAAAATCTCAAACATGATGTCATGTGATAATAAACATGAGTGAATAACAAAGTTACCCAGGAAAAGCATGTGCAAACAAAATAGTTCCAGAGTAGCAATCTGATTAGGGGCTATTTATTTACCTTCTCCAGCAAATTATAAATTGATAACTAGGATGGATTAATCCAGATCATCCACTGGAAGATTCCATTTTAGTAATTCAGCACTTAAAGATAGCCGATTTGCGAAGCAGTTGAGGAGCAAACATCAATACAAAAAATAGAAGACAGTGAACTTTGGAACCTACCTTGCATGCAAAATGGATTTTATTATCCCCAGATTTTAAAACTGCATTATCCACACTGAAACACTGGGATACCGTGTCTTTAGTAATTTTGTCTTTTGTCTGGAACAAGTCAGACTGGTTACTGTCATTTCTCTTCAACAACTCATGTGTATTCACACATGATATACCAGCTGACGTTACAACGGAATGTGAGATGTCAAAATGAGGCTGCAAGTCTATCACAGAGGGAATCCTTTTCTTCACTTGCGTGGAATTCTTGGCTATCCTACTGTCGAGAAGGGCATCACTACTTTGTCTGGACAGAGGCTCCTTCAAACCTGCCAGTCTTTTATTTTTGCCTGGGACACAGTCTGTTATTGTCAGCCATATTGAATCACATGATAAATCTACGAGTGATCTGTTTTTTATATTCATTTCTATTGTAAAAGTTTCATCTAATGTCACGTTTTCAAGATCAATATTCCTGACTTCTGGGTCTAGAAGAGGTGATGCCTTCATCAAAACTGGATTTTCTGAAAAAGACGTCAGAACAGGGATTTAGTTTTTGATGCCTCACACAGGGCTGAATTTCTATCTAATCAGTCTTATTCAGTGTTTTGAGGCTGACTTTCTATGGAAAGTCAGCCTCAAAATCTTGAACTCAGGTATAATCTCGCATATGTGTCAAGTCATTCTTTAAACAAGCATACAAACCTATCCAGTGGGGCTAGATGTTTTTTTTTTGTTTTGGTTTTTGGAATGAACCTTACTCTACTATCACAGTTTAAGTATTCAAGTGGAAAGACTTTGGAAAGACTGTCAAGATGCCCAGGCTCGTCAGGGTAAGAAGCAAACTCTCATGTGCTTGGTCATGCATTGGCTTTACCCTAAATATTTAGACATCATAATTTCTTACCATAATCATCACAATTTTTTTACACAATCACTTGACTACTGATGAGGTGTGTAAATGCAGCAACAAAATAGCTAATTGTGTAGACACAGATCAGAGCAGTCTGGTCTGGGTTTACATCATTTTCTCAGAAAAAGAATTGTCTAAAAGTTTGTTTTTCAAGAAAATATAATGCATAGCAATACACAAATGTATGAGAATCCAACACCACCCTCTTGGAGTTCATGTCAATTAATCAATCAATTTTGTTCATAAAGCTATTCAGTAGAGGACCATTTCTGTAAAACTGCTTGGAGTTCTGAATACTGGTTTCAAAAAAAGGGTTGAAAATAATGGCTGAAAATGAGGGATGACCAAAGGTTCCAAAAGCTATATTAAGCTTGTCAAACAGGTGACCTAAATCTTTCCAAAAATGTCTCCCTAAACAAACTTAGTTCAAATCTAACTATGGTCAAGGGTATAAATATCAAACTTCACCCATTGTGCCCCCTATCCCAATGATGTGAAGAGATGCTAAGTGCACCAATGCCAAGGCCAATGTGATCTTATGTCCCCTACCATTTTGGTGGAGCGATATAATTTCTTCATGGACAAACTATTGTTCATGTTGGGATAAGCATTTAAAAAGTTACAATATTTAACACCGTTTTAAAATTACATGAAATGCAGTGTCCAAAGCAGCATTAACTCAGCAAACTCATTATTTGTGGATAACTTTAGTAGTTTAGATCAAACACAGTGAATATATATTGCTGAAAAATGCAAGCTTCTCAAATTTTTCAGTAAAACAAGATAAGCATCTATGTGAGAAAATCTGACTTTTTGCATGCAAACAACAAATACGCAGAGCGCCTGTTGTTTTTTCGCTATCTAAAAAGTGTAGTAGTCAATCTTGCCCAATGCAAAATTTCAATATTCTAGCTTGTCTCTGTAGCTGAGCAGGCTGGTTAGAGACTTCCTTGGTCAGAAATTGAAAAGACAGGGTTTTTCCTGTAGAGGCCTACTCATTGCATTTGCCAAGTTTGATAATTAAATTTTAATATCATTTTAGCTAGAGGATTCATTCATCCATTTATCTTATAAGCTGATATACACCTGTTCCTGATTTGGCAATCTTTAACACTTCTTCAATATAATACTGTCTGTCTTTCAACCCTACAACATCACTTACTGCAACCTGACAGGCTGTTTTCAGGTATCTGGTACTGGAGTTAAGGAAAAAGGTGTGATATAAGTGGTGTCATGAAAGTTTGTACAACAAATCTAACAAAGATTTGATTTCAAGAAAAGTCCAAAGATATGCTGAACAGCATACATGTTTAATAATACTATGGCCAACTTCAATACATCATAATGGTTTGATATGTTATAAATTGTTGCATCAAATCTGACAAATAGGTACTGAGATATGGTTCTGGATGGACGGACAGACAGATGGATGGACAGACACTACCAAAACTATATCCCTCCGACTTTGTCAGGGTGTAACTATTAAAAAGGATACTTTATGGGATCAGCAAGAGAGTGTTGACATCTAGCAAGATCTAGTCTAGACATATCAGTGAGATACTTCCAACCTTCATCACGATACATCTTCATAGCATCTAGTAGGTAGTTCTCAGCTTTCTGTGGTTCACCTAACTTCCTTCAAAGTCAAACATGTATAACTGCAAACTGCTTCTCATCGTACCAATGTTACAAAAGATCCTTATACTTAACATTTCAGACCAGTCTATATTCAATTTAAAGGGTAGGGTGTCTGAAATTTTACAATTTCTGACCCTGAAGGGCCATAGGGTTCACGAACTTGAAATCAAAATACTGCAAAAGCAATTTCAAGGTGTCAAATGGGGTGTTGCATTTTTTCAACTTATTATATACTCTGTTTCCATAGGATCCCCCTTTTCAGACAACAATATTCACCGTAATAAACAAACACGCTCATGTGGATGAAAAACAGTTAGGGATTCATCAGAATCCAGCTGATCTGGTCTATGCCATTTCAAAAGTCTTTAAGAGGGTATAGAATTATAAAAAAAAAAGTTGAGCACAATGCACTTATAAGGTTTATTATGGTATCTTAAAATACTCCTCTATCTTCATTGTTGTCTTGTTATTTACTTAGAACATCTAACTGTTCATTTAAGAAATAAATCAATTTTTTTTAATGTTGATGGCATCATGAATACTTTGGGTCTCTTGCAAAGTAAGTGAAGCCCGAAGCGATTCACATTATATTTGTAAGAGACCCGAAGTATTCATGATTCCATCGGTCAAAATTGAATTTATTGCTTACATTAACATTTTATTATAAATATCTAATATATAGAACTTATTTATACTTTAGGAAACAAAACAGTTTTGTATGCAATATGTAATAGTATTAATGGTTTTGTTGGAGTGTAAAACGGAAAAGGGGAACAGCCATCGTGAACACGTCCAGCCAATGGAGCAACTCAGGTGTGGCACATTGTCAATCACACCATCATTGTCACTTCTGGCGAATGAATTTGATGTTCTAAGCGTATTGCACGGGCAAGTGAGCTTGGCAACTGTCAATCAAATTTGCATCTTTCATGAGGCTATGGAAGGTTGCAAAAACCTAAAGATTCATTAAAGGCTTGCTTTGAAAATGTAAATATCAATAAATATACAATTTTTTTTCAATATCTGGTCATTTGTAATTATCACATCAAGTTTTTGAAACCCATGATAAATACTGCACCTTTAATATAGCTGACATTGCTGATGTATTTTCAAGACTGTAGATCTCTTGAGACTCTATATATTTTCTAAGATATGACATGACCAATATGTTTTTATTTATAACATAAACTGCCTAACTTACATGTAGAAGTATGCCAAGTTTTTCCCGATCATTTTGGCTGACCGGAATCTTCCAATATGTTTAAATGTTCCCATGGCCAGCTCACACTGCTCCTGTAATAAAAGATGAGAAGGAAGTGTAAAATCAGTTATGATCAGGATTGGGTGTTGCTGTAAAAAAATCCAATTTTATCGATGTCAACAACAACAGAGCATCCAAGCCTGCATCTGCGCATTCTGACCAGCACCTTTGCTACTCATTCTCTTGAAATAATAATACATGTAACTAAACCTGCTACATGCCAAATTTCAATATTCTTGTTAATCTCTGTAGATTATGAAGAAACCATAACCGTCTACATATACATGTATCTCCTAACTAGAATTGTCAGAGAATCTAACTATAGCCCCGCCTCAGCACTTTTCATGCTGTAAAGGCCAAGTGTGCATAAAAATCCCAATCAACTTCAATAAAGGGCAATAACTCTGCTGCAAATTTGCAAAATATTACAGGTAGCAATCCCAACTTAGATCTAGTCATTATCAATGTAATACAAACTTCGATGAAATTCTGTCCATTTGTTCTAAAGATATTGAATGGAAACAAAATTCTGACATCAATCAAGGGTTATAAATTTGCTAAAAATGACAGGTAGATGTTGTCAATATCAATGCATATACAAAATTTAGTTAAATTCTGTCCATTTGTTCTAAAGATATTGAGTGCAAACGAAATTATGACCGAACTACAGAATGACTGAGAACCCAAATCCAATATAGCCCTCACTTTTTCAAAGCGGGGCTATAATTATGCGCTTGCTTCTGTAATGCGGCCTTTGATTGGATAACTTTAGAAATTTTGTTCAGTATGTCTGCAATATACTGTTTGACGACATTAATCATGTCACATTTCGTTGGATGATTTGCAGTTTTATGGGGCTTGCACGCTCTGATTTGAGACAAACCAAAGCTTTTAACAGTATAAAAGTGCAAAAGGGCATTAGAATGGGGATAACCATATTCAAAATGTTCAATTCTGGGACTCTGAGGTATAATGTCAGATAAATGGCTAAAAATCACATTTTACCACTCTGCTCCTTTGCTGCTGTAAAAATAATTTTCTGACCGTATATGAGAGAATATACCTCCCCAAATGAAAATTTTGAATACAGTTAACCCCTAATTATATAGTACTAACCAGATAAATTCTTTGAAAGGACTCCCTTGAAGAGAGGGCCTCCCTCAGTTTATCTCTAGGAGTAGGTACACTCTGTTCTTCCTCTAGAAATAAGTGAAATATAACATTACTCATATCTTAACTTTAGATACGGTAAATTCAGAAATTTTTGTGAGGATTTTTATTTCCATGAAACTTTGGGGCTCACAAAAATGAAACCCTAACAGATTCACTCTGTTGTACAGTAAAACCTGTGTAAAACGGCCACTCAAAAATAGACAAAACAAAGATCTTAATGACAAATGGTTGCTTAATGCAGGTTGAAAGTATTGCAGAATGCTCCCCTTGGAGAATTCTGCAATACTTTTGACCTGCATTAAGCAATAATTAGTCTTGAAAACCAATTTTTTGTCTTTTTTGAAAGTGGCTGTTTTACACAGGTCTGTACTAGGTAAATCATGCTCCAGTCACAAAATTTTTAATATTTCAAACATGTCTTTTAGCATTATTCTTGAAAATAAAATTCTCGTCAAAAGTTTTGAATTTACAGTATGCTGCATGTTCTAAAATTTCCAATACTTTTCTCTTTCTGGTCTCAAATAAAATGTGGGTCATCAGGGCTGAAATTCCAAATTGCTTATCAAATTAGCAAACAGGGAACACCCTGATTAGACTACTTCTTCAGAAGCAGTCTGATCTGGGTCTGTCCTGTTATTCTAGGCCTTTTTGTTGGACAGCTAGTAATTGAAATTTTAACATAGCAGATGGTTGAAAGCTCAAACTTTCAAAAACCCTGAATTTGGGTTAAAGATGTTATTTTAACTTACTATCATCATAACAATTCTGTGGTGGAGCTTTTAGTCCCATTCCTGCAGTGAGGTCAATAACAGGTTGTAGCTGTTTTAAAACAGTGTGGATTCTGTCAGATGGCTTCTGATGAAGCAACCTGATTTGGATCTACAGTGTTTTCTGAAGAGGTTATATCCAGGTTCTGCAGGACAAGGGATAACTTACCGTCATCGTAATCATTTTGCTGGGGAGCTTTAAGTCCCATTCCTGCAGTGAGGTCAATAACTAGTTGTAGCTGTTCAGAGTTGGGGTGCTGGCTCATACCAGGCATTAGACCACACAGCTCACCCAGTCTATGTAGCTGGAATATAGATTAGTTGACAATCTTCAGAACAAAAGGTCATGGGTGAAAGTTCAAATTTTCCAAAATCCTGAACTCTAGAAATTCAAATCTTGGTACTTGCATTTTGACTGAAATATTAATAATTACACCATTAACAAGTCAATTATCTTTAGATAATTTAAAACTGAAAATAAAGCAGAAGCTATCAAAATGACATTAACCTTTTGTTTACTAATGGATTATTCCTTCTGGTTTGATACAGTTAACTTGGGATAATCCATTGTACATATCTAGGAGTTTCAGGTTGTAATTTTTAAAAATATGGTATTCTTTTGTCTGAAGATGTTTTTTTTACCTTTACAGTGAGACCCTGATGATATGCAGCATTATGCTGCATTTCATCCAGGTCTTCACTGTTTGCAAAAGTAATCGTTTAGGGGTTTCTTTCCCGAATACAACGGGTATTTTAAGACTGACTTTCCGATGCCTGAATTCAGGGATAATCCTGAATATTTTCACCCATTTGTTATGTTAGGATATGGTAAGTGCCTACTAGAGAATGTGCAGTAATCATTGTAAATCCGATTTTGGTACTTATCACATATCACATATTATCACATATTCGCAGTCATCCTTTGAACATGCATGCACAACTATCTAATGTGGTGGAGGTCCAGGGATTTTCCTAAGCTTGGTTTGGGGCTGAATTTCGGCCCCTTTCCGATTCATAAATTAGCAAAAACTTCCCAAAATGGTGTATATTATCCCAATTTCTTAGTTCTACATTTTGGTGAAAATTTCATGAAAATCAAAAACAAAAATAGCAAAGATACAGATGCATGAAAATTTGCATGAAATGTCAATGAAAACATGTTTTCATTCACATTTTTATGCAAATTTTCATAAGTTTTATGAAGGGCAATTTTAGCAACAAATATGTTACAGCTTTATACTATTAATTTTAATCTACTTTTAAAAAATGGCGGTCCAGTGTCAATTTTCCCAAATTTTCATGGTCCAAATGTTTTTCCCCCTAAATTCAACAGGCCCCTGGTCCAGACTTCAAAAGGGTAGGAAAATCTCTGAGGTTTGAATTTTTCTTTGAGCCTTCATCTACTTGTGAATGAGCAGTGAAGGCTCTGGCCAGACTACGCAGGCTTGCCTGAGCCTTTGCTGATCTCTTATGCTATAAGTACCACAATCTCATGTACTCATGGGTGAAAGTTAAAAATTTCAAAAATCCTGAACTTTAGAAATTCTGATCTAAAAAGTTCAATATGCCAACTAAATATTAACAATTTCAAGTTTAAATGGTCAACTGTCTTTAGACAGACTGAAAATAAATCAAAGAAGCTAGTACAATCTGCCTAAATCAGTATTTTGAGGCTGACTTTCTATGGAAATTCAGCCTCAAAATCCTAAATTCAGGAATAATCCTGAAAACTTTCACCAATGTGTACAAGTCTATTTACCTTTCTACAGACATAGTCCCATAGATTAGCTGTATTTAAAGCCTGTGCTCTAGGCTGACTACTGTCTGTCAGTTTCTCACAATGTCTGAGCACTTCAAGACCACTCAGGAACACCCAGCAATCTAATCCACCTCCAAGTATCTCAACCTGTATAAGAACATCAACATAAAATTATAAGAATCTATCATGAGTATGAGGATGGGACAGAAAAATCTGTCCCAAGGGTCACTGTTTGGCATCATGAGGATTGCCAAGTGATGACAAACCGTGATCCCAAGGGACGTTTTTTTCTATCCCACACTCACAAAAATTATGGACTCTTTAGTTATTATTGTAGAGCTTTAGTTATTATTGTAGAGGGTCAACTAGTGACCATTTCTGCCAAATTATTTTCAATTCTGACCAGTGGTTTCTGAGAAGATTTTTAAAGTTTTCCTATAGGTACTGTACATAATCGAAACTGGCCACGCCCCCAGTCTGCCATGTTTTTTCATGGATCTAATTCATTTTAGTTATTTTGTAGAAGGTCACCCAGTGACTATTTCTACAAAATTATTTTGAATTCTGACTACCGGTTTCAGAGTAGAAGATCTTCAAAGTTTTTGTTAAAGCAATAAGCCACGCTCCCTGCAGCCATGTTTTTGACGGATCAAATTTGTTTTAGCTTTTTTTGTAGAGGGTCACCTAGTGACCATTTCTGCTAAATTATTTTCCATTCTGACCACTGGTTTCAGAGAAGATTTTTAAAGTTTTCCCGTAGGTACATAATGGAAACTGCCACGCCCCCTGACAGCCATGTTTTTGACGGATCTAATTTGTTTTAGCTATTTTTGTAGAAGGTCTCCCAGTGACCACTTCTACCAAATTATTTTGAATTCTGACCATCGGTTTCAGAGGAGATCTTCAAAGTTTTTGTTACCGTGATACGCTTTGCCCTGGCGGCCATGTTTTTTGATGGATCACATTTCTTTTAGCTAATTTTGTAGAGGTACACATGAGGACCATTCCTGTGAAGTTTGGTTAAAATTGGCCCAGTGGTATAGGAGGAGTAGTCATTTAAAGGAAATTGCTGACGACACACGATGGATGACAGACAATGACTGATCCAAATAGCTCACTTAGCTAAAAAGTCAACTTTGAAAAGATCAGCAGACAACACCAAAAAATCATATAAATTACCCAGCATGCAAAGAGTTAGTATCAAAGATCAGGCCTCGAGGTTATAAAGCTTGAGTTCATTCTCAGACTCAAAATAAAGCACAATGATTGGCTTCTTGCGGACACGTGTCCGCAAGCAGCCAATCATTGCTCTTTATTTTGAGTCTGAGACTGTACTCAAGTTTTATTACCTCAAGGCCAAGTTCATCAATGAGAAACATGTCTGTTTCACTGTCAGTGAGCTGGTACAAATGATATATTTGTTTTTACAGCTGAATGCTCATTCTGAAGAGAATCCTCATTGGAATTGCCTCAGCAAGATTCTTCCAAAGAGTACCACAGCAAATACTTTGAAATCCATATTTTTGGTTGATAAAAGTTAATTATTTACACGCCGAGTAATTTTTCATGCTTTTGTTGATGTCTGCTGACTTTTTCCAAAAGTATACCTCTACAAAATTAACCTGACCTTTATGCATGAATAAATTATTACGGTATTAACACTGTATATATATACTGACAGACTTTAATTACGCAACACTAACTTCCCCTTATATCTTCCAAAAGACTGTTGAATATGAACTTCATTTGCTTTGATAATGTCATCATGAGTTGGCTCCTTCAGCAAACACTTTAGTTTTAATTGTACAACTATACTGGACGACGTTATTTGCTCCGTATGAATTTAGCCATTTAAACATTTCTTAAGTAGAGGAGATTTTAGGCTATTGAATGAAAGGGTACGCCCAGATAAACGCAATATACCCAAAATAAGCTTATCGTAGACCTGCCAATCAATATGAGAAAGATTCCTCTATAACTAACGCAGGTCATGATACAAATTTGATGCTTCTAGTGTTTCTTGATTTAAAGAAGTAGGGAATCTTTCATTCATAACATTTGGTCACATGAAACAGTTGACCCCTATCTCAAAAAGTTTACATTTTAATGCATTAAGTTCATCTTAGTTGGACAAGTTTTCCATGTTTTACTCACAAATGATTGCTCTTTAACATACAATCAAAATTATTGCTCTGCCTTCTTTTTCGAGACATAAATTAAAGCTGTTATCCAAGTGTTGCGTTTTTAAAGTCTGTCAGTATAGTTTATCGTGATGGATCGTGTGCAATCGGTATGTTTCGAGCAATTACGGAAATAAACGTTTTGGTACAATTGCGACGAGATCTGTTGATAACTCAATGAAGTTGTACTTTCCTGGGTAGTCGTGTCGTAAGTCAGAATAGCTCCAGATACGTAAATTGTGGGTTCGAATCCTGGTCGACCCAACTTTTTTATTATTTCATTTATCTTTGTTTTCATGTCAAAGAAATGCACATAAAGACAAAACATGTAAGTTCACGCCTTCTTTGAAAATATAATGACTTACAACTTCTTGATGCTTGGAGTTAGAATTTAGTTTGCGAATATAGGTCTACAACTGTGCTCTTGGCTCTAAAGCAAAATAAATCAGTCATAGCAGTCAAAGCATTTCTCTAAAGAGCAGCACCGAACACTATCATCTTTATTTTCATCTCACTATCATTCTTTTATCTTAACCTCTTGTTTTTAATCTTTCTTACTAACACACCATGCGCATGCAAACATCCCGATAATACTCAGAAGAGGGTTTGGGATTTTGAAGAGATAGGAGGTCCATATATTAGCCACGACATGAGATTTCCAACAATGTGGTATGTGCGACAAGCAAAGGCTCAGACCAGCATGCGCATACGCACAGTCTGATCAGAGCCTTTGCTAGCCACTTGAATATTCTATGGCTGGTAAGCTACTGAATGAACAGCATTTAGTTTCAATTCTTAAGGAGGGTGCACAGGCTCACCTGTGCCTATTCGTGTCAAAATGCCACATTGTTTGAAATCTCATGTCGCAGCTTATATTTTAAAAACTGAAGAGATGACAGGCGATAGTTGAAGTACAGTGTTACGGACCCGACGAGAGAATGTTGGTGTCACCAAAGAAATCAAATGTATTAAAATAGAGAAACAATATAGCAAAAGGAGAAAATTTAATAAAAATAACAACAATAGTCTTTTCAATAATTACAATAATAAATGTCGCGTACGGGATTCGAACTAATAACGCAGAGCTTAAAAATATAAGTCACAAGTGTGCAATATTCACGTGTCCTACCCACTGAGCCACGCAGCCAACTGATAGCCAATTGTGCATTATAGTGGTATATATATCTATTATGTTAAAAAATACCACGTACATTTCCGTATTAGTCATACGATGAACGCCGAAGATATATTTAAAAGCTCAATCGCCTGTGAAATTATGTTATTGACAAAGGCCAGGATCAGGTTAAAATTTTCAAGGTATAACATTTTAAAAAAAACACTTTCAGGAACATTATCATACAAGGGATGATCAAAAAGTTCTCGGCCCCTTGTACTTCGGACTACAAGGGAATGAAACGTTGACCATTACTTTTCAATATACTCTCATTTCGAGACAATGCACTTAGCCCATCTCTGTTCGAGCTTTATTATCCCTTCAAAATAGAAGGCATTTTCCTGGTCCCCCAAGTACTTGTTTACTGCCTCTATGATGCCTTCATTGCTTCCATACTGTGTACCACGAAGATGGGATTTCAGTTTTGGGAACAGATAGAAGTCAAAAGGAGCCATATCAGGAGACTATCGGGGCTGAGGAATGATTTTAAATCCACATTCAGTTGCAGCAGTCATGGCACTTTGTGATGTGTGGGCAGGGGCATTGTCCTGCAAGACCAGAACACCGCTAGTCAGTTTTCCTTGTCTCTTTCTTACGATATCCTGGCGTAGCTGCCTCAATTCCCCTGCATAATATGCACCGTTTATCGTGCGACCTTAATCAATATAATCAATCATGATTTGTTTGTTTGATTTGATTCTTTATGTCCCATCAACACTCTTTCAGTTAAACAGGGTAGGGTCTTCCGGGGTTGAACCAGTACTAAGCTAGGATAAATGTGTCTTGCTCAAGGACCACAATGCAGTGACGCCGGTGAGGCTTGAACCGGCGGCCCCTCGGTCTCCAGTTAAGCACTCTACCACTGAGCCACTGCACTCCCTTAATTAATCAATCATGATCACCCTTGACTATCCCAAAAGATTGAGGCCATCATCTTCCCTGCTGAATGAACCCTCTTAAATTTCTTAGAAGGGGGTGGGCCAGGGTGCTTCCATTGTTTGCTCTGCTTTTTTGACTCTGGGTCAAAGTGGTGAACCTATGTCTCATCTTGGATTACAACGGGCTCTATAAAATCGCCGGGATCATCTTCATAGCAAGACAGAAGATACATAGACATACCTAAGATGTCGATTAGGATTGATTATACTGGCCCAAAGTGTATGCCCACTTTGCTAGCTATGCTTTGCAGGACTTGCCTCCTATCACACATCACCAGGGTGTGCACGATTATGACATTTTCATCAGCAGTGGCATCTTTGGGGCGGCCAGACCATCCATCATCCTCAACGCTCTCTATCCCCCTCTTAAACTCTGCTGCCCATTTTTTCACTGTGCTATAAGAAGGAGACTCATTCCCAAGGGTTTACATGAAGTCTTCATGAATTTCCTTGGGAGGCATTCCTTTCTTTCAGAAGTACTTGATAACCGCTCGGATTTCAAGTTTCTCCATTTTGCAAATGTGACGCACCCTCCTCTCTGAAAAGTGCTTTACATAAGCAACCAATCACGACCGCATGCTTTTCACACTCTCAATATCCTTCAATTAGCTCAAAGGACCGACTGACAAAGATTTTAATTCAAACAATCTCACCGAAGCATATCAGGCTGAGAATTTTTAGATCACACCTTGTAGTGTCATATGGTTTGATCAACAGAATATCAGTCCTTATCTGGGTCCAAACTGCTTGCCAAGTTAATAAACAGACGACAAAAGTCGCCACCAGCATGGAAAGAGTTAAGAAAAGTTTCCATACCTCTAGTGCTTTAATTTCTGTATTGTGTAAGTAGACTAAGTCCAAGGCTCTCTGAATAAGCTCTGCAGGCTTCTTTAAAAGAATCAGATTGAAAAACAGTGTGGATCCAGATCAGATGGCTTCATCAGAAGCCAGCTGATCAGGATCTACAGTGTTTTCTCAAAAGAGTAAATCTGTGTTAAACAAACAAGTTTCCATACCTCTAGTGCTTTTATTTCTTGTACTGTATTGTGCAGGTAGTCCAAAGCTCTCTGAATAAGCTCTGCAGGCTTCTTTAAGAGGAATAGAAGGGCACACTGTCGAGTGAACATGTAGTTGCGGAAGTCAAGTAGAGATGTCTCATTGTCTTTGATCTGATTACGGCGGTCCCAGTCTATGGACTTCTGGAGTGATAGTCCTGCCCAGCTCGTACAGGGTTGGATGAGACTTCTCAACCATTGGACAGCTTCTACAATAAAATGATAGATCACAGTGGCAGATCCAGAGGGGATTCAGGGGGCTCCCTTGAACCCCATCTGTGCCCCCGATTTTTAAATATCCTATGAAAATGAAATAATTTGGTAATAAAAATGAGATAAATACAGGAAAATGACCCCCCCCACACCTTTATATATATGAACCCCCTTTCCAGAAATCCTGGACTGGCCACAGGATCAAATGGAAATGCAAGTTAGTTCAAAATTTTGTAGCAGATAGCGAAAAATATCATTTTCAAGGTAATATTTTGGCTAAATGTTTAGTTTTTCAAAAGAAAATGAATAATCTGCCATTATTGTAAAAATCTATTCATAAGAACTTTTTAAATATTTCTATTTCAAAACAAATGTTCACTGCTTGAGGCTAGGTACCAAATAGGTATTTTACATTTCAGGTTCAACCTTAGTCCAGCCTTTGAACAGTACAATTTACCATCAATTTTGGACTGAAGAATCCATCAGTAAAAAACAGGTTAATTTGCATAGAAAAAAACCTTAAAAACAAACTCAATCTTGTGTGAGCAAAGTACTGAAAACAGCTGTTATACTTGATAAGCAAGTTAGAAGCTCAGGCACTGAGGTTATAAAACTTTTTTTCATGCTCAACTTAACCAAGTATAAAATTTATCCTGCTCATGAATTTTAAAAATGCCAACAATTGCTGGCATTTTAACAGTAATTTATTAGCGAGATAAATACAACATCTGTGAGTTTAACAGCAAGAAAACCTACATTTTTCACCATTTTAGTTGAAAATTTTATAAGATGAAATTTCGTGCTCAGTTGAGTTGAGCATGATTTTTTATACCTTCGAAGCTCAGGCTACAGAAGAAAATTTCTATCACTCACTGTTAATTCATGTCCTGCTGAACAAAGATATACTATAGCATTTTTTTTTTAAATTTTCAGCCAGTCTATTTGCATAATGCTATTTATGATAGATATGTAGAATGAATGGAATAGAATAGGGGCTTCTACTGTAAATTGACCTTGTTTTTTCTCATGTCCTGCCGGGTATATCAATGCGCTATATGAATTCCTAATTTCCAGCCAATTCAATTACATTATAATGTGAAAGTTCAAAATTTAAAAAATCCTGAACTTTCAAAATTCAAATCTTAAAACTTGCTGTATGCATACAAAGTATGTAATACTCTGAACTCTTTGCATGCTGGGTAATTTTTATGCTTTTGTTATTGTCTGTCGACTTTTTTCAAAATTAACTTTTTCAAAAAAATTCTTTCAGGAACATTATCAGTGTGTCAACATTTTGGATCCAGACCAGGCACCAAGGTTATAAAACTTTTTTCATACTCAACTCAGCTGAGCACGAAATTTCCACTGCTCAAAAAAACTAAAATACCGACAAATGAAGAAGATTCTTGCTTTAAGTCTCTCAGAGTTTGTATTTATCATGCTAATAAATGTTAAAATGCCAACAATTGTTGGCATTTTAACATTTATGAGCAGGATAAATTTTGTGCTCAGCTGAGTTGAGTACGCAAAAAGTTTTATAACCTCAGTGCCTGGACTGACGTTCTGCAGGTCCTGATCTGGGTGCAAACTGTTTGTAAAGGTCACAACAAAAGTTACCACTAGCAAGGAAAGAGTTTATTTGTAGGCTGATACAGAAAACAATGTGAATCATGACCAGCTGGCTTCTTCAGAAGCCAGCTGATCTGGATCTACACTGTTTTCAAAATAGGATATCCCATGTTTAGCAGGATAAGGCTTAAAAGATGGCATATCTTGGTTCAGCATGGCTAGGGCTGAAAATGACTTTTTTCTTTTATAGCAGAACTTGGTGAGGAGATGGAAAGCTAGTGCACAAATTCTGCAGTGCAAGCAAAGCAGTTTTCATAAGCTAAAAATACAAGCAATCACTGCACAAATCAACCTTTCCTTGGACACACACAAATGACTACCATAGACTAGGTACATGTATGTTCATATGATGCTGTATCACATATTATCTGTGCATTATCTCACCAGATTGTATTGCACAGATGGCTTTGTCAATTATGAGCCATGCACTAAGCAACCATAGTTCGAGTTAGTAGAATTTTCTTTCATTACTGCATCTCAGTCTCAAATTTCTCTTTAAGTTTCTGATTATGATGTCAACTTTTGTGACAGCCCTGAAACCATTCGGCAAACTCCCCCCACAATTTGAGAATTGAATCATGGCTCGGCTGTATGTAAGGAGCATTATGCGTAGTACTATGTACCAAAAAGCTCCATTTTGTTCGCCGGAAATGGCGCAGTGAAAATTAGTTCTGTAGCATGTGGGTTAGCCCTGTTAAAATTGATTATTCTGATTATCCGAAAAGTTTTATCAGCAGAATAAATGAAGTCTATTTTTTCCATAAAATATCGCTATAGCATCTTCTTTTTACGACGTTTATTGTGGAATGTTTCATCCGTTTGCTTCGCTGAAATCAAACTTGTTATTGAGCTGGCATGGTTTCTGTGACATCAACGTCACGTTTCCGAAGTCCATGAAAAGTGGACCCTCTACGTAGGGCAGAGGTTGATTCTACGGAATTGGCCGATGTGCGTGCAGATTGCCCTGAAATGTGTATTCATAAACCACAAAGCAGCGTTATTATAACTGATTAGTCGAACTATGTCTATATCTTTTCATCTTGTTACCATCTTTGACTGTAGCACTTTACCCTCAACATCTTTTTTCTTATTTGCATAACAGCAATTGAATTGCCTTGTTAATGATTTGGGCACAAGAACCAAATTACTCAAAAAGGATATTTATATGCAAACAAAATAGGCCCAGATCAGATTGCTCCTAAAGCAGTCTAACCTGGGACTATTTTTTTTTTTTTTTTCTTCAGCATATAATTCATTGGTAACTAGGTTGGATTAGTTCAGCTCAAAATCTGCAATATTCCATTTTTAAAAAATTAAACAGCCAAAGAGTAAATAGATCTACATGGGTTTTGGTTGGTTAAAACATAGCTATTTATAGCATGAGGCACTGATTCTTATACAATAATTGGCATTTGTTTAACTAAAGGATTCTGAAGTTTATTTCATGGGGATTAATAGAAGCAGGAAGAAATGCATAGTACAGTAAAAACCTGTGTAAAACGGCCGCCCTTAAAAAGACCAAAAATTGGTTTTCAAGACCAATTATCGATTAATGCAGGTCAAATGAAGTGCAGAATGCTCCAAGGGGAGCATTCTGCAATATTTTCGACCTTCATTAAGCTACCATTTGTCATTAAGATCTTTGTTTTACCTATTTTTGAGTGGCCATTTTACACAGGTTTTACAGTATGTGTAGGATGTCACTACTGGTCTACATACAGCTGCATAAGTTGAATTTTAGAACTATCTTGAAAACTGTCCAAACTGTCAAAGCAGACAATGGGTAAAGTTCGGTTTTGACCTCTGAATTAAGGATCAATGATTTAAAGTCTTCTTCATATAATGTGAATTGTTAATCAGGTTGTAACAGTTATGTCTAGAATATGAAATATCTGCTGTCCGTGCTATCAAAGTACTATGGAAAATTGGCATGATATTCACAGTATTTATCCTGATTTCCATCTCATGTGCTTAACCATACACTCGTTTAATCTTTGATCCTTCAGGTCAAAACCAGACTATACCTGTCGCAAAACATTGCATTTATAAATAAACAAATTTGCAAAGGGATACGTGCATTAAGAGGCTATTTTGGCCCCCCTATGAGGTCAAAAAATAAAAGTTGCTCTTCACAAGTTTCTTTGTATTAGTTTGTTAGAGCAATAGCCAAAGTGTAAAAGTCTGGCATTGATTCGACTTTTACAGTTGCTATGGTAACAAAAATGGCCGCCAAAACGGGCTGAAAATAGGAAAATGACCATTTTGGAGCAAATTCGAGACATGTAACAGAAGAGTTAATATAGAGCACAAGCAAATACCAAAAAAATGTTTTAACAGATTATGAGAATTATCACGGCACACAATATATCAAAAGGTTTTTTTGGTATTTGCTTGTGCTGATATCTAATTCTTAAAATAACGGTCAAAAATTTCTCTGTCTTAAGCCTATTTTGTTGGCCATTTTGGTTACCATAGCAACCGGTAAAAGTAAAATAAATGCCAGAATTTTACACTTAAGCTATCCTTCTAATAAACCAACAAGATGAAATTGGTGAGAAGCAACTTTCAGTTTTTGGTTCCAGAGGGGGCCAAAATAGCCCCTTCATGCACATACCCCTTTCAATCATTGATATTGTCAAGGTAACTCTACTTTTAGTCAGTAGTGAAATAAAAATATCACTGTACTGAACAGTTTCTGTATCTTTGCACTCAGAGTGGCCAGTCACTATGTGTACAATAGGGTAAAATTAAAACGGAAATCAGCACCACTATGGTTTTGAATGTATGACAAATGAATTGACAGTTAACTCTTTCCTTGCTAGTGGCGGCTTTTGTCTAACCTTAGCAAACAATTTGGACCCAGATCAGGACCGACGTCTGTCCTGATCTGGATCCAAACTGTTTGACACTCTGATAGTATTCCTAAACATTTTTTTTTAAAAAGATGGCTGTGACTTTTGTCGTCTACTGATACCTTTTGCAAACAGTTTGGACCCAGATCAGGACAGACAAAATGTGGGACCTGATCTTGTTCCAAACTGTTTGACACTGACGGTATTCCTAAGTAGATTTTTTTTTTGAAAAAAGTCAATTTTGAAAAAAGACAGCAGACGACAACAAAATCATGAAAAATTACCAGCATGCAAAGAGTTGAACAAAAACAGTCAAATGTTCACTGAATGCACCTTGTTAAAGCTGAATGTGGATAGGTTGTAAATGGTGAGGTTGGTGCAGTGTATCTGTCTGGTCTGCGTGCTCAAGCCACAAGAAATCTGAGATACCATACAAATCTTAATAAGCACATAATATCTTAAAACCAATTCGGTCTTACTATCTTAAATTGTATATTTCATGTACAAAGTTGAATAAACTATGTTTATACCAATTCTATCATAGAACAATGTAGTAACAGGACTGACCTGTATTTAGTAATTTTATTAATTATTGAGTTCAGTAGACATTTGAAGCCTTTATTCTTTACGTCCCATCAACAATCTTCCAGTTAAACAGGGACAGGTCTTCCTGGGTTGAACCAGTACTTAGTTAGGATAAATGTTTAAGCCTTTAAAGTCATAAATCATATTCACTAAACCCTGATGCATTCAGGCATACTGAAAGTAACATGCAAATTTGCTCCAATCCTGGTCCATTGATCATGTAAATTGTTAAATATTTGTATGTATATATAGAAATAAAATATTGTTTAAACCAAATTTGCTCAAAGAGTGCTGAAAATATTCTTGATGTGCACCTATTATGGCGTGTATGGTAATCATGTCAAACATAGTAGTATTACAGCAATTAAGGACAGAGATCAAAGAAATGAGCCTCATTGTGAGAAAATCTTTTTTTGTATATCCGAATAACGAAGGTGCAGATCAGACTGCAGGGGATTTTCTACCCTTCTTTAGGGGCCCCATTCCCAATCGAAAATAGCCACTTTTTTCCCCAATACCATGTCTGTTTTTCCCAATTAAGAAAAGTAAAAAAAAAAAAAAATTTTTTTTTTTTTTTTTTTTTTTTTACTTTTTTTTTTAGAGACCACTACTCCTTATGAGAAACAATGACCCATATCAGAATGATACTGAAGTGGTATGCTTGACATAATACAATCTAAAATAACTTGATTTTGAGGATATATTTTGCTACCCTTGTTATGTTCTACGTCGTTAATTTCTCCCAATTTTGATGTTAAGTCGATCATTTTTTCCTATTTTGGCCAGGGGCCTTTTCCCAAATTGCTGGAAAAAGCCCTGGACTGCATATCCATGCAGTGTGACTGTACTCTAAAAAGCAACTTTGTTATTTGCTCTCTGGAAAGTCTAACAGCTATACTTGCTACATACAGAATTTCAAAAACTCTAGCTAGTCTCTGTAGCTGAGTAGGCTGGTTTGAGCCTTAGATCGTTGCTCAATCTGAAGACAGAGTTTCTCACATAGAGGCCCATAAATTAATGCACTTTATTATCGGAATTCCTTTTTTGATAAAACATTCTCTTGGCTTCTATGCTACAAGATGTAGTCTTGTGCCAGGAAGTGCCTTGTACTAGAAAGCACAGCTCTAGATTAATTAAAGATCTCCAGAATGCCTAATTAATATATACGGCTATCAACCATGATCAAATGCGGCATAGGTCTTGTTGACAGTCAAACAAGTTTTGTCAAAATTAGTTCATAAACATAGTATAAAAACACATGACCTGATAGATTGACGGGCAGACAGACATGCACAGGCTGATCTGAGGCTTTGCTGGTTGCACATACCACATTGTTGGAAATTTCATGTCGCAGCTCAGAATAAAAAAATATGATAGAATTTTTTTTACTTATCTTGGGAGACTTTGTGCATAAGATTCCAAAATTCTCAATATTCCCCTGATTGTTAACCCTTTTGATGCCATTTACGACAAACATTGTCCATTTCCTCATCTACTGCTTATAATGAAAACAGTATGACCCCTGATCAGGTTACTCCCATGGAGCAGTCTGGTCAGAGTACATACTGTTTGTTACCATAATAAAGTCTTCTATACTGCTTTTGAATAAATGTTGAAGATGTAACAAGCAGGGGGGAGCGCAGTGGCTCAGTGGCAGAGTGCTTGACTCGAGACCGAGGGGCTGCAGGTTTGAGCCTCACCTGCGTCACTGAGTTATGGTCCTTGAGCAAGACACATTTATCCTAGCTTATTACTGGTTCAACCCAAGAAGACCCTTCCCTGTTTAACTGAAAGATTGTTGATGGGACGTAAAGAATCAAATCAAATCAAACAAACAAAGTAACAAGCAGGGGACATATTCGGGACAAAAAAATATTGGCATGGCAAGGATTAGACAATATCAAGGTTTATAAAACTGGGCATATGTATGTTATAAGTAGAGCTGTGCTTTAGGATATCTAACCAGGTGGAACTTGTGACACTGGTATACTCAGTAACAGATTATCCAGTGGTGTGTTAGTAACACTCTTTAGAAACTTCCTTGCTCCTACAATATACAACATCAACTACTTTATATGTTAATGGTAAAAAGATACACCATCGAGTTTCATAGGGTGATTACTTCATCATAAATCAGATTAACTTGCTAAATGAAAATGCCAGTTTAAAGGTAACAGTCACCAAATAGTAAATGAGAAAATCATTTGCATGTGCATTCTTGGAAAAGTAGTCCCTCTGAAAAGGGAGAAAATAAATTATATTTAAGTCTTAAGAATAAAGTCTCTTGCAAGTGTATCTATTCACATTAACACAGGGTTCATACAGGCAGCTTGAGAAAATTCAAGGACTTTTCAAGGACTTCTTAAAGCCTCTCCTACAGTTTTCAAGGACTATAAGATAATGAAAAATACTGATCTTAGTGTTAAAATTCGACTTCAGAATTGCTAGACTGAGAAAATGGAGACATAAGTATTAAAAGTTAGCATAAAATTGTTGTGCCTATATTTGGTGCAGCATATGCTGCACCAAATAAAGGCACAACAATTTTATACTGATTTCGGTCTCTATCAACAGTGCTTAGTCCTGCAGAAAATAGTAGAATTGAAGGACTTTTCATGGCTTTGAGTGATTTGCCAGTACGTTTCAAGGCAGATTTAATTTTCAATGACTTTTCAAGAAAGCCCTCTAAATTCAAGTACTTTTCCAGCCTGTGTGAACCATGTAACATGCATACACAGCTACATTGGTTATTATTTAAAATGTGCATATATTATTAAATAACCAGGAAATTAATACTAAAATATTCTGAAAATATAACTCCCCAGTTTGGTGATAAGGCTTAGAAAGAAAGTAAATTATTCCTCTGTCAAGATAACTGGTCACACCCAAGAAATCAGTCAAAGGAAGCTTCAACACCAATGAAACTCAGATACACATGTGAAAGAACACATATTCTCCCACTTTCAACTATATAAGATATGCTGTCAGCTTGTGCAAGAAATTTCTATCTTACACGAACAAGCGACAGCTTTTTTACATAAATAATAATAAAAATGAAAATAATTATTATAAGATATAGATGCTTTCTATGATTTTTTCACACCATAAGGCTGAAAGTCCTAAGTTAAGCTATAGCTAAGGTAATGTTTGTTAAATGATTTACCAGGGCGCTTCAAGCAATAAAGCAGTCCTTAAAAATTTCACGAGATGATGCTACTTAAGTTAAAGCATTCTTTAACAGTTTACTCCATACGCTATTATTAGATCATGACATCATTTTCTATCTTTAGATAGCATTGAATAAAATCAAGAAAAATTTAAGTACAGTTTTGAATACTTTTGAAAATATTATGAAAAATGGAGCAAATGCTCCATTTTTCCATGATATTTTCAAATATGTTGTATTTCTAAGGCGTTAAAAGGTGTTATTATGGAAAATAGGGTACAACATGCATATACAGCTATCAAGTGAGCTAGGGGTATAGTTTTTTTATTGAGCCTTTATGGACTTCTAACTTTTTTGTATGCATGCAGTGAAGGCTCTGATCATGTGCAGACTTGTTTGAGCCCCAGACTACTTGTCAATGTAATAAATACAAAAATTTAGTAAGCTGGATTACAGCTATCAAAAAGGCTAGAGGTCTATTATTTGATCTTATCCTTTCTCAACTTCCATATTTTTTGTGAAGACTCTGGTAAGGTTGTACAGATGTGCATGTTTTTCTGAGCCTCTGCTGCTTGTAAATGCAATGAGTACCAAAATTTTGTGTGCTGGATCATATTATTTTGAAGGATATCTAGTCTATAAATCATCATTAATTTTATTTATAATATAAAAGAAGGCTGCAGTATAATGCTTACCATTGAAGCGCTAAGCACCAAACTTAACTATACAACACAACAGATATATACGGCTAAAACAAGATCAGATAGGGACAAGTTGTGTCACTTTTGGTCAAAAATGAAGTCGCAGGAATCACAAAACAAGCGTTTTCTTTCCATAGCTTCATATCTTGTGCATTTAATTCTAGAAGGTTTTTGTTGAAGTTCTTTTAATTAAAAAGTTACAGCATTTGAATCAATCTTAGGTGGCAGATCTACGGACACTACAGACTAAAGCATAACATAATTGTATCTTTTTAATTATTGGCTAAAAACAATGATAATACCATGCAAAACTTCGCACAAGTATTGGTGCCCTTGGATACCAATCAATATTTTATTTACAAAAATGATTTCCTTAAATTTTAGCACAGAAGAAACAAGGCTATGAAAATGCTTAAATTTAGTAAACTTTCTAAATTTATTTTTTTAACGAATTGAACTTTCAGGAACAAGTAAACCTCTTAACTTATCACATGATTTCGATTCTTAACAATAAAGTAGTTTAACATAGCCTCTGTTGTCAAGTTGTGTAGAAATCAAGTTCAGTCTTAGTGTGCAATATTTTCTACGGACACTACAAAATTGGTAACAGATGAAAAAGTGCAATTTGAAAGTGAAAGATATAATGTTCCCCCTGTTAATTAGTTTGGGATAAACAGCAGGTCCTTCAAATAGTTGAAAAAATACATTGACTTTAAATTTTACAAATTTGCCAGATAAATATAACGAAAGAAATATCAGTTAGGGAAATGACAAATATGGTAAAATTAGCTTAGATTTAATATAGCAAAAATACAATCCTAAATACACCTAAAAAATAGGCATTTTTCAATGTTATGCTGTTTCATTTTAAATTTGTTAAATTTGGAAAAGGATCATTGACACTTGCTATGGGTAAATGCCTATGGTTTTAAGTAAAAATAAAAGTTTGTCAATCGTCCCTTTCTTCGCCTTGATGCTACCCTGACCTGAGTCCTTTATGGCTGTGAAATCCGTTTTCGATATTAAATGCTTCAAAGATGTAAAATTTTGGGTAGAACAATCAGCTTTACATTAAGATATATAGGAATCCGAAAACATTTTTTGAAATATCATTCCCCCCCGTGTGCCAGCAAAAGCTTTTGCATGCATATGTGTTACCATATTTTACACTTTGTATGGAAGTGGCTTGCTGGCACACGGGGGGGAAAGATGTTCAGCAGCCCAAAAACCCAGGGCCTAAGCCCACAAAATGCCTTTTTTACCAAATAAGTAATTAATGTCAGTTATGAAGTTCTCTATAACCAACCTCCTAAATTGCTTTATATTCTGTGCTCGTTTAATATAAAGTCCTTAAAGATTAAAAGTAGAATTAGCAAGGTTTTATGCATTTTTTCATAAGAAAAAATCTACTGTTATTAAATGACACATTATTTTGCAAATGTCCTGTACTTATCTATTTGCATGCTAGGGAATTGTTCATGTTTTTATTTTCGTCTGCTGACTTTCTTCAAAATTAAGTTTTTAAAAATAAACCACCCAGGACCACCATCAGAGTGTCAAACAGTTTGGATCCAGATCAAGACTGACAATCTATTGGTCTTCATCTGGGTTCAAACTGTTTGCAAAAGGCTATTGACAGACGACAAAATTATCCACTGGCATGCTAAGAGTTATAACAGGTTAATACTTTAGTGTTCAATATATTGTCTCATATAGGGATATACATGCATCATGTATACCATAAATATTAGGACACTTTATATACATTCAACATGCTATGCCCTTTAAACAAAGCAAAAGTAATATTCAAAGGATCTAGTTAGAATCAGTTTTACTTCCAATGCTAAATGGGACACTTTCATTCCTTCAAAAATATTTATTTCTTTTGTTGAGCTTTAAGTTTTGTATTATTTACGGTACATGTTGTCAAAAATGTACAGGTAACTTCTTAATTATCTCCCCAAAATCATTTAATTACAAAACATATTTTGTTTTTAAAACAATTTCATCAATTATCGTGATTAGTTAATACTCTGCATATGGTATGTTCAATAGATATCACCATGCCTACCAAATAAATCAAGAAAACGTGCAGAAATCACTTTTTAAAGCACTTTTTATTTTCATGAAATTTCAGACCCCCTCCCCTTTCTAACCGCCATAGCTCTCGAGTGCGTGGAAATTTTGAAAATATTTTGCTAGCTGGCTCTTGCCATTAGATTCACCTGTTGCTCTGATACTACATGCACCACACCAGAAGCTCAAAAGCAGCGTTCTGGGAATCAGAAAAATAGGCGTATAAGGCCCAAACCGTCAATGATCCTTTGTATTTGAAATATGTGTGTTGGAAACATAATTTTCAAAAAAGAAACCTTAAATTTCACATATGAGCTAACGTAAAATGAACATAAAAGATGTGTAGGCGAAGCAAAGTAAGTTTAAGCATTTTTTTAAAAAATGCTTGAAGCATTTTACATTTTGGTTTTTCTTAAGAATTAACTTTGCTTCACTGAGCATGTTGCCACTTGGTCAGTCACAAGTATGCATAATTTTTTCAATTTATTGAAGCTATGGGCATGTTTCTCTGCAACAAATTCAACCACCACCGATGAATTGTCTTTGCCAGTAATTTTTTCGTCACTTTAGAACTGCACTGTTTGGTAGTGGTAGTGTCCGTAGATCACACATCATTGCATCTAGCAGATGGCTGTACTTTAAGATTAATTAACATGTTTCTGCTAGTTTCTATTTCAGAGGGTGGCACTGATTAAGAAATGCACTGCTTTTTCAGTTGTCTTTTACCAAAACTTTTGATATGAGCGGCCAAAGTCTGTCTGTAGAATGTAGTGTCCGTAGATCACACTTGTTAATGTCATAAAATAACAAAAACATGTTATAATGGCCCATGTTTTTATGCTGTATTTATTATTTCCAACCAAATTAATAGTATGTAAATCAGTATTTGGGCAATTTTTACCTTATGTGTAAATTAAAGAGGTCTTAAAGGACATATTGTTTCAGAACCATGTGTACCTCTTTCTTTCACAAATTAGACAAATATAACCCGAATATTGATTTACATACAATTTTTTTGGTTGAAATTAATAAATACAATCTAAAAATATGGGCCAATATGACATATTCTGTTATTTTTTTAACATTGAAAAGTGTGATCTACGGACACTACGTTCTACGGACAGACTTTGGCCGCTCATATCACAAGTGCTGCTGAAAGACAACTGAAGAAGCAGACCTTTTCTTAATCAGTGCCACTCACTGAAATATAAAATAGCAGAAACATGTTCATTAACCTTCTAATACAGCAATATGCTAGATGCAAATATGTGATCTACGGACACTACCTGAAACAGTGTAGTTTTAAACTGATGAAAACATTACTGGAAAAGACAATTCATTGGTAGCGGTTGTATTTTTTACAGAGAAACATGCCCATAGCTTCAACAAATTGCAAAAAATTATGCATACGTGTCACCGAACAAGTGACAACAATACAGCAAAGTTAATTCTTAAGAAAAGACAAAATCTTTAACGCTTCAAGCATTTTTTTAAAAAATGCTTAAAATTACTGCGCTCTGCCTTCACATTTTTTATGGTTATCTTACATTAGCTCATACGTGAAATTTAAAGTTTCTTTTTAAAAAAATATGTTTCTAACACACATATTTGAAATACAAATTTTCAAAAATTAACAAATTTGAAATGACACGGCATAACGTTGAAAAATGCCTCATTTTTAGGCGTATTTAGGATTGTAATTTTGCTATATTAAATCAAAACATTGTAATGTTATACATTTTCTGAAAGCTTGGAGCAAGCTCTAAACAGTGGTTTATATTGTATTTTATTTCCTCTAAGCAGGAAAATGCTTTAGGGGTATAACATAAGCTCATTTCAAAATCCCTATCTGATCTTGTTTTAGCCGATAATCATGCAGAGGAAAATAAAAATCGCTATAATGTCTATTTCATAAACCACAACAAAATAAATATAGATAAATGGACCTTATCAGATAGGCATTCAGTGAATCTTTAAAGGTGAACATCTGTGTGAAATGTACAAAATATGAAACCTGTGCATTTTGCACAGGTGTCATATTTTGTACATTTTGTGCATGAGTGATAGAAAATTGGAACAATCATATGCACTTCAACAAGTTTACCTTTTACATATGTTGTCAGCTTATTCTTGAAAGCATTGGTAAAATGCACCTGGTTTTCCACCTTCTTTTGGTTCAAACAATATTTTAATCGATAAATCACAAGGCACGATATGAAAGTACATAGTAGAAGTAGGATCTGACATTAAGCTGTGAGGCTTATTGTGGTCATTTCCACCTTCTTTTGGCAGAAATTTGCGAAGCAACCCACACTATGAAAACACAGAATGCATTTTACCAATACCCTCAAATTATTTAAGATACATGTATAAACCTTGCTACATAGATCTAGATAAACCACATTTTTTAGCTTAAAATTGTGAATATTTTCTTGTCCTTCAGTTTTAACATGTTTTGGATGCTCAAAAAAACATCTCATTGAGATGGTTCATTTGAGTACTCACAACATATGTTTGGTTGAGAAATACGAGTTTTTTTTAATAAATGCAAGTTCTTATCTAAGGACCTGCTTAATACAAATGCATCTGGCAGCTTATTTTTTCTTTCCAATTTTAACAGTAACTTAACATAGAGACATGCAGCTTTATACATGTTTTAAATTTCCATAAATTCTCTTTGTTGTACACCTTTAAACATAAATGCAGAAGCATGAATGAGTACATTTGACTCTTATGAAGATAAAGACTTCTAAAATGGACATTAAAATCATACCTCCCGAGGCGTGGTTGAGAACAAACTGAGTGAACAGGGCATCCAGCTCATCATACTGTATCAATGCATCATCATGGAGACCCAACATTTCAAACATGAACGCCAGCTCCTCCTGTAAACACATAAATGAAGAACTTTAGACATTGTGCTCATACCTACCGAGGCGTGGTTGAGAACAAACTGAGTGAACAGGGCATCTAGCTCATCATACTGTATCAGGGACCAAATTTAAGATTTTTAACCACTTGCTAAAAATAGCAGGTGATAATTTTTCTTACTTGCTAAAAGTGATGATCAACTTGCTAAGTCACTACATATATCGTTAATTAGAAAATGAAACCAATTCATTTAGAGTATGTGTTGACAAGATTGTGTGCCAAAAATTTATTTCAAATATTATCTAACCTTTCTGAAAGCACATTTTGGTTATCTTGAAATCAGTGTAGATCCAGATCAGCCAGCTTCTGAAGAAGCTGGCTGATCAGGATCTATACTGTTTTTCAAGCAGTTTATGCTATGTTGCATAATTTGGAAAGAGCAAATGGTACTTGCTACAAATAGCAAGTGATAGAAATTTTAACTTGCTTTTTTTGAAAAACTACTAGCATTTAGCAAGTTAGCAAGTGCTAAATTTGATCCCTGTGTATTAATGCATCATCATGGAGACCCAACTTTTCTAACAGGAACGCTAGCTCCTCCTGAAACACACAAAGAAACTTTGTATTTAAGCGCAATAGAATTTTCCATTAAGTTTGATACAGTTAAGTCAGGATGGTCCATTGTACAAAAGAGGATCACAGGTTATAATTTCCCCCAAAAATATTGTATTTCCCTGAAGATGGATTTCGTCTTAGCAACCATTCCATACTGTAGCATTTCATCTTGGTTTTCACTGATTGCCAAAGTACCCCCACCCCCTTTACGGGATTCTGGTCTAAAAAAAGTTAATATCATTTGAAAGCTATACATGTTATTCTGTAGCTAACATTATGTCATAAACATGTTGTGACAACATGCTATATATGCTATATTTAGGAGTGATCTTGTCATCATTGCTGACTCCCTTGAGGAATGTGTCAGGAGGCTCTTGATATGGAAAGAAGCCATGGAGAAGAAGGGATTGAGGGTAAATGCAGGAAAGACAAAGGTCATGATCTGTGGTACAGGCCTGGACCTCTTGCAGATTTTAGGCGAATACCCATGCGCTGTCTGTCGTACAGGAGTAGGCAAAAACAGCATCTACTGCAATGGCTGCAAACTTTGGGTGCATAAGAAATGCAGTGGGCTACAACTACTGACATCAAATCCTGATTAAGGTGTGCACGATGCATGGGAAATGCTCGCCCTATTGAAGGCAGACCACAGAATGAAGTCCAGGTTGGACCTGATAAGCTTGATGTGGTAGCTTCCTTCTGCTACCTAGGTGACATGCTTTCTGCTGGTGGAGGCTGTGAAATGGCGGTCACTACTCGTGTGAAAACCGCCTGGAAGAAGTTCAGGGAGCTACTACCAGTTCTCACATCCCGCCACCTCTCTTACAAGACCCGTGGCCATGTGTACAGCTCTTGCGTGCGGGGCACCATGCTCCATGCCAGTGAAACTTGGCCACTTACCAAGACGAACCTGCAGCGCTTGCAACGCAATGATAGGGCCATGATCAGACAGATCTGCAGTATCAAGCCAGAGGATGTGGCCAGGGTAAGGTCAAGCGAGCTACTGGCAAAGCTTCAGCTTGAGGACCTCGACCTCATTTTGAGAGAGAGAAGGCTTCGCTGGTTTGGGCATGTGGAGCGTTCG
The DNA here is from genome assembly GCA_964019695.1 of Loripinus fragilis. Taxonomy (NCBI): domain Eukaryota; kingdom Metazoa; phylum Mollusca; class Bivalvia; order Lucinida; family Lucinidae; genus Loripinus; species Loripinus fragilis. The sequence goes on from OZ026517.1 coordinate 86,696,628, forward strand.
AGTGGTGCAATCAGAACAGCATATGATATGCAGATTGACGGCAAGCGGGGGGCAGGGAGGCCCAAGCAAACATGGAAGAAACTGACAGAGAAAGACTGCCGTGAGTGGAAGCTCACCACAGTTGACCCTCAAGAAAGGAGCACCTGGAGATCAGGTGTGAGATCTGCTATATGTGCAGCTAGCCAGTTACCTGGAAAGGGGCCCACTGATGTGGATGATGCCCCTGCAACTGCATGTTAATCAAAAATCCAATTATGATGATGATGATGATGATGATGATGATGATGATGATGATGATGAACAATTACATGAAACTCAATAAAAAATGATGTCAACTTAAAAGGAGAAAAATCCAGTCAAAATGGTCATGTAATAAATCGAATCAGACAACGACTTATTTTATAATTTTTTTTGAAATGATCCTCTTCATGTCAATGAATAGATTTCCAGGATTCTTTGAACATTTTTTTCTCTCTACATGTCATATTTGCCTTGGAATGCACAAAGTGCACTTCAACCATTTCATTTTCACCATAGTAAGTGACTGGCTGGCTTGGAATATCATTCTAAATATGTATCTCAAAGTTTATAAACTAAGGACACATGGCCTTTACTAATGCTTGATTGTCCTTACTGCATTCCAAAATGGCCAACGTTCTATAGACCACTGACATCAAACAGAAAAAGGTAGAAAACTTGCAGTCATAAAGTAAGACTCACCTGTACAATGAAGTACTCATGGAAGTTCCAGCCTATTTCATTCCTCTTCTCTCTAAATGCCCTCATGTTGTCCTCATACTTCTGAAGATGTCTGGAGAGTAAGACTCACCTGTACAATGAAGTACTTATGGAAGTTCCAGCCTACTGCATTCCTCTTCTCTCTCAATGCCCTCATGTTGTCCTCATAATTCTGAAGATGTCTGGAGAGTAAGACTCACCTGTACAATGAAGTACTCATGGAAGTTCCAGCCTACTTCATTCCTCTTCTCTCTCAATGCCCTCATGTTGTCCTCATATTTCTGAAGATGTCTAGAAAGTTAGACTCACCTGTACAATGAAGTACTCATGGAAGTTCCAGCCTACTTCATTCCTTTTCTCTCTCAATGCCCTCATGTTGTCCTCATATTTCTGAAGATGTCTGGAGGGTAAGACTCACCTGTACAATGAAGTACTCATGGAAGTTCCAGCCTACTTCATTCCTTTTCTCTCTCAATGCCCTCATGTTGTCCTCATACTTCTGAAGATGTCTGGAGAAGGCCTGTAGTAACAACTGCCTCAGTCTAGCTTGGAAGGTACTCCAGGATTCTAATGATTTTCCCTCAGACTTCAGGGGGTCTGTAAGAACAATACACCTGCAACAAAGATTACATAACACGGCACTTAGACATGTTAGAGTGGTAAAACAGTAAAACCTGTCTTAAACAGCCACTCAAAAGAATACCGAAAAATAGGTTTTCAATACCGATAATTGCTTAATGAAAGTAGGTCAAAAGTACTGCAGAATGCTCCTGTGGAGCATCTGAAGTACTTTCGACCTGCATTACCAGTGATTTTATTTGGCCATTTTTACAGCCTTATATGGGAATCATTCCCAATCCTAAAATGGCCTTTATTTTCCCAATTTCATGTATTTTAGTACTTATTTTCCCAATTTTTATTACATATTTTCCCAAATGTGAAGGAAAAGGTAGCCTCCCAAAATCCCAAATAAAATCACTGATTAAGCTACCACATGGCTTTAGGACCTTTGTTTTGTCTATTTTTGAGTGGCCGATTAAGACAGGTTTCACTGTAGCTTTGAATTTTTCTATGAGAAATCTTTTTGTGTGTACTCAAGGACACATCTTCTTAGACAATCATAGGTCTTTAAGATTTAAGACAAATCACTAGAACATGAATTATTGGCATTTTGACTGGCATTTATTATCAGGTAAAAGGTAATATTAAACCATCTTATTATCCCCAAAAGTCACTTGTCCATAAAAAGGGAAAATCACTGGATCTATGTTACTCTGCAAAATGAACACCTGACCGGAATTGCTGATTTGACTGAGTTGTTTTACTCAAAGTTTAGTTAAGGGGATATATCTTTCAAAAGCTCTTACTTGCATGAAAATTTTCCTGTATAAACAAGAATTGCTTTTTTGTCAAGGAGACGGATACTTTTGTCCACATTGTTGTATGAACAACTTATACATCTCACATAGATCACTTTACGCCCCAACATACAGCTTTTGAGCAATCCGCAGCATGCTTATCAATCTTTTTAGAGTTACTTCCTGGTTTGATACCGTTTCTGTTTGATAATGTGTATATGAAAGTGTATTCTATCTAGCCATATTTTAATCAATTTAAATGGTAATAGTGAGATAGTCATTAAAATATGAGTATCAACATAGTCTTTTTACTTTACCATATGAAAGTAAATGAAAAAGACAACTGTATAATTTTATTCAAGTGTGTGGATAAGTCAATTAAAGAAATTTCAAAATAACTGCATTAAAATCTGTTCACTCTTTTGTTATTAGGACCAGTTTAAAGCATGACTGCATTTGACCATAATTTCAAAAGCCAATGATAATTGCTCAATTACTGAACCAAAGTGGTGAATCACAGTCAATGCTCAACTAGTTATTTTTCTAAATTTTTGGACATCCTTAAAGTTTTTTGCAATAACCCTAAAATTTGACAACAAAGTAATACCACTAAAAGATGCAAACGGAAATGCAAACAGCATAAAATCAGGCAGTTTCTGTTTGACAGTTTGATCTAGGCCTGCATTGTTTGTCAAGAAAAAAAGATTTTTGTTGGGTAGAAGTTGGTTACGATTGATTAATTAAATGAAAAACTTTCACATTGAAAAAACCCACATAAAATCCCTAGACCCCCCCCTCATAAAACCCACCGGGTAAAACCCGGGTTTTATGCCAACCCTGAAATATGCTAACCATTTTATCAAGTTTTAACATTACCTGTCAGAATATTTACTGCAGAAATCACTTTTGACCTTGTCATAGACTGATGACCTTGGCAGTAACTTGCTCTTGACCTTGTTTTCTTCATTGATCACAACAACTATTAGCCAATCAGGAATGTTCTTGTTCTTCATGGCAGTGCACCAATCAGTGATCTCTTCTTTTACGCTGGTTCTGTATGTTTCAAGATCCTGAAAGATCAAGATGATATGGTCCTCCTTACAAGGGATCAAATTTTAGATTTGAGCCATGACATGTGATTTCCAACAATAAGGCATTTTGACAAGTGTAGACTCAGACGAGCCTGTACAGCCTCCTTAAAGGCTTAGAAACTCCAAATGATGTTCAGTCAGTAGCTTAACACTCATAGAATATTCAAGCGACTAGCAAAGGCTCTGATCAGACTGCGCATATGCGCAGGCTGATCTGAGGCTTTGCTGGTTGCACATACCACAATGTTTGAAATCTCATGTCACAGCTCAATTTTTTAACCACTTGCTAAAAATAGCGAGTGGTGCTAAAGGTGCTGATTAGATCATCAACTTGCTTTTTCACTCAAAATGTATTAGAACTTTTTAGTAACATTACAGATTAGAAAATTTAACAAACTTAATTAACAGCATATCTCACACTGCATTAATTGATTGACAAAACCAATTTAGCATTTTTCAGCTGTCTGGACCGATATTCAGGTTTCCTTGCAAACACTGTGGATCCAGATCAGCCAGCTTCTGGAGAAGGTGGTTGATCAGGATGTACACTTTTGTCTGTGCAACAAATGCTATGCTGCATAATTTGGTTGATATGAGAACGACTTGTTTCCACTTGCTAAAAATAGCAAGTGATGACAATTTCTACTTGCTTTTGGAGAAAACTACTAGCATAAATAAATAATGCAAGTGCCAAATTTGATCCCTGCTTACAACCGTGAAAGTACTAGGTTAGCAAATACGAAGATACAGAAATAAAATTTGAAAATGTAGTTGCCATAAAAATATACACAGACTTGTATTTAAATGAGGATTTGCAGCTTAATATTTTGTAGAGGCAATGACGGTGGACATGCCACTTAAGTGTAAAGGACTTTTGACAGTTTCCGATTCAATCTGCCCAAATTTTGACAGCCTGTGGCTAGGATAATGCATAAATGACAACTATAGTTTTGTGTTTAAATCAAACCCTTACATTTAGTGCACATAGCAAAATAAAAATATTTTGAAAGTATTGCATAATTATGCCAGGAATCTAGGGTTTAGTGGGTGGGGGTATTTTTTGTAACCAAGTTTTATTTCACAGAAAGTCAAAGTTTCGTTGATTATTCACCTAAAATCATGTAAATATTATGTTTGCGGCATTAAACTTGAGACGAAGTTGATGCGTTTGCATAAAATTCGGGTTGAGAAGATTTCATTGTTTCATCTAAAGAAGTGTGCTGTCATTTACTTTTGACTATTTACCTGTAATGTTCCAAGTCAACCAGTTTGACTTGTGCACTGAGGTGTATCATATCTGCATACTGTATAAATAATAGTCTAGATAAACATGTAGCTTTTGAGCGTAAAATCGTTAATATTTTCTTACACATCAGATTTAATCTATAATTTGGTACTTCAAAGAACCGCCTCATTTAGACGGATCTTTTGAGTACCCAAAACATATGTTTTGGTTGAGAAATGAGACAATTAATTACTTTGTAAGCCCTCATAACTAAAGCCCTGATACACGCCAGTGCAAATTGATATTTACCTACAGGTTTTTACAAAACAAGTTTCTTATAAGTTTTTATAATAAATTGTTTTTGAGCATTTCGACAGCGTCCCCCCCTGTGACCAATCATGCCGTTTCTATATGATGTGTGAGGGGGGGGGGGGGGGGGGGGGGTGGAAAGCATTTCAGTAAAAAGTTTTCTATTTTCTATATGTTGAAAAGCAAAAACAGAGTTTTCAGTTTTCAACCCATATTTTTCAATTGGTACTTGTGCAATGAGACAACTGCTTTTGTGGATAAGTCGAGGGGTGAACCTACTATCTTTTTCATAGAAAAAATATCATTTTCTTTGAAACTTTTCTCTGGTCATTTTTATTGGCACTCCTTCATTAAGGCTGTCCGAGGTCCTTTCAAAATAGTTTTCCTTATTTTTTCAGTAACATATGCTGTTGGTATACATTAGAATTGCCTCATAGAAGCAACCCAATGTATACCAACAATCTGTAAATTAAAATTTACCCCATATAAATGTCTATCTGAATGTCCTGCCTTGGTGTGTAAATCAAAGCAGGCACCCTAAAATTACATTTTGGAATCCTCAACACAGGGATACACACTGGTAAATGTATATGTCGATTTGCTGGTATTTTCGCGTATTGCCGGTACTTCATATACCGGAAGTGGTAGATATTGGTATTAATACTATATAGAAAAACATGCCATATGCCTAAAGGACTATAGAATTAGATCATTTTTAAGTATTAGGCATGCACATGGCGATTTATGAAAGCATTTAGGAATAGATTCGAGTACCGATCTAGATGATCGGTACTCGAATCTATTCCTAAATGCTTACATAAATCGCCATGCACATACTGAATACTTAAAACTGATCTAATTCTATAGTCCTTTAGGCATATGGCATGTTTTTCTATATAGTATTAACACCAATATCTACCACTTCTGGTCTATGAAGTACCGGCAATACGCGAAAATACCAGCAAATTGACGTATACATTTACCAGTGTGAACACAGGGATATGTGTCTTAATGTCTCTTAAAATTCACTATTGAGCAGAGGAGAAACCCTGACTGTAATTCAATGGTGATACTAAAGTGCATTCAGATCAGCAAGAAATAGAAGAAAATCTTACACAATCTGTCCAGTATATATGGAAGTAGGGTCGACTGATGAGGGTCTTATCAGTGTCATCTGGCAGTATATCTTCATCATACGGAACAAAGCTAGCCTCCAAGAAAATATTGCGAGGTGGTCGTCCATAGGACCTGAAATTATCATAAATACATACAGTAAATATTCCAAAATTTCGAACACTTTTCTCTTTCTGTTCTCAAATAAAATGTTAGTTTTAAGTGCTGGAATTCACAAAATGCTTGTCAGTATAGGAAGCAGGGATGACCCTGATCAGACTGCTTCTGAAGAAGCAGTCTGATCAGGGTCTGCACTGTTTGATTAGGCCTTTAGCATGGTTGAAAGATCGAAATTTCAAAATCATGATCTTTTGAAATTAAACTCTAAAAACTTGCTATATGTCTTTAACATATGAAAAATTTCAAGTTTGGTCAAATGTCTTAGATAACTAAAACATACACCTGAGAAGCTATTATAATCAGCCAAATATTCAGTATTTTGAGGCTGACTTTATTATTTAGAACTAACTGAATTCAGGATAAATACAGAAAAAGTTACATCCATACATTAGAATTTAGATGACATAGAATGTCCATGTTTTCATGATTGAGAAAAATCTGCTCCTGCATTGTCAAGCAACAAAGACCCAGACTTCAGCCTGCAACAACCATGCAGAATGATCGTTGCCTTCAAGTGCGGATCCAGAGGGGGGACAGGGGGTCCGGACACACCCTGGAAAATCACAAGTTATATTGGTTTCTATAGGGAATAAGCAATTGGACCCCCACTGGAAAAAGTTGGATCCCCCCCCCCCCCCTAGAAAATGTTGGACCCCCTCCAGAACCTTGAAAAATGATAGTTTTCTTTGAAATTAACCATTTGACTTCAGTAAAATAAGCTGAGGACTAAATAAATAAAAAAATAAATAAAAAAAAAACCTTGTCAGAGCTTTTTTTGTCAGATTGACCTGGACCCCCCCCCCCCCCCCTGATGAAAATTCCTGGATCCCCGCATGCCCTTTGACAATGACAATGTTGAAAGAATAATAGCTATATAATTATGCTATGCAAAACTTCAATATTCTAGCTAGTCTCTGTAGCTAAGCAGGTTTGATTTAGCCTTACCTGGTGGCTCTGCTCTCTCATAAATAGGCTCTTTTTTCAAAGCTGGCCTTGATGACAACATATAAGCTCAACGCTTACTGTCAAAGCCTAGAAATATTGTATGTATAAAAGTTATTGTGAATAAAACATTGTTTAAACCAAAGCTGGTCCATAGGCTATTTTTAGATCATGACATCATTTTCTATTTTTAGACAACATTGAAAACAATTCAAGAAAAATTTAATTAAATTTTTGAATACTTCTGAAAATATTATGAAAAATGGGAGCATTTGCTCAAAGGAGCAAATGCTCAATTTTTCATAATATTTTCAAATACAAGGCATTTTCAAAAAGACGTTAACAACACAGCTCTTGACAGAAGTCAGAGCACTTCCAAAATTATAGCTCTTAATATTCCTCTTTTTGAAATGCATGCCTAATGTCACATTTTAACCTGCCAATATTTTTGTCCTGAAAATGTTGTCTTTTTTCTTTTTGTTTTGGTTTGATGCTTCACGCCCCAGTCAACAGTTATGGTCCTGCTAGGACGGTCAGTTTACCTAACCACATCAAATGTGACATTTTAACCTTTATTCTGCCAAAATTTTTGTCCTGAAAAATTTAATGCCTGATTTAAACATCTGCTGAATATATTCAAAGAAACTCCGGAATACTATTAGTCTATTACCATGGAAGCAAACACTATGAACCCTGATCAGTCTGCAATATAGGCTACCAAAATACATCCTCTCATGAGAGAAGACATGAATTGTTGTGAATGACAGGAAAGAGTTAAATTTAACCATTCAACCAACATACCTTCTCCATTCAGCAGGTTCTTTTGGTAAACCCTGAACAACAGTAGGATGGAGACTTGAAAACAAAACCTGATTGCCATGACCTACAATAAAATACCTTATACATTTACTAGAAAACATGTTCATTATGCATATGTAATACTGACATGGCTTTCAATCACTTAGGCCTAAATTGAAATTTTATTTGTTTCCCCGTACCCGACCAACCCTGAAAAAAGGCGCTACTCAAAAAATTTTATTTCAATTTTCAGTCAAGAATTTTTTTTTTTAATTTCATTGAAACCTGAGAGAATTGTCCAATGTTAACAGTGTTATCTTAGCAACTTGTTTGTGTTTTTAATTTTATTGCCTATAGTAGGACTATACAGTAAAACCTGCCTAAAAGGGCCACTCAAAGATAGTTAAGACAAATGGGCACTAAGAGCATTCTGCAATACCTTTGACCTGCATTATGCAATGTCTTTTTTGAGTAGCCTCTTAAGACAGTTTTTACTGTATACAATTAAGCTTAATTGGTATTCAATTTGAGATTTTTAGATTAAAAAAGTTTCCGACCCATACTGGTAAAGCAGGGTCCGGTAAGGGGAAACAAAAATATTTTTAAGGTTGGCCTTATCACTGTTGCAGAGCACATAAGTTGTATCAAACTAAAATAAGCCAAAAGTAATATCACATTGTAATCATGGGATGTTTGCCCTGTATAAATTGATTGTGGATCACATGTTTGCTTTGGAAAAAAACCTTTTCACCATTTTGGGAGCAAGCACTCATCAGTCAACATGTGCTTTTCATTTGTTTGTTTGTGTTGAGGCTTTATGTCCCAGTCATCATTTTTCATTCATTTCCTGTATTCCTGGGGAGATAATGAGAGACAGAAAAAATGAAGCCTCAGCAGAAAGACTATGATAAAAAAAAACACAATTTAAAATACACATACTTTTTAAACTGAAAAAAGAGTAAATATTTATCAATATGATTCAAGTACATGTATGATCAGTCCTTAAGGGCGAGTGATAATGTCATGTGGGCGAGTAGCTTTTTCCACCCACTAGTCCTGCACGGCGAGTGAGTAAAAAAAATAATTTCACTCCCCTAACAAAAATTTTTTCCATAGGCTGTGACTCAATTGCTTTACAATAAAGACCAAGGTAGCTGGATGATAGTGATTTATGACATAGAGTTCAGAAAAGTTTACCTTAAAACAAAAAGCCCATAAAGTAGGGAAGATTTTTTTAACTTTTAGAAAGTAAACTAATCTTATACCAAAATTAAACCTCTTTTCATATTTAAAAAGACAATATTTTTTGTTGGCTCTTTTGGAAGACATTAAAAAAGTGTATGTCACTGACATACACTTTTTAATGTCTTCCAAAGTTATGGACAGTGGAGGGGGTAAATTTCTTTAAAATGTTGTAACTCCATTAAAAAAATAAAATTAATGGAGTTACAACATTTTAAAGAAATTTACCCCCTCCACTGTCCATAACTTTGGAAGACATTAAAAAGTGTGTGTCAGTGACATACACTTTTTAATGTCTTCCAAAAGGCATTGTTCATAACAAAGAGACTGATTACAAAAAGTAGTGAGCATGTCAATGAACAGAGGGCAGTCCCAACAAACAATACCATTACATCACCATAGCAACAAATTTTTAAGGAACATGTGAAGAGTTTTCCTTACAGTTTTTAAGTCAGATCAGAAGCTATTAACCAACCAATGTTATTGTTTTTATCGGGGCTTATGCACCAGTCATTTGTATCCACTGCTCCCCACCTACGGGCATGGGCGGGGATAATGACTCTTCCCTTTTCAGAGCCCTGGTATAAGCTCCGCCCTGTGGGGACACGCTGATGGTAACAATCCTGCTCTTAGCCCCTCCCTACACAACAGAAAATCTCACTGGGGTAAGTAACCCAATATTATAACCCCAGCACTTCCCCGGTACTGCAGGGATAATCAAAAGGTAACAGCCCTGCACCTTAGCCCGGCTATTCGCGTAGGTTGGGGGCCGTGGATACAAATGACCAGTGCATTATTTACCATGTGATAACAATTTTGGCTTGACTTTTTATTGTGGCAAAAGAGTTGTTTTGTCTGTGCTGCGTGGCGACCCTAAAAAGTCTTCCCGCACTTTCATTTAATGCTCTTATTTTTCCAATCCTCAGGATTGTGTGTACAATCACTACTTCCAGATATTTGGACGATATTTTAAATATTAATAATGTTTATTTTGACAATATGGTTAGTCAAATATACCCTTCAGAGCTCCAACTTAATAAAGCCAATGCCTCTGATACCGAAGCCGCATTTTTAGACTTGCATTTGTCAATTTCTAATGATATTGTTTCTACCAAAATTTATGACAAACGTGACGACTTTGATTTTGAAATTGTCAATTTCCCATTTTTAGATGGTGATGTTCCTCGTTCTACATCCTATGGAGTCTATATCTCTCAACTCATTCGTTTTGCTAGAGCATCTAGCTATGTTGCTGACTTCAACACTCGCAATAAATTGTTAACTCAGAAACTTCTTAAACAAGGCTATCGGTATCATAAACTTCGCAAAACATTTTCAAAATTTTATAGACGATACTATGATTTGATTTCTAAATTCCAAGTTGGACTTAAATATCTCATGCGCCAAGGACTTTCGGAACCTGATTTCTATGGTGACTTGGTGTATAAGTTGAAGAAGATTGTTGGCTCTAATAATTTTTCAGCGCAGTTCATTAAAATAATTTCCTATTATAAAAAGATTGGCTATAACATTAATGTATTGCAACAGACTGCATGCTTGGTAGTCAACCCAATCACGGTTGGCAACTTTACTTTCCTCTTTAATTGCACGCCGGTGGGTCGGACTTCAGACTCTATGATGGTTCCGACTTAAAGACTTATCTATTGATGAGATGGTAGGGGCCTGATGCTTTGGCTGTTTGTCGGGCCCACCGGGGTTTACCTGATGGATTTCTTTTGCTCCGGTATTCAGTTTAATTTACTGTTGAGTCCTTATCCTTGCTTTATCTCCTTGTTATATCTTGATTTATATGTCTTAGGAGATGATGCATTGATAAGTTAGGGGTCTTTCATGCAAACCAAATATCTATGTGTCTTGATCCACATCTGAATTAAGGGTGAGGTTGGCACCGTTAAACCGGTTTAAGCCCTCCAGTAAAATATTTTACTGACCGTTCCAAGGCGGTACTTCTTTTGTGGATCTTTTATGTTTTTGTTCTGTCTTGTGTTTGCTATGTTTTGTGCACGTCTGTTTATATGTGCTTTGTGGTCACCTGCTGGGAAAGGGCTGACCTCTTGGCTCTCGTTTGTGGTGTCTTCTGTGAGTTTGTCACTTTCCCATTGGTATCCTGGGTCAGGTGTGGTACTTGATTGTATCGATTCCTGATCTTTGCACCATTACTTACTTTTACAGTGGCTGTGCCATACAATATGCCCATTGAGCCGAGCCAACATTTACTTTGGGACCCAGTTGTTGGAATTAGTTTTTTTATGATAAAAAATTGCTTTAAATTGTTATGAAACCCGGGTATCAACAGTGTTCCCATTCACGTAGAATTGCACGTGATTCACTCGGAAATTGTAAAAATCACGCACACTTTCCAGGACAAAAACATGAATTCATCTCTCAAAATGTATAGAAAATCATCACTTTTCATTCACTCTACTGCAAGTTTGATAAGCTTTATTTTGTTTGGGTATTTAATGTGGTTTTTATCAGCATAAGTGTCAATATTTATGCCTGTAACAGTGCAATGCCGATGGATTCAACAGCGGTACCCCACCCGCCATAATAAGACACTAAATTCACTCTAAAGTTTTGGGTCATATTTACACTCTGAAAGCATAAACTACGCATTTATACACCTTGCCTTCATTATAATAGGAGTTCTGATGATTAATTGTGTTAAAATCGAAAGCATGTTGCAAAAAACGCATCTTTTGTCTGAAAAATAATCTCGTGGACAGTTGCTAAAAATAACCACTTTCAAGGGGCATTATAAGTAAATTAACCCCCTTGTTGAAGTATTTTGGAATTCATGTACATTGTTGACTTATTCTTAAGACATCATTCTCAACCATAGTACAGGGTATATTTCAGGGATGGAGTACTCATACTTGTACTTGTACTCATACTTACTCGAGTACTTTTTTTCAGTACTTGGCTGTACTCTGTACTTAGCGAAATTCAGGAGTACATGTACTCATACTTACTTAAGTACTGTTACAAAAGACACTGTACTCATGAGTACATTATGAGTACTACTGAGTACTTTTTTTAAATTTCAATCAGACAGGAAAAAAAGTTAATTGTTTCTCAGGCCCTCCCTCATCTGTTTCAAATGCCCCTCATCTGTCTTTTTCAGACTTGAAAAAAAGTGGCCTCATCTGTTTATTTGGGAAATAAAAAATAATAATAAAAAACCTGCCTGTCTCATCGGTTTTTCATAAAAGTGGCCTGAGAAACACTTCTTTATTTTTTTAGCCACATCCTAATGTTTAGAAAAAAGTGTATCAAGCTTTTAAGGTAAGTGTGGCCACATTGACTTCTTTATTAACAATGGACTTGATGAAAGGCCTAATGTTGCATATAATTGGCCAGGAGCAACATTATTTTGGATTTCTACAATGAACTTGAATTAGTATATTGTTGTATTTGTCACACTTGCTGCAAAGATAAGACACTGTATTTACCCCAAATATTGAGACAGATATATACCTGAGCAAACAGTGCACACCCAGATCAGGAGCAGTCTGATAATGGTCTATACTGTTTGACATTTGATCTTCAGCTGCTGTTGAAAGGATGTTCAGGTGGCAAGGTATTCAGACCAGACAGGTATAGGTTAAAGGATGAAACATTTGAAAGATTGATGATGTTAAGGTGTAACAATGAAGTGCACAGTCCAGTTGTGAAAAACAATAATAATATCAGGAATAATATAATTCTTAAAACACAACAGAACAGTTCTCAAGCTCATCACATAAAGCGCCAAAATCAAAATCTAGAAGACAAACACTGTAGATTCAGATGAGGTGGCTCAATTTGAGCCGTCACATCTGGATCTGCAGAGTTTGCAGAATCCGCTATTGTTTTATTTAGTGCTTAAATGGTTAATCTTGTATCAGGTTTTATCTATTGAATCTAAGATGTCACTACTATGTATGTGCTTGTTAATATTATAAATATCTACAGCCTGTTGAGTTATTAAATTTGGCTTTTGTCTTAAATTTTCATAGCATACTTTATAGTACTCATAGTACTCAGATGTACTCATGAGTACTTTTCTAAAGTACTCAGTACTTACTTAAGTACATTTACAAATTGTGTACTCAATACTTACTCGAGTACTTTCAAAACAGTCAGTACTTACTCAAGTACTTTTTCTTAGTACTCGCTTCATCCCTGGTATATTTGTATTTGGTTAATTCAATTTATAAATTACCCAGGATGTTGTTGATTCTACAGTCTAGGGACTTAAACTTTCTTAAACATGGACATAAAAATTGATATGCATATTGGTAACTTTTATTATTTTGAAATTGCCTACATATAGATATATATTTTTCTCTTTTAGCTAGATCTCACTCTATATGCAGAGTGCAGGGGGGCCGTACTACACAGACATTATAACTAAAATAAAATATTTAGATCTCATGTAAAGGTGAAAAGTATGAAAGCACTGGCAGCAGCCATTTAGAACCCTAGCTACAAGACACAGTATATCTGGCCAGTTAAAAACTTCTGTTTCCTGTGTCAATAATCATTTCACGCATGTCCTGATAATAGTTTTATCTGTTTATGTCATCTCAAAAAGTCATTCCCTCAAATTTCATTTCATACCCTCAAATATCAAAATGAGGGGGTATGAAAACCCCCAATTTAAATTTTGAGTGGGAACACTGTATCAAACATGTGAAGTTTCTGTGTCTAATACAGGTAAACAACATTATTTTTGCTAACCAGAGTATTAACCAGCTTTTGGATATAGACCGCAGTGTGCCAGATGATATTGAATTGTGACATAGTGTTTGGAAAGGTCTATAGGGAATAATTATACGTTTATCTAAACAGGCCGAACTTGGCATGGGCGAATTTTCAAAGGCCGAACTATTTGATAGGCCCTCCCAGTTAATCGAAGACGTAAAACATGAAACAGATCAACACATATGATTAAATGAACGACAAACATAATATCGTACATGTCACAATAGGTTTTGACTCCATTATTGTACAGAGACAAAATTTAAAAATTCGAAAATTTGCAGATTCTTGAAGGTGTTAGTACACAATTACAGTCTTCCGGTTTGGTAGCCCACGAAAATAGTACCTTTAGAAATTTAGCACTTGCCGTTTCTGGGCCCTTTATGGCGTAAATGGGTGCTTTATTCGACTTTAAATGTACATGTGATTCAAGATTGGTCTATATTTGTCAGGCTGATGCAGAAAAATGCATCTTTGTGTGGACTATTTTGTCACAGATTCCCCGGCGCACTCCCCAGGTAACGTCTGACGCGGGTCGGATTTCAGCCCGGATTTTTTGACTGTTCCCCAAAGAACGGAGAATGCTGAGAAAACGAGATTATCAAGGTAGGTTGTCTTTTCACTTTTTTGATAGGTGAATGACAGATCTTTCCACTCACAGACAGAAAAAAGTCCAAGCAATGTCCTGGAAAAATTCGCAGATGCTCGAATTCTGCCTTTTTACATGGAGTTGAATGGGACCGATTAATTGTGCACCGAACCCTATAAGAGAGAAGGTGAAAAAAAACGAAAATCTTTGTAAAACAGTCATTTTTCAATGAATTCGGATGAAATTTCGCACACAGATCAGGAATCAAAATAGAAATAATTTGACATTATTTTTGGAAGAAATTTAAATTTAAATTTTAAAATTTTATTGAATTTTAGTTTAAATTTTAAATTTTTCTTAAAATCATTTTTAAAGCCTAGTTCTCTCGAGGAAAGACTCAAATTGCATAATATACCAGAAAATGCAATTAAATGGCCATACACAAACAGTTTTGACCAGGATTTGACTAATCAATCCGAGCAGGCTGACCGTGATACTCCGTTTTTGCAGACTGGCTAGCACTGCTGTGCAAGTTGATTTTTGTGATTGTATTCCCTTTTCTACTGAAATGTGCTATGAGTGCTTACTCACTTTAACTGTACCAGTATAGTGACTTAGCATATGGGTATTTATTAAAACACTCTTAGGATACTTACACTCATTAGAACCGCCTCATAGAGATGTCACTTAAAGGCATAATGATGAGGATCCGCAGGGACTGGTCAGGACCATTCCCCCAAGCAGGTTCCCTGGCCTCATTGCTTAGACCAATAAGATTCAATTGTATTTGGCTGTTCAACTCACCGGGTCGAGGCTGTACTAATTTGAACACAAACTTAAACTTTTTCAGCTAAACAAATCAACTGCAGCCCCCCCCTAGCTTCACCCGAGATCAAATTTTGTTCTTATTTCGACCACGCAAGCAGTAGTATTGTTTGGTACTCATTAGAGTCGCCTCACACTCAAAATTGTTTTTGAAGCTACTCATTAGAACCGCCTCACATAGATTATGATATAACACAGTTATTAAAGCTCATTTAGTTACCTAACCCCCAATGAAGCACTTTCATGCAGATACTCGTATTATGTGCTTAAGCGGGTTGTGATATTTCTCGTTCGACGAGGCCGTTCTAATGAGTAATCTTTACTTACAGTCTTTTCAGAAATTTCAAATTTGGGATATAGTTGCATAAAAAAAAAGAGGATGAGCAATTTCCATTATGATATGGGCATTAAATCTAGACCTAGGTCTCAAATCTTTCCCACTCTGGCCATTTTGGTAGCATGTAAATTACGGAATATTTCATATTCAGAACTAGCAGTGTAGATCATGATTAGAATGAAATGATGTGTTTCGTCCAGCATCAGGCACTCATCAGTGAAGCTGCTCTACTTCAGACACAAAGTAAGTGGTATAAATTGCTGTTTTCAGCATGCTTGGGCGCAACGTAGCTTGGTTTTGGGGGCAAATTTGAATGTGATTCAAAACTGTTCGCGATTTTGCTTAAAATCACTTTAAAATTTGATTTTTTAGCTTCAGTTTTTAAATTTTGTATCTAATGTTTATGTGAGATTATCGTTTAATGACTATTGCAGATGCCTAAACTTTCTTTTTTGCTTTTGGGTTATTGAGATTCATTGAAATAATTGAAACTATGAACTTTTTCATCAGACTAGTTTGAATAATTGAACTTTTGCTTGTGTCAGCTTGTGAGGGGGGTCACATATGAAATCCTGGATTTGTATCTCTTTTTGGTGACTGAGTTAGTCTTTTTGGACGATTATTTGCTTAACTATATGAGTTTGATATGTCACAGAGACAAAATTTAAAAATTCGAAAATTTGCAGATTCTTGAAGGTGTTAGTACACAATTACAGTCTTCCGGTTTGGTAGCCCACGAAAATAGTACCTTTAGAAATTTAGCACTTGCCGTTTCTGGGCCCTTTATGGCGTAAATGGGTGCTTTATTCGACTTTAAATGTACATGTGATTCAAGATTGGTCTATATTTGTCAGGCTGATGCAGAAAAATGCATCTTTGTGTGGACTATTTTGTCACAGATTCCCCGGCGCACTCCCCAGGTAACGTCTGACGCGGGTCGGATTTCAGCCCGGATTTTTTGACTGTTCCCCAAAGAACGGAGAATGCTGAGAAAACGAGATTATCAAGGTAGGTTGTCTTTTCACTTTTTTGATAGGTGAATGACAGATCTTTCCACTCACAGACAGAAAAAAGTCCAAGCAATGTCCTGGAAAAATTCGCAGATGCTCGAATTCTGCCTTTTTACATGGAGTTGAATGGGACCGATTAATTGTGCACCGAACCCTATAAGAGAGAAGGTGAAAAAAAACGAAAATCTTTGTAAAACAGTCATTTTTCAATGAATTCGGATGAAATTTCGCACACAGATCAGGAATCAAAATAGAAATAATTTGACATTATTTTTGGAAGAAATTTAAATTTAAATTTTAAAATTTTATTGAATTTTAGTTTAAATTTTAAATTTTTCTTAAAATCATTTTTAAAGCCTAGTTCTCTCGAGGAAAGACTCAAATTGCATAATATACCAGAAAATGCAATTAAATGGCCATACACAAACAGTTTTGACCAGGATTTGACTAATCAATCCGAGCAGGCTGACCGTGATACTCCGTTTTTGCAGACTGGCTAGCACTGCTGTGCAAGTTGATTTTTGTGATTGTATTCCCTTTTCTACTGAAATGTGCTATGAGTGCTTACTCACTTTAACTGTACCAGTATAGTGACTTAGCATATGGGTATTTATTAAAACACTCTTAGGATACTTACACTCATTAGAACCGCCTCATAGAGATGTCACTTAAAGGCATAATGATGAGGATCCGCAGGGACTGGTCAGGACCATTCCCCCAAGCAGGTTCCCTGGCCTCATTGCTTAGACCAATAAGATTCAATTGTATTTGGCTGTTCAACTCACCGGGTCGAGGCTGTACTAATTTGAACACAAACTTAAACTTTTTCAGCTAAACAAATCAACTGCAGCCCCCCCCTAGCTTCACCCGAGATCAAATTTTGTTCTTATTTCGACCACGCAAGCAGTAGTATTGTTTGGTACTCATTAGAGTCGCCTCACACTCAAAATTGTTTTTGAAGCTACTCATTAGAACCGCCTCACATAGATTATGATATAACACAGTTATTAAAGCTCATTTAGTTACCTAACCCCCAATGAAGCACTTTCATGCAGATACTCGTATTATGTGCTTAAGCGGGTTGTGATATTTCTCGTTCGACGAGGCCGTTCTAATGAGTAATCTTTACTTACAGTCTTTTCAGAAATTTCAAATTTGGGATATAGTTGCATAAAAAAAAAGAGGATGAGCAATTTCCATTATGATATGGGCATTAAATCTAGACCTAGGTCTCAAATCTTTCCCACTCTGGCCATTTTGGTAGCATGTAAATTACGGAATATTTCATATTCAGAACTAGCAGTGTAGATCATGATTAGAATGAAATGATGTGTTTCGTCCAGCATCAGGCACTCATCAGTGAAGCTGCTCTACTTCAGACACAAAGTAAGTGGTATAAATTGCTGTTTTCAGCATGCTTGGGCGCAACGTAGCTTGGTTTTGGGGGCAAATTTGAATGTGATTCAAAACTGTTCGCGATTTTGCTTAAAATCACTTTAAAATTTGATTTTTTAGCTTCAGTTTTTAAATTTTGTATCTAATGTTTATGTGAGATTATCGTTTAATGACTATTGCAGATGCCTAAACTTTCTTTTTTGCTTTTGGGTTATTGAGATTCATTGAAATAATTGAAACTATGAACTTTTTCATCAGACTAGTTTGAATAATTGAACTTTTGCTTGTGTCAGCTTGTGAGGGGGGTCACATATGAAATCCTGGATTTGTATCTCTTTTTGGTGACTGAGTTAGTCTTTTTGGACGATTATTTGCTTAACTATATGAGTTTGATATGTCACAGAGACAAAATTTAAAAATTCGAAAATTTGCAGATTCTTGAAGGTGTTAGTACACAATTACAGTCTTCCGGTTTGGTAGCCCACGAAAATAGTACCTTTAGAAATTTAGCACTTGCCGTTTCTGGGCCCTTTATGGCGTAAATGGGTGCTTTATTCGACTTTAAATGTACATGTGATTCAAGATTGGTCTATATTTGTCAGGCTGATGCAGAAAAATGCATCTTTGTGTGGACTATTTTGTCACAGATTCCCCGGCGCACTCCCCAGGTAACGTCTGACGCGGGTCGGATTTCAGCCCGGATTTTTTGACTGTTCCCCAAAGAACGGAGAATGCTGAGAAAACGAGATTATCAAGGTAGGTTGTCTTTTCACTTTTTTGATAGGTGAATGACAGATCTTTCCACTCACAGACAGAAAAAAGTCCAAGCAATGTCCTGGAAAAATTCGCAGATGCTCGAATTCTGCCTTTTTACATGGAGTTGAATGGGACCGATTAATTGTGCACCGAACCCTATAAGAGAGAAGGTGAAAAAAAACGAAAATCTTTGTAAAACAGTCATTTTTCAATGAATTCGGATGAAATTTCGCACACAGATCAGGAATCAAAATAGAAATAATTTGACATTATTTTTGGAAGAAATTTAAATTTAAATTTTAAAATTTTATTGAATTTTAGTTTAAATTTTAAATTTTTCTTAAAATCATTTTTAAAGCCTAGTTCTCTCGAGGAAAGACTCAAATTGCATAATATACCAGAAAATGCAATTAAATGGCCATACACAAACAGTTTTGACCAGGATTTGACTAATCAATCCGAGCAGGCTGACCGTGATACTCCGTTTTTGCAGACTGGCTAGCACTGCTGTGCAAGTTGATTTTTGTGATTGTATTCCCTTTTCTACTGAAATGTGCTATGAGTGCTTACTCACTTTAACTGTACCAGTATAGTGACTTAGCATATGGGTATTTATTAAAACACTCTTAGGATACTTACACTCATTAGAACCGCCTCATAGAGATGTCACTTAAAGGCATAATGATGAGGATCCGCAGGGACTGGTCAGGACCATTCCCCCAAGCAGGTTCCCTGGCCTCATTGCTTAGACCAATAAGATTCAATTGTATTTGGCTGTTCAACTCACCGGGTCGAGGCTGTACTAATTTGAACACAAACTTAAACTTTTTCAGCTAAACAAATCAACTGCAGCCCCCCCCTAGCTTCACCCGAGATCAAATTTTGTTCTTATTTCGACCACGCAAGCAGTAGTATTGTTTGGTACTCATTAGAGTCGCCTCACACTCAAAATTGTTTTTGAAGCTACTCATTAGAACCGCCTCACATAGATTATGATATAACACAGTTATTAAAGCTCATTTAGTTACCTAACCCCCAATGAAGCACTTTCATGCAGATACTCGTATTATGTGCTTAAGCGGGTTGTGATATTTCTCGTTCGACGAGGCCGTTCTAATGAGTAATCTTTACTTACAGTCTTTTCAGAAATTTCAAATTTGGGATATAGTTGCATAAAAAAAAAGAGGATGAGCAATTTCCATTATGATATGGGCATTAAATCTAGACCTAGGTCTCAAATCTTTCCCACTCTGGCCATTTTGGTAGCATGTAAATTACGGAATATTTCATATTCAGAACTAGCAGTGTAGATCATGATTAGAATGAAATGATGTGTTTCGTCCAGCATCAGGCACTCATCAGTGAAGCTGCTCTACTTCAGACACAAAGTAAGTGGTATAAATTGCTGTTTTCAGCATGCTTGGGCGCAACGTAGCTTGGTTTTGGGGGCAAATTTGAATGTGATTCAAAACTGTTCGCGATTTTGCTTAAAATCACTTTAAAATTTGATTTTTTAGCTTCAGTTTTTAAATTTTGTATCTAATGTTTATGTGAGATTATCGTTTAATGACTATTGCAGATGCCTAAACTTTCTTTTTTGCTTTTGGGTTATTGAGATTCATTGAAATAATTGAAACTATGAACTTTTTCATCAGACTAGTTTGAATAATTGAACTTTTGCTTGTGTCAGCTTGTGAGGGGGGTCACATATGAAATCCTGGATTTGTATCTCTTTTTGGTGACTGAGTTAGTCTTTTTGGACGATTATTTGCTTAACTATATGAGTTTGATATGTCACAGAGACAAAATTTAAAAATTCGAAAATTTGCAGATTCTTGAAGGTGTTAGTACACAATTACAGTCTTCCGGTTTGGTAGCCCACGAAAATAGTACCTTTAGAAATTTAGCACTTGCCGTTTCTGGGCCCTTTATGGCGTAAATGGGTGCTTTATTCGACTTTAAATGTACATGTGATTCAAGATTGGTCTATATTTGTCAGGCTGATGCAGAAAAATGCATCTTTGTGTGGACTATTTTGTCACAGATTCCCCGGCGCACTCCCCAGGTAACGTCTGACGCGGGTCGGATTTCAGCCCGGATTTTTTGACTGTTCCCCAAAGAACGGAGAATGCTGAGAAAACGAGATTATCAAGGTAGGTTGTCTTTTCACTTTTTTGATAGGTGAATGACAGATCTTTCCACTCACAGACAGAAAAAAGTCCAAGCAATGTCCTGGAAAAATTCGCAGATGCTCGAATTCTGCCTTTTTACATGGAGTTGAATGGGACCGATTAATTGTGCACCGAACCCTATAAGAGAGAAGGTGAAAAAAAACGAAAATCTTTGTAAAACAGTCATTTTTCAATGAATTCGGATGAAATTTCGCACACAGATCAGGAATCAAAATAGAAATAATTTGACATTATTTTTGGAAGAAATTTAAATTTAAATTTTAAAATTTTATTGAATTTTAGTTTAAATTTTAAATTTTTCTTAAAATCATTTTTAAAGCCTAGTTCTCTCGAGGAAAGACTCAAATTGCATAATATACCAGAAAATGCAATTAAATGGCCATACACAAACAGTTTTGACCAGGATTTGACTAATCAATCCGAGCAGGCTGACCGTGATACTCCGTTTTTGCAGACTGGCTAGCACTGCTGTGCAAGTTGATTTTTGTGATTGTATTCCCTTTTCTACTGAAATGTGCTATGAGTGCTTACTCACTTTAACTGTACCAGTATAGTGACTTAGCATATGGGTATTTATTAAAACACTCTTAGGATACTTACACTCATTAGAACCGCCTCATAGAGATGTCACTTAAAGGCATAATGATGAGGATCCGCAGGGACTGGTCAGGACCATTCCCCCAAGCAGGTTCCCTGGCCTCATTGCTTAGACCAATAAGATTCAATTGTATTTGGCTGTTCAACTCACCGGGTCGAGGCTGTACTAATTTGAACACAAACTTAAACTTTTTCAGCTAAACAAATCAACTGCAGCCCCCCCCCTAGCTTCACCCGAGATCAAATTTTGTTCTTATTTCGACCACGCAAGCAGTAGTATTGTTTGGTACTCATTAGAGTCGCCTCACACTCAAAATTGTTTTTGAAGCTACTCATTAGAACCGCCTCACATAGATTATGATATAACACAGTTATTAAAGCTCATTTAGTTACCTAACCCCCAATGAAGCACTTTCATGCAGATACTCGTATTATGTGCTTAAGCGGGTTGTGATATTTCTCGTTCGACGAGGCCGTTCTAATGAGTAATCTTTACTTACAGTCTTTTCAGAAATTTCAAATTTGGGATATAGTTGCATAAAAAAAAAGAGGATGAGCAATTTCCATTATGATATGGGCATTAAATCTAGACCTAGGTCTCAAATCTTTCCCACTCTGGCCATTTTGGTAGCATGTAAATTACGGAATATTTCATATTCAGAACTAGCAGTGTAGATCATGATTAGAATGAAATGATGTGTTTCGTCCAGCATCAGGCACTCATCAGTGAAGCTGCTCTACTTCAGACACAAAGTAAGTGGTATAAATTGCTGTTTTCAGCATGCTTGGGCGCAACGTAGCTTGGTTTTGGGGGCAAATTTGAATGTGATTCAAAACTGTTCGCGATTTTGCTTAAAATCACTTTAAAATTTGATTTTTTAGCTTCAGTTTTTAAATTTTGTATCTAATGTTTATGTGAGATTATCGTTTAATGACTATTGCAGATGCCTAAACTTTCTTTTTTGCTTTTGGGTTATTGAGATTCATTGAAATAATTGAAACTATGAACTTTTTCATCAGACTAGTTTGAATAATTGAACTTTTGCTTGTGTCAGCTTGTGAGGGGGGTCACATATGAAATCCTGGATTTGTATCTCTTTTTGGTGACTGAGTTAGTCTTTTTGGACGATTATTTGCTTAACTATATGAGTTTGATATGTCACAGAGACAAAATTTAAAAATTCGAAAATTTGCAGATTCTTGAAGGTGTTAGTACACAATTACAGTCTTCCGGTTTGGTAGCCCACGAAAATAGTACCTTTAGAAATTTAGCACTTGCCGTTTCTGGGCCCTTTATGGCGTAAATGGGTGCTTTATTCGACTTTAAATGTACATGTGATTCAAGATTGGTCTATATTTGTCAGGCTGATGCAGAAAAATGCATCTTTGTGTGGACTATTTTGTCACAGATTCCCCGGCGCACTCCCCAGGTAACGTCTGACGCGGGTCGGATTTCAGCCCGGATTTTTTGACTGTTCCCCAAAGAACGGAGAATGCTGAGAAAACGAGATTATCAAGGTAGGTTGTCTTTTCACTTTTTTGATAGGTGAATGACAGATCTTTCCACTCACAGACAGAAAAAAGTCCAAGCAATGTCCTGGAAAAATTCGCAGATGCTCGAATTCTGCCTTTTTACATGGAGTTGAATGGGACCGATTAATTGTGCACCGAACCCTATAAGAGAGAAGGTGAAAAAAAACGAAAATCTTTGTAAAACAGTCATTTTTCAATGAATTCGGATGAAATTTCGCACACAGATCAGGAATCAAAATAGAAATAATTTGACATTATTTTTGGAAGAAATTTAAATTTAAATTTTAAAATTTTATTGAATTTTAGTTTTAATTTTAAATTTTTCTTAAAATCATTTTTAAAGCCTAGTTCTCTCGAGGAAAGACTCAAATTGCATAATATACCAGAAAATGCAATTAAATGGCCATACACAAACAGTTTTGACCAGGATTTGACTAATCAATCCGAGCAGGCTGACCGTGATACTCCGTTTTTGCAGACTGGCTAGCACTGCTGTGCAAGTTGATTTTTGTGATTGTATTCCCTTTTCTACTGAAATGTGCTATGAGTGCTTACTCACTTTAACTGTACCAGTATAGTGACTTAGCATATGGGTATTTATTAAAACACTCTTAGGATACTTACACTCATTAGAACCGCCTCATAGAGATGTCACTTAAAGGCATAATGATGAGGATCCGCAGGGACTGGTCAGGACCATTCCCCCAAGCAGGTTCCCTGGCCTCATTGCTTAGACCAATAAGATTCAATTGTATTTGGCTGTTCAACTCACCGGGTCGAGGCTGTACTAATTTGAACACAAACTTAAACTTTTTCAGCTAAACAAATCAACTGCAGCCCCCCCCTAGCTTCACCCGAGATCAAATTTTGTTCTTATTTCGACCACGCAAGCAGTAGTATTGTTTGGTACTCATTAGAGTCGCCTCACACTCAAAATTGTTTTTGAAGCTACTCATTAGAACCGCCTCACATAGATTATGATATAACACAGTTATTAAAGCTCATTTAGTTACCTAACCCCCAATGAAGCACTTTCATGCAGATACTCGTATTATGTGCTTAAGCGGGTTGTGATATTTCTCGTTCGACGAGGCCGTTCTAATGAGTAATCTTTACTTACAGTCTTTTCAGAAATTTCAAATTTGGGATATAGTTGCATAAAAAAAAAGAGGATGAGCAATTTCCATTATGATATGGGCATTAAATCTAGACCTAGGTCTCAAATCTTTCCCACTCTGGCCATTTTGGTAGCATGTAAATTACGGAATATTTCATATTCAGAACTAGCAGTGTAGATCATGATTAGAATGAAATGATGTGTTTCGTCCAGCATCAGGCACTCATCAGTGAAGCTGCTCTACTTCAGACACAAAGTAAGTGGTATAAATTGCTGTTTTCAGCATGCTTGGGCGCAACGTAGCTTGGTTTTGGGGGCAAATTTGAATGTGATTCAAAACTGTTCGCGATTTTGCTTAAAATCACTTTAAAATTTGATTTTTTAGCTTCAGTTTTTAAATTTTGTATCTAATGTTTATGTGAGATTATCGTTTAATGACTATTGCAGATGCCTAAACTTTCTTTTTTGCTTTTGGGTTATTGAGATTCATTGAAATAATTGAAACTATGAACTTTTTCATCAGACTAGTTTGAATAATTGAACTTTTGCTTGTGTCAGCTTGTGAGGGGGGTCACATATGAAATCCTGGATTTGTATCTCTTTTTGGTGACTGAGTTAGTCTTTTTGGACGATTATTTGCTTAACTATATGAGTTTGATATGTCACAGAGACAAAATTTAAAAATTCGAAAATTTGCAGATTCTTATAAGAGAGAAGGTGAAAAAAAACGAAAATCTTTGTAAAACAGTCATTTTTCAATGAATTCGGATGAAATTTCGCACACAGATCAGGAATCAAAATAGAAATAATTTGACATTATTTTTGGAAGAAATTTAAATTTAAATTTTAAAATTTTATTGAATTTTAGTTTAAATTTTAAATTTTTCTTAAAATCATTTTTAAAGCCTAGTTCTCTCGAGGAAAGACTCAAATTGCATAATATACCAGAAAATGCAATTAAATGGCCATACACAAACAGTTTTGACCAGGATTTGACTAATCAATCCGAGCAGGCTGACCGTGATACTCCGTTTTTGCAGACTGGCTAGCACTGCTGTGCAAGTTGATTTTTGTGATTGTATTCCCTTTTCTACTGAAATGTGCTATGAGTGCTTACTCACTTTAACTGTACCAGTATAGTGACTTAGCATATGGGTATTTATTAAAACACTCTTAGGATACTTACACTCATTAGAACCGCCTCATAGAGATGTCACTTAAAGGCATAATGATGAGGATCCGCAGGGACTGGTCAGGACCATTCCCCCAAGCAGGTTCCCTGGCCTCATTGCTTAGACCAATAAGATTCAATTGTATTTGGCTGTTCAACTCACCGGGTCGAGGCTGTACTAATTTGAACACAAACTTAAACTTTTTCAGCTAAACAAATCAACTGCAGCCCCCCCCTAGCTTCACCCGAGATCAAATTTTGTTCTTATTTCGACCACGCAAGCAGTAGTATTGTTTGGTACTCATTAGAGTCGCCTCACACTCAAAATTGTTTTTGAAGCTACTCATTAGAACCGCCTCACATAGATTATGATATAACACAGTTATTAAAGCTCATTTAGTTACCTAACCCCCAATGAAGCACTTTCATGCAGATACTCGTATTATGTGCTTAAGCGGGTTGTGATATTTCTTGTTCGACGAGGCCGTTCTAATGAGTAATCTTTACTTACAGTCTTTTCAGAAATTTCAAATTTGGGATATAGTTGCATAAAAAAAAAGAGGATGAGCAATTTCCATTATGATATGGGCATTAAATCTAGACCTAGGTCTCAAATCTTTCCCACTCTGGCCATTTTGGTAGCATGTAAATTACGGAATATTTCATATTCAGAACTAGCAGTGTAGATCATGATTAGAATGAAATGATGTGTTTCGTCCAGCATCAGGCACTCATCAGTGAAGCTGCTCTACTTCAGACACAAAGTAAGTGGTATAAATTGCTGTTTTCAGCATGCTTGGGCGCAACGTAGCTTGGTTTTGGGGGCAAATTTGAATGTGATTCAAAACTGTTCGCGATTTTGCTTAAAATCACTTTAAAATTTGATTTTTTAGCTTCAGTTTTTAAATTTTGTATCTAATGTTTATGTGAGATTATCGTTTAATGACTATTGCAGATGCCTAAACTTTCTTTTTTGCTTTTGGGTTATTGAGATTCATTGAAATAATTGAAACTATGAACTTTTTCATCAGACTAGTTTGAATAATTGAACTTTTGCTTGTGTCAGCTTGTGAGGGGGGTCACATATGAAATCCTGGATTTGTATCTCTTTTTGGTGACTGAGTTAGTCTTTTTGGACGATTATTTGCTTAACTATATGAGTTTGATATGTCACAGAGACAAAATTTAAAAATTCGAAAATTTGCAGATTCTTGAAGGTGTTAGTACACAATTACAGTCTTCCGGTTTGGTAGCCCACGAAAATAGTACCTTTAGAAATTTAGCACTTGCCGTTTCTGGGCCCTTTATGGCGTAAATGGGTGCTTTATTCGACTTTAAATGTACATGTGATTCAAGATTGGTCTATATTTGTCAGGCTGATGCAGAAAAATGCATCTTTGTGTGGACTATTTTGTCACAGATTCCCCGGCGCACTCCCCAGGTAACGTCTGACGCGGGTCGGATTTCAGCCCGGATTTTTTGACTGTTCCCCAAAGAACGGAGAATGCTGAGAAAACGAGATTATCAAGGTAGGTTGTCTTTTCACTTTTTTGATAGGTGAATGACAGATCTTTCCACTCACAGACAGAAAAAAGTCCAAGCAATGTCCTGGAAAAATTCGCAGATGCTCGAATTCTGCCTTTTTACATGGAGTTGAATGGGACCGATTAATTGTGCACCGAACCCTATAAGAGAGAAGGTGAAAAAAAACGAAAATCTTTGTAAAACAGTCATTTTTCAATGAATTCGGATGAAATTTCGCACACAGATCAGGAATCAAAATAGAAATAATTTGACATTATTTTTGGAAGAAATTTAAATTTAAATTTTAAAATTTTATTGAATTTTAGTTTAAATTTTAAATTTTTCTTAAAATCATTTTTAAAGCCTAGTTCTCTCGAGGAAAGACTCAAATTGCATAATATACCAGAAAATGCAATTAAATGGCCATACACAAACAGTTTTGACCAGGATTTGACTAATCAATCCGAGCAGGCTGACCGTGATACTCCGTTTTTGCAGACTGGCTAGCACTGCTGTGCAAGTTGATTTTTGTGATTGTATTCCCTTTTCTACTGAAATGTGCTATGAGTGCTTACTCACTTTAACTGTACCAGTATAGTGACTTAGCATATGGGTATTTATTAAAACACTCTTAGGATACTTACACTCATTAGAACCGCCTCATAGAGATGTCACTTAAAGGCATAGTGATGAGGATCCGCAGGGACTGGTCAGGACCATTCCCCCAAGCAGGTTCCCTGGCCTCATTGCTTAGACCAATAAGATTCAATTGTATTTGGCTGTTCAACTCACCGGGTCGAGGCTGTACTAATTTGAACACAAACTTAAACTTTTTCAGCTAAACAAATCAACTGCAGCCCCCCCTAGCTTCACCCGAGATCAAATTTTGTTCTTATTTCGACCACGCAAGCAGTAGTATTGTTTGGTACTCATTAGAGTCGCCTCACACTCAAAATTGTTTTTGAAGCTACTCATTAGAACCGCCTCACATAGATTATGATATAACACAGTTATTAAAGCTCATTTAGTTACCTAACCCCCAATGAAGCACTTTCATGCAGATACTCGTATTATGTGCTTAAGCGGGTTGTGATATTTCTCGTTCGACGAGGCCGTTCTAATGAGTAATCTTTACTTACAGTCTTTTCAGAAATTTCAAATTTGGGATATAGTTGCATAAAAAAAAAGAGGATGAGCAATTTCCATTATGATATGGGCATTAAATCTAGACCTAGGTCTCAAATCTTTCCCACTCTGGCCATTTTGGTAGCATGTAAATTACGGAATATTTCATATTCAGAACTAGCAGTGTAGATCATGATTAGAATGAAATGATGTGTTTCGTCCAGCATCAGGCACTCATCAGTGAAGCTGCTCTACTTCAGACACAAAGTAAGTGGTATAAATTGCTGTTTTCAGCATGCTTGGGCGCAACGTAGCTTGGTTTTGGGGGCAAATTTGAATGTGATTCAAAACTGTTCGCGATTTTGCTTAAAATCACTTTAAAATTTGATTTTTTAGCTTCAGTTTTTAAATTTTGTATCTAATGTTTATGTGAGATTATCGTTTAATGACTATTGCAGATGCCTAAACTTTCTTTTTTGCTTTTGGGTTATTGAGATTCATTGAAATAATTGAAACTATGAACTTTTTCATCAGACTAGTTTGAATAATTGAACTTTTGCTTGTGTCAGCTTGTGAGGGGGGTCACATATGAAATCCTGGATTTGTATCTCTTTTTGGTGACTGAGTTAGTCTTTTTGGACGATTATTTGCTTAACTATATGAGTTTGATATGTCACAGAGACAAAATTTAAAAATTCGAAAATTTGCAGATTCTTGAAGGTGTTAGTACACAATTACAGTCTTCCGGTTTGGTAGCCCACGAAAATAGTACCTTTAGAAATTTAGCACTTGCCGTTTCTGGGCCCTTTATGGCGTAAATGGGTGCTTTATTCGACTTTAAATGTACATGTGATTCAAGATTGGTCTATATTTGTCAGGCTGATGCAGAAAAATGCATCTTTGTGTGGACTATTTTGTCACAGATTCCCCGGCGCACTCCCCAGGTAACGTCTGACGCGGGTCGGATTTCAGCCCGGATTTTTTGACTGTTCCCCAAAGAACGGAGAATGCTGAGAAAACGAGATTATCAAGGTAGGTTGTCTTTTCACTTTTTTGATAGGTGAATGACAGATCTTTCCACTCACAGACAGAAAAAAGTCCAAGCAATGTCCTGGAAAAATTCGCAGATGCTCGAATTCTGCCTTTTTACATGGAGTTGAATGGGACCGATTAATTGTGCACCGAACCCTTCTGACATTTGTTTTCTAGAAGTGGCTCTTCGTTTAACGGTCGTGCGTGGCTGTTCTCTCGGTGGTCGTGCTGTGCATTTCAAATTGTCGCCAGTCCCCCACCCCAGGTCACAGACCTGCAATTGTAAAAAGGGCACTGATTGGCTCAAAAGGTGGGTGATGCTCAGCACAATAGAAAAAGAAGATATAGTGGGTAACATTTCGTCAAAGGTCAAATAATGTATTCTCTTGTAAATGCATCTCCTCTTAAACCGTCGGATGAAGAAACTTCAAACTTTGCAGGTATATAGGTCATATGATGTTGAGGGTACTGGGTAACATTTCGTGCGACCTTGACCCGAAAGTCAATTTTTTCTTGTAAATGCAACTCCTCCTAAACCGTTAGACGTAGCAACTTCAAACTTCGCAGGCGCATATGTCAAACGATGTAAAGGTTACTGATAAACATTTTGTGTGACCTTGACCAAAAGGTAAAAAATGTGTTTTCTTGTAAATGCATCTCCTCCTAACCGTCAGACGTAGAAACTTCAAACTTTGTAGGCACATAGGTCGCTTGATGTAGAGGGCATTGGGCAACATTTCGTGCGACCTTAACCCGATGTTCAAACATGTATTTTCTTGTAAATGCATCTACTACTAAACTTCAAACTTATGCACCTGTAAAGTTTGAAGTTTAGTAGTGACTTATTAAGTCACATGATGTAGAGGATACTGGGCAACATTTCGCTTGAACTTCACTCCAAGGACAATGTCAAATAATGTATTTTCTTGTTAATGCATCGCCCCCTAAACCTTTGGACGTAGCAACTTCAAACTTTGCAGGTGCATAGGCCACATGATATATAGAGGGTATTGGGCAACATTTCATCAAAGGTCAAATAATGTATTTTCTTGTAAATGCATCTCCTCTTAAACCGTCGGATGTAGAAACTTCAAACTTTACAGGTGCATAGGTCACATGACGTAGAGGGTACTGGGCAACATTTCGTATGGCCTTGACCCTAAGGTAAAAATGTGTGTTCTTTTAAATGCATCTCTTCCTACCCGCCAGACGTAGAAACTTCAAAATTTGCAGGTGCATTGGTAACATGGTGTAGAGATATTCGGCATCATTTTGTGCGACCTTCACACCAAGGTCAAGATTACAGGTAAAAAAGCGGGTATTTGCATTGGTGTATCATCGACTGCAGTCTAGTTTACATTTATATTCTTAGTATATTTCAACAATAATTTAGTTTGAATAGATGTTATTTGGGTACAGAAGAATTAAATTTATCGCAAAACCAGCTTGCAGAATGACTGTAAATTGCACAAAAGCCTAATGATGGATATATCACATGTTTTCTCTGATGAGGAAATAGCAGACGAAGATAAGAGTTGTCGATGCCATTTGTTCGCTCTAGATCCTCGCCCGTCGACCTTGTTTACCTAGGCCTGAACGCTGTTACCATTTCCCTTGAACAACAGTTACGACGACCTGTCAGGCCTCTAGACAGATTCATGGTCTTTAAATGACTTTTAAAAAGTTTATCTCACACGAGTATGGGCTCTTTATGGCCGTTGACAGGACTGAGGTCAAAATTTGACTATATAACCCATTGATTGCATATTCAAAGAATGGCATAACGATAAAGTTTTGACTGGCACAAAAATACGAGGGATGATAAGAAGTAGCGGGAAAGTGCTACCCCAGCCAGCAACCCAACAGCGGGCCGTCATCGGCCCGACATGTTTTACACAGCGACCCAATATGGGTTGCCAAAAGCGCCCCCCCCCTCGGCAACTGGTCGGCCCTACATACTCTAAGAAAGAATGGGCCGCTTTCCAGCCGCTGTCTGTTTTTTTTTAAAAAAATAGATTCCTTCTTGATACTGCTTTAAATCTGTTCTACTTTTTACATTTAATAATGATGATTTATAACATTCATTGTATAGTCCCAAACAGGAGGGACTGAAATTGTAGTAGTTGCACCCACATGTTTACATTGACAAAGATAATGATTGTGTTCCTTGGCTATAACCAGTACTGGCCGGTGGGTTTATTGTTTTATGTCAAGGAGCACCCAAAGGCTCAACCGGCAGTGGTTCTGGCTTTAAAGCGTCTCAGAAGACGGGACCACAGCTTAAAGGCTTATCCGACAGACTGGGAGAGCCGAATCGAACTCGGGGCTCCTGGGTACATCCACTACACCACGGCGGCTCACTATAGGCAGATAAAAAACGAATTCATTTGTTTTGACCTTCTGATAAGATATTATGATCTTATATACAGGCATTATTTAAAAAAGTGGTTACTTTGACACAAATTCGTAAATATTTACACATTGCAATTCATCAATATATATTATAAATAAAATGCATACACAAAAATATTGGTTTAAACATATTTATTTCAAATCAGTTCATACAATACAATACAATTTTCAATCATACAAACATTTGGATTAGAACGGAAGCAAAGGCATATAAAATTCTTCTCCTAATGAAATGTGACGTAATTAATGACGTCAAACTGTTTCAATTTTTGACGTTATCTAATCAGAAGCAGCGTTATTAGAATAGTGGTTTATCGATTTTACTGCATGGTGTTATATCACTCACAGACGTGACGTCATGTGATATTTTTTGTTGCTATACGTCCCAAGTCAACAGCTCTGGTTATGGTGGGACGGTCAGTTCACCTAACCACTCTATTTCCTGGGCAGGCTTGAACAAGCGGTTATCCAGTAATGCGTGAGCATACTTTCGCTTGTAAATGACAACGACCCTTCATGAATGATTCAGCAGAAGGGAGGAGAATGATCGTAGAAATTATTTCATGATCAATCTCTACGAAAATATTGGACCGCGTCGAGATCGAACTTGCGACCCCTGGATCTGCAGTCAGATTCGCATCTGCTAAAGATAACTTTTTGTCTACAGTTCTGGTTTAAATATTTCATATATATTGTGAACTCGGGACTCTTGTTGGGGTTTGGTGTGGATGACGGGGAGCGTGGATTTGCTGCTTCTATGTCACAGTCTCATAGGTTTAGATAAACACTATTTTGAGCTTATTCTTACACATCAGTTTTAACATATGTTTTGGATGCTAAACCGTCATTGAGACGTTTATTTTAAGATATGTTTTGGATGCTAAACCGTCATTGAGACGTTTATTTTAAGTACCCACAATACATGTATGTTTTGGTTGAGAAATAAGAAAAATATTTTTTGGCACGCACTCTTAACTAAATCACACTGGTCAATGTAAACGCACTGATGGTTGCTACAACGAGCTGGTGGTTGCATTTTTCAGCACAGGTGGTGGCGTAAAAGGTAAAAAAAATATATACCTGTTGACATTATGATCTATTTATAAACTTGCATTTATTTTATTTGTGAAGACACCTGGCGCACAGACCGCCGGTAACATTGCAGTTTATGGCTCTGCCAAGCAATTGGTGATTTAATTCATGGTTTGGACTGCAAATCCAACAAAGTTCTTGGGTTTTGCCGTGACAGATGCTTTTTTTCTAGTGTAACTGTCTAAATTGAGGGGAATATGCATGTCAAAGCACAGCTGTTAACATATTTACATGTAATAACATCCAAAAACGATTACCACTTTGTATTTTTTTCTTGGTAAACTAGCTAACGTTTTATTGAGGAATTTTATTACAACGCACTGGGAGCATTTTTTGTACGCATTGATACAACGCACTGATGGTTCCCTAGATGTGCCATGGTTGCTGGTGCAGCCTCACCACAGCATTCACTGTTCGTATAAACGGTACATAAATCGTTATTTGAGCCAGCACATGACATTTCAGTACCAGGACGAAGACTCAGGTGAGCCTGTGCAAATGTACAGACTCGCCAGCGCCTTCTCTGCACAGAAAAAAGAGAGTAGTAATCGTTTTTGGATGTTATTTCATGGGAATATGATAACATAGCTGCAGCTGTGCTTAGACATGCATAATTTTCCTGAAGTTAGGCAGTCACAATAGAAAAAGCACCTGTCACTGTCAAACTCCACAACTGTGGGATTTGTAGGTCAAACCATAAATTAAAACGCTAATTGCAAGGCAGAGCCATAAACTGCAATGTTACTGGCGGTTTGTGCACATTGTGTCATCAAAGGTAAAATTAATGCAAGCTTATAAAGAAATCATACAGTTAATAGGCATAGAGTTTGTGGTTTTTGTACACTGATGAAGGCTCAAGCGTGACTCTGCAAATGTGTAGCCTCACCAGAGACGCTCCAGAGCTAGCCCTGTTCGCACTTTGAGAGTGTTTCTGCCTATTTTTCAGATTGGTCCCAAAACTTTTAATTTAATGAGATTGTTTGTCCGTTATGATACATTACAATAGTTGAGAAGCCCCCATGCGAGCTAAAAAAATGTGATTCAACAACAGCAGAATCTAGGGCGAAGATTTGGTACCAGTAAAATGCAATTTTAGCACCCCAGAGATATAGGCTGCTGTCTGTTCTAAGGCGGTGATTCTGTTGTTGTTGATTCGTTGTTGATTGTTACTCCCATTACAGGATTCTGTAATTATTGTTCTATATTTTGTTACTTTATGTCCATTATTGTTTTGCGATCATCTTGATGGGGAAGAGAGAGAGCTGACTGCTTTGCTTAGTTTGTCTTTCTGGTGTCTCGTGGTTGTTGTGTGGCTATTCCTCTCAGTGTCATGGGTTTGCCTGCAGTTTGTGATTGTGATACACACTTACTATTTTTGGGTGTCATTCATGCGAACAGCGATGGCTTTGGCGAGTCTGCACATTTGCTTGGTCTAGTCTGAGCTTTTGTCACATTTCAAAATTCTCATGTGGTGACTCAAATAACGATTGAATGCCTTTTTGTGCGAGCAGCGAAGGATCTGGCGAGTCTGCACATTTGCACAGGCTTACCTTAGCCTTCATCACTGTACAAAATCTCTTCTGCTGCCTTTAATGGCGATTTGTGTGCTATTCACGCCAGCAGCGAATACTCTGGCGAGTCTGCACATTTGCGCAGGCAAAGTCACTGGACAATATAATAAATATCAAGATCTCTTGTGCTGGCAGCAAAGGCTCTTGGGAGTCTGCACGTTTGCACAGGCCCGCCTGAGCCTTCTTCACAGTATCGAAATATCATGTGCTGGTTGAAATGGCGATTTTTGTAACGTTTTTGTGAACAGCGAATGCTGTGGTGAGTCTGCACCATCAACCACAGGACTTCTGTGCAACCATCAGTGCGTTGTATCAATGCGTCAAAAATTCTCCCAGTGCGTTGTAATCAAATTCCTCAATAAAACATTTGCTAGTTACACCAAGAAAAACAAAAACAAAGTAGTAATCGTTTTTTGGATGTTATTACTTGAGAATATGACAACAACTGCGCTTAGACATGCAGATTTCCCTCAATTTAGGCAGTTACACTAGAAAAAAGCACCTGTCACGGCAAAACTCCAGAACTTTGTTGGATTTTCATTCGAAACCATGAATTAAATCACCAACTGCTTGGTAGAGCCATAAACTGCAATGTTACCGGTGGTCTGTGCGCCAGGTGTCATCACAAATAAAATAAATGCAAGTTTATAAATAAATCATAAAGTCATTGGTATAGATTATTTTACCTTTTACGCCACCACCTGTGCTGAAAAATGCAACCACAAGCTCGTTGTAGCAACCACCGGTGCGTTTACATTGACCAGTGTGTAAATGCCTGCAGTCTTACGTAATTTTTTATTTTCATCCTTTCAGAGTGGCAGATGAAACGCCATCCAGACATCAACTTGGCCGAGATCGAGCCCCAACAGTTCGGCACCTGTCTTAGAAAGTCCTACGCTGAAGTACGTACGAAAAGTGGAAAGGGCTTGTCCCCTTCCGCAATGCGATGTTGTACGGATACATTACAGGACCCCATGTGTTGGTTTAAACATATTTTATTCATTCTCTTATACAATAAGCATAGCACTAATAATATTACAAAGCAGTTGAATGAAAGGGATTTGACAGTAAGCGTAAGCTTATATACGTCATCTCCCGAGTGTTAGACCAATGAACATTATTGTCGACGAGTTCTTGCAGGCCAATAAGATGTTTGAGGCCTGGTGTAAAAGTTACGTGCGTGAAGGAAATTCGAAGCCCAACTACTACCCCACTATTGAAGAGGGTGACATGAAGAAAATAATGACCTATCTCAAGCCCTATGAATCTCCAACAAAACTTGTACAAGGGGGGTCTGCAGGAAAATATTTGCTACCATGTTGCTGCATTCGTGAATCCATTTAATTTGATATGCAACATGACCATGTTCTGAAAAAGTTGAATATAGACCTTTTGACCCAATCCCGGGGTCGGGGAGGGGGTGGTTTGGTGGGGGTCTGCGCAAAGGCGCAGACTCACCAGAGCCTTCACACTGGTGTCATATATAAAGTATTTTATCAGAGGGGGTCCATTTTTAGGGGAGAGGATCCAAGTAACACTAACAGCCATTATTTGCCCGACAATTTCGCTTGCGGTCCGATAATGGTCCAACATTGAATACTGGCTAGGTAAATTTGTAGCCTCATGAGATCGAGATCACTATTGCTAAGAAACCTTACATTTTGGATTATTTAGTCCGGACCCGCTTCCCCCCCCCCCCCCCCCCCCCCATCCGTCTGGATACGTGCACGTGGATTTGATCAAATAGTAGCCTAGATAATTAGCGAATGCTCTGTTGAGAGCGTACATCAGCACAGTCTCTCCAGAGCCTTTGCCCCTTGATAGCCATATACATGTACGTAGTCTGGCAGTACCTGAAGTAGGCTGACCTTATGCTTGATAGCTGGCACTACTATAGATGGCTGTGTATGAGATAGCAGCATATGGCGTGAACCGCACTTACTGTTGTTGTTGTTGCTGTTACCTAATACAGTTATAGCTGTAGAACAGCAAATAACATGATCCTGCTGAGAGCAAAGAGCAAACAATGGAAATACAGCATTCTGAGGTTTAGCAAACGTCAACACACATTCAGAAAAAAGAGCACAAGCAAAGTATAACAATTATTTATCCAAGTAAACAGTTTTAAAGAGATAATTGCATTACTAGGAGTGGCACAAAGAACCAGGACTTAACAAATCCCAAGCTTCAATACGAGCAACAACAAACGGTGAACTAGCAAGAACAGAACCATCGCCGTCAAACAAACAGAAACCGTAGCCACCGCAGGGAAGGGGGTAGCTTTAAAGCTTAAATGTATTTTACTGGCCGAATCTTCGCCCTACATTCATTTCTGGAGAAGTGTCGTAGTTACCAACACTCCTAGTTCGTGCATCTTAATCATTCAATTCCTTATAACACACTTATTTGCTATGCTCCAATTTGCTCCCATAATCACTTTCCTAGCATACCGAAACATTGCCGGAATAACTCTACCATGGCCGTTCCTGTCTTACAAAGTCCTGCCCTGAATGGTTTGAAGTTATGAATGGACTTCTATCTAATTTTCTCGGTGCTCTGCATTGTGCTTTTTCTATACTCTGCTCTGTACTATATGCTGTGTTCTGCTCTTTCTTCTCTGTTCTTTTCTATCTTCTATGCTCCGCCTTTGTCTACTCTTCAGGATGGCGAAGTTAAAGACTCGATCGACTCGAAAAAGCACCCCATCTTATACGCATGATGCGACGCCAAGGGCCATTGCAGAAGCGAAATCAGGAGCCTCAATCAGGAATGCTGCCAAGATGTATGGTGTTCCCAGATCATCACTTTCGGACCGGATCACTAAGAAAGTGGAGCATGGTGCTATCTGGTGTAAGCAGTCAATTTTAAGCAAGGAGGATGAAGCTATTATGGTGGAAACAGCCGAACAGCGCGCTGAACAGGGAGTAGGACTCACCAAGAGAACTGTCTTGAAATATGATTCAATACTGGCTGACAAAAGAAGCAGAGGTTGTAAGAAGAGCAGACCATCACAAATGTGGTGGAGACGACTGAAAACGCGAAACCCGTCCTTCTCCCTAAGGACGCCTGAAGCTACATCATCAGGGAAACACCAAGCCATGGCACGCTTGAGAATAGCGAAGTGTTTCTCTGCGCTTAAAGGAGTCATGGAAAAGGCAGACTTGCTCAACAAACCTGCAAGGATTTGGAATATGGATGAGACCGGCATTAACATGACCCATAAGCCTGGAAAAGTTTTAGCAAAAAGAGGCTCAAAGGCCATTTATGGGAAGTCATCTGATCCTATAGAGATGATTACTGCAATCGCCTGTGGTAATGCTGAAGGCAGAGTAATACTGGCACATTTAATCATTCCATGGAAGACAGAAAAGAAGCTTCATGGCTATGACCTGGAATCAATTGACAGTCGGTCGCAACTCAAGGGAGCTAACTTTTCTGTGTCTGACATTGGGTGGACTAAGAATGGAATCGGAAAACTCTGGTTTACCCAGACCTTTCTTCCAAGCATTGACCCTGAACGGCCACAGTTGCTGGTCTGGGATGGTCATAACTCGCACAACAATGTCAAATTCCAGACCCCTGCCAGAGATGACAATATCATTATCGGCGAGTTGCCTAACAAAACCAGGTTCAAACCACTGAAAAATGCTACGAACAACCAGGTTGATGATTTCGCACATGCTTCTGATATCACTGTTAGTCATGGGCAGTTCTTAAGAATATTTCGCAGCGCTTGGGCAAATGCCTTAAGGGAGCGCAGTGGCTCAGTGCTTGACTCGAGACCGAGAGGCCACGGGTTCGAGCCTCACGGGCGTCACTGTGGTGTGGTCCTTGAGCATGACATCCTAGCTTAGTAATGGTTCAACCCAGGAAGACCCGTCCTTGTTTGACTGAAAGATCGTTGATGGGATGTAAAGAATCAAATCAAACGAACAAACAAAAGCAAATGCCTTAACACCCGCTAACGTTAAAGCTGTATTTAAGGCAACTGGGATTTATCCCTTCGATCCTAAGGCCACACCAGACGAAGCCTACAAACCCTCAGAGTTGTTCTCAGTACCATCCAATGAGAAAGTGGGTCTTATACATCAGACTGAGACAGCTATATCATTAGGTATTCAGTAAGATGTATCAGACCTATCGTCCGCTGGTTACAGCAGTTCTATTAATGAATCACTGGTAGAACCAACGGATGCAATGGAAGCTTCTGTCGTAGATGAAACCTTGCTTTCTGAGCTCAGCTTTTCCATACCTATGCAGTATGATGAGCCACACCTGGACTTTCCAGTTGTTGTAAAAGATAGCATGCTTATTCTAGATGAAGAAGTCCAGGTAAATGAAGCAGGTACATCAGCACCAGACCCGCAGGAAACTCGCCTCGACTCTGCATCAGCTGTCAATATATCAGAATGTCCAGATAGTAAAGTACTTGAGATAGTTGATCTGTGTTAACACTGCAGAAACTGCTATTTTATACAGCAGCGCTTGTCAGTGACAAGAACATTAATATTAAACACGACTCTCTTTTTTCCACCTGGAAGCTCTACGAATCCAGATTACTTGGGGCAAGTCAGATAGGCAATGATCTGGAACCACTTGGAGCTTCTCAGTCCTTGAAGGCAAAAATTATTTCCCCCAAAAATTGAACCCCTGGCGCCAAAGAAAAACACTGGACTAAAGAAAGAACAAACCTTCTTCGTAATTACATCCGACGAAGCATACCAATGGAAACTGCATGCCGCAAATGAAAAAGAGAAAAAGAATGAGGAAAAGAAGAAGCAAGCAGAGGATGAAAAGAAACAGGCTTTACTCAGAGAGAAAAAGCTCTCTGTTGAACGGATCAAGAAGGAAAGAATAAAAATAGTGTCACAATATAGAAACCAGCTGACCCCAAATTATAGATGCTGGGGTAGTTTGACCTCAGAATTTATCAAACTTTAATATGCCTGAAGTCCTATAATTTACCCCACCCACATTCATATTTACACAATTTTAACAGAAATCATAAAATATTAGCATTATAAGGCTTAAAAAGTACTGCATACACAAAGCAACCCTCGGATATATTGAGTTCCTCGCTTTAAATCACACTTTTGTTTCCATGGCAACACAATCCTCGAGTATATGAACATTTGTTGAAATTTGACTTCTTTTGTTGCTAGCCAACGCATGCAACCAATGTTCCCATAAACATTAATGAGCCAAGTGTAATCAAAAGACAATACGATACATGTTATTCAAATAAATGTCAAATATGTCTTTTACGAAAAACTACCAAGTACTCAAGCTTTTTAAAGACATACTGTATATTCCTGGTGGCTGAGATCTTGAACGCATCGCTCTGGCTGACGACCTTCAGTTGCCGAGCAACCATAATAGAAGCTTCACTAAGATAATTCTTCAGGATCAAAACATCTATGACATATAATGCTTATAGAACATAACCACATTTTTACAATACCCAACTGAAATTTTACGAGGTAGGGCTCAGTTATTTATGACTGACCCTCATATAATGAATGACAATAGTAGGTTATGTACATTGGATTTTATTGTAGAAAATTCGCAGTTTTTACGGATATACCTTTCCAAGCAAAACATTACCTGTCTTGAATTCCTTCAAGATATAAATTGCGTGCTGTTACTCGTTTTGATTCAATGACCCAACCTTAAAAGTGTCCAAGAATGATTTTATGTCTTCTTCATTCGTTCAAATGTAACGTTAGTTAATAATTAAAGTCAATCATTCGCACATAAAGGCACTTACAGGAACCACGCCATGAGAAAACCGTTTCTGTTATATGGAACAAATGTATTCTTTTAAAATTATAGCTAGTTTCTGTGGCTTGGAGTCTAATACACGTATCTATATTCTGTAAAACCTGTCTTCTGCGGCCACTCAAAATAGACAAACAAAGGTCTTAAAGACAAATAGTAGCTTAATGAAGGTCAAAAGTATTGCAGAATTCTCTCATTAAGCGATATCAGTATTGAAAACCAATTTTGGCCTTCCTTTTGAGTGGCCGCTTAAGACAGGTTTTACTGTACTGATATTTTTTCTTTATTTTTACCTACATTTTGGAAATGATCAAACATGGAATAGAAAGTTTGTACGTAATTAAGAGGTACAATATTGGAGCAATTTAAATAGGCTTCACCGTAAAGTGGGTTCTTGCACACCGGATAAGGATATCTGAGATTTTACCCTGGGATAGAAAATCTATCTTATTTTTAAATAGATAAATAATAATAAAAAACAGTGGTGAGCAAGAAAAATAATCCATTATTCGTGTGAGGGTAGGAAAGAAAAATCCGTCCCTCGCGATCACCGTTTGTCATCACTCGGCATGCCTCGTGATGCCAAACGGCGATCCTCGGGACGGATTTTCTATCCTACCCTCACACTTATGATGGACTCTAATAGTCTCGGCAAGCCTCGTGATGCCAAACGGGGCACTGCCCATGATTGAGATCGCGTGACCCGTCTCACTAATGTCTGAGGGTGGCATCACGTACTATACAGCAACTGAGTTGAGAAAGACAGACTTATATAAGGTAAGTTTTTTGTTTAACTCTTTGCATGCTGGGTATTTTTTTCGTGTTTTTTGTTGTCGTCTGTTGACGTTTTTCAAAATCAACTCCACCCGCCATCCCTAAAAAAAGTAAATAAAATCATGATCATTATCGGTGTAAAACAGTTTGGATCCAGATCGGTCCTGATCTGGGTCCAAACTGTTTGCAAAGGTAATCAGCAGACAACAAAAGTCGTCGCAAGGTGTGAAAGGGTTTAAAAGCTACAGGAGGAACTAAGCAAATTATGAAAAATAAAGTATTTCGCTCTTATAACAATTAAAACTGTTAGAATGAATACGATCTTACCACATGTATTTTTAACAAGGCTTCCTATTTTAAAAACAATAGTATAACTATTGCTTTCTCACTTTTCAAATATTTATAGAAAAAATATAATTTTTACCTTTCATTTTGTTTATTTTTTGAGTAAATAAAAGATGTCAGCGAAATGGCCATTTTGTGCATATGGTTTTGATTGAAGTCAAAAGAGCTACGTGCATTAAGGGGCTTTTTTGGCCCCCTATGAGGCTAAAATATGACAATTGTTTTTCACCAATTTCTTCTTGTAAGTTTATTAGAACAATAGCCAACGTGTAAAAGTCTCCAATTATTTTGACTTTTACCGTTGCTATGGTAAGAAAAACGGCTGCCAAAGTAGGCTGAAAATAGGAAATAGACCCCTTTCCCATTATCGGATTTTACCTGTATCACGTGATATCGGCTGAACAGTCCAACAATTGGACTACTTCCGGTATATGAAGCTGTACTAACTTACTACTAATTTTGCATGCATTTTGCTTATATTCATGACGGTTAAAACACCAAACAAAAGGAAAATGGCAATTATATGTACCACAATTACATATGATGACAAAAAGAGTTAATTTTATTACAAATCTATCTAATTTACGCTGAACGAAGCCTTGAAAACATTTATTCAAGTGGTACGTGTACCGGCATATATTTCCACAATTATTTCCGCTGCTGTTGACGATGGCCCTGATGAGATGACGTGTTTCCCTGCGGGTCTACACTATTAATTAACTTTCCCAACAAGAATGTCCAAAACAACACAGAAATCGGTGTCTTTATGTGAACTTTTCCGTGAGAGGATGTCTAATCTATCCGGTGATATATCGCCATATATGCGAATTTTTCCAAAAGGGAGAATTTATGGATAGTGTAGACCCGCGGGGAAACATATCTCTCCAAGGCCTTCATCAGCAACGGAAATAGTAGGGAACTGTCTGTCTATTTCACTAACGTCTCATTCTAGCCAAAAATCATCTGAGTAAAAGTAATAATTTGGTTATCAAATGTATTATTTATCGCAAAGCAAGTTAATTATTAAGTTACTTGAAGCATTTTCGGGTAGAATTTCTATAGATGTCTACTTTCATCTAAAGGTGTCAAAGAAACAGCCATATGTATTCATTTTACTATTTTGGGGCCACTGAATATACGCACCAAACATTCAATCCACTGTAGTCTAGCTATTAAGAACTTAGGAACGGAATCGCTTCTTTTCTTATTCTCGAAAAAAGATAAATTAATATTTCCATATTTATTTTATAAGTCTTCCGTATTTTTTTTACTATACATGATATACTTTGAATTCGAACTATTATAAAAATCGGCGCAGATTAAAGCACATGTCTTTGAAATACATGCCATTGAATAAAACAAACGAATCTGTTATACTAACATCTATAACTCAGAGGAGCCTGGGCAAATACACAGTCTCACCAGGCCATTCGCTGCTCGCGCATCATAGAAATGCGCTAGACATAGACTCAGACAAAAATGAAGACTTCTAGTCTCACCAGATACTAATGCATGCCTGCCACCAGATAGGCGTGCATAGTCGCGCATGCACGTTAAAAATATTGACTGAGCATATGCGATAAATGATGAAATCTCATCAAATATACCTCCATTCATAGATCCATAATCTCATCATTTCCTGTCTGTGGTATATAAACAACGTCCAGTAGTACGGATGCGCAGACTCTATAGAGGGCACAGACTTGCGAGAGTCTTCGCTGCTCGCACACACCAGGGCCTTTCTAGTAGAAGCACACACACACGCACGCGCGCGCGCGGATTTAGATGAAGACTCAGCCTCAAGCCCCGCTGGATAAGTTTGTGTGTGCGTTTTAAAGGCTTTTACATATCTGTGATAAGTAGACGTCTAGCTGGGATTCTTATCAACTTATAAAAAAGCGACTGGTCACGCGTGCCGAAATTCTAAAGACACGTGTGCAAGATTTTATTGTTTTCAAAGCCCCCCCCCCCCCCCCGAACCGGATGCAATTTGGGCCAGCACAAAATAAAATGTATCTTATCACGGAGTGGATAGTGTACAAATGTAACCACAAATGACCATAGTGACACGCAGTCTTGTCAAACTTTTCAATTAATAATTGCCTTTTTTTTTTTAAAGATTTTAACCAATATATAGAAGTTCTATAAAGTGAGATCAACAGTCAGTATATGTTGTTGTATATACCGGAAGTAGTCCAATTGCTGGACTGGCCAGCTGATGTCACGTGACATAGGTAAATTCCGATAATGGGAAACTCCTCTATTGACCAATTTGGAGCAAACTTGAGACGATTGACAGAGAAATTTACATAGAGCACAAGCAAATACCGAAAAGATATTTTAACAGATGATGAGAAATATCATGGCACACATCATATTAAAAGGATTTTTTGGTATTTAGCTGTGCTGATATCTAATTCCTTAAAAATCGGTCTTCAAAAGCCTTAGATTTGGTCCAAAATGGCAATTTCTCTACATTAAGCCTATTTTGTCGGCCATTTTTGTTACCATAGCAACGGTAAATTAAAATAAATGCCAGAACTTTATACTTCAGTTATTCTTCTAATTAGCCAATCAGAAGAAATTGGTGAAAAAGCAATTTTCAGTTTTTGGCTCCAGAGGGGGACAAATTAGGCTCTTAATGCACGTACCCTTTGTGAAACAAACACAAAATATCACGGTAAAGATGCAAATGAATATCACAGAGATGAATCGTTTCTGTAAACA
This sequence comes from Loripinus fragilis, assembly GCA_964019695.1. NCBI lineage: Eukaryota > Metazoa > Mollusca > Bivalvia > Lucinida > Lucinidae > Loripinus > Loripinus fragilis. The sequence goes on from OZ026517.1 coordinate 86,740,290, forward strand.
TGCTGTAAATGAAGCTTTTCAATGACAATGAATATTTTAATATATTATATGTGATAGTTATACCATGGAATCAAATAGCTTTGAAAATTACATTTTGTTTGATCAAGTCCTGTACAGGGTGTCCCAGAAAAAAATAAATCCATGTTGAATTCCTTATTACTCTAAAACTATTCAACCGATAAAAAACAGGGTGGGTAGTCACGTGGTTTCTGTTAGGATACACTGTACGGAAAAATGGCGGACTTCTTTCCACACTGATGTTTTAAGCAAAAGTAAGTAGATATTTCTGCGTGTTTTTTTCATCTTTACACAGAAAGTTATACACCATTTTCCAGCCCCCATTTTTCCCGATCTAACAATGCCAGGATATCCTCATAAAGCTTCTTACTTTGAGTACAGACTCTGTCACAAATTTTTAAGCGGCGAAGATCGGGCCTGAATTTGGAAATAAGCTGTACGGACAACATTTGTGACAGAGTTAGTACTCAAAGTAAGAAGCTTAAAGATACTATCCTGGTAGCGTTTGATAGGGGAAAATGTGGGCTGGAAAATGGTGTATAACTTTCTGGGTATAGATGAGAAAACATAGAGAAATCTACCTACATTCGATCAGAATGTCCGTACAGTGTATTCGAACATCCGTACAGTGTATCCAAGCAAAAACACGTGACTACCCACCCTGAAAAAAGTTTATGTACCATTTTTTAAAATATCATTTTTCCGCATTTGTGTAAAATAACAGCTGAAGCGTCTTACATATTTCAAGATATTGCGCAAAAACTGAAGGTACCCCGATTTCCTTTCCCCCCAGAAATGGAATTTTTATACTTTAACCGTGTTTATAATTTATTTATTTAGGATGACCAATACATTTCTTCTTTGCCAAATTTTCCTCAGTAAAGTTATTATGTTTTCTTTAAATGTGATATTTTACATGTGATTTACATAATTTCACATTTTTTTTAAAGTTTATTTGTTTTAGTAAGCATTGGTGACACATTTTGTGATGAATAAATGAGATAAAATGTCATTCTATTCCAATGTACTTATTTCATCCATAATCCAACTTTTGAGGGAAAATAAAAACGCAGTGCCTACAGTAATGATGCAATATCTCAAAATCTAAGAAAGCATTTGAGCTGTAATTTTACACAAATGTGGTTTTCTGTTGTGCCTAAAAACAGGTATATAAAACTTATACCTCTTGAATAGTTTAAGAGTAATAAGGAGTTGACAATGGGTTTTATTTTTTCTGGGACACCCTGTATTTTAACATATTACGTCTCCTTTATAAAAGCTCTATTTTTCCCTCCCGAGAAATGCTTTAAAGTTAAAACTGTACAATAAAGGTTGCAACGGAGTGCATTTCTGCGGGTGTTTTTCATTAGACTAGCGTAATCATCTTCTTTCAGTCTCATTATGCCTATGAAGAGGATGAACTCAAGAAAAACCAAACTTGAACGTAAGTAGTACTCTATAAATAGCGATTTATCACTCAACTTTATAAGGACTGACAAGAACTTGTGAGACGAAAGTTTGCCCTACATTACTTGCATTTCTTGACCCAATAAGATGGGTACTTTAAGTGAGAAATGTTCTGAATATAAATTTGCTCGTACTTGAACGATGATGTCATCAGTCATTCTTGTAAGGGTATTAAACGTTTTCATGTTGTCATGCCAACTATTTCTATCTAATTTTATCCAGCTAATAGCCTGCAGCATTCCAGTTGTAATCATGTATTTTCAATCAGAGTGGAAAAACTGTGGATCATGATCAGATGGCTTCATTAGAGCTACTGTTTTTAAAAAAAAATATTTCTAGGTTCTGTAAAGATAAGACGTTGTTTTATTCAAACATTGGACCCGAAAACGTACGAGGTGTTATATTTTTACTGACCGTTCCAAGGCGATGCTTCTTTTGTAGATCATTTAGTTATCTCTGTCTTGTATTTTCGTGCGCGTCTGTTTATTGATGCCTTGTGGTCACCTGCTGGGAAAGGGCTGACCTCTTGGCTCTCGTTTGTGATGTCTAATTGTGAAGTTGTCACTTTCGCATTGGTATCCTGGGTAAGGTGTGGTGTTTGAGTGTATCGATTCCTGATCTTTGCCCTCTTTATTACTTTAAAAAAGCTATACAATCATCAGACGGATTTCGAACATATGTTTAGACTGATGGATCAGAAAAATAATTGGCAAAATTAAAGTACATCTATTTTGATATTTGCCCAAACAACTAATAATGCATGAAACTAGTTTTGTTGACTTTGCTGGAACTGCGCATTAGTTTTCCTGGTATTATCATTGAAGTGAAGGGAAATCGGATAAAAAATGAGCATACGTTCGACACAACTTTCAAAGTTTAAATGTTTTATAAACACCTAGCTATGACGAATGAGGATTAATGTAATGGGCCAAGAATGTCATGACAAAAAGCACTTCAGGCTGGTCATACGTTGGTTTCTGGCATCCCTTTTTCTACTCGATGTACTGTAAAACTCTTATATTTGGCGAATACTTTAATTTGGAATATTCTCCAAAATAAGTGTCCGCAAAATACAGTTTCGAATTCAGTTACACAATAAGCAATAAATGGACACATACCCGTAATAGGTATTCGTATCGTCAAAAATCAACGTATGAACGGTAGAGTATGTTTTAACGTAGATGAAACCACGTTTTCAAAGGGGCTACTATCAAAGGAGAGAATGTGCTCCCCATAGGGAGCATAAGTAGCCCCTATGAGAATAGATAAGAACTTTAGAGGACACTAAATTGAGGTACCTCCAAAATTAAACTACACCAATATGTCAGTCTTTAAAAATCGGCGAATTTTGATGCCACGAATATAAAGTGGTTTGCAGTAGTTTACACGTTGATAAAATCTAACAAAAACTAAATTCACTTTTATCTACTATGCTAATTACGAAATTTATAATATGACGTCGCGTCTGAGAGTGAAATAACACCATGCAATAAAATCGATAAACCACTAATGGTTTATAGATTTACGGGAAACGTTATGACGTCCAAAACAACGTTGCGTAAATGATGACAAAATTATAACGTTTTTACGTCAGAAATGAGACTTCAAAGTAATCTTAATGTCATATGATAAATAGAATCTAACATTCGTGCTCTTGTATTATCGAATTTATTAAACTCGTTGCGAAAAAGAGATAAAATGCTCGACAAAACTCGAATTTCATCTCTTTTCTCCAACTCGTTTAATAAATTCAATAAAACATGAGCACTCATGTAAGATCCTCTATTTATTCCATTTATAGAAAAGGAAGACTTGCTGAACATTAATGAAAAGGACGTGAAGCAATTCTGCAAAGGACGGGGCTGTCGGCACCACGGAATACCGGAGCTTCAACCAACGGCAGTATGCTTCTATATAAAGGGTTCTGTGTGCTCACATCTTGAAGTGAAACGCAGATTGGACGATCTTATGCCGCTGTGCCCCGGTTCTCTGATAGACAAAATACAGTTTGTTCCACTGACAGTACATTTAGATTCTCTACATTCTGACAACAGGTATACCTAGATCTATTTCGGCGCGTCCAAGAATTCAGTGAACATCCTTTTTTTTTGAAATGCCTTTAGTGATAGTTTGCACATGCATACTCGGGCCCAGTATACCGCATGAGATGCATATACTGAAACACTGCCTAATGTACAATTGTATATTTTTAGTAGTTACGAGGGATGATAAAAAAATTCTCGGCCCACTGTACTTGGGGCTACCTGGGAATGAAAATTTGACCAATACATCATGGTTCAATATATACTACCACCCCAATCTACAGTTAGCCACTTTAGTTACGCACCACTTATAAAATGTAAAATTACTCGGAAAAGAAATATGCTATTTTTATTCTGAGACAACCTGCGTAAAGCGCATCTATATTTGTGTAAGGTATTAAATTTTTATTGGGATTAGATGAGAAACAAGTGAGAAATTGGATCTTAAAGGACACTACCCTCAAAACATTGCATTATTTCGAATGAAACTCAGATCACACTGCTCTTTTTTCAATGTCGAATTTTTGAAATGCCATAGATAAGAGCCGATTTATTCTTGGCAATATCTTAGACTGGAATGTGTTTGTTTTTCTAAACGTTTTACTATTTTGGTTCCCAGCTTTCCAAGGTTTGAAAAAAGTTGGTTTTATAACTTTTTTAAAAGTTAGCTAAAATTTTGTATGATTCTGAGTAAACTTGTTATCAAATCACTTCTATTATGATTTCATTTTAAACAACCATGTATCCGCAGTTTAGGAGATGTCGTTTAAAGAAAACGTTTACGGACGGACGACGCACGAAGACCGATCACAATAGCTCACCTTGAGCCTTCGGCTCAGGTGAGCTGAAAACTATCATCAAAAAAAGTTTAAGGACATCTTGCAATTCATGTTGTAAGTAAATAACTTGGTGTGCCTTCTGGTCCTGCCCTTGGCAATATGTGTTTTTGTGTGTGTTATATGGAAATATTCAAATGCTTCACAAGTAAAATAGTTCTCTGGCTGTAATTCTAGGAGTACCATCAGAGTGCCAAGCAGTTAGGATGCAGATTTGTTGGGCCTGATTGGGGTCCAGACTGATTGCAAAGGTTTCCAGCAAGCGGCAACTTAAGACTGCCATAGAGCTTTATAAGATGCACGCTTATTGAGTTAAGGCTTAAAGTACCAGTCAACAATATTTCAGCCATGTTGGGACTCCTCCCAGAGAGAGGGAGATAGAAAAGAAGAAAGGGATAGACTTAAAAGTCCCAAACTCCCGCTCAAATTTTCCTCAAGTGAAGCATCCTGTCAACAAGCCAAATATGAAAGGGCCATCTCTCTGAAAGTTTCAGCAAGAGAGCGCACCACTATGCATGCTATTAAAATGTCAATTTTAGAAATGAGTCAACTCTTAAGAACGTTCATTATTTTACTAATTTTGATACAGAAGAATTCCACTAAAAGTAGAAAAGTGGTCCGTGGGGTCGCCTTGAACATCTTGGTCAGCCCAGCGGTAGTTCTCTACCCACACATGGGTTCCCTGTCTTAGTCTTAGAATAGCCATATTACTGCCCTGTGCTTCGTTGGGCTGACCCGCTGTATCAGCGATCGCATCAACCTCATTCACGTTGTTAGCTACAAGCTTGGCGACTATCTGTTTCTGATCCCTACTTCCTACTTCAAAGAAGAACAAATACACGCCATTCACAGGACAAATAAAAATTCCTGATGCGTTATTATATGCCCCACCGTCGTTGAATAAAACACGATTGAAAATAATTGTTTGGTCGACACCCAGGTGCTGAACGTCATGGTCAACATAGGCTGTAAATCCGAGTGGACTTTCCAATCCGTTAAGAAGATAGCGTTGGAATCTTGAAGTCGTGTTCATTCGTTGTTTAGTGTGATCCTCGAGTGTATCCAGAGACACATGTGTCTGTTTCAAAGTAAAGTCTGGACCTTGATCTCCTTTTAAATCCATCAATTCCTGTTTCAGTTTGTTTATTTCCAATCTGCTGTTATCATTTTCAAATTTCAGACTGTCAATTTCATCTTGCATTAAACGCATACCTCTTTCTAAATCACGAAGACGATTGGCAAGTACCGAGCAAGTCTCCACCTCTTTGGTGATTCCATTCCTTTCTCCAACGATGCAATTGAATACACCAATCAATACTAATAGTGTACCAATTAAATCTTGAACCATTTTGTATGTCTTGTTTTTCTAACTGAATGTTTTAAAACAACGTGATAGTTTGCTCGCACAAGTATAAATAGATAAGATATAGGAACTCGGTCAGAGAAGGAAGGAAACATGCCTTCTGCATATTCAAACCATCCAACAAGTACACCTAGAGTATATATAATGTTTGAATGTTAAGATTAACAAGGCCCCACTAAAGCTGTGAGTTCTCTGACAAGAATACAATCTGATTTGAACAAAATATAATGCCAGGTCATTTAGCAATTGTCATTAATATTTTTTCGAACGGTTCGATATATACGAATCACGTGATATATGCGTTATCTTAGAGAGTAAAAGACAAATTCTACCGAACGCGGAAAGTGTCAAGCAACTATTTTTTATTACTACGATATGACGATATATTATTACGATATATTGGCATAATTTAAACGATATATCTAATACATTTTGTATTACGATATATCGTCATGTTATTACAATATATTGACAAATTAGTGCGATATATTGCCCCATAATTACGATAATTGAGCCACGACATGATATTTCAACAATGAGGTATGTGCGACCAGCAAAGCCTCAGATCAGCCTGCCCATACGCGCAGTCTGATCAGAGCCTTTGCTAGTCGCTTGGCTATTTCATGAGTGTTAAGCTACTGACTGAACATCATTTGGAGTTTCTAAGCTTAAAAGGAGGCAGTACAGGCTCGTCTGAATCTACACTTATCAAAATACCACATTGTTGGAAATCCCATGTCGCGGCTCATATAACGCCACATTATTTAGAATTAAATATTTGCTTTTCAACCTTCATGATGCGATGTGATAAAAGAAGCACTGAAGGCTAAATTACAAATTTTTAATTTCACGTGGGCAAATATCTTCATCGGCAAATGAAGAGATTTCTTCATTTACCATAAAGTAGCAAGTGTAAAATACTATAACATCACACCCATGACACCATGCGAGGCGATAAAAATCCGGCGGTCTTTCCGCGAAAATGCTCACGACGTAAACTGGTAAAAAGTGATTCCTTGGTTTAATGTAGCACGTATTAAAAGAGACACCGATGGAAAACTGTTCAGCATTATTGAAAGAACCACTCTGTATATTTATTTCCTTTGAAAGAGGTCTGCCTATATCATGACAGTCGATTAAAGGTGCTAAAATCGCATTTTTGTATCATTACTGTCAAATCGTGGGTGAACGCAAAACTGCAGTAACTCATGTTTTTGCCGAAATATTTTTTTTTTATAAAAATGGAAAGTGTTTAGACTAATACATATTCTATCCAATGCTTGTGGTTCTGTTCTAAATACTTTTAAAGCTATTAGAAAGTAAAACTATGTTGTATCTCAAGAACCAATTTATTAGACTGCAATACGGTGGTCTCTTGACTTGCAATACTTTTGCATTTACTTTGTCTTAATAGTCCAAAAAGTAAGAAACGCAATATTGAAGTATCTTTAGATACTGCAGTGCTGCACTGACCCCCCCCCCCCTTTTTATTTATAACAGAAATCTTTAATGCAACACTGTTGTTTCTTTACATACAACAGTGTTGCATTTTCTTAACTATTTCAACCAGCAGTAAAGTGAATGCAAAACTGCAGTATCTTTGAGATACCACAGTATTACACTAACTTTGTTGTTTTTCAGGAGAAATCTTAAATGCAATACTGCAGTAACTTAATATACAACAGTACTGCCATGAATTTACTGTTCATTTGATTTGAAATCTTTTATGCAAAAGTATTGTATGTAAAGTTACTGCAGTATTGCACTGGTTTTATAACATTATTATGTAAAGAAACTGTCGAGCAACACTGCAGTAACTCTACGAAACATTCAAAATAAGGCTCCCGTGTCACTTGTAAGGCTCATTATCATGTGACACAAAATGGTAAATTTTCTCTCAACGGATTTAGGCTCCTTAGCCATCTTGTTTTCATAAGTGACACTTGTTTTCTATGGAAAATCAATTTTAAAAGCAAAACAACTGCTTTAAGTGAGGGGAAACATAAAACGTTTTCTGCTACGATGTAGGCCGGCAAAATTGACTGAATTTGTTTATATTTTCTTCATTTTCCAACGCAAACTAAATCGCCCAAATTAGTGCGGTCATTATTTGTTCTTAAAGACATATGCGGCTAATTTTTTTGCGCACATTTCCTGTGTGGGGAAACAGGGCAATTTGTCTGGGTCCTGTCTCTCGACCATCAATACAGTTTTCAAAAAATCTCATGTTAGATGGATATTTCCACATTATCTTGACAAAATAAAGTAACTAAAACGTGTACGATATAGCTATTGGCCCTTTCTCAGAACTGATTGTCTTAGTATCAAATACAGATAAATAGATCAGGTCAGAAATCACAGTGTACACAATTTCTTTTTTTTAAATTGTTTACGAATACGAATATGGCCGATACTGGGATTATCTGTCCAATGTGTACGGTTATTTCGAGCCGCGCACGACCTGACCTCGTAGCCTAGTGGTTATTGTGTCAGACTTTGGAACCAGAGGACCAAGGTCCATTCCAGGGTGGGCACCTATTATACCTTGTTTTATTTTTCTTCTTTTTTAGCGTTATAATGTTGAGTTAATTCAAACAGGTAATATGTGATATATAAATAACAAAAAATTCACCCCTTAACGTTTTATAAGAAAATTATCCTCGTAATTTGTGGGGTGGGTTAAATTGGGCCCTCCTGAAAGATATTTAGTACGGTGACCCCCGATTTTTTTTTCTAAAAGGTCAAATGATAGTCTATGAAATAAAAATAAACATTTAAGATTTTCAGTGTTAGATTTCTTAATATATGATTTATTCTAACAACCGAAATAATTACCAAAAGATATCATGCAGTATCTTGTTATGGCTTGGGAAAACAAATTATTTTTCACATTTTCTAAAAAGTGTGAGGTCATGAGCAATAATGGAAATTAAAATAAAGAAGCTGGATAATTATTTCAACTATTTTAGCTAAACATTAAAGACTTGGGTTATGTTCAGAAAACTGGCCAAATGCTGAAAACTTCAATATGAGATTATGAAAAAATGAGCAGGGTGACATATCCTTTTTATTTCATAAATTGACAGTCCGTACATATAACAAACTGTGTGCAAAATATTGAAAAGATTTCAATGTTGGAAGTCTTTAGTAGCATATGTCCTTAATCGCCCTGGTAGTGATTATAAGCCTACCAAGTATGAAGCGAAATTGATGGCTAAAAAACAAAACAAAAAAACCCCTCTAATTTTTATGTTTTCACATTGATTTTTGGTGATAACTTTTTACTACTAGTTTTAGCAAACTATGTTCGCGATGAAAGTTGTAGAGGAAAATTAGCGCCAATTTCTCCAAATGGTTCCATAATCCATGATGCTGCAGTTAACCTTGCGCATAGATGCACTCTTTGAAATTTATAATCAAACCTCAAATAAACTAAGATAAATATGTCAGTCAAAAAACTACATTGCGCCGCCCTAATTGACTAACTTAAGCGATGGATGGCATGTTAAAATATACTAGAAATCGCGCCTGGTTCGCTTGTGCTTTAAGCTACTGGGGTCATCTCTAAACCGCCCGCTTTGGAGCACGTGTCATGCGTAATCACAGCTTCTGCTCCAACAAATGATCACGCTCAAATTAGATTCTGTACTTTATGGGTTTTTAAACAGCAGGATTATGCAATGCACAGTCGCTGAATAACGGTATATCGGACCTTTTGGAAAAATTGGCGCTTATTTTCATCGCGATCACTTTTTTCTAACATTGAAAATAAGAAAAGTTTTCGCCGAAAATCAATGTGAAAACATAAAAAACTAGAGTTTTTTTGCTAGTCAAGTGTCTTCCTCTAACGTTGACTCATCTGACCCTTCTCCTACATTTATAACATTATCATCTCTATAGAAAAATAAAAAATGGCAGATATGGGGATAGCTGGGCAACACGAGATGGAAAGGCAGGTGTGGGGTGAGCTGTGCAACAGATAGGAGATGCATAGAAATAAATGGAGCTAGATGGGCAACAGATCTATAGGAGATGGACTGGCAGATGTGGGTTAGGGTGTGGACAGATTGGAGATATCTAATAGTATGTGTCTTGATCCACATCTAAATTAAGGGTGAGGTTGGCGCCGTTTAACTGGTTTAAGTCATACAGTAAAATATTTTAATAACCGTTCCAAGGCGGTACTTCTTTTGTTGATCTTTTTTTCTGTGTTGTGTTTGCTAGGCGTTTTTGCGTCGGTTTATATGTGCCTTGTGGTCACCTGCTTGGAAAGGCCTGACCTCTTGGTTCTCGTTTGTGGTGTCCAACTGTAAGTTTGTGACTTTCCTATTGGTATCCTGGGTCAGGTGTGGTACTTGATTGTATCGATTCCTGATCTGTGCACCCTTACTTACTTGGACAGGCAGATGTGTTGTTAGTTAGTGGAGAGATAGGAGACGGAAAGGCATGTATGGGGTTAATTGATGGACAGTTAGGAGATGGACAGGAAGATGTGAGGTTAGGGCATGGACAGATAGGAGATGGACAGGCAGATGTTGAGTTAGTTGGTTGACAGGTAGGGGATGAACAGGTAGATGTGGGCTTAGTATGTAGACAGATACATGTTGGACAGGCAAACATGGGGATAGTTGGGGAACAGATAGAAGTTGAAAAGGCAGATGTGGGGTTAGTTGGTAACCAGAAAGGGTATGTAGAGGTAGAAATGGGGTTGGTTGGGGAACATATAGGAGATGTATGGGAAGATATGGGGATAGATGGGTAACAGATAGGAGACGGACAGGCAGATGTTGGATAAGTTAGGCAACAAGTAGGAGATGGACAGGCAATTATGGGCTTGGTTTAGTTAAAAGATAGGAGATGGACAGGCAGATGTGGGTTTAGTCTGGTGACAGATAAGGGGTTAGTTGGTGGACAGGTTGGGAGATGGACAGGCAGATTAGGGGCGAGTTGGACAACAGATAGGAAATGGACAGGCAGATATGGAGATAGTTGGTGGACAGGGTGGATATGGATTGCCAGATGTGAGGTTAGGTTGGCAACATATAGGAGATAAACACGCAGATATGGGGAGAGTCAGGCAACAGATAGAAGATGGAAAACCTATGCCAGGAGAGTTGGGCATCAGATATGAGATTGACATGCAGATGTGGGGTTAGTTGATTCACAGATAGATGAGGTGGCAGGTATGGGGTTAGTTGGGCAACAGATATCAGATGGACAGACAGATGTGAGGTTAGTTGGTGGACTGGTTGGAGATAGACAGGCAGATATGGGAATAGTTTGTGGACAAATATGAGTTGGACAGACAGATATGGGTTTAGTTGAAAAACAGATAGGAGATGGACAGGCAGATGTGGGGTTAGTTGGTAAACAGATAGGAGATGGACAGGCAAATGTGGGGTTAGTTGGTAAACAGATAGGAGATGGAGAGGCAAATGTGGGGTTAGTTGGTAAACAGATAGGAGATGGACAGGCAAATGTGGGGTTAGTTGGGCAACAGTTAGGAGATGATCAGGTAGATATGGATTTAGTTTGTGGAGAGGGAGGAAATGGACATGCAGATAGAGCGCCGATTGTGGGGAGGGAAAGTGTTGGACAGAATAATTTTGGGATCAAATGCAAGAAGTGGAAGAAAAAAAGGAAGGGATCCAAGCAACTTGTTGAGGAACCTAAGAAAAAATACTTAAAATAATAGTAAAGGTTATACAGAAAAGAAGGGAAACTATAAACCAGTGAGAATCATGAAAAAGGCTGTGGTGAGAACTGAAGATTGCATTTAATAAGAATGTTTTCAAAGCAAGCAAGAAAGACAATGTTTAATTCATATTGGGGTCTTGTGGATATTACAAGACAAAGAGATTTTAAGCATGTATTGTATCAGAAATAATAAGGAAAGTTCAATAATGCAAACTCTTAAGTAGACGTAAAATACTCTACACTGGTCCTTGCCAGCTGAAAATAATTTCTCGCAAAGGGTTTGTAAGACCTTTTTTATACAAATATTAGGGATAAGTGATAGAACAGTATATACAGCTTTAGATAAACTGGCATGTCTGCTTCGGACAGACGAGATAAACATTTTACACGCCCAAATAAAACTAAACCTGAACAATTAAAAGATGTGAGGGACCATATTGAATCTTTTCAAGCAGTACAGTCACTTAATTGAGGCAAAACATGAGCAACCCTGCCTCCTTGGTTTCTGATCATGCCCAATATAATCTGCGTTCACCCATGGAATATGGCTTAAGGCATGTAATTTCCAATAATTGTACTATCTACATGTATTGGTCATGTATATAGCGAAAACATATAATATTGCCATAAAATTAAGCATATTCCATTTGATAACACCACTTTGGTTTTAGAAACTGTAAGAAAGGAAACTTTTGAGAGATACCAAAAATTTATTGTGGTAGACAACAAAAGCAGAATACCAGCGATTTGATAAAGAAAAGCTGTAGAATCTCTTACTTGTTTATAGGCTGCAAACACCTTACAAAAATTACCCATAAATTTTACAAAATTCAATGAAAACAGCATGGAGGCCAAGAGTCAGCATGACTTTTACAATAAGGCTGCGATAGTTGTAATTTCTTCAAAACTTTCTCTTTGGAGCATACACTTTTAGGATCTGGTGCAAAAAGTCACGAAATGGTTCATAATAATAAACTACTTCCGGTTTATGTTGTGCATAGCATTCACACTGTCGAATAACAACGTCGAATAGCACATTTTCATCATTAAATTCACTGGGTTAATGCATTCAATACATGAAATCCTGTCCCACTCATGCAGTAGAATCTAGTTAAATTCACAATGGTTTTGATACAACTGGTTCCCGGTTCCAAACACGTCAGCCTAGCTTGTCTCACACGTGTTTGACAGTGTTCAAGTCCAGCACAAAGCTCAGCCGTAGAAGACTAGCAATGTTCTGTTGATTTTTGTATTCCTCGATGATGCGACTTCAGTGAGGTCTTGCAATGTCATCTCGGAGCACCATGTTCTGGCCCACAAGCGAGTCCAAAGGTGGCCTAACACCAGATTCCAGGATCTGGTCCTGGTACTTTTGAGAGTTCAAAGTCCCAGTAACCAGCTTTAACTGTATCATGTGGTCGTCAGATAATGCACCACGTACCATAATGCTTCAGCAGCAATTCTTTGCACTGAAGACTTAATGTAGACCGTTTCCTTTTTCTAATACTACCACTCTATGTTCTTTCAAAGGTCTGCTTACAACACCCTGAGACACGTTAAATACCCTTGCAATGTCATCTTGTTTCATACCAGCGTTCCTAATGGCAATTTTACACATTCTGTCCTCTTTCTTCTGTGTAGATTTATCCAACATATACGTTTTAAAGGTATTTCTGACTCAACAGCAAAAGATAATCATTCTTGCATATCAACTTCTGTTTAAGAATTAAATATTTGTTCAAATAAAATGTTTCACCTTATTATCAGCAACCTTGTGAATTTCTGTTTAATATTTCAACAATTAGAGATATATTATAGTTTTTGCTTCTCCTGAAAAATTTGCAAAATTGAGTTAATGCAGTATTGCGTTCAAACGACGAAGTGTCTCTCAAAAACATATTTCCCCACAAGATATTAATTACCTTTTCTTTTTGTTTAGAATAGACGCTTAGAATAGCTAACGACTTACTGCACCTCCGAAAAGGTTAACAGCATTTTTGATGAGTAAAAGTAACTGTTTTGCCTTACCTCCCGTATTCCCTAGACCTTACCCATGTGATTTCTTAATGTTTCCGAAATTGAAATAATTCCTTGCGCTGGGCGGAAATACCAGTCCTGACAGGCACTTGGATCTACTATTCATCAGTACCTTATTACAACGCCCAAATCAGCGTACCTTGACGCCTTCAGGAAGTGGATACATCGGCTGAAGCTTTGCGTTTCTAGCCACGGAGAGTTCTTTGATCGCATGAAATGAGCATTTTTTGGGCTAACTTGAAATTTGAAGTCTCCAGATAGAAATAAGCAATCCTTATTGAACATTCCTCGTAAAGTATTTCTATGGACAGTTTTTAATATCCCCATATGAAATCACATCATGGTATTACGCAAAATTTATACCATTTGTCAAAAAATTGAAGCGCCCTTTATATGTCGGCGGTTATTCTATTAGGTATTTATACACAGTCAGTTGCAATGTGATTTTGTACGTTCTATTTATATACAAGGTGTCTGGCCTCAATGTTTTCGACAACACGTTTAAAAATGATTTGTAATGAAAATACAAGAACAATTCTAAGTTTTTATCCTTTCAAATTTTTAAAGTAAATGATAATTTGTTCCTCTCGTTCATTGTCTCCAATCGATGCCGAATGTAGGTCACCACTGTTCCCGATGAATAATAAGTATTGAATTTTACGGAAGTGGGTATATATAAGGAATTCTAGTTATTCTACTCCGAACCTGCCATGATAGTGAAATGTACTAGCCCCTAGACTTTCTGAAGTTTCTCATATTATCGTCAGGGTACATCCAGCATAAAGCATAATAAGCTAATCTTGAGCGCCTCAGTCTGTTGCAAACGACTGGCAGGCCTAAATGTTGTAAATAATATAGCTTTGGTGTCTTGATTTTTTGGGAATTAAGGTGGGAGATAGTAAAATCTAACTTTTAAATCACCTCCACATTCCACGGAAGGTTGCTGACCTGTATTTGCATGTTGGGACTCATTTAATCGATCATTTTTCCTTCAAGGAGAGTTACCAGTTTGGTTATACCGGTTGACAAAAAGAGATCAATATGTTCACTCACTAATTCAACCAGCAAAATTCCCGTCCCTACATAACTGAAATTTGTTGATGGGACGTAAAGAATCAAATCAAACAAACAAATCAACCAGCAACTTCTTGTGGTTAGTTAATTTAATGGTAGAACATTACTTGAGACATGTGACTTCCAACAATGTGGCATTTTGACAAGTGTAGAAATAACTGTTTCATGTTCTCTACACACAGTATGTAAACTGAAATAAACATCCTGTACCGTTCCTCCGCTAGCTCACGCCTTATAAACATGAATAACAGCACTCGTGCGTAACCAGTAGTCGGAAAATTTGTGTATTTAGGTACATGTACACGTTTCGATTTATATTGTTAGCGATACAGACAATACACATTCGAACAAGGTAAGAAAAGCCATTTTATCTATTTTATTCCGTTTTATTCCATGATTTTAACGGTTTCCTCCTTTGCATTTCGCTTTGTTAAAAAACGACTTGCTCACAATCAGAGCCGTTCTGTGTCAAAAACGAGCTTAAATGCCAGATTGCACGGTTTTAGTGGAATTGGCAATCACATGTATACATGATTACATGGTTGTAACTGTAACAGTTACTTAGATCTATGGAAAATGAATTTTAATAGGTGGGCCCTCGCAATTACAGCTGAACCAACAACTCTCACATCACGATTTCCGACAACTGGTTAAGCACGAGTGCTGTAATTTATAATGTATAAGGCGTGAGCTAGGAGGAACGGGTACAGGATGTTTATTTCAGTTTACATACTGTGCTACATGGAAGCAATTATTTCTTACTTGTGCAAAATCACCACACTCCAAAAGGAAGTGACGTACAGTGAATGGTGCATCGCAACCAACACATTGTGGATGCTCTTCACCTAATACTAAGTATGAATGAAAGGCTCTGATCAGACTGTGCATACAGGCTGATCTGAGGCTTTGCTGGTCACACATACCACATTGTTGGAAATGTCATGCACTGGCTCACTTTGTTTCAGTCACATTTCTTGAATCGATGTGCAAGGGTTCTCGCCATTAACTGTTTAGCATGTTCTGGTTGGTGTATCCATGGACGCTATAAGAAATTGAACCAATCGAATGACTTGTTATAAAGCTGTTCACGTGATCACGAGTGTTCGTCACTAACAGCACCCAAACGTCTATAAAAGGAAGCAGACACAAGAGCCCTAGCTGTTATGGCTACTGCCTTGAAAGCGACAACATCAAAAACTTGAGCTTGCAAGAGTTAGAAAAAAAACATGAGAGATAGAAATTCGAAATAATAGAGTCTTGTAGCTAAATGCTGAATTAATACACAGATTCTTTTATTCGAATTTGGTTTATTAGAAACCTCAAGATTTGGGATTTTAAAGTGTTTCGAATTTTACCTCTTAAAGCCTCGTTTCGAATGTGAGATTTTGTGCTTCGATTTTTAAGCCTCTTTTCGAATTTGAGATGCTGTGCTCCGAATTTTAAGGCCTCACTTCAAATTTGAGAATGTGCTCCGAATTTTAAGGTTACAATCCTTATCTACTCTGTTGCATTGCGAATTTTGAGTAGATTTTAGACTACCCGTTTTTAAGTTAAATCAGTTTGGTTAAGTGATCAAAATTCGCAAGTTTATGTAAAACAAGAAACAGGACTTACAAGATGTTCATTATTAAAGTTCCCACTTTAACCTTTCATAAACATCTTTGAAAGCTGTCTAGTTCAAGAAATATGTGAGATTTGGTTGATCTTTTTTAAGTTAACTTAAGACCCATTGTACATTAACCTGTTGACTGATCTGATTTGTATGTAAATGTCGATTAAAGTTCACCAGTTTATTTGCCATTGATAGCTTTCTTATTTGAATAAACATATGTGTAGTAAATGCCATTAAATCTTTTTTTTAATTAATGTAACCACTCTACAGAATCAGAGTCTATCAGAATGTTGATTCCTTTGACTCGGCTTTAATAATTAATCCAGACTAGTTTACCTGAAAGAGTTAACTTTAGACAAGGGAGTCGGGATGTTACAGTAGACTATTGTGGCAGGCTAGGAGTCCAGAAGTATAATCAATATTAGGGTTGCTATATTGACATCAAGGATGGTGGGTTAAAAATCTTACTTTTCAACCCAAAATAAGTTGTGGGTATTCAAAAGAACCACCTCGATGTCATTGCGACGGTTCTTTGGAGCACCAACCCTCGCCTTTCTGCACTTGGATTGCATATTGCCAGTCTTATTGTCTCATGGATCCATCCATTAAAAAGATATCTACCACCCTCTTATAAACTCGGTAAATCCATTTTTGAGCCACTAAAATTTCATATTATAGTTTTTCTTGTTTCTTTACAGATGGGTCATCTCTCTCAGTAGTGTAGATGCACGCAATCGCCTGGCTGGACGGTCTTTCCACATTAAAGGGCGGAAGGTCACTCTGAGACGATATGACGACATACTGATTTTAGAATACCGGAAGTGCTCTCGAACAAGACAGCTATTAGACATGGTTAATAAAATCAAGCATCCCGAAAATGAAATTCAGGATGAGGGCAGTTCAAAAGTGTATGATGCTAGGATAAACGTCACCCCTATAAAGGAGTTTGATAAGAGTGGGGATGAAAGCATATAAAACTATACTTATACACTGAAGGACTTTAAAAACGCAAAAAATCGAGATTCATAATATTTACTAGCTTTTAATGTCTCAATTTTATTGAGCTTTGGCAAAAATAAACATCAATATGTCAGCAAAAAGTCTTTCAAATTTTATGTCAAAATAATAAATAATGTTAGAGCAATACTCTATCAAATACCAATACCCTATAATTCTAAAGTTGCAATTTAAAATTTGTCTAGAAATTGGACACGATTTTAAGTTATTGTGATAAAGTATTTTTAGTAAAAATCAGAAACAAATTACCCTTTGAGCCCTACTATTCGTCTGGTACTGACAGTAGCTGGCCGGAACGGATATCGTTTATGTTAATATCGTCAATACACAATCGACGTAAGTTGCCTCTTAACGCCGGTCGCAATTATTGGATGACCAAACCTGCCTCGATCTTTAACTGTCCCAGTAGCCTGGTTACGATCTCTGAGGCGCTGTATAGTTGACAGACGGCAGTTATGACATCTGGCGACGTCAGAAACAAACACGCCAGCTTTTAACATTCCAATTGCGCCAGATCTGTCATGTTTAGCCAAACGTAGCATGAATAATAAAGCAATAAACTAAAGCTTTTGTGTTTTTTATACATGTATACTTACAAGCTACATGTACATATAAAATATTTTGCTTCATTGATTCGAGTGGACGCCACATGAAAAACATAGTAAACCAGCAATGCATATCATAGCTGATGGTAGCCAGTGTCTTTTAAAACACCGTTATGGGGTATAGATGAAATCAGAGTGTGGTTACCATCCGTTTTTATCTGTTAAAAAAGGCTAAAATGTTCTGGATGCAATAAATAATAATTTTCATTTTTTGCGTTTTTAAAGTCCTTCAGTGTATGCACAATGTAGTCCGCAAGCTCACAAAATACACCCTTTTATCAGAAATACTCACATTCAATCCCACTTATTTCACTAAAAAGTAAACTTGACAAATACGTTTGTGGAAAGCCAAAAGGAGGCGTTAAAATATTTGCAATATTACATCGTTACAATCTAATTTGCATACTGTTGCTAGGCAACAGATAAAAAAAGCCAGATGGAACTACTATGTACACGGGGTGGTAACTATGGTTTCAAGGAATGTTTTTTCTGATGTAATTTTAAATGATATATATATATTTGCATTATCTAATTAGCACCACGAAGACATTTTAGAGTTATTATTTTATACTTACACATTGTAAAAAACAGTTTTTTTTAAAAAGAAAACTTCATGAATGCAATACTCTATATAGAGTTGTGGGAGCAAGATATGACTTTTTAGATTTATAATACATGTACTCCAAATTATACTATGAGCCGTGACATGTGATTTCCAACAATGCTGCATTTTGACAAGTGTAGACTCAGACAAGCCTGTGCAGCCTCCTTTTAAGTTGATGTTCTGCCAGTTGCTTAACACGCATTGAATATTCAAGTGACAAGCAAATGCTCTGACCAGACTACACGTATGCACAGGCTGATCTGAGGCTTTGCTGGTCGCACATACCACAGCTCCTATAGACATTTGGACAAACATAGTATTCAAGTAAAATATCTATGAAGTCATTCAAATGTCGATGTCAAAGCAACAAAAATGCACACTTCATGAAAATTACTAACTGTCCAATTCTTGTTTTGAAAAAAAAGTTTAAAAGATAAAAATGATGATTTTTTACGCTTTGGTATTGAAATATAAATCCATATATGGAGAAATCAAATGTGCTCTTCAGATATTAAATGACATGAGATTTAGTAAAACTGGAATGCTTAGAATTTAACATGGTGATTAATTGAGTTAGACAGGGTAAATTTGGCCGTTTATATCTTGTTGCTAGGCAACCATCTACGACTATGACTTAATTGTTCTGACTTTTTTAAGATAGGAGATTTTAATGCTGTATCAAACAGTTTTTATTATTATATACATATAATCATAAATAAATATTTCCTGATTTGCATAGATGCCTATCCAATTTAACTCTACCCCGCATGCCTGGGAATCTGAACCTTTCAAGCCCAGCATCTTTAAAACCACAAAATAAAACTGTATTTTTTGTTACATATAATTTCCATTAAAATGTAAGAATGGCGACAGGTTGTGTCCATTCAATATTTAAAGCACAATTCTTATGACGTCATTGAAATTGACAACTATGTCAGTTGAGTACATTGCAGAATTTTTGTTTCCAAGAATATTCTACTTTTGTATATCGATTTGGACTAAAAACATGCCAAACCTAATATCGGCAAAATATTTAAGACTAATATTGATGATTACAAAATATCTTCATTGGAATATTGTAAAAAGTTTATTTTTCATTTCAAAAAATGGTTGATTTCAAATAAGAATTTTTTGTTATTGGTTTCAGAAGGATGCTTTGTGCTCAAATTAATCCTGTATTACATCATTTTACGGTATAGTGCACATTTCGACAATTGACTGGGTTTTATTCTTAGATGTACATGTACACATGCAAATTCGTGTACCTCCGAATATTGACCTAATAAGTTGACTCGTTTTAATTTTCTTATGTGAGTTACTATCAGTCTCCTACAATACGACTATTCATAATTGCTTCAATCAAAAGTCAGTTCATCTAATATCTTTTTTACCTTTAATACAGCTGTTGTTATGGCTGTATGGGCCAGACAAAACTTCAAGTGGTCCCAAATTTAATTATAGCTGACAGTTGCATAGCCATACATTTAAGGGCCTAGGATATCCAGATCATATAAAAACTTCGCCATATGTTCAGGACATATTGACTTTCAGATGAACATTGAGCAGCCATAAAAACGAATTGCTGAGACTGCTCTTGTCTAAATTGTGAGGTCTCTCATTATGCAGAATCTGCTTGATATGTCAGTGCATTGAGGGTATGGCTGTTTCAGGGAAGTTTCTGGTCGCTCCTTCAAGTTACATATAAATTGCCAAAGCGGTGTATAGAAAAGAAAAAATATTATTATTTGGTACAATTTTCAGGCATGTTGCATTGTTGGTTACAGATATATTACGCCTGAATCAGAACTTTTGGATCATCCCTCGTATTGTCTTGTTTTGTTATACTAATACTCGCATTTTAAGAGAGGTTTCAAAAATTGGAGAATGATATTCGATGGGCCATTAATCTAGCTTCTATGCTGTATCACTCGATTGTTTGTAACCAGATGAGTTTGCCCGCAATTTAGTTCAAGGCAGATGCAACAACGTGTGTTTTGATGTCAACATTGAAATTTAGACACAGAACTGTTTGAAATCTCGCCACTATCAAGAGTTCTTTTTGAAACAAACAGCTTGATCATTTTTAAACATATATCATAATAAGTGTTTTTTACTCCAGTATAAAAACAACACTATACTATGAATGAAATGGATCTAAGATGCAAAAATGCACTAATTATGCAGAAGATTGGCCAGCTATGAAGGAGTGGGATCATTATTGAAATCGAGATTTTTAGATATATCTTTGCCATTTATTAAAATGACGTTCCTTTGTCAAATGCTAAAGTCCCTGCCCTGGGAGATCTTTTACATAAAATATCCATGTTCTGAAAAAAAATAAAATAGTGTTGGCACTTTTTGCCATCGCGTTATCCAAGAAGTGGTTTATTATATAACACCAAAAATATATTATCCTGTAAAATAAACAGTCTGTATGTTCAGCAGGACATTGATGCTGGGTGGGCCATGACATTCCTGTTATACAAAAACACACATCTGGTTTTCCAATGTTTTGGCGGAAATTAAAAATTCAGTGAGAAGGAAGCAAAATCTTCCCTTTAAGAGAAGTCCCCATTGAGAAAAAGAGTGCAACTGCTCATTTTAGAAGTCTCCATTTAATTGGATTAACTATTTCAGCGTTGTGTATACGTTACTGATAGCTCTGAAAAGCCCACTAGCCCTGAGACAGTACATGAGATTGTTTGTACGTTACAGGTTATCTAGCAACAAAAGCTTAGGCAAATCAAGAAAATGCGCAGACTTTTCAAAGTCTATGCTGCTAGCAAACTAAAATACAGACACATATTAACCCCACACCAAATTTTAGGCCCCAAGATCCACCAGTGTTTGCGTACATAGGAAACCCCAGAACGTATGCAACAAGTACCAAATTTGAAATTTACAAATGTCAATGATTTCCTGTTATTGAACGTTGCAATACAGTATTGTTAAAGCCAAGAGCAATAATTTTAGGATACATGCCAAAACAGTGCCTAAAACTTTGTGATCAACTTGATCCATTTCCTTCAAAGTACGATCCCTCCCCCTCATAATTCGACCACTCTATGCATAGCTAGTCCCCCGCCTTCATAGTACATGTATATCGTTCTTTCTTTTATTAAAGGCAAATCAACTACATTGTCTGGTGACACATATTTATTACAAGTCATAACAAAGACATTGAAAATAATAAAGAAATTATAAAAAGTTGATAAACGGTTTTACGAGGTAAAGTATGTTTATGCTGAAAATTTACAATACGACCTGACCTGAAAATACACACACTGTATACACGTCAACACTGATTTTAAATCACAGCAAATGCGTCAAACAGATTGGCTGCAGGTATTTGATCTTTAGTCAATGGCCCATCGAATAGTATTCATCGATTTTTGAATTAACCCTTAAAATGCGAGTAAACAGGTTAATGTGAAAATGTTGAAAACAATGACCTCTGAAAAATAGGCATATATTGGAGAAAAACGTTCATTTGGCCATACTAAATATCTCGTTTTGTATTATAACATGGATAGCAAAGAAATGGATACTGACTTGGATGTAGCTCTTCCCTTGGCAGTTCAGTTATTAGAGCCAAAACGTTACTATAAGTTCAAAATAATTTGAATAAAATAATTTAGATAGGCCAAGAACGTAATGTTGAGTACGTAGCGTTGAGTTACCCAATCCAAATTACAGAAATTTTTGTAGGACCCTCGCAAGAAGCCTCGTGGTTCTAACCATTATGTCGTTGTTGGAAGAATTCAGGAATAGAGAAGTAAATGTAATAAATTTACGCAGGCTTAGGAGATCTTAATGGTTCAGGGAATGATAAGATCTTTCGGACAGAAAAGAAGTGAAAATTATGTAAAAAAAACATGATCAAATGTGAACATTAAATATGCAAGAACCAACAAGTAAATTGCCACTTCGCATCAGTGGTCTTAGAGGCACACAAGCAATCAAATCAGTGGACACAGACTGTTGTTTTTCGTATTTATACTTGGAAATATCCAGCATTACAGATGACATTGTGGAAAAGATGGGTTTCCAGTGATGAGAGTTCCTAGAAGCTATCTTAAATTCGTATGGCTTTTTTCTCAAGCCAAGGCCTTTACTGTAAGTAAATGACAATTTTTTCTGTTTTGTATTTAGTTACATATGTAAGACACTACAAGAAAATTGCTAATTCGCATCGGTCGTCTTAGAGGAATGCACACAAGCAATCAAATTAGTGGACACAGACTGTTGTATTTTGGATTTATAATTGGAAATATCCAGCATTACAGATGACATTGTGGAAAAAGATGGGTTTCCAGTGACAAGAGTTCCTAGAAGCTATCTGAAATTCGTAGGGCATTTTTTCTCAAGCCAAGGCCTCTGCTGTAAGTAAATGACGATTTTTTTCTGTTTTGTATCTTATTACATATGAAAGACCCTACAAGATAATTGCTACTTTGCATCGGACGTCTTAGAGGCATGCACACAAGTAATCAAATCAGTGGACACAGACTGTTGTATTTCGGATTTATACTTGGAAATATCAAGCATTACAGATGACACTGTGGGAAAAGATAGGTTTCCAGTGATGAGAGTTCCTAGAAGCTATCTTAAATTCGTAGGTTTTTTTCTCAAGCCAAGGCATATGCTGTAAGTAAATGACGATTTTTTTTCTGTTTTGTATTTAGTTACATACATATGAAAGACCCTACAAGAAAATTGCTACTTTGCATCGGGCGTCTTAGAGGCATGCACACAAGCAATCCAATCAGTGGATACAGACTGTTGTATTTTGGATTTATAATTGGAAATATCCAGCATTACAGATGACATTGTGGAAAAAGATGGGTTTGGTACCAGTAAAATGCATTTAAGCCCCCGGTGGCTTACGCTGCTGTCCGTTCTAAGGCGGTGGTTCTGTTGTTGTTGACTTTTTGTTTATTATTACACCCATTTTGGGAGTCTGTAATTGTTCTATGTTTTGTTGTACGTTACTTTATGTCCATTCTAGTATTGCAATCATCTTGATGGGGAAGAGAGAGCTGGTTGCTTTGCTTAATGTGTCTTCCTGGTGTCTCGTGATGGTTGCGCGGCTCTTCCTCGCGGTGCCACGGGGTTGTCTGCGGTTTGTGATTGTGGTATTTCCTGATCATACTCACTATTTTTTCCAGTGTTGAAAATTACTAGACGTTATCTAAAATTCGTATGGCTTTTTATCTCAAGCCAAGGCCTTTGCTGTAAGTAAATGACGATTTTTTTCCTGTTTTGTATCTAATTACATATGTAAGACCCTACAAGAAAATTGCTACTTTGCATCGGTCGTCTTAGAGCATGCACACAAGCAATCCAATCAGTGGACACAGACTGTTGTATTTCAGATTTATAATTAGAAATATCCAGCATTACAGATGACATTGTGGAAAAAGATGGGTTTCCAGTGATGAGAGTTCCTAGAAGCTATCTGAAATTTGTAGGGCTTTTTTTCAAGACAAGGCCTCTGCTGTAAGTAAATGACGATTTTTTTCTGTTTTGTATTAAGTTACATATGTAAGACCCTAGAAGAAAATTGCTACTTTGCATCGGTCGTCTTAGAGGCATGCACACAAGCAATCCAATCAGTGGACACAGACTGTTGTATTTCGGATTTATAATTGGAAATATCAAGCATTACAGATGACACTGTGGGAAAAGATGGGTTTCCAGTGATGAGAGTTCCTAGAAGCTATCTTAAATTCGTAGGGCTTTTTTCTCAAGCAAAGGCCTTTGCTGTAAGTTTCTGTTTTGCATTTAGTTAAATAGATCTAGATAAAACACACACACACACACGCGCAATGCATATGTTCTAATCATGCTAATAGATCTATGTCAAATGCACTTACAATGCTCGCTTATAAAACCGTAGATGAGCTGTGCACAAAAGTATCCCTTTTCATTTACATTATGCATTGGATATACTCAGTTCAAAATGTGAAAATCTAACTATCCACTGGAACGAAAAAATCAAAACAACTTTTTATCTGCCAGAATGATTTATATTACATATATATATTTTTAAGAAGGCACAATGCTTGGGACCTTAACGTTGTTAAAAGGCAAAGTTAAGGACAAAACTACCCTTATCAGCCTTCAAATTAAAAAGGAGACTAAAGTTTATAAAATTGTAAAGTTTCCACATTATTTATTAAGATCTATTTATTAGCAACATAAAAAGTAGACTAAAGTTTATAAAATAGTAAAGTTTTCACATAATTTATTAAGATCTATTTATTAGCTTTATTATTATTGATTTTTTCCTACGTCAACAAGAGTTACAACAGCGCGCTTCTTTTTATGCCCCCAAAGGAACTTTGGGAGGCATATAATAATCGCACTGTCCGTCCGTCTGTCTGTCCCGCTTCGTGTCCGGTGCATATCTTCTATATTCTTTGAGGTAGGAATTACAAATTTGGTGTGTGGATGCATCTTGGGATGAGGGAGTATCGCGTACCACTTTCGGGTCACTGTGACCTTAACCTTGACCTCTGACCTAGTTTTTAGAATAATCGTGTCCGGAGCATATCTCGAATAATATTTGAGGTAGGAATCTCAAATATCGTGAGTGGATGCATCTTGGGATGACAAAGTGTCGCGTACCATAATTGGGTCACTGTGACCTTGAACTTAAGTCTCGCGTACCACAATTGGGTCACTGTGACCTTGAACTTGACCTAGTTTCTAGAAATTGCATTGAGTCTGGTGCATATCTCCTATATTCTATGAGATAGGAATTCCAAATTTGGTGTGTAAATACAGCTTGGGATGGCAGAGTGTTACATACCATTTTCGGGCCACTGTGACCTTAACCTCTGACCTAGTTATTAGAATCATCCTGTGCGGAGCATCTCTCTTATAATATTTGAGCTAGGAATCTCAAATGTGGTGTGATGATGCATCTTGAGATGACAAAGTGTCGCATTCCATAATTGGTCACTGTGACCTTGAACTTGATCTATGACCTAGTTTTAAGAATAATCGTGTCCGGAGCATATCTCTTTTATTATTTGAGGTAGGAATCTCAAATTTGGTGTGTGAATGCATCTTGGGATGGGGAAGTGTCGCGTACCATAATTGGTTCACTTTGACCTTGAACTTGACCTAATTTCTAGAAATTGCATTGAGTCTGGTGCATATCTCCTATATTATTTTAGATAGGAAATCCAAATTTGGTGTCTAAATGCATCTTGAGATGACATAGTGTCACACATACCATTTTCGGTCACTGTGACCTTGACCTCTGACCTAGTTTTAAGATTTTTTGTGTTCGGAGCATATCTCTTATATCCTTTGAGGTAGGAATTCCAAATTTGGTGTGTATATGCATCTTGGGATGGTGAGGTCTCACATATTTTTTCGGCCCACTGTGACCTTGACCTCTGACCTAGTTTTAATAATAATTTTGTCAGGAGCATATCTCTTATATTATTTTAGAAGGGAATCCCAAATTTGGTGTGTGAATGCATCTTGGGATGGTAACTGTGATCTTGACCCATGACCTAGTTTCTAGAATAATCGTGTCTGGAGCATATCTCCTATATTATTTGATGTAGGAATCCCAAATTTGGTGTGTTGATTCCTCTTGGGATGGCGGAGTGGTGCATACCATTTTGGGTCACTTTGACCTTGACATTGACTTCTGGCCTCATTTCTAGGTTTATCGTGTCTGGAGCATATCTCCTATATTACAGCTAACTTTCCTCAAATGTGTCTTATGCTTGACCAATTCCTTTTGGGGCATTCGTCACGTGACTGTGACATTTCTTGTTAAAACTTCGTTCTATGGAACGCCATAGACTTCTTTTGTTATTCGTTTTCCTTTTGTCTTGTGGATAACACATGTTATATTGTCCATGTTAAAAATGGATGTCTTGTCTGTTTGCAATGTAATGCACAACGCACGATTTGGGCCCTTAAATTTATTAATGACATTACGAGTTATTAACGTCAAAAGTGAGGATAATTTTACGCGATTTAATTACGTTTCAATCCATGACGCTAACATCAGATTCTGGGCTGTGGCCGTTTTTATCGGAACTGATATATCCTTTAGACCCTCTTGCAAACTATCTACAATGAATCAACGCTTTCCAAGAAATCCTTGATATTAAATAATAATTAAGGCAATAGTTACATAAAATAAAAATACTTTTTACGGGTGTCGTAATTTCAATGTTTGTGGCCGAGTTCTTTGGCTATAACCAGTACTGGCCAGATGTGTTAATGGTTTTTATGTCCAGGAGCACCCACCCAGTAAGCACATTAAATCGGGCCACTATCGGTCTGCTAGCGAAAAATCATCCGAATGGCGGGCCGATAGTGGCCCGAGATTGGATCATGGCTGGGCAAAGGCACAGCCGGCAGTGGTTCTTACAGTCCAACTCAGCCAACTCATCGAACTTACAGTACAACTTATCCAACTCATCGAACTCATTCTCAACTTATCCAACTCATCCAAATTACAGTCCAACTTAGCCAACTCATCGAACTTACAGTCCAACTTATCCAACTTATCGAACTTACAGTACAACTTACCCAACTTATCGAACTCATCCTCAACTTTGCCAACTCATCGAACTTACAGTACAACTTAGCCAACTCATCCAACTTACAGTCCAACTTATCCAACTCATCGAACTCATACTCAACTTATCCAACTCATCGAACGTACATTCCAACTTAGCCAACTCATCGAACTTACATTCCAACTTAGCCAACTCATCGAACTTACAGTACAACTTACCCAACTCATTCTCAACTTAGCCAACTCATCGAACTTACAGTACAACTTATCCAACACATCCAACTTACAGTACAACTTATTCAACTCATCGAACTAATCCTCAAATTATCCAACTCATCCAACTTACAGTACAACTTATTCAACTCATCCAATCATCCTCAACTTATCCAACTCATCGAACTTACAGTACAACTTATCCAACTCATCAAACTTAAAGTAAACTTAACCAACTTATCCAACTTACAGTCCAACTTATCCAACTCATCCTCAACTTATCCAACTCATCCAACTTACCGTCCAACTTATCCAACTTATCGAACTCATCCTTAACTTATCCAACTCATCGAACTTACATTCCAACTTAGCCAACTCATCGAACTTACAGTACAACTTAGCAAACTCATCCAACTTAGAGTCAAACTTACCCAACTCATCGAACTCATCCTTAACTTAGCCAACTCATCGAACTTACAGTACAACTTAGGCAACACATCCAACTTACAGTCCAACTTATCCAACTCATCGAACTCATCCTCAACTTATCCAACTCATCGAACTTACATTCCAACTAAGCCAACTCATCGAACTTACAGTCCAACTCAGCCAACTCATCCAACTTAGAGTACAACTTACCCAACTCATCAAACTCATCCTTAACTTAGCCAACTCATCGAACTTACAGTACAACTTAGGCAACTCATCCAACTTACAGTCCAACTTATCCAACTCATCGAACTCATTCTCAACTTATCCAACTTACAGTCCAACTTAGCCAACTCATCAAACTTACATTCCAACTTATCCAACTCATCCAACTTACTGTCCAACTTATCCAACTCATCGAACTCATCCTTAACTTATCCAACTCATCGAACTTACATTCCAACTTATCCAACTCATCGAACTTACAGTACAACCTATCCAACACATCCAACTTATAGCTCAACTTATCCAACTCATCCTCAACTTATCCAACTCATCCAACTTACCGTCCAACTTATCCAACTCATTGAACTCATCCTCAACTTATCCAACTCATCGAACTTACATTCCAACTTAGCCAACTCATCGAACTTACATTCCAACTTATCTAACTCATCGAACTTATAGTCCAACTTATCCAACTCATCCTCAACTTAGCCAACTCATCGAACTTACAGTACAACTTACCCAACTTATCGAACTCATCCTCAACTTATCCAACTCATCCACCTTACCAACCAACTTATCCAACTCATCCTCAACTTATCCAACTCATCGAACTCATCCTCAACATAGCCAACTCATCCAACTTAATGTCAAATTCAGCCAACTCATTGAACTTACAGTACAACTTATCCAACTCATCGAACTCATTCTCAACTTATCCAACTCATCGAACGTACTGTCCAACTTATCAAACTCATCGAACTTACACTACAACTTACCCAACTTATCGAACTCATCAGCAACTTAGCCAACTCATCAAACTTACAGTACAACCTAGCCAACTCATCCAACTTACAGAACAACTTACCCAACTCATCGAACTCATCCTCAACTTAGCCAACTCATCGAACTTACAGTACAACTTAGCCAACTCATCCAACTTATAGTACAACTTTTCCAACTCATCAAACTCATCCTCAACTTATCCAACTCATCCAACTTACCGTCCAACTTATCCAACTCATCGAACTCATCCTCAACTTAGCCAACTCATCGAACTTACAGTACAACCTAGCCAACTCATCCAACTTATAGTACATCTTATCCAACTTATCAAACTCATCCTCAACTTATCCAACTCATCCAACTTACCGTCCAACTTATCCAACTCATCCTCAACTTATCCAACTCATCGAACTTACATTCCAACTTAGCCAATACATCGAACTTTTATTCCAACTTATCTAACTCATCAAACTTACAGTCCAACTTATCAAACTCATCCTCAACTTAGCCAACTCATCGAACTTACAGTACAACTTACCCAACTTATCAAACTCATCCTCAACTTAGCCAACTCATCGAACTTAAAGTACAACTTAACCAACTCATCCAACTTACAGTACAACTTATCTAACTCATCGAACTCATCCTCAACTTATCCAACTGATGCAACTTACCGACCAACTTATCCAACTCATCCTCAACTTATCCAACTCATCGAACTCATCCTCAACATAGCCAATTCATCCAACTTATTGTCAAATTCAGCCAACTCATCGAACTTACAGTACAACTTATCCAACTCATCGAACTCATTCTCAACTTATCCAACTCACCCAACTTACAGTCCAACTTAGCCAACTCATCGAACGTACAGTCCAACTTATCCAACTCATCCTTAACTTATCCAACTCATCGAACTTTTAGTACAACTTATCCAACTCATCCTTAACTTATCCAACTCATCAAACTTACATTCCAACTTAGCCAACTCATAGAACTTACAGTAAAACTTAGCCAACTCATCCAACTTACATTACAACTTACTAACTCATCGAACTAATCCTAAACTTAGCCAACTCATCGAACTTACAGTACAACTTAGCCAACTCATCCAACTTACAGTCCAACTTATCCAACTCATCGAACTCATTCTCAACTTATCCAACCCATCGAACTTACATTCCAACTTAGCCAACTCATCGAACTTACATTCCAACTTATCTAACTCATCGAACTTACAGTACAACTTTCCCAACTTATCGAACTCATCCTCAACTTAGCCAACTCATCGAACTTACAGTACAACTTAGCCAACTCATCGAACTTACAGTACAACTTATCGAACTCATCCAACTTACAGTACAACTTATCCAACTCATCGAACTCATCCTCAACTTAGCCAACTCATCGAACTTACAGTACAACTTAGCCAACTCATCCAACTTACATTCCAACTTATCCAACTCATCGAACTTACAGTTAAACTTAGCCAACTCATCCAACTTACAGTACAACTTACCCAACTCATCCTCAACTTCGCCAACTCATCGAACTTACATTACAACTTATCCAACTCATCGAACTCATTTTCAACTTATCCAACTCATCCAACTTACAGTCCAACTTAGCCAACTCATCCAACTTACCGTCCAACTTATCCAACTCATCCTCAACTTATCCAACTCATCGAACTTACAGTCCAACTTGTCCAACTCATCCAACTTACCGTCCAACTTATCCAACTCATCCTCAACTTATCCAACTCATCGAACTTACATTCCAACTTAGCCAACTCATCGAAATTACAGTACAACTTATCCAACTCATCCAACTTACAGTACAACTTAGCCAACTCATCCAACTTACAGTACAACTTACCCAACTCATCGAACTCATCATCAACTTAGCCAACTCATCGAACTTACAGTACAACTTATCCAACTAATCGAATTCATTCTCAACTTATCTAACTTATAGAACTTACATTCAAACTTAGCCAACTCATGGAACTTACAGTACATTTTATCCAACTCATCGATCTCATCCTCAACTTATCCAACTTACCGCTCAACTTATCCAACTCATCTTCAACTTATCCAACTCATCGAACTCATCCTCAACTTAGCCAACTCATCGAACTTACAGTACAACTTACCCAACTTATCGAACTCATCCTCAACTTATCCAACTCATCCACCTTACCAACCAACTTATCCAACTCATCCTCAACTTATCCAACTCATCCTCAACATAGCCAACTCATCCAACTTAATGTCAAATTCAGCCAACTCATCGAACTTACAGTACAACTTATCCAACTCATCGAACTCATTCTCAACTTATCCAACTTAGCCAACTCATCGAACGTACAGTCCAACTTATCAAACTCATCGAACTTACAGTACAACTTACCCAACTTATCGAACTCATCAGCAACTTAGCCAACTCATCAAACTTACAGTACAACTTAGCCAACTCATCCAACTTACAGAACAACTTACCCAACTCATCGAACTCATCCTCAACTTAGCCAACTCATCGAACTTACAGTACAACTTAGCCAACTCATCCAACTTATAGTACAACTTTTCCAACTCATCAAACTCATCCTCAACTTATCCAACTCATCCAACTTACCGTCCAACTTATCCAACTCATCGAACTCATCCTCAACTTAGCCAACTCATCGAACTTACAGTACAACCTAGCCAACTCATCCAACTTATAGTACATCTTATCCAACTTATCAAACTCATCCTCAACTTATCCAACTCATCCAACTTACCGTCCAACTTATCCAACTCATCCTCAACTTATCCAACTCATCGAACTTACATTCCAACTTAGCCAATACATCGAACTTTTATTCCAACTTATCTAACTCATCAAACTTACAGTCCAACTTATCAAACTCATCCTCAACTTAGCCAACTCATCGAACTTACAGTACAACTTACCCAACTTATCAAACTCATCCTCAACTTAGCCAACTCATCGAACTTAAAGTACAACTTAACCAACTCATCCAACTTACAGTACAACTTATCCAACTCATCGAACTCATCCTCAACTTATCCAACTGATGCAACTTACCGACCAACTTATCCAACTCATCCTCAACTTATCCAACTCATCCTCAACATAGCCAATTCATCCAACTTATTGTCAAATTCAGCCAACTCATCGAACTTACAGTACAACTTATCCAACTCATCGAACTCATTCTCAACTTATCCAACTCACCCAACTTACAGTCCAACTTAGCCAACTCATCGAACGTACAGTCCAACTTATCCAACTCATCCTTAACTTATCCAACTCATCGAACTTTTAGTACAACTTATCCAACTCATCGAACTCATCCTTAACTTATCCAACTCATCAAACTTACATTCCAACTTAGCCAACTCATAGAACTTACAGTAAAACTTAGCCAACTCATCCAACTTACATTACAACTTACTAACTCATCGAACTAATCCTAAACTTAGCCAACTCATCGAACTTACAGTACAACTTAGCCAACTCATCCAACTTACAGTCCAACTTATCCAACTCATCGAACTCATTCTCAACTTATCCAACTCATCGAACTTACATTCCAACTTAGCCAACTCATCGAACTTACATTCCAACTTATCTAACTCATCGAACTTACAGTACAACTTTCCCAACTTATCGAACTCATCCTCAACTTAGCCAACTCATCGAACTTACAGTACAACTTAGCCAACTCATCGAACTTACAGTACAACTTATCGAACTCATCCAACTTACAGTACAACTTATCCAACTCATCGAACTCATCCTCAACTTAGCCAACTCATCGAACTTACAGTACAACTTAGCCAACTCATCCAACTTACATTCCAACTTATCCAACTCATCGAACTTACAGTTAAACTTAGCCAACTCATCCAACTTACAGTACAACTTACCCAACTCATCAAACTCATCCTCAACTTCGCCAACTCATCGAACTTACATTACAACTTATCCAACTCATCGAACTCATTCTCAACTTATCCAACTCATCCAACTTACAGTCCAACTAGTCAACTCATCCAACTTACCGTCCAACTTATCCAACTCATCGAACTCATCCTCAACTTATCCAACTCATCGAACTTACAGTCCAACTTGTCCAACTCATCCAACTTACCGTCCAACTTATCCAACTCATCCTCAACTTATCCAACTCATCGAACTTACATTCCAACTTAGCCAACTCATCGAAATTACAGTACAACTTATCCAACTCATCCAACTTACAGTACAACTTAGCCAACTCATCCAACTTACAGTACAACTTACCCAACTCATCGAACTCATCATCAACTTAGCCAACTCATCGAACTTACAGTACAACTTATCCAACTAATCGAATTCATTCTCAATTTATCTAATTTATAGAACTTACATTCAAACTTAGCCAACTCATGGAACTTACAGTACATTTTATCCAACTCATCGATCTCATCCTCAACTTATCCAACTCATCCAACTTACCGCCCAACTTATCCAACTCATCTTCAACTTATCCAACTCATCGAACTCATCCTCAACTTAGCCAACTTATTTAACTTACAGTACAACTTATCCAACTCATCGAACTTACAGTACAACTTATCCAACTTACAGTACAACTTAACCAACTCATCGAACTCATCCTCAACTTAGCCAAATCATCCAACTTACAGTACAACTTATCCAACTCATCGAACTCATTCTCAACTTATCTAACTTATCGAACTTACATTCAAACTTAGCCAACTCATCGAACTTACAGTACAACTTATCCAACTCATCGATCTCATCCTCAACTTATCCAACTCATCCAACTTACCGCCCAACTTATCCAACTCATCGAACTCATCTTCAACTTATCCAACTCATCCAACTTACAGTACAACTTATCCAATTCATCGAACTCATCCTCAACTTAGCCAACTTATCGAACTTACAGTACAACTTAGCCAACTCATCGAACTTACAGTACAACTTACCCAACTCATCGAACTTACAGTACAACTTACCCAACTTATCGAACTCATCCTCAATTTAGCCAACTCATCGAACATACAGTATAACTTACCGAACTTAGCTCAGCCATTGAAGCATCTGGACACATATCACCAACTCATCCTAACATATGCGCAGCTATTATAACTTACCGAACTTAGCTCAGCCATTGAAGCATCTGGATACATATCATTGTTTAAAGACCCAACTTACCGAACTCATCGTCTATAATGGACAGCTATGGCAACTTACTCAACTTAGAACTTAGAATATAGGGACCTATCACATGTATGTTTGTTATAGTTATATATATATATATATATATATATATATATATATATATTATAAATATACTGACCGCTGACTTACAGTTCAACTTATCCAACTCAACTTAGGTAAGTTAAGTAGCATAAGTTGTAAGCTGAGCTGGATGAGTTGAGTAACCTGAGCTCGGTGGCATGGTTAATTTCACTCCAAAAAAGGGTGAAAAATGCTTATTTTGCTCAGCTTGATGAGTTGAGTAAGCTGAGCTGAGTTGAAAGATCATGCATATCTTATAGCAGGGTAGGAGGGAGGATAGGCGCACGGAGTATCAATATATATGTAGGCTACATGCTGGCGAATTTCGGTACCGGGAGTATGAAGTATAAGCCCAAATTATTAACGACGTCAAGTTACGTCACAAGTGTTTGTTTTTGTTTGATTTGATTCTTTACGTCCCATCAACATATTTCAGTTATGTTATAACTGAAGGGGTCTTCATGGGTTGAACCAGTACTTAGCTAGGATTAATGTGTCTTGCTCAAGGATACAACGCAGTGACGCTGTGATGAGGCTGGAACCCGTGGCCCCTCGGTCTCGAGTCAAGTACTCCCAAAGTCATAAGTGTGTACCAATATTTGTTGACGTATACAACTTTAAACAGCTCTAGAATTGTCAATTTTGGAGGTACAACCACCATATTTTTGCAAATTGTTTGGAATAAGTAATTAAGGACCCAATCATCTTAATGGATGCTTGCTTTTTTTCATTCAACGTTTGCCGATTAGTTGATGATACAAGGAGATCTTTCCATTATTTTGACGTAACGTCGCTAAATTGTGACGTCAGATCAAAGGGTACTGCTATACAAAACCGAGTTTCAGGACTGACGTGTATAATTTCCGAACGAAAAGTACACAAATCAATAATTTGAACATATACCTATTGAAAAATGTCAAAAATTTAAAATGTGAAAATCTACCCATAAGGGCCTTTTTCCTGCGTTGCGCATCATGTAGTGTTGTTGAAAAGCTATAATGCCTAGTCTTTAAGAAGCGTTATTCTCTCAACAAAGACATGTTATCTTGTCAAACTGCAGTGTTATTGTGTTAAAAAGCTTTGTTATCCCGTCTATGCGTAGTGTTGGTGTTTCAAAAAGACATTTATTTTGTCACATTTCTGTAAACACAGCACATTTGCTCCGTTATCCCCTGTCGTGGGCAGGGGCTGGGGCGTGGATACAATTGACTGGTGCATAATGTTATAATATATGTATCTAATGGCTTACACAATGATGTACCCATTACATGATTTATTGATAAATCAGGAGCTTATAATTCTATATTTATGGCAAGCTACTGGGATGAATTGAATCAAGAAAATGATCACTTAATCTTTGTCTCTTTGAAAATGATAATCTTATTCTTTACTTTGTTCCTATTTCATTGTTGATAATTATGGTAAATATCATTTTTGTATATTCTCATTGATAAAAATTGCGTATGATAAGAGTGGGGTGATAAAATGTGATTTTACCCAATATGCAATAACTTTCCTTCAATCAGCCATACACATGTAATACCAAAAGGTATCAACTTGATGAGGAGAGGTGCAGTGGGCAAGAACCATAACTCCATTTTGCATTATCAGGAGTTATTGCCCTTGTTTTTTATATTTTGTTAAATTAGCAGAACACAAGGTATCAACTTGAAACTTCATTAGTAGATAGATCTCAATAAGTAGAGGTACAGTGTACAAGAACCATTACTCTTTTGCATTATATAGGAGTTATTATCTTTTGCTATACTTAAATATAGTCCGGAACATAACATTAAAATTATTAGAGACATCACCTTGCAGCCCTATAGAAACAAATACTTATTTCGGGGAGAATCAATCTGTTTTACCAATCCCCTTGTCTCGAAATCCATTCATATCTGCACGGCTCAAGCATCTTATTAATTATATAGAATGTAGCATAGCGGTCTTCAGTATTTGAAAATCTTACCAATATAGCGATAAAAAATCTAGTTTTTTTATTATTCATATACAGATCTATATGCTTATTTAAAATCAAGCAAACTGTATCCGGCTAATAAGTATTTGTCCTAAAATTGCATCTACTTTATATATCCACTGCATATGTTCAAGTACATATAAACTTATACACAGGTCGTCCTGGTATAGCGGATACACTACTTGCCTTGTAAACCAGGGGTTACTGGTTCGATCCCTGGTTTCGCATGTCTGTCGGATGAGACTTAGCTGTGGCCCCATCTCCATATGACCTTAGCTATGGTGGGATGTAAAACACAAATACAACAATAACATCAAAACTTATTCTACTATCCCACAAGCAGTTTATGACAGTGACGTTAGGTATAATATCCCAAAATCAAGTTCTCGATTAATAGGCTGAATCTGGTTCCATACTTTTTTCAAAGCCGGATATATCTGGGTTAACACAAGATCTATTCTAATGCACTTGCGTTTGTATCGCGACGTCTGATTGGATAACGTCAAAGATTTGCGACAGTATATCCTGCAATATACTGTCGAAAATAGTTTGACGTCATCAATTACGTCGCCTTTCGTTGGATGACGTGCGGCTTTATGCGGCTCGCAAGGGTCTAATTTGAGACAAAACTGCAGGAGTGCATTAGAATGGGGATAACCATATTCAAAATTTTCATTTTGGGAGGTATATCGTCGGATATACGTTCGGAAATCACGTTTTACGGCTCCGCTCGCGCGTCGCTGTAAAACTAAATTTCCAACCGTATATCCGAAGATATACCTCCCCAAATGAAAATTTTGAATACAGTTATCCCCTAAATGATGATAATTTATATTCACAATATATTTGACATCACAGTCAGAATCTCCTTGTGTAACAGTGTCATAAAAACAATCAATATTTACTATGATCGGATTGCTTGGATCTGTCTGGACCTGAACTGTTTGAATTGAGATTATCATAGTGCATCGGCGATGTAGAACAGGATTCGCTTCACAAAATCACTATATATATGCTGCTTAAACTTTTAAGCAAGAATATTGTGGAAAGCGGCAAAACTTACATTTGTTCAGGATTAGTTAATGTTCAAAATTTAATTCTATTATAGTACTGGTGGTCATTTTGTTCAGCTGAAATACTCATTCGTGCGTTTTATTGTAGAGGGCATTCATAATACATGTATGATTAACACGTTTGTGATTCAGCAGAGCATAAACAGCTAAGTGTGATTTACGAGGAAGATTTCTGTTAATCATTTTTAAATGTCTTGGGGGTATACTGACGGCCTTGCTCCCAGCCAAACTGTTCTATTTGCCCATCATAATAATATTTAACCATGGGGTGATCTGTGATTGGTGATTTTGACATATCCTTGTTATCATCATTTGCTTTTAGTGTGGCCTACACATAGAGATGCTAACTGTGCTAGCGTCGATGTCGTCCGCTGCACACTTTTGGTTTTAGATTAGTAACTTTTAAAAATACAAGTATAGTTTGAATTTGGAGGTCATTCACATAAATTTTGACTGAGTTATGACACTTTTATGACTTAATTTAAGGCTAATGCAAATAGTGTAGGGGCCAAACTGAGATATATGGGCTATTTTGCGAGTTTGTTGCACCCCCTAGGAAGAAAAAGTTGGTTACTATTTTCAGTCAGGGGCATGTCTGGGGGCCTTAGAAACCCATGTTTTACTAAGTTTTCTGTGGTCAATTTTCTGTAAATGGTCTGTACCAACGTTACCCCACAAACATTGAAAATAGCAGTACACAAAATACAAGACTAATAATATATTTTATAATAGTATCAATAAATTTATTTGAGGTTTAAATGTTTGATCTAGTCATAAACATTAATTGCAGACATCAATGCGGTGTTTTACCGCTCATCAGCGTTACGTATGTTACATTTTATACGAAATTGCGGTAATGACTTTATACATTGCATGTAAGAATGAACCATGTTCCCCAGTCACAGGAAGAGAAAACTTGGTTACTATTTTTAATCTGGGACATGTCTTGGGACTATATAAACCCATGTTTTAGTATGTTTTTATACATCTGTAGTATGTATTTCTGTTTGTCAGAGTTACTTACGATACATTTTTATGAAATTGCAGATAATAACTGTATAGATAGCATATTATAATAAACCATGTTCCCAACCTTAAACGTGCGATAAAGATTCCTATACTAATGATGAATTTCCATTTTTCCATATTTGAATCTATTTATAATTTGTAATTGGAGATAATTTGTAGTAAGATAATTTTTTAAAATATGCTTATAAGCTTATCATTTCTACTGGTATACAGATTTTATATTTCAACCATATACATTGCATTGGAATTGACAGTGTCTTCTTGCATCTCTGTCACAATGAAATGAAATAACAGCATTAAAAACAAGTTTTACTACCATGGGCATTCAATTTCTGTCAATATACAAATAAGGTAAAGTAAGTAACAACAATGGAGATTTGCGTAAATGGATATGCTAAATATTGTGGAGAGTAGACTCATATTTTTACCTAAGCCTGACGACAGGCAGAGTCTACTCTCCACACATTTTAATAACTTCAATAAAAACATTTAAATAGAAAAGCAATATTTCCTGCATCTGGCGGCAAAGCATGAGGATAGTGTGGGTGTCTTCCAGAGCAGAGGCTTTCTGTCGACTTGCTCCTTTTTTGCCAGTAGAAGTATCTTATTATGCCTGAAAAAACTATGTTTGCTGTAAAGAGAGAATGACCATGAAATATCACAATCACAGACTGTAGATCAAACAAAGGTGCCTTGAGGAAGAAACACAGAACATTTTAGATCTTGGCTGCATTTTGTTATATCTAAAATTCCTCTATCGTTTTTAAAAATTACAAATATGATTCAATCAAAGTACTTATCAGTATAGAAATAGCATGGTTTACCAAAATGTACCTGATGCTTTTTAGATCTAGCACTTACTTTTTTCTTGTATGCTTAATACATTAATTTTCACTGTTGCCAATTACATTTTGGAAAAAAAAAATCAATGTATCCCTAGGCATGTCACAATTGCAATCGTCTATTCTCTTGGTGAACACGACTTCATTATATCATATTGTAAAATGCTCATTATCTTATTATATTATACTGCAATTTCGAAAGAAATTATTTTTATCGTTAACCAAATAAGTTTGAGGTAATTTAAAGCAACCTGGGCGATATGCATAGACTTAAACGCATATTACGTGGTAACATTAATTACAAAGCTATTTCATGTTAACATTAATTGCACATGTTTTGTCTGTTAGTAAAGTAAAGTAAACTTTACTTTAAAGTCCATTTTGAGGGGTTATTCTAAAGCTTTAATCATAAACATGACTCACTGTAATTCAACAACATTGTGTGAATTTCTGAAACTCACAGATTAAATTGTCGAATGAGTGTCTGTTGAAAAAGTAGTGCCACGACTCACGCGCAGCTGTAAGCTTTCTTACATTTATCACAAGGAAGTTCTTTTTTTCTATCTTTTTTTGCACCTTTTGGTCGTGTTGGGCTATTTGTAACACTGATACATTTTCACATATGAGGAGTAAGAGACTTACGATCAGTTTGTTGGTTAATCAGCCTTATTGTATGCAAAACCATCAAAAATTGTGAGTAAAACTGCAAACAACAGCTTTTTAACATATTTTATTCATAAATTGACTCGTTATTGCACCCATATCCATGTATATATTTGTTAATACTAACATTGTTTGAGGGCTGTCTCTGGTTAAAGGAAAGTATTTCAGTTTTATTTTAAGTGTAATGCCATATCAAGAATACAAATTATGAATATGTTACAAATTACAAGTGCAAGCTAATCTCGTACATTGCACTGGTTTATGCATGTAGTAGATAACTTTAATGTAAAGACCAACCTAATATGCAACGAATCACCGTTTCAGCTAACTAATATGGTTAAAACACTGATGCATTTTTATATGCAAGGACAGGCGAGTTTCCCACCTTAGGGATTTTTCTACATCAAACAAATCAGACATTAAACCATTTATTATGTTCGTAATTTTGTATTAGATAAACATTTTGTGATGTAATTTCTCCACACATTAGACATGACCTCAGATAAACTGATGATAGACTGGGTGTATACAAGCTATTAGCTGCGGTAATATGGTGAATGACAGATTCTTGCATAGCATGTGTATATATCAATAAATAACCTTGTTAAGAGCCTTAGTCACCAAAAGGCCAACCAAGACACACTTACCTAATAGGATATTTTTCAATTGTATCAATGAACCTATTTTATCTTTACTTGTTTGAGCTAGACATAAACATCCATTGCAGGGATCTGTGAGATATGTTTCTGCTCGTCAGCGTTACTTACGTTAGGTTGTATACTAAACTGCAAATAATGACTTTATAGATTGCATTTCAGAACAAAACATGTTTCAATACCTTAAATTTATAATGTAGATATCTATTCTAATGGTAAATTTGCATTTTACATATTTGAAGCTGTTAATTACTTGTAACTGGATTAAAATTAATTTATAAATATGCTTATTAGCAATTTAGCATGTAATTTGTACTGGCTTACAAATTTTTTAGCCTCATTTATTATGTAACGTAGTTTACAGGCCTATTATGAAACTTGACAATAGGAAACGTAGTAAAACAGACAACATGAAACGTAGTAAAACATTCAGTCCATATTTGAATTATGAAGTAGATTTTCTACATATTGATACGTACCATTGATTAAAAATCTGTTAACAGTCATATCAAAGATAAGTAATCAATCAAAATTACAAACTCTCTTAAATAAGTGTTTATTTAGAATAATTTGTCCATAATTGAAAATTTTTAAGTAATATGTTTAAAGAAGACTCAAATATATATACTGAGCCTGGCTTGTTGTCAGGCCCAGGTAAAATTTGAGTCTACTTTCCACACTTTTTAAATTAGTATTTTATCCATTTATGCAAGGGACAATGTTGTTACCTACGTTACCTGATATATATTAACAGCAACAACCTATACATCGTAGTTAAATTTGTTTAGTTATTATTTCGTTTTATTGTGAAAATGGTGAAGAAGACATTATACATTCCAATGCAATGTAAAGTGTCAGATAGAAAATCTCTATGCCAATATTAGAAGTGTCATGCTCATACGCATACTTAAATAGTTATGTTTCAACCTCTTTTACCAGTTACTAGTTGTAAATAGCCTAAAATATGTGAGAATGGAAATTCATCATTAGAATAGAGGTCTTTGATACACATTTAAGGTTTGGGGACATAGTTTATTCTAATATACAATCTATAAAGTCATTATCTGCAATTTCGTAAAAATGTAACGTAAGTAACTCTGGCAAACAGAAATACATCTCACACATGTATGTAATTGATGTTTATGACTAGCTTAATATGTAAAGTTAAAATAACTTCATTTATAC
The DNA here is from genome assembly GCA_964019695.1 of Loripinus fragilis. NCBI lineage: Eukaryota > Metazoa > Mollusca > Bivalvia > Lucinida > Lucinidae > Loripinus > Loripinus fragilis. The sequence goes on from OZ026517.1 coordinate 86,781,617, forward strand.
ATTTGAATTTATCATAATAGTCTTGTATTTTGTGTACTGCTATTTTCAATATTAGTAGGGTAACATTAATTACAGACCATTTACAGAAAAATGACCAGCGATAACATAGTAAAACATGGGTTTTGAATACGCCAAGACATGTCCCAGACTGAAAATAGTAACCAAGTTTCTCTTCCTGCGGCTAGGGAAAATGGTTTATTCTTATATGCAATCTATAAAGTCATTATCTGCAATTTCGTATAAAAAGTAACATACGTTACTCTGACGAGCTGCAACTCATCTCACAGATGTCTGCAATCGATGTTTATGACTATGTTAAACATTTTAACCTCAAATAAATTCATTGATACTTTTATAAAATATATTATTAGTCTTGTATTTTGTGTACTGCTATTTTCAATATTTGTGCGGTAACGGTGATTACATGCCATTTACAGAAAATTGACCACAGAAAACGTAGTAAAACATGGGTTTCTGAGGCCCCCAGACATGTCCCTGACTGAAAATAGTAACCAACTTTTTCTTCCTGGGGGGTGCAACAGAACTCAAAATTTGATATTTGGCCCCTAGACCAAAAAGCTGTATTGGCTTCTTTGGTGTATCAAACTTCGAATTTCTCCATAACTATTATACTATAGGCCATGATTACACAGTGCCTGTAGATTTTAAGCTTGACAGTGAGTAAAATTTTACATACTGAGACACACCCCTGACCCCTAGGCGGGGTCAACGTCCAAGTATTTAATTTTAGAAATATATTAGTCATTGGTCAATATTTTCTACTGAAATTTGCACAATATATATAAGGCATATCAATCAGGATTTTGGTTTAAAGGACTGGGTCAGACCCCCTTGGTGCACTTAGGGGATGGGACGGAGGCTAAAAATGCAACTTTTTTACAATATGGTCATGTTGCATATCAAATTAAAGGTAGTAGCAAATAAGTTGCCCTTAGGCCACCACCCCGGGGTGAGGTTGAAAGGTCAAAATTCAATCTTGTCAGAACATGGTCAGGTTCCATATCAAATTAAAGGGAATGATGAAGCAACATGGAAGGACATATTTTGTCCTTACTCACACCCTCCACTCCTGAGGTGGGGTCAAAATGTGAAAATCTTTTTCTCTGAAAGTAGTCATGGTGCATATCAAATAAATTTTATATTGAACTAAGCACTGAAAGCTAGTGGATAAGCTTTTAACTATGATACCCAATGTGAACTTAGGGGTTGGAGAAATTGGATTTATGTTTGGTGATTTATGCATTTCGCTAAAAAACTTCACTTGGAGATATAATTTTGACAAAATTTGCCTTGCTTGACTTATGTTTTGCCAGGCGACACATCCAATTCTCAAAATTCTAGTTTAGAAACCTGTTTTTATACAAAAAAAAGCTTTCCCAGGTATTCAATCTGGCTCAATAAACACAAAGCAGTTACCTTGGAAAAACTTATGAATGCATTTGAGCAATCATATTATCCTTCACCATCCAGCATACGAACTTCAAGAGGTTTTGACATTTCCTCCTGGGTAGAAACTTTCACAGACACAATTAAGAATAATTCAAAGCCCCACGCATTCAAGATTTGCCTGGAAATCACAAACATGACAAAACTCTATTGGAAAAATGGGCTAGTGATAAGGTAAAAAAAACTTTATGAGGAGAATTTCATTTTAAGCTAACAAAAGCTGAATTTGAGATTTTGTGATCATCTGATGTTTAGCTTATTTTGTGGTCAGTCCATCTGTCATCTTTTAGTCCAGAATGGCATTGTTATGTCCCAAACCATGACAATGGCCATGTCATTTAGTGTTACCCCTGTACGCCTGTTAGTAGGTCACACCGTTCTCTAATAGGTTGAATAGTTTTGCTTTGAAATTATGAAACTTGGTAAATTTGTTTAGTACCATAATGGCATTCATGTCCGATAATGGTTGATATCAAACCAAGTCTTCAGGAGTTATTGCCCCTTTTCCCATGATAATATACCATTCTTGCCAGTCAAGTAGTTTTTATCAAACTTGGTCACATTGTTTAGTACCATTATTTCTTCTACAAGTTAGATCATGGTCCTTATAACACCAAAGTTTTTATCAAACTTGGCCACATTGTTTAGTACCATAATTTCTTCTTCAAGTTAGATCATGGTCCTTATAACACCATGCCTTTAGCAATAATAATTAAATTGAAAAAAAAATACAATTTTTGATGGTGGCTGGTCTATAAGTATAACAATTTGATCACAATTTTATGATAATGATCAATATCGCACCATGTCTTTAATAGTGTTTTATAAGCTCAATTTCTATTGTTGTTTTTATTCGTTTTGCGGATGTCCTTAAATTTATTTTGTATTTATTTACATGTATATACATATATAAAACCTCCACATAATTAATAGAGTTTTTTCATATGAACGATCTAACCAGCTGTCTTCCAACTTTCTTGCTTTGATTCAATATGTTAATGCTTTCAGAATATATATTTTTTACAATGTAATACATATAATATTGCCTGAGCCCAATATGTCTACCATATAGCATGGCCTTATTTAGACATCAGGTATTTTACAACATATTTTATTTTATATTCTATCTAATTTGATCTCATGCCGTCACATGTATATGCACAGCATTTTCTGATTTATGTTTTACTTTATCAACTCCTGACTTTCCACCAGTCAATTGTTGTTATTTCATTACCAACACAGAAATAGTTTACAGGCAGATGAATACAAGAGACTACATTTCTTTAACATATTATACCTTAGAAGAATGATCAGTATCAAAAGTTTACCTCTTAAGGTCAGGGTATTTGAAGAACAAAATTGAATACTTCTACCCCTCATTCTCTTCTATTTGCCCTTCTATTTGATTGGAAGCATGATCTCATTATGAAAAAGACTTGAACTAGGTTTATGTTCGCAGTAAAGACACTACGCCACATTTTGTGAAAACAAAACTATGTGCTAATAAATATAACAAAACGCAGCAGCTTTTAAAATGCATTGTGAAGACTTTTGAACTAGGTTAGAGTTATAAAAAGGTATATTTTGCTTTGCTACTGCTTTCTGCATCTGACAAACTCAGGCCACATTCAGGGAAAATAAAACTATATTCAAATAATTTAACAAAATGAATTCCCAAATTATATAGCAGCTTGTAAAATGCATTATAGACAATATGGCAAACGAAAGTTTTAACTTCAAACAAAACAAAAGACTCATTGAAGTGCATCTTCTGTATTCAGGTTTGGAATGTATGTGATGGGTATCTTTTAACAAAATCAGCCTCGACAATAGAGAGCAAACCAGACCTCGACAATAGGAAGCAAACCAGAAATTATCAACCCAGACTATTTTGCTGTTTTCATTGACAGGCTCGTTGCTAATATAAGCAACAGTTTCAAGTTTTTCTCCTGTCAAGCAGATAGAGATTGGTGGTCAAGGTTGCTTAAAGAAGGAGAAGGTTCGTACATTATCAAATGCCAGGTAATCACTCCTCTTTACCATTATCAGCAGATTTAACTGAATTTCCCCTGGAGTGGTCACTATGATATTTGTTCTTGAGACATGGTAGCCTTTTTTGTAGAGTTTGATATCATTGACTTTTGTAACTTTGATTCAATTGTTGTTTCTTGAACCTAGATTGTTATGAAATTGTAAATAAGCATTTTCTGAAAGATTTACTTGCCACTTTTCTAATTGTGTATATGTATTTCAGAACTTGATAATTTTTCAAGAGTAAAATATCATCTGATTTTAGTGACATCAACAATGCTAATTCAATTTAAGAAAATGCATTTATAACATAAGATTTGCAAAGCATATCCTAAATTCTGTCACTGACACTTATAATAAATTGTTAAATATAATGTTATGTACAAAAGGCATTAGTGTAGGGTGATTAAATTTATATATTCAAAATAATCATTTGAAAGCCTCCACTTTCTGGAGAGAGCTATTGCATTGCTATTATATGACAGCCTGTTGCTTTTTTGCTGGACTGTGTGATAAGGGGTGAGATGTTGTAGATATTGTTTTCCCCTTGCATCTGCATGTCTGTCGCAAAATCGTGTCCACTCTATAACTTGATAACCGTTAAAGTTATTTTGGTGAATCTTCAAAGCACATTGAGATGATGTGTCATGCACAAGAATTGTGTATTTTTCAAATTATTCTCCTTGGAACATTGGTAAATGCAATTGTGTGTCCATTCTCTTAGTTGAAAACTATTCAAGCTATTCAGATGAACTTTTAAGCTGTAGAGCACAATTAGACGAAGAATGAATATGAGCAGAATGTGAGCCATGTTATCATCACGCGCCTATTGGTTGTAGGTATTTCCAGGTATCATTGTTTGTTTGTTTGGTGCTTAACGACGCATCAACCCTTGTGGGTCATTAGCGTCAGACGGTATTAAGTAAACATGATGGGATGGAAAAAGTAAAAATTTGTAATAAATAAAATGAAAGATGATGATAAATTTGTATAATGATAAGTTGCAAAACGATTGTTGACAGGAGAGACCACGTACAATATCTGACAGTTTCAAAGAGCTAATCAGATAACTGTACATGTTCTTTAACTGAACAGAATACAACATAATATAATCTGTATTATGGTCTGATACAAATGTAAAAAAAACATGATTTTAAAAATAGCAATTAGATTTTGTTAAAAAGATTTATTTGTCTTAAAAATGTCATTATACTATCAATATGCATATCTTGAAATAACTCTTTCATGTTATCAACATGGAAGCAATTATTTCTTACTTGTGCAAAATCGCCACATTCCAAAAGGAAGTGACGTACAGTGAATGGTGCGTCGCAACCAACACACTGTGGATGCTCTTCACCTTGTAGTAAGTATGAATGAGTGACTCTTGTATGACCTAAGCGGAGTCGAGCTAAACTACTTCTTCTCTTCTAATGTTTCGAACAACAGATTGATGTACACCAATAGTTGGTTTGATGTCAAGAAGTTTATTACCAATGCTGTTATTCCATGAAGTTTGCCATTCTTCCAAGATATATTCATTGATAGATGGCTTAAAATTGGAAAATGGAATTTTAAAAGAAGTTGGTTCTAATGAAAGCGATGTTTTTGCTTGCTTATCTACCATCTCATTCCCTTGGATACCTATATGACTAGGAATCCAACAGAGAGCAATTTCTTTATAAGCTTAAAGCTCATGACATTTTTCTAAAAGTTTCTGAATCTGTGGATTCTTTGAACTGGTATGGTTCATTGCTTTCAATACAGAAAGTGAGTCAGAAAATATAATAAATTTATTGTTTGTATCACAAGTGCTAATGAAATCTAAAGCTAGATCAATTGCTTTGGCTTCAGCAGTGAAGATTGATAAATCGTCAGGTATACATTGCATATTACTATGGTTGTCTGATATAACAGCACAACCAACCTTTGAGTCTTCCTTTGACCCATCGGTATAAATTTGTTGGTAATTCTTATAACGACTTTGCATTTTTCTGAAATCATCTTTTTATATGTGTGGATTTGATCCAGGTATCATCATTTGTCAGTATGTCCAAGACTAATGAAGAGTTGTAAAAGTCAGCCAAACAGACAGGGCGTGTCAGTGCTTGAGGTGTATGAAGCTGAACGGGAAGGAGTTCATTGACGTGAAGCAAGGGTGGAAGACCACATCTTTAAGATCCACCTGAGCCTTGACCAGGTGCCCTTCTTTTGTAATTTGTGCCTGTTCAGGGGCAAAGATGCTGTGACACTACAAGAGCATGTGAAGTATTCTAGGCATTCAATGGTAGCGCGTGAAAAGATTCCGACAGGTCAACATACTGAGTTCCTGCATAGAAACCAGCATCCATACACAATTGGAAAGGATCACATGCTTTCGCAAGATAAATTGGTGATGTTATTCAGAAGTAACAGAAAAAAAACAAACCTCACAGACTACTCAAGACATACTGTCCGAGGCAGTTAGCAAGATCTTCGACCCTTAACTTACAGCAGTACCAACACAAGAACAAGTAGCAACCAGTACATCATCAGCCATGACACATTTGGTTGGAGCGTTTATCAACTTCCTGGAGAAGATACCAGCCCAGCCAGCAACACTCCACCAGTAACTACGTCAACCTCCGAAGCAGCTGCTACAGTATCTCCATGTACCTCAGTTGGGTCAACTCAGGATACAGAATCTCTGATAAAGTCATATGCTGATGAGAGCCCTTAGGTCAACAAACCTGTGAACCATATAATCAGGGTGCCATCTACCACCAGTTTACCTATACAGGTTACTGCCACACAAGCCATTGTTACTGCACCAAAACCAAAGAGTATTGAGCCAGCTACTTCCAGACCAAACAGCTATCAGCATTGAAAAAAATGCATTGATCTCCCCAAATCCCTGATAATTTCCTCAGCTCCCTAAAAGTATTTTGCCTTTGCACCCAAAATCCCTAATGAACCCAAAAATATAAGCCAATTCTCCCTAAAAAAGTTTTTCTTCGGTAGGAATGAATTCACAAATTTTAAAAATATGAAGCCTTACATGAGAGCATGACTTAATGTTCACTTAGTATGATGCGTTATATACATGTAAAGACACGGCTTAGCCATGGAACGGCATATAATCATTTTAATGAAATACGTGATATATAGCTCAAAACATGAGACCATTTTTAAATACTGTTGCTGTGCCTGGTAAAGTAGGTATAGAGGAATGCTCTCTAGATTTGATTTTTTTTTATAAAATTAGGGACAGGAGATTCGTTTTTCTAGGAGAGGGGATGTTTTTTCCGACAGCTTAAAAATAGAAAAAAAAATCAGACAAACTGAAAGCATTTATTTTTTGTAACCATAAAAAGTCTTTATTATAAATGCAATTATGCCCTTTTAACGCATGTTTAATTTTCATACACAAGATCTGCTAGGCTACTTGAGGGGGACTGACGTACAGAGGGAATGCTTAATTTCCGTTTCAAGTAAGATCAGCAGGTATTAAAGTTTTAATCAAATTCAGCTAATCAACCAGAGAAAGAGAGTTACATACAAAGTAGTGCGTAGGTAGGCCTGAAAGGATATGGATTCACAGTCGTACTTGGGGGGTCGGGGGGCATGCTCCCCCCCCCCCCCAAAAAAAAATGACAAATATGGTGCGATCTAGTGCACTTCTGAGTGTCTCAAAGTACGTCATTATGAACAAAAATCAACAATTTTAAGGCAAATAAATCAACAACAAAAATTATTCGCCATATTTTCCCCCCACCATCACTATGTGGATTTTATTACGAATTAAATATATTTATTGAAGAGGGGTCTTGGGGTCCCCCCCAGAAGCCTATTGTTTTAAATCAAACGAAATGGAGGCTTCTCCTTTAAGGTGAGATTTTTTTTAAAATAGATCTTTTACTTTTTGGCAGGACTCTCTAAATCCCCAAAATTATGAGCTTACTCCCCAGCTCCCTAAATACCAGTGCTCCCCTGCTCCCTATAAATAAATAGCCATTCTTTCCAAAACCTCTGGGAGCCCCACTTATATATGCCACCTATATGCATTCACACACAAGCTTTTTTCACCACAAAACGTATTTTATCTGTACGCCCAGCTAATCAAAGAGTTGATGTGTGACTCAAAGGACCTGATATCTGTTGAAAAAATGGGAGGGGAAGGAGACTGATGACTGTGCGTGAGGGGATGCTCAATGGACTGAGCACTTTGAATACAAAGCCTTCAAACTCTGTAAATGAAGGGGATTTGTCTTGAAAATTAAACATAGTACAATACTATATATGGGGTAGGCGCCAGCAGGGTGGATAGGGGGTAGATACATTTTGTAGTAACTAAATTTTCAAGAAAGTGTTTGCTGAGTCAAAATTTATCACCAACAATATGTATGCTACACATAAGCGGGCCTTGCATATTTTTATTTAATCAGAACTCAAAATACCTGCTAATAATATTCATACAATAATTGAGTCTTAATTACCAGATTGTAGGACCTGAACAGTGTAGACACTGACCAGACTGCTCAAATAACAGACTCATCGCAACTCAAAATACCTGCTAATAATATTCATACAATAATTGAGTCTTAATTACCAGATTGGTGGACCTGAACAGTGTAGACACTAACCAGACTGCTCAAATAACAGACTTATCACAACTCAAAATACCTGCTTATAATATTCATACAATAATTGAGTCTTAATTACCAGATTGATGGACCTGAACAGTGTAGACACTGATCAGACTGCTCAAATAACAGACATCTGATCAGGGTTTTCTGTCTGCATTTTCCCCTGCCTCTCCCAGAAGTATTTGTATAAATTAACAATATTTTTGATGTTTGAAAAAAAAATCATAATTTTACTGTATACTTTCTAAGTTTTATGTTCTGATTTCATATACAGTACTAACAACTCCAAAATGAAGCTACGAACAACTGATTATAAATCGCTACCGATTCAAGTATGAATAATAACACTTCCAGTATGAATAATAACACTTCCACTATGAATATTAACAACTCTAGTTTGAAGTATGAGTGCAAGTATGTTAGAAGAAATGACAAGTTGGGGAACTGGGCAGCTTAAGGACTTTGTAATAGTTAGAGGAATGGTAGTATCAGGGTCCAGTCAAAAAATTTGGCTAGAGTATTTGTGGCTCTGGAGCAAAAGTAAGAATGAGTGAGTCAGAATTACAACATAAGTTACAACAAGATTATGATAGTATATTAAGAGAGCATAAGTTTCCTGACCCAAGAAATATTTCTAAAGAGCAATGGGAGGAGGATGTAACTAACTAACTAAATAGGCAAGAATTGATTTAGGCAAAATATATTTTAATTCATTATTGAAAAAAAAGACCAAGAAATGGAATTTATAGGAAAGTACAATATACACAAGGAATATTCTTATTACCTATCTGGATTTGTTGATACCATATTTTCATACAATTTGAATCAGGCAAATGTGATTATTCTTAAAACCAGGGTTACACCTTCTATGTCCATAGGGAATCAGCCCATGAGGTTTGGCTAGGCATTGGTGAAAATTCATTAACTGTTAAATGCTGCTGGTGTCCTTGCATAGATTGGTTTGCTCAAAAAATAGTAAGATAGTATGATCAAACCTGCAGCCGTGCTATAGCAGCCCTTTATAAGGTTGAATTTGCATCAAATATGAGATACATAGACCCCTCATGTACTTCAATTCCTTGTGGATGGAACAACTCTACTAGTAAAACTGTCCACCATCGCAGTTTTAGGGACATGAACATAAGGCAAGATGATCGAATGGTGAATAATGAAAGTAAACCTCCGATTAACAGTGAAAAGAAAATATTATTTGATCCAAGGAGAGCTGATCAGCAATTTGTATCCTCCAAAATTGTGTCTAATTTGTTCATTAAAATAAGGGCTAAAATTGGGTTGAGCAAAGAAAATATAGATTAACATCATCAATTCATCATGATATTTACACTAAAATGAACTATATAATTAAATCAAAGGGCAAAACAGTTGTTAAAGCTACCCCATTAGTCTCGAAGAGTGTTAGGGAAATTTGCTATCTTGAGTAGTTTAACAGCTAATAAATGGGGTTAAGATATGGAGACAAGGGCATATACTGACTTTATCAAACATGAGTCCCTTAAACATGAAAATCTTAAAGCGAACAAGCGTAGATTGTTTATAAAAAGAGAAACTTCCATACTTAGCCAGGTGTCCTGATGGTATGCGTTCTTGTAAATACTGTACCAGATCCACCGTAGAAATAAAATGCCCCTATGTACTAGCATACCCCACCGAAAGGCCTGTTACAAGTGTCATTCTTGGAAGAATGGCAAAATTCAATTGAAACGTAGTCACAAATACTTTACACAAATCCAGTTACAAATGGCTGTCACTGCAAGTAACCAATGTTTTTTTTTATTTTGTTGTGTGGTCACCAATGGGGGTTTCTTTTATTGAAAGAGTGGCATTTGATAACACGCATTTTAGCACATTTTGCAAGGCCTTGTTCAGTTTTACACTGCATGCACACTTGATTATATCTTTGGTGATGTTAACTAAGCTTCTGCCAAATGTGCAGCAATGCTTGTCTCTCACTGGAAAAACAGTTTGTGTTGTAGCACATTTGATCTGTGGTTCACTGGTCCTGTGCTGGTATATTAAGAGAACCTGATACTGAAAACTGGTATTGTGCCTCATGTACGTGTTAAAGAGTGACAGTACACTTGACTTGCTAATATATCTGCCATTATTATAATTTTTTCTTTTTAGAGAATAGAAAAAACACTTTGAATACTACAATGAAAGATGATAATTAATGTCAGTTTAATTCACAATTAATTTTACAATAGTTAAAGTATATGGAATGAGTACTCGGAAGTACATGCATTGTGTGTTAACCATTTGTATATGGGAAACCCCTAAAAAGGTACTTTAACAAACAGTGAAGAACCAAATGAAGTGCTGCATCATGTGTCATTTTATCAGGGTCTACACTGTTTTTTTAAGGTAAGAAAGGATCTTCAGACATAAGAATTTACAATTTTCCTTTTAAACAGTTTTACCAGACACTCCTATATAATGGGTCATTCCAAGTTTATTGTGTCATATTTACATTGATTTAGACAAGATTTTCAGACAAGAAATCAATCAGTAAACATGGACAAAATCAGTAGCAGTATTTATACTGTGCTATATTAGAGTAGAATTTACCTTTTTCCTGTCACATCTTATTTGCCATGAAAATGAAGCCTGCTTTTTAATCTGCTGCATATAATCAAGTACACTTCAGACAAGATTTTTCATAGAAGCAAAAAAACATGCATGAGCATGAGCCATTATTAGACTGATCCCTTTTCTGAGTACGTACTGTTTGCAATGTAGGTTACCTAAATATAGGCATTGTGGGAGAACAGGCATCAAAGGCGGTGACTGGCAGGTTAAGGATTAACGCTCATACTTAAATTTGTATATTGTGGAATTAGAATCACCTTGCCAAAGCAATTATTATGGATTCAAAAAGTATGTTTTATTGAGAATTTCGGAAATTTAAAATCAAAATTTTCCCATCTTCTAGATGCTCTAGAATATGATGGTTATGGGGATGTGCAAATAATGCGGAGTAATTTTGTTACTGACTGTAATACCTACCATATATATCACCTACAGTATGCAATACACTTACTGTATTTCATACAGCATTGTCTGAGCCACATTAAGAGAAAGCATGTCTTTTGGGTTTCTAAAACTTATTTCATAAGCTACAAAGACTATTAAAGAGGTTAATTTGATACTAGGGATATTATACTTTGTAAGCAGCAAGAATTATGGGCACTATGATTGAGCATAATTACATATTTCTATTGAATGATAAAGCAGTTTTTTTACTAAAATTAATGGGTTATATAAAAATATATTTTGTGGTCAAGTTTGATGTGCACGTCTCTTATAAAGGAAGCCCAGTGATAGAGTGCTTGACTTGAGATTGAAGGATTGCAGACTGCCTTGTGTCCTAAGACCTATCCTGACATAACTGAAAAAAAACTGTTGACTGGGTTGTAAAGAATTTAACAAAACAATAGCCTTAATAGCGGATGTGGTAGGTATTTTTCCTTTTGTTGGTGTTAATACTATATTGAAAAACAGACCATATGCCTAACGGACTATATAATTCAATCCTTTTTAAGTATACAGCATGTATATGGCTATTTAAATACGCATTTAGGAATAGATTTGAGTACCGATCTGAAGCGTAGTTCAGTTTTTAAATTTTCGATTTTTAAGTGATATAAATATAATCTGGGGTACATATTTTTCAATTTATCCATGCACAAGTCATCCTCTGGTCTCATAGCATCGGTAAGTTGTAGCAATTGGATAGTAAAACTTGCTTTATGAGAAAAAAAGGGGAAAAAACTTTACAACGATCTTGGCAAAAGTATATACTACGCCATTTGCCGGTCGCGATTTTAATACACCTGGCAGAATGAAATAAGTCGCTTAAATCATGTGCATAAACGATTCTTTTCCTCTTAGCATGTCAGCAAGTCATTGTTTGACCACATAGGGCACCCCATCTCCCCCACACACAGGACATTATCCACCTGAGTATCTTTAAAGAAAGTGGCTCGTCTTCTTATTCTGTAATTTGGAATAGCATTCCTAAAAAATGAATGAAAGTTGGTCTTCACATTCAAAGACCATTAATTAACTTGATCAACGCTTTGTATGTTTCCTTTGTGTTTGCTTGGACAGGGCAAGGTAGCTAGGATCGTAGCAGTGCCAATTGGGATGCACATTCCTCTTAGTCCATGGCGGATATGTGAAAAATCGTGCATTTTATGATAAAAGAAGGAAACTTGCTACATGACTAGATTAGTAATAAACAAAATTTTTGAAGGTCAGTGCCACGCCAGAAATGCACCTTGACAGCCACCATCTTGAATTTCAAAATGGCGACCTGTTTTCGTGTAAAGCCTGCTAAGCTAGATATCAGTTTGCAATAAACTTTTATTTAAAGCTAGTGGAGGTGTCTATTTTAACCATAAAACATTTGTAATTATCTGACATCACATGAAGATGGGCATATTATCAAAGATGGCGGCCATTTTATAAGATGGCCACAATTTTTATATATTTAATCAGGCTGGCTGTATGAAAACATCATATAAAGAACTAAAATTCAGATTATTGCACAAAATTCAAGTTTTTCCAAGCATAGAACGGCTCAAAATGTGACCTTGTTATTTGTGAACAATTTATAAGAGAGCCTTGATACAATATGGCATCCAAGATGGCTGCCAAAGAAGAAAGCTTTTATTGTTTTGTTTTTCATACATTAATATACATTTGAGATTTTTATGAGTGAAATGGTTTTTTTTTGCAATGAGTGTTTGTTTCTTATATAATATATAATTTTGAAAGTTTCTCAACTGTAGTTTTAAGCATGTCATCCAAGATGGCCGCCAAAAGTGAAAATTCTATTTATTGGTGATATTTTGCAGCTTTTTTCTCTAAAATATCATCATAGTTTTGCTATTATGCGTTTTTGACATCACTTAGAATGTATCATGCTGGTGAACTGTTCATAATCACGGACGTACTGGATAGATACACTCAACAAAAACAAAACAAAGAATGCATGTTAAGTACTTCCTGCCTCGAGCCAAAGGCAGCAGATGTTAGTTGATCAGAAGGTAAAGACTTTTATGGAGCTTCTACCATATACTTTTGCAGTATATGGCTGCAGGCAGCTCGAGGATGTCTCTAGCTTAGAGAATGTCCATATGGATACAGAAATCCTATCTCAAGTTTTTATCAGGCACATGCTGTCACCCTCGTCTTCCACCATTAAGTAGTGTTGTGCCACAGGCATTTGGAGCACTTGAGATCAAGGGACCACTTTATAAGACATTATCTTATGTTCACATGTAGACCCTTCTCCTTCTAATACTTCCATGCATTCCACCAGCAGTTCCTCCATGGACTCAGCCTTGATCACTAGATTATCTTTGTACAACAGCAATAATAGGCTAGTTCTGAATTCCGTGAAAAGAGCCTTTTACATAACTATAAAGTGGAATCAGAACAGAGCCCTGATGCACATCAACACTCAAACTTCTCGCTGCGACAATTGCCAACTATTGCCCTGCTTGTCATGTCCTTGATCATGCAATGCATAAGTCGCAAAAGCTACTTACTGATTTAAAAGCATGGCACATCAACACTTGAAACTTCTCGCTGCGACAACTGCCAACTATTGCCCTGCTTGTCATGTCCTTGATCATGCAATGCATCAGTCGCGAAAGCTACTTAATGATTTAAAAGCATGCACACTACCTACCTGTTGTCCTCTCTGTTAATGAAAGCGATGTAGAATGGCTTGTTAGAAGTCAGGCTGATATAAATCTGCACTGCATATTTTCAATCTCAACTCTCTGCCTTATATGTCTCTCCAATATGCACCGTAACAAACTTATTAGTTAAGCCTCTGTTCAGAGCACTCCCTTAGCCTACATGTATGTACATACTGCCAATTTTGCTCTACTACCAGTTAGTTGTACTATTTCTGGAGATTATGTTGGCGATGAGGTCAAATAGCTTGACTGTGCTTGTTTCCCAAATACATTTAGAATAAAGCATCTCGATGACAATTGCTGATGATCTGTATGCTTTGTCAGAACACATCCTGCTAATTGTTTTTGTGATAAATCATGTACTGATAAGCTGGCTAGACCTTCAACTGGGCTTTCCTCAGGCATGCCTTCTGTAATCCAAAGAGTTCGAATTTGAGTAAATTCATAATGCTCTTTCCACGCTTCTTTTTACACTTCTTCACCAAGCGACTGTTGGCCTGCGTCATCTGGACATGTACTCCCAGTTTGGCTTATATACTAGGTAAACTCAAAGCAATGACCAGGAACTAGTACAATCAGAGCTAATATTCTTCCTACTAAAATAGTGAGTATAATGGGGAAAACTAAAGATAGACAGTATACGTTGGTGGTGAATAACTTTTTTGCTAAAAGGTCCATAGTCACTAGGCTACCTAACACAACCGTAATCATTCACATACATGTATATAAAGGTATATACAAATAATATTTACATCAATAATAACAAGACAAATTCGACGAATTTATATCCCTGACGAAGGGTTATTTGAGAGAAACATGTAAATCACAAAACATAAATCCCATTTTTCTAACCCTATATTCACCTTCAGTATTATTCAGATCATAATAAACACCTGTCAAGTATGTTTTAGTGCTTAGTTTAATAAAAATATATTTACATCTGCACAATTTCAATACCTGACCTTTAAACCCAGCCCCAGAGGTCAAGGGCGTGTGTAAATTCAAAGTGTTACCTTGCATGAAGGTCTACACTTCTTCCACTTTAATTTGACATGCAACATGACCACTTTCAGAAAAGAAAATGACCTTTTGACCGCACCCCAGGGGTCGTTGGTGCGTGTAATGACAGCATGTTTGCTTTCGTGGTGCTCTGTGCTAAAGTCCCTTCAATTTGATATGCGACATGGCTACTTTCAGAAAAATATATAGTTTGGCCTTTTGACCCCACCCCCTGGGTCAAGGGTGTGTCTGTGGGCAAAATATTAGCTACCATGTTGCTGTCAGCGTCGTCAGCTTTTTTTTTGATATGCAACATTACTACTTTCAGGAAAATATATAGTTTGACATTTTGACCCCACCCCCTGGGTCGAGGGTGTGTCTGTGTGCAAAATATTTGCTACCGTGTTGCTGCCAGCGCCGTCAGCTTTAATTTGATATGCAACATGACCATAAGAATTTCACCTGGCGGTAGAGATACTGCTCCTTGGTTCGTCGGGTCCTGCAACTGCATCTAAATACAGAGTGGCACAGTGTCCCATTTCTGACTGTTCCGGTGATGGTTCAAAGAGACATGCATTCGAGTGTCATTTACCAGCCATCTTCAGAGAAAAACTCCATGGTCAGGTCATCACCATTCGCTGTATTGGTGCGTTGTCAATGATTGCATCATGGCTTCTTGGATACTGTGCTATTCTCCGTTCTTTAGCCGACTATTTCCATCTTATGGATGCGGGTATATCATTTGACCAGAGTATCACCCAGGGTCAACAGCGTGCTATGTCGGATATGTGTATTGAGATTGGAACTAATCATCCATCGTCATTTGTGTTGTCCAATGCTGGGAATGAAGAATGGGTACTGGTTCATTGGCAAGTTTTGCTGCGGATATTAGCCAGAGTTCAACCCCTTGCTTGTCTTCAACCACTGTGTGATTTGTATCGTCTCACTCCAGTAGAACCACTACTTCTGCCCTTTCTCTACCTCTGCCCTGGTGTAAACAGCGATTCGAAAAGCGATTGTCATAGTGAATTGATGTTGGTGTTATCCCTACATACTTTTATTGAAACGACATAGTGATGAATATACAGCCCAGGAGTACATGCAGGTTTAATAGTAAAATATGTGAGTGGACGCTTGCATGTGCAGATCAAGAGTTTTCTGCAGGAGGTGTCCTAAGATTGTTGATGGGACGTAAAGAATCAAATCAAACAAACATTCCAACGGATATTCTTATGTGTGGATCCAGAGGGAGAGGGGGGGTCCGCCCCCACTCCCATGGAAAATCAAAAGTTATACGGGTTTCTATAGAAATTAGCATTTGGACCCCCCCTGGAAAATGTTGGACCCCCTGAAAAATGTTGGAACCCCTCTGGATCCTTGGAAAAGGATAGTTTTTTTTCTGTTATAAAACCATTGGACCCCCTTAGTAAACTGTAAAATAAGTTGAGGGGACTAAAAACAATAACCACTACTTCTGCCCTTTCTCTACCTCTGCCCTGGTGAAAACAGCGATTCGAAAAGAGATTGTCATTGTGAATTGTTGGTGTTATCCCTACATACTTTTATTGAAACGACATAGTGATGAATATACAGCCCAGGGGTACATACAGGTTTAATAGTAAAATATGTGTGTAGACGCTTGCATGTGCAGATCCAGATTTTTCTGCAGGAGGTGTCCTGACAATAAAACAAGGTATGAGAGTGAGATTTTTTGCAAGCCACAACTTTACCTTACACTTGAGCCGTTAGAGGTGGTTTGACTGTCTAACGTTCCAATTATTTTCCAGGCATGATAAGAGACAGTGGGGCTGGGGGTATTGTATGTCCAATTGATGATTCCTACGAAAATCTAGCAATATCACTTGCATTTTATTTTCTTTTTGTGTGTGGGAGGGGCATTTTATTTTCTTTTGTGTGGGAGGGGGTATTGACTATTGACCCTTTAGTCCCCTCTGGATCTGTACATGCTTTGTAGGGAAAGCTTTGATCA
Organism: Loripinus fragilis; assembly: GCA_964019695.1. Taxonomy (NCBI): domain Eukaryota; kingdom Metazoa; phylum Mollusca; class Bivalvia; order Lucinida; family Lucinidae; genus Loripinus; species Loripinus fragilis. Next base: position 86,798,458 of record OZ026517.1, read on the forward strand.
CCATAGTAGGCTGTCTAGAAACACTGTGCTGAGTTTACAAGTTAGCCTTTATACCAAGTAACAATAACGACCACCATAGAAAAATGGCAAGGTCACTGATTAAAAAAAATCATGGGAGAAAGGGAAAGGAATATTTTATTTATCAGTTAAACATTTGGTTATGGTGCTCAAAAGAATCGTCTCAATTAGACGGTTCCCTTCATCATATATGTTTTGGTTGATAAAAAGGAAATTTAATTTACATCATGCACACTTTCATGTAGGCTATCTAGATGCTTGTGAAAAGACAGTTTATATATTGAGTGACAATCATATATTATGACAAAACCAAAAAAGTGATTGTGTCTTAACAATGACGCAGATCATCTTCAGGTTTTTGCTTCGGTAATTCTTACTCACTCCATTCAAACATACACAACTCCATCAGAGGAACAGATATTAATGTAAACTTTTCATACGACCCCTTTTTCATATACTGTATGATCTTTGGTTTTTTATTTAAATTTTTACAGATCAAGTAAATTTTCATCAAATATCGAAAAATTGTTTGTTTCTATTAATTTCCTCATTTTACGTCAAAATTGACATTTTCATAATAACAAATCATTTTTGTAACGTCCCTTCTTTAGATTTTCGAAGAAATTGGGTCTCTTACAAGCTCACTATCATTGTAAATGCATTAAGGGCTATTGCTTCAGTAAATTCAGATCTACACAAAACCCGACCGAGGTATTAATTTGTAGTGTAAAAATACAAATTTTTGATGACCCCTATTTCATATACTGTGGTGACCTTCGGTTTTTATTTCAAATTTTATCAAATTATGTTTAGGTTCATCTTATATCCAAAATTCATTCATTTCTCTTGGGCAGATTGTAGTTTAAATTTCCTCATTTTAAGTCAAAGTTAATCAAAATTGACATTTTCGTAATTACAAATCCATTTTGTAAGACGCTTCTTCAGATTTCCGTAGAAATGAGGTCTCTCACTAGCTCACCGACATAGTTAAGGCATATTGAGGGCTGATGTTTCAGTAAATCCAACTTATTATTTTTAGAACTTCACATATCCACCCAAGGTACCAATTTATAGTGTAAAAATATTGCTTTTGGGATGACCCTTTTTCATATACTGCGATGACCTTTGATTTTTATTTCATATTATCCAGATTATGTAGAGGTTGAGTCATTTATTTCTATTGGGCAGATATACCTTAAATTCCCGCATTTATGTCAAAATTGATCAAAATTGACATTTTCATAATCAAAAGTCCTTTATGTAACGACATTTTTTTCCCTTTTTTTCTTTTCTTTTTTTTTGATTTTTTGGCCTCTTACTAATTCTTCAACACAGTATAGGCATAATTAAAGTTACTGCTTAAGAAAACCTTACTATTTTTATTCAAAATTACACAAATTTGAACCAAGGTACTGATTATTATGTAAAAATAATACTTTTTGGACGACCCCTTTTTCATATACTGTGACCTTTTGTTTTATGTAAAATTTTTACAGATAGTGATTAGGTTCATCTTATATTTAAAATATATTTATTTCTCTTGGGCAGTTATGTATTAAATTTCCTCATTTATATCTAAATTAATCAAAATTGACATTTTCATAATTAAAACTCTTTTTTGACGACCCTTCTTTTCGAGTTTTGTAGAAATTTGGCCTCTAGCTAATTCACTAACACTGCAAAGGCATAATTAGGGTTATTGCCCAAGCAAAATCTAAATTGTATCATTAAGAATTACACAGAATCAATCAGAGGTACTGATTTGATGCAGTTATATTACTTTTGGGACGACCCTTTTTCATATACTATGGTGACCTTTGATTTTTATTTCATATTTTTCCTGGTTATGTTAAGTTTCATCAAATATAAGTAAGTCATTTATTTCTATTGGGCATATATACCTTTAATTCCTGCATTTATGTCAAAATTAATCAAGATTGACATTTTCATAATTAAACACCCTTTAGTAAAGACCCTTCTTACATTTTTATTGATTTTTGGCCTCTTACTAGTTCTTCAACACAGTATAGGCATAATTAAAGTTATTGCTTAAGTAAATCAAACTATTTATATTCAAAATTACAAAAAATCCATCCAAGGTTCTAATTTCAATGTAAAAACACTACTTTTAGGAAGACCCCTTTTTCATTTACGACGGTGACGTTTGATTTTTATTTCAAATTTTAACAAATCATGTTTAGGACCTTTGATTTTTGTTTCATATTTTAACAGATTATGTTTAGGTTAATCTTATACCTAAAATTCATTTATTTCTTTACGGCAGTTACATCTTAAATTTCCGCATTTATGTCAAAATTAAGTTGACATTTTCATAATCAAAAATCCTTTTTGTAATAACCCTTCTTTTATTTTTTATAGATTTTTGGCCTCTTACTCATTCTTCAACACAGCATAGGCATAATTAAGGTTATTGCTTAAGTAAAACTATTTCTATTTAAAATAACACCAATTCCATCCAAGATACTAATTTTAATGTAGGAATACTACTTTTAGGATGACCCCTTTTTCATATAGTACGATGACCTTTCATTTTTATTTCAAATTTTAACAGATTATGTTTAGGTTCATCTTATATCTAAAATTCATTAATTTCTCTTGGGCAGGTATATCTTAAATTTCCTCATTTATGTCAAAATTTTAGTCTTTTTCATCGATAAGCATTTCTTAGGGTACTTTTGAAACGACCCTACTTTCCCAATCACGGTGAGGTATCGTTTTTTCGCCTTAATTGGCCAGGAAGGCTTTACTTGATAAGATGTAGCAGTATGAGTGAATTCTCTTAGGCAGGTTTCTCACAATGAAATTGAACCCGGTGTCCTTAAAGACACAGCCTGTATATGAGCGCCGATCTGACAAAAGGGTCCTTCGGGCATTTTAGCAGTTTTTGTATAATCGAAATTTCAAAAACGTCTAAAATTGCAAGATTTTGCATGTTCTTACAATGGAGTCAAATTGTTTCTAACACGTAGTGCAATCAAAGGCGCAAATAGTTCTGATAAAATTAAGTGATACGTATAATGTATGTTGCCATGGCAACAGCTGTGCATATGGACTATACATTACCTTTAAAACAGGGTACCTCATTTCAAATGCTTTTGTAAACGCAGATGAGCGTATGTGGGATATTTGTGCAGTCTATGCAATTGCATACATATCAAATTACAGAAACATGGAGCACTCTTGAAATATTGCTCCCAGATTCATTGTTTTAGCGTCATATGTTTACACAATGGTGTTGACGTCAGAACGTCATTAACAACGTTATGTGACGTCATGTTTAAAACTCATCATCTATACGAGTTCAATCGCTCATATCTTTATCATTTGTAAAGATAATCTCTTCAAATTTTCTGTAATTAATCACAACAGCTAGCCTTTTCATCTCACTTTTGACTTTTATTGCCAGAAGGTCCCATCTGTCATATCTTGGCTCATATGTTTTAGATGTTCAAAAATACCTGCTCACTGAGATAGGACAATTTTGTACATTGTATTTTTATTTTAGAAATAAAATCACTATTTGTTGTTGCTTTAAAAAGGGATGAGGCTTGAATAGGGGTTTTAAGGATACAGGATATTTGCCATTTTACTTCCAGGGATATAGGATACTATCCATTTTACTTCCAGGGATATGGGATACTTTGTTCAATATTTTCGTTACTTTTAGGGATATTGAAAATTTAGGAAAATTGATTATGGGGATACTTGCCGATTTATAAGGGATATTTGCCTGTTACTTCAAGGGAAATGGGATATCTGGTTTCTCGCCCGCATATCGCTCAAGACAGGCTGTTCCATAGGCAAAACGCCGTGCAGAATTTCCTTATCCCATCCACGTGACCTGCTTATCCCATCCACATGACCTGCTTATCCCATCCACGTGACCTCAAATTATAACAATATAGGCTGTTTTCAGAGCAATCCATGCCTAAATATTATGTTGAAATGTCAAAACGGCAATATTTAGTGCGTCCGCCATTTTCGCATTGTTGAATGACGTCAAAAACATTTCTGACGTCACTAAAATGCAACAACAATGTGACGCACGTTATTGACACAGTTTGGCGCCACGACGTCTTTGTCAATAGATACTGATACCAACGTTAGTTTAAAACCCCAATAAAAACTAAACCGACGCTTGAAATGCTTTTTCGCTTCCGTTTTCAGGTGCTAAACTATGTTTACACCCTATTCAGCATCTGGAAAATTCGTTGGTGAACTTATCTTTTAGATTGGAACAAACGCGAAAAATCTAAAAAAATATGCGGAACTGACAGAATTCATATAAAACCTTAAAAACTCAAAGTGGGCGAGAAAAAGTATCCATCATGATGTATTGTTGTGTGACAAGGAAATCCACCCTCGGGCCTGAATAATTTCGCCAGAAACTCGGCAGAACCTCGTTTCTGACGAATTATTCTGGTCCTCGGGTGGGATTTCCTTGTCCCACAACAATACATATGAAGGATACTCTTAACCCCCCTATACAAGCCTCAGGGATGTTTGTCATTCAAAAAAAGAGCAAAGAAAGTTTTTTTGTTGCAATTTATTTTTGGGTTTGGCCAGAAAAGTGTTATATTGACCGGACTATTGAGCTTTTGCAGCTTTAAACAGTATACTAATTACCAGGGCTTTACACCAAGTTGAATGTTTGGGTGTCCTTTGGACTCAACATTGATTATGATGGGGGTCCCATCATTGATTATGATGGGGGTCCCATCATTGAAAATGGGGGTCCATCTTTTTTATATATATAATTTTGGAAGTTAGTACCTCCTTTCTTGAAGGGATTCGAACAAACAGGTGTTGCAAAACATCAAGTAATTTTCGATCTTTTTTTCGGGCTGTTTTTTTAGATGATTCGGACTTATCAGAAAACCCAATAGATGACAAGCGGCTATGTTGATCGATAAATCAGAGCTCACATTAACAAATGGATTTATTATTTGGGGAACATAATCATTTTGTCTTTTGCCTTAAGGTGGTCTTATTTAAACATTTTCTTTCTTTCTCTATATACTGCCAGACCCACTTGCGAGTATTATCAGCAGGTGTACTTTGTACACTCCGGGTTTCAAGATGAAAGCATACAAGTAACCATATCTAAATTACCGTAGGGTTCTTTAACCTGCACAGGGTGTGACTTTCCCTGCACAGGGGACATCCAGTTAACGTCCTGATCCGAAGGACGATGCACTTATCTAGCGTCATCCCTGCAAGGACACTAGAGAAAGCGTGTTCGGACACCGATATTGATATCAATAAGAAATGCTAGGCTATTACCCCACGGGGTACTAGTTTTTCCAATGCGCCCCCTTAAGTGGTAGAAGGTGCTATCTAACATTTTCAACATAATTGAGTTATTTTAGTTTTTATGATTCTTAGCATAGTATCTATCATCTCACAAATTATCATGGCTGTATTCCTTGAACACGAATAATGGTAACAAAATTTCATTTGGGATTATGTGCATAACTATGATTTTGCTCGCGGCAAAAAGGGTTATTTGCAGTCAAATTTGCAGCAGAAGGTGCTATGTGTCATATAGCAGCTTTTAGTTGGAAGAAAAGTGCTGCTTTTGTTAAACTTATTTAGAGTTAAAATGTGTTACATGACAAATAGTACCTTTTGCATTTACCAAAATGATAACAACACTACAGTATTGGGTGACAAATGTACCATTTGACAGATAGCGCCTTTTTCTTTGTTTTGAAAAAGGTGCTATTTGTCAAATAGGACATTTTTTTCATTTAACACGTAACTTATTCTTGTATAAAAATGTCAATTTGGTACATATATATGTAACCTTCTAAAATACAGATATCACATCTTTTAATAGAGATGTTATAATCTTACAAAGATGTGTCGCAAACTTACATACATGTCACATTCTTACATTACAGGTGTCACATTATTACATACAGATGTCAGACTTTTACATAACGAAGTCACATCCTTACAGACAAATAAGAGATTCCTACATTTTATATATGTCACATTTATACATATGCTGTATTCTTACTTAGAGATATCGCATTCTTAAATATAGAGATGTCACATTCATATATAGTGATGTCATATATGACGACAATTGAACGTCAACTACAACAAAATTTGAATAAGATTGAAAATTGGGAAACAAGCAATGGCTTTAAGTTTTCCAAATCAAAAACACATTGTGTACATTTCTGTCAGTTGCGCAAGCAACATGATGACCTGGTTTTACATTTTTATGGATCACCTATTCTAGTTGTTGAGGAATCTAAATTCCTTGGCATTTTATTTTATAAAAAACTCAGTTTTATACCCCATATTAAATATCTCATAGCTAAATATTTAAAAGCATTGAATCTTTTAAAAGTGCTTTCCCATATGTCTTGGGGTGCAGACGGAACTACACTGCTCAAGCTGTATCGGTCTCTAGTCCAGTCAAAATTAGACTATGGCTGTATCATATATGGCTCTGCACGAAAATCATATCTTCAAATGCTTGATCCTATACATAACCCAGGACTCTTAGAATCTGCCAATATCAAACCACAAAATATTGAAAAAACATTTTACACCAATTATTCCAGCTTGGTGTATGAAACCACCTGAAATACTTTTTATTTACATTCCGGGAAAAATTTTGAATCAAATCCACACATATTAAAAGATGATTTCAGAAAAATGCAAATTCGTTTTAAGAATTACCAACAAATTTATACTGATGGGTCAAAGGAAGACTCAAAGGTTGGTTGTGCTGTTATATCAGACAACCATAGAACTCTGCAACGTATACCTGACGATTCATCAATTTTCACTGCTGAAGCCAAAGCAGTTGATCTAGCTTTAGATTTCATTAGCACTTGTGATGCTAACAATAAATTTATTATATTTTATTCGTTTTCTGTATTGAAAGCAATAAACCATACCAGTTCAAAGAATCCACAGATTCAGAAACTTTATAAAAAATGTCATGAGCTTTTAGCTAATAAATAAATTGTTCTCTGTTGGATTCCTAGTCATATAGGTATCCAAGGGAATGAGATGGTAGATAAGCAAGCAAAAACATCGCCTTCATAAGAACCAACTTCTTTTAAGATTTCATTTTCTAATTTTAAGCCATCTATCAATAAATTTATCTTGAAAGAATGGCAAACTTCATGGAATAACAGCATTGGAAATAAACTTCTTGACATCAAGCCAACTATTGGTGAATATCAATCAGTTGTTCGAAACATTAGAAAAGAAGTAGTTTTAGCTCGACTCCGCTTAGGTCATACAAGAGTCACTCATTCATACTTACTTCAAGGTGAAGAGCAGCCACAGTGTGTTGGTTGTGACGCACCATTCACTGTACGTCACTTCCTTTTGGAAGGTGGCGACTTTGCACAAGTAAGAAATAATTGCTTCCATGTTGATAACATGAAAGAATTATTTCAAGATATACATATTGATAGTATTATGACATTTTTAAGACAAATAAATCTTTTTAACAAAATCTAATTGCTATTTTTAAAATCATGTTTTGTTTTACATTTGTATCAGACCATAATACAGATTATATTATGTTGTATTCTGTTCAGTTAGAGAACATGTACAGTTACCTGAAAAGCTCTTTGAAACTGTCAGTTATTGTACATGGTCTCTCCTGTCAACAATCGTATTGCAACTAATTATCATTATACAAACTCATCATCATCATTCCTTTTATTTTATCTTACAAATTTTTACTCTTTCCATCCACATCATGTTTAGTTTAATACCGTCTGCCGCTAATGACCCACAAGGGTTGATGCGTCGTTAAGCACCAAACAAACAAACAATGTATTGAAAGCAATAAACCATACCAGTTCAAAGAATCCACAGAGAACAATTTCTTTATAAGCTAAAAGCTCATGACATTTTTCTAAAAGTTTCTGAATCTGTGGATTCTTTGATCTGATATGGTTCATTGCTTTCAACACAGAAAGAGAGTCAGAAAATATAATAAATTTGTTGTTAGCATCACACGTGCTAATGAAATCTCAAGCTAGATCAATTACTTTGGTTTCAGCAGTGAAAATTGATGAATCGTCAGGTATACGTTGCATATTACTACATAACAGCACAACCAACCTTTAAGTCTTTCTTTGACCCATCAGTATAAATTTGTTGGTAATTCTTATAACGACTTTGCATTTTTCTGAAATTATCTTTTATTATGTGTGGATTTGATTCAGAATTTTTTCCCGGAATGTAAATCAAAATGTATTTCAGGTGGTTTCATACACCAAGCTGGAATATTTGGTGTAAAATGTTTTTCAATATTTCGTGGTTTGATATTGTCAGATTCTAAGAGTTGTGAAATTCTGATGCCAAATGATTTAATAGCTTTAGGTTTTGTTCATATAAATCAACATAGTTTGGTGGGAATGTAACTTCGTGAGCAGGATTTGATGGGTTAGCAGCAAGTCTTATAGCATATTGCAAAGAGAGATTCTCTCTTCGTGAGTATAGAGATGGTTCATCTGCTTCCACATAGAGACTAGCAACAGGAGAAGTTCTAAAAGCCCCTAAAGCTAATTTAAGTCCTTGGTTATGTATAGGATCAAGCATTTGAAGATATGATTTTCGTGCAGAGCCATATATAATACAACCATAGTCTAATTTTGACCGGACTAGTGACAGATAAAGTTTGAGAAGTGTGGTTCAGTCTGCACTCAAGAAGTATGGGAGAGCACTTTTAAAAGATTCAATGCTTTTTAACATTTAGCTTTGAGATATTTAATATGGGGTATAAAACGGAGTTTTCTATCAAATAAAATGCCAAGGAATTTAGATTCCTCAACAACTGGAATAGGTGATCCATATAAATGTAAAACATGATCATCATGTTGCTTGCGCAACTGACAGAAATGTACACACTGTGTTTTTGATTTGGAAAACTTAAAAGCCATTGCTTGTTGCCGATTTTCAATCTTATTCAAATTTTAGTGTAGTTGACGTTCAATTGTCGCCATGCTTTTTGAGCGATAACAGATACAGAAGTCGTCAACGTATAATGAGCAATCAGTAAGATTACCTAAACATCTCACAATACCATTAATTTTGATGCTAAAAAGTGTTGTAGACAATACACCCCCTTGAGGTTCACCCTGCTCCTGGTCATAATAGTCAGACAGGAGCCAACTCAGACTTGAATGGCGCGGTCTGCAAGGAAGTTTTCAATGAATGTTGGAAGTCTACCTCTTAATCCAATTTTGTGGATACATTTTAAAATGTTGTATCTCCATGTGGTATCATAAGCTTTTTCCAAATCAAAATACACAGCGACTACATGTTCCTTTTTAATAAAGGCATCACGTATGAAAGTTTCCAATGTAACTAAATTATCAGTTGTACTACGGTCAGATCTGAAACCAGACTGGAACCGCGATATATGATTATATTCTAAAAACCAAGTAAGTCTTTTATTTATCATTCTTTCAAGTGTTTTACATAGACAACTTGTGAAAGCTATAGGTCTATTATTTTTTGGTTCCGCAGGATCTTTACCAGGTTTGGGAATAGGAATAATTGTTGCATATATCCAATCTTCTGAAAATTTACCAGTAGTCCAAATAAAATTAAATTTATTCAAAAGAGTTTCAAGAGAAGTATCTGGGAGATGTTTAAGCATTTGATAGTGGATCTCATCAGGACCCGTGGCTGAGTCATGTGATAGTTGAATAGCTTCAACTAATTCATCTAAATTAAAATCTTTGTTATAAATTTCATTATTTTGTGATTTAAAATTAGGTGCTTGGTTCACTTGATGTGCTTGCACTGGCTTCTACGCCTAAAATAAGAAAAATAAACTGAGCCATGTCAACAGAAACAATTATTTGATAATCATCTACCGATTATAAAGTCTCTAAAACCCAGCCCCTATGCTCTGGGGACATCATGGTTGACCTCAGTGTTACTGAATGCGTCTTATCACAAGGAATATAATTATATTTGGTTGAGGGGTGAGGATCTGAATTGTTTCAGAGGTGAAAAGCCTTTCAGGAAATTAACGGGCCGGGGCATGTCACTAGAATACTTCCTAGTCAGTATTAGTGAATGTATATTATCATAATACACATGAATATATATGGTATAGAGGTGGGGATCTGAACGGTTTCTGAGATATAAAGCCTTTTATGAAATTAACAGGTGGGGCATGCCTGAGCACGCCACTGGGGACTTCCCAACCAGTGGTACTGAATGCTTCTTATAAAAAGCATGAATATATGTGGTTTAGGGGTTTGTTTCCCAGTTTGGAATTATGCACCAGTCATTTTATCGACGCCCCCACCTACGGGGATAGCCGTGGAATAGCCAGGCTAAGGTGCAGTATATTATTGGGACACATACCCCGGTGAGATTATCTGTTGTTAAGGGCGGGGCTTAAAGCAGGGTTGTTACCATCAGCTTGTTTCCAAAAGGCGGGGCTTATACCAGGGCTCTGAAAAGTCATTATGCCCGCCCAGCCCCGTAGGTGCATGGGGAAGCAGTGGATACGAATAACTGGTGCATTACTTTAATAAAAACACTATCATTCCCCTAAATAATGCACCTCATTTTGTATCATTCGGGCTCCCATGACTTTAAAGTATATAGGCCTGCAATCCCCAGCCATTTTCCCAGTTTCGAATCACTATTCATTGCAATTATACTATGCAACCAAAGGGGGCCAAACGCCATTTTATGGCGCCTCACTAGCCGGCAGATGATGGCCCAACACTGAATACTGGCTGGCTTTGTTAATTTCCAGGGGTTCAAAGCCGTATAACACCACTCTCTACTCCTCTGGATTCGCACATGGAGTCCAATGAATATGGGGGGTGGGAGGGAGGCAGTGGGTCCGGACCCCATCCTGGCAAATAACAAAGCTATAGGGTTCCTTATTAATACTGATCTGGAGCAATATTCTGTATAATACTGATCAAGACAGCATTCAATGTTGGGGCACCATCGACCCACCAGCAAAACGCCATTTAACTGCCGTTTTACTGGTGGGCCCATGATGGCCTGCTTTTAGTGACATTATTCAAGTCCTCTCCCCACTACCCCACACATCTGTAGCCGATAGTAGGGTCAAAGTAGATTGGTGGACAACGGCTTGATTGCCCCCCCCCCACCCGCCCCACAAGACGAGGTAGAGGCAAGGTTTTTAATATTTATATTTTCTGTTATATGTAGTTTGGCTTAAAGCAGGGCTATAACCCGACATCAGCGTGTCCACTTATGATGGAGTGGGGTTTATGCCAGGGCACTGCATGGTAGCCCCACTTTTACTCATAGGAAGGTGTAGTGGCTATGTGTAAACGATGAATAAAATGGGCTTCCACCAGCTGTAATTTTAATCGGGGACGGCATTGAAGATATGCTGATAAGAGAGAATGAACAAACACACACACACACACACAAATTTATGTACGCACAGGAAAATACATGGAGAGAGAGAAAGGAAAAACTTAAGACACACAAGGGCAGAATTCTCATAAGAGAGAGAGAGAGAGAAGACTATGCATATGCATGCATACATGCATGGGTGAATGAACATTTAGCAGCACGTACATGTGTGTGCATGCGTTCATACATGTGTGTGCATGCATGTATGCGTATATATACATTTCGCAATACCCCCAGGTATTGAAGTTACCCCCCCCCCCCCCCCTCTAATATTGAAAAGCTTCCTACGCCTATGACAAGACTGCAGGGATAATTCTGAGGTCCTCCCAGAGATTTTGGGGGACGAGAATTCATTTCAAGGGGGCTGGGGGAACATAAAACATATTTTTCATTTTTGGGGAACAGGGGAACACGCCAATTATTTTCAATGGAACATCTATCCCTCCCCCCTGGGATAGCCCCAATTATGCAAGGAGCCAATAAAAGCCCCTTCTAGAAAGCGAGGTAAGTGTATGGGGAAATGCTGCTGTTTATTTCTATGAAATCCGTTGTGTACAGTGAGCATTGTTTGTAAATTGATGCATTAAACCTCTCGATGCCGAAAATAAACCGTACAAATCGCCAACTCAGAATATAAAGCTTAAATTTTTTACATCGCATTGATAAAACTTACTTCCAGTTATTGTTTGAACACAGCATGGATGCTTTAGAAACACATCCATAGAGAAGAACCAGAATTTGCGTTCCTCCCACTAAAACATGGTGCGCCTCTCAACCATTTATTGTTTTGTAACGTGACCTCTTTACTCCGACCACACCACCTCTGACAGGTGGTGTACTCGGAACAGCTTTTGCACAGTTGTTCGCTGGTACTTGATTGGAATTCTGCCAGTCCAGAGTAAAAAGCGTACTCCAAACAGGTGAATCAAGTACGACCCTGGTCAGTGGTGGGCCTGACAACAGTAAAAGCATCAGGCCCTACCATCTCATCTATAGGTAAGTCTTTAAGTCAGAAACGCTAAAATTACATTACATCCTTTAGGCTAGTACTATCGTAGTTCAGTATCTATATTTCAACATGATGACCTAAAATGATAATAAATAATAATTGTCAGGCTATGTGCAGTATATGACGTCAAAGATGTCTATGTCGAATGACCCCCAAAAATGGTCCCCTGTAAATTTCGTGACGATTTTTGGTGACCTATATAAAATTAAACTTTGTGGTATTTACAACAATTTCAACTAGTTCACCCATCTGAGTCTGGCCTGAGTAACGACGTCATCAAAATGGCGGCCATCGCACAATAATAATGCTAATGTATTGAAGAAAAATCAAAGTATGTTGGCAAAATAAACTTTTTTTTAATAAATTTAATGCCAGTACTGCTCCAGCTTTTTAAACAGAAACAATATTACACAAAAATCTACTTTAAAATGCAATAGGCCATCTTGCCCATGAGCCTAGTGCATAAACCACGTTGGAGTTTATGTCGAATGGGACAAAATTTGCCCCATGTAAATTTCGTGACGATTTTTGGCGACCAATATCAAAGGACCTCGGACAGTCTCCTATTCAATCTGCCCAAATTTTACCAGCCTGTGGCTAGAAAAATGCATATTCGACAACTATATTTTTGTGCTTATATCAAACCTTTACATTAAGTGTACCTAATAAATTAAAAATATTTTGAAATATTGCATGATTATGCCAGGGCATTTGGGAATGGGGGTATTTTTAGTGACAAATTTTTATTTCACAGAAAGTCAAAGTTTTGCCGTGTATTCACCTAAATACACGGAAATATAATGTTTGGGGAATAAACTTTGAGAGGATGGTGATGCGTTTGCATAATTTCAGTTTGAGGAGATTTCATCCTAAATAAGTATGCTGTCCATAACTGTTGACAATTACCTGTTGTGTATCAAATTCAGCCAGTTTGACATGTTCACTGAGGTGTATCATACCTGCATACTGTATATGCCATAGTCTAGATAAAAAATGAGCTTAAATTGTTTAAATAGCAAAAACAGGGTTTTCAATCCATATTTTTAAATAGATACTTGTCCAATGAGAAAAACTCTTTTGCGGATACTTCGAGAGTTGAACCTACTATCTTTTTGATGGAAAAAACTATTTTCTTTGAACCTTTTTTTTACTGGCCATTTTTGTGGGCAATCCTTCATTATGACTGTCCGAGGTCCTTAAACTTTGAGGAATTAGCAACTATTTTATCCAGTTCACACATCTGCGGTCTGCTTCTGGGGTAAATAGTGATGTCATCAAAATGCCTGCCATTGCGCTATTGATATACATATATATTAAAGTATGTTAGCCAGACAAAGTTTTTTTATAGTTTAGTGCTCATGCCACGCCAGATTGTTAATAGAAACTACATTTACACAAAATTGTACTTGCCAGAGGGTATTCATATTTGGCACAATAATTGGCTATTGTGCGTAGATTATAACAAAGGTCTCAGACCTAAACATCGATGTGACCTTGGAGTCAAAGGTCAAAGTCAAATATACTTAAAATCTATCTGTCTGATTTACTGCAACCATTTTCTATCTGTAACACAAACTCCTCTTTCATGTTTTGACTTAGGGTGTTCATATTTGGCAAAATGGTTGCTTGTGGTGTGTAGATTATAACAAATATTTAAGATCACCGATACAACTGGAGTCAAAGGTCAAGGTCAAATATATTTTAAATTAAAGACAGCTCTTAAAGCAATCTCCACATTCATAAATCCACCAACTCGAAGCGGAGAGGATTTTTAGGAATGACACCGTCTTTTCATCCGTTTATGCATAACTCTGGTATCTCATGAAACCTTTAAAATTCTCTAAGCATTGGTCAAATGTTCACCTCTGCGAGACGGTCTGCAGAACCCATGACTCAATAACGCAGACTCAAAGTCAGGGTGACAGTTACAGGTAATGGAATTTAGCTTTTGAATGCGCGTATGCTCCATATTTCGAAAGATTCTCATTACACTTTGATAAGATGATCCAGTCAGTGCGAGGGTGTGCAAAACACATAGCTTAACCAGGCAAACTCAAGTTCAGTGTAACAGTTGACGATAATGGGATTGAACATTATATTTCATGTTCGCCCCACATATAATTTTGGTCGTATATTTTAAGTTTGATGATGTGCGAAGCGTGTAATTCAACCATGACTGCAAGATCATAGTCACCAGTGATGACCACAAGTTTGAACCTTTAATTCTATGTCGGCACCCGATTGCATGTACCCCTGGAATGATTCCATAAATTTTGGTGAAATGTCTAGTTCAGTGAGAAGATATGCAAAATTCATTACAACACTGTGGCTAAAGCTCTATGTAACAATTTAAGGTCACGAGTTTGAAATTTTGAATTCCTTCCTTTATACCAGAATGATTTTCATTTTAACTTTAGTCAACAATTTTAACTCATTGAGACTGTATGCAAACCGTATGTTTCAATAATAGTGGGGCGGATATGTAACAATTTTGAGAAGAATCGTGCATTTTATGATAAAAGCATGAAACTTAATACATGGCTAGTTGATAACAAAACAAAAAAAATAAGGGTCAGTGCCACGCCGAAAATGCCCTCTAATGGCCGCCATCTTGTTTTTTCCAAAATGGCCGCCTTTTTTCAACTTATTATAATCTCATTATTTATTTGCAAACATCATGTTTTCTTCAGTTAACTTTACTTAAATAACCATCAGTTATATCTCAATACCTTAAAATCATCTTTCAATTTTAAAAAATCAGGATTGGGGCTGTATTTTTTCAAGATGGCCGCCACTTTTATAACTAAAAAGTGCAGTTATATTATAGAACTTTACAAAGTTATAAATTTTGATGCAAATTACTTCTAGCAAGTAGAAAGTCCCATTTAACAAGTTACTAATTTATCAGCATGGCTTTATTGTTATGTATTGTTCAAATATGGTATTAAAGATGGCTACCAATGTGCAAATCATAACATACTATCTGCTTTCATTTGGCACTGGAAGAATGTAGTTTGAATTTATGCAAACGATTTTAAAGAATAACTTTATTTAATGGCTTTGAATAAAGAAGAGAGCATCCAACATACCATCCAAGACGGCTGTCAAAGTAGACATGTTATATGGACACCATTTATAAGGTGGCCGCCATCTTGGTTTTCCAAAATATGCAGTCTATTTTAAATTGCATTATTTTAAGCTCATACATTTGCAAGCCAATTTGTTGTCTTCATTTATTTCCACTTATTTTGCAGTGAATCATACTTATTCGCCTCAAAATTGTCATTTAGGCTTAGAAAACACAAGATTTAGAACATAGTCTCAAGGTGGCATTTTGCATCCAAAGGGAGTTCAGTGGCTCAATGGTAGAATGCTTGACTCGAGACCGAGGGGCCACGGGTTCGAGCCTCACCGGCGTCTCTGTGTTGTGGTCCTTGAGCAAGACACATTTATCCTAGCTTAGTACTGGTTCAACCCAGGAAGACCCTTCCCTTTTTAATTGAAAGATTGTTGATGGGACGTAAAGAATCAAATCAAACAAACAAAACTCATTTTGCATTCTCAATAGTGGTGGTATACCAACTTGACAAATTATGAATTTCCATGCAAAATTATTATGTAATTAAGTAGAAATAGCTACACAAACAAGGGACGAACTTTTCAGACTTTATTTTTATTTTAACTTATTATAACATGGTATTCAAGATGGCTTTGTATTTAGTTTTAGAAAAAAAAAGAAACGTATTTTTACTTTCTATAGATACATATTTTGAGGTTGTATGAATTTATGAAAATGAGTTTCAAGAAATGATTATATTTAATGAATTAGGATAGTAAAGGGGACATCCAACCTGTCATCCACGATGGTTGCCAAATTTGGTTTTAGACACTTATACAAATGTTGCTATTATGTGTGTTCTATATAGAATTGATATGAGCAAAATAAGATACAAAGAATTTTTGTACCTATAGCAAACTAAAACTGTCCTTTGTAGAATTGCTGTTGCATAAAATATTATTTGTTTGCATCAGATTTTAGTGAAAAATCCTATAAAATCTGTAATAGAGATATCAAAGTTTCTTTTTGACATTTCTCCTTCTCATCAAGTTACCATAGGCTTAAAAGGCTATATGTCTCCTCAAACTGTATACAATTTTAAAAAAATATGTACTTAGACCACAACCCTCCGTTTTCACACACATCAACTTTTCAACTTGATCTTGTCAAATGACGTATTTGTTGCAGCCAGCTTTATTAGGTTGTGTTGATGATGTAGCTGGCACTATCATATCTACTTGAAAGTAATCAAATTTTATATTATTCTGTGGTCAATCCAATATATAATGTTGCAGACATCTTAGTTTATAGCCAAAGCTTCCCTCACCAAATGCTTGCTAGTGAGTCGGGCATTTGATTCCATAATAGTTAAGTCCAAAAACCTCTTCAGTCTAGTTAGTTGAAACCAAAGCTTTTTGTCTATTTAGGTATGTAGGTTTTTTTAAATGATGATGTTATTTTGCTCTGTATCTACAGTGATGATCTTTTACAGCCCATGGAGCTTCAGCTAGGTGCCCCTACCGCATATGCAGTCGAATCCCTGCCCTTGCTGTATCAATTCTTGCTTTTCGTGATTTATTGTTCACTGTGGTTATTCATTGACTAGCTAAACATTCGTCCTATAAATCGTTCTAAGGTAGTTGTGCTGTTGTGGTTCTCATTTTATTATTTTTGGTGTAAATGTGGTTTGTATGTACTTTAATATACATGCATGTGAATGATTTTGGTTATGTTAAGGTAGCCTAGTAACTGCCTTCAAGGGGAGAGCTACATCACCACTGTATACTATCTAACTGTATATTTAGTTTTCACCACTTTGATTTTGTAGGAAGAATGTTAGCTCTGATTGTACTAGTTTCTTGTCATTGCTATGATTTTACCTAGTATATAAGCAAAACTGGGAATAACATGTCCGGAATGATGCAGGCCAACAGTCGCTATGTGAAGAAGCGTTGAAAGAAGCGTGGAAAGAGTATTATGAAGTTACTCAAATTCGAACTCTTTGGAATGCAAAAGGCATGCCAGAGTGAATGCCAGTTGAAGGACTAGCCAGCTGATCAGTACAGGAATTATCACAAAAACAATTAGCAGGATGCGTTCTGACAAAGCAGACATCAGCAATTGTCATCCAGATGCTATAGACTACATGCATTTGGGAAACTGGCACAGTCGAGGTGTTTGACCTAATCTTCAACATAATCTCGAGTGTTAGTACAGAGTGAAATTGACAGTATGAACATCGGCAAAGGGGGTGCTCTGAACAGAGGCTTGAAGATAATTAAGCAATTAATAAGAGTGTTAGATTGCATATTGGAGAGACATGTCAGGCAGAGAGTTGAGATTGACGAGATGCAGTGCAGATTTATGTCAGGTCATGGTGGCACTCCAGTTGTGGTCTTCATTTTAAGCCAGCTATACAAGCTGCTCATGACTTCTAACAAGCCATTCTACGTCACATTCATCAACATAGAGAAGGACAGCAGGTAGCTAGTGTGCATGTTTTAAATCAACAAGTAGTCGGTGTGATTGATGAATGGCATGATCAAGGACATGAAAAGCAGGACGATAGTTGGTAATTGTTGCAGTGAGAAGTTTTTTGGTGTTGATATTCATCGTGGCTCTGTTCTGACTCCACTGCTATTAATTGTTAAGCAAGAGGCTCTAATCAATGAATTCAGAACCGACTGCACATAAATGCTGTTGTACAAATATGATCCGGTGATCAAGGCTGAGTCCATGGAGGAATTGCTAGTGAAATTGGATGCATGGAAGTATTGGAAGGAGAAGGCTCTTCATGTGAACATAATAATATGAAGTAATATACAATTAAAGTCGTCCCTTGAGCTAAAGTGCACAAAATGCCTGTGGCACAACACTACTTAATGATGGAAGATGGAGGTGATAACACCTGATAAAAACCTGAGGTAGGAGATCTGTAATCATATGGACATTCTCTACGCTAGAAACATCCTCGAGCTGCCTGCAGTAATACATTGCAAATGCACATGGCAGAAACTCCGTAAACTTCTTAACCTTATGATCATCTGCTGCCCTTGACTCAAGACAGGTAGTAATAAACATGCATTCATTGTTTTGTTTTTGTTGAGTGTATATTTCCAATACGTCCTTGATTATGAACAGTTCACTAGCATTATACATCCAAGCTTGTGATCTCGTAAACGCCTAATAGCAAAAATGTATAGATTTATTTAGAAAGAACAACAAAAATCACCAATAAATAGGATTTTACTATTCGGCCGCCATCTTGGATGCCATGCTTGAATTAACAGTTGAGAAAATTTCAAAATTACATATTATACATAAGAAACGAACATTCATTGCTACTAAAGCAAATTTCACTCATACAAATCTCAATGATATATTAATGTTTAAAAAATGAAAATCATAAAATCATTCTTCTTTGGCAGTCATCTTGGTATCAAAGCTCTCTTATAAATTGTTCACAAATAACAAAGTCACATTTTGAGCCTTTCTATGCTTGGAACAGCTTGAATTTAATGCAATAATCTGAATTAAATTCATTCTATGATGTTTTCATAAAGCAAGCTTGATGTAACATATAAAAATGGCGGTCATCATATAAAATGGCCATCATCTTGGATAATATGCCAATCTACATGTGATTTCAGATAATTACAAATGTTCTTTTATTAAAATTCACACTTGCACAAGCTTTAAATAAAAGTTTTTTGCAAAATAATACCCAACGTAACAGGCATTACATGAAAATAGGTCGCCATTTTGAAATTCAAGATGGCGGCCGTCAAGGTGCATTTCTGGCTTGGCACTGACCCTCAGAAATTTTGATAATTACTAATCTGGCCATGTACCAAGTTTCATGCTTTTATTATAAAGTGCACGATTTTTTCACATATCTGCCCCACTATAATGCTAACTCAAGGTCACAGTTGAAGGTCAATTATTTGATTTCATGTTTGCATAATGTCTTAACCACTTAAGGTGTTGCATTATGGTTCTTTGAGCACAGTGGAAGAGTGCTTGACTCAAGACTGAGGGGCCCAGGGTCGAACCTCACCGGCGCTACTGTGTTGTGTCCTTGAGCAAGACACATTTATCTTGCTTAGTACTGGTTCATCTCAGGAAGACCTGCCCCCACATAGCTGAAAAATTGTTGACTGGGACGAAAAGAATCAAATCCAACAACAAGCAACATTATATTTCTTTTAAATTGGCTAAACTAAAAGGGTTACTTAAGTGAGAAGATGTACAGAATACATGTCTCCCTTATGCTGGTACAAGGTCAGTGTCATAACACCATTCCAAGCCTTGAAGGATATTCATTTAACTCTTGTTACATATTGACCTAAGTTAAAGAAAGTGCGAAGAACACGTGTCCATGGCCGTTCATGGTACCAATCTGGGCGTTAGTGACTTTTCCTCTCAGCAACTAAAGACATGCATGCTTGCCTCGGTATGTCATGTCCTTTATAACAGTATTTAGTCTTGCTATGATAATTGATAGATGGCTTAAAGGCTGAGTGCAATGAAGTGCTGTATAGGTTAAGCAGTAATCGAGCCCAGGATGCTGTGATCCACAGTTGGGAGCACTAATTACTCAGTCACGCAATCACTTTGACAACCAGAGTTCCTACTGAGAAAGGGCTGACCTCTAGGCTCTTGTTGGTGATGTTTATTGTATTTTTAGCTCACCTGAGCCGAAGGCTCCGAGGTGAGCTATTAGTATACCAGTGACTCCGGCGTCCGTCGTCCGTCCGTCCGTCCGTCCGTCGTCCGTCCGTCCGTCCGTCAACATTTTCAAACATCTTCTCCTCTGAAACCACTGGGCCAATTGAACTCAAATTTCATATGGAGACTCCTTAGGATGGGGGAACGAAAGTTTGTTCAAATGTTCCTGGTCACATGACCAAGATGGCCGCCATGCCCATATATGGTAAAAACCCTTTAAAAATCTTCTTCTCCAGAACCAGAAGGCCGATGGCCTTGGGACTTGGTATGTAGCATTGGGGATGTGGGGTCTACCAAGTTTGTTCAAATAATGATCCTAGGTTGACCTTGACCTACTTAACGTCAAGGTCAAATTTGCTTCCTAATAGATTTAAATGGGAATTTTTTTGAAAAGTTGATTTTTTGAATACTGTTAAAGCCAAAGTGATTATTCTTACTTGATATGTTGAAACTAATGAGACAATGGCTATAAATAAGTTTCAAAGGTCATGGTTGACCTTTGCCCTTTCAGCCAAGGTCGCTCATATTGTGGTCCCATCAATATATTAAAACTAAGTTTTCTCACAAACCATTGGCCCAATTGGGCTCAAATTTCATGTGAAGAATCCTTATGATAAGTCAGCCAAAATTTATACAAAATCTTTTGGTCACACGACAAAGATGGCCGCCACGCCCATATATGGTAAAAACCTGTTAAAATCTTCTTCTCCAGAACCAGAAGGCCAGTGACCTTGAGACTTGGTATGTAGTATTGGGAATGTGGGGCCTACCAAGTTTGTTCAAATGATGATCCTAGGGTGACCTTGACCTGCTTAACGTCAAGGTCAAGTTTGCTTCCTAATGCTTTTGAATGGAATTTTTTTTGAAAAGTTGATTTTTTGAATACTGTGGAAGCCAAAGTGATTATTCTCACTTGAAATGTTCAATCTAGTGTCTATAAATAAGTTTCAAAGGTCAAGGTTGATCTTTGACCTTTCAACCAAGGTCGCTTATGTTGGAGTCCCATCAACATACTAAAACATAGATTTCTCAGACATGTCTTGGCCAATTGAAACCAAATTTCATATGACAACTACTTATGATTGGTTAGCCAAAACTTATACAAATTGTTATGGTCACTTGACTAACATGGCCACCAGGCCCATATATGGTAAAAACTCTTTTAATCTCTTCTTCTCTGGAACCAAAAGGCCATTGGCTTTGGGACTTGGTATCTAGGATCGGGGATGTGGGCCCTACCAGGTTAGCACAAATGATGAATCTAGGTTGACCTTGACCTACTTTATGGCAAGGTCAAATTTGATTCCTAATGCATTTATATGGAGAAAATCTTAAAATGTTCATTTTCTATAACTGAGCCGAATTCATAATATACTCAGAAAAACAATTGAAGGATATTAAAATTCTTTTGACTTTATAACATTTGGGAATATAATTTTCAAACAAATTATTTTTGTCATTGATAGAATTATTACTATACAATTACACCAAAATACAAATTGAAATTCACGGGTCATTGGTTACGATACAGTACTACACCAAATGTACCGACCCTCTCTACCCAAAGTTCACAAGCAAAAATTTTAGCGCTCGCAATTTTTGCTGCAACCGTTACCAGGTCATTGCTTATGTTCTAATTCCGACCACAGACAAAAGTTAACACCAATTTATCAGTCATTGCCCCTAATAATGAGACAACTTCTTTAACAAAAATACACGGATATGGCATACCCCGGCAAATTTGACCACAAATTTGCAGTAAAACACTGACAACAGCTTCAAAATTATGTTCACTTTTTTGGAGGGAGAACCAGCGATGATTTTGGAGCCTGTCATTATGGAATATAAAAGATAAAAATAAGTTTCAATCATTTTTGAACGTTTGTGACTTTTCAGTATAGAGGGTTGCACCATTTGGACTTGTACTGTACTTAAATCATCGAAGCGTGACTGAAATAAAGCATCCATTTTGATTGCAGATGTCTGGAACTATGAAATGCTTGCATAATTAGTAAAGTTTTTATTGTATTGAATGTTAGAGATGGGACTGAATCTAAATATCCTTCAATTGTTTTTCTGAGTATAGTTAAACCTATTGAGACAATGGTTAATTAAATACCAAATGTCAAGCTGACCTGTGACCTTTTATCCAAGGCCACTCATTTGGACTGCCACATACCTATCTAAACATCTTTTTCTCAGAAATCACTCGGCTGTTTGATGGATTGATTATTCATTAGATTGTTTAGATCACTTGACCAAAATGTATATGGTAAAAACAAAATTTGTTCCATTATAAGCTGTAGTTGACCTGACCTATTTTAACATTATTAAGGCAATCAGGTGAGCGCCTCAGGACCTTCAGGTCCTCTAGTTGTTACTTTCCCATGTGGTATCCTGGGTCAGGTATGGTACTTTATTGTATCGTTTCCTGATCTTTGTCTCCTTTCTTACGTTCCCACTACTCTGTTGTTAAGGATATAGCTGCCTTTCAGTGTGCCTTTTTGATTTTTGTCTGAAAGTGTTCGTATTTAGCACACTGATTACTTATGGTGTCTAGATGACAACAAAGGTTTTCAGATTACTGATTTAATTTTAGAGTCAAAGGTCACGTATACTTGAAACCTGTCTAACATCTCGTAAAACAAACCTCTTTCATGTTTTGATGGAATGTGTTCATATTTAGCACACTAATTGCTTATTGTGTGTAGATGAAAAAAGGGTTTCGCTTGCCTATATGATCTCTATTTTCAAAGGTCAGGACGAACAATATAGATGCCTGATTGCCAGCCAGGAGCAACCATTGGAAATCTTACTAGGTTAAGATGGTCAATGTTTCATAGGAAACTAACATCGCTCTTCAGATCTCAGTATCAAAGCATCATATGGATGTCTACAAAGGAGCCAATTCCCGCTATACAGTTGCTTGAAAATCATGTTGGAGATGATATTGTGACACTTATGTTCATATTATGACAACATTACCTCCAATTTTGGAGACACTGCGTTAGCTAGTAATAAATGGTTGCAGTAAATCTGATTGTATCTCTTCTCACCACAAATAACTTATACTGCACTAACATCATTGCTTGTATTACATTGGTGAATTTCGAGTAATACTGTATGCCATTAATTTGGTGGTACTGTGTCGCCTCGGTGATATGTGAAGTCCTCTCAGGGAGTGGGGTACCTGTTCCCTAGTTCCTCTCAAATAAATTGGCTTGTTCCTCTGTTCCCTCAAAATTTGTTTTTTTATGTTCTCCATTCCCTATTTTGTCATTGTTCGCCTCACAATTTGGCATTTCTTCTTCTGTTCCCCTGAAATAAATGCCCTTTTTACCAAAACCCCTGTGAAGACCTCATATGCATCTGACTGATAGACGGGGTCTATGAGCCCAGCAATCAACAATTCATATAGAATGGCTCCTAAGCAATCATATAGAGCAAAAACTGAATTTATTGATTCAGGGTCCATTTGAATAAAATAGGAACCCCAAAATGAGATTGCCCTGTAGTGCAATCGGTAGAGAGTTTGATTGCGGATACAGGAGTTGTGAGTATGATTGGGGCCTAATATTTTTTTGAGATTGATAATGAAATATTTTCTCCTTCTTCCAATAATTTAAGAAGGGATATTGTCAGTTGTAAGCAAAAGCGTGTGCACAAAGTACTGCCTAGTCGCGTGTCCAGTACTGCTTAGTCTAAGCCTGCCCCAGAAAAGTGTGCCATTAGGTTTACGGACCGTCCCCACAAGACCATGACAGTTGACTGGGACTTTAAAAATGGTGAGTATGATCAGGCAATAACACAATCACTAACAAAAGAATCCCAAAATAGCTCCAGGGGTCAGTCATATTTATATAGTATGGTCTCAAACCCATCAAAACACAGGAGCGGCTGTAGTGTAGTGGATAAACCCCTCGCCTTGTAAACCAGGGTTCAAGGGTTTGATCTCTGGCTTCACAAGTCTGTCAGATGAGACTTTAAGCTGTGGCCACCTCGTCTCTATAGGACCTTAGCTGTTGAAGGGACGTTAAACACAAACACACAGTCAAATAAACAAAATAAAACAAAAAAACACTCAATTTCAGCTTGATGTCGTACGGAATTACAAGTACGAAATTGAGTTCTGTGTCAATTGTTTTGAATCGGAAGCCCAAAAACGGGTTCCAGGGATCAGAATAAAAAAAAACACATCATTATCGTATTATATGACACCAAATCGATTAAATATAGACAAAAACTTAATTCAAGCAAGAAATTCTCAAATAACTAATGTGTTGAATCTAATTACTTATTTATGTGAATAAGTAGCACTTTGGCGGCAATTTTTATGACGTAATCATACGGTCCAGACGCAGAACTCGGATGGTGTGAACTGGTTTAAATTGTTACATATGCCCCATATTTTGATATAGGTCACCGAAAGTGTGACAAAATTTACAAAGGAGATCTCAATTCGAAATAAACTATGTCATTGTGATCTACAGAATGAGTGATACCATCTTGATTTAAGAAGTTTGAACCTTTTTTTCTGTATCTTAAAACGACTAATACTTAATTAAAACAGTATCTAATTACAATGAGGTATTATAATTTTTGACCAATGAAGGCAAAAACCAACACTCTTATCATAATTCATTTAGTTCAATCGCCCTTGTTCTTTCTATACATCGCCTAAATACTTTCAGAGAAAATAAACCGTGAAAGTTAACCGTGAAAGTTTCTAAATATGAATTTATACTTGTTATATTTATGTAATCAGATAAAGTGGTGACAATTTACAGCAAATTTTGATTTGATAAGCATTAGGGTTAACGACATGGCAAATGCACACTTACCCATAAAAAAATCCCCCTATTCACTGTCCCATTGTGGCGCTTTCATACCTCTATGAGACGACAATTGTTAATTTTATTACAAAACTAAAAACCTGTTCATTTGGTAATTTCAGATGATTATCTCTGATAGAACAAACTATATGGTAAAGAATGGCATGCTATATAGTGAAAACGCAAAAATTATAAACATTTCTCTAACTGACAAGAAACCTTGAGTTTGCCAAAATCTTTTTGTCACAAGTCTGAAAAACAGGTAAAGTTTATTTTCGCGTAAATATGGATTAAAGGAAGCATTTTCTGTCCACTATGAGGGGTTGATGTTTACAGAACACCATTGAACTTTAGCAAAAGTAGCAAATGACAGTCTGAAAGGTTTCGAAGACCAATGAAAGACTTGGGTAACAATATTTTACGAATTTATTGCTCTTTTGAAGAAAGCCATACATCAAAACCATCGCTGAAAAATGTTTGGGTGATCCTTAACTTTTGATGCTGTGTATTAGTCTACTCAATGTACTCTGGTGTGCATATGTCTTTCCACACTCGCATGGGTATGGCTTCCAGAGATGCTTAGTATGAGAATGACGCTTGAGTGTAGATTTAGATGTGAAAGATATACCGCTCTTTGGGGAAACTTCTCCCTTACAAACTGTAAGATGTTGGTTTCTCAGATACCAAATAACAAATGCCTTATCACAATTACCACAATCATATAGCTTCATACCAGTATGTCTGTTTAAATAATCAACACATTTTGTTTTTTGATCAAACTGTTTCTTACAGTCTTGATATGAACAAGTGTGAATTGTCATTTTTGAAGGTGTAAAAAGAATCCCATGTTGCAAAGCCGCCTGTCTCTTCACCCTATAGTAAAACCTGTGTAAAATTTAAAAATAGACACTTGGAGCATTATGAAATACTTTTGACCTCCATGAAGCAATAGTTGAAAACAATTTTTTATGTCTTTTTTAGAGTAGCCGTTTTACACAGGTTTTACTGATTGTCTGGTATTGAAGGTCTTACCACATATAGAACAGTGGTGATGTGAGCTTTGTTTTACATAGTTATGCTTCTTAAGAAACTGACTTGACGAAAAGTATTGAATGCAGTATGTTCAATGATAAGTCTGGAGGGTCTTTGAATGTAGGCTTTACTCCTAAATGGTGCGTCACATATGGTACAGGGAAAAGCAGGTGAAGCTACTGTTTCATTGTCACTTATATCAAGGAAGGAACCGTCTATGGCATCAGAACTGGTCATATTTTTAATGTACGTATCGCCTGAATGAAACAAAATGTGTTTGTGGTATACTATTGTCCCCAAAGCAAAGCAACAGTACAGCATAGCTTTATTGAACCATTGTTTCTATATTTTAAAAGTAGGCCAAAGGTCGATGTCATATAGTTTAGTAAGTTTTAGAAACCGGTATCAATAAATGCTTTAGAAAAGTGTTAGACCAGGCAGTTCAAAGCTTATTGTCAAGAACACTTGCGTAAATGCAAGCACATAGACAAAAATAAAATGTACTTGCTCTTTGATACTGGTGACATAAAACCATATGAGCAAGCTCTTTCGGTGATGGTCTGTTGTATCGCATTGATGTCAAGTGAAGCCTTAGAGGTGCCTCCTGCATATACAGAGAGCCACTTTAGTTACCACCACTTATGAAATGTAAAATTACTTGGAAAATAAATATATTTTTGTTATGAGACTACCAGCGTAAATCGCATTTATATTTCCATTGAAATTTCATTGTGATCAGATCAGAAAGGAATGAGAAAATGGATCTTGAAGGGCGCTACCCTCAAAACACCATTTCACATTGTATTATTTCGAATGAAACTCAGATCACATTGCACTTTTTCAGGGTCGAATTTCTGCTATGCCAGAGATAAGAGCCGATTTATTCTTGGCAATATCAAAGAATGTGTTTGTTAACTTCGTCATTTTTAAACGTTATACTATTTTGGTTCTCAGCTGGCCAAGTTTTGAAAAGTACTTTTTTTAAGTTAGTTAAAACTTTGTATGCTTCTGAGTAAACTAGTTATCTAAACACTTCTTTTATAATTGCATTTTAAACAACCATGTGTCCGCCGTTTATTTTCGTAAAAAAAAAATAATGGATTTATTGGCGTCAGTGATAATGTCACTACTGCCAAGGCTATAAAACGTGTCACTGATAAGATGCTTCCAATAATTTTCGTGCAAGAAAAGGTATCACACACTTATGGTATGCTTTATTCAAAAGATTGCTGTCAAAGAGAATGTTCATAACCACCTGTGTCCCCTGGAGCGTTCCCCCGGGAGTAGGCTCATAAACCCTCCCAGGATAGAAGTTTATGTACTGAATATACCCTGTCAAGCTTTCTTCGAACACACAAAACTTAACACCAAACTTGGTGGCTTTTGAAGGTCTGTACTGTAACATCAGGATGTTACATTTTGTTGCAGTCAGAGTCTCGTCAACTGCCATCTCTTGCCGAAACACATAGTATCTCTTGAAAAGCAAATTAGTGAAGTCCAACAGAGGCTTAAATTGATTTTGATGTCTGTATCAAAATGAAGAAAATGTCATTTACTGCCTTTACAACATCAATGCCCAGAGATGAACGAGGTGCAGGGTGCAGATTGTGCAACACTCAACCGTTAGTGCGGACAATAACCTGTCGCTAAAGCAAGAGTTAGCTCAATAAGACTGAATGCAGGAAATCATATTGAAAACGCAACATGCGCATGTGCAAACTCATTAAAGTTTACTTGGTCTTCTCCTGGATATTACCATCAATCAGATACACTTTGAACATGGTCAAGTTTTAAAAACCATTTTAAGAAAATGAGGATTAATTTTTTTTTGACTCAGAAGTTGTCTCCCTTGCAATTAAAAATACAGCGATTTATTGCATCCATGTAACGAGTACATTTCTCTAACCAATTTCAATTTCGAGTCGTGGTCCCCTTCTTTTGCTGGTTAGACAATGTTTTGCATAGAATATCTTAATGAAACATGTTACTGTTCAATCCATATGAATTGACAATCTCTATGGGATTTTCTGTAAAAACGGTAAATGCCATTGTAAATATGCCTTAAGTGCGATATTTGAAGTGCTGTCATTCAATGCAAGATCCAGTTTAAGCAAAAATCGCATGCTTTCTTATGCAATTGTGTCTAAAGAATGTTTAACAAATGGTTATTCCAAATAAATTGATCATTTCAGCAAACACTGGCCTTTAAAATGCATGTTTAAATTGCATTTTAAATTTGGACCCTTCCTGACATCAAATTGACCTTCGGACATTAATTTTAAAGCTTCTGTAATAATATTCATTTTGAGAGCAGCAAAGACCTTTTCAATTTTTACATAATGTAAAATTATCAAAACAGCATTTACCTCTTAAGAAAATATATACTGGAATAATCGGTTTTCGCTAACGTAAGCGCTTAAGGCTATGCGGTAAGAAAAATATATAATAATCCCTCCAGAAAATTTTCATACGGTAAAGTTCAAACCTTTTATTATGCCACATGATAACTAGGACCTTCAAAATATGTTTGTTTACTTCCCAAAACATCGATTTTTAAGCACACCTGTTTTCCCACCATCTTGGATTTAGTAAGGTTAGTTCCGACAACTCTGGTTGGCCTCAAAATGAGAAGCCCCATAGAGGGTAAAATAAATAAATAAAAAATCAATAGATGTTAATAGGCAAATAGTTTTGTCATTTAATGAACAGAAATTTTTCTCATGGTTTTATAATTGTTTTTTGTGTAATGAAAATAATTTCTCTACTTTTTTTTCTATATTCAATTCAGAAGTTATTATTTTCACCCATCACTATCCCTCCATAGACGGATATATATGACACCAAAAGTTAGTCAAGAACCAAGACAGTGTCCTTCCTTTGTGGGACGCAAAAATTTAGATGGACCCAATTTAGACATCTGTCACAGTTTGCCCAATTTACAAATGCTATGTAGAAGAGATCCTTCAACGGTGGGGTTCAACCCTTTGACATAAGCAACACTTTTCAGAAGAGTTATTGTCGTCTGTATCCGATTCTGAAAACCGTTCTGAAAAAATATAGATCTATTTCTAACCGGTATACCTAATGTACTTGGTTGTTGACTTTGAGGACACAGTTCTATTGGGGTGACACTTGGTGACATTTTGACTGTTTGATTTTTGGAACATCTTGATTTCGTTTGTTCACTGACGTTTTTATATTCTTGGATTTTTACAAAATACCTCTTCCTCAGTTATAGCTTTAGTAGCCACAACAGTACTAATATTTCTACAAGTTTTTTTTTTGCCATTGTCACAGCCTTTAAAACATCCCCACCCTTTTTCGGCAAGAAATCATTAACTTTTCATATTTAGAAGAGATTTTAACATTTTTTGTCTCTTTTTCAGATTTTTCAGCTTCATTTATAGTCCTTTTGGAACGAGGTTGTGATGTCACGAATGCCATAAATACCGACAGGAAATAAAATCGGCGAAAACTCCTTCTTGGCGAAAACAGCTTACTTGACTATTCTTCAAATATGCATGAGGCGTTTCTTTTTTTTGTTCAGTAATGTCATCTGTCAGTGGATATGACATCATTATTATGACCGATATTCAAAGAAATATATATAAGTTTTACTTTAAGTGTTCTAAAAATATTGTGTTATAATTATCGCTTACATTAAGACCAAAATGTAATTTTCTGGTGTTGCCTAGCATCCAAGAAGGTTCAAAGCAGCTAGGTATGCCATCGTGGTATTTGCTTTATGGGACAGTTGTGTTTTCAGACATCACAAACCTCTAGCTTATTAAGCTTTCAAAAGAATCCTACTGCATTCTTAACTCTACCCCCTAATGGAAATTAGTTAAAACGTGATTGTGCGGCTATGGGCTCTCACAGCATTGTATTCAAAGTAAAGTATAGGACCAGGTTCAGGTTGTTATAAAAACTCTTTTTCAAACATAAGTAGACAACGGGCATGACAACACCCATGGTCACGAGTAATTGGTATTAGAATTCTGATTTTTAAAAAACAGTTTATGAGATGTAAGACCAATGTCAGAACGACCCACGTATTAATTTCTCAATGGGATATATTAATCATATGTTAATCAAATGCACATGTACTTGTAATGTGGACTGTTTCTTGGAGGTATTCTTTCATTGTCAACAAGATAAAATGTATCCTTTCATTGTCAACAAGATGAAAGAATTTGAATATCATCTGAAATCTGTTGCGAGCAAACATGTTCCAGAACAAGCTAGTGCTTTGGCTTCTCCATTGACTCCAGTATTCAGTTAAAGCATTCTTTTTGATAAGGCCCATATGTTGAGAATTACGAAAATGAATCCTTGCATTTCTTGATGAGTAACGCATTTCCATGCTCTTAGTCTTGACAAAATTGCGAAACAGACAGTCGTGAAAATTTAAGTTGGTTTATACAGTGTTTATAGTATATAGTTCAGTCATGGCTTAAAATGTTTATCCCGAGTTTCCCGGTCGTGGCTGAATGAGAGGCCCATAAGAGATAAAGATCAGATAGCTAAACCAGATGGAAAAAACACTGACTTACATTATGGCATGTATTTATTGATTTATTTTATATTCATTCACTTATTTTACAAAATATATTTCGAAAGGAGAAAAAAGAATGAAGGAAAAAAAACACTATTTTATGCTGAGAAACAATAATTATTTCATCAAAACCAACACTTTCTGAACATCCCTTGTCCATTGCGCGACGTCGCATTTTGCAGTTGGCGTCTTGTGAGATTAATGATGTCAAGTCATAGAAAGCGTGAAAAAACATAGGAAAAGTATGTTGATTTTTTACTGACAGTACCTTCATGTAATCTCCTCTGAGACCTAGTGCATTTCATGGAAAGAGTCCCGACCAAAAATTTTTTATTTGATTTCTTTACAGTGAAAACAATAAAAATGTAAATTGCAGTTAAGTTTTATCATAAAAAAAAAACCAAACAGGTAGCCCAAAAGTGGCCTGTTAGTACTACTGGTGGCCCAAAAAAATGGCTTGTTGGCCGAACGTGGGTTAATCAGTAAATAAAAGGTAACTAAACCCATTATTTGTATTCATGTAGACCTGTATCTTATATCATAACACGCAAATATCATGATGGTTAATTATATACGTGCCTCTAACAATAGGTAACATATTTTGTCTTATTCATATCTATGATGGGTAAGTTGGAACAGTGTACCTATGTGCCCACCAGGGGTGTTCAAACCTACCCCAACCATGCGTTCGCATACACTACACTATATGCACTGTACTTGTTAAGTGTAAAGCTTCAAAACAACCTTGAAAGTGTATACGTCATCATGTTTAGTCATAACTATTGTCACTGAACATAGTAGGTTACAAGTTCTGTCCCTTTTTCTGATGTACCCAGGTTTTCAACGTGCGCTGGTCTCTCCTACATTCAATCTTTACCATTTAGATATAATTAAGAGCTCATTTGAAGTAAACACACTTCCTTTAAATCGAGCTTTCCCTCACCATATGGGGGTGTCGTAAAAAAGCCGTTTTTCCTTTGTTAATTATATAGCAATCTTGTAAGGGGAACAAATATTGCAAATGTGGCTGTTTTGTTTGTAGAGATTTTTCCCCTTGATTCTGGGATAGATTTCCACATACAGGTTGCTACAGTAAGGATTGGATTGAGAACACTGCATGATGAGAGGTTGTGTGACGTCACTTAGCAAACAGCAACGTCATTGAAGAATAGCATAATCAAAACAATGCTACATGAACCAAAAAAGGTTCCAACGCAGTTTGACGGTATGAAACGAGCTATTTAAATTCATGTTTACAAGATTTTGGACAGGACTATGGAAGTAACGTCAATCTGGTTAGTATTGGACAATGGTAGTCGACAATGTAAATAAGTCACTGATTCCCTGCACCTTATGTATCTCAGGGTCACAATGATTGCAGCTGTGTACAAATCAATCTTTCACACCATCAGCAGCATCAGCATTGTGCCTCATAGAACAGGCCAATGCAATAAAATTGCCAAAAAACTAAGTGTACCTGGTAGAAAACACTTACTTCCAGTTGAATTTACTATTTTCAACTTACGTTGAAATATATTTTTTTCGAGAGATTAGTTTTCAAAGCTGTGTTTACATATGTACAGCAGCCCTGTATGCATCGACAAATGACATTTATTCATTGGTTGCTCAATTCTGCTCATTGGAATCATGAGTGAATAAAAAAAAAAACAATTAGGGGAGTTATCAGACTGCGTAGGATTGCTTTATATATGTGCTTGCACTTGTCAACTTCATGCATGCAGAGTATTATTTGCCACACCCGTTTAAAACAAAATTAGGTATGTCAGTCCATTCGTCTTTCTGTCCTTAACCTATAGATGGATTGTTATGAAACTTCATAAAAGACCCATAAATAATCTTGGAAAAGAAAGGAGCCTTCAGAAATAGAGAACCTACAGTATTAGAAAACAGCAGACATGAAGTTTTGCCGGGATATCCTAAGTAATGGAGGGCTATTGCCCTTTGATTGCTTAAATTTAAATAATTTATTCTTTCCTCATCCAAAACTTAGTATACAATTGATTGAGTTTCATGAATTTTATTCTGAGTATGTCAACGGCTGATTTCTAACCCTCTATTTATAGTTAGATGGTGGTGGGTTCTTTGATAAATGAACAAGTATTAGCCTGTTATATTTAATGCAATATCATATATTTTACGCAAATATTACATGAATATTATAATGTCACAGTTATAGTGCCATTGTTTACAACACCTCACCCACAGATGCAAAACGTTGCACCGGAATGCAGATTCAATGAAAATGATAAATATGCAAATACACAAAAGTACATAAACAATACAAATAACAGCATCATACAGCATTTCCAGCAAACAAATGAAAAGCATCACTTACCTGTAATGTATAATGAAATATCATATATTCTGAACTAATATAACATGAATATATAATTACACACTCAGGTGTATGGATGAAAGAAAAATGCAACAAAGCGTTACTATAACTATACATACACTACCTGCAATGTGCTACAAAGACCACCGTTTGAGCGAGTAATGTACATAACCTGACGAGAGAGCTATAGAATCTGGTTAATAGGGAATGGGGAATGATGGGGATTATAGGAAACAGGTAGGAATAAATTATCACCCTATGACAAGTTTATGTGAGCATATTAAGGTAATGCATATGAAGTTTTGTCAGGATATCCTAGGTAATAGAAGATTTATTGTCATTTGGTTTTCAAAATGTCAATGAATTGTCCTGTCCTCAGGCATTTATTAGCAAGCAATAGAAGGAATTTCATGAAATATATACTGAGTATATATGACCATAGTGTGATGTTGCATGGGAACTTTCATGACGTCATTGGGTGTATAGAAGTTATTGTCCTCTGATCGCCTAAATAGCAATGCACATAGCTATTCATTAGAATGTCCTCAGATATACAGGAGTAACTGCTCTTTAATTGCCTTAATTTCAATGAAAAAATATCTCACATAATTTCGGCGGGGGATATCAATTCGTTGTCAAATTTGCTTGTTAAAACTAAGTTTTTTGTAAGTAAATCCATGGTAGGTCCTAAATCTAAATGCTCTTCAATGAGCCAAGCAAGTAGTGAGAAAACCTGTCTTCGAGAGTTTGCATACGACAAGTTATATACCAGCCTGTGCATCTGTGCAGTCTGATCAGCGCCTTTATTATCCACTTATTGCAAAGTATCATATCTAGACTTGTTACAAGCAAAATGTCAATTTTCTAGCTAGTCTGTAGCTGAGGAAACTAGTTTGGTTTGAATCTCACATTGTGGGAAACCCCGAAGACAGGTTTTCTTGCGACGAGGCCCAAATGGAGTTGTATTTGAGCTTCTATTCATATATTTGCTCCCAGTTTGTGAGTGATGCAGCTGAGTTTACTCACTGATTAAACCCAAGAAAATAAAATTTATTTTATAATAAAAAAAACTCTCAAGATAATGCATTTTATTTTGATGAAGATTTTAATGATAAAAAAATAGGGGAAAATGGAAATTGCTTTTAATCATTATTCAGGAAACTCATTACTCCGTTCACCATTACCTGTTAGTATGCTTACAGCTGTGAATCACGCATATGCACTAAACTAAGAGCAACACAAATCAGAAAAGGTTTAACCTTATGGTTTTGATTTATCTTCACACTCACCTGTTAAATGTCAGTCCTTAAGTAGTGCAGTGTAGACTAATGATATCCCTTAACTAATTTCACTTTAATAGCTTAAGTATTCCAAAGTCTGCTACTGTCCAATGCCACTAATACAGGAGCAGGGGATTTTAACATACTAATTGCAAAATGAGATCTCCTACAATGTGGTATGTGTGACCAGCAAAGGCTCAGAACAGCCTGCGCCTACGTGTAGTCTGATCAGAGCCTTTGCTAGTCACTAGAATATTTTATGATTCGTAGGCTACTGACCAAACATCATTTGGAGTTTCTAATCTTAAAAGGAGCCTGCATAGCCTCGTGTGAGTCTACACTTGTCAAAATACGACATTATTGGAAATCATTTATTCACATGTCACGGCTCAAATTTTAAAGAAGTCACTGAACTTTACTTGCTAGGTTTCAAAGATGACTAATGAAGGCATTTAAATAATTTACATTAATTAATAACATTAATGTATTGCAACAGACTGCATGCTTGGTGATCAACCCAATCACGGTTGGCAACTTTGCATTCCTCTTTGATTGCACGCCAGTGGATTGGACTTCAGACTCTATGGCGGTTCCCACTTAAAGACTTATCTATTGATGAGATGGTAGGGGCCTGATGCTTTGGCTGTTTGTTGGGCCCACCTGTTGGTTTCTTTTGCTCCG
The DNA here is from genome assembly GCA_964019695.1 of Loripinus fragilis. Lineage (NCBI taxonomy): Eukaryota > Metazoa > Mollusca > Bivalvia > Lucinida > Lucinidae > Loripinus > Loripinus fragilis. The sequence goes on from OZ026517.1 coordinate 86,833,434, forward strand.
GTATTCAGTTTTATTCACTGTTGAGTCCTTATCTTTGCTTTATCTCCTTGTTTTAGGAGATAAAGCCACCCTGTTGCTCATCTAAAAAGGTAAAATTCAGCAAGATATGCTTATTTTCAAAGTGATAAAAAGGGTAATAATTGAAAACTGTACTTAAGAGTATTAGCTAAATAAAAGTAAATACTTATTGTTTTATGTCATTTTTCCATCAAAACGATATTAAACAATCAATTAAATTTGCTTTGCACTCAAATCAGGGCTTATTTTCGGTCGATTTTATAGCCGTTATTGGGTTATATTCTCAATGCCAAAAGTATTTTTTTCCCAATTTTTGGAGGAAAATTCCCAATTTCAAATCAGAAAAATAATCATTTTTATCATTGCAAAAGTTGGCTTAAAACTGTCGAATATTCCACATTGCACAGTCTCATATAGTACATCATGCAATAGGGATTATATGTTAACACTACAGTTAAATTCAGATTTATATTTGATGTATTTTATGATTTGACAATAATGCTAAAAGCACTAAAAAAAAATCCCAATTTGGGCATTTTCGCGCTAAAATTCCCAATTCCAGGGGTATGGGTCATCATCCCAAAATAGTGGAAAAAAGCCCTGTAAGTATATGCGCCTCCCCCTTAAGAGATTGCAACGAGTTTAAGTAGTCGTTTTTGTTCTTTGCAAATAAACAACTGCATATCACCTAAAACTTGTTTTAAAGGAGCTGTGTCATGAGTAAAGAGTAAGTCAGGGTGCAAAGATCAGGAATCGATACAATCAAGTACCACACCTGACCCAGGATACCAATGGAAAAGTGACAAGCTCATATTTGGACACCACAAACGAGAGCCAAGAGGTCAGCCCTTTCCCAGCAGGTGACCACAAGGGGCATTTAAACCAGGTTTTTGCACGAATGTTAAAGCAAATGCTAAGGTCATCAACTGATCAGTGCCTTTCTTTTGGTTACATCTAAAATTATTGAGTCTTTTATAGGGGAATACCAATATCCTTTGAAGTAAACAGTCAAATATCCCTTATAAAATGGCCAATATCCAATAGTTAACTTTTCTAAATATCTGCTATCCCTGAAAGTAAACAAAATATTGAAGACAGTATTCAATAACCCTGGAAGTAAAATGGATAGTATCTGATATCCCTGGAATGCCAAACATCCTGTATCCCTGAAACCCTATTCAAGCTATATACAATACCCTTAATTCTTGAAAAGTGGGTCATTTAAATAAGTCTACGGCCATTTTGCGTCTTCTGCTGGTCCAAAAAGGCAATAAATGGCAAATGAAAGTAATTTGCTTTTGGGATGATTACCTTTCACTTCTGTGTGCCATTATGATTACAAACACCACTGGAAGAGTGTCAACCTCTTGGTCGAATGGTCAAGGGTTCGAATCTCATCAGACGCGGTGTGTTATGTCCTTGAGCATGACACTTTATCTTTATATCTTAGTATTGGTTAAACCCAGGAAAGGGAGGGCAGTGGCTCAGTGGTAGAGTGCTTGACTCGAGACAGAAGGGTCGCGGGTTCGAGCCTCACCGGCGTCACTGCGTTGTGTCCTTGAGCAAGAACATTAATCCCAGCTTAGTACTGGTTCAACGCAGGAAGACCCGTCCCTTTATAACTGAAAGACCGTTGAATGGACGTAAAGAATCAAATCAAACAAACAAAACCCAGGAAAACGTCCCAACATGACTGAAGAATTTTGACTAGGCATAAAGCCTCAACCCTAACAAAACGTAAAGCATAAAATCAAACAAACATTGAATCTGATATTTTAAGATACTCTACTCATGCTGTAATGCGTGACCCGGTCCCATACTCTGTTGAGATTGATCATGAAATAATTTCTACGATCATTCTCCTTCATTGCCCTGAATCATCCAAGAAGGGTTGCTGTCAGTTAAAGTGAAATAATGTACAGGAAGTAATGGTTAGCAGTGTGTTCAAGTTTTCCCAGTTAAGTGAACTGACAATCCCAACATGACCTTAGCTGTTTACTGGGATGTTAAGCAACAAAACAAACAAACATATAGCGGGGTTTGCAACTGACTGGGTCAGAAACTCCAAAGACATGATTTCTCATGACATGGCTCAGTTGATAATTAAGGTTTTAGTTTAAGTTGTCACTGGTGTCTTTTCATGTGTTTTAGACGATTAGCTTTGTTCTTGAATATACGGCCACAGATGTCACACTTTACTTTCATGTCAAGATGTCTTTTCTGGTGGGCATTTAGGTTGACCAGAGTAGTTTGGCATTGGTAGGTAAACTTTCTTTGTACTTTTTTACGTTCTGGATTTACGAGGGGTGTTTTATGTTCGTAGAGAGGTAGATTTAATGAAAACGGCGAAAGTAAATGCATACATCATGCATATATTTGGAAAGATTAAGCTTTTATCTATACATGCAGCCTAAAATTATTTCAAAATGCATTACTTTAATGTCTTCTAAGAGGCAAAGACATGCCTTTCTATCGCACACTGGAAATATGGTAGATATATGACATTTATGGACTTAGTCCCTGACGATTCATCAATTTTCACTGCTGAAGCCAAAGCAATTGATCTAGCTTTAGAGATCATCACCACTTATGATGCTAACAATAAATTTATTATATTTTCTGACTCGCTCCACAGATTCAGAAACTTTTAGAAAAATGTCATGAGCTTTTAGCTTATAAAGAAATTGCTCTCTGTTGGATTCCTAGTCATATAGGTATCCAAGGGAATGAGATAGTAGATAAGCAAGCAAAAACATCGCTTTCATTAGAACCAACTTCTTTTAAAATTCTGATCAGCGCCTTTATTTTCCACTTATTGCAAAGTATCATATAGTGACTTGTTACAAGCAAAATGTCAATTTTCTAGCTAGTCTCTGTAGCTGAGGAGACTGATTTGAATCTCACATTGTGGGAAACCCCGAAGACAGGTTTTCTTGCGACGAGGCCCAAATGGAGTTGTATTTGAGCTTCTATTCATATATTTGCTCCCAGTTTGTGAGTGATGCAGCTGAGTTTACTCACTGATTAAACCCAAGAAAATAAAATTTATTTTATAATAAAAAAACTCTTCAAGATAATGCATTTTATTTTGAAGATTTTAATGATAAAAAATAGGGGAAAATGGAAATTGCTTTTAATCATTATTCAGGAAACTCATTACTCCATTCACCATTAACTGTTAGTATGCTTACAGCTGTGAATCACGCATATGCACTAAACTAAGAGCAACACAAATCAGAAAAGGTTAAACCTTATGGTTTTGATTTATCTTCACACTCACCTGTTAAATGTCAGTCCTTAAGAAGTGCAGTGTAGACTAATGATATCCCGTAACTAATTTCACTTTAATAGCCTAAGTATTCCAAAGTCTGCTACTGTCCAATGCCACTAATACAGGAGCAGGGGATTTTAACATACTAATTGCAAAATGAGATCTCCTACAATGTGGTATGTGTGGACAGCAAAGGCTCAGAACAGCCTGCGCATACGTGTAGTCTGATCAGAGCCTTTGCTAGTCACTAGAATATTTTATGATTCGTAGGCTACTGACCAAACATCATTTGGAGTTTCTAATCTTAAAAGGAGCCTGCATAGCCTCGTGTGAGTCTACACTTGTCAAAATACGACATTATTGGAAATTATTTATTCACATGTCACGGCTCAAATTTTAAAGAAGTCACTGAACTTTACTTGCTAGGTTTCAAAGATGACTAATGAAGGCATTTAAATAATTTACATTAATTAATAACATTAATGTATTGCTACAGACTGCATGCTTGGTGATCAACCCAATCACGGTTGGCAACTTTGCATTCCTCTTTGATTGCACGCCAGTGGATTGGACTTCAGACTCTATGGCGGTTCCCACTTGAAGACTTATCTATTGATGAGATGGTAGGGGCCTGATGCTTTGGCTGTTTGTTGGGCCCACCTGTTGGTTTCTTTTGCTCCGGTATTCAGTTTTATTCACTGTTGAGTCCTTATCTTTGCTTTATCTCCTTGTTTTAGGAGATAAAGCCACCCTGTTGCTCATCTAAAAAGGTAAAATTCAGCAAGATATGCTTATTTTCAAAGTGATAAAAAGGGTAATAATTGAAAACTGTACTTAAGAGTATTAGCTAAATAAAAGTAAATACTTATTGTTTTATGTCATTTTTCCATCAAAACGATATTAAACAATCAATTAAATTTGCTTTGCACTCAAGTCTGGGCTTATTTTTGGTCGATTTTATAGCCGTTATTGGGTTATATTCTCAATGCCAAAAGTATCTTTTTCCCAATTTTTGGAGGAAAATTCCCAATTTCAAGTCAGAAAAATCATCATTTTTATCATTGCAAAAGTTGGCTTAAAACTGTCGAATATTCCACATTGCACAGTCTCATATAGTACATCATGCAATAGGGATTATATGTTAACACTACAGTTAAATTCAGATTTATATTTGATGTATTTTATGATTTGACAATAAAGCTAAAAGCACTAAAAAAAAAATCCCAATTTGGGCATTTTCGAGCTAAAATTCCCAATTCCAGGGGTATTGGTCATCATCCAAAAAATAGTGGAAAAAAGCCCTGTAAGTATATGCGCCTCCCCCTTAAGAGATTGCAACGAGTTTAAGTAGTCGTTTTTGTTCTTTGCAAATAAACAACTGCATATCACCTAAAACTTGTTTTAAAGGAGCTGTGTCATGAGTAAAGAGTAAGTCAGGGTGCAAATATCAGGAATCGATACAATCAAGTACCACACCTGACCCAGGATACCAATGGAAAAGTGACAAGCTCACATTTGGACACCACAAACGAGAGCCAAGAGGTCAGCCCTTTCCCAGCAGGTGACCACAAGGGGCATTTAAACCAGGTTTTTGCACGAATGTTAAAGCAAATGCTAAGGTCATCAACTGATCAGTGCCTTTCTTTTGGTTACATCTAAAATTATTGAGTCTTTTATAGGGGAATACCAATATCCTTTGAAGTAAACAGTCAAATATCCCTTATAAACTGGCCAATATCCAATAGTTAACTTTTCTAAATATCTGCTATCCCTGAAAGTAAACAAAAATATTGAAGACAGTATTCAATAACCCTGGAAGTAAAATGGATAGTATCTGATATCCCTGGAATGCCAAACATCCTGTATCCATGAAACCCTATTCAAGCTATATACAATACCCTTAATTCTTGAAAAGTGGGTCATTTAAATAAGTCTACGGCCATTTTGCGTCTTCTGCTGGTCCAAAAAGGCAATAAATGGCAAATGAAAGTAATTTGCTTTTGGGATGATTACCTTTCACTTCTGTGTGCCATTATGATTACAAACACCACTGGAAGAGTGTCAACCTCTTGGTCGAATGGTCAAGGGTTCGAATCTCATCAGACGCGGTGTGTTGTGTCTTTGAGCATGACACTTTATCTTCATATCTTAGTATTGGTTAAACCCAGGAAAGGGGGCTCAGTGGTAGAGTGCTTGACTCGAGACCGAAGGGTCGCGGGTTTGAGCCTCACAGGCGTCACTGCGTTGTGTCCTTGAGCAAGAACATTAATCCCAGCTTAGTACTGGTTCAACCCAGGAAGACCCGTCCCTTTATAACTGAAAGACTGTTGATGGGACGTAAAGAATCAAATCAAACAAACAAAACCCAGGAAAACGTCCCAACATGACTGAAGAATTTTGACTAGGCATAAAGCCTCAACCCTAACAAAACGTAAAGCATAAAATCAAACAAACAGTGAATCTGATATTTTAAGATACTCTACTCATGCTGTAATGCGTGACCCGGTCCCATACTCTTTGAGATTGATCATGAAATAATTTCTACGGTCATTCTCCTTCATTGCCCTGAATCATCCAAGAAGGGTTGCTGTCAGTTAAAGTGAAATAATGTACAGGAAGTAATGGTTAGCAGTGTGTTCAAGTTTTCCCAGTTAAGTGAACTGACAATCCCAACATGACCTTAGCTGTTTACTGGGATGTTAAGCAACAAAACAAACAAACATATAGCGGGGTTTGCAACTGACTGGGTCAGAAACTCCAAAGACATGATTTCTCATGACATGGCTCAGTTGATAATTAAGGTTTTAGTTTAAGTTGTCACTGGTGTCTTTTCATGTGTTTTAGACGATTAGCTTTGTTCTTGAATATACGGCCACAGATGTCACACTTTACTTTCATGTCAAGATGTCTTTTCTGGTGGGCATTAAGGTTGACCAGAGTAGTTTGGCATTGGTAGGTAAACTTTCTTTGTACTTTTTTACGTTCTGGATTTACGAGGGGCGTTTTATGTTCGTAGAGAGGTAGATTTAATGAAAACGGCGAAAGTAATTGCATACATCATACATATATTTGGAAAGATTAAGCTTTTATCTATACATGCAGCCTAAAATTATTTCAAAATGCATTACTTTAATGTCTTCTAAGAGGCAAAGACATGCCTATCTATCGCACACTGGAAATATGGTAGATATATGACATTTATGGACTTAGTCCCTGACGATTCATCAATTTTCACTGCTGAAGCCAAAGCAATTGATCTAGCTTTAGAGATCATCACCACTTATAATGCTAACAATAAATTTATTATATTTTCTGACTCGCTCCACAGATTCAGAAACTTTTAGAAAAATGTCATGAGCTTTTAGCTTATAAAGAAATTGCTCTCTGTTGGATTCCTAGTCATATAGGTATCCAAGGTAATGAGATAGTAGATAAGCAAGCAAAAACATCGCTTTTATTAGAACCAACTTCTTTTAAAATTCCATTTACCAATTTTAAGCCATCTATCAATAAATATATCTTGGAAGAATGGCAAACTTCATGGAATAACAGCATTGGTAATAAACTTCTTGACATCAAACCAACTATTGGTGAATATCAATCAGTTGTTCGAAACATTAGAAGAGAAGAAGTAGTTTTGGCTCGACTCTGCTTAGGTCATACAAGAGTCACTCATTCATATTTACTACAAAGTGAAGAGCTGCCACAATGTGTTGGTTGCGACGCACCATTCACTGTACGTCACTTCCTTTTAGAATGTGGCGACTTTGCACCAGTAAGAAATAATTGCTTCCATGTTGACAACATGAAAGAATTATTTCAAGATATACATATTGATAGTATGACATTTTTAAGACAAATAAACCTTTTTAACAAAATCTAATTGCTATTTTTAAAATCATGTTTTGTTTTACATTTGTATCAGACCATATACAAATTATATTATGTTGTATTCTGTTCAGTTAAAGAACATGTACAGTTATCTGAATAGCTCTTTGAAACTGTCAGATATTGTACGTGGTCTCTCCTGTCAACAATCGTATTGCAACTTATCATTATACAAATTCATCATCATCATTCCTTTTATTTTATCTTACAAATTTTTACTCTTTCCATCCACATCATGTTTAGTTTAATACCGTCTGACGCTAATGACCCACAAGGGTTGATGCGTCGTTAAGCACCAAACAAACAAATCTGACAGAACATTAGTAACAATTGCATGAAAATGGGGCCATAGCCGCACACAGCTTCTGAAAATTTGGCTGCAGATCAAGGACACCACGTGCTACAATATTACATTGTATATAAACATTATAGCAAATATGCAACAATTATTGGATATGGAAGATTTGTTTGGAACCTTAGCAAATTGAACAATAGGCTAATAAACTTTTATTGTGAAAAGTCGACACAAGTGGAAGTTGGATACAGGCTTTTGAATGTGGCTTTATATGTAAGCTGTAAAATAGTATTATAGTTTTCCTTGTTTATATGGTAGATGGAAGTGTTATGGTAACTTTTATCCCAAAACAAAGTTAATGCTAACTGCATAATAAATAGCCTAGGGGTGCTTAAATCCCTTATTTTGTACATAAATGACGTCATGGAGCGCTACTATATTTAGAAAATACATTAAAACTGTTTTGTACCTCTAAACAGGTGTTGAAATCACTGCAATAAGAAAATTATGCGGATCCAAATTGTTATTGTGTTTTCTACGCGGGATTGATTTACCCCACCCACTTTTTATAACATGGGGGTATGCCAGTACCGGAAGTTGCCAGTTATACACTTTAATGGATACATTAATATAACTGCTGACAAATGATTGAGTATATCATGTGCTATGCAAAACCAGAAGAAATTTTAAAATTTGCTCATAATCGTAATTTTAATAGATATAATAACTAGCACTTGACTGTGATTATTTTTGTATATTTATATGTATACTGACGGACTTTAATTACGCAACGCTAACATCCCCTTATATCTTCCAAAAGACTGTTGAATGTAAAATTCCTTTGCTTCCATAATGCCATCATAAGTTAGCTTCTTCAGCAAACATTTAAGTTTTAATTGTACAACTAAACTGGACGACGTTATTTGCGCCGTATGAATTTAGCCATTTAAACATTTCTTAAGTAGAGCAGATTTTCAGCTATTGAATGAAAGGGTACACTCAGATAAACGTCATATACGCAAATAAGCTGTATTGTAGACCTGCCAATCAACATGAGAGTGATTCCTCGATGACTAACAAAGTCCATGATACTCATTTGATGCTTCTAGTGTTTCTTGATTAAAAGAAGTAGGGAATCTTTCATTCATAACATTTGGTCACATGAAACACTTGCCCCCTATCTCTAAAAGTTTACATTTTAATACGTTAAATTCATTTTAGTTGGACAAGTTTTCCATGTTTTACTAACAAATGAGTGCTCTTTAACATACAATCCAAATTATTGCTCTGCCTTCTTTTTCGAGACATAAATTAAAGCTGTTATCCAAGTGTTGCGTTTTTAAAGTCCGTCAGTATATTTTAAAATTGTTATAGAAGACCAAACAACAAGGTTATATTTTTGCTGCACTTATCTACGATTAGCGTTTGAATAACTAATTTTGATGGTGAAAAAGAAAAATCGGCTTGAAAAAATGCTTATATCACCATAGCGAATGGAACTCAACAGCGTCTAATTTCCTGCCTACTGCGTTTTAGTGTAGGGGCCAAACTGAGATATATGGGCTATTTTGAGAGTTTGTTGCACCCCCCAGGAAGAAAAATTTGGTTACTATTTTCAGTCAGGGACATGTCTGGGGGGCTTAGAAACCCATGTTTTACTAAGTTTTCTGTGGTCAATTTTCTGTAAATGGCCTGTAATCAACGTTACCCCACAAACATTGAAAATAGCAGTACACAAAATACAAGACTAATAATATATTTTATAATAGTATCAATGAATTTATTTGAGGTATAAATGTTTGATCTAGTCGTAAACTTTAATTACAGACATCTGTGAGATGTTTAACCGCTCATCAGTGTTACGTATGTTACATTTTATACTATATTGCAGATAATGACTTTATAGATTGCATAAAAGAATGAACCATGCTCCCCAGCCACAGGAAGAGAAACTTGGTTATTTTTTTCAGTCTGGGACATGTCTTTGGGCTATTGAAACCCATAATGTAGTAAGTTTTCTCCGGTAAGTTTTCTGTAGGTGAACTGTAATCAATGTTACCCTAATTTTGAAAATAGCAGTACACAAAATACAAAACTAATAGGATAGTTTACAATAGTATTAATGTAATGATTTTAGTTTTTCATGTTTAAGCTAGACATAAACATCAATTGCAGACATCTGTAATATGTATTTCTGCTTGTCAGAGTTACTTACGTTACATTGTTTTACGAAATTGCAAAAATTAACTGTATAGATTGCATACTATAATAAACCATGTTCTCAACCTTAAATGTGCGATAAGAGATCCCTATTCTAATGATGAATTCCCATTTTTCCATATTTGAATCTATTTATAATTTGTAACTGGAGATAATTTGTAGTAAAAAAAATTTAAAATATGCTTTTAAGCATTTCATTTCTACTGGCATACAGATTTTCTATTTCAACCATATACATTGCATTGGAATTGACAGTGTCTTCTTTCATCTCTGTCACAATGAAATGAAAACACAGCTAAAGAAACAAGTTTTACTACCATAGACATTTAATTTCTGTCAATATATAAATTAGGTAACAACAATGGTGTTTTGCATTAATTGATATACTAAAAGTTGTGGAGAGTAGCCTCAAATTTTTACCTAGACCTGACGACACGCAGAGTCTACTCTCCACATATTTTAATAACTTCAATAATAGACAAATTATTAAAAAAAAAAACACTAATCTAAGAGAGTTTTGCAATTTTGTTTGATCCTGTTACTTTGATACATATATGGTAATTTGCAGAATTTTTATCAATGGTTCATAGCAATAAACATGATATTCACTTTATGATTCAAATATTGGACTGAATATACCCTACCTCAATAAATAAATTTCAATAGAAAAGCAATATTTCCTGCATCTTGTGGCAAGGTATGAGATACTGTTGGTGTCTTCCAGAGCAGGGGCTTTCTGTCGACTTTACACAGAGGGCACATCTTAAAACTAGTAAAGTTCCAACAGAACTTTCTTTGAATGGGTAACAAATTGGTCAAATTTGACGATTCACTGTTTCACAAGAATTTAACCCCTTACAATATATGCATATATTTGTCAAGCCCTTAACATATGTAACAGCACACTGTTATTATTTTACTTTAAAAATGTTTTCCTCCGACAACCTAGTAGAAGTATTTTATCATGCCTAAAAAACTTAGTTTGCTAAAAAGTGAGAATGACCATGAAATGTCACTATTGCAGACTGTAGATAAAACAAAGGTACCGTGAGGAAGAAAGACAGAACATTTTATGTCTTAGCTGCATTTTGTTATAATCTAAAATTCCTTTATCGTTTTTAAAAATTACAAATATGATATCAATCAAAGTACTTATCAGTATAGAAATAGCACGGTTTATACCAAAATGTACCTGGTGCTTTGTAGATCTAGCATTTACTTTTTTCTTTTATGCTTAATACATTAACTTTCACTGTTGACAGTTACATTTTGAAAAAAAAACAATCAATGTAACCCTAGGCCTTTCACAATTGCAATCGTCTATTCTCTTGATGATATCGATTTCAATATATCATATTGTAAAATGCTTGTTATCTTATATTATACAAAAATTCCGAAAGAAATTATTTTGTTTGTTAACCAAGCAAGTTTGAGGTAAAGCAACTTGAGCGATACGCATAGCCTTAAAAGCATATTACGTGGTGACATTAATTACAAAGCTATTTCATGTTAACATTAATTGCAAATGTTTTGTTTGTTAGTGAAGCTTTATTTAAAGTAGAATTTGAGGAGTTATTCTAAAGCTTTAATCATCAAAATGACTCACTGTAATTTAATAACATAGCTTGAATATCTGAAACTCACCGATTAAAGAGTCAAATGGGTGTCTGTTGAAAAGTAGTGTCACGACTCACGTGCAGCTGTTAGCTTTCTTACATTATTCACAAGGAAGTTCTTTTTTCTTCCTTATTTGCACCTTTGGATCATGTTGAGCTATTTGTAACACTGATACATGTTTACGCATGAGGAGTAAGAGACTTATGATCAGTTTGTTGGTTTTCAAAGATTTACTTAATTAGCCTTATAGTATGCAAAACCATCAAAAATTGTAAGCAATACTGCAAACAACAGCTCATAAACATAATTTTAGTCATAAACTGACTCATTCTTGCACCCATATCCTTGTATATATTTAGTAATGCTAACATTGTTTAAGGGCTGTTTCTGGTTAAAGAAAGAATTTCAGTTTTATTTTAAGTGTAATGCCATAGTAAGATTACAAAATATGAGTAAGTTACAAATTGCAAGTACAGGCTAATCTTGTTTATTGCACTGGTCTATACATGTAGTAGATAACTTTTATGTAAAGACCAACATTATATGCAACGAATCACTGTTTCAGCAAACTAATATGGTTAAACATAGATGCATTTTTATATGTAAGGACCGGCGAGTTTCCCACCTTCGGGATTTTTCTACATCAAGCAAATCATATCTTAAACCAATTGATTATGTTTGTAAATTTGTATTAGCTAAACAATTTGTGATGTAATTTCTCCTAACATTAGACATGACCTCAGATAAACTGGTGATAGACTGGATGTACACTCAAGCTATTAACTGCTGCAATATTGTGAATGACCGTTTTTTTTGCATAGCATGTGTATATACCATTTAATAACCTTGTTAAGAGCCTTAGTCACCAAAAGGCCAACCAAGACACACTTACCTAATAGGATATTTTCAATAGTACTTATTGAATTTATTTTAGCTTTACTTGTTTGAGCTAGACATAAACATCAATTGCAGGCATCTGTGAGATATGTTTCTGCTCGTCAGCGATACTAATGTTACGTTGTATACTAAATTGCAAATAATTACTTTGTAGATTGCATTTTATAACAAAACAAGTTCCTCAACCTTAAATTTATAATGAATATTCCTATTCTAATGGTAAATTTCCATTTTTACATATTTGAAGCTGTGACTTGTAACTGTAGTGAAATTAATTTATAAATATGCTTATTAGCATGGAATTTGTACTGGCTTAAAATTTCTATCCTCAATTATTAGGTAACGTAGTTTACAGGCCTATTACGAAACTTCGACAATAGGATACGTAGTAAAACAGACCACAGGAAACGTAGTAAAACAGACAGTCCAATATTTGAATTATGAAGTAGATATTACATATATTATCATGTGCCATAGCTTTAAACCTGTAAACTGTCATGTAAAATAACCAATCAAAATTACAAAACTCTCTTAAATAAGTGTTTATTTAGAAAAATGTGTCCATACAAATGTAATTAAAGTATATTTAAATAATTTGTGGAGAGAAGACTCAAATATATTCTGAGCTTGGCTTGTTGTCAGGCCCAGGTAAAATTGGAGTCTAAATTCCACACTTTTTAAATTAGTATTTTTATCCATTTATGCAAGGGACAATGTTGTTACCTACGTTATCTAATACATATTAACCGCAACAAACTATCCATCGTAGTTGAATTTGTTTATAATTATTATTTCGTTTCATTGTGAAAGTAGTGAAGAGGACATTGTACATTCCTATGCAATGTAAATTGTCAAAAAGAATATCTTCACGCCAATATTAGAAATGACATGGTCATAAGACTACTTAAATATTTATTTTTCAACCTGTATTGCCAGTTACAAGTTGTAAATAGCCTAAAATATGTAAAAATGGAAATTCGTCATTAGAATAAAGATCTTTAATACACATTTAAGATTGGTAGAATTGGTTTATTCCAATATGCACTCTATAAAGTCATTATCTGCAATTTCGTAAAAATGTAACATAAGTAACTCTGACAAGCATAAATACATCTCTCACATGTATGCAATTGATAATTATGACTAGCTCAAACATGTAAAGTTTAGATAATTTCATTGATACTTTTGAAAATATCATATTAGTCTTGTATTTTGTGTACTGCTATTTTCAATGGTAGTAGGGTAACATTAATTACAGGCCATTTACAGAAAAATGACCAAAGAAAACATAGTAAAACATGGGTTTCAAATACCCCTTGACATGCCCCAGACTGAAAACAGTAACCAAGTTTCTCTTCCTGTGGCTGGGGAGCATGGTTTATTCTTATATGCAATCTATAATGGCATAATCTGCAATTTCGTATAAAACGTAACATACGTTACGCTAACGACCTGCTATGCATCTCATAGATGTCTGCAATTGATGTTTATGACTGTATTAACATTTAAACCTCAAATAAATTAATTGATACATGTATAAAATATATTATTATTCTTGTATATTGTGTGCTGTTTTTTTTTCAATGTTTGTGGGGTAACGGAGATTACAGGCCATTTACAGATAATTGACCACAGAAAACTTAGTAAAACATGGGTTTCTGAAGCCTTCAGATATGTCCCTGACTAAAAATAGTAACCAACTTTTTCTTCCTGGGGGTGCAACAGAACTCAAATTTTGAGATTTGGCCCCTAGACCATTTTTAAAAGGACATGGATGTCGACCAGTGTCCTTTTCTATGCCTATTCAAAGCTATTTCATCTTGACCGAACTAAGTGCTAATGATGTAGAATTTTACATCAGTTAATAGACAAAGGCTAGACCTTTCAAAATATATATACTTATGGTACCGTAAATTCTATATTTGTAGAGATTCAGCCCGATTCTACAAACATAAAAAATGACCCTCCTAACTGAAAATGGGACAATTATGGAAAAATCAAAGAATGTCAAGCAACTGCCAAAGGACAGATATTTTCGTTTTCTAAGTACTTTTCAGAGTCTATGCTTTGTGCATATTTGCTGAATTGCTTTACGCCTGGTGGAGGGGTGTCAATGGCCACTAAACACATGGAAGTTGAGGCAAGGGTCGTGTTTTAATCTGCGTTTGCGCCTTGATAGAAGTAAAGCATGTCATTATTTACACACGTTGGATACATACGGTCGTATGCGTGGTGACCCATTTGACTGCAGCACAAGTGATAAATCCTTGGGCAAATTGTCTGAAATGCATTGCTATTAGTCGGGGAACCAAGGTAGAAAAAATGCTAACCCCTGCACCCGAAAGGTATACAGCTGGATTTTGTATGGTTGCAAAGGTAATTCTATAGTGTATCTGAAACCACTGTATAGCAGACTCGATCGACTTGCATAACGCAAGAGCAGTCAACTTTCTACGGAAGCCCAGCAAGAACATGTAAAAATATTATTTTTCAAAATGTTATATATTTTTATCAAAAAAGTTCAGGATTGAAAAATATTGAGTTTATATAATAATACAACATCGGCATAGACCTTAGAAGCAGTGGTGGTCATCTAAGAATACTGCTTATTGATTTTTAAAGCATGTAGATTCGGGCACCCCCATTTTGAAATTAAATTAATAGATTTCTTTTCTTCAAATCTCATTAAAACTGCATTTATTGCCCCAAAATGTATTTGATAATTATTTATATATCGCTTGGAAGCATATCTCGTAAAAAAATGTGTGCTTACTTATTCACTTTTGTCCTCCCGCTGAAGTGGTTTGAATTGCATATTTTTTTACATAAATAAATAAATTTTGAATTGAATGTGTTTAAACACTGCATACAGATAGACAGACGTTTGGGACATAATTTAAGACAATTTATTTTATTTTCTATGGCAAACTAGAAAAGGCAGCTGAAAAGTAAAAATATGAAACCACGATAATTTGATATTTAGTAATTTAGTTCATGCCAGCGGGTGCGTAGTTACATACCAGGACAATTTAAGAGCATTTTAAAACATAAATGAAATTTATCAAGGTTTAAAGGATGTTTATCTACCATATTTACAGCAGCTTTGAAACAGAGGGTCATTGTAGGGACCAATGGGATTTTTATCTACTGCAAACAATAATTTCATTTAACAGTGGTAAAATAAATATGAAAAACCTCGTATAACTATTATCATATCACCATGGAAAACCTGTCTGTCCCTGTATGAGGTGCAGAAATGTAACCGCATAGTACTTGTAGAGACAAAAATGTCCCTAAGAAGATTATTTTGGTGCACAAATGACTGCCCATACTTTTAAATGCATTTGATAGTGTATTATTGTATTATCGAACAGTCAAACGGCTTCTCATACCAATCCTCCAGATAAGAGTGCGTAATGATAAATTAGTTTTGTTATTTTTCAACCATAACATATGTTGTGGGTACTTAAATGGACTTATTAAATGAGACGGTTCTTTTGAAGACCAAAAGCACACTCTTTAACTTATTGATAAGGGAAACATCACAATGTCTATGCTATGAAAGATTGCTTAACATGACCTATGTGGCATACAAAAATGCATTTTCCCGCAAAATGCAATTCTGGTCGAATTACTATACAGTGGTTTCATATCAAGCACCATTTAGACTATCAGTATACAAAATTCCAGCCGTATACCTTTCGGGTGCAAAAAATGTGTGTTTTTGCACGACACGCGACTTTGGTTCCCCGACTATATGCATCGGATCTATAAAAATGATATGAAAATTCGCAAACACCTGTCAGTTCGAAATGCCACTTCTAGGCCTGTATATACATTCAAAGCTTTGGCCTTTTTCTATCAGACCTAACCAGCATTTTATTTCACATTCTTTTTAATGAATTTGATATTACCTCTGAAATCATGCTGTATAAAGTAACCATCCATTGTCTTTCCACAGAAACCATTTATTTTGACATACAACTGTTATTTATACCAATGGTGTAGTTTCAGGGGTTTTTTCACTGTAAATAAGGCCATTATGTCCGATTTTTGAAGATAAGCATTATTTCAACTGAAAGATACAATGCTTAATCAGAAAAAATAGAACATGATAGGTTTTCTGTCTTCTGTCTGATTTTTAGATCAACCGAAAGATATATTGCTCAACCAGGAAAAATAGAACAGGGTGGTTTTTGGCTATCTGTGGCTGATATGCAGTCCTGATAAATGAATGAAAATCTTGTCATTATCATATTTGAAAAAGAACATACTTTTAGGAAATACATGTATATGATAAGGCCATTTATTTCCTCCCGAATATACCAAATATACTTTCTAAGAGAGATGTGGGGAATGTAAAATATTCACTATATTTATATATATATATATATGATGGCCCGATTAATGCTATATACAGGTATTAGGGCCAGTTTTGCCCACCAGCGAGGGCCCATTCGGTGATGTTTTACTGGTTGGCTGATTGTTGTCCACTTATAGCTGTTTACTGTGTAATAAACATTATATTTAACCAGAAACACAATAGTTCTGTAAACGTCGGTTGCGTAACTTAATTTCAATAACATTGAAAAGCTGTATGTTGAAAGAACTTAGTTTGGAAATGTCAATAAAAATCTTCAACGGAATGTAAGTTGTTCAAGTTTTTTGCACACATTTTGAAGAATCTTAAGTTTAATTTTCTCTGTTTATGAACAAATTGGGAGCAGAAGCGATTGTCTGATGACGTCCACATGTGAACATATTCTGCATTTTATTGTGATTTTCAAGGCTGTTAAAAGATAATTATCTGTTTCGATGCCTTCACATTTGCTTTTTCCACTAATAGCGAAGCTGTTTTTTTTTCTTGTTAGAACGTAGAATCACCAAATTTGGGCATTTTAAAATTTACATGTTCAAGGCATATGAACTACGTGGGCATGGTGAATTGCAAATCACTTAAGCGGAACTTGATGAACCAATTCTTGAGGATGTTGACAATTGGCTCGCTAATAGACACAGTTTCGGGTTGTGCTACTTGCGAAGAAAGTACTTTTGCCATGATATTATAAGGTAGCATTCTACTGAATATTCATGAAGTATGGGCACGCCCTAAATGGGGAGGAAGTGGTCATCAGAATAAAACTCCGCACTACTTCTCGGTGCTCTGCGTACAATTTGTAAATGGCCCGTTGCTGCTTACTTCTACTTTCTATGTAATGTTTTGCGATATTTGTGACTGATTGTTTTCTTTTGTTCTTGGTATAGGGCCCTAAAAACCCTTGTTCCAGAAGGAATTTGAAAGCCAACAACCTTACGCAATTTGTATATTGATTCGCCAGGTCCATTGTTTATGTTGTGCGCCGCACTGTGAGCTCTGCCAGGGAAATTTCTCAAAAAGGTAAGGTGCTTTGAAAGAGATCTCCTCAATGAACGATTTGTAGCTTCAACTTGTTGCGTATTTGTGTTCATTTTGTTTTTTTCAAGGATTGGGAGACCAAACCTATATTCCACACATTTACGCACTAATGTGAGACTTTCATCACATGATTTGACAGTGAAATCTTCCCCCAGAAATGGACTTCTTTGAAGCCAAGCGGTATTACATATGGCATAGGTCATGGTGGCCATGATAACAATACCATCACATGTGTATGATAAAGTTGCTTTGAATTTCAAGGTATCATTAGGAACTCTATTAAAGGCTTGAGTGAATTCTGCCTGACAGTGCTCTGCAAGATCCAATGAAAAGTTGTCTTGCATTTTCTGTTTCTCATATTTAAATTTTGCTAGCATGTGAATTGTCAACTCACTCATGTTTTTAATATATTTCTTATGATTTTGCAAAACATGGCGCGTGTCAAGAAGATGCTTAGGCTCAACACTAGTTACACTGTTCGCATAAAGCCTCATTGCAGCCCTGTAAGATGATGAATCTGGATCAGTTGTTAAATATTCCACTTCAAGCCCAGCACTAGCCAATCCGAAAAGCTATGTTTTCCCACTCTTCTTTATTGCAGATATTGCTAGCCATATCAATATTGGCAAAGCACTCCCCAGAGTGCTGGCACTCAATGCCTGAACCATGCTTTTGCTTCGAACAGAGCTTCGATTTAGTTTGAATATTTATTATTTGTTTCTTGTTGGTCTGATTTTCTGCAACCACATATATGTCTTGAGTGCTGGGCTGAAATGGAGTCTTTCCAACTCCAGAGTATAAAGCATTTTTACAGCAGCCGTCAGCCTGAACATTGACTGCCTGTGTATCTTTTCCACACAAACTCTTCAAAGGCTCTTAATCCTAACATCGCAACATCATATCGTCAATATTTTCTTTTCTTAGATTGGGCATTGTTTTATTGACACACTTTTGCATGCCACTTGCAGACGGGGTTGGAGTGCTGATGCAACAAATCAATTTGGAAAAACTTGAAGGGCCAATAGATATTTGACTTAACCCTACTTGAAGTACCTGATTGATGCATGCTGGACGCCAGCCTGGATTACCCGATTTTTCCTCCTAAAACAAATTGAAAGATTTTGACTTGGAAGTTACAGTCTGTGCTGAGAAGCCGCTCTCGCCAACATAATCCAATTTTTTTTCTCCCTCTAAGTCCCATGTCAAAAACCCCTTCCCACAGTTTGGTAATTGTTTTCGGTGAACATTGAAGTACTTGATTCCACTTCTCAGCTGTTTTTTGCATGTGCAGCAGTCTATAGGTGTTGAGCTCTGACCTGAAGTTGAGTTTTGCATGTGCAGCAGTCTGTAGGTGTTGAGCTCTGGCCTGAAGTTGAGTTATCTCACTCAGTCCAGTTGTGACACAACTACAACAACACTAACAACAACATTATCAACAGCCAAAATAAATTTTAAGGATTCAAAAAATGCATATCTCTTATCTGGACCTACTTCTGCACATTTTTGTATTTCTGAGATGCTTGTAGCAGTCAGGTGTAGAAATTGCATGGACGGATTTTTGCTGTTAATGTTGATTTGCTCATACTTATTTCAATCCAGTCTCAAGTATGGTTTTAAAGCTTCACTTGATCTATTTTTCCAGAGTTTTCCCCATATTTGGATGGTAGAGTGTCCCTTCTCAAATGTAGTGCTGTTACTTTGAGATTTCTTTTAAACACCATGGTGTCAGAATGTCAGCCATGTTATATAAACAATTCTATCATTAAATTTTGCGATGTGATGTTGTGATGTCATAAATCTGTGAGGCCATAGCCACTCATTTGTCGACCTGTTTTCTAATACCTCATGTATCAGATTAAAAATGACTGAAGAGCTCTCTTTTGCTCTACAACCTCTTACATTAAATAAAACAGGTCACTGATGAGCATAGCACAAAATAACATACTGAACTATATGGAAGCTTTGAAATATACAGTGCAGCAAAATAGAGGCTACAGCTTCAATACAGGAATACAGAATTGATTTGTGATTTTAGTATTTCCTGATCATACTCACTTACTATTTTTGATAAATAAATCAACAGAAAAAGACCAAAGCACACTTATGCTAATTTTACAGACTGATACAAGGTTTGTTTTTGTATCTCCAAGATAAGGTATCAGAATCCTAGCACGTTGTCATGATAAAAATGAAGTTTTGAAAGTTTTGCCAAAAGTTATTACTTGTTTTATTTTTTCCTTAGAAAAAAAGGGGCTTGCTGTTTTAGAATCCTCCCCAAATTTGACATCAATTTGATTTATCTCAAGGAATGATTTGATGTCATGATTGCAGCAGCTTTCACCCACTAATCAATGTATGTTTAAGAGGTGATGGCTAATGTTATGTTAGTGCTGAGGTTGTTCAGGCATTTGGTGATGGACGAGATTTGACAGATGTTCTATTTCTCATCAAATGACCTCAGCAATTTGCTTAAATCTTATGTCTACAGATATGTGGCATTTGCCTGCCCCGATAGTACATTCAGTGCCAATGGAGCGAATCTGATAGTAACATGGCATTATCAGAATGTATTTACTGCCTACAACCCCGGTTATTCACAGATATTTGGGGGCCTATGTATTAAATATAAAAAATCCATCTTAATAATTTACACCCAAAACTTGTTTTGTTTTTCCAGAACACAGACTCCAGAGATAGAAGCAAGTGACAAGTAACTTTCATTTAAAGTACCCAGTTGGAATGCTGCAAGGTGGGTACCTATTACACATTTTCTAAAATATAATTTTACAGCCTTCGGCAAAAGGTAAGGGGGTTGCTGTTGAACTAGAACCTAACAAATTCCAATGCTGCACATGGAAATTAGTGCTGGTTTCTAGTTAGTTAGACAGTACCACACGATATAAAGACCAAACAAGATCAATAGAATACAGAAAAAAAATAGTATATATAGCATTCTACTAAATATTCATGAAGTATGCCCACACCCTAAATGGGTAGGAAATAGTCATCAAAATAAAACTCCTGTGGATCATTCCATTGGTCATATTCCTTTTGCTTCATTAGAAGGTGATAAGAGGCCAGATAAAATAAATCAAAACCAAGAGATTTTGAACATTTTATGACCTAAGCAGGAGAATAATGTTTCGATTTTTAGAGTACTCCCTCTCATAAATATCATGTATTTATTTGCTGCGGGACTAGGGGGTTTCCCAACTTATTTACACATGACTAATATTGAGATGGGAACCACCCATGTATTTCAACATGAATCAAATAAGCTATGGCAGGTATTTAAAATAAAACACTTTTGTCAAAATTGTATGTGTGTATTGATTTTAAGAATGGTTTATTTTACTGCTTTTTGCACTGTCGGCAATGGTGAAATATTTAGTGGAAAGCCTCCTAAAATAAATACGAAGCAGCTACAGGTGACTCCCGTTATCTAAAAGTCCTAGGGACCAACGTTATCTATTTGAGATATCAGTTTTATGAGTTAACAAGTTCGTGACCTCATACTTACCGAAGTCAAGAAAATTACAGAGATCTTCGTGACTTGTAGGGATCTATAACGTACATGTAATGATTAAATGATATTATAAGAAAAAGATTTAAGTTAAACCTGTGGAAAACGGTCACTCAAACATAAACAATACAAATATTTTAATCACAAATGGTCGCTAAATCCCCTTGGAGCCTTCTGCAATACTGTTGACCTGCATTAAGCGATAATTGGTCTTGAAACCCAATTTTTGGTCTTTTTTTAGAGTGGCCGTTTTACACAGGTTTGACTGTAAGGAAAAAAATACATGTATTTGTATTGTATTCTCATTTCGTTTGGACCTAAACTAGGCATGACATTATGTCAGGTCTGATCTGGAGTCAAACTGTTTGATACGCTGATGATATTCTTGACATAATATATTTTTTGAAAAAAAAAAATCAGAATAAAACAAAAGAGAGTGCAGAATTAACTACCATGCTAATAATACATGTAAATGCTTACAAAGGCTCTGCCAAGATCAAGAAAGTGTCAACGCTCATAATCACAGCAAATGATTGATGTAAAGCGACCCACCTGTATAGTTAAGAAAAAAGGCTCATTTCAAAACATACCCCATTTCGTTCTAATAATTGCGATAATTAAATTATTTACGGATATATTATTCACTGAATCAGGTAAGATTTTGTTTCTTCTTTTGTACACGTAAATAACAATCGATTACTTTCTACCTTCATTTTTAATCGAAAATTGGCATGAGTCAGGCTAGAGAACCCTTTACTCTAACAGCACAGTCATCGTGTGTTAGTTGCAGTCGACGAGTGCACGAAATAATGTACCTGGCTGTTAAAAAGGGTAACATTTGTCATTATTTTACTTCTAAAATAGTTTTCGCTAATTATTGTCGCTTATTAACCCAGCTGTGTATCTGCTTAACAAAATTTATGTGGGCTAAGTGATATGCCAAAAAGGCGATTTTTCTCCTGAAGAAAGGATGAAAGGCTTTTTTGTATATGTGCTGGAATTTATGCCTACTTTATCTTATATGCAAAGTAATAGTAATTTTATGTGGAAAAGTTCGAAATCGGAGGCTGGGGCATTATAAAGTATTCAAGATTTTTATACTGTACGCATAGTTCTGGTGTTCTGGCCCAGTGATGGGGTCGTCGACTTCAATATTTTTATTTTATTTATAGACTTGATTACTGGGCCAGAATACTCGATATACTGAACTATGCATACAGCAGAAAAGCTTGAATAACTGCCCTCAGATTTCGAACTTTGTGCACATTCAAGTACATGTATTTTGGAATTTATCGTAAGTAACTATAAATTCTAGAGCATTAACAAGAAATCATTTCATCCTGTTTTTCAAGAAATATCACATATTTTAGATACTTCTGACACTGTGGCGACTATCACTCAACCCACATTAATATTATTATACAGATACATGGCTGGATTAATAATTGACAATAATTACCAAAGAACATTTTCAGAAGTAAACTATTGACCAAAATATTACCCTTTTTAACAGCTAAGTGTCATATTCGACTGCAAACAACATGCATTGACTGCACTGTTCGAGCACAGTGACAAACTACATAGGGACCTTGACAGACTGCAGACATGGGAAGCTAGATTGGATATGGTATTTTTCCTGATCATACTCACTTACTATTTTTGAATCTTTTAAAAGTGCTCTCCCATACGTCTTGGGGTGCAGACCGAACTACACTTCTCAAGTTTTATCGGTCTCTAGTCCGGTCAAAATTAGACTATGGCTGTATTATATATGGCTCTGCACGAAAATCATATCTTCAAATGCTTGATCCTTTACATAACCAAGGACTTAGATTAGCTTTAGGGGCTTTTAGAACTTCTGTTGCTAGTCTCTATGTGGAAGCAGATGAACCATCACTATACTCACGAAGAGAGAAATTTTCTTTGCAATATGCTATAAGACTTGCTGCTAACCCGTCAAATCCTGCTCATGAAGTTACATTCCCACCAAATTATGTTGATTTATATGAACAAAACATAAAGCTATTAAATCATTTGGCATCAGAATTTCACCACTCTTAGAATCTGTCGATATCAAACCACGAAATATTGAAAAAAAAAATACACAAAATATTCCAGCTTGGTGTATGAAACCACCTGAAATACTCTTTGATTTACATTCCAGGAAAAAATCTCAATCAAATCCACACATATTAAAAGATGATTGCAGAAAACTGCAAAATCGTTATAAGAATTACCAACAAATTTATACTGATGGGTCAAAGGAAGACTCAAAGGTTGGTTGTGCTGTTATATCGGACAACCATAGTAATATGCAACGTATACCTGACGATTCATCAATTTTCACTGCTGAAGCCAAATCAGTTGATCTAGCTTTAGACTTCATTAGCACTTGTGATGCTAAAAATAAATTTATTATATTTTCTGACTCGCTTTCAGTATTGAAAGCAATGAATCCTACCAGTTCAAAGAATCCACAGATTCAGAAAGTTTTAGAAAAATGTTATGATCTTTTAGCTTATAAAGAAATTGTTCTCTGTTGGATTCCTAGTCATATAGGTATCCAAGGGAATGAGATGGTAGATAAGCAAGCAACAACATCGGTTTCATTAGAACCAAATTTTTTTAAGATTCCATTTTCTAATTTTAAACCATCTATAAATAAATATATCTTGGAAGAATGGCAAACTTTATGGAATAACAGCATTGGAAATAAACTTGTTGACATAAAACCAACTATTGGTGAAAATCAATCAGTTGTTCGAAACATTAGAAAAGAAGGAAGTCGTTTTGGCTCGACTCCGTTTAGGTCATACAAGAGTCACACATTCATACTTACTACTAGGTGAAGAGCAACCACAATGTGTTGGTTGCGATGCACCATTCACTGTACGTCACTTCTTTTTAGAGTGTGGCGATTTTGCACAAGAAGAAATACTTGCTTCCATGTTGATAACATGAAATAATTATTTCAAGATATACATATTGATAGTATTATGACATTTTTAAGACGAATAAATCTTTTTAACAAAATCTATTTGCTATTTTTAAAATCATGTCTTGTTTTACATTTATATTAGACCTTATACAGATTGTTTAATGTTGTATTCTGTTCAGTTAAAGAACGTGTACAGTTGTCTGAATAGCTCTTTGAAACTGTCAGATATTGTACGTGGTCTCTCCTGTCAACAACTGTATTGCAACTAATTATCAGTATACAAACTCATTATCATCATTCCTTTTATTTTGTCTGATAATTCTTTACTTTCTCCATCCTCATCATGTTTAGTTTAATACCGTCTGACGCTTATGACCCACAAGGGTTGATGCGTCGTTAAGCACCAAACAAACAAATTCTTTAATGTTTTTACTGATCAATCCCAGAAAGTTGTTTTTACTCTTGCCTCATTTCAATCTAGTTTTTAACCTTTCATCTTTACTCAGACTCACTACAATTTATTCATCTTTTTATTCTTTTTCATAACCCTGCCAAAATGGTCGCGAGGGCATAGGCGGTACCATAAGATAGATCGATAGGTTCTCTAGCGTGTGAGTTGCAAAAAATGAACTAATATTCATGTCTGGGGCCATAAAATCATGTCAAATTATCCGTATTGTCGTCACCAACCTCACTAAGTAAGTAAGGGTGCAAACATCAGGAATCGATACAATCAAGTACCACACCTGACCCAGGATACCAATGGGAAAGTGACAAACTCATAGTAGACACCACAAACGAGAGCCAAGAGGTCAGCCCTTTCCCAGCAGGTGACCACAAAGCACATATAAGTAGACGCGCTCAAAGACATAGCCAACACAAGACAGAACAAAAACATAAAAGATCCACAAAAGAAAAACCGCCGTGGAACGGTCAGTAAAATATTTATCTAGTTGGAAAAATAAATCTCTGTCGTAAACTTGCATGTGTCTGTCCTTTTGGGCTAAAAATGTGTCCAACATCTATGCCGTCACGTCGATTCCGTCATGAGGGTGTTTGACATCTATGCCAAAATAATTGTATGCGAGATCAAAATTGGCATTTTGAATTCTCCTTTGATTTTGCATCAGCAAATAATGGTTATGAATGACAGTCATAGAGAACTGCTGACTACAATCACACAAGTATTAGTAAGGTTGGTGATATTAGTTGTAAAATATGACATTTTTATAAATGTGTACACTACATCTCTGCTAAAATCATCCTTATGTCTTCCGCTTTGATATTTGTGGGCGAATGATTACAAAGGCAATGGCATCTCTGGGCGCGACCATTATATATTCTGTTCAAGACTGATGTTAAGCACCGCATGCACTGCTTAGTTTTCACAGACACTGATTTGTATGGTGGCTTATCATATACATGAATTTCCTAAAAGTATGTTCTTTTTACAAATGTGATACTGGCAAGATTTTCATTTACTTATCAGGACTGCATATCAGTCACAGATAGCCAAAAACTACCCTGTTTGAGCAATATATCTTTCGGTTGATATAATGCTTATCCTCGAAAAATCAGACATAAAAACATATCCTGTTCTATTTTTCGTGGTTAAGCATTGTATCTTTCAGTTGAAATAATGCTTATCCTCGAAAATCGGACAGAATGGCCTTATTTACATTGAAAAAAATGAAACTACACCATTTGTATTAAAAACAGTTGTATGTCAAAATAAATGGTTTCTGTGGAAAGACAATGGATGGTTACTTTCTACAGCATGATTTCAGAGGTAATATCAAATTCATTAAAATGAACGTGAAATAAAATGCTTGTTAGGTCTGATAGAAAAAGGCCAAAGCATTGAATGTATATACAGGCCTAGAAGTGGCATTTTGAACTGACAGGTGTTTGCAAATGTTCATGTCATTTTTATAGATCCGATGCGTAGCAATGCATTTCAGACAATTTGCCCAAGGATTTATCACTTGTGCTGCAGTCAAATGGGTCACCACGCATACGACCATATGTATCCAACGTGTGTAAATAATGACATGCTTAATTTCTATCAAGGTGCAAACGCAGATTAAAACACGACCCTTGCCTCAATTTCCATGTGTTTAGTGGCCATTGACATCCCTCCACCAGGCGTAAAGTGATTCCGCAAATATGCACAAAGCATGGACTCTGAAAGTTACTCAGTAAACGAAGATATCTGTCCTTGGGAGTTGCTTGACATTTTTCAATTTTTCCATAACTGTCTCATTTTTAAATCGGGAGAGTAAGGAGAAAACAGAACCAACAATAATCAACGATTAGTGGAACATAATTTATTCGAAGTCGACGCGTTTCGGTCTTACAAAGACCCTCTTCAGGACATAAATAACATAAAAATATAGCTATTGAAGTACAAGATACGGCACATGTGAATTGAATAGAATATAATAAAATAATAGTCTGGTTGTTTCTATGCCGGAAACAATATGGCGGACAGTCAATAGAAAATAAAGGTTAAAGAGACTAAGTCTGCAACTATGAACATTTTTCGAAAAAATCATTTTTTTTTTAAATCATTTGTAAAAGTAGAATTAAGTTATGTTTTCACAATAAATCTGCTCACCATAGCTGTAAACTGCATGGAAAAGTGAATTATCTTATAAAAACTGGTGTTTTTTTCTTGTTGGTAATTATTTGCGTTCCTCCAATAATTAAAGACAGTTAATATTTATCTTAAATGCTGTTGTTTTGATACTGCTAATTTGTTAAGATTTACGAAATTGCTCAAATATATACCTGAATTTTAGGTTTTTTTTTGCTGTGTTCTTGAAAAATAGAAACACTTTTTCTAGAATTAAAAAATCAAAAGTTCCAGACTATGCAGCTTTAAGGTTAATAAGAAATGTTCATTTTAGTTATGTTTCTTAAATACATTGAAAACACTGTGTATGGCTACTTCCCTGTCTGTGTCTGTTTCTTCGTCGAGGCAAATGGTGCTGGTGGAGGAAGATGGTGAAATATCAAGTTCTGATAAAAGTTCATTGCTGCTGGCCGGGTATAACTTGAGTAACTGTGTTGTAGTAAGTGCTGTCCATTCAGGTAGTTGAGTTTCTGTGCCTGTGGATATGTCTATTCTCTATGTATAAGTGCCTGTAGATGTCTTCATAGGTGTAGTGATGTTGAGTCTGATGATGTTTTTGGGTCTTGCTTCCATCGGTGGTACCCACGTCTTTGGTTTGAATATTTGTGGCTTATAATGTGTTGGTCAGTGAAGTAATGATAATTTCGTCTGTGTCTTTGTGTGTCTTTCTAGCATGTCGTAGATCGTTTTCTTTCCTGGCATAAATATCACAACTCCATTGTCTCATTTTTAGCTCTCCAGAGCCGAAGGCTCAGGGTGAGCTTATAGTATGGGACTCGAGCCGGCTTCCGTCTGTGCGTGTGTCTACACTTTCAAACATGAATATCTCTAAAACTATTTGGCCAATCATAATCAAATTTCATCAGGAGCATCATTTGGGTGGGGTATTGACTGCATAAGGTTTTGGGTAAGATCTGATCAGAACTCTGGTTTCCATGGCAACATATAGCTCCCATAGGGTTAATATGAGGGAAACCTTTTGACCACTCTAGCTCCTTCATTTTTGATTTGTTCTTCTTTATTCTTGCAGGTAACAAGGACAACTATAAAATCTCGAATGGGTTCGAAATTCGACAGAATCCGACCAAGGACTTATGAGTTATCTGCCCTTGAGCATCTGGAAATATCCCCATAGACTTATAATGGGTGAAATGTTGTGACCACTCTAGTACCTTCATTTTTGGATGGATCTTCTTCATTCTTGCAGAAAACAAGACCTACTATAAAAGCTCGGACGAGTTTGAATTTCGGCAAGATTCCATCACTGACTTCAGAGTTAGCTGCCCTTGAGCGTCAGAAAAATTAATGAATAATGTTGTGACCACTCTAGCTCCTTCATTTTTGATTGGATCTTCTTAATTCTTGCAGGCAACAAGTAAACTGATAATATCTCGGATGGGTCCAAAATTCAGCAGGATCCGACCAGGGACTTATGAGTTATCTGCCCTTGAGCGTTTGGAAAAATCCCCATAGACTTAAAATGGGAAAAATGTTATGAACACTCTAGTGCTTTCAATTTTGAATGGATCTTCCCCATTCTTGCATTCAATAAGGACAACTATAAAAGCTTGGATGAGTTTGAAATTCGGCAATATTCCATTACTGACTTCAGAGTTAGCTGCCCTTGAGCGTCAGAAAAATTAATTGATAATGTTGTGACCACTCTAGCGCCTTCATTTTTTATTGGATCTTCTTCATTCTTGCAGGCAACAAGTAAAACTATAATTTCTCCGATGGGTTCGAAATTCAGCGGGATCCGACCAGGGACTTATGAGTTACCTGTCCTTGAGCGTTTGGAAAAATCCCCATGGACTTATAATGGCAGAAATGTTGTGACCACTCTAGTGTTTTCAATTTTAAATGGATCTTCTTCATTCTTGCATACAATAAGGACAACTATAAGAGCTTAGATGAGTTTGAATTTCGTCAAGATCCCATCACCTATTTTGGAGTTGGCTCCCCTTGAGCATCTTAAAAATTAATGAATAATGTTGTGACCACTCTAGCTCCTTCATTTTTAATTGGATCTTCTTCATTCTTGCAGGCAACAAGTAAACTTATAATATCTCGAATGGGTTTGAAATTCAGTAGGATCCGACCAGGGACTTATGAGTTACCTGCCCTTGAGCGTTTGGAAAAATCCCTATAGACTTTTAATGGGAGAAATTTTGTGACCACTCTAATGCTTTATATTATAAATGGATCTTCTTCATTCTTGCATACAATAAGGACAACTACTAAAGCTTGGTTGATTTTAAATTTCGTTAAGATCTCATCACCTATTTTGGAGTAAGCTCCCCTTGAGCATCTTAAAAATTGATGGATAATGTTGTGACCGCTCTAGCGTCTACATTTTTGATTGGATCTTCTTCATTCTTTCATCAAACAAGGACAAACATAAAAGCTTGGATGAGTTTGAAATTCTGCAGAATCCAAATAAAGGACTTATGAGTTAGCTGCCCTTAAGCATCTGGAAAAATCCCCATAGACTAATAATGGGAGTAATGTTATTACCACTCTAGTGCTTTCAATTTGAATGGATCTTCTTCATTCTTGCAGATAAGAAGGACAACTATAAAAGCTTGAATGAGTTTGAATTTCGTCAAGATCTCGTCACCTATTATGGAGTTAGCTCTCCTTGATCATTTAAAAATTGATGGATAATATTGTTATCACTCTAGCACCTTCATCTTGATTGGATCTTCATTCTTTCAGGTAACAAGGACAACCATAAATTTTGGATAAGTTTGAACTTTAAGTAGAACTAACCTCAGACTGTTGAGTTAACTGCCCTTGAGTGTTATAAAAAATCTGCATGTACTTACAATGTGAGATCTTTTGTGACCACTCTAGCACCCTTATTTTTGAATGGATCTTCCTCAGTCTTGCAGGTAACAATGACATCCATAAAAGCTTCAATGAGTTAGATTATCCGCTGCAACCAACCACCAATTACAGAGTTAGTTGCACTTGATGGTCTAAAATATAGCTGTATAATGTTGTGACCACTCTAGCGCCTTCATTTTTCATTTGATTTTTTTTCATCCTTGTAGGTTATCAGGACATACATTAAAGATTGGATTGGTCAGAACCCATCGCTGACAACAGAGTTAGCTGCCCTTGAGCATCTGAAAATATACTTTCACCATTTTTATTCAGATCTTTTTAAAATATGCAATTAACCAGGACTGGCATAATATCTTATGTTTTAATTAGTTCCTGGTCACTGTTTCAAGTTCAGAGTTACCTGCCTTTGAGCAGCATCTATTATAGTATCTCCAAACATTATGCTGGCTCTCAGGTGAGCGATCGTCGCCCATTGGGCGACTTGTTAGTTAAATCCAAAATGTAAGAAAGTACAAAGTATGTTTACCTACCGATGCCAAACAGGATGTGAATCAAATTGTTTTCCTTATTCGAGAAGCAGTTAAGAAGTCAATCGTTTGGTTGGCGTGCTAATTACTGGCATTAAATATGTAATAAACAGAATAAAACTTTGGATTTTTATTCCAATATCAGCACTCGACCACTGTCATGTTTCTATCTTTTTCAGTCATGGATGCAACTCCAAAGCATTGTGGCGTCAACTTTAAGATAACACGAGATGAGGCACAGAGGGGAGGGCCCGTACACATGTACAGAATATGATGTGGTGTGTTTTAGCATGGGCCGCACACACGTCATATTGCCTCACATTCACTACTGAGGGAATATGAGTGCAAAATTTGTAAAAATGCATCTGCATCACAGGCAGAATTACAACGGCATGAGAAGAGGGAGGCAAAATATTTTAAGTACAAACGTAATTGGGTCTCAGTCACTATGGATGTTGGCGGAAGATTCACTGCCTTGCAGATCAGCATGCGCATAATGTCATATGATAATCTAACTAAATACGTCAACACTGATGATCTTTTATTAGTTGGCATCCTGTCAACAGGGTGAAGGTCATAGAAATGGATAGTAAAAAACCATATACAGGCATGGCTCTTGATCTCATAAATTCAGAAAAGTGTACTTCAACTCTTCTTAAAAAATTCACTGCTGACTTTAATTACGAGGTATGTTGTTCATTCTTAACATCTATCAGTGAAGAAACCTGAGTAATCGTGTTATTATCCTGTAGTCGGTATTGATCAATGATTGAATTTTGGCCTTGATTGTCTTGGACCTCCTGGCGACCATCCAGGTTGGTCCGTTCTAGTTCAATCTATCTCATTATTCTGCCGGTGCTCAGATGGCCCAGTAGATCTATGCATCTGCTGTCTGTGACTCTGTATGCAATCTGCTGGATGTACCCTTGACTGTCTTGGAGACATGTTAGGTTGCATCTGTTGACTAATTTGAAGTAAGGGGCACCCTCTTTTGAAATGGTCTGTGTTTGAGCAGAAACAGCATCTGAATAATGACCAGGACCTGTACTGTTATGTCCTCTAGTTGAATCACTGGAGGTAGATTGGGTACTGGGACATGCAGTCTCAGCCAAGGTTAAGATTTTATCTAACAGCTGCTTTGTCTCTAGAGGCTCAGAGGGTTGAGGTGCAGAGTCAGCTACTGGATCTGATCTTTTCTTATGGGCATATCTTGGGGTTGAGTTCTGGATTTCCCTTACAGTTTGCCTGTCTCTTCGACCAGGAGAGTAGGGTCTGTGTGGCATGTAGGTTTTATCATCACTGCTAATGTCAGCATCTGCATAGTCGCCAGTGTCATGAAATCTTACATTCTTCTTTGACCGCCTGGTACTATTGCCAGTTTCAAAATGTGGACCTTGCTGAGTTTCCCTACAAGTCACAACATGATGAACAGCGTCCTCTATGGAAGTGGGCTCTTTGTAGTATTCCACTGCAAATTTTGCTTTCTTATCCTTCAGTCCGTTCATAAACTGTTGTAACAGCACCTGACATCTCATCTCGGAATTTTTGCCAGGGTAAGATTTGTCATACAAACGCCTCAGTTCTAGGGCGTATTCTTCAATGGACTCGTTGAAATATTGAATGCGCTTGGGAAATTGAGCTCTGTAGGTCATATGTATTCTGAGTAAGGTCATGAGGTGAGGAATGAGTTATACTTGTTGTCTGAGAAGATGCAGTGATTGAACACCCCCCTTTCTCTTTCAACTCGCTCACTCAAATTTACTATTCTTTTCATCACCATTTGAAAATAGCTCTGCATCTGAAGGTTATTATTTTTTATTATATTTGCCACACCCATCATGCATTCTTTCACCATCTCACCTGTACTCTTTCATACTCTCTGTCATTAATCTTGTTGTGGTTGTATTATTATCCTTAATCATTCCAGCCATACTTCCCATGCATTCTTTTATAGTGGTGTTGTGGTGGTCAACTTGATCAATGAATTTATTCAAAGCTGAGGACATCTTACTTAACTGAGTGCTCATGGAGCAACTATCATCCCCTGATGCTTTGGCATTACAGTCATCCGCTAGGCCAAGGGGTTATATTAATTGGCTCTAAATTAGGTGGGCCGTATAAATCATCCTGTGTAGGATTATCATCCTCTCCAAGTGGAAAAGTGTCAGTTGAAATTCTCTCTTGGATGACAGATTTCTCTGATTTTGACCCAGAGGATACATCTCCCTCAAGAACTGAGATCTCAGAAGTGGCACAACCAGCATTTAATCTTCTACTGGGACGTTTCTTCCCCATCATGTAGTCTCAATTGAGAGTAGATCAATAAGAGTGAATCTCTGATGTGTACGTCTCTTATGAGAAGCAGTGAGTGTCGTTTCGCTGGACCTTAGAAAAATCTAAGATCCCACCGCTGTGCCACCAAAAACTATGTAGCGAGCCGAGGGTCTAAGGGCTTGGTTTGGTAGCGTGCCTAGACTAACCGAATATTACGGCTGCTGACTGACTGACGATTTGTATCTGTTGACTAGGTATCTTTGACTGGGATTAAGGTGGGTCGACTGACAGTCTGACTGATGATTATAGGACTTGGTAGCGTGAAATATACAATCACCAACAGACTGACTGTAAACAGTGAAATTAATAGTCAATACAACAAATGCTGTTAAATATCTACTACAGCAGATGCAGTACCAACTTCAAGGACATAGAGTGCAAGAAATGCCTCTTAGCAAAACAGACGTACGACAAGTGAAAACAGTCAAAGCTGCAGCTATTTTAGCTGTAGGCTGGGGCTTCAATGATTATATTAAATTTGAAAGAAGACTCAAGACAAAGTTCAATTTCATCTTGAAATAACCAATGAAAATAGTAAATAAACTTTGCAATTGTCAGACTAGGCTATATTTCAACAGTAACTAGCATATATCACAGTAGGACAATCTCAAGAAGTAACAGTGACTTTAAGCTAAATACCCCAGCATTAAAGTATGCAAAACCTCAAATATTCATTTAACCACAATAGCAGGTTCAGGTCAATAAATCCTAATGCTTAATTCAAGAATTTTTGAACAGTCTCAGCTTCACAAATGTGCTAGACTACCCCTACATACCCTCAAGCCAGAGAGCCCCTTACTGTTAAGTAAGAAAAATACATTAAATCAAGCAATTTCCAACATTCAGCCAAAATGCTATTTATCTTAAGCAAATGCAAAATCTTCCCTTCAAATGAATTAAATAAATCTGACTTTGAAAATAAAAAAAATAAAAAATACTAACTCAGAAAAACCTAAGTTTACTGTCTGATAAACAAAAGATGAAGCCTCCGATCAACTTCTGTGGGAGTCTGTTATAATCCACCACTTCCCTCGATGATTGCCTGTAGGATTCCCACACTTCCTTCAGTGAGGGAGAGGGGGAGGAAATCTTAAAGGAAATCACTACCACTTCACTTTGACTTTCAAAATCATTTTCTTAATGAAAGTTATTTAGTAAAATATACAAAAGTCATGATAAGATTGATTTATCTGAACGTAGCAATGGTTTTATAATAAATATTGGGATAACTTAGTAACCTTTGACTGAAGTGAATGTTTTGATCAGTTTTAACTGTGTCAGGTTACGCACTCAGTTGAACTCCCAGCATGCATCATAATACTTTACACACTGACGACTAACACCTGTCCGAAAACTTTTTGGAACAGCCAAGATGGCCTCAGATGTTAACAGAACAAAAATATGAAACCTTTTTATTCCAAATTTCTCCGTCATACCGAGGTGACAGCAAGTAAGCAATGAAGCATTCATTAAATTCTACGTTGCTGCAACTGATTGAACTCGGTTGACTAAAATCCATGCATGTTATGCTTAGAAATTGAAGTTCAAAGTATCTGCAAACATCGAAATCATCCAGGTGACCTGTAGAGTGCTAACTGGGTCAGTACAAAATTATTGCTCAAGCCATTAAATATGCATAATATATATATTGGTATGGATTAATGCTGGGTTTCAAACCTGTGGCTTTACAAATGTTATGACGTAGGTTGTTACCCCTATATTATGGTACGGTTATAAGGTAAGCAATGGCCAGGTCCAAAAAGTAGAAAATCTATTTTTTGTGTTTGCTAACTTTGGGTAGTACTGTACGGTAACCAATAATCTGTTGGTTTTTTTTAATTTGGTAGTTAACAGATACATAAATACTTTTGTCAGAAAATATTTTCTCAAATGTAATAAAAATCAAAAGAATTTCAATATCCTTTACTTGTTTTTCTGAGTATTTTGTTAAAAAAATATCTGTTGGAATGGTCAACAAATTCACCTTTCCAAACACTACGCCTACTTTAAACGGGTAAACATTCATCCACTAACACACGGTTACACCCAATGCTCCCACCGACAGAGGGCTTAACTTTTGCTAAGTATATTCCGCAAAGGGAGTGGAGGTAAAATCTTAGTAGCTCACGGCCTTTACATTATGTTAAAGCAACTCGGTCGAAACGCAGTCGCATCAACGTCGCGTTGATACGACTTAGTGTAAACGTCGTGTGCCTACATGGAAGATTTAAAATGGTAATAATTACAACTGTCATCACATTTATTGAGATCCGCTAATCTGATTGGTCAAGAACGGTCATCTGATCGCATTGATCTGTATTTCATTTTTCAATGAACCCGGTCCGTATTCATGAGGGGCGGGGCCATTCTGAGGGCCATGCACGACGGAACTACTTCTGTGATACTGTGCAATGCTTCTATGGAGAGAAATGGACAGCCTTCATCTACTGACAGTTTACCTTACACTTACACTTATATTTTTAGTTAGAAAATCAAACATTTACTTACATACGACACCTAAATTAACAATAGTCATTCCGATCAGCCGAGTGTCTGGTGGGATCTATTCAGTTTCCCAGCCCGCAAAATGATGCGATCACCTCTTGCACATGTGCTTGTTTTGTATGTTTTCAGTCGATCCCCGCAATAAAATCCTTTCTTGAACTTACTGGCTCTTGCCTGGTTTATCCAACATTTTTTGCAATTCGTCTTTTCTTTCTTCAATCACTCAATAAAGATAGCACAATTTCTTTTTGCTGGAGTCATTTCTTTTCCTTTCCAAGCCATTTCGACAGATGCTGTTTTCGTCATCAATGTAAACGAATGACGTCATATCCGATGACGTTACTATCGTACACATTCTAATGAACACTCATGTTGTCACTCTGAAAAGACAAGATTTTAGTCTCTAAAACGCAGTTGTTTATTTTCAATTGGAGAACGGCCGACATTTTTATTTTTTGAACGTCGTAACGTCTACATACGCACGTCATAGTCTAAATGCTCGAAACGAACTATTAGCTGGAAACGTATTTTTTGGGAAAACATAATTATAAATACTGAATAAGAAAGAATCAAGAAGTTGTAGTTATAAGAATTGAAAGTTATTTTTCTGCGTTTCACTGAGGTATGAAATGTCTTTTAAATGACATTTAATTTTAGAATGTCTTTTAAATGACATCTAATTTTAGCATGAAAACCGAAGGTTTTTTCATACCTCAGTGAAACGCAGAAAAATAACTTTCAATTCTTAAGTAATCTCAACGTCCGCGTGCTGTATGTGTATCGTTAACGTATAGTAAGGTAGACTACTGGAGTATAGCCCTTTAAATGGAACACTGTTTTTGGCAATAACATTTAATCTAAAATGGGAATTTTAAATTTAATTCGAAAAATATATTTTAACCAAAAAACCCTAACAAAAAATATTTTTTGAAGTTTGTATACGTTTTCATAAATGCTGGGATAGGATGGAATTTTAACATTCTTAATGTTTTATGCCAAATAACATTCCCTTTTTGTACCTTGAGCGATATGGATCAATGACTATCAGTTGAATATAAAACCGTGTATATACTAATATAAGACAATTTACAATGCATCAGTGGGTTTTAAATGTAGATGTATATTGGCTTGCGTTGCTGTTTATCAGCATAGTCAACAACATTTCAGTTATCTAACCATGTCACAAAGACGGTGACACAAACGAAAGGCTACATCTATAGATGTCTACTACCCAAAATACCCTCTTAGTTGGACGCGCCCATTTGCCTAGCTACTCCATAAATGAGTCTGCTTATTGATCTCATCACTCCCATATGAAAACATGCATATTTTCCATCATATGAAGAAGCAGTAAAAGTTAAATATAAAATGAAATGTAGTACATGTAAGTGCCCGTACATCTGTGATCTTATTCGTATTTTTAGGCCTGTGCATTTCTAGTTGTACGCTCGCACATACAGACACAAGAACAAACATACAATTAGGTAGCCAGACGGAAGCAGGCAAAATGATGGTACTTGGTAGAAATGAAACTGGTAAATAACCCATTATCCGTAAAACTATAAGCAGCTTGGATTGCATCGTAAACTGCACCATTTGATGCTATTACAAAATAATTGTCTGCTGTAATCTCTAATGGACATTTTATAGCTGAGCAAATACTACGATATCTATCAAAGGTGTATTAAACTGACATTGCGAAAATGGGTACTAAACGGGTATTTTCATTCTAACAAAACCTAAGTTTTTTTTTTATTTTTACAAGATATCAGAGCAGTAACATTGATATGAATCTCCACCAAAATTTAGATCTAGTTAGGGTTTTGCTATATCTATGCGCATGCAAATTTTCAGGGTGATGAAACCTTCATGTAAAATTTAAAAAACGAAAAACTGTGTTCCATTTGAGGTGCAATATACCAGTACATCATGACTGAGGTGTTGAAGATCAGCAACCATAACAACTGGCAAAATAATCATTCAGAGGTTAAGACTTAACTTGCAACTTATCTCAGCATAATCAAACGAAAAGAACTGTTTGGTTTCGCTTTGTTTGTGCCCCAGTCAACAATTTGTCAGTCATGCCAAGACGATTTCCTGTCTTCCTGGGCTGGACCAGTATATACTAAGCAGAGGATAAAGTGTCTTGCTCAAGGACACAATGCAATGACTCTTAGGAGTCTCGAACTTGCGACCCTTCACTCTCAAGTCATTTAACACGATCTCAACACTCTAGCACTGAGCCACCACGCTCCCCATTTTATGAAAATATTCGTGAAAATGAAAGAATCGCCCTATTATGACCATTATGTCCTTAATATGATTCTATAAAATACTTATTCTATAAAATACTTTTAACGTTGATTTCGTGTTTATTTTAGTTGTTTTTCTCTGTATATTGGCGTCACTGTTTGCCTTTCTTTGTTAGCATGGTCATTGTGCACTGGATTTTTTGTTTTTGTTTCATAAAGTCTCCCTATTATGACCATTATGTCCTTAATATGATTCTATGAAATACTTTTAAACGTTGATTTCGTGTTTATTTTAGTTGTTTTTCTCTGTATATTGGCGTCACTGTTTGCCTTTCTTTGTTAGCATTGTCATTGTGCACTGGAATTTTTTTTTTGTTTCATAAAGTCTTCTCTATATTAGAGTTATAGGCCGGCACACAAGATTTTTGTGATTATCGCAATGCGAGCTGCGAAGACTTCTGGCGAGTCTGCGCAGAATCGCCAGAGTCTTCGCTGCTCGCATACATAAAGATGAATGTAGATGAAGATTCAGATCAAAGTTAAGACCTCTAGCCCCACTTGATACATCAGCATAACATATACTATAAGTACCGAAATCTCTAGACTGGCTCCAGTCCTTAAAACAATTTTTCATCAATGTCTCATATCATATACTTGTAGCCAGTCTTACTCTGATGGCTCTGTTTTAAAACAGAGCCATCACAGTTAGACTGGCTACAAGTATATGATGTGACACATTGATGAAAAATTGTTTTAAGGACTGGAGTCAGTCTACGAAATACCATATGCTGCCAGGGGCGTGCGAACAACTCGATGCTGCAAGTATAGGCTTTTCAGTTATTTTAAGCGGCCACTCAAAAATAGACAAAAAACGATCTTAATGGCAAATGGTAGCTTAATGAAGGAGCATTCTGCAATACTTTTGACCTGCATTAAGCGATATTCGGTCTTGAAAATAAATTTTTGGTCTTCTTTTTAAGTGGTCGCTTAAGACAGAATTTACAGTATTTAATTTGATTTTTTGAGAAAAATTCAACTAATAGCGTTTAGTCGGATGTCTTGAGGACTCATTTTAGTCATTTGAAATGCACTTAAACCATTTTCTGCCACAGGGCTTCACCCATGGTCCCATACAGGGAGGAGTACCCCCAGACCCCTTCAACTCTATAAAATGCCTCAGGAACTCGCCTGGCTGCGCATCTGATCGATGAAATAAGTAATGCACCTACAGGACTGTATGATACAGACTTCTCCCGATAACTGGACCCTTGATAACTAGAAGAAGCACACAAGTCGAAGAAAAATCAGGATACACTGATTCAAGATCAGATTTGTTCAGATACAGTAAAAATCAATAATCAGCTACAGTAAAGAGAATTTCTTTCAAATCCAATAATACGAAGCATCAGCTATAGTCCGTACAGAAATTCAGTGAACATCGTTTTTCTTTTTTAAAATGTCTTTAATGATAAACTTTTGGACCAGCATTTTGCATATACATATAACAAAACACCGCCTAATATACAATTGCATTTTTGAATATTTATGATAGGAAAATAAGTCTGGAATCTCTTGTGAAATAAAATAACTTAGTCATTTTCGATTTAGAAAAATCCTTATTTTCCCTCAGTGTATTTCATATGGGTAACACGTGATTTATACAGTTCAATGATTACCAAGTTTACTTCCGTATATGATAAAGAAAACGGTCACCAGCAGGATAACTCTTGGTATGTCTATATATTCACTGAAACTGCTTTGAAGAGACTGCACAAATTACAATTCTGTCTGAGTTATCATATTCCACGATAATCAAATTTCGCATCTTGCTTTCTTATATGTGTTATCGTTAAATGACACACATAGCAATCAGAACGCGACTGAGAAAACCTGTCCAGTGATTTATAACAATAAAGGCCCAGACTAGCCTGCGCATCCACGCAGTCTCATCAGAAACTTTGTTGTCTGCTTTTTGAGAAGAATCATCCCTAGACTTGCCTCATGCGAAAAAAAGTCAATTTTCTATCTAGCCTGTTTAGCCGAAGGGACTGGTTTGAGACTCGCTTTGTTGGAAACCCAGAAGACAGGTTTTCACGCGTCGTGGCTCGACAGCTCTAGGACAAATAGTTCAAGTGCAACAGATAATAATATTAAACAAATATAATGAGGGGGCTGTTCTTCAGATATATTAACGGGAATCACATTATTTGATTGCGCTCTACATCGTCTAATACACAAGTCATTGGTAACTACGGCCCACAGAGCCGGGGAGCGGCGGGGGCTTTGATTTTCTGGCTACAGGTCTCTGGTATGACCTTGTACTAACAGCGCATTTGCCCGGCTTGCGCGTGGCTACAAATGAATGGTGCACATAATTTCTTTTGTCTTTATGCACCAGTCATTTGTGACCACCCCCAGCTCAGAGGAATGTCGAGGACTTTGAGTTTGTGTCTGCAGTTCCCCAAAGTAACTACCATACTGTGGGGGCAGCTAGCTGGCAAAACCATGACAGTTCTCCCCCGCAGTCAGTTATTATACTGCATAACAATGTTTGTCTAGGTCTATCAAACCCCTACATTTCCTCCGCATTGTGGAGACAACGTAAAAGTAAAAACACAGCACATTATATCCCCATCCTGCTCAGAGGCTTGGATGAAGCAGTGGATGCAAATGACCGGTGCTTTATTTATAGCCTATGATGCACTTCGCATGAACATTTAGTTTTCAGCCACCCTAAAAACATATTGACCCCAAACACAAAATATGACATCCGCTGATATATTGTTCAACCTATTTCCAAGCACATTCCAAGCCCATCACTATTTTCTCTTTCCTACCTCAGCATTATTGTTATTGGATGAGTCTTTTTTTCACTTGAATCACACCTGACGGGTGAGCCCTGTGATTATTTTATCTTATCATTTATAGTTGCCCGGAATTACGTTTTGGCATGCATGTTTTGCATTGCCTGGTGTCAACAAATTAGTATTTGGAACAAACAGATAGAAAGTTCAATTTATTCAATAAACAAGTTCGATTTTTTTTAAAAAATCTGATGATCAGAGAAGGAGCAGAGAACACAGAAAATCAAGATTTTAAATTGAGGAACATGGAACACAGAGATTCATTTCATAGGAACAAGCGGACGGGTACTCACTGGGAAGGCCTCAATATTTTCTCGTATGCCAAAATTCTGTGCGCCCAAACTATGGCCATAATTTGCATTTGATTTTGATATGATAAGAATCCCTTCTCCTTACACGTTACTTCGTCTTATAAAACCGTATAATTATTCATCGATAGTAAACTTAAGGCAGTGGTCCGTACAAAGGTGCATTTAGGGTAAATTAAAAAATGCAGATGCTCAAATGAGGACAAATTCCATCATATCACAGCCCATTTGACAACACATTATGTAACGAAAAAAATATCACCAATTAGGCGGTTCATATATGTATTAAATTCTGGTGCTCATTGTGCGATCAGTCAGCACAAAATATTGAAAAACATTTTACACCAAATATTCCAGCTTGGTGCATGAAACCACCAGAAATACTTTTTGATTTACATTCCGGGGAAAAATCTGAATCAAATCCACACATATTAAAAGATGATTTCAGAGAAATGCAAAGTCGTTATAAGAATTACCAACAAATTTATACTGATGGGTCAAAGGAAGACTCAAAGGTTGGTTGTGCTGTTATATCAGACAACCATAGTAATATGCAACGTATACCTGACGATTCATCAATTTTCACTGCTGAAGCCAAAGCAGTTGATCTAGCTTTAGATTTCATTAGCACTGGTGATGCAAACAATAAATTTATTATATTTTCTGACTCGCTCTCTGTATTGAAAGCAATGAACCATACCAGTTCAAAGAATCCACAGATTCAGAAACTTTTAGAAAAATGTCATGAGCTTTTAACTTATAAAGAAATTGTTCTCTGTTGGATTCCTAGTCATATAGGTATCCAAGGGAATGAGATGGTAGATAAGCAAGCAAAAACATCGCTTTCATTAGAACCAACTTCTTTTAAAATTCCATTTTCCAATTTTAAGCCCTCTATCAATAAATATATCTTGGAAGAATGGCAAACTTCATGGAATAACAGCATTGGTAATAAACTTCTTGACATCAAACCAACTATTGGTGAATATCAATCGGTTGTTCGAAACATTAGAAGAGAAGAAGTAGTATTAGCTCGACTCCGCTTAGGTCATACAAGAGTCACTCATTCATACTTACTACAAGGTGAAGAGCATCCTCAATGTGTTGGTTGCGACGCACCTTTCACTGTACGTCACTTCCTTTTGGAATGTGGCGATTTTGCACAAGTAAGAAATAATTGCTTCCATGTTAATAACATGAAAGAATTATTTCAAGATATACATATTGATAGTATTATGACATTTTTAAGACAAATAAATCTTTTTAACAAAATCTAATTGCTGTTTTTAAAATCATGTTTTGTTTTACATTTGTATCAGACCATAATACAGATTATATTATGTTGTATTCTGTTCAGTTAAAGAACATGTACAGTTATCTGAATAGCTCTTTGAAACTGTCAGATATTGTACGTGGTCTCTCCTGTCAACAATCGTATTGCAACTTATTTTCATAATACAAACTCATCATCACCATTCCTTTTATTTTATCTTATAAATTTTTAACTTTTTCCATCCTCATCATGTTTAGTTAATACCGTCTGACGCTAATGACCCACAAGGGTTGATGCGTCGTTAAGCACCAAACAAACAAAACAAAGTCAGCACATATTGAAATAAACGCAAAAAAGCGTTGTTCACTGAATTCCTGTACGCACATTAGTTCAAATTACATTTGAGGTACATTGGATTTAAAGACAATGGCGTATTTATAAGCACTTCATATGTTCTGGGTGTTTAATGAAGTGTCTCAATGATATGTTTAAAAGAACGTACGTTTTTGAAAGGAAATACTGAAAATATAATTATTTTGGGAGTATATGTTATCTAATGACTAGCTCCTTTTAATTCAAACTACTAGTAATACGAAGTAAAATTCTGGTCCCATAGACTTCGATTTTAAAGAGATTCAACTGTATTTCCTTTTAAAAGATATATTCTGGTACCAAACACGACAAACATTATGTACATGTAACCAATACACATCTTTTGTTCGTTATACTGTAAAAATACGTGTAAGTTACTGTAACACCAAAAGAGGTGGCAGCTGGACATTTAAGCCCCCAGTGGCTTAGGCTGCTTTCCGTTCTAAGGCGGTGGCTCTGTTGTTGATGATTCGTTGGTGATTGTTTCTCCCATTGTGGGATTCCGTAATTATTCTATGTTGTGCGTTACTTTGTGTCCATTCTAGTTTTGCAATCATCGCGATGTATGAAAAGAGAGCTGGTTGCTTTGCTTTGTCTGCATGGTGTTTCATGATTGGTGTGTGGCTCTTCCTCGCGGTGCCACGGGTTTGTCTGCAATTAGTGATTGTGGTATTTCCTAATCATACTCACTATTTTTGGTGTAAACTTACTTTTTTTACAAGAAAACATTAAGATCATCCTTTCTATAGTAAATATCAAACATTTCGACCTGTTACTGTCTTAGTTATTTGTCTGATTAATATAATAGAACTGAACAAAACACAACTTAAAGCAGTTGAAAGGTTTAAATACACCAAGATCGGTGGCAATTTAGCTGCCTCCAAATTTGCTGTGAACTTATTTTTTTCAGTGTAGAGTAAAAAGCATATCCCCTTGTAAACATATATCATAAGTTTTTATCTCAGTAAAAGTTCCCATTTCCCCCTCAAAATGAGTTTTTACAGGAGCACGCACCTTCGCGCACTGCTATGGAAACCATTGTGTAAATAAAACCACGTTTATTTCATCAGAGCGAGTTCTTGGTGTGGATAAATGCGAACTTCTGTCAGAAAAAATAAAGGTTACTGATTTCTTTTACCTGTGCTATTTGAAATATACATTTTTCCTGGAACTTGAAATATTCTGTGGAGGAGTTGCCATACAGTTTTGTTTTCATATTGTTTCTGTAAATTGGATTATAATCTGTGTGTTTGGACCAGTGATACATTTTCATACATCCTCGGGCGTGCACCTTGTACATTTTTATATAGTAAATCTATAAAGAAATCGGGTATAAAATGCATATGCATATCACTTGTAAATTGGCCTGCTCATGTATTAATGGCAATTCATGAGCGTTTGGTACTTATGCCACTTATCGCATATGCGTAAATTTAAATAATTCTTA
The DNA here is from genome assembly GCA_964019695.1 of Loripinus fragilis. NCBI lineage: Eukaryota > Metazoa > Mollusca > Bivalvia > Lucinida > Lucinidae > Loripinus > Loripinus fragilis. The sequence goes on from OZ026517.1 coordinate 86,876,881, forward strand.
AGATATGCGCGCACAGTTATTAAGTGGGACAAAAGTAGTATAACCTAAGCCTTCTGAACTATTTCTATACGTTCCTACGCTTCCACAGGCTCGCCTGGGTATTTGCTGTTGCATATGCGATAAGTACCAATTTTAAAACATATGAACTATATTGTAGCTCTTTGCTAGTTTTTGGTTCTTCACAATTGTATTCCTTATTTTTGTACTTCAAGTCAGATAGGCTGAGGCAATGTTGCGTGTTAGTGCAGGCTCGTATCAGCATTCGCTGTTAGCCTATGCAATATGTACACAAATCACAGGACCTGGCTCCAATGGTGATTTTTCAGAAAGTATATTTTTAACCTGTTTATATTATTAACGAAAGAGGCACGCCTGCAGCGGTTGAAACATTTTTGTGATGCAGTTTCTGCATTTTCATAGCAAAAATTAATTATGCTGATTATTTCATGTTTTCACATAAAATACACAATTGAGCCGCAACATGTGATTTCCAACAATGTGGCATTTTGACAAGTGTAGACTCAGACGAGCCTGTGCAACGTCTTTTTAAGCTTATGGACTACAAAAGATGTTCCTTCAGTAGCTTAACACTCATAGAATATTCAAGGGACTAGCAAAGGCTCTGATCAGACTGCGCGTATGCGCAGGCTAATCTGAGGCTTTGCTGGTCGCACATACCACACTGTTGGAAATCACATGTTGCGGCTCATATTCTTATTAGCACATAATTGTTATATACTGTGCGATGAATTATAGGTGAAATTATGATATGACTTCTCTAAGATACGTTGAGATAAACAGTATATAATATTACTTTAAAAAAGAAGTGTTTAATGGAACATATAGAATAAAAAATATAGTGTTCTTCATTTAATGACAAAATTTCTTACTCTTTTGTACATGCACTTTTATGTCAAACTTTATGTTTATTGACATAAACGATGACAAATGTGAACATTAATGTTTCTTTAGTGTGATACACATTTGTACTCTTAACACAATGAGTGCTGGATCGGGTAATTTAGGTGAAAATACAGGAGGAACGGGGCCCCACTTGAAGCCATATCTACGTCGGAAAAAGTCTTCTCTCGGAGAAACCAAAATAGCTGTCCTTGGCTCCGAAGGCGTGGGAAAGAGCGGTAAGAATCACTATAAAAATGAGCTAAATTATTTGACCAGTAAAATAAGAAATACGGATTCTTCAGAAATGGAGAGAATATACGAATATTAAAAACAACAGATTAAGTTAATTTGAGTCTTTTCATGAGAATTCATTCGCAGATCCAGAAAATTCCGTCAGGGATTGGGGGGGGGGGGGGGTGAGGCAGGGGTTAGCCCTGATTATTTTTTATTTTTTGTAGCCATCAACGTATTTCATAGAGGGCCGTAGGGACCTCCCTCAAGAAGCGGTCCAATTGCTTCTCGATGGGGATCCGTACCAGTACTTCTATGGAAACCTGCAGCTACCGTTTTTGATTTTCGAGGGGGGGGGGAGGGTTCCGGACACCCTGTTCCCCCTTTGGATCCGCCCATTGAATTTATAAAAACGCAATACGTCCGATAGCACTGCGTAAATGGTATTCTGCTTTCTTCCAGCTCCTAAATTTACTAATGGACTAGAATATGAAAGAAAATATCTACAGTATCTCGATGTACGGGAAAAACTTCTACCAGCTCCACGTGATACGAAGCCTCTTAATGTATATGACTATGTTATATCTGAGGCGGTGGTTCTGTTGTTGTTTCATTTTGTTACTTCTACTTTTCATGCCTGCCATGGGTATGAAACTTTGGAAATACTGCCCCTTAAATGCCCGAATAAACAAATAAAAGCAAACTTTTTGTGATTCAATAATTTTTCATTTTAACTTTGCTGATGTGAAAAGCAATAAATTTGAACCTTTAATCTGTAATTTTGGAGAACTACCCCTATAGTGTTTACAGCATCATTGGCATCGTCACAGGCTTAAAACGCTAAACCTGCATAGAAGACTATTATTCAGGCCTCTAGTTAAAGTGCGCAACATATATTTTTCTTATTTCTCAACCAAAACCTATGTTGTGGGTACTCAATCTATGTTGTGAGTACTCAAAAGAACCGTCTCAATGAAACGGATCTTTTGGGCACCCAAAACATATGCTAAAAATATGGGTAAGAAATATCAATAATTTTACGCTGAAATTGTTTGTTTATCTCAATCTGTGCAGTCTACACATTTAACCCGTAACTGCTGTCTTGCGTCCTGTAGTATAGTTTATAAAACCATCTGTAAGATAGCCTAACTACTTTAGTGTCAGACTTTAAGGTGACTGGCTTAACAATTTGCACATTAATTCCAACTAAGCATCTTCTGGTATGACAATTTAGTTCATGTTTGGAGATCCATTTAGAAATTACGCTATACAATCGCTCTGATAGTGACCTAACAGTTTTGTTTTAAGGTCTCTCATTGCAATTCGACTTTTCATGAGATCATGAACACTTCGGGTCTCTTGCATAGTTAACGTGAAGCACTTCGGGCTTCACTTACTTTGTATGAGACCCGAAGTGTTCATGATCTCATGAACAGACAAAAAAATCGAATTTATTTCTTTGAAAAATCGATTCAAGTCACAAGTATAAGCTGCATAATTAAGAAAAGGAAATTAAAATGCAAGCATTTAAGAACATTAAGAACCAATAAGTTTTCACATTTTGAAAAGAAGAAAACGGATTTTGCAGAAAAAAAATATTCGTGTCTTGGAGGGGATCACACATGCTTAACCAATTAATGCCCATTGGCTAGTGTTTTCTTTAAGCCACGGAATACTGGAAGATATGACAGAAAAAATACAATACTTTACCAAATCTAAGTCTTCAAATATTAGAATAATAGTCAAAATGCGTGTTGTTTAATTTAGATGAAAGAAAAGCCATATTTGTCAAGCGCGAAGATGATGTGTAAACAAATAGTAGCATATCCGGCCATGGATTCTACTGACAAGTCAATCAAGACGTTGGTTTTCTCGAGGGTGGGATATTATGTAGATGCATTGACGATAATCTCATACACCTGCCTGTACAGTTACCCCAATTATGTTGCTAATTACCTGGTTATTCGCTTATCTTGTCATTGCATCTTGTAATTATGATAATCCAATATACTTACATGCTAAACTATTCGTCAGGTCACTGCATTGTACGTCGGAGTTCTAACAACAGTACATGTAATCATTGCTATAAGATTGTAAAATTCGAGTGAGTATGACCACGAAATGCCACAGTTACATACCACAGACCAACCCACAGAGGCGAAGAAGAGCCACGACAGCAAGAAGCCAAGAACACAATTACAAACAGGCAACCACCAATTTACCATTTCAGTTCAATGAAACATCTAAAGATAAGCTGTCAATAATAGTATAAAATTGTCATACAGGCGCATGCCAAACTACACAAAAACTTGTTCATTTCTACATGCTCATTATACTGAAACATAATAAAGTAGTTGAAGTTTGTGAAAACTTTGTTTTATGTTGAAAACACTCAATTATTGAATGGGCATAAAATGTGTTGTATGTGCACATTGGAATTGTCTCAACGAGGCAATTCTAATGTATACCAACAACATATGTTACTGAAATAAAGGAAACATATTTGAAATTTACACTAAACAAGTATCATGTCCATTGGCTTTGCCTCTTTTAAACATCTCAAACTGCCAATCAGTACTAATGTAGCAAATTGTTTACATTTACATGACAGCTATATCACCAAATTTGATTTCATGAACTGTGCATTTGCTAAGCTGCTACCTGCGCGGTTGTAAGTAAGGCAACTTTCCTTAGCGAGATGAATGCATGTTAACTGAAATGGCACTACGTACTGTGTTACAACACAAACCCCTCACAAACGATGTGAGCAACCACAATCAATAAATCAACAACAACAGAACCACACTTTAGAATTGTCAGCAGCCTGAAGAAACCGGGGGATCGTACGCATTACTGCCAGTTGATAACTATAAGGACTATGAATACATGTACACTTATCACATCCTAATAACAATGTAACAATCTCATTATAATGAATATAAAATTACAGTAGGTTACAGAATTGTGTCATTTTTCTTTCATTTTTTGGACAATAAGACTTTAAACTAAACAAAATAAGACTTAAACTTCAACTTTTTTGTGTTTTAACAACAACGGGAATCGGTACCAGTAAAATGCATTTAAGCCCAAAGTGGCTTAGGCTGCTGTCTGTTCTAAGGCGGTGGCCCTGTTGTTGCGGAATTTTTGTTTATTGTTTCTCCCTATGTTTGTTGGGGTTCTGTTTTAGGCCCCTTTTTTTGTTATGCCGCCTCTCTATTTTTGCTGTCATCTTGGCAAGGAAAGACAGCCGGTTGCTTTACTTAAATTGTCTTCATGGTGTTTGTTCTTTGGTTCTTCCTCACAGTACCGAGGGTTGCTTGAGGTATTTCCTGATCTTACTCACATACTTTTACTTAATGTACTCCATTGAAGAAACACCTCTTCAGTGCGTTTTTTTTATTCGGACTGTATTTAGTTCTATAAAGACAGGATTTTCATGCGGGGGGGGGGGGGGGGGTCTGGTTCCCTGTAGACTGACATACCTGTACAGGTAAAGGTGTGAAAAAGTATTCAGCTAATCAGTGGCCAGGAAATGGCTATTATGACAATTTGATTGGTTATCTGATGAAATTTAAAGGGGACAGCAACGCTAATGAAAAGTATATTTTATCAGAAAGAGCTCTATCAACCATGAATTTTGATACAAGTTTCATCAAAATCGGTTAAAAATGGGAAAGTTGTGGACATTTAAAGAATTCAATATGGCCAACATTTAGCCGCCATTTTGAATATTTAATTAGTTTTCAAAAAATTTTCAACTACTCAATATTTAGTTATCAATACTATCACAGCATCTGTGTTTCAGCAGATATGCAGCTTTATACATAAGGATATGTTTAGTAAAGATAATTGCAAGTAATACATTGGTTTGTCTTTTATTTTGATTACACATATTTAATTAGGCTGTGTGATGTCACTAAGGCTACAATATGGCCGCTTCCATTACAGTCGATTTGCAAATATTCAAACGCTTACAACTTCTACGTTTTTCAACGGATTTAGATGGAACTGGTGTTAAATGCATGGTTTATTAAGATCTTTCATATTATACATAGTAATTATCAGTGTTGCCGTCCCCTTTAAAGATAGAATGACTGACAGATACCTGTGTGGCCTTTTATACCTCAGTCCTGTCTTTAACTGTGCTTTGTACTGTTCAAAATCATCATAAAAATTGGCCATTCGAATTCAGAGCATTCTAAGATGTCTTATCGCAATTTCTAATTGCTCGTAACGTAACTAATGGAAATACTTCAAAAACAGATTTTGACTGTAAAATGAATTATTTATCCGTGTAAGATCACTGATAGGGAAGAGTTTATTGGCAGGTGCTTCTACGTTCTCTGACACATACCTGGAGAAAATGGCGCCCATATCTTACCAAAAAAGAGCCGTATCGTGCGGTTTTGGCATTTTTGTATAGACGACCAGTGAATGCTCAGACGAGCCTACGCATCCGCGCAGACTCGCCAGAGCCTTCTCTGCTCGCAAATCCGCGCAGCCTCGCCAGAGCCTTCGCTACTCGCAAACACAAAGTTTGGAAATTGTTGAGTCACAGGTTAACCATTAGAGCTAATGTCCCACTAGACAGCTACACACGTGTGTACACGTTTAAAGAATGACTTTATGCATAAACTATGCGATAGGTACGGTAAATGTTCTAAAAAAAATGGTACACTTTTCTCTTTCTGTTCTCAAATAAACTTTTGGTTATTAGGTCTGAAATTCACAAACTGCTTGTCAGAATAGCAAACAGGGAAGACCCTGATCAGACTGCTTCTTCAGAAGCAGTCTGGTCTGGGTCTGCACTGCTTGTCTGGCAGGCCTTTTTGGCAGGCAACTAGTGTTCAAAAGTTTAGAACATTTACCATGTGCAGGCACATGAGGACAATTGGGCCTCGTCACAAGAAAACCTGTCTTCGGAGTTTGCCACCAGGTAAGACACAAACCAGTCTACTCAGCTACAGAGACTAGCTGGGAATCTTAAAATCGTGCATGTGGCAAGTTTAGCTATTACATTATCTAGAGAGCGAAAAATAAAGGCACTGAGCGGGAGCGCAGGCTGGCCTGCACCTTAGTTGTTCGCATGCAAAAAAGTCCATTTTTCTCGCGACGAGGCCCGATTACTCCAGGAGTAGGGTACATGTATTATTGATGTGATATCGATTAAAAACTTAAAGGTGCAAACATGCAATTTACATTTACCTGCACTTATTCTCCGTGAGCTAATAATACATGTTCCGAAACGGTCGAGCAAATAGAAATTGAGCCAACCTTATGATAATGACGCTCATCCCATAGCGTAAAGTAATTCATGGGCAGCTGTCATTGTGTATGTTTTGATCTGAATCTTCATCATTGAACCAAATTGGTGTGTGTGTGTGAAAAGTGAAGACTTTGGTTTGATTGTGTTGGTTTCCAGGCCGCCTAAGACGAGCCTGGAAACTTACGAGCATGGAAAGCTGCGTGGTATAAAGTTCCAAAATCTCTTCGCAGAGGTCACTGGTTCGAGCATCACCGAAGGCACTGTGATGTGATCATAAGCAAGGCGTTTTGACATCTGTTTAGGTCGGATTTAACCAAGGAAACATCCAGACATGAATTTCAACGGCACGGGTGCGAAAAGAATCAACTCCAACACTCACGATAATATATTATTACATTTTTATGAAAGGGTCAGTTTACTAGACTGAATGACTATAACCATAAAGTTCCGCAATCCTATATCAGAGTATGGATATGGTCGCGACAGAAAGAGGTACGCGAGTAGGGTACTGCGAAAAACAACGTTTATAGAAGCAATCAGCTCTCTGCACCTAAAATAGATGATTGCAAAAACAGAAAATGTAACATCATAGAATCCGGACCAAACACGAAGAAACCCACACAATCAACGTGAAAGTTACACAATATGGGGTTATGGTTTCCCCTTTAATTACACAACAATGGGACAGGCCACATCCTCAGTTACGACTATGCCCTTAATGTTCATTGGTGTTTGATGCTTGTTTTTGGTTGGGCCCATCCTGGCTCATTTAGTGGTTTTCTTTTTGTCTTACGGTATGTGAGTTTTTAGTATTTTCATTGTTTTATTTCAGTTAGTTACTTTGATTTGGTTATTTGTCTGTGATGGTACATTGGATTGATTAGGTAGGTAGCCTCCGACATCGTGGCGAGCTAAACTTGTATGTGTTTTAACATCAGCAGACTCTAGGGCGAAGATCTAGATTTGGTCATGGAGTATATTTAGGCCATGTAGAAGGGGAACCCAATATCAAAAGCTAATATGATCCCTCCAGCCCGTTCCAGACACAATTTAAATCCCTTTCCAGACAAAAATTAGATTAGATGAAAAAAATATACCCCAATCGAAGATTGACTATAATATGCTCACAGTGTGGCTTTAAGAAAGTCCTTATCTGCTCTCATGCTTTTGACTCTTAGTTTAAACTTGTTATTTTTATTTTAAAAGTTTACCAACACATTTTCAGACAGGTATGACCGCTTTAAAGGCATGTTTATTCATAGACTTTCAGTTAATGCCTGGGATTTGAATGTAATTTCTCATATCACGATGCCATCTGCTGTGGATTATAACTGGAGCATAAAAGAAAAGTGTTACTAAACCGCAATTAGTTAAAATGCTAGTAAAATGTTATTTATATGCCAAGTTTTAAAATAATTGGGCATCGACGCGAGAAAACCTGACTTTGTTACTAAGGCGCAGACTAGCCTGCGCATCCGCGCAGGCTGATCAGCGCCTTTGTTGTTCTCTCTCTAGTAAGTTTAATAGCTTAGTTTTCTACGCACAAAGTTTCAATATTCTAGGTAGTCTCTGTTGTAGACTGGCTTCAGTCCTTAAATCATATTTTCATCAGTGTGTCATTTCACATACCTGGAGCTAGTCTAAAATCTGATGGCTCATTTTTAGATGAAAAATGTTTTATTGACTGCAGACAATATATCTATATTGCTGAGCAGGCTTTTTTGTGTCTAACTTGGTCGGAAACCAGAAGTTTTCTCACGACAAGAACTATATTTACTAACTAAAATACGTGCCAAATTATTTTCAAAGCACTAAAAGCGTAACACTTGGCTCTCTATCTGCGTAAATTATTGAAATAACAAGCTTTACAATAATGATTATTACAGGTTATTGTCTTGCATCTTCTTTATGGAAACAAACTTTTACTGGTTAAATTGCCTACACGAGGGTCATTTTTTATGTTCGTAGAATCGGGCTGTATCTCTACAAATATAGAATTTAAGGTACCATAAGTATATATATTTTAAAAGGTCTAGCTTTTGTCTATCAACTGATATACATTTTACATCATTAGCGCTTAGTTCGGTCAAGATATATAGCTTTGAATAGGGCTAATAAAGGACACTGGTCAAAATCCATGCCATTTTAACCACGCAGCAAGCAGGAAATAATACGCTGTTAAGTTCCATTCGCTATGGTGATATTAGCATTTTTCAAGTCGATTTTTCTTTTGCACCACTAAAATTAATTATTCAAACGCTAATCGTCGACAAGTGAAGCAAAACTATAAGTTTGTTGTTTGATCTTCTATAACAATTTTAAAACACCCATCAATATACCAAAATAATCACAGTCAAGTGCTAGTTATCATATCTGTTAAAACTACTATCATGGACACATTTTAAAATTTCTTCTGGTTTTGCATAGCACATGGTATACTCAATCATTCGTCAGCAGTTATATTGATGTATCGATTTAAGCGTGTAACTGGCAACTTCCGGTACTGGCATACCCCCATGTTATAAAAAGTGGGTGGGATAAATCAACCCCGCGTAGAAAACACAATAACAATCGGATCTGCATTATTTTCTTATTGCAGTGATTCCAACACCTGTTTAGAAGCACAAAAACAGTTTTAATGTATTTTCTAAATAAAGTAACGCTCCATGACGTCATTTATGTACAAAATAAGGGATTTTAGCACCCCCTAGGCTATTTATTTTGCAGTTCATTTCTAATAAAGCAAAAGTATTAACTTTGGTTTTGGATGAAAGTTACCATAACACTTCCATCTACCATATAAACAAGAAAAAATATAATACTACTTTACAGCTAACAGATTAAGCCACATTCAAAAGCCCGTGTCCAACTTCTAATTGTGTCAACTTTTTACAATAAAAGTTTATGTGCCTACTGTTCAATTTGCTAAGGTTTCAAACAAATCTTCCATATCCAATAATTGCTGCGCATTTGCTATAATGTTTATATAATATTGTAGCACGTGGTGTCCTTGATCTGCAGCCAAAGTTTCAGAAGCTGTGCATGGCTATGGACCCATTTTCATGCAATTGTTTCTAACGTTCTGTCAGAGACAAAGTCCATAAAATGTCACATTTCTACCATATTTCCAGTGTGCGATATATAGGTATGTCTTTGCCTCTTAGAAGGCATTAAAGTAATGTATTTTGAAATAATTTAAGGTTGCATGTATAGATGAAATCTCAATCTTTCCAAATATATGCATGATGTATGCATTTACTTTCGCCGTTTTCCATTAAATCTACCTCTACGAACATAAAAAAAACGTTCCTCGTAAATACAGGATTCTCATATGAGGAAATCAGTTGTGTACAGGGCGTCTAAAACGTGGACCTTTTTTCACTGTATTAAATGTTGAAACCTTTTGATAAATTGTGTGGCTGAAGCAAAGTGGCATTCCTTTCAAGTGACGATGTGTTATCACCGTATAGCGCTTCAACAGGAAGTGACGTCATGATGACATCATCACGTGATCACGAAAATCGTTTCCTGTCGTCTGCATTTTTACTGTTGTTAAAATGACTTCCAGCGAAAACTTCTTAGTGTCAGAACGTTCTCAGGCTTATATTTTGAGGAAGCAAGGATTTAAAGTGTCTCATATAAGGGAAATTATGATTAAATCAAAGAACTTGGTGATTAAATGGTCTGTTCATGGTGAAACTGAACCTTTAGAGACACATGCTTATGTGATCTTGCAATTTCAGGCGTTTTGTGGTTGTTCTATTGTTAAAAGTGGCTTCATATTTCTTTTAAAGGCCTTCAATCCCAGGGATTTTTTAAATACATATGAAAACTGTATTTTCTATTGGTATATCCTTTCCCCTTTAGTTTCCTTAGTGTACTTTAACATTTTTATTTCCTTTATAACTTTAGATGATAACTTTGATGGCCTACCACTTCCCTCTCTTCAGCTAAATTCCCAAGTTTCATCACAAACAGACCATTTTATCACCCAGTGTTTTTTTAAATAGGATTTCCATTATCTGAGACACTTTAAATCCTTGTTATCCTCCTTAAATCCTCCTAAAAATGTAAGCCTGAGAATGCTCTGACACTAAGGAGTATTCACTTGAAACCATTTTAATACTAGGAAAAAGTGCAGACGACAGGAAATTATGTCATGATTACAATATGAAGTCATCATGACATCAATTCCTGTTAAAGCGCCATCTGGAGGTGAAACATCACCAGAAGAAAGGAATATCACTTCGCTTAAGCCAAAGAAAATATCAGAAGGTTTCAACATTTTATACCCAAATTATAGCAATTTGAAAAAAGTCCACGTTTTTAGACATCCTGTTATTTGACAAAATAAGCTATCGTAAGGTGATGTCATTGGCCAAATTTCGAAATATTTTAAAATAAGTGGTTCAAATAGTTTGTGGTTCATCTTTTCTGGTACCTTGTAAGTAGACTGTAATAAAGTAACACTGTATATCCTTTTGAGTAAGTGAACAATATCAGAGTATGGCATTTTTGCATAATCTTTTTTTTTTCAGAAGTACCATATATAAAGGCATTAACCCAGTGGTGGTTGGTGGTCATGGGTGCTGCTATTACTTATTTGGTTTACTTTACAGACCCTTTGTCTGTTTTTGTTTCCTTTATGGTGCGATGTATGTGTCATTTATAATTTGGCAATCGTTTCGCCGGGTCGATTATTTGGGTGTTAGAACAAATTGTTTTGGGTATTAATCGACTTTAGGTGTAAAATTATGAATCTATCTTGTGTCATACACGTATGTTATGCATGAAAACAGTGAATTTTATTTAAAACATGTCATTTTGTGTTATGATGTTCCTAATAGCAAGTCAGTCGTATGCACAGAATTCGAATATTTGGCACACTGTTTCACCAAGCGCTGATGGGCCATAACGTTAGAAGGGGTAATCGTATTTGTGGTTTATGTGTTAACATATTCATAATCTTTGAGGATTGTGAGTTGGGCGCACTTCGAATCGAACTATAGATTCGAACACCTATAGTCGCTACTAGGGTGACGTCACGAACCTACTGGAGAGCACCGTTACTCTAGTAGATAGGCTGGTTCCCTACTCTAGACATATCTAACCATGGGTTCAAGATCTAGCACGATTTGTTAAAGATCGGTCAGTAGCCTCAAAATGATATGTTTTTTGTAAAATAAACCTAGCTGAGCATAATTTTGGGTCCCACTTATTCGTAATTGATTATTAGAAAGCGCTGTGCAGTTTATAACATCCTTTTTGTCTACGACGAAGAATTTATGTGGAGCATACAGGGCTGTTATTTTTGTTTGCTTGCCAACCAAATAAAAGTTCCAACTTTAGTCGTTTGGGTGTAAACGTGTGTGCGCATCAATTACGTAAGAGCTATAGTAGGAACTTTAGTTCGATTCGAAGTGCGCCTTGATCATATATGGATAGAAGCATCAACACGTGCCTCATTTAAGAGATATTCACTTAATTTCAAGGTTATTCTTTGTATGGATAAAATGGGTATTTGCAAGCAGTGTGTGTCATGCTTGGACGAATCATTTTGATTGTGAGAGTCTTCTATTTTGACATTACGTATATCTATGCATAAATCTGAGGCATTAATAATTAATCATTTGACAAAGTTCCCTTTTGTTATGTTACGCTTACTTTGATTTTCTTTTCGCTACTTAGCGTGGGTGAAAGCTGTTGAATAAAATTCCTACTGATGAAGCTGAGCTTGGAATGCCGCTTATTATTTGATATCATATTTGCCTGGAATCTCAATGTTTCATGCACTTACAGATTCCACTTTGCTAGAGCCATAACCTCCCTCATTACATTACTTTTTTGTGTTAGCATGATTTTTGTGACGTCAGCGTCCCGTTATCAAAGTAGACCCTCGATGTAAATCCGAGGTCTGATTCCACGGAACTCGTTCTAAGCCGTGTTGCTGTGGATACATTGTTAGTTGTTGCTCCCATTGTGTGTGTGTGAGGGGGTGTTATGTCCTTTTTTGAAATGTAGTTCTTAATATCCTTTATACAACTGCCATCATGAGAGCTGATTGCCTTAATTTTAATGGTATTCTTGCTGTCATGTGACTCGCTAGGTCATAGATACTAAAGTTGGTGCCTTTTGATCTAGCCTCCTTTTTATGGGACATCGGCAAACAGTGTAGAACCAGATCAGGCATCCTGTGGCGTCTGATCAGGGTTTGCACTGTTTGCTTACAGAATGTTATTTTAAAATAAGAATTAAATTGAAATTCACTACCCAATTACCCTTACAATCGAAATGGATTTGTCCAATTGATAAGGGCGGGCAATTTCATTAGGCATAAATTGGTTAAATAGATTGCTTTCCATTTCAGCCCTATCTGTGAGATTCCTAACTAAAAGATTCATCGGAGAGTATGACCAAACGGCAGGTAGGATTTTGTTCCCTATTGCATAGTAGTTGGCCATCCAGAGCTTGAAAAAAAAAATCTGTTGGCATTTTTTAGTTCATTTTGGCATCCATGCTCAAAGTATATCTTGATGTGTTTTAAGAAGGATAGGGGTGGATGCCAAGTCTGGAAATGCCCCAAAGTCCTAGAATTAGGTCAAAGGTCAACTGAGTGCAAATTCTTGTATATACGTCAGATTTTAGCGTTTTATCAATTAGCTATCCAAAATTATGATTCATAGTAATGCAAAATCTCTTTTGGATAGTACAGCCATGCTATATAAACAAACAGCATCATCAAGGCATGATGAGTGTTTGGATCAAAGGTCATTTAAGTGCAAAATCGGTGAAAATTGTAGTAATATTTTATTTATATAGGGGCAAAATTCAAATTTTAAGCTCCCTTCTATCCTAATGGAAGAATTTTTTATTGCTATCCTGCTAGGTGTGTGTCTATCATGTTTGGAAAGCAATGATTTACCAAGTTTCCCACAGTCAAATATTCATAATAGGCATGTAAAGTACGATACTGTATAAAATCAATTAAAATGTAATACAACTATGAAAAAACCATTTCATTTTAAAGAAACATTTTTTTTGCTTTATGCTTTGTATGAATAAGTCATTTTATGCAATTATCTATCCTTTTATACATAAGATTTGTTTAAGTTGTTACTTACGTTACATTTTACCATCTGAAATTGAGTCATTTCTCAAAGGTATATAATATATATTCCTAGCTACAGCTTTCATGAAGGACTTGGCCATGATCTCATGCTTATAGGACTAAAATATATTTATTTTCTCATTTCACACATTTGTTGTGTTTGTTCCCATCTATGAGTAATTGTAAAACACTTTTTACAAGGCCACTACCTGCTAATTGCAAATACTAAGCATAGCTTCATGAAAACACAAAGACCAAGCCTCCTTCCATAAAACATCAGGAGTGTTGAAACTATGATAGAATATGGAAAATACCATATACTGGAAGGAATATATCCTCACATTGCTCTTCACATCGACCTGTTAGCAGATGGTAACATACATAACATAAAGCTTATATATAGGAACATTTCTAATAATGACCATCCAGTGAAAACATTGTTAACTTTTTGTGGGGTATATCATGGGCATAGCCCTGACATTAAGGGTAACCCTCCATATAACTTTAAACATTTAATTGTAGGGGTGTCCTTTCATTTGCACATTTTAATGAAATGATGTGGATTCAAATGCAGCATTTCTTTGAAATCAGGCTGCTTTTGTAAACGTATTCATCCATATATAGAAGCAGTATAGATATGATATTAAAGCTAACCTCTAATTTTAAGATAACATAAAATATATATCTGTGTCTTTCACAGCGCAACTTTTTATACATTGTAATTGTTTCAGTGTCGATAAATTCAGTTCTAAGTATCATTATTAAACATATTTTGCTTATTATTTTTTGCAATGATGATAAGAGATCAAATGCATTGAGGTTATTGGCATTTGTTTCTTTATGTTATTCTTTTTTCTGTAAAATGCCAATGCAAGTTTTATTCCAAATTAAATTTCCCCAAAACAGATGTCTGGTGACTTCTTGGGAACACAGGCATTCACCATATTGGAGCACCTGATAATTTGATTGTGCTCATAGTTTTCCATTAGCTTGGGGTCATTTCGTAGTATTTAGAGTAAATGTGTCCTGAAATGATTATCTAATATGTACATTTACTAGCATAATCCATTGGTTTAACATCTCTGATTTGCTTGATGTATATAAGATCCTAAGGTAGTTAACTCGCCTGCTATAGTGTAGAATCTATCTGTTGACCATGGCAATTTGCTAAGACAGGGATTGATTGCATATAGGGTAGGTGACTTACATTAATGTATACATCTACTGCTCGTAGATACAAGTGCAATATATCAGATTGGATAGCACTTGTAAATGGAAACATACTCTAAATGTGTAGGCTTAATATGGCATTACTCTTGAAATAAAATTGAACTACTTTCCTTTCACTATATACAAGACAGTCCTCAAACAGTGTTAGTCTTCACAAATATCTACAAGGATATAGGTATTAGAGTGAGCAAGTTAATGCGGAAAATGCTTTCTGTTTGCATATATATTTAAGACTATCACAATAAGCCTAATTTAGTAAACCTTTTAAAACCAACAAACAGACCATAACTCACTTTTCATAGGACATATATAAAACATGAACTAGGGTTACGAATAGCTCAACAAAATCAAATAGTGCATAAACAAAAATAAAAACAAACTACCTTGTGAATAAGAAAAGCAAAGAAATAAGCTACGCGTGACACTACTTTTTCAACATTCAGTTTAATCTGTGAGTTTCAGAGATACAAACCTTACTAATGAATTTTGAGTCATGGTTTTGTTCTATGCTTCAGAATAAAACAGTTAACTGATCTTTAAAATAAAGTATCACTTACGTTCGAATGATTTGTTGTTTATGTTACCCAGAAATATGTTCAGATGTTTTACAAGACTGCTACATGGCTCAGGTAACCTTACCTCAACCAACCTTAGTCTAAGATAATTAACAAGCAGAATAGTTTCTATCAGAATTGCTGCAGAATATATGAAATCTAGTTCAACAAAACATAGAAGATTTTAATGGGGACAGATGATAAATTAATTTTATAATTTAAATGTCAACAGTGAAAAGTGAAAATTAAATAGTTGGCCATCCAGAGCCTAAAAAAAAATTCTGTTGGCATTTTTGAGTACATTTTGGCATCCATGCTCAAAGTGTATCTTGATGTGTTTTAAGAAGGATAGGGGTGGATGCCAAGTCTGGAAATGCCCTTAAGTCCCAGAATTAGGTCAAAGGTCAACTGAGTGCAAATTCTTGTATATACATTAGATTTTAGGGTTTTTATCAATTAGCTATCTAAAATTATGATTCAAAGTAATGCAAAATCTCTTTTGGATGATACAGCCATGCTATATAAACAAACAGCATCATCAAGGCATGATGTGTGTTTGGATCAAAGGTCATTTAAGTGCAAAATCGGTGAAAATTGTAGCAATATTTTATTTATATAGAGGCAAATTCATATTTTAAGTTCCCTACTATCCTAATGGAAGAATAATTACATTGCTATCCTGCTAGGTGTGTGTCTATCATGTTTGGAAAGCAATGATTTACCCAGTTTTCCACGGCCAAATATTCATAATAGGCATGTAAAATACGTTACTGTATAAAATCAATTAAAATGTAATACAACTATGAATAACCATTTCATTTTAAAGAATTTTTTTTGCTTAATGCTTTGTATGTATACGTCATATTATGCAATTATCTATCCTTTTATACATAAGATGTGTTTAAGTTGTTACTTACGTTACATTTTACCATCTGAAATTGAGTCATTTCTCAAAGGTATATGTTCCTAGCTACAGCTTTCATGAAGGACTTGGCCATGATCCCATGCCTTTAGGACTAAAATATATTTCTTTTCTCATTTCACAAATTTGTTTTGTTTGTTCCAATCTATGAGTAATTGTGAAACACTTTTTACAAGGCCACTACCTGCTAATTGCATATACTAAGCATAGCTTCATGAAAACACAAAGACCAAGCCTCCTTTCATAAAGCATCAGGCGTGTTGAAACTATGACAGAATATGGTAAATACCATATACTGGAAGGAATATATCCTCAAATTGGCCTTCACATCGGCCTGTTAGCAGATGGTAACATACATAACATACAGAGCTATTATACAGGTACATTTCTAGTAATGACCATCCAGTGAAAACATTGTTAATTTTTTGTGGGGTATATCATGGAAATAGCCCTGACATTAAGGGTAATCCTCCATATAACTTTAAACATTTAATTGTAGGGGTGTCCTTTCATATGCACATATTCATGAAATGATGTGGATTCAAAAGCAGCATTTCTTTGAAATCAGGCTGCTTGTGTAAACGTATTCATCCATATCTAGGAGCAGTATAGATATAATATTAAAGGTAACCTCTAATTTTAAGATACCATAAAATATATATCTATGTCTTCCACAGTGCAACTTTTTAAACATTGTAATTGTTTCAGTGTCGATAAATTCAATTCTAAGTATCATTATTAAACATATTTTGCTTATTATTTTTGCAATGGTGATAGAGATCAAATGCTGTGAGGTTATTGACATGTGTTTCTTTATGTTATACTTTTTAATTGTAAAATGCCAATGTAAGCTTTATTTCAAATTAAATTTCCCCAAAACAGATCATAGTTCATAGTTTTCCATCAGTTTGGGGTCTTTTCTTAGTATTTAAAGTAAATGTGTCCTCAAATAGTTATCTAATATGTACATTTACTAGCATAATCCATTGGTTTAACATCTCCAATTTGCTTGATGTATATAAGATCCTAGGGTAACTAACTCGCCTGTTCTAGTGTAGAATCTATCTGTTACCATGACAATTTGCTAAGACAGGGATTGATTGCATATAGGGTAGGTGACTTACATTAATGTATATATATACTGCTCATAGATACAAGTGCAATATATCAGATTGGATAGCACTTGTAACTGGTAACATACTCGAAACGTGTAGTTTTAATATGGCATTACTCTTGAAATAAAACTGAACTACTTTCCTTTCACTATATACAAGACAGTCCTCAAACAGTGTTAGTCCTCACAAATATCTACAAGGATATAGGTACAAGAGTAAGCAAGTTTATGCTTAAAATGCTTTCTGCAAGCTGTTGTCAGCAATGTTGTTCACATTTTCGATGGTTTTGCATAATTATTTAATACTATCACAAAAAGCCTGATTTAGTAAACCTTTAAAAACCAACAAACAGACCATATCTCACTATTCATAGACATATATAAAACATGTACTAGGGTTACAAATAGCTCAACAAAATCAAATAGTGCATAAACAAAACTAAAAACAAATTACCTTGTGAATAAGAAAAGCAAAGAAATCAGCTGCGTGTGACACTACGTTTTCAACATTCAGTTTAATCTGTGAGTTTCAGAGATGCAAACCATACTAGTGAATTTTGGGAGTCATGTTTTTGTTTTATGCATAAAAATAAAACTGTTAACTGATCTTTAAAATAAAGTATCACTAACTTTCAAATGATTTGTTGTTTATGTTACCATGAAATATATTCAGATGTTTTACAAGACTGCTACATGGCTCAGGTAAACTTACCTCAACCAACCTTAGTCTAAGATAATTAACAAGCAGAACCAACCTTAGTCTAAGATAATTAACAAGCAGAATAGTTTTTTATCAGAATTGCTGCAGAATATAATAAGATAATCATCATTACAATATGATATGAAATCTAGTTCAACAAAACATAGAAGATTTTAATGGGGACAGATGATAAATTAATTTATAATGTAATTGTCAACAGTGAAAAGTGAAAATTAAAAGAATTCAGCATACAGGGGAAATCTTTAATACTAGATCTATGTAACATCCTATATTTGGACATAAACCATGCTGGTTCTGCACTGCGATGTTATATTTGCAATCTTCAAAAACCTATACCTGCTATAGAAGACAATCAGCACTACCCCTGCCTTGATTCCTGCCTTGCCACTAGATGTAAGAAATATTGCTATGCTGTATTAAGTAAATTATTGATATTAAGTAAATTTTAAATCATGATGTAGATTGCATGTTTATCGTTATGTACCATAGATAGAAATCTGAAACTGCAATATGAATGCAAAAGAAGCAAGCAAATTACAAAAAGTAATTGAGTAGGACCAGGAAATGCCACATTCACATATTGCAGACCAACCCATAGCACTCTTTTAAATTAAGTCTTATATAGAATATAACGTGTGTAGTATGTGTAAGCGAATTGTGGAGAGCAGACCCAAATTTTATATAAGCCTAACAACAATTTACTACCTTTATCCATTTATGTAAGGCACCTTTTGTTACCTACGTTACCTCATTAATATATGTGCAGCAATTTAAGATCCATTATTGATAATATAGTTATAATTTGATTTCATTACGAAAGATATTTTGACAATTCTAATGAAATGTAAATAATAGAAAAATGAATCTGTAAGCAGCTACATGTATACGTTACATGCTGAAGCCAGTACAAATTACATACTAGTAAGCATATTAAAATATTTACTTGATTTCACTTCATTGCAAGTTAAAAGTTATAAACAACTTCAAGTATATAAAAAATTTCAAATAGAATATAGATCAATATATTTCAGGTCAGGTATCATGGTTTATTCTAATACATGTAATTTGTAAAGTCATTATCTGCAATTTAGTATAAAATGTAACATACGTATCGCTGACGAGCAGAAATACATATCACAGATGTATGCAATTGATTTTTATGTCTAGTTTAAACATTTAATGCTTAAACTGTTTCACTAATACTATTGAAATAAATCAACATTAGCCTTGTACTGTGTGTACTGTTATTTTCAATGCCAGAAGGGTAACGTTGATTACAGGTGATTTATAGAAAAATGACCACAGAAAAGTTATTAAATTATGGGTTTCTAAGGCCCAAAAACATGTCCCAAACTGAAAATAGTTTTACTTTCTGAGAGGTGCAGCAAACTTTCAAAGTAGCCAGTATATCTCAGTTTAGCCAAATTGAGGGAGAATTTCCGTCAGAATTGCACAAAACTTACGATGTTTGTCTTTGTAAAATCTATAAAAGGATGCTTCCAAAGGGGTTTCTTTATGATAAAGATGTTAATTTAAGCCTTCTGAAAGCCTGCTACCCTTTTTAAATTTTAAAAAGCATCTTGTTGTTGAACCAGAGAAAAACAGAAACACAGTTTGTAAAAATGCTCCGATTATTGTACTTGATGACCTTTGACCCCATTTTAAAGTCGACATATGAACATTTAGTTATAAAAAACATTTTTTCAATGTTTTTCAGACTTATAACTATAAGCATACAAAATTTGGCTTGAAATGAAATATGTTTACATATAAAAAGATAAAGTTGTTTTACAGTAGTGCATATTTTCTCATTTTTGCACTCAATGACCTTTGACCTAATTTCTGGCCTTCAGATGCAAATTCAGACTTGGCATCCACCCCTATGGCTCTGTACACATGCTAAATATTATGTTAAAAGTGGTCTAACAAATGTACTCAAAAATGCCAACAAAACCAAAAATATGCATCTTTTTTTGATTCGGATTGCCAACTAAAAAGAATTCAGCAAACAAGGAAAATCTTTAATACTAGATCTATGTAACATCCTATATTTTGACATAAACCATGCTGGTTCTGTACTACGATGTTATATTTGCAATCCCTGCTATAGAAGACACTCAGTACTACCCCTGGCTTAATTCCTGCCTTGCCACTACATGTATGAAATATTGCTATGCTATTTTAAGTAATTATTGATATTAAGTCAATATTTAAATCATGATGTAGATTGCATGTTTATCGTGATGTAGCATTGGTAGAAATCTGAAAACTGCAATATGAATGTAAAAGAACAAAGCAAATTACAAAAAGTAATTGAGTAAGACCAGGAAATGCCACATTCACATATTGCAGACCAACCCATAGCACTCTTTTAAATTAAGGCTTTAGTGAATAAAATGTGTGTAGTATATGTAAGCGAATTGTGGAGAGCAGACCCAAATTATATGTAAGCCTAACAACAATTTACTACCTTTATTCATTTATGTAAAGCACCTTTTGTAACCTACGTTACCTCATTAATATGTGTGCAGCAATTTAAGATCCATTATTGGTAATACAGTTATAGTCCGATTTCATTATGAAAGATATTTTGCCAATTCCAATGCAATGTAAATAATAGAAAAAATGAATCTGTAAGCAGCTATGCGTTACATGCTGGCTGGAGCCAGTACAAATTACATACTAATTAGCACATTTAAACATTTACTTGATTTCACCTCATTGCAAGTTAAAAGTTATAAACAACTTCCAATATATGAAAATGAACATTTTCAAATAGAATATAGATCAATATCATGTATATTTCAGGTCAGGTATCATGGTTTATTCTTATACATGTAATTTGTAAAGTCATTATCTGCAATTTAGTATAAAATGTAAAATACGTATCACTGACAAGCAGAACTATATATCACAGATGTATGCAATTGATTTTTATGTCTAGTTTGAACATTTAATGCTTAAACTGTTTCACTTATACTATTAAAATTAATCAACATTAGCCTTGTACTGTGTGTACTGTTATTTTCAATGCCAGTAGGGTAACGTTGATTACAGGTTATTTATAGAAAAATGACCACAGAAAAGTTATTAAATTATGGGTTTCTAAGGCCTCAAGACATGTTTCAAACTGAAAATAGTTTTACTTTCTGAGAGGTGCAGCCAACTCTCAAAGTATCCCATCTATCTCAGTTTAGCCCAATTGAGGGAGAATTTCCGTCAGAATTGCACAAAACTTACGATGTTTGTCCTTGCAAAATCCATAAAAGGATGCTTCCAAAGGAGTTCCATTAATGATAAACATGTTAATTTAAGCCTTCTGAAAGACTTCTACTCTGTTTAGAGTTTAAAAAGCATCTTGCTGTTGGACCAGAGAAAAAAAGAAACACAGTTTGTAAAATGCTCCGATTATTGCACTTGATGACCTTTGACCCCATTTTAAAGTCGACCTATGAACATTTAGCTATAAAAAAACATTTTCTCAATGTTTTTCAGACTTATAACTATAAGCATACAAAATTTGGCTTGAAATGAAATATGTTTACATATAAAAAGATAAAATTGTTTTACAGTAGTACATATTTTCTCATTTTGCACTCAATGACCTTTGACCTAGTTTCTGGCCTTCATATGAAATTCAGACTTGGCATCCACCCCTATGGCTTTGTACACATGCTAAATATTATGTTAAAAGTGGTCTAACAAATGTACTAAAAATGCCAATAAAACCAAAAATATGCATCTTTTTTCGATTCGGATTTCCAACTATAGTAAGTTTCATCTAAAATCATCTTGCTTTACGATAAACGAGATGATTTTTACTTTCGAAATAGTTACTTTTCCATTTCTTGATCGAAATGTTCCTCCCTCCTTCCTATGGTGTGTATATTTCGTTTTGCAAGAGCATGTTCTAATGTTAGTGGCTTTAAAAGAAACCAATCTTTGACTGCTAAATTTCGAAAGCAAGGTTTTTATCAATTCTACCATTGGAGCTAATAGAAAGTCCCAAATCTGCATGGTGTTACGAGTCAGTCATTTACATTGTCTGTTATTTTGCTCATATTTTCAGAGAACAAATACAAGTACAACACATCGGTTGATGGTGAACAAATGAACTTTGAAGTATTAGACACACGCTCCGTGGTAAGTTTGTGCTAGAGCCAGCCATAAGGTTTATTGACCTGGCGAATGGAAGTTTCTGTCTAGTTTGATAATATGCAATTTGGATGGCCCATCATAAAAGTTGAGGTGTTTTAAACTCCCTTATTGCATCATGTGTCTGCCCATAAGCGGATTTAACCCTTTGTATTCGGGAAACCCCTAAACGGGTACTTTTAAAAACAGTGAAGACCCAGATGAAATGCCACATCATGCGGCATTTCATCAGGGTCTATACTGTTTGTTAAGTAAAAAAGGGTTTCCGATAAAAAAAAAACAATTTTTATTAAAATTATAATCTGACACCCCTAGATATGTACAATTGACTATCCCATGCTACTTGTATCAAACCAGAAAGAAGAATCCATTAGAATACAAAGGGTTAATGAGAACCCAAAACAAGTATCACAGGAAATGCCACACTCACAGACTACAGACTAATCAACGGCACCACGAGGAAGATACACAGAACACAATTAAACTAAAGCAATCAGATCTCTCTTCCTCAGCAAGATGATTGCAAAACTATCACTAACACAAAGAACTACATTATAAAACAAGGAGCCAATACAAAAAGCAAGGGAGTATGATCATAGAATACCACAATAACACACTGCAGACCAACCAACGGCACCGTGAGGAAGAGCCACAGATCTATCTTACTCGTCAAGATGATTGCAAAACTAGAATGGACATAAAGCAATGCATACCAAAGACACAAACACAGAACCCCCACAAACAATGGGAGGTGAATAAAACAAAAAATCAACAACAGCCGCGCCACCGCCTTAGAACGGTCAGCAGCCTAAGCTACCGGGGAGGGGGTGGGCTTAAATGCATTTTACTGGCGCCAAATCTTCGCCCTAGATTCTGTTGTTGTAAAAAAAGTTGAGCAGAAACTCCTTTACACAATGGGAGCAACAACAAACAATGAAACAACAACAAAATCACTGCCAAAGGGAAGCAGCCAATGCCACCAGGGATAGGGGAGGGACTTTGATTAAGTGTACTGGCCAAATATTTGTTGTTTAAACAAAAACATTGTTTAGCTCACGTGGAGGCTTCCTAACATATGAACTGTTTCATCACACATGAAACAATAAAATCAGTTTTACTTACTGAAAGAAAACAAAGAAAATGACTTTTGACAGTCAGATCTAAGGAAAACCCATAATTGAGCCTGAGGTGGGTCAACTCTGGCTACAACAAAGTAAAAAAGAGGGCAAAGATCAGGAATCGATACAATCAAGCACCACACCTGACCCAGGATACCAATGGGAAAGTGACAACTTCACAATAAGACATCACAAAAGAGAGCCAAGAGGTCAGCCCTTTCCCAGTAGGTGACCACAAGGCATCAATAAAAAGATGCGCATAAAAGCATAACAAAAACAAGACTGAAATAAATAGATGATCCACAAAAGAAGCACCGCCTTGGAACGGTCAGTAAAACATTTAACTGGGAGCTTAAACCGGTTTCATGGCGCGCAAACCTCACCCTTAGCTCAGATGTGGATCAATACACATATATTTTTGGTTTGCATGAAATACCCCTAACTTATCAATGCATCATGAAACACATATTTTTCGTCTTGTTTGTAAATGTACATTCAGATACAATTAAAAAGTCACTTGAAGGATTAGCTGATTTTCAAAAAAGCAATCACAACAGATGAGCCATGTTTAAAAAGAGGCTCTCAGTGGTTTATAATTGCACAACATTCATGATGAATGCCACATTCATAATGTTCTACGTACCCCTGCATACATGCAGTAATTCTTCTTTTCTTTCTAAGATTGTTTTTATAATTATGTAAAATAGCACCTGGGAGAACTTATGTTAGACAAATTATATCAAAGGAAACGACATTAATTGCCGTTTTTATAAGCACACTTTTTGCTTTAGATTATTTACTTGAATGTGTTCATCAGAAG
Source organism: Loripinus fragilis (assembly GCA_964019695.1). NCBI lineage: Eukaryota > Metazoa > Mollusca > Bivalvia > Lucinida > Lucinidae > Loripinus > Loripinus fragilis. Next base: position 86,901,023 of record OZ026517.1, read on the forward strand.
CGCCAAGTTAATCATTGCGTATACAGAAAATTACTCAGCTGTTTGAGAGTGTTTTTCTTGTGTTATGAAAACATTTACATGATCTTTCTATGTTAAGAAAACAGTGTTTTGGTATCTCGAAATTGCCAAGCAAATGCTTCTGATAAGTCACTTAGTTTACTGATGTCTTGATCATCACATAGAACGACCTATTAACATTAACCCATATAAGCCTAGCGTCCTTTTTATTGGACATAGGCAAACAGTGCAGACCCCGACCAGACGCCACATAACGCGGCGTCTGATCATTGTCTCCACTGTTTGCTTACCGTATGCTCTATAATTATAATTTGAATCCAAATGAAAAATACCACCCAATACCCATACATTTCAAAGAGACTCGTCCTATTGATAGTGATAGGAAAGTTCATTCGGCATAAATGCGTTAGTAGAAACAGCTAGAATAATGGCAGCCACACGGCAGCATGTACACTATGAAGGAAAGCAATCTCTCTCTCTCTCTCTCTCTCTCTCTCTCTCTCTCTCTCTCTCTCTCTCTCTCTCTCTCTCTCTCTAAAGCAAAATAATTGCAAAGCTAGAAAGGACACTGTGTACCACCCAACAAAGCAAAGACCCAACACTAATACTTCATGCACAATTGGAGCAGCAACAAACAATGAATGAACAACATCAACAGAATCATCACTTTAGAACGACAACAGCGCAGGCCACCGGGGGAGGGTAGGACACAGAAATATACTTTACTGACCAAATATCCGCCCTGTTGTTAAACACAAAAGTTACCCAGCTCGCAAGGAGGCCAAAATAAGTCACAGCAAATTGCTGATTGGAATTAAACTAATACGCATATTATTACATACACTGCAGACCAACCCATGACTACATAATGCCTGTTTTTGTTGGTATATAATTTTTTCTTGTCATTTTAACTCATTTTTATAACATTACAGAATAATGATTGTGGCGCGCGAGAAGATATTCTACGATGGGCGGATGGATACATTCTTATGTATTCGGTAGTTTGCCGGAAGTCATTCGAGTTGCTCAAGGAAGTTTGTAAAAGTGTTGAAGAGCACAGAAGAGGTGCCAGCCTGCCGATAGTTCTTATAGGAAATAAATCAGATTTAGCTCACATGAGACAGGTCACACATGAAGAAGGTGGGTTTGGTTTGTCTAAATAGGACTAAAGTTCTGGGCCCGGAATTACAATGCCTCCTTAAAGTTAAGGAAGACTTAAGTTAAGCATTGATTTTTCAGGATGCCAAAAATAACGTTTCAAACTGATTAAAATCGAAATAGTTTCATTTTTTTCTGTAGATCACAATGATATCTATGATCACAAGTACTGCATCGATCCAGGCAATTTATTTAGCATTTGACGTATCATGTTGAAATATCAGTACTTAACTTAAGTCTTCCTTAACTTTAAGGAGGCATTGTAACTTTATCAAATACTTGTCGTTTATGAATCGTTCTGATGTGTGAGCTATTGTACATGGTTCTCTTAGTACATTCTTTATACATTCGTATAATTGATTTTGATACAATAATAATGAAATTGTTCATGCTGTGTTTAAAGGAAATTTTATAAAATGATTAATTTCAGTCCCTGAAAATAGTTTTTATCTTTGCAAACAGTGCAGAGTGCAGATCCTGATATAATGCCGTATTGTACGGCATTTCATCAGGGTCTGCACTGTTTGCCACATTACCTGTAAAATGAACATGGTCAAGTTCTTGTTTTTTTTTTGTTTTTGTTTTTCAAAATCTTTCAGCTATTACTTCGTTCATTAATAGCTAAATAGTGATATTTTAAGATTGGACTTATAATGAGATCGCAAATTGTGTGCGCTGGTCCATGTAATTTATTGAATATGTTCATACCAAATTGATTTGCCACCAGTCTGGTGTGTTAAGATACCAATCGAAAGAATTGGCAGCTGAAATGGTGTAAACTTACACTTCCTTCCAACTAAAACAAATTGAGGTCAACATGTCTCCAATAAAGTACGTTAAACATTTCTACCTGTAATTGTTCTAGTCAATCTCTCGATCAATACACTCATACAGAGCATAGTTTGTAATACCAAGACCAGTGCAGTTCAGCTGCCACCACATTTGGTATGAAAATAACCTATTTTATACAGTGTGTAAGTAATAATTATTCCATGGATTATCCGCCTGTACGTGGATTATCTTACGTACAAGTGGACAAACATGGTACAACTAGTTTATACCACCTACATCAGTGTAGACCTTGAACATCATGAGATAGTTCATGCTATAGTTGGTAAGGGTGGTAAAAACGTACGGATAACATAAGTTTTGTTTATTGCAGGGAAAACATTTTCAGAAGAAATCAGCTGTCCATTTGTCGAGTTGTCCACTTCTGAAGATGCCGCGGAAGTGACGGAAGCCTTCCATGCTCTCTGTCGAGAAATAGTCGAATATAAAAGACGATCGAGAACATTCTTTGACCGCGTGTTTGGTGCTTTTGGTCGAGAGAAAGTGTCGTCTTAACCCTTAAAGCGCCAATCACGACTGCAGCAGACGACAAATTTTGCGACATTTTCCCCAATTTTTTACAAAAATAAGGTATGATATTTCATGAGAATCGTCTGCCAACAGACGATTCAAATGAAATAACATGCCGTATTTGTTATTTTTGAAAAAGCAGCAAAATTTAAAACTGTCGTCTGCTGCAAATTATAGGTGGCGCTTTAAGGGTTAACAAAAGCTCAAGTTATAAGGATACTGATTCAAAACACATCTGTGATTATTTATTAATGTATTTGATTGGATTAGGCAACTGTACAAGTTCTAGTTTAGCAAAATGGTGGCTCTTGAAATCAAATTTGACGATAAAGCTGTCATGTAAATGTTTACAATTTACAACATCCTGCAATGTACTTTAACGTTTACTGGCATGTTGTCATTTGGTAAAGAGGCAAAGGCAATATGCATGATACTTGATAACCGTCAAGATATTTTCAAAATTGTTTTCCATATTTTTCACCATCACATGTTGTTGGTACACGTTGGAATCATATCAAAGAGGCAATCCCAACGTGTACAGACAACATATACCCAATAGATTAAAGATTTTATACCACATACGTTTTCTTTTCACAAAATTCTAAACTATTGTTTTAGTGAAATTAGCATGGTGAAATGAACACGAGTTTGGTGAACACCTGAATGACAATAGAAGACTGCACATGTTAAATTATTTTCAATGAAATGCGAATTGGCAGTTGCGTGGTGTTTAGCAGTTGTCTCGTGTTTTACATGTATCATGTAACTGAAAGAATAAAGTTTGATTGGTTGTAGGTTGAAGTAAGAAATCGTCTCCATGTGCCCTATTTTAGTAGGTAATTGTAGCCCTGCATGGACACATAAAGGATGCTAGTGGCGATATTAAAGTGAGGCTATGAAACGATCCTGTGGACAAAGATGTTTGAAAACAACCAGACTAAATGCTTGCTTTAAAACAATAGGGTATGTGTACACGTAGAGTCAAATGTTAAAAGCGGCCCAGGTTCGATCCCCACATCAGGCGGTTGAGGTTTTACTGCACCCTGTGGCAATGCTTTATATAATTGAATGACTGTCATTGATTTTATCAGACCATTTGCATAGATTTTTTTTAATACACTAGAAGTAACAACGACAACAACAAAAACACCAGATTTACCTCAATTTTGCTATGTATCTGCACTGGTGGAACTCAGCAAAAAGTCTAGGCTCGAACTAGAGTAGCCCTCTTAGAGTGATTCGACCAGAGTCTACACTTTTGGCTATATATCTCATTGTTTTAGTTTAGGTTATGTTTATTCTACACATATAACCTAAAACCAGGTTATATCTCTGTATTTTAGGAATTAAGCAAAAGGACGTCCTCGTCTTGTTTTTAAACTCGGAGGTGTTGTATTTATCTAGCTAGTAAATGTTAAAATTACAACAATTGTTGGTGGTATAAGCATGATAAATATCATGCTCGGTTAATTGATTTAAATATGAAAAAGTGTATAACCTCGGGGCCTGAAATGAAAACTCATGCTGATGATGATCCACCATAATGCTGTGCTTACATCTCCTTTAAAGCTAAGTTTTAGAGTATTTTATTATGCAATTCCATGTATTGCATAGCGGGAGAAGGGGTGAGGCTTCGTTTGCGTTCTCAAATGGTTCCTGAACTTTGAGAACTTTGGTTGCTATTTCACTAAATGATAAATTTAAACTATATATTTGATGGTGTTAGCTCGTTGCAGATTGTCCATCAGAACAGTTTGAGTTGAATCCCTATTCCTAAGCATTCCGGACTATATCAAATCTTTGACGATTGCACGAGCCGGCCAACTCTTTGTCTTTGTTTTTGTTATTACATTTGTAGTTCTTGTACCAGTTAAATTAGCCATGAGGTTCCAGGCCTAAATGATTTTTTTCTTATTTCTCAACCGAAACATATGCTGTGTGTGCTCACTTAGGCGGTTCTCTTTAGCAGCCAAAACACATTTTGAAACTATTAGATAAGAAAATAACTACATTTACATTTTACTTGCTTATCTGGACCTATTATAATTCTGAACATTTTGACTCTACTATTTTCGTGTTGCTTCCTTCATATTGTAACTCTTGGGATAGCAATTATAATTGACTTAAGCCCCAGTTACACTGTCACGATTTTGGCCACGACGGAGCTACGACTCACCCCGATTTATCAAGTCGTGATGCATCGGCATGAGTCGTAGCAGCACCGTAGAGACATCGGCGCGAATCCTAGTAGTACCGTGGTTATTCGTGAAGACTCCTGGTGATTCGGCAACCTCCACGACAAGGCTACGACGAGTTTAAACCGTTTAAACTCGTCGGGGTGAATCGTGTTGGATTGTGGGCGTGGCCTAAATCGTAGCTCTACCGTAGCGGGATCGGGATCATTCCTAGTGGTACCGTGGTAGTATTTGTGGTCATTCGTGGGCGTTCGTGTGGCGAATCGGGTTATCACTGACACAAGATTCTGGTATAAAAACAGAGGTATCATTGCTGAAAATCATTCTCAAAAGTGAATTGAGCCGCGACATGAGATTTCCAACAATGTGGTATGTGAGACCAGCAAAGGCTCAGACCAGCCTGCGTATACGCGCAGTCTGATCAGAGCATCTGCTAGTCGCTTGAATAGTTCATGACCCCTAGGCAACTGACGAACACAATTTGGAGTTTCTAAGCTTAAAAGGAGACTGCACAAGCTCGTCTGAGTCTACACATGCAAAATGCCTCATTGTTGGAAATCACATGTCACGGCTCAATTTTAGTGCAGCGCATCATGGATTATGTCCAGAGACTTCAAATTGCGAATTTGCAGCTTGAACTGGAAGCCATCTGATACAACTGGACATGACACTGGACTTGGGACAGGACTGAGCCTAGCCCGTGGGTCCGGTTACTGTTTTGATTTTCCCGCAGCTTTTCTTTTTGATGGCATGACTGACTTCGTCAAAGGTTGAAGAGATAATGATATTGGCAAACTGTCGCCTCAGGGGGTTACTCTGATATTTTCATACATACGTAGGCTCTGGTTATTTTGGGGGGGTTCAAAATTTTGAATTTTAATATATTTTGGGTTTTTCAGAAAAATGAATATTTTTGGGGTATTAAGATTTTGTGAATATTTTTTCGGGGGGGGGGGGGAGGGGGTCATCACAATATTGGACTATATTTAGGGGCCAGTTCTATGCATTTTAGGGTCTTTTTTAAGGTCAATGTACAGAATTGAGAATATTTTTTTAGTTGCTGGAATTTAGAATTTATTTTTTCTATTTATTTTTTCTATTTTTTTTTTTTTTTTTGGGGGGGGGGGGGGCTTGAAATTCTTGATATTTTTTTTGGGGGGTGGGGGGTAAACGGTAGATGCTGGGCCCGAGCCAACATATGGAGAAAAAATGAGAGTAACCCCTCCCCCCTAGGACTGTCGCATGACAACCACTAAATCGTGCACATTCGTGGAAGGTCGTGACGCTACCGTAGCGCTACCGGCTTGAATCGTACTAGCACCGTATCGAATCGCGGAGGCATCGTGAGCATTCGTAGCTCCACCGTGGTGAATCGTAGCGCTGCCGTCATGAGTCGTAGTGGATCCGTAGATGGATCGTGCAGACACCGTAGGAGCATCGTGAGACATCGTATTGATGCTGGAATTTCTTTTTCTTCCATCCCGACGCATCCCGATGCACCCCGATTTTACCATCTGTCTCAAATCGGGATGAGTCGTGGTGAATCGGGGCTTGAATCGTGACAGTGTAACTGGGGCTTTAGTTTGCGGTGTAGCATGAGATAGCCCTTTCTGTAAACATTACATGTATGCATTGTCTCATGGTGTCACAACATTAAAAGCATTTAACATTGCAAGGCGCCCATCATTTTAATTTTGTGACACCATGAGACAATGCATACAGGTAATTTTCACAGAACGGGCTAGCTCATGCTACACCACGGGCGCCTTGCATTTGCGCACGTTTTGCAATTAGCAGTGATCTCTTTTTCGCACTTTTTGCGAGCTCATTTGCGCACTATTTTCGCGCCACAATCAAGAGCAATTAGGGATTAGTGGCCGTGAAACGATGACTTGCACAGGTAACCGTACATGTGAGATGCGTGCTTAAATATAGAGTTTTTGATGACTACACATTTTGTTTATCAAAAATTTTAAAAAGTTGCATTTTATATTGGGGATTTGCAATCTTAAAAATCATGTAAAGAAGCTTTAAAGCAGATTCTGAAAGCACAGAAATCGAAGAAGTGATAGGAATACGTAGCCATGAATCGGACAAAATGAACGTTGTGCCCTTCAAAGCCAAGCCCCTCTACTTATCCTAAAACAGGGAAAGAAAGAGTCCCCTAAACTAGCATAGTCCAGAATGCTCTATGCACCTTTAAAACGAGTTTTAACTATTTGTAAGGACTTTCTACTGCCTTAATAACCCCTAATTAATTTTAATGAGGTGTGAAAAAAGTGCGCAAATGATATGCAGAGTCGTGCGCAAATGAAAGAGTCAAAGTGCGCAAAAGGTATACTGAAGTGCGCAAACGAAAAGCGCCGAAAATGATACACCCACCTCATCGCCATCTCAGCTCGAGAGCGGAGATGGCGATGAGGTTGACGTGGCATTTAATAAATTCATCACTTTCCTTTAATGGCTTCTGTACTGTCAGTCAGTAGACAACAACCCATATTAGTAAAGTGCTGAAAGTTGCACGCTTTTTTGAAAAGCTTATACTTGTTCGAGTACAATATTTTTGTGGTAAAAAGTTTTTAGTTCTGTTTATTTTCTTCATATTGCATATCATTAAATAGTTAGTATAATACTTCATAGTGCTCATTTTAAATTCAGATACAGTGTGCATTTATCGAAAATTTAGGAAACACGGCTTTGGATATCCGCAGCCAGGCAAAGAGAACCCTTCACTAAATCAAACCAAAAGAGCCAAATCGTTATTGTTACAATTCTGTGTTTAGTTGCACGGCAGTTGGTCTGGCCTTAGAATGAATGACGACCCTGAATTAAACCTTTCATCGATGGGTGTCTGTGAGTTTAAAGACAATTTATCTGTTTCATCACAGTGAATTAATTAGATTCTTTCCCTCTAATGATACATTACATAAGGTAGGATGCCTCCATGGGATCTACACATTTTGGCATTTTAACAACAACAAATTCTAGGGCAAAGATTTGCCCCCCCCCCCCCCTACTGTCCCGACGGCGATTCTGCCGTTGTTGGTGTATTGTTTGTTTTTGTACCCACTGAGAGGTTTTTGTCAGTTTCCTTGTTCTGTGATGTAGTTTATATATAATTTAAGTGTCCCTTCTAGTTTGGCAATCGCCTCTCTCTCTCTCTCTCTCTCTCTCTCTCTCTCTCTCTCTCTCTCTCTCTCTCTCTCTCTCTCTCGTTGTTTACTATAATTGTGTTCTTATTGTCGTGTGGGTGTCTATGTTCTGTGTCTCTTCCTCGTGGTGCCATGGTCCGTGATTGTGGCATTTCCTGCTTATATTCACTTGTTTTTTTTTTTCTTGAGCAAAATGCAAGTACAGATTTGTGCTGGTCTGACCCTCAAGTCATATGGTGGCCTATTTGGAATGCTGTAAAGTGCAAGTGTTGCTTCAAGAGTATGTCATGCTTGCGACTTTTTGTATCATCCAATTAATAGTTTTGTCAACATGGTAGAAGAAAATAGAATGGACAAAAAAGTTTTAGCATTATTCTTTACGTCCCCTATTGGCTTCTTTACTTTACAGAACATCTAAAGCCAAAGTTTATTTGTTTTATTGTACATGTTTTAAGTTTATTTGTTTTATTGTACATGTTTTAATTTAAGCACAACAATACAATTATGCAGGTCCTAATTTCCAAGCTGTTTATCTTTTGTTTGCTTCTTATTAATCCATTGAAGACCGGGAACCACTAATTGGGTACTTTTGTATACAGAGATGACCCAGATGAAATGCCACAGGATGCAGATGACCCAGATGAAATGCCGCAAGATGCAGATAATCCTGATAAATGCCGCATGATCCTGATGAAATGTCACATGATCTGCACAGTTTGGTATTACAAAATCATTTTTCAGAGAAAGAATACTTTTTTTTCTAAAATCTTAACCTGTAACACCCCCCCCCCCACTAACACACACACACCTACCACCACCACCACCAAATATAACCTGACCTATCTGCATCAAACTTTATGTGAAAATTCCATCGGTCTTAAAAGGGTTAACCTATGAGATGAACTACATCAGCTGTTACTTTCTTTTCAATCTTTTCAATTAAGAGTCAAATTATTTCTTATAATTTTTGTATATAATCATGTACAGCTGTCACAGAGTCGTTCAATTTCCCTTTGTGAGGCATTTTTACAACTAATAACCTTTCACTTTCTGAAAAAAAAAAAAAAAAAAAAAACTTAACTCTTTCCATGCTGATTTTTTGGCCGCCTACTGATTTTTTTCCAAAGCCAACCTTTCGGAAATTTCTTTCAGGAACACTGTCAGATTGTCAAACAGTGTTGATCCAGATCAGGACCGACGTTCTGTCGATCCTGATCTGGTTCCAAACTACGAGGGTTAGTCAAAAATAACTGAGCCCTACCTCATAACATTTGAATCAAGTAAAATGGACATATAATTAGATGATATTTCATTGTAGTTACATGTCATCTATTCAATCACCTAATTTATTTCTGGTGGTAGGATTTTTGTAACGGTTGCTAGGCAACAGAATATGAGCTGTCAGAGGGGTGCGTTCACGCTGTGATACATCTAAATCTGAGCGTTGCTATGGAAACAGTAATATTAAAGCAAGATTTTATTCACTGTCGTCTGACACCTTTAGCATGTGCCTACAAAGTGTCTCAGAACAGAAACCAACTGACCCTAAATTATGAATGCTGCGGTTGTATGATTTCAGAATTTATCAAAATTTAACGTGCCTGACTTCCTATAATTTACCCCACCCACATTCAAATTTACACAATTTTAAAAGAAAACATAAAATATTAGCCTAATGATGCTTTAACAGTACTGCATACACAAACCAACCCTCAGACATATTAAGTTCCTTGATTTAAATTCGCAATTTTGTTTCCATGGCAACACAATTCTCATGTATTTAAAAAATTGTGGAATTTTGGCGGTTTTTGTTGCTAGGCAACGCATACAATCAATGTTCACCTAAACATGAACTAACTAAGTGTAATGAAAAGAAATTTATGATACTTGTTTTTCAAATAAATGTCAAATCTGTCTTTCATAAAAACTACCAAGCATGCAAGCTTTATAAAAACATAATGTATATTCCTGGCGACTGAGATCGTGAACGCATCGATCTGACTGACGATGTTCAGTTGCCTAGCAACAAAAGTAGAAGCTTCACTAGGATGATTCTTCAGGGTAAAAAAATCGGTGACATATGATACTTATAGAAAATAATAACATTTGTTGTCTACTATACTAAACTAAAATGTTATGAGGTAGGGCTCAGTTATTTTTGACTGACCCTCGTATTTGCAAAGGTTATCAGCAGACAAAAAGTCGCCACCAACAACGATTAGCTGGTCCTACGCTGGTGCACCACAATCATTTTTTTCTCATTGATTAAGCTGCTAAGCAAAACTAACTCTTCCCAAAGTCAGAAAGGCACAAGCTTAAATACCTAAATTCTGAGTCAATAAAAGTGGTACCACTGCCCGAGGGCTTCCCAGGCAGATGAAATGCCTATCTTTATGATGTGAATATGACCTTCTTACAGTAGGTAATAAAGTGGTCACATGAAGGGTTTAGGTATTTTCTGGTAAAATAATGCTATTTACCTTAGTGAAAGAAATTTTGTTTTATACAGGTAAGTCCTCTCTATAGGCCACATTAATCCTGTTAGATACTGAAACTGTCACCTATCAGTTAATCCGCTAATGATCTCTATTGGACAGAAACATATGCATTTTATTTAAACACAATCAGCATACATTCTCAGGCCATTATAGGCTTGCAGCAAATGGCGTATCGCTTATGGGCCGATAGTGACTCACTTCTATATGCTTACTGAGAAACTACATATGGGCCGCGACAAGAGACTTCCAACAATGTGGTATGTGCGACCAGCAAATGCTCAGACCAGCCTACGCATAAGTGCAGTCCGATCAGAGCCTATGCTAGTCGCTTGAATATTTATGACTCTTAGGCCACTGACCGAACATCATTTGGAGTTTCTAAGCTTAAAATATGGCTGTGCAGGCTTGTCTAAATCTACACCTGTCAAAAAACCTTATTGTTTGAAATCACGTGTCGCGGCTCATATTTGAGACGCTGTCAGTCGCCTTTCTCAAGTGAACCAAATACAAATCAAGCAATAGTTGACTTTGGTACCCGAGAGTGACTATAATTAATCACAAACAACGACAATATATCAAGGCATTTTGTTATTAAGAGTGCGTGACAAAAAAATAATTTTCTTATTTTAAACCAAAACATATGTTGTTGGTACTCATAAGAACAGTTCCAATACGACGTTTCTTTTGAACACCAAAAACTTATGCTAAAATATGGATTAGAAAATATTTATAATTTTACGCTGACAAATTTTATTTATCTTAACCTATGCATATTGAACCGATGTAATATCAAAGTCACAGTATCTCATTGGTCCATTTGACATCACAGAGCCTATATATCTTTAATTAACAATTGTATCTCATTGAACAATTTTCATGATTTCTTGTTGCGCATTTCTTTATAAACGAAATCATACAATAATGAAAACTCACAAAGTCCTCTGAATGTCCTTCCTTTACAGAAGGTCACAGACTCAGTCATATCTTTTCCATCGTATAAAAATTTAATGTAGTGCTTATGTTTATTATTGTTCTGTTCTGGTGCATTGTTAATATTGTATTCAAATAGTTCTAATACAATTCTGCCAGCATATCTTATCCAATAACCATCAATACCGAACACTTTTAGAAACAGAAATAAGGTGCTATCATGATTGGAATACACAACCAATTTCGTTTGGTCATCCTGGTTTATAAGATTAATCATTTGATCAACAATTTGTGTCATTACTGGGTAAAACACTGTGTAAAAGTACTTTATATCTGGCAAATTGTCGTGCACATACCTATTTTCTCTGTCAAAATTTACCCATATTTTGTTAAAGTCGTTTGAAGTAAAACAAATCGTAGAATTTTTAGGTAAACAAATCTTTGATCTATTGTGACAATATGGGAAGCCAATAGTTTCTATAAGACTGTTAAATGTGCGATGTGTAACAAAACTTGTATCAGCTAAATTGCGACGATGCTCTTTCCTTAATCTGGTTATTTGGAAACTTAAGTTTCTAGCATGAACGAATTTGCATTCTTTCTTGTAATACCCATCGTTGAAGCAGAGGTCATAATGACCAGAATGAGCAATTTCTAACTTGGTCAGGTTGAAATCTGACTGCTCTAATAATCCGAACAGAAATGCAGTGAGACTCTGATATGTTCTTGTCCATTTTGAGCTGCCTGCGTAAATTTGGCTGGTCAATGGTATCTCATCCGAAAACATCCCAGGCAGTGTTAGGTATTTATGGCGGAAGTACTGGCCTAGTCTTACAAGCTGTGCTGCCCCAATACCAGTCAAACCACCACTGGAGCAATTGGTTTGATTTGGAAAAATAGCCCGCTTAAAGGAACTCCTTGTCGGTTGTTTTCCAGTAAATGCTGTCATTGTTGTCACAAACCTTTGCAGTATGTCATCATTTCCAAATAGGCTGGTATTCACAAAACAACTCTCTGGTGTGTTTGTTTTACTTACAAATGAGCTGAATGGCATTCTATCACCATGACGAAAAAATATCTGGACCATTTTGAGTTTGAACCCGTCAGGAGTTTCACCTGAAAATTATACAAGAAAGCATTTTAAAGAACTTGTACTGGAACAGTGCATGAGGGTTAAGAAAGCTGCTTTCATTTCAATGAAGTTAATATGCAAGTTTTACTCTTCCAATTACCAACCCCATGAGCGCACTAGAAGTAATCCGCTACTTGCCAAGCCACACTGAATGTTTCATGAGATGTATTATCTAATGCACCAAATCCAGTAAGTGAGCTACCGGATTCAATAATAATATTTGGAACTTTAACATGATGAGTTTGCATTAACTGTTGACATTCTTTGTCCACCAGTTGAGACAATTTACGCCTTACTGAAAAAACGAGTTGGCCTCATTGATTTACAGGGATGGAAAAGTATGCTTCTCTTAAACCTAAGGATGGAAAATAACAGTCGATGTCGTGGGTTGGTCTGTAGTGTGTGATTGTTGCATTTCCTGGCCATACTCACCTTATTTTTTGGTTATCAGCTTTAAAGCAGTCTTTATTAAAGTTTCCACTTTAAAATGATGAGTAGAGACATACTGGTTCAGATCAGCAAGTTAAACTGAGGACTCGGGAGGCATTTTAGGTATATAAGGATGTTTCTAAAATAGTTTACTGGATAAGTGGTGATTTTGCAAAATGTAGGTACATGTATATGGAGATAAACAAGGTACCTGTCCTTTGCAGAAAAAAACTTTCATTTTGCAAAAGAAAAAAATCCTCCTCTTTCCTCCTCACCATCCTTCTCCCCCTCCTCTTCTTCTTCTCATTTAAGAATTGAATTTTTTTTTCTGCGTTTCACTGAGGGATGAAATGTCGGGAAATTTATATCTAATTTGCATATAAACTGAAGGTTTTCATGCTATAATAAGATGTTATTTAAACGACATTTCATACCTCAGTGAAACGCATAAAAATTATTTTCAATTCTTTTAATTACAACTTCTTTGTTATCTTTTCTTATTCAGTATTTATAATAATTATGTTTTCCTAAAAATTATGTTTAGAGCTAATAACGTTTCGTGTATTTAGACTATGACGTGCGTAGACGTTACGACGTTCAAAAAAACGGCAGCCGTTCTCCAATTGAAAAAAAAAAAACTACATTTCAGCGACTTGAATCCCAAAAACCAAAATTACTTTATATGGGTGTTCATTAGAATGTGTACGATAGTTACGTCATCGGATATGACGTCATTCGTTTACATTGGTGACGAAAAGCATCATCTGTCAAAATGGCTTGGAAAGGAAAAGAAATGGCCCCAGCAAAAAGAAATTGTGCTATCTTTATTGAGTGATTGGAGAAACCAAAGACGAATTGGAAAAAAATGTTGGATAAACCAGGCAACAGTCAGTAAGTTTAAGAAGCAATTTTATTGCGGGGCTCGACTGAAAACATGTGGCAGGAAAACAAGCACAGGTGCAAGAGGTGATAAAATCATTTTGCGGACTGAGGAACTGAATAGATCGCAGCAGACAGTTGATCGGCATGACTACTGTTAATTTAGGCGTCGTATGTAAGTTAATCTTTGCTTTTTTCACCTGAAGATATATGTGTAAGGTAAAGTGTCAGTAGTTGCAGGCTGTCCATTTCTCTTCATAGAAGCATTGTCCAGTATCACAAAAGTAGTTCTGTCGTGTATGGCCCAGCCCCTCATGAATACGGACCGGGTTCATTGAAAAATAAAATACAGGTCAATGCGATCAAATGACCGTTCTTGACCAATCAGATTAACGGGTATCACAAAATGTCATGACAGTTGTAATTATTAAAGAGTAAATTGTACGCATTAATCTAGCATCTGATCACAAAAGTATATCAGTGGAAGACAAAATATGAAATTTTTTTCATAGACAAAAACTTCCTTTCCACCATTATTACAAATTTTGTCTTCTACTGACATATACCCGACAAAAAAAAGAAACGCACCACTTAGAACTGTTCAAATCTCAGGAAGATCACAAGTGATAGGCCGGTTTAGTTTATATCAGTGCAAAGGTATGCCAGGTACTGCTGCGTTACACGTATTTTGCAATCAGGCGTCGACATTGTGTTAAAGAAAATTGGCCATGAACCAAGTGGGAGTCAAATTGTAAAGTCACAGGAAATAAGTGTTTTAATAATTCTCTCAAGCTGGATAAGTTCAAGCAATGAGAATCATCTCAGTAGACCCAATTGTACTCAGACACTTATTCTTTGCAAATTCTATCTTTAAATTCATCATACGCGATAATTGAACGCTAGGTAGCTCATGTATTGTGACTACCATTTGGATAACAATTCCATACTGGAGATAAACCTTAAAAACATTCTTAGATTTCAACATTGTTTTTAATCAATGTAAACGGTCCTAACTGATGAAAATGGATTTCGAAATAGCAAAAATGCATCAATAAACACGTTGGTTGTCTCAAATAACGACAACGTATCGTTTCATACTTTGCAAATGTAAAACATGCTCGAATTCCATGTAGACAGTAGCGTTGAATTTACGCTATAAAAACTCGTTTACCATTCGTTTTGATATGTTTTGTGGATACAAAGGGAAGGTACAGATACTCATCTACGCCACACTCAAGTTTTAGTAAAATTTGATCAGAAATGAATATTTCATGACAATTAACATTTTTGTATTATAAGGAGATCTTAATGGGAAAATCGTAGTGGTGCGTTTCTTTTTTTGTTGGGTATATATTTGTGATCAGATGCTAGATTAATGCATACAGCGTATTGATTAAAAATATCACGTAAGCCATTTGAGTACAATTTTAAGCACAGAAGTAGTTGACCGCTGAGGGAAGTTTTGTCTATGTAAGGAAGTTTTAAAACAGAGAATAATTATTCAAATGAACTGACCTATTGGTTGCCTTTCTAGAGCAACAACTTGTGTTTTTTATTTGTATCAGGTGAAAAAGCAGCATTTCAGATGGATATAGGGCAGTTAAGATCTAACTCATTTTGTACCATGTACTAACCTTCAGATCCAGTAATTGGTTTAAAAGGCGAGTTACAATAATCTACTCCTGCATGGACTTCACGCTGCGGGGAGGCCACAGTTACGGCATTTACGTCTGATCTGTCATTGCTTCTCACTGCTTCAGCAAGTTTATTTAGATCACTTGACCACAATTCTATAGGTTTGTTGACTTGATAATCTATTACACGACTGTTCATCCGCATGACTGAAATAAAAGGTCTAAAAAGGTCACAAACCACATGTCCAGCCAATGTATTGCCATTATTTCGTTCTAATACTTTGATAATTAATTGCTTAAAAGCTTTACAAAAAGTGTTTTAATTTTGTTTTGATTAAAGCAAACACAAAAAAAACACATACTTCACTATATAATATCTCCAAGAAATTTGTATAATTGATAAACAAAATCATACCAATGTAAGTCATTACGTATATCTCTGAAAAATAAATAAATAGAATTTTCATGCGCGGATACAGATTGAGAGCAGGGGGTCTGCCCCCTGGGAAATAACAAGTGGCTATTGTATAGGTTTCCTTAGAAATTCTGGTACGGACCCCGTCGAGAAACAATTGGACCCTAATTGCTCCCTAGGGAGGTACTCATGGGCCTCTGTAATTATTAAAAAACGTTGTCAGGAACCCGCCCCCCTGACAATATTTTCTTGATCAGCGCATGCTGTTGCTATAGTTCCCTCAAGATCTAATTGCTATGTTTACATTTGCTTGTTTGCAAACATTGAAATCAAAACAATTGGGCTGCATATTCAGAAGTCAGGTGTGGTTTTGAAAATTATTTGTTGTCATCATGGATATCTCAGTACGTAGAGTCGCCGTTGGCAGAGTATCTATTCTTCTTTTTATTATGTGCAGGTTCGAATCCATCCAATCACTGCTCTCATTTCGTTTTCGTCATTTTTATTGTAAATTATTTTCATATGTAGAGTTGAGATTTGCCGTTATAAATATGAATGAAGTACATGCATTTGTCCAATCAAGTGATAACAGTAGCACAACGTGACCAACTACGTAACCTTACGCTAATTGGGTGCCAAGTATATCCTTTAATCATGTTTGGACAACAGTTTTAACATTTATACAAAGTATCTCTTAAATGGAACATTAGCAAACACGAAAATGCATATGCGTGATGCCACGGAATGCATCAAGTCAATGCTGTCATTAAAGCGATATTCATCCACCGAAATGATTTGGAATTGAATATGAATTATATTCAAACAATTGTACCAATAAATAGATAAATTAAAATATAAATAAAATTTATTCGAACTCGAACTCACACCTTCCATGACAGTGTAAAAGTGATTCATCCACTAGGCTACGAATATCTCCTTGTGATTGGTATGTGCATATAACATTTTAGATATAATAAAATACATGTATTATTTTAAAAATAATTAGTTGAAATAAACTTTGATATTGGTAAATATTATTGTAAATACACAATGTCAACAAAACCAGCATAACTCTGTGTGACTCTAACTTACATGTGATAATAGTGGCTAATATGTAGATTCCAGTCACTACCAATTCCAAAACAAATACTCGCACAAGTGCTTTCAACTTCATGGCGTCTCATACTCGTTAACTTTTATATAAGGTTTGTCTTTACATAAATGTAATAATAATAATATGTTCTTATAAAAAGGTTATCCTTTGTAAGCATATAACCAAAGTACTAAAAGGAAAGAGTGTGCAAATATTTTGGACCAGACTAGCTACAGTAATATCGGCCAATTACGCGTCATCAGTGACCCTCTAATGGTATCCATGTCCCACCATTAAATTTATGATCCTAAAAGAACAAGAAAAGCAAATGTACACTATAGTAAAGGGCAGGAAAACCTTTTACCTCCGGCACACAATCTCCTTCACCAGCTGTAGTGAAGTTAAATATGTTTTTTATAAAAAGGTTAACAGTATACGCAGTTCAATACAAAAGACGACACAGCTTGCCAGTCGATTTTTAAGACGCATTCACAAAATACAAGTAAGCAAACAATTAATAAAAATATCCGCCATTTTATCCGCATATGTAGTGTTCCTGCAAAGTATTGAAAGTTCAAGTGTGTGTAATACTAAATTAGAAATTATATGTGCTTAATATCTTGATTCCACGACTTTTGCAGAGTTACTGTGCTCTGGAACACAGACTTATTTTAGATAAACAAATGCTCTTTTCATTCACTTCAAAATATTTAAACTGTCAAGCAGAATATCTGTTTAAAACGATATCATTGTCCACAGTTTAATGAGCGTCTCATTGAAAGCTTTGTCCGATTTCTAAATTTTTCTCTTAAAAATAGAAGTGTAAGATCAGGAAATGCCACAACAACGCACGACACCTTAAGGAAGAGACACAGAACACTAACAGTCACATGCCAGCAAGAAGACTATTAAAGTAAAGCATTCAGCTCTCTGTATGTCTGTCTGTCTGTCTGTCTGTCTCTCTCTCTCTCTCTCTCTAGCGAGATGATTGCAAAACTATAAAGGTCACTAAATGCTGTAGAACAGAAAGCTTCCTATCTTATACAATGTAAAATCACAGATAAACATTAATAGTCAATTAACATACTGTGATGAAACAAAGGAAAGGGCTATCAACTCACAGACAGTCAAAGCTATATATAACCCCCTAGTTGAGCCATGGTGGAAACTTAGTTTGCCCATTGGTATATGAAGAAGATGACAGGAGTTAGAAAAGTGAGGTTTTCAGGGGTTAACACTGTTATTAATATTATTGTTTATGCTCTTAAGCATATAGTATAATCTAATACCCCAGTTAGGATGCTGTCTGTTTTAAGGCGGTGGTTCCGTTCTTGTTGATTCACTGTTAATTGTTGCTCTCATTAATTGTGGGGCTCTGTGTTTGGTCCTTTTTTGTTATGCAGTACTTAGTGTCATTTCTAGTTTTGTAATCATCTTGAAGAGAAAGAGATAGAGAGAGAGAGAGAGGTAGAGAGAGAGAGAGAGAGAGAGAGAGAGAGAGATTTACTTTAATTGTCTTCCCGATGTCTCGTGACTGTTAGTGTTCCGTGACTCTTCCTTGCTGTGCCGTGGGCTGGTCTGCAGTATGTGATTGTGGTGTTTCCTAATTATACTCACCGACTTTTCTGTTAGAGCCGCCTCAATGAGGTATCCTTGTTTTAGCAGAAATATAATGCACATGTTTGTGTGGATTAATAATTTTTCATCACATTTACAATAAAAATAATAAGTGTTCGTTGTTTATTCGTTGTAATGAGAACGAAGTCTTCACCGTTGTAGCAATCAATGGGCAATATCTTCATACATTTGATTAATTTCTATGGTGGACAAGTGTACGTTTATACTGTCCCATGTTCGCATTTTGAAACTGGTACTGTAAACTGAAGAAAATTTCACGAGGGTTTTATTTTCGCGAAATTAAACCCTTGCGAAATGGCTCTGCTGTTTTACTGATGAAGGAAAGCCATGCTCCAGTCACGAAATTTTAACGTCGCAAATATTAACACTATTCGCGAAAATAAAATATTCGCGAAAATTTCTGAATTTACAGTTTCAGTTGGTACCTAGAATAGCCATTAGATGATGTTTTAATCGCAGCTCAAGCTTCAAAAAGTGAAATCAGCACTTGCTGGTCCCCCTGGTTCTTATTTCTCCCGTAGGCCACATTAGGGCGTTTTCTATATTCATGGTATTCTTTTAAATGTAGTCTGTATAAGTAAGAGTATTGGTATAACTGAAAACCTTAACAATTAGTATATGCTTATAATTTAATGCGCACTTACGTATTGGGCGCCTTATATTACAGTTGCGCACTTTAAGCAATTAGCGATGATATTTCCTATAACTCATTAGCAATCAAAACTAAAGAAAACGACTAGTTGAGCCTAGATTGGCCCTAGCCTAAGACAAGCATCAGCCGCCAATCCATCGATGAAAGTAAGGGATGTCACTGAGTCTGAGTATGACGCACCATCATACAAATTTAAGAGTATACCAAAGCTACAAACCGTGATTGACGGTGGCTCTGTTGTTGTTGATTCGTTGTTGATTGTTACTCCCATTGTGGGATTCTGTAATTGTTCTATGTTTTGTTGTGCGTTACTTTGTGTCCATTCTAGTTTTGCAATCATCTTTATGGGGTAAAGAGAGAGAGAGAGCTGGTTGCTTTTCTTTGTTTGTCTTCCTGGTGTCTCGTGATTGTTGTGTGGCTTTTCCTCACGAAGCGACGGGTTTGTCTGCAGTTTGTGTTTGTGGTATTTCCTGATCTTACTCACTTACTCTTCTGGGGGTTATTACCAGGGATGCGAATGCGCAGGATGGTCTGTGGTTTTGTTGCTCACATGAACAGTCAGCTGTTCTCGCGTTGAGGCCCACACAAAAGTTGTCCGTTGGGATTCAATGTTTCTTTCTGTTCATTAAAAAAAAGCATCCGAACATTGAGAAAAATGGAGATCGTGTGCTCAATTTCTCACTTTCAGTCGAAGCAATTATCAACAGGATGCATATGCACGCTTAGGGATGTCAGTTACAACGCAAGGTGGTTCTGGACGACAATTCGTTACGGGCCTATGACGACTGCTTACCTGTGCTGGACGACAGGTAACGGGTTTGAGATGACAGATTTAGGGTTTTGGACGACAGTGGAGAGGGGCAACACACACAGACGTCGTAGAAAAAGATAATATAGTGTGTTTGGCTATTTTAAATAATTCCTGTCATATAAGTGTTTGTAAGTTTGACATTAGAAGTACAAACACCATAGATATTTGTAGTTAAATTGTAAAACTCTGGTCTGGAAAAAAAACTTCAGAAATGTGTAATTTGTGATTAATTACTTGCGTTCTCACATGAAATAAGCATAAATGGTCAGACAATAGATCTCACATGATTTTTCAGTCAATTGTAACATGTCCTTCTTAAAAGAAAACTGAAAACCTCAAAAATTTCATTTTTCTAATGTTACTGGTTAGAGACGACTGTGTAACAGGCAATAGACGACGTCAGTTTTTCTGTAACAGATGTGAGACGACATTTTCTTCCTTTCACGAACACTCGAGTAGATGAAAATACTGCTCTGAAGCCTATTCAACTCCTGAAGAAGTAGTTCAGCATTGTGCGACCTCCCTTTGAATGTGCATACCAAGTTAATCAGAAGAATTTAAAGGTTAATTCCATATATGGGATTGGTGGCATTTTAGTCTTCTGGTTCCAGAGAATATTTAAAAGGTGTTTTACCTTATTTGAGCATGGCGGCATCTTGGTCACAAGACCAAGAAGTTAGTGAGTATGATCAGGAAATACAACAATCATAAACTCTAGACCAACCCACTACATCATGAGGAAAAGCCACAGAACCTTTACAGTAACAAGATATCCGTAAGACAATAAAAGCAAAGCTTACAGTTCTCTCTTTCTCTTCAAGATGATTGCAAAACTAGGAAGGTCGCAAAATAATGCATACCAAAACAAAGACAAACACAGAACCTCCATAATGAGAAGTACATTAAACAATAGATCAACAACAAGAGAATCACCGCCTCAGAATGGACAGCAGCCTAAGCAACGGGGGTGGGGGCTTAAATGCATTTTAAGATCATTCGAGTAACTATCTTCCCTCCATCCTAAGGAGTCTCCATATGAAATTCGATTGACATTGTGGTTTCAAAGGAGATGTTTGAAAATGTTGACGAACAGACAGACGAATGGAGGCTGGAGTCATTTGTATACTATTAGCTCACCTTGGAGCCTTCAGCTTTGGTACGCTTAAAACGTTCTTTTATTCAACCATGTATGATATGTTACTTACACTTTGTCAGACCTGGAGCTTATTTAAGGCAATTGCGGGCAATACTTCCCACGTTAACATCTTTTTAATTGTTTGCATACAGTTTGCTTTATGTATGGACTGTCAATTTATGAAATAAAAAGGATATGTCACTACACTCAATTTTTCATAATCTCACATGGAAGTTTTCAGCATTTTTTCAAATTTTCTGAAAAAATCCAAGTCCTTAATATTAAGCTAATATATTTGTTATCTCCATCCAGGTTCCTTATTTTAATATTAATTATTGCTCATGACCTCAAGCTTTCTAGAAAATGTGAAAATGTATTTGTTTTCCCAAGCCATGTCAAGATACTGCATGATATATTTTGGTTATTCCCCCATAAAAGGATTTCGATTTTTAGAGTAAATTATATATAAAAAATCTGACATAAAAATCTTATTTATTGTTATCATTTCATGGACTATCATTTGACATTTAAGAAAAAAGAAAAAATGGGGTCACCAGACTAATTATATTGTGGGAGGGCGAAAGTTATACCCACCCCCACAAATTTCGAGGATAATTCAATCTAAAAATTTAAGGAGTGTAATTTTTGTCATTTATATAATTGAGCCGCGCCATGGGAAAATGTGTCTCCGGGGTAAATTTGGCCATTTTGAGATTTTGTGATTTTTAGACGGGTCATTATATGAAGAGTAAACTCGTTTTTGTTTGATCAAAATATTCAAATTACTAGAAAAGATATTGGAATTTTTAGTAATTTGTAAGATATATTTAATAAATCCATCACTGTCGTCTCCACCTGCTACGCTGTCGACAATAACCTGTAACAAAATATTTGCAGTCGTTACACATCTGTAACATGGAAAAATGACTGCAGTACATTCGTTTTGGTTTTAAAAACGCGTTCGTCTAAAGTAAGCTGATTTATAAGAAAGTTCTTTCTTGGTCTATGTGATGGACAATGCAATGTTTAATCACATGAAGTCATAAAATGTTCAAAGAAAACGAAAGTGAAAGTACTAAATATGGATATGAGGACATGTGTAGTAGTAAAATACAGTTTCAAGAATAATAATATATCATATACGTGTTAACTGGATACAGTTGCCATGCTCTACAGGATTGATTAAGTTTAGATAAGGGTCGTGGACAAATATGCAAAGACAAAATAAGATGCTTGCGGTTTATTGTGTCTTAAGTCTCCCGAAAACGATACACATTCAATAGCACAAACCTATATTTAGAAATATTTCGTCTGGAACCCGTAACGAACTGTCGTCCAGAACCAACTTGCGTTGTAACAGACATCCCTAAGCGTGATATGAAGACACCTTGATATTTTTTGCTTGACTTTCTTTGCTTCGTTTGTTTCTTTTTCTTTCTCTCCTTTAAATGTCACGTCTTCATAAAAACGCATGATTAATCCCAGCCTTCAGAAATGGAGACAATAGGAAATCCTTCGCTAAATTCCCAATTTTCCAGACAATTAATATTGATGATACTCGATTCTAAAATAACTAAACAGAACTTGAACCAACCTTGATCAGTCTGCATATTAAGCATTCCGATAATGACACTCTGGATTCTTGTGATGAAACAAAAACTTGGTTTGAAGATATTTCCAACATAAACCACAGTTTCAGTTTAAAGCGCCACCTATAATTTGAAGCAGACGACAGTTTCACATTTTGCAGCTTCTTCAAAAATAAAAAATAAGGGATGATATTTCATGAGAATCGTCTGCTGGCCTTATTTTTGTCGAAAACGAGGAAAGATGTCGCAAAAATTGTCGTCTGCTGCAGTCGTGTTTGGCGCTTTATTAATTAAGCGCGGAGAAATTGTAGAATTATTATTGTCATTTTAACTGAAAAAGCTTATCTAAAACTACAATATTTAACCATTTTCATTTTGGATATACCCGTCAACAGGTACTTTGGGAGCGTAGTGAATCAGTGGTAGAGTGCTTGACTCGAGACAGAAGGGCCGCGGGCTCGAGCCTCACCGGCGTCACTGAATTATGGTCCTTGAGCAAGACACATTTATTTTAACTGGTTCAACCCAGGAAGACCTGTCCCTGTTTAACTGAAAGATTGTTGATGGGACGGTAAGAATCAAATCAAACAAACAACAGGTACTTTGGCAAACAGGGAAAACCCAGATAAAATACCGCCATATATTGCATTTCCTTAGGACCTGAGTAGAAATGGGGGGCACTCTGGGTAGCCTGCACTGTTTAATATGATAAAACAATCTACAGGAGCAGAAATACAAACTTTTTTATAGATATTTTGACTGGCACCCCCTAAATTACAAAAAGGACAGTTCCATATTTGTATCAATATGCATATAATAATCCATCAGTATAGAACAAGATTACAACCGTCATGTACAGAAAAACCAGCGTAAAACGGCCACTCAAAATAGACAAAACAAAGGTCGTAATGACAACTGGTACATGTAGCTGAGTGGAGGTCGAAAGTATTAAACAATGCACCCCTTGGATCAACCTGCAATACTTTTGACCTGCATTAAGCGATAATTGGTCTTGACAACCAATTTTCGGTCTTTTTGGGAGTGGCTGTTGTACACAGGTTTACCTATAGTTGTACATATTCAATATAGTGGTCGATTTGGAAGTGAATTGTATGCACAATATGGCATGTCAGGTCCTTCTGGACTAACTTGAGTTAAGTACTTCTCACAACTTCTACAGATAACCAGAAGTCAGCAAGGAACGTAGACAGAATTAAGTTTAATTAAACTGTGATGTAAATGTAGGCCTGGAATATGTAGCTCTGTATGAGCGAATTTTCTGCCAAATTAGTTAATCCAAGATTTAATCAAGAATTATAAGAATTAGCGAGCAACAGACGTACATGTATCGTAAATGATTGAAAAACGACCAGCATCGATTCTTGATATACTGACGGGCAAAGAAACGCTACATCTAAAATTTGCGATAAATTACTAAGAAGGAAAAAAAAGTGACAGCAGTTAAAATATTTACATGTATATTAGCCAACATACTTGGTAAACAAAATCGACAATTAAAATAACCCCGAGGCTTGACTTAAGATTCTGGTCATGGTAAGCTTGTGCAGCTCGTGAGCCACATACAATACATGACAAAAATTTTACTGTAGCGTTTCTTTTGCCCGTCAGTATAGTTTCCATAGCATATTCATATATACTTAAGGAATGAAGAAACGCAACAGACAAAAATATAATTTTGCGTGTTTAAATGACGGTTTGGTAAAAACTCTTTTGAAAATTTCATTATGATTATTTATAGCATGTGATGTAATACCAAAACGTCATTTGAACGCTACATTTTACGCTACAAGATGAAAACATATGAAATCGTAAAATGTGACGTTACCGTCAGAATAAAGATCAAGAAACCCCGTCTTTTCCATGTTTTGTTATTTGACGTCGACTTGACAATGTGCAAATTAAAAAAACGTCAAATCATATTCGTAATGCAGTCAAATACTGCACCAAAACACGCTACTTGAATGGCAAGATACACAATGGTAGTGAATAAACGATAAACGTCACTTAGAGCCGTCAGGTTTGGGTCGCTGGTGAATATATGGGATAAGATAAACCTAGGGGCATCAGAACATGCTTTCTTGGGAAAAACTGACTTCTCAGATACCGTAGAAATACGCTGGTAAGGTGTTTATATTGACGTTAGCCAAACAAAACGTGGCATAATGCAAGAGAAAACATCTGATTTCATGTCGAGAGTGAACACCAAACTTGTTAACTGTAGCCTAAACTTTGTCACTGGACCATTTTATCATTAGAAAAACACATAAACATCATGGAAACCATTAAAACGTAGGATATCGAATTTTGACGTCAGAATTGAGTTTTTTTTTTGACGTCTGAAGATCTCAAGTCATAATTCTTGAACAAAACGCCCTTGTAATGAATAAATCTCAAGCAGAAAAGAAAGTTTACGCGTTTCACGCAGTATTCAGAGTTGACGTTAATGACGTTGAGCCGTTTCAGAATCCTACAGAAACATCGCCATTTGATCATTTCCTTGATCTGCGATATATGCCAAGACTTTTTAAAACAATAAACCGATGATTGATTCAAACTTTGCTTTTATTGACCCTGTTTCAGCAGTTCACTACCGGGGGTCAGGCTGGTTACGCGCATACCAAAATGATTACGTATTCGATAAGTACGTTGAACCTGCTGTAATTTGACGGACACATATTGCTCCTATCGATAAATATCATTTGCACTAGAAACTTGCATCATATTGTATGCTTACAATGACTCGAAGTGTTTGTTGCGTTTCTTTATTCCTTAAGTATATGATCCATGCAGCACTTGAGATTTTGGTACTTATCGCATTGTCGAGCAATGAAGGCACAGGCGAGTCTGCGCATGCTCGATGGCACAACGTGCGGATGTAGTCTGTTGATAAAGATTCAGACCAAACTCTAGACCTTGAGTCCGACTGGATACGTCAACAGTGGTGTCTACCGGACAAGGACCAAAATTTAATCTTTGCCATTTCATAATTTACACAGTACTTCACACTGTTGGCCAAACCAAAGGATTCTGGACCTGTGGAAGATCTGGCTGTGCAAAATTGTGGAACGCCACGAAACAAACCGACAACCACGTGTCACCGCAGAAGCGCCTGTCTAAACAAATTGCCAAATAAGAAAATTAATGTTTATTTTTATAAAAAAGAAATATATATATATATAAAACAAGATTTAGTCCGATTTCACAATTTTTTAAACATAATTTTCTATTCCTCTACCGGTTTCACTGTTATACAGATCATATATATATATATATATATATATATATATATATATATATATATATATATATATATATATATATATATATATATATATATATATATATATATATATATATATATATATATATATATATATATATATATATATAGGATATTGACTATATTTACCTATTATTTCAATCATCAAATTATTATCCGTGCAAACAACAGTTGTCCTCATGAATGAAATTCCTGCACACGCTAATACACATTACACACGTAAATCTCGTGCTCCTATGTTGTCGCTCCAGGCAAGACACTACACAGGTATTTACTTATCAACCTTATGAACTTATTCTTGGCTCGCGGCTTGACAACCTAGGCAAACAGTTTGAACCACGATCAGGACCGACATCTTGTCGATCCTGATCTGGATGCAAACAGGTTTGACAAACAATTTTGACTGGTCAGCGACAGTATGGACGCTGATCAAACCGTGCTGATAGTCTTGCCCGCGGTGACTTTTGTCGTCTGCAAATAACCAAAGCAAACAGTTTGGACCCGGTCAGGACCGACAGGGTGTGGATCTTGACCTGGATCCAAACAGTCTGACACTGGTGTGAATAACAAATGAGTTGACTGTATGGACAGATAGTTTTTTTTCTTGTTTTTTTCTTTCTTTATGAAAGCTAAAGTGTGTTTTGTTCATAAGATAAGTTGGATTACATACCATATAGTTACATGTAGTACATTTAGTCGAGCATCAGGTAAATTGGTGGCTGGTGCATGGGGTGCGGTTGGATCATCGATCCCCCACATACCATGCACCGGACAAAAATTGACCTATATACAAGGTATATAGCTCTCTAAGAAGCAAACTATTTAAATTTTGAAATTGCTATTATCTAAACAAAAAAAAAACAATCAACAAAAATACTTCACTCTCGATCTATTTATTCATGTTATGTTTATGTTCACGGCCAAGCCCGTGTCACTATGTAAATGTTTATATGATGTAATGACGATGAGCTTGTATGCTTAAGTCTAAAATAAAATTTCTGTTCTGTTCTGTTCTGTTCTATAAAACTTGAGTTCATAGTCAAACTCAAAATAAAGCGCAATGATTGGTTGCTTGCGGACAAGTGTCCGCAAGCAACCAATTACTGCAATTTATTGTGAGTTTGAGACTGTACTCAAGTTTTATAACCTCGAGGCCAGTTGTCTGTGGCAAAAAATCTGTCTTTCACGCCAAATTATTTTTACAGCTCTGGCTTCGATCACATGAATCGTCTCACTTATGTGAGATGAATGTGCTCGGATTCCGCAGCACATTCGTAACACGTGCGACGAATGTGATCTATGACGAATGTGGCCTTAAAGAGCATTCACGCTGTCTCTCTCACTATGACCAATTGATGTGACTTTTAAAAACGTCCAAATACCAACAAACAAATCCAACCAGCATACAGTTTCGACCATCATTCAACTGGCCCTTTCTTTGCTTACTGAGAATTTGCTTTTCTATTAAGTGTCCCATAAATATGTTAAAACATTTAATAAGTGTGTAAGATGGTTTCCTTTGATTGCATTTATCGTATTGTTCCAAAAAGCATGATCTTCTTTTATTTCAACACAAATACGTATTTGTTTGAGTGGAAGAAGAATTATTTGAATAAAATAGTGTTTAAACCAAGAAGAATTTTTTGAATAAAATATTGTTTAAACCAAGAAGAATTATTTGAATAAAATATTGTTTAAACCAAGAGGAATTATTTGAATAAAATAATGTTTAAACCAAGAAGAATTATTTGTGTTGGAATAAATTACCTTTGGAATATTTATTGAAATAAATATATATATATAATTAAGTTTGCTTTAGTGTACACTTTTACGAGTGTATATACAAAAATTCCCCCTTGTACAAATGTATGCAGGACGAGTTTCCCCATACAATAGGGAATATTTGTATATTCACGAGTTTTTTGTACAATAAAATACTTGTATCATGACCAATAAAACAACCACCTTTTAATTTATTCATTAGATATTCAAGTCATTATAAGCTCCACCATTGACAGGGTCTTGTGGACATTATTGAGCAGCATAGATCAAAGGAAAGGCGACTAAGTAATGCTGCAATAATTATTATATTTATTTAAATTAAAGCTATCTTCTGGAGACTCAGGTTTATATTGTATTATTGATATTACTTATATAGCGGTTGTAATAAATACGACAAACTACATCGCATAATCTGGTCAAAATGGCTAGTATGAGGAAAACTCTCTTTGTTCAAAAAATATTGTTTCCTTAATTTTCCATTATCTTTCATGTCTGAGTCAGTTATTGTACAACAATCTTTGATTGCCAATTACTGCTGTTACAGATTTTAAAACAAAGGCTGTTTTCTGGGAAACAAACTATGTTGCTGTGTTAAAGCAGTTGGTTAACAGCTAGATTGGCATAATTCAGCCCACATCAATGCCTGCCAACTAGACTGACATAAATCGAACGGTTATTGACTTTCAGTACAGTAGGTATGAAATATGCCTCGTCGAGAGAAAATCTTTTTGTTTCATGTGAATAACAAAGGTGCTGAGCACATTTGTTATTCGCTCTCTGAAAAATATAATGGCTTAACTTGCTTTATTCAAAATTAAAATTTACAAGCTAGTCTATGTAACTGAGGACGCCGGATTGAGCCTTAGCAGCCGCTTACCCCGAAGACAGCTTTTCTTGCTTCGCTGACCGATTGAGCAAGCCTATACAAAAATGATACCAATCAGAGAGCAAGCGGTAAAAAAACCTCATCAAGTGAATATGACCAGGACATACCACAACCACACCTCACAGAGCTGTCTTAGGCCTAAGCAGGAGAGGCTCAAGAACACACACGCATAACGAACGAGTCATACAAAAAGCAAAGCCCGCACTCTCAGTTTTAATACTGCAAAACTAGAGAGGACACAAATAAAAGCACCACACATCGAAACCAGACTACCCCCTCACAGTTGAAACAAAACCAGAACCTCGAAACGGTACGTAACGGTCAGCACAGCCTCTGTTTTACAATGAACACTGCTGTTTGTTGTACCCTATTTCATCTTGACATTGGAGCCAACTTGCATAAAATACTTCTGATGTGGATCAGTATAATTTAAAACATCTGATCATAAAATTCTTTTATGCATATATGACCTTCAAATTATAGTCCTTTCCAGCTCCCTTGCTGGAAATCTAGTTTATGTGCACCCATTCATAGATACCTTGACTGATCTTACATAATGATTGTGGGAGGCGTAATAAATTATAAGCATCTTAACCCTAAATCGTAATTTTTCGAAAATAATGGGGATCCTGATCAGCTGGCTTCTTCAGAAGCCAGCTGATAAGGACCCACACTGTTTTCATTCAGAGTGTGAGCCTATGGTTATAAATTGAAGTAAAAAAAACTAAAGTGACTGGAAATTAGATATGATTCGGCATTTAGATATATTCAGCAGTACAATGGACAACAGGCATAGGAATGATTAGACAAAACAAACGTCTAAGACTGTCAGATGTGCAGATTCAAAGGCACTAATGGTATGAATAGACTACAAAATTTGACATTTTGCAAGCAGTAATTGTGCATTGCGTATGTTAGTAAACCGCCGTGTCAGCTAAACATTTTTTGTGTCTCGACAAAAGCCGAATCTATGGCGAAGATTTGGTCAGTAAAGTATATTTAAAGTAATGAAGAAGGCAAAGATCAGGAATCGATACAATTAAAAGTTACATCTGACACAGGACACAGTAAGGGAAAGTGAGAAAAACACAAGAAAACACCACACACAAAAGAGCCAAGAGGTCAGCCCTTTCTCGACAAATCACCACAAGGTTGCAAGAAACAGACGTCACCGTATGGCAAAGACAAAAACAAATAACAAAATAGATCCAAAAAAGAAACACCGCCCTGGAACGATCAGCAAGAAAAACACTGGAGGGCCCAAACTAGTTTCACGGTACCAGTCTCATCCCCAATTCCGATGGGAACAAGACACATAGATGTTTGGTTTGCATGAAAGATCCCTAACTTATCCATGAATCATCTCCCAGTACATATTATGATCGCGGCTGCTACCCGTTCTAATGCCATGCTTCTTTGAACAATAACAGACTCCCAAAATGGGAGTAACAATAAACAACAAGTCAAGATCAACAAAAGCATCACAAAACTACAATAGCTGAAAATAAACAAAATGCACTGAAAGTGTTAACTCATTTATACATGGAAACGCTCTAACTATTTGACAGAGCATTCGCACGAACAGATATAAATCTTATCATGAGTTGTCGAATGATTTCTAGAATACCCCTTTAGACTGATAGCTTCCACTGGCAGAATTTAATTATGATTACTATCAAATGTGTGATTTAGCTTGACAGACTGACATAACATTATGTCTAAAATATTTACCTGTAAGTGAAGAATTTTGTCGTCTGCAAACCGTTTATCCCCATATCAGGCCCCCAGTTAAGAATGTGTAACTGAAAATTATTTTCTTATTTCTCAACCAAAACATATGTTGTTGGTAATCAAAAGAACCGTCTCAATGAGACGTTCTTTTTGAGAACCAAAATCATGTGTTAAAACTGATGGATAAGAAAATAATCGCAGTTTCGACCTGATTTTATTTGCTTAACTGGCCCTATGGTCCCCTGTCAGTGCTGCTGACAAAACGTGCAGTAGGATCTAGATCTAAACTGTTTTAAGCTCTGAAGCATTCCTGAAAGGATATTTTGAAAAAAGTTTATAATGAAAAAATCAGCAGACGACCAAGAAGCAAAAAAAATATGCCAAACTCCCCAGCTTGTAAAGAGTTTAGAAGCCGCGGCTTACCAGACAGAACAAGTTTCACTCTTGTGCTTTCGGAAAAGCATGTCACGTACAAACATAAATTATAAATATGCAACAATGTACAGAAACTCTTAACCTGGAATAATAATAATAAAACAAAACAGCTGACGCAAATTTCTTCCCTAAAATTCCATAAAACTATATATATAATTTAAATGCAAAATCAAGGGTGGATCAAGAAATTTTCGTCAGTGGGGTCCAAACCCACCAGCAATCTGACTACGTTTTTGTGTTTTAAGGGGTCCTTAACAGATTTATTATGAAACCCCCTCTGGATCCGCCAATGAACGATATGTTAAGGTCTTCAGTACTCAACACATCACATGAAGGGTAAAGTGATCTTGACAAACTTTATTTAGACGTA
This sequence comes from Loripinus fragilis, assembly GCA_964019695.1. Taxonomy (NCBI): domain Eukaryota; kingdom Metazoa; phylum Mollusca; class Bivalvia; order Lucinida; family Lucinidae; genus Loripinus; species Loripinus fragilis. The sequence continues at coordinate 86,932,245 of OZ026517.1, forward strand.
CACATATTTGCCTGAGCTTTCGATCCTAAAGGTACCTTTTCTCGTGCTGTTTTCTATATTGCCTCCTAAGAAGAATTGTTTTTGCATGATATTTGTTGAGATATAAACATAGCGAAATTGGCTCGCCTTTGTGTCTGAAACTAGCTTTGTTTTTTAAACTGTTTGATGATATCAGGCTCGGAAACAGCTGGCGTTAGATGCCAAAGAAAAACGAGATGTCAAAAGGAATATGCGGAATCCTTGCAATGGCCGATGAAGAATGTAAGACATCTGTTTTGTGAAGTTACTCTTAGATTGTTTTATATATTAAATGGACTTTCCAATCCGTATCAATTAGAAATGTTCATTTGAGTTTTAAGGTTGTTTGGTGGTACATTGTATTTTTCATTGTTATTCATTTTTTTTTTAAAGAACGCTCCGAAAGCAAACAGTGCGCACCTTGATCAGACGCCACTTTCTGTGGCGTCTGATCTGGGTCTGCACTGTTTTTGTATCTTATGTCCCGTGGAAAGGACGCTAGGCTTACATGCAGTGAAATTGAAGTGAACTGAACACCTTCCATGTACAGATCCTAAAAATACACATACACATAAACAGGAATGTTTTCTTTTTAAGTAAATAGTTCAGCAACTTACTGCTGTTGCATTTATACAGGTAAATTGAGAGTTCTCTCTCTTGAACGTTTTCTTTCAAAATTATTATTATATGGAAATGGATAGCTTAGCTAGCATCGTCGAGTCTATAGAACAAGTAGATATGACCAGGGACTGTCTATACCTACACTATCTGAAATAGAGAGTCCTTGATATGACCAAGAACTAACACGAACGCAGACATTTACAACGATTCTAATTTAAAATCATGCGAGGTGTCTAAGACGTAGCAATCGAAAGGCAAACCGTGCTAATCCTAGCCAGAGCGCTCATTGAGGATTAGCAAAACATAACTACATGTATTCTCATGTAATGTTTCAAAAGTAGCTGCATAACATTTTAGTAGTTGAACGTGCAAGTCACATACTGTCAAAAGGGATGGAACCACGCAGTATGATCAGTGTGTTTTTTATTTGGTGTGATGATCACGCTACATAAGTATGGGCCAGTGTACGTATTTCAGTAGTGATCGCATCAGCGAGCAGGTGAAGGCTCAGGCGAGTCTTTGCATATGCACAGACTCGCCAGAGCTTTCGCTGCTCGTATAAACACAGTATGGATGTCAATGAAGGCTCAGACCATAGTTCAGACGCCTAGCTTACTTGAATACAACATGGGAGTTCATTAGACGCATTTGCAAATATGCGACAAGAACCGAAATTACGTGTGCTTGGACATATATTTTTCTTGATTCTGACTATTGTCTCTGTACAGCCAATCAGGCCCCGCGGTTATAAAACTTTTTCATGCTCAACTCAACTGAACTGCTCATAAAAACTAAAATACCGACAAATAAAGAAGTAAATTTCTTAAAGTTTCTCAGATGTTGTATTTATCATGCTGATAAGTGTTAAAATGCCAACAATTTTTGTTATTTTATCATTTATGAGCATTATTAATTTCGTGTTCAGCAGAGATGAGTATGGAATAGTTTTATATTCTTTGGGCCAGGTTGCTTAAGCTTGGGCGCAAACTGTGTCTAGAGACCTGGCTTAACTCTTAGCGCTTATTTCCAATCCTCTAACCGTTCTATTACAAAATTGGGCTACACTAGATGAAAGATGTGGATTTTATGCCAATAATATTTATACAGTTTCTACGTTTTGGCGGAGATTCAAAAACTGATATACACTAATTGGTCAGCATGAATATTCAATATCTATATAAACAGGAACTAATGTTTCACTTCCTCTAACATAAGATACATTTTATGAAGGCTATGAGCAGAGGCGTATGATACTACTGTAGTATCATACGCCTCTGCTATGAGCTATTGCATGTAGGCATGCCCTTCTCGGTTTATTGTGATAATTAGAAAGCATCTGTAAAAATGGACCAGTTCCTATGAATTCGGTACTTACCGCATATGTGTAAAGTCATCATTGAAACATACATGCGTAGTTAATTAGAGGGACTAGAGGCCTGCAGTTTGGTCCGAGCCTCATCTTCGTCCCCACATTAAGTGTGCTAGCAGCGAAATGTCGTCTGAGCTTCGCTGGGCACCAGTATGAGAAAAGTAGCACTCTCAATCAAATCCTGAAAGGACTGCGGCGTTTCAATGTCCTGATGCGCGTGGAAATGGTATACAAAGATTGAAATGTATTTAAGACTTCCTAAAGAGAATTTATTGCTTATTAAAAGATTTTTTACAGCTTTGAGAAAAAACATATTTGTGCCCAGCACATGAGATTTTGTAACCTTTTTAAGCCTGGCCATGCATGATTACAGGCATTCACACAGACAGACAGACAGACAGACAGACAAAACTATAATTTCATTTGGCCATTTACTTGTCATATAAGTAACATTTTAACACAAGCATTTAGTTGATGTATTAATGTATTTTATGCTTTACATTATTGCAACATCAGGTTTGTCGATTTGGGAAAATATATGAGCCGTGACATGAGATTTCCAACAATGTGGTATGTGCGACCAGCATAGCTTTAGATCAGCCTGCGCATACGAGCAGTCTGATCAGAGGCTTTGCTAATCGCTTGAATATTCTATGAATAATAAGCTACTAACTGAACATCATTCGGAGCTCCTAAGCTTAAAAGGAGGATGCACAGGCTCGTCTTTGTCTACACTTGTCAAAATGCCACATTGTTGAAAATCTAATGTCGCGGCTCATATGGAGTAATGCAGTACCAAAGAGTGGCGTTCCCGACATAACATATTCCCCAACAGCATTCCGCTATAATTACTAAACAAAGAATTGACATTTAGCTATTGAACTAAAACAATGAAAATCTGGCAAACTCATTGGCTACCTGTATTTTTGGGTTGCTTTGAAAGAATGATAAGTTCTCGCGAACTGATCGAAGAAATTGAATGTACTGACGAAACCAAACAAAACCAAAAACTCACAAAACTATCATATCTAGTTTAACATATGGCCCCGAGGTTATGAAACTTTTTTTCATTCTCAACTCAACAGAGTATGAAATTAATCCTGCTCATGGATGTTGAAATGTCAACAATTGTTGATATTTGTTGGCATTTTAACATTTATTATCCTAAATACAACACCTGAGTGTTTTAAGCAGGAAATAACTTCGCTTTTCAGAGTTAAAATTTGAAATTTTGTGCTCAGATGAGTTAAGCATGAAAAAAGTTATAACGTTGGACCAGGTTCAGCTTGGCCACGAGACCAGCGTTGTTTATGTTTTATTTTCAGTTATCAATAGTTTGAGCCAATAGGACTCACATGTAGCCTGTAATAATAAATAATCAAAACCTTTTCTTTTTTATCATTCAAAAAATATGCTGTGAGTACTTTGCTCTTTACATGCTAGTCAATTTTTCATGCTTTACTTGTGGAATTTGGTAACAGCTAAACTGCCGCTGATTTTGCTACAAACTTCATCTACTTTACGTCTGGAGAATAACACAACTATAACAGGTAGCGAGAGCATACTGAGTGGACCAGTGATCGACACTTTCCGGGTCTTGGCTTTAGATATAATTCCACAAACCGTTTATGACAGTGACGTATAAGGTAAATCCCAAAACCGTTATAACTTTCAATAACTGTAAGATCTACTGCTAACTTAATTTTGTTCATTTGTTCAATTTTGCAAATGGTATACAGCTTCACTTGCTCAAACGCGTGACAAATTTAGCAAACTTGCATATTTTTGATCGGTCACTGGTCCCATTATGCTACTTTAACACTTATCATTGGAGAAATGTTGGAGAGTAAGTGTAAGTTTACACCAAAAGGGAGTTTTTTACACCAAAGGGTGTTAATGTACACTTATTTTTAAAGTGCACATTCACTGCTAAAATAATTTAGTCAGAGCTTTCATCTGCTTCCATACATTGTGCATGCAAGCAGCGAAGGCTCAGACGAGACTGCGCAAATGTTCAGTCTCGTCCGAGCCTTTGCTGCTCGCCTGTACGATAATTACTAAAATCTCGTGTGCTGTCTGATACTCAGAGATCTGATATGCATTATTCTCAGTGGGTTTAGCACGTTCTTGAAAGATTTGAGCAATTATTGTTGGTAATGATTGTGCGTATTTAGCATACTTATGGCACTAATTGTATCTTGATACAAAAAGCATGTGCATGAGGTATTTAGTAGGAACAGCTGTGGCGTCACTGAGCTATCTTATTATTTTTTTCTAAACACAATGCTCTAGGATTGCTAACTGGAGTCTCCTGCACCGAGCGCCATTAAAGCTGCCTACTTTAATGCACTTCCTACATGTAGCGGTGACTTAATTTATTTTTTTTTGCAAACAGTTTGGAACCAGAGCGGGACCAACACAACGCCGGTCCTGATCTGGATCCAAATCGTTTGACACGATGCTTGTGTTCCAGGAAGATTTTTTTAAAAGTAAGTTTTGATAAAAGCCAGGAGTCAGCACACGACGACAAAAGCATGAATAATTACACAACATGCAAAGAGTTTATATTGAATATAGTTACTTTACCATAACGCCTTTTGACGCCTTTGAAATACTTTATATTTGAAATATTATGGAAAATGGTATATTTGCTCCTATATTATGGATGTAGCATTTGCTCCTTAATGCATCAATTTTCATAATATGTTCAAAAGTATTTTAAAACTTTACTTAAATTTTCTTTCTTTTCTTTTTTCAATGTTATCTTAAAATAGAAATAGACAATTTAGTAAAGAGTTTTAAAATTACTTTATTTCAGAATCTGACGTCAAGCATTTTTTATGAAGGGTTTTATATTTTTGGGTAAATAATGGTAGAGAGCATTATGGGCCATGCAAATGTATTATGAACTTTTACCAGTGGTTAAGATGTCGCCGTATTTTTTTTTTTTTTTTTTTTTTTTTTTTTTTTTTTTAATTCTGGTGCTCATTTGTTCATTGGATTATCATTGTTTAGTGATTGGCGCTGCTAGCATATAGACAAAATATCTATGAAGATGAAGTATCAGACCAAAATTTAGTTCTCCAACCCCGCTTGATCGGGTTTGTGGCAGATTGCATGGACCACTATTTACGATCACTTGCTCTCGATGTTGTCGCCCCCTTCATTTTCCAGAAACAACGAGGATAGAAAATTGGTCCTAGCATATGGCCAAGCTTGATTACCTCTCCCACTTCCCCTGTTTTTAAATACCCTATGAAAATAAAATAATTTGGTCTAAACAAAACTAGGAAACTATAACGACAACTGCATACATACACCGTGATAAATTAATGTTTGCATCTTCATTTTGCGGACGGTCTTCTGAAAGCCTCTTTTTTCAGACCTTCGAGCCTTATAATTTTGAATAAAGTTAAAACCCCTGGGTGATCCCAAGAATCTAATATAAACGTTCCTTATCGCTTAAAGCCAATCAATTCAAACGGCTGGTGGATGATCCCACCTGTTAGGCAGAATATATAATAGGAAACAGATTTTACGGCGTGATCTCACCTTCGAATATGAATCGTGATCCTACACACTAGACTTATTTTGGGGATTCCATAAGTAATATTACTAGACAGTTCTTCCATCCTTAAAAGGTTAGTGATTCTACTTTAAATTTGATAAGGTAATTAAAAATCCTGGATTAAGTATTACTGAGGAATCCAAAGAGAAAATTTATGACTGAAATGTATTGTTACTATAAAGTTCTGTGGCTCTTCCTCACGGTGCCATGGGTTGGTCTGCAGTGTGTGATTGTGGTATTTCCCGATCATATTCACTAATTTTTTTTATGATATAACCTACATGAGCAAGTGATTCCAACAAGACAAGTATGTGAGCAACAAGAGAGAAATTTAGATAACCCTTAAAGCGCCGATCACGACTGCAGCGGACGACAAATTTTGCAACATTTTTTCTAATTTTTGAAAGAAATAAGGAATTATATATCATGAGAATCGTCTGCCAGCAGACGATTCTCATGAAATTTCATGCCTTATTTGTTATTTTCCAAAAGGCGGTAAAATTTAAAATTGTTGTCAGCTGCAAATCATAGGTGACGCTATATGGGTTAGATTAAGGGGGTGATCCCAACATGATAAAAAGCCTAATCTGACCCTATCAAGTTAGTTTTTAGGATACCAACTGGCAAGTCAGATCGCCACTTAATAAAACCATGCGATTATAGGCTAAAGCTGCCAAACCATAAGATCAATTTGGGGATGTGGAGGGTAAATTCATTTGAAAACTAATGAAATGGTATTAAACACGCTTGATTGGTGTGTAATCAAACGTTCTACATTCTGAAATAGGGATCTCCAGCCCCTTGACCAAAAGTAATTAAATTTGACAGATTCAGGAAATTGTTATTGAATCTACTTTCTAAATCGTATTATATATTAGAGATAATAAGGACTACAGTTTGGAACGAATTCCAATATCCCCATTTTGTTTTTTGTAGTATTATCTACAAAAACAATACAAATCAAGTAGTTTATTTTGTGTCAATAGGTCTACAATTTTGCTTGTATTGAACATGTATTAGAGATAATAAGGACTACATTTTGGTAGGAATTCCAATATCCCCATTTTGAACTTTCGGAGTCTTGTCAATACCATTTGCTGTTATTTCAATGTCGATGTCTTGAACACGTTTTCTTCTGTTTCTGAAATACAAATGGCAAATATTTCAAAATTAACAATAAGTGAGTCAGAAAATCAGTGTTCATATAATATTGTTTCAACTTTTAACCCCTTTGTAGGCTGGAAACCATCCACTAAACTGGTATTATTGCAAACAAAGAAAACACATATGAAATGCCATAGAGAGCGGCATTTCATAAGGATCTGCACTGTTTGCTAAGAAAGGAAAAAAACAATAGTTCTTTGGAAATTATAAACTTTGGCCCGTCAGTATATACAATTGGCCAGGCTTACTTTTATGAAAAGTTCATTGGTCTACAAAAGGTTAAATAAGGAGGAATTTAGCAAATGGTTTTTATCTACAAGCATTTTCACAGCTTGATAAAGACAAATTTTCAGCGTAAAATTGTAAATATATTCTTACCAATAGCTTCCAGCATATGTTTGGGTGCTCAAAAGAACCGTCTCATTGAGACAGTTCTTTTGAGTACCACCAATATGTGTTTTGGTTGAGAAATAAAAAAAATAGTTTTCTGTCGCGCACTCTTAACTAAAGGCCTGTATCTTTTTGATTTTCATAGTCGCCCATTTAAAAGTATCAAGCTTCCACTTTCTATCTTATTGCCATCATCAAGTGGATGGCAATTTCGAAATCTGAAAGGTGGTAGCACCGGCTTAGTGGTGTAGCATGAGATAGCCCATCCTATGAAAAGTACCATAAGTTTATATATTGTCTCACGGTGTCACAACACTAAAATGAAATACCCAACTCACCGCCATGGCGATGAGTTGGGTGTGTCATTTAATAGATCTCTTGAGTTTTCGAATGTCTTCTGTACTTTTAACCAGAAGACAGCAACACACTTAAGTTAAGTGCTGAAAGATTGCAAACTTTTTTGAAAAGCTTATACTTATTAATGATAAAATATTTGGTTCGCAGGGCAGCTCCTACCAAGTACAGGTCAAAAGGTTTACAACCTATCAATGGAAGTATAAGGTCAGGGACATTTTGATCCAATACTTTAACAACAGCAGAATTAAGACAAATATTTGGCCAGTTAAACTATATCCAAGTCCTCTGTCGGCCAATGCTACTGTTAGTTCTTAGGCAGTAGGCCCGTTGTTGATTTTTATTGTTTGATGTTGAACTTGAATCATTTTCTCTACATGTTGTTAGTGCGGGCAGTGAAGAAAGTGGCAAATGAGTGCGGACATGCTGGCTATTCTGAAACTTAGGTGGTCACTAAGAGTTAAATAGCACTCATGAGTTATAAGAACTGAAGCAAAATATTAAAAGAAAAGTAAGATACATACCCTCTGAAATGAATGGCTTCTTCCACGGTATCTGGTAACTTCTGATTTAATGTTTCTGGTAAAAATAAACACAGCAAACCTGCCATCACTGAAGTGATACCGAATATGGCTAAAGGTAGAGCTTTCCCGAAGTTGCCACCTATCAGCTCACCCTAAAACGACAAAAGACACAAACAAGACCAAACAAGGACGCAACAGAGAACTATAACATAGAGAAATAATGCATTATTGCCATCCTCAATTACATTATTGCTTTTGTATTGATTTTTGATTTATTTGAAAAGTCTAGAAGAAATAAAACTCAAATCTTGCCTAGTATTGTGTCACCTTTTTTGCAACAAGCTCAATGCATTCAATAATAAAGGAGGACGAAGGTGAGATTCTATTTTTATATGACATTAAAAGTTAAAAGTAACCTTGGAATCACGTCTTGGACGTTGAAAGTTCAAGATTTGTTATATATACGCACGTTTTTAATGACCATACACAGCCAGCATCCAATGTGGGGTCAATATAGGACCAACAGCAAACCGCCACTCCGATGGCGTTTTGCTGGCGGTCCGACGGTGGCCCCATTTTACGTGCTAACTGGGTATTTTAAAACAGAACGTTACTAAATAAGCAACTCACTCGTAGTTTATCATCTTATATCATTTTCAGACATCACATAGCATTTATATAGAATAGGAAATTCATATTCAAGTTGTTTAGTGTTTGTTTTTGAAAGTAAACATCTCTTGCATACCATTTTGGCTACATATGGAGCTGCCATTCCACCAAATCTCGCCACACAGGAACTCGCTCCCATTCCAGCATTACGGAGGACGGTAGGGTAAAGCTCTGCTGAGAAAACATAGATGACACCGAACGCACCGGCAGGTCCAAGCTTACCAATGAGTGCTAGAGCGATAGTAAGAGGCTGCAAAGCTGTCAAAATGGAATGCTTACTAGTTATTGGCATAGATTAACAAGCAACATAAAGGGCGTAAATTTGTATTTTATCATTTCATTAACTCTCATGAACAGACTATTAAAACGAAATTAATCCTGCTTTTTCAATCTTTTTAGGTTCTCTCAATTTAAGAAAATCTGCTTAGAGAATTCAACAGGTACCTTTGTATAATGTGGAGCTAGTAGAACTCCTAAAGCAATAATATACAGTTCAGTTGATGTTTTTTTATAGTTTTGTCATTTTGGAACGTTTGGTGTTGACAGAAGTCAGACAATCGGTTACGCCTGTGCTAGGAGCATGAGTTGTTGAGTTTTCATACCATTCTTCAACAACCTCAGTTTAATAGAGTCAGGTGGCTTCTCAATGTTAGGCTAAATATGTGTTATAAATTTAGCTCTAAAGGGATACAACTGCAGAAAAATTACGAAATTTTAAACAGCATGTTTGTTATGGCTAACTAATCGAAATATGTGAGAGAGAGACTAATTTGCTTAGAGTACATGGTATCTTTTTCTGTGATGTGATGCGTTTCTAAATGCTCAGCAATAATAGAAATGACACTGTTCTGTATCAATGGAGACTCAGATCGGTCAGCCCTGTACAGATGCCCAGGCTGATATGTATCTTAGTGTTTGGTTTGTTTTCATTGTTTATTGTGTTGTGTCCCAAATGGGTCTCGTCGCGACAAAACCTGTCTTCTGGGTTTCTGATAATGTGAGATGTTCAGCATTTTGTGGCTCTACACTGCTCACCTACAGAAACAAGCTAGAAAATTGAAGGTTTGCTCAGAGCAAGCATAGATATGATTCTTCCCAATAAGCGGATAACAAAGGCCCTGATCAGACTGCGCGCAAGCGCAGGCTGGTCTGCGCATTTGTTGTTCGCAATCCGCCCCCCAAGTCAGGTTTTCTCGCGACGTGACCCTAAGAATACATACCTTCTCCACCATATAGGACTGTGAAAATCGTTCCAATACAGGCTGAACCACCTAATACCATGTACAGAAAATGTAACCATTTTCGTCCCATCCTGTCTAAAAAGGTTATGGAGAAAGCTTTTGCTGGAAATTCCACGACAGCTAGAAGAAAGAAGTTGAGGTAGAAATCTCCGCCGAGATTGCCAGCATACATCGTCACACCATAGTAGGTCATCGCTACAATAATCCTGCGAATACATGAAAAGTGGTCTGTTAAGAATGTTCGTTCCGCTAATAAAGTTGTTTTCCTGTTAGTTTAGTAAAAATTAAATATTAAATTCCATAACTGGCACTGGTATTCTCTGAAGTGGGCATATTTGAACAGAAATAAACAATTGGATAATTAATCAAAAACTTTGCCGAGAAAAAAAAGATCTTCAAAAACCAGTACGCCTTTGGAAGAGCAAAATGGGGGTGTACAACAAACAACCGTTGCAATGCAATGACCTTAGTATTCAAACAGAACCTTTCCTACTTGGAAAAAAGAACTACATTTGGACTTGTATTCATCTGATATAAACCTTTGGAACATTTTCTAAATTACGAGGCTGAAAAAAATCATCCAAAATCATAAATGTCACACATTTTGAAAAATGTCAGATTTTCCAGAACGTTTGAGAGAGAGTACCAATAGAAAATATAATTTTGTGACGTCATTGTATGTCAGATGCGATGTCAAACGCTATAAAATAGCACAGGCAGCGACAGGTTCATAGAAAATGCAATTGTTTCAGCATCATTTTGAAATTCTATAATCGACTTTCTTACAGTCCTTTAAATAAAAAAAATACACTAAGTTATTTTTAATTAGAACACTTTATGTATACATATGTGTACAGCCGCAGGAAACTAATGGAAAAATAGCCTGTGGAAGTTTGCGCAGGTTTAATAGGTTGTATAGAGGACCTTATATGAGTGCTCATAGTAGACGAGTTGGGGAAAAGTGATGAAATGTGAGGCTTGCTTTCTTCACCACAATACTATCAAATATATTTTTAGTGACTTTCTTCATGTTCAATATCCAATCGATCCAGTAATTTCTTTGCTGAACGTCAACCGCAAATGTTATTGTGTGTATTACGTCCCAAGTGCGTTATGTAAAGTGTGCTTAGATTGGTCAATTTAAAAATAGAATGACCAGGAAAAGCGACGTCAGAGAAGATGACCATTTATCCGTCACTGTCAGATCGTAAGCCTAGATTGGGTTTTAATCAGATCGTTTCACAACGTTACCAAAATATGTAAACCAATAGTGGTTTATCGATTTTAATGCATGACGTTATTTTACTCCCAGACGCGACGTCATATGATAAGTATTATGTATGAGAAAGATGAACAACCAAGGGTTGTTATTAAATATGAAACATGCATAAGTTAAGGTCACTACTGACACCAATAACACAACTCTTGCATGACTGAACACATTTTGCCCTATAACTTCAATATACCTGAAACTTACTCACAGGAATGGAATTTGCATGCCGGACGCAAATATAGTGCATTAAACTATCTACAGATTTCAGCAGGCATTACTGCCCCTGTTTATTATTTAACCATTGTTTTGTACGGGAAAACTGCAGTTAAGTGAGTAAAGGCTCAATAACTTCAAAACTTTATTTTCTAAATTGGATGAAAGCTGTTCTGAACCATGACTGTGTCAAACTGTAGATTTAAAGTTGCTTCTGTCACATTTATATTTTTAATATATGGTTCACACCAACGGCGAATGCCGCGCTTTAAATCAGCGAGCAAAGCGCCGTCATTTTTGTTTACTTTTCCAAAAATATCACGATCTCCTAAGTAATGTTACGCTCTGATAAGCTCTGATACGCTCTGATACGAATTGGGGGACGAATCATTGCCCGACTTGTTACGTTTCCTCACGATTTAATCCCGCTCTGATGAGGCTATGTTACGCTTGAAATCACGCTTTGATAAGCGTTGATAAGCTGTATTACGCTTTATTACGCTTTGATGCGACTATGACGCTTTAAATCAGGCTCTGATACGATTATCAAGCTCTGTTGTGCATTGTTACGCTCTGTTAAGCTCTGTTACGAATTGGAAAATGTCGAGATCGCCGATTTCATGCCGCTTTTGACCCAGAGCTATAAATAAAGATGCAGCAGATCCACAAAATCATTGCATCTTTGATTCCTGAACACGATGGCAGAACAACAAGATCCAGAAATTCCAGATGTATCAGAGCATGATCTATCTGAAGAAGACATGATGTTTTTCACCCTGCTGTATAACTACATCCTAGCCCTTGAGGCGGAGGAGAGCGTGAAAGAGCGTGAGAGAGCGCGAGGAAGCTTGCCAAGCGTAACAAAGCCTAACAAAACGTGTCAATCCTTGATCAAAGCGCCTCAATTCGTGTGAAAGCGTGAGCGTCCTTCATGAAAGCGTAACAAAGCGTGTCAGATCTTGATGAAAGCGTCTGACCTCGTGTCAGATCTTCATGCCAGATCGTAGCAAATCTTGAGACATCTTAACAAAGCGTGTCAAGTGGTGACAGACCGTGAAGACTGGGGTCCCCGCTTTGAACCAAGCTCTGTTAAGCTTTCCTACGCTTGGAGTCAAGCTTTGCTGAGCTTTGTTACGCTTTGTTAAGCTTTGATACGCTCTCGGCGCTTTAATCAATTCGTGTCAAAGCGCCCAAAATTTTTGAACAGTTCAAAAAAATTTGGCGCTCTTGCCGAATGCCCCGCTTTACTCCAAGCTTTCCCACGATCTATTAAGACCCTGCCGCTTTAATCAAGCTTTGTTACGCTTTGGTGCCGCTTTGCACGCCGCTTTAAAGCGCCACCAAAGCGCCGTTGGTGTGAACTAAGCATAAACATCAGTTATTGCCCCTAAATATTGATATTTACATAGAAAATGGGTCGAAAATCCAATTCTCTCTGATTACTTGCTCCCTAAGAATCAGATTGCAGTAAAAGACGATACAATATATTTGGTTTGATATATCTTTACGTTTGTTAACTTAACTGATCTAAATTTTGTCATCAAACATGAGCTACTGCCCTTAATTTTGCATTTTAAGGTAAAAATCGATAAGGTATGCCTTATGAATACCTCAATAGCCCCAAAATATTGAATGAATATTGAATTACCCTACAATTTTGATACATTTCGATGACTTCAATAATTGGTTTTATATATTAACTACAAAAATGTGTGTTTGCAACTGTTTGAACCATTTTAACTCTTTCATTGCGCCAGAGTAGATAATCATTGAAAACAGTGGGTGGGGTAACAGTATATATTTATTTGTCACGGAAAAATTCCTTTGCAGGTTAATCTTCTCAGAAATAGTTTTTACATATACGGATAGCATCAAATCATTATTACAAACACGTTTGGTATGTTGATAATAAATTTATTCTTTGTTAAACAGTAAAAAAGTTACAAAATCGAAATCGTTCATAACAGGGGGTTGAGATAGTAATCAAGGAATATCTATCTTTTGATACGGTGAAAATTGTTCAGATTTCACACATATTTAGCCCACGTAGTAATATTTATGATATACAAGTTTCACAAAAATCTGTTTTTTTTTTATTTCCTAAAATAGTTGAATATGTAGTGATCAAACGTATAAAAATTACAATTATTTTAACTATTCTTTTTAATGTAAAATTTGGTCAGTAAATATGTAATGGCTAGATTCACATAAATTAACCGTTCTTGTATATCAAGTAAACTTACGTTGTTCTGGTGCAATAATACACAATATTCAATAATCATCAAGAGCATATACCTGTTAATCTCTTACTTCATCCCTGAACATTTTGGAGAAAAGGGGTGTATTAAGTTTGTCTGGAACAAACATAGCTTAAATACTAGACGGTGAAAATTTTATTCATTGTTTTAAATCATTATTCATAAAATGAAACAGCCAAAAACAGAAAATGAAGATGATTTATATTTTGGAAAAATGACTAGATGTCGGAAGTGACCTTAATTAATATTTTCATAGTTATAGTAGTTTCAAAGATGCTTAGTAATGAGGCAATTCTATTTTTCTTATAAACAGGTACAGTAGGTAAAGCATGACTTTTCACTACATATGCAGTAATCCGTGATAAGTTCAATATAATTGTAAACTGAGACTATCTACACCCCAAAAATCAAAGTAAACTCACCAGTGTTTGTTTACAACGATTCTCATCTATCTTTGAAACTACTATACTGTATTGCAAAAACAGACAACAGAATTTCTATAAACATTTCATATCATATCATATAAAATGATAATAATTGTAAATAAAATTATTGTGAATAAATTGTCAATTCAACTGGACAATATTTGGTGTTGGTGTTGAATAATATATAGTTTATATCAAATTATAGTCAGATAGTTTTATTATATATTGACAGAGAGGAATATTCTTTAAATATTCACTGTTAACACATACAGGATGCTCTCTATCGACCCAACATCACATGGCGTTTCCATGGTGGACTGAAATTTGCCTGAGCCCGAATAGTAGCTGCTTAAACACAGCCCAGGTTCACAAGCCAGGTCGCGAGATGTCCATTCAAATGATACAGTTTCAATTCTACAAGTAATCACATACCACTATGGAAAACGCATTTTTGATAGAAACCTAATTATTTTTTTTTATAGAAGATACGGTTGTACTTTACCAGTTGAAGAATATTATCATAGTCCTGATAAAGAGAACCTTGTGTGTAAATAGTTGCCATAACTTTCCACCTTTTCTTTTCTCCATAGTGTCACTATCAAATATTTTCTCCGGAAGTGACGTTTTATTGACCTTTGCTGCCTTTCTCATGATTTTGTCAGCTTCTTCCTGCCTTCCCATGCTTAGTAGCCAGCGAGGTGATTCTGGTATTAACCTTTAAAGATAAGAAATCCAGTTATGTAAATTGTAATTACTCGCCTATATATATAAAATGCATGTATTACTTCAATGAAACTGCTTTTGCTTATATTACATGCAGGTTGATACCATTTTGTGACGATTTATTAACAAAATATGGCCATATAGAAGCATCAACATAAACATATTGGTTCTGATATATTTGACAATTAAAACAGTTATCCTAAGATTCTCTAGTACCGCAGCAACTGCAAATGAATTGTCGGAGCTTCTGGTGTATTTTCGCAAATAAATACAAAGTATTTCTACAATATGAGAAAGTTTCTATTGTAAAAAACCCAGCTTATTAGAGGCATCAAAGTTTGGCTATTTTTTAAAAAAAAAAAAAAACTGACATATTGGCGTAGTTTAATTTTGGCGGTTTATCAAATTAATACCATTTAAAGTTATTTTCTATTTTTATAGTGGCGACTTTTAAAGGTCATATTTCTAAAGAAGCCCCCTTTATTTCGTTAAAACATACTCTTGTTTTTGAGGATACGGATCTCATCATGCTAAG
Organism: Loripinus fragilis; assembly: GCA_964019695.1. Classification (NCBI taxonomy): domain Eukaryota; kingdom Metazoa; phylum Mollusca; class Bivalvia; order Lucinida; family Lucinidae; genus Loripinus; species Loripinus fragilis. Next base: position 86,947,590 of record OZ026517.1, read on the forward strand.
GGTGTATGTCCGTTTATTGCTTTTTTGTGTAACAGAATTCGAAGCTATATTTCGTGGTCTCATATATTGGCGATGATTTTTTACGGCCAATAGTGCCAAATGAAAATACCCTCCAAATAAAAATACCACAAATTTAAGTTTTATACAGTATAAGTCTAATAATACAACTCAAAACAAGACATATATACATACCACCAATATGTTAAATACAAAAGACATGGTCCCCCAACAGCGATTTGAATGAGATACCAGTTTCTAAGCAACCACGAAATACCCGACAAGTAGCAAAGTCCAACAGCAAAGAAGGCGTGTATCAGTATACCTGTCCATACTCTCTTAGATGGACCTACCAGTTCCAGACCTATAAATTGAAAATTTGTTTTTATATTTTACACACACTTGCACAGAGTTGTACATAACTTTAGGGCATTTACCATTGTAGTACTACAACCATCACGTAGTAGCTTATAAGACAAAAGCATTCTGTCTACACTATCAAATGGATTTTGGTAGTCAACCAACGTGCAGAAAAGCTTTTCGTTATTGGTAAGTTTTTTTATAACAATCAATAAAATATGAAGATGCAATCAACAGTGATTTTATTTTTCTGACATCCGAATTATGTATAATCTTTTTCAGTAGCCCATTTTGTTAGTCGGCTGTGTAACAATTTTGAGTAAATTTGGCAGGAATATTTAAAGCTATGCCACAGTTTTTGTTTGCATCGTCAACATTTCCTTTTTAATGAATAGGGGTTATATAATTTTCGGTCCATGGATGAGGATGTACACCTGACGCGGAAAATGTTTTAAATAGGTTTTGATAAGCCCTCCAGTGATTTTTTGCTGACCGTTCCAAAGTGGTGCTTCTTTTGTGGATCCATTTTGTTATGTTATATTGTATGTTTGTCTTTGATGTGCTGTCTTGTCTGTTTATTGCAGCATTGTGTTCACCTGCTGGGAAAGGACTGACTTCTTGGCTCTCTTGTGTGTTGTATTTTTTGTGTTTTATCGCTTTCCCATATTGTCTTGATCCACATCAAGACTTAGGGTGAGGTTGGTACCGTTAAGCATGTTTAAGCCTTCCAGTATTTTTTAACTGACCGTTCCAATGCGGAGTTGTTGTTTTTTGTGGATCATTTTTGTTGTTTGTGTTTTGTATTTGTCTTTGTTTTACTGTCTTGTCTGTTCCTAATGCAGCCTTGTGACCATGTGCTAGGAAAGGGTTGACCTCTTGACTCTCTTGTGTGTGATGTTTTTTGTCACTTACCCATATAGTGTCCCAGGTCAGGTGTTTTACTTAATTGTATGGGTTCCTGATCTTTGCCTTCTTCCTTACGTTGTTAGAAATGGCGTCAGACAACGAGCACAGCTTTTAAAAAGTTCTGATATTAGACCATCTATGCCTGGAGATTTGTTTGATGCAGAGACTGTATAGTGTTTTACTTCTTTTTCCGAGAAAACCGAATCAAAAATATTATTTTCTGAAAATTAATGTCCATATTAATGTTTCCATTTGTTGATTTTTATCATTTTCCCAATAATTCAGAAAAGTGATTCAAAAAGTCATCAGTAGACATGAGAGTCAGAATTTGGCTTGTTTATTCTTACAAATTCATTTATCTTTTATCAAAGATTTGATATTTTTAGACCTTCATTGCGCTTGAATTTTGTTTTATCTCATTGACATTTGTTGTACACCGTAAAATTTGACATCTTCTGTTTAGACCGGTTATAAGAAAACAGACTTTTTGCGTGATTGACATCCGTAATATCAGAGCAGTACTCATTTTCAATTCTAATGCAATTGCTTTTGTAACGCGACATCTGATTGGATAACGTCAAAAATTTGCGACAGTATATCCTGCGATATACTGTCGGAAACAGTTTGACGTCATTAATTACGTCACATTTCGTTGGACGACGTGCGGCTTTATGTGGTTTATGACGAATCAGTTTGAGAATAAACTACAGAAGTACATTAAATGGGGATAACCATATTCAAACTTTTCATTCGGTGAGATATATCGTCGGATATACGTTCGGAAATCACGTTTTACGGCTCCGCTCGCGCGTCGCCATAAACTTTTCCGATCGTATATCCGACGATATACTATATTACAATCTTATTGAAATAAAGAGGACTCATGTGATCTCGTGACGCGGGACAGCCCCTTACCGATGTCGATGAAACGTTGAGACGGTGTATCGACGTTGGTGCGACGTTGTGTCGCTCGCCACAGTCCATGTCGGATATTATTTAGCTCTAGTAAAACGCTTAAAAATGACAAATGTCGAGTAGGTTCCATGATTACGTCTTCATGGCGATCGGGAGCCTATTTGACCTTTTTCGTAAACATTTGCGGTAAAAAACTGATTTCAGACTCTTAAAACGCATCAATATGGAATCTCATTCGCAACAAAAGCAAGGCCTTATCGATACAATGAGGGTGGCACACGGCACCCTCTTCGTGTTGGTAATGCTCGTGATTGGATTTGGCTCAGCCTCCATCAAAACATCAAATATTAAGCCAAATTCTAACAGTAAGAAATTACTGTTAGAATGATTGTCATTTATTAAGTACATGTATACGATAATTTGCACTGTAAAATACTCCTTTATGCCTTTTATATGAGCGAAAATATGAACGTACAATATTCATGAAACGTGACAGATATATTGTGTAATATGTATATATGATTGACTAGAAACTGTATGGTTTATGTCAAATAAACAATCTGTTCTGGTCTGTTCTGTTCTATTATACCTCCCCAAATGAAAAGTTTGAATACAGTTATCCACTAAATGGTCAGTTTTCTTTAATCAGACTGGAACTGTTTTCTGCACATATATTAGTACCAAAAAGAGCACCTGAACAACTATAGAGTGAGTGTGACAATCTTTTCAAATAAATATTTATATTCGCTTCGCTACTGTTATGTCCTCATCCAGTGACTGGGATAGTGAATCAAATAAACCACCTAGATTGGAAACATCGTTTTTCACGGACTCGGCTTTGTCTTCATTCAACATTTGAGCCGCAGCATGTGATTTCCAACAATGTGGTATTTTCACAAGTGTAGACTCAGACGAGCCTGTACAGCTTCCTCTTTAGCTTAGAAACTCCAAATGATGTTCAGACAGTAGCTAAACACTCATAGAAAATTCAAACGACTAGCAAAGGCTCTGATCAGACTGCGTGTATGCGCAGGCTGGTCTGAGCCTTTGCTGGTGGCACATACTAAATTGTTGGAAATCTCATGCCACGGCTAATTTTTTCTTAGGGTGTTTTTTAGGTATGTGTCAATTAATGCAGGTCCTGTTTTTACAGTTTATGCCTTAAGAGATACCAGCATGATCGGAAAACTCCATAGTCTCACAGCCATTAAAGTGGGCAATAAAGTCAAAGTCTGGAAGTGACAGCAACATATAGTCAACGGCACTGTAAGAAAAAAAATGTAAGACATGACTGACTTGTTGCTGACTGGGATGTAACACGCTTCTATATACCGGTAGCTGCCTTAACTCTGCTGACATTTTTCAAGTTAAACTTTTCCAAAAAAATCTTTCAGGAACATTATCAGAGTGTCATACGGTTGGAATCCAGATCAGGACCAATGTTCAGGACCGCTGTTATGTTGGTCCTGATCTGGGTTTAAACTGCAAATCATGGTCAGCAGGGAAAGAGTTCAGATTGAAGATTCCACTGAAAAGAAGAGATAATACATGGACTTACCATATACGTGTGGCCCCCTTGCTTCGGACTCTGACCACTGCGCTTAATAAGATTTTTTTAAATTAAGGACTAGTATTTGATTTGGAAATTATGATTAATCACAATTATCTTATCCCACTTGAACATAAAGGACCTCGGACAGTCTTAATGAAGGATTGCCCAAAAAATGACCAGAGAAAAGTTTCAAAGAAAACGATATTTTTTTCTATGAAAAAGATAGTAGGCTCAACCCTCGACTTATCCACAAAAGCAGTTTTCTCTTTGGAAAATATGGGTTGAAAACTCTGTTTTTGCTATTCACTATATTGAAAATAGAAAACGTTTTACTGAAGTACTTCCCCCCCCCCCCCCCGTGACCGAACTTATCCTTTTGCATGCAGTTGTAGTTTTACATTTCACACATCATATAAAAACGGCATGATTGGTCACGGGGGGGGGGAACGTTGTCGAAATGCTCAAAAACACTTTATTATAAAAACTTATTAGAAACTTATTTTGTAAAAACCTGTAGGTAAATATCAATTTGCAATGGCATGTATCAGGGCTTTAGTTATGAGTGCTTACAAAGTAATTAATTGTCTCATTTCTCAACCAAAACATATGTTTTGGGTACTTAAAAGGACCATCTCAATGAGACGGTTCTTTTAAGCACCAAATTACAGGTTAAATAAAGAAAATAATAACGATTTCACGCCCAAAAACGGTGCTTATCTAGATAATGATTTATACAGTATGCAGATATGATACACCTCCGTGCACAAGCCAAACTGAGGCGAGTTCAACAATGCGAGGGCTTTCAAGCGCTCGTTGTACTGATGTCAGGCTTTACACATTACGAATAAATATAGGTACCAATCAACGAGCGCTCGGCGAGCTCTCGCATTATTGAACTCGCCTCAGGTTGACTTGGAACCTTACAGGTAATAGTCAAAAGTAATTGACAGCACACTTCTTTAGATGAAACAATGAAATTTTCTCAACCCGAATTTTATGCAAACGCATCACTTTCGTCTCAAGTTTTATGCCGCAAACATAATATTTACATGTACATGTATTTAGGTGAAAACTCGACGAAACTTTGACTTTCTGTGAAATAAAATTTGGTCACAAAAAATACCCCCACCCCTTAAGCCATAGAGACCTGGCATAATTATGCAATATTTTCATTTTTTTTTATTTTGCTAGGTGCACTAAATGTAAGGGTTTGATTTAAGCACAAAACTATAGGTGTCATTTATGCATTATCCTAGCCACAGGCTGTCAAAATTTGGGCAGATTGAATAGGAAACTGTCCGAGGTCCTTATTGGATTTACTGTGACGAAATGAAATACTTATGATAGAGCAAAAAACTGGCAAAAAGTCGCTTATTTAAGGCGGAACCCCTCCCCATCTGTAAAATGGAAAACGATTGCACGAATGATATGGCAAGATGTTGAAGTTTCTTGGATCGCCGGAATTACTTGTTCAAAAAGGGGCAATGGTGTTAAAATTTGGCAAAAAACTTCATTTTTAGAAGTGAAATTGCGAATTTCTGAAATTCATTTGCAGCAACAGATACACGACACCGGCAAAGAAAGATCGAAAAATGATCATTGAGTTTTATATAATCATGACCCGACTTTATTATAAAGTCAAAGTCAGAAATGAAATGTCTTTATTTTTGGGTGAAAATCAGTATTTTTATAAAAAAAAATCCATTTTTTTGTAATCGGACAGGTAAAGTTTTTAAAATTTATAGTTTTTGTTTATCTTGTTTTAAATTTGATGCTGCATTATTCAACTTACATATATCATGTCGTGTTTACGTATGAAACCTGCCAAAATATTTTCTTTTTTGGCCACGAAAACGGACATTTTTATATTCAAGTATATTTTGGGAAATGCATGTTTTGCTATTTCATAGATATCAGGGCATTGTCATATTATGAAAATGACGTAATAGGCCAGTCATAATAGCTTTTGGGGTACCACTAATTGCTACAGAAACTTTTTTGTGTCTGAGCGAAAGTTTCTTATGTCATCTACAACATACTAAAAGTCCTCACAAAATATCTGAAAGGAAACGATATTATAATACCTTAATCTACTCCTCATATAACACTTTCTGCGGCGGCCCTGTAAGTCCACCGTAGATTGTACTTTCTCTCCCTAGGAAACGCTTCCGGTTGTATAGACGACTCCAATAAAATCTTTGTCGCAGTTTTCCTCTGACCATTACACGCAGGTAACTATCTTTGAGTAGTTTTTTTGCCGATCCATGTATTTTTGATCATCGCCCCAAGGCAACTGACGCTCCAATGCGTTTGCAAGAGATAACTAAGCTCAATATTCCCTGGTGTCACATATTTTCGTGGCTATAATTCTCGCACCACTTTTATTGTTATTTTATTTTATATCACATAGAAATCGTCACGAATCTTAGCAATTAGAAAGAAAATATGAAATATATATTAAATTGCAGGAATATTTTTGTTTTGTTATTCAATTTATGAAAATATGTTACGCTCGAATTTTAAAAATACGGAAGCAAATTAGTGTCATCATGAAATTGAATATACTTGTACAAAGCGTTTTGGGGCAATTTTCGAAGCATTTCTACGAAAAACAAGGCAAGGATCAAGTTTACAGCTTGATCTCACTTCTGAAGAAGGTTTTTAATTAAAAAAAGATTCGTTTTTCATCTTGAAAATAGAAAGAATCAGTTGTTAGATGTCTCTAATAAGTAATTAGACGACATTACTGCTCTAAATAAAACTACCTCCGTGGTGAAAACAGTGGCCATTACTGCTTTGTATAAAGCTACCTCCCTCTGGGGAACATTGGTCAGTACTGCCGTGTATAAAACTACCTCCCTGTAGGGAACAGTGGCCATTACTGCCCTGTATAAAGCTACCTCAATGGTGAGAACAGTGTCCTTTACTGCTCTATATAAAACTGCCTCTGTGGTGGGAACAGTGGTCATTACTGCTCTGTGTAAAGCTACCTCCGTCGTGGGAACAGTGGTCAATACTTCCCTATACAAAAATAGTAAGTATGATCAGGAAATACCACAATCACAAACCACAGACAACCCCATGGCACCGCAAGGAAGAGCCACTCAATCATCATGAGACACCAGGAACGCAAATTAAGCAAAGCAACCAGCTCTCTCTTCCCCAGCAAGATGATTGAAATACTAGAATGGACATAAAGTAATGTACAACAAAACATAGAACAATTACAGACTCCCACAATGGGAGTAACAATAAACAAAAAGCCAACAACAACAGAACCACCGCCTTAGAAAACACAGCAGCCTAAGCCAACGGGGGGCTTAAATGCATTTTACTGGTATTAAATCTTCGCCCTAGATTCTGCTGTTGTTGAAGTACAAGAAATGTTCAGCTCACATGGAGGCCTTCTAACCCATGCAATGTATCATCATGGAAAAACACAAATTAACACACCATGATGAAACAATGAAAAAGGCTCATTACTCACAGATAGTCAGAGCTAAAGAAATCTTCAAGTTGAGCCACGGTGGGTCCAGCTACAGATAAGCAGCAGGCACCAACCCACTAATTAAAGCTTTACGTTAGAGCCGTCATAGAGTCTGAGGCCTGACCCACCGTCGTGCAATTAAAGAGGAAACGATAGCTATAAACTGTGATCGGGTTTAAAACCAGGCATGCAGACTGTCGCATGATAATCAAGTTATATCCAACCCTTATATAACGTTTTACAATCTTTTTGAATTGATCACTAAAATTAGATTTTTGAACAATTTGTTTGAATTTATAAACTAAATCACCATAAATATAGGTTCTGATATGCCTTGTTGCAGAAGAGTTTTTAACCCAATGTTGTATTTAACAATTAACTCTGAGTGTCTGTGTTAGAATTTAGAAAATACTTTTCGAATTTCATGATATTTATAACCTTGTTTTAATGACTAAGCAGTTAAAAATAAGTTTCTGTTGTTGTAGTCATCAACATTAGAACACACTCTAGCAAAACGATTAAGCCAAGAAATATATACACCATAGGAAGTGGAGCGAGGAACATCTCCATCAAGAAATGGGAAATTTACTATTTCAAAATTAAAATCATCCCGTTTATCATAAATTTTAGAAGAAGCTATGCCATTTCTTATTGACAAGTTCAAGTCCGAAAACGGATCTTCAGTATCAGAAGAATTAGCCTTATTTAACTGAAGTTCAGTAGGATATATCTGACCTACCATTTGTTCAAAGTAAGGATTATCAATATTAAGTAAGTCATCTAAATATCTGGAGGTGGAGTAAAAAGCTTCAATAATATCAGTTTGATTATTGTCTGACAGAGACAACATAAAGTCTCTCTCATAACAAAACAAAAACAAATCTGCAACAAGAGGAGCACAATTAGGACCAAAGTTTTGAATATCGGGAATGTTGGACACTAGTGCCCTGTATACAATTTTCTTCATCTGATGAACTGTTACACATTTTGCCTTATATAATGTTGGTGACCACTATGCCAATTGATAGAGGGAAATGCTTATCTGGCCTGTCCGATCTATCATACAATCCCATTTTTAAGTCTGCTGAATGCAACACTAATGATGTATACCATCGGGATACCTTTATTAACTTTATTAACATCTTAAGGTGTTCATTATTATACTTCTTGAACAGAGCAACACATGATCTTTCTAAAAGGAACCTGTCAAAAGTACAGCCCCATGGCTAAGACAACGGGTTTGACCAAGACAGGGGGAAGTCTTTATAGTTTGCTACCACTGTACCTACTGGCACTTGGTTGTTGTGCAAAAAATCGAGAAACGATTATCATGTAATCACACTTCAGATGTTAATTACCAGAAATTATGACAAATGAACCTGGACAACACTGAGAGGACAGAAAGAAATACAATAAAAAACAACAACAAAAAAATACAGTGTGCAAGAAAACATAAGATAATATAGGCCTAAACTTCAGCTAGCCATTTTTTGTAAAGCTATGACTTGTTAAACATATAAACGACCATAAACAGATTACGCTACCATAAGAAACCGCACCAGATGTTACTACATTCCCATGGCGGAGGAAACTGAGAACTGGGATCGAGGTGCCCACGAATGAGGGCTGGTGTAACGTAGAAAAGGGGGACGTGTGGAAAAGGTAGACATAGCGGCCACTGCACATGTGCAATCATATTCGCTCCCCTAAGCTTAGTAAAGGCTATTGTGCATGCTTCATGTATTAAAACTAATTCGCTGTTGCTGCAACTGTCGTGTATACTGACATCGATCCATTACATGAAAAAACGGATCACAATAAATTTTGCGAACGACATATTGGGGTTTGATGTTGATTACCATTAATGAATGCCAAAATTGAAATGTCAGAGAATAATGATTTCCTAAAAATGAAAGAATAAATCTATTATCAATGAATAACAGAAAATAATGAACACTAGGCTATTTTGGAAGATCCTGTCCCCATCTCTATAGCTCCGCACATAACCTTTAGCTTCATATTTAAGGACATAACCAAACAGTGCAGAGCTTGATCAGACGCTGGAGAGCTCTCCATCGCTCGGCGCCTGATCAGGGTTTCACTGTTTGCTCACTGGAGTGATAAATGATAAAAATAAGACAAAATCAACGTAAGCCCTACAATTAGGAATTGGCTTGGCCAACGAACACGGTAGTAGATCGTCAAAAATGTTTTTTTTTTTTAATAATATCGACGGTTCTTGTTAATGTACTGCTGCATAAATAAGGAACACGAAAAATCGACTTTAAGTACACCGGTTCACGTTATTTTCTCTTGAACTTTTCAATATGCAGACAGCATTTTTTGACAAAATTTTCCACCTGGTGTTTTTGCTGTATTTTTCTGTAATTAGATGGAATTTTGGCATAGTTTTGGTTCTTTTCAACGGGTGAGTATTACTGTTGGTAGAATGGACATAAACTGACCCAGTTACTGTACAACTGATCTGTGGCTTTGTTTTCGCATATGCGAAAATCCGGTTATCTCATGTCACGGCTCATATAGTATTACTGGGATTTACAGGGGTATACAGTTTCTCTTATTTTTGCTCTAAAACATAGATTGTGGGTGCTTATTAGAACCCCCTCGGAGTGTACCCACAATCTATGTTTTGAGCAAAAATAAGAAAACTATCAGAAAATTGTCATTTTTACAGTCGTAAAATATTGCAGTATATCGCACGGACATGTTTGCGTAATGTTTGTCTGGCTCATTTAGATTGATGAAGTTTCTTTTTTCAAAATGATTGCGGCTTCATATCCATAGCAGTAATGTTATATATAAATTTATTCTTTATTGTAAATAGCTAGAGTTTCCAATCATACAAATCTGAAGTTGGTTGATTACAGTACCATTGAAATGAGTGGGTGGGGTAATCCTACCCACCCGCTGATATTTGGTTAGCCACATTTATAGAAGATATGATACACCACATAAAATAAGCCTTCTTAAAGTTCTTGTATTCTGTTGTTCATGAACTGCATATTGCTAGGTACTGTAGTGTCTTGTATATACCAACTATGTTTATTTACCAATAGTAACACACATTTTTGCGGATTTTAGGTGCCTGACTCATATCAAAAAAATTTATATTTCCCATCATGCAACATTTGAGGACTTTTTTTCTGAGATGCATATAGGATTATATATTTCAAAAATGCAGTTTTCGTTTCTGTAGCAATTAGTGGTAGGTTTGACCCAAATATTGGCTAAAATGACTGGCCTATAAATATAGTAAACAGATCGAATGGAAACAGCATTTATCATGTTCTGTGATATTATATCAAGTATCGACACATACTAAAAGAGGGCCAAGTGACCCTGGTTCGCTCACCTGAGTTTTTGTTTAAAACCTCTAATCTATATGTAGCTATTAAAAACTGACCACGCTCTGGTGAACCCTTGGTGGGGCCATTTTTTGTCCCCAGAGCTCTATTTAGAGCAAATTTAAATATGGTCCATCCACTGGGTGATATCTGGGATCAAGACCTAGTGGTTTCAAACCATTTCAATTTATAAGTCAATGTAAATTCTGTGACATCTAGGATGAGGCCATTTTGACCATATAACCACGATTTGAGCAAACTCGGTAGAGTACCACTAGGTGATGTTACATACGAAATATCAAAACTTTTGGGCATTTTGATTTCTGGCAAGATTATCTCTTAATGCTTTCTCTAAATAACCTATTTATCGAGGAAAAATCTGGCAACTTATAAGTCGCTCAGTTGAAGTGGAACCTCTCCCTACTTGAAAAATAGGATTATGACATATCAATGGAAAGTTTTATAACTGTACATTATGAATCCACTGGAATTACTTTTCAAAACAGGGGCAGTGACTCTCTTTTAGGCTTCTAAGAAGGGCACCCTCATTCAAAGAATCATTAATAGCATCTTAAATAAGCAAAAGTTGGCTGGATGAAAAGAAATGCAAAAATGCAAATAATTTCAATATGTTTAAAGCATATGGGGCATTTATTTTACCAAATAAGATATGCATTAAAACACTTAGGCCTTTGTTAATGTAATACATAAGAACGCGGATCTGACAAAATGGACATTAAGGAATCCAAGTAATTATTATGTAAGAGACATTTGAAAATACTTAAAATAACATAACATTACATACTTTTATATTTCCATGAAAATACTTTTAAACTTTGATACTTTTGATAAAATAACAAAAAATTCTGATTATACTTTTTTTAAGTTTTCTATAAGGGTTGTTGCCATGTGAACACTCAGATCACAACACCTACAAGTGGGTCATTTTGAATGTCTATAGTACGATCTAGAAGATACTTTTTCTGCATTTTCATCATCACATGTATAAGACATAAGAAAACTTTATATTTGCTAGATTCTTATGGTGAGCATGCAATAATCAACAAACGAATATAGACCAACGCTCTGACGTCATCATACGGTTAAGGCAATTATATACGTCATATTCCAAACCTGATCACATATATTGTTTATTACATCCATATAATCATAAGTTTCGAAGATAATCACTTCAAATTTTCAGGAAATGCTCTAAACATGTACGAGGTAATACTTTGCAGATGAAACATTAGCCTGATTTTAATTATCGCGACCATTGGGTATCTTTCATCATATCCTGGCCCATATATGCAGAATGGAAGTACCTGATTTATCATTTTGACATCATTATTAAGTACCATGATTACATTTATTTTAGTCTATTGTCTTCATTTTACACATATTGTCAGCGCGTACGATTTGAACGCATTCCAAATCAAGCATGGTCTTTTTATCCATCAGCTAATTAAAATATAGGTTTGCCTTTGGGTATGAGTATCAGCATGGAGTTTGTGCGTCACCAATTGTCTTCCTAAATTTGTTTTAAAGAGTAACTATGTTAGTGCTACAACAAGAACTTGCCATTTAATTTAATGCCTCGATGTCTATATTTGCATATGGTGTGTATTGTTAAATTTGGAGTTAAAGGTCAAGGTCAAATTAAACAAAATATGTAATACGACTCATAACATGAACTCCTCTTTCATTTCTACAACCAAGGATGTTCATATATGGCACAATGATTGTCTTTTCGGTGTAGATTACAACATAGGTTCCTTATCACCGCCTTGCATTTGGTGTCAAAAGACAAGGTCAAATATAATAACAATCAGTTTATGGCTTGTTACGCGATCTCCTCCTTCATTTTTGACCAAGGGTGTTCATACTAAGCACAATTATTGCTTATGATGTGTAAATTACTAAGTACGTTACATATCACCGTTATGGCCCTGGAGTCAAAGATTAATTAGAATCTGTCTTACAGTGGCATGTTTTGACAGAGGTGCTTCATATTTTGTAGAGTAATTGCCAATATGACTTTTGAGCCTTAATTTTCAAAATAATTTGAAGCTGGTTGTATGGATTGTAAAGCAATATCTCTAACATGTTTGTTGAAGATGGTTCATATTTTGCACACTGATTGTCTAAGGTGCGCTTTTGTCAACAATAGCTTCTGACTGCTGATATGACCTTTGTATCAAAGTTCAAGGTCAAACTGTTTAAAACCCTACATTTTGAACCCTCAAAGTTGTACTATTCATAAATGTGTTTATGACTCTCCTAGGTTCTATGCGAATCAGACCAAATAGTGGATTATGAATTACCTGCATGTGGTAATAAAGAGGTCCTTAAAGAGTTTAGCTATTTTCTGATAAAATATTTAAAAATATTATTTAGTAATGCATTCTGTTTTGTAAGAGATGTATAAATGATCATATTTGAGACACTGGCTGTCTAAGGTTTTATGATTGCACAATCTCCTCCTAAATTACTTGTTAGATTTTAACCAAACTTTGCAGGAATGATTCATATATGACCCTCTTAAATAATTGTTCAAATAGTTTAGTCCATGGCATATCTAGGTCACATGGGTTAAAATAGATTTTCAAAATGAAAATCTATTTGTTTGAAACCACAATGCCTAGAGTCTAAATATTTTGTATGTAGCCTCCACCAAGTTTGTTCAAATTATAGCCCTGTGATTTAAATGGCACATTCCTGGAGGTCACTGGTGGCATATTTTACATAGGTATGTGATCACCTGCTGGGAAAGGGCTGAAGTCTTGGCTCTCTTGTGTGTGGTGTTTTCTTGTATTTTGTAACTTTTGCATATGGTGTCTCTAAATTGTATAGATTTCTAGGTTTTGCCCTCTGCTTTACTTTTATATTGGGAAAACAAACCAAATCTTCTTGTCTGAAACAACAATGCCTAGTACCTTGATTTTGGTATGCAACATCACTTAGTACGCCTCTATCACTTTTATTGAATTTTGGGCACAGGGACTATTAAGTGGACCCGCCTGCGAGGTCACACATTCACTAGGAATCTATTGGGGAAAAGTTCTTGTCTGACACCACCATAGAACATTGCTATTTGTTATGTAGCATCACCTAGTATATCTCTACTAAGTTTGTTCACATAATGAACCTTGTGCCAAAACTGGCCCCACCCTGAGGTCACATGTTTTACATAGGCTTATATATGGAACACTTAAAATAGTCTAGTCTGAAACCACAGAACCTAGAGTCTCTATTTGGCATGTAGCATCATCTAGTAGACATACTAAGTTGTTGAAAATTATGGCCCTGTGGCCGACAATGAGGCCGCCTCGGGGATCAAGGTTTTATATATAGCTTAAAAAGACCACATAGTAAAAACATTCTTGTCCAATACCAAAAGGCTTGATATTTAATATGTAGCATCACCAAGTGGTACTCTACCAAGTTTGCTCAAATAATGGTTCCATGGTCAAAATTACATCGTCCTGGAGGCCACAGAGTTTATATGAGGCTGCTATTGCTCTTGGACTCTTCCTCTCGGTGCCTTGGGATTGTATGCAGTTTATGAGTGTGGCATTTCCTGGTCATACATTCTTTTTTACATTGACTTACATATAGTGAAAACATAAAAAAATCTTCTTGTCTGAAACCACCAGGCCTAGAGCCCTGATACTTGGTATGTAGCATCAGCTGGTAGAAAACATTTAAATATGTTTCTACTATGACTCTGGGACCAAAGATTGACCACAAGGCAGGTCATCAGGAGCGTGGCCAGTTTCCAATAGATACCTCTAGATAAGATGTTTAAATCAAAACTCAGGTGAGCGATCCAGGGTCACTTGGTCCTCTTTCTTATTATGCCATTACTTGATACGATATCATAGTACATGATAAATGCTATTTCCATTTGAAATGTTTACTATATGTACGTCGTTTTCTTAATATGGCAATGCCCAGATATAAAAGTAATAGCAACACATGCATTTCACAAAATATACCTGAATATCAAAATGCCGGATTTCGAGGTAAAAATTAAAATATTTTGGTAGGTTTTTTAAGTATACACGACAGAGATATATGTAAGTTGAATAATTCAGCATCAAATTTGAAACAAGTTAAATAACAACTCTAAGTTTTAAAACTTTATCAGCCAGATTACAAAAATTTGTGTTTAAATATATAAAAAAACTCCAATTTTCACCCAAAAATCAAGACATTAAAATTCCGGTTTTGACACCATAATACAATCAGAGTGGACTTATATAAGACTCAATAATCTTTTTTTCAGTCATTCTTTGCTGGTATCATGTATCTTTTGCTGCAAATGGATTTCAGAAATTCGCAATTTCACTTCTAAAAACGAAGTTTTTGCCAAATTTTAATACTACTGCCCCTCTTTGCAAAAGTAATTCCGGCGATCCAAGAAACTTCAACATCTTGTCGCATCATTCATACAATCATTTTCCATTTTACAGATGGGGAGAGGTTATCGGTCAATTTTCGCTAGTTTTTGCTCTACCATTATGAAAGAGACTTTACTATACAGGTAAGTTGGCCTAAATTTTACATAGCGGAAGAAACAGGATTAAACCAACCCGAAAATATGACAGCTTAACGTGTGACATGCTAATTATGGATGGTCTCTGCATCTAAATAGGCTAGATTGTGTGATCTGGTCGGAAACCCCCCTGTTTAATTTCTCGTGTTCCCATTTATTTCTTACCTACCTAGAACACAACAAGCCATGAAGACACCATGACAGGCAGCACCGATTATAAACTCCAGGATGACATAAGTGAGGAAATTAGGGGCCCATGCTGCACCAATAGCTGAGCTTACTTGAATCACTGCGGCGATACAGAGGGTCTTCTTTCGACCTATACTGATAAATAGAGCATAATATAGTATATAATGAGGTAGATGTTTCATCCTATATTAATAAAAAAAGTAAGTACTACTGTCGTGCCAACTAAGAGTGGCAGTGACGTAATATTTTATTTACAATTGTTTAGTAAATATTAACTTGTACACGAATCGATAGATCACTTTTGTATTTATCCTATCCACCGGATAGGATTAATACACAAGTGATCTATCGATTCTATTACCCTTATTACTATGTAAACAAAACATGACGTCACTGTCACCCTTGGCTGGCAGGACAGTAGTAGTATATAATCAACTAACCATAATCTGCATGACTCGTGGTGATTGTATATTAGCAGAAGGATTGTGTGGAAAGCAAAATTGTCGTTTGCTGCAGAATGATGCATATTTCGATCAAAATGTACAATGTTTATCAAGAATTATGAGCATTTGCACTTACTGACAACGGAATAGACTGACGGACGAGCTCACACAGCGATTATAGTGCACACCTGTGGGTCGTGCAATACTGTTTGGAGTTTAAACAAATGTTTTACAAGCACGGTTTGGCGAGTATATACTTGAACAATCTGTATCGGTTAAGGCTGTTCCAGAATAAATTGTGGAAGACTCGGGGGCAATTGTGGTGGAGGCTGGGCGGCGGTCGATTTTTTTCCGGCAAAAATTCGTCCCAGTTTTGCATACCAGAGGCTGGACAATGAGAAAATGTAGACAATGTAAGTATGACAAATTTGATCAAAACGTACCACGCGGTTCAAGAGTTATGAGCATATTCACTAAAATACTTCTACCGGCCGAAATGATGTTCGGCGAAGCCTCGACACCATTTTTCATATCAATGGCTGGACAATGTTGAAATAAATGAGTATGCAAAATTGGATCCAAACATACAATGTGGTTCAAGAGTTATGAGCAATTTCACTAATTGACCACAGCCGGCCGGACCGATGCTCCGCAAAGCCTCGTCCATCAAAAAATGCTGTTGCACATGCCAGTGGTTAGAAAGTACTGACATGCATACGTATGCAAAATTTGATCAAAATATACCCTGTGCTTTAAGAGTAATGAGCAAGGACACTAACTGCTAACGGACGGACACAGTGATTATAGTGAACACCTGCAACGGTGTATCTGTTTCGACCTATGCTGATAAAAAAGCATATAAGCCACGACATGAGATTTCCAAACATGTGATATGTGCGACCAGAAAAGCCTCAGATCAGCCTGCGCATACGCGCAGTCTGATCAGAGCCTTTACTTGTTACTTAATATTGTATGACTGTCAAGCTACTGTCCAAACAGCATTTGGATTTCTAACCTTAAAAGTAGGCTCCACAGGCTTGTCTGAAACACTTGTCAAAATGCCACAATTATCGCAGTGAACCATATCGAATCGCGTGTTGAACCTTTTATATTCAAGAACGGGTCTTGTAGGATTTCCCAGACTGCGGCACTATCCTAAACATATCTCTGGCAAGCAGTGTAGTCCCAGATTGTGACGTTTTATCAGGATTTTCACTGTTTACTAGGATAAATACAATTTTCAAGGATTGAAGTTAATCTTAATTTTGAAAGTCCAATTATGTACTTTTGTATTTATCCATGCATCAAACCAGATTCCATTGGTATACAAAGAAAAAATAAATTTTCGACAATATATCCGACGATATACCTCCCCAAACGAACATTTTCCCTAAATGTATACTGATTGACAAAAGAAACGCTGCATCTAAATTCAAAGTAATGTTATATAAATGTTTATACAAGAGGTAATTTACATAAATGTTAATATGGATTATTTTTACTTTTAATTTGTATTGTACCTCAAATCGTTCTGTCTGAGAAAAAAATGTTGGAAATCAAAACTTTGAAAATTGACGTCTCTTTTCCTAATTTTGTTAAGAATTCAAGAAAGACATACACTTGATATGGTAATCCGGAAGACAGCAATAATAATAAATACTCCAAGCTAGACTCAGACTGGAGTGCAGCTCATTAAATTCAGATCTTTACCGGAAACATATTGTTCCCAGTCCCTCCTGTCAGTGTGGTGAGTTTGAAAGTGCTGCTCATTTCCTCTTCAACTGCCCAATCTATACAAACGAAAGGCAAACATATTTACCAAACAACCTCAGAACCTTCACAACTAAAGACCTCCTATTTGGATGTGAAAATGCTTCAGAGCAAGACAATCAATCACTCTTTCTGCAAGTTCAAGATTTTATTGTTAATTCTGGAAGATTTCCCTAACTCTGCCCAGCATAATTACACTTTTGTTATGGCCCCCAATGGTAGGAGTTCAGTCACTTCTTAACTTAATCTGTTCATTTATGCTTCCCGACTATTGCTGTAACCACTGAATACGCCACATCATGGGAGACAGTCCTCAACCATGAACTAACAAATAATTATAGATCATTCAGCACCTCCTCCCATTTTTGTTAGAATACATAGTGCTCTTGTGATGTGGCGCATCTAGTGGTACCTACTGGATATAGTTAAACCTGATTAAATGTAAAAAGAAATAATCTATCTATCTATCTATCTATCTATCTATCTATCTATCTATCTATCTATCTATCTATCTATCTATCTATCTATCTATCTATCTATCTATCTATCTAACTCTCTCTTTCTCTCTCTCTCTCTCTCAAAATATTTAGACTACTAATACCATTCATATATGTTGCAAGATCCACAAGTATTAGGAAATGACCACAATAAGCCTCACAGCTTAATGTCAGATCCTATTTCTACTATGTACTTTCATAACATGTCTTGTGATTTATAGAATAAAATATTGTTTAAACCAATAATAATAATGTCAAACAAAGATGATTTTGAATCCTTTGTTTTGACACGAATTTGCATCTCCTACATTTTGATTCCAACATAGAGATGGTGTGTAAAGTTTGACGTTAACAGCCTAAATAACACGAAAACGAATGTTGCCATTTTACAGTACAATACTATAAGATTATACCATGAGTGTGAGGGTAGGATAGAAAAATCCGTCTCGAGGATCGCCGTTTGGCATCACGAGGCTTTCCGAGTGATGGTAAACGGTGATTCCGAGGGACGGATTTTTCTATCCTACCCTTACACGAATAATTTAAAATAAGCTTTCAGAAATTCCTGAATATTTCACATGATGACGTCACTGATGTCCTGGGTAAGATAGCAAGGGTAAGATCAGATTTTCTATCTAAGGGTCAAATCTCAAATATTCTTATCCGGTGTATAACAACGCTACATGTTACCTGGACTCTAGACTACAAACTTCACCTATAAATATAGCGTGTTTCTAGCTTTTCATAAGTGCTACAAAATCAGGAAGTGTGTAGCGTTTCTTTTGTCTGTTAGTATATTATGCAGTGTGAGGTATTAACCTACTAGTCCGAGATCAGTCCAAATCCAAGGTCGCCTACCAACACACCAAAGTAGAAAATCAGCTGAGCATGAGAGGTTTTCAAAGCGTCTGTACATACCAGATTTTGCTGAAAATAAAGATATAGCACTTAAGGTAGTACGGGACCCATAGAAACGATAACCCAGAGTTTTTATAAAAGTAAGAGTTATCGTTATTTTTTGCCTTAAAATGTACAAGTATTGGCATTCACAAAAAACGTGCTTATCGTTCATCAACACATCTGTATGAAGAAGTATATATTTAGGTCCACGCCAACGAGTTGATGGAGCTTTGGGCGCGTTTTGGGCTTGTCCGCTCATCTGTTTGTCCTTCTGTCTGTCCGTCCATCTGTCCGTCCTTCCGCTGGTGTGGTCACTCTAACTTAGTCATTTTCAATCGGATTTCTTACAAATATCATTTATTGATTGCTTCCATCAACTCTGATTCAAATTCAAATATGGATTTTTTCCGACAAAAGATAATCAAGATGGTCGGCTAAATGGCCGCCGTCTATCAGTTTGCATCCATTGTGGTCACTCTTACTTAGTCACATTTAATTGGATTTCTTCCAAATTTCATATACGGTTTGCTTCCATTAAGGTGATACAGGACCCATGTCAAAAGATAACCGAGTGTTTTTAAAAAAGTAAGAGTTATCTTTATTTATTATCTTAAACATACAAGTTTTGGCGTTCACAAAAGAATATAATTTATCAACACACCTGTATGACCAAATATATTTTGACCGTCTTGTCCAGTTTCACCCCTCAATGCATTCCGAGTTATACTGGTCAGGCAATTCTGGTCAGAAAAGTTAATATTCATGCTTATTCAATGTATGTACTATTAGCTGATAAAGTGTCTTGCCCCAAGACACAACACTTTGACTATTGTGATTCACAGATAAGTAATCCTTCGATCCCTAGTGTAACACTCCACGAACTGAGCCACTGTGGTTCTTAAGTCCATTATCTTTGTAAATATGACGTCGTAGGTGGGAGGGCTACCTTTATTTTAGCTTGGATGAAACCCAAGAGCAACATATTGGACACTGTGAGAGCGCTCGCCAAATGCTGGGGCGTGCCTTTGTGCTATTTTTTGCTAGCCAATGGGGAGTTTTTTGACCGAGGCTTATTTTGTATATATATGCGAGCTGTGAATAATCTAATATGGCCGTTCATATATGCATGCTTGTCATAGAATTAACTAATTGCATTTATGAAAAAAAACTAAACTCGTGTATCATCCCTTCATTACCCATTGCTGCATTGGTAGAATGTTCAACTTGAGACTAAGTAGTCGCTGGTTTGAGCCCTATTGCTTGTTTGTTTGGTTACTTATTTGTTTGTTCGTTTGTGTTTTTCATGGGAGTGATATAACGACATGTACCACTAGTGGTTTACAAATTTAGTAACGCTATGTAATGACGTCCGTAATGGTTTCTCATTTAATTATATGGCAACATCAAAGCGTAGTTCCAGGCAATTTCAAAACGCGATTTAAAAGTAGTGTTATGGGCATACAATAAATTGAACCTAAGAGTCGTGCTCCTGTATTATTAAATTTATCAAGCTTGTCACGAAAAAGTGACTAAATTCTTGACAAGCCTCGCATTTCATCTCTTTTTACAGCTCGTTTAATAACTTCAATATTGGGATCAAACGTGATTTTCAATGCATTACCACCTGCTAGAACACCAGGGTGGTGTTGAAACCCAAACCTGAAAGGCGAGGTTATGACTACCCCTGAGGAGTCTAGCAGATGTTAGTGTATCAGAAAAACATTATTGCATAAAGGTCATTTTCTCGCTTGAAAACTTGCAACATTTGAGAAATAGAACCTTTTTCTAGATCAAAGACTTGCGGCATCCTGACGACACTTCTATACGCGTTATTGCTGATGGCGTCAATTTTGCAACGAATCCATACGTAAAGTAAAGTAAAAAAGAAAAGATTAAAAGCAACAACAAAAATGCTATGAATCAACAGCACGTGAATTGCCCTCTCTCTCTCTCTCTCTCTCTCTCTCTCTCTCTCTCTCTCTCTCTCTCTCTCTCTCTCTCTCATACACTCACCCTCATTTTGGCACACACACAAGCGCGCGCGCACGCACGCACTTATAAATGTCTTAAGGGTCCTAGAACGTGCCAACTGAGAAGTAGACAAATAATAGGCTTTTTTGCACCCGGACATCAACTCAAACAATACACTGTCTACGCACACGGACCTAAATTAAACAATGAAGCAGGTATGGCACTCCATGTCTGTTTTAATTTCAGAGGTAAAAGAAGAAAATAGCACAAAAAAGAAAAACGAGCACGGTGACATATGCTTTTTAATTAATTAGAAGTTTCTATGCAAAATTTCCTTCAAATTAATAAGTTTTTTGTTTCTGTAGTTACATTGTGTGACATTTTTTTATTCTAGATTTAAACGATTTTTTGGCCTTAACGTTTTTTTTACAAAATAGATTTTAGCTTAAAAAATAAGCTACGTGCATTTTTTTTTTCGCTGTTTTTTTTTTGTGTTCTTTTATTAGCCAATAGCATGTAGCGTATTCCCAGGAAAAATATGGCATTTCTCACGTTTAACTTTTTTAAAATAAGAGAAATTGATATTTTGAAAAACTCATATTTTACGATTTTTAAAGTTAAATAACTTTTTAAAAAGCACGGTAAGGTCCTGTTATTTTTGTCAAAATAGATGAGTTTTGACCTATTTTTAAACGTATCAAAAGATGGTAACTTTTTGGATATATGCTGGTGAGTCTGGTACCACCTTAAAACCCATTTATGGACATATGCTACTAAATACTTCCCACATTGAAATATTTTAAATACTTTGCATACAGTTTGTTTTATGCATGGGCTATCCATTTATGAAATAAAAAGGATATGTCACCGTGCTTATTTTTTCAGAATCTCATATTGAAGTTTACAGCATTTGACCAATTTTCTAGAAATATAAAATAATAATACTAGTCCTAATTATCGAGCTAAAACGGTTGTAATCTTCACCCAGCTTCTTTCTTTTAACTTAAATTACTGCCCATGACCTCAAACTTTTAAGAAAATGTGCATGTTTACTTGTTACCCCATGCTGTGACAAGATACTGCATGATATATTTTGGCAATTCGTCGAAAAATGGAATTTGTTTTTAGAATAAATCATGTATTAAAAAATCTGACATTGAAAATCTTGAAAATTTATTTTTAATTCATGGACTATTATAATACCTTTCAGAAAAAAGAATAAAAATCTGGGGTCACCGAACTAATTCTCTTTCTAGAGGGCCAAATTTAACCCCACCCCCATAGGTTTCATGCGTAATTCAATATAAAAAGTTCGGGGATGACCATTTCGGTCGTTTTGATGATGCCATTTTACTAGTATATGAAGTAATTTAGCATTAAAATGTTAAAAAAGAAAGAAAAAACACACTGAAAATATGTGCGCATCTGGGAATCGATCCTGGTTCTCTGGCTTTGTAGCCAGGCGCGCTAACCACTAGGCCACGATGTCAGGTCGTGCGCCGCTCTAAATATCCATACAAATAGTATAGACTCGGCCACTATCGTATTCGTAACCAGGGTTATTGTGTACGTCGTTTGATTTCGACTGAGCTACATTTATCTGTCTTTAGTGCTGAGACGATCAGTTCTGAAAAGATGTCAATAGATATTTCGAACACACTTTAATTAGTTATTTTGTGAAGAAAATGTCGGAACACCGATATGACATAAGAATATCGGAAGCTGTATTGATCCGAATCCGTTAAGGGTCGAAAGACAGGACCCAGACAACTTTCCCCGTTTGCAGACGCGGAAAAGGTGCGCATTGGAAATAGCCGCATATGTCTTTATGTCTGATGAATTTCCCACCCTTATCAGTTGGTCGAACCCATTTCGAATTTAAGGGTTGTTGGGCAGTACATTTCAATTTCATTCAAATTTAAAAGTATATTCTGCCGGTAAATAAACAGTACAGAACCGGATCAGACACCACATTTATCTGCACTGTTTGCCAATGTCCCATAAAATGTAGAGCTAGATCTTATTTGGGCCTCGTAACTTGAAAACCTGTTCTCGTTGCATGCGTTCAACAAAGGCGCGCATTCATCAAACTAGCTGTGTAGCAATTCTTAATTGATTGAACCTTAGCCTGCCAGATGCCCTAAAGACAGGTTTTCTCGCGACTGGGCTTTTTCATTTTAGCTTGTATTGGCGTTTGTCCTTTTGGTGGCATTTTTGGGCTATGAGTTGTGATTCTGGAATATCGTGCTAATATTCACTATGATAGTACATATTTTGTTTCACATTATAGGATTATGCCTTTGAATATTCTGCACAGCCACTGGTCTTGGTGTGCTTTAAGACTATGTTCTGTACGATTGTATTAATCAAGAAATTAACTGCTGTAATTGTAAAAAGGGCAGTGATTGGATCAAAATGTGGGTGGAAGCTCAGCACAATATGTAAGTTGTAAAGTGCTGCGTGATTAGTCAGTAATAGAAATTATGGGAAAGAAATCATATTTATTAGACGGATATATATTTGCTGCACTTTTTGAAACAAGATCGCATTGCTTTTAATGATTAAGTTTACCAGTGTGGCTTAGAAAGAAAGGACCTTCCAGTTTGGTATTTTGTTTCAATGAAATTTTCCTCTCATGTAGGGTGCCCATCTTCCGGGGCCAAAAAGTGGTAAAACATGCAGGTCACCAGGGTATCTCATTCTTGTTTATTGATTGAACTAGGTACAATCTGTAATTAGATGGCAACCTCATTGTGCTTAATTTAAGAATTATAAGGACCACAGCTTACTTAAAAGCTATAATGGAGGTCTATTGAAAAACATTTACAGGCATTGGCCCTACAACCTAACCATTTACCCAACGTACCTTGGATGTAAACGTTTCAATAAACACTGTCCTGTCATAGACCCACTCTGAACATTCATACTTCGTGGCGTTGACAGGTCTGTTGGTGAGGTTATTGTACTCAATATGACTGGTGGCGTAGAGATTACACCTGTCGTAATCATAATCATCAGACGGTGGTATTATCTGTTCGATCAGTATCTGATGAGCTTCATTCTGTATTTCCCAAGAATCGTTCAGGTAGCCCGGTATTTTACATCTAAAATAATTTGCAGTTAATTTTCAAAATTATCGAACACTTTTCTCTTTCGGTTCTCAAATAAAATATAGTTACCAGAGCTGGAATTCTGAAAATACTTCTCAGAATAGCAAACATGGAAGGCCCTATCAGACTGTTTCTGAACAGTCTGATCTGGGTCGGCTCTGTATGTTTAGGCCTTTTTGGCCCATAACTAGTGTTCGAATGTTAAGCACTTGTAGCCTAAACTAATTTATGCAGGCCCATCTGATGTCAGGAATCCCTTACAGCTTTTTGATTCTTTGTTAGATTCTATTATACTTCATGAAGATATGTCACCCTTGATTCAAGGCATTATTAGAGTTCCATCTGATATAAGTGATCACTGTGCTACTTATGTATACTTACCATTTGAGTATCCAGTACATGGAACTTTCACTCGAAATGACTGGATGTATAGAAAATGCAAATTATGAATTGTTTAATAAAAAAAACTCTCCGATTTTGACTGGTCATGTCTTCACCAGGGTAGTGTTAATGAAGCTTGCTCATTATTCACAAACATTTTCGTTGAATTTGCAAAATTTTTCATACCCAGTAAAACAACTGTAGTTCGATGCGATGATAAACCATGGTATGATTCTGAAATGAGGAGTAACTCAAGAAAAAGAGATAGGCAAAAGAAGAAAGCTATTAAATCAGGTAATCCAAATGACTGGAACAAATACAAATTCCTCAGGAATAAGGTAAATAATCAAAAGAAGCATACGAAGGAATTATTTTAAAATCATTTAGATATAATTGTTTCAGACTTTCAAAATAATGTTAATCTACATCTTCTATCCCTCCTTTATATTCAACACTTCCTAATGGTGACAATCATTGGCATTTCAACGATCAAGACAAAGCTAACTGTTTGAACGACTATTTTGCTTCTATCTCAACAGTCATTGATTCAGAAACCCAGTTACCTCCATTTACTAAGTAAACTGTTAACTTTCTTTCTCAAATAAACTGCACTGAACTAGAAATTGAAAATATTATCGAAGTACTTAAATCTCACAAAGCAAGTGGTGATGATGGCATAAGCCATAAAATGCTAATGGGTGTGTCAAAAGCTGTTTAAAAACCCCTCTGCATTTTAATGAATAGAACCTTTGATGAGGGAATATTACCTGATATATGGAAGCTTGCGAATAATATTCTCAATGTCTAAGAAGGGAGACAAATATTAACCATCTCATTATAGACCAGTTGCACTCTGAAGCTGTATTTGTAAAATACAAGAAATAATTGTTTTTAAGAATATGTATAATTTTCTTATTTCAATAATCTCTTGTACAAGACTTAGTTCCAATCTGGTTTCCTACCTCATCATTCTACAGTGTTCCAGTTAATTGACATGTTTCATAATATATGTCAAGCTTTTGATAATATCATGTTTTCTTGTATTGTCTTCTGTGATGTGTCTAAAGCATTTGATAGAGTTTGGCACATGAGTCTTTTGTTTAAGATGAGACAAAATGGCATTGATGGGAAACTTTTAGAGTGGTTAAGTAGTTACTTAAGCCAAAGAAAGCTGAAAGTTTGTTTTAAATCATGTTACTCTGGCCTAAAATCTATCTTCGCTGGCGTGCCACAAGGATCTGATAGGGCCTCTTTTGTTTTTGGTATGTATTAATGTTATAGCTAAATCAACTTCTAAGCTTAATAAGGCTGTTTGCACATGATAGCTCACTATCTTATTCTACAGCCAATATTGCTGACATAGCTGGTATTATTAACCAAGATTTACAGAATTTGTCAAATTGGGCTAAACAGTGGTTAGTCACCTTTAATCCATTGCAAACCGATGTTGTCTTATTTACTCTCAAAAAGGTAGATTTCTTTCCACATCTCTGATAATGTTGTTATTAACTTTGTAGATAGCCATAAATATCTGGGTGTAACATTAAGTAGTAATGGCCAATGGCACACCCATATTGAGAATATTGTCTCTTCAGCAACCAGAATCTTTGGAATAATGCGTAAACTGAAATATTCCATTTGTAGAAATGCTTTCAACCATATGTATATGTCGCATATGTTAGCAGTTATAGAATATGCTATAATTGTATGGGATGGATGCTCTGAAAAAGACTCACAAACACCTTAAAAGATCCAAAATGTAGCAGCTCTGCTTTTAACTGGATTAACTAGATCTGTATCATTGGAAAACCTGTACAAAGAATGTGGATGGGCAACTCTATCTCAAAGAAGACATCAACATAAACTATCATTTATGTATAGTGTTAATATTGGCATGTTGCCTTCCTACATACAAGATTTAATTTCTCCTTTGGTTAGTGAAATATCAGATTAACTCTTGAAAAACAATAGAAATATATATGTACCTCTTGAAAAACAATAGAAATATATCTGTACCTCTGAATCGAAATAGTATTTCACAGAAATCCTATATCCCATCATCCATCAGGCTATGGAATTTTCTTGAAGAAAGCTTTAAAAAATATATCAACATTACCCACCTTTAAAAAGCACTAATTCTGATTTATAACATCTCTTGATTTAAAAAGAGCTTTTGTAAAAGGTAATGTTGTCAAATCACATAGAATTCGAAACTAAATCTATCTTCGACTCCCAACGCTCTATAGCTAGGGGAGATAATGCAAACATAGAGTAATTTCTATTTGAAAACAAAAAGTATGTGGCTTTTAAAAAAGTGCACTTACCGTCACTTCTGATACTATTTTTATAGTTAAAGTGCCTTACAAATCCACACACTCGTGCGGGTGTGAATGGCTGGTTACTCGCAGGTAATTTGCTGCAATCAAAAAACTAAGAGGGGGCACAAGGGGGTTTTGTAAGAAAAAGTAGTGGGTGGGTGATATAGTCCATTAGTTAGCTGGCTTGTATGCGGCTGAAGAGGTTTTCAAACTTTACTATACAGTAGTGTTGGTTCATGTGTGGTAATACTTGTTTTAGGACCTTTGTAAAAAGAAATGCCATGGTAACCTAAAACTAAGTTTCAAAATTCACCACTCTGAAGCCCTAAAATTGGCCAAAAACTTTTCCGTGTAGACTACAGTAAACCTGTCTTAAGTGGCCACACAAAAAGAAGACCATGAATTGGTTTTCAAGACCGATTATTGCTTAATTCAGGTCAAAAGTATTGCAGAATGCTCTCTTGGAGAGCATTCTGCAATAATTTCGACCTGAATTAAGCTACCATTTGTCTTTAAAACCTTTGTTTTGTCCATTTTTGAGTGGCCGTTTTAGACAGGCTTTACTGTTTTTTCTTACTTACCTATGTTTTGGTGTTGCAAGCAGAATTACATTCATCATCATGAAGCAGCCGACAGTTATAGCGGGAAGACATAGTAGCAAATAAAGCCTCTTTTGGTAAAAGCCAAACTCGCCTAGCTGTTTTAAAATATCGTCGAATTTCATTGTTTATTTTGCACGACTGTTATAACAGTCTATTATTATTTGACGAGAGTGTACGAGTAATTATTTAATGTCTTAAAATTGTCATTCATAGAATACGCATAGTTGTTTTAGTAAATTTTAGTTATTATTTTTGTAAGTTCCTGAATGAGATATATAATTCTAGCTCCATTATTTTGAACTGTTCCTATATCGCGCAAATGTTTGTGAGATGTACCACTTTCTAATCTCGTCTTTTAATTAATTGTTTTCTTAAATAAATTTAACTTAACCTCTCATTAAATTAACCCTTCGCCAGCTACGAAATAATGCACCTGAATATATCGTCTGGTGAAGTTGTTTGCAGCATGTAAGTCCTTACGCCAAGGACTAATTTCAGAATGCAGACAAACAGTGTCGACCCTGACCGGACTGCTTCAAGAGGAGCAGTCTGATCTGGGTCCACACTGTTGGATACAGAGACGTTAAAGAGGACCGGCAGACGACATTTAGTCGCCATTAGCAGCCGAAGAGTTTTATGTTGTTACGGGGCTTATCAGGAATATATGATAGCAGCGTATCTTGGACCTCGGATGCCTCTAGTCCTACACACAGGGAACCCAAAAACAAATACCACAGGCAAAGGTCAGCACTCATTATCAACCTGAACGCAGGGAAGCAGGAATGTTCGGCGACAGAAGTAAATAAATTGCATGTGTTTGTAAACATGATCCTTAAGAAAGGCAGATGGTCAATTTGGTCGGTATACCAACAAGTATAAGGTTTCGCAAAAAGATTGGAATACGCTAAGCAATTTGTTATTCTGAACAAGTTATTTTTAATCAAATTTTGACAGACATACATACAGACAGGCACATAGAGCTCGAGGTCACATCCGTCTGAACACTGGTCAGGGGCTCGGACCAACTGAGTTACTCGGGTGGAACAACATCACCTTTGAAGACGTCTCTGTCTTCAAACAAAGGATGGCATTGGTTTAAGTGACATACAGACAGACAAAATCTTTGCTTGCCTGCCTGACAGTGTATGTATATCTTTTCCCTCACAAACCTGCGAAGTCGTTTCTGAGTACATGATTACTGATCTTTGCCACTTTTCTTACTTTGTTTAGAATAACAATTGAGCCATGACATGGGATTTCCAACAATGTGGTATGTGCGACCAACAAAGGTTCAGACCTGCCTGCGCATATGCGCAGTCTGATCAGAGCCTTTGCTAGCCACTTGAATATTCAATGACTGTTAAGCTACTGACCAAACAGCATTTGGAGTTTCTTAGCTTAAAATGAGGCTGTACAGGCTCGTCCGAGTCTACACTTGTCAAAATGCCTCATTGTTGGAAATCTCGTTTCGCGGCTCATTTATGTATGCTTTGCGTAGACAAGACTTTTTGTGTTAGCTTATACTTATACAAAAAGATTTTTTTATGTAAGCTTATGCTTCTACTTGTAGCAGTTGAGTGTCTGATTATTTTTCGGATAACGAACCGCAAAGACAATACGGTTAAACGATGTACAGTCGGGCGAAATAAACAAAAGTAAAACCTGTGCAACTCGCAAGGTTTTCAGATTTTGCTCATTTCACTTGTGTTCAACAGCATAATAGAACAGTCACGTGTATTTCCAGACGTGTATCCTCTAAAAATATTGTCAGCTCATTTTTCAAAGTTTTTTTTTTGTAAATGGCATCTGGCCTTCCATTGTCCTTTCGGAGACCAATATTATGGATACCAGCGATTGGGCACTTTTGACCATCATGACAGAAAATTCGCACCTTTGGTAATCCTTTCGACATTATTTTACAGCTTGAGGCCCCCCTAAAAGGGTATCTGTGCTCCCATGATCCCTAACGTAATGCTCTGATCTCCCCTGAACTGTTTTTCCTTAGCTTTTTGCAGTGCTCCCTAAGTCTCCGAAAGTGTGTGCTTGCTCCCCAACAACTACCTTGTTGCAAGGATATATGCTACTTTGTTGTATAGTAGTCTGAGGTTAGGATCAATAGATCTGGTTCTACTTAGTCACAACTTACGGTGAAATCTGTAATTTTTGGCTTTGTATTACAGAAAACTTATAAGTATTTTAGCATCTTGTTTCTACTATTGTT
The DNA here is from genome assembly GCA_964019695.1 of Loripinus fragilis. Classification (NCBI taxonomy): domain Eukaryota; kingdom Metazoa; phylum Mollusca; class Bivalvia; order Lucinida; family Lucinidae; genus Loripinus; species Loripinus fragilis. The sequence continues at coordinate 86,977,132 of OZ026517.1, forward strand.
TCGTGGCGTTCCGTCCACCTTGATAGATATGCTGAAACGCTCAGTTCGGCTAACCGAACGTTGTTTTCAATTTAAATACCTAGAGTTTTATTCTTATTAGCAAACATTCAACGCGGGTCGTGCATATTACTGTCAGTGGATTTATGAATAAAAGACACACATGCAGACATTGATCTTTCGCATTTAGATAGCTAAAACAATGTACATAAACCAGTGGAGAAATGCCGACCCAGGTGGGACTTGAACCTACGATCCCTGGAACACTAGAGGTGTGGATCTTTTGAAATGTACTTTAACCATTGAAGCATGGCTGCACTTTGGTAGCAGAAGGAAGAATCTGATAATGATTTAATTCTGTCTGGTACCATATCTAAATAATTTGAGTGCACAGTTGCTTTTTCATGTCTCATTTTGGCAATTTACACATTATGGTGGTGTTAAGAATCATAGAACTAGGTGTTATAAAAGAATTAAATTGCTCAAAATGTTTTTAATGTTTGGTTCTTGAACACTGCCTTACTCAACCTCCCTGCACAAATTTGTTCATCCAGATTCGGCTTTGCTTTAAGAGTCTGATATGGAGTTTAATGCACTTTAGAGAGCCAGCCTCAACTCTGCTTTATCTAGATATTTGAGCGCCACTACAAATTTATGTTTTCTTTAGTATTTATGAGTCAGCACATGGGAGTTTTGTACTTATTGCACTTGTAAGCAGCAACGGCTCAGACTAAGAGATTTGCAGTCTCACAGGCTAACATACTTTATACTTTGTGGAAATTCAGGAAAAACACAAAAATAGCTTGACTAGCTCTTTAGACATACATATATAACGCAAGACTACGCAAACAGTTATATGTACCAAAATCTTATGAGCAATCACATATGGCTATATAAACTTATCTAAAGCCTGATTTGCTTTACCTTGTCAAACTTGGGCTTTTTAGTCAATCAAATAAGCATAGCCAAATGTACCCTTTTGGGGTCCTATTAGAGCAAAAAGGGGCACAAATTCTGAGCATTAAATTGCTAAACGGTATAATGTAATTTAAATTGTATGCCTATATATCTTTATGATCTTTACTTTTTGCCAATTGGCGTTGTCTGCTGATAACCTTTGCAAACAGTTGAGACCCAGATCATGCCCATTTTTTTTTCCAAATTGTTTGACACTGATGGTATTCCTGAAAGATTTGTTTTCAAAAAAGTTGATTTAAAAAAATCAGCAGAAGACAAGAACAGACAAAATAACCAAGTTACGGCAAAGAGTTAAATTACTTTGGTATTGTATCCAGCATTAATTTTATGGAAACTCTATGCAATACATAGGAAATTAAAAGTGTATCTTTTATATAGTTGTTTATTTTTTAATTTCTTTATGACAAAGTTATTGTTTCCATGGTTACTGCAAGAGAAATGTAAGACCCCCAGACATATATTTTAAAACTCAAGTTCCAATTTAAAACTGTATATGTATCTAAATCGTCAGTGTCAGTGATTTTAGAGGCTTATAACTCATAAAATATTTTCCATACCCAGTTACCCCACCCATATTAAATAACTGATGATGACTTAAACCAAAATTTATTAGAATTTTTCCATTCATTATACTTCATTTTAGTGATACTGTTAAAACGTGTCAAGATCTAAAGGAAACTATTACAATCACTGTATATCTCATTGGTACCTTACAAAATAATCTTATTTTTTGGTAAAATTGCTAGTTCGACATCATTATTCAAGCAATGTTTGGCTATAAATAGAGCCACACCTCCCAATCGGAACCTTTCTTATATTTCAAATAACACTTATGCATTCAAAATTAGTTATAGGTATAACAGCAAATATTGTAAGGCACATGCGATTTTAAAACACTGGCATGATTTCAAAGTTTCATACTATGCTGATATGATTTCCATGGTTACGATGTGAAACAGGTAAAATCCGAGATATTGCTTTTTATCTTGTGAAAGCTGAAGACCTTGCTAGAACTAATTACTAGCATATACATCGCAAAATAGGTGGCACTTATGGTTATAGTAGCTCAAAAGTGGTCAAAAATTATGTTTTTGCACCCGGTTACCCCACCCACCTTCAGTTACCTGGTATGACATGTACAACGTTTAAAATGAATTGTGTTTACTTTGAATGTGCTTATTTGAAGATATTATGCTTAAATATTCAAAGCCTCAAATGCAATAGGAATGATCTTCGTTGAATCCCATGTAACATGAAAATTAAAATCTGAATTTTGGAGGAAAACTGCCAATTTTACACCAAAAATGACCCTTTTTGTGCCTATAGATAGATCCATGCGTTCTGGTATGTACCCATTGACTATTTAATAATATTTTTATGCATCAAGCTTTAATTCTACAGATATTTATTGCAAAATTACCCAGAATATTACATTAAGTGTGTATTTAAACATGTGTTTTTAACGGTTGTGCGCTTTTGCACTTTCTGTACAGTACAGTTGTTGTTTCAATGGTTACAACAAGAAGGAGGCAAAACCCCACACATGCTTTTTAATCTTATCAAAGTTGAATACCATCTAGAACTAATCATTTACAGTATATGTCTCTATGTAGGCGGGGGAATGTGCTGTAATGGTTCAAAAATGCCTAAGAATCGGGTTTTTCATATCTGGTTACCCCACCCACCTTCAGTAACCCAGTTTGACATGTACAACGTTTAATATGAATTGTGTTTACTTTGAATGTACTTATTTGAAGCTATTATGCTTTAATATACAAAGCCTCAAATGCAATAGGAATGATCTTCGTTGAATCCAATGTAACATAAAAATATAATCTGGATTTAGAGGAAAATTGCCAATTTTACACCACTAATGACCCTTTTTGTGCCTATAAATAGATCCTTGCGTTCTGGTATGTACCCATTGGTTAATTAATGTTATTTTCATGCACTCAGCATTTTTTCTACAGATATTTATTGCAATATTACATTAAATGTGTATTAAAACATGTGTTTTTTAAACGGTTGTGCGTTTTTGCATTTATTGTACAGTACAGTTGTTGTTTCCATGGTTACAACAAGAAGGAGGCAAACCCCCACGCATGTTTTTAAATCTTATGAAGGTTAATATCATCTAGAACTAATCATTTACTGTATATGTATCGATCTAGGCGGGGCAATGTGCTGTAATGGTTCAAAAATGCCTAAGAATAGGGTTTTATCAAATCTGGTTACCCCACCCACCTTCAGTAACCCAGTATGACATGTACAACCTAAAAATGAATAGTGTTTTCTTTAAATGTACTTATAAGAAGCTATAATACTTAAATATACGAAGCCTCAAATGCAATAGGAATGATCTTCGTTGAATCCCATGTAACATAAAAATATAATCTTAATTTTGGAGGAAAATTGCCAATTTTACACCAATAATGACCCTTTTTTGCCTATAAATAGATCTGTGCGTTCTGGTATGTACCCATTGGCTATTAAATATTATTTTTTATGCATTCAGCATTAATTCTACAGATATTTATTGCAGTATTACATTAAATGTGTATTTAAACATGTGTTTTTAAACAGTTGTGCGTTTTTGCATTTTCTGTACGGTACAGTTGTTGTTTCCATGGTTACGACAAGAAGGAGGCAAAACCCCACGCATGTTTTTTAATCTTATGAAAGAGGAATACCATCGGGAACTAATCATTTACTGTATACGTCTCTATGTAGGCGGGGGATTGTCCTATAATGGTTCAAAAATGCCTAAAAAAAGGGTTTTTTTCATATCTGGTTACCCCACCCACCTTCAGTAACCCGGTATGACTTGACCAAAAATCACATTGTGTTTGATTTATATTTAAACTACTCCCTTTTAACCATAATGCTTCAGCATATAAAGATAAGAATCAAAATAGGTGTGTTATAGGATATATGAGGGTGCAAAACTGTCTATTTTAACAGACTTTTTGGTATTTTTAGCCCAAATTCTTCTTTGTTGGTTACCATGGCAATGGGCAATAAATTTGGAGGACGGAACATGGATTAATTGTTTTTGGGTGATTATGGATGCACCCTGAAAATTTCAGCAAAATCTGAGACCATGCGTGCCCAACCCCCTATATAGCATGTTTGGTGCTTACAGAGAATGGCTCTTAATCCGTTGCATAAAAGACAAAAGTATCCCAGCATGCGCGAACGTCATCCGCCTATTATTGCAGTTTGAAAAATAAGACTGACCATATAGGCTAAGGCCCAGTTTTAAAAAGAGCCCTATTTAAGATTTTTTTTCAATCCATCTGGTAGAAAATTTCCAATGGTACAGTCAATTAGGGTAACATGTAAGTGTCGCTTTTATGGTGGATGCCAGTCCTGAAAGTGGTGCAGATTTTTTCTACGACATAATAAACGCACCTACCCAAAATTTTATTATTATTTTCTATTAAGCTTATTTTCCATGATGTATAAGTCTCAGTTCAGCTGAAATCTGCCACAAAAACTGCTATAGTCATTTTTATGGCCTAAACTAACATTTTAGTATACCATAAGCCAGGAAAGAATGATTTGTTCTAAAAGTTTTGATGACCTAGTACAAAAATCATATTTCATGGTACTGTTCACATAAAATGTGTCATTATGGGGAAATGTTTTAAAAATGCACGTTTTAATAAAATGACTCATTTTAATCGCATTCATTGTATTTTTTTGTCTCCATAAATTAATCCAGAGAGCATCAGACACTGCTTTTTCGAATGGATATTTTTTTTAAAAAAAACTTGCTATATTTTCTATACATGGATAGGATGTATACAAGGTACCCTACCCATTCTATTTAGTAGATATTTTATTTTTACAATTGATTAACATAGATATACATCATCATACATTTATCGCACTGATTTTGAAATCATGTTTTCTTGGTTTATTTTAGAAACATCACATATTGCAGCAGGTCCTTTTGAAACTTCATTTGGACCCCTCATAATGTTATTTACGCTACATGTTTACATTAAACCAAGCAAAATGGACATCTAAAGTCTAAAATAGTTCCTCCAGTTTCTGTAAGCTTTCTCAATTCCAAATCGATCTATACTTTTTATTAACCTATATAAGAAAATTCATTTGTCTTCAAGATACTGCAAAATGGTATTTGTCTATTTTATATAATGTGCAAGTTAATAAACTTTAAGCCTGGAAGCCAAATGTAAAAAAACGTCATATCAGAAGGGCCACTTTAACATTCTAAAACATATGGGTCTGCTGTAAAATGTAACAAGATTATAGATAGATGTAATCACATCAGGTCTGAGAAATTCCAAGATTATAAAGGCAGAATCAGCTAAGATATGTCTAAATTTTAGCTATTTGCAAATATTTATAGTAACATAGACAAAACTAGCACAAGTTTAATTTAGTTTCCTTTGTTTCCAGTATTGGGGTTTTAGTCAATCTTGAGCATTTTTAAAAACTTTTTTCTATAACTTACTCACCAAAACATTAAAAGAGATAAGCAAAATACACATTAGCCTTATCAAATTGCCGTATTATCAAACTTTTGATTAAGGAATTTCAGATCATAACGTGTAACATAATGCAAATCGAATAATGTAGCTACTAAAAATCACAATGTATATGTTAGATTGCTCCCTTAATCATCTATCTTAATAGTCATTTTAAAACATGGTTTGAAACTCTTTTTAAATTATATAAAATTTCCTAAATGTGAAAATGTAACATACACAAAACACAACGTTATATGACTATTGTATGAAATTAAGGCAAACATTTCTTATTGCAACTGATTTTGACACATTCAAATGCTCAATGAATTTCAATGATTATTAACAGTCCTTTTAACATTTTCAGCGTTCTGACCATATAATAATGTTTTTTTGACAAACCTAAAGGAACTAGAAGTGCACAATAGATGTACACCATCGCATATCAATACGCTTTTGATACTTTTCACCCACTCCCAGGGCCTCTAGGTGAATTGTGGGTAAGGGCAAATAAACCGGCACAAGCATGCCTCGCTAGTATTAGCAAGTCTCGGGTTAAGTTCTGTCAAGTAGTACAAGAAAAGATAGCACACCCGCCAGAATGGACGTTACTAGGGTGGGTTTAGGCTATCTACTCAAACTATACCTTACTCATACCTTACCACTGCTCATACCCTAACTTATATTATGGATTTGCTTATCCTATACTTTGTACTGGTTTAACCTAGGACACGGTCTCAGCAAGACTGAAAAACCTAAAGCAGGGACAAATAGTATCAACTCGAACAAACAAACATTCAAAATGGTTATTTGTAGAGGATATGGGCATGTAAAACGTTTGTTGTGAACGTATGTGCATCTAACATCACAGCTTTATTCAAGAATGCTTATCTACTGCCATCATCAGGAGGATGTAAACGGGGATGTAAAATGTATGAACTATTTTTTCTGCACTATATTAAAAGCATGTACTACAATAAATAAAACCCATAGCAATATATGATGGTGAATAAGAACTATTTATTATCCATATAATGGTGACTATAATTATTTCAGGGTACCGTTATTACTTACATTTTTCTTTTGCTTAGTTACTATTACCATTTTTATTTTTTTATTGGTGTAATAAATAAATGTTTTGTTGTAGAAATATCTCATTTCTATTTAACAAAGAGAGCAAACAATATGATTTAACCTTCTTCAATTTGCATGAATTCATAGTAATTTATAAAAATACATAAGCATATTCTGAGCCACTTTCACCTGATTAAGCTTTATCTATTATATATAGAAATAAATAAGGAGGACACTCTACCTTTCTTGTTATAAAAATCAGAAGATTGATAACGTATGAACTTTGATGTAGTATAATCAATTTGTATAACATATTAACATATATCATGACCCTCAAAGGTAACGTTTGTAACAGCAAGTATCCATATATAACATACAGATTAGAAGCCCATAATATTTTCAATCTTATAGTAATATCTTCCATGAAAACAAGTAAATGAAAAGTCAGTCACATGGTAAAACTGTAAATAAGAATACTCAATAGTACTCAATGGTATTATTTTAAACATTTTAATGTAACATATGCTACCAAACTGTTACTCACGATCACTGAAACTACAAGAGAGCTTATGTGTGTCATTTTGAGCCTTAGGGCTGTTTCACATATACACAGAATCCGAACCGAAACCGAACCGAAACCGTAACGGCCACCGAATTGCATCGTTTCGTTTTCGGCAGACCTTTCACATATGAACCGAATCCGTGGACGAAATCTAATAAAATGCCTGTATAATTTGGACTTATTTCCCTCTCAGATAGCAGAAATACCTTTACAATACAAATTGTTCCATGTTACTGCATTAAGTTCGTGGTCTATATAGTCGCACTGGGTATTGTCCCACAAAAGTCTGTAGTCAATAGTATTGTGCTTGTAAAATAATCGCACAGTTGTCTCGCTGGACAATCCATCAATGGTTTCATGATTACTAAGTTATATACGAGGGGCGTTCAATATGTAATGAAAACAACCCAGTAAATCCCAAAGTTTTATATTTACACACTTCATAATTACTTTCATTTAAAGGTCTGTTTCTTGGCTAAATAAATGTAAAATTGCAGTTGTCCAGCTCCTTATCTAATTTACACAAGCCACTTTTAAGATAGAGGTCTGAAGTACACTGCGATATGAAATAAAGCAATGTTTTCCAAAGCAGATAACTACATGATCGAGGGATGTTTCAGTCTGTTTCTTCGTGTGGCAAATATCCATATATTGGTGATTTATACCTGCAAAAATTTTTGATATAGCTTCATATTCTATGAAATACTGAGGCTGCCGTTTTGGTTTAAACCCTTCTTGGTGCTACATTTTCTGACATTTCATTGACAGAGTCGTTTTTGCGTGAACGAATAAACAGCGAAAATTCATACGAAAATCATTTGTAACATTTTTTCTGGTCGCTTTGATGTTATTAGCTGCTAATACATCCGATTTAGAAATTTAGATATTTAATCTCACTCATAAAGTACCCCCAAGTACGTCATTTGAAATAAGAAAATCACTTTAAAGAATGCTATCTCTGGCTTACACTGAAATGGATCAGACGAAATACCGCTTTTCATCGTTGTTTGCATTCGGATGCATTATTTGGACATTGTTACACGTATTTAGATGACATAATCTGGCTGGCTTATTTCAGACATTAAAATTATAGGAAACGAAAATGGTATACCACTCAGATATGATACCCCTAGATATTGGTTTCAGTTTCACTGATCTGCTGCCTATGCACTGTGTGTATTGAAACTTCGATACAATCAAAATTGTCCTTTCCTGGTACAAATCCACATTTCCGATTTTCAAGAACGGTGCGTATTTTAGTGTTACGTCCATTAATTTAAACGACGTCAACGTAAGAGGGGGTAACGTGATAAAATCGTTTGCACGAGAAATCGGTACTGGTAAAAAGTTTGTATTGTTATAGCGGATAAAGTGGAAATGAGTCAGAAAACTATGGATATGTGATTCATGCATGTTAAATGTTTGTTTTAGAAAATACAGCATGCCTTTCTACCTTTGTTAAAATCAGTCATTACAATTTGGAGAAAAATATATGCAGTGTATATTAGTGTGCTTTTTAAAAAGTCTGTAACTTATTAAATTTGGTAAGATGAAATAATTTTTCATGCACCATTATAACGGCGACGCTTTGATCTTTCGTTTGGCATATGGCATAAAATCCTAACGCGTTTGTGGATGGAGTTATGATTGAGTTTTCATTACATATTGAACCCCCCTCGTACATAGCAAGTGGTTGTGTATATGCAGATTTTATTAAGATTACCTGTCGTGTTGCTAAAATTCGGCCACCGAAACCGAAAAATATAGAATCAAAATCGTGCACTTTTTCGGTTCGGCGTTTGGTTTCGGTTCGGTTTCGGTTTCGGCGCATATGTGAAAGCGCTCATAGGGTTTAAGGCATTTTAATTTTTTGGTTCGGTTTCGGTTCGGTTTCGGTGTATATGTGAAATGGCCTTAAAAAGAGCAGTTTGAGGAACCATAGTGTACAAAATTACCGCTTGGGAAGGGGTCTATACAGCCAATCTAAGGACCAATACAATTAAATATACACTCTAAATGTTTTCATATACATGGTGTTTTCTTGTTAAATTTTTAGGTCAGATAGACACAATAATGGTTTTGTTACATACTTATATTTGGAAATTGATACGTATATTTAGACTGTGATTGATGTATAGTTCATGTATTATCCCCTTTAAAATAGTTAATTTCTTTGTCAAAAAGAATTATTGGCAACTACATTAAATGCTTAATTTACCATTACAATAAAAAAACAAGATCAGAACAATTAAACCTTTTTTTCTAATAAAATGGTCAAAGTAATCACTAATTATTGCAGAGAGTTGTCACCTCCAGACTTTTTTTCCAGCTAGAGTAATCTGGGATTTATAATATGTTTCGAACCAAAAAACAAACAATGCATAGTGAAAATATATTCGCATATAGGAGGGTCTGGATAGGGTTTAATGATTAGTGAATAATGGCCCTTTTTATAATGAAAAGTGAATAATGAACCAAACAAATAATGAATAGTGAATAATGGGGGCCTGAAATTAATGAATAATCCTTTTTTTATGAATTGAAGACAAAATTAATGAATAGTGAATAATCAAATTTCTTTTCCACTTTTCTTACTTTTAATGAATAATTGGTCTTGTTTTAATGAATAGCCCCAAATTTTAATGAGATAAATAATGGGCTAAATATTTAATAAATAGTGAATACCAGACCCTCCCATCCAGACCCTCATATAGGAACTCATATTGTGTAGGGTATTTGACAAGCAAGATCCAAGTCTTTTGCAGTCCAGTTATCTGTTGCAACTACAAGCAAGTATTTCTTATCACAATCTATGTAGCTGAAGCACAAAAGTCTAAAATTGATATTAATTTATCCATATTACAAACAAAAATATATGAAAAATGGGTGGGTGGGGTAACACCAGTGCACCAAATGTAGATTAACTTCTTTCTGACTCAATTCTAGCTTTTATTACGTGTTTAACATTCATTTGACTTCTATATAGTTATACTATCACCTGGTATAAATGAAATTTTTCTACCAGACCGATTGAAAAAAAATCCAATCCAGCTGACCAGCCCTCAGACTAATATGCTGACGTAAGCAAAGAAATGCTTTGCCTGGGAGTGTAATTAAACGATTATTTCCGAAAACTTTCGTGTTTTTTCCATTGGTTAGGACATCTGGCTACCAGCTAAAAGTGTTTAAATTCGAATTGAATTAAACTCACACTTGTCAGACGAAAATTATTGAAAAGCCTTAACGCCAGTGTTACGTCAGAATTAACAGCATGAGCAAATCGAAATCATGACAAAGAATGGTCCATTTTGTAAGGGGATATTAAATGATAAAGGAAACCTCTTTAAATCAGAATTGTGGGGAAAAAAAACAGTGAATGTACATGTATAATGGTGCGTTTCTAAAGTCCCTCAGTATATATATATAAAGGGGTCACAGGTTATAATTTCCAAATACATTTGTATTTCTTTTTCTGAAGACTCGCTTTTGTATAAGCAAACAGTGTGGACCCTGATAAAATGCCACACAACGCACCAAGGAACAATAGTAACTATACAAAGGGTATAATAAGAACAGGATTTAATAAGGCCTATAACAACCGGTCGGCGAACTTCAGGTGAAAAACTGGGCCCTGAATATACCCGTTATTTGATTAGGCTTTAATATCAACACAGATAAATTCCGTATTTACCCAAATATTAAGGCAATGCCATTTTTATACTTAGGTTTAAAGTTAAGCATGTTGCACTACCATTGACCAAAATATTTAGATCTGAGGTGCGTTGCATGACGCGAGTGCTACGTAGCCCCTTGTGGCGGTCTGCTATGCAACGATATCTTACAACAAGCGCTACAAACTTATGCGATGTGCTAACAGAAAATACTTTTTACAAGCCTACCATACTTATTTTGAGTCGGAAAGTGAAATTTTGGTTTTGCGAAACGCATTTATCAACTCAAAAGAACATGTTTCCTAGGTGTACTCTCACCCAGTAGACAAAATGTCAAACTTCGATGATGCTCATAGACAACGAATGCAAGAGGGCTTAGATTTTCAAAGGTGGAAAACATCAAGACTGGCACCTATTTGATCATGCTCCTATCTACACCCCCCCCCTAAAAATTAAAATAAATAAAAGAATAAGCTATTTCCGGGGTTCGGGTTGTGCATTCTTGACACCTTCCAGTCCCTTTCTAAACGCTTTGCCTCCTAGCGGCGACTTTGGTCTTCTGATCATTGAAAACAGTTTGCACACAGATCAGGTCCGACACTGAGATAACCTATACCTCTTTGTGCATTCTGTCACAATTTAGGATCCGTGATTCTGTATTAATATAAGGGTAAACACGGTAAGATTGTTATTTAACTCTTTGTCTACTAGTGTCGTCTTCTGATTACATTTGCAAACAGTTAGCACCCAGGTCAGGCCCGACAGAACGTCAGGTCTACTTTCGATCCAACATGTTTGACACGCTGATGACATCCCTGAAATAATTTTTCGAAAAAGTTGATTTTGAAAAGATCAACAGACGACTTAAAGCATGCAAAATTACCAAAATAGGCAAATACACTTGACTGACCATTGTTATTTAACCCAACAAGCGCCACCTATAATTTACTGCAGACGACAATTTCAAATTTTGCCGCATTTTCACAAATAACAAAAATAACAAATGAGGCATGATATTTCATGAGAATCATTCCTTATTTCTTTCGCAAATTCGGAAAGAAGTAGCAAAATTTGTCGTCTGCTGCAGTCGTGATTGGCGCTTTACGGGTTAACTGACCGGTCCCGGTGACCCGAAGATTATTAACAAAATTTTAAACCTAAGCCTGATGGCCAGTGCAAATTTATTTTGGACGAATTTATTTTCTTGGTATTATTTTTTCTTTCGACTAAAGATATGATTTTATCTATGTGCTAGCTACGAGAACGTCATTTTACAATTTATGTAATCAAAGAAGGCGGAGAGAGGCAGCGGACCTGCACAGACTGACACCAGCCTTCCATGTTCGCAGACACGAATTTCAGATCGAAAAATAACGGAACTGAAATATTCAAACAGGAAATTAATGTGAAAACAAAAAGGTGCCGAATCATACTGCTACGTGTACAAGTACTAGAGATGCAGTCTGATCAGGGACAATCTGTAAATTATTCATTGATGACCGTGGCACAGTGGATACTATGAGTGTCAATACCACCGCTGGACCATCTGTATTAGTTAGGAAGCCTCCATGCGAGCTAAACAATTTTGTGTTTTAACAACAACAGAATCTAGGACGAAAATTTGGTACCAGTAAATTGCATTTAAGCCCCCCCCCCCCCCCCCCCCGGTGGCTTAGGCTGCTGCCCATTCTAAGGCGGTGGTTCTGTTGTTGTTTATCTTTTGTTTGGTGTGCTTCCCATTTGTTGTGGGGTTCTGTGTTTGTCTTTGCTTTGTTATGAATTACTTTGTGTCCTTTCTAGTTTTGCAATCATCTTGAAGAGGACGAGAGAGCTGGTTGCTTTACTTTTATTGTCATACGGATGTCTTGTAGCTGTATATGTTCTGTGACTCTTCCTCACGGTGCCTTGGGTTGGTCTGCGGTGTGTGATTGTGGTATTTCCTGATCATACTCACTTACTGTTTTTTAAGGATTTTAACCTTACATCAATCTCTCTGAATGGTCTGGACGAAAAAGGAAGATAGCAAGTACTATTGTCAGCTACGTAGGTCTTATTCGCGCTTGGGCTTTGAGATAATGGTACTGTCGCATAACACGTTGCCTACTGGTATCGTCTGCCAATAACTTTTGCAAACAATTTGGAACAAGACCAGGCCGAGCCTGATCTGGATTCAAACTTTTTGTCACTCGGAGGGCATTCCTGAACGAATTTTCAAAAAAGTGTCGTCTGCTGATAACCTTTGAAAACAATTTGGACCCAGATCAGGCCCGACTCAACATCGGTCCTGATCTGGATCAAAACCGTTTGAAACTCTGATGGTGTTTCGAAAAAGTTGATTTTTTAAAAAATCACCAGACGGCAAAAAGCATGCAAAATTACTCTGTATACTCAGGGAGTTAACGTTTTAATACTTCCTACTGGGAATAGAATTCTAAATTAAGATCGGAACCTCAATATACGTCCAAGGTTTGTGTATGTGAGCAGCGAAGGCTCTAACTAGAGACTCGCCATTAGCCTGATGCAACAATTGCCAACACTCGTATATACTGACTCAATTTAACATGAGTCTAGTGATCAATCATGTATGCCCAGCTATCCATCCGGGTCAGCTGTCTAGTTTAATGTCTCAACTTAGTTTGTGCGACCAGCGAGCACTGACTGCTTGGGTGCTCTGGCTCGCTTGAGCATTCGTCAATAATGTTTCGACTCAAATACTGAGACAAAAACAATCTTCAGAGAAAGATATGCAATATGTTTTGGAAATTACAACCTGTGACCTACAATAAAAACAATGGACCATCCTCACTTAACTATTCAGATTTTATGGGAAAAGATGCGTTTCTGCTAACAGGGTTTTAACTAAGTCACACTGTGAATGATTCTTTACTAAAGCTGTTAGTGTTTTTTATATACGTATAAAACCGTTAGTGATTCTTTTACGGAGGTTACAGATTCTTGACAATGAGTGAACCCCCCCCCCCCCCACACACACCAGAAACGGGCTGAAAATGGCAATTGTAGACAGTTGTAGAACCACACTTTTTTAAAAGATTTATAAGCATCATTTTAATGATAGTATACGCATTTTTATACATTTTAGCTGTCCAAAAAACATCTGTTACAAAAAGTTGCAAAGTTGAAAAAATACCTTATATACACATTTCTGAGTTATATCTAACAGAACATGATTGTAAAAGAACTAACTAAACGTATAAAATTGGTATCTGAAGCTTTAATTCATTTTTTAATATGTGTAGTAGCCGTTTTCATTTTCTCTCTTGATGTTACAGATTCTTAATGGAAAAGTCACGGATTCTTTATGAGTCTAAAATGTATGTCACATACTCTTATGTTACAGATTCTTTATGAACTAAATGCAATTTCATGTTCTTATAAAGTTTCAATGCAATTTTACAACCAATTTTGTTCGGTTTGATGCTTGGCATCCCAGTCAACAATCTTTCAGTCATGTTGCGACATTTCCCAATATTCCTTGGTTGAAACAGTACTAAGGTGGGGATAAAGCGTCTTGTTTAACGACACAACACAGTGCCGCTGGTGAGTCTTAACCAGCAATCCCTTGATCTAAAGTCTATCAATCTATCACTTAGCCACTGTGTTTCTCATGGACCAATTATTGATATAACAGATAAGTTTAGCCATTGAATCTTGTGTGATCATTAGTTTACAGCGCTGTATTTATGAGACTTTTTAGATTACAATCCAAGTTTATAAAGTTTTTTCCTCTCTGGAGTATTCAAGAATAGCAAACTGTCAACTACTTGTGAAATAATGGGCACTGAATACTGGCAAACTGCCTCTTGGAGGCTCAAACAGAAACACAGTACTGTCCCAATATGACCTGAACTGTTTACAGTAGACTACATATCAAACAAATACACATTCTAATGCTTCAGTATGAATGAAGTAATGCTAAATTAAATCCCAACCACCAGTCCGAACAAACAGACGTCTAATTGCCTTTCTATTTCATTCTAAAATAAATCCGTTTGTCAATTCTTTCATAAAGAATCAGTTACACATCATTAGAAGTCTGAGTAAAGAAATTCTCAACGAATCCGTAACACTTTCATAAAGAATCAGCTTTTATAAAGAATCACCTCACATGATGACTTAACTAAAGCCCAATGTCAGAGTGTTAAAATCATTATACAAGTACTTTGATGAATATCTTTGAGCCAGTTTGTGAATTATAGACTTATTGAATATGCTCAGACGAGTCTTCGCTGCTCGCACATACAAAGTTTGGACCTGTATTAAGGTTCATAAAAAACGTAAAACACATGCTCCACTAGTTAGCTGCTCTCCTGTGTTTAAAATGACTTCATGCATATGAGATTAGTACCAAACTCTCGTGAATAGCCTCTTTTATGCTTACAGTGGACAGACATTTGGACCTGTCTGAATACTAACAGTATCTGTCATAAAGCATCTATCAGAAATGGGATATATCAAACGTGCATTATTCTGTGGACTTATCGCTGTTGTAGTGTATTATGCAACACGATCACACGAAGGACAAATCGTTGATAAGCTAAACTCTACTTATGACTACATAATCATAGGGGCTGGTTCTGCTGGCTCTGTAGTTGCCGCCCGTCTGTCTGAGGATGAAGATAAAAGTGTACTTGTTATTGAAGCTGGTCCAGAGGAATTCCTTGTTGGGGTACCGCTTGTTACCGCACTTAAACAGAACACAAGTATTGACTGGGTCTATTACACTGAACCCCAGACACATAGTTCGTTTGCCTCACTAATCGGTGAAAACAGACACTTCTGGCCACGTGGTAGGGTCCTTGGTGGAACTGATAATTTCAATAACATGCAGTATGTTAGAGGAAATAAAGCAGACTATGACGAATGGGCTGAAAATGGATGTACAGGGTGGAGTTATAAGGAGATTCTACCATATTTTCTGAAAGCTGAAGACATTCTGATTGATAATTTGTCCAAAAGTAGATATCATCACAAAGGTGGTCCAATAGGTGTAAGTGATGCCAGTGTAAGTACAGCACCAGATGTCTTTGTGAAAGCTGGTAAAGAATTAGGATATGAGGAAGTAGATTACAATGGTGAGAAACAGGAGGGTTTCAGTAGATCACAATCATCTGTACGAGGTGGTGTCAGGAGTAGTACAGTGCGGGAATATTTACGACCTGCCATGACACGTAACAATCTCCATGTTGCTGTTAATACTCAAGCTACAAAGATTACATTCAATGACAAGAAGCAAGTCACTGGAGTTGAGTATTTACGCAATGGTCACAAAGGCTTTGTAAAGGTGAACAAGGAAATTGTTCTCTCGGGAGGTGCGATTAATTCCCCACAGCTTCTTATGTTGTCAGGTATAGGACCCAAGAATCATTTAAATGACTTAAAAATCCCTGTTGTTAGTGACTTACCTGTAGGTGAAAACCTACAAGATCACTTAATGGCTTTTATGCCATCAACTATTAATTCTACAGATTGTATAAGCCTACATCCACTTACGATGATTTTACAAGTGTTCAACTATATATTCTTTGGGACTGGTTCATTAAGTTCACCAGGAATAGAAGGCACTGCCTTTATGGCTTCAAATGAAAACAAAACCCCTTATCCTGATCTACAGATCCACCTTTTTGCTGCTATGGGACCCGGAAAAGAGGTCAAATTAAATCAAGATATAATTAAGGGAATATTACCAGACAATTTCTCGAGCGGAATTGTTTTTCTGCCTATACTTCTACACCCTAAGAGTCGAGGAAGTGTAACGTTGAAGAGTAACAATCCAACAGATCATCCTGCAATTGATCCTAAGTATCTGACAGAGCAAGAAGATATAAACACACTTATTCATGGTGTTCGGATTGTTGAGAAATTGGTAGAAACTAAAGCATACAGAAGCATAGGCGTAAGCCTTAATTCAACAAAACTGGAAGCTTGTTCTGAGCATGAATTCAGATCAGATGCATACTGGGAGTGCTATGTACGTTACCTTGCAATAACAGTTTACCACCCAACTTCAACGTGTAAAATGGGAGACGTTAAAGCCAAGAGTGCTGTTGTTGACCCTGAGTTGAAGGTCAAGGGAGTGCATGGGCTGAGAGTCGTTGATGCGTCAGTAATGCCTAATATCATTTCAGGAAATACAAACGCTCCGACGATTATGATAGCAGAGAAAGCGTCTGATATGATACGTAATAAGGATACAGTAAAAGACTTACGAGACTATATTGGAAATGTATAAAACCATTCAATCATATTACTGTGTTGACGATTATGGGTTTTTTTTACATGGCGATATATTTGATGCAAAGAGAGAAATATGTTGATGTTTGAAGACAATGCATCCGCAGATCTGTGCTGAATAGTGTCATTTCATTGTGCCTATTTCATAATTAATAATAATGTGCCTTATAATAGTATGCCTGAATTTTCCGGATTTAGTGACACCACCGATGAGGATATTATCCTATGATATGTTTTGTTAGACTAATGACAAAAATTAGTTGTAATGTAGTATCAGCGTTCTGAACAATGTAAATTGTTCATTGATATATATTAACACATAATAATCTAAATAAAAATGATACTCTTTAGGCATTTGTCTACAATATATATGACAAAGTTCCAAATAGCAGTGAATATGTTACCATGGTAACCGACTGCATGATTCCCAAGAGGAATATCATGAGATGGTGGTATTATTACCAAAGAGTGAGTCTGACCAGGAAATGTCACGATCACTAAAGACTGCAGACCAGTCCATGTTATCGTGAGGAAAGGACACGAAATACCAACCGCCACATGACCAATCGGGAAAGTCCTGCACAATTCAAGAATCGAATCAAGCCTCGGGTGTACGTAAGGCGCATTATGCGTATGTACGAAAAAGCTCTTTTTTTGTCAGCCGGAACTGGCGTAAGGGAAATCAGTTCTGTGGCATGTGGTTTCAGCCCTAGTAAAATCCATTTTTCTGATAAACTGAAAAGTTAAATCAGCAGAAAAAAACATAAACTTCATTTATAACCGTTTGTTTTGCTGCAATCACACTTGTTATTGTGTTTGCATGTTTTCTGTGACGTCAGAATCACGTTATGTAACGTCAGCGTCACACTATATCAAAAATGGTTTTCGATGTACATACGAGGTCTGATTCCACGGAATTTTACGGAATTGGCTGAGGAAGTTCCGATTGCCACATGACAGCAAGAACACAATGTGGTAAAACAGCCAGTTCCCTCTTTCTCATCAAGATGAGTGCAAAACTAAAAAAGGATTCTAAGAGCTACACCACAAAACAGGGATTTTGTTTCTTTGTTTGATTTGATTCTTGACGTTCCATCAACAATCTTTCAGTTATAAAGGGAGGGGTCTTCCTGGGTTGAACCAGTACTAAGCTAGGATTAATGTGTCTTGCTCAAGGACACAACGCAGTGACGCCAGTGAGGCTCGACCCCGCGGCCCCTCGATCTCGAGTCAAGCTCAATGCGCTCCCACAAAAAACAAGGATCCACACTAAATGTTAGCAACAATGAACAATCAATAACACGTACAAAAAACAACAACAACAACAACAACAACAACACACCGTCAACAGCAACAACTACGGAGCTATATAGCTGAAGATGTGGCACATGACCATGGTCTACATTGTTAACTTATATTCAACAAATGCATGTCAATGCTGGTGATAAACATGCTATTAAGTATAAAATCTTGATTGTTTTTCTTATCATTGGCTTTTACATACGAGTTGGGAGCTCAAAACTGCTTGATTAACACATTTCTTGTAGAACCCACAACAGATGTTTATGTCAATGAATTGGGGCCTGACATATATGTATTAGGAATAAGAAATTCATACATGTCATCGATCATACGTTTTTGTATTGAGGGTTTCGTAGTGTGAAAAAGGCAAGCCATGCTAATTTCGTGGGCAAATTTGACATTCCCAATGACAAGCAACATTGAATAGTATAGACTAAGCAAGTGAGTTTTCGTTTCTGCCCCACTGACAGCTAAGGTCGTATGGAGATTGGGCCATTACAAATTGGAGGAGATGAAATTGAACTCGGGACACCTCGGTACAAATATTTTATCCACACTAGGGTGACACCTGTTGATTTAGCTTGCTATAATTCAAACGCATACAAAAACGTGGATAAAGTCTGATTTTGACATATGAAGAAACAAAAATTAAACCAGACGTGAATTGTTTATCAGATTGTAACAGTCAGGTTTTAGAAATACAATCTGCCAATGCTATCAAAGTGCAATGGATATTTCTGGTACATTTATTCCAATTAACTTATCAAGTGCTACACCATAGACTCTCCTAATCTTTGAACCTTAAGCGATAGAAACTAGGCCATACCATTATGATAATGCAGTGGAACTTCAATGGCTCATTATGGTGTAATCTACTTTACACTATATACTTTTTCGCCAGCTCATAGAATTTCAGTCTTGTTTCTCCTCTCAGCATGAAGCTGTTATATCAACAAGAGGAGTGCGGCTAGCTGCTATTTGTTTATGATCAAATTCCCAGATAAAACAATTTTATCTGGCTGAACAAGTTAAAAACATGTTAGTTCTAGAATCATGTCTAAATACTGATCGAATGTGTATTACTAAATTAAACTTTTTTCTTTAACTATTTTTGTCACTTTTTTGAGATTGAACCCGATTTAGGGTGGTATGGGCTATTTAGCATTTGGAAAAGAAAGGTAAGGTATGTTTTGTCTATGAATCAAATTTATTGAAATGTAAAAAAAAATAAAAACATTAAAAAAATAAACACAGAATATTTTCCAAAAAGACTTTATCCTTAAAGTGCCGAGTAGTCTACTTTTGTCATCTGCTGAAATGTTTTAGAAGCATCTATATGACGTACAGTGTAGGCCAAGATCAGATGGCTTCAGTCAAATCTGGGCTCAAGCTGTTTGCCTCTATACTTCAATTATAAGGCAGATATGTCAGGCAAATCTTTGCAGCAGACGACTTCAGCAGACAACTTTTTAGATGCATTTTCGGAGCATTTTAAGGGTAAAGGGGCAGGGCCGAAAATTTGAAACAGAGTATAGATTTTGTTTATGCGTGCTTGGATAAATTCTCTGTGGAATTATTATTGAGATGTAAATAGAAAATTTATTATGTTTCTTTCTCTGCATTAACAATTATATCAAACAATACCAAACATAATCATGTATCTTAAGGCCCTGTCACACTATAATGTTTTAGCCAACGTATGCATTATGTATATCTAGTACGCTGGCATACGCTGAAATCTAATTCAAAATCAGAGGAAGCCTCTCTCTGAACTTATGCAAAGCGCACGCAAAACGAACATAGAACGTATGTCTAACTTATAATTAACTTATTCATAACTTATTCCGGACGTAACATAACTTTAAAATCGTATATCCAGCGTATCACTAGCGTTCTTGACTTATGCGAAACTTATGCACAATGAACGTCTATCATATGTTGAATTGTACATATCACGTACGTTGACGTATGCATAGCTTACATGTAGCGTACATCCAACTTATGCCAAACGTATAAAACAGTACAAAATTTTGGGACCACTTTGTCAGATGACAACACTAATAAAAAGCTAATAAGTAATTTTCTTTCTCAAAACATAGCCAAATTATGTTTTGATAAAAACTTATAGTGATGGACAGTGAGCTTCATTTGACATGTAGATGCAAGACTGATCCTTGTGTTTGTCAACTTTTTTGCACACCTTTAAAATGTGAGTTTAGAGGTAACACATGAAATGTGACTCTCTCAGAGCATATTGTCCAAAGAAAGGGTGAGGCCCAGATGGCTCTATTAGATTGGCTTATCTCTGCACAAGATGATATTAAAGATGGGGAAGCAGAGAACATTAAGCACAGCTGGGTTATGCTGCGCTTGATGTGTATGCATAAGTCAGAAGTCATGCCCAAAACATTGTTGTCGTTTATACAATGCTAGGTTTGGTCTTTTAACAATTCGAAACTAATTCAGCCGAAACTTAATCTGCATGCCAGTGCTTTGTATGTTACCCATGCATATGCATGATGTCTTATCAATGGTCATTTAATTTGCATTGTCTCATAAAGCGCACTTTGTTGAATAAGAATCTTGTGCATGAATCGTGCAAAGTAGTCTAGCAGAGCTCGCTTTAATTTGTTGTCACTTTTTACCAGTAAAAGGTGAGTTTTTGGTATAAAAGTATCTTTTCGAATCCAAATGCCTCAGGCCGGTCTTGTTTTATGTCAAGTGAAACACATTCTTGTAAATGTTAAGCAGAGTATAGGGCTCCTAAATAATTAATTGAGAGCACCTTGACAAAGAAGGTAAGGGTGCAAAGATCAGGAATCGATACAATCAAGTACCACACCTGACACAGGATACCAATTGGAAAGTGACAAACTCACAGTAAGACAAAGTAATGCATAACAAAAAAAGACAAGCACAGAACTCAGTACATTAAACAATAGATCAACAACAACAACAGAACCACCTCCTTAGAACGGACAAGCAGTCTAAGCCACCAGACATGGGACTTAAATGCTAGCGCTAAATCATTGCCCTAGATTCTGTTGTTGTTAAAACACAAAATTGTTTAGCTCGCATGGAGGCTTCCTAACTAATGCAATGTATCAAACCCTCACTTGTCTCCTGAAGGAACATAGCTTCATATTTAAGGAGTGGGGTCGTATTTACCACATTATTAAAACTTGGAGCTCTTTATTATGACAGAAGCCTAATTCATTTTGTAATATATAGCAAATTCTTTTTCTTATTTCTCCATTTAACATAAGTTGTAGTTACACATTACAGAAGCAACTCGGCGAGGCATTCTAATGAGCACCAAAAATGTTTTATGGAGAACTGACCTGGCCACATTAACTCTTTTGGCTATAGGGCAAGTTTTGTTGTCTGCTGATGCATTCTACAAACAGTTTGGACCCAGATGTGGCCCAACAGAATGTCGGACATAATCTGGATCCAAACTTCGTGATATTCTGATGGTATTCTCGAAAGAACTACATTTATAAAAAAAAAGTAATGTTGAAAAATATTTGCACGTGAAAATGTTGCCTGCTTTGTACATCTGCTGCATAAATTCAAGTGCATTTCAGCCTTTTTCATTGAAGCAAACAATATGAACCCTGATCAGCCTGCTCTCAAGGAAATAATCTGATTTGGGTATGTATTGTTTGCACGATGTGCTAAGCAGTTGGGGAAGCAGACAACGAAAGTCATGACCGACGTACTAACGATAATCATTACTGTTTATCTGCTTTATTTAGGTGATATTGCATATTTCTATTTGATAATATTACATAATATATTTGTTCCCAAGTAAACTGTATACAACTTATAAAATATATCATATGTATTTCTGAAACTCCAACTGCCCACATATGTTAATAATTCCAGGAGAAACTTAAAACAAACTATGTGTTGCTGATAAGATCTGCCTAATGGTTTTCTTGGGGTTTGGTTTACATACACTAACATTTATATAACGGTGCATTCTCAAGAAAGCTTCCCTGAGATCTCAGTGAGTCTAGTGGATAAATCTGAGAGTCTGTTTACATTTTCAACTAATCCCCCAGATATATCATTGATATTTTGTTAAATAGTTTCATTTTACATACACTTAACAAAATTTCTAATTGGTCACTTTTTAACTCATTATTTCTGACCAAGGGTTAATAACATTGTAATATTTTTTTTTGCCTAAATATGTGGAATTTAATGGGCAAAAGTTTAGCGGTCTTTCAGAAGAGTTGTTTTTCAATCCACCTTTTTTGTTAAAAATGCAAACTTTATGCTTTTTATAGAAAAATGGTTTTCAGTGAAGTTTTATATGAAATTTAAGTGCAGTTGGTAATAAACTGGTCTAGCCGACTTCAAAAACACCTAACACTTGAAATGTTGACTAAAGTAGATCTTTTATGCATTTTGAAAATACAACATTTTTTGAGATTTTTAAAATTCATTAGTAACTCGTGCTAAAATTTATATATGCATTTTATTTAATCTGAACAAGAGAGCCCAAACAGAATAAAACTTATAAAATTCGTCCATTTTGTGATGACCAACATTTCATTGCTGCTGTGCACTTCTGGTTTGAATGTTAAATTTAAAAAGTCAACAGTAATGTCTAGTAGTAATGAAATTTTTTAGTATCGCTGAAAATTTCAATGCCGTGTGGCATATAATAAGGCGTACAGAACAGTGTGAATTTCCTATGTTAATTGCATGCACAAGGCTGACTTTCTACGATTTAGCTTTTGGTAGTGTTTGTCTACATGTTATTACGTAAAAGAAACGAGGAGTCCAAGTGAAGCAAAACATTTGAAACATGTTCGTCTTTAATCACGGCAGTCAGAATCATTATAAGAATTACCAACAAATTTATACTGATGGGTCAAAGGAAGACTCAAAGGTTGGTTGTGCTGTTATATCAGACAACCATAGTAATATGCAACGTATACCTGACGATTCATCAATTTTCACTGCTGAAGCCAAAGCAGTTGATCTAGCTTTAGATTTCATTAGCACTTGTGATGCAAACAATAAATTTATTATATTTTCTGACTCGCTCTCTGTATTGAAAGCAATGAACCATACCAGTTCAAAGAATCCACAGATTCAGAAACTTTTAGAAAAATGTCATGAGCTTTTAACTTATAAAGAAATTGTTCTCTGTTGGATTCCTAGTCATATAGGTATCCAAGGGAATGAGATGGTAGATAAGCAAGCAAAAACATCGCTTTCATTAGAACCAACTTCTTTTAAAATTCCATTTTCCAATTTTAAGCCCTCTATCAATAAATATATCTTGGAAGAATGGCAAACTTCATGGAATAACAGCATTGGTAATAAACTTCTTGACATCAAACCAACTATTGGTGAATATCAATCGGTTGTTCGAAACATTAGAAGAGAAGAAGTAGTATTAGCTCGACTCCGCTTAGGTCATACAAGAGTCACTCATTCATACTTACTACAAGGTGAAGAGCATCCTCAATGTGTTGGTTGCGACGCACCTTTCACTGTACGTCACCTCCTTTTGGAATGTGGCGATTTTGCACAAGTAAGAAATAATTGCTTCCATGTTAATAACATGAAAGAATTATTTCAAGATATACATATTGATAGTATTATGACATTTTTAAGACAAATAAATCTTTTTAACAAAATCTAATTGCTGTTTTTAAAATCATGTTTTGTTTTACATCTGTATCAGACCATTATACAGATTATATTATGTTGTATTCTGTTCAGTTAAAGAACATGTACAGTTATCTGAATAGCTCTTTGAAACTGTCAGATATTGTGCGTGGTCTCTCCTGTCAACAATCGTATTGCAACTTTTTTTCATAAAACAAACTCATCATCACCATTCCTTTTATTTTATCTTATAAATTTTTAACTTTTTCCATCCTCATCATGTTTAGTTAATACCGTCTGACGCTAATGACCCACAAGGGTTGATGCGTCGTTAAGCACCAAACAAACAAACAAACAATCTTCAAATAAACAAAAATACAAACGGATGGCGCCTCTGTGGAATATTTTATATTGTAGAAAAACTGTGACTTTTTAAAATGAGGGTACCTTTACTCTGGCATCGTCTGTGCAAGAAGTACCTGTCATTTTTAAATGAAAAGACCTACAGAGTCTCAGCAAAGCCTTGGTTGATACAAGCATGTTATTTGCATAACAGAATCTTATTTTCAAAACTAGCATAAAAATGTAAGGTGACCAATTAGAAATTTTGCTAAGTGTATTTTTCAATAAATATTTAAGGTTCAATCACATGTATCTAAAATATAATTTAATAACCATTTCAAACGTTCTAACAGCTTGCTTC
The DNA here is from genome assembly GCA_964019695.1 of Loripinus fragilis. NCBI lineage: Eukaryota > Metazoa > Mollusca > Bivalvia > Lucinida > Lucinidae > Loripinus > Loripinus fragilis. The sequence goes on from OZ026517.1 coordinate 87,001,798, forward strand.
TATAACAATTTATAAACTCTTATATGTTACAACGTCGAAGTAAAACGTTATGTAAGGTGGCAATCTTTTCATTTTAATATAAAGCATTTAATCATACATTGAGCCACTTTAGTTACGCACCACCTTTTCAGGGCCCACAATTTTTTGACAAACACGTTGGAATCAAACATTCTCTATGATCATTTACTTATTGACATTTTATCTGTTTGATGACATAGAAAAAAATATCAAAATCACTCATGCGAAATATTCTGCAACGTCAACGGCAATTTTGACAAAAATACTCGTGCAACCTGAATGTCTATATTTTCTATTTGCATTTTACGCTAGAAATTATCCATGGTGATCGTTGTGACAGAAAACATCAAAACAATTGTTTTATTCAAGTAAAATCCTCCATTTTGGTCGTTGAAGTTAGTAACACTGTCACTTTTTGAAAAAAATGCTCGTTTTGACGTCATATTAACGTCAGTTACAGGAATCGAATTGGTTTTCCTTTGCAAATTGTTTTTGTTATGAGTCACCTGTTGACATAGAAGTATCAAAACACTAAAACATCTTACTATTGACACGTCTTATAGCCTTGGTTGTAGTGACGTCAACACTAACGTCAACGCCATGACGCCAATAAATCCATTTATTTTTACGAAAATAAACGGCGCATACATGGTTGTTTAAAATGAAATTATAAAAGAAGTGTTTTGATAACTAGTTTACTCAGAATCATACGACATATTAACTAACTTTAAAAAAGTAATAAGATCAACTTTTTTCAAAGCTTGGTCAGCTGGGAACCAAAATAGTAAACCGTTTAAAAACTGATAAAGTTAACAAACACATTCCAGTCTTAGATATTGCCAAGAATAAATCGGCTCTTATCTCTGTCATTGTAGATATTCGACCTTGAAAAAAGCGCAATGTGATCTGAGTTTCATTCGAAATAATGCAATGTAAAAATGAGGTTTTGAGGTAGTGCACTTCAAGATCAAATCTCTCACTTATTTTTTATCTGATCACGATAAAATTTCAACGGCTAATGCAGATATAGATGCGCTTTATGCTGGTAGCATCAAAATAAAAATAACACATGTCTTTTCCAAGTAATTTTACATTTTATAAGTGGTGCGTAACTAAAGTGGCTCACTGTATCTGTATGCTTATAATATAATATACATATATATAGAGTATTTAATTGATAGGTGATATTAATATTTCTGGAGTAAAAAATCATTTTTTGTTTAATTAGAAATATATAACGTATATTACAAACTTCAAGGCATTCTAAATAGTGCTTAATAACCTAAAAAATACATCATAGGGTTTATATTCATTTCAAAGCTGATTTTTGTACTAAATCAAAATAAAAATAATTAAATAATAGTTTGATTGAAATATAGTTGATTGGTTCATATAAAGAGGGAGGTTATGTCAAATTGTCAAAGCTGTTTGCTTTTGGGGCAAATGTTTTGAACTTTTGAAAATAACAAAATATGTTTACCAATTTGGCAACATTTACAGATTTACACCTCACTAGCAAAAAGGAAATATAGCTCTTCAGTAAAAACTGATAAGGGACAAATTCCAAAAAGGACAAAACTGTTAACATAACGCATATTATCATAAGGTACTATGTGTGTCCAAAATGGTGTCGAAGACAGCATAAAATTAAGTCTAAAATGGTAAATTATAAAGTGTTTTTTGTGTGTAATACTTAGCCAAAGATTGATATTACTAAATGTATCTAGAATAATGTAACGGGTATAACAGTTATGAAAGCTTAATAAAAGAGTTAAACTTATACTGCTAGTCATATACTTTCAATTTCAAGATCAAACTGATATGTAAGAATTACCAACAGTTGATATATCTGCTATAAATTTCTAATTCATTTAAGGGTAGTGTATCAATCAAAGTGTATAAAATCCCCTTCGGATACATTTTGGCAACCCATGGTCTAGTGATAACAGAGCACTAACTAGTGGTATAAACTCAAAGTAAGTAACATATATAACTTCAGTACCATATACTTACGCTGTTTTTTAAACTCATACCACCTATTTGCAGCACTTAGTTAAGTGATTTAAGGCAATTAGCATGATGATAAATAAAATTAAGATATAGCTTTGTACTTGCACAAAAAGATATGTAGCTGTTATATGGTATTTTAAAATGTAGATAACATGGCTGTTACGCAGTAAAGCTCCCAACTGCGGGAGGGATATCATGTTTTAATTACATGTGATATAGTGTAGTTTTAGAAAATCCTAATTAACTAGATTCCCCGTGAACGGAGGTGGTATATTAGCAACTCAGGGTCTAGAAGTCATTTTAAGAATTTCAATATGGCTGCCATGGTGGCCATATAATCTTTTGCAAAACTTCAAATTCATATTGCCCAAATGCCTTCCACAAATGTACTGTTCAAACAACATGTTTTTTAAGATGAGCTTTGAAGAATTTCAAAATGAGATATATAATATACCATATGCCATATAATATACCAGAACAAAACCATAATGCCAAATCTAAGAAACCATGTTCCCCATAGCCTCCCATCAAGGTTTTAGCTCAATTAAAATGTATTGTATGCGATGAAATGCTGTTTAAAGAATTTCAAGATGGCTGTTATGTTGCCATGGTGTCTAAATTTTTATTTATCCCTTATGTCTCCTACCATACCAAGCTTCATTTAAATCCTAAGTACTGTTTTTGACAAATATTTTGAAGAATGTGGTATGTGCGACCAGCAAATACTCAGACCAGCCTGCGCATACGCGCAGTCTGATCAGAGCCTTTGTTAGTCGCTTGAATATTCTATGACTATGACTACTGACCAAACATCATTTGGAGTTTCTAAGCTTAAAATGAGGCTGCACAGGCTCGCCTGAGTCTACACTTGTCAAAATGCCACATTGTTGGAAATCACATGTCGCGGTTCAAGTATAGTTATGCACCACCCTCTCCATCCCCACGGTGATCTCAGCTGCTGTCAATTATGATTTTGCTTTTCTGTTGTTGTTTCCAAATGAGCCATGGCATGTGATTTCCAACAATGTGGCATTTTAACAAGTGTAGACTCAGACGAGCCTTTGCAGCCTCCTGTTGAGCCGCGACATAAGGTTTCTAACAATGTGGTATGTGCGACCAGTAGCTTAAAGTTCATGTAATATTCAAGCGATCAGCAAAGGCTCTGATCAGACTGCGCGTATGCGCAGGCTGGTCTGAGCCTTTGCTGGTCGCACATACCACATTGTTGGAAATCTCATGTCGCGGCGCAAATTGTTCTTTGTTGCTCCCATTATGTTTGAAGGTTTTATGTTTAGTCCTAGTTTTGTGTATTCAGGCACTGTTGGAGCCTTTTTTATATATACTCAGCGTCAATGAAAAGTTACCAGTACCGAAATTTCGATATTTCGGAAAATATATAATACAGCTCTTTGGCCACTGTTACGTTCATGTTTCTGGTCAACGACAAGCTGGTTTGGAGAGATAAAACGGTTACACGAGCCCTGGAACTATGGTGCAAGTGATGCACGTGCATTTTTATGTTTTTCGCAGTTTTTAAGAATTTAAAATCATTATTTTCAAAAGACAACATGCCAGGTCATGCCCTAGACATTTTCTTTGAAAACGCCACCAAAATGGTTTAGGTTATCCCATTAAACGCGAAAAATGAGGATCAAACTTTAAGGTAGCACCAAAACTTTGCATTTTCCTATACAATGCAATGGAAACTACAGGGGTCCATCAAGGAATGATTATAATGCATTCGGGTGTGATGGATACCGTTTTCCATAGTGGTGATGCATGGGACTCTATGCCATAAAATTGAGTGCTGAAGTATCCGCCGTTCTTCGTTCAGAATGGATTAAATAATGTCCTATGTTAAGTGTATGTGATTTACTGGTAACTTTTCACTGACGTTGAGTATATATTCAAATGTGGTTTTTAATTGTGAGCAAGAAAAAAAATCAACTATTTGTCTGAGAATGGGATATAAAAATCCGTCCCTCGCGATCACCGTTGTCATTAATCGGCAAGCCACGTGATGCCAATCGGTGATCCTCGGGACGGATTCTATCCTACCCTCATACGAATCATGGTTTCTTTTTCTTGCTCACCACTGTTTTTATTAATATACTTAAAGCCATTTTAAACGCAACTGATACAAATATTATTTTTTCCTATACATAGCAACGTAATTCCCTTTGTCTATGCATTTACAAGCTTCCATAACGTACAAGAACGTTTAAGCAATACTTGAGCTTGATTGCGCACATCTGCTCAAAATTTTGGTGAAAAATGCCAAATTCATCAAAAAAATTTCTTAACCTTATTTCATCTTTAAATTCTACTAAATTTCAGTTTGAATGAACGTTGTTCCACTCAAATAACAAAAATACGGAATACAAGATTAAATTCCGTTTACCTAAGGGGCCTAAAATAATGCTTTAAAGCTCAGTTTTTCGCTTATTTTTCGCTAAATTTGAGAAATGACTAAAACTTGAACAAAATTGAATCATTTCATAGTTGGCATACATAAGTTGTTTAGTCATTACCTATGGTTATGATTTATCACGATATCAACAATCGAAAATCTCGCATTTTCGTCAACTTCCGGTTTTCATGCTCAAAATTTGGTGGTCATTTTAAAGGTCAAAGCTTCAAGACACATTTTTCCAGTTGTGTGTGGTTAAAACGTAGAGCATTATTGAAATTTTCAGAAAGTTTGAAACCAAAACAGCCAGGCAATATTAAGATCTGATATCCTAATTAATAAGGTGATTTTGCTTTTTTGTTTAAAGTATTGGGGTTGTGTCCCTTTATCACAACAAACAGTCCGGGTTATCTGGACTGCTTTATCAGTACCAAAAGGATATTGCCTTGATATACCGACCATAGTTTTGTGCTTTTCATTTAGTACGAATGCTAAACGAGCTTTAAATCTAGGGTAGATTATATTGTAAAAGTTGCGTTTTTACTGGCGTTAAGTATATATTAATTTTAAAATAAACTTCCAGAAGTCCCTAAATACGCTAAGATGCAAGTTCCACATGATGGCGTTACTTGACGTCCTGGGTAAGATAGCATGGGTAAGATACGATTTTCTATCCCAGAGTAAAATCTCAGATATCCTTATCCGGTGTGGAAGAAAGTACTTGCCTACAACAGGGGTAAAGCTGGATGAGACTTTAATGACTTCGCCGATTAGGTCAACAGGCCAGGGCCTAGAATTACAATGCCTCCTTAAAGTTAAGCAAGACTTAAGTTAAGTATTGATATTTCAACATGCTATTTTAAATGCTTTATAAATTGCTTGGATCGATGTGGTATTTGTGGTTAAAGATATAATTGTGATCTTCAGAAAAATTAAAACTATTTTGATTTTAATCAGTTTTAAACAATATTTTTCGCATCCTGAAAAATCAATACTTAACTTAAGTCCTCCTTAACTCTAAGAAGACATTGTAATTCCGGGCCCAGGTGTATCTATAATCGTAAACTGGAAATCGAAATGAAATTGTTACGTATATTGGACCATGGCATGCTTATATTTAATGTACTACACTCCTCCTCAACTTATCCTGTTATTCTACAGCATTCTAGTTCAACCAGAGTGGAAACCAGTCCGAATCTCAGATGGCTTCGTCAAAAGTCTGCTGGTCTAGCTCTACGCTGTTAAATGTTTCGAAAAGAACATATCCGGGTTCTGCAGGACAATGGTAAGCTCAAATAAATATTTAAGAGTACATTAAGTCTTACAGACTAGCCTTTCAGTGCAGTTATCAGTTTGATTAAAGGTGACCTACATGTATGATATCATAGCGTTGTGAGATTCGTTTTTTATCATTGGTGTTACTGACTCATTGTAAAGATTAATTTGGCATAATCAAAAAACATTCAGAGCTTCTGGACAGAGATGGGATTTATTAAGAAAGCAATATTCTTTGGACTATTCGCTGTGGTGATATATTATGTAACTAGACCACAAGAAAGACAGGTTGTTAATAAACTCAACTCTACTTACGATTACATCATCATTGGGGCTGGTTCTTCTGGTTCTGTGGTTGCTGCTCGTCTATCTGAGGATGAAGATAAAAGTGTGCTTGTCATAGAAGCTGGTCCTGAAGAGTTCCTTGTCGGGGTACCGTTTGCTGTTGTTTTTTCTCAGAACTCTAGTATTGACTGGGTCTACTACACGGAACCTCAGACACATAGTTCATTTGCCTCACCAATCGGTGAAAACAGACATTACTGGCCACGTGGTAAAGTTCTTGGTGGAACAGATAATCTGAACGCCATGCAGTATGTTAGAGGAAATAAAGCAGACTATGACGAATGGGCTCGAAATGGATGTACAGGGTGGAGTTATAAAGAGATTCTACCATATTTTCTAAAAGCTGAAGACATTCTGATTGATGGTTTGTCCAATAACAGATATCATCATAAAGGTGGTCCTATAGGTGTGAGTGATGCCAGTGCAAGCACAGCACCAGACGTCTTTGTAAAAGCTGGCAAAGAATTAGGATATGAGGAAGTAGATTACAATGGTGAAAAACAGGAAGGGTTTAGTAGATCATACTCATCTGTAAGGGGTGGTTTCAGAAGTAGCACAGTACGGGAACATTTACGACCTGCCATGAGACGTAACAATCTCCATGTTGCAGTTAATACTCAAGCTACTAAGATTACATTTAATGACAAGAAACAAGTCATTGGAGTTGAGTACTTACGTAATGGTCAAAAAGGCTTTGTCAAGGTGAACAAGGAAATCGTTCTCTCAGGAGGTGCAATTAATTCCCCACAGCTTCTTATGTTGTCAGGTATAGGACCTAAGAATCATCTGAATGACTTGAAAATCCCTGTTGTTAGTGACTTGCCTGTTGGTGAAAACCTACAAGATCACATAATGACGTATATTCCTTCTACTATTAATTCTACAGATTGTGTAAACCTACACCCACTTTCGATGCTTATTGATTTATTCAAATATCTGTTATTTAAGACAGGGGCGTTTGCTACACCTGGGCTGGAAGGTACTGCTTTTATCAACTCAAATGATAACGCAACCACTTATCCTGATATACAAATCCATCTTTATGCTGCTCTTGGAACTAGAAAAGATATAAAGTTAAATCCTGATATTTTGAAGGGAATATTCCCAGACAGCTTTGGAAATGGAATCACTTTTCTGCCAATAGTTCTTCACCCTAAGAGTAAAGGCAGTGTTACACTGAAGAGTAGCGACCCAACAGATTATCCTGCAATCGATCCTAAGTATTTGACTGATAAAGACGACATTGACACACTCATTCGTGGAATTCGAATAGTTGAGAAATTAATAGAAACAAAAGCATATAGTAGTATTGGCGTGAGCTTTAACTCGACGAAACTGGAAGTTTGCTCAGAGCATAAGTTCAGATCAGACGCATACTGGGAGTGTTATATTCGTTACATTGCAGTAACAGTTTACCACCCAACTTCAACGTGTAAAATGGGTGATGTTAAAGACAGTAGTACTGTTGTTGATCCCAAGTTAAAGGTCAAGGGCGTGCATGGACTGAGAGTCGTCGATGCGTCAGTAATGCCCAATATTGTTTCAGGAAATACAAACGCCCCAACGATTATGATAGCAGAGAAAGCTTCTGATATGATACGTAATGTGGATACAGTAAAAGGCTTACGAGATTATATAGCTAATTGATTCCAATTAATACTGTTAAACCGTTAACGATTTTACTTTACACGTTGATATAATTAGCTAAAGGTGCAACAAACATGGCAAATGAAAAGCTGGTTGTGTTGTATGAGCACAAGCCTCCAATAAACATCATTCCGTTTTCAATAGTTCCAGTTCTATCTACCAGTCTTTTTAGCTTACCAGGCTATTTGCAGGTCTTTAGATAGATAATGTTCTTAGTTCTTAGCCAAAACATTATCAATGAGGGCTCACTTTATTTGGCTTGTACTAGGAAACCCATTTTTTCACTTCTGAAGGTCATGTTCCTGTAAAATGGACCGATGGGATGCCGGTGGTGTGAGAAACTTTGCTCACAGTAACAAAAACATTCAAACGTCATTGGATAAAAATGATGGCACAACTTACTATACGTTTAATGCCAACATTGTATTCAATCACGTTGGGATATTTTTATAGCTCAGACCACCATCATCCCATTGGTTGTATAACAGGAACATATCCGAAATCCTATTTTTAAGGCAGTTTCACATTTATAACCAACCCAGCAACAACATGACTGACTGGTTTTGAACCAAAGAATGGCGAGAGGAAATATTACATTGTGAACTCAACATAATTTTTAAATGAACGAACTCTGTGCAGCTACAAAGTTAAGCCTTAACTCTTTGCATGCTGGGTAGTTCTTCATGTGTTTGCCGTCTTCTGACAATTTGTTTTCAAAATTAACTATTTAGCTCACCTGAGCCATTGGCTCATGGTGAGCTATTTTGACCGTTGGATGTCCGTCGTCCGCCATGCGCCGTCCGTCGTCAACAATTGCTTCAAACGACATCTCCTCCTAGACTACTGGCTGGATTTTGACCAAACTTGGTAGGAATGAACCTTAAATGATCTTCTTTAAAATTGTTTAAATGATTTTGGTCCATTGCATCTCTAGGTCACAAAGACTAAAACTAGGTTTTCAAGATGAAAACTTTAAAAATCTTCTTCTCTGCAACCACAAGGCCTAGAGCTTTGATATTTGGTATGTAGCATCACCTAGTAAACTTCTATCAAGTTGTTTCAATTTATGGTCCTGGGGCCAAAAATGGCCCACCCCGGGGGTCACATGTTTTACATAGGCTTATATAGGGAGCAACTTGAAAAAATCTTCTTGTCTGAAACCACAAGGCCTAGAGCCTTGATATTTGGTATGTAGTATCATCTCGTAGACTTCTACCTAGTTTGTTCAAATTAATGCCCTGGGGCCAAAAATAGCCCCACCCCAGGGAGCACATGTTTTACATAGGCTTATATGGGGAGCTACATGAAAAAATCTTCTCGTCTGAAACCACAAGGCCTAGAGCCTTGATATTTGGTATGTAGTATCATCTAGAAGACCTGTACCAAGCTTGTTCAAGTTATAGCCCTGGGACCAAAAATGACTCCGCCCGGGGGTCACATGATTTATATAGACTAATATAGGGAGAAACATGAAAAAATCTTCTTGTCTGAAACCACAAGGCCTAGAGCATTGATATTTGGTATGTAGCATCATCTAGTAGACCTCTGCCAATTTGGTTCAAATTATACCCCTGGGGCCAAAAATGGCCCCACCCTGGGGCCACATGCTTTACATAGGCTTAAAAAGGGAGAAACATGATGCTTGTCTGAAACCATAAGGCCTAGACCTTTGATATTTGGTATGTAGCATCACTCTGTAGACCTCAACAAATGTTCAAATTATGCTCATAGGGCCAAACATGGCCCGCCCTGGGGTCACATGCTTTACATAGGCTAATATTGGAAAAAATCTTCTTGTTTTAAACCACAAGGCCTAGAGCCATGATATTTGGTATGTAGTATCATCTAGTTGACCTCTACCAAGTTTGTTCAAATTCTAGCCATGGGGCCAAAAAAGACTCCGCCCCTGGGTCACATGTTTTACATAGGCTTATATAGGGAGCAACATGAAAACATCTTCTAGTATGAAACCACAAGACCTAGAGCCTTGATATTTGGTATATAGTATAATCTAGTGAACCTGTACCAAGTTCGTTCAAATTATAGCCCTAAGGCCAAAAATGGCCCCGCCCTGGGGGTCACATGTTTTACATAGGCGTATATAGGGAGCAACATGAAAAAATCTTCTTGTCTGAAACCACAAGGCCTAGAGCCTTGATATTTGGTATGTAGTATCGTCTAGTAAACCTTCACCAAGTTTATTAAATTATAGCCCTGGGGCAAAAAATGGCCCGCCTCTGGGATCACAGGTTTTACATAGGCTTTTATAGGGAGAATCATCCAAAAATCTTCCTTTCTGAAACCACAAGGCCTAGAGCCTTGATATTTGATATGAAGCACCATCTGGTGGACCCCTACCAAATTTGTTCAAATTATACCCCTAGGGCCAAAACTTGCCCCGTCCCGGGGGTCACATGCTTTACATAGGCTTATATAGGGAGAAACATAAAAAAATCTTCTTGTCTGAAACCATAAGGCCTAGAGCTTTGATATTTGGTATGTAGCATCACCTTGTAGACCTCTAACAAGTTTGATTAAATTATGCCCCTGTGGCCAAAAATGACCCTGCACCGGGGGTAATATGCTTTACATAGACAAATATAGGGAGAGACTTGAAAAAATCTTCTGTCTGAAACCACAAGGCCTAGAGCCTTGATATTTGGTATGTAGCATCATCTAGTAGACCTCTGCCAAGTTTGTTCAAATTATACCCCTGGGGTTAAAAATTGCCCCATCCCGGGAGTCACATGCTTTACATAGGCTTTAATAGGGAGAAACATGAAAAAAATATTCTTGTCTGAAACCACAAGGCCTAGAGCCTTGATATTTGGTATGTAGCATCACTCTGTGGACCTCTACCAAATTCGTTCAAACTATGCCCCTTGGGCCCAAAATGGCCCCGCTTCGGGGGGTCACATGCTTTATATATGCTCATATAGGGAGAAACATGAAAAATCTTCTTGTCTGAAACCACAAGGCCTAGAGCCTTGATATTTGGTATGATGCATTATTTAGAGGTCTTCTACCAAGTTTGTTCCCAAAAATGGCCCAACCCCGGGGGTCACATGCTTTACATAGGCTTAAATAGGAGAAACATGAAAACATCTTCTTGTCTGAAACCATTAGGCCTAGAGCCATGATATTTGGTTTATATTTGGTTTTGATCAGAATTTTTTATGATACTTGGTCACATTGTTTAGTAGCATGATGTCTTCTTCAAGTTCGATAATGGCCCATATCGCACCATGCTATTCGTAGTTATGGCCCTTTGTTTAGGAAAATTCACCATTTGAAACGATGTCCCCTCTCTAAGTCGAATACTTTTGATAAGAATTTTATGAAGCTTGGTCACATTGTTTAGTACCATGATGTCTTCTTCAAGTTCGATAATGGTCCATATCGCACCATGCTTTCAGTAGTTATGGCCCTTTGTTTATGAAAATTCACCATTTGAAACGATGTCCGCTTTCTAAGTCGAATACTTTTGATAAGAATTTTATGAAACTTGGTTACATTGTTAAGTACCATGATGTCTTCTTCAAGTTTTATAATGGTCTATATGGCACCATGCTTTAATGAGTTATTGCCCTTAGTTTATGAAAAAGTGTCAGTTGAAACGACGTTTACTCTCTAAGATGAATAGTTTTGATTATAATTCTATGAACCTTGGTCACATTATTAAGTTCCATAATGTCTTCAAGTTTCAGAATGGCCCATATCACATCATGCCTTCAGGACTTATTGCCCCTTTGTTAATGACAATTCCCTATTTATGCGAATTTGGCAATAGCGGGGGCATCCGTGTCCTATGGACACATTTTTAGTTTTGTTTAAGACTTGCGTCATCTCCTATAGCATGCCACTATGCAACAGTTGATGCTGAAAGGGGCATTTATTGTTAGCGCTAACTAATTTCATTATTTTTATATTGTCTGCCTTCAACTTAAATCTTATTTCGCTTTGGTGAATAACTATATAAGCTACATGCTTGCGTTCTTATCCTTATCTTATTGATATCACCCGCCGAAGGCGGAGGGATATAGGTTTGGCGTTGCCCGTCCGTCCTCCCGTCGGTCCTTCCGTAAAGTTTCATTAGGATGCCATCAGTTATAGAGGAGATATTGTCATTTCAATGAACTATTCTGTCCTCAGCCATAACTTTGTAAGCAATGGATACAATATATAAAGTATATATAATTATAGTGTGCTGATACATGTGAAGTTTCGTGAGAATGTAAGCAGTTTCAATGAGTTATTGCGCATTGTTTGCCTTAATATCAATGAATCTGTTCATTCAGAGCCATAACTTAGTAAGCAATGAATATGTAGGAATTTTGGAACTTAAAGAGTATACATAACCATGGTATGATCATGCACATGAGTTTCGTTAGGATGACTTTAGTAATAAAGGAATTATTGCCCTTTGATTACCTCAATGACAATGAAATGTACACCCTAAACTACAAATCAGAAAGCAATAGATGGAATTTCACGAAAAGGATCATTGACACTTGCTATGGGTAAATGCCTACGATTTTCAGTAAAAATAAAAGTTTGTCAATCGTCCCTTTATTCACGGTGAAGCTATCCTGACCTGAGTACTTTATGGCTGTGAAATCCGTTTTCGATATTAAATGCTTCAAAGATGTAAAATTTGGGGTAGAACAATCAGTTTTACATTAAGATATATAGAGATCCGAAAACATTTTTTAAAATATCATTCCCCCCCGTGTGCCAGCAAAAGCTTTTGCATGTATATGTGTTACCATATTTTACACATTGTATGGAAGTAGCTTGCTGGCACAAGGGGGGGAAAGATGTTCAGCAGCCCAAAAACCCAGGGCCTAAGCCCATAAAATGTCTTTTCTACCAAGTAAGAAATTAATGACAGTAATGAAGTCCTCTAGAACCAACCTCCTAAATTGCTTTGAATTCTGTGCTAGTTTAATATAAAGTACTTAAAGATTAAAAGTAGAATTAGCAAGGTTTTATGCATTTTGTCATAAGAAAAAATCTCACTGTTATTAAATGACATATTATTTTGCAAACGTCCTGTACTTATCTATTTGCATGTTAGGGAATTGTTCATGTTTTTATTTTCGTCCGCTGACTTTCTTCAAAATTAAGTTTTTAAAAATAAACCACCAAGGACCGACATCAGAGTGTCAAACAGTTTGTATCCAGATCAAGACCGACATTCTGTTGGTCTTCATCTGGGTTCAAACGGTTTGCAAAAGGCTATTGGCAGACGACAAAATTATCCACTGGCATGCAAAGAGTTATAAGAGGTAAATACTTTAGTATTCAATATATTGTCTGATATAGGGATATACATGCATATGTATACCATAAATATTCAGACACTTTAAATACATTCAACACGCTATGCCCTTTAAACAAAGCAAACGTAATATTCAAAGGATCTAGTTAGAATCAGTTTTACTTTCCAATGCTAAATCGGACACTTTCATTCCCTCAAAAATATTTATTTCTATTGTTGAGCTTTCAGTTTTGCATTATTTACGGTACATGTAATCAAAAATATACAGGTAAGTTCTAAATTATATCCCCAAAAACATTTTATTACAAAACATATTTTGTTTTTAAAACAATTTCATCAATTATCGTGATTCGTTAATACTCTGCATATGGTATGTTTAGTAGATATCACCATGCCTACCAAATAAATCAAGAAAATGTGCGGAAATCACTTTTTAAAGCACTTTTTATTTTCATGAAATTTCAGACCCCCTCCGCTTTCTACCCACCATAACTATCGAATGCGTAGAAATTTTGAAAATATTTTGCTAGCTGGCACTTGCCATTAGATGCACCTATTGCACTGATACTACAATGCATCACACCAGAAGCTCAAAAGCGGCGTTCTGGGAATCAGAAAAATAGGCGTATAAAGCCCAAACCGTCAATGATCCTTTTACTGAGTATATATACTGAACAGCAAAAGAAACGCATATTTTGCATATTTGGTATTGTGTATAAATTGGGGTTTAAATACTCATCTGATGACATGTAAGGTATCACTGATGTATGGAACATGTGCACAATCAAATGTATCACAAATGGATGGCAAATTGGAATAATGATGATAAAGGGGCATAACTCCGAGTGTAATAAAATAACTCATAATAAAGGCAACTTTTGAGATGGTGTATGCCTAAAACCACCGAACGGATTTGATTGAAAATAAATCTGCGTGATAATCTGGACATACAGAATACTTATGAAGGTCCAATTGTCCGATATTCTTCAATGTGAACCATTGTGATCCAGTTACATTATCGGACAGTTAACCGGAAATGTGCTTAATACAGGCAAAAAAAGGTCCAAACAATTGTTTTAAACGGTTCTGTTGGACAGTACCTTACTTGAAATCAATCAGACTGTGCCAGATTTTTTTACACCACAAAGCTTCGAGTGGTTTTCAATACCAATGCAAAAAATGCAAAAAATGAAGATTTTGGATTAGCAGTATAATTTCTACAGCAGTGAATTTTAAAGTTTTATGGTGTTTCCTTGTCTGTTACATTGTGTTCTCGTGACATGCAATGAAATCGGATTCTAATCATATCTTTTCCAATGTACGGTACTGTTTTTGCGTTTTTTGCATTAATTGACAAAAAATAATAATTAACTGTGTAATGACGAATAAAATGGTCTGGAACGAATGCGTGAGTCCGTTCAAACATGTTCATATCATTTAGGGTAAAATTTGATAAGGGTTTCTGCTATTAAATGGATATTGAATAATATGCGTTTCTTTTGCTGTCAAGTATATAACCGTAGGGTGATGATGCATGTGAAGTTTCGTGAGGATATCATAGTTGTAGAAAAGTTATTGCCCTTTGATCACCTTTACATCAATGAATTTGTCCATTCAGAGACATAGCTTAGTAACCAATAGATGGAATTTCATGAAACGTATTCCAAATTTATATGGCCATGGTGTGGTAATTAATGTGTACACATTGCTGTCGTCAGGATGCCTTTAGTAATAGAGGATTATTGCCATTTGATGGCTGAAACGTTAATGAATTGTTCCGTCCGCAGCCATAAATTTGTAAGCAATCGATGGAAGTCCATGTAACTTATACTGAGTATATAACCATGGTGTGATGCTGCATTGGAATTTGCACTAGGACATCATCATTTGTAGAGGAGTTATTGCCCTTTGGTCGCCTTGATATCAGTGAATTTGTCCATTCAGAGTGATAACTTAGTAGCCAATGAATGGAATTTCATGAAACGCACAGTATATATACGGCAATAGTATGGACTGTTTGCTTTCGTAATCTGATGCTTCTGATAGTGTTCTGTCATTTTAAGATTATTTCAGAATGTCTAAATACTATTAAAAGGTCAAATGATGGTAGAATAAGCTACAAGTCTTACTCATTTGGACAGTCTCACTACATCTTTACTCGTTATACACCTAATTAATAATACTTAAGTCAGTGTGTCTTAACCCTTAAAGCGCCAAGGAAAAAATGTATCTGAAAATGTCGTCTGCTGAAGTCGTCTGCTGCAAATAATTGCCTTACACTAACCGACGAATAAAGTATAGAAGCAAACAGCGTGGACCCAGAACAGACTGCTCCTATAGGAGCAGTCTGATCTGCGTCCACACTGTTTGCCATAGAGGCTTCTTAAACATTTCAGCAGATGAGAAAAGCAGACAACTTTTGTTGCGATTGGCGCATTAAGGGTTAAGAGAAGTATCTAGATGAATAGATCCAGAGCCAGCGCATGAGATTTTCAACAATGTGGTATGTGCGACCAGCAGAGCCTCAGATCAGCCTGCGCATACGCACAGTCTGATCAGAGCCTTTGCTGGTCGCTTGAGTGTTCTATGATTGTTAAGCTACTGACTGAACACAATTTGGAGTTTCTAAGCTTAAAAGGAGGATGCAGAGGCTCGTCCGAGTCAACACTTGTCAAAATGTTAAATTGTTGGAAATCTCATGCCGCGGCTAATTATTATTAATACTTAAGTGTCTCTTAAGATATAGCCCATGTGAGTGGCTACACACTCATGCAGTATTTGAATGAGCATTATAATAAGAGGCCAAAGATCAGGACCCGATACAATCAAGTATCACACCCAACCCGAGACACCATATGGGAAAGTGAAAGTGACAAAAAAAACGTAATAAAGAGGAAAGTCAAGACGGGATATGGGTCTGTATTTCGGTCCAAGTCCTTATCTACATCCATTCTGTGTTAATGCGAGCAGCGAAGGCTCTGGCAAGTCGGCGCATTTGCGCTTACTCACCTGAGCCTTTGTTGTTCGACGATGTGATAACATCCAAAACCCATGTGCTTTCTTAAATAGTCCTTAGAGTGAACCTTAAAAAGGAAACATAAGACTCTGTTATTTTGAATCTTTTCATGAGAAATGATGGAAAGTGCAATATTTCTCACCCCCTCCCCCTCCCAACCCCCCCCCCCCCCCTACACACACACACACACATTGGACCACATAGTCTAGCACTGGCTTAGCGGTATTCTGCTTTCTGCCAGAACCGTACAGTCGCATAAGCATGGGTAGGAAAAATACCAATACATTATCGATGCTCTCCGGCGACAAGACAACAAGTTTTTATTTACTCCAGGTCCATTGCGCGCATAAGAGCTAATTTAAAAATGGAACATGAAACAGCATATTTACAAACATCAAAATGGCATGTGAAGAACATATTTATGCACTTAGGCTTTAAATATCACACAGATCAGCGTGCGTAATATAGGAGAAACCCTCAAATTCATCTATTTTAACAGAACTTGTTCTGGGTGTCCAAAAGAACCGTCCCGAAGGAGACGGCTCCTGTGAGCATCCATGACATTTTTCCATTCGTAAATAAAAAAAACAGCCTTCAATTTGGCAAACTAGACAAAACTATCCCATCCATCAATTTCAGTGCAATCACAGGTTTTAAATATCACACTGATCAAACAATGT
Source organism: Loripinus fragilis (assembly GCA_964019695.1). Taxonomy (NCBI): domain Eukaryota; kingdom Metazoa; phylum Mollusca; class Bivalvia; order Lucinida; family Lucinidae; genus Loripinus; species Loripinus fragilis. Next base: position 87,018,480 of record OZ026517.1, read on the forward strand.
GTATAATATTGGAGAAACTCTCAAATCCATCCATTCTAACAATGCCCTGGGTGCCCAACCAAACCGTCTCCAAGGAGACGGCCCCCGTGAGAATCCATGACATTTTTCCATTCGTAAATAAAAAAAACAGCCTTCAATTTGGCAAACTAAAGAAACTATCCCATCCATCAATTTCAGTGCAGTCGCTTAGATTTTAAATATCACACTGATCAAACAATGTGTATAATATTGGAGAAACTCTCAAATTCATCCATTTTAACATTTGCCCTAGGTGCCCAAAAGAACCGTCTCCAAGGAGACTGCTCCTGTGAGCACACGCGACATTTTTCATTCGTAAATAAGAAAAGCGCTTTCTGGCAAACTGAAGAAACTATCCCATTCATCAATTTCAGCGTAATGTTCCGTAATCACTAATAGGTTTTAAATATCACACTGATCAAACAATGTGTATAATATTGAAGAAACTCTCAAATCCATCCATTTTAACATTTGTCCTGGGTGCCCAAAAGATTCGTCTCCAAGGAGACAGCTCCTGTGAGCATCCATGATACATGTATTTTCCATTTGTAAATAAGAAAACCGCTTTCAATCTGGCAAACTGAAGAAACTATCCCATCCATCAATTTCAGTGCAATCACGTAGATTTTTAATAACACACTGTTCAAACAATGTGTTTAATATTGGAGAAACTCTCAAATCAATCCATTTTAACAATTGTCCTGGGTGCCCAAAAGAACCGTCTCCAAGGAGATGGGTCCTGTGAGCATCCATGACATTTTTCCATTCGTTAATAAGAAAGCCGCTTTCAATCTGGCGAACTGGAGAAACTATCCCACCCATCAATTTCACTACAATCACTTAAACTTCAAATATCACACTTATCAAACAATGTGTGTATAATAATTCAAATGAGCTGGCAAATTTGCACAGGTCTGACAGAGCCGACACTACCCTCTTGCACAGAGCTTTGCTAACGTCGTTCCTTCCTTGAAACAACCGTTGATATTGAAAACGCTGGACATGTGAGCTTATGTTTACACCAAGGCCTGGATAGTTGCGCGTGGTAGCTTAAAGGCTGTAACTGTTCACACACACCACCGAAAATCTAGGAATCTCTTGAGATAGCTCATTGCGAATGGGCGACGAGCAATGTTGAAAGGAGAACTCGGCTTTCGCACGTAGAAGTACTAAGGAGGTTGGTTGAATACGCCTTAACTAGAGTATGCAGCATCTATTTGGAGCCCATATTGTAAAACTTAGATTCAACAGGTGGAGAAAGTACAGAGGACGGCAGCCCGCTGTACCTGCAGGATGTGGCGCAACACTAGTAGTGTTGGTGAGATGCTCGATGAGCTGCAGCGTCCATCTCTGGTAACCCGAAGGGATAAGTCCACTCTACTTATCTTCCACAAAATCCAGTGTGAGACTATATCTATTGATAAAGACAAGTATTAGTACAAGATCTACCAGGTTCTCACACAACTCACAGTATTGCAGGCCCTAGACTTATAGTGATGCCCTGAAGTATTTTTTCCATTGAAATAGTCTGGCTCCATCTGTGGTCGCAACTGAGGCTACAAAGGAGTTCATGGCACTCATTTAGTGTGTCAGAAGGTGTTTTTTTCCAAAATTCATATTTTTAACACTGAGTAACAGAAGATAGATAGATTGATAGAAATTGCGCATCGAGCCTTTATTGCTCGCACAGACAAATCAAAATAAGAATTGTTATAAACTTGCTTTTAACAACTTAAACGTGTAATTTGTAGCCATGTCAGAATGTTTTGGTCGCTCTCCATTATCTTTTGGGCACATTTTTACACTATATTTATTAGCTTTGGCTCAAAATTGCATATATAAATTGATATATGTTAACCCATTTAAGCCGAATGGAATTTACCAATCTGATCAATTGGACCAGTCTATTTACGTGTTAAGGGTTGTTAGGTGGTATTATTCATTTTGTTCAAATTAAAATTGAATATTCTCTTTAGCAAACAGTGAAGACTGATCAGACGTCGCGTTTGCCAATTTCCCACAAAAAGGACGCTATGCTTAGCGCGTTCAACTCTACTGACGACTTTAACTTACTCATAGCCAATCCTTATTTTGAACAAATGGTAGGTCAGATATATCCAACAGAACATCAGTTTTAAAAAAGAAACACAACACATTATTTTAAAACTAAAGCCAGCTTTTTGGATTGGATTTCGACCATAAAATATCCCAGTTTTATCAAAATCTAAAAAAATACGCTAAACGAAATGACTAATTTTTCCTTATCAATTCAAAAGTGTAATCGAACGTTATAAAAGGGCAGTGATAGCATTGAGATAATATACTATTATTAAATATACCAATTATAAAATTGTATATACTAATTATATACATAGAGGATATTTACTTTTTTAAAGTGAATACCAAATATATATCATTTTTATATAATGAATAGGGAATGATGAGCCCCCAAAAAATGAGTAGCGAATAATGAGGGCCTAATAAATAATGAATAATCCTATTTATAATGAATAGAGAAAAAAAATGATTAGTGAATAATCAGATTTTAATTAATAATTGGTCTTATTTTAATGAATAACCCATATTTTTATGAGATGAATAATTGGTTAAGTTTTAATGAATAGTGAATACCAGACCCCACCCTCCCCCCATCCAGACCCTCCTATATTGGGATTTAAAAGTTATTATTTAGTTAAAATCTATTATTGAAGTCTATAGGTTAACATATTCATGGGCCTTGGTCACAGGGGAGGGGTCAATTTCCTTTACTACATATAGGCTTGGCCCCAGCATCTACTGCCCCCCCTTCTCCCCCTCCCCTGTGACCAAGGGGAGGGGTCAACTTCCCTTAATCGGCCCCAGCATCTACTTGTTTACCCCTTCTCTCCTTCTCCTAAAAAATCAGGCACACCCCCAAAACACTTGACAGTTTAACCACAGGAGCTTGAAGTTCGGTCCTTATATCACCTATATAGCCTCAAAACCAAAAGCTCATGGTGTCACTACGTAATGACATTGTGAGCTTTTGGTTTTGAGGCTATAGGGGTGGTTTAAGGATCGAACTTCAAGCTCCTGTGGTTTAACATACCCACCCCCATCTCACCCCTATTAAAAATTTCCCCAAAAGACAAAATGCAATAGAAATCAACCCCAATAGTAGATTTAGTCCAGTTTAGGATAGATCCCCTTACCACCACCCCTCCCTTCCGCCCCAAAAAAATCACATTTTGTCCGAACCCTATACCCCCTCCAATTTATCAAATAGTCCCCAATACCCCCTCCCATTACACGATTGTCATGCGAACACGGTTCTACACGACCGTGGAGCGAATAGAATCCTTGCTGGAAACTCAAAACCGAAAGTAGAAATGCTGATGGAGTGCGACTTTGGTTGAAGTGAAATGAACGTCAACTAGCTTTAAGAGGCTTATACTGTGTGTGTGGGATGGTGAAAGATATTTTATTAGTTCATATTTTGCAAAATGCTGATGTGTGAGCGAACCAGAAGGTCCATCTGTCCACGGATGTATACTACCTGGATAGGAAACTGCTATAGATTTGCTAGTAATTGTTTCTCGATGATTGCCGCGTCGAAATACAGGTATATCCGATAATTTGACTGACCACTTTACAAATATCAGATCCATACGTGTTAGGATACTATTTCCTAATGTTCCAGCAACTTGGGGGAAACGGTAGTACAGTGAATTTAATGCCAATAAACTGAGAATTCCTCCAGCTACAATTGGATACCAAACAAGCTAGTGTTCTCGAGAACAAAATACTCATGAAAAAAATAACACGCATTGATCAGGCCACAGGTGTTTGTAGTTATGTCCAAAAACATGTTATTGATGCTCTAGAAGGCTTTTCGAAACTGGGAAAAGCCTTCTAGAGCATCAATAACATGTTTTTGGACATAACTACAAACACCTGTGATCAGGCTTTCCTACACTACGCGGACCAGTGATTTTATTTGGAAATTTTTACCGGCTTATATGGAATTCAGCCAAAAGTTTTTGTGTTTTTTTGTGTTGTTTTGTTTTTTTGTGTTTTTTGTTTTTTATTTTATCAAAATTTCCAAATTCGCACTCCCTGGTGTAATGCTCATATATGAGCGAACCAGTAAAGATAGATAGATAGATAGAGTCATTCCCAATCCAAAAATGGCCTTTATTTTCCCAATTTCACGTATTTTAGTACTTATTTTCCCAATTTTTATGATATATTTTCCCAAATGTGAAGGAAAAGGTAGCTTCCCAAAATCCCAAATAAAATCACTGGCGGACATGGAAAACAAAGAAAGGAAGAAGGCAAAACTCTTTTTATATAAGTCTAGCGTCCTTTTTGTGAGACATAGCAAACAGTGCAGACCCAGATCAGACACAGCAGAACACGGCGTCTGATCAGGGTATCCACTGTTTGCTGTCAGTATATTCTATGAAAATTCGAATAAAAATGAAAAATGCCACCAAACACCCCTTAAAAGGAAAATGGACTGATCCAATTGACTGGAGTGGGAAATTCTATTGTGCGTAAATGGGTTTAATAGTGTGATTAAATAAGAAATTTGGTATCTTTTGTTAAATTCTTGTGACATAAATCTGTTAATTGGCTATTAATTTATTGTCTCACTTAAAAATTAGACGGTTTGGTTGAAGAGATATTTTAATAATTACTTCTCATAGACACCCTACCAACTTTCTAGTTAATTGTTAAACAAACACTTAAGGGAATTAAATGAAGTGTATCTATGGTTGACAAAGCATCGTTTATTATTGAGGATGTTTTCACGCTTTTAAACTCTGCAATGTGTTTAAATTCTAAAGGCAATGTTTAGGTTTCTGACATTTCCGCCATTTTGTTATGTGAAAATACGAAAAAAAAGACGAATTTGCCAGCATCTTAACTGCATATTTTTATTTTGTTTTTGCTAAAAAAAAATCGATATTCCAGTTAGGAAATATGTGCACTTCATGTATCAAGTGTCAATAATATACAAATTACTCACATTAATTAGCTTTAGAACCGACAATTTCGGTGGTAAAATCGGATGTTTATCATTTTACCTCTTTTTCATATCGTCTCTGCAACCTAAGTTCGCAATATAACAATATTCTACAAAGAACCAATTAAGGACAACTATATTAACGTTCAGTAATTTAAAGAATTACACTCGTTGAACTCTTTACATTGTCACAATTAAAGTGACAAATGCCTCTGTAAAATTCTGATTTCCACCATTTTCAAGATGGCGGATTGTACCTGATTTATGCGTAGGCAAAGATATTGGTGAAAAATGATATGTGCCCAATCCAGGTAGTATACATCCGTGATCTGTCTGACATTTTTTTGTTGTTTTTTAGTCCTCAAGACAACTGACCGTCAACATATTTTACAGAGGGTCCACCAATTTATTTCAAAGAAATCCTTTTTTCCAAGGTTCCAGAGGGGGGCCAATATTTCCCAGGAGGCGGGCCAACTTTTTCCAGGGGGTCCAGTTGCTTACTCCCTATAGAAAACCATGTTCCCCAGTTGTGAATCCAGAGGGGGGTTCATTCGAACCTCTCTTTTGGACAAACCTATTCCATTTTCATAGAGAATTTTCAGTAAAATCAGGAAAAAAATAGTAAATAATCAGGTACAATCACCAAATCAATTCCCTTTGACTTTGCCTATTTAAACCTTGGTACATGTAGCTCAGTGGTTAGGGCACTACCTCTGGTGCTAGAGGTCCCAGGTTCGATCCCCGCTCCGGGCGAGGAAAATTTCGGAGGCTGAACACACTTTCTACAGCGTCATTTGCAGGAATGACACTAGATAAGTGCATCATCCTTCTTATGGGGACGTTAACTGGATGTCCCCTGTGCAGGGAAAGTCACCCCTTGTGCAGGTTAAGGAACCGTATGGTAATTTAGATAGAAAGTGGCTATAGGTACGGGCCTGTATCCCTAGAATACAAGTCAAGAGGCACGGTCCCGTATCTCTAGACTACCAGTCTAGGGATACGGGCCCGTACCTGTAGACAGCCCACTGAGGATTGGCTGTGGGGAGGGCTCTAAAATTTCAGCTATATTGGTTAAAAGTTATTTTACCATTTGAGATATCTAATCCAACAAAAACTCGTGCTACAAATTCACATCTGTTTGGTCGCCATCTTTGACAGTGGAAAGGGAGCCAGCAATCAATTGAAAGGGTATATTTTATAGAATCAAATATGTTGTCAGATGTCCCTTGTGAACAAATGTGGATAAACTGCGAAACCGAATTAAATATTTTCTTTTTAGCGCCCCCTAATTGCTCGTCTACAGTGAGCACACAACTATTGTCTTCTTTTAAATACAAACACAAATTTACTGTGATTAAATAGGCACCGCGCGTAAAAACCTGTCTTAGGCATTTGCGAACAACAAAGGCACAGACCAGCCTACAAAGTCTGATCAGTGCAATTGTGATTCACAAGTTTATTGAAAAGTATCCTATCTAGTCTTGCTATGAACAAAATTTCAATTTTCTAGCTAATATCTGAACAGTCACTTTGTCAGAAACCTTGGTTTACTCGCCATGCTTGCGCCGAGGCTCAATTTTTTTATATTTGACCAACAGGTTTTCTTGCACCACGGCACAATTAATAGCTGGGCATCCATCAATTAAATATCCAATCTATAAACATTCTAAGTCATCTGGTCAAAATGGCTCAACGTCCATATAGGGTGACAATTTTACATTTTTTTTCTGCCGAATGCAGAGAGTTAAGTTTTTCACTTGATCATCACTATCAATGGAGACAGCTCAATGTTGGATGCCAAACAAGGCGTTCAACGCTGACATAAGGTACAGTGAAATCACGGAAATAAGTTTAAAGCAAGAAGAAATGGAAAGAGAGAAACAATTTATTTCTGTTTAAATTTTAGTCCATTTCCTTGCATACATGCACGATTTGGAGGCTATATAGAAAGCCTTTGTTACCAGCAATTTGGCCTCGGCGCGAGAAAACCTGTCTTTGGAGATTTGAGAACAACAAAGGCGCAGACCAGTCTGCGCATCCGCACAGTCTGATCAGTGACTTTGTTATTCACTTATAGGAAAGTATCATATCTAGACTTGCTACATTGTCAAGCGAATTTTCGATTTTCTAGCTAGTCTCTATAGCTGAGCAGACTGGTTTGAATCTCACTTTGTCGGGACCCAAGTGATGAAGACAGGTTTTTTCGAGTCGCGGCCAAATTATTAGTGATCTAGCTGTGAAATAAGTCTAGTAATTTTACCACAGAACAACAGTTTTCTTTCGCCATGTTGGCAGCCGAAATAGATGTGAATTTGCAACTAGAATTTTTGTTGACTTAGATATCTCAAATGGTAAAATAAGTTAAAACATATACATGTATATAATTGAAATTTTAAAGCCGTATCCCTAGCCAATCCTCAGTGGACTGTCTACAGGTACGGGCCCGTATCCCTAGACTCACAGTCTAGAGATACGGGACCGTACCTCTAGAAAAGTAGTCTAGGGATACGGGCCCGTACCTGTAGCCACTTCCATTTAGATATGGTTACTTGTAGGCTTTCATCCTGCAACCCGGAGTGTACAATGTACACCTGCCGATAATGCTTGAAAGCAAGCACCAGGCAGTATATAGAGAAAGAAAGAAAGAATCCCCATATAGCTTTCAAGAAATCCTGGATCCGCCCCTGCCCCCTCTGGATCCATGCATGGGGTGGGGGTTCCTGGTTTGTATTTCCATTACTGACCTCTAGTAAACCAAGAACCAGCAATTAATGTAGATATGGTCAATGATGCCTCTATGGGGTTCTTTTACCTGCACAGGGGATGACTTTCCCTGCACATGTGACATCCAGTTAACACCCCTATCTAAACATTCATGCAGTAGCTAGATATTATATACAGACAGGGACAAAATTTTAGAATTTTAACCACTTGCTAAAAATAGCAAGTAATCATTTTTCTTACTTGCTAAAGTTGCTGTTCAACTTGCTTATTCAATTATAGCGTATGTGTTTGACAAGATATGTGGCAAAATTTTGCATAAAATATAGCCTTTCTGAAATCACATTTTGGCTACCTTGCAAACAGTGTAGACCCAGATCAGTCAGCTTCTGTGGAAGCTGGCTGATCAGGATCTACACTGTTTCAGAAGTGCTGGCTGATCTGGATCTACACTGTCTATCAAGCAGTTTATCATAATTGGTAAATTAGTTGAGAACGGGTATTCACTTGCTAAAAAAGCAAGTGAGGGTAATTTCAAATTGCTTTTTGGGAAAACTACTAGCATTTAGCATGTTAGAAAGTGCCAAATTTGGTCACTGACAGATATTCTCTGTGACATCACAGCTGTATGTGCTGCTTAGAAATGGATAAACTATTAATAGGACAGAAAGATGAATTATAACATTACAGGTACATGTACAGTGAGATTGCAGTTAAAAACTACTAATGTGTATACTACATGTATGGTGAGTTTTATTAGAGAAAACATTTGTTAGATTCTCTGATGGTGCCGAGGAAAACTATCAGCGCCTTCAACAAAATATATATCTGTTCCTTAAAATACTTTTGTGGAGAAAATATTTAATTTTTCACCTACATAGAGGATCTTACATGAGTGCTCGTGTTTTATTGAATTATTAAACTCGTTGAGGAAAAGAGATAAAATGCGAGGCTTGCCGAGCATTTTATCTCTTTTTCGCAACGAGTTTAAAAATTCAATAAAACACGAGCACGAATGTTAGATTCTATTTATCACATGACATTCAAAATTACTTAAAAATCACATTTTTGGCGTGAAAACATCAAGATTTTGCCATGTTTTACGCAATGTTATAATTGACGTCATTATGTAAAGTTACTAAATCTGTAAACCACTAGTGGTTTATCGATTTTATTGCATGGCCTTATATCACTCCCAGACGCGGAGTCATTTGATAAATCAGTATATATAGTTTCCTGTAAAGAAACATTTTCTCCCTTACTGAATCACCTTACATTTGGTGAACATTGCATGTCTCAAAGTCAAAAATTGTAAAATCATACTAACCCTCAAGACTAATTGCTTGACAGCTGACAATCTTAATATTTGGCTTCATATTTCATCAGAAATAACGTCTTCTAAATCCTAATGGTATCTTGCTCTTAAGATTTATTTGTGTAGCTATTATATAGAGGATCTTACATGAGTGCTCTTGTTTTATTGAATTTATTAAACGAGTTGAGGTAAAGAGATAAAATGCGAGGCTTGCATTGCATTTTATCTCTTTTTCGCAATGAGTTTAATAAATTCAATAATACAAAAGCACCAATGTTAGATTCTATTTATCATATGACATTATGATTACTTTGAAATCTCATTTCTTGTGTAAAAAAGTTATAATTACGTCATTATGTACGCAACATAGTTGCGGACGTCATAATGTTTCCCGTAAATCTATAAACCACTAGTGGTTTATCGATTTTATTGCATGGCTTTATTCACTCCCAGACACGACGTCATATGATAGATTAATTTATGACATCCTGGTGTGTTGTTTAGATTTCTGCCCAATGCTTCGGAAAAACTTCAATGTCTTTTGGGGTATTGTAAGTTCTAGGTATTAAGGTACCCTAAAATAGATAAACCTAAGTTTCATGAAAATCCTTTTCAAGATGACCCTGCAAGACAAACTGCTAATAGATCATTTCATTAACCTCTAAGACAAACTGCTAATAGATCATTTCATTAACCTCTAATGACAACCATACCAGCTAACACTTTTTTGTCTATAAGTCCATTATATAAATCATAATTAAATGAGCTGTTCTTTGGTCATTATATAATTTACCCAGAAATTTATATACTTTGGTTTCATGCCAAATTAAATTTCAAAGAAAGCTATAAATTATGATATTTTTCCAAAAAATGTATCTCTAGTAAAATAAGCCAAATAAACATGGCCTGCAAATGGGTGACAGTTTTTCAATCAGATCTAAATTATATGGCCAAATAAAAAACACCTGCGTTTAGGGTAACCCAACCCTACCTAAATTTACTGGGGAAACCTAGAACTTTTTAGGTTTTTCTATAGAAAAATACAATTTTATGCATTTTGAAAGGCATTCCCGTTGAAAACAAATTAACATAAAAATTATGTGTGCCGATCCTACCTAAAATTTTCAGACCTGTTACCTGAAACAATTTTTTTTAATTGGCCCAAGGAAAAAGTAAATAGATACAGTTAGGCCAAATAAAAAATAAGTGTGTTTCGGGTAAGGGGTCTGAAAAATTTAGGTAAGTTGGCACATATATTTTTTTAATATCTTTTTTCTTCTGGAAAAATAATAATTTTATGCATTTTGAAAGGCCTTTTGCCTTTCAAAATGCATAAAATTATATTTTTTTCCAGAAACCCTGAATAAATTCTAGGTTTTGCTAGTAAATTTAGGTATGGTCAGGTTACCCTAAACACAGGTATTTTTTTATTTGACCTTATTTGCATTAATATGAAAGTAAAGTTTTTTTTAACAGTTATATACAAGTCAGCGATCAACATTAGAAATGGCATCTTCAAAGAAAAGAGTACAATCACAGCACTCAAGTTTTGAGGACTCTCTCACGATTCATCCTCTTAGAAGTCTATTAAAGTCTATTCAAGATGAGGTTGACCAAGAATATACTCACAAGTTGATTTATTTGTCAAGAAAACAGCTACAAGATAGATATCCTGCTCCAGTCAAAGTTGATGACCTTCTCGAGTTGTTCAAGTAAGTTTCTGTTTGACATTTTATTAACCCTTTGTATTCTGATGGGTTTTCCCATACATATTGATCGTTACAGTAAGTATGGGACTGCCCATTGTGTACTTTAAGAAGTCATAGGTAGAATTTTTCTAAATTATGGTGTATTTCTGTCCAAAAAGGTTGCTTTAATCTTAGCAAACAGTGCAGATCCTGATCTTAGCAAACAGTGCAGATCCTGATGAAATGCAGCATTATGTTGCATTTCATCTGAGTCTTCACTGTTTACCACAGTATAAGTCAGGGAATCCTTGGCCAATTCTGGGACCGATTTACAGCCTATTCCCAATTAAAAAATGAGCAAAAGCTTCCAAAATGGTGTATGATGTCTCCAAGTTGATGCCTTTACAATATGGTGAAAATTTCATGAAATAGCAAAGTTACAGATGTTTACCTTTAACATCATGATCAATACAAATCTTCAGGAGTAATTATAAAAAATGCATCAGGTTAGAGCTTTACACTGATAACATATAGTACTAAATCAATTTAAAATGGAGATCCAGTTATTTTTTTTACTGAACCCAGTTTTCCCAATTTTGGTTGTTTGATCGCTAGTTTCCCAAATTCAACGGGGCCCTGACCCCAACTTCAAATAGGTAGGAAAATCCCTGCCTGTTTTGGGGTTTCCAGTATACAAAGGATTAATTAACTACACTGCATGGATTTCTGTATTGAAGGCCAATCAGTATTGACTTGAGGTCATCAGTATTGGTCTCCGGTAGGCTGTACTAAGCTGAGATTAAATTGAATTTATTGGGCCTCATGTGGATCCAAACGGTTTGACACTGATGTGTTCCTGAAAGCACATTTCAAAATCATTTTTTTTTTAAATCAGATGACAAAAATCATGAAAAGTTTTTCAGCTTGCAAAGAGTTAGAGTAAAAGTTGGTTACCGGTATAAGGTGTTTGGTTCATTTGGAGAATAGCAAACAATAGTCACCCTGATCAGACTGCTCAATCAGCAGTCTCATTTGGGTCTACACTGTACCTGTATTTTAAGTCTAGTTATCAGGTAACTGGTGTAAATGTTTTGGAGCATTTACTGATATGACTCATTAAGGAGTCTCAGAGAACCTTAAGTCTGAAGAAAACTCAAGTTTGTTCCAAAAAACCTCCGAACAAGGTAAAGAATGACGATAATAGCCAGGACATGGGATTTTGGTACTTATCACATTGTATGGATGTAAATGAAGACTAAATTAGACTTCTAGCCAGCCCTGCTGTACACTTTCAATTACTTGGCATTGGTAACTTAATGGAAGCTTTTGCACATTTGTGATAGATACAAAAATCTCATGCACTGTGCTGGCCCATATAATGCAAAAAAGATCCCTTTGTAGCTTTCAAAAAAATTGTAAGTTTGGAGTACAGTGAAATTCCTCTCTGTAGTTCCACTATGCTTTGGGTCCATGGGAATGCAGTGGCAGATCCAGAGGGGGTTCCCTTGGCTTGATCCCCCCTTCCCCTCTCCCCAAGGTTTTAAATATCATAGGAAAATGAAATAATTTGGTCTCAGTGAGACCATATTTAATTTATTTTATTCTTAGCAGTGAAATCAATGCATATCAAAAAAAAAATAAAAGTGATATCAATCACTAGTGATTGATAACAGCCTATATTTTCACTGCAGCGGTTTTCGGATAACCTCTGACTTTTCCATCCACTTAATGCAGCTCACTTCGAAAGTTCAAACGCCTATAATTTTCTTATTTGTAAACAAAAACATCAAGTGTGGGTAGTCATTTTCTTAGTTAGAACATGAGGAACATTTTGGTATCAAAATAATTCTGTTTTGCTGAAATTTTTCGATTTTGAATTTTCAACACCTCCCGCTTCAGTGTGTGAGGCAATGCATGTAACCTATGCTATGCAACGTCATCAACAAATTGTGACGTCGCTTATGACATCACTTGCCTTGCACTTTGACGCTGAATTAATTTCTTTTTATCTGTAAGTCCTGATGACTATAGATCATGTAGATTGATCCAGGTATTCTGTCACAAATACTCCTTTGTCTTCTTTTACATTATTGTGATTCGGCTTGAAGCATGGTTAACAAATTGATTAACTGTAAATCTTCTAAAAAAGAATAAAATAAAAAGAAAATTTACTTTTTTTGAGTAAATACCAAATATATTTCATCTCATGAGTTGAAAACATCAAAATTTTCATTCGTGCTGCGCACTCATGAAAATTCTTATGTTTTCAACACACTCGATGAAATATATTTGGTATTCACCTCAAAAAGTAAATATCCTCTATTTCATTTTCATGGGATATTTTAGAAAAATGAAATAAAAACAGCAAACTGAACCCCCATACCTTTAAACATACGAATCCCCTTTTCATAAATCCTGGATCGGCCTCTGGAATGGACTGTGTTATTAAGTAAAAAGGGACAATTTTTAAAGACTTATGATTCCTTTGAAAAACTATGTTTTAAAACTTTTTGGGAGGTTTTATAACAAGTTATGTTGTAAAAGGACTGTACTTTACTTGCTACTTGATGCACTTGAAGAACTGTTTTATATTTTCAGTGCTCTAGAAGAGCAATATGGGACAGACCATGCTGCTGATTTTATGGAGACTTTGCTAGAGTATGAACAACTTCATGGAGAATTTGGTAGGTTTTTATGCTAACAAAATAGGATGCATGATAATGTTCAGATAAGAAATTTTGTTAATATAATTGTAGTTATTTTCTTACCCATCAAGTTAATCATATGATTCAGTGGCATCAGTGCTCAAAAGAATTGTCTCATTGAGACGGTTTGTTTGAGTACCCACAACATATGTTTTGGTTGAGAAGTAAGAAAAATAACTTTTCATTACACATCTACTCCTATCTGGAGGCATGAGATTGAACATATCTATAGCACGGCGGAGAAACATGTGACTTCAAAATAACAACAATGGGGAAAACCGTTGATTCAGTCCATGCGACTTTTGGGCAAAGATCTGGTTAAAAAGTTATTGACGAGCAACCGAAAAATTTGGTTGCTCGTCAATAACTTTTTAACCAGATCTTTGTCTGAAAGTCGCTAAATTTGCACATGTTGTTTTCATTTTTATAGGGTATTTGCTTCAAACCTCATGCCAATCTGATCAGTATTAACGGAATTATCAGAGAAAGTCTTAACTTAATCAAGGGGTTTTGAAAAGTATCCGCCATTTTTAATCCTCTTAAGTCACATGATTCTCCGCCCTGTATAGCCCCACTTTGAAAAAGTGGGACTACACATTACTGGATTTGGGTTACAGACCAACAAATTGGTAGTTAAGAGACTTGCAATTATGTGGCTGAAAAAATATGGTTACTAGTGTTTTATGTGTCTACAGTACAACAACTGTCCGTACTTCAGAGGTTTCATTTTTAAGGTCCTCATGTAACATGTGACAATGACTAAACATCCTTTTTTTCAAATGTTTTAGATAGCATTTTTACAAATCATTCTTTGCTATACCAGCACATAATCTGGTAGTTTAAATAGCTTTCCATTTCTCCAAAACTCTGATAATTGTGAGGGAAAATGATTAAAATAAATATGTGTGCCTACCCTACCTAAAATTTTCAAACCCGTTACCTGAAACACACTCATTTTTTGGTTGGCCTAAGCTGTGGATGTGGGTAAATGTTGTTTATCTGTATATTGTACCTATCAGCGATTTTTTTGCAATTTTGGGAAGGAGCCTTAAGGGCCTATCAGATTGGGAAAATAGCGCGATAAACCGCTATGTTGGGAAATTTGTTATAGTGCGCAATTATGTCATTTTTGTCAATAAAAAATAGCTATTACACATACTATTGCTATTAAGTTGAAGGAGAACATCACCATGTAGCTTGTGTATGTGTTGACTGACTGAAAATTCCAATCTTAGAAAAAATATTTTTTTTTTTGAAGATTGGGATTTTTTTCAAAATTTGGAAAAAAATCACCTAAATTCCATTGGGAATGGGGCCAAATTTCGGCCCCTGAGAACACCAAAAATCCCTGCCTATGTACTGTTATAGCATCTTTTTCATTTATTACATGTAGGAGCATGGAAGTTAGCTGATGGTATGAGGCAGTATAAAGTAGAGAAAGCAGAGTACATCTCAAAATGTCAAAAACTTGGGTTGTGCCAAGACCCCTATTTCGTTGGTAGGGAGAGGGTTATGACAGATATTATTCAGGACCTACTGGGATCAGCCTCTACCTGTAAAGGTAATGTAAACTCATCCTTTCTAGATGTACTAAGGTACAAATCTTCATGAATTGAGCCAGTACACAATGATAAATATACAGTCAAACGTGATCATTCTCTCAAACTATGTTGTTTCGTATGCATTTTCAAGGTCAAACATGCAAAATCCCTATTTAATTGTACATGTGTTTTTCATAACGTAGATTAAAGCAACTGCATGGCTATCTGAGGTCAATTGAAAATGACCAAATGGATTGAAACAATCCAGTATTGACTAGTAGATATTTCAATCTCAGAAGTTCACTGGCATGTTTTTGTTATAGTTTATGTGTTAACAAAATTAAAGATATTGCTATTCTTGGAAATGTCATAAATTTCTTATCATCCTTGTTATTTATAACAATAATATTTAAAAGCATACAACAAGTGATGTAAATAAAAATAAGTAATTTAACGATGTTTATTTTCTTTTATGCACTTGACATACATGTATTAATTTGCTTAAAAATATAAATGCATCCAGTGAACCTGAAAGCAAGTGGCAGAATGATGCATTGATCAACCTGCATAGATGTGTAGGCTCAATTTGGTATTTGATGTCTGCAAAGTATGTTGTAACTAGTTGATAGACTTTAAAAAGAAACGGGTTGAAACTGCACATTTGTCAGATGCCATATGCACTATAGCCAAAAAGTAAGTGAGTATGATCAGGAAATATCACAATCACACACTGCAGACCAACCTACAGCACAGCGAAGAAGAGTCACACAACATTAACAGTCACAAGACATTAGGAAGACAATTAAAGCAATGCAATCAGCTCTCTCTTCGTCAAGCCATAAATGTGGGCAACTTTGGAAAACATTTCGGGTATTTATAAACTACCATAACTTTCGAATTGTTTATACAGGGGTGATGATCTGTGGCAATCTGGGTGTTGGAAAGTCGAGCCTAGCCAGGGAGGTGTGTTACAAGCTGAGCAATAATAGTGATGCGTGGCAGATAACTTTTGTTGACCACAGGTTGGTAAAGACCTTGGCTCCTTTCTTTGAATGAGCAATCACTTTCTAGCATCATATTTACCCTGAATAGAGACAGTAGTTAGCAAACAGTGTAAATCCAGATCAAAATGGAGCAGTTTTATCTGCTATACAGTAAAACCTGTGTAATACGGCCACTCTCAAAAAAAAACACAAATTGGTTTTCAATACAAATTATATCTTAATGCAGGTCAAAAGTATTGCAGAATGCTCCAAGGGGAGCATTCTGCAATACTTTCGACCTTCATTAAGCTATCATTTGTCATTAAGATCTTTATTTTGTCTATTTTGAGTGGCCGTTTTACACAGGTTTTAGTGTACACTATTTGCAATTGATTGCTACATTACAGAAAAATTCTATAATTTCAAAAATTGTTAAAAAAGGCTCATGGATATCAAAATGACTTGTTAAAATTTTAGAAACATGTTTGGAACTGGACAAGGTGTGTCTCAGAAAACTCCTGATCCAAACTTTTGGTCATGTTATCTAATTTTTGCATTAAAAAGTAAATAAATACAGGAAAAAATTGAGGCCACATGTTAAGTCACCATAGTCTGTTGTACCTTGGTTCACAAACTCTATTGATAATGCCGAGAAAAAAATATGTGTGGTTCAGGTAGGCCAACCTACCCTAAATTTTTATTCCCTGCCCTTAACTTTTTTCTCCAAATTATGAAGTTGGAAGAGAATACCAGAACAAAATAATTTTGTTCTGCTATTCTCTTCCAACTTCAGAATTTAAAGGGGTACGTGCATTAAGGGGCTATTTTGGCCCCCTCTACAGCCAAAAACTGAAAATTGCTTTTCACCAATTTCTTTTTATTGATTTATTTGAAGAATAACTGAAGTGTAAAATTTCGGCATTTATTTAAATTTTTATCGTTGCTATGGTAACAAAAATGGCCAACAAAATAGGCTAAAAACAGAGAAATTGACATTCTGGACCAAATTCAAGGCTTTTGGAAACCGAATTTTTAAGAATTAGTTATCAGCAATGCTTAATAACAAAAAGTCCTTTTAATATGTTGTGTGCCGTGGTAATTATCATCTTCTGTCTAAATATCTTTTTGGTATTTGCTTGTGCTCTATTTTAATTTCTCTATCAAACCTCTCAATTTTGCTCCAAAATGGTCAATTTCCTATTTTCAGCCTATTTTGGCGGCCATTTTTGTTACCATAGCAACGGTAAAAGTCAAAGTAATTTGAGACTTTTACACTTTGGTTATTGTTCTAATAAAGTAATAGGAACAATTTGGTGAAAAACAATTTTTATATTTTCGCCTCATAGGGGGTGGGGGGGGGGGTGAGTAAGCCCCTTAATGCACGTAGCTCTTTCTATGCATTCAGTCTTTGGTATTAGAAATAAAAAGATTGAAAGGTTATAATTATCTTAAAAAAGACCCTTTTATATCAGTTTTGTCTTAAATACATTTCCAAGCGGGTCTGAATATTCCAAGAAAAAAAAGTTAAAAAATAAGATAGTATCCTACCTACCTACCCTAATATTTTTCAGGGTCTAACCTGAACCACACATATTTTTTTATTTGGCCTAATGAATCACATCAAGAAAAACTCAATAATCTGCTTATTTTACAACTTGTTGTAAGATTATCCTATTTGGGCTGTCTCAGAGGCTTTTACTCATCTTCTACAATTTTTTCTTCAATTCACAGTCATCAATTGGTTTTCTGAGGCCAATTAAAAAAATAAGTGTGTTTGCAGGTAACAGATCTGAAAATTTTAGGAAGGGTAGGCATACATATTTTTTTTTAAATTTTCTTTTTTGGAAAAAAATATAATTGTATGCATTTTGAAAGGCATATAAAAAAATATAATTTTATGCATTTTGAATGGCATATTGCCTTTCAAAATGCATAAAATTATATATTTTCCAGAAAACCTGAAAAAAATCTAGGTTTCACCAGTAAATTTGTTTAGGGTTGGGTTACTCTAAGCACAGGTATTTTTTGTTTGGCCTGATCTGGGTTAAGAGTTAATACTACTTTAAATTCGGAAATTTTCGTGAGAATTTAT
This sequence comes from Loripinus fragilis, assembly GCA_964019695.1. NCBI lineage: Eukaryota > Metazoa > Mollusca > Bivalvia > Lucinida > Lucinidae > Loripinus > Loripinus fragilis. Next base: position 87,036,551 of record OZ026517.1, read on the forward strand.
TTTCGCATTCAGCATTTAAAGACATACATGTATTTGCCACATTAAAAATTCACGATTTTGACATGATTTACCTTTTTCAGTTAGGGACAACGTCGTCTGGCCATTTTGCGAGGGGTTTATTTTCATGAAACTCGCCATCCACGAAGTATCGCGATAATAAAACCCTTGCGAAAATTTCTGACTTTACAGTATGATCTTATTCCATCTGTTTTCAGGGAAAAGAAAACATTCACAGAACTGTTACAGAGTCTTCTATTTCAAGTATCTGATCAAAAGTTTTTAAAGGGACAGAACCAGGAGCTGATGAAGTCAGAGCTGCTACATTGTCTCAAGAAGAAAGCACAGTCTGGTAAATTTATAAGCTTTTCAACATAATACTTGGGCCTCACCAGAATATCTGAAGTTCCAGGTTTGTGACAGATGAGGCTCAATCAAGCCTGCTCAGCTGCAGAGACTGGCTTGACCCTTGAAATTTTGTGTGTAGCAATTATAATTTCCAAATAGCCAATGACAAAGGTGTTGATTAGACTGCCTTTCATTGCAATGCTAAGTTAACAATTAAACATGATAATAAAAATATCTTAAATTCAAATCTAATGATTACATTGGAAGAAGAAACATTTTTATATAAACTTGTAAATTATTTTGCTAAGCTTAAGATTCATGTTTTGAAGATAATATAAAACAGATGAAAGGATAAATAATAAGATGAATTGAGATTGAGGCTCTTTGATATTAATGTGGATTTTCTTCTCTCTAAATTGTAGAATATTTCAAAAGTATTATATGGATGGATAATATTGATGGCCTGTGTAACACTTCAGACAAGATCAACAATTTCAGAGATTTCATTAAAGAAGTATGCTGTAGCATGTGTTTGGAAGGAGAAAGTCAGGTAAATTTTTCAGTGAAAAATTGTAATTATTTTCTTACCCATCAGTCCAAACATATGCAGTGGGTGCTTAAGAGACGGTTCTTTTGTGTACCCATAACATATGCTTTGGTTGAGAAATAAAAAACACCAACTAATTTTCAATCAGGAGGCCAAGTTGAGATTTACCTAGATTTGACCTAATTGTTTTCCACACCCCCAACCAAAGGGGAGGGTTCATATTGTTTTTGGTCCAGATCTATGGGTGTCAGTTTCAGCATTGGCTGGAGTATGCAAATGTTTACAAAATTTGCTTTGAAGTATCATTTGGGAATGATGAAAAATTTATTACATTTTGATAACATTAACTCAATTTTCAAGGTTGCTTATGAACATATACTGCTAAATTTAAGCCCAAACTTGCTTATGTGCATATCATATCTTATCATATGACATCACATCTGGGAGTGAAATAATGCCATGCATTGAAATCAATAAACCACTGGTGGTTCACAGATGTTGGTAACATTATGAAAATTAATGACGTCCATAACAATGTTGCTTAAATAATGACAAAATCTTAACTTTTTTCGCCAGAAATGAGATTTCAAAGTAATCTTAATGCCATATGATAAATAGAATCTAACATTCATGCTCTTGTATTATTGAATTTATTTAACTTGTTGCTAAAAAGTGATAAAATGCTCGTTAAGCCTCGCATTTTATCACTTTTCCTTAAATCCTTGAATAAATTCAATAAAAAATGAGCCCTCATGTAAGATTCTCTATTTCTTAATGTGTTGGATGGATTTTTTACACATTTAGCATGGATACAACACTGCATGTGATTATGAGCAGATTATAATTTTATGACCTTGATCTAATTTTCAAGTTATTCATAGACATAAATGCCTCATGATTTAACAGTTTTATTTTCAGCTACACTAAATACAGTTGACTGTTTAAACTTGAAATTGTTAATATTTTGTAGGCACACTGAAATTTTTAAGATTTGAATTTCTAAAATTCAGGATTTAGGAAATTTTGAACTTTCACCCATGTTGCCAGGCATGAGTCATGTAAATCAAGTAACTTGAGACAAGTGTCCACCATAGCAATACAATGTGTCCAGTGTACTTCTCAGGTCAATGTCAAAATATATGTCCACGGTCAAGGTCAAATGATTTGTTTCCGGAGCATAACTTTGTCCAATTTTCATGTCACTTGGCACAAGTATCCACCTTATCACAATTATGTACATGGTTAAGGTTACAGTGACCACTTGATCATTATTGTTGCAGTGGCATTTGTGTTGAAAGATATTCTATATCATAAGTGTTGTATGTAATTTTCAATCAAACTGATAAAAAGGCTTATGAAATGATTTCACAGTGAGTCCTGGACATACAGTGCGTTATAACACAGATTTGGATATAACACAGTCATGTTGTGGCTCCCAAATATTTTTCCATTTCATTTTACAAATTTAAAGAATAATAGGAAAATTACCATTTCATTTTACAAAAGAATTATAGGAAAATGACCTTGAAAAATTGTCTCTACACCTCTTCGGATTCACTTATAAGTTCATTCCTATGGACCTCAAACATATATAGCGCTATAAAGAACTGCTCTGTACATTTAAGTTACACCACCAGCCGTTTAGTTTAAGCTCAAAAACTGTATCACCCAGTAAGTAGCCAGTGTCAGTTATGGCCCTTTGTATAAATGTATGCCAGGCAGGTAATCTAGCTGGCTTCTTGTATATTGCAGATGAAGTTACTTCTAACTGTTGATAAGAATGAATGTTCTGAGAACTTAAGTCTGGACCAACATCTGATACCAGACCTAAGACTTGTGGAACTGAAAACCCTGTCCCCTTCTGAATCTGAGCTCCTTTTGAAGAAATATACCAGATCCCTAGAAGTGGTAAGGAAATGATTAACCCTGAATTATTGCATAAAATCTGTTCTGTGCCCTTTTAACCCATATAAGCCGAATGGAATTTCCCTCTATTATCACTTGGGCCAGTTCATTTCCATTTTAAGGTTTGTTGGATTGTATTTTTCATTTTTATTCAAATTTTGACAGAACATTCTGTAAGCAAACAGTTGGAGACCCTGATCAGACGCCACATTATATGGCATCTGTGTTTGTCTATGTCCCACAAAAAGGACACTAGGCTTAAATGGGTTAATTGTCATGTTTCAACTGGAACAAACCCATGTATAAACAAGGCATAACACATGTTTTAAATGCACAGACTAGGTATCATAAATACACTCGTTCTAGGTCACTACATTTTGTGACAGCTGATCCATTTATTAAGGGGTGTTTAGACGGCATGATTTAGTCGTCCTGACTTAGTCGTACATTACAAATCAGCTCGTGTAAACACTGCTATTACAGAGTCATATATGATTTTAGAGTCAGGACGACATGTCATGGGGGATAGAACTGGTTCTATTTGCCATTACAAAATCATGGCGAATTAGCCAATCAGCTTTGAGGTCACTGGGGTTAATTGCTTTCCGAGCAAGATAAAAGAGATAACCCTAAACATGCCAGTATTTTGTCCTGAAAATGGTGTCTGCTGCATATATTCAAGTGCACTTCAGAGGAGATCTTATCATGGAAGTAAACACTATAAACCCTGACCAGACTGCTTCCAGGGAACAGCCTGATCTGGGTCAATATTCTTCGCCATAAAGACTACCTAAGAACATAAGCAGATGAAATAGCAGATGACAAAAGTCGTGACTTGCGGGAATGAGTTTTAACACATGTACTTAGCTATAGCAATGCAACAAATGTAGAGCATGATGAGATAGCTCAAGGTGTTCAGCCAGTTTTCTTCACTGTTGAAAGAAATCACACATGACATTGTAATGCCGTCTAAACAGAAAAATCATACATGACAAAATCATGTATGATTTCAGGCTGACAAAATCATGCCGTCTAAACAGGCCTTTACTCTGATTATGGCTTGGCCATGGAATATGAATATTAATGAAAACGTCCAACTACTTGTTGACTGAAATGGCGACAAAATATAGTGCCATACTTTTCGTTAATTTGGGTGAATATTCATTAAAGTTATGCAATATTAAAGATTCAGTGCATGCATTAAAGTTTGTCAGGTCCCTTGGGAGACATTGAAATCCTCAGGCTTTACTCTTGGATTTTAACCCTTAAAGTGCCAATCACAACTGCAGCAGACAAATTTTGCGACATCTTTCTCAATTTTTGAAAAAAATAAGTCATGATATTTCATGAGAATTGTTTGCCAGCAGAAGATTCCCATAAAATATCATGCCTTATTTGCTATTTTTGAAAAAGCGGCAAAATTTAAAATTGTCGTCTGCTGCAAATTATAGTTGGGGCTTTAAGGGTTAATGTCTCCCTTGGGACCTGGTGAATGTTTATGCACGAAAAAACATTTTTTGTCCTTATATTAGGCTTTGCGCATGCTTTAAAGTACTTGAATATGGAGGTCTTTCTTTGAATAGTCCTTGAAGATTAAATTTGCTCTTAAGCATTGAATCTAAACATTTTCTGTAAACTTAATACTTTGGATGGAGACCAAGATCATCATAAAATTGTTTTGACTTTATTTGGTGCAGCATAAAGGCAAAATAATGTTATACTAATTTATAAGCCTTTTTTGTGTAGCATTTTCAAAGTTAAATTTATTTGTGTCAGAAGTATAAACCAGTATTATTTGATAAGTTTTTTGTTCTTGAAAACTGTTGGGAGGGCACTGATAGGTCCTTGAAATTTACAAAGCTTTGTCTGTATAAACAGTATGTATTGGAAAATGTATTTCACATATATGCGCTTGTACTTTCATTACATATCTGTTATGCTTAGATTTCATCATGATTTCAGTTTTAAGAAATGTAATAACATTGGAATTTCAATATCTTTGACCTATCTCGACACTTTCCTGCCAGTCATGTCTTTTGTCTTCTGCTCTCTCATCTGCCTCTGATGTTCTTAGGTAGCCTATAATTGCAAACAATATGGATCCAGATCAGACTGCTCCCAATGGAGCAGTCTAATCAGGGTTCATAGTGTTTGCTTCCATGATAAAATCTAGTCCAAAGTGCACTTGAATATACAGTAAAACCTGTCTCAAGTGGCCACTAAAACGGAAGACAAAAAAGTTGGTTTTCAAGACCGATTATTGCTTAATGCGGGTCAAAAGTATTGCAGAATGCTCCAAGAGAGCATTGTGCAATAGGTTCAACCTTCATTAAGCTACCATTTGTGTTTAAGACTTTTGTTTTGTCTATTTCTGAGTGGCTGCTTAAGACAGGTTTTACTGTATGCAGCAGATGTAAATGGCAGACATTATTTTCAGGACCAAAATAGATTGGCGAGATAAGGGTTAAGTTTATGTACATTCCAGATTACTTTACATGTATTTTCTTTTGACAGGTTTCGGAGAACACATTAGAGGCATTTTCACATGGTCTCTCTGGAGGAAATCCATTGGTTATAAGAATGCTTGGAAATTTGTTAAGGGGAGGCAAATCTATGAAGGACATTGAGAGGTGTCTTCAGGACCACAATGAACAGTTATCAATAGAATCACTTATGGATAAAATCATAAATGTTGCGTTCAGAGCATTAGTCAGATCTTTACAGGTGCTTCTTGTTAAGTTATCAATTTTTAAACTGTCACCATTCAGTTTAGCTGATGCCATTCTCATCACATCAAAGGATGTGAAAACGTTTGAAAAGCTCGTACTTGTTAGAAGATCTGGTGAACTTACAGAATTATCTCATGGTTTACTTGTGGAACTGTCATGGTTGAAATTATCTAACTTCATTGAACCTAAAGATGTCCAAACATCTAAAGATAGTATAACAGTGGGGAACAATGATACATTTAAATATAATTTCCATCCTTTAATTGAGAAGCAGTTACAGATATACCAGAGTTTGGATGAGTTTAGGGATGTTTTTAATGATACGAAATATTATTTCTGCAGATATTTTTGTTCCGTAATCAATAAATACATAAGAAAATTAGATACAGACATGCAAGAAGCATCAACTATTTGGGAAGAACATAATAATCATTTTAATACATGGTTTCGTTACATTATCAGTGACTGGTTACCTGTTGATAGATTTTATGACTTTCAAGCTGGTCATCAATCTTTATTGTGTCAATATAGAATTTGGAGGGTAGCGCAGACTGTGCTAGACTTTTCAGAGCAGCTTAATTTTCTTCAGCAGCAAATCAAATTTGCGAACCAGTCTAGTAAATGGTACCCTGCTGTTGTCTGGGGTTCTTTCATTGCTGAGTACTACGCTGGGCAAAACCAGATAGAAGAAGCCTACCATATGATTGTAAATTTGTCAACAGAATATAATGTTTTAAAGTTTATAAATGAATTTGAAGTTGCAGGTAATTTATCAAATATTTTAGCTATCTTTAAAAGTATTGATGATAAATACCCAGCAGATGAGAGTCGTCAAATTTTGGTTTCATGTGCATTCTATTGTGGAGCATGTTGTGAAATCCTAATGAAAATGGAAAAATACAGTAAAACTACTAAACATTATATTATTTTAGCAGAAAAACTTTTCTCAGGTAAATACGGAAAATCAGATATTCGGAATCACATAAAACAGTCTTACAAGTTTGAGTTGGCAAATATTAGTGAGATGAAACAATTATACAATGATATGCTCGCAAAACCTAAAGATTGCTCCACTTATAACTTACATTTGAATCAACACTTGCACCAGCATGGCTGTGACAGCCATGCTGGTGTAAGTGTGGATTCAAATAACAGCCATGCTGGTGTAAGTGGTGATTCAAATAACAGTCATGCTGTTGTAAGTGTGGGTTCAAATGACAGCCATGCTGGTGTAAGTGTGGATTCAAAAGATATCAATTTTGGTGTAAGTTTGGATTCCAATGACAGCCTTGCTGGTGTAAGTTTGGATTCAAATGACAGTCATTCTGGTGAACGTGTGGATTCAAGTAAAAGTATTTATGTTGAAACAGACAGGATATCTAAATGTACAGCATGTGATAATCTTACAGTTAAGTCTACTAATAACATTGAAAGTCAAAGCCATACTGGAGTAAGTGTGGATTCAGATAAAAGTATTGATGTTGAAATAGACAAGATATCTAAATTTAGACCATGTGATACTCAGACAGGTAATATCAAAGGCATTTTCCTTGACTACAGTTGTATGAATAATGCGAACAATACTGAGCTGAATGCAACATTATCAATCACAGGTGTTAAAGAATCAGTTATCCCTACTGCACATGAAGCAGCCAAAACTGATTTAGAGGTCACTGGGAGATACTCTAATGACTTAACAGACACTACTGCTGTGGGTGGGAATCAGCCGGAAGCTGACTCTCGGCAAAAATACAGTGACATATTCTTAACAACATCTGAAGGCAATCTATTGGATGGACAGAGAAGACTGTCTGGTTTAAGTAACACTTTAAGTGTCAGTGAACTTAGTGATATATCAGACAGGGATTCTTATCTTAGTACAGACTCACAGAATGGTGTTGATACTGACAAAACCAGAAATGATTCACTCTCCAGCTCTATTGATCTACAGGATCGTTTATCCAGAAAGAGGCCATCAATAGATAGTCAGTATTCAAGTTTGTCCAGTGATGTTGGTAGAAGAGTATCTTTGAATCGTCTTGAATCTCAAGATAGTGTTACACAGTTGATGGGCAGTCTTAATACAGCTAGTACTTGTCAGAATAGTGCTTATTCTGACAAAGCCAGAAACGAATCATTCTCTAGCTCAATTGATCTGCAGGATTGTCTATCCAGAAAGAGGCCATCAATAGATAGTCAGTATTCAAGTTTATCCAGTGACGTTGGTAGAAAAAATTCTTTGAATCGTCTTTGAATCGTCTTGAATCTCAGGATAGTGTTACACAATTGATGGACAGTCTTAATACAGAGTCCCTTGAAGAAGATGGTCTCTCTATAGGTAATTATTAAGCCAGAGTTTTATAAAGTGATTTATGGACTCTAACAATCAGTTTATAGGGACAAAATCAAAATAAAATAAAAGATAAAAAAGCTTGAGTTGGTTGAATAGAAGTGAACATACGCTAAAGTTTATGTAAAATTAATTTTGTATTTTATTTTAAAGATAGGTTAGACTGTAAAATGAATAAATATCAACCCAAAATGGTAATTTCATTTTTCTGAAGGGGATAAAATCGTACAGTATACTCTCATTTAAATAAAATAAAAATCTGGCCCATTAACAAAGAAACAAAATATTAATTTACCTGTAAAGAATCTTATTTCATGGGCGGATCCAAAAAGTTTGGGAAAGGGGGTCCAATTCTGATGTGTTTTTTTTTTGTTTGTTTTTTTTTTTATGAGGGGAGAGAGGATCCTAATAGCACTAAAAGCGGGCCATCATCTGCCCGCCAGCGAAACGCCATTCAAACGGTGTTTTGCTGGCGGGCTGATGATGGCTCTACATTGAATGATGGCTTAATAGCTTTGTGATTTTTCAGGGGATACAGACTAGAATTGCTAAGAAACCCTATATTTTTGTTTTTTTCAGGGGGGGGGGGTGGAACCACCTTCCCCCCCTCTGGATCTGTGCATGCATTTGAATATACCTCAAATATTATGTGTGCAGTTTTCATGAGAATGATGCCTTGAACCATGTCTGCAAGGACGTGCCAAGAAATGTTTGGAGCATGGTTCTATTGCCATAGAACACCAAAGCAGATTTGTTTGTAGCAAGGATCTTTTATCTTGTCATACCCTAGAAGATATGGTTGTGACATAGATCTGTTGCCTTGTCATACCCTAGCAGATATCACTGTGGTAAAGTTGACATGCCATGACAAAGACCAAGTGACTGGTTGAAACATAGAGTGGAAGAAGAATTATTTTGCCAGTCTGGAGTCAAATCTCGTAACTCTGATTTTTACCAAAATAAATTTTTGTCAACGGGGGAATACCAAACACATGGCGCACATTCTGTCAAATTCTTGTAACTCTAGACCAATTAGAACCCCCTTAAAAAGCATCAATCATACTTCAAAATATGGTATCTATGAAAGATACCATTATTTTGGTGCTCATTTTACAGAGATATGATGTTTTGCCATGAAAAAGATGCTCAAAATGTCATAATTGGATGGTTTTCCTCGAAAAAAGGATCAAAATGACGTAAATCAAGTGAAACTCTTCATAATGAGGGTGAAATCTTTATTGGAGGTTCAAATACAATAACAGTGAATTTGGATGTTACTAAATATAATCCTGTCTGACTTTCAGCAATATAGGACACACCTAGCGAAAGTTTTCAGTTTTTGTTTCTCCTGAAAAATGTAAAAATCAAAGATACAAGTTTTGACTCCCGACCGAAGATTTATGTTTGAATAAATTCTGTTTGGAAGTCTAGATATTTCAAGTCAATCATCTTCTAGCATATGATACATTAAAAACATATAGGGTTAAAATACACAAAATGTTGCCCTTGAAAGGGTTTATTTGTAATTTCTACTACACTATATATAGGGTTTAAACCATTTTTTTTTCTATTTTCTTTTTCAGGTTCAAATAATGAGTTATGGCAGTCAGAGATGTCAGTATCAGATGATGGACCCATTCTATTCAAAATGCCAAAGCAGCATGAGTAAGATGCAGAGATAGCATGACTTATGTAAATGCTTATCCTGCCAATATTTTTGTCCTGAAAAGTTTGTCTTCTTTTTTACATCTGCTGCATAAATTCAAGTGCCCTCCAGAATACTTTTGCTATGGAAGCAAACACTGTGTACCCTGATCAGACTGCTCCTAAGGGATAAGTCTGATCTGGTTCCACAGTGTTTGTAATATAGGCTACATAAGTGCGAAAGCAGATAAGAGAGAACAGACAACAAAAGTCAGGAACAACGGAAAAATGGTTAAGTGTTGTAATCATTCGGGAAGGTCCGTCACAATTCGAGAATCAAATCATGCCTGGGGTGCATATAAGGAACGTTATGTGTAGTGCTGTATACCAAAAAGCTCCATTTTGTTAGCCAGAGGAACTGGCTTATGGAAAATAAGTTCTGTAGCATGTGGGTTCAGCTCTATTAAAATTTATTATTCTGATTAACCGAAAAGTTTAATCAGCAGATTAAATGAAGTTAATGTTTTTTTCAATAAAATATGGCTATAGTGATATTTAATCGAAAAAAAAAATAAACTTCATTTAAGCTGGTTGTTTTGCTGCAATCACACTTGTTATTGTGTTAACATGGTTTGTGTGATGTCAGCGTCACATTATATAACCTCAGCGTCACGTTATCACCCGCATTATCAAAGTAGATCCTCAATGTACATCCGTGGTCTGCTTCCACAGAATTTCACGGAATTGGCCGAGGCAGTTCCGATTGGTGTTGTAATATGAAAACTGTGTGGGAGCAGGAATTCAAGACTGATCATCAGAGGTTGTAAACTGGTAAAATAAAATTTGCATATTTAATACTGACTACAGCATCTTCTCCAGCGAAGATTTCATTGGTTCTTACATTTCAACGAAACCATTTGCCTCACAACCCTCAAAATCTATTATTAGCATAGATTAATCGGCCAATCAAAATGCTAGGAAGGATTTTTCAAAAATCTTCCTGCCAATCAGATTTATCGTAGCAACTTATCGGCATCTAATAAACACCTACTGTTAATCTCCATAAGTCCAGATAAGCAAAGCTTTTGATCATAAATTATATCTTTTTCTTCTATCCATCATTTCAAAATTATGGTTTAGGTGCTCAAAAGAACCATCTTATGTGTCAGTTCTTTTGAGCACCTGAAACTTATGTTTTAAGTGTGAAATAAGAAAACTGAATGTAAATCAATCACGCACTCGTATCTGGAGACCAGGCCTCGAGGTTATTAAACTTGAGTTCATTCTAAGACTCGAAATAAAGCGCAATGATTGGCTGCTTGCAGACACATGTCTGCAAGCAGCCAATCATTGCTCTTTATCATTTGGAGTTTGAGAATGTACTCAAGTTTTATTACCTTGAGGCCTGGTCTTGCGAATCAAAATGTGTCTTCGGAGCAAACTCCACCTGTGAGGCCAAGGGTTAAGATAGAGCAACCGTTGGTAGGGCAAGATGTGACTACAAGTGCTACTTCTGTAATCAATCTATCCGCTATTTGTGGGTATAACCTATTTCACAATTCTATACCCTCTAAAACAGTGTAGATCCAGATCAGCTGGTTTCATCAGAAGTCAGCTGAACAGGATCCACACTTGTTCAGGCTTAAATTAAAATTTTATTTGTTTCCCCTTACCTGACTGACCCTGAAAAATGCCTCTACCCAAAAAATTTTATTACATTTTTTAGTCAAGAATTATTTTTTTTAAATTTCATTGCAAACTTAGAGAATTGTCAAATTAAAACAGTGTTATCTTTAAAATATATTCTTAGCAAATTGTTTGTGTACAGAAAAACCTGCCTAAAACGACCACTCTAAAAAAACAAATATTGTTTTCAAGACAAATTATCACTTAATGCAGGTAAAAGTATTGCAGAATGCTCCAAGGGGAGCAGTCTGCAATACTTATGACCTTTATTAAGCTCGCTTTATTATTCAGATCTTTGTTTTGTCTATTTTTGAGTGGCAATTTTGCACAGGTTTTACTGTATTTGCATTTATTGCCTATAGCAGGGCTATTTACAATTAAGTTTAATGGGTATCGAACTTGAGAAGTTAAAAAAAAAAAATTCCGATCGACCAACCAATACTTGTAAAACAGGGTTGGGTGGGTCGGGTAAGAGGAAACAAAAATATTTTTAAGGTTGGCCTGACATCCACATGTTGAATTGGTGTTGATATGGAGGGAGAGTACTTGGGATTTCCAGTTTTAAAAAAAAGGTAAACATATTTTACAGAGCAATTCTTTTTTGCTTAAATGACTGATCACTCTTAGACTAAGTGAAAGCTTGGGGTGTTGGAAATTAACAACAGTTGACTATTTCAAAGCTTATGTGAGCCGTGACATGAGATTTCCAACAATATGGTATGTGCAACCAGTTAAGCCTCAGATCAGCCTGCGCATACGCGCAGTCTGACCAAAGCCTTTGCTAGTTGTTTGAATGTTCTTTGACTGTTAAGCTACTGACTGCACATCATTTGGAGTTTCGAAGCTTAAAAGGAGGCTGCATAGGCTCGTCTGAGTCTACACTTGTCAAAATGCCACCTTGCTTGAAATCACGTGCCATGGCTCATGTATTTGTTGCAAGAATTGATGTTGCTCATTGAGTTTTATTACTTGTCATATATATGGGAAATTATTTAGTTTCTTCTTCCTTTTTGATAAAGCACTTCTATCAGTGGAAACTCCTGATGGTCTATTGGAAGCTAGGTCATTAGGAAGTTTGATGACGATTTTTGAGGCATTTATCCTCCTTCGGCAATTTTCACATGTTGTCCTTGTTAAATGAGATTCCTGCTTCTTCATGAAGACGAGGTCGTTCGGAATTTCTAGTCCCAGCTCATGCATTCTTCGCTTACGCACTTGATGTCTGTGGCCTTCACGCAAAACATGAGCCAGTTTAGGTACAATGAGTTTTTCCATTGACATGTCAATAGTAGGAAACAACATATGTTGTAGCTCGGTTCCTATGTGTCTGTTTGTATTCTCAATACAGTCAGAGCAGGAACTGGGACCCAGTATTTCACAGAACTCACTTGTGCGATCACAATTTATTGGTGTCTGTAAATCTGGATAACTGTCAATTTTCACTAATGATGGCTCCCTATTTAACCCCTCCATTATGACCTTGAACTGGTTTGTCTCCCTTGTGTCTGGTCTGGGCATTCCGTAACCCAAGGTCCTGCTTGGAGCAGAGACTCGGAAAAAGTGGTTCAGGATAACTTTGGGGAATATCTCAGGGGTGGCATTTTTGAGACGACTATTCATAATGTAGTTCTTCTCCACTTGATGTTCAATGTTATTCTGAGCATTGCTGTTCTGGGCCTGGGATGGAGGTCTTTGTAGAAACCCTAGTTCTCTGCTGGCAATATTCTCCCTTTTTATGGAGTACAGTGACCTGCAATGGTAACAAGAATGGATAAGAAACAGTTAAATCTGTGTAAAACAGCCACTCTCAAAAATACCAAAAAATGGTTTTGATTATCACTTAATGCAGGTCAAAAGTATTGCAGAATGCTCCAAAGGGAGCATTCCACAATACTTTCCAACTTCATTAAGCTACCATTTATCATAAAGATCTTTGTTTTGTCTATTTTTGAGTTGCTGTTTTACACAGGTTTTACTGTACTGTAAATCACTTATATTCGGCAGGTATTTTTCTTTGTCGCTAACAAAAATCGCCAAAAAATGTGACCCCCAAAATATTCTTCTTTTTTATGGAGTACAAAGACCTGCAATGGTTATAAGAGTGGATAAGAAACTGCTGTAAAAAAACTTATTTTTGGGGGGTATTTTTCTTTGGCATTATAAGCAAAAATCGCCAAAAAACGAGACCACCAAAATATTCTCCCTGCAATGGTAATAAGAATGGATAAGAAACTACTGAAAAACGCTTATATTTGGCGGGTATTTTTATTTGGTGCTTTTGGTGTTAAAAACAATTTCGCCAAAATACATTTTCAAATTCAGTTACACAATAAGCAACAAATAGACACCTATCCTTAGTATGTCGGTATCTGTATCGTCAAAAATTAATGGTAGAGTATGTTTCGATTTAGAGAAAACCACATCATAAAAGGGGCTTCTATTAAAGGAAAGAATGTGCTCCCAATGGAGAGCATATTCTTTCCTTTAATAGTAGCCCCTATGAGAATAGATAATAACTTTTAATAAAGGATATTGAATTGAGAAAATGTCAAAATTTAAGTTCTCTAATATGTCAATCTGGTAAAATTGCCAAATTTTGATTCCCCCAATATTAAGACACCCTAGCTTTCTGCTGGCAATATTCTCCCTTTTTATGGAGTACAGAGACCTGCAATGGTAACAAGAATGTACAAGAAACAGTTAAATCTATGTAAAACCGCAACTCTCAAAAAGACCAAAAAATGGATTTCAAGACTGATTATCGCTTAATGCAGGTCATAAATATTGCAGAATGCTCCAAAGGGAGCATTCTGCAATACTTTTGACCCTAATTAAGCTACCATTTATCTTTAAGATTTTTGTTTTGTCTAAATTTGAGTGGCTGTTTTACACAGGTTTTACTGTTTTGTAAAACACTTATATTTGGCCGCTATTTTTCTTTGTCGCTAACAAAAATCTCCCAAAAATGAGACCACCAAAATATTCTCCCTTTTTATGGAGTACAGTGACCTGCAATGGTAACAAGAATGGATAAGAAACCTCTGTTTATAAACTTATATTTGGCTTTTTTTTTCTTTGGCGTTATTGGTGTTAATAACAAAAATGGCCAAAAAAGGAGACCCTGAAAATATTCTCCCATTTTATGGAGTACAGTGACCTGCAATGGCAATAAGAACTGATAAGAAACTACCATAAAACACTTATAAGTGGGTGTTTTGGCACTATATATTGGCGCAAAAACAAAAATCGCCAAAAAATGAGACTGCTAAAATACAGTTTCAAATTTAGTTACAAACTAAGCAATAAATGGACACCCATCCTAACTATGTTGGTATCTATATCATCAAAAATTAACAGTAGCTAGAATATGTTTCACCGTAGAGGAAAACACATCTTAAAAGGGGCTTCTATTAAAGGAAAGAATATGCTCTCCATAGGGGAGCATATTCTTTCCTTTAATAGTAGCCCCTATGAGAATAGATGATAACTTTAAAGGACATTAAATTGAGAAATCGTCAAAATTAAAGTTCTCCAATATATCAATCTGTTAAAACCACCAAATTTTATATCATATTGTTTCCTTTAATAGTGGCCCCTATGAGAATAGAAAGGAGTGCAGTGGCTCAGTGGTAGAGTGCTGGACTCCATACTGAGGAACCGCGGGTACGAGCCTCACCAGCATCACTGCGTTGTGGTCCTTGAGCAAGACACATTTATCCTAGCTTAGTACTGGTTCAACCCAGGAAGACCCATCCCTATTTAACTGAAAGATTGTTAATGGGACGTAAAGAATCAAATCAAACAAACAAACCATGAGAATAGATAATAATTAACTTAAAAGGACATTAAATTGAGAAACCGCCAAAATTTTGATTTTGCGAATATTATATTATTTTTTCCATGATGCATTTTGGTGATGGTGGGCCATAACACTTACAAATTGCACAAAACACACTTTTGATGGTGATTGCTGGCAATATTCTCCCTTTTAATGGAGTACAGAGACCTCCAATGGTAATTGCAGAATGGATAAGAAAATAATCATTACAGAAATGGTTAAGTCGGTAATCCTCGTATAAATGATGATACAACTCGTAATTTTTTATGATTTCTCCAAGACTACTTTGTTGCCATTTGTCGTCTGCTTGACTTTTTCAAAAATTACCTTTTCAAAAAATTATATCAGAAGTACCATCAGAGTGTCAAACAGTTTGGATCCAGATCAATATTGGGCCTGATCTGGGCTCAAAGATTATCAGCAGATGCAGGGGACAAAAATATTTCAATATTGTATGTGTCCTGCAGGACAAGTGACTTACAATTTTCACTCGTCCTGCAAACACAATGTCATGCACTTGTCCTTTAAAAGTGTATGCAATAAAGAACATAAGGGAGTAATATGTAATACGACTTCCTCGAGTTATTCTTCCCAAAGCACTCGTCCTACAGGACGAGTGCTTTGAGAAGAATTACTGGTCCTATTTAGATTTCACTTGTAATTATGAGCGGATGAGTGGAATTTTTGTCCCCGAGATGACAGTAGCAGGTAAAGAGCTGATGCAAATGCAAGTGATGCCATGAATTCATGTTTCAATCCAGCCTCATACTTTCATATTATTCTCTTTAACATTTGATTCACAAAGTATTGGTTAACTGCTGAAGCGGCAACATCAGTCTGTACAGGGGATGTAACTGATATATAATTTGATATGACTGAAATATTGTTGACAGTGATTGTCAGCCCCAAAACAACAACGGTCCATCACATTCTCAGTGTAGGTTCTCAAACTTTTCTTAGCAATTGGATCAGCCTCATTTGGGTTATAGGTCAGCCCTCTCCCCCCTAATCCCCCCCCCCCCCAAAAAAAAGAACAACAAAAAAACCCAAAAAAAAAACAACGTACCTGCGATCAATCACATTCCCAGAATATGTTCCCAGTCTTTTCTTGGCAAATGGATCAGCCTCATTAGGGTTCCAGGTCTGCTCTATGATCTTCTTGCTACCTCTTGATGAGGGAAGGCTGGCGTTAGCATTGTTGTTCCCAATAGTCAGCTCAGTCGGAAGACAAAAACTGGGTCGCCTGCTTCCGCGTCTGCTTGTTCCTGTCTTCTGCATTATCTGTAGTCAAAAATGGTCAAGTAATTTACCAGAAAATCTTCATAAATCTGATCGTATTATAATATTGGCCCAATAAAAAAAAAAAACTTTTTTTAGCTGAGAGAAAAGACATTTACGGTTAATGTTATAAAATTTCGAATACTTTTCTTTCGGTTCTCAATTAAATACTGGTTTGCAGGGCTGGAATTCACAAAATGCTTGTCACAATAGCAAATAGGGAAGACCCTGATCAGACTATTTCTTCAGAAATCTGGGTCTGCTAAAGGTTTTCTATATCTTTTTGGCAGGCAACTTGTGTTCAAAATGAGCCAGAATATTTACCATAACTAGAATGTAGATGGTATAAAAAACATTTCTTACCTTTAAAACTGGACCAATATTTTAATTTGTCATTCAGTAATTTGATTAGATGCGTAACAAACTAATATATATTTTGACTATAAACTTATACACAGAGATATTTCCTTAGCCCTTTGTATATGGGAAACCCCTACACAGGTACCTTTATAAAACAGTGAAGACCCAGATGAAATATGCTGCATTTCATCAGGGTCTACACTGTTTATAAAGGTAAAAAAGAGGGGTCAGGAGTCAATAGAGGGGGTCATGAGTTTGAACTCCAGTCTGGCCTTGACAGTTTCCAGTTACTGATGAAAGTATACATACACTACATACTGGTAAAACACTTGAGAGCAGGCAGTTCAGAGTGTTATATGGTATGGAAGATAAGCTATTAGACTTTCCTGAGAACAAATAGCAAAGGTGCTGATACCAGCTTGTGCCTTTGTTTTGTTTGTTTGTTTGTTTTGTTGCTTTACGTCCCAAGTAAACAGCTATGGTCATGGCGGGACGGTCAGTTCACCTAACCACACTTTTTCCTGGGCAAACTTGAACAAGCAGTTAACCAGTACTTCGTGCACATACTTTCGCTTGTAACTGACAACAACCCTTCTTGAACGATTCAGCGGAAGGGAGGAGAATGACCGTAGAAATTATTTCATGATCAATCTCCACAAAAGTATGGGACCGGGCCAGGATCGAACTCGTGACCCCTGGATCTGCAGTCAGACTCGCATCTGTTGCCAGACAAGTTACAGACTGCGCTACGCGGCCTTTGTTGTTTGCATGCAACAGTCATGTTTTATGGTGTCAAGAACCATATTTGGCTGTAGGGATGACTGAAAAAGTTTTGAAAGTGACATAAAGCCCAAACACAACAACAGAGATACACCGACAAATTAAAATAAAAGAAGTTAACAAACCTTATATTAAGTTTTCTCATGCTCCATTCATTAAAAAACTATCAGATTATAATGTAGATTAGGGGTTTCCTCTGTTATAAATTCCAAGAACTGCATGTATCCATGAGGCTGTCAACCATAAGTTAGGACAATTGGAAAGTTTACACATTACAAACAGGCATTCTTTGTTTAAATCAAAATTACCATAGAAGTACTGAAAATAACTCATTTGCATAAGCTATGCTTTAGTTTGTGCCTTAAGAAAACATCATTTAAGAATCATAACAGCAAAGATCCCAGATCAGACTGCACATATGTGCAGTCTGATCTGGGTCTTTGCTGTTTGACCACAGCTAATATGCAATAAAACACATTCAAAATACTGTTTATAAGCCATGATTAGCTTGTGCATGCTTACTTTTGTAGTTTATTTATCATGTTGAGTATGGTTGGTTTTTTCAAAGCATGGTGAATTTTAAATCTCTACTTATTAATCTCTAATGAGCTTATCTATGACCTTTTTAAAAGTGGCTAAAATAGTAAGAAAACTCAACAAACAATAGGCTTAACCCTTGTCCTGCTGGCCACAGATTTATCCTTTTAAGAAAACACTGTTGATCCTGATCAGCTGGCTTCTCACGGAGCCATCTGATCAGAATTGACACTGTTTTCCGCTCTGATTGAAAGTTCAAGTTTACAACGTAATGGGAATGCTGAATCTGGATTTATCTATTTTTGAAAACACTGTAGATCCAGATCAGCTGGCTTCTGATGAAACCATCTGATCAGGATCCAGACTGTTTCCTGCTCTGATTGAGAATCCTGCAGGCTAAAATGATGAAAATTGGGAAGGAGTGTCGTACATAAAATACCTAGCTGGGCAATACTGGATGCTTCTGAAAAATAGTTTAATCAGTATTGCTTAGTGGTATATTTGTTTGTTTGGTTTGATGCTTTACGTCCCAGTCAACAGCTATGGTCATGTCGTGACAGTCAGTTCACCTAACCACACTTTTTTCCTGCAAGCTTGACTAAGCGGTTAACCAGTACTTCTCGTGTACATACTTCCGCTTGTAACTGACAACAACACCCTTTTTGATTCAGCGGAAGGAGGCTGGCCATAGAAATAATTTCCATGATCAATCTCCACGAAAGTATGGGACAGGGCCAGGATCGAACTCGCGGCCCCTGGATCTGCAGTCAGACAGACTCGTTACCGACTGGGCTATGGGGCCCGGTAGCTCAGTGGTAGAGTGCTTGACTTGAGATCAAGGGGTACCTGGTTCAAGCCTCACCAGAGGAACCGTGTTCTTGAGCATGATACTTTATCCTCACTGCTTTAAGTACTGGTTCAGCCCAGGAAATGACACAGGACTAAAACAATGTTGACTTGGATGTAAAGCATCAATTAAACAGGTTCAACCAGGAAAAGCCCTAACATGGCTGAAAAAATGTTGAGAGGGACATAAAGCATCAACTCATAAATTATGCAGTGTTTGTAAAATGACTGAAAGAATATTTAAAGTGATGTAAATGGGTAGTGACCAGGATCGTCTGATATCATCACAGACTAAGGATTAAAATATTTGGTATTTAGCATCATCTAGTGGAAGTTTGTTCAAATAATGGCCTTGGGGCCAAAAATGACACCACTCTGGTCACATTTTACACAGGCTAATATAGGGAAAAAAACAAAATATTGTCTGAAGGCCTCGATATTTGCTATGTAGCATCACCTAGCGGACCTCTACCAAGTTTGTTAAAATTATGGCCTATTTGTCATGTTTTACAAAGGTTTGAGTTCAAAAAGGCCCTGCTAGTGGGAGGGTGCTTAGCTAGCCTTGATATTTGGTATGCAGCATCATCTAGTGGACATCTACAAAGTTTGTTCAAATTATGGCCCCACCTTTGGGTTGCTTTATGATAGGTTTACTTTGTGAAAACATAATAAATCTTCTCGTCCAAAAACCACTGGGTATTTAGTATGTAGTATCACCCAGTGGGCTTCTACCAAATGCTGGGGCGTAAATATTGCCCTTCACCAGGGTCCTATTTTATTTAGGTTTTTTTTTTGAAGAAAACATGATAAAAATCATTTTTGTCTGGAACCACAGGGCCTAGAGCCTTGATATTTGGTATGTAGCATCACCTAATGGTACTTTACCAAGTTTGTTCAAATAATGGTTCTGTGGCCAAAATTGGCCCACCCCTAGTGTCACATGTTTTACATGGACTTGCACATGTATAGTGAAAACATTTAAAAATATTGTCTGAAACTACAGGACCTAGAGCCTTGATATTTGGTATGTAGAATCATCTAGTGATCTTAAAAAAAATCAAATTATGGCCCTGTTACCAGGGGTCACCAGGGGCATGGATCGGTTTCCAATTGATACCTATATATAAATAGCTTTAACAAAACTCAAATGAGCAATTTAGGGCCAATTGGCCCTCTTGTTGCAAATTTTTACTTTCGCTAGTGCTTTCTTCACTTTGGAGGCTGTATAGAATAAATGGTCCATCTTAAGATATGTGGGGAATCACAAAAACACAACAAAATAGTTTCTAGTTTTATCAAATATATATTCTTCATTTACATTATTTTTACATTAAATTTTTTGTTGTACATAATTATATAAAAACAATCAATTTTTACAACGGATAACTGGGTACAAACACATATTTATGGCCACATTGCTTTGCACTCTTACGGATAAAAAGGTTTTTTTTTAACATGGAATTTGAGTTTAAAAAAAACTACAATGATAGTTGTGACATTCTGAAACTTAACTCTTAAGCAAAAAAAAAAAAAAAAAAAAGTGTTTTTCGGTTAACAGTCCTAAAAAATTTAGGTAGGGTAGGCACACACATTTTTTTAATCTGTATTTTTTTATGCATATCGAAAGACATTTTGACTTTCAAAATGCATAAAATATTTTTTTTCCAGAAAACCTGAAAAAATTCCAGGTTTCAACAGTAAACTTAGGTAGGGTCGGGTAACCCCAAACACAGGTATTTTTTTTTTGCCTCAGCACCAAAACAATGTAACGGTACCTCAAGTGTTGCATCATTGTAGGTATCAAATAAAGTGACAAGGCCCATATCTAAGTGCCCTGTTTTCCTTAAAAGACTGAGCCACTGACCATTGACATTGAAGCCATGATCTGGCATTTAAAAATACAAATACCATTGTAATTCTCAAATTCCATATTGAATGTAAAACCATCATTTAAAAATCTCCTTGTGGATATGGAATGTCAGTCTGTCCTTTTTTTATGTACATTTATCATAGATTTAGATAAACAATATTTTTGAGCGTAAAATTGTCAATATTTTCTTACCAATCAGTTTAACATGTGTTTTGGTTGAGAAATAAGAAAAAAAATTTGTACAAACTCTTAACTAACGGCCTGATTTATACTAAACTTTGAGACAAGTAGTGGATAGCTGACAGATAAAATATTAATTCAAAGTAAAATATGCTGGTATTGCATATTTTTAACTTTATTAATGGATGGAAACCTTGGCAAGCAGTGAAGACCAAGATGAAATGCCGTGGAACATGGCCTAATCAGTGTTTGCAATATTTGCCAATATATAAGTAATCTTCAAGAGCAGAAATATGATAATTTGGAAATTTTAACATGTAACCCTAAAATCTATACACTGGACCATTCTAAATATAATGTGTCAAACTTGTTTCAAATTTTGTAGGTTCTCTACTTTCAAAGGATCAGTTTTTCAAATTATTTTATGGAAAATTCCATTGGTCTTAAAAGGGTTAAAAATAATTCTACCTTTAACCTTGTATACTAGAAACCCCTAAATGGGAACTTTGGCAAACAGTGAAGACCCAGATGAAATACAGCATGATGCTGCATTTCATCTGGTTCTGCACTGTTTGCAAAGATTAGACAGAAGTACATCTTAATTTAGAAAATTCTACCTTTGACCCCTTAAAGTAGGCAATGGGCAGTCCCATATGTATTGTATCAATATGTATGGGAAAATCCATTAGAATACAAAGGGTTAAGCCTGTTGTATGAACCATGGCTTATTTTACTACATACCTATGCTTCTAAGAACTAAATCATTCTAAATGTATCAGTGGCTTTTGAGCTCACTAACATGACAAGCAAATACCCCTGATCAGACTAAAGAAATTAGAAAGCAAACCGCAGATTTACCATTTTTCTGAGTCTCAGCGTGAAGAAAACTGCCTTCATACTGTATGCATCAAAAGGTAGTGTCAATAGTTTTTTAGATGGTCTTCACAGTTTGAAATATGTTAAGACATAAATGTGCAGAAATTATTGGGGTTCGTTGTATGTGTATGCTCTAACAGTGCTTTCTGATACTGGGGCTTACGATTCTACAGACTGTATGTTTGTGTCATGTCTGGAGATATTTCAAATTTAATGAAGTTAAAATGAAAAAAGTCAATAAGCAATGCTTATTAGATACCCCCCGCACAGTAAGAGTCAGTGAAAAAAACTTGGCAAGTTATAGTTAAAACCAGCAGACCTTAGTTTTGAAAAGAAGATTTCAGTAGAATCTGTGCAAACAAAAATTATAAACTCCTTCTTGCATATGTTCAATGTGTCTACATTTTATTGGCAAGGTATCAAATTGCTCCATCAAAAGCTGTGGTAGGAGTTGATCGGCCCATGAAGGCACTATCCATGCATATACAAAAGCCATATTGGGGAATAATTGTCTAAGTTCTCAAAGCTATCATTTTGTCAAAAATTAAATTTTTGTCAACCAGATTCCTTCATGCATATGTTTAATGTGTCTATATTGTATAGGCAAAGTATCAAATTGTTCCATCAAAAGCTGTAGTAGGAGTTGATCGGCCCATGAAGGCACGATCTATGCATATACAAAACCCTTATTAGGGAAAAATTGTCTAAGTTCTCACTGCTGTCATTTTGTCAAATATTATTTTTTCTGAACCAACTCCTTCATGCATATGTTCAATGTGTCTACACTGTATAGGCAAAGTATCAAATTGCCCCATCAAAAGTTGTGGTAGGAGTTGATCGGCCCATGAAGGCACCATCTATGCATATACAAAAGCCCTATTAGGGAAAATTTTCTAAGTTCTCACAGCTGTCATTTTGTCAAAAATTATTTTTTCTGAACCAAACTCCTTCATGCATATGTTCAATGTGTCTACATTGTATAGGAAAAGTATCAAATTGTTCCATCAAAAGCTGTGGTAGGAGTTGATTGGCCCGTGTATGGCCTATAATAGCATAAGCATAAAACCCTATACTTTAAGCCATTTAGAACTACAAAGGGAAATAACTCTAATAGAACTGACCCCTAGCCCTTACTTTTTTGTCTAAAGTATTTGTCTTGCATATATGAACATGTTTGCAAGGTTTGATGAAAATCCAGCAATGACTCTTCAAGATATTAAGGAAACAAAACGTTACGGACGGACGGACGGATGCACGGACGGACAACGTGAAAACAGTATACCCCACCACAAACAAAGTTTGCGGGGGGTATAACTAACGTAACAAAACAACACTTATGGCAGTGTTCATGGTACAGATGAGACATAGCCAGGGAACTAAGTGCAAGCAGTAGTGTGTCCCATTGTTAATCAAGTTATTTCATGCTTAACTGAGCATGAAATTACAACAGCTGCTAAAAATTAAAACGCAGAAAAATAAAGATATTTCTTGTTTTCCAACTCTAAGATATTATATTAATCATGCTCATAAATGTTAAAATGCCAACAATTGTTGGTATTTTAACATTTATGAGCATGATAAATTTCCTTCCTAGTTGAGATGAACAAGTTGAGAGGAGCATGAACAAGTTTTATAACCCCAAGGCCTGATTTCTATGTACTCTGAGCAAGGGAAGTGAGAAGGAACCCAGGTAATGTCATTTCTGAGATTATTCTCCCACTTGCACTGAAGTGGGGTAGATGTCTGCAACTGTCAGATGTACACCCCTTATAGAAGTCTGCCCAGGAACAGTGCAATTATAACTGGTCACTGTGATATGGTTAAAAAATTATTGAAAGTGTTAACTCTTTGTATACTGGAAACCCCTAAACGTGTACTTTGGCAAACAGTGTCTGCACCATTTGCATCTTTTAGGGACAAAAATACATCATAGTTTAGAAAATTCTACATGTGACCCCTTAAAGTACACAATGGGCAGTCCCATAATTATTGTATTTATATGTAATGGGAAAAATCCATCATAATACTAAGGGTTAAATACCAAAGCAATCAATATTACTATATTCAATATCTCTAAGACTTCTAATCAGAAATAAACTCACTGAGGGTTAAATAAAAAAAATGCCCTACAAGAAATTATAATACCCTCCCATTGCCTTGCGTGGGAGGATAAAAGTGCTATCAAAAATCTCCTCTAAAACGATGTATTATAGAAATGGCTCACAGAAGTAACTCTGATGAGAACCCAAATGTTGGATAAATCAGATAAAAACAACTTCCAAAAAGTCAAAAGCAAATATAAATTCTCTTCAATATTTGCATTTGTTACAAACAAAGCTTAAAAGGTTCCAAACAAGTTGTAACATGAAATAAGTGTCTCATAGGTACATGCAAAAAAAAAAACATGTCTACCCATCGCATATAAGCCTCACCACAAGAAAACCCGTCTTTGGGGTCTGTGGCCACGTAAGACAAAAATCAGTCACAGTCTTTCCATAAAAAAAAAAAAATAAGCAGCCATCATATAGAATATATAGTACCTGGCACAGCCAGTATGAAAATTACGGTTTAACCATTTATAAACATTTGACAAAATACAGAAATTCCTTACACTCACCAAGATTTAAACGGGCGTTATAAAGCACTTATATTAAGTCATTCAGGTGATTTTAATGTAAAATTCTAATTTAACTCTGCCTGCTCATGGTGACTTTTTTTCTGCTGATAAGCTTTGCAAACTGTTTGGACTGAGATTAGACCCAACAAAATGCCAAGCTATCTCTGAATCTAACCTGTTTGGCACTATGATAGTGTTCCAAGAAGAACTTTTTTACAAAAGTCAAATTCTGACAAAAAGAAAAATGGCAGAGGAAAAGGGCCAATAGCTTAACAGGCTTATTTGGTATAAAGATATGTTCTTAGCAGTTTAATTAGTATATAGGAAAATGGTTTTGCACCCAAATTATGAGTAGAAAAAAAAGTTAGGATTTGCATAAATGCATACTGGAAGCACTCAAACCCTAGATTCAAACTACATATGAAACCCTAATTAAAGAAATTCACTGGCAATGATATACAGTGCAGTCCCTTAATGCTATTTTTGGGATCCATATGAATGCCCACCTGCAGTCGGACTGTGTTATTAAGTGAATCATGTTATAAAGGGGACAATTTGATAAAGGAATTATAGGAAAATGACCATATTATGGTCATTTTCCTATAATTCCTTTGTAAAATTCCAAGGTTAAAAAAATTTACAAGCTCAAACATGGACATGTTATATCCAAATCTGTGTAATATTGAGGTGTGCTATAAAGGGACTGCACTGTACCAAGGCAATTACAGTGAGTTCCTTCGCTGGTTGCCTTTGAGCAAGTAAGGGAGACAAAAAATATCAGCGGAATTATCCATATTCTGTAACCATGCAAATTCAAATCTCTCATCAATCACAGATTTTACATTAATATGGTGACTTTATTTTTCTGCCATTTTAATACTATTCTCATGTTAACCATTGTCCTGCTGAACCCAGACTTATCCTTTTTTAAAAATACTGTAGATCCAGATAAGCCATCTGTCAGATCAGGATCCACAATGTTTTCAACTGGAATGCTGCAGGTTAACAGGATAAAAATTGGGGAGGAGTGTAGTACATAAAATATTCAGCATGACAAATGGTTAAATCAAGCCCCCAAACCAGTCTTCTCTCAAACGAAGGAATCACAGAAAAGGCAAATATCCTAGATTTTCTCCCCTTGATGAATCTATTATTCTAAAATATTTTATGGTAATGTATAAAACTCCCAGCAGTTATTTCCTTTTGACACTTTAAGGGTTAGCAGATAACACTACTTTCCAGTATTTATGTATGACCTCGGGCTACCTGCACCCTATGAAACCATTTCTGCAATAGTTTCTGAAGGATATACTGTAAGACACCTTTCCTTTACTGGGGAGTTTGAAAATGACATGGCTGGCACTCTGGCTTTGTTCTTTATGACTGTAACTCTACATAGTTAGCAGGAAACAATCCAACGCGACCCCTACATTCTCCCCTCCACCAACCTTCATCAACCTGAAACAGAACCTTTAATTCGTATTGTTACAGGAGAATTTTACACCTATGGACCTTGAAGCAAGAAAACCAGTTCAGACTTTATTGTGTGCGGACAACAAAGGTGCAGACCAGACTGCGCAGTCTGATCAGGACCTTTGTTATTCGCTCTGGTAAGTATGATAGATTTAACTTGCCACATGAATATTTTCAAGATTCTAGCTAGTGTATCTGGAGCTGAGTAGACTGGCTTGGGCATGATCTGGTTGCAAACCCTGAAGACAGTTTTCTCACCTTGGGGCCCATATAATCAACAATGGAAATTACCTTGCTGTTAAAATCTACCTCCTAGTGTCGTCTTCTCATAGCCTTTGCAAACAGTTTGGACCCAGATCAGGCCCCACAAAATATTGGGCTGATCAGGATCCAAACTGTTTGCCGCTCTGATTGTAATTCTGAAGGAATTTTGTCAAAAGTTGATTTTGAAAGATATCAGCAGATGACAAAAAGCATGAAAAATTTCCCAGGGGGCAAAGAGTTAACAAACTTATTGTGACATTTCAGAATCAGCCTTCAATGTACAGTTGTCAATCACTTTAAATTGAATGCATGGCCTTCAACCTTTCATGAACATCCAAAAAAATGAAATTCATTTCTTAACCCTTTGTATACGGGAAAACCCCTCAACGGGTATTATGGCAAATAGTGAAGACCCAGATGAAATGCAGCATAATGCTGCATTTCATCAGGGCCTGCACTGTTTGCGAAGATTAAAACAACCTTCAAGAACAGAAATACATTATAATCTAGAAAAATCTACCCGTAACCCCTTTAAGAGCACAATAAGCAGTCCCATACTTATTGTATCACTATCTATGGGAAAATCCATCAGAATACAAAGGGTTAAATGAACTAAACCTCCGAAAAACAAAATTCATCTCATAAATTTAAATTTCTATAATAAATATAGGAAATAGAATTTGTTTCTACTGTGGGATACATCACATCATGCCCAATGCCTCGAGAGTAAGTAATTGTATAGTGTTACACTACTGATGCCTCACATAAAGCAATGATCTACATTATTGTTACCTGTATAATAACAAACCCCTATAGGAGCCGATGTGGTGTAGTAGATAAACCACTCTGCCTTGTAAACCAGGGTTTGGGGGTTTGATCCTGGGCCTCTCAAGTCTATCGGAGAAGGCTTAGTTGTGACCCCTAACCCATATGACCTTAGCTGTTGATGGGATGTTGAACACAAACAAATAAACCAACCCCTAAAGTCACTTACCATTTCAATATTAGTAATAACATCATCAGGATCAAACGTAATCTCATCATCAGCACCTGCAATAGTTTTATGTATCATTTAACTCTTTCCTTCATGAATATTCATGCTAAGCTCCTCCCACTATGAATAATTATATAAATAAACTTTCCCATTTGTACATAGAACAAAGAAACTACTTGTCAGGTCCACTAGTGGAGGATCATATCTAATCATATTTCCATAAGCAAACAAAGTAGACCCTGATCAGGCATCTCTTACAAGAGCTGCCTGATCTGGGTCTGCTCTGTTTGCAAAATTGTTAAAAGGGGTCTCTATGAAGTAAAGGGTTAATAGGCAATAATTTATTATATGATGTTGCTATATTTCAGTGAATACTGTCACGAGGAACACAGGTGCAAAATCGCTTTACCATGACTCAATTTCGGACTGTATATCAGACGATATACATCCCCAAATGAAAATTTTGAATACAGTTATCCCCTAATTATAATCTGTCCAATCCAGTAGTTTGAGGCTGACAATGGAAAATCAGCCACAATATCCTGAATTCAGGAATAAACCTGAAAAGTTTTACTCATGCATCTAGCGAAACATTTTTTTACAATTTCAAGTTTAAATGGCCACGTCTAAATCATGGAAGATATTACATGTATAATCTGTCTAATTCAGGATTATAAAAAAATCCTGAATTTAGGATTTTCACCCAATGGCATGCTTTTAGCAAATCATTTATAATTTCAAGTTTAAATGGCCCCGTGTCTTTTGATAAACAGAAGCTATTTTAATCTGCCTAATTCAGGATTTTGAGGCTGACTTTCTATGGAAAGTCAGCCTCAAAATCCTAAATTCAGAAATAATCATGAAAATTTTCACCCATACAGATGGGCCAATTTTTTAAGAGTAACTGAAGAAGCTGCAACTGTTTACACATCTTCCGGCTGACAGGTAGTAATTCACTTACTTGCTTCGTAATCATACATGGCTATTGCTTTTAACCCCCCACCACCTTTCGGTGACTGGACAGGCGGTTCTTGTTCTTCATAAGTTTCCTCTGTTTCCTGGACCACTGGCTCGTATCTCTGGGCTGGTGGCTCCTCCTGTATAATCCAAGTGAACAAAGGTACAGATAACATAGGTTTATTTAAACTAAAATTTTGAGCATAAAATTGTAAATGTTTTCTTACCCATCAGTTTTAACATATGTTTTGGGCGCTCAAAAGAACCGTCTCATTGAGACAGTTCTTTTGAGTACCTACAACATATGTTTTGGTTGACAAATAGGAAAAATAATTTTTTGGGTAGGCACTCTTAACTAAAGGCCCTAGACCAACAAAAAATGAGTGCAAAATCCATGCTTCAAGCACTGTCAATCAGCATGCATGCTGCCACTAATGTGTCAGCAAAAAACAACAACAGTTCTCTTTATGTGATGAATTTTCGTGTTCACGATAAAAGACATAAATAATGAAGAATAAAAAAGGGTTTGAAATTTTTTTTCAATGAGTTACAAACATCTTTGTATTAAGAACACTAACAGAACTGTGTGTGGAGTAGTACATAACGCCTCAGACAATGGAGAATTCAGAGTTGCTAGCTTGACCCCGTCCCCACCTTTTAACATTTATTAGCAAGATAAAAACAAAATCTGTAATTTTAAAAGCAAAAAAAATCTAAATATTTCAGCATTTTAGTTTTTATGAGCAGTTTAAATTTCATGCTCAATTGAATTGAGCATGAAAGAAACAAGTTTTATAACGTCAAGGCCAGAGCTGTTTTTTGTGTGTGTGTGTGTGTGTGTGTGTGTGGGGGGGTCAATTCAGTTTACACGATTCAAAAGCCATCTAACCTGTCTGGTATCTTCATAGGTCGGTTGCTCTTCTTCATACGTTGGCTGTTCTTCTACTTCATATGTAGGTTGTTCTACTTCATATGTTGGTTGTTCCTCCTCTTGTTGTCTTTGTTCTGCTTCCCATCTTTCTCTTTCTAATCTCTCCTGTATAACAATGCAACACTAGATTAGGCTGGGTACCAATTAGCTAAAATTGAGATTAACCTACTAGCTTTTCCAAGGTTTTCTAAAGGTGTACAACTGAGGGAAATGTACAAAATATGAAGCCTGTGCAATTTTGCACAGGTTTCCTATTTTGCACATCTCTTTGGATCATGACAGCGAAAAAGAGAACTGTTGAATTATTTTAAGCAGTTTATTTTCATAAGTTGTCACCTCTTTCTTGAAAGTATTGGTAAAGGGCATCTGAATTTTCCACTGCTCAATTGTACAGGACAAATTTACCCTTAGAATGAATGCCAGAAATTATACTCGTTGTGGTGCTTATTGGAAGTGTGTGCTTCCACTAAGTACCAACATATGGGCCATAACATGAGTTTTTGGTACTTATCACGAGTTTTGGGTACTTATCACTGAGTTTTTGGTACTAATCACTGAGTTTTTGGTACTTATCGCTGAGTTTTTTGGTAATTATCACTGAGTCTATAATAATTATCACTGAATTTTTGGTAATTATCACTGAATTTTAGGTACTTATAACTGAGTTTTGGGTACTAAACACTGAGTTTTTGGTACTTATCCCTGAGTTATTGGTACTAATCACTAAGTTTTTGGTAATAATCACTGAGTTTTGGGTACTAATCCCTGAGTTTTTGGTACTAATCACTGAGATTTTGGTACTTATCACTGAGTTTTTGGTAATTATCACTGAGTTTTTGGTACAAATAACTGAGTTTTTGGTACTTATCACTGAGTTTTTAGTAATTATCACTGAGTTTTTAGTAATTATCACTGAGTTTTTGGTAATTATCACTGAATTTTTGGTAATTATCACCTATGAGTAAAAACCTCAAATAAATGCCCACGCTGATGTATCCAGCAGAGCTAGAGACCTAAATTTTGGTCCGGCTCATCTTTTGCACCAATAATTTGTGCATGTCAGTGGCAAAAGTGCTGGCAAGTCTGCAACGGCTTGTATATGCACAGACTCGTCTCAGTGACAGTCCCCAATGAAGAATTGCCTTAGTCACATTGCAGCCACTATGGTACCCTGTCTGGTTTGCTTTACCTTTTCTCTGGCCTCTGATTCTGTCTTCTCTCTACTCTCACTGGCTTGCCGCCGTAATTTTTCTTGTTGAGCTTGCTGTCTCGCCTCATCCTCACTCTTCTGTGCCATATTCTCAAACCTGGCCCGCAAGTTTTTAGCACCTTCTGTACCTAATAATAAATGATGGATTATCAATTACAGACTTTATTAAGAGTATGTAACAGACAAATAATTTTCTTATTTCTCAACCAAAACATATGTTGTGAGTACTCAAAAGAACTGTCTCAATGAGAAGCTTCTTTTAAGCATCCAAAAACATATGCTAAAAAATATGGGTAAGAAAATACTTACACTTTTAAGCAGAAATTATTTGTTTATCTAAACCTGAATTAGCAGAGAGTATTACCTTAATTTTTTTTTTAATTAGCATTACAGGCCTCTAGATAAGAGTGCATAATCAAAAATTAATTTTCTTAATTCTCAATTCTAACACACCTCGCCTATATAGCCAATAGTAAAACTCAGTGATTAATTAGTTGATAAATCACTGCACTGACTGGGCACGGACCAACGTGACGTCATTCAATCGCCCGTTGGATTTTCATGACGTCATCTATCACAATAGACGGCGTTACGTCGTTTTCACAACTACTTGACATTCAAAATGTACGTAAAAATACACGTTTCAGTCTGAACAAGAGTTGCGGAAAAATTCTGTAAGTCTGTTCAAGATGGCGGAATCGTAAAAGACTATCAAGGATTTGTTCATATTTTTAATCTTTTTGTGTGTTAGAATCGAAATAAATTCGCACTGACAGTGATTTGTTGCTTAATATATCACTGTCTGTCGGTCAGTCATAAGTGGTTAAATTATTCGCGCTTCGCGCTCATGATTTATTCACTTTAACGACTGACCTCCAGCCAGTGATATATTAAGCAACAAATCACTGCGAGCGCGAATCTATTTCTTAACCAAAACATATGTTGTGGGTACTAAAAAAAACTGTCTCAATGAGATGGTTCTTTTAAGCACCCTAAACATATGTCAAAATTGAGGGATTACGAACTATTTAATTTTTTTTTTACTTTTGAGCACCCAAACAAATGTTGAAACCGTTGGATAAAAAATATTTACTCGTTTACGCTGAAAAAAATTGTCTCTCCCGACCTATGCATTGTATTCAGTTACCATAAGCCTTCATTAGAGGGGTAGCAATTTTCTCATGGTCAAAGAATGTATGTTGTGGTTTTAAATGAAGGTCTTTCAATTCTTCTTATAATTAATGTTACAAAAATCTTTACATGCAGAAAAAATAAGTTCATTAATACCTGAAAAACCTTTCATTTATTTAGTATTATTATTATTTTCCTTGATATACAGATATTATGAAAATGTACTTACAGTAAAACCGGTCTTAAGCGGCCACTCAAAATAGAAAAAAAAACAAAGGTCTTAAAGACAAATGGTAGCTAAATGAAGGTCAAAAGTATTACAGAATGCTCTCTTGGAGCATTCTGTAATACTTTTGACCTGCATGAAGCAGATAATTGGTCTTGAAAACCAATTTTTGGTCTTCTTTTTGAGTGGCCGTCTAAGGCAGGTCTTACTGTATTTAAAAACGAAACTCGAAGAATATCAGATGGATGAACAAATGCAATATTCACCTAATAAGTGCTCTGTGCATGTAACTATTTCAAAATCATATACTGACCAAATTTTAAAACATAAAATCACAGCAAAACATAATAAGGCAAACTACCAAGGTTCATTATTTGAATTTAGGAGTTTTCTGGTCACTGTTAAATTGTCAATGTTACCAATAATTCGTTTAACCCTTTGTATACTATAGAATTATTGCATCTGTTTTGGTACTATACAGAGAGACTTTAGAAATACATCACCTGCTAAAATGCCAATTTATTGTCAAAACTTAAATATTAATTATGTGAAAAATAAAATTGACAAGTAGTTCCGTCATTTAGCTTGCATTCAATAAGAAAATCAAAACACTGTGGCTTACGTTTGCAGACGTTGCGATAATTCTGAGACGGCCTAAATTTAAAAGTCACAGAGAATCAATACCTTACATAGTGAGCGCCAAAAGTTTTCAAACCAATTTTCATTCTCAAAAGCAAAAGGAAAGAAAAAATCAAATCATGCAGTTTTAGGCTTCTGGCAATGTTCATTTTGTCTATGTGATGTCATTACTTTTTGACGTAATTGACCATTCATATCCTATGGAACAGGAATAATCAAAATCTTTAAGTGCCCCAGATACTCTTCAACATGTTTCATAAAATGCACAAAAGTATCCCAGCATGAACAAGCGTCATCTGCATGTTATTGTTTTTTTGTAAAGTTAAGACAAACGTTAGCAAAGAAACATTTCAACTGGGAGTGTAATTAAACGATTATTTCCAAAATCTTTCGTGTTTTTCCATTGATTAAGACATTTGGCTACCAGCTCAAAGTGTTTGTTTTCAAATTGAATCAAACTCTCATTTGTCAGATGACAATTGTTGAAAAGCATGAACGTCGGTGTTACATCAGAATTAACAGCATGAGTAAATCGAAATTATGGCAAAATATGATCGATTGTGCAAGAGGATAAAAATGATAAAGGAAACATCCTCAAATCAGCCATGTGGAAGAGACAGTGAATGTAAAATGGTGCGTTTCTAAAGTCATACAGTATATGAACCTGGAATGGTTTTCTTGTGGCACAAAAGAATCATTAGATATATTTGGAGTAGTTCCATACATCTGATAGCTGTCAGAAATTGCTGATTCCATAACTTTTACCACAGATTTCTCAAAGTTCAGGACCCTTGCATTTTAAACTAACAAAATTTGACTGTACACGAAGAGTGAGATGACAGATACTTACTTGAATCTGCTCTAGTTTTCTGATATGATGAGGAAACGCCTTGCATATCATCAAAACCACCTGCTGACTGAAAACACAAAAACAAAGTATATTAATGTATTCTTCCTACTGGTTTGATCTGCTGAAATGTTTTAGACTCCTTTTTTACAATAGTGTAGAACCAAAATCAGACTGCTCCTGAATTAACTTATTTCCAGGTAGGACCCAAATCTGATTTAATGGGTTTTCAATTCACCTTGGTAAATTACTGAATACAAAGTGTAACAATCTTAGACGGTTGCAAGTGTTTTGCATAAATATCAAATAGTTACCTAAAAGCAAGTATAAGCCAAATGGATTTTCCCACTTTTATCAATTGAACCAATCCTTTTCTGTTTTAAGGGTTGTTGGGTGGTATTTTTCATTTTTATTCAAATTTTGATAGAATATTTTGTAAGCAAACAGTGGAGACCTGATCAGATGCCGCAAAATCTGGGTCTCCACTGTTTGTATATGTCCCACAAAAAGGACGCTCCTACTTATATGGGTTAACATGAAATGCAAGACAAGAGCAACTAAATAATGCTGCTACAGAGGAATTCAATGTGGACAAATTTTAGCTAGATACTGGTATGGTTACCGTAAGTGGAAAATACATATTATTTATCTTTAAGAGACACTTTTAACAAACCTCATCTTTTCTGTCTGACTGGACGCCATATTTTCCACCAAAGCCCTTTGAATAATCTGAAATACATGTATTTAAATTAATCATATGATGTTGCAACTGGGACTAAAAGAATGCCCATATTAAATTTTAGCATGCTGAGTATTTTTTCATCCTTTTTTTTTTGTTGCCTGCAGATATTTTTCAAATTTAACTTATTTCAAAATAAACAGTGTCAAATGGTTTGGATCCAGATCAGGTCTGACGTTCTAAACTGTTTGCAAAGATTATCACAAGACAACAAAATTCACTCTCTGGCAGGCAAAGAGTTTAAACTAGAGTTACATATAAAAGCAACACTTTGTTATGATGCTTTGTTTGTTGGATTTGATTCTTTACATCCCAGTCAACAATTTTTCAGTTATGTCAGGATGAGTCTTCCTGGGTTGAACCAGTACTAAGCAAGGATTAATGTGTCTTGCTCAAGGACACAACACAGTGATGCTAGTGAGGCTTGAACCCGCAATGTTTCTGGTCAAAAACACAATTAGACCATATACAGGTGGTGACCCATCTTTTTCTAATAACTACCATAAAATTAACATTTTTTTGTAATCCCACCCCCACCTTTTGTGATTCATGAAATGTGCATTTTTACCCTTTTGTGTATGATGTAATGAGCATTTTTACTTTTTTGTGTATAATAAAATGTGCATTTTTACCTTTTTTGTGTATAATAAAATGTGCATTTTTACCTTTTTTGTGTATAATAAAATGTGCATTTTTACCTTTTTTGTGTACAATATAATGTGCATTTTTATCCTAATGAATATTTCTACCTTTTTGTGATTCATGTAACTGTAGTTTTTCCTGATGTTCGTAGCCTACTGCTGATTTATCCATACTTTCTTGTTTACCATATTTACCACCAAATCCTTTGGAATAATCTGTAAAGACAAAGTAAGTAAGGGTGCAAAGATCAGGAATCGATACAATTAAGTACCACACCTGACCCAGGATACCAATGGGAAAGTGACAAACTCACAGTAGACACCACAAACGAGAGCCAAGAGGTCAGCCCTTTCCGAGCAGGTGACCACATAGCACATATAAACAGACGCGCACAAAACATAGCAAACACAAGATAGAACAAGAAATGTCACAAACATGTGACGTATGCCCCCAAAGGAATTGGTCTAGCATACACACATTTGAGGAAAGATAGTTGTAATATAGCACAAAAACCTAGAAATGAGGCCAGAAGTCAATGTCAAAGTCAAAGTGACTCAAAATGGTATGCACACCTCCGCCTTCCCAAGAGGAATTACCACCCCAAATTTGGGATTCCTACATCAAATAATATAGCAGATATGCTCTGGACACAATAATTCTTGAAAACTAGGTCAGAGGTCAAGGTCACAGTGACCAAAAAATAGTTTGTGACACTCAGGCATCGCAAGATGCATATACATACCAAATTTGGAATTCCTATTTCAAAGAATATAGGAGATATGCACAAGTTTCTAGAAACTAGGTCAGAGGTCAAGCTTAAGGTCACAGTGACTTAATTATGGTAAGGGACACTTCCTCATACCAGGATGCATCCACACACCAAATTTGAGATTCCTACCTCAAATAATATAAGAGATATGCTCTGGACATGATTATTCTAAAACTAGGTCAGAGGTCAAGGTCACAGTGACCCAAAAATGGTACATGACACTCCGCTATCCTAAGATGCATCCACACACCAAATTTGGAATTCCTCACTCAAAGAATATAAGAGATATGCTCGGGACACAATAATTCTTAAAACTAGGTCAGAGGTCAAGGTCACATTGACCTAAAATTGGTATGTGACATCCCGTCATCCCAAGATGTATTTACACACCAAAGTTGGAATTCCTATCTCAAAGAATATAGGAGATATGCACCAGACTCAATGCAGTTTCTAGAAACTAAGTCAGAGGTCAAGTTCAAGATCACAGTGACCCAATTATGGTATGGGACACTTCGTCAGTCCAAGATGCATCCACACACCAAATTTGAGATTCCTACCTCAAATAATATAAGAGATTTGCTATGGACATGATTATTCTAAAAACTAGGTCAGAGGTCAAGTTCAAGGTCACAGCGACCCAATTATGATACGCGACACTTTGTCATCCAAAGATGCATCCACACACCAAATTTGAAATTCCTACCTCAAATAATATAAGAGATATGCTCCGGACACAATTATTCTAAAGACTAGGTCAGAGGTCAAGGTCAAGGTCACAGTGACCCGAAAATGGTACGCGACACTCCGCCATCCCAAGATGTATCCACACATCAAATTTGGAATTCCTACCTCAAAGAATATAGGAGATATGCACCAGACTCAATGCAGTTTCTAGAAACTAGGTCAGAGGTCAAGTTCAAGGTCACAGTGACCTAATTATGGTATGGGACACTTCGTCAGTCCAAGATGCATCCACACACCAAATTTGAGATTCCTACCACAAATAATATAAGAGATATGCTCCGGACACGATTATTCTAAAAACTAGGTCAGAGGTCAAGGTCACAGTGACCCGAAAATGGTACGCGACACTCCGCCATCCCAAGATGCATCCACACACCAAATTTGGAATTCCTACCTCAAAGAATATAGGAGATATGGACCGTACACGAAAGCGGTACGGATGGACTGACGGACGGACAGTGCGATTACTATATGCCTCCCAAAGTTCCTTTGGGGGCATAACAAAAACATAAAAGATCCACAAAAGAAGTACCGCCTTGGAACGGTCAGTAAAACCTCACCCTTAATTCAGATGTGGATCAAGACACATAGATATTTGGTTTGCATGAAAGACCCATAACTTATCAATGCATCATCTCCTAAAACATATAAATCAAGATATAACAAGGATATAAAGCAAGGATAAGGACTCAACAGTAAATTAAACTGAATACCGGAGCAAAAGAAATCCAACAGGTAAACCCCGGTGGGCCCAACAAACAGCCAAAGCATCAGGCCCCTACCATCTCATCAATAGATAAGTCTTTAAGTCGGAACCATCATAGAGTCTGAAGTCTGACCCACCGGCGTGCAATTAAAGAGGAAAGCAAAGTTGCCAACCGTGATTGGGTTGACTACCAAGCATGCAGTCTGTTGCAATACATTAATGTTATAGCCAATCTTTTTATAATGGGAAATTATTTTAATGAACTGCGCTTAAAAATTATAAGAGCCAACAATCTTCTTCAACTTATACACCAAGTCACCATAGAAGACAGATAAGACACACAAGACCCCCAAGACTCCTTCATTTGCAGGGACCACAAGTTTATGAAAAATACTTACTTGTTAAAATTCTACTTTCCAAATGCTTGACTCAGATAAATTAAATCAAGAAATTAGTACAAGAAAATGAATATAAAATTGTTATGCCTTTATTTGGTTAAAACAATACTTCATTCACAGTAACTTTAACACAATAAAGTCATTATGATTTATATCTGAAACTTCATTTACTACAATACTTTGTGTTTGCAAGCAGCCTAAGCTCTGGTGAGACTGCACAGTTGAGAGCTTCAAACCTGGTAGGGACCCTGAACAGAATGATTTAAAGAAAACTGCATATCAGGTCACAAAAAAATATTGTTCTTGACCGCACAAATAAACGGTTTGGCGATCAATTTTATATTTGCATTCTATGATCATCATTCTGACGACCAATTTTTTTGTGTGATTGCTGCCAACCCAGGAAGTGCTTGCCAATGCAATAAGTACTGAAATCTTGTGTGCTGGTTAAAATGACTTATATTGCCTACCTTTCTGTGACTCATGTTTTTCTACTTGTTCTTGATAATCCCAGCCAACAGCTGATTTGTCGACATGATCCTTCTGTACACCGTATTTACCACCAAAACCTTTGGAATAATCTGTAATCAAATAAAGAAAAAGAATAAGTAAAAATATACTTAGCAATCAGGTTTTTGATTACCTTGAAGGCACATGGACATCATTCACATCAGTTGACTGTCCTGAACTTCCACTCACTATAGTCTTTATCTGTCAATTTCTCCGCCATCACCTTGGGCCTCCAGCTGGCCCACGCCTACCATCAACACACCGTATAGGCGGCAATTGAAAATGCTCTTAAAAATGGACGAACACGGATCAAAAATCGCTAGAAACAGTGTTTTCCATAGGCATTTGGGCAACAAATGGCAATCAAAAACTCTGTTTCTAATAATTTCTGATCTATGTTTGAGGATAGTATTAACGTTTCAATTGTTGACTATCAGGTGTGATCAACCTCTATATGACATGTTATTTTGACTGCACCACTAGAATGCTCCACATGTAACCCTAATGGAGCAGTCTGATCTGGGTCCATATTTGTCTGATATGGGTCCATATTTTTTGAAATATAGGCCACCTTAGTACATAAGCAGGGAAGAGAGCAGAATAATTTTTATGGGGTGAATAGCGGTAAATGGGTTAATTCAATAACTGCTTCATTGACTATCAGAGGGTCTGAGCTGAGGCCAAATAAAAAAAATACCTGTGTGTAGGAAATCCAACCCTACCTAAATTTACTGGTGTAACCTAGAAATTTTTTCAGGTTTCCTGTAAAAAATATAATTTTATGCATTTTGAAAGGCAAAATGCCTTTCAAAATGCATTAAATAATATTTTCTTTTCCAGAAAAAAAAATATTAAAAAATTATGTGTGCCTACCCTACCTAAAATTTTCAGACCAGTTACCCAAAACACACTTACTATTTTATTTGGCCTGATCAAGGCTTTTGTTATCAATTAATATACATGTAGAATATGACAGAGACAGTGCTGTTAATAAGATCTGAAGAAACAGATGGAAGTCAGAATTCTAAAACATCCTGCCTATACAGCCAATTGTAAAGTCAAGAAATATATTGAGTAATATATCACTGGATGGACTCCTGTGACTTCATTAAGCGTCATTCATCTGTCAGTTCGATTTTTTCAGGGTGGGTAGTCACGTGGTTTCTGTTAGGATACACTGTAATGAAAAAATGGCGGACTTCTTTCCACACCGATGTTTGAAGCAAAAGTAAGTAGATATTTCTGCGTGTTTTTTCATCTTTACACAGAAAGTTATACACCATTTTCCAGCCCCCATTTTTTCCCGATCCAACGATGCCAGGATATTCTCATAAAGCTTCTTACTTTGAGTACAGACTCTGTCACAAAATTTTTAGTGGAGAAGAACGGGCCTGAATTTGGAAATAAGCTGTACGGACAACATTTGTGACAGAGTTAGTACTCAAAGTAAGAAGCTTAAAGATGCTATCCTGGTAGCGTTTGATAGGGGAAAATGTGGGCTGGAAAATGGTGTATAACTTTCTGGGTATAGATGAGAAAACATAGAGAAATCTGCCTACATTCGATCAAAATGTCCGTACAGTGTATTCGAACATCCGTACAGTGTATCAAAGCAAAAACCACGTGACTACCCACCCTGTTTTTTATGATGTCAACTATCTCATGCATACAGCCTAGTGTTATTAACATTAGACAGCATAACATCATTTTTACAACTAATGAACATTCAAAAAACATACATGTTTCAGTCCAATTTAGATATAAGGGACATACTAATGCTTTATTCAAGATGGCAGAATCTTTATAGAATCTGAAGGAATTGTTCAAATTTTTATTTTACTTTTTTTTTTGTATTAGAATCATGATACATTCACATGAACAGGCTCAAATAGACTTTTGACATCATTATGATTATTTTTTTAGAATTTCTATCATAAAATGAGTAAATACAATTATTAGAATTATCACTGAAGAGAAAGCTATTCATTAAATAGTGATAAAGGATTTCTAACTTTAAAAAATTTGAATTTTGTTAAAAACCTGCAAAGTTATTAACAAAATTTGAATCAAATATGTAATAATTTTTGGCTGATTTTTCAGATTTCTACACTTTTTATTTTTTTTTTGTACATCAATATTCTAATTTGTAATCATATTTGGGCTTTGTAAATTGTTGTGTAAAATCCTGATATTGTTGCATAATAAAAACAAAGGCACAGACCAGCCTGTGCATTTGCACAGCCTGATCAGCACCTTTGTTATTCAATTTTCTAGAAAGTATGATTGCTACACTTGCAACTGTGAAAAATTTCAATATTCTGGCTAGTCTCTGTAGCTGAACAGGCTGGTTTGAGCATGACTAGGTCACAAAGCCCAAAGACAGGTTTTTTCACGTCGAGGCCCTTTATGATATCAAATGTCTATTTGATCATTTATGAAACATTTCAATTACATGTATTAGTGTTAGATGAAAAATGCTAAGTCTCAATGGATATTGTCAGAAATAAGTGACTTTAAAGAACACAAGCCTCCATGATAAAGAAGAAAAAGAAAACTAGCAAACACAGCAACAGCATTCTATCATTAATATAAGCATAAACATAACCAACAAAAACACGCTATTAAAATATAAAACTGCAGAAGAAAAGTCACCACTTACTGTTAATACAGATATTTTGTTAACATCCCTCAGCTGTATCCTTTTAAGAAAGTTAGTGTCGAAAGCAAAGCGTTAAAATATTAACATTAACCTATCAACAGAAGGCACTACTGGTAAATTTAAACCTCACATGGATCGAAGATTGGACGAGTTTATGCAGTAACAGGTGAAAGGTTACTCAGATGGTAACAGTTATCCTAAACAAAATATAATCGGCTCACGCTATCGACATTGAACTGAAAAGAGGCAAGATATAATCGTTATTTCATCCAGTTTTCCATATCTCATGCTACACCATGGACTAGTCCAACCTTTGATCTGTCTAAGGTCGAAATTCACCAGTACCACT
The DNA here is from genome assembly GCA_964019695.1 of Loripinus fragilis. Lineage (NCBI taxonomy): Eukaryota > Metazoa > Mollusca > Bivalvia > Lucinida > Lucinidae > Loripinus > Loripinus fragilis. The sequence goes on from OZ026517.1 coordinate 87,077,127, forward strand.
GTTAAGGGAGTTAATAATAAACACAGCAAAATAATTTAAGCATTAATTTATGGTATTTACCCTAAATGACTCCTTATCAAACTTATACTAAAATTGCACACTTCCATCTTATTTGTGGTGTAAAATATTGTGACCGATTAGTTTGTTTGATTCGATTATCTATGTCCCAGTCAACAATTTTTCAGCTATGTCGGGACGGGTCTTCCTTGGATGAACCAGTACTGAGCAGGCCTCAAGGACACAACACAGTGCGGCTGGTGAGGCTCGAACCCGCAACCCCTCAACCTGGAGTCAAGCACTCTACCACTGTGCTCCCATATTGTAACAGAATGTTGAACAGAGAAGACCTTTTCAGAAGCAGTCATATCTAGGTTTACACGGTTTGCCAAGGCCTGTCAGCCCAAATATTTAGGGTAAATACAGTAGCGTAAAACTATCAGCAGATGCATTCTAAATATAGAACTGCTAAACTCTTGGCATGCTGGGTAATTTTGCATGATTTACTGTCGTCTGCTTTTTTTTTTTTTTTTTAAATTAACTTTTTAGAAAAATTCTTTCAGGAGTACCATCAGTTTGTGAAACAGTATGGATCCAGATCAGGCCCAAAAAATGTTGGGCCTGATCTGGAACCAAACTTTTTGCAAAATTTATCAACAAATGAAACTAGCAGGCAAAGTTTAGAAATAAAACCCCTTATAGCGTCAATCACAACTGCAGCAGAAGACTAATCTTTGCAGTATCTTGCTTCATTTTCATGAAAAATAAGGCTTGACATTTTATATGAATGGTCTATAGGTAGATATTTCACATGATTTATCAAGCCTTGTTTAGTTTCTTACGGCAGCGACAAAATTTGAAAATGTTGTCTGCTACAAATCTTTGAAAACGCTTTAATACCAGTTTAATGTGCAGAAGCAAAACATTTGTTCAAAATTAGGTACTAAAATGGCTCTCAACAAAGGCTCAGCATATCTTGGCAAAACAAAACCAGTGACATAACTACATGCACTTGCCAAACTATCCAATATAAAGCAAACTGGCACTTCTATAGAAGAAATACCTATTTGAGACTCGTGTTTCCCCAGCTGTTCTTGGTGGTCCCAGCCCACCGCAGATTTGTCTACACGATCTTTTTGAACACCGTATTTACCACCAAAACCTTTGGAATAGTCTGCAGCAGAAATTTAATCTATTCATATATCTAGTAGCTATTTTTACAATTTTACATTCTTTACTATACTATATATTTAATTAACATTAACTCTTTGTCTAATGGGTAATTTTCCATGTTTTTATGTCATATGCTGATTTTTTTCAAAATCAACTTTTTCAAAAATTCTTTCAGGAAAACCATCAGAGTGTTAAACAGTTTGGATCCTGATCAGGCATGACATCTTGTCAGGCCTGATCTGGTTCCAAACTGTTTGCAAAGGTTATCAGCAAACGACACTAGGAGGTAAAGAATTAATTACCAAGTTATAAAATAGTATAGGACTTGACCCGGCGTCAAACAAGTTGTAAAATGCAGGGAATACAACAAAACCCATTTTTTTTACAAGTAGGGTGAAAGAAGTTAGTAATCCTTGACTGTACGCCTGTAAATAAAATCATGATAATCTTGTGAACAGGAACAAACCATTTTCATTTACATACATGTTCTAAAGAAAAATACCATGATTTATCAAACAAAGCAAATTCTGTGATTTGTATCTCCTCTAGGGAGATAATCTCTTTGGCGGGAAGTACTGAGATGAAATACATATCACACATGTATACTAAAACCACCTGCAAATCAGTCACCTTACATTTTTACGCTAGTTCAGAAAGTGAAACATAGGGTATACAAAATTCATGTTTTTTTAAGTGAAGCAATACTTTGCTGAGACTCTGCAAGTTATTTCATTTAAAAATGACGTGTACTTCTTGCACGGACGAAGTTAGAGAAAAGGTACCCTCATTTCAAATAGTCACACTTTTTCTACGATATAAACCATAACAATAATTAACGTTTTTGTTTGTTTGAAGATGTAACTGGCTAGCGTGATATAAGCAGAACAAACCTCAAAAGTTTTGATTCCAAAGGACTCGTCGTTTTTGCTACACAACAACATAAGACAAACACTTTTAGCAGGTTAATCATTGAAATTCAGCTTTAAGCTTGCAATTTACATAGAGACTTTGCACTGCTCTGTACGCTTTATTATCAGTGACACAGCATTGAAAATTTCAGCCATTATTCATTATTACCAGACGTCACCGTCCTTCTTTGAGGATTGAAAGAGAGAAAAAAAAATGCTACCAAATCGATTTTCGAACTCTCAAATTGAAACCGGAAGTGTACAGTAGTCGTAAAACAATAATCGGCAAAAAATGGACTCATCTAGTTCTACTGTGTTTGGTCTACAGTGTTCAAATAAACTTAAGTGCATTTATCAATTTTACCAGGAAATACTGATGAATTTCAAAAATCTCGAAAAAATTTGAAAAATGCAACATTTTAAAAATGCGTAAAAAATCCACCATAAGCAAAATTTCAATTGTTGTGTGTTTTTCAAGTCGGACAGACCAGTTTGTAACCACTTAAACGTAAATTTTATAAAAACTACTCTCAAAACCATTTTTTCTTAAAAAAAAGTCAATTTTTGCATTTTTAACCAAAAAAACTTTTAAGTAAAAGAAAACTGTTCAAAAACACTGCTAAACGTTTGCCTATTAAAATGCACATCATTAATTGCAAAAAATCATTTCAATTTTATTAGCGTTTGGTCAGAAATAATGATATTGAAAAGTGACCGATTAGAACTTGGTTTTAGTATATTCATTAAAAACAACAACAACCATTGAATTTTCTTTTTTCATAGACAATTTTAAAACATAACTGTTGTTTGTACTTCTGATGCCACACATGATGTCATATATATGTGAAGACACTGCATTCTCAACATTGAAACCACATGGGCAGGAGGTGCAAAAATGTATTTTTTCTTACAAAAAGCACAATAAATAGAGGATCTAACATGTTTTACAGAAATTATTAAATGAGTTGAGGAAAAGAGTTAAAATGTGAGGCTTTTCACAACGAGTTTTATAAATTCACTTATATGGGAGCACAAAGGTTAGATTCTATTTATCACATGACATTAAAAAATTTTAAAATTACATTTTGGCGTGAAACTTCTGTCTTTTATGCAACGTTATATAACAATGGCCATCATTACTTTACGCACAAGACTGCAAACCACTAGTGGTTTATCAATTTTAATGCATGGCGTTATTTCACTCCCAAACACGACGCCATGTGATAAATTTGGTTCAAAAATGTTCCAACACTTTAAATCTTAGGAGTGACTTGTTTACCACACAGGTGTACAACTGTTTGTACTTAGAAAAGTTTTGATTGGTAGAATATGTTAAATACCCTGCAACTACAGTTTTTATTTATGTATATCCTACAGTAAATGTCCTAGACTTTCAAACACTTTTCTCTTTCTGTTATCTAATTAAATATTATTTATCAAGGCTGGAACTTACAAAATGCTTGTCAGAATATAGGGATAACACATGTTTTTTTCATGCATTAACATTTGCATGACATAATACTGGCTTATACTTGTATCAAAGAATGATCTAGATATATAGGAGTCATTACACTTCACTACCTTAAAATGTTATTTTGCTAATATTTTCCAGTTTCACACATTGCCAATTTTTAATTCAAAGATTTTTTTCTGTCTATATAAAAGATAAAAAAAATCATAAAATTTACTACATCTTTACCAGATTTTTTTTCTGTCTGTATAAAAAAATCATGAATGCATTTCATGAATGCATCTTTAACTTTGCATGAAAAAAATCTGATAAAAATATTCACATAAGGAACACAAAAACATACAGTGATCTACACAGTAATTTTAACACAACTTGACAAGGAAGACCATCATATGGGCTTCGACCTGAGATAACCCGCCTTTAGGGTTTGTGAACAACAAAGGTGCAGACCAGCCTGTGCATCTGCACAGTCTGATCAGCGCCTTTGTCATGCTTATTGTACAGTATCTTATCTAGACTTGCTATGAGCAAAATTTCAATTTTCTAGCTAGTCTCTACCTCGAAGACAGGTTTTCTTCCGTTGCGGCCCATATTCAGTTACAACTTAAAATCTGGATTAGCTACCTAAAGGCGAACAAAAAAATAAACAAATCACCACATCAAAATAATTCTGTAAAGAAAAGCATACATGGGTTTAGGTAAAACAAAAATTTTCAGACTAAAATTGTAAATATTTTCTTACCCATCATTTTTAACATATGTTTTGGGTGCTCAAAAGAACCGTCTCATTGAGACGGTTCTTTTGAGTACCCACAACATATGATTGTTTGGTTGAGAAATAAGAAAAAATATTTTTTTGATACACACTCTTAACTAAAGGACTGGCATATGTATAAGGGCAAGTACAAGATATTTTGGTACTTATTGTATCAGTGATCAGCAGATGCTCAGGCAAGTCTGTGCCAATGTCTTTGCTGCTTGCAAACACAAGGTATGGGATCATAAATTTTTATGAGTAAAATTGTGATTATTTTCTTATCCATCAGTTTAAACATATATTTCAGATGCTCAAAGAACCGTCTCAATGACACAATTCTTTTGGGTATCCACAATATATGTTTTGGTTGGGAAATGAGGAATAAAATCAATTATACACTCTTATCTGGGGGCCTGATGGATGTAGATGAAGGGTCAGACCAAAATTTAGACCTCTTGTTTCAATAGATTTAACAGTATGGGTGTTTATTACAAGCATCTGCACATTTGCATGAGTGAAGGTCAAAATTTAAGAAATCCTGAACTTTTAAAATTCAAATTTTAAAACTTTTGATTTGTTTGATTTGATTCTTTACGCCCCAGTCAACAATATTTTCAGTTTTGTTGGGACCGTTCTTCCTGGGTTGAACAAGTACTAAGCAAGGAAAAATGTGTCTTGCTCAAGGACACAGCACAGTGACGCCAGTGAGGCTCAAACCCGCGGCCCCTCGGTCTCGAGTCAAGCACTCTACCACTGAGCCACTTTGCTCCCCAAAATATTAACAATTTCAAGTTTGAATGGATTATTGTCTTTAATTAGATACTTAAACATAAGAAGCTATGATAATTATCCAATTCAGCATTTGGAGGCTGACTTTCTATGGAAAGTCAGCCTCAAAATCCTGAATTCAGGAATAATCCTAAAAACTTTCACCCATGTCTTTGTGATAAGTACCAAAATCTAGTGCACTTGCTCATATGAGCTGTGTCACATGAACCATTATGCTAAAATGTATTTTTTCCATTCTGAATAATGAACTGAACTGAATGGATTTGTAGAAGTTCACAGGAGGACTGTCAGGTTTGAATTTGAAAATTCACAGTTTTAATTTTTGCCTCAGATTAAGTGGGGAAAATCAGCTTAATACAGTCAAAACTCTTTATAAAGTCATTTTCGTTATAACAGAATATTCAATATTCGACAAAAATTTGCTGGGAACGGATCTGTTTCCATTAAAATTCCCTCTTTATAACAGAATATTCACTTAACAACACCGACAGTAACTTCTGGGAACAGATATACAATTTATATTGAAAAAAAATTCATTATAACAGAATTGTTACCATGTGTCAGACAATTTTGTGATCAGAACAAGGTCTTTTTTACATGAAAAGGCTTCTGTCTCACTTGATAAGTGGGAAGCTTTGTGCATTTTGATGCAATATGAAATTGAACTGATGTATACATTTGGGATAATAGCATTTTAATTCATTTGTACAATATTTTCTTTTACCAAATGATTATTATGTTGCAATCTGGTAATGGTCATAATTTCTTTAACGTCAAAGATAGCTTGGAACAAACAGTGTCGTTATAAAGAGGGTTGACTGTATGTTCACTAAAGTCACATTCTTAGTGTGTCTGGTTACCATGACCATAATTATCTATGGCAACAAAAGTAAGGCTCCAAATTGATCCATATATACTCAAATATCATATTCTTGTGGTAAATGGTAATCCCAGCATAAATAAACCACTGTGTCACCTATCAGTTGTTTACATACTTGAGGCTACACTCCAATGAAATTTGAAAATGTTTTGTCTATTGGTAAGTTGTTTTGTTTGTTTGTTTGTTTTTGTTGCTTTACGTCCCATGTCAACAGCTATGGTCATTGCGGGACGGTCAGTTCACTTAACCACACTTTTTCCTGGGCAGGCTTGAGCAAGTGGTTAACCAGTAATTTGTGCACATACTTTCCCTTGTAACTGACAACAACCCTTCTTGAATAAATCAGCGGAAGAGAGGAGAATGACCGTAGAAATTATATCACGATCAATCTCCACGAAAGTACGGTACCGGGCCGGGATGGAACTCGGGACCCCTGGATCTGCAGTCAGACACGCATCCGTAGCCAGACACGTTACCGACTGCGCTATGCGGCCCGGTTTGGTAAGTTGTCAATGAAAAATAATTTTGTCATAAAAACTATGCAAATGCCATTCATCTGCCTTCCCTTGTCACATATAAATTCTATTTCTCAAAATATTTCTATTAAATCAAATCAGCTTTGACGCACACAGCCATCTTGTTATTAATATTCATGAATGAAAAGAAAAGGTCACATGACAATGGATGGAACTTCCTGCCAGTCAAATGGGAGAATATGGTATCATCATTCGAAATGGCTGCTGTGTGAAGGTCATGTTTACATTGGAAGCTAGATGGAAATTCCAGATGAAAACTGTTAATAAATGATATGTATCGAAGGACTGGACAATATGGGCTGCAACGCAAGAAAACCTATCTTCGGGGGTTTCCAACAAAGGGTGATTGAAACCAGCCTGCTCAGCTACAGAGACTAGCAAGAAAATCGAAATTTCTCTCATAGCAAGTCTAGATATACTTTCCAATAAATGAATAATAAAGGAGGTGATCAGACTATGCAGGCTGGTCTGCCGCTCTGTTGTTCGCAAACCCCAAAAGACAGGTTTTCTTGCTTTGAGGCCCATATGATAAGAATGGGTATGGTTGATTGGATTGTAACTTTCAAGAAGTACCCTTTCTGTGACACAGCCTATCTAAATTACAGGACTAGCTATGTTTGGAACACAACACCCAGCTCTCGAAAACATGATTTGGAACAATGAGATCTTTACTCAATGCTCTCAACTATGAGCATTTAAAATCCTTTAATATGTAAATTAACACATAAATTACCATATAAAGAAGATTAAAATTTCATTCAAACTGTTTCCAAAGGCAGTGATTAATTTACAACTTTGGGCTTATGGGTCCTGGGACTCACTGTTTCCCATATCAATGAGTCCAACTGCAAATTTATGAGTCCAGAACACTATTTTTATTGACAAGTCTGGAATACTATTGCATCCTGGGACTCCCTGAAATAAAAACTTTGCATCCCAGAGACAAAGTTATGCGTAAAAGATGCAGGATGCACAGGTAACAAAACCACTGCAAAGGTGACAAAAATTTTGAATCGTGTTTTGAGGTTCTCACCTATTTTGAAAGCATAGACAAAAGCTCAAAATTTAAAAAAATCACTTAAAAAATTCAAATCTTAAAACATGCAGAGTACCTACAAAATATTAATAATTTCTAGTTTAAATGTCCAATTGTCTTTATGCAAACTGAATCAGCCTATTAAATTCAGAATTTTGAGGCTCACTTTCTGTGGAAAGTCAGCCTCATCTGTTGAAAGTCAGCCTCAATATTCTGAATTCAGTTATAATCCTGAAAACATCTACCAATGTGTTAAACAAAATATTATTCATACATTAGGTAGGGAGTAAATTACTCTTTGAATCTCATACCGTGATTAAAATACCCGTTGTTCCAAATCCTAATTCAGGTCTCTGCAACACTGTTACTACACTGGCACACTGTACACCTAGTCTTGATGAATGAATTTATTATTACCTGTCTGAGACTCATGTTTCACTACTGTCTCCTGGTAGTCCCAGCCGTGAGCTGACTTGTCAACTCGATCTTTCTGAACACCGTACTTACCACCAAAACCCTTTGAGTAGTCTGCATGGACAAGACCAAAATATTTCACATTAAGTTGATATAAAATGGAAATTTAAATAATTTAATCAAATACTTTTACTTTTTTAAAACTAGATTTACTAATACCACCAAATTTGGTACAACCAGCATAATAGACAAAATGTATGAGATTGCGATAGTTTACTGAAAATTTCATGATTATCATAAACCAGTTGATAAAGGGACATTTGACTTATTTACAGAAACTGGTATCAAACACATAAAGAGTAATATCAGTATAACAGAACATGCTTGATAAACATTGTATGATGATTATATATGAGGGTTCAATATGAGACATTCAATTAGCATTTACTAATTGTGCTTCCTATTCTGTCAGGCCTCCGGATAAGAGTGTGTAATCAAAAATTTGGTTGCTTATTTCTCAACCAAAACATATGTTGTGGGTACTCAAAAGAACAGTCTCATTGAGACGGTTCTTCTGAGCACCCAAAACAAATGTTCAAACTGATGGATAAGAAAATATTAACAATTTTATACTCCAATTTTTGTTTATCTGGAGGTCTGTCTGTGCTATCTTATATAAGTATATATGTAGATTTAGTGAATAAATTGGATTGATACATGATGATTTTAATCCTTTGTAAATTGGAAACCCCTAAACGGGTACTTTGGCAAACAGTGAAGATCAAGATGAAATGCAGCACAATGCTGCATTTTAATCCTTTTGTATGATTTTAATCCTTTGTATACTTGAAACCCCTAAACAGGTACTTTGGAAAACAGTGAAGATCCAGATGAAATGCAGCATAACGCTGCATTTCATCAGGGATCTGCACTGTTTGCTAAGACAAAAACAAACTTTAGGGACAGAAACACATAATAATTTAGAAAATTCTACCTGTGACCCCTTAAAGTACACAATAGGAAGTCCCATACTTATTGTACCAATATGTATGGGAAAATCCATCTGAATACAAAGGGTTAATATAGAAATGGACAAGTCTCACCTTTTTGTGATTCATGCTGCGCCGCTTTTTCCTGATGATCCCAGCCAACTGCAGTCTTATCCATAGCTTCCTTTTGTACACCATATTTACCACCAAAACCCTTGGAATAATCTGAAGAAACAGGTAAAAATAGCATTCATTCATTTATGTAAACCTGTGCAATGAACAGCTGCTCAAAACCACAAAAATCTGAATTAATTATTAACATGTGTAGCATCTGCAATCTCCCTTTTGTGCAATTTTAAGGTTTTTTTTTCATTCGATATTACAGCCAGAAGTTGAAATTACAAATTTTACTGTTTCTTTGTAATGCTCACATTTCATATTTAAAGGTTAAATACTAGCTGAGCAGGTTGGTTTGAGTCTTAAGCCTGGTCCCGCAGAGCTTGTAATCTTGCCGCGACTAAAAATATTGGCAATCACGGAGAGATTGCAGAGGTTGCAGCAAGGTCGGCGATTGGTCACCATACAAAATCAGTTGCAGCCAGTCTTTTGAGCATGCACAAAAGACTAGCCGCGACTGATTTTGATAGCTGACTAGTTGCAAGGGTATTCTAGAAGTCAGTGATCGGTCGCGGACCAGTCGCCGAACTATTGCCAACAGATTTCATTAATATTTTGGCTGTGAAATCTTCAGCAACTAGTCTCCGACTAATCAGAGAACAATCGGCGACTGGTCGCTGACAGGTTGTAGTATCAGCTTCAACATGAGGCTATTTTGCCATCCTGACATCACTTCAATACAAGCGTTGAAAGTGTGTGCCTCATGGGGCAAAGAGGTGGTTCAAAAAAAGACAGCAGTACCAAATCTGGCAGTAAGAATTAATACTGAAATTCATGCGCCGGATTCTGATGATGATCTCAGCTGTGCTAGAGACAACTTGAGCCAGATATATCAAATGCTGAAAATGCAAGCTCAGAGCTAGTTGGTCCTAGCAGAATCATCACAACCACACTTGCAGCATTCTGATTTGTTGAAAGCAAAACAATTTTATCTAATATATTATCAACTTGCACAGAAATGTTTTTATTCTTTCCAAACAATTTATTTCTTAAAAATTGATGATAGAACAGTCTCCATCCAGTCACCGACTAGTCTTCGATCAGTCACCCACCAGTGGCCAACCAATCACCTATCTGTCGCGGACCATGCAGCAACTGGTCGGTGACTGATCAGAGACTGGTTGCCAACTATACCAGTAATACCTGCAGTGGTTGCAGAGGTTGCCATCAAAATCAGTTGCTGAAAGGTTGCACCGCGGTCAACCCTGTGGAACCGGGGCTTTACTCAATCGGAAACCCCCACATTAAGTCAGGTTTTCTGGCATTGAGGCCCATATAATACCATTTCGAGTTCACAACAGAACATTTCATGGAAAAATAAAAATATTGTCACACTTGACATTCATTTCTTGTGAGTGTCCACAAAAGAGGTTTACATGCCACCGAGAAATGTATGAGCCAGCCTAATGAAACTTTGGTACTTATTGCATTGTTGAGCAATGAAGGCTCAGACAAGTGTGCACAAATGTGCAGACTAGCCAGAGCCTTAGCTGATCGCCTACACAAATTATCCAAGTAGATGAAGACTCCCACCACCATTTAGACCTCTATCACTGCTACATACATCAGCATGGATGTTATTGTGATGAAGTTTTACCTCCCTGTCAAAATTTTCCAGTCAATTCTAGACATTTTCCTGAGTTGAAACCAGTACTAAGCAGAGGATAAAAAGTCTTGCTCAAGAACACAACACAATGCTCTCTGGTGACTCTCAAACTAGCCACCCTACAATCTCAAGTTTACCACTTTACCACTATACTTCTCTCAGAATAAGTTTTTATTGGAGGCTTTTTGCGCATATGCGAGTAAATACCAAAATCTTGTATGCTAAACAGTTGAATCTCATAAAAATATGAAGTCCTCGGGATTAGAGGTTTTATTTCAAATCATCAGTAGTTTGAATTATAGGGTGGTAGACATTAATAAATACTAATATATTATACTAAACCATTAAAATTATTATTATCAGTTTTGTTTCTATCAAACATAAGTTTTGGGTGCGTAGAAAAAACTTCTCAAGGAGGCGTTTCTTCTATACATACAAATCATATATCATATATAATTGGATTTTTTATTAACGTGCAGGTGCAGGGGCATCATCCACATCAGTGGGCCCCTTTCCAAAACATATGTTATTATAGACAGTAATTATAATTAACCATGTTTAGAACCTATTCTTTGAATTCAGTATGTCCCAAATTTATTTTGAATTAGCAAGCAATTTGAAAAATCGAGGTTCAACTTTTTGATGTTTATTATAATAATACCTTTCTGTGACTCATGTTTCTCTAAATGTTCTTGGTGGTCCCATCCTACAGCGGCCTTGTCTACTCTGTCTTTCTGTACACCATACTTCCCGCCAAAACCAGTTGAGTAATCTGTAGATAAAACAAAAGATACAGTAATCACTTTTTAAAAAAAAAATCATCTGTAAATAATGGATCCATTTTTAACAATTTTGGTAAATGATCAGCAAATAGTCAAACAAATACACTTGCGTTTGTAACAGGATGTCTGACAGGATAATGTCAAAAGTTTGCGACAGGATATCCAGCGATATACTGTCAGAAATAGTTTGACGTCGTTCAAAACGTCACATTTGGTGGATAACATGCAGCCTTATGTGGTTTGCAACGATTCCTTTTGAGTGTAAACTGCAGAAATGTATTAGAATGGGGATAACCCGCGGAGCCATGAAATGTGATTTCTGACCCCGACGTTATACCTTCCCAAATGTTAATTTTGAATATTGTTATCCCCTAAGTTGTTGTTGTGTTTGTGTTTAACGTCCCACCAACAGCTAAGGTCATATGGAGACAGGACCACGGCTTTAAGTCTTAGCCGACAGACTGGAGAAGCTGGAAATCAAACCTGGGACCCCCTGGTTTACAAGGCAAGTGGCTTATCCACTACACCACAGCGGCTCCTATATCCCCTAAGTAGTATATTATGTTTGGTTTCTAAATTCCATTTTAGAGACTTTTAGTACTTTTGAAAAGAGTTAAGTTTGTTTTTTTAGTCCACATAGGCCTATAAAATAGGACCAGTCAAGCAAAAATAAATTGCTTAAAATATGTGACTTTTTTTCTTATCCATCAATTTAAACATGCATTTTGGGTGCTCAACAGAACCCTCTCATTGAGACGGTTCTTTAGAGTACCCACAACATATGTTTTGGTTAGAGAATAAGAAAAATAATTTTCAGCTACACGCTCACTTGAGCATTCTGCAATACTTTATAGTGCATTAAGAGATTATAGGTCTTAAAACCTATTTTTTATCTTCTTTTGAGTGGCCACTTAATACAGGTTTAACTGTATGAATATTCATGCTAGGTTCCACCAACTATGAATAATTATATAAATAAACTTTCATGTAAGTACACAGTACCAACTTAAGGAATTACTTGTCAAGCCCACTAGTGTAGATTCAGATATAACATATTTCCATAAACAAACAGAGTAGACCCTGATCAGGCAGCTCTTACAAAAGCTGAAAGTTGAACCAGTACTAAGCTAGGATAAATGTGTCTTGCTCAAGGACCACAACACAGTGACGCTGGTGAGGCTCGAACCCGCAGCCCCTTGGTCTCGAGTCAAGCACTCTACCACTGAGCCACTGGGCTCCCTAAAAAAAAAATTCAGGAGAAAAAATACATTATTTGATAGAAGTTTTGACAGGCAACCCCTTAAAATACAAAATGGACCATTCCATACTTATTGTATCAATCTGAATGTATGGAACAATCCATTAGAATGAAAAAGGGTTGATATGATAAGGATATGTAGAATCTTACCTTTTTGCGAAGCATGTTTATCCGTCTTGCCCTCATATTCAAAACCTACAGCAGACTGAAAAAAATGAGAGCCATGTAACAAATTATTTTTTTAAATTTTAAATTACTACTCAGTCAAATATCTGAATTGCATTTAATTCATAGCATGCAATGTAATTTTGCATGCTAAATGTTTATTTTGGCTTTTGTGAGGGTCTGTGTAGAAAACAGGTATAAATGTTTATTGTTTGTCATTTTTTTTTTAAATCTACTTTTTCAGACAAAAAACTTTTGGGAATACCATTAGAGTGCCAATAAGCTTGGATTTAGATCAAGATCAACATTTTTTTGGGCCAGGCCCTTGAGGTTATAAAACTGTTTTCATGCTCAACTCAACTGAGCACGAAATTTCAACTGCTCAAAAAAAAAATACCGACAAATTGTTGGCATTTTAACATTTATGAGCCGGATACAATTCGAGCTCAGCCGAGTTGAGAATGAAAAAAGTTTTATAACCTCGGGGCCTGGTCTGGGTCCAAACTGAATGCGACCACAAATGTCGCCAATAGAAATGGTTAAGTTGTACCCATTTAGGTGCAATTTCTTAAAAGAATTCTAGGTACTGATATTTAACTTTAACTTTTACTCCATTATTGCGCCTTTGAAATATCATGTATTTAAAAAAAAATATGGAAAATTGAGCAAATGCCAAGGGGGTAAATGCTCTATTTTCCATAATATTTTCAAAAGATTTCAAAACTATATTTACATTTTTCTTGAATATTTTTCAATGTTGTCTACAAATAGAAAATGATGTCATGATCTAAAAATAGCCTACAGAGAAAAGGATTAAACATTACAGCTTAAATCAAGTGTATGGCTTCTTATAAAAATCCTACTGCAAATGCCTTTTTTACATTATGTTTTAGAAAATGTAACAAAAATATCAATTAAGTTTTTCAGTTCTCTACTTTTGTACTTTTTGGAATATAGATGTGTTTTACTTGTAAGCATACAGCAGAGGTATTTCTTTAACAATAATTTTTTACTCTTGAAATACTTCAAACCCTAGCACCAAAACTCTCTTTAAAAGGAAGCATGAATCAAATGATGGTACTGTTACAAATGAAAAATAATTAAAATCCTAAATCAAGTTTCCAAAAATTTTGATGATCACATTTTTTCACCCTGGCATACTCCAATTAAACTACAGTAAAACCTGCCATTCAAAGCAGCCATTCCAAAAAAACAAAAACTTGGCTTTCAAGACCAATTATCACTTAATGCAGGTCAAAGATAATTGCTCCAAGCTACCATTTGTCGTTGAGACGTTAGTTTTAGACAGGTTTTACTGTAGTATCCATTAATAGTTTAGTCATCAAAAAAATCAATTGCCTAACAGTATTTCTGAATCTATACCTGATCCTTTCTGTCTTTTTGTACGCCATATTTTCCACCAAATCCTTTAGCAGCATCTGTCTGACTGGCATGCTTTGACAGCTCGGCCTGATAATCTGATCCTACAGCTGACTACAGGGGTGAGTAGAAACATTCATGTTAGTCTCAAATATGCAGAATATGCAACCTCAGGTGAGCTGAACCATAAGTTAATGTCTAAGTATTAATATCATGAGTGAATGTTCAAAATTTACAAAAAATCCTGAACTTTAGAAGCTTAATATAATAATTCTCATTCTGATGTTCAGTCAAAATATTTCTTTAAAAAGTCCTTTGGTTTTAGGATATTCACCTTAATGAAATCCATCAAAAAGCATTTGAGCAGGGACATGAGAATTCCAACAGTGTGGTATGTGCGACCAGAAAAGGCTCAAAACAGCCCACGCATATGCACAGTCTGATCAGAGCCTTTGCAAGTTGCTTGAATATTTTATGACTTAGGCTACTGAATGAACATCATTTGGAGTTTCTAAGCTTAAAAGGAGGCTGTACAGGCTCATCCTAGTCTACACTTGTCAAAATGCCACAATGTTGGAAATCACAGGTCACGGCTAATTTCATTTCTTGCATAGATAAAAAAATTTCCTTATGGTTAAGCTCTATATACAAAACAGAACAAGCAAGTCCTTAAATCGGATATTGTTTCAGTGATAACCCAGGACCAAATTACTCAGAAATGAAAAACATTCACAAACAAAATAGTCCCAGATCAGTCTGCTCCTAGAGGAGCAGTCTGATCAGGGACTATTTGTTTGCTTTATTAAATATTTATTGATAACTAGATGGATTAATCTACGTCATAAACTTGAAATTTCTTCAATTTCATTTCAGCTAAGCAGCCAACATGTTATTATTGATGGAAGATATCTTCTGAAGACAATAATACAGTTTTCCAAAAGTAGCAAGTGATCAGACTGCAATAGTATTCAGTTTGATACATCTTCACTGATCACTTATTAGGTCCAACTCTAGACTTCTCTATGGAACAACATCACATAACCATGCGCAAATCCAGAGGGGGGAGGGACAAGAGGTCCGGAACTCCCCCCTGAAAAATCGCAAAAATATAGGTTTTTTTTAGCAATAATGGTCAGGACCTCTGAAAAATCACAAAGTGAGCTTTTTTATGTTTGGCCAACATCGGCACGCCTGCGAAACGCCATTTAAATGGCATTTCGTTGGCGGGCCCATGATGGCCCCTTTATAGTGGTATTTGGATCCTCTCCCCCCTTCATTTAAAAAAGGTTGGCAAAGTTGGACCCCCCCTTGACAAAACTTTGTAATCTGCTGCTAACCTTTGCAAACAGTTTGGACCCAGATCAGGACCGACTTTTTGTCGGTCCTGATTATGATCCAAACCATTTGACCTTGATAGTGTTTGTGAAAGAATTTTTCAAAAAAAAGCTGATTTTGAAAAAAAGTTAGCAGATGACTACAAAAGCATGAAAAATTACTCACCGTGCTAATAATTAGATACTGACTTTATGCGTGACAATTACCAAAATCTCATGAACTGGCTCATTCATTGGTTAACCCTTTAATCTCCAAAATAAAACTGTTAGCATTCAGTATCTCTTTCTCACAGTGCCATTGGTTGGTCAGCAGTGTGTGATTGAGGTATTTTCTGGTAAAAAAAAATTTAATTCAAGACCGAATGCCATAAATACAGGTACTACTCTATTTTTCTTTAAATGATCTCTTTAGTCAACAACTGATTCCATCATATCACAACCATTCATTGGTAAGAATCAACATCATGTGACATTGCTTGACTTGTTGTTTAATGCAACAATTTTACACCTCAGTGTAAATATTAACCCTTAAAGTGCCAAGAATATATGTATCTGAAAATGTCGTCTGCTGAAGACGTCTGCTGCAAATAATTGCCGTACATTACCGACGAATAAAGTATAGAAGCAAACAGTGTGGACCCAGACAGACTGCTCCTATAGGAGCAGTCTGATCTGGGTCCACACTGTTTACCATAGAGGCTTCTTAAACATTCTCAAATGAGAAAAGCAGACCACTTTTGTTGCGATTGGCGCTTTAAGGGTTAAGTTAAATCAATGCATGCAGCATGCAGTTATTAAAGATCTGAACTATGTAATGCATGTAAATGCAAGCAATAGCACACTGAACAAATATGCAGCCAGCAAAAAACTCTTTTAGGAAATGACCACAATAAGCCTCACAGCTTAATGTCAGATCCTATTTCTACTATGTACTTTCATAACATGTCTTGTGATTTATTGAATAAAATACTCTTTTACAAGAAACAAATTGATTATGTCATATATTTTGCAACATCTTTTACAAGCCACAATCAACAACAATTTATATTATGATCTTTCCCAAGGGAGAACGTTGAAAAATGATAGGTGAAAAAACTCTATGTTTTCGTCTATTAAAACCAGTGCATACTGGAAAATTGTAAACCGGCACTTAGGCAAACTAAGAAGACCCAGATGTAATGCTATACAATGTGGCATTGCATCAGAGTCAGCACTGTTTGCAAAGATTAAACAGAAATTCATCTTTTTAAATTATAGATTCACAGGGTATTTTCAGCCTGTCCTTAAGGTCTAAACTTCAACCCCATTCCTAAAACTACGGAAAAACAGTCTTTTTTCTCCAAATTCCATTGTTTACATTTTCCCCATTTAATAGCTTCCCTTTGACCCTTGATTATGAAACTTGCTAAAATCAAATTGCAGAAAGACATAAAACGCTAGCAAAATACTCAAAGGCTGAAGTTTTTCTTTGTCAAAACACAACATAATTTGCCTTGATTGTAATCAGGGTAGGTAGTCATGTGTTTTTGTTTGGATACACTGCATGGAAAAATGTCCGACTTCTTTTTCACAATGATGTTTTAAGCGAAAGTAAGTAGAGATTTCTCCATGTTTTTATCATTACCCAGAAAGTTATACACCATTTTCAAGCCCACATGTCCCCAGATCTAAAGATGCCAGGATATCCCTCCTAAAGCTTCTTACTTTGGACTCCGTTGCACAAATTTTAGTGGCTAAGATCGAGCCTGAATTATAGAAATAAACTGCACGGACGACAGCTATTTTCTTTGTGACAGAGTCTGTACTCAAAGTAAGAAGTTTAAGAGGATATCATGGTAGTGTTTGATCGGGAAATATGTGGGCTGGAAAATGGTGTATAACTTTCTGGGTATAGATGAGAAAACATAGAGAAATCTAATTTGATCAGAATATTCCTGCAGTGTATTTGAACATCCGTGCAGTGTATCCCAACATCCGTGCAGTGTATCCAAACAAAAAACCATGTGACTACCCACCCTAGTAATGCTACTTTCTATTTCTTAAAAACAAAGCAAAACTACACTTGAATTGAGATTTAATCATTTTCCTGCTTAATATTACAAGAATCTATCATGAGTATGAGGTGGGATAGAAAAATGCACCCAAACGATCACCGTTTGGCATCACTAGACTTGCAGAGTGATGACAAATGGTGATTGTGAGGGACAGATTTTGCTATTAAACCTATTCTCACACAAATATTAGATTATTTTTCAATATCAAGATTAAATACCTCATTCTTATATTTTAAAAAGCTTTCAGAAGTTTCTGAATACACTGAGATGTGACATTGCACCATGATGTCATCTTAACATAACAATGACATCACTTGTCTATCGAAGTGCTAATGTTTGTTCGTGAGATAGAATTTTCTCATATGGGTAAAAACAGTAGAACCCCCAATCTGGTCTGCAAGAAACTTACTTGCCATTATGCTTTTCTAATCTAAGGCCTGTTCTGCTGTATGATACCATCTATTACTACAGATTTATTGATTATGGGGAAACAATCTAGATCCTGATTGATCAGTTGTCTTCTTCTGAAATTTTCACAAATTCTGGACTGCATCCAAACTTTACCCAGAAACTCACAACATCAAATTAATGATTGATATGTTTCCACCACCTGATGCCAGGGCTAACCCTGCCATTAGCCATTTGCTTCTAAAAATGTAGAGTGCCTACAAATATAAGTCATTGGCTAAAAGTACACTCTTGGTGGTTCAAAAATTACATATATATATGCGAAAAAGTGTATTTTGATCAGCTTTTGGATTTTTGAAAATTCAAATATTGCTTTTATTATTCCATCACGCTTGAAAGGTAATTTAATTTGGCTCCAACTTTTTCCATTTGGCTAAAGTGTTGGCTACAACAAATTCTGTGCCAGGGTAAGCCCTGAATGCTAATTCCTACAGTGGTAATTATAAACTGAAATGTAATTGTGCGGTTAATTGGCCCAAACATAACTTCATTGGCAACTACATACAAACATAAGCAGATTAAAAATAAAATTCACTGCAAAAGGTAAATGGTAAAGGTATGAGCAATTCTAATGAGCATCAAGCCTATACTTTTACTCTATAAATATGCAATCATCATACATCAAACCACACTCCTTATAAACCCTTTTCAGACGCCAGTTTCAGACAACAAACTTTTGATAGTCTATACATGTAAGGCCCAACAAAAAAAAAATAGTGTGTTTTGGGTAACGAATCTGAAAATTTTAGGTAGGGTAGGCACACATATTTTTTTAAATTACTTTTTCTGGAAAAAAAAATATATAATTTCATGCATTTTGAAAGGCAATTTTGCCTTTCATAATGCATAAAATTATATTTTTTCCAGAAAACCTGAAAAATGTGTAGGATTCACCAGTAAATTTAGGTAGGGTCGGGTTACCCTAAACACAGGTATTTTTTTATTTGGCCTAATATGTTAATGGAACACACAAGTTAGAATTTCCAAATTATATCATATTTCTGCCCCTGAATAACATTTTGTCTTAGCAAACAATGCAGACACAGATGTGATGCAGCATTTGGCGGCATCTCAACTGGGTCTAAACTGTTTGTCAAAAGCACTTGTTAACAAGTTTCTGTATCTAAAAAGGGCTTTAAAGGTCTTGTGAACCTTCAAAAACATTTTTGAAACTCTTCATGATTTAATTGATACCGATTAGAGAAACCAAATGTTAAAACCCCTATCTATAAATTCTAACCAAGTCAAAAGTTATGTAAGTTTTAATATTATGCAAATAAGCAAATTAAGCTCCTCCCACATTATTATTCAGCCGAGATTTTTTAAAATGTTATTTTTAATGTAGAGCTGTTTCCAAGCAATTAAATAAAGTGTTATTAAACTTTTATATGCAAATGAATCATTTTCAGCAAACAAATTATTAAATAATGTTTAAATAAATGAAATAAATAAATCTAATATTTCAAAAAGCTCAAATGACGTCATAAGAGCCTCTTGCATATTTCATCCAATTAAATATTGAAACCTTCATAACTTGATAACTATTTTGATTTTTTATAGGAGTTTTGTTATTCTGTTTCTTTTATTACCGTCTTTTCAATCATGAGGAGTTTAAAAACAGTTTTTTTGAAGATTCACACGACCATTAAAGGTTCTCTCATAGTGATAGTACCTGATCCATACGATCTTGCTGAACACCAAATTTTCCTCCGTAGCCGTACGATGCTTTTGGTCCGCTCTCCAGCTCCTTCTTCTTAATATTACTGTAATCTTGCTGTACATCACTTCGCAACTGCTTCATACTAATAGTAAAATACACAGGTGACAAAAATTTCACTTGTCCACTCATAATTATGAGTGAAATCTAGAAAGGACGATCAATTCTTCCCAAAGCACTTGTCCTATAGGACGAGTGCTTTTGGGAAGAATTACTCGAGGGTGACAGGCCTTCAGATTCATGGTGGGCCCGGGTCATTGTCCCATGATTTCAAAATATGGCCCATCACTTTCCAAGTCAGAGGGGCCCAGTGGACCCATCCTTTTTAGTTGTGAAAAAATCTCACTTTAATAAAAATATTCATTTAACAGCGAGTCTACAAACTCCACAAAACAGAAAGTACATGTAGGCAGTCAATACAGTAAAACATGTCTTAAGCAGCCACTCAAAAAAGACAAAACATAGATCTTAATAACAAATGGTAGCTTAATGAAGGTTGAAAGTATTCCAGATTGCTCCCCTTGGAGCATTCTGCAATACTTTTGACCTGCAGTAAGCGATAATTGGTCTTCTTTTTTGAGTGGCCGCTTAAGACAGGTTTTACTGTATAATCAGCAGTCAATATACATATATGCATACAAGTGTCTGTGTCAGTGTGTAGGTAAAGTATACAACCCAAATGTCAACTGTGGTTAGTTTGATATGCTTGGGCCCATCATTTCAGAAAATGACCCACCATTTTTTGCTCCATGGGTCATTTCGGCCCCACAATCTTGAAAAAAATCTGAAGCCCTGGGGTGAGAGTGAAAAATCTGAGGGTGAAACTAGCATTTTCTGAGTATTGACTGATGTCATTATATGGGATGCAGTTCTGAAACTGACTGGGTAAATATCATTTTAGTAGTGATATAAGGAACTTAATAAGTGACAGTCATATTACATATTACTCCCTTATGTTCTCTATTGTATACTCTTTTAAAGGACAAGTGCATGTGTTTGAAGGACGAGTGAAAATTGTAAGTCACTAGTCCTGCAGGACAAGTGCAATATTGAAATATTTTGTCCCCTGATACAGTATAACATGTCTTCAGCGGCCGCTCAAAAAGAAATTCAAATATTTTTTCAAGACCTTCATTAAGCTACCATTTGTCTTTAAAACCTTTGTTTTGTCTATTTTTAAGTGGCAGCTTAAGGCAGGTATTACTGTTTCTAATATAAGAAAAATGATTTGATTAGTCACTCATAATGCCTGTTACATAGGTCTGGGTAGTAGCGACAACCTGTTACATAGGTCTGGGTAGTAATGACTGCCTGTTACATAGGTCTGAGTAGTCACGACTGCCTGTTACATAGGTCTGGGTAGTAGCAACCGCTGTTACATAGGTCTGGGTAGTAGCGACTGCCTGTTACATAAGTCTGGGTAGTCACGACTGCCTGTTACATAGGTCTAAGTAGTAGCGACTGCCTGTTACATAAGTCTGGGTAGTCACGACTGCCTGTTACATAGGTCTAGGTAGTAGCGACTGCCTGTTACATAGGTCTGGGTAGTAGCGACTGCTTGTTACATAGGTCTGGGTAGTAGCGACTGCCTGTTACATAGGTCTGGATAGTAGCGACTGCCTGTTACATAGGTCTGGGTCGTAGCGACTGCCTGTTAAATAGGTCTGGGTAGTCACGACAGCCTGTTACATAGGTCTGGGTAGTAAAGACTGCCTGTTACATAGGTCTGGGTAGTAGCAACTGCCTGTTACATAGGTCTGGGTAGTAGTGATTGCCTGCTACATAGGTCCGGGTAGTCAAGACTACCTGTTACATAGGTCTGGGTGGTCACGACTGCCTGTTACATAGGTCTGGGTAGTCACGACTGCCTGTTACATAGGTCTGGGAAGTAGCAACTGCCTGTTACATAGGTCTGGGTAGTCACAACTGCCTGTTACATAGGTCTGGGTAGTAGAGACTGCCTGTAACATAGGTATGGGTAGTAGCAACTGCCTGTTACATAGGTCTGGGTAGTAGCGACTGCCTGTTACATAGGTCTAGGTAGTCACAACTGCCTTTTACATAGGTCTCTGTAGTCACGTTTGCCTGTTACATAGGTCTGGGTAGTAGCGACTGCCTGTTACATAGGTCTTGCTATTCATGACTGCCTGTTACATATGTCTGGGTAGTCATTACTGCCTGTCACATAGGTCTGGGTAGTAGCGACTGCATGTTACATAGGTCTGGGTAGTGACGACTGCCTATAACATAGGTCTGGGTAGTCACGTGTGTCTGTTACATAGGTCTGGGTAGTAGCGACTGCCTGTTACATAGGTCTTGCTATTCATGACTACCTGTTACATATGTCTGTGTAGTCATGACTGCCTGTGACATAGGTCTGGGTAGTAGCGACTGCCTGTTACATAGGTCTGGGTAGTGACGACTGCCTGTTACATAGGTCTGGGTAGTCATGTGTGCCTATTACATAGGTCTGGGTAGTAGCGACTGCCTGCTACATAGGTCTGGGTAGTAACAACTGCCTGTTACAAAGGTCTGGATAGTAGCGACTGCCCGTTACATAGTTTGGGGTAGTCATGACTGCCTGTTACATAGGTCTGGGTAGTCACCTCTGCCTGTTACATAGGTCTGGGTAGTAGCGACTGCCTGTTACATAGGTCTGGGTATTCATGACTGCCTGTTACATAGGTCTGGGTAGTCATGACTGCCTGTTACATAGACTAAGATAGTCATGACTGCCTGTTACATAGACTTAGATAGTCATGACTGCCTGCTACATAGGCTTGGGTAGTCATTATTGCCTGTTACAGTACATAGGCTTGGGTAGTCATTATTGCCTGTTACATAGGCTTGGCTAGTCAGGATTGGTTATTACATATGCTTGGGTAGTCACAAAAGTATGTTGCATAGGTTTAGGTTGGGAGAAGTCTGATCAGGGTTCATATTGTTTGCTTCTATGAAAAATCTAGTCTGCAATGCACTTGAGTATATGCAGCACACAAAAAAAAGCAAACAACATTTTCAAGACCCCCCAAAAAATCAGGAACAACAGTGTTGTGCCTAGAGCGTGGCATTGCAGGATTCCCGCGATTTTACCGTCGATGTCCCTTAAAAATGCACCCAGTGCGGGCCTATGGGCGCACCCTCGAAAATTCGCTATTTAAACCTTGTTACCGTATTTAGCGTAACACAGTAAAAGGGAAGTAATTTAGACTGTGCACATGTATTTTCTGATGATACATGTTGCATTGGATATTGATTTTTCAACCAGTCCAACACATCAACAATGGCGGAAAAGGCAAATTTTATTCAGCTGAAGGCCAGAAAACTCTATTTTTTATGTAGAAATAGAATATTTGCTGGGGAATTCAAAACTACGGCAATGTAGAAACAACTTCACTGTAATCTGCACCCCTTCTTGAGACAAAACTATCGTCATCGAGCTCAAATAAAAATGAACTTAAATTTCCGGGAAACTGTTTTCAATTCTACAGGTAAAAATCAGATGGAATTTGGTGTGTCCCCCAGAATTTGCAAATGTCCCTCTGAAATTCAGGTAGGGGGACACTGGTGTCCCCCAGAATTCTTGACCTAGGCACAACACTGAACAAGATAAGGGATAATCATTGCTTATAAGAATAACATTAAGTTATGACAAAATTGACAATTACCTAAGTGATTCCTGGTGACCAGAGTCTGCTACTGTCTTTGCGCCCCATCTTTGTTGTTCCTCACTTATATCATTCTGGAAAAATAAAATGGACATTAGAAGAATCTACCATGAGTGTGAGGGTAGAATTTGATTAAATAGAAAAATATGTCCCGAGGATCACTGTTTGGCATCACGAAACTTGCCTAGGCTCGTAGTGATGACAAACAGTGATCACGAGGGATGGATTTTTATATCCCACCCTCACACAAATAATGGATCTTTTTTCTTGCTATTCATCGACTTTTTATTTTAAAATAATTTTCCAGAAGTCCTAAATATGTGGAGATACAATATCACATGATGACGTCACTTTGTACAAACATTGTCATTACTTGACAACCATGTGCTTCAGTTACAATACAACCAATAAAGTTATATACAGTCCCTGGGTAAGATATCATGGGTAAGATAAGAATTTCTGACCCAGGCCTAGTTCTCGTACCTGTATATTCTTATCGATTGTGCAAGAAATTGAGTTCTTTGTAAGGTCTAGGATATAATAATAACAGTAAGGATCATTGACGGTTTGGGCCTTATACGCCTATTTTTCTGATTCCCGGCACGCTGCTTTTGGGCTTCAAGTGTGGTGCACGTAGTATCAGTGCAATAGGTGAATCTAATGGCAAGAGCCAGCTAGCAAAATGTTTGCGAAATTCCTACGCATTCGAGAGTTATGGCAGGTAGAAAGGGGAGGGGGTCTGAAATTTCATAAAAATAAAAAGTGCTTTAAAAATGATTTCTGCACATTTTCTTGATTTATTTGGTAGGCATGGTAATATCTATTGAACATACCATACGCAGAGTATAAGCGAATCACGATAATTGATAAAATTGTTTTAAAAACAAAATATATTTTGTAATAAAATGATTTTGGGGAGATAATTTAGAAATTACCTGTACATTTTTGACTACATGTACCGTAAATAATACAAAACTGAAAGCCCAACAAAAGAAATAAATATTTTTGAAGGATTGAAAGTGTTCCATTTAGCATTGAATAGTAAAACTGATTCTAACTAGATCCTTTGAATATTACTTTTGCTTTGTTTAAAGGGCATAGCATGTTGAATGTATTAAAAGTGTCCGGATATTTATGGTATACATATGCATGTATATCCTATATGAGACAATATTCTGAACACTAAAGTATTTACCTGTTATAACTCTTTGCATGCCAGTGGATAATTTTGTCGGCTGCCAATAGCCTTTTGCAAACAGTTTGAACCCAGATGAAGACCTACAGAAGGTCGGTCTTGATCTGGATCCAAACTGTTTGACACTCTGATGGTGGTCTTTGGTGGTTTATTTTTAAAAACTTAATTTTGAAGAAAGTCAGCAGACGAAAATAAAAACATGAACAATTCTCTAGCATGCAAATATATAAGTACCGGACGTTTGCAAAATAATGTGTCATTTAATAACAGTGAGATTTTCTCTTATGAAAAAATGCATAAAACCTTGCTAATTCTACTTTTAATCTTTAGTACTTTATATTAAACTAGCACAGAATACAAAGCAATTTAGGAGGTTGGTTCTAGAGAACTTTATTACTGTCATTCATTTCTTATTTGATAGAAAAGGCATTTTATGGGCTTAGGCCCTGGGTTTTTGGGCTGCTGAACATCTTTCCCCCCCGTGTGCCAGCACGCCACTTTCGTACAATGTGTAAAATATGATAACACATAAACATGCAAAAGCTTTTGCTGGCACACGGGGGGGGAATGATATTTTAAAAAATGTTTTCGGATTTCTACATATCTTAATGTAAAACTGATTGTTCTACCCAAAATTTTACATCCTTGAAGCATTTAATATTGAAAACGGATTTCACAGCCATAAAGTACTCAGGTCAGGGTAGCTTCAAGGTGAAGAAATGGACGATTGACAAACTTTTATTTTTACTGAAAACCATAGGCATTTACCCATATAGCAAGTGTCAATGATCCTTTGCATCTTCCATAGGACCAGTTAAGCAAAAATAATTCGCGTAAAATAGCGATTATTTTCTTAACCATCAGTTTAAACATGTTTTGTGGGTGCTCAAAAGAGCCGTCTCATCAAGACGGCTCCTTTGAGTACCCACAACATATGTTTTGGTTGAGAAATAAGAAAAATAATTTTCAGTTACGCACTTTCATCTGGGGGCCTGTGTACCATAATCTGTCTAGTGCTGAATTTTCTTCTTTTCTATTTGAAGTGTAAACTAACACAATGAGAAATAACCCTTAAAGCGCCAATCACAACTAAAGTCGACTGCTGAAATCTTTCAGAAGGGTTTTGGTTAAACAATGTAGACCAGATTGATGCTCTGGACCCACAACATTTGCCTCTTCACATACATTAGTGAATGGTGTTAGCAAATATATGCAGCAGATGACATAAGCATACAACATTTTCAAGTGTATGTATTTTTGTTGACATTTTTTAAAAGGGTTAATTAGAAATTGTCCTATTTTTGTTGACATTTTCATAGTACAATATACAATTGTATATAGGCAATATCTGATCCAAAGGAAGCCATTTAATCTTTAAAGTGTCAATCACAACTGCAGCAGACAACGCATTTTGGGACATCTTTCCTAATTTTCAAAACAAATAAGGTATGATATTTCACGAGATTGTCTGCCAGCAGACTGCTCTCATTAAATACCATGCCTTATTTTTTTTTTGAAAATTCAGCCATCTTTTTTCCAGCAGGGCCAAACAAAATTTGGTATACTTTAATATGAGCATGTGTTATTATTGGGTTGAATTTGGGTGTAAATAATTTAATAGATGATAACTATATTCATCGTTTGGGGAAGTATATCATCGTATATACAGTCAGTGACCTATAATAAAGGCTATATAGGAGTGACTAGACACTCCATTTTTCAGCCACATAGGTATGTCGGGGCTGATATCACGTGACTTACACCTGGCGCGCCTTTCATCGTATACACACAAAATGGCGACGCAGCTTGAGAAACCGCTGCATTTATAGGTACATTGAAGAGCGTACTTCGTAATAAATATCGCTCATTGCTACATTTTGTTTACAGCAATCGAAAAAAGATGTATGAAATATTTATAAATGATATGTTTCTGCAATGTTACGACTAATCCTATGGAGTTATGACCGTGTAAACATCGGCTGATTTTATGAATTTTGCGGAATTCGTCAAAAATGGTTTTGAAAATATCTGTTTCATTGCGACGAATAAAGCTTTAAACACGGCTATGTCTGTGTCTTTATTTAACAGTTTTCATAAACTAAGATGCCTTACGATTCATAATTCATCGTAATTATACTATTTCGGTGTTTGTAAAGGTGTTAAAAGTTTTGGTAAACAATAGTGAAATTACGCTGTGTATTGCAAAACCGTGATAAAGGCAAATCGTGTAGATAAATGATATCGATTCCCCATCATTTACCTGTGTAAGACGCACGACAGAGCAATTTGAGTTGAGTAGTGGTATTTCCTAGGAGTTTCCAGTCACTCTTATATAGGTCACTGATACAGTACAGTCTAGAGACAAGCGCTTTTGAGGAACTCTGATCCGAGTTCATAAATTTTGCTAGTAATTGTGTTATCAACACTCTTGGATTAATTGTTTATTTAACTGGGCTCAGCATCTGAATTTAGAAATTACTCTGTTACAGGGATGGAGTACTCATACTCGTACTTGTACTTACTCGAGTACTTTTTTTTCAGTACCTGTACTTAGCAGTACTCTGTACTTAGCAAAATTCATGAGTACATGTACTCATACTTACTTAAGTACTGTTACAAAAAACCCTATACTCATGAGTACATTACGAGTACTACTGAGTACTTTTTTAAATTTCAATCAGATAGGAAAAAGTTAATTGTTTCTCATGCCCTCTCTCATCTGTTTCAAATGCCCCCATCTGTCTTTTTTCAGACTTGAAAAAGTGGCCTCATCTGTGTTTGGGAAATATAAAATATAAATAAAAACCTGCCTGCCTCTTCTGTTTTTTCGTTAAAGTGGCCTGAGAAACACTTGTTTATTTTTTTAGCCATATCCTAATATTTAGAAAGGGTTATTTTACCTATCAAGCTTTTTTAGGGTACTGTGGCCACATCGTTATCGTTATCTCGTAGAGTTCCGCCGTTGACTTATCAACGCACCCGGATAAACCGGTAAAAGGGGGATAATGGATAAAATGTTCTAAACACTAAAAGTCACCAACACCAATGTACTGTACAATATAACACAGTGAATAATTAATTGAATATCTTCCAACACCACAAGAAGTTCTATGTACACAAATGAGCCTTTTTTCAGTTATTTTTGTGGATTTAAAGATTGGATAGATTTGCACAGCTGCCTATGTGAGGGCCAATCTGATATCTGGCAGACTTTGTTACAATAACTGAAGCTTTTACAGCCTGTACAGCGACGTAGTTCTGTCTGTCTTCCTTTTTTCAGGCAGTGCGCACACACTATGTCCGAAACTTCACATTGATTTCTTTATTAACAATGGACTTGATGAAAGGCCTAATGATGCATATAATTGGCCAGTAGCAACACTTTTTTTGATTACTACAATGCACTTTAATTAGTATATTGTTGTATTTGTCACACTTGCTGCAGAATAAGACACTGTATTTACCCCAAATATTGGGACAGATATATACCTGAACAAACAGTGCACACCCAGATCAGGAGCAGTCTGATAATGGTCTATACTGTTTGACATTTGATCTGCATTCTGACACGTACATGTATGCATTGATGAAACATGCTGATCACTTTTACAGACAATAATGTCAATAATTTTTGGATGAATAAACATATCCGGAATAATATGACCCTTAAAACAGAACAGAACAGTTCTCAAGCTCATCACATAAAGAGCCAAAATCAAAATCTAGAAGACAAACACTGTAGATTCAGATGAGGCGGCTCATTATGAGCCGTCACATCTGGATCTGCAGTGTTTGCAGAATCAGCTTTTGTTTTAGTTAGTGCTTGAATAGTTAATAAGTTGTACCAGGGTTTATCTATTGAATCTTATATGTCACCACTATGTATGTGCATGTAAATATTTTAAATATCTGCAGCCTGTTTAGTCATTTAATTTGGCTTTAGCCTTAAATTTTCACTGTAAACTTTATAGTACTCATAGTACTCAGATGTACTCATGAGTACTTTTCTAAAGTACTCAGTACTTACTTAAGTACATTTACAAAATGTGTACTCATTACTTACTCGAGTACTTTCAAAACAGTCAGTACTCAGTACTTACTTGAGTACTTTTTCTTAGTACTCGCTTCATCCCTGCTCTGTTATAAGATAGCCTCATGCATACAGCAAAACATTGCCTTGTTTTTGTTGAATCTATTTCATCTATCAAAACCCAGACTAGACTTTTCCAGAAATTAACTTAATTTTAATAAGTTCCTACTGTATAAAAAACAGCAAAGTATGCGACAAACAGCCACATACATAAAAAGAGGTAACTTCTATTGACCCTTCATGTTCCAATTGAATCTTCCATCTACATGGGATGTAATATACAGCCAACAACTTTAGCAGACGACATTTTCAGATGTGTTTTGCTGGCCCTTCAATGGGTAACAGTGCAGACACTGATCAAATGTCGCCAGATGTAGCATTACATCTGGGTCTTCACTGTTAAATGAAGTTTACTTGTATCCAAAGCTAATCAATCACTGGCCTCACGTTTTACATGCATGGAGATACGACAAGCTTACAGATTGTATCTAGGCTGTTTATTTTGAAAGCAAATCTGACAGAGTGTTGACATATGTAATTTTACTGCATTGATTCTTTTAAAGTACACAGGGCATCTTGTCCCTAAACTGAGTAGAGAATTTAGTTTTATGGTGAATTGAAGTTGTGGACGGGGCCTTAAAACATGATTTCCTAACCATATATCCGACTACATACCTCCCAAATGAAAATTTTGAATGTGGTTATCCCTTAGTATCCTAATGCACTTCTGCAGTTTTGTTTAAAATTGGAGGGTAACGCTATTTAATAGATGATGACTATATTCATCATTTGGGGAAGTATATCATCGTATATACAGAAGGAAATTTAGTTTTATGGTGAATTGAAGTTGTGGACGGAGCCTTAAAACATGATTTCCTACCATATATCCGACTACATATCTCCCAAATGAAAATTTTGAATATGATTCAGGTTATCCCTTAGTATCCTAATGCACTTCTGCAGTTATGTCTCAAATTGGAGGGTAACGAGTGTCGGAAACTACATGTACCCCAACAAATGAAATGTAATAAATGAGGACAAACTATTTCCAACAATATTATTGTTTGTTTTGTTGCTTTACGTCCCAAGTCAACAGCTATGGTCATTGGGGGACAGTCAGTTCACCTCACCACACTTTTTCCTGGAAAAGCTTGAAGAAGCAGGTAACCGTACTTCGTGTACATACTTTAGCTTGTGACTGACAATTATTTCATGATCAATCTCCACGAAAGTATGGGACCGGACCGGTATCGCGACCCCTGGATCTGCAGTCAGACTCGCATCTGTTGCCAGGTATGTTACCGAATGCACTGCGCGGCCCAATTTCCAACAAAATATATCGCAGGATACGCTGTTGCATATTTATGATGTTATCAAAGCAGAGTGCATTAGAATAAAGTACTTACAACAAAATAGGGAGCGCAGTGGCTCAGCAGTAGTGTACTTGACTCGGGACTGAGAAGCCACGGGTTTAAGCCTCACCGACCTCACTGCGTTGTGTCCTAGAGCAAGACACATTAATCATAGCTTAGTAATGGTCCAACCCAGGAAGACCCTTACTTTTATAACTGAAAGATTGTTGATGGGACGTAAAGAATCAAATCAAACAATCGGGAGTGCAGTGGCTCAGTGGTAGAGTGCTTGACTTGAGACCCAGAAGCCGCAGGTTCGAGCCTCACCGGAGTCACTGCGTTGTGGTCCTTGAGCAAGATACATTTATCCTAGCTTAGTACAGGTTCAACTTTGGAAGACCCATCCCTGTTAAACTGAAAGATTGTTGATGGGAGGTAAAGAATTAAATCAAACAAAACACTTACAACAAAATCAGCTTCAGTTTCCCAATCATCATCGTCATCTTGCACTTGTGGATTGGCGACTTTAACACCAGCCTGTGCCTTCCACATACTTCAGCTGATCTCTGTAACGAAGCCAGATACTTTACATATTTTTACCTGATAAGCAACCCTTTACTCCATCAGTGTAGAACAAAAGCCCACTAGGACAAAAGCCCACTGGGACAAAACCCAACTGAGACAGAAGCCCTCTAATATGCATTTTCCAGGGATAGGGTTAAACTGATGGACAAACGAACGGATGGAAAGATGAAGAATCTCTCTTCTTCTCAAATATCAAAAATCTTATTTATGTTTGGCATCTCTCATAAAAGTGCATGCTAATTGTTACTACCAGATCAAACACTGTTTTCCACACTAATTGAAAATACAGATTTAAGCTGAGGATAAAATTTGGCAGAAGTGTTACTGTGTGGTACATAAAAAAATTCAGCATGATAAGAGCTAAAGATGCTATTTTTTGTTGAAATTTATTTCAAAATTTCATTCTAAGATTCATTTTTGCCTGTTCTAACATGTTTAAATGTATTCGTAGGTTATATGCTGATAGGCTCATATTCAATATTTACAATTCCACTCAATTAGTTAAATTTAACTATTTTAAATTTAAAATCCTGAAGATATCTGCTGCATTTTACAGCTCAAAATCATATTTGCCAGTATTTTGTGGCAAAAAATTATATTTGCCATTATTTGCCACTTGAGCCTTATTTGCCATGCCGGGAAATACCGGGGGTGGAATTTTCCGCCAAACCTTGGCCGTCGGTGGTGATAGCAATCAAATTACACAAACGTGATCACTTTCTGTAAGAAATTTGAAAATGATAGAAGAGGTGTTTAACGACTGTCACAATGTAGATAATCACGAAGCGTTTGAGAATGGTTATTCCATCAAATGAGAATGCAAAAATGAACTGAACTTGAATGAAAAATTCGAAGTAGAAAACTTCCTTACAGTTGGAGAAATCGTCAACAAATTCAACATCATTTTTGAGGAAGTGTATAAAATACAAAAGGAGAAAAATTTGCAGCATTTATTTTAAATACTTAAGTTCACAGGAGCAATAAGGCTTTAGAGATAAAAACAATTGGAATTATGGTTTTGGATCAATTTGGAGCGGTTTGCATCCATGCAAACTTTGCGATTCAGTTAGCCAGCCGAAACGGGGCATTTGCACTTAACCGGGCACCATCAGGGCTTCCGTTAGGCGGACGTACGCCGTATATTATGTCCAAAAATCGGCTGCGTACGCCGTAATTCCACATCAAAGATTTACCCCGGACTTCTGAAAATTCCTTAGTACGGCCAAAAATGGTTATTGAGACGTCCTGTCTGCAGAAAAAACCCGCCCACATTTACCAGGTTACGTGATTTATGTCCCGCCTTCGTATTGGAAACTCATTTCTTTTGTTTACTGACCACGCAGTAATTATCGATATTAAAGCATGTCATCCAACATGTGTGAAAACAATGACACATCTTGTCAACGGCCTTAGAAACCATTCCCGCGAGACGGACATCCAATCCCTGAGAGCAATAAAGCGAAACGGCCAATCAGTATCCGTTTTGTTTGACAGTTGAGAAATCTTTGAAATACAGAAAGTGCCGACGTGACACTTTGCACACTTGTGGAATAAAATTTTATAAACTCTACACGTCTGTGTCGTAATTAATTGTTTTGTTGAGCCTGCGCATGCGAGAAGGGTACTTGAACGCTCCTTCTACACAGGCACTACACTAACGAACATACTATATATTAAAAACGAAAGTCATGTTGTTGTTTTTTGTTGTTGCAATTTTTTAGCTGTACAAGTACAAGCTTTTAAAAAAAATTGTTACACAATCAAGTACAAGCTTTTAAAATGATAATTGCTACATAGCACTCGCAAACAAATTCCTATCCATCCATCCATCCACCCACCCATCCTTCCATCCATCCATCTATACATCTATCTATCTATCACATGAATATGAATGCAGGTTACATTCAGGCTCAGCATGGTGTGGGTTATAGCTATATTGATGAAAATCCTATGCTCAGCTGACCATACTGCAGTCCAAGACCAGACAACATGGGCATCGAAAATAGTGATACCACAATCACAAACTGCAGACAAATCCGTGGCATCGTGAGGAAGAGCAACACAAACACTCACAAGACACCAGGACGACAAGCAAAGCAAAGCAACAAGCCCTCTCTTCCCCATCTAGGCTTATTACATGACAATTCAGGAGACACCAGACATCCCATCTGTAGCATTTTAAGCAATTAAAAGTAAAAATGCATTGTAAGGAACAAAGAAGAATTATCTCTGAAATATATATATTTATTTTTCAAAGCAAGTTTAACAATCCGCCATACCGCGACCGAATCACAGAAAAAAGTGGGACTTCCAAAAAAAATCAATGGGACTTCCAAATTTCAAAGGTAGGAAGTCTGGACTTCCTGAATTTGAAAGTTAATGGAAGCCCTGCACCATTGTACAGTCTGTTCATGTAACCTATTATAAATGGGGGCTTATGTCCCCATACCCCCTCAATTGTTTTCAGGTTAATATGTATTCTATTAAACAGTGTTATGTCACATCCCGCTCTGGCTCATCGAGGCGCTTTACGCACTCGGTGAATACACAGGTAATTCTCCGTTATCCCTACATATTTTGGTGATTATATAACTTGCAATATCTTTCAAACTACTCAAAATTTTTCGTTGAAATTTTCAGGATCTATTTGAAATATCTTTTTCATTCAATAACGAAAGTGTTTAAAAAATTATCAGGCATATTTATCGACATATTATTGATTAAAATTTCATGATTTTGAGCGCTTTTTAATAAGCGTCTGGCATAATTTTCACCGAGTATATCGGCGGAGCTCTTCAGAATGAAGTTAAATAATGCTTAAAATACCCGGATGACTTAACAATACAATCCACCATATCAAACGTTTCAAGAAATAATTCAGAAGCAAACCTAAAAACCTAGTCAAATTCAAGTGTGCCCGGTCAAGTGCAATCTAGCCGCCGAAACTTCAGGGCTGATATGATAACTTAAAATAAAAATCCATCAAATCGCCCGGAACTCATAATGCATCATTTTACTACCCCACCCACCAACCAATTTGAGAGAAAGGGCCTAGAATCTGGACGATTTACTTTGTTTGTAGACCAAGGCAATTTAAGATATTAAAAAACCCTTTAAAGGACTTAACAATGCATTGAATGTGCTAGCTGTACCAACACTCACTGACTGATGATCAATGATAAAAGACAATTTGTAAACTTCCTTATTTGTTTTTCGACAAATTTCCCACTTCCGCTTTTATCACGTGACTACCCGGCTTTATAACAGTCGTGTCTGTTAATATGACAGCCGTGTATATGCGCCTAGGTGCCCATGACTGGCTGGGAGAATTCTGGATTTTCGATAGCTAAGTTGCTCTGACGGTAGTGGCAAATATCAAAATAAAGAAAAGCCACTAAAACGTCAGAGAAAACTCGGACTAAGATATCAGCAGAGAGGGAGTTCTGAAGCTACTCAAGAAAATCAACCCCAACAAAGCATCAGGTCCAGACATGATCCCTGCACGTGTTCTAAAAGACTTGGCAGAAGAATTGGCTCCTATCCTCACAGAAATTTTTCGAAGGACATTGGCTGATGGAGAAGTTCGCCTACTGATCAAGCTCCGCCATTATGGAATCCAAGGCACAACCTTCAAATGGATACAGTCATTTATGTCATCAAGGAACCAGCAAGTGGTAGTAGATGGAGCAACTTCAGATAAAGTACCCGTCATCAGTGGAGTGCCTCAAGGCACAGTGCTAGGCCCATTGCTCTTCCTACTATTCTTAAATGACTTACCGGCCTGTGTAGAATCAAAGACACGACTATTTGCTGACGACTGCATTGTTTATAGGAATGTGAAAACCCTCCAAGACTGTCAAGCTCTCCAGAATGACCTCTTCAAACTCACAGACTGGGAACTGAAGTGGGGTATGTTATTCCACCCGGACAAGTGCAACACCCTCCAAGTTACAAGGGCAAGAAATCCGCTGACGTTCACCTACAGTCTTAAAGGCCAAGACCTGGAAGCTGTCAACACTGCCAAATACCTAGGAGTGGACTTGTCCAATAACTTATCATGGAACAGTCACATGGACAGAACTTCCAAAAAAGCCAACAGCATGCTGGGATTTCTGCGAAGGAACCTACGCATAAACAACAGTGATACTAAGGCTGCTTACAAGACACTTGTTCGACCCAACCTAGAGTATTGTGCATCAGTATGGAGCCCATATACAGCGACAGGCAAACGGAAAGTCGAGATGGTGCAGAGACGGGCAGCAAGGTATGCTACCAACCGCAACCATAACACAAGTAGTGAAACAGACATGCTGCAGGATCTGGATTGGGAATCACTAGAATCAAGGAGAGCCAAAATACAACTGACCCTACTATTTAAAGTAATCCAAGACCCAGTTGATATACCAGCCTCAGCCTATCTTACGCCTGCAAGTACTCGGACAAGAGCCAATCACACGAAGAAACTCAGACAGATTTCATCAAAGTCAGATGGCTACAAGCACAGTTTCTTCTCTCGAACCATCCCAGTTTGGAATTCATTGCCGGCCACTGTGGCCGAGGCCCCTGACTTGGTATCTTTCAAGCAGGGGCTCTCCACTCTTACATTTTAATCTAGCGTAGGGGGCAGTCTGCAAGTAGGGTCAGAGGGTTCTTAGAGCTGTACCGGTTGGGCGACCATACCCAGTGGCAGTTACTGTAGCCGGATTGGTCTTTTTACCCAGTGAAGTCTCCGAAAAATCAGACTGCAAACTTTTATCTTTTTCCGCCTTTCTATCACCTGATTTATGTCTTTCCTAAATTTCCCTCTTTCCCTTTTTCTACCGCCACAGAGACATAATAATCAAGTGTGATTGCCGTCTCTTAACGAACCGATACAGATACCTAACCTAACCTAATATATAGGCTACCTAACACATTAATTACACCTAGCAATAAAAATGAAAAAATAGTCAATGAGCAATGCTTATTAGATACCCCCACCCCCGCACAGTAAGGGTCGGTGAAAAAAACTCAGTTTTGGCAAGTGATAAGTCAAACCAGCCGAATTTAGTTTGAAAACTACGAATGTGTCCATGGGACACGGATGCCCCCGCTATTGCCAAATTCGTATAAATAGGGAATTGTCATCAACAAAGGGCAATAACTCTTGAAGACATAATGCTATATGGGACATTCTGAAACTTGAACACATTATGGTACTTAAAACTGTGAACAAGTTTCATAGAATTATAATCAAAACTACTCATGTTAGAGAGCAGACGTCGTTTCAACCAATGATTTTTTTTATAAACTAAGGGCAATAAATCCTTAAAGCACGGTGCCATGTAGACCATTATCAAACTTGAAGAAGGCATCACGGTACTAAACAATGTGACAAAGTTTCATAAAATTCTGATCAAAACTATTCGACTTAGAGAGCGGACATCATTAAAAACGGTGAATTTTCATAAACAAAAGCACATAACTGCTTAAAGCATGGTGCGATATGGACCATTATCAAACTTGAAGAAAACATCACGGTACTTAACAATGTGACCAAGTTTCATAAAATTCTGATCAAAACTATTCGACTTAGAGAGCAGACATCGTTTAAAATGGTGAATTTTCATAAACAAAGGGCCATAACTACAGAAAGCATCGTGCAATATGGACCAATATCGAACTTGAAGAAGATATTATGGTACTAAACAATGTGACAAAGTTTCATAAAATTCTAATCAAAACTATTCGACTTAGAGAATGGACATAGTCTAAAACGGTGAATTTTCATTAACAAAGGCCCATAGCTGCTGAAAGCTGGTGCGATATGGACCTTTATCAAACTTGAAAAAGACATCACGGTACTTAACAATGTGACAAAGGTTCATAAAATTCTGATCAAAATTATTCGACTTATTCGAGAGCGGACATCGTTTAAAATGGTGAATTTTCATAAACAAAGGGCCATAACTACAGAAAGCATGGTGCGATATGGACCATTATCGAACTTGAAGAAGACATCAGGGTACTAAACAATGTGACCATGTTTCATAAAATTCTGATAAAAATATTAGAGTTAGAGAACGGACATCGTTTAAAACAGTGAATTTTCATAAACAAAGGGCCATAACTGCTGAAAGCCTGGTGCGATATGGACCATTATCGAACTTGAAGAAGACATTATGGTACTATCTGTGCATATACAAAAGCCATAGTAGGAAAATGGTCTAAGTTATCATAGTTGTCATTTTGTCCACTTTATTTTGGAACCAAACTCCTTCATGCATATGTTCAAGGTGTCTGCATTGTAAAGGTAAAGTAATAAATTGCTCCATCAAAAGCTGTGGTAGCAGTTGATCGGCCCAGAAGGCACTATCTATGCATATACAAAAGCCATAGTATGGAAAATTGTCTAAGTTCTCATAGCTGTCATCTTGGTAAAAATTATTATTTTTTAACCAAACTTCTTCATGCATATGTTCAATGTGTCTACATTGTATAGGCAAAGTATCAAGTTACTCCATTAAAAGCTGTGGAAGGACTTGATCGGCCCACGTATGGACTATAATAGCATAAGCATAAATCCCTATATAAAAAGGCATTTAGAAATACAAAGGGAAATAACTCTGATAGAATTGGCCCCTAGCCTTTACTTTTTTTTGTTTAAAGTATTTGTCTTGTATATATAAATATGTTTGCAAAGTTTGATGAAATTGCAGCAATAGCTTCAAGATATTATGGAAACAAAACGTTACGGATGGACGGACGGACGCACACGGACAACGCGAAAACAGTATTACCCCCCACAAAGTTTGCGGGGGTATACTTAGGTAAATTACTGCTTCACTAAACAGTCAAGGATGACACGGAATTCCGTGGCCAGCTTTTGTCACGGCTTTCCACGACACAAAGCTTTCAGGAAGGTGGCGGTTTTCCGTGACTAAACAAATTGCTAAATACATATTCACAGTCGTATACGTGATATCGTGTAGACTTTTTGGCTGCAGTATAGATTTTTAATGATGGCGGACGTGAGAGACAGCAAATCGTGAGTACACTTTCATTTGCAAACTTTAGCCTGTTCATTTATACCCAGCGGCCAGTCATAGGCGCTAACATGCTTCGAAAAAAATGGATTTTATGATTTTCCTATTCTCTTTGCACAGTTTGATATGTTCAATGTGTCTACATTGTATAGACAAAGTGCATAACCCTATCCAATCTTTAGATAAACTTTTATTAAGAGTGGTATTGACTGTTGAAGGTGTTAAGAAGTTGATATTAGCAAAACTAACGTCTTTGCTTCTACCATCAATAGTCAGGTACAATTGTCAGTGTACACATTAAGTTAGATGCAAAAGCTAGATACCATGACCACTCACTGCTGTGTTCAGGCCACTGCCATATGGGAGAGAAAACAACATTTCCTTGCAAGCGATCAGGTTATTTTTGTTATCAAAGTCATGGAATGTCTTTGATATATTTCCTTGCCTAGCAGTACTCGAAAATCTGGCACGAATCAGTTAGGCTCTGTGAATCTTTGTACACGATCATTTTTGAAAAGCTGAACTTGTTGTACGGGCAATCCTTTCCTTGCTGTACAGGGGCCCTTAAAGCGCCAATCACAATCAATTGTTTGCTAAATTGTTTTAGAAACAACCAGTGTAGACCCAGAGGAGACTGATCCTACAGAAGATTCCTACAGGAGCAGTCTGATCTGGGTCCACACTGTTTGTTTCTATGCTTGGAATTTAAAATTACACATTGCTAATTTACGGTGACAAAATTGGCACATGTGGAACGTGAACGTGCAATAGAAATGTTAACATGGATTCTCTGTAAGAATCAAAAAATGTTGGCCACGCTATGTCTGGGATTTTCATTATTTTTTGTGTATATGTTGGGTGTGACCCAAAACCTACATAACTGGTGCCAAACTTTTCGATTTATTGTTCGTTGCCATGGAAACGGAAATTATTTGATCCTGTAAAAATGCAGCAGAAATTGGCAGGAAAAATTCCGGACCCTGCCCAATTGCGCTGTTGTTTTCTTATCATTATATAATTCTTTACAAAAATTTTTTACGTGAGATTGGGGCTACTAAATTGGAACGACAGAATGATACAAGAATAAAACCATTATCTTCTACAGATTCCTCATACGAGGGGCCCAAATATGGGGAAATTTGGCAAAATGCCAAATATGTGAAAATCGCAAAATT
The DNA here is from genome assembly GCA_964019695.1 of Loripinus fragilis. Classification (NCBI taxonomy): domain Eukaryota; kingdom Metazoa; phylum Mollusca; class Bivalvia; order Lucinida; family Lucinidae; genus Loripinus; species Loripinus fragilis. The sequence continues at coordinate 87,116,108 of OZ026517.1, forward strand.
ACACATATTTAGCTATTATTATGAGTACTTTTGCAACGGCCCTCAAGAAAACCACTCACATGTACATACAGAGCGACATCTGAACTATTGAACTTAGAAAAAAACTGGTTGGAGAAATTGATGAATGAAGGTCAAGGTCAAGGTCATAAATTGTCTAATTTCAAAATGCAGAAAAAAGGGATTTTTCACTAATTTAAGCCCTTTTTTTATGAAGGGTACCTGAAGATGGTAAGAAAAAAACTTATATGGTAATGAAGAAAAAAGTATCTTTTATTGACACCAAAACCTAAACAGATGATGAATATAAATGTGAAGGTCAATGTCAAGGTCACAAATGGTACATTTTCAAAAATGGCAAAAAAACAGTAATTTAGTCAAATTTTGGAGCAAAATTTTGTAATGTTTCCAGAATATATTTATAAATCCTTTGGTATATTCACAAAGAAAATAATAGCAACTATTTAAAATTATATCGAACTGGTTGGAGAAATAGATGTATGAAGGTCAAGGTCAAGGTCATAAATTGCCTATTTCAAAATGAAGAAAAAAGTGATTTTCATTAGTTTAAATCGTTTTTTATGAAGGGTAGCTGAAGATGGTAAGAAAAAAAACTAATATGGTAATGAAGAAAAAAGTACCTTTTATTGACACCAAAACCTAAACAGATGTTGAATATAAATGTGAAGTTCAATGTGAAGGTCACAAATGGTACATTTTCAAAAAAGGCAAAAAAAACAGTAATTTAGTCATGTTTGGAAACAAAAATTTGTAATGTTTTCAGAATATATTTATAAATCCTTTGGTATATTCACAAAGATAATAATAGCAACTATCTAAAATGATATCAAACCAGTTGGAGAAATTGATGTTTGAAGGTCAAGGTCAAGGTCATAAATAGTCTTATTTCGAAAATGAAGAAAAAAAGGGATTTTTCACTAGTTTAAACCCTTTTTTATGAAGGGTAGCTGAAGATGGTAAGAAAAAAGCTATTATGGTAATGAAGAAAAAAAATATCTTTTATTGACACCAAAACCTAAACAGATGATGAATATAAATGTGAAGGTCATTGTCAAGGTCACAAATGGTACATTTTCAAAAAGGCGAAAAAACAGTAATTAAGTCATATTTTGGAACAAAATTATGTAATGTTTCCAGAATATATTTATAAATCCTTTGGTATATTCACAAAGATAATAATAGCAACCATCTAAAATTATATCAAACCGGTTGGAGAAATTGATGTATGAAGGTCAAGGTCATAAATTGTCTTATTTCAAAATGAAGAAAAAAGGGATTTTTCACTGGTTTAAACCCTTTGTAATGAAGGGTAGCTGAAGATTAAGAAAAAAACTAATATGGTAATGAAGAAAAAGGTATCTTTTATAGACACCAAACCCTAAACAGATGATGAATATAAATGTGAAGGTCAATGTCAAGGTCACAAATGGTACATTTTCAAAAGGCGAAAAAACAGTAATTTAGTCATATTTTGGAGCAAAATTTTGTTATGTTTCCAGAATATATTTATAAACCCTTTGATATATTCACAAAGATAATAATAGTAACTATTGAAAATTATATCAAACCGGTTGGAGAAATTGATGTATGAAGGTCAAGGTCAAGGTTATAAAATATCTACTTTGAAAATGAAAATAGGGATTTTCACTAAAATAAACCCTTTTGTGAAGTGTAGCTGAAGATAGTAATGAAAAAACTTAAATGGTTATAAAGAAAAGGGTATATTTTATGGATATCAAAACCTTAACAGATGAATAATAAAATTGTGAAGTAAGTAAGTAAGTAAGTAAGTAAAGGCTTTATTTAACGAGGGTGACTACATTTAGTGTATACAAATAATGACAAATGTAATAACTAATCTTCCATGAGGCCCTCAAATTATATATATTATATACATAATTATAAAATACAAGCAGATCACAAACTATATATAAATCAAAATGTAAATACTTTATGTGTTAAGGTCAATGTCAAGGTCACAAATGGTACATTTTCAAAAAAGTTGAAAAACAGCAATTTCGCCATATTTTGAAACACAATTTTGTAATGTTTCCAGAATATATTTATAAACCCTTTGATATATTCACAAAGATAATAATAGTAACAATTAAAAATTATATCAAATCTGTTGGAGAAATAGATGTATGAAGGTCAAGGTCAAGGTCATAAAATATCTACTTTGAAAATGAAAAAAAAAGCGATTATTCACTAATTTAAGCCTTTTTGTGAAGTGTCGCTGAAGATAGTAATAAAAAAACTTATATGGTTATAAAGAAAAGGGTATATTTTATCGATATCAAAACCTAAACAGATGATGAATATAAATGTGACGGTCAATGTCAAGGTCACATATGGTACATTTTCAAAAAAGGTGAAAAACAGTAATTTAGTCATATTTGGAAACAAGATTTTTAATTTTTCCAGAATATATTTATAAACCCTTTGATATATTCACAAAGATAATAATAGTAGCTATTGAAAATTATATCAAAAAGGTTGGAGAAGTTGATGTATGAAGGTCAAGGTCTTAAAACATCTACTTTAAAAATGAAGAAGAAAGGGATTTTTCACTAATTTAAACCCTTTTTGTGAAGTGTAGCTGAAGATAGTAATAAAAAACTTAAATGGTTATAAAGAAAAAGGTATATTTTATCGATATAAAAACCTAAACAGATGAAGAATATGAATATGAAGGTCAGTGTCAAGGTCACACATTGAACAATTTCATAAAAGGCAAAAAACAGTAATTAAGTCATACTTCGTAACAATTTTTTGTAATGTGTCCAGAATATATTTATTAATCCTTTGATATAGTAATACAAATAATAACAGCATCTATTTAAATTGTATCAAACTGGTGGAAAGATATAAATATGAAGTATAAGGTCAAGGTCACAAATTCTTCTATATCCAAATGTTGAATTATGGCGATTTTCATCTATTTATTAAAAGTTTTTGGTTTGGTTTAAAACCATTTCTGAAAGAAAGCCACAGCTACTATATGTAGATCAAAACATCAAGAAACATAAGCCAAAGTTAAAAAGATAAACATATTTAAATGTGAAGGTCAAGTTCAAGGTCACAGAACATAAAAAATCAACTTGAAAAAACGGATGTTGCTCATTTTGTTACTCCGATTGCCCGGGTTGTTTGTGGGTAAAAACCCTATAAAATCTACTTGTACAGTCATAAAGGACACCATCATATATGTAAGCAATAGCAAAACAATAAGCATATGAAATAAGAATGGATGGTCAAGGTCAAAGATAGCAATTTTTCAACGGTAAGATAATGTGGGTTTAAGCTTATTGGTATGTAAGCCCTTTGAAAAAAAACCTGTATGGTATTGTGGTGACAGTGCAATTCCTAACAGCCTCGCTGTTGGGTTAACTCTTTAGCGACATGGTTAGAGTGGTCGACTGTCACGCAGGAGTTCTGGGTTCGAATCCTGGCGGACCCAAATATGTTTCTCTTTGGAATTGCTTTAGTATCAAGGCTACTGGGAGAGTGGTCAGTATAACTTTTCATATTTGGGGATACATTAATTCGGAAATAAATAAATAAAATGACATTTAAATATGAAGGTCAATGTCATGATCATCCTAATGATAATTTTCTGGAAATCATGAGTTAGGGTGTGATTAGCGAATTATTGCCCTAAAATTTAACGATTGGCGAATTATGACCCTAAAATTTAATGCTTAGCGGTTTTTGGGCCTAAAATTTACTGATTAGCGATTTTTGGGCCATTTTTTTTTACTGATTACCGACTTTAGAGCCTACATTTTACTGATTATCGGATATACCTTCGAAAATCACATTTTACAGCTCTGTTCCAGCGTCACAGTAAACTAAACTTCCGACCGTATATCTGAGGATATACCTCCCCAATGAAAATTTTGGATACAATTATCCCCTAAATATATCACTGTCTGTGGGCCAGTCATGAGTTGATAGATCATTTGCGCTTTGTGCTCGTGATATATTCACTTTAACTACTGACCTCTAGCCATCGATATATTAAGCAACAAATCACTGTGAGCGCAAATATATTTCTTAATTCTAAAACTTATCACCTATGTAGCCAATGGTTGAATTCAGTGAATAATTGGTTGATAAACGAGTGCACAAACTGGGTACAGACTGGCCTGACGTCATTGGATAGCCATTTTGATTCTCATGACGTCATCTATCATGTAAGGCCTTGAAACGGTGACAGAAAATCGTGAAACGTCATTTTTACAATTATAGGACTTCAATAATGGACGTAGATAAAGATTAAAAAATATTCATTTTTCGCGTCGCACGATGAAAATAACTGTATATTCATTCCAAACAGCAAAATACGCATTTCTGTCCAAATAAGTTATGGGAAATTCTTAAACTTTGTTTGAGATGGTGAAATCATTATAGACTCTGAAGGATTCAATTTTTTTTAAATTTTGTATGTGAGAATCAAAAAAGATCCATGCTCACAGTGATTCGTTCCTTAATACATAGGACCAGTTAAGCAAATATTTTCAGCGTAATATTGTGATTATCTATCAGTTTAAACATGTGTTTTGGGTGCTCAAAAGAACCGTCTCAGTGACAGGTTTTTTTGAGTACCCACAACAAATGTTTTGATTGAGAAATAAGAAAAATAATTTTCCGTTGCGCATCCTTAACTGGGGGCCTGTTAATATATCGCAGTCTTTAGTGGATAAATCACTCGCGCTTAATGCTCGTGATTTATTCACTTTAACGATTGACCTCCAGTCTGTGATATATTAAGCAACAAATCACTACAAGCACTATCTAAACTAAACATAAAGTGTGCGTATTCATTTTCTTAATTTTATCTCAAGAAAAAGTTTGGAAATAAAATTGTCAGGATTTACTGAAATTTGTACTTTCTTTTCTCCTGCTGGTTGCCAGACACATAATCCAATGATTCATTGAAATAAACAAACTTTGAAGGTGATAAAATTGCATTTAGTATGTCTTATGAATGATAAATAGATTCTTTCAAAGGCTCGTTTAATAGATTTCAAATGAAATGATCACTCATGTAAGATTCTCTTTATAAAACATAATCCAGTGGGTGTGGAAATAGCAAACTTTTACTTGATTCAAAGAATAGATACCGTAGATCACTTCTTATGTGCTATATCATAACTAGAGGACCTGAAGGTCCTGAGGCGCTCACCTGATCACCTAAATAATGTTAAAATAGTTCAAGGTCAACTACGGCTTATAATGGAACAAATTTTGTTTTACCATATATGGTGGTTGCAGCCATTTTGGTCAAGTGACCTAAACAACCCAATGAATAATCCATCAAACAGCCCAGTGATTTCTGAGAAAAAGATGTTTAGATAGGTTTGTGGCCAAATGAGTGGCCTTGGATAAAAGGTCACAGGTCAGCTTGACATTAGGTACTTAATATAAAACCAATGTCTCATTAGGTTTAACTATTATGAATTGGGCTTAAACAGTTATAGAAAAATGAACATTTTAAGATTTTCCCCATATAAATGCATTAGGAATCAAACTTGACCTTGCCATAAAGTAGGTCAAGGTCAACCTAGATTCATCATTTGAGCGAACCTGGTAGGGCCCACATCCCCAATGCAACATACCAAGTCCCAAAGCCAATGGCCTTTAGGTTCCAGAGAAGAAGATATTTAAAGTTTTTACCCTATATGGGCGTGGTGGCCATCTCAGCCATGTGACCATAGCAATTTGTATAAATTTTGGCTAATTAATCATAAGGAGTTGTCATATGAAATTTGATTTCAATTGGCTGAGTGGTTTGTGAGAAAACTATGTTTTAATATGTTGATGGGACTCCAATTTAAGCGACCTTGGCTGAAAGGTCAAATGTCAACCTTGACCTTTGAAACACTAGATTGAACATATCTAGTGAGAATAATTACTTTGGCTTCAACAGTATTAAAAAATCAACTTTAAAAAAAAAATCCCATTCAAATGCATTAGGAAGCAAATTTGACCATGATGTTAAGTAGGTCAAGGTCATCTTGGGATCATCATTTGAACAAAATTGGTAGGCCCCACATCCCCAATGCTACATACCAAGTCTCAAGGTCACTGGCCTTCTGGTTCTGGAGAAGAAGATTGTTAAAAGGTTTTTACCATATATGGGCATGGCGGTCATCTTTGTCATGTGACCAAAATATTTTGTATAAATTTTGGCTTACTTATCATAAGGAATCTTCACATGAAATTTGAGTTCAATTGGGCCAATGGTTTGTGAGAAAACTATGTTTTAATATATTGATGGGACCACAATATGAGCGACCTTGGCTGAAGGGCAAAGGTCAACCTTGACCTTTCATACTCATTTATAGCCATTGTCTCATTAGTTTCAACATATCAAGTAGGAATAATGACTTTGGCTTTAACAGTATTCAAAAAATCAACTTTTCAAAAAATTTCCCATTTAAATGCATTAGGAAGCAAATTTGACCTTGACGTTAAGTAGGTCAAGGTCAACTTAGGATCATCATTTGAACAAACTTGGTAGGCCCCACATCCACAATGCTACATACCAAGTCCCGAGGTCATCGGCCTTCTGGTTCTGGAGTAGAAGATTTTTAAAGGGTTTTTACCATATATGGGCGTGGCGGCCATCTTGGTCAGGTGACCAGGACCATTTGAACAAACTTTCGTTCCCGCGTCCCTAGGAGTCTCCATATGAAATTTGAGTTCAATTGGCCCAGTGGTTTCAGAGGAGAAGATGTTTGAAAATGTTGAAGGACGGACGGACGTACGTACGGACGCCGGAGTGACTGGTATACTATTAGCTCACCAATGAGCCTTCGGCTCAGGTGAGCTAAAAACACTCCTTTGAAAAGAGTATATAATTAGATATAGACTCTATTGAAAACATTGAAGAAGCTGAATTGTTCTGTATAGCCTGAAGAATACTCGAGATATCAGCAGTTAAAGCACCAATAAGCAGACAAGGCTCAGATGACCCTGCGCATATGTAAAGTTTCCCTAGGGCATATACTGCAAATAATGGATGTAGAATATATGAAGACTAATCCCAAAGTAACAGCTTTTATATACCCATTTAAATATGGTATCAAAACATGTGAAAATTGCAGTCTTTCCACATTTTGAATTTGGAATACATTTGGTATCCTTGACATTGACCTACATATTCAAATCGATTCATCAATTTTGTTTATTGCTTTTAGTTACTGATGTATTGTTCCTAATGGATAATTTAGTTGCTTTCTTGCGTTCTTTCATTTTACAATCTAAATATTGTTTCAAAACATGTGAAAACCCCAGTTTATTACACATATTTTGAATTCTAACATTGGATGACCTTGACCTTTACATGCAAATTAATTCTTTTTTTAGTACTGCTTTTGTTAACTGATGTATTGTTCTTAATGGAAGGACTGGTATAATATCTTTGTTACCTAATTTCATGTACCCATCTTAATATTGTTCCAAAACATGCGAAAATCGAATATTTCAAAATTGTAATTCAGACATACTATATTTGATGACCTTGACATTGACCTTCACATTCAAATATTTTCATCCATTTGGTTATGTTTTTTTTAACTAATGTGTTGTTCTAAATGCATATACTAGCTTTTTTCTTACTTTCCTTCATTTACCCATCTAAATAATGTTCTAAAACTTGCAGGAAATTAAGTTTTTCAACATTTAAAATTTCTACATTAAATGACCTTGACCTTGACCTTCAAATGTAAATATAATCATCCATTATAGTATTGCTTTTGTTAACTGATGTGTTGTTCTTAATGTAGACACTAGTGGCTTTCTTTTTGTTTTCATATTCCCATCAGAATGATTTTAATATTCTAAAATATGTGAAAATCACAGTTTTTCTTCATTTTGAATTTCTACATTAAATGACCTTGACTTTGACCTTTACATTAAAATATTTTAATCCATGTGATAATTGCTTTTAATAACTAATGTGTTGTTCTTAATGCATAGACTAGTTGCTTTCTTTCTTTCTTTTATTTACCCATCTTAATATTGTGCCAAAAAATGAGAAAAACCAAGTTTTCCCGTATTTTGAAATTTTTATGACCTTGACCTTGACCTTAGATAAAGAATTTCTCCATCCAGTTTTTTATTGTTTCCATTAGAAGACATATTACTAGTTATATTCATATCAGTGGTTTTCTTGTACCCCGTTGCTAAGGTTATCAAAAACTGCTTCGAAATATGTCAAATTCCCATTTTTTCCACATTTTGGAAATTGTCAAAATCCGCATATTTTAACAGTCACGTGCTATTCATGTGTGTAACATACCTTATGTTTTCTTATTCTCTCATATAGAGCAAAGTCGGTACAGTATACAAGTATGTTAGTTTCAGAAATTTGATGAACATATTTTGAAGGAATGGTCAGCCAAGTATGCCTATTTTTCACTTTTTTCTTTGCATTTTCTACAAAGCTCAGCTTGACATAAATAACCCTGGTTACCATGGTAACCAGATGTCATTCTGAAATTTTAAGGCTTGTTTTGCTGTTTGTGGGTCATACCTGCTTCACACACAAAAAATGAGAAAAATCCCAGACGTAGCGTGCCGGACCCCTATGGGAATTTTTTGATTCTTACAGAGAATCCATTTTAAAAGCTAACGTGACGCCATTGGTGGTAGCCAAACGATTTTGGTGCCATGTTAGGACGGTTGGACGTCTTAAGAATCGTTTCTAGCAAATTGGGACAACGTCACACCGTCCGCGTCTAGGGGGTCGACGCGACGTCAAGCTCGAGACGTCCGGACGTCTAATTTGTGCAATTAATTTCATCTGGAGTCAGTCACAGCTAGGACATCTAGAGGAACTCATAATCCAAAAAATCAGGGCTCAAACTGTGAGAAATCGTTTCAAGAGACTTGTTTAAGGCCCCCACCTACCAACGTTTGACGGAACTTTACTTTGGTGCAGTATTTACGTCAAATTAAGGAACCCGCGGTAGTACCAACGTCTTAATGAATTGAGAAACTGGCAAATATCATTCTCTAGCACCAATTTTTCTAATTACTGCATGCTTTTTTAATGAAATACATAACTGATACAGTTAGCACTTTTCACACATAGCGGCGTTTCTTTTTTTGCCTAGTATATTACACAAAACACTCCTTTCTATGTCATCTCCTGTCTATTAAGCATAATTTAAATTCACTGAAATCGTTCAGAATGTACTGGAGATACTTGTTGTATTTATTACATAACCTAGACAAGTACTGAGCGTATGCCTGTGAAAGGTTAAAGGTCGTTTAAGTGCAACTTTCATAAATAAAAATATGATATGTTAGTTGCAGCATTCTTTTGTCAGTATCATACACACACTGGTAAATGTATACGTCGATTTGCCGGTATTTACGTATATAGCCGGTACTTCATAGACCGGAAGTGGTAGATATTGGTGTTAATACTATATAGAAAAACATGCCATATGCCTAAAGGTCTATAGAATTAGATTATTTTTAAGTATTCGGCATTCAGATGGCGATTTATGTAAGCATTTAGGAATAGATTCTGGATGATCGGTACTCGAATCTATTCCTAAATGCTTACATAGATCGCCATGTACATACCGAATACTTAAAAATTGAAGTCTATAGTCCTTTAGGCATATGGCATGTTTTTCTATATAGTATTAACACCAATATCTACCACTTCCGGTCTATGAAGTACCAGCAATATGCCTAAATACCACCAAATCGACGTATACATTTACCAGTGTGATACACACCTTACAATATAAACGTATCAAAATGCATGTGAATGGTTTAGAAGCAATGCATAGTGACATTGATAGTGTCACTACATGACAGACCAGGTTTAAAGGTCACCTAAGTGCACGATTTGGGTCAAATACATGGAAAATAGCTTATTTTTAGCGATCAGCATACCTAACATCCATTAAACATCAGGATAAATAAGTAAGACGTATGAGCGCAGCAAACAGAATACTAGTAACTAAAGTAGTAATGGAGGCCACTATGGCACCCGCGATTTTTAAGCCTGAAAAGAACTTAATTTTTTTTCAGGATAAAATCGCGGGTGCCATAGATGACCGCCCTGTAAGCTTGAGTGACTAGCTGTGAATATCTAAGATTCTTTTTGGTTATTCTGACTTGGTCTATGATTGTGATAGTTTACTGGGCTACTGCGAATAACTTAGTTTATTTGAAGGGTATGAGTCTGGCTGATCTGTGATTGTCATGAGTTTTGGGCTGTTGAGAATAACTTAGTTTTTTTTTTTGCGCAAAAGCGCTGGCTGATCTGTGATTGTGATAGCTTTTTGAGCTGTTGAGATTAACTTAGTTTATTTTGCGCAAAAGCGCTGGCTGATCTGTGATTGTGATAGCTTTTTGAGCTGTTGAGATTAACTTAGTTTATTTTGCGCAAAAGCGTTGGCTGATCTGTGATTGTGATAGTTTCCTGGGCTGTTGAGAATAACTTAGTTTATTTTGCACAAAAGCGCAGGCTGATCTGTGATTGTGATAGCTTTTTGAGCTGTTGAGATTAACTTAGATTATTTTGCGCAAAAGCGCTGGCTGATCTGTGATTGTGTTCCTGGGCTGTTGAGAACTAGTTGATTGTGACAAGTTTTTGGGCTATTGGGAATTACTTAGTTTATTAGCTCAAAAGCGCAGGCTAACCTGTAGTTGTGATAAACCTGGTTCATATTTTTATATAGTCTCTCGATTCTCTTCATGATATATAGTATTACTATTGATAGTTCCCACTCAACCAATAGTTACTTCCCTTTGAAAAAATGGTCAGCCATGTTGTAGGTCAAAAATCAATAGACCACATAGTGGAAAAATAGAAAATCTATTTTTTTTACTTAGCAAGACTATTTTTCCATGTTTAACCAAACATAGTTATTTTTTAATTCCATTTTTGCATAAATCAGTGCAACTGTCACGGCACAAAAATGCAGAGGTTTTTAGAAAAATAGACTTATCTATTTTTTGCCTATTTGTCTTATTGATTTTTGACCAACAAGATGGCTGACCTATATTCCAAAGGGAAGTAACTATCGGTTGAGTGGGAACTATCAATAGACGTGCCGCGGAGAGCGGGAGAGCCAGAGCGGGAGCAGAGAAATAATCGATGATGTAATGCATGGTTTATAAAAATCGATGACGTAATGTTTTACGTATATTTGATTCTGATGACGTCACAAAAACAAGTATTACGGTTTTAAAAAAACAAGTTTTAACTTTTTTAAAGAAAATAAATAATGTGGGAAATTGAGTTCTATGTTGTAAATTTATGCAATTTTTCTAGCTCAATCCAGACCTTAATCACTCTGTAGTGTAAATGCGAGTTCTAAAGTACTGCCGCATTAATAAGAAACGCGAAAATTCGACTTTAAGTGCATCTTTTCACGTTATTTTCTCTTGACCTTTTCGATAGGGGGGTAGAAAACGCTGCAGTATTTTTTGACGATATTTTCAACCTGATGTTTTTGCTGTGTTTTTCTGTAATTAGATGGAATCTTGGCATGTTTTTGGTTCTTTTCAACGGGGGAGTATTACTGTTGGCAGAATGGACATAAACTGACCCAGTTAATTAATAATATGCAACGGTTGACTAAACCATTCGCTCGTTTCAGGTCAGTGATCGCCGTGTAGGTTATATACTGAACAAAAGTGAAAACGCTACACATGAATTGTTTGCCATTTATATGCAAAATGATGCAATCCAGTAAAGCAAATGAAAGTGTATCTGAATGTTCAAAGACTGGGTTATGCATAGAGTAAAAAAGTTTACGGATGTTGTCACGAGGAAACACGTAAAAGTAAGAAAGATGGCTAAGATCAGGAATCGATACAATCAAGCACCACATCTGACCCTGGATGACAACTTCACAATGAGACATCACAAACGAAAGCCAAGAGATCAGCCCTTTCCCAGCAGGTGACCACAAGGTATCAATAAACAGACGCGCACGAAAGCATAACACAAAATAAGACAGAAAAATGTCATTTAAATGTAACATGGGTCCAATTTTTCAGGTTACAAATTTAAACAGAAATCTCACACAGTATAGGCTTTCAAAAATCCACTGCCAACCAGATCCGACTGAACGAAATTGTATTCTTAGACATGTGACAACCAAGAATGTGTTTTGATCGTTTAGAAAAGCAACCAAAGAAAGCGGGGTTTTCATCAAATTTTATCACTGAAATCTCCGTAGGAAAATCAATGTGTTGTTGCATCTTAAGGGGTGTTTAGACGGCATGATTTAGTCGTCCTGACTTAGTCGTACATTACAAATCAGCTCGTGCAAACACTGCTATTACAGAGTCATATATGATTTTAGAGTCAGGACGACATGTCATGGGGGATAGAACTGGTTCTATTTGCCATTACAAAATCATGGTGAATTAGCTTTGAGGTCACAGGGGTTAATAGCTTTCGGAGCAAGATAAAATAGATAACCCTAAACATGCCAGTATTTTGTCCTGAAAATGGTGTCTGCTGCATATATCCAAGTGCACTTCAGAGGAGATCTTATCATGGAAATAAATAATATAACCCTTGACCATACTGCCTACAGGGAACAGTCTGATCTGAGTCAAAATTGTTCACCATAAAGACTACCTAAGAACATAAGCAGACGAGATAGCAGATGACAAAAGTCGTGACTTGTGGGAATGAGTTTTTAACACATGTTCTTAGCTAAAGCAATGAAACGATGTAGAGCATGATGAGATGGCTCAAGGTGCCCAACCAGTTTTCTTCACTGTTGAAAGAAATCACACATGACATTGTAATGCCGTCTAAACAGAGAAATCATACATGACAAAATGTATGATTTTGTCAGGCTGACAAAATCATGCCGTCTAAACAGGCCTTTAGTCTGAGCACATTACTGGTCGAGAAATGGCAGGAACAATATGCTGATAGGTCTACCTGATTTGGCAAAAGAAAGAAAGTTATCGAAAATTGTGATAAATTGAAGAATACCAAATATTTGATATTGCCTATTTGTTTTTGTCCAAGGAAGACATTTTACATTTTTTTTTACATATTTGATAAATTCGAAATTTATTTCTGAGCTTGTTTCAAGTGATAATACAGTTTACTTGTGTATTAATGCAATACAAGTATGACGAATTCTGATAAGCATAACAATCTTTTTTGCGCATGCGCAATTGCAAAATTCAGTGAATAAAGCTTTAACCACAAAAAAAGGAACATAACTCAGACGAAACGCTTGCTGGGTGTCTTGAAAAATTATTAAGCTTTAAATAGTAAATACTTTTCGTCCAATACTTTCTCACAAAATATAAAAGAGCCACGACATGTGATTTCCAACAATGTGGCATTTTGACAAATGTAGACTCAAGCGAGCCTGTGCAGCCACCCTTCAAGGTTAGAAACCTCAGATGAAGTTCAGTCAGTAGCCTGAGAGCCATAGAATATTCAAGCGACCAGCAAAGACTCTGATCAGACTACGCGTATGCACAGGCTGATCTGAGACTTTGCTGGTCGTACATACCACATTGTTGGAAATCTTGTGTAGTGGCTCAAAATATTGTAGTGTAGCGTTTTCACTAATGTTCAGTATAGCATAAAGTGTATCGTACATATAAAGTACTGCTGCATAAGTTAGAATCGAGAATAATGACTTTAGGTGAACGTTTTCGATTTACATCACATTGAGCATTCAATAATCTTGAATCATTTCAGGCAGTATTTTGACAAAAGATATTGGCTCTTATTACGGCTAATTTTTGCTCTTATAATTCGGATAATAGAATTTTGGCATTTTATTCTACTTATTTGACATTTGACAGGGATAATCCTGGGATATGCCTAATTATTTCTGCTAAAATGGACTTTAGTGTCAGCTGGGCCTCATATATAAGCTATTCAAATATCATGTCAATTATGCTCTATTATAGATATTAAGGATTCTTGGGCCCATTAAATTTTGCAAAGGGTCAATTGAAATTTCAAAAGGCCCATTAAAATTATGTAATTTGCATGCATTTGAATAGAATATGGACCATTGGCCCATTTTAAGGACCCATCATCATTTTGGTCCAGGATTATCCCTGACTTGAGTGTTACCATTGAACAATGTATGTAAACAGCTCAAATTAACTTATTACAGAAAATGAATGGCTGACTATAAAATTACATATGTATTGGCCGTTATCAACTGTAAAAGTTGTTTTATAAAACTGTCCATAATAGCCACATCACGCTGTTATAGTAGAAAATGTCCTTACAAACATAGCAAACAGTATTTACCCGGATCAAACTGATCATATTGGATCTCTACGCCGATTGAATCGATACTATCAACTCAATGGCAGTGCTTAAAAATAAAACTGACATGTACAAAGCAATCACGATTTTAAATTGCGTGATGCATTTGACACTTACCTGTAGAAATTTAAGTACATATATATAGGCCGGCACATGGCTGTTGGCACATGGCTGTTACACCGTTTAAATTCTCCCCGCTTTTCAGAAAGCCTAAAAATGTCGAAATTCCCAAGAGATTAGGGGTCAGGGCAGTGGTAGTAGATTCTTCAAACAATTTTCTTCTGACACTGCAAGATATTCTAAATGCAGATTTGAGCTTAACGCTCGGAAAAATGCAAGTAATAAAATAATATTCCAGATTTTCGCGTTTCTTATTATTGCGGCAGGACTATAGTCAAGGCTACTAAGTTCTATGCGTCTTAAGAGTCTCTTGGTTAGTCAAGACCTCAACTTCTTGAGGCATCACTCTGTAGCGTTAACTACAAAAAGGACTATTTGCGCCGCACATCCATAAGTTATGTCATATATAGCTAGTTACCACCCCTAGTGTATAGCTAGCCGTCTCAAGCTTACTACTACTACTTATTTTTAAATGAAAGAACAACAAAGATTGGTGACCATTTCTATAACTTTATTGCCCCGCTAACTATAACTGATACAGAGGATTATGCTCTGTTCATTGTTCACAATAAATTCCCTTAACATATTTACAACAAATTAAACGTAGGATACTTCTTTAAAAGGTTTACTCTAGACGATATGATCAGAACCCAGACCTTCTCATGACAGTAGTCAATGAAACATTTGGGACAGATTTTCAACAACAGTACTATACACCAACACATTCTGTCTACATGACACAGCCACAGCCAGCACAGATGACGCAGACAACAAGATCACAAGCGATTGAAGTTTTAGTCAAAGAACCTTGTGAATTGAAGACCAGGGTGAAAAAGTTAGAAGAAGACTCAAGACAGCAGAAACCATCAGCTATTGAGATACCACCTATCCAGATTACAATCCGATTAAACATTCTAGACCCAGAACCACAACAGGTCTCAACTACAACTGTAGGACTTGGACATGGATCTAAGAAGATAACACTCAGCAAAAGGAAGCGCTAAATACCAGAAAACTTACATTTTACAACAGCTCTTTTCAGGGCTACCCAATTTTCTTGAAAGAACCCTAAACTATGTCGCTATGATTTTCTTATCACTTTCACATTTTTATCATGGTCAAATTCTACGTGTAAACCCAAAATTAATAAACCCTTATTAAACCATGCAATGTGGCGCAAACCCGATCAAAATCGAACGTGAAATAAGAAAGTTTCAATTTGCCACTAAATTTTCCCAACTCAGCCAGCGCTTTTGCGCAAAATAAACTAAGTTATTCTCAACAGCCCAAAACTCATTACAATCACAGATCAACTATAGGCGTACCGCGGAGAGCGGGAGAGCCAGAGCGGGAGCAGAGAAATAATCGATGATGTAATGCATGGTTTATAAAAATCGATGACGTAATGATTTACGTATATTTGATTCTGATGACGTCACAAAAACAAGTATTACGGTTTTAAAAAAACAAGTTTTAACTTTTTTAAAGAAAATATATCATGTGGCAAATTGAGTTCTATGTTGTAAATTTATGCAATTTTTCTAGCTCAATCCAGACCTTAATCACTCTGTAGTGTAAATGCGAGTTCTAAAGTACTGCCACATTAATAAGAAACGCGAAAATTCGACTTTAGCATCTTTTCACGTTATTTTCTTTTGACCTTTTCGATATGGGGGTAGAAAACGCTGCAGTATTTTTTGACGATATTTTCAACCTGATGTTTTTGCTGTGTTTTTCTGTAACTAGATGGAATCTTGGCATGTTTTTGGTTCTTTTCAACGGGGGAGTATTACTGTTGGCAGAATGGACATAAACTGACCCAGTTTATTAATAATATGCAACGGTTGACTAAACCATTCGCTCGTTTCAGGTCAGTGATCGCCGTGTAGGTTATATACTGAACAAAAGTGAAAACGCTACACATGAATTGTTTGCCATTTATATGCAAAATGATGCAATCCAGTAAAGCAAATGAAAGTGTATCTGAATGTTCAAAGACTGGGTTATGCATAGAGTAAAAAAGTTTACGGATGTTGTCACGAGGAAACACGTAAAAGTAAGAAAGAGGGCTAAGATCAGGAATCGATACAATCAAGCACCACATCTGACCCTGGATGACAACTTCACAATTAAACATCGCAATTAAACATAACAAACGAAAGCCAAGAGATCAGCCCTTTCCCAGCAGGTGACCACAAGGTATCAATAAACAGACGCGCACGAAAGCATAACACAAAATAAGACAGAAAAATGTCATTTAAATGTAACATGGGTCCAATTTTTCAGGTTACAAATTTAAACAGAAATCTCACACAGTATAGGCCTTCAAAAATCCACTGCCAACCAGATCCGACTGAACGAAATTGTATTCTTAGACATGTGACAACCAAGAATGTGTTTTGATCGTTTAGAAAAGCAACCAAAGAAAGCGGGGTTTTCATCAAATTTTATCACTGAAATCTCCATAGGAAAATCAATGTGTTGTTGCATCTTAAGGGGTGTTTAGACGGCATGATTTAGTCGTCCTGACTTAGTCGTACATTACAAATCAGCTCGTGCAAACACTGCTATTACAGAGTCATATATGATTTTAGAGTCAGGACGACATGTCATGGGGGATAGAACTGGTTCTATTTGCCATTACAAAATCATGGTGAATTAGCTTTGAGGTCACAGGGGTTAATAGCTTTCGGAGCAAGATAAAATAGATAACCCTAAACATGCCAGTATTTTGTCCTGAAAATGGTGTCTGCTGCATATATCCAAGTGCACTTCAGAGGAGATCTTTTCATGGAAATAAATAATATAACCCTTGACCATACTGCCTACAGGGAACAGTCTGATCTGAGTCAAAATTGTTCGCCATAAAGACTACCTAAGAACATAAGCAGATGAGATAGCAGATGACAAAAGTCGTGACTTGTGGGAATGAGTTTTTAACACATGTTCTTAGCTAAAGCAATGAAACGATGTAGAGCATGATGAGATGGCTCAAGGTGCCCAACCAGTTTTCTTCACTGTTGAAAGAAATCACACATGACATTGTAATGCCGTCTAAACAGAGAAATCATACATGACAAAATGTATGATTTTGTCAGGCTGACAAAATCATGCCGTCTAAACAGGCCTTTAGTCTGAGCACATTACTGGTCGAGAAATGGCAGGAACAATATGCTGATAGGTCTACCTGATTTGGCAAAAGAAAGAAAGTTATCGAAAATTGTGATAAATCGAAGAATACCAAATATTTGATATTGCCTATTTGTTTTTGTCCAAGGAAGACATTTTACATTTTTTTTACAAATTTGATAAATTCGAAATACATTTCTGAGCTTGTTTCAAGTGATAATACAGTTTACTTGATCTTTTTTTGCGCATGCACAATTGCAAAATTCAGTGAATAAAGCTTTAACCACAAAAAAGGAACATAACTCAGACTTCAAACGAGACAAATTGGTGGAGCTTAGACGAAACGCTTGCTGGGTGTCTTGAAAAATTATTAAGCTTTAAATAGTAAATACTTTTCGTCCAATACTTTCTCACAAAATATAAAAGAGCCACGACATGTGATTTCCAACAATGTGGCATTTTGACAAATGTAGACTCAAGCGAGCCTGTGCAGCCACCCTTTAAGGTTAGAAACCTCAGATGAAGTTCAGTCAGTAGCCTGAGAGCCATAGAATATTCAAGCGACCAGCAAAGACTCTGATCAGACTACGCGTATGCACAGGCTGATCTGAGACTTTGCTGGTCGTACATACCACATTGTTGGAAATCTTGTGTAGTGGCTCAAAATATTGTAGTGTAGCGTTTTCACTAATGTTCAGTATAGCATAAAGTGTATCGTACATATAAAGTACTGCTGCATAAGTTAGAATCGAGAATAATGACTTTAGGTGAACGTTTTCGATTTACATCACATTGAGCATTCAATAATCTTGAATCATTTCAGGCAGTATTTTGACAAAAGATATTGGCTCTTATTACGGCTAATTTTTGCTCTTATAATTCAGATGATAGAATTTTGGCATTTTATTCTTCTTATTTGACATTTGACAGGGATAATCCTGGGATATGCCTAATTATTTCTGCTAAAATGGACTTTAGTGTCAGCTGGGCCTCATATATAAGCTTTTCAAATATCATGTCAATTATGCTCTATTATAGATATTAAGGATTCTTGGGCCCATTAAATTTTGCAAAGGGTCAATTGAAATTTCAAAAGGCCCATTAAAATTATGTAATTTGCATGCATTTGAATAGAATATGGACCATTGGCCCATTTTAAGGACCCATCATCATTTTGGTCCAGGATTATCCCTGACTTGAGTGTTACCATTGAAACAATGTATGTAAACAGCTCAAATTAACTTATTACAGAAAATGAATGGCTGACTATAAAATTACATATGTATTGGCCGTTATCAACTGTAAAAGTTGTTTTATAAAACTGTCCATAATAGCCACATCACGCTGTTATAGTAGAAAATGTCCTTACAAACATAGCAAACAGTATTTACCCGGATCAAACTGATCATATTGGCCAGAATTACATTTTGAATAAATGAATCAATTCCCGGTTCCTCAGTGGGCAGTACCGAAGTGAATGCCTCATTTCTACCGATTTGTGATGAAGTAGATAATGACCCTAATGTGCGATCGGTACTGCCGACTATTGCTTGAAGTGAGGCATAGGTATCTTCAGTAGATGTACTGGGGATACCAATGCTTCTGCCGTTTAAAAATCTTTTAGGGAAAGTTTGACTTCTGGATATTGGCGAGGGTGCAACATCCTCAATTACGAATCTACCACGCCTTACATTACTGATATCTCTAAGTGACCGTGTGGCCAATGAATTGTCAAAAAAGTCTCTTTCGAAAATACGGTTCTAAAAATTATATTGTCTTATCCCAGTTATTGGTCCTCTGTTAGAAACCGGTGTACTGTAATTTGGTAGGAGCACTCGTTGATTAATTTGAGTAATATCTGGATCAGTCAAATCAAAAGTAAATTCATTTGGTAATTCATCTGGCAGTTCCATATAAGAGTCTATTGCATCTGGTATTTCAAAATCGTTAACATATGGTTCTGCAGCAACACCACCAATAACATCTTCCCCTACGTTGGTGCTCTGAAGTATATTTCCAATCTGTGCGTTAGATGCGGCCTCAACAGAGCCACCGTAATTTTCTGCAATACCCAGGAAGTCCTCCCCTGTACTAATGACAGTCGATGCATCGCCGGCTATGGCTGTAAACTCAGTTTCTGCGGTTGTGGCCCCTATAAGGGACGCTTCTAATTCAGTAGTGGCTGATTCCAGTAAAGTTAATTCTATTAATTCTTCAGCGCCAAGTAAAAATGCCATACCTGTAAAGAACTGGCTGTTGTCTTATCTGTTCCTTTATTAAGTTTTGAGCAGGAGAGGACTCCTCCGCAGGAAAGGCAACTTTTTTTGATTGTTTCGTAGATGTTGTTGCTTGTTTGGGTGCTGTAGCCCTCCTCTTACCGCGCATCTCTGAAAATATATATAAATCCGAGCTACTTGGCCGTTTCGCATTATATTTCATGCGATCTAATCTGAATCCGGAAAACATAGGGAATGCCGACAACACACATGTGATTAATATCCACCGCATATTCTATTTGCCAGTTTTATATCTCTTGGCATGATTGTAACTCTTTTAGCATGTATAGCACATAGATTAGCATCCTCAAAACATTGCACTAAGAAGTGCACAGCCGCTTCCTGCAACGCTTCAATTGCTACGCGTTGGAATCTATATTGTCGATAGATTTCATTGCTTGCAATTTCCCTACATAACCTTGAGAAATTTGCAAAGGGTAGTAATCTTTCAGTACTCTTCTGATATTTTCTGATTTGACGCAATGCAACTGTACCAGGTCTGTAGCGATGACTTTTTTTCACAGCCATTGTAGGTGGGGTTTTTTTACTACGTATAATATTTAACGGTGTAAATGGAAGTGGTCGTCTGTCTTTGCGAGCGGTAGTTTTAGTTCTGGCCATCTTCTTCTAGGATGCCCTGTAACAACACATATAAGTAGTCTAAATTGTTTTACTTGTGCTAAGTATGGTGCTTGGCAAACTATTGTTTATATTCAAAGACAGATTTTTTGTTTTTGTATCAACACCCCTTCTACTGCTTCTCCGCGGTCCGTCTATGGTGTCAAGGCCACCGGCGGTAAATTCAGCAGATGCGGTAGTTGTCAATGTCCCATCATTTGATAATTTATTTAATAAACTGACTTTATGCAGTGGTTTCCCAATGACCGAACCAAATAGTGCACAAAATACAAGTTTCGACATTTCCACTTCAACACCTAGGTACATAAAGGTTCCACAAGCAATCAAAGTAATAAATATGAAACAGCTAGTTATTATTAGTTTTAAAAGTTTCTGCGTTTCTTCAAAAGTTGCCATCGTCTGTCCTAATGTCCCATTGTCCGAATGTCCCATTGTCCGAATTCAGATCTGAAACGAGACAATGGAAGCCATAAATACATTTCATTTTGCAAAGAATCCGTCCCGAATATCGAGAAGATGTTTCCCTCATTTGGTATTATAATAAATAATACGATGTCGCCATTCTGGTCAGTTACAGTTAATTCTAAAACAGTTTTTATGTTGTAGGACATTCTAAAATATTATTACGTAGAAACATATACTTCACAATGTCGATACGATAGGCTACAACACCGGCGACTGGCATCCTCGTTCAACAGATTAGTGGCATGTAAATATTTAAAAAAAAACACGAGAAATACTGTAATAAATCCAAATAAAATATACCAATAAAACGATTAATATATAAGAAAACGTATTTACATACCACTGATCCGATGCCGGTTGATTTACTGTGTTAAATTTTCTGAAATATAATGCGAAACGACCAAGCTAGCCCGATAACAATGGCGTCTTATCTAGAATGAACGCTCTGGAGCTCCGGAACAGGTTCAAACTTGTTTCGATGACGTCATCGAATGATCACGTCATCCAATCGCGTGGTCGCCTGATCACCGGTTTCTCCGAAAATCTAAAAATAGATTTTCCGGGAAATTGGTAAAGCGCGCGAAATTATGACGTCATCAGAATGACTGGTTCCCGGTTCCGATATATGTTATATACTATTATTGATTTTTTTGCATTGGTTCCCTGTCTCCCTCTCCCACGCTACGCGGCACGTCTATAGTAATACTAGAATAGACGTGCCGGAGAAGAGAGAGAGTCCGATCATGGAGTTCAGAGCTAGTGTATTGTGTAGTGTATATCGGAAAATTCATTATGGAATTTATTAATTACATGGCGGACTGTTCAGACGACGAATCGTCGTCTGATGATAACAGTGTAGAATGTGATAATTGTGATAATTCGGGAAAAAGAAACTTTATTAATGATAGAAGTAGTAGTTCTGAGGAAGAGGATGGATATGTTCCGCCGAACCCATATGTAAGTTAATTTTTATTTCTTTTTTGCAGATGGACACGATGTTACCGGTAATAAGAAGGCGGCCTAAATCAGTAGTTAAGAGAAGGCGCTGTACCAAAGTAGTTATTAGTTCTAGTGAGGACGATGAGATGGATACGGCTTCCCCCCCCCTAACAGTGAGGGTATAAACACTTGTATTGATAGCAGTCAGGAGGATGACATGGACACGGTCCCCCCCCCCCCCCCCTAATAGTGAGGGTATTAACACTATTCCTAGCTGTGAGGAAGTATTATCATGTCGTGACACTGTTTCCCCCCCCCCCCCCTAACAGTGAGGGTATAAACACTTGTATTCATAGCATTGAGGAGGAAGAATTTATCATGTCGTGACACTGTTTCCCCCCCCCCCCTAACAGTGAGGGTATTAACACTATTCCTAGCAGTGAGGAGGAAGTATTATCATGTCGTGACACTGTTTCCCCTCCCCCCCCTAATAGTGAGGGTATTAACACTATTCCTAGCAGTGAGGAGGAAGTATTATCATGTCGTGACACTGTTTCCCCCCCCCTAACAGTGCTAGTAATTCTTCGGGAAGTGATTTTGTTATTAACAGAGCCCCCTTGAAAAGCATCCTTAAAAGGCGGCATTGCCGTAGTGTTGTAATTGAGCCGTCTGGTGTTTCGGTTGATGCGGACTCAGGCATCCCTCCGAATAAAAGAAAACGTATGATGACTGAATTTACTGTGGGGCGTGACGGCTCCCCAACAAAAAATCATCAAGGAAGAATTAATTAAGAATTTCCCGAGTATAGTGACATCCATAGTTATAACTGACTCACCTGAACCAAGCACATATTAAAAGATGATTTCAGAAAAATGCAAAGTCGTTATAAGAATTACCAACAAATTTATACTGATGGGTCAAAGGAAGACTCAAAGGTTGGTTGTGCTGTTATATCAGACAACCATAGTAATATGCAACGTATACCCGACGATTCATCAATTTTCACTGCTGAAGCCAAAGCAGTTGATCTAGCTTTAGATTTCATTAGCACTTGTGATGCAAACAATAAATTTATTATATTTTCTGACTCGCTCTCTGTATTGAAAGCAATGAACCATACCAGTTCAAAGAATCCACAGATTCAGAAACTTTTAGAAAAATGTCATGAGCTTTTAACTTATAAAGAAATTGTTCTCTGTTGGATTCCTAGTCATATAGGTATCCAAGGGAATGAGATGGTAGATAAGCAAGCAAAAACATCGCTTTCATTAGAACCAACTTCTTTTAAAATTCCATTTTCAAATTTTAAGCCCTCTATCAATAAATATATCTTGGAAGAATGGCAAACTTCATGGAATAACAGCATTGGTAATAAACTTCTTGACATCAAACCAACTATTGGTGAATATCAATCGGTTGTTCGAAACATTAGAAGAGAAGAAGTAGTATTAGCTCGACTCCGCTTAGGTCATACAAGAGTCACTCATTCATACTTACTACAAGGTGAAGAGCATCCTCAATGTGTTGGTTGCGACGCACCTTTCACTGTACGTCACTTCCTTTTGGAATGTGGCGATTTTGCACAAGTAAGAAATAATTGCTTCCATGTTAATAACATGAAAGAATTATTTCAAGATATACATATTGATAGTATTATGACATTTTTAAGACAAATAAATCTTTTTAACAAAATCTAATTGCTGTTTTTAAAATCATGTTTTGTTTTACATTTGTATCAGACCATAATAAAGATTATATTATGTTGTATTCTGTTCAGTTAAAGAACATGTACAGTTATCTGAATAGCTCTTTGAAACTGTCAGATATTGTACGTGGTCTCTCCTGTCAACAATCGTATTGCAACTTATTTTCATAAAACAAACTCATCATCACCATTCCTTTTATTTTATCTTATAAATTTTTAACTTTTTCCATCCTCATCATGTTTAGTTAATACCGTCTGACGCTAATGACCCACAAGGGTTGATGCGTCGTTAAGCACCAAACAAACAAACAAACAAACCTGAACCAAGCCCCGAGAAAGAGCCACCGATAATACCCACCATAGAATGTATCAATGATTTTGGAGAACGGGGCCCCCCGCAGGAGGTTAATTTCTGTGATCAGGTATTGAAATATGAATTTCAAAGTGATACAATTAAGAAAACCATTAGGGGTAGAGTCAGTTCACTTCCGAGCACACAAGAGCGTCTGGAAATGAACGAAAAAAAATAGAGAATGCCAAGTCCCCTGAGAGACGTGAATATTATGAACAAGTGAAATCCAATTTGGAGGCCAGGTCGAAGAAAGTGCATGCATTGAACTATGCCGAGGCAAAAGACAAAGCTGCACTTTCTAAGACCAACGGGCCCAAATCGATTATGCGGATAGGGAACGAGTTAAACAGGAGGAGATCATTAAATGGAAATACCAGGAACATTTAGTTAAGTACTTGGGCCGTTGGATCAGATGTTCTCTTCGGGACAGAGAATGTCAGGAACCAACGGCTCCTGTAACTTCAGAAACCTGTCATTGTCTATATTGTCTAGTTGAGGTTGACTTGCATATATGGGCAGAACATATTCAGTCACGGTGGCATGTTGTTAGCTTTCATAGCAACCGGTGGCTGAATAAGTTCTGCTGGTATAAAAATAAAGACATTGGGTACCACAGTTGGCAATACTGTGAGGAATGCCAGAATAGACTGTACGATTTGGCCGAAGAAACATACTTATACCATGAAGCGTCAACGTACAATGCAGACAATGACATTGAGGCTAAGAGGGCGATCCTCCTGTTTAATTCCCCCACAACGTATGTCTGCACAATTTGCGACATAACATGCTTCACAGTAGATTTTTACAAGAAACATCTTGGGGGATGAAAGCACCG
This sequence comes from Loripinus fragilis, assembly GCA_964019695.1. Taxonomy (NCBI): domain Eukaryota; kingdom Metazoa; phylum Mollusca; class Bivalvia; order Lucinida; family Lucinidae; genus Loripinus; species Loripinus fragilis. The sequence continues at coordinate 87,140,891 of OZ026517.1, forward strand.
GGAAAATGTTACCCGAATAAATAATGGTGGGTGTGAAAAAGAAAAAAATCCAACTCCACCTGCTGTTGAAAAAAAAAAACGCCCGGAAATGAAAAAAAAAAAAAAAAAACGCCCGGAAATGAAAAAAAAAAACGCCATTTTTTTCTCTAGACAGGGGGCTACTAGTACCCCTACCAGAGAAAAAAATAATGGACGAGCAAGAACTGTGACCCCAAAACAAAATCCATCTAAGGGGACTGCTGTGACAAAAAAAAATACAACAACATCTGTGAGCCAAAAGACAATAACTCCATTTCTTCCTCGACAGGGGACTGCTGAGAGTAGTTCATCTTCGATGGAAGAAAATGGAGTTACTACATGTTCATCATCCCCAATATTAGAAGATGAAAATAATGATACTACTTCAACATCAACCCCACCATTAGATAATGATAGTAGTTCCCCATCATCATCATCAGACGACCTAAATGATTGTGTATCAACTACCACACCTGGGGCAACACCATCATGGGTTCCTAGACAGGGTACTAACAGTACCCTTTCTAGAGAACCCAATGGTGGAACTTACTGTCAGATATGCGACATCACAGTAAAAGATAAAAGAAATTTGAATAGACACCTAAAATCCAAAAGACATAAAGACAATGAGATGAGGGCAACAGTAGCCGTCGATACTGATCATGATGATGGGGAGAATAATACTCCTGCATGCAACAGAGACCCAGCTGAGGACAACTCACAACAGCATGGGTTTGCTGTTGCATGCAAGAGTAACAGAGGTAGTAAGAACTTCTTTATAACTGTCCAAAGACCCGTGAAATACCGTATAGCCAAGTACTTAAGTCGCCGTTTATTTACCTGCGTGACTTGTTGCATGCGCTTCAGGTCCGCAGGTTTATTACGGCGACATAAGTCTGATAGTCTTATGCATCGGTTCCATGTCAAACAGAAACAAAAACTAAAGAAATATAAAATGAAGTGGCATGAGGTTGTTTCCAAATACATGTCCTTAAGAAATAAGAAACGTTTGCCGGTTACTAAAAGACTACAGCAGAAGGAAAAGAAAAGAGACCGTTTACGCAAACAGCAACGCGTTATGGAGATGGCGGTCATTTGTAATGAATTTACGAATGACCGCTTTCCCCATAGCCATTTCCACATGTACCTGAAAACGAAAAACTCGTATACTTTCAAAGCTATTAAGAAGTACTGTCATAAACAGTTAAAGACAAAAATCAGTGATATTCAGCGGCATATCAACTTCCGTGAGACTGTGAGATACATTACCAAGACGGACCCCAAAGCTTTGGTATATAATGTACCAACAAAATTCTGCAGCACGGTGTGGCGTGCGAACATGTATGCCCAAACGCATAAGTCGGTCATATGGAGCGATGATATTCCAAGTAGCATTGCTGCATGCGAACGACAGGTGTTCGCAAGCCACGTCGAAGAAGAACGGAAGGCCAATGAGGCAATTCTTGTATTGGAAAGGACCAATCAAGAATTGACTCATTGGCAGAAGAGGCTGTTGAGTATTATTGATCAATGCCCGACACAGGACAGGGCTGTCTTTTGGATCGTGGATGGCCCGGGTGGGTGCGGAAAGTCCTTCCTTTCCCAGAAGTTAATAGCAACCAAGGATGCATTACTTCTGGGAAACTTTGCGTATAAGGATAACGCTTTCCTTTATCAAGGTGAGCCCTGGGTAGTCTTTGATATACCCAGGGACACAGATCTAACCCAGGTAAATTTACAAATTATAGAAGATCTCAAAAACGGATACATCATCTCTCAAAAATATGAGGTAAAGCTAAAAATCTTTACTTCACCTACTGTTGTGGTATTCACAAACACATTCCCACCGAAGGAGAAATTATCTTTCGACCGGTGGAATGTGTTTGTGACATACTTCAACCAGGACCTGGGAGAAATAGATCTTTACCTTGACGATACGTATAATAACTAACAATGGGGTAATAGACAAGTAAAGAAAAACACGACACAGATATAAATTTTTCATCATCAAGATCATTTTGATATAACAACTTTTTTCGAACAAGCTTTTTTATAACCAACAACATGAAACATCATAATAAAACATCATTGAACCAATATTTGTGTTGTTTTGATATATCCCATATAACTGTACGCCATAACCGCAAAATGGGTTACTTGTCCTTAGAAATATAGGTATACGAAATGTTAAAAAAAAGACTATAGCGCATCTTGCCCCTATAGTCTGTGTTTTTAATATTAGCTATTCTGAACTAATGATGCCATAAGTGATTGGTGTAATTGGTTGAACTTGTCCAGGTAATAATACTTTGCTTAATGCATCTGAGATTGCTGGGTCCACAGGGGATGCATCTGTGACCACCACAGGGGATGCATCTGTGACCACCACAGGGGATGCACCTGTGCTGTCTGTTGGTTGTGATAAATCTTCGGTATCACCTGTTACAGATGGTAGATTATCTACATCATTTGTAAAAGATGATTCCAGATTATCATATGAAAGACCTCCGGCCTGCGCAACTTGAATGGCAGCTAAAGTTGCTTTGACTCTGACTATTTCAGATTCAATTGCTGTAAGTTTTAGATGAACATTAGGTGCATTCCCTATGGAGTCTTTCAACAGTGCAATTTCATCCAACCAAACCCTTAGAGAGTCTTTATTAAATCAATTTCAGCCCGTAACATGTCATTTCCGGACTCGATTTTCGCATAGATGTCCTCATGTAACTTTATAAGACTTGCAAATTGAGAATCAATTTTCTGGTATATATAGGTATCAGCTTCAGTCAGTTTATGAATTTCAGTTGACAGTTTTTCACTCAATTTATTGATATCTGTTGAGACATCCTGAAAATGGTCCTGGTGCAGAAACTTTAAGTGGTGTGACAATAAGCGTCGTCCAATCTCAGTTTTTGCTGCCTCTTCGATCCTACGACATATGTCTGGTACATCCATAGTACTACAGTCTGCAATTATAATATAATATTACTCAGACCTTAAAATACTGACGGAAGCCTCCCTATTACCTAACTCTGCCCAATCTTCTTCCATAGCTGGCCTAAGATCGACTTTGTCGTCGGCAGTATATACAAAGGGGCTCTTTCATGGTATGGGAAATTAACATGGGAGTCTGCCCACGCTTGGAATTTGATAATATTATGTTTATTAATTGTCTGGGGTATGACTTTTATATTTATGGTGCATTTGAGTTTTTATGCAATTCCATTGCTAATTTATGACGTCATGTATGATATCACTACAATACCTTAGGGCACCCAGTTATAATCATTTCTAAAGTAATTGACATATCATGTAACGGGCGCAGAAATGCTTTATTAAATAATTATATCATCGATAAGTTTGTTGATACTATAAATGGCTTTGTATGTATTAGAATAGCGGGTGGGCAATCAATTTTATGAGATGGTACCCCAATTTTCAACTGTATATTTTGTATTCAGTCAAATTTGGAAGTAAAATTTTTACACGTTGCGGTCTTTGTCAAGATACCATTTCAACATATAAACTTTCCATATATGGTAAGAATATGTAGACAAAATTTCATGAAATTCAAGGACCGGTAACATATTTTTTCAACTTGATGTAAACACATGGCCCTAATTCATCAAAATGTAAAAAATACAATAATTATGTTTCTGTGTAAAACATTCTTGAATACTTGCTTAGTTTGAATCACCATGCTAGTACGTTTATTGGTAGAAGTTGATATGTTCAGTGTTTTTCCCTATTACTGATTGGAACAAGAAAAAAACACAATATTCTTTCATATTAAGTGTCATTATTCTTATTTAATGAAGTGCTTACACAATGATATAACCCAAAACGATACAATATGGTGACACTGGACTTACCACATCTAGTTTCGAACGTTAAATCTACATCTAACCAATGTTACACTTAATATGTAACATTATTAAGAATTTTAATTCATACAGAAGAGAAACCTTATGACAAGTCAGTTCATACAGGAGAAGAACCTTATATCGATGGTTTTATAATTGTAAGCCTCATTAATAGACCTGGTTCACAAGAATAACCCCCTGTCTAACCTATTGGTTAAAATTAACCATTTTGGTCACAGAGAACTCTTTGCTTCAAAGGTATTGCTAAATTAATGCTTAAATCTTCTCTGTTTATTCTGTTTTGTAAAACTGATGCTGATTTCCATCAAATGGCAACATTTATTCTTTGGCTGGATGTATATTTCAGGCATACAGTTTCGTTTCTGGACCTCACTTATTCATGTAGAACACTGTTCCATGATACCTTTGATATGACTCTGTTACACTTAATCCTGGTCACGGCACCAAAATGTGGTTACTCTAGTTCAGTTGGAATGTATAGAAATATTTGGTCTTCTTGTTTTCACAAGTTTATTGATAGGATATTATGTTTCTTAAACAATATCATGCAGGACTTGAGGAAGTGATACACATTGTCTTGGCCCCTTAGTGCCATGACATGGGGCCATGACCTTTGGCATTTCCGGCCATTGAATCATTTGAAATTGTCTAAACATGTCTTTCTTTAAGAAAAGTGGAAGTAGATTTAAAAACAACCCCCTTCTGTTGAGTTATTGATTCATTTCAACTAAATAATTAATTTTGCTAAAACTGACCTATACCCATAAGAGGTAGGAAATGACAAAGTTACCGGTTTTGGATTTTCATGAAATTTGGCTCAGATCAGTAGGATATATATGGCATGTTTTTGTGATAATATGATATCTTGACAAAGACTAGAACATATCTATCTTTGGAATTTAATGTTGAATGTTTTGTAAATTTTTGAAAAAAAATATTGAAATTTTATAATCACTTCTTCAGAAAAAGTAAACCATGATATATCCAAATGTTTTTTTTGGTATTAATATAATGCCTATGGTATTTTGGATTTAATCTGGGTGATAAATCATAGAAATAAACAAAACTATAGATTTAGGACATGGAAATCTAGAGACAGGTGCCACCTTAAAGGTGGAGTACGTCAGGGTTGCTTCCTAAGCCTTATTCTTAACTATCTAATTCAATACATTCATTTTCATAGTTTGTATATAACGAGTCATTATTATGCAAAGTTTAAAGAAAATCCATGCGTGGGCACAGATGCAAGACCCCCTTTCCCGAAAGTACGGTAGACACTCATGTACCTTTGTTCGCCACGCTTTAAATCCAGTATTGTACCATCATAATCCATCACATCGTAGACTGGTTTTGCGGGAGTGGGTAGTACCTTGTTAATTAAATGCATATCAGTACCTCTCGCAGTCAATGGCCCATAACCTGAACCCATAAAGTAATCGCTACAGTTAAATGTCGCGGTTCCCAGCCACCGTGTAGGGGAGTCATAATTGTAAACTATATCATCCTCGGTACTACCTTGTTTCCCAGGTACTGTCCATGTCTGACCTTTGAAAGTATAGCCATTTGGTGCGTTATGTTTTGGAGTTAAGTTCATGAAGTACATGTTATAACACCACGTTGCCAATTTCGATAGCATATCTTGAGTAAATACGTCAATATCAGTATGGATTTGAGAATCGTCATCAAGTATTGCACCAAGTCCAGCATACCCCCCTTGTGTGGGATCGTAATGAAGGTCTGTCATTGAACGTACAATTTCTTCTGAATATGTTACGTTAGGACCTTGTTCCATAAGTCCATATGCGTGTGTCGGGTCTACACGTTCTCTCTGCACCATTATATTTGGTAACTGAAAGTTAACGGTTGTATGATCTGATTGAGCGTCCATGAAATGTAGGGCTGCCTTTTCACCACGGAATATCTCCTTAATAGCATTCAAAGCCTTACCATCAGGAGTTCTATTCATGAGGTGCGTATATGTTGGTGTCAATACCCACCAAACTCTGTAATATTGAGTTTTGTGGTTTTTCGGCGTACCATGATAGTAATTGAGACTGTGTAAACCCCAGAAATCATTAATAGCTGATCTGTTAGTAGGTCTGATAACCATTTTTCCGTTAAAGAGGATGCGAGCCGCTTTCCATGACTGACCTTCGTGAGGTTTATGATCCTTTGGTGATAACCCGCTAATTTCACCATACTGAGCCATAAGGGGACTGTCATGCAAGCGATAGAAATACAACATGAGCAATCTCAATGAGCTTTCACATTCGGTTATATTACGGAATGGAACAGTTGAAAATAACGCTTGTATTTTCTGACTTGCACCTTGAACTCCCTCAATGTCGTGGGAATCATTTTGCATGTATGCGAAATGTAACGCCATCTGACAAGTCCATGTCAGGAGCACCTCGTATGCTAGAACGCGTTGTTCCAACGATGGACTACTACCGAAGTTCACTATGTTTTTCTTCACATAAGTTTCTTGCCTACCAGGTACATATTCCCCACCCTCTGGTCTTTTGTCTGAGAAATGGTCATAGTCTGGAATCACAACTGCATTTTCTGGCAATTAATAGCTGAAGTACCTGATGAAATGTCCAATACTTTTGATGATTAGGTCATAAGTATCACCATTGAACACGCTACTGTACATGAAAATGAAGTAATCACCCCTTTCCTTAAACGCTTTAAGTTCCTGAGTGCCCATTGTGGCTTTCAGAGCATTTTCGGTGTTGACTGCGTCCCCTAGATATGTTAATGCGGACTTGGCGTATGAGAAATGAGACGACATTTGCCATAATTTTGACCGAATGAAAGGACCGAAACGTGAATTGTAAACGAAATGAAATTGGTCTTGTATGTCCATGGGTTCAGTTGTCCGTTCGAATCGTGCGTACATTTTTTCGGCTCTATTAGCGTTCATAAGTGTAGTTTTGACTTGGTAAGTAATGGAGTCGAAAACATCGCTAAATTTCATTGTATCTGACATTGTATTGAAAGGTACACCAGCTGAAGCAAACATGGTATCCTGTTGTTGGATACCGTGCATTGACAAGAATTCTGAGAATGTTGCGCCCCGGGGTTTCAAGAAAATACTGCTGTCGTGTACACCGTCCGCTATGTCATCAGGCATGTATGCCTGATCACTCTGCGATGGCGCCGAAGGTAGTGTTCCGGCCAATTCATGTTCATGAGCAACATTCCTTGAATCTTCAATGGCCGAATCATGTGCGAAACGGCTGAATATACTGTTTGTGCCATGACTAGGATGTCTGCCCGCTGTAGATGTGAATGTTGAAGTCGATTGATCAATGTCTAGTGGCTGTATGACTTGAACAGCCTCAAAGCGTGGATTAAAGTTCGGTCCAAAATATGTAATTTCTTTGTAAAGGTTGTCGCTTGCCGCAACGTCATTGTACTGGTCTATCCAGTTACCCTCCCATTCCGCCGACTGTATTTGTCGCTCAATTGCTACCCGATTAAAGATGAACTCAAATTTACGTAAGGAACCCAGAGCACTTTGATCGTGTGTTGAACTGAGAAATTTATGGGAGTTAATGACATTGAACTTATCTGCGAAATATAGGATTCCCTCGCCGTTATTGTCGGTGACATACTTTTTAATTCCCCGACTGTTACCCCTCAGAAAAACTGACGTGTTAGAGATATTGTCCTGACCATATGTTGGTTTATTTTTTACTTCCCACTCAGAATATACCCCTTTCTGTGGTACGTATGGCATGTAACCGGAATCATGCATAGGATCGAAGACCAAATTTTTGATGGACTTATGCATTAAGACAACCTGATCGTTGAAGCCGTCATTAGTGTCATCCTTCTGCCATTTCATTTTATGCTGTACCCTGGACAAGGCCATTTTACCAGAACCTATCATGAGAACCCTGGCGTCGAACTGTTTAACACACGGTTTGACCTCAGGGTACTCAATGAATCCAACCATTTGCCATACCACCAGATATTTGTTAAGGTCTACATATGCATTACCAACCAAATCAGTTTCTGGGCTTGGAAGGTTGATAGTAGTAATGTTATATAAACCGTCCTGACTTGACAGTTCTGCCGGAAAATACATAACGTTATTTGTAGGCAATTTCAGCACTTGTCTAGTTTGTGCATAATCTAGTTTGTCCACATCAAAATAGCTGAACACACCTGTATTTAAGTTCATAAAATAAGGTTCTTTGTATTTAGCTACAATTTTAGCATCAGCCTTTTTTAACAACTGTTTCATTTCAATAGCTTTATGAATCATTGCCAGTGTAGGAACAGCTTCCAAATTTTCTCCGTTCTCTATCAGCTGTTTAATTTTCATCAAAGCTGTAATTTGTTCCTGCTTTCCTGCTGTGGGAAGTTTCTTTAGGTAGGCAGAGGTGAGGTTATACAGGCTCAATTTGTCCTCTTTAATCTGTTCGTCCGTTTGCGGACCCAGAATTCTCTGAGTTGTTAAATTTCCATAGCGATCATATTCTGGCTGTTCACTCAAGTGTGTAAGTGCCATGGTTTACTTACTTTCAATTTATGCTGTACTGGGAGGAGAAGGTGAAGAACTAGCAAGGATGAATTGTGTCAGTAGCTGTTTAACCTTGAATGGCCTGTAAATAAATATATAAATATTGCCAGATGCAATATTATGCTACCATGGCATTTACAACATTATTTATTTAGATAAATTGCAGTTAATTGTATTTAGTGATGTTTGTTTTAAAAAGTAACTTGAAGTGTCATTGGAATTTTCCATGTTGAATATCACATCAGTGTAGTTTTGAGCATTATACAGTAAATTGTTTTCAAGCCTATTTGGTTTGCCTAGCTTATGACTATAAACGCCATTAATGATGTGTCTATCAGGGTCAGCAACAAGTCCAAATATATCATTACTACTATTAGTAGAGGAGCCAGGGTTCAAAAATGTCAAAAATAAGCATTAAGGTATGTCCCCTTTTTAGCAGAATTTTCACTTGTTTTATACTTTAGTACATAGTATAGGCAGTATGAAACCAGATGTTGCAATCAATTTAAGTCTTGCAAACATACCTGTAACAGTGTGTTTAATACGTTACCCCTCATTTTCTTAAAAACAAAAATATGTAATTAAGTCTATTAAGGTAGAAGTTGAAATGTTTAATTGAACAAAACATTTATGCAATCTGTAAGAACATGCTATTCTCTGAACATATTGATGTTTTTAAAAGTTTTTTGGGTCCATTTTAATGTCATTTACGTTACATTTTCAACTATACCCTTAAAATAATTGATATTTTGTTAAAAAGTTTCATTTGACAAAATTTTCAATATGTGTTTAACTTCAGGATACATGTTTTTAAATGAGCGTTAATTGACCATTTCAAAACTGCAAACAGATACATTCTAACATAAATACTTTTTCAGTTATGACCTGTTTAATTAGATGACCATAGATAAAACTTTATATAAGTTTAGAACCTCTTAAGTTAGAAAATAAGCATGCATTTTTTCTGTTAGTTTTTAAACACCTTATGATAATTGTTTTGATATCACCGACTTTAGAGACTTTACTTAACAATATTTCTGAGGTAAAATATCATTTTGCTGTTCGATTTTCAATATGTAACGTATAAAACAAAGTTGAAGACAAACAAATATTGCTTAATCGCTTAAATTATACATCACTGGAACGTTTATTTCATTAAAAGGGGGGGGCTGTGTTTTATAGGCATAAAAAGAGCATTTGCTCCAAAAGAAGAAGTAATCAGTATTAATTAGGAGACTGTGCAAATATGGTTGTAAATCTTTCTTTTAAGCAATGGTATAATTCTTGACTTAAAAACAAAACACTGTTTTCTATTTTTTCTATGTTATGTAACGGAATTTATAAACTTATAAAATGATAAGTCTGATGCAACATCTCAACTAGGATACATTCCCTTAAGCTTGTTCAGTCAAATTTGTCAAAGTAACATATATAACTATAAGTAAACAAAATATATCATGATTATATATTTGTCTCAACCGTTTTTCATATACAAATGAGCCTGAAAACCTTAAACTAATTTAGATATTTGCCCATTTGTTTCATTTAATTGAACAAAACAATCTAATAAGCTATTCAGAAGCAGCCAAAGCTTTGTGTCGAACCTGTTGACACTCATCACAATATATAAAATAGTAAATAACATATCTGTTTTATCAAATCAGATTCATTTATGATAAATTATCTAAGAATTTCTGAAATTATGTGTGGATGTTGGAAACTTTTTTGTTGTTGTTCCTTTTGGTTATGGAGTTTTGTATCTGGCCTTTGTTTTCTAATTTGTTTCTAGTTCAGCAATCTCCTTGAAAAGGAAGAGAGCTGGTTGCTTCACTTTAATTATATAGTAGACATCTGTGTTCCGTGCCCCTTCCTTAAGGTGCAGTGGGTCATTCAGGAGTCTGTGATTGTGACATTTCTTAGTCATGTTCACTTATAGAAAAAAGACGTTTTCTGGCAATCTAGAAAGCATCACTCCTTTATGAATATATAAAATAAAATGTTGTTTACGTTACATTAAATTTGAGGAAATATAAGTGTTTGTTATCAATTATTCTTTAAGAGAGTGGCTCTCTTATGCAAATTGTTTAAGCCACATCTATTTCTGCATGTATCAAAACTCAGAAGGTGAATTTTGAATTTATTCTAGCTATGAACTTTAATTTCAGCTCATTTTTAACATGGCTTTCATTGTTTGATTAATGAAACTGATAGTCCTTTCACCTTAATACCACTAATCATTTGTCAAAGCAATGCAAACTTCAAAACTGAATGGCTTATTTAAAATGAATTATTGCCGTTGACATTGGGGAAATCATAAGGATGGGTTTTGCATGGCAAGGCAGTGACCATATCCAAGAAATCTGGATTTTTTCAGTTGTAATTTACGATACCAAATTTACTTGATAAAATTTCAACAGAGAGAAAATGTTTAAGCCAAATTTAACTAGGACGCATTGAAATTACCGTTTAAAAGATTATTTACGTAAACAGAATGTTGATAGGAATAGCAATACCTTAGAGGAAAAATATCAGTCATAAGATCAAACTTAGTTTTAGCAATTAGTGCTAAAATAGCTGATGTTATGTTCTATCATAATACCATAGCCGTCATTGGACCCCATTTTAAACAAACTGTTGCAGGATTCCTGTCAGTTGATTCCTTTTATGTGCGTTAAATAATAGATGAGTTGTAAACACATCAGCGTATAGAGACAAAAAGGCATACATTAAATTATCTACTTTTCTAATAAAATAATAATTATATGGACAATAGAGAGGGCACAATAGTTAGTATTATTACTTACACAAATAATAGTTTAACATGTTATGCTAAGAAAGTATGCATAAACTTAACAAATAGTACGTATGCATGTTTAATTTGTCTGTCACTCTTTTTATCAATTGTCTGCATAAGAAATTGTATTTCTTTCGATTTGTAAAAGTATCATGATACATCTCAGATAGTGATTATATTATCTCTATTGTCAATTGCACTATATGTAAGTATGATACAGCATAGCATTTGTTGAGCATACTATCTGAAAGTATTCTTTGAAAGTAGCATAAGTATGGATTTTGTTTCTATTACATGAACTATCAATATACCATAAATATAGCATCGTTTGACAAGTTGGTAAATGTTTTATGGGTATTAATTAGTTAGTTTTAAGGACTGGATGACAGTTGTTATGATTACTTATTGTGAGTGTAAAAAATAAATAGTGTCCTGCTGAATAAAACAAACATTCAAGCAGATTCTATCACGTATGCTGATAAGCTAAATAACTAAAAAGCAAACGTCTGCAAACATTCTGGAATATATGATCAATCAAGTCCTATTCTAGAAAGTTGTTTACTAACAATGCAAGGGAGCTTTTCCAATTTATTAACAGACATGTGTCTGTTTCAAAAGTATTAAAATGGTAATTTAGAATAAATGCTGTCCTATTCATTGCTTCACAAACGTGTAGAACCAGGCAACACAATGATTAAAGTAATGATCTTTATAGTTTTGTTATATACGTTACCAACATAAATAATACTCTTTTTCCAAAGCAGACACGCTGTAGATACTAAAATAGTATAACCCCAAGGATAGCGTAGCTGGGTGCTAAATCAGAGACAAAAATTTTCACGATTTCCACAAACTTCAGTTTTGTTGCATATGACACCGATGAAGGTATCTTTAATGTTTCACTTCTTGATTTGGACATCTGTTTGGAATATCTTACATGTTTTAGAGTTTTGAGGTATATTTTGTTCCTTATTGTTTTAAATATAGCTGCTGTAACGAATAACTGTTTATAAATGCATATATTTGATGGCTTTTACAATGTGTGATGGATCTGACTATGTTACTGCGTGCTTTTAATTTATTCATTGAGCTGTTGACGGTAAAAGAAAATGTCTTGTATATGTCATTTAATGCATAAAAGAAGCAATAACATGGTAGTGGCACATATTTTAAAGAATCATCAACGTTTTGAAACAATTTAGTTATGAATAGTAAATATGTATCAATATCATATTTACATGATTCCTAAAACATATACTTAATTGCATTTATGTGCTTTATTTTCAAGTTTTTCCCTTTAAACCAAATATGATTTTGTTGATGTTGCATCTCATTGATATTAAATTTTTAAAAATACAATATTTCCAATCTAATTTTTAGCACTAAGATGGTAGTCAATTTCATTTTCACCTACTAGCTGTTTGAACGCATATACACATAATATTGCACAAAAGTATTGTTTTAAAAGAACGTAACGTATATAACAGAACTTCAAGGTGCCTAAACTAATATTATTATTCTGCTATTAAGCTGCATCTAATTAAAATATAAATCATAACCGATGCAAATGATAATAACACTATACTAGGAATTTCCTTATAATCTAATGGTAATGTATTAGACTTGGCTATTGCATGGTAAATGTACTTGTTCATCAAAAGCTTACAGACATTTTATAATACATGAAGTAGCTAAGAAAATCTTAATGTACAAAAATCTCCCTCCGCAAGTCTTTTGGCAGCCCATGGCCAAGTAAATAATTGTAATATATTTGAATGTAAGTAACGTATATAACAATTACGTAGGCGTAAGTCATTCGAACTTATTGTCAGTTTTGTGCTTTTAATTCAGTAACTGTAAAGCAATATGCAGACAGTAGGAAATGTGACCTATCTGGTCTAAATAACTTTTCTTCTCAGTAATGTAGCGCTTAGCCTATTACATGAAACCTGCATGAGGGTAGCTATGGTTACCCCATAAATTAACATCTTTTGCAAGACTTAAAATTTGTGCAATATCTGTTTTCACACTTCTGAAACAACATACTAACTGAAGATTTAGTCTAAAATTCTGCTACTTTCCGGCCACTTTTTTCCAATTTTTGAATCTCTGGCTCCCCTACTATATCAAATTTCCTAGAGCTTAACAAATACTCAATATCAGGAACATACTGTTTTAAGAGTTGCATGTACTCAAAATGATTGGACTTCATAGCTTCTAATGGAACTGTATCTTTGTACGCTAAATATATAATACCAGCTAACCAAATGCTTAATTTTGCCAAATATCCTGCCTGAGATGGTACACCCATAAGATACAATAATGACTGGACCTGAAATGCTATGGTCCGTGACGTGACATCGATCGTACCCAAAGTAAAAATATGCCTAGCACCTGCAATCCTCCAGGCCCCATCTATGATGGGCCTTGGAATACCTTTCGCCACATCCAGAATTACATTTTGAATAAATGAATCAATTCCCGGTTCCTCAGTGGGCAGTACCGAAGTGAATGCCTCATTTCTACCGATTTGTGATGAAGTAGATAATGACCCTAATGTGCGATCGGTACTGCCGACTGTTGCTTGAAGTGAGGCATAGGTATCTTCAGTAGATGTACTGGGGATACCAATGCTTCTGCCGTTTAAAAATCTTTTAGGGAAAGTTTGACTTCTGGATATTGGCGAGGGTGCAACATCCTCAATTACGAATCTACCACGCCTTACATTACTGATATCTCTAAGTGACCGTGTGGCCAATGAATTGTCAAAAAAGTCTCTTTCGAAAATACGGTTCTGAAAATTATATTGTCTTATCCCAGTTATTGGTCCTCTGTTAGAAACCGATGTACTGTAATTTGGTAGGAGCACTCGTTGATTAATTTGAGTAATATCTGGATCAGTCAAATCAAAAGTAAATTCATTTGGTAATTCATCTGGCAGTTCCATATAAGAGTCTATTGCATCTGGTATTTCAAAATCGTTAACATATGGTTCTGCAGCAACACCACCAATAACATCTTCCCCTACGTTGGTGCTCTGAAGTATATTTCCAATCTGTGCGTTAGATGCGGCCTCAACAGAGCCACCGTAATTTTCTGCAATACCCAGGAAGTCCTCCCCTGTACTAATGACAGTCGATGCATCGCCGGCTATGGCTGTAAACTCAGTTTCTGCGGTTGTTGCCCCTATACGGGACGCTTCTAATTCAGTAGTGGCTGATTCCAGTAAAGTTAATTCTATTAATTCTTCAGCGCCAAGTAAAAATGCCATACCTGTAAAGAACTGGCTGTTGTCTTATCTGTTCCTTTATTAAGTTTTGAGCAGGAGAGGACTCCTCCGCAGGAAAGGCAACTTTTTTTGATTGTTTCGTAGATGTTGTTGCTTGTTTGGGTGCTGTAGCCCTCCTCTTACCGCGCATCTCTGAAAATATATATAAATCCGAGCTACTTGGCCGTTTCGCATTATATTTCATGCGATCTAATCTGAATCCGGAAAACATAGGGAATGCCGACAACACACATGTGATTAATATCCACCGCGTATTCTATTTGCCAGTTTTATATCTCTTGGCATGATTGTAACTCTTTTAGCATGTATAGCACATAGATTAGCATCCTCAAAACATTGCTCTAAGAAGTGCTCAGCCGCTTCCTGCAACGCTTCAATTGCTACGCGTTGGAATCTATATTGTCGATAGATTTCATTGCTTGCAATTTCCCTACATAACCTTGAGAAATTTGCAAAGGGTAGTAATCTTTCAGTACTCTTCTGATATTTTCTGATTTGACGCAATGCAACTGTACCAGGTTTGTAGCGATGACTTTTTTTCACAGCCATTGTAGGTGGTTTTTTTTTACTACGTATAATATTTAACGGTGTAAATGGAAGTGGTCGTCTGTCTTTGCGAGCGGTAGTTTTAGTTCTGGCCATCTTCTTCTAGGATGCCCTGTAACAACATATATAAGTAGTCTAAATTGTTTTACTTGTGCTAAGTATGGTGCTTGGCAAACTATTGTTTATATTCAAAGACAGATTTTTTGTTTTTGTATCAACACCCCTTCTACTGCTTCTCCGCGGTCCGTCTATGGTGTCAAGGCCACCGGCGGTAGTTTCAGCAGATGCGGTAGTTGTCAATGTACCATCATTTGATAATTTATTTAATAAACTGACTTTATGCAGTGGTTTCCCAATGACCGAACCAAATAGTGCACAAAATACAAGTTTCGACATTTCCACTTCAACACCTAGGTACATAAAGGTTCCACAAGCAATCAAAGTAATAAATATGAAACAGCTAGTTATTATTAGTTTTAAAAGTTTCTGCGTTTCTTCAAAAGTTGCCATCGTCTGTCCTAATGTCCCATTGTCCGAATGTCCCATTGTCCGAATTCTGATCTGAAACGAGACAATGGAAGCCATAAATACCTTTCATTTTGCGAAGAATCTGTCCCGAATATCGAGAAGATGTTTCCCTCATTTGGTATTATAATAAATAATACGATGTCGCCATTCTGGTCCGTTACAGTTAATTCTAAAACAGTTTTTATGTTGTAGGACATTCTAAAATATTATTTCGTAGAAACATATACTTCACAATGTCGATACGATAGGCTACAACACCGGCGACTGGCATCCTCGTTCAACAGATTAGTGGCATGTAAATATTTAAAAAAAAACACGAGAAATACTGTAATAAATCCAAATAAAATATACCAATAAAACGATTAATATATAAGAAAACGTATTTACATACCACTGATCCGATGCCGGTTGATTTACTGTGTTAAATTTTCTGAAATATAATGCGAAACGACCAAGCTAGCCCGATAACAATGGCGTCTTATCTAGAATGAACGCTCTGGAGCTCCGGAACAGGTTCAAACTTGTTTCGATGATGTCATCGAATGATCACGTCATCCAATCGCGTGGTCGCCTGATCACCGGTTTCTCCGAAAATCTAAAAATAGATTTTCCGGGAAATTGGTAAAGCGCGCGAAATTATGACGTCATCAGAATGACTGGTTCCCGGTTCCGATATATGTTATATACTATTATTGATTTTTTTGCATTGGTTCCCTGTCTCCCTCGCCCGCTCTCCCGGGCTATGCGGCACGGGAGAGCGGGAGAGCCAGAGCGGGAGCAGAGAAATAATCGATGATGTAATGCATGGTTTATAAAAATCGATGACGTAATGTTTTACGTATATTTGATTCTGATGACGTCACAAAAACAAGTATTACGGTTTTAAAAAACAAGTTTTAACTTTTTTAAAGAAAATATATCATGTGGGAAATTGAGTTCTATGTTGTAAATTTATGCAATTTTTCTAGCTCAATCCAGACCTTAATCACTCTGTAGTGTAAATGCGAGTTCTAAAGTACTGCGGCATTAATAAGAAACGCGAAAATTCGACTTTAAGTGCATCTTTTCACATTATTTTCTCTTGACCTTTTCGATATGGGGGTAGAAAACGCTGCAGTATTTTTTGACGATATTTTCAACCTGATGTTTTTGCTGTGTTTTTCTGTAATTAGATGGAATTTTGGCATGTTTTTGGTTCTTTTCAACAGGGGAGTATTACTGTTGGCAGAATGGACATAAACTGACCCAGTTAATTAATAGTATGCAACGGTTGACTAAACCATTCGCTCGTTTCAGGTCAGTGATCGCCGTGTAGGTTATATACTGAACAAAAGTGAAAACGCTACACATGAATTGTTTGACATTTATATGCAAAATGATGCAATCCAGTAAAGCAAATGAAAGTGTATCTGAATGTTCAAAGACTGGGTTATGCATAGAGTAAAAAAGTTTACGGATGTTGTCACGAGGAAACGCGTAAAAGTAAGAAAGAGGGCTAAGATCAGGAATCGATACAATCAAGCACCACATCTGACCCTGGATGACAACTTCACAATGAGACATCACAAACGAAAGCCAAGAGATCAGCCCTTTCCCAGCAGGTGACCACAAGGTATCAATAAACAGACGCGCACGAAAGCATAACACAAAATAAGACAGAAAAATGTCATTTAAATGTAACATGGGTCCAATTTTTCAGGTTACAAATTTAAACAGAAATCTCACACAGTATAGGCTTTCAAAAATCCACTGCCAACCAGATCCGACTGAACGAAATTGTAGTCTTAGACATGTGACAACCAAGAATGTGTTTTGATCGTTTAGAAAAGCAACCAAAGAAAGCGGGGTTTTCATCAAATTTTATCACTGAAATCTCCGTAGGAAAATCAATGTGTTGTTGCATCTTAAGGGGTGTTTAGACGGCATGATTTAGTCGTCCTGACTTAGTCATACATTACAAATCAGCTCGTGCAAACACTGCTATTACAGAGTCATATATGATTTTAGAGTCAGGACGACATGTCATGGGGGATAGAACTGGTTCTATTTGCCATTACAAAATCATGGTGAATTAGCTTTGAGGTCACAGGGGTTAATAGCTTTCGGAGCAAGATAAAATAGATAACCCTAAACATGCCAGTATTTTGTCCTGAAAATGGTGTCTGCTGCATATATCCAAGTGCACTTCAGAGGAGATCTTATCATGGAAATAAATAATATAACCCTTGACCATACTGCCTACAGGGAACAGTCTGATCTGAGTCAAAATTGTTCGCCATAAAGACTACCTAAGAACATAAGCAGATGAGATAGCAGATGACAAAAGTCGTGACTTGTGGGAATGAGTTTTTAACACATGTTCTTAGCTAAAGCAATGAAACGATGTAGAGCATGATGAGATGGCTCAAGGTGCCCAACCAGTTTTCTTCACTGTTGAAAGAAATCACACATGACATTGTAATGCCGTCTAAACAGAGAAATCATACATGACAAAATGTATGATTTTGTCAGGCTGACAAAATCATGCCGTCTAAACAGGCCTTTAGTCTGAGCACATTACTGGTCGAGAAATGGCAGGAACAACATGCTGATAGGTCTACCTGATTTGGCAAAAGAAAGAAAGTTATCGAAAATTGTGATAAATCGAAGAATACCAAATATTTGATATTGCCTATTTGTTTTTGTCCAAGGAAGACATTTTACATTTTTTTTACAAATTTGATAAATTCGAAATTTATTTCTGAGCTTGTTTCAAGTGATAATACAGTTTACTTGTGTATTAATGCAACACAAGTATGACGAATTCTGATAAGCATAACAATCTTTTTTGCGCATGCGCAATTGCAAAATTCAGTGAATAAAGCTTTAACCACAAAAAAAGGAACATAACTCAGACATCAAACGAGACAAATTGGTGGAGCTTAGACGAAACGCTTGCTGGGTGTCTTGAAAAATTATTAAGCTTTAAATAGTAAATACTTTTTGTCCAATACTTTCTCACAAAATATAAAAGAGCCACGACATGTGATTTCCAACAATGTGGCATTTTGACAAATGTAGACTCAAGCGAGCCTGTGCAGCCACCCTTCAAGGTTAGAAACCTCAGATGAAGTTCAGTCAGTAGCCTGAGTGCCATAGAATATTCAAGTGACCAGCAAAGACTCTGATCAGACTACGCGTATGCACAGGCTGATCTGAGACTTTGCTGGTCGTACATACCACATTGTTGGAAATCTTGTGTAGTGGCTCAAAATATTGTAGTGTAGCGTTTTCACTAATGTTCAGTATAGCATAAAGTGTATCGTACATATAAAGTACTGCTGCATAAGTTAGAATCGAGAATAATGACTTTAGGTGAACGTTTTCGATTTACATCACATTGAGCATTCAATAATCTTGAATCATTTCAGGCAGTATTTTGACAAAAGATATTGGCTCTTATTACGGCTAATTTTTGCTCTTATAATTCGGATAATAGAATTTTGGCATTTTATTCTACTTATTTGACATTTGACAGGGATAATCCTTGGATATGCCTAATTATTTCTGCTAAAATGGACTTTAGTGTCAGCTGGGCCTCATATATAAGCTATTCAAATATCATGTCAATTATGCTCTATTATAGATATTAAGGATTCTTGGGCCCATTAAATTTTGCAAAGGGTCAATTGAAATTTCAAAAGGCCCATTAAAACTATGTAATTTGCATGCATTTGAATAGAATATGGACCATTGGCCCATTTTAAGGACCCATCATCATTTTGGTCCAGGATTATCCCTGACTTGAGTGTTACCATTGAACAATGTATGTAAACAGCTCAAATTAACTTATTACAGAAAATGAATGGCTGACTATAAAATTACATATGTATTGGCCGTTATCAACTGTAAAAGTTGTTTTATAAAACTGTCCATAATAGCCACATCACGCTGTTATAGTAGAAAATGTCCTTACAAACATAGCAAACAGTATTTACCCGGATCAAACTGATCATATTGGATCTCTACGCCGATTGAATCGATACTATCAACTCAATGGCAGTGCTTAAAAATAAAACTGACATGTACAAAGCAATCACGATTTTAAATTGCGTGATGCATTTGACACTTACCTGTAGAAATTTAAGTACATATATATAGGCCGGCACATGTCTGTTACACCGTTTAAATTCTCCCCCCTTTTCAGAAAGCCTAAAAATGTCGAAATTCCCAAGAGATTAGGGGTCAGGGCAGTGGTAGTAGATTCTTCAAACAATTTTCTTCTGACACTGCAAGATATTCTAAATGCAGATTTGAGCTTAACGCTCAGAAAAATGCAAGTAATAAAATAATATTCCAGATTTTCGCGTTTCTTATTATTGCGGCAGGACTATAGTCAAGGCTACTAACTTCTATGCGTCTTAAGAGTCTCTTGGTTAGTCAAGACCTCAACTTCTTGAGGCATCACTCTGTAGCGTTAACTACAAAAAGGGCTATTTGCGCCGCACATCCATAAGTTATGTCATATATAGCTAGTTACCACCCCTAGTGTATAGCTAGCCGTCTCAAGCTTACTACTACTACTTATTTTTTAATGAAAGAACAACAAAGATTGGTGATTGTTTGTTTGATTTAATTCTTTACGTCCACTCAACAATCTTTCAGTTATGCGGGACGGTTCTTCCTGGGTTGAACCAGTACTAAGCTAGAATAAATGTGTCTTGCTCAAGGACCACAACGCAGTGACGCCGGTGAGGCTCGAACCCGCAGCCCTTCGGTCTCCAGTCAAGCACTCTACCACTGAGCCACTGCGCTCCCTCAAAGATTGGTGACCATTTCTATAACTTTATTGCCCCCTAACTATAACTGATACAGAGGATTAGGCTCTGTTCATTGTTCACAATAAATTCCCTTAACATATTTACAACAAATTAAACGTAGGATACTTCTTTAACAGGTTTACTCTAGACGATATGATCAGAACCCAGACCTTCTCATGACAGCAGTCAATGAAACATTTGGGACAGATTTTCAACAACATTACTATACACCAACACATTCTGTCTACATGACACAGCCACAGCCAGCACAGATGACGCAGACAACAAGATCACAAGCGATTGAAGTTTTAGTCAAAGAACCTTGTGAATTGAAGACCAGGGTGAAAAAGTTAGAAGAAGACTCAAGACAGCAGAAACCATCAGCTATTGAGATACCACCTATCCAGATTACAATCCGATTAAACATTCTAGACCCAGAACCACAACAGGTCTCAACTACAACTGTAGGACTTGGACATGGATCTAAGAAGATAACACTCAGCAAAAGGAAGCGCTAAATACCGGAAAACTTACATTTTACAACAGCTCTTTTCAGGGCTACCCAATTTTCTTGAAAGAACCCTAAACTATGTCGCTATGATTTTCTTATCACTTTCACATTTTTATCATGGTCAAATTCTACGTGTAAACCCAAAATTAATAAACCCTTATTAAACCATGCAATGTGGTGCAAACCCGATCAAAATCGAACGTGAAATAAGAAAGTTTCAATTTGCCACTAAATTTTCCCAACTCAGCCAGCGCTTTTGCGCAAAATAAACTAAGTTATTCTCAACAGCCCAAAACTCATTACAATCACAGATCAACTATAGGCGTACCGCGGAGAGCGGGAGAGCCAGAGCGGGAGCAGAGAAATAATCGATGATGTAATGCATGGTTTATAAAAATCGATGACGTAATGTTTTACGTATATTTGATTCTGATGACGTCACAAAAACAAGTATTACGGTTTTAAAAAAACAAGTTTTAACTTTTTTAAAGAAAATATATCATGTGGGAAATTGAGTTCTATGTTGTAAATTTATGCAATTTTTCTAGCTCAATCCAGACCTTAATCACTCTGTAGTGTAAATGCGAGTTCTAAAGTACTGCCACATTAATAAGAAACGCGAAAATTCGACTTTAAGTGCATCTTTTCACGTTATTTTCTTTTGACCTTTTCGATATGGGGGTAGAAAACGCTGCAGTATTTTTTGACGATATTTTCACCCTGATGTTTTTGCTGTGTTTTTCTGTAATTAGATGGAATCTTGGCATGTTTTTGGGTTTTTTCAACGGGGGAGTATTACTGTTGACAGAATGGACATAAACTGACCCAGTTTATTAATAATATGCAACGGTTGACTAAACCATTCGCTCATTTCAGGTCAGTGATCGCCGTGTAGGTTATATACTGAACAAAAGTGAAAACGCTACACATGAATTGTTTGCCATTTATATGCAAAATGATGCAATCCAGTAAAGCAAATGAAAGTGTATTTGAATGTTCAAAGACTGGGTTATGCATAGAGTAAAAAAGTTTACGGATGTTGTCACGAGGAAACACGTAAAGTAAGAAAGAGGGCTAAGATCAGGAATCGATACAATCAAGCACCACATCTGACCCTGGATGACAACTTCACAATTAAACATCACAAACGAAAGCCAAGAGATCAGCCCTTTCCCAGCAGGTGACCACAAGGTATCAATAAACAGACGCGCACGAAAGCATAACACAAAATAAGACAGAAAAATGTCATTTAAATGTAACATGGGTCCAATTTTTCAGGTTACAAATTTAAACAGAAATCTCACACAGTATAGGCCTTCAAAAATCCACTGCCAACCAGATCCGACTGAACGAAATTGTAGTCTTAGACATGTGACAACCAAGAATGTGTTTTGATCGTTTAGAAAAGCAACCAAAGAAAGCGGGGTTTTCATCAAATTTTATCACTGAAATCTCCGTAGGAAAATCAATGTGTTGTTGCATCTTAAGGGGTGTTTAGACGGCATGATTTAGTCGTCCTGACTTAGTCATACATTACAAATCAGCTCGTGCAAACACTGCTATTACAGTCATATATGATTTTAGAGTCAGGACGACATGTCATGGGGGATAGAACTGGTTCTATTTGCCATTACAAAATCATGGTGAATTAGCTTTGAGGTCACAGGGGTTAATAGCTTTCGGAGCAAGATAAAATAGATAACCCTAAACATGCCAGTATTTTGTCCTGAAAATGGTGTCTGCTGCATATATCCAAGTGCACTTCAGAGGAGATCTTATCATGGAAATAAATAATATAACCCTTGACCATACTGCCTACAGGGAACAGTCTGATCTGAGTCAAAATTGTTCGCCATAAAGACTACCTAAGAACATAAGCAGATGAGATAGCAGATGACAAAAGTCGTGACTTGTGGGAATGAGTTTTTAACACATGTTTTACAAATGAAACAATATGGCTTCTTCCCTGTCTTTGTACGGATAGCTGTCTTCTTTGAATGAGTGTCCAAGCGTCTTCTCTTAGGACTGATATCAGATATATCTGGTTCACGAGCCTTTCGTTTCCTTAAAGGCTTCGCTGTAGATACTGAAGACTCAGTCTGTTGCTTCTCTGTAGATATAGAAGAATGTTGAGATGTAAAATCCTCTTCTCTCTTAGAACGATTTGGAGCCCAATGATCTACCCTCAGCGTATATGCCTCAACCTGTTCAACAGATGCTGCAAAAAAAAAAACAGTCAAAGACTCAAGTCATTGAAGTCTTACTCAAAGAACTAAATGAGTTAAGATCTAGAGTGAAGAACTTAGAAGAATTGTCTCAGCAACGTGCACAGCAGCAACCTTTAGAGATGCCATCCATCCAGATTCCCATTAGACTTGACATTACGACAAATGATCAAGACACCAGTCAAAACATAGGAGTTGGAAAAGCAACTAAGAAAATTAGAATTACTAAGAGGAAATGCTGAAAAACACCAAGACAATCAACAAACAGCCCTTTTCAGGGCTACCACTTCCCTAGAAAGAATACCAGTAACGACTCGTATGCTGGAATGCGTTGTTCCAACGATGGACTACTACCGAAGTTCACTATGTTTTTCTTCACATACGTTTCTTGCCTACCGGGTATATATTCCCCACCCTCTGGTCTTTTGTCTGAGAAATGGTCATAGTCTGGAATCACAACTGCATTTTCTGCCAATTTATAGCTGAAGTACCTGATGAAATGTCCAATACTTTTGATGATTAGGTCATAAGTATCACCGTTGAACACGCCACTGTACATGAAAATGAAGTAATCACCCCTTTCCTTAAACGCTTTCAGTTCCTGAGTGCCCATTGTTGCAGTCAGAGCATTTCCGGTGTTGACTGCGTCCCCTAGATCTGTTAATGCGGACTTGGCGTATGAGAAATGAGATGACATTTGCCATAATTTTGACCGAATGAAAGGACCGAAACGTGAATTGTAAACAAAATGAAATTGGTCTTGTATGTCCATGGGTTCAGTTGTCCGTTCGAATCGTGCGTACATCTTTTCGGCTCTATTGGCGTTCATAAGTGTAGTTTTGACTTGGTAACTAAGAGAGTCGAAAACATCGCTAAATTTCATTGTATCTGTCATAGTATTGAAAGGTACACCAGCTGAGGCAAACATGGTATCCTCTTGTTGGATACCATGCATTGACAAGAATTCTGAGAAGGTTGCCCCCCAGGGTTTCAAGAAAATACTGCTGTCGTGTACACCGTCGGCTATGTCATCAGGCATGTATGCCTGATCACTCTGCGATGGTGTTGTAGGTAGTGTTCCGGCCAGTTCATGTTCATGAGCAACATTCCTTGAATCTTCAATGGCTGAATCATGTGTGAAACGGCTGAATATACTGTTGGTGCCATGAGCAGGATGTCTGCCCGCTGTAGATGTGAATGTTGAAGTCGTTTGATCAATGTCTAGTGGTTGTATGACTTGAACAGCCTCAATGCGTGGATTAAAGTTCGGTCCAAAATATGTAATTTCTTTGTAAATGTTGTCGCTTGCCGCAACTTCATTGGACAGGTCCGTCCAGGCACCCTCCCATTCCATCAATGCCTTTGTTTGTCGCTCAATTGCTACCCGATTAAAGATGAACTCAATCTTACGTAAGGAACCCAGAGCACTTTGATCGTGTGTTGAACTGAGAAATTTATGGGAGTTAATGACATTGAACTTATCTGCGAAACATAGGATTCCCTCGCCGTTATTGTCGGTGACACATTTTTTAATTCCCCGACTGTTACCCCTCAGAAAAACTGACGTGTTAGAGATATTATCTTGACCATATGTTGGTTTATTTTTGACTTCCCACTCAGAATATACCCCTTTCTGTGGTACGTATGGCATGTAACCAGAATCATGCATTGGATCGAAGATCAAATTTTTGATGGACTTATGCATTAAGACAACCTGATCGTTGAAGCCTTCATTAGTGTCATCCTTCTGCCATTTCATTTTATGCGGTACCCTGGACAAGGCCATTTTACCAGAACCTATCATGAGAACCCTGGCGTCGAACTGTTTAACGCACGGTTTGACCTCAGGGTACTCAATGAATCCAACCATTTGCCATACCACCAGATATTTGTTAAGGTCTACAATGCATTACCAACCAAATCAGTTTCTGGGCTTGGAAGGTTGATAGTAGTAATGTTATATAAACCGTCCTGACTTGACAGTTCTGCCGGAAAATACATAACGTTATTTGTAGGCAATTTCAGCACTTTTCTAGTTTGTGCATAATCTAGTTTGTCCACATCAAAATAGCTGAACACACCTGTATTTAAGTTCATGAAATAAGGTTCTTTGTATTTAGCTACAATTTTAGCATCAGCCTTTTTTAACAACTGTTTCATTTCAATAGCTTTATGAATCATTGCCAGTGTAGGAACAGCTTCCAAATTTTCTCTGTTCTCTATCAGCTGTTTAATTTTCAACAAAGCTGTAATTTGTTCCTGCTATCTGCTGTGGGAAGTTTCTTTAGGTAGGCAGAGGTGAGGTTATACAGGCTCAATTTGTCCTCATTAAACGTTTCGTCCATTTGCGGACCCAGAATTCTCTGAGTCGTTAAATTTCCATAGCGGTCATATTCTGGCTGTTCACTCAAGTGTGTAAGTGCCATGGTTTACTTACTTTCAATTTATGCTGTACTGGGAGGAGAAGGTGTAGAAGTAGCAAGGATGAATTGTGTCAGTAGCTGTTTAACTTTGAATGGCCTGTAAATAAATATATAAATATTGCGAGATGCAATATTATGCTACCATGGCATTTACAACATTATTAGATAAATCGCAGTTAATTGTATTTTGTGATGTTTGTTTTAAAAAGTAACTTGAAGTGTCATTTGAATATTCCATATTGAATATCATATCCGTGTAGTTTTGAGCTTTATTCAGTAAATTGTTTTCAAGCCCATCTGGTTTGCCTAGCTTATGACTATAAACGCCATTAATGATGTGTCTATCAAGGTCAGCAACAAGTGGAAATATATCATTACTACTATCAAATTTCCTAGAGCTTAACAAATACTCAATATCAGGAACATAGTGTTTTAAGAGTTGCATGTACTCAAATGATTGGACATCATAGCTTCTACTGGAACTGTATCTTTGTACGCTAAATATATAATACCAGCTAACCAAATGCCTAATAAACCCAAATATCCTGCCTGAGATGGTACACCCATAAGATACATTAATGACTGGACCTGAAATGCTATGGTCCGTGACGTGACATCGATCGTACCCAAACTAAAAATATGCACCTACAATCCTCCAGGCCCCATCTATGATGGGCCTAGGAATACCTTTCGCTACATCCAAAATTACATTTTGAATAAATGAATCAATTCCAGGTTCCTCAGTGGGCAGTACCGAAGTGAATGCCTCATTTCTACCGATTTGTGATGAAGTAGATAATGACCCTAATGTGCGATCGGTACTGCCCACTGTTGGTTGAAGTGAAGCATAGGTATCTTCAGTAGAAGTACTGGGGATACCAATGTTTTCTTCGGGGTTAAACCTGCCATTTAAAAATCTTTTAGGGAAAGTTTGACTTCTGGATATTGGCGAGGGTGCAACATCCTCAATAACGAATCTACCACGCCTTACATTACTTATATCTCTAAGTGACCGTGTGGCCAATGAATTGTCAAAAAAGTCTCTTTCGAAAATACGGTTCTGGAAATTATATTGTCTTATCCCAGTTATTGGTCCTCTGTTAGAAACCGATGTACTGTAATTTGGTATGAGCACTCGTTGATTAATTTGAGTAATATCTGGATCAGTCAAATCAAAACTAAATTCGTTTGGTAATTCATCTGGCAGTTCCATATAAGAGTCTATTGCATCTGGTATTTCAAAATCGTTAACATATGGTTCTGCAACACCACCAATAAGATTTTCCCCTACGCTGGTGCTCTGAAGTATATTTCCAACCTGTGCGTTAGATGCGGCCTCAACAGAGCCACCGTAATTTTCTGCAATACCCAGTAAGTCCTCCCCTGTACTAATCACAGTCGATGCATCGCCCGCTATGGCTGTAAACTCAGTTTCTGCTGTTGTGGCCCCTATGATGATGATGATGATGAGTTGGTTTTAACGACGCATCAACCCTTTTGGGTCATTAGCGTCATCAAGGTTAAGTAAGAGAAGTATTACTGAACATTAAAACTATAATAGATAAGCTAAAATATTAACAATTTAACACATAAAACATATGAGTGTAGCAAAGACGATAAAATAGTAATCTTTTTGCAGCGAAGGTCATGTACAATATCTGACAACATCATAGGCTAATCAGATGACTATACATGATCTTCTTCTGCAAAAAAAATGATATGCTGAAAGCAAGTTTAAATAAGTAAACAGTTCAAAGGAAAATAGCTACAATTTGTTAAAAAGATTAATCTCTTTTAAGAATAAAAAGACATTATCAATAGGTACATCATTAAACAATTGTTTAATTGTATCAACATGAAAGTATTTGTTTCTTATATGAGAAAAATCACCACATTCAAGTAGAAAATGGCGGACTGTAAAGAGTGTATCACATCCAAAACAATACGGTGGCTCCTCTCGTTTTAAAAGATATGAGTGTGTGATCCTTGTATGACCAATACGTAGACGAGCAAGGACGACTTCTTCTTGTCTGACATTCCGTACTACTGGTTGAGATTGTCCAATGACAGGTTTAATCTCAAAGAGTTTATTACCAACACTGTTATTCCATAAAATTTGCCATTTGTGTACCTATTGATAAAAGATTTAAAATTTG
The DNA here is from genome assembly GCA_964019695.1 of Loripinus fragilis. Lineage (NCBI taxonomy): Eukaryota > Metazoa > Mollusca > Bivalvia > Lucinida > Lucinidae > Loripinus > Loripinus fragilis. Next base: position 87,168,598 of record OZ026517.1, read on the forward strand.
CATAAGGTATTGAAAAGTTTATTGGGTGTAAATTCAATGAATCTTTTGCTTTTTGATCCACACTTTCATTGCCAGCAATGCCAATGTGGCTAGGGATCCAACAGTAAACTATTTCATTTAATTCTGATAAATCATGATGTTTTTCAAGTAGTTTTTGAATTTGGGGATTTTTTGAAGATGTATGATCTAAAGATTTTAATACTGATAGGGAGTCTGAAAATATAATAAATTTGTTAAAAGTTTCACAGTCGGCAATATGATCTAATGCTAAATCTATAGCTTTTGCTTCTGCTGTAAAAATTGAGGACCCATCTGGAATTCGCATAGTTTCAGAGAAGTCATCAGATACTACTGCGCATCCTACTTTCATATCGTCTTTTGAACCATCTGTTTAAATGTGCTTATAGTCCATGTAATGTGATTTAAGCTCTTGGAAATTAGATTTCATGATAATTGGACTTGTTTCTGATTTCTTACCAGAGTGTAAATCGAAAATAAGTTTTGGTTTATTTATACACCATGCTGGTACATTTGGTGTAAAAGTTTTATCTATGTTTTTAAAGTTTATGTTTGCAGATTCCAGGACTGGTAAAGTTCTGACGCCAAAAGATTTAATAAAATTTGGTTTGCTTTCATAAAGATCTGTGTATTTTGGCTGAAAGGTCACATCATGAGCTGGATTTGAATTATTTTCAGCTATTCTAATAGCATATTGTAAAGAAAGTTTTTCTCTACGTGTATTTAAAGATGGTTCATCTGCCTCAACATAAAGACTTGCAGTAGGTGATGTTCTAAATGCTCCTAAGGCTAATCTAAGACCTTGATGATGGATAGGGTCAAGCATAGCTAAATAAGATTTTCTTGCCGATCCATAAACAATGGATCCATAGTCTAGTTTTGAACGTATAAAAGATCGATATAATTGTAAGAGTGTTGTTCGATCTGCACCCCAAGTAGTGTGAGATAAAACTTTCAATATGTTCAAGGATTTAAGGCACTTTGCTTTCAAGTATTTAATATGTGGGATAAAACTAAGCTTTTTGTCAAATATCAAACCAAGATATTTGTATTCCTGTACAACAGGAATAGGCGACCCATATAATGTAAGAACTGGATCATCATGTTGCTTTCGCAATTGACAGAAATGTACACACTGTGTTTTTGACTTGGAAAATTTAAAGCCATTATTAGTGGCCCAATGTTCTATCTTGTTTAAGTTTTGCTGTAGATGCCTTTCAATTGTTCGCATACTTTTAGATCGAAAGCAAATACAAAAATCATCAACATAGAGAGAGCAATCTGTTAAATTATCTAGGCATGTAACAATATCATTGATTTTAATATTAAAAAGAGTTGTAGATAATACACCGCCCTGTGGGACCCCCTGTTCCTGATCATATAAATCAGAAAGAGTGGATCCCACCCTCACTTGCATTGCGGGATCAGCAAGGAAGCTTTCAATAAAAGTAGGTAGTCTACCTCTTAGTCCTAGTTTATGCCATATCTCCATGTGGTATCGTATGCTTTTTCCAAGTCAAAAAAGACAGCTACAACGTGTTCCTTTTTAACAAAGGCATCACGTATGAAAGTTTCCAATTTAACTAAATTATCATTTGTACTACGGCCAGCTCGGAAACCCGACTGATACCGTGATAAAAGATTGTTGGATTCTAAATACCAAATCAACCTTTTATTAATCATTCTTTCTAAAGTTTTACAAAGACAACTTGTAAGAGCTATAGGTCTATAATTGGTTGGCTCAGCATGATCTTTCCCTGGTTTGGGTATAGGTATTACAGTGGCTAATCGCCAGTCTTCAGGAAAATCACCAGTAGTCCATATATGATTAAATATACCTAAAAGAGCTTGGAGGGAACTCTCTGGGAGATGTTTAAGCATTTGATAATGTATTTCATCTGGTCCAGGTGCAGAATCATGAGATTGTCTAATTGCATCCAAAAGTTCATCAAAATTAAAAAGATTATTATATTCCTCAGTATTTGCAGACTTGAAATTAAGTTTAATTTTTTCTTGTTCTGCTTTAACTTTTTGAAATTTTTCAGAGTAATTTCTTGAACATGAATTGTTTAGAAATGTTTCTCCTAAGGTTTCAGCTATATCAAATTTACTTGTTGATTTTGTTTCTGTAACGGGATGGTTTAAATGGGTGTAACTGGGTGACTTTGTCTTACCAGATATTTTTCTTATCATATCCCAAACTTTTTTTTATAGGGGTTTTGTGATTAATTTTTGAAACGTAAGAACGCCATGACTTTCGTTTCGATATCTTAATTGTTCTGCGAGCCTTTGCTCTAAATACTTTTACTTCATTTAAATTGTCCTTAGTTGGATATTTTTTGAATTTATTTAGAGCTTTTTTCCTCGTTTTAATAGCTTCTTTACATTCATCATTGTACCATGGATTACTTTTTGTTGGATTTGTCGAGGTTTTTGGTATACATTTAGAAGATATATCAATAAGGGAAGAGGTGAAATCAGATAAAGGGTCTGAAGAATCTTTGAAATTTTCAAAAGTTATTTTATCAGTACATAAAGATTGAAATGCTTCCCCATTAGCTTTATTTAGTTTCCATTTTGGATTATGATCTTCTACTGTGGAAGTATTACTTTTAATGATGATAGGAAAATGATCACTATGATGTTGATCTTTACAAACAGACCAATTAAAGTCAAGAAAAAGGGATGGATGGCAAAAGAAAAATTCTATGGAAGAAAAAGAGCCTGTTGGGTCATGCATATAAGTGTTTGATTTGTCATTCATAAGACATATATTATTGTTTGTAATGAAATTTTCGATGAGTTCGCCTCTGGAATTATTTTCTTTATTACCCTAGAGAATATTATGACCATTAAAGTCTCCTAAGAGTAGATATGGAGAAGGAAGTTGCTTTAATAAAGAATCAAGATGTTCAATTTTCAAAGAAAAAAAAGGTGGAATGTAAACAGAACAAATAGTAATTTCTCGATCAAGAGTAACTGAAATAGCTATGGCTTGTAGTTCGGTGTTAAGATTGATTTTTCTTTGAGGACAGGAAGATTTCACAAATATTGAACTTCCCCCTGAAGGTTTTTGACAATCTGTATGAATGTGATGATATGAATTAAAACCTTTTAATGATATATTATCTACAGTTTTTAAAAAAGTTTCTTGTAAACAGAAGACAGATGGGTTCTCTTCTTGTTGTAAGACACATATTTCTTCAAATTTGGTCTTTAAGACTCGACAATTCCATTGTATTATTTTGTGTTTAAAATCCATGTCAAATAGCATAAAAGAAAGAGTAACTATAATTAAAATATTGGAAACTTTCATATTCATGTCTTAAGTGAAATCTATGATTCCACAGATTCTAGGTGACCATATTTATTTGTTGTCTTTATGGATTGGTCTTGTAATCTTGTAATTTTGACATTAGGTTTTTCTTTTTGTTTTGTTTTAGGGGATTTACTCTTGTCCCTATTTGTTGTCCGTGTTTTAGATCTAGATCTTTCATGTTGACTGTTTAATTTGGATGAACCAGAATCAGATGATGATTTTGCTTCTTTAGTTGCTGCTGTATTTTGTGCTGATTGTTTGTTTTGTTTGTATTTAGTTGGTATGATAACTTTTGAGCTGGCTGTAATGTTGAAATCTTTTTCATCAAAATATGTTTCAGTTGTTTTTGTTTCAGGTTTTGTAACTTGGGCTGATTGTACTACTTTTGAATAGGTGGACTCTGGTTTTTGTTCATATAGCTTTTTTGCTTCAAGATAGGTGATGTTATTTGTTACTTTGATCTTCAGTATATCTTTTTCTTTGATCCAAACCTCGCAAACATTTGATCTTGAAGGGTGGTCTTTTCCACAATTTACACATTTTGTAGGGTTTTTACAACGTGAAGTAAGGTGGTTATGACCACCCATTCCGCAATTCTCACACACAGAGCCAATATCTTCAGGGCAATTATCTTCATGGTGATTGTATTTTTGGCAGTTGAAGCATCTTAATGGGTTTGGTACATATATCTCTACTGGTGTTATGCGATAAAAAATTCTAACTGATTTTGGTAAGGTGATCATGTTGAAAGTCAGCAAAAATGTATTTGTTTCAATGAGTTGTTCACCTTTCTTGATCTTAAATCGTTTTACAGCTGTAACTCCCTGAGGTTCTAAATACTCCAAAAAGTTTTGTTCTGTTTCTCCTTTAAGGTCACGGTTTCTGATAATACCCTTAGATGAATTAAGAGTATTATGCTCAGAGACCGTGACAGGTAGATTGAAAAAGGTCTTCATTTTCAAGAGGTTTTCTGTTTGGGCTTTTCTTGTAGTTTCAACTAATAAAGTTTGGTTTTTCAATTTTTTTACACTTTTGGCTGTTCCTATAGCTGCTTCAATTTGTTTTTCTATGACGAATGGAGATAATGAAGTGATTGATTGTTCTGTATTTGATTTTATAACTAGGAATTTTGGAAAGTTGTCTGGTTTGAAAAAAGATTGGTTTTCATCATCTGATTCTGCTCTTTGACGTTTGTTGTTTGAACTTGATTTTGACAGAGAAGGATAATTGTCCTGAGACAATGCAAAATAAGGGGTCCAACCCAGGCTGGAACCTGGGGTAGAGGGTCGGACCATGGTTGAAATATTTTCAGAATGATCCATAGTGTTTTGTTTTGTCTTCCATAGCTATGTGCTTCACCCACCGTGGAGCCCAACAAGGGAACGTAATTTAGAAATGGCTCTCCTATTTCCTACGTTAAAGCTACATATCTATTATACTCCGGTTCATACTTTCCAGTCATTCTTCCGGCTTAAGATTTACGTTTAATATATATCAAATGCTGATTCCCTTAAGAAAGAGATTTAACATTTACTGAACGTCCCCACCCAAATGTTTTGTCGACCCCCCTCACCACTCTCAAAAGCCATATTAACGCTAGTCTATATGCCCCAAGAGCAGTCACTTTCGAAACCAAAAAGTAAGATATAAATGAAGATAAATGTAAACCCGGTTCTGTACCTAAAAGATACTTTAAAATAGACAGAAGGAAAAAAGGATAAGATGGTTTCTAGAGATGGACCACCCAGCCGATTGATCCAGCGCCGGACCTAGCACTGGACTCACGTCTAGCTGAATCCGAGACCAAAACAATGTGTTGGAAAGCTGGAGATCCCTGGGCTTTCCTCAATTGCCAGGATTCTCTTCTCCCATTCACTCGTCGCAAACCCACGGCAAACAGGCAGCACACTGTTTTAATAAGGGTTTTCACCTTATCTACTACAGCAGTAAAGCAATCTGTATATTTTAACCCTACAGACACGGTATAAGCCCGGTTGTGATGTACAGTTTAGAAAATAAACTGTAATAGATTATTTAAAAAGTTTGAAATTGAAATGATTGTAGTAGACCCGATCAATTTAAGCCTGGTTGATAATGAAAAAAGACATAAATAGTATTAGAGAAATAAATGAATTTGAGACAGAAAGAACTACAGTATGTTCTTTTGACTAAGATATTGAAATTTAGCAAAGATATTCATAGGTAAATTGCTCTTCAAGTTAAATCTGAAGATATCACTACAATAGAGAACTTTAAAGCTCTACAACACAGAACTTTAAAAATATAAGAGCAAGAATGTAACTTAGGTACTGGACAGTTAATCTTGAAAACTGTCATATAGATAAAGTAAGAGTTTAAAAAAAATTTGCAACAAGATATAGAACTCAATTAAGATGATAGCAGTTATAAAAATTGCTATATTTGAGTTTAATCTTCTTTACAGTTTAACTAGTGTAAGACAATTTTTGATAAATTTAAGCTTTTGGTTATTTATGAAAACAAGTTGATATAGTTGCGCCTTTACGGACAGTTACCACTGGTTTGCGTTAGGACTTTAACCCCAACCTGTCACCTCTCAAGTCTGCAAAACAAGAGACGCAAACAGGCCTGCTTAAGTACGAAGGTACATACAGTCTGTCCCCAGTGGTGCCGGGCAGCCATCCATATTTCTAGGGCGCCAGAGGGCGGGGGCCTGGCTTACCTTTAGCTCTAAGCAGAGGGGACAGTTATTCAAAAATAAAGTCCCCCGTGCGAATTAAGCCCCCGAACCATGGCAAGGCGGTAAGCAAACTCGGGGGTGTGGCCCCTATAAGCGAAGCTTCTAATTCAGTAGTCGCTGATTCAAGTAAAGTTAATTCTATTAATTCTTCAGCGCCAAGTAAAATGATGCCATACCTGTAAACAACTGGCTGATGTGTTATCTGTTCTTTTTTTAAGTTTTGAGTAGGAGATGACTCCTCCGCAGGAAAGGCAACTTTTTTTGATTGTTTCGTAGATGTTGTTGCTTGTTTGCGTGCTGTAGCCCTCCTCTTACCGCGCATCTCTGAAAATATATATAAATCCGAGCTACTTGGCCGTTTCGCATTATGTTTCATGCGATCTAATCTGAATCCGGAAAACATAGGGAATGCCAACGACACACATGTGATTAATATCCACCGCGTATTCTATTTGCCAGTTTTATATCTCTTGGCATGATTGTAACTCTTTTAGCATGTATAGCACATAGATTAGCATCCTCAAAACATTGCACTAAGAAGTGCTCAGCCGCTTCCTGTAACGCTTCAATTGCTACGCGTTGGAATTTATATTGTTGATAGATGACATTGCTTGCAATTTCCCTACATAACCTTGAGAATTTTGCAAAGGGTATTAATCTTTCAGTACTCTTCTGATATTGCCTGATTTGACGCAATGCAACTGTACCAGGTCTGTAGCGATGACTTTTTTCACAGCCATTGTAGGTTGTTTTTTGTTACTACGTATAATATTTAACGGTGTAAATGGGAGTGGTCTTCTGTCTTTGCAAGCGGTAGTTTTAGTTCAGGCCATCTTCTACTAGGATGCCCTGTAACAACACATAGAAGTAGTCTAAATTGTTTTACTTGTGCTAAGTAAGCTGCTTGGCAAACTATTATTGATATTCAACGACAGATTTTTTGTTTTTGTATCACCACCCCTTCTACTGCTTCTACGCGGTCCGTTTATCCTGTCAAGGCCACCGGTGGTAGTTTCAGCAGATGCGGTAGTTGTCAGTGTCCCATCATTTGATAATTTATTCAATAAATTAACTTTATGTAGTGGTTTCCCAATGACAGAACCAAATAATGCACAAAATACAAGTTTCGACATTTCCACTTCAACACCTAGGTACATGAAGGTTCCACAAGCAATCAAAGTAATAAATATGAAACAGCTAGTTATTATTAGTTTTAAAATTTTCTGCTTTTCCTCAAAAGTTGCCATCGTCTGTCCTAACGTCCGAATTCAGATCTGAAAGGAGACAATGGAAGCTATAAATACCTTTCATTTTCCGAAGAATCCGTCCCGAATATTGAGAATATGTTTCCGTGATTTGGTACTTCAATAAATAAAACGATGTCGCCATTCTCGTCCGTTACAGTCAATTCTAAAACTGTAGTTATGTTGTACGACATTATAAATCTATATTATTTCGTAAAAACATATACTTTACAATGTCGATACAATAGGCTACAACACCGGCGTCTGGCATCTTCGTGCAACAGATAAGAGGCATGTAAATATTTAAAAAAAAAACCGATAAATACTGTAATAAATCCAAATAAAATATACCAATAAAACGATTAATATATATAAAAACGTATTTACATACCACTGATCCGATGCCGGTTGATTTACTGTGTTAAATTCTCTGAAATATAATGCGAAACGACCAAGCTAGCCCAATAACAATGGCGTCTTATCTAGAATGAACGCTCTGGAGCACAGGAACAGGTTCAAACTTGTTTTGTTGACGTCATCGAATGATTACGTCATCCAATCGCGTGATCGCCTGATCACCGGTTTCTCCAAAAATCGAAAAATAGATTTTCTGGGAAATTGGAAAAGCGCGCGAAATTCTGACGTCATCACTATGACTGGTTCCCAGTTCCGCTATATGTTATATACGATTATTGATTTTATTGGCTCTGGTTCCCAGTCTCCCTCTCCCGCTCTCCGCTGCACGTCTATAGTGGAGAGCGGGAGAGCCAGAGCAGGAGCAGAGAAATAATCGATGATGTAATGCGTGGTTTATAAAAATCGATGACGTATTGTATTACGTATATTTGATTCTGATGACGTCACAAAAACAAGTATTTCTGTTTTTAAAAAAACAAGTTTTAACTTTTTTTTAAAGACAATATAGCATGTGGGAAATTGATGATGATGATGATGATGAGTTGGAGTTTAACGACGCATCAACCCTTTTGGGTCATTAGCGTCATCAAGGTTAGGTAAGAGAAGTATTACTAAACATAAAACTATAATAGATAAGCTAAAATATTAACAATTTGACACATAAAACATATGAGTATAGCAAAGACGATAAAATAGTAATCATTCTACAGCGAAGATCATGTACAATATCTGACAACAACATAGGCTAATCAGATGACTATACATGATCATCTCCTGCAAAAAAGAAAAAGATATGATGAAAGTAAGTTTAAATTAGTAAACAGTTCAAAGGAAAAAGCTACAATTTGTTAAAAAGATTAATCTCTTTTAAGAATAAAAAGACATTATCAATAGGTACATCATTAAACAATTGTTTGATTGTATCAACATGAAAGTATTTGTTTCTTATATGAGAAAAATCACCACATTCAAGTAGAAAATGGCGGACTGTAAAGAGTGTATCACATCCAAAACAATACGGTGGCTCCTCTCGTTTTAAAAGATAAGAGTGTGTGATTCTTGTATGACCAATACGTAGACGAGCAAGGACAACTTCCTCCTGTCTGACATTTCGTACAACTGGTTGAGATTGTCCAATGACAGGTTTAATCTCAAAGAGTTTATTACCAACACTGTTATTCCATAAAATTTGCCATTTATTTAAAATGTACCTATTGATAAAAGATTTAAAATTTGCATAAGGTATTGAAAAGTTTGTTGGGTGTAAATTCAATGAATCTTTTGCTTTTTGATCCACACTTTCATTGCCAGCAATGCCAATGTGGCTAGGGATCCAACAGTAAACTATTTCATTAAATTCTGATAAATCATGATGTTTTTCAAGTAGTTTTTGAATTTGGGGATTTTTTGAAGATGTATGATCTAAAGATTTTAAAACTGAAAGGGAGTCTGAAAATATAACAAATTTATTTGAAGTTTCACAATCGGCAATATGATCTAATGCTATATCAATAGCTTTTGCTTCTGCTGTAAAAATTGAGGACCCATTTGGAATTCGCATAGTTTCAGAGAAGTCGTCAGATACTACTGCACATCCTACTTTCATATCATCTTTTGAACCATCTGTATAAATGGGCTTATAGTCCATGAAATGTGATTTTAGCTCCTGGAAATTAGATTTCATGATAATTGGACTTGTTTCTGATTTTTTACCTGAGTGTAAATCGAAAATAAGATTTGGTTTATTTATACACCATGCTGGAACATTTGGTGTAAAAGTTTTATCAATGTTTTTAAAGTTAATATTTGCAGATTCTAGGACTGGTAAAGTTCTGACGCCAAAAGATTTAATAAAATTCTATGTTGTAAATTTATGCGATTTTTCTTGCTCAATCCAGACCTTAATCACTCTGTAGTGTAAATGCGTGTTATAGTCAAGGCTACAAAGTTCTATGCTTCTTAAGAGTCACTTGGTTAATCAAGACCTAAACTCCTTGATGCATCACTCTGTAGCGTTAACTAGAAAAAGGGCTATTCGCGCCGCACATCCAGTTATGTCATATATAGCTAGTTACCACCCCGAGTGTATAGCTAGCCGTCTAAAGCTTACTACTACTACTTATTTTTAAATGAAAGAACAACAAAGATTGGTGACCATTTCTATAACTTTATTGCCTCGCTAACTATAACTGAATACAGAGGATTAGGCTCTGATTATTGTTTACAATAAATTACCTTAACATATTTACAACAAATTAAACGTAGGATACTTCTTTGAAAGGGTTACTCTAGACAATATGATCAGAACCCAGACCTTCTCATGACAGCAGTCAATGAAACATTCTGTCTACATGACACAGCCAGCACAGATGACGCAGGCAACAAGATCCCAAGCGATTGAAGTTTTAGTCAAAGAACCTTGTGAATTGAAGACCAGGGTGAAAAAGTTAGAAAAAGACTCAAGACAGCAGAAACCATCAGCTATTGAGATACCACCTATCCAGATTACAATCCGATTAAACATTCTAGACACAGACCCACAACAGGTCTCAACTCCGACTGTAGGACTTGGACATGGATCTAAGAAGATAATACTCAGCAAAAGGAAGCGCTAAATACCAGAAAACTTACATTTTACATCAGCCCTTTTCAGGGCTACTCAATTTTCTTGAAAGAACCCGCTATGATTTTCTTATCACTTTCACATTTTTATCATGGTCAAAGTCTACGTGTAATAGTTAGTGAGTATGATCAGGAAATACCACAGTCACAAACCGCAGACAACCCAGTGGCACCGCAAGGAAGAGCCGCTCAACCATCACGAGACACCAGGAAGACAAATCAAGCAAAGCAACCAGCTCTCTCTTCTCCATCAAAATGATTGCAATGCTAGAACTTAGTTATCAATTATATACCTATAAGTAGTAATAGGCCATGGGACCCGCGAAAAAACTAAGTTTTTCTTCAGGAAAAAATCGCGGGTGCCATAGATGCTAAACCCAAAATTAATAACCCTTATTAAACCATGCGATGTGGTGCAAACCCGATCAAAATCGGATGTAAAATAAGAAAGTTTCAATATGTCACTAAATTTTCCCAACTCTCTTTCTCTGGCACGTCTATTCTAATATTACTACAGACATGCCGCAGAGAGAGGAGTTGATATTAAGAATTGAACCAGGAAACTATCACACTCACAGATCAGCCAGCGCTTTTGCGCAAAATAAACTAAATTATTCTCAACACCCCAGAAAACTATCACAATCACAGATCAGCCAGCGCTTTTGTGCAAAATAAACTAAGTTAATCTCAACAGCCCAAAAAGCTATCACAATCACAGATCAGCCAGCGCTTTTGCGCAAAATAAACTAAGTTATTCTCAACAGTCCAAAACTCATCACAATCACAGATCAGCCAGAATCATACCCTTCAAATAAACTAAGTTATTCGCAGTAGCCCAGTAAACTATCACAATCATAGACCAAGTCAGAATAACCAAAAAAAATCTTAGATATTCACAGCTGGTCACTCAAGCTTACAGGGCGGTCATCTACGGCACCCGCGATTTTATCCTGAAGAAAAACTTAGTTTTTTCAGGCTTAAAAATCGCGGGTGTCATGGCCTATTACTACTTATAGGTATATAATTGATAACTAGCAGTAAACTAGAAATATGTCAGTGAGACACAAATGCCCCCATCCAGGGCCATTATATGAGAGAAAATGTCTTTGTATGGGACACACATAAGGGACAGTACATACGGGATGGGTTGTACGAGTAAGGGTTATTCTCAATTGAACAGGGCGGGGGCATGATAAACTCAATGATACAGCAGAAGGGAGGAGAATGACCATAGAATTTTTTTAATGATCAATCTCCACGAAAGTATGGGACCGGGCTGGGATTGAACTGGCGACCACTGGGTCTGCAGTCAGACTCGCATCTGTTGCCAGACACGTTTTCAACTGCGCTACGCGGCCTTGTGATTTTACAAGTCATACCTCAAAGATTTTAAATATTTGATTGTAGAAACAGTAAGACTGTGCATGTTACCAATTCCATGGGAAAGAATGCAGGTAGCGATGATCTGAGAAGGGATGTAATATTTTCTGAGGAAGTGTGGATTCACCAAGGGAAAACATACTCATGTAACATTAACATCAAAGACAAAAACAGGATCACGGGTAAGGAAGATGATAGCTGGCTAAATGACATTATCATTGATGCTAGTATTCAACTCATACACCTCCAGTTGCCACAAATAGGCGGTCTACAATCATGTTTGAGCGCAGCAAACAATAAGTTCGTCGGAATCCAAAGAGCTGATACAAATAATGAACACTAACTCAAATTGGAAGTGGAGTTCATTGGTTTTGTATTTTCTACCTTAGGGGCTGGGTCTGGTAATGTTAATATTTATGACAGCTCGCCGAATCCTCGGAATCCTACCTCTGCTGTAGAAAATGCAATAGACACACTTGTTCACACTGATGCAGCTACGCTGACAATTCATTGGTTTTGATCAACAAATCAATAATATGGATTGTGGTCTGTTTTCCATAGCAAATGCCACTGATTTGGCCTCTAAGGTGATCTGGGCACAGTTAGGTATGCCAATGGAGAGATTTTACGTATGCATCAGACTAAATACTTGGAAACAGATCCATTAGCATTCCCAAGAGTAGACATTTTAGACCCAATGACCCAACATTGTCTAATCATGTGCTTTGCACTTGTAGGATGCCAGAGGACAATGAACTATATTTTAGTTGCCTTTCATGTATAAATGTTTTCACACAACATGTCAGGGTCTATCTAATTTAACAAGGGCAGAGTCAAAATATAAACTGAAAACAGTGCTCACTAATTTGTAAGAAAGATGAAAAGTACTCACCTTACTTGACCTAACCAATGCCCACCTAAGATAACCTAACTAATGCCAACCTAACTTGACATAACCAATGCCCACCTAAGCTTACCTCACCTTACCAATGCCCACCTAAAATAACTTGACCCACCAATGCATAAATTAGCCATATATTGCATACCTAATCAATGCCCACATGACCTAGCCTAACAAATGCCTACCTAACCTAACCTACAGAAAAGTCTTATTGGCAATTAAATATTAGCAGAGCTAAAGAAAGCCAAGTATGATGTTATAAATAAGAATATCAAGGAAGGTGTCACTGTTTTACCAAGAATCTCAAGTGAATGGTTCTGATTAAAGCTATCAAAAGAGTATTTCGGTTTTAAAAATGACGTTTATCTATGTTTTGTTTACATAGCACCTGCAAATTATTCTTATGTGCTAAGACACAACCTGGACATTTTACATTTATTGGAAAATGAAATTGCCAAATATAGTGAATTAGGAAGTCTTCTTATAATTGGTGATACCAACGCTAGAACAGGTATTGAGCGTGATTTAATTGATAATGATGATAAGCATATCCTATACCGTCTGATACATAAAAAAATCTAGGTTTACTAATGAAAGAAACAGTCAATACTTGCATGTTTGTTCTCGTATTAAAGAATTACTAGAGCTTTGTATTCAAGCAAATTTGAGTATTTTAAATGGAAAAACCTTTAGTGATAGGTTTTGTAAATATACATGTATTTCGCTTCAGTACAATGACAAAGGTTTTGTCGATTTTTGTATAGATTCAATAGGGCTAATTGAATATGATTTATTCTTTCATGTACATGACCATATACCTCATTAGATTGATCACGCTAACTTTTGGGGAAACTTTCAGCGTCATTTTCAGAATCAATTAAAATATTAGAAAATAATGCATGCCAACAAATGCCAAATTCTTAAATGGTTCAAAGATTCACCTTATCTTTTTCAAAAGGCATTCAATACAGACGAAGTTAAGCAAATGGTAAGAAACTCCACAGACTCCTCTTTTGTTGTTGACAATGATGTCTTATCTACAGATCAGGCTGTAGACAAGTTCAACATCATTATATATACAGCGTGTTCAAAATCCCTATAACACGTTAAAGGTGTCTCTAATCGAAAATCTAAAAATATATAAAAAAAAGTGGTTTGACTGTGATCTGTTTAAAGCTGCATAGTCTGTAACTATGAACATTTTTCGAATTTTTTTATTTTCTTTTTAAATAATTTGTAAAAGTAGGTTTAAGTTATGTTTTCACAATAAATCTGTACACTATAGCTGAAAACTGCACGGAAAAGTGAATTATCTTATAAAACAGGTGTGTTTTTCTCTTGTTGGTAATTATTTGCGTCCCTCCAATAATTATAGACAGGTAATTTTAGCTTAAATGCTGTTGTTTTGATACTGATAATTTGTTAAGATTTACGAAGAAAAGGCAAGAACAATAACAGTAAATATTCAAAATGACCAAACGAGATCAATCGCTGATTTTTGTTGTTTAAACGTTTCCTAAACGTTGGTTCTATTAATCCCATTTGTAAACTTGTATGAAACGTTTAGATAACGTTTCCACAAGGTTACTTTGAAACCAACCCTTCACACAACGAAACACACACGTTGCAGATAAATTCTTTGCGCTTCCTTTTACAGCAGTGGCTGTATAATTTTCTGTATCTAAAAGAAGATCCACGGACTGTAGGGTTATCAGATATCTAGAATAAAGTGCACTTTGGACTGGTAATAGATATATAATGAATGCATACTCCTTTCAAAATTTGAATTTTATTTGTTTTTTGCATGTAGTATATAATGGTGTAAGGTAATTCCATGATATATGTCGTCGTTTATGGGATGAAATCGTTTACTGAGAAGAAATCAATCATAAATCGTTAACTCTTAAAGGAACCCACAATGTAACGAAATCGGCGATTGGTAACGTTTCTTAAACGTTCCTAAAGGTTCGCTACACAACATAGTAGTGGTTATCAACTATATTTTCGTATAAAATTTCAGCTTTGTTAACATTGGAAATTATCACTAAGTATCATTTAATATATTGTGTCTTATTTGGACTGTTTCTGTTGATAATAAAATGAAACTAGAGGACCTGACGGTCCTGAGGCGCTCACTTGACCTTTTTAAAATGTTAAATTAGATCAAGGTCAACTACAGCTTATAATAAAACATATTTTGTTTTACCATATTTGGGGGTTGCAGCCATTTTGGTGACATGTGGCAGTCCAAATGAGTGGCATTTGATAAAAGGTCACATGTGAGCTTGAGATTTGGTACTTATATAAAGCCATTGTCTCATAAGGTTAAACATTTCTCAAAAGTATTATGATTTCGGCTTCAACAGTAATAGAAAAATGAACATTTCAAGATATTCCCCATATAAATGCACCAGGAATCAAATTTGACCTTGCCATAAAGTAGGTCAAGCTAGATTCATCATTTATGCAAACCTGGTAGAGACCACATCCCCAATGCTACATACCAAGTCCCAAGGCCATTGACCTTTTGTTCTAGAGAATAAGATATTTAAAGGGTTTTTACCATATATGGATGTGGTGGCCTTGACTTTGAAACCTATTTATAGCCATTGTCTCAAAAGGTTTAACACATCAAGTGAGAATAATGACCTTGTCTTCAACAGTATTCAAAAAATAAACTTTTCAAAAAAGTTCACATTTAAATGCATTAGGAAGCAAATTTGACCTTGACGTTAAGTAGGTCAAGGTCAACCTAGGATCATCATTTGAACAAACTTAGTAGGTACCACATCCCCAAAGCTACATACCAAGTCCGAAGGTCATCTGCCTTCTGGTTCCGGAGAAGAAGATTTTTAAAGGGTTTTACCATATATAAGAGTGGTGGCCATCTTGGTCATGTAACCAAATATTTTGCGTGCATTTTGGTTAACTTATCATAAGAAGTCTTCACACGAAATTTGAGTTCAATTGGACCAACGGTTTGTGAGAAAACTGTGTTTTACCATATTGATGGGACTCCAATATGAGCGACCTAAGCTGAAAGGTCAAAGGTCAACCTTGACTTTTGGAACTTATTTATAGCCATTGTCTCATTAGGTTAAACATATCAAGTGAGAATAATGACTAAGGCTTCAACAGTTTAAAAAAAATCAACTTTTCAGAAATTTGCCCATTTAAATGCATTAGGAAGCAAATTAACCGTGACGTTTAGTAGGTCAAGGTCAACCTAGGATCATCATTTGAACAAACTTGGTAGACCCTACAACCCAATTGCTACATACCAAGTCCCAAGGTCATCGGCCTCCTGGTTCTGGAGAAGATTTTTAAAGCGTTTTTACTATATATGGGCGTAGCGACAATCTTGGTCATGTGACCAGGACCATTTGAACAAACTTTCGTTCCCGCGTCCTAAGAAATCTCCATATAAAATTTGAATTAAATTGGTCCAGTGCTTTCAGAGAAGATGTTTGAAATTGTGGACAGACGGACGGACAACGGACTGACTGGTATACTGTTAGCTCACCCATGAGCCTGCGGCTCAGGTGAGCTTATGAACCATCCAATCATCCCAATATATAGATACGAACCGTCCACTTGTTCTTCAGTCCTGTAATTTTTTTTGTGCTTGAGCAAACAAAAATCGACAGCTCATCAGGTAATATTTATGTCATACTAGACCAGTTTCTGTCGATTAATATAGTTTAAAGCATGTATATTTGACCTTTAGATTGTTTTGCTTATGTTTTAAAGCACGAAATCCATAATGTAAGTTTTTAATGATGTCACATATTTTCGCGACGGTTGAGTTTTGGGTAATTGACCATATCTACAATAATTGCTGGTTCCCAGTTAATAGGTGGTCAGTAATGGAAACAAGAGTGCCAAGTTTTGTTTAAAGCTTACATATAAGTATGTGTAGAAAGCTAACCATGTCCCTAGCGACCTTGGCGCAAAGCCATTTTGGCCACAGGTGCATAATTTGAACAAACTTGGTTGATGCTATAAACCAAATATCAAGGCTCTAGGACTTGTGGTTTCAGACAAGAAGATTTTTTCACGTTTCTCCCTATATAAGCCTATGTAAATCATGTGATCCCAAGGGCGGGGCCATTTTTGGCCCTAAGGGCATAACTTGAACAAATTTGGTAGAGGTTCACATAGTGATGCTACATACCAACTATCAAGGCTCTAGGCCTTATGGTTTCAGACAAGAAGAATTTTTCATGTTATCCCTATTTAAGCCTATGTAAAGCATGTGGCCCCGGGGCGGACCATTTTTGGCCCCAGGGGTATGATTTGAACAAACTTGGTTGAGGTCTACTAGATGATGCTTCATACCAAATATCAAGGCTCTAGGCCTTGTGGTTTCAGACAAGAAGATTTTTTCATGTTTCTCCCTATATTAGTCTATGTAAAACATGTGACCCCGGGGCGGAGTCATTTTTGGCCCCAGGGACATAATTTAAACACACTTGTTAGAGGTCCACAAGGTGATGCTACATACCAAATCCCTAGGCCTTATGGTTTCAGACAAGAAGATTTTTTCATGTTGCTCCCTATATAAGCCTATGTAAAACATGTGACCCCCGGGGCCTAGCCATTTTTTGCCCCAGGGCTTTAATTTGAACAATTTTGGTACAAGTCTACTAGATAATACTACATACCAAATATCAAGGCTCTAGGCCTTGTGGTTTCAGACAAGAAGATTTTTTCATGTTGCTCCCTATATAAGCCTATGTACAACATGTGACCCCCAGGGCGTGGCCATTTTTGACCCCAGGGCTATAATTTGAACAAACTTGGTACAAATCTATTAGATGATACTACATACCAAATATCAAGGCTTTAGGCCTTGTGGTTTCAGACAACAAGATTTTTTCATGTTTCTCCCTATATAAGACAATGTAAAAACATGTGCGCTGGAAAGAAGAAAACGTGAATAGCTTCAAAACACCTATATTTAGAGATTAAAAAGCTTGTTATCTCTTTAAATTTGTTTAAAAAAATAATGAGTTCAAAAGGCGAAATAAATATTAAAAATATCGGTGTTATGAATTGTATCGGTGTTATGAATTGTGTTTGTATGGTAAAGTAGTTAAGGGAAAACAATCAATATACACAAAGGGAAAAATAATGTTAACATGTTCATTTGAAGCAGGATGGAAGATCAGGTATTGATAGATAAGACCAAGACAGACATATGCTTCAGCAAGGCCTTACATGAGGAGAAGTATGTGTGTCTTGAGGCAAATGTTTTGGCAGTTTTACCCACAGGGCTTGGAAAAAGCTCACTCTATCAGTTGGTGACTTTTGTAATAAGTTTGAAAAAGGGGAGTTCCCCTCACTTCCACTAAAGCTGTAAGTTAGTTATTACGCCTCTGGACGGTATTAGATCAGTGCACAGCCCTTTCATCACATGGAATAAGTTCCTGTGCAAATGACTTTATGTGCCACCAGGCAGGAACCTTCAGTCACAACACTGATTCATATTCAGGTTCAGAGTCTGAATGGGATGATGGAGATGACAATCTTACCCACACTCTTCCACTAAGTGAAGTCCAAAAAGGCTTGTATAGGGATGTAAATGCCCATCCAGAGACACTTATTAAACCATAGCGTTGCTAAAGTTTCGTGGAGCAACTAACTGGAAGTTGAAATCTTGATGGCATATCCATTGATGAGGCTCATATAGTACTAAAATCGTAATTTTGAATTTTATATTTACCATATATTTAACATCTTTTGAACCCTAGGAACCCTGTTAGGCGTTGACACAGCAGTAATATGGTAAGAATAGTTGTTGGTGACCTCTAAATTGGGAGTTGTCCCTGGAAATTAGCTTTTTAACAAATATTTAAGGAATTTAAAAATGTTTAGATGTTATTTATGCTGGAAGTACATTTCTCAAAGTAGGAAAGAAGGCAAAAATCAGGAATAGATAAATCAAGTACCACACCTAACCCAGGACCCCATACTGGTAATTGACAAAAATACAAGAAAACATCACATACAAGAGAGCCAAGAGGTTAACCCTTTCACAGCAGGTGACCACTAGGCTGCAACGAACAGCGAGACAGAAGTTGCATAAGCAAGAAAAACACTCCTATCTGTCATGTTTATAGACTGGAAACACTCCCTGTTAACGATATATATCTGGAATAATGGCTTTCAAAACTCTTTTCACAGATGGAATAAATGGTTTAAGAATGTCAAGATATTTCATACTAACTGTTCTGCAATAGTTTCTGTCACACCTACTGTTATGTCATTTCAGGTGGCAAAAGAGTTTGCCTTACTTATTCTGGACAACAAATCTGATAGAAAAGCATAAGCTGTCAGAAGGCATATCAATAGCTACAAGAGCTAGAAAGTCGAAAGGTAAAGGCAACTCTTGAGGAAGTGAAATCTGATTTAAATCATAATCTAGACTATTCAGAGATTTTTATGGATTCATAAAAAGGAAACAAGGATCTGCAGCATATTGGAATTCTGCAGAGATTGATCTTCTATCAATGCTAAAGGCCCTATGACATGGGTCTTTACTTTTATTGCTAATGACATAAGTTGGGATAATTTGATGTATGTTTTATGTAACCTGAATGGCATGTATCACTCAAATAACGATTTGCGAAAACTTACTAAAAGGAGAAAACTTAACTCAGTATACGCAATCTTGACATATTATCTGATGCGCACACTCTTGGTAAATTAGTGGACTATTCTTGAGAATAGAATTCCAGCAACACAGCTCTCCCCAACTTCATTTAGTTTGGTGGGTTGAGGATAATCCAATAAGAAGGACGCAAAGAAGCTCCTGCATTCATAGATAAAACATCTCTGCAAATATCCCAGATAGAGATTGTGAACAAAGAGTGAAAGTTTTACAGAAATACTGTTATACCAACACTGGCAAGAAATATCAGAAAACCAGTACACATAGCTGTACATGATTTCTATATTCCCCTCATCTTACACACATTTAATGTCTAAGGAAGAGTTTATAAAATATGCACACAGCTATGTTTGCACCAGCTACCTGGTTCTGAATTCATAAATCCATATAACAAGGATATACTTCGTGTGTGGAATACTAACATAGATATTGAGCTAGTAGAAAGTGTTCAAGGTGCAGCAAAGTATTATGCTCCTATATTGTTAAGGAGGAGAGTGATGGTATCAATAAAGCCATACGCAATTCTGTGTCAAAATTCCTTGTAGTGTCTCCTCAAGGAAATATTTCTAGCTATCGCCCTTACCTACCAATAGGCTTCTCAGCACTAAAGAGACTGAATTGAAAATGAGGGATGTTGCAAGGAAAACAATGTATGCCAATAAACACCCTCCTGATGAGAGAAGGCTTCATCGGCCAAAGCACGAGCATGAAAATCTATATTATGAATGTGAAAATATATTCTGTTCCAATCATCTTCAGAAACCCTCTACAAACCAACAAGCTGATGGCAGTTAAACAAATCCAGTCCCTAGAGGATAAAGTTATGAATAATATCATTGCCTCTATGGTTGCCCCATATATAGGTGCCTTTGATAATGATATGCAAGATTCCTAAGAACTTATTAGAAATGATCCTGATAATATCGATCTCTTTGAAATCAATAGCCAGTTCCATAAAGAAATTGAGTAAATTCAGTCTTATCCTAAATTGAGTAAATTCAGTCTTATCCTGACGAATTGAGATGATGAACCACTTGAAGTTCACCAGACTGTTGGATACTGATTATGAGAAAACTATACAAGGCTTAAATGAAGAGCAGCATGATGTATTTAATACAGTACAACAGTATTTCAGATATCTTCATAAGTTTAATTTAGGAGAACATTCTAAGCCCGAGAGTCTTCATTTGTATGTTAGTGGTCCAGGTGGGATAGGAACTTTAAATCTCTTTCTAGTGATTCACCAGCTGTTGTTGTACTGCTCCAACAGGGTTGCTGGCATTCTATAATGAGGAAGTCACTACTTATTCACGATACTTTAAATCCTCCAGTGTAACATGGATATAATTCAAAAAGGAGAGAAGTTGGTTTAGACGAGAAAGCAATAAAGAAACACTCCCAAGAATTATCATCGAAGAGATCAGTATGGTTTAACATGAACCATTCCAAATTATTCATAGAAGGCTATATGAAATTGAGCCACGTCATGCAAAAACCTGCTTAATGACATATGCGAACAAAAAAGGCGCAGATCAGCCTGCGCATCCAGGCGGATGCGGCTCCTTTTTTGTTTGCTGTCTAGAGAACAGGATACACATTCATGCTAAATCCAGAATTTCATTGATAGCTTGTTTTTGTATCTGAGGAGACTGGTTTGAATCTTACCTGGTCGGAACTCCTGAAGACACATTTTCGGATGGCTTGGCTCAATTAAAGGTGTTGATGAAGGTATGTTCTTTGTTAATTTTTCATGCAGATGCCCCTGGTGATCTGTTTCAGCTTCCACCAATTCTGCATGGACAGTCTGTATTTGAAACCAAACCTGAAGCCACAAACCTTTAGAGAAAATTATTTTGTGTTAAAGAATTCACTCAAAATATGAGACAAAAAGAGGATTAAGTGTTTTCTGAACGGAAACAGCCTTTTTAGAGTCCAGAATAACTATTTTTCATACCCAATCGACTGTAGGAAACCTCATTTTGGCAATGCCTTATATATATTCTTTTTTAAAAAAATGTGCAGTGTGACAAGTATAATATCTTTACATTGAAGTAACTATCTCAAAATCAGTATTGCATATCATCAATGCTGAACACAGCCTGTTTATCTCCTACTTTAGCCCTGAATATTTTTGAAAAAAAAGAGTTTATTATACATGTGTTTGAAGGGCTATAGCTCAAAAACTAAACGGTTACATTGATTTTTTATTGTTTTATATAATTGTTGATAAAATGAAATTTATTTTTGGAAGTCCATGTTTAATTATTATTGTATTCAAAATTTGCAGTATGTGCAGGCTGTCCTGGTATATTGACATGTGTAAAAATCGATCTTCACCTGAATGTTTAAAAACGGTGAATATTTATGTAAAAATGACACAGAGAAGAGAAATGCTATTAAAACTTAATGCTATTAAAACTATGTTCATCATATATTTATCATTTTATGCCTTAAATCATGATACATTCACAGATATCCTACAGAATATTTTTCAAAGCCATTCCATTTTGTCACCTGTGGTTATTCAGTTGGATCAAAGATCAGTTCTATTGCACCAATGAAGAAATCTAATGATCTGATTGGATGCAATTTGCGACAGTATATTTGACGATAAATTTTGTAGATGTCAACTTATCAAACAGTATTCTTCCGCGCTAGTAGCCTTTTGTTGTCAATGTAAATAAAGATGGCTTTTAGGCAATTTGAACACAGATGTATCATTTTGAGCTACTTTGTTAGTCCAATATGTGTAAAAATGGCATGCCAAACAGCTAGCATAGCACCAAAATGGATATAAAATTTTTAACTTTGCCAAAATTTCCAAATGTTTTTGGCGTCCACTGACAGCTTTTTATCACGCGAAAAGTGAATAAGCAAATATGCACAAACCATGTGGTCTGAAAGCTACTCAGCAAATGTAGATACCCTTAGCCTGTTGCATGGCATTCTCCGATTATTCAATATGTCTCCAAAATATCTTTATCCAAAATGGAAGAAAGTACAAAGTAAATAAGGGTGCAAAGATCAAGAATCGATACAATCAAGTACCACATCTGACCCAGGATACCAATCGGAATGTGACAAACTCAGAGTAAGAGACCACAAACGAGAGCCAAAAGGAAAACACAGCAAATGCAAGACAGAAAAAACATAAAAGGTCCACAAAAGATGTATCGCCTTGGAATGGTCAGTAAAATAATTTACTGGAGGGCTTTAATCGGTTTTATGGCGCGCCAACCAATCCCGACACATGTTATAATTAAAAAATACAGACCAGAAAAGGGAAATTACCCTGGGTTATCTCAATTTGATTTTGCAAATTTAGGATATTAAAGTGAATCATTCAACCATTTAGTGATTATTTCAATAACTTAGCTACATTGTGGTATCAAAGATTTAAGATTTTTAATTCAATCCAGTGCTACAGCAATTTAGCAAATTTATCATTTATTGCCACTCACAGTTGGAGCATATAATTATTTATTGTTAGAAATCTAAAATGTCTTCCAACTCTGATGCTTTCAGAAGCTGAAGGCACTTAGTTTACACATTATCTGGAGTCTCATTTGGTCTAGCCTTATTACTCATACTAATTTTACACTTGATGAAAGCGTAAGCAGAATATGGTCAGTTTTTAACATTGTATGTATCACATCATCTAATTTATAGGGAAGATTATAATTAGTTCCAATCTGGCAATATCCTATTAATGCAAAAACTCATTTAAAGTGTTTCTGTGTTTTATTTAATTTCAGATGCTTGCATAAGAGTGGTGGATGTTTGCCATTTTCCCCAAGGCCTGGGTTGTCAAACGATATCAGCTTGTATGAGATTGCATAATAAATGTATGGACATTGGATTGCCGTTAACAAATGTAATTGCCAACGACAGAGGGGAGAATGATTGATCTATGTATGATAGACAAGGAAATGAATCTGGGCAGTGCATATAATAAGAGAAAAATTGATAAACAATTATTATAGTTAATTATGTGTTTTTTTTCTTTAACACGGTAGTCTATAGTTAGTTATGTGGTTTTGTGATTTAACACACTAGTCAACATCAACGGTCAGTAACTTGGCAACGTTCTTTCCTTGGGAACATACGACTTAGTAGTTAAGCAGTACTCATTGCACATAGCTTTCCTTATATCTGACAAGAGTCCTTCTTAAAACACTGGAATCACGTCTACCAAAGGCTCTGGTGCTGAACAGCTGGGTTATGGGGAATATTTTCACAGTTTGGTCACCATAATAAGACATGCATATGAAATCTAGGCATTATTATTTCACGATTTATTGCATCTTCTACCATGGCCGGTGATTCTAATAATGTTTTATTCGTCAAAATTGGACCTCGAAGGCTGTTACTATTTGATTAATATCTTTAAGAAAATGAATCGTGCATCTGTAATGTACCAATAAAACAAAAAGTTTGTCGCCTAAATTACAGTGTAAAACACAATAAGATTGCATATAATTTATCACAAAACTAACTTAAGTGACCCATTGTTAAGAATATTGGAACATAACTCTTTTCAGACATTTTGAAAGCTCTCAGAAAAAAGAACTATAATATAAACAACTATTTATGTTATATATCAATATCGGATCACCATTATCCCCTGACGAAGTCATAGGGATATAGTTTTGGCGTCGTCCGTCCATTCCATTCAGAACCATATCTCAGTACGTATTGGTTCTTGATACAAAAGATTAGCACCATAGACTCTCAATCTCCTATAAGTTTTGTCAAAATCGACCCCTTACCACTTGAGTTATTGCCCTTGTTTTTAGTAAAGGCAATTATAATGCAAAACCTATATTAGCTTTTTGGTATGATCTTTACATTTCGTCAAAGCTTTTACATTTTACCACTTCTCACTATAGACCATGATTGCCCAGTGTCTGTGGATAACCATGGTAGTGTCAGTTTAACCCCACCCCATCGACCCTACTTTCGTAATAACTAAGGCAGTTGTTAATATTTTTGCTGAAATTTTGCATTCAGACAGAGCAGCAATAGATATGAAACATATCAAACAGGATTTAAGTTTGAAGGTCTGGGTCCGATCCCCTAGGGTGGAATTCGGGGCAGGGGTCGAGGCCAAAATTAACCTTTTTCGGAATATGGTCAAGTTGCATTTCAAAAGTAAAGTAAGTAATGGTGCAAAGATCAGGAATCGATACAATCAAGTACCACACCTGACCCAGGATACCAATGGGAAAGTGACAATCTCACAGAAGACACCACAAACGAGAGCCAAGAGGTCAGCCCTTTCCCAGCAGGTGACCAAAAAGCACATATAAACAGACGCGCACAAAACATAGCAAACACAAGACAGAACAAAAACATAAAAGATCCACAAAAGAAGTACCGCCTTGGAACGGTCAGTAAAATATTTTACTGGAGGGCTTAAACCAGTTTTACGGCGCCAACCTCGTCCCTTTATTCTGATGTGGACCACGACACATTTGGGAAAGTAACAAAACACAACAATCATGACAGCCAAGAGGTCAGCCCTTTCCCAGCAGGTTACCACAAGGCTACAAGGAACAGACACTACAGCATAACACACACCAACATAAAGCATAATTAACAAAAAATGATCCACAAAAGAAGCACCGCCTTGGAACGGTCAGCAAAATTCTTTTACTGGAGGGCTTAAACCGGTTTAACGGCGCCAACCTCACCCTTAATTCAGATGTGGATCAAGACACATAGATATTTGGTTTGCATGAAAGACCCCTAACTTATCAATGCATCATCTCCTAAAACATATAAATCAAGATATAACAAGGAGATAAAGCAAGGATAAGGACTCAACAGTAAATTAAACTGAATACCGGAGCAAAAGAAATCCAACAGGTAAACCCCGGTGGGCCCGACAAACAGCAAAAGCATCAGGCCCCTACCATCTCATCAATAGATAAGTCTTTAAGTCGGAACCATCATAGAGTCTGAAGTCTGACCCACCGGCGTGCATTTAAAGAGGAAAGCAAAGTTGCCAACCGTGATTGGGTTGACTACCAAGCATGCAGTCTGTTGCAATACATTAATGTTATAGCCAATCTTTTTATAATGGGTAATTATTTTAATGAACTGCGCTGAAAAATTATTAGAGCCAACAATCTTCTTCAACTTATACACCAAGTCACCATAGAAATCAGGTTCCGAAAGCACCGCCTTGGAACGGTCAGCAAAATTCTTTTACTGGAGGGCTTAAACCGGTTTAACGGCGCCAACCTCACCCTTAATTCAGATGTGGATCAAGACACATAGATATTTGGTTTGCATGAAAGACCCCTAACTTATCAATGCATCATCTCCTAAAACATATAAATCAAGATATAACAAGGAGATAAAGCAAGGATAAGGACTCAACAGTAAATTAAACTGAATACCGGAGCAAAAGAAATCCAACAGGTAAACCCCGGTGGGCCCGACAAACAGCAAAAGCATCAGGCCCCTACCATCTCATCAATAGATAAGTCTTTAAGTCGGAACCATCATAGAGTCTGAAGTCTGACCCACCGGCGTGCATTTAAAGAGGAAAGCAAAGTTGCCAACCGTGATTGGGTTGACTACCAAGCATGCAGTCTGTTGCAATACATTAATGTTATAGCCAATCTTTTTATAATGGGTAATTATTTTAATGAACTGCGCTGAAAAATTATTAGAGCCAACAATCTTCTTCAACTTATACACCAAGTCACCATAGAAATCAGGTTCCGAAAGTCCTTGGCGCAAGAGAGATTTAAGTCCAACTTGGAATTTAGAAATCAAATCATAGTATCGTCTATAAAATTTTGAAAATGTTTTGCGAAGTTTATGATACCGATAGCCTTGTTTAAGAAGTTTCTGAGTTAACAATTTATTGCGAGTGTTGAAGTCAACAACATAGCTAGATGCTCTAGCAAAACGAATGAGTTGAGAGATATAGACTCCATAGGATGTAGAACGAGGAACATCACCATCTAAAAATGGAAATTGACAATTTCAAAATCAAAGTCGTCACGTTTGTCATAAATTTTGGTAGAAACAATATCATTAGAAATTGACAAATGCAAGTCTAAAAACGCAGCTTCGGTATCAGAGGCATTGGCTTTATTAAGTTGGAGCTCTGAAGGGTATATTTGACTAACCATATTGTCAAAATAAACATTATTAATATTTAAAATATCGTCCAAATATCTGGAAGTAGTGTTAAACGCATCAATAACATCAGCCTGCTTATCATCAGAAAGAGACATCATAAAGTCCCTTTCATAACAAAACAGGAATAAATCTGCAACCAGGGGAGCACATATGCAGCAACATGGTAGCAAATATTTTGCCCACAGACACACCCTAGACCAAGGAGTGGGTCAAACCATATCTTTTTCTGAAAGTAGTCATGTTGCATATCAAAGGGAATTGAGCACAGAGCACCATGTAAGCAAATAAGCTATCATAAAACACACAACTGAGTCCCCTGGGTAGGGGTCAAAAGTTCATTTTTTCTTTTCTGAAAGTGGTCATGTTGCATATCAAATTAAAGTGGAAGAAGTGTAGACCTATATCTAAGTTAACACTTTGAATTTTCACACATACTTGATCTCTGGGGTTGGGTTGAAAGGCTAGTTATTGAAACTGTGTATATGTAGGTATATTTTTTTTTATTAAACTAATCACTAAACATACTTGACATGTGTTTGTTATGGTCTAAATGATACCAAAGACGAATTGTTGGAAAACCTAATTTTAGTGATCAATTCAAAAAGATAGTAAAACGTTATATAAGGGTTGGATATAATTTGGATATCATGCGACAGTCGGCATGCCTAGTTTTAAACCCAATCACGGTTTATAGCTATGGTTTCCTCTTTAATTGCACGACGGTGGGTCAGGCCTCAGACTCTATGACGGCTCTGACATAAAGCTTTAATTGGTGGGTTGGTGCCTGATGCTTATCTGTAGCTGGACCCATCGTGGCTCAACTTGAGGTTTTCTTTAGCTCTGTCTATCTGTGAGTCATGAGCCCTTTTCTTTGTTTCATCATGGAGTGTTAATTTGATTAGAGTGTTTTCCATGATGATACATTGCATTAGTTAGATGGCCTCCATGTGAGCTGAACATTTCTTGTACTTCAACAACAGCAGAATCTAGGGCGAAGATTTGGTACCAGTAAAATGCATTTAAGCCCCCCGGTGGCTTAGGCTGCTGTCCGTTCTAAGGCGGTGGTTCTGTTGTTGTTGACTTTTTGTTTATTGTTACTCCCATTGTGGGAGTCTGTAATTGTTCTGTTTTGTTTTACGTTACTTTATGTCATTTCTAGTATTGCAATCATCTTGATGGGGAAGAGAGAGCTGATTGCATTGCTTAATTTGTCTTCCTGGTGTCTCGTGATGGTTAAGCGGCTCTTCCTCGCAGTGCCACGGGGTTGTCTGCAGTTTGTGATTGTGATATTACCTGATCATACTCACTTACTATTACTTCAGATTTAGGTAAATAGGATTTATGTTTCGTGATTTTAATATTTTTTAAAGTAACCCTTCGTGGGGGGGGGGGATTATAAATTTGTCAAATGTGTCTTGTTTTAAAGATACTTTTGTCAAAATAAAAAAACTAAAATGCATGAATTATCAATTTTTTCAAAATGATATTTATTTTTTTAGGACAAAGTAAGTATTTATTTTGAACGCTGTGACTTCTTCAAGAGCAGTGGAACTGATTTTCATCTTTTTAAATTTATACTATACTCAGAAAAACAATTGAAGGATATTTTTTTGTTGACTTTTTAACAGTTTAGACAATAATTTCCATACAAGGCATTTTGTATCCCGATATAATTAGCAATATGCAATTCAGCAGAATGCAAAATAAAATTTACGGGTCATTGGTTACGATACAGTACCACACCAAAAGTGCCAACCCTCTATACCCAAAGTTCACAAGCAAAAAATTTAGCGTGTATATATTTTGCTGCAACCTTTACCTGGTCATTACTTATGTTATAATTCTGACCACAGACAAGTTTTCATACCCATTTATCAGTAATTGCACCTAATAAGGTGACAACTTCTTCAACAAAGACGCACAAATATGGCATACCTCAGCCAATATGACAACACATTGGAAGTAACACCCAATTATCAGTAATTGCACCTAATAACGTGACAACTTCTTCAACAAAGACGCACAGATATGGCATACCTCAGCCAATATGACAAGGCATACCTCAGCCAATATGACAACACATTGGAAGTAAAACACTAATAAAATGTACACAATTGGGTGTCGTACATTTGCCCGAGAGCCAGCAATGATTTTGAACCTAGCCATTATTGAATACAAACGATAAAAATGGGTTTCAATCATTTTTGAATGCTTGTGACTTTTCAGTATAGAGGGTTGCACTATTTGGACATGTACTGTACTTTAATCATTGAAGCGTGACTTAAATCAAACATTCATTTTGATTGTAGATATCTGGAAAAATAAAATGCATGCAAAATTAGTTTATTTTTTATTGTATCTAAATTTCATTCAATTGTTTTTCTGAGTTTATATTGTATTGGCTTCACTTATAGCTTAGTTTCAAGTAAAAAAAAAACAACCTTGCTTTTAAAAATGTCTCTTGAACATAGAAATGTTGTGTTTTTTCAAGTCATTTAAGCAAACTTACAATAGTAGCTATATTTTTGTTAAATTATTAGGTAATAAATTTTGAAAACTTTAGGTCGAAAAGTATTTTGCAAAAAAAGCTATCACGATCTTAAGGAGTGTATGCTAGTTACTTATTGCATGAACCTCCTAGCATAAAACAGCTGCCGTTGGAAGATATTTGAATAGGGAAATGTCATGCGATAGCCTTTCGAATCTCTCAGCTTGATCTATAAATTACAGGTCAAAATACATTCTCATCATGTCCTTTTTACTTTTCATACACTAAACACGTTCCTGCCATAAACTGATACACCTTTATCACATGAAAAAGGGACAAAGCTATACAACGTTCATACCTCTTATAAATACCACTACAAAGAAATCCATAGGCTATGGCATAATGAACTTATGATTATGCTTTGTTATTTGGTAGTCATGGGAAGGAGCAGATAAAAGATTTCGTGATGAATCTCTACAAAAGTGTAATGCTTGTCAAACTTACTATCCTATATAAGTGATCAGACTATCATGAAATCTGAGGATTATTTAAAATAGATTTGTATACAGTGTGTACAAAAAAAAACACAAACTGTACATGCATATTAAGAGGATAAAACATTGTTTTCTATATATTAACGTTTGCCAAGCCCTAGTGTGATAATCTGGTGCAGCTCGAACTACGAGTCAGTAAGGACTGCCACACATTATTTCACGAGAACTTGCCAAACGTTATTATATGGAAAATAATGTTCTATCATCATTGTTATTTACCTTCCTTTCAAGCACAAGCAGTTCCAAATGATTTTATTCAATTGTACGCAAAATGTCCACAGTAGCATTATAAAACGTACAACGAAACAAAAGAATAATTTCAACAGAAACCTGAAAATGAAAATAGCTCCTTGCCCTTGTTTGTGATTGTCCTGGCTACATCTTCATGTATATCAATAAACACATCGGATAGGTGGCAATCGAAAACGTTAATACTATCAAAGAACGGAGATCATAAGTCATTAGAAACAGTTTTAGATTGCCATTTGTGTGGCGATCAAAAATACTGTTTGTAGAGATTTTTGATCGGCTTTTAGCAATTTTTTGGATAGGCGGCAATCGAAAACGTTAATACTATCAAAGAATGGAGATCATAAGTCATTAGAAACAGTTTTAGATTGCCATTTGTTGATAGATTGGTGATCAAAACACTGTTTGTAGCTATTTGTGAACCGCTTTAAGCATTTTTTTCAGAGCGTTTTCTATTGTCACCTATCCGGTATGATAAAGGAATGTATTTTATGGTAATTGAAAAAGTTAATTAAAAAAAACAATAGCGACGCCATCTTAATTTGAAGACGATGTCCTTGAATGGACTTAAATGGCAATGAAGCCCTCTGCTGCCATGTAGTGATGGGAATGAAGCTCATGGACAGTGATTTGTCGCATTGTGACACGTTAAATTTAGATGAAATTCACAACTGTCAGCGATTGAAACATGTCAAGTTTCTATTGTAAACACTTATAAGTTTTATAACAATACTTGATAACTGGAGCCATTTCATCGATAAACTTTACAAACTTGCAGAATAGTTAGATGTGACTATCACTTATCAGTAGGTTGAATTCCATATTTTATCAGGCACAGTAACATCATGTTTTCTGTTGACGTGCAATGATAACAATGAGAAAAGTCCTAAACACTATATGTAATGATATTTTTCATCCTTCGATTTAGAGACTTCCTAAGTCACTTGGAACGACATTTAACAATTTCCAATTGTTCCTCTGATATCCTAGTAAAGTTTATCAGCCACAGTTTTAATTGTTCAAAATTGCACAAAACGTTGTAAAGAAGATTGCCAAAGAATGGTCAGCCTGGAATACTCACAAAATGTTTGTTTTTAGGCAACAGTTATGTCAATATAGCACAGAGTAACAATGGAAATAGGATATCATGCAATGTGTGTTATGGCAAAGTAAGTCTGCAAATCAAAGGATATAATAATTCTCATTACATAATTAGTTTGTGATTTTTCTTTCATGGATTCCTTTGCAAGCAGAGAAAATATGATGTCAGAATGCCCTAACCTACTGATCAGTGACAGATTAATCTAAGTAGCCTGCAAGTTTAAATGTTTTTCTGAAACAAGAGGGCCCTTGGTTGCTCACCTGAGAATGACCGATCAGCCGAGTGGAACCTTTTGTGAAATTTTTGTAGAGTGCTTCATTAGGAACAATTCTGTGAAATTATTTTGAATTTGGGTCAGTGGTTCAGGAGATGTCGTTTAAAGACATTTCTTATCAAGAGCTCTTGCAGCCCCTTTGTTCAGTGGACTGGAACCATCTGTGCAATATTGGAAGAAGGCATCATTCGGAACAACCCTGTGTAATTATTTTAAATTTGGACCAGTGGTTCAGGAGGAAATGCCGTTTAAAGGTATTTTTATCTGGAGCTCTGGCAGCCCTTTTGTTTAACGGAGCATAACAATTTGTGCAATTTTGGTAGAGGGTATCAAGAGGAACAATTCTGTGAAATTATTTTGAATTTGGGTCATTGGTTCAGATGTCGTTTAAAAGATTTCTTATCTGGAGCTCTGGCGACCCTCCTGTTCAGTGGAGCGCAACCATATGCAATTTTGAAAGAGGGCATCATGGGGAACATTCATGTGAAGTTATATGAAATTAGGACCAGTTGTTCAGGAGGACATGTTTTTTAAAGAAAAAGTTTACGCACTGATGGAAGACGGACGAAGACCAATCACAATACCTCACCTTGAGCTAAAAACGGATCTAGTTTTCAAACATATGTGCAGTTGACGTTCCTTTATGTGCATAGAATGATTCATGATTTGAAAATTTGTTACAAAATTAATTGTCAAGAAAACTTCCATGAATGTCTACCAACACAAATCTATTTTTAAACCTCAAGAGGACTTTAGGAATCATATGGTAATTAAACTTTTATGATAATTAAACTTATTGTCAGTCTGTTTGCATTTTGTTTGATGCATACCTTTTATACTTTTAGTGATAGGTTCTAAATTTGGTGTGTGGATGCATCTTAGGATGGCTGAGTGTAGCATAAGATATGATGATGATTGGTCACTGTGACCTTCACCTCGTTTTTAGAATAATCTTGCCTGCATCATATCTCCTATAATATTTGAGGTTGGAATCCCATGTTTGTTTGTTTGGTGCTTAACGACGCATCAACCCTTGTGGGTCATTAGCGTCAAGCGGTATTAAACTAAACATGATGTGAATGGAAATAGTAAAAATTTGTATGATTAAATAAAAGAAATGATGATGATGAGTTTGTATAATGAAAATAAGTTATAATATGGTTGTTGACAGAAGAGATCACGTACAATATCTGACAGTTTCAAAGAGCTATTCAGATAACTGTACATGTTCTCTGACTGAAAAAAGTATAACTTTAACTAGTCTGTATTATGGTCTGATAAAAATGTAAAACAAAACATGATTTTTAAAAATACTTATTAGATTTTGTTAAAAAGATTTATTTGTCTTAAAAAAGTCATAATACTATCAATATGTATATCTTGAAATAACTGTTTCATGTTATCAACATGGAAACAATTATTTCTTACTTGTGCAAAATCGCAACAATCCAAAAGAAAGTGACGAACAGTGAATGGTGCATCGCAACCAACACAGTGTGGTTGCTCTTCACCTAGTAGTAAGTATGAATGTGTGACTCTTGTATGACCTAAACGGAGTCGAGCCAAAACAACTTCTTCTTTTCTAATGTTTCGAACAACTGATTGTTGTTCACCGATAGTTGGTTTTATGTCAAGAAGTTTATTTCCAATGCTGTTGTTCCATGAAGTTTGCCATTCTTCCAAGATATATTTATTGATAGATGGCTTAAAATTAGAAAATGGAATCTTAAAAGAAGTTGGTTCTAAGGAAAGCGATGTTTTTGCTTGCTTATCTACCATCTCATTCCCTTGGATACCTATATGACTAGGAATCCAACAGAGAACAATTTCTTTATAAGCTAAAAGCTCATGACATTTTTCTAAAAGTTTTTGAATCTGTGGATTTTTTGAACTGGTATGATTCATTGCTTTCAATACAGAAAGCGAGTCAGAAAATATAATAAATTTATTGTTAGCATCACAAGTGCTAATGAAATCTAAAGCTAGATCAATTGCTTTGGCTTCAGCAGTGAATATTGATGAATCGTCAGGTATACGTTGCATATTACTATGGTTGTCTGATATAACAGCACAACCAACCTTTGAGTCTTCCTTTGACCCATCAGTATAAATTTGTTGGTAATTCTTATAACGACTTTGCATTTTTCTGAAATCATCTTTTAATATGTGTGGATTTGATTCAGATTTTTTCCCAGAATGTAAATCAAAAAGTATATCAGGTGGTTTCATACACCAAGCTGGAATATTTGGTGTGAAATGTTTTTCAATATTTTGTGGTTTGATATTGGCAGATTCTAAGAGTGGTGAAATTCTGATGCCAAATGATTTAATAGCTTTAGGTTTTTGTTCATATAAATTAACATAATTTGGTGGGAATGTAACTTCATGAGCAGGATTTGATGGGTTAGCAGCAAGTCTTACAGCATATTGCAAAGAGAGTTTCTCTCTTCGTGAGTATAGTGATGGTTCATCTGCTTCCACATAGAGACTAGCAACAGGAGAAGTTCTAAAAGCCCCTAAAGCTAATCTAAGTCCTTGGTTATGTATAGGATCAAGCATTTGAAGATATGATTTTCGTGCAGAGCCATATATGATACAGCCATAGTCTAATTTTGACCGGACTAGAGACCGATACAGCTTTAGAAGTGTAGTTCGGTCTGCACCCCAAGAAGTATGGGAAAGCACTTTTAAAAGATTCAATGCTTTTAAACATTTAGCTTTGAGATATTTAATATGGGGTATAAAACTGAGTTTTCTATCAAATAAAATGCCAAGGAATTTAGATTCCTCAACAACTGGAATAGGTGATCCATATAAATGTAAAACCAGATCATCATGTTGCTTGCGCAACTGACAGAAATGTACACACTGTGTTTTTGATTTGGAAAACTTAAAGCCATTGCTTGTTGCCCAATTTTCAATCTTATTTAAATTTTGTTGCAGTTGTCGTTCAATCGTCGCCATGCTTTTTGAGCGATAACAGATACAGAAGTCATCAACATATAATGAGCAATCAGTAAGATTACCTAAACATTTCACAATATCATTAATTTTAATGCTAAAAAGTGTTGTTGATAGAACGCCTCCTTGAGGTACACCTTGCTCCTGGTCATAATAGTCAGACAGAGAGGAGCCAACTCGGACTTGCATGGTGCGGTCTGCAAGGAAGTTTTCAATGAATGTGGGAAGTCTACCTCTTAATCCTAATTTGTGGATATCTTTTAAAATGCCATATCTCCACGTGGTATCATAAGCTTTTTCCAAATCAAAAAACACAGCAACTACATGTTCCTTTTTAATAAAGGCATCACGTATGAAGGTTTCCAATCTAACTAAATTATCAGTTGTACTGCGGTCAGATCTGAAACCAGACTGGAACCGCGATATATGATTATTGGATTCTAGAAACCAAGTAAGTCTTTTATTTATCATTCTTTCAAGTGTTTTACATAGACAACTTGTTAAAGCTATAGGCCTATAATTATTAGGTTCCGTAGGATCTTTCCCAGGTTTGGGAATTGGGATTATGGTTGCTAAGGTCCAATCTTCTGGAAATTTACCAGTAGTCCAAATGTAATTAAATATATTCAAAAGAGTTTCAAGAGAAGTATCTGGGAGATGTTTAAGCATTTGATAGTGGATCTCATCAGGACCCGTGGCTGAGTCATGTGATAGTTGAATAGCTTCAACTAATTCATCTAAATTAAAATCTTTGTTATAGATTTCATTATTTTGTGATTTAAAATTCAATTTAACTTTCTCTTGTTCGGTTTTAATCTTTCTGAAGGATTCAGAGTACTTGAATGATGATGAATTGTGACAAAAAGTTTCTCCTAAAGTGTCAGCAATGTCTGTTTTTGAAGTTGCTTTGCTTTCAGTACCCACCATGTTTAGATGTGTGTAACTGGGGGATTTGTTTTTTCCAGAGATTTTTCTTATCATATCCCAAACCTTTTTAATAGGTGTTTTATGATTGATATTCGAAACATAAGATCTCCATGACTTACGCTTCGAAAGTTTAATTGTTCTACGGGCTTTAGCTCTAAATACTTTGATGTCATTGAAATTGTTGGTATTTGGAGATCTTTTGAATTTAGATAGAGCTTGCTTGCGCTGTTTAATTGCTTCTTTACAGTCGTCATTGTACCATGGATTACTTTTAGTTGGATTTGTCGAAGTTTGAGGAATACATTCTTTAGATATTTCGATAAGAGAAGAGGTAAAATCAGCTATAGGATCAGATGATTCTTTGAAGTTTTCTGGCACCAATTTACCAGTGCACAGAGTATTAAATAGATCCCAGTTGGCTCTATTTAATTTCCACTTTGGATTGTGATCCTCAGTGGAAAAAGTGTTCTGTTCAATGATGATAGGGAAGTGATCACTATTGTGTTGGTCTTCACATACAGACCAATTATAATCAAGAAACAGTGATGGATGACAGAAGGAAAGATCAATCGATGTAAAAGACTTTGTACTTGGAGAATGATAAGTATAAGACTTATCATTCATAATACAAATGTCATTCTTTGTAATGAAATTTTCGATAAGTTCACCTCTGGAATCATTGTTTTGACCACCCCAGAGGATATTGTGACCATTGAAGTCACCTAATAAGATATACGGAGAAGGAAGTTGTTGCAGTAAATTATCCAAGTGTTGGGAGTTAAGAGAAAAGGATGGAGGAATATATACAGAACATATGGTTATTTCTCTGTCTAGAGTGACAGAAATAGCAGTTGCTTGTAGTTCTGTCTGTAAATCAATCTTTCTTTGTGGGAAAGATGATTTTACAAATATTGAGGCACCACCAGAGGGCCTCAGGCAATCAGTATGAACATAGTTATGTACATTAAAACCTTTTAATGATATGTTATCATCTGGTTTAAGAAATGTCTCTTGAAAACAAAATACAGACGGATTATATTCAGAAATCAATAATGATACTTCATTATAATTAGGTTTCAAACCTCGACAATTCCATTGTATAATTTTGTGTTTAAAATCCATAATTGAAAATAATATTAAAAGGGGTAATAAAATAATGGTTAGATTGAAACCCTCCATTTTTTAAGTTAATGGTAATCGTGACAGTGTGCCTTTAGGGAGGTGATCACTGGAAGATGGCTCTGTGAAAACCACAGACTCATCGTCCATGACCTCCTCGCCATCTTTTTCAGCAAACACAGAATATGGATTCTTTTCAGCTTGTTTTGCTTTTTCTGTTAGTTCTTTTTCTTTCTGTGCTTGTTCTTTGAGAAAGATCTGTTTTCTTTCTTCTTTTTGTTGTTTTTTCAATTTATCTTTCTCTTCCTTTCTCTTCTTCTCCTCATCCTTCTTTATCATTTCTAAGGTCCCCGCCTATT
Source organism: Loripinus fragilis (assembly GCA_964019695.1). NCBI lineage: Eukaryota > Metazoa > Mollusca > Bivalvia > Lucinida > Lucinidae > Loripinus > Loripinus fragilis. The sequence continues at coordinate 87,205,082 of OZ026517.1, forward strand.
TGGTTTATGGATGCATCATGGGATGAACACGTATTGCACATTTTTTAGATAACTGTAAACCTTGACCAAATTAATTTTATAATATGATAGTTTGCAAATTGTCAGATGCATTTCTCTTGTATTTTTAAACGTAGTGATTTCAAATTTCGTGTGTGGATGCATATTTGGTAGTCGAGTTTTGAATACCAATTTAAGGAAAATTTTGCAAAAGAAGTTGGACTCTGGCATCATTTCTAGAATTATCTTATAAGGATATATAAGGATATCCTATATTTTTTGACGCAGGGCTGCCAAATTTGGTGTCTGGATGGATCTTGGAAGACCTTTATATTCACTGTTACCAAGGCCTCAGCGCATGCTTCTATGATTATCTCGTTTCCCCATATCCTATATCATTGAGGTCAGAATCGCAAATTGATGCATTGGTGCGTCTGAGGTGGCAGAGTAGTGCATGCTAGGCTTAGGTCACTGTGACCTTGATCTCTAGTGTCATTTCTAAAAATAATAGAAATGGTCTATCCACTCATATCCAACATTGTGAAATAACTTTTCTACAATCGTGTGCTGGCTAGGCCCATTCCTTTTGAGGCATTTCCACGTGACTGTGATATGTATGTGAATATATCATGCACATTGAGGCTGTTAAAGCAAGAAGGGTCATTATTGAAAACATGAACATCTTCATACTTAAAGACTGTATGAAACCAGCATGTGGTAATTTGATATAGCTCTATATTGATACTGGTAGCAACAAGAGGCACTACTGTCGTGCCAATCAAGAGTGACAGTGACGTAATATTTTGTTTACAATTGTTAGGTAAAATATGAACTTGTACACGCCACTTTAACTAGCGCGAATCGATAGATCACTTTTGTATTAATTCTATCCTGTGGATAGGATTAATACACAAGTGATCTATCGATTATAAGTCCCTGATAACTTTGTAAACAAAACACGACATCACGATCACTCTTGGCTGGCAGGACAGTAAATGATGCTGTAGAACTGCCGCTGTTCTCTTAGCATTACTAGAGTACATTTTTCAATTACATTCAATAATACACATAAAAAAAGAAAGTAAGTAAGAAGGCAAAGATCAGGAATCAATACCATCCAGTACCACATTTGATCCAGAACACCACAGAGGAACGTGACGAAAACGCAAAAAAACATCACATACAAAAGGTTATCCTTTTCCCAGCAGGTGACCACAAGGCTGCAATGAACAGATAGGAAAAAATAAATGGCAAAAATGTGATCCTCACCTTAATTTTTATCAAAATGACACTGACGTATTGTTATTTGAGCTTTGTCCTTTTTAGCTCGGCTGTCACGTAGTGACAATGTGAGCTTTGTGATCCGTCTTTGTCCGTCGTCGTCGTCCATCCGTTAACAATTGACTTATATGACAACTCCTAAACCCCTAGTCCAATTTTAAAATATTTTCACACCAATGGTCCTTGGGTTGCCCTCTACCAAAAGTGTTCTGATCCGTTGCAAATCTAGGTCACAGAGGCTAAAAGTAGATTTTCAAGATGAAAACTTTAAAGATATTCTTGTCTGAAACCAGGTCTAGAGCCTTAATATTTGGTATGTAGCATCACCAAGTAGACCATTGCAAAGTTTGTTCTAATTATACCTCTTGGGCTAAACAAGTGCCCTCCCCCAGAGTCAAATGTATTACATAGGCTTATATAGGGAAAACCTATCTTGTCTGAAACCACAAGGCATAGAGCCTTGACATGTGGCATGTAGCATTACCCAGTGGACCTCTACCAAGTTTTTTGAATTATACTCCTGGGGCCATCACATGTTAAACATATTTATATAGGGTAAACATAAAAAATCTTGACTGTCTGAAACCACAAGGACTAGAGCCTTGATATTTGGTATGTAGCATCACCTCATAGACCTCTACCAAGTTTGTTCAAAATTCTGCCCCTGGGGCCAAAAATTGGCCAGCTCAGGGGGTCAGGAGAAACACCAAAGGACGTGTAACGGTTTGGCCGTTTTTTGGCCCACGATGGATTTGGCTGAAACTTAAATATATGGTGGTTTGATCTTTGCCCTTTCACATGAGCATGTTTTTGAATTAACGATGGCATATGAAGTCACATGAATTAAAGTTTCTCACTAGTGTGTATAAACAAAGGTTAGTTCATGAATGTGGATATTTTTACAAATACAACAAGCAAACTGACCTCAAACATAATATCAAACATGCGTGTGTTTATATTCGTCATGTCTATGTCGTAATTTGAGCTAACACTACCATCATTAATTAAAAATTATGCTAAAACTTGGCTAAATACTGTGTTAACGATTACCTTGATGATAAGTTGTTTTTAGGTGTAATATATATTGGACATTTAGTGTTTTATCGCCTTTTCTAGTTAATCAATAGCTCAAACAAGCCTATTCCGGTTTATTCATATCCATATAATCAGTACGACATGTACACAAGCGTTCAAGTAACATGAATTAAAGTTTCTCACTAGTGTGTATAAACAGAGGTTTGTTCATGAATGTGGATATTTCTTAAGATGCAACAAGCAAACTGACATCAAACATAATACCAAACATGCGTGTGTTTATACTCGTCATGTCTATGTCGTTATTTGAGCTAACACTACCATCATTAATTAAATATTATGCTAAAACTTGGCTAAATACTGTGTTAACGATTACCTTGATGATAAGTTGTTTTAGGTGTAATATATATTGGACATTTAGTGTTTTATCGCATTTTCCAGTTAATCAATAGCTCAAACAAGCCTATTCCGGTTTATTCATATCAATATAATCAGAACGGCATGTACACAAGCGTGCATGTAACATGTTAAGCGCAGCATTACATGTGCAACCTTTTTTGCTGGATTGGTAATACACATGAATATAAATAGTTAATAATAAAGCTACATTAAATGATAATGGAAGCTTTGAACACTTTTTTTGCTCACAGCCACAATTATTAAATAGATACATGTAAGTGTTGTATATCTGTCTGTTCATCTGTCAGTCCGTCTGTATGTCACACTTTTGTGTCTTTGACGTATCTTCCAATCGCCTGATTCGATTATAAGATTAATTCACAAAACTGTGCACCTTTTGTGGATGAACGTGCAGAATAAATGAATACTTTAAGGCCATATATCAAAGCAGGCGGTCATAGGTTACATGTACAGAATGCATATCTGCTCCATATTTTACGCATGTCCCAGCTCATATATCCAACAGTCGTGATAGCTCTGCGGTCTATATTACTTACCTATTATCTTATATGTGTCTAAGGGATCGCAGTTCACAATCCCGAAGAAACATATGTTTTTTGTCATATATTGTGCACATGTAAGCATGAAAAGCTGATTACACTCATTATGAATAAAATGCTTGGGGCGTTCGCATTCAGGCCATTGGCTGTTTTTATACATGCTTTCTTGCATAAATAACAATGAATTGAAAATAACAAAACTAAATCAAAGAATTACATTGGTTTATTTGCGACAATATCTGCGCCACCTAAAAAATCATATAAAAATATGTACATGAGAAGTTACGAACTTCAAAAAATATAGATAGATGTAAGCTTTGAGGGCCAGTTACAATATATGTTGAGAGTGTGCATTTGTATACATCACACCAGCTCTTTTTTGTTCAAATAACCTCACATTAATAATATTACCATTAAACTGACACAGTTCTATCAACATTTTGGAATCATATCAAATGATTCCGATATCTGTGCTGTGATTAGTAGCTTTTTTCTCTACCTTATGAACCGCTAGATGAATTTCATCGAAACTTGCACATATACTTATCTGGGACAGCCAAAACAAGTTATAAGATTTTGGTGACCTTGACCTTATTTAGAAGGTCAACAGGGACATATATAATAAAACAAAGGCTTGTCTGTACTCTATCTTACTAACTAATGACCAGATGTTTACCAAACTGACACAGATAATTCATTGGGAAGACCTTATTGAATGACTAGAATTCGGTAGCATTGACCTTAATTCCAAGATCACCAGCGTCACATAACTCCTTTAAGTGGGTGGGGGACAACTCTATCTAATGTTATTACTTTCCATTCCTAACTACTCTAGTATGGCCATATTAAACAGTGTCTGCCCTGTAATTTGAGAATACCAATAATTGATTACTTTTCCTCATGCTCCAAAGAATGATCACATAATTTGCCATTTTTGACAATTTTAATTCAAAGCAATGGGCCGTGCCAAAACAAAAGTGGCGGTGAGCTGTCTCCAGAAATCTATGTATCAGTTTAAGAAGGGGCACATCAAACTCTCTCCTTGCACCCTCTCTCTTCGCTGGTCTCTCTCTCTCTCTCTCTATCTATCTCTCTCTCTCTCAAATAAGACTCGCATTTACTGAAATGTTGTTGTTTTTGCTTTTCAAACGCAATTTATCCAAAGACTGTTTGTAAGAAATAATATTGATACCAGCTTGCTAATATGTACATTGTATTCCATTTTTGACTGGAATCTTACGTCTCTGCAGTGATTTTAGTACTCTCAGTGCTTTGATAAGTATGAATTGAACAGTACATTTCAGGATAAAATTTGCAGAAAAAGTCTTTTTATGGTATTTGCCGCATGCGGAACCGACTCAGAGTTACCTATTCATGGTGTAATATTATATGCACAATAAAATGAAAAATAGTTTCATCCGGTTCCGCATGTGGACATGTATGTAATTTAGTCACGAAGTCCACGAGGGTGTTTGGTTTTACCATAGACTTAGTGTTAAGTGTGGTTGATAGGGCATGCATTTAACCCCAAAATTTATCATAAAAATACATTTTAATGAAGAAAATAAATTGTGGACATTAAACTAGAGACTATTAGGTATCATTTGGTAATATTTTGGAAGGATTTCTTTACAATCGATTTTTTACTGTAACAGTGGGCCATTTGTAATACAAAACCGTTACACGTCCTTTGTTAAAGTTATGCCCCTGGTGCCAAAAATGGGCAAGCCCTGGGGGCACATGTTTTACATAGGCTTAGTCAGGGAAAACATGATAAAATCTTCTTGTCTGAAACCACAAGGACTTGAGACTTAATACTTTGTATGTAGCATCACCTAGTGGACCACAACTAAGTTTGTTCAAATTATTTCCATAGGCCCAAAAATGAGCCCGCTTAGGGGACACATAGGATTATAAAAAATATTTTTTTCCAGAATATGGTCATGTTGCATAACAAATTGAAGGGAATAAATCAAACAATAATATGTTAGCAAATGTTATGCTCTTACACTGACCCCAGATGGTGTCAAAGGTCAAATATTTTTTTCTGAAGATAGTCATGTTGCGTATCAAATTAAAGGGAAAGACTTGTAAAAAATTATGCAAGTTTGGCCTTATGCACACCCCTGACCGTGGTAAAAAGGTCAGACATTAAAATTGTGTAGATAAGTATAGTTTGATTGAACTTAATGAATTGGTAGTCTTTGAATATGGTCCATGTGATACCCAAGATAATTATAGGATTTTGAGAAATGGGAATTATATTTAGCAGTTAACATCCTCTCCTTGTGACAAGCACTAGGGTGAGCGAACCAGAGCCCATTCGTTGGGTTTCTCCTTAAATGTCATTTCCCAGGTGAATGACGAGATGAAATAGCTACTTTTCCTACATTTGTGTGTTGTATGCACATCAGTGTCTCTCAGAAGTATTTGACATTCCTCTCTTTAACTACAATTATAACAATACATATCCCTTTGATCAGGACATTATCTCTTTGTTACAGCCAGACTCCTTGTTTTATTGTTCCAATATTGACCTCCTCTTATCATCAGACACCAACCTCTTCCTACGAACGACCTAACTTCGTTTCATTCCAATGATTATTCAAAAAATTGTAATGACCAAGTTTTCTGCAGCTCACGTTCCACTTTCTTTTTCATTGTTTTCATCAGCTGATTTCAAGGTTTTCCCTTTTTATCAATGCCATAAATTTATATGGCAGATTGCATTCATGACAACTGTTTTATAAAAAGGTTATTACATATGATGTTATCGTAATTTACTCCTTGTTCTTACATTCCATAATGAGTATTTAAGTAAAATACTGCAGATCGAAGCGCGTTCTTGATTGCAGTCTACCATATTGTTTGTTTGTTTGTTTGGTTCTTAACGACGCATCAACCCTTGTGGGTCATTAGCGTCAGACGGTATTAAACTAAACATGATGAAGATGGAAAAAGTAAAAATTTATAAGATAAAATAAAAGGAATGATGTTGATGAGATTGTATAATGATAATTAGTTGAAATACGATTGTTGACAGGAGAGACCACGTACAATATCTGACAGTTTCAAAGAGCTATTCAGATAACTGTACATGTTCTCTAACTGAACAGAATACAACATTAAAAAATCTGTATTATGGTCTGATATAAATGTAAAACAAAACATGATTTTTAAAATAGCAATTAGATTTTGTTAAAAAGATTTATTTGTCTTAAAAATGTCATAGTACTATCAATATGTATATCTTGAAATAATTCTTTCATGTTATCAACATGGAAGCAATTATTTCTTACTTGTGCAAAATCGCCACACTCCAAAAGGAAGTGACGTACAGTGAATGGTGCGTCGCAACCAACACATTGTGGCAGCTCTTCACCTTGTAGTAAGTACGAATGAGTGACTCTTGTATGACCTAAGCGGAGTCGAGCTAAAACTACTTCTTCTCTTCTAATGTTTCGAACAACTAATTGATATTCACCAATAGTTGGTTTGATGTCAAGAAGTTTATTACCAATGCTGTTATTCCATAAAGTTTGCCCTTCTTCCAAGATATATTTATTGATAGATGGCTTAAAATTGGAAAATGGAATTTTAAAAGAAGTTGGTTCCAATGAAAGCGATGTCTTTGCTTGCTTATCTACTATCTCATTCCCTTGGATACCTATATGACTAGGAATCCAACAGAGAGCAATTTCTTTATAAGCTAAAAGCTCATGACATTTTTCTAAAAGTTTCTGAATCTGTGGATTCTTTGAACTGGTATGGTTCATTGCTTTCAATACAGAAAGCGAGTCAGAAAATATAATAAATTTATTGTTAGTATCACAAGTGCTAATGAAATCTAAAGCTAGATCAATTGCTTTGGCTTCAGCAGCGAAAATTGATGAATCGTCAGGTATACGTTGCATATTACTATGGTTGTCTGATATAACAGCACAACTAACCTTTGAGTCTTCCTTTGACCCATCAGTATAAATTTGTTGGTAATTCTTATAACGACTTTGCATTTTTCTGAAATCATCTTTTAATATGTGTGGATTTGATTCAGATTTTTTCCCAGAATGTAAATCAAAAAGTATTTCAGGTGGTTTCATACACCAAACTGGAATATTTGGTGTAAAATGTTTTTCAATATTTTGTGGTTTGATATTGGCAGATTCTAAGAGTGGTGAAATTCTGATGCCAAATGATTTAATAGCTTTAGGTTTTTGTTCATATAAATTAACATAATTTGGTGGGAATGTAACTTCATGAGCAGGATTTGATGGGTTAGCAGCAAGTCTTATAGCATATTGTAAAGAGAGTTTCTCTCTTAGTGAGTATAGTGATGGTTCATCTGCTTCCACATAGAGACTAGCAACAGGAGAAGTTCTAAAACCCCCTAAAGCTAATCTTAGTCCTTGGTTATGTATAGGATCAAGCATTTGAAGATATGATTTTCGTGCAGAGCATATATAATACAGCCATAGTCTAATTTTGACCGGACAAGAGACCGATACAGCTTGAGAAGTGTAGTTCGGCCTGCACCCCAAGAAGTATGGGTAAGCACTTTTAAAAGATTCAATGCTTTTAAACATTTAGCTTTGAGATATTTAATATGGGGTATAAAACTGAGTTTTCTATCAAATAAAATGCCAAGGAATTTAGATTCCTCAACAACTGGAATAGGTGATCCATATAAATGTAAAACCGGATCATCATGTTGCTTGCGCAACTGACAGAAATGTACACACTGTGTTTTTGATATTGGATTTGTGTATTGGTTGTGTGGGACTGGCCTGATGGGAAGCTTTGTAAGCGCGGTCAAGTGCAACCCTCATAATACATCAGTTGCCAAAGCATGTTTTCTTGCATTCAACCCCAGATTCTTAGATATCGGTACGAAAGATTCTTATCGCTTTAAGTCAGTCATTTAGAGCATTCAATTTAAATCATTTTTCTATTACATTCTGGGTCAATTGCATTTATAATTATTGCGTTTTAGCTGTTTGAAGTGAGTAACCTTAGTAATTTTATCAGTAAAATCAAAGATGTCCGACTTCGAACTTTTTTGGGGGATCGTGTTCCTATAATTCTTATGCACTGCAGCTTTCTTGTGGGTTGTACAAACCCGCATCATTAAACCTGCGGATTTTGGGAAGTTGGAGATTTGGACTATATAAGGCCGCATCTGAAATCCCACAAGGACTTCAGATTTTGCTTTCACTGAGTTCAGACTGAATTTAATTAGCTGTAATTATAAATTTCAAGAAAAATCTTTCTTAAAATGGCTTTATTTGTTTTCAAAGAGTAACTTTATGAAGACATTGTACTTTAAAGACGGCTAAGCAGTTTTTATCATTAAATTATTTTATTCGAGCATTCTGCTAAGTTTCCTTTTCTTCATAGGGAGCTGACTATTGGGTTTAGAATAGAATCTTAATGTTTTTCCAATTTATATCAATATTAGACATTTGACCAGGCTTGCGAGCCATCACTTTCTGTGCATGAAAAAGTAATATGATTTATTCTAACATAGACTTGTTATCCGTCTGAACAGTTTTATTTTTAAATATTATATTGTTTTAGTTACTCAATAAAATTGTTTGCTCTGTTTCATGTTTTCAAAGTCTATTTACATATTGAAAGATTAAAATGATCACTTCAAACCAGTCTTTACTCTCATTTCCTTCACTTAAGGTATAACAGCCTATTTTGCTAAGTTAAAATATCTCAACTGAAGTTCGCCTTTTTTATACACGAGGCCTAGACAAAGTCTAGTGCATCGTTACTGAGAGACTCAGAATTACACCGTTAGCCAGAGTTTGTAAGAGTTAACAGGTATAATTCAAAAGTGAGAGACTATATTCGCTGCCCACCCTCAGCAAGTAACAATATTCTAGTTGTTGTGACAAGTCTTCTTTAAAGGGTCAAGTTTTACTTCCAATCTTTTACTGTCCCTGTTTCATTATTGTTCAACACATATTTGTAGCACTATACTTTGTACAACGTTTATATATCATAATGACGTAATTACACTCTTGTTTATTACGTTACTAAGAAATCGTAGTAAAATTGAGATAGTGAAGGAAAAATCTGTGCTGCGGGATTCCATGTTATTCTTGAGGCGCTCACTGTTAAGGCAGCGAGTCTTCTATCAATTAACCAGAAAATTTTAGTGCAAACATGACACTAAGGTCGAAGAGGAGATAATTAAAGGCAAGGAATATTCTTTCAACTTGGAAATTATTTAACAGGGGAGCACCTTCTAGGGAATTACACCCATAATTGGGTGCTAGAAACGCTCCACCCAGGACCGATGTTCATACAGATTTATGTCTCAGCTGCTCAACTTTGCTCAGAGAGCTGTCAGTCAAACATCAAGTACTTCCAAATTTCATAGATGGCCTAAACTTTCTGTGTCTGTATTTAACGGTGATATTTTGCAGTGGCAGACATTTTGGGATTCATTTGAGTCAACCATACACTTAAATGTTGACCTAACTGATGTGCAGAAATTTAGCTACCTAAAAACACAAATCGAAGCTAATGCTGCTAGGACGATTGATGGATATATATATAGAACACCATTAAAAAGAGTTAAGAGGAAAAAAACCTTGAAGAAGTCGTTTATCTCATTATTCTAGTAATTATCAAAAAGTCACAGATCTTGATGCTCAGAAAACATCTGGTTACGATCATGCATGGCAGGGTGTATGAATTAAAATTCGAGGATGTTATAGGTCACGGTAGTAAAGCAACACTCTGCAAGGTACATGATGCAGTCATTTTTGGCTGCCAAAATAGCGTTTGAAGTGTCAAATTTTAGGAAACTTGGACACAAGCTTGATATGTTGTGTTCATCTAAACCAAATATTGTCTCAGTCTTCAGGGAAGTACAACGCAGCTTCCTACTGTAATGTTTGATCGAGGATTTGTTTTCAGTGATTGAAAGGCATGAGTAATTGCCTCTATTGACAGAGACAATATCGCCCTAGGCATTGCCAAGGCAGCTTCTTACTTGTACTCTTGTGGCATAGCCCATTTAGATATCAAACCTGATAACATTTTATTTAATGACTGAGTCCGATTTTGGTTAAGCAATGAGAGTCATCAACCATGATGGGTCTATTCGCTATCTGTACGAGCGTCATGTGTCATTTGGCTATGTTACCCTTGGAAATGTTGAATATGACTTCCCCTGTTGAAATGTTAAAAGTTGACTAGTGGAGTTAAGGAGTTACCATCTTGCTATGATAGCAGGGAATTTGCCTTTTGCCAGTGACCTACAAGAACAGCTTCTTGTTAATTAAATGGGAAGATACCATGGCAAATAGAACTAACAATGACCCAGCGTACCAACATTTCATGGATATGGTTGAATCTTTATGCAACATTGGTTAAATAGCAAGGTGGCCAGCCTCAGAAGCTCTTAGGCATTACTGGGCTCGGTAGCCCATGTATACCCAATGGAATTACCTATCTTTTACATTTGATGAGGCTATTTTCAATTTTACGATTATCATTTTTTTAAAAATATTTTATTTGAATTGAAATTCCTGTAAACATACAGTAAATAGTCTGATCAGAAGTCTGTGGCGTCTGATCTATGTCTGCACCGTTTATCGCATAAGCCAGTTTCAGCAACGAAACTTATTTTGGAAGCCATACTTGCCATCCCAGTGAAACGCTATAAAACAAATAGATGGGAACTATCCATCTAAAATAAATGTGTTAGAATATGCTTAGGAAAGCCAATGCCAAGTTTCGACATTCAATTCCTATGATGAGTTTAACGACGCATCAACACTTTTGCGTCATTAGTGTCAACAAGGTTATGTTAAAATAGTACTGAATCAGATAAACAATAAAACACAACTAGTTAATATATGCACAACCCTACACAATAAACATATACTTATATGAAAGACATTAGAATTGTAATAAGAGTTACCATTCCTACAACTCAAGTTATTTCACTGTGAAGGTATAACAGATGGTCCCTGCGTGCCTTGACAGGATGCCCCTTGTATCCTAAACAGAGTGAAATGTTGTAACTTGTAAATATGTACCTTATCAAGTTGGAATAAGCATATAATTAAAAAAAAGATTTGATAAAATGAGCCAGTCAGGAAGTTTATAAATGTAATGTTTGATACTATATATACTTAGAATATATAGAAAAAATGTCTACAGTTTGTTGTTTTCATTTTGATGAAAATTATTTTATTATTGTTGATTGAAATGTGTATTTTGTGGGAAAATGCACTGAATATTCAACATTTCCCTTAAATGTGACACCAAAAGAAGTTAGCAAATTATCACAAAGTTACCACGTTTCATAAAGTTGTGATCAAAGCTACATGACATCATAAAAATTGTGAATTTTCAGTAATAAAAGACCATAACTCCTGAATGTACACTGGGATATGAACCATTACAAAACATGAAGAAAACAGTATAGTTCTGAACAATGTGACAAAATTTTGAAATTTTTTTATCAAAATCACTGGACTTATAGACCAGAAACCATCAAACATGGTGAATTTTTCATAAACAAAATGCAATATCTCATGAAGGCTTGGTGCGATAAAGATTATTATCAAACTTGAAGACAATAATAATATTAACTAGAGGACCTAAATCGCTAACCTGATCCACTTAATAATGTTAGAATAGGTCAAGGTCAACATATGCATACTTTTTAAACATATTTTGTTTTACCATATATGGGCATGGTGGCAACTTTGGTCAGGCGACCTAAATATATTTATATATACTGCTCAACAAAAATTTAGCACGGATTTTAATATGATGTCCCACTTCGAATAAATATTAAACATTTTATTTAATGTTATAAATATGTTTTGGGATCTTGAAATTTACGGTTTTTCGTGTCCGCCAGAAAAAAAAGGTAATCTGGTTAGGCGCCAGTGGGTCGACGTTAAATTTGATGTCATGGGCATGTAAAGGACACACGTCTACATCGGAAATTAAAACTTTAGATTCTAGAGTAAAGCAAAATGTTCTTAATGATGAAAAACGTTAAAAACGTCAAAGTTTGATACCCGTTTATGCCGCGTATTGCCGTTCCGTTATGACTTTAAAATGGCATTTTTCCACTTCTTAACTTCCAGAGAACTTAATAAAGCGGTCAAGTAATATTTTTGATGCTAGAGTGGCACAAGCACCCAGAACATTTCTGTTAGTCGATCCTTTGAAAACGTCTTCTTTAGATAGCGTTACCGCCTACATTAAGCCTCAACTTCAGATTAACGTCACTTTTTATGAATTAGATACCAAGCGTCAAAATTTTATAAACTTACCTTTCCTAAAACTGTCTCTCTTTTGGAATCCTCTTAAACACGAAACCCTTTTCAATTAAGCATGCATACACAACGAAAACAGTACTGTTTTTGACTTGTAAACGTCATTATAACAACGACTTTAGTTGTTTTCAAGACTCAAATTTTGCTTCTAATGCTCAATTGAGACGACCTTTATCTTTTTTCAGAATGGCCGATTCGACCAAGCTGGAAAACAAAATGCTTTATAAACCGATGCTGTATCAAATTTGTATTGCCAATAATGAAGTTGAAACACGTTTTTGACCCCTCTCTTGTTTAACGCAACGAACGACGCAGTAGAAATCCAATTAAAGAACACAAATTGCTTTCCTCAACTTTATCACATATCAAACCATCATTTGAGTAGATATTTTATAACTTTAAAGGGTTTGCTAAAATAGAAATTATTTTTTTATTTATCCGTGCTAAACTTTTGTTGAGCAGTATATATATGATTTCCGCTTAAACAGTCATAGAAAAATGAACATCTCAATAGTTTTCCAATATAAATGCATTACGAATCAAATTTGACCTTGCTGTAAGAAACACGATTCATCAGTTGTGCAAACCTATTAGGGCTCACATGCCCAATGCTACATTCAAAGTCCCAATGCCATTGACCTTTTAGATCCAGAGAAGAAGATATTTAAATGGTTTTACCTTATATGGGCGTGTCAAGGCGGCCATCTTAGTCATGTGACCATTAACATTTTTACACCCCTCAACTCCATATGAAATCAGTTCGCCAAGTGGTTTCTGAGGAAACAATGTTTTAATATATTGATGGGACTCCAATATAAGCTACATTGGTTGAAGGTCAGCTTTGACCTCTGGAACTTATTCATCAGGTTTAACATCAAGTAAGATTCATTACTTTGGCTTCAACAGTATTCAAAAAATCAACTTTTCAAAAATCTTCCAATTACATTAGGAAACAATTTTGACCTTGATGTGAAGTAGGTCAATTCAAACATAGGATCATCATTTGAACATGAACAAACTTGGGACGCCCCACATCCCCAATGTTACATACCAAGTCCCAAGGTTAACGACCTTCTTGTTCTGGTTTTTTACCATGTATGTCGGCCATGTATGTCGGCTATGTACGGCAGTCTTGCAACACATCACCTAAAGAATGCAACACGAAGCCCCTGAGATATCGTTCGTCTGTTGCAATGGCTTTAACAACGTTTTCAATATTTCAGGTCACACATACTTTTAATAGGCGTGTCTACACAATCCAGTACTTGTGACAAAAATGTTTGCAGACCAGAAATGTCTACGACCATAGGCGGCGACCAAAAGGGTGTATCAAAATCTTGCGACATGATAGGACCATTACATTGACACATTTAAGGAAATTTACACCTGCAACAATGACCGCTATGCAAACAAGGTGCATCTACGGGGCCAATGTCACTCTACAAAATATAAAAAAACGTCTTTGTGAAGCTGGATTACATTGCAGATGACCCCGTAGGGTAACAACTCTGAGTGACAACACGTGAGATTTACTGGAGCAGATTGGGCTCATGTTTTATCTACATATGAAACTCAGATGAAGCTGCGTAATGGCGATGGTCGCATCCGTATTTAGCGTCGTCGGGGTGAGCGACATGTAGAAAATTGTGCCCGAACAGGACAGCTTTGGTGGTGGATCAATTATGATTTTGGCTGGGATTTCTATGCATACGAAAACAGATGCAGTTGTTGTGAACGGTATTCTGAATACCAGGCGTTACCAGGACCAGATTATCACCCCTGTGATAATTCCTCATATTGGAGCTAACCGTGCCATGACTAGTAAAGGACAATGCACCCTGTCATACAGCAAGAACCACACTACAGATGCTTCAAAATAATAACATTCGCATGTTACCATGGCCCAATAGAGTTCCAGATCTTAACCCCATCGAACATGTTTGGGACCAATTAAAGGGTGAAGTTCGGGATTTACAGCCTACTAATGTAGTCGTCCAAGTTTGGCGTAGAATCCCTCAGAGAAAACTCCAGGATTACATTGGTTCCATGAGGGCCAGATGCAACGCAGTCATTGCAGCTCCTGGTGGCCATACAAAGTATTAATACTTGGTACTTTGGGTTATTGTGTTAAATTTAAACCATTGAAGATAAGGAATTGAAACTATGATTCATTCAAGTGATTGTTATTAATTAAGTTTACTTGGTTTATTATTGAGTAATTCAATAAAACATAAGTGACCAATTAGAAATTTTGTGCAGTGTATTAGAAACCTTTTATAGCTGCTCAACTTCAGCTATTTTACATTAAATGTTTGCATACTTTTACTGTCTAAATTATTATAAATAGATATTTCCATTTGAGACCAAACGAGTCTTGTTTATGATTCGCCATTGTTTACTTCGCACAGACCCCCATTTGGCCAGATCTGATTCTACTGTTCATTCAAGCTCTTGGGCATACAGACGGTCAGCTTGTCTATACAAGCCTGATCAGTTTGCTAATTCAAGCATTGTTCGCTCATCCAAACATTGGGGTATAATTATAGGCGTATTGGCGTGAAGACGTTCAGTTGGGCAGACGTGCATACGTGAAGGCACGCTGGCGTATTGGCGGGAAGGCGTTTAGGCGCATAGGCATTAAACTCCACATATTATACTGTATATAAAGTTGTTGTATTGTATATTCATTTATTATTGTCTTACGTCAAAGTACATCTCTCAGATATTCTACTGCTTTGGGTGTAGACTCATAGATCAATTAATGATGGTTATAAACTTTTAATAACAGTCTCCGTGCACTTGTGACCCCAAATCTCAGACAACCAATGTTTATATTATTATATGTTCAAAAAGTTGACTATGTGTGACAAAATTTGGTAGAAATAACAATCAATATTGGATTAAACTATTGTTGGTGTAAATCTTGTTCCTTGTTTTTTTCTGATTCTTCACCACAATCCAATCCTACCGACCCAGGAGAACCCACCATTCACTGTACAAAACCTTGTCTCACCCAGCAGACAGCAGCCTTGCATCCAAACAGATTAATAGGCTGAGTGACCGAGGTTGTTCCAAAGCTGGGGAAGCTTTGTCCAATGAAATTCTTCAAGCTGTTGTTCAGCGTCAACACCCCTGGCACCTGTCTGACGATGGAACAGAAGCATCTCGTCTCAACCTGCTCTACAACTGGCGTGTGTCCCCGCTCTATTGTACACTCTGTTGCAAATATCGCATTTGTATGCAAAGAATCCATGCTGCTCCTCAAGATTTGATATGTCCATCCTTCTGTCTCTATCATTAACTGAATATACACTGAGCAAAATTTCTAATTGGTCACCTTACATTTTTACGCTTGTTTTGAATGTAAGATTCGGTTATACAAAATCCATGCTTCTATTAATCAACCAAGATTTTGCCCAGACTCTGCAGGTCATTTCATTTAAAAATGACTGGTACTTCTTGCAAAGACGATGCTAGAGTAAAGGTACCCTCATTTCAAAGTCACATTTTTCTACAATATTAAAAATTCCACAGAGACGCTATCCATTTTTGTTTTCTTGAAGGTGTTACTGGCTGCCTTGATTTAAGATGAACAAGCTTGAAATGTGTTGCTTCACGCGGACTTATTGTTTCTGTTACGTAACAGCATGAAAACAAACACTACCAGCAGCTAAATCCAAGAAATTCAGCTTTATGCATGCCATTTACATAGCAAGTTCACACTGTTCTGTACGCCTTATTATCTGCGACACGGGATTGAATTCTTCAGCATTTATTTATTAATACTAGACGTCATATTCTAATTTGGAAATTGAAATAAAATGCAAAATGTCAAATTGATTTTTTTTATAAGTTTTACATTCAAATCGGAAGTGCACAGCAGCAATGAAATGTTTGTCATCACAAAATGGACGAGTTCTAGTTCAAGTTCTATTCTGTTGGGCCTTTCTTGTCAGATATAATAAAATGCATACAATTTTTGCACAAGCTAGAAAATCTTGAAAACTGTGATATTTTAAAAAATGCATGCGTAAAAAAGTTTACTTTAGTCATAATGTCATGTGTTTTTTTGAAGTTGGCTAGACCAGTTTTTTACCAACTGCACTTAAATTTGATCTAAAACTTAACTAAAAACATTTTTCTTCAAAAAGCATAGGTCCAGGCCCTGTGTCCCCCCTATCTGGATCCACGCATGGTATATTTGACATCTCCCCCAGAAAGCATAAGTTGAAACTTGGCAGAAAGGAGTAAGATAGTTTGAACATTCACAACTGATAAAATTGTTTGGCTTTGGTATCAAGATGGTCGCCCATGCAGCAATCCTTAAATTCTTTAAACAACACGCCCATAACATTTGTTGCGCTGCGATTTTTACTGACAATCTATGTCAATACATATATCATGGATAGTTAAGGGCGTGACAAATGTTTGATTCTATGTATATTACCTTTGTTGTCAGCCTGGCTGAGTCTGAATGCGCATGTAAGAGAGAAAACATGAGTAATGCTTGAGTTTTCTTTGCAACTGCGGGTGTTTTTTTTCAAATCTATTCTTTTGAGTAACCCTATTAGAGTGTCAAACAGGTTGGATCCAGATCAGGACTAACATTCTGTCGGTCCTGATATGGGACCAAAACTGTTTGCACAGATTGTCAGCAGATAGCATAAGTCGGAACTTAGTCAAAGGAATAGTATGTTCTGCATTTTAAACATGTTTGCAACTTGTTTTTCTTTAGAATTTAAACATTTATCTGAATTTGCATGCTGGGTAATTTTTCTGACCTTTTTCAAACTCAACTTTTAAAAAAATCATTTGGGAACACTATCAAATGTTCAACTGTTTGGATCAAGATCAGGGCAAATACTGTGTTAGTCCTGATCTGGGTCCTAATTGTTTAAAACTATCAGAAGACAAAAGTCGCCTCTAGCAGGCAAAAGACTAACTGCCATGTTTGAACATCATTAAAACAAAAACACTTCCCAAACAAATTTCCGAAGTAGTGATGTGCTGTAGAATGTAGTAAACAAAAAAAACATTGTCTGGCTCATCAGTGCACTATATCTAAATACTTTAAAAAGAAAAAGGTCATTTATCCTTTATGATCAGCTTATGTTAACATTCTATTGCCTCCAGCAGAACCAGCTACCTTTTATCCACAGTCGCATCGCTATTTTAGTAAAAGTAAGAGTGCAAAGATCAGGAATTAATACAATCAAGTACAACACCTGACCCAGGATACCAATCCCAGCATGTGACCACAAGCCACCAATAAACAGACGCTTACCAAGGCATAACAAACACAAGACAGAAAAAAAAGATCTACAGAAGATGTACCGCCTTGGAACAAACAGTCAGTAAAATATTTTACTCAGAATATTGTCTATATTTGTAGGTAACGGTCAACTAAATTGCAAAACTGTTTTAGATTTTTTGCACCACGCATGTATGACACTAGCTATTTAAATATGCAGCATTTGGGCTCAGAGCATATTTGTTTTCGTTCTGACGAGTTTTTGCCCCTAGAAGCATTACTACAGATAATTTGGAATAGCATAGGTTCCTTAAGGCAAACGCTTTACTGAGATCAGTTGACCGAAGACATAACAAAGTCTAAAAATCACCCATTTTTTTCTTCTCAATTTCTTTAAAAATTCTTACGTTACTCGTATAAAATATGTCTTCTGTCACTTCGTCATATATCTTTTTTTAAAAGATATTTCTTGTTATTACTAGTCTGGTGTAATAGCGGCTCAAGCTAGCTGTAAACCGAGTAGCTTTTTAGATGTATGAGAAGTTGTTTGCTGTATGTAATTGTCATCACACTATAACATCTGTGTGAAAGTGTGCTCGAGAGGTGTATTAGGAAAAGCACACAAGAGCTCCAGGACTTCACACATTTTTTACTGCATAGAGTACACATCGTTAGAAACTTTTCTTCATTTTTTAGTATTTTCATTTTTTTTAAAATGCAATAGGCCAATGGCCCTTGAGCATAAACTACAATTTTAACCGTATGCTAAGTGAAGTGTCACAACTATTGTGATATACAGCTATCAAATTATCCATGTCTAATAAATTTGTTGGGAGATGCACAAAAACTCCTTCAATGGAGCATCCATATTTATCATACCACCATTTCCTTCCATGTCTAAAAATATATAATAAATTCACTTGAAATGTAACAAACAACTTATTAAATAACTACAAAAATTCATATTAAGGTAATTTGGACATTCTGTCTTTGGTGGGAGGAATTAAATTTACGTATATGACCGAAATTTAAGCTAGCTTTTTACTCGATTATTTGGCACACGCTTTATGATTAGATCACGTTTATCTTATCTACATAACATGTGCTCTCGTGGCACCCCATTGTTTCTTGAAATACTGTTAGTTTGAGAAAATTAATTAGCCATGATAGCTTGCTGATCATGGATTTGGAATTTCTTATTTGTTAACCAATAATTGAAGAAAAAGTGTTAATAAGTTCCATTGACGCGTCACAACCTTTTATGGAAAGATTATTTTTAATTACAGACTGATTCGCGTCTACACTTTGTTTCTTGTTTTATTTCCCCACTCTTCTTTGGGATAAGAAAAACAATTCACACCCAGTGAAGTCCATTTCTTTTTGTTTCCCCTACTGAATTAGATTTACCCGACAACAATTTATCAGTTCATAGCTGTCAAGACAAATAAAGCTCGGCACGTAACAACATCTTGTCTGCAACCTATAGGACGATTTAGGCAAATTCGATTTTATGCCACCTGTCCTTGAGAAGATGCGCATATAGGATCTTAAAGTGCCCAAGAACCTAATTTTGTATGACTTTTTTTTATCCTTAAAAATGCTCAATGTATTTTTATGTTTCTTCATCACGCCTACCAAACCTTCAGATGCTCAACCGCTGGTTGAGCGAGAAAACAATTTGAGTGTCTTCCGGTTGAGATTTCGAGGAGCTAAGACGGTAAACAAATGTTGCATGTTCTGTATATTATAATTAATATTTCTTGTCCTATGAAGAGAATCAAAAATCGGGGAATGTCGTTGTTGTATAAGTTGTTGTATTCTATTTTTATGTCCATAGATACTAGCGTGACTAGTCCCAATTCTCATTTTGTTTCATGCTGCATTCAAATAGTACAGCAAATGATATATGTATTTACAAAGGCCAAGAACATTTCATTTAGCAGTATTTTAAGCACCTATGATAATCTTTAGTAACTGAAGTTCATAACTGATCTGAAAAGTAATTAAAAAGTAATTGAAAGTAATTGTTAATTACTCCCATTTTGGCCATGTAATTAATTACATTCAAGTAATGTAAAGAAATGTCTTAATTACAATTACATGCAATTACTTTAGAAAATGTAATTAAATTACAATTAATTACAATTTTAATTACCCCATATCTGTCCAATACATGTAATTGTCAATTCAATATGATGAATAAAATCAAAGCGAAGAATTGAATGCCGAAATTTTAATAAATTTATCCATTTTATTTTAAGTTTGTGATGCCACGGGGTTGTCTGCGGTTTGTGATTGTGGTATTTCCTGATCATACTCACTATTTTTAAATTCGCATAATAAGTGTTACTGTGCAGACGAGATTTTGCTAGGTCTCGCGCGAATGCGTAATGAATCTGAATTCAGTTTGTCCCAAATTTAATTAAAATAGCGTGTAATTTCGAAAAATACCAGTTCAAATTTCGAGGTTTTAAATTACTGTACTTAATTTTGATGAGGTGCATTTTGCAGGACACGATAAAACCTGTCTTGTTGGGGGGGGGGGGGGGCAATTAAGATGTAGGGGGTCTGGACCCCCTCCTGGAAAGGTTTCAAGTCTCATTTGCCCCCATCCCTCTGGACAAAGGTAAAAGGTGGACCTTTTTCCAGTTTTGCTTGGTCGACCCCTAGGTACATTTTGCCTCGACATGATAAAAACCTGTCTTGTTTAGGGGGGGGGGAGGAGGGGGGGGGGAAATAAAAACTCAAACCAATCTCTGCTCGGCTATAGGGGGTCTGGACCCCTCCTGGAAAAGTTTCACTTGCCCCCATCCCTCTGAACAAAAGTGAAAGTTGGACCTTTTGCAGTTGTGCTTGGTCAACCCCTGTACCCACTAACGAAAATTTCCGCATCCGCAAATGAAATGGACCTATTTGCTTTTCTGTGGGAAGCGATGTAGATTCTATAACCTTTCATATTTGCATTTCTTCAAAAATCTACATCCCCATAAAAAAGAACACAAAATCTGTGCAGCTGAAAGGAACATTGTCTGCGCATGTGCGATACTAAAAGATTTGATAAAATGATTCCGGTCGATGACAATGTTGAAAGGAATACAATCGATAAGACAATTTTGAACATTGTATTTTTATTGCAGAAAAATGGCATTTTTTTCCCGCCCCAAGGCGGTGCTTGTTGTTATCCTTGGGTCCTAAACGACTCACTGGATTTGACCAAACTTGACACGAATGATCATTATATATATGACCATCTTTAATAATTGTTCGTCTGGTTCCGGTCCGTTGCATATCTAGGTCATCTCGAAACTTATGAGGAAAGTTGCAGCGCACAAGAACGATAACTCTATTTTTTAAATATTTTTTGAGTTATTGCCCTTTGTTGTACAGATGCAACAGATGTACTTTTAAACGGGGTATTTGAGTTGGCCTTCACGATGATCTACTACTATTATGATTTTCTGTGGTCGAAGCAGCATCCTCAGTAACCCTGAGGTGAGTTCAACGATGCGAGCGCTCGTTGCACTGATAGGTACCAGAACAACGAGCGCCCACGAACGCTCGCGCTGTTGAACTCGCCTCAGGTCAGAACCATAAGTTACTCTTTCATCAATGATAACGAATGAAGAGTAACGTTATGGGTCATCTACTCATTATAATATAGCGATTAAACCAATATGTACATATGAAATCGACAAGCTATATTTAGGTCAATACACCTCTATTCTTTATCAACTAGCCATAGCATATACAAACACATGATAAAATAATGCTTGGACATGTAGTTAATGTTTACAATGTACTCTACATATATAAAGCCACCTGAGGGATAGGAAAAACCGGCGAGTTAAACATGGGGTCTTCGCCATCCTTCCCGATAGTGTCTCTCCCACGTGAAAGGATAGCTATTGTAACCGGTGGAAATACAGGTAAGTCTTTGTATGTACATGTAGTGCCCAGCCAGCATGCAGTGTTGGGTTACCATATCGGCCAGCCAGCGAAACGCCATCAAAATGGCGTTTCGCTGGTGTGCCGGTGGTAGCCCGCTTTCAGATGTTTGCTGGGTAGGCCTTGCGATAATACATGTAGCAAGGAAAATATATGTCAATTATGCTTTTCTGTAAAATCGCTCTCTGACAATAGAAATATATGTTATTATGCTTTTTCGTAGCCTGTAACACCAACGCAATTAAAACATTCATCAGTATTTCAGGAAACGGTTGTACCTCTTTAAAAATGACTATTTAAACAGAATCGCCCTGAGTATATAAACCCATTCTGGCCAGCCTGAAGAAATCGGAGATCCTTACATGTAATGTGTTTCCAGAGTTTAAGTGACCCCCGTTTTTCTTTTTTTAAACAGCTTGAAATTGAACCTAGAAGAACGGCACTTTGCATGTGGATTTAAATGCACACCGCGTAACTAAAACTTATTTTTGGGAGGCGCCCTTATTTGTAAGTGAAGCCTAAATCCCCTGTACAAAAGAATAACTTAGTTGTTTTTCCCTATGAATATACCCATGTGTACCCCTATAGATACACGTGGTATATTTGCATTGCTATGATGATATATCCCAGTTAAGCAATTTTAGCGTGAAGCTGCGACTGTCTTCATCTGTTTAAAAACACGTGCTTTGGGTGCTCAAAAGAACCATATCAACAAGACGGTTGTTTTGAGTACACACCAAATATTTCAGCAAATATTTTTGGTTGAGAAATAGGAAAAATAATTTTCTGTTACGCACTCTTATCTGTAGGACTGACGAATTACCTCCACTGATCCATATTAGCCATGTTTTATTTATATCGTTAGGTTCACTTGGGGACTAATTCGAAGAGGAGCGGCAAAAACACACCAAAATTCATCTTATCCCAGCCTATGCAAAAACTCACATTTATGTGGAAAAAAATAATATAATTACGCGGTCTATATCCAAATTCATTTCTCTAATTTATTTTTCAATTAAAATCACCATTAAAGAATAATTAGCAAAAAACGGGGGTCACTTAAGTCCTGGAAACACTATAGTAGCTACCTATTGAATGCAGCGAAGGTTGTGATCTGATTATGTTGATATCCAGGCTGATCTGAGTTTTCGCTGGACACACATGTCATGCACTGGATCTTAAGGTATAATTGAGCCGCGACATGAGATTTCCAACAATGCGGTATGTGTGACCAGCAAAGGCTCAGGCCAGCCTGCGCATACGCAATGGAGCCACTACATGAGAAAAACAACAATGTGGCTGTGCGTCACAAGAAGACTCAAATCAGCCACATCATCATCTCAGTCTGATCAGATTCTTCGATGTCCGCATAAAGAGAGCGAAAGTCCACAGTTACCCACTGAGCGCACAGCGAAGACTGATCAGCGATTTTTAATTCGTTCTTTTAAAAGTAGTACGCTAAACTTGCTATATTATGCGATACTTCAAGTTTCTAGCTAGTCTCTGTAGCTGAGCAGGCCGGTTTGTTTGTGACTTGCATTGTAACCCGTTTTGGACGTTCGGTTAGGTGTGTTATTCCGACAAAAAATCCGCTAGTATGGACGACTTGAGCGACGAATCAGCTATAATCACTGTATCATATATTTGACAGGGCTTGGGTACGAGATTGCTAAATGGCTGGCCATGATGGGTGCCACTGTTATCATTGCCTGCAGGTCAGAGGAAAGAGCAAAAGAGGTACTATAGTGATATATACTATTTAAGACAATGACATCTTAAGAGATGTCCCCCGCCCCAACTCCCACCACACATAAAAATAACCAATTTCTTCATTCACAAACTAGAGCAGCAGTCGATGGTACACCATCGAAAATTTTACCTTTGACATTTACCTTCGGGTCAAGGTCACAAAATGTTACCTAGTAGCGGCTTTATCATGCCACCAATTTACCTGCAAAATTTGAAGTTCCTGCGTCCAATGGTTTAGGAGATGCATTTGCACGTATTTACATTATATGCTCATAGATACACAAAGCGTTGCTCCACGACATATTACCAATGCACCTGCAAAGATTGACGTTGATGCATGCAAAGGTTTTAGAGAAGATACATTTACAAGAAAGTACATAATTTGACCTTGACCCCAAACCTTGATATCTTGGTCAAGGTCAATCATTACGTTGCCAGTACTCTCCACATCATATTATGATCTATGCAGCTAACGGTTTGGAGGATATGCATTTACAAGAAAATCATTATTTGACCTTGACCAAAGATCGAGGTCGCAAAAAGTGTTGCCAAGTACACATTTCATGTTATCTATGTACTTGCAAAGTTTGAAGTAGCTTCGTCCAACAGGTAAGGAGAAGATGCTTTTGCAAGAAAAAAAAAATATTTGACCTTGAACATATGAATTATTGCCCAGTACCTTCTACATCATGTCACCTATGCACTTACAAAGTTTAAATTTGCTTTGTCCAACAGTTCAAGAGGAAATGCATTTACACGAAAATGCATTATATGACCTGGACCTTGGTGACGATGTCACACGAAACATCGATCAGTGCCCTCTTCATCTTGTGATCTATTCATATTTCTCGGCAAGCCTCGCATTTTATCGCTTTTCCTCAACTCATTTAATAAACTTAATAAAACATGAACACTCATGTAAATTCCTCATGACATGAGATTTTCAACAATGTGGTATGTGCGACCAGCAAAGCCTCAGATCAGCCTGCGCACACGCGCAGTCTGATCAGAGCCTTTGCTAGTCGCTTGAATATTCAATGACTGTTAAGCTACTGACTGAGCACAATTTGGAGTTTCTAAGCTTAAATGTGGCTCCACATGCTCGTTCGAGTCAACACTTGTCAAAATGCACATTGTTGGAAATCACATGCTGTGGCTCATTATAAGGGTAAAGTCGGACAGACAGCTAAATTCGGACACACATTTGCAAACAGTGTAAATCCAGATGAGACGGCTCCTTATAAGCCGTCTCGTCAGGATTTTCACTGTTTGCTTATTTAATTTATTTTTTATTCCAATATTTGAAACAAGGTCGCTGTCCGAATTTAGCTGTCTGTCCGAATATACCCGACATTACCCTACGTTACAGGCAATTTCTAGAATGAATAAGGAATATGAGGAACATAAGAAGGAATGGAAGGACAAACACGAGCTAACAGTGTACGATTCATTGGCTGTGGAGTATCTTCCCTTAGATCTAGCCTCGTTCAAGTCTACACTACAGTTTGTAGAGGCCTTCAAAAAGAGCGGTGGGCAACTGCATATTCTTATCTGTAATGCTGGCATCGGGATGGCGCCATATGGTGAGTGCAGTTTTGATACTTTGTTGGAAATCTCATGTCACGGCTCATATATCTAAGATATGTCAGCGTCTGTTTATATGTGCCTTGTGGTCACCTTCTGGGAAAGGGCTGACCTCTTGGCTCTTGTTTGTGGTGTCTAAGTGTTACTATAGTTTGTCACTTTCCCATAGGTATCCTGGGTCAGGTGTGGTACTTGATTGTATCGATTCCTGCACTTTGCATCCTTTCTTACTTTTATCACATTATGCGCTGTTATTCTTTGAACCTGCATTACATGATTTTAGCCAGAGTTTTCATCTGTTTGTTTCTGTGAGCAACGGATGCTCTGAAGAGCCTGCGCATTTGCACAGGTTCGTCAGAGTCTTAGATGATCGAATATAGGGTCCATATACGTTAACTGACAAGTTTTTTTGTTTTGCTGTAAATCTGAATAATGCTGAAATGCAACATTGCACATCGCGTATGTAAAATAGGTGTAATACTAGGCAGTGGGTGGTTCTGTTTCTGTTCACTTGTCACCCACTATCATTCAAATTGACCTCCGATGGAAGCTGGGGTTTTTTTTTACTTTTTTTTTTTTGCTTTTTTCAGCGGCAAAAATCTTCTGAATATAAAGATCTTCTTTAATTTTAATGCTTCAAATATCGCCAATCTACTGTGCTTAAAACATCTTTCAATACAACAGGACTTTAATTTGAATGCCGCTGAGTATCTTTTTAAAGATATTTCTTGTTACATTTTAATACCATTTTCATATATTATCTGACTCATATCTTTGTTAACTCTTCGTTGCTAGCGGCGAATTTTGTCCTCTGCTGATAACCATCGCAAATTGAACAGTTTGGACCTAGATCAGGACCGACAGAGCGTCGGTCCTGATCTGGATCCAAACCGGTTGACACAGATAGTGTTCCTGAAAGACAGTTTTGAAAAGGTTAATTCAGTCAACAACCGACAGTTGAAGCATGCAAATTCACCCATTATGCAGAGTTCATGCTTTGAAAATTTCTGCACTTTCAGAGAAAACTGGTGACGGGTATGAAATGATGCTGCAAGTAAACTACCTCAGTCACTTTCTCATGACTGCCAAGTTGTTACCCATAATGCTTCAGTCCGGTGAGGATTGTAGAATACTCCATATGTCCAGTGACGCACACAGAGCCTGTACGTTTGATCTTAATACGATGAACTACGAAGGAAATCCGAGCAAGTTTGGAAGACTTGATTACTATGGTAGATCAAAATTGTATCAGGTAATTTAACCAATTTATTTATATAAAAAAAACCCCAACTTTTTGTGGCTTTCCTTTGTATAAACCAGTTCCGCCAGATTTGTTTGGTTTTTATGACGGGAACACTCAAAGGCTCACCGAAAGCGGTTTTGCTTATTGATACAATAAGTATGGTATTGTCCATTTTGTATTTTAAGGTATTGCCAGTCAAACTTTCTTTAAAATGGTGTATTACTGTCCCTGAGGTTGTTTAAATCGTAGCAAACAGTGCAGACCCTGATAAAATGCCGCCTTATGCGGCATTTCATCTGGATCTTCACTGTTTGCCAAAGCACCTGTTTATGACTATACAGAATTAAAAACGTTTACATTCGCTGAATTTCACTATTTACGTGTTGAATCTGGACCAACCTTCCATCCAATATATGTATGACTAATACGGTCAAGAACGAAAACAAATAGCCCCTGGTCAGACTGTTATGTTCGCAATTGCTTGTCCCTTCTTGACAATTCGGTTCTGAACCCAAACAATTTATGAAAGAGTGCATTAATTCTATAAAAATAATTCCGAAATTCTGGTAATTTCTCTAACTAGTCTGCGCTGCATTATCTTTACTATTTCTAATGTGCAAACTAGAAGTCAATTACCTACAGCGATGTTCCACGACGCTTTCAGATCATGCAGACCACTTGTATGGCTCGACGCCTGAAGGGAACTAACGTTTCAGTGAACAGCTCTCATCCTGGTGTTGTGGCCACTGAGGTGAACAGAGGTTTCCAGGACATGTTTTTCTGGAGAACAATTTTCCCCGCAACTGTTAAATTATTTGGTAAGATTACTCAGCGGTCACATTTATAAAGCAAATAATCTGTCTTTAGCAAGCAGTGATTTAGTTCTTGAAAAGGGCAAATCTGCTTTAGCGGCCACTTGTGGCAAGCTAGCAAACTAGCTATCTTCAGCATGTAGTAATTTAATTCGCAAAAAGGCAAATGAGCCAGTGCATGAGATTTCCAACAATGTGCGACCAGCAAAGCCTCAGATCAGCCTGCGCATACGTGCAGTCTGATCAGAGCCTTTGCTAGTCGCTTGAGTATTCTATGATTGTTAAGCTACTGACTGAACACCATTTGGAGTTTCTAAGCTTAAAAAGAGGCTGCAGAGGCTCGTCCGAGTCTACACTTGTCAAAGTCAAATTGTTGGAAATCTCATGCCGGGGCTCAAACCACCTGCTTTAAGCAAGAGCATTTCAATTAATCCTTAGATGCTTGAACTATATATCATTAATAACTACACTACATGGATTACTGTATTGATCCAAGGTCAACCAATATTGACTTGAGGTCACCAGTATTGAACGTAGGTCAGCTGTATTAAGTTGAAGCCAAATCGAGTATAATCCGTATGAAAACAGAAAGGTCGCCAGTATGTTACAGACACATTTGCCTGTAAAAGTGTTAAATATTTTAAAAGTAATTAATTAATACAACTGTCATTAATCAAGTGATTTGGTATTGGCCCAATTACAGAGAGTCCTCTGTAAAACCCCCATTCCACTGGACGGCGATTCCGCTTCGATTCGAAATTTTGGTCAAATTGGCATGAATCGGAATAGAAACGGCAAGAGCGCAGTAGAAGCGCCAAGGTCGTAGTAGAAGCGTATCGGAATTTCAGATTCTATATAAAAAGGATACAAAAGCGCAACGAAAGCGTAGCTCCATCGCCAAGGTCGCAGCTACATCGCCATCAACGTAGACTAAGCGTAGCCAGATCTTCATTGTTGTAGTGGGATCGTAGCAGGAGCGTAACGGAAGCATACTGGAAGCGTACTGGAAGCGTCAAGTCCCCAAATCGTGTGGCAGTCTACGCTTCCGCGGCGATTTGGGATAATTTAAGAGAAAATCCTAGATCGCCGTCCAGTGGAATGGGGGGGAGGGGGGTAAGCTGTATTGGACCGGGGTCTTGGTCTCGGGCCAATACAGTTAATCTCAGACGTGTAACTGCGAAGGTCGAGGACCAATACAGCTGATCTCGAGAATACATACATATAGCTTTGGAATGTATTGCCAGACAGGATTCAAAGTAGCCTGCTCAGCTACAGAGACAGAATGTCGGTCCTGAACTGGATATACCGTTTTGACACTTAAAGTGTTCCTAAGAAAAGTTTTTGAAAAGTTAATTTAAAAACTCAAATGACGACAACATAAGCATAGAACATTACTTGAGCATGTAAAGAGTTGAAATAATAGTTGACTGGCATACTGCACCTTTAACCCTTAAAGCGCATGCAAAAATTTATCTGAAATTCCGTCTGCTTAAGTCATCTTCTGCATTTTTGCTAACATTATTTGTAGGTATAGGGACAAACAGTGTAGACCCAGATTAGTATGCTCCTAGGCTGGTTTTGGCTCACACAGTTTGTCAAAAAGCTACTAAACATTTCAGCAGATGACAAAAACAGATTACTTTTGTTGTGATTGGCGCCTAAAGGTCTAACCCATGTTATGTTTAACCCATGTAATTTGTACATTCTATTCTGTTCTATTCTACCAGGTCAAATGAAGAACCCACTGGAAGGAGCGACGTCTGTGATCAATGGAGCTGTGAACCCTGAGCTGGCTGGAATCAGTGGAATGTATTATAAGGACTGCAAAGATGGCAATCAAACATCTACTGCTAAGTAAGTTTGAACCAGGGAAGGGGCTACGCACTGTAAAACATAAGTGTAACTTTACACAAAATTCCATTACCATTGTCTCCGCCGGAAAGCATCTTTCAAATACTGACGTGTGTGCATCATCTAAAATGGTCCCGGCATCTAAACTGGTCCTGGCATCTATTATGGTCCTGACCAGCCTCTATATTGGTCCCGATTGGCATCTATTATGGTGCGCTAATCAGACTCTAAAATGGTCCTGAGCGCTAAATGTAAATATATGCAAACCTAATCCTTTTTCAACTTAAACGGCTTCCACCGCAAAAATAATCATATAGCCAGGACACAAGCCATTTTTGTGTGTGCGTGCGTGCGCGCGCGCGCGCTCGTGTGTGTTTTGCAGGATTTGGTTAGCCCCGTGCCCTATCTAACACACATGCCGTTTTATTTTAAATATCGAACGCAAAAATGAAATTCCATTTGAGACAACTCCGTGCATTCATGCCTCGTGCGCACGGGCTTTAATCCGCATTGAATTAAATATGAGATAATGCAGCCCGCCAATTTGGGCCTGTGGATACCGGGGACATAGCGGGGCTTAAGCTCCGGGATTAAACCTACGATATGTTCCCGCAGTGCCGCGTGTGTGCCGGGGGTTTAATTTCCTGTTTAAATAGGGCTTGTCTAAAAGGTCCTCCTTACAGCACACCGAAACATCTATACCTGCCAATATAAACCAAAAGGGATGGAACGTGGTTGTCGATTCGCATGTTCTCGGGCAGGGGCGGGTCAAGAAACTACCGTATCATTTGGGAAGGGCGAGGCCCAAGCTTGACTGAAGCTTTAGTCGTCTTTTACTTACTTTTTACAGAGTGTTCCAATTGACCATTCCAAGTGAACTTCGTGGAAAATTTCCAAGGAGGGAGGGTGGGGGAGTCCAAGATTTTAGACGCTGCGGGGTAGGGATGGGGCGTGGGGGTCGTCATACTTATTCCTTAAGAAACCTATAACACTTGTACTTTTCCGGGGGGTGGGGGGGTCCGGATCTCCTGACCCCCCCCCCCCCCACACCTCTCTATGGATTCAGAAATCAAGGGAATCGGTAGAAACGATAGATACTCCAAAATATACGGTTATTCAACAGCTGCAAGTTGATATCACTAATAGTGTTATGTTCTGCTCTGGCCAAAATTCAAGTATAACAAAGGACGATAACTTCTAATTTATGCAAAAGAGAGTTATGGATCTTTGTAGACTGTATCTCTCCTCATTGAGATCTATCTACCATTGAAGTTTCAAGTTGATACCTGTTATACATGTAGTTGTTGTGTTTTGTTTGTTTGTTTGATTTGTTGCTTTACGTCCCAAGTCAACAGCTATGGTCATTGCGGGACGGTCAGTTCACCTAATCACACTTTTTCCTTGGCAAGCTTGAACAAGCAGTTTACCAGTACTTCGTGCACATACTTTCGCTTGTAAATGACAACAACCCTTCTTGAATGTTTCAGCGGAAGGGAGGAGAATGACCGTAGAAATTATTTCATGATCAACCTCCACGAAAGTATGGGACCGGGCCGGGATCGAACTCGCGACCCCTGGATCAGCATTCAGACTCGCATCTGTTGCCAGACACGTTACCGACTGCGCTACGCGGCCCGGTAATAGTAGTTGCTGTGTTATGCTTCGGACACAATTAAGTGTGAAAAAAAGCAAAGGGCAATAACTCCTAAATTATGCGAAGGAGAGGTACGGTTCTTGTACACTGTACTTCTCCTCATCAATATATATATACCAGTGAAGTTTCTAGTCGATACCTATTATATTTCTGTGTTATGCTCTGCACAATATATTTTTGTAAATTCTCTGAAACCACTAAGCCAACTGAAGCGTTTCATGTGACACCACCAAGGGAGAGGGGGAAAGATGGAAAGCTTATTCAAAATAATTTACGTCATTTGTTGATAGACATTATTGTTAACCAGGGGGCAGGGGCATTTAGCAGGGATTTTACCACAAATTTGGCCCCGCAGTGCAGGGCTTTTAGCAGGGCTTTGAAAATTGAAAAGTAAAAAAGCCCCGCTATTCCCCGGCCCTGAGGGGATAGGGATACCAATGACTGGCGCATAACCGAACCATTAAATGTACAACCCCTGTAAACGGAAGCAAATGAAAAAAATGAGTATAAGAACATATTTGAGTATGAATTGTGTTCTTTTACTGGGTCATATTGCAACAAATAAAGCGCTTACGAATGTTAACCACCAATGCTTCATCATAAATAAAATATATAGAGTAGAGTAGTACTGATATCTAGTATGAGGGATTTAGTACTGGCCTATAACAGTAGAGACTATGGCTATGGAAACTAGCAGAGACTGGGAATACGGATACACGTACTGATCACTAGTAGCAGAGACTGAATCTATGGATATAATGACTGACCTCTAGTAGTAGTGACTGGGACTGAGATACCAATACTGACCTCTAGTGGAAAAAACAGAGGGACTCTATGTACTAGGTTTGACCTCTATTGGCATAACCTGGGACTATGGACACTTATAATGATCGCCTGTAGCAGTGATTGCAACAAGGAATTGATACTCTGTAGAAGTGGCTACAGCAATGGTTAATAGTACAGTCCATTTGTAGCAGAGAGGCGGACTCTGGATACTAGTACTAGCATTTAGTCGAATGGAAGGGACTCTAAGTTCTAGGAATGATAGCTAGTGACAATGACAGGGACTCTAGACACTTTTACTGACAACTTGTGGCAATGACAGGGACTCTGAAACTTTTTACTGAACTCTAATGACAATGTGTGCGACTCTGGGCAATTTAATTGACCTCTAGTCACATTGACTGGGATTCTGGATACTTGAACTGATCTCTAGTGGCAATTGCTGGGACTCTGGATACTAGTACTGAACTCTAGTGGCAATGAAAGGGACTCTGGATATTTAACTGACCTCTAGTGGCAACGGCTGAGACACTGGATGCTAGTACTGCCCTCTAGTGGCAATGACAGGGACTCATGATACTAGTACTGACCTCTTGTAGCAGAAAATAGGGATAAAGATACTAGTACCCACCCCAAGGGTGGCAATGAAGGGGACTCTGGATAATAGTACTGACATCTAGTGACAACGATAGGGAATTTGGATACTCTTACTAACCTCTATTGGCAATGACAAGGCCTCTTGATGCTTATACTAAAATCTTGTGGCAATGACTGAGACTCTGGGTACTTTTACTGATCTCTAGAGGCAATGACTTGGTTCTGGATACTTTTACAAACATCGAATGGCAATGACTGAGACTCTGGATACGTATAATGACATTTAGTGCCAAGAGACAGGAGTCTGGATACTTTTACTGACCTCTAGTGGATATTGACAGGGACTCTGGATACTCTATTGACCTTAAAATGAAATGACTGGAAGTTTGGATACTACTACTGGCCTCTAGTGGCGAAGAAAGGACTTTGGATACTAGTTGTGATCTCACTGGCAACGACAGGGACTCTGGATACAACTACTGATCTCTAGTGGCAATGACCGGGACTCTGGATAGTTTTACTGACCTCTCTCAACAATGAGAGGGACTCTTAATATTTTTACTGACAACTTTTGGCAATTACAGGGGTTCTTAATACTTTAAATGACATCGATTTGCATAGGTTGGGACTCTAGATACAAGAACTGATCTTTAGTGACAATGACTCATACTCTTGATACTTGTACTGACATCCACTGGCAATGGCATAGACTCTGGATACCTGTTCTGATCTCTAATGGCAATGACAGGGACTGTGCATACTTTGACTGACCTCTAGTGGCAATGACTGGGACTTTGATACTGGTACTGATCGCTAGTTGCAATGACTTGGATTCTGAATAATTTTACTGACCTCTTTTGCCAAAGGCTGCGACTCTGGATACTTTACTGACCTCTAGAGGCTATAACTGGGTACCTGGGTATTTTACTGACATCTAGTAACAATGACAGGGACTCTAAATACTTTTACTGACATCTTATGACAATGTTGTCGACTTTGGATACTTTCGCTGACCACTATTGGAAATGATAAGGACTCTAGATACTAGAACTGATTCTAGTGTCTGCATACTGGTATGAACCTCTATTGGCAATTACAGAGACTCCAGCTACTTGTACTGACCTCTAGTGGCAAAGACAGGGACTGTAGATACCAGATACTAATACGTACATCTAAAGGCAAAAGAAGAAACTCTGGATACATATACTGACAACTATAGGCAATGACTGGGACTATTGATACTTTTATTGACCTCTAGTGTCAATGACTGGGATTTTGCCTAGGACTCAGCATACTAAGACTGACCTTTAGTGGCAAGGATAGGGACCCTGGATACTTTAACTGACCTCTAGTGGCAATGACTGGGAGCTTGGATATTGACCCAGACCTCTAGTGGCAATGACTGGGACTTTGAGTACTGACTTCAAGTGGCAATTGCTGGAACTCTGGATACTTTTATTGATCTCTAGTGTCAAAAACGGGGACTTTGTAGTCTATTATTTACCTCTAGTTGCAATGCCTACTTTAACTGGCCTCTAGTGGCAATGACTGGGACCCATTTTTTTCTAGTAGCAATCTTAAGTACTCTGGATACTTTAACTGACCTCTATTGTCAATGACTGGGAGTTTGAATACAAGTACTGACCTCAAGAGGCAATTGCTGGGACTCTTGTTACTTTTATTGATCTTTAGTGGCAAGAACAGGGATTTTGTATACTTTTATTTACCTCTAGTTGTAATGTCTAGGACTAAGGATACTTTAACTGACCTCTAGTGGCAATGACTTGGACCCTGGATACTGACCCTGCCTCTATTGGCAAATACAGGGACTCTCGATACATTTAATGACATCTAATGACAATGACTGGGACTACAGGATACTTTAACTAGCCTCCTTTAGGAATATCTTGGACTATGGATACCAGAATTGACATATAATGGTTATGAAGGACTCCGGATATTTTACTGACCTCTCGTACCAAGAACCAGATTCTGGATACAAGCACTGACCTCTAGTGGCAATGACAGGGATTCTGGATACTAGTACTGAACTCTAGTGGCAATGACATGGATTCTCGTTACATTTAATGATATTTAGTGACAATGACAGAGGCTCTGGATACTAAAACTGACCTCTAGTGGCTATGTCTAGGACTCTGGATGCTAGTATTGGCCTTTAGTTGAAGGGGCTGGGACTCTGGATACTTTTGTTGACCTCTAGTGTCAATGACTGGGACTTTGCCTAGGACTCAGCATTCTAAGACTGACCTTTAGTGGCAAGGATTAGGACTCTGGATACTTTTACTGACCTCTAGTGGCACTGACTGGGAACCTGGATACTGAAATAACTGGGACTGTGAATTACCAGAATAAACATTTTGTGGTTTCGAAGGACTCTCGATATTTTAACTTACCTCTAGTATCAAGAACCGGATTCTGGATACAAGTACTGATCTCTGGTGGCAATGACAGGGATTCTGGATACTAGTATTGAACTCTTGTGGCAATGACATGGACCCTCGTTACTGTTAATGATATCTAGGGGCAATGACAGAGGCTCTGGATACAAGTACTGATCTCTAGTGGCTATGTCTAGTACTAGTACTGATCTCAAGTGGAAATGACAAGGACTCTGGATATTTAACTGACTTCCAGTTGCAATGACAGGGACTCTGAATAGTAATTCTAACCTCTGTGGCAGTGACAGGTACTTTGAATACTAGTTCTGACATCTAGTGACAATGACTGAGACTCTGGATGCTTTTATTGACAACTAGCGGTACTTACAGGGACTCTGGATACTTTCACTGACCTCTAATGACAACTATTGGGACTCTGAATACATTACTGATCTCTAGTTGCATTTACAGGGGTTCTGGATACTTTAACTGACTTCCTTTTGCAATAACTGGGACTTTGGATACTAGAATTGACATCTATTGGTAATGAAAGGGACTCTGGATAATTTTACTTACATCTAGTATCAAGAACCAGACTCTGTATACAAGTACTGGCCTCTAGTGGCTATAACAGGGACTCTGGATACCAGTACTGAACTCTAGGGGCAACGACAGGGCCTTTTATTGGCAAGGACAGGACTCTGGGTACCTTAAATGTCCTCTATTGACAGTTACTGGGACCCTAGGTACTAGTACTGATTTCTACTGCAATGAAAGGGACTCTGAATAGTATATTGACCTCTAGTGGCTTTGAATACTAGTTCTGACATCTAGTGACAACGACTGGGACTCTGGATACTTTTACTGACCTGTTTTGTCAATGACTGGGTCTCTGGACACTGTTTTACGAACTCTAGTGGCAATGACTGGGACTCTGGGTAGCAATACTGACCTCTAGTGGCAGTAACAGGGACTTTGAATACTAGTTCTGACATCTGACCTCTTTTGTGGCAATAACAGGGTTTCTTGGTACTTGTACTGACCTTTATTGGCAATGATAGGAACTCTAGATACTATTATTGACCTCTAGTGACAATGATAGGGACTCTAGATATTAGTACTGATATCAAATGGCAAGAACAGGAGCTCTGGATACTTTTATAGCCGACAAATGCCAATGACTGGGGGTCTGGATATTTTTTGTTGACCTATAGTGGCAATAATAGGAACTCTAGATACTAGTACTGTTTTCTAGTGGCAATGAGAAGGACTTTTTATACTTTAACTGACCTCTAGTGGCAATGACTGGGACTTAAGATACGAGTACTGGCTTCCAGTGGTAATTTCGTTGACTCTAGATACTTAAATTGATCTCTAGTAGCACGGACAGGGCCTCTAGATACTTTGACTGATATTAAGTGGCAATTACGGGGTTTCTGGATACTTTTACTGAACTCTAGTTGAAATGTCTAGGACTCTGGATATTAGGACTGACCTCTAGATGCAGAAAAGGGATCCTCGATACTTTTACTGGCCTCTAGTGGCAATGAATGGGACCTTTGATGCTGACCCTGGTCTTAAGTGGAAATAACAGAGCTCTGGACACTTTTACTGACCTATAGTTGCATTGCCAGGGACTCTGGGCATTTAACTGACCTCCTGTAGCAATGACTGGGACTCTAAAACTAGTATTGGGACTCTGGATTTTTTTACTGACATTTAGTGTGAATGAAAGGGACTCTAGATACAAGTACTGACTTCAAGTTGCAATATCCAGGACTCTGGATGATAGTATTGACCTGTAGTGGCAATGACTGGGAGTCTAAATACTAGCACTGATCTCTAGTGGCTATGACAGGAACTCTGGATACTAGCTCTGATCTCTAGTGGCAATGTCTAGGACTTTGGATGCTAGTTCTTATCTCTAGTGGCAATGACAGGGACGCTGGATACCATTACAGACCTCTAGTAGCCATGGCTGGGTCTATTGATATTAGTACTTACCTCTTGTAGCAGAGACATTGACTAGGATACATAGCAGAGACTGGGGCTATGGATTCAAATACTGACCTCTAGTAGCAACTACTAGGACACTGGATAAAATCACTGGCCTCTAGTAGTTGAGTCTGGGACTATGGATGCCTATTCTGTCCTCTAGCAGCAGAGATTGAAACTATGGATGCTAGAAATGACATCTATTAGGATTGACTTGGGTAATGATTATTAGTACTGACCTCTAGTAGCAGAAATTGAGACTATGGATACGAGTACTGACCTCTAGTAGCAGAGACCATGACTATGGTTACTAGTGCTGACCTGTAGTAGCAGTGACTGTAACTAAGGTACTAGTACTGACTTCCAATGGTAATGACTCTAATGTTGACCTCCTATGGGAGAGACAGGGCCTCTGAATATAGTAGTACTGGCTTCTAGTAGCAGAAATTGGGACTTTGGATAATTTACCTGACCTCTAATAGTAGTGACAGGGACCGTAGATACTATTACTGGCCGGTAGTTGCAGAGTTATGGACTCTGGATACTAGTACCGACCTCTAGTTGCAGAGACAGGGTTTCTGTATAGCATTACTGACCTCTAGAAGCAGATTCGTGACCTATAGTTACTATTATTGACCTCTGGTGACAGAGGCTGGGAATCTTGATAACAGTACTGACCTCTAGTGACAAAGATAGTGACTCTGGATAGCAGTAACGATCTTTAGTGGCAATGAGTGAGACTGTGGATAGTAATACTGACCTCTGGTTGCAGAAACAGGGACTCTGGGATGTAGTTCCAACCTCTACCGGCAGATAATATAGTACTGATATTTTGCTAAAACAGCAGAAACTCTTGATAGCAGTACTGCCTCTAGCATCAATGAGCGTGACTCTGGCAAGTAGAACCGGCTTCTGGTGGCAGAGACATTACTTCTGTATAGAAATACTAACCCTAAGCCTCTGGGTAGAAAAACTAACTTCTAGTGGCTCTAGTTGATTTCAGCTACCTTGAGCCTAAGGTTCATAAGTGAGATAACATTTCTATGAAACCCTTGATTTTAATTATAGATCCTCTATGAAATGGGGTTGCATATTTGATTTGGGATGTCTATCATTCTGTCCATCCTTCCGTTGGTCATTCCATCGTATTTTCGTTCAGTTTAATATCTTGAGAACATATTGATAGAAGTTTTTTATCAAATTGTGTATTACATTTATATTGACAATATCCAGATTGGGTTTGCTTCACATTATTTTTCAAAATATTGTAACAGAGTTATGTCCCTTGACTGCTGTCAAAAATTCACCTAGAATTCATTTTCCGCTCAGATTGATAGAATTTGACCGAAATTTGTATGTCCATTGATATTAACAAGATGTAGGTTGGGATTGTTATTTGTCATTTTTTCGTAAATTTATAACGCAGATATGGCCATTTATTGACTTCACCTTTCCGTTTTCGCTCAATATCTTAAGAACAAATACATTGAGAACAAATTGGAACTAGAATGCACAGTCGATGGGGTGCCATCGCAAATCCCCACGCTGAAATTTTTGATCCACCCAGCACCCCCAAGTCCCACCCCTGGGTCATGACCCCAGCAACAGAGTCAAAATTCTGTTCAATATGTTTTCAATATTTTATTTGTAAGAACGCACACAAATTTTGGTATAAATATCTTAGAATTGACATGGTAGTCTAAATTTAATGATATTTGACCTTTTGACCTTGTCTCCAATGTCACCAGTTCGACCCTAGGGTGAAAACATTACTTTCATTCTGTTCTGCTCGTCATACCCGTCAATTTGATATGCCACATGACCATAATATAATTTTTTTGACCCCCCCCCCCCTGGGCACCCCAACGCCCCAAAGTCCCACCCCTGAGGCATGACCCAGCCGACATGATGCAAATCCCGTCTGATATGTTTTGTATCTTTTATTTGTGAGAACACACACAAAGTTTGGTTTAAAAGTCTTTGAAATTGGCTTTGTAATTGAAATTAAATGATATTTGACCTTTGGCCCCTCTCCAAGGCCCCAGGGGGCGGGGCCAAAAAACAGTTTGATGTTGCACGCCCATTCATGTGAGTAACTCACACACCAAATTTGGTTGAATTTCGTCTAATGGTTTAGGAGGAGATAGCATAACGGACAGACGGACGGACGGAGGCGATTACAATATCCCCTTCGTTTTTTAAAATAGCGTGGGGATAATTACACCAAATGTTTATATGTGCATTTACATTGACAACATCTATATTGGGGTTGTTACCTGCCAGTTTTTCAAATTTATAACCGTTATGGCCCTTAATTGAAGTCTTAATTTCGTTTCTGCTCAATATTTACAGGATACATGCACAGAAATTGGCGAAATTTTGCATATACTGTGATTGTTGCCTGTCAGTTTTCTCCAACTCTTGAGTGATGCCGATCAGAAATCCGTTTCCACTCGATATCGTGAGAACAAATGGATGGAATTTCACCCAATTTTATATATGTATTTATATTGGCAAGATCTTGGATGGAATTTTACCGGTTGGTTTAAATAAATTTGTAACAGAGTTATGGACCTTGATTGATATTTTTACAACATGAAATGCATTATAGCGCGGCTATACTCAGATTTTCTGAATTCAATATCGCAGAGGCGTGTTGGCCAATCTTGTTCACATTTTATGTGTATCGTCAAAAGGGTAGCGGACAGCTGAACACTATTTGGGGACAGCTTTGAGCAAAAATGGATTTCTATAGAAAATGGTAGCTCCAAGCTAACCCATTCATTATTTATCGCACCTTTTAAAAACAACATTCATTCGCCATGAGTTGGCATACGCCCATTCTGATCAGGGTCTTCTCTTTTTTGTAAGAGGAAACTTTGTGTTTTAGCATCTCTCTGAGCATTGGACACACAGCGAAGACCCAGCGCACACAACAGATGCCCAAGGCATGCTGATCTGAGTATCCGCTTTGTGCACATGGTTTTCTGATTCTTTTCTACAGATGCGGTTCAGTTTATTTGAATATTTTGAGTTAAACAATACCCCATTTGGTCAGCTCGTATATCGTTCAGTTATTCGATTGTCCCATTTTCCAAAGGACCATATTTCTGGGAAAATATGTATAAAATTGGGAAAATTTTAATATGGTTGGTTGGATATTTTCCGGACCAGAAATTTTATCGAGGGAAAGGTCTTTTATATGAGGAGAATAGGTTATTTCTCGGACCCTGTATTGATAATTTAGGATCGGTTGTCATTATACGGGGTGGCGGGATTCTATATTATACTACCGGAAAATTCACACAAAACCTGAACTGCACCAACGCCAAAGCAACAGTAAAAAAAGAATCGAAAACTTCACAATCTTGTTCCTTGAAATCAACAACGAAACAACAAAATATGGAATTTATAATGGAGAGTATAGTGACCTATGCGACATATGAACTGATAAACGTTTTCTGCTGATCAGATCACACAGCGAGGAAGCGCAATAACTGAGCATTCAAACGGACATACTGTCGTGATCCGACTGTGCGGATGCCCAATCTTTTTGTTCTGATGTTTTACTAGATGCACATTGTCAGTTTGTTGGTTTTATCATGCTGTGGTCAATTAGTAAATAAAAGTGAAACAAAAATCTCATGCACACATACCTACTTAAACATTTCTGCACAGTTTTAGATGCCAGGACCATTTTAGACGCAGGACCACTTTAGATGATGCACAGGAATATATCGGGGATCATTTTAGAGTCTGCTTAGCGTGCCATAAGAGATGCCAGCCTGGACCAATTTAGAGGCAATTTGGGACCAAAATAGATGCCAGGACCATTTTAGATGCAGGACCACTTTAGATGATGCACAGACGTGGATTCTTTATTATCGCGCCTGCGCAGACAATGTTCGATCACAGCTGTATTCAAACTCCCCGACAGCGATGTCTCCTCGAATGAATTATTCTTTGTGTAATGCTTCTGATTTCCTCTTAATGAATATGTTAACTCTGTGTATACTGGAAACCAATAAAGGGTACTTTGGCAAACAGTAAAGACCCTGCTGAAATGCATGATGCTGCATTTCATTAGGGTCTTTACTGTTTGGGACGTCACTGTTGGGGAGTTTGAGCTGTACTATCACTGGTCTTGGTGTATCCTTTCCACTGCTTTAACCCTTAAAGCTCCACCTAAAATTTGCAGCAGACGACAATTTCAAAATTTGTCTTCAAAAGTAACAAATAAGATATGATATTTTATGAGAATCGTCTGCTGGCAGACGATTTTATGAAATAGCATTGCTTATTTCTTTTGAAAATTAGGAAAGATGTTGCAAAATTTGTCGTCTGCTGAAGTTGTGATTGGCGCATTAAGGATTAAAACTCGTGTTTGGTTCGATACGGAGAATAGCTGAGGCGGAAATGTTTACATTTTTCGCTGGAGATATGTTGGCTTCACGTTGTTTTACACGGGGTTTACCTGTTGTATTTCTTTTGCTCCGGTATTTAGTTTTATATACTGTTGAGTCCTTATCCTTGCTTTATCTCCTTTTTATATCT
Organism: Loripinus fragilis; assembly: GCA_964019695.1. Taxonomy (NCBI): domain Eukaryota; kingdom Metazoa; phylum Mollusca; class Bivalvia; order Lucinida; family Lucinidae; genus Loripinus; species Loripinus fragilis. The sequence continues at coordinate 87,246,085 of OZ026517.1, forward strand.
TTATTTATATGTTTTTGGAGATGATGCATTGACAAGCTAGGGGTCTTTCATGCAAATCAAACATCTATGTGTCTTGGTCCACATCTGAACTAAGGGTGAGGTTGGCGCCGTGAAACCTGTTTAAACCCTCCAGTAGAATATTTACTGACCGTTCCTAGGCGGTACTTCTTTTGTGGATCATTTGTGTCTTGTGTATCTCATGCTTTCGCGTTTGTTCATTGCTGCTTTGTGGCCACCTGCTGGGAATGCTGACCTCTTGGCTCTTGTTGGTGATGTTTATTGTATTTGTTACTTTCCCTTGTGGTAACCTGGGTCAGGTGTGGTACTTGATTGTATCGTTTCCCGATCTTTGCTGCCACCTCTTTTGGTTTTAACTGACAGTTATTTTTACAGTGTAAGACTTGGATGATTTGTCAAGCACAGGCTCTTCTAAGCCTTCATTGCCCGCCGATGCAATGAATATTGAAAGTTGTATGATGTCTATAGACACAAGTTATATCGTGACCGCTCGGTGATAGAGTGCTTGACTCTAGGTCGAGGGGTCCCTGGGTCGAGCCTCAACGAGAGCATTGTGCATTTCTATTTGAACTGATTGTAACATGTGTGTTATTGATAAATTATAAATCTGTTCAAAGGTAGATTCTTATGTGTGAAAATGTGTGCGCATTTGGCATGTATTTCAAATAAAAGCCAATATAATTTTAAATGTTTTATATGCTCCAAGTAATTACCTTTTTATGCTTTATTTACTATTGTGTTTGATGATGATGTTGTTTTTATATGTATGTTATGTTATATACAGAGGGTCAAAGGTAGAAGGTAGAAAGCTTACTAGCTATAATCCGATTCTTGTTTACTGTCGTGAGTTGGCTGCTGGTACCGTTAGTTTAACAGATGACCGGGCCCAGGGCGACGACAGTAAACATGATTCGCACTATAATTCTACTACCCTCTCAAAACAATGTATTAAAATGTGTGTGTTGTGTCCTTGGGCAAGAAACTTAATCCCCTGCTTACTATCGGTACACGAAAGTCTCGACACGACTGAAAAAATGTTGACTGGAGTGCACAGAATCAACATAAAAATCCTCTAATCTCCAAACAGCCAAAGAATCACAGACATTCACTGCAGTAATAATACATTTCACACCACTCCAGTATTTAAACGTAGCGTACTATATACTACAATAGCCGACAGCCTTGTTCAGTTCACTACGATAACCGACAGTCTTGTTTTTCTGGAAAAGCATGTTTTTTGTGGAAATTTAATTTAGTCATTTTTCAGCAGTTTAACAAAGGTTGGTGGGAAACTAAAAGGTCAAAATAAGTCTGTTTAATTGTATAGTCTGCAGTTTAATAAGAGACAATTCTGACAAGCATGCTCTTTTAAAAATGTTGTGAGTGAAAACGTGACTATGTACATGTAGTGTATCCCAAGATTAAATGTTTTGCTACAGTAACTTGCAGTCTGAAGCCAAAACAGCAAATAACCACAAAACATTCGTTAAGATACAGTCTGCATAGTCAGGACGTTAGTTGTGTATAAGGAAATACAAGGGTGAAAGGTCTCAGGATAATTCCTGAATTCAGGATTTTGAGGATGACTTTCCACAGAAAGTCAGCCTCAAAATCCAGAATTAGGCAGAGTCTTATGGCTTCTTTGATTTAATTTTAGTTTATATAAAGACAATTGACCATTTAAGCTTGAAATAGTTGATATTTGTACTGATGCTGCAAGTTAAAGATTTGATTTTTCAAAAGTTCAGGATTTTGGAAATTTTGAATTTTCACCCATGGTAATACCTTTTGCAATGTTTTAACCATACAGTCCTCTTTATCTTCGCTAAAATTTTCGCCAAGTTAAGAAGACTGTGTGATATCATAATGGGTGTGAGCTAAGGTTCGAATACAAGGGGTGTATACATTTTTACTGTTTCAGAAACGAAGCAAAACAAGAGGCACTGTGGAGCCGAACAATAGACATACTGAAGGAATACATTACAGACGATGAATTAAACTGCCTTGGAGGAGGAATACATGACCAAAGCAATTTCAAGGGAGATAACGTCAGTTTTCTGTGTTAATCTACCCATTATACATGTAGAGGCAATTTACCCCAAAAAGGAGCAAGTTCTTTACTATGTAATACAACCAGGAAGCCACCAAGTTAGCATTTCATTCAAATGAAACATCTAAAGATAAGCTGTCAATAATATAAAATTGGCTATCTATTATTGTCATCCAGGTGCATGCCAAACTACACAAAAACTTGTTCATTTCTACCTGCTCATTACACTGAAACATAAAAAGAAGTTGAGAAGTTTGTAAAAAAACTGTTTTATGGTGAAAAACACTCATTTATAATATTGAATGGACATTTGTTGTAGGTGCACAATGAGGCAATTCCAATGTGTACCAACAGCATATATTACTGAAATTAAGGAAACCTATTTTGAAATATACATTAAACAAGTATCGTGTGCTTTGACTTCCTCTTTTAAACATCTTAAACGGCCAATCAGTATTAAAATACCTGTCACTATATGGCAAATTGTTTATATTTACATGACAGCTTTATCACCAAATTTGATTTCGTGACTTTGCTTATGCTGACTTGGTAGTTGCATGGTTGTAACATCATAACATACACAATGTGTGACTTGGTAGTTGCATGGTTGTAACATCATAACATACACAATGTGCAAATAGGCCTATGAGAAAGCTGAAAAGAAGTTACAAACTGACATATGATTGATTGGAGCCTGTTTACGGGTAAACTCTTTGCATGCTGGGTATTTTTTCATCATGGCTTTTATTGTCGTCTGATGACTTTTTTTAAAAAAAAAAAACTTTCAAATATTCTTTTAGGAACACCACTAGAGTGTCAAACGATTTTGGTCCAGATCGGGACCGACGTTCTGTTGGTCCCGATCTGGGTCCAAACTGTTTGCAAATTTTATCAGGAGACGACTGTTTCTAAATCTGTTAAATTAGTAGACCAGCCCATGAGACGATGGTACTTATGATATAGGAGACAATTCACTGATTAATCGTGCAGCTATCTAGTTGGACTAGGAGCTTAAATTTTGGTCTAAGCTTTCATCTATTGCCAAACTTTATGTATGTGAGCAGCGAAGACCCTGATAAGACATACCAGTAGTTCAGTTTAAATATATTTCTATGTTTTTAGTTCTAGTGATTTTGCTTGGCGCAGCAACACCGTTTGGTCAATTTTGGTAGAGAGCCTCAGGAGAAAAAATTGTGTGAAACTATTTGATATTTAAAATTTAGGCCAGCAGTTAAGAAGATATTTTAATATTTTTTCTTTTTTTGACATTTTCACATGTGCTTATTATGAGAAAAATATGAATTTTTTATTTTGATAGCATAACTTCATAAGAAGACTTTAAAATTAAACAACTTAAAGACCAGATTTTTTTATCATTTAATCATGATCAAATGATATCAAGGGAACTTTAATGAGTTATTCCCTTTTCAGACCAATGCAATTTTCCATAAAGCTGCACACAGTAAAGTCAAGATGGTCCATTGTATATATTGTGGGGTCACAGGTTATAATTTCCAAACATTGTATTTCTTTCTTTGAAGATAGATTTTGTCTTAGCAAACAGTGCAGACCCTGATGAAATGCAGCATCATGCTGTATTTCATCTAGGTCTTCACTGTTTACCAAAGATTCCGTTTTGAGGTTTCTAGCCTGCAAAGGGTTAATTCATCTGGTTTCTTGTGACGTTTAAAAGATTTCTTTTCCTCATATTACATGCATAACAGCTATTAGTTTGGTTTAGATCACAAACAGGAAGTGTGAAATTGAATACAAATGAAAATGTTATTATATCTTTCATAAATGCATAAATCATTCACATATTAAACGGGCCAGCCCACGATATTTTGGTACTTATCGCATATGCGCAAAAGCCCCAAATAAACGCGCACTTACGTGACTAGCGGAGCTAGAGATGTAAACATAAGGTTTAAGTTTTTATCTACACCAGCTCTTTGTGTATGCGAGCAGCAAAGGCTCTGGCGATTCTGCGCAGTTGCGCAGACTCGTCTGAGCCTTTATAGCTCAAAAATGGGATAAGTACCCCAAATCCTATATGTGCCCGCCCAAATGTTCTCACCTTACGTATTCTTTGCAATATTGTTGTTAAGGAAGATAATATATAAATGTTATTTTGACAATGGAGTGTCTTAAATTTTTTGCTTTTTAATTCCCCAACCTCGTCTACTATACTACTGTATATCGTGATGATGCAAAAAAGTATATTTTGTTTAAACCCAGGCCGGATTTATCAAAGTCATTTCCTTATAGACAAAAGCCACGTTTGAACAAAGTAAGACTAAATGTCATTTATTTTCGACTAAAACATTTTTATTTTTATACAATCAGTAGTCTTATTTATAACCACATCAATGGTATCAAATATGTACATGTATAAAATTGGTTGTGTCGAATGCGAAACAATCATTTATATCTGATTTACTGCCATCAAACACTTCAAATTATCAATGATATAAATTATCTTAGGCGCTTGTTAACTCACTTCTGATAACAAATTATTCATGTTAAAGTCGAAGTGAATTAGGGGTTATAAGAGCATGTGTGTGCATTATTTTTATGACTTTCCTGTCACAAAGATATATTATGAGTACCTTACATATATAATAAAGGACACGTTTAACTTTTGTCCAAAATACATCTTGAAATTAGATATAAGAAAATACTCAAGTAAAGTAGCTTATGATATGACGTCATGTCTGGGAGTAATATAACGCCATACATTAAAAAATGATAAACCACCTAAATGAGTAGAGTATGACAAGGAAATGCCATAATCACACACTGCAGACAAACCAACGACACCATGATGAAGATGCACAACAACTTAACCGCCACATGACTAGACTAGTGATTTACATAATTCATTTAGTAACGTTATGTAATGATAGCAAAATCGCATATATATGATAAAATCGTCTTAGCGTTTCCACGACAAAAAACAACAATTTGAATGGTGTCCCAGGTCAGGTGTGGAACATGTACCTGTTTGTATCGAATCAGGACCCTTGCCTTCCTCTTTATTCTTAAAATTATGTTAGCGTCATATGATAAATAGAATCTAACATTCGTGCTCCTGCATTATTGAATTTATTAAACTCCTTGCAATAATCGACAAAATGCTTGACAACCCTCGCATTCTAGCTGCTTTCCCAAACTTGTTTATTAAATTCAATAATACATGAACACTCATGTAAGATTCTCTGTTTAAAGTCAAACTACTGCTGATCTTTATAGGCTATTATATGCATGTCACAACCTAGTAAGATGGGTCGACTTTCTGGAATCCAACTTTTAATACAAGTTATTACTGTATGCAAAGGCATTTGAAGCTCAAAGATAGCCTATAATAAATATTTATTAGATTGATATGAAATAAAAATCAACTGACCGTAATGTACACTACCCATGGTGAACGTAGATTAATCAGTATCCGGTGCTAGAAGAAACGTGTGGAAAGCAAATTGGTCATTTTCTGTAGAATGATGCATATTTTTTAAATCAAAATGTATCATGTTGTTCCAGAGTTATGAGCATTTTACTTAATGACCACGGATGGACAAACCAACAGACGAACTCGCACAGCTATCACAGTGCACATCTGTGGGTCGTGCAATACTATTTCAACGAGACAATAAACACATGATATACAGACATGGTTGAGAGGTTTAGGGAGTTTTACTTAAAAAATATTTATCCGTTAAAGCTGTTCCAAAATTAATTGTGGGGGAGGTGGTGGCAATTTTTGGGGAAGTGGTCAAATTTTTCGGCAAAGCTTCGTCCCCGTTTTGCAAACCAGTTTCCAGACAATGTTAGGATGAAGCAAAATTTGATCAAATCTACCATGTGGTTCAAGAGTGATGAGCATTTTCACTAACTGACAAAGGCCGACTGGACAAATGCTCGGCAAAGCCCCATTTCCATTTTGTAACCAAGTGTCTAGACAATGTTAAAATGTACAATAATGCAAAACTTGATCACACTATACCACGTGGTTGAAGAGTTATGAGCATTTTAAGAATCCTTATTTCGAACAAATGGTAGGTCATCTTTATCCCACTGAACTTCAGTTAAATAAGGCAAATTCCTTTGATAGTGAAGCCCAATTTGTGGACTTGGACTTGTCCATAACGAATGGTTTAGGCTTTCATCTAATATTTATGATAAACGAGATGATTTTAATTTTGAAATAGTTAATTTCCCATTTCATGATCGAGATGTTCCTCGCCCCCTTTCCTACTGTGTATATATATCGCAACTTATTCGTTTTACGCGAGTATGTTCAAATGTTAGTGACTTCAACAAAAGAAATCAACAAAAGAAACCAATTTTGGACTGCTTAGTTATTAAAACAAGGTTATCGATATTATAAAATTCGTAATTCTACCACAGACACTCAGAGTTGATTGTTAAATACAATATTGGTTTAAAATCTCTTCTGCAACAGGGTATATCGGAGCCAGTATTTTATGGTGATTTAGTTTATAAATTCAAAAAAAGGTGTTGAAAAACCTGATTTTTGTGATAAATTCAAAAAGATACTCAAACGTTATAAAAAAAGGTTGGATATAACATGGATATCATGCCATGTTGTAAACCCAATCACGGTTTACAGCTATGGTTTCCTCTTTAAATGCATGACGATGGGCTAGGCCTCAGACTCAATGACGGCCCTGGCGTAAAGCTTTAATCAGTTGGTTGGTGCCTGATGCTTGTCTTTGGCTGGGCCCACTGTGGCTCAACTTGAGGTTTCTTTTAGCTTGGAGTATCTGTGCGTCGTGAGTCCCTTTCTTTGATTCATCACAGCGTGTTAATTGGATTAGATTGTTTCTCTGTGATGATACATTGTTATAGTTAGGAAGCTTCTATAGTGCGAGATAAACAATTTTTGTGCTTTAACGACAAAAGATTTTAGGGCGAAGTTTTGGTACCAGTAAAATGCATATAAGCCCCCGACACCCTCCGGTGGCTGAAGCTCTTGTTCGTTCTAAGGCGGTGGTTGTGTTGTTGTTGATTCATTGTTTAGTGTTGCTCCTATTGTTTGTGTGGTTCTATGTTTGGTTCTTTTTCTGTTGTTCATCCTTTTATGCCCTTCTTGTTTTGCAATCATCTTGGTGGGGAAGAGGGAGCTGGTTCCTTTGCTTTAATTGTCTTCCTGATGTCTTGTGACTGTTAGTGCTCTGTGGCTCTTCCTCACGGTGCCGTAGGTTGGTCCGCAGTGTGTGATTGTAGTATTTCCTGATCATACCCATACTCACTTGCTTTGTTCACTAAAAGACCTCCTCCTGCCGAAATGATGCTCAGCGGAGCCTCGTCATCGTTTTGCATACCAGTGGCTGGACAATGTTGAAATAAATAAGTATGCAAAATATGATCCAAATTTACCATGTGGTTCAAGAGTTATGAGTGTTTTCACTAACTGACCATGACCGGCCAGACCGATGCTGAGCAAATCATCGTCCATCAAAAGATGCTGTTAGACATGCCAGTGGTTAGACAAAGTTGACATGCATACTCATGTCATCTTCGCAAGCCAAGGGTACTATGTCCTTTTCGTTTTCGCAAGCCAAGGGTACTATGTCCACTTCGTTTTGAAACGAAGTGGACATAGTACCCTTGGCTTGCGAAGATGACTTACGCAAACTTTAATCAAAATACATGTATATCATGTTCTTCAAGAGTTATGATTTTCGCTAATTGCTATCTAACGGATCTATTAGACGGACTCACACAGTGATTATAGTGCACAGCTGCGGGTCGTGCAATACACCTGCAAATTGGCCTCGTCGCAAGAAAACCTGTCTTCGGGGTTTTCCGACAAAGCGAGACTCAAACCAGCCTCCTCAGCTATAGAGACTAGCTAGAAAATTGAAAACTCGCTTGTACCAAGTTTAGATATGATACCTTCCAAAACGTGAATAACAAAGGCGCTGATCAGACTGCGCGGATGCACAGGCTGGTCTGTTGTCTGCAAACCTCCGAAGACAGGTTTTCTTGGGTCGCGGCCCAAATGGGTTCATTTAAAAGATTGAAAAACACAAAACGTTTCACATGTGATAAGGAATGTTTGTTTGTTTGTTTGTTGCTTTACGTCCCAAGTCAACAGCTATGGTCATTGCGGGACGGTCAGTTCACCTAATCACACTTTTTCCTGGGCAGGCTTGAACAAGCGGTTAACCAGTAATTTGTGCACATACTTTCGCTTGTAACTGACAACAACCCTTCTTGAATGAATCAGCAGAAGGGAGGAGAATGACCGTAGAAATTATTTCATGATCAATCTCCACGAAAGTATGGGACCGGGCCGGGATCGAACTCGCGACCCCTGGATCTGCAGTCAGACACGCATTTGTAGCCAGACACGCATCTGTAGCCAGACACGTTACCGACTGCGCTACGCGGCCCGGTAATATTGTGATAAGGAATGCAAACACATCTTTGAATATGAAGATTTAGATTTAGAAAAGTTATAGTTTACTAAGTTCAATATCGATGTATTCGCTTTTACGTTTGAATGCATTCTATTGAAATAGGTATCCTCAAATTATCATCCGGGTTTAAACCATAACCATTATAACTATAAACATTTTCATACCCGGAAGATTTTGAGGTAAATACAAACATAATGTTATTGAGACGAAACCCTCAGTGTACATTTTTGCGTTAGGATTTAAATTTAAGGTATATTGAGTAAGAGCCTATACAAGCGATCTGAACATTTCATGTGTTTTTTAGAAGAACAGCATAGTGTATGATTAGTTCGTTGGTTGGTTTTCAATGACGCATCAACCATTGTCGGTCATTTGCGTCAAGCGGTGTAAGTATTACCAACGTGATTATTACCCAACTTTCTATGTACGAAGTTATAGTATATGTAAGTGACGCTGCTAAGAATTTTGAAGAACTAACATAATCAAACGTGTTGGGTAATAGAACAGTTATGTCATGTCTGTTTGTAGTATAGTCAAAACTATTACCGCGAAGAGCTGTGGACGACCTGATGCAATAGCTGTTGTAGTATAGTCAAAACTATTACCCTCGGTGCTGTGGACGACCTGATGCGCTATTGCATCAGGTCATCCACAGCTCCTCGGGGTAATAGTTTTGACCTTACTACAAACAGTCATGACATAAATTGAAGTGTATATATAATGTATGGTGAACATTTTGCCAGTTAATATATTTTAACCCCAAGTGGCTGTGGCTGATGTCCGTTATAAGGCGATGACACAGGAGCTAATCACGAACCCTTAGAATACAAAAAGTAGGCCTATATTAACTTTTGTAGACAATGAATGTACCGCTTGCTGTTGGGGTACCGTTTTTGACTAATCAAAACAGTCGGAAAACAGTTCAACTTATATAAGCAAAACTATTATTATTGTGCAAACGAACGAGTTTTAAGCAGACACTAAAATCTGATTCAACGTAAGATAAAAAGGTTGCTATACAGACTAGATTCCATTGAAGAAGGGACACTATAGCTTTGCTTATATAAGAAAGGTTCATGGGCTGTTTTGATGTTCCAAATAGGGTATACCCCCACAGCTAGCGTTACAGTCCTTGTCTTCGTTTATACGGATACACGCCTACTTTTTCCTATAAAAGTTCGTGACTAGATCCTGTGTGCGATAATTATGTTGTTCTTTGTTGGTCCCATCTGTTGTGGGGATTCAGTGGTAAGCCCTAGTTTGGAAATGTAGTCTTTTGAATCATTTCCAGATATCTGCCACTTATGTCTAGTTTATATTAGCTATGCACGCGTAGAGATTGAATAATAAACTATTCGTATGATGTATTTACGGGTAAGTATATACCTTGATGTGTTTGCACACGCGCGCAGGCTGATCAATGCATCTGCCTTCCCACCAGTTTTTATATTATTCGTCGTTCTAGTATGGGGTGTTTTGCTTTATCTGTCAATGTTTTCTGGTTTCAATTTACCAAAACCAATATGAGAGTAGAAAAAAAATATTTAACTATGGACAAAATAAAGAGAAAACCCTGGCACAGTTCCATACTTTCGTGGAGACTGATCATGGAATAGTTTCGAGAGTCATTCTCCCCCCTTTCGCTGAATTATTCAAGAAGGATTGTGGCCAGTTACAACAAATGCATGTGCATGAAGTACTGGTTAACCGCTTGATCAAGCTTGTCCAGGCAAAACTGTGGTTACATGTAGGTGAACTGACCGTTCCGCCATGACCATAGCTGGTGACTGGGACGTTAAGCAACAAAACAAACAAACACACAAATGCCCACTGTAAACAAAATCTGGGGACGAACTCCCAAGAGTATGCCCCAGCGAACAAGAAGGGTTGAAACATCGCCTGATGAGATATGCATGGAAACAGATTTGTTTCAAAGTCTGTTTTTATGACTCAATTTCTCACGATAAAAAGTTGATGCTAATGTGACTTTTATAAGAGAGTCAGCGGAGGCATATGTGCCAAATCTCTGGTGGTCAGCGAATGCTGGTTTACGCCCATTTGTTTTGGTTGTCTAAGCAGCTGATAAAGCGTCTAGCCCAATGACGCAACACTTTGACTCTGTTGAGTCACAAAGCAATCCTTCGATCGTCATTTTAACACTCTACCAACTGAGCCACTGCGCTTCTTATATCACACCGTGGGTGCGAGGGCTCTCTTTTGTCCCTTGGATGAAACTCAAGAGCAACATATTTGGCACTGTGAAAGCGCTCGACAAATGCTTGGGCGTGCCTTTGCTCTATTTTTAGCTAGCCAGTTGTGAGTTACATGTTTTTGACTGAGGTTTACTTTGCATATATTTACATTTTCGAAGCAATCCTTCAATGAGTATTTTGATTTTTGCAACCGTTCATAACCGCATAAATTACACGAATTCGATTGACAGCTGCCAAGCTCACTTGCCCGTGCAATACGCTTCGAACCAAACTCATTCGCCAGAAGTGACACTGGTGTTGTGATTGATAGCGAGCCACAACCGAGTCGCATGTGCAAAACAAGCCTCTTGTTTGCTCCATTGGCTGTCCGTGTTCAAGCTGGCTGTTGCGCTTTTCTGTTTAACACTCCGACAAAGCCGTTAAAACGATTATATTTTAAATACAAAACTGTTTTAATTCCTGAATTAAAATAATTTTTATATTTTAGATATTTATGATAAAAAGCAAATATAAAAATAAATTCAATTTTGATCTGTTCATGGAATCATGAATACTTCGGGTCTCTTGCAAAGTTAACGCGAAGCCCTTTGGGCTTCACTTTCTTTGCAAGAGACCCGAAGTATTCATGATTTCATGAACATTCCAAAAAATAAATCCATTTCTTAAATATATGCGAGCTGTGAAAAATCTAGTATGACCGTTCACATATGCATGCCTGTCTTTGCATTCACTAATTGCCTATATGAAAAGAACCAAACTCCATTGGCTTAGAGGTAGGGTGTTAGATTTGAGACCAAGAAGTCCCTGGTTTTAGCCCTGTTATTTCTTTGTGTGTTTATCAAAGGAATGATATAACGACATACAAGAAATTCGATAAACCACTTGTTGTTTACAAATACTTTCGTGGAGATTGATCAAGAAACAATTTCTACGGTCATTCTCCTCCCGTCCGCTGAATCATTCAAGAAGGGATGTTGTCTGTTATAAGTGAAAATATGTGCACGAAGTACTGGTTAACTGCAAATTCAAACTTGCCCAGGAAAAAGTGTGATTAGATGAACTGACCGCCCCGCCATGACCATAGCTGTTGACTTGGGAAGTAAAGCAACAAAACAAACAAACACATTTTGGTAACGCTATGTAATGACGTCCGTATTACTTTCGCGTATTATTATATGGCAGCATCAAAGCGTTGTTCCACGCAATTTTAAACGTGATTTTAAAGTAGTTTTATGGTCACACGATAAAAAGAATCTAACAGTCGTGCTCCTGTCTTATTAGATTTATTAAGCTCGTCACGAAAAAGTCATTTAATTCTCGGCACGCCTCGCATTTCATCTATTTTTTCAGCTCTTTTACTAACATCAATATTGGGATCAAACATGATTTTTTATGCATTACCATCTGCTGGAACACGAGGGGGTGTTGAAACCCAAGCCTGAAAAGCGAGGGTTTTGACGACCACTGAAGGGTCTAGTCAGAAAACCATTATTGTATAAAGTCATTTTGTCGTCTGAAAACTTTGGAACAATGTTTTCGAAAAGTTCAAAAATGGCATGCAGAAGGTAATAAAACATGTTCCAGAGCAAAGACGTACGTCATCCTGACCACACTTCTATGCGCATTACTGCTGATTACGTCAATTTTGTAACGAACCTAGAACGCGTATACGTTCAGTAAAGAACAAAAGCAACAACCTAAAACTGTGCATCAACAGCATGCGAATTGCCTGAATAAAACACGGCTTGCACGGATTATACATGATTGTCAATAACTTGCTATACGGCTTTTTATGCAATTATAAAACATGAGTGATCAACATGTAAGGTGCTCAATTAAACGTCCTGTTAACGGGTAAGATCATACAGAAACTTGATTACAGCTAAAAGCCTTATCAGGCAAACTAGTGAAGCCTAGGATATCGAGATTTGAGCTATATGCAGTTGCCGTTTTGTGTTTCGGCGCAATTTTTTTATTCTTTCTGCTCAGTACAGGCACTCATACAAAGAAGACATCCTGATATGGCTGGGTTTTTTTACTTTCTAGGACGTAAAACATCAGCTCAAACAAATCCTGCTGTTTTCTAAATACACTCAATATCATGAATGTCTACGCCCATGGACCTAGAATAAACAATGAAACAGGTATGGCAATCCATGCCTGTTTTTTCTATTTTAGAGATAAAAAAAAGAAAATTTAAAAAAGCGAGCACGGTGACAAATGCTTTTTAAATTTACAAAGTTTCCTTCAAAGCAATATATTTTTGTTTCTGAAGTTACATTATGAGACATTTATTTATTCTTATCTAGATTTAAACAAAATAGGTTTTTAATTTTAAAAAAAGTTGCATGCCTTTTTTACATTGTTTTTTTTTTTATTTTCAGTTATTAGCCAATAGCATGTAGCGTATTCCCCGAAAAAAATATGGTATTTCTCACGTTCAATATTTAGCTCACCTGAGCCGAAGGCTCCGAGGTGAGCTATTAGTATACTAGTCACTCCGGCGTCTGTCCATCCGTCCGTCCGTCAGTCAACATTTTCAAACATCTTCTCCTCTGAAACCACTGGGCCAATTGAACACAAACTTCATAGGGAGCACAGTGGCTCAGTGGTAGAGTGCTTGACTCGCGGGTTCGAGCCTCACCGGCGTTACTGCGTTGTGGTCCTTGAGCAAGACACATTTATCCTAGCTTAGTACTGGTTCAACCCAGGAATACCCGTCTCTGTTTAACTGAAAGATTGTTGATGGGACGTAAAGAATCAAATCAAACAAAACAAACTTCATATGGAGACTCCTGAGGATGGGAGAACAAAAGTTTGTTCAAATGGTTCTGGTCACATGACCAAGATGGCCGCCACGTCCATATATCGTAAAAACCCTTTAAAAATCTTCTCCAGAACCAGAAGGCCGATGACCTTGGGACTTGGTATGTAGCATTGGGGGTGTGGGGCCTACCAAGTTTGTTCTAATGATTGTCCTAGGTTGACCTTGACCTACTTAACGTTAAGGTCAAATTTGCTACCTAGTGCATTTAAATGAGATTTTTTTTGAAAAGATGATTTTTTGAAAACTGTTGAAGCCAAAGTCATTATAATTACTAGATATGTTCAAGCTAATGAGACAATGACTATAAATAAGTTCCAAAGGTCAAGGTTGACTTTTGACCTTTTAGTCAAGGTCGCTCATATTGGAGTCCCATCAATGTATTAAAACATAATTTTCTCAGAAACCATTAGACCAATTGAACTCAAATTTCATCTGACGACTACTTGTGATAAGTTAGCAAAAATTGATACAAATTGTTTTGGTCACATGACCAAGATGGCCAACATCCTAATATATGGTAAAAACCCTTTAAAATCTTCTTCTCCAGAACCAGAAGGGTGATGACCTTGGGACTTGGTATGTTAAATTTGAGATGTATGGCCTACCAAGTTTGTTCAACTGATGATCCTAGGTTGACCTTGACCTACCTAACATCAAGGTCAAATTTGCTTCCTAATGCATTTAAATTGGAAATTTTTTGAAAAGTTAATTTTTTGAATACTGTTGAAGCCAAAGTCATTATTCTCACTTGATATATTTAACCTAATGAGACGATGGCTATAAATAACTTACAAAGGTAAAGGATGACCTTTGACATTTCAGCCAATGTCGCTTATTTGAGTCCCATCAATATATTAAAACATAGTTTTCTCAGAAACTTTTAGGCCAATTGAACTCAAATTTCATATGAAAACTCCTTAGAGTTGAGGGGGGAGTAAATTGATAACGAATGTCACATGACCAAGATGACCGCCATGCCCATATAAGTTAAAAACTCTTAAATAATATTTTCTTCTCTTGAACCAAAATTCCAATGGTCTTGGGACTTGGTATGTAGCATTGGGGATGTGAGCCCTACCAGGATTGCACAAATGATGAATCTGGGTTGACCTTGACCTTTTTTTACGCCATGGCCAAATTTGATTCCTATTGCATTTATAATGGAAAAATCTTGTAATGTTCATTTTTCTATAACTTTAAGCGAAAGTTATAATATTTGCGAGAAATGTTAATCCTAATGAAACACTGGTTTTATATAAGCACCAAAGGTCAAGCTTAGCTTTGACCTTTCATCCAAGGCCACTCATTTTGAACTGCCACATACGTATCTAAGCATCTATTTCTAAGAAATCATTGGGCTGTTTGAACTCGAATACCATATGGAGTATGCAGTAGATAAAATAATGTAAATATAATATTTGTTTTAGGTCACTTGACCAAAATGGCCACCATGCCCATATATGGTAATACAAAATATGTTTAAATAATAAACCTAAGTTGTCATTGACCTATTTTAACATTTTTAAGGAGATCAGGTGAGCGCTTCAGGACCTTCTGGTCCTCTACTTTAATATATGAGAAAAAGTGTGTGTTTTTTTAAAAACTCATAATTTTTAATTTTTAAAATTTAATAACTTTTAAAAGGGCCCATAAAGTCATGTTGTTTTTGTCAAAAAAGATGGCTTTTGAGCAATTTTTTACATATTAAAAGATTGTAACTTTTTGAACACATGCTGATAAGTCCGGTACTACTTTAATAGGGTGATATTGTTAAGGCAGCTATCCGGAAATGTAAATTTTACAAACAGATGGACACCAATCCTAAAAAGGGCAATTTTTGTTTTCAATATGGGCGTGTAATAATGGCAAACTTGATATTAGCTAATGATACCATTAGCTAATATCACTACAATATTGCTGATGCAAGTAGAAAAATATTATCACTAATTCATAATGGTGTTCGCTAAACCGTCAGGTTGTGTGTGCTTTCTGTCCTAAGGATGAGATTGTTGTCCCTAGTCCTTCGATGTTTGTTCCCCTTATTGTGCGTGTGTGTATGGGTCCTTTGTAATTTGACAATCATAGAGGAATCTGGAGCTGATTGCTTTCCTAACACTTTTCTTGCTGGTATATATACTAGTCAAAAGTTCTAACCGGCCACGTGTGTTTTTACCGATTTTCGGAAAAGTTATAAGGACTATATCAATTTCATTTGCATTCCCGAATAGGCCAGCCTATCATTGATCGATAACAGAAAATGGCTAAGCAAAACTCCTTAAGTTGTATCCGGGAGGATTTGCCGAATTAAATACACTTACCCTCATTTTCTAAATTCTCAAGAATTTGCATTGGATGGTGGGACAATTTTTGACATTTTAGCCAATAGTAACGAGTTTCATGCAAATGGAGTGTTCATTTCAGCACTTTAGTGTTCAATCTGTGTTTGGCTTTTGAAATGAAAACGATTTGCTTGTGAAATGGGGCTATTTCAAAAAGTCATGACTCACAAATTGTGCCAAAATGCGAATTTTGAAAATGGGGGTACCACTATTCAAGTTAGCATTCTGCATGTCCTGTTGAACATTTTGTCAATAACTTCACTGCCAAGGGTACATGACACGTCTGACAATTTCGAGATGCAAAAAGAGTAGTCATGTCATTTTAAGTTTTGAAGAAAATTAATAAAATGCAGGTAGCCGGTTAGAACTTTTGGCTAGTATATTACATGTTTCTCTTGGTACATGTTGCGCTATTTTTAATTGAAGCATTTCCCAGTCAACATGGAAACAATCGTTATTTTCATTGCGCTGTAAATAAACTCCAAACGCAAACACACATAGTTTTTTTTTCAAATGAAACCTCTTTTTTTCAGAACTTGCCTAGTCAATCCGAACAATGTCAAAGAAAGTACGTTTATACTTTAATTACTTGCTTAAAGTATTCACAATTGGAATATTCATCATTCCAGGTAAGTGTTATGATGACATTAACCCTAAAGCAATTTTACCAAACAGTGTAGATAGAGCCAGGTGACATTTCACCGGAATCTGTTTATTTGGCAACATAATAGTAATGTATAACCAGTAAGCTTACATCTTTTTCACCAGATAATTTAGTGGTCGCACCAGCTGGGAGCTGGTAGAATATCACCTCGCACATGACATTTTTTTTAAATATTCTGGTTCATTCTGTAGGATATTGGGTTTCATAATCTAGTCAAAGAAAAACTAACAGAATTAATTGAACAAACATTTAACAGAGAGGGCTCACTTTATTTGGCTTGTAATGATAAAAATGCCTTTTTTACTTCTGAACAACCTAAACGATATAAATTGTGGTAATAACAGAAAATGTGTGATGCCCTCCATAATCTTTTGGACAATATAATAAAATTATAAGATTTGACTCGAAATTATATAGACAAATTGTAGGTTTCCAATGAGTACTAATTGTGCTCCTCTTGTTGCAGATTTGTTTTGTTATGAGAGAGACTTTATGTGGTCTCTGTCAGACAATAATTAAAATGATATTATTGAAGCTTTGAAGGAATGGAAGATTAACATTTTTAAAATTATTGATACTCGTATTTCATTTTACTCTCGTAATACACATCTTTTGCCCCCTAAACCTAAATCTTCTTTTAGTCATCTTAAACGAGGTATCCAGGATTTTCATATGAACTATGTTTTGGTTTCAGCAGATAAAGCTGCTAACAATGTTGTAGTTGTTTGACGATTGTATTATATTAATACTCTTAAGCGTGAGCTTGTTGACACTAATGCCTATAAACTGCAGCCTTCTTTAAGTGAAAGGGTGATTGTTGATGGGCATGGTTGTCATACAGCCCTACATTTTGGTGTCAAAGCTAAAGAAAATCAAGACAAAGTCCCTACGTTGTACTGGTTACCTAAACTCCATAAAAAACCCTATAAAGCAAGATTTATTGCAAATTCTAGTTCTTGTACAACAACAGAACTTTCTAAATTGTTAACCTCGTGTCTTACAGCTGTTAAAAACATGTTATCAAATATTGTGAAAAGGTATATGAGAGATCTGGTAAAAACCTATTTTGGTCGATTAAAAATTCAGGTGAAATTTTAGATAAACTTAAAGCTAGAGATTTCAATGCGACCAGTTTGTCTACTTATGATTTTTCTACTCTTTACACTACTTTACCTCATAATTTAATTAAAGATAAACTTATTGGTCTTATTGAAAGTACCTTCCAGAGAGAAGGCTCTCCTTACCTTGCATGTAGTGACAGAAATGCATTTTTTACTTCAGAAAAACCTAAAAAATATCATGCATGGTCGTGTCAAAATGTATGCGATGCGCTGACCTTTTTGTTGGACAACATTTTTATTCGATTTGGCACCAAGCTCTATAGACAAGTTGTTGGGATTCCTATGGGTACTAATTGTGCTCCCCTGGTTGCAGATTTATTCCTGTTTTGTTATGAAAGGGACTTTATGATGTCTCTTTCTGATGATAAGCAGGCTGATGTTATTGATGCGTTTAACACTACTTCCAGATATTTGGACGATATTTTAAATATTAATAATGTTTATTTTGACAATATGGTTAGTCAAATATACCCTTCAGAACTCCAACTTAATAAAGCCAATGCCTCTGATACCGAAGCCGCATTTTTGGACTTGCATTTGTCAATTTCTAATGATATTGTTTCTACCAAAATTTATGACAAACGTGACGACTTTGATTTTGAAATTGTCAATTTCCCATTTTTAGATGGTGATGTTCCTCGTTCTACATCCTATGGAGTCTGTATCTCTCAACTCATTCGTTTTGCTAGAGCATCTAGCTATGTTGCTGACTTCAACACTCGCAATAAATTGTTAACTTAGAAACTTCTAAAACAAGGCTATCGGTATCATAAACTTCGCAAAACATTTTCAAAATTTTATAGACGATACTATGATTTGATTTCTAAATTCCAAGTTGGACTTAAATCTCTCTTGCGCCAAGGACTTTCGGAACCTGATTTCTATGGTGACTTGGTGTATAAGTTGAAGAAGATTGTTGGCTCTAATAATTTTTCAGCGCAGTTTATTAAAATAATTTCCCATTATAAAAAGATTGGCTATAACATTAATGTATTGCAACAGACTGCATGCTTGGTAGTCAACCCAATCACGGTTGGCAACTTTGCTTTCCTCTTTAATTGCACGCCGATGGGTCGGACTTCAGACTCTATTATGGTTCTGACTTAAAGACTTATCTATTGATGAGATGGTAGGGGCCAGATGCTTTGGCTGTTTGTCGGGCCCACCGGGGTTTACCTGTTGGATTTCTTTTGCTCCGGTATTCAGTTTAATTTACTGTTGAGTCCTTATCCTTGCTTTATCTCCTTGTTATATCTTGATTTATATGTTTTAGGAGATGATGCATTGATAAGTTAGGGGTCTTTCATGCAAACCAAATATCTATGTGTCTTGATCCACATCTGAATTAAGGGCGAGGTTGGCGCCGTTAAACTGGTTTAAGCCCTCCAGTAAAATATTTTACTGAACGTTCCAAGGCGGTACTTCTTTTGTGGATCTTTTATGTTTTTGTTCTGTCTTGTGTTTGCTATGTTTTGTGTGCGTCTGTTTATATGTGCTTTGTGGTCACCTGCTGGGAAAGGGCTGACCTCTTGGCTCTCGTTTGTGGTGTCTTCTGTGTTTGTCACTTTCCCATTTGTATCCTGGGTCAGGTGTGGTACTTGATTGTATCTATTACTAATCTTTGCACCATTACTTACTTAAATTCAACCTCCAGCTATTTAGAAGACTAACTATGATACTATGATTTGATTTCTAAATTAAAAGTTGGACTTAAATCTCTTTTGCGCCAAGGACTTTCGGAACCTGATTTCTATGGTGACTTGGTGTATAAATTGAAGATTGTTGACTCTAATAATTTTTCAGCGCAGTTCATTAAAATATTTTCCCATTATAAAAAGATTGGCTATAAAATTAATTTATTGCAACAGACTGCATGCTTGGTGGTCAACCCAATCACGGTTGGCAACTATGCTTTCCTCTTTAATTGCACGCCGGTGGGTCGGACTTCAGACTCTATTATGGTTCTGACTTAAAGACTTATCTATTGATGAGATGATAGGGGCCTGATGCTTTGGCTGTTTGTCAGGCCCATCAGGGTTTACCTGTTGGATTTCTTTTGCTCCGGTATTCAGTTTTATTTACTGTTGAGGTCTTATCTTTGCTTTATCTCCTTATTATATCTTGATTTATATGTTTTAGGAGATGATGCATTGATAAGTTAGGGGTCTTTCATGCAAACCAAATATCTATGTGTCTTGATCCACATCTGAATTAAGGGTGAGGTTGGCCCGCCGTAAAACAGGTTTAAGCCCTCCAGTAAAATAATTTACGGACCGTTCCAAGGCGGTACTTCTTTTGTGGATCTTTTATGTTTTTGTTCTGTCTTATGTTTGCTACGTCTTTGTGCGCGTCTGTTTATATGTGCTTTGTGGTCACCTGCTGGGAAAGGGCTGACCTCTTGGTTCTCGTTTGTGGTGTCTAACTATGAGCTTGTAACTTTCCCATTGGTATCCTGGGTCGGGTGTGGTACTTGATTGTATCGACTCCTGATCTTTGCACCCTTACTTACTTTACTTAATATTGATAAATCTTATTTTGAACAAAATTGTAGGTCAGATATATTCTACTTGACTTCAGTTAAATAAGGCGATTTTTTCTGATACTGAAGCTCCGTTTTTGGACTTGAACTTGTCAATAACAAATGGCATAGTTTCTTCTAAAATTTATGATAAACGTGATGATCTTAATTTTGAAATTGTAAATTAGCCATTTCTTGATGGAGAGGTTCCTCGCTCTCCTTCCTATGCTGTATATATTTCTCAGCTTATTCGTTTTGCTAGAGTGTGTTCTAATGTTGATGACTTCAACAACAGAAACTTATTTTTAACTGCTAAGTTATTAAAATAAGGTTATAGATATCATA
Source organism: Loripinus fragilis (assembly GCA_964019695.1). Taxonomy (NCBI): domain Eukaryota; kingdom Metazoa; phylum Mollusca; class Bivalvia; order Lucinida; family Lucinidae; genus Loripinus; species Loripinus fragilis. The sequence goes on from OZ026517.1 coordinate 87,266,626, forward strand.
AAATTCGAAAAGCATTTTCTGAATTCTACCACATACTCCCAGAGCTGATTGTTAAAAACAACATTTGGTTAAAACACTTCTGCAACAAGGCAAATCAGAACCTATATTTCATGGCGATTGAGTTTATAAATTCAAACGAATTGTTGGAAAACCTTATTTTAGTGACCAATTCAAAAAGATAGTAAAACGTTATATAAGGGTTGGATATAACTTGGATATCATACGGCAGTCTGCATGCCTAGTTTTAAACCAAATTACGGTTTATAGCTATTGTTTCCTCTTTAATTGCACGACAGTGGGTCAGGCCTCAGACTCCATGACGGCTTTGACGTAAAGCTTTAATCGATGGGTTGGTGCCTGATGCTTATCTGTAGCTGGACCCACCGTGGCTCAACTTGAGGTTTTCTTTAGCTCTGACTATCTGTGAGGCACAAGCCTTTTTCTTTGTTTCACCATGGTGTGTTTATTTGATTAGAGTGTTTCTCCATGATGATACATTGCATTAGTTAGATGGCCTCCATGTGAGCTGAGCATTTCTTGTATTCCAACAACAGCAGAATCTAGGGCGAAGATTTGGTACCAGTAAAAGCCCCCCCCCCCCCCTCGGTGGCTAAGGCTGCTGTCCGTTCTAAGGCGGTGGTTCTGTTGTTGTTGACTTTTTGTTTATTGTTACTCCCACTGTGGGAGTCTGTAATTGTTCTATGTTTTGTTGTACGTTACTTTATGTCAATTCTAGTATTGCAATCATCTTGATGGAGAAGAGCTAGTTGCTTTGCTTAATATGTCTTCCTGGAGTCTCGTGATGGTTGTGCGGCTCTTTCTCACGGTGCCATGGGGTTGTCTACGGTTTGTGATTGTGGTATTTCCTGATCATACTCACTTACTATTTTTGATAGAAAGCAGAATTTGACTTGAGCCGGTGAAAATAGAAACATGACCATTTTGGAGCAAATTTAAGACATTTCACAGGGAAATTAACATAGAGCACTAGCAAATACCATAAAGATATTTTAACAGAGGGTTAGAATTATCACGGCACACAATATATTTAAATTTTTTTTTTTGGTATTCGCTTGAATGTGCTGATATCAAATTCTCAAAAAATCGGTCTGAAAAAGCCTTAAATAGGCTCAAAATGACAATTTCTCTATTTTAAGCATATTTGTCAGCCATTTTTGTTACCATAGCAACGGAAAAAGTAGAATAAATGCCGGAATTTTATACTTGGACCAATCTTCTAATAAATCAATTGGGTGAAATTGGTGAAAAGCAACTTTCAGTTTTTGGCTCCAGAGGGGCCCAATTTTGCCCCTAAGGGCACGTACCCCTTTAATTTTTTATAAATAAAAGATCAACTGTTGAATAAGGCGTTTTAAGATAGTAATAAGTGCAGACCCTGATGAGATGCCGGGTTGTGCGGCATCTCATCTGGGTCTTCACTATTTATAAGATGCTTGACATAAATGAGATTATAAAACAATTGATTCGTTTACTCACTGTTTTTATGTTGTTATACTTTCAGTTAAATTGGTGATTTCAGACCATCATTTATATAACACAAGTGCTTGTGCCCGTGCAGATGCAGGTGCTCCTCCTAGCTGTGTCACGTTAAACATTAAATGTGAAACTGGTACAAGGATTCAAATAGTAAGCGCCTTCTATGGGTACAGAAAACGACGTGGACATGGCAATGCAGTTCAAATACAAAGATTACCTGAATGTGCAAGTGAATGTAGTTTTGATGGCAAATGCTGTACGTATGAAGCTCGTGACAGAAAACTTAACGTATCACGTCTCGATATGCGTGAATTGAAGAGACAATGCTCCTGGATGGTCAAATGCAGTCCTCGTGCTTCTTTCAATGAAGAGGACTGGAACCTCTATACCACAGTGTCTTATTATTGCATTCCAGGTACTATTTTCTTTCTTATTATATCAATATATAAAAAAGAGGCAGTTGATAGTGTATTTAATGCTATTTTTATTATCAGATGCTCTGTATAATCTCTAAGTTCAGTTAAAAATATTTTAAGGGACATAGATCAATAGCTCATGAGCGATTAGAGTATAGTTACGTAGTTGGGAGGGTTCTGTTAATTTATTCACGTGATTGGACAAATACAGGTATTTCTGAAAATTCTTAAAAGGATTTTGTTTCATCGCTCTACTTGTATCGCAAACGGACTCTACATCTTTGCATTTTATTTATACTACTAAAACTTTGATAAGCGTCACTTTAACTAAATGCACTTATCCTACTCGTTTCCTTTGGCTTTCGATAACTTATAACGTTTTTTGGTCAAATCTAAGAAAATTTTCAGTGCTAATTAAAATTGGCTACAGCTTTTTACGCAAATCACTCTCTAGACGATCCAATCTATGCCCGTCAGTTAGAAAATGTAATTTTCTTTTAAATTTCATCCAAAAAATTCAAATTTATTTCTCCCTTATTCCAAAACTTCAGAAACACAAAATGTGTTTGAGAAACACATTTTCAGCCTTTCAAAATTTGATTGAAACCAGTTTGTAACTGATATGAGAAGTTCTGGACACAATAATTGCCATTTGAAAATTATGCACTTCTCTGTAAAAAACTATTTTGCACTTTCCGACCAATGGACATCCATGGGACCGTCTAGTGAGAGACTTGCATGAAAATTTGTAGACCATTGCATTTTAAATGACCATTATCTATGATTTTAGTCATTTTAGTAATTTGATAAGCACAAATTGATGGTACAATTTAGGATAAATTGGCAGAAAAAAAAGTTTGGTTGTCTGCATGCTGAACTGATTGTCAGTAACCATTTTTTTAGGATGTACACTTATACGATGTATGTAATATAATTATTCCGCTCCCCATGCAGATATGTATGCTAATAAGTTTGGAAGTACATGAGGGTATTTGGTTTAGCCATACACTTAGTGTTGAGATAGGTTGATAGGTATTGTGTTTAATGTAAATGCGTTTAATGAAGAGTGAAGAAAAGAAATCAAGACCATTAGAGAGACCTTAGGTATGGTAGAGTAAAAACAGTGGCAAAAGACGCTTAGTTAAGGCAGAAACCCTCCCATCAGTAAAACAGAAAATGATTGCATGATTAATATAGCAAGATGTTGAAGTTTATTGGATCGCCGGAATTACATTTTCAAAGCGGGCAGTGGTGTTAAAATCTGGTAAAACCTTCATTTTAGAAGTGAAATTGCGAATTTCTGAAATCCTTTTGGAGCAGCAGATACTCAACACCAGCTAAGAAAGACTAAAAATGATACTTGAATCTCAAAGTCAGAAATGAAATGCTTTTATTTTTGGGTAAAAAATCAGTTTTTTTTTATAAAAATAAATCTGATTTTTTTTTGTAATCTGACAGGTAATTTGTTTTAAAAATTTATAGTTAATATTTATCTGGTTTTAAATTTGATGCTGCATTTTCAACTTACATACATCTTGTTGTCAATACATCTAAAAGCTGCCAAAAGATTTTCGTTTTTGCCTCAAAATCAGACATTTTTATAGCCCAGTATATTTTGGAAAATGCATGCATTGAATGGGTATTATCATATTAAGAAAATGACGCTCATACAGTAAACATTTCAAATGAAAACAGCATTTATGAGTATACTATAATATCATATCACGTATTGACACTCATTTAAAGAGGACCAAGTGACCCTGGATTGCTCACCTGAGCTTTATTTAAAACCTCTTATCTATAAGTATACAGTATATTGAAAACTGGCCAAGCCCCTGATTACCCCTAGTGTGGCCATTTTTGTCCCCAGAGCCGTATTTTAAACACATTGAACTATGGAACTCTGGGTGATGCTTAATACTAAATAGCAGGGCTCTAGACCTAGTGGTTTCAAACAAGAGGCTCTTTAAGTTTTCAATATGTCAATGTAAAGTCTGTGATCTCCATGATGAGGCCATTCTGACCACAGCACCACACTTTGAACACATTTGGTAGACTACCACTAGGTGATGTTACATACCAAATATAATAAATTTGGATACTTTGATTTCAGGTAAGACATTTTTAATGTTTTTGCTATGTAACCTATTAATACAGCACAATCTGGCAAATTATATCATGCGGAATCCCTTCCCTTTTGTAAAATAGGATTGTTATATATCAATAGAAAGCTTATAAACTGTTTATTATGAAACCACCTAAATTACCTTCAAAACAGGGACAGTGAGGTTTATTAGACTTCAAAGAGGGACACCCTCATTCTTTTAAAGAATCATAGCATCTAAAATAAGCACAATTTTGCTGGGTGAAAAGAAATGCAAACAAATGCAAATAATTTCATTTGTTAACCAGTAAGGATTTATATTTAACCAAATAAGCTATGCATTGAAACAGTTAGGCCTTTCAAAGTGAATGAATGTAGCATCTGCAGAATGTAAGTACCTGATTTATCATTTTGGCATCATTGTTTAGTACCATGATTACATTTATTTTAATCTGCTGTCTTCATTTTGCCAGTGCATATGATTTAAATGCATTCCAAAATAAGTGTGATCTTATATACATCAGCTGATTAAAACAATAGTAGGGTTTGCTTTTGATATAGTCAGCAGTATGTTGTTTGTGCACCAACCAGATATGTAGACGACAAGGAAGGTTTCAAATTACCAATATGACATTGGAGTCAAATGTCAAGGTCACATTTAGTCAAACTCCGTAATACGACTCGTAACCTGAACTCCTCTTTCAATTTTATAACCGACAGTGTTTATATATCGCACAATGATTGTCTTACACCATATGTTTCTGATCACTGCTATGCCATTTAAGTCAAATGCCAAGGTCAAATATATTTACAACCAGTTAATGGCTTGTTACGCAAGCTCATTTTTCATACTTACCACAACTTTTGCTTATGGTTTGTAAATTATAAAGAACGATACAGATTACCACTATGGCCCCGGTGTCAAAGGTTAATTAGAATCTGTATTACAGTTGTATGTTTTTGACAGAAGTGTTTTATATTTTGTACAATAATTGTCAATATGACAAAGGTATGGGTCAAACTATTTTAATTCTGGTTGCATGGCTTGTAAAGCAAATACATATCTCTAACATGTTTTGGCGTAGGTGGTTCTGCTGTCCGTTCAAAGGCGGTGGTTCTGTTGTTGTTGGCTTGTTGTTTTTTGTTACTCCCATTGTGATTGTAATTGTTCTATGTTTTGTTGTATGTTACTTTATGTCCATTCTTGTTTTGCAATCATCTTTATGGGGAAGAGAGAGCTGGTTGATTTGCTTGGTTTGTCTTCCTGGTGTCTAGTCATTGTTGTATGGCTCCTACTAGTGGTGCCATGGAGTTGTCTGCAGTTTATGATTTTTGTGGTATTTCCTGATCATACTCACTTACTATTTTTCCACACTGATTGCCTTAGGTGTGTATCTGGTGTATATGTCAATAATGGCCTCTGACTTCTAATATGACTTAGGTGTTATGCTAAGCAAACCAAAGGGTAGATTATAAACTTGATGTATGGGGTAATTAAGATGTCCCTGAAACGGTTAAGGTATTTTTTGATAAATGTTTATTTTTATCTTGGTGAACCTATACAGGAGGTAAGTCCACTCTTGGAGCCCCCTTAGTCAGGTGAGGTATTGAAATACACTTAGACGTTTACTGTGCCTTATCAGTTAATCTGCTGACGACCCCTCATAAACCGAAATTTGGATTATTGATATGACCTTAGAGACAAAACTCAAGGTACAATAATCATATTATGCGTTATGCCCCCCAATCGATTGACCACATTCCAGTTATGTTTTCTATCATTGATTGTGCTTCTTTCTTGTATCTTCATGTTTTAGCTCACTTGAGCCTAAGATAAAATAAGAGCTATCATAATCGTTGGATGTCACTCGTCTACAAATTGCCTCAAAGAACATCTCCTAAACAACTGGCTGGATTTATATGACACTCTTTAATAAGTGTTTAAATAGTTTTTAGTCCTTTGCATATAGTCTGACCAGTTAAGAGAGACTGGGCGGTTTTTAGCAAAGACATACCCGTGGACATTTTTATATAAAATCGGTAAGACTGAGTGTATCTATTCACATGTGAAACACTTTACCTGTATATACCTGTAGTAGTTTTGAGCCCATTGTGAGAAAAAGACATCTCGAATTTATTTGGATAACAAAGAGACTTACTAGTCTAGATATAAGCGCTCTGACAATGTTTCAAAATTTGACTATTCAAATTATAATACTGAATAAGAAGAAAAAAATGGTCCGCAATGAAAAGTTAATACTATAAATTGGTCAGCGCAAGACATGATGGTTTTGTTACATCGGCGTGTGGCGAAGGCTCCGACGAGCCTGCATGTACGCATGACCTCACCATGGCTTTCGCTTCTCGCATAAACAAAGTATGCAAGTTGAAGATGACTCCAAACAACTTGTAGACATCTAGTCTCTCTGGACACGCCAGCATGAGTGATTAGAGGCTTTTTCGGATATGCGATAAGACCAAATCTCATGTTTGTTTGCAGCCAACTCTAATTAACAATTACGAATAAGTAGGACCGTAAATAGAGCACAGCGTGTATTTATTTTCTAAAACAAATAACTTTGATGCTACTGACAAATCTTGAACCCATCTTGTTAGATAGGGCTAGAGGAGGGAACCAGACAATCTACTAGAGTAACGGTGCTCTGACCCAAGGATGATCTCTAGTAGAACTATAGTAGCGACTATCGATGTTTGAATCAAACTATAGTTACTATAGTAGGGACTATAGTTCGATTCGAAGTGTGCCTAAAGCATACATAGGCTATTACACCTGATTTACTGTAGACTAGTCTTATTTGACAGCGTATGACAGCGCTCTGTCTGACACGCCCAGTCTCTGTTAGCTGGTCGCACTGTATCTAGGTCACAGGGCTAAATAGATTTTTTCAATGAAAACTTTGACATCTTCTTGCTTGACCTAGTAGACTTCTACCAAGTTTGTTCAAATGTTTGCCCTGTGGTTAAAAATGGCACAGTCCTGGAGGTTGCATGTTTTACTTAGGTTTATATTGGGAAAACATAGAAAACTTGTATGAAACGACAAGGTCTAGAGCCTTGAAATGTAGCATCACCTAGTAAGCCTCTACCAATTTTATACAAGTTGGGTCTTTGGGACTAAAAGTGGCCCCGCCCTGCGAGGACACATGTTAAATATAGGAATCTATAGGGAAAATTTAAATAAAACTTCTTGTTTGACACCACAAGGCGTAAAGCATTGATTATTGTTTTGTAGCATCACCTAGTAGACCTCTACTAGGTTTGTTCAAATAATGGCCCTTGTACCAAAAATGGCCCTACCCTGGGGTCAAATGTTTTACATAGGCTTTTATATGGAACACATAAAATAGTCTTGTTTGAAACCACAATGCCTAGAGCCTATATTTGGCAAGTAGCATCACATAGTAGACTTCTACAAAGTCTGTTCAAATTATGGAACTTGGGTCAAAAATGGCCCCATCCTGGTGTAAAATGTTTTATATATACCTTTATATAGAGAACAAAATATATTCTTGTTAAATATCAAAAGGCTTAAAGTTTAGATGTTTGATATGTAGCATCACCTAGTAGTACTGTACCAAGTTTGTTCAAATTGTGGTTGTGTGGTGTAAGGGGCTCATCCTTGAGGTCACAGAGTTAATATGTGGCTGTTATTGTTCTCTGACTCTTCCTCACGGTGCCTGGGGTTGGTCTCCAGTGTGTGAGTGACATTTCCTGGCCATACTCACTTTTGTATATTGACTCAGATAGCGAAAACATAAAAAAAAACTCCTTGTCTGAAACCACTCGGCCTGGAGCCCGTCCTGATATTTGGTAAGTAGCAATACCTGGTAAAACATTTAAATATGTTCAAATTATGGCTCTGCGACTAATCATGACCCACCTGATGGGCCACTAGGAGCGTGGCCATTATCCAACAGATATTTTTAGATAAGACGTTTAAAACAAAGCTAAGGTGAGCGATCCAGGGTCACTTAACCATCGTTTTATTGTGCCATTAATTGATATGATGTGATAATACATTATAAATACTGCTTCCATTTGAAATGTTTATTATATGTACGTCATTTTCTATATATCGAAATGCCCAGGGCCCGGAATTACAATGCCTCCTTAAAGTTAAGGAAGACTTAAATCAAATATTGATATTTCAACATGCTAGTATATTAAATGCTAAATAAATTGCCTGGATCGATGCAGTACTTGTGGTCAAAGATATCATTGTGATCTACAAAAAATGAAACTATTTTGATTTTAATCAGTTTGAAACGTTATTTTTCGTATCCTGAAAACTCAATACTTAACTTAAGTCTTCCTTAACTTTAAGGAGGCATTGTAATTCCGGGTACAGATATACAAGTAATAGCTATATATGCATTTCCCAAAATATGCCTAAATCGTGTCAAAATGTCAGATTTTGAGGATGTTGGCGGTATTTTTAAGTATACACGACAATATATATGTAGGTTGAATAATGCAGCATCAAATCTGAAACATGTTAAATAACAACTCTTAAATTGAAAACGTTACCTGTCAGATTCGTGTTTACATTATAAAAACACTGATTTTCACCCCAAAAAACAAGGCATTACAATTCTGGTTTTGACATAATAATAAAATCAGAGTGGAATTATTTAAGACGCAGTAATCATTTTTCATTCTTTCTTTGCTGGTGTCATGTTTCTGTTGCTGCAAATAGATTTAAGAAAATCGCAATTTCACTTCTAAAAATGAAGTTTTTGCCAAAATTGAACACCACTGCCCCTCTTTGAATAAGTAATTACGGCGATCCAAGAGACTTCAGCATATTGTCATATCATGCATTCAATCATTTTCCATTTTACTGATGGGAAGGGGTTGTTGGTCGATTTTTGCTCATTTTTGCTCTACCAGTATGATTTGGTAGTATTTTTGTGTCAATTTTTACTGTATTAGTGGTTACATTGTAATGCCGTTTAAAACTGTTTCTCATTCTTTACCGATCTTATTTCTTTGATAAAACCGATCTTATTTCTTTGATAAAACATGGTATTTTTTCCGGTACACATGTGATATTATACAGTTATTGACTTATGTTGAGGTGGACATGGAGAGTTATTAATTGAACAGTAAATTTCATATTGACTGTCGCGAAGCGGAAATTAATAGGATCAAATTAACAGTTGAATAACACTTCATATCTACCAGAACATGAGTCAGATAGTTCATGTATTTTCAGCCATTTTGTACCATTAAACCATTGACGCTACAGCTCGATCGTGCGATATAACTTGACGTTCTACTATACGGTCACTTCCTGAAAGTAATGCAATATTACTTCATTTCTTGTAACGTCACTTCCAGAAATCCATGCGAGATGTAGAGATATCAGCAGATCTGTCAATCAGAAGATGTTTATTTATAGATTCTTTAATAAATGATGTTATATCGATCCCAGACACGCCGTCATGTAATAAATAGTTTTATAATTGCTTGTGGTAAATATTAGTAATACGAGAAGATATCATATACATTGTAATTGCATCAAAATCGATCGATATTTTAATTAAAATATTGGACACTAGTGATATCGGAGAAAAGTGTGTGACTTACGGACATATGAAGCTAATTCCCATGCTCATAATTCCTGCGTCGGGTAAAACAGGGAAGTTGTCTTGGTCCTGTCTTTCGACCATTTATGAATTCAGATCAATACAGTTGTTAATACCGTTTTCAGATAATCTTATGTCAAATGTATATTTCCTCACTTTGTTGACAAAATAAAGTAACTAAAATGTGTCTGAAATATCTATTGACCCTTTGTCAGAACTGGTCGTCTCAGTATCAAATACAGATAAATAGATAAGTCGAAACCAAACAATATACACAATTTCCAAGTGTTTACCCTATTAATAAAATTAGCCGATACTTGGATTGTCTGTCAATTATATACAGGTATTTCGAGCCGCGCATGACCTGATCCGTGGCCTAGTGGTTAGTGTACAGGACCATGTAACCAGAGGACCAGGGTCCATTCCCGGGTGAGCACCTATAATACGTTGTTTTTTCTGTTTTCTATTAGCAATATACTGCTGAATTACTTCATACAAGTAATATGGAATCATATAAATGATCATCCCTTTACGTTTTATATTGAATAATCCTCGAAATGTATATGGGGGTGGGGTAACAATGTTGGCACTCCTGAAAGATAATTAGCATGGTGATCCCCACTTTTTCCATCGGGTTTCTTTAAGGTTAAATGATAGTCCATGAAATAAAAGCAAATATTAAGATTTTAAATGTCAAATTTTTTAATATGGAAAGTTCGTAGCAGTGTCTTTTATCTCAGAAATCGATTTACGAACCCTATCATGTTTGGTATCATTATCAAGAATTATCTTTTCTCAGTGTTATGGCACAAATTTCATTAGATTGTTATCATGCAGACATGAAATATATTATTGTGAATAGATCTACATGTACTGTTTGTATACTGGAAACGCAAAATTTCAGTGGAAAATATAACCTTTTTTCCTTTTGAAAAGTGTGCAGAACATTGACAATAGTTCATTAAATTTAATAATTTTGTTCCATTTGGCATGCTACAATCTGGTACAATGATTACACAATCGATAACTGAGTTGGATGTTTCTAATAATTAAATACCGGACCAGAAATACTAAACCCATTTAGAAAGCAAAGCAATGCACTTATTTTTAAAACTGAAAATGGCATGTCACAATGCACATGTTTTGAAAATATATAACCGACAGTTGTTTAAAAATGACCCGCATTAGTATTTTTGGTATTTTTGTCAAGCACACTTTTTGTTCTTTGTATTGAACCAAAATATATTTTGTAAACCAGAACAAAGGGAAGATAACTCTTAAAATCTTCTCTAGAGATGGAATGAGCTTAGCTATGAGTTGACGTTCTTGTTCATTTTAATCGAAAACAGTGGCAAACAAAAAAAGTAAAAGTACATTGAAAGTAGAAATCAATCAATTGTGTGTTGGCTAACGCCATACAAGGAGAAATTCTTATACCATAGACAAAATATGAGGGGTTAAGTTACCCCAACCACTTCATGATAAATAGACTAGTGTTATAAGGAATAGTTTTAAATAATATAGAACTAAACAAACCACGTTTTGCACCACGAAATCATTTACATTGTTCGCTACAAATAAAGCAAAATATATAGTCAATAGGCATTTTTCGTGGTCCTGTAGTGACGCAATTTAATGTAAAAATGTGTTCAATTAGTTATGTTAGTTTATCTTTGGTTAGATAATGAGGCAACGTAGCATAAAGAGTAGAGAAATCATATGTAGACAAATAGATGCTAGAAATCCTTTTGGTTTTAATTTATTAAGAATTTCACCTGAATTTTTAATAGACCAAAATAATTTTTTACCATTCCTTGTAAAATATTTTATTTATAGCGTGGTTTTTACTTGCAGTGAGGCAAGAAGTCAAACGTATACTCTCGGTAGTAGTACATGAACTAGAATTAGCAATAACATGCGACGCGAATGGTCGTTTATGAAGTTTAAGTAACCACTATAACGTAGGAAGCTTGCTATGATCCTCATCAACAAGCACCCCAAACTTATATATGCTTGATTCTTTCTGGATTGTTAGCACACACTTTTGTAAGCTACCATCTTCAACGTAACATTCAGTTAAACCCAGTTTTGAGTTACTGTAGATGAACCTAAATATAAAGGAATATTAGCCTGTATCATGTTACTGACCATGTTTGTATTTTTATAAGTCACATGTTATTGCTAATTCTAGTTCATGTACTTCTACCGAGTTGTCTATATTTAAACCTCATTTGTCGAATGTAAAGTTGTAAGTAATGCAAGCAGTATTCACATAATGTATTTTAATAAAAAAATAAGTTGGCTTTGAAGTATCCAGTATCATAACAGTGGAACCAGTCAACGTCTTTATGACGTAAGTATAATGAAGTTGGTTGCTAGACAACGTCACTTGTCTGTTACACTTATTCTGGATTACAAGCATTAAACATAATGTCTAGTAAAACTCAAGTTATTAAATTTGCGATGAGGTAAAAGGAAAGAGAGGGTTGATAAAATGTTGGCTGAGACATACTAGAAAAGATATTATAAAGGCAGAGCTCCAGATGCAGAGAAACAAAGAAGAATGAGAAATAATATGAAAAAGACATGGATAGAAAAGAGAGATAAGTACATGTAGCTATGTCAGATTAGAGACAGAAATAAGCCAAACGAGATAACTACAGCCTTCTTTGAGTGAGAGGGTAATTGTCGATGGGCATAGTTGTCATACAGCATTACATATCGGTGTCAAAGCTAAGGGAAGTCAAGACAAGGTTCCTACGTTGTACTGGTTACCTAAACTCCATAAAAAACCAATAAAGCAAGATATATTGTTAATTTAGTTCTTGTACGACAACAGAACTTTCTAAATTGTTAACCTCGTTCATACAGCTGTTAAACACATGTTATAAAGTACTGCGAAAAGGTATATGAGAGATCTGGTAAAAACCTATTTTGGTCTACTAAAAATTCAAGTGAAATTTCAGATAAATTTAAAGCTAGAGATTGGAATACGACCAGTTTGTCTAGTTATGATTTTTCTACTCTTGACATTACTTTACCTAATAATTTAATTAAAGATAAACGTATTGATCTTAATGAAATAACCTTCCAGAGGGAAGGCTCTCATTACCTTGCATATATAGACAGAAATGCATTAAACCTAAAAAAATATCATGCATGGTCATGTCAAAATGTTTGTGATGCGTTGGCCTTTTTGTTGGACAACAATTTTATTCGATTTGGCACCAAGGTGTATAGACAAGTAGTTGGGATTCCTATGGGCAATAATTGTGCTCCCCTGGTTGTAGATATATTCCTGTTTTGTTATGAGAGGGACTTTATGATGTCTCTTTCTGATGATAAACAGGTTGATGTAATTAGTGCGTTTAACATTACATCCAGATATTTGGACGATATTTTAAACATAAATAATGTTTATTTTGACAATATGGTAAGTCAAATATAAACCTCAGAGCTCCAACTTAATAAAGCCAATACCTCTGATACCAAAGCTGCATTTTTAGACTTCCATTTGTCTATTTCTTAAGATATAGTTTCCACCAAAATGTATGATAAATCCGAGGACTTTGGTTTTGAAATTGTCAATTTCCCTTTTTTTGATGGTGATGTTCCTCGCTCTACATCCTATGGAGTCTAAATCTCTCAACTCATTCGTTTTGCTAGAGCATCTAGCTATATTACTGACTTCAACACTCGCAATAAATTGTTAACTCAGAAACTTCTTAAACAATGCTATCAGTATCATATGCTTCGCAAAACCTTTTCTAAATTTTAAAGACGATACTATGATTGATATCTAAATTCCAAATTGGACTTAAATCTGTCTTAAGACATGGGCTTTCGGAACCTGAATTCTATGGTGACTTGGTGTATAAATTGAAGAAGATTGTTGGCTCTAGTAATTTTTCAGCGCAGTTCATTAAAATAATTTCCCATTATAAAAAAGATTGGCTATAACATTAATGTATTGCAACAAGCTGCATGCTTGGTGGTCAACCCAGTCACAGTCTGCAACTTTTCTTTCCTCTTTAATTGCATGCCCGTGGGTCGGACTAGGGAAGAGAGAGCTAATTGCTTTGCTTGGTTTGTCTTTCTGATGTCTCGTGATGGTTGAGCGGCTCTTCCTCGCGGTGCCATGGGGTTGTCTGCAGTTTGTGATTGTGGTATTTCCTGATCATACGCACTTACTGTTCAGACTCTATGATGGTTCCGACTTATCTATTGATGACATGGTAGGGGCATGATGCTTTGGCTGTTTGTTGGGCCCAAAAGAGTTTACCTGTTTGATTTCTTTTGCTCCGGTATTCAGTTTTATTTACTGTTGAGTCCTTATCTTTGCTTTATCTTCTTTTTATATCTTGATTTATATGTTCTAGGAGATAATGCATTGATAAGTTAGGGGTCTTTTAAATGCAAACCAAACATCTATGTGTCTTGACCCACATCTGAACTGAAGGTTAGGTTGGTGCACCTTTAAACTGGTTTAAGTCCTTCTGTAATATATTTTACTGACCTTTCCAAGGCGATACTTCTTTTGTGGATCTTCTATGTTTTTTCTGTCTTGTGTTTGCTATGCCTTTGTATAATTTTGTTTATATGTACCTTGTGGTCACCTGCTGGGAAAGGGCTGACCTCTTGGCTCTCATTTGTGGTGTCTTACTGTGAGTTTGTTACTTTCCCATTGGTATCCTGGGTCAGGTGTGGTACTTGATTGTATCAATTCTTGATCTTTGCACCCCATCTTACGTTGATCAGCAGTAAATTGACATTATACAAATGAAATGAGCAGCAGTTATAGAATAAGGATTGTTAGCCAATCAAGAGATTTGAACGTTTTGTCTTTTCGGGAAGCAGAACAAAAGCATTCTAGAGGAAAACACTGGACAGAATGGCTTGAAGATATAGAGAGACAATTTAGACATTTCAAGATACATGATCCATTTGACCAAAGGGATGGTCTGATAATATATGAAGGGAGAGAAATAGCAAGATTTGAGAAAGTTTTGCCTGATCCATGCAGTAAGCTGAATGAATATGAGAAGCTGAAAATAAAATTGAATACACATTTCCTGCCTCAAAGGAACAAGTATTATGCTCAATATTTATTTCTTATAATGACACCAAGAGCTGGGCAGAAGACGATTTCGTTTTCAACTCGTTTCAGAGAAACCCCACTTCAATGTGAATTCGGTGATAACATAGAAGAGAGCATTCTAAAACATTTGAGTTTAACAAGCCAAAATGACCATCTAGTTCAAAAGTGCACCAAAAATTGCTGGACATTGTCAGAATTTCTAACAGAAGCAAGACTATCTGAAGATGTAACACTTCAAGTTCAGAAGATAAATGACAGTTCTGGCAAAAACACTATAGCCTAAGTAAAGAAAAGGTTGAAGAGAAAGGAAAATATTGATACAACTGAATGTTTACAGCCAAGTGGATACTGTGGCCTGATAGGTTTGCACCCAATAGGCAGACAGTGTCCAGCGTATGGCAAGCGGTGCTTCCAATGCCATAAGATTGACCATTTTGCTGCTGTGTGCCGGACAAAGCAATACACTGAAACTTTATAACATAAGCCATGACCATCAGACTCATTTTTGGAGCTGAAGAAGAAAAGAATTAAGAAAACCATGAAAGTAGGATCTTTCAACAAAAACTATATTGACGAGGAATATAGATCTAAATCTAGTAGGGATGGACACACCAGAATAAAGAATGTTAACAAGCTAGAAGAAAATGTTGAACCATTGTCGGTCTTGAACTATGCATATGTTGAGAATGCAGATACCGCTAAAACAACGATGGAATGTTGTATAACATCAGCTTCAACTAAAGTAAGTCCAAGGTCTGCAAATCTAGATATAGACAAGAATGGAAAATCTGCTAAAAAGCACACATCTATGCGAGAAATGTGAATAACTAAAGAATGGAATAGTTCAGAAATCAGATTGCATATATAAGAGGAAAAATAGAGAGAATGTAACTTAAGCTAAAGAATATGCAAAACAAGTGTTGTTTAATTATTAAGTCATGAGGGGAACTTGACATACAACAGAACGAAAAGACTGATGAAGGAACGGGATTTCATAACATTGCTTCAAGTATAAATTATTGATATTCTCCTACTGATATGAACTTCAAGAAGGCTTTACACTTAGACTATATCATTACTTTATTTTTTATATTTAATTAAATAGCAAAAACTATCAATCACGATATAGATAACTTATTTGATATAATTATGCAAATGATTATTTAGGAACTTTATTTTAACAAATACGATGGGAAGAATAATACTTTGATAAAGTGGAACCCATCAACGTCTTAATGACGTTAGGATAATTAGGTTGGTTGCTAGACAACGTCACTTGTCTGTTACACTTATACTGTAATACATGTATTAAACATAATGTCTAGTTAGACCCAAGTTATTACCCGCACCAAATCGTTAATTTGTCAAATCATGATCGTAAATAAGGTCCCCAATTTTCCTTCGTTTTTTCCAAGTATTTTGCTTTAAATTTCTTCCAGTGTATAAATCATACCAATTCGAGCATGCACTTCACGTGCACGCCAAGCTTTTTTCGACAAAAATTAAATCATCAAGTAGCCATTGATTTCTAGTTTTCAAAAAATGTATTATTTGACCAGACTGTGAGAAACCAACTCTGGGCTAATAATCTTTGGTCACGCCTACAAGTAGTTTGTCCGCTCCTTCTTCAACGTCAATGTGCAGCTAGACCAGACTGGTGCACACAGCATATCCGCTGGCAACGTGTCCAATGTTCATCAGTTCTCTTCATTGATAAGTCTAGGTTCGCCTAACATTTTTGCGACGGCAGGGAACGGGTGTACAGGTGTCCTGGAGAGTGATTTGCAGACGTTAACGTCATTCAGCATTTGCTCTTTGGTGGTGGCAGCGTCATACATGTAGTTTGGGTGCTTTTTCGATCAATGATCGGACTCCTCTTTATGTCGTTAATGGTAACCTAAACTTAAATCGATTTCTGCAGGAGGTCATCCAGCTGTTTGTCATACCTCCACTCCAACGTATTGGTGCAGCTGCTATGTTTCAAGATGACAACGCCCAATCTCACTGCAAGAGTTGTTACATACTTTCTTAGGCAACACGATGTCAACAGCAAGGATTTGCCACCATATTTGCCAGATTTGAACCCCATTGAGCATGCATGGAACGAGTTGGGTCGTAGACTTCGAAGTGACCATGCCCCACCCCCCAATCGTGCACACTTGGCCCCTATGCTTGTGGCAGAGTGGCAGGCAATACCACAGGCTTTCTTTCAAAGACTGGTGAACAGCATGAGAAGGAGGTGTACTGAGTGCATCAACGCATTGTTAGGTGCTCATGAAATTTTGAAATTTTCTGTTAGGATAGCCTGTGACTTTATCCATGGCAATCATAAATGAAATGCATTCTTGGAACAAGTTACGTGTGTTTCTTTGTACAGGACCTACAAACGGTAATTAAGAGTATGCTATTATGATGTCATAAGTGTTTTAATGTAACTGCTATTAAAATGATTGATCATTAGCTTGTTTTGAGTAGTAATTAACTCTAGAAATCGAAATCCTACTTTTGGGAAATTACCAAAATGTATCATGCACGCTCGAGACACATACCACAATATGAGAAAGCTCTACAATAAGCATGAAGCATAACATCTAAAAAGTATCCTCAGAAGATGTCAGTAAAACCCACAAAGTTACAATAGCAAAAAATATCAAGACATTTAGAAATTCAAAAATAGACAAACTAAAAAAACTTTAAATTTGCAAAATCTTTAGCTTTCTGGGTAATTATAAATTCAGTAGATAAAAAGAGAGGACACACTGTCCCTTTAAGTGATCTACGTATATGAATCATTAAGAGAGGAACCCAATTCTGGGTATAGCCCAACGGAGTCTGGCTTGGGCTCCCCACAATCAAACAAAATTCTCTGACCGCCAAACAACGATATATGTCCCTTTTACTAAAAAAGAGATAATAACGGCTGTGAAAAATGTAAAAATAACATAAGCCAGGGCCTCGACAACATTTTAAATGAGCAACTTAAAAGTACTGTTCGAGTGATGTCCCCTATCTATGTCAAACTATTGAACATCATGTTCGATAAAGGGCTAGTCCCCAAAAGCTGGACAATTGAAAATATTTTGCCCATCTTCAAAAACAAGGGAAACCCCAACCTACCAGATAACCATCGCCCATAAACATTACTAAGCTGCTTTGGGAAATTGTTGACGTCAATTCTTAACACGAGAATAACCAAATTATAGAAGAAAATGAAATTTTAAAGTCTTGCCAAGCCGGATTTTGAAAAGGGATCAGTAGATCTGATATTCTCTTTAAAATTTAAAGTCTGATTTAAATCTCAAAAGCAAATGAAAAAAAAATATTTTGGGAATTTAAAGACTTTAAAAATAGATAATGAGTATGATCAGGAAATACCACAATCACAAACCTCAGACAAACCCATGGCACCACAATGAAGAGCCACACAACCATCACGAGACACCAGGAAGACAAACCAAGCAAAACAGCCAGCTCTCTCTTCTTCATCAAGATGATTGCAATACCAGAATGAACATATAGTAACGTATAACAAAACATAGAACAATTGACTCCCACAATGGGAGTAACAATAAACAAAAGTCAACAACAACAGAATGGAGAGATTCTCTGTGGCATAAATTACGCAACACACGTATAGACGGAAAAGGCTTACGATTTATACAACACATGTACCATATAAAATCAAGGGTTAGTACCTTAGAAGGAGCTACTGCCTTTTTGATCCTATTTTCTCCTACCAAGTTTGGGTAAGACAAGGGGAAACTCTCGCTTATAATGGGTTTTTTTAGTTTTCAAAATGATTTAGAAAGTTTCTTACGCTCTAAAAATGCCCAGGAAATAACTATTTAAAGTAGTGATGGCGAAGACTACTTTAATTTCTTGAAATTATTCATATAAATTTTTGCGGACTACACAGTCCTGCTCTGCAATAGTAAAGAAAATTTGCAATTTACTAAATATATTTGAAAAGTACTGCGAAAAATGAAAATTGCAGGTAAATACCATAAAAATTAAGATTTTGATATTATCTGGTGGAAGGACACCACAAGATCAAAAATTTCTTTTTAAATGCGAAAATTTGGAAATTGTACATTCTTAACACGTAGCAGTGCATATCAAACTTAAAAAAACATTGCAGATCAAGCCAATAAAGCCCTGTTCTCATTGCTACGCAAGATAAAGACACTCAACTTGCCAATAGACATGCTAATAGACCTATTCGACAAAACAGTAAAACCAATACTCCTGTATGGTTGTGAAATTTTGGGATTTTGGGAGCTTAGACATAATCGATAGAGTCCAGTTGAAATTTTTAATGAAAAAAAAAACAAAAAACGACGCCATCTTTCATGGTTTATGGTGGGGTAGGGCAATACCTAATATATATCGATATTTATAGTAGAATAGCTCTATTTTGGACAAAATTAGGTGATAATGGTACAAACGATTAATGTTTCAATTATACAAACATAATATTGCATCTACACGAAGGGAATAAAATCAAATCAAAATGGTATAAACATGTAAAACAGGAAATCTTTGACAATGGCTTCGGTAATATATGGGCCCTACAAAACAAAATGAACGGTTAACGGTTTGTGCAGGCTTTTAAACAAAACAATAAGGATCAGTATTTGCAGATATGGTATGCGTATGTAGACAAATCATTCTGCAGTGTTAATTACATAACCCTTCAAGTTAAAATTGAAATGAACAATTATTTCTCATATCTATCCAACGCCAAATGCAAAACATTGACTGCATTTCGAACCAAGAATTACAGACTTCCAGTCGAGGTAGGAAAGTGGTCTGGAATTCCACAAAATGAACGATTATGTTGGCTATTCAAACATAATAGGGTGATGTGTTCCACTATTTACTGAAATGTACCCATTTTTATAGAGACACACGACAAAAATATATAAACCCTATTTCACGGGAACCCTAACGTATTGAAATTCAATAATCTCACGAACAGTACAAATAAAGAGATAACAAGAAAACTGACTTCGTTTATAGATATAATATTAAGAATGTTAAGCCTAGTCAATATCGTCGCCAACTTCTGACAAGAAAAGGTCCAAATATACAAAACTCGAGAATACAATGGCAAAAATGTTCTTATCCATAAGATTAAACATTTGCTTAGGTTCTCAAAAGAACCGCTTCATCGAGACGGTCCTCTAAAGCACACACAACAAATGATTTGGCTGAGATACAGTATGTGGATTGGTGCCTAATGCTTATCTGTAGTTGGACCCACCGTGGTTTAACTTGAGGTTTTATTTAGCTCTGACTATCTGTGAGTCGTGAGCCCTTTTCATTGTTTCATCATAGTGTGCTATTTTGATTAGAGTGTTTTCTCCATGATGATACATTGCATTAGTTAGAAGGCTTCCATGCAGGTTGAACATTTCATCTTGGGCCAAGATTTGGTACCAGTAAAATACATTTAAGCCCCCCATGGCTTAGGCTGCTGTCCGTTCTAAGGCGGTGGTTCTGTTGTTGTTGACTTTTTTTACTGTTACTCACATTGTATGAGTCTGCAATTGTTCTATGTTTTGTTGTTCCTTACTTAATGTCCATTCTAGTTTTGCAATCATCTTGATGGGGAAGAGAGAGCTGGTTGCTTTGCTTAGTTTGTCTTCCTGGGGTCTCATTATGGTTGTGTGGCTCTTCTTCGCGGTGCTATGGTTTTGTCTGTGGTTTGTGATTGTGGTATTTTTCTGATCATACTCACCATTTTTAGACAAAATTACAAAAATTAATATTTTGTCTCGATATATTAGAAATGTGCGCTTTCAGAAAAATGGTTAATATACAAATGTAGACATGTATAATTTTCCTTTCCTCAGTGGGAATACTTTTAACTCTTTGCTTGCTTATCTGTACTGCTGATGACAGTTGCAAACAGTTGGGACCCAGATCAGACCATACAAACCGTTGGGCTTGAGTTTGTTTAACAATCTGGTTATATTCTGAAAAAAAAACAGAAACGGCAAAATATCATGAAAAATTTCCTGGCATGCAAAGAGTAAATGAACAATGCAGAAGGACTTAAAGAATGTTGATTTGCTTAACGTTCAATACTTATTAATCTTTACAAGAATTCATATCCCAGCAAAAAAACTGCTGGCACAAGTCCAAACTTGCCTGATGAACGAAAATAAAACAAGGCAAAAGTTATGTAGCCAATTGCACGAGATGTACAAGCATATTGTTATACGCATTTTCCGTATTCATTGAGGCCAAGGCCCAGAACTACACAGCCTCCTTAAAGTTAAGCAAGACTTAAGTTAAGTATTGGTATTTCAACATGCTAAATTAAATGCTAAATAAATTTCCTGGTATTTGTGGTCAAAGATATCATTGTAATCTTCAGAAAAATTATAACCATTTTTATTTTAATCAGTTTTAAACTTTATTTTTCGCATCCTGAAAAACCAATACTTAACTTGAGTCTTCCTTAACTCTAAGGGGGCATACTAATTCCGGGCCCAGATTAACCTAGCAGCTATCGGCGGACAAGCTGAGTGTTTAATGGGTCTCAATAGGATACCAGGATAGAATAGGAAACATACATATGGCTTCTTCAAACTTGTTTAAAACCATTTAAAATAACATTATTATTGTATTTGCTCCTCATGTAATTATATACACCTCAAAATATTTGAAGGACCAACACTATTAATTAAAATATTGATGCATTTTGTGTAGAATGTATTTTGAAAATCAAATTTTACGATCTAGTCTAAATTTTTTGGACATTTTTGACACCCTATTGCCAAGTGAAACAGCAAAAAGATAATGGTAGAAAATGATACTAACATTAGTTTTGCGTTATTTTAAAACATGACCTAAATGTATTGGAGTTTAATTTTGTGTGTAATCCATGGACCACAGAACTGCACGGCGTGAATGAATAAGGCTTTTAGATGTTGAAATCTGTGTTTTCACATGATGTTATGGTGTTTTAATCCCATTGGTACCACCTAACTCTTCCTGTCAGGGAAAAGTGCCCCTTTTGGATGTGCCGTAATGACCAGACTATGAGTTCAGACAACTGATTTTGGCGTCTGTTTGAGACAAACTCTGTACAATTCGTCGGGACATCTTTATAACAATCAATGGCATAGACTGACGATTAAAAATCTGATTCTTGATCGCCAAGTACACACATTGTTTTCAGAAAACAAATTAGTGTCAAAACTCCGCTGTCAGAGATGAAAATGTTTGCTCTCTAGTATAATGCAACTGCTTGAAGAAATCTTTTGCATGAAAGCTGAACT
Organism: Loripinus fragilis; assembly: GCA_964019695.1. Classification (NCBI taxonomy): domain Eukaryota; kingdom Metazoa; phylum Mollusca; class Bivalvia; order Lucinida; family Lucinidae; genus Loripinus; species Loripinus fragilis. The sequence continues at coordinate 87,288,639 of OZ026517.1, forward strand.
GTTTAAAACAAATTTTAATTTGCTGTCACTTTCATTCTACTCAGACGCCAACAGAAGAATTTCTATACCCCACCCACTGCCTTTTGAAAGTGATTTTTGGGGTATGTACATTTGAGACACAGTTATGGCAAAATTAGGAATGGGAAATCAGTAACAATGCTTCCCAATTTATGGGCATAATGTGTAGAAATATTTGGGCTAAGTTTTACAGAATTTAAATGTTTGAGCTAATTATACTCGCGTTTGAAAATCTTGGTCCTTAGTATATATAAATTTAACCTGAGAGTAATAAGGTTAATGAATGGACACAGATCCAGTATGACAAAATGTCAAGCCTGATCTGGATGCAAGCTGTTTGACATAAGTCGCAAGGAAGGGTACATGCGATGATACTGCACGATTGTTTTATACGAACTGACTAAAGTTACCTGTGATGGCCACGGTAGATACAGCTGAGTTGGCCTGAGTGCTGACTACTCAACCAGGTCTACAGTGTCTATGGTGTATGTCAGACCAAGCAATAAATGGCAAAAGGCAGCAATGAAATAACGCCGAAAAGCATACATGTTGAAATGAGGAGGTGCCAAAGATGTGCATGTCCATCAAACTCATATTAATGCGTCAATTATGCTGCTTGTCGCCAGAAACGAGTTCAAAGTTTCTGATCGTGAGATCAGTTAATATGCTACTTCAACTGTCAATATATTGACACAGCTTTTGGTATATTATGCTCAGAATTTTTTCAGTAGAAAATCTATCAGCCTTATGAAAACTCTGAAAACATAATCGTTAACTTTCCTGAAAAAGAAAGCACATTTGGTTAGACAGGCACCAGGTCAATACTGATTGAACGTCAACCTGACTTTGTAGTGGGATCGAATCTATGTCGGTCCGATGCTGTGCTGCTGTATTGGTACCACCAAGTGCAGCTTGGAAAATATAAACAAACAAAACATACACACCAATGAATAAAAATTATAAATTCAGACCCCCTTACATCAGTGCGGCTTCAAGAAAGCAACATCGTATCGACGTTGGTGTGGTGCTGTGATGTCACTCCAAAGTTGGTACGAAATTATTACTTCGGACCTTCTGCCAAGACGCACAAGGGTCGTAGATCGTTTGGTATAATCGTTACAGAGGCAATATCAAATCAGCTCTTGCGCTTTCCTGCGCAGACGTTGGTATGATACTGCCCCCATCGCGCTATATCGATATTCGACTTTACATGTTCGTATATCTACGTGCATGAGAAACTCATAATGTGAAATCCTACATTAAAATCCAAACATGAAACGCCGCTACTAGCACTGCATCAAAACAACATTAATACATAAGTTCTCTCCCTTTGCCAGAGCATATTCAATGTAACTGTCGGATTCAGTTGTCTGACAAGCATCTAAATACGCCCTTGAAAAGGGAATTGAAACTGAAAAATTAGTAAGGATTTCTTACTTTGCAAGTTACATATTATTCAGCTATTATCAAATTTAATCTTACCAAAATTGCAAATTCCAAATAATAATTTTCGCCAACAGCATAGCAATGACCCCATGCTTCCCATGAAGCTCACAAAGCGGTTTGAACTTAAGTAATTGTGGTCAGTCTTACTATAGGTTGATTCAAACATACATAGTATTCTATATAACGGTACCCTGCCTTTTGTGTCACTCTCTTTGATGATTGTTCTTTCTCTCCATCCTTTTAGATGAACCTAGTCATTTGTGCTGCCATAGATTCACTTCATATTTGGATATGTGTACTAGCTCCACATATTGTTATATTTATGTATAATCTATGTGTATTAAATAAACTTGAAACTCACGGCATGGGGAAACAAATATTTCTTTACATTTTCTAAAAAGCGTGAGGTCATTGGCAATCCTTAACATTAAAATAATAAAAATGGATCACGATTACAACTAGTTTAGCTTAATAATAAAGACTTCGACTATGTTCAGAAAATTGGTCAAATACTGAAAACTTCCATATAAGATTATAAAAAATTGAGCATGGTGACATATCCTGTTTATTTCATAAATTGCCAGTCCATGCAAATAACAAACTGTATGCAAAGTATTGTAAGGGAAGTATTTAGTAGCATATGTCCGTAATTATTTAATTGCAAAATGACATCTATTTCTTTGATACAATCGATGCGTAAATGTCACCGTTTATGTGATTTTTTTTATTATGATTAAAAATGCTTATTAGAGTCGGTTTTTATAATACACCATTTTCCTTTGTAGAATCTGAATCTGTAGCCTTCTGTGAAAACTCAAATAACACCAATACGATCGTGAACATGCTGCTGAAGTATAAACCTAGTCTGGATACTGGTTATTATAGAAATAATAATGCCATTGAATGTGTTTGTCTGGTGCAAGTTGAAACGTTAAAGACATGCAAGCTGAGATCAGAAGACGTAAGAATGAGTTCCAACAGTGAAATGTGTATAAAGAAGTCCTGGAGTGATGACCATAACTATACGTGCAGAAATGGAGTAGAAATTTCGTCATCAGTCGATTCATTGAAGCAATCATTTGACACAGCCTACAAAATTCGCTTCATACCGAATAATCCACCACCAATGGTATGGATACAGGTGCAGGGTATGTTAAAAATAATGTTAAACTTATGTTCTAGCAATATATAATGAACCAGTGTATTAATTTAGTATCAGTTATCATCGAATGTCAAGTGGTATTTACTTATTGGTTTAGCATTCACACTTTTAGTTGTCCTCTAATGACTACATTTAACTCATATTTATATTGCGGCACGACTCTGAAAACTTGCCTCTTGAATGCCTGGCTTGAAATGGAAAGAATTGAATACAAGTGCAAACATTACTACGACTACTGTAATTGTATAATAAGCATTTATTTGTCAAAAACACCATAATGAAAAACTAGCTCAGATATGTATTGTTATAGAAAGGGTTTGGGCCAACAAAATATTTAACAAGCATTTACGTGAACTATTTAACATGAGTGCGCATGTGTTATTGAATTTATTAAACGAGTCGAGGGAAACAGATAAAATACGAAGCTTGTCAAGCATTAAATCGCTTTTTCGCAACAACTTAAATAAATTCTATAATTCTTTAGTACAGATATTAGATTATATTTATAATATGACACTTATATTATTTTGAAATCTCGTTTTTGGTTTTGGTTGAACACGCTAAGAGTTGTCCTTATTTATGTAGCGTTGTCTTGGGCGCCATGTCAATTTATGCGGTTTCCATTATGCTATTCACTTTTGGTTAGTTTAATTGATATAGTGTGTAACCCTTGTGCCGGGCGCTCAAGTGTTTAGGATGTTAAGGCCAAGTGTGTTAGTGTGGTTAGAGGGTCACATGTTTGTAGTTCGCTTGGTGCTGGACGGGAGCTGTATTTAGGGAATGAAAATACAATAAATAGCTATTTCAACGTTTCATAATATTACCCAAATTAAACCAACAAGTTAAATAAGTTGTTCAATGCAGAGCAAGACGAGCTTTCATTTATTTTATGCCAATTCATTCAATTTATGGCATACCCTGCAGCACTAAGAACTGTTTTTTATATTAAGGTGGCGCGGTCTGGGGTGCCAGACAGTATAATAAGCCAATATCAAAATAATAGCGAATCTTGACTGTTTTAATTCTCGCCATAACGACTAGTACTGCAGAGTAAATTAAATTTCCGCTAAGATGCAATACATACCTATTTACCATGCATTAGTGAGCTCATAAAAGTGTACTCATCAGTTATGACATAACGTGAATGCGTAGCATAGATAGTTATTCTACATGCAGAGAAATAGCCACCGAAATGCATATTAAATGCCAACAGACATTTGCTAGTGAATAAGGTATGGGACTGAATGTGAGAGTCGCTTATTTATAAGACTCCAATGTATAAATGCACAGGTAAGTTAATTAGTGTATGATGTGTACTCTCTTGAATACTAAGTCAAGATATTCGCACAAATACGCATTCACGTAATATAAGGCTGATTAGGCCTAGCATCCTTGCAGCCCAGACCTGGAATGGTCAAACAGTCCAGAATAGTGCTTAACAGTCCCGAACGCTAAGTAGTAGTCCTGAACGCCAAGCAGTCCATATCAAACAACAATTTGTGAGGGGCAATATGTTATACAGGACAGCTTATGTAAAATGTGTTTCTATAGCTACAGGGGCTGAAGGCCTTGACTATTTACAGTCTTGAATGGATGAGTATATATGGGCGGATACTTAAAAGAGGTTAGCAGTCAAGATAACTAAACGGTGGTGTAGGGCTATAAACGACCTGACCAACCAATCTGGAATGCTTCATCAGTCCAGAGGGGCTAAGCAGGTTGATATAAAGCAGCTGTCTGGATAGCTATAATATTGTAACTAAATAGATCTACACTGATTTACATATGTGGTATAGGTATATCAGAATGCTTCAAGTAGCAGTTTCGAATGTTAACAGTCTAGAATGCTTAAGCATTCAGCCAGAGGGAGCATTCAAGAATACTAGGTTATAAAATGGGTGGAGTGTTTATAGTGTGTAAGTGTGGGTAGGGTCTTGTTAACAGTCCAACTTTAGTGCAAAATAATTAAAGGTTAACCTCTCCAAAAATGCTAGCGTATCTCTGATTAGCTGGCAAGTTGGCTATCAAGAATGGTAGGATTGGTCTTAGAGTCAGAGTAGATATCTAGCACAAGAGGATTCAAACAGTCTCTGACCAAGAAGGTTAACAGCGCCAGTGTTTGCTGTGGCAATCCGGACTGGTTGCGAGTCAGACTGGTCTCTCACTGATACAGCAAGGTGGGTCCGTATCCTATGATACACGATTGACTCAAACTGAAATACCGATTCCGCTGCGCTTATATAGCCTCAGAGGACGCGCAAAGTGATGTCATCAATGGACGTTATCAATGGAGACCTTATATCATGTGATGATCATGTGGCGCAATGTTGGAATCTCTAGATCATCGTCCTCGAAGCACATGGTAAAGAGCGAGTGACTCCAACTGGGGAATATGAAAGTAGCCATTGATGAGATCACAATACGCTGAACTGAAACAAGAATCGCCTCCAGCTCATCAATGCAGTGGTATAGGCGTAAAGTAACTATGGACTATTTATTATCAATAAACCAACATTTGAGACTGAAAGGGTAGCTTCCACAGCTATGGGGCATTGATGAACAGTAAGAACGAGTAACGATAAATCAACTAGTCCATCACAGAAATCGGTTCATGGGTCTCTGTCCGTATCAACTGATAGGATAGAATGAGCGAGCTTTTATTAGCCCCAAATCGGGGCTCATTAACCACCAGTCGCTATAGAATGAGGTTCTAGAAATATGAAACGGTATAACGGGTTATCCGATTATAAAATATACCGTATAGTAAACAAATAACACAGCATGACTTTAGCAACCCATATGCAAGATAGAAACTTGTCAAGGGGTATACGGTTGGTCAGGAGTGCTACATGTGTTACTCCAAGACATGACATTCTATGATAAAAATGTTACTTACTGATTTTGCACTAGAATACTACAGAGGTCATTGCCAGTGGAATAGGTAAGTAAGTAAAGTGAATCAGATGTGTTTTATTACTGGATGGTGCACAGGTAAACGGAAACTTGTACATGCGTATATAACATTGATTTATGTTCGGGGTTAAACCATAGTTGTACATGTATTGTACGCACATTGTTAGTAAATCATCCTATTTATCAATTATAAAAAACAAATTGGCATACGTGTGTGTGCTGGTGCAATGGGGAAAATGATAGTGGAAACAAAGATATTTCTTAACAAATGAGAATGGCGATGGTTTGTGCTATTTAATGCATCAGCTTTGTTGATATGCTTGGTTTTACGCTTGCATGTACATGTTCGTAAAATACTTGTATTTGTGTTTTGGCCAGGGAAAATAAATATAATTATAAAAAAATGTCCCTAACATTTTGGAAAGTATATAACAAGGGGTAAATGACAGAACACAAGTATAATACTAACTACCGTAAGATTTTTTCTTCTTTTATAGGATCTCACGGTGCAGCAGTTTCTGTTGAATGTTACGGTCCAGATGAAAACCAAAAAGGTATGTGGTTTTCATGCATCATACCCTGAAAAAAGTGAGTATTATCAGGAAATACCTTAATCACACACAGCACCGCGAGGAAGAATCACAGAACTATAACAGTCACAAGACATCAGGAAGATAATTAAATAAGTGACTAGCACGCTCTTCCTCATCAAGATGATTGCAAAATTAGAAAGGACACATAGTACTGCACATCAAAACAAGGACAAAAAATTTCATATAGATAAGTATTTAAGCCTGAACTATCATAGAGTCTGAAGTCAGACCCACGGGCGTGCAATTCAAGCGGAAAGCAAAATTGCCAACCATGATTGGGTTGACCACCAAGCATGCAGTCTGTTGCAATACATTAATGTTATAGCCAATATTTTTATAATGAGAAATTATTTAACAAACTGCGCTTAAAAACTATTAGATCCAACAATCTCAACTTACACACTAAGTCACCATAGAACTAAGGTTCCAAAAGTCATTGGCGCAAGAGAGATTTAAGTCCAACATGGAATTAAGATACCAAATAATAGCATAGGCGATAACATTTAGAAAAGGTTTAGGGAAGTTTTGGATACCAATAGCCTTTTTAAGAAGTTTCTGAAATAACAATTTTTTGCGAGTACACATATATTTCTGATAAAACTTAATGAAAATTATATTGTATGTTGCTATGGCAACACCTGTATTTATGGACTTCAAACTTCCTTTAAAACATGGTATCTTAATTCAAATGTCTATGTGAACACGAGATGTGCGTATGTTTGCTATTTGTGCAATCTATGTATAAGTGCATACACATCAAACTCAGAGAAACACAGACTATTGCACGACCCTTGGGTCTACAATGCACGACCCTTGGGTCTGCACTATAATCACTATGTCTGTTCTTTACCTGTTGGTGAAAATCCTCATAACTTTTTAACCTTATGGGATACTTAGGTTAAAGTTTGCATAATTATCTTTTTTAATATTGTCCAGTAATAGGTATGAACAAGACATCAGAAGATAATTAAATAAGTCACTAGCTCGCTCATCCTCATCAAGATGATTGCAAAATTAGAAAGGACACACAGTACCTCACATCCAAACAAGGACAAAACATAGAACCCCTACAAACAATGGGAGCAACTATAAACAATCAATCAACAACAACAGAACCACCGCCTTTGAGCGGACATCAGACCATCTGCTGGGGGAAGGGGGGCTTAAATGCATTTTACTGGTACCAAATTTTCGCTCTAGATTCTGTTGTTGTTATAACATAAAAGTGTTTACCTCAGCATGGGGACTTCCTTACTATTGCAATGTGTCATCACAGAGAAACAATCTAATCAAATATATTGTCCTCTGTTTTTACGAATGAATAGCAGAATACGTCGCCTCATTGAATTTACATAACGTTAATGTAAACAAACATAACGTTGTATGAGCACTTTAAAGTTATACATTTGCCATTCTAACAGAAGTGCGTATTGGAGTCATTTATCGTGTTCATTTGATTGCTAGACCTGGCCCTCCCACCCAATTTATCCCATACATGTTCTATGGGGCTCATGACCGGAGATAAAACAGACCAAGGCAAGGCGTTGACGTTATTTTGAGCAAGGAATTTTGTGGTAATACGCGTTGTGTGAGGCATTGCATTGTCATGCTGGAAAATGCCAGGTCCGTTAGTTTGCATGAAATGATTAATGATCATTTGTGCATGAAGCCCGTAAACACCAAGCAATAATGGTTACTGGTAAAAACAATAACGTGGGTGAGTTAACGTGTTAACACGCTATTATATAACGTTGTCACACATGTGGGACCAGGTCTTGCACGGACTCTGACAGACCCAGTAACGCTGTGCGGTTCACAAATTATGAATAGTCTGTCTAGAGCAGCCGTAATGATGCCCAATATTATTTACCCTAGACCCTACCCTGAGCATACCATAGCTTCGTTTTTTTGCTCTCCCGAAAGACGTGTCATCACTAAATGCAAGCGTACTGTAACAACTAATTGTGTTTTTATTGTCGCTACACATCTGCAAATGATTTCTTGTCGGTTTAAAACATGTTAGTGAATCACCTGTTCCTGAGCACGCGCAACGTTAGGAATACGATTTTTCAGGCTTTGACGCTTGAATAGACCTGAGATTGGAATAACAATTGCATAATCGTTATCCGCGATGAAATCTGGATAATCATGCGTTAATCTTACAATGACATATATGCTAACAAAACAGTTATTCAGAGAAATAATTGTAAAGTTTTCATTTTTGGTCAGTGTAGAATAAAAAAAATTATAGAATAAAATATTTATGTGTTTGTCATATTTTAGATGTAGCTGTAGTTTCATTCTGTAAAGAAACAAAATCAGAGGGAAGCAGAATAAACATGTTATTGTTTGAAAAAGACATTCCAGAACAAGACAAATTTGAGTGCGAATGCGAGGTAGATGTCCAAATTGAGTCTCATGAATATGTTTGGAATGTACAAGAAGTAAAACTGAATCCATTCAGTGAAATATGCTACTCTAACCATTCGACTTCAGAGGACACGCCACTCTGTATAAATGAACTAAATATGGAAGATATGAAAGCTTTTGAAAAGTTTACACTCTCAAGGTCTGTATTTACGTTGAAGTTCCAAAGAACGGCAAAACCACAGATGGTCTGGTTACAAGTTAAAGGTAATGATTTGGCACTAATAAACTATTTGGGTCAATACATGTAACATATACTCAAACAAAAAAGAAACGTCCGATTTTCATTGTACTGTATCTTTCGATCTAGTTAAGATGTTGCAACAAAAATAAAACCAAAATGTTTATCAAACGTCCGTACACAAAAAATGGTAATTATTTGATTTTATCTTCTGATCTTGAAGCGTTATTAAACCGAATGTGCACACAACTTTTTCATCAGGAAGTTAATCATCAAAACGTGACACATTTTACGTTAAATGGCAACCAGAAGCACCCGACGATGAAAAAACATCTAAAAATCCCAAGTATGTTTATTGAACGAGCGAAATTGCAGTTCCAAATCTTTCATTTACGAACTTAACTAAAATTACCTCTCTTTGAATTAAACAAATAACAATTTAAGAACTTTCAAATATCCTTAACCTATCATCATTTTGAGGCCGTTTTTTTTTTGTTTTAATTTGTTGTGTCTGTTTATAACAGCAATTACACAATAGAGAAAAACAAAAACTATGGCTGATGTCAGGCATCAAAGGTTCACTAAATCTAAATCTGTGTTTTATACCCCACCTCTTACTGCACAATCATCAGAGAACTTCCATTATCAATTGTTTTGATGCTGATTAGTCTTAATTAATGTTATAAGGTTTGTGATGACGAAAAAACATCAAATTTGTTCGATTTTGTTGATTATCAAAATGCTGGACCAATAATGATTTTTCTGAGTGTTTTCATGCACGCTCGTGATCGATGTTTTGTGACGTCAGAGTATGTTACAGACTAATGGATGTGGCCGTAAAAGCAATGCAAACAACTAGCCAGCTTATCTTACTAGAGAGTTTGTTCGGTGACGTTTAAATGTGCTTAAACGTTTCGAGTTTATGACAGACAAACAAGCTATTGATGTTTTGACTTTTGATTTTAAGGGTACCCGTGTTCATAGTTTTGTCAGCGGCTACACTGATTATCAAATCGATAACCCTTAGGTGTAAATTATTTCTGAATGATCAAAGTTTGTAAGGTGAAAATTTGAATAAATTGTGTTCATACATTTGGAACTGACAGACATAAACGTCAAGCGGACATAACTTTTTTGTTTGAGTATATTTGAGCCAGTGCATGAGTTTTCCAACAATGTGGAATTGTGACATGTGTAGACGGGGAAAGCCTCTGCAGGCTCCTTTTAAGCTTAGAAACTCCAAATGGTGTTCAGTCAGTAGCTTAACAATCATAGAAAACTCAAGCGACTAGCAGAGGCTCTGATCAGACTGCGCGTATGCTCAGACTGATCTAAGGCTTTGCTGGTCGCACATACCACATTGTTGGAAATCTCATGCAATGGCTCATTTGTAATGAAAAATTTCTCACTAAGAAAATTACGCAAGCAGATATCCATAGGCCAAAACTGCAATTTTTCAAAAATAAAATTCCACCGTATCACTGATATACGTTATACATGTATGGCTTTACTATATTATTGTTAACTGGAAACCCAGATAAAGGTATACGATAGCAACACTTGAACAATTTACCTGGCATCATGTTTAAAAGTAAAGCTGTTTAAAATGGAATAACTAATTCGCTGTTCTAAGCACAAGAAATATGCACAATATGAAACGGGAAAAACTCACATGCCTTTTGTTTATGACACTTTATGGGGTTGTACACATTTAATTCATAAAATACATGTACACTTCACAAACTTTCTAATTTGACACCTTTCAAACTTTTTATTTCTGACCAAGCGCTAATAACATTGAAATAAATTTTTGCCTAAATATGTGCAGTTTAATTGGCAATAGTTTAGCGGTCTTTCAGCAAAGTTGTCTTTCAATCCACAGTATTTGGCTTAAAATGCAAAAATCTGCTTTTTTGAAGAAAAATGGTTTGAGTGAAATTTTTATCAAATTAAAGTTCAGTTCACAATAAACTGGACTAGCAGACTCCAACAAACAGTAATCTCGTGAAATTTTGATTAAAGTGGATGCTTTACGCATTTTTTAAAATATCACATTTTCCAGAATTTTGAAATGCATCAGTAGCACGTGCTAAAATTGTTGAATGCATTATATTTTATCTAATCATGATAAGCGAAACAGAATAGAACTTAATTCGTCCATTTTGTAATGTCAAACACTGCTGCTGTGCACTTCTGGTTGGAATGTGAAACTTAAAAAATCAGTTTGATGGCACTTTGCATTTTTTAAATTTCCAAACTAGAACAGAGACGTCTAGTAGTAATGAATAATCGCTGAAAATTTCAATGCCTTGTCACAGATAATAAGGCGTACCGAACAGTGCATGCATAAGGCTGACATTCGACAATTTAACTGCTAATAATGTTTGTCTTCATGTTATTACGTAAAAGAAACGAGGAGTCCGAGTGCAGCAAAATATTTGAAGCTTGTTCTTCTTCAATCACGGCAGCAAGTAGCATCTTGAAACAAACAAAATAGAAATGGAAAACATCTCCGTGGAGTATTTTATATTCATTTAAGCGGTAGAATTATTGTTGGTGGCAAACTTTCTGATTGCTTTCAGGATTAAAGTATGCAGAACTCACAGTCAAGTGTTCCAGACCAAATGGTAAGAAAACAGTTTCAACTCAATTGTATACTTCGGCTAGTAGGCCATTTTTCTTCTATTTAATTTTGGGTATACATCTTGATGCTTCTTAGTTTAAAATGAGCAGTCCCAAGAAGTTATGAAATTGTATTATGCCCAACTCACTTGCTGATGATAATTATTCTGGTTATCGATTTTAACATGCAAACAGGTATTGGCATTTTATAATTTATGACCAGACAAATGAGGCGGTCTACCATTTTGAGTACTAAAATTGGCTCAATTAGATGTGTTTTGATATTTGGGAAGATAACAAATGTCTTGCTCATGTGAGTTTAGCATAAGCGTGTTTTAAAACCAGAGGCTTGGTTGTCTCCCACTTTTTTTAGGCACGCTGGTTTTAAAATTGTTTAAGATAAGATGTTGTGAAATTTATTGATAGGCTGTTATATTCATAGACTTTGGTGTGACAATTCATTGACATTTTGTTCAGCTGGCAGGAATTTTGTATCTATCACATATGTGTAATTTTTTAATACATTCTTTATGGGCACCAGTCCAGCGGAATTAAGGAATTGTTAATGTTCTGATATTTACCATGTTCTATTCTATGTGTGCTTGAGCAGCAAAGGCACTGCCAATACAGCACAGATGCAGATGTTTATCTTAGCCTTTGCTGCTTGCACAAACAATAAGTACCAAATTGTTAAACTCTTATAATACCTTTTTTTTCATTAATTTTTTTTTTTATTAGAAATATCATATTTTACTGTCACAGCATTTGGCCATTTCCCAGGACTGAGGTGTCTGCATGCCATAAAAGGCAAAACATATACATGCCTTAAAGGGAAGCAAACTTGTAATGTAAACAAATGCATACAGGGCCACCACTGTAAAGTTCTAGAAACAATGGTATTGGAGACTGTTTATATTGTGTTTTTCTGTTATTTGACATAACGAATGCCATAAAGCAAGGTTATTGACTGGTATCAAGGAACACTTTGCCTTAACATATTAATTAACACTTCCATTTTTATGCCATGCAGAACTGGGAAAATATGAAGTAAAACCGTTGCAAATAGAGAACCTACAAAAATATGATATTGCTGTCTGGTCTGAATTGCATATTTTTATCTAAGATAAACCTCTTGGCATTTTGACTTATTCTATTTACTTGTGACAGCGCTGTTTAGACATTTGAGAGCAAAGAACCTCTTAAGCCAGAGCATGATAAAGGTTAACCTTTCTTTTTTTATCCTGAACATATACTATCACAAGTAACAAAAGATTCTACTCTGTTGAACGAGCCAGTTGTGTTTATTTTCATTTCCTCTTCAGAATCATCTCATTACTGATAAAGAGATTATCTCTGTTCAAACCATTGACAAAAAAACATACCGACTGAATTATAATTCATTTTTATCTTGAAAATACTATACCCATATAGAAATGAGATTGAGTCAAGCACGCATGCACACAAACACACGTTGAATATTTTATGAACTGGCGTCTAACGTTTAACATTTGTAAAAAGCCCACAGTACCAACTTGGACCAACATTAATCCATTGTAACTTGTATGATATAATGTTCTACAGCAGCCCCAAAAAGTGATCATACTGCATTTTTTCGGAACAGAATCGATGTTTAGTTTCAATAATAAAAAGGATGATAAAAATAGTATGCACAAAGAAAATACAATATATATATATCTATCTAAGGAATCTGGAAACTAGTACTTTTTGGAAATACAATTTGATAGTAGTTTTAAAACCCTTATTTTGTTGAATGCAAACACAATAGTCGCAAATATTGAGAAGTATAATAGCTGTAGATTTTAATTCATTTTCATGAATGTGACAATAACTGAATCTTGACACGTTGCAAACACAGGATTGCAGCATTTATGGTGATAACATTGTTACTGTATAATTATGTTTTTATTTAAACTGCATTGACAGCGACAAATATTGAACTATTTCTATCTTTGTCAGCTGTCCCAGAACTCTCTTCAACAATATCCACAGTAGACAACTCTTCGCCAACTACCCCAAAACCAACAACCAAACAAGACACAACATCTATATCCACAAGCAGATCAACTAAAACTCTGACAAGCAAAGTGGACCACTCTTTCTCAACTACCTTTACATCAACAACCCAAAAAGACACGACACCTGCATCTGCAAGTACACAATCGACAACTTTGACAAGCACTTTTGATATTTCTTCAACATCAACACCTTTGCTGTTTGTGAACGATCCACATGCATTGGGCTCAGAGGAATCAGAAAAAAGTAATCTTCCCCTTCCAGCCATCATTTCTCCTGTTGTTGGTGTATTACTAGCATTGAGTGTACTTGGATTATTCTTTTGGAGAAAAAGGTAAGAGCTTCAATTTTAAATAATAAATGTCTTGCAATTTAACATGAACATATATGAGCTATGACATGAGAATACTAGCAATGTGGTAGTTTGTCGTGAGAAAACTCAGCATAAGTATCAGTCCAGTCCCTGTCCGCAAAAATAAAGATGTGGTCCTTCACAGTTTACCACTGAGTGCAAGCAAAGACTCAGATCAGACTGGGAGGATGCCCGGGCTGATCTAAGGCTTTGCTGGGCGCTCACTTACTTTGTTAATTTTGACATGCCATGGCTCCTATATGCCTCGACGCGAGAAAATCTGATATTGTGCATATGAACAACAACAGCAGAGCAACCTGTGAGTAAGCACAATCTGGTCAGCACCTTTGTTATTCGTTCTGTTAAAGGTATAATAGATGCATTTGCTACATGGGCACCTGGATAAAAACACAAAGGCATGTTTGTTTGCCACAATGACCATAAATGAAGATACAATTTAATATCTAGCTTATAGTTATATTTTATCTACAATTTGAACATATTACATGCATGTGTAATTTTTGTAAAAATTTAGGACCAAGACACTTTATCAATCGATTCAAAGCACTTCAAAACGGGACATTAATGTGCGTTTCAGTCTTATTATATTAAATTCTGTCAGCATTGTTCCATTATTTACATTGTATGAATGAGAACCATTTTTACAGACCATTGAAATGTTTCATGCCATCACTGTACTTTGAGTTGTGTTCAGCATTGATTTTATAAATATAAAAAGGGAGATTAAAATATTGAAACCAAGTGTTGTCCTGGATAATATGTCAACTAGCATGCCAAAAGTTCCTTATCCAGTCAGACGTATATGTAATGTAGAAATATTTACCTTTGTATATATTCTTCAATGGTGACTTTCAAGCGTGCCCTCCTATTAGCTACCTAAGCTTAACTATTGGTTAGGGACTCTTAACTATCTTATTTCAACTAATTATAATACACTACACATTCATGTGGTATGTCTTTTAATATCCCATATTTATTAAATTTCTGATATTAACGTCCAGCCATTAATTGGTTTTGAATCTATTTGTGATATTATGACTGAATTGAAGAAGAAAAAAATAACAGAAATTGTTTCCGTGCATACTTGCATATGGAAATAATCATTAATTTCGTTTTTGTGTCATACACTAAATAAAACTATGAAAGTAGTTGATGCAAGTAAGGATTGTTTTTTTACCATAAGTAGTAAAGGCACGTGACAATTTAATGTCCATCTCTGGTGAACTTGGAAAGGATATCCATATAAATGCTAACGGTTAAACCAATTCCTTAGCGTCATATAACTCAATTGAGATCACAGTTTGGTGCTATACTAATTATTGGCCGGGGCATTAAGTGTTACCCCGGTCTGTACGTATGTACGTCTGTCCAACGACGTCCGCTCTCTAAGTCTTATGAGTTATGGCCCGTTGTTTATTCATCATGTGAAACATTGTTCGCTCTCTTTGTCAAATAGTTTCGATCAGAATTTTATGAAACTTAGTCACGTTGTTTAATATTATGATATCTTTTTTAAGTTAGTTAATGGTTTATATCGCACCATGTGTTCAGTAGTTATGGCCCTCTGTTAATGCAAGTTCACCGTTTGAAATGATGTTCGGTTTCTATGTCAAATAGTTTTGATCAGAATTTTATGAAACTTAGTCAAATTGTTTAGTGTCTTGATATCTTTTCAAGTTCGTTAATGGTCAATATCGCACCATGTGTTCAATAATTATGCCCCTTTGTTTATGTGAATTCACTGTTTGAAATGACGTCCGTTCTCTAAGTCGAATAGTTTTCATTAGAATTTTATGAAACTTTGTCACATTGTTTAGTACCATAATGTCTTCTTCAAAATGGAGAATGGCTCATATCGCATCATGCCTTCAGGGGTTATTGTTCTTTTTTTTATGAAAATTCACTATTTTTGTGCGAATTTTGCAATAGCGGGGGCATCTGTGTCCAATGGACACATTTATAGTTTTAGCTAAACAATAGCTAATGAACTAAAATTCAATTAAAACTTATTTAAAGCCTCCTTTTTGCAAGATGTGTGGCTCCAATGGTTTCTGTTTCAGTGTAAGGTAGCTTTAAATATCTGCATAGTTAGGACTGTAGTACATAACAACTGCCCTTGGCCTTTGAAATAATGTAGGAAGAACATTGACTAAATATAAGCTTGCAGAATATTCAAGATAGCCAATTAACTAATAACTTTCCAAACAGTAAAACACAGATGAAATGCCACAAATGTGACATTTCATCATTATCTCTACTGTTTGCTGCGACAAAATCTATCTCCAGAGTAAGAACTACAATCATTTTTGGAAATAAGTACCTGTGACCCCTCAATATATTGAATATACTATCCTGACTTTGTTAGATGTAGCTTTATGAACAATTTCTATTGTTTGCAAAAGGTTATTTCATTTGTATATTTCAGGTACAAATCACAAACATCATCACAGAAAAAAGCCAACCAAAACTTACAAAGAGAGATGGCTGTTTGTAATACGTCGTATGATGATTCACAACAGATGTATGATTCTCTTAAAAACTCTTTCAAAGAGCCAGACAACACTTACCTATCTATCTCAAAGGATACTGATAATCTTAATACTACTGCTGAAGGAAAGACTCTAAACAAATCTAACAACGAAAATAATATGTATTCTACTGTAGAAGAACAGGAAACGGAATTATATAAAAGTAACTCAGACTATAGTTGTCTTGAAAACTCTTCTAAAGAGCCAGACAATACTTACCTATCTATCGCAAAAGACGGTGTTAAACATACTGACAATTTTGATGCTACTGCTGAAGAAACGACTCTGAACAAATCTAACAACGACAGTAATATGTATTCTGCTTTGGAAGACCGGGAAACAACATTATATAAAAGTCTCTCA
The DNA here is from genome assembly GCA_964019695.1 of Loripinus fragilis. Lineage (NCBI taxonomy): Eukaryota > Metazoa > Mollusca > Bivalvia > Lucinida > Lucinidae > Loripinus > Loripinus fragilis. The sequence goes on from OZ026517.1 coordinate 87,305,299, forward strand.
GTTTATGATGGGGTGAATAATGAGAATGGCGTCTGCATTCAGTCTAAACAATCTGATCCTGAACAAGAGAACAGCTATTTTATTCTGGAACCAAACGTTCCAAATGCAGAAAGTCCAGTACACACCAAATGCAGTGATGCAAAGAATCCAACTTTACAAGAAAGAAAAGCCAACGATTATTTTGTTCTTGAACCTGAAACTAACAACTCTGCATTGACGACGGATAGTGACCTCGTCAGACCAACTTCTGATGAAATATCCAGAGATAACAATGTTACCAATAAATATTTTATTTTAGAGCCTTTACAAGAAGCAGAACCTAATGATTATTTTGATCTTGAACCTGAAACTAACAACTCTGCATTGACGACGGATAGTGACCTCGTCAGACCAACTTCTGATAAAATATCCAAAGATAACAATGTTACCAATGAATATTTTATTTTAGAGCCAATTTTACAAGAAACCCAGCCTAATGATTATTTTGTTCTTGAACCTGAAATTGGAAATTCAGCATTGGCGACAGATAGTAAATTAGTCAGACCAACTTCTGATGAGAAATCTGAAGAAAACTGTGTTAAATATCAGGCAAATAACAATATGACCAATGATTATTTTACATTGGAGCCACAAGACAACTACTCATGCATTGATCCTCATGATGTTAATATTCAAACCCTACCTGACAATGAATACAATATACTACATGAGATAAAGACTGAGGGACCAGATTCAGTTTCACGTTTTAATGCTGGAAAGAAAACAGAAGGCACTGATGATTACTCTCATATTACTAATACTGCATTGGCTGGGAACGACGTGATTGATTATTCACATGTTAAGTTTAACAAGGAGCCAAAAAAGCAAGAATATAACAGAGTGGAAAGTCAGTACTCACACTTAAATTTATGAAGTGTTTCATTAAAAGTATGCCAGATTTAGAAGATCTTACATTGGTGCTCTTATTTTATTGAATTTATTTAACTCGTTGTGAATAAGAGATAAAATGCGAGGCTGCCTCGCGTTTTATTTCTTTTTTACAACGAGTTTAATAAATTCAATAATATAGGAGCACTCATGTTAAATTCACTATCATATGACCCATAAACTACTTTGAAATCACGTGAAAACGATAAGATTTTATCATGTATACGCAACGTTATTACGGCCGTCAATACATAACGTTACTAAAATCTGTTAACCTCCATTGGTTTATCGATTTTTATGCATGGCGATATCACTCCCAGACGTGACGTCATATGATAAAGATAGTTATGGAGACTTCCTCTTGTTACAGAGTTGTATCTTCATGATGTATATATCTGATAATACTCAAGCTGATATTACTGAAGCTTTTATTTCTATCTCTCCCCGTGGCGGCCATGCTTTTAATGAAGCAAATATGTTTGAACATTGACAAATTACAAAATACATGTTTTGATGTATCAAAATGTTCTTAAAAAGGTTATCATTTGGAAGGAAAGATTACATCAAAGAACTGATTCAGAAATAGTTTGTTTTGGCTATTTTGTAGAGGGTCACCTACGAAACATTTCTGTGACGTTATTTAAAATGGCCTTTTGGTATAGGAAGAATTAACATTTAAATCAAGTTGTTAGCGACACAAGACAGAGGAGGACATACGCTGGACATTGACATGTTCAAATATCTCACTTTAAGCAAAAAGTGCTCGGGTGAGCTAAAAGTATAGAATTGGAATAGTTGCATGGCAGATTTAGATAACATTGATCCAGTTTTCATCTTTTGTAATTTCATTGCAGTTTTATATCATTTCAAAATGTGAATGTTCATCTAACATAATCAAACATCACTCTAAAAGAAGACCAAAATTGTTTTTCAAGACCGATTATCGCTAATTGCAGGTCAAAATTATTGCGGAATGCTCCCCTTGGCGCATTCTGCAACACTTGCGACCTTCATTAAGCTACCATTTTTTGAGTGGCCGCTTAAGACAGGTTTTACTGTATATATTTGGATTTGTATTCAATTTCTGGACATTTCTATTCTATATGTTTTGTTTCTATGCTTTGTTCTAAAATATGTATCCAAGTTGAATCCTTTTAGTTTTGCTGTATAATGTTCGTTTATATTGTATACTTATATCTTATTTGACTTAAATGAGTTATATTTTGTTGGGATGAACGGTTTTGGTACCCTACGAGCTTACAAAGTAAGTAAGGGTGCAAAGATCAGGAATTGATGCAATCAAGTACCACACCTGACCCATGATACCAATGGGAAAGTGACAAACTCACAGTTAGACACCACAAACGAGAGCCAAGAGGTCAGCCCTTTCCCAGCAGGTGACCACAAGGCACATTAAACAGACGCGCACAAAGGCATAGCAAACGCAAGACAGAAAAAACATAAAAGATCCACAAAAGAAGAACCGCCTTGGAACGGTCAACAAAATATTTTACTGAAGGGCTTAAACCAGTTTCACGGCGTCAAGTTTGCTAAAATAATGACACCCCACAAAATATGTCACCATACAAATCTTTTACAACAATTATTTAATTCTATGTTAACCCGAACATTTTTCCTTTAAATCCTCACATTTCAACTTGCAGCATTTTATTTCAGTTTGAAAATCAAGTTGCGATGTGATCTAAAATGGTTTAACAGGTTGACTTTCATAGCTGCCAGTAAAAATGTGTCGTGCTCACATAATATATTTGAATTCGTTGTTCAGAAATATAAAATAAATCTAAATAAAATGAAAAAAAAATATTTGCGCATTTGTTAAACATTAATCTGTTTTTGATGACATTGTGTTTGGATAAATTAAATGCAGAATAATCTGGTTTTACAACAAAATGTTTTATAGAGTGTGTCAAGAAGTAGCTAATTGAGCCGTTCTCAAGTACCTAAGGGAGTTACTTATTACAACAGATCAGTACATATGAACAGAAATTACATTATTAATAGTTCTACAAGTACTCTGTGGTTGGATATAATATTTCTACTCAGTTTGCACCATGTCACCAATAGATATACTGTATTTGTTGACAAGTTAAGAGAAAATAATAACGTTCAGTTACTATCGTGTGATATAAATTATTCAATACGACTGCTTGCCAACGTCTAATATTGTTGAATAGAAATACATTTAGTGATGCAGAGAAATGGCATTTAAATGTGAAAACTGGCATTTATATAAACATGGGCATACATGTCAATGTAAATATTTCGATTTAACCATCGATAGTTTATTTAATAATCATATAAATGGGGTTAAATGCCCATTAGATTATTTGTGCTTGATCAAATGCTCAACTATTCAATGTCCTGATTTTGAACTCACTAATATAGAAAACAAAGAGTTATTATTTCTGGATGCTCCAAATGCCTTTTATTTTTGATTCATGTCAGCAACAGTATTGATGGATAACAGTTGCATATGATACTTTTTGCAGAAGGTACCCATTTGTTCATTTATACATAATTATTCTTTTGAAGTAGCAATGTAAGAAAGAGGGCAAAGATCAGGAATGGATATAATCAAGCACAACACCTGACCCATGATACCAATGGGAAAGTGACAACTTCACAATTAGACATCACAAACGAGAGCCAAGAGGTCAGCCCTTTCCCAGCATGTGACCACAAGGCATCAATAAACAGACACACACTAAAGCATAACAAAAACAAGACAGAAATAACATAAATGATCTGCAAAAGAAGCCCCACCTTGGAACGGTCAGTAAGATATTTTACTGGAGGGCTTAAACCGGTTTCACAGCGCGCGTCAACTTCATCCTTAGTTCAGATGTGGATCAAGACACATAGATGTTTGGCTTGCATGAAATGCAGCTTCACTCAGACTTGGGGAAAATTCACATGTGGGCCGAATGTTTGCTTGATAAATTCAAAAAAATTACAAATATTACATAAAACTGTTACTATACGAACAACTGATAAGCCATGGATGTCGAATGAGGTACGTTACTTCTTTCGCAGACGAGATAGGTTTTTTAAGAAATTCAAAAGAACTCAGTCAATAGCTGACAAATTAAATTTTAATATCGCACGCCGTGAGGCAAATATTGCAAAAAGAAATGCTATCAAAAGATACGAACAGAAAATGATAAGTAATCTAAGCAAAGATAACTTAGATGTTAAGACATTTTGGAAATTGTCCAAAAATATTTTAGGCTGTAATTCAGATCGGTCCATACCCCCACTGATTGAAAACGACCAAGTTATACCCGATGACCTTTCAAAGGCAACCGTTTTCAACAACTATTTTGCATCCATATCGTCCTTTCCTGAATATATTCAAATTCCAGACCTTCCAAATTTTAACTACCTGACCGAATCCAGATTAGATAGTGTAACCACAAATCAAACAGAAGTTGAATCCTTATTACGTAGAGTCAATACACACAAATCTTCAGGTCCAGATGGTGTTGGAAACTGGGTCCTTAAACATTGTGCCAAGCCTCTGAGTGTGCCCTACTCAAAATTGTTTAACAGATCGCTTCAAACTGGAAGAATCCCTACTCAATGGAAGCAAGCAAATGTATGCACAGTGTTTAAAAAAGAAAACAGATCTGATAAAACAAATTACTGGCCAATCTCACTGCTTAGCAGCTCCTCAAAAATTCTAGAAAAAATTGTTTATAAACGCCTTTACGAGTATCTTATAGATAATAATTTACTCATCGAACAAAATTCTGGCTTTAAAAGGAAAGATTCTACAGTAAACCAACTTTTAAAAATTGTTCATCAAATATATCAGGATATTAATAGCTGCAAAGATACTTGCCTCGTTTTCTTGGATGTATCAAAGGCATTTGATAAAGTGTGGCACAAGGGCCTTTTATTCAAACTACGTCAGCTTGGAATCGCTGGTACTCTTTATGATTGGTTAGAGCATTATCTTACCGCTAGATCTCAAAAAGTCGTGATAAATGGCATATCCTCGTCATTAAAATACCTCCAAACTGGCGTTCCTTAGGGCTCAATTTTAGGACCATTACTATTTTTGATTTACATAAATGATATTATAAATGGCCTGCAATACAACGTCAACTTGTTTGCTGATGACACATCCATTCAAAAATGCCTGGACAACTATGAAGCTTTCAAAGTAATAAACGAAGATCTGCTCAAACTTTCTTTTTATGGTTCGCAATGGTTAATTTCATTTAATGCATTAAAGACTGAATATATCATAGTATCCAAGAAAAAAACACGTGGAAGACATAGGGACTTATTTTTAAATGATACCAAAATCACTGAAGCAAATCATCACAAACACTTGGGATTAATAATAAGCAATACAATGTCTTGGTCTTACCATATAAATGAAATACTGGCTAAAGCCGAAAAAAGACTCTCAATTATGCGAAGGTCAAAACATATCCTTCCAAGAAGCTGTCTCGATAAGCTATATAAAAGCATGATACGCCCATTACTTGATTATTGTGGTGTAATTTATGATTCTTGTACCATGTATGAAAGCCAAAGACTTGACAAACTACAAAGGAAAGCCAGTTTATTATGCACTGGTGCTTTTAGAATCACTAGTAATGAAAAAGTATTAAAAGAATTAGGGTGGTCAAAGTTGGCAAACAGGAGAACAAATCACAGGCTTGTTTTATTTTATAAAATACTAAATAATTTGGCCCCCCCCCTCAATACCTAAAACGTTTATGCAACTTAACATCGCATAATACAAACAATTATCTGCTCCGAAGAAATAACTCCTTCCTCGTACCAACTATACATAGGGAATCGTTTTCTAAATCTTTGTTTCCAAAACAATTCGAGATTGGAATAACTTAACAAATAGCATAAAGCAATCACAGTCATTGACTATTTTTAAAACCAAAGTTGAATCCTTATATGAGCCACTGGTTCAAAACAAATTGTATTGTTATGGCCATGGCCTCAGTAAAGTGAATCATTGTAGAATATGTCTAGGTCTTAGCCACTTAAATTCACATTTGCATCACTATAATCTTATCGACTCCCCCAGTTGTTCAAATCCCGAATGTGGAAGAACCCCAGAATCTGCAGCGCATTATTTTCTTAGTTGTCCCAGATACAACAACGAAAGACGCGTATTGTTCGAAAGTTTATCACGTAAGCTATTTCCAAACGTAAATTACAACACATATATCGTATTAATTCCTGATCATATATGTACAATTTTACTAGAAGGCTCCGAAGATGCTTCATGTGAAGAAAATACTTCGATTATTGATGAGGTGTTCAAATATATAGACTCAACACAGCGGTTTAGTACTTTTGAAGATATGTTTGACACCTCAACAGATAATTAACTCCTCGTTCATATAAATATACGAGTTCTGAGTGCTCCTGAGGAATCTCCATCCTGGGCCCGGAATTACAATGCCTCCTTGGAGTTAGGCAGGACTTGGGCTAAGTTTTGATATTTCAACATGGTATATTAAATGTAAAATAAATTGCCTGGTAAATCTATTTTGATTTTGGTTCTTCGCGTCCTGAAGGATCGATGCTTAACTTGGGTCTTCCTTGGCTCTATGGAGGCATTGTAATTCCGAGCCCTGGTCATTATCTTCTTATCTGTGTGCGTGTATGGTTGTGTCAGCATTGCTAACTTTGTTAAATACCTTAAAACGCCTTATTGGCAATATTGGGGCAACGTACGATTACGCACACTTGTTCTTTTATTTACTGCTTCAACATCGGGTGACTGCTCTTTTTTCCTTTCCCTACACTTTTACTTTCTCTTGTTTGTATTTGTCTGTTTGTCTGTCCATCTGCGTGTGTGTGTGTGTGTGTCTGTCTGTCTGTTTCTCTGCCTGTCTGTCGGTCTGTCTATCTATGTGTCTGTCTGTCTATATGTCTCTGTGTTTTTATGTCTGTCTGTGCGAGTGTCTGTCTGTATGTCATTATGTATTATGTATATATGTATGTTGTCTTTATTGTCATAAATGTCTGTAAATTGTTATATGTAAGGAGACCAACTAGTAGCCCCAGGGCTGTTTGGAATCCTTGTAAAATAAATAAAGCATTAAATTAAATTCAAAAATAGTAAGTGAGTATGATCAGGAAATACCATAATCACAAACCGCAGACAACCCCATGGCACCGCGAGTAAGAGCCGCTCAACCATCACGAGACACCAGGAAGACAAATTAAGCAAAGCAACCAGCTCTCTCTTCCCCATCAAGTTGATTGCAATACTTGAATGGACATAAAGTAACGTAAAACAAAACATAGAACAATTACAGACTCACAAAATGGGAGTTACAATAAACAAAAAGTCAACAACAAACCTGCTAAATTCGAAGCTGTTATTCCTAATAACTCTATCGACCCTTTTAAATATCAACAATGAGCCGTTAAAAGAAGCTACCAGTCATTAACATCTTGTTATTTTCTTTTCTAACAATAGGACTTGGACATGAACATATTATCTAAATCACTTCTAAATCTGGTAAAGGATTAAATATTATACACAAGATAAACTTCATTTGGCATAGACAGTTCAATCTCTTGAAAGTAGTTACACTTCTGTAATTAGAACAGCATAATTTTAAGAGACATTACAACTATCATTGTGCCTATGGAGTTAGTAATACTTCCACCAATTATAAATACTAGGATATAGTGTTTTGCCCTATATTTTGATCCTTCAGATATATTGAGTTCTGACAGAAAGCAGAGTTATATCGCTTAAGCTGGTGCTTCATGTGGGTGGCGTGATACATGTAGTTGTTGCACTTTACTTATATTTTCAAGACTCGATGAATCCAAGTTTGTTGTTTTCAAATAATATTTACGTTTCTATTGTAGTTGCCTTTGATGAAACCAAAGGATTTCGCTGTTTGCATTTCTCAATGCAAAGGATTGAACGATTACATGATCTGGCACGTCAGCCAATACTTTTCATTGTTTATTGGCATTTGTATGACTTCATTCATATATCCTTACATGTATGACGTTGTCCAAGAATTTCGCTGGCTGGCTGTTCGAACATCCCGCTATAAATAAAAGAAATAATTTTATAAGGGTAACAAGCCGATTTGTGTGTAATATCCATTTTTCCAGATCAGTTATAGTTTACATAGGCGGCGTGCGACAACGTCAAACAACGCAAAACGAATGCAGAAGTAGATAAAATACAAATTGAAGCTGCACAAATAGCCACTGGAAATTATATAACTTGTCACCTAAGAATTGTATGCCTGGAAACCATCTGGTAATTGCTTGAAAGAGTTCCTCATAAACATAATACTGTTTTGCTGTGGGTTTTTTCAAATGAACATCGGTTTTCCACCAAATTAATATCTTACTTCATTAATTCTTATATAATTTGTGAAAGAAAATCAGTATTAGACACACATGGCCCAGAACACAGCTGTACTATAGGTTAGTTTTGCCCTTTACAATGAGCTTGTGCGATTTACAATTTTACATGATTATGCATGAAAGTTTCGCATTTTCTTTTAAAATCATAATAATATTTATCTTTTTTTTGTTTTGCAAGGTCATATTTACAAGTATCTTATTTGAAAATTATTATTAAGGATTAAAGTCAGCATAATTTAAATGTGGCATAACTTACACAGTTTGAGCGTCAGTTTTAAGGATAGTGAAAGAGTTACGAAGTCATTATAGATTGTTAGGTCCAAGCATTGGTACCACCAACTGTTAATAAATAAAATTATATGAACAAATTATGAAATTAAATGTTTTTGTTTTGATCCATTCCCTATTCAGCAACAGAGCAAGTTATAAACTAGCAAGGAACAAATAAAAACGGAAAAAATCAGAACAGAGAGTGGACGATGATTGTCACGGCAATGTCATCCATGTGCGTTGCAAGAATGGAAACAGTGCTCAAAAAAGATAAGAATCGTGCTTAATCAAACATTACTCGACCACTAAATAAACTACTATTGCTATTAGAATTAGATTAGCCATGCTAAGTTGCAGAGTTGAGAAAGCTAGTCAGAACATGGACACATTCATGAAAATAGCAATGGAAGTTTTATCAATGTTTTTTCAGCATTTATATTGAGCAAAAATGGCTACAGACAAAATATTGCCGTCAGAGAAATGGAAGGCATATGAGACCATGCAGGTATACCTTAAGTTGTGTGAATTATGTTTGTCTAATATAGCACCATAATCTTTTCCTATGATGTGCAGAGACCCTTTTCAGATTACTTTGAGACTTGTTCCTGTTGTGCTGTAAATAGAGGATCTTACATGAGTTCTCATGTTTTATTGAATTTATTAAACGAGTTGGGAAATAGAGATAAAATGCGAGGCTTGCCGAGCATTTTATCTCTTTTTTCGCAACGAGTTTGATAAAATTCAATAATACAAGAGCACGAATGTTAGATACTATTTATCATATGACATTAAGATTACTTTGAAATCTCATTTCTGCCGTAAAAACGTTATAATTTTGACATTACATGTATGTACGCAACGTTGTTATGGACGTAATAATTTTAACGTTTCCCAAAAAATCGATAAACCAATAGTGGTTTACAGATTTTATTGCATGGCGTTATTTCACTTCCAGACGCGACGTCATATGATAAAATGGTGTCCGCCACAGTGAACACCAGCCCCCTACATTGTTAGATACTACAAGACCTAAAACCTACAATAATGTCGATATCTTAATATCACATATATCACCCAAAGCATAAGCTTAATTTTATACTTTCTATGCCTTTCATTCTGAACAAGGTAAGTTTTACCAATTGTCCTACTTACTAAGGGCGCTGAAAAGGTCCATATGCATGTTTTGTCTGCATGACATTTGGGCCTCGTGACGAGAAAACATGTCTTCGGGATGTCCGACAAAGCGAATTTCAAACCAGTCTCCTCAGCTTCAGAGACAAGCTAAAAAATTGAAATTTCACCTGTTTACATATGAAACTTTTTAAAAAGCAAATAACAAAGGCGCTGATAAGACTGCGCAGATGCGCAGGCTGGTCTGCGCCTGTGTTGTTCGTTACCCCCCCCCCCCCCCACGAAGACAGGTTTTCTCGCCCCATTTAAGTTAATATAATATATTATAGAGAATACTAGGTGAGTGTCTTTTGATATCAAGATTCAACATGCGTTCTCAAAGCCGAGCCTGGTAAACTTGATATCAAAGACGCAAACCTGGTATTCTATTTGTCAGTTTACCCATTGTTTCACTCTTCAAACAAGCGATTATGAAGTTATCTTTTATTTTTGTGTCGATTCGGTGTCATTGGCGACGTCATTCAAAAAGTGCAACGTCATCATTACCTGATAAAGGCACATGCCGTGAGATAGATAACGTTTATCAGGCAACGTACAATAATGCAGTTAATATGAGAGGTAACTGATAAGTAATAGCATTTAACTTGACTAAAAAGGCACAGGATCTGATGACGTTGTTGTTAAAGTGAGAGAGATAAAAAAGTTATAACATTAAAAAAATAGAGATATGAGAGGCTAATTTTGCCACTACACGAGATAACCGGACTTTGTTGCATGCAACCAACACAAGTGTAGACCAATCTGACTATTCCTGCAGTCTTGACCAAAACGACATGTTTTCTTATAATGGGGACCAATATACTGTTATCTGTTACCTATGTTCTCTGCCTTATAATGATGCGTATTTTATACAAATTAGAACTTTGAAAAATAGTTTTAGAAGTAAGAAAGAAAGTCTTAATGTATTTAAACGTGTTTTACAAAGGGGGTGGGGTGAATTGCAATATGGTACATGCAAGACTATAAACTCTTAACATTGACTTGATGTGAAAATAGATATTTTGCTATGAAATGAAGGAGTAATAAAATAAAAAGAAGTATTTACGAAATGTTGATATATTGCTTAGGTATTATTACATTGATTCACAATCGTCAAGTAATGAAAACGTTCTTTGGAATGATCTCAAAGAAAACAGCATCAATCCTATAATTTTTCTCACAAATAAGATCGTTTGTATCAAAAATCTTAAACTGTTATTTTACAATGATTACATTTGTACTCATCTTGGTTATAGCAGTGTCATATGGGGTATTTCAACAAAATAAAGACCAGTAAACATTGGAAAAAATGACCATTATAAAGAAAAGAGCCTGTAAAGTTATTTTTGGTTGTATATATACACATTTAGAAAAAGCACACAATCGTCTTAAGATAATATCTTCTGGTGAAAGTTACTAAAGTTTTTTTTTTTACTATGGCAAAATCTATGTTTAAAATGGCTTGAAATACTGCGCCTTATCTATTGGATTTGTTTCAAATGAGAAATTCTTCAGATGATACTATTTCCAGTTTTAAGTCAGTGGCAAATGCAACTTTCTTCATACCCGAACCGACATTAAGCTTGTTTAAGAACATTTTATCATGTTTAGGGCTATTACTTGAAACGCTATTCCATTGGGAATAAAACCATCGACCACTGCAGGGGGTTAAGGGTAATTCAGCATTTTTTTTCAAAATCAGTATTGAAAATTAAGCTGAGGGACTGAAATTACTCTGTGTATTTTGTGACTTTAGCATTGGTAGTAAATTTGTGGTAAACTAGAAATAATGTTATTGAAACATTGTGCCCCAACCATTTGCTTGTCCATAAGGATGGTACTCTTTAATAAGGCAAGGGTCATCTTAAGTTTGAAGCTTCTAGCTATTCTACTTATCATCCTCTATCAGCTTACCTAATTTGAAGCTCCTGGCTATAATAATTTTTCGAGATATCCTGATTACAAGTTTTCAATGGCCAAATATGCGAGGGGCAGTAACTAAAAAAATATATCACTTAAATTTCACCCAGTAATCTCCTCAGCATCCTTTATCAGCTGACTAAGTTTGAAGATTCTAGCTATAAAATGTTTTGAGATATCTTTCTTGAAAAGGGCAATAACTCAAAACAAATAAAATAACTCTTTTTAAAAAAAAAAAAGACCACCAGGTAATCTACTCATCATCTTCTATTAACTAACCATGTTTGAAGCTGCTACCTATAATAATTTCTTAGATATCTTTATTACAAGTTGTCAATGCCCAAATTTGCAAAGGGCAATAACTCGAAAAAAAAAACTTTTTATTTTTTTCTCCAGGTAATCTTCGTATTATCCCCTATTAGCTGAACAAGTTTGAAGCCCTTAGTTGTAATAGTTTTTGAGATATCTTGATAACAAATAACCCTTTAAAAAGAGTATAATTCCACAAAGGTAGATAATTCAGATTGAATTGATACGGGTCAGTTATTTGTGATGAGGAATCATCTGTGAAATTTTAAAAAAAAACTAGCTTATTTTTTGTGCGGACGGCCGCACAAATGCACTGACAAGCCAAAGCAATATGCCCCCTCAACTTTTTTCCCCTCAACAACAACAAAACACAAATCAACAACAATAGAACACATAAAAATAAAATTAGAAAAAAAAAGACTTTTCAATTTACATGCCATGAAAATGCAAAATCAGTAACATAATCAATGTACACAGACCCAAAATGAATATTAACACAGTAAATAAAAGTATATGTTTTGATGATAAATTAATTTTCGGGGTTTATTTTTTCTGTCACCGAATCTTCAATGCCTTATTGATGTCTCTGAAAAAGATTATTGGATGAAAATCAGATATTGCATATTTTTTATGAATTATTCATATTCAGTTCAGAGGGGTCAAAATGAAAATTTCTAAAAAAAAATAAAACAGACACACAACATTTAGAAACAAGAAATTACTGACTGTGTGCAATTAGTGAGATTTAAAATATCGCCAGTAACCAGTGTGACCTCCATATTTACGAATGTGTAGCAGAATACGTCGCCTCATTGAATATACGTAACGTTGTATGAGCACGTTATGGATACATTTGTCATTCTAACAGAGGTGCATATTGGAGTCATATATCGCATCCATTTGATGATTGAACCCGACCCGTCGACCCAATTCATCCTATACGTGTTCTATGTGGTTCATGACTGGGGATAAACCAGGCCAATGCAAGACGTTGGCGTTATTTTGAACATGCATTTGTGTCGATATTTACGCGTTGTGTGAGGCCTTGCATTGTCATGTTGGAAAATGTCTGGTCCGTTACAGTGAGCCACTTTAGTTACGCTCCACTTTTTAAGGGCCCACATTTTTCCCCAAAATGCTGGAATCGAACATTCTCTATGATAATTTATTTATTGACATTTTATCTGTTTGATGACATCGAAAAAAATATCAGAATCACTGATGTGAATCATTCTGCTACGCCAAAGGCAATTTTGACAAAAGTGCACGACTGGACGTGCAATCTGAACGTCTATATTTTCTATTTGCGTTTTGCGCCAGGCATTATCCATGGTGATCGTTGTGACAGAAAACACCTAAAACAATCATTTTATTCAAGCAAACTTCCTTTTTGGGCCGTTGAAATCAGTAATACTGTTACTGTTTGAAGAAATGCTCGTTTTGACGTCATATTGACGTCAGTTACAATAATCAAACAAATTTTCCTTCGTAAATTTTCTTGTTATGAGTCACTTGTTGACATAGAAGTATCAAAACACTAAAACATCTTATCATTGACACGTCATATAGCATTGGTAGTAGTGACGTCATCACTAACGTCAACACCGTGACGCCAATAAATCCATTATTTTTTTTTACGAAAATAAATCGCGGATACATGTTTGTTTAAAATGAAATCATAAAAAAAGTGTTTTGATAACTGGTTTACTAAGAATCATACGAAATTTTATCTAACTTTAAAAAAAGTACTAAAATTACCTTTTTTAAACCTTGGCCAGCTGGGAACCAAACGAGTGAAACGTTAATTTTTTTTATAAAGTTAAAAACACATTCCAGTCTTAAATAATGCCAAGAATATATCGGTTCTTATCTCTGGCATAGCAGAAATTCGACCCTGAAAAAAGTGCAATGTGATCTGAGTTTCATTCGAAATAATGCAATGTGAAATGGTGTTTTGAGGGTAGTGTCCTTCAAGATCCATTTTCTTATTTGTTTCTGATCTAATCACAATAAAAATTCAATGGCTACTGCAACTATAGATGCGCTTTACGCTGAAAATCTCAGATTAAAAATGTCCTATTTCTTTTTTTGAATAATTTTACAGTAAATAAGTGGTGCGTTACTAAAGTGGCTCACTGTATTTTGCTAAATGATTTAGGATTTTTTGTGCATGAACCCAGAAACGCCGAGCAATGACGGTTGCTGTTTAAAACGACTATGTGGGTGAGTTAACGTGTAAACGCGATTAGGACGTAACGTTGTCACACGTGCGCGACCAGGTCTTGTACGAACTCTGACAGACATAGAACTGTTGTACCGGTTCATAGGACCAAGAACAGTCTGTCTAGAGCAGCCAAAATGATGCGCGATATAATTTTGCGTAGACCCCGCCTTGAGCGCGCGAATAATTTTGTTTCTTTGATCTTTTGAAAGACGTGCCGTCACTAAATGCAAGCGGTTTGTAACAACATATTAACTTTTTATTATCAGTACTCAGCTGCAAATGTTTTCTTGTCAGTTTTAAACCTGTAAGTGAACCACCTGTTTCTGAGCACCTGCAACGTAAGAACACGTTTTTCAGGCGTTGACGCTTCAATAGACCTGGGATTTGAATAAAAATTGCATAGACGTCGCGTCAGATGTTGGTGTTAATTTTAAAAACGTAGGGGTCCTCTCTATTGAAAGTTCTCTATTTCACTTATTCCATTATACATTTTTACAAACTAAACATCAAAGAAAAGGTTATTAATTATATTTTACATTGATGAAAAATGAAAGACAAATTAAGATACAAAGAAAAAGTTATCGCTAACATGTTCCGTATAAATTGCCGATTTTTTGCATGTAGAGATGTAACAGAAATCGTTTGGCGGAGTGTTTCTATATCCAAAAGTTTTAACTAATAATGCATGAAATCTTGTAATTTTCCCCGCATAGCTACTTTTTGTGCTTATCCTCACGACGACATGCGCGAAATCGGCGTTAATCGGCAAACTAACCAGAAATAGCCAACCAAGCAAAGAACGGAACGTGTAGAGATTTAAAGAAAACGTTGAAAACATGGGTTCTGTGTATTTATGTTGATGGATTACTTTTTAGTGCCTCGTGTTTTTGAAATTTGAAGTATATCACAAAAATGCGTTTTCAAAATAGAATTGAAATTTGGATTTATTCTTGATTTTTTCCATATTAAGAGCAAAAAACTGTTATTTTGCTATGTCTAGCAAAAATGTCACACTCACGCAAATGGCGTTTTCGGACATATGAGACATTAATTCAATACTAAATGAAAAGATGTTTCTTCAAAGGTATTTCTCTCTAAATGAGATATGTAAATGCGTTTTTCATATATTTTATGCTGTTTAAAAATTAAGAGAAATTGTTAAATATTGAATAAAATATCGCTAAAATGCTTTGTCTAGCAAAAATGTCACAGACGCCGTTTTTTTACTTTGCTATTCGCGTCGTAAAAACGTTAACATTTTAGCGTTATAATATGCGTAAATGCCAAAAACTTAATCGCGCATTTTCTTAAAACTTATATTTTGATGCATAAACATAGTCTTGTAGGACACTGTCTTATATAAAGTAATATAAAATAGGTCACTGGCCAGAATTAATTCGAGAAATCTGAATATTCAGTGACCTTTACCCCTGTTTTCAGGAAGATTCAGGAAATATATCACAGGAGCTTGAAATTCGATCCTTATTCACTCCTATAGCCCCTAAACCGAAAGCTCATAATGTCATTACGTAATGATGACATTTAAGCTTTTGGTCATGAGGCATATACATGTAATGTAAGGACCAAACTTCAAGCTCCTGTGTATATATACAGCCACAGGACATACCCACTTTCCACCCAGTGACGTTGCCGCTTAAATCGATGTTTTTCCAGATGTTTTGCAAAAAATTATTGTTCAAAAACTATAGAAGCTACAATTTTGAAAAAAGTACCAAATGAAAGCAAATTGATTTACGCAATAAACATTTTGATTGTAGCTTCTCGGTTTCTGTTGTTTTCGTATGGTAGTAATTTAAAAGCAAACACAAATTAAAATGACAGTTTTCGGTGACGTTAACGTTAGCGTCTACGGGAATAGTGATGTTTTAAAATTTACATTCACTTTAAAATGCGTTCTACTGAGAACCAAAAGTGTAATTATTTTAATCATTTATTGTATATTGCTGCTCTCTTTTTGCTCTTCATCCATGTAAGTTTTATAAAATTTAACCCATTAAGTTTGTCATGGTATTTTTTACAAAACTCTAGAAAGGTCTTGTTTCAAGCGGCGACGTCGCAAAGTGGCAAACAACTCCATGTCCCGAGACTGTACATCATATTGCTAGGTATTAGTAATAGTCAACTTATTGGAAGCAATACGATGAAAAGGGTGTGTCTGAAACTCAAACGTGACGTGCCCGAATCTCAAATAAATTAATTTCTTTGTTGTTTTCATTCATTTGTGTCTACATGTTTGTTTGGGCCAACACTAACTCTTGGCGATATGTTGGTCATTATCGCATATACGCAAAAGCCTCGTGAAAATGCGGATGCTGACATACATGTATCAAGCGGTGATAGAGGTCTCAATTCTACAGCTATTTATCATCTACATTCATACTTTACTCTGACGAGCCTGTACCATTACACAGACATTCCCGAGTCGCAAGTCCTAGTTGCCGGACAAGGCGATAAGTACCAAACGCTTACATATTGGCTAATTTTAATATAAAACATGCAAAGGTGTGTGCTTCGAAGATATCCTTAAGACCTATAATCACCCTGTCTGTCCGTCCGTCTGTCCATTGAAGTCTACTGCAACGAGAATAGATTCATGTAGTTAATAAGCACCGACCGACCAATCGCATTTACTACTGAAAAAAAAAAGTGCTTACCTGGGTATACCCTACTTATCGTAATTCTACTCGGGAACATGTATTAATAAAACTTTTAAAAACTTAAATATATATAAACCAAAACAAACTTTTCATCTGATCATTTTACAACTGGGCATGCGTGTTTAGAAATATTAACGCAAGGAAGATCGCCTCTCTTATCTGTGAAAATCTCATTGTTTGACGTGTTTAACAACTTTTGACGTTACACAAATTAACACCAACATCTGACGCGACGTCATAATCGTTATACGGGACGAAATCTCTATAATTATGCGTAAATCTTACAACGACATGTATACTAACAAAATAGCTATTCAAAGAAATAAAGTGTAAAGTTTTCATTTTGGGTCAGTGTAGTTTCTGGATCTATACTGTTTGTTGAATAGTACCCTCGAACTTTCGGGTTTTAATAGTTTAATTTACTGAGCACCGTATAAACGCAATCAACTCTGCGCCAATATGTCAGTCAGTTCAGGGTATGAAGGACATGGACACATTTAAAAGATACACCACGTACGGTTATTCGATATTTCTTATTACAGGTACATTGTGTTATTTAGTACAAGTACGATACTGAACCTTGAGTAGTACACAGGTCATGAATGTGCTAGCACATTAGATTTGGGTACTTATCGCATATGCGAAAAACCCTCCCTTAAACGGAGTCTTCATCTTCATTCATACTTTGTGTATACGAGCAGCGAAGGCTCTGACGAGTCTGCGCATATGCGCAGACTCACCTTAGCCTTCGTTGCTCCACAATGAGATACATTACCCAAATCTCGTATACTATGCTGGCTCACATAGATATTCGTCAGGCAGAGCATGCGGCCGTACGGCGATTCACCCCGTAAGTGCATTTATAATGACTTTTTGAGTTTCAATCGTTGTCCTTCTGAGTGAAACAACACGCCCAGGTTTTTCTCCAATTTTCAGAAAGATGTCATTGAGTTAATTTTGCATGAATATATGTTTTGTTCGTTTGTTCGATTTGATTCTTCACGTCCCAGTCAACACTGATTTTCAGTCATATCGGGACGGGTCTTCTTGGGTTGGACGAGTACTAAAGTGTCTTGCTCAATGACACAACGCAGTGCCTCCGTTGAGGCTCGAACCCACAATCCCCTCGAACGAACCCGAGTTCAGCAAGATTCTTTGGACACTTTTGGGGTAATGTCGCCAATATTTATGTCGTCGTCAACAGACAATGGATAGCCTTAGCAGAACTATTTCATACAAGCTTCAACAGTGTACACCTTGCACATTTCGAGATATTGCACGATCCTTGAGTCTGCACTATAATCACTACTTTTGTATGTGAGTCCGTCCGTACATCCGTCCGTGGTCATGTAGGAAAATGCTAAAAAAAACCTGGAACCACGTGGTTTGTTTTGATCAAATTTGGCATACAAACGCATGTCAACATTATCTAACCACTGACATGTATAACAGCCTTTTTGATGGTCGAGGGTTTGCTGAGCAACAATTCAGTCGGTGCTGGTCCTCATAACTCTTGAACAGCATAGTATATTTAGATCATGTTTTGCATACCTATTTAGCATACCATTGACATAGAAAAGGAAAAAAGAAAAAGAAAAAATATCGTCGCGTCTGGATTCGAACCACTGTGCATCAGGCCGTTGGATTACAAGGAAGAGCAATTTACCTATATACCCTTTACATGTACTTGCTCGACCCTTGGGTCCGTACTATTTTGCACGACCCTTGGTTTGCTAGTCATATTAAATTGCATGAGTCTTGAGTCTCGACTATATTGCACCTCCCTTTGGTCTGCACTATAATCACTATATGAGTCTTGAAAGACCCTTGGGGTCTGCACTATGATCTTGCACGACCCTTTGGTCTGCACTAAAATCACTATGTGAGTCCGTACGTCTGTGGTCAGCTAGTAAAATGCTCATTACTCTTGAACAACATGGTATATTTTGATCAAATTTTGCATACAAATGCATGTCACTATTATCTAACCACTGACATGTGTAACAGCCTTTTTGACGGACCTGGCTTTGCTGAGCATCATTTCAGCCGGCTCATAACTCTTGAACCCCATGTTATATTTGGATCAAATGTAGCTATTTATTTTAACATTGTCCAGCCACTGATATAAAAAAGGTGACGAGGTTTTGCCAAGCATCATTTTCGCGGATCGAGGTATTTAAGTGAAAATGCTCATACCTCTTGAACTGCAACATATTTTTTGATCAAATTTTGCATACTTATACATTTTTTTTTAAATTGGCAGGGAAATTGACAATGAAAAGAAAAAAATAAAGAAAATGGTCACTCCAGGTTTCAAACCACTGTGCTATTGGATTACAAGAAAGTCTCTTAGACCACTCGGTCACCACGAGTTGTATACTACACTATATACTCTTTACCTGTGTTCGTCAGAGATTAAAATTACACGACCCTGACACCGGATACCGATATCTACGTTCACCATGCCACGTGCACATTACAGTTAGTTGATTTCGTGCTTAAGTTGATAAGGATGGTATATGTACAAATTTGTACCATTCTTTGACCGATGGTATAGGTATAATAGCCTTAAAAGCATCAGGGCGTGACTGCACTAACAATAATGAACTGCTCCATAAAGTAGGGGTGTTACAACGTTATACCATGCAGTTATTCGTATTTACAAGTGAACTTATACAAGCGATTCGATGGCGCAGTAAGTATAACGGTTGTACTCAAAGATTTTGAAAACAAAGTTGAGGGTCTGAGCCCAAGGTTGAGGGTTCGAGCCCCAGTAAAACCTTTTTTATTTTTTTGCTTTCGCAAAGAAACAGGAAAATTTTCGCAATTTACATGTTTGCAGAAAAAAGCATGTTTTGATGTATTATGCACATGTAAAGCGACTTCACTCAGTAAAATAGCGGGGCTTGTATGGAGATACAGCGACGATGCAGGAGCTATTATTGAAAACGTGTACAAGTTCTGCATTGAGGAAAAGAAGTCTGGAATGAAACTGTCACTGAATCGTGTATGGGACAAGACTGCAGCAGTCACTGACGTTAGCAGATCGTCCGCTCAGAAAATTGTGGAAGAGAAGAAAAAGGCACAGGACGAGCAGCAACAACCAAAGCAACCACCGTCATCTACGTCGAAAGAGTCACTGGATGACTTTGACCAGGGTGTTGTACGGAGGGCCATCGCCAGCATGTACTCCGCCAACACTTGATAACATCAGAACAGAGCTCAAACAGAGTACTGGTTACACTGGCAGCAAGGGTCGTCTTCGCAAAGATCTCCTTCATACGAAGTCTGCTTACACACGCTGTGGGGTGAATCAAAAAGTGCTGATGGAGAGACAAGATGTCGTCCTCAGCATGATCAGATACCTTCGCAGGGTTAGGGAGTTGAGAGACATGTTACACAGCCGCTTATACAGATGAAACTAACGTTCATACCAGCCACGTTGTCCCGAAATGCTGGCAAGATAGTACTACTGGACTAAATATACCCTTTTCTAAAGGTAATTTAAGAATAGTGGAATTGCACGACCCTTGGGTCTGCACTATAATCACTATTTGAGTTCACCCGCTCGTCCGTCCGTTAGCAGTTCTTAATAATGTTAATAGGTCTTGACCACCTAGTATATTTTGATCACATTTTGCATGCATATGTCATTCTCTAACCACATGCATGCTAAACCACTCGGCAAACATTCAACGTTGGCCGTATATATTACTGTCTGTTGATTTCACTTTACATAAAATAAATTTATTCATTGGTACTAAATATACTTTACTTTTATATTTTCAGGAGGGATTCGTACCCAACGAATGAAAAAAAAATCATTTTACTTTCCTATATTAGAATAATTAAACATCAATACATGCAATAATAAAGCAAGTCCGAATTGAGGCTCGAACTCACGACTTCGCATATTTCAGGATAGCGTTTTAACCACTGAACCAATGAGCCAGATATAAATTGAATATAGCTTTTAAGGATACGAAGAATTTTTACAAACAGTTAACGGTAAATCTTTACGGTAAATAGTCTGCTCAACCCAGGAACATGGACTCGACCAAAAGTCAATACCGAGAGGTCACAAATGAATAATACATGTACCAAAAATATACTATTCTATCACCAATGGTATGGTACATGTACCAAAAATATACTATTCCATCACCAATGGTATAGTACATGTACCAAAAACGTACCAGTCTATCACCCAACCGACTCCATCGTGCATGTAACGATACAGGTACGCATACTGCACCATAACGCACTGACGGTTTCCACTGATTCACCTTCGCTGCGCCTGATTTATAAGCGGATTTAAGATCCTTTTTTGGGCATTTTGAACTGATTATCTATTTTGTCAGTTATTTCAACGCTTTTCGGGTTGATTTATTGACGATTTTCTATCTATTTTATAAACTAAAAAGCAATTTATCAAATTCAACCAGCGTAAAAGTTTAATTCCACACCTCGCTTGAGACCAACAATTAACATTTTAGTCGTGTTACTTCGATTATGAAGTTATGATATAACATAGTGTGACTTATCATGCGTAATAACAGCATTCCGTTTCGGATTCATCGTTTTTATTTTTCAAATAAAAGTGTAGGCAGAGGATCAGTGTTTATTTCTGTCTACATTAAAAAAAAAAAGATGCTGTAAACAAAAACAGCGCAAAAGATGCCTGCACGTAATTTGAAAAATTCATTTCTCACACGGTTAAGTTATCCCTTTTCATCATGGAGACGGCTTACGCTGTAAATTCGGAAATTTTGGCGATAATTTTATTTTCGCGAATAGCGTTAAAATACATATTTGCGACCTTAAATTTCGCGACTATGGCATGATTTATCTTTATCAGCATACTATAGAGTGATTTAACCATTTTGCGAGACTTTTATTTTCATGAAACTTCGCACATGCGAAGTTTCGAGAAAATAAATCCCTCGCGAAAATTTCCGAATTTACAGTAATACTTTTGCAATTGCAAGCAGAGTAGACCTAGATCAGGCAGCTCTTTTAAGAGTTGCATTATCAGGGTCTACTCTATTCGCTCATGGAAATATGATAAAATATGATCCTACACGTCTAGTGGATCTGACAGTCAACTCCTCTGTTCTATGTACAAACGCGAAAGTTTATTTATAATCATGTCCAATGAAAACGCACCACCTACAAAAATAATGATACACCATTTTATATCTGCAATTGCATCTTATTGTACTGTAGCATTTCCGTAAGTTACTGGTAGGTCTTTCAAATGGAATGATCACTGATGACCCGTGCCGGGAGCATTTAACCAAACCACCGTCAAATTAAAAAGTCACAAAGCCAGCCATCGAATGTGTCAGTATTTTCAAAAGCATTATTCTAGCATTTTTCAGTTCATAAATTGCAAAGAGTCTCTAAATTGATAGCCTGGAATAGTCATCTTTCCTTGAAAGTGGCTATAACTTCACGATGTGACGTCACTAGCGTCAATTTGCCTAGAGCGTAAAATCGAGACATTCAAGGAATCCTCCTTTTAAGGTCGTAGCAAGAAGATTCATCACTCGAGTAGCGGGACGTTTACATCGCCGGAGCGTAGGTGATAAGCGGCAATCTTTAAAAGGTCGTAAAGACAAAACTAAGAGTATCTGTGTTGAAATTATTGCTAGATATTACTCGCACCAACAGATAAACACAAATTTTAGAAGATTTAAAATGCTAACGTTGTGGCAAATGGCTGGCGACGCGCTCAAGATTACGTCAATGATGCAACGTCACTTGTTTAGAGGATGTTGATGACGTTTTGCATGTGCGTGGGTTTATATGATGGAAATCAACCTTGTGTAGAATACAAGGACTGTTGAAACCGCAATTAAACATTTTACGTCCAATTTTGTCAGACCAAGCCATATTTAGGCTTACATAAGGACGTTGTTTGCGGTAGTGTAATGTTAGGTGTTGCGTCCAAACTTTACAAAGTGTGGCGAAATGACAGTGGATCTACTGGCAACAGAAAACGTTTAAAATAAGTTTTTGGTCTTTTTGTATATGCGTAAGGTAGTAGTTGATTATAATCTTCAAGTTCGCGTTGTGTTTTCAAAGTCTCTTTAGAATTTCTAAGTCTTGTAAATTTCACCAACAACTTTCACAATTTTATAATTTTATTAAATCTTCTTAAGAATAAAATACTTCTAGAAACTATCTATAACCCAAAGTTCCGAAATCTGAAGCTCTGCCACTGGGTTTCATTTATATACCATGAAGTCACGTGATAGAAGCTGACCACAGCGCCACCAAATGACATCATCATTAACCAATCATATTTCAAGTTTACTATATAGCGCCCTCTACATTGGTAAGCTTCCATTTATATCAACCAATCAGAAGATACAAAAGTGACTCATAGTCACACCAGTTGCGCAATTCCCCAAAGGTCATATGATTAAATGTATTGCGCAATCCTGCCAATCAATGTCAGAATTGACACAATCAATTTATTGGGCTTATGTAATTTTACTAAACTATGTAACATCTGTCATCATGACCTTTTGAAAGTGTTAAAACATCCCATCAAAATTGACAGGCTAATAAATATGACATTTGGAAAACAATAACAAACTGGTGTCAGAATTCCCTATAAAAACATAAACATGTCAATCACAGATGTCAACACCGCACCTGGCTGAACACCTGCGTCCTACCCAAACCAAGCATTCACAAATATTGTAAATACCCACAGGCAATTCACAATTATTATGAACCCTCACAGATGAAACCAGTGACTACTTTATATATGCCCAAAATGCGATTAACGCTATTCGGAGGCTGACGTTACGTCATGTGTTTACGGAGTCAATGAAATTTATGCGCGAAAACATTGCATTTGTCCTAAATAATAAATAAAAATAACACAATTTTGCACAGCTTTTGATTTTTGATAGGCCACAACTATGCGCTTCTAAAGAGTGGTGCGTTTTCATAGGACATGAGTATATATAGTTATTCATAGGTGGTGGAGCTTTGCATGACTATTCATAAAGGAAAATTAAACAATGTAAATATATAGCTTCTCACAGAAAGTTTTTATATATATTAATTCATAGGTGGTGGAACTTTGCATGAATATTCATGATCGAAAGTTAAACAATGTAAATATATTGTTTCTGACAGAAAAAAAATAAATTAGCTAAACGGGCGAGGTTTAACAAATTTAAGAGATGGTGTTAATATTGATATCTGTCTCTCTCATTAAAGTTGCAAACTATTGAACAATGTACACGCGACACATAAGTCGTATTGGAAGTATTTGGCAAAACAAAACAAAAAAAATGACGTGCATATTCAGCACATTGCTACCTAATCGCCTGTCTTCTATGTAATTAAGCAAAATAGATTATCTGCATATGTATACTCCTCAAAATAATTGAAGGACCAATGCCATCAATTATAACATTGATGCATTTTGTGTAGAACGTATTTTGAAAACCAATTTTACAATCTAGCCTAAATTTTTCGGACATCTTTGACGCCCAATTGCCAAGTGAAACGGCAAAAGAAAGTGATTGAAAATGTTACTAACAAGGATTTTTTGTCATTTCAAAACTTGACCTGAACGCATTGGAATGTCATTTTTTGTGTGTGATCCATGGACCACAGAATTGCATGAAATGATCGAAAAATGCTTTTAAATGCTGAAATCTCTGTTTTCACATGATTGTATGGTGTTTTAATCCCGTCGATACCATCCACCTCTTCTTGTGAGAGAAAATTGCCCCTTTGGCTGTGGCGCAATGGCCAGACTATGGGTTCAGACAACTGGTTTTGTCGTTTGTCTGTGACAATCTTTAAACAAATCGCCAGGACATCTTTCTAACACTCAAAGGCAAAGAATAACGATTGGAAATCTGATTCTTGGTGGCCAAGTACACACATTGTCTTTAGAAAACAAAACAATGTCAAAACTCCATTGTCAGAGATGAAAGTGCTTGCTTCTAGTATATTGAAACTGTTTGAAGAAATGTTTTGCATGTAAGCTGAACTGTTTAAAACAAAGTTTGATTTGATGTCACTTTGATTCTACTCAAAAGACCACAGAAGAATTTCTTTACCCCACCCACTGCCTTTTGAAAGTAAGTTTTTGAGGGTATGTGCATTTGAGGCACAGATATGGCAGAATTAGGCATGGAAATCAGTAAAAATGATTCTTGACTTATGGGCATAAAGAATAAAAAGCTTTGGGCCAAATTTTACAGAATTCAAATGTTTGAGCTAATTGTACTCGCATTCTAAAATCTTGGTCCTTTAATTATTTTGAGGAGTATATTATAGGGGTGTTATATTGAAACTGTATATATCTTAATCTCTCTTATCATGATACACAAATAAAATACACTCCACTGTGAACCTACTTACCTTCTTGTACAATGTATTCTGCCAGGCTCTTGATGCCAGCAAAGAAAGCCAAATGGTCTTTTGTGACATTAGCAGTGCCTTTGATTTTGTCTGGCATGCTGGTCTAATACGAAGCTGTTGGTGTCACTGGGAAACTTCTTACATGGTTCAAAAACTACTTACTTGACAGAAGACAGCATGTAATACTTCATGGTGTCAATTCCGACTGGTCAAAAATATTTGCTGGCGATTCACAGGGTTCTATACTTGGACCATTGCTTTTTTCTGATTTTCATAAACGAAATAGGTTCTTGCATACCTTTATTTGCTGATGGCACCAGTCTATTGGTCATCCTGTTGCTTCAGCAGAACGACTTATGTGGTGCTTGATTGAATCGATTCCTGATCTTTGCCCTTTTTTTTTACTTTTATGCAGATCTTATTAAAATATTACAGTGGGCTGAAACACGGTCGGTAATTTTTAATCCTAATAAAACTGAATCACTTATCATCTCTCGAAAAATCAACAAGCCTATACATCCACCCCTTTATATAAATAATCAACAAGTATTGGAAGTTGACTGTCACAAACACTTGGGTCTTTTTCTTTTGAATGATGGTTCTTGGCATCACGAGATGAATTTTATACTTGAAATAGCTTTGTGTAGAATTAACCATGTTAACATAATGCGAAAAATAAAGTTCAAATTAGATCGAAAGTTCGTTGAGATCATTTATGCATCGTTCGCCAGACCTATACTTGAATATGGTGATGTATTTTGTGATAAGTGTGCTCAGTATAAAAAAATGAAATTAAAAATAAATATAGAGGCAGCTAGAATATCAACAGGTACCACATAATTGATATATGTATATATTAACATTCTGTGGAAAGAGACTGGTTGGAATACACTCAATAAATGAAGAAGAAAACACACAAACTCACATTGTTCTTCAAAATGAGCACAAATGTTGCTCCGTCATACCTCTCTTCCTTAGTGCCCCAATTTTTGATCATGCATCTAACTATAACTTGCGTAGTTCTCATAGTCTCCGACCTGTTACTACAAGAACAAACCTTTACTACAACTGGGTTCTGCCATCCGTAATAAGGGACTGGAATGAACTACCTGTCGTCGTCAGACAACTAGATAGTGTTAGCTCCTTTTAAAAATACCTCAACAGGAATGTTGCTCCAGTTCCTTAATACTATCTTACAAGCAATTGGAAATTACGAACTAACTATAGCTCATTAAATAATGATCTTTTTCTATAAAACATATCTGACTCTCCATTATGCATTTGTGGTAGTATTGAAAGAACTCAAAATTTCTTCTTAGATGCCCTCCATACAACGAACACAGAACATTGCTCTTTAACGAGGTTTTCAAGCACCAGCCAGTATCTCATAATTTGTTACTTTATGGAAATAGCTCACTTCCGCATGAAACCAATGTCTTCAAATTTCAAATGGTACACTATACTAAGCGTTTTTTGTTTGTTTGCTTTGATTCTTTACATCCCAGTCAACAATTTATCAGCTATGTCGGGACTTCATTGGTTGAACCAGTACTAGGCAATGATAAATGTGTCTTGCTCAAGGACACATCACAGTGACGCCGGTGAGGCTCGAACATGCGGCCCCTCGGTCTCGAGTTAAGCGCTCTACCACTGAGCCACTGTGCTCCTTACTACGCGTTTTACCTAGATACCCATTTTTTTTGCTCTTAACCTAAGGGCATAATAAGAGTACTGATGTAATATGTGACAGTATTCGGCAATGCAAATTGCCTATCGCATATAGGCCTGGCATCCGTGTTCCCCTTCCCCACTCTAATCAACGTGTGCACATCCTATTTTCTTTTTTCATTAAATCATTAACGTTTATGTATTGTCATTGCTAACAAATATGCTTAAATCTGCTGAGTCCTGCTCACTGCATGGGGCAGTTCAATAGTCTTGTTTAAGACTTAAATCATTTACTCATAAATTCAACCCATGAACTCGGTCTACAGCATGCAACATTGTTGATGCTAAAGAGGGCATACTTACTGTAAGAACCTGTATTTATTAGCGCTGACCAAAAACCTCTGACGGTGGTAATGGGAATCACAGTGTATCGCTGCCTATAATTTTGATAAAAATTAAAGTCGATCAAATGCTTTCATCTTCATATATAAGCTCGCTCTTGGTGTCTATTTTTTATGATTTTGCATTTGATTTCCTAGTTCAATGAATGTACGGCTTTATTTTGGGGCTAAAATGGTCACTTTTTTGTATTATACATATGGGAAATAGAAAACTATTTTTGAAATATCATTCCCCCCACGAGACCCAACTAATCCTTTTGCACATAAGTGTGTTCTCATATTTTACATAATATATGTGAAAAGTTAGTTGGGACACGGGGGGGGGGGGGATGATATCACACAGCTCAAAATGTGACGTCTGGGCGAGCATGAACATTAGCATTTGGATTTTTGGTGTGCTCTCTTAAGAATCTTTTTTCCAGCATAGTGAAATAATAAGTACAAGTAAGCTTCCTTTTCATAACCCATTAGTCATGAAATATTACAACCATTATAACATAGTTTTCTTCAGATTATAAAAATTGTCCTTTTACTAAATGCAGTTGGTAGATTATTTTGGACATATTATTTTGCATCAATCCAATACACATAAACTACATGGCCTTTTGACAAGGTGAATTTAACGTATGGATGAATGAATGATTATAGTACATTGCTGCATAATATTGGACCAGGTAAATACATTGTCATTAAGGTTGAATATGGAATACAGTTGCACTTCAAAATATTTCTTAACAAATAAGACAGAAAACACAACAGAAATAATAATCAAAAGGCTAATGACTTTGGACTTAAAATACTTTCACAGTGATTTGTAATCGAGTATTGATGATATAATACCCTTACACGTGAAAAAATTGATTTCTAAATGTTTTGGTGAATTCAAATTTAGCAAAGCCTATCCCCTTTGGTGTCGTAGGGGTCTGCCTGTCTAATTATAACCTTAACTTTTTCCTAAAAATGCCATTATACAATTGATGAATTCTTTGAGGTTAACGTCAGGATTTGTTAATCCGAGAACAGTGATGTTCATCGAGGCGAAGCCAAGGTGAACCTCATTTTCGAGGGTTGACTAATTTTGATGTTATCCAAAAAAAATGCACCAATTGTTTTGTTATATGACACGGTCTCTCTTTTCCTAGTTTTTATTTAAAGTATTTTCATATTTATTAATTTACCCAAGTCAGATGTTCCCAGAGCACTGAAAACAAGATTATTTGAACCATTAACTTCTCAAATTTCTGAAACTCTTATGAGTTGTGCAAAAGAATTGCATTTTTATAATTACTGTTCTCATAAAATGAACAAATTCAGAATTCAAAACATTTTACCTGTGAAATATACATAAGAAATCCGACAGTGTTCCAATATCTGTTTTTAGCTGTCAGACAGAAGTGAAAAAGTCATGTCGACATGGCCTGGGCTTAATTTAGTTCAATCTTTTTTTAGCTGTCTGTCAGCACTGAAAAATATTCATGTTAACCTGTCCTGGGCTAAATTTAGCTAATCACTATTAGACATCAACATTTGTTATATGACTCCAATAAATGACCTCCTCTGACTGGCTGAAAGTAGTTTTCGCTGGTTGTGACAGATCTTGATGTCTATCAGTTTTGTTTGTTTGGTTTGATCCTTTATGTCCCATCAACAATCTTTCAGTTAAACAGGGACGGGTCTTCCTGGGTTGAACCAGTTCTAAGCTAGAATAAATGTGTCTTGCTCAAGGACCACAACACAGTGACGCCGGTGATGCTCGACCCCACGACCCCTCGGTCTCGAGTCAAGCACTCTACCACTGAGCCACTGCGCTCCCTGATGTCTACCAGTGATGAGCTAAATTTAGCCCAGTATAGATAGACATCAGGATTTGTCAGTGCTGACAGACAGCTTAAATAGATTAAACATAATTTTCTCCAGGACAGGTAGACATCAAGTATTTTTCACTTTGCAGCTAAAATAGATATTGGAAAATTTGATTCAAGAGATAAAAGAGAGTATGTATAACATGTCGAATGTTTTGAACTAAGAAATAATACATTTTATGAGAACAGTAATTAAAAAGCATTTTTTGCACTTTTCATAAGAGTTGCAGAAACTTGAAAAGCAAATGTTGAAATACCTTGTTATCAGTGAGTGCACTAGGAACATCTGAATTGAGTTAATTTATAAATATAAAGAGGCATTATATAACACTAGGAAAAAGGAGAAATACAGTGACATATAACAAAACAATTGGTCCATTCTTTTTTAGTAACATCAGGATTAGTCGACCCTTCAAAGTGATGTTCACCCCCGCTTTGCCTAGGTAAACATCACTATTCTCGGGTTGACTAATCCTGATGTTAGCTTCAAAAGAATGCATCAACTGTATACTGTCACAACCAGGGAAAGCTAGTTTTAGCCAACCAGATGAGGTCATATAACAATAACATTTTATAGGTAAACAAACGAAATAAACCAACATTTACAAGGAAACATCATTAACATTTACATGTATGTGATGATAAACGAAATTAATCAACAAATAAATTGAAATGGCATTAACATTTTGTACATAAATAAACGACATAAAGCAACGTTGCATGGAGCTGCATTCGGCAATATATACTATTGCCATTAAGTTAAGCATAATCTATTTGATAATGCCACTTAGGTTTTAGAAACGGTAGGAACGGAAACTTTTGAGAGATACCAAAAATTTATTGTGGTAGACAACAAAATCAGAATACCAGCGATTTGATAATGTCTCTGACTTGTTTATAGGCTGCAAACACCTTACAAAAATTACCCATAAATTTATAAAATTCAATGAAAACAGCATGGAGGCCAAGAGTCAGTTAAACTTTTATAATAAGGCTGTGCTAGTTGTAATTTCTTGAAAACTTTCTCTTTGGAGCATACACTTTCAGGATCTGGTGCAAAAAGTCACGAAATGGCTCATAATAATACACTACTTCCGGTTTATGTTGTGAATAGCATTCACACTGTCGAATAACAACTTGGCACATTTTCATAATTAAATTCACTGGGTACATGCGTTCAAGACATGAAATCCTGTCCCATTCATACAGTAGAGTCTAGCAAAATTCACTATGGTTTTGATACGGCTGGTTCCCAGTTTCAAATACGTCAGCCAAGCTTGTCTCACACATGTTCGATAGGGTTTAAGTCCGGCAACACGCTCAGCCCTGGAAGACCAGCGATGTTCTGTTGGTTTTTGTATTCATCGATGATGCGAGTACAGTGAGGTCTTGTAATGTCATCTCGGAGCACCATTTTCTGGCCATCTAGCGAGTCCAAGGGTGACCTAACAACAGATTCCAGGATTTCGTCCTGGTACTTTTGAGCGTTCAAAGTCCCATTTTTTTACAGATTTATCTGGAAGGACAGGTCTACATATTGGCACCAACTCTACAGAGCTTCGTGTATAAAGGGGCTAATTTGCCAACCTCTGGAGCCAAATTCAAAAAGCTGCTTTTCAACAGTTGCTTAGAAGACTAATCCAATGGTAGAAATCTGGCATTTATTCAACCTTTACTTATGCCACAGTAACAAAAATTGCCATCAAAATAGGCTTAAAAAGAAAAGTTTGTCGATTTTGGACCAAATTTAAGGCTTTGGGAGACCGATTTAAAAAAAAAATAGGTACATGTAACAGCTAAATACCAAAAAAAAACACCTTTTAATATGTTGTGTTCCGTGATCTGTTAAATTTACTTGTGCTCTATGTTAATTTCTTTGTCAAATGTCTTAAATGTGTTCCAAAATGGTCACTTTCCTATTTTCATCCTATTTCGGCGACCATGTTTTATTACCATAGCAACGGTAAAAGTCAAATAAACATCAGACTTTTACACTATGGCCGTTCTAATAAACCAATAAGAAGAAATAAGTGAAAAGCAATTTTCATTTTTTAATTAATCCCTTAATGCACGTAGCTCTTTGATTACTTCTTATATATTTTGATATAATTGTGTAAAATTAAAACTTTGTCGTCTGGCGCTCTATCTAGTCTGCTTATTTCTAAGGTAGCATATATTGCAAACAATATGGACCTAGAACAGACTTGACTGCTCCAAAGGAGCAGGCTGATCTGGATCCATATTATTTGCTTCCATGAAGATATCTCGTCTGAAGTGCACTTGAATATATGCAGCAGATGTAAAAAGCAGACGACATTTTAGGACAAAAACTTAATGGCGGGATAAGGGTTAAAATTTGCGGACAAAGTACATGAAGTTTATAAGAAGGTCAACAAATATATGCTAATGTATAGGTACTACAATATATGAACAAGGGTATACACGAGTTTTAAAGCGAAAAAACGTACCTTACAGCATGTGTGGACTGCTAAGACATAATCGTAAATGAGACATGCTTTATAGCTGCTATGACCATTGGATTGTACTCTATACATGGACGGTCAATACAAGACTAAGTACAAGTCAGCATGCTGACCTTATGTGTATATATGTATCCGTTACCATGGCATTTAAGTTGTGGCTAATTATATAGTGCGGATACTGCTAATGTGAAATGTGAACAGCAATTATAATATTGATGTTACAATATACATCTGTTTGGAAAGTATTTCCACTATTTTCTGCAAATATCTGTTTAAAAAATGGATAAGGTTAATACTATAATAGGACGGACGGTTGTCGGTGCGTTTCTCCCAGAAAAAAAAACGCAATTTCGTTAAAAATGCAATTTCTAACTCTAACAAATGTATTTTTCTATGAGAAACGGGCATTTAGTGCAAAATTTCAAAATAATTCTTATTTCTCAACCAAATCATGTGTTGTGGCTGCTCAAAAAACCGTCTCAAAGAGACGGTTCTTTTTAACACCCAAAACAAATGTTAAAATTATTGAATAAGAAACTATTAGCAATTTTACTCTGATTTTTTGTACTTCTAGACTTATGGAGGAGTAAAGAAAAACTGAACAATACATGGAGAATAGATTACGTTTGCAGTATTGTGTATTTTTGTGCAAATATCTGTTCGGTGGATTAGCTAAATTACAGTATACGTAAATAAGACGATTTTTTGTTCTGATGTTCGCTTGTTTTTTCAAGCTTTTTTGAAAATGATATATTTAGTTTTATTTTCCGTGTTTTTTGCTTTTTGAAAATTCTATGAACGTGTGTGTACCTCACGATATATTTGGAATATTCTCGCGAGACAAACTGTATAGCTGCAATCGAAGAACGGCACAAACCAGCATGCGCAGTCTGATAAATGGCTTTGTAATTCGCTTCCTTAAAGACCAGAAACCGAAGCAAAATATAGTTGCGTTAAATTGTCATGTGTTTTGAATACTCAAAAGGAATGTCTCATTGAGAAGGTTCTTTTATGCACCCACAGCATATGCTTGGGTTGAGAACGAAGCAAAATAATTTTTAATTATCTAGAGACCTGATATTAGTATGTAGGCGTCAGATGCTGTTTTCAACATTAAGACCCGATGTGCAAGCAAACATGAAACGATGTGGATTTTATTGTTGAACGCCGTTGACACTGAACTAGGTAACGCAATGGCTTTACGCAGTGACTTTGCTATACATGGACAATAAGTTATTAATGTACTCGTGAATAAGAATACAATTACAAAATATAAGTAACTGGGTGCAATTGTTAAGTGCTTGAGCACTTGCTTTAGAACGCCTTCATTCTTTGCCTGCTACATAATGTAGCCACGACTTTTTGTCGTTGCCAACAGTTATGTCGGGCCTGATCTGAACCCAAACTGTCTGACACAGAGAGTTTTTTTTTGAAGATAGTTTTCTACAAATGTGCAATTTTTTCTAAAAAGAAAATCAGCAGCGACAAAAAAAAAGCACGCATAACCGCTGATCGAGCATGCAAAGAGTTAAGCCGTGCGATGCCAATGACAGCTGGTCAACATGCTATTTGTAAATGCATTAATTCGCTAAATATCAGGATTTTTACAAAATGTATAAACCAACAAAGAGGGCATTATAAACTTAAATGTGCATACACAGACTGATCGATACCCATGTTGCCATCATATGCCATACAGACTGTTTTCGCTGGGCACAATCGTAATAATTATTTTTGTATTCATAAAAGTCTCACATTGCTATTTGACATACAAAATCATTTAAGCATTGACGCGTGAAACGAATAGCGGGTTACTTTAGAATGACATTGGGCACACTCGAATTCAAACTGCTGTGTCACGGGTTCGCTTGGTAAAGCCAGCTTGAACTCAAAATAAGCAATAACTTGTTCAGCGGACGCGGTAACACCGCCCTGAGGATACTGTCGGGTATACGCATGCTCAGCGTATAAAACAACTTGATGGCCCTAAATTTTAGAGCCATCTGGTGCAGTGCAACGAGTTCTAATTTTCCTTGCTTGTGGCGACTTTTGTCGTCTGCTGATAATCATTACAAACAGTTTGGACCCAGATCAGGACCGACAGAACGTCGGTTCTGATCTGATTCCAAACTATTTTTGACACTCTGATAGTGTTCCCGAAAGAATTTTTAGAAAAAAAAAAGTTTGAAAAAAGTCAGCAGACGACAAAAATATGAAAATTTACCCACAATGCAAGGAGCGTTTTTAATGGAACATGCGATATGAAATACAGCAGTCTGGTCATGTCTTTTAACACATCATGTTACGTGAGCAACGTATCGTGCCACATATATAAAAGCTCGAACAGGTATCTAGCGTTTTAGGTACAAGTTGGCATGTGCGCTCATCGAAGACTCAGATCAGCATGCACACCATCCGCGCAGTCTGATCAGAGTCTTTGATGGGAGCTCTTTGTGTAGCCGAGAGTCCAACGCTTATTCAGGTGGAAAAATTAGAATGTCTGATCAGACTGCGGGATGCGAAGACTAATTTGATTATTCGCTGTGCGCATATGCCAACACGCCCTTATGCAGGATACCCGCTTTAGGGATTCGAAGAAAGGCGCATACGCGGAGAGTAGGAGCTTTCCTGAGTAAGAAATACCACACCGGGTAGGCGGCAATCGAAAACGTTTAAGCTATCGACGAACATATATCAAAATCGTTAGAAACAGAGTTTTCGATTGCCATTTGTCGCCCGAGTGGCGACATATGGCAATCGAAAACACTGTTTCTATGGATTTGTTATCCGCTTTCGTTGATTGTTAAGAGTTTTCGATTGCCGCCTACCCGGTGTAAATACGAGTATATTGAATCGCAAGGTGATATAGCACAGTGAGTACAGTGCGTTAGGTTGAAGCTATTTGGTACATGTGAACATATTGCAAACTGATATATTAAACAGAAATGGAGCACTCAGACACCACGAAAACAAACTCACTGACATATAATGAACAGCAAGCGTCCTTAGCAGCATGTACCGGTTCGATGTCACGAGATCTGGGCATGCGCGTCGTATTGTACAAACACGTGTGGGTACGTATAAAAGCATTGGATTTCTCTTAGAGAAGTTATAATATTTTGAAGATTTGACAATATCAAAGTTGTGTGAAGTATTCATTGTATGATCATGGAATCAACGTTAACGAACATTGGATTGTGTTTGCTCGAGTATGTTAACATTACTGTAATATTTGTTTTTATATTAACTTTAGTTTCACTTGTATTACTAACCAGGAGAAATAGGCTGGTTCCTCCGGGCCCACCACTGTTCCCGTTTGTTGGAAACCTGTTGTCTTTGGCAAGTAGAGACACTCTCGGCAATCTGGCACGTCTAAGACGTAAATATGGAGACGTTTATGGCTTATATCTTGGAAAGGAACTGACGGTTTTCCTAAATGGGTATGAAACCATCAACGATGCTTTATTGAAGAAAGGGAGTTGGTTTGCTCGAAGGCCATGTACCGCATCAATAAATACCATAAACCAATGTCCTGGGATTGTATCCGCTAATGACAAACTATGGAAAGAACAAAGGGCATTCACCCAACAAGCCTTGCAGAAACTTTGCTTCAAAAATGCATCCAAGAATATTGAAGGAACCATTCTGTCTGAAGCCAATAAACTTGCAAAAACATTTGAAGATTTGAACAAACCAGTGGTTCCTGAACATTATCTTGCGATGGCTACTGTGAACATTATCTCGGATCTCATTTTGAGCCAGAATTTTGATTACGACGATACGGAGTTCCTGGGATTTTTGGCGAAGTTCAAGGCTAACTCAGATTATCTACCGCGACTACTTACTATTCTCAGTTGTTTCCCTTGGTTGGCGAAGCTTCCTAAAGACATATTGAACATTGAGTCGGTAACATCTATCATAACCTCATGGTCGAATATTCTAAAGAAGTATATTGGTAATCGCAAGTTTCAAATGCCCGGAAATGACATCATTGATTTATACATGAAAATAATAGAAGACAGCAAGGACAATGACGCCGGAAGTACTATGACAGAAAAACAAATGTACATCACTACCTACGATCTCATTGTAGCTGGGAGCGAGACAACAGCTTTAACCCTTAACTGGCTGCTTCTTTACATTTTACAAGATCCCGAACTGGAAGCCAGACTTCACTCAGAAATTGATGACGTTCTTGGCAAAGAGCAACCGTCTCTTGCGGACCGCCCCAAAATGCCATTTACAGAGGCAACAATAATGGAATGTCTGAGGATAGCGCATGTGGCTCCACTAGGCGTTCCTCACTCGGTACCACATGATTTCGTGTTTGAAGGTTACCTCATACCAAAGAACACATCCGTGATCGCTAATTTCCATTCAATCATGATGGACCCTGAGGTTTGGAAAGAACCCGAACGATTCCGCCCACAGAGATTCCTCACTCCAGATGAAAGTGGTTTGAGCATTCCAAAAGAATTTGTCCCGTTCTCGCTTGGTCCTAGATCTTGTTTAGGTGAGACATTGAGTAGGATGGAACTGTTTCTATTTCTGACGACACTGCTACAGAAATTCAGACTCGGAAGATCAGACTCGGCACCACTTGTTCTGAAAGGAAGTCTCGGTGTCACGTATCGCCCAGAGCCTTTTGCATTGCGATTTATTCCACGAGAGTGATAAAAGGGTGACATGGACAAGAGACACACTGGATAGGCGGCAATCGGAAACGTTAATCGATGAACGTAGATAGAAAATGGTTAGAAATAAAGTTTTCGATTGCCATTTGTCGCCTGACTGGCGCCAAATGACAATCGTAAACACTGTTTCTATCAATTCTTGGCAATCGAAAACGTTGATACTATCGACGATTGTAGATCACAAATTTCGAAACAGAGTTTTCTATTGCCATTTGTCGGTCGACTGGTGATAAATGGCAATCGAAAACACGGTTTTATCGATTTTTGATCCGCGTTCGTCGATTGTTGATAGCGTTTTCGATTTCCGCCTATCCGGTGTGAGAGAGTGCTATCTGACACAAACAGGGAGAGAGTGCTACGTGTAACTGACACGGACAGAGGTGCAATTGATTAACTCTTAAAGCGCCAATCACAACAGAAGTTGGCTGAAATGTTTTATAAGCTCTACGACAAACATTGTATGCTCAGACGAGGTTGCTCTAGTTGGAGCAGGCTGATCTGGATCCATACTGTTTGCCACTATACTTAAGTAAGTCAGAAATATATATTTAATTGGTTTGTTGCTATACGTCCAAGGCAACAGTTATGGTCATGTGGGGACAGCCAGTTCACCTACAGTAACCGCACTTTTTTCCTGGGCAAGCTTGAACAAGCGGTTAACCAGTACTTCGTGCACAACTGACAACGTTTCAAATACATGTACATTTTGCAGGAACTTTAAGGTAAAGCAGAATACATACTTGTATTTTGACATAAATAGACTCAGACGAGCCTGTGCAGCCTCCTTTTAAGCGCAGAGACTCCAAATAACGTTCGTTAGCGCAGAAACTCCAAATAACGTTCGGTCAGTAGCTTTATATTCATAGAATATTCAAAAGACAAGCAAGGGCTCTGATCAGACTGCGCGTATGCGCAGGCTGGTCTGAACCTTTTCTGGTCGCACATACAACATTGTTGGAAATCTCATATAGTTTTGACCAAGCAAACTGAATGAAACCTGTTCCACTTCAATGACGTGTGGGATATTGAAATTCTGCTTTAAAGCATAAGTAAAATGATAAAGGCGCTGATCAGGCTGCGCTGATGCGCAGGCTAATCAGCGGCTTTGTGCACGTGTTTTGCATGCAGTATAATTAGTTTTTTTTTCGCGAAGAAGCCAATAGTCCGCGGTTTCACGGATGATTGTATACATTTATGTTGTGTTAGCGCCTCCGTTGTCGAATCAAGTGACCATATCATTTTTATTACAAATTATCCAATTTCTGAAATATAATCACCATTACTTTTTGTACATAAATGTAGCTTATGGATGTTATATACTCAACAGCAAAAGCAACGCACATTTAAACATGTCTTTTTCATCTTACAGAACAGAAATGTCACCAACACTGCAAAGCTCACAAAAATTTTCATTACATCGATGGTTTCAATATGGCAGACTATTCTGTTAGCAAGCAGAGGCGACCCTGGTCAGACGCAGCTTTCTGTTACGTATGATCTAGGTCTGCTTTGTATGCGTATGGCCCATAAAATGAACGCAATTCTTCTATGGGTTAACCCTTAAAGCGCCAATCACAATCTAAGTCGTCTAATTGAGTCGTCTGCTGAAAATGGTCAAAAGCCAATTTGACAAACAGTGTGGACCAAGATCATATTGCTCCTATAGGAGCAATCTGATCTGGGTCCACACTCTTTGTTTCTCTACTTGCAAAGACGATTTAGCAGACGACATTTTCAGATGCATTTGTGTTGGTGCTTTAAGGGTTAATATCGCACCTTCCGTGTTTGGTACTTTCGCATTGGCCACCACGAGCATACAATCATCGGTGCAGACTCTCTAGAGCTTTTGCTGCACACACACACATGATATGGCAGAAGACAATGTTTCACATTTTGTTTCAGTCGATACTTTGCCCCAGTCAACATTTTTTCAGTCATGTCGGGACGCTTCATGCAACCAATATTAAGCAGAGGATACACGTAAAGTGTCATGCTCAAGTACGTAACACAGTGCCTCCTTTGAGTCTCGAACCAGCGACCCCTCGATCTCAAGTCTAGCATTCTACCACTGAGCTCCTCATCAACATTTTGCCTAACATGAAATCTGCGTGCAATCGTTCTTTAAGCTACGTGCATGAAGGTTTTTTTTTGCCCCCCACCCCCCTATGAGGCCAAAAAATAAAAGTTGCTTATTACCAACTTCTTCTTATTGGTTTATTACAACAATGGCCAAAATGTTAAAGTATGGTATTAGTTTGACTTTTACTGTTGCTGTGGTAACCAACATGGCGACCAAAATAGGCTGGAAATGGGAAAGTGACCATTTTGGAACAAATTTGAGACAGTTGACAGACAAAAAATTATTATAGAGCACAAGCAAATACCAAAAATATATTTTAACAGACGATACGAATTATCAGGGCACACAACACAGTAAAAGTTCTGTTTGGTATTTGGCTGTGCGGGTATCTAATTCTTAAAGAATCGTTCTATGAAATTTGGTCCAAAATGACTTCTCTGTTTTAAGCCTACTTTGGCGGCAATTTTTGTTACTATGGCAACGTTACAAGTTAAATAAATACCAGACTTTCACATTTGGGACTTTCTTCTAACAAACCAATTGGACGAAATTGGTGAAAAGCAGCTTTCAGATTTTTGCTTTAGAGGGGATCAAATTAGCCCTTTAATGCACGTAGCTCAAAGCTTATTGGCTGAACCAACTAATAGTGTATTTCGATGTATTAGACATGTTTTAGTAAAACTATTACGTGTATATGGTTGCTATGTTTACTATATACACGTATAATATGCATAATATTGAGATTTTGCGGGAATTATAAAATATTACGTGTATACGGTTGCTTTGTTTTATATATGTTTATGCATAATATTGAGATTTTGTGGGAATTATAAAATATTACGTGTATATGGTTGCTTTATATAATATATGTATGTATAATATTGAGATTTTGCGGGAATTATATTATTGATACAGGTAAATGAATTATGCTGATGTTTTGACTGATGCCTAAAGCTGTAGACAGGAAGTTGAATCCCAACTAAACTATTTCCCTTAGTCAACAAAGGACGTTCAGCCTATTACGAGGGTCATTTTTTATGTTCGTAGAATCGGGCTGTATCTCTACAGATATTGAATTTACGGTACCATAAATATATTTATTTTGAGAGGTCTAGCTCCTGTCTATCACCTGGTATAAATTTTGCATCATTAGCGCTTAGTTCGGTCAAGATACATAGCTTTGAATAGGGCGTAAAAAGGACACTGGCCGAAATCCGTGTCATTTCGGGCGAATTACGTTTGAGCGGAAAACATACCGTGACAGAGTATGAAATGAGCGGCAAACCATACAGTCAAAAGAGCGGATTGAAAAATCATACAAATGAGCGAATTTTCCAGGTAATGACCAGGTTTGACCAGGTAATGGCCCCTTCCGTTAATTGACAACAAAAAATATTATATGTTGCCCCCCCCCCCCCCCCCCCCCCAGCTAAAACTGTCAAGAAATACGCAAATGTTGGAAGGGCGGTGTAGAATTGTGCATGAAAATGCGCATGAAATTATTCTGACGCAGTATTTGTTCTTTGTTGTTTGATTGGATTTAAGCCCACATTTCTGGGGGGAATTTCGAGTGAGTTGTTACATAGTTTAAATTCAAATAAATAGTCTGCATATTTTGAACAGCGGTGATCTTCCGGCAGGGCAGACATTATGTACATCTTCACAGGAACCGTTTTCTACATCAGAAGGACACAAGAAATGGAGCCCAAAAGAGTGTTTCAGCCATTTGCCTATTTCATTATTACCTGACTGGTCATTACCTGGGAAAAGCGCTCTTTTGAATGATAAAATCGTCCGCTCTTTTGACTAATGTTTCTCCGCTCTTTCGTAAAAAATAATCTGCTCTTTCGTATTATGGATCCGCTCAAACGTAAATCTCCCGTCATTTCAACC
Organism: Loripinus fragilis; assembly: GCA_964019695.1. NCBI lineage: Eukaryota > Metazoa > Mollusca > Bivalvia > Lucinida > Lucinidae > Loripinus > Loripinus fragilis. The sequence goes on from OZ026517.1 coordinate 87,345,676, forward strand.
ACGCAGTCATTAGGAAATTAGACGCTGTTAAGTTCCATTCGCTATGGTGATGTAAGCATTTTTCAAGCCGATTTTTTCTTTGCGCCATCAAAATTAATTATTCTAACGCTAATCGTAGACAAGTGCAGCAAAACTGTAAGCATGTTATTTGCTCTTCTATAACAATTTTAAAACACCCATCAATATACCAATATAATCACAGTCAAGTGCTAGTTATTCTATCTGTTAAAATTACGATTGTGAACAAATTTTTAAAATTTCTTCTGGTTTTACATAGCACATGATATACTTATCATTCCTCAGCAGTTATATTGATGTATCGATTTAAGCGTATAACTGGCAACTGCCGGTACTGGCATACCCCCATGTTATAAAAAGTGGGTGGGGTAAATCAACCCCGCGTAGAAAACACAATAACAATCGGATCCGCATTGTTTTCTTATTGCAGTTATTTCAAAACCTGTTAAGAGGCACAAAAATAGTTTTAATGTATTTTCTAAATAGAGTAACGCTCCATGACGTCATTTATATACAAAATAAGGGATTTTAGCACCCCCTAGGCTATTTATTTTGCAGTTCATTTCTATTAAAACAAAAGTATTAACCTTGTTTTGGGATGAAAGTTACCATAACACTTTCATCTGCCATATAAACAAGAAAACATATAATACTACTTTACAGCTTACATATTAAGCCACATTCAAAGGCCCGTATCCAACTTCCACTTGTGTCAACTTTTTACAATAAAAGTTTATATGCCTACTGTTCATTGTTGAGGTTCCAAAAAAAAATCTTCCATATCCAATAATTGCTGCGCATTTGCTATAATGTTTATACTATATTGTAGCACATGGTGTCCGTGATCTGCAGCCATATTTTCAGAAGCTGTGTATGGTTATGGACCCATTTTAATGCAATGGTTTCTAATGTTCTGTCAGAGACTAAGTCCATTAATGTCTTATTTCTATCATATTTCCAGTGTGCGATATATATGTATTTCTCTGCCTCTTGGAAGCCATTTAAGTAATGCATTTTGAAATAATTTTAGGTTGCATGTATAGATAAAAGCTCAATCTTTCTAAATATATGCATGATGTATGCATTCACTTTCGTAGTTTTCATTAAATCTACCTTTCTACGAACATAAAAATCGTCCCCCGTATGAGTACTGATTGATATGTTGTGAGCCTTACGTTGAAGTAGTTCAGCAGAGATGTCATTTCAGCCCTACTGTTCCCTGACTATTTCAGGCTGTGTACCCGCCTATAATGCAACCCTTACACGCGAGGCTCACAACTTATCCACCACCCCTCGTACATATACCGACTACATATTAGCCAATTAACTTTTCGCATGAACAAGTAGCGAAGTCTACGACGAGACTGTGATTGCGCACAGTCTCTCCAGAGCTTCCTCTACTCACATAGCACAAGTATGAAAGTAGAGTCTCAGAATAAGAGCTAGATCTCTACTCCCACTAGATAGATGTAGCTTCGCATGTACGTTAAACGAGTGTATTTACGAATATGCTACAACCTAGTCAGCATACATGTACAGCCTAGGCCTCTTTCGGTCAGCCATCGAAACGTCATTTGAATGGCGTTTCACTGGCTGGCCGATAGTGGCACACTTTAATATGCTTACAGTGAAGTACAAAATTCTCATGAACTGATCCCCGAGTTTATTAAACTTTTTTTCAAGATCAATTAAGCTGAGTACGATATTTCAACTGCTCATAGAAAGTAAAATAATGAAAAATTACGATTTGCTCCTGCTTAAGCCACACATGTTTTGTATATATATATATATATATGTCGTGGGTTCGAATCTCGCTAGAGGCAAAATATTTACAGCATCTATCGGCTCAGTTGATTCACTATATCCCTCTGTATATATATATATATATATATATATATATATATATATATATATATATATATATATATATATATATATATATATATATATATATATATATATACTGCTAATAAATGTTAAAATATCAACAATTGTGACATTTTAACATTTATGAGCAGGATAAATTTCATGCTCATATGAGTTGAGCATAAAAAGGTCTAATACATGTAACCCCGGGACCTGGCTTCGAGGTTATAATTTTTTTCCGTGCTCAACTCAGCTGAGCACGAAATTTATCCTGCTCATAAATGTTAAAATAACATTTATAAGCATGATAAATACAACATCTGAGGATTTAAAGCAAGTCACTTCTTCATTTGTCAGTACTTTAGTTTTTATGAGTAGTTGAAATTTCTTACTCAGTTGAGTTGAGCATTAAAAGGTCTTATTACCCCGGTACCTGGCTTATATGCTTCTGTTGCGAATTTGAGTTGAAAGTTCTCTTAACTCGAGCCATTTGTATAAACACACGCCATTGACTATGTTATGTTATTGTAAAGTATTGTGTACATATTGGGTCTTCTCAACATTGTTTTACTTAATAGAGCTTATGATATTAAATAAAGCTTATCGTACTATCTTATGCCTTGATTTCAATCGCCGAATTAGTTGCAGAAACGCGACTTTATATGGTTTTCAAAATTACTTTAAATATAATATACTCAGAAAAACAATTGAAGGATATTTAGATTCAGTCCCATCTCTAACATTCAAAACAATAAAAACTTTACTAATTATGCATGCATTTCATAGTACCAGACTTCTGCAATCAAAATTGATGTTTTATTTTAGTCACGGTCTAATGGTTTAAGTACAGTACACATCCAAATGGTTCAACCCTCTATACTGAAAAGTCACATACCTTCAAAAATGATTGTAACCCATTTTTATCGTTTGTATTCCATATTGACTGGCTCCAAAATCATCGCCAATTCTCCCTCCGAAAAATGGCACGTAATTTTGAGGCTGTTGTCAGTGTTTTACTGCAAATTTGTGGTCAACTTTGCCGGGGTATGCCATATCAGTATATTTTTGTTGAAGAAGTTGTCCCATTATTAGGGGCAATGACTGATAAATTGGTGTTAACTTCTGTCTGTGGCCGGAATTAGAACATAAACAATGACCTGGTAAAGGTTGCAACTAAAATTGAGAGCGCTAAATTTTTTGCTTGTGAACTTTGGGTAGAGAGGGTCGGTACATTTGGTGTAGTACTGTATCGTAACCATTGACCCGTGAATTTCAATTTGCATTTTGGTGAATTGCCTAGTGATAATTCTATAAATGACAAAAAATAATTTGTTTGAAAATTATATTCACAAATGTAATAAAGTCAAAAGAATTTTAATATCCTTCAATTGTTTATCTGAGTATAGTATGCTATTAATCAAATGCTTTCGTATTGACCCAGTTTCAGGTCCTAGTCCAGCTGTATTGGCCCAAGGCACATACAGCTAACCGTGTACCCGTGACTGGGCCAATAGGAAATCACATGGTTAATGACGATTTTATTTATTAACTACATGACTGTACATATTATAAAGCACTTTTACAGACTAGTGTGCCCATGACATACTGGCTGACTTCAGCTTAATACAGCTGACCTGAAACCAGTACAGTTGACCTCAAGCTAATATTGATTGAGCTACGACCAATACAGAACTCCATGCACTTAGTTAATAGAAATATTATAAAGTCGCAGTGGTTTGGCTTTCCAGCTCACCGCTAAACAGCCAGAAGCAAAACACACACAAAACATATGCTAGCACAGGCGATGATCGGCGGATTGTCTGACGTGCTGCACCTGCACGCTAAAGAGGTCAAGGTTACGCATACGCGATGAGTAAACCTGATGGGCCGGTCCTACTATCAATGTTACTGACGGTGACTTTAAACAGACGTATGTCCAACCAGAGTTTGTCCTAAACAATGCATTTTAACCCGTTTATGCCTAATGGAATTTCCCACCTTTTTCAATCGGATAAATCCTTTTCCAATTTTAGGGGTGATGAGTGGTATTTTTTTACTTTTTTTCCAGATTTCAATAGAGTATTTTGCAAGAAAACAGTGGTGACCCTGATCAGACGCCAAAATCTGTGGCGTCTTAGTCTACCGAACACAGGCAACGATTAATTGAGTCAAAGCTTAAAGTCCCAGTCAACAATATTCAGTCAGTCATGTCAGGACTCTTCACAGAGAGAGAGGGAGAGAGGAAATAAGAATGGGATAGGACAAAAGGCCCCTGGCCCCACCCAAAACATCAAGTGAAGCAAATTTCACCCTGACAACAGCCATCTCTCTGAAAGCTGTAGCAGAAATCGCACCACCCTAGGTTATAAAACTTTTAACATGTTCAACTCAACTGAGCATGAAATTTAATCTGCTCATCAAAACTAAAATGATGTAAAATAAATAGTGTTCTTGCTTTTAAACTCAGTTGTTTTCCCCACGCTTTTATAAAAAAAACGATGAGGATATTACAATCGCCTCCGTCCGTCTGTCTGTCCGTCACGCTATCTCCTCTTAAACGGCTGGTAAGCTTTTAACCACTCCCCTAGGGAGGGGTCAAAAGGTCAAATATATGAAAAAATGTCCGTCTGTCCATCAAAGTAGGTTCATTAAAATGCACATGCATTTCTGTAGCGTAGGGATTTGCGATGGTGCTCGATCAAATTTGCTCTAGTTGTATTTATCATGCTTATACGACTAAATGTTAAAATGCCAGTAATTGTTCGCATTTTGATATTAGAGGGTATGGTAAATTTCATGCTAACCTGAGTTGTGCATGACAAGGTTTATAACCTCAGGGCAGGCCCCAAGTTATAAAAAAAATTCCACGCTCAGTTCAGCTGAGCTCCAAATTTGTCCTGCTAATTACTGTGAAAAGGTCAAAAATTGCTGGCATTTTAACATTTATTAGCATGATAAATACAACATCTGAGAGACTTAAAGCAGTAAACTTCTTCGTTTGTCGGTATTTTAGTTTTTGTGAGCAGTTGAAATTTCGTGCTCAGTTGAGTTTAGTATGAAAAAAGTTTTATAACCTCAGGGTCAGGTCTCTGTATTGACACTTACCCTTCAGGAGTTCTAGCGATAATACGTATTTTTCCCTTGTTGACATGATTACAAACGCCAAAGGAGTTCTAGCGATAAGGCGTATATTTTCCCTAGTTGACATGATTGCAAAACCTAAATTTTGAAATTGCCCTAAGGTTTTTAAAATTGGTCTGTTCCGGTAGTAAAATTTACATAGAAAGCATCAAAATAGGTTTCAAAGCCATTCATCATTTACAAAACCGTTAAAACTTGCGCCTTCTACTCCCACCCCTCATTTTACGTCTTTAGACTGGGTGCCGTTTAGACGAGAGTTTTAGTAAATCCTTTGCAGGTTTTCAAAAAGTAAAAGTGCTAAAATATTAAGGATATAAGTACCCTTAATTTTCGAAACTTTGCGGTTTTTCCTCTGCGCATGCGTACGAAATATACTTAAAATTGTGACGTTTGTCGTTGAAAAGATGAAACTGGCGTCTTTCAGTTTGTTTTTAGATGCTTTGCCCCCCTAGACCCAAGATGCCCTTTGGACAATTAAATGTCGCTATACAAATACATAACATATGTAAAGGGCGTCTTGGGTCTAAGGGGGCAAAGGGGTTGTATAAGCGAAAGAAGACATCAAATATCTGACAAAAAATAGACCACTTTGCAAGATGGTCGTTTTTATTGTACATCAACTGTATAAATAGTTTTACTGTACATAGCGTGATAGGACGATTGGTTCCCTTGTTTAACGGTCTAGTTCCCATATATGTTACTGAATAACAAGTACAGTTGATGATCGAAATAAATTCCCATTCAATAAGAAGTAGAGTTATTACATGCACTAAGGAAATCCCGTTTTAAATATACAAATTCGGGGGCAATGGTGCATCGACGGCCCGTCTATATATATTTGTTTAATGTGCCTAGTTTCTCCAGTCGTCATTTCAACAAAATAAAACGAACGTCTCGTTTAGGGAGATTGTTCGCTCTTCGCTAGAAATTCTTTTCAAATTGCCCCAGGCTAATCTTTTTAAAATGGTGTAGTTTGGCAACAAAATACGTTTCAAAGCGATTCACCTTTTACAATACCGTGAAAACGTGCACTTTCTACTCCCACCCCTCATTTTTCGTCTTTATACTGGGTGTCGTTTAGGCCAAACTTTAAGTAAATGCAGTGCTAGTTTTAAAAAAAATAAAATAAAAGTGCTATAATGTTAAGGATAGAAGTGCTCTTCATTTCCAAAACCTTACCGTATTCCTTCTGCGCATGCATATAGAGGATCTTACATGAGTGCTCCCCTTGTTGCAGATATAGAGGATCTTACATGAGTGCTCCCCTTGTTGCAGATATAGAGGATCTATATGAGTGCTTCCCTTGTTGCAGATATATAGGATCTTATATGAGTGCGCCCCTTGTTGCAGATATAGAGGATCTTACACGAGTGCTCCTCCTGTTGCAGATATAGAGGATCTTATATGAGTGCTTTCCTTGTTGAAGATATAGAGGATCTTACATGAGTGCTCCCCTTGTTGCAGATATAGAGGATCATACATGAGTGCATGTGTTTTATTGAATTTATTAAACGAGTTTAGGAAGAGATAAAATGCGATGCTTGCCGAGTATTTTATCTCTTTTTCGCAACGAGTTTAATAAATTCAATAATACAGGAGCACGAATGTTAGATTCGTTTTATCATATGACATTAACCTTATTTTGGAAATCATATTTTGGCGTTAGGATTCTGCCATATGCCTGACGTTAAAAGAGTTACTTCATAACGTTTCCCGAAAATCTGTAAACAACTAATGGTTTTATGGATAATAATGCATGGTGTTATTTCACTCCCAGACGCGACGTCATGTGATAAATAAATGTGTATCGTCAAATATCTCGCAATGCACAAATGCATGCTGATACAACAAAGAAATCATTGTTACAGTCTGTATGGTTTTGCGTCCATACGGGCGATAATCCAACCGCTAAAGCTCGTGGATTATCTTCCTGTACAGACTCACAAATCATACAATAACTTCTGCTCAAACAACTTTTATTGATATTTCAATGTTTATCGTCAAATAGCAAATGCATGCTGATGCAATAAACAAGTTATTGTATGGTTTTGCATCTATACGGGCGATAATCCAATCTCTAAAGCTCGTGGATTATCTTCCCGTACATACAAACAAACCGTACAATAACTTCTGCTCAAACAAATTTTATTGATATTGTATTCCAATGTTCAACGTCAAATATCTCTCAAGTCACTATTTTCAATCAAAATGACACTTTTTACCCAACCCAAACCATCAGAGGTGAGCATACGGTCAAACATTTTACTTGCGCAATGTTCGAAACTTCTTTCCTTGTAATTTGATATATATGCAACAGAACCTTCAGAAAAAAATGTTTTGACTTTTTGACCCCATCCAGGGATCGAGGGTGAGTAAAAGGGCAGAATATTTGCTTGCATTGTGTTCTATGCTTCATTCCCATTGATTTGATATGCAATGATTACTTTCAGAAATGAAAATTGATCCCACCCCATGGATTAAGGGAGTCTGTAAGGGCAAAATATTTGCTAGCAATTTGTTGTATGTTTCATTTCCTTTAATTTGATATGCATCATGACCCCCATTGACCTATGACGAGGTAAATAAACTTCTTCATGACCATATTCTGAAAAAGTTGATTTTATATAAGCCTATGTGACCGCTGCAGCGGGGCCAATTATGGCCCCAGGGGCATCATTTGAACAAACTTGGTATGTCACATACCAAATATCAAGGCTCTAGGTCTTTTGGTTAAAAGGTTTTTTTTACGTTTTCCCTATATAAGTCTATGGAAACATTTGACCCCCCGGGCGGGGCATCATTTGAACAAACTTGGTAGAAGTCCACTGGATGATGCTACATGCCAAATCTCTAGGCCTTGTGGTTTCATACAAGAAGAGTTTTAGTTTTCATCTAGAAAATCTATTTTTAGTCTGTGTGACCTTGATATGAATAGGACAGGAACCACTAGAACAATTATTGGAGAGGGCGGCCATATAAGGATAATTCCTGCAAAGTTTGGTCAAAATATAGCCAGTAGTTTAGGAGATGTCCCTTGAAGCAATTTTGACGACGCACGACGGACATCCAATGATCACAATAGCTCACCATATTAAAAGCGCTGCAGGCATGCATCATACCCCGCCATGAAATATTGTTATTGCAAAGACAATCCATAAATCAAAGGAAATTTTTATGAAAAATTAAATGCAGTTTGTCAACCAGGATCTTACATACAAAATTTCATAGCATTTAAAAAAATCAAAAGGCGTAACTCTGTAGTTGTTTTTAATAAAATTAAACGATTTGCAATCCGATAACACTCCTTCCTAATATCAACTCTCATGCAACGTTTGAAGAAAAATGATTAAATAATGCTGAAGATAAGGCACCGAAACCAATATTCAACTTAAATAAAGGGCAATAATTATGTGCTTATTTGACGTGATTTACCCCTCATGATCCCAAACCACTCCTCCTCAATATCAACTCGTATACAAAGTTTGAAAAGAATCGGCCAAAAATGCCAAGTAGCACAGAAACCAATTTTGAACATAAAGCAAGGGCAATAACTCTGTGCTTAATTGACGAAATTTACCCATCCACAATCCCAACCCACTCCTGCCTAATATCAACTCAAACACAAAGTTTGAAGAGAATCGACCAAAACATGGACAAGATAGAGCACGGCAACCAATTTTCAAAATATACCAAGGGCAATAACTCATAGCTTTTTTGGCAAAATTTACCCATGTACAATCCCACTCCTCCTAAATATCAACCCTTATATAAAATTTGAAGAAAATCGGTCGACAAACACTCGAGAAAGAGAGCGGAAACGAAATGTGACGGACGGACGGACACTCGAAGCTAATTTCTGAGCGGAAGGTATACCATAATACCCCGCACATTTTAAAGAGGTGACGTATAAAAACATACGTTCACTGGCACTTTTTCAACTATTGCTTGTTGTTTAATGGCTGCCATGAACCTGTCCCAGTTCCTATAAGAAATCACTATTTTTACTTTTTGTTCCTATTAGTGCATCTGGTAGTTAACTATATACCAATTTGGAGAAAATTAATTTTTGCATCTGCTAGAGAAAAAAAGTTTTACATCAGCATTATCATCCAATCAAGTACATCTATTGCCAGATAACAGCCTCGGAGTTTGACTCATGGGATATGTTGATACAAGTGGTTCCCGGTCCCCTTTACTTCACCTTTTTTGAAGGAATCATTCTTGTTTTGTGTTGCATATGAAAAATTGGTGTTTTGGGGATTAAACTATATAGTTTTAAATTTGCTTTTTGTTTCCCTTTGTCCCAAATGTGTCCATTTCAGGACCTACCCCTTATGGAGCAATATAACGAACCACAAAAAGCATTAACAAAGTAGAATAGTATTACTGCCTACTGGCAAAATAAAATTCACATAGCTACATAAAGAAATATTATTTTTATCTGAAGCCCTCAGAAACTACTAAAAGGACATTAAATAACTAGCCGAAAGAACTATTTAATCTGAAGCTGAAATGTTTGTCTAAAGATGCAGTTTTTGATTTAAATGGATAATTAGGTTAGTAAAGGTTCATATAAGATCATCCAGAAATTTTATTGTGTAAGACTATATTTGTCATGATAAGGATCACTGATAAGTAGAGCCAAACCCGTTGTTTTCAGGATCTTGTATAAAATTCTAAGCCCCCTAAGAGTGGTTCAGGAATTAACCATAGGGAAATTTTTTTTTTATGGATGAGGACGAGGGTGTCTGGCAGTGTTTCTAGCCATGTAACACTGCTATTATTGCAAGTTTAGAGGGTGGTTGGGTCCGTAAAAAAGTGCCGTTCACCCTCCTCCTCTGTTTAATTCTGGAACCACCATTACAAAACAAAAGTACCTTTCACATGATACATATCTGTATCTTAATTTGTTTGTTTGTTTGTTTGGTGCTTAACGACGCATCAACCCTTGTGGGTCATTAGCGTCAGACGGTATTAAACTAAACATGATGTGGATGGAAAGATTAAAAATTTGTAAGATAAAATAAAAGGAATGATGATGATGAATTTGTATAATGATAATAAGTTGCAATACGATTGTTGACAGGAGAGACCACGTACAATATCTGACAGTTTCAAAGAGCTATTCAGATAACTGTACATGTTCTTTAACTGAACAGAATACAACATAACACGATTTTAAAAATAGCAATTAGATTTTGTTAAAAAGATTTATTTGTCTTTAAAATGTCATAATACTATCAATATGTATATCTTGAAATAATTATTTCATGTTATCAACATGGAAGCAATTATTTCTTACTGGTGCAAAGTCGCCACATTCCAAAAGGAAGTGACGTACAGTGAATGGTGCGACGCAACCAACACATTGTGGCAGCTCTTCACCTTGTAGTAAGTATGAATGAGTGACTCTTGTATGACCTAAGCGGAGTCGAGCTAAAACTACTTCTTCTCTTCTAATGTTTCGAACAACTGATTGATATTCACCAATAGTTGGTTTGATGTCAAGAAGTTTATTACCAATGCTGTTATTCCATGAAGTTTGCCATTCTTCCAAGATATATTTCTTGATAGATGGCTTAAAATTGGAAAATGGAATTTTAAAAGAAGTTGGTTCTAATGAAAGCGATGTTTTTGCTTGCTTATCTACTATCTCATTCCCTTGGATACCTATATGACTAGGAATCCAACAGAGAGCAATTTCTTTATAAGCTAAAAGCTCATGACATTTTTCTAAAAGTATCTTAATTTGTATAAGGGACATAACAGTACTATGCGTCATCAACCTCATGTAGCTCTACATGTAGCAATGACATTAAATCTTTCAGTGTGCATGAAGTACTTTAATGTTGTGAATAGAACTTATTTAATGTGATAACTGTATACATACTATTTCTATCTTAAATGTTTTTATCCATTTTATTTCTAACTTTAATACCCAAACGTACAAAAGACATCATGAAACAAACAAAAACGGAATAAGAAAAAGGCTGAAAAACTTGCTACCCCATAATAAGGGTATTAAAGAGGAGTCAACAGACTTTGGACTCTAGTAATGAGTTTCATTACATCAGACTAACAGCTACTGAAGTTGCGATGGCAAAAGAGAACCAACTGAGACCATACTGTGCTTCAAACCGAGAATATTTGGACGCTGAGGCTTATTCTACTAAGCTATGTAGTTGATATTGAAGTGCATGTTTTTTCTTGATAAAGGCCTTTGACCAAAATTTTGAATTAAGAGTAAAATATCATGTTTTCTACAATGGTTCTGACGCACTGCTTGATGTTGAAAAAAAAATCTGGATTTGGCAATAATAATGTTGATTTGCATTTTCACTTTCCATTCATAGTATACAGAGAAAATAATGCTGTATGTAGTGTCTGAAAGCTTTTTTTTTAAAAAAAAACAAATAGGGAGAAAAAAAATCTTTAAATTTTTAATAAAAAGAACTGTAAATTACAATAAAAGCACTAAAATCAAGCTTACATTAAAACAAGTTTACATATTCTTTTTACAGAACAATCATACACAAAAAAAAGAAAATAAGCAAGAAATCAGAAAATAGTCAGTCAGCCACAACTGCTGTAATGCAAGGGAAACAATTTATCTCTAATATGCATCACACTATCAGTACTAGAAAAGTCATATAATATGAGCTGCGTTATGAGAAACCCTGCTTTTGGTATATGCTAAAAGAAACATGCTGACCTGCTGAGCTGTAATGGAACATGCCATATCGTATTTTTGTGGCTCAAAATGAGCATGTTGCGGCTCGCAATGAACTTGTCTTTTCTATGGTTTCAGTGGAGACTGATTGTTACAGACCCCTACATACCAGAAGGCTAAGGGACATGTTGAATAAGGTTTTTCACAAACACCAGCAAACAAGCCCTTCCTGGAGCGGACGTTTAGATTTTGATTATGCAAGGGAACAAGAATGCTATGTTGAAGAGAAAAAAGTAATCTGTGATCGCTGCCAGTACGTATCGCACATGTATAACCTGTATGAAGAGCTAAAAACAGGAAAATGCTTAGTAATACATTCATTGGTCCGAGCAATGTCAGTAAGATACTTCTAAGCACGAATATTCCTCCACCTTTAGAAGAGGTCTGCAAAAATGTGCAAATGCAGTTTTAAAATAATTTTAACAAGAGTGACATTGACGTTTGTTTGTTTGGTGCTTAATGACGCATCAACTCTTGTGGGTCATTAGCGTCTGACGGTATTAAACTAAACATGATTTGGATGGAAAAAGTAAAAAATTGTAATAAATAAAATGAAAGGAATAATGATGATGAGTTTGTATAATGATATTAAGTTGCGATACGATTGTTGACAGGAGAGACATGGAAGCAAGGAGAAAGGCTCTGCAGACCATAAATTTACTAAAAGCACAACCAGGAAAAGGTATAGCCATTCAGTCTAAAGGAATGTTTAACAACCCTCTATAATCAGGGATAAGGAAGACTCCATTCCAGCCTGTAACACAGTGCAGCTACTCAGTTGTTGAAAATGTGACGAAAAAGAAGCAAGTTATTGCCATGGAGAATGTTAGCAAATTGTGCAGTAAGCATGGTTACCATTCTTCAACAGATGAGAGACAGTGTGACATCAAGTCAGAAAAATGCAGTGCAAACCTCCCAATGGAGCAGAGTATTTGGGCAGAGAAACAATGGGCAACATCCTGTTTACTGCATCTAAAAGTGGATCAGCTACAAGTGCAATATATCCATAAGGATCCAGACACCAATGTGGCTTAAAGCGGCAGAAGATCACCCGGCAAATATGACGTCTGTCGCCCCAGTGCATTAAACTGCTACACAACACCTGTCACAGAATCTCTTCTAAACTTGATGCCTGGGATGACAAAAAGATGCAGAGAGAAAAAAATAGCTTTGCTATAGATCTCAGCGTGCTCTGCCAATCAGAGTTATAAAAGATTCATAGACAGGCAATCGGTGACGAACTTAAACTTCAAAAACACATTGCTATGACTTATGATGCCATCATATTGTGCTATCAGGGTCACCACAGGCTATGTCTATCAAAGTCTACTGTCTGTATGGGATACAGTGACAATAATGGCTTGTTAAAAGTGAAAATATACCTTATAGGCCTTGAGCTGGCTATAGAACCCCCTCCCCCCAGGGGGAATTTGTACACTATGATTTTCTAAAACTACATTATATAAGACACAAAATAAAAGATGTTAGCTCTCTGAGAGTGACAGCGTAAAGCTGTAACAACACGTTATATACGTTACCCCCCTCCCCCCACCCCCCCAAAAAAAAATAGCATTAAACGTCCCTGATAATGTCTCAACCATGACATGTTCGTACATATTTGCATGCTGACACAGGTTTATGAAATTCTTATAACACAGTTACATATTTTTAGTATTCATTTTATAAATGTCTTGAGCAATTACCGTTGTATACGTTACCTAGTGTTTCATGCGTTATTTCCGAGTATCAGTATGGTATTTATTGACTTTACGTGTATTACATCTGTCACAGAATATAGTTAATCTATAAGGCTGCTACTTAAATGATTTAAAGTTCTTAATTATGGTCGCTTACACTATTTTTCAGGTCCATGTTATGTATGTTACCTTCAAAATAGCAATAAACATTTAAGTAAATGTCTCTAACAAGCCCTGTTTTTATTATTTGCATGCTGGCACAGGTTTATGTACTTCTTTTAACAAGGTTTACCTATTTTAAGTATTCATTTAATAAATGTCTTGAGCTTTAACTGTTATGTGTGTTACCAAACGATACATAAGTTATTCTGAGTATCTGTATAGAAGTTGTTGACTATACATGTATAAAGTCTGTCAGAGAATTTAGAAAATTTATAAGGCTGAAATAAATTGAAGTTCCTTATTAATTTATGGTGACTTAAACTAATAATATAATGTGATCTATCAACCTTCGCTGTTTGCTTACATAAACAGTATAGATACCATAGATTTAAATCGGAAGTTCTGAAAGACAGTCACTGTGAAACAGCTCAGTTCTGGGCAAGGTATATGGATATGATTCAGATAGTGTTGACACTAATTAGGGCAAATTTGAATTGCATGTCATCTCTATCTGTATGCCTTGTTTCCAATGTTCATTGCAAATGATCACAACAACTACGCACAATATGTACCTGTGTAGCTAATTACACTCATAAATTTAATGGGTTTAGTGTGTCACAACCATTGGTTCTTTGCTTGAGAAATGCTTTTGAAATAACTATCAGGCAAACAATAAAGAGGTATTATAGGCTTCAGCAGCTAGAACTACGCTTCCTGCTACAGATAGAATGGTGCATTACTGGTCACATCAGAGCTCAATATATTGAAAAAACCCTTCAATGCACTGAAATGAAATATTCAATCTGCTCAGATACAAAGTAGAATGAGTACTAGAGGCAGTTTCAGGCTTCACCAATCCTTTCAGTTCTAGTTTTGAAGACAATGAACTGTACTTTTTGTCTTTCGGTGTGCCTGCTAAGCCTGGCATAGCTAAGGATCTTATTGAGGCTGATGACATTGGCAGGAAGGCTGTTGCAGACTTCATTGACCCACTTTTAGTTTAAAAATCTGTCTTTCACATCCCCCATTAAATGCTAAAAGCTAATAAAGTTTTGATGCTTGCGAGGTCAAGGAAGAAGAATTTGCCCAATTTACAAAACTTAAACAGCCAGATGAGAGCTTAAAGGAGCGTCTTTGGTAAGCATGACCTTCTTTCTATTGAACATAATGCTGACCTTGAGTGGACACTGCCTTTCCTTCTGGGACCTTACCATGGTCACTGTCAACTCCTGATAGAATTTCCACCCAAACTGACAAGTCCAAACTCAGCAGTGCTTGCAATCACACATTGAATCAACATTAGATTGGCCATGTAGTGCTGCACATAACGTTGATGTTAAAGCCGTAACTACAGAGCATAAAAGCTTTTCCTGTCACCTTCATGGATCTTATGGCACCAGTATTCAACCAGGCACTAATGGCATGGCATGTTGGTTTTGTCACTGATACATGTATTCAATGTATAAGCAGCAGTCTATAAAGTCTTACAAACATTCTCGCAGAGGATAACCTTGTTGTTTTGTTCAACAATGGTGTATGCAGCAAAAGGTGCACCTTCTGAATTTCAACAGGATTGGCCAGAATATGGGGGAAGAGATCTACAGTAAATACACTGTTTAACAGATTGTGACACCACCAATGTGCCTATGTTAGTACCACGGAAAGGTTATTCCTATCAAACTGATAGAGAACCCCTCCCCCACTAGTTCATCAACATTCTAAGAAGGGTAGGAAAACAAATAAAGAATTGCTCTAGGCACTCATCAGTGATATGAAGCCCTAACATGTGCTATTAATGTAATTGTTAATAAGCTGCAGTACGACGTTTCTGAAAAAAGTACCAAAGTCATACACATATACCGACTATTTCAAATGGCATGAACAAGAGCTTACATCCACCCTGCTTTTCTATCCTTAAGAGGTACATACAAAAATTGAACTATCAAGTCTTTCCAATGAAAACAAGTGAAGCTTTCCAGATATGGACAAAATGTGTGGAAAATAAATGGGAAGGAAATCGAGTACCTCTGGGTGAAAAAAAACTTGATTGTACCCTAACAAAAGAGCCACAGAATTACAGCTGATTTCCAAAATTTTTATAGATAGCGATTTTTGTCATAATTATTTACATACCCTATACGTGTTTGTGTGTTTATTGTAAACATATGCTTTGTTTGATTTATGATTTTTTTCTGCCAATACACGAACGATATATCTAGTTATAGTGAGTAACAATATTTATTGCTCTTGGAGATTTTGTGTATCAAGTTTTAACTTCTGAAAAAGTTGTATATATTTTTAGAAAATCAAAGTTGCTTATCAAAACTTTATTTCAAACAAGGCAAATTCGACGAATTTATATCCCCCGACGAAGGGTTATTTGAGAGAAACATGTAAATCACAAAACATAAATCCCATTTATCTAACCCTTAGTTCACCTACAGTATCATTCAGATCATAACAAACGCCTGTCAAGTATGTTTTAGTGCTTAATTCAATAAAAAAATGTACTTACATCTGCACAATTTCAATATCTGACCTTTAAACCCAACCTCAGAGGTCAAGATTGTGTGTAAATTCAAAGTGTTACCTTGCATGTAGGTCTACACTTCTTCCACTTTACTTTGATATGCATAATGACCACATTTAGAAAAGAACAAAAAATGACCTTTTGACCCCACCCCAGGGGTCGTTGGTGTGTGTAATGACAGCATGCTTGCTTTCATGGTGCTCTGTGGTCAATTCCCTTTAATTTGATATGCAACATGACTACTTTCAGAAAAAAGATATAGTTTAACCTTTTGACCCCACCCCCGGGGTCAAGGGTGTGTCTGTGGGCAAAATATTTACTACCATGTTGCTGCCAGCGTCGTCAGCTTTAATTTGATATGCAACATGACTACTTTCAGAAAAATATATAGTTTGACCTTTTGACCCCACCCCCTGGGTCGAGGGTGTGTCTGTGGGCAAAATATTTGCTACCATGTTGCTGCCAGCGTCGTCAGCTTTAATTTGATATGCAACATGACCATATTCTGAAAAAGTTTAATTTTGGCCTCGGCCCCACCCCCTAAGTCCACCCAAGAGGCTTGGAATCAGGCCTTCAAACTGAAATCCTGTTTGAATGTTTCATATCTATTGCAGCTCTGCCTGCGTGCAAAATTTCAGCAAAAAATATTAATTTATTATCTTAGTTATTGCGAAATTTAAATATTGACCTTTGACCTCTTAGGTGGGGTCAAATGGGGTGGGGTAAAACTTTGACACTGCCATTCTTATCTACAGGCACTTGACAATCATGGTCTATAGCGAGAATTGTTAAATATAATAGCTTTGATGAAATGTGAAGATCATCCCACAAAAAAGCTATAAACGGGTTTTCCTTATAATTGCCTATACTTAAACAAGGGCAATAACTCAAATGGTAAGGGGTCGATTTTGACCAAACTTATAGGATATCGAATGTCCATGGTACTAATCATTTGTACCAAGAATGAATTAAATCTGACAAATAGGTACTGAGATATGGTTCCGGACAGACAAAAAGTGCGGACGGACGGACAGACGCACGGACGACGCCAAAACTATATCCCTCCGACTTCGTCGGGGGATAATTAAGGGCTAATAAGGAGAGCAGCAAAGAACACTGTGGTGGCCATCTATAATGTCATGTGTACCAAGCATTTTGAATATACTTTGAGAATCGAAGCTATCCAGTGTATCAACAATGAATCACTTGATTGACTTGGGTGTATGTGCACTAGCAGGTTGTACAAATTTTATAACTTAACAAAATGACTTTTAAAAGATATTTTAAGCGCATTTTTGGATGTTCAAAATTGATGCTACATAGTTAGTGCCCTTTATTAGGAGAAAGACAGAAAGGAAAGTACTGCCAAACAGTTAGAATGGACCAAGTGGGTTTGAAATTGTATTAAGATTGGGAAATATCATCTTTTAAGATGAATCCACACTCCAAACCTATTCTCATCACAAACCCAGAATGTCTGGTATCTGAAACACGAAAATTTTTATCCACATTACATTGATTGGTGTGTAATAAATCCACTTGTAGTCGTAGATAGGGGGCTATCTCATGACATACTGGTGATTGTTTCATTTACAAGCTTAAGTTGGCAGACCCCTTTAAAAGTCATGAGATAGCCCCCTATCTACGACTCCAAGTGGATTTTTACAAACCAATCAATGTAATGTGGATGAACAGTTTCGTGTTTCAGATGCCAGACATTCTGGGTTTGCGATGAGAATAGGTTTGGAGTATGGAAATCTTAAAAGATGACATTTCCCAATCTTAATACAATTTCAAACCCACTTAGTCCATTCTAACTGTTTGGCAGTACTTTCCTTTGGGTCTTTCTCCGAATAAAGGGCACTTACTATGAAGCATCAATTTTGAACATCCAAAAAGGCGCTTAAAATATATTTCAAAAGTCATTTTGTTAAATTATAAAATTTGTACAACCCACTAGTGCACATACACCCAAGTCAATCAAGTTATTCATTGTCGATACACTGGATAGCTTCAATTCTCAAAGTATATTCACAATGCTTGGTACACATGACATTATAGATGGCAACCAGTGTTCTTTGCTGCTCTCCTTATTAGCTAATTTGAAATAGAGTTTTGATAAGCAACTTTGATTTTCTAAAAATATTTACAACTTTTTCAGAAGTTAAAACTTGATACAAAAAAATCTCCAAGAGCAATAAATATTGCTACTCACTATAACTAGATATATCGTTCGTGTATTGGCAGAAAAAATTCATAAATCAAACAAAGCATATGTTTACAACAAACACGTATAGGTTATGTAAATAATTATGACAAAAATCGCTATCTATAAAAAATTTGGAAAGCAGCTGTATATTTCACATTTGTGTGATATGGGGTTACCATGTTCAAAACTCAAACATTATAAAGATAGAACATAATATTTGCAGTTTCCAAAAGGTACATAAGCATTCTTTTATACAAGGAGAGTTACTAAGCACATTCACATTAAAAATATCAAACTATATATTAGTTTTATAATCTTTTATATAGGAATGATGAAAAAAGTAACATACGTAACACTTTGGGGTGCATATTTGTTTTCAAAGGTCCATATCTGTGATGCCAAAATAGCTTACTTGGATGATATAGCCAATTTGTAAATCTTACCTTATGGTTTGCACTTTTCAGAAGTCATGTCATTTACTGAAATTATCAAAGATGCTGATGGGTAATATATACAATTGGCTGTTACAGGGTAATGGTGCCATTACCAGAGTGCTAGCATATTGCAAAATCCTTGCAAGATAAACCTGATAGAGGAGTAATAAGTTGTATAGGAAAATTCTTTAAAACCCTTGGATAATATATGAAGATTTGCTCTAGAACTTCTACCTGATGGGTTTTCTTTGATCTTTTAAGTTGTTACTCGCACATTGCACTGAATGTTACAAACTTTCCATGAGTATTATGTCAACTATATTTGGTGTATCTATAAAAGAAAAGAGGGTTTATGGTAGTTTATGTTGTGAGTTACTTCCTCAACAAATGAGCCAGAGTAAAAAAAAAGTACATGGACCTGTGCAAATATGCTAATAAGTACAAGCAGGTCGTGTTGGAGACCATATCTTGAATGCTTAATGGTATTCAGAGAGTAACGTATGTAACCTGAGCTTTAAAATAGTGTAAGACACCATAATAGGGAACTTTAATACATTTGAATAGCAGACTTATAGATTTACTATATCCACTGATGGATGTAATACATGTATAGTCAATAACTGCCATACTGATACTTTGAAAAAGCATATGAAACACTAAGTAATATATACAATGGCAAAAACTCAAGACATTTATAAAATAAATGCTAAAATTATGTAACTGTGCTATAAGAAGTTCTTAAACCTGTGCCAGACTTAAAAAAAAGTGTAAATATGTCATGTTGGAGACATTATCAGGAAAATTTAATGCTATTTTGTGGGTAACGTACGTAACATAATGTTACCTGCTAACGCTGCCACTCTAAGAGGGCTAACATATTTCATTTTGTGGCTTATATAATGTCGTATCTAAAAATCATAGTCTACGAAATTGCCCCTGGGGGGAAGTGGGGTCTATAGTCAGCGCGAGGCCTGGAGAATTACATTTTACATTTTTCTGTGATATGGGGGTACCATGTTCATCATCTAATAACTCAAAAAGTATATAAGATAAAAACGTAATGCTTGCAGTTTTGAAAAGGTGAATAAAAAATCTTTAATGTAATACCAAATTAATGAACATAAACTGGTTTCAATAAAATTTAAGACAAACTATATAAGATGCATTTATCATTTTAAAGGGGGGGGTGACTATATTTGTTTTCAAATGTCATTATCTGTGGCCTAGTAATAGCTCATTTAGAAAATATAACCAATTTGGAAATCTTACCTTATCTGAAGTCTTAAAAAGAATTTTAATTATCAAATATTTTGTAGGGTAACGTATGTAACAGGCTGTTACAGCTTAACGCTGCCATTGTCAGAGGGCTAACATGTTGAAAAATCCTTGCAAGACATTGGGCTTTAAGAAAAATATGGTCTAGAAAATTCCCCCTCGGGGATGTGGGGGGGGGGGAGGTAAACCATATCCAGCCAGTGGCCTATTATTTTTTCAAATGGAAGGTGGAAAAATGCTCTGAAAAAGTATTAAGAGTCTGTATTGACTAACGTCTTGGGCCCAGCATTTCGGAAAATACCAAACTTAATTCAAACTAAGAAAAGTTGAATTCAATTTGGTCAATAATGTTACAAGTCATTCAATGACTAAACATTCAACTATAGCATGATGTTTATGGCTGCCATATTTGTGGAAAACCCCGTCCCAGTTCCTATTTGAAATCACTATTCTTACTTTTTGTCCAGAAAAGACAATATAAATGCATCTCGTAGTTAACTATTATACCAATTTGAAGATTTTTTTCGCATTCGCTTAAGAGAAAAAATAGTTTTACTTTAGCATTATCATCCAAACAGACATCAATTGCCAGAAACCAGCCTCGGATCACCTCTTAGTTTTGACTCATGTGATTTGTTGATATAATTGGTTCCCGGTCCCCATACGACGTTTTTGTGATGCTCTTGTGTAAATTTTCGCGAGGGTTTTATTTTCGCAAAAAGTTCGTGAAAATTAAACCCTCTCTGACGGTTACTGATATAGGTAGCTCATGTTCAAGTCGCGAATTTTAAGTGCGCAAAATATGTTTTTTAGCGCCATTCAGGAGTATAAAATCTCCACAAAATTACAGTTAATAGTGTGTTCGTCATGTATTCTTATATTTCTTGTTTATCTAAAAAGCGCTACTATTAAAATTTTGAACTTCAACAATATGGCTGAGCGTTGAAAGATTGAGATTAGCCTAGGCATCAGCAAAGTCTGATCAATCTATTTTTGGCCTGTGAGACCTAGATATAGCTCTGACTATCTTTGAGCCATGTTCTTTGTTCATCATACTGTGTTTATTTGATTAGAGTGTTTCTCCATGGTGATACATTGCAATAGTTAGAAGGCTTCCATGCGAGCTTAACATTTCTTGTATTTCAACAACAGCAGAATCTAGGGCGAAGATTTGGTACCAGTAAAATGCATTTAAGCCCCCGTGTGGCTTAGGCTGCTGTCCGTTCTAAGGCGGTGGTTCTGTTGTTGTTGACTTGTACGATGTTTATTGTTACTCCCATTGTTGGATTCCGTAATTGTTCTATGTTTTGTTGTACGTTACTTTATGTCCCTTCTAGTTTTGTAATCATCTTTATGTGGAAGAGAGAGCTGTTTGCTTTGCTTAGTTTGTCTTCCTGGTTTCTCGTGATCGTTGTATGGCTCTTCTTCGTGGTGCCATGGGTGTGTCTGCAGTTTGTGATTGTGGTATTTCCTGATCATACTCACTCACTGTTTTTGTTATTTTTATACAAACTCATCATCATCATCATTCTTTTCAGTTTTACAAATTTTACTTTTTCCATCCATATTATGTTTAGTATATAACGCTAGTGACGCACAAGGGTTGATGCGTCGTTAAGCACCAAACAATCAATCGTTATAAAAATGGATATAAAAAGATATCATGCATCAGTCGGCATGTCTGGTTGTAACAAGAAATGTCACAGTCACGTGACGAATGCCCCCAAAGGAATTGTCAAGCATAAGACACATTCGAGGAAAGTGAGCTAAATATAGGAGATATGCTCCAGACACGAAAAACCTAGAAATGAGGCCAGAAGTCAATGTCAAGGTAAAAGTGACCCAAAATGGTATGCACCACTCCGCCATCCCAAGAGGAATCAACACCAAATGTGCGATTCCTACATCAAATATTATAGGAGATATGCTCCAGACACGATAATTCTAGAAACTAGGTCATAGGTCAAGATCACAGTGACCTAAAAATGATATGCGACACATCAGCATCCAAAGATATATCCATACAGCAAATTTGGGATTCCCATCTCAAATAATGTAAGAGATATGTTCTGGCCACGATTATTCTACAAACTAGGTCAGAGGTCAAGGTAAAAGTTTTGTTTGTTTGGTTCTTAACGACGCATCAACCCTTGTGGGTCATTAGCGTCAGACGGTATTAAACTAAACATGATGAAGATGGAAAAAGTAAAAATTTATAAGATAAAATAAAACGAATGTTAATGATGAGTTTGTATAATGATAATTAGTTGCAATACGATTGTTGACAGGAGAGACCACGTACAATATCTGACAGTTTCAAAGAGCTATTCAGATAACTGTACTGTACATGTTCTTTAACTGAACAGAATACAACATAATATAATCTGTATTATGGTCTGATACAAATGTAAAACAAAACATGATTTTAAAAACAGCAATTAGATTTTGTTAAAAAGATTTATTTGTCTTAAAAATGTCATAATACTATCAATATGTATATCTTGAAATAATTCTTTCATGTGATCAACATGGAAGCAATTATTTCTTACTGGTGCAAAGTCGCCCTATTCCAAAAGGAAATGACGTACAGTGAATGGTGCGTCGCAACCAACACATTGTGGCAGCTCTTCACCTTGTAGTAAGTATGAATGAGTGACTCTTGTATGACCTAAGCGGAGTCGAGCTAAAACTACTTCATCTCTTCTAATGTTTCGAACAACTGATTGATATTCACCAATAGTTGGTTTGATGTCAAGAAGTTTATTACCAATGCTGTTATTCCATGAAGTTTGCCATTCTTCCAAGATATATTTATTGATAGATGGCTTAAAATTGGAAAATGGAATTTTAAAAGAAGTTGGTTCTAATGAAAGCGATGTTTTTGCTTGCTTATCTACCATCTCATTTCTATATAAGCTAAAAGCTCATGACATTTTTCTAAAAGTTTCTGAATCTGTGGATTCTTTGAACTAGTATGGTTCATTGCTTTCAATACAGAAAGCGAGTCAGAAAATATAATAAATTTATTGTTAGCATCGGTGATGAAATCTAAAGCCAGATCAATTGCTTTGGCTTCAGCAGTGAAAATTGATGAATCGTCAGGTATACGTTGCATATTACTATGGTTGTCTGATATAACAGCACAACCAACCTTTGAGTCTTCCTTTGACCCATCAGTATAAATTTGTTGGTAATTCTTATAACGACTTTGAATTTTTCTGAAATCATCTTTTAATATCAGTTTTTTTCCATGGAATGTAAATAAATAAGTATTTCAGGTGGTTTCATACACCAAGCTGGAATATTTGGTGTAAAATGTTTTTCAATATTTTGTGGTTTGATATTGGCAGATTCTAAGAGTGGTGAAATTCTGATGCCAAATGATTTAATAGCTTTAGGTTTTTGTTCATATATATTAACATAATTTGGTGGGAATGTAACTTCATGAGCAGGTTGGTTGGTTGGTTTTGTTGCTTTACGTCCCAAGTCAACAGCTATGGTCATTGCGGGACGGTCAGTTCACCTAACCACACTTTTTCCTGGGCAGGCTTGAACAAGCGGTTAACCAGTAATTCATGCACATACTTTCGCTTGTAACTGACAACAACCATTCTTGAATAAATCAGCGGAAGGGAGGAGAATGACCGTAGAAATAATTTCATGATCAATCTCCACGAAAGTATGGGACCGGACCGGGATCGCTTCATGAGCAGGATTTGATGGGTAACCAGCAAGTCTTATAGCATATTGCAAAGAGAGTTTCTCTCTTCGTGAGTATAGTGATGGTTCATCAGCTTCCACATAGAGACTAGCAACAGGAGAAGTTCTAAAAGCCCCTAAAGCTAATCTAAGTCCTTGGTTATGCATAGGATCAAGCATTTGAAGATATGATTTTCGTGCAGAGCCATATATAATACAGCCATAGTCTAATTTTGACCCGACTAGAGACCGATACAGCTTTAGAAGTGTAGTTCGGTCTGCACTCCAAGAAGTATGGGAAGCACTTTTAAAAGATTCAATGCTTTCAAACATTTAGCTTTGAGATATTTAATATGGGGTATAAAACTGAGTTTTCTATCAAATAAAATGCCAAGGAATTTAGATTCCTCAACAACTGGAATAGGTGATCCATATAAATGTAAAACGGGATCATCATGTTGCTTGCGCAACTGACAGAAATGTACACACTGTGTTTTTGATTTGGAAAACTTAAAGCCATTGCTTGTTGCCAAACTTTCAATCTTATTCAAATTTTGTTGCAGTTGACGTTCAATTGTCGCCATGCTTTTCGAGCGAGAACAGATACAGAAGTCGTCAACGTATAATGAGCAATCAGTAAGATTACCTAAACATTTTACAATATCATTAATTTTGATACTAAAAAGTGTTGTAGATAGAACGCCCCCTTGAGGTACACCTTGCTCCTGGTCATAATAGTCAGACAGAGAGGAGCCAACTCAGACTTGCATGGTGCGGTCTGCAAGGAAGTTTTCAATGAATGTAGGAAGTCTACCTCTTAATCCTAGTTTGTGGATATCTTTTAAAATGCCATATCTCCACGTGGTATCATAAGCTTTTTCCAAATCAAAAAAAACTGCAACTACATGTTCCTTTTTAATAAAGGCATCACGTATGAAGGTTTCCAATCTTACTAAATTATCAGTTGTACTGCGGTCAGATCTGAAACCAGACTGGAACCGCCATATATGATTATTGGATTCTAAAAACCAAGTAAGTCTTTTATTTATCATTCTTTCAAGTGTTTTACATAGACAACTTGTTAAAGCTATAGGTCTATAATTATTAGTTTCCGCAGGATCTTTCCCAGGTTTTGGAATTGGGATTATGGTTGTTAAGGTCCAATCTTCTGGAAATTTACCAGTAGTCCAAATGTAATTAAATATATTCAAAAGAGTTTCAAGAGAAGTATGTGGGAGATGTTTAAGCATTTGATAGTGGATCTCATCAGGACCTGTGGCTGAGTCATGTGATAGTCGAATAGCTTCAACTAATTCATCTAAATTAAAATATTTGTTATATATTTCATTATTTTGTGATTTAAAATTCAATTTAACTTTCTCTTGTTCGGTTTTAGAGTAATTGAATGATGATGAATTGTGACAAAAAGTTTCTCCTAAAGTGTCAGCAATGTCTGTTTTTGAAGTTGCTTTGCTGTCAGTACCCACCATGTTTAGATGTGTGTAACTGGGGGATTTGTTTTTTCCAGAGATTTTTCTTATCATATCCCAAACCTTTTTAACAGGTGTTTTATGATTGATTTTCGAAACATAAGATCTCCATGACTTACGCTTCGAAAGTTTAATTGTTCTACGGGCTTTAGCTCTAAATACTTTGATGTCATTGAAGTTGTTGGTATTTGGAGATCTTTTGAATTTAGATAAAGCTTGTTTGCGTTGTTTAATTGCTTCTTTACAGTCGCCATTGTACCATGGATTACTTTTAGATGGATTTGTCGAAGTTTGTAGAATACATTCTTTAGATATTTCAATAAGCGAAGAGGTAAAATCAGATATAGGATCAGAAGATTCTTTGAAGTTTTCTGGTATCAATTTACCAGTGCACAGAGTATTAAATAGATCCCAGTTGGCTCTATTTAATTTCCACTTTGGATTGTGGTCCTCAGTGGAAAAAGTGTTCTGTTCAATGATAATAGGGAAGTGATCACTATTGTGTTGGTCTTCACATACAGACCAATTATAATCAAGAAACAGTGATGGATGACAGAAGGAAAGATCAATAGATGTAAAAGACTTTGTACTTGGAGAATGATAAGTGTAAGACTTATCATTCATAATACATATGTCATTCTTTGTAATGAAATTTTCGATAAGTTCGCCTCTGGAATCATTATTTTGACCACCCCAGAGGATATTGTGACCATTGAAGTCACCTAATAAGATATACGGAGAAGGAAGTTGTTGCAGTAAATTGTCCAAGTGTTGGGAGTTAAGAGAAAAAGATGGAGGAATGTATACAGAACATATGATTATTTCTCTGTCTAGAGTGACAGAAACAGCAGTTGCTTGTAGTTCTGTTTGTAAATCAATCTTTCTTTGAGGGAAAGATGATTTTACAAATATTGAGGCACCACCAGAGGGCCTCAGACAATCAGTATGAACATAGTTATATATATTAAAACCTCGTAATGAGATGTTATCATCTGGTTTAAGAAATGTCTCTTGAAAACAAAATACAGATGGATTATATTCAGAAATCAATAGAGATACTTCATTATAATTAGGTTTCAAACCTCGACAATTCCATTGAATAATTTTATGTTTAAAATCCATACTTGAAAATAATATTAAAAGAGGTACTAAAATAATGGTTAGATTGAAACCCTCCATTATTGAGTTACTGGTAATCTTGGCAGTGTGCCTTTAGGGAGATGGTCACTGGAAGCAGAGTCTGTGAATACCACAGACTCCTCTTCCATACACACCCCCGTATCATCTTTATGCAACACAGAATAAGGATTTTGCTGAGCTTTTTCTGCTTCTTCTTTTTCTTTCAGTTCTTTTTCCTGCTTATCTGTATGATATTGCTTTCGTCTTTCTTCTTTCTGCTGTTGCTTAATTCTGTCTTTCTCTTTCTTTCTTCTTCCTCTCCTTCTTCATCATTTCCAGGGTTGCTGGCTTAAGTGCTGGCCCTGGACGAGGAGATGAAGTATTTTTGTCTTGTTTTCCCTTAGGTGTTTCTTTGGGTGTTTTTTCTGATGGTGATTTTTCTTGTTTTTTTAAGTATTCGTCAAAGCTGTCGTCTGTCTGTGTGGTTTTGTTTTCAGTTTGTGTAGATTTGTTGCAAGTGCCTGGTTTTACAGCACCTGCATAGGTTTGACCTGTGTAAAATTGCTCGTATTGCTTACGAGCATCAGGAAATGATAGATTGTTTTCACATTTGATTTTGAGAATTTTCTTCTCTTTCTCCCATTGTGGACATTGCTTTGAGTTTGCAGGATGATCCCTTGAGCAGTTGACACATTTGACTGGTTTGTCACACACGCCAGATGGTGCACAATGTTCAGGCTCACCACAGTTGCAGAATACAGGGTATCTACCACATTTATTTTCGTGGTGACCAAACACTTGACAATGGTAGCACTGAAGTGGGTTTGGTATATAGACATCTACTTTAACTTGTATAAAGCCTATTTTAACAACTGTAGGTAAGTTTGGTGAGTTAAAAGTAAGAACATATGTGTTGGTTAATTTTGTGACACCATCACGACGTACAGCGATTCTACGTACATCCGTAACTCCCTGTTCAACCATGCCTTCCTTGATATCATCGCTTGTCACTCTGTTCAATGCTGGACAGCGAATGATACCTTTGGATGTGTTTAAGGATGAATGGGGTGATACGGAGCATTTTAGACCACAAAATGTCTTCATCTGTAGTAGACTTTTTTCGTGTGATTCTTTAGCACATTGTATCAAAAGATCACCGGACCTTAGGTTCTTAATGCTCTTTGGTTCTCCTGCAATGCTCATTTTATGTACTACAAAAAAGGTAAAAGTGACCTAAAAATGGTATGTGACACGCCACCATCAAAAGTTGCATCCACACACCAAATTTGGGATTCCTACCTTAAATAATATAAGAGATATGCTCCAGACACGATTTTTCTAAAAAACTAGAACAGAGGTCAATGGCAAAATGACTCGTAAATGGTACAAGACACTCCACCATCCCAAGATGCATTCACACACCAAAATTGGGATTCCTATCTCAAATAATATAATAGAAATGCACTGACACAATTATTATCAAAACTTGGTCCGAGGTTAAGGTCACAGTGACCCAAAAATTGTAAGTGACACTGTCCCATCCAAAGATGCATAACCACACCAAATTTGGAATTCCTATCTCAAAGAATATAAGAGTTATGCTCCTAACACAATAATTCATAAAACTAGGTCAGAGGTCAAGGTCAGTGACCCAAAATTGGTATGTGACACTCAGCCATCTCAAGATACATTTAAACACCAGATTTGGAATTCCTATCACAAGGAAAATAGGAGATATGCACCAGACTCAATGCAGTTTCTAGAAACTAGGTCATGGTCAAGTTCAAGGTCATAGTGACCAAATTGTGGGATACACAAGATGCATTCACACACCAAATTTGAGATTCCTACCTCAAATAATATGAAATGTGCTCCGGACATGATTATTCTAAAAACCAGGTCATAGGTCAAGTTCAAGGTCAGTGACCCAATTATGGTCTACTACACTTCATCATCCCAAGATACATCATCACACCAAATTTGACACTCCTAGCTCAAATTATATTAGAGATACGCTGAGGACATGATTATTCTAAAAAACTTGGTCAGAGGTCAAGGTCACAGTGACCTGAAAATGATTTGTGACACTCCGCCATTCCAAATGTATTTACACATGAAATTTGGAATTCCTATCTCAAAGAATATAGGAAATATGCACCAGATTCAATGCAGGTTCTAGAAACTAGGTCAGAGGTCAAGTTAAAGGTCACAGTGAACCAATTATGGTACCGGACACTTTGTCATTCAAAGATGCATCCACACACCAAATTTGAGATTCCTACCTAAATAATATAAGAGATATGCTCCAAACACAATTATTCTAAAAACAAGGTGAGGTCTGAAAATGGAATGTGATACTCCGCCATCCCATGATGCATTCACACACCAAATTTGGAATTTCTACCTCAAAGAATATAAGAGATATGCTCTGTACACTAATTCTTAAAACTAGGTCAGAGGTCAGTGACCCAAAAATCCCAATATGCATTTACACACCAAATTTGGAATTCCTGTTTCAAAGAATATAGGAATATGCATCAGACTCAATGCAGTTTCTAGAAACTAGGTCAGAGGTCAAGGTCACAGTGACCCAATTATGGTACGCAACACTTCCTCATCTCAAGATGCATCCATACACCAAATTTAAAGTTCCTACCTTAAATAATATAAGAGATATGCTCAGGACACGATTATTCTATTTTGTTTGTTTGTTTGTTTGGTTCTTAACGACGCATCAACCCTTGTGGGTCATTAGCGTCAGACGGTATTAAACTAAACATGATGAAGATGGAAAAAGTAAAAATTTATAGGATAAAATAAAAGGAAAGATGATTATGAGTTTGTATAATGATAATTAGTTGCAATACAATTGTTGACAGGAGAGACCACGTACAATATCTGACAGTTTCAAAGAGCTATTCAGATAACTGTACATGTTCTTTAACTGAACAGAATACAACATTAAAAAATCTGTATTATGGTCTGATACAAATATAAAACAAAACATGATTTTAAAAATAGTAATTAGATTTTGTTAAAAAGATTTATTTGTCTTAAAAATGTCATAATACTATCAATATGTATATCTTGAAATAATTCTTTCATGTTATCAACATGGAAGCAATTATTTCTTACTTGTGCAAAATCGCCACATTCCAAAAGGAAGTGACGTACAGTGAATGGTGCGTCGCAACCAACACATTGTGGGTGCTCTTCACCTTGTAGTAAGTATGAATGAGTGACTCTTGTATGACCTAAGCGGAGTCGAGCTAAAACTACTTCTTCTCTTCTAATGTTTCGAACAACTGATTGAAAAACTAGGTCAGAGGTCAAGGTCACAGTGACCCGAAAATGGTACGCGACACTCCTCCATCCCAAGATGCACCCACACATCAAATTTGGAATTCCTAAATAGGAGATATGCACCGGACACGAAGCAGGACGGACATTGTGATTGCTTGGTGTCTGATGCTCTGTGAATCTTTGTTTCATAATAGTGTAATAATTATATAAGATTATTTCTCTTTGATGATACATTGAATTAGTAAGGAAGCCTCTGTGTTTTCCTGAATTTTAACAAGAACAGTATCTAGGGCGAAGATATGGTACCAGTAAAATGCATTTAAGCCCATCCCCACCCCTCAGTGGCATAGGCTGCAGGGTCGGTTCTAAAGTGGTGGTTCTGTCGTTGTGATCATTGTTTATTGTTGCTACCATTGTGATTGGTCTGTGTTTGGTCCTTCTTCTGTTTTGCAATACTTTGTGTCATTGTTAGTTTTGCAATCATCTTGACAAAGAAGAGAGGGTTGATTGCTTTATTTTGTCTTCCTGATGTCTTGTGACTGTTAGAACTTCCTGAAGGTAATTAGAGTTGGTCTTTAGTGTGTGCTCGTGGTATTTTCTGATCAAATTCACTCACTTTTTAATCCCATTATTTGATACGTATTGCTTAGGGGAAAATGTTCTGATACTCTAGTGACCTTTAGACATGTTGTCTTTAATAATGTAATTGAATGAAGTGATTGATAAAGCTAAAATTGCTTTGGATGTTTTGCTCATTTACGAATCATTGTGTGTACAAGTGGCTTGTTATTGGATTGTACCTTACCTAAAATGAAATAATTCAATAGAATTAAATTAAAAAAGGGAAACTGATAATCAACTTACTAAAGTATGCACATTAGCTGGCTTGTTTATGCCTGCATGGCGGTAAGGTTAAGAAGAAATTGAGAGAGTAAAAGTTACTGTTCTTAATGCAAATCATAGTATAGCTATATTGAAATATTATCAAACTAGAATTGTTTTTCTGCAAAAAAACAGGTGTCTTCCCCCTTTTGATGTCAAAAGCATGTGTCATTAAACACATTTCAAACAGAAACATTAAAGACAATTTCTTGTGGAAATTCTAGTCATTTCATGCAGACAAATAGCTGAAGTGGTTTTCGAGTTATACAAATGTAGAGCGGACACGATTTTTGTGATGCACAAAGTTCAAAGGGAAATAACTCAAAAAGTATAAAAGGCAGAGTTACCACTCTGCACGTCATCTCATGATGATTATTATTTGTATAAAGTTTCCTGAATAGAGCTTAAGCGGTTTTCAAGTAATAGAGTGGACACGATTTGTGACAAACGGACGCCCGGGCAAAAACAATATGTCTCCCGACCCTAAAGGGGGAGACATAAATATATAAGTTGTGAATAGTTGGCATTTTCTAGTGTTAAGTGACTTTAACAATAGAAACCAGTTTGTGGCCGGCTAGTAACTAAACAAGTATATCAATATAATATACTGTTATTAAGCATTTTCAAAATAATATCGCAGATTCTCAGTCTACATTGTTAAAATTTCTTTAATGGGGCATGTCAAAGAAAGTATTTTACAGCAATTTAGTTTATAAATTCAAAAGCCCTTATCCAGATCGATTAAAAATAATCAAATGAGCTATGGCATGAGATTTCCAACAATTTGGTATGTGCGACCAGCAAAGGCTCAGACCAGCCTGCGCATACGCGCAGTCTGATCAGAGCCTTTGCTAGTCGCTTGAGTATTCTATGATTGTTAAGCTACTGACTGAACACTATTTGGAGTTTCTAAGTTTAAAAGGAGGCTGCAGAGGCTCGCCCGAGTCTACACTTGTCAAAATATCAAATTGTTGGAAGTCTCATGCACTGGCTCAAGTGTGATAGTAAGTGGGATATAACATGGATATTGTGCGACAGTCTGAATGGCTTGTTATAAAATCAATCCTGTTACCTCTTTATTTGCATGACGGTGGGCCAGGAGACAGACTCAATGACAATTCCAACGTAAAACTTTCATCAGTGGGTTTCGTGCCTTGTGCATGTCTTTGGTGTTTAAAGGTTTTTTGTTTTTGTTTTAACAACAGCAGAATCTAGGGCAATGACTTTGAAGTAAAATATTTCAAAGCCACCTACCACCCTGTGGTCTTGGTTGCCATACATTTAAGTGTTTGTTTCACTCCCAATGAATGTTTAAGTGTGTTGGGCCCTTCTTTAGTGGCGTAGTTCTTATTGTTATTTCTAGTTTTGTAATTTTCTTGCTGAGAAAGAGAGAGATGCTGCTTTAATGTTCTGGGTCAAGTGACTATTGCGTCAGGTCCCAAAGGTTGGCTGAGGTCTGAGACTGTCGCATTTCCAAGTCACACTTACTTCAGAAATGCACGGCTCAGAAAAAAGAAACTGATCAATTCCCTTTTTTTTTTTAGAAATAATGCACACGGACTAAGGACTTAACTTTTGCAGTGCTGGAGAGTGTGTAGAGCGCATAGAAAGACAGTTGCAGGAAGCCCTATGGATCAAATGTTTATCCTCGGCCAGACCAGATGGATGCAACGTGAATGAGTATATTCCAGCAATGTATTAGTAACTTTTGAGGTACCTGACGGCAAACAGGCATTAGACAAAACCGTACAGAATTTGCAGCTAACATCAACTTAGATAAGGTAAAAGATTATAGTGAAGCATTTCCTTTCTTCGCTATTTTACAGCATAAAAGTACTGAATCGAAAACTTATGCATTTTTGGCAATTTTTCAGCCTTCATATACAAAACGGAAAACAACTTCACAAGTTTTTTTTCAGAGCTAACAGTTCTGTTTATGAAGTTTCTTACCTTTGTTGGCCTGATACCTTGAGTTTCTCGCGTCGAAGTCTGTATGTTATACAGACGACTGAGGATCTAGTGCTATCCAAGAGTTATGTGTGACTGGCATAGTCTGATCTGGTTTTTGGCTTGATGCATATATAATGTCTAGGTGTTGGCATGCCCAGACTGTCAAAGGGTGTTAGGCGGTTTTTCTATATGGGGTTTTCTATATGGTGTTGGGTACACATTGAGAACACTTTTCATATATACTTAGGGACTTAAAAAAAGCACCATTTTACATTCTATGTCTCCTCCACATGACTGATTTGATGATGTTTTCTTTATCATTTTTTATCCTCTTGCGAAATGGACCATGATTTGTCATTATTTTGATTTGCTCATGCTGTTCATTCTGACGTAATATCGACGTAAGTGTTTTTAAACAATTGTCGTCTGACAAATGGGAATTTGATTCAATTTAAAAACAAACACTTTAAGGTGTTAGCCAGATGTCTTAACAAATGGAAAAACACAAAAGTTTTCAGAAATAATCGTTTTATTACACTCCCACTCGCAGCATTTCTTTGCTAACATCAGTCTTAAATTTTCAAACATCAATAACAGACGGGTGACGTCCCCGCAGGTCGCGATACTTTTGTCTTTTGTGCAACTGATTGAGGAGTATCTGTTGGCAACAAAAACATATTGATTATTCCTGATCCTTAGGATACAAACGGCCAGTTACGTCAAAAATCAATGACGTCACGCAGACGTGATGAGCGTTGCCAGAGGCCTAAAACTTCATGATTTGATTTTGTCTTTCCTTTTGCTTTCAAGAACAAACATCGGTTCAAAAATTTTTTTTCGTTCATTATGGAAGGTATGGTTACTCTGTGACTTTTTGAATTTGAGTTGTCTAAGAATTATTGCGACGTCACGGCAATCATAAGCCACAGCGTTTCGATTTTCTTATTGAATGCAAGCTAAGTGACAGAACTTGTCAATTTCATTTTTCACATAATGAAAATATCCAATTTTCGACATAAATTAGCATTTAAGCAGGTGGTGCGTTTTTAAAGTCCTTCAGTATATAATGTCTAGGTTTTAGTATGCCCGGACTGTCAAAGGGTGTTAGGCGGTTTTTCCTATATGGTGTTGGGTGCACATTGAGAACTCTTTTCAGCCAGTGCATCTGCTGCAGTGTAATTTTGGTCTCCAGTTTGTACTTCTTAAGCCTTTGCACATGCGTTTTCAAGAATATTCTTGATTTCATAAGATTTTGAGTGTGAATTTTAATAGAAAGAGCCTTTGTACTTCTTGAGGCTTTGCACATGTTTTTCAAGATTATTCCCAATTTCATAGATTTTGAGGCTGATCTTCAATAGAAAGAGCCTCAAAATCCTGAAGAAGACTGATTCTAGATTCTTTGTTGTATGTCTTGTCTGTCTTAAGACAGTTGACCATTTAAACTTGAAACAAGACAAATTCGACGAATTTATATCCCCCGACGAAGGGTTATTTGAGAGAAACATGTAAATCAAAACATAAATCCCATTTATCTAAGTCTTAGTTCACCTTCAGTATCATTCAGATCATAACAAACACCTGTCAAGTATGCTTTAGTACTTAGTTTAATAAAAAATATACTTACATCTGCACAATTTCAATATCTGACCTTTAAACCCAACCCCAGAGGTCAAGGGTGTGTGTAAATTCAAAGTGTTACCTTGCATGTAGGTCAACACTTCTTCCACTTTCATTTGATGTGCAACATGACCACTTTTAGAAAAGAAAAAGAAAATGACCTTATGACCCCACCCCACGGGGTCGTTGGTGTGTGTAATGACAGCATATTTGCTTTCATGGTGCTCTGTGATCAATTCCCTTTAATTTGATATGCAACATGACTACTTTCAGAAAAAGATATAGTTTGACCCTACCCCCTGGGTCGAGGGTGTGTCTGTGGGCAAAATACTTGCTACCATGTTGCTGCCAGCGTTGTCAGCTTTAATTTGATATGCAACATGACCACTTTCAGAAAAAGATATAGTTTGACCTTTTGACCCCACCCCCTGGGTCGAGGGTGTGTCTGTGGGCAAAATATTTGCTACCATGTTGCTGCCAGCTTCAATTTGATATGCAACATGACCATATTCTGAAAAAGTTTAATTTTAACCTCGGCCCCACCCCCTAAGTCCACCCAACAGGCTCGGACCCAGGCCTTCAAACTGAAATCCCGTTTGATATGTTTCATATCTATTGCTGCTCTGCCTGTATGCAAAATTTCAGCAAAAAATATTAACAATTGCCTTAGTTATTGCGAAATTTAAATATTTGACCTTTGACCCCTTAGGTGGGGTCAAAGGGGGTGGGGTAAAACTTTGACACTGCCATGCTTATCTACAGGCACTTGGCAATCATGGTCTTATAGTGAGAAGTTGTTAAATATAATAGCTTTGATAAAATGTGAAGATCATCACACAAAAAAGCTAATATAGGTTTTGCCTTATAATTGCCTATACTAAAACAAGGGCAATAACTCAAGTGTTAAGGGGTTGATTTTGACCAAACTTATTGGATGTTTGAGAGTCTATGGTACTTATCATTTTTACCAAGAATGAATCAAATCTGACCAATAGGTACTGAGATATGGTTCCGGACGGACGGACGGACAGAATGGACGGACGGACGCACGGACGACGCCAAAACTATATCCCTCCGACTTCGTCGGGGGATAATAATTGTTTATATTTAGAAGACATATTGTAAGTTTTTAAATCAGAATTTTACAGAAATTCAGGATTTTTGAAATTTTGAGCTTTCACCCATGTTTATATTATTAATGCCTGCAATAAGATATTTTGACAAAGTGAAGGTCTGGATAAAATGCCACATAATATTGCGATCAGTGCTGACTGCTAAGATAAAATATTTTTCAAAGACTCATAAGTACGGGGGTTACTCAAAAAATAACTCAGCCCTACCTCTGGTGGAAAACACAACTAGAGGACCTGAAGCGCTCACCTGATCTCCTTAATGTTCAAATAGGTCAAGGTCAACATAGGCTTATTATTCAAACATATTTTGTTTACCAAATATGGACCTAAAAATAATATAATAGTATTTATATTGTTTTATCTACTGAATACTCCATATGAAATTTCAGTTCAAACAACTCGGTGATCTCTGAGAAAAAGATGCTTAGATACATACAAGGCAGTCAAATATGAGTGGCCTCGGATGAAAGGTCAAAGGTCAGACAGCTTGACCTTTGGTGTTAATAGAAAACTAGTGTCGCAGTAGGGATAACATTATTCGCAAGTATTTCGCCTTAAACAGTTATAGAAAAATGAACATTTCAAGATTTTTCTAATATAGGGAATCAAATATGGCTTTGTGGTAAAAAAAGATAAAGGTCAACCCAGATTCATCACTTGTGCAAACCTGGTAAGGCCCACATCTCCAATGCTACAGACCAAGTCCCAAGGCCATTGACCTTTTGGTTGCAGAGCATAAGCTATTTGTTTGTTTGTTTGTTTGTTTGGTTCTTTACGACGCATCAACCCTTGTGGGTCATTAGCGTCAGGCGGTTTTAAACTAAACATGATGAAGATGGAAAAAGTAAAAATTTATAGGATAAAATAAAAGTTTCAAAGAGCTATTCAGATAACTGTACATGTTCTTTAACTGAACAGAATACAACATTAAAAAATCTGTATTATGGTCTGATACAAATGTAAAACAAAACATGATTTTAAAAATAGCAATTAGATTTTGTTAAAAAGATTTATTTGTCTTAAAAATGTCATAATACTATCAATATGTATATCTTGAAATAATTCTTTCATGTTATCAACATGGAAGCAATTATTTCTTATTTGTGCAAAATCGCCACATTCCAAGAGGAAGTGACGTACAGTGAATGGTGCGTCGCAACCAACACATTGTGGCTGCTCTTCACCTTGTAGTAAGTATGAATGAGTGACTCTTGTATGACCTAAGCGGAGTCGAGCTAAAACTACTTCTTCTCTTCTAATGTTTCGAACAACTGATTGATATTCACCAATAGTTGGTTTGATGTCAAGAAGTTTATTACCAATGCTGTTATTCCATGAAGTTTGCCATTCTTCCAAGATATATTTATTGATAGATGGCTTAAAATTGGAAAATGGAATTTTAAAAGAAGTTGGTTCTAATGAAAGCGATGTTTTTGCTTGCTTATCTACCATCTCATTCCCTTGGATACCTATATGACTAGGAATCCAACAGAGAGCAATTTCTTTATAAGCTAAAAGCTCATGACATTTTTCTAAAAGTTTCTGAATCTGTGGATTCTTTGAACTGGTATGGTTCATTGCTTTCAATACAGAAAGCGAGCCAGAAATATAATAAATTTATTGTTAGCATCACAAGTGCTAATGAAATCTAAAGCTAGATCAATTGCTTTGGCTTCAGCAGTGAAAATTGATGAATCGTCAGGTATACGTTGCATATTACTATGGTTGTCTGATATAACAGCACAACCAACCTTTGAGTCTTCCTTTGACCCATCAGTATAAATTTGTTGGTAATTCTTATAACGACTTTGCATTTTTCTGAAATCATCTTTTAATATGTGTGGATTTGATTCAGATTTTTTCCCAGAATGTAAATCAAAAAGAATTTCAGGTGGTTTCATACACCAAGCTGGAATATTTGGTGTAAAATGTTTTTCAATATCTTGTGGTTTGATATTGGCAGATTCTAAGAGTGGTGAAATTCTGATGCCAAATGATTTAATAGCTTTAGGTTTTTGTTCATATAAATCAACATAATTTGGTGGGAATGTAACTTCATGAGCAGGATTTGATGGGTTAGCAGCAAGTCTTATAGCATATTGCAAAGAGAGTTTCTCTCTTCGTGAGTATAGTGATAGTTCATCTGCTTCAACATAGAGACTAGCAACAGGAGAAGTTCTAAAAGCCCCTAAAGCTAATCTAAGTCCTTGGTTATGTATAGGATCAAGCATTTGAAGATATGATTTTCGTGCAGAGCCATATATAATTCAGCCATAGTCTAATTTTGACCGGACTAGAGACCGATAAAGTTTGAGAAGTGTAGTTCGGTCTGCACCCCAAGACGTATGGGAGAGCACTTTTAAAAGATTCAATGCTTTTAAACATTTAGCTTTGAGATATTTAATATGGGGTATAAAACTGAGTTTTCTATCAAATAAAATGCCAAGGAATTTAGATTCCTCAACAACTGGAATAGGTGATCCATATAAATTTAACACTGGATCATCATGTTGCTTGCGCAACTGACAGAAATGTACACACTGTGTTTTTGATTTGGAAAACTTAAAACCATTGCTTGTTGCCCAATTTTCAATCTTATTTAAATTTTGTTGCAGTTGGCGTTCAATCGTCGCCATGCTTTTTGAGCGATAACAGATACAGAAGTCATCGACATATAATGAGCAATCAGTAAGATTACCTAAACATTTCACAATATCATTAATTTTAATGCTAAAAAGTGTTGTAGATAGAACGCCTCCTTGAGGTACACCTTGCTCCTGGTCATAATAGTCAGACAGAGAGGAGCCAACTCGGACTTGCATGGTGCGGTCTGCAAGGAAGTTTTCAATGAATGTAGGAAGTCTACCTCTTAATCCTAATTTGTGGATATCTTTTAAAATGCCATATCTCCACGTGGTATCATAAGCTTTTTCCAAATCAAAAAACACAGCAACTACATGTTCCTTTTTAATAAAGGCATCACGTATGAAGGTTTCCAATCTAACTAAATTATCAGTTGTACTGCGGTCAGATCTGAAACCAGACTGGAACCGCGATATATGATTATTGGATTCTTAAAACCAAGTAAGTCTTTTATTTATCATTCTTTCAAGTGTTTTACATAGACAACTTGTTAAAGCTATAGGTCTATAATTATTAGGTTCCGCAGGATCTTTCCCAGGTTTGAGAATTGGGATTATGGTTGCTAAGGTCCAATCTTCTGGAAATTTACCAGTAGTCCAAATGTAATTAAATATATTCAAAAGGGTTTCAAGAGAATTCTCTGGGAGATGTTTAAGCATTTGATAGTGGATCTCGTCAGGACCCGTGGCTGAGTCATGTGATAGTTGAATAGCTTCAACTAATTCATCTAAATTAAAATCTTTGTTATAAATTTCATTATTTTGTGATTTAAAATTCAATTTAACTTTTTCTTGTTCGGTTTTAATCTTTCTGAAGGATTCAGAGTATTTGAATGATGATGAATTGTGACAAAAAGTTTCTCCTAAAGTGTCAGCAATGTCTGTTTTTGAAGTTGCTTTGCTGTCAGTACCCACCATGTTTAAATGTGTGTAACTGGGGGATTTGTTTTTTCCAGAGATTTTTCTTATCATATCCCAAACCTTTTTAATAGGTGTTTTATGGTTGATTTTCGAAACATAAGATCTCCATGACTTACGCTTCGAAAGTTTAATTGTTCTACGGGCTTTAGCTCTAAATACTTTGATGTCATTGAAATTGTTGGTATTTGGAGATCTTTTAAATTTGGATAGAGCTTGTTTGCGCTGTTTAATTGCTTCTTTACAGTCGTCATTGTACCATGGATTACTTTTAGTTGGATTTGTCGAAGTTTGAGGAATACATTCTTTAGCTATTTCGATAAGAGAAGAGGTAAAATCAGTTATAGGATCAGAAGATTCTTTGAAGTTTTCTGGCACCAATTTATCAGTGCACAGAGTATTAAATAGATCCCAATTGGCTCTATTTAATTTCCACTTTGGATTGTGATCCTCTGTGGAAAAAGTGTTCTGTTCAATGATGATAGGGAAGTGATCACTATTGTGTTGATCTTCACATACAGACCAATTATAATCAAGAAACAGTGATGGATGACAGAAGGAAAGATCAATAGATGTAAAAGACTTTGTACTTGGAGAATGATAAGTATAAGACTTATCATTCATAATACAAATGTCATTCTTTGTAATGAAATTTTCGATAAGTTCACCTCTGGAATCATTGTTTTGACCACCCCAGAGGATATTGTGACCATTGAAGTCACCTAATAAGATATACGGAGAAGGAAGTTGTTGCAGTAAATTGTCCAAGTGTTGGGAGTTAAGAGAAAAGGATGGAGGAATATATACAGAACATATGGTTATTTCTCTGTCTAGAGTGACAGAAATAGCAGTTGCTTGTAGTTCTGTCTGTAAATCAATCTTTCTTTGTGGGAAAGATGATTTTACAAATATTGAGGCACCACCAGAGGGCCTCAGACAATCAGTATGAACATAGTTATGTACATTAAAACCTTTTAATGATATGTTATCATCTGGTTTAAGAAATGTCTCTTGAAAACAAAATACAGACGGATTATATTCAGAAATCAATAATGATACTTCATTATAATTAGGTTTCAAACCTCGACAATTCCATTGTATAATTTTATGTTTAAAATCCATACTTGAAAATAATATTAAAAGGGGTAATAAAATAATGGTTAGATTGAAACCCTCCATTATTTAAGTTAATGGTAATCGTGACAGTGTGCCTTTAGGGAGGTGATCACTGGAAGATGGCTCTGTGAACACCACAGACTCATCGTCCATGACCTCCTCGCCATCTTTTTCAGCAAACACAGAATATGGATTCTTTTCAGCTTGTTTTGCTTTTTCTATTAGTTCTTTTTCTTTCTGTGCTTGTTCTTTGAGAAAGATCTGTTTTCTTTCTTCTTTTTGTTGTTTTTTCAATTTATCTTTCTCTTCCTTTCTCTTCTTCTCCTCATCCTTCTTTATCATTTCTAAGGTCCCCGCCTTAAGGGCTGGCCCAGGAGAGGAGTTACTTTTTCCTGGATGAGGAGATGAGTTACTTTTTCTTGGTGTACTCTCTTTCGTTTTCTCTGTTTCTTGTTGCTGTAAGTATTCGTTAAAGCTGTCGTCTGTTTGTGTACTTTTGTTGTCTGTTTGTGTAGATTTGTTGCAAGTGCCAGGTTTTACTGCACTTGCATAGGTTTTTGCTCCGTTAAATTGTTCAAACTGTTTTCGTGCTTCTGGGAATGAGATGCTCTGTTCACATTTAATTTTTAATATTTGTTTCTCTTTTTCCCACTGTGGGCATTCTTTAGAGTTTGCAGGGTGGTCACCTGAGCAGTTGACACATTTGGCAGGTTTATCACACTGGCCAGATGCGCAATGT
Source organism: Loripinus fragilis (assembly GCA_964019695.1). NCBI lineage: Eukaryota > Metazoa > Mollusca > Bivalvia > Lucinida > Lucinidae > Loripinus > Loripinus fragilis. Next base: position 87,386,346 of record OZ026517.1, read on the forward strand.
TCAGGCTGAGCACAGTTGCAGCATACAGGGTGTCTACCACACTTGTTTTCGTGGTGACCAAACACTTGACAATTGTAACATCGAAGTGGATTCGGTATGTAGACATCTACTTTAACTTGAATAAATCCTATTTTTACAACTGTTGGTAAGATTGGTGTATTGAAGGTTAAAACAAATGTGTTGGTTGGTTTTAATATACCATCACGACGAACAGTGATTCTGCGAACATCTGTAACTCCCTGTTCACCCATGAACTCAATGATATGTTCGGTTGTCACTTTGCTCAAGGCAGGACAGCGAACAATACCCTTTGATGTGTTCAATGAGGAATGAGGTTTTACAGAGCATTTGAGGTTGCAGAAAGTCTTCATCTGTAGAAGAGTTTTTTCGTGTGATTCCTTTGCACATTGAATTAATAAGTCACCAGATCTTAGTGTTTTAATGCTCTTTGGTTCTCCTGTCAAACTCATAATTGTTTTATGCACGAGAAATGGAGACAGGGAAGAAATGGTCTCTTCCTGCTCAGAATGTATAAGTAAAAATCTAGGTACATAAGGTGTTTTTGTTGAGGTAGACGAACTTGACGAATTTGGTTTAGTTGGTTGAGACGCTGGGTACGAGTTTTCAGAGTCAGTATCTGAATTTGCTATGTGACGTTTTTTTGCTTTTTGTTTAGCCATGTAGTTTGTTTGTTTGATTCATCCTCCATGCTCTCCACCCACCGTGGAGCCCAACAAGGGAACACTTTAATGGAGTGGATTTCCGATCTCCAGTGCTAGAGATACATAGAAGGTATACTTGCACAAATAGAATCTGCACAATTGACCCGTTAAGCCACTGCCTTCCAGGATTATTTTATAAAAGAAAGAAAGTTTAAGATAATGGACACATGGTTGGCATCAGAACGATACTATAGAACGAAGATATAAGAAATATTTTTTTTTACATTTTCAGAATCCTGGGGCTTAGCATGACAAAGCCGATTAGAAACACCGGGCCGTGTTTCCACCTCAGTCTACCCCGTCAAAGAGGCCAAAGAGACGTGTTGAGTCATACAGAATTTATAAACGTCCATATTCTGCATGCTCTCAGTCTTCCAGGCCATCTCCTTCGAGTTACGAGAAAGCCACCCATGGCAGACTGGTGGGTCCTACTCTTAGCACTCCCAGAGGAGACAATAATTACAATCAATATCGTCCCCTGTGTGAAGTGTGCCCCAGAGACCGCGACAAGGTGGTAGGGACTCTCCAGGGAGCATAAGCTATTAAAAGGGTTTTTACCTTATATGGGCATGGCCGCCATCTTGGTCATGTGACCATTTACATTTGGTACAAATTTACTCCCCTCAACTTAAGGACTCTCCATTTGAAATTTGAGCTCAACTGGCCAAGTGGTTTCTGAACAAACTATGTTTTAATATATTGATACTGATGAGTCTCCAATATGAAAAACCTTGACCTTTGAAACTTATTTATAGTCATTGCCTCTTATCATATCGAGTGAGAACAATGACTTTGGCTTCAATAGTATCAAAAAAAATCAACTTTTCAAAAATGTCCAATCTTAATGCATTAGGAAATTAATTTGACCTTGATGTTAACCTAGGATCATCATTTGAACAAATTTGGTAGGCCCAACATCCAAAATGTTACAAACTAAGTCCCAAGGTCATCAGTGAAGATCTTTAAAGGGTTTTTACCATATATGCGCATGTCGGCCATCTTTGTCATGTGACCAAAACAATTTGTATAAAACTTGGCTAACTTATTGTAAGGAGTCTTCATTTGAAATTTGAGTTCAATTGGCTTAATGGTTTCTGAGAAAACTATGTTTAAATATATTGATGGGACTCCAATATTAGCGGCTTGGCTGAAAGGTCAACCTTGACCTTTGGAACTTATTATAGCCATTGTCACAATAGATTAAACATATCAAGTGAGAATAATGACATTGGCTTCAGTAGTATTCAAAAAATCAACTTTTCAAAAAAATCCCCATTCAAATGCATTAGGAAGCAAATTTGACCTGAGTCAACCTAGGATCATAATTTAAACAAACTTGGTAGGCCCCACACCCTCAATGAGAAAAGAAGATTTTTAAATGAATTTGCCATATATGGGCATGACGGTTATCTTGGTCATGCGACCAGGACCATTTGAACAAACTTGCGTTTCCTTATCCTAAGGAGTCTCCATATGAAATTTGAGTTCAATTGGCCCAGTGGTTTCAGAGGAGATGTTTGAAAATGTTGACGGAAGGACGGACGGACGCAGGAGCCACTGGTATACAAATAGCTCAGGTGAGCTTATTAATGTAATTCTATAATTATATATCATAGATCTTTTGACCCTACATAATATCCATAGAGAAGCTTCTATTAGACATTTTTACCCACAAAACGAACTGCTGATAGCGGATAACTGACTGCGGATTGTAAATTTAGGGAACATCTCAACATTCATTTTGATACCAAAATTACAAAACACAGACCATCGGACTGCGAATTAGGCTTTATTCAATGACGTACTGTTTATACACACTGGGTTAGCGGCAATCAAGAGCTCAATTTTTTAACAAAACTTTTTTCTATGCCCCCAAAGGAACGTATGGTTATCGCACTGCCCATCCCGCCGTCCGTCGATCAGTCCGTCCGTCCTGCTTCCTGTCCAGTGCATATCTCCTATATTCTTTGAGGTAGGAATTTCAAATTTGGTGTGCGGATGCATATTGAGATAGCAAAGTGTCTCGTAATATTTTTCAGGTCACTGTGACCTTGACCTTGGTCTAGTTTTCAGAATAATCGTGTCTGGAGCATATGTCCTATATTATTCAAGGAAGGAATCCCAAATTTGGTATTTGGGGGAATCCCAAATTCGGTATTTGGATGACAAAGCGTCGCGCACCATCCTTGGGTCCCTGTGACATTGACCTTGACCTCTGATCTAGTTTCTAGAAACTGCTTTGAGTCTGGTGCATATCTCCTATATTCTTTGAGGTAGGAATTCCAAAAATGTTGTGTAAATGCATCCTGGGATGGCGGAGTGTCATGTACCATTTTCGAGTCACTGTGACCTTAACCTTTACCTCTGACCTAGTTTTAAGAATTATTATTTCTGGAGCACATCTCTCTTATTCTCTGAGGTAGAAATTCCAAATTTGGTGTCTAAATGCATCTCTGGTTGCAATTTGGTGTGTGAACGCATCTTGGAATGACAGATTGTCCCGTTCCACTTTTGGTCACTATGACCTTAACCTCTGACCTAGTTTCTAGAATTGGCATCAAGTCTAGTGCATAACTTCTATATTCTTTGAGGAAGGAATTCTAAATTAGGTGTGTTGATGCATCTTGAGATGACAGAGTGTCGTGTACCACTTTTTGGGTCACTATGATCTTGACCTCTGACCTAGCTTTAGAAAAATTGTGTCCAGAGCATTTCGCCTATATTATTTGAGGTAGGATTTACAAATTTGGTGTGCATTTGTACCTTGGGATGGCAGAGTGTCATGTGGTAAATGTGATTTAGGTTCGTATTTCTTTCTTTATCACAAGTCAATCACCATCAAGGTAAGCTGGGCTGGCCAAGACTTTGCTTGTATGCCAGAAACAGTGGAAGGTAGTCTATTTATTGAAACTGTATAACCACTGCATTAGAGGTCAGCAATGCAATACATTGCGACAGTCAGTATGCCTGGTAGAAAACCAAATCACGGTTTAACTATGGTTTACACTTTAATTGCATCACGATGGAGCAGACCTCAGTCTCAGATACTTTCTTCTCTATGCTGGCTCCTTATGCTTGTTTTCAGCTGGGCGCACCGTGGCTCAACTTGAGAGATACTCTTTAATTCTAACTCTCTGTGAGCCATTTTCTTTGTTTCACCAAATCATTGATAGTTTGTTTCTCTGTGATAATGTTTTGCATAAGTTAGAAATCCTCTATTCGAGCTTAACACGTTTGTGTTTTAAAAGAAACCCAGCAGAATCCAGAGCACAGATTTGGCGCCATAACGCATCTAAGCCACCAGTAGCTTCCGCTGCTGTCCATTCTTTGGCAGTGGTTCTGTCGTTGTTGATTGCTCCTAACTTTATAACCAGATGGTATAGTTTGGTCAAATTTTGCATACGTATACGTGTCAACATTGTCCAAACACTGGCATGCGTAACAGTTTCGTTTGACAGACAAGGTTTTGCCGAGCATCAGTCAGGCGGGTAATGGTCAGTTAGTATAAATGCTCATAAAAATTAAACCACGTGGTATATTTCGATCAAATGTTGCATACTTGTTATTTAACATTTTAACAATGTTTAGACGATGGTATACAAAACAGTGACGACGCTTTGTCAAGCATCATTTTGGCAGGTCAAGGTATTTTAGTGAAAATGCTCATAAATTTGAACGGCATTTATACATGTATTTTGACAAAAATTTCATACTTATCCTTGACACTGGTATAATTATTTTGAAAAATCTGAGAATCTGATGTTGTGTTAAGTGGTGTTCTTATTTTAACTCTGGTAGTCATTTTGTTCAGCTGATCAGAACCGATTGAGAAATTTTAAAAGACGACCTTATAATAAACCTTCGTGTGATTTGTTTTTTAATTGGGACCAGTGGCTCAAGAGAATATGCCATTTAGAGATATTTCTTATCTACAGCTCTGGCAGCCAGCTTGTTTGGCGTAGCAAAGTTATAACTTAAAGGCAATTTTGTTAGAGAGCATTATGAGGAACATTTCTGCGAAATTATTTTGCATTTGTACCAGTGCTGAGCTTCGCCTTTCATTTCAACTTGTAGAAATACTCTCCCTACAAGTCTCTTTAGCTGAAATTTACTCAATTATCATGATTTTAAACTCAAATATGATATTTTGGACCCCTATACTAGAATATCTTAAAACTATTTCGCCCCCAAATTAAACACTATCCCTTGATCAACCAGTCGCAGCAAGATATAAAACTCATTCGAATCTCAGGCGAATGTATGTGAACCGCAACTGCAATATATCCCCAGTAATGCTCTCGCTTTCTTCAATCTCGGCATAGTCATAGCAGTAAAAACTTATTAAATCTAAAATGTTGTTTCTAAGTTATACGTTCACCACGGGTCGTGCACATTAAGCTCAGTTTATTGTTGCTTTAATTGTGGGAGTTTTGTGTTTTGTGCTAGTTTTTCTATGCAGTACTTGGTATCAATTCTAGTTTTGCAATCATTTCGCTAGGGAAGAGAGAGCTGGTTGCTGTCTACTTGCAGTCTCTGCCTGACGGTGTGGTTGGTTGGTCTGCAGTATGTGATTGTGGTATTTTCTGGACTCTTAGGTTTAAAAATTGCGCTCAGCATCGCCGCCTGCCCGATGTTATACCTCACATATCTTGAACAGAATAGCCTTTAGATTAAAGAAAGATGGACCAAATATCGCTTTTAAATCTTGAACTGCGCTTACAAATATATGCTATGCTAAAAATAGTTGACGCCACCATTATGTGCATGCTATTTCATGAGCACCACAGATCATCACATATATGACTGAATGTTTAACATGCCATGGAACAGTCTGATAACTTCAAAAGCACCTTAATCCACATTGTCTACAGTGTTGAAAACGGGATACTTCTAATTCAGTTAACGTATTTGCATGCTGGGTAATTTTGCATGCTTTTTTGAAATCTGCTTATTTTCTCCAAATTGGTAATTTTAAAACATTATCCAGAATACCACCAGAATGTCAAATTGTTACAAAGTTCATGTTGCTCTAAACTGTAGCCGAAGACACAACTCGCCACTAACGCGGAAAGAGTTAATCTCGTCAGTTACATTGGCAGGATAAAAGCATGTGTGGAATGGTGCAAAATCTTGAGGCATTCGAGGTCACCATTTCTAAAAAAGTGAATTCAGCAGCCAATTATGTACAGCTGTTCGGTACATGTACATGTAGGTTATTCCATATGCATCCGCTGAGGTACATGTACATGTAGGTTATTCCACATATTCTATATACATCCGCTGAGGTACATGTACATGTAGGATATTCCACATAAGAGAGGAATCATCGGTGCAGCAGTCAATGTTTAATGGAAGAATCTGATATTTTAATGTGTCCGAGACAGTATGGGTGAAATTTATAAGGACAAAGGACGCCTTTCTTTACGCCATAAATCGGAGGATATAGTCATGACTGTAAAGCATGTGAAATGACGAGCAAAGGTTATTATATCAAAAGCGTAAAGACAACGGATAAACTCTGCAATACAGTGTCCGACAACTTTAAACTGCAGACGCATAGACCGTACCGATGTAATGTAAAGTTATCCTGCGTATTCTGAGAAAATCCCCCAATATCTTAACCAGAGCGTGTAATATAGCAATTGTGTTTTTGTGGTCAATAACTCCTATTACCCCAAGATGTCTTGTTTGCTCGGAGGTTGTTATATGTAACCCAGAGCAGAGTGGTGTCCATTTATATGAAGTTCTTTATTCGCTTAAAGCACATGAAAATAGCGGCTGAAATATCAGTAATTCCAAGAAAAATGTAATTTGAGTTTTGCGGTCATCACTCTTAATTAACATTAGGTTCAGTGACGATATATATAGCAGAACATCCTATAGATACAGCCTTTTCATAATGCACTAAAGCATATAAGACAACATATCTGCATAAAAGTTTGCTTGGTAAAAATTAAAAAAGTTGACCGCAAATGCACAATACACTGCACCCATAAAGTCAGTGTAAGGTGTAAGCGTAATGTGTCAGCCTGTGGGTAAAAATGTCTATTATTGTTACTCAACTGAAGATGGTCAGTCAGAAAGATGCGTTCAATAGCTCAGCCACCAGGAATATACAACATGTCTTTAAAAAGCGTGTGTGCTTAATAGTTTTTGTGTAAAGACAAATTAGACTTTTATTTGAATAACATAGATTGCATGGGTTGCCTAGCAACAAAAACACGCCAACATTTTCAAATACACAAAAAAATTGTGTTGCCACAGAAACAAAATTGTGCATTTTAATCCAGGAACTTAATATTTCTGAGGGTTGGTTTGTGTATTTAGTACTGTTAAAGCAGTATTAGGCTAGTAGTTTATTTTTTCTGTTAAAGTTGTGTAAATAGGAATGTGGGTGGGGTAAATAATAGGACTTCAAGCATGTTAAAATTTGATAAAGCCTGAAATCAATTTACCACAGCATCTATAATTGAGGGTCAGTTGGTTTCTGTACTGTGATATAGATATTAAACAACAGCGAATAAAGCCTTGCGTAAATATTACTGTTTCCACAGCAACGCTTAGATTTACATTACTGAAACGTCTCCGCACGAAATACACCCCAAATTTGCACCTAATAGCATTTAGTAAAACGAGGGGTTTCGTTGGGTTGAAATAGCAAAAAAATAGTGCGTCCAAAAATGAGCTATATTTCCCGAGTCTCGAACCCTTTTATCCCCAGTCAGTGACGTACATAGGTCACTGCCCAAGTCTTACGCTCTACCAATTAAGTCACTTTGCCAGGCTGCAATTGTTTTAGGCCGATTTAAACATGTTTTCACTAGGCACAGCTAGATATTGTCTTTCAATCCATGCTTTATTTTTAGATACCCCTCTGGTGTGCATGAGCATAGACGGCCTCGCGGTATCAATATCTCTCAAAAACAATAAGGCTCCCTATTTAAAAATGATTTGTCTTTCTTATGTTCAAATTTTGTTACAATCAATGAAATATTAAATGAATTATTAAAGGTTAAATCCGATTTTGCGTTGGAATTGCGGGTCAATATAGCATCAGAGATGGAGAGAAAAAGCTAAGCATTATGTTCCCATCGAAGATTACACTTTCAGAGCAGGAGAAAAGGTGGCAAGTGATAAACACAATGGTTCAAAAACATTATAAACAGAACAGCAGAATCGTGAGCAAATTACTGATGGTAAAGATAAAATCACTTCAAAAAGCAGTAATGCAAGATCACTTACAGTGCGTATGCCATTCGAAAGGTCATAAGAAACTAGCAAAAGAACGACTCTGAGAATAGCATATGATACTATAGAAAAGCTTAGCTCAGAAAAGGATTCCTTAGTTCGTAAATCAGAATCACTGAAAAAGATAATCTGGAGATTATTTGGAAAGAAAGTGTCTTCATTTAATGAATCCATTCCAAATGAGAAGGAACTAACACCAAAATTCAAGACAGATCAAGACATGATACGTCTGGAACTCCCCCCGAACAGACATGCTTAAGTATAAAGGAGGCTTCTTGCTCCAAATGTGACAGGAAAATATATAAAAGATCATTTGGGCTAGTTAGTCATGCTAAAGTATAAAGGAGGCTTCTTGCTTCAAATGTAATAGGAAAATATATAAAAGATCATTTGGGCTAGTAAAACAAGAAACCACGTGCTTTGTCTTTTCCCTCTGCCAAAAAGTATACATGTGCTCATGTGATAAGTAAGAAATAGGTATAGACAGACGAACATTAAAGAGAAAAGAACCTACGAGGGATGATCCAAAAGTTCTGATCGTTACCTTGTAGCTTTGTCCAGAGACATTTTTGAGAGGCATACCATGCACCATTCAAACGAACAAGCTTTGACCTTTCATAATGATGCAAGTATTTTCTCGCTGTACTGTTTCATTTAATGATTACAGCACAATATATGTGGTCCACTCCATACCACTGGCCTGTTTTCATGTAATAGAACTATAAAAGAATTTGAATCTGAATCTTTCAAGCCCCGCATCCTTAAATCTACAAAGTAAAACTGCACTGTTTTTTTAGTTTTTGTTACTTATTATGTCAATTCAAATGTAAGAATGGCGACATGTTGTGTCGATTCAATATTTAAAGCACAATGGGCAATTCTTATGACGTCATTGAAATTGACAACTATGTCATTTTGAGTACATTGCAGAATTTACATTTCGGGGAATATTCTATTTTTGTCTATCGATTTGAACTATGAACATGCCAAACCTAATATCGGCAAAATATTTAACACCAATATTATTTAGATTACGAAATATCTTAATTTTAATTGGAATATTGTAAAACCTTTAATCTTTAATTAAAAAATAATTGTTTTTAAATAAGATTTTTCAAAATTGTTATTGGTTTCAGACCGATGCTTTGTGCTGAATTTAATCCCATATTGCATCATTTTACGATATAGTGCACATTTCGACAACTGATTGGGTTTTGTTTTTAGATATACACATGCATATCTGTGTACCTCAAAATATTGACCTTATTTGTGGACTCGTTTTAATTTTTTAATGTAGGCTACTGTCAGTCTCCGACGATAAGGATTATTCATTATTGCTTCAGACATAAGTCAGCTCATCTAAGATTGCCTAAAATCTTTTTTTACTTTTAAAGCAGCTGTTTTTACTGAATTATGGGCCGGTCAAAACTTCAATTGGTCCAAAATATGATACTAGCTCACAGTTGCATAGCCATACATTTAAGGGCCTCAATATCCGAGATCATATAGAAACTTCACCATATATACAGGACATATTCACTTCTGTATGAACATTGTGCAGCCATAAATATGAATTGCTGAGACTGCTCCTGTCTAAATTGTGAGGTCTCTTTTATGCACAGTCAGCCTGATAGGTCAGTGCATTGAGGGCATTGCTGTTTCAGGGTAGTTTTCTGGCCGCTCCTTCAAGTTACATAAAACTTGTCAGAGCGGTGTACAGACAAAGAATATATTATTATTTGGTACAATTTTCAGGCATGTTGCATTGCTGGTTACAGAGATATCACGCCAGGATCAGAACTTTAGGATCATCCCTTGTAAGAGTACTTATTACTAAAAAGGAGAAAAGTAGAACAAAAGGTAATAACATTCCTGGAAAGGGAGGATAATTGGACTACCCTGTCTCTGGGAAGAATGATACATTAGGAAAGAATAAAACACAGAAAATGGTCCTTAATTACTATCTCCATAATCATTTACATGCAAAGTTCATACTCAAAAACCCTAGTAAAAATTCAAGATCACTCTTCTGTAAGCTAAGACCTTTACACATGCTATCAGACAATTTTTGTAGCAGATATAGATGCCTGTGCCTTTGTCATCATAATTTTGCACTGAGAATAAGATTGTAAACTAACTTTTACTGCAGGCTTCCACAGTAGAGGTTGTCTCATAGTTGATGAGGCAGCACACATTTACAGCAACATTGAAGCAGTTGACATAGACCAAGGTGAACCATTGGTAAATATGATTGAGATTTATACATCTACACATTCAGTGCAATTTCACTATAGATTAACACATGGTATTACTTAATGCTAATGTGATAATGAGTCTGAAAAATACATACACATGTAGCAAGTGCATGCATAGAAAGTTGTTGGCAAAAAAAACCCCAAAACCCACCTATTACTCCATAACAAAGTTGCATTCATGATAAAGATGTTTACGTTAACGGCAGAACTGAGATGTCAAAGTAATCTTAATGCCATATGATAAATAGAATTTAACATACTTTCTCTTGTATTATTTTTCATACTTTCTCTTGTATTATTTAACATACTTTCAACAAGCCTCGCATTTTATTTCGTTTCCCCAACTCGTTTAATGAATTCAATAAAACAGAAGCGCTCATTTAAGATCTTAAATTATGGCATATTTTATGGTTCCCAAAAATGTAGGATGATTATTGTCTGATACACTACACAGACCCAATAGCAGAAGAGTACAGCAAGGATAAGATTAAACGACAAAAGTCGTTATCAAAGCGAATGAAGAGCTTAAAAAATGATGTAAGCAGTTTATTTATTTTTAGTTTCAATTACACATACTGAAAATCCCCTTTGTGTTAGCAAACAGCGCAGATCCAGATGTGGCATTTAATCTGGGTCTTCACTGTTTGCTATAACAGCGGTTTAGATCTTTTTATGTCATCAAAGCAACTTATTTTTAACTGCTAAGTTATTAAAACAAGGCTATGGATATCATAAAATTCGAAAAGCATTTTCTAAATTGTACCACAGGCACTCAGAGTTAATTGTTAAATACAACATTGGGTTAAAAACTCTTCTGCAACAAGGCATATCAGAACCTATATTTTATGGTGATTTAGTCGATAAATTCAAACGAATTGTTGGAAACCCTAATTTTAGTGATCAATTCAAAACGATAGCAAAACGTTATATAAGGCTTGGATGTAACTTGGATATCATGCGACAGTCTACATGCCTAGCTTTAAACCCAATCACGGTTTATAACTATGGTTTCCTCTTTAATTGCACGACGGTGGGTCAAGCCTCAGACTTTTATTACGGCTCTGACATAAAGCCTTAATAGGTGGGTTGGTGCCTGATGCTTATCTGTAGCTGGACCCACCGTGGCTCAACTTGAGGTTTTCTTTAGCTCTGACTATCTGTAAGTCGTGAGCCCTTTTCTTTGTTTCATCATGGTAGTAATTTGATTAGAGTGTTTCTCCATGATGATACATTGCATTAGTTATATGGCCTCCATGCAAGCTGTACATTTCTTGTACTTCAACAACAGCAGAATCTAGGGCGAAGATTTGGTGCCGGTGAAATGCATTTAAGCCCCTCAGTGGCTTAGGCTGCTGTCCATTCTAAGGTGATGGTTCTGTTGTTGTTGTCTTTTTGTTTATTGTTAATCCCATTGTTGGAGTCTGTAATTGTTCTATGTTTTGTTGTGCGTTACTTTATGTCCATTCTAGCATTGCAATCATCTTGATGGGGAAAAGAGAGCTGATTGCTTTGCTTAATTTGTCTTCCTGGTGTCTAGTGATGGTTGAGCGGCTCTTCCTCGCGGTGCCACGGGGTTGTCTGCAGTTTGTAATTGTGGTATTTCCTGATCATACTCACTTACTATTTTTAAAAATATTGTCATTGTTTTCTTACTCAACATCATTTTTTATAAATATGTTTTGTGTGCTCAAAAGAACCGTCCCACCACGGTTCTTTTGAGTAAACAAAATATAGGATTTACTTGACATACACAGAAAAATAATTGCAAACTAATTACAAAATTCTTATCTAAAGGCCAAAATGCATCTTAAATACACATGTATTTGTTACTATTTAACTAATATTGCACCTAATCATCATCGCAAAGCGATTTATAAAACTCTATATACAGCCTTGTATTTCTTTGTTTTCACGGTTTTGTTAAAAACTTAAAGATCCTCCTGCAGTTGCCCATCAGGTAATAGGTTCTTAAAAGGGTATCCTTTGAAAGCAAAGACTGCTCCAAGGAACTGAAACAAGAGTGTGCATATTTTCTGGGCCAGACTAGCTAGTTTCTGCCAGTTAGGCTTCATCAGTGACCCTCTAATAGTTTCAAAGTTCGACAACGAAATCCATGATCCCAAAGGGCAAGAAAATAACTCTTCGATTTTGAGATGGATCATACGCTGAATGTCTACCATTGTTTTGTTCTCTATTGAAGACATTTGCTCACACTCATCCTTTGTTATGCACTTTATCTATTTGATGGGTTTCATCATTCACTAAAACCTCATAATACCAATGTCTTCTGATATCTACCTCAGCAGTGCAATTATGAATACTTCCTGAGAGTACAACTTTTTGTTAACACTAACATGCTCTTGATTTTCCATTGGAAAAGATAAATACTGCTGCTTTCTCAGTAGCCCATAAACAGGCACTACTTCACTGCTATCCACGAAGGGTTGTGTAATGGCTCGTGTTTATCCTATGATCTAAAAATAAATTTAGGTTTTACCAGGTAATTATTCAAAATGCTCAATACTTCGTGCAATTTCAGGCAAAGCAATTACATTACATGTGAGGGACTAATATATACAAAATTTCCACCCTTAATAATATCCTCGGGTGACCAAACTGCGCCACGCTAAGCTTTATTGGTAATTCTACTAAATCAAATGAAGCACGTAAGATTAAATATGCTTGCCTTATTTATGCATCATTTTTGCATTCGACTGGGAAAAATCATTACTCTGATCCAACATCGTACTATGACACGCGAAGCTTATATAAACATGGTAAATTGAAGTCCGCCATTTTGGGTTTGACCTACTTCCGCCAGGGGAGTGACGTCACACTATTCCCGCGGAAAAACTCGAAATTAAGGCCAAGCATAATTTTAATATTGGGTTTAAACAACATTCAACTTTCTTAAAATACAAAATTGGGGAAAAAACACTGTTTCAATCCGTAAAAGCAAAGTATCTATATGCACTCCATCGGAAAGCTTGTCTCTCAAAGTGGTGTGGGGTATGTTGTACAGTTTTGCAGCTTTTCTCACTGGAATCTTATTTTCTATACACTAAATGTAAGCCTTCGACAGTGCATCATGGGCGTAGACCTTTTGGGGTTCTGAATGCTGTTCTGGTGCAGAATTTTTGAGGTTTTGCCCCCCAAACAATGAAACACACACAAAATACGTCATAAAATTGTGTTCTATTCTAAGACCCCAAGATACAAAAAATCAATATTAAAATAGCTTGGCCTAATAATTGTGCTACGCTACCACGTGACTTCCATTCATAAAATGTCAACATTGTACACGACCTTCAATTTTGCCCAAACTTCGGAATTTTAGAAAATCATGTGAGTTATGAAGGGGCATTTTTGGACATAAGTAAAAGTGAGTAAAATAAGCTATCTAAAGTTAAATATGCTGTACTTAACTGTTAGTCCCTCATTTTGACAGGATCAACTTTTCCTCGCAGTGTTTACATTTCTGTTAAAAAATTCCCACGGTCACTCTCCCACCCACTCGAGATTTCGCGATATTACAGAGTAAGCACCAAACATGGCTGACGTATGGAGCTGGTGATTGTAGGGTATTTCACTATAATTTATGATCTCCGTTGTTATCAGGCCCCTGGGTTATAAAACTTTTTTGTGCTCAACTCAAGCAGCTTGAGTTCATGAACTCGAGCAGCTTGAGTTCATGCTCAGCAGAGTTTGAGAATATTTTTGAGGTTATAAAACTCTCTTGAGTACTTTCTCAGCTGGGTACAACTCTGAGCTTGAGTTTGTTTTTGAGTACACACTCAAATATATTTTTGAATTGACGTAAGCGGTATTGGAACTCTTTGTTGTTGAAAAAGTACAGGAAATCGTATATTCTTAAACAAAAACAATGTCTGCTTTCTTTACGGTCCGATGCAACAAGATAGAAGCTGTGGCAATAACACCGAAAAAAAGAAGCAAGCCGTTGGAGGAAAAGGAGGAGACAGCACTGATTGTGGAGGTTCTAGAGAGAGCACATATTATTGGCGACATGAAAGGGCCGGGAACAAAGTCCGTTTACCACAAACGAACTGACGCATGGCAGGAGATCACATATCTCCTCTATTCCTAACGACCACCAAATGGGGGTGGGGTGTTGCGAGTATTTCATTTCTATTAGAATTATAACATAAATAAAACACACAGCGGGACACAGTATACTTATCAGGCATAAAACATAACGCCAGAATGCTCGCAACAACGGGTCTGAGTCTTCATATCATGCCTACCTAAAAGCTGATCAACATCGGCCCGCCAGTGAAACACCATTAAAATGGAAATTTCGACGGGGTTGATAGTGCATGTTACGCTGACATGACATATTCGTGTCCAGTTAAACCCCACTAGTTTTTTGACCGTACACTGGTCTCGGAGTGTCAGTTAGCCAGGTCGGGAACATACTATCCCCCTGCCTTGCTCTGAGCTGCCTTGTGGGAGTGATCATAATATTGGCTAGAATTACTGATACAAGAACAAAAACAGTGAGTATGATCAGGAAATACCACAATCATAAACCGCAGACAACCCCACGAGGAGGAGCCACTCAACCACCCCATGAGACGCCCAGGAAGACAAATTAAGTATGTTGGTTTGGTATTAAAGGCTTAACAAAATTTTGCAAAACATCCAAACTTATCTCACATATAGAATCGGAACCAACCATGGTGTATACCTTTTCACGGCATCTATAAATGCCCCTTATTCACTCCTTTAGTCATTATCCAAATACATCTTTTGTCCGCCCCCGCTTGTATTTGTTCTCAACTTGTTAGTGTCGATGCATGATTTTTTGTTGAATTATGTGCATGTTGAATTTGTTTTTATTTTTTTGTTGCTTTACGTCCCAAGTCAACAGCTATGGTAATGGCTGGACTGTCAACTCTCCTAACCACACTTTTTCCTGGGCAAGCTTGAACAAGCAGTTAACCAGTACTTCGTGCACATACTTTCGCTTGTAACTGACTTCTTGAATGATTCAACGGAAGGGAGGAGAATGACCTTTGAAATTATTTTATGATCAATATCTACGAAAGTATGGGACCGGGTTGGGATCGAACCCGCAACCCCTGGATCTGCAGTCAGACTCGCATCTGTTGCCAGACATGTTACCGACCTTTGCTACGCGGCCCTGTGTGCATGTTGAATGATGTATCTGAATTCTTACTTCATGTAAAAATACTATACTTTGTCAGCTACACACATTCGATACAAACTTCAATGTTCAAATAAAACCACTGTGTGACGCCAAAATATAGCGAGAGGCGCACTGAGGGATAATTGTTTTAAGCGGCTTCACACAGATAATTTGATTGACACCATTTGATAGCTGTACGACGTGTTTGGACCCTTGCTGTTTTCAGCTGTTGTTATGCACTAGTCATTTGTATGCCCCACACCATTTGGGCCTGGGACATAGCGGGGCTTAAGTGCCGGGATTTGACCTACAATGTGTCCCTGCAGTGCCGTGGATGTTCCGGGTTTGAATTTCCAGCTTTTCTTTGCGTATTTACTTTTGGGCACATCATGAAAACCTGTTTATGCTATATGCTTATAACTAAGGTAAAGATCAACCTGTGCAACTGCACCAGCTCTTTTTGTCGTTGCCTAGATAGTATATTTAGTACAATGTACTTACTTAATTTGAGGCTTAAACTGGTCTGTGTAGCTGAGTACGCCAGTTTGAATTGTTATAGGATTTCTAAGACCCAAAGACAGGATTGCTCATGATGTAGCATTGATGTTATATTACTTTTCTTTTGCGTGCCTATACACCACCATATTTGTCAATCCCGGGCGAGAGAGCGGGCGGGGGTATGTACAAAATTTGGTCCCGCAGTGCAGGGCTTTGAAAAGATAAAAGCCACCCTAAAAATTGAAAAGTTTGTTTGTTTGTTTGTTTGGTGCTTAACGACGCATCAACCCTTGTGGGTCATTAGCGTCAAATAGTATTAAATTAAACATGACGTGAATGGAAATAGTAAAAATTTGTATGATGAAATAAAAGAAATGATGATGAGTTTGTATAATGAAAATAAGTTATAATATGGTTGTTGACAGGAGAGACCACGTACAATATCTGACAGTTTCAAAGAGCTATTCAGATAACTGTACATGTTCTTTGACTGAACAAAGTATAACTTTAACTAGTCTGTATTATGGTCTGATACAAATGTAAAACAAATCATGATTTTAAAAATACTTATTAGATTTTGTTAAAAAGATTTATTTGTCTTAAAAAAGTCATAATACTATCAATATGTATATCTTGAAATAACTGTTTCATGTTATCAACATGGAAGCAATTATTTCTTACTTGTGCAAAATCGCCACAATCCAAAAGAAAGTGACGTACAGTGAATGGTGCATCGCAACCAACACAGTGTGGTTGCTCTTCACCTAGTAGTAAGTATGAATGTGTGACTCTTGTATGACCTAAACGGAGTCGAGCCAAAACGACTTCTTCTTTTCTAATGTTTCGAACAACTGATTGTTGTTCACCAATAGTTGGTTTTATGTCTAGAAGTTTATTACCAATGCTGTTATTCCATGAAGTTTGCCATTCTTCCAAGATATACTTATTGATAGATGGCTTAAAATTAGAAAATGGAATCTTAAAAGAAGTTGGTTCTAATGAAAGCGATGTTTTTGCTTGCTTATCTACCATCTCATTCCCTTGGATACCTATATGACTAGGAATCCAACAGAGAACAATTTCTTTATAAGCTAAAAGCTCATGACATTTTTCTAAAAGTTTCTGAATCTGTGGATTCTTTGAACTGGTATGATTCATTGCTTTCAATACAGAAAGCGAGTCAGAAAATATAATAAATTTATTGTTAGCATCACAAGTGCTAATAAAATCTAAAGCTAGATCAATTGCTTTGGCTTCAGCAGTGAAAATTGATGAATCGTCAGGTATACGTTGCATATTACTATGGTTGTCTGATATAACAGCACAACCAACCTTTGAGTCTTCCTTTGACCCATCAGTATAAATTTGTTGGTAATTCTTATAACGACTTTGCATTTTTCTGAAATCATCTTTTAATATGTGTGGATTTGATTCAGATTTTTTCAAAAGTTAAAAGCAGGGGATGCAAATGACTTGTACATCACAAGAATGGTTTAACTATACCTGGTTCTTTGTTTGATTTGATTCTTTACGTCCCATCAACAATCTTCTAGTTATTAAGGGTCTTCCTGGGTTGAACCAGTACTAAGCTAGGATTATAAATACTTTGTCCTGCTTAATACCTAAAAAAAAAATATATTTTTTTTCTCAAAAAACAAAATAACACGCTATCCCCATGCCCCAGTGGTGCCGGTAATGGGCTTTCAAAATATTTTAAGGGTAATATACAGAAAGGAATCTAATAATTCAAGATGCATTTGTGCGCGCCTGTTTATATGTGCCTTTTGGTCACCTGCTGGGAAAGGGCTGCCCTCTTGGCTCTCGTTTGTGGTGTCTAACTGTGAGATTGTCACTTTCCCATTGGTATCCTGGGTCAGGTGTGATACTTGACTGTATCGATTCCTGATCTTTGCACCCTTACTTTAAATAGGTCTAAAACTGGTCTTGACAGATTGGCATCAGAGAATCCTGGAAGTCTGCGAGCATGTAAGAGACTCGGGCTTGGGGTCCCTAAAAGTCTAAACTGGTCTTTACCTGATTGGCACGGGTATTCCTGGAAGTCTGAGAGATAACTAACTCGTTATAACGAGATGTCTAACCTCTGACACAGTCACATATACTTGCATGAATCCTCAGTGCTTAGTTGAGTTTTGACCAGTACATGGACCCTCCCAAGAGCAAGATAACGGGCTGCGACGGTCTCTGGTCAGAAAACCTATACACTGGTTCTCTCAAGCTATGGCATACCTCTTATTTGTTTTGTCCTTTTTATTGTTGTATAATGAATTATATACTGTAATTCAGAAATTTTTAGCGAGGGTTTATTTTCTCGAAGTTTCTTGAAAACAAACCCTCGTGAAATAGCGAGATCACTCTGATAAAGGTAAATCATGCCTTTGTCGGTAATTTTTAACTTGGCGTCTTTTAACGCCATTCGCGAAAATAAAATTCTTAGCCATCCTCGTTAAATAAAGAAATTGCTTACTTACTTGCAAACTTCAATGGATTCTCCGGTGCCGATCGCCCCCCCCTACCCCCCCCGGGGTACTCAAAAATTTTCCGTATACGTAGGCTCGGACCCAGCATCTACCGTTCACCCCCAAAAAATATCAGGAATTCCAAGCACCCCAAAAAATTATTTGAAAGTTTAGCAACCTAAAAATATATCCCAATTCTGTACCTTGACTTTAAAAAAAGACCCTAAAATGCATAGAAATGACACTCAAACTAGCCCAATTTTGTGATGACCCAAAAAAAATATCCATAAAATCTTCATACCTCGAAAAAAATATTAATTTTTCTCAAAAACCCCAAAAATATTGAAATTCACAGTTTTGAACCCCCCAAAAATAGCCCGAGCCTACGTATGTGTGAAAATATCAGAGTATCCCCCTGGGGATCGCTCTCATTAATGGAATAACATGTTACTAGTTTATATATTGATTTTTTTAAATTGACCAGGCATGTGTGCGTTTTACCCATGCTTGGTGTCTTGCCCCTCTTTCTTTATATATTTAACCCATTGATTTTGTTAATTGCGCATCCATAGGACCCATATGCCGGTAAGCCCCAAAAATTTTAAATGAATCACTGTTAACCGATGAAGTAGAAAATAAAATGAAATGTATGCTACTCATTTCTTGTCTATAGAAGAATTGTTACTACCAAGAGAGACGTGGAGGAAATAAAAATGAATTTTTCAATAGCAAACAAAGATGTAAGTATACAATAATATATAACGTGAAATGCCTTTAAATACACACACGCGTGCGCACACAAGAGAGAGAGAGTCCGTGTGTCTGTCGTGTTTCATGCAAATTAGATGTAATTTTTTCAACAGTTCATACCTCAGTGAAACGCAGAAAAATACCTTTCAATTCTTAGCTCAATCACAATGAAAAATTAGGTTCACAGGCCTATACCATGCATACAGAACAGTAACCAGAAAGGACACAAAGTTTTTTGTTTGATTTGATTCTTTACGTCCCATCAACAATCTTTCAGTTATATAGGGACGGGTCTTCCTGGGTTAAACCAGTACTAAGCTAGGATAAATGTGTCTTGCTCAAGGACCACAATGCAGTGACACTGGTGAGGCTCGAACCCGCGGCCCTTTGGTCTCGAGTTCAAAGCAACTAGGTTAATCTCATTGTTTGTTTGTTTGGTGCTTAACGACGCATCAACCCTTGTGGGTCATTAGCGTCAGACGGTATTAACTAAACATGATGAGGATGGAAAAAGTTAAAAATTTATAAGATAAAATAAAAGGAATGGTGATGATGAGTTTGTTTTATGATAATAAGTTGCAATACGATTGTTGACAGGAGAGACCACGTACAATATCTGACAGTTTCAAAGAGCTATTCAGATAACTGTACATGTTCTTTAACTGAACAGAATACAACATAATATAATCTGTATTATGGTCTGATACAAATGTAAAACAAAACATGATTTTAAAAACAGCAATTAGATTTTGTTAAAAAGATTTATTTGTCTTAAAAATGTCATTATACTATCAATATGTATATCTTGAAATAATTCTTTCATGTTATTAACATGGAAGCAATTATTTCTTACTTGTGCAAAATCGCCACATTCCAAAAGGAAGTGACGTACAGTGAAAGGTGCGTCGCAACCAACACATTGAGGATGCTCTTCACCTTGTAGTAAGTATGAATGAGTGACTCTTGTATGACCTAAGCGGAGTCGAGCTAAAACTACTTCTTCTCTTCTAATGTTTCAAACAACCGATTGATATTCACCAATAGTTGGTTTGATGTCAAGAAGTTTATTACCAATGCTGTTATTCCATGAAGTTTGCCATTCTTCCAAGATATATTTATTGATAGAGGGCTTAAAATTGGAAAATGGAATTTTAAAAGAAGTTGGTTCTAATGAAAGCGATGTTTTTGCTTGCTTATCTACCATCTCATTCCCTTGGATACCTATATGACTAGGAATCCAACAGAGAACAATTTCTTTATAAGTTAAAAGCTCATGACATTTTTCTAAAAGTTTCTGAATCTGTGGATTCTTTGAACTAGTATGGTTCATTGCTTTCAATACAGAGAGCGAGTCAGAAAATATAATAAATTTATTGTTTGCATCACAAGTGCTAATGAAATCTAAAGCTAGATCAACTGCTTTGGCTTCAGCAGTGAAAATTGATGAATCGTCAGGTATACGTTGCATATTACTATGGTTGTCTGATATAACAGCACAACCAACCTTTGAGTCTTCCTTTGACCCATCAGTATAAATTTGTTGGTAATTCTTATAACGACTTTGCATTTTTCTGAAATCATCTTTTAATATGTGTGGATTTGATTCAGATTTTTTCCCGGAATGTATGCTTCTATGGATCAATTGTATATTCAAACAGCATCACAAATCACTAATTTAACTTACCAAAGAAACATACAGCCCATTTATCAATCTCTATCCCCAGCAAAAATTAGTTAAAAACGTGATTTTTCGTGGACATGGACTCTCACCGTGTTGTCTACAAATTTGTTTAGCGTAAGATCAGGTCGTGATAAAAACTCCAAAATTCAAACATGAATAGGCAAAACCCACGACCACATGCAATGGGTAATATAATTCTAATAACAATAACAGTTTCTGAGATATGAGACCATTGTCAGAACTTATTGGATGACACTCGTATATGTGCAAGTATGATACTTATGGAATGTACTGGGAGTGAAAAGCATACACGTACATAGCAGGATTTCTTAAGATAAAACTGTGGACTACAATGTTTTTGGTTCATTTGGACTAAGGCTCTCCCAGGTTCCTGTTCCCTTGATCCCCTGTTTCCCCAAAATCGAAAATGTGTTTTCTTATGTTCCCTGTTCCCAAATATTGTCTATGTCCCCCTAAAAATTTGGCATTTGTTCCCCTGAAGTAAATTCCCTTTTTCCCCTGTTCCCCAAAATCTGGGAGGGCCTCTGGACCAGACGATCGGTCTTTATGCATCACTTAGGTTGTTATTTGTCCATACTCATGTGCCTAGAGTACAAAGCTTGTTAGATATGACAAGATTTCTATTCTTTTAGCTGGACCATCATCTTCCCTAGAAATTAGTGCAAGCCCAAGCCAGTTTGTTGAAAGTGACATAGGTCAGTAAATCATTTTAGAATTCAACTTTTTATGCCAAAGTTGATGTAGTGATCAGGGCCCGGAATGACAATGCCTCCTTAAAGTTAAGGAAGACTTTAGTTAAGCATTTGATATTTCAACATGCTATATTAAATGCTAAATAAATTGCATGGATCGATGTGGTAGTTGTGGTCAAATATATCATTGTGATCTTCATAAAAATCAAAACTATTTTGATTTTAATCAGTTTTAAACGTTATTTTACGCTTCCTGAAAAATCAATACTTATTTAAGTCTTACTTAACTCTAAGGAGGCATTGTAATTGCGGGCCCAGGTCACAAGGTTATACATCCTTTCGATATATGAAAAATCTACATTATAGGGCTATGTTTTATTGAATTTATTAAACGACTTGGGGAAAGTGGTAAAATGTAAGGCTTGTCGAGATTATGCTATTCATATGACCTTTAAAATGCGTTTTTATCGCCTTCAAAGTTCATTTCAATTTAAAGTTCCATTGTTGTAACGGACATGGCTAAAACGTCACTTGTGTATCTAACGTGGTAATATAATTATTTATGACATGACGTTATCGTAACGTCATATAATGATAAACACTGATGAACAATCTGTAAGATTGTTTTACATGTTCTCTCATAAAAGCTGTATTGCGCCTTAATAACCTGCACAAACCCATGTACACAGCGTCAAAAGTTAAGCACCACTAACTTCACTATTTTTTTTCAAAACACGGTTATGTGATGCTAATGATCCTTATAAATAAAGATAAATATGTATAAGGGATAAAATAATGGGGAAAAATCGTGCAATTTTGCCAAAGTATCATGTGATGGCGAGTTCCACAAAAGCACATAGGGCTCAACTTATTTTCATTGCTACTTTCCGTACATGAATAAAGTTTTACAAATAGGTACAATATTAATTTCAAGATGTTGGTGATTACCTCTTAAATGACTCCCATATAAGGCGTATATATGGCAAATAAAATCGCTGTACATGTATGAAGAGTTTTACAACAGATAAAAAAAATCGCGTTTGATTTAGAACTTCACAGTAGCTCCTAGCACGATCATTATAGAAAATACTTCAGAGGTCAAGGCCAATGTCACAGTGGCCCTAAAATGATACGAGACAATCTGCCATCCCAAGATGCTGCCATACACCAAATTTGGGATTCATACCTGAAATAACAAAGGAGATGTGCACCGGACACAATGCCGGAGCGACGGAAAGTTCCTTTGGAGACATAGGAAGTGCAGAGGCTCAGTGGTAGAGTGCATGACTCAAGATCGAGAGGCCGCGGGTTCGAGCCTCACCGGCGGCACTGTGTTGTGGTGCTTGAGCAAGACACATTTATCCTAGCTTAGTACTGGTTCAACCCAGGAAGATCCGTCCCTGTTTAACTGAAAGATTGTTGATGGAACGTAAAGAATCCACTAAACAAACTTTGGGGACATAAGAAGAGTTATAAGTGACTTGGTGACGCCAGGCTTATGTATATCACCATTTTCGGGGGTGGGGGGGGCAGCAGGTGAAATCAAGTTTGGGCTCCGGCCACCCATGTGAGTATCCTGAATATTAGCCTTTAAAGCGCCAGTCACAACTGCAGCAGATGACAAAATTTGCGACATCTTTTATAATTTCAGGAAAAAATAAGGTATGATATTTCATGAGAATCCTCTGCTGGCAGACAATTCTCATGAAATATCAAGCCTTATTTGTTATTCTAAAAAAAGCGGCAAAATTTTAAATTGTCGTCTACTGCAAAATATAGGTAGCGCTTAAGGGGTTAGGTTGTTTTTATTATTTTCAGTTAACAACAGTAGCAGAACTTCTAAAGTGAAACGGTCACAGCAAGCCTTAACACTGGAAAATACCGTGAAGGACACTGAGAGGATTGAGAAAGAGATGCAAAAGCTGGATAAAGAAATGTGCGCATTGGATGCTAAGAAAGCAAAGCTAGGGCTCCAGCAGGAAAAACTGATATCGGAGAGAGATTGTGTAGATACAAAAAAATTTATTATACATTAAAGATCCAATCAGAGTATGGTATTACCATAAATTTGCCCAATGAACTATATTTATAAATATTCTGTATCTTTATAAAACACCGTCTCTGCTCCTTAGTTAACGTTATTCGTTTACATCCAAATTGAATGCTAAGCCAAGCCCCAATTTTATAAAACTTTTATAATGCTCATTAATTTTGAAATTCCAACAATTGTTGGTATTTTATTGTGTCAGTTGTTGGCATTTTAACATTAGTTTGCAAGATGATTATAACAGTTTATACGCAGCTAATTTATTATGCTAAGTGACTTGAGCATTAAAAAGTTTTATAGCCTTGAGGTCAAAGTCTAATATCTTGATATTCGAAATAACACCATGGAAATTTTTTCATGCTAAAATCCAAAGCTCCCTAGAGATGCATCTCTGGCAAGCTTGTGCGGCTAGCTGAGCATAACTTATTGTTTATTTTTCAGTTTTAGATAAAAATTAATAAATACTACACTGAGTTATACACAGCCACAGCCAGCCATTCGAGCTAACAAGGGCAGCATTTCTAGGGATTTTGCCCTGAAAAAAGATATTCTCAGGCTTAAAAGTCCCCATTCCTAGAGTACCTGCCATTAGTTTTCCGGTACCTGTTTTATGAAAGCATTTGGCATATCATTTGGCACAGTTAACCAAATAAACATGTGAAACTATTAACATGAATCGAAGTATTTAAAAACTATTCATGCCAAACTCAGATGCACATGAAATTTCAATTGCTTAAATACAGAATAATAAACTAGACTTTTCACTGCTAAGTAGGTATTTATCATGGTAACGAAGGTTAAAAAGTCAACAGTTGTTGGCATTTTAACCTTAGTCAGCATGATCTTTTTCATGTTCCATTGAGCTGAGCATGGAAAAAAAATATAACCTCTGGCCCAAAATGTGATTCCTATAATGATATCAAATGTTTATTTATGTTCTGTAAATGAGATTTGGATACACATCACATCGTTATGCAAAGGATGTTCAGTGGAGCTTGCATTGATCCAAGGTTTTGTTGCTTTAGTACATAAAACATGGACGTAGGCAAAAGCTTACCAAATATTAAATTTGTGTTTCCCATTAGAAAGGTAACACTTTGACAAGTGAACCTGCCATCAGTTTTCAGGTAGATACGTTACGATAAGTATTTGGAATTTCATTTGGCAGAAAAAAAAATGTGAAACTGTTAACATGATTATAGAGTAGTATATTGATGAATAGATAGAGGACATTTAATATTTGGTGGTGAATACCAAATATACTTCATCAAGTGTGTTGAAAACATCAGAATTATCACGAGTGAAAATCCTGATGTTTTAAATTCACGAGACGAAGTATATTTGAGCCGCGACATGAGATTTCCAACAATGTGGTGTGTTTGTTTGTTTGTTTGGTGCTTAACGACGCATCAACCCTTGTGGGTCATTAGCGTCAAGCGGTATTAAACTAAACATGATGAAGATGGAAATAGTAAAAATTTGTATGATAAAATAAAAGAAATGATGATGATGAGTTTGTATAATGAAAATAAGTTATAATATGGTTGTTGACAGAAGAGACCACGTACAATATCTGACAGTTTCAGAGAGCTATTCAGATAACTGTACATGTTCTTTGACGGAACAAAGTATAACTTTAACTAGTCTGTATTATGGTCTGATACAAATGTAAAACAAAACATGATTTTAAAAATACTTATTAGATTTTGTTAAAAAGATTTATTTGTCTTAAAAAAGTCATAATACTATCAATATGTATATCTTGAAATAACTGTTTCATGTTATCAACATGGAAACAATTATTTCTTACTTGTGCAAAATCGCCACAATCCAAAAGAAAGTGACGTACAGTGAATGGTGCATCGCAACCAACACAGTGTGGTTGCTCTTCACCTAGTAGTAAGTATGAATGTGTGACTCTTGTATGACCTAAACGGAGTCGAGCCAAAACGACTTCTTCTTTTCTAATGTTTCGAACAACTGATTGTTGCTCACCGATAGTTGGTTTTATGTCAAGAAGTTTATTTCCAATGCTGTTGTTCCATGAAGTTTGCCATTCTTCCAAGATATACTTATTTATAGATGGCTTAAAATTAGAAAATGGAATCTTAAAAGAAGTTGGTTCTAATGAAAGCGATGTTTTTGCTTGCTTATCTACCATCTCATTCCCTTGGATACCTATATGACTAGGAATCCAACAGAGAACGATATCTTTATAAGCTAAAAGCTCATGACATTTTTCTAAAAGTTTCTGAATCTGTGGATTCTTTGAACTGGTATGATTCATTGCTTTCAATACAGAAAGCGAGTCAGAAAATATAATAAATTTATTGTTAGCATCACAAGTGCTAATGAAATCTAAAGCTAGATCAATTGCTTTGGCTTCAGCAGTGAAAATTGATGAATCGTCAGGTATACGTTGCATATTACTATGGTTGTCTGATATAACAGCACAACCAACCTTTGAGTCTTCCTTTGACCCATCAGTATAAATTTGTTGGTAGTTCTTATAACGACTTTGCATTTTTCTGAAATCATCTTTTAATATGTGTGGATTTGATTCAGATTTTTTCCCGGAATGTAAATCAAAAAGTATTTCAGGTGGTTTCATACACCAAGCTGGAATATTTGGTGTAAAATGTTTTTCAATATTTTGTGATTTGATATTGGCAGATTCTAAGAGTGGTGAAATTCTGATGCCAAATGATTTAATAGCTTTAGGTTTTTGTTCATATAAATTAACATAATTTGGTGGGAATGTAACTTCATGAGCAGGATTTGATGGGTTAGCAGCAAGTCTTACAGCATATTGCAAAGAGAGTTTCTCTCTTCGTGAGTATAGTGATGGTTCATCTGCTTCCACATAGAGACTAGCAACAGGAGAAGTTCTAAAAGCCCCTAAAGCTAATCTAAGTCCTTGGTTATGTATAGGATCAAGCATTTGAAGATATGATTTTCGTGCAGAGCCATATATAATACAGCTATAGTCTAATTTTGACCGGACTAGAGACCGATACAGCTTGAGAAGTGTAGTTCGGTCTGCACCCCAAGAAGTATGGGAAAGCACTTTTAAAAGATTCAATGCTTTTAAACATTTAGCTTTGAGATATTTAATATGGGGTATAAAACTGAGTTTTCTATCAAATAAAATGCCAAGGAATTTAGATTCCTCAACAACTGGAATAGGTGATCCATATAAATGTAAAACCGGATCATCATGTTGCTTGCGCAACTGACAGAAATGTACACACTGTGTTTTTGATTTGGAAAACTTAAAGCCATTGCTTGTTGCCCAATTTTCAATCTTATTTAAATTTTGTTGCAGTTGGCGTTCAATCGTCGCCATGCTTTTTGAGCGATAACAGATACAGAAGTCGTCAACATATAATAAGCAATCAGTAAGATTACCTAAACATTTCACAATATCATTAATTTTGATACTAAAAAGTGTTGTAGATAGTACGCCCCCTTGAGGTACACCTTGCTCCTGGTCATAATAGTCAGACAGAGAGGAGCCAACTCGGACTTGCATGGCGCGGTCTGCAAGGAAGTTTTCAATGAATGTAGGAAGTCTACCTCTTAATCCTAGTTTGTGGATATCTTTTAAAATGCCATATCTCCAAGTGGTATCATAAGCTTTTTCCAAATCAAAAAACACAGCAACTACATGTTCCTTTTTAATAAAGGCATCACGTATGAAGGTTTCCAATCTAACTAAATTATCAGTTGTACTGCGGTCAGATCTGAAACCAGACTGGAACCGCGATATATGATTATTGGATTCTAAAAACCAAGTAAGTCTTTTATTTATCATTCTTTCAAGTGTTTTACATAGACAACTTGTTAAAGCTATAGGTCTATAATTATTAGGTTCCGCAGGATCTTTTCCAGGTTTGGGAATTGGGATTATGGTTGCTAAGATCCAATCTTCTGGAAATTTACCAGTAGTCCAAATGTAATTAAATATATTCAAAAGAGTTTCAAGAGAAGTATCTGGGAGATGTTTAAGCATTTGATAGTGGATCTGATCAGGACCCGTGGCTGAGTCATGCGATAGTTGAATAGCTTCAACTAATTCATCTAAATTAAAATCTTTGTTATAAATTTCATTATTTTGTGATTTAAAATTCAATTTAACTTTCTCTTGTTCGGTTTTAATCTTTCTGAAGGATTCAGAGTAATTGAATGATGATGAATTGTGACAAAATGTTTCTCCTAAAGTGTCAGCAATGTCTGTTTTTGAAGTTGCTTTGCTGTCAGTACCCACCATGTTTAGATGTGTGTAACTGGGGGATTTGTTTTTTCCAGAGATTTTTCTTATCATATCCCAAACTTTTTTAATAGGTGTTTTATGGTTGATTTTCGAAACATAAGATCTCCATGACTTACGTTTCGAAAGTTTGATTGTTCTGCGGGCTTTAGCTCTAAATACTTTAACGTCATTCAAGTTGTTGGAATTTGGAGATTTTTTAAATTTAGATAGAGCTTGTTTACGTTGTTTAATTGCTTCTTTACAGTCGTCGTTGTACCATGGATTACTTTTAGTTGGATTTGTCGAAGTTTGAGGGATACATTCTTTAGATATTTCGATAAGAGAAGAGGTAAAATCAGCTATAGGATCAGAAGATTCTTTGAAGTTTTCTGGCACCAATTTACCAGTGCACAGAGTATTAAATAGATCCCAGTTGGCTCTATTTAATTTCCACTTTGGATTGTGATCCTCAGTGGAATAAGTGTTCTGTTCAATGATGATAGGAAAGTGATCACTATTGTGTTGGTCTTCACATACAGACCAATTATAATCAAGAAACAGTGATGGATGACAGAATGAAAGATCAATAGATGTAAAAGACTTTGTACTTGGAGAATGATAAGTATAAGACTTATCATTCATAATACAAATGTCATTCTTTGTAATGAAATTTTCGATAAGTTCACCTCTGGAATCATTGTTTTGACCACCCCAGAGGATATTGTGACCATTGAAGTCACCTAATATGATATACGGAGAAGGAAGTTGTTGCAGTAAATTGTCCAAGTGTTGGGAGTTAAGAGAAAAGGATGGAGGAATATATACAGAACATATGGTTATTTCTCTGTCTAGAGTGACAGAAACAGCAGTTGCTTGTAGTTCTGTTTGTAAATCAATCTTTCTTTGTGGGAAAGATGATTTTACAAATATTGAGGCACCACCAGAGGGCCTCAGACAATCAGTATGAACATAGTTATATATATTAAAACCTCATAATGAGATGTTATCATCTGGTTTAAGAAATGTCTCTTGAAAACAAAATACGGATGGATTATATTCGGAAATCAATAGAGATACTTCATTATAATTAGGTTTCAAACCTCGACAATTCCATTGAATAATTTTATGCTTAAAATCCATACTTGAAAATAGTATTAAAAGAAGTACTAAAATAATGGTTAGATTGAAACCCTCCATTATTTGGTTACTGGTAATCTTGGCAGTGTGCCTTTAGGGAGATGGTCACTGGAAGAAGAGTCTGTGAATACCACAGACTCCTCTTCCATACATACCACCTCATCATCTTTTTCTGCAAACACAGAATATGGATTCTTTTCAGCTTGTTTTGATTTTTCTGCTTGTTCTTTTTCTTTCTGTGCTTGTTCTTTTTGCCATTGCTGTTTTCTTTCTTCTTTTTGTTGTTTTTTAAGTTTGTCTTTCTCTTCTTTTTTCTTCTTCTCCTCATCTTTCTTTATCATTTCTAAGGTCGCCCCCTTAAGGGCTGGCCCAGAATGAGAGGAGTTACTTTTTCCTGGTTTAGGTGATGTGTTACGTTTTTCCTTTGTACCTTGTGTTTTCTCTGTTGTCTGTTTTAAGTATTCGTCAAAGCTGTCGTCTGTCTGTGTGGTTTTGTTTTCAGTTTGTGTAGATTTGTTGCAAGTGCCTGGTTTAACAGCACTTGCATAGGTTTGACCAGTGTAAAATTGCTCGTATTGTTTACGAGCATCAGGAAATGATAAGTTGTTTTCACATTTGATTTTGAGAATTTTCTTCTCTTTCTCCCATTGTGGGCATTGCTTCGAGTTTGCAGGGTGATCACCTGAGCAGTTGACACATTTGGATGGTTTGTTACATACGCCAGATGGTCCACAATGTTCAGGCTCACCGCAGTTGCAGCATACAGGGTGTCTACCACATTTATTTTCGTGGTGACCAAACACTTGACAACTGTAACATCTAAGTGGGTTTGGTATATAGACATCTACTTTCACTTGCATAAAGCCTATTTTAACAACTGTAGGTAAGGTAGGTGAATTAAATGTAAGAACATATGTGTTGGTTAATTTTGTTTCACCATCACGACGTACAGTGATTCTACGTACATCCGTAACTCCCTGTTCAACCATACCTTCCTTGATATCATCGCTTGTCACTCTGTTCAATGCTGGACAGCGAATAATACCCTTGGATGTGTTCAAGGATGAATGGGGTGTTACGGAGCACTTAAGACCACAAAATGTCTTCATCTGTAATAGATTTTTTTCATGTGCTTCTTTAGCACATTGAATTAAAAGATCACCAGACCTTAGGTTCTTTATGCTCTTGGGTTCTCCTGCAATGCTCATTATGGTTTTATGTACAACAAACGGAGAAAGAGAAGAAATAGTCTCTCCTTCTTTTTCTGAATGGATTATTAAAAATCTGGGTACATAAGGTTTTTTGGTTGAGGTTGACGAACTTGATTTAGTTGGTTGAGAAGCTGGGTACGAGTTTTCAGAGTCAGTATCTGAATTTGCTATGTGACGTTTTTTTGCCTTTTGTTTAGCCATGTAGTTTAGTTGTTTGATTCATCCTCCATGCTCCCCACCCACCGTGGAGCCCAACAAGGGAGCACTTTCATGGAGTGGATTTCCGATCTCCAGTGCTAGAGATACATAGAAGGTATACTTGCACAAATAGAATCTGCACAATTGACCCGTTAAGCCACTGCCTTCCAGGATTATTTTATAAAAGAAAGAAAGTTAAGATAATGGACACATGGTTGGCATCAGAACGATACTATAGAACGAAGATATAAGAAATATTTTTTTTTACATTTTCAGAATCCTGGGGCTCAGCATGACAAAGCCGATTAGAAACACCGGGCCGTGTTTCCACCTCAGTCTACCCCGTCAAAGAGGCCAAAGAGACGTGTTGAGTCATACAGAATTTATAAACGTCCATATTCTGCATGCTCTCAGTCTTCCAGGCCATCCCCTTCGAGTTACGAGAAAGCCACCCACGGCAGACTGGTGGGTCCTACTCTTAGCACTCCCAGAGGAGACAAGTATTACAATCAATATCGTCCCCTGTGTGAAGTATGCCCCAGAGACCGCGGCAAGGTGGTAGGGACTCTCCAGGGACAATGTGGTGTGTGCGACCAGCAAAGCCTCAAAACAGCTTGCGCTTACGAGCAGTCTAATCAGAGCCTTTGCTAGTCGGTTGAGTTTTCTATGAGTGTTAAGCTACTGACTGAACATCATTTGGAGTTTCTAAGCTTAACAGGAGGCTGCACAGGCTCGCCTGAGTCTACATTTGTCAAAATGCCACATTGTTGGAAATTACATGTCACGGCTCATTTGTAATTTACCGAAAAAAATTAACTTTTCTTTTTATTTTATACTTTAAATAGGCTACATCCAAAAAACGCTACAGTGAAAATATAGGCCGAAATCAATCACTAATGATATCACTAATGATTGATATCATACCATTTCACAAGGAATTGATATAGCTTTTATTTGTTTTTGATAATATGCTAAGTATAAAATAAATACTTTTTAATGAGGCCCAAAATTTTAAAAGCGTTT
Organism: Loripinus fragilis; assembly: GCA_964019695.1. NCBI lineage: Eukaryota > Metazoa > Mollusca > Bivalvia > Lucinida > Lucinidae > Loripinus > Loripinus fragilis. The sequence goes on from OZ026517.1 coordinate 87,417,725, forward strand.
TCATGCCAAACTCAACTTTTTACTGCTTTTACACTCATAGTGTAGGGGCCAAATCTCAAATTTTGAGTTCTGTTGCACCCCCCAGGAAGAAAAACTTGGTCACTATTTTTGGTCAGGGACATGTCTTTGGGCCTTGGAAACCCATGTTTTACTAAGTTTTCTGTGGTCAGCTTTCTGTAAATGGCCTGTAACCAACGTTACCCTACTAACATAGAAAATGGTAGTATACAAAATACAAGACTAATAAAATATTTAACAAAAGTATCAATGAAATTATTTGAACTTTAAATGTTCGATATAGTCGTAAACATCAATTGTAGACATCTGTGAGATATATCATCGCTTAACAGGGTGACGTACGTTACATTTTATACGAAATTGCTGATAATAACTTTATAGATTGCTTATGAGAATGAACCATGTTCCCTAACCGCAGGAAGAAACACTTGGTTACTATTTTCAGTCAGGGACATGTCTTGTTGCCTTAGAAACTCATGATTTACTAAGATTTATTCAGTCAGTTGTCTGTAAATGGCCTGTAATCAATGTTACCCTACTGACTTTGAATATAGCAGCACAAAATACAAGACTAATGGGATATTTCCTAATAGTATTAATGAAATTATTTGAGCTTTACATGTTTGAGCTAGACTTAAACACCAATTTGAGACATCTGTGGAGTGTATTTCTGCTGGTCAGAGTTACTTATGTTACATTTTTTTATGAAATTGCATATTATGACTTTATAGATTACATATTAGAATAAACCATGTTCCCCAACCTTTAATATGTGATAAAGATCCCTATTCAAATCATGAATGTCCATTTTGACATATAAAAACTACTGAGAACTTGTAACTGGCAATAGAAGTAGCAAAATAAACGTTTAAATATGCTTATTAGCATGTTACTTCTACTGGCGTACATATTTTCTATCTGACCTGATTTACATTGCATTGGAATGTACAATGTCTTCTTTCATCTGTCACAGTGAAATAAAATAATAATTTAATACACAGAGTCAACGACGATGAAATTGTTGCTGTTAATATATAGAGGTAACGTAGGTAACAGCATTGTCCTATGCATAAATAGATAAAAACACTAAAGTGTGGAAAGTAGACTCAAATTCTTCCTTAGCCTGACGACATAGCCTGTCGACAAGGTTATATTTGAGTTTACTCTCTATCGTTATTTTAAATTACTTCAATTATAGTCAAATTATTCTAAATAAACAATAAAATAAGAGAGTTTTGCTATTTTGATTGATTCTGTTACTTTGATATGACAGTTTGCAGATTTTTTACCAATGGTTCATAACAATAAACATAATATCTACTTCATGATTCAAATATTAGACTGAATGTTTTATTACGTTTCCTGTTGTCAAATTCATAATAGACCTGTAAATTACGTTACCATACAAAATCAGGATAGAAAGTAAGCCAGTACAAGTTACATGCTAATAAGCGTATTTAAATATTTATTTCACTACAAATACAAGTTATAAATAGCTGCAAATATGTTAAAACGGTAAATTGTCATCATAATAGAGACCAACATTATAAAATTTAGGTTGGGGAACATGTTTTTTTCTAATATGCAATTTAAAAGTCATTATCTGCAATTTTGTATAAAATAACATACGTAACGCTGAAGAGCAGAAACCTATCTCACAGATGTCTGCAATTAGTGTTTATGTCTAGGTCAAACATTTAAAGCTCAAATAAGTTCATTGATACTATTGGAAAATATCCTATTAGGGTAAGTGTGTCTTGGTTGGTATTTCTGTGACAAAGGCTCTTAATAAGGTTATTCAACGATGTAAACATGCTACACACGCAGCTGTCATTTACCACATTGGATCAGCTGACAGCTTCAGTGTATATCCAGTCTTTCATCATATAATTAGATGTCATGTCTCATGTTTTGAAAAATTACATCACGAAAGATTTATCTAATACAAATTTACAAACTTAATTAATTGTTTTAATATTTCTGATTTGCATGATGAAGAAAACAATCCTTTAGTTGGGATGCTCTCCATCCTAACATATAATGAATCTGTTTTTCCACCATATCAGTTTGATGAAACAGTGATTTGTTGCATATAAGGTTTGACTTAATATTACAGTATCATATTACATGTATTAAACAGTGCAATATATGAGATTAGCTAGCACTTGTAACTGGCAACATACAGTACATGTGCTAAATATTTGTAATCTTAATATGGCATTACACTTAAAAATAAATGGAAATGATTTCCTTTCACTGTAGACAAGATAGCCCTCAAACAATGTTAGTATTACAAAATGGGTACAAGAGTGAGTAAGGTATTGTTCTTATTTTGGGATGGCTCTGCATCCAACAAACTGACCATAAGTCTCATACTTTTCACTTCATAGATCATGTGCAAACATGTATAATTGTTACAAATAACTCCGACAGTGCAAAAAAACAACAACACAAAACTACATTATTAACAATGTAAGAAAGCCAATAGCTGTGTGTTAGTTGTGACACCTTTTTTTATCAACTGACGATCATTTGACAACTTAATCTGTGAGCTTCAGAGATTCAAACCATGTTTCCTAATTTTATTGTGTCATGTTTATAATTCAAGTTGTAACTTCTGAAAATGAACTTTCAAAAAGATTCAATGACTTACAAAAGATTTGCAATTAATGTTGCCATGAAATATCTTTATAGCTTTGTAATTAGTGTTACCACATACTATGTTTTTCAGTCTACGAGTATGGCTTTACCTTAACTTTTCTTAATTGACAAACAAAATGATTTCTTTCAGAATCGTGCTTAGCAAAAGTAGAGAAGATAGCAATTGTGACAGATGAAACATTTTTGTTATTTGTTTTCAAAATGTAATTGCCAACATTGAAAATTAAATGTATTAAGCATACAAGAAAACCTGTTTAGGCTAGATCTACAAAACATCAGGTACATTTGGGTATAAACCATGCTACTTCTGTTCTGATAAATACTTTGGTTGATATTATGCTTGCAGTCTTTAAAAATGAGTTAGAAATTTTAGATTACATGTATAGCAAAATGCAGTCAAGACCGAAAATGTTCTGTGTCTCTTCTTCACAGTACCGTTGGTTGGTCTGCAGTCTGCGATTGTGACATTTCCTGGCCAAACTCACTTTTTAGCAAACATAGTTTTTTCAAGCCTGATAAAATACTTGGCAAATAAAATGGTAAAAAGAGTCAGAACTTGCAGTGAAAATATATTTCAGCTGAAATAATGGCAGTGTGCTGTAACATGTGTAATGGACTTATCTTACATATGCATTTAGTGTAAAGGGTACATAACTTGTAAAACAGCTAATCATCAAATCTGACCAATCCGTTACTCATTCCCTCTTGTTAAAAGAAGGCTTAACCAGAACTTTATTAGTTTTAAGATTTGTCTTTGTATAAAACCAACAGAAAGCCCCTGCTCTGGAAGACACCGCACACTATCATCTCTGCCATCAGATGCAGGAAATATTGCTTTGATATTTTTACTTTTAATTTTTAATTAATATAGGTATCTTCAGTCCGATATTAGAATCTTGAAGCAAATATCATGTATGTTGCCATGATGATGAACCATTGACAAAAAATGCAAATAGCCATATCAAAGTCACAGAACCAAACATACAAAACTCTTATACATGTATTAGTGTTTATTTAGAATAATTTGTCTGTAATTGAAGTTATTAAAAACATATTGAGAGTAGACTTAAATTTTACCTTGCGTGTAGTCGGGCAAAGGCAAAAGATTTGAGTCTGTTCTCCACAAATTCCATTATCTTATCCATTTATGCAAACCATCATTTTGTTACCTACGTTACCTTATTTATATATTGACAGAAATTAAATAGCCATGGTAGTTAAACCAGTTTGTTTAGTTTTATTTAATTTCATTGTGAAAGATATGAAAGAAGACAATGCCCCTCCCAGTGCAATATAAATAGACTAAAATAAATATGTACGCCAGTAGAAGTGAGACGCTTATAAGCATCTTGAAATATTTATTTTACTACCCGTTATTGCCAGTTGCAATTTATAAATTGCTTCAAATATGTGAAAATGAAAATTCATCATTAGAATCGAATCTTTATTACACATTTATGGTTGTGGAACATGGATTGTTCTAATATGCAATCTTTAAGTTATTATCTGCAATTTCATAAAAAATGTAACATAAGTAACTCTGGAGAGCAGGGCCCTGGATTACAATGCCTCCTTGGAGTTAAGGAAGCCTTAAGTTAAGTATTGATTTTTCAGGATGCGAAAAATAACGTTTAAAATTGATTAAATTCAAAATAGTTTTAATTTTTCTGTAGATCACATTGATATCTTTGACCACAAATACCACATCAATCCAGACAAGTTATTTAGCATTTAATATGGCATGTTGAAATATCAATACTTAACTTAAGTCTTCCTTAACTCTAAGGAGGCATTGTAATTTCGGGCCCAGAAGTACATATCACAGATGTTTGCAATTAATATATATGTCTAGCTGAAACGTGTAAAGCTAAATTAATTTCCTTAACACTATTGGAAAGTATCCTATTGGTCTTGTCTTTTTTTCTTGGTATTTTTAATGTTATTAGGGGATCATTAATCACAGGCCTTTTACAGACGACTGACCAAAAAAAACTTAGAAAAACATGGGTTTCTAAGGCCCCAGGACATGTCTCTGACGGAAAATAGAATTCAAGCTTTTCTTCCTGGGGTTGGGGAACATGATTCATTCTTATATGCAATTTCTAAAGTCATTATCTGCAATTTTGTATAAAATGTAACGTACGTAACACTGATGAGCAGAAATACATCTCACAGATGTCTGCAATTGATGTTTATGACACGATCAACCATTTAAAGTTCAAATAATTTCATTGATACTTTTGTAAAATATCCTATTAGTCTTGTATTTTGAGTACTACTATTTTCAATGTTAGTAGGGTAACGTTGATTACAGGCCATTTACAGAAAGCTGACCACAGAAAACTTAGTAAAACATTGGTTTCTAAGGCCCCGAGACATGTCCCTAACTGAAAATAGTAACCAAGTTTTTCTTCCTGGGGGGTGCAACAAACTCGCAAAATAGCCCATATATTTCAGTTTGGCCCCTAGAACATCAGATTATGTGTATTAATCATGCCAACAAAGGTTAAAATGTCAACACTTGTATTTTGATGATGGTAACAATGGTGTTACGAATGATGATGACAAAAGGGGTTAAAACTGGACACTTATACATTAAAATATGTGTCAACAATATGTTGCCGCATTGCAAAGCCATCTGTTAACAGTTGACACCTGCACCATTCCCAATACCATCTTCATCATCACGCATACCATCAACGCTATCATCACCATCCCTTGGTATGATGTCCCTGCGGTCAATACCAGTCTTATGCAATGTTACACAGGCCACAATGTATATTATATAATAGCTCTTGATGGCTTTGTGTTGATTCTATGGTGCAGAATCTGAAATTGCCGTTTCAGTATACCTAAAGACTGTTCTACAAGAACTCTTGTCCTGCAAAGGGCGGAGTTGAACCTTTCTTTGGCAGGCAAATTCGGATTTTGAAGGGTACCATTAGAAATGAGCGGCACGGGTACCCAGAGTCCCCAATGAGTATGCAATTATGTTGACCTGAAAATAAATCAAAACGATCATCACATATTGTCAAATATAGATACCAGAAATATATAGTCATGCCCTGCTGATTCATCAATTTTCATTCTGCAGTCACTGCCTGGACCATATCGCGCTTGACAAAGAATTAAGGTGTCAAATTCTTATCCGTATTTTGAAAGAAAATTATTTAAATCTTCCTCGTACTTTCTCATTTTAATAGACAGACAGGAGAGTTATCTTTCTTATATGAACGAAATGTGCCCACCTATCAAGGTCATTATTCCAAATGGTTTGATACATGGGGTACATCTTTTCATATTTTTGCATCGTCTATGGCTCAGGTTTTCCAGACCAAATGCTTATATGAGGGTCAGTCAAAAATAACTGAGAGTTGGTTAATATCTTTTCACTGGGCCAGCAGTTTTGGCTGAAACTTAATACACATATAATATGAACCTTCGGACTTCATTACATATAGAAGTTGACGTCTTATTATATTAAATGTGCTGTTGCTAGGCAACCGAAGACTGTCTCTCAGCGATGTGCGTTCACGCTGACGACACTTCTGACTATGCAGCCATGAATTTAAAATCATTTCAAATCTAAAACAGTATAATAACGACCTTTTATTTCTCCAATTGTATCAAACAATGTGTTAGCAATGTTTTGAAGAAGTGTAATAGATAGTAATTACAATGTTCGTTGCCTAGCAACCAAAATCGATGAAAATTCCATTTTAAACGAAAACGCCAGATTTTGCTGCTATGGCAAGCGTTTATTCCTGGAATATCCATTCAGATGTCAAAACCAATTACTAAATACAACGAAATGGTCATATGATATAATACTTAATAACATTGCTCTAAAATTAACCTTAACTGGTGGGTGGGGTATATTTTTGGGTAAAATTTTCAGAAATTTAGTTAATTTTCTTCTTATTTATGTAATAAAATTCAAACGCCTCAATCTCAGTTGTTGCATTTCACAAAATAAATACACATATTGAATTTGCAACAAATGAACAAGTTGATATAACTTAAATTTTGCATAGTGTTTCAATGGCAACACTATATTCCAACTTAAATTTTGCATAGTGTTTCAATGGCAACACTATATTCAAGCCTGAACTCATGACATTATTTCACATTTTTCGGTTGCTAAGCAACAACAATCTATACTTTGCATGGTCTTGTATATAGCATATTCTGATGCAGGACAGTTCATTGCATGCATGTGCCAAATTTCACTAGTGTACATTAGCCTACGTAAGAGATATGAATCAACTCTGTTATTTTTGACTGACCCTCGTATATAGTAGACCTTATGAGGGTTCACCTGTTTATGATAAAATATCAATGACTGTGAAGCAGTTTCCACTGAATAGGAGCTAGGTTAATATATATATATATAAACTGCTAAAATATGTGACTTGAACAATAACGCCGAAGTCACATAACACGCAATACAATCCACAGCACCGACAGTAAAATTTTGTTTCTTTTGATGCTTTACATCCCAGCCAACATATTTTCAATATTGTCGTGAGGATTACCTGTCTGACTGGGTTGAACCCGTACTGAGTAGAGCATAGATTCTCCTGCTCAACACTGCGCTCCAGGATACCAAATTGAAACTGATATCATTCATGTTTTGATTCCTTCTGCATTTATCCAGTGATAAGTACATACCGTTTTCGAACTGCAGGCAAAGCGCAGATGTACTAAATATACGGCTGTCATGGACAGAACCTGGCCATGACGCATTGCAACTTGTGAATTTGAAGTTAGCATCACAGCACATCTGAAAATAATGAACTTCTATGACAGGAAAGATCACTCAGTACACAATGTGCAATCTTCTATTAAGGCTAACCTCCCTTGGACAGACAAAAAGACGGTCTTCTGTTCACCAGTGAGGCTCGAACCCGCGACCCTTCGGTTTCGAGTTGAGCACTTCACCACTGGGCTACCTATATCTTACACAACTATGTGTTTTAGTTTAGGTTTACGTCCCAGTCAACAGCTGTGGTCATGTCGCGACGGTTAGTTCACCTAACCACACTTGTTTTCATGGGCAGGGCACCAGTAATTCGTGTGCATACTTTTACCTGAAACTTCTAGGAGGAGAATGGCTATGATGACCTAAATCAATCTCTTAGAAGGTATCGGACCAGACCGGGATCGCTACCGACTTGGCTAGGTTTCAAATTTGTATTATTTTTTTATTATTGAAACAAGCATGCCGACATCAATAATGTGCATGTACTGCATAATTACACGAAGATTTCCTTGGGAAAAACGGGAAATATATTTTGTGTTGATGCTTTACGCCCAAGTCTTCACCTTTTCAGTCTTGTAGGAACGATTCCTGTCTTGAATACTTAACTTAAGCCTTCCTTAACTTTAAGGAGGCATTGTAATTCCGGGCCCTGGTATATATGCAAGATTTTAGGCTGCTTGCAGTCTTATAATATCACTTTAACTATCTAAATTTCAACCAATCAGGAATAGACAGAAATGTGCATAATTATATGAGTATCTACTAGAATATGGGTTTGCCAGACTGTCCAGGTGACAACACTCACTGAAAATGAAGTCAATATCTAGGGATACAGATTGAAGCAGCCAAAATTACTTTTGCACTTTTCTTCTCAGAAAATTAGTAGCTTGTCTAACAATATCAGCGTATTCACACGGCTCAATTACCTGAACATTTAAGGAATGGTATCCTTTTCTATTCACATAATCTGGTTCATTTTCTGTCGGCCTCAGTATCCTGACCTGTGTGCCGTCTATACACCCATGAACATTTGGAAATCCTGTTTAGATATACATTTAAAATGCTTTGAAATCATAATAGAAATATAATACACCAATTTGTCCCCACGGCCTCAGTCACGGAGATCATCGAGGACTTTCAGTACTTTGACTTTTTTGTCTGGTTCCCTGCTATAACACAAAAACTGAACCACAGCAGGGGTGGGAGGGGCCGTTCTCCGATATTTTCATAGATAGATAGCTACTTATAATATGACATCCTAACAAAGACACTGAAAGCAGTAATGATAGCAATTAAACAACCCCAACTGCATTTAGCCGCCTAATGCAGCACTATGGATAGATAAAGCTGTGTGTTTGAGTCGTCTGCCGCATGTGTGTTTACTATTAGTATTGTTAATGAAACTGTAGTAGATGCAAATAGTGTGGGCCTGGACTAGGCTGCTCCTATAGGAGCGGTCTGATATTGGTCCATCCTGTTTGTGGAAAACAACATAATTTGTCAAAAGACGGACTACAGGGCAGATTACTTCTCGATTTTTGTTGAGACTGATGGTTTAGGGGTTACACCATGTCTAATAGCCTGTTTACAATACAAAGGGGGCATTTTATGAAATAACTGGTTATTATTCATATGATGCTTATGCATTCGGTATACTTATTTCGTCCTATCATAAGTGTCAGCTCTATGTCATAGTTTTTGCTTTTTGATATATCATTCTGTAGGGTCCAGCTGAGCTACCATGCAGAACTGAGTCACCACCATATCTGCACAAATGATTTGAAATTATAAAAAATTCTAACATCTGAATACCTAATATACACCTTTAGAAAACCATGAATGCCGATCAGAACCGCAGTTTTTTTAATAAGCACTACGACTTGATTTAAGTATCTTAAGTATTTGTAACCTTGATAGTAAATTATTATTGTATTTGATTGACTAGAAACTGTATAGTTTACGTCAAATAAATAATCTGTTCTGATATGTATTGCTTTGATATAATATTCTCAGTTCTGTGCAGAAGGTGTTTAAAGTTATATTCCATAAACAAATATTTTCTTACAGTACAGTAACAGTGTAGAAAACCAGAATAGATCCTGATGAGCTGGTTTGTCAGAAGCCAGCTAGTAAAGATCTATGCTGTTTCAAGACAAGATATCTGTGAAGATCACTCAAAGTGGGAGAGTGCTGCCCGGGGAGTGCTGGCAGTTGTTTCGTTGAAACTGCTTCCAGCAAACACTTAGTGGGGTCACCACATTCATGGGGGTCTAAGGTATTCCTTTAAATATTCTGTATGGAGGAATGCTCTCTAGATTTGACTTTTCTTAAAATTAGGGACAGTTCATTTGGTTTTCTGGCGGGGTGGGGGGAGGGGCTGTTTGTTTCCAACAGCCGAAATCTAGACAAAGTGAAAGCTCTTTTTTCGTAACTATAAAAATCTGCTTTTTACAAAATTGCTATTAAACTTCATTTTCATCAGGGTAAGTGTATCTGATTATTTCAATCAAGTAATCAACTAGAATGAGAATATCCGAGGTGCGTAGGATGTGGACTTACTCTCGTGCTATTGGAGGTGGGGGGGTCTGGGGCCATGTTCCCCCAGAATCTTTAGAAAATGGTGTGATCCGGTGCCTTCTGCCAGCGTGTTCTAAAGTATGTTATTATCAACCTAAAAAGCAACGCATTTAAGGAAGAACAACCAAAAATATTCGCCCTATCTTCTTTCTCCAATATCATTCCAGATGCAAATAAATACATTGACATTTTTACACGGAGGGTGTCGGGAAAAACAGCCCCTCAGAAGCAAATGGATCGAAAGCTTTTCCTTCAGATTTATTTTTTTTACTTTTTGACAGGGCTCCCTACATCCCCAAACCATGAGCTTGCTCCCCAGCTCCCCTAGAAAATAACCAGTGTTCCCGACCTCCCCTCAAGTCCCAAAAAACTCTAGGCTCCCCCCTGTCATTATCATAGAATTATTAGGCCAAAAAATGATCATACCGTTTTTCTAAGATATTGGTATCTTGTCCCAGGGCCTGGTGCACCCAGATTTAAAAAAATTCTAGTATGCACCCCTCAATATGCTAAAGACTTTCATATTTATATTCAACCGAATTATTTAATCGATATCTATAAGGAGCCCTTTGCGCTCAAAAACTCGGAAACGGTATACTTTACCAGCATTTTTTCTAAACCGAGTTATTCAGATATTGCCCCCATTGATAACTTCGATCTAACCTTCGTTTACTTTTATTTCGTTTTTTGATACAATTAAGTTTTAGATTCCATAATCTCCCATCAATTTTGACAGGGTAACGCCTTCTTTATCAACTAATGATAATGGACGATATCGATCTATGTTTTCATATTCTCCCAACTTCTACCAAGAGAGGCTGCAAAGATTGGTCGTAAGGTGTATTTCCATATGTCACGCGGTCATACGTCACTTGCAGGGGTCAATTTGACACGTGATATGATGGTTATGAAAGCCGTGACTGCATGGTGCTGCCGTGTCCGATCTGCCACGCCAGAAATCCAATTTCCCACAGAACAAAGAGGTTCAATTCTCTATTCATTTGTGCTCTATCCTCTGCATCAAATATTTACTCATTTGCAAAATAAAAAGATACGTAATATTTTTTTTTGTATATATCTATACTACTAAAGGAGCCCTTTGCGCTCAAAAACTCGGAAACGGTATATTTTACCAGCATTTTTTCTACACTGTGTTATTCAGATATTGCCCCATTGATAACTTTGATCTAACCTTCGTTTACTTTTATTTCGTTGTTTGATACAATTCAGTTTTAGATTCCATAATCTCTCATCAATTTTGACAGGGTAACGCCTTCTTTATCAACTAATGATAATGGATGATATCGATTTATGTTTTCATATTCTCCCAACTTCTATCAAGAAAGGCTGCAACGATTGGTCGTAAGGTGTATTTCCATATGTCACGCGGTCATACGTCACTTGCAGGGGTCAATTTGACACGTGATATGATGATTTGAAAGCCGTTACCGCATGGTGCTGCCGTGTTTGATCTGCCACGCCAGAAATCCAATTTCCCACAGAACCAATGAGGTTCAATTCTCTATTCATTTGTGCTCTATCCTCTGCATAAAATATTTTCTCATTTGCAAAATAAAAAGATACGTAATATTTTTTTGTATATATCTATACTACTAAAGGAACCCTTTGTGCTCAAAAACTCAGAAACGGTATATTTTACCAGCATTTTTTTCTACACAGAGTTATTCAGATATTGCCCCCATTGATAACTTCGATCTAACCTTCGTTTACTTTTATTTCGTTTTTTGATACAATTCAGTTTTAGATTCCATAATCTCCCATCAATTTTGACATGGTAACGCCTTCTTTATCAACTAATGATAATGGACGATATCGATCTATGTTTTCATATTCTCCCAACTTCTACCAAGAAAGGCTGCAACGATTGGTCGTAAGGTGTATTTCCATATGTCACGCGGTCATACGTCACTTGCAGGGGTCAATTTGACACGTGATATGATGGTTATGAAAGCTGTGACCCCATGGTGCTGCCGTATCCGATCAGCCGCGCCAGAATTCCAATTTTCCACAGAACAAAGAGGTTCAATTCTCTATTCATTTGTGCTCTATCCTCTGCATAAAATATTTTCTCATTTGCAAAATAAAAAGTCACGTAATAATTTTTTTTGTATATATCTATACTACTAAAGGAGCCCTTTGCGCTCAAAAACTCGGAAACGGTTGTTGGTTGTTGTTGGTTTTGTTGCTTTACGTCCCAAGTCAACAGCTATGGTCATTGCGGGACGGTCAGTTTACCTAACCACACTTTTTCCTGAGCAGGCTTGAACAAGCGGTTAACTAGTAATTTGTGCACATACTTTCGCTTTCAACTGACAACAACCCTTCTTGAATGAATCAGCGGAAGGGAGGAGAATGACCGTAGAAATTATTCCATGATCAATCTCCACGAAAGTATGGAACCGAGCCAGGATCGAACTCGCGACCCCTGGATCTGCAGTCAGACAGGCATCTTCAGCCAGACACCTCGGAAACGGTATATTTTACCAGCATTTTTTCTACACCAAGTTATTCAGATATTGCCCCCATTGATAACTTCGTTCTAACCTTCTTTTACTTTTATTTCGTTTTTCGATACAATTAAGTTTTAGATTCCATAATCTCCCATCAATTTTGACAGGGTAACGCCTTCTTTATCAACTAATGATAATGGACGATATCGATCTATGTTTTCATATTCTCCCAACTTCTACCAAGAGAGGCTGCAACGATTGGTCGTAAGGTGTATTTCCATATGTCACGCGGTCATACGTCACTTGCAGGGGTCAATTTGACACGTGATATGATGGTTATGAAAGCCGTGACCGCATGGTGCTGCCGTGTCAGATCTGCAGCGCCAGAAATCCAATTTCCCACAGAACAAAGAGGTTCAATTCTCTATTCATTTGTGCTCTATCCTCTGCATAAAATATTTTCTCATTTGCAAAATAAAAAGATATGTAATAATAGATTTCTGGCACGGCAGATCGGGAACGGTCATGGCTTTCATACCAGATAACATTTCTATGCATGTCCACCTATTAGAAGATAATGATCCGATAAAAAAAAAATAAAGATGGCAGCTGGGTTTTTCAGTCTGGCTGATTTTCCACAAAAACAACAAGAGTGTTTCAACGAAGATCATTACAGGTTTATCTCTGTCGATTCTGTCGGCAGAGAAAAGTCAAAACTTTTTCAAGTTGTGGTGCTCATTTTAGAAGCGGCGATAACATTTTTTGTGTTCAAATTGCAGCGACAACAGTGTGCATGCAATGGCACACTAGAGTCTTTGTTAATCACTAGAAAGACGCATTTGTATAGACATTTAAGCAGATTTCTTGGCCGATTACTTGACTTTTCAAGTGTTTGAGAGGGGTCTTGAATCTGAACCTGTGGGTGGGGAAATATTGTTTTTTGGGTTCCAAGTGATTATTGGCGTGCATAGTCAGGAAGGAACATAGAAAGGAATGACAAAGTCTGTCAAAAGTTCATTGTTTGTTTGTTTTTTTCAAAATAAATAATTTATCATTAAGTCTATGTTATGAAAAAAAACAAAAAACGTTTTGAAATTGATTTAGATTTGGAGGGTCCGTAACTTACCGAATCTAGACCAATTACTAAATCGGACCCAATCCGAAAATGCCATGTTTTTGTGTTTGTTGATCTGAGTGTTTTTTTTTACTAGAAACTAAGGTAGAAATGAACGAATATAATGGTTCTGAGTTATTTGGTATGCATTATAATATATTTCCCAGCTGTTGTTGTTGCATGCGTCCAACGTATATTGTGGCGGTCAGACAAGTGACCATGTCATTCACATGCGTAGGCTAGGACTATCGTCCTGCGTCACAGTAAAGGACACAAAAAGGAACAACAAAGTCTGTAAAGCTCATTACTTTTATTTCAAAATAAACATTATCTCTAAGTCTACTACAGCATTTTGTATTGACAAAGTTTTAGATATGGTGGGGGGGGGGGGGTCTGTAAACTTACCGAATCGGACCCAAAATGTCATATTCTTTGTTGGCCTGAGTGGTTTCTTTTACTAGAAAGGTGAATATAAATGAATAATGGTATGCAATAGAATATATTACCCGGCTGTTGTTGTCTGCTGTGTTGGGTTCCATACTTTCAGATAAACAGTGTGGACTAAAAGGCAGTCTTATCTGTGTCTGCACTACTTGCCACATCAGCATTTCAAGTCATCAACAGATGACACAGCAAACGTCTTAAAATTTGCAATTAGATGATGTGGGTAGCATCAGTTACACTAGGCGCTTAAATTCATGTTCTAATGAGCGCCTTGACCTAACATGCCCAACCCTCACTCCCCCCCCCCCCAAAAAAAAAAAACAACAACAAAACAGATAAACAAGCTAATTGACCATTTTCAGGCTTGATTCGGTAATTGGATCCAATTTGGTAAATTACAGCAACATGTCTATTCAAATAGACCATTTCTCAATAGCCTGCCAAATAAGGTTCCATTCAGAATCTATAAGTATTTTTTGCTGCAGTTCAGTTCTTGCGACAAAAGTTGTATGGCATTTAATTACCCCACGTTTTTCAAAAAAACTTTACCTCACCATTAACAACTTATTTGTGTGGTTTCAATACTTAGTTGGCACCTAAAGTGTTATTGTTAGTCTATTTCCGGCTCTTGCAGACTTTTTCTTACCGATGTTCCATATATTTTTGATCATCATACGGGTACCTGTCGAATCAAAACGTAAAAAAAACGTCACAGCCTATAGGCAAATAAGATAAAACTTACCTGCCCTGAAAGCAGAGTTTGAAAAAAAAAAATGCTGACCTACAGGCTACAGACCCCTTTTATTTTGGGTGCTCAAAAGAAAATTCTCTTGAGACGGTTTTCGAGCATCCACAACATATGTGGCCATATGTTTTGGTTGAAAAAAATTAAAGTGTATCATACCGATTTTTTTGGCGTTTCAAAGATAAAAGCTTTACAGTGGTATCATCTATTATAATGAAAGAAGATAGTTACAGCGAACCCGCGATTCGACGTGTAGAAATGCCGTGTAGCCCTGAACACATCAAACCACTGAAATCTCGACTGTTTTACCGAACTACACATATTTTTTTGCTTTTAAGCACAAATCATTTGCAACCATGCCCCGCTTTTATGCACAGGTCATTTGCAAAACTGCTACCATGGTTTTATACTTTGGGTGCTCAAAAGAACCGTCTCATTGAGACAGCACTTTTGAGTACTCACAAGATATATATTGGTTGAAAACATTTAAAGTGTATATACTGATTTCTTTTTTGCGTTTCAAAGATATAAGCTTTACATTGGTAACATTCGATTTCTGGAATTCGTGTAAAAAATTGTAAACATGAAAGTCCTTTTGCAACCATGGGTTTATATTTATGGTGCACAAAAGAATTGTCTCACTGAGACGGTACATTTTAGAACCTACAACATATTTATAGTTGAAAACATTTAAAGTGTATATACCAATTGTTTTTTTGTGTTTCAAAGATATAAGCTTTACAGTGGTATTATTCGATTTCTGGAATCCGTGTAAACGTTTACAGAAATTGTAAACATGGTAGCCATATTTGCAACCATGGTTTTATATTTTGGGTGCCCAAAAGAACCATCTCATTGATACGGCACGTTTGAGTCTGATACTTTTTTGTATTTCAAAGATATAAGCTTTACAGTGGTATCATTTATTATGACGAAAGAAGTGTTGTTGTCTGGTGGTTACAGCGGATGTATATACCGATTTCATTTTTGCGTTTCAAATATAAAAGCTTTACATAGGTATCATTTCTTATGAAGAAAGAAGTCTGTTGTTGCATGGTAGTTACAACGAACCCGTGATTCGACATGTAAAAATGCTGTGTAGGTGCGTGTAAACGGAATCATTTCGATTTTTGGAATTCGTCTAAACCTTAACAAAATTTTGTAAACGTGTAAGCTCTATTTGCAACCATGGTTTTATATTTTGGGTGCTCAAAAGAACCGTCTCATAGCGACAGTACTTTTGATTACCAACACCATGTGTTTGGTTGAAAAAATAAATTTAAAGTGCATGTACCCATATCTTTTTATTGGATAAATCACTGTCCTCATCAAAAGTCGTGAAAGATAACACAATTACCAAAAGAAATTAATGCCCAACTTTTTGGACAATAAGGTATGGTCAAACAGTGCAGACCCACATCAGACTGTCCCTAGAGAAGCAGTCTTATCAGGCTCTTCACTGTTTGCAGTTCTGTCAATATCTTTATTTGGTATTATTCTATAAAAAACCTTTTGGTTCATTTTTTGGCATATTTACAGCAAAGTTTAGGGAGTCATAAAATTTTGGAATATTACAGTAGACATTTTTCAAAACTTTGGATTTAATGCCACATTCATTAATGCTTTAACCATATACACCACTCTTAACTGATGGGCTGCTTAACTCAATCAGTAGAGATTTACTATCAACCAAGTGGCCATTGGGTAGATTCCTGGTCTTTCTTTCGAACAGAATGAATTTGCTGTATTCATTTATCAATTATACCAATCTATACAGACAGAATAGAAAACTTTGGCCTTTTTTTCCTGCAGTCACAAAATTTCGTATACTTTTTAGTTCATTTGAGCCGAAGGCTCATAGATGAGCTTATGGTATGACCAGGCATCTGTGGGTCTCTCTTAAGCTGTGGAGCTCATTCCATATTTCACTTATAGTATCTAGCCAGCACAAGCATGAGTAAGACATAAAAATATGACCCAAGGTCTGCATCCCCTCAATATCTGGTCATCTCAGGGGAATGAATAAGCATTGGAAAAGGACTGAAGTTGATATGACAACTTACAGTTTTCATTGGTATACATATACGTTGGTTGTCGTACGGTACAGTCACTTCGATTAACACTATAGTAGTGCGTTATGCTACATGCGTTGTTTCGATCAAGATTCACCCTTGGGTCGTTACCGCCTTATTTTTTAGTCAGATTGATAGAAATAGATAATATACTTTATAACAGAGTTATGGCCCTTGATTCATATCAGAATTTCGTTAGTATTTATCCTACTCTTAGATATTGAAGTGCTAACAATATTTTAATATTTATGAGGACATCTGCCATGCTCAGCCGAGCTCAGAACACTTCTCATCATAACCCGCGCTTGCGCGGGCCCGTTTCTAGTATATATATATATACTGAGAAGGGGCGGGATGGAGAGTACAAGCCAAACTGACATAATTCTACTGATAAAATTCAATTTTATTGTTTCTGTTATTATTATCATTATTACATAGTAAGGAATCAAACTTTTGCCATGGGTTCATTTTGCGATCTCATATGGAGACCTACATGTATATAGTTGTTTTCATTTTTACGGGGGTTAGGCCCCCTCTCTCATCTCATGTTTGTCTTTTCCCCTGCTGTTTCACCTTTTCAGTACTGACTCTGTAATTGCTGATAGGTCTTTTGACTTTTCACCAATATCTAGAGCTACTCCATCGATGGGTAGCTTTGGTTGTCATCTTGGATTGTGGCAGATTCAGGTCACACTGTGTGTGTGTGGTTGTGGGGATGGTTGTGAATCTGCCCACCACTATTTGTTGTGTTCACTGGGAGATTTGTGTTTTAATACATGGAGTAATTTACAAGGTTATATTTCTAATATGTTTACCTTGGTTAGGGTTAGGGTATTGTGTCAACAATAACATGAATATTATTTAATCAACTATCTATTATTGATTTGTTCTACTGAAAGTATTGGTCAGGTTTTGAGAGATGGACAGTTCAAGTCGGTCAGCTAAATCTGTTGTTATAGATTAAAAAGTCCTTATTTAATTATACATTAAAAAGTCCTTATCTAAACTAAATTTGACGTCACACAAAGTAAACATCGATCCAAATTTTAACCTGCAACTTTTCCGAAGGCTGTCTTCATTTCGTCAGCTCTTCTGCCGCTCGGAAACTTGATGTGATTTCTGGAGACCTCCACAATTTATAGAGTCACATCACGGATGCACATACCAGATGCGGATCTGGATAGATTTAAACTATCCCCGACCAGTAGGTGCATCGCGCCGGAGGCCAGAAATCTAAGGCAAACCAACAGCTGTAGCAGTGGGGGCAACGGCGAATTTCTGTTTGTCGTACGTACGATGTCAATAGGATTTATTTCTCTCAATTATATACATTATAGTGTCAGGTAAGAACCTATATCGACGGAAGACCTCGTCTGTTCCAAATCTTCTAAAGGATTCGAACGGTCCCGGAACTGACGAGGTCTTCTTGCAATAATTCTCCCGAGACGCCGCTGCTGTCGTACGTAGTCCTGAGTACGACTCTGAGACTGCTTCAGTGCTTGCTCAAGAAATCGCTGTTTAGTGCTCAACGCCGTACTCAAGCTGAGCATGAAAACGTACTCAAAAGTTTTATAACCTCAGTTTTATGCTCAGACTCAGAGAAGTAGTCCGACTGAGTTTGACTTTATGCTCAAGAAGGGCCAGCTCGGCCTTGAAAGAATTGATAGAATATAGGTCACAAAAGTGTCGTCATTCTAACGGATAAGGCAATTTTGTACATTGTATTTTTTACTAATTTTGAAGGAATAAAGAAGAGATGCAATCTTTACATTTTCAAAGCAAACCAGGCATTGTCTTGATAGTTAGCATTTGTTCAAATAATGTCGATCCTTTGAGTATAGCGCCTGCGCAGACAATGATCTATAGTTTTTTGCAATCGTTCGTAGCCTCGTTAAAGACATAAATATGATTAACAGCTGCAAAGCTCATTTGGGATCACCTAAAACTCGTGACGGTATAAAACACGTGACGTTCTAAAATGTTTACATCACCTAATATACGTGACGATTATCTCCGTGACGTTTTCGTGGGTTGATCTGTGATTGTGGTATTACTTGGTCATGTTCACTTGTTCATTTCACAGGGTCACGTTTTTTACATGCGTCGCTTTAGCGAAAGCAGGTCTAGTATTGGGTCCACTCCGGTCGTCCGTCCGTCCGAAACACTTTAGGGTGCCAAGTTTGTGTAATCTGTAACTCCAAATGTTTTCATTCAAACTTTGCCTAATGATTGTTCACATATTGAAGATGAGCACCTTCTATTTTGTGCACGTTTCATATTTTTTTTCTCATTTTTGACAGGTGTTGAACTTAGACAATTTTTCCATCAACAATGCTTAGGGGGTGCCTAGTTTGTGTAATCTGTAACTTCAAAAGTTTTTATTCTTTTTTATTCAAACCTTGCCTTATGATTGTTCACATATTGAAAATGTTCACCTCCTATGTTGTGCACGTTTCATATTTTTTTCTCATTTCGAAGGTTGTTAAACTAAGACATTTTTCCATACACAATGCTTAGGGGGTGCCTAGTTTGTGTAATATGTAACCCCAACAGTATTCATTCATTTATATTCAAACTTTGCACAATGATTATTCACACATTGAAGATGTGCACCTCCTATATTGTGCACGTTTCATATTTTTTTCTTATTTTTGACGGGTGTTGAACTTAGACATTTTACCATCTGAAAAGCTTAGGGGGTGCCTAGTTTGTGAAATCTGTAACTCCAACAGTATTCATTGCTTTAAATTCAAACTTCACACAATGAATATTCACACATTGAAGATGTGCACCTCCTATATTGTGCACGTTTCATATTTTTTTCTTATTTTTGACGGGTGTTGAACTTAGACATTTTTTAATCTGAAAAGCTTAGGGGGTGTCTAATTTGTGAAATCTGTAACTCCAACAGTATTCATTCCTTTATATTCAAACTTTGCATAATGATTGTTCACACATTGAAAATGTGCACCTTTTATTTTGTGAGTTTGTTTCATTGTTTTTTCTCATTTTTGATGGGTGTTGAACCTAGACATTTTTCCAATCTGTCCGTCCATCCGCAACATTTTAGGGGTGCCAAGTTTATGTAATGTGTAACTCCAAAAGTTTTCATTCCTTTTAATTCAAACTTTGCCTTATGATTGTTCACATATTGAAAATTGGCACCTTCTATATTGTGCACGTTTCATAAATTTTTCTCATTGTTGACGGGTGTTGAACTTAGACATTTTTTTCCATTTGAAATGCTTTCTGTAGATTACATTGCGAAATTTGGGTGTAATCTGATTTCATTCCTGTTTATTTGAACTTTGCATATCCACTGTTTACACATTGACGATTTGCTCCCACGACGCAGGTCCAGAGCAGAGTTTGGTCTTGTTTTGTTTGTTATTTTAAATGGAGTAATAATTAACATAGATGTGATAATCAAAAAAAAAAATTTACCAAGTCACAGTTGATCATCGTACAGTAAAAAAAAAAAAAAAAAAAAAAAAAAAAAAAAACATCAATAACTTTCATTGCTGACACTTTTGAAGGTTATTTACTTTGAAATTGGAAAGAGACATGTAAGAGACCTGTATCATTTTTTTGAGCGTACAGTAGTTGCAGCTTCCGATTTCAAAAATGTATGGTTGTCTTCAGTGAAATATTTAAACATTTTTGCAAAAATATGAAATGCCACTTTCTGGTATTTCATTTATGTCTGGTCCTTCACAGGAAGGGTGAAACCATATATTGCACCTGTCGCAGATGACATAATTTCCTTCTTCTGGCATTTGACAAGTGCAAAATACTTTTAGGTATGCCGAATACCTTACACCACCAGCAAAAGAAGATTCCCGTGATCTGGCAGGAAATAGTGACAATTTATTCACCACGCTTGGGAGGTCCATCTCTTAAAAGCTGACACACTATTTGTTGGGTCGGAAAGCTCATGCTTGTGTAGGCAGATTACCAAGCCCTGCACGCCCTCTAGAAATTTCCTTGACATAATACTGGTGCAGTCGAAGAAATGACAAAATTACCACATCAACTGGTGCTTCTTTCCATTTATTGAGGCTTTTCAGATGTTTTTCATGCTTTCACTCTGGTTTGGGTGATTCCCCTGTATGGGTCAAACCTTGTAATTTTGTCAATTGCCTATTTATAACCTTTGTCAAACTCGGCGATATTCTGTCGTTAAAATACTTTTGTAAAATCATCTAACCTATCAGTAAGTCACTACCGCAATCCTGCAAAATATGGCTCCAACATCAGATATCAACCAGATTTGGCACAACTGACATTGCGTTGATGATACCCGTTTCACCGTCAGTGACACAAACAACGGGTTTTCTAGGGAGCCTCACATTTTCTTTTAAAAAATTAAAGAAAAAATTCGTGATGGTACCAACAAAACCTGTGGCAGTTGCCCGTGACAACCCCTGACAATAACGTAACATAACAATTATGTCCCGTCACGGGTTTTAGTAGACCTGCGTTCAATACGCTTTGAACATCGAATTCATTAATTCGCAGGAAGTGACACTGGAAGGCTAAACAGGCTAATTTAAAAAATTCATAAGAGGTATAAATGTATCAAATGAAAGGTAGTGACATGAGAAACGCAATGGTGCATTTTTTTAGATCGGACTATGCCCCTGTGAATTTGAAAAAAACACACATATTTTCAGTCGCACATTTGATTTTTGTCTTGTGCTATGGTATTGTCTTTAAATACAATATCAGGTACACATGTTATGCATCAAATTATAGGTATTCATCAGTTGAACACAATGATTTAAGTTTTTGTTTGAATCAGACTATTTTCCCTTTTATTATTTTCAGAAAATAACAATTTTGCTAAGACTTTTAAATTCACCTCTGACACCAATAACCATTACCATTGCATGACTAAACACATTTTGCCTTATAACTTCAATATTTGTTAAGGTATTTACCTGAAACTTACTGGGGAAAGTTGAATTGGTATGACGGGTACAAATATAACGCATTAAACTATTTACAATTTTCAGTAAGAGTTACTGCCCCGGTTTATTTTTTACCATTGTTTTGTTTGGGAAAACTGGAGTAAAGTGAGTAAAAACTCAATAACTTGAAAACTTATCATATGTATTGAATGAAAGCTGTTCTAAACCATGACTGTGTCAAACTGTAGATCAAAAATTTAGTTCTGTCACATTTTTATTTTTTCGAACATGAGTTATTGCCCCTAAATATTGATTTTACATAGAAAATGGGTCTAATCTCAAATTTTCTCCAATAACTTGCTCCCTAAGGACCATATTGCAGTAAAAAACATATACAAGATATTTATGGTAAATAAAAATATATATCTTGTATATCATGTGAAAGGTATTGATGAGAAAAACACAAAAGTGGATTTTTTTTATGCCCCCAAAGGAACTTTGGGAGGCATATAGTAATGGCACTGTCCGTCCGTGTGTCCGTCCCGCTTCGTGGCCGGTGCATATCTCCTATATTCTTTGAGGTAGGGATTCCAAATTTGGTGTGTGGATGCATCTTGGGATGACAGAGTGTCACGTACCACTTTCGGGTCACTGTGACCTTGACCTCTGACCTAGTTTTTAGAATAATCGTGTCCGGAGCATATCTCTTATATTATTTGAGGTACGAATCTCAAATTTGGTGTGTGGATGCATCTTGGGATAAGGAAGTGTCGCGTACCATAATTGGATTACCTTGAACTTGACCTCTGACCTAGTTTCTAGAAACTGCATTGAGTCTGGTGCATATCTCCTATATTCTATGAGATAGGAATTCCAAATTTGGTGTGTAAATGCATCTTGGGATGGCGGAGTGTCACATACCATTTTCAGGTCACTGTGACCTTGAACTCTGACCTAGTTATTAGAATAATCGTCTCTGGAGCATATCTTTAATAATATTTGAGCAAGGAATCTCAAAATTGGTGTGATGATGCATCTTGAGATGACGAAGTATCGCATACCATAATTGGGTCACTTTGACCTTGAACTTGACATATGACCTAGATTTAAGAATAATCGTGTCCGGAGCATATCTCTTATATTATTTGAGGTAGGAATCTCAAATTTGGTGTGTGAATGCATTTTGGGATGGGGAAGTGTCGCATACCACAATTGGGTCACTGTGACCTTGAACTTGACCTCTGACCTAATTTCTAGAAACTGCATCGAGTCTGGTGCATATCTCCTATATTCTTTCAGATAGGAATTCCAAATTTGGTGTTTAAATGCATCTTGAGATGACAAAGTGTCACACATACCATTTCCGGTCACTGTGACCTTGACCTCTGACCTAGTTTTAAGATTTTTTGTGTTCGGAGCATATCTTTTATATTCTTTGAGGTAGGAATTCCAAATTTTGTATGTATATGCATCTTGGGATGATTGAGTCTCACATATTATTTTTGGGCCACTGTGACCTTGACCTCTGACCTAGTTTTAATAATAACTGTGTCAGGAGCATATCTCTTATATTATTTGAGAGGGGAATCCCAAATTTGGTGTGGGAATGCATCTTGGGATGGTTGTGTGTCTTGTACCATTTACGAGTCACGGTGACCTGGACCTCTGACCTAGTGTTAATAATAATTGTGTCAGGAGCATATCTCTTTTATTATTTGAGATAGGAATCCCAAATTTGGTGTGTGAATGCATCTTGGGATGATGGAGTGTCTTGTACCATTTACAGGTCACTGTGACTTGACCTCTGGCCTAGTTTTTAGAAAAATCATGTCCAGAGCATATCTCTTATATTATTAAAGGTAGGAATCCCAAATTTGGTGGGTGGATGCAACTTTGGATGGTGGGGTGTCACATACCATTTTTGGGTCACTTTGACCTTGACCTCAGACCTAGTTTGTAGAATAATCGTGTCCAGAACATATCTTTTGAGATGGGAATCCCAAATTTGCTGTATAAATACATCTTTAGATGCTGATGTGTCGCACACCATTTTTAGGTCACTGTGATCTTGACCTATGACCTAGTTTCTAGAATAATCCTGTCTGGAGCATATCTCCTATATTATTTGATGTAGGAATCTGAAATCTGGTGTGTTTATTCCTCCTGGGATGGCGGAGTGGTGCATACCATTTTGGGTCACTTTGACATTGACATTGACTTCTTTCCTCATTTCTAGGTTTATCGTGTCTGGAGCATATCTCCTATATTACAGCTAACTTACCTCAAATGTGTCTTATGCTTGACCAATTCCTTTGGGGGCATTCGTCACGTGACTGTGACATTTCTTGTTTCAACTGGACTAATCTAGGCAGAGGTATGCCCCTTAAAGATAAAAAATACATTTCATGTGTTAGGAAATGTTATTGTATAATAGTTTGAAACAAATTATAAGTGTTATTTATCCAATAAAATGATTTTTAAGAGGAACAATATGATATAAAATGTGGAGTTGTAAAGATATGATCTTAAATATAAAATTTGCATATAAAAGGTGACCGCAAAGGGACAAATGTGATCAGGAATGGGGGCACAGATGACCAGGCTGCTACAATAGCATTATGCACTTTGTGCAGTCAAACTAAAATCTATTAAATTGTTCCTACCTTAAAGTTTTAACAACCATCTCCAAGAATGCTGCTTAAAGATCCTGATCCAGTCTATATGTGTAAACAGCTTTGTTCTGGACATTCACTATATTGAACCCCAATGGAAACCCTGGGACCTGAAAATGAAACATAACATTTGTTTAATGGAAACTTTTGACTATTGGTAAAATGAATAAAAGTACCAGAAAATGCTTGTATTAACCTGCTATATTATTTTATCACAACTTGAAGTTTAGGCTCCCAATTCCATATTGTTTGACAACTGATCATCCTAAGCAAACCACTGTAAGACTGCTCATTTAGCAGTCTGACTGCTCATTTAACAGTCTGATCGTTGATGCCAAAATAGTCACTTTCTGGCTACATGATCATGTAAATAGACTCTTGTCTTTTGGTTCGCATATATTTATCAAAAGATGTGCTATAAATTATTCCACACCAACAGGAATGTTTTTTATTTAAATAGTCTTTAATATTAACGTTTCGCCATATTGGTTTCATCAGAAGCACAGATTTCATTTGTTTTCCGCTAATTTCTCAAGTTGTAATCCTGGATCATTAAAAGATGCCATGGTGTTGAAAGTATGTACAATAAACTAAAAACTATTCAACACCAACACGAATGTTTTTATTTAAATATTAGAAATTCAGATCTCAAAACTTTCAAACTGAACACAGGTAAATGAATCTAAGACGGCCTACATTAAGACTTAGAGGCTGACTTAGATGTGCTTTATGCATGAAAAAGGCTGATAAAAAGGCACAGGGATATGTCTATTTGTAAATCACAAAACAAACCCATTTTCTTTAACTGAGCTGTGTTATGAGAAAACTAGATTTTTGCGCTATGACCAGCTGTGCTTTAACTGCACATCTGATTAGTGACTTTGTTTTTGCTAAACAGATAATACAAACTCTCTTACTTTCTTAATCAGAAGTTCTAAGCCTCTAGCCATTTTCAATAGTTGTACAATATGGTTTGGTTTCAGACCTTGAAGGAAGACAAGCTTTCTCACAACAAAGCTCAATTAAAACACTGCACCTGTGAAATTGTTTCCCCTGAAAACCATTCATCGATTAGTCTACCTCCTTCCTGCTTCTTGAAACGGTGTCTCACCCTTTTTCCCACAAGTATTTGTCTGGTCTCATTCAATGCAGCATCTTTTATCAGTGATTGTTCAACTAATGTTTTCAAGTTCGTAGACAAATTGTTGGAATCTAGAGATTTTCTAGACATTTTCCTCTCAACTGCCTTTTTGAAATTGAATATATGTTTATTTTCTGTATCTTGTAGCAATACGTTGTAACGAAAGTTAAGCTATCCTTTTACAGCCTTGATTTTCTCACGTTCTGTTTCGTAAGATTCTCACATATTTTCAATCTCATTCTACGATTGCCATAACCCGTGAATGTCCAATTTATTTGTAGTCTTCTTGTGTACGAATCTTTACACGCAAGACATTTTCTCTCTGAATTATCTTCTCTAATATTGATATTGTCCTCCTTTTTTCTATCTCATGAAAACGTGCTTTGATTTTCAGCCTTACACTTTTAGTTGCAGAATTTATAAGCTTCTTTCTTCCTGACTGTTCTCTCGACTGTAGCCACTGTAAAGTTTTAATGTTTGAAAACAAGTTACAGGATTCTGCTGCTAGTGCTTTTAGACCCGGCTTGGTCATCATTAGATAATCCATCTGCCCAAATACACTTTCAGCAAATCCTGAGGTTTTAGGCACTCCTTTTAGTGCTTCTGAAGTTTCTGGTGTAACATTATTGGTTAGTTTGCCTCCTGACAAATGCTCTTTATATAATTTTCTTGAAATCTGACATAGAGCGGGCAACACCACTTTCAAAAATGTCTGAACTGTGTGATCAATATCTCTTGGGGCTAATAAGGCATGGTATTCCTGATCTTTTTCAACACGTCTTCAAAAAGTACCATCTGTCCATTTTGAAATCTTTCAACATTTGCTGATGCATCTTCAAGTAAGGTAACAAGATGAAGGTACTTATTATTCATGTCCACTATAGATATGCTTTAATCTTCTAATATATACCATAAAGTTCATGTTATGAATTTACTGATTAAGCCTAAAGAAGTCTGTTTTTTGCTCCATAACACTCCAGAAAAGATGTCACGTGTTTAAAGAAAAAATAGAGCACTAGCATTTGAAAATATAATATTGAAGCAGGAGCCTCTAAAAGCTTTCAATGGAACTGACAACATCATGTTCTGCCTCAAAATTTCTGAAACATATACTTTGAAAGTTCCTAAACAGCCACTCTTCTCATTGCTACCTCTGCCACCCCCAAAGCCTTAATAGCAGTAGGGATAAGTCTACAAGTACCTGGTTCTTGATTTGAATGACTTTCAACTACTGGTGCTTTATCTTGGAACAACATATTTTAACTTCCTTCACGCTATTTTGGGCTTTCTCAGAGAAGTTAACCAGCGCATGTAGTCCACAAAAGAAGTTGCTCATATTCTCCAATACTAACCTTTCTTCGGCACTAAATGTTTGATAATTATAATATGAGCCGTGACATGAGATTTTCAACAATTTGACAAGTGTAGACTCAGACGAGCCTCTGCAGCCTCTTTTTAAGCTTAGAAACTCCAAATGATATTCAGTCAATTGTTTTACAATCATAGAATACTCAAGCGACAAGCAAAGTCAGTGGCTTTAAAATCATAGAATACTCAAGCGACAAGCAAAGACTCTGTTCACACTGCGTGTATGCGCAGGCTGGACTGAGTCTTTGCTGGTCACACATACCACATTGCTGAAAATCTCGTGCACTGGCTCAATTATAATATTCGTACAAGAGAAAGGATTTCTTTTTGTAGTCTTCTTGCAGGCAATAAAACTTGACCTTGGTGGCCGCCCGATTAGACATGGTCCCTTTATGTGACAAATGATATCTTTTGAGGTTCTTCCTCTCCTGACTGACTCACCTCATCAAGGTCACTGAGAATTTCTTTGAACACACACAATGTGTTATTGGCAGACTTGGTCTCAAGATCTCTAAGTCCAAGTGCCCAAAGATTTACCTCACTGTTAGCTGCTTCCTAGCCAATATATTTTTTACCAAATTTTGACGTTTCATATGTGTTATTTTCTTTTGAAAATGCCTCACATAATTGTGATTGAGCTAGATTATGGCTTTGCAGGTTCATAGATAGTACAGTGGAATAACATGTAAGTTTAATTGGTGAGTACCGTTTCGAGTCTTCATCAAACACCATTATAATTCCATTATCATTATAAGTCTTGTTTAATATATCGCTGAGATATTCTACTGAAGGTTTTAATTCATTTATGTTTTTTTCTTTCTCTTTGATTAATTGTCTTGAACGGAATATCTCGCTATCCTTGTCATTACAAGAATCTTGTGTATTAGCTGCATTTGTTTGTATTTGTGTCTCCAGATTTTTTTTCACATTTTTGAATCATTATTTTCTCGCGCAGCTGTGCGCTTTTCTTTCAGTTTTACTTCTGTCAATTGACTATTATATGTTCAATTCCTGGTAGTGGTTATAGTTGGTAATATCAGAAAGCACTTTTTCAGTCAAAGCTTCTGTTTGTAACGTTTCATTGTGAAGGGCTTCATTGATATTTAGATCTTCATTTGCTGTAGTATAAGGTCCACGCCTTGACCCATCCGGTTGTGGAAATACATAATCACTATTTACAAGGATTTCATGCTGTGTCTTAGTGTTTGCTCTGCTTAGGCCCTTTTCAATTTATCGATGTTAGTTGCCTGTTTTTTTAAGGAATATTCATGGGATTTATTTTTAGGAGTAATTGTTTACTATTTTTAGCATTTATTCTCTTGGAAATTTTACACATTTTTGCTTACCATTTCTCCCCCTTATTTAAACAATTGGACGCCATAAGTCTGTTCTATCTGTACATTACTGTTTTAAAAGATTAATTCTGATCTCAATTTCAAGTTCTTGCTTTAAACACTTTTCTTCAAGTGGTTTGACTTTTTCAGTTTTTAACTTTTTATTTTCAGCCTTTAGCTGGTAATTTTTGTCCTGAAGACTTTCATTTTGAGATACACGTGTTTCATTAACTATTTTATACTTTTCTATATCCGTCAGTTCTGGTTCTGGTTTAGGATTGTATCCATTGTACCATCCTTTATTTTCATAGCAATAAGCTTCCCATATTCTGTTTGGGAAGATGAGATTAGTGATGATGAGGCAAATAGATCTTTTCAGAATCATAAGGGTTGGTCTCAGTGTTAGCCTAAACATGCAGTGTTTATGATAGCTATGGGATTAAATGATATATGACCCAATTCACAAAACCTATTTTTGCTGTGATGCAGCTCATTTACACCGCAACCTCATTATATTATATTGTGAGGGCCCCAAAACATAAAGTGTGTTTGTAAACAATATTGCTGATGTTTAGATAAACAAACATTGTCAGCGTAAATTTGTAAATATTTTGTTACACATAATTTCCAGCGTTTGCTTTGGGTGCTCAAAAGAACCATCTCATTTAGATGTTTTTTTTTGAGTGCCCACAACATATGTTTTGGTTGAGAATAAGAAAATTATTTTTCTGTTACACTCTCTTGAATGACTATTCTGGTACTTTTTCTATAAATGTAAGAAAGTGGGCTGATACAATCAAGCACCACACCTGACCCAGGATACCAATGGGAAAGTGACAACATCACAATTAAGCGTTTAAAACGAGTCAAAAGGTCAGCAGGTGACCACAAGGTACCAACAAACAGACGTGCATGAAAGTATAAAAAAGCAAGACAGAAATAACATTAATGATCCACAAAAGAAGCACCGCCTTGGAACAGTAAGTAAAAATATTTTACAGGAGGGCTTAAACCGGTTGAAAAGTGCACCAACCGCACCCTTAGTTCAGATGTGGATCAAGCCACATATATGTTTGGTTTGCATGAAAGACCCCTAACTTAATAAGGCATCATCTCCTAGAACATATAAATAAAGAAATAAAAAGGAGATAAAGCAAAGATAAGGACTCCACAGTAAATAAAACTGAATACCGGAGCAAAAGAAATCCAACAGGTAAACCTCGGTGGGCCTGACAAAAGCATCAGGCCCCTACCATCTCATCAATAGATAAGTCGGAATTGTCATAGAGTCTGAAGTCTGATCCACCGGCGTGCAATTAAAGAGGAAAGCAAAGTTGCCTATCATGATTGGGTTGACCACCAAGCATGCAGTCTCTTGCTATACATTAAAATTATAACCATTATTTTTTTATTATTAAACTGTGCTGACATTTTTTTAGAGCCAACAATCTTCTTCAATTTATACACCAAGTCACCATAGAATTCTGGTTCAAAAAGTCTTTGGCGCAAGAGAGATTTAAGTCCAATTTGATATCAAATCATAGTATCGTCGATAAAATTTAGAAAAGGTTTTGCGAAGTTTATACCGATGGCCTTGTTTAGAAAGTAACCTTACATGCATTAATACATACATGAAACAGTACTGCCAGTATTTTTCAATTGCAGGTTTTATACCAAATGTGTTGTTTTCCAACACTATTTTTTTTCAATATTCACTATTTCTTGCGATAATATTACTAAATAAAAAAATCAGAAAATAATTTTCACTCAATAAATAAAAAAAAATTGATGATTGAAATTCCCAATTGATCTGAATGGAGATAACAATATTTAAATTTCCTTTGGGGATGTCTACATTCATTTTACTGCCATATATCTTGATTTCAGCCCTGCCAAGGCATCGCATAATTGATTTCATTTTTGACCATAAAAGCGCCGACAAACATGGCCAAATGAAAGATTTATCTCCTAATGTACTCATCCTGAAATGTTCTCAAAATTTGCAATCAGTGTACTTTGGTACTGTGACTTCAACAAAGCCATAGACATGGGCATCAGGGTTTCTCTTTTTTCTCTCTTTTTCTGATACTGCCATTCCAATCATAGCATTACCTTTAGTTGTACAATGCAAAATTGGTCCAAAATCCTCACAGTAATTCCTCCATGATAAGACCCTACGCAATTTTCCTCACATTTGCCATATTGAAGATCAATCAACATGAACTGAAAAAATCCATAGCACAAAGTCGTATTCCTGTAACATTGCACGTTTGTGCTTTATGTCCCAGTCAACAGTTATAGTCATACTGGGTCTATAGGTTCACATAGAACCACTCTTTTTCCTGGACATGCTGGAAGAAGCGGCTAACCAGTACTTAGTGAACATATGGAACTGAGATGGGATGGAACATGCAACCCCTGGATCTGCATTCAGACATGCATCCATAGTCAGACATGCTACCGACTGCGCTATGCGGCCTGGTACATTGACATAGAATAAGATTACGTGTCCCACCCAGGACCATGCAACTGGGGTAGGGTATAAAGATGACACGAATGTCTCCAATCAATCTATGTAAACACAAAATCCCACTGCATCAGATAAGTTTTTGTGTTCTCTATCAGTATTGTTTCTTACTGCCGGTTCTCCATTAGTCTTTCTATAATGTTCCATCCTCCACTATCAGTATTATTTCTCCTTTTCTCTTTAATCCTTACATATCAATATTGTTCCTCCTTTTCTACCTATGTCGACAGGCAGTTTTTACAAGTTTTCCATTCAACAAAAAGACAAAATTGGTTAGGGCATCCACTCCTTCAAGGGTACAAGGTGGTTGTTATTTAAAGGTCTGCTTATGCTTGTCTTTACATATAAACGTGACTAGCACTAATCCCCTTTTTACTTCAAGATCAAGCACTAGCCTGATATCACAAACAATCCATTTAATCATGCTATAAACAATGCCACGAAAATATGTTACACACATATAACAATAATCATATTGGATTTGTCACACATTATTATGAAGAGAAATAAACGTTAACAAAACATTGCCGCAAACTATCAAATATCTGCTATGCAAAACATAAATGGTCAAGCAAATTACCATTTTCCCTTTGTAGGTTTCTTTCTCCTGTTTCTAATCATATCATGCTGACCAAACATTTTTAGCAAAGGAGACAATCAAAACAATCTTGCACATCTAAAAACTTTCCTAAAAAACAGGATGTAATGGGGGAATTGACCAATATTACCAGCTCTTCAGTGTATGTTTGCTCCACCCCACCATTTCTGTTTAGGTTGTAAGGTCTTTAAGTATATGAAACTCTTTAGACAAGAGGGTAAACAGGGTGAAAAATAAAAAAAATATAGGATTTGGGTAGTCTCTGCTTTACCAGGCGCATTCTATTCAATTATATTTGTTGATTAGAGGTAACCCCCGGTTGCTACCATATTAAGATCCAAAACAACATGACCTACAGATGATAAAATAGCCCTTCAACGAAACGTAGCGGGAACGTTAATAAAACCAAAGCTACCAAACCAGCATTCATTGTTGGGCGATCATCGGCAAGCCAGAGAAACAGGTTTAAGCTACTAAACAATTGGGCTATAATTTCCTCTTGGTGTGGGGCAAGATGATGCCCCAGGGATAGATGCTCCTGGCTTTCTGTAGTTGGGGCCAGTTGAATTTGGGAAAAACATATGGATCGTCAAAATTGGGAAAATTTTATGCAGTCTTAAAGAAATAGACCACCATTTTAAATGGTTAAAAGCATTTAAGAAATTAGCAGTGCGAATTTTGTTGCTTTAATTGCCCTTCTTAAAAACTCATGAACACATTTTCATTCACAATTTTATACAATTTTCATGCACAGTGGCAGATTTCTAGAGTTTGTTCAAACCCCCATCTGAGACATTTTTTTTTTATTTTCATGGAGAATTTTCAGAAAAATCACTAAGCATTCAATGGCAAAACATGGTTTAGCTTAAAGAAATTTTAATCTACCATTCCTTCAATGTGGGCAAATTTAACAATTGGAATCTTCAGTTTACCTTGAGAAAACCTGTGAATTTGATGGTAAATTTTCTTTCTGTTTACCTTTTTAGCTCACCTGAGCCTTTGGTTCAGGGTGAGCTATTGTGATCATTGGATGTCCGTCGTCAAGAATTGCTTCAAACGACATCTCCTCTTAAACTACGGGCTGGATTTTGACCAAACTTGATAGGAATTATCCTTATATGACCTCCTTTTAAAATTATTCAAATGGTTTTGGTCCATTGCATATCCAGGTCACACAGGCTAAAAATAGATTTTCAAGATGAAAACTTTAAAATTCTTCTCTGAAACCGTAAGGCCTAGAGCTTTGATATTTGGTATGTAGCATTACCTAGTGGACCACTGCCAAATTTGTTCAAATTATACCCCTGGGGCCAAAAATGGCCCCGCCCCGGGGGTTACATGTTTTACAAAGGCTTAAATATGGAGCAACGTGGAAAAATCTTGTCTGAAACTACAAGGCCTAGAGCCTTGATATTTGGTATGTAGTGGACCTCTACCAAGTCTTTTTAAATTATACCCCTGGGGCCAAAAATGGCCACGCCCCGGGGGGTCACATGTTTAACATAAGCTTATATAGGGAGCAACATGAAACAATCTTGTCTGAAACCACAAGGCCTAGAGCCTTGATATTTGGTATGTAGTATCATCTAGTAGACCTCTACCAAGTTTGTTCAAAATATATCACTGGGGCCAAAAATGGCAGGCCCCGGGGGTCACATGTTTTACATAGGCTTATATAGGAAGCAACATGAAAAAAACTTCTTGTCTGAAACCACAAGGCCTAGAGCCTTGATATTAGGTATTTAGTATCGTCTAGTAAGCTTCTTCCAAGTTTGTTCAAATTATAGCCCTGGGGCCAAAAATAGCCCCACCTCGGGTGTTACAGGTTTCACATAGGCTTTTATAGTGAGAAACATGAAAAAATCTTCTTGTCTGAAACCACAAGGCCTAGAGCCTTGATATTTGGTATGAAGTATCATCTGGTAGACCTCTACCAGGTTTGCTCAAATTAAATCCTTGGGGCCAAAAATGGTCACGCCCTGGGGGTCACATGCTTTACATAGGCTTATAAAGGGAGAACAAAAAAAATATCTTCTTGTCTGAAACCATAAGGCCTAGAGTTTTGATTTTTGGTATGTAGCATCACCTTGTTGACCACTAACAATATTGTTCAAATTATACCCCTGGGGCCAAAAATGGCCCCACTTTGGGAGTCACATGCTTTACATAGGCTTAAATGGGGAGAAACATGAAAAAATCATCTTTTCTGAAACCATTAGGGCTAGAACCATGATATTTGGTATGTAACATCACCTTGTGCATTTTGCCCCTGGGGCCAAAAATGGCCCCGCACGGTGGTGACATATTTTACTTTGGCTTATATAGGGAAAAACATCAAAAAATCTTCTTGTCTGAAACGATACAGCTTAGAGCCTTGATATTTGATTTATAGCATCACCTAGTAAACCTCTACCAAGTTTGTTCAAATTATGGCCCCTCGCCAGGGACATGGTCAGCTTTCTACAGATACCTATATGTAAGCTTTAAACAAAACTCAGGTGAGCGCTTTAGGGCCACTTGGCCCTCTTGTACTAACATGAACGCTACCAGAAGGTAAAAGGAGAAACCAAGGATATATAAGTAGTAATTTTCTGCATCTGTTGACAGTAGCAATAAAATGAAGAAATACTGCCCGTGTTATGCTAAATGGGAATATTCTCATGTATTTTACCTCAATGCCAAAGCCAATTATCTTCTCAACTGATGGAATACTGGTTGGACGCCATTTTCCCTAGCGGTATTTGCTCTAACGCCGTTTTATTCTAAAATGGTAGCCCTTTTTAAAAAAATGCTGCTCGTGTTGCTTGCAGTGTTGTTTGGTAGGGATTCAGTGCTTCGTTCTTGTTTTGTTATATAGTTCTTAACTAGTGTCATCACCGGGCTGCGTAGCGCTATCGGTAACATGTCTGACTACAGATGTGCATCTGACGAGAGATGCTTGCAGATCCAGGGGTTGTGATTTCGATCCCGGCCCGGTCCCATTTATCATGATACAATTTCTAAGGTCATTCTCCTCCCTTTCGCTGATTCATTCAAGAAGGGTTGTTGTCAGTTGTGCAGGAATTACTGGTTAAATGCTTAGTCAAGCTTGCCCAGGAAAAAAGTGTGGTTAGGTGTTCTGACCGTCCCCCATGACCATAGCTGTTGACTGTGATGTAAAGCAACAAAACAAACAGACAAACAAACTAGTGCCATGTCGAGGTTTGCAATCGTTTGCTTCTGGATTACAGAGCTGGGTGCTTTGTTTTAATTTTCTTCGTGGTGTATTGTAGATATCAATGTTTTACAAATATAGCTCTTCCTCTTGGTATCACGGGTTGGTCAGTTGTGTTTGATTGTGGTATTTTCTGGTTTTACTCCCTTAGCAAAATAATTTAGACATTCTGGCATTCTCCTCCCTCTCGCTGATTCAAGAAGGGATGTTGCATGGGCGGAGCAAGGATTTTTTGCCAGAAGGGGGGTGGGTGGGGTCCAGGCCCGACTGTCAGAAAACAGCTCTGTCAACATTGTTTTTAGTCCTTAATTCATTTTACAGAGGGTGTCCAATGGCTATTTCAAAGAAAACTATATTTGCTCAATGTCTCAGAGGGGCTCCAACATTTTTCAGGAAGGGGGTCCAACTTTTTCCAGGGGGGTCCAAATTCTAATTTCTATAGAAACCCATATATCTTGATTTTCCAGTGGGGGTCTGGACCCCCTATCCCTCCTTCGGAGCAGCGCATGTGTTGTCAGTTACTAGCGTGTACTGGTTAACTGCTTAGTCTAGCTTGTCCAGAAAAAAAAGAGTGGTTTGATGAGCCAAGCTGTTGAAAGAGATGTATACAAAATGGATAACGCTGTGATTTGTGGGAGGGGCGGGTTGTCAGATGTGAGGATCCAAAAACCACTATAAGCAGGCCATTATCAGCCCACCAGCAAAACGCCATTTAAATGGCGTTTCCCTGGTGTGCGTGATGATGGTCCAGCATTGAATGCTGGCTTGGTAGCTTTTTATTTTTTATTTTTTTTTTTTTTGGGGGGGGGGGGGTGGGAGGGAGCCCGACCAGTTTTGCTAAGAAACCCTATATTTTGTGATTTTCCAGGGAGGTCTGGACCCCCTGTCTCCCCCCCCCCCCCTCTCGATCCGCCCGTGAAGTCCAAACCTGTATCGATGACTTTTTGGGAATTATTATCAAATATTCATAATAGGCCTTGTGTTCAAGCAGATCACTCGTACCCAAACAATGTCAATGCAGGGAGAACATAATATCTGGATCACAATATGATCCAAATATTCATAATCAAATATTGTTTAAAGAGGATGTAGACAGAAAATACTGGCTGTCACTGTAAACACATGACGTCATTCTTTGTGTCATTTAGTGTGTGTGACTTATTCTGAGTTGGATTTAAAGGAAATTCAAAACAAGGAACAAAGTGATTATGACAAACTATGATATACATGTACATCATAAAATAACATTTAATGGCGATATTGGATTATGAACAAAAACGGTAAGCTGAAAAATCAATTTGCATAAACTGGATTTTTTTTGGTTATTTATCACGCCGTTTTTCTTTTACATGTAGAATCTATACCCTGTCAGGTGCCTTGTTTGTTTGTTTGTTTGGTTCTTAACGACGCATCTACCCTTGTGGGTCATTAGCGTCAGACGGTATTAAACTAAACATGATGAAGATGGAAAAAGTAAAAATTTATAAGATAAAAGGAAAGATGATGATGAGTTTGTATAATGATAATCAGTTGCAATACGATAGTTGACACAATATCTGACAGTTTCAAAGAGCTATTCAGATAACTGTACATGTTCTTTAACTGAACAGAATACAACATTAAAAAATCTGTATTATGGTCTGATACAAATGTAAAACAAAACATGATTTTAAAAATAGCAATTAGATTTTGTTAAAAAGATTTATTTGTCTTAAAAATGTCAAAATACTATCAATATGTATATCTTGAAATAATTCTTTCATGTTATCAACATGGAAGCAATTATTTCTTACTTGTGCAAAATCGCCACATTCCAAAAGGAAGTGACGTACGGTGAATGGTGCGTTGCAACCAACACATTGTGGCTGCTCTTCACCTTGTAGTAAGTGTGAATGAGTGACTATTGTATGACTTAAGCGGAGTCGAGCTAAAACTACTTCTTCTCTTCTAATGTTTCCAACAACTGATTGATATTCACCAATAGTTGGTTTGATGTCAAGAGGTTTATTACCAATGCTGTTAT
Organism: Loripinus fragilis; assembly: GCA_964019695.1. Taxonomy (NCBI): domain Eukaryota; kingdom Metazoa; phylum Mollusca; class Bivalvia; order Lucinida; family Lucinidae; genus Loripinus; species Loripinus fragilis. Next base: position 87,454,376 of record OZ026517.1, read on the forward strand.
TCCATGAAGTTTGCCATTCTTCCAAGATATATTTATTGATAGATGGCTTAAAATTGGAAAATGGAATTTTAAAAGAAGTTAGTTCTAATGAAAGCGATGTTTTTGCTTGCTTATCTACCATCTCATTCCCTTGGATACCTATGTGACTAGGAATCTAACAGAGAGCAATTTCTTTATAAACTAAAAGCTCATGACATTTTTCTAAAAGTTTCTGAATCTGTGGATTCTTTGAACTGGTATGGTTCATTGCTTTCAATACAGAAAGCGAGTCAGAAAATATAATAAATTTATTGAAATCTGAAGCTATATCAATTGCTTTGGCTTCAGCAGTGAAAATTGATGAATCGTCAGGTATACGTTGCATATTACTATGGTTGTCTGAATTAACAGCACAACCAACCTTTGAGTCTTCCTTTGACCCATCAGTATAAATTTGTTGGTAATTCTTATAACGACATTGCATTTTTCTGAAATCATCTTTTAATATGTGTGGATTTGATTTAGATTTTTTCCCGGAATGTAAATCAAAAAGTATTTCAGGTGGTTTCATACACCAAGCTGGAATATTTGGTGTAAAATGTTTTTCAATATTTTGTGGTTTGATATTGGCAGATTCTAAGAGTGGTGAAATTCTGATGCCAAATGATTTTATAGCTTTAGGTTTTTGTTCATATAAATTAACATAATTTGGTGGGAATGTAACTTCATGAGCAGGATTTGATGGGTTAGCAGCAAGTCTTATAGCATATTGCAAAGAGAGTTTCTCTCTTCGTGAGTATAGTAATGGTTCATCTGCTTTCACATAGAGACTAGCAACAGGAGAAGTTCTAAAAGCTCCTAAAGCTAATCTAAGTCCTTGGTTATGTATAGGATCAAGCATTTGAAGATATGATTTTCGTGCAGAGCCATATATAATACAGCCATAGTCTAATTTTGACCGGACTAGAGACCGATACAGCTTGAGAAGTGTAGTTCGGTCTGCACCCCAAGAAGTATGGGAAAGCACTTTTAAAAGATTTAATGCTTTTAAACATTTAGCTTTGAGATATTTAATATGGGGTATAAAACTGAGTTTTCTATCAAATAAAATGCCAAGGAATTTAGATTCCTCAACAACTGGAATAGGTGATCCATATAAAGCCTCAAAGAGAGGGTTTCACCAAATGGTTTCCTGCTTCACAAAGCCATGGATTTTATACGAACTACATTTGAATGTGATTTGTAGAATACCATTTATATTTTGCAAGTCAGTCTGGTTGCTGTATCCAGGTTTGAGTGAACATAGATCAAGATACATGTGTAGATCTTGAATAATGTAGGCCTAGGGACTGTGTGTTGTTTTAGGTATAGATCAAGTGTTTTAGGATATAAGAGGCTTTTTATTGTGTAATATCAATACTACTTAAGTGATGGTGGGCGGTACCATCCAATTGTTTGTTCACCTGAAAAATTATCAGACTCAAGAAGTCTGGAAAAGGAAGGGGTCTTGGCAAACAGACTAATTATTTTGTCTTAGGTGGCTGTCGCCAGTGCACAGGGGGGAGCACCTCTGGTCTTGCCAAGGCTTCTTTTTATCTCGGCATCCTTTGCCATACCGTTGGAGACCGTGTTCGACCACTTAGTCTTTATTTGCTGCACCGTCCTGTGAGCAACGCCTTAGGCATTCCCCTTCTCACAAATTTCAGGTAAAACAATTTTTCTTCTGAATTGTAACAACAGAATTATGTTTAGGCCTAAGCATTTTGTTGTTCTCTGCAAACAGATCAAGAATGAACTCATTCTCCTTTGTGTCAAAATTCTTTCCTCTTGGTCTTGATGTCAACAGACGATTGTTGTTGTTGTGAGTCTGCCATTGTTGTTTTGGTCTCAATAGAGGAAACGATAGCAATTATGGGACAATATATTTAATGCAAGCTCAATGACAGCTTAAGCTCCCATTAGTTAAATTGGCATTAAATTTGCTTTATGCAACAGAAAATTAATGTCAGCTTAACTAGTGGACTGGTAAACGTTTAATGACAGCTTTAACCTTAATGATGGTTTATGCAACAGATCCCTAACTCCAGGTGCTCCTTTCTTGAGGGTCAACTGTCATGAGCTTCCACTCATGGCAGTCTTTCTCTGTCAGTTTCTTCCATGCTAGCTTAGGCCTCCCTGTCCCCCACCTGCCATCCTACAGGTATATAAACAACCTGTTTTCATATTTCTTATTAGACCCTTCTACATAGTATGCTTTATCACCAAGCTCATCTTCAAAGAACCTGTAAAGTTTAGAGAAGTCTGATAAACGTCTACATTTAATCAGATACTTAGGGCAACTTTTTCCTTCTGCAGATAGATTTCAAAGAACCTAAGTTATTTCCAGGTATTTTTGTTACAGAATGAACTAATTATCTCTATCAGGAGACTCAATAACTTATTTAATATCTCTTAAAGCTAGGGGATGTTTCACTTTTCTCGTGCAGAAGAGCTTGCTGTTGCTGTTAGAGCCATAACTGGTATGGATGGCACCAATTCCCTTAGCTCACCAACTTCAGGCAATTCTGGTCTGAATGCCACCTTACCACTCTTCTATAGAACCCTAACAAAACAACAAATAATAAATGTTTGTATATTGAGGAAGATGCTCGATCATGCATATTTTTTTTTTTTTTTTTTTTACTTGGACAGATTCGAACTGACATCTCCCCGAGCCACAATGTATCGGAGGTATACTACGCTGTAAAACAAGGACAATACTGGTTAAGACAGCAACAGTCTCTGTACAAACTTGAAAGTTGATCAACAAAACCATATCAAGTAGGTAGATATCTTTATTACATATTTTTGATATCCAAATTTGCAAAGGCCAATTTCTCAAAAGATGCAAAGAGCAATCACTAAAGAAACAAACTTTTTAAGTTATTTTCACCAGGTAATCTACTTATTATCTTCTGTCAGCTGTCCAAATTTAAATTTTCAACAGGTAATCAATTCATTATCCTCTTATCAGCTGACCAAGTTTGAAGCTCCTAGCTGTGATAGCTTTTGAGATTTAATACAAAATTACATTACGACCCTTTAAAAGGGGCATAATTCCACAAAGGGAGATAATCCAGAATTAAAAAAAAATATGGGTTAGTTATTTTATGATGAGGAATCCATCTATGAAATTTCAAAACCCTATCTTAGAATTTGTTTGGATGGACGGACAGACAAACCCAAAACAATATGCCCCTTCAACTTTTCCAAAGTTGTGGGCATAAAAAGCGGGGTTACTAACCAATGTTATAGAATTGTTGAAATCAATCTTAAAAGTTTGTCACTTTGTATGATTTGAATGTTATTAAATTATTACCTTGTGTGGGTGGATCCCAAAGGCCAGGCGTTGGTCTGTAGCATTTGGGGATGTGGACCCTTGTCAAGTTTTTTTTTATCTCTTTCCTTTCTAACAGTGAATTTTCCGTCTGCTGACAACCTTTCTTCCCAGGTCAGGACCAACAGAGTGTCAGCCCTGATCTGGATCCAAACTGTTTGACACTTGGATAATCAGTGTGCCTGAAAGTTTTTATCGATAAAGTTAGTTTTTAATAGTCAGGTGTTGTTCCTCTTGGAGAAGTTGCAGTAGTAGTTGTTGTTGATGATAATGTAAAAAGTAGTAGAAGTGTTGATATAGTTTTAGTTGTACGAGCATAAAGCCAAAATAGGGTGGCAAAGACCAGCAGGTAATTATAAATATCAAGACATGTGTTCCTAGAATTACTTTTAGCAGTTTCCCTGGATTTGTTGCCTTCAAATATTGAGCAGATGCGCTGGAATTGCTTTTTCTTGACACAGTTGTCTGACCCAAACATTTGACATTAACAACAGGCCCATAATGCAATACCGTCGGACTGGTGTTGTAACCATGTCTGATCCCTCTCTGTTGGCAAAAGAAGTTCTCAACAATGTCAAGAGTTGAAAATACCCCGTTTTGATGATATCTCCTTTTTCCAGCACTGGATCGCAAAGCACAAGGAATTTGGTAACAGAACACTTTAGGTCATCTCTACACTCCCTGGTCAACATATGCCTTGATTCTGTAGCTGATGCTACCCAGCAATTGAAAACATCAATTGCTTTCTGAAGTTCTGCTAAGCAAGAATCAGTATGCGGTACTGTTTGGTTTTAATCCATGTAACACTCGACCAATACAGCGGTGTTTTCCAGGAGATTCACTGTAGATGACAATTCTTCATGTTTGGATAAGCTAGACTAATATGCCTTCATTGGGTACAACATGTCCTTGTCAAGGACCTTTGTGGCCAAATTGTTCCTCATTTGGTTGCTTGATGTTAAGGAAATGTGTGCCTAAGTCAGATACCTGTGAATTCTTAGCCCTGATTGTGTGTTAAAAGCAAATGCACCATCGAAGTGCTCCCACACTATCGATGGTCATCCAATTGCAATAGTATGCCCTTCTTGCTGTTCCTGTTTTCCAATCAACTACTTTCTATACCATTTCTGATCTTTTGAAAGCAGCGTTTGATATCTTGAACTAGTGTAATAGATCTGGTAAAGTCGTAAATATTGGGCGTAGTGAATTTCTGGACCCTATGTTGTTCTTCCAATAGTAACGATGTGAGGCGCTCCAATTTGCGCTACCTCCATCCATCATCACGTAATCAATGGTGAATCCTCTCGACTCAACTTGATCCACCAGCACCTAAACATGAAGGTAGAGCTGGTGGGCGGTAGCTGGGTCAGTTGTAAAGTATACAACAGGTCACCTGCTAATATATTTCCACCAACAATGTAAGTAAACATTTCAAAGGTTTTTTTTAACTAAAACATTAATTAACCAGATGACGTCGCGTCTGGGAATAAATTAACACCATGCATTAAAATCAATACCAATATGTACCAGTGCCTGTTTCTGAACACTTGAATTAAACACAGATTGTTACTATAAGAAGCTTATCTCAATGGCAACAGAAAAACGACCTAAAACTACCAACAAAAGAGTAATGGAAGGCTCTTACCAGTACTAAGCAAGAATTAATGTGTCTTGCTCAAGGACACAATGCAGTGACAAATATTATTAACCACCCTCACCCGTACAAGGCATCTGCATCTGTCTTGTTTAAGACATGCATTATATTTGACGGACTTAATATTTTCTTTACTCGAATAAAAAGAAAATTTCCTTGTGTAAATACCAAATAAAATTCATCTCATGAGTTAAAAACATAAGAATTTCATTCGTGCTGCGCACTCATGAAAATTCTGATGTTTTCAACACTTTCTATGAAATATATTTGGTATTCACCTCAAAAAAGTAATTACCCTCTAATTGTGTCCGTACTGCTGTGTGGACATCTATGTTCTATGCCCCTTATATTATTATCATGTAAAGGCCGGTGTTCTCCAATTAAATTGTATTCTTTATGTTGTATGAATATCAATGTCCTTCCAAATGTGCCATTGTTAGGTATGTGATCAGTGGGTGTGTCATTGCCTCTCTAACACTGATTTAAAATACAAAGTCATATTTATAAATCAAAATACAACTTTAAAGTTTTTCGTTCATACATTTGTATATAAGTTGCAAATAATTTCATAGAAAAATTGAATTTGAGAGATACTTATTTTCATACAATCATCTCCATTCCATATCAAATTAGAGAAATTGAGGTAGCTTTATGTATATCACTTGCGTTTGTGTAATGCCTGCGCTCTTTTTTATGATATGTGTCTGTATGGATTGAAATTCCAACTATTTATTTGTATACATTTTTCAATATGATGTGTATCCTGATCAAAAGTATAGCAATACAGCATAGCACTGAGATTTATTGGCCACTTTGAATAAAAGTTTGTATTAGAATAGAAGATTGAGAGTAGAATCAATGCAGGGTAGAGATGGTGTCTCAAGATTGCTGATAAACTAAAACAGTATACGTGAAGAATACATTCTATGCGTAGAAGGCTGAAAAATCTGTGTATAAATTTGATCAGAGAAAATTGAGCCATGACATAGCAATACATACCTGTAAGAACTGTAGCCAGTCTTAAAATATGATTAGTAAAATATTTACGTTGGTATTAACCGTTAGCGCATGAATTATTTGGACCTTAACTGAGCCTTTTACGCGACGTTGCATTTGACACTACAGTGCGTAAATGTGACGTTAGAAATTACATTAACAAAGGCTGCAACATGATAAGTTGCTCATCGGTATTTAAATAGGTTTTTAAAGACACAAATGAGAGCATAGTCAGTAAGCAAATTTGTTTTGATATGCGTATGAGATAGGGATTTAGTTTCTTTAATATGTATTTTAATATTTGGCCATCTTAATTTCGAAAATCTTATTTGTGGGCTAGCCATGAGACGCAGTCCCTTATATCTTGAGTACAATACATTCAGAAAAATTTCTAATTGGTCACCTTACATTTTTACGCTAGTTTTGAAAGTAAGATTCGTTTATACAAAATGCATGCAGGTCATTTCATTTAAAAATGACTGATACTTTTTGCACAGACGATGCCAGAGTACAGGTACCCTCATTTCAAAAAGTTACCTTTTTTACAATATTAAATATTCCACAAAGACGCTATCAATTTTTCATTTTGTTTGTTTGAAGATGTTTCTGACTGCCGTGATTTAAGACAAACAAGCTTCAAATGATTTGCTTCACTCTGATTTCTCATTTTTGTTACGTCGTAGCGTGAAGACAACCCCTACCAGCAGCTAAACCATAGAAAATCAGATTTATACATTCAATCTACATAGAAAGTTTGCACTGTTCTGTTAATAACTGCGACAAGGAATTCAATTTTTCAGCGTTTGTTCATTACTTCTAGACATCACTGTTCTAGTTTTGAAATTAAAAAATACAATTGTAGAGTGCCGTCAAATTGATTTGTTTAAGTTTTACACTAAAATCTGTAGTGTGCAGCAGCAGTGAAATGTTTGGCATCACAAAATGGACGAATCAAGTTATTTTCTGTTAGATAATTCTTGTTCAGCTTAAATATAATACATTTAACAATTTTAGCACAAGCTACTGATGAATTTTAAAAATCTCGAAAAATGTTTTAAAAAATGTGTAAAAATCTACTTTAGTCAAAATTTCAAGTGTTTGGTGGTTTTCGAAGTGGGCTACACCATTTTATTACCAACTGCATTTAAATTTGATATTAAACTTCACTCAAAACCATTTTTCCTCAAAAAAGCATACTTTTGCATTAATTTTTTAACTATAAAAAAACTGTGGATTGAAGACATCTTTTCTGAAAAGGGGCTAAACTTTTGCCCATTTAAAGTGCACATATTAAGGAAAAATCATTTTATGTCATTAGCGCTTGATCAAAAATGATGAATTTAAAAAGTGACCAATTAGAAATTTTGTTAAATGTATAGACCAATACGCGTTTGCCTGTGATTTAAATAGTGTGTGCATTCTCTGTTTAACGTTTGATTGTTTATATGTGTTTGAATTGGAAGTTATGTTATTTAATTTATTGTTTCAGAGAAACGCTAATGAATTGAATAAATGAAGCGCATATCTTGTACGCTTAATGACTGGTTGACCCGAAATCCCCTACAATTCTCGACTTCTTATCAAACTGATCACGGAAGAATTCTGCTAATGGTGGATACATAGGGACGACAGTATGAAAACCAGGACTTTAGAGGCGGAAAACGTGCTCGTAGTGCGCAAATAGCGCAACTAACAAACTTTACAATGACTTGGAGAAAATCATTATCTCATGCGACAACATTGAGAATATGAAGCAGCTTTATGGAAAACTATACGACCAAATCTGCTTATTTATACTGTTTAGATCTCTGTACGAACCCTGATGCGGCGAATGAAATAGAACAAAGCTTTCCTAGATGTGCAACGAACTTGGCTGAGTTCCTGGATAGGTATACCCAGTGGATATCTGGAGAAAATAGACCTATTCCTGAAGATACATGTAATGACGGTTGTTTGAGTGTAAGTTCGCAGACATCTTCTACGCTATTGTCGTCAAGATCAAAACTACTTGCTACACAAGCAAAGTATTTTATCCTTTCTGGATATGTCAAGAATTTACATTACTTATTTTTTTTTTGAAATGCCACTACAATATTGATTTTGTCTGATGGTTACTGGAATGCAGTTACATCAGACAAGTTCTGTGATCAAACTAGCCATTTGAATTGGCAAGGGGGTGCCAAAAGGCACTCTGCGATATGCTGATTTGGTAAATGTGTGTATCTCACATGTACAGTTCCTGATGGTAGATTTCGTCTTGATGATGCTGACATGCAAATTGTACTAGTCTGGTCAGAGTGTTACCTGTATACTTAAGGATGACACAGATGTATTTGCTCTACTTTTGTATTGGATGAATAGGACACCAATGCCACTTGTCCTGACTTTGGCCAGATATGCTTGCAGCTATTGGGTGTGCTTACACTCAGTCATTGTAATAAAATTTCTACCCTTATGGCAAAGGAAATGCCACTGCACTAAATATACATGTATTATGTTATCAGGAAACTACTTAGGTGTAACTACTTTAGGTGACGCTGGTACCACTCACAAAGAGTTGATAAATGCAGCAATGCCTTTCTTTGTTGCATTATATGGTCAGCCACTTACAATATCCATGAAATCTGCTCGCTAAAATATTTTCACAAAGAAGATAAATCCTAAAGTGATGGCCTCACAGCTTGTCTATCACATTATCTGTCCACATGCCAGCAGCCCATCTGAACTCATGCCTCCACCAAATAACGTTTAAGTAACTATACTGAAGCTTCTAAGAGGATTGTTGTCTTTGACAAGTATCAAGACATCTCTGCCAAAGACCATGGTAGGATGTTGCAAGCTAGTGAGATCGTACTTGACTATGACCTCTTCATTGCAAGTAATCTGCCTTAGAGAGATGCCAAAATGAAAAACAAATCCAATAAGCGAAAATTTGCCATCGTCTAAAGTCACCCCTATAATGGCAAAATTGGCGCAACATCAGAGACAGGGGCTGATTATATTTTTATGATAAAGCTGATTTGTCTATCTTTCTTGCTGAAAGCAGGTAAGTCTGGCCAAAAAGTGATCTGCATAATTAGGGATGAAACAGATGTGTTTGTTCTACTTGCATATTGTGTGAATCAGACAGACTTGCATATGCATGGTACAGATGTGTTTGTTCTATTTGCTTATTGGGTGAACCGGGCAGACTTGCAATGCAAGGTACAGATGAAGCGCTGGGATAGATCAATACTTGACATCAATGCTGACCCTGGTTAGACATGCTTGCAGCTACTATTTATGCATGCGCTAAGTGGTTGTTATACAGCTTCCTACCCTGACTACAAAGGAAAAGTCACTGCACTAAATACTATGGTATCCGGAAACTACCAATGTTTTAAGCTATCATAAGTGACATTGATACCACTCATACAGCGTTGATGAATGCAGCAATGTCTTCTTTTGTTTCATTGTAGTCAGCCACTAGTAGCATCAATGGAATTTTCTCGTTACAATATATTCACAAAAAAGAAGAGAAATTCAAAAGTGATAGCTTCACCTCTAACTTCTGCAAATCTTCTGCAACACATGCTTTGGGCTCATTTTCAAAATATGTTGTGGAAAGCAGCCGATTGTAAAGTTACTGCAGGTGAGTAGTAAAGAGACATCACAAACCTTGGATGGTAGTTTCAAATCAAAATTTATATTTTAGTCATTGCTGAAGGCAATCCTGCTCCACCTGAATTTCTTGATGTGATTCCATGCAGGACAAGAAATGTTCTACGGAGATATGTGGATGCCACAAGCAGCACGCCATTCTGAAACTGTCATGGTAGGAATGATTGCTCGAAATCGTTCACTGCAGCCAGGAAAATTTCAAAATCAATTCACTACAGCCAGGAAAATTTCAAAATCAATTCACTGCAATCAGGAAAATTTCCAAATCATCTGAGGAGGACACTGTAAAGCAGATTACATAGACAGCAACCTTCCAGACGATTCTGATGATAGTCTTGAATAAAATAATGAGGTTGGATGTGTTCCTGAAGACCCAATACCAGACCATTTGGATGCTTGGGAATAAAGATAAAGGAGACATTATGCTTTATTTTTGTTTGTTTTGTAGATCTTACAGTCCCATCCATCTGTCATTTATATCATCTCTGATTTTCTGATAGAAAACCTTATTTCATATCATATTACACATGATAATCAGTTAAATAGTCAATTTTCATGATGTAGTCTGGCTGCCATCCTCGATATGTCTATAATGGAGCACTAAATTGCATAAATAACACCAGATATGGATTCTGCATACCAAAAAACCCTAAATAGACATAGTGGACACCATTCTATGACAATAAATAAAAAACAAGATTTTTTATTGTATTTGTGGCGGCCATCTTGGATTTATGCAAATTGTAGGAGTTTCCAAAAGTTGCCGGTCCGGCAACCAAGCCATATTTGTTCTAGAACATATTTTCATCACAAAACAGCAGAAAAAACTTCATTGTACTCAACATTTCTAGGTTCTGAAAATTACAAATGGACTTATTGGTGTATTGGATTCATATTTCATACATAGGTATTTAATCATAAAATACAGGTCAAGTTTGATTAAGGATAAAATCAACCAATTATTATCAGAGTTACGGCCCTTGATCTCTGTTTGAAAAATGTTTTTTGGGCGATATCTTTGGAATACACGGGTGTATTGGATTCATATTTCATACACAGGTATATAATCATAAGTTTGATTATCGATAAAATCCACTGATTATTATCAGAGTTGTGACCCTTGATCCCAAAAGAAAAGTGGTTTCCGGGCGCTATCTTTTAAAATCATTGGTGTATTGGATTCATATTTTACACACAGGTATATAATCATAAAATACAGGCCAAAAATAGTAAGTGAGTATGATCAGGAAATACCACAATCACAAACCCCAGACAACCCCATGGCACCGCGAGGAAGAGTCACTTAACCACCGCGAGACACCAGGAAGACAAATTAAAAAAGCAAAAAGCTCTCTCTTCCCCACCAAGATGATTGCACTACTAAAATGGACACAAAGTAACGCACAACAAAACAAGAACAATTACAGACTCCCACAATGGGAATAACAATAATCAAACAGTCAACAACAACAGAACCACCGCCTTAGAACGGACAGCAGCCTAAGCCACCGGGGGGGGGGGGGGGGGGGGGGGGGGGGCTTAAATGCATTTTACTGGTACCAAATCTTCGCACTAGATTCTGCTGTTGTTAAAGTACAAGAAATGTTCAGCTTGCATGGAGGCCATCTAACTAATGCAATGTATCATCATGGAGAAACACTCTAATCAAATTAACACACCATGATGAAACAAAGGAAAGGGCTCATGACTCACAGATAGTCAGAGCTAAAGAAAACCTCAAGTTTAGCCACGGTGGGTCCAGCTACAGATACGCATCAGGCACCAACCCACCGATTAAAGCTTTACGTCAGAGCCGTCATAGAGTCTGAGGCCTGACCCACCGTCGTGCAATTAAAGAGGAAACCATAGCTATAAACCTTGATTGGGTTTAAAACTAGTCATGCAGACTGTCGCATGATATCCAAGTTATATCCAACCCTTATATAACGTTTTACTATCTTTTTGAATTGATCACTAAAATTAGGTTTTCCAACAATTCGTTTGAATTTATAAACTCAATCACCATAAAATATAGGTTCTGATATGCCTTGTTGCAGAAGAGTTTTTAACCCAATGTTGTATTTAACAATTAACTCTGAGTGTCTGTGGTAGAATTTAGAAAATGCTTTTCGAATTTTATGATATCTATAACCTTGTTTTAATAACTTAGCAGTTAAAAATAAGTTTCTGTTGTTGAAGTCATCAACATTAGCAAAACGAATAAGCTGAGAAATATATACACCATCGGAAGGAGAGCGAGGAACATCTCCATCAAGAAAGGGGAAATTTACTATTTCAAGCTTAAAATCATCCCGTTTATCATAAATTTTAGAAGAAACTATGCCATTTGTTATTGTAAAGTTCAAGTCAAAAAACGGAGCTTCAGTATCAGAAGAATTCGCCTTATTTAACTGAAGTTCAGTGGGATATATCTGACCTACCATTTGTTTAAAATAAGGATTATCAATATTTAGTAAGTCATCTAAATATCTGGATGTTGAGTTAAAAGCTTCAATGATATCAGTTTGATTATTGTCAGACAGAGACAACATAAAGACTCTCTCATAACAAAACAAAAACAAATCTGCAACAAGAGGAGCACAATTAATACCCATTGGAATACCTACAATTTGTCTATATAATTTTGAGCCAAATCTTATAAATATATTGTCCAAAAGATAATGGAGCACATCACACATTTTCTGACATGACCACAATTTATATCGTTTAGGTTGTTCAGAAGTAAAAAAGGCATTTTTATCATTACAAGCCAAATAAAGTGAGCCCTCTCTGTTAAACGTTTGTTCAATTAATTCTGTTAGTTTTTCTTTGATTAGATTATGAGGCAATGTAGTATAGAGAGTAGAAAAATCATATGTAGACAAACTAGATGCTAGAAATACTCTAGGCGTCAATTTATTAAGAATTTCACCTGAATTTTTAATAGACCAAAATAAATTTTTACCATTTCTTTCATAAACAGTTGTGCAATATTTAATGACATGGTTTTTAATCGCAGTGAGGCAAGAAGTCAAAAGAATATACAACTCAGTAGTTGTACAGGCACTAGTATTAGCAATAAAACGCGATTTATAGGGCCGTTTATGAAGTTTAGGTAACCAGTATAACGTAGGAAGCTTGCTATGGTCCTCATCAACAAACAACCCAAACTTGGCTACCATATGGCATCGATGCCTATCAACGATAGACGTCTCATCAAGCCTGTTATGCTCATATGTTTTTGCAGTGCTAAGTTCTTGATTTAGGGTGTTTAGTATCTTTTTCAAACGACCACAACATTGTAAGCAGCCTTATCTGCAGGGGCCAAAACAAACCTCCTATGGAATTCTTGGATCCCTTTCTTCAAGTGTCTAAAAGTGAATTAAGGTTTAGGTGGTAGAAGATCTAAATTGTTGCAATAAAATAAAATTCTACCATCAATAATTTTAAAAATATTTAGTTTCCAACTATTTAAGACATAAGATTAAGGATGCAATCCACTAATTATTATCAGTCTCAGAGTTATGGCCCTTGATCTCCATAAGAAAAATGGTTTCCGGGCTGTATCTTTTAAAATCATTGGCAACACAGCGCTCAAAAATTGACATTCTGGCAAGAAATATTCTTGTCAAGGCAGCAGAAAGAGGCATGACTCAAGAAGTCATGATCTGCAGAGTGAAAATGTTCTGTTGTTGGTGATCTTTCAAACCTACGGTGTCTCCAGTCGTCACGATGGCCACTCATACGTTTGTTCAATGGGCCTTTAGTTTTTCCTACGTATTGTTTGTTGCTGCCTAGAACACAGATTCTACCAGGAAACTCCGTGAGAGCTGCTGGCAAACTTCATGGAATAACAGCATTGACAATAAACTTCTTGAAATAAAACCAATTATTGGTGAACATCAATCAGTTGTTCGAAACATTAGAAAAGAAGAAGTCATGTTAGCTCAGCTCCGTTTAGGTCATACAAGAGTCACTCATTCATACTTACTACAAGGTGAAAAGCAGCCACAATGTGTTGGCTGTGATGCACCATTCACTGTACGTCACTTCCTTTTGGAATGTGGCGACTTTGCACAAGTAAGAAATAATTGCTCCCATGTTGATAACATGAAAGAATTGTTTCAAGATATACATATTGATAGTATTATGACATTTTAAGACAAATAAATCTTTTTAACAAAATCTAATTGCTATTTCTAATATCGTGTTTTGTTTTACATTTGTATCAGACCATAATACAGATTTTTTAATGATGTATTCTGTTCAGTTAAAGAACATGTACAGTTATCTGAATAGCTCTTTGAAACTGTCAGATATTGTACGTGGTCTCTCTCTCCTGTCAATAATCATATTGCAACTAATTATCATTACACAAACTCATCATCATTCTTTTCATTTAATCTTATAAATTTTTACTTTTCCATCTACATCATGTTTAGTTTAATACCGTCTGACGCTAATGGCCCACAAGGGTTGATGCGTCGTTAAGAACCAAACAAACAAACAAGAGCTACTGGATTTGGCGTCTGAACACTCTATGTCCATTTGGCATCAACAAGGGTGACTGACTCTATCAGGTCATATGGTAGAACACCTGGTGTGCCGTGTTGTTGTAGACGATCTTTTAGGAGCCAAGACATGTTTTAGACTTCTGTTCTAAACAAATTTTCATACAAGACGTTTCTTGCCAGAATGCCAATTTTTGTGCGCTGTGTTCAACTTGCCAGAATGCCAATTTTTGTGCGCTGTGTTTAATTCATAAATATTGTGGAGTCATAAATATTGTGGAGTCATATTTGTGAAAAAACACGCATAATAACTAGGCCCTTTTTAGGGCTTAAATATTCACATAATTCATGTATATAATCTACAAGTGGAAAAAAGAAAATCAACGACCACTACCTCAATTATGAACTATTTTTTGGCTAATATCTACCGGTTTCGCTCACAAGATCTTCATCAGGATACATATAAAACATAAACAAAAATATGGCTGAAGGTACAAAAATTGCGGAGGAAAAGTCACGTGTTTAATGTCGTTAGTAACGGAAGTGTAGAGGGGTAACTAGGGAGAGTATTTCCTGTTTCAGCGTCATCAGTTATGGTGGAAGCAATGTTTATAGTTCTTTGGGTTTATTTTCAGCAACGGGGAGTCAGTTAATTGTCAGTCTTAATGATTAGAAAGTTTATAAGGGGGATAGATGAATGACAAAAAATGTGATAATTATTTAAAAATTCCGTAAACAGTGTTCATAAATGGTTGGCTGGTGGTCTCTTCATCGAAACAAATGGTGGAGCTTGAACTGGACGGCGATGGAGATAGTCGAAGGTCGTCTAATAAGTCTTCAGTTGTAACTTCGGTGGGTGGGATGTGTCCCTTGTGTCCAAAAACGATCTTTGTAGTTCTGTCAATGGTGAGTGCCTTGAATTTTGGTGTTCTTTTGAATGGAATGGAGTGTGCTAGGTGTACTTTGATTCTGCATTCTGGTGGTGGTGTCCAAGTGGCTGGTGGTGCGATAATCATGATGGTCTTTTGTAGTATCTGTTTAATTTCGGTCTTCTTAAATTTGGTTCCCAGGATTCCATGTATGTTCATAGTATGTCTGTTGAGAACATCTCTCCTGCTGAGTGTTTTGTTGCATATCGAAAATTGGTATTTTGTAGCGGTGGGAACATGGATATTCTTCATGTGTTGGCTAGGTTTTGGCTGTTCTTGAGTGTTCTGTGGCATATTTGGCATTTAATTACTGTGTCTTCCATAATTACTATATTAAATTTAAACCTCCTGGTTCGCGAGTTTGCAATATCGCTATCCAAACTTCCTCTGTTCTCAGGCAAATGTTTGTTGTTTGTAATGCGGTTGATATGACTGTGACGTTGACGTCTTTGACTGTGTGGTTATTTGACGTAAAGTGGCCCACAGGTTTAAATTCGTTTCCCGCCCTTATGTCCGTTAAGTGTCCGCGTATGCGTTAGTTAATTGTATTGCCAGTTTGTCCTACGTATTGCAGGCCGCATTTTGAGCAGCTAATCAAATATGCAGCACTTTTTGTCTGGCAGTAATTATAACCTTTGAGTCGGTAGTGTTTGTTGGTTACATGAGATGTGACATCTGCAGATTTCTTCATGAAAGGGCATATTATACATGGTTTGTTGCAGGGGCTTGATCCTTTAGATGCTGGGGCTGGGTTCAAATCGGTGTGTACGAGAAGTTGTTCCAAGTTTAAGAACTGTCTGCTTACTATGGACTGTAGATCTTGTGAATAGGTGAGGATCTTCCTATTGTTTTCTAATATCCTCTTGATAGACAGAGTTCGGGGGATTGTGTGTGACGATGAATGGTATGGCAGGGTTGGGTTCAGTAGTTGGCGTGTTTGTGGAGCGTAGGAGGTCAATTCTATCTTTACTGGCTGCCTTGCGAATGGCAGAATCAATGAGTGCAGTTGGGTATCCTCGGTTTCTAGGGTTCATCTTAAGGTTCTTGCAGGCCTCTTGGAATAGATCTGGAGTACTTGCAGATTCTTTTCATACGGATAGCTTGGCTGTAAGGGATTTTCTTTTTCTGATGCTTGGGTGCTTTCATGTATACAGTTATATTTTGTTAACTATCCACCTAATCTAATGTGTCTTGAAACTCTGATGAAGGCAAAATCAATTAGCATCCTTTACTGGATCCAGTGCCACAGGAAAGATATCTCGTTTGGTTCATTAGCCAATTTATCGCTCTATTTATATATATCATAAAACACATGTCAAGTTTGATTAAGGATGAAATTTACCAATTACTTTCAGAGTGATGGCCCTTGACCTAAGTCAGAATTTTGTTTCTGCCCAATATCTTAAGAATAAAAGGATGGAATTCAACAAGTTTTGCATACACTTTGATATTGACAAGATCTAGGTTAGTTGGGGTTGTTTTGCGTCAATAGAAGCAAGTTTATAAAGAGTAATGGTCCTTGTCTTGTGTCAGAATTTCATAGTGGCTTAAGACTGAAGGAAGGGAATTTGGTAAAATTTTGCATATGGATAGATATTGACAAGCTCTGGGTTGGTATTGTTTTTGCAGCAATTGGTGCAAATTTATAAGAGTTATGGTCTAATCATGTTAGAATTTTGTTTCTGTTCCTTATTACAAGAATGAATGGATGGAACTTGACACACTCTGTAATAAGTGTTGGCATAATTGACGTTACAAAACCAGCCTAGATTTTGTCAATATTAGTGAATCAGTCATATCTGGGAGATTTTCTCATAATGGCCCCAGGCGGGGGCATCTGTGTCACACTAACACATTTCTAGTATTTAACTGAAATTTGAATGCGGAAACTGAGGTAGATTCTTTGATTTCATTATGAAGGTTATTCCATGCTCTTATTGAAGAAAGAAAAAGATGATTCATGAAAGAGGTTTGAGTTTGATCTGAAGTTTTGGAAATGGTAGCCATTCCTTCGTGGACAATCGTTAGTTTCAATAATATGAGGAGGAATAAGGTCAAAAAGATAAGTTGGGGTCAGCCCATGCAAAATTTTGTAAAAAAAAAATTAACTGTTATTCCTGCGAATCTGAAGAGGTTCCCAACCTAGTTCCTGAAAAAGTTTGTCTACACTGCAAAGTTTTGTCCCTTGCCGCCTTTATATGGACAGCATCTAGAAGTGACTTTGATGCTGATGAGCAGTTATACCACACAGTGTCACTACGAGGGCTGTTCAAATATGAATGCAAGTAGCTTCATAACTTTCGTCACATATATGCTACGGCAAAATAAAATACGTTTCTATAAAGGATTATATGTCACCTTTAAACTGGCACCAGAGCTAAAGAAAAATACTGTATACTTATCGAGTTATAGCCCTTTGAATGTAGGTCACGTTAGTATACTAATCAACTCAATGCTTGGAACATACCTGTGATATAGATGAGCGTATAATTCTTCGAGTACTCGGTGGAATTTCTAGAAATTTTTAAGGAAGTATTCCCATATACTGATACAATGATTCTGTGAAAGTTGCAAAAATCCGACATGTAATTGTTAAATTACATCGAATCGTTTTCACTTAAGTCTCCTAATGTTTGCAAATAAATGGTAAACAAAACACCACCTTTCAGTTTTCAGTCAAACATTAATAAAATGCACGAAGCAACATTTAAACTTGTTTTAACTCAAAAACAATATAATGATCGCTCATACTGAGTTATTGCTACAAATCATTGAAGGGTGGTGGGTAATAATTTAAACGCATTTTTAATATGTCAAAACTACCTTAAGTGAAGAGGTTATAGAACTTATACTTTATTTTGTTTCAATAGCATTGCGGTTTTAATATAAACTTGAACTTTAAGTTTAAGTTTTACCAAAATAGGCATTATTTACAATAAAATTACTATTCTGGTCTTAAGGACTTGACAGATTGAACATATTTTAATTAGTGTAAACAATTCATTAAGAAGCAGAAAAATGCTTGAATATGATATAAAATGTGATTTCTCTGTAAATAGAGGACGGAGTCTTTTGGAAACTTCCTTATGTCATATTAAGCATGTTTTAAGCAAAATGCAAAGAAAAAGACAGAGCGATGTTCATTATTGCATCACCAGTAGATAACTCAAAATGACGTTTATTATAAATTTAATGACGTCACAAACGTGCCTGTTTACTCGAGATTGAAACAGGATTATATAAACTTTTTCCTGCATGCGACTTTGTCAACGTAACTTAAACTTGCATCTAAAATTTGGTGCCATTTTATCTCAAACTTACAATGATATGACACTATGTTCGCACGTGTACCAAAAGGTGAATGGCAATTTGCTTCAGAAAAACTTCAGTATACAGGAATGCCCTTTACAATAGCGTCTGTAACTCGAGAAATATAATGAGTGTTTCTTTTTGATTGGTGCCATTTTAAAGGCCACAAATAGTTCTTTCCAGAAAGGTATGCCATTTTGTCGTAGCATATATGTGAAGAAAGTTATGAAGCTACTTGCATTCATATTTGAACAGCCCTCGTATACTATATTCAAAGAGTGGACGAATATATGCAAAATACATTTATTTTTTCAACGATTTCTAGATACTCGGAATTTAAGAGCTTTAAGAAGGTTTTCCCTAGTCCAGGCTTTTTACGAGATGTTAACAATGTGTTCGTCCCAGCTGCAAGTTTTTGAGAAAGTAAGTCCAAGATGCTTATGAGAAGGGGTCTCATCTACTATAACTCCAATTATAGTGGACAGCATCCAGAGGTTTCTTTGATGCTAATGAGCAGCTATCCCACACAGTGTCACTATATTAAAAAAGAAAAAGAACGTATGCAAAATACATTTTTTCCATCGATTTCCTAGATACTAGGAATTTAAGAGCTTTAAGTTTTACCGTAGTCAAGACTTTTTTCAAGATGTTAACAATGCGTTCGTCCAAGCTGCAAGTTTTTGAGAAAGTAAGTCCAAGATGTTTATGTAAAAGGGTCTCATCTTTTATAACTCCGTTTATAGATAATGGGGTAGGTGGAAGACTGAGTTTCTTTTGGGAGAAATCAACATAGACAATGTTTACTTGGGTTGAAGGTTACAAGCCAACTCTTTGCCCATATCACAGTGGTATTGAGATCCCTGTTTAGAAGTTGTGCTGCTTGAAATGGGCAGTCCACAATAATATACAAACTAGTGTCGTTTATGTCATTTATGAAAATTAGAAACAGAAGAAAGAGGACCAAGAATAGAACCTTGAGGAACTCCAGCAAGTACAGATGCCCAATCAATTGCCTGCCCGTTTATCACAACTTGCTGCCGGCGATTTGACAATTAGCTAAGAAAAACAGTTAACAATGTTATCTGAGCAGCCTATAGTACGTAGTTTAAAAACTAGACCCCTGTGCCATACTCTGTCGAATGCTTTACTGATGTCACAGAAAGTTGCTCTTACTTCCTTACTCTTATCAACAGTCTCACAAATAGTATGGAAAGTATATAATAATTGGTTAGTTGTGGAGTCTCCATGTCTGAAACCAGATTATAATGGTGTCAGAATATCATTGACGGTAATATACACCTGAGGAATCTTCTAACGCATACACTTTTGTTTTGGCATTTTCTTGAAAACTTGAATTTTGAATTAAAAAATTACTTTGGAATATATTAGAACAATATTTCCCAGTAGTGCATGGCTATTTTCAGAGACAACTGACTCATAACATTTAAGGTATTGAAGTTTGAGTTGAAAACTTCAAAAAGCTAAAGTCGCAAAAATACCATTAAAAATATCATTACTGAAAACAGAACACTTTTGTGCGATAAGAATTAAAGTATTCAAAGGTAATTCTCTGTGTTTTCTATAATTAATAAAATTAGAAAATCACCCAACTTCTATCTTCTGCATCTATAAAATTGCGCAGACAATACGCACACACAAGTAATTTAATAATTCCTGACAATCACATCGCATATGTGCTTGGTTGGTTTTCGAACAGGGGTAACAGGATGGCCATGGTAAACAGTTATTCTGCTGGCAAACAGCAGAGCCCTGCTGACAGTACTTCAAATGTTGACTTTTAAAATTGAACTTAAGAAAAAATCACATGCAAAAGTAATATGACCAGGAAATGCTACAACGATACACTGCAGACAAACCGTGGGGAAGAGACACAGAAGACTTACCGTCAAATGACATTTAAAGGCAACCAACGTTAAGCAACCAGCTCTCTCTCTCTCTTCCCCAGTGAGATAATTGCAAAACAAAACTAGAAACGACACTAAGTAATGCACAGCATAATGAGAACCATACACACAAACCGCACAAAACAATGGGGGCAACTTAAATCAATGCATCAACAACAGCAAAACTACTGCTTTACAACGCTCTGCCGAAGTCAATGGGGGCTTAAACTATTTTTCTTTGCCAAATGTTCGCCCTAGATTCTGCTGTAGCATATCAAACCAGGGAGAAAGAGCAGCTTGCGTACAGGCTTCCTTACTTACATGTACCCAATGTAACTTCACTGGGAAACAATCAAATTTGAACATAATCTGATGAAACAAAGAAAAGGGGCCTCGACACACAGACAATCAGCTAAAGTAAACCATCATTTGGGCCGTTGTGGGCCCAGCCAAAGACGAACATCAGGCACTGATCCATTGGCAAAAGCTGTATGCCAGAGTCGACATTGAGTCTGAAGCATGACCTACCACCGTGAATTTATACATTTGTAGTTGAAGTTTTTCATAGCATGACAAATGAATCAAAATTGTCTCTGTAAAACGCAGACTTTCCAGATTATTTTTAGCCTAAAATTCCGTTTTTTGTGACTTTCGATTTTGACCCTTTCACATTAAAGTAGCTGTATTTTGCATAAAATCCAAGGTATTCTTCTGAAATTTTCACACATGATGTGAATACTATTGAATATTTGATTACCAGCCGAATTTTGAATATGTTCAACATAATAAAGCTTTTGTAGTAAATTATTTACTGTATGCGTTAGAAGAACTTTCATACGTGATGCCTTTGTTAAAAAGGAACACGTTGTAGCTGTCTTTTTTGACTTGGAAATAGCATACGATACCACATTGAGATATGGCATTATGAAAGATATTCATAAACTAGGACTAAGAGGTAGACTACCTACGTGTATTTAAAGCTTCCTTGCTGATCGCACAATGCAGGTGAGGGTGGGATCCACTCTTTCTGATTTATATAATCAGGAGCAGGGGGTTCCACAGGGTGGTGTATTATCTACAACTCTTTTTAATATTAAAATCAATGATATTGTTAAATGCCTAGATAATTTAACAGATTGCTCTCTCTATGTTATGATTTTTGTATTTGCTTTCGATCAAAAAGTATGCGAACAATTGAAAGGCATCTACAGCAAAACTTAAACAAGATAGAACATTGGGCCACTTATAATGGCTTTAAATTTTCAAAGTCAAAAACACAGTGTGAACATTTCTGTCAATTGCGAAAGCAACATGATGATCCAGTTCTTACATTATATGGATCGCCTATTCCTGTTGTACAGGAATACAAATATCTTGGTTTGATATTTGACAAAAAGCTTAGTTTTATCCCGCATATTAAATACTTGAAGGCAAAGTGCCTTAAATCCTTGAACATATTGAAAGTTTTATCTCACACTACTTGGGGTGCAGATCGAACAACACTCTTACAATTATATCGATATTTAATACGTTCAAAACTAGATTATGGATCCATTGTTTATGGATCGGCAAGAAAATCTTATTTAGCTATGCTTGACCCTATCCATCATCAAGGTCTTAGATTAGCCTTAGGAGCATTTAGAACATCACCTACTGCAAGTCTTTATGTTGAGGCAGATGAACCATCTTTAAATACACGTAGAGAAAAACTTTCTTTACAATATGCTATTAGAATCGCTGAAAATGATTCAAATCCAGCTCATGATGTGACCTTTCAGCCAAAATACACAGATCTTTATGAAAGCAAACCAAATTTTATTAAATCTGTTGGCGTCAGAACTTTACCAGTCCTGGAATCTGCAAACATAAACTTTAAAAACATAGTTAAAACTTTTACACCAAATTTACCAGCATGGTGTATAAATAAACCAAAACTTCTCTTCGATTTACACTCTGGTAAGAAGTCAGAAACAAGTCCAATTATCATGAAATCTAATTTCCAAGAGCTAAAATCATATTACATGGACTACAAGCACATTTATGCAGATGGTTCAAAAGACGATATGAAAGTAGGATGCTCAGTAGTATCTGACCACTTCTATGAAACTATGCGAATTCCAGATGGGTCCTCAATTTTTACAGCAGAAGCAAAAGCTATTGATTGTGAAACTTCAAATAAATTTGTTATATTTTCAGACTCCCTTTCAGTTTTAAAATCTTTAGATCATACATCTTCAAAAAATCCCCAAATTCAAAAACTACTTGAAAAACATCATGATTTATCAGAATTTAATGAAATAGTTTACTGTTGGATCCCTAGCCACATTGGCATTGCTGGCAATGAAAGTGTGGATCAAAAAGCAAAAGATTCATTGAATTTACACCCTACAAACTTTTCAATACCTTATGCAAATTTTAAATCTTTTATCAATATGTACATTTTAAACAAATGGCAAATTTTATGGAATAACAGTGTTGGTAATAAACTCTTTGAGATTAAACCTGTCATTGGACAATCTCAACCAGTAGTACGAAATGTCAGACAGGAGGAAGTCGTCCTTGCTCGTCTACGTATTGGTCATACAAGTATCACACACTCTTATCTTTTAAAACGAGAGGAGCCACCGTATTGTTTTGGATGTGATACACTCTTTCCAGTCCGCCATTTTCTACTTGAATGTGGTGATTTTTCTCATATAAGAAACAAATACTTTCATGTTGATACAATGAAACAATTGTTTAATGATGTACCTATTGATAATGTCTTTTTATTCTTAAAAGAGATTAATCTTTTTAACAAATTGTAGCCATTTTCCTTTGAACTGTTGACTTATTTAAACTTACTTTCAGCATTTCATTTTCTTTTTTGCAGGAGAAGATCATGTATAGTCATCTGATTAGCCTATGTTGTTGTCAGATATTGTACATGATCTTCGCTGTAAAATGATTAATATTTTGTCGTATTTGCTATACTCATATGTTTTATATGCCAAATTGTTAATATTTTAACGTATCTATTTTAGTTTTAATGTTCAGTAATACGTCTCTTTCTTAACCTTGATGACGCTAATGACCCAAAAGGGTTGATGCGTCGTTAAACTCCAACTCATCATCATCATAAGTATAGTTATATGTATTAGTGTATACATCGTTCCATTGCTTTGCAGACGATGCTCAAAAGAGGTATTGGTCTTTAGTTGCTCAGTTGAGATTTGTCGTCCTTTTTAAAGATGGGTGTTACGTTGGCTTTTTTCCAGGAAGAGGGAAAGTATCCTAGTGAGAGGGAGCGATTGAAACTGACAGCATACGGATGTACTAAGATGTGTGAACCTTCTTTTAATACAGGGGGGTTAATAAGGTCTGGGCCACAGGCCTTACTAACATCAAGATGAAGAAAAACATAAAGACCATTTTGAGTCATGATAGACATTGGCTCTAAGGTATGCTGTACTGGTTCAGGTATAGGCAAGGTTTTGTTTGAGTCGTCAATGACTGATTGGGAGGTAAAAAAATACATGTTTGACATATCTGCTTTGTCGTAATTGTTTTCTGCGTTTTTTTATTGTTGCACTTAAGGGGTGGGACACTAGTCGATTTTTTCATGGATATTTGAATTAAATCATGTAAATAATGAACAACTGTAAACAAATTGTCTTTTGGCATGAATTTGGTACCATATTTGCCACTCTAGAGCAATTAACAGGTGAGATATGTATAATTGTGTAGGTATACCCCTAAATTGATTTGCAAGTTTTCTTTAATTTCTTCTGTTTTTCTTTCATTAATATTGATGGATATGGCCATTTGATAATTTCGAATTAAACCGCCGAGTAGAACAGCTATGTCACAGCATCAATTTGAAACCAGATTTGTATTTTAGACCAATTAGCAGCGGAGGTTTACGTTATTTTGTATGTATACCCCCTTAACTGTTCTGGAATTTCATAAATCTCACAATTATACAAAATTGATAATTTGCATATTGGACAATTAACAAAAGTTTAATGACTAAGAATTAATTGGTAAAAAGTTATTTATTCAATGAAGATTTGCTGATGAGATATGAGTATTTTTGTAGGTACAATTATATTATAGGTTGCCATGGAAACCATGCAATTTTACGTATCACAAATGGGTTGATTTTTAAGGCCATTTCTGTTTGCTTTTCTGTGATCTTAATGAACAATTTGGCATCAATTAGAAATTTGCATAGGGTTTAAGGGTAGGTTTACTATAATCATCAGGGAAGTTGTTCCTGGTCATTGCGTTATTATAATTTTCCTGTCATTTGTCAAGTTTTCATGAATATTCATAAATGTGCAAATGAGAAAGGTTTCATATATGACCAATGGTTGAAAGAACTTGTCAAATGATATCACTTTTTATAAGAACAACATGCATCAATGATGGCAGTTGATTTACGTTTTTTTTTACGATTTTACTACATTTTTATACCCCAAACTTTGGAAAAGTTGAAGGGGCATATTGCTTTCGCCTCGTCCGTCTGTGCGTCCGTCCGTCCGTCCGTTCAAAATTTATTAAGACACAGTTTTGAAATTTCTATTATGGATTTCTCGTCAAAAAATAATTGACACTTATTTGTTTAAGTCTGGATTATCCCCCCCATCGTGGAGTTATGCTTTTAAAGGGTCATAATGAAATTTTGTAATCAAGATATCTCAAAAGCTATGAGCTTCAAACTTGGTCAGCTAATAGAGCATAATGAGTAGATAAACTGGTGAAAATTAAAAAAAAAGTTACTTTATTTTTTTTAGTTATTGCCCTTTGCAAATTTTGACATAGAAAATTTGATATCTCAAAAATATGACAGCTATGACTTTCAAACTTGGTCAGGTGATAGTGAATAATAAGTAGATAATCTGGTGAAAATTAAAAAAATATTTAATTTGTGTTTGAGTTATTGCCCTTTTAATCAAGTTCTCTCAAAAAACTATTACAACAAGTAGCTTCAAACTTGGTCGGCTGATAGAAGATAAAGAGTAGATTACCTGGTGAAAATTTTAAAAATGATTTTATTTTTTCGAGTTATTGCCCTTTGCAAATTTTGACATTGAAAACTTGTAGTCAAGATATCTCAAAAGTTATTACAGCAAGTAGCTTCAAACTTGATCAGTTGATAGAAGATAATGAATAGATGACCTTGTGAAAATTTACAAAAAAAGTTATTTTTTCGAGTTATTGCCCTTTGCAAATTTGGTCATTGAAAACTTTTCATTAAGATATCTCGAAATTATTGTAGCCAGGAGCTTCAAACATGGTCAGTTGGTAGAAGATGATGAGCAGCTTACCTGGTGAAAATTGAAAAAAAGGTTATTTTATTTTTTTTAAGTAATTGCCCTTTATAAATTTGGGCATTGAAAACTTATGAACCCTTCTTGACAAGCAAAGGGTTGGGGGCATAATGTTTCATAAACATCATTTCTAGTTATTTAATACTTTGTATATTTGACCATGTGATGATAAGCCCATGTCTAAGCTTTAATCTGGTACCAAGTTTGGTAGTCTGGACTGAGAAGCAGCTTAGTAAACTTTAACTGGTTATGTAGGTACATCCCTATTATTGAGAATAATATTATGGGTTGCCATGGAAACCGTGCATTTACAATTTTACGCACAAATGAATAGTTTTTTTTATTGAGGATAATTTTTTATGGCTTTAAGGGGGTCAAAATGAACAATTTGGCACCAATGACAATTACCCAAGGGGTGCAAGGTAGGTCAAAAATCCCAGGTTTTAACTGACATTATAACCATGCAGCCATCCGGTTTTAGCGATGCTCCTTCATTTTTCGTATTTTTCACCCCCGCAAAGAATTGATTTCCCCTTTGAATTTTTAAGGACTCTTTTCTGTGAAACAGGACACCTTCCTGATATTAAAACTGTTGATAAAATTGCTCAAGGAATTAGTTAAAGAGACTAGATCTGTAACTAAGAACATTTTTCGAAAAAAAAAAATCTTTTTAAATCATTTGTAAAAATAGAATTAAGTTATGTTTTCACAATAAATATGTTCAGTACAGCTGAAAGCTGAAAGGAAAAGTAAAGTATCTAATAAAAACAGGTGATTTTTCTCTCATTAGGATTTATTTACGTCCCTCCAATAATTCCAGACAGTTCATTTTTAACAAAAATGCTGTTTTTTTTTTGTTTTTGTTTTTTTTTTTTGATAGATATAATTTGTTAAAATTTATGAAAATGGTTAAATGTTTACCTGAATTTGAGTATATTTTTTACTGTATTCTTGAAAAATAGAAACTTTATTTCCAAAATTAGAATATCAAAGTTACAGACTATGCTGCTTTAAGGGCCACTGGTCAGTTTGGGCTAAATGTACAGGCCTAAAAGATTCATGAAAGTCCGTCCATTGCTTACTAGCTTATGGCTGAAGTAGGAAAAAATCATTAAAATGTAGGCAATCAAAGGGCAACAAGTCCTCTATAACTGCTTATACCCTGATGCAAAATCTTGCAAATTGTTTTAATCGCATCTCTGCATCTTTAAAATGCATGGATGCAATGTAATAAAAATAAAAAGTATAGTACGGTACCTAATATATTTAATTTTCAAATGACACCAAAACATAATAATACATGGGTGAAAGGTTCAGGATTATTCCT
Source organism: Loripinus fragilis (assembly GCA_964019695.1). Classification (NCBI taxonomy): domain Eukaryota; kingdom Metazoa; phylum Mollusca; class Bivalvia; order Lucinida; family Lucinidae; genus Loripinus; species Loripinus fragilis. The sequence goes on from OZ026517.1 coordinate 87,481,333, forward strand.
GAATTCAGGATTTTGAGGCTGACTTTCCATAGAAAGTCAGCCTCAAAACGCTGAATTAAGAGGTTTTGATTGCTTCTCTGGTGTATTTTCAGTTCACCGAAGGACACTTGAGCATTTACAAAAACTTGTTAATAATGTGTATGCATACAACATGATTTAAGATTTGAATTTAGAAAGTTCAGGAATTTTGAAATTTGAACTTTCACCCATGATACAGTGTAATATGTTAGCTAGCTGCAGCGTATTTTTTTTTTTTTTTTTTTTTTTTTTTTTTTTTTTTTTTTTTTTGCAAACGTAGACATACGATTTCTGATATTGTGGATTTACTTTTGTTCCCTGAATGTAGTTCAATTTCAGCTCATGTGGCACGGTCCCATTTGCAGTTAATATTCGCCGCGACAAGAGATGATTGGAAGTTCGATTTATGGCGGGAACCTGACCACTTGAGAGCCGTATTGTCGCGATCAAAACCGAACGATAGAATATGTGTCTGATTATTTCACTTATAGAGGCAGTTTGAGGGTTTATTGGAGATTAAATCTACCAGCATCAGCGCTGCTTCATTGGAATTTGATAGTGTGTGTAAATATAGCGGGTAGTCGGATTTTGTGACAGCATGGAAGCAGGTGGCGATTGCTTTAAAACTCTAATATTTTAGTAGAATATGGTGATAGTGTAAATGCGTATACGAGCAGATTCTGTGAACTTGGATTTATTGAAATTAAATGGCAATAATGTGTCAACAGGTTTGATATAATGACAACGGTCAAATATTTCATCTAAAGTATTTTCATGTGTGTGTATGATCAGATGTTGGGTTCGACATGAAAGGTAGTAAACACCACGATTGATACGGTATTAATTTGATTAAAAGACGAGCATTTTTTATACTAAAATCATCCGTTTAATTTAATAGCTCAGACAAATCTAGATTTTGGGGACTGTTTTGTTTCGAAGACCTTTACCATTTAATATGCCTGATGGTATTTCCTACCATTTAATTCGAATATAAGGAGTGTTAGGTAGTAAGATTCAATTTCATTCAAATTTTAAGTACATTCTGTTTGCCGATGTCACATAAAACAAAAGGTGCATTAGCTGTTGTACGAGAGTTGCAGGATATTTACGCTGATTCTCTACTGTCCATAGAATTCAGCCACGAAATTCTATATTTAAAGATATATTTATTTATTCATGTCGTATAAAACATTTAACATTTTGCAGCATTTGGTGTCGTTAATTAATCTTAGCGTGAAAAAACTATATTTCAGCATTAATTTGTAAAATGATTAAATCTCCATAGTAAATTCTTCATGGGTCATTGGCCCATTTTAAGGGACCATAATCATTTTGGGCAAGGATCTCAAGTGGTAAACCTTTTGCTCTGTTATCTTTTTTCCTAGCTGTTCCTCAAGGTTCTTTATTTTTACAGGGATAATATTATATATATAAACTATTTGACTTGCGTTTTCAAACATGTATTCCGTAGAATGCGAAGTAAAACCTGTTAATGTCAAAGTCACTAACGTGCGAAAAGCAGGTCAAGGTCATCGGATAACAATACATGTACGTGCTTGAAAAGTAAGCCAAAATCTGTACACGGGTTGATATTCGCATATATGTCGAAATCACTGGAGTGTAAAACGTAAGTCAATACCACAAGTTCACAATCTGTGCTCAGAGTATGTCGAGGACATTATATATGCAAGGGTCGACGCTCAAACCCATCAATACTGCAAGAAAAAACATACCATAATTGTGAGCGGACATCAAATTCACTATATCGTATCGTGAAAAAGTAGGTCGAGGTCACCAAGTAACAGTGCACGCCCAAAGCGAATGTCAAGGACGATTACTATGCATGTTTTGACACCCGCAGCTATCACCGCTGCAGAGAAACACACCTTAATGTAACTTGTTGACGGCCGGAGTGTTACAATTAGGTCAAGGTCACCTAGTCATAGTGCGTGTTCGAAGATTGTCAAGGAGAAAAGCTATGGGAGGATTCGCACTCGCAGCTATAACTGCTTCTAAGAAACATAATCTATTTCTGAAGTAGTGACCGGCGACCTAGCGCAAGCACGGAAATCTGTACTGCTACAACACATTGAATAGGCGGCAATCGAAAACATTAATACATGTACTATTGACGAACGTAGATAAAAAAAAAAATAGAAACAGAATTTTCGGTGATCGCGAGGGACGGATTTTTCTATCCTCTCTTCACACGAATAACGGATTCTTTTTCTGGCTCACCACTGTTTTTTTTATTATTATTTTAAAATAAGCTTCCAGAAGTCCCTGAAAACGCTTATATGCAATTCAACATGATGACGTCACTAATATAACAATGACGTCACTTGCCGACATGTGCGTGAGTTACAATACAACCAATGTATGTAGCCCTCACGTGACAGCCTGGGTAAGATAGCATTAAGATAAGAGTTTCTATCCCAGGGTAAAATACCCTTATCCGGTGTGCAAGAAATGATGTTCTAAGTTGTATCCGTCATTCGAGTCGCTTCACATACATGTAGCTTTACAAAATATTTATACTGACGTTCACTCACAGTGTTGTAACGCTATACAAGTTACCATCAAAAGAGATGAACCTTTAGTCCTTAAGACTTCGAATTTACGAGATTCTACTATATTTCATTTGGACTTGGCTTTGTTCTTTATGCATGTAGTGACACGTTTTCTAGACGCTGAAGAAGAGGTGAAGATAACGCGGTCTTTTACTTATATCGGTCAAGCTTTCAGCCCTTTATAAACCAATGGACTTTTCCTTAAAAAGCTGATAAAAGTTAAGTAAGGATGGTCCATTGTATATAATTAGGGTTCATATGTTTTATTGTATCTCTTTCTCTGAATATCGATTTTGTCTTAACACACAGTGCATAACCCTGATGAAATGCTGCGTTTTTCGGCATTTTATTAACGTCTTCGCTGTTTGCCAAAGTAGCAGTTTTCCGTCTACAAAGGGTTAAATATTACTTCTTTGATTATTTTGGTTCCAGTTTCTCATTATTCGTAGCTTTATAATAGTGACATCGGAAAATTAACTCTTTTGTACAGGTGACGTACAGTGTACATGTATTCACGGTATTAGTTGCTTGCTGCCGGTTTATCAATAAAAAATGCGGACCTATATTTGTTTTCAGACTTAAATCTAAAACCTGTCCAACTTGCCTTTTTGTGAGTCTTGGAAACCACCAAGGTGATTTTTGTCACTCTTTCATTCAATTGCAATGCAATAAAGCGCTATTCTCCAACTATGAAGTCGAATGGCTTCAGATCACGAATAATTTCGCGCCCCCTATCGCAAAAGTAGGACATAAACTCTACTTAAAGTCTTGAAGTCTCTTGGGTGTGTATAGATCAAATGGTGAGAACAGCAGTTGCAAGTCCTGTATGGTTAATGAATATTTTTAGCTGAACTTCCCCCTTTTCCTCCTTTCTTCACCTGCACTAGCATAGCCTCCCAAAACTTTATTGAATTCAAAGGGCGAAGCCAGTAACGCACATCAAAGGAATACTACTGAAACAAGTAGTGATTCTCTACAGTTGCACACCTTTTCAAATTGTAGACCAATTTTGAAGTCGGAAGTCTTTCCTTCAAAAGCAGTCCCTGAAAGCCACATTAGGTGATCTTCCTTGAACTGGTACAATATTTATAACGCACGTGTGTACTGTAAGTAACGGGCGCTGCACGTTTGACTTGAACACGCGTTCATTGAAAATGTCAATTACGGCACTTCCTCAAAATGATTCTCGATCCAGCAACGGATGGACAGCATGGATTTCTTACTGTAGAGTTCATTTTCCTGGGTTCTGGCAAAGGCCCTTCGTGATGCTATTTATGCCAACTTTCGAAGCGTTGAGACTTTTCTATTCACTAAACTCATTTGCCTGGACTGAATACTTCACTGTCTTTTTGCTGTTTTCAGAAGTTGCTGTAAAGTCGCATCAAGTTGTAACCCAAATTTCCCATTCGTATCAACTGGACCATTTAAGGGTTGTTGGGTGGTATTTTCCTATGTTTTAAATTTCAATAGAACATTCTGTAAGCAAACAGTGAAGACCCCGATCAGACGCCGCGTATTGCGGCGTCTGATATTGGTCTGCACTGTTTGTCTATGTCCCACAAAAAGGACGCTAGGCTTATATGGTTTAAAAAGTGATTTTCTTGGCTTTGGTTCCCTGAAACTGCTACCTCAGCGGATCTTCAAGTTGTCATTCAAGATAAACAATCTGAAAACTCGCTTCTCTTAGAATTGCAAATAAATTATCATTAGCTAACAAATGTTTATGCCAATATGGAGGCCAGTCCTTCGGGGACGGTCAAGCGGAAACAATATTTTGACAAGATTCTAACCGCCGTCTGTGCTTCTCGCCCTTTTCTACACTAAAAACAAACTGCGTATATAAAATTGCCACTTTAATACTATAAACAATGTATACAAATTCATAGTGGAGAACCAGATAATGAAATGACAACATTTTAAAAGATAAAAAATAAATAAAAAGGAAGTAACATTTTAAAAAATACATGCGACGGTTCTACTTTGTTGTCGCAAACTTGCACTACATTTAACGTGGATGCACACATTTAAAGGTTGATATTCTTTGGTTCAATTCCCTGACAATGCTAGCTTAATGGTTCTTTTCCTTAGTTGTCTGAAAATGCTAGCAGTTTTGGTCTTGTCATTGTCTGACAATGCTAGGACAGTGATTCGCATCTGCTAGCATAGCGAGTCTTGTCCTTGGTTGTCTAAAAATGCTAGCACTGTGGGTCTTTTCCTTGTCTGAAAAGCTAGCATAGCGAGTCTTGTCCTTGGTTGTCTGAAAATGCTAGCAGTGTGGGACTTGTCCTTGTCTGAAAAGCTAGCATAGCGAGTCTTGTCCTTGGTTGTCTGAAAATGCTAGCAGTGTGGGACTTGTCTTTGTCTGAAAAGCTAGCATAGCGAGTCTTGTCCTTGGTTGTCTGAAAATGCTAGCAGTGTGGGACTTGTCCTTGTCTGAAAATGCTAGCACTGTTGGTCTTGTCCTTGTCTGAATAGCTGGCAAAGCGAGTTTTGTCCTTGGTTGTCTGAAAATGCTAGCAGTGTGGGTCTTGTCCTTGTCTGAAAAATGCTTCAGGTAGCACATCGGGCCGTTTCCTTATTTGTCTAAAATACAAACCCTCTGGGTCTTAGCCTTATCTGAAAGTGCTCGCATAACGGGCTTTGACATTAGTCGTACGAGAATGCTAGCACAGCATGTTTTGCAGGATTAATTTGACGAATCATTATGTACACAAAACCTTGGTGACACAATTCCTCGGATAAGAAGTCATTAACGGTCGAGTACCGCTTGCTTTTGATAAGATATTGATTGTAATGTCTGGAATATAATATTCATATTCCCATTGGTACTCAATTCCTTGTCCAAGAACTATTCCTTTTAATTGAGAATAATATTGGCTACCGTGTTTATTCTAAAGCTGACCACGGGTGATGTTTCAATTCTAAGGAAGGAAGTGGGCGTGATTCATTTTGTATTTGTTGGTTTTGTGTGTGTATGTGTTTCTTGTGTTTTTTTTTTCGCTTTTTTATTATATCTTGTATTATACCACCCTTACTAGCTTTAGCACGAAATATCTCGTGATGTGCATGGTCTACACTGATGTAGGTAGTATAAAATACTTATACCAGGTTTGACTACCTGTACGTAAGATAATCCACTCGCTAAAGCTCGAGGATTATCTCCACGTACAGGCGGACAACCCATTGTATTACTAAGCATGTACACGTGATTTGGTACTTATCGCATTGTACACAGTACAACGAAAAATTTGCGAGCCTGCATAAATGCGAAGACTCGTCAGTCGTCGATGCTCACATACAAAACGTTTGGTGTGTATGTAGATGGAGACTCACTTAAATGTTTTACCTCTAGCCCCGCTGTTAACGTCAGCACGGGCGCTTAAAGGTGGCTTTTCGGCCTTAGCCAAGCTTCAACTATAAGATAACGACTAAACGAAACGTTTATTTGGCGATACCCAGTAATCACGTAAAATCGGGCCACTATCGGCCAGCGAAACGCCATCCGAATGGCGTTTCGCTGGCCGATTGTGGCTCGAGATTGGATGCTGGCTGGGAGGTACTTCGTGCTTGAAAAAAAAATAGTCTAGTGAAGAAGGGTGGGGTGGCCACTTGGTGATAAGCACACACATTGCAATACGTATTATGAGATAAAGGCTTTACTTCAATTGTGTTCTTGCTGTTGTGTGGCTGTCTGTGTTCTGTGTCTCACGATGTGGTCTGTGATTCTGGCATTTCCTGGCCAATCTCGCTTGTTTTTGTACAAATTCGTTTTGCTCAGAGTATCAAACTGTGTGTACGTATGTCTCCACGAGTTCTCACTTTAAATGCTTTGCTTATAAAGTCAACTTTTATACATTTCCATTATCTGATGGTATATATTGTCAACTAAAATATTCGTCAAAGCATAATTCGATTTTTCCAAGTTTCTAAAAAGTGATTCAAAATTATGTTACAGAGAATAAATAAACAAAAGATATGTCACACGTCCCAAGTCAACAGCAATGGTCATGGCGGGACGGTCAGTTCACCTAACCACACTTTTCCTGGGCAAGCTTGAACAAGCAGTTAACCAGTACTTCGTGCACATACTTTCGCTTGTAACTGAAAACATCCCTTCTTGAAATTAAATGGTTCAGCGGAAGGGAGAAGATTGACTGTAGAAATAATTTCATGATCAATCTTCACGAAAGTATGGGGCCGGGCTGGGATCGAACTTGCAACCCCTGTATCTGCAGTCAGACTCGCATCTGTTGCCAGATACGTTACCGACCTCCCTACGCGGCCCAGTATCACATGTTATTGAAAGTATGTTGCTCAGAATACCAAATACTGTGTACTGTGTACTGTACTGCTTCCAGTAATATATCAATTATCACATGTAATTGATATATTACATACTTAAGTACTTATAGCATATCACCTTAATTGTTGGCATGCACAAATTATGGAGGTAGCTAAAACATCAAACCAACATTAGACCAATAGCCTCACTCGATGGCTGTGCATACATATTTTCAGAGTGTCCTTACAAAAGTATGCGTTAAGAAGACTTGTTTGCATGGGGTGGTCCATTTCTCGCATGCAACGAACTTGATGCATTAAAGCCGTTTATGTTGAATGGACTTTCCAATCGATATCAATTGGACAGGTTTATTACTAAACTTAGGGTTGTCTGTGTGTTTGTTTATTTATAGGAACATTCTGCAGCCAATCATATGATCTGGGTGCACAATGTTTGCTGAAGTCCCATATAAAGGATGCTAGGTTTTGACAGGATACAGTTACCTTTTAAGCGGTATAACAGTGTTTTAGATAACGTGCCAGGATTTAGGGTAAAGCTTGTAAGGCAATGCCAGTATCTCAGCATTACAGTATTAATGGACAGCTTCACTAATGGGCACTTGTTTAAGCTGAAAAACAGAATTTAGCCACGTCAGGATAAAACCTGTAATGGCTAACGCAACATGTTAATGTAAAGATCAGTCTGCGCATCTGCACATATTGATCTGCGTCATTGATGATTACTAAACAAAGTTTAATGAGTATACCTGCTACACCTTCTTAATTTTAAAGGACTGAGATCTGTAAACAATATAAGTCGGGCTAAACAGAGAGTTTTCTTTAATTTGATTGAACTGCTCAAGATAGCACAGATAATGGGCATGGTGAAATGGTTGTTACGATTAGCTTAGGCAGCAAAACATTCTTCGCCACATATTCCAAAATACAATAAATGAATGTAAAACAAACATCACTGACTTGCTCTCATGATACTGTCGTGAGTAAGTGTGCTAAAATCTTTATATTTGGTTTCATAATCTATTTTACACGGCGAAATCCGTCTTTTAATTCTTGCCTAGAAACGTTACTACACCTAGGTGCCAAATTTATGTTCACAAATTGACCGCCATTCAAAACAAACAGTCAAGTGAATATGAAACTGAATCATCAGTCACTAAATAATTATTAAAGCAACCAACTTTACAACGGGAAGGCGTCAATCTAAAACGCCAATACTATACACGAATGTAGATGAAAAATCGTTAGAAACAGAGATTTTGATTTCCATTTGTCGCCCGACTGGCGACAATGACAATCGGAAACACTGGTTCTATCGATTTTTTTCATCCACGTTTGTCGAAGGTTAAGAGCGTTTTCGATTGCCGCCTACTCGGTGTGTACTTGAAATGTTCAGTACATGGTTATACAGTGTACATACAGTGTCACTCAATCGGCGTCATCCGCCTCGGTAGACTGTCATAGATTAATTTGATTTTTCACTGGAGTAAGGTACTGCCATATGTCTTGAACAGTGTCAAAAAGTTGGGTTTTAATGTCCATGGCCCTCTTTTGTAGCTTGATCTTCAAAGTACACCAACCGTTTTCAATTATATTCATGTTTAGGGACTGTGAGGGCCAATTCATTGTTGGGATACTGTTTCTGGTTTTCCAGTGGGTGGTCTCTCTAGATGTGTGCACAGGTGCATCGTCATGTCCTGCTGGAACCTTTGTGATGACAAGTCAAAGGTTAGTGTCTAACACTTGGGTTAATATTTCCCACAATGGGAATCAGAGAACCTACGCCTTCATGTCTTATGCACCCCAAAACATAGCATTCAAGTGTGGAACATTGTTTCATTATACACTCCTAAACATCTCGATTTCCATTTGTCTTAATGTTTTTGCCAAACTTGAACCCGCTTGTTTTTGCCCAGAACAACTTTTTTTTATTAGAGAAAATCACTTTTGAATTATCTCTTTCAACATTGCATTCAGGTGACTTCTAGAGAAGCCGCTGAAATGGTGGTAACTTTCTTTACCGCATGCAAAAAACCATGTTCATGTAATTTTCTCTGCACTGTACGTTTTGGCAGTTTTACGGGTGTTTGTTTCCCTTTTCCTTCAGCACTTATTGTAAAATCAGCTCTTTCTTTGTTGTCACATAGTTTTCTTCTCTAGCAGCCGTTTCAGACAAAAGAGTAACTATCCTTGCTCCAAGAAAAAAAGAAACAGGTGTTATGTAAAGCATATCTATAATACTAAATAAACGAATTACCGCATAAACTGAAAAATCGAGGTCATTTTCATGCTTGATTTCTTTACTGTTACTTTAAGATATTGCTTTCATTGATAATCTCGGTTAGGATGAGTTTTCATTTAGCATAGATTTAGAGAATTTTGGAATTAAGTGTGTTTTCTAAAAGAACTGCGCCCTCTGGCGAATGTTTCTATATTTAGTGTATGTCACGTTCATGGTCACGCGTCACTATTTTTAGATCGATTGGGTTTCCAATACAAACTGAATGGAGATGACCGAAGCGTTCCGAATTTTTGTGTATATGTCATATGTATATGTGTATTATGCTGTGTCAAGTCGGCCATATTATAAACAACAATGGGGAAAACGCCGCCAAACTCGCCAAAGAAAAAAAGATATGGCTGTAATTTTAAATAATCCCTTATCAAAACTGATTATTAGTCGCGGTAATCATCACACCTTTCTTCGACACGGGCTTAATAATCCTAAGTGTCAAGGTCGCTGCGCATAATGTACTGTTTACATCGATTGGCTTGGTCGTACCACTTATATCACGGTAGGCAATGACGCTATCAAATATTATTAGTAAAAGGCGCCTCGCTGAAGTTTTTCTGTGATTTTCTTGACGAGAAGAAATAAACATAACCGCATTTACAAGTATCAGCTTTTGTAAAAAGAAAATAAAAAAAAAATCGTCGGTTCCGGGTCATTTCGGCCCATGGTCATTTCGGCCCAATAATCCCTTTTTGGTTCTTAGAAAAAAATAAATCTCACTCCTAAAAAATTTGGTAAAATTGGTCCGCGCGGTAAATGCGAGCAGAAAATAACCATTTTAAGGGCGTCGCGCGCAATCTCACTCTTTAAGATTTCAAAAAGTTGACAGGTATGCAAATAACGAAGTAAGAACTACACCAAAATCACCACCTTAGAACGGTCAGGTGCAAGCTACTGGTGAGGGCTTGAGGTTGAATTTGTTTTTAGCTCACCTTAGCAGCATATGTCAGCTTATAGGTAGGATGCCCATGGTCCGTTGTCGTCAACAATTTCAAACATCTTCTTCTCGGAAACCATTTGACCAATCAAAGACAAATTTTATGTGGAGCCTCTTTGGGTAGGGGGAACGAAAGTTTGTTTGTTGCATCTGGGTCACATGACCAAGATGGCCGCCACGCCCATATATGGTAAAAACCCTTCAAAAATCTTCTTCCCCGGAACCGGTGAACCAATTTCCACGAAACTTGGTATGTAGCAGTGGTGACTCTGCCCATCATACTTTGTTCAAATGATGACCTACGGTTGACCTTGACCAATTTTACAACAAGGTCAAATTTGTTAACTTAGGCTTTTCTACAGGAAAAAGTGAAAGCTGTTGATTTTTTCACAAATATTTCAGCCTCTGACCTGAAACCAACTGAAATAATGAAGAATTGTGAGTATTGAAGGCCGAGGTCATTTCTTGACCTTGGCTAAAGGTCATTTACGTATATTAAAATTAAAACTGGCTTTTCTCGGAAATTGATGGGCCAATCAAACCCAAATTTTATGTTAGCTTTCAGGTACAAGCAGGGTTCCAGTTTGAGGGCAAATCGGCGAAATACTTCGCCCCAGACCGCTCCGTTTCGCCTATAATGGTCGTAAAAAGGGAAGTGTATTTCGGCATATGGAGGCGCGGTGGCTCAGTGGTAGAGCGTCGGACTCGGGACCTAGAGGCCCCGAGTTCGAACCCCACGACCGCTGTGTAGTGTCCTTGAGAAAGGCACTTTCACCTTCCCAAAGTACTAATAATACCCAGGAAGAAGTGGCTCCGTCTCAACATGACTGAAAAATTGTTTACCGGGACGTAAAACACCAATCAATCCAAACCATTTCGGCATCAGTGTTCCTTTTCAGGCCATTTTGGGGGGCGAAATTCGGCCCCACTCCCAAAGGCGAAACACCTCCTTTTTCCCAATTGGCACAGTAAAATTCCCAATCAGAAGTTGGAAGAAAAATAAGGAGAAAAAGTTTATTTTTTAACAACGAAAAGTAACGACATTTCCAGGTTTGCCTTTGAAGAAGATAATTTGGTATACAAAAATTTCCTTAAATATTGTATTTCTTTGCATTTTGAGTGTGAAAACCACTCATTTATTGGTTTGGGCAGCTACCACTTAAAAAATTGCAGACTAATTTTTCCGACATTGTCCCTATTTTTGGACAGTACCAGTAACCAACACAACACTAAACTATAATAATCAGCAGACCTTAGTATAAACTTAAATTGACACTAGCTTTAAACAAGTACAGACTTTTTTTTTTGGGGGGGGGGGGACTCACAAAACAGTAACAAAACAAACAGAACTTCTATAAAATAGTTAATTACTACCATTGATGGCAACTAGAGTTATGAAAGTTCAAGACACCTTTCTCTGACTCACGCTCAATAATCCTAAGTTTCAAGGTCGCTAAACAGCTTACATTGATAGGCTTGGTCGTACCACTTGACGCAGTAGGCAATGACGCTATCAATAAAATCTGTTTAAAAAAGTGCATTGTTCAGAAATAAGAACCTGGATTTGAGCGATTTTTGGCATTGTTTGGAGGAAAACAAATATAGTAAAAGTCACCTCGCTGAAGATTTTTAGTGATTTTCAAGATGAGAAGATATAAGCATAATCATGTTTACAAGTATCAGCTTTTGTAAAAAAAATTAAAACTCGCCGGTTTCGGGTCATTTCGGCCCATACCTATTTGGGCCCATGGTCATTTCGGCGACTAGAATCGCCAATACAAGTTTCAGATTTCATAAAGCTGTGAAAAATTAACACACATGAAAGGGGGATACAAGTTTCAGCTTTTTTAAATGCAAAATAAAGGTAAATTGACAATCATGAAATATTTCCGCGCTTGCGTGGGCTCTTTTCTAGTCTAAATAAAATAATCATCAATGGATTTCCTTGTATTGGACTGTTACTCAAAATCTGTTAACAGTAATATGCACGACTGGTGATAAGCATCGTCACTAACTGACCACAGACAGATGGACAGACCGACTCACATAGTTATTATAGTGCAGACCAAAGGGTCATGCAAGATATTATAGCACAGATCCAAGGGTCGTGCAAGACTCACATAAGTGAGTATAGTGCAGACCCAAGGGTTGTGCAATAAATGGACTTGTTCCAAAAGTATCATTGATATAATATTATAATTCTGGGGCAGCACATAAAATGTTGCCACTTATTTACATAAAGTATGAGAGTAGAGGTAGACTCAGTCCAAAATAAGATCTCTAGTCCCACAATAAATGACATCATGAGTGTTCAAGGAGAAAGTAACAAACAATTAAATCGTGTTTATTAGTAAAATAAGACGTCAATACTGGAATGTATATTGACTGATGAAACTGCAAGTAATGTAACTCGTATATCTGATTCAGAAAGCATAAGAACGCCATATTTAAATCAAGCGGGGAAAGAATTCCATATCATTTATAAGTAAAAAAAAGTTAAAAAAAAAGTCAGGAGTAACGGGATTCGAACCATATGCAGAACAATACATTGGTTTTCGAGACCAGGGCTCGGAATTACAATGCCTCCTTAGAGTTAAGGAAGACTTAAGTTAAGTATTGATTTTTCAGGATGCAAAAATAACGTTTAAAAATAGTGAGTATGATCGGGAAATATCACAATCACAAACCGCAGACAACCCCGTGGCACCGCAAGGAAGAGCTGCTCAACCATCACGAGACACCAGGAAGACAAATTAAGTAAAGCAACCAGCTCTTCCTTCCCCATCAAGATGATTGCAATACTAGAATGGACATGTAGTAACGCACAACAAAACATAGAACAATTACAGACTCCGACAATAGGAGTAACAATAAACAAAACAACAACAGAACCACAGCCTCAGAACAGACAGCAGCCTAAGCCACCAGGGGGGGGGGGGCTTAAATGCATTTTACTGGTACCAAATCTTCGCCCTAGATTCTGCTGTTGTTGAAGTACAAGAAATGTTCAGCTCGAATGGAGGCCATCTAACTAATGCAATGTATCATCATGGAGAAACACTCTAATCAAATTATCACACCATGATGAAACGAAGAAAAGGGCTTATGGCTCACAGATAATCAGAGCTAAAGAAAACCTCAAGTTGAGCCACGGTGGGTCCAGCTACAGATAAGCATCAGGCAACCCCCACCGATTAAAGCGTTATGTCAGAGTTGTCATAGAGTCTGAGGCCTGACCCACCATCGTGCAATTAAAGAGGAAACCATAGCTATAAACCGTGATTGGGTTTAAAACTAGGCATGCAGACTATTGCGTGATATCCAAGTTATATCCAACCCTTATATAACGTTTTACTATCTTTTTGAATTGATCACTAAAATTAGGTTTTCCAACAATTCGTTTGAATTTATAAACTTAATCACCATAAAATATAGGTTCTGATATGCCTTGTTGCAGAAGAGTTTTTAACCCAATGTTGTATTTAACAATTAACTCTGAGTGTCTGTGGTAGAATTTAGAAAATGCTTTTCGAATTTTATGGTATCTATAACCTTGTTTTAATAATTTAGCAGTTAAAAAAAGTTTCTGTTGTTGAAGTCCTCAACATTAGAACACACTCTAGCAAAACAAATAAGCTGAGAAATATATACACCATAGGAAGGAGAGCGAGGAACATCTCCATCAAGAAAGGGGAAATTTACTATTTCAAAACTAAAATCATCCCGTTTATTATAAATTTTAGAAGAAACTATGCCATTTGTTATTGACAATTTCAAGTCCAAAAACGGAGCTTTAGTATCAGAAGAATTCGCCTTATTTAATTGAAGTTCAGTGGGATATATCTGACCAACCATTTGTTCAAAATAAGGATTATCAATATTAAGTAAGTCATCTAAATATCTGGAGGTTAAGTTAAAAGCTTCAATGATATCAGTTTGATTATTGTCAGACATAGACAACATAAAGTCTCTCTCATAACAAAACAAAAACAAATCTGCAACAAGAGGAGCACAATTAGTACCCATAGGAATACCTATAATTTGTCTATATTATTTCGAGCCAAATCTTATAAATATATTGTCCAAAAGATAATGGAGCGCATCACACATTTTCTGACATGACCACAATTTATATCGCTAAATTTGTTCAGAAGTAAAAAAAAACATTTTTATCATTACAAGCCAAATAAAGTGAGCCCTCTCTGTTAGATGTTTGTTCAATTAATTCTGTTAGTTTTTCTTTGATTAGATTATGAGGCAATGTAGTATAGAGAGTAGAGAAATCATATGTAGACAAACCAGATCAAAATAAAATCAAAATAGTTTTATTTTTCTGAAGATCACAATGATATCTTTGATCACAAATACCGCATCACAATAGGCAAGTTATTTAGCATTTAATATAGCATGTTGAAATATCAATACTTAACTTAAGTCTTGCTTAACTTTAAGGAGGCATTGTAATTCCGGGCCCAGGATGCTATTGAGTACACTATGGGTGATTCATAGATTGATATCGATCCTAAATCTACTGAACCAAACTGCGTTATGTCCCTTGATGTATTTACCTGCTTATAAGACCAACCCATATAAAAGTTAATGGTTTCTTGGGGCCCATAAAAATCAGGATTGTGTAGAGCGACATTATCCTTGTTGGTGATGTTTATTTGTATTTTTGTTACTTTCCCATGTGGTATCCTGGGTCAGGTGTAGAACTTGATTGTATCGTTTCCTGTTCTTTGCCGTCTTTCTTACTTTGTTGGCTATTATTATCTAACTTCATTTGATAAACCAAAGACAACCTTAAAATGTATATTAAGTAAGCAAAATTTACCACGAGTGGCTCAAAAATTATGAGGTTTCACTAACAGACCATGACCGGCCAGACTGATGCTCAGCAAAGCCTCATCATTGTTTTGCATACCAGTGTCTAGACAATGTTAAAATGTATAGGTATGCCAAATTATATCAAAATATACCATGTGATTCAAGAGTAAAGAGCATATAACCACTACCTGCCAAACTTATCTTCCTCAAATCCTTGTCGCCTTTTTGCATACCAGTGTCTCGACAATGTTAAAATGTACAAGGGGTGATTAGAAAGTTCGCAGAAAAGTATTACCATTTCTTAATTTCACATGCAATACTAATGAAAGGAATTCTAGCGATAAGGCGCATATTTTCCCTAATTGACATGATTACAGACACCAAATTTTCAAATTGCCCTATTTTTTTAAAAAATGGTGTAGTTTGGCAGTAAAATATGCATAGTAGACAACAAAATATGTTTCAAAGCGATTCACCATTTACAAAACCGTGAAAACGTGCACTTTCTATTCCAACCCCTCATTTTACGTCTTTATACTGGGTGCCGTTTAGACCAGACTTTGAGTAAATGCATCGCTAGTTTTAAACAAAGAAAAAATTCTAAAATGTTAAGGATATAAGTGCTCTTCGTTTCCAAAACCTTACCGTATTCCTTCTGTGCATGCGTACGAAATACACCTAAAATTGTGACATTTGTCATTGGAAAGATAAAACTAGTGTCTTTCAGTTTGTTTTTAGATGCTTTCCCCCCCGAGACCCAAAATGCCCTTTACATATGTTGTAAATGTTTATAGCGACATGTTGTTGACCACAGGGCATCGTTTTGAATCGCTTTGAAACCTATTTTGTTGCTTACTATGCATACTTTACTGCTGAACTACACCAATTTTTAAAACATTAGGACAATTTGAAAATTTGGTGTTTGTAATCTTGTCAACTAGGGAAAATATACGCCTTATCGCTAGAACTCCTTTCAAGTAAATATAGCTCAATTCAATTTCTGTATACTGACACTTTGTATCCGAAACGCGCACATAATGAAAATATTACAATCTATATGACAATGTCACTTCACGGCGCCCGACCAAAGACGTTTTGACGTTGAAATCATTTCATTGTAACCGAGTGATGTAAACCATGAACTGTGTTTAATCTTTGTCAAAATATTTTCTGCACTGCTGTAATCCACAAGGTGACAAAACTTAGTTGAGTACTGCTTCGTATCAAATGTGTAGAAACAAATCGATGTCTTTCCACAGTACAAATGATTAGATCCCTTAAGTTCAAATCTCCTCAATATCCTTTCTCATACTCTATCCGCATCCGTTTCTGATAAACACATTCTCATAAATATAGTCAGTTTTCCCTGCCAGCTCTCCTAGTTGTATCCTTCTATCATTGTCTAGCAGCTCCTTGGTGACAGCGACGTCGAACGACGTTAACGTTACATTTACTGGGCAGTAGCAGCGCTCGTAGTCAGTCCAGGTTTCCCGTCCCTCTCCAAAGCATTTCAACCACTTGTATCATGCAGTTTTTATGAGCCTCATCCCTATAGTAATTCGTCTTAAATTTTATAACTTTAATCATTTTTTGACGCAAAACTTGACAGCAGCTTGTTGTTCAAAGTCCATCTACAATCCTGTACACGGCGTCATACAACGTGAGTAAAGTAACTAAAGCCGTGCTTAATATTTACGGCATTTATACTGTTAACACTGTGGATATATTTTGTAAGGTGCATGAACAAGACCCTTCCAAGGCGGTACTTCTTTTGTGGATCATTTATGTTTTTTTTCTGTCTCGTGTTTGTTGTGCCTTTTTGAGATACTGTTTATTTGTGCCTTGTGGTCACCTGCTGGAAAAGGGCTGACCTCTTGGCTCTCGTTTGTGGTGTCTAACTGTGAGTTTGTCACTTTCTCAGTTGTATTCTTGGTAAGGTGTGGTACTTGATTGTATCGGTTCCTGATCTTTGCACCCTTACTTACTTTAACAAAGTATGAACATTTTGGTGATACAAATTAGCTTTTTGGACCGCAAACATTATAGTAAGGTTGCTATGGAGACCATAACTATTTATCCAGAATACACATAAACTTGAAATTTAATATTTTATAGCAAAGTTATAGTTCTAAAACATGTAGAAGTTTCATTGTCGATCAATGTAAAATAGGAAAGTTAGAGCACTTTTCCACAAACTTTCTGATCACCCCTAGTATAAATACGCATAATTTGATCAAAATATATGGTGCTGTTCAAGAATTATGTGCATTTTCACTAAAAGACCTCGAACAGCCATTATGATGCTCGGCAAAGCCTCCTCACCATTTTGCATACCAGTGACTGTACAGTATTGAAATTAAAAAAAATATACAAAATTTGATCCAAATATACCATGTGGTTCAAGAGTTATGAGCATTTTCACTGACCACAACGGGCTGAAATGATGCTCAGCAAGCCCTCGTCCATCAAAAAGTATGTTACACATGTCAGCGGTTAGATAATGTTAACATGCATTTTTTTGCCGAATGTGAGCAGAACGGCTAAAGGACGGATGGACAGACTCACATAGTGATTATATAGTAGACCCAAGGGTCGTGAAATGACAAAACATGACCAATCTTTTGAACATTATTTTGGCACATAAGTGTGTTTCTATGACAGACCAGCTGTATAGTTTTACGGTTATTGAATGAACCATGATGTTTTTACGGATCATGTTTTGTTCAATGAAAGGAGATGTCCTGTTAGGGCGTGAAATCTCCCTAAAAGTCATTTGTAAAAAAGTCAAATTTTCATACTGTGATTCTTGCAAAAATTTTCGTGACAATGAATTGACATATATATAAATTATTCAAAAACATATTAAATGATTTTCTAACTGAGGGCATATGGGAGATAAATATGGTCTAACGTAACTACTCCAAAAATTGTATTTTGATTCTATATTATTAATCCCTCAACTGTTTTTACCATGAAAGAATGTAAAATAGATTCATCTTACAATGTCTGATTCTATCTGTCAGATCAGTATGCTTGCGCACAATTAATGCTTGCAAAGTGCAGTTAGTACTTAAGACTGTAAATAGACAAGCGGGGATGCTTCATTTTTTTTTGTATACAAGAATGTTCCCTACCTCCACCTTGACTCCGCTAATCCTTTAAAAAAGGTAAACGTTTATAATGTATTAACATAATATATGTAAGTTGGAGGTCACAGACCTGTAATTGTAAAAAGGGCACTGATTGGCTCAAAGGTGGGTGGAAGCTCAGCACAATATGTAAGGTGTTTCATGATTGGTCAATAATAAAGCTATGGAAATATATTATATTTATTAGATGGGTATATCTTTGTTGTACTTTTTGAAACAAAATCTCATTTCTTTTGTTGATTAAGTTTACTGGTGTGACTTAGAAAAAGGACCTTGCATTTTGGTATTTTTTTTTCAAAGAAAATGTCCTCTCATGTAGGGTGCCCATCTTCAGGGGCCAAAAAGTGGTAAAACATGGTGGTCACCATGGTATCTCATATTTGTTTATTGGTTTAACTATGTCCAATCTGTAATTATGTGGCAGCCTCATTGTGCTTGAAGAGTTGTGAGGACCACAGCTTACTATTAAGCTAAAATGGAGGTCTATGTAAAAACAATTACAGGTCTGGGCCCTGGAAGCTGGGTCAAGGACATACTTTTATACGAGAAACATGAAGCACCCTTATGCGTCTATTTACAATCGTAAGTATTGACTGCATTTTGCACGCTTAAATCAGATAGTGTTAAATAAATATATTTTACATTCTTTGATGGTAAAACACACCAATAAAAAAACATACGCTATTAGCCCCTCAACATATATAGTATAAAAATAAAATTTTACTAAGTAGTTATGTTAAGCCTATTTATCTCTCCTTTGCCCTCGGTTCAAACAACATAAAATGATATAAATAGTTTTTTTTAATAATTTAGATGCATGTCCATTCATTGTCACGAACATTTTAGCTTTTTCACAATTGACTTTGAGGGAAATTTTGCGCCTTAACAGGACATCACCTTTGGATAGCGCAACAATTTTGTATTTACACCCTGGTGGTGTTTAAAAACGTGATAATAATAAAAACGATAACTTTTTGTCCCATGAAGATATAATTTAGCTGTTCAAAATAGCGTAGTTTGTTCCCTTTTCGCAGAGTAAAGGAAACTTTAAACAATTCCTCTGAAACCCATGCTCATAATTGTACTGATTACTTGATGGGATGGCGAATGGTAAGCAATCATAGTACTTTTGATGGGCTAGTATTTCCATTGCATTTTTGGAATATTTTATGAAGATACTCGTTTAAACTGAGTTTAACTTTGCTGATTTCTACATTTTTCTCTCAATATAGCAAAACATTTTCATCAGCAACAACAACTGTATGCTAATCGTTATAAGGTTGTTGTTTATTGGTATGGACCTTTGAGATATTTGAGTTAGTGCAACGGAAAGCCAAGCACCTATGAACATATATATATATATATACTTAAACCCAAAGTACCTTTATACTGTTAGTATATATACCTTTTCCAGGTATTGGTGAGTAATATATAATTGTGTTTGATTCATATTCAAGTCCAATCAATTTTTCATGTTGAATTTATGATTTTTGTTGTTATAAATGGTTCAAATGAAGGTTCAAATGAAACATGCAAGGGGAGGCAAAATAAACTCTTTCCAAAACGCATCACTTTTGATGTGTTACTTAGGCTCTGCTATTGGACAATTTTAAACTTTCAAGATCCAGTCTCTAATACATCATATCGACATGTTGTTTAAAGTTCAAATCAGCCTAGATCATTTACGAGTAACAATAAATAGTGTTGTTTTTTCGTCCATGCATTTTTGGCGAAATTTACAGTGCTTTCAATAGAATTTCCCACTGCATATTGTTTGCCATTTTTCTTCTAAACTGGTATGAATTTTTATCAGATAGTTTTGTCGCATATTCTCTTGGCAGAGGTCCCAATGTATCACTGATATGGAATTTTTAAAGGGGTACTTACATCTGTGCCCACGCATGGATTTTCTTTAAACTTTGCATATTAAAAACTCATTATATACAAACTATGAACATGTATTTATCGAATTATATAGTTAAGAATAAGGCAAAGGAAGCAACCTTGACTTATTCCACCTTTGATGTGGTACCTTTCTTTAAATTCTATGTCCTTAATCTATAGTTTTATTTATTTCTATGATTTGTCATCTAGATTGACTACAAAATACCATAGGCATTATATAAATACCACACAACCATTTGGATAAATTATGGTGACCTGTTCTGAAGAAGTGCTCATAAAATTTCAATATTTTTTCTCAAAAATTGACAATACATTCAACATTCAATTCCAAAGATAGCTATGTTCTAGTCTTTGTCAAGATATCATATTATAAGAAAAACATGCCATATATATGCTGCTGATCTGAGCCAAACTTCATTAAATTCCAAAACTTTGTTAATTCCTTCCTCTTATGGGTATGAGTCAGTTTTAGCAAAATTAATTATTATGTTGAAATGAATCAATAACTCGACCTAAGGAGGTTGTTTTTAATCTACTTCTACTTTTCTTATACAAAAGACATGTTTTAGCCAATTTCAAATGATTTGACGGTCAGAAATGCCTAAGGTCCTGGTCCCATGTCATGACACTATGGGGCCAAGACAATGTGTATCACTTCCTCAAGTCTTGCATGATCTTGTTTAAGAAACATACTTTCATAACAATTAGTGTGTGAAAACAAGAAACCCAGCCATTTCCTTTACATCCAAACTGAACTAGAGTAACCACATTTTGGTACCGTGACCTGGATAAAATGTAACAGAGTCTTCTGAAAGATATCATAGAAAAGTGTTCTACATAAATAAAAGAGGTCCAGAAACGGAGCTGTATGCCTAGAATACACAGCCAGCTAAAGCATAAATGTTGCTATTTGATTGAAATCAGCATCAGTTTTTCAGAACAGAATGAACAGAGAAGATTTAAGCATTAAATTAGCAATGCCTTTGGGGCCAAGAATTCTCTGCGACCAAAATAATTAATTTTAACCAATAGATTTGCCAGGGGTTATTCTTGTGATCTAGGTTTTTAGTGAGGCTTACAATTATAAAATCATAGATATAAGGTTCTTCTCATGTATGAATTGACTTGCCATAAGGTTTATCTTCTGTAGGAATTAACATTCCAAGTAATGTTACATATTAAGTGTAACATTGGTTAGATGTAGTTTTAACGTTAGAAACTAGATGGGGTAAGTACCGGTGTCACCATATTGTATCATTTTGGGTAATATTATTGTGTAAGCGTTTCATTAAATAAGAATCATGAAACTTTTTTTATCAAAGATAGTGGGTTTTTTTTCTTTGCGAAACCATAACAGGGGAAAACACTGAACATATCAACTTCTACAAATAAACATGCTAGTATGGTGATTCAAACTAAGCAAGTTTTCAAGTATGTTTTACATTGAAACATAATTTTTTACATTTTTTTGAATTAGGGCCATATGTTTACATCAAGTTGAAAAACATGTTACCAGTCCTTAAATTTCATGAAATTTGGTCAACATATTTTTAACATATATGGATAGTTTTTATGTTGAAATGGTATCTTGACAAAGACCGCAATGTGTTAAATTTTTATTCCAAATTTGACTGAATACAAAATATACAGTTGAAAATAGGGGTACAACGTCATAAAAATGAATGTCCATCAACTATCCTAGTACATACAAAGCCATTTATACATGTAGTATCAAATAACTTATCAATGATATAGTTATTTCATAAACGTTTCTGCACTCGCTACATGATATGTCAATTACTTTAGAAATGATTATTATTGGGTACCCTAAGGTATGGTTGTGATATCATGCATTAGGTCATAAATTAGCAATGGAATTGCATAAAAACTCAAATGCACCATAAATATAAAAGTCATACCCCAGACAAATGATTAACATAATTTGATCAAATTCCAAGCATGGGCAGACTTCAATGTTAATTTCCCATACCTTGTAAGAGCCCCGTTCATCAGAAAAGGACTGAAGTTTACTATTCAATTTGTTTTAATTCAAAGGGAGATAATTTCAATGTAAACCAACTCTATGATACTGCCAAAAACTAATCATGCGCCAAAGACAATTTTTGTGGGCAATTGATGGCCATTACAATAGCGTGTTCAAATTCTAGTTTTACCTCGGATTCTGTGAGGAAATGCTGATTTCGTGTTTTTAATGAACGACCAGATAACTCGAACAAAGATTAATTTGCCTAATTCGTTTTCATTAGATTATGTTTGTGGACAAGTACCAGGAGCTCATTGCAATTTATTATTTGGTTAATATCACATCTAGTCTAATTTATATTCGGTAGTGAAAAGTATCAAGTTACTTTTGGTTTTAAGTATATATCAACTCTTTTCTTGCCACAGTGACGGTGACTTTTGTTGTCTGATGATGAAAAAAAATTGACCGGCCGTTTTACACAGGTTTTACTGTAATTTAAGTTGTAGTCAGTTCAGTTCAACTAGGTGACAGTAATATCCTCATGCACTCGTCACGAAATATTATCACGGTGTTTTATTATAAGTGACTACAAGATTAATATTTTAATTTTGTGATGCGTAAACGCAGATGTCATTTTAAATTGAGTGAAAAGCTTAAATTCTAATAATGCACTATAAGCGTGATGTTTCGAGTATCAGTTGCTTTAACAGGAACAAGCGATTCACGATAAAGTCAGCTTCATAAGACTTATATTATTCACATGTCTTGATCATTTACTATATCATCCATCAGCTATCAAGTTACAGCAAGTTTTAGTACGTGCTGCCTTAAGTATACTCAGAAAAACAATTGAAGGATATTAAGATTGTTTTGACTATAAAACATTTGAGAAAGTAATTCCCAAACAAAGTGTTTTCACATCTGTTAGAACTACCAATATGCAATTCAGCTAAATGCAAAATAAAATTCACGGGCCATTAGTTACGATACAGTACCACACCAAATGTACCAACCCTCTTTACCCAAAGTTCACAAGCAAAAAATTTAGCGTTTATATTTTTGCTGCAACCTTTACCTGGTCATTGCTTAAGTTCTAATTCCGACCACAGACAAGTGTTCACACCCATTTGTCAGTAATTGCACCTAATAACGTGCCAACTTCTTCAACAAAAATGCACAGATATGGCATACCCAAGCCAAGATGACAACAAATTGGAAGTAAAACGCTGACAACAGCTACCAAATTAGGTGTCATACTTTTGACTTAGAGCCCGCAATGATTTTGGAGCCAGTCGTTATGTAATACAAACGATAAAAATGGTTTCAATCATTTTTGAATGTGTGTGACTTTTCAGTATATAGGGTTGTACCATTTGGACATGTACTGAACTTTAATAATTGAAGCGTGGCTTAAATCAAACATTCATTCTGATTGCAGATACCTGGAACTATGAAATGCATGCATAATTAGTTTAGTAATTATTGTATTGAATGTTAGAGATGGAACTGAATCTAAATATCCTTCAATTGTTTTTCTGAGTATAAGTTTCTAAGAAATGAACTCTGCCTTCGATTTTGAACTGAGCTCGAGTATTTGTTTTTAGCATTGATTGACCAAAAGACCGGTATTATTAACATTTATATTGTGAGCCAGTACTATTTGCGCAGCGCTGATAACACAAAGTTTGCCTCCTGCCGTCTGGATGCTGATAACCAGGCTTCGAGGGTCACCGATGACGCCTAAATGGCAGAAACTAGCTAGTCTGGTGCTTCCAAAGGATACCCTTTTAAGAGCATATTCGAGGTTATACAAATTTGTTTATGCTCAACTCTACTAAGCATGAGATTTCCGCTGCTCATAAAAATTAATACTCAGAAAATAACCATATTTCTTGCTTTAGAACTATCAGATATTGTATTTATCCTGCTTATAAATGTTAAAATGCCAACAGTTGTTGGAATTTTAATATTAATGGACAGGATGAAGGTAATGCTCAATTGAGTTAAGTTTATTCTTATATAACCTGATCACAATATATCAAGGTAATAAAACATTTTCATGCTCAACTCACCTTTGCTAAATACCAACAACTGTGGGTTTTGTTTTACTTTAGTAGTAAGGATGAATACAGCATCTGACAAGTCTTAGAACAATCTTGATTATTCAGCATATAGTTTTATGAGCATTTGAAATTTAATGGAACGTTGAGTTGAGGATAAAGTTATATAACCTGTAGGCCTTATGTCATGTAATTTGATCTTTCATCATGACTTTGCATGGTTGTCGTGACATTACTGTCATTGTATACAAAATACACTCTTCGTTTTCATATAAAATGTGAATATATCACTTCAAACAGAATAGCATAATTCATTTCCTTTTATAAAGGGCGCAAACTTATTAACATTTGTTGCTAATATGGAAACCTATTTTTCTCGACTGCGATTTCTTTTCTGCTAATAAAATATTTAAAAATACCTTGTCGGCATTTGTTATATTCGCCGCTGAACGTCTCTATACAACTACTAAGAGGCAATTGTACTTAAAATTGGATGGATCTTTTTTTTTATTTCTTTTTCTCTTTGGATTCAAACATTCTTTATTAAAAGTATTACAGCATCAATGCGAATTTTTGAATTCCTGTCCTTGACGCGGGTGATGGTAAAAGACATTGCACTTGTCACATAGTGTTCTTCCTCTGGCATCTGGCAAGTGCATATACGTCAACGTAAAGTAAAACCTGTGTAAAACGGTCACTCTCAAAAAGACCG
This sequence comes from Loripinus fragilis, assembly GCA_964019695.1. Classification (NCBI taxonomy): domain Eukaryota; kingdom Metazoa; phylum Mollusca; class Bivalvia; order Lucinida; family Lucinidae; genus Loripinus; species Loripinus fragilis. Next base: position 87,506,087 of record OZ026517.1, read on the forward strand.
AAAATTGGTTTCCAAGACCAGTTATCGCTTAATGCAGGTTAAAATGGGGAGCATTCTGCAATACTTTCGACCTTTATTTAGCTACCGTTTGTCATTTAGATCTTTGTTTTGTCTATATTTGAGTGGCCGTTTTACACAGGTTTTACTGTTTGCAGTAAACCTTTCATTAACCTTCTCGTCCTGGCTGGAAATAATTTCTCATTTTGTTCTAAGCAGTTTATCAAACGGCCACGAAGCAGTTTTTTTATCAAAATCTTTTGTGGGGAGGTATATTATGAATTTTGTCGACCATCCCTTATCAACTGTCAAACAACTTGTTGAGTTGGAAAAAACATGCATGTAAATGCGGAATCAAATATTTTAGTTTCACTAGCATGTTGAAAGAGTGAACCGCCTTTATATGGGTCTCTATTTACTATTAGACTGTAACTGATTGAATGTAAGATTGCTTATTTTTAGACATCTTTCAATATCCTAGATATGTGAAGATTGTTGTTTTAATAATTCTTGTACTGCGTCAGTTGTCCTGTCAATCAGCCAGTCCTTTGTTAAATATAATATACTCTGCTCTTAATGGGCAAATGCATTATCCCATTCCTATCAATTGAACCAGTCCATTTCCCCTTTTAGGGTTATTGTGTAGTATTTTTAATTTTTATTAAAAATTAAAGAGAACATTCTATAAGCAATAAGTGGAATCCCTGATCAGACGTTCGCGGCGTCGTCTGATCTGGGTTTGCGCTGTTTGCCTATGTCCCACACTTATATGGGTTAAAGTCACGTTTCCTCTCATGTGCCAAAAAAGGACCATTGTCGGCTTGTCTGTGTTTCATCAAGGCTTTCTGGCTTGACCCGTGACGTATCTTTCAACAGAGTGTTTTTTTCCATGTAGGATTCTATAATAGTTACATGTTGTGGTGTGCTTTTACGTTGTGTCCATTCTAGTTTTTTGCAATCATCTTAATGGGGAAGAGAGAGAGAGCTGGTTGCTTAGCTTAGTTTGGCTTCATGGTGTCTCGTGATTGTTGTGTTGCTCTTCTTCGCGGTGCCACGGGTTTGTCTGCAGTTTGTGATCGTGGTATTTTCTGATCATACTCGCTCACTATTTTTGACCCGTCACTATATCTCCCATGACAGCATCTCGTATGATGACATATACTAGGACCTACACCACAGAACATGGACAAAACACAACACACCTACACCCGGTGGTAGCAGTAACAAGCAATGAATAGACAACAACAAACTCACCCCTATAAAATGGACAGCAGCCAAGGCCACTGGGGCTTAGATATATTTAACTGGCCAAATCTTCGTCTTGGTATGCATGGATTTTCTCGAAATACCATATGTTTAAAATTAGGGCTAATGCATAGAACTATCCCGTTTGGAAAGGTGTGTCGTAACTTAAACACTGATCAACTGTAAGAATGAAATACCAGTGTTACATGTAGTTTGTTCATCGTGAGCGTATGTCTAGAGATCACATGTAGATTCCGAAACCTGTGGATAACATGAATAAATTCTTGTTACTGTCTCTTACTATTGTTTTTTTTTTCGTTTCCGTGCGCTTGTGGCTGTACAAACTCGCCATTGTCGATGTACTGGATCACAAGCGATCCATTGCCCTTTCTATGTTCATAAAAACTTATACAAATCTTACGAATTCATTCGAGACTCAATTTAAAATCGTAAAAAAAATGTTATCTATTTTGTTTTTTTTCTAGGTAAGGCAACAGGTCCTTGGTTGGTTCACAGATGACCACCCTGTAATGGTTTATGATCTAGTCTGGGTTTATGTTTCAGTGGTTAGATGTGGGTTTTTTTGTCGCATAAAAAGTAAGTGAGCATCATCCGGAAATACCCACAATCACACACTGCAGACCAGCCCATGGCACCGTAAGAAAGAACCACAGAGCACTGACAGCCACAACACACCAGGAAGACAATTAGGTAAAGCAATTAGCTCTCTCTTCCCCATCAAGATGATTGCAAAACAAGAAGGACACAAATGAATGATTCAGAATAATAAAACAATGACTAAACAAAGAACCCCCACGAACAATGGGAGCAACAATAAACAATGAATCAACAACAACAGAACACTATCAGAGTGTCATAGGAATCTGGGACCTTTAACAAGTAATGGGTATATTAGAAAATCACACTGGGCAGGCGGCAATCAAAAACGCTATCAACAATTGACAAACGCGGATAAAAACAGTGTTTTCGATTGATAGAAACAGTGTTTTTGATTGCCATTTGTCGCCAGTGTGGATACAAATGGCAATCGAAAACACTGTTTCTATCGATTTTTGATCTACGTTCCTCGATAGTATTGGCGTTTCAATTACCGCCTACCCGGTGTGAAAATGGTTATTCAATTATCGACCTCAATAGTTTTAAACCCTTGGCCATTAATTATAAGCTAAAAGCCTCGGACCAACAACGGGGCGTTATGTTGATACTGCAGGAGATATGTCAACCACTATGTCATAATCTCTACCAATGATGTTAGCATCATGCAAATATATAGGTACAGATAACAAAAAAAATTGAGCACAAAATTATTTATTCTTCTTCTTGCTGATATTGTTTGTACATGGGCGGATCCAGAAAGTTTTGTCAGAGAGGGTCCAAATTTGATAATTTTTAGTCGATGGGGGATAGAGGATCCAAATACCGCTATAAATCGACCATCATATGCCCGCCAGCGAAATGCCATTAAAATGTCGTTTCGCTGGCGGGCAGATGATGGCCCAACATTGAATGCTGGCTTGGTAGCTTTGTGATTTTGCAGGTAATCCGGACTAGCATTACAAAGAAACCCTATATTTTGTGATTTTTTCAGGGAGGGGGTCCGGACCCCTATCCCCCTTCTCTGGATCCGCCCATGTTGTGCTCAGAAGAACCGTCTAAACAGCTCTTTTGAGTACACATATGTTTCAGTACAGAAGTTAGTAGATAAATTCAAGATTGACCCGCTTACAAGATGTATCTGTAGGCATGAATGGTGTTTATCAGGGCTATCTATATGAAACAATAAATCAGTTATAAAGCTATTGATTCATTTCATTAAGATGATATTAACCTTTCAATTATTAAGAGTACTTCATTAAAGAGTTAGTCGTGTCTTAACAAGCAAGACTCATGACATCGTTAATACTATGTCAATTTATAACAAAGGCTTTAAAGAGACAGCATGATTGGATATTTCAATGAGCATATTTCGATCCTGTGACAGAAAATAATGATCTTAATAATTATATTATTACAACCACGCAAGAACAAGCTTAGCAAACGCACATTTCATTAAAATCAAATTTGGTAATATAAGTCTCATGAAAATATAAACAATTTGCCATATAGTGACAGGTATTTTAATACTGATTGGCAGATTGAGATGTTTTGAAGAGGCAAAGCTAATGGTCATGCTTCTTGATAAATGTATATTTCAAAATAGGTTTCCTTAATTTCAGTAACATATGTTGTTGGTACACATTAGAATGACCTCATTGGAGCCATTCCAATGTGAACCTACAACACATGTTAATCAATAAATGAATGTTTTGCACCATAAACTTTTTCCCATAAGCTTCTCAACTATTTTTTATGTTTTAGCATGTAGAAATGAACAAGTTTTTGTGTAGTTTAGCGTGCACTCGGATGACAATAATATATAGCCAGTTTTATATTATTGACAGCTAATCTTTAGACGTTTCATTAGAATAAAATGCTAAATTGGTGGTTGCCTGTTAGTAATTATATAATTAACCCAATATGTCTGATTTGCACATGGCATTGTATATTTCGACTACCAACCAGATTTTTTAAAAAGGTAAGTGCGCATGGCCAGGAAGTGCCACAATCACAGACTAACCCACGGCTCTGCGGGTTAAGCAAAATCTATATTTTAAACACGGCGATAAACACTTATCATAATATCTAACTGTAACTAACACCCGCAACAGTACTCTTTTACACAATTTTCAACAACAGTCATGGCAGGTTAGGTTCTTACTGTCGTGCCAACCAAGAGTGACAGTGACCAATTTTTTGTTTACAATTGTTAAGTAAAACATTAACTTGTATACTTCTACCACGATCTCTAAGTAATGACCCTCGATTCATTCAATTCATTAACCGCTACAGTCACGCCTCAAAGCGTTTTGTGGAAATATACACTCCACTTGAGCTAACGCGAATCGATAGATGACTTGTGCACTTGTGTATTAATCCTACGCAAATCATATCCTGCGGATAGAATTATTACACAAGAGATATATCGATTATATGTACCTGATATTTTTTCACAAAATATTACGTCACTGTCACTCTTGACTGGCAAGACAGTAGTTTCCATTCTAGTTTTGCAATCATCTTGTTTTCTTTGCTCATGTTCTTGCTCTGTATGGGTGTCTGTGTTCTGTGTCTCGTCCTGTGGCTACTGTGAGTTGTTGTGTGATTGCGGCATTTCCTGGTCATGTTCGCTTGTTTTTAGAGCAAAGCACTTACTACTGTTCTGCCAGCCAAGAGTGACAGTGACTTCATATTTCACTTACAAAGTGAGGGACTTATAATCGATAGATCACTTGTGTTTTAATCCTTTCCTCAGTATAGGATTAATACACAAGTGATCTATCGATTCGCGTTAGCTCAAGTGAAGTGTACAGTACACAGCAATTGTAAACAAAGTATAATGTCACTGTCAGTCTTGTTGGTTGGCACGACTGTAGTTACACAAAACAAGCATAACTAATAGTACAGGAACATATTAAATGAACCAATGGAATAAGATTATTTGTGAGATTTAGTTTGAGTTATGCAATTGTAATAATTTGGGAGCAAGTAGGACTTTTACTAGCTACATTTTCCACTTGGAAAAATTCTAACAAAATTGCTCTGTCCCATATGGAGTCCATAAAACTTGCACACTCAGCAAACAGTTCTATAAATCATGCTAATTACACCTGGAAAATATGAATAATAGTACAGTTTAGGCTATGAGTTCACACTTGTATTGTCACATTGACGAATAAAGTGTTACTGTTCCTAATTAACAGAAGTACAGAAGAACTAAATACCAAGTTTCCTTTTCTAAACCCTTTTCTTGCTAGCGGTGACTTTTGTCGTCTGCTGTTCAGTTTTGCAAAAAGTTTGGACCCAAATCAGGACCGACAGAACGATCTGGTTCCAAACCGTTTGACACTCTGATAGTGTTCATAAAAGAAGTTTTTGGTAATTTTAATTTTTAAAAGAATCAGCAGACGGCGACAAATGCGTTGAAATTTACCCAGCATGCACGGAGTAAATGCAGCAAGATCATTAGCACAGCACTTAGTTAAATGCAGTGTGTGCTGTAATTGGGCTAGTTACACAATATTTCTCTGTTGCTTTTACAGATGAATGGTTGATAAGACCTGTTTGCTTAATGAACTGCAAAAACATTGACATTTTGAATTGCACAGATTCAGGATAGTACTTGCACTCACGATTAAAACAATGGAAATGCAATCAAATTCACACGCGCAAATAACCTTTGCGTTCTGACTGTTGAATTATGTTCTTTGTCAGTTTCGAGATAAAGAAGTGCACTGGTTTTAGCGCGAATAAGTTTTGTTTCTTTGTTTGATTTGATTCTTTATGTCCCATCAACAATCTTTCAGTTATAAAGGGACGGGTCTTCCTGGGTTGAACCAGTACTAAGCTAAGATTAATGTTCTTGCTCAAGGACACAACGCAGGGAAGCCGGTGAGGCTCAAACCCGCGGCCCTTCGGTCTCGAGTCAAGCGCTCTACCACTGAGCCACTGCGCTCCCTAGCGCGAATAAGGATTGTGCCATACAATATGTCGGTCTCGATGTCGTCGAATTTGCAGACTTCTAAAAAGTGAGTATGATCAGGAAATACCACATTCACATATTGCAGACCAACCCACGGCACCGTGAGGAAGAGCCATAGAACACATAAAGTCACAAGACATCAGGAAGACAATTAAAGTAAAACAACCAGATTGACTAGATTAACTGAGCAGACGAAAAAGTCTCACAAAATGATAATTTTCTTTAGATATTTTAACATACTAATCATGCTCCTGGTCCTACTTTTTTAAACCTGTGGAAATGATTTTACATGTATGATAATTATACTGCCAAACGATATAGAAGTATTATCAGGCATGGAGTAAAATGGATACAATTATCACAAACACTACTTACTTGCGTTAAATATCATAATAATAATAATAATTGCGTTAGAACAAATGTACATGGACAGTCTTGAGAAATTGAAAATGGAAGCATACAGTGTGTAAGCATATAACAATGATAGGGCTTAACGACCACCAGCTTTTTTGAAAAGCTAATATTTGTAGAAAAAGAAGGACATTGGTTCCCCATGTTGAACCAATGGCCCTTGATGGTGATTCAAATGCAAGATTATGAATTGGAAATCTGTTAGTAGTCACCATGTCTGACTGTTACTGAATGTTATTTTACCTTGAGTGTGGCAAACGATGTGTTGGTCGGACATGTAGATGTCTAAAAAACTAGGTTTATTTTACGAGCACTATGCTTGAAAAAAATATTCTTGTAAAATTTTCTTTATTGACAGTTCAACTCTATCTCCTAGTGTCGTCTGCGATAACTTTTGCAATTTAAAACAACCCACCCATTATATGGCACTTTGACGTTTAGTTACTCTTTCTTCCCTACTATCAAATTTACTCAAATGTCAAAAGCAGCAACATGCTACATGTGCACCCAATGAAATACTCACTAACATCAGTCTAGTCTTAATCGATTTTGCTTTGTATGCAGCTTAGGGCTCACGGCATCTGTGATCAGACTTGGTTGATATCCAGCCTGGTATGATTCTTCAGTGAGTTCACATTCAATTAGGTCAGCAAAGATCGACATGCTGATATCATTAAGTTACACGCAGCATGCATTCACGATGATCGGTTCTAAATTGTCTGGTTGATGATGGTATTAACACTTTAAGATCATCTGTCATTTTTACATTTTTATTTTGCTAATTACTTAATACCAGTTAATGTTACGTGTACTTCGTCTGAGAGAAACCTTCTTTATGGGTTTGCGAACAACAGGGGCGCAGACCAGCCTGCGCATCTGCGCAGTCTGATCAGCGCATATGTTGTTCATTTATTGGAAAGTATCATATCTACATGTAAACTTGCTACAAGCGAAATTTGAATTTTCTAGCTAGTCTCTGTAGCTAAGAAGGCTTGTTTGAGCATGACCTTGTTAGAAAACCCGAAGACAGGTTTTGTCGCGTCGAGGCCCAATTCTGATGTACAATTGCATGCAAACCTGATATCTGTTATCAGCATGTAACAAAATCAGGGTTATTTTGATTTTGTTACTTTCCGATTTGGTACCCTGGGACAGGTGTGGTACTTGATTGTATCGATTCATGAATGATCCTTGCTGTCTTTCTTACTTTTATTGCAACCTGTCAGATTTATTGATTTGTGGCGGAAAAAAAACTTGAGTTGATCTCTTACGAAATCCAGTATTTGAAGCCAAAAAACGTCGAATGAGAAGGTGAGGTATAGTCCTAGTTAAACATAGAATAATCTTTTACTCTGGCACCACGAGTGATCACGTTAACATCTTGCAGGTCTGAGTAAGCACGTTATCATAAAGCAGGTCTGAGTAAGCACGTTTACATCTTGCAGGTCTGAGTAAGCACGTTATCATAAAGCAGGTCTGAGTAAGCACGTTAACATCTTGCAGGTCTGAGTAAGCACGTTATCATAAAGCAGGTCTGAGTAAGCACGTTAACATCTTGCAGGTCTGAGTGAGCACGTTATCATAAAGCAGGTCTGAGTGAGCACGTTATCATAAAGCAGGTCTGAGTGAGCACGTTATCATAAAGCAGGTCTGAGTAAGCACGTTATCATAAAGCAGGTCTGAGTAAGCACGTTGACAATGAGCAGCTCTGATGAGCACATTGACATCGAGCAGGTCTGAGTGAGCACGTTTACATCGAAGTAAACCATCATGGCATTTAGGCTTAGGAATGCCAGGGTATATATTGCAGATTGTTAAAATTTTGAGCTGCGGCATGAGATTTCCAACAGTTTGACATTTTGAAAAGTGTAGACTCAGACAAGCCTCTGCAGCCTCATTTTAAGCTTAGAAACTCTGAATGATGTTCAGTCAGTAGCTTAACAATCATAAAAGACTCAAGCGACTAGCAAAGGCTCTGATCAGACTGCGCGTATGCGCAGGCTGATCTAAGGTTTTGCTGGTCGCACATACCACATTGTTGGAAATCTCATGCACTGGCTCAAATCTATTTTTATGAACTCACTATTCAACCAAACACCTATATTGTGGGTGCACGTGCGCAAAGAAAAAAACTAGAATGGGATCAAACAATGGAGGCCCTTCGTTGATATCCGCACTTATTTGAAATAGGGCAAAGTATGATTTTTTTAGACCGTGACCTTTGACTTCACTTTCTTGCGTCTGTACAATTAGAAAATAAAAAAGATATGTCGCCGTGCTTATTTCATACTCTCATGTGGAATTTTTCAACATTTGACCAATTTTCTTGACAGATGAAAGAATAACACGAGCTAAAATTGTTGTTATCTTCAGCCAGCTTCTTTCTTCTAACTCAAATTATTGCCCATGACCTCAAACCTTTTAGAAAATGTTACTGAATGATATATTTTGGCAATTCGTTGAAAATTGGAATTTGTTTATAGAATAAATCATATATTAAAACTCTGATGTTGAAAATCTTAAGAATTTATTTTTATTTCATGGACATACCATAATACCTTTCAGAAAAAAGGAATAAAAATCTGGTGTCACCGAACTAGTTCGCTTCCAGGAGGGTCAAATTTAACCCCATCCCCATATATTTCATGCATAAATCAATTTAAAAAGTTCAGGAATTACCAATATCGTCGTTTTGATGATGCCATTATTCTAGTATATAAAAAAGCTAAAAAAAACACAACAAAACACTGGAAATATGTGCGCATGCGGGAGTTGATCCATGTCCTCTGGTCTCGTAGCCAGACACTCTAACCACTAGGGCACGAGGTAACGACGTGCTTGGCTCTAAATAACTGTACAAATAGAAAAGACTCGGTCACTTTCGTATTTGTACATGTAACCAAGGAATATCGTTTGATTTCGTCTGTGCTACATTTATCTGTCTTTGGTATTGAGACAATCAGTTCTGATTAAAGGTCAATAAATATTTCGGACACACTTTAATTGGTATAATTAATTTTGTCAAGAAAATGTCGGAACACCGATATGACATAAGCTTATCTGAAAGCTGTGCTGATCCGAATCCGTAAATAGTCGAAAGATATAATTCATACACATTTATCTGCTTCTTGACGGGGGAATGGTGCGCATGGGAAATAGCCGCATATGTCTTTAACGGTACTCTTATGATATGAGCATGCCCAACGTATTCGAAGTTATGGTGTTATCGGATCTCAGTCACCGTCATGTGGACATCATTCTCCGACGTTTTCATTGCTCTATACCAGGAATATGTGGATTAATGTTGATTTACTTTACGAGTGTCTTAAGGGATATTTTATGTTCTGCCGGAGACACACTATTGCAATATGATATTCTGGAAGATTATTAGGGCTAGATTTAGTATTATTGTCAGGCAAAGAGTATTGATATTTTTTTTATTTAATTGACTTTCCTTACTGCAGCTGTGGAATACATTGACAGTGTATTCGGAAAATCTCAACCAAATTCGAGAATCAAGCCTCGGATGTATGTGAGGCATAGTATTATGTATCAAAATAAAAGCTGCATTTTGTTAGCAGGAACTGGAATAAGGAGAAATAGTTCTGTAGCATGTGGGTTCAGCTCTATTAAACGATTAAAATCCATTATTCTGTTAACAGAATAATTTAAGTTTAAGATTTTTTTTCAATAAAATATCGCTATAGCGATTTTTTTTTTTTTTGATAAAAAACCTAACTACATTTCTAGCATCTTGTGGTGGAATGTTGTGACCGTTTGTTTCGCTTATTGTATTGGCATGATTTCTGTGACGTCAACGTCATGTAATATGACACCAGCGTCACGTTTTGAAAGTAGACACTCAATGTACATCCGAGGTCTGATTCAACAGAATTGGCCGAGGCAGTTCCGACAGTGTTACCAGTACTAGAGCGCACGTTTCAGCCTGGAATTTAGGGGTAAACGAATATAGGGTTAAGACATGTTTTAATGCATTAACTTTTGCTAGGTCCCCAAGGGCCTTATTTGAATCAAAAATAATTGCAAAGATTACCAAAAGACACAAGCACTTAAAAACTAAATATGGTCTTAGGTAAAATAGATAAGGGCTTCTCAAAATAATGCCAAAAGGAAACGGTTTAACGTTTTAAGTCTAGCCACGTTAAAACGGCTCATTTAAAAGAATAGGCTTTCATTGCAGCTTTGACATGTTTAGATTATAGAAAACATACCATTTTCTATTGTGAGGTGAGTTTTCTCTAAAAAATCTAGACCCGGCTTTTAAAATGGAACAACTAGACATTTTCAGTTTGTTTATAGAATCTTTAAGCCACACTTTGTGACATTAATCCATACAGGCAATTTAATACTCCAAAGACACACTCATCTTCATTTTTTCAGCTCGACTGAGCATAGCATACTTGTTGCGCGACACAACATGTAAGAAAGTCATGGAGGCTGACTTTTAACTGATGGCATGTCTGTTTGAGTTTATCAGTATGTGAAATAAACTTACTCTGGTGTTAACGTGTACGTTAAAAATTCACTACTTCATTTTTCATTAAATCCCTGTACTATTTTTTCTCCTTTTACAACACTTACCTGGAGGCTTCATGCTAAATTTCATGCCTTTATATAAGAGCGTATTTGATTTTTGTTTCTTATTTCACAACCAAAACAATGTTGTGGTTACTCTTTTGACCACACAAAACACATATTTAAACTGAAAGATTAGGAAAAATTCACAATTGTACGCTCCAAAAGCTTGCCTAGACGTATGACCGTTGCTTGCTTGTGCTATTTTAGTCATTTGTAGCTTGGTAAACATCACGCTTAGGAACAGTACACTAGTTGATTTGGTTCATTTGTTTTATATGATATGCTTATCTTGTTAATTAAACTCTGGTGTTCTATTGCATCCTATTGGTGATATAGGTGTGCATTTATTTGTGGTGGTTGTTTTCCAATGCGTTTCTAATGGTACCTTGATATTGCTTAAAGCTGCATAGTCTGTAACTTTTGATCTTTTACTTTTTGAAGTATAGTTTCTATTTTTCAAAAATACAGTAAAAATACTCAAATTCACGTAAAGATTTTACCATTTTCGTAAATCTTAACAAATTTTCACGATCAAAACAAGAGCATTTATGTTAAAAATCAACTGTCTAGAATTATTGGAGGGACGCAAATAATTACTTACAAGAGAAAAAAGCACCTGTTTTAAAAGATTATTTACTTTTCCATGCAGTTTTCAGCTGTACTGAACATGCTTATTGTGAAAACATATCTTAACTCTATTTTTACAAATGATTTAAAAAGAAAAGAAAATTTTTCGAAAAATGTTCATAGTTACAGAGTATGCAGCTATAAAGTGCGATTGTTACATTATACTACAGTCTATAACCTGTTATGCTTTATACCTATTTTTTCGTGATATAACTTTTTTTTTAATTTCATCAAAACATATTCGCGATGAAAGTTGTTGAAATGACTTAGCATCTTTTTCTCAATAAGGTCCAAAGCTTGTGGTGCAAACATATTTTAATATCTGAAGAATTTGCAATACATTGAATTCGTCCGAAATTCTAAGTCTAATTCGTATAGGCCTTACAGAAAGGGGTGGTCTCAAAGCAAATTAGTAAGCAGTGACTACACCGTTATTTAATTATTGTATATAACAACATTGGCGTTAGCATACACATAATGCAGAATCAACTTTGAGCTATAATTTACTGTTGGATTTCTAGTCACATTGGAATACCTGGCAATGAAAATGTGGATCTAAAAGCAAAAGAGTCACTTAATTTATACCATACAGACTTTCCAATACCGTTTTCAAATTTTAAACCCTTTATCAATAGATGCATATTCAACAGTAGGCAAACATCATGGAATAATAGTGTTGGTAATAAACTCTATGATATTAAACCTAATATAGGATCATCTCAATCAGTAGTTCGTAATATTCGATTAGAGGAGGTTGTACTTGCACGCATTCGAAAAGGCCACACAAGGATAACTTACTCATATCTTTTAAACAGAGAGGATCAACCACAATGCGTTGGACGCGATAAACATTTTACAGTACGCCATATACTACTTGAATGTGTTGACTTTTCTAATGTTAGAAATAAATACTACCATGTTAATACTAGTACAATCAAACAATTGTTTAATAATGTACCTATTGATAATATATTCTTATTCTTAAAAGAGATTTATCTCTTTAACAAATTATAACTACATCTTTACAAAAATCATTTATATTTTAACTTGTGTAACATCTTATCACCAGTTTTTTACAGTTCAGGCGAAGAATATGTATATTCATCTGATTAGCCCTTTGTAGATATCAGAAAGTGCACATGATCTTCCCTGTTTATAATCATATTACTTTACAATTTTAATATCTTTCAAATAAGCATACGTTTATTGTATTGTTGTGCATATTTTCACTAGTTGCGTTTTATTGTTACTCATTACTACTCTAACCTAACCTAAAAGACGCAAATGTCCTAAAAGGGTTGATGCGTCGTTCAACTCTAGCTCATCATCATCATCAATTTTGAGCGTGCTCATTTGTAGGCACACGAGCTTGGATTTCGCATGACGTGCCATTATTACCTTATGCACGTGCTCCAAAACAGACGGTTTTGAGATGATCCCGCTAGCTTAACTCACGTGGCAGAAACAATTTCTTTGCTATAATAAATTTTTTTTACTGTATATTAATGCAAGAAAATTTGCATGTAACGTTGACGGATGTTTCATTCAGAATGATATTATTTCAAAAAAAAGGAGAGTAAATTTTCCATACTTCAATTTGGAACATCGATTTGATCATGACAAATTGAATGAACTGACCAAAACGCAAACAACTCTCACACTCTCTGTATAGCTTCAATCTATTCCCGGTTGATGCCGGGCCGCGTAGCGCAGTCGGTAACGTGTCTGGGGTCGCGAGTTCGATCCCGGTCCGGTCCCATATTTTCGTGGAGATTGATCATGAAATGATACCTACGGTCATTCTTCTCCTTCCGCTGATTTATTCAAGAAGGGTTGTTGTCAGTTACAGGCGAGAGTATGTGCACGAATTACTGGTTAACCGCTTGTTCAAGCCTGCCCAGGAAAAAGTGTGGTTAGGTGAACTGACCGTCCCGCAATGACCATAGCTGTTGACTTGGGACGTAAAGCAACAAAACAAACAAACAATTCCCGGTTGAACCGTTTCCAGATACATGTTTTTTGGCATAATATGTGATACGCATCCAACATACATGTACATTTCATGTATCAACCCAATATAAAAAATGAGCCAACAGATTTTGATACCTTCCAATCGTAGCCAGAACGCTGAACAAGTTACGCACATCAAAGGGTGACTACTGGATCAAGCAATGATTCCCTTCAATTGCGTCTCTTTTCAAAATGGGAACTTCTCTTAAAGGAAAGAATTTGCTCCCAGAGGGAGCGAATTCTTTCCTTTAAGAGCAGTTCCTTGTGGTATGATAAATCACTTTTACCACATTGGGTGACTTCCTTGAATGTTACTTTTTTATGACGCACGTACGTAACAGCGTGATGGAAGCTACGCCAATGCTTACTGTGTATTCCCGCCAAGATTCATTAAGCTCATGCGACCATGCACAAATTCACAGAATCACCAGAGCCATCGCTGCTATCATACGGATGCCACATACAAGTTAACCATAGCGCAGTAAAACCTATGTAAAACGGCCACTCAAAAATAGACAAAACAAAGATCTTCATCACAAATGGTAGCTTAATGAACGTCGAAATTTTTTGACCTGCATTTAGCGATAGTTGGTCTTGAAAACTAATATTTGGTGTTTTGAGAGTGGTCGTTTTACTCAGGTTTTACTGTATATTGTCCCACATTGCTTAGATTATAAAAGCAGCCATCTCGTTAGTTGTAAATGACCTTTTAACTATCACATTACATCAAACATCGTATGAAATTACAGAACATTTAATGGTATTATATTAATAATTGATTGCGAGCGCAACAATTCCGTGTTATTTTTAAAAACCAGTTCAAAGCTTCCTGGGGACTATCTGCAATGTCAACAATGGTATTTCAAGTAAAAACATGCTTAACAAGGAAACTTGATATCAGCAAAACAAAAGAAATAACCATTACATCCAACGGTGCAGACTCGCTGTCTGATCAATCAAAATGATTGTATTTGCACGAACAATTGTGACTATAGGCATCGTCCTGCAGTGCGTTAAGTATGATTTGCTTATACTATGTTATGTTTTCTCGGTACCAGTTTCAGATATAAAATCAATTAGAAGATTAATAACGCACTACTGCTAACAAAGCATTGCCTTTTAAGTATTGGTTGCAGTAACTTCTATATTTTATTAATTACATGTAAGCCGATGCCTGATTTGTTTATGTAAACTGCAAACAATTGTGATGAGAATCGTATTGTTCGGAGCATTATGATCTCAAATTATTAAATTGCAGTACAAATGCATGTATCGGCATAATATACTGACATATACATGCATCAATTAGTTTTGATTCGTAGAACCTTAAACTATAGTCATAGACAAATACATCTGAGCCGTGACATGTGATTTCCAACAATGTGGCAATTTGACAAGTGTAAACTCAGCCGAGCCTGTGCAGCCTCCTTTTAAGCTTAGAAACACCAAATGATATTCGATCAGTAGCTTAACAGCCAAAAAATATTCAAGAGACTATCAAAGCATCTGATCAGACTGCACGTTTGCGTAGGCTTGTATGAGCCTTTGCTGATCGCACATACCACATTGTTGGAAATCTCATGTCGCGTCTCAATTATATAGGTAATTGAATCATGTTTGATTGAGTCTCAATCAAATGCTGATAAATATCACCCACTTTTTTACCAACCCAAATCAAATAAACCAGCAGCTCTAATTGATTTCAGTTTGTTTTTAATCCTAACATTCTTCTAGCTCTTTACTTTGCTTTGTCAGTGTATATTCAATTTGATATTATTATGCGTCAAAATTATTCATCAGTGAAGATAAATCAAGAGTGACATATGGGTTGTAACATCAACTGAAGTGAAGAGCTGGCGATTTGATATATTTAAGCCCCCTTACCCCAACCCCACCCCCTCTCAACATACATACATACACACGCACTTCGATTGCAGTGGTTACTGTCCAAAACTAAGATGGTGGATAGTTGTTGATAGTTCTAAGTTTGCCCAAGGTTTCCTGCTTAGTGCTGGTAAGCCCCTTGTGGCTTAGGCTACTGTGCGTTGTATCGGTGGTTCTGTTGTGGTGCATTCATTTTTGTTGCTTCAATGGTTTGTGGCGGTTCTGTGTTTAGTTCCTGCTATGCAGTACTTATTGTCCTTTCTAGTTTTGCAATCATCTTGCCGAGATAGAGAAAGCTGGTTGATTTACTATGAGTGTCTTCCTGTTAGTGTTCCGTGCTGTGGGTTGGTCTGCAAAATACGATTATGGATTTTCTTGGTCATACTCGCTTACTTTTTTTGAAATTTGTTCTTAGAACAAATAAAAAAATGTATAAGTGTGTTTCGAGTAACCAGTCTGAAAATCTTAAGTAGGGTAGGCACACATGGTTTTTTAAATATTTTTTTCTAAAAAAATACAATTTAATGCATTTTGAAAGGCAATTTTGCCTTGCAAAGTTCATGAATTTTTTTTTTTTCAGAAAACCTGAAAAAATCTAGGTTTCGCCAGTAAATTTAGGAAGGGTAGGGTTATCCTAAATACAGGTATTTTTTATATGGCCTTACAAGTTTGAAAACAATCTCGCGGACAAGAAGAGAGGAAGGCCTGGTTGTCCTTTCCTGTGTATATATGCCGTACCATGTATTATTGTTTCACTTTATCTTGGTGCCAGTGGTTGCATTGTTCTCTGAGATTGTGGCATTTCCTAGCCATATTCAGCTGGTCTGTTCGGGATGCATTTCAATTCATTCAACCCATTAAAGCCGAATGGAATTTCCCGTCCTTATCAACTAGACCAGTCCATTTCCGTTTTAAGGGTTGTTGGGTGGTATTTTACATTTTTTATTAAAATTTCGATATATCATATACTGTAAGCAAACAGTGGAGACCCTGGCAAGAGGTCGCGCTATGTGGTGTCTGGTCTTGGTCTGCACTGTTTGACTATGTCCCACACAAGGCGCTAGCTTAAAAGCTTAAATGGGTTTAAAAATCAGTAAAGATGGCTAGACGTTTTATTTTAATTCAGAAATCTCACCTGGGCGGCTGAGGGTATGTGAATGCTTGTAATGTTCTGACTTTTTGTGAAACATAAACTTTTCTTATTATGTGTCTGATATTCGATAGCAATCACAAGAATGTCAACCGTCCAAAATAGCAACAGTCGCACTTTTACTACATCCGAGTGACATGAAACATTTTTGAAGTGCTCTTCGAATGGTTGGTTGTCCAGCTTTTGTCGTTCATTACTACGACTATGTGGTTTAATTAATGAACTCCACTCCTGGTGATTGCAGCCTAGTTGTTAATACTCTGTCATTGATAAATTACAAACTCGCACATATAATGGAGTTTCACATTGCTGTCTCGTAAACTCCAATCTAGACCATACGATGGGTGCCATCGCTCAGTTGATTGTGGGAAATAATTAATTTACAGATTACTAGGATATTTGGCGTCCTTTGCTAGCGAAGAATCAAATTAGACTTATTCCATTTTTTAAAAACAGAATTCTTGGTCATCCTACTTAAACACAGATTGGTCTGTCTGTACAGCTTGAATACAGTGTTGACAGAAAAAGGGGCCTAGGATTTCTATAATTGATCTTAGAGAAAATGTGCACCCCATTGTGCCTAAATTTGAGAAGGAAATAGAATTATCGCTATATTAGTTAAAAAATTGTCTGAGCAATGGTTATGTTACTATTTTAAATAATTTTACAGACAATAAATGAAGCTCAGTGGTATTTGTTGTTCATTTAACTACATATCAACCCTTGTAGATCATTTGTATCTGGCGATATTAAATTAAACATGGTTTGGGTGTAAAATGTAAGATAAATATGGGTAATAAGATTTTAGATTATCTGTATCAAAGTTAAAAGTTACTGTTTAAATTACGAAAACCCCGTTTGTATGTGTTATATCAAAATGATATAAAAGTAAACAATGTAGCTTATTAAAATAGCGAGATTAAATTTGATTCAAAATATTACTTTCTTTCGAAAATTACATAATAGTATCAATATATAAAGCTTGAAACAACTGTTTTATGTTATAAAAATGGAAACATTATTAATTGCTACAAGCTGAAGAGCATCTGCAATGGGGCCGCGTAGCGCAGTCGGTAACGTGTCTGGTTACAGATCCAGGTGTCGCGAGTTCGATCCCGGCCCGGTCCCATACTTTCGTGGAGATTGATCATGAAATAATTTCTACGGTCATTCTCCTCCCTTCCGCTGAATCATTCATGAAGGGTTGTTGTCAATTACAAGTATGTGCATGATTACTGGTTAACTGCTTGTTCAAGCTTGCCCAGGAAAAAAAGTGTGGTTAGGTGAACTGACCGTCCCGCAATGACCATAGCTGTTGACTTGGGACGTAAAGCAACAAAACAAACAAACAAGCAGCTGCAATGTACTGGTTGCAATGCACAATTTACAATTCATTTGGTATTTTACACTTTCTCACAGATGATAATAATGATAATGATTTAATAAAAACAAAAATAAACAGTGTAATGGTGCAATGGGGATTGCAAATAATACCAATATCCCCAACAAGATAAGCACAACACAGACCCAGTTTGAGTCAAAGTTGCGACCTTATTATATAATCATGGCGTTTGGTGGAAAAGTGCGGTATGCTTATATCGCCATGTTTAATGTATGTATCGCTGTTGGAAGATATGACCAGGGCACTAAATTTGGACGAACTGACGGACTTTACAGACGGATGGACACGAGCAAACCTATAGTCCCCAAACCAGTCTATATACTGTTTTCGACCCACTAATCACACAGGGAGCAAAACGGTTTTTTTTTTTCAAAGTCTGTATCATTTCGTTAAACAGTGTATAACTAGATCAATTGACTTCTGTTAAAGGTAGCTGATTAGGATCTACCATTATGTTACGTTATAAAATGATACACATTAATAACGAAATTCCGCCACTGGGTGACTGAAAATTAGAAATTCAAATAGTGCAAACAACCAATAAAGCACTCAAATCAGCTACAGAGCGCGGCGTCTGATCAGGATCTTCACTGTTTGCTTACAGAATGTTCTATTGAAATTTGCATAAAAATGGGCCACCCAACAACCCTTAAACGGAAATGGACTGGTTCAATTGATAAGAGTGAAAATTTTCATTCAGCTAAATAGACAACAGAAGACGAAGGCTCAGACCAAAATAAGCCCCCCCCCCCCGCATACATACTAGATAGCTGTGAATGCACGTTCAATGATCAAGGAGTGTATTGACGCACATGCGATCAGAACCCAAAACTCATGAACTGACCCATTATATCAATTTACGAGCAGAAATGAAAGACGCCAAAGCAGCATACTGAATCCGATGGTTCAATGCGACGGTCATTAAAATCATTTCCTACAGACAAATCGGGCGCAGCATAACAAATGGAAACATGTACGCACGACATATAATACCGGAGGCAATTCCCTCGGAAAGCCTGTTAATTTCATTAAAAGCGGGCAGTAATTGCAAGAATCAGAATATTCGGATGCCCTCTGATCTCACCGCATATGGCTCATCTGATATATAGAGTAATGCAATGATATCAACTTTTCATGCCTTTTTTTCATTTCTCAACCTTAACATATGTTTTCTGAGTACTCAAAAGAGCGTTTCAATGCGACGGTTCTTTTGAGCACCCAAAACAAATGTTTAAACTGACGGATAAGAACATATTCACAATTTTAAGATCAGATTTTTGTTCATCTGGACTTATGCCTTTATTGTTCATATTTTTAGTAATCAGTGAAAATCCCAGAACGGAACCATAAAACGCTCACAATTAGAATAATGAAATATTTATTCAAATTCTGCAACGTGTTACATTGCTATAAAATGCGATAGAAACAAATGATTAAATGGAATCTAAAAGTAGGTCTGAAAATGACCCTTGAATAATATATGACATGGAATTGTAAATAACAGAGAAATAACATGCGGGGATGTTTGAACTGACATTTGCTAGAAAACAAGTTCTATGTGTGCTTGGACAATGTGTAATTGTAAGACGATGGTTTGTCGTGATCAGAATTTTTTAGTTATGTGGCATCAAGTGTTTGTGTTAAAAGATTATAATGATACCCATGTAGATTCAGGAGGGCTTTACATAATATAGAAAATTATACGCTTGTTTGAACTGACATTTACTAGAATGTGTAATGATAAGGCGATAGTATCTCATGATCTGAATTGTTATGGAGTTGTGTGTCATTATGCATTTGTGTTAAAGGATTATAATGATATTCATGTAGACTTCAAGAGATACTTTACTAACTAATAAAATTCTATAATTGGTTAATAGAAAACTAGTTTTATGTATGCTTGGACAATGTGTTATTTTAAGACGATATTGTGTCATGATCAGAATTTTCTTGGAGCTGTGTGTCATCGTGTTTTCGTGTTAAAGGATTATAATGATATTCATGTAGACTTCAAGAAGGACTTCACTTATTATTGAAAATTCTGAAATACTGTAACGTTTGATAAAAAATGATGTTGGACATGGCTGATCTAAACATTGGGGAGGACCTGGCCCAAAGGAGATCCTTTATCAGAAAAGAAATGAAAAGGACGAACAAGATCATGGAAAAAGTGATCGGTAAGTATTATACAGTAAAACCTGTCTTAAGCTGTCACTCACAAAAATACCAAAAAATGGTTTTCAAGACCGAGTATCGCTTAATGCAGGTCAAAAGTATTGCAGAATGCTCCAAGAGAGCATTCTGCAATATTTTCGACCTTCATTAAGCTACCATTTGTCTTCAAAGTAAGTAAGGGTGCAAAGATCAGTAGTCGATACAATCAAGTACCACACCCGACCCAGGATACCAATGGGAAAGTTACAAACTCACAGTTAGACACCACAAACGAGAGCCAAGAGGTCAGCCCCTTTCCCAGTAGGTGACCACAAAGCACATACAAACAGACGCGCACAAAGACATAGCAAACACAAGACAGAACAAAAACATTAAAGATCCACAAAAGAAGTACCGCCTTGGAACGGTCAGTAAAATATTTTACTGGAGGGCTTAAACTGGTTTAACGGCGCGCAAATCT
The DNA here is from genome assembly GCA_964019695.1 of Loripinus fragilis. Taxonomy (NCBI): domain Eukaryota; kingdom Metazoa; phylum Mollusca; class Bivalvia; order Lucinida; family Lucinidae; genus Loripinus; species Loripinus fragilis. Next base: position 87,526,647 of record OZ026517.1, read on the forward strand.
CACCCTTAATTCAGATGTGGATCAAGACACATAGATATTGGTTTGCATGAAAGACCCCTAACTTATCAATGCATCATCTCCTAAAACATATAAATCAAGATATAACAAGGAGATAAAGCAAATATAAGGACTCAACAGTAAATAAAACTGAATACCAGAGCAAAAGAAATCCAACAGGTAAACCCCGGAGGGCCCTACAAACAGCCAAAGCATCAGGCCCCTACCATCTCATCAATAGATAAGTCTATAAGTCGGAACCATCATAGAGTCTGAAGTTCGACCCACTGGCGTGCAACTAAAGAGGAAAGCAAAGTTGCCAACCGTGATTGGGTTGACCACCAAGCATGCAGTCTGTTGCAATACATTAATGTTATAGCCAATCTTTTTATAATGGGAAATTATTTCAATGAACTGCGCTGAAAAATTATTAGAGCTAACAATCTTCTTCAACTTATACACCAAGTCACCATAGAAATCAGGTTCCGAAAGTCCTTGGCGCAAAAGAAATTTAAGTCCAACTTGGAATTTAGAAATCAAATCATAGTATCGTCTATAAAATTTTGAACATGTTTTGCGAAGTGTATGATACCGATAGCCTTGTTTCTGAGTTAACAATTTATTGCAAGTGTTGAATTCAGCAACAATGCTAGATGCTCTAGCAAAACGAATAAGTTGAGAAATATAGACTCCATAGGATGTAGAACGAGGAACATCACCATCTAAAAATGGGAAATTGACAATTTCAAAATCAAAGTCGTCACGTTTATTATAAATTTTGGTAGAAACAATATCATTAGAAATTGACAAATGCAAGTCTAAAAATGCGGCTTCGGTATCAGAGGTATTAGCTTTATTCAGTCGGATCTCTGAAGGCGTTTGTTTTGACTATTTTTTGAGTGGCAACTTAAGACAGGTTCTACTGTAATGTTATTCATCATTGACTCAGTGGCGCTATCCAAGTATAGAAAAAAAAGTGAGTACGACCAGGAAATGCCACAATCACAGACCACAGGCCAGCCATTGGCACCGTGAGGAAGAGACACAGAACACTAACAGCCTCACGACAGCAAGTACGCAATTAAAGTAAAGCAACCAGCAGCCCTCTCTACCTCGGCGAGGAGACTGCAAAACTAGAAAGGACACAAAGTACAGCATTACAAATAGGACAAACTTTGATTTAATTTTGTCCCTCTGTGATGATACATTGGGTAAGCTAGAAATCCTCTACGCGATATAAACAATTTATGATAATATTATATCATGACGTCGCGTCTGGGAGTGAAATAACGCCATGCAATAACTAGTGGTTTACAGATTTTCGGGAAACGTTATGACGTCTATAACAAGGTTGCGTACTTAATAACAAAATAATCACGTCTTTACTGAAGAAATGGGATTTCAAAGTAATCTTTTAGTCATTTGATAAATAGAATCTAACATTCAGGCTCTTGTATTATTGAATTTATTAAACTAATTGCAGAAAGAGATAAACTACTCAGCAAGCCTAGCATTTTATCTCTCTTTCCGAGCTCATTTAATAAATTCAATAAAACGTGAGCACTCATGTAAGATCTTCTATTAATTCTTATTCTAAATGTCAATACGACTAGGTGACTAAATTTTGAGGTTGGTTTGTAATTTGATATGTAAGAAAAACAATATGCACTCTTGTTTTAAATTACATTATTAATAAAAATATTATATACTATATATAGTTATGTTGTTGAATAAAACAAATCTATCAAATAAATCAAATTTACCTTGAATTTTGCCTACTTTATGACACAATAAATCTATGTTCTATCGTTAGAAATATTTAACTTGCATCAGTATATGGTATAATTCATGAACTTATACAAGTAAAATGTATTTTTTTAAACTATCATGGTTTAAGCACAAATTTATTAATACAACACGTACTGTCACTCAGGTGTAAATGTATATCTTCGCTCATGAAAAGCTACCTGTAAAAACTACCTCTCATGTAAACCTTGCCACTGGTTATCGTATGAGTGTTTGGTGCCATCGATTAAACAGAAATAAAGAACTTGTAAAATATATGTGAGAGGTTTAAATTTCCTTGGTTCTAGACCACGGATTACACTTTGACATTTTGAAGAACTATTATAAGAGTTCAACGACAAAAATGTTTTACTAATAAAATATAGCAATGACTTGTAATTCTGGGACCCTCTTGAAATTATGTTTAAATGAATATAATGAGTTTTAAGGATAGGTGCAAGCCTGGTGCTTTAGAATTTTATAAAGTAAATAAACAACTACATTTCAGTTTTCATATGCTAACCTATTTATAGTTTCCTACAGGGTACTGAATGCAGGTAAATATGACTGTCCAAATAATACAAGGATACAAACTAATGATTTGGCTAATTGCCTTATTCCAAGGTAATACATTTTAATGTTGGAGTTCAGTAGAAATTTACAATTTTTTGTTTGGTTTATTTCAAATGAAGTGTAGGTCTTTAATGATAAGCTAGTCATATATGGTTAATACATTATAAAAAGTGTAGCATCGTGTTTTGCGTTACACGGAGGGAGAAATAATAAGTTAGGAGCATGTACATCGATAATTGATCTACTATAAGAATTATCAGCAAAATATGGATATTAGTATGGTTATTGATAGGTATATTTTAGATGAGTGTCTTTGATTTCTTAGATGGATTAGTTTCTAAATATAGTTTTCAATACTAGCTATACTAATGGTCACTGATCAGATTCTTTCTATGCTTTGATCTAAAGTACGAAGAATGGATCTAATTAGTAGTATTGTATGCTACGTGCATGTATATTGAGGAAGATATAATATACAGGTATATTGATGAGTGAACGTTTTCAGGATTATTTCTGAATACAAGTTTTTGAGGCTGACTTTCCTTTGAAATTAAGCGCATAAGGCAGTATATTAATGCCTTCTATGATCTACTTTTAGTTTATATTAAGACATTTGACCATTTAAAATTGATGTTTTAATGTTGATCAAGTGTTTTGTGATTTGAATTTCAAAAGTTCAGGGGTTTTGACACATCAAAGTTTACATTACGTGAGATAATCATCTTCGAGGTTTGCGGTCAGGTACCAACCAAACCTGTATCTTCACAGTAACAGCTTGTACTAAATATGCTCAACTACACATACTTAAGTACATTAAATAAATGTCAGCAAATTTTAAAACAAACAAAATAATATAGTTTTGCTCCATTTCAGACCAGTTTGCTTTAAACGTTTAAAGAACCCAGATCATTTTAGCCCAATATGTGCATACGTATGTATGTTTGGGTCCACGTAGATATTAAATCCAATGTTATCAGTTAAGAGTACGTGCCAAAAAAATAATTCTCTTATTTCCCAATCAAAACATATCTGATGGGTAAGAAATTATTTATAATTTAACGCTAAAAATCTTGTTTAATTTAACCTGTGAATTATCCAATAGTAAACTGATTAAATATGCAACAAAAATTGAGTTCGATAGTGCTATAATGTTGGATGTCCTTTAATGAATTAGCCCATTTAAACGAGAACCATGTTCAACTGTTTATATGGTGCTTAACCTTGTGAGCTCCCAGGTGGGGTACTCTCATTTTTTCTTTATACGTAGGTTCGGGCCCAGCATCTACTGTTGACCCCCAAAAGATATCAGGAATTTCAAGCACCCCCAAAAATATTTGAATTTTTAGCGACCTCAAAAAATACCCACATTCTGTACCTTGACCTTAAGAAAAGACCCTAAAATGCATAGAAATGAGCCTGAAATATAGTCCAATTTTGTGATGACCCCCCCCCCCCAAAAAAAAATAGCAACAAAATCTTCATACCCAAAAAGATATTCATCTGAAAAACCCCAAAAAAATTGAATTTCAAAATTTTGAACCCCCAAAAATGACCGGAGCCTACGTACGTATGAAAATATCAGAGTACCCCCTACCCCCCCCCCCCCCCTGGTTGTGAGCCACATTGTTAAATATTTAATTAAGTGGACTAATCCTGCTGAGTGTACACCTGATTCAGTCAAAATGAGTTCATAAGTAACATCAAAATACTGATGCTTTAAAAAAGTATCGTTTCAAGGCCATATAATACCACAGAAATGGTTGAAGTCAAAATGTTTCACGTGTACATTTAGCAAACCTCCAAAAAGGGGAAAAACTTCATACTCTATCTTTTAATGAAATAAAGTTATTTGTCTAAGCCGGGAATCATTTTCAAATACTAACCTGTCTGATTTGAGCATTGTGGGTACATGTGACATTTGTTTATCGATAGCGTCATCAAATCATGTGATTTGCCCGATTGGTTGGTTCAAGCTTGTTATCAATCTGCGTCATCACGTGTCACTGAAACCAATATTTTGACCCAAAAATGTTTAAGTGTAGAAAATCTTATCATTGTTTCGCTAAAAACTAAAATACCAATTTTTGTTATTGTTTAATTACCAAAGGATGCTGGATGTCTCCATAAACGGATTACTTATAGCAAATCTGTGCTTGTTACTTTTTAAACGTAGTGTTTCGGGTAATGCACATCGCGTATTGACACAAAGATAATAAGTGAGTATGATCAGGAAATAGCACAATCACAAACCGCAGACAACCCCATGGCACCGCGAGGAAGAGCCGCTCAACCATCACGAGACACCAGGAAGACAAATTACGCAAAGCAACCAGCTCTCCCCTCCACATCAAGATGATTGCAATACTAGAATAGACATAAAGTAACGTTCAACAAAGTATAGAACAATTACAGACTCCCACAATGGGAGTAACAATAAACAAAAAGTCAACAACAACAGAACCACCGCCATAGAAATCTGACTTTTCAGTTGTGATGTGCCTTAGCAGACAGTTCGATTCTTTAGTATCGCGCCTGCGCAAGACAATGCATTTTTTTATATTTCAGACAGGAGTTACTTACCTAATGGGCCTGGTAATGGGTTTCCTCCCCTGCAAACAAATGAATCACCGGAAGATGACGCCACAACGGCGCTGACGCAATCATATCAGGATTCCAAGGAGGGAACAAAAGGCGGTATCAATAATTATCCCCAAATTATATATGGAAATTATAGACATGGACAGACGTCTTTCCAAATCAAAGTGTATAACTTTTTAGAAAGGCCTACTGGATGGAAATGCTTTGCCTACCATTTCACAGTGTAAGTACCTAAAATCTGTAGTCACATTTCACTGAATTGTGAATGTTTTTGTATATTTTTTATTTACCAGCTGCCCAACTAGAAACACTGGAGGTAACGTAATTTATGATTTTGTGCATAAAACAATTTGCATATGGGCCTTTTAAGTACATAGGGCCAGTTAAGCAAAAAAAAAAAATAGCGTAAAAATTGTAATTATTTTCTTACCCATCAGTTTAAACATGTGTTTTGAATGCTCAAAAGAACCGTCTCATCGAGACGGGTTTTTTGAGTACCCACAACATATGTTTTGGTTGAGAAATAAGAAAATAATTTTCTGTTACGCTCCTTTATCTGGGGACCGGGTTATAACTGTTAACAGTAGATTGTAACTATGCTTGATATACGAGTCAAGCATAGTTGCAATCGCCGGTACACTATATTATTTTAACTGTAAGTTATCTTTTGTATTTTAGACAATATGTCAAGATGCTGTTAGCAGTCAGAAAAATACAAATAATTCTCCACATAACCAGTACTTTAAGAGCTGCAGTCTCTTATGGTTGGGAAAACCCGAATTCAACATAAGACGATTTTACTTACTCGTAAATATGATTCTACAATAGGAGCTAAGACTATGAATATATCAGAAATATTCCCAGCTGTCTGGAACCAAGTTTGCACATTTCCGATTTTATAATTCAATTTTCTTTATAAAAAACTTCAGACACAATCCTATTACTTTCAAGTACATATTGCGTTGGATTGTATCCAACATTTTTACGGACAAGGCCTAATATCATAATAGTTTATATGACATTCCATGCAGTATTCAAGTTATTTCCAAAAACTGTTCACAATTCATTGAAAGCTAAAAAGTGTTGTAAATAGAGAATACTAGGTGAACGTCTTTTGATATCATGTTTACCAGGCAAGGCTTTAAGAACGCTTGTTGACATGGCGAGGCTTGCTGAGCAATTCAACATGCAATCTCAAAGCCGAGCCTGGTAAACTGTATATCAAAAGACGCGAATCCGCTATTCTATAAATCAGTTTACAAGCTGATTCACAGTTCAAACTAGCGATTATGATGTAATTATCAATTTTCGTGTCCATTTAAATTCATTGACGACGTCATTCAAAAAGTGCAACGTCATGATGACCTGATGATGGCACATGCTGTGAGATAGACAGCGTTTATCAGACCAGCATGTAACAATGCAAAAACAAGAGCGCTTACTGATAAATAATATTCATTTAGTTTGTGGCCTATTTTTCTGTCCAATAACAATATTCATATTGGTCTGTCTTAAGTACTTTGTCTGTGCACGCGGTCTCCTCCTATGGACCGGTGGGTTCGACGAGTGGGAGTATGTGGAAAAGAGTATTCAACCTTTTTACTATATCTTATTTCAAGAACATGAGAATACATATCTTTGGATTGTACGTACATCTTGGACAAATAGAACTGATTGTGTATAATCTATATTTTTTTATTGATATTGAGCCAAACAGAGTATCTTAGATGTATAATGATTTGCTTAACTGGTACTCTAAGATGTATAATGCTTTGATTTACTGGTCTTCAAAGATTTATAATGATTCGCTTTACTGGTACTCTAAGATGTATAATGATTTGCTTTACTGGTACTCTCAGATGTATAATAATTTGCTTTACTGGTACTCTAAGATGTATAATGATTTGCTTGACTGGTACTCTAAGATGTATAATGATTTGCTTTACTGGTACTCTAAGATATATAATAATTTGCTTTACTGGTACTCTAAGATGTATAATGATTTGCTTGACTGGTACTCTAAGATGTATAATGATTTGCTTTACTGGTACTCTAAGATATATAATGATTTGCTTTACTGGTACTCTAAGATGTATAATGATTTGCTTTACTGGTACTGTAAGATGTATAATAATTTGCTTTACTGGTACTCTCAGATGTATAATAATTTGCTTTACTGGTACTCTAAGATGTATAATGATTTGCTTTACTGGTACACTAAGATGTATAATAATTTGCTTTACTGGTACTCTCAGATGTATAATAATTTGCTTTACTGGTACTCTCAGATGTATAATAATTTGCTTTACTGGTACTCTCAGATGTATAATAATTTGCTTTACTGGTACACTAAGATGTATAATAATTTGCTTTACTGGTACACTAAGATGTATAATAATTTGCTTTACTGGTACTCTAAGATATATAATGATTTGCTTAACTGGTACTCCAAGATATATAATGATTTGCTTTACTGGTACTCTTAGATGTATAATGATTTCTATTACTAGTGCTCTAAGATGTATAATGATTTGCTTTACTGATACTCTAAGATATATAATGATTTGCTTTACTGGTACTCCAAGATATATAATGATTTGCTTTACTGGTACTCTTAGATGTATAATGATTTCTATTACTAGTGCTCTAAGATGTATAATGATTTGCTTTACTGATACTCTAAGATATATAATGATTTGCTTTACTGGTACTCCAAGATATATAATGATTTGCTTTACTGGTACTCTTAGATGTATAATTATTTGCTTTAACGGTACTCTAAGATATATAATGATTTGCTTTACTAGTACTCTAAGATATATAATGATTTGCTTTACTAGTACTCTAAGATATATAATGATTTGCTTTACTGATACTCTAAGATATATAATGATTTGCTTTACTGGTACTCCAAGATATATAATGATTTGCTTTACTGGTACTCTTAGATGTATAATGATTTGCTTTACTGGTACTCTAAGATGTATAATGATTTGTTTTACTGGTACCCTATTTTGCTAAAGATAGGTCAATACATTGTTCTAAACAATATTAATGAGTAAAATCTAAGCTGGTTACTGTCGGATACTTAGAGACAAACAATATGAATCCTGCAACGATTGGATGGCTGGAGTCATTTTGTTTGGCTACAAGAACCTGTAAAGTAACTCGTGTCAATTTGCATTCAAAGCATTTAGTTACCATGGGTTACTATATGTACTTAAAGATTTTATTGTATTGTCGCTAAAGCTCTGGAATACTCTCCACATACAGGCGCGAGACAAACCATGCCATAACCATAATTATCACCAAACCGTCTATATACAGAGTAATTGTCTTGGGCAATAGTTTGGGATATTGACTTGGACTATATCATGACCTGGTTTCCTGCTTCGCTGTTAAAACATCAAAGCGCTCATCGACATGCATGTCGATGATTCACGTACGGTTCGTTTACGCCAGAAGACTTTATGTAGCAATGCCGGATATGAGGCATGGTTTAGCACCTTGAACCACCTATAACTTCGTTGTTTATGGTCAGAAACATAAGTATGTGTACTCGTTTTCGTAGTTACATGTAAAATTGAGTAGATTACGTGAAACTTTATGTTTTGCATCAAAACCGCATCGTCTTTAGCAACTCTATATAAAGAACGATGCTAGGTAGGGCATCAAATTGGTTGATAATAAAACAGTTATTTTATGCCTGTTTGTAGAATAGTCAAACTATTACCCCTCGGGGGCGGGGGTATTAGTTTGACAATACTACAAACAGGCATGAAATAACTGTATACTATAACATAGGATATAATGAGGCGACTCAGAAATACGTCCTCGTATCTTAATTTAATGTTTCATCCAATTAGGCAGGTAATTTATGTGATCAGAAGTTGTATTAATTTAAAAGAGTCGTCTATGCTGTCCCCCTAGGACTTGAAAACTTAGCAATGAGATAAAAACGAGCACATTGCTGTATTAATGATCTATTCGTGGTCTCTGCAGACTGTCCGTTCATTGACAAATTAGCATATCTGATAAAACGAGCTTATATATTGATTTTTTATCGAGACATCGCAGTTTGATAGCCATTAAATGCTTAGCAGTAATGTGCAATTATGCATCTATAAAGTCCTAAAGCAAATGCTGAATGAATAGAAGTCGTGTCATTTTTATCCTCTTCAACGACATTATGCGCACCCAGGAACGGGCTAAATGCCAAGTTTTGGCCTGGATCTTTCTCACCGTTCTTATGTTGAGTATATGAGATAAGAGGCTAGCTACTTATAGGCAAGTGTCAAATTCACGCAAACTGTTTGAAGAAAATGGTTTGACGCTGTCACCAACTCAACTGTAAAGTTTAGCTTTATTTCGGTAAAAATAACTAGAAGGGAATTATTCATGAATGTTTAAATTATATTTCTCACATTTTACACCCATAACACAGTTCATTATGTAAGACAGGCATCGAAGAGTATATTTTCGGTTATTACCTGAGATCACTATTTGTGGCAAATATATTTGTTTAGTACATCCAGTGCCTAAATAGTGTGTGGCCAACGATATGCCTTGAGGTGCAGATGCTTTTATCACGTAAGTTGGTATGAAACTATAGACCAATTAAGCAAACATGTCGTGTCTAAGGTGGCTTTTGTGCTTGGCGTTATCATATTTTTTACTCATATGCCATCTTCTTTTTTTCAATAACTCTGTAAATCAACAGAAATATAGGATGTCGTTGGGCATAATGGGAGGAAATGGGTTGAGCTTTCTCATGCAATATGTGCATTTCTGATAAATGGTGTTTAAATGTGACTTTGAGCTAGTTTTTTTTTTCGAAAAATTATTTTCCTTAAACAAAATGCATCTATTTCAAGTGATTGCTCATTGATCAATATGCAAACGGAAGCCCAATTTCGTATAGTATTAGACTAAACAATTACTAAATGAGATGCACCATTGGTTTGGGTCAACTACTGCGGGAACTGTTTAAATCAGGTCAATACTTACATTCTACTAAAAACGCCATCAACCTGAGTCATCTGTGATAGTCGAATGGGGATGGACGGTGTGTGTTCGCATATAAAAATTGTTGATTTTGATGAAAGAATCATACACAAATGTGTATGCTTAGTATTTCAGAACAGGTGCTAAAAAGAGGCGTCTGTGCCGATGCGTTAAGTACTGTCTCCTTTATTAATAGTGTCGCTGCCTTCATGATTTTCTTGTGCGGGTAAGCACATGCAATCACCTTCTGTCAACAGGTTTACTAAACCCATATAAGCACAGCGTCCTTTTTATGGGACGTTGGCAAACAGTGCATGATGCGGAGTCTTTTCAGGTTCTTCTCTGTTTTCTGACAGTATTGCTCTATTTAAATTTGAAAAAAACTACTACCCAACACCACTAAATTTTGAAATGGCTCCGACATACTGATATGGGTAGGAATGTTCATTTGGCTTAAATTGGTAAATGTATTACTTATTATCAGTCACCCATTGTCGCACGTTGCCTGATAAACGTTGTCTATTTCACGACATGTGCCTTTATAAGGTCATGATGACGTTGCACTTTTTTAATTACGCCGTTAATGACGCTGAATCAACAAAAAATAGAAATTACGTCATAATCGCTAGTTTGAAGAGTGAAACAATGGGTAAACTGATAAATAAAATACCTGAGGCGAGTTCAATAATGCGAGCGCTTGCTAGCGCTCGTTGTACTGGTGTCAGGCTTTACACATAACAAATAAAGATAGGTACCAGTCAACGAGCGCCCGGCGAGCTCTCGCATTATTGAACTCACCTCTGGTTCACGTCTTTTGATATCAAGTTTTCCAGTCTCGGCTTTGAGAATGCTTGTTGAATCGCTCAACAAGCCTCGCAATGTCAACTAGCGTTCTCAAAGCCTTGCCTGGTAAAGATGAGGTTGACGCCGTTAAACTGGTTTAAGCCCTCCGGTCAAATATTTGACTGACCGTTCCAAGGCGGTACTTTTTTTGTGGATCTTTAAATAATGTTTTTTCTGTCTTGTTTTTTGCTATGCCTTTGTGCGCGTCTGTTTATATGTGCTTTGTTATCACTTGCTGGGAAAGGGCTGACCTCTTGGCTCTCGTTTGTGGTGTCTATTGTGAATTTGTCACTTTCCCATTGGTATCCTGGGTCAGGTGTGGTACTTGATTGAATCGATTCCTGATCTTTGCACCCTTACTTACTTTGATATCAAAAGACACTTACCTAGTATTCTCTATTTTTTTCAACAAAGAAGTAGGTCATTTATTGTCAGCCTCATATATCTGCGACTGCGTAGCTGTTTCCAGGGAGACATCATACCAGCTGTTTGACAAGGAGATTTTCACAACTCTTAAATTAAACTTCAGCTTTCAAACTGTCTAAATCTAAACCAAATATAGCACAGAGGCGTGCCGCAAAAAGGCATCTGCATTAACAAGCGAAAATCGTATAATTTGAGAATCACGCGACGTCTCGTCTGTGATTTATATAAAACTACGTATGAAACCCTAATGGCGAATATGCTTTGGTAACATTATGAAATGACGCCAATAGCAACGTTACGTACATAATGTCAAAATCGTAACGCTTTCACGCCAAAAACGCGATTTCAACGTAGTTTTAGTACATGTATCTTGTGATAAAGAATACAACATTCGTGCTCATGTATTAATGCTTATATTGAAGGCATTGCCGATTGCCTTAGAGCGATAAATGCTCGACAACCTTCGCATTCTATCTTTTTTCCTCAACTGGTTTAATCAATTCAGTATATAAGCACTCTGTGGATGTTCATATACATTAGTCGACATGTTTTACTAATCTTTTTTCATAAGGTTTGCTGTTAGCCGTTGGTAAAAGGGTCAAAATATGCATTAAGGGTCACTGCATCAAGGATTATGAAAGCTTGACGTTTCTTAAATTAAATGTCTTTCAGTAAAAACTTTTCTGGCATTTGCAGTCACAGACATATTATTTTATCTTATTATAAATCTTATATCAACTACGTTACTGCAAATACGAAATGTTTGATGGAATTGACAGTCGCAATATTTGTGACAGGAATTTGAAATTCGAGACTATTGATATTTAAAGAATTCTCTAAGAGCAATTATTTCTTCTTCCGTGACGAGTCTCAGATTTCTTTTCTCTTAATCCATATGCAACAAATTTCTTCCGAAGTTATAGGAACTAAAAATGTCAATTAATAGCAGCGCCACATATTTCCTTTTCAGGTCAAGGGATCTGTTCAGATTCTTAATGCACACCCTTTCAACCCATGTGCCACACTGGAGCAAGAAACAGTATGGTTGGGAATCCCATAAGTCAAAGCAAACCTCCTTCAGACAAAAGAATACAATATGTTTCTAAAATTATAACCTGACACCCCTAGATATGTACAATGGACTATTCTTAGTTTATTGCATCAATCCAGAAGGAAAAATCCATCAGTATACAAAATTAATAGTGCACTATTTACCATTTCCAAACCTAATAACATTGATATTAGCTGCTCGTTATTTACATTCAATAAGATTAATGTTATGGTTTCTGTCTTATGGTTGGCAATTATATTCCTTTGGTTTTATTTATTGTCAATAGAAGTAACATGCCAAGTTTTGATTAGATCTGTGAGCTCTTCTGTCATTCAACGATGTGTTGCATGGTTCATTATTGTAGATAAATGGTTGACTGAATTTAATTTTGTAGTTTCATTATTTACTGCATTGACAATTTGAAATAGTAGATCTCTGTAGACACCAATATTTTTGAAACTCATACTTTGTAGTAGCAGTTGAGAACGACAGGGTCATTCTTTAGGTTGAGCTAAATATTAATTGGGCCTCGTCGCGAGAAAACCTGTCTTCCAGGTTTCTGACAAAAACAGTTTCAAACCAGTATCCTCAGCTACAGAGACTAGCTAGAAAATTGACATTTCACCTGTAGGACGTTTACATACGGTACTTTCTAAAAAGCTAATGACAAAGGCGCTGATCAGACTGTGCGGATGCGCATGCTGGTCTCCGCCTGTGTTGTTAGCACTCCCCCCCCCCCCCCCCCCCCCCCAAAGACAGGGTTTTTCTCGCGTAGAAGCCCAATTGTAGTCAGTCAAGATTAACTATGTAGTTCCTTTAACCATGTTAACAGTTTGTTTATCTTTTCTAGTATATCCAAAATAGTGAGTATGATCAGGATATACCACAGTCACAAACTGCAGAAAAACCCATGGCACCGCGAGGAAGAGCCACACAACAATTACGAGACACCAGGAAGACAAACAAACTAAGCAAAGCAACCATCTCTCTTTTCCCCATCAAGATGATTGCAGAACTACAAGTAACATAAAGTAACGTACAAAAAACATAGAACAGTTACAAATTCCCACAATGAGAGTAACAATAAACAAGTCAATAACAACAGAACCACCGCCTTAGATCGGACAGTTGCCTAAGCCACCGGGGGGAGGGGTCTTAAATGCATTTCACTGGTAATCTTTATTTGAGCATTTTAAAAAATAAAACCAGATCCCATATACAATTTCCGGTACTATTCGAGCCATCAATACCCATTGGTTCATGTTTGTCCCTGGTTTTGTTATCTAATTCTTTATTGTCCTTTTAGTTTGGCAATCATCTCTCTGAGGAAGAGAGAGCTGGTTGCTTCTCTTTAAGTATGTTCTTAGTGCTGCTTTGGTTGTCTGTGATCTGTCTCTTTTTCGTGATGCGTGTAATGGTCTGTGTTTGTGGCATTTCATGTTCACACTCACTAGTTTGTGTATGTGTTTTTTTTATTCCGCATATAAGTTTTATTGAATATCAAGTGTGTGTGTGCGTGCGTGTGTGTGTGTGTGCAGCTAAATACATTTTCTTGTTCTTATTTCAAATGCGTGCGTGTGTTAGTGTGTGTGTGTGTGCAACTAAATACACATTTTCTTGTTGTTATTTAAAATGTCTTTGTGACCGTGTTTCAGATAGTGGACAAATGTGCCAACATGTGGCAGACTTACAAGGCACATATCCACACTAGATAATGATGTCCTTGCTGGACAATATACACCAACATATGTAAAAAATTTACTAAGTGCTCAAATACCTAATAAGGCATGTTTTATACGGTCTGAACGCTGTGTGAATGAATAGGGAATGCTCTAGTGTCTCTGTGAGTGCGCATGTTCAGTCCTTGTGGTTAGCACTAAACTCTTGTGAGCTCCAAATACAAAGCAAAACATTATGGGCTTCATAACAATAAAAGATGTATCTCGTGAGTATGTAAACAAATGACAAACCCAGCCAGTATGCAGTCTCGTACAACCAGCGTCCCGACAGCGCAGAAGGCGGGTTACTTGTGGCCTGCGTTTATACGAGTGCATACTAGGAAATTAAGGAACAGCCCAGTGGTAACAAAATTGATAGTTTGTAATAACAGTAAGATACCTTTGCCATAGTGTGGCTAAAATAAGCTTCCGTCTCTCTTATATAGTAAATCGCCTTGTTTCTAAGTGCATTGTCTCGAACAAATGTCTATTTATTACGAAATATTGGTCAGATTGCCTAAATCTGATCTGACTTGAAGATTGCATTTCAATGCGAAGAAAATTAGTTCTTTTCCAAATTAGACATAAGCTTAACGAACGTATCAGACAGAGCTTTACGAATCCTGCACATTCAAGAATTGCAATGTAATTATTTTACGGTGAATTTTTATTTCACGGACTTTTTTTTATATGTGACCCCTAATGCACATTGTAGAGATTGCTTTTGCTTACAACAAATGGAAATGGACTCTCTGTCAGATCCTGGTTCATTGCATGTGCGGATCCAGAGGGGGGTCAGCCCCCCCCCCTCCTGAAAAATTTCAAAGTTATAGGGTTTCTTAGCAATGCTGGTCCGGATCTCCTAAGAATCATAAACAAGCATTCAATGTTGAGCCATCATCGGCCCGCCGGCGGAACCCCATTTCAATGGCGATGACGATGGCCCACTTTAAGTGGTATTTGATTGGATCCTCCCTCTCCTCACCCAATATGGAAAAAAGACCCCCTCTGGATCCGCGCAAGCATTGATACTGTAAATATTTGAATTTATAAGAAAAGATAATGAACTATTAAAGCGCCATTCGCAACAAAAGTCGTCTTCTTTTGTCATCTGCTAAATGTTTTAGAAGCCGCATAGACATACCCTGTGGTTCAAAAGCATTTTCACTAACTGACCACAACCGGATTGACTGATGCTCAAAAAAAACACATTCATCAAAAAAAAAAGGCTGTTACATGTACGCATGCCAGTTTCTTTTGTTTGATTTGATTCTTCACGTTCCAGTCAACAATTTTTCAGTTATGTCGGGACGTAGTGACGCCAATGAGGCTCGAACCTGCAGCACTCTACCACTGCGCTCCATACCGATGACAGTGGTTACAATGTAGCCAATATTAACATGCAAACTATACCATGTGTCTCAATAATTATGAGCATTTTCACTTACTGCTAACGGACGAACAGACGGATTTACACAGTGATTATAGCGCACACCTGTGGGTTGTGCAATCTCCAAAGTTAATCATCTGTCACTTTTCCGGAGACAGATATTCTCGTTGAAGATTTCCATTCATAAAATCAATGCTAATCTGTCTGACACTAACAAGCAAATAAAAAAAGTTCGACAATACATTTCAACCCATATGTATGCATGCTTTGACCCGACTGCGTGTGCTTAGAATTGATTGCGCATGCTGAGATCAAAACGGCACGTGTGCAGAAATTGTGCAGACCCCTGAGAGAGCATTTGCGATACGTGGCTCACGTGACATTGTTTCAGACTGTATTTTCTCTGCAATACAAAATAAATTACGAGGGAATGAGTTATGGAGTGCCAATTATTTTCCGCTTTTTGAATCCTGTTGCTTTTTCCAATACACCGGGGCCTCAACTGATGAAAATATAATCGCATTTATCACAGCATATGACAGCATTTTATTTGATAAAGTAAAATGATGATCGAGTGTTGTGTTCCATTGTTTTTATGAAGCCTCGACGAGAGCATTCTAGTCCGCAAAAGGACTTTGCAACCCACAATCCATGACCTTTATTTTCTTGCACACCGGATAAGGATATCAGATTTTACCCTGGGATAGAAAATCTTATCTAACCCAGGTCGTCAAGCTACGTCATCATATGAAATGGCCTCTTAGCGTATTCAGGAGCTTCTGGAAGCTTATTTTAAAATTATTTGATAAATAAATATATATAAACAGTGGTGAGCAAGAAAAAGAATTCGTGTGAGGGTAGGATGGGAAAATCCGCCCTCAGGATCACCGTTTGTCATCACTCGGCAAGCCTCGTGATGCCAAACGGCGATCCTCGGGACAGATGTTTCTATCCTACCTTCACACTCATGATAGATTCTTTTTATCTGTGCATGACATACTTACTTTTTGCATGATGGGTAAATTTCCACGCTTTTGTTGTCGTCTGCTGACTTTTTTCAAAAATAACTTTTTTAAAAAGTTCTATCACTATCACGTTTTGTCGGTCCTGATCTGGGCCCAAACTGTTTGCAAAGGTTATCATCAAACGAAAAAAGTCGCTGCTAACAAGGAAAAAGTAAAGAAGGTAGAACATTTTGAACAAAGAGTGTATGAACTTGGTAATGAAAAATCAGAAAATACAATTTGAATTTATTATTTTTTTCTTTTCGAAAACAATATTTGGACCAGTGAAATATAAATGTTTTATCACTGGTAAAATATAAACACCTTTAATGCCTGGACACTCTCCAATTACTTCAATGAGTCCGTTTCAAGGTTTAAAACGGACTGTATTTTTTATCATTCATTTCTTTGATTGGATCATGCAGAACATATTTGGTACAAAATATATGTTTGGTTTCTAAAGAACAATTTAGACCAAAACGTGTTGAGTGTTTCTATGACGACTTATGCGAAGTAAATAGAGCAAAACAAATATTTCTATGTGGTTTCAGACAAGAAGTTTTTTTTTATGTTTTCTCTAAATAAACCTTTATAAAACATGTCACCTCTGGGTTTGTTTGTTTGTTTTGCCCAAGGGACATCATCTGAACAATCTTGGTAAAAAAAACCTACTAGGCGATGCTACATACCAAATATCAAAGCTCTAGGCCTAATGGTTTCAGATAAGAGTATTTTTGTTTATTGTTACTCCCTTGCAATCATCTTGATGGGGAAGAGAGAGCTGGTTGTTTTGCTTAATTTGTCTTCCTGGTGTCTCGTGATGATTGAGTGGCTCTTCCTTGCGATGCTATGGGGTTGTCTGCGGTTTGTGATTGTGGTATTTCCTGATCATACCCACTTAAAATTTTTGTAAATGATTTCCCTATCTAAAACATGTTGTGACTAAGAGTCCTTGTCATATTTGGCCCAAGGGAGATTTTTTGAACAAACCAGGTAGAGTTATACTATATATTAATACATACTAAATATCAATGCTCAAGTCCAGGTGGTTTCAGGTTTCATACAGATGGTTTTTTATGTTTTTCCTGTGTAAAACAGGTGAACGCAGAGTCAATGCCATTTTTCACCCAAGGGTCTTCACTTGAACAAACTTGGTAACGGTCTACCAGGTAATGCTACAAACTAAATACCAAATATCATGGCGTAATGGATTCAGACAATATTATATTTCATTGCTTTCCTATATAAGCTTATGTAAAATATGTGTCCACTAGGGCGGGGCCATGTTTGGCTTCACGAGCTTGATTTGAATGAACTTGGTAGTGGTTTACAAGATAATGTTCAATATCAAATATCAATGCTCTATGACTTGTGGTCGCTTTTTAGAGTTTTCATTTCGAAAATATAGTTTTAGCCCATGTGACCAGATATGCAACAGGATGAAACTATTTAAATAAGTATTGAAGAAGGCCATATGGAATATTGCTGACAGGTTGGTCAAAATACACCAATTAGTTTAGGAGAAATCCTTTGAAGCAATTATTGACGACGCCCGACAGACGCGACCTCATATGATAAAATATTGTTTATTTTCCTTAACTAGAATGAGCTGTTCCCGACTACCACCTTCTGCTGTATATATATATAGTTCACAACGTATTTGTTTTGCGAGATTATGTTCTAAATTAATTTGATATAACCTTGATATAATAAGACAGTTTAATTAAATCACAGATCTAGAGCTACGATTCCTCTCAATTTATACAAAAGTGTGATAGGGCCTATGACTAAATGACGACTCTGGCATATGAAAGTTTATCGGTATGTTGATGATTGATGCTCGTCTTTTGTTATGCCCACCTAGTGGTTTGCTTTAGTTCTGCGTGTCTGAGTTTGTTCCTCTGTGAAATACACTGTGTAGTTTAGATGTTCCTATCCAATCTACGAGGGGAGTTCAATAAGCTCATAGATTGGAAGGTTTCATAGAGGATCTTACATGAGTGCTCCCCTTGTTGCAGATTTAGAGGATCCTACATGAGTGCTCATGTTATATTAAATTTATTAAACGAGTTGAGGAAAAGGGATAAAATGCGAGGCTTTCCGAGCATTATAACTCTTTTTCGCAACAAGTTTAATAAATTCAACATTCCAAGAGCATGAATGCTAGATTTTAGCTATCAGATGGGATTAAGACTACTTTAAAATCTCATTTCTGGTGTAATAACGTTATAGTTTTGTCATTATGTACGCAACTTTGTTATGGGTGTCATAACGTTTCCAGTAAATCTGTAAACCGCTAGTGGTTTATCGATTGTATAGCATGGCGTTATTTCACTACCAGACGTGACGTCAAACGATAAAACGTATCTTTCAATAAAATGCCTTTTACTTCAATGCATTTGGGCTACCTTTAAGCAGTCTATGCCTTTGAAATAGTAGTCGTCTGTTTGGTCCCCAAACCAAGCCTCTGTAGCAGCCTTGAGCTCATCGTCCTAATATCTCGCTCCACACATATGGGGCTTCAAATTTCAAAATAGACAATAATCACTTGGGACCAGGTCTGGACTGTATGGCGGTCGATTTAATTGCTCGAACGTGCACTCACTTGTTCAACTCTGGATGTGTGCACAGGGGCATTATGATGCAAAAGTTTGACACCAGTGGCTAGCTTTCACCTCAGTTTTTCTTTAATAGCAACTCTTAATTGTTTAATGACTTTGGCATAGTATTCTTCTGTAATAGAAGTACCTGCATGCTTGTAGTCTATCAATATAATCCCTATAGATATCCCAAAACCGTGGCTATTACCTTGCTGGCTGACGAAATTTCATAGGTGAAGGTGAGCCTGGGCGCTTCCATTGCATGGACTCGTTTGGTGAAGCAAAGTGTCATTTCCTCTTACAAGACGAGTGTGAATGTCTGATGTATTGACAATGTACACTTCAGAAGTTCTTGATTTGATTCCCCTTTTTGCTGACGATCTTCCATGTTCATGTTGTAGGGTACCCACCTGGCAGATACGGTTGACATGCCTAAATGGTCATGGATTATAGTGTTATTACTTTCATTAGGATTACTACATTCTGAAGCAAGTTTAGCAATTTTGAATTGGCAATTGTTTAGCACATGTCTCTTAACACGGTCGATCATCTCCTGGCTGATGAAATCAGCAGAACGACCTGGCGATGGGTCATTTTCTAAGGAGTATCACCATACACATTTAGATTCTGCTGACCACTTTGCCACTGTGGAATACTTTGGCTATTATCACCATACACATCAGTCATGCGCCGATGGATTGCTTTGGGGTTTGCACTCTCCATAGTAAAGAACTATATGGTTTAAACAATATTTTATTCGATAAATCACAAGACATGTTATGAAAGTACATAGTAGAAATAGGATCTGACATTAAGCTGTGAGGCTTATTGTGGTCATTTCCTAATACTTGTGGATCTTGCAACATATATGAATGGTATAAATAGTCTAAACATTTAGATAGATAGATAGATAGATAGATAGATAGATAGATAGATAGATAGATAGATAGATAGATAGATAGATAGATAGATAGATAGATAGATAGATAGATAGATAGATAGATAGATAGATAGATAGATAGTTTTTTCTTTTTACATTTAATCAGGTTTACATATATCCAGTAGGTACCACTAGATGCGCCACATCACAGGAACACTATGTAGTCTAACAAAAATGGGAGGAGGTGCTGAATGATATATGATTATTTGTAAGTTCGTGGTTGAGGACTGTCTCCCATGATGAGATAAAGAACTATATGACTGCTCTAAACTCAATATAAGAACTTTCCAATTTTGCCTATGGGTAAAGGTTTTCAAACAAAAAGTTAGAGCAAAAATGTCCGTTTTGACTGAACGGCTGTTTTCATTGAACTGACGAAGGCTTACACTGCACAAAAATGAAAAAAGAAATCTTGAAATATTATATAGAACATACCGAGTTCTATGAACTTATTGAAATCCCCTCATAAATGATAGAGCTCTTAACCAAATAAAATTTATGACTAAGATTTGGTCAGTAACATATATTTCAGCCCCTTCTCCGAGTAGCTGGTATGTAACAGTCATTTGTAATCAATGCCCAAACATACGAGGATGACCATGTGCTAGCAGGAATAATGAGCAGTGCAATAACTTCTTGGTGTCCCAAATAGTGCTATGTACTAGCAATTGCTGGGCGATTGCTATTATGCAGGTATACCCTACGGCATATATCATTGTAAAGAGCGGGGCGTTTAGCAGGACTGTAATTTAGGAAGTTATTTTCCCCGTCATTACCTGTAGATGGGAGTGGGGTGTATGTTTGCAGTGGCTCCACATAAATATTGCATTACCCGTTGTATGGAGCTGGTTGGTTTGTTGCTATTTTTGTTTGTGTGCACAGTAAAACCAGTGTAAAACGGCCGCCTCAAAAAGACAACAAATTGGTTTTCAAGACCAATTATCGCTATATGCAGGTCAAAAGTATTGCGGACTGCTCCAAGGGGGAGCATTCTGCAATACTTTCGATTTTCATTAAGCTACCATTTGTCATATAGATCTTTAATTTGTATGTATTTGAGTGGCCGATTTATACAGTTTATACTGTACCTTGTTTGTGGGATTAGTTTGGTGGTTATATTTTTGTTGACTCGTTGTTTTTGTTGCTCCCATTGTTTATTGGGGCTTTGTGTTTTGTCATTGTTTTGTTGTGCAGTATGTAGTGTCTTTTCTAGTTTTGCAAATATCTTGCTGGAGTAGAGATTTTAGAAAATGATTTAATGTGGCTTTTAGTTTTCTGTGTCTCTTCCTCTCGATGCCTTGAGTTGAACTGCAGAGTGTAATTGTGGTAATTCCTGATTATACTCATTAACGTTTTTGGTTGCAAGTAGTTTCATTATTACATTTAAGAACAGTAGGAACATTTAAGAACAGTAGGAAAACACTTTTTATTACATGTACCTCTGAAATTATTTTGCTTGTTAATTTTTTTCACAACCAAACTATGGAGATTGTTTATACTCGTGCATGTTTTTGTTTGTTTGTGGGATGTATACCGTTTCACGATGTCAATCTGTCGTCTTGCCATATGTGTGTCTACATCAATGTGAAGACATACCAAGCGAAGTTTTGTGTCTGCTCAATATCCCCAGAATACCATGTCAGATTCTAATAAAAGTTCCTACACATGCCCACCTGAGTGAGACTATGTTTCAGACACCCTGTTCCAAGGTAATAACGGGAAGTCAAAGGTCATACAAACATAGTTTGTGTCTTCTTCATATCTCTAGTATGGTGCATTCATAGAGTAGGTCAAAGATCATACATACCAACTTGTTGACAAAGGTTGATAGTACTTCTCTTTATTGACCAATACTGTGCGGTGATATCTAATAAGCCGTGATTATAATCATTTTTCATTTAATAATAATTCGAGAAACGCAGCCAGCTACATAATTATGCTGTTTTTAAACATTTAAACGCTGCACATCTAGTCTGCCATTAACACACTAAAGGCTAGCTAATGCATCAAAGTGCTATAATGTAAAAGGGCACATGCTGCAAAATCGTTCAGCTTAATTAATTTCTGGTATTGTTTTCTCTAAAATGCCTATAACGCTTTGAGGTACAACTCAAGCAATATCATTTAATTCAGGTACAGATTGTATTATTGACAAAGCTACTACAAAAGCAAACCTAAGTCAAATTCATATCTTTTCGTTTGCGATTGAATTTTCTGATAGGAACTTTATAATCCGATTCAACTAATATGTAAACAGTAGAACTCTGTCATTCCACATGGCTTTTCTTATTCACACACCACTTCGGAGATATTTATGCCACAGAAAGCATTTAAATATTAATGAGTTTGCCTTTCCAGTGATCTTGTGATTTCTTTTACATGTCATGCATGCATGTATGTCACAATAAGAAAAAGTCATTTTAAACATAATTGTGAATTGCAATTCTGACACTGAGTAATCGTCGCAGATGTTGGAAGTATTGTTGAAGCGAACTGCTTTTCACTTATATTATTCTATACAAACGCAATGCAGGCCTGAGAAAATTATGTCATAGTAATGTACCTTATATAGATGACCATTAATTAAACAAAATGAGTTTGTATACAGAACATATTGTATAAAGTGTTATTCATGGATGATTTTAGATTGACTTATTACCACCAATCACGTTCGTATTCTTAGAATTTATGAACATAGTTGAAATGATGACAATATGGTTGTTTATTAATGTGCCGTCAGAAATTCAGTGGACATCGTTTTTCTTTTTTTTTTAAATGTCTTTAATGATATCATTTCGGACTGAAATTTTGCACATGCATATAATAAATTACCGCCTAATATACAATTGCATGTTTGAACATTTAAGATTGGAAAATAAGTCTGGAATCTCTTCTAAAATGAAATAACTTAGTCGTTTTCGATTTAGAAAACTCCTCATTTCCCTCAATGTATTTCATATATACTGTTCAATGATTACCATGTTCATCAGGTTGTATGATAAAGCAAACAGTCACTAGCAGGATAACTCTTGGTGTGTCTACATACACACTGCAAATGCTTTGAAGAGACTGCGCAAATAACAATTCTGTCTGAGTTATATCATAGTTCAAGAAAATCACATATTAAGCGTTCATGGTATGTATAGCAATTGGACTGCGACTCAGAAAACTGTCTTTGGTGATTTGTAACAACAAAGGCGAAGACCAGCCTGCGCCTCCGCGCAGTCTCATCAGTAACTTTGTTATCTGCTTTTAGAGAACAATAATATTTAGACTTCCTACGAGCAAAACTTCAATTTTCTAGCTAGCCTGTTTAGCCAAGGAGACTGGTTTGAGACTCGCTTTGTCCGAAACCCAGAAGACAGGTTTTCTCTCGTCATGGTCTCATATATTTCTGTTGCTTGCACGGCAGCTCCAGGACAAATATTACAAGTGCAACAGATAATTTGTTTGTTTGTTTGCTTTACGTCCCATTTCAACAGCTATGGTCATTGCGGGACGGTCAGTTCACTTAACAACACTTTTTCCTGGACAGGCTTGAGCAAGCGGTTAACCAGTAATTTGTGCACATACTTTCGCTTGTAACTGACAACAACCCCTCTTGAATAAATCAGCGGAAGGGAGGGGATGACCGTAGAAATTATTTCATGATCAATCTCCACGAAAGTATGGTACCGGGCCAGGATCGAACTCGCGACCCCTGGATCTGCAGTCAGACACGCATCTGTAGCAAGACACGTTACCGACTGGGTTACGCGGCCAGGTGCAACAGATAATGATATTTAAAAGCAACAGAAAAATATATTAAAAAAAAAATAATGAGGAGGCTGTTCATCAGATATGTTAACGGGGTGGGGGGGGGGGTGGGGTTGGGCTGCGCTCTTCATCGTCTAATACACAAGTCAGTCTTATCTACAGACCACAGAGCGGGGGAACGGGGGGACTTTGATTTTCTGGTTGCTGGTCCCTGATGTAGCCCTGTACTAACAGATCATTTGCCCGGCTGGTTTTGTTTGATTTGATTCTTTATGTCCCATCGACAATCTTTCAGTTATGTAGGGACGGGTCTTCCTGGGTTGAACCAGTAGTTTAGTTTAAACATATTTTATTGCCAAATTTTATACAGAAATGGGATTGGGTCGCAAGTTCTCACAACCTTACTAAGCTAGGATTAATGTGTCTTGCTCAAGGACACAACGCAGTGACGCCGGTGGGGCTTGTTGAAGCAGTGGTTACGAATGATTGGTGCATTGTTATAGCCTATGATGCACTTCACATGAACATTTAGTTTTCAGCCACCCTCAAAAAAGCATTGGCCTCAGACATAAAATATGACACCCGTTTATATATTGTTCAACCTATTTCCAAGCACATTTCGACCCTATCACTAGTTTCTCTCTCTGACCTCAACTGTTAAAGGCCTGAAGGAGCATTATTTCTATTTTCACTTACGATGCATATTTTGCATTACCTGGTGTCAACAAATCACTATTTGGAATTAACAGATAGAAATTTTAATTGATTTAAGAAACAAGTTGGAAAATTGTGTAATATCTGATGATCAGAGGGATAAAACTTTCAAGGAGCAGGGAACATAGAAACTCAAGATTTTGAATTCAGGAACAAGGGAACACAGCGGTTCATTTCATAGGAACAAGCGGGCGGGTACCCACTGGGAAAGCCTAAATATTTTCTTGTATGCCAAAATTCTGTGAGCCCAAACTATGGCCATAGTTTGATTTTGGTGGGACTATTTTGATATGATAAGAAACCCTTCTTCTAACGTTACTTCGTCTTACAAAATTGTATAATGATTAATCGATAGTCAACTAAAGGCAGTGATCCGTACAAAGGTGTGTTTAGGGTAAATTAAAAAATGCAGATGCTCAAATGAGGACAAATTCCATCATATCACAGCCCATTTGGCAAGACCTTTTGTAACGAAAAAGATATCACAAATTAGGTGGTGTATAGATGTATTAAATTCTGATGTTCATTGTGTGATTAGTCTGCACATATTGAAATAAACGCAAAAAAACGATGTTCACTAAATTCCTGTACGCACTATAGTGCCAAAATATGTGTATTTCAACACCGTTTGCCACTAATGACACATGGCTATAGACTTAACTAGCAAACAAATGAAAAATGTGTTTTACAGGATCGACCTATCTGTATTTTATCATGTGCATCGAAAATAATGCACATTATATGGGCCCAAATTTGGGCGACTTTCAGATGCGTTTTAAACATTTAAAGTGTTTAAATATAGGCCATTGGTTTTAGAAGGATATGTTGTTAAAAAGGAAAAGTTTACGCATCATGCCAGATGGACGCTGGACATAGACTGGTCACAAAATTCAACCATCGAGCACGTCGTGCTTAGCTGAAAATAAAATAATTATAACCGATGCGAATTGAATTACTTGCACACACGAAACTGTATGTCAGGTCGACCGCACATATAAAGCAATTGGAAAGACCACCTTGTAACAATGTTGCATAATGCACATTAAACATATTGGAAAGTGGCGTGACAAAATTAATAATCACCATTTCTGGTAATTGGTTCTTCCACAGACGATTTAGATGAGATCTCGTATGTCCTATCATATTTTATTCTTATTGATCTGACAGCAGCATGTATCAGTCAGTTTTATGTGACATTTGCTCTGTTTGTCTGTTTGTAAACGGCTGAATCGACAGCATTTATAGTTATACAACGTAAATATATCGCTAAATTATTTTAAATCGGAGGGATGAACAAGGTCCGTTAAGCACATGACATGTGTAAATGCTGTTGTTCTAAGCCTAAACTGGCAAAACATCTGCATACTTCCTTCGTGTTGACATAAAACTGAAGAAATTCCGTTCTGGGCTCGATTCGGATTCGGTCGTCATCTCAAAGAAAACTATTTTCAACATTGTGTTTGGCCTTTTTAGAAAGGTAGATCATATCAACATGGAATAGCATTGCCAAAATGCTACATAGTGTGCTCATCCTTTTACAAAAAGTCAAAGCAAGCGAAACACCGACCTTTGTTTATCTTTTTTCGTAGCGAGGCCACTAGATTCGGGGAGTGGCGAGCAAACAAATTTACGTTAACGCTATTTCTCAGTAGTTCCAGTGATGCCCATCCGTGAACAAACAATGAATCAACAACAACGGAATCAAGAGCGCATGAGCTGGCTCAATAATTGTCACTTGGTGCTACCTAGAGCACTTAGTGACAGCTAAGGCGGATGCTGAAGATAAAGTAGATAAACCTTCCATTACCGACCGCCCAGAATAAGGCAGATGACTAAATTGGTGCTGAAACGATGTGACAAATATGGCAACGCTCATCAAAGATAGCGAAAGTGGCACAACAGTGTCACAGCTTTTAGATTTAATCTCACGCGAATTTCCATAAACAAGATTAGGTATCAGTGTTTATCAGCGGATTTACAGGGTCTGTCACGTCGTGGATGTCGTATTGATTTATGGCTAGTCACAGAAAGACCTACAGTACAGCAAGCGTATAGCATTCTCCTTTGTTTTAAACGCTGGTATCCTTGAATTTGGCGTTCGTATACAACTTGCGTAACAACAAAGAGCTGTTTACATTTGGGGTGAATTAATTTTAGTCCAGAACAATCAATTGAGCCATGACATGTGAGTTCCCACAATGTGGCATTTTGACAAGTGTAGACTCAGACGAGCCTGTGCCGTCTTATCTAAGCTTAGAAACTCCAAATGGTGTTCAGTCAGTAGCTTAACACTCTTAGAATATTCAAGCGACTAGCAAAGGCTCTGATCAGACTGCGCGTATGTGCAGGCTGATCTGAGGCTTTGTTGGTCGCACATACCACATTGTTGGAAATCTCATGCACTGGCTCAATTGATTTGAGTTTCTTGCTAGGGTTAGGTACATTTGTCCGAAGTTTGTTGTAATCAAGGACACAGTTGAGATAATCGTAAACAATAAACACAAAAGAACAATCCAATATGTACATGTTTATATTATAAGATTAATCATTGGGTTTAGGCATTTCACACCAATATCCTGCCGTCGATGTCCATATATACGTTTATTGTGCAAGTCAAACGATGAAATCAACCTTAAGACCTGTGTTGGTTAATAAATGGATACGAACTATAAAGACATAGAGACAAAATAAATAGTTTGAACTCTTGGTCAGAGTGCTTTTAATAATACACTTGTTGACCCTTTGGGTCCGCTTGCTTCTAGTGAGGGGTCATATTTTAGCCGTTACATGTGATTTCCAGCAATGTTGCGTTTAGACAAGTGTGGACTCAGCCAAGGCTGTGCAGCCTCCTTTTAAGCTTAGAAACTCCAAATGATTTTCAGTCAGTAGCTTAAGACTCACAGAATATTCAAGCGAAAGCAAAGGCACTGATCAGACTAGGCTGATCTGAGGCTTTGCTGGTCGCACAGACCACATTGTTGGAAATCTCATATCGTGGTACATTTGTGTAATATCGAGGTGCTTAGGTGGTTATTACGGCTTAGAAATGTTTTCAGTTTTAAATACACATATGACGTCACCCCAATGTAGAAACTATCCACAATGTTCTAGGAATGGACACTACAGTCTACATATTGAGTAGGAGCAATTGCTCTTACACAAAAAAGTATTCATGTTCACTTTCTACAAAAGGTCGTTACCTTTGTATACGTGAATGCAATTTTCTTGTACAAAAGTAGTAGGAAATAAAAGCTTTTAGCAATATAATGTGCTAATTTTCTGAAATCCTAGTACTTTAATGCAACTTTAATGAAATGTCTTATTAAAGGTATGTCTTAAGTTGGAGAAAGTGCTTTCCTAATATTTCCTGAAAAATAATGAACACTCTTTGGGGCCTGATGTCCATTATTTTCCAGGAATGGACAGATATTCAGGCTATAGTGTATGTTTATTTTTCTTGTCCTCTGGGATCATGGAGTCCATTGTGGAACATTGAAACCATTAGAGGGTCACTGAGGAGGCGTAAATGGCCAAAACTAGCTAGTCTGGCCCAGAAAACTTGCATATTCTACATTTTCAGTTCTTTAGTGTATTCTTTGCTTCCAAAGGATAACCTTTTAGGAATACTTTTAAGAATCAGCCCCAAAGCCTTATGCAGCAAGTGTATATTTCTCCTATGCACAAGACTTCGGTTTAAGTGACATAACAATCAACCAGTGCTATGGTGCACGATAGACTCTATCCATCGCGGATTTTGAAACACTTAAACTGGCCGTTAGCCATTGGTAAATAAATAAAAATGCATCTCGCAAAAATCGTGGGACTATCATATCCTGCAAAGCAAGCATGTTAACACCAGAATAAATTATGGGGCACACATTGCAGTCGCACAATGTATACATAAATGACAAAATTGCTAATTTCCAACCAGCAAACGATCTCGTCACTTTTCACTTTCCCAATGGCACCCTGGGTCAAGTGTGGTGCTTGATTGTATCGATTCCTGATCTTTGCTCTCTTTCTTACTTTAATTTTTATCAAAATTATAAGCAGCTGTGATTCACACTACCACCGTCAGAAGTCCTTGTGATGTATATAACTCCCTGAAGATTGTTTTGACCCCGACAAAAAGTGTAACCCCTGATTAAATGATGCTTTAAGCTGCATTCCATCTGTGTCTAAAGTACTCCTTTAGAGGTTTTCAGAATACAAAGGGTTAGCCGACGCCTGGTGTCATTTGGGTGTACATGTTGCTAGATTATGCATAGATCAGTTTTGACGCACATTTAATCGGTCGATGATTTCTCTGTCTGAATCCTTAGACTCTTTATCATGAAACGAGATATGTTTTTTTGCAATGTAATGAAAATGCGTAATAAAAACTTGTTTTATGTGTTATTGTTTTTTCATTCACGTAGAGTACAAAAATCATCAGAATATTTGTACAATAGAAAAACCAAACAAAGCTTATGATCAGGTTTAGAGAAGATTTATTAATTGTTTTCCCTAATAAAAGTCTTTGAAAGCTAATGTGCCCTCTTGGGTTTGGCCAAATGTGACTATAGGTGCTTGGCCAAATATGACCAAGGGGTATGGTTGGCAGATTTATGTTGGATTCACTAGACATTGCTATACACTAAATGTATAAGCGTTGTGCTCATGGTTTCACAGAAGAAGTTTTTCCCATTATAAGTCTATGGGAGCTTTATTTCTGGATAGAAGCCAGTTTGGGCCCAATGGCTTGTTTTGCAGGATTTTTCTAAGGGACTACTAGATATTGATACATACTAAATATATAAGCTATGGACCTCGTGGTTTCAGAGAAGAAAATGTTTTCTCCATTGTAAGTCTATGGGAGCTTTATGTTGTCATTGCAACCAGAGTTCTAATACAATCAGCCCCAAAACCTTATGCAGCAGTTCGCTTTGCCTGACGATGCTTAACCTGAAATTTGACTGACTTAAGAGATACACTTCTTTAAAATTGTGAATGGGCGTCAGACCATTGGCATACTTATTCCTCACTTGAACCGCATTTGGCTCAGGTGAGCAAAGAAACTATGGCTCAGTGATGAAAATGAACAAGAAGACAATCAGATAAACTTACAAATCTATCAAGAACAAAATCAGCCAGGCAGCAGCCCAATCTACATCAGTGAGTTGATTATCAAACTAGAAAAGAAAGAAACACCAATTTTAAATCCATGGTCACCATTTGTGTGAGATTTTCTTTTAAGTTTAGAGGAACATTCGGTCTATTATCCAAATGAGAAACAGTCTATGTGTGCCTCTTTTTGCTAGAAAACTGGACTTAATAAGTAATTCTATATAAATGCCCAAATGGGTAGCTCATGTTTAAAATGTGTCTTGGAAGAATTTTGAAAAACAAGTTCTCAAAACTCACAGCCGACTCAATTTCCTAGATATTTTAAGTATCTATCGCCGCTGGAATTGATCACCAAATATTGCATTTGAGTATTTGGCATACAAATCACTGTTACTATGGAAACTGTAAACTCTAAAATTTGATGTTCAAGTCGCTTCCAAAAAGTAAATATTTAACAGGAATGCTTTATTTTCTAACAGAACACACTTTAATTATTTATGTACAACATATAAAAGGTTCGGAGAGAAACATTTCATATCCTTTAAAGAAATTGTTCGAGAAAGATTTCGTTTCAGACAGCATTTTTAAACGCTTAAAATTTGACTACTCATATTCAGATACTGCCTCAAACCAGAAAATAAAAATTAAGAAGTGTTTTCTTGATGACGGCGTATTTCTGGAGATCAGACTAACCCATGGGAAACAATTATTACCAAGTATAACGAGAAATAAATGAGAAACGGCATTTTCAAATTTGTTCAAATAAACATGAAACACCTCTTGTATAAGCATAGTTACAAGGTTTTATGTTGCATTAATATGTATTCCGATCTGATTTGACATACCAAGAACAAACCTGTTTTGCATTTATGTTATAAATCTTATATATGTCATAAACTGTCTACCATCTCCAGATCGTGGGATTAACATTTATCATGATTTGACAGCTCAGACTTTCGGATTATCATTTAAACGTATATTTCAACCAAGATGTTTGTTAACGTCGTACATGTACCATTTTGATGCGTGATATATTTTCCTGAATCATTACGGGGGCAAATATCTCCCTTCACAAAACATTGTATTAGTTTTTGGATATTGATGCATTTTTAACGTTTAATGTTTATGTAGATTGTTACAACGCATTTCCAATCACTATGATTTCTAGGATGGTGGGCTGACAAAGGATGCCCTCAATATTTTAAGGCTGTTTGTTTATTTGTGCTATTGCTTTATTTCCCAGTCGTCATTTTTTCAGTTATATTGGGACGATTTCCTGTCTTCCTGGGTGGAACCAGTACTAAGCAGCGGATATTTTAAGACTAAGCCCATATATGCCTAGTGTCCTTTTTAAGTAATATAGGCAAACAGTGTATATATACTGAGTCGGGTACATGTTATTGTTTCCTATTCAATTGTCATTACCCCAAAAATAATTGCTCATAGCAAAAACTAGTCTCGCATTTTACGGTTTTTCATCTGAACAATCGCTGTCTGCCAAAGTACCCGTTGCCTTGAATATGTTATAGTGTATAGACTGGGTTGTGCTCCTTTAGCGTTAGATATTTTCTTAAGCTGAATATACGATACGTACTGGACAGCACACGAGATTTCGGTACTAATCTCCTTAGCCCATTTATGCCGAATGGAAGATCCCACTGTTATCAATTGGATCAGTCCATTTCCGTTTAAGGGGTTTTTGGGTGATAGTTTTCATTTATATTCAAATGTTGATATAATTTTCTGTAAGCAAACAGTGGAGACCCTGATCAGACGCTGCGTTCTGCGGCCTCTGGTCTGGGTCTCCACTGATAGCCTATGCCCCACAAAAAGGACGCTAGTCTTACGAGTTAAACGCATATGGTGACGTACCAAGCGGGGCTACAGATCTAATCTTTATTGAGAGTGTCCATCTACATCCATACTTTGTGTATGAGCTGCGAGTGCTATGAAAAGCCAATGCGATAAGCACATTGTACCAACATCTCATATGTTGGCTCATATACATGAGTGAATCGTTAGCTGCAATGTATTCAGGATTCTAAAAGGCGAGTTTGTGTTAAAAGCAAATACTTTACAAGGATTTCTAAGATTCGCATATGGTACTGAAGGACAACACGTTATGAAAACACAGATTTACAAGTTATAATTTTACTTCACAAATGATTGACTGAGCACAATGGGAAAATTACACTTAAAAATTAGTAGCATATGCTGCATCAAATAAAGTCAAACCAATTTTATACTGGTTTTGATCTTCGTTTACATAACAGTCACGCAGGAAATACATACAGTAAAATCCAAAGACTTTAAAAGGCCTTTAAATAGTATGTATACAGTATGAGCCATTTTCTTTGTTTCATCATAGTGTGTTAATTTGATTTATTGTTTCTCTGTGATGATGCATTGCAGTAGCTGGGAAAGCTCCATGCGAGCTAAGCAATTTTGTGTTTTAACAACAACAGAATCGAGGGCGAAGAGTTAGAGCTAGTAAAAAGCATTTAAGCCCCCAATGACTTAGGCTGCTCTGCTGTCCGTTCTAAGGCGGTGGTTCTGTTGTTGCTGATCTATTGTTTATGGGAGTTCTGTGTTTGTCTTTGTTTTGTTATGCATTACTTTGTGTCCATTCTGGTTTTGCATTCATCTTGACGAGGAAGAGAGAGTTGGTTGCTTAGCTTTTATTGTCTGTCGGATGTCCTGATACTGTAAATGTTCTGTGGCTGTTCCTCACGGTACCGTGGGTTGGTCTGCAAGTTGTGATTGTGGTATTTCTTGATCATACTCACTTACTCTTTTTTGTTCTAGGCAGATTTAATTTTCAATGTTTTTTCGTTAAAGCCCTCTATATTAAAGTACTTTCCAAGCCTCTATAGTATAGCAATTGTAAACAGTTTTAATTATCTGACCAAGTGCGAGTTGGATGTAGACAATGGGGTAGATGTCACACCTGTGCACCCAGACTTGCAGTTAACCCCTGCTTTCAAACAAAGTCGGCTATTTTTTGGGGCAAAACGGTTGATATCTGTCTATTGGAGAACGGATAGCATTGGCGCCATAATCATTAAATGCCATGCAGTACAAACTACTTAAATGGGCAAAAATACGAATGAGATGAAGCATTGCTAATTTCACTGTCAATTCTTAATGCTTCGTTAATTCTTGTCTTGCTAGAAGCGACATCTGGTAGCCTTTGCAAACAGTCTGGCCCCAGACCAGGACCGACAGAACGTCGGTCCTGATCTGGATCCAAACCGTTTGACACTGATAGTGTTACTGAAAGGTTTTTTTGAAAAAAAAAAGTTAATTTTGAAAAAAGTCAACAGACGCCAACAAAAGCATGAGCAGTTACCCAGCATGCTAAGAGTTACGTTGCTCTCTCGTCGCATCAGTCGTTCCCATTAGTTAACAAAAAGCCGAGACAAATCGGACCAGTACCGGAAAAAAATGCATGCGTGGTTCCGAAACATGTGATATCATACTGATCATTCAGCACATCACTGTTTTTTGGAAACGATGTTTTCTCAAAACATCTGTTTCCAATGGTATCATATACACAAAATACACACAAAATCCCCATATCAGCGAACCCCCGTTCAACATTGCTACCCAGTTCGCTGCCCTTACCGTTACAGCCTGTGTAAGTCGCTGGGAACCAAATGGCCTTAATGCAAACAACTCTTGTCCTGCTGCTAGACAAAAACAATATTGGTATTTTATTAGTTTGTTGCGGTTTTCAGCTCTGAAATGTAAACCCAACGGTCAGAAAAACGTTGTTGTGCTTGAAAACTTGATTATTGTAAGCTTACATATGATTGAAACAGAATTATAAGTTTATTTGTACATCAAGCGGAGAGGGTCTCAACGGGGTACCTTAAAAATCAGTGTGTTTGTTTGTTAAAATTACGCTTTAATCAGTTTAATTTAAGAGAAATCAGTGATAAAAAAAATATTTTGTAATGCTGAATGTGCTTACTGGTATACATTTGTAAATGAGTTTTATGAAGACGCTAATTGGTAAAAACTTGGGACAAATTCGCAAATCAGTAAACCCCATTGGATGCCTCAAACGAGCGTCAGAAAAACAATGCCTTAGCATGAGAAAACCTGCTCTTGTACGACGAAGAACCGTTTGCAATATCTATGATGCAGCCAGATATTGCAGTTAAAAGCACAATATCTTGCAATCGTTTTTTATCATTATACTTTTCTTTGCTTTTAAACATTACGAGACGGACAATAAACGCAGCCCTGTCATTTTGTCATAAACGTGAAGAAGACACGTTTTCTTGTGGATTGCTAATGTTTTCCCGCCCTTTATGAACCTGACCGCCACTAAAATAGTTCTAAAAATATAGTGCGCTAGGTATAAGTTTTTATGGACAGAATGATAGCAGTGGCGTTTGAAATTAAGTCAATTTCATGAAAAGACACTGTCGATAGACAGAAACGAATAATAATAATAAAATACACCTTAACTTTCGTTTCGTTTCGCGCAACAATATCATCATCGAGTAGATTTACACAGTATTAGCTTTTCAAAAAAGCTGGCGGTTGTTTAGCCATATCATTGTATGTGTTCTTGCACACTGCATACTTCCATTTTGAGCTTCTCGAGCATACCCATTTAGATTTGTTCTAAGATCTGATTATTTACGTTTGAACTGTAATTTTTTTACCATTAAACACATTCTTCCAGCGAGTATGTTGCTTGATCTTAAGCACCCAGCTTATGCATGGTATGTTATGGTAATGTATCTAGCATGAACGTTATTTGACAACATTGGACAGCCCGTTTTTCTAAAACTGATGCCAGAAATCAAGGCCTAGTCTTATATACATAATGAAAGACTGAAACCATCAATAGTTGACTAAAAGTCGCGATAATCACTGTGTCTCAACTCGGACCAGGGTCCGAGGTCTCAACATTTGTTTTCCACTAACATATTGCAGAATCATATACCTCATCATGTTTTGAGGTGTCACTAGATGCTCCGGGAATGGAAAATGAACAATTGCATGAAAAAAAACCTGTCCTTCGGGATTGGCTTTACTGTTGACTTGAAAATTTGGATATCGCAAGTGGATCTATCATACGCATGCGCGGATCCAGAGGGGTATGGGGGGCCCGGACCACCTGGAAAATCACAAATTCTATAGGTTTCAATTGAAATTAGCATTTGGACCCCACACCCCCTGGAAAAATTTGGACCCCCCTCCCCTGAAAAATGATAGACCCCCTCTGGAACCTTAAGAAATTATAGTTTTCCTTAGAATAAATTATTGGACCCCTCTGTAAAATTGTAAAAGGCTGATGCCTAAGAAAACGTTATCAGAGTGTTTTTTTTTTCTGTCAGTTGAGCCTGGAGCCCCCTACCCCCCCCCCCCCCCCCCCCCCCATGACAAAAATTCCTGGATCCGCGCATGATACTACCGTAAAGTCAACAGTGTTGGATGCACAGGCTCATCTTTGCCTACTAGCGTCTAATGCTCTTCACGTCGTTAAGAAAAAAAGTGAATTTCCGGTGCGATTTTTCGGTTTTGTGACGGTGTAGCGAGGCCTTTTATGCACCCACTGGAAATTTAAAAAAAAGAGTTCTGGCTGTCGCCCGCCATTTGATAAAATTGTGGGGCATTGATAGTTTGAATTTGTAAAGTAAATTTCCGAGATCCAAAACAATTTATATCACATGTTTGCGAACGTGTATGCGATCGCAATGAGCGAAAGTGATGAGTTTACAGAAATTGTCTTTTCATGCCAGATAGCTCATGGGCGGATCCAGAGGGGGACAGATCCCACCCCTGAAAAATAGGGTTTCTTAGCATACTGGTCCGGTTCCCTTTAAAATCACAAAGCTACCAAGCCAGCATTCGATGTTGGGCCATCAGCGGCACGCCAGCGAAACGCCATTTAAATGGTGTTTCGCTGGCGGGCCAATGATGGCCCGCATATAGTGGTGTTTGGATCCTCTCTCCCATCATCAATCAAAAAAAAGTTGTCAAAGTTGGACCCCTTTCTGGATCCGCGCATGCAGCTGAGCAATTATGTTTTATGTTATGCGCCAATGCACCACGTGCTACCCAACTCTTAAAACAGCACGTGGCATGAAAGCGGCGGATTTGATCTTCATGTCTGCGGCTGATATTATTAGCAGACAGGTTTGACCCAGACCAGGCCCGACAAAATGTTTAATGTTTGTATTCATAACAAAGGCGCTGATAAGAATGTGCGGTACCCAGGCTGATCTGCGACTTTGTTGGTCTCATACAACAAAGTCGGGGTAAAACATCTACAGACGTGTAGTAAGGATTTTTGCAAATTCTGATATGTATGTCACCGCGGATGATTTCAAGGTCTTTTGCTGTTTTCATTAAGATGGATGTTATAAAGACCTTCCAATTTTCTGTAAAAAAACTAAATGGAAGGAAAATCCATCCGTATTGGAAGACTTTTCCTTCCAAAAAAGACACACGGTCTGACTGTTCATGAAAACTAATATATTGAAAGTCGGGATACATACATCAATAGATGCGTGGTGGTTAAAATAAAGCGAATTCTTCCTGTTTTCAAATTCACAGCCACCTAGTGGGGCTATTATCCTAAATTAATGAACGTACCTTCATCTACATTCCTTCTATGCTCGCACTTAAGCCTGAAGGCGCTGACGATTTTCCGCAGATGTACAGGCTCGTTTGAGCCTTCGCTGCTCGCATATGCGATAGGTACCATAATATCATGAACTGGCTTATTTCATGGAAATGCCATTCATCAAGACCTAGAATCATGTTACAATCAAATTATGCTCGGTTTGTGCGTCTGTGCGTACACTATCTCGGTAATCATGAACTCTCAGGACCTTCCGTGTGTAGTTTCATGAGGACAGCAAGACACGCCACGATCGGCTAAACAATTTGTTAAAATGTTCCATTTGTTTGAACCTAGGAAAAGCCGTTATTACTACATTTATTGAGTTATTTACGCTCAGAAAACCGAAATTGATATTCAACTATATAAAACAAAACGTACGTAGATATCTAGAATTTGATTTGGTCTGAGCATGCTGAGTCTTCATCCACTTCAAACTATATGTTAGTGAGCAGCGGGACCCTGATGAGATTGCGCAAACGCACATGCTCTCCTGGGCCTTGTCATAAGTACCAGCAGGCTATTTACGAAATATTCTGGTACCAGTTTATATGAGGCACCGCGCAAGTTGATTTCGTGTCGGGTCCGAGCTGCACAAGTATAAAAATGCTTTCCGGGTCGCACGCGGCTTGGGTGTCCGATTATAAAAGATATATGACACAGAAGTAAAATGTAACTATCCATTAGACACTTTTTGTAATGACCGTACAGAATATATCTCCGACGCATCGGCGACATAGGGCGTGTAAATTAGCATTCGCTCGATTTTCAGAAAACAAATTTTAATGTTATTAACATGCGACGTCAATGCTGGATTTACGTTAGCGACCGAAGTCGTTAGATTGACAGACGAAAAGGTCTGTTTGGTGTAAGCACGCGAAAGTTAACAGGAACATATCGTAGACAGCCACGCTGAATAAAAACAAGCACCAATGAAGAAAAAAAAACGTTGTGTACGAACTAATAGAATTGCATATAAAAAATGACTAGTGTACGAACTAATACATGACATTTAACGAACTATTCGAGTGTACGAACTAATACAAGATTTACCGTATTATAAAATCCAACTAACTAGGATTCCTTGGGATAATATATTAAGATAGATTCCCAGCAAGGATGAAATAGAAAATGACTTGGTGACTAGCCTTGACAGGGACTCTTATGTTTGTTCTTTGATGTGCTGATGGTACTTTAACAAGCAGAAATAGGGTCACTTATTCCATTCGTTCTGATTTGTTCTATGTATTTTACAGAGGATCTTACACAAGTTATCATTTCATAACAAGGTGGTAGAGTGGGGCATTTTATTTTCTGCTGAAGGTTTCTGAGAGATGGTTCCTTTATTGTTGGCAGGATTAAATTTACTTGTCAAACTTTGTTGAGGGATGGGGGCCAGGAAGTATATTCTTTTCTTTGCGTTCCTCTGTGGGAGGAGTCTGACTAGACTGAATAATGTTGACCAAATACTTAAAGCTTAAGTCAATCAGTTTAGACAGCCTTAGGTTAGTTTAAAAAAAATGATTTGAAATGGGCACAAATGGAAGATTCTCTCATCATATGAACTCTATTGCGAAATTAACATCTCCAAAGCTGGTTTATTTCAAAGAAAATTTACTTTGTTATTAACATAACTTCTTTGTATCAAAATTATGCAACCTGTGGCCATAACATTATTTTTTCATTTGATGTTACTGTTATTCAGTGGAATATATCATGTCAAAAAGGGAGCGCAGAGGCTCAGTGGTAGAGTGCTTGACTCGAGACTGAGGGTTCAAGATTCACCGGCGTCACTGCGTCGTGGTCCTTGAGCAAGACGCATTTATCCTAGCTAAGTGCTGGTTCAACCAAGGAAGACCCGTCCCTGTTTAACTGAAATATTGTTGATGGGACGTAAAGAATCAAATCAAACAAACAAATCATGTCAAAAAATAATGTCATAGCCAGAAGTTAAATAACTCTTTGGTGACAAGAAACACAATTGGAATAAAAGTAAGTAAGGGTGCAAAGATCAGGAATCAATACAATCAAGTACCACACCTGACCCAGGATACCAATGGGAGAGTGACAAACTCACAGTAAGACACCACAAACGAGAGCCAAGAGGTCAGTCCTTTCCCAGCAGGT
Source organism: Loripinus fragilis (assembly GCA_964019695.1). Taxonomy (NCBI): domain Eukaryota; kingdom Metazoa; phylum Mollusca; class Bivalvia; order Lucinida; family Lucinidae; genus Loripinus; species Loripinus fragilis. The sequence continues at coordinate 87,564,922 of OZ026517.1, forward strand.
GACCGCAAAGCACATATAAACAGATGCACACAAAGACATGATAGCAAACACAAGACAGAACAAAAAACAAAAGATCCACAAAAGAAGCTCCGCCTTGGAACGGTCAGTAAAATATTTTACTGGAGGGCTTAAACCGGTTTAACGGCGCCAACCTCACCCTTAATTCAGATGTGGATCAAGACACATAGATATTTGGTTTGCATTAAAGACCCCTAACTTATCAATGCATCATCTCCTAAAACATATAAATCAAGATATAACAAGGAGATAAAGCAAAGATAAGGACTCAACAGTAAATAAAACTGAATACTGGAGCAAAAGAAATCCAACAGGTCAACCCCAGTGGGCCCGACAAACAGCCAAAGAATCAGGCCCCTATCATCTCATCAATAGATAAGTCTTTAAGTCGGAAACATTATAGTCTCTTTGACTCTAAACACTCTTAAACACTCTTTGAAGTAAAGCAATAATTATTTTTTTTTTAAATTTCTCATGAAATGATCACTTCTGTAAGAGCTACTATGTATGACATGATGTTATCTACTGAATAACAGTAATGTCATATGATAGTTAAATTTATGTATAGATTGTATGAATGTTTCTATTCATTTCATATAGGTCTGAAATAATGTATAGTCAATGTGTCTTTGCATATAATTCTGAAGTAGATAATTGCACCCATCAAGCGTCACATCATTGTGTCCTAAGATAACCATTGGTAGCACATGGATTAGAATTTTTCTCAGCAAAGTGTATGTTCGTTATAGATAAGTATATTTTGCATATGCCAAGTAAAGGAAATGTGTGAAAATGCTTTATTCACATTTGCACAAACTTGATATTAAACTCTATGCAATAATCTTTTGTGCAAGATCTACTTTGCATAACATGATGTTATCTACTGGTAACAGTACTGCCATACGATAGTTGAGTTTATGTATAGATTGTATACATGTTTCTAGTCATTGTTTGTAGGTCTGAGGTAACGCATGTATTGTCATTGTGTCATTGCATATAGTTTTGAAGTCCAGAATAATTTCACCCACCGAGAGTCACAGCCTTGTGTCCTAAAATAAACATTGGTAGCACAATGAGTTATTCTTTTACAAACAAAGTGCATGTTTGTTAAAGATATGTATATGCAGTGGCTCAGTGGTAGAGTGCTTGACTCGAGATGAAGGGGCCCAGACTCGAGCCTCAACAGCGTCACTGCACTGTGTCCTTGCGCAAGACACATTTATCCTAGCTTAGTACTGGTTTCAACCCAGGAAGACCTGTCCCTTTATAACTGAAAGATTGTTGATGGGACGTAAAGAATCAAATCAAACAAAAAACCAAACAGTATATTTTGCAGAAGCATGTGAAAATGCTTTATTTGCTTTTTGACAAACTCCATATTATATTTGATCTGTAAGAAGTCTAAATAGTCGCTGAAACCAGATATTATATTGTTTAAAAATTTTGTCAACAAATTGCTTGCACATTTACAATTTGCTGTTGCTTGTACGTTTGCTATTTGAGCACACTCTGTGCCATTATGAACAAAACTCAACCTGGTGGTTGTAAGAATATTACAAATTACAAATGCTGATTTGGGTATAATTCAAGGAATTAGGTGACATGAGATTTCCTGTGACCGGCAAAGGTTCGGGTCAAGTCTGATCAGAGCCTTTGTGCTAGTAGCCAATATCACAACTGGTCCTGACAGCAAACTCCATTTAACTCTCCATTTAACTGCTATTCCTTGTAGCAAAGTTGCATATTTAGAATAGGAGCTTAAAATTGGATCAAGTGTGATGTTTTTCAATTATCATCGATTATTACCAAAAACACTATCAAACAAAGTTTTTGATTGATCATCGATTATAATTGGTGATTATAATTGATCATTGATGCAACGCTTAAGTTTACACTTGTCAAAATGCCACATTTTTGGAAATCACATGTCATGGCTCTTTTTTTGCTCTTTTTTATTTTTAAGTGCTTTTTTTACTTTTTATTGTCAATGTTCTTAGTGAAACCTAAGTTTACCATCTATAAATCTTCTTTTTATATCTATACTATATGCTAGATATACACAGTTAATATTGCCAAAGAGCTACATGCATCAGGGGGTGCTATTTTGGCCCACATATGGGCTAAAAAATGCTTTTCACCATTTTGTTCTTATTGGTTTATTAGAACAATATACCAAGTTTAAAAGTAAAACTTTTAAATTGACGTTTATCTTTGCTATGGTTACCAAAAACGGTCATCAAAATGGGCTAAAAAATGGAAAAGCGAACATTTTGGAACAAATTTGAGACATTTGACAGAGAAATTAACGTAAACTCAAACAAGATATTTTACCAGGTGATAAAAATTATCAGAACACATAACATATAAATAGCTTTTTAGGTATGTAGCTATGCTGATATCTAATAATCCCTGACAAAGTTGGAGGGATATAGTTTTGGCGTCGTCCGTCCGTCGCATTTTTGTCCATCCACATCTCAGAACTACTGGTCAGATTTGATACATATTTGGTACACAATAAGTATCAAGTACTCTGATATCCTATAAGTTTCGTCAAAATCGACCCTTAAAACTTTAGTTACTGCCCTTGTTGGAATTTTTAGGCAATTATAATGCAAGTCTATGTTAGCAAAATGTTAATGGGTTGCTCCACTGAACAAAATGTTATCAAGAGCTAGGCAAAAGGAAATGGCTATACACCACCTTTCCTTAACCATTGTTTCCTGCTTGCAATGATTCATCGCATTACCCTCAAAATAGGGCAACAATGAACCGAATGGTAAATCTTAAAAGAAATCTAAACTTCTTAACCAGTAATCCAAACTCTTAAAATAATTTCAGTGATGTATTCGGCATAATGTCCTCTGCTAAATATGGGCAAAAGGTTTGGTACCAGTAAAATGCATTTAAGTCCCCCGGTGGCTTAGGCTGCTGTCCATTCTAAGGCGGTGGTTCTGTTGTTGTTGACTTTTTGTTTATTGTTACTCCCATTGTGGGAGTCTGTAATTTTTCTATGTTTTGTTGTACGTTACTTTATGTCCATTCTAGTATTATAATCATCTTGATGGGGAAGAGAGAGAGAGCTGGTTGCTTTGCTTAATTTGTCTTCCTGGTGTCATGTGATGGATGAGCAGCTCTTCCTCGCGGTACCACGGGGTTGTCTGCGGTTTGTGATTGTGGTATTTCCTGATCATACTCACTTACTATTTTTGATCCCACATAACAAAATGGCCACCAGAGCTTAAAAGTGAAATAGGGTTTAAAGACATACCAGCCCATGTTTGAAATGATAAGATTGATATTTTGTCGCATGCCCCTTCAAAACTCTGTTATGCTAAAACTAAAAACTAAAAATAGAAATCATATCAAACTTTTCCTTCATCATTGGTCAGAAAAATATACAATATACAAATTCAAATATTCCTAAAATATCATCTACAAAAATGCACTCTGCTTAGCCTACAAGAACTAAAATCACAAGACATCGTTTCCATCAGTACTCTCAGTGCTTCGATTAATATAGGTGCATGTGACTGTACGATGGTCACCATATTCATTAATCGATCCTCTAAGCCTTGTCAGTGATGAAAGATAAAGCACCCTTAGGACTCTATCTATATAGTTCTGGCATACACTAGTGTCTACTGATATCAACCATTTAAGTCGCAGTGCAACGAGGTTAAAAAAAGCTCCGGTCTATGTGTTCATGTTTGCCTGCACATGGATCCGGTTTGAGCAGTAAACGCCAAATTCAGTAATTGCGTGACCTACAGAAACCCGTTTTGGAGCTTCGGATGCAATGCCCGTATCAGTGCAGTTATATAGCTGAATCAAATGTCAACAACGAGCAACTAAACTATTATAAGTACTCCTTCGCATTCTAATCATGCGAGGATCCAGAGGAGGGGGTGGCAGGGGGTCTGGACCCCCCCTCCCCTGGAAATTCACAAAATTAAAGGGTTTCTTAGCAATACTGGTCCGGATCCTCTGGAAAATCACAAAGCTACCAAACCAGCATTCAATGTAGGGCCATCATCGGAACGCCCAGTGAAATGCCGTTTTAAGGAAGTTTCACTGGCGGGCCCATGATGGCCCGCCTTTAGCCTTTTAGTGGTATTTGGATCCTCTCATCAACTAAAAAGGATCCTCTTATCAATTAAAAGAAAATGTTGTCAAAGTAATAAGGTTGCAAAGATCAGGAATCGATACAATCAAGTACCACACCTGACCCAAAGTTGGACCCACTCTGAAAAAACTTTGGCTAGTTATTGCATATATCATCTTCAGAGTATTTAAAAATCACGAACATTGATGCACAAAAATGTTTAGTAATAAAACCATATTGAGGAGATACTATAAGTTAAAGTTTTTAACTTGCCTTATGCATTTCCTCTTTTGGTTCTTTAACAGTATTTGGATAAGTACACGTTGCGTGTGTTTTTGTGTATAAATTAGATGCACCTACAGAAATTTAATCAAAACATTATCATGTATCAATGAGTTAGTTGAAATGCAAACAGTTGGCTGAATGAGTACGTGGTTGTGTTAACTTATTCAGTGGCACAGTTGTGTCACATGTACATGTTATTCGCCTACAGTTATATGTCTGATCAGAATCCCAAGTATTTGCCATCAACGTGAAAAATATATTGGGTAAGCAAAACTATAGAGCATATGGCATCCTCACACAATCTTCATGTTCTACATTTTATGATCCATTTGATCTTAAATATCAAATTGTCAAATAATCGTCTAATATGATACATGTAGCAATATGTGTAGCTTGGCTGTCTTCTCGAATACCCTGCCGCATTGCTGAGCCTCGTCCCAATAAAACCTGTCACTCGGGGTAAGACTAAAACAAACATGTTTCGCTTCAGCCACTCTCTATGCATATAGCATGCAAATCTATTAAGATGTCAAGTTAGTGACTAACGCAGGTGCTGATCCGACTGTACTTATGAACAAGCTGGTCTGAGCGTTTGCTGCTAGCATACAATCTAACAGCCATTCTAGATATCAGAGAAGGGACATTCATGTAATGGTTCACCACCCTTGAAGAACATATGTTTCTGTTCAGAAACTTACCAAACTTTCATGGCTTATCCTGAAACAAGTATGCGTTTTCTTACCTTAGTATTTTGTCAGATGACCCTGCATCCCTCAAACTTCACCAAGTTGCCTTGGAATTATTTCATATTAACCTCAAACACAGTCAACTGGGATGTTATGACCCCTAATAGCGTAAAACAATTGTTGTGGGGTGGTCACATTTAAAGTCTGATTTACTATGTCTCTTTTTATCTAAGGCCAAAGGTTCTCTTTAATGTTCATATCTGGAGACTATGCAAGCCATTTTGTCTCATTTATTTGGTTAGTTTCCTTGAAGGTTTCCTTCACAATATTTGCCCTGTGAACTGGGCATTTTCGTCCATAAAGGTTATAAATTATTGCCAAAATATCTTTATAATACAGGCCACAAATTGCCTCAAATTTTAGCTATATATTTCTGGGCATTTTTAAGTTTCACAGTCCCAGACCGTTACACTGACCCTCCTCCTTGAGGAAGGACATAGATGGGGAATATCGACTTCATTTTCTTCATCACCTCTGTGCATAAACGATAAGCGCCAAAATCTCTTGACATGGACCATACGGTATTTGGTGTCAAAGCAATAACGGACTTTCGAGGTATTGCGCTATAAGTACCTCAATGTGGAATCATTCTTAGTTGTCTAACACCTCTCTAGACAAAACAATCACATCTAATCCCCGTCTAGGGACCAGTAGTTCATAGCAATTATCTTGCAGAACCAAAGTCGCCACAAACGTGCCAATCAGATCAGTAATTTGAGTCTTTTAATAGAAATCGTGCATGTCAATGGAAAATTGTTTCCGTTTATACGTTGGGGTCATTTATCAATGAGAATCTTCTTATAATTACATTTTTTCTATTATCTATTGGTGATGCTTTTCACATTGATCACAAATGCTAAAGATCATTAGGCGTTGACAAGCTATGTATGAATGAAAGACACTATGCCGTTTTAAATGAGGATTTCTCATATGGTCACAAGTAATGAACATGCGATACCGTTAATATTACAATTAATTACATTATTATATTTATACATCTTTTGAACTGCCTGTTTTCTGGCCATCTGATACAGATGGCGGATCAACAAATTGAGGTTTTGGTTTTCTGATTCCATATCACTAGCCTTTAAATCGAGGCTAACGTCGGTCACCTGTTTTACGGCAACGTTACGTAAAGTAAATTTCAAGAATGGAACCAGCGACGGAAAACATGACGTAACGTCATAAAACGTAACGTAATGGCAAACGTTCCCGCATAGATTAGCCAATATTTTCAGATCACCCTCGATGCTTCGCGTCTCGTGTGATCCGTTGATATGAGCTAATCCACTCGACGTGATACAGTACGCCAGATCAAGTTACCGTTAAAATAATGTATATGTATCAATTGATGATACGAAAAAGCAAAAATCCAGTTTCCGCTGAGTGGAAAATACACTTGCGCAGCAAGTTGATTAAAACAACAATATCACTGTGTATCAAAAGAAGACTCAGATCCACTCAAGCATCCGCTAACTTTGATCTGAGCCTTCGTTGTCACATGTAGAGAGTCTGATCTGAATCTTCGCTGGGCGTACACTCATTTTGTTGGTTCTATTTTGTTGGTTATGTCATGTCACGGATCATTTAGCCCTTAAAGCACAGGTTTAGATACTAGTAAATAAAAAGTTTCAGCGTAAAATTATAAATATTTTCTTACCCATAGCTTTTAGCATATGTTTTGGTTGCTCAAAAGAACCGTCTCATTGAGACGGTTCTTTTAAGTACCCACAACATATGTCTTGATTGAGAAATAAGAAAAAATATTTTTCTGTTACGCACTCTGAACTAAAGTCCTGCAAGTTAAAGATTTATATTTTATTAGGCCTGAAGTGGTATCACACGCAAATTGTTTTATGACCAGTTTATCACTTTGCTAGGCAGTTAAGAGGCATGTCCTAGTACGCTCTATATGGGCCTTAAAAGGGTTTTGTTCTTTTGAGAGGATTAACTGTACGGATAGGATATATTGTGGATGCATAATTATCCAGTGTTGTGTTCCTGTCTGTCTGAACCATTAAAATGCTTGAGGCAGTACCTAATTAGTTTTAATAGGCATCATCAATACTAGTAGTACTAGTGTCACTATAGAGTAAACAAATTTCAGCCATCTTTGATGACCTAGTTTATATTTATAGTATCCTATTTGCATATAGAGAGTTGTGTACTACATTAGGGTCATGGTTTAGTTTTGGTACAAGCATTTTACTACGATTGTATCGTCCTATTCCACAGCAAATGAAGACAAGACTTACTATCCTGCGTTTCATAGACGCGATCTGATATAAACATATGCTAGCCCATTAGTACAGTAGTCCAACTATTTTCGTTGTCAAAAAGCAAGTGGGTATGACCATGAAATGGCACAATAACTCACTGCAGACCAACCATTGACATCCTGAGGAAGAGACACAGAACACATTCAACCTCAGGACAGCAAGAAGACAATTAAAGCAAAGCAAACTGATCTCTCTTCCCCAGCGAGGTGATTGCACAACTAGAAAGGATACCAAGTATTGCATAAGAAAACAAGAAACACACTCCCACAGACATGGGAGGCAACAATAAACAATGAATCAACAACAACATAAGCACCGCCTTAGAATGGACAGCAGCGTAAGCCACTGTGTGTGGGAGGGGGGCTTAAACGCATTTTACTGGCCTAATGGCCTAATCCTCGCCATAGATTCTGTCGTTAAATGCAACAATATCTCTTTATTTTATTCTAACCACATTTGAAGCGTTGCCATGACTTTTAAAATGCATGTGGTTTTTCATTTTTATCATGGTTAACATGGTAAATAAGGCATTCATCTAGATAAGAAAAGTGCATAACCAAACACCTGATCCTTTTTCATTTGGATGTGGTTGAATGTTGGGAAACATATTTTTGAGGTTAACCTTGACTAATTATATTTTCTTGGAAACGATGAGGTATGGCTCTTATAGCTATATCTGTTTATTTCCTCACAGCAAAATAACAAACAATATTGGGCCTTGACGAGAGAAAACCTGTCTTCGGTGGTTTGCGGACAACAAAGGCGCAGACCAGCCTGCGCATCCGCGAAGTCTGATCAGCGCCTTTGTTATTCACTTATTGGAAAGTATCATATATAGACTTGCTACGAGCAAAATTTCAATTTTCTTGTTGGTCTCTGTAGCTGAGCAGGCGGGTTTGAATCTCGCTTTGGCGGAAACCCCGAAGACAGGTTTTCTTGCGTCGAGGCCCAATATTATTTTCATTGCCTGAAACACCCGATCCTTTTTCATTTGGATGTGGTTGAATGTTGGGAAACATATTTTTGCGGGTTGACCTTGGCTAATTATATTTTCCTCGAAACGATGAGGTGTGGCTCTTGTAGCTAAATTTGTCGATTTCCTCAGTACAAAATAACAAACAATATTTGGGCCTAGACGCGAGAAAACCTGTCTTCGGAGGTTTGCGAACAACAAAGGCGCTGACCAGCCTGCGCATCCGCGCAATCTGATCAGCTCCTTTGTCATTCGCTTATTGGAAAGTATCATATATAGACTTGCACGAGCGAAATTTCAATTTTCTAGCTAGTCTCTGTAGCTGAGCAGACTGGTTTGTATCTTACTTCGTCGGAAACCCCGGAGACAGTTTTCTCGCGACGTGGCCCATTTTCATTGCCCTGAAATCAACAAAAACAATCTTCAGAATAATGATCATTTCTATTAAGGGGCCACGACGCGAGGAACCTGTCTTCTAAGTATGGCTCAAACCAGTCTGGTCAGCTACAGAGACTAGTTTAAAACCGAAATTTTCCATGGAGCAAGTTTGATTGCTATACTTTCCAGATTATGAACAAGAAACGCACTGATCAGACTGCGCGGATGCGCAGGCTGATCTGCACTTTGTTGTTCGCATGCAACAAAATTAGGTTTTCTCGCGTCGAGGCCCATTTATGGAAATGCTATGTTTCCTTAAGGTTATATACTCCAAGCAGAATATTCTGCTCTGTCGGCTACAAGAATCAGGTGGAATAATTCTGACAAATTTCCTGTCTTGGCTAATCCTGGGCCAGCTTGCACCATTTAATCATTTCGCTTTCGGCCAAACATAACTTGATAAACCGCTAAATTCAATTTCAAGAGCATAATTGAAACTGTAATAGGCAAATGGATCTTTTGAGTTCGCCGGTGATAACATTAGTTGCACAGACATTTATTAATCATCTTGTGATCCTTAAGGGCCTCCACAAGGCAACAAACATGGCCATCCAATATAGAAGACAAATTAATACACTCATGAGCAAATCAGCCTAAGAATATTATGTGCTTGTTGCAAGTGCTAGCGCCAGCCTGCAAATTCGCATGTTCACAGATTGGCCAGAGAAATTGCAAATTGATAGCACTTTACAGTCGAGTAGTAATGCCATGAAAGTTGTAATTTCAGTCATCATATTATTATAGGAATTTTCCTGAATTTTTAATCGGTATTATTGCATAAATGTTGTTGTTATACGATAATATCAGTCATGGGGTCAATCTCAGCACGCTGGTGGGTCGGACTTCGGACTCTATGACGGTTCCGACTTAAAGACTTATCTATTGATGAGATGGTAGAGGTCTGATGCTTTGACAGTTGCCAGGCCCAACGGGGTTTACCTGTTGGATTTTTTTTGCTCCAGTGTTCAGTTTTATGTACTGTTGAGGCCTTGTCGTTGCTTTATCTCCTTTTTTATATCTTGATTTATATGTTCTTAGACATGATGCATGGGTAAGTCATGCAAACCAAACGTCTATCTGTCTTGATCCACATCTGAACTAAGGGTGAGGTTGGAGACTTGAAACCGATTTAAGCCCTCCAGTAAATATTTTACTGACCGTTCCAAGGCGGTGCTTCTTTTGTGGATCATTTGTGTTATTTATGTCTTGTGTTTGTCATGCTTTCACGTCTGTTCATTGCCTTGTGGTCACCTGCCGGGAAAGGCTGACCTCTTGGCAATCGTTTGTGATGTTTAATTGTGTTATGTCACTTTCCCATGTGGTATTCTGGGTCAGGTGTGGTACTCAATTGTATCGATTCCTGATCTTTGTCGCCTTTCTTACTTTGTGTTCCAGTGGAATAGCTGATTATGCATGGCCAATGTTCATATTAAAGCCTCAGTATTCTCTCTGTTGATAAGCTAGAAAAAGGGCGACCAGTATTCAGTTTTATGTACTGTTGAGTCTTATCTTTGTTTTATCTCTTTTCTATATATCGGTTTGCATTTACTAGATGATACATCGATATGTTAGGGATCTTTTATGCGAACCAAACATCTATTTGTCTTGAACCACATCAGAAATAAGGGTGAAGTTTGTACCATAAAACTGGTTTAAGCCCTCCAGTAAAATTATTTTTGCTAACCGTTCCAAGGTGGTGCTTCTTTTATGGATCATTTTTGTATTTATGTTTCGTTTCTGTCGTGCTGTCTATTCTGTTAATTGCAGTCTTGTGGTCACCTGCTGGGAAAGGGCAAACCTCTTGACTCTCTTGTGTGTGATGTTTTCTTGTGTTTTTGTCACTTTTCCATATGGTGTCCTGGGTCAGGTGTGGTATTTGTTGGTATCGATACCTGATCTTTGCCTTCTTCCTTACTTTTTCTAAGAAAGTATAAGCAACTTGAATACGTAAGAAGAAAATCATCTGTTTTGCGTCAATATTCAATAGAACATTATCTGCATTCCTTACGCAGAAAAAAGGAATATGTATCTGAAATTGAATTTCTTTTCAATTTACCTGTAGCACCATAGACAGTTTGTGTTTAGAGCTTTCACTTTTATACTGTGGCCTGGGGTTTAAGCTAAAACAATGTGATAAGTGAAAACAAACTGAAATTAGGTCTTTAGAATGTCTGATTTCTCAACCAAAACAACCGTTACAATTAAAACAAATGTGAAACTGATGCATAATGTTGGCTGAAGTTTTTGTTGACCAAGACTTTGTATAATTTATTGGCCTTGCCTTCTGGTGTAATATGCAGCCATTGTAAACGCAAGCCAGTCTCGCAGACTGATCAGCATCTATTTTATTGGCTCTCTAGAAATCGCATATCTAAACTTGCTACATGCACTTTTTCACATTGATATCAAGTTTACCTGGCAAGGCTGCGAGAACGCTTGCTGACATCGCGAGGCTTGCTGAGCTATTCAACATGCGTTCTAGAAGCCTAGCCTGGTAAACTTGATATCAAAAGTCGCGAATCTGGTATCCTATTTATCAGCTTACCAAGTTGATTCATTCTTCAAAGCGAATATGATGTAATGATCGATTTTTGTTTCGATTCAGCGTCATTGGCTGCGTCATTCAAAAAGTACGTCGTCATCATGACCTGATAAAGGCACATGCCGTGAGATAGACAACGTTTATCAGGCAACGTGCATCACTTCAGTTAATATGAGAGGTAACTGATAAAGTAAAACCTGTCTTAAGCGGCCACTAAAAATAGACAAAACAAAGGTTAAAGGCAGATAGTAGCTTGGAGCAGGTCGAATGTATTGCAGAATGCTCCCTTGGAGCAGTCTGCAATACTTTTGATCTACATTAAAAGGAACGTTCTGCAATACTTTCTACCTGCATTAAAAGCGATATTCGGTCTTGAAAACCAATTTTTGGTCTTTTTGAGTGGCTGCTTAAGACAGGCTTTACTGTAGCTGGCTGGATTGAGCCTTACATTGTTGCAAACTCCAAATATATGGTTTCTCGCATTCACGTGCACTTACATGCACATTTGTATTTTTCTGCCATTACATGTACAGATCAAAACCCACTTATCACCACAACTCTCAAGGCTAGACTAATTCAATCGAATAAACGAGTCAAACATTAATATAGTAAGATCCCAAAGGCATGTAATTTTGTCCTTGCATATAATGAACCACGCCGTAAGAAAAACTATTCATACCAAATGAATACAATAAAAGTGCAGATTTGCTTGAGTTGCCGCCATGTCTTGTCATAAATTACATGTACGGTATACATACCAGATTCCTAGATTTTAGCTGGTCTACTGTAAATTCGGAAATCTTCGCGAGAATTTTATGCTCGCGAATTGCGTTAAACTATATATTTGCCACGTTGAAAATTCGCAAAAAGGGCATGATTTATCTATATCAGTGAACGACAGAGTGATTTCGTTATTTCGTGAGGGTTTTATTTTCACGAAACTTCGCATATGCGAAGTTTCGCGAAAACAGAACCCTCGCAAAAATTTCCGAATTACAGTGTTACTTGGTCGCAAAAGCCCGAATACTGCTTTCCCTGTGATTTGTCTCTAATTCTACAGTGTCGCAAAATGCAATAATGTTGTCATTACTATCTCTCCCAGTTGAGAAAGTAAAGCTTGAATTTCCGTATGGTTGTTTGGATGCGATCGATCCAGACAGAATTGAAGACAAACTGGACAACATAGAATTAAAGTTGCATAGTCTGTAACTTTTGATCTTCTAATTTTAGCAATAAAGTTTCTATTTTTCAAGAATACAGTAAAAATACTCAAATTCAGGTAAACATTTTACCATTTTGGTAAATCTTAACAAATTATCATTATCAAAACAACAACATTTATGTTAAGAGTCAACTGTCTAGAATTATTGGAGGGACGTTAATAATTACAAACAAGAGAAAAACACCTGTTTTTATAAAATAATTCACTTTTCCATGCAGTTTTCAGCTGTACTGAACATATTTATTGTGAAAACATAACTTAATTTTATTTTTCAAATGATTTAAAAAGAAAATAAAAAATTTCGAAAAATGTTCATAGTTACAGACCTAGTCTCTTTAAGTTAGTCTTGAAATCTCAGTTACCTGTTTAAATTTGTTCTATTGCAATGCATTTAAAACAAACGTTGTGAATACGCACACGCATTCCCAAACGCTCTATTTTACAAATGTATGAAAACAACAACACTCAAATGTTTAGTTTTAAGACGTCCACCTGATATAAACTTTGTAGAAAATAGCTTAAGTCCCCCATCTCTCTCCCTCTTCCTCAGCAAGATGATTGCAAAACTAGAGGGGACACTAAGAACTAAACCACGAAACAAGAAGCCACAACAAACCCCACATACAATGGGAGCAACAACAAATAATGAATAAACAACAATAGAATCACCATCTCAGAATAGTAAGCAGCCAAGACCACCGGGTTGGGGTGGGGTCTTAAACATATACTACTACTGCAAGTGGCTGGACAATGTTAAAATAAATAGGTATGCAAAATTTGTCCGAATATCCAATAAGGTTCAAGAGTTATGGGGATTTTTACTAACTGACCACAACAGGCAAGACAATTTCTCAGCAAACCGATGTCTATCAAAAAATGTGGTTTCACATTCCAGTCATTTGAGAATGTTGCCATGCATATGTGTGCAATTGAGGATTGAAATTCATATTTTAGGCTTGCACTGGATGATGAAAAAACATTAGCTTTTTTAATGTCTGTGTGGCCCCAAGTGCTTCTCAGAAACATTAAAATAGCTCCTGTTTTCATCATCCAGTGCAATCTTAAAATATGATTTTCAACAAGTTAGTGGGTATGATAAGGAAAACCACAATCACACACTGCAGATTAACCCACAGCATCATGGGGAAGAGTCACAGAGTATTTAAAGTAACAATGCATCTTTAAGAGAATAATAGAAAAGTAGTAAGCTTTCTCTTCCTCTAAACTAGAACGGCCACAAGTAATGCATAACAAAACAAATACAAACATTATAACTCCCGCAAACAATGGTAAGGACATTAATAGATCAACAGCAACAGAACCACCGCCCTAGAACAGACAACAGCCTAAGCCACTGGGGGCTTAAATGCATTTTACTAGCGCTAAATCTTCGCCCTGGATTCTTTTATTGTTAAAATATAAAATTGCTTGGCTCGAATGGCGGCTTCCTAACTAATGCAATGTATCATCACAGAGAAACAATCATAACAAATTAACACATTATGATGATACAAAGAAAAGGGATCGTGACTCACAGATAGTCAGAGCTAAAGAAAACATCGAGTTGAGCTACATTTACATTCTATATTACCAATCAAGTTCACTTTATTATCTTCCACCCAACCCAGTTATTTATCCTCATAAAATGAAATGTTTCATTTGTAACGGATGTGTTGGAACAGCCAGGGCACGAAACTCGTGAACATAACGTTGTGGCGATAAGTGAATGACGTCACGCAAACGTCGATAAACAAAGAACGTTATTGGCTGATATTGACGTACTTCGCCTAGAGGCGCGGTTTCGATCACATGACATTGAGAAATTAAAGCAGCCAGAAATGTTGGTTTCATCTAATGAAAATATAAAGTGGTAAAAATATACCATGTGGTTCAAGAGTTATGAACATTTTTCACAAACTCAGTTAACGGACGGTGGGATGGACTCACAAAGTGATTATGGTGCAGACGCAAGGTCATGCAATACAGAGACGAAACAAAGAGTAGAGCTAAATAATTAGGCCATTGTGGACCCAGTCATAGACAAGCATTAGGTAACAATGCCTAGGTTGGTAAAATACTGGCTCTTATATAAAGACAATGTCTGCTTTATGAAGTGTATGATATTGATAACCCTGTTGTTATAACTTAGCAGTCAAAAATTGGGTTTTATTGTTGAAGTAATTAACATTAGACTATACTCTGTAAAATGAATAAGCTGTGAAATATTAAGAAGAAGAGCGAGGGACATCTTCATCCAGAAATGGGAAAAAATATTTTCTCATTCATCGTAAATGTTAGATTAAACAATGTCAGAACTAAAAAAGGGGTTTCAGTTTCAAGAGATTTTGCTTTACTTGACTGAAGTTCTGTGGGATATATCTGACTTAACATTTGTTCAAAATAAGAATTATGATTTTTCAGAAATGCAAATATATACATCTTTCAGCAGAATTGAACGGTTAAATAACATCCGCCTGATTATTGTCAGAAAAGAGACAACATGTAGTCTCTCTCAAACCAAATCAAATCTGCAACAAGAGAGGCACAATTAGGAACCTTTGAAAT
This sequence comes from Loripinus fragilis, assembly GCA_964019695.1. Taxonomy (NCBI): domain Eukaryota; kingdom Metazoa; phylum Mollusca; class Bivalvia; order Lucinida; family Lucinidae; genus Loripinus; species Loripinus fragilis. Next base: position 87,580,092 of record OZ026517.1, read on the forward strand.
ACCTACAATTTGTCTATACAATTTAAAGCCAACTCAAATGAATATATTTCCAAAAGATAAAGGAGTGTCACAAACTTTCAAACATGACCACAGTTGTGTTTGGTTGTTCAAAAGTTGGTCGTTCAAAAGTGAAAAAACGTGTTTCTAATAGCGAGCCAAGTAGTGAGAACCCTATCTATTAAACGCTTGTTCAGTACTTTTTCTTTGATTAGATTGTGGGGCAATGCAGTAGAGTAGAGAGATCATATATGGACACTTTAGATGCTAGAAAAGCTAGATTTTCATTTTATAATGACCTCACCTGAAATTTTGAAAGACCAAATAGAGTTTTACCATTCCTTTTGTAAACATTTTTACAATGTTTTATTACATCATTTCAATCGTAGTTAGGCAAAAAGTTAAAAGTATAGAGGTCTTTGTAATAGAAAAACTAGAAATAGCAATAAAATGTAATTTATCTGGACTTAAAAGTTTGTGAAATTAAGGTGTATAGCATAAGAAGCTTGTCATGATTCTCACCCACAAACACACCAAACATAGCAGCCATATGACCAATGTCTGGCAATGACATACCTCTCATTAAGCGAATTATGCCCACATGTCTAAACCTTGCCAAGTTGCTGCTAAGAATGTAATATATCCTTTAAAAAACAACATTCAATTTGTTAGCAGTATATATTATAGATTTTAAGTATTCAAAGCATTAGAGTCGACAGAATCGCACTTGCAACAGCGATTTCTAAATTCTTGTAAGGCAGCAGCGATATCTTTGTGACATGTGGTGAAGTCTATCAGCGATGGAAACCTATATTTAAAGTCCTTTACAGATGAAAGACCAAATTAATTATAGAATCATTGATCATTTTCGTTGATATGGTTATTTGAGTATCCTAAAATATGTGTTGGGTGAGAAATAAGAAAATTAATTTTTGAATACACAGTTTTATCTTGAGGCATGATAACGTGTTACTGTTTCAGTTGACACTTCATTTAGATAGGGCTTTGTTCTTAATGTTTCGTTGTTAAATGTTAAAAAAAACAGGTGCGCACAAAGAGATAATTACAATCTTATTGGCGTTCCATCCAAATCATAATAAGATCACATTTTAGCAGAGATTTTAATTTGATATTTCAAACGATGTTAGATTTTATTTTAATGCGCGATAGAAACATTTATCAGTCGAAATTCTGCAAAATCAAATTAATTTAGCCTAATGTTAATCTGAATTCCTTTTAGACAAAGCAATCTCACGTGCAAGCCTGAAACGATGAAAAAATGATGGAATGATATCTGCCTGTTTAGAACTAGACTAGTTTAACCCTTCGCATACTGGTGACACCTAAATGCATAATTTGGCAAACAGTGAAGACCAGATAAAATTCCGCATAATGCGGCATTTTATCAGGGTCTTAACTGTGTACTAACAAAAAATGATCTTCAGAGAAAGGAATATAATTTTCATTTTAAAATTTGGCGCCTCGATATATATAATGGAACACCCCATGTTTATTAAACAATACATTAGTACATAAAGGGTTAGCCTTTTGAGCAAGCGCTGATTATTTTTGTCTAGAAACCCAATTGCCAATGGATCAAGGTATGATAAAACGTACCCTATGGTCGTGATAATCAATTGTTAGCTATAGTGCTACCACGATATTATGGCCATGTTTACATTTTCGTGTTTGTAAACATTGAAATCAAAACATTGGAACTGTTTACCTGTAACGGGTGGCTGCACACACTTAGGCTTTAAGTGGGTATTTTGAATTTGACTGGTAATTATCATGGATAGCTCAGTAGGTAACGACTCGGAGAACAGAGCATCAATATGCATGAATTTTGTTTAGTTAGGGGGTTCGAGTCCCCGTAAATGAATGATTTTTTCGCTCTTTATCTTTTATTTTTCACTGTGTAATATTATGTTTACTGTATCTTTATATATATTTTCAATCATACTTGCACAATAATTCATCCACGTGTGCCAAGTATACCTTAAATTGCTCATCGGCTAACAAGAACATTCAGGTGATATTCCACAGAATATGGCATGTCATCAAGGTCTGCAAGGTTTGCTTTTATAAACGCGATACTCGACAACCGAAGTAATTTGGTCACAATGAGCAGCAGACAGATCAAACCATGGCTTTGAGGCTCAAGATGGCATAAATGGTTAATAAAATACATGATAAATTGTGGCAAAATATTGGTGTTTCTTGTTAACCAAACATAATTTCACAAACATATAATATGGGTCTCGTCCATAGAAAATCTGTCTTTGGGGTTAGCATTAAGGTCATGCTCTAACCAGCTAACTCAACTACAGAGTAGCTAGAATAGCGAAATGTATTTTCCCTTTATAAAGGATTGTAATGCGTGTAAGCACGTTTAACATGCTTGTATCAAAAAGATCGTGAGCAAAAAGGCGCACACAAGTGAATTGTAATAACATTCAAAATAAAAATGATAAAAAAATACCCTTGTTTGGGGATCGAACCATCAACCTTACGGGTAACGGTTTAGTGGCCTATCCACTACACTAGGAAAACGCACGAACAAACGTTTAGATATTTTACTTTTTATTTGCATCAAAATACCTGTATAATTCTATAAATAGTTATCTAAAAATATCTTTGTTATTGGTAAATATTTACAATAATACAGACTGTCAACAAAGCCAGAATATCGTTGTAGCACTATAATGCTACCTCACAGAAATCTACTACCTCTTAAGGGCATTTCTTGAAATTTTAAAGGAAAATAAGTAAGTGTGCAAAGATCAGGAATCGATACAATCAAGTACCACACCTGACCCAGGATACCAATGGGAAAGTGACAAACTCACAGTTGGACAACACAAACGAAGGCTAAGAGGTCAGTCCTTTCCCAGCAGGTGACCACACGGCACATATAAGCAGACGCGCACATAGGCATAGCAAACACAAGACAGAAAAAAACAAAAAAGATCTACAAAAGAAGTACCGCCTTGGAACGGTCAGTAAAATATTTTACTGGAGGGCTTAAATCGGGTTAACGCCACCAACATTTCCCTTAATTCAGATGAGGATCAAGAAACATAGATATTTGGCTTGCATGAAAGACCCCTAACTTATCAATGCATCATCTCCCAGAAAATATAAATCAAGATATATAGTTTTCTTACTCCTAAACTATAATAAAACATTATGTTATGGGTACTTAAAAGAACCGTCTCAATGTGACGGTTCTTTTGAGCACCCAAAACATATGTTAATACCAATGGATAAGGAAATAATCACACTTTTACACTAAAAATATATGTTGGACAAAATCATTTATTTTCTAAAACGTACGTATGTAGGTTATATATTGGAGATATCTGTAGGAAAATCAGGCAATCAGTGCTTTCAAACGTGCCAGTATTTCTCGTAGGTAAATCTTCATTGCTGACAGTTTTAAAATGTCAATGAAAATTAAATCCACGCAAACTGCGTGTTTTCACTGAAACTTTCAATTTCAGCTTCCGTTCATGTCTATATAGTCAATCAATTGTCTGCACTAGAATTTAATCTGGGTGATTTTTCCATGGTGTCTATCTCTGCTGGTAAACGTCTTAGTAAATATAGTCTGGCAGTATTATGTCTCCCCCTGGGTCGGGAGACATGTAATAGATAAAAGATTCTTTTCCGAGGAGGAAAAATCCTTTATTTAGCTTGTAGTATGGCGCAGGGGCAAATAAACACGTGTTACTGACACCTGACGAAATTTACATTCGCTCCTCCCTGCATCCGGCCTAAGCTGTCAATTATACTACATTTACGTACGTGCTAGTTTGTCGCTTTTTAGGAAGTTCCCGCCTGCATCGTTGTTTAACTAAAATTAGAAGTTAGAGTACGGTTTTAAGCTCCTCCTTCGTCGTTATTCTAGGGTGTCTGATTTAAACATCAGTAAAGATCAAAGAAAAAAGCATCGGCCATACTACAAATTGTTTTTCCCTTGCGTACGTCCATCTATCGGTCGGTCACAAAATCGTGTCCGCTCTATAACTTAAAAACCGTTGGATATGTTTCAACGAAACTTCATAAACCTGTAAAGCACATTCAGACGACGTGTCATGCACAAGAACCAGAACTCTGCATTGGATATTTTATAGTTATTTCCCTTTGATCATTTGCGATGCTAACTCGTGTCCGCTCTATAACTTGATATATACAGAGGTATTTCAACGAAGAATTCATACATATGTAAAGCACATTCAGACTACGTGTCATGCAAAAAGACCATAACTCTGTTTTGGATATTTTGTAGTTATTTCCCTTTGATCATTTGCGATGATAATTTGTGTCCGCTCTATAAACTGATAACTATTATGTGTAAAGCACATTCAGATGACATGTCATGCAAAAAAACATAACTCTGTTTTGGATATTTTTGGAGTGATTTCCTTTTGATCATTTGCAATTTGCTATTTTGTGTCCGCTCTACATCATGACACGTCGTCTTGATGTGCTTTACAAATGTATGAAGTTTCGTTGAACCATAATTCTTGCATGTATATTTTCCCCCTTGCCTTTATTTGAGGGTCTGTCCGTCACAAAATCGTGTCCGTTTTATAACTTGATAACCGTCAAAGATATTGCGCCGAAACTTCATACATTTGTAAAGCACATTCAGACAATGTGTCATGCATAAGAACCATAACTCTTGCATGTATAGTTTTCAAATTATTCTCCTTGTAACATAACTGAATGCAATTTTGTGATTTTATTTTATTCCTAGAAGGGGGAGACATCTGTTTTTTTTTTTCGTTGAAAATTAATTAAAGTGTTGATTTATTAATTATTTTTCACTTTACACAATTCTGCCATTGAAGCCATACTTGTTGATATTATGTATATAGATATATTCACATTTTCAAAGCAAGTCTTTCATGAACATTTAAATTTTCTCAACCATTCAAAACCTCATAAACAAAGTAAATATATTGACATGTGTAACTAAGCTCGCCTGTACGTGCAGCAACTTCATTCGCTAGAAGCGATGTGTATAGTTCCCACAACTAGCTTGCACATACAAAACAAAGTAAGAAAGACGACAAAGAACAGGAAACGATACAATCAAGTACAAAACCTGAGCCAGTACGTATACCAACAGCTGTCACGCCACCAGAACCGATAAAATGATTAAACATTAAATGCAAAATCGTACTGGGTCCTTAATAATACAATTGATGTGTAATAATATAAAATATAAGAGGTTGGTTTCATTTTTCGGAGGCGTTCTTTACTTCGCAAGCCTCCGAAAAATGTAACCTGTTAACTTTGGTTAAACAGGTTTCAGATTTTGCACATTTCAAACAGTTGTTCACATCTAAGCAGCACTGCGCATCTCTCCGTGTAGACGCATAATCATCTCAGCATTCACCAGTCGCTCTATGCGATTGGTACCAAAGTCTCACGTGTTGGCTCAAATAAGTTTACATTGCTTATCCTAATACTTCTAAAATTGATTTTGGTCTCGAAAACATGGCTTTGATGTAAACGGTTAGCAAATGTGCAGATCAGCCTGCGCAGTCTATTAGCGCCTTTATCATTCATTCCCTGCTAAGTATTATATATTAACTAGCTTCATGCAAAATTTCTATATTCTATCTAGTCTTTGTAGCTGAGCAGTCTGTATAGAGCCTTACCTGATCGTAAAATCGAGGAAGGTTTTTCTCGCGGTGGAAGCAGTGGCGGATTCAGAGGGGGTGCGCTCGAACCCCCTCTCTGTATCCGTTTTTAAATATCCTATTAAAGTGAATAATTTGGTCTCAGCAAAGTGAACCCCCACACCTTTATAAATATGAATCCCATTTACAGAAATCCATGATCCGCCCCCGGGAAGCCCACATAGGAACCAAAGCATGCTGATTACATAGCATTGTCATCAAGAAGGAAGATAACTTAATGACTTTTGAACCTTTGACCTGCTGAACTCGGATCTTTCTTCCATCTCTTAAGAAAAGTGATAAATTAAATCCTGATCAACCGATTTTGAAGAAACCAGCTAAACAAGATCTACACTGTTTTCAACGTACAGCCCGTGAATCTATTGCTATAATGGAATCTTGGTACATGATTGGTCTAAAAGTCAAAAGTTTAAATCGGAGACTATATGATGTGGCAGGACAATGTATAAGATGCGTGCAGCATCGTTTTCTCTGTTGACTGAATTAACCCTTATCATGTTTAACATTTTAATATACTACATTCCTTCCCAATTTCAACCAACTACTTTACAGAATTCCAGTTGGTATAGCATGTTTTTGAGAAGCAAATCAGAGGTGATCCTGATCAGCTGGCTTCTCAGAAGCCAGCTGATCTGGATCTCCACTGTTTTCAAAATAGGATGTATCCGGCTTTAACATGTTAAGGGTTAATGAAACATTTCGCTATATATTAATGTGATTTGTAGAATTGCCTGATGCCCGTAATGAGCGTACAGATTAATATGGATCATATCCTGTGAGGGGAGCCAGCCTGTTTCCTCGCGAGGCCAGGAGGCAATAATTGCTTTAACGACATGGCAATTTTATGTTAACTCATGTAATGCTGACGTCCTGAAATGGGGACATTAGCCAACCGTGTTGACCAAGGCAAGCCGTTCAAAGATAGACGTCCATGGCAAGTGCAGATCCAGAGGTGGGGGGGGGGGGGGGCAGAGGGTCCGGATACCCCCCCCCCTGGAAAATCACAAGTCATATGGGTTTCTATAGGAAATAAGCACTTCGACCCCCCCCCCCCCTGGAAAAAGTTGCCCCCTCCCCCTGGAAAATGTTGGACCCCCTCTGGAACCTTGAAAAATGATAGTTTTCTTTGAAATTAACAATTTGACTTGTGTAAAATAAGCTGAGGACTAAAAAAACGTTGTCAGAGCTTTTTTGTCAGATTGACATGGACCCATTCCTGAATCCGCGCATGCATGGAGCGAGTCTGTTACCTCACGAGGCTAGAAGGCAATAATCTCTTTAACGACATGGCAGTTTTTTGTTGTGAATAACCTATTTAATTCCGTCTTCTTGAAATTGGGACATTAGCAAACCGTGTGTTGACCCAGGCAATACATCACATGCGTCGTCTTATCAGTGTATGTGCCTTATCGTTCAAAGATAGACGTCAGGGGAGCCAGCCTGTTTCCTCACAAGGCTAGAAGGCAATAATCTCTTAAACGACATGACAATTTTATGTAAACCCATTTTATTCTGGCGTCCCGAAACAGGGAGATTACATGTAGCAAACCGTGTTGAGATATGCAAGGCATCGCATGCGTCGTCTTACATGTATCATTGTCTGTACAGTGGAGTCAGAACTACAGCTGACACACTCAGCGCACAGAGTGTGCACATGAGGTGCACAGTTTACTGCCATTCTTTAGCACTACAGATGCACTTACGTGTAAACTTTAGTCCTGACTTTACTATACGTTAAGGTTTAACCCTTTACCTCATAGAGACGCTTTTAAACGCTTTTTTCAAGCAGAGCAGACCCAGATCAGGCAACCCTTGTAAGAGCTGACTGATCAGGTTCCACTCTGTTTGCTAATGGAGATATGATCCTACACTAGTGGACCTGACAAGTAGTTTCTTTGTTCTATTTAAAAACTTGAAAATTTATTTATATAATTATTCATAGTGGGTGGAGCTTAGCATGAATGTTCATGAAGGAAAGGTTAAAGATAGACAACCACAAAAGTTTACTAATATGACAACTTTATTTTCTTGACATTTGGGATTATGGAATCTATTATGGAACTTTGAAACCATTAGAGCCCAGAAAAACTTGTACACACTACACTTTATTCTTAGCTGCTAAAGGATATTAATCGTTTTTAAAAACATATTTATACAATAGCTTCAGCATATTTGTGCGTACATGTATCAAAATATTATTTGGCTGTTCGACATGATGCTTTTCGTCTCGGTCAACATTTTCAGTCAGTGAATAGAAAGAATATAAACGCCATAAGCAATTGTAACAAAATTTGTGTTTTACAAATGACTGTTCCTCCTTCAAGGTATCTGATAACATGCAATTGGTTTTTCCTCACAGCATCTCTATAGAAGCGAAAAGTGGCCCGAGTGATGAATCTTAGCTATTTCGAACAGCTTGAATACGGGTAGCTACATGTACCGTATCCGTATTGGCAGCAACTTTTAATTTGACTATCCTCTCCTTTTGCTATTCTCAGTGTTAGAAGCGGTATATGCGCGTTGTAAAAGATACCAGTGACTCGCGTACACTTAACAAATGACAATAGTTGGTTCATACTGGGCAGAAATATACCGTAAATTCTATTTTTGAAATGTTCATGGAATCCTATAAATAAGACCATAACATATTAAATACAAAACTGATTTGTTTCCTAAATTATTTCCTAAATTATTAATAGTTTCTATATTAGATATTTATAATAAAATATGAATATGAGTAATAAATTCAATTTTGGAATCATGAACACTTCGGGTCTCTTGCAAAGTGGAGGGCATTGCTTCCATTACTTTGCAAGAGACCCGATGTGCTCTTCGGGCTTCACTTTCTTTGCAAGTAAACCGATCTGTTCATGATTCCATGAACAGACCAAAAATTGAATTCATTTCTTGAATAAATATCGATAACTTTTCACTTACGCTGAGTACTTATCTCTCACTGCGCATCTATATGATGGTGTAACACAGCAGTGATACATTGTCTGATATTGTCACATTTGCCTTATTATGTTATAAAAAGCGGCGAGACTTGAACGATATCTTTGATTTCCTGAAATACATCGCGTGAAAAGTCGAACAAAGATCAATTAGAAGATGGGCCTTATCGCAAGAAAACCTGTCTTCGGGGTTTCCGACCAGGTCATACACAAACCAGCCTGCTCAGTTACAGAGACAAATGAGAAAATCAAATTTTCGCTTATAGCAACTTTCCAATAAGTGAATAACAAAGGCGCTGATCAGCCTGTGCAGGCTGGTCTGCGCCTTTGTTCTTCGCAAACCCCGAAGACAGGTTTTCTCGACGCCCACTGATAGATAAAGTATCAAAGAAGCTGATTATGTAACCATATCAGATTGAACATAAATCTGATTAATGCCCACTCAAAAATGTTTTGGGTTTGCACTAGTAGGCTTTAAGAACATATTTAACTTCACTACAGCTGGTGACTGGGACTGTGTGGCGGCGGTAGAACGTCTCCCAGCCCTTCACTATAGTGTAGGTTTTATTTTCTTGTCCTTTGGGATCATGGGTTTCAATGTGGAACTTTGAAACTATTAGAGGGTCACTGATGAAGCCTAAATGGCAGAAACTAGCTAGTCTGGCCCAGAAAACATGTACACTCTAGTTTCAGCTCTTTGGTTCAGTCTTTACTTCCAAACGATACCCTTTTAAGAACATATTTATAATGCGGATGGTACTCTGATTTTTATACGTATATAGGCTTGGTCGATTTTTTTGATTTTTCCTTCTCTTTTGGAGGGGCCGGGGGGAGGTTTAAAAAATTTGGTTTTCAATATTTTGTTTTTTCAATATTTCTTGGGGGTTTCAGAAAACATTTTTATATTTAATACTGTCATACGTGCCTACACTGTCTTTAAACGGAAACCAGGAAACTGCAAATTGCATTTTTCACATTATTTATTATAAAGGAACGTTTTCAGCCAAGCAAGAGAAACACTTTACATAAAGTGCAACCCATAACCTATGTGCACTACGCCAGGGATAGTGGCGCACAAAATTTCGGCATTCTTCTGAGACCAAAGGCACTAGACTCTGAGACACAAGAACATGAGAACTTAATTTGCACAATGTAGTTCAATACCTGTATAATATTTATAACAAATAGCACTAGAGAAGGCCTTAGATAGCATGAATTACAAAACATGACTATTACTTGTTCCTTTTTTTCTTTCTTAACAGTATTAAAAAAAACTTTGATGTCCATAGTTAAGATTAATTCATTAACTTATCAAGCACAGCAAACATTCGTAAATTAATTTACAATTTCAATTCCCAGATTGTCCTTAGAATTTGTTTTAAAAATCAAATGCATGTACTATAATATTCAATGCTATGTTAAATATTTTGTGGCCCTAGTACCTCGACCGATGGCTGGTACCAATGCTGAACATCGACTCTGTTTTCACCATAACACCATTGAACTCGTCGAGAATGACCATCTTTTAATTGGGTGCTGCCTTGTCCGTTGCACTGATAGAGGTTACAAAGTGTGCCAGCACATAAGACTTTGATTCATTGTCAAGCATTGAAGAATAAGGCGATCCTGCGCAACTGCACACACTCGTTAGAGCCTTCACTTCTTGCAAACTCTATGTCTGGATGTAGATGAAACTCAGACAAGATTTGAGACCTCTGGCCTCGCTGGATAGTATGTCAAAATAGGCGTTGAACGGAGGATTTTGCGCATATATGACAAGTAGCACAATCCAATGACTTTCTGAACTGTAGCATTGATGAACTTGCAGTGGCGTCTATAGCACCTATATAGATTACTGATGATTGTAGATTCCTTAGAAAGAACTGTGTTTAACTTCTCTGTGCATCTTATCCCTATTCGCCTTTACAAACCTTTTGTTGTATTTATGAGACAATTACTGAAACGCTTCGTCCTAGACGCCTTTAATGCGGTTTCATGTAATATGCGAGATATTGCCTCGACATTGATGTCATATTACAACAAACAAAATTGATGAACTTGTAGTTACTGCAGACAGTCCAATGACCAGTCATAATAACGTCCCAATTCTTTGCATGCTGGGTAACTTTTATTATTTTGTTGTCGTCTGCTGACTTTTTCAAAAGTAACCCTTTCAAAAAAGTCTTTCAGAAATACTATCAGAGTGTCAAACGGTTTGGACAAAACGTCGGTCCTGACCTGGATCCAAACAGCTTGCAAAAGTTGTCAGAAGACGACAAAAGTCGCCGCTAGCAAGGAAAGAGTTAATGTCATTCTGTCTTTCTTTTAAAGTATTTTTACGCATAGTGATTCAGAAAGACGTTGCTGCACATCTACAATGCATTTGTGACGTCCAGCTTGGGAAATCATCGCGCTAACACGGTGCATAATGATAAATAATAAGTCATATCAGACTTTTTCCTCTGTGATTTTACATTTATTTTCATTGACCACCCACCGGAATCCCACCGAAAAACGCGTTGAACAAACCGAAGCTGTATGGCTAGATTACCTCGCATAATACCTCAATATACTATGATAATAAACTGGTCCCCGTCTATCTGATGATTTCATTATATTACAAAAAAATGCAGCGTATTAAATCTTTTTAACTCGAGTCGTATTTTTATTATTTATCCTCTCTCTGAAAAGGATGTGGGTAGTAGGGTGGTGCAGTCTCTGCTGCAGCTTTCAGAGAGATGGTCCTGACATATTTGGCCTGTTGGCAGATTGAAGTTTGCTTCACATGAGGTAAATTTGGGTGGGGCATTTTAGTCTAACCCATTTTTTTTCTCTCTCCCTCTCTGTGGGAGGAGTCCCGACATGACTGATATAGTGTTAACTGGGTCTTTAAGCCTGAAGTCATTCAAATCTGACAAGGTAGGCTGGCTCCAGTCCTTAAAACAATTTTTCATCAATTTGCCATATCATATACTTTTAGCTAGTCTTACTCTGATGGCTCTGTTTTAAGACAGAGCCATCAGAGTAAGACTGGCTACAAGTATATGATATGGCACATTATATGAAACATTGTTTTAAGGACTGGAGCCAGTCTACTGACAAGGGTATCAGTCTGAGGGAGAATGTTTATCTAGTAGCAGTAGTTTACCTTGAACTCAGAGCAATGTGATAATTACTGTCCTGCCAGCCAAGAGTGACAGTGACTTCGTGTTTTGTTTACAAAGTTATCAGGGACTTATAATCGATAGATCACTTGTGTATTAATCCTCTCCTCAGGATAGGATTATGCACAAGTGGTATATCGATTCGCGTCAGCGCAAGTAAAGTGTACACGTTAGTATTTTATTTAGCAATTGTAAACAAAGTAATACGTCACTGTCACTATTGGTTGGCACGACAGTACCAAAGTCTCATTACCAAGCTCATGTAGTTTTTTTACATAATTTTGTAGAATTGCATATACTCTTTAGCACCGAACTGTATTATGCGATGCAAAGATGTCTAGCAACAAAATACATAAGAAGCTTTTAATACTATCTATCTGTCTGACATTTGTTTTTGTTTTTTTTTACTTCAGGGTCTTAAGGTTTGTCTTCTGTTAAAATTCCACATTCACCTCTCCGATCAATTTGCTATCTATTACAAACGGAGCTTGGAGAGAAATCCAGATCAGATTTCTGACTTGTAAGTCAAGGTTACATATTCCATAGGTTTAGATAAACAAAAATATAATTTTTTTCTTACACATCAATTTTAACATATATTTTGGGTGCTCTATTGATTACCAACAACATATGTTTGGGTTGAAAAATAAGAAAAATAATTATTGGATACGCACTCTTAACTTAATTACTAGTCTATAAAATCATTTTTTTTTCAATATTCAAAAAGTGAACATGGTCTTGAAATGCAGATGAGAGTTAGAAAGGTGGAGAAATTAAAAGGTCCAATATAAAGAGGGAGAAAGGGAGAATCAGAACAGTTAAGTAGTGGTAGATATTTGAATACATTCATCTAAGTTAATATAGACGCATCATACTTTTTTTGCCTTAAGCATATGTGCATTTTTACCATATCCCTCAGTCGTGTTTCTTTTCCGGTCTTGATGACAAAAAAACTCCTATGACTGCTGATCTGGCAAAAATCATTATTTTCTTTATTTACTATAATAATATACATTGGGGGTACTTATAAGAATCGTCTTATTGAGACGGTTCTTTCATGTACAAACAATGTATATTGTGGTAGGAAATAAGGAAAACAATCAATTTTTACCAACCATGCGGTACTAAAACCCCAACCTACCATGTTGTACCTTGAGGTGTTTAGCCTTATATTATTAAAACAAGCATACATACATACATACATACATACATACATACATACATACATACATACATACATAGGTTTAGTTAAACACAATTTTTCAGCGTAGTTGTAAATAGTTTGTCACATAATGTTTAACATGTGTGTTGGGTGCTCAAAATAACCTGTCTTTTTGAGACGGTTCTTTTGAGTACCCACAACATATGTTTTGGTGGTGAAATAAGACAAACAATTCAGTTACGCACTCTTAACTAAAGGCCTTATGTAAACAAGCAAGAAAATAGGTAGGCAAATGGATGGTTTTCTTCGTCTTTCCTTTAGAGATGATGATCATAATGAAATATAGAAAAAATGTTGATAGGTGCATTAACCTTCTATAAAATATGCTATGTTTATTATAAGAAAGCATTTGTCACAAATGTGAAGCAGCTTTGATGCTGTTTACTCAACGATATTAAAAATGCAGATTATTTTACGAAACATGTATTTGATGAACTATCGTATCCCGTTTTTTAAAAACAACTCTTTAGTTTTTTTTCTGAACTACATGCATACTCCATTGTTACACCAAATTACATGTATGCTGTTTTCGTGTTTCTGTTTCTGTTTAATACACTATCCCGGATGAAAAAAATCAGGTCAACACCTCAGGCTATGACCCCTGAAGAAAAAAAAGGACCAAAGAAATCCTTCCCGTTAAAATCAAATGCTCTCTCCCTTATCTTCACACTGGTCAATGTAAACGCACCGGTGGTTGCTACAACGAACTGGTGGTTGCATTTTTCAGCACCGGTGGTGGCGTAAAAGGTAAAAAAATCTATACCTGTTGACTTTATTATTTATTTATAAACTTGCATTTATATTATTTGTGATGACACCTGGCGCACAGACCACCGGTAACATTGCAGTTTATGGCTCTGCCAAGCAATTGGTGATTTAATTCATGGTTTGGACTGCAAATCCAACAAAGTTCTGGAGTTTTGCCGTGACAGGTGTTTTTACTAGTGTAACTGCCTAAATTGAGTTCAATCTGCACGTCTAAGCGCAGCTGTTGTCATATTCCCATGAAATAACATCCAAAAAACGATTACTACTTTGTTGTTTTTTTTCTTGGTAAACTAGCAAATGTTTTATTGAGGAATTTTTATTACAACGCACTGGGAGCATTTTTTGACGCATTGATACAACGCACTGATGGTTGCACAGAATTCCTGCGGTTGCTGGTGCAGCCTCACCACAGCATTCCCTGTTCTTATAAACGGTACATAAATCGTTATTTGAGCCAGCACATGATATTTCAGTACCAGGACGAAGACTCAGGTGAGCCTATGCAAATGTACAGACTCGCCAGAGCCTTCTCTGCATAGAAAAAATAGAGAGTAGTAATCGTTTATGGATGTTATTTCATGGGACTATGATAACATAGCTGCAGCTGTGCCGAATTTCCTGAAGTTAGGCAGTCACAATAGAAAAAGCACCTGTCACTGTCAAACTCCACAACTGTGTCGGATTTATCGATCAAACCATGAATTAAAACGCCAATTGCATGGCAGAGCCATAAACTGCAATGTTTCTGACGGTTTGTGCGCGGCATTGGGTTATCAAAAGTGAAATAAAAGCAAGCTTATAAAGAAATCATACAGTCAATAGGCATAGATTTTGTGTTTTTTGTACACTGATGAAGGCTCAAGCGTGACTCTGCAAATGTGTAGCCTCACCAAAGATGCTCACGAGCTAGCCCTGTTCGCACTTTGAGAGTGTTTCCGCCTATTTTTCAGATTGGCCCCAAAACTTTTTATTTAATGAGATTGTTTGTCCGTTATGATACATTACAATACTTAATAAGCCTCCATGCGAGCTTAAAATTTTTGTGCTTCAACAACAGCAGATTCTAGGGCGAAGATTTGGTACCAGTAAAATGCAATTTTAGCACCCCAGAGGTATAGGCTGCTGTCTGTTCTAAGGCGGTGATTCTGTTGTTGTTGATTCGTTGTTGATTGTTACTCCCATTACAGGATTCTGTAATTGTTTTATATTTTGTTACTTTATGTCCATTCTTGTTTTACAATCATCTTGTTCGGGAAGAGAGAGGGAGCTGGCTGCTTTGCTTAGTTTGTCTTCCTGGTGTCTCGTGATTATTGTGTGGCTATTCCTCTCAGTGCAATGGGTTTGTCTGCAGTTTGTGATTGTAATACTCACTAATTTTGGGTGTCATTCATGCGAACAGCGATGGCTTTGGCCACATTTGCTTGGTCTAGTCTGAGCCTTTGTCACAGTTTAAAATTCTCATGTGGTGACTCAAATGGCGATTGAATGTCATTTTGCGCGAGCAGCGAAGGATCTGGCGAGTCTGCACATTTGCACAGGCTTACCTTAGCCTTTGTCACTGTACAAAATCTCTTGTGCTGCCTTAAATGGCGATTTGTGTGCTATTCACGCCAGCAGCGAATACTGGTGAGTCTGCACATTTGCGCAGGCAGTCACTGGACAATGTAATAAATATCAAGATCTCTTGTGCTGGCAGCAAAGGCTCTTGGGAGTTGGCACGTTTGCACAGGCTCGCCTAAGCCTTCTATACAGTATAGAAATATCATGTGCTGGTTGAAATGGCGATTTTTGCAACGTTTATGTGAACAGCGAATGATGTGGTGAGTCTGCACCAGCAACCACAGGAATTCTGTGCAACCATCAGTGCGTTGTATCAATGCGTCAAAAAATGCTCCCAGTGCGTTGTAATAAAAATTCCTAAATAAAACATTTGCTAGTTTACCAAGAAAAAAAAACAAAGTAGTAATCGTTTTTTGGATTTTATTTCATGGGAATATGACAACAGCTGCACTTAGACATGCAGATTTCACTCAATTTAGGCAGTTACACTAGAAAAAAGCACCTGTCACGGCAAAACTCCAGATTTTTGTTGGATTTGCAGTCCAAACCATGAATTATATCACCAAATGCTTGGCAGAGCCATAAGCAGCAATGTTACCGGTGGTTTGTGCGCCAGGTGTCATCACAAATAAAATAAATGCAAGTTTATAAATAAATAATAAAGTCAACAGGTATAGATTTTTTTACCTTTAACGCCACCACCGGTGCTGAAAAATGCAACCACCAGCTCGTTGTAGCAACCACCGGTGCGTTTACATTGACCAGTGTGATCTTGCTCAGGCTGTCACATGTGGACTATTCTTGATGTGTATTGGGTCCATCAAGTGACGACTCAATGTTATGTCAAAGTGACGGCATCATGTAACAATGCATCTCAGCGTACTACAAAATAGCTGGAAGCTAATTTCAAAATAAAAATGTGATGGTGATCAATAAAAAGAATCCATTATTTGTACGAGAGTGGGATAGAAGATTCTCGCCCACTTATCGCTCAAGACAAGCTGTTCCATAGGCAAAACGCAGTGCAGAATTTCCTTATCCCATCCACGTGACCTGCTTATCCCGTCCACATGTCCTGTTATCCCATCCACGTGACTTCAAATTACAATAATTTAGGCTGTTTTCACAGCAAGTCACGCCTAAATATTATGTAGAAATATCAAAACGGCAATATTTAGCTCGTCCGCCATTTGCACATTGTTGAATGACGTCTAAAACAATTCTGACGTCACTAAAATGCAACAACAATGTGACGCACGTTATTGACACAGTTTGGCGCCACGACGTCTTTGTCAATAGATACTGATACCAACGTTAGTTTCAAACCCCAATAAAAAACAAACCGACGCTTGAAATGTTATTTCGCTTCCGTTTTTAGGTGCTAAACTGTGTTTACACCCATTTCTGCATCTGGAAAATTCGTTGGTGAACTTATTTTTTAGATTGGAATAAACGCAAAAAATCTAAAAAAATATGCGGAACTGACAGAATTCATATTAAACCTTAAAGAATCACAAACTGGGCGAGAAAAAGTATCCATCATGATGTATTGTTGTGGGACAAGGAAATTCCACCCTCGGACCTGAATAACTTCGCCAGAAACTCGGCAGAGCCTCGTTTCTGACGAATTATTCTAGTCCTCGGGTGGGATTTCCTTGTCCCACAACAATACATATGAAGGATACTCTTAATCCATCCTGAGGATCAACTTTTGGCATCACTAAAAAGTGGCGGATCCAGAGGTGGTTCAGGGGGTTTGCTCAAACCCGCCTCCCCCACCCCGCGTTTTTAAATATCCTATGAAAATGAAATGATTTGGTCTCAGTGAGACCAAATTGTTTCATTTTCATGGGATATTTAGGACAAATGAGATAAAACCAGCAAAGCGAATCCCCACCCTTTATACATATGAATCCCCTATCTCAAAATCCTTCATCTCCTCCTGCAAGAGGCTTGCCGAGTGATGGCAAACGGTTATCCCGATGAAAGATAGACACGAACCTTTCTGCTCAAAGTTAGAAAAGCCAGAAGGGTTGACCTTCCTATCATTTTGATATTTCAACCTAGTTCTTTATGAACGTTCAATTAACGTACGAGTCTGTTAACCTAAGGGTAATCCTGGGATTTAGCGCTCAGAAAACATGTATAGTATCTTTCGAAACACTTGTTATTTTTGACGTTGTGACACTAAAAAGTCCAATTAGTCACCATCGTGGAACGGTTTTGCCTGTAGCAAATTGTCACAGCTTTGAACGTTTCTATTTTTCTCAGACTAGATGAACTGTGCGATTAGAACAGTGCACTAGGTTGAAGCCGGTTTTGCTTATTCTCTTATTCAATTTACCAAAAGTTTTAAACGTTTCCATTTTTAATTGTTGCTTGGTGTTTTAAACATTCTGAAATTAATTCCACCATGAGTTGAGTCATTATAATAGGTTAGCCTGCGCCATCTTCACATCCGGTTTCGTCGGGATATGTTTGAATAGTGAATCAACTGACTGTAATGTGCACGACCCATGGTGAACGTAGATTAACCAGTATCCGGTCTCAGGGTCCTGCAAGGGTCGTGCAATTTTAATCTGACGAGCACAGGTAAAGGGTATGTATGTAAACTGCTCTTGACTAGTGTAGTATACAACAAGTGGTGGCCGATTAGTCTAAGAGGCTTTCTAGTAACCCAACAGCCTGACGCACAGTGGTTCGAATCCAGGCGTGACCAATATGTTTTCTTTATATATTTTTTTCCTTTTCTTTGTCATTTTCCCTGCTAAATTCAAAAACTGTATAAGGGTGCAATATTTGAAATAAATATATGGTGCGGTTCAAGAGTTATAAGGATTTTTACTAAAAGGCCTTGACTGGCCAAAATGATGCTCGGCAAAGCCTCGTCAGCATACCAGTGGCTGCACATAAGTATGCAAAATTTGATCCAAATATACCATATGGTTCAAATGTTATGAGTCATCTGAAATGATGCTCAGCAAACCCTCGTCCATCAAAAAGGCTGTTACACATGCCAGTGGTTAGATAATGTTGGCATGCATTTGTATGAATAATTCGATCAAAATATACTATGCTGTGAGCATTTTTACTAACTGACCACGGACGGATGGATGGGCGGACGGCCGGACGGACTCATAGTGACTATAGTGCAGACCCAAGGGTGATGCAAGAATATAATGCAGACCCAAGGGTCGTGCAAGACTCGCATAGTAATCACATAGCAGACCCAAGGGTCGTAAAATACATTGCAGAGCCAAGAAATGTGCAATTTAATCTGACGAGCAAACCAAGGGTCGTGTAATATAGTGCAGACCCAAGGGTCGTGCTATTTTTATCTGACGAGTACAAGTAAAGGGTATATAGGTATTGCTATAGGATGTATATCATAAGGAATATAGTGCAGACCTAAGGGACATTCAACTTTAATCTGACGAGCAAACCTGGAGTCGTGCAAAATATTGCAGACCCAAGGATCGTGCAATTTTAATCTGACGAGTACAGGTAAAGAGTATATAGTGTGTATAGCATATGTGGTGGCCAATATTTTTTTTTATTTATATATTTTTTTTCTTTTCTTTGTCATTTTCCCTGCCAATTAAAAAAAAGTATAATTAATCAAGTATACCATGGGGTTCAAGAGCTATGAGCTTTTTCACTAACTGACAACAACCGGCTGAAATGATGCTCAGCAAACCCTCGTCCGTCAAAAAAGGCTGTTACACATGCCAGAGGTTAGATAATTCAGACATATGTTTGCAAACAGCGGAAATGAGCCGTCTCATCAGCATTTTCACTGTTTACTCAGTATATTATGTATTCCATTATATAAAATATGAAACAGACAAGGACGCTGTCCGAATTTAGCTGACCGTCTAGTACTAGTAGAATGTACCAACAATATCATTAGCGATTGCATTATTACCGCATGTAGGAACACAACAATGCCAACAATGGTGTATATTATGCAATAGAGATGTAACTGAAACCAATCCATTTTGTATTGTACGCAAGACAGGAAGATGTCAAAATAATGGATGGAAATGGTTGTGTATTAAGTGACTGCATTGTTGAAGAATCTCTGAATAATTTCCATTTGTATGATTCTTGGAAAATAGAAAAATATAATTTTGGACAGCGAGTGCCTTTTCCTGAAAAGTTTCTGCGAAACAACCTGAAATAATTTGCTTTTACAGCTTAATGTATCAAATGAAAGAAACGTAAAAACTGATCATTGCGTAAAAGAATGCTAATTTTGAAATTTTGAAGCAGAAAAACAACAATCAAAAACACCTTTGGCTGTCTTTTGACATAATGAGGAGCATTCTAAACACACCGGATAGGAGGAAATCGAAAACGCTCTTAACAATCGACGAACGCGGATAAAAAATCGCTAGATATTGTGTTTTCGATTATCATTTCTCGCCAGTCGGGCAAAAAATTGCAATCAAAAACCCTGTTTCTAACTATTTTGGATCTGCGTTTGTCGATAGAATGCTACCTACCCGGTTGCTAAACTCCGCCTTTGTCTGTGCAGCGACACTATTCTAATACGGAATAGTTTGAGGGGGATGAATTCTTCAAGGAATCACTTTAAGAGGAGCAAAGAGGACCGTTCCCTAAAATGATGTTTAAATGCTTAAATGTGTTTGCATATGGCACAGACATGTACAAGTAAATACGGCCCCTCAAAAATAGACCAAAAACTTAATGACAAAGGTAGCTTAAAGGCAGGAGTGGGGTATAAAAGGAAAAATAAGCCTCAATTCTGGCACTTTCTGTTTGGCACTCAAGCTGTGAAGATCTCCAAGAGCTCTTGAGGCTTATCTCTAATTTGATTGGCTTGTCTTTTTAACTATGATAATGATTGACAGCTGTCATCAGCTCAGTGGCCATCTGGTTTTTGATATGGGGTATTCTGTAATTATTATCAATTATGAGGTAATTTTGTCAAAACCTAAGCAATAAAATTTGAATTATGAAGTAATTTTATTTTGGAAATTTTTCTTTTATCGAATTTTTAGAAAAAAAAATGATCAATATTTGCTACTATATGTTTATTATAAATCATTTAGTGAAAAAATAAATAGAAATAATAAAAACAATTTTCATTTATAAATTTTTTTACTATAGGATTTACTAAAACACTAAAAAGGTTCTTTATCGTGACAAAATGGACAAATTATAAAAAAATCTCTCATTTATATTATTTTTTAAAAAATTGACAAGACACATTACTAACAAATAATAATAAACTTATCTATGAGATAATAGCAATTACATAATTACAGAGATAATCCATGATGCAGATCAGTTCAAAAAGCAAAGGCTCAGAAAAGAGAATGCTCAAGTGAACGTGTAAACTACAAGTAATAAACATGATTTTGTAAATGTACGAAAAAGATAAGCCTGCACTGATGCACATGCTCGACAGATATTTCGCATCTCTTTTATGAGACAAACGCTAAAATTCATTTGCAAAGTTTCATGAAAATGTTTTATGAAAAAGGAAAACTCAGATAAGCCTGTACTGATGCGCATGCTCACCAGATATTTCGCTTCTCTTTTATGAGATAAGACGTACTATATTCAAAACTAAAACAAAATATCAAGTTCTATAATGTAAATGTTGTAAAAAAGGAAAACAGATAAATTTGCACTGATGCGCAATCTAGTCTGGGCCTTCGCTTTTCGCTTCTCTTATTTGAGTTACTTAGACTAAGTTCTCTACATTTTATATGCAAATGCTGTACGAAAAAGGAAACCTCAGATAAGCTTGCACTGATGCGCATGATCACCTGATTTTTTTGTTTCTTTTATATGAGATAAGCACTAAAATCAAAACTATCAAGTTCTATACATGTTTCAAGTAAATGTCGTACGAAAAAGAAAAGCTCAGATAAACTTGCACTCATGTGCATGTTCTTCTGATCTTTCCCTTTTTATATTAGATAAGCACTATAATCAAAACTATAAAAAATTTCAAGAAAGTAAATGTCGTACGATAAAGCAAAGCTCAGATAAGCTTGCACTGATGCGCATGCTCGTCTGATCTTTCGCTTCTCGTATGTAAGATATTTATACTTAAAAAAATATCAAGTTCTATACATGTTTGGCATGTAAATATTGCACGAAAAGAGAAAGCTCAGATTAGCCTGCACTGATGCGCATGCTCGTCTGATCTTTCGCTTCATGTATATCAGGTATTTATACTAAAATGAAAACTATCAAATTCTATACATGTTTGGCATGTAAATGTTGTGCGGAAATAGAAAGCTCAGATAAGCCTGCTCTAATGCGCATGCTCGTCTGATCTTTCGCCTCTCTTAGATCATTTATTTACATTTTCCTTACTTATTATATTAATCCAAACATAAGATAAACACACACATGTAATGCTACTTTATAAATTACTGCCATTGAAAATAAATGAGGCGAGTCATGTTTGCTATGTGTCCACTGGTTCATAACTACTCTGTAATTACCCTAGATAATTTGCATCATGGTCCAAAGATCACAAACAATTGACTGTGAATGTTTGTTTATACAGCAATTAGCACCAATTGCATGGATGGACAGTCACCTTTTGTTTTCTCAGATTAGATTAAAATTTGTATGGGATAAATCTTACAAAGTTTTATTTAGAAAACGGCGAAGATCCAGATCAGCTATGCTGATCAGACCTCAAACTGCATCTAATTAGGTAAAGTTATTTTGACCAAATTTGTGAGGGATCAAGTGCATAATTATTCAGCATGATACTTATTGATAAATATTATGAAAAAAAAAATTGTATGAATAAAAAAAATGAAAAATTATCAGATATCGTATTGATTGCAATCAAATTCATTGAAGAAAGCTGCATTCATCATTCATGTCTTCATTCAATTTTTATCAGCTTGATTGTTCTTATTTTTCTTATCAATAATTATTAAATATTGTCATTTTTGAGTCAGTAGTAGTAGAAAACAGAACAGTAGCCTGAGGCTTGTCTGCTAGACCAGATTAGGACAGTGGCCTGGTCAGTAGCTAAGCTCCGCCCACTCCACCCACTGACCATCTCATACAGGTAATAATCTCTCTGCCGGGGGGTACAGAATCCCTGCTTGGAGCATTCTGCAATACGTTAGAACTGCATTAAGCGATAATTGGTATTAAAAACCAACTTTTGGTCTTTTTGAGAGTGGCCTTTTTAAACAGGTTTAACCGTGCAATGTTTTCTTATGACGTGGTTTGTTTAAAGCATTTGTTCAGAAAGGAGGCTCTTATCCAATTACAAGAAACAAAGCTTAAAATAAGCCAGCAAAAGGGCAATGGCAAGTCCCGTGGCCTTAATTTCATTTTAAAGTACACATAGACGTGAAATTAATTAAAAAGAGATTGGTTTTACTAATCAACCAAAATTGTTTTCAGGAAACATTTTCTTTTAGATTAGATCATGCTTCGAATTGTACGGGTTGAGCGTTCTCCGAAAGCGTTAATCATAATAGTAAAGTTCCCAATTGCAACAGATAACGCATTGTGTTATTTTTCTATGTAGTTGAGAACAATAATGTCTAACTGTGACGTTGTCACTTTCCCATTGGTATCCTGGGTCAGGTGTGGTGCTTGATTGTATCAATTCCTGATCTTTGCACTCTTTCTTACTATGATATAGCAATAGTGCATATCATCCTGTTTGAAATATCATCCCTTATTGCTTTGAAAATGGTTTTATGAAAATGATGCTAATGAAAATGATGTTAATGAAAAGAGCTTCTAAAATAAATGGCGTTTTGACTTCGTGACGTCATAGCTTAGTTAGACGTCCAAAACGTTTGTAAGCCATATTGAAATGCCGTGTACAATGTAAAATTAGTGCATTAAAAACACTGAAGATGAGGGGAGATCCCAACCCCAAACCCCGCACCCCCGAAAATTTTGGAAAAAATAAGACGCACAAATATGTGTACTTTATCAGTCCATTTTGTAAGTACCAGGTCATTATTTTTGTTATCGCAACAACAATTTAGCACTCATACAAAAGTAAGTGAGTATGATCAGGAAATGCCACAATTACCAACTACAGACCAACCCATTGCACTGTGAGGAAGAACCACAAAACATTAACAGTAACAAGACATCAGACAATTAATGCAAAACAATGAGCTCTCTCTTCCTCGTCAAGATGATTGCAAAACAAGAAAGTACACAAAGTAATGCATACCAAAACAAAGATCCACACATAACTCCCACAAACAATGAGAGGTACATTAAACAACAAATTAACAACAGCAGAACAACCCCTTAGAACGGACGACAGCCTAAACCACCTGGAGGGGAGGGGGTCTTAAATGTACAATAATCTTAACGTTTCTTCCTGAATGCTCTAAGTTTCATTATTTACAATTTACCTGCCAATATTGTCTAAATTTAACACCGAGTGTGTTAATTTATAAATTTACCTTCTTTCACCAAATAAACTTGACGAGGAAGAGAGAGCTGGTTGCTTTGCTTTTATTGTCTTCTGGATGTCTTGTTACTGTAAAAGTAGCTCTTCTTTGCAGTGCCCTGGGTGTGTCTGCAACTTGTGATTGTGGTATTTCCCGATCATACTCACTTTTTGTTTTGAAAATAAAAGAAATTCCGATCTGCCTATCTATTTTTTCTGCATGTTACTGGAAACATGCCTATTTATAAGGCACAACCAAATAGTCTGAAAAGTCAGGATAGTAAGAGGTCGGGTTTTTTTCTAAAAACATATCGCATCAGTACACAATGTGACCAGCATAGGTTTTGGTACAAACCGCACATCCGAGCAGAGAAGGAGCATCTGCGTAGTCTCGCCAGAGCCTTTGCTGCTCGCTCATACGTAGCGACGAAGATAAAGACTCAGCCTAAAACCTAGTTATCTTGTCTCACTAGATAGCCGTGCCTATCCATGGTTAAAGGATGACTTTAAGCATACGCATTTTATGCAACAAGTGAACTGACCGATTAAAATCAGATAATGGCACACATAGTACGTTGTAAAAAGTGGACCAATTAATACTCTACAATATATTTCTGTCTGTATTTGATGCATGTTGGAAGGTTTCCTTTCTACACTATCTTTCACTTTGATCTTATTTATGTTTGTACATGTGTCAGAAAACTTGATAATATTTGCCTTATAAGGCTTCCTCGTCTCGTAACACTATAATAAGCAAGCATATGATGTTTTTGGTACTTATCGCGATGTCGATCAACAAAGGCTCAGGCGAGCTTGTGCAGACTCGCCAGAGCATTCGCTGTTCGAATACACAAAGTATGGATGCAGATAAAGGATCATTCAAACATTTACACCTCTAACCCAGCTAAATACGTCACTATGAGCGTTTAGTGTAGGCTTTTGCGCTCATCCGATATGTTCCGAAACATATTTACTGGCCTATACAAGTGCAGGTCTCAACGTAAACGGAATGAAACATGAATCTTCCTGTAAACTCATTTATGCCTAATGGAATTAACCATCGTTAATCAAGTGGAACAGTCCGGATATTGGGTGGTATTTTTCATTTTTATTCAAATTTTGATAGAAAATCTGTTAGCAAACACTAGAGACCTGGATCAGACGCCGCTTTCTGTGGCGTCTGATCTGTTCGCCACTGTTTGCCTATGTCCCACAAAAAGGACACTAGGCGTATAAGGGTAAATTCTATAAACTAGGTCTTTTCAGAACTCGGATATTAGTATGCAAACCCTTCCTTCTGACAATGTCATAACAGCATTCATAACTTCTCAGGCTCTGCGTTTCGAAAGATGCATTAATTTTCTTTTTAAGTGTTTCTGATACTATGTCTGTACTGGGTATGATGCAATCTGCCAGAGTAATGGACCGATTGGGCGCCCAGCAACTTGAAGACTGGTTAGAGTAAGTTGATGGGCAGGCTGATCCAAGTCTTCGCTGGGCGGAAAGTCAAGTGGGTCGTTTCGTCGACGACGCTAAGGGTAATAAACCTAATAACCAAGTGTTACTAATAAAGTTGTGAATGCCATGGATATGCTACACAAGATACGTTTAAAGAGGTACTTTGGCAAACAATAAAGATCCAGATGAATGCTGCATTTCATCAGGATCTGCACTGTTTGCTAAGATTAAAGACCTTATTCCTGTTCAATAAAGATCATTGATAAGGGACAGTTTCAGTATCTCACACGATTAAAGGGATTCATGAGGGGACTTACCTGTATACAACACAATTTCTTGTACTGAGATAAATATCAATATTTCATCAGAAAGTACCTAACCCCTTCATGGGACCATTCTATTGCTGTAAGAAAGTCTAATCACCTAATAAAGATTAGCATTTGATCGGTCTGGAATACCCCCTATGCAGTGGTACCACTTTTATTGTCTAAGAATAACCTTCGGTGACAGAAATGCATTATAAATTTGACAATTTCTACCTGTGACCCCTTAAAGAACACATGGACAGTCCCATACTTATTTTATCAATATGAATGGGAAAATCCATCAGAATACAAAAGGTTAAGTATATGTTACTTATCGACTGTCACATTCATAAACGGTCCTTTCCTGTATCAAAATATAACCTCTTGATTAAAGAAGATAAAAAAGAAAATTAATATCGAAAAAAAATCAGTAATTAACAAAAAAGTTCGAAATTTGTGTTCATCTTGATTCCTGTCATTTGTAGCTTAGCCAGTATCGAGACGATAACTTAATGAAAGAACCTGACGTTATTCTAAATTAATTCACTTTTTTCAATTTGTCCCAGTATTTTGTGTGCATTCAGAGGGTTAGAGGACCTTGAGAGTTTAATAGTTCCAACAAATCAAACACAATATTTGGACAAGGTCAGACAGTCGGTACACAAAGCATTGTCTCCGAAACCTACTCGTGCGCAGATCACGAAAGAATTGTCAGAATGGATCCAATGCCATGACCAACCTGGATCATCATTTTAACACATTTAGTAAGGCCCTTATTACTCATACCAAGACCAAAAGTGATTGTCCCATTAGTTACGGAGAGAAAGATTTCAATAGTTTTTTACCCAGCATAGCTTCAAATTCATTTTGGTCATTTAACATAGACTATATAGTCATATAAAGGGCGTCACATCCAAACCTTGCTCCATATGAAAATCGACTTCAATTCGTCCTCTGATTTCTGAGAAAATATGTTTTTCATTAAGAGCTACCTTGGCTAAAAGGTCACTCGTGACTTTAAGTGGCTACCAAGAGTCATTGTCTTATTAAGTTAAAATATATATAGTAAAATAATTGCCTTGGCTTCAACAGTTATCAAATATAACTTGGTTTTCTCAGAAAAAATCATCCAGAATCATACTTGGCCTTGCCATTAAGTAGATCAAAGTTAACATATAGTTGTACAGAAATTGTAGAACTCACATCCACAATGCTATGTACCCATGCTCAGGGTGGTTGACCCTTTAGTTCTTGAGCATGGCATGACAGCCAATTTTGTCGTGTGGCCTATACCACATAGTCATTTTACATTTTCTCATCTAATTGATGCTCCATTTAAAATTTATGATTTTAATGGGCATTGTGGTTCTGAGAAAAATATGTATAAATACACTGATTGTATTCCCGCATGTGCGACCTTGACAGAAAGGTCAAACGTCAACCGTAGTCTAAGTACCTAGGCAGAAACGTCAAAATTCAATATTGACCTTAGGTCCTTATATATAATCATTGTCTCATTTGATTTAACATATCCAATAAGTATAATAACTTATGTATATGAAAGATCTGGTAAGAATCTATTTTGGTCTATCAAAAATTCAGGTAAAGTGTTAAAGCTAGTAGATTTCAACGCTATCAGTTTGTCTGCATATGGCTTTTTTCTACTCTTTTCACTACTTTACCTCATAATTGGATTAAAGATAAACCTATTGATCGTATTGAAAAGACCTTCTATAGAAAAGGCTCTCCTTACCATGCATGTAACGACAAACCACGTTTTTCACTTCGGAAAAGCTTGAAAATTATCTTGCATGGTATTGTCAAAATGTATGTGATGCGCTGAACTTTTTGTTGGACAATATTTTTATTCAGTTTGCCACTAAGTTGTATATTTGTATGATATTTTAAACATTAATAATGTTTATTTTGACAATATAGAAAGACAAATATACCCTTCAGAGCTCCAACTTCATAAAGCTGATACTGAAGCCGCGTGTTTGGACTTGCATTTGTCCATTTCTAATGATATTGTTTCTACCAAAATTTACGATAAACGTGACGATCTTGATTTTGAAATTGTCAATTTCCCATTTTTAGATGGTGATTTTTCTCGCTCTACATCCTATGGAGTTTATATCTTCAACTAATCTGATTTGCTAGAGCATCCAGCTATGTTGCTGACTTCAAAACTCCCAATAAATTGTTAACTCAGAAACTTCTTAAACAAGGCTATCGGTATCATATACTAAGCAAAACTTTTTCTAAATTGTATCGCCGATAATATGATTTGATATCTAAATTCCATGTTCGGCTTAAATCTCTCTTGCGCAAGGACTTTCGGAACATGAATTCTATGGTGACTTAATGAATAAATTGAAGAAGATTGCTGTCTCTAATAATCTTTTAGTGCTGTTTATTAAAATAAGTTCTCATTATAAAAAGATTGGCTATAATATTAAAGCATGCAACAGACTGGACTGCATGTTTGGTGGACAACCCAATCACGGTTGGTAACTTTGATTTCCCCTTTAATTGCACGCTGGCGGGTCGGACTTCAGATTCTGTGACAGTTCCGACTTAAAAACTTATCTATAGATTAGATGGTTGGGACCTGATGCTTTGGCTGTCGTCATGCCCACCAGGGTTTAACTCCTCAATTAAATATAATTAACTGACCATTCGAAGGCGGTACTTATTTTGTAGATCATTTGTGTTATTTATGTCTTGTGTTTGTCATGATTTCGCGTCTGTTCATTACCTGCTGGGAAAGGGCTGACCTCTTGGCTCTTGTTTGTGATGTTTAATTGTATTTTTGTCACTTTCCCATGTGGTATCATGGGTCAATTGTGGTACTTGATTGTATCTAATCCTTATCGCCTTTCTTACTTTAACTGTTGGATTGCTTTTGCTCCGGTATTCAGTTTTATGTACTCGAGAGTGTAGAGTCCTTATATTTGCTTTATCTCATTTAATATTTTGATTTATAAGTTCTAGGAGATAATTAATGGATAAGTTAGGGATATTTCATGCAAACCAAATATCTATGTGTCTTTATCCACATCCGAACTTAGGGTGAGGTTGACTCCGTGAAATTGGTTTAAGTCCTCCATATTTTTTTTTACTGACAGTTCCAAGGCGGTGCTTCTTTTGTGTATCATTTTTGTTATTTATGTTTCATGTTTGTCATGCTTTCTTGTCTGTTCACTGCAGCCTTGTGGTCATATGCTAGGACAGGGCTAACCTCTTGGCTCTCTTATGTGTGATGTTTTATTGTGTTTTTGTCACTTTTGTCACTTTCCCGTGTGGTCTCCTGGGTCTGGTGCGCAACTTGATTGTATCGATTCCTGATCTTTGCCTCCTTACTTACTTCAACGATAGTTGATAAATCAACTTTTCAAGATTTTAAATATTAAATTACACTAGGAACCAATCAATTTAAAGGTGGCATATTCGTTTGCTTGAAATAGCAGCATTCAGTAGTCCAAACCAAAGTGCATCTATTGTTCACGCTTGGTGTGCTTACTGACAACATAAGTTCAGACCTTACTGTGTTTGAAAATGTCCCATACAAGCCTAAGGTGGTGTTAAAAGGCTTAATAAAATCATTTGAAGGCGCGACATATCCTTCAGCACAGTTCTTGCACAAAGTTGACCATTTATCTCCAAGAAGAGAAATTGCCATTTACACACCATCATAACTCATTAAATTTGTGTCGACTCTTCGCAGGTATGACAGCACACTTCATATATGGGAATTATTTCTCGCTATTTATTGCTTGTTTACGGACAGTATCTTGTAGATTTGTTAACCCGATCACAGGAAATAATCTGTGTTCAATCAAAGATCCATTAGTCGCACTGCTATATCCGGAA
This sequence comes from Loripinus fragilis, assembly GCA_964019695.1. Lineage (NCBI taxonomy): Eukaryota > Metazoa > Mollusca > Bivalvia > Lucinida > Lucinidae > Loripinus > Loripinus fragilis. Next base: position 87,609,538 of record OZ026517.1, read on the forward strand.
ATAGCTTGCAGACAAGACCATTAAGTCCTAGAAGGATGCGAGTCATGTCTCTGAAAACAGGCTTTTACCATGTTGACGTCGACAACGTAAATCTAGATGAATTCCGACATTCATCAATGCTTCTCTGAGAAATACGTTTACAGTAAAACCTGTATTAAGTGGCCACTTAAAAATAGACAAAACAAGGTTCTTAAAGACAAATAGTTGCTTAATGAAAGTAGAAAGTATTGGAGAATGCTCTATTGGAGCATTCTGCAAGACTTTTGACCTGCATTAAGCTGTAGATGGTCTTGGAAAACAAGTTTTGTTCTTCCTTTGAGTGGCCGCTTAAGACAGGTTTGTACTCACATGACTCCATGGGCACCAAGCAGCGAGTTTTAAATCGTATTTATGCTGAAAGTGATTCAAAGAAACGCCTCTATGAAACAACTCTTAAGTATCTCATATCAGTGCATCAAACTTCCTATTATGTTTCTTTTTACATCTTTTATCCATGCTTTGATTACACCTATTCTTACGTATATGAATAACTTCTTATTGTTTCTCCTCCTTTTCTTCTTCTTCTTCTTCTTCTTCTTCTTCTTCTTTCAACTTACTAATGTAATTTGTGTGGCGGTACTTCATTTGTGGATTATTAATGTTATTTCTGTCTTGTTTTGTTATGCTTTCATGCACGTCTGTTAGTTAATGCCTTGTGGTCACCTGCTGGGAAAGGGCTGACCTCTTGGCTCTTGTTTGTGATGTCTAATTGTGACGTTGTTACTTTCCCATTGGTATCCTGGGTCAGGTGTGGTGCTTGATTGTATCGATTCCTGATCTTTGCCCCCTTTTTACTTTGGTTTTACTTTCCTACATTGTTTTCTTCCAAATTAACATTTCCATTTAATCTCTCATCCTACATACATGTGTAAATCTGAGTTATTATGATTGGTAAATTGAACTCCGAGACAGTTGTAGAGTTGGGGAGATGAACTCAATAAGCTAATAGCTTTCGTTCAAATCCCAATTTGCATGTTTGTTTATCTTTACAATAGAACATGTATGTGTGTTAATAGTTCAAATTAATATATTTAACCCAAACTTCGTACATTACTGTTGTGTTTTGATGTCGTGATGGTGTTTGTTTACTATGCATTCTCCTTGCTGTGCTACGTTTCTGTGGTCTTTGATTGTTGGCATTCATTGATCATTACTTGTTTTTTTATTCATATCAGCTTTTTCACACGGCTCTCAATGGCGTCCTGCAGTTGAGTCTGAACTTATGGTTACACAAAGTGTACTTGATGTGCACCATATTTGCATTAAAATACAGTAAAATCGTGCACTTAAAGTACACACCGTATGCACACGAGTGAACCTGAAGTTTAACCGCCGCCATTAATAGTCTTGAAAAAGGATCCTTCAGAGAGACTCCTCAATGTTAGAAAACAACAGGCAACTTAAGGAAAGTGCGACAATCAATTCTCACGTACTCTAGCACCGGCTCATGCGGTTTTCTGCTTTCCGTCAGAACCCGATATTCCCGAAGGACCAGAATATTTTCTCAATGGGCTCCGCAAAGACTCTGAGTCTTTGCTGTGCGTAAACATCTGTTTATTTTGCATTGTCACGCTCTAGCACAGTAGACAATATTTTCCAGATGGCTGTGCTTAGCGCTATATTTTCGTGTCACGGTCCATATAATTATTGTCAAATTAGAGTAAGAGTGTATGCAAAGTCTGATCTGAGATTTTGCCATGCGCATACATCTTTTTATTTGGTCTTGCCACACACTGGCCTTGCAGACAATATTATTTCATGATAACGGTTCTAAGCGCTATATTCATGTGTCACGGTTCCCATAATTATTGTCTAGTTATAGTGCTTGAAGAAAAGTTCTTCCATTCGTGCACCTGCATCAAAATGATAGATTTGAGAAGATTGGGTTAGAATATCTTTGTCACGCACAAGCTTATATGAGACAAGACCTTTCCCTTGTAAGCGGCGACTTTTGTTGTCTGTCGACAACCTATGCAAACAGTATGGACCCAGATTAGGACCGACAGAAGGCCCATCCTGGTCTGGATCTAAACTGTTTGACACTTTGATAGTGTTCCTGGAGACTTTTTTCGTAAAGGGGTTAATTTTGGAAAAAGTCAGCAGACGGCAATAAATTACCCAACATGCAAAGAGTAAAACGATGGAACAAATCTGGCTATATATGAAAACAGTTGAAAGTCGTATTTGAGATTCTCAATACCAGAGGTTAAATTCGGGTTATCAGTAGTTCGAATTAAAAGGTGTTAACTTTATAATAAAAAGTAAGTGAGTATGACCAGTCAATTGACATCAAGAGGGCAATTTAAGTAATGCAGCTAGCCATCTCTTTCTTAGCGAGATGATTGTAAATCTAGAAAGGACACTAAGTACATGTACTGCATAGCAAAACAAGGACCAAAAACAGAACCTCATCAAATAATGGGAGCAACAATAAACTATGAATCAACAGCAACAGAGCCACTGCCTTACAATGGACAACGGTCGAAGCCACCAATAGGCAATAGATAACCATAAAGTGAGTATTTTCAGTATCTCTTATCAAAATTTATAGTTTACTCCGCCACATCCTATGCTTCATAACCAATCGGTTTGCTTTCGGCCAGCTTAATCACATATTTTGTCAAAAGGTGTAATATCTATTAAGTAAAATAACGAATTAAATCCGTGAAGTGGTCAATGGGGCTATTACCAATGGGAAAGGAGCAGAAAACTATAAGTAGGTCATAGATCATATATAACAATATTATAAAGAAATTTAAATTTAAGTGGTTCACTCGCTCGTTTCCACTTTATTCCTTTATAATGTTATTTTTTCATTTTTATTCAATTTTCAATACGCATTCTGCGGCGTCTAATCTGGGTCTCCACTTTTTGAATATGTCCTATAAAAAGGACGCTTGGCTTATATGGCTTAAATGGTTAAAGTAAAGTCAGTTTGGTAGACTGAAAGTTAGAAAGAGGGCAAAGATCAGGAATCGATACAATCAAGACCCACATCTGACCCAGGATACCAATGGGAAAGTAACAAAGTCACAGTTAGACATCACAAACGAGAGCCAATAGGTCAGCCCTTTCCCAGCAGGTGAACACAAGGCATCAATAAACAGACGCGCGCGAAAGCATAGCAACCACAAGACAGAATCAAATAAATGATCCTCAAAAGAAGTACCGCCCTTTGAACTAGGCACATGGCTTGATTATTAGTAAGAAGCACTTGTTGTCTAATCAACAATTTGACTTCCTCTTTACACGTATGTACGCCTACTACTGTCGTGCCAACCAAGAGTGACAGTTACGTATATTTTGTTTACAATTGCTAAGTGCAACACTATCGTGTTCACTTCACTTGAACTAACGCGAATCGATAGATTACTTGTGTATTAATCCTATCCTGCGGATAGGATTAATACACAAGTGATCTATCGATTATAAGTCCCTGATAACTTTGTAAACAAAACATGACGTCACTGTCACTCTTGGCTGGCACGACAGTAGCTTTCCTATGAACCGGAATGTCTAATGATCACAGACGCTCGTAGATATTCCTGAGATGTCAAGATCGTCGTCGATGATCTTTAGCGAAATTGATTTAAAATGTTGTTTGTGGTTATTTGGCTCATTTTATAAGTGCATTTCAGTATTCATGATGCATTACCATGCACTTAACGGAGCGATGTAATTTTCAAATGGGTCACCTCAGTTATTTGCAAAACATTTTTTTACTGAGATGGCTGACTTTGTTTACTGATCATGCATGAATCACAGATTGGAGAAGGGGAGGTTTTTGATTGTGTGTTGTTGTTTTTTGTTGCTTTTTTATTATTTTTCATTATATAATTATTTATTTATTTATTGTTTTGTGGTGGGGTGCTTAAAACTGATAATATAGGGCAGACTATCCAGGTAAAACTAGTAATTTGTTGTAGGTGTTGTCGAGGTCTGAGTTGAAGTAAGGAACCCCTGCATTCGCTGATCCAGAAAGTTTTCGGTCACAGGAGGTGCAACTTTGTCAACGTTTTTTTTCTTTTCTTTTTGTTTAGTTTGATGAGGGGAGGAAGGTCATCTTTTAAGATCCCAAAGTGAGGAAATCAAAGAAATATATATATTCGAATTTATTGAAAATGCTACGAGAAATTAACCTCTGAACATCCATTTAATTTACGTCGTTTATCTTTTAAAATATAAGTTTCTTGTTTAATGATGTAACTTTTAAAGTCTCTTAGGTGTGTGGTGGGGAAATCAGCAAATGGTGGTGAGCTGTGAGAGTGAGCGGTATATCCGTGCTCAAAATGTAATAAATAAAATGACAACACTGGAGACAGATATAAAGTTCCAATTTTCTTCTTCACTTTGCGTTATCAAGACTGTCTAAATGTTCAAAATACTATAACATGTTCCAATAATGAATACAATGTAATATATAAGTTCTCCTAATTATCGTATAATACTTCAAGATTTATGTTTAAATAACATAAATTTGCTGGAACATTCCAAGCGTTCGTTAAACTTAGTTTCTCAATCTTAAACTTCAAACTTGGTAAAATTACAAAAACAGAATAAATGTCTTAAACTTTCAGTTGACAAATTCAAACTATGTCTTAAACACTGAGTTGGTAGATCCAAACTATGTAATTAATTGCTTCTAAACCGTTCAGTTGGTAATTCCTAACTGCCTTATCGCGTGTTACCCGTTTAGTTGGTAAATCCTAACTAACTTCTCCCAATTCAAAATATCTCTAATTCTAAAAACAGACACGCCCATATTGTACCATATACAGCATAAGCCAATCGCCTTGGCAGAGGTATAAGGCGGTCCTAAAACATTAAGATTAATAATTGAGCAGAATAAATCCCTTTGATGGACAATAGCGCCGCCGCCAAACGGACGCGGATGACAGACGTTGTGAAATCAACTTCCGTGAGCATGTTTGCACAACTGACTCATGTGTGAACAGCGCTATTGTTCGTCAAATGTAAGACGCTAAAATATGATCACCTTAATTGATGTCAACACCTGCGAGAAGCGTGGGTTCGACTCACTAATTAAGGAGACACATCCTGGTCTAAAAATACAAAATAAAATTAAAATCTAGCGTTGAAAAGTAAAACATTTTCTAACTAAAATAAACTATTTTGTTTCAGATTCTGTATAAAGTTGCGATTATTTTGATACCTAACATGCCATATTTTGTTTGACAATAATTATTTTCTGATTTTATAAATTATTAATTCTGTTCCTTTCGACCCAAAGTTGATTTTTATTCTAAGAAACAACATACTCGTGCAGTCTCATAGGGACATGCACTGTAGTTGTTTTATGTTAAAACTGGGACATGCACAACAGTCTTCGAAACAGACTCGCGTGGTCTCGTCGGACATACACGGAGGTCTCGAATACTGAAACATGCGCCTATGTTTTGAGTAGTAGGTTGAACAGAGAAATGTAAGCAAATGATCAAATTCCTTCTCGTGCAGTCTCGTCGGGACGTGCACAACAGTTATGAAATAAACGGGTCATGCACGCTAGTTCAGAAACAGTCTTGTGCAGTCTCATTGGACGTGCACAGATGTTTCTGTAACAGCGACATATACCACGGTTTTGACTCTAATAATTTGAAACAATACCCAAACTCATGTAAGATAAAATGATCATTTTTCTTCATCATAATAACTCTCTTGGGGCTGTTTTACTTTGGTCCCCAAAGTTGAATTTTATTATGTTTTGATTAGTAACAGTAAGAATATGTGAAAGTAACAGAATATTCCATACAATAGTATCACACGATTTCACACATACAATAGTATAACACAACTTCACACATACAAATATATACAACTGGTACCATATCTGGACTTTTGGTTGCTTGAAAATTCATATCCATGCAACAGTGCCCTTATTTGATATGACTTGTTGTCAATAAACTTATCTACCAACAAGTCATATGATATATGTTTACACATGTTTTATGGGTTTTTTGTACAACAGAATGCTTTGGTAACGATGCCCTTATCATATGAACATTAACTGGACTTTTAGTACAACATAATGTTTATGTAACAACGCCCTTGTGACATGATTGTGCATAAACTGGGCTTTTAGTACAACAAGATGTTTATGTAACAATGCCCTTGTTACATGTGCATCAATTGGGCTTTTAGTACAACATAAAGTTTTTGTAACAGTACCCTTATTACATGTGCATAACTGGACTTTTAGTACAACATAATATTTATGTAACTATGCCCTTGTTACATGTGCATAAAGTGGGCTTTTAGTACAACAAAATGTTTATGTAGCAGTGCCCCTGTGACATGTGCGTTAACTGGACTTTTAGTACAACATAATGTTTATGTAACAATGCCCTTTTTTGTGCATGAACTGGACTTTTAGTACAATAGTGTGTTTATGTAGCAGTGCCCTTGTTACATATACCATTTACATATGTCCTTTAGGACACATGCAGTTTTTTTTTGAGCTCCGTCCTTTAGGACTCTTATTTTGTTTACATATGAACTACGTCCTTTAGGACTCTTATTTTGTTTACACGTCCTTTAGGACTCTTATTTTGATTACATATGAACTACGTCCTTTAGGACTCTTATTGTTTACATATGAACTACGTCCTTTAGGACTCTTATTTTGTTTACATATGAACTACGTCCTTTAGGACTTTTATTTTGTTACATATGAACTACGTCCTTTAGGACTCTTATTTTCTTTACATATGTACTACGTCCTTTAGGACTCTTATTGTTTACATATGAACTATGTCCTTTAGGACTCTTATAATGTTTTAATTTGTAATCCGTCCTTTAGGACTATTTTTTGTTTGTTTGTTTATACCTTTTTTGTGGTTTCATACGTTTCATACCCAATAGATGTCAAAAAAATAGGCATGATGAATGTACGTTGGCCAGACGCAATTCACCCGCATATTTAATCAGATCAACTTTGGTAGCTATAAAATATGCTCTGTGGCAACAAGTATATGAATTGTACTTTGATTACTTGTGCATCCTTTAGAAGAGCTTTACAAGGTTGTACAGATTCGCCATTGACGAGCATGTACAAACTTATAAAACAGGTATAATCTAGTAGTTAACGTGACAGTGCAAAAACGATATGGAACCTTTCCATTCCATGTATGTTAATTCATCGCTTATAGTGTACTTTATACTTTAAAACCTGAATGTTTGTTGCCCGTTAGTATAGATATGCAGTCCTGATGATGATTTACTGTTATGACCTTTATAGTCGTTTACAATATTTGTGCGACCATATGCTATAGACAAAATATTATTGTTCTAAAACAAATTATAAAAAATATATATCCTTATCTACTAAAATACTCTTAACAAATATACTGTTCGCTTAATGAAACAACAGACTAACGTCTACCAATATGTGTAACGTATGTATTTCAAGCTTCATGGACGTCGTAGTTACTGACGTTACGTGTTTTCGCAATGCACCAAAGCGACCCTTTCTGGTGTATTTTTTTTTTGTGATCCATTAGTAGAAAATTAATATACATAAATTCAAATTTGGCACTGTATTTCCATTCACAAAACATTGCTATCACCTTGAAGAAATGGTTTATGTATGGAAACAGAAATTGACATAACTAGTGTGTTCACATGGCTTCGGGTAACTCAGATAGCTATATGGGATGAAAGAAAGACAGAAGAAGAAGGGATGGGCTGGGCTTATTTTTGGACCAAGTGGCGCCTGAGCATATAGGATAAGTTGGACATATTACCCGTTGCCATGGTAAACACCAATATTGTAAATGTCACAAATATAGTGTACATATGCAAAGCAGAGCCATCACATTGACACTATTGCAAACAAAGTGAACAATGGCGTTTATGAAGCTTGAAACTCACCCTACGTTCACACAAAAATACAATAATGTGATTGCCTTGTCTGATTCAACCATCTACATATATTGCTTTTGCTTTATTTAAGCAGACTTGAGCGCATCACCTTCACATTTTACAGGAAAATATACTATGCATCTGATCTGATCGAAGGTAAGCACGCTCAGTTTATGAATGAATGCAAAATATTCAAGAAATGATGCCTAATCTATATCTGGCTGTAATTAAGCTGCCCGGAAAAATTAACATCCGGTCATACACAGTGCTGTGTGCAATACACACTGTTTATGGCAACGAATGGACAAAATGAATACTAAAGACTCCAACCATTCTTCGCTTTTGCATCGTTTGGTTGGGGTATTCGCTATTCAGTGAGCTAACCACTTTAGATATCATAATGTGATAAGTATGACAGTTTTAATGGCCAGCACCAGTCTGCACTGAGTCGTTCATTATTACGCCAGTGTACATCAAAGTAGCTTAATGTTTGATCAGCCTGTGTACCGTAAGCATTATCTTACTATGAACCAAAGACGTACATGTACTTTGTCAAGAACCTGGTCGGTCTGTGTCTTTGTAACTCGCACTTTCAGGCAAACTATGATCAGTCTGACACTAGCCTGTGTCGGTACACCGTCTAGATTGCAGATTGGGCATAGTTTATATAGCGTAATTTTATGCATGCTAAGACCACAATCGGGCTGTAGTTAAAGTTTGTAATTGCATTAAGCCTTACTGCAATATTTATATAGTTGCGATGATTCCGATAGGCCTATGTAACAAAAATAATATTTACAAATAATCCGACACCAGCCTGCGCATGAGCGCAGTCAAGCGCGCAGGCTAACTACAATCATAATTGACTAAGTGTACTGCTCAGTCTTGGATCGACCTCAAATAATTCAGTCAAACTAACCTATCAGAATATACATTTTACAAAGACTCAGATCAGCATGTAACTCAACAACTGCTTAACCATAAAAAAAACAAACAATGCTATGTTCTCTATAACTCGCATATCTGGAGCGATAATAAAAAAAAGAGTAGCTTATAGACTGTAAGAAGCTTAATTCGTACGACTTGCTAAAAGTAAAGCGAATATAATGCCAAACAAAGGAAATAGTGACCAGACTACACAATCGCGCAGCTATACCAGAATTTCCTCCGTTTAACACTTATTGCAGTTAACATATTAGCTGTGAAGCAGTGGAAATGTGATAATTCTCGCGATTTCTATTCAGTGTTCACTTTAATTTTGGAACACCATTTTCAGTCCCAAATCTCGCTCAGAAATGCTAATACATGATTAGGAAACATAAAAATTTGACTCCATAAAAGCATATATAACAACTTTAAATATTACCAATGTAAAAACAAAACAAAACAAAAAACAATACTTTTTTTTTTTGTGTGAACAAAGCCCATCGTAAAAAGGTCCTGTGCATACGTATACATGTGTATTTGTCATATTTATCAAAATAACAAGTTCTGGTGCGCCTTTAAGGCTGATATGAGTCTGTGCCAAAGCACAGGCTCATGTGGGCCTTACCGTTGAAAGGCGCGCGCAAAGGACACGTTTCAAAAAGAATTGCTCACTTACCAAGCCCCCAAAACATCTATGTGCCAATGCCTATTTGAACACTTCTGTCTTTTAACGGATCTTCATTTTCCTTCTCTGCAGTGGAAGCTCTATTGTTTAAACGCTTATCCCTGTCCTGTGTGTGGAGAGTCGTCGATTGGGCGAGCTCTCTCTTGAGTTTCACAATTTCGCGTTGACGCTCAACGTTCTGAGCAACGAATTTGTGAACAGTTTTCTTTTCATTTTCAAGCTCATTCTTTAAGTTAGACACTTCCTGATCCTGCAGCTTCACTAGTTCTTTAACACGTTCGCAGTCGTCTTCTCTTCCCTTATAGAGTAGCTGAATCGTTGAATTTAATAAATTGAAACTTGCTTTAAGCTCTTTTATTATTTTAGAAGCAGATTTTAATTTAAATTTTCTGCTATCAGGTTGTGAATCAAATTGAACACTTATCACTTCCTTCATTTGGGTGTCATCAAGGTGGGCGAATGGTAACGCGGAACACATATTTTTATTTTCACAAAATATCTTCATCCTAATCCTATCTCTGGAAAGAGTAGCCTTGCTCTTGTGTTTCTTAAATGATGTCATGTCAGGCGTAGGGCTCCAAACAGCGTGATGTGTCTCAAATGGTTCTTGTATTAAATTCACTGGTACAGGACCTGACTGAAACCGCGGTCGCCAGTATGGTTTGTTATAACTATGATATCTGTTGTTCACTCCAATGTTGTATCTCCAGGAATTGTCCATGTTTTTCTTCTCTGTAGATCAGGAACGACGTAACAAGCTTAAAAGTTGTTACTCCGGACTCTCGACCAATTTTAATGATGTAACTTTTAAAGTCTCTTAGGTGTGTGGTGGGGAAATCAGCAAATAGTGGTGAGCTGTGAGAGTGAGCGGTATATCCGTGCTCAAAATGTAATAAATAAAATGACAACACTGGAGACAGATATAAAGTTCCAATTTTTTTTCTTCACTTTGCGTTATTAAGACTGTCTAAATGTTCAAAATACTATAACATGTTCCAATAATGAATACAATGTAATATATAAGTTCTCCTAATTATCGTATAATACTTCAAGATTTATGTTTAAATAACATAAATTTGCTGGAACATTCCAAGCGTTCGTTAAACTTAGTTTCTCAATCTTAAACGTCAAACTTGGTAAAATTACAAAAACAGAATAAATGTCTTAAACTTTCAGTTGACAAATTCAAACTTTGTCTTAAACACTGAGTTGGTAGATCCAAACTATGTAATTAATTGCTTCTAAACCGTTCAGTTGGTAATTCCTAACTGCCTTATCGCGTGTTACCCGTTTAGTTGGTAAATCCTAACTAACTTCTCCCAATTCAAAATATCTCTAATTCTAAAAACAGACACGCCCATATTGTACCATATACAGCATAAGCCAATCGCCTTGGCAGAGGTATAAGGCGGTCCTAAAACATTAAGATTAATAATTGAGCAGAATAAATCCCTTTGATGGACAATAGCGCCGCCGCCAAACGGACGCGGATGACAGACGTTGTGAAATCAACTTCCGTGAGCATGTTTGCACAACTGACTCATGTGTGAACAGCGCTATTGTTCGTCAAATGTAAGACGCTAAAATATGATCACCTTAATTGATGTCAACACCTGCGAGAAGCGTGGGTTCGACTCACTAATTAAGGAGACACATCCTGGTCTAAAAATACAAAATAAAATTAAAATCTAGCGTTGAAAAGTAAAACATTTTCTAACTAAAATAAACTATTTTGTTTCAGATTCTGTATAAAGTTGCGATTATTTTGATACCTAACATGCCATATTTTGTTTGACAATAATTATTTTCTGATTTTATAAATTATTAATTCTGTTCCTTTCGACCCAAAGTTGATTTTTATTCTATGAAACATACTCGTGCAGTCTCATAGGGACATGCACTGTAGTTGTTTTATGTTAAAACTGGGACATGCACAACAGTCTTCGAAACAGACTCGCGTGGTCTCGTCGGACATACACGGAGGTCTCGAATACTGAAACATGCGCCTATGTTTTGAGTAGTAGGTTGAACAGAGAGATGTAAGCAAATGATCAAATTCCTTCTCGTGCAGTCTCGTCGGGACGTGCATAACAGTTATGAAATAAACGGGTCATGCACGCTAGTTCAGAAACAGTCTTGTGCAGTCTCATTGGACGTGCACAGATGTTTCTGTAACAGCGACATATACCACGGTTTTGACTCTAATAATTTGAAACAATACCCAAACTCATGTAAGATAAAATGATCATTTTTCTTCATCATAATACTTGTTTCAAATTGGCGTGGTTCGGGCAGTAAAATTAACAGACTACATATACGTGTACGCATCAAAGTACGTTTCAAAGCAACTCCGCATTTACAAAATCGTGAAAACTTGCATTTTCTGCTCCCACCCCTCAATATTCGTCTTTAAAGGGGACGGCAACCCTGATGATTACTATGTTTTATATGCAAGATTTTTAAAAAAAACATGAATTTTGACCCAATTTCATCTAAATCGGTTGAAAAACGTAAAAATTGTGGGCGTTTGAACATTTGCAAATGCACTGTAATGGAAGCGGCCATATTGTAGGCTTAGTCACGTGACACAGCACAATTAAATATGCATAATCAAAATAAAAGACAAACCAATGGATTACTTGCAATTATCTTTAATAAAACATTTTCCTTATGTATAAAGCTGCATATCTGCTGAAACACAGATGCTTTGATAGTATAAATAATTAAAAATTAAACCATGGAAAAAATTCTGAAAAGTAATTAAATATTCAAAATGCCGGCTAAATGTTGGCCATATTGAATTCTTTGAATGCCCATAACTTCCCCATCGATCAACCGATTTTGATGATACTTGTATCAAAATTCATGGTTCATAGAGCCATTTCTGATTAAACATACTTTTTATTGCTGTCCCCTTTAAACTGGGTACCTTTTCGACCAAACTATGAGTGAATGCATTGCTATCTTTCAAAGTAAGAAAGAGGACAAATATCAGGAATCGATACAATCAAGCGCCACACCTAACCCAGGATACCAATGGGAAAGTGACAACGTCACAATTAGACATCAGAGGTTAGCTCTTTCCCGGCAGAATTAAAACACTAAAATATCAAGTATAGAAGTGCTTTTTAAATAATAAAAAAGTTTGATGTCTTCTTTCTGCACATGCGTGTGAAGTATGCTAAAAACGTGACGCTTGACATTTGAAAGTTTAAGTGACTAGGTCTGCAATTATGAGCATTTTTCGATTTTTTTTATTTAATTTTTTAAATATTTGTAAAAAGAAAATTAAGCTATGCTTTCACAATAAATCTATTCACTACAGCACAAACTGGCTGGAAAATAAATAAAAACTCTTGTTGGTTATAATTTGCGTCACTCCAATAATCCAGACAGTTGATTTGCTGGTGTTTTGATAGTGCTATTTTTAAGGTTTACATAGCTGGTAAAATTTATACCCGAATTTCAGCTATATTACTGCGTTCTTGACAATTAAAAACGTTATTTCTGAAAATGGAAGATCGAAAGTTACAGACTATGCAGCTTTAAAATTCGTGTATTTCAGTTTGTTTGTATATGCTTTCGCCTACAACCAAGATGCCCTTGGACAATGAAACGTCGCTACATACATACACAACATATGTAAAGGGTATCCTGGGTCTAGTGGGAACAGGATTGCACAAGCCAAAGAAGGTGTCAAACATCTGACAAATGAAAACCGATTTGCAAAATTGACGTTTTAATTAGGCATCAACTTTACATATATATGAAATCGATCGTGAAAGGGCAATTTAACGGTCAAATTCCCATCCATGTTACTAAAACAGCAAGCACAGTTGATGATCAAAATTCTCATTCAAAACGAAGCAGCCTCATTTTTAAAGGATTTTCGTTTTAAATATTCGGACTAGTAGAGTGCAAGGACGGCTGGCGTATCTTGAATACGTACAACGTGTCAAGTCCTCTTGGCTCTCGTTTGTGGTGTCTTCTGTGAGTTTGTCACTTTCCCATTGGTATCCTGGGTCAGGTGTGGTACTTGATTGTATCGATTCCTGATCTTTGCAACCTTACTTATCTCAACGAAATAAAGTGAGCCTCTCATTAAGGGGAAACTATGATACCCGCCTTGTCGCTAGAAACCCTTTCGCTGGTCACCAGTTTGTTATCGTATATCGAATATTTGATTCCGAAGTGGACCGATGCTCTCAATGAGCAGTGTATCGATATCTAGAGCATGAGTTGCCTACCAAACCCTTGATTTTTTTCTTCACACCAAAGCTAAAATTATACTACAGGTAAAGTTGTTATGTAATTTCTGCACAAGAGGCCTAACCTGACCTACTTAATCTATGAACAGCTGGACTAGTCACATCTCCGCCAAAATTGCATCATCTCATCAGCCCCTACCGTTAATTACATTTTCAATTTCGATGGACTCATCTCCTTTTAAATCTTGATTTATATGTTCTAGGAGATAATTCATGGATAGGTTAGTGATCTTTCATGCAAACCAAACATCTATGTGTCTTGGTCCAGATCAGAACTAACGGTGAGGTTGGTACCGTGAAACTAGTTTAAGCCCTCCAGTAAAAATATTTTACTGACCGTTCCAAGGTAGTCCATCATTTTTGTTATTTATGTTTCGTGTTTGTCATGCTTTCTTGTCTGTTCATTGCAGCCTTTTGACCACCTGCTGGGATGTGATGTTTTCTTGTGTTTTTGTCACTTTCCCGTGTGATGTCCTGGGTCAGGTGTGGTACTTGATCGTATCGATTCCTGATCTTTGCCTTCGTGCTTACTTTAAGATTTGTTTTATTATTTTGTCATGTTTCTGCTCTTTGGCAATAAACTGCCAGTACATTGTACATGCGATTTTGGTACTTATCCACGAGCGCTTCGAGTGCTAATGTGAGACTGTGCTAATGATCAGCTTTTGCTTCTCGCATGCGCAATGCATAGATGTCGATGAAGACTCTTATCTAACCCTCCTGAATATGCCAACATTGGCTATTAAAGGAAGTTTTTGTGCATTTGCGATAAGGACCAACCACAAGATCGTGTGCTGACCCATTAATAAAGTACTTTCGTCTATAAGTATCTAGGATATATCTCAGACATAATTAAATCACATCTGATATGGTCGGATGTCTGATGTGTCAGTAAATCTTTTATCTTAACATCTACGACAGAACGGGAAGCACATAGCAGCCAGAATCAATGCTAGAATTACTTAAGAACAATCTACAAATATAAAACCTGTGCAAAATTGCATGAAAAAGAACTATAAGGGAGTACAATGTATAATCGGGAAATGTCTTAATCACAAATCACACATCAAGCTACGGCATCATGAGGAAGAGGCACTTAAACATAGACAAAGACATGCACATGGAAGCAAGAAAACAATTAAAGTAAGTAAGAGGGCAAAGATCAGGAATCGAAACAATCAAGCACCACACCTGACCCAGGATACCAACTTCACAATTAGACATCATAAACGAGAGCTAAGAGGTCTGCCCTTGCCCAGCAGGTGACCACAAGGCATCAATAAACAGACGCGCACGAAAGCATAACAAAAACAAGACAGAAATAACATAAATGATCCACAAAAGAAGCACCGCCTTGGAACGGTCAGTAAAATATTTTACTGGAGGGCTTATACCGGTTTCACGGCACGATCGAAATTTTAACCGGATGTCTAATAAGCCAAACAATTTGAGCGACATCAGGTTTAACATTGGATGTAGCAAAAAAGTTAAACTTTGCATTTTCTTCCTTTCTTTCTGAAGTAGAATGATTTTTGAGGTCTTGAAAAAGTCGGAGAATGTCATGCAACTGCCAAAGTATATATACATACATGAACTTTTGTTGAGAAAACGCAGACCACATACTTCTTGCGTATTTGATGAATTACTTTCCGCGTGGTGAAAGTAAGCCCACAACCGTCAAGAAAACGTTTTTTGTTTGGTTTGATGGTTTACGTCCCAATCAACAGCTAAGGTCATGTCGAGACGGTCAGTTCACCTTTCTTGGACAGGCTCGACTAAGTGGTTAACCACTACTTCATGCACATACTTTCGCTTGTAACTGACAACAGTCCTTCTCGAATCACCGAGAAAAAAGAACACGTGGAAATAGAGATAAATATGGTAAACTTTTGCGCTTTGGCATATCATCATTCCCACGCGATGGGCACATAAAGTTGTATATGTGATGGCCCTTTTGGCTTACAAGGAGGCACACATGACATATCAAAAGGCAAAGTGTAAAAAGAAAATATGGTTGCGAATCGGATCTATACCAGAAAGATTGCAACCTTAGTCACTCCTAAGTTCCGCTTCTAAACCTCTGTGTATACATCCAAAGTTTTTAATGTGAGCTTCTCTAGTTTGACTGCTGTGAGTTCAAAATGAAAGTAAAATTTAAAAAAAAAAAAAAAAACGAGTGATAAATAAAGCCGTTATGTGTAGGTTAAATCTGTATGAAGTCGTGAGAGAACCACGACACCATGATGGCAAATTAAAGTCAGTTTATAACCTCGCAAATCTCTGTACATGAATAAGCACTTACAAATGTACGTAACCAATCTTTTATACCATTGCTAAGAAAACAGTAAATTATGGCGAGGCGTTTTATACACGTCAGTATATTTTATGACAGATGGTGTACTTTAGCGTGTTCCTCTGGGTACATTAATGTTTTAATGTAACAAATCTCCTGCGGTGTCGTCTAAGTGTTGATCATTTCTTGTCTACTGTTGAAAGTTGCACTTTAATTCCTTTTAACTGTTTGGCTGCTTATCGCGACTAAATGTAGTCTGATGGTACTTTTAAAACGACTTTATAGCAATCAGTGTGGACCAAGATCACACTGCTCCTCTAGAAGCAGTCTAATGTGGGTCCATACTATTTGCCTGCATGTTAAAATTAGTTTGTGATGTTACCAACTAGAAAATCATACTATTAAACATTTTTCTTTCAAGAAGAGTCGAAGAATCTTTTATAAGTCTACTTATCATATGAAGTCGCGTCTGGTAATGAAATAACGCCATGCAATTAAATTGATAACCACTATTGGTTTACAAATTTTCGGGAAACGTTATGACGTCCATAATAACAATGATGCGTACATAATGACAAACCTATAACGTTTATACGTCAGAAATGAGATTTCAAAGTACTCTCAAAGCCATATGATAATAAGAATCTAACATTCGTGCTCTTGTATTATTGAATTTATTTAACTCGTTACGAAAAAGAGATAAAATGCTCGATAAGCCTCGCATTTTATCTCTTTTCCCCCAACTCGTTTAATAAATTCAATAAATTATGAGCACTCATGTAGGATCCTCTATACCTCAATAGGTCCTACTGTGTGTTTAAATAAATATTTCAGCAGAAGACTACATGTAATAACTCAAATTCTTTGCGAAATCAATCTCAAAATCTCAAATGCTGACGAATTTCTAAAAGGAACTAAATTTTGCAAATAAACTCTGAGCCCGTAGCATAATTTAATTTTGTAATTACTATCATCCAGTAAAACTATTCTGTTGCAACAAAATAAATAGGTATATCGACAGTATGTATGCTGTCTTAAGCATTTGAGCACCCCAGTGACGTTTTTATGGAAGGGTATCGGGCTCATAATTCAAATACGCATTATGCCTTATACCTGATTCCATTTACGTGTTACGGATGTTTATTATGCTTTATCACAAAGTGTCTATCAGTTGTATGCAGTTTACATTCTACAAAATGATCGTGGTAATAATTCCATTTGGGTGTTTTGTACCCCCAATTCCCTGTCATAATTCCATTCCAGTAATGTGTATTTCTTATTTGCCATAACAGACAGAGCTTTGCAGCAATATGCATTCTGCATTCTACAAAATGTCTTTACGCTTGATGCCATTTAGTCATTATGTTATGAGCTTCATGGGTTTTCTCAATCCGCAAAATTAGCTCTTTCAAAGTTTCTTATCTCTCTAAATAGATGTTATTTGCTTTCTTGCAATGCGCGTTTCAATTGACAACAAAGTCTTATTTCGGCGTTTCATGTTGTCGCAAATCGATTTATGACTGAACACAATACGCTGTACATGTATGAGACGCCTATGCTGCTATAAATGATGACACGAATACTTCTGGACAGGCATAGATCTTTTTTGTCCCTGAACAGCCAGTAGCGGTTCTTGATCCGTTGTCTTAGCCTCTTATACCCCTATTCCACACAGGCCACGAATCGCCCGAATCGCCACGAATTGATTTTTTTCTTGTTGGGGGGGGGGGGGGGGGATTCGTGAGGTTTCAATATTTTTTTTTTCTTCAATCGTGATGAGCTACGAGTCATTCCCGATTCAGATACGATGTCGTTACGAATATTCATGGGAATCGGCTCAATTCGGCTGGAATCGCGCAAGAATTCATTAAGCCCCAGTTACACTGTCACGATTCAAGCCCCGATTCACCACGACTCATCCCGATTTGAGACAGATGGTAAAATCGGGATGCGTCGGGATGGAAAAAAAAGAAATTCCAGCATCAATACGATGTCTCACGATGCTCCTACGGTGTCTGCACGATTCATCTACGGATCCACTACGACTCATGACGGCAGCGCTACGATTCACCACGGTGGAGCTACGAATGCTCACGATACCTCCACAATTCGATACGGTGCTAGTACGATTCAAGCCGGTAGCGTTACGGTAGCGTCACGACCTCCCACGAATGTGCACGATTTAGTGGTTGTCATGCGACAGTCCTAGGGGGGGGGGGGGGGGGGGGTTACACTCATTTTTCTCCATATGTAGGCTCGAGCCCAGCATCAACCGTTCACCACCCCCCCCCCCCCACCCCAAAAAAAAAAAAAAAAAATATCAGGAATTTCAAGCACCCCCCCCCCCCCCCCAAAAAAAAAAAATAAATAAATAAATAAATTCTAAATTTTAGCAACTAAAAAAGTAAAATATTCCCCATTATGTACATTGACCTTAAAAAGACCCTAAAATGCATAGAAATGGCCCCTAAATATAGTCTAATATTGTGATGACCCCTCCCCCCCCCCCCCCACAAAAAAAAAATATTCACAAAATCTTAATACCCAAAAAATATTCATTTTTCTGAAAACCCCAAAATATATAAAAATTCAAAATTTTGAACCCCCCAAAATAACCAGAGCCTACGTATGTATGAAAATATCAAAGTAACCCCCCTTGGGCGACAGTTTGCCAATATCATTATCTGATCAACCTGTGACGAAGTCAGTCATGCCATCAAAAAGAAAAGCTGTGGGAAAATCAAAACAGTAACCGGACCCACGGGCTAAGCTCAGTCCTGTCCCAAGTCCAGTGTCATGTCCAGTTGTATCAGATGACTTCCAGTTCGAGCTGCAAATTCGCAATTTGAAGTCTCTGGACATAATCCATGATGCGCTGCACTAAAATTGAGCCGTGACATGTGATTTCCAACAATGTGACATTTTGCATGTGTAGACTCAGACAAGCTTGTGCAGCCTCCTTTTAAGCTTAGAAACTCCAAATTATGTTCGATCAGTTGCCTAAGGGTCATAAACTATTCAAGCGACTAGCAAATGCTCTGATCAGACTGCGCGTATACGCAGGCTGGTCTGAGCCTTTGCTGGTCTCACATACCACATTGTTGGAAATCTCATGTCGCGGCTCAATTCACTTTTGAATATGATTTTCAGCAATGATACCTCTGTTTTTATACCAGAATCTTGTGTCAGTGATAACCCGATTCGCTACGAACGCACACGAACGCCCACGAATGACCACGAATACTACCACGGTTCCACTAGGAATGATCCCGATCCCGCTACGGTAGAGCTACGATTTAGGCCACGCCCACAATCCAACACGATTCACCCCGACGAGTTTAAACGGTTTAAACTCGTCGTAGCCTTGTCGTGGTGGTTGCCGAATCACCAGGAGTCTTCACGAATCACCACGGTACTACTAGGATTCGTGCCGATGTCTCTACGGTGCTGCTACGACTCATGCCGATGCATCACGACATGATAAATCGGGATGAGTCGTAGCTCCGTCGTGGCCAAAATCGTGACAGTGTAACTGGGGCTTTACGATTAGAAAATAACATTAGAACATGCTACACGATTAAGGAATCAATTACGAATCAGTTAAGAATATGCGGAATGCAGCACGAATTGGGCACGAATTAACAGAAATCCGCGACGATTCGACACGATTCGCGAGATTTTCTCTCACGATAGCTATAAAAAAAAAGGCCCGTACATGCTTTGGGGCATCAGTTCCAAAATGAATGTTCCTCGTAATAAAGCAGCAGTATAATTGATCATGCAACTTTTGTGTTGAAAACGGCTTCTTATATAGCTAGAAGAAAACAACTACGTTAAAGTCGAGAGGCCCTGACCCAGACTCTTTGACTTGGAAAAATATGGCAGTTCGCCATTGGCAAAATCGCCAGCCAGGAGCTACTGACTGATCCTGATTGTGCTCCAGAATCTGCCAAATCTGTTTCAACTTCTAGGACTGCTCACATGCGCGAGACGGGGTAATTAACCTTAGGGAAAATCCTTCTGCTATCTCTTTCTTGGTTTTATTGCTTGACTTAATCTCCCGATTCCCCACGAATGAGCTAAGAGTAGCTACGAATGCCCAAAACAATGCAAAAACGCCCCCGAATCGATTATGATTCAGTTACGATATCCAAGAATGCCATTAGGAATTTGGTACGAATCACGCACGATTTTTCGAATCGGGGAATTCGTGGCCAAAGTTTTGAACAGTTCAAACTTTTGAGCCGAATTTCCGATAGACCTACGAATTGCAAGAACTCACTACGGACTATGCGAATCAGTTAAGACCATCACGAACTGAGTACGATTCAGCCACGAATCCAAATATTTGTCAATTCGTGTCAATTCGTGGGATTCGGGGCCTGTGTGGAATAGGGGTATTAGGTAGATTAGTATTCCTCGTCAGTCAGGGGTGGGTCCAGGATTTCTGGAAAGGGAGTTCATGTATATAAAAATGTGGAGCTGGAACCTTTGAAAATTATAGTTTTCGTCAAGACATAGGTTGTAACAATGAGGCCCTCCCGGGAGTTTTGGGGAACAGGGGAAAAAGGACATTAATTCAAGGGGAACAAAGGCCAATTTTGAGGGGAACAAAGACAATATTGGGGAACAGGGAACATAAGAAAGCAAGTTTTCGATTTTTGGGGAGCAGAGGAACAAGCCAATTTATTTCAGGGAACAAAGGAACAGGTACCCCCCCCCCTCCTCATTCCCCCCTCCGGGAGGGCCTCAACAGTTAAGACAAGGCCGTCGTCGGCGGTCCGGCCGGTCCGGCCACTTTTTTTAGCCAAAAAAGGTTTTAGCCGGACCACTTATTTTAGGCTGAATATAACTTTTTGTCTGGGTCATTTTTTCATTTTTCTATTGACTTTTTACCTTGATTTATATTAACTCGGACATGTATATGTCTAGATAAGCAAAATTTTCCAGCGTAATATTGTGAATATTTTCTTATCCATCAGTTTTAACATTTGTTTTCGGTGCTCAAAAGAATCGTTCTCATCGAAACGGTTCTTTTGGGTATCCACAACCGGGTCCACAACATATGTTTTAGTAAAGATTTAAACATATGTTTTGGGTGCTCAAAAGAACCGTCTCATTGAGACAGTTCTTTGAGTACCCACAACATATATTTTAGTTGACAAATAGGAAACTTATTTTCAATTACGCTCTCTTTTCTAGAGGCCTGGGAATGTATGATCATGTATGTATAGAACTGAAAAAATCGAAACAACAACCCCCCTTCTTCCGCCCCCCCCCCCCCAAAAAAAAAACAAAAAAAAAAACAAAAAAAAAACTAAAAGAACAGTAGATATATGTATCAGAATTACTAGCAAACTGTCAATTTTGATGCCATCGCTTGATGAGACCCACCGAGGGGTCAAAACAGTTGTTAATACATTGCTGGTGGGGGGTTCAAAAAGCTGTCGTTAGCTCCTGAAATGCAGCAAATGCTTGTAAAATAAGCTTGGTATGACGAGAAAAAAATGCCTCAAAATGCATTAGAATCGCTTCTACAGACATCTTGAATTAGAAAATTTTCTTGGGGCCTCCCCCCACACCCCCTAACAAGAGGGGTCATCCACCTCTCGTACCCCCCCCCCCCCACCACCACCACCACCCCACTCATGCCTTCGACACTCAGAAAAACGGCTACGACGTTCCATGGCCGTACGACTTTTCAAAAGCCGACGACGGCCCTGTAAGAAGTAATATCACACTACCTCAATACTAACATAAGTTTTTTTCTCCTTCCACAGGTAATCAGGATAACTCTTGACGGGCAGAATTTACCTGTACACCCGGTCTCGCGTGCATTATCTTCCGAAAGTATAGACAGGCGCAGGCAATCGTCTCGCGTGTTTGTTTGTTTGTTTTCATAAAATGAGGGACAAAAAGTAGAGAAGAATTCTACTGCAGAATTATTTATTATTTTCATTATTTTAATTTTGCGTTTAGCAATTTTTGGTGAAGCTAGTAATTTAGTTGCGTAGTCGAAATAGACTTAAGCGTATTGCGGTTTGACAAAAACAGGTTTACCGGAAAACGCTGTTCAGGTGAACCAGAATATGGAAAGCCATTCTGTAGAAAGCGAATTCCGAATTACAGAAATGCAGTCACTGTTATATTTTTATAGAAATAACCAAATGGAATTATCGCCTCGACCCTTTTCATAGAACGTAAAATGCATATAACGGAGAGGCACTTTGTGTTCAAGCATAATTAGGGATTAGGGATACAGAACACCCAAATGGAATTAACACCACGATCATTTTGTAGAACGTAAAATGCATACAACTGACAGACACTTTGTGATAAAGCATAATACACATCCATAACCCGTAAAGGGAATCAGGCATAAGGCATAATGCGTATTTGAATTATGAGCCCGATACCCTTCCATACGTTTTAAGGCGGTGGTTCTGTTTTTGTTGATTCTTTGTTGATTGTTACTCCCATTGTGGGATTCTGCAATTGTTCTGTGTTTTGTTGTGCATTACTTTGCGTCCATTCTAGCTTTGCAATCATCTCGATGGGGAAGAGAGAGCTGATTGCTTTGCTTTGCTTGTTTTCCTGGTGTCTCATGATTGTTGAGTGGCTCTTCTTCGCGATACCACGGGTTTGTCTGCAGTTTGTGATTTGGGTATTTCCTGATCATACTCACTTATTATTTTTGTCTGTTCCTGCCAGACATGTGGCCACCTACTGGGAAAGGACTGACCTCATGGCTCTCTTGCGAGTTGTGTTTTGTTGTGATTTTCGTACATGTGTCTTGATCTACATCGGAACTTAAGTTGTGGTGGGTACTGAAAGACATATTTAAGCCCTCCGGTATTGTTTTTAACGACCATTCCAATGCTGTGTTTTTTGTAGATCCTTTTTGCTACTTGTGATACTCGTTTGTCTTTATTATGCTGTCGTATCTGTTAATTGCAGCCTTGTGGTCACCTGCTGAGAAAGAGTTGACCTTTTGGCTCTCTTGTATGTAGTGTTTTTTGTGTTGTTTTGTCACTTTCCCATATGGTGTCTCGACTCAGATGTGGTACTGATTTATCGATTTCTGACCTTTGTCTTCTTCTTTACTTTGTGTACGCAGATGATATCTTTGCCAAGTATAGAATTTGTTCGAAACGTGGCATTCTTGGCATAAAGCTTAAATTAGTTATTTAGAAACCAATTCTGCGTAATAACATTTCTAAACTCTCAATAATTATGCTTGCCTGTATAAAATGTTTGCCAAGTATCCAAGGGCTCCAGTTTTAGCTAGTTTCATCTGTTTGTATTTTTGTTGGTGTTTTTAATTTGTTTTTTTCTTTAAGGGGAAGGGGCTGTTTTGGGTGGGGGTATGTTGAAATAAGCATCATTTTGTATCTTCAGTGGAACTGAAAAAATATTTGACAAAATCACTTCAGCCAGAGTATAAATAGGCAATCTTCAGTTTGCATTTCAACAAAATTTGATTATGATAGGTACATGTGTGTACACTTTATTGCACACAATGCACTAATAAATTGATATGCAAATATGATGAACTAAGTGCCAATAATAAATATTAAAGTCCTATAGAAAATGTAATAGCCAGTTGAGAAGAATTCAGCACCAAACACAACATTCTTTTGGTTTTACCTCGTTGATGAACATTGGCGTAGCACACATTACGCAGGTTACACACATGCGTGATAAAAATAGTAACATTCAAGGTCACTTAATGTGATAAAAGTGATTTTCTATAGTATGAGGAACTGCTCATATTGGAAAGAATTCGCTCCCTCTGGGAGCAAATACTTTCCTTTAAGCGAAGTTCCCATTTTGAAAAGGGACGCAATTGAAGAGAACTGTTCTTAGTCCAGTAGTCTCCCTTTGATATGCGTATTTTTTTCAGCGTTCTGGCTACGCCATTGGTGAATCTTTAATATAAAACATTTTGGGTGGTTAAAAGTGTAACATAGAATTTAAACAATAAAGCACCAGCGAAAAAAAACGAAAACGGAGTCAATTATTTTGGTGTTTGTATCAAATGCTACAAATGTTTTATCCTTCGATCCAATTCTCTGTTGGCCCCTTGCCAATCACCGGGAAATGGTCGTTAGGCCAAAATAAAAAAAATACCTTTCTTTAGGGTAAAAATGCCTTTCAAAATGCACAAAATTATATTTATCCCAGAAATAATGATTAAAAAATATGTGTGACTACCCTACCTGAAATTTTCAGACCAGTTACTCGAAACAAACTTATTTTTATTTGGCCTTATTGACTAGTATATACAGATTAATGCACATACGGCTTATATGTAAATTTTCTTTTGCTCTGTAAAAATATAAAAATGCATGCTAGTCGATTACTTTGAATATGGAAATATTTTAGCATTAGTAAAGCTTCAATCCATTTGTGCTCAGTTTACCCTGATGCAAGATTAAACACGCGAGCAACTGCAGCTAGTAAGAATCCTATTAATATTGATAAGGGCTTCACTGGTCGAGAACCATAAAATGCGCTTGTTTAATTCATGTAAAGTTGCATCATTTCGGGGAAAGGTATTGTCTCTCTTCTGTATTCCAGCAAGGCTTACCACGAGTCATTCAATGAGGTTTTGTATTTAATCTTTGTTTTGAGCTGAAGTAAAACCTGTGTAGAACGGCCACTCAAAAATAGACACAACAAAGGTCTTAATGACAAATGGTAGCTTAATGAAGGTCGAAAGTATTACAGAATGCTTCCCTTATTACTTTTGACCCGCATTTAGCGATAATTGGTCTTGAAAGCTAATTTTCGTTGTTTTAGGAGTGGCCGTTTTACACAGGTTTTACTGTATATTTTTGTGTCCTTTCTACTTTGGCAGTGTTCTCGCTGAGAGAGAGAGAGAGAGAGAGAGAGAGAGAGAGAGAGCTGGTTACGTTAAAGTTATACCATGGTTTGTCCGCCTGTACTTGGAGATAATCGACGAGCTATAACGAGTGGATTATTTTATGTTCTGGTGGACAAACATGGTATAACTATTTTATACCACCTACACTAGTGTAGACCTTGCACATCACGCGACATTTCGTGCTAAAGTTGGTAAGGGTGGTATAATTTACTTGATTACTTGCTGCTGTGGTGTTGTTTGCTATGTCCTTGTTTTCGTAAAATAGGTTTGTGGTCATCTGCTGGGAAATGGCTGACCACTTGATTGTGATGTCTAATTGTGACTGTGTCACTTTCCCATGTGGTATCCTGGGTCAGGTGTGGTACTTGATTGTACTGATTCCTGAACTTTGCCATCTGTCTTACTTTTATCACGACGTGACTTATTTAAAAGCATAAAAAGTCACGTTCTTCTTTAGAATGTTCTGAGTACTTTTCGCCTTCTCCTGCTGGGAGATGTCTTATATTTGCTGACTGCATTGCGCCCACTCATTATACAAAGACATTGAAATGGCATGCTGTTTCGCTCTTTTCCATTGCACTTACTTCACGCTCTTGATGAATGCCACTTGTTATGCTCAATACTGTAAATACGAAAATTTTCACGAGGATTTTATTTTCGCGAATAACGTTAAAAGACATATTTGCGACGTTAAAAATTCGCGACTAAGGCAAGATTTACGTATATCAGTAACCGACAGAATGATTTTGCGAGGTTTCGCGAAAATAAAACCCTCGCGATTTCCGAATTTACAGTTGTTTAATGACAATTGATGTGCGTTTGGGAATATATTTAGTGTCTGTTTGTCAATCACAGAATGCTGTCAATGCTGAAGACCTGTTCTTCTCTTTGAACCTGAAAACTATTTCTTCTCATACAATAACAACAATAATTACAACCAGGCAACCACCAAGTTAGCATTTCATTCCAATGATACATCTAAAGATAAGCTGTCAATAATTTAAAATTCGCTATCTATTATTGTCATCAAGGTGCATGCCAAACTTCACAAACACTTCATTTCTACATGCTCATTACACTGAAACATAAAACGTAGTTGAGAAGTTTGTGAAAACCCTTTTTTATGGTGAAAAACACTCATTTATTGAATGGACAGATGTTGTAGGTAAATTGGACATATGTTGTATGTGCATATTGGAATTGCCTCTATGAGGCAATTCCAATATGTACAACAACATATGTTACTGAAATTAAGAAACCTATTTTGAAATAAACACTTAACAAGTAGCATGTCCATTGGCTTTCCTCTTTTAAACATCTCAAACTGTCAAACAGTATTAAAATACAATATTTTACCTGTCACTTTATGGGAAATTGTTTATATTTACATGACAGCTTCATCACCAAGTTTGATTTCATGAACTATGCTTTTGCTAAGCTGGTAGTTGCATGGTAGTGAGGACACATTCAGCAGTTTTAAACCAGGTGATACATGTAGGTGTCGTATTCCTTCCATTATTACTGAGCATCTCTAGCCCTTCTACCTGCATAAAGTGTGTGAAAAGTATTAACGCCATAACCACTAACTCCGAGCATTTTAAAACGAAATGGATCTTTTACCCAGTAATATACAGTGAAGGTGTGTTCTCATGTTTTGCCGTTTTACAGGTTCCTATCAAAAAGATAAACGATACATGTAACACCACCGTCACCAAGAAGGAGATGTTCTGGTCAGTTATTAATAGTCATTTGTGAAAAAGTCAAATTTTCGAACTGTGATTTTTCTAATAATTTTGATGATTACGAATGACCTTACATCAAAATCATAATAAATGATGTTCAAACTAGACAAATGGGGTTGCTTCCTTTTTTATATATAAACGTTTGTTCCCTTCCTTGACCCAGCAAGTTTAAAAGGTAAACGCCTATAGTGAATTTACACAATATATTAATGGGAAGCTTGAACACAAGGTTGGGAACATACAACATCCCCAGTCGGAAGTATTAAATTTATTTTGCATGCTTAATTGTTATATGACTCCTTTAAAATACCTCCTCTGATTGGCTGAATCTAGCTTTCACTGGTTGTGATATATCTTGATGTCTACCAGTGATGAGCTGAATTAAGCCCATGACAGGTTGCCAGTGCTGCCAGACAGCTAAAAATTGATTGAACTCAATTTAGCTCATGACATGTACATGCAGACATCACTTTTTCACTGCTGTCTGACAGCTAAGAATAGATATTGGACAGCTGACTCAAGAGATATTTCCCAGGTCTAATGTTTTGAATTAAGAATTTTTTCTTTTTATGAGAACAGTAATTTATATATGCAATTCTTTTGCACATCCCATAAGGGTTTCTGAAACTTGAAAAGCAATTTATTGTTGAAATAAACTTTTCAGTGCACTAGGAAAATCTGACCTGAGTAAAATTGTAAACACGAAAATACTTTATATAAAGCTGGGAAAGGAGAGACAGTGTTATATAACAAAACAATTGGTGCATTCTTTTTCGGTTAACATCTGGATTTGTCAACCCGAGAACAGTGATGTTCACCAAGGCGAAGTATCAAAACAATGCATCACTTTTATATTGTTATATAAATCTATTCTACAATCATTGATGGTTGAACACATTGGGAATTCATCTAAAAAACTTACTTTTTAGCCCTTCAACTGATAAATCAAAAACAACTTTATATTAGCTATGAAAAACCATATTTATCTCCCCTTTACTCTTAACTTGAACATTAAAAAGCATGTTTTTGAATAAAATTTAGTCATGAATTTTTTTTGCAAAACTCACAGTTTTAGAATTTGACTTCTTTCACAAATTACTTTTAGGGAGATTACACGCCCTACTTTACAACCACACTTTTCAGTCATTGACTAGACCAGTTACTTTATGAATATAACTCTGGCAAAAAATGTCATTAAATGAAACATTATGTCACACAATATATTGATAATGCTGCGGTTGTCGTGGTAACATCACATTTTGTCATTTGTGCTGTCAGTAACGTTAGACATTTTACCGGGGTCTTTCATTGCGTCAAATTGAAAGATTTACAATGCAATATAAGAAAAGTTATGTGTCTGCTTTGTGTCGTACAGTTTAGTGGTGGCAATAAAATTAACAGTGTGGTGACGTATGTATTCTGAACATGCGAACAGAGCATGTATCTTGCTTATAACTAATTACCCTAGGCTTGCACTTTACACACTAGCAAGTATTTAAACTATGTAAATGGCCATGACCTGTATAAAGGCTCATGTTCTATTGAATTTATTAAAAGAGTCAAAGAAAAGGGATAAAATGCGAGGCTGGTCGAGCATTGTATCGCAGCTATGCAACGAGTTTACTAAATTTAATAATACAGGAGTACGAATGTTAGATCCTATTAATCATATCACATAAAGAATCTTAGAAGTGAAAACGGTAGAATTTTGCCATATAATATTTTGCGGGCGTGCCATTATTGCTTTTAAGGGAGCTATTATTGTGGAACCAC
Source organism: Loripinus fragilis (assembly GCA_964019695.1). Classification (NCBI taxonomy): domain Eukaryota; kingdom Metazoa; phylum Mollusca; class Bivalvia; order Lucinida; family Lucinidae; genus Loripinus; species Loripinus fragilis. The sequence continues at coordinate 87,638,030 of OZ026517.1, forward strand.
TTAAACCTAATATCAAAACGGCTACATGTACCACGTAAATACAGACTGCGTTCAGTTAATAAATCAACTAACGATAAAGAGCACTGCCCAGGGCATATACAGCGCACAACAGCGGGATTCCACACATACGATTCCTCACATCGTTTGTATGGTGTTTTCGCAATATACCATGTTGTTGTATTGTTGCTTTACGTCCCAAGTCAACAGCTATGGTCATTGCGGGACGGTCAGTTCACCTAACCACACTTTTTCCTGGGCAAGCTTGAACAAGCAGTTAACCAGTACTTCGTGCACATACTTTCGCTTGTAACTGGCAATATACCATGTGTCAGGATTTCAGCTGAACCTTAAAATGAGTATTTTTCGTGAGGCTTTTGAAGTTACTGCTTTCTTTTCCAAACTGAGAACAAACGTTACTTTGTTTGACATAATTACATACCCCAGCATCTACCCCAGCCTACTAGATTACCTGAAGAGTGGCGATATTGTAATAAATAGATTTTGGCATGACCCCTCTGGGAATTTTGGATTAAACGTGATTCTGGTTGACAATAGGCTGCTTTAATTGGCAGACATTGTTAGAGGCATACACATGTAAACAGCGCTAAATAAAAGTGATATTATTTGATTGGGTGATGAGGCACTGGTGGTGACTTGAGTTATGTGGCTTGATAGTATATAATAACGATTCCACTTAACAGCTATACATACGTGTATTTATCATATGACGTCGCGTCTGGGTGTTAAACAACGCTATGCAATAAAGTCGATAAACCACTATCGAGATCAAACATGTTTTTCTATGCATTAACGTATGCTGGACCCCGAGGGTGGTGTTGAAACCCAAGCCTGAAAGGAGAGTATTTTAACGACCCCCGAGAAGTCTAGCAGATGTAAGTGTATCAGAAACCCAGGTTCGATCGTTATTATTGTAAAAAGAAATTTGTCACTTGAAACCTTTTGAAAAACGCCTCAAAAAGTTCATTATTGTATGACTATAATGGCGCACAAAAGCATGAAGGATTTGTCGGTTTTGAAAACGCCTGCTCCAGAGCAAAGACCTACTTCATCCTATCGCCACTAAATTACGTTAATTTCTATGTACGTTACTGTTGATGACGTCTATTTTTGTGACGGCCTAGAATGTGTATATATGTAAAGTACAAAAACCGTGCATCAACAGCACGTGAATTGCCTGATTAATACATGGGTATTTGCCGGTTAATACATGGCTGCCAATAGCGTGAGGCACGGCTTTTTATGCAATAATAGTGGTTTATCGTTTTAAATGCGTGGCGTTATTTCACTCCCAGAACCGACGTCATGTCATGTGATAAAATTAATTCTGTGTTGGTACCAAATTTGAAATTTTGCACGTCTTAACGTATGTGTAGCTTTAGTAGCAACTATGGTTTACGTGACCAACCGCCAGTTGTAGTAATTGAGCTGAAGCTTATACACGTGAGCCATAGTTCATTGGCCCTTGCATGAGAAATTATTTGGAGGGGTGAAAGAAAGAAAGTCTTTTGGGTGACCACAAGTGTAGGTTTGTATAGCTCATTGCTCATACTAAACTAAGATTAGATCTGTCCTATTTTAAAAATCTGAACGTTATAATATGTGAATATTTATACATATAGTGTAGTTTTGATAGCGAAGATAGTTTCTGTGCCCATTTGTCAGTTGTAGTATTTGAGCCAAAGCTGACAGATCTTTCATATTTGGCAGGTTTTCTCAAGAAAAAGCCTGAAATAAAAACTAAAGTATCAAAATCAGCGACCTTTTGTCAAAATCGGGACATAAAAAAGAACCCATGACATACTTTTCCTGTTATAGGAATGGAATTTCCTAGAACTATGTGATTAAGTTGCGACCGCCAAGTGCATAAAGTGTCATTTGGTGGTATTAATGTCATTTTCCATTCGCATGTTTATCTTGGGATAATTGGTTCTGCTCTAGATTTTAAAAAGCACGTAATAAGGTCGATGAGAGCGGAAGTCATACAATGACAGACCACAGATTGTTTCACACCACAGCTTCCATTAATGGTTATGTTGGTAACTCCGCGAAAAAAGCACCCGGTAGGATAATATTATAAGAATCTATCATGAGTGTGAGGGTAGAATAGAAAAATCCGGCCCGAGGATCGCCTTTTGGCATCACGAGGCTTGCCGAGTGATGACAAATGGCGATCCCGAGGGACGTATTTTTTCTATCCTACACTCACACCAATAATGGATTCTTTTTCTTGCTCACCACTGTTTTTTATTTATTTATTTTAAAATACGAGCCCCAACATGTGATTTTCAACAATGTGGCATTTCGGCAAGTGTAGACTCAGACGAGCCTGTGCAGGCTCTTATTAATCTTAGAAACTCCAAATGACGTTCAATCAGTAGCTTAACACTCATAAATCTTCAAGCGAGTAGTAAAGGCTCTGATCATACTGCGCATATGCGCAGGCTGATCTGAGGCTTTGCTGATCGCACATACCACATTGTTGGAAATCTCATGTCGCGGTTCATATTGTCTTTCCCGGTATTGTTTACATATGCAGGTATACTTTGTACATGGTCAGAGTAAAATTACGATGACTATCACGTTATAGTCTACTGCGTTGGACAAATACTGATGTGTCTTTCATATCTGTTTCGTAACCGTACAACCCGATCAGTGCAGATTTGTGAGCACATGGGTTAACACCGCTTTATGAGTGTTTTTTTGTTCTTCTTGTTTGTACCGAATGGTAATGAACTTGGTGGTGACATGAGGCAATGGTGGCATAAAGTGTTGGAATGCCCTACCTGTCTAATTCTACTTGAAATTCTGAATGAAATCGAAATAACGTATACATATGGCTATTTACAAATATGTACATAAGCAATTCTAACACACCTCGCCTATAGAGTCAATCCTAAAAAACGTGATATATCAAACAATAATTCACAGTTGTGAAAGCGCGAGGAGCAGGCGCGCTAGCTGACGCCAGTCTGTAACGTTGTTTTTACGATTGAAAGACGTTACAAATACCTATGTGACACAGTCCAACTATTGGCGGGAGTTCCTCAGTGCACTGACAGAAAGTCGGTATAAGCTGAAGACTTCAAATGTGTTTTCGTCGTTTGTTGTGTGTTAGAATCGAAATAGATCAGCTCTATTGCGTGAATTGTCGGTCAGTTGTACGAAGATAAACCACTCGCGCTACGCGCTCGTCATTCGATCTTTTTTACAACTGACCTCAAAACAGTGAATTATTACTCAACATTTACTCGAGACCGAAGGGCCGCGGGTTCGAGCCTCACCGGCGTCACTGCGTTGTGGTCCTTGAGCAAGACACATTTATCCTAGCTTAGTACTGGTTCAACCCAGGAAGACACGTCCCACATAACTGAAAGATTGTTGAGTGGACGTAAAGAATCAAATCAAATCAAACTCAACATTTCAATGCTAGATTCTTAAATAACAAATAGAGATGCCGCGTAATGTCCGATTAATAGTGCGCTAGGCATGCGTGTGGTATATACATTTTTACGAGTTGCAAAAAGACATTTGACCACAACGACAGAAATAAAATATGTTTGTAAGCGGTTAATGGAAGCTAATGTCTGAGGCTAATGTACTTGCCATTGAGGACGGTAGTCACGAGAAAGATTACATGTAACCTTTTAACTACCAGTTTCCTTTGCAAACAGTATTGGAACTCACGTACATAGTTGTTTGTTGGTCTCATTAGCCCTAACAATTAGGACAAATGATTTTCCATAAAGTTTGATACAGTTAAATCCGGAGGGGCCATTGAATATGTTGAGGGGTCACAGGTTAATATCTCAAAAGAAAATTGTACTTTATTCGCTGAAGATCGTTTTTGTCTTAGCAAACAATGCAGACACTGATGAAATGCGCATTATGCGGCATTTCATCTGCGTCTTCACTCTTTGCCAAACTACCCATTTTGCACATTTGATATTTCTATTCTTAATTCACTATTTCGAGCAAAGGCCTTTATCCGCTTTGGATACTAGTCTTCAACAGGTTAAAATGTATATTGACGTTAACAGGCGTGCGTGCGTGCGTGTGTGTGTGTGTGTGTGAGAGAGAGAGAGAGAGATTGTGAGACTTTGTGTGTAACATCCCACCAGCAGCTTTGGTCATATTGAGACGGGCCACGGCTTACAGTCTCGAACGACGGAATTGGGGGCTGAGGATCGAACTAGGTACCCCTTGGTACAAGGCAAATGGTTTATCCACTACACCACGGCAGCTCAGGTAATGTTGGAGCTCCGCACATCCAGGAACTATGGGAGCTCATTTTGAAATAATAAATACAGAAACTGAAACGTATGCCAGATTTATAAGCTATCATTGGTGAATGTAGCGGAAAGAAAAGCCTGTCTAACCGGATCCGTCGTCATCTTACCAAACGCACATCACACCTATGCTTATATTCTGTCGGATCGGTATATCATATGTCAACGACTCGAAATAAGTTTCGACTGAATGTTAACTATTTGAGCTTTGAAACTTATAGCATATTCGAGCAACGAAGGTTCAGGTCAGCCTGCACAAATGCGAAGACTGGCCAGAACATTCTCTGCTCGCATACACTTAATGAGAATTTTAGACCTCTACCCACGTTTTGTACGTTAGAATGCTCGTTAAATGAGGCTTTTGTACATATGCGATAAGTACTAAATTTTCATGTGCTGGCCCATAAATTTAGAACTTGTATAATAATGTCATGTTGCATGTTCGTTTATTATTGCGAACAGAAAATCCGTTCGTCGTGTAATCAAACATGGCTTTAAGCAGTCTGCTGTAATTGATGTTTCACGTAAAAAAAACATGCTTTAAAGTCATGCAATTAACTGTTGCGTAGACAACAAATGCATGGCGTAGATTGAAGTCGAACTTAAAAGTAACAGCGTAAAACATTTCCGTTTCTGTGGCATGGTAGCGTTAAAATTTATTATAGAAAGTGGTATACATGCCAGATGCTACGCGATTTTTTTCACGAAATTTTCAGTATAGTTTAAGTTAACTTTATAGCTTTACTTATTAACCACTATTGAATTATATATTAACCACATATTTATTATATATGATCCACTTGGAGTTGTGTGGCCTCGGAATTGTTTGAAGTACATATTAGCGCCACGTAATGTAAAATACGTTTTGAGAGAACCCCCCCCCCCCCCCCATCCCGAGGGTTTTAGGAGTTGTTGCCCTTTGTTCGTGAAATTATGCCACTGTATGCGATGCCCTGTCTGTAACTCGAGTACTTTCGAATGGAACTTTACGAAACTTGGATACAATGCTCATCATCATGTCTTGCTCCGAGTTCGATTCATCGAGTTTCTACAGTTCATCTGAGACGTATCCATAAATTTGAATCTGAAGGTATCGTTATGGGTTATTGCGTACAGAGGCCCACAGTCCAGTGTGAAACTACAATCGTTGTTTTGGCGGATGGGTTACGGCAGAAATTTCTAATTTCCAAGAAATAATTGAGAAAGCCCGTATGCAACACGCAGAGTGATTTCTAATATCCTTTAAAACGGATTAACTAAATCCTGCGTGTGAAACTCAATAAAGCATTATTACGGATATGGCGGTGCTATTTTAGTTTCTAGTTTTCACTTCACTGTGCCGGTCTAATCTAATAAGTGAAGAAATGCATAGTTTTTGTTGCTGCTGTTTTTGTTGTTGCTTTTCTCCTGTAGTGTAGCCACATACGTTTGGTTGTATGAAGGCAAGGTGTGTTAGAAGTATATAATTTATGTTTTAAGTGGAACAAGAGAATTTTGATAAATACACGTATAACTTATTGTAAAAAAGGAGAGAGATCCCCTCCTTTCCTTTTCTACAACGTCTACGCATGATATCTTTTTTTATGCTATTACAGTAATACCTGTCTAATACGGCCACTCTCAAAAAGACCAAAATTTGGTTTCCAAGACCAATTATTGCTTAATGCATGTCAAAAGAATTGCAGCATTCTGCAATACTTTCGACCTTCATTAGCTACTTTGTCATACAGATCTTTGTGTTGTCTATTTTTGAGTGGCCGTTTTACACAGGTTTCCTGGGAAAAAATGGAAGAAAAACCTCACCGATTTATGACTTTAGTTATTTGCCAACAACACCTTCAGTGGTGTGCGTGTGCATTTTAAGCAATTAGAACTCACTTTTTGATAGTCAAAGTATAAAGAGGGGTGGTCGAAAGATACGCTGACAAGTGTCATCATTTTTATCCTTAAAAGTAATCAAATTTATATATACAGTCGAATCTCATAAATTCGAATTATTCACGACAAGGTTTTACTTACAGTCAATGTGTTTTAAGTATGGTTGAAATCGGTTGATGCATGTAGTATTTTCCGAAACTTTCTTATCATTCTTCGTATTTTTGTGTATTCCAAACACTTTACTAATGGGTTGTAAAATCAAGTTTTGACCCCAGGCCTGACCAAGGTGCCACGAATAAGTTTCCTTCTAAAAAGTAGAGTTTGCCCAGTGCACTATTACTGTATTTTCTCCTGAATCACTGTTTCTATATGTTTCTAAATGTGACAAGGAGAATGATATAACTTATTAATACAACCTTGACGAATGAGCTGCTTTACAGCGATGATTGTAAGTGGTTAAAAAATGAAAATTTGAAAGTACGGCGTATATATTCCCCAGTTGACATGATTACAAACACCAAATTTTCAAATTGCTCTAATAATTTTAAAATTTGTGTGGTTTGGCAGTAAAATATGCATAGTAGGCAACAAAATACGTTTCAAAGCGATTCACCATTTACAATACCGTGAAAACGTGTACTTTCTACTCCCATCCCTCATTTTACGTCTTTATACTGTGTGCCGTTTAGGCCAGACATATGTTGTAAATGTTTATTATAGCGACATGTCGTTGTCGAAAGGGCATCTTGGATCTAGGGGGAAAAGCATCTAAAATAAACTGAAAGATTCCAATAACAAGCGCCACAATTGTAGGTGTATTTCGTACGCATGCGCAGAAGGAATGTGGTAAGGTTTGGGAAATGAAGAGCACTCTTATCCGTAACATTTTAGCACTGTACTTTTTTTTTTAAACTAGCAATGCATTTACTCAAAGTCCGGTCTAAATACACAATGTAGCACCCAGTATAAAAACGTAAAATGAGGGCCGGGAGTAGAAAGTGCACGTTTTTACGATATTGTAAATGGTGAATCGCGTTTAAACGTATTTTGTTGCTTACTATGCACATTTTACTGCTTTAAAAACAGTAGGGCAATTTTGTAATCAGGTATACGCCTTACTTACATACGACGGGTCATCGTATTCATAGCGCTTATGACCTGAATAAATATTGTTGTCGTTTTTTCATTCAACTCGAAGCCATTCCTTCTATTTTAACAACACTCTGTGCCATATGCACCAACGACACACAACTGTATGGCGTGACTGCAACTATCTGTCGAGATCAATTTAAGAAGAGATTCTCAAATGTAATGACATTAATCAAAGTGCTTCAGCATTTTAACTGATCTAAACAGAATAGCTCGCTGGAAATTTAGCCATATGAAACACATCAGAACATTAGCAGAGCTTCTCAGTAATATCAATGAGAGGAGTTCGGAAATCGCTTAGAATTCCTTGTAGACACACGGTGTTAAATCTCGAATCAAGTTTGATCAAAATTCAAATAAATATTGATTTACGTAAAACGAGGTTCACACCGGATAGGTGGCAATCGAAAACACTCTTAACAATCGATGAACGCGGATCAAAAATCGCTAGAAACGGTGTTTTTGATTGCCATTTGGTCGACAAATGACAATCGAAATCTCTGTTTTAACGATTTTGATCTACATTCGTTGATAGTATTAACGTTTTCGATTGCCCCTTATCCGGTGTGATGTTAAAAAGTTTTTTTTAATGTAATTGTTTGAGCTATTGACCAAGATCCAAAGCCACTATAGGACGGTGTCTGTAAAAAAGTGTAACTTTACACCATGCTTCGTTTTACATGAACTGCCAGTTAACTTGGTTTTACGTTTCAACTGAATTAAACGTTATGCGATTAAGCAACAAAAACATCAGCGTAAAATTCCGATCATTGCCTTATCCATCAGTTTAAACATTATTTTAGGTGCTCAAATCTTTTGAGTACCCACAACATATATTTTGGTTGAGAAATAAGAAAAATATCATTGTCGCACAGGAAGTCCGCTAGCACGAACAAACCTGTCGCCTTTCGCTCGGTGCACACTGGGATTGAGCCGCCATTTTTATTAAAAATATATTATGCGATCACTGCTTGCGTGACTCGGAGCTTTACATCCAGAAAATATTGACTAAAAGAGAAATGATAAACTGTCAAAAATTTAACTTTTTGCTATTTTTAACAATTAATTCTGTCACTACCGCAGTGCGAGATTTGAACGGGCCAAATATCGCTAGTTACCTATGATGCAAAGGGCGAAATGCGAGAGATCTAGATGAGGTATCGTCAGGTCTCGCGAGAATGGAAAAATATATTTTGAAGGCCTGTTTTCATATGTGAAAGTCTTCAATAACATGAAGTTACTCCGATCACTGCCTCGAGATTAACCTATCTTGTTGCCAGTACATTCTGTCGCCTTTATAAAAATATGTGTTTTCCAATTTCAGGTTCATGATGGTGCTAGTTTGCCTTATCTTCAGTGTATTGTCAACAATAGACGATTACTCAGGGTTCGCCAACGAAACTTTATTCTGGATGGTAAGTTTTCCACTGTTCTGAACACTGAAATGTATTATTCAGATTTTGAAGGGGTACTGTTTCATATAGCAAGTAAATGTGCTATTTGTAACGTAATAATATACTATGTTATAACATGCAAAGCAACAAAACTTATAAACTGACAATGCATCCTTCTCAAATACACACGCCAGATTTCAAGAGCTATGGCGACTATATAATAATTGAGCCGCGACATGAGATTTCCAACAATGTGGTATGTGCGACCAGCAGAGCCTCAGATCAGCCTGCACATACGCGCAGTCTGATCAGAGCCTTTGCTAGTCGCTTGAATATTCTATGAGTGTTAAGCTACTGACTGAATATCATTTAGAGGTTCTAAGCCTAAAAGACGGCTGCACATGCTCGCCTGAGTCTACACTTGTCAAAATGCCACATTGATGGAAATCACATGTCACGGCTCATATCATAATTTTGTCTGCGACAAACAAAGAGAGAGATGGTTTCTTTACTTTGTGTTCTTGCGTGCATGTGGCTGTTAGTGTTTCCATGTCTTTTCCTCGCAGTGTTGTGGGTTGGTCTGTGGTTTGTGATGATGGCATTTCCCGGTCATGCTCGCTTGTTTTTTTGCATAATTCTTCATTCAAGCACATCTTCATTGTTTTCATGCTCATAGACTTCGTCTTTCAGTTGGCAAGAGTATCCCCCTCCTCTCCAGTGCTGCCATCGCGCTGCAAGTGAGTTAATATTTTACTGGGGTACAATGAAGACCCTAGTCAAATCATAAAGAATTTCCCATCTTTTTTATTAATAATTTAAGGGTTTTGGGATCGAATTTTATAATTGTATTCAAATTCCAATATAATATTTTGTTAGAAAACAGTGTAGAAACTGATAAGACGCCGCGTTCTGCGGCGATTGATCTGGTTCTGCACCGTTTCCAATGTCCCATAAAAAGGTTAACAGCCACAGTGATGATTTGGTATAACCCACCCAGCCTCAACCTTTAACCCATGACAGTGACTCTGTTCTATGGCTCGCTAAACCAATGTGTTGTAGTTGCTCTGAATGAATGTAAGGCTTTCGAGTTTAGTTCTGTTTTTATGAAATCGCGCACTGTGACCGTTCTAGATGGCAAAAAGGTGGTTCTATGTTTTCTTTATTCATTAGTTAATTTTGCTTCCATAGATTGCGGGGATTCAGTAGTTGGTCCTTGTTTTGTTATTCAACACGTTGTGTCCTTCTAGTTTTGCAATCATTTTGATGGGGATGAGAGCTGGTTGCTTTACTTTGATTGTCTTCTTGATGCCTTGTGACTGTCAGTGTTCTGTAGGTCTTCCTCGCGGTACCGTGGGTTAGTCTGAAGTGTGTGATTGGGGTAATTGTATTTCCTTATGATACTCGCTTACTTCTTTTCTTTCATATCACATAAAACGCGTGTCGTTTTTCTAAAGTTACGACTCAATAACAGTGATTCCATGAAATATGATTAAGTTTAATATGACAATTTCGTATGATATATCGTTGATTAAGAATATCAACGTAGGAAAAACGATTGAAAATAGAATATTGTGTTGCGAGAAAATAACCATTTTTTCATGTGTATAGCATCATGATATAATCTGTCTTTGGGATTTGTGCCTCTGTGACAATGTAGCATATTGACAAGGGTTTGTTTGGGAGGGGTCCAAATATTCAGTATATACGAGCTTGCTTATCACTGAATTATTTTCAGCAATGTCCCCAAATAAGTGTGATAAGTACATGTATATCTGTACCTCAAAAAAAAAACAATATTTACGATTAAATCTGAACAATTTGGGCTGCCAAATATAATTTGGTTGCGGCTCTAAATAATCTGAATAGTGTAGAAAGTAGAAGAATGAGATTAAACACACCAGAGACTGTCCAGCGCATATTAGTGCAAAATATACAGGGTAAAGTCAGGTGACTTCGGACATAAGGTAAATTCGGACACACATTTACAAACAGTAGAAATCTAGATGACCTGTCTCATCAGGATTTTGACTGTTTGTTTAGTTTAAAAAATCCAATAATTAAAATATTAAACAAACAATGCCGCAGTCCAAATTTACCTGAGGTCCGAAATTACCTGACTTTACCCTAATATGACTTAAACTATAAGAATGGCTTGTCAATTCAATGAAAAGGAGTCTGCTGATTTTTTCCATGTTTGCTCTATTCCAGAAGAATTGTTAGTTTGTGTGTTTTTAGATATTTAGATGTCGCAACAGCTGGCATTGTGCCGCGTGGGTAGATATTATGTTTCAAAAATAAATTTCAACGTCTGGTATATTTTATTAAAATCCATAATATTCCTGCAGCCAATAAAAAATAAGGCAAATATCATGTATCCCGAAATACCATAAACAAGCTTTAAAATGCGAGTATGTCCAGGAAATGCAACAATACACAACACAGACCAAACCAACGGCAGCGCGAGGAAGAGCAAAAAGAACAATAACAGCCACATGAAATCTAGAAGACAATAACAGAAAAGCAACCAGCTCTCTCTTTGTATGATTGTAAAACTAGACTAGAAAGGATACAAAGTACTACATAACAAAACAAGAACCTAACACGAATAACTCATAAACAATATGATGGATAAACAAATACGGATCCGAAATACCATATCGACAATCAACTGAAATAGACTATCACCATTATAATTTTTCAACGGATCATAGTTAAGCTTTTAAAATTCTGATGTGATTTTTTCCATAAGGATAACTTTATTTTACATGCAGCAAACAGTGCCCCACAGAAGACTCAGCCCAGCCTAGACATCATCTCAGTCTGATCAGAGTCTGCGCTGTACCCATGAAGAAAGCTTTGAATCCTCAGTTGCCTACGTAGCGCACAGCAAAGACTCAGGTCATACTGGGCAGATGCCCAGGCTGGTCTGAGTGTTCGCTGGGCGCAATCATTTTGTTGGTTTTTATCATGGCATTGCTCATTTTTCTCATTTTTCACAGGAAGTAGTATTAGTGGTATTCTTTGGTTTAGAATATACCATTCGCCTTTGGTCAGCTGGTTGCAGGAGCAAGTATATGGGGGTGAGAGGCAGAGTAAAATTTGCCACCAAACCGATCTCAATAATTGGTAAGCTATCATTGGTGTTACAATGCCCAGGACTGGAGATATTACTTTTACCAAATGTTCAGTGTACAGTACACATTAAAATACGCGTACAGTGTGTACCCAGAATTTGAACGTGTACAGAATTTTCTAAATAACTAAATTTAATACCCTCGCCTTCAATCAAAATTCGACAGAGAAATACCCGTGACGGGTTTTTCTCTGTCGAATTTCGATTTAAGTGGGGAATAAACACGGTCGTGCAATATATGTTTTCAGACACTTGTACGTGTATACAGTTGGAAAACGGCTCATCTCACCCACTGTTACTTAAAGCATTCAAAAATCGTGTCTTTTTCTGTTTGTATAAATGTTTTTCAACTTTTAAAAAAATGCGCATCATTTTCTTCATCTTCGACCATTACCATGCTGCATAGTTTATATACTATACGCCTCCCCATGTTTTTTTTTACAATTTGACTCAAATGATTCCATTCCACTTATTAGCGTGAATTTATGAGTTGAAAAAAAAAACATCAGCTGGTATCTTAGAATCAGCTAAGATGTCGTCTTATCTGAATCTTCACCGTGTTTAAAACGAGCCTCCATGGTGTAGTGGATAACTGCTATGCCTTGTTAACCAGGTGTCGCAGGTTCGATTCCCGGCTCCTCCATAAAACCACTTTCGGTTGAGCCTTCGGGAGTTCCCGTCATATAATAAATAAAACGAGATACGTCCAGGTCAAGCATATATTATAATGGGCACTTCTTTCAGCCAAATATGCTAGTTAATATCATTTGTTTTTCAAGTCACAAATCATGGTACAATAGTGAAAATATGTCATTAAACACACACATGCCTATGAAGCATTGCTTCATATGCTTCATAGGCAGGTGTTTGTTTAATGACATATTTTAATTTGTTTTTAAAACTTAGAATAGACTCGACATTTCTGTCATGCATAGTTTTACCATATGAACACAGGATGCCAACCTTGACATACATGTATCTCTTTATGTTATTACAAAATTAAGTCCGCTTCTCCAGTCCGTCAGATGTCACCATGTCCCCATAGGACGTTAGTTGTAATAGCATGGCGGTAAACATTAACACAGCAATGAGTCGAAAACTGGAAATGAAATTTTGCCATAGCCCAAGGGATAGAATGCGATATTCTGGTTCTGAAATGCTTGCAGCGACATGTTGAAGAAACCGACCAATCAGCATTTACCTTGTCATGCTGAATATAATTTTGTACAACACTCCTCCCCAATGTTTATCTTGTTAGCCTGCGGCATTCCAGTTGTGAGTGTATATTTTCAGTCATAGTGTTAAACAATGTGGATTCTGATCAGACGGCTTCGCCAGAAGCCAGCTGATCTGGATCTACAGTGTTTTAAAAAAGCAGAAATTCGGGTTCAGCAGGACAAGGGTTAAGCATGAATTTTAATTTTCCACAGCTATTAAACAATTGCAATTAGAACTTCTTCGTGGGCGAAAAAGGAAAACTACCTTTTAAGTATTGGAATGTCGCTTAGCTCATTCCTTGCTAGTCGCGAATTTTGTCGTCTGATGATAACATTTGCAAACGGTTTTGACCAAGATCAGGACCGACAGAACGTCGGTCCTGATCTTGATTCAAAGCGTTTGACACTCTGATCATGTTCATGGAAGATTTTTTTTAAAAGTTAATTTTGAAAAAAAGTCAGCAGACGACAACAAAAAGCATGGCAAATTACCAAGCATGCAAAGACTTGTATGATAGATGAAATAAACTTTAACATGCGTAAAGTACAAAAGTAATCAGACCCTGGTAAACATTGTCTCATTAGCGAAGGCACTACGAGTAAATTGATACCACCACCCCCACACTATCAAAACTTCATGTATCAGCAATTCTTTGTTTATAAGCCTGGGCCCGGAATTACAATAATGCCTCCTTAAAGTTACGGAAGATTTAAGTTAAAGAGACTAGGTCTGTAACTATGAACATTTTTCGATTTTTTTTCTTTTTAAATCATTTGTAAAAGTTGAATTTAGTTATGGTTTCACAATAATATGTTCAATACAGCTGAAAACTGCATGGAAAAGTGAATTATCTTATTAAAATAGGTGTTTTTCTCTTATTGGTAATTATTTACGTTCCTCAAATAATTCTAGACAGTCGATTTTTAACATAAATGCTGTTGTTTTATAGTGGTCATTTGTTAAAATTTACGAAAAATGGTAAAATTTTTCACCTGAATTTGAAGATTTTTTTACTGTATTCTTGAAAAATAGAAACTTTATTTCTAAAATTAAAAGATCAAAAGTTACAGACTATGCAGCTTTAAGTATTGAATTTTTCAGGATGCGAAAAATAACGTTTCAAACTGATTAAAATCAAAATTATTTTATTTTTTATGTACATCACAATGATATATTTTACCAGAAGTTATGTATTGATTTATTTAGCATTTAATATAGCATATTGAAATATCAATACTTAACTCAAGTCTTCCTTAACTTAAAGGAGGCATTATAATTCCAGACCCAGGACAACACATCTAGTATAATAACTCTCTTTTAAAATTTTATTAAAGACCTATTTTTTACTCATTAATAGTGGTACCACTCTCTAGGGGCTATGTCAGGTAAAACTAAAGCCAGTCTTTATAAGGTGATTATGAACGCCTTGTAGGGTGTAATAAAGAGGTCCCATAAAGGGTTTAGGTATTTTCTGATAAAATGCTGATATTTGTCATGGTGAATGAAATTTAGTCTTATACAGGTAAGTCCCCTCTTGGAACCTCTTTAGTCCACTGAGATGTTCAAATCGATTTAATCTGTTCCTTATCAGTGAATAGCTCCTTATATACTGAAATATAGGCCTTTAACCCTTAAAGCGCCAATCGCAACAAAAGTCGTCTGCTTTTCTCGTCTGCTGAAATGTTTAAGAAGCCTCTATGGCAAACAGTGTGGACCCAGACCAGACTGCTCCTATAGGAGCAGTATGTTCTGGGTCCACGCTGTTCGCTTCTATACGTAATTCGTCAGTAATGCTAGGCAATTATTTGCAGCAGACGACTTCAGCTGACGACATTTTCAGATGCATTTTTTTCTTGGTGCCTTAAGGGTTAAGCAAAATATACAACCAGTTAAATACAAAATTGAGCAAATAAATCAATGCTTAGGAAATAAACTGACATTAAATATGTTGAAAATAAATAAATGGTTCTCTTTTTAATGATATGATAGAAACTTAAGTGAAAACGTTGATGAAATCTTCAAACGAACGAGTACAGTTATCATCAGTTGGCTTTAGTGGATTAACATTTCCAAATTTCATACATAGTATTGGTGTCCTGGCCTCCAGATTATAAAACTTGAGTACAGTCCAAAGCTCAAAATAAAGCGCAATGATTGGCTACTTGCGGACACGTGTCCACAAGCAGCCAATCATTGCGCTTTATTTTGAGTTTGAGAATGAACTCAAGTTTTACAACCTCAGAGCCTGAATATGTTTGTCTTAAAAGGCATTTGCAACTCCAAATGTCACTAGCGTACTATCTTCTATGTCAATGCAATGTTCCAGTTTGGTTGTATCATCAATAATTGATGGTACACGGACATACTAGTATTTTTCGTAGTTGAGCAAGTAAGTGATTCAGTACGATGGAGGCGGATGGATTTCATTACTTTGAATAGGTCTGTGATTCTAGACGGAAACATAACGCAATATGTCTGCGATCTATGGCAATATATTAAGTATTGTTGCTATGGTAACCAGCAAATGAGAATGAAATAAAGCACCTGCTAAAAATTATGATATAATGAAATGTCTCAAATGAAATGGATAGCAAAAACAAGGTCATCCAGTACCAAAAGTACACAACACTCTTAATTACTAGCTTTTAAGCCTTTAACTTGCAAAGTAATGGTCATAAACGAACATGTTTTTTTTGTTTTCATATATGAGCGTTGAGAGTCATAAATATTAGATGTTTTTGTCATTTCTGTGGTTTTGTGTCGCATGTTTCAATTCTTAATGACAGCCTAACGGCGACGTCTTGTGAAAGGTCTTTGATATCTTGTCTGCAAGTGTATGGTTAGGTCTCCAGGTTGCAAAAAAAACATAATCATAAACACATCATCTAAGCTTGATGTTTATTCTGCTCTTTAATTTAGAATACCAACAATTGGTTTTTGTTGCTGTCTTTTGCTTTTGGCATTTTGTCATTCTTTTTTATAAGCAGGACAAATATAACACCTGAGTGCTTTAAAGTATTTGTTCTAAAGGTATTGAAAGGAAACGAAATTCTGGCATCGATCAAGGGCCATTTATTTGTTAGAAATTTGCGAAAAATCGCGGGTAACAATCCCAAGGTAGATCTGGTCATGAATGCATATGCAAGATCTGGTGAAAGCACGTGGAAACGAATATCTGACATCAATCAAGGGCAATTTAACTCTGTTACAAATTTGCAAAAAATGTCAGGTAACAATCATAAGGTAGATCTTGGCAGTATGAATGCATATACTAAATTTGATGAAATTTTATCCATTGGTTCTTAAGATATTGAGCGAAAATGAAAATCAGACATCAAACCTTAACTCTGTTACAAATTTGCGAAAAATGGCAGGTAACAATACCAAGGTAGATCTTGTCAGTATGAATGCATATACAAACCTTTGTAACATTCTGTCCATTGGTTCTCAAGATATTGAGCGGAAATGAAATTATGACGGAACTACGGAATGACAGAACGACGGAATGACGTACAACCCAAATCCAGTATAGCCCCCACTTTTTCAAAGCGGGACTATAATGACAGGTAACAATCCCAATCTAGATCTTTCCAATATAAATGCATATATAACAATTTGGTGAATTTCCATTCATTTGTTCTCAAGCTATTGAGCGGAAACGAAAATCTAATATCAATCAAGGGCCATAATTCTGTTACAAATTTGCGAAAAATTACAGGTAACAACCCTAAGCTAGTTCTTGTCAATATCAATGCACTTACAAAATTTGGTCAAATTCTATCAGTTAGTTCTCGAGATATTGAGCGGAAATGAAAATCTGACATCTATCAAGGGCCATAACTCTGTTACAAATTTTCGAAAAATGACAGGTAACAACCCTAAGCTAGAACTTGTCAATATCAATGCACGTACAAAACTTGATCAAATTCTATAAATTGATTCTCAAGATATTGAGCGGCAACTAAATTCTAAAGGAAAATCTGTCGAGGGCCGTTACTCTGTTACAAATGTGCAACACATGATTGTGTTACAATCCCAATCTAGATCTTGTCAATATCAATGCATATACAAAATTTGGTTAAATTTTATCTATGTGTTCTCAAGATATTGAGTGGAGACCAAATTATGACGGATGGATTGACGGACAGATTGACGGACAGACGAACAACCCTTCAGTATAGCCCCGCTTTGAATTGACTCTCAAGATATTGACCGGAAACGAGATTCTGAAGGAAATTCTAACATCTGTCAAGGGCCGTAACTATGTTACAAATGTGCGAAAAATGATGTGTTATTATCCCAATCTAGATATTATCAATATCAATGCATATACACAATTTGGTTAAATTCTATCAATGTGTTCTCAAGATATTGAGTGGAAACCAAATTATGACTGACGGAATGACGGACAACCCAAGTCCAGCATATATAAAATTAAGATTGTCTTTAAATAATATATAAATTTGTTTCCTTTCTAGGAAATGTTAGCCATTGCATCCAATTCTTGAGCTTATAGAACTGACAATGTTCATGAAATACCCATTTAAGCAACTTTTGGGTTGCTGGCTGAATCAGTTTTTAAAAAATCAGGATGTCCAACAGAAACCAGTTTGTCATTAAGACAACAGATCCATTTTAATTCATAAACACCTTTTTCTTGTTCTTACTGTGTACAGCAGTTTTGATAATTTGGATTCTTTTCCATTAACCCTTAAAGCGCCAATCACGACTGCAGCAGACGACAAATTATGCGACATCTTTCCTAGATTTCGACAAAAATAAGGTATGATATTTCATGAGTATCGTCTGCCAGCCGACGATTCTCATGCAATATCATGCCTTATTTGTTATTTTTGAAAAAGCGGCAAAATTTGAAATTGTCGTCTGCTGCAAATTATAGGGGGCGCTTTACGGGTTAATAGAATGTATCTCTTTCAGATTTCATCGTCGTTGTGGCTTCCATAGTAGTATTTACAATTGGGTCAGAGGGCCAAGTTTTTGCTACTTCAGCAATAAGGTGAGCTAATATTTCTCATTTAACCCTTTTAAGCCTAGTGAACTTGCAGGACGAACCCATATCCAAATATCGGGGTATTTGGCGTTATTTTCATTTGTTTTTCTCTAAATATTGATAGAACATTATGTAAGCAAACAGTGAAGCTCATGATCCGACACCACATTGTGCGGTATCTGATCTGATCCGTGCCTGCACTGTTTGCCTATGTCCATTGAAAAGACGTTAGGCTTAGGCCGAATAAAACTGAAATAAGTGTGTTTCGGGTAATGGGCCTGAAGGAAGGGTAGGCACACACAGTTTTATTTTGTTGAAAAAATATATAATCTTATGCATTTTTGAAGCAAAATTTTCACAATGCATAAAATTATATATTTTTCCGCAAAACCTGAAAAAAATCCTAGGTTTCAGCAGTAAATTTAGGTAGGGTCGGGTTACCCTAGACACAGATATTTTTATTTGGCCATATATGGGTTGGTATAATATGGGCCAGTAAATGAGATTCCGATACTTAGGGCAGCCAAGGCTCAGCACCAGAGCGTCCACACAAAGTAGTTATGTAGATGAGGGGTCAAGCCATAATTTAGGAACAGAACAGAATTTTATTGGTAACCCGTTCAGGCCATGCATAGGTGGCGTAAGAGAAAAACATGCAGAAATTATTCATTATACATATTATGAATACAATGCACTATATAATACAATACGTTTGTATGAATAATATATTCAAAATCAACTGACCTGTACTAACAGTAGTTATGAAGTTTAGCTTTATATAAGTACGAATATGTTTTGGTTTTGTTTATTCAGTGGAAAAACAGCTTTATAAAATGATTCCAACAAATTTCAGTAGTTGAATAAGCGTCGTTTCACAGATAAGTTGAAAGCTCCATATACTTGCATTTAAGAGTCACAGGGGTGGTGGTGGAGGAACTCTCGTTTCTTCTTAATACGTAGGCTTGGTCCAAGCATCTACCGTTCACCCCCAAAAAATATCATGAATTTTAAGCACCCCAAAAGAATATTTGAAATTTTAGCAACCCCAATTCTGTTCCTTGACATTGAGAAAAGATCCTAAAATGCATAGAAATGTACCCTAAATATAGTCCAATTTTGTGATGATCCCCCCCCCCCCCAAAAAAAAAGTATCCACAAAATCATCTTCATACCCCCAAAACTATACATTTTTCTGAAACCCTAAATATACGTATATTGAAATGGTTTTGAATACAATTTTCTGTGACTCTAAAAAGGTCAATGAAAACAGTTAATGATACTCATCACCAATGTCGTTTTAAGTAAAGACATAACATTCATGTATGAGCCCATCTTCTTGATTCAATTGTGAGCCATGATGGTTGTCCTATATTCGATCATGTTAGATTAATAAAATTTCGATACATTGATAAAATATTTTCTAAAATAGTTAATATTGACACGATATAAATTTCCCCCTAATATGAAACCTGTCTTTGGTTGGTCCAATTGTGGCCTCCTTTAGCTCTCTGCTTGAATGTGGGTAATTGGCCATCTCTACGCTTCGGCATTGTAAGTTAATTAGCGGACAACTGTATTCACGCGGAGCCGTAAAACGTGATTTCCGAACGTATATCCGACGATATACTTTACTTCCCCAAATGGAAATTTTGAATATGATTACCCCATTCTAATGCACTTCTGCAGCCTCATCTCAAATCGGAGCGTTGCAAGCCGCATGTCATCCAACAAAATGCGACGTAATTAAAGACGCCAAACTATTTCCGACAGTATATCGCAGGATTTTTGAAAATTATCCAATCAAACATCGCGTTACAAAAGCAAGTGCATTAGAATTTGATTTTATGTTGTTGTTTTCTAAATACTTGTTAACTTTCTTGTATCTTATTATTTATATTTTGCTTTGTACTTTCAGGGGCGTTAGATTTTTACAGATACTACGCATGCTTCATGTAGATAGACAGGGAGGCACATGGCGGTTGCTAGGATCAGTTATATATCTTCACAGACAGGTAATTCATTGTAAGAACTGTTTAAAACGGCCACTCTCAAATTAGTTTTCAAAACCAATTATCGCTTAATGCAGGTCAAAAGTATTGCAATATTTCGTCATTTTGTTTGTCATTAAGATCTTTGTTTTGTCTATTATTGAGTGGCCGTTTTACACCGAGTTTACTGTATTACTAGAAAGCAATCGAGTATGATCAGGAAATCACAAACCAAGGAATGAGGGAGAGACACAAACAATAGACAGTCACAACACAATCAAAGTAAGGTAACCAGCTTTCTCTTTCTCAGCAAGATGATTGTTAAACTAGGAAGGAAACCAAGAACCACACCATAAACAAGGACCATCTGTATTGTTAAAGCTCTAAGTTTTAACATAATAAAAGTGGTCCCACTGCCTGAGGGCTATTCCAGACAGATCGAAGGCTAATCATTATGAGGTGATTATGACTTCCTTACAGGGGGCAAAAAAGTAGTCACATGAAGGGTTTAGGTACTTTCTGATAAAAAGTGAAAGAAATTGTGTTGTATACAGGTAAGTCCCCTCTTGAGGCCCCTTTAATCATGTGAGATACTGAAACTGTCTCTTATCAGTTAATCTGTAATGATCTCTATTGGACAGGAATATAAGTCTTTAAGCGCACACGCCATATTACTATAAAACTGTCTGCGCCTAGCATAGGCTAAGCTCGGCCTGGCAATTAAACCTGTTTGGTGTTGTTCTTTTATGGCCATTCAGTGGACACAATGTTTCACCATACTGAAAATTTACAGCTATGGTCAGACAAGGTGGGTGTCTAGGGCGATATGTTATATACACGGGGTGCTATGTCAATTTGCTTTTGGCTTACAATATACATGTCCATTTTGTAGTTTACGGTGCTGAAGGTCAAAATTTCTATAAAATGATGAGGCCCCCAGGGGGGGTCTGTGCTCCCTTGATCTCTGAAAATATTGCATTGATCTCCCCAAATCCCTGAAAATAATTTCCTTTGCTCCCTAAAAGTATTTTGCCTTTGCTCCCAAAAATCCCTAAAAATAGATCAGCTTCTCCACGAATCCCCAAAAATATAAGCCAATTCTCCCTAAAATGTATTTTTCTTTTCGTAGGATTAAATCACAACTTAAAAACTATGAAGCTATACAAGAGCGCATGACTTAAAGATAATTTAATATTATGCCTTATACATGTGAAGACAGGGCTTAGCCATGGAATACATGACATATAATTATTTCAATGAAATGCATGATAAATGGCTCAAAGTATGAGGCTATCCTTAAAATGCTGTTTCTGTACCTGGTAGAGTAAGCATGGAGGAATGCTCTCTAGATTTGATATTTTTTACATTAGAGACAGACCATTTGTTTTCCTGGTTGGGGGCAGGGGCTGATTTTTTCCATCAGCTTAAACTAGATTTTTTATAGACAAAGTGAAAACATTTATTTTTTGTAACCATAAAAAAGTATTTTCCACAATTTCTATTAGCCCCTATACACTTGTTTAACTTCAGTTTCATCAAATAAGTATATATCTGATCAGCATTCATAAATTTTTTCCTGATAAAAATGTGCAAATTATCGAAAGAGAGAACTACAGAGCAAGTGCGTAGGTAGCCATGTAATAATATTGAGGCACACTCGTGCTAGGGGGTCTGGGGACATGCTCCCCTGGGAAAAAAATGATAAAAATGGTGCTATCTGGTGCAATCTAGGCGTTCCAAAGTATGCTATTACCAACCTAAAAATCAACAATTTTAGTGTTAATAAACCAACAACAACAAAAGCTAATAAGCATATTTTTTCCTGCGATCCATCTAGATATGCATGTTACAAGAAAGTAAATACATTTTAAATTTATAAAGGGGTTGGGGGCTATCCCCCCAGGAAAAGAAGATTTTTTCTAAAAAAATCAAACAAAATGGAGGCTTTTCCTTTATTATTTTTTGCTTTGTGGCTGGGCTCCCTAAATCCCCCAAACTATGAGCTTGCTCCCCAGCTCCCCTAAAATAATAACACGTGCTCCCCAGATACCTGAAAATAAATAGCAATTCTCCCCAGATCCCCAATGATGTATTTCTGTCCATAAAGGTTTAATTTAACTAAGTAAACAGTGCAGCTCCTGATGAAATGCAACCTTATGCAGCAATGACAAAACCCCAATATAGTACATGCATGAAACCACTGCACACCCAGTGAAGACTCGGGTCATTCTGGATATCAACCACTCCAGATCAGGCCCCAAGGTTATAAAAAATCGTGCTCAACTCAATTGAGCACAAAATTTCAACTGCTCCTAAAAACTAAAATACCCACAAATGAAGAAGTGTCTTGCTTAAGGTCTCTCAGATGCTGTATTTATCATGCTAATAAGTGTTAACATTTATGAGCAGGATAAATTTCGCGCTCAGTCAGCTGAGTTGAGTATGAAAAAAGTTTTGTAACCTAGGGGCCAGATTCTTTACGTTGTATTCAATTGGGTCTTAAGAATTAATGGCTACTTTGTTTGCAAAGCGAAAACTGTGTGATCGTTCTGGATGGATGAGAAAGCTCATCTGAATCTTTTCTGGGCGCACATATCATTTTTTTTCTATACATCGGTTCATGTACTTTTAACCATTCTACATACAATAGGTTTAATACGTACACATGATTTATTGCTAACACTGATATAGTCTACAATAATGAGTTAGAGGCTACATTTTGTGGATTAACAAGGGCGTTGATTAGTCAAAAGAGGTTAGGAAGTTCGAGCCATTACAAAATAAGTTTTCTTATAATTTCTTTAATTTTTCATCAGTGACATTAATTTGGACCTACCCCAAAGGAAAATTACCATTTCAGCGTTGTATTGAATTATTTGCAAAAGAAACATATAGCTGTAAAGTGCAGCATCCTGTTAAACTGGTAAATAGAGGTACCCCATCAAAGCCATTGGCACACTTTTTAAATAACGTTTAATTATGACATGTAAGTGAAAATGATTAATATATGGAGTTCATGTGTCATTCGTAATATATGATTCATATTTTGTTAATATGCGTAAACCATGCTTTAAAAAGAGCCCAAAGCGAAATTGTGGCACAAAAATGTAAAAAAAGAATTGTTTTAACATTACGTTGGGAAAATATAGATCTCTGAACTATTTCAATGTTAAAACCTACCCAGAATTGTGCAAAAAAGGAAAACACCTGGACTAAGACACTGCAACTTTTTCACAAGAATTTGTATATTAAAAAGCTTTATTAAGTATTAGTGAAATGTGAAACAAAATTTCTTAAAACCACCTGTTTATAGGCACTTGGCATTTATATATTCATATGGTATCTCTGGCATTTTCTATCTTTTTATTTTGCCATACTTTCTCCATTTTAATAGGCTGTCCATTGTTTCGTCAAGTGGCTTTATGAAGAGATTTCCCAAAGATTTTTTCTTCAATTAATTTCTGCTGGAAATTTCCTTGATTCTTTGCAAACATTTTACTTTTAGCCATAAACTATCTAATGACCATAAACGTGGGAAAAGACAGGTCTGAGCAGACTTTGCATTTTCTTACCCTGGTTGGCTGCAAGTTTTTTTGAATTTAATTTGCTACTATAAATGACATTAAGAAAAATCACTGATTAAAAGATCGTGGAATACATTTTCGAACTCAGTTCTACGATATGCACTATATTGGCACACATTCGTAGTGTGTTGCTAGCGTTATGAATTAAATAGAAGATCTTATATGAATGCTCATGTTTTATTGAATTTATTAAACGAGTCGGGAAAAAGAAATAAAATGCGAGGCTTGTCGAGTTTAATAAATTAAATAATACAAGAACACGAATGTTAGATTCTATTTATCATATGACATTAAGTTCACTTTGAAATCTCATATCTGCCGTAAATACGTTATAATTTTGTCATTATATACGCAACGTTGGTATTGACGTCATAACGTTCCCGTAAATCTATAAACCGCTAGTGGTTTATCGATTTTATTGCATGGCTTATTTTACTCCTATACGCGAAGTTATATGATAAATAACTTTAGAACGACATTTTCTGTTTCCCCGTTGAGTAAAACCGTCTTAAGGGGGTGTTTCTTAAACGTAAGAATGAACGTTAGAGTAGCCCCTATGAAAATTACGAGGGTCATTTGGAAAGTTCTTAGCATGACATCATAACTCCACAATGCGTTGATAAAATGCTATCAAGTAATATATTTTTGGAAACTAGAATTCAACGGCTACTTGATGGCTTATTCTTTGTCGAAAAAGGACTTGGCGTGCACGTGCAGCGCATACTCAAAATGAGTAGGGGTTTATATACTGGCGGACATTTAAAGCAAAATACTTGGAAAAAAGTTAAGGAAAATTGGGTACCTTATTTGCGATCATGATTTGACAAATTAACGATTTGGTGCCAACTTATTTTTTAATAAAATATATTATGCGATCACTGCTTGCACGACTACTACCTTTACATTCGGAAAATGTTGACTAAAAGAGAAATGGTAAGCTTTCAAAAATGGGACTTTTTTCGATTTTTCTTTATACTTTTACTATAAATTGTGTCACTACAGGACCATGAAAAAGCCTATTGAATATATGATTTGCTTTATTTATAGCCAACAATGCATAACAATCATTTCGTCGCGCAAAATTTGTGGCTTTATTAGTTCTGTATCTTAAAAAAATTTTTCCTAATAACGCTACCCCTACTTTTCAAGAAGTGGGTGGGGTAACTCAACCCCACATATTTTGTTGATGGCAAAGGAACTTCTCATGGTTTCGCGTTATCCATCACAAATTGATTGATTTCTACTCTCAATGTGTTTTTTTTTTACTTTATTGTGTTTGCCACTGTTTTCAATCGAAATGAACCATAACGTCAACTCATAGAAAACTCATTCTACACATGCGAAGATTTTAAGAGTTATCATCCCTTTGTTCTGGTTTACAAAGTTTCTTTTGGTTTCAATACAAAGAGCATAAAGTGTGCTTGATAAAAATACCAACATACGGCATTTTTAAACTACTGTCGTTTATATATTTTCAAAATATGTGCATTGTGACATGGGATTTTTAGAAGTAAAAACAGGCGCATTGTTTTGCTTTCATAATGGTTTTGATATTGCTGTTCCAGTATTTATTTATAAGAAACATCCAACTCGGTCAGTAATTGTATAATCATTGTACCAGATGGTGGCCTACCAAATGTTACAAAATGATCAAATTTCATGAACTATTCTTAATGTTCTGCACCCTTTTCCAAAGGTAAAAAGTTATATTTTCCACTGAAATTTTGCGTTTTCCAGTATACAAACAGTACATGTATTCACAATAATGTTTTTCGTGTTTGCATCATAACATCCTCATGGCATTTGTGCTAAAACAAAGAAAAAAGATGTTTTTTTAAAATGATGCCCAACATGATTGGGTTTTTAAATTGGTTACTGGGATGAAAGGCCATGATAAGAACTTTACAAATACCCCTCGTATATATCTAAAATAACTTAAAAATACTGAAATTAAGAAGTCCTCCAAAATTAAACTACAGCAATTCATCTTTAAATTTGCCAAAATTATATGCCGCAAATATAATATAAGTGTTATACAGTACATGTATTTTAACTGGGTGGGTGCAATGTTTTCGTTTCTTTCTGTGACCCAGGCGCGAGTAATTTCTTGTCTTCTGACAGCTGTCGACGAAAATAACTATAATTTAAGAGACGCCTCGAAATCACCTAATGAAGCCTAACTAAAACAGATTACCAATACCATAAAAACTGAACCTTGAGTGCAATCTCTTGCGTATTTGATTGAGTGATCAGCCTTACTACGGCTTCTCTTTTAATTCAAATAAAGCAAGCACATTTACACGCTTTCTTAGCACATCAAGCAATTATATTAGCATTTCCATACAAAAAAATTGTTTTAATAAAAAGTGTGTTCACTCAGTCATGGCGATAAGAATTCATCCTAAAAGCATGTTTTATCATAAAGATTTGCTGATTGAAATATAGATAGTTGAGCTGCTGAAAATGAATTTTACTTACTTATTCAATACAGCAATAACACAAAGTTAAGCAACCAACTCTATGTAACAAGAAATGACGCTAAGAACCACATAAGAAAACAAGGACAAAACACAAAAACCTGACACACAATTGGTTCAACAGCAAACATTGAATCAGCAGCAACATAACGATTGCCTTAAAAAGGGGAATTAAACTATATTTTACTGGCCAAATAGCTACCCCATGCCATAAATCGTTTTAGATATTATACACTATTGGCATCGATTAAACTTAATACTCTAGAAATAGAAAACAAGTAAGTTTTTGACAGTATATTGACAATGTTTTGTCTTCAATCTTAATTGTAGTATGGCTTTTTCCTTTGATCTTTGCTGATGTTTAAATCAGACACCATAGAATAACGACGAAGGAGGAGCTTAAAACCGTACTCTAACTTCCAATTTTAGTTAAACAACCATGTAGGCGGGAACTTCCTAAATAGCGACAAATTAACCCGTACGTAAATGTAATATAATTGACAGCTTAGGCCGGATGCAGGGAGGAGCGAATGTAAATTTCGTCAGCTGTCAGTAACACGTATTTATTTGCGCCTGCGCCATACTACAAGCTAAATAAAGGATTCTTCCTCGGCTTTCCATTTAAACCGCTTGATGGGCTACGCCCACCTCGCGATTTAAACAAGAAAGCCTCGGAAAAGTATCCTTTATTTATTACTTACTGTTGGTTCAAAGATATATGAGAATCGTTGTAAGCAAACTATAAACCAATCCAGGTAATAGATACTTAATACAGGTATATATCATTTACTGCATTATAATAATCAAGGCAATTTACCTGTTTCTATGAAAAATAGTATACTCCTATTATTATGCATCTTTGAAACATCTGTTGTTGGAGTCACCAATGAATACAACATTTATAGGCATTTGTGTACATTAATAACAACTTTGCATATCTGATATATAATCTTTCTTTTCATAATTCGGGAGTTGCTTTCTCTCTTCATTTCTTTAAGTTGATATTTGAATAAATCATAAATTCAATTCATTTGTGTACATTGATAACAACTTTACATGTCTGATGTAAGGGAATGTTTTCTCTTTTTATTTCAGGAGTTGATAGGATTTATAAGCCTTATTTTCTGTTCACATTTCAGGAGTTGATAACAACTTTGTACATAGGATTTCTAGGCCTTATTTTCTCTTAATATTTCAGGAGTTGATAACAACTTTGTATATAGGATTTCAAGCCCTTTTTTCACTTCACATTTCAGGAGTTGATAACAACTTAGTTTATAGGATTTGTAGGCCTTATTTTCTCTTCACATTTCAGAAGCTCTTCATATTTCAGGAGTTGATAACAACTTTGTATATAGGATAGGATTTCTAGGCCTTATTTTCGCTTTATATTTCAGGAGTTGATAACAACTTTGTATATAGGATTTCTAGGCCTTATTTTCTCTTCATATTTCAGGAGTTGATAACAACTTTGTATATAGGATTTCTAGGCCTTATTTTCGCTTTATATTTCAGGAGTTGATAACAACTTTGTATATACGATTTCTAGGCCTTATTTTCTCTTCATATTTCTGGAGTTGATATGATATCTAGGCCTTAATTTCTCTTCATATTTCAGGAGTTGATAACAACTTTGTATATAGGATTTAAAGGCCTAATTTTCTCTTTCAGGAGTTGATCACAACTTTGTATATAGGATTTCTAGGCCTTATTTTCTCTTCATATTTCGTTTACCTCGCTGAGAGGGATGACAACAGAAACGACTTTAACAGCTATGCAGACGCCCTCTGGTGGGGAGTGGTGAGTAATTTATTATCATTGCAATATAATACAGTAGAATCTCGCAAATTCGATGTCTTGGTGTCCATGGGTTTTATTACGAATTTATAAGAAGTTCGAGTTATAGTAATGTAGAAATTAAAATATATAGCCCCCAAAATTATTATCATTAGTTTTTCTTTCATATCAGATTTATGTTTTGGGTTCGTAAAAGAAATCTCTCAAAAAGACGTTTCTTTTACGCATCAAAAAACATGTTTTTATAGACAATTATTAAAATATCTCATAAATAGGCCCTATTCTCTGGACCCATTGTGTCCGAAATTAAATTCGAACTACCGAATATTTCGAACAATCGGAGTTCAAAATTTCGTCGCTTTACTGCATCTCCAAAAACTTTCAAAAGAGATACACTACCGCCCGAGTTTTTGTACTTGTCAAATTCCCTGTCTTCCTGGGCTGAAACAGTACCAAAAAGCGGATAAAGTGTCTTGCTCAAGGACACAACACAGTGATCCCATCCAGGGTGAATCTCGAACTAGCAAGCCTTCGATCTCAGTCTAACACTTTTCCAACTGAACCACTGCGCCCACCCTGCAAGAATGATGGATTTCTTGGTCCACTAAAACGACAAATAGCAAAAGGCCGCCTTAGCAATGACAAAGGGTTACAAGAAATAAGACACTTAATATAAGCTGTTTTCTAGCTTTCCTCGCCCACTCTTTAACTCTTGGCCTACTGGCTTTACATGTTTTTTGTCGTCTGCTGATTTTTTCAAAATTAACGTTTTGGAAAAAATTATTTCAGGAATACCATCAGGGTGTCAAACAGTTTGGATGCAGATCAGGCCCGACGTTTGCAATGGTTATCAACAGACGACACTAGTAGGCAAAGAGTTAAAACAAATGCACCATCAATAGCGTTCCAGACAATGAAAAAAAGCAAAAGGCGTCATATGTCATTGGAATGATTCCGTTTTTCTAGAAAACGAGCCGACAATTTAACACGTCAGCCTCCTCCGCATTTTGTACAGCAAAAATGTAGGCTATTTTTTGTCAGTCTGTTAAAACTTAAATGCCCTAGCGTCCTATAAATGTCACATTTGCAGGCATTGTATACTTAAAAATACATGGGCCTCGTCGCAAGATGCCCTGATTTTGTTGCAAGTGAAAAACGAAGGCGTTGATAAGACTGTGAAGTCTGATCAGCGCTTTTGTTATAACTTTCTGGGAGGTTAAGAAGCTTAACTATACTGACAGGCTTTAAAAACGCAACACTAACTTCCTGTAATATCTTTCAAAAGCCAGTTGATGTAAACTTTCTTTGCTTCTTCAGTCAACACTTAAGTTTTAATTGTACAACAAAGCTCGGCGCCATCCTGATTTTCTCAAATTGCTCAATGATGACAGGGTGTCATCAGTTGGATTCTTTACTGGCAAGGTCTTACCTACAAGAATCACTTAGAAAAAAATACTCTATCCGCCATTTCCAGGTCAAACTGGTTTTCTGCCGGACTAATTGCTTTGTAAAGTTTTAGCCACTGAAACATTTCTTAAGTAGCGGAAATTTTAAGTCATCGAATGAACGGGTACACACAGATTAACGTAAAAAAGGCGAACCTGTTGTATCGTAGACCTGCCACTCAAAATGAAAGCAATTACTCGATTACTAACAAAGTTCATGACACACTGTCTCTTGATTGCATGAAGTAGGGGATCTCTCACTGATAAAATTTTGCCAAATAAGACGAGAAATGAAAATTAATCATTCACATTTTCGATTTTTTTATTTGGAGGCCTGGTCGCATGCATTTGAGCCATGGCATGAGATTTTTAACAATGTGGTATTTACGACCAGCAAAGGCTCAGACCAGACTGTGCATACGCGCAGACTTATCAGAGCCATTGCTAGTCGCTTGAATATTCTATGAGTGTTTAGCTACTGATTGGGCAGCATTTGGAGTTTCTAAGCTTAACAGGAGGTTGCACAGGCTCGTATGAGTCTACACTTGGAAAATGCCACATTGTTGGAAATCACATGCCACGGCTCAAATTTTGTTAATTTCGACGCTGTGATCATGTGCTTTAATTTCAGATAACTGTGATGACAATCGGTTATGGTGACAAGGTGCCACAGACGTGGATGGGAAAGATAGTTGCCTCTTGTTTCGCAGTATTTGCCATATCATTCTTTGCTTTACCAGCTGTAAGTATCTCAGTATCTCTTTCTTTCTTTTGTTTCTACAGTGGACTCTACACCTAAGGAATCTTCTAACGCATAGACTTTTGTTTTGGCATTTTCGTAAAAACTTGAATTTCGAATTATGAAATACTTTGGAATATATTAGAACATTGTTTTTTGGTAAGGCATGCTTATTTTCAGTGACAACTGACTCAGCACATTTAAAATATTAAAGTTTGAGTTGAAAACTTCAAAAAACGAAAGTCGCAAATTTTCATTTTTTCAAACAAATCAGTACGGAAAACAGAATAACTTCTATCTACTACCTTTTATCTTCTACCACTATAAAATTGTACGGACATTGCGCACACACAAGTAATTTAATAATTCCAGACAATCACATCGCATATGTGCTCGATTGGGTTTTGATCAGGGTAGCAGGATGGACATTATAGGAAATGATCGTTTTCAGGGCTCCAGATAAGAGTGCATATTGGAAAACTATTTTCTTTATTTCTCATCTAACATATGTTGTGTGTACTCAAAAGTTCCAATTTTGAAAAGGGACGTAATTGAAGAGAATCACTGCTTGTTCCGGTTGTATCCCTTTGATGTGCGTAGCTTATGCAGCGTTCGGGCTACGCCATTGAATCACTCTAATGTTGGTATATAAGCGTAATGATGCCAGTTGAGATACAAGAAAATAATCCAGAAGCACGATATGTTATCATAAATCCTAATCAGGACGAGTTGTCTATTTCTGTCCTTCAGGGAATCCTTGGATCAGGTTTTGCCTTAAAAGTGCAGCAGAAACAACGTCAGAAACATTTCAACCGTCAGATTCCAGCTGCTGCCACACTTATACAGGTAGGTACAGCACTCATAAAGGTAGGTATCACACTCATAAAGATAGGTATCACACTCATATAGGTAGGTATCACATTCATACAGGTAGGTACAACTTCTATATAGGTAAATACCACATCATAAAGGTAGGGACAGCACTCATAAAGGTAGGTATCACACTCATACAGGTAGATACCACACTCATGAAGGTAGGTACCACTCTCATATAGGTAGGTACTACGCCCATATAGGTAGATACCGCACTCATAAAGGTAAGTTTCACACTCATACAGGTAGGTACAACCTCCATATAGGTAGGTACCACTCTCATATAGGTAGGTTTCACACTCATACAGGTAGGTACAACACTCATAAAGGTAGGTACCACACTCATAACGATAGGTACCGCGCTCATAAAGGTAGGTACAAGTAAACGCCAAAATATAATCTTGTTTAACAGTGCCAGGCCTCCAGGTAAGAGTGTGTAGTTGGAAAACAGTTTCTCATTTCTCAACCAAAACATATGTATAAACTGATGAGTAAGGAAAAAGTTACAATTTAACGCTCAGAATCTTTGGATAGCTGGACTTTTGAGTGTGTTCAGCCAAACTTAGCACAAAATGTGCCTTGTCAGGAGAAAACCAATATTAAGGATTTCAGAAAATTTAACACTCAAGCTGGCTTGCTTAGCTACAAAGAATGCCTAGAATGCCGACATTTGGCCTGTAGTATGTTATAATATTAAACTTCATAAAAAGCAAATAACAAAAGCACTGACAGCACTGCGTGGATGCACCTGGTGGTCTGTGTCTTTGGTGTTTGCAAACAACAAAATTTGGTTAGGTACAGTGGCTGAGGTAGTATAGTGTTAGACTTCAGAACAAAGATTTGCCAGGGGCGTAGCCAGAGGCTTTATCATGTTGAGGCCGACCAAATATTAACAAATGGAGAATTAAGAGATATCTACTTATCAGATAGCGAATAACATAACAAAGGCGCTGGTTAGACTGCGCGGATGCGCAGGCTGATCAGCGTCTTTGATGTTCGCCAACAACAAAGTCAGAGTTTCTCGCATCGAGGCCAATGTGATGTTGAAGCACAGGCTTCCTGGCCTCCGCCTGGCTGCGGGCCTGGTTGCTTAGCTTGAGACTCACCAAAGGCACTAGGTCGTGTGCTTGAGCAAGAGACTTTATCCTTTGATTTGTATCACAGTGTAGCATCGTACACCAGATATAGCGATTGCCGAAGCGAGGAAATCCTCACATGTTGATGTACAAGGTCGGTGTTTCTTCTATCATTTTTATATTTTATAAGATTCGGCTTAAAGGATATAGTGATGACATCGTTAAGACATTGATGTTTATCGGTGGCTATGAGAATTTGCCAGGAATAATCGGTCAACACTACAATTGACAAAATGACCTGCCTAATCACTTGTATTTAACACGAATTTTGCCTCGTCTCCCTGAAATAAGTTTATGTTATCGAATGTGTCGTTAAGAAAGATCAATATTCGCTTTCATATGGCTTCTACATTGTCATACGTACTTGCCAACGAAGTTTTACTTCCCAATTCCATTTGGTTCCATCAATATTTAGGAGGAAAAAACACTCCTGCTGTACGGTCTATAGCAGTCTGTTGACACATCAGTGTACGTAATATAGCAAAATACGTGTACGCACTATAGCAAAGAGACTAATGCTAACTTTTCCCGATGTAAATTTCAAATTACGTCTAGAATTACCCTGCATATATTTGCATCCCAGAAAAGAGTATTCTCATGTTACTGGTCGCTTAATTTTCATTGTTTTATTTAGAATAAATGGAAATCGGGAGACAAAATACTTAACCTAGATGATTGCAACCGTTCTACAATTTATCTGCAGTGATGAACATTTACAATTTTAGACCAAACTAAGGAAGTCGCATTTGGTTAACATTTAATCTGCTCTTGGATTGATTTAGCCGCCCCCTACTATTTTCAGCTTGAAACAAGTTTAGAGTTTCTTAAAACATCCAAAAGAAAACGCTGCTGGGAATAAGAATAGAAGCAAGGACCGAAACAATAATTTTAGGCCTCGACGCAAAATCAACCTGTCTTCCGTATTTTCGACAAAGCAAGAATCAAACCAGTCTCCTTAGCTACAGAGAGTCTAGATGTGATACTTTCAAATGAGCGAAAAACAAATACGCTGATCAGACTGTGCGGATGCGCAGGCTGGTCTGCGCCTTTATTGTTCACAAGTCCAGAAGACAAGTATACTGACGTCATATTGGTACTTTCCGTGAATGTCTCGAGCTGCAGTTTTGGGCATGGTGTATACAGATACACACTTCTACAAGCCCAAGTTTGCAAGCAGAGAATCTACAGTATCCCTTTATCCAAGCACAGAAACCTATCATGCTAACACACCTATAAAATAAAGACCCTACCAAATCACAATTTTAAATTAAAATAAAACATGCATCTATAGGTGGGTACATGATGAAAGACTGAAATAAACAGCCAAAGAGAGATTAAAATTCGTGATAATTGCGCGGGTCTAGAGCGGGGACAGGGGTCCAGTACAAATCACAAGTTCTATCGCTCCACTCGGGGTCGTTAAACAAAAATACAGCAATTGTCAGTGGACCTGGACCCCTGACTTGATCCGCGTATGCCGTTTATGTGCAATTCCAGGGATTTCTGTCAGGGGATGGGTGGGGGCATCATCTCTGTCATTTTTTTGTCTTCAGACAGTGCGGGCCCAGGTCTGGCTCGACAGATCCAAACTGTTTGAAACTCTGGCGGTATTTTTGATTTTTTTTTCATATAAGCAATGGCGCCGATAAGACCGGTGGTGCGCAGGCTGGTCTGGGCATTTGTTGTTCCAAGGTATCAAAGGCGAATTTCTCGACGATCTTTAAAAATTATAAATTAAATGTCAAGATCTACACTCGTCATACCCCCGGCGTTTATGCCGAGGGGTGTATAGTTTTCGTCTTTCCGTTTGTCCGTTCGTCCTTTCCTATATTCATTAGGTTGTTAGTTCGTTCGTTCGTTCGTTCGTAATTCCGTTAATTAATTGCTCTCTCTCTCTCTCTCTCTCTCTCTCTCTCTCTCTCTCTCTCTCTCTCTCTCTCTCTAACAGACGCGGATCCATAAAGTTTTGACCCTGACAAAAAACACAACACCAATGCCGTTTTAGTTGGTGAGGGAAACCACAGAAGCGGGCCATCATCGGCCCGCCAGCGAAACGCCATTTGATGGCCCAGCATTAATTGCTGGCTTATTAGCCATGTGAATTTTAGGGGTATAGCTTTGTGACTTTACAGGGAGGGGGGACTCTGGGCCCCCTGTCTTCCCTGGATCCACGTATAACTTACATGTTTTGAACGTTTTCATTAGGATTATGCCTTTATGTGTGTCTGTTGAATTTCTCTGCCTGTCTGTCTATCAGTCTGTCAGTCTATGTTCCTGGATGATAACACTAGGTTTTAGGGTATGCGTTGCAAAGACCTATTTTGTAGGCACTTGTCATAAAGACCTTGAACAGATAAGTTCTATGCTTTCTGTGGAGCTCATATTTAATATATTATATATATATTATTGTTCCAGGCTCCGGACTAGTTGATGCCATGGCTGCTGCTTATTATTAAAACATATATTGGCTATATCTGAGTCTTATTCGTCATTGCGAAGGACCGATCTCACGACCGGTGACCTAAGTCTCTCTCTACGTGTATCTGCCTGCATGTCTGTCTGTCTCTCTCTCTCAGCATATGTGGTGTTGTCCTAGCAGACCAGGGATCACGAACTCGATACCGGGCATTTCAAGTCTTTTGTTGGTACTTAAAATCAGTCGTTCCCGTTAAACCTTTAATAGCTTGTGGAAGCCCACTCTCCTAAATTATGCATCATTTGTCCCTAACCACTACACCTCCTATGAGTCAAAGTGGGGATAAAGTCTTGTTGATTTTCCAGTGCCCTGTTATATACCCCACTCCATCACAAGTGGACATACTTGTGTCAAATGATTCCCCTGCTTCTAGCTCAACTATGTATAACAGAATTTTTACTTGGGTAGAGACCAGAGCCAAATCAGAATTAAGAATGTGGTTGGTACCTTTAAACATGTTGAAGCTTCCCAGTATTTCTTTTACTGACAGTTCCAAGGCGGTACGGTGCAGCTTTTGTTGATCGTATTATTAATGTATACTTCATGTTTATCTTCGTAATGCTGTCTTCAGATTTAAATGTTAAAAAATCAGGGCCCGGAATTACAACGCCTCCTTAAAATTAAGTTAAGTATCGAAATTTTCAATTTTAAATGCTAAATAAAATGCCTGTATCGATGCAGTTCTTGTGGTCAACTACAGAAAAAATGATACTATTTTGATTTCAATCAGTTTGAAACGTACTTTATTTTTCGCATCTTGAAAAATCAATAACGTTACTTAACATAAGTCTTCCTTAACTTTGAGGAGGCATTGTAATTCCGGGCCCTTGCTTTTACCCCGAACTATGGAGTTGGTGTGTGTATGTCAAGGGGGGGGGGGGGGGGGCAATAAAGACGTCATGACCATCCAAACATCTACAATGACCCCGCTTTCCGCTACAGTATCTCGTAGGCGTTTGGGGGTGGGGCAGTGGCTACAAATGCATTTCACTCTTACAACGCATAAAAAAATCTGAAAAAGTGAATGCCACACTAAGTGTCTGTATCGTAAATCGATGCATCCAATGGCAGACAGTGCAGTTCCTGATTAGAACGCGCCTCTAGCAAGTAACTCTACATTGTTTCATAGTCCTAGGACGTTCATTCATGCGCGGATCCAGAGGAGTGGGTACTTGGGGGGTCAAGACGACTCCCTCCCGCATTGAAAAGCACAAAGCTGTAAATTTCCTCAGGAATACTAGTTTGGAACCTTTGTAAAAGAACAAAGCTACCGATGTCGGGTCATCATCGGACTGCTAGCGATGCGCCATTTAAATGCCGTTTTGCTGGCGGGCCGATGGTGGCCCGATTGTCACTGGGTATAGGTTAATATATTTAATTATTTCGTATTTGTAGAGGGTGGTGAACAAAGAGGGTACCCGTCACTTAGCTATTGTAAAAATTATTCTAACTATCAAATAAAAAAGGCCTTTCTCTGATTTCTACTTCATTTTCAATTATGATGCACCTTACGTAATTTGTAAACCTAGACTAACTTTTTTAAACAAGCCCCCCCCCCCCTCACTCATTGATGAGCTTCGGGCCAGCTTGTTCAAAGATTCAAACCCTGTTGCGTGTGAGTAGTGTTCCTGCAGCTTGTTCAAACATGCATCAATATCACAATTAAATATTTGCGGTGCTACGAGGTTCAGCCCAGTCTGTGGCAAGTTCCAACCTTTTCTGTACGAGACGGTATTTGGGCCAGCCTGCTTGAACACCCAAAAAATCACAGTTTGCGAACTGCGATACAACATCAGTGTTATCTGTAAACAAGAAAATTATACTAAGTATAATAGATAAGATTCAACCAAGTATAAGAAGGACCATAATAAAGGGAACACTTGTATGGGGGGGGGGGTCTCTGAAATTTTCATACATACATAGGCTCCGGTCATATTTTGGGGTTCAAAAGTTTTGAATCTCATTATTTTTAGGGGTTTTCAGAAAAATGAATATTTTTGGGGGCATGAGGATTTCGTGGATATTTTTGGGGTCATCACAAAATTGGACTACATTTGGGAGTCATTTCTATGTCTTTTCTTAAGGTCAAGGTACAGAATGGGGACATTTTTGGGGCTGCTAAAATTTCAAATGTTTTTTTTTTTTGTGCTTGAAATTCCTTTTTTGTGTGAAATGCAAATGCTGGGCCCGAGCCTACGTATGAGAAAAAAATTAGAGTACCCACCCCCTCCCCCCTGGAATAAGGGCTAGCCTGTTCAAATATCCAAAATTACTATGAATTACGACCGAGAGAATGCGAGTTTTTGGTCTGTCCGTTAAAATATCCTAGACCTTTCTGTATATGACGGCGAGGTCGGGTCTTCGCTTATTGTGTACACAAAGTTTAGAGGGTAAGTCAAAATGACAGACAGACTGATGGACGGACGGACGGACGGACGGACTAACAGACAGACAGACAGACAGATACATTGCTGGCATATGCGCAAGCTTGCATATTCCTTTGTTGTTTGACATTGTAATACGCATTAAAATTTGAGCCGCGACTTGAGATTTCCAACAATGTGATTGTGCGACCAGCAAAGCCTCAGACTAGCTTGCGCATACGCGCAGTCTGATCGGAGTCCTAGCTGGTCGCTTGAATATTCTATAACTCGTAAGCTACTGACTGACCATCATTTGGAGTTTCTAAACTTGTCAAAATGCCAAATTGTTGGAAATTCCATGTCGTGGCGCAAAATTATTAGTTAAATCTAGAGTGCTGTTTTTAAATTTCGGACATAGCACGCAGTATGTTTTAACCCACCCTTCTACCTAAAGTCCAATATGTCATCGGCCACACGGTTGTCATCACATTGGTAATTAATTGACTATTTTGTCAGTGCCGTCCCAGGGAGGTTGGGGAGCAGGGGGAACGTGCCCCCCCCCCTCCTCCGAAGAGGCCGTGAGTGCCCTTAAAACTTTTTTCGCGCATTAAATGATATTGCGAGTATATACGGTATTGCATAATAATACCAAGATTACCAAGTTGATAACGGATTACCTTTCTACAGAAAGAAAAGGTGGCCGTGGGGGGGGGGGGGGGGGGCACAGGCATGGCTGTGAGTGTGTCCCGGGCTTGTAAATGATGGGATTTTAAATCTCCTGTAGTCTGGTCGCGGAGGATACAACACTTTTGTGCCCCCTCCAAGTCCCAAACCAAACTCGGAAATTTAGGTGCGTGGGTTGTGGGCACTTATCCCCAGTCCCAAGGCTGTGGGGCTGGAGTGCGTGACACCCCCCATCTTCCGTTCCGTTTTTGCTTCCATTGCAATCCCGTAGTCGCCTAGCTAATATGCAATAGCTGTGCCCCTACCCTCCCCCGACCAGACTCAGAGAAAATAAAAAGAGAGCCCTGGGCTGCTGCCGTGCTGGGCCTATGTTATTGGGTTGGGGGTAAATGAAAAAGTACGAAATACAGGGGAACCTATGCCCAATTTTTTCTTATGTGTGGGCTTGATTGTTTTTCCCAGCATTTTTTCAAATTTTAAGCCCCCCCCCCCTCCCCCTCACATGGGCTCTGCTTTTTTCTGAACATTGGGCTGACTCAGACTTGCATTGCAAATGATGTGCCCCCTTCCCCCCACATGGAAATCTTACCAAAGCACCAAGAGGACGATAAGGAAATGCAAAACTTGGAGAAAGGAACAACGTGTTTGAGTGTACAACCTAACTTAAAAGTGAGGTAACCGTTATGGAATATGGAAAAATTGGTTTCTAAATGGCTTGAAATGCATTCTCAGAGACATACTCTTCCCACGTTGCTGCTTGCGCCGTCGGTTCAAGCCTTTGGCTTTCAGTGACCCCCCTCCCCCACTCGTCAACAACCCCTCTGGGCCCAGGCCTTTTTTGTACATATATTTCGTTGTATGCGTATATAGTTTATGGCAATGTGTTGTGTATGATTCAAACTTTGATTTACATTTACAGCTGCAATACAGTAAAGGTAACAAAGAAGACATCATGATAACTTATACCATTAGGGGCTCTCTGCTACGTTTGACAGATAGCAATTTGTCCATGTATATAGAACTGTTAAAATTATAGCACTAGACAAGATTTTCACAATGATATTGACTGGCTATCGACCGTACACGACGAGCAGGAATCTTTGCTATAAAACGTACACTTCCCTCCTATAGACCGTACACTAAAACGACTAAAAAAGAAGATTCAATCTTGAAATGCAGCTTCAAACGAACCCTTAGGGTATTCTTAGTGGGTTCCTATGATTTTCTGGGGTATTTGCCATGGTTCTTTATGTATTTTGTATTAATAGTGTACTTAAACAGCCTTTAAAACATGTATTTTCGTGGCAAACAATAGAAAACCATCAGTGATTAGCGGAACATTTCTGTTATTCGTAGCCGCTATAGATTTTTGCTGACCATTTGTTGTAGTAATGAATATACATCGATGTATCAGCAACGTCAGAAAAATGTGTCTGCAATGATATTTCACATGTATCAATGAGAAAAGGGGATAAAAACTCACCTCGTACATCAACGTTTGAGGATTTCCTCGCTTCGACAATCGCTATATCCGGTGTACGATGCTATACGGTGTGTATTAGTTCAACACAGGAATAGTGGAAAAGCCCCAACATGACTGAAAGTCTTTTGACTTGGACTTAAAGCATCAACACAATAGGTCCAACAGATTAAGTTTACTTTCCACAACGTATTTTGTATTATCCCTGGAGGCATTGTAAATTGATGACGATCGATCAATTAGGCACAGTATCAACATCTAAATGGATCGACCATTGGGAGTTTGGTGTTTATTGTTTTGTCAACGAGCGGAGAGGCAGACTGCCCCGCGCATTAATGCAGTCTCACCACAATATTCACAGAAAGCACACAAACAACATGCTATGAGATAAAGCTTCGGTCCTAATCCTAGAGATGAGATTTACGCTTATGAGATAAGTGACATCAGAAAGTGGGCTGCGAAAGTACGCCATACATAAGCATACATCCAAATAAACATTTTTAAATATTTTTAATCATGTTTTACAATGTGAATCTTACACGAGTGTTCGTATTTAATTGAACTTATTAAACGGGTTGGTAAAAAAGTGATAAAATGCGAGGCTTGCCGAGCATTTTATCGCTTTTTTTGCAACGAGTTTAATAAATTCAATACATACCTGAGCACAAAAGTTGGATTCTATTTGTCATGACATTACTTAAGAGTACTTTGAAATCTTATTTCTGGCGTAAAAATTCATTATGTACGCTACCTTGTTAAGGATGTCATTTCATACATGTATCGTTACCCCAAAATCTGTTAACCACTATTGGTTTATCGATTTTAAAGCATAGCGTTATTTCACTCCAAGACACGACGTCATTATGATTATTTGTTGGGGTACTCGAAAGAACCGTACCATTGAGTCAAGTCTTTTGAGTACCCATATCATATAGACTTCGAGCTAAAAAAGGCCCTTCTCCCCCCCCCCCCCCCCCCCTAGGGAATTTTGCAGACATATCCTATCTTGAAGAAAATTTCAAGCCGCATCTTTTAAGAGATGTTTGCACTCTGTGGTCCGGGGCGTTAGTCTCTGACAGCCTGTTACATATGTTACTGTAACAAACTAAGAAAAAAATCAAAATGAAAGTTTGAGCTACAGAAAGAAGGCATTTAACCAACTAATTATTCAAATTTCTTGCGTAATTTGCAAGCTGGCTGCCTAAGCTACATGAAGCAGCATTTTAAACAAAATTACAGTCTTCAATGGTGTTATATGCGTTACATAGATTAAATTTCCCTTTGAAAGTTGAAATTGTGACTAACATCGTTTAATTTTACAGACAATTTGTGCATTTTTACAAGTATTTTTAATCTTAGTTTACTAAAATACTCTTTGGACTAATAGAAAAAACAAAGTTTGCTTTTCTATCCTAAATACATTGTTTTATATGAGCTATTAAACAACCCTACCCCCAATTTTAAGTATCCAATTTTGGTATCTATTATTGAAGAAAAATATATGAAAATATTTGACGCTTGTTGATATCTTACATTTTTGGCACTGTCTTGCTAATGCAATACCGAATCATCAATTTGCAAGTTTGACATCAGGATCAGAGCACTTATTTAAGTATGTAACGTATTTTACATGGCATAATGAATGAGCAAGAAAATTGTCTTGGAAGTAAGAGATGATATTTCAGAAAAAATACTATTTTTCACATGTTTTCCTTAATCTCTAGCCTCTGGTGCCTTAGTCTTAGTATTACAGTCATTGCTGATAACAAGCTCATGGAAATGTGTTACAGATGTTATATATAGTCTTTTTTATCACATTTATCCTAATGCCTATAATATTAAAATATATAGACATTTTTTAGAAAATAATAGTTCTCATTTAAATGACACTATTCAATAAATATTTCTATTAAATATAATTATTCAAAAACAATCTTTATTCAAGTCACCCTCACAATGTCTATCATTGTGTCTGCTTCTATGGCAAAATAATCACCCATTTCATCACAACCAGTAGAATCATTGCACAGTATTAGGACTGCAAACTGAGGACAATCCAGTTCCTCTCTACCCCTTTGGGATTTGTGCAGACATATCTTACCTTAAAGAACAATTCAAGCTGCATCAAATAAGAGATGTTTGCACTCTATTAACTAGGTGGTTAGCCTGTAATGGTATGATACGTATGTTACCATATTAATTTAAGAATAAATCGATTGAAAATCTGAGAAACAGAAAGAAGACAAAAAACTATCTATTTATTTGAATAATTCATGTAGTTTGCATGCTGAATACCTTAGATACATAAGAAAGTGTTTTTAACACATATATAGCTTCCTATGGTGTTATATGTGTTACATTAATTAAGATTACATTTTAAAATTGGTAATTGTGAAAAACATCACTTATAAGCACTTCATGTGATCCTCCTCTTTTGCCATCAAAAGACTTAATTTTCTTTGTATGTGTGGCCAGTGCCAGCGTCAAACAAATTGACTCAGCTATAAATTGAATCCTTAGCATTCTTCAAAAGCAGAAACAGCATGTCAGTGTCATGGGATCAAACACCTGATTAAATATGGGTTTAATGCCATTTCACATATATGCATACAATGACGTATGACTCTGGTATATGTCTCTTCCTGTGAAGTGGAAAGAGCAATCTTACTGCAGCTGCCTCTGCATCTGTGCTAGTTAAATGATAACTTTGCTCTGATTTTGCAAAAGCTATGTCTCTACCGTGTACCTCTATGAATACTTTAAGATTTCTGACATTGGTCTAACAGAAATTTGATAGGCTGCTTTTTTGCATCATTTGCCATGGAACATATCCAGTCCTTTGGTGCTTAAGTCCTCAGGTCTTAGATCATTAGCATTTTGCTGCACCCAAAGAACTTTATAAGTTTTCTTTAGTTTCAATGTTGACTCTTGATGATTTTGGCAGACCTTCTGAAACAATTTCTGTTACACTTTGAAAGTTATCTGGTATAAGAGAAAGAATATGAAGTTGGACATTGCCATCAATTATGTTTGCAGCTGGTTGTTTTTTTTTATGTCAGTACATTGAAGCAAGCCTTAAAATAATGTAAAACCTATGATTTCTCAGTTTTTGCAGCCATATCATTTAGCTGTTGCATTCAAAAGAAGGAAAGTGGACTATGGGTAGAAGAGGATAACCAGTAGTTCTATATTATGCGCTATGGAAGATTTATACAGAGTAAACAAGTTGATAAGGTGCCTCATTTCATGATCTATTGAAAACACTGAAATGTAAAACACTTGCCTCTGCCTGTGAAATCAAAAGGGTGTCACTACAATGCCCTTGCTCATTTATTATGACGAGTTATATATGTAACATCCTTTAATAAGTGCTCTTATCTTAGAAACTTAGTGAATCGTCTCATTTGCGCTCTGTTCATCCTGCATTTCATTGCTTTACCTGCTGTGATACATCTAGTTGGTTTATCTAAAGGGAAAGGGTTACCTCGGTTTCAGCACTTCAGAAGTACTAAGACTTCAAATAAGTTTTTGAATGCTCGGGGAAAGATAATAATAGCAGAGACATTATTAGATGAAAATATTTTTGTTGCATGTCTGGAAAGGCTACATTTATAAAAGTTAACCAGCTAAGATATGGTTCTTTATCACAGAAATATCAAGGTACATCAGTCCAGGTACTCATTGCTTTTAATGGCATAGTTTTCCTCCTTGTAAAGCTTTAGTCTTTCTCCTACTTGCAGAGTATCACTTAAAACACATACTCAAAGAGCCAACTATTAGGAATTCATATCAGTTTCTGAATAATCTAAGCCATTGAAGGCAAAATTGGAAAGTTGATAGTGGCTCATCAATTTTGAGTGGACTGGTGGTCAAAATTGTATAACAGTAAATGATTGAAATATTGTGTGATGATTCTACTAATTGCAAGGAGGCATGTGATAATAATGATTACCACAGAAGCAGACAACGACAAACGTTTAACATGAGTGTTAAATCGATGAGAATTAGTTTGGCCCATTTCATTTATTGTATTGTCTTGTACAAATGTAAAACTATCTTTTCTATTTGTTGCTCTATATTTAGCATTATATGCACAGTATTAGGAAAAGTGTCCAAAAGGTCATTGATAACATCTGTAACAACAGTCCATGGGCTTGATAATCAGAAATGAATATAATTTCTAGTGTTTTGGCACCAAAGACATATATTATAAGTACACATTAAGTGCCCTGATCTTAAACTTAATGACATCTTGCAGATATATAAGCAAGACAGACTAAGAAAATGTAAAATATCCACACGCTGCAATCACTTTCATGTGTTTTACTTAAACGGTAATAACAAAATTTGCTTCTCTGCTAAACTGGGAGTAGGGCTGTGTATTAGCTCAAGATAGAAAAGCAAACTTGGTTTTTCCTATTCATCAATTGAGTATATGTTTGTAAAATCTACTAATAAAACAGTTTCAAACCAAGCCATAGTAGTTGTTTAACTAAATGACGATAGCCACAATTATAGCTTTTAAATTATAATTAGGCTCATGTAACGCACATAACACCACAGTTAGCCGTATTAATGTTAAACAGCTTCTTTATGTAGTAGAGACATCCAGTATGCAGACTACAAGAATGTCAATTTATTAGATAATTTTAATGTCTTCTTTTTTAGCTCAAACATTCTACTTTCTTATTCTCAAATTGATATAGTAACATATGCTAATGCCCTGACTTACAGAGTGCAAACATTTCTTATTAAATGCACCTTGA
This sequence comes from Loripinus fragilis, assembly GCA_964019695.1. Taxonomy (NCBI): domain Eukaryota; kingdom Metazoa; phylum Mollusca; class Bivalvia; order Lucinida; family Lucinidae; genus Loripinus; species Loripinus fragilis. The sequence continues at coordinate 87,681,928 of OZ026517.1, forward strand.
ATGGTTACATAAAATGTAATATGTCTGCAGAATTCCAAAGGGGATTAGGATGGAGCAGGCCCTTACTCATCTTGATGTAAAAGTACTGTTAGGTGATTTTACTTATCACGCTAACATATGTAATGCTCTCTGATCTTTAAAACTTGGTGACAACTAGCAGATCTATAAGTCTTTATCATACGAGCCAGCTTAAAATCCCTAAACAATGTAAGATATCCAGCAGCTGCGAGTTTTTTTTCCACAATTTTAGCTCAAACTTTCGAACTACATTTCCTTTATTTGATATAGTAACGCATGTAAGATGCTGTTTTAGACTAACGCCCCAACATAGAGAATGCAAATATCCCTTATTCGATGCAACTTGAGTTGTACTATAAGAAGGAATATGTCTGCAAAATTCCCTCGAAGATATAAAAACACTTTTAGGCATATCTTACGTAAAGACAATGAGCTTGTCCATTTATTACATCAGGTAACATATGTTACAGCCTCTGATATTAAAAATTTTGCAACAAACTTGCAGATTTATGAGTCTTTTCATATAAGCAAATAAATCACAAACAATGAAACATATCCATCAACTGCAAATATTTTTTAACAATTTTTACTTTAGTTTTAATACCAAACATTTCACCTTAAAACTGGGTAGGGGTAGGGTTGTTTAATTGCTTATTCTAGAAAAAATATTGAAGCAAGAGAAACAAACTTTGCTTTTTCTGTTAGCCAATTGCATAGGCTTGTCAGACATGGTTAAAAACATTTTGCAAAACACACAGAGAGATTGTGAATGTAAATGATACTAGCCACGCTTGCAAATTTTAATGGGTTATCTGATTTATGTAACGCACATGACACCTTAGGAAGCTGCAATTTTGTTTAAATGGCTGTCATACGTAGTTTAGATATCCAGTATGCAGATTATATGAATGATTTTTAAAAATAAATATTTTAATGTCTTTAATTTGTAGCCCAAACTTTCAATTTACTTTTTCTTAATTTGATAAAGTAACGTATGTTACAGGCTCTTACAGACTAACGCCCCGGAGCACAGAGTGCAAACATCTCTTAAAAGACTCGGCTTTTAATTCTCTACAATATAGGATATGTCTGCGAAATTCCCTAGGGGGGAGCAAACCCATTCTCAGCCATCCGTCTAATATGTTTTTTTATGTAATAAACTTCGCAAAACATTTTCAAAATTTTATAGACGATACTATGATTTGATTTCTAAATTCCAAGTTGGACTTAAATCTCTCTTGCGCCAAGGACTTTCGGAACCTGATTTCTATGGTGACTTGGTGTATAAGTTGAAGAAGATTGTTTGCTCTAATGATTTTTCAGCGCAGTTCATTAAAATAATTTCCCATTATAAAAAGATTGGCTATAACATTAATGTATTGCAACAGACTGCATGCTTGGTAGTCAACCCAATCACGGTTGGCAACTTTGCTTTCCTCTTTAATTGTACGCCGGTGGGTCGGACTTCAGACTCTATGATGGTTCCGACTTAAAGACTTATCTATTGATGAGATGGTAGGGGCCTGATGCTTTGGCTGTTTGTCGGGCCCACCGGGGTTTACCTGTTGGATTTCTTTAGCTCCGGTATTCAGTTTAATTTACTGTTGAGTCCTTATCCTTGCTTTATCTCCTTGTTATATCTTGATTTATATGTTTTAGGAGATGATGCATTGATAAGTTAGGGGTCTTTCATGCAAACCAAATATCTATGTGTCTTGATCCACATCTGAATTAAGGGTGAGGTTGGCGCCGTTAAACCGGTTTAAGCCCTCCAGTAAAATATTTTACTGACCGTTCCAAGGCGGTACTTCTTTTGTGGATCTTTTATGTTTTTGTTCTGTCTTGTGTTTGCTATGTTTTGTGCGCGTCTGTTTATATGTGCTTTGTGGTCACCTGCTGGGAAAGGGCTGACCTCTTGGCTCTCGTTTGTGGTGTCTTCTGTGAGTTTGTCACTTTCCCATTGGTATCCTGGGTCAGGTGTGGTACTTGATTGTATCGATTCCTGATCTTTGCACCATTACTTACTTTGGTTGGAATATAAGAAACATAGTTTTCATTTAACACTCTAATCTGGAGGATGAGGAACATGCCCAGGAAAAGTATGCTGAAGGCCCTGGCCAGCGTGATGTGACTGTAAAATTGTTTAAAGGGACTTTAACCCACAATCACTACCGCGTTATCAGAATAAAATCAGCTATTTCCAATGACAAATAGCTCAAGTTAATCTTATTGTCCAACTTTAAATGCAACTCAGTATTTCTGCTTTCAAATTGGTTAATGCCTAAAAGTGTACTTTAGCCAAAAACCAAATTCAGTGCAAGACATCATGTTGATTTTTTTACATTTTGGTCTGTTTTATCGTAGATATACCATTAATTTATCCAGCGATGCGCTCTGCAATTTGAAGAAGACTTAGGATTTCAAATATAATCAATCTTTTTGCCTTAAAATTTAGCTAATGATTGTTTTGTCTGATTCGTATTTAAGATAGAAATCAGCAAGCTCATTTGCAGAGGGTTCTTTCATGTGTCACAAATACGATCAGTGATGGCTCAAACGAGCTTGCACAAAGGGCAGGCTTTTGTAAGCCTTCATGGTTCACAAAAGGGTGAAGATTTGGGACTTAAAAAAGATTTTTGTTTCCACTTGGAAGCTTTATGTCAACGTTTAACCCGTTTATGCCGTATGTATTTCCCCATCCTTATCAAGTGGACGAATCCATTTCCAAAATTTAGGGTTGTTGGGTGGCATTTTTCATTTTTATTCAATTTTAAAAGAAACTTCTGTAAGCAAACAGTAGAGAACCTGATCAGACACCGTGATCTGGTTTTGCATTTTTTGCCATGTCACACAAATAAGGCTAGGCTTAAAGCTGCATAGTCTGTAACTTTGAACATTTTTCGAAAATTTTTATTTTCTTCTTAAATCATTTGTAAAAGCAGAATTAAGTCAAGTTTTCACGATAAATATGTTCACTATAGCTAAAAACTGCATGGAAAAGTGAATTATCTTATAAAAACAGGTGTTTTTTCTCTTGTTGGTAATTATTTGCGTCCCTCCAATAATTATAGACAGGTAAGTTTTAACATAAATGCTGTTGTTTTGATACTGATATTTGTAAAGATTTACGAAATTGGTAAAATGTATAACTGAATTTTAGTTTTTTTACTGTGTTCTTGAAAAATAGAAACATTATTTCAAAAATTAAAAGATCAAAAGTTACAGACTATGCAGCTTTAAATGGGTTAAGAATGTTTTCACTGATGATATATCAGTACCATAATCATTGTCATTGATCATTTGTTTCAAAAAGAATAATGAGTATCTAGAGATATCTATTAATGCCATGCACGTCCTACGAGGAGCATTAGTGGTAATAAACAAGCACATAAGTGCAATTTTAAATAAAACCACAGCCGGTATACAGTAGAAAGCTGATCTGAGGCAAACCAGATATGCAAACAGCGCACAAGATTTTGTTACTTATCGCATATGCGCAAAAGCATCCAATAAACACACATGCTGATGTATCCTGTGCAGATGAGAGTTCTAAATAGAGAATACTAGGTGAGTGGTTTTTTATATCTAGTTTACCAGGCAAGGCTTTGAGAATGTTTGTTGACATCTCGAGGCTTGCCGAGCGATTCAACAAGTGTTCTAAAAGCCGAGCCTTGTAAACTTGATATCAAAAGATGCAAACCTGGTATTTTAATCATCAGTTTACCCATCGGTTCACTCTTCAAACTTGCGATTATGACGTAATTTTAGATTTTTGTGTTGATTCAGAGTCATTAGCAACGTCATTCAAAACGTGCTACGTCATCATGACCTGATAAAGGCACATACCTTGAGATAGAGATGGATAACGTTTATCATGCAATGGGCCATAATGCAGTTAATATGAGTGGTAACTGATAAACTCCATTTTCATACAGAGTTGTTCAATTTTCTCTGGTAATTAGTTTTCTTAGGTTTTATGTAAATGTGTCAGTGTGGCGTTTGATTGATACACTAGTTCACTCATTGGGTAATCTAGGACATTTTGGTTGCATACAGTACAGAAATGTATGCATATGAAAGCTCAATCTTTGAACCATCAACGCGAATGCCTCATCAAAGAATTGATTCCATAAAGCCCGTATCAGAGCAGACATTAAAGTAACAGAAGCAATATATATATATATTTATCCATTCACAGTGGAATATCGCTTAGTAAACACTGAAGCAGGCTGCGGGGGTCATTTACCAGTTCAAAGAAACCAAATAATGGATATTTACAAACAGATCACTGTCATATAGACCTAAGTTAAACTAACAGTAAATAGGATTTTAGAGGAAAATATTTTCATATGAGAAAAAAGAGAGATCTCTATTGCCGTTGCATCCACGTGAAGCACTACATTTAAAAGCTCATTAACAGCTGATAAAGCTATGCGTGAATTTGTAAAAGTCAACGTCAATCCTCGACAAAATCAAATGCTTGCATTGATATTTGATAAGATATATGGTGTTGAAAAAGTATCACACACCATCTGTTACTTTGTGAACACCAACAATAGTTAAAGATAACCACTATTTGGGATGTTGAACATTGATTTGAAAATAAAGGATAACACATCACAGCATAATTACATAATTAAGCTTGAATTAATTTTATGCAAGACAAATAACAGTATCCAGTAAACAACAATGTTATTATTTATGACATCTGAAATCTAACACCAGACAACGTGCAATGAGGCACGTTAATACGAGTGGTAACTGATAAACTCTACACTCTACACATATATCCCCAATAAGAAATACATGTTTAGAGATTGACTTGTAACTTGTGTGATAAATTCCATTTTCATACAGAATTGTTCAATTTTCTCTGCTAATAAGTTTTCTTAGGTTTTATGTAAATTTGTGTGTGTAGCGCAGCGTTTGATTGATACACAAGTTTGCACATTGGGTAATCTAGGACATATTGGTTGCAAACAATACAGAAATGTATGGATATGAAAGCTCAATCTTTGAACCACCAACGCGAATGCCTCATCTTGTTGAGACAGTCTAAAATTTTAAATGTTTATGTCCTTAATGAATTTCTAAGATATTCATAGTGGCATTAACTTAAAAAGTATTGCCTATAATTCATTAAAATAGGTCACTGATCATAGACTGTTTAACTTTGCTTTTCTATTATGCTATACCCTAGCGAAATGACGCTATCCGCTACTTCTTATCATCATCTACACCATATCATATTATCAGATGCCAGGCGAAAGGAAATAATAGGGGTTTTTTAGATATAGGTATGAGTTAAATTTGGTATTTATTGCATTGGCGAGCAGCCAAGGCTCAGATGAGACTGCGCATTCAAGCGCAGTATAGCCAGGCCGTTGTCTGCCTGCATTAACAAAGTATTTTATTTCAAAATTACATAGCATAATTAGATAATATAATATTATACATGAGCACATGACAGGATCTGATAACAAGCATCACTGCTTATAGCAATCATCTCCTGCTTTGAAGACCAGAACAAAAATCTAGACCTCTAGAAACACTAGATAGTCATTGACGCACAACGTTTAAAGAGAGCTTTTTAAGACTATGGGATTAGTATCTGATACCCCATATAGTATACTACATGTACACCATTGGGCTGCCAACGACCCACCAGCAATACGCCATTTCAATGGCGTATCACTGACAGAGCCATTGGTGGCCCACTGTCGTGTGATATCTGAGACATAATGTTTTTTATTCTAGTGCCTCTGGCGGTGTCACGCTGCCGACCCTCACTCAAAGTCTGAGGCCACATGGAAGATTCATATTCACGACAGTAGTACAGACGAGACTATGTTAGCTAGAATGGCTCGACGGGCAAGCCTTACTCTTAGAAAGCGAAGACTGAGTACCCGTTTTGATGCTGGATCTCTAAATAGCCATTTACCACGTGAAAGTGTGTCTTCTGTTAATTATGGTGATGAAAGAATTGGTAAGGCACATGAAACTGACAACTTTATACTTACATGTAAAGAAAACTTATCAAAACTTGATGCTTGATGCGTATTACTAAACATATGTGTACTGTCAAATGGTTAGCACCATTAGGCAATTAAAATACAACAATTGTATATAAAATTAGAAGGTTTGAGATAAAATATGTCTTGATTTTGCGACCAAAACTGATAACTTGGCTACCCATGTAGAGTCCATCAAAGACTCTGATCAGACTGCGCTGATGCGCAGGCTTATCTGAGTCTTGGATGCGTGCACATGCCAACTTGTACCTTTTACTGGACACCAGTTCCATTTAAAAATATGTTGGATATAAAATGACCGTTTTAACAACTATTGGGCTTTTAAATCATATGCATTTTCAAAACTAACTGACGAAATTTATTGGTTTAATATATCTATATCAACAGGTACTCCTAAGGGTAATAGAAGAGACAGCTTTTGGAGTCACCGACCTAGTATTAGTTTTGGATTTGGTGGCGCCGATACATATGTTAATGACGACACTGATTTTGAAAATGAAGAACCAACAGAGAAGGTTGTGACGTAAGTATAATGACGTGATCCATTACTTAATAATTTACTTTAGACTATGTCCCTATTTGATATTGATACACACATAGTCTTGTGCAATCACACTTAAACCTTTTCATAAGAATGGCCCGGAAAATTGTACAAAATCACACTTGCCCTGAGTGTTTATAATTTATTACATAGACATTAACAGATTAATATTAAAATGATAAAACTAAAATCAATTTAAGAAAAACTTAAAGCATATCATATTTAAAACATATCAATTTCTAAATATATAATCATATACTCATGAAATTCTTAAAAACTGTAAACATGTGATAAAATGTGCACAAAACAATTCCATGTCAATTTTATACAAAGGTATTTTCTAGTTAATTATTATAACATAAGTGCATAAAAGCAAACACTTTCTTATCCATTATGCTCTCGCTCATAAAGTAGATATTTTTTTAATTACATAGGTTTAGATATACAAATTTGAGCATACAATTGCAAATATTATCTTACCTATCAGTTTTAACACTTGTTTTAGTGTACTCAAAAGAACCGTCTTATTGAGATGGTTCTTTTGAGTACCAACAAAATATGTTATGATTGAGAAATAAGATTAAGTTTTGGTATGTACTCTTAACTAACGGCCTGTACTTGCACAATCTTAACATAGTTCACAGAACTGTGTCATCATCAGTACAGACATTAGAATACCAATATAATCACAAGGTTTTAACACTTGAAGGGATATAACTACAGGAAAGTACAATTGTTTTTATATTTGTATATTGACTACGACTGTAGCAACAAATCTAAATAACACAAATGTTAGTACTTTTTTCAATGGTGTGTGTCAATTCTTGCAGGCAGAGGAAAGTTTACTCCAACTTTACATGCAACAATTTTATAGAAACACATTCCAATGAATTAAACATATACCAGTGATAATACAATATCTTAACCCTTTACTCCATATGCTAATTTTAGATCATGACATCCTTTTCTATTTTTAGACAACATTGAAAAAAAAATCAAGAAAAAAATAAGTTTAGGCTCGAATACTTTTTAAAATATTATGAAAAATGGAGCATTTGCTCTTTTGGGGCAAATGCTCCATTTTCCATAATATTTTCATGTACATGATATTTCAAAGGCGTCAAAATGTGTGATTATGGAGTAAAGGGTAAAATGCATTTTGAACGGGTAGAATTGATTGTTTCACATTATTTTTTCTTCACTTGGGAGAAAAGAGTAGATCGATTTTCAATTAGTTTCCCACCTTCATAATGAAAATATTTTAATTGCTATTCAGTGAAAAGAGATATAGTCTCACTGTAAATGTTTAACATATAACATATATAACAATCAACTAGCCACAGTCTCCCTTATCATAGTGGATACTAAGGCAAAAAAGGTTTTCTTTATAATGTCAAAAAGCGAATAATTCCTGCTATTGAGCGTCACATGACATTGAATGATGTAACAAACCCAACTAGCAAATGATATTAGGGGATGTGGGACTTAATTAATATTCTGTTGTTGTTTTTTTGGATAAAGAACTCGAGATTCCAGCTACTTAGCCTTAGTTGTGTTTAACCCAGAAATAAGATGGAGCATTTGCCTTAAAATTAATGCAAAAACGTCTAAGTGATAAAAGTTATTTTACCTAAGATCGGGATCTGTCTCATTAAGTAGATCTAGCATTGTATATCTGTAGCTGGACCCACCGTGGCTCAACTTGAGGTTTTCTTTAGCTCTGACTATCTGTGAGTCATGAGCCCTTTTCTTTGTTTCGTCATGGTGTAGTAATTTGATTAGAGTGTTTTTCCATGATGATACATTGCATTAGTTAGATGGCCTCCATGCGAGCTGAACATTTTTTGTACTTCAGCAACAGCAGAATCTAGGGCGAAGATTTGGTACCAGTAAAATGCATTTAAGCCCCCCGGTGGCTTAGGCTGCTGTCTGTTCTAAGGCGGTGGTTTTGTTGTTGTTGACTTTCTGTTTATTGTTACTCCCATTGTGGGAGTCTGTAATTGTTCTATGTTTTGTTGTACGTTACTTTATGTCCATTTTAGTATTGCAATCATCTTGATGGGGAAGAGAGAGCTGATTGCTTTGCTTAATTTGTCTTCCTGGTGTCTCGTGATGGTTGAGCGGCTCTTCCTCACGGTGCCACGGGGTTGTCTGCAGTTTGTGATTGTGGTATTTCCTGATCATACTCATTTACTTTTTCTGAGTTAACTGTTTTCATGACTTAAAATCATGACGAACCTTTTGAAATTTAAAACATTTGCTAGGTTGATTGTATTTTGAACAGTTTGGGTAAGGACTTCCATATCATTTTTGAGCCTGATACATATCCACACCGTGTAGGCGGCAATCGAAAACGTCAATATTATTGACGAATGTAGATCAAAAATCCTAAGAAACAGAGTTTTCGAAAATACTGTTTCTATCAATTTTTGATTTCGTCGATTGTTAAGAACGTTTTCGATTGCCGGCTATCCGGTTTGATATCTGTCAATGACAATTATTTTGATCTAAGCAATTGTGCACATCCCAACAAGATGCCTATATTATTCTTAATACATCATTTGACAGGTTTCTGTGACAAGATAATCAATCATGCAAACTGATTAAAAGTAAATCAACCCATGGGCATTGCAGCGTTTTTCGTTAGCTTTAGTGTACAATTTAAAGAGTGTATATACAAGTATTCCCTCTTGTAGGTGGGACGAGTCGAAGACGAGTTTCTCGCTTCAAGAGCGAATATGTGTATATTCATGAGTATTTGTACAATAAAATTAAATAAAATAAATAAAAAAATAAAACAACCAATTTTTAATTTATTCATCAGATATTCAAGTCAATTATAAGCTCCGCCCTTGACAGGGTCATGTGGAAAGTATTGAACAGCATAGATCGACGGAAAGGCGGTAATGTCATTATACAAATCTATGAAGTGAATGGTTTTGCCAGTGTCGTTTATTGTATATTTTTTATTTTTTCAGTTTAACAGAGGCTCATAAAACTGCAATTAGAGTTCTGAGAAAAATCAAATATTTTGTTGCTAGGAGAAAATTCCAGGTAATATTATGTATTTAAAAAGAAATGTGATGGATACTTATGTTACATATATAATTATTTGTCTGTAACATTGTTAGATAAGTGTTGTTGTTTCCAAAAGAACCCAACATTATTTAGTTACATGTTGATTGGCATTGTTAAGTACGCATCATGCGCGGATAGGGGGTCTAGACCCCCTAGATATTAACACAAACCTGTATGGTTCCTGGGACCCCTAGCAATACTGGTCCAGATACCCTGGAAAATCACAAAGTTGCAAAACCAGCATTCAATGTTGGGCCATCACCCCCCCCCCCCCCCCCCACTGGAAAATTACAAAACTATAGGGTTCCTTAGCAATGCTGGTCCTGATCTCCTGGAAAATCACAAAGCTACCGAGCCAGCATTCAGGGTAAGGCCATTACCAGCCCACCAGCAAAACTGGTGGGCCAATGATAACAAGCTTTAAGTGGTATTTGGTTCCTCTCTCCCCTCCCTCATCATCTCTAAAAAAAGAATTGAAATCAAACGTTGTTGGACCCCTCTGGCAAAATGTTATGGATCCGCGCATTAGGAAAATATTCTAGAATCCAGAAAAACAAAACAAACAAGAGTAATCTACAAAAAGAGGTAGGTCTACTAATGGGTCTATACAGACTAAACAAGTATGCCCTAGTTTTAATAATTTAGTAGTCCTTTTGCTGCATGTTGTATGCTTTACGACATTAAAATTGCAATTTATTGGTTTCAGTTACACCATTATAACTACTTTTGTTTCTAATTTATGGCCTAAGATCACCAGAAACACCTGCTGTCGCATTCCTTGTCTTTGAAATGTGTCTGGTTGTTAATTATTGCTGCTGTAGACACATGGTGAATATTTTCTGATTTAGCTTGATAAATATTTGATAAATCAATCCTTGTCCTGGTAAATTAGTCGATGTGCATCATCCATTATACAATTGATGCATTCTTATGAGGTCATCATCAGGATTGACAACCTGAAAACATTGATGTTCACTGGGGCAAAGCAGAGGTGAACATAACTTTCGAGGGTGTTATCCTCCAAAGAATGCACCAATTGTTTTGTTATATGACACTGTCTCTCTTTTCCTAGTCTTTTTTTAAGAATTTTCACATTTATAAATTTACTCAAGTCAGATTTTCCTAGTGCACTGAAAACAAGATTATTTCAACAATTAACTTCTCAAATTTATTTCTAAAACTCGAATGAGATGTGCAAAAGAATTGCAATTTTTAAATTACTGTTCTTATCATATGAACAAATTCTGAATTCAAAACATTTTACCTGTGAAATATATATAAACAAACATGAGAAATCAGTCAGTGTTTCAATTCTTTTTTATCTGCCAGACAGCAGTCAAAAAAAGTCATGTCGACCTGTCCATGGCTAAATTTAGTTCAATCTATTTTCAACTGTCTGTCAGCACTGAAAAAACGTCATGTTTACCTGTCCTGGGCTAAATTTAGCTCATCAGTGTTTGACATCAAGATCTGTCACAACCAGTGAAAAGGGAGCACAGTGGCTCAATGGTAGAGTGCTTGACTCGAGACTGTGGGGCCGTGGGTTCGAGTCTCGCCGGCATCACTACATTGTGTCCTTGAGCAAGAACATTTATCTAAGCTTAGTACTGGTTCAACCAAGGAAGACCCTTTCTTTTATATCTGAAAGATTGTTGATGAGACGTATAGAATCAAATCAAACAAACAGACAAACAACCAGTGAAAGCTAGTTTCAGCCAATAAGAGCAGAAAACAAAGTGTTAATGAGGTACTTGTGCATATGTGATAAGAATTAAAAATCTAAAGCAATAAAAAAATAATAGTAATAAATAAGATATCTATAAAATATATATATTTTGCAGCAAGCAAGAAAGCCTTATGACGTCAGAGATGTTATAGAACAGTATTCACAGGGTCATCTAAATATGATGGTACGGATTAAAGAATTACAAAGAAGGTAAAAAGTTTTCAAGGAAATGATATATAAATGTAGGGAGAGCTAAAACGTGGGTAGTTTTGACAGCTGAAAAGAAAAACATTATTTCAGTCAACCATAGGTTTTGTTGCTAATCTTCATTTACGAGCAGAACTTAAATAAAGCAGATGTGATACTTAGTACATTCTCTAGTGAATTTGTAGCATTCACAATAGACAGTTCCCTGGAATGATTGTTGTCAAAATGTTAGAGACCTCTCAGGAACTGAAAGCAAACTAATAATAAACACATACAAATTTACGTTAAACATTGGACTAATTTTATAATAGCCTTTCATATCCCATTACACTCCATTAACCCAGCCTACTAGCCGATGGTACTTATCGCATATCCATAGAACCATTTCTTTTACGCCCATATTTACCTGTTCAGTTGGACTATAAGGTTCAATATTCAAGGTTGAACCTGGCAAGTCTAAGAAGACAACTGAAACTTCTTGTAACTGGTGCTTAATCCATTTAAGCCAAATAAAATTTCCCAGTCATATCATTGGGCCAGCCTATTTCAATTTTAAGGGTAGTTTTTTTTTCATTTTTATTCCAATTGTAATACAACATTTTGTAAGTAAACCGTGGAGAACCTGATCAGACGCTGCATTCTGGGGCATTTGATCTGGGTCTCCACTGTTTCCCTATGTCCCACAAAATGGACGCTAAGCTTATATGGGATTAGTTATACATATTATCGAAAAGTGCTGCAGATAATCAACTAAAAATCAGTTTGTTTTTATGTTACTGCAGATAACATTTTCTCAATACTTTGATCAAATGTATTAGTAGTTGTATAAGAAATTAAGAGCCAGTTCCTCCCAAAAAGTTCCCATCTTGTGATATTAATACATTTTTAGGCTAGATAAATGAAGACTGCAATGCACTACTTTGTCAAAAAAATCTAATTTCATTATTGACAGGTAAAAAATCAAAAAAGCGTGTCAGTAACCTCTAAACAAACTTTTACACGCGATGTGATACCCTCATAAAACAGATGAAAATAACATACATATGCACAGATTCTCGGATTTTGCATGTCGTGGCCTTTATGTGTTATGCACATACTTTAATGTCTTATGCATATACTTCAAAACTAGCTGCTTGAAGTTGATGCACACGCAAATTAGGAGAGGTTCCCATATTAGTTTCCATATTATTTAATAAAGGCTGATTTTAACTTATTTAATTTATTTATTATCATCGATTATCATAATTATCTTATTTGTTACTATTATTCTTATTGCTTTCGTTCCAGTCGTTCAAAGCGAATTTGGTGCTTAGCCAAGCCCCCAACTGCTTCCTATCTCCATGAGCTTCACAAGAGTCCGGGACATTGCATACCACGTGGCGATACAGTGACCGAATATCTATAAAATACAACTTTCATTGCAAACGGCTAAAATTAATAATATACAAGTAATTCTGAAAAATCAAGGCAAGAAACATAAAAACGAGCATTATATAAAATATTGATACACATTTGAGCAACCGAGGCTCATGGCACCCTGCACGAATGCGCAGATTGACTCGTAAGAGCATTTCCTGCTTTCATACACAACATATTGATTAAGACGAAGACTAAGATTAAATCTTACACATCTATCCACTAAATACGTCAGCATGAGTGTTTAAGGGGTGCGTTTTGCTCCTTTGTGATCAGTACAAAAATGTCATATGTTTAATGACAGTGGCTGATACAGACGGGGATCAGGGGGTTCACTCTATACCCCACCCATTTTCCAGCCCCCGTTTTTTTAATATCCTATAATAATGAAATGATTTGGTCTCAGTGAGACCAAATTTTTTCATTTTTGTAGGATATTTTAGAAAAATGAGATAAAATCAGCAAAACGAAACCCCACCTTCCCCATCCCCAAACACACGGTATTATATGAACCTCCTTTCAAGAAATCCCGGATCTGCCAATGGATGATAAATCCAAAAACAATCACATCAGTTATTCCAATCTTTTGAACAGATTAATAATAAATCCAAATGTTCATTTAAATTTTCGTCTTGTTTCCATCTTTCCTTTTATGATTGAAGTAAAAAAAAAATTACATATAGTATACGACTTGAAAACTCCGTAGTCACAGACCAACCGATGACAACACAAGGAAGGGGGGTAGAGGATAGAGTGAGTCACATGACAATTATTAGAACACAATCAAAGCAGATCAACCAGCTCCCAGACACTCTGTCTGTCTGTCTGTCACTCTCTCTCTCTCTCTCTCTCTCTCTCTCTCTGTCTGTCTCTCTCTCTCTCTCTCTCTCTGCAAAATGATTGCAAAACAAAAAAGTAAACTAAAACTACAACACAAAATAATGTTTGAACATAACTTTAGTTGTTTTGCTATATCTCCTTTTTCGCAGGATAGATAATTCACTAGGAAAACCAGGAACTTTACACTCCAAAAATTGTAAAGATCGGGAAAGAATGACAATAAGTGCCAGAGTAGTTAGAATAGAGAGCCAGGTAAATATACAGTTGTTTATGCGTGACTTATATCATTGGTACTCCTTTTAATGAAGGATTTTCTTATTAAATATGTTCTTAAAAAGGTTATCCTTTGGAAGCAAAGAATGCACCTAAGAACTGAAACGAGAGTCTGCAATTTTCTGACTAGCTAGCTTTGGCCATTTAGGCCCCATCAGTGACCCGCTAATGGTTTCAAAGTTCCACAATGAAATCCATGATCCCAAAGGACAAGAAAATAAAATCTACACTAAAGTGAAGGGCAGGGAGACGTTCTACCGCCGCCACACAGTCCCAGTCACCAGGTGTAGTGAAGTCAAAATGTTCTTAAAAAGGTTATTAACCCTTAAAGCCTCAATCACGACTGTAGCAGACGACAAATTTTGCGACATCTTTCCTAGTTTTCAACAAAAATAAGGAATGATATTTCAAGAGAATCGTCTGCCAGCAGACGATTCTCATGAAATATCATGCCATATTTGCTATTTTTGGAAAAAAAAACAGCAAAACTTGAAATTGACGTCTGTTGCAAATTATAGGTGGGGCTTTAAGGATTCAAAATGCTAGAAAAGAAAATAGATGCTAGTCAGTTCATGAGTGTTTGGTACTTATAACATAGGAGTAGTAAAAATTAAAACGAGCCTGCATTATTGTGCATGATAATCCAAGCCTCAGCTGCACTTACACACAAAGAATGGACATAGATGAAAGCTCAGTCAAACATTTAGGCCTCTAGCTCCAATGGATAGCTTAACATATAGAGAATCTTACATGATTGCGCCCCTTGTTGCAGATATAGAGGATCTAACATGAGTGCTCCGCCTGTTGCAGATTTAGAGGATCTTACATGGGTGCTCATGTTTTATTGATTTTATAAAACCAGTTGGGGAAAAGAGATAAAATGCGAGGCTTGCCCAGCATTTTATCTCTTTTTTGCAACGAGTTTAATAAATTCAATATTACAAGAGCACTATTGTTAGATTCTATTTATCATATGACATAAAGAATTTGAAATCTCATTTCTGCCATAAAAGCGTTATAACTTTGTGATTATGTACCAACGTTGCTATGGACGTCATAACGTTCCCCAAAAATCTGTAAACCACTAGTGGTTTATCGATTTTATTGCATGGCGCTATTTTACTCCCTGACGCGACATCATATGATAAAAGCACATAAACTGGTTCTCCATTTGATAGCTGAATTACACTAGCCAGATCCTGGCGTTATAAGGCATCAGCCACTGATGAATGAAGGGATAAGACAGATTGCAATATATCCAACTTTGTTTCAAGGGAATATAATATTTCTAATCTTGCTTCATAAGTTTGCATTCCATACATTATGACGCAAAGAATCATTTTTTGGTGACCATGCTGCTGCAGAATCTTACTTATTCACAACATGTCATCTTATTTTGGACAGACGTTAAAGTCACCCTGATAACAATCTTAATTCTTGCATAGATGTCTATTCGTATAGCTGTTTACACCCATTGTCAAATGAACGAAAATCCGTTTTCAAATCAGGGGAGTCACGTGCTGTTTGAACATGGGTCTGAACTTGAAAATACTTAAAATGTGCCCTGCATTATTTGCATGACGTTATATACGGAAAACTGATCATTTGGCCGATGCTTTTGTTCGCCAAAAGGTTGCGTATGGTTATGACGTTCGAAAGTACACAGCCGACGCCATTTTGTTTAGAGAAATAGAGTGTATGAAAATGGACAATTTAATGTTTTAGCAGCGTTTCCAGTGCGAATTGAGATGGAATAAGGTAAAACATGCAAGAATAACGCTCACACATGTTTGTTTCATTGCATTTACACTTGCCCGGTCCCTCCGAAGAAGTTTGAACACTCGGCTATCGGCCTTGTGTAATCCATGAAAAAATATGTGCGATTACTATTATCTTTTTTTTCAGGTAAATAAAATGGACCAGAAATTGGATCAAGTTTTAGCCTTACTTAATTCTTTAGTTAAAAAGAGGAAAATTGTGAACCAAGATTCGAAGGAGGAAGAAGTATAATACAGTGTTAACCCTTTGTAGACAAATGGAAATACCAATACAATTTGATATTATTAAACCAGAATAGTCTATTGTATATATTGAGGGATCACAGGGTATAATTTCTAAATAGAATTGCATTACTTTCTCTGAAGATAGGTTTTGGCTTAGCAAATAGTGCAGACATCAATGAAATGTTGCATAACGTGACAAATTATGTGGGTCTTCACTGTTTGCCAAATAATACGTTTATGGATGCCCAGGTTACAAAGGGTTAAACACAATCTATATCTGTGATAACGCCTGCTCAATTACAAATTTCAAACATCATCTCGTGACAACAGGATAACAGTGGTGTTCTACCAGACAAATCACTGCATGAGACACTTGAACAAACAAGGACCCAAAGTAATTCCACAAAAGATGTTTCCAGTTTATTTATAATAGGCAAATGATTATTTATGTTTAATTCATTATGTAGGTCTGAATGTAGTTTCCATTATTCATTCACATTAAATTTTCGTGTATTCCTTAATATGAGTTCCATTGTTCTTTTGTTCAGTTTGTGATTGTGGTATTTCCTGATCATACTCACTTATTATTTTTAAAGATTCTGATATCTTAGATGACTTCATATTATCATCAAATATATATACCCAAGTGGTTTTATCTACCCTTGTATTCCAATTCGGTCCACAAGGGTTAGTATTTTTTTCCTTGCAATCCAAATTTCCAATTTTAAGTCATAATTGGTTTATTTACTTTTAAAACTTATTATTCAGTTTCTTTATTTTTCCTGCAATTATTAAAAAGGAGATTTTGGGTCCCCATTATTCTATAATCATTAATTTGATTGCTCTTTATTATCTACTAATATTGAAAATAAGTCATTTTCCGGACCCTCATTTATTTCTGCGTCCAGGATTAACTCAGCAGTCAGCATGAGTATCAGCTAAGTCTAGTCAGAATCCTTTTATGACTATGTAATGAGGCAATGTGTGTTTATCTGGTATTTAACTGCATAAAATTATGTAAATCTCTGTTCTGATTGAGTGAATGCCAAGGTCGATGTAAGACTTTGCAAGTGCATAGATTCATGTTGGCTAAGTCATGTGCTGTCATGTATAACCTTGACTTAAACGCAGGGCCATTTTAACATTTGTCACCCATGCAAATGACACATACATTATTGAAAGTCTTGTGTAACCATATGCTAGTCATATCATATTGTACACCCCAGTCTATCTTAAGGACATATGCTACTAAATACTTCCCATATTGAAAGAAATTCAATGCTTTGCATATGGTTTTTATGCATGGAATATCAATTTATGAAATAAAAAAAAATATGTGCCACCTTACTCATAATCTCATAAAGAAGTTTTCAGTATTAAAATTTTTCTGGACAAATGAAAGAATGGCCTTAGTCCTAGTCCTAAATATCAAGCTAAAATAGTTGTACTCTTCAGTCAGCTTCTTTCTTTTAATTTTACCTCGATCCTTCTATAAAACCTCAAGTTTATTTGTTATCACACGGCGTGACAAGATACTTCATGATATTTTTGGTAATTCCTAAAAATAGAATTTGTTTATCAGAGTTAATTATATATCAAAAAATTTGACATTGAAAATCTTGAATTCTTGTTCTTATTTCATGGACTATCATCATACCTAATAAAAAAGAAAAACAATCGGGGTCAACATACTGATTATCTTTCAGGAGGGCCAGATTTAACCCAAGCCCCACATATTTTTTGCATAATTCAATATTAGGGAGCGCAGTGTCTCAGTGATAGAGTGCTCAACTCGAGACCGAGGGGCCGCGGGTTCGAGCCTCGCCGTCGTCACTGTGTTGTGTCCTTGAGCAAGAACATTTATCCTAGCTTAGTACTGGTCCAACCCAGGAAGACCCGTCCTGCATAACTGAAAGATTGTTGAGTGGACGTAAAGAATCAAAACAAACAAACAAATAATTCAATATTAAACTTTCTGGAGTGACAATTTTTATCTTTTTTATAATTCAATTTCACTTGTAGGAAGTAATTCAGCATTAAAATGCTAAAAAAGAAAGAAGAAAAACACTGAATAATAGGTGCCCACAGGGAATTGACCCTGGTCCTCTGGGTTCACAGACTGACATGCTAACCACAAGGCCGGAAGGCCAAGTCGCTTGCCGCACGCAATAATCGTACACTCAGAATAGACGATCAGAGTTTCTGCCTCTTTCTTGTGACCAGACATATAACTTTGAAATAGTGTACGACCCATACAAGAGGTGTTTCATGTTTATTTGAACAAATTTGAAAATTCTGTTATTCATTTATTTTTCATTATATTTTGTAATAATTAATTTACATAGGTTAGTCTGATCTCTGGAAATATGCAGTCACCAAGAAAATAGCTCTTAAATTTATTCGTTGGTTTGAAGCAGTCTCCAAAGATGACTAGTCAAATTTTAAGCGTTTAAAATGCTGTCTGAAACGAAATATTCTGAATGAACGATTTTTCTTAAAGAGATGAAGTTTATCTCTTACAACCTATTACAAATTGTATATAAATAACTAGAGTGTATTATGTTAGGAAATAAAGCATTTCAGTAGGATATTTACTTTTGGAGGCCACCTGAAAATACTATTTTAGGGTTTAAAGTTACCAAGGCAACCCTAAACTGGATGCAAAAGACATGAATGCAATATTTGGTGATTAGTTTTATCGGCAATATATACTTTAAATATCTAAAAACTTGCGTTGGATTTGAGTTTTGAGAATTTTTTTCACAATTCTTCCAGGACACATTTTATACACGGAATACCCATTTTGGCGCTTGTATGGTAGAACGTATAAAGCCCAGTTGTCATGCAAAAACAATTGCACAGAAGCTGTTTGTCATTTGATTTATAGACTGAATGTTCTTCTAAACTTAACAAAAATTCACACTTAGATACGCATTTTCATGAAAGATACAGCCGTTTTAGCTCTTAAAATCATTTAAAGGGGATTGTGGTTGTTTATTTCGGGTCGGCATGTTAAAATTATGCTTTAAATTGCCATTTTGTCTATTCGGCCATTTGGCACGAGAAAACAGTGTATATTTTCAGTTTCTATCAATATGTAAAGAATGCATATCACTGATTTTAGTGTGAATATTATTACTTACATGTACTTCATTATGACAATCCTTAATGTTGTGGAATTACTTTGGTCCTCCAGGTTTCACATCATCCGTCAGTTGCATACCATTTTTTGAAAATATATCAAATAGTTTCATTTCATTCATTGATATTTAAAACATCTGCTTTCATTTGTGGAGTAGAGTTGTTAAACTTTGCCTTTATTGTTTACCCAAAGCTCGTAGTATGAGCCTCAACTGATCGTATACACAGCGTCAAACGTTAGGCACCACGTACTTCATAGCCAAATGTTTCAGAGCACGGTTAATTGATGTAAATAAACCTCATAAATAAAGATAAACGTATTATATGATAAATAATGAAACAGTCATGCTATTTTGCCAAAGTATGTGATCTTGAGTTCGACAAAAAGTGCATAGGGGTCATCTTATTTTCATTGCTACTTTTGTGTACATGAAAAAAAGTTGACAATTTTTTTGTGGAAAGGGCACGCAATTTGTTTCAAGATGTTGGGGATTACTTCTTGAAGATTCCCTGGCGATAGCGAGAAGTTTTGATAAGTCGCAAAATCTCATGATTTTGTAACACAATCCAAATATCACATTTTTTAAATCTAATTTCAATTAAATGTTTATGCAAATTTTTTCTACAGATAAAGAATTTTCAATGTTAAATTAAAAAATCACGGTAGTTTGAATATTGTTTCAGCAAATATATAGGTGATGCTTAACGTATGACGCCGTGTATATATTTGGCAGTTTGGTTAAACAACTGAGATGTTAGGTTTATTTATAGAAGTCAGTACATAAGATTATGGTACTTAACACATAGGCTAGCTAACGAAGACTCAGACGAGCCTGTGCACATGCCCAAAGTATTGCTGTTGTCAAAGATGCAGACCAAAATTTAGACATATCGCTTCCTTTGATACGTCAACGTGGGCGTTTAAAGGAGATTGGTGCGCAAATTCAATAAGTACCAGAATCTTATATACTGACACCTATATAGAGTTCAGCACACGTGATTTTGGTCCTTATTACATCAGCGATTAGGAGTTGGAGGTTCAGACCAGCATGCACTTCCGTGCTGTCTTGCCAGGTCCCGAGGCTAATAAAATCTTTTTTCATGCTCAACTTAACTGAGCATGCAATTTATCATGCTAATAAATGCTAAAATCGCAACAATTTTATCATGCTCATAAATGTTAAAATGCCAACCATTGTTGGCATTTAAACGTTTATTAGCATGATAAATACAACATCCGGGAATTTGAAAGCAAGAAAAGGCTCAATTTGTCAGCACTTTAGTTTTTATGAGCAGTTGGAATATCATGCTCACTTGAGTTGCACATGAATAAATTTTAAAACCTCTAGCCAGAGCCTTCACTTCTGATTTACTCAAGTTATGTAAGTACGTGAAGGCTCAGGCAAAACAAAAGCCTTGTTGTCCAAAGGGGTATCTTTGAATGAGATTTTTGCCCATACGTGACAGTACCCCCAAGGGGGGTACTCTAATTTTTTCCGCAAACGTAGGTTCGGACCCAGCATCTACCGTTCACCCCCCCCAAAAAAAATATCAGGAATTTCAAGCACCCCAAAAAAATATTTGAAATTTTAGCAACCCAAAAAAATATCCCTATTCTGTACCTTGACATGAAAAAAGACCCTAAATTGCATAGAAATGACCCTCAAACTAGCCCAATTTTGTGATGACCCCCAAAAAATATCCACAAAATCTTCATACCCCCAAAAAATATTAATTTTTCTGAAAACCCCAAAAAATATTGAAATTCAGAATTTTGAACCCAAAAAAAATGCGCCGAGCCTACGTATGTGTGAAAATATTAGAGTACCCCCCCCCCCCCCCCCCCTGGGACAGTACCATCATCTGATGAAATTGGCCCATACATCAGAACTTTGACTCCCTACTGTGCCTATAGTATAAGGTTGAGAATATAATAGGCATGGGCCTGCAACCAAAATCTGCCAAGCAAAATATATTCGGGTAACTATTATTGCTTTAATATTGTCAGTGCAATAACTTTTATATATGTCAGTATAGATAAGCTCAAACGTCGGATAAGTATCTCCTCGTGGCATAGAAAAGTTAAGTATATGGATATTTCAACATGATATTTCAAATGTTGAATAAAATTGCCAGGCTCGGTGCAGAACATATGGTCAGAGATGTCATTGTAATCTACAGAATGCATGAAACAATTTCGATTTTAAGTTGTTTGATACGTTATTTTTCGTATCCAAAAATCAATATGTTACTAAGGTAATACTTAACTTTAAGGAGACATTGCAATTTTGGGCCCTGATGTTTAAAAACATACGTTGTTTTCTTATTTTGTAAGACCACTTCGAGCCTCTCAGTGATATTGTTCTAAATAGAAACGATGTAGTATTGGGGCTGGTGCAAAACTCCTACATTTCTGATGACGGAAAATGGAGTTCTTGGTATTCAAAAAATGGTCAAGTTCCAGGTAATATTTGGCTTATATAATAGATGTTAAGATACAGTATACTTCATTCAGCAACAAAAATAAGCAAAATATTACGCATATATTATAATAATTTTTGTAATTCAGAGCTCAGACCAAGGTTATTTGAACAAACTGTCTGTCCCCCACCTTATGACATATGGGCATCATCGCATTAAAGCCTAGTATCGATTGTTGCATTCAAACAACAAAGGTGCAGACCAGCCTGTGCAACCGTGAAGTCTGATTAGCGACTTTGATATTTACCCCCCTGGAAAGTGTAATAGCTAAATTGTTTTTTACGAAAATAAAAGGTTCTAGCTACAATATGTGTAACTGAGCAGATTGCTTAGTGCCTTAGTTCACAAACCCCGAAAGAGACGAGGCCTAATGGTAAGCCATTAGGCTTGGGTTGTAAATTCATGACAAAAATCTATATTTCAACCACGCAACTAGCAATTTATCGATATACTCCTATGAAACAGCTCAAGATAAGCTGCCAGAAGCATAAAATAGACAGTCTGTTATTGTCATCCAGGTGCATGACAAACTACATGAAAAGTTGTTAATTTCTAAATGCTCATTTCAGAGGTTGAGAATTTGTTTTTAAAAAACTATAGTGAAAAGCTCATTTATTTAAAAGAAGACATATGTTATATGTACACATTGGAATACTCGACATATGCTACTGAAAATAAGGAGGAAAACTATTTGGAATTTTACATTTTCCAAGTATCATGTCCTTTGTCTTTACCTCTTTTAAACATCCCAAACTGCCAATCAGTATTAAAATTCCTGTCACTCTACTGCAAATTGCTTATGTTTGCATGACAGCTATATCTCCAAATTCGAGTTCACGAACTACCTATTTGCTAACCTACTAGTCTACTAGTTGCGTGGTTGTAAAATAGATCTGATTATATCTGAAAATATCTGCAATCAAAGTCTTTATACCACCCTGACCAACTTTAATACGAAATATGTTGTGATGTGCAAGGTCTACACTGATGTAGGTGGTATAAAATAGTTATACCATGTTTGTCCACCTGTACTAAAGATAATCCACTCGCTAAAGCTCGTGGATTATCTCCACGTACAGGCGGATAACCCATGGTATAACTATTACGTATATTGATGTTGTTTCCTTGTCCAGTTCAATCATGTTATGACCAAACCTTGTATATGTGTTAAAAGTTTTCATGAACATGTTTTCTACACCTAATTCTGGCGCAAATAAAACATCTACAATAATTATTCGTTTGTTATTTATACTTTACGTTCAAAAATAGTGAGTATGATCAGGAAATACCACAATCACAATCTGCAGACAAACCCACGGCACCGTGAGGAAGAGTCACACAACAATCATCAGACACCAGGAAAACAAACTAAGCAAAGCAAAGCAACCAGCCTTCTCTTCCCCACCAAGTTGATGGATAAATCAATACTGGTCGAGTTACAACGATACTGGTACGTTTGGCTTTGTACAAGAAATAACTCCATGCGAGCTAAATAAGTTTTGCGTTTAACAACAACGTAATCTATATTGCGTAGATTTGGTACCAGTAAAATGCATTTTAGTCCCCCCAGTGGCGCTTTTATTGTTGATTCGTTGTTTATTGTTGCTCCCATTGCGAGGGTTCTGTGTGTGTCTCATGTTTTGTTGTGCAGTGCTTTGTGTCATTTCAAGTTTTGAAATCATCTTGATTGGGAAGATAGAGCTGGTTGCTTTACTTTGTTTGTCTTCTTGGCGTCTTGTGACTGTTTTTGGCAACTCTTCCTCGCGGTGCCGTAGGTTGGTCTGCGGTGTGTGATTGTGATATTTCCTGATCATACCTTTTTCAACATGTAGAATAAATGATGTGTTATTTTAGACAAACCAGATGTTCGTAGTTTAAACACTTTATTAGAGGATAAATCTGGAAACAAGAATTCCTAACTTGTATGGGCACATTTCCTTTTGTTATTTATATAGCTTGATGTGTAATATTATGGGCTTTGGTGTGAGAATCTGACTTTGTCATAGGGCCAGTCAGGAAAAAATAATTTAAGTAAAAGTGTGATTTTTTTCATATCCATCAGTTTAAACATGTGTTTTGGGTGCTCAAAAGAACCGTCTCATCCAGACGGTTCTTTTGAGTACCCACAACATATGTTTTGGTTGAGAAATAAAAAAAATAATTTTCAGTTACGCACTGTTATCTGGGGGGCTGCTTTGTTGCATGCGATAACAAAGGCGCAGTCTGGTCTGCGCCTTTGTTATTCGCTCCTTGAAAAGTATGATGTCCAAACTTGCTCTATACATAATTTCAGCACTCTACCTGGTCTCTGTAGCTGAGCAAGTTGACTTGAACATGGACTGTTAGGAATCCCTGATACAGGGTTTCACCATTGGAGAACTCAAAACATCAAGTTAGCATTGATTGTGTTATCCAGTCCAGAAAATGCCTTCACCTAGTGCAGTCAAAATTTCGATTTCTTAGAGCAATTAAAACTCATAAGATGTAATCATTAATCTATGAACAAATCAGTCCTTGTCATATCGATTAAAAATGGAAATGCTTTACACTTAAGAAAAAGCTGTCAACTCAGAAGTATATAATATAATGTTATCTATTAAAATTCCTCTCTCTTTATCTCTCAAACTCAACCCAAAACAATTGCTCGACACTAAAACACATTATTGTCGTATGGACTTCAAAGGAACCATGGTGTATGTGTGCTTATTTGCGATTCTGCAGTTTGGCTCCTAGTTTAAATCTCCAATTACTTCTTCCATACGTTTGTTTGCCTTTCTTTTTGTTTCTTTTCTTTGCTTCATGGACTAATTTATCAGAGTCAATTACTTCCCTAATGGGAATATCTGGCATTTTCATGGGCTTCTTGCTCAGCTCCTTTTCATTCAGCATGGCAAGGAAAACGGAAATTTTACCTTGGATGAAGGAGAGATTTTGCTGCTCGTGAACTGTGAGCCCTCTATTTCTTTCGACTTCAACAAGCTCTTTGTGTTTTCGATTTAATGCGGCCTTTGAAAACCTGACTTCTGCTGGATCTCCTCCTCTAGGTTTAGACAGCTGCTCCATTCGTTTTCTGCTATATCCTTTCTTCTTATATTGGAATCTTAGCTGCAGCAATTTTTCAATTTCTATCATATCTGCTAGATTACTATCTGAATCGTCATTATTCTCAGTCGTTGATTCCTGTCCTTCCAGTACGTCATAAACGTCTTCTTCAGATGGCATAGTAAGGTCATTAGAATCCTGAATATTTTTATCAGCTCTTGTTTTATCTGTTTTTCCTTTTCCTATTTTGCTTACCGCTTTCGTTGTTTCTGGATTGTCATCTTTCTTCTCAATACTGTTTGTTAATTCCATATTGCTTTTAGAATCTGACGCAGCTCCATTTAACATTTGAAACATCGAAGGCCTCCGCCTTTTAGGGGGCTCTTTACCTTGATAGGGAACCAAAACAAAACAAGGTCGTCTGTGTGACCGCATCTGACATGTTTTGCAAAACGGATTACACCAGGGCCTAAAACAGTCTTTTACCTTAGGGATTTTTAAAGTATCGTGCAAAACGCCATCTCCATAGTCTAAACAAAATTTGAAATTACTGTCATTACCTCCCACTTTCAAATGATTGCCAGACATAGAGGTATTTGATCTGCTTAAATGTTTCTCGTCCACATCGCTGCCAGAGTTGAGTCTAGACAAACTTTTGGAAGGTTTTGGCATCGAAATGACGTGTAAGTTATGTTCTTCCAAAATACTAGGTAGGGAGTGTAACCTAAGGGTTGTCCTAGACCTAAATGTTGTTATACTTGATCTTCGATATGGAATATACAGCTTTGACTCGTCGAGGTCTGTAAATACCTCATCATTTGCAAATCCTTCTTCTTCAGCTTTGTCTATAGTTATAGTAACATTGCTGGTTACTTCTGAGTTTTTCTTTTCTTTAAATGAAGCATTGTGGCTTTTCACAGTTTTACCTATGTTATCGTTGTCCAAATATCTGAATTGGTCATTGCTGAAATCTGCCTTGTGCATTTCATGCTTAAGTTGGTTTGAATCTTTTGGTTCATATTCGTCATCAGATATCAATTGATTGACTGGCTGCTCTTTTGCTCTTGGTTTCATTTGCTTGTTTATAATTTCTTCGGGATCGTCAGTTGCTAGCTTAGAAATGTAAGAGCGTTCAATATTTTGTTTATCTGTGTCTTTAATTACTTTAGTTTTGTTCGTTTTTAACCCAGGTATTGGAGCTAGCGGTGAGATTGCTGTTGGCGTTAGTTCACCTTCTGTTGTTGATAATATACTTGACATGCTGCTGATGAGTCTGAGTGAAGATTTCACATCCAAGTCTGTAGAGTACTTCTTCATCAGTTTCACACCAACGGGAGGTAAATACACTGCAGGAACCGTTGATCGTCTTTTCTTTCTTGTATCATTGTTGGCTCTCTCATCCTGCAAAGAAATTAGATAAATACCTATATATATTTAACTGATAGATTATTCTATTCAATTCAGAATCAATCACAATATCTGAAAGCAAACATTACACAATGGGGTCAAGCATAATGCTCAATGGCGAAACTGACATATTTTTGCCATCGATGGGTTGGTAACTGATGCTTATTTTTAGCTGAGCCAACCATGGCTGAACAAGCGATTTTCTTTAACTCTGACAGCCTGTCAGTTAAGAACTTTCAAAGTAAAGTATATAATTGAATATGATTTTCCCTGTGATAATGCAGTGCATACACTCAACAAAATTTCTAATTGGTCATCTTACATTTTTATAATATTTTTGAAAGTAAGATTCGGCTAAACGAACTTCATGCTTCTATAAATAAACCAAGGTTTTACCAAGAGTCGCCATATCATGTGATTTTTAGTTTGAAAATTACAAATTTAAATTAAGATTACCCTCTTAATTGTTATACGGAGTCGCATTTTGCAGAGTGACAGAAATCGAATCCATCAGTTCAAAGCACGAATATGATACCCAATAGAGCCGCCTCAATTCGGGACGACTCTTTAGTGTCCAAAGCATGTTTGAAATGATGGATGGATGTTATGTCATTCATTTAATTAAGTCTCAGGGTAAGAGGGGATAATTTTAATTTATTCTGCAATTATAAACCAAACATCTGTTGTGGGGACTCAGTAAAACCGTCTCAAGATGAGACGATCCTATTGAGTGCTCATAAAAGTGTATGGAATGGAAAGCGAACGCAATGTCCCATAAAAGCAAGAAAGGGCAAAGTTCATTTATCTCAGTTGAAAATCTCGTAAAGTGGGTGCTTTGTTTTCTTCTCTGTTAAAATCCTTACATTTCGTTTCGTTAAGGTTAAACTCAGTGGTATTCAAAGCGGCACAGTCAAAGTTAAGTCACATTCTGACTAGACCTATCAATACCTCAGTGGAACGGATGGGATTAGGCCAAGCATTTGACAGTAAGTGTCTCAATGATTGCAAACGACAGGGCGCAGATCAGCCAAGCACACGTGCAGGATGACATGTGCCTCTGTTGTTTACTACTATGAGTGTAGTAAACTACGGATTCTCAAAAACATTTTGTAGATGTGCATAGCTTTATTGTCTTTGTTTTTGAACTTTTTTCTGTATGTTGTATAAGTGTTTGCGTTGTGCTCTCCATTTCTGGGGGATAATAAAGTGTCTATCTATCTATCTAGCCTTAGATCGGAAAGCAGCCTAAGCCACCGATGGGTTAACTGCATTTTACTGCCCTTCTTAACTCGGGATATTTCCTGCTTGACTGGTAAAACACGTTCAAAGAGTTCACATTGTACACTTTGTAAGGGTCTTCATATTGACACTAACTCTGAATTACTTTACCCTTTCTAATTCACATTTGTGAGAAGCGATAAATTTAAGTCGTAAAACTTTAAAGTTCTATACAAAACGTGAGACTCAATGAGCCTATACCGCTCACCTGAGCTGTTGGTCTCATGGTTTCGGTGAAGATTTGTAAATGTTTTTATTATGAGTCTATAGGAGCATATGACTCCCATGGAGTAGCCACTTTGGACCCCAGGGGCATGGTTGGCAAGGTTTACATAGGAGAACACTAAGTACTACAATATGCTAAATATATAAGGTGTGTGCCTTTTGATTTCAGAGAAGTAGAAAGTTTTTCCAATTGGGACCCCAAATGACCCTGAATGAAGTTTGTAAGTGCATCTGATAAGTTAGAGCAATTTGACTTATGCAAAAGAGACATAAGTTGCAGATAAGAATGCGTAATTAAACAAACGTTTTTCTTGTTTCTCAATCAAAATATATGTTGCGGTTACTCAAAAGATCCGTCTCAATGCACCAAAACAAATGTTAAAACTGATGGATAAGATAATATTCACAATTTTACGCTGATTTATTTTTGTTTTGATTATCTTGACCTATGATTATTAACTAAATTGAAAGTTCTAAACATGAAAATTTGAGCCAGTGTCCAGCAAAATGTACAAGTTGACACGTACGCTCATAAAAGACTAGGATCAGCAGGCACATATGCCCAGTCTGGCCAGAGACCACGATTGACCCCCTGTGGATAGCCAATGGTCCAACGTTTCTTCAGGCGGAAAACTAAGACTACAGACTGTACGGATGCGTAGACTTATTTGAATCTTTGCTGAACGCATATGCCAACTCATACCTTATGCAGGCTACCAGATCATATACAACTCACCTCGTCTAGGCTGTAACCAGTTGAGGATCTTATGTCCTTCATCTCCTGGCAAGCTGCCTTTATCTTAAGCTGTAGGCTCTCACGCCTGTTATAAAAGTCTTTGGTGAGCGAATCCAATCTGTGTTCGAAACTTGCTTGCGATGCAATGTTCTTCTTCGTGGCGAATATTTCATTCAAAGACTGCAAATTGGCCCTGCTTCTAGCTTTGCTGACAGACATCTTGCATATAACATATGGTCGAGCGTGCGATTTGCGGAAGGAAAGTAAGTTTATATCATGAATTGATACAAGTACGTTGTACTGTGTACATGCTAACTAAAATCTTTTTTCGAGTGATTTGAGTTCATAACATCGTCTACTTACAGCGAACATTTTGACTGTACGGTTTTTGTGAGTCCATAAAACAGATTGACGACAAACGATACAGGTGTCGCGTTGCATGTAGGTATAGTGAATTACTATCGACACATTTGTTTGACAATTTATATCGCATCGCCTTTATACGTTTAGTCAACAATTTATAATTATATCAACTTTCAACTCATCCAGCTCAAAACTGGATATCCCAATGAGTCTCCTAGAAATTGGTCCAAAATGGTTGCAATAGTTTCTAAACACAACACATCTCAAGAAAAGTAACACACGTAAATGAAAGAAAATTCTTTTATTTAGACAATTTAAGAGACCAGCGAATAGAATTAATCATGGAGGTTCACTATATTAGCAAACATATCGTTATATAGGAAAAGTCTACAAGAATGACATTAGAAAATCATTGTATGGGATTTCACTTTGAAGCTATGGTTTTCTAATTTCCGTTGCCAAACTTTGCTATGATCGTTTATGAATACAGCCGAATGTTTACTTTTCTAGTAAGATTTTGTAAGCTTCATCTTAGAAATCCTATTTACATATGTGCACGCTAAATTCGAATCAGGATGGCGCTGACCCGACTGCGCATTCGCCAGAGATGTTTATCAGACCGCGCACATTTGCAGGCAGAACTATATAAACTATGTTGTTTGCATACAACAGATGCATGTTTCGTCTACTGGTTGATCGCCATCTTGTTTTCCGCATGAGTTTGACAATACTAGTCAAATAAGAAATTATTGTTTCCTTTAATTTCCCTTCATAATTAAAGTTAAAATGACGTTTATTCGGTTAATCGATTTCTGATTGCATTGGAAAACGAAAACAGGTTTATTCAAACAGGGCAAAAGGAGAACATTCAAAACTTGAGTGCAATACAGCATTGTCAACATCTGCGAGCATTCCGTTCAAACATGTTCTCTGCGTTTTATTGACGTCATTAAAGCATTTGGGCCACACGTGAACTATTGGTACTTATCGCATTGGCGATCAACGACGGCACAGGCGAGCCTGCGCAAATGTCTCACCAGAGCCTTCGCTGCTCGCATACACGAAGTATGAATGTAGATGAAGACGCAGACCCAATTTTAGATCTCTAATCCCGCTGTATACGTCAGCATAGGCGTTTGCGCATATGCGATAAATATCAAACTCTCATGAGCCGGGCCCATTTATGCCTAAGATCTTGTTTACTCGTATCTCTTTTTCTTGGTAGTGCCGTGCCAACCAAAAGTGACAGTGACGAAATATTTTGTTTACAATTGTTAGGTAAAACATTAACTTGTACATTCCACTTGAGCTTTTGTTTTGTTTGTTTTGTTGCTTTACGTCCCAAGTCAATAGCTATGGTCATGTCGGGTCGGTTAATTCCTGCGGATAGGATTAATACACAAGTGGTCTATCGATTCTAAGTCCCTGATAACTTTGTAAACAAAACATGACGTCACTGTCACTCTTGGCTGGCAGGACAGCACCATGATTATTCATGTCTGGAAATATGTGATTGTAGCATTTCTACAATACGGACATATACGGACATAACAATGCAGAAAAAGAGTTTACGAGTAAATGTGTTCTGTATCAAAGTTTTTCAACTAAAACCATCGGATCAAACTGCTTGGCAGTTTCATCATGCTGGTTTCTAAAATGAACGGCCAAATAGTAGGTATATTGTGTATGCATCTCCTCCTGCAGTTTTATGTCGATTCCTTTGAAACTTTGCAGGTGCTTAGGTCATGGTCTGAAGATGTGCATGTTGTTTGGATAAAATCCTCAGATTATTTTTTGTCCATTTTTCTCAAAATGAACTTTGTCATTTGTGTGGCCAAAGGGAATAGATAAAAGGTATCTTGTGTATTAATTGTTTCATGATAGCTTATATATTCAAAGACAAACATAAAGTGGTGGGGGACATAAATTCTCTGAATTTGCTTGTTTTATTTGCAATCAACAGAATCCCTGTTACATGTATATACATTTTTTCCAAGACGTGTAGAAAACTGTGTGGACCCTGATCAAATTGCTTCATAGAAACGAGCTGATCTGTAACTACACCGTTTACGAAACCGGATTTATCCAGATTTAGCATGATAAGGGCTTGTCAAGAAAGGCCGTCTCACCAGGGCAACATATCAATTTTTATGGTATATATATATATCTATATATCTATATATATATATATATATATATATATATATGTGCATGTTTACTATTTTTAAACACCGTGGCAGGGAGCACAGTGGCTCAGTGGAAGAGTGCTTGACTCGAGACCGAGGGGCCGCGGGTTCGAGCCTCACCGGCGACACTGTGTTGTGTCCTTGAGCAAGACACATTTATCCTTGCTTAGTACTGGTTCAACCCAGGAAGACCCGTCCCGACATAACTGGAAAATTGTTGGCTACGGATGTAAAGATTCAAATCAAACAAATAAACACCGTGGCGGTTTCTAACGCATCCCAAATTAACTTTCAGAATTTGCTTCAACTTAAGCAGATTATCCCAGTTATCGGGGTTCAAAATTACAATGCCTCCTTAAATTTAAGTACTACGTTAGTTAAGTATTGTACGAAAAATAATGCTTCAAACTTCTTAAAATCAAAATTGTTTTATGTATTCTATAGATCACAACGACATCTTTGACCACATGCACTGCCACGAGTCTGGCAATTTATTACACATTTAAAATATCATGTTGAAATATTAATACTTACCTATGGTAGTAATTAACTTTAAGGAGGCATTGTAATTTTGGGCCCAGAACTCGAGTTATAGAGAGTCTGACAACTTAATATAACCTTACAGAAACAATTGCGTGCGTAAGCGTGTGTCTGTGTATTTTCAATTAACCGAATATACCCGTACAAATTAAGGAGTACAGTGGTTGAAACGAGAGTGAAAGCATACAAAAGATGGACACAATGGTCACTCCTGTCATATTTCTAATATTTCTAATAACCACACGCATGCTATCAGATAATAATCTAAAAGTAAATAAACACACTAATCCTATATGCAAATTTTCAATAAACCTGATCGATACTGTGTGGACATCGTTGGAACCATACCGCAAGAAAAAATTGTGCTGGTCATTACCAATCACTAAACCCATAATAAGCACTGCGTCCTTTTTATGTGACGTAGGCAAACAGTGCAAAGCCAGATCAGACACCACAATGCTTGTAAGTGCTTTATTTTGATTCTATATAAAAGTGTTAAGGGGTGTTGACAGCAATATGCTGTTGTTTCCTAACCTATTTATGCCTAAAGGAATTTCTCGTCCTTATCATTTGGACGAAGCCAAATTCGAATTTAAGGGTTGTTGGGTGGTAAATTTCTATTTCATTCAAATTTAAAAAGTACATTTTGTAAGCAAACCGTGCAAAATCTGATCAGACGCCGCCTTCTGTGGCGTCTGATCTGGTTTTTAAAGTGTTTGCCCATGTCCCGTAAAAAGGACGCTAGGCTTTTATGTTATTTCTGTCTCGTGTTTGTTATGCTTTCGCACGCGTCTGTTTATTGATGCCTTGTGGTCACCTACTTGGAAAGGGCTGACCTCTTGGCTCTCGTTTTGTGATGTCTAATTGTGTGTTTGTCACTTTCCAATGTGGTATTCTGGGTCAGGCGTGGTACTTGATTGTATCGATTCCTGATCTTTGCCCTCTTTCTTACTTTAAATTGGTTAAAATGCCACGTTGATTATTCCGTCATTTATGAAGATAAGTTTTACTGATTTTAGCAATATTGCAGCAACCAAATAAATAGATGGTGTCATTCTTGACACTGATTGACAGGATTTGTTGACAAACATTCAAGTATTTGACCTTTGGGACACGACCACAAGTCACATTCCAGTTTCCAATTGGTTGATATAAATGTAAGCTTACATCAGTAGAGGGCGCTATATTGATAATTAAAAATACGACTGGCTAATAATGATGTCATAAGATGGCACTGGGGTCTGCCTATATCACGCGACACATCTGGGCTTTGAACAGGTTGATTTAGAGCTTAGAAGCGTTCTAAAAATATAAAAAAATTGTTGTTGAAATTAAAAAGTTCAAATTCGAAAAGAAAAGTTTAAAATACAACGCGAACTTAAAAGAAGGAAAGTTGAATTAATACTAACGTTAGACTGTTTTGAGAAGTTTTATAGTTCAATGTAAACTGGCTGTTCAAAAAACGATAGCAAATGTACTCGATTTGTTTGTAAGTACTCGGCCCCAGTTGATGTGCCAGCTGACCATTGTCTTAAATAGTGTAACCAAGAAATATCACTTGCCATTTTAGCAAGCGGTTAAAAATTATAAATTGACTGCAAGATTAACCGTGCCTTGGAAAAAATAAAATGTAAATAACTCTTTGTCCGTTAGTGACTTCTAGCAGTTTGCATACCGATCAAGCCAGACAAAACGTCGGGCCTGATATGTATGCTAACTGTTTGATATTCTGATGGTAACGTTATTCCTGAAAGAACTTTTTGAAAAAAAGTTACTTTTGAAAAACTTCAGTAGTCGACAAAAACCACGAAAAATTACACAGCATGCAAAAAACTTAGTAATGGTAGACCCAGTATCAGCAGTTCATGAATATCAAACACATTTAGCCCACACCTCAAATTGATTTTCTTTTTTCACCATATAGGCGATGAGCCTCGAATGCCCTTTCACGGATTCATGTTGGGCTCTTCAACATGTTAAGTAAATAGAAATGAAAGATCGGACACTTATAGAGGCTATAAGAGATCAGCGAAGCTACTAATCGTGTTGCACGCATGCGTAGATTTTAATTTGTATTTTATCCAAGCCCCTATTTCTCTCGGTACGCACACCCGCCATCATTCATTAACTGGACAACTTAATCGAACCCTGGACATTGGAAATCGTGTTTGCATTTTTCATTAAACAACGATACAAATTAAGTAAAACATTTAAAAATGTACAGTACACCAAAGAAAGCATTGCATTATACGAATTACCTTCAAAAAAGATGTTAAAACATCCAATATGTTGCTGTTAGATGAAAGCGAATGCTGTGACAATTGTCATGAGGTACATTTTACACGCTATAATGATCACCTGGCCAACAAGACCCAAATCAGCATCTTCTGTGATCAGTGTCATCATTCTGCACTAAACCATTTACCACTGGCGGACAACATCGACGTCCATATTTAATTTAGCATTTTGATAGCTAGTGCCGGGATCAGCCCTGGGCTGTCTGGGCTCTAGCTGTTCCCACAAGAATGCCTCTCTTCAGGGTTAAATGCGAGGGGTTTAAGCTATAGAATGATAGATATAACCAGTGTATCTATTATGCCAAACGGAAGAGAATCGACTAATAAATTGTCGCTAATCAGATTGCGCTGAGCTGCAGGTTGGTGTGCGTCTGTGTTTTTGTATTTTTTCCGCATAAAACAAAATTTCATATCTTTAATTTCAGACGGGTAATATTTTATAAGGGCAGTCTACCCGTGGTATTGATGTGGAATATATTGGATACAGTTTTAATGCGAGAACGTGGGAAGTTTTTCACCTTTTCAAATGACTTTGATTTTAGTTTACTTTCTGTTTACCTGCTTTCTAGCACAGGAAATAGAAACATACGAATGACCCATGCTAAATGAGCTTTCAGCGCTTGATTATATTAATACGGACCGTTACTTTAAACGCAATCTAATTCGACGCTTTTACAGATGCTTTAAATTTTCAAGGTACTACTGACTTCAAGTTTGCAAACGCATTGCATGATTTTGGTTGGAATTGGGGACGGATTTAAATTTGAACTAACAGCAATTGACAATTCATCTGGAATTTGTGTAAATCATTGGCTTTTCGACTCTTACAATGGACAAGGCCTTTGAAGCCATCTAAACAATACAGGATTGGCTGGCAATACAGAGGATGTGCTTGAACTTGCGTGGGTGTCATTTGTTTATTATTTGAATACTAATACTTCATGCAAATGGCCTTCATCAACAAATAAATAATTAATTCCACCCGCATGTAGCTATAAAAGATCTAACGCTATACCGTGAGTGCACATGTTCAGAAGGTATATAATACTGAACTTTTGACAGCAAAAACTACAGGACGTTGATTTTTTATATTGCGAGTTATATATTTGTAAAAGTGTTTTGATATGGTGACCTATCATAGGCTATAATTCGGAAGAAAAATCTGAATTCTACCGCGGCTATCCGTGTTTTTGAATGAGTAATTTAGTCTACGACATTAGCGTTGAGACAAAAAAACTATTTCTGAAACGCTGACACCTCGCTGGAAATGAACAAAGAGGAGCGATGCAATGTAATATATTATTTATTTTGTTCAATGAAGCAATTTGAAATCTATCAGTGTCCCAGTTGGAATTTGAACTTGAAATTGATTGTTGTTGGATAATTGTTAAAAGAAACGGATGGCAGCATACATGTACATATAACTAACAGACGTTCTAAGGAAAATGGTATAATTTAGAAACAACTGAGGATCGAGATTTCATATAAATTGTCACCTGAGACAAATGGACCAATAACGTTTTCGTGTCAGTTGTAAGTTCCGTTTCGAAGTGCAGTATATTAAATTGAGATGGCATACAGCCCTAGAGAGACGTCTAGTACATGTAGCCAGTATGGCAGCAGTCGATTTAGTAGACCCAGATCGGGGCCAAGTCGAGGGATGTACCAAGGAGAAGACTTAGACGCGTTCCTCTTCAGTGCCATTGATGTTAAAACAGCGCAGATGATTGGGGACAGAAACGTAGTGTGTGATACTGAAGCCGCTCATAAAGCGAATAAACTCAATCGTTCTGAACAGTGCAAGCTAGAACATTACAAAGAGCGGGTCAGGAAACAAGAGAACATGCACTACCGTCAGAACCGACAGATGGAGAAAGTGATGCGAGCAAAACGTGCCAAGTTGAGGGCGAGGATAGACGAGATAGAGGAAGGCTATGAGACTGGCAGTAGCAGTGGAAAATGGAGACCGATGTCACTTCAGCCGCGGGTGCAATCTAAGATGCTCATTAAAAGGCCTAGATCACAGCCTGTTCGATCGCGAAAAGGCGCTTTGGAAAGCATGGGTGGGCAGAATTGCTCTCTGTGTTCCCAGATTCAGAAAATTGTTCAACTATATGAAAAAGAAACGCGTTCAACGTATACTGAACAGAACCCTTTAGAACATTCAACATGCCTGTTCTCAGATATGCAGATGAAAACATTTCTTCAACTTTTAGAGGAAAAACATTTTCAGGAAGTTCCCAATCTAGCCACAGAACTAAGAGAAACGACTTTCAGGGCGGACAGAGCATCGAAATTATCACGATATGCAACAGATGTTAGTTTTGAAAAGAAAAATGTGGATAAACGGATTAAAGCTTTCCTTACAGATGTGGATAAATTTAATAAAAAGCACAAGAGTATTCCAGAGACAGTGAAGAGTTCTTTAGAAAAAGCCAGATACGACAACGCAACATTGATAAAGCCGTCTCCTTTTAAAAGCTTCTCATTAAGACAAGAAGCAGAACACATTTTAAGTATTAAAACAATCTGATTACAACCATATCATGTGAGAAACATACACTCATTACACTGTAGGAAATAAGTCTAAGTTAACACCAAAAGAGGTGGCAGCTAAGCTTACTTTCCTACTTAACCAAAGAGGTACCTGCATTAAGAGGCTAATTTGGCCCTACAAGGAGGCTAAAAATAAAAAATGTTTTTCAGCATTTTCTTCCAATTATTTTATTAGAACAGCCCAAGTGTAAATATCTGGTATTAATTTGACTTTTACCGTTGCTATGGTAACAAAAATGGCCGCCAAAATAGGCTGAAAACAGGAATTGGCTATTTTGGAGCAAATTTGAGACATTTGACTAACCAATTAACATAGAGCATAAGCAAATACCAAAACGATATTTTAACAGATGATGAGAATTATTACGGCACACAACATATCTAAAGGTTGTTTTTTTTTTGCTATGCTGATATCTAATTCTTAAAAAGTCGGTCTCCAAACGGCTTAAATTTGGTCCAAAATGGCGCTTTCTCTATCTTAAGCCTATTTTGTCGGCCATTTTGATTGCCATAGCAACCATTAAAATTTAAATAAATGCCAGAATTTTACACTTGAATTATTCTTCTAATAAATTAATCAGCAGAAATCGGTGAAGAGCAACTTTCAGATTTTGGCTCCAGAGGGCGGGCAAATTAGCCCCGTACTTTAGGCCAACGTTTCTCCAGTGATGAATCTTTAAACATTCAAACCTAATAGTGTTGAAGTTATTCTTCGAATCAATACAGGCGAACAGAGCACAGCTTTTTAAGCAGTTGAATGTTTAAACCAAACCCACTGGCAGTTTAGCTGCCACCAAATTTAGTCTAAAGTTACACTTACTTCTGTGGTGTATATTTGGGGTTTCCCATCACTATAAAGCTCGAACCATTTCGTATAGGAGAAAGTTTTCTAAATTATTCCTGAATTCAGGATTTGAGGCTTTCCATAGAAAGTCAGCCTCAAAATACTGAATTAAGCTGATTGAAATAAAACGGGTCGTCTGATTTAGTTTAAAATTATCTGAAGATTAGTTAACATTTAAGTAATGGTCAATTGTCTTTAGATAATTTGAAAATAAAATGATTTTAATAATGAATTTATTAAACTTTGTATGCATAATGCTGTTTAGTCTCTACGTATGCAAAAAAAGCAAGTGCGTATGATCAGGAAATGGCATATTCATAGACCACAGACCAACCCACTGCATCTCGACTTTGGAAGGAAAAAATCTACGATTTTGGATGAAAATCGGCTTTCGCCCATTAATCTTGTTCAGCTTATTAATGATATTGGTTCTTGATTAAAGACTTAGCAAGTGTATGTATGGTACTTTTTAAGCAGCGAATAAAGGTTGCAGTGATCAGATTGCGCAGATGCGCGGACTGATAATCGCATTTTTGCCTATAAGATTTTCTTATTTGTCACCGAGATATTTTGAGCCAGCTCATGAGATTTTGTTAATTATCGCACAGGCAGGCTTACAAGAAGTCCTACTTTTTCCTACTTTTTTGACCTCTTACTACTTTTTTCTACTTTTCTTTAGAAAATTCATACTATTCCTACTTGTCTCCCCCAAAATGCCGAAATCATAATTGATTTCTGGAAAAGCTGAGATGGCAGGATTTCGCAGCATCTACCCTACATCTTCTGGGGCCGCCCCCAGAACCCTCCCTTACAAAGAAGTAACACACTTTGACAAAGGATCATTGTAGTCTATTGACACTTGCTATGGGTAAATGCCTATGGTTTTCAGTAAAAATGAAAGTTCGTCAATCGTCCCTTTCTTCACCTAGAAGCTACCCTGACCTGAGTACTTTATGGCTGTGA
The DNA here is from genome assembly GCA_964019695.1 of Loripinus fragilis. Lineage (NCBI taxonomy): Eukaryota > Metazoa > Mollusca > Bivalvia > Lucinida > Lucinidae > Loripinus > Loripinus fragilis. The sequence continues at coordinate 87,720,121 of OZ026517.1, forward strand.
AATCCGTTTTCGATATTAAATGCTTCAAAGATGTAAAATTTTGGGTAGAACAATCAGTTTTACATTAAGATATATAGAAATCCGAAAACATTTTTTAAAATATCATTCCCCCCCCCCCCCCCGTGTGCCAGCAAAAGCTTTTGCATGTATATGTGTTACCATACTTTACACATTGTATGGAAGTGGCTTGCTGGCACAAGGGGGGGGATGTTCAGCAGCCCAAAAACCCAGGGCCTAAGCCCATAAAATGCCTTTTTCTACCAAATAAGAAATTAATGACAGTAATGAAGTTCTCTAGAACCAACCACCTAAATTGCTTTGTATTATGTGCTAGATTAATATTAAGTACTTAAAGATTAAAAGTCGAATTAGCAAGGTTTTATGCATTTTTTTTATCAGAAGAAATCTCACTGTTATTAAATGACACATATTTTGCAAACGTCCTGTACTTATCTATTTGCATGCTAGGGAATTGTTCATGATTTCATTTTCGTCTGCTGACTTTCTTCAAAATTAAGTTTTTTTAAAATAAACCACCCAGGACCACCATCAGAGTGTCAAACAGTTTGGATCCAGATCAAGACCCACATTTTGTTGGTCTTCATCTGGGTTCAAACGGTTTGCAAAAGGCTATTGGCAGACGACAAAATTATCCACTGGCATGCAAAGAGTTTTAACAGGTAAATACTTTAGTGTTCAATATATTGTCTCATATAGGGATATACATGCATATGTATACCATAAATATTCGAACACTTTAAATACATTTAACATGCTATGCCCTCTAAACAAAGTAAAAGTAATATTCAAAGGATCTAAATAGAATCAGTTTTACTTTCCAATGCTAAATGGGACACTTTCATTCCTTCAAAAATATTTATTTCTTTTGTTGAGCTTTCAGTTTTGTATTATTTACGGTACATGTAGTCAAAAATGTACAGGTAACTACTAAATTATCTCCCCAAAATCATTTTATAACAAAACATATTTTGTTTTTAAAACAATTTCATCAATCATAGTGATTCGTTAATACTCTGCATATGGTATGTTCAATAGATATCACCATGCCTACCAAATAAATCATGAAAATGTGCAGAAATCACTTTTTAAAGCACTTTTTATTTTCATGAAATTTCAGACCCCCTCCCCTTTCTACCCGCCATAACTCTCGAGTGCGTAGGAATTTTGAAAATATTTTGCTAGCTGGCTCTTGCCATTAGATTCACCTATTACACTGATACTACATGCACAACACTAGAAGCTCAAAAGCAGCGTTCTGGGAATCAGAAAAATAGGCGTATAAGGCCCAAACCGTCAATGATCCTTTAAGATTTTCCAGTCTTATGTGCTACTTATATCTGCCACATGCATGTTTTACCCATGTGGGATTACTTTTCAGAGAAACGGTGTAATTGGAGAGCGAACAGAAAGCTCTAAAACTCCTACTTTTTATCATAAGGTTCCTACTTTTTAGATTCCTTCGTTTTTCCTACTTTTTTTCTTAAAATGATTCGTACGTTTTCCTACTTTTTCATCAAAAGCCATTTGTAAGCCTGCACATGCATGCGCGGATCCAGAAAATATTGTCAGAGGGGGTCCAACTTTGACAACATTTTTTTAGTTGATGAGGGGTGGGTGGATCCAAAAAGGCCTATAAGCGGGCCATCATCGGCCCGCCAGCGAAACGCCATTTAAATGGCGTTTCGCTGGCGTGCTGATGATGGCCCAACATTGAATGCTGGCTCGGTAGCTTCGTAATTTTACAGGGGATCTGTACCAGAATTGCTAAGAAGCCCTTTATTTTTGTGATTTTTCAGGGGAGGGGTCCGGACCCCCGGTCCCCCGTCTGGATCCACCGATGACACACTTTCAGTCACTATTTACTTTTTACGCAGCTATCTAGTGGGACTAACAGCATATCTGTTTTGTCTGTGCCTTGTTCTACGTCTTTACTTTGTGTTTTCGAGCAGCGTAGGCATTGACAAGACTGGCTGGCCTAAGGTCTTCGCTGCTTGTATGTGTGATACGTCCTATAGATGCAGAACTTTTCGTGAGGGTTTTATTTTGGCGAAAAACGTAGATAGGCATATTTGCGTTTAAAAAAAATCCGCGACTGGAGCATGATTTACCTACACCAGAAAATGACCGGGTGATTTCGCCATTTTCGCGAGTATTGTATTTTCGCGAAATTTCGCTTTCGCGAGTTCGCGAAAATAAACCCTCGCGAAAATTTCTGAACCTACAGCTGTAAAAAAAAATCATCATTTCCTGTCTAAAAAGCATGTATTATTGATGGGCGTTTTTTTCTCTCCAAAAACAATATCTTTCTTTTAAAATCGCATTTATCATGTCCATATCAACACGGACCATAAATTGAACTAAGATCCCAGCAATCAAATTGTTTGTAATTTTAATCAAATTTATATTGGAATTTTAATTGACTTTTCTAAACATACACTGTCTGAAGATGTCCAAACAGTCGCCGATGAAAAACTGATAAACATAGTACATTATTGGTGCCATCAAGTATTAACCCTTAAAACGACATATCAAATAAGACGACAAATTTTGCAACATCTTTCCTAATTTTCAACAAAAAAAAGTTATGATAAATCATGAGAATCGTCTGACAGCAGATTATTCTCGTGAAATACCATGTCTTATCTGTTATTATTGAAAAAGATCGTCGTCAACTGCAAAGTTTTGGTGACGCTTTGTGGGTTACTGTAAAGGCGTTAAGAAGCACCTCTGAAAATGTCTGCTGAAGTCGTCTGCTGTAAATAATGTTATAATATTACTGACTTATTAAAGTATAGAGGCAAACAGTGTGGACCCAAATCAGACTGCTCCTATTGGAGTAGTCTGATCTGGGTCTACAGTATTTGCCATAGAGGCTTCAAAACATTTCAGCAGACGACAAAAGCAGACGAGTTTTGTTGTGATTGGCGCTTTATGGTTTAAAAGTTGTACAACCTATTATACACCCAATATGAGACCAACAACAAACAAACAATAAACTACAGCATAAGAACGGACATCAGCCTTGACCTTGACCCCAATGTCATATCATTGATCTTGAACCCTCCTTGTAATTTGCACACCATAAGCAATCATTGTACTAAATATGAGCACTCTCGTTAGCTTTAGACAGAATTTGAGTATATTTGACATTGACCCTTAAAGAGACTAAGTCTGCAACTATGAACATTTTTCGAAAAAAATTATTTTCTTGTTAAATATTTGTAAAAGTAGAATTAAGTTATGTTTTCACAATAAATCTGTTCACTATAGCTGAAAAATGCATGGAAAAGTTAAATATCGTATAAAAACAGGTGTTTTTTTTCTCTTGTTGGTAATTATTTGCGTCCCTCCAATAATTATAGACAAAATTTTTTTACATAAATGCTGTTGTTTTGATACTGATAATTTGTTAAGGTTTACGAAATTGGTAAAATGTTTACCTGAATTTTAGTTTTTTTACTGTGTTCTCAAAAAATAGAAACATTAGTTCTAAAATTAAAAGATCGAAAGTTACAGACTATGCAGCTTTAATTCAAATACATGGACGGATCTAGAGGAGGGAACAAGGGGGTCCGGACCCCCTGAACAATCCCCTCTGGCATAGCTTTCTGGATCCGTGCATGAAATACTTTATACTTGTAATGGCAGACCTTCTTTGATATCTACACACCATAGGCAATCAATGTGCAAATACATGTTTAAACACCCTCAGTCAAAATATGAAAGCGGGGTTCGCGTCACGAATCTTAAGACAGACTTTAGTATATGTGACCTTGACCTTTGACTCCAAGGGTCATATCGGTGATCTGAGTAGCCTTTTATCATCTAGACACCATAAGCAATCATTGTGCTACATATAAGGATTCTCAGTCAAAAATCAAGGAGTTCGCCTTGTGAGCAAATCCGACTAACCGGCGGATCGATGTGACCTGTCTTTTTCCCAAAAAGTGCGATAAAATAGCTGATTTGTTAGAAAAGGTGATTTTGTGCTTTGTCAGGGAAAATAAAAGATGGCCCTTGTGTCAGGGAATTTTATAGTTTCAAGCATGAAGGAAATGAAAGTATAAGGGATAGGCAGTTTTCTTCATACTTTGACAAAAACTCTAAACAAAATCTATTTTACAGTGTCTGGCACCACTTAGATAATACAATGTTTCCAAACAGTACAGAACTCCGTGATGAAAAAATTCCCCCACATGTTTGAAACATCGAGAAAAACTTCAGAGAAATTTTGTTTATGTCAAGAAAATGTCACAGTTTCATTTATTTCTGCTTGTAGAAACCCTGTTACAACAGTGCAGCAGAAATGTAGCCACATTTTACCAATAATTTCAAGAATGAGCTGACAATATATTTATAATAAAAACAATTTCAGGTGCATGTAGTAATAGATCTATTATTTTTCTGTTGCAACAGCGGAAAATGTACGAAATATGAAACCTGTGCAAAGTTACAATATGAAACCTGTGCAAAGTTGCACAGGTTTCATATTTTGCACATTTCACACGGTTGTACACCTTTGAGAAAACCCCTACATAATATTGTAAACCTCCAAAGTCCGAGGTCAATCGTAGCTAACTTTAAATGTCCAGGTTGTACATTTTACGCAGTTGTACACCTTTGAGAAACCCCTACATAATATTGTAAACCTCCAAAGTCCGAACTAGCTTTAAATGCCCAGTTTGTACATTTTACGCAGCTGTACACCTTTACAAAAAACCTGACACAATATTGTTAGCCTCCAGTCCTAAGTCAATCGTACGCTAGCTTCAAATGTCCAGTTTGTACATTTTACGCAGCTGTTAACCTTTGAGAACCCCCCTACATAATATTGTAAATCTTCAAAGTCCTAAGTCAATCCAGTTTGTACATTTCTCGCAATTTTGTACACCTTTGTGAAAACCCCTGCATAATAGTGTTAACCTCCAAAGTCCAATATGGGAGCGCAGTGGCTCAGTGGTAGAGTGCTAGACTCTAGACCAAGGGATCTCGGGTTCGTGCCGCACCGGCGTCACTGTGTTGTGTCCTTGAGCAAGTATATTTATCCTAGCTTGGTACTGGTTCAACCAAGGAAGACCTGTCCCTGAACTGAAAGTTTGTTGATGGAACGTAATGAATCAAATCAAACAAACAAAATCCAAAGTCTTAAGTCAATCGTACGCTAACTTGAGTGTCCATTTTAACGCAGTTGTACACCTTTGCGAAAACCCTGCATAAAAGTGTAGAAGTCGATGTTGTGCAGATATATATAAATGGATCACTACAAAACTGCACAGGGTTATTAGGCAGCATTTGCCACATGTAACATTTCGTAATACAGTTAAACCTCGAAAATTCGAACTTCGATTTTACGAAATACTCGCTAATTCGAAACATATTTGGGACACAATGAATCCAGAGAAAAAACTTTTTGGTGATCTATTTTAATAATTGTGTCGATAATAACATTTGTTAGATGACTGGAGAGATTCCTGTCTCATTTGTCCCCATAAATATCTATGTCAACCTGAAAACCTGTCTAAACTGCCCTACAAGTTAATATTGCATGAAAACCAGCTCAAACTAGTTTCCAGAAGTTAATATTTTTGACACTTTTCTAATATCACCCTCTGGAGAGCTAAAAATAGCATGATGAGTAAAAAAAACTAACATGTGCTGCATGAAATTGACATGATTTGCTGTTTCACCTCCCAACAGGTAAATTAAAGACTTTCATAAATTCTAACAACAGATTTCTTTTTTTTTTCATTTTTCTATGTTTGAATAAACAAAATGTAAAAAAAAGTATTATGATTAAATTTTACATTCCACATTTAGATTATTAATATAAATTTCAAAATGCAAAATACTACATTAAAATATTTGAATAAAAATTGGATAAAACTTGTGAGAAAGTCCTTAGGTTGACTTCTACAACAAACATGAAAGTAGAAAATTTTCATTCTTAGTTAAAAAATCATATATCAAAACAGTTATTGACTTCAATTTCGGTAGACATGAGGATTTATCTACCCTTAAAAGTGATATTCACCTCGGCCAATTATCATTTTTTCGGGAAGATAAATCCTCATGTCTACCTGATTGAAGTCAATAATTGTATAATGTGTTTGGGTGTGTAAAAGAAATACCTCATTGAGACGTTTCTTTTACGCGCCCAAAACTTATGTTTCATAGAAAAAAAAACTGATTATAATCATTTTGGGGATTATATATTTTACGCCTACTTTCCTATTATTTGAACTACTGATAATTCGAAATAAAACCTATTTTCTAGGACTTTGAAGCTGTATATGCTTTACTACTATCTGAATTTTAGTATAAACATCATCAAATGAACGTCATTGGAATATGTATGAAAATAAAATAATTCAGAAACATATACACTATGATACAAGTTTCTTGACTTAATGTATATTACTTATATCGCATTGAATGAACTCTGCATGCTGGGCATTTTACACTGTTAGTTCCTCGTACTCAGTTGAATAGTGAAAGGCAAACACATCTGGTTCTGCATAATCAATCTCGTTGTCAATATACTCACGAATGGTGGCTTGTATCTTTCTGTGCATCTTCTTTCTTTGTCGGTAGCTCAGTGCATTGATACACATTGATTTTACCACCTTTGGAAGCGCGCAAATACCCAACACAGTGAACACGTGCGAAATTAATGAAAGATCATGGAACTTATCAAATCTAAAGAGAAGCTCAATAGATATACCCAAGATCAAAACTATTGCAAAAACGTGGAACAGTGTTCGAGCAACTTGTGTTCTCTTTGGACAATGCCGATCCACGATTATGTTCCACAAGTCAACAGGGAGTCCATTGTGTGGTATAAATGAGATATCATCTTGTTCATGCCCTAGATTTTGCACAACGTGCTGGCATGCTTTTACACTTGTATAAAGCAAATCTCGATAGGTCTTCTGGAAGTTCTTGAAACTCTCAAAGATGTAATAGATAACCATGAAAGTTAAGATCAAATATCCGTAAGACAGTTTTGGGAAAGCGATCACACCTGTATAGGTAAACATAATTATTTTTGTCAAATACCAAAACGCATCAAAGAATACTTGGCAATAAAGATACCAGGCGTAAATGTAGCTGAATGTTACCATGCCAGTTAGAATGTTGCCCATTAATCTTTTAAATCCAGTTAAGGAAAGGAACGGTTCCCGTGTAGCTTTAACATAAGCCTTGAGAAAGATAAAGAAACAGCTTATGACAGGAAAAGCAAAGTAAATACAAGAAAAGATAAGTTCTACAGCACAAAACCCTATATACAGAAGCAATAATGGGAATCCAACTAAAACTACCAAACATCGTTTTGGCATAAGTATTTTTAACATGGGAATCATTTTCCTAGAGAATCTTGTTGTAAAGAGCTTAAAGGTTTGTCTCCAAAATTTACAATTCAGTAACATAAGAACTTGAGACAGAAGCGTCTTTTCAATCCGTTTGTATCCTGTCGCATTTGCCATTTGCACACCGGCTAATCTTCCCTTACTTTCTATACTCATTGTAACCAAAAACGACGATTTGCCATCAAATTCTATCAAACCTGCTTCAAACACATTCTCTAGGTTGCTTGGTACCACAATCAAAAGACATCCAACTATAAACAACATTGGCAGTGCCACAAAAGGTCCTCCAAAGTAATGTAAATAGTAATGTGTAGCCATTTTATAACCAGCTAGCATAGTACTAAATCCCAGAAGTGCACCTCGGCTTACAGCCGCTTTAACAAGATCATCAGCATATTGATAATCAAGTAATACTCTAAATATCGTAATCATTAAGGGAATACTGAAGATCATGATTCTTGTCAATCTAGAAAAACATGACCCATCTCTTATGCATTTACTGAGAGGCCCACAAATCGTTGCTGAGAACGTAACCGGGGAGCTGTGTTTCGACAACTTTATGAGATTCTTTTCACCTTCTTCAAGTCCATTGGCTGCATCTTCCATTCTCTCCGAATGTTTTCTTTTCCTCCTGGAAGACATAGTTAGTCTACATACAACCGCAGTCAGCAGTAGTGGATAGTAAGCAAACATTACATTCCCAAAAATGATTGGTAAGAGCCACCAGACTGGTCCATAATGGTAATGCTGCTTAGTACTACAGTTTACTTTTCTTTCTTTTGACAGATAATCTACAACATACCTACAGCAAGTATACTCCATTGTCTGCAGCGTGCAAACGGAGTTTTTACAAAGATTATATATAAAATCTGATTGAATCCGAAGTCTTCTCATGTAACACCAATAACTTGAATTGTATATATCATCTTGAGAAGCAATCTGTGTTGTCATTTTACCCAGAGCGTCACCAATTTTTTGATCTGCATTCTTTCCAACAATTAGATTACCACACTGACTTGCTTCAGTTGTTTTTATGTTAATGACCATTGGTTTTGCTGGCGTGTAATACCGCAGTAGTCCGAGGGAAAGGTACCCATAGTCGTTTGGTAAAAACAAATACTGATGTCCGCCCTTTTCTCCTTTATAAGTCCATATCCATCTTTTGTACAGTATCACTGGATCATCCTCCCCTACTGTTACATTCTGAAATTGTAATTCCAGATGAACAAAATTATACTTATGCTTCAACACGTCGGTTGAAAACATAACTGTCGACTCTTTGGTAACATATAGTTCACACTTTTTGCTTGTCATGCTTTCTACTGCATCACTGTAGCTGTTGTTTAATTTATTTTTGTCCTGCGGTTTATGCATTAAATATTTAAGCCTTGTTTTCGTTGCTGTCTCCGCATCAGGCATCTGGTTAGGTTCTACAGAAAGTGGATGCGCGTATTTCACAGCAATAATAATTGACAGGTGAAAAAGTAAATCCTTGATTAATGTCATCCTGTGCAGTTTAGTGAAACTAAAAGCTTGCTTTATTTCAATGCAGGATACTTTCGAAAACTGTATGGTAAAAAACATTGATCATTGAGTGATTTTCCTCATGTAAGAAGGATTGAGTTATGTCAGTAGAAAATGGATGCTAAGCACGGTTTTCTGCTGACTTAACTTTATCGTTTTCCCCTCTGTAAACGTGCAAACGCAACTTTTCTATATCTGTGGGATACCTGTCTAAGTGCCCGTCTGAGCTTTTACCTAGTGCCATATTTTTCGTTGGTGGAGAAGGGTCCGCGGGATGAGAGGGTTACTCGAGCATCTGCTGGTACATATTCCACATGGGATAAGTACCGTTTTTATGTGATCTGGGGATTTTTTAAAATATTTTTTAAATGGCTTACTTGTTCAAAAAAGTACAGCTTCGTCGTGCAGATGGCGAACAGTGATTACCTTTGGTCGATGCCCAGAATAGTCGACAGTCGAAATGTGTTTACCCTCTGAAAAAAGTGTTAATAAATAAATAAGATAAATAAAATGTAATGAATGATCCCAGTCTGTGATGCGCGCACATGTCATTTCGCTGGTTTTGTCATGCAGCGAGCCACTATATAGAGAACATATTGTAGGCAAGGCAGAGCCACGGTAAGACCAACCATCATTTTGGTTTTCACATTTGAAGATAACAGAATTCTCATCTCTGCGCATTTCATGGGCGGACCCAGAGGGAGGATAGGGGGTCTGGAAATCACAGGTTGCTATATTTTTCCTTTGACAAAAAAAGTTTTCAGGACCCCCCCCCCCCCCACCCCCTGACGTATGCATTTTATGATATCTGGTTGATGAATGCCAAATTCCATTCGTACTTAATACACCAGTGTATTTTACACCAAATATGCTAAGAAATCCGTCACCGATGTTATAAAAGTTTTTCCATGCTCAACTCAAATGACCCCGTCTCGAATGTTGACTGGGACGTAAAGAATCAAATTAAATAAAATCAACTCAATTGAGCATGAAATTTCAACTGCTCATTAAATCTAAAATGCTGAAAAAAGATGGTTATTAAATAGATGTATTTATCCAGGACCAACTAATAAATATTAAAATGTTGGCATTTTAACATTTATGAGGAGGATAAGTTTTATGCTCAGTTGAGTTGAGTTTGAACTCTGGGCCTGATCAGCGGCGTAATTACTTCAACCATATTTTTCCCGAGGAAGTTTAAAAAATTTAACCCCGTCTACGGGGAAGTAAATGTTGGACGATCCACGCCAAAAAGGTACATGTACCTTTTTTTAAAAAGCTGTACAACCGCGGAAAATGCAAGAAATGTGTGCATGTTACACAGGTTTCTAGTTTAGCTCATTTTCCGGGACTGTAACATCCTCGTTAACCCAGGGTAACCCATTCCGTTACACCTCATTCATCATCATAACATCCTCGTGGATGGGACTGTAACAATAACATAGAACTGTCGTTGCCAGCTAAATCTTGAAAGCATTGGGAAAAACTGGAATGTACGATACCAGCGATATGGCAAATTAGCGCATAGAAATATCGCAAATTGCCAATTTTGGTGGGAATGATGGCCCGCGGTTTCTGAGGTTATAAAACTTTTTTCATGCTCAACTCAGCTGATCACGAACTATATCCATTTAGTTTTTATAAGCAGTTGAAATTTCATGCTAAAGAAAACGTTTTTTTTTAAACTCGGGGCCTGGTCGCCAGGATACAAACAATGTGTCGGACTGACAAAACATGCAAATAGTTTGGTTGTCATGATAACCAAGTTTTCATCCGATATGTCAGAAAACTCTATGCACATAAGGGCTAATCCCACCAATGCTATACAAAGAGTTTGGGCACGATTGGTCGGCTGGAGTAGGAGATCTTTTGGATGCACAATGAGAGACGCCCGATCTAAAGGCATGCGAGTATGACTATGAAATGCCCCAATCACATATACTACAGACCCATCCACGGTGCCTATACTTTAGCACATCATGTGAGCTTCTGACTAAAATGGACTGTAACAAGGAAGCGAGTCTATTATCATGATTATGAAACCAGGACATTAAATAATTTAAACGTCGAATTTTATTTTCCTTAAAGATAGTATGTACTTATACAAACAATGCATTGAATGCAAAAGCTACTCCAAATTTTTCATTGACATTCAGATTTTCAATAGTATACCGTATTTCATGTGCTTCATAAAATACTAAAAGGAATATCATGTGTGAATGTTCAAAAAGTTGAAAATCTTGAACTTTAGAAATTCGATTCTCAAAACTTGCATCATGCCTACAAATATCAACAATCTTCAGGGTACAAATATCTGAGACATGCTATTATAATCTTTTAATTCAGCATTTTGAGGCTGTCAGCCTCAAAATCCTGAATTCAGGAATAATCCTGAAAACTTTCATCCATGGGATATCCACGTTTTTATGCATAAACACACGAAAGCAGAAAATACTAGTATGAATCTGGTAGGTATAAAACGTTGCCCAATATTTCCCCATTCACATAATGTTAAAGATGACCCACTCTAGTTTCAGCAAGGGGCTGTTTAATATAAAAGGGGCCCATGGCCTGCTCTAGATTGAACACTGTGAGAAGTGCTTTTATATGTGAAGTTTCAGATTTCATTTAGAGGTTAATAAAGGAAACTGCACAGGCCATGAGCCCAGTGGCCATTTCTTAAAAAAATTGTTTTGAATTTTGATGTGCTTTCAGATAAAAACATTTTAAAGCTTCATAAGCTTCAATAACTGAATAAGCCATGCCCCCTTTTGGGCAAATTGTTTTTATGGATAAAATTTGTTTTTGCTTATTATGTACGTTACCCAGTATCAATGCTTCACCATTTCTACCAAATTGTTTTGGGAGCCCAGTGGCTCAGTGGTAGAGTGCTTGACTCAAGACCGAAGGGCCGTGGGTTCAAGCGTCATCTGCTTCGTGTCCTTGAGCAAGACACATTAATCCTTGCTTAATAATGGATCAACCCAGGAAGACCCGTCCCAACATAACTGAAAAATTGTTGACTAGGACTTAAAGAATCAAATCAAACAAACTAACAAAAATTGTTTTCAATTCTGACCATAGGTTAAATTAACTCTTTACCTCCTGGTGTCATCTGCTGATAATCTTTGCAAACATTTTGGACCCAGATCAGGCCCGACAAAACGTTGGGCTTGATCTGGGTCCAAACTGTTTGACACTCTGCTGGTGATCCTGAAATATTTTTTAACAAAAGTTTTCTACAGAGGTATAGATGCAGGGCATAAACGTGCCAAACCACCTCTGGTCAAGTGTTAATCCCTTGTATACTAATGGATTCTTCCCTCTGGTTTGATACAACAAGCTTGGTAAAGTCCATTGTACATATCTAGGGGTGTTAGATTGTATTTACAAAAAGTATTGTTTTCTTTTGTCTGATGATCTTTTTTTACCTTAAGTTTACAAACAGTGTAGACACTGATGTAATGCAGCATTATGCTGCATTTCGTCTGGATCTGCACTGTTTGCAAAAGTACTGGTTGAGGGGTTTTCCGAATACAAATGATTATAACATTAATCCTCCAAATTCAATATTTCAGCTAGTAATCAGATAATCAAATTTCATAGATCACTACAAAGACCGGAATCGACTTTTTGGCTGGAAAACACAGGAATATGCTAGATAACGCCAACTAGAATTCTGAGAATCGGATGCGTCGCCTGGCAAAACAAAAGTCAAACAAGGCAAATTCATTGAATTTATATCCCAAGATGAAGTGTTATATTAGAGAAAAGATAAATCTTATTTCTTCAACCCCTTAGTTCAACTTGGGTATCATAATTAAAAGCCTGTCAACTATTTTAGTGCTTAGTTCAATAAAAAAAATATGCTGGTCTATACTTCTTTCCCTTTAATTTGATATGTAACATAACCATATTCAGAAGAAAAATGTTTTGTCCTTTTGACCCACCCCACTGGTTGAGGGTGTGTATAAGGACAGAATATGTTTTTTGAATGGTGCTCTACGATCCATTCCCTTTAATTTGATATGCAACATGACATGGTTCTTTCAGAACTTTTTGTATAGTGAGAAGTTGTCAGATATAAAAGGTTTGGGGAAATGGGAAGTTTTATCACACACAAAAAAAAACAATATAGACTTTGCATTAGCTTAAACCTAAGTCAAAAAAGGGCCATAGATAAAAGCAATAAGCATGGGATTGCCCATTATCAGGACTTCAGTTAGGAGTGTGTAACGAAAAATAAATTCTAATTTCTCAACCAAAACATATGTTGTGGCTACTCAAAAGAGCCCTCTCAATGAGACGGTTCTTTTGAGCACCCAAAACATATGCTAAAACTAGAAATGTGTCCATGGGACATTGATGCCCCCGCTATTGCTAAATTAGTATAAATAGGGAATTGTCATTAACAAAGGGCAATAACTCCAAAAGGCATGATGCGATATGGGCCATTCTGAAACTTGAACACATCATGGTATTAAATAATGTGACCAAGTTTCATAAATTATAATCAAAACTATTCATGTTAGAGAGCAGACGTTGTTTCAACCGATGATTTTTCATAAACTAAGGGCAATAACTCCTTAAAGCATGGTGCCATATAGACCATTATTAAACTTGAAGAGGACATCATGGTACTAAACAATGTGACAAAGTTTCATAAAATTCTGATCAAAACTATTTGACTTAGAGAGCGGACATTGTTTAAAACGGTGAATTTTCATAAACAAAGGGCCATAACTGCTGAAAGCATGGTGCGATATGGACCATTGTTATATGACGAGAGAATCCTGTTTCCTGATTGGCCCAATTTGTCTTCATAAATCTCTATATCTACCTCAAAACTGGTCTAAACTGGCTCAGAAGGTGATATAGGGCGAAAACCAGCTCGAACTAGTTTCCAGAAGTTAATATTTTTGACACTTCTGCAATATTACCCTCTAGAGAGCTAAAAATAGCATGATGAGTATAAAACTATCATGTGCTGCATGAAATTGACATGATTTGCTGTTTCAGATCCCAACAGGTAAACTAAAGACTTTTATGAATTTTAACAACTGTTTTGTTATGTTTTGTTTGTTCATTTATCTTTGTTTGAATGAACAAAATGTAAAAAAAAAGTTTATGATTAAATTTTACATTCCACATTTAGAGAATTAATATACATTTCAAATTGCAAAATACTACATTAAAATATTTTAATAATAGTTGATAAAACTTGTAATAAAGTCCTTAGGTTGAAGGTTGACTTCAGCAACAAAAGTGAAAGTAGAACATTTTCATTCTAAGTTGAAGTCATATAACAAAACAGTTATTGACTTCAATTTCGGTAGACATGAGGATTAATCTACCCTTAAAAGTGACATTCACCTCGGCCTAGCGGCCTCGGTGAATTATCACTTTTTCGGGTAGATAAATCCTTATGTCTACCTCATTGAAGTCAATAATTGTATATTATCAAACTTGAAGAAGACATCACAGTACTTAACAATGTGACCAAGTTTCATAAAATTCTGATAAAAATTATTCGACTTAGAGAGCGGACATCGTTTAAAACGGTGAATTTTCATAAACAAATGGCCATAAGTACTGAAAGCCTGGTGCGATATGGACCATTATCGAACTTGATGAAAACATTATGGTACTAATATGGTACATTATGATAATTGTGGTACATTATGGTACTAAACAATGTGACCAAGTTTCATAAAATTCTGATAAAAAATATTTGAGTTAGAGAGCGGACATCATTTAAAATGTGAATTTTCATAACAAAGGGCCATAACTACTGAAAGCCTGGTGCCATATGGACCATTATCCAACTTAAAGACATTATGGTACTCAACAATGTGACCAAGTTTCATAAATTTCTGATCAAAAGTATTTGATTTAGAGAGAGGACGTCGTCGGGACAGACAGACGTAGGTACGTGTACAAGTACGTATGTAGGTACGTAAGTACTTACGGACGGACAGACAGGGGTAACACTTCATGCCCCGGCCATTATCATGGTGGGGGCATAAAGAAAGTGTAAAAAAATATTTACAATTTTACGCTGAATTGTTTTGTTTATCTAAACCTGTGTATGGTAAGCATTCCTAATTATGATGTGTTTCTGTTCCTGAGGACTGTTTTTGTCTTAACATTATATCAAACAGTGTAGACCCCAATGGAAAGTGTCATTATGCAGCATTCATCATGATCTTCACTGTTTGTAAATGTACCAATTTAAGGGTTTCCCACATACAAAGAGTTATGTGATCAGAATACCTCACTTGCTCAAGTGAGCATAAAATGAAAACAACTACTTTTTGATACAGAATTTTCTTTTTTATTACTAAAACACAATTTTTAAAATTATGGACATATTTCCAGTAACGCACCCTTAGACATGGTTTCACCCTAGGTTTTCCATGAATTCTCTCAATAACAAATTTCAGGAGTTCACACAACCTATCTCTTCCTGATGACCCTTAGTTGGGCCCTAAATTTATATATTAGAACCCAAAATTTATATATGGGAACCCACAAAGTGGGTTCCCATATATAAATGTAGGGCCCAGCTTAACAGACACATCCTTTCAAAGAGATTTTTAATACATGTATGTGAATTTTCATATAACCAGTACATAAAATATGTTTGAAACTATGAAAAATTAACATACATTGTACCCTTTTGTAAACTTTATGAAGGTAGACAACTAGTGTTTGAAATTTTAGAGCATAAAAATATTCATGTCAATATCCCAATGTCACCAAAATGATGTGCAGACAAACCGTACAGACCCAGTTCGGATTGCCTTTTCAAAAGCTGTCTGCTAAGGATAGTCCCTGTTTGCTATAACAGGCATCTAGTGATCCAAAGCCCTGATAATCAACATTTTAGATGAGAACAATAAAGGAAAAGTGTTAAGTTTTAGAACATTTACCTTTTTGATATTCTATAAAATCTAGCTTGCCCTGGGCTTCACAAGACATTAAAAAAGATAAAGTATTTCATCATTCAGTGCAAGCTTCCAGGCTTCTTAGACATTAAAAAGTCTAATGTTTTTCATCATCAAGTGCAAGCTTCTAGGCTTCAGACATAAAAACACCTAATGTTTTTCATCATCCAGAGCAAGCTTACAATCTGAATTTCAATCCTTTCATTTTCATTCTAAATCATAACAAGTCATTTAAGGATAAAAATTGTCATCAGAGCTTGCAGTGTTGACCATTCATACAATTCCAATCACCACATTTTTTGCCAAAATGCCTGCCCTTTCCTCACTATCCTCTATAAAAAGACGTTATTTTCAATATCTGACAGCAAAAAAAACAACAAATGTACATGTAGCTGCAGGGCTGTGGAAATACCATGCCCGACTTGTCCCACCTGGTCCCATTTCATTCAGGACAAGTTGAAAATTTCTATTTACTTGTCCTTGGGCAAGTACAAATGTATAAAGTTAATTGAATTTT
This sequence comes from Loripinus fragilis, assembly GCA_964019695.1. Lineage (NCBI taxonomy): Eukaryota > Metazoa > Mollusca > Bivalvia > Lucinida > Lucinidae > Loripinus > Loripinus fragilis. The sequence continues at coordinate 87,736,497 of OZ026517.1, forward strand.
GTATTTCATATTTTGATTAGTTATTATGGAGTGATGTAGCACCATGCATTAAAATCAATAAACCACTAGTGGTGGTTTACAAACAATGCATTTTACTGTTATGTAATGATAAACATAACAAGCGGTGTTTGTATGACCAATTCTTAGTGTTTGATGCCAAAAACTTGATTTAAAGTAGTTTTGGGCCATGTGATAAATAGAATCTAACATTCATGCTTGTGTATTAAATTAATTAAAATTATCCAACTTGTTGCAAAAAAGTGAAAATGTTTGACAAGCCTCACATTCTATCGCTCCCCCCTCCCCCCCACCTCACTTAAGAAATTCAATAACACATGAGTGTTCATGTAAGATCCTCTAGGTATATTTTTTAAAGAGGCATGGAAACTATTCCAAAGCACATAAGTTTCAAATTCCTCTAGTATGGGCTTTGACACGAGAAAACCTGTCAGGGGTTTCTGACCATGAAAAACTCTAACCAACCTGCTCAGCTACAGAGACTTGTTAGAATATTGCAATTTTTCATGGAGCTAGTTTGGTAATTGTACTTTCCAGATAGCAAATAAAATAGGCACAGATCAGTCTGTGCAGATGCACAGGCTGGTCTGTGCCTTCGTTGTTTGCATGCTACAAAGTCAGATTTTCTCCATACATTTTGCCCATATATATTTGAAGCTATGTTTCCCAGCAAGCACACATATTTCACAATTAGTTACTAGTCCTAATAATGATGTGAATGTTAACCCAGTTTTCCCTTCTCTTGGTTTATTCTGGCTACGTATGTCTGTGCTACCAGCTGGAAGGCTTCATCGTATCTGTCCATACACATGGCTAAACATTTCTGAAAATAAACAAGATACCGCACAGGTCAGATAAAAAATCTTCTGAATGCTCAATTGTAACTATTTTCTTACTCATCATTTTACATACCCTTTGGGTGCTCACATTAACCATTCCAATGAGATAATTCTTTTGAGTATCCACAACATATGTTTTTGTTCAGAAATAAGAATAATATTTAAAGCTCTTGTCTACAGGCCATATATGTACAGTAAATGTTCTAAAATAATAAAATTTAAAAAATAATTCTATTTGGTCTCAAATAAAATATTGGTCTATCGCCATTATGGTTGAAATTAACAAAATACTTGTCAGAATAGCAAACAGGGAAGATCCTGAACAGACTGCTTCTTCAGAAGCATCTGGTCTGCATCTGATCAGTTTGTCAAGGCATATTTGGCAGGCAACTAGTGTTCGATTTGATTGATTTGATTCTTTGTTCCATCAACAATCTTTCAATTATGTAGGGACCGGTCTTCCTGGGTTGAACCAATTCTAAACTAGGATCAGTGTGTCTGGCTCAATGACACAACGCAGTGACACCAGTGAGGCTCGAACCCGCTACCCTTCAGTCTTGAGTCAAGCACTCTACCGCTGAGCCACTGTGCTCCCACAACTAGTGTTTGGATTTTTTAGGACATTTACCATACAATAAGGGCCTTTTGAGAAGCTTGACCAGGCTATACTCAATCCAGCCTGCTCAGCTACAGAGCTAAGCAAGAATAAAGAAAATTTGAATTAAGCAAGCTCCAGAGAGTGAATAACAAAGGGCTTAGGTCAAGTAAAAAAATACCTGTGTTTAGATTAACCCGCCCGACCTACATTTACTGATGAAACCTAGAATTTTTTCAGGTTTTTTGGAAAAAATATAATTTTGTGCATTTTGAAAGGCGAAATGCCTTTCAAAATGCATAAAATTGTATTTTTTCCAGGAATTTTCCAGACAAAAAAATATTTAAAAAAAAAATAAGTGTGCCTACCCTACCTAAAATTTCTCACAAGTTACCCGAAACACAAATTCTTTTATTTGGCCTTAGGCACTGATCAAGCTGAGTCAATGCTCAGACTGGTTGGTGCATTTGTTGAGACTGGTTGGTGCCAACAAAACTTGGTTTTCTAATGATAATCAAGGCCAATATTTAGAGGCCCAGCCATGCATTTCAGATCAGGGGGGATTATTTTAAAAATTTGGAGATGATAAATCCCTCTACCAAATGGTAAATGGTAAGCTGTCCATTCTGAGCACCAAATACATACATGTATAGTGATACTTGATAAAAAAACTGAGTGCCCAAACCTTGAAGACAGATTTTAACTTGAAAACCTTTATAACGCTCAGGATGTCTCACATAAAAGTCATGAAGCTCTTAATGACCATTTGAGTTGGCACATGAGATTTTGATACTAATCCAATTGGTGAGCATGTGTGCAATCTCAACAGAGCCCTCAATTCCAGCATACACAAGTAATTTCTACTATTCACCATATCTACATTAATTGCTGGTTCCCAGTCTACAGGTGGTCAGTAATGTAAATACAGGTAACCAGAACCCCCCCATTTCCAGGTATTGGGGGGGTACTGGTTACCTGTTTATCCATTACTGACCACCTGTAAACCGGTAACCAGCAATTAATGTAGATATGGTGAATGGCCAAAAAAAGAAAATGTCTTGTTTCCGGCTACCCTACTAACCCTAATATATTGGGGCCTACTCAAACTTTTTTTGAAGACTTTCGGAATATTGAAGTCTATTTTTAGTCTGTTTTAAAGGAATTTCATACTTTTTCCAAAAAAGAAAGTTTGCCTACCTACCGACCTTAATATTACTGGACATGTAATAGGAAACAAGGCATATTTTCTTTTGGCCTAATACAGAACCAACTGTTAAAATGAATGGATAAGAAAATATTTAAAAAATTGTTTATCTGGACCTATGATTTAGAGTAAGGTCAAATAAAAAAAATACCTGTGCTTAGTGGTAAAACCTTGGATTTTTTTTCAGGCTTTCTGGAAAATTATATTTTATGCATTGTGAACGAAAAAAAACAATGTGTGCCCACCCTACCAAAAATTTTCAGACCGATTACCCGTAACAAACATATTTTTTTATTTGGCCTAACTTAAATTTACTGATGAAATCTATGTTTGCTTTTCAGGTTTTCTGGAAAATTTACAATTTTAATTTTAGCCATTTTGAAAGGCATTTCTGGCAAAATAAAAAAAAATAAGGTGTCCCTACCCTGTCCAAAAATTTTCAGACCTGAAGGCTGTTACCCTAGCCACAAGTGTGTTGTTAGCTTTTTTTTTTTTTTTTTTTGGGCGGGGGGGGGGGGGGGGTTGCCTAAATACAGAGTGATTTGAGATATGGTTGTTTTTGTGAGTGTCTTTTTGGTTACTAGCACATTCATGCTTGGCAAACATCTTGTGCCAGGTTGCAATTTTGGAAAGGGCCCTAGGGTCTTTCAGATAGGGAAAATTAGCATGGTAAACCCTTAAATTGGGAAATTTGTTATAGTGCACAATTATGTCATTTTTGGTCAATAAAAAAATTAGCTATTACATAAAATTTTGCCATTAAATTGAATGAGAAATAAGATGCAATGGTTGTAGATTGTTACTATGTAGCTTGTGTATGTGGTGAGACTTGTGACTGAATGAAAATCCCAATCTTCAAAAAACAAAAACAATTTTTTTTTAAAGATTGGGATTTTTTTAAATTCTCAAAAATTAATTGGGAAAAAAGTCACCTAAATTCCACTGGGAATGGGGCGGAATTTCAGCCCCTGAGAACACAAAACAAAAAAATCCCTGTGTGCTTTCTCTACTCTGCTTTGACCGTTTTATTTACCTGTTCATAAGAATCAAGAGCTGAGCCTGGCTTAGGGACACATTTCTGGAAGCATTTCTCCGACATTTTCTGAAAAATAATAACACCCATCAATGGCATAGCCAGAACGCTGAAAAAATTACGCACATCAAATGGAGACTACTGCATCAAGCAATGATTTTCTACAATTACATCCTTTTTAAAAATGAGAACTCCTCTTAAAGGAAAGAATTACGGTAAATGTTCTAAAATTTCGAACACTCTAAAATTACGAACACCTAAAATTATCGTCGAAAATATTTTTTAAAACATCCTAAAAAATCGAACACTGCCCTTTTTCGGAAAAGTGAATTTCTAAAATTACGAACACATGTTATTTTCGGCCGAAAATCGAGGTCCGTTTATCTGTTTGTCCCATCTGTGTTTGGTATACTTCTACCGTTCAGCACGTGAGCGGTAGCGACATTTGGAATGTTCCATTCTACTTAGATGGGTGATCTGGCACGTGACGTTCTATTTCGCATGCCAGCGCGCGACGTTATACATTGTTCAAGGTCACCAGCATTGACGAACTTGATGCACGAACAAGTTCCTGCAACGATTCCGAAACTGCTTTGACTTACCCTATTGAGTATACACACCCTATACCCGGGATGCAACATTTTTGTTTACATCGCAGATCAGAAACAACCTAACACGTCGCGTGCGAGAATGGATTGTGGTAAGTTGACGTTGTTTTTACTTTTACAGACGTTGAAACGAGGAGTTGCGAGTCAAGATTTTGCAGAGAAACATAGTGTACCTACATTTATGTTTCGCCATAAGTAGTAGTTTAAAAAGGATCCCTTTGCAACAGAAATAATATGTTTTTCATGAGAATATTCCACCAAAGACTCGAAAATCGGTTACACTTGCTAATTGCTCGAGTTCTTTTTGTCCGATTGTCCTGGTCGAAAGTTCAGGGTATACCTGAAACATTCTTTGTAACGTATCATCAGGAGACAAAAGTGAAATCAAGCCAGCTTTTACAAAGTATGGTGCTAAACACACACAGGGTAGTTCGACTGGGATACTATCACCATCGATGAGTGAATTACCTGGATACAAGCAACATCGGAGAGGTTTTTTTGAAAAATGAAACAACTTCCAGCAAAGAGTACGGCCAAAAAAGATATAGTTTACATCAGAGACTTTTGCATATTAAAAAGCACATGTTCCACGGACGCCAGAAGTTTACAGATGTGGTTAGAATGATCTCAATTTAAACTTTACATTTTAGAACAGCTTTGCTAATATGAGCCGCAACATGTGGTTTCCAACAATGTGGCATTTTGACAAGTGTAGACTCAGGCGAGCCTGTGCAGCCTCCTTTTAAGCTTAGAAACTCCAAACGCTGTTCGGTCAGTAGCTTAACAGTCATAGAATATTCAAGCGAGTAGCAAAGGCTCTGATCAGACTGCGCATATGCGCAGGCTGGTCTGAGCCTTTGTGGGTCGTCATGCGGGGATCCAGAAAGTTTTGTCAAAGGGGGTCCAACTTTGACAATATTTTTTTAGTTGAATAGGGGAGGGAGGATCCAAGTACCGCTATAAGCGGTCTGAGCCTTTGTGGGTCGTCATGCGGGGATCCAGAAAGTTTTGTCAGAGAGGGTCCAAATATGACAACATTTTTTTATGATAAGAGGAGGGAGGATCCAAGTACCACTATAAGCGGGCGTTTCGGTGGCGTGCCGATGATGGCCCTATATTGAAAGCTGGCTTGGAAGCTTTGCGGTGTTTAAGGGGATCGGACCTGTGTTGCTAGAAAACCCTATATTTTTGTCATTTTAGGAGCGGGGGCTCTGGACCCCCTGTCCCCCTCTGGATCCGCGCATGGCGGACATACCACATTGTTGGAAATCTAAAGTCGCGGTTATTTCACCAAAGGAAAACACGTACAATTATCTGACTTTAAATTAAGATACGAATACCGTTTCAGCTAAAATATATATTTTTTAAATTTGAATCACATGACAACCAACATTAAACATTCATGTTACGCAAATGCGTAAAGTACTAATCTCACATGTGCTGGCCCAGTTTGCCGTACAACGGAAAAATGGTGTATAGCGATTTACATGCTGGATAATTTCTAACGGACTTTTCAAAAAATCTGTGAGGATTGAATGGTATAAACATTTTCGTAAAAGTATTTTTTCTATCTGAGAGGAAACCGAGCTTTTTTTTGAGTTTTAGATGTGAAGGAGTGCCTATATATTGGTTGCACTAATTCCAGTCTAACCCCTTGATCCAGCAAATTAGCCAGTAGTATAGGCGTCACTTTAGCGTTTTTGACGTCACTTCCGGTCCAAGATGGCGGCCCCCACGACTTCCGGTCCAAGATGGCGGCCCCCACGACACCAAGATGGCGGCCCCCATGAAGTCAAGATGGCGGCCCCTGTGACGCGTTCGGTTACACCTCGGAGGGTGAGTCAACGCCCTAGACCACGAGAAGGTAGCGTCACGTCCTAGAGCGCGGTGTCGTTCTTCTATATACAAGGGTGAGAGGCCTCTCAATTATTTCCGGGTGGTTTTTTTTACGAAGTTCAGAACGAGATCCAGTCTTTAATGGTGTAGCGCGTCGCAGCGCTCGGTTTATCCCGTTTCCCCGGTGGGCCCTTTTTCTTCAGCACGGTCCTTTCACGTCTTTTGGGCGGGTTCGGCGTTTTCTTCTCCATTGTTTTGCCATCCAATAGCCTCTGGTACTTCTCGTAAGGGACTAGGACTAGCTTTTCCATTATTCTAGCTCCGATTTCAAATGGGTCAACGTTATCTTTAGAAGCGTACGAATAAACTTTTGTTTACCGCCAAGGGCCTCCACCTTTCTTTGGTAACCCAGCGTCCTATCACCCAAGATGTACAGTTGGCGTCTGGAGCGTCTCAGGAGTACTTTTTCCGAAGGCGTCAACACGATCCTAAATTTGATAATATTGTGCGCGATTTCGCTCAATGCTTTGATCTGACCTGGCGTAATCGTTCTTAACAGGGCTTTTCTCTGGGCAAAGCCGGTCTGTCCGAATAATTTTAGAAAATGTCTGTGTTCTTTGAGGAGTCTCATTATGGTCATTCTTACGCGTTAGGGTCTCCTTCTTACGTCAGTCGATACACCAAGGGATCTTGCCCGGGAAACACTCTACTCCTCAAACGGTATTGGTCGTCCCCGTGAGGACTCGTATCCACTATCAAATAACCCTGTTTGGAACCGAGAGCGTCTTCGTAGGCTTTTATGAACCCTTTTACACGGCCCGGGTATAGCTGTCGACCAAGTATACCTACTTGGGAAACGTCTCTCAAATTCTTCATCAACACCAAGTACCACGTATTTAAAGCTATGGTCCTGGCGTGTTTCCCTCTCGGATATAAATTCTGGGTAATTAAAATGACGCTGACGCATTTGTGGTGGGTTCCCTGCGTAAACAATAATTCCATCTCTTTGTCCTCTACCACTCTATGCATGAGATCGTCGATCACGATCAATTTGTGACGGCGGTCCGCGGTGAACTCTTCTAACTCTTCGGAAGAAGGTAATCCTTGTTTACTCCTAAAGTTCTTTAAGGTTCGTTCCATCTCGTCGAATAAGGGTTGGTAAATTCCGTAACAATAGAGAATCTGGCAAGGCGGATCTCTACTATACATGTTCCGAATGTGAGTCAAGAATCGGTAAACCCATCTCGTTTTTCCGCTTCCCGTCTGTCCACTGACGCAAATGCTGGAGCAGGGTTCAAAAGGCAAGGTGCACTTCATTTTTTTAGCTTAGGATTCGGAAGGGCGTATCCTATGCAACTACTCAGTAGACTGATCCAAAGTTCCGTCGAGCCGTTCTGTAGGGATAAGTTGGTGATTGACGTGATGATAATGACGTACACGATGAGCATTTGAGAAAAGAACACGATTTCGGCTTTAGGCACTCTAGTCCCTAGTAAGTGCCACCTTTCCTCTGATGATCGAGTCTCGCTGTCTGATTTAGGATAAGGAAAGTTTTCCCTCGTATTGGTTTCGATATCGTTCATCTTTTTGGGTGATCCTGCAAACTGCTATTCTTACTACTTTAGATCACTTCTCACGTACGTAGAGTTCCAATTCGATCAGGGTGGGGTAGACCGCGTCATCGATTTGAGTCGTGGTCTTTATACCAGTGATGACCACCTTACCGGTATGAAAACAGCAAAAGTTGACTCCCTCTATTTTGAAGTTTAGCGCTGGAAATATTTCCGGTTCGTAGAGAAGGCTTCTATCTCCAGCTAACCTATATAAGTCTAATCCACCACTTAAGGTATGACTGGCCGAGACCGTGATGATCTTGGCATCTGTGAGGTACACTGGGCATCCATATTTTTGCAACAGCCTGGCATATCTACAAAGTCTCTGTCGACCCTCACGGAAGCTAGATGCTTTTCCATTAGAATTGATGACGCCATTGGCAAACACTAAACAATTGTCACCAATGTTCCTATGTTGCCATATAAGGCTGGGAAATGACCTCGGCTCATATCGGCAATTCCTCAAGCGCTGGCACAACGATATCAAGTCTATGGTACAGTTCAAATGAGCGCTACATACAACGTTGGTAATTTTCATGGTGGAGTGAGTTGCAACGGGAATTGTTAACGTATTTATAAGTGTCCTAGTCACGTGACTAATTATAGTCTTTCACGTCTGCTTCAGGTATCCAGCTATCGTATTTCTTGGGCCAATGCAACCAACGCACCAGGACTTCTTTCCGTTTGTTACGTACGCGTCTCTTCAGTATCTTTTCCACCCGGTATTCCGTTGTAGGGTCGATAGTCACGGGTTGTAATTCGGGTTCGTAAAATGTACCGTCGACTCTCTCACCATCCCAGTCCAGTATGGTATAAACGGGTACGCCCTCTCTTCTAAACCGAGTGTCAATCTTGAACAGTTCCCCGGTCCACTTTTGGGAATACTCTCTGTCAAACACGCTCCTCACATGGGACAAGCGCACTGTCTGGTAAATCTTATACTTGTACTTCTTGTTTTTCTTCGTTTTACCTGGTTTAAAGGTACCTGGTCTCAATAAATATTGCTGTAGTCTACTTTCCCCTTCGTTCGCTTCGGTGATAGACGCAGGGGGTTTACCCAGACTTCGGTGTACGGTATGATTGTAACTGTGTACTATATCTTGTAGGACATCGATGTAACATTGAGTTCTGTTTTTTAGCATATATCTAAACAGCTTATGTTTTAAAGTCTTGATGAGTCTTTCGGCGTAATTGGCCTTAGTTTCCGTGTTCAAGGCGTAAAAGTGATGAATATTTTGACTCTTTAAATAGGCATTGACAACTTTGCTACGAAATTCCTGTCCTCGATCCGTTCTCATAGCGTTCGGTTTTCGCGTTCCAGATAATATCAGCTTGAGGGCTCCTAGGACATCTTCACCTTTTTTACTTTTAATCTGACGACAGTGAGCGAAGCGAGAGAAAATATCTATGGCAACCAGGACGTACTTGACCCCGTCATTCAGCTTGGCTATGTCAACCATGTCCATGAGATCCACATCCCATTGGCTATCTATGCCCGCTACTATGACGCGGGACCTGATATATTTACGTCTGGCACCTCTGGTTAGAGAATAAGCCTCTTGATCTTGTAGCCATTTACGTATACGGTGTCTACCTATTTTAAATTTGGCTTGGGATTTGACCAGTTGATATAGCTTTTCCGGCCCTAAGTAACTGGATGGTAACTTGGGATTAAAATACAAAGAAGACAGATACTCTTTCCAGTTTGTCATCTTTATTACAAATTTAAACATTCAAGCATTCTTACAAGTACAAAACATCGAATCATTTTTTGTCATTGTCAATTTATTTTTTGTCATTGTTATTTCATTTTTTGTCCTTGTTAATTCATTTTTTGTCGTTGTTATTTCATTTTTTGTCGTTGTTGAATCGATGTTTTGTACTTGTAAGAATGCTTGAATGTTTAAATTTGTAATAAAGATGACAAACTGGAAAGAGTATCTGTCTTCTTTGTATTTTAATCCCAAGTTACCATCCAGTTACTTAGGGCCGGAAAAGCTATATCAACTGGTCAAATCCCAAGCCAAATTTAAAATAGGTAGACACCGTATACGTAAATGGCTACAAGATCAAGAGGCTTATTCTCTAACCAGAGGTGCCAGACGTAAATATATCAGGTCCCGCGTCATAGTAGTGGGCATAGATAGCCAATGGGATGTGGATCTCATGGACATGGTTGACATAGCCAAGCTGAATGACGGGGTCAAGTACGTCCTGGTTGCCATAGATATTTTCTCTCGCTTCGCTCACTGTCGTCAGATTAAAAGTAAAAAAGGTGAAGATGTCCTAGGAGCCCTCAAGCTGATATTATCTGGAAAGCAAAAACCGAACGCTATGAGAACGGATCGAGGACAGGAATTTCGTAGCAAAGTTGTCAATGCCTATTTAAAGAGTCAAAATATTCATCACTTTTACGCCTTGAACACGGAAACTAAGGCCAATTACGCCGAAAGACTCATCAAGACTTTAAAACATAAGCTGTTTAGATATATGCTAAAAAACAGAACTCAACGTTACATCGATGTCCTACAAGATATAGTACACAGTTACAATCATACCGTACACCGAAGTCTGGGTAAACCCCCTGCGTCTATCACCGAAGCGAACGAAGGGGAAAGTAGACTACAGCAATATTTATTGAGACCAGGTACCTTTAAACCAGGTAAAACGAAGAAAAACAAGAAGTACAAGTATAAGATTTACCAGACAGTGCGCTTGTCCCACGTGAGGAGCGTGTTTGACAGAGAGTATTCCCAAAAGTGGACCGGGGAACTGTTCAAGATTGACACTCGGTTTAGAAGAGAGGGCGTACCCGTTTATACCATACTGGACTGGGATGGTGAGAGAGTCGACGGTACATTTTACGAACCCGAATTACAACCCGTGACTATCGACCCTACAACGGAATACCGGGTGGAAAAGATACTGAAGAGACGCGTACGTAACAAACGGAAAGAAGTCCTGGTGTGTTGGTTGCATTGGCCCAAGAAATACGATAGCTGGATACCTGAAGCAGACGTGAAAGACTATAATTAGTCACGTGACTAGGACACTTATAAATACGTTAACAATTCCCGTTGCAACTCACTCCACCATGAAAATTACCAACGTTGTATGTAGCGCTCATTTGAACTGTACCATAGACTTGATATCGTTGTGCCAGCGCTTGAGGAATTGCCGATATGAGCCGAGGTCATTTCCCAGCCTTATATGGCAACATAGGAACATTGGTGACAATTGTTTAGTGTTTGCCAATGGCGTCATCAATTCTAATGGAAAAGCATCTAGCTTCCGTGAGGGTCGACAGAGACTTTGTAGATATGCCAGGCTGTTGCAAAAATATGGATGCCCAGTGTACCTCACAGATGCCAAGATCATCACGGTCTCGGCCAGTCATACCTTAAGTGGTGGATTAGACTTATATAGGTTAGCTGGAGATAGAAGCCTTCTCTACGAACCGGAAATATTTCCAGCGCTAAACTTCAAAATAGAGGGAGTCAACTTTTGCTGTTTTCATACCGGTAAGGTGGTCATCACTGGTATAAAGACCACGACTCAAATCGATGACGCGGTCTACCCCACCCTGATCGAATTGGAACTCTACGTACGTGAGAAGTGATCTAAAGTAGTAAGAATAGCAGTTTGCAGGATCACCCAAAAAGATGAACGATATCGAAACCAATACGAGGGAAAACTTTCCTTATCCTAAATCAGACAGCGAGACTCGATCATCGGAGGAAAGGTGGCACTTACTAGGGACTAGAGTGCCTAAAGCCGAAATCGTGTACTTTTCTCAAATGCTCATCGTGTACGTCATTATCATCACGTCAATCACCAACTTATCCCTACAGAACGGCTCGACGGAACTTTGGATCAGTCTACTGAGTAGTTGCATAGGATACGCCCTTCCGAATCCTAAGCTAAAAAAATGAAGTGCACCTTGCCTTTTGAACCCTGCTCCAGCATTTGCGTCAGTGGACAGACGGGAAGCGGAAAAACGAGATGGGTTTACCGATTCTTGACTCACATTCGGAACATGTATAGTAGAGATCCGCCTTGCCAGATTCTCTATTGTTACGGAATTTACCAACCCTTATTCGACGAGATGGAACGAACCTTAAAGAACTTTAGGAGTAAACAAGGATTACCTTCTTCCGAAGAGTTAGAAGAGTTCACCGCGGACCGCCGTCACAAATTGATCGTGATCGACGATCTCATGCATAGAGTGGTAGAGGACAAAGAGATGGAATTATTGATTACGCAGGGAACCCACCACAAATGCGTCAGCGTCATTTTAATTACCCAGAATTTATATCCGAGAGGGAAACACGCCAGGACCATAGCTTTAAATACGTGGTACTTGGTGTTGATGAAGAATTTGAGAGACGTTTCCCAAGTAGGTATACTTGGTCGACAGCTATACCCGGGCCGTGTAAAAGGGTTCATAAAAGCCTACGAAGACGCTCTCGGTTCCAAACAGGGTTATTTGATAGTGGATACGAGTCCTCACGGGGACGACCAATACCGTTTGAGGAGTAGAGTGTTTCCGGGGCAAGATCCCTTGGTGTATCGACTGACGTAAGAAGGAGACCCTAACGCGTAAGAATGACCATAATGAGACTCCTCAAAGAACACAGACATTTTCTAAAATTATTCGGACAGACCGGCTCTGCCCAGAGAAAAGCCCTGTTAAGAACGATTACGCCAGGTCAGATCAAAGCATTGAGCGAAATCGCGCACAATATTATCAAATTTAGGATCGTGTTGACGCCTTCGGAAAAAGTACTCCTGAGACGCTCCAGACGCCAACTGTACATCTTGGGTGATAGGACGCTGGGTTACCAAAGAAAGGTGGAGGCCCTTGGCGGTAAACAAAAGTTTATTCGTACGCTTCTAAAGATAACGTTGACCCATTTGAAATCGGAGCTAGAATAATGGAAAAGCTAGTCCTAGTCCCTTACGAGAAGTACCAGAGGCTATTGGATGGCAAAACAATGGAGAAGAAAACGCCGAACCCGCCCAAAAGACGTGAAAGGACCGTGCTGAAGAAAAAGGGCCCACCGGGGAAACCGAGCGCTGCGACGCCCTACACCATTAAAGACTGGATCTCGTTCTGAACTTCGTAAAAAAACCCACCCGGAAATAATTGAGAGGCCTCTCACCCTTGTATATAGAAGAACGACACCGCGCTCTAGGACGTGACGCTACCTTCTCGTGGTCTAGGGCGTTGACTCACCCTCCGAGGTGTAACCGAACGCGTCACAGGGGCCGCCATCTTGACTTCGTGGGGGCCGCCATCTTGGTGTCGTGGGGGCCGCCATCTTGGACAGGAAGTCGTGGGGGCCGCCATCTTGGACCGGAAGTGACGTCAAAAACGCTAAAGTGACGCCTATACTACTTTAGCCCCTTTAACGTAGATTGGTTTTATCTATTGATTGCAAATTTGACATTGTCCTTTAGAAATAATTTCAGTGATACTTCCTGCAGTGCTAGTTTGAAACCATGGGTGAAAAGGAATAATAGTAACTGCTTAAATGGCCTATGTTTTAACTTATAGAAGGTATGCCCCTGATTGCAATCCCCCCCCCCCCCACACACACACACATGAGTGTACTTAATCGCACAAGCACATCAAAATCGCTCACGACAGATAAACTGGCATATCCAGCCTCTGTCCACCCATGCACACATATCTAGTAAGTAAGAATTAAAGAGCGATTACGTCTCCTTGTATAGTTAGCTCTGCACTTACCATATGCTATGGTACTTTTGGGTAGTGGTTGCATTTGTCCTAAACGCCGACCAAAAAGTAAGTGGGTTTGATCAGAAAATACCACAATCATAAACTACAGACCAACCAATGGCACTGTGAGGAAGAGCTACAAGATATTTACAGTAACAAGACACCCAAAATGAAATAAAAGCAAATGAACCAGCTTTCTCGTCCTCGTCAAGATGATTACAAAACTGGAAAAGTCAAAGTAATGCATACCAAAACAAAGACCAACACAGGACCCCAGAAACAATGGGAGGAACATAAAACAATAAATACACAACAATAGAGCCACGGGGGGGGGGGGGGGGGGCATTTTGTTATATACCTTATACGTTCGTCGATAGTATTAACGTGTTCGATTGCCACCTATCTGATGTGTTTATTGAATATACTGAAATCGTAGCCAAAACAATCCTAAACTAGGGCTACTAGGAATAATTTACAGTTGAAAAAATAGTTTTGTTTCCACACTGGATAGACGGCAATCGAAAACGCTATTCATCGACGAACGCGGATCAGAAATAGCTACAACGAGTGTTTTCGATTGCCATTTGTCGCCAGTCGGGCGACTAATGGCAATCAAAAACTATGTGCCTAACTATTTTTTGGTCTACGTTCGTCGATCGTATTGACGTTTTCGATTGCTGCCTATCCAGTGTGGTTTCGTTGTACGCTTCATGAGTTCTGCATACAATTGAATCAAATTATTTGGAACTGCTTGTGCTTGTAAGAAAGATATATAACAATGACGATATAACATTCTTTTCCGTATATTAACGGTTGTAAAGCACCCGTGTGTGCTTGTATTAATGAAGCCAAAACTTTTATTGCCCCACCCTGGCATGAGCTTACAGTATTTTCACGACTGTAACGTCCCAGCATACAAATGACTTGCATTTACACGTGAAGTAATTAATTTACTCTTTGCCTGTTAGTGTTGCCTGCTGATAACCTTTCTAAACAGTTTGGACCAAGAACAGACCCGACATGCGTGAATCCAGGAATTCTCATCAGGAAGGGGGCTTGTTAGGCCCCGGTCCAACTGATAGAAAAAGCTCTGACAAGCTTTACTTCATGGATTGAATAGCGTATCGTGAATTCTTAATATGTAACGGAAACGTGTTCCCCAAGTAAATCGTCAGATAAGTGTACGTGTTTCTCATTGGTAAAATAAATAATTGAGCCGTGACTTTAGATATTTCCAACAATGTGGTATGTGCGACTCACAAAGGCTCAGACCAGCCTGCGCATACGCGCAGTCTGATCAGAGCCTTTGCTACTCGCTTGAATATTCTATGACTGTTAAGCTACTGACCGAACAGCGTTAGGAGTTTCTACGCTTTAAAGGAGGATGCACAGGCTCGCCTGAGTCTACACTTGTCAAAATGCCACATTGTTGGAAACCACATGTCGCGGCTCATATTAGCAAAGCTATTCTTAAATGTAAAGTTTAAATTGAGATCATTCTAACCACATCTGGAAACTTCTGGCGTCCGTGGAACATGCGCTTTTCAATATGCAAAAGTCTCTGATGTAAACTATATCTTTTTAGGCCGTACTCTTTGCTGGAAGTTGTTTCATTTTTCAAAAAAAAACTCTCCGATGTTGCTTGTATCCAGGTAATTCACTCATCGATGGTGATAGTATCCCAGTCGAACTACCCCGTGTGTGTTTAGCACCATATTTTGTAAAAGCTGGCTTGATTTCACTATTGTCTCCTGATGATACATAACAAAGAATGTTTCAGGTGTACCCTGAACTTTCGACCAGGACAATCGGACAAAAAGAACTCGAGCAATTAGCAAGTGTAACCGATTTTCGTGTCTTTGGTGGAATATTCTCATGAAAAACATATTATTTCTGTTGCAAAGGGATCCTTTTTAAACTACTACTTATGGCGAAACATAAATGTAGGTACACTATGTTTCTCTGCAAAATCTTGACTCGCAACTCCTCGTTTTAACGTCTGTAAAAGTAAAAACAACGTCAACTTACCACAATCCATTCTCGCACGCGACGTGTTAGGTTGTTTCTGATCTGCGATGTAAACAAAAATGTTGCATCCCGGGTATAGGGTGTGGTATATGTATCCACCCAAATGGCTGATATAATTATTTTATACTGACCAAAGGCCGCGATTCAGCTTATTGTACGTGGATTATGCACGTTGACACAGGCATAAGTGTGCTGTGACACGTACTCGTTTTTTTTTCTAAAGAGAGAGAGAGAGTTGCGGAAAATGAGACGATCACTGGGCGAGAGTTGATGTATAGTGATTGCCGTGGACGTTTGCAACACAAGGGGTCATTCGGTTTCGTGCAAAATGCCGAGAAAATCGTGCAAGTCGCATGTTTTTTTCTCTCACCGAGACATGCAATGCGGAAAATAAAGCCACCGTATATTTAATATTTACCGACATGCCTGGTCATCATCTCATTAGTTCACGGTACTTAAGGCTTAAATATGTCTGATTCTCATCCGACTGACACCCCCTACCCTCCTCTACCTTTTAAGCATTTAAAAGGATTTCCCAGCCAAGCCGCGTGCGACACGGAGGGCACTTCTATCATTCTAATTCTATGCGTGTGCTCTTTTCTTGAACACAGCTCGGACCCGAGCATGAAATCAACTTGCGCGGAGCCCCATATGAGCTTGGTACTTATGACAGATGTGATCAGCGAAGGCTCAGGAGAGCATTGTGTGTTTGCACAATCTGCTCACTAACAAAGTTTAAAGTGGATGAAGACTCTAGCCAAATAAAAATTCTAGACATCTTCGTACATTTACTTTAAAATACTTGTCAGCGGTTTTCTAAGTACATGTAATAATGGCTATTCATATCAATCAAAAACATCAAATTCCTCAAAATGGAAAATTTTAACAAACTGTTGAGCCGATCGCGGCGTGTCTGTCCTCATGAAACTGCACATGGAGGGTCCAACGAGTGCATTACCGGTATAATGTACGCACAGACGCACATTCATGTACCAAGAAATGAATTGATTGTAGCACAATCCTGCATCTTGATGAATTTAATTTTACATATTTAATTTCATGAAATAAGCCAGCTATGCGAGTAGCGAAGGCTCAGACGAGCCTGCGCATCCGCGGAAAATCGCCAGCGCCTTAACTGCCCACACTGTGAATTTGAAATCAGTAAAGCCGGACATCTCGGAATTCGCTTTATTTACCACACGTTTGCAGATATATGTACCCCGACTTCGTTACATGCGAAGATCAGCCTGCGCACACCGCACAGTCTTATCAGCACCTTTGTTTCTAGAACAAAACATTAAACATTTTGTCGGGCCAGATCTGGGCCCAAACTGTCTGCTAAAAATTGGTTTGTCACAGCCTCTTTGGGGGGGTGGGGGGGGGGGGGGCTGGGTCCGGCACTGCTAATAGTATCAGCCGCAGACAAAGGGACGGGGTAATGGTTCATGGACATGTGTTTGAGATCAAAGAAGTCGACTATCAGACCACGTGCTGTTGTTGTTTTAAGACTCGGGTACCACGCGGTGGCTTTCGCACACGAAAGCGGACTTAGCACACAAAACATAATTGCCTAGCTGTGTCTCCTTTTCATGGGTTGGCATGAAAAAAAAAACAATTTCAATGAACTGGAGCATGAAACGGCGCACTGCATGCATGAAAAACTAGATTTGTGGTACTTGTCTGAATTTTTCCTTTTCTCCGAGATATGAATCGTACGCATCGGTTCGAAGCCAATATATCATAAATTGAGCCGCGACACAACGTCGCATTTTGACGAGTGTAGACTCAGACGAGCCTGTGCAGCCTCATTTTAAGCTTACAAACTCCAAACGATGTTCAGTCAGTAGCTTAACACTCATAGAATATTCAAGCGACTAGCAAAGACTCTGATCAGACTGTGCATATGCGCAGGCTCATCTGAGGCTTTGCTGATTGTTGGAAATCTCATGTCACGGCTCAATTATATTCTTTCGAGGTATGCCTGTTTGCCCCTGATTTGATTTGGCAGGACGTCGGAGATCTTCTGGATACAAACTATTTGCTAAATTTGAAAGCAGGTGGTAGAGAGAGAGAGAGAGAGAGAGAGAGAGAGAGAGAGAGACTAGCGCTTGCATACGAATCTCTTGTAATCTCGAAAAATATGATGTATCGGTGCTGAAAATGATACTTGAAGATGCTTCTCGTGCGCATCGGCTTTTGCACGACAAAGTCGGATATTCGACAGTATTGATGCTTTGCATGCTTTCTATCGCATGCCCAAATGTTTAAATTGACGAAACATTCTTTCCTGAATTCCATTCGGATCTGATCTGGATCCGAACTCTGACAACGGTTTAAGGGAGAGAGGATCCAAATATCACTAAAAGCGGGCCATCATCGGCCCGCCAGCGAAACGCCTTTAAATGGCGTTTCGCTGGCGTGGCGATGATGACCCAACGTTGAATGCTGGCTTGGTAGTTTTGAGAATTCCTGGGGATCCGGTCCAGTATTGCTAAGAAATTCTATATTTTTGTGATTTTTCAGGTGGGGGGTCCGGACCCCCTGTCCCCCCCCCCCCTCTGGCTCCGCGCATGGGACCGGACAATGTATACACTTATTGAGATATACTGAAAACCCATTTTATCGTGCGCATCGGCTTTTGTACGGCACTTTGCATACTTTCTATCGCATGCACAATTTTTTAAATTTACGAAACATTCTTTCCTGAATTCCATTCGGGTCTGATCTGGATCCAAAACGTTTTTGCAAATGTAAATAGAGAGAGAAAGAGAGAGAGACTGGTACATGCTCATCCTGTCAGGAAAATCAAAGTGCATCGACAGATCGACAAGTAGAGAGAGAGAGAGAGAGAGAGAGAGAGAGAGAGAGAGAGAGAGAGAGAGAGAGAGAGAGAGAGAGATGTGTGTTCTTTTTTAATTTCGTCATTTTTTTAACTCTGAGAACTGTCTACTATTTCAAAGTTTCGTGTATATCTTTGCAAAAAATTCTGATCGACGAGATCAGTGTCCTTGAGTGACTGTATTACATTATAAACGGCATTTACGCAGATGGAGAGCAAGCGATTTCTGAAGGAAGAACGAAAGTGTAGCGTTTCATCGGTAGTCCGAGGTTAAATAAGTGGACTTTACGACTTGTAAGTAAATTGAGTGACATAACATGCACGTGCCTGGCTCTCGACTTGGTAATTACTGCACGCGCTGGACGGTTTACTGACTCAGTCCGCAAGAATTTAGCTGCGGCTGAAAAGAAAAATGAGTAGGCCTAGATAGCGCAGAATCATACCGCCGTGTTTTCAACACATTCCTACCACATTTTTACATGCATATACCGTTTTTGCTCATGCTAAAGACCACATTCTAAAATTACGAACACTAGCACTTTTTCTGAAACGTAATTTCTAAAATTACGAACAGCAGGAAAAATAATTATTTTTTAGTGTTCGTAATTTTAGAACATTACCGTAGCTTCCTTTAAGAGCAGTTCATATGGCATTGAAAATCACTTTTACCACATTAGGTGAGCTCTCTTGACTGTTACTATTTTTTTTATTACCCATGTGCGTATACTCAGTAATGGGAGCTAAGCCAATGCCCATTATAAGTTGTAAATTAACCAGTCTGAATTTGTGTGTAAATTTACAAAATATGCAACCTTGTAAGTTGTAATATAATTTTTTGATCTTTTGAAATTTATAACTCATCCAAATGCACTGACTCACTAATTGAATCTAGAAGTCACCTGATCAATCATATGCACCCACTTTTTAAATCACACATTCTTTTCAAAGTAAAACTGACTGATCATTTGCTTTATTTCGATTCTCTATGTTCCAGTCAACATTTTTTCAGTCATGTCTGATGGGTCTTCCTTGGTTGAACCGTTACTAAGCAAAGGATAAAGTGTCTTGCTCAAGGACACAATCGTGACAATGCAGTGCCTCAGGTGAGTGTTGAACCCACAACCCCTTGGTCTCAGTCTAGCACTTTACCACTGAGCCACTATGCTCTTAACTGACTGATCAATATAAGACCTGATTACAGTAAATATTCTAAACTTTCCAACTATTTTCTTTTTGTTCTCAAACAGAGTGTTGTTTGTTTATTTGGTTTATGGATAAACGTCCCAGTCAATAGCTATGATCATATCCGACATGTTGGGACGGTCATTTAACCAATCACACTCTTTTCCTGAGCAAGCTTAGACTATAGGGATCACACATGTTTTTTTCATGCATTAACATTTGCTGGGTCCCGAGGAAAGGCCAAAAGGCTGAGTGCTCAAACATCTTCCGAGGGAATTGGCAATTGTTAATGCACTGAAACGAACATGTGTGTTCTCTATTCTTGCATATTTTACCTTATTCCAACCAAATTCGAACTGTTAACACTGTTAAATCATTAAAATATCCTTTTTCTTACACAGGACTTTTCCAAACAAAATGGCATCGGCTGTAAACTTTCAAACTTATAACGTTGTCTCAACGCCATAAGCATACACAATGTTTGAACGAATAAAAACATCGGCCAAATGATATCGACCAGTCTTGTTTGCAACACTTTCATTAACTCAAGCTCATTTTCAGTATTTTCAAGTTTAAACCAATGTTCAAACAGCACATGGATTTCCTGATTTGAACATGGATATTCGTTCAATTGACAATATGATAACAGTGTGTATAGGTAACTTTAAAGGTATCTATGCATTATGCAAGAATAAGCTTTTCTGAATCTGTACTTATACAGCACAGGGTGGTGCGTATAATAACAGGAATGGACCTGAACGCACCGGAATGGGCCTCCATAACCAGAATGGACATCAAAATTAATTTGTTTTATCATTTATGCAACTAAGTTTACTATTTTACCATAATTTATCTTGAAATTTCAGTTTCTATTGATTTTGCACCTTTTGAAGTGCATATGAGCACAGTCAGTGGTTTGTTACATGGTTGACGTGTACCCATTTAAATTGGGTCAGTTCATATCGAAGATGTACATTGTATTGAAATAAGGGTCCAGAAAGAAGTCTGATCAAATGGCAGCTGTGTACATTATAGTCCCCATGCCAATGAACAGGGTTCGCGCTACCGATCGCCATTGTCACCAAATGCGAAGAAATAATAAATTTGGCGCAAAAAATTGTAATTTGGCGACAACTAATAGCAAAAGAAAAATCGCCAGCGAAAATTTTTGTCTGGCGCCGGAACGTCACCTCCGGATAAAGTCATTGCCTCGTGCCGCCTTATGTTAATTGTCAATTAACACTTCGATTAACACCAAACAATTCTGTAGCTGATCGAGTCGAACCTGGACATGTGCTGCTTTTAACCTACGGCGATCGGCACACTTTTAACAGCTGCTACCGGTAACAGTCAGAATGACAGACTATAAAATACATGGTGTCATACTGTGCATGAAATAAACTGCACCATCACCATGATATCTTTGCTTATTGTAGTCTATAATAATAGTCATTAACTTTCTGAATTCGTAACTTTAAACATGTTGAAAAGACTGCTACATCGCTGTCCGCATAGAATAAAAAAATTCAAGTGTCACTTACAAGCTCAATTTTCATCGAGCATAGTGAGAAAGGGGAAAGGTTTGCATGGAGTTCACTGTGCCATTCTTTCATCTGACAGCATCACTCACCAGACATTACCAGACATGCGAAATGATCTGCGCATTTCCAAAATACGGACAGTAGCAAGACAACCCTGAAGATAGCTTCTCTCTTCAAAACAGAGTAACCCACGCCGTTCAAAGGGTTTTTCTTGACAGTCTCAGATATCTGAACCTATCATTTATATTAAAGCAGAAACCTTTTATTTATAAGGTAGATGATGTTATGGCTCATAAAATTTGTTTTGTCAGAAAAAATATCTGTAAAAACTTGGACTTATCAACCACCAGTCCCCTTAATCTTTTAAACACTGTTTTTAATCTGTTCTTAAACCTCACCCTGCACTAATACTATGATCTTTTATTCTTTCCTTACTATTTTACTTTAACACTTGCTAGAATCTAGCTTTTATCCTTGCACTGACAGCGCAGCTGCACATAACACTCGAGAGAGGGTGCTGCAGGATGTAAAGATAGATAGATAGATAGATAGACTTATGTCTGAGATAAAAATTATGCAATTGTGCTCTCCCCTAACATTTTTGAGTTAGCTCCCTTTTGGCAATATTTTGCTCATGTTGGAATTCATTGCATTTACTCGTTTTATTTAACATACATTTTCCAAATTTAAACAGCTTTCATCAAAGTATTTTTACAATTTTATATTCAAGCGAGAAAAACATTGATTGCAAACTTTTAATCACTAAATTTTAAAAAACAAGTACTAAAACCGGAAGCAAAAAACCCCATATTATATTAATATTGGCGTCATATATATTATCCATTCATATTTAAAATTTATGTTCATGTTGAAAATACTTTTCCGGTGTTAAAATGAAAGGAGGATAACTATCTTCTTACAAGTGCTCACAAAATGGAGCCACGTACATACATAGAGAAAAAGTCTGATCATTATCCACCAGTGTTATAATAATTTAATGGTTTGACTTGCATCAGGTACTTTGACAAAAAGTGATTACCCCAATCAATGGCATTTCATCAGTGTCTGTTCTGTAAAGAAAGGTACAAGTATACGTCAATTTTAAGACTGTCAACGGCTTTAAATTTAAATGGACTATTCCATACTCATTGTATCAATGTGTATAGAATAATCCACCAGAATAAAGGGGTGAAAGACAGAAGACTTTTTAACAAAAATGCCCCAAAACCTGGCCTTTTTTGTTTAGGCGCAAATGGCCAGAAATCTGGCTCTAAGTTCAAGAAAATGGCGCAAAAAAATCAGATTGGCGAAAGAAAAATAATTCCTAGCGCAAACCCTGCAATGAACACATGATTATCCCTGGTCTTTCCAAATAGTCAAGCATATGCCAACATATAAGAGCGGTTCTGTGAGACCCACCTGGGTAGCCCCTGTAAATAGCGCATATGGGACCAATATACCATGTTTGCTGGTATTTGAGTGCTTTGACAATCACTACGTCCAAAATGATTTTTCTACAATAGAAATATGCACATACTAAGAAATAGGAATGCAGTGATCTCGTAAGACAGAAAATATTTAAGAAAATACTTTTTGCATTGAAACTCTCTGAACACCGAAGATTTTTGATATTACTTAACCAAAATTTCTTATCAAGTACACTTAACACATGTATTTTGGGGTGAATTTTGAGGTCCGTTCCGGTTATGGAGGCCCATTCCTGTTAGTAAACGCACCTGCACAGGGCCTGCTATGGCATTAAGTTCGCTGGACGAAATTGTGTTACCAGTGTAAGTCTAAAGTTTCCATTTTCTTTCTGTTCTCGAACAGAGTGTTGTTTGTTTATTTGTTTTATGTATTAACAGGCTTAAGCAGTTTCCCAGAAGATAAAAGGTAAGTCACAAGAATGCAGGGAAAGGCCCTCAACTCATTTTTCTTATTGTGGGGTGGGGGGCGCTTAATGGGACTTTTACGGTAGTCTTAATTTGGGAGATTTACAGATTTTAATCTGTGAAGGTGGGCCTGCAGAAGAGCTTAACTCCTTCCCTTAAGGTCATGTCAAAAATATAATCAACTGTCTTGAAATTTGAAGTTGAAATTGAGTGATGCAAGTTCACAAATAAAAATGTAAATGCTATTAACCTGTATTCTTTTCTGTAAATGCTCGATTTCCATTTGCTGTTTTAAAGTTGACATTATTTGGTCATTTGACATGGAACTTTGGCCGCCTCCCAGGCTGCTAGATGATGAGGAAAAGTCCATAATTATGGTCAATTTTGGCCAATGTCAAAACTCACGTGTGGTCAGTGTTTACGTAAACACCGGCTAGGATTGGACTGAATAAAATCACAACACGAATTTAATTTCATGAAATTTACTTGGGTATAGCTACATACCGGAAGGAAGATTTTTGTACGGAAGGACGTGTACATGTGGTAACCTAGTCAGCATGTGAGTCTGACATACAAGCCCTTATTAAGCAAAACATGCAATCCGGTCCGTGTAAACACCCCAAACCATATTCTAAATACCCATAAGTCGTTTTTCTGATTTTATCAATACTTGAAGAACAAATTTAATGGCGTTTTTATTACCCCGACCTGCCATGTTAGCCCCAAACCACATATAAACCACCCAAACCACATATATAAACCACCCAAACCACCTCAGACTCAGACCAGTCTCCCTGGACACAAATAATATATATAAGGAAAATATTCCAGCGAGAATTTTGTAATGATGCAAGCCATTTTCTGCATTTTTTACAACAAGACCTAGTCATACATTTACGTTTGATGGTGGCTGGAAACCATGGATGAGATGAAAAGAAAATAGAAGAATAAAAAATCAACATGGTCGAGCATTCGACACTATTCTTTCTGAAAAATCTATTCTTCCAGCTCATCCATGGGCTAACATGGCAGGTCGACATAATAAAAACACTAATTTACATTTGTTTTGTTCAAAGTTATCGATATTATCACAGGTGCAAATTCTGAGTGTTTAGGGTGTGGTTTGGGGTGGTTTAGATGTGGTTTGGTGGTGGTTTGGGGCTAACATGGCCCAGACCGACGTAAAAAAAATGCTTTTAAATTTGTTCTTCAATTATTGTATCACAAAAACAAATTCTGGTAGTCGCGAATGTGGTTTGTGGTGGTTTAGAGGTGGTTTGGGGTGGTTTGGGGTGTTTCCACGGACCCATGCAATCTGCTACAAACTTGATCAAAATCGGATATTAAATGTAGTAGGTAGGCAGAAGGTACATCTCACGGCTAAAGGTGATCTTTAAGATACACCACCAGATTGTTGAGGTCTCTAGCGCAACTGAAGTACTACAGCTAAATGACACAAGAACCAGGGGCTCATACCGCTTCAAACAGTCAACTTGTGCAACCATCAGCTACAGGGACTCATTCTTTCCTCGCACTATCAGCGACTGGAACCGCCTAATGACACAGATCACAGACTGCACCACCATAGAGGTGTTCCAGTCAAGTCTGGGATCCCTCAAAACATGCCACTAGATGACGAGACACCTGTATATAGTTTAATCATACACACACAACTCTTTTATTGGGCTGCACAGATTTTATACAGGGTTTTCGACATTCCAATCTGGATTCCAACCCTTCACCTGGATGATGATGATGATGATGATGATGATGATGATGATGATGATGATGATGATGATGATGATGATGATGATGATGATGATGATGATGATGATGATGATGATGATGATGAGGTCGGATAGCTGGGCTGACTGGTCGCACCAGTCTGAGCCTTGCTAACCCAAATGGTAAAGGGAAGTACACACTGAGGCTGCGTTTGACACCAGCATTATACAGACTGTCAAAAATGTACCTTAACATTATAAATATTATCTATCACTATTCTAATACTCTATCAATATTTCTACCTTTCTTTCTCTGCTTCAGCAGGCCAGGCCCTGGCTTTTATTTCTTTTTGTGATCAGTCCTGGATTTTTTTTGCAAAGCCTGGTCCTGACTGTTTTTTTCAAAAAATCCCCCATAAAGATCAAATGGTCGCTCCCTTAGGCCCTATACTTAAGTTTAACTTCAGTTTCAAAAAGTAAGAATATATCTGATCAGCATTCTTCAAAGTTTAATATTTTGATAAAAAAACATCCAATAACCTAGATAGAAAATTACATACCATGAGCCTAGTTAGCCCGGTTATGATGTTGATTCACACTTGTGCTAGGGGAGTCCCCCCCAAAAAAATGATAAAAATGGTTTGATCTTGTGCATTCTGGGTGTTCCAAAGTATGTTATTATCAACCTTAAAGTTAGTAATGTGCAAAGATCAGGAATCGTTACAATCAAGTACCACACCTGACCCAGGATACCAATGGGAAAGTGACAAATTCACAGGTAGACACAACAAACAAGAGCCAAGAGGTCAGTCCTTTCCCAGCAGGTGACCACAAAGCACATATAAACAGACGCGCACATGACAACAAATTTTAGGATAATAAATTAACAACCAAAATTTGGTGCCATATTTTACTCCAAGATCAATCCAAATGCGCACGTTAGTACAAAAATAAATACATTCACATTATACAAGGGGGTCTTGGGGCAATAGCCCTCCCCCCTGAAAAATGGAGGCTTTTCCTTTTTACATCAAATTTTGCATACCAGGGGCGTAGATAGCCCTGTATTGATATGGATTCAGATTCGTGCTAGGGGGTACCGGGAGCATGCTCCCACGGATTTTTTTTATAAAATGGTGCAATCTGAGTGTCCCAAAATACGCTATTATCAACCTAAAAATCAACAATTTAAGTAAAATTGTCCACGATAGTAAAAATTATTCGCCATATCAGATACCAATACCAATCCAGATTAGCATGGCAGCACGAAAGTAAGGAAATACATTTAGTTTATCCCAGGGGGGGGGGGGGGGCTGGGGGCTTCCCCGCAGAAGCCGAAGATTTCTTTTTAAAAAATCAAATGAAATGAAGGCTTTTCCTTTCAGGTTAGATTTTTTAACTTTTTTGCAGGGCTCCCTAAATCCCCCAAACTATGAGCCCTTAAAATAATTACAAGTGCTCCCCAGCTCACTGAAAATAAATAGCCATTCTCCTCAGATCCCCAAAATTCCTGGGGGTCCCATAAGTATAAAGTAAAATAAAAAAGAACCAAGTCAAATTAATGATAACCGCAAGCTATAAAGAACGTATTTAGACAATCATTAGAGGCAAATCTTCCTATTGCTTAACATTATTATAAATGTTTCAAGGGCAAACTAGCATAAAAATCTCGTTTTATCTGGAATTATCTCTTATAAAAGTTTTTTTTGTCGGTAGTTGTCAGTTTATTGACGGCTGTTACTGGTTTGTTGTCGGTTGTTGACGGTTGTTATCGGTAAATAGGAAGACCCAATGTCACGCCATCTAAATTCGCTCCAACTTTTTGTACTTCGTGTCAGCCGGTGCGACAGTAAAATTATTGACTTTCTCTTTCGAAAATATCTTGTGTTGTTGTTTTATTTTACAATCAGCCGTATTTTTCAAATATATTGGTTCTAGAACAATTCCTATATTGATGTTTAAATGTAGCTATAAGAAACAGGAGATTGTTTGAACGATTTGTTTTTCATTCCTTGAATGATGTCGCAAGTCATGTGTAAAAATAGCAGATTGACAGATATTGCCTAAATCTACTTTAAACGTAAGACACAGTGACGTCACCTAACATTGCGCGATCCCTAATAATGCTCAGAAGCCCACATTTAATCAGATCCAAATTGTCTTATTTAATGTTGGGCTGCTTTTGGAAAGAGAAAAACAGCAAAATGTGGGTGCCTAGATTAACCGGAAAGACTCAAATTACTGGTGTCTGGACATCTTGGCCCCTATCAAACTCGGCCCCTAAGAAACTCGGCCCCCACAAACTCCGCCCCTAGCAAACTCCGCCCCTATATAATCTATATACTGTACAGTTTTTTTTTGCACAGACCGCATTGTAACTGGTGTCTAAAGTGGGGCTATAGATGTGACATCTTTTGTCAGAAGCGACACCTTTATCACTGCCTTTTATATACGAGCTGCGTCAGGTTTCCTCGCGGATCTCGATAGTCTTGTGTGCTGCATCCATTATATATTAACACATTTTCATTACTTCCCACATAATTGTATCGTTCTGATATAACGCTAATTCCTTTGCGAAACGGAAATGTTAAAGAAATCGAATTGTGTACAGTAAAACCTCGGAAAATTGACCTCCGATTTTTCGAAATACCCCCTAATTCGAAATAAATTTCGAACACATTGGAATCAGAGAATATAGGGCCTGTTTATGAATTATTTAAAATATTATGTTTTGTGTGTGTGAAAGAAACGTCTCCCCTAGACGTTTCTTTTATGCACACAAAATATTTGTTTGATAGGGGAAAACACTGATAATAATCATTTTTGAAAGAATACATTTTTTTCTCTGTTAAGCTACTAACTGAACATCATTTGGGGTTTGCTTAAGCGGATGCTGCACAGGCTCGTGTTCACGAGTCTACACTTTTCAAAATGCCACATTGTTGGAAATCACATGTCGCGGCTCATATTTCGGTTGGGGGCCGAGTTTGTAGGGGTTGAATTTGGTCCCCGAATATATGGGGGCCGAGTTTGTTAGGGGCCGAGATGTCCCGGAAATGAATTACCGGAAAGACCGCCGAAATACCGGAAAGACCAAAGAATAATAGGTAATTAAATGTGATATCCACTTAGGTTATGCTTAGGAATGTAATAACCTGTTTGGGGCGAAAAGCATTTTGAATGTTTATTGCCAATATAATTGTATCATTTTAAATATTTAACCCTCTCTTCGAATTTTGTCTATTCAAAGAAATGATAAATTGGATTAAAGGACCCTTGTTAACCCCGACTAATAATCCCAATCAATGTGTCAATAAGGGGAAATTAACCATCCTAATTAAAGGACCCTTATTAACACCAATAACTAACAACCCAATCAACATACATAATTAGTACAGATGAGCATACCATCATGTGAATAGTTGACACTGCATTTTATTACCAAAGTGTTTACTAAGATATGTTTATTTGTTATTTTGAAGTAAACTTTCTTTAATGTCCACTATATAGCAATGTACAATTATAATATATATATATCAAATTATAAACAACATAAACTTTTTATTACATTCATTAATCAAAAGAAGTTTTCGCTGAAGCACCAATCAATATTTCCCTATTATTCTTTGGGCTTTCTGGTATTTCGTTGGTCTTTCCGGTAATTCGAGTCTTTCCGGTAAATCTAGGTACTGTCAAAATGTTATGCCCTTAGTAGCCGTTTGTTTACTTCGGTGAAAGTCCGTAACACGGCCATCAATTAAGGTCCAAAAAGTTTAAAAACTGATTAGAATGTGCATAAATGAAGGAAATACTGTACCTGCTGTTTTCGTCTGATTTTGGTGTAAAAAATTGTCAATTAAATGATGCAGCACTTGTTGCATTTGTTTAATGAAAGGAAGTGGCTACAGGTACAGGCCCATATACCTAGACTACGATTCTAGAGGTACGGTCCCGTATCTCTAGACTACGAGTCTAGGGATACGGGCACGTACCTGTAGCCAGTCCACTGAGAAAGTGTGTAATCACAGAAAAAAAAAATGTGGCGTAAAAATATGAAAAAACGCAATTGTTTTTGCAAGTATGCAATTGAGGATAACCAGGGTGCTTAAATACCCAACTGACCCAAAAGCTTATTTAGGGCGCTGCAGCACCTTCGTGTTATTTGCAGTGAAGTGGGCAACCAGGCCATGGTAAAATCCCAGTCAATATCCAAAACTAGTGTCTGGGCAATAGTTCACTGACTCATGACATTGCAAAAAATACCCAATTACTGCGTATATAGGCGGCTGGGTAATAATGACAATTTTACACTCAAAAGTTTTTTTTTCTGGGCCTATGCTATCCTCCTTCAGGTACAACAAGCTGTCAGGTACAACAAGCTGTGTACAGTGAACACTGAGTGGGTTGTCAATATCTTTGTTATGTTCAGTAAATTTCTAAAATTTAGAACACTTTTCTCTTTCTGTTCTCAATTAAAATGTTGGTAATCAGGGCTGGAAATCACAAAATGTGTGTCAGTAAAGCAAACAGTGCAGACCATGATCAGACTGCTTCTTCAGAAGCAGTCTGATCTGGGTCTGCGTTGTTTGTCAAGGCCTTTTTGGCAAGCATCTTTAGAACATCTACTGTAAACAAAACCAATTTTCCATCTGAGAGCAATGTTGAAAGAAACATTCAAGCTTCTTTTGTTTCAAGACTGAAACAAAAAAAATTTCAAGACTGAAACAAAAGAGTTGCCAGGACGAAATCAATAATCAAATTTCATGAAATAGTATAAAACTTAACTGAAAGAATGGTAATGCAACATTATGCTGCCCTTTTTCTCGCTGTAGTCATACTACACCGGCAATTCGCATTTTGTCGCTTCCCCCAGTGTTCTAGTAAATTACCTTCAAACAAAGGCTGACAAAAATGAAAACTTTTAATTCATTTGCTTCGAGGCTGCATCCTCTAGTTAACAAACTCTGTGTTGTTTTGCCAAAATGGAAATAAAAGCAGATTTTAAATGTGCTTTTACAGTTATGTTTAAAAAAGTTGTCCATTATGGTTTAGTCATAATTGTACGGTTTTGTCATAGATGAAATATCCACGATAATAAAACCGTAATTTGTTATTTCATGCCTAGGCATGAAACGTCAAAGTTTTTGTATAATTTTAAAGCTAAAAGATACAGTGTGAATTTGATGAACAAAAATCAATGGGAACCAAAGCATTTTGGGGTGTTTATCTGTGATTAAATGAAGAAAATATACATGACAAAAAAGTTAATTTAACACCGGAATAAGTGAGGATACCCAAATTGTCGGTGTAGTATGACCACAGTGTTTCTACAAAAGTCACAGTCATTGTAATTATGTCATTTAACACCCCCATCCCCCCCCATGTAATGTTTGATGGCTTTGACCTCAGGTTTGCTTTTCCAAGCTACTTTTTATGCGCAGCTTTTATAGCATCTACCTTGCTGACAGATAATAGTGGCATAAGATGAAATGCACATGTACTTGTAAGATAATTCCCGAGCCATAGTTTACAAATCATCTGCTCTGTGGCGTAGCTGTAGCTGTATACTGTAGGTTTAACATATTTTCTTGGCCAGTCTCCCTATGAGCCTTGATCTACATCCCTCCTGTTGCATGGCTCTGGGAAGTGCCTGTTTGTCAAGACTTCACAAACGGTCACTTCACTATCTCCCCTGAGAGCCACGCAAACAGGGATGTAGATCAAGGCTCGGGCCAAAATTTTCACTTTTAGGCCCTCTAGATAGCTACAAATGCATGTCAAAAGAATGACTCACATAGGCAATAAGTACAATCATGTCTATAAATGTCTTTTAATTTTGAACACTAGTACATGGCCACCAATCCATCTCCTTCATCGCGTAAAATCAATACTGCGTTATGAAGAAGAGGGACCTGTTTCCTATGAATGAGAGGGACTTAAATTTCAGCAAAATCGTTATTTTTTCTAACAAATACAAAAATTTAAAAATCCGAAAATTTATTCGATGGCCTTGATATGTACCTTTGACACACTTTAATTAGTTTGCCCTGACACATAAACTGATTCTAGAATCTGTGTTGAAGTTGAATAAATGCCATTTTTCTTCACTACAAACCATTTTAATCTTTCAAGTAGAAAATCCTTTAAAAGCGGATGTCAATGTCAAAAAGTTCAATGAGTGTCTCATCGAATAGCATTGCCCGGTTTCTAAATTTTGCTGTCAAAATTAAGAAACAGAAAGTTTAATCCAACTGGTATAGGCAATGAATGAGATGGATTGGTGGCTGTGTAGTAGTAGTTGTCTGCCAAAAAGGCCTAGACAAACAAGGCAGACTCAGATCAGACTGCTTCTATAGAAGCAGTCTGATCAGGGTCTTCCCTAATTGCTAATCTAACAATCATTTTGTAAATTCCAGCCTTGATTTAATGTTAAACTAGGATTTTGTTTGAGAGCAGGAAGAGAAAAGTGTTCCAAAATTTTTTTAACAGTTACTGTACATGTACCAATATCTCATGGACTGGTTCTATGTAAATTTTGTTTTATTTTTTGCCTTTTGATATGTTTTTCAGACACAGTCAGGATGAGTGCATTATCAATTCTTGCTGAAGAGTGTGAGCTGCTCAATGATAGCAAGTATCGCTCGTATATAACACAGATCGAAAAAGCTCTGAAGAGCTTTGACTCCACCAGTGAATGGGCCGATCTTATATCAGCTTTAGGCAAACTAAATAAGGTAAATGTGGCTATATAGAGGATCTTACATGAGTGCTCATGTTTTATTAAATTTATTAAATGAGCTGAGGAAAAGAGATAAAATGCAAGGCTAACAGAGCATTTTATCTCTTTCGTAACAAGTTTAATAAATTTAATAATACAATCTTGAGCACAAATGTTAGATTCTATTAAGATTACTTTGAAATCTCATTTCTGGCGTAAAAACGTTATAATTTTGTCATTATGTACGCGGCATTGTTATGAACCTCATAACATTTCCAGAAAAACTGTAAACCACAAGTGGATTATCGATTTTATTGCATGGCATTATTTCACTCCCAGGCGTCATATGATAATTTATGCTACAGAGCAGTTCCTTTATAAAACACCTCCGATTATAACACAGATTTGGATATAACATGGTCATGTTGTTTGGCTCCCAAGTTTTTGTACCATGTAATTTTACAAAGGAATTATAGGAAAATGACCATAAATGGTCATTTTCCCATAATTCTTTTGTAAAATCGTCCTTTTATAACATAGTTCACTTATAACACAGTCCATTTCTATTTACCCCAAACAAAGTGTTATAAAGGGACTGTAAACTTGTTTATACATACTGTGTTAAATATCTTTGTGTCAGTCTGTCTCTGGCTCTTTGTTTTTATAGGCATTGGTTATTTACCTATATACTTCATTACCATAGAGCTTTTATTTAAAGCCTATAATTCTGATTGAAATTTGGGATGTCACTATATTAATATTGTAGGGGCTTTATATTATATTTTAGGTTGCACTCTATTTTCAATGCCATCTTTTAGTTTGTGGGTATAAAATGATCACTTTTTGGGTTGCTTTATGTCGATTTTCTGGCTTTTTGTCAAATAAAACCTGGTATCCTACATTACAAGGAAAAAAATGACAGCCTTACAGTGACAATCAGGGCGTTGGTTTGGACTTCAAGCCTAAATTTAATAAATACTTTTTTTTATAAAATTAGAAATCAGTTAGTTTTTGTGATGCCATTTTGGAAAAATAAATTTACCAAAAGACACTTCACAGTAAGATGTCATATTGCAACTCAATGTCATGATACAAACGTATCATCATTATTCACTTCATATATAAAAATATTTACTTTTTCCATCCAAATCATGTTTAATTTAATGACCCGCAAGGGTTGATGCGTCGTTAAGCATCAAACAAACAAACAAACACAGTAAGATGCTATGGTTGACTGCTAGGGATTGTTTGTCATTCTTGATCTGGATCCAAACTGTTTGGGAATAAGTCAGCAAACGACAAGAAAAGCATGAAAAATTACTCAAGCCGTTCGACACCCTGGATCCAAACTGTTTGACACTCTGATAGTATTCCTGAAAATTATTGTTGAAAAACTTAATTTTGAAGACTGTCAGCAGTTGACAACATTGGCATGAAAAAATAACCCAGCATGCAAAGAGTTATTTATGAGTATGCTCATTTCATCATTATTCCAGATTCTCCGTGGTCATGTTAAGTATTCTGTGATTCCTAAGCGGATGCCATTAGGAATTTCCGTGCTAACAGTGACTTTTCTCATCTGCTGGTTACCTTTGCAAACAGCTTGGACCGAGATCAGGACTGACAAAATGTCGGTCCTGATCTGGATCCAAACTGTTTGTCACTCTGATAGTGTACTGCTCCTGAAAGAATTTTTCAGAAAAATCTGTTGTGAAAAAAGTCAGCAGACCATACCACAGGCATGAAAAATTACCCAGCATGCAAAGAGTTAATTATGTGCTTGTTCATTTCATTATTTCAAGTTCTCCTTGGTCATGTGAAGTACCCTGGTATTCCTAAGCATGTGCCAATAGGAATTTCCTTGCTAGCCGCGACTTCTCATCTGCTGATAACCTTTGCAACAGCTTGGACCCAGATCGGGACCGACAAAATATCGGTCCTGATCTGTCTCCAAACTGTTTGACACTCTGATAGTGTTTCTAAAAGAATTTTTTGAAAAAGTTTATTTTGTAAAAAGTCAGCAGATGACAAAATTACCCAGCATGCAAAGAGTTATTGATGAGCATGCTCATTTCATCATTTCAGGTTCTCCTTGGTCATGTGAAGTACCCTGTCATTCCTAAGCGGGTGACGATAGGAAAGAGACTGGCCCAATGTCTTCATCCAGCGCTCCCTAGTGGTGTTCACCTCAAGGCCCTCGAGACATATGACATCATTTTCAAATGCATTGGTACCCAGCGACTGGCTCAAGATCTTTTCATCTACAGTGCAGGGTTGTTTCCCCTGCTCAGCCACGCTGCCATGAACGTAAAGCCGGTTCTGTTGATGATCTATGAGAGGCACTTTGTCAGCTTGGGCAAGAGAATAAAACCGGGGCTCAATGGACTGCTTCTAGGACTTCTTCCAGGTCTTGAGGAGGGCTCAGAGTTCTATGATCAGTAAGTTTTAACCCTTACAGCAGCCATGGCAGTTAACCCATTTCATTCTGATGGATGTTCCCGCAGGGCTCACCCTGCCATTAGCCATTGTAGCCGTTTGCTTTTAGAAATGTAGAGTGGCTACAAATATAACTTATTGGCTAACAGTACACTGTAGGTGGTTCAAAAAAATACATATCTGCGAAAAAGTGTATTTTGATCAGCTCTAGGATTTTACAATATTGCTTTTATTATTCCTTCACACTTTATTATTGTTCCATATTTAACTCTTTGAATGCTGAATTTTTTTCAATGCCATCTGGGTGACAAACAGTTTGGATCCAGATCGGCCTGACATATTGTCCGGCCTGATCTGGGTCTTAACTGTTTGCAAAGTTTATCAGCAGATGGCATACTTGTGGGCAAAGAGTTAAATACAGAACAACTTCTTGATAAGTACTACTTTGTACTTTCTAGCTAAAACCTTGGCTAAAGTCAATTTCATTTGGCTCAAACTTTTTCCTTTTGGCTAAAGTGTTGGCAACAACAAATTCTGAGCCAGGGTAAGTCCTGTTCCCACAATTAGTATGGGATATATTGTCTATTTTGTGGGGCCATAATCAGCCCTGAGGGAAAAGGCAGAAATCTCCTGATTGTCTGCAATTAACCCTTTTCATTTTGGATACTGGTAAACAGGTACTTTGGCTAACAGTGAAGACCCAGATGAAATGCCACATAAAGTGACATTTCATCATGGTCTGCTCTGTTTGCTAGATAAAACAATCTTTATGGACAAAAATACATCATAATATAGATTTTTTTTACCTATGACCCATTCCAATTTGAAAATAACACATTTTTCTTCCCAATTTCATGTTTTTCCACAATTAAGACTCCAGTAAGATTTTTTTCTCTCTCAATTTATCTATGGATGCCCATCTTTTATGTAAATATTCAATACTATGATTTTGAGTATAAATTTCATATGCGGATTGAGAAAGTTTTGTCAGAAGGGGGTCCAACTTGACGTATTTTTTAGTTTGATGAGGGGAGGTACGACCCAAATACCACTATTAACGGGCCCTCATTGACCCGTCAGCGATATGCCATTTAAATGGTGTTTGGCTGGCATGCTTATTATGGCCCAACATTGAATGCTGGCTTGGTAGCTTTGTGATTTTTAAGGGGACCCGGACCAGTATTGCTTAGAAAACCCTATATTTTGTGATTTTCCACGATGGGTCCGAACCATCTGTCAACGACCCCCCCCCCCTCTGGATCCGCGCATGAATTTTGCTTTCATCTGATATGAATTTCATAATGTACCCTATTTCAGCATATTGTTGATAATTATAACCAACTCCTGTAATGGAATTTTTCAGAACGAACAATCTTCTGGAAGATTTCTGTGAGGCAACAGATCCAGCTTATTTCTACACATGTCTGTGGGAGTGTGTTCATTCGTGTCCCAGTGTAAGGCTTCCAGCTGTTACTTATCTACTGGCCCACTACAAGAAAAAGAAGAGCATGGAAGACCAACTGTACATGATTGGTCTAAATATCAATCTAATGGTATGTTGTAC
The DNA here is from genome assembly GCA_964019695.1 of Loripinus fragilis. NCBI lineage: Eukaryota > Metazoa > Mollusca > Bivalvia > Lucinida > Lucinidae > Loripinus > Loripinus fragilis. The sequence goes on from OZ026517.1 coordinate 87,771,910, forward strand.
CCACAGGTTTAGATAAACAAAATATTTCAGCGTAAAATTGTAAATATTTTCTTACCCATCAATTTTAACATATGTTTTGGGCGCTCAAAAGAACCGTCCCATTGAGACGGTTCTTTTGAGTACCCACAACATATGGTTTTTGTTGAGAAATAAGAAAATTAAATTTTTGTTACATACTCTTATCTAAAGTCCTGGTTGTACCTCTAAACCTTGTTGCACTCAGAATGGCATTATCCTGGGTGAAAGTTATCAGGAATATTCCTGAATTCAGGATTTTGAGGCTGACTTTCCATAGAAAGTCAGCCTCAAAGTCTTGAATTACTTGGCAGTTTAGTCCCCTTTCCAATTTGTCCAACGGAGCATATTTCTACACATGTCTGTGAGAGTGTGTACACTCGTGTCCCAGTGTACATCTTCCAGCTGTCACTTATCTACTCGCCCACTACAAGAAGAAGAAAAGTATGGAAGATCAACTGTACATGATTGGTCTCAATATCAATCTAATGGTATGTTGTACCTCTAAAGTTGTTGCATTCAGTGTGGCATTATCATGGGTGAAAGTTTTCAGGAGTATTCCTGAATTCAGGATCTTGAGGCTGACTTTCTATGGAAAGTCAGCCTCAAAATCTTGAATTACTAGGCAGTTTAGTCCCCCCGCCACAAAACGAGCTTATTTCTACATGTCTCTGGGAGTGTGTACACTCATGTCCCAGTGTACGTCTTCCAGCTGTCACTTATCTACTCGCCCACTACAAGAAGAAGAAAAGTATGGAAGACCAACTGTACATGATTGGTCTCAATATCAATCTAATGGTATGTTGTACATCTAAACCTTGTTGCACTCAGAACGGCATTATCCTAGGTGAAAGTTATCAGGAATATTCCTGAATTCAGGATTTTGAGGCTGACTTTCCATAGAAAGTCAGCCTCAAAATCTTGAATAACTAGGCTTTTAGTCCATCCACCGTAGGAGTTTATTTCTATACATGTCTGTGGGAGTGTGTACACTCATGTCCCAGTGTACGTCTTCCAGCTGTCACTTACAGCAGCGGTCTGTAAAGCGTTCAAACTTTGTTGAACCTGGTTACAACCATTTGACCTGTCACAACAACTTTCCTTTCAACAGTCAATCAATTAAAGTTTATTTTGGCCATTATTCAAACACTGTCCTGTCAAAGCTACCTGGATGAGTGACAGCTCCTTGTAATATCTTTTGTCCAGCCTCAAATGACCAGTCACTCTTGTTACCATAGCTATCCAGTTAAAAGTTTCAATGAAATGTAATAGATTTTATCAAATGTATGGCTCATGAAAAATGCTGAATATATCATCATCATCATCATCATCATCATCATCATCATCATCATCATCATCATCATATGTATGGCTCATGAAAAAATGCTCATCATCATCATCATCATCATTATATGTATGGCTCATGAAAAAATGCTCATCATCATCATCTGTATGGCTCATGAAAAAATGCTCATCATCATCATCATCCTTATCATCATCATCATCTGTATGGCTCATGAAAAATTGCTCATCATCATCATCATCATCATCATAATCATCATCTGTATGGCTCATGAAAAAATGCTCATCATCACATCATCATTATCATCATCATCATCAGTATGGCTCATCAAAAAATGCTCATATGTATGGCTCATGAAAAAATGCTCATCATCATCATCATCATCATCATCATCATCATCATCATCATCATCATCATCATCATCATTTGTATGGCTCATGAAAAAATGCTAATCATCATCATCACCATCATATGTTTGGCTCATCAAAAAATGCTCATCATCATCATCATCATCATCATCATATGTATGGCTCATCGAAAAATGCTCATCACCATCATCATCTGTATGGCTCATGAAAAAATGCTCATCATCATATCATCATATGTATGGCTCATGAAAAAATGCTAATCATTATTTTCATCATCATCATCATATGTATGGCTCATGAAAAAATGCTAATCGTCATCATCATATCATCATCATATGTATGGCTCATGAAAAAATGCTCATCATCAAGCGTGTATTAAATGTAGATGCTATGAGTAGATGCTATGAGTTTTATCATTTTGTCTGGAGATCATAAGACTCTAAAGTACCGCTTGTCTTTTGAAAGTACCACTTTGATCTCACAATGATGGCTTTTGAACTCTTTTTATTGAGTTTCAACCCGGACCCAGTATACAGCATTTAGAATAAGGCTTGATGTTTCAATTGAATCATCTTCACATGAAGAACCATCTTTCATTTAATTTCAAAGACGTCAACGAAATTTAAAAGTCAACATTTTGAAGGTCGCAAGACATAGAGGAGTATGAACAATTTTATTTGTTGCATGGAATATACATGACAGGGGCAGCGGATGTAAGTTTTATTTTAGGATGTCTTTGTTTACATGATATTTGACACCCAAATTTAGCTGACACGTTGGATATGTACACACATGAAGGCGTTGCTTTCTTTTTTGTGATAAAATCCAATCAGCATCAATCATGTGAGTTTGTTCAGCGCTGACTGACAACTAGGATAGTAAATATAGGTTCATCACAGTAAAATATTGATTATTGAATAGCCATACATTGTAACTGACTTCGAGACAGTTTGAACGCTTTATTGACCACAGCTTTATCTACTCGCCCACTACAAGAAGAAAAAGAGCATGGAAGATCAACTGTACATGATTGGTCTCAATATCAATCTAATGGTTTGTATCTCAGAATGGCATTATCTTTGGTGAAAGATTTCAGGAATATTCCTGAATTCAGGAGTTTGAGGCTGACTTTCCTATAGGAAAGTCAGCCTCAAAATCTTGAATAATAGGCTGTTTAGTCCCTCCACCATAGGAACTTATTACTACACATGGGGAGCGCAGTGGCTCAGTGGTAGAGAGCTTGACTTGAGACTGAGGGGCCGCGGGTCCAAGCCTCACCAATGTCATTGCCTTGTGTCCTTGAGCACGAACATTAATCCTAGCTTAGTACTGGTTCAACCCAGAAAGACCTGTCCCTTTATACCTGAAAGATTGTTGATGGGATGTAAAGAATGAAATCAAACAAACAAACAAATTTCTACACATGTCTGTGGGAGTGTGTACACTCGTGTCCCAGTGTACGTCTTCCAGCTGTCACTTATCTACTCGCCCACTACAAGAAGAAGAAAAGTATGGAAGATCAACTGTACATGATTGGTCTCAATATCAATCTAATGGTATGTTTTGAATTTAAATTTTGTTGCACTCAGATTGTATGTACTTATTATCATGGGTAAAAGTATTCAGGATTATTCCTGAATTCAGGAATTCGAGGCTGACTTTCCATAGAGTTATAGAAAGTCAGCCGCAAAATCTTGGATTACTAGGCAGTTTAGTCCCTCTCCCCCCCCCCACCACCACCAAAGGAGCTTATCTAAACCGTATTGGATCTATATTGACATAATTCTGTTTTTTTAGCCATTGTCAATTGAGCAGAACCGCTTTTTGGCTGAAAGTGTTCCATGGCTTTCAATGCTTGACGTCCCATCAATTGCACTTGAGATTGGGCAACAGCCTACTATTTTGGCACCAGGTCATTGGACAGGTATTGAGCGATCATGCCTATTTTGCGAGCAGCAGTTATTGGAGGAGGGGGAGTGTTTAGTTTTCCTGAAAACGATGTTATTTTTTCAGTTATTAAGATGTATTCTAGAAGTTTATACATCATACATGCAATAGTGTAATTTTTAAAAGCTGAATATTTTTACCTTGGAATGAGCTTGAGTCAGTTTTTTAAAATAGTTTAGTCTAGCTTAAAATATAAAGAAATTCTATGCAAGATAACCACTTGCCTTGTAAACCAGGGGTTGTGGGTTTGATCCCCAGCTTCTCCAGTCTGTCTAATGAGACTTTAAGCTATGGCCCAATCTCATATGACCCTAGCTGTTGGCGGGACGTTAAACTCAAACTCACAAAATTAAAGATAGATTACATTTTTTGTAGGTTCTTTAACTAAAGAATGCCATGTACTCAGTTCAATATAGTAACTTCATAAACCTAGGAAATTTGAAGTTCATTTCTTAAATGTTTCAGATTGAAGGTATCTGCCATGCTGTTCAAGACACAAGTGTGTTAGTACAAAGAAGTTTGCTAGATTTTCTCTCGGTAGCATTTCCCCTGCACAACAGCCAACTGACACACTCGGACATGGCTAAGGTGGTGAAAGCTTCTGTCAATATCCTAATGAGAAGAGACATGTCACTCAACAGAAGGTTCTATGCCTGGCTGCTTGGAGCTGGCATAAATGTTACATTACATCCTCCAATAGGAGAGTCCAAATCCAAGGGAGATAAATCCACAGATCACAATGAAGTGGAGTTATCTTACTTTGAAAAATACTCCAAGGATTTGCTGGTTCAAGCCTTGAAGTATAAATTGTCAGAAAAGTCAGACATATCTGAAAAGAATAAGAAGATTACCGTTTTAAGACCTTTCCGAATATTGATAAGTTTGTTGGATAAACCTGAGATAGGGCCTGTGATCTTGGAAAATGTGCTTCTATCTATATTCCGGTGTCTTCATAGAGAATTTGAGCATTCCAAGTCAGCGAATTTATCATCTCCGGTGCACAAGAAAGACTCCACTAGCGATACATTGTCAACATATGATGAGCTATTGAAGACAGCTAACCTGCTGTTTGGAACATTTGAGCCCTATTTTATCTGGGATTTCTCAGCAAGAATGTTTGAGCAGGCTTGTCAGTCAAGTGGAGCCAAGACCCATGGACGCTTGTCCCGACAAGCTTCTCGTTTGTCACGGCAAGGGTCATCCCAGGAGCTACCAGACACAGTCACTGTTTCCGAGTTATGTCAGCTTGTTTCTTTTCTGCTTGACATTATATCTTTGGTAAGTATACTCAGCGTCAGTGAGAAGTTACCTGTATCTAAATTTCCATATTTTTGAAAATGTATGATACAGCTCTATGACTACATTTATGTTCATGTTTCTGGTCAACAAGAGACTGGTTTGGAGAGATAAAACAATTCCACAAGCCCTTGAACTATGGTGTACGTGATGCACATGCTTTTTATGTTTTTCACAGTTTTTAAGAATTTGAAATCATTATTTTCAGAAGACAACGTGTCAGTACATGCCCTAAACACTTTCATTGAAAACTCCACCAAAATGGTTTGAATTATCCCATAAAACCAAAAAACTGAAAATCAAACTTTAAAGTAGCACAGAAACTTTGCATGTTTCTATACAATGCAATGGAAACTACTGGGGTCTGTCAAAGAATGGGTATAATGCAGACTGATGCGATGGATACCATTTTCCATAATGGTGATGTATGGGACTCCATGCCATAAAATTGAGTGCTGAAATGTCCCCAGTTCTTCATTCAGAATTAACTAAATATAGTCCTATGTTAAGTGTATGGGATTTACCGGTAACTTTTCATTGATGCTGAGTATATATACACAGGATAGGCATCAATCTAAAATGCTCTTAACAATCAATGAACGCGGATCGAAAATCGCTAGAAACAGTGTTTTCGTTTGCCATTTGTCGCCAGTCTGATGACAAATGGCCATCAAAGACTCTGTTTCAGACAATTTTTTATCTATGTTCATTGAAAGTTTAAACTAATTTGATTACCGCCTATCAGGTGTGATATATAGAGGATATTTACTTTTTTGAGGTGAATACCAAATATATTTCACCGAGTGCGGTGAAAAAAATCAGTATTTTTCACGAGTGCGTAGCACGAGTGAAAATGCTGATATTTTCACCGCACGAGATGAAATATATTTTGTATTTGCCGTAAAAAAGTAAATTTTCTTTTTATTTTATACTCAATGGAAATACAGAAATCACAACCTTACTTTTTACTTGGTCGTTTCTCGTTCGATTTGACTTTTGCAGTGTGTTTATTGGGTATTACATTGGGTGGAAAGGTAGTTTGCACCTAGAAAATGGCGTAGAATCATATTTTAACGAATGAAACGCAAGAAATCAGCATTTAAAGAAAGTCTATTGAGTGTGCCTTACGGTAGGCGTCACGTGCAAACTGGCGCTACGCCATGTTAAACCGTGACGTCATTATGTTTGATGTTGACGTCAAAACATGCGTGGCGTTATTTTTGACAAATATACTTCACTTAAAACCTTGTGTTAAAAAATCCCAGTCACAAAATTGCTAAGAAAGCCTTGTTTTGCTACAGTTCTATTCTATTCTACAGTGAAAATATAAATCGTATCAGTCACTAGTGAAAAAATACGATATTTTTTCACTGTAGAAAAATACCAATTTTACACACATTTGATATGCATTGAATTCACTGCTTGTGATAAAATAAAAGAATATCATCAGTGTGAGGGTGGGATAGAAAATCTGTCCTGAGGATCAAGGATAAAGAATCAAATCAAACAAATAAATATCCCACTCCTACACAAATAATAAATTCTTTTTCTTGCTCAGCATTGAATTTTTATTTTAAAATAAGTTTCAAGAAGTTCCTAAAAACGCTGAGATGATGTCATCACTTTGACATAACAATGAATTCACTTGACCACCATGTGCATGAGTTCCAATACAACCTATGTACAGCCCAGTCATGTGTGTGCCAGATCAATGTATCTATATAGGCTATATAGGCTTCATGAACAATTTAAACATGGGTGAAAGTTTTCAGGATTATTCCTGAATTCAGGATTTTGAGCTAAATTCTGCAGGTAATAATATTTTTTCTGATTTAGTTTCAGTTTCTCTAAAGGTATTTGACCATTAAACTTGGATTTTTCGATATTTGGAGGCATACAGCAAGTTTTAAGTTCTAATTTTCTAAAGTTCAGGATTTTTGAAATTTTGAACTTTAACACGTGTTTAAAAACTAATGTGCAAAGTTCTCAATTACAAAATTTAGGAGCTTATTGATTCTCATGCATGCTATTGTACGACTGAATTCTATTGTATGAGTATATGTATATTGTATGTTTTTTTGCTACCTGAAGGGAGAGTATATAGTCATAGAGGTCAGAAGGATGGTGGCTCAGTGGTAGAGTGGTTGACTTGAGATTGAGGGGTTGCAGGTTTGAGCCTCACCTAAGGCACTGTGTTGTGTCTTTGAGCAAGACACTTTATCCTCTGCTTAGTACTGGTTCAACCCATGAAGACCCCTCCCGACATAACTGAAAAATTGTTGACGTTGACGTAAAGAATCAAAACAAAACAAAATTATATAGACATTAATTATAAGTCCATCTGCATTTGTCCAGTTAAGTGAACTTTTTATGTTTGGCAGCGTAAAATTGTGATTATTTTCTTATCTGTCAGTTTAACACATGCTTTTGGTGCTCAAAAAAACTGTCCCTTTGACTGGTGTCAGGGCTTACCCTGGCTCAGAATTTGTTGTAGCCAACAATTTAAGCAAATGGAAAAAGTTGGAGCCAAACGAAATTAACTTTAGCCAAAGTTTTAGCCAGAAAGAAGCATCAACAAGTTGTTTTGTATTTAACTCTTTGCCCGCTAGGGGCGATTTTTGTTGTCTGCTGATAACCTTTGCAAACAGTTTGGACCCAGATCAGGCCCGACAAAATGTCGGAGCCTGATCTGGATCCAAACTGTTTGACACCCTGATGGTATTGAAAAATCCAGTATTCAAAGAGTAAAATATGGCACAATAATAAAGTGTGAAGGAATAATAAAAGCAATATTGGAAAATCCAAAAGCTGATCAAAATACACTTTTTTGCAAATATGCATTTTTTGACCCACATAGAATGTACTTTTAGCCAATGACTTATATAAGTAGCCACTCTACATTTTTAGTAGCAAATGGCTACAATGGCTAATGGCAGGGTGAGCCCTGGGTGTTCTTTTGAGTACCCACAACAAATTATTTGGTTGAGAAATCAAAATATTTGTTCAATTATGCATGCTTATCTGGGGAGGCCTGCATCAGTCTGTCTATCACTTTTACACAGAGTAAATCAATTGGATCAGGCAAGCAAACATTTTGTTCATAAAATTGTGATTGTTTTTATCCATCACTGGACCATCAGTTAAACATGTGTTTCAGATGTTTAAAAAACCCGTCTCTATGTAATAAAACATATGTTGTTTGACAACACAAATGTGTTCACTTCAGCTGAGCCAGCGCTAATCGATAGATCACTTGTGTATTAATCATATCCTGTGGATAGGATTAATAAACAAATGAGCTATTGATGATAAGTACATGATAACTTTGTAAACAAAACTTGATGTCACTGTCACTCTTGGCTGGCAGGACAGTAGGTAACCTTCCTACCCTTCTGGAAGCATTCATCCGTGTCAACAATTTTCACATTTTTTGCAGGAAACATTTATTGAGACACAGACAGAGCACCTGCCCCACCTTCTGTGTCGTATAATTACAAGTTTGACCAATCACTGTGCCATCCTGAGTGACTCGGAGATCATTGTGTCACTGAAGCTGTGCACGAAGCTACTGTCGAAGGTTCAACCAACTATGACTACTCCGCATGATCAGCTGGTGGAGGTATACTAATACACAACTAACATGCATGCTACATTAGTACATAGGGCCAGATATGCAAACTTTTTATTTATAAATATGTGAATATTTTCTTAACCATAATTTTTAGCATATGTTTTGGGTGCTCAAAAGAACCGTCTCAATGAGACGGTTCTTTTGAGTACCCACAACATATGTTTTGGTTGAGAAATAAAACTACGGTAAATGTTCTAAAATTACGAACACTAAAAAATAATTATTTTTTCTGCTGTTCGTAATTTTAGAAATTACGTTTATGAAAAAAAATGCCAGTGTATGAAATTTTAGAATGTGGACTTTCTCAGGAGAAAAACGGTAGATATGCTTGTCAAAATGTGGTAGAAACGTGTTGAAAACATGGCGGTATGATTCTGCGCTATCTACTCATTTTTTCTTTTCTTTAATCTTATTAAAACCGCTGCTTAATTCATGCGGACTGAGTCAGTAGAATGTCCAGCTCGTGCGGTATTGGCCAAGTCGAGAGCCAGGCACGTGCATATTATGTCACTCAATTTACTTACAAGTCGTAAAAGTCCACTTATTTAAACTATTTGATAAACCGGGTCTCCTATGTTCACTTGCCTCGGACTACCGATGAATCACTACACTATTTCGTTCTTCCTTTCCATTTAATATTGTACTCAAGAATTGAAACCGCTAGACATCTCGTACGATCAGATTTTTTGCAAAGATCTACACAAACTTTGAAATACGTAGACGAGTTCCCAGAGTAAACAATCTGGCGAAATTCAAAAAGAATACACGCATCTCTCTCTCTCTCTCTCTCTCTACTTGTCGATCCGCCGATGGAATGTTCACTTTGATGTCTCTCTCTCTACATTTGCAAACACGGTTTAGATCCAGATCAGACCCGAATGGTATTCAGAATAGAATGTTTCGTCAATTTAAAAATGTTTGCATACGGTAGAAAGTATGCAAAGCGTTACATGTAATACTGTGGAATGTCCGACTTTGCCGTACAAAAGCCGACGCGCACGATAAGTTTGGGTTTTGGGTCCTCGTCGGAAGCAGTCGTAACATTTATATTGATTGACTGACCTAAACATTGCGTTTACCAAGCCAAAACAAAAGATTCGTGTGCAAACACCGTGCAGTCTCTCTCTCTCTCTCTCTCTCTCTCTCTCTCTCTCTCTCTCTCTCTCTCTCTCTCTCTCTCTCTTCTCTCTCTCTCTCTCTCTCTCTCTCTACTTTTACGACCTGCTATCAACGTTTGCAAACAGTTTGGATCTAGAAGATAGTCCGACGTGCCTGATCAGGGGCAAACATGCATACCAAGAGTTATAATCTAGTCCGACTTTGCGTCTGATGATCACCACACGCTGAAAGGAACATTTCAGACAAGTACCTTCTTTCAGATGCATGCCATGGGCGGATCCAGAGGGGGGGGGGGGACAAGAGGTCCGGACCCCCCCTGAAAAATCACAAAAATATAGGGTTTCCTATCAATATTGATCCGGATCCCCTAAAAATCACAAAGCTACCAAGCCAGCATTCAATGGTGGGCCATTATCGACAATGGCGTTTCGCTGATGGGCCAATGGTGGTCCATTTTTAGTGGCATTTCAGTCCTCTCTCACTACCCCCTCTGACAAAATGTTCCGGATCCGCACATGCATGCAGTGTGTGTGAACCGGCTCGATTGAAAATAAACTGTCGACGGCAGGGGTGTAAAATTCCACTCGCCCGCTCGCATTGGCGAGTAAACTTCGGATTCCGTCGAGTGAAATAACTGCCTTGCTCGCCCTTATGGGCGAGTGCATTTTCAGACATTGTAAAATGCATTTTAGCCTTCAGAAATGACAAAAACAAAAGTAAAACAAAGATCGTCGATCTTTTACTTCGTGAACCGGACGTTTATATCTGATTCTACCACTACGCATGCGCATTTTCTGACTGGTACAATTAAACTCCCCAGGAGCGGTGTTTAAGAAGAATTTATTCGCGGAGCCCTCGCTCTATGGGGAGTTAGACGACGGCGGTCGTCTCAAACGGCGGGCGGATTTCAGACATTGAGCACCGTTTTTTTGTTTATTTCAACACTGCTTGTTGCGCAAAATGTCACAGCGAGATATTAGATCCCTTTTTGGTAAAAAAGCAGGGGGAGGTGATGATGAAAAGACAGAATCTGCGCGTGTCTTGAAGCAGAATGAAAAAAGAAAAACCCAACAGAAAGAGTATGATAAAAAACGCAGAAAGCGTGATGTCAAGGAAGCATGGCTGGAAGAATTTTCATGGGCGCAGAAAGATGATGAATTGAATTTGCATAGTAAAGTTTGTAGGAAATTCCCTAGCCTTGCTGACACAAAGTCGTCCCTATTCACTGGGATCTCCACTAACTTTAAGAAAGAGACTTTAAAGTTCCATGATAAAAGTTTGAAACACAGAAAATGTGTTGATCACCAGAAAGTCCTTGATAACCCAACAACTTCATCACTCGCAAAATCAGTAAAAAAAGTTGATGAAAAAAATTATGAAGTCTATGAAAAGTTGATGAACACAGCCTACTTTGTAGCTTCTGAAGGTGAACCCTTCACAAGGTATCCCCGTTTATGTGCACTACAGGAGAAGAATGGTCTAAACATGGGTACAAATTACTTAAACAGACAAGCATGTAAAGTTTTTATCACAAGTATTGGAGAGGTGTTGAGAAATGAGACTATCCAGTTCATCAGAAATGCAAGATTTATCAGTATTCTCAGTGATGGTTCAACTGATAGAAGTATTTTAGAACAAGATTGTTTATGTTAGGTATACAGGGGAAGATGGTAAGGTTCAAACAAGGTTGGCAGATATGGTTGATTTGACTTATGGACATGCCCAAGGGGTAAGTGAAGGTATATTTAAGGCATTAGAAATGGTTGAGCTGCCATGTCCCTTACTAGCCTGGAAACTGATAGGGATCAACACTGATGGTGCCTCTGTCAATATGGGAAAGAAGGCAGGCGCAATTAAATTAATTAAAGATAGAATAGATGAAGAATTGGACCAGAGTTGTGAGCAATACATGGCGGTTGTGCATTGTATTGCTCACAACTTAGAACTTGCAGTGTGCGATTCGAAGAAGGGGTGCCCTTATCTAGATAAATTTGAAGAAACTCTAAAAGGAATATTTAGATTTTATTATTATTCCCCAAAGAAAAGGAGAGAGTTATATGATATTGCTGCTTCTTTAGATAAAGAGCTTAAACATTATGGGGGAGTGCAGCAAGTCAGATGGGTGGCCAGCCAGAACCGAGCCTTAAGGGCCTTTAGAAAATTATGAAGTGACATGCATTCATTTAGGAGAAATAGGGACAAAGAGTATTGATGATGCTGCTAAGGCGAGAGGCTACCTCCAACAGCTAAAGACAAAAAGGTTTCTGTGTTTTTGCACTTCATGTTAGACTGGACCAATCTCCTTAGAAATGTCTCTGAACTTTTTCAGGACAAGAAAGCTTTAATATCTGAAGTGAGTAAGAGGATAAATGAGTTACAAGCAAATTTCACTAGGATGAAAACCAGAAGAGGTAAAAACTTGAGAGATTTTCTTAAGGACAGTGAAAACTGTGAGTTCAAGGGTATTGAAATTACAAATGATGTTGGAGGCAGAAGGGGACAGGAAGATACTATTGACCGTATAAATTCAGATATTGATGGTCTTCTGAATGATGCAGTTTTCTTCTTGGAGGAGAGGTTTATAAAGCACATCGGAGGAGAGCCCCATTCCCTATTTAACATTTTTGATTTTCACTGTTGGCCTGATAAGGCCTCTGAATCATTTAAGACATATGGGGATGAAGAAATTGAGAAATTAGTTCAGAATTTCACACCAGTTTTAACTGAGGAGGAGCAAGAAAATGCTGTTGACCAGTGGCTTGATCTTAAGCTTTTTGTTGCCAGAAATATGGATAGAACATTAATAGAGGCTTATGAGAGTGTTTTGAACCCTAATAATGCCACTGATCATATAAGACGCATACTTCCATTGATCAACATTATGCTTACTCTATCTCCTACCACTGCTGAATGTGAAAGAGGTTTCAGTTTGATGAATGGATTAAAGACTCAAAATAGAACTTCTATGAAGCAAGACAGTTTAAGCAGTTTAATGAGAATCAAGGTTGATGGTCAAGAGTTTGAAGCTTTTAGCCCTGCTGATAGTTTAAATCAATGGTTGGATAGTGGCAATCGTCACATACATGGTCATAAACTGTCTGGCCCAAGAGGTCCAAGGGCACCAAATGTTGAAGCAGCTGACAGTGACAGTGAATCAGATTGAGTCTTAATAAATCAGAACCCTATTAATAGTACTGTACTCACTGTTTACAGTAATGGATCATAAGTTTCCTTAATCCTAGTCACATCTTTTATTTTATTTTATTATACAAGAGCTAGTCAAAGCCCATCTGATCATATGCTTGTTCAACAGTTGTTTTTTTGTCTTATTTGGATATAAATAAAACCAAGATTGTTTTAATTTGAATACTTTATTGCTTTCATTAATATATTATAATACATGATACAAATATGATTAATCCTTAAGGGCGAGTGATAATACCATAAGGGCGAGTAGGTTTTTCCCCCCACTAGTCCTGCAGGGCGAGTGAGTAAAAAAATAATTTTACACCCCTGCGACGGACATAATTCATGCGCGGATCCAGAAAGTTTTGTCAAAGGGGATCCAACTTTGACAACGTTTGTTTTTAAAGATGATGGGGGGAGGGGGATCTAAGTCCAATTTTAAGCGGGCCATCATCAGCCCGCCAGCGAAACGCCATTAAAGGCGTTTCGCAGGCATGCCGATGAATGCCCAACATTGAATGCTGGCTTAGCAGCTGCGATTTTTCAGGGGATCCGGACCTGTATTGCTAGAAAACCCTATATTTTTGTGATTTTTCAGTGTGGGGGTCCGGACCTGGATCCGCTCATGTAATTTTACGACATTTTGGTACTTACAACGTGCGACAAAGACTCATACGAGCCTGTGCAAGTCTGCATTTTCAATACAGCATTGATGGCTCAGGAATGTCAAGCATCACCGCTTTTATGTTGAATGGTTCATTAATTTTGTGTCTCACACTCAAACCACAACTTGGAAAAAAGGCCCTTTTGTATATACGTTTGTATAAGCAAACTTACTTAGTAAATTTACTCAGTTGTTTAACGCTGAGGTTTGCATGGCTTTTTTTTAAAGTAACAACATCTACTGTTACTTGCAAATGCTAAATTTTGACGACCAGGCAGCGTATGAACTGGTATGACCTAAGTATGACCTAAGTTCTTCACCTTAGATGTGCGTTTTCTAGCGGTAATTGTAACTCCTAATCCTTGCCCGAGGCATGTCTGTTTAATGTCTGTGACAATATACTGACAAAGGAAATCCATGTTAATGACCATTGCTGAAGAATTCCAATGGATCGGATGCTTGGGATGTAAAAAATTCGCCAATGAAGGGTTTTAAAAATATTTGAACACGCTGCAGGTAGCCTGCACTGTTTTCCGTCGATAGATGCATAGACAGCCGATACCAATAACATGCATGAACTTTGTCACATACTACATGTAGGAAAGTCCGTGCTTTTAATGCGCTCTTGCCTTTGATCTTATCTGAAAGCATGTATCGCACAATTAGCAGACAAAAAGTATAGTCTTGCAAAAAGAACGTCACATGCCAGAGTACCCATTTAAGTGGAATGGAACCTTCCAAATGTCGCTACCGCTCACGCGCTGTACGTTAAAAGTAAACCGAGCACAGATGGGACAAAAAGATAAACAGACATCGATTTTCCGCCGAAAATAACTTGTGTTCGTAATTTTAGAAATCCACTTTTCAAAAAAAGGTCAGTGTTCGATTTTTTAGGATGTTTTAAAAATTATTATAGGCGATAATTTTAGGTGTTCGTAATTTTAGAGTGTTCGAAATTTTAGAACATTTACCGTAATAGTTTTCAATTATGCGCTTTTATCTGGAGGCCTGTGCTATTTTTTGTCCACATGGGACACTACACTAACCCATTGCTCACTAAAAACACCCATATAAGAGTACAGTTCAGGGACCAAAAGTAATTCCAAAGCCTCGAGAATTTCAAAGACTTTATACATTTTAATTTGTGTTTATATGAAAATTTACTGCAGCGCAGTGGCTCAGTTAGTAGAGTGCTTGGCTGGGGTTCGAAGGTTTGCTAGTTCCAGACTCAACGGAGTCACTGAGTTGTGTCCTAGGCGAGAGCAAGATCCTTTATCCACTGCTTGGTACTGATTCAACCCAGCAAGACAAGATCATCCAGACATGACTGAGAAATTGTTGACATGGACGTAAAGCACAAGCAAATCTTCTGGCCAAACAAATATTCTTGTGCTTTTTGTTCCATCTGAAAGTAATATGAATAAGGCAATATTCTTAATTCTTTCATTAAATTTGATCCATGCATTTTATAGCATCACAGCTTTTAACATTTTGCAAGAATTTCTGGACAACTTTTGGGCAAAGTCGCCGACTTGCCCTTGAAGTCATTTGAAATACCATTTTAAAGTCTTGGTAAAAGTTTAAAGTACTGTATATGAAAAATGTGCAAGTCAAAACTGCATCTCAGTTGTGTATCTTGTGTTCTTATTATTCAACTTTAGTGTTTATTGGTAATTAATTTTGTGGAACTACTTTTGGTGCTTGACTGTACATTGGGAAACAGGGTAGACTCAGATCAGATGGCACATGATGCAGCATCAAATCAAGGTCTACACGTTCATATCAAGGGAACCTCATAAGAATTAGGGTATGAGCCAGCACATGAGATTTCGGTACTTAATCTCTGTGCAGTCTCATCAGTGCCTGTCATGTAGGTGATTGCATGCACAAAGTATGGGAGTAGGTGAAGGTGGGACCAAAACTAGGAACTCTAGTTTTACTGGTAATGTGAGAATGCACACTTGACTCGTTGCATGCTGTTAAGGTCCGCTAAATTAACCTTGAAAACAGTTTGGTCCCAGATCAGGCTCGACAAAATGTCGGGCCTGCTCTGAATCCAAACTGTTTGACACTGTGATGGTATTCCTGAAAGATTTTTTGGAAAAGTTAGTTTTGAAAAAAAAATAGCAGACAACAAAAAAGCATGGAACATTACCCAGCATGCAGAGAGTACTTTATACAAGTAAGAACTAATATGTCATGGGCTGACCCAAATATTGGTTCTGGTTACTCCTTAATCCTTTCCTCCATAGGCTATTTTCAGATCATGACATCATTTTCTATTGTTAGCCAACGTTGAACAAAGTCTAGAAAGATTTAAGTTAAGTTTTGAATACTTTTGAAAATATTTTGGAAAATGGAGCATTTGCTCCAAGAGCAAATGCTCCATTTTCCATAATATTTTCATATACGTGATATTTCAAAGGTGTCAAAAGGCGTCATTGTAGAGTAAAGGGTTAAACTGAACATGAACCTGTACGACTCCACTGAACAATATCTGCAATTATAATATTACTATTCTTCACTTTAAAACAAAATTTGAAGCATAAGAAATTTGAAACTTTTTATGGTTACTCAATATAAAAGTCTAAGCCTCATCAAGTGAAACATGATTTTGCTGTATGCATACAATAGAGGCATAGCTCAGAATCTGATCAACACCCATGATGTGCAATATTGGCTATTGTACATGCTATATTCAATGTTTCAAGATTCCAGATAGTCTCTGTAGCTGAACAGGAGTCCTATCTAGTTGCATATGACAGGTTTTCTCTGGATAAGACTGGTATGTTAGGGATACTTAAATAAACCATGATGACTATTATCTTGAGTGTGCCGATCTAATATATGCCGCCTTTGAAAGATTTATTAATCTACAATATACAAGAATAAAGAATATATGAAAAGTAACACATTTTGCATTTAAAGTACTTCATAGCTTACAGTAAGCTTTTGCAGATTTACATTGCTTCAGAGAGCTTTCAAGAACTCACATTGCTTAAGAGATTTTCAAGAACTTAGATTGCTTGACAGAGCTTTCAAGAACTTACATTGCTTAAGAGATTTTCAAGAACTTTGATTGCTTGACAGAGCTTTCAAGAACTTACATTGCTTAAGAGATTTTCATGAACAGAGCTTTCAAGAACTGACATTGCTTCCCTATACTCAATGATGATGCCTTTTGACGCTTTTGAAATATACTATAGTCAAACCTCGATTATTCGAAGTACCAGTGACCGCAGGAATCCTTTAGAATAATATGTAGTTTGAATGATCGAAATTGGGAGTTTTCGGATATTTTAGGAAAAGCTCAGATACTTTCTTAGAACGTCATTGTTTTGCCATAGTTTGCAACTTCAAGTAGTCGGAACATCTGTCAAAGCGTTTATGAAAATGAGCTCTTTGGAGGTTGTGGCCTCATCGTCTCTTATGCTTTGCAGCTCTTAGAATGCAGAAAAGAAAATCAGAGCTTTATACATGTAACAACATCGATAACAACAATGAAAATAAAGGTTAAATGTAAAATGACGAACCATATTAACTGACGAAATATTGTCTCCTTTTTATTGCCCTACTGTCATAGGGTCTCTACCCAGCTAGCACATAACGTCGGGCCATCAACGGCCCACCAGCAATAGGCCATTGAGATGGCATATCGCTGTAGGTGGCCCGATGTTGTGTGCTTTTTGGCTGGCAGCTTTTCTTTTATTTCAGCAAAAACATACAATTTGGATGTTAAAAAGAACCATCTCTATGAGAGGGTCATTTTAAGCATTTTGGTTATTTTTCTTCAATCATAAAATTTTGCTTTTGGCACTCAAAAGAAGTGTTTCAATGAGACGGTTCTTTTGATTGTCCGTGATATTCGTCTATAATCAAAATTGTTATTTTGTTGTAACCTGTTTCTGTGCTTGGTGTGTTCGCTTAATGTAAACGGTGGTTAAGAATATTAAAATCAAAAGATGAGAGACGATGCCCCTAATTAGACATTTAAAAAAAAATCAAACAAAACCATCATTGCAGACGACCTAAATTAAAGACACCATTTACTCACTTAACGGTTCATCACGTAATAGTGTGAACGTTAATCCGGTGTCAATTAACTGTTGCAACTTTGTTTGCTAAATCACTCGGATGTGTAAATCCAACTCGACCAAACAAAGAAATCACGATCACCATGCGTGACATTTGGACTTTGAATCTTGAAGGGTAAATTAATAGCAATTTCTTTAATCAGGACCGAAGAATCACTTTGAAAAATTGAATTTTTTTGATAATCGAAATTCATATAATAGGTAGTTTTATTGCAATAGATAATATAGAAAAAAGTCGTGACTGTCTGTCGTCTTCGAATAACCCAGTAGTTTTGGATAATCGATGTTCCTATAACCGAGATTTGACTGTATGTATTTGAAAATATTATGGAAAATGGAGCATTGCTCCTTGAAGCAAATGCTCCATTTTCCATAATATACTGAAGGACTTTAAAAATGCACCACCTGCTTAAATGCTAATTTATGTCGAAAATTGGATATTTTCATTATGTGAAAAATAAACTAGACAAGATCCGTCACTTAGCTTACATTCAATAAGAAAATCGAAACGCCGGGGCTTATGATTGCCGTGGCGTCGCGATAATTCTGAGACAACTCAAATTCAAAAAGTCCTAGAGTACCTATACCTTCCATAATGAACGAAAAAAAGTTTTCGAACCGATGTTTGTTCTTGGAAGCAAAAGGAAAGACGAAGTCAAAACATGAAGTTTTAGGCCTCTGGCAACGTTCATTACGTCTACACGACATCATTGATTTTTGACGTAATTGGCCATTTATATCCTAGGGATATGGAATAATCAAATTGTTTTTGTTGCCAAGAGATACTCCTCAACCAGTTGCATAAAAGACAAAAGTATCGCGACATGCGGGGACGTCACCCGTCTGTTATTGATGTTTGGAAATTTAAGACTGACGTTAGCAAAGAAACGCTGCAAGTGGGAATGTAATAAAACGATTATTTCTGAAAACTTTTGTGTTTTTCCATTTGTTAAGACATCTGGCTACCACCTAAAAGTGTTTGTTTTAAAATTGAATCAAATTCACATTTGTCAGACAACAATCGTTGAAAAACACTTATGTCGATATTACGTCAGAATGAACAGCATGAGCAAATCGAAATCATGGCAAATCATGGTCCATTTTGCAAGAGGATAAAAATGATAAAGAAAACATCCTCAACTCAATCATGTGGAAGAGACAGAAAATATAAAATGGTGCGTTTTTAAAGTCCCTCAGTATATTTTCAAAAGTTTAAATTTTTCTCAAATTTTTTTCAATGTCGTCTAAAAATAGAAAATGATGTCATGATCTAAATATAGCCTATGGAGTTAAGGGTTAGGAGATTTTCAAGAACTTAAATTGCTTGACAGAGCTTTCAAGAACTTACAAACCAACTATGGCTTATAGTTCACTTATCATGCGTTGCCACAATCTGACCAAACATGAAAAGCAAATTCCTTTTTTATGAGACTGAAAATGTTTAGCTTTTCATTGCTGCAGCATTATGTTACAAAATCTCACAGAGCCACATGTATTAAGAAAACTTGAATCAAGTTCATTGTAGAAAGCAGAATAGCCACATATTAAAAGATAAATCCACTCAGCTGACAGCCTGACAAAGTAGATGGCGGAAAAAATGAAAATTATATTTTGATATTTCTGGTGCTGCCTGCCATTGTACATGTGAAATCAATCTATTATGAGCCTACTCGTAAGAAATGGTCTTATCACAAGTACAAGAGGCCATTCCTTAGAGTTGCATGCACAGTTATTTACGAGAACTATTTAATGCAATACTTTGTATATGTGTATAGTGATGGCTTTCCCAAGACAGATTCATAGTTTTGTTGAAAAACTACAGTAACTGTAAATTCGGAAATTTTTGTAAGTGGTTTTAGCATAGGGCCAGTTAAGCAAATAATTTTAGTGTAAAATTGCGATTCTTTTTTACCCATCATTTTTAACATGTGTTTTGGGTGCTCAAAAGAACCGTCTCATCGAGACGGTTCTTTTGAGTACCCACAACATATGTTTCGGTTGAGAAATAAGATAAATAATTTTCTGATACACACGCTTATCTGGGGGCTTGGGTTTACTTTTGCGAAATCTCGCAAAAACGAAACATTCGTGAAATGGCGATATCACTCTGCCTTTTACTGATGTAGGTAAATCATGTTCCAGTCTCAAATTTTTAGCATCGCAAATATGTCTTTTATCGGTATTCACGAAAATAAAATTCTCGCAAAAATTTCTGAATTTACGGTATGCGATAAGTACTGCTTTTATTGTGAATTAAAAGAGAGAGAGAGAGAGAGATAGTGCTATGGCCAAATAAAAAGAATACCTGTGTTTAGGGTAACCTGTCCCTACCTAAATTTACTGATGAAACCTAGAATTTTTTTCAGTTTTTCTGGAATGAATATATAATTTTATGCATTTTGAAAGGCAAGAGCCTTTCAAAATGCATAAAATTATGTTTTTTTTCCAGTAAAAGAAATAATTAAAAAAAATATCTGAGCCTACCTACCTAGAATTTACAGACGCGTTACCCGAAACACACTTATTTTTTTTTATTTTGCCTATGCATAATATGCCTGCATAGCATGTTTTCATTTTAATTTTTGGATCTGCACTTTTTCAATGTTTAATTTAATTTTTTCCACTGCATGTTTTCTATTTTAGTAAAACGTACTTTGTTCTTTGAAAGCAGAGATATTGCACCTTATCCCATTTAAGCCAAATGGAATTTCGCATTCTTAATAATTGGACTGGCCCATTGCAGAAAGTACCAAGGGTAGCATTCTGCAATACTTTCAACCTTCATTAAGGTACCAATTGTTATTAAGATCTTTGTTTTGTCTATTTCTAAGTGGCCGTGTTAAACAGGTTTTATTGTATTTTATAACTGTCTAAAAAACAGATGTTTTCTTGTGCATAAAAAGAAACTTTATGCACACAAAACGATGTTTGATAGGAAACAAAAATGATAATAATCATTTTTAGGGGGGGGGGGGGTATATATTTTTATGTCTACCTCTCTTTAATTGGAACTACTGATAATTCAAAATAAAACCTCTAGTCCCGAGGACTTTGAATTTACAAGAACCATAGATAGCAAGAGAGTAAAGGGAATTTTTACATTTTTTAAAATCTGTATCAATTTTTCATTCAAGTATAGGTTTGATTGTTTATTTACATGCCTATAGATAAATGTACTTAATCAAAAATTGATTTTCTTATTTCTCTACGAAAACATATGTTGTGGTTACTCAAAAGAACTGTCTCAACGAGACGGTTCTTTTAAGTACCCAAAACATATGCTAAAAATTAAGGATAAGAAAATACAATTGTTTTAACTAAGGGGTCAGAAATTGTTCATGGAGCTCAGAGGCTCAGTGGTAGAGTGCTTGACTCCGATAACTAAGGGCTGCAGGTTCGAGCCTCACAGGCATCACTGCATTGTGTCATTGAGCAAGACACATTAATCCTTGCTTAGTTCTGGTTTAACCCAGGAAGACTTGTCCCGATATAACTGAAAGATTGTTGACTGGGACTGGACATAAAGAATCAAATCAAACAAAAACAAAAACAAAGAAATTGTTCACTGCTTTAAGCTCAACTTTTTGTTTATCTATTCCTATGATTTAGGTAAGCTGTTTATGTGGTACAGTCAGCAACAAGGAACTATCATTAGAAGAGGCATTGGAAATTAACAAGAAGCTAAAGCAAGAAGAGAATAAAGACATTTCAGGGGAGGCAACTGCTAATGACTCCGCTGAAACAGATACTATTGATGTAACTACAAGATACTGTGATACTGATGGTGAAGGAAAAGAGTTGAAGAATAAGGGACTTAGTGATCATGTTGAATCTGGTGCTTCAAACAAAGGAGCTTCATCGAATGTGATGCAAACATGTATTGACTGCTTCCAGGATTTTTTCCATACTCTAGTTAACCTGAAGCTAATGCATGACACTGAACTAGTCCAGAAATGTTTTGATTCTTTAGTTGTGAATTCAGAAAGATTTTCTTCGCTAGAGAAGGGTTATGGGTTGATAGAAGATGATGGGGTAGATAGAGATGAGGAATGTGGGCGGTCTGGAGATATGAGGATTCCATTGCCCTTGGTTGATGAGAAAAGCCTTGAAGCATTTAGCAATGCATGTCAACTGTTGGTAGAATTTGCCAGTTTTCCAATGTACTGTGCAGATACAAGGCAACCTGACACAAGCCAAAAACAAGGTATTCTTATTAAAAGCCACACTACTTTAAGACTTTAGACCTTTTTTTTCAACTGAACTTAATTATACATGTATTTTGCTTCTTTCTAGATATAAATGCATTCAGCCAGTCCATATGAAAATTTCTTGCTCACTGGATAAGGATATCTGAGATTTCACCCTCAGGCCTGGGATAGAAAATCTTATCTTAGCCATGCTAACTTACCCAGGCTGTCACATTAGGGCTACATACATTGGTTGTATTGGAACACACACACACATGGTCGTCAAGTGACGTCATTGTTATGCTAAAGTAACATCATCATGTGAAATCATCTTAGCTTATTAAGGGACTTCTGGAAGCTATTTGAAAATAAAAAAAAAAGCAGTGGTGAGCAAGAAAAAGAATCCATTATTTGTGTGAGGGTAGGATAGAAAAATCTGTCCCTCGGGATCACCGTTTGTCATCACTCGGCAAGCCTCGTGATGCCAAATGGCGATCCTCGGGATGGATTTTTCTATCCTACACTCACACTCATGATAGATTCTTATAAGATTAACTGGGGCCTGGGGTTATAAACATTTTTTCTTGATAAACTCTCATGAGCATGAAATTTGTAATCTTCATAAATATCAAAATACAAAGAAACAAGGCAACTTTTTGCTCAGAACAACAGACTATGTCTATTTGTTCTTGTCATAAATTTTGAAGTGCCAACAAATTTAAGATGTATGACCGTATTCTTATGTGACTTGAGCATAAAAAAAATCAGGATTGTTCCTGGATTCAAAATTCTGAAGCTGACTTTCCATAGAAAGTCAGCCTCAAAATTATGAATATTAAAGTTAGATTATAATACTCTCTGATTTATTTACTGTACAGTTTATCTAAAGGCAGTTTACCATTTTAACTAGAAACTGTTAATATTTCGTAAGCATATTACAAGTTTTAAGATTTGAAATTCTAAAGTTTACGAACTGTGAATTTTTTTAGCTTTTACCCTTGTACATAGCTCCAGATAAGGATTGGAAGCAAAGGGTATTTACCCACCTCTTTTTGGCTTAATTGGGTTTTTCAAATTTTAAATTGGATATTTCAAGTTTTTGTATTGGGTATCCATCTGAAAGCAAATAAATAAGCAATGAAACCGGCCTAGTTTCTCCTGATTTTTTGTTTACTTTTGGTTTCACTTACAGAAAGCCCACTGGCAAAACTGTTTAGTATATCTGAGACTGCTACTTCAGACTTATTTCGAAAATCCAACATATTTATCAAGTCATCTGTGATTCTTCGAACCTTCAAAGCAGTATTTAAGTTGAGTTACAAGACAGTATTATTCCATTGCTCTGGAGCTTTTTCGCACACGTTCGCCAATGTTATCGTAAAGTGAGACGATGGTCGTAATTGTGTAAATATTGGGTATAGCTAAACAGCAATAAGATTGTTCCTGGACTGGTTTACAATTTAATATACTAGATTTGGCACCACCCCGTGTATCAAGTTGTACCTAACAATTGGGTGTGTTGTATGCAAAAATGGCTATCGCAAACCGAATACTATAGCGCCATATGCTATGAAAAAATTCGGAATTGAGTATCAAGGATTTTTAATGTGTTTTTGTACGCACAGAAATGAATTTGAATTGCGTTTTGGGGTCCAAGCAATTGCATAAATACGCAATATGCAGCCTTTTCTGGGACTATGTATGTATGATGTAACTCAATGTAGACTCAGTGGCTGAGCAGATGAGTTTCTTATCTGGTAGTAATTTCTCGCAATTAATGAGGCTTGAATCGTTTAACCACGTAATGAAACCATTTTTATATGCACACTCCTTCATTAATAAATTCATTAGTGATATTCACTTTGCTTTTCTCCACAGGTCTCCTCCCAGTTTGGATCAAGGATCTAGTCACATGCTGTTGTTTTGTGGATAACTTCACTGTCCAAACATCAGCAGTTTCCACAATGTTAGACCTTATAATTCTGACACAGTCTGTTCAGGTGGAGAGCAAATTAGACGGGACTGGATCAGCTAGCCAGTCAGCAGATGATAGACCTAAATCTCTAGTTATACTTCCAACACTTCACCCAGAGAACCTTTTATTCCTGAATGAAGAGACAGAATTTTACAAGGTATGCTTTGGTTAACAGAAGTGGTCCAATCCTTGAGATTTTTTATTTAGAGTTCAAACATGGTCTTTCTATACATTATAGCCATAACAACGATTTTCTAAAAATTGTGATTTTTTTCAAAAATAAAAACAGCACTGAAAAGCTCGTTCCATTAGAAAAATAACGATGTTTAAATTTTCAAAATCCTTTAAGAAATAAAAAAGATGTGCTATGTCAATTCAACAACCCCTCAAATTTTGTCTGACATTTTATCGATCACTTTACACATTGCTCAGTCAAGTATTTTTATGTTTTACCGGTTGCTGTGTATTGGAAAAACTGTCACGGTGCATTTTTCCATTGCCGACAATGCAAACACTGGGTGTGTTTCATTGCTCTGCACACAAATGCGCTAATATTTACATTTCTAAAATTAACATCATTTTGTAGAGGAAATTCTCAGCATCATCGGGGTACCTTTCCTTTTGTATGCAGTATTGGTGGAGATATTCGGTTTTGAAAATTGACCGATCTTTGAAGCACATTTGCTTACGGAAATAAACGGAAATTATAAAAACAAAACTAACCATTAGATTCCTTGATCATAACAACGTCATCCCTGATAAATTAAAAAGGATCATTGAAGGTTTGGGCCTTATACGCCTATTTTTCTGATTCCCAGAACGCTGCTTTCGGGCTTCTACTGTAATGCATGTAGTATCAGTGCAATAGGTGAATCTAATGGCAAGAGCCAGCTAGCAAAATATTTGCAAAATTCCTACGCATTTGAGAGTTATGGCGGGTAGAATGGAGAGGAGGTCTGAAATTTCATGAAAATAAAAAGTTCTTTAAAAAGTGATTTCTGCATGTTTTCTTGATTTATTTGGTAGGCATGGTGATATCTATTGAACATACCATACGCAGAGTATTAAAGAATCACGATAATTGATGAAATTGTTTTAAAAACAAAATACGTTTTTGTAATAAAATGATTTTGGGAAGATAATTTAGAAGTTACCTGTACATTTTTGACTACATGTACCGTAAATAATGCAAAGCTGAAAGCTCAACAAAAGAAATAAATATTTTTGAAGGAATGAAAGTGTCCCATTTAGCATTGAAAAGTAAAACTGATTCTAACTAGATCCTTTGAATATTACTTTTGCTTTGTTTAAAGGACATAGCATGTTGAATGTATTTAAAGTGTCCGAATATTTATGGTATACATATGCATGTATATTCCTATACTCCTTTCTTAATATTCCTCATGAATATTAATCAGATAATCCAGAACGAGACTCAGTGAGTAAGCTACTAACGGCTGATTTAGCGTCTATAGAGATATATGGGCTCTTACACAATTTAATTCCATTTTGTGTCAGTCTCATTCATATTTTATTTGTTGAATCCTTTATATTAAATCTCATAAGCTTTCTTTTGGTGGAAAACAAATGTATTTCTTGAGTTCATGCGTTTATGATCATTTTATTTCTCAGCCCAAACACCTCAAATCATTTGTACTTTATAGTGAGAAACCCATAATTTGTTGCTTGAGACCAATAAAAGCACAGACCAACAGACTAGCCAGCAGAGACAGGTTTTCTCGTGACAAGGCAATTTTCATGAGAATGGAATAGTTTCTTGGTTCAGACATTTATCTTGATTTGCTCTTAGGCCAAAGAAAAATAACTTTCTGTTAAAACGACACAGAACTTTCTTGAAGTAGTAATTGCAATGTAAACATACATGTTCAATGGTCTAAAAACGCAAAATTAATTTTCTTTCTAAGTTTGTAAGCAGTCTGAAAATGATGAAAACCACATGATTATACTAGAGATAATATTTCTCCAACACTTTCAGCCATACCATAAGGTCTCTAATATTCCTCACTTTTCACTTAAATTAAATTTGCTGCTGAGGATGAAGTTGACATCTTTTTTTAAAAAAAATATTTCTATCACTTCTAATAGATGGAGGTTTTGGGACTTTGAACCAAACTCCACAGGTGGACGGTCCTTTAAAAAGAGCCTTATGGCAATATACATTGTCCATGGCTGTGATTTGCTGACCCAGCTAATATCAATTAAATTGGGATATCAAACAGATGATTTTCTTAAACAATCCTGTTTAAACGCTCAGTATAAATTCTTAACCTAGAGATTTGCTCCAATGTCTCTATTTTCTGGGGTTAAATTGCATCTTACTGCTTAAAATCCTGGAATGTTCAAGGTGACACCATTTTGTTTGATTTGTCATCATGTCATTGCCTGGTTATCGGAGAACTTGTATACCAGAAAGCTTTACAATCAGCTCTTCATGGGAACTTTTCAGCTGGTCGATCGATCACACAGTCACTTGATATGGACCCCCTCTTTTAGCTTTTTTGAACACATCACTGTTGACTTAGTGACTTGTGTGAATCAGAAAGGAATGACTAGTAAATCTCGACAGAAGAGTGGTGTATAACAGGGGGCGCTTAATCTTCAACACGGTACTAAGCTACCAACTGGGTACAACTTTGATCATATTTCAAAGAGTTAATTGTTCTTTTGCTTTTCCAAAATAAACTGCTTTTTCAAAATTTGTTACCCCCTCATTTGAAAAAATGGCTTTAAAAATATGCTTGAATACCCCCAAAAGCAGCGTACATGTATTTGTTTGTCTGTAGAATAGTTACATGCGAATGATCCTTATCATGACGAACCCAGATATATCCTAATTTGAAAACAGTATAGACGCAGATCAGCTGGCTTCCTCAATTTTTATAAATATACATGTTAGTATTTGAAATACGTCTAATTTATTGGATAGAATTTAGTGTGTGTGTGTGTGTGTGGGGGGGGGGGGGGGGGTGGTAGTCCTTGAAATATAAAGGATGAAAAGGGTTAACTCATTTAAGCCGAATGGAGATTCCCATTATCATCAATTGGACCAGTCCATTTCCATTTTAATGGTCTGTATTTTGTTTTTATGTTTATCAAAAGTCTTATAGAATTTTCTCGAAACAAACAGTGGAGACCCTGGTAAGACGACACATTCTATGGCGTCTGATCTGAGTCTGTACTGTTTGTCTTTGTCCCACAAAAGGACGCTAGGCTTAAATGGGCAAAATAAACTTTGATATAGATGTAAATTTTATTTTCTTGTATTGGTAATATGCATACTTAGTCGTGCCGAAACTGGTTATTTTGGTAACTATAGTATCAGTGGTTGAACTAGTTTTGCTTTTTCATTCAACTCTAAAGGATTTTAATGTGTTCTGGGAATAATAATAAAATAACATGAATTCAGGATTAACAGATTAAAAGGTATTTTTAATGGTTTTAAAGCATTATTCATATATATATACAAGTACGTATTTCTCAAGCAGCCATTGTTAAACATCTGTACTCATTCAGCCTCGGTTTGAGTTTGGCATCTGTGGTATGCATATAATTTGAGAAGGAGCTATATGAGACAATATATTGAACACTAAAGTATTTACCTGTGATAACTCTTTGCATGCCAGTGGATATTTTTGTCGTCTGCCAATAGCCTTTTGAAAACAGTTTGAACCCAGATGAAGACCAACAGAATGTCGGTCTTGATCTGGATCCAAACTGTTGACACTCTGATGGTGGTCCTGGGTGGTTTATTTTTAAAAAAACTTCATTTTGAAGAAAGTCAGCAGACGAAAATAAAAACATTAACAATTCGCTAGCATGCAAATATATAAGTACAGGACGTTTGCAAAATAATGTGTCATTTAATAACAGTGGGATTTTTTCTTATGAAAAAATGCATAAAACCTTGCTAATTCTACTTTTAATCTATAAGTACTTTATATTAAACTAGCACAAAATACAAAGCAATTTAGGAGGTTGGTTCTAGAGAACTTCATTACTGTCATTAGTTTCTTATTTGGTAGAAAAGGCATTTTATGGGCTTAGGCCCTGGGTTTTTGGGCTGCTGAACATCTTTCCCCCCAGTGTGCCAGCAAGCCACTTCCATACAATGTGTAAAATATGGTTACACATATACATGCAAAAGCTTTTGCTGGCACACGGGGGGGAATGATATTTTAAAAAATGTTTTCGGATTTCTATATATCTCAATGTAAAACTGATTGTTCTACCCAAAATTTTACATCCTTGAAGCTTTTAATATTGAAAACGGATTTCACAGCCATAAAGCACTCAGGTCAGAGTAGCTTCAAGGTGAAGAAAGGGACGATTGACAAACCTTTATTCTTACTGAAAACCATAGGCATTTACCCATAGCAAGTGTCAATGATCCTTTTGCAATTTGATTGGTTATGCAAATTAGCCCGGTCAAAACAACACAGGGTCACGACATGCTCTTTTCTTTGATTTCATCATTACAAATGGCTGCCGGTATGCGGTAAAATTTCACCGATGGTTGCTCACTTTTGTTTATTGTTTCTCGTTGGTTTCCTTATTATAAACCTAACAAATATGAAATATCGATAGACAAATGAATTATTTACATCAAAATAATTTTCTTTTTTGAAATTATCAAAATTTCATAGAAAAATATGGATTTGAAAATGACAGATTTTGCACTGTTGTCAGAATGGAATTGGTAATTTTTCAGACACTGTGTTATCGCTATACATTAACGTTTGTGAGGGCCCTCAGTTTTTAACCTCTCCCGTGGGACATGGTAAATGTTAATGCACTGAAATATCTTGTTTGATTGCTTGATTAACAAATTATTTGTCAAAATTTGCAAAAAATATTGGATTAATTTGTCACCCTTTCACAGTTAACACGTGGCTGCACGCTTTCAGTCACTATCCGTCTTCTAAGGCCAGTCATTCCAGGGAATAAGCTGGGGGGCGACTAGGGCATAATAGTCGCCTTAGGGGCAGAAATTTTGCCCTAAATGGGACCGAGGGAGAAGTGGGTGTCTCCCTAAAACATACTCATTTTCATTCTGTCACCACACAAACACAAGCTGTGGTGACAATCTACTACCACTGCATCGTGTTTCTCCTTCCATTAAATGGCAATAGTATGTGTAATGGCTAATTTGCTTCTAAATTGACAAAAAATGCCGTACTTTTGCACTATAACTTCTCCCTTCTCCCTAATTTTCCTGCAGGGAGAAGTCATTTCTCCCTACTGTCAGGGCCCAGCTTGAACCCTGCATTATATAAGAGGAATTAACGGATCAGGGATGGTAAAATTTAGCGTCCTAGAACCATTGTATTAATGGTATTAAATCTGTGCATTTACAGCATGTGCATTGCCTATATACAGTAAAACCTGTCTTAAGCAGCCACTCAAAAAGAAGACCTAAAATTGGTTTTCAAGACCAATTATCGCTTAATACAGGTCAAAAGTATTGTAGAATGCTCCAAGAGAGCATTCTGCACTACTTTCGACCTTCATTAAGCTACCAGTTGTCTTTAAGACCTTTGTTTTGTCTATTTTTGAGTGGCCGCTTAAGACAGGTTTTTAACTGTAGCTTAAAACATCCGGGTTTGTGCCAGTTGAGCATGACTGTTAAATGTATAGACGACCACAGACACGCAAGGGTATTTACTTTTTGCACACCAAAAGTGTGGGAACAGATTAAGGTTCAGCCAATAAACTAGATGATAGCTGTACATACAAGTTTTATTCCTTTTCCAGCTAGTGGCGAATGCTGATAGCCTTTGCAAGTAGTCTGGAACCAGATCAGGCCCCGACAAAATTTAGGGCCAGAACTGGAGCCGAACTTATTTGACACTGAAAGAATTGTTAAATGAAATGCGTATGAAAGAGTTACCAAACAACAAAAATCATTTACTCAGTATGCAAAGAATTTAATTTATTTATAGAATGTTGCTGAGATCCTGTGGCAGTACATGGATGAAGGTGAACCGTCTTGTCATCTACAGGCTGTTAAGTTGTTCAACATACTACATCAGGTGGCCCCATCTAGCTGGATCTGTGAGGATGTCATTGGAAGAGGCCTGGTAGCAGATGTTGAGGTGGGTAGGAGGAAAAAGAAGATATTTACTTTTTTCAGGTGAAAACCAGATATATTTCATCGAGTGTGTTGAAAGCACCAGAATTTTCATGAGTGTGGAGCATGAAAGCACCAGAATTTTCACGAGTGCGGAGCACGAGTGATTATCCTGATGTTTTCAACTCACGAGATGAAATATATTTGGTATTTACCAAAAAAAAAAGTAAATTTTCTTTTTTATTTTATACTTTTTCAGTGATTTTGTTACCTGCGCATCCTGCATCTTTTGTGCATAATTTTGTCTCGGGATGCAAAGTTTTTATTTCAGCGAATCCCAGGATGCAATAGTATTGCAGATGTTTCATAAAAAAATAGTGTTCTGGACTCATAAGTTTACAGTTGGGACTCAATGATATGGGAAACAGCAAGTCCCAGGACTCATAAGCCCAAAATTGTAAATGAATCACTGCTTTTTATAGGCTACATGCAATGTCTTACCCACTGAAATAGGAGGTGCTGAAAATGCAAGAAACAAATTTTTTTTAGCAAACCCAAATAATTTTGGTACCAAAATATTTGTCACGTTGTAACTAAGAAAATGAAACCTTTTTTTGATGTTTTCGTTCACAAATAAGAAAGTTACAAGAGCTGCCTGATCTGGGTCTGCTCCGTTTGCAAAAATGTTAAAAGGTGTCTCTATGAGGTAAAGTGTTAAAGCAAGGAGTGGAATTATTAAAATATGTTTCCAAAGAGCAGATAATGCACAAAGAACTTAGCTTTGCCCATACTGTGCTAAAACCTTATATAAACTCTCGTTGTTATATGACTGGAGAGAAT
The DNA here is from genome assembly GCA_964019695.1 of Loripinus fragilis. Lineage (NCBI taxonomy): Eukaryota > Metazoa > Mollusca > Bivalvia > Lucinida > Lucinidae > Loripinus > Loripinus fragilis. Next base: position 87,802,623 of record OZ026517.1, read on the forward strand.
CTTGTCTCCTGATTGGCTCAATTTGTCATTATAAATCTCAATGTCTACCTGAAAACTTGTCTAAACTGGCCTACAAGTTAATATTGTATGAAGACTAGCTTAAACTACTGTCCTGCCAGCCAAGAGTGACAGTGACGTGATGTTTTGCTTACAAAGTTATCAAGGACTTAGAATCGATATATCACTTCTGTATTAATCCTATCCGCAGCATAGGATTAATACACAAGTGATCTATCGATTCACTTTAGCAAAAGTGGAGTGTACAAGTTAATGCTTTACTTAGCAATTGTAAACAAACTATAAGATCACTGTCACTCTTGGTTTAGTTGGTTGGCATGACAGTAGCTTCCAGAAGTTATTATACTGAACAAAAGTGAAGATGCTACACTACAATTATCTATATTTTGGGAGAAAGTATTGGACAAAAAGTATTTACTAAAGCTTAATAATGTTTCTCAGACATCCAGCAAATGATTCCTCGAAACTCAACCAATTTGTCTTGTTTGATGTCTGAATTATGCTCCTTTAAGGACACCGACCTCGATACGGCTGCGCATGCGACGCGCGCATCTTCCGTTAACAATTTGACGTCGTACTTCTAATACACGTTGGTTTCTGCGAGGAAAAACGCCAAATATTTCAAGTTAATGAGCGGTAAATAACGCATTTTTGGAGAAAATGAATGTCAATAAATCCGCCAGGCCATCAATTAACAATCTGAGAACAAATATCAACTAGGTTAAAGTGATTGAAAGCAGGAATTTTCGTGAAACCGGACTGCATTATATAACTCCAAAGTCGACAGTGATTTTAAACTGCAGTTGCGATAGTCGGCATTTGAGCCCCTTTGATTATTTTGCTCTGTGTGCAAAAAAAAAAAAATGTTGAAGGTCATAAAAAGTGAGTTCTTTAACCAATAATGTCAAAATAAATCAGGCAAAAAGCTCTCAGTTGAGCAAATCAAGCGTAACATCATTAGACCTGATGTGGCTCAGTGGTATAGTGCTTGACTGGAGACGGGGCGGCAGGTTCGAGCCTCACTGGCGTCACTGTGTTGTGTCCTTGAGCAAGAACATTAATCCTAGCTTAGTACTGGTTCAACCAAGGAAGACCCGTCCCTTTATAACTGAAAGATTGTTGAACGGACGTAAAGAGTTAAACAAACATTCCACCTGATATTTTCATGTGCGGATCAAGAGGGGGGGGGGGGGGTGAGGGGGGATCTGAACCCCTCCCCTAGAAAATCACAAGCTATATGGGTTTCTATAAAAATTAGCATTTGGACCCCCACCCCCTGGAAAAAGTTCGACCCCCTGGAAAATGTTGGACCCCCTCTGGATCCTTGGAAAAGGATAGTTTTCTCTGTTATAAACCATTGGACCCCCTTAGTAAACTGTGAAATAAGTTGAGGACAATAACCACTACTTCTGCCCTGTCTCTACCTATGCCCTGGTGAAAACATCGATTAGAAAAGCGATTGTCATTTTGAATTTATGTTGGTGGAATCCCTACATATTTTATTGAAACGACATAGTAATGAATATATAGCCCAGGGGTACATGTAGGTTCAAAAGTAAAATATGTGTGTGGATATTTGCATGTGCAGATCCAGATTTTTTCTGAAGGAGGTGTCCTGACAATAAAACAAGGTCTGAGAGTAAGATTTTTTGCAATCCTCAACTTTACCTAACAATTTAGCCGTTAGAGGTGGTTTGACTGTCTAACGTTTTCAGGATGGGGTCCTATTATTTTCCAGGCATGATTAGTGACAGTGGGGCTGGGGGTATTGTCCAATTGTTGACTCCTAAGAAAATCTAGCAATATCACTTGCATTTTCTTTTTTTTTTTGTGTGGGAGGGGGGGTATTGACCCTTCAGTCCCCTCTGGATCTGAGCATGCTTTGTAGGGAAAGCTTGGATCATCATAGTAGGCTGTCTAGAAACACTGTGCTGAGTTAACAAGTTAGCCTTTATACCAAGTATCAATAACCAGTAACCAGCACCATAGAAAAATGGCAAGGTCACTGATTACAAAAAAAATCTAACTTGTACCATTTAGAATTACACAGAATCAATCAGAGGCAAAATCTAACTTGTACCATTCAGAATTACACAGAATCAATCAGAGGCAAAATCTAACTTGTACCATTTAGAATTACACAGAATCAATCAGAGGCAAAATCTAACTTGTATCATTCAGAATTACACAGAATCAATCAGAGGCAAAATCTAACTTGTACCATTCAGAATTACACAGAATCAATCTGAGGCAAAATCTAACTTGTACCATTTAGAATTACACAGAATCAATCAGAGGCAAAATCTAACTTGTACCATTTAGAATAACACAGAATCAATCAGAGGCAAAATCTCACTTGTACCATTTAGAATTACACAGAATCAATCAGAGGCAAAATCTAACTTGTACCATTCAGGATTACACGGAATCAATCAGAGGCAAAATCTAACTTGTACCATTTAGAATTACACAGAATCAATCAGAGGCAAAATCTAACTTGTACCATTTAGAATTACACAGAATCAATCAGAGGCAAAATCTCACTTGTACCATTTAGAATTACACAGAATCAATCAGAGGCAAAATCTCACTTGTACCATTCAGAATTACACAGAATCAATCAGAGGTACTGATTTGATGCAGTGATATTACTTTTGAGACGACCCTTTTTCATATAATGAGGTGACCTTTGATAATTATTTCATATTTTTCCTGGTAATGTTAAGTTTCATCAAATATATGGAAGTCATTTATTTCTACTGGGCATATATACCTTAAACTCCTGCATTTATGTCAAAATTAATCAAAATTGACATTTTCATAATTAAACATCTTTTTGTAAGAACCCTTCTTTAACTTTTTATAGATTTTAGGCCTGTTACTAATTTTTCAACACGTTATGGGCATATTAAAGTTATTGCTTAAGTAAATCAAACCATTTCTATTCAAAATTACACAAAATCCATTTAAGGTACTAATTTTAATGTAAAAATACTACTTTTAGGATGACCCCTTTTTCATATACGACGGTTGCCTTTGATTTTTATTTCAAATTTTAATAGATTATGTTTAGATTCATCTTATATCTAAAATTCATTTATTTCTCTTGGGCAGTTATATCTTAAATTCCCGCATTTATGTCAAAATTAATCAAAATTGACATTTTCATAATCAAAAATCCTTTTTGTAACGACCCTTCTTTTATTATTTTTTTCATTTTTGGCCTCTTACTTATTCTTCAACACAGCATAGGCATAATTAAAGTTATTGCTTAAATAAATCAAACTATTTCTATTCAAAAGTACACATATTCCGTCCAAGGTACTAATTTTAATGTAAAAATACTACTTTTAGGATGACCCCTTTTTCATATAAGACGGTGTCCTTTGATTTTTTCCAAATTTTAACAGATTATGTATAGGTTCATCTAATATCTAAATTTCATTAATTTCTCTTGGGCAGGTATATCTTAAATTTCCGCATTTATGTCAAAATTTTAGTCTTTTCCATTAACCTCAATGCAAAAAGAAGCATTTCTAAGGGTACTTTTGAAACGACCCTAACTTTTTTCCAATCATGGTGAGGTACTGTTTTTTTCGCCTTAATTGGTCAGGAAGGCTTTACTTGATAAGTTGTAGCAGTATGAGTGAATTCTCTTGGGCAGGTTTCTCACAATGAAATTGAACCCGGTGTCCTTAAGTTTATAAAGATTTATTCACTGAATTTTGCAATTGCGCACGCGCAAATTAAGATTGTTATGCTTATCAAAATCGGTCATAATTCTGTTGCATAAAAACACAAAAAACTGATTAATCACTTGAAACAAGCTCAGAAATCAATTTCGAATTGAAAATTGTCTCCCTTTGACAAAAACAAATAGGGAATATTAAATGTTTGATAATCTTGGATTTATCACAATTTTCGATAAGTTTCTTTTGCCAAATCAGGTAGACCTCTCAGCACATTGTTTCTACCATCTCGACTAGTAATGTCCTCATACGATGCGATCAAAGCACACTTGAGATAAGTCCTTCACACTTCTGGTTTTCACATGTCTAGACTACCATTTCATGCAGTCCGATCTTGTAGGTAGTGGTTTGCTGAAGGCCTAAACTGTGTGAGATTTCTGTTCAAATTTGCAACCTGAAAAATTGGACTCCTATCACATTTAAATGGCTTTCATGTGTTACCCCGTGACAACATCCGTAAAACTTTTACTGTTATGCATTACCCAGTATTTGAACATTAAGATACGCTTTCATTTGAGTTCTTGGTTTTCATAATTTTGTATATAGATGGCAAACAATTCAGGTGTAGCGTTTTCACTTTTGTTCAGTATATTTTTGACACTTATGGAATATCACCCTCTAGAGAGCTAAGAAAAGCATGACCAGTATGAAACTAGCATGAGTTGCATGAAATTGACATGATTAGCTGTTTCACCTCCCAGTAGGTAAATTAAAGACTTTCATGAATTTTAACAGTTTTTTTTTTATTTTGTTTGCTCATTTTCTTTGGTTTGAATAAACAAAATGTAAAAAAAAATGTTTTATGATTAAATTTTACATTCCGCATTCAGAGAATTATATACATTTCAAAATGCAAAATCTTAAATAACAGCTCATAAAACTTGCAAGAAAGTCCTTAGGTTGAAGGTTGAACATGACTTCAACAACAAACGTGAAAGTAGAAAACTTACATTCTTTGTTGAAAAAAGAATATATAACAAAATGGTTATTGACTTCAATTTCGGTAGACATAAGGATTTATCTACCCTTAAAAGTGATATTCACTTACGGCCTTATGGCCTCGGTGAATTATCACTTTTTCAGGTAGATAAATCCTCATGTCTACCTCATTGAAGTAAATAATTGTTTATTATAAACTCTTTTGAAAAATGTGTATATCCAGATTAGCTGGCTTCTGATGAAGTAATCTGATCAGGATCCACACATTTTTTCCGTAAAACATGTGAGTTCAAAAGAATTAATTGAACCATAGAGCTGGAATGCTTGACAATAGCATATACAGCATGTTAAAGGATAAAAATCACTTTGAACAATAAGAATGTAATTGTTGGCCAAGCCTTTAGTTAAGAGTGCATACCAAAAAATTAATTTTCTTTTTTCCCAACCAAATCATATGTTGTGGGTACTCAAAAGAACCGTCTCAATGAGACGGTTCTTTTGAGCACCCATAACATATGTTTCAAACTGATGGATTAGAAAATATTGACAATTATACACTCAAAAATTTTGTTTATATAAACCGATTGTTGGCTCTCTTTGTCTGAGCAGCCATGGAAGAACGCAATTAACTTTCCATATTCTTGGCCTAGTACAAGCTAATAGAATTTTCTAACTTGTCCTGTATGAAATAGGACCAGGTCAGACAAGTCGGGCATGGTATTTTCACACACCTGCATAAAGGGCTTTGAGCTTTGATAGGACCATGTGCATTTGTTTGATTGATTTTGGTATATTCTCTTAGAATTCACCTTTCCTAAAACCTTTATTTACTGAGAACCATTGCAAACAGTTTGGACCCAGGTCAGGCCTGACAAAAGGTCAGGCCCGACAAAATGTTGGGCCTGAACTGGATCCAAACTGTTTGGCACTCTAATGGTATTCCTGAAAGAATATTTTGAAAAAGATGATTTTGAAAAAAATCAGCAGACAACAAAAATTACCCAGCTTGCAAAATGTTAAATCCACCAACTGTAAGGTAAACCTCAGATTAATTGTGAGAGATTGAACACATACAAATTTTTTTATGTGACTATGTCATGCGCTAAGTTGTTGCAATGGTCAGTTATACACTATCATGTGACTTTTGAGTGACATTCTGGGCGTGGTTCGGAAAAGTCTATTGGTCTACATGACCTGTAAAATACTTAGCTAAGGATGCTTTCTCAAGCTCCTGCTGTACACTAATTATGGTAACCATGGTAGTTTTCTAATTGCCTAACCTGTACTTGCAGGCTGAACGAATCTAGTCCATTGAGAAGTTTATGGTAGTTTTCTTATTGCCTATACTATACTTGCAGGCTGAAAGAATCCAGTCAATTAAGCTTAACATGGTAGTTTTCTAATTGCCTATGCTATACTTTCAGGATGAAAGAATCCAGTCAATCAAGAAGTTTATGGTTCTCTGGCATCTTACTAGAAATAAGGCTGCTCCAGTCATCCCTGGGAAACCATTAAGAACCTTTGACAGGTAATACTCAGCTCACAAAGTGAGGAATATCCCTTTAAGTAGAAAAAGAGCACAGCGCTGTCTCTTGATAATGCTATGTTTAGGACCGGGCCGCGTAGCGCAGTCGGTAATGTGTCTGACTGCAGATACATGTCTGACTGCAGATCCAAGGGTCAAGAGTTTGATATTGGCCCGGCCCCATACTTTCGTTGAGATTGATCATAAAATCATTTCTACAGCCATTCTCCTCCCTTCCACTGATTCAAGAAGGGTTTTTGTCAGTTACAAGTGAAAGTATGTGCATGAAGTACTGGTTATCTTCTAAGTCAAGATTGCCCAGGAAAAAAGAGTGGTTAGGTGAACATACCATCCAGACAATTGGCCGACATGACCATAGCTGTTTACTTGGGCATTAAGCATCAAAGCAAAACCCCAAAAAACATGTTTGGGGTCCATAGAAATGGGCAGTGTTATCGTAAAGGGAGAATTTTACGAAGGAGTTATTGGAAAATGCCCATGAAATCTAGTAGCAGTTATACAGGCCTGGAGTGTTTTACTTAACCTTTTGTATACTGGAAAACCCTAAACGGTTACTTTGGCAAACAGTGAAAACCCAGATGAAATGCAGCATAAAGGTGCATTTCATCAGGGTCTGTACTGTTTGCTAAGATTAAAATATTAATGTGTTGTGCAGTCTTTAATTTGGTGATTCATTTATATTGCAAACAGCCCAAATTAAAATTACCACCAAATTAAAGTTGTACAAAATTTTAGTAGCATTTTTTATCGCTAATAGCGCTTAATTAAAATTACCGCCAAATTTGTGTTTTACGGTATTATAAAGTAGCATTTCCCCTTGGGTTTGTCTATGTATGTTTATTTCAGATCAATGTTTGTAGTGTTAGACTGTCTGAGAGAAGAAAGTAGTCCTGTCAAGTCACTGGCCACTAACTGGCTAACACATGTCATACAACATGGAGATATTAGTTTGTCTGTGTATGCTTATTTCAGATCAATGTTTGTAGTGTTAGACTGTCTGAGAGAAGAAAGTAGTCCTGTCAAGTCACTGGCCACTAACTGGCTAACACATGTCATACAACATGGAGATATTAGTTTGTCTGTGTATGCTTATTTCAGATCAATGTTTGTAGTGTTAGACTGTCTGAGAGAAGAAAGTAGTCCTGCCAAGTCACTGGCCACTAACTGGCTTACACATGTCATACAACATGGAGATATTAGTAGAGTGATGGAACCACTTTTACTGATGTTGTTACATCCAGATACAGCAAGGTAACCATTATGGTGACATTATAGTGACTGTTTGGCCTAAATTATAGAGAATACTCGGTGAGTGTCTTATGATATCAAGTTTACTAGGTAAGGCTTTGAGAACGCATGTTGACATCGCGAGGCATGCTGAGCGATTCAACGTGCATATTCAAAGCTAAGTCTGTTAAACTTGATATTAAAAGACACAAAGGGGGAGTTCCAGATCTGCCCACGCATGGATTTCCATAATATTTTGTATGTTGAATACCTATGTTATAACAACTACAAAAATGAAAGAATTTCATTCCTCAAAGGCTGTTAGGCCACAGGGGGGCACCTTGATGTACACCCTCTTTGTACTAATATATGACCTATTAAATATCAGTCTCAATTCATTAACATTATTGACTGCTACATTCTTTGAATGGAATATAAAAGAAGACTTCCCAGGGTAAACCTTACTACCATTAATGTATATGAATACATCTAAATATTTTTTTTCTGACCTATCAAAATTTGATTTTTGCCCATATTGAACACTTAAGTTAGTGTCTATAAGGGATTCTGTCCTAATATTTACCATGTTCCAGTTTTTGTCAACCCATAATATTTTCAGAAAAGTAGGTCAAATACATCCTCTTTATGCATGTAAATTTTCATAAAATCTGGACACCGGTAAAAGTGTTATAATTTGCATGAAATGAGTTAAGTCAGTTTTGATTCTTAAGTGATTTCAAATAAAATATTCCAGTTAGGTCTTACAAACCGCAGTTTTTCCACCAGTATCATTCTAAAAACGCATTGGCTATCACTATTTAGTATCTTCATCCACATTAGGTCCAAAATATTTTTGGTGTCAGAAGTTTTAGCTAATTCAATAGCATAAGACTGGCATTTTTGTAAGCAGCACTAATTTGATAAGTAGCACTTGGTCTAGATCTTAGTTGTACGGTAGGATGTCCAGCAGGTATCATTTGTGAATTGATCTTCCACTGGTTTCAAAATTATTTTTGGACTGAAGCCAACAGGTGATTATGCTCTTAATGTCTTTCAGCCATTGAAAAAATCAAACAGATTAGGATTTATGCTAGGTAATTCATCGTCTCTATCTACATTCTATGTTCCTGTTGCACCTAGAATTGCCTCTATCTAATGTCCCTCTGAATCAAATATTAAGCATAAATTGGTTCAGGACTATATGCATACTTCTCATTAACTCTTATAAACTAAGTGAAATCAGGTCAAGTGTTTAAGAAATTATGACCATTCTCACTATTTTGGTTGGTTCTTTTTTTTCAGAGAACTTGGATTTCACACCAGCTGTCTTTGTATTGGGTTAAACTTTCCCCCTTACATTGATAAGGAGCTGTATTTTCATATTCTGTTCCTTCTGGAACATTTAGTTTCAGCAGAAAGTAGAAGACAATTTAAGCCAGTGCTAGAAGGCATGAGAGCTGCAGCACTTTTCATTTAGTGTCATGCAGAGTGGAACTGAGTCTTAAGTTTTAGAACTTTATAGTTTATTACTATTATGGAATGATCCGTTTTCCTACATCATTTAAATAGTATCCTTATTTTGCAGTCCCTTAGTCACTCAATGTGTACATTTTAATGAATGGTTTACAGAATCATATTTGAATTGCATTGTATCTTAATTGATATTGATTGTGGTTATTTCTCCTGCATTAAGTTCTATCTGCCAAAACATTTCAAAAGCGCATCCAAAAATACTTATTGTAAACCCCATTTAAAATCATTAATATTCCAACAAAAGCTTTAAAACTGCTCCAATAAAAAGAAATGGAGTTGATGAAAATAAAATTAATACTTTTTAAGATTATAAATGGATTTTCAAATATTAAGAAACAATAAGCGAATTTTGAATGTATACATACTGAACATCTGGAATTAGACGAGGTGAAACAGTCTTTGTGCTGTTATTTCCATCGTGGTTATAGAATTATGAATTTGATTCGCAAATGACCTCATAATTATAGAGCTGGCATACTAAACAATTCTGTAAAACTGGGTATAAATATTAATGATGAATTCAATAATATTTATTCATTTAACAAAAGTCTGACTCACCATTCAAACAAAATATATTTGCCGGCTTCAAATCTTGTGAATATTATCCTTATACATATAGTCAAATTATATATAGATGGGAAAGGTTGACAAGAACTGTAACACACCAAAATTAAAACCCAAACATTGTTGATGTAATTTGTACAGCTGAATTTGAATAAACATTCTAAAAAAACATTATTTTGAACAATTTATGTGATAGATATGGCAATGTGTGTACCACACACATAAGCTAGAACTCACATAATATTCTAATAATTATCATTTATAGACATTCAGATTTCCGATAGATGCAAATTGGGCTGATTGGGGGGGGGGGGGCAGGTACCCCTATAATCACATACTACACAATACCAAATGTTGTAACCAGCCAATCAAAAGCGATTGAAAACAAAATACTTATAAGCCAAACAGTCAATTTGCATAATATCATCAAGATATATATGCCTGTGCAGAACAGAACTCTATGTAAAACCTTGACTTTTACATTCTGCAAAAGTTTGACCATTAAGATTGAAATTCAGAAAACTCCATTTTACCGGTTTTATTTTTCCTTGAGATTTTTTCATTATAACAAACACATGTGTGGACAAATTTGATATAAAATTCATAGGTTGACAAGAACCGCAACTAGGCAAAATTGACAATTTAATTTGCTGAAAATATTTTCTAAATGTTAAATTTAGGGGTACCTTCAAGCAAAATTTGATGTGGACGTGTTTATTTTATACATTGAAATACATGTATGGTACATACATAATTACAAATTATTAGGCATCATATTGAGAATAAATTAGGTTGAAAAATCAAAAATCTTGTCGCCTAGGCCACTTTTAATTAAGGTGTCCATATTTTTAATTTTAAAATTTAAAATTATTTGAATTTAACAACTGAAATGGATGAATGGATAAATATCTCACAAATAGAACATACATGTAATAGACAATCTTTCTACAAAATTTTACAAAAATCTGTGCGTGGGTAGAACTCTATGTAAATTTCATATAGGGTGGAACTCCCCCTTTGTTATTTTATTTATCCGTTAACCATTTGATTCAGCGTCATTAGCGACGTCATTCCAAAAGTGCAACATCATCATGACCTGATAAAGGCAAATGCCGAGAGATGTAGTTATTATGAGAGGCAACTGATAATTTTGTTTGTTTGTTTCCCCTTACCCGACTGACTATGAAAAAAAAGGCCCTACTCCAAAAAAATTATTACAATTTTTAGTCAAGAATTGTTTTTTTTAAATTTCTTTACAAACTTAGAGAATTGTCCAAACTAAACAGTGTTATCATTAAAAAATATTCTCAAAAAATTGTTTGTGTATTTGATTTTATTACCTATAGTAGGTCCATTTACAATTAAGTTTAATGGGTATCAAATTTGAGAAGTTAAACCGACCAACCCATACCGGTAAAATAGGGTCGGGTAAGGGGAAACAAAAATATTTTTAAGGTTGGCCTTACATAACCAGACTCATAATTCAAGAAAATATTTTCATATTTCTCAACCAAAGCTAAAAATGGGAGGTCCAGAATTAAATGTGCTCCTGGTAAGGAAACCAGAAACCACTGATCTGAAATCAAAATAATTTGGTAGAAATGGTCACTTGGTGAAATAGCTTAAATGATTTTGATCTGTCAAAAAAACATGGCTGCCAAAGAAAGTGACTTATTATGGTAAGGAAAGCTTTAAAAAATATTCTCAGAAACCAGGGAGCGCAGTGGCTCAGTGGTAGAGTGCTTGACTCGAGACAGAGGGGCCGCGGGTTTGAGCCTAACCGGCGTCACTGCGTTGTGTCCTTGAGCAAGAACATTAATCCTAGCTTAGTACTGGTTCAACCCAGGAAGACCCGTCCCTTTATAACTGAAAGATTGTTGATGGGACGTAAAGAATGAAACAAACAATTCTCAGAAACCACTGATCCTAATTCAAATGAAATTTAGCAGAAATGGTCACTGGGTGATATTCTACAAAAATCAGTTGGCAGAAATCACTGGGTGACCTACAAAAATTGCTAAAACAAATTAGATCTGTCAAAAAACATGGCCACCAGGGAGCATGACCAGTTTCCTCTTTTCCTTTATATGAAGCATAAAAAACATCTCTGAAACCAATGGTCAGGAACATGCCAACTTGTACGTTTTGCTGAACACTGGCTCATTGTGGATTTTGTGTTTCAGAGTATCCATTCAGCATGTGAACATACACAAACCCAGAAAGGTTCATCTCTCTGAATCTGTGGAAGATGACGCAGAGGCCAATATCTATGCTATCAGCAGTGAGGGTGGTAATGTGATCTATCATGTCAGTATGACAAAGAACATGCCCAAGAAACGTAGTCAAGAGGAGTTAAAAGCATACGCTTTAACTGTCTTAAATGACAGAGGAGCGTCAACAGCTCCAGTGAGAACGAGGTCGGAACAGGAGCTCCACTTTGAAAGAGTCAATCCAAGTGATGTCATGTTAAGGATAAATCCCTTTGGGTCGGAGAGTTCTTTAGATAAACTGATTTTTGATGGCTGTGATTTTCCTCTGACTCAGCAGCAAAGTTTAGTGAACAAAGCGAGGAGACTAGACAAAGAGACATGTGTAAAAGAGGGGATTTCTTTCTCTGGGTCACATCTGCATGAGTCTCAGGATGAGATAACTCAAGATGAACAAAGTGCAGGTAACTCTGAGCACAATGGTGATGAGGAAAATGCACCTGCAGACGAAACTGTAGAGGAAATTGTTAGGAAGATTTTAGACAGTATATTAAACACAGTTACTGAAGAGAATAATAATAATGCCCAAATAGGACAAGGAAATGAAGAAATGAAGAAACCGAGACTAGCAGAGAGAAGTGAGAGTGTGAACTCTAGTATACTTGGCGAGCACGAATTGTTGAACTCGGTGAATAAGCAAGGATGTGGTATTGACTCACCAACTCCAAGTGAGCTTGATCTTACTGGTGGTCAGCTTAAACATGATGAGGCAGATGACAGAACAAACATACATGCCCTTCATATGCACTTGTTACTTTACACACAGAAATATGACTATTACAGAACTCTTTATGCCCTGTCCACCTTCAAGTCAATGTTAGCAGCATGTCCTAGATTACTAGTTACATCACTCGTCACAACTAACATAAGTGCCTTGAGAACGCCACAACTGGCCAAACTTCAACTACTTTTGGCAAGACATAGGAAGTCGGTATTTGGTAAAAATTTCTTCGGAGAAATTCCACCGGAGGTGATGTCAAATTATCGTAGTAGCATGTTCATAGAAATCCTGATCTCTGTATGTTTGTATTTCATCAGAGGATATTATCCGAATCTAATGATGAGTAAGATGAGTCAAGAGGAGTTGCTAGGTAACAAACAAGTGCATATCATGGCAACGGAGACATTGACGATGATGATGTCGGAAATTATTGTGATCATGAGGGATTCTGGGAGAAATTTTGTTTCTTACATAAGTGACCTTCTATCAAGGTCTAAAGTTCAAAAAGCATTGCTACATTGTGTTCTTGCAACAATATTCAATAACAGAAAGAGAAAAGACAATGATTCATCGTCATCTAAATTTACAGAAGCAATTATTGCCTTCAATGAAGAAGACTTAGTGTCTTCAGCAAATGAGACGTTTCAGATACAGCTGCTGAATTTGTTGCTGTCAATGATCATTCTGGAGGACCAGATCAACAAGATAAGAGGAAATACCGAGCCAGCACAGCAGTCAGACTGGGAGAGATTACGAGTCAGTTATCAGCCGTCACTGCAGAATGTCCGATACAACCAGGGTCACCTCATAATACAACAAGGCATGTTCATGTCATCTGTGTTAAGTTCTTTGAAGCAATTTCACTTGTGCCACATGCATCGTCACTGGATCTCCTTGGTAACCTCGGCACTGCCATATACGGGGAAACATCTGCCAGGGATAGTCATCACAGTTGTGTCTCAACTCTGCAGAAATCTTGAGGCAGTAGCTTCGGAATATGAATCTGCAGGTGCGAAAAGGTAAGAATAAAAGATTAGAGGAGCAGCCAAAACTATACCATACAAGAAAACCTGCATAAAACAGCCACTCTCAAAAAGACCAAAAATTGGTTTTCAAGACCAATTATCGCTTAATGCAGGTCAAAAGTACTGCAGAATGCTCCAAGGGGAGCATTCTGCAATACTTTCGACCTTCATTAATCTACCATTAAGATCTTTGTTTTGTCGATTTTTGAGCAGCCGTTTTACACAGGTTTTACTGTACTGCATTTTTTTCTATTTTAAAATAATTTCTTAAAAACAAAAATACCATCATAGTGTCAAACAGTTTGGATCCAATTCAGGCCAGATGTTTCTTCGTGGCCTGATTGGGGTCCTAACTGTTTGCAAAGGTTATCAATAGGCGATTAAAGTCACCACTTTGTTGGCACTAATTTGGAAAGTGATAAACTTTACAACTTCATACTTTTCTCCTCATTTTTCTGTCAAGGCACTGGCTACTAACTGGCAAACACATGTCATACAGCATGAAGATATTACTAGCTCAATTTGTCTGCACACTTTTGCATACTAGGCCCTCTATTAATTCTAATTATATAGGAGCTGTTGTGGTGTAATGGATAAATCACTCGCCTTGTAAATCGGGGTTGCGGGTTCAATTCACGGCTTCTCCAGTCTGTCGAATGATTCTTTAAGCTGTGGATCCATCCCCATATGACCTTAGCTGTTGGTGAGATGTTAAACAAACAAACAAACAATACTGATTATACAAAAAAACTCATCACATGCACACATCAAACAATTTCAAATATGTTGTGTAACCTATTGGGGGTGTAGAAAATGCCACATATATTGGTCAGCACATAACATTCTGATACTTATTGCATTGGGCAAAAGCCTCCTTTGAATGCCCACGTTGATGTATCCAGCAGGGCTAGAGGTTTAATGTTTGGTCTTTATCTGCATCCATACTTTATGGTTGCAAACTGCGAAGGCTCTAGTGAGTCTGCAAATTTAGGCATGCTGGCTTCAGCCTTCGTTGATCTATGTGCGTAACGTACCAACATTTCATGTGTAGGCTAATACATCATCTTTGCAAAAAAATTCATCTTTTCAGAAATAATTGAAGTCATTTAGTAACATTTGGCATGACATTTAAATGATTTAATATGACAGAATTCTCAAATAGGAAATACAAGAAAATTAGAATATTAACAATAATTAAGATATATACAAGGCTTTAATACTAGCCAGTGTGTATAAATCCACCTTTAATACTTTGTGTTTAAAGATTGTAATTCACTTATTCCATGTTTCAAAAATGTAAATATCTTGCCCACTCAAGGCTAAGATTTCGTAGCCTGTAGCATGTGGGGTTCACAACAAGATAAAGCTCAGACCAGCCTGCTCAGCTTCAAAGACTAGCAGTAGAATTGAATTTTTGCATGGAGTTAGTCAAGCTGTACTTTCTTGAGAATGAATAATGAAGGCACTGATCTGACTGTGAAAATGCACAGGCTGATCTGTGCTTTTATCGTTCACGTAAAACAAAATCAGGTTTTCCAACGAGACCCATATAAGAATAGTTTAATTTCTGTTTCAGCCCAGCTTCATTAGAGAAATTGCCACCTGATTATGCTGTGACCTTGCTAGATAGTTTGATGAACTTATGTCACTATTGTCTGTTGGATATGGTATCTCCAGTTTCTGTTGGTCAACCGTCCCCCTCCAGTCCAGCCAGTGATAGTGTTGCCCACACTAATATATTCACCAACCTCTGGCATGTATTCAACCCTGTTGGTGGGGGTCGGGTAAGTTATAGAATTGTTGATGTCTGTTGGTCAACTGTCTCCCTCTAGTCCAGCCAGTGATAGTGTTGCCCACACTAATATATTCACCAACCTCTGGCATGTCTTCAACCCTGTTGGTGGGGGTCGGGTAAGTTATAGAATTGTTGTATTCTGTTGGTCAACCGTCTCCCTCCAGTCCAGCCAGTGATAGTGTTGCCCACACTAATATATTCACCAACCTCTGGCATGTCTTCAACCCTGTTGGTGGGGGTCGGGTAAGTTATAGAATTGTTGTATTCTGTTGGTCAACCGTCTCCCTCCAGTCCAGCCAGTGATAGTGTTGCCCACACTAATATATTCACCAACCTCTGGCATGTCTTCAACCCTGTTGGTGGGGGTCGGGTAAGTTATAGAATTGTTGTATTCTGTTGGTCAACCGTCTCCCTCCAGTCCAGCCAGTGATAGTGTTGCCCACACTAATATATTAACCAACCTCTGGCATGTATTCAACCCTGTTGGTGGGGGTCGGGTAAGTTATAGAATTGTTGTATTCTGTTGGTCAACCGTCTCCCTCCAGTCCAGCCAGTGATAGTGTTACCCACACTAATATATTTACCAACCTCTGGCATGTCTTCAACCCTGTTGGTGGGGGTCGGGTAAGTTATAGAATTGTTGTATTCTGTTGGTCAACCGTCTCCCTCCAGTCCAGCCAGTGATAGTGTTGCCCACACTAATATATTAACCAACCTCTGGCATGTATTCAACCCTGTTGGTGGCGGTCGGGTAAGTTATAGAATTGTTGATGTCTGTTGGTCAACCGTCTCCCTCCAGTCCAGCCAGTGATAGTGTTGCCCACACTAATATATTCACCAACCTCTGGCATGTCTTCAACCCTGTTGGTGGGGGTCGGGTAAGTTATAGAATTGTTGTATTCTGTTGGTCAACCGTCTCCCTCCAGTCCAGCCAGTGATAGTGTTACCCACACTAATATATTAACCAACCTCTGGCATGTATTCAACCCTGTTGGTGGAGGTCGGGTAAGTTATATAAGTATTACCGAACACTGCGAGCCATAAAATTATATCTAAAACATGTCAATGTAAAAATTAATAGTAAAAATCAAAATCCCATTATACCAAACCATGTCCATCCACTCTTAAAGAAAAAAAGGGTTCACAAGCTATGTATCATATCCTTAATCAAAATAAAGATATACCAACTGGAAAATTAACCTGGAATAAGGCATACAACTTCACAGATGAAGACTGGGCTAAAATATATTCATTTCCTTTTGAGACAACTAAACACTCTGTTGTCCGTTGGTTCCAAATAAGTATCAACCACAAGAT
This sequence comes from Loripinus fragilis, assembly GCA_964019695.1. Lineage (NCBI taxonomy): Eukaryota > Metazoa > Mollusca > Bivalvia > Lucinida > Lucinidae > Loripinus > Loripinus fragilis. The sequence continues at coordinate 87,819,324 of OZ026517.1, forward strand.
CTTGGTGACAAATAAAATTCTTCATAATATGAAAGTGAGAAATGATGCATTATGTTATTACTGCCATTCATATGATGAATCTATTAACCATCTTTTCTGGAGCTGTGACCAAATCCAAACATTCATAAAAAAGTAACAGGTTGGCTGAATGCGTATGGCATTGACTGTTCACCTACTGAAAAATGGTTTATATTCGGTTGGGAATGAGGAAAAACTGAATCCAAAATACTTAACTTCATACTTTTATATACCAAATATTATATTTACTGTACTCGATGTAATCAACAGTCTTTATTCTTGGAAGTGTTTAAGAGAAAACTTTTATTTATGTATAAAACACACATGGAGATAGCCATTAACAATAATGATCTAACGAAATTTGAGAAGGAATGGAGTCAATTTTTGCCACTAGTAAACAGTATAGATGCATAATTATCAGCCCAAAAACATTGTTTTATGACACTCTACGGTGTTAAAATAGAGAAAAGTCCTTTAAAAAAAAAAAAGTAAGCAAGATAATTGTCAGCACAACAATCATTCATGCCTTGTTGCCGGGTCAGATTTTCCTTCCTTTTTGTTTTTTTCTCTCTCCTATTTTTCTTCCTTTCTTACTCATGCTTTCTATCCATCTTTCCTTTTTTTCTCTTTTTTTTTCCTTTATGTTGTTGTTGTTGTAACTTACATATTTTTGTAATATCCCATACAGTCTCTCTTGTCTAGGGTGCAGGGGTGTGGAAATAGTAAAATTTTCTACTTGTCCAGGAACAAGTAAATGGCCATAATGTACTTGTCGAAAGAAATTTTACTTGTCCGATAGTACAGATTAGCTTATTCCTTTCTGTGCTTAAACAATTTACACTTTAGAAAACAGTATGAAACCATGCAGATATCAACTCTCTTGTAAACAGTGTAGATCCAGATCAGCTGGCTTCTGAAGAAACCAGCTGATCAGGATCCACACTGTTTTCAATGCAACATGTGAACTTGTATTGATTTATCTAAATATGAAATACTAAATTTTATTAACTTTATAACAAATTTTGCACTTGTCCAAGGACAAGTAAATTGAAATTTTCAACTAGTCCTGAATGAAATGGGACCAGGTCGGACAAGTCCGGCATGGCATTTCCACAGCCCTGCCAGTGTGTACTCTTGAACTTTTTGGTTACTGTAAAGGCGGCACCTCATGAATGTATAATTAGGTCTGGTCTAATACAAGGGTAAAAGCTGAAAATAAGGAATGCCCGCACATTTATGCGGCTCAAAAAGCTTAATAACTCTTTACCAATTATTAACAAAACCTGATTTCCCTTCCTTATTAGAAGAAACAGCCAAGCCACCAAGCCACGACCAGATATGAATAATTAAGTTGCTGCCTTTACAGTTAGCAGAAGGTCTATTATTATACATTGATTTTATTTATAAAAAAATTGTAGTTTGTGAGGTGTGAGAGGGGGATAGTCCTCCCCGACCCCCTACACGCCAATGGACGGGGAGAATAAAGCAATAACAACTAGAAAAAACAAAACTATATAACCAGGGATTTTTTTTTGTGTTCTCAACGGCCGAAATTCGTGACTTTTTCCAATTTTTAAAAAAATCCCAATCTTTAATTATTTTTTTTTTATGAAGATTGGGATTTTTATTCAGTCAACACACACACAAGCTACATTGTTCTTTTGAGCAGCTTTAGTTTGATTGATTGAATTAAAAACAATGCGAGAAACTACAAGACACAAGAAAACAAAGCAAAGGGCTCAGCCTGAAAAATGATCACTCAGCCATCTAGACTTAATCCTGATATATTTCGGCTCAATAAAGGCATGCAGAAATATCTATCAAACCATATGGCCACGATTTTCTATAGTGATTTCACTGATTATTCTAAGCGGATATACTCATTTTTCTGAAAATATGACAAGAAAAGCTTACAAAAAATTTAGGAACAATTGGAGAGAAGAACAAACAAATTTAAAATCAGTGTTAACCCTAATGAGATGGCCCATGGATTATATGGGCCAACTATCTGGGTTGACATTGCATATTCAAGCTTAATTATTGAGGAGTGCAGTGGTAGAGTGAAAGGGTCACTGGTTCAAAACTCACTGAAGGTACTGCGTTGTGTCATTGAGCAAGACATTTTATCCTCTGCTTAGTACTGGCTCAACCTAGGAAGACTTTACTGAAAAATTGTTGACCAGGATGTAAATCATCAACACAAACAAACACACAAACATGCCATCTGGATTGACACTGTGTGTTAAAGCTTATTTATTGGCTATATACATTATAGTGAAATATTCATGAAAACTGACGCACACAACAAAACTAGCTTTGTTTATTACAGGAGCACAGTCCAGCGAGAGATTCAGGGTCTGTATCACCAGTTCTAGATGCTAGAAGCAACTTGTTGAGTGTTTTACCAAGAATTATAGCATGTATGGCTTCCTTGTGGCGTGCCATGAAGGTCTCAGAAAAACATGAGGAGAGCCCAGCATTGGCCATGGGGTCCCCTAAGGTACAGTATCCTGAATAAAAGACTATAGTCATTGGTCCAATTAAGCAAATTTTTATTTATGGTAAAATTGTCATTGTTTTCTAACCCATCAATTTAAATATATTTTTGGGGTGCTCAAAAGAATCATCTCAATGAGATGGTTCTTTTGAGTACAATACCCACAATATATGTTTTGGTTGAAAAATAAGAAAAATAATTTTCAATTACAGACTCTTATCTAGAGGCCTGTATAGGTTGTACAATCTTGATTTCCTTTATATTATCATCTTCACCAGCGAAGGTTTCGTCGTATCTACCTTTCGACAAACCCTTTGCCTCACAACCCTTAAAATTTATTATTAGCGCAGACTAATCGACCAATGAAAACGCCAGGAAGGATTTTTTCGATAATCCCTTCCTGCCAATCAGATTAAATGTAGCAGTTTATCGTATCTAATGTGCACCGCCTGCTAAGTCTCCATAAGTCCAGATAAGCAAAGATTTGGTCGTGAAATTATTTATTTTTCTTCTATAATTAAGTTCGAAATTATGTTATGGGTGCTCAAAATAACCATCTAAATGTGACAGTTCTTTTGAGCACATTAAACGTACATTTTAATTGGTAAATAGGAAAAAAGAATGTAAATTAATCACGCCGTCTTATCTGGAGGCCTGGTGTTTATCGATTTTTTGCACCGCTTTGTGATTGATCTTATTAATTGTTACTATTTTCGGCTTGTGACGTTTTCAATCTGAGAAAATCAAACCTGTGAGGCCAAGGGTTAGATTAGAAAATCGCAACCCTTGGTTGGACAAGATGTTATATTAGATGGGCCAGTACATGAGATTTTGGTACTTATTGTATATAATTATGCAAAAGCCTCCTTGAAACAACAAATTGGATGCTGACTGTCCAGTAAGGCTAGATGTCTAAAGTATGGTTTAAGTATTCACTACATCCATACTGTGTGTATGGAAGCAGTGAAGGCTCTGGGCAGTCTGCACATTTGTGTCACATACGTTTACATGTATTTATAACGTCTTTCACATGTAAAAACGAAGTTACACCTTCTAACAACATGACTGACATAATTTTGCAGTAACAAATGATGTCAGCTAACGTGCCTTTTCCTCACGCTTTCAAAACTGAATTATTGTTTGATATATCAAGTTTTTTTTAGCATTGGCTCTATAGGCGAGGTGTGTAAGAATATAGGTAAATGAGATATTTGTCAGTCAAGACTTCATTCTACAAATCTTGAACTGAAAACCATATGCAAGCATTTAATCAGTACTTAGTGGACTATTGTATTTCTAATCATTCTCAAAAACTTGTTAAATTCTATTTGCTGTGTCCTCTGAAAGTTTGTTTTCAAATCTGAAAATTTGAAGAAAAAAAAAAGTTTTATCAAGTCATGTCTGATAACCATAATTTTAGTTGAACAGTTTTAAAAAGACAACAGATCCAAATTGTGGGATATTTACCCCGAATCAACTTTTAAGCATTGTATGAAAGTATGAAAACCCATGAACGGTTAATGTGAAAAAAATACAATGAATTATGACCCATTATTATGTACAATGAATTATGACCAATTGTTATATACCTTATGAGTGTTTACTATAGAAACTTAACGTGTTTCAATCGCTGACAGTTGTGCTTTTCATCTAAATTCAACGTGTCGCAATGCGACAAATCACTGGCCACGGGCTTCATTCCCATTAATACATGGCAGCAGAGGGCTTCTATTCATTGCCATTTAAGCCCACTCAAGGACATCGTCATCAAGTTAAGATATATTGTTGCTAATGTTTTATGGAGAAATGACCAAACTATTTAAACTACCCTAAAATACTGACGCTCCTCTATCAGGCGGCAATCGAAAATGCTCTGAATAATCGCTGAACGCCGTTCACAAATCACTAGAAACAGTGTTTTTGATTGCCATTTGTCGCCAGTCGGGCGACAAACGGCAATCAAGAACTTTGTTTCGAACGATCTTAGATCTACGTTCGTCAATTGTATTAACATTTTAGATTGTCGCTTCTTTGAAGTGTTTATTGAATATAGGCCTACTGAATAGTAGCCAAAACAATCCGAAACACAGGCTACTAGGAATAATTTACATTTTTCATGTTTCGGTTGAAAAAAATAATTTTGTGTACACGCCGGATAGGCGACAATCAAAAACTCTCTTAACAATCGACAAGCGCGGATCAGAAATTGCTATACCGATGTTTTTGATTGCCATTTGTCGCCTGTTGGGAGACTAATGGCAATCAAAAACTCTGTTTCTAAATAATTCTGGTCTATGTGTGTCGATAATATTAATGTTTTCGATTGCCGCCTATCCGGTGTGATTTCGTTGTACACTTCATAATGATATGGTGGACATTTCTGCATACAATTGATTAAAAATTATTTGGAACTACTCGACTTGAAAGGAAGGTATGTAACAATGACGATATAAAATTCTTTTCCGTATATTAACATTTGTCAAGCCTTCGTGTGATAATGTGTTGCAGCCCTCACAGCTTCGCGGTGCGGGCTGCAACACATTATCACACTCCGGCTTGGCAACGTTAATATACGGAAAAGAATGTTTTATCCTCTTATAGTTATATACCATTATTTTGTACAATGAACCGGTCTACAAAGAGTATCACTGTTATAGGTTGTCCGTCAGTACATTCTTGAGTTCCTGAGCCCTATTTCTCTGCCCCATGGATCTCACCTGCTGGGAGCTATAGCAGTAGCTTGGAATGACAGGAGAAGTAAAAGTGCTGCTAGAAACATGAAACGGGTAAATATTATATGTTTTATGACTGGGAAAGAGGGTATCTGTATGTCATATGTTGTGGGGACCCATTCGACACATTTTACAGAACTAATTCCGATGAACACCAAACTGCTGGTGGAGTCACTATGTTGTTCCCTTGAGCAAGACACTTTATCCATGCAGTGTTTCTGCAAGACCAGAATTTTCGGGGGTCATTGATGACCCCTTGTTTGAAAATTTTGGGGTCATTGGCAAATTTAGAGGGTCAGAACTTTTTTAATGTATAATTACTTTTTGTCTGAGCATGCGTCAATATTAAAGGTATTTGAAGAATGTCCCCTATCGTAAGATAAAAGTTCGTGCATGTTTTACTATCAATAGGCTTGTGATCGACGGCTTTTGTTACATTTTCTGTTACATGGGAATTTTTCAATGTTGTGTTGCTTGTAGTTAAAGCCCTATCCTCCAGCGGACAAGAAATAAAAGCCTCTGCTCACCAATGCCATTGTTGTTTAACAGTTGAGCGCTTTACCCATGCGCAGACGGTCAGTCTAAAAATAGACGTGATGCGTTGGTTTCATTTCTTTTAAAATCTTTGTCTTATATATTTTGGTGTATTGGATCAAAGAAAACTTTCTTTTCTAGACTACTTTTTAAAAAAAATTATGCTGCATAATGCCCCAAAATAGCAGCGAGAGCAAAATAAGCCAAAATTATTTGGAACGAAACCCCATATGTGCGAATCGCAAATGACTTTTGACATGCGCAGTAGTCGATTTTGAAATAAATCAGATACGTCATGGAAATACCTAGCAAAGATATTTGTGCGCAAGTCTATTTCCCACAAGAACACTATTTATAGAAGCGTTATCATCGAGGTAAATTGAAGTCCTCAGATCTCGGCACATAAAGAAGATGTAGTTTCGTTCTCGCTGCTGTTTTCGTGTGCGTCGCGAAAAACGCACAGACAAACTGTCAGTGCGTCAGCAGTCAATTTATTGCGTCAAAAACGCAAGAAACGCACACTCGGGGAAACACTGTCCATGGCTTAGTACTGGTTCAACACAGGAAGACAGGAAATTGTCCCAACATGACTGAAAAATTGTTGACTGGGACATAAAGCATCAAAACAAACAAGATATGTTTTGGTTGAGAAATAAGAAACTTAATTTTTAATTACACACTTATCTAAAGGCATGTATGGAAAAGATCGTCCATTTAAGGGATCTTGAAATAGTTTCATGATTTAGCAATAAACATACTTTACTGTCAACCTCTAGATAAGTAGATGTTGCTATTTGCAGATAACACGCTTTTAAAACTGATTACGGTAAATGTTCTAAAATTTCCAACACTAGTTGCCAGCCAAAAAGGCCTAGACAAACAGCATAGACTCAGTTCAGACTGCTTCTATTGAAGCAGTCTGATCAGGGTCTTCCCTGTTTGCTATTCTGACAAGTATTTTGTTAATTCCAGCCCTGATAACCAACATTTATTTTGAGAACAGAAAGTGAAAAGTGTTTTGAATTTTAGAAATTTACAGTACGTTTAGGAGAAATGTAGAAAATATCTTCAAACGTTATGACCCTTGTCACATTCATGAACAAGCATTTATAAACAATCATATGCTTTGGGGGCACAGTGTTTCATAAACACATTACTTCATAAAAAATGGGTGAGTTTGAACTCTCCTAATACAATAATCCCCGATCCCCATTCATTTATAGGTTATTCCATCACCGTGTGAAGATCAGTTACTGCTGGTGGATCTGATCAGTGCCATTAAAGTTCTTCCCATGGATACACTGGTACAGACAGTGAAACAGGTGCTCAAACAACCACCCAACAGTGAACTCAGTCGAGGAAAGGTAATTTATATATACTATAAGCAGTGTTACAGGTGCTCAAACAATCACCCAACAGTGAACTCAGTCGAGGAAAGGTAATTTATATAACAGTGAACTCAGTTGAGGAAAGGTAAATTATATATAAGCAACGAAACAGGTACACAAACAATCACCCAACAGTGAACTCAGTTGAGGAAAGGTGAATTATATATAAGCAACGAAACAGGTGCTCAAACAATCACCCAACAGTGAACTCAGTTGAGGAAAGGTGAATTATATATAAGCAACGAAACAGGTGCTCAAACAAACACCCAACAGTGAACTCAGTTGAGGAAAGGTGAATTATATATAAGCAACGAAACAGGTGCTCAAACAATCACCCAACAGTGAACTCAATTGAGGAAAGGTGAATTATATATAAGCAACGAAACAGGTACTCAAACAATCACCCAACAGTGAACTCAGTTGAGGAAAGGTGAATTATATATAAGCAACGAAACAGGTGCTCAAACAATCACCCAACAGTGAACTCAGTTGAGGAAAGGTGAATTATATATAAGCAACAAAACTGATTCTCAAACAATCACCCAACAGTGAACTCAGTTGAGGAAAGGTGAATTATATATAAGCAACGAAACAGGTGCTCAAACAATCACCCAACAGTGAACTCAGTTGAGGAAAGGTGAATTATATATAAGCAACGAAACAGGTGCTCAAACAATCACCCAACAGTGAACTCAGTTGAGGAAAGGTAATTTGTAAATAAGCAACAAAACTGATGCTCAAACAATCACCCAACAGTGAACACAGTTGAGGAAAGGTAAATTATATAAGCAACAAAACTGATGCTCAAACAATCACCCAACAGTGAACTCAGTTGAGGAAAGGTGAATTATATATAAGCAACGAAACAGGTGCTCAAACAATCACCCAACAGTGAACTCAGTTGAGGAAAGGTAAATTATATATAAGCAACAAAACTGATTCTCAAACAATCACCCAACAGTGAACACAGTTGAGGAAAGGTAAATTATATATAAGCAACAAAACTGATTCTCAAACAATCACCCAACAGTGAACTCAGTTGAGGAAAGGTGAATTATATATAAGCAACAAAACTGATTCTCAAACAATCACCCAACAGTGAACTCAGTTGAGGAAAGGTGAATTATATATAAGCAACAAAACTGATTCTCAAACAATCACCCAACAGTGAACTCAGTTGAGGAAAGGTGAATTATATATAAGCAACAAAACTGATTCTCAAACAATCACCCAACAGTGAACTTAGTTGAGGAAAGGTAAATTGTAAATAAGCAACAAAACTGATGCACAAACTATCACCCAACAGTGAACCTAGTTGAGGAAAGGTAAATTATGGATATATAAAGCAATGAAACAGGTGCTCAAATAGCTTCTTGCTTCGATTAGTTACTGGAAATGATGTCATGCTGCCTTTGACTATAAATCACATCGTTAGTGGTATTTGTTGGTTGGCTTACACATGACCATGTAGCGTGTAGCTGATAGAGGATCTTATATGAGTGCTCATGTTTTATTGAATTAGTTAAAAATGTTGGGGAAAAGAGATAAAATGCAAGGCTTGCCGAGCATTGTATCTCTTTTTTTGCAACGAGATAAATAAATTCATTAATAATAGATTCTACTTATCATATGACATTAATATTACTTTGAAATCTCATTTCTGCCATAAAAACATTATAATTTTGTCATTATACGTCATAAAGCATCCCAAAAATCTTTAAACCACTAGTGGTTTATCAATTTTATTGCATGATGTTATTTCACTCCGAGACGGGATGTCATATGGTAAAGTAATATATTTGTATCTTTACAAAGGCCAAGTGACCAAAAATTTGAGACAGTGGGAAAAGGATATCTGTGTTCCAGTGGTGTTCACATTTATCCGTCTTTATTTGGTGCCAAATATAGGCAGAACAATTTTATACTAATTTTCCAGTACTGATGTCTCCATTATTTCAGTCTAGCATTTCTGAAGTAGAATTTTAACACTTAGATCAGTATTGTTCATTAAGTTTAAATCCTTGAAAACTGTTGGATATGCTTAAAGAAGTCCTTGATTTTACTCATACTTGCCTGTATGAACCCTGGTTGTATTGATCATTACCAACAACATATGAGCCAGCACATGAGATTTTGGTACTTGTCCCATAGGCGAGCAGGTAAGGCTCAGACAAGTCTGAACTTACGCACAGTCTTGCCAGAGCCTCACCTGCTCATGCATACAAAGTTGTCACGTAGATGAAGGCTCTGATCAAATTTGAGGCCTCTAGCTTCACTGGATAGCCACACACACACATTTAAAGAGCGACATTGTGCTCGTGTCTTAAGTACTAAAAGTAAGTAAGGGTGCAAAGATCAGGAATCGATACAATCAAGTACCACACCTGACCCAGGATACCAATGGGAAAGTGACAAACCCACAGTAAGACACCACAAACGAGAGCCAAGAGGTCGGCCCTTTCCCAGCAGGTGACCACAAAGCACATATAAACAGACACGCACAAAGACATAGCAAACACAAGACAGAAAAAAACATAAAAGATCCACAAAAGAAGTACCGCCTTGGAACAATCAGTAAAATATTTTACTGGAGGGCTTAAACCGGTTTAACGGTGCCAATCTCACCCTTCATTCAGATGTGGATCAAAACACATAGATATTTGGTTTGCATGCAAGACCCCTAACTTGTCAATGCATCATCTCCTAAAACATATAAATCAAGATATAGCAAGGAGATAAAGCAAAGATAAGGACTCAACAGTAAATAAAACTGAATACCGGAGCAAAAGAAATCCAACAGGTAAACCCCCGTGGGCCCGACAAACAGCCAAAGCATCAGGCCCCTACCATCTCATCAATAGATAAGTCTTTAAGTCGGAACCATCATAGACTCTGAAGTCGGACCCACAGCGTGCAATTAAAGAGGAAAGCAAAGTTGCCAACCGTGATTTGGTTGACCACCAAGCATGTAGTCTGTTGCAGTACATTAATGTTATAGCCAATTTTTTTATAATGGGAAATTATAATCTCATTTGCATGTGTTGGTTCTTTCCAAAACAATTCTGTTACTTCTCAACCAAATATCTGGACCTTCAGGTCGCCAGTTAAGAGTGCTCAGTCAAAATTATTTTTCTCATTTCTCAACCAAAACATATGTTGTGGGTACTCAAAAGAACCATCTCGATGAGATGGTTCTTTTGAGCACCCAAAACAAATGTTTAAACTGATGGCTAAGTGAACATTTGCATTTTTACACTTAAAATACCAATGCTCCTTCCTTGTGCTCAGTTAAAATTAACTTTCTCATTTTTCAACCAAAACGGTTCTTTTGAGCACCCAAAATGAATGTTTAAACTGATGAATGAGAAAATATTTGCATCTTTACAGTCAAAATATTTGCTTATCTAAACCAATGCTCCTTCTTTGTATTTTCAGAGGAATGTACCTCTAGAAGTGAACATGCTGCAGTTTTTCTATGCCTACGTGAGGAAAACTTCACAAGCTCAGTTAGTGGATTCCTGGCCAGCTCTGTTGTCACTACTGAAGGAATCATTGCAGCTCAATCTCGTACCCCAGGGACAGTTCCTGCTATTGCTGTGAGTATTGTTTTATGATTTTTTTGTCTGGAAACAAACTAAAGATTCTGAGACCATAATACCAAGCATTCAAGTGTGGCAACAATTCATATTTTTTTGGCCTTCTCTAAAATTCCAATAAAAACATCAGTGAAAGAGAAAAACTAAAAAAAAAAGCAATTATCATTAAACATTTTTCTCAGTTTCCTATCTTTACAGGATGAAAAATGGAATTACAGTAAAACCTGTCTTAAGCAGCCACTCAAAAATAGACAAAACAAAGATCTTAATGACAAATGGTAGCTTAATGAAGGTCGAAAGTATTGCAGAATGCTCCCCTTGGAGCATTCTGCATACTTTTGACCCCCATTTAGCGATAATTAGTCTTGAAAACCAATTTTCGGTCTTTTTGAGAGTGGCTGTTTTTCTAGGCTTTACTGGACTTTTTTCACAGTTTCCAGTGTTTATACAATTAAAAATGGTATAAATTGACTTCAAGATCCACTGCACCCATTAATAAATTGCTATCAGAAAGCTTCCATCAGTAATGTCCTTTTTTGTTTTTAAAAAAGAATATCACAACTGCTTCAATTTCTTTTGATAAATTCTAACTGTATTAGATCTTAATTGTACAAGTTTACAATAGAATTTTGTCAAAATGTACAAATTAATTAGCATTTTTCTGGAAAAAGCACTTCATTTCCAAAGCAAGACTAAATGTTGTTATCATGTTGGTCACTTGTTAAAGGGGAACTTGAAAGAGTAAATATTATGGCCTAACAATTAAGAAATAGATCAGCTCTAGCAGTGAACTGTCGAGTAATAATTCACTGTTTGGAGGGCAGTTGTAAAGAAGATCAAATCACAAGCGTGCAGCGCATGTATTTATCTTTGTATAACTGACCGACAAACAGTGAATTATTACTCAACAACTCAAGCACTAGAGCTAATCTATTTTGATTCAAACACACAATAAAAGACGAAAACACATTTGAAGTGTTCAGCTTCTTCCAACTTTCGGCCATTGCACTGAAGAAATCCTGCAATAGTTGGACTTTTTTGCATATGTATTTGTAACGTCTTTCAAGCGTTAAACTGATGTTACAACGTCTAATGCCATGACTGATGTCATTTTGCAGATGCAATTGATGTCAGATAGCGCACATTCCTCGAGCTTTCCAAACTGTGACTTTGTCGTTTTATATAACACAATTTTTTTAGCATTGGCTATATAGGCGAGGTGTGTTTGAATTTTGAATAACTCCTGACCTAATGGATGAAGCAGTAATTTTAATCATTAATTTCACAGGATTCTGAATGAGTTTGTGCAGAAGACTCCATCCATGGTGGACAAGAAGAACCAGAAAGAAGTTCAGGTACGAGTCCTTATTGTTGTGTTGAACAAAATGTACTCAAATTTTATACGTATATTTTGTCAGAGCAGCCCCAATCTTATTAAGACCTTTATAATTTTGCTGGAAGCCTAGAATATATTAAACCCTATACCTCAAAGAGACGCCTTTTAACGCTTTTGCAAGCAGAGCAGACCCAGATCAGGCAGCTCTTGTAGAGCTGCCTGATCAGAGTCTACTCTGTTTGCTCCTGGAAATATGATATATCTGATTCTACACATATGGACCTGACAAGTAATTTCTTTGTTCTATATACAAATGTGAAAGTTTATTTATATAATTATTCATAGTGGGTGGAGCTTAGCATGAATATTCATGAAGGAAAAGGTTAAATAGTCAAAAAAATGGAATAGTTAGAATCTTTACCTACCATGCTGAGCCCAGATATATTCTGTTCTGAGAAGCCATCTGATCAGGATCCACACTGTTTTCCATTCTGCATGTAAATACATGCTAATAACAGGAAATTTTCGGAATATTTGGAAAGATTTGAGGGCTGACACCTAACTGAATCCATGGAAAGTCACCTTGATACGTGTGCATAGTTTGTGTTGAAATTTTGATTGAACAAGAGAGAAAATTCATTCAAAGACTGAGAGTAAATTAGACTATGATAAACACTTTTTAGCATGAAATTGTGAATATTTTTTATCCATCAGTTTTGATATGTGTTTTGGGTGGACTTTCCCAAGACAAAATCAATCTTCAGAGAAAGAAATACATTTATACTTAGGAAATTTTAACCTGTGACCACTCAATGAATACAATGTACCATCCTGACTAAACTGTATTAAAATTTATTGAAAAGTCCATTGGTTTACAAAGGGTTAAAATACCTTGTCTTGACTTGTTTTACAGGAGATTTCACAACGTCTGTTAGAAGCTGTGTCTGCCATTGCTGGCTCATCGCTGGAACAGACAACGTGGTTACGCAAGAATTATGCCGTTAAGCCAGGTCCACAGTCAGAGGACACGGAACATGATGACAGTCAAGTTGAGGAAGGTAAGAATATAAGAATCTATCGAGGCTTGCAGAGTGATGACAAACGGTGATCCCGAGGGACGGATTTTTCTATCTTACCCGGACACAAATGGATTCTTTTTCTTGTTCACCACTGTTTTTTTTTTATTTGAAAATAAGCTTCCAGAAGTCCCTGAATATGCTAAGATGCAATTTCAAATGATGACGTCACTTAACGACCATATGAGTGAGTTCCAATACAACCAATGTATGAACCCCTCACGTGACAGCCTGGGTAAGATAGCATGGGTTAGATAAGATTTTCTATCCCATGGTAAAATCTCAGATATCCTTATCAGGTGTGCAAGAAAAATAGCCCCTCCCTCTAGAAGTACCCAAGGGGGGAAATTTTCAGGATTATTCCTGAATTCAGGATTTTGAGGCTTACTTTCCATAGAAAGTCAGCCTCAAAATACTGAATTAAGCAGATTGTAATTATTAGCTTCTGATTAATTTGCAGACCATCAAAAAACAAGTACATATCATTTTAACTTGAAATTATATGGTTTTGTAGGCACACTGTAAGTTTTAAGTTTTTAGGGGTTTTGTAAATATTGAACTTTCAGCCAGGAGTACTATCTTAAAGTTTCTTAGCTAATGGAATCTTCCAATTAGTTTTATATGATTTAGCAATATAGCAATATGAACCATGTTTATGAGACTTTGGTGCATATCTCATAGGTGACTTTGGAAGAGGAGTCACCACACTGTCCCCACCAGGGTCCCAACAGAGCCATACTTAATAAAAATTTTGTTTGCTGGTATCCTACTCATAATTTTACAGGTGGGTAGGTCGGTAGGTATTTAATTTTTTCCCTGATTTGTTAAAAAGACATAAGAATAAAGACAAAAAAAGTCTATAATCAAAATAAAAAATATTTCTCTGAAATGGCCATTGATTAAAATAATTTGGATAGGTGGCATTTCGACAGAGTTGGTTTGACGGCAAACAAAAAATCTTTTAAGGATGCCCCAGTCTTTGCTGCTCTCACATTTCATTTTGACATAGATGAGATTTGGACCAAAATCTTGAGGTTTAACTCCACTTGATAACTTTACACACAAATTCAAAGGATTTTATGGTCTATATTTTCATATATTTTTGAGGGGTTACAGATTGTATTTCAGAATTGTATTTCTCCTGTACAAAATTAGTTGACTCAAACCACAACATTGCAGTAAGGGGGGGTTTTACATTTATGTTTAAAATATCATCCATCATTTGAAAGTTTTTCACTCAAATATTTATATAATTTATGGAATCAAATTTTGGTGAATTTTTCTGAAGAATTTGCAAAATTTTTGAATGTGGCACTTTTACAGCTTGATGAAGTGCCAGTGATATAGCGATAGCAGGGCTTTTTCCAGAAATTTTGGGAAAAGGCCCCTGGCCAAAATTGGGAAAAAATGACCAACTTAACAGCAAAATTGGGAGAAATTAAGACATAGAACATAACAGGGGTAGCAAAATATATCCTCAAAATCAAGTTATTTTAGATGTATTATGCCAAGCATACCACTTAAGCACAAGTGTTTAAGTATCATTCTGATATTGGTCATTGTTTCTCATAAGTAGTAGTGGTCTCAAAAAAATAAAAAGAAATTATTATTTTTTTTTACTTTTCTTAATCATGTTAATTGTGAAAAACAGATATGGTATGGGGAAAAAGGGTGGCTATTTTCGATTGGAAATGGGGCAGAGATTGGGCCCACAGGGGAGGGCAGAAAATCCCCTGGATAGAATTCTAAATAGTGTAAACCCTGATGAGACCGCTCCTTTAGGAGCAGTCTGATCAGGGTTTGCACTGTTTGTCCAGATAAAGTTGTCAGATTATTTAGGGGAAATATGGTATGTTAATTTATAAGAGTCATTTTTAATTTCAGAAAATGCCACAGTTGAAAAGAGGGTGTCAGAACCTGAGCCAACCTTGAAGGCCCCAACTATTGATTCTAAATACAGTGTACAAGCCCTGAGTCTCCTTGCTGAGGTAAATATATAGCTCTCATCATAACAGGGATTTCCATGGCCAGAAGGATAATTTTATTGAAGAAAACATACCTTGTGGCTTGTGCGCACTGATTGGAAGGATTTTTAATAAAATAAGAAAATAGCACTGCAGTAAAACTTATCTTAAGTGGCCACTCAAAAAGAAGACCAAAATTGGTTTTCAACACCGATTATCCCTTAATGCAGGTCAAAAGTATTGCAGAATACTCCAAAGGGAGCATTCTGCAATACTTTTGACCTTCATTAAGCTACCATTTATCATTAAGATCTTTGTTTGGTCTATTTTTGAGTGGCCGTTAAGACCGGTTTTACTGTATTTTTCAATTGAAAAAAAAAATTGTTATAAGCCAATTAAGAGTGTTTCAATGGATACAACATTAATCAGTACATTTCACATTCATGTTGAAGAGGAGCATTTGAAGATACTAACAGAGGTTGCACATGTAAAATGAACATAATTTATACTTAAGGACTTTGAAAACGCATCACCCAGATTAAATCCTTTATTTCACAAACCCTGAGATTGTCAGCGAGATAATTGTTATTGCATATCATATTCTGACCAGCTTGTAGTGTGTCCTAGAAAATTCATGGCTATAAATTTTCTTTAAAGTATTGAAAAAGAATCCGTTTTAAGACAGGGGTAGCCGATTTTGAAGGACACAAATTCATTTGCAAGTTAACACGGGTAAGTTTTGATTCCTGACTCAACAGATTTGCGTCCTTTGCTTCTTTCACGAATGCACATTCATCATTGAACGATTAGAAATGAATTGACAGGTCAGTATGCTCAAAATTACACCCCTTTAAAAAAACGACATACCCCACCCACCCTGATTACTATAGTCTAGTAATAAAATTCAACGACTTGGGCCTTTCAAAGTTTTGATTTCTTTTATGTCCTGTTTTATTGGAAGATGCTAAGGGCATACACAAATGACAGATTATACATAAATTACGCTTGTATCACGTGTCTTTTGTATTGTGCAAGTGAAGTTAATGTAAAATTTAAGACATTCTTGATCACATGACAGCAGCTCTCCTGCCATGATTTACATCAAAACGTCTTCCCCACCTGACTGCCAGTGTATGTAGTCAATATCAGTAATGAAAACATGCATTAAGGTAACTTATTGAGATGTTTCTAAAAATGAGCTATAAATTGATGTTCAAATTTGACGTTTATTTTTGAAATATTGAAGTTACCAATTACTTTTAATTAAAAAAAGTCTATCAACTCTTTTGGTGATGTGGTATCATACACACCACAGTTTAAACATAAAAATAATCGAAAAGCTTCATTTAACTGTGCAGAAAGGTGCTGGATGCTGTATGTACCCATGTGACGTCATCAGCAGTGTCACGTGATAAAGCAGTCAAATTAACGACTGATTCATAACAATTCTGGATTGCACATTAAAAGCTACGAGTAACTTTTCAGTCACATATACGGTTTGCAAGAAAAGTGCAAAAATATGGTGATGCGTTTTCAAAGTCCTCTAGTATATATATCCCAGATCAGCATGAGCATTAGCTCTATGTTAATGCACAGGCTGGTCAATGTCTTCCTTGTCAGTGCAACTTAACTATAGTGTTTTAGAGGCTCAGTTTTGGGCAGGATTATTGAAGAATAATAAGGTACTTAGACTTAGTTTATTTTCCACATTCACTCTTCTCCATAGGTTTAGATAAACAATATTTTTCAGCGTAAAATTGTAAATATTCTCTTACCGATAATTTTTAGCATGTGTTTTGGGTGCTTAAAAGAAGTCTTATTGAGACGGTTCTTTTGAGTACCCACAACATATGTTTTGGTTCAGAAATAAGAAAATTATTTTTCTGTTGCGCACTCTTAACTAAAGGTCTGATATCTGTCACTTCTCCCTAATTTCTCAAACTGACTTCTCCCTAAATGTGAGGGCTAGGTTGAGCTCTGTCAAAAGAATTGGCACAATAAGTCCCCAATTTTAAGACTGATGATTAAGAAAATAATTTCGAGGGAGCGCAGTGGCTGAGTGGTTGACTCGAGACCGAGGGGCCGTGGGTTCAAGCCTCACTGCGTTGTGTCCTTTAGCAAGAACATTAATCCTAGCTTAGTACTGGTTCAACCCAGGAAGGCCCACCCCTTTATAACTGAAAGATTGTTGATGGGATGTAAAGAATCAAATCAAACAAACAAACAAAAGAAAATAATTCGAATTTTACATTCAAAATATTTGATTTTCTTGACCAATGTTTTCCAGATTACAGCACCACTCTTGGATGTCATCTACAGCAGTGAAGAGAAGGATAAAGTTCCTCCATTTCTAGTGACCTTGTTGTACAACATCTTCCCTTATCTCAAGCATCACAGGTCAGTGTTCTTAACTCTAGATCAGCTTTGGTTTATTTACCATAACTTATTGGACATATAGGCCTGATTTAAGAGTTACATTGTAAACCTAGAACAGGAGCAGTTTGATTAGGGTCTACACTGTTTTCTATACTATCCTTACTTTTTACAGACCTAATCCAATAGTCAAAGGACCTTGTAAAGATATAAATAAGTTGGTTTATGAGTTGGTGTAAATAAGGTACCTTAAATGGAATTCAATTTTTCCACATAGTACTACAAAGTCAGTGGCATTTCAGACAAGTAATTTCAATCCTGCCATATAAGCTGTGAGCCAGAATATTTCTTGACTCGAGACTGAGGGGCCGTATGTTCGAGCGTCACTGCGTTGTGGTCCTTGAGCAAGAACATTAATCCTATCTTAGTACTGGTTCAACCCAGGAAGACCGGTCCTTTATAGCTGAACGATTGTTGATGGGACGTAAAGAATCAAATCAAACAAACAACTAAATAAAGCTGGGATTTGTATAGGCAGGGGACAAAAATATTTCAATATTGCACTTGTCTTGCAGGACCAGTTACTAACAATTTTCACTTGTCCTGCAAACACATGCACTTGTCTTTTAAAAGTGTATGCAATAAAGAACACAAAGGAGTAATATGAAGGACTAGTACTTTGGGAAGAATTACTCATCCTTTCTAGATTTCACTCGTAATTACGAGCGGACTAGTGAAATTTTTGTCCCCTGGTAAAGGTGAAACTTCAGAATTATTCCTGAATTCAGGATTTTGAGGCTGACTTTCAATAGAATACAGCCTCAAAATACAGAATTTGTTAGATTCTAATAGCTTCTTGGATTTATTTTCAAGTTAAATAAACACAAATGATCAATTAAACTTGAAATTGCTGATGTTTTGTAGCTAAACTGAAAGTTTCAAGATTTGAATTTCTAAAGGTTAGAATTTTGAACTTTTGAACATCACCCATGAGTATATAATATGAACCAGAGTGTGCTTGAAATATCCAGCCTGGTTTAGCGAAAACCTGATTTTGCTGCAAGCATACCACAAAGACAGACCAGCCTGTGCACCTTCATTTCATTTGATGATTCTATTTCTAGTGCCAACAATTTACCGAGTCTGCGGGCATCCTCTCAGTTCCTATCATTAATCAGCAGCTACCAGTACACAAGAAAGGCTTGGAGGAAAGAGGCCCTTGACATGATGTTGGATCCCAGCTTCTTCCAGATGGACTCGACGTGTATACGCTACTGGCACACTGTCGTTGATAATCTAATGACGCATGATAAGACCACTTATAAGGACCTCATGTGTAAGTTTCTGAGTCATGACAATAATATGATGACAGCATATATTATTACCCAACATACTATATTGTTATATGACTGAAGAGAATCCTGTCTCCTGATTGGCTTAATTTGTTTTCATGAATCTCTATGTCTACCTGGAAACTGGTCTAAACTGGTCCACAAGTTAATATTGCATGAAAACCAGCTCCAACTAGTTTCCAGAAGTTAATATATTTGACACTTCTGCAATATTACCCTCTAGAGAGCTAAAAATAGCATGATGAGTGTGAAACTAGCATGTGCTGCATGAAATTGACATGATTTGCTGTTTCACCTCCCAACAGGTAAATTAAAGACTTTCATGATTTTTTACAACAGTTTTGTTTTGTTTTGTTTGCTTATTTATCTTTGTTTGAATAAACAAACTGTAAAAACAGTTCTATGATAACATTTTACATTCCCCATTAAGAGAATTAATACACATTTGAAAATGAAAAATACTAAATTGTAATATTTTAATAAAAGTTGCTAAAACTTGTGAGAAAGTCCTTAGATGTCTTAGATAGAAGGTTGAACATGTCTTTAACAACAAAAGTTAAAGAAGCAAAATTTTCATTCTAAAGAAGTCATATAACAAATAACATAGACACATTGAGCATATGCATGAAGGAGTTTAGTTCAGAAATTATAATTTTTGACAAAATGACAGCTGTGAGAACTTAGACAATTTTTCCCTAATAAGGTGTTTGTATATGCATAGACAGTGCCTTTATGGGCCGATCAACTCCTACCACAGCTTTTTATGGAGCAATTTGATACTTTGCCTATACAATGTACACACATTTAACATATGCATGAAGAAGTTTGGTTTAGAAAAAATATTTTTTGACAAAATGACAGCTGTGAGAACTTAGACAATTCTCCCTAACAAGGCTTTTGTATATGCATAGATGGTGCCTTCATGGGCCGATCAACTCCTACCACAGCTTTTGATGGAACAATTTGAGACTTTGCCTATACAATTTAAACACATTGAACATATGCATGAAGGAGTTTTGTTCAGAAAAAATAATTTTTGACGAAATGACAGCTGTGAGAACTTAGACAATTTTTCCCATATTAGGCTTTTGTATATGCATAGATGGTGCCTTCATGGGCTGATCAACTCCTACTACAGCTTTTGATGGAACAATTTGATACTTTGCCGATACAATGTAGACACATTGAACATATGCATGAAGGAGTTTGGTTCACAAAAAATAATTTTGACAAAATGACAACTGTGAGAACTTACACAATTATTCCCTTATATGGCTTTTGTATATGCATGGATAGTGCCTTTATGGGCCGATCAACTCCTACTACAGCTTTTGATGGAGCAATTTGATACTTTGCGGATACAATGTAGACACATTGAACATATGCATGAAGGAGTTTATAATTTTTGTTTGCACAGATTCTACTGAAATCTTCTTATCAAAACTAAGGTCTTCTTGTTCGAACTATAACTTGCCAAGTTTTTCACTGACTCTTACTGTGCATTGCTTATTGACTTTTTTCATTGCTTCTATACTTAAATTAGTCAGTAACGTAAGGCTATTATTTGCAGCAGATGACTTCAGCAGACGTCTTTTTCAGATGCATTTTTCTTGGCGCTTTAAGGGTTAAGAGTAATTAAGCATTTTTGACTGGTGAACTGTTTTCCGTGAACACTTTTTTTACTGTTTCCCAGTCACGTGTTACGCTGATCACTGATGATGTCAAACTTAATACTGTACAGCGTCACGTAGCATGGAGTTGCTGTAGGAGATGCGCTTTTGTTACAAAACAGAAAATTTCGTCTTATCTGTTAAATTTTGGTCTCCAAGTGTTCCGCTTATTCTACCTAAGAAAACAAGTACCCACACTTTATGTTTCTGACCACAAACAACAAAGTTATTTGAAGTTTAAAGTGACCAAATCATACGTACCTCATATCTGCCATTCTTAAGACACTGAATGTCTTCCGACATAAACGAACTGTACATGCATCAGTTTTATATTATTACCATATTTATGTTTTGAGTTGGGTAATAAAACAACTATTTCATACCTTTCTAAGCAATAGTCTAAATTATCACCCCCTCGGTGCTGTGGATGTCCTTGGCCTTTGGCCTCGGGCAATAGTGCATCAGGTCATCCACAGCACCTCGGGGATGATAGTTTTGACTGTTGCATAGAAAGGTATGAAATAGTTGTACATGAATACTGTTAAGTCATAGCTATTGTTTGAGAAAATCAATCAAAATAAAAATAATTACAATTTAAGGTAAATAATCAGCTGAAGAAAATTGTAAAGGTGTACAACCGTGTGAAATGTACAAAATATGAAACCTTTGCAATTTTGCACAGGTTTCATATTTTGTGTATTTCCAGTGTCAGAGCGTAACCGCAATAAAAGGATTATCACATACATTTTTATACATGTAAGCTCATTCTTGAAAGTATTGGTAACATGACTTTGGATTTCTGCTGAAGAGTTGTTTGTTAATGCAATGCAACAAGCATCTATTAATTCCCCTTATTCCAACCAAATTCACACTAAAACGATGCTTAAACATTAAAATTAACTTTTTCTTAGGCCAAATAAAAAAGTGTGTTTCGGGTAACGGGTCTGAGAATTTTAGGTAGGGTAGGCCACATATTTTTTTTGTATTATTTTTTTTTTCTGGAAAAAATATATAATTTTATGCATTTTGAAAGGCATGTTGCCTTTCAAAATGCATAAAATTATATTTTTTCCAGAAAACCTGAAAAAAAATCTAGGTTTCACCTGTAAATTTGGGTAGGGTTACCTTAAACACACTTTTTTATTTGGCCTTACTCTGGATTTCTCTGAACAGAATGGCGTCAGCTGTAAACTCTTTAAAGTCATAATGGCGTCACGTCATCGTAGCCATACGCATTGTTTTCACAAACAAAAGTATTAGCTAAATGATCAGTCTGGTAGGAAAAGCTTTCTGTATATAACGTCATGCAAATAGCTCTGGGCTTTTTAAAGTATTTTCAAGTTTAAACCCATGTTCAAATCTTTTGATTTGAACATGGATTATTGTTGAGATTGGGTTAAAACAGCTGTATGAATAGTTATTTATGCAAGAATGATTAATATTCAGGCCTTTAGTTAAGAGTGTGTACCAGAAAAATAATTTTCTTATTTCTCAACCAAAACATATGTTGTGGGTACTCAAAAGAACCGTCTCAATGAGGCAGTTCTTTTGAGCACCCAAAACAACTGCTAAAACTTATGGGTAAGAAAATATTGACAATTTTACGCTGAAAATTTTTGTTCATCTAAACCTGTGGTATTGAATGTGGTATTGTTCCATTGATTGATGTAGCATTATTATTCTGTTGCAGCCAGGGTATCCATAGCACAGACTGCTACACTGAACATCTTCAGTAACCGAGAGCAAGAAATAGATCAGAAGGCAGCCATGTTGAAACGTCTAGCGTTCACCGTATTCTGTAGTGAACCAGACCAGTATCAGAAATCCACGCCTGAAATACAAGGTAATATAGCGTCAACTTTTTTCGTCTGCTGATAAGCTTTGCAACCAGCTTGGACCCAGATCAGAACCCAGAGAAACTTGGTCCTCTATCTGGATCCAAACCATTTGACACTGTGATATTATCCCTGAAAGAATTTTTTGAAAAATTAATTTTGAAAAAGTCAGCAGACGACAAATATCTTCAGTAACAGAGAGCAAGAGATAGATCAGAAGGCAGCGATGTTGAAACGTCTAGCGTTCACCGTATTCTGTAATGAACCAGACCAGTATCAGAAATCCACACCAGAAATACAAGGTAATTTGGGCCACGATGCGAGAAAACCTGTCTTAGGTGGTTTGCGAACAACACAGGCCCAGACCAGCCTGCGCATCCGGGCAGTCTGATCAGCGCCTTTGTTATTCGTTTTTTGGAAAGTACCTTATGTTAACTTGCTACAGGTGAAATTTCAATTTTCTATCTAGTCTTTGTAGCTGAGGAGACTGGTTTTAGTCTGGCTTTGTGGGAAGACCCGAAGACAGGTTTTTTCTCTCCAGGCCCATTTGATAACCCTTGCAAACAGTTTGGACCAAGATCAGGATCCATTCTTTTTGACACTCTGATAGTCTTCCTGAAATAATTTTTTGTAGAAGTTAATTTTGAAAAAAACTCAGCAGACGACACAAAAGCATGAAAAATTACCCAGCATGCGAAGAGTTTATAAACTATGTAGCATACCATAGCAGCCTACTAGTCCATTATATACTCCTCGCCAAAAATATATCAGTGCATTCTGATGTATCAATGTGTATGGGAAGTACAAACACCGAATTTCATTGGATTCTGTACAACAATGGTAGGGTAAGAACGCATGCGCAATGTCACCCAAAACTACAAATTTTGAAAGCAAAAACAAGTTTGTGTTTGAACTGATAGAACTTTACATTTTTCCTAAGAAAACAGATTGTAAACAGCAAAAATGTTTCAGATGATGTCTTTGATAGATTACTCACTAATAACAAGTGCCATCAGGCTCAGCGTCTGTTCAGAAATCGACATCAATAACAGGTGTATCCTCCTCTATGCTGGTGTAACTCGTACTCGCCGTGGCATACCTTGAACTAGTTTTCTAAGAAACCGGCGCTCCAAATTGTTTCACTTGTCTAAAAGTGCATGTACAAGATCATCAAGGGTGAGCATGTCATTTCGTTTGCAGACGTTACGTCCCATGCGGTCCCAAACGTGTTCGATGGGATTCATATAGGGGCTCCTGCTCAGCCACTGAAGATTCTCAATCCCCTCTTGTACAAGAGAATCAGTAACAATACATGCCCTATGTGGACGGGCATTGTTGTCCTGAAATATGAGGCATGCTGCTTGATGTGCTCGGGAATGTGGATACACAATGGACTCAAGGATATCGTCAATGTAACGTTGCCCTGTCAAAGTTTGTCTAACAACTTTGAGATCAAGCTTGTGGTCATGACTAAAGCAGCCCCTCACCATAATGGATCCGCCACCAAACATTTCAGTTTCAGCAACGACGTTATCTTGAAATGGATCCTGTTCACATCGATGCCATAAGTCGATGTAACAGAAAACGGCTCTCGTCTGACCAGTAGATAGGGCGCCACATTCTTAAGTTCCAACGAAGTTTGTTAGCGGCCCACTGCACAAGATTGCATTGATTATCAAGTGTCAGAAACATCCAACGGCGAGGACGGCGTGACTTCAATCCAGCCATATTAAGTCCCTGTTAACAGTTCTGGTACTGGCCGCTTGAACATTAAGACTTTGCCACTGCTGACGAAGTTTAGAACAAGGAGCCTTAGGATCACGAACGGTAGATTGCACAAGCACTCTTATCATCGGCAGCAGAAGAGAGTTTTGGTCTCGCAGGCTGTGGTCTGTCAGTGACGTCATTGGTTTGGCGATACTTTGCAATTAATCCACTTACTTGGCTCTGGTTTATCCACATTCCCCTGGCTATTACAGTCTGTGTTTGGCCAGCCTCCCACATACCGATTATGTGCCAACGGTCCTTATTTTGCAGGGTATGATGCACCATGATCTCTTCTTACAAACTTGAGATTTTTGTACATGAGGGCACCCAAAGAAAAGTGTGAGCCATATGCAGTACATTTTGTTTCAGCAGATAAGCATGCTACTGTTTTATCACAGATATGTAGGACAACTTATAATACCATACTTCACAAATTATCTCAGATACACATTTTTTCTTATTTTTGCAAATTTACGAAAATGTGCTAATTTTAGGCGATGAGTATATTTTCTCAGAGACTGCAGTAGCCAGTAAAATGTAACAAAGCACATTTCACCTGATGGAAACATTTCATTATGAATCTGTAGGGTTTGACAGCCGAAATTTATGTGATAAGTGTATGCTTTATTACAGAAAGATTGGCCGAGAGTTTACGAGTTCTTCAAGCACCCTCTGTGATGGCCCAAGTGTTCCTGTGTTTCCGAGTTCTCATATTACGGATCTCTCCACAACATCTCACATCCATGTGGCCTACAATAATAACAGAGCTGGTTAGTAGTGCTTACATTTACAGTTGCTATAATAGCGCAATAATTTACGCAATTTACAAGAGATTATGGTCATTTTCTCTCCCTCGTTTGTTTCAGAAATGAATTCAATTTTCGGAATATTCATGGAATCATGAATACTTCAGGTCTCTTGCAAAGTAAGTGAAGCCAGACAGGCTGAAGTATTCATGATTCCATGAACAGATCAACAATTAAATTCATTGCTTATATTTATATTTCATTATAAAAATCTAAAATATAAGAATTATTTATAATTTAGAAAATAAAACAGTTTTGTATAAATGGATAATCGTATTAACAGTTTTGTTGGAGTGTCAAACGGAAAAGTGGAACAGCCAGTGTGTACTTGGACAGCCAATGGAGCAAACAAGCAAACCGTCTCACAACATATGTTTTGGTTGAGAAATAAGAAAAATAATTGTCAGTTACGCACTCTTATCTGGGGACCTGGGTAAGATGTATAATTTTGGTCTGAGTATTCACCTATGTACCTACTTTGTGTCACTGCGTTGTGTCCTTGAGCAAGACACATTAATCCTTGCTTAGTACTGGTTCAACACAGGAAGACCTGTCCCGACATAACTGAAAGATTGTTGACTGTGACGTAAAGAATCATATCAAACAAACAAACGAACAAGTGGTAGAGTGCTTGACACAAGATTGAGGGGTTGCGGGTTCGAGCCTCACTGGAGGCACTGCATTTTGTCCTTGAGCAAGACACTTTATCCTCTGCTTAGTACTGGTTCAACCCAGGAAGACCTGTCCTGACATGACTGAAAAATTTTGACAGAGATGTTAAGAATCAAATCAAACAAAAATAATATGGGGTAAGAACGTAAATCTCATCTGCTACTGTTGTGCCAACCAATTGTGACAGTGATGTATGTTTTGTTTACAACTGTTAAGTAAAACCTTTACGTGTACACATCACTTGAGCTAACGCGAATCGATAGATCACTTGTGTATTAATCCTATCCTGCGGATAGGATTAATACACAAGTGATCTATCGATTATAAGTCCCTGATAACTTTGTAAACAAAACATGACCTCACTGTCACTCTTGGCAAGTAGGATAGTAGTTCATTTTCCTTTCAGATCCATGTATTCTTGCAAATTGAACAAGAGCTGTCAACAGAAACTGAGGAATTTGTGTAAGATTTTTACGATACTATTTTACACAACAGGTAGGTGGCAATCGAAAACGCTCTTAACAATTGACAAACACAGAACAAAAATCGCTAAAAACAGTGTTTTCGATTGCCATTTGTCGCCAGTGGGGCGACAAATGGCAATCAAAAACTCTGTTTCTAACGATTTTTTATCTACGTTCGTTGATAGTATTGACATTTTCGATTGCCGCCTACCCTGTGTGTGTTTTAGATTTAGTCCGGTTTGAGCCACATCATAAGAAAATATACAGTGGGTTCACAACTAAGAGTGGGCCCCCCCCCCTCCTTGCTTGACATAAATAGAAAAAAAATTGTGCTTGTTGACAAAGCTAACACCCAGGCAACTACCAATTTAGCAATATACTCCAATGACACCTCAAGATAAGCTGTCAAAAGTATAAAATAGCCAGTCTATTATTGTCATCAAGGTGCATGACAAACTACATGAAAACTTGTTCTTTTGTACATGTTATTTAACTGAAACAATGGACATAGTTGAGAATCTGTTTTAAAAGGGTTATGGTGAACAGCTCATTCATTGAAAAGACATATGTTGTAGGAACACGTTGGAATTGCCTCTATGAGGCAATTCCAATGTGTACCTGCAACATATTTTACTGAAAATAAGAAAAACTATTTCGAAATTTACATTTATACAAAGTATCATGTCCATTGCCTTTGCCTCTTTAAACATCTCAAACTGCCAAAGCACAAATACAGTAAAACCTGTCTTAAGCAGTCACTCAAAGGAAGATCCCAAAATATGTTTTTAATACCGATAATCGCTTAATGCAGGTCAAAAGTATTGCAGAATGCTCCGGATTGCGATACTTTCCACCTGCATTAAGCTACCACCTGTCTTTAAGACCTTTATTTTGCCTATTTTTAGAGGCCGCTTTAGACAGGTTTCATCGAAAAAAAATTCTGCCTAATTTATCTGTACAGTAAGTGGAGATTAAAAAAAATGTGCTCATTATTTTTTTGTTCACTTTGAATTGAGCCAATGAAGAAATTGAGCAGAAGCAGAATTTTTATCATGGTCAAACAGGAGCGTTTAGAAAACATGTAAACCCAGATCAGCAGGTATATCAGAGAATAAGCTAGGGAGCAAAATAGTCGCCCTGGGGTCCAAAATTTCGCCCTAAATGGGACCCAGGGAGAAGTGGGAGTCTCCATAAAAGATTTTTTTTTTTTTTTTTTAGACTCATTTTCATTCTGTCACCACACAAACGCAAGCTGTGGTGACAATCTACTACAACTGCATCATATTTCTCCTTCCATTTAATGGCTATAGTATGTGTAATGGCCAATTTGCTTCTAAACTGACATAAAATGCTGTAATTTTGCGCTATAACTTCTCCCTATCTAACTGTCACTTCTCCCTACTGTCAGGGCCCAGATTGACATATATAGGCAAACTGTGTGTAACCAGGGAGCGCAATGGTTCAATGATAGAGTCCTTGACTTAAGACAGAGGGGTTGCAGGTTTGAGCCTCATCAACGTCACGATACCGGGCCGCGTAGGGCAGTCGGTAACGTGTCTGGCTACAGATGCGTGTCTAACTGCAGATCCAGGGGTCGCGAGTTCGATCCCGGCCCGGTCCCATACTTTCGTGGAGGTTGATCATGACATAATTTCTACGGTCATTCTCCTTCCTTCCTCTGATTCATTCAAGAAGGGTTGTTGTCAGTTACAAGCGAAAGTGTGTGCACAAATTACTGGTTAACTGCTTGTTCAAGCCTGCCCAGGAAAAAGTGTGGTTAGGTGAACTGACCGTCCCGCAATGACCATAGCTGTTGACTTGGGACGTAAAGCAACAAAACCAACCAAAAATCAACGTCACAGCATTGTGTCTTTGAGCAAGACACATTAATCCTTGTGTAGTACTGGTTAAACCCAGGAAGACCTGTCCCCACATAACTGAAAAATTGTTGATTGGGATGTAATGAAGCAAATCAAATGAAAACTTTGTGTAGCCAAATGAGATGCCAAATAATCAATGCAGCATCTCATCAGCGTCCACACTGTTTGCTAAGATAAAAAATATTTAGGGAAAGAAATACAATGGAGCTTGTAACTGCTCCAAATGTATGCTGAAATTATATATGTGAAAAATTCAATGGAAGATGCGAGAGCGTGGTGGCTCATTGGTAGAGTTTTTAGACTTGAGAACAAACGGTTGCTGGTTCGAGACTCACTTGAGGCACTGCCTTGTGATCTTGAGCAAGACATTTTGTCATCTGCTTAGTACTGTTTCAATCCATGATGACAGGAAAACTTCCCGACATGATTGAAAAATTGTTGACTGGGACGTGAAGCATCAACACAAACAATCAATGGAAGACTCCATCAACCACAAAAGTTTTTAATTTTTTATAGAGTTGAGTTAGCAGCATGATCTACTAAAAGAACCATGGTTGTTAGTAGTACTTTTGATACAGGTTGCTTGGTAATATGAAAGAAAAATGAATAAAATCTTTATATTTATATTTTTCTGCAGCTCTTCGTTATCGTCCAGTAGCAGGTATATTACCTCCCTTGATTACACTGAGAGTTGTCTTCTTTTATAACACACATCAGTTCTACCTTAATGTCAGTGTCTTAATTTAGAAATTGATCAGTTTTGGTTTCATTTCATATCATTATCCATTGATTTAGTAGTTACAGTTGTCAGATTATTATTATAATTGAGCCGTGACATGCGATTTCCAACAATGTGGCATTTTGACATGTGTAGATTCAGATGAGCCTGTGCAGCCTCCTTTTAAGGCTTAGAAGCTCCAAATGATGTTCGATCAGTAGCTTGATATTCATAGAATATTCAAGGGACTAGCAAAGGCTCTGATCAGACTGAGCGTATGCGCATGCTGATCTGAGGCTTTGCTGGTCCCACATACCATATTGTTGGAAATCTCATGCCGCGGCTCAATTATTATTATTCTAAGTAGTGGAACACATCCCATATTTGATATGGGCCAGCACATGATATTTTGGTACTTTTGCATTATTGAGCAGCAAAGGCTCAGACAAGACTGGGCATATATGCTGTCTCACCAGAGCCTTCACTTCTTGCATACACAAAGTATGGAAGTAGAAGAAGAGTCAGATCAAATATCAAACCTCTAGCCCAGCTGGATGCGTCAGCATCAGCAATTCAAAGAGGCTTGCGCATATGGGCCCTGACGTGAGAAAACCTGTCTTCAGGGGTTTGAGAACAACAAAGGTGCAGACCAGCCTGTGCACTCGCACAGCCTGATCAGCGCCTTTGTTATTCACGTATTGGAAAGTATCATATTAAAACTTGCTCCAAGCGAATTTTCACCATTCTGGCTAGTCTCTGTAGCTGAGCAGGCTGATTTTTGTACTACCTAATCGGAAACCTTGAAGACTGTTTTTCTCCCATCACAGCCCATTTGTGATATTTTTACCAAAATATCTTATGCTTGCCCTTATGTATTATTTACCCTAACTATTTTGGAATTACATTCCTGATCAAACAGAGCAAATTGATATAAGCCTGATCAAGGTTTACACTGTTTGCCATTCGAAGATCTCACCTATTAGGCCAGAAAACATGACTTTGGTGTATGCCAACGACAAAAGCGCAAACCAGCCTGCACATCCAGACAGTCTGATCAGTGCCTTTGTTTTTCATTCACTGCATAGTATTATATCTAAGCCTGATTTGAATAAAATTTGATTATGCAAGCTATAATTCTCTATAGCTGAGTATATATCTAAGCCTGCTTTGAATAAAATTCGATTATTCAAGCTATAATTCTCATTTGAGGCTTACTTGGTCAGAAATCAAGACGACATGTTTTTTCTCGTCACATACCATATATTCCATTTCAATGAATTGTATTCACTCTTTCTCAAATTTTAGGCTTTGGGGCCCAAGGCCGAAAATTTGAGAAAGTGAATACAATTCCTTGACTTTATTGCTATAATTCCCTATGGAATTATTATATTGAATTATTGCTTCCATTTCAGTTTCATTTTTTAAAGCAAAAAAAAATTTGCCATGGTGTTCCATTATTTAAATGAAACCTAAATTAGATATGAGACAAATAGTGATTTGATTGTTGTTTAATGTTTTTGGCATGGTTTGTAGCTTATAGCTGTTGTAAAACTGATAACTTAAAGATAGATTTGAAGATACTTTATTTAACCTTGAGTTCTTTGAGACCATAGTCAATTTTTGAATAGCAGTTCTCAGTTCATTGCAAGGAAATTCCACAATCACAGGTCACAGACGAACCCATGGCACCATTAGGAAAAGGCATTTAAACACAAAGAGGGGCACATGAAAGCAAGAATAGAATTCAAGTAAAATAAACAGGTCTCCCTTGTGAGGTGATTGCCTAACTAGAAAGGATACAAAACCAGGTTTTCTTGCATCGAGGTTTCCACTGTTTTTACGCATGTGAGAGAATTCTATTTCACATACACCTTACCAACCGGAAAAGAAAAAAATCCAACAGCCGCGTGGTGGAAGACAAGTGACCTAACTGTTATGTTTCAGTGACGTCATCATGTTTTATCACATCTCAGCATATTCAGGAATTTCTGAATATAAAAATGCAGTATTAAATGGTGAGCAAGAAAAAGAATCTATTATTCGTATGAGGACGGGATAGTAAAAACTGTCACTGTAACCAGTGTTTGTCACCACTCGGCAAGCCTAGTGATGCAAAACGGTGCTCTTGGGACAGATATTCCCATCCCATGGTTACTCTCATGATAGATTCTTATAATCTCGCATGGAGGCTCGATAAGGATTATGTATTTAACCTTTATCATTCTGATGGCTTTCACCAAACATACAGATACAATAAGCATGTCATTGGCATGGATATGTCCATTTAGTATTTCAGTGGGTCACAGGTAGACATTTCTTTATTATGATGCATTTCTGTCCCTGCAGACTGTTTGCAGGTATCCAGATAGTCTATTAAAAATAAGCTGATGCATATTGCTTGATGTTGCTTATGTCTGTGTCAATAACCTTGTCTAGAAAAATACTTTTTTGGCATGAAATAACAGTATCTGTGATGTGTCTTGCTTTTGGCTTTTCAATATGAAAGACTGTGTCAAACTGTTGCATGTTTTATGCAGAATGAAACCTAACTAAACCTAGGGATAACGATGACACGAACACAAATTTGGATTAAAAGGATCATACAGGGGAACTTGGTAAAATTTAATGTGTTAACTCTTTGCTTTCTGCAGATGTTTTTTCAAAATCAACTTTTTTGAAAAGTTCTTTCAGGAATAATATCAGAGTGTCAAACAGTTTGGATCGAGATCCCGACATTCAAAGGTTATCAGCAGACCACACTAGGAAGCATAGAGTTAAAAAACATGGATTCTCATTAGGGCCACGCCAACGAATGTTGGTAGAGCTCTATTGTTTTCAGCTTGTCCGTCCGTCTGTCTATCTGTTGTCATGGTCACTCTATCTTGGTCATTTTTAATCGGATTTCTTCCAAATTTCATATATTGATTGCTTCCATCAAACTCTGGTTCAAGTTCCAATATCTGGATTACTTTTATCAAACTGTCGCCCAAGTTCAAATATGGGCTTAGTCCGATAACGAGGATGGCTGCTACCTGTCAGTTGCTCTTGTGGACACTCTAACTTAGTCATTTATCACCCGATTTCTTCCAAATTTCAAATATATACTACTTTGATCAAAGTATTGTTCATGTCTGAATATGGGTTTTGTCTAGTGAACGATAATCAAGAAAGATATCCCCTTTTCACTGCAGGGCATTATGCGTGGCCCTTTGTTGGAGACAAACTGTTCTAGTTGTGATTGCTTTTGTTAATTATTCAGAACTTACCTTGACACCCATATTTAACTTTTTCCTTGCTACAGAAACTTTTATCTTCTGCTGATAACCTTTGCAAACAGTTTGGACTCAGATCAAAATGTAGGTCCTGATCATGATCTGGATCCAAACCATTTTTGTTTGTGAAATAATTTTTTGAAAAGTAAATTTTGTAACAAGTCAGCAGACGACAACAAAAGCATGAAAAATTACCCAGCTTGGGGGAAATATTGGTTTGCAGCTGGTGACAAACTTTCATTTCCAGACCCACCACTGTTTCAGGTATTAGATAAGATAATTTGTCATTTTCATTTAGATATCATAATATTATTAGTGTAGCTTCAGGGTAATTGAATATTTTATTTTGGGTATTCATCATATTTTTGAAATACTTGAAAATGTTTGTTGAGATATAGTTATTTCACACCTACACTTATCTTTTTTTTTTAAATACTCACACACTTTGGTTTTCTACTTTCAATTTCAATTCTGCTTGTAACATATTCCAAAATCACAAAATCAGTTTTTTTTAACTATTTGGTATATTATAGGTACATGTAAATACATTTTTTCTCTCCTTGGTCTTGGTTTTAACACCTTTTACTGTAACAGTATCTTTACATGTGGCTACATTTACAAATAATGTGTCTCAAAAAAGATGTTGCAGTTTGCATCATTTTATCATGCTAACATCAAGGACTTGCTGTATACATGTAGCCTTCATGCTACATGTATAAAACTATCTTCAGACACAAAAGCATAATGCAGGATTATATTGGCCCCCATAAATTGCACAAAACTTGGCCCGAAATGATTATCTATGTTTCTATGTAATTCAGTATCAAATAAAGAAAGAAAGAAAGGAAACTACTAAAGAGCTTAGTACTCTAAATGAGCAGGAAGAATAAAAAAAAAATCTCAACTAGATTGGATTTTAACTAGAGTGAATTTTGAATATTTATTCCACCTGCTCATTTAGAGTGCAAAATTGGGAGACAATCAATCTAATACACAGCAGTTATGGATTGCCCACTTTTGTTTTAATCAGAAGTCATGTGTGTATAAATTATTGTGTCTGTGTAAAACAATTTTCAAAACTAAACAATAAGATTGCTTTGAAAACAGTACGCAAGTTAGTAGAATGTCAAACACGCTGAACAGATTACCATCCTTGAATCTATTGAACAGCTATCAAGTATAAACAAACATTATTTGATGACTTGACAATTTTGGCAGCTATTTTCTGTAAGAGTACAAATGGCAAAGAGATAGTAAACTCTACATTAAGAAATGAATTTGTCTAGCGTATAAGAAGTAATAGCTAATATTCATTTTCTTCTTTCGTCTAAGAGGACATCAAAAGCCTGGATTTACAAGTGGCTCTTTGGTTCTGTATGTCACCATTAGCCTTTCAGATCTATGTTTATTTCACTTGTAGCATATAGTAATAAACCTCTACATTAGAATCCTGAATTTGGTATCTCATCACTAAATCCTATATGTCTACTTGAGTTATCCAATGTGAAATAGAATATGAGCTGCGACATGAGATTTTCAACAATGTGGTATGTGCAACCAGCAAAACCTCAGATCAGCCTGCGCATATGCGCAGTCTGAACAGAGCCTTTACTTGTCGCTTGAATATTCTATGACTGTTAAGCTGCTGATAGAACATCATTTTGAGTTTCTAAGCTTAAAAGGAGGCTGCTTAGGCTCTTCTGAGTCTACACTTGTCAAAATGCCACATTGTAGGAAATCACATGTCGCGGCCATTATATCTGACTATGAACTAAACTATTCACTCTTATGTGGACTGGAATTATGCGAAGCACAGTGGCTCTGTTGGTATAGTGTTAGACTGCGAATCAATTCATTGCTGGTTAGGGCCTCATCCCTGGCAGAGTCACTGTGTTGTGTCCTTGAGCAAAGCACTTTATCCGCTGCTTGTACTGAAGACACATCCTCGACTCCTGACATGGCTTGAGTTGTAAAGAATCAAACCAAACAAAACAAAGACTGGAATTATTTTGGATACTCTTGGCTGTTTTTCGTTTGTTCTGGAATAGTTGATGCTGTGCTTTCAGTCATTCCAACCTGTAGTTAGTTCACAAAATTGAGCTGTGACAGGAGATATCCAACAATGTGGTATGTGCGACCATCAAAGCCTCAGATCAGCCTGCGCATAAGGGCCTTTGCTAGTGGCTTGAATATTCTATGAGTGTTTAGCTACTGACTGAAGATCATTTGGAGTTTCTAAGCTTAAAAGGAGGCTGCACAGGCTAGTCTGAGTCTACACATGTCAAAATGTCACATTGTTGGAAATCACATGTCGCAGCTTATATGATTATCCTAAATTGGTATAAAATACATCACTAAACTATACAGCTATATGTAAGGCACCCTCCCTAGGCCTGTCCCTGCTATTCAAGTGCTTACCAGATACGTATGTTCTCCTGGATACAGTTATGCTCCATATAATTGGAGCTGTGACAATGTGGCATTTTGACAAGCGTAGTCTCAGACAAGCCTGTGCAGCCTCCCTTTAAGCTGAGAAGCTCCAAACACTGTTCAGTCAGTAGCTTAACACTCATAGAATACTCAAGCGACAAGGAAAGGCTCTGATCAGTCTGCGCCTATGCGCAGGCTGATCTGAGGCTTTTGTGGTCGCCCATTCCACATTGTTTGAAATCTCATGCCGCGGCTCATTTCATATTGTGCAGAAATTTCTAGCTTGTAATGTCTGTATATTTGAAAATCCGGTACCAGTTTTACTGGAGCAGGCACGATGGATAAGAATATTTGAGATTTTAAGCTTAAATATAAATTCTTATCTTATCTGCTGCTTGCAGCTATTTAGTTATAATATTTTTAGACTTTTCTTAAATATTACTTGATGATGCATGCTAAATGAATAAGTCAATTTGTATAGGTACTGATCTCTTTATCATTTCAATATTTTCTGGTAAGGTTAACAACAAACATTACATTTAGGATTAAATACAAAATATTTCAAATTTGATGCTATTTGTCACAATAACTTTTTAGTAACTTTTTAGGAAAGTATGATGCAGATCTAACCAAAATTTACATTCTATGATGCAAATGTTGCAGTAAATGGTGTTACATTTTAAACATAAGTTGCCGGCTCAAAAGTCTAGACAAACAGGGCAGACCCAGATCAGACTGCTTCTAAAGTGTCTTGAAGTTCCCTGTTTGTTTTTCTGACAAGAATTTTGAGTGGCAGCCCTGATAACCAACATTTGATTTGTTTGCCAAGGCATGCATAAATTTGGAGTTACTAATATACATATGGGTAATATTTTGAAGTGTTCAGAATTTTAGAACAATTGTACATCTAATACTGTAGTTTTGTTTATTTCTAGAACTCAGGTTCAGCGTATTGCAGCCTTGGACTCGAGCTGGGCTCACCTTGGTAATGGATTGAATGCCCATAACAATCCTTCCTGGTTACAACTATATCTTAGTGCCTGTAAACTACTAGACCTGTGCTTGGCTTTGCCAGCTGAGAGGGTGCCTCAGTTCCAACTGTAAGTACTATACGTGGTAGCACAGATTTAACCGGTGGTCAGAGTTCAAAATAGTTTGGTAGAAATGATCATTGGATGACTTTCAACAAAAATAGCCAAAAGGAATTTGATCCTTCAAAAAACATGGCCGCCAGAGGGCATGGCCAGTTTCCTTTATGTACCAATGTTAGAAACTACAAAGATCTTCTCCTCTGAAAACCAGTGGTCAGAATTGAAAATAATTTGGCAGAAAGGTTTATTAGGCAACCCTCTACCAAAATAGCTAAAACAAATTTGATCCGTCAAAAAATATAGCCACCAGGGGCCGGATGTGGCCAGTTTCACTTATTTATTAATGAAAGAACATTCAAACATCTATTCTTCTCCTGAAACCAGTGGTCAGAATTGAAAATAATTTGGCAGAAATGGTTATTAGGTGACCCTCTACAGATATAGCTAAAAAAAATGTGATCCTTAAAAAAACATGGCCTCTAGGGGGCATGGCTTATCGCGATAAAAAAGACCAAAAAAATCTAAGAAACTTGTGATCAGAATTCAAGATGATTTGGTAGAAATGATCACTGAATGGCCTTCGACCAAAATAGCTAAAATGAATTTCATCCATCAAACAACATGGCCGCCAGGGGCCATGGCCAGTAAATTCCCTTATGTACCAATCTCATGTCAGCGATTAAGGGTCATCTTGACCCTCTTGTTAGGGCCCCGCCAATAAATGTTGACGGAGCTCTATTGTTTTCGGCTTGTCTGCCCGTCCATGGTCACTGTAACTCAGTCATTTTTAATCAGATTTCTTCCAAACTTCATATATGGATTGCTTCCATCAACTTCTCGTTCAAGTTCGAATACGGGTCTTGTCTGACATCCGATAACAAAGATGGACGACAAAATGGCAGCCACCTATCAGGCCAAAGAAAGGTTGGCAGAGCTCTATTGTTTTAGGCTTGTCTGTCTGTCTGTCCATCTGTCCGTGGTCACTCTAACTCAGTCATTTTTAATCGGATTTCTTCCCAATTTCATATATGGATTGCTTCCATCAACCTCTCGTTCAAGTTCGAAAACAGATTTTGTCCGACATCCGATAACAAAGATGGTCTACAAAATGGCTGCCACCTATCAATATTCGCTGTCCTGGTCACTCTAACTCAGTCATTTTTAATCAGATTTCTTCAAAATTTCATATATGAATTGCTTCTATCAACCTTTCATTCAAGTTCGAATATGTGTTTAATCCAACATCTGATAACCAAAATGGCTGACAAAATGGCCGCCGCCTAGCACTGTCCGCTGTCGTGGTTACTCTAACTTAATCATTTTTTATCGCATTTCTTCTAAATTTCATGTATGGATTGCTTTTATCAAACTTTTGTTCAAGTTTGAATACAAGTATAGTATGACGAACGATAACCAAGATGGCCGACAAAATGGCCGCCGACTATCAATTTGCTTTTGTTGACAATCTACTTTAATCATTTATTACCCGATTACCTCCAAATCTCATAAATGGATTACTTTAATTTAAGTCTCGGTTTGTCCGATAACCAAGATGGCCACCAAAATGGCCGCACCTATCAGTTTACACTTTTAGCCACTCTAACTTAGTCTTTTATCACCCAATTTCTTCCAAATTTCAAATATGGACTACTTTCATCAAACTATTGCTCATGTCTGAATATGGGTTCTGTCAGATGAATGATTAATATCAAGATTTTCGCCAAAACGGATATCCCCTTTTCGCTGCTGGACATTAGGCGGGGCCCTTAGTCAGAGTCTGACTGTTCCAGATATTAATAATATTTTTGCCATTCTGTGAGAAATGATATATTCACGTTGTATATGTAATATTTTGTACAGATATCGTTGGGCATTTATTGGAGGAGCAGCAGCAGGAGAGGTGGAAGAAGAGATAGATAACTCTGAGGAAGAAAAGAAGAAGAAATCTTGGGCTCGACAAACAAGTTTTAAACCTCATATCATTAGACTGGCTAAACTACTTAATGCAAAGGTAAAATCTCCTGGATGAAGCAGTGCTTTTTTTAGTAATAAGCTTTAAAAAAATGCCCTTTTTACCCTAAAAATGTGAGCAATATCACTGCTTTAATTAAGTTTAAAATTTAAATGTTAGCTGCCTAGTTAATTAGATTTCATCAATTGGCCCAAATTGCAATTGGTCATTCTAAATGCAATAGGCGATCAAAGAGCACTGTCACTATTCTAAATATGCATTTATTAGTAAAGGGACAGTATTTAGAGGGAATATAGTACCTTTTAACAGACTACCAAATAAGTTCAGGGAAGTATTAATTAGTATTCTTATTTCTCAACCAAAATTGATGTTATGGAGACTCTAAAAGAAATGTTTCAGGGAGATTTTTCTTCTGAGTACCCATAAAATATGTTAGGTACATTTTATAAGAAAATGATCACAATTGTATTCTCAAATGTTAACCTTATCTTGGCCTGAGGTTTTAAGTTTTATCATCGTGAAATTGTATTTACAGCTTCAGGGTGACGTGCCAGTCATGAAGATTACACATGGTCGGCCATTGTTGACAATTTCTCACCTCAGGTCCCTCACTGAACTACAGCCATTCTTCAACACTTTATGTCTGGCAAACCAGACTGACAATTTACTAATGGCAGCCCAACAACTGAGTGGTAACATGTCTTGGAACCAGTCAGGAAATTTAGCCAATGGGCATTCAGGAGCAGCAGGAAGTGACCAATCAGATTATGGAGGCAGTCATGGTGGTAAAAGAATGCCAAAGTCCAAGTCAGTACCAACTTTCAACATCCCCATACCACAAGTGGATCTTGGGATGGGGCTACAGTCAAAAAGTAGCAAACAATATATAGAGGACCTGCTGGAGCGGGATTTTCTGGAGCCAATGTCATAGTAAGATTGAAGAAGCATTCGTGGTAGATTTTCCTGCCGTTTACATTTTGGGGCAAAGGAGACCTACATACAATTGTTAGAAAACCTGTCATTAGACGAACTTTTCTTGCACACCGCATAAGGATATCTGAGATTTTATCCTGGGATAGAAAATCTTATCTTACCCAGGCTATCTTACCCAGGCTGTCACGTGAGGGCTACATTACATTGGTTGTA
The DNA here is from genome assembly GCA_964019695.1 of Loripinus fragilis. Lineage (NCBI taxonomy): Eukaryota > Metazoa > Mollusca > Bivalvia > Lucinida > Lucinidae > Loripinus > Loripinus fragilis. The sequence continues at coordinate 87,857,913 of OZ026517.1, forward strand.
TTGGAACTCGTGCACATGGTCGTCAAGTGATGTAATTATGTCTAAGTGACATCTTCATGTTTAATTGCATCTTAGCGTATTCAGGGACTTCTGGAAGCTTATTTTAAAATAAAAATACAGTGGTGAGCAAGAAAAATGAAAGAAGTCAATAAGCAATGCTCATTAGATACCCCCCGCACAGTAAGAGTCAGTGAAAAAACTTGGCAAGTTATAGTTCAAACGAGAAGACCTTAGTTTTGATAAGAAGATTTCAGTAGAATCTGTGCAAACAAAAATTATAAACTCCTTCGTGCATATGTTCAATGTGTCTACATTGTGTCGGCAAAGTATCAAATTGCTCTATCAAAAGCTGTAGTAGGACTTGATCTGCCCATAAAGGCACTATCCATGCATATACAAAAGCCATATAAGGGAATAATTGTCTAAGTTCTCACAGCTGTCATTTTGTCAAAATTATTTTTTGTGAACCAAACTCCTTCATGCATATGTTCAATGTGTCTACATTGTATCGACAGAGTATCAAATTGTTCCATCAAAAGCTGTAGTAGGAGTTGATCGGCCCATGAAGGCACCATCTATGCATATACAAAAGCCTAATAAGGGAAAAATTGTCTAAGTTCTCACAGCTGTCATTTCGTCAAAAATTATTTTTTTCTGAACAAAACCACATCATGCATATGTTCAATGTGTTTACATTGTATAGGCAAAGTATCAAATTGTTCCATCAAAAGCTGTGGTAGGAGTTGATCGGCCCATGAAGGCACAATCTATGCATATACAAAAGCCTTATTAGGGAAAAATTGTTTAAGTTCTCACAGCTGTCATTTTGTCAAAAAATATTATTTCTAAACCAAACTCCTTCATGCATATGTTAAATGTGTCTACATTGTATAGGCAAAGTATCAAATTGCTCCATAAAAAGCTGTGGTAGGAGTTGATCGGCCCATAAGGGCACCATCTATGCATATACAAACACCTTATTAGGGAAAAATTGTCTAAGTTCTCACAGCTGTCATTTTGTCAAAAATTATTTTTTTCTGAACCAAACTCCTTCATGCATATGTTCAATGTGTCTACATTGTATAGGAAAAGTATCAAATTGTTCCATCAAAAGCTGTGGTAGGAGTTGATCAGCCCGTGTATGGCCTATAATAGCATAAGCATAAAGCACTATATTAAAAGCCATTTAGAACTACAAAGGGAAATAACTCTAATAGAATTGGCCCCTAGCCCTTACTTTTTTGTCTAAAGTATTTGTCTTGCATATATGAACATGTTTGCAAGGTTTGATGAAAATCCAGCAATGACACTTCGAGTTATTAAGGAAACAAAGCGTTACGGACGGACGGAAGCACGGACGGACGCACGGACAATGTGAAAACAGTATACCCCCTACAAACAAAGTTTGCGGGGGGTATAATAATCCATTATTTGTGTGAGGGTAGAATAGAAAAATCCATCCCTCGGGATCACCGTTTGTCATCACTCGGCAAGCCTCGTGATGCCAAAAGGTGATCCTTGGGACGGATTTTTCTAACCTACCCTCACACTCACCATAGATTCTTATAATATTCCTGTCTATGCATCAAGAAATAAATACTATAATTCTGGAGAAGCCTCTGCATATTTGTGATATATTTTTTTCTGATCAAATAATGAAAAGTATTAGTGATCATAGTCAAATATGACCTAAACAATGTAAACCCAGACGAGATCTGAGCCGTCTCATCAGGATGAATATTGTATTGGTCATTAAACTATGATACGTGACTTCACCTTTATTGAGAGAAAAGAGATAAATATTTACCTGTCAGGTACTGATATTTATAAATTATGAGCCAGCTCACGGCAAAACCATCAATATTGCTTTGTGCCCAGCGAAGACTCAGACCAACCTGGGCATTTGCCCAGTCTGATCAGTCTTTGCTATACACTCAATGGGAAGGCACAGACCCAAACTTTCTCTATGCACTCAGCCAGAAATATAATCAGACTGAATGGGCTCAATTCATTGGATTTGTCACTTGTACATCCTGGCTTTGATATGATCAGTATCCATGGAATGCATTTAAAGGTTGTTAAGAAAGTTTGTTCTGCAATAAAATTATTTTCCTATTATTTTAGTGATAATGTGTCTAATGACAGAAATGATTGTGTCAGAGTCACAGACTAAGTCATGTTGTCTTATATAAGAAAGGCACAATTTTATAAAAGTTGTGTATACTGTTCTTCAAAAGTCATGAATGCATGGGTGGAAGTTTTCAGGATTATTCCTGAATTCCGGATTTTGAGGCTGACTTTCCATATAGAAAATCAGCCTCAAAGTGCTGAATTCAGCAATTATAGGGTATCTGATTTATATTCAGTCTGTCTAATCTCTAAAGACAATTGACCATTTAAGCTTCAAATTGTGAATATTTAGAGGGCATATTGCAAGTTTTAAGATCGGAGTTTTGAAAGTTCAGGATTTCGAAATTTTTGAACTTTCACCCATATACCATATGAAAGTTGTTTTGGTTTGTTCTGTATGTATAATTGTTCTGCATGTATGTTTACTTATATATCATTTTGGGCATGTGATCATTTGACTGTGATAACGCATCACAAGGTACATAAGTAAGCCAGCACACATGATTTTGGCCATTAACGCGCCCGCACACATGATTTTGGCATTTATCACATCATTGAGCAACAAAGGCTCAGGCGAGTCTGCACATATGTGCAGACTCGCCTGAGCCTTTGCTACTCACATACACAAAGCATGGATATGGATGAAGACACGAACTAAAAATTATACCTCTAGCCCTGCTGGATACACCAGCATGAGCGTTTAAAGAAGGCTTCTGTGAATTATGTGATAAGTATTAAAATTTCACATGCTGGCCCATATATCTATCTGACACGTTTGATATGGTTGATTCTGGCCTTGGAGTTATAAAACTATTTTCATGCTCAACTCAAATGAGCATGAAATGTCAATCCTGATAAAGGGTAAAATGGAGAAAAAAATAATTTTTTCTTGCTTTAAAACACTCAGATGTTGCTTTAAAACACTCAAATGTTGTATTTATCCAGCTTATAAATGTTAAAATGCCAACAATTGTTGGCATTCATCTATGAGCAAGATAAATGTCATGCTTAGTTAAGTTGAGCAGGGAAAGTTTCATAACCTTGAGACCTGATATTGGTATGGTTGACTGTGGCTATGTCATTTTGGCCGTATTCACCTGACATTTGCTATATTTGTGGAGATCTTATATGTAATATATGTTTTAATGTAAAATGTAAGTACATATCTTTTTAAAAGAAGTGCTTTGTCTCAATGTAAGATTTGGGTAGAGAAGGGATTATATTATTTTATTTGCAGTACTGGTAGTGCATAATAATCGGCATGGTGAATAGCCATTTTTATTGTTCCTCATTTTATTCCACCAATATCATACTTCATTCAATGCCTCTCTTTATTTGTTTTACCCAAGAAAATATTTCATGAGTGAAAATTTACAGGATTATTTCAGAATTCAGGATTTTGAGGCAAACTTTTCAGTTTCCAGTAGTTTCAAGTTAGTTGGAATCTAAATGGGCCTCGACGTGAGAAAACCTGTCTTTGTGGGTTTGCGAACAACAAAGGTGCAGACTAGCCTGCCCATCCACGCAGTCTTGGCAGCGCCTTTGTTATTCCTTTTTTGGAAAGTGTTATATCTAGACTTGCAATGAGCGAAATTTCATTTTTCTAGCTAGTCTCGGTAGCTGAGCAGAATGCTTTTTAATCTCACTATTTCTGAAACCTCGAAGACAGGTTTTCTCGCGTCACAGCCCAAATAATATATAACCCCAAAAATTATTATGTTCATTACATTCTATTTTCAAAGAATTTTGGTGTACAAATTAAAGAACAGCCTCCCAAAGACGGTTCTTTAATGTGTACACATCATTTAATTGGAAATAATGTGTTACCTGCAGATAACCTTTGCAAACAGTCTAAGTCCTGATCTGAATCCAAACCTTTTGAAACTATGATAGTGTTTCTGTAAGAATGTTTTGAAAAAGTTAATTTTGAAAAAAAAGTCAGCATACAACTAAATCATGAAAAATTTCCCAGCATGCAAAAAGTTACGTAGTTACATACAGTTATCAGTTGTCTAGGTATTCCAAGTCTAGTGTATATGTAAATTGTGTGTCTCTCTATGTTCCATGGTGCTTATAAATCTAAACCAACAATCTGCAATATCTTGCAGCTCTGCATTGATTGTCATAAATTTAAGTCAAGTAAGAGTTTAGCTGGTTGTTGATATTTTTGTTTAACTTTAAGGTGCTATTTCATGACAACTCTTTGTGGAAAATGTGGAAAAAAAAATAAAAAAAATGTTTTCCTTCTAGTGTGACACTAGAAGGAAAACATTTTTTTTTTTTTTTTTTAGAAGGAAAACAACTTTTTATTTTCTCCAAATTCTTATAAATAAATCTAATACAGTGCATCCATTATGATAGAACCATGCAGTTTTAATAGATTCACACTGGCAGTGATTTGTTGCTAAATATATCACTGAATGGAAGTCAGTTATTAAAAGCAGATAGATCACCAGCTCTATGAACGATTCCTTCAGATTTTTTAAAGATTCCACCATTTTGAACAAAGCTGTAGAATTTCCAGTAAATTTTGTTTAGACTGAAATGTGTATTTTTACATCAGTTTTAAAAGTTTATTAGTCGTAAAAACCATGTTATGCCCTCTTATGTCAATATAACAAAGCTTTATGTAAGAGTTGACATCATAAATTATTATATAATCTATAAATATTCTGATTGGCCCAGATGCATATACTCGAGTCAATATAACTACATATTGCATGGTTTGTCGGACGTGACGTTGCAAAGCACACGGCACGAGGTAATATTGCATGGCTTACGGGGAGTGATGTCAGAACGTCAAGTAATTACGCATGATCCATCCGTAATGTCAATGGTTTTAATGGTATAAAATGACAGGAAATGCATAACATACATTTATTTTATAATAAAACAATTGTTGACTTATGTTTCGATAGTCATGGAGTGTTATTGAACAGTAAACTTAATCATAATATTACGTTTACTGTTCAACAACACTCCATGTCCACCTCAACATAAGTCAATAATTGTATAATATCAAACTGGTGGCTGAATAATGTCATACTAGTGAATCACTGGAGCTCATATTTACTATTTACATGTTTTATATGATTTTTGTTTGTTTGATTTGATTATGTCCCATCAACAATCTTTCAGTTATGTAGGGACGGGTCTTCCTGAGTTGAACCAGTACTAAGCTAGGATAAATGCGTGTTGCTCAAGGACACAGCGCAGTGATGCTGGTGAGACTCGAACCCGCGGCCCCTCGGTCTGGATTCAAGCACTCTACCACTGAGCTCCCATGTTTAATATGAAAATTTCCATGACGTTTGATGATGTCACCATATTTTTGTCGTTAGCATACAATATATATGAACAGTATAATTTACCCTAAATATTCGGGCGAGGCCTGAGGTTGTATAGTTTTAGGGTAACCATTAGGAATAGTTAAGGTGTCCAAGTGTTTAGGGTTAATGTATTTAACAATCAAATGCCTTCGGGTTTCTTCAGTGCAATTACAAAAATGATTGGAACTACTTTTCCATCATTTGTCATCTGTATGATTCTGTGATCAGCGATTGTGTGTATGAATTGTTTAGTATTTAATCGCTTGTTGTAAAGCCCCCCTACCATTGGCCAAATTCTATTAGAAAGTTTTCAGAATTTAACTCTGAATTAGGTAGATTGTGATAGCTTCTATGCTTTATGTTCTGACTATCTATTGAGCACATTTGACCATATTATTCATATTCAGTAGAAACACCACCAGTTGTAAGAGTTGAATCTTTAAAGTTCAGAATTTTGGAAATACTTGGCTTTCACCCATGGATTTCAGTCTAATTTATAACTGACTGCCAATCCATGAGATCTTGCTCTGATAGCAATTAACATCTATTAGTGACCTTTATCTTTAAGTAGATCTTTCCTTAAATATAATCATTCAATTCATGCTTAACCCTTAAAGCGCAAAGAAAAAAATGCATCTGAAAATGCTGTCTGCCGAAATTGTCTGCTGCAAATAATTGCCCAACATTACTGACAAAATAAGTATAGAAGCAAACAGCATGGATCCAGAACAGACTGCTCCTATAGGAGCAGTCTGATCTGGGTCCACACTGTTTGCCATAGAGGAATCTTAAACATTTCAGCAGATGAGAAAAGCAGACGACAGTTGTTGCTATTGACGCATTAATATCATTTCTGTGATTCATGTATGAAATCCCAATTGCTTTGAATGGCAAATAGAATGTTAGATTACTCTGCCGATTTCAAAGGCTTATGCAATTTCTTCAGCATCATTTGAGTCAGCATTTAAGATTGTTTTACTTATCAATCTGGAAGCAATGAAGGCTCAGGCAAGCCTTCGCTGCTCACACTCATAACGTAGGGACAGGGTTCGCACAGGCTTGAAAGTACTTGAATTTAGAGGGCTTTCTTGAAAAGTCCTTGAAAATTAAATCTGCCTTGAAAAGTACTGGAAAATCACCCAAAAGCCTTGAAAAGTCCTTGAATTCTACTATTTTTTGTAGGACTTAGCACTGTTGATAGAGACCTAATTCAGTATAAAATTGTTGTGCCTTTATTTGGTGCAGCATATGCTGCACCAAATATAGGCACAACAATTTTATACTATTTTTCTAATACTCCTGCCTCCATTATATCCGTCTAGCATTTCTGAAGTAGAATTTTAACACTTAGATCAGTATTTTTCATAAACTTTTAGTCCTTGAAAACTGTAGGAGAGGCTTTTAGAAGTCCTTGAATTTTACTCAAACTTGCCTGTATGAACCCTGAGGGACATTAATGAAGGCAAGACACCTGGGCCCACTACATAGGTGTGCATGCAGGTTTAAAGAGGGACTTTACGCATATGTGATAAGTATTAAAATCTCATGAACTGGCCATAAAATATTGTTGCCTTAATGATGATCATTTCTGCTCTAGTCATCTGTTTATAATTGAACACAAGAGTGCTTAATGAATGTTTATTTTTAATGATATAAAAATGGAAATGAGTATGCAAAGTCAAGTGCTATATGTATAGTTTAAGCTCAGCCTGTGAGCTCATACTAAAGGCTTGGTTCGTAGTCTGTTGTCCACACTTTCGGTGAAACTATTATATAATGGAGGAAAATGTGGTCTGGAGAAAAGCAACCTCAGTTTTTATTGGCCTTTGATAAACAGGTATGTAACAAGGGGACAGCCAGGCTTGAAAAAAGTTTATCTATTTATGTCAAATATTGGTTGCTTGTGGACATATTTGACTCGAGTTAGTGATTGATGCTTTTTGGCCTCTTGGGCTTAAAAAAGTAAAATGTCAGGAATTAAGTATTCCAAGTATTTGATTAATATATACTGTAAATTCGGAAATTTTCGCAAGGGTTTTATATGCGAAGTTGTATGAAAATAAAAACCTTGCAAAATGTCGAAATCAGTCTGTCATTAACTGATGTAGTTTATTCATGTCCTAGTTGCAAATTTGAAACGTGGCAAATATGTCTTTTAACGCTATTCGCGAAAATAAAATTCTTGCGAAAATTTCCGAATTTACAGTATGTGATGCAAATTTTATTAAAAGGGTTCTGAAATAAATACCTCCGGTGCTTAAATGTTTGTAAATGTATATTCAAAGTGCTTATCAATAACAAAAAAATACAGCATGTTTAGACAGAAGTGCTTAATGAATATGTTTGGATTGTGTTTAGTGTTTATTTAAGGTGATAAATAATTACTCTATATATTTGGAAATATGATATATGTACCCCAAGTGCTTAAATGATTTATATTTATGGAAGATAAAAGCTACCCCTCTGGTTTGGAATAACTTAGTGGTTAATAAAATAGCACCCTACACGTTGGAGAATAAGAACTAAGTGCTTAATAATATATTACCCTACATGTTTGGAAATAAGTAACCTCTTTCATTAACACGTTCATTAGTATCTAACAAAGAAAAGCAAGGAGAGAACTACCTTGTTAAAAGCATGGGACAGAGCTAGGGTTGACTGAACTGTATTTGCAAAATGTTGATGTTAATTTTCCAATCAGACTTGCTACACAGGATTCACACAGGCTTGAAAAGTACTTGAATTTAGAGTGCTTCTTGAAAAGTCCTTGAAAATTAAATCTGCATTGAAAAGTACTGGAAAATCACTCAAAAGCCGTGAAAAGTCCTTCAATTCTACTATTTTCTGTATGACTTAGCACTGTTGATAGAGACCGTAATCAGTATAAACGTGTTGTGCCTTTATTTGGTGCAGCATATGCTGCACCAAATATAGGCACAACAATCTTATACTAATTTTCTAATACTAATGTCTCCATTATATCAATCTAGCATTTCTGAAGTCAAATTTTAACACTTAGATCAGTTATTTTCATTGATTTCATGTCCCTGAAAACTGTTAGAGATGCTTTGAGAAGTCCTTGAATTTAACTCATACTTGCCTGTATGAAACCCTCCTACAGACATCTCTGCTTTTTTCCTTTTATGCCGTTATAGTGTGTGTATAGATGGTTCCTGCACAGGCCACTTAATATTGACAGAAAAATGAGGGCCTGTGCGTGCTCAGACTGATCTGAGCCTTCTTTGTCCCTATTTAACACTTATTCCTGCCATTCACAACAATAGTCGTCTGCTCACTTATCTGCGTATAAACTTTGGAAAGTAAGTAAGGGTTTAAAGATCAGGAATCGATACAATCAAGTACCACACCTGACCCACGATACCAATGGGAAAGTAACAAACTCACAGTAGGACACCACAAACAAGAGCCAAGAGGTCGGCCCTTTCCCAGCAGGTGACCACAAGGCACATATAAACAGACACGTACAAAGGCATAGCAAACACAAGACAGAAAAAACATAAAAGATCCACGAAAGAAGTACCGGCTTGGAACGATCAGTAAAATATTTTACTGGAGGGCTTTAACCGATTTAACGGCGCAACAACCTCACCCTTAGTTCAAACATTATGGACCCAAATGAGTCTGATTGGGGTTCACAGTGTTGTTTCCATGATCATAAGTAGTCTAAAGTGCATTTGAGAATATGTAGCAGACATAAAGTGTGGACAACATTTTCAGGCTGAACTTTTATTGGCAGGAACAGGGTTAACAAAATGTCTATTTTCTCACATTGAGGCTTACAACTTGAGCAGATAAATGTTTTCCCTGGCATGCTGGATAACTGGTTATGTTTTTATGTTGCTGTCTGAAGAATTTTTTCTAAAAAATCTTTCAGGAAGGCCATCAGAGTGTCAGTTTACATCCAGATCAGACCCAATTAAAATAGATACAAACTGTTTGAAAGGGTTATCAGCAGACAACAAAAATTGTCACCAGAAGGCAAAGAGTCAAGACAAACAGATTTTAAGGGTTTCCTTGCTAGTGGCTACTTTTGTCGTCTGCTGATAACCTTTGCAAACAGTTTGGACCCAGATCAGGACCGACAAAATGTCGGTCCTGATCTGAATCCAAACTGTTTGGCACTCTGATGGTGTTTGTGAAAGAAGTTTTTGAAAAGGTTAATTTCAAAAGTCGGCAGACGACAACAATGAAATGAAAAATTACCCAGCCAGCAAAGAGTAAAGTATTTCAACATCATTTTTATTTTTGCTATTATAATGCTGGACATGGATGTATAACTAGTTATTTTTCTCATTGTTAAGTATAGAGGTGAAAGGGATGTATAAAATCATGTAAAATTAATATTAATTTATTTTTGTCTGTTAAGAAATCTACTAATAAAATTAAGATCTATATTTGATGTCTTGTTTTAGCCAACCTTAATACTGAATGGCAGCAAGCATATATTACATAGAATTTAAAACAAAATAAGCCACAGAATGTGAAGTTATCTCTTTCCTTGCTCGAGGCCACTTTTTGTCGCGTGCAGTAGGTGGTTATCTCAAAAACAATTCTGGTCAGTGCCACCGTACTGGAATTTTCAATCACCCAGACGAATTTTCATTTGCAAAGGGTGAGTGCTAGTCTTTATCACTGATTTCACAGAAAATAACTGATTTAAGAGGGAAATGAATATAAGAGGAAGGCTATGTTCTGGTACAAACACAAGCAAAACAGGGTAAAATATTTATTTAGAACCACAATTTACTGGTATATCGTTGCACCCCTACATGATCCTCACTGTTTTCACATCCGCATGGTGAATCAATTTTTCTCAAGAAATTGCATCAATGGACTGGCTTGAAATCGGAACTTACAGTCAAATCTGGTTAATTTGAAGTCCTTGGAACTAGAGGATTTATTTTGAATCATCAGTAGTTCGAATTAGAGAAGGTAGATTTAGGCGATAACTGTATTCAACGTTTTCATTTGGGGAGGTATATCGTCGGATATACGGTTGGAAATTTAGTTTTACGGCGACGCGCGAGCGGAGCCGTAAAACGTGATTTCAGAATGTATATCCGACGATATACCTCCCCAAATGAAAATGTTGAATATAGTTATCCCCATTCTAATTCCTTCTGCAGTTTCATCTCAAATTGGAGCGTTGCAAGCTGCATAATGCCGCATGTCATCCAACGAAATGTGACGTAATTAATGACATCAAAATGTTTCCAGCAGTATATCGCAGGATATACCGTCGCAAATTTTAGGAAGCATAGTGGCTTAGTGGTAGAGTGCTTGACTAGAGACAAAGGGGCCGCGTGTTCGAGCCTCACTGGCGTCACTGTGTTGTGTTCTTGAGCAAGAACATTAATCCTAGCTTAGTACTGGTTCAACCCAGGAAGACCCGTCCCTTTATAACTCAAAGATTGTTGATGGGACGTAAAGAATCAAATCAAACAAACTGTCGCAAATTTTTGATGTTATCCAATCAGAAGTCGCTTTACAAAGGCAAGTGCATTAGAAATAAAAATATATAATCACCAGAAAAGATTATCAAATTTTTTTTTCTATCGACCATAAGTTTGGGTGTGTATAAGAAACGTCTCAATGAGATGTTTCTTTTACGAACTCAAAACATATGTTAACGTAGACAGTTATTAAAAAAGATCATGAATAGGTCCTGTTCTCTGAAGCCAGTGTGTCCGAAATTTATTTTGAATTAGAGAGTATTTCAAAAAATCGCAGAATTTTCTAGGTTTTACTGTATATCCAAATAGTTATCAATACTAGAAAAGTTCTTAGTGTGCCCAATAAGAGCATATGTGCTTTTTAGGTTAAATATGGCAGGTTACATTAACATGGGTGAGAGTTCAAAATTTCCCAAATCCTGAACTTTAGAAAATCAGAATTTAAAACCTGCTGTATGCCTCCAAACTATCAAAAATTCCAAGTTTAATGGTCAAATATATATTTAGATAACTTGAAAAGCTATTATTACCTGCAGAATTCAGGGCTATTCCAGAAAAAAAGACCTGGGAGGGGAAGACGGCAGGCGATATATTTTTCTATGGGTGGTTGGTGCCAAAAGTTTTCAAATTATATGGGTCATTGGTGTCCGACCAAATCAAATTACATGAGTGGTTGGTATTTCGCTGCGTGGAAGGGGAAGAAAGAATATTATCTGCCCCAAAAAAGAGAGGTTTTATCAAATCTAGGCAAAAGAAAGCGTAGAGCTTAGCAAACCACAGCGGAAACGGCCATTTTTGTTTATACGCAATTGTTAAAACTCGGATGTTTCCGTTGATAATTGGTAAAAAACGGTACCCAAATAGACTCCCCAATAGTGGCTTCTGTAGCGGTCATTACTTCACTTGGGAAACATGTATTTTCAGAAGAATTTATTCAGGGAAACAACGCTATAGGGTAGTTAGGCTACTGGTAAAAGCCAATACCTGTAAAAACCTGTACCAATAAAGACTGAAACTGGACATTGGAATACCATTTTACCATTTCTTTCATTGAGAAAGATGCACAGTTGATTACACTCATAATACTTGTGAATTGATCTGTTTGATTGCTTTGCACAGTTAAGGTAGCACCTAAGTTCATATTATTTTTTCTGCTGAGGCTTTATTTCAATTGCTTTATGGCACACTCAGTCTCTCATGAACCCCCCACCACAACCACCACCCCCGCTACCCCTATTTTCTTTCCTTAAAACGATCCAATGTCTTGCTGTGACATTTAATTTGGACAGCAAATGTGGAACCAAAGACCAGCATTGATGTAAGCAAAAATGTGTTCAATTTCTGAATTCGCTCGCTGATTATGGACGGTCTCCGTTGTCTACACCCCCTGAGTCCAGAGGAAATCTCTGCGAACAAGCTGCTGGGGAGTTGGGGAGTTAATTGCAGAGATGCGCATGTGTACCTGCAGTCTGATATAAACATCCGGTTTGCGATGAAAAAGATGGACCATCTGTATTTTTACCTTTGTTTCCTCTTCTCTAAAGGATAAAATGCATTTTACATGTCGAACCCGAAGTTTCACCAATGTGAGGGAGCTGATGGGCAATTTTACACCACTGGACCTTAGGAAAATTGAATTCTATGGCTGACTTTCTATGAAAAGCCTCAAAATCCTGAATTCAGGAATAATCCTGACAACTTTCCCCCCTGCATTAATGTTTTCATTTTCTGTAAAAGGGGATCTCATGTTTCATGTTTGTTTTGATGCTTTACCTCCCTGTAAACAGTTTTTCAGTAATGACTTTTTGTCAGGAAGATGTCTCGTCTTCCTGGGTTGAATCAGTACTAAGCAGCGGATGAAGGGTCTTGCTCAAGGACACAACACAGTGACTCCGCCCACATTGAGTCTTGATCCGCAGTCGAACGCTCTACCAACTGAGCCACTGCACTCCCCCCATATTCCATGTTATTAAACTCCAGCTGTTAAGTTTTCAGACTTAATTTTTCGCAATAACTTTTTTATCTTCAATTTTAGCAAAATGTGTTCGCGATGAAAGTTGTAGAGGAGAATTTGCGCCAACTTCTCCAAAAGGTCTTGTGCTTGTGGTGCAAACAGTTGGTTGTGTATATAGATGAAAATTTTGCAATAAATTGAATTTGTCCTATATTTCTAAGTCTTTGTATGACAGGTATAATTCGTATAGACGTGACAGAAAGGGGTAGTTTTAAAAAAATATTCGGAAGCGGTGCATATCCCGCCTTTCAAAGGCTGTGCAAAACATAAAACTGCCGTTAACATACTCAGAATTTACTGTGCATATATATGCAGAATCAACTTAAAGCAGGCCCATGTGTAAGAACAAAGGCTGGGTTATGGCAACACATGCAATTTTTCTTTTGTGCACGTGCTATGAAATGAACGGTTTTGAGATGACCCTTCTAGCTTAACGCACGAGGGAATAATGCGCAATTTCTATTAGATTTGAACAAGCCATCCATCGCTTTTGTAATTGAATAAGGGCGGTGCAATGTAACTTTTTGACTGACATCTTGGACTTAGTTTATTTGCGCTTTGCTTAAAATGTCCAAAGAGTGCATCTAAGCACAGATTAACCTGCAGAATCTAGAATGTTCGAACCATTTGGAGAAGTTGGCGGAGGTGTTCCTGAATACTTTTCATCGCGAACACATTTTGCTAAAATTGAAGCTAAAAAAGTTATTGCGAAAAATTAAGTCTAAAAACTTAACAGCTGGAGTTTAGTTTCTTCTGAAGATGTAAAATATGAAGATCCTGTTTCTTGGGCATAGGTTTAGATAAACATTTTTGAGCATTAAATTGTAAATATTTTCTTACCCATCAGTTTTAAAAAATGTTTTGGGTGCTCAAAAGAACCGTCTCATTGAGGCGGTTCTTTTGAGTACCAACAACATATGTTTTGGTTGAGAAATAAGAAAATTATTTTTTTGGTACGCACTCTTAACTAAAGTCCTGCTTGGGAGCATAAAAGGTAGACAAAGTACATGTATTGACAATTCTAATGTATACCAGAGGTCTGCTCAACAAAGAAGGTGCTCGATCGAGGGCTTGTTAATGTGAACATTATATTGTTGAATGATGGCCAGCACTTGCTCAATAATGGCTGTGCCCTGTAATTAGAAAATCAATTGCATACACTGGTTTGAAAGCAAAGCAACACACCTTTCTAACTACAGTTGAAATTGGTTCCTTCTATATATCCACACAAAGAAACAAACATTTGATAGTCATTCTAAAAATCGAGAGTGAAAAATTCGGCGCATAGTCATTCACGAAAAAACCTTATTTAATCATGGTATCTATCTTGGAATTTTGGGCCAAATTTTAATTGTTTGATTTGATTCTTTACTTCCTATCAACAATCTTTCAGTTATAAAGGGATGGGTCTTCCTGGGTTGAACCAGCACTAAGCTAGGATTAATGTTCTTGCTCAAGGACACAACGCAGTGACGCCGGTGAGGCTCGAACTGGTGGCCCCTCAGTCTCGAGTCAAGCACGCTACCACTGAGCCACTGCTCTCCCTTTTTGGCAAAATACCTATTACTTAGCAAGTGTTTGCATTCTGAGAGAAAGCCCTAGATAGCACTCCAAGCACTTGCATTGTTGAACTCGCCTTGGCTGTGAGATAAACTAGGAACTCGAGCTTTTTTTTTTTTATTTGAAAATCTACAAATATCACACTTGATCAAGAAAGTCTAGATTCAATCTAGAGAAGCTAGCACTTTGTTCTATCCACTTTGCCACAGTTAACATTTTATGGTCTTGGAAATTTTGTCCTATAATCTGCAGACTGATTGGTAGTCCTTGACTTGACACTTTCACTGGTAGAGTCACTGCTGGTAGACCTGAAAAAAGTACATCATTCCCATGGGTGAATGATTTTTAGGACTTTTCCTGAATTCTATATTTTGAGGGTTTCTGTGGAAAGTCAGCCTCAAAATACTGAATTTGCAGATTATAATAGTTTCTCTGAATTATATACAGAATACCAACTTAAGTTGAAATGATTGATATTTGTGGCCATGCAAAGTTTTCAGTTTCGAATTTCTAAAGTTAAGGATTTTTTGGGGGGAATTTTCATCTTTCACTCATTCAAAGACACGAAAGGCAGGGTATCATATCTGTAACAGCAAGGCATTAATTGGGTAACATTGAGTTGAAACTCGGTTTGGCAAAGGTTTTCAAATGTGAATAGCCCTTTCCAGATAAATATAATTTTCCATTGTATAGCCCTTTGTATACTGAAAACCCCTAAATGGGTCCTTTTGCAAACTGTGAAGACCCAGATAAAATGCAACATAATGCTGCATTTAGTCAACATTTCTGCATTTAGTCAGCATTTGCACTGTTTGCTTAGATTAAACAACCTTCTGGGACAGAATTCACCATAATTTAGAAATAATTATGACCACTTAAAATATGATCATGGTCTTCCCTGTTTGCTAGTCTGACAAGTATTTTGTAAATTCCAGTCCTGAAATCTAACTTTTTGAGTACAGAATGAAAAAAAGTTCCGAACTTTAGAACATTTACTGTACCTGCCATATTTACTGGCTGTGTGAACACATCCTGTTCGGCTGATCTGGTACGGTTATCTTCGGAAGTAAAACTTTTATAGGATGGAGCATCTGACAAGGTAGTTGGCGTTAGTAAAACGTCTATACCACTGGAAAATACTTTCTTGAAATCATCGGATATCAAGCGACGCAGCTTCTGTGCTTTTATAAAGTATCTGTCATAATTTCTGAAAATGATGAAAATAACAATCATATGATTAATGTTTACATACAGAAGCATATAACATAGTTCTAGAAAAACAATCATTTAAGCGTAAAATTGTGATTAATTTCTTATCTATCAGTTTTAACATATGTTTTGGGTCCTCAAAAGAACCGTCTCATTGAGACGGTTCTTTTGAGCACCCACAACATATGTTTTGGTCAACAGATAAGAAAAATAACCCTTAATGCGCCAATGGCAACAAAAGTCGTCTGCTTTTCTCGTCTGCTGAAATGTTTAAGAAGCCTCTATGGCAAACAGTGTGGACTCAGATCAGACTGCTCCTATCTGTTCTGGGTCCACGCTGTTTGCTTCCATACTTTATTCATCAGTAATGCTAGGCAATTGTTTGCAGAAGACGACATTTTCAGATGCATTTTTTCTTGGCGCTTTAAGGGTAAATTCTTAATTACACACTCTTATCTAAAGGCCTTTATATTTCATTTTTCTGTTGAAATAAAAGAGCCTTATCTAAAGCTGTTTCTAACACAAAACAGCTGACATAATAAAGTGATGACTAAATAATTTGTCTGGTTAGGAAGTCATCACTTTTTTACTGGGCAAGCTTGACTAAGTGGTTAACCAGTACTTCATGCACATACTTTCACATGTAACTGACAACAACCCTTCTTGAATCAGCTGAAGGGAGGAGAATGGCCATAAAAATTATTTCAAGATCAATCTCTGCCAGAGTATGGGACCAGGACTTGATCAAACTTGTGACCCCTGGATCTGCAGACAGACACGTTAACGACTGCCCTACGCAGCCTGGTTGATGTTTAGATAAGGCAAGTTATTCTTAAGCTCTAGTCTCATGCAAAACTTCAACAGACTCCAACTAGACACTAATGTAGATGAACAAATGGATTGCTCAGGGCGGCCAGCTCTGCTCAGCAGACCAGTTACTTTGTTTGATTTGATTCTTTACGTCCCAATCAACAATTTCTCAGTTATGTCGGGATGGGTCTTCCTGGGTTGAACCAGCACCTAGCAAGGATAAATGTGTCTTGCTTAAGAATACAACACAGTGACACCGATAAGGCTCAAACCTGCAACCCTCCATCTCAAATAAAGCACTCTCCTATTGAGCCACTACGCTCCCAGACCAGTAAGTAACACTCATAGCTGATAATTTGCATTTATTTTGGCACATTCCTTTCTGATGTTTTGAAGATAACTATGCACTTACTGTCTGAGAAGAAAGTAGTTGCCAGCAAATACTCTTCCTCTTACAACATCATTGAAGCCTTCATGTCTGGTATGAGCATACATTGCTTCTGTTGACTCTTCAATATCTGCCCTATGACCTATATAGTTCAGATAAATAGAGAATACTAGGTGAGTGTCTTTTGATATCAAGTTTACCAGGCAAGGCTTTGAGAATGCTTGCTGACATCGCGGGGCAAGCCGAGATATAGAGAATACTAGGTGAGTGTCTTTTGATATCAAGTGATACCAGGCAAGGCTTTGAGAACGCTTGTTGACATCGCGAGGCTTGCCGAGATATAGAAAATACTCGGTGAGTGTCTTTTTGGCAATGTATGTCTAAAGACCATTCATGATTAAATCAGTCATTCTGACCACACCATGTTAAAAAGGCAGGAGACTATAAGAATCTATCACGAGTGTGAGGATGGGATAGAAAAATCCGTTCCAAGGATCACCAATTGACATAACGAGGCTTGCAGAGTGATGACAAACAGTGATGTGTGGCGACCAATGACCAAACTACTACAATGTTCCAATATATAAAGTACCTTAATGGCTCAGAAGTGACAATGGTTAAGTGCTGTTCAGGTAAGCCTTATACTGTAAATTTGGAAATTTTCGCGAGAAGCGTTTCATAAAAGACATATTTGCGAGCTTAAAATTCGCAACTAGGACATGATTTACCTATATCAGTAAACGACAGAACAATCTCACCATTTCGTGAAGGTTTTGTTTTCACGAAATATGGGAAGTTTCCCGAAAATAAAATCCTCGCGAAAATTTCCGAATTTAAAGTAACCAGGCTAACACAATGGGTCTGATGCAGTGTTGTGCCTGTAGCCAGTGATAGCAGGATTTTTGCGATTTAGCCATTGCTGTCTCTTAAATACACAACCAGGGTGAGCCTTTGGGCACGCCATCCGAAATATGCTGATAGTTTTTAGCTGATTTTAGCTGATTATGGGCATCTCAGTATTAAGCCAAACTCAACAAAGGGAAGTAAATATCGTAACTTAGACTGTGACTTATGATAAAGTCCCATCGCATATTTATATCTCAAGCAGTCTCACACCACAGCAATGATGAAGCAACTCAAGCGGTGAGACAAATTTTATGCAGAAAAGTTATAAAATTATAGAAATAGAAAGCTAGCTGATGAAAGGAAAACCACAGCAATGACAGAAATATCTGCACGCCCGTGTAACCCTTTCCCGAGCATGAACCATTGATATTGAGCTCAAAATCATGTAAAATCAGGAACTTGCAGAAATAATGACTGGAAACTGTACTCCAATTGACAGTTTAAAATTAAGATTCAGTGTGGCCTCCAGAATTTGCAAACATCCCCTTGAAATTTAGGTAGGACACTGTGTCCTCCAGAAATCTTGACCATGGCACAACACTGTTATATTAATCATGAATTTTTGTATGCCTAACATAAATCAACCTTAGCCCTTATAGCACTGCCAAAACATTGTTGACATCTTAGAATTTAAAGGCAAGAAAGCAAATATGACATGATATTTCATGTAAATCATCTGCCTACAGGGTATAGCAAGCCTTATTTTCCATAAAAATTAAGATATTTCCAAATTGTCTGAAATGCACTTTGCAGGTTACATCTACTTACCATATTCTACACCATCATATCTGGCCATATTGGAAGCAACTTCACATGCACAGAGAACACTGTAGGTGACTATAGAATACTGTGTATGAGGCAGGGAAACATCCACCACATGGGCACCAGCAGCTTCAAATATGTCTGCCATTTCCTGCCAGGCTGACCTCACTTCCTCTGACAATCCTGGTGAATGATACTCCTGTAAAAATATAGGTGACAATTGAATACTGTGGATGAGGCAAGGAAACATCCATCAAACGGGCTCCAGCAGCTTCAAACATGTCTACCATTTCCTGCCAGGCTTACCTCAATTCCTCTGACAACCCTGGTGAATGGTACTCCTGTAAAAATAGAGTTATTGTCTTTGGATAATGGCTGTTTTTGTCCTCTATTAAAAAAGGAAATGCCAAAATATGACATCTCCTTGAACTGCTTGCTATCATAACTGTTTGTATTTACTTTTTTTGTTTTTTTGTTTGATGCTTTACGTCCCAGTCAACAGCTATGGTCTTGTCGAGACGGTCAGTTAACCTAACCACACTTTCCCTGGGCAAGCTTGACTAAGGGGTTAACCAGAACTTAGTGCTTATACTTTCACTTGAAACTGACAAACACCCTTCTTGATCAGCAGAAGGGAGGAGAATGGCTGTAGAAAATATCTGCGAAAGTATAGGACTGGGCTGGGATCGAAGTCACGACCCTTGGATCTAGTTACCAACTGCATTGCGCAGCCCGGTGCATTTACTGTTAAAAATTGCAAAAGAAGAAATGGAACAGCCATAAGCATGTGTAGTAAATTTAATCTCACAGATACCTAGGCAGTGGTGTGTGGACTGTTCAATGTTTTTGTAACTTACGCATATGGTTGGTTGTCTAGTGACGTTGGTGTTAAGCTGAAATGACATCATCATGTAATATTGCAACCTTAGCATTATTTTAGAATAAAATATCAATGGAGAGCAAAAAATAAGATTCTATTATGCTTAACTCTTTTGAGTAACAGAATATATGTTTTGGATGAAGCTCGTTCTTTTGAGTAGCATTAGTAAAATTTCAAATAAATAAGAGGTACGCTTACTCTTTTGATTAACTAAATATGTTTTGGATGAAGATCGTTCGAGTAGCATTAATAAATTTCAAATAAATAAGGGATACGCTTTCTCTTTTGAGTAACAAAATATATGATTTGGACGAAGATTGTTCTTTTGAGTAGCATTAATAAATTTCAAATAAATAAGTGATACCCATACTCTTTTGAGTACCAAAATATATATTTTGGCTAAAGATTATGAGTAGCATTAATATATTTCTAATATATAAAAGAACTCTGAATATCAAGACCATCTCAAGCTATTGTCCTACCTTTGGTATTCCAACTGTTAGACCTTGTACAGAGGGACTGTCTGGTAGATCTACAGGGGTGAATGTATCTATGACAGTGGTGGAATCATGAACATCATGACCACCAAGGCTATCTGAAATCAATGTGAACTTTGATTAAAGCATACAACTGCATGAAATGTACAACATATGAAACCTGTGACATTGACAACCCATACAACAAGGAGTCATAACAGGATTCAAGTTTTTTCATGGGTTTTAAGTCTGAAGAGAAAACTGTATGAATAATTCCAAATAATACAACCAGGCAACCACCAAGTTAGCATTTCATTCCAATGAAACATCTAAAGATAAGCTGTCAATAATATAAAAAATGGCTATCTATTATTGTCATCCAGGTGCATGCCAAATTACACAAAAACTTGTTCATTTCTATATGCTCATAACACTGAAACATAAAAAGTAGTTGAGAAGTTTGTGAAAAACCGGTTTTATGGTGAAAAACACTCATTTATTGAATGGACATATGTTGTAGGTGCACATTGGAATTGACTCTATGTACCAACAACATATGTTACTGAAATTCAGGAAACCTATTTTGAAATATACACTAAACAAGTATCATGTCCATCAGCTTTCCTCTTTTAAACATCTCAATCTGCCTATCCGTATTAAAATACCTGTCACTATACCACAAATTGTTTACATTTACATGACAAGTATATCACCAAATTTGATTTCATGAACTATGCTTTTGCTAAGCTGGTAGTTGCATGATAGTAATTCCAAAAGGGAATGATAAACTATTAAAACAACTCTTTCAACTAAGTAGCATCCATGATGACCATATGGCTTATGTTGTCTGCATGGCGGAAAACTTGATAAAGAGTGGAGAAAACTGTTACGGTTACTGATCAGCTAGCACATGCTGAAGGCAGCTCATCTGATTTTATGTTGTTTTTGGAAAAGGATTATTCACAGTCTCAGTCACCACAACAAAGCTTCAGTGTTGGATACACAAAGTAACTTTCAAGACTAACATATTATGCCATTTAACCCTTAAAGGCTTTTCATTCTGGAAACCTGCAAACAAGTACTTTGGCAAACAGTGAAGACCCAGATGAAATGCTGCATAAGGCGGCATTTCATCTGAGTCTTCACTTTTTGCCAAGATACCAACAACCTTCAGGGACAGAAATACATCATTTTTTGACACCAAACACCTTATATGAAATGGGTAATTCCATACTTGTTCTATTAACACACATGGAAAAGTCTATCAGGAAGAAAAGGATTGAATTGTTCATGGACATTGGAAATTATGAACAAAACATGAACTTACTGAGTATAATATTAGCATCATCCACAGATTTAGCCAGGATGCCTGGTACATCCAGTGAGTTGACAAGTGGAATGAGGCCATATCTAGAGACCAGACCATAGGTAGGCTTCAAACCTACAACTCCACAGTATGAGGCTGGATTTCTTGTTGAACCGCCTGTGTCAGAACCTAGGGCACTAAATTAAACACAAAATACCTTGATCAAATTTTCTCACATGTATCTATGTTACCAAATAGGCTAATTTGTAGACAGTGGCTTATGAATATGAATAATTGCATAAAAAGCTGTGTCACACCCCATTTATAGTCTTGCTTAAAAGGCCCAAACCCATGTACTAACAAGGCAGTTCAATTCAGTTACTGCAAGGCAGTTCAATTCAGTTAACGCACAGCTTTTTGATTTTATGTATATGAATTCTGGACCATCACAAAAATTGACGTCCTCAACAGTAACATTCGTAGAACTGGACATAATTTCATAATGTCAGCATAGGGCCAGTTAAGGAAAAATATTTTGCGTAATATTGCTCTTATTTTCTTATCCATCAATTTAAACATGTGTTTTGAGTGCTCAAAAGAAGACGGTTCTTTTGAGTACCCACAACATATGTTTTGGTTCAGTTAAAATAAAACATTTCAGTTACGCCCTCTTATCTGGGGGCCTGCATCAGGATCATAAGTATTGCCCTGGAACTGGCATTTAAAAAACCTACGCATATTTCATGCTTTCGTGCACCATTTTCTTAACATTTTCTCGAAAGTTTTCAAGTAACAAAATGAGCAATAATATTATTAGTATTCAAACATGTTTTCAGATACATTAATATCTACTATGCCCCTCAGGGGTGTTAAAACCCTCACCTTTTCAGACTCTGATTACAAAATCACCCTCGGGCCTAGCAGAAGTTTATGTTAACTTGATATTTTCTTGTGTTTTTGTCACTTTCCAATGTGGTGTCCTGGGTCAGGTGTGGTACTTGATTGTATCCAATCCTGATCTTTGCCTTCTTACTTACTTTGATCCTTATAAGGAACCATAATTAGGTAAACTCAATAGTTGGGCAAGATGTCTATTTTCATATCTCTTTAGTAATAGTACTCATTGTTCTTTTACAATATCTATAAACTACCTCTCTAGTAAATGTTTCCAATCTGATTAAATCCCAATCCAACCGCAGCTAGTAGTGTAGATCATGTTTTAAACTGATTGAACCTGTTTCCAAACATGTTCAAAAATTTCAATTACCAATTAATGACCCGACATTGTTAGTGTAGATCATGTTTTAAACTGATTGAACCTGTTTCCAAAGATGTTCAAAAATTTCAATTACCAATTAATGACCCAACATAGTTAGTGTAGATCAGGTTTTAAACTGATTGAACCTGTTTCCAAACATGTTCAAAAATTTCAATTACCAATTAATGACCCGACATACTTAGTGTAGATCATGTTTTAAACTGATTGAGCCGTTCCAAAGATGTTCAAAAATTTTAATTACCAATCAATGACTGACTAATTAAAATAACTATCATTGCTTAGTTCAAAATCACCAATGTTGAAACACCTGACCAGACCCCCGAGGTTATAAAACTTTTTCATGCTCAACTCAGCTGAATATTAAATTTATCCAGCTAGTAAATGTTAACCTCAATACTGCCTTACCCCGAGCTGTGCTCATTATGAATACCGCTTCCGACAGGCCACTGCCTCGCTTGTGTTAACACATTGTTGTTTATATGCATGTTGTTAGCACAATAATAGTCAAGGGACAGAACTCAATTATCCTTATCTGCTCTATAATGAAAGAGTTAACTTTTCCAAGATTAATATACCATAACTCCGCGGCCAAAAGCTTGCTTTTCACAGGGAAAACAGCCCTTTTGATGAAGAACTCTTTTATTCAAAGATGGCAGGCGATCGTGGCATTAGTATGTTGTGTTTCTTGGAAGTAGAGGTTATTTTGGACAATTGATACAACCCATCTGCAATCCCAGAACACTCCTTCACAATATTGATTCTCATACCAAGTTGGAAGTCTAAAATGGCTTTTATATGGATGACAATTGATACTAATTGGAATCAGCAATGGTAATGAGGAAATTCCTGTCATTCTCACATTTTTGAACCATTGTTTTCTAACCATTCCAAAACAATGATGTTGTAAACGAAAGTAGACATTCATGTATTTTTAGCTGTTGAAAAAAATTTTTTTTGACATGCTATCACTAGAAAACATTATTTCAGACATTGTACCAAATGTCTCCAACAAGCAGGAAAAAAATTGGTGTAAATCCCTCCAGTGGTTATGATTTTGTATGAAATTATATGTAACACCATAATAAAATCAACATAGCCGTATTTCCCCTGGCATATTGCGTGCACTTATAGACGGCAGTGAAGGGGTTAAAATGCAAACAATTGTTGACATTTTATCATTTCTTTGCAGGATAAATACAATATCTGAGGGTTTTAAAGCAATAAAGTTTGTTATTTTTCATCATTTTACCTTTTACAAGCATTTAAAATTTCATTCTCAGTTGAGTTGAGCACAAAAAAAGTTTTATAACCTCGAGGCCTGTTCTAATATTCTAGTTTTATCTAAGGGCTGTGCAGGCATGTTGCCACAGCAGGGTCTGTTTTGTCTATTCTTTACGTCCCAGGCAACAATTTTTCAGTCATGTCAAGATGGTGTTCCTGGGTTGAACCAGTACTGATCAGAGGATAAAGTGTCTTGCTCAAGGACACAACACAGAGCCCCCGGCGAGGCTCGAACCTGCAACCCTTCATGCTTGAGTCGAACATGCTACCACTGAGCTACTCACTGCGCTCCTCACAAAAGGCTCTGCTTCACTTCTCAGGGGATTTTCTGCCCTTCTCTAGGTGCTGAATTTTGCCCCCATTCCCAATTGAAAATTGACACCGTTTTTCCCCAATACCATGTCTGTTTTTACCAATTACGAAAAGAAAAAAAAAAATCACTTTTATTTTAGAGACCATTTCTACTTATGAGAAACAATGGCCCCTATCAAAACAATAAAACACTTGTGCCTAAGTGGTATGCTTGGCATAATACAATCTAAAATAACTTGATTTTGAGGATATATTTTGCTACCCTTGTTATGTTCTATGTCGTTAATTTTGATGTTAAGTTGAGCAATTTTTTCCCAATTTTGGCCTGGGGCCTTTTCTCAAAATTGCTGAAACATATTTACCCAAAACATGATCCTGTTGCCACAGCAACAGCACTGCCACCTGAACTTCCTCCTGTGATGAACCAATCATTATCTAGCATTTCTCTGTGTTTGCCTCCCAGCTCAGTATCAGCAGAATAGGCCTTGGCACTTGTGTGAAGCAGTCTGGTACCATGTTGTTGTCTATTGCCAGAAGAACCAGTCTGTTCTATTTCAGTCTGGTTTTCCAATGTAAATTTATATTTCCAAGGATTTCTCACTGGACCGTAGATGCTGTCAGTACTTCCTGATCTGTAACATGAAATATAGGGATAACACATGTTTTTTCATGCATTAACATTTGCTGGGTCCCGAGGAAGCTGTTTGAACAAGAGGTCGTCAGGCCGAGTGTTCAAACATCGTCCAAGGGACCTGGCAAGTGTTAACGCAATGAAACAAACATGTGTGATCTTTATTCTTGCATATTTTACCTGATTTCAGCATAAATCGCACTGAAAACGACTCTTAAACATTAAATACCCATTTTCTTACACTTGATTTCTCAAAACAAATTGCGGTAAGCGTCAAAATTTCGAACGTAATTACGGTCGCCACAACGTCATACATACGTCTTCAAAGTTTTCGTGAATGAAAACATTGGCAAAATGATCAGTCATGGCCGCAATGCTTTCCCGTGTAATGTCATGCATACAAATCAGGGCCCAGTTTAAGCCTTTTCAAGTAAAAGCCATGTTCAAACAGCATGTGAATCTCATGATTTGAACATGGCTTTTGCGGCTTCAAACACCTTCGCGTAATTCCCATGCAAGAATAAAGCCTTATAAAGAAGGCCAATCAATATATCTAGAAAAGTTGTTACAAAAATACAATAATAAATTAGGGCTGGCTAATCGAAGCCAAAATGGTAATCGATTATCAGTCTGGTCGTTTCGATAACTAACCGATTAGTAATCGCTGAACGTAGCATGTTGAAAATGGGTATGTTCAGACACTTCTGTCAAGTTCTGTGACAGTTTGTTTGTTTGTTTTTGTTTGTTTTGGGTTTTGTCCCAGTCAACAATATTTCAGTCATATAGAGACGTTGTCCCTGTATTTGTGTGACTTTTACCTGACTTGAGATACATGACCCTCAAGTCCTGCTATAAGTTACTAGCAGCTCTGCCGCAGAGGCACCAGGCAGCCCATCTATTTGGCGAGCCCCAATGGGCGGGGGCATTGTTCTGTGACAGATTTTTGCTGGAAAGCTTTGACAAGGTACAGCAACAATAAATACAGTTGAGATCTATTCTAATTATCAATTGCGTTCAATTAAATCTGGTCTTCTGGTATGCTAATTCACGCTAACTGGCTTCTTAATTGGCAGCTAATAGCAGTTACAAAACAAGCGAGCATCTTGAGCTCAGTGATGTCATTCTAATAGGTGAATCGGCAGGGCAAAATAAATGAAACGAATACGGACACACTAAACAGTATCACGGTCAATCGTTGATATCAAACTTTCTTATTACTAAACGTTCAAAAGGTCACAGTGCTGTAGCAGGTTTCATTTCCGGTCTTTATCAAAATTAACCATGATTTTCAAATTGATTGTTGGTACCATACCCTGCATTAAATGTCCTTCAACAAAACTGAGTAATTAAAATCAGTAACGAATCACTAAATGCATGATGTAGTGAGTGAATAATTAACTGTTAATTGGCGGGCAACCGAGAAAAACAATGTGGTAGCAAACCGACTAAGGTCGAAAAGGTGCGAAAAATACCGGGTTGAGAATAGACCAATCAAAGGTCGCGATAGAACTAGCCGTGTGTCGTTACAATCTATTCACCCTATCACAAATACTCTTCAACGTTTCCGTTATAACTCTGCTACTTTTGTTTTTGTTTGAATGGAAATAAGAAGTGAAAAACGAGAGAACTTTATTGCAGAAACTGACAGAAAATTCATATTAGGTAATCGATTCTTGAATTGCATCGATCGATTATCATTTTTGTTATGCCCATCGACCAATTAACCCATATTTCGATTAATCGTGCCAGCCCTATAATAAATAGGTTTAGATAAACAAAAATTTGAGCACAAAATTTTTAATATTTTCTTACCCATCAGTTTAAACATGTTTTGGGTCTTCAAAAGAACCATCTCATTGAGACAGTTCTTTTGAGTACCCACAACATATGTTTTGGTTGAGAAACAAGAACATTTTTTTGGGGTACACACTTTTAACATAAAGCCTGATGTTGTCTTTTTATAACACTTTAGAATGACCTGCTTTTGTTGGAGCATGCCTTTGATCCGAAAACTGTGTCTGCTTATGACGTCTGCTGCAAATATTCAAATGCAATCCAGATTTCTATAATGGAAGTGAATACTTTGAACCCTTAGTAATACAAAAGCTTAACCCATTTATGCCAAATGGAATTTCCCCCTGTTATCAATTGGACCAGTCCAATTCCGTTTTAAGGGTTGTCGAGTGGATTTTTTTTTCATTTTAATTCAAATCTTGAGAACAATCTGTAAGCAAACAGTGAAGACCCTGATCAGACGCCACATTCTGCGGCGTCTGTCTGGGTCTGCACTGTTTGCCTATGTCCCACCAAAAAGACGCTAGGCTTATATGGGTAAAAGTTTTTAAAAGTTGTGGACAATATTAAAGTTGTTGGAAACCAGCACTAATACAGACAAAAAAACATCTTCAACAGTGATTCATTTACAATTTTGGGCTTATGGGTCCAGGGACTTGCTGTTTCTCATATCAATGAGTCCAACTGCAAACTTATGAGTCCAGAACACTCTTTTTAATGACAAGTCTGCAATACTTAAGAAATAGATCACCTCCAGCAGTGAATTTAACCAGAGGCATTTAAAGAAAAAAAAAGGCTCACCCCATAGCATACTCATCTAGTTTTGTCTTCCCTATCAACACTGCACCATTGTCAAAGAGCCGCTCCACCATTGTGGCATTGTAAGGTGGAATATATTTTTCAAGCATCTGTGAATCACATGTTGTTTTAATATGAAATACTCACCCCATAGCATACTTATCCAGGTTTGTCTTCCCTATCAACACTGCACCATTGTCCAAGAGCCGCTCCACCACTGTGGCATTGTATGGTGGAATATAATTCTCAAGCATCTGTGAAGCACATGTTGTTTTAATATGAAATACTCACCCCATAGCGTACTCATCCAGGTTTGTCTTCCCTATTAACACTGCACCATTGTCGAAGAGCCGTTCCACCACTGTGGCATTGTATGGTGGAATATAATTCTCCAGCATCCGTGAAGCACATGTTGTCCTTATATTCTTAGTAGAGAAATTATCTTTAACAGCAATTGGTATTCCTTGCAGGCGCCCTAAACAGACAAACATGGGTGAAATCTCAAAATTTCAAAAATCCTGAACTTTCAAAATTCAAATCTTAAAACTTGCTGTATGCCTACAAAGTGTTGACAGTTTCAAATTTAAATGGTCAATTGCCCAAAGATGAACTGAAAATAAATCAGAGAAGCTATTAAAATCAGTCTATTTTAGCATTTGAGGCTGACTTTCTGTGGAAAGTCAGCCTCAAATTCCTGAATTCAGTAATATTTCTGAAAACTTTTCACCCATGGACAAATCAAAATGGTTAACATTGGCCCAATTATGCAAGATTTTTAGCGTAATTTTTTTGTTATTTTCTTAACCATCAGTTGAAACAAATGTTTTGGGTGCTCAAAAGAACTGTCTCATTGAGACAGTTCTATTGAGTACCCACAACATATGTTTTGGTTGAGAAATAAGAAAAATGATTTTCAATTACACTCTCTTATCTGGAGGTCTGGTAATAAATGACAATTTAGTACTTATCGCAGAGCCTTCAACTCTCTATCTGTTATTGTCCCCTGCTGTTAAAACAGTTTGGACCCAGATCAGGTCCGACATAATGTCTGGCCTGATCTGGATCCTAACCCTTTGACACGTTGATGGTATTCCTGAAAAAATTTCTGAAATTATAAATTTTGAAGAAAAAAAATGGAACAAATAAAGTGTGTAAAATTTCAGCGCAAGCATAATTAAGTGAGTGTTCAAACTTTAAAGATTATAAGCAAAGCTATTCAGTTCGGCTAGTCTCCTAGTTTTGCTGTCTGAACCTTCAATGAATTTCCATAGATTTAGATAAACAAAAAATTTCAGTGTAAAATTGTAAATATTTTCTTACCCATCAGTTTTAACATATATTTTTGGTGCTCAAAAGAACCGTCTCAATGAGATGGTTCTTTTGAGTACTCACAACATATGTTTTGGTTGAGAAATAAGAAAATAAAATTTTTGTTAGGTACTCTTAACTAAAGTCCTGATTTCCTAATGTATATATGTGTGTGAATGCTCTGTCAGATGATATTGACATAGAATTTCATTTTGAAGCAACATAGCAGATGACAAAAAAATCATGGCATATTTTCCAGCATGCAGAGTATATAAAATTGATGTGTTTTTTGTGAAATCAGAAATGTTATGTGTTGCATCATGATTTTACATGAAGAAGCTACCATTATCCCTTTGTTTTATTTGTTTGTTTTGTTGCTTTATGTCCCAAGTCAACAGCTATGGTCATGGCGGGACGGTCAGTTCACCTAACCACACTTTTTCCTGGGCAAGCTTGAACAAGCGGTTAACCAGTACTTCGTGCACATACTTTTGCTTGTAAATGACAACAACCCTTCTTGAATGATTCAGCAGAAGGGAGGAGAATGACCGTAGATATTATTTCATGATAAATCTCCACAAAAATATGGGACTGGGCCTGGATTGAACTCGCGACTCCTTGATCTGCAGTCAGATTCGCATCTGTAGCCAGACATGTTACGGACTGTGCTGCACCACCCGGTCATTATCCCTTTGTATATCATGTATACATAGTATATTAGCAAAATATCAGAGAACAATTCCAAAATCATGGCATGTATACTATACTTATATGTACATAATATTTAGTATTCTAATGCATTCTTCCCTCTGGTTTGATCTAATCAGTAAGGAATGGCTTATTTTACATATCATAGAATTACAGGCTAGAATTTCCAAACTGAGATATTGAGATGGCCTTTTTTCTTAGAAAACATAGCAGACCCAGGTGAAATGCCGCATCCTGCGCCACATCATCTGGGTCATTGCTGTTTGCCTAAGAACCTAATTAACATTTGGCACTTATATAAATGGTTGTGACATTTGTTTTATTTTTTCAGGGCTTTTTCCAGCAATTTTGGGAAAAGGCTCCTGGCCAAAATTGGGAAAAAAATGATCGACTTAACATCAAAATTTGGAGAAATTAACAACATAGAACATAACAAGGGTAGCAAAATATGTCCTCAAAGTTAAGTTAGTTTAGATTGTATTATGCCAAGCATACCACTTCAGCACAAATGTTTTAGTATCATTGTTTCTCATAAATAGTAGTGGTCTTAAAAAAAGTAAAAAAAAAATGTTTTTTTTTTACTTTTCTTAATTGGGAAAAACAGACATGGTATATTGGGAAAAAAGGTTGAGAATGGGGTCGAAATTCTGCCCCTAAAGAAGGGCAGAAAAACTCATTTTTTATTTACTTGTACGACTGTGGCTTCCTTTCTTAGCTTTCAGCTGTTCCCTAGCAACATCATGTGTCTCTGTAATAAAGGCGTTCAGTTCCCTCACTTTCACACTTCTCTCTATACATTTCTCGCAGAGCTCTTTTGCGGAGATATGTCCCTGTTTCATCTGCTGGAGAGCCTGTGAGGAAAAAATTCATTTCAATCTCATATACATTTAAGCTATTTGATTTCTGGCACCGAGGTTAAAAAACTTTTTACATGCTCAACTCAACTGAGCACTGAATTTCAACTGCTCATAGAAACTACAATACCTACAACTGAAGAAGTTTCTTGCTTTAAGTCTCACAGATGGTGTAATTATCATGCTAATAAATGTTAAAATGCCAACAATTGTTGGCATTTTAACATTTAAGAGCAAGATTAATTTCGTGCTCAGCTGAGTTGAGCATGAAAAAAGTTTTATAACCTCAGGCCTGGTTCTTTACAGTGAGTCTGGGAGGGTTCACTGTACATAACAAGAAGTCACAGGTTATAATTTCTAAATGAGGATGTACTTCAGTCCCTTACGATATTTTTTTATTTTAGTAAACAGTGATGACCCTGATGAAATGCCGCATTCATTTCATCTAGGTCCTCACTGCATTGTTTGCCAAAGTACCCCTTTAGCACACCGGGTAGACTGCAATCGAAAACATTAATACTATCGAGAAACGTAGATCAAAAAATCTATTTGGCCCTAGTCGCCCCCTAGCTTATTCCCTGGCCTCGCCTGTAGTTGTATTTATCTTGTAGGAGCTTGATCTGGATTATCCTCGCCGAAGGAAACTCTGGTCCGGAAGTAGGCGGCAACCTCCTGCATTATGGCAGGGTTCAAAGTGACTTATCCCTCCAGGAAAATTAGGGAGAAGTGAGTCAGATAGGGAGAAATGACCCCATTTATATAAAAATAAAAACTTTCATTTATAGGGTCATTTGGGAAAGATGGAGGTCATTTACTATATGAATAGGGGTTAAAGGAAAATCCTGCGAAAAGACTAAAGAACGAAGGCACTGTCTCAGGGTCCGGTACCGGACCCCTAGACTACGGGGCTACGGGTCCGGTACCGGACACCGAGCCACGCCTATGAGGACTGTCTCGGAGTCCGGTAGTTTGTGAAACAACTACTCGGGACGTCTAGGGATACGGGGATGCGTGTCCGTACCTGCACGTATATGTAGTAATTGTTATTTTACCAACAAAAACTCGTGTTGAAGTTTCACTTTGCATCGTCCGCCATCTTTGATCATCTGTATTTACTGTCACACTATTCAAACAAGTATAAGCTTATACAAAAAGTATAAGATTTTTAACGGACAAGAGTGAATAAAAAACATAACTAGATATAATTTGTCTTGCTTTATTCCTTTTATTTTTATTTTTATTTTTCTTATCCTAATTTTTTCAATAAGGTCATGAATAAAGGTAATTAATGTCAGGGGGAACTTACTATCGCATCAGTGAATTGGCGCAGGGTTTGATGTCCTTTAATTGGTGTTTGTCTCAATGTTCTTATTAATTTATTGTTGTTATCTGTCTACTTGATTATTAACCTAAAGGTAAATACCAATTTGCACTTTCATTGAAGTAAGCAAACGGTGATTGCAGGTGCATTGTTTAATTGCTTTCATACCGGCTAATTGGTCACATAACTGTCTGTCTGTCTGTCTGTCCGCCTGTCCATCCACCACAACCACCAGTGAAACGCATGGGCCGATGGTGGTCCGAAGTTATTCAAAATAAAACAGCTTAAAACGTGGGCCGATTTTGGCCCGATATAACATGCTAGCACAGGAAGTTATTCACAGCGGTGAGACGGTTCTTTTGAGCACCCAAAAGCTTAAGACCAAATAAGCACACAAAATCAGACCACTGTCGAACATCAGCCAAACGCATGGGCCGATGGTGGCTCGGTAATAGCATGCGTGCACAGGACGTTATTCACAACAAAACAGCTATATTTGACTATTGAGCTCTACGAAATGTGGTGCTTAGAAATTTATGATAGGGGTCTAACATCAGTTGGGCGTATTCATGATGCGATGATCCAGAGGGGGGGGCAGGGGCTCCGGAGCCCCCTCCCCCTGAAAAATCATAAGAAATATATACTGTTCAGGATCCCCTGAAAAATTAAAAAGCTACTAAGCCAGCAATGTTGGGCCATCATTAGCACGCCAGCGAAACGCCATTTATGTTCTGCTAGATTTTTCCAGTCCAGTCTTTGTAGCAGTGTGGATCCGGATTAAACTGCTCTCCTAAGAGCAGTCTGATCCAGGCCCACAATGTTTGTCTATACGGAGAAATTAGCCATTGACGTAAGCATGAGTTGCATTTTCCTTACATAACGGCCCATATGTCGTCAACTAGTTCGTTATTGAAAGACGTCTTTGAAGCAATCAATAATGACCCAGATCTCATACGAGCAGTCTGATCCTGGTCCCAAATGGTTGTCTGTACGGGGATATTGGCCATTGACGTAAGCATAAGTTGCATTTCCCTGACATAACGACCCATAAGCCGTCTTTGTAGCAAACAGTAAGGACCCGTATCAAACTGCTATCCTAGGAGTAGCCTGAACTGGATTCGCAATGTTTGTCTTCCGTAAGACGTCTTTGTAGCAAACAGTTTGGACCCAAATCTGACTGCTCTCCTAGGAACAGTCTGATCAGAGTCCATGGCGAAATTAGCCGTTGGCGTAAGTATTTACATGTAGCAGATAACTCCAGCAGACGTAAATTTTAGATGCATTCCGCGATTGAGTCGTTCAACCTATGTCTACAGATCAATTTGTAACGTCTCTGTAGCCAATAGAGTGGACCGAGATTAGACTGTTATCATAGGAGCAGTCTGATCTTGTTCATCACTGTTTGTCATTATTTTAGATGCATTTCCGCGGTCGAGTCTTCAACCTTAGGATATCCATTTGTAACGTCTCTCTAGCAAACAGTGTGGATCCAGATCAGACTGTTATCGTATGAGCAGTCTGATCTTGTTCAACACTGTTTGTATATATGCTAAAAAAGTCATTTCCTTTTAGGACCATATCAGCTGTTTAAAAAAAGACAAAAAAAGACTCCGAGTCTTCTTATAAAGCTATGTCCGAATGTCAAAAGATACCAGCAAAGATCCACTGCCGTTGTCCAAGTAGTGAGTTTCTTTGAAAGCTATAGTTGAGTAATGAATCTAGACTACAGACTATGTAAGCTAATTTGACACTGCTCACTCATCTCACTAATCAGCTGCCAACAAATAGTTTAATTGGTTCCTTTAATTGAAGATGAGATAATTGATTTGTTACAGGTGAGCTAAGTTACGTTACCATTATTATTTATATACCTTTTGTATAAGCTTAACTGTTTGAATAGTGTGACCCATGACAGTAAATACAGATTGGTTTCCCTTTGAGGATCAAAGATGGCGGACGAAGCAAAGTGAAACTTCAACATGAGTTTTTGTTGGTAAAATAACTGTTACTACATATATACGTGCAGGTGCGGACCCGTTTCCCTAGACTTGTCAGTAGTTGTTTCACAAACTACCAAACCCCGAGACAGTCCTCATAGGTGTGGCTCGGGGTCCGGTACCGGACCCCTAGAATCAGTGTCTAAGGGTCCGGTACCGGACCTGTAGCCCCGTAGTCTAGAGGTCCGGTACCGGACCCGGAGACAGTGCCAAGAACGAAACGAAAAAAGTTCGAAACGACAGTTTCAAAATTAAGCCGACAGAGTACACCAAAATCACTCATGCTATGTAGAGGAAGGATATTTGTGAAATACTTTAAACATCAACACTAATTTCAACATTTAAAGTCAAGAAAACTAGAAATATTTACTTCTTTCAGAGTTAGTGACAGCATTTTTCGCGACACAATAATATCAAGGACGCTAGCGGTATGACAGTCGTGTCGAAGAGCACATGTCAAAATGTCTCCATGTCAATTGACCACCGCATTGAGTAAACGGTCCCATTCATTCGGTTCGTGCAAATCACCCCAAATCACACAGAACCACAAAAAATATTGTCTGGTGCATACCCCTAAACATCATATTTATAAATGATAACAGAGTGCCAGTGTCAGATGCAAACTAGCACACCTATCCCCACCCCATCCTCACACGCACGCACGCACGCACGCACGCACACACACACACACACACACACACAGAGCGAGCGAGCGAGAGAGTACCTGTCTATTCATGTTTGAAAACAACTCTATGTATATGTATAGTACTAGAATCTCAAATACCTGCTCAAATTTAGCATAAAGGTACAACTTTCAATAATTTATAAAACATTGCCGCTTTGTTAAACAAATGGGCCAGCTCATGAGAAATTTGGCACTAATTGAATGTTCAATAAAACGCTAAAGCTTGGTCGTAGCTGTGCATACAGACAGTGTCATCAGAGCCTTCACTGTCACCTTATGCAAAAAATGGGTGTAGATGAAGACGCATGCCAAAATCAAGACCTCTAGACAAAATTAAGTACCTGTCTATTAATGTTTAAAAACAACCATACGCATATGCGATATGTATTGTACCAAAATATCACATGCCTGCTCAAATATAGCATGGGCCATCCCATGAGAAGTTTAGTACTTATTCTATTGTCAATAAGACGCCAATGCTTAGACGCAGCTGTGCATGCAGACAGTATCAACAGAACCTTCATTACACACACGCGCGAAAAATGGGTGTGAGTAAAAGTGCATGCCAAGATTAAGACCTCCAGCCAAACTAGGTACCAGTCCATTAATGTTTAAACACAACTATACTCATATGTATTATGTACCACAATCTCACGTTCCTGCTCAAATATAGCATAAAGGTACAACTTTTCAACATAAACCATAGCTGCTTTGTTTGTTTGTTTTTTTGGGGTTTTTTTAAAAAAAGGGCCAGCTCATGTGATTTTGGATACTTTTCATATTGTAAATAAGACGAAAATGCCTAGATGCAGCTGCACATGGAGTCAGCCTGGCCAGAGCCTTCACTGCATGCGCACGCAACAGATGGGTGTGAATATAGGTGCATGCCAACATTAATACTTCTAGCCAAACTAGGTACCAGTCCATTCGTGTTTAAAACAACTTCACGCATATGCATTATGTACCAGAATCTCATGTGCTGGTTCAAATATAGCATAAAAATGCAAAATTATGATTAAAACATGTCTGTTTGCAAAAATGGGCCTGCTCATGAGATTTTTTTATTCTTATAACAAAGTCATTAAAAATAATGCTTAGGCGCAGCATCCCATGCGTACAGTCTCGCCAGAGCCTTCAATGCCTGCACATGCAAAAAAAATCATTCTGCAATACTTTTGACCTGCATTAAGCGATAATTGGGTTTGAAAACCAATTTTTGACCTTCTTTTTGAGTGACCGCTTAAGACAGGGTTTACTGTAACCTAAAACAGACTACCAAGCTCCACTGTGTAATCTGATGGACCCTCCAAATGACAAAGGGTCCACTCCAAAAATGAGAAATGGGGATAACATGTTAGAAAAAATAGGTAGGAAAACTTTATTAAAAAATGAAAGAAAGGGGACTTTTCTTACGAGTAGTCCCTGAGAGGAATTCGTTTGACGACAAGCACTTGCACTAATTTTTATTGATCTTTTTCTTTTTTTAAGCATATGATTTTCTTTCTCTTGTTGCTGTGTTTCTCTGTTTCCATAACGAAGGTTCATGCAAGTGTGCACACATGCGCACACTGGCCAGAGTCTTCACTGCTCGTATACACAAAGAATGGATCTAAATGAACACTCATGACACAAATGAGGCATCTGGCCCCACTAGCTAGTTGTCCATGCATATCTGTAGAACAAATTCACGCATATGCAATACATACCCAAAGTTCATTTGCTGGCTCAAATATTGTATTCAGGTCTTTAATGTCCAGTCATTAGTTTAATACAAACGCTGAATGCACGTTGCTTCAGCATTGATTGTTATTTTAACGACTATGAGACCAATGCCAAAGGTCCATACATGACTCCTAAGGTGATTGGGCACTTTGACCATGTTATGTGAACACATTCTACAATGACATGGCGTAGTTTCAACATTGGTGTGGGAATAGACATTCATTTTGTCATTTTAGGGTGCATAACGAACCAAAATACACCTAATAGATTATCTAACGTTGAAAGTGCTTACTTTATTCAGAACTATAGAATCATTTTCTGCAAAAAAGATAACCTAAACAGACCACATATCTCCCCTGTGTAATTAGGTGGACCCTCCAATGCCAATAGACCCACTCAAAAAAGGGGATGGGAAAGGGGGAAAGACATAAGGGAATATAAGAAGGGAAAATTAATTTAAAAAGAAAGAAAAGAAAAAAAGGAACTTTATTACGAATCCTCCTTCGAAGGAATTCGTTTGACGACATGCCCTTGTACTAGGTCTCGTCATGCACCGTCCAAAAGAGTTTTGCACAGGCTAGGCAAATATATAGATTCAGCATGTACTATTTCACTTGACTTAAAAGAAAATAAACTATTAATTTTGTATGGTAAATATAAAACTGATTTAGATATTCTTGATTTCTCCTTAACAAGTTTTAAACAGGAGAATGAGACCAAGAAGTGCAAATTAAAAAAGTTTCTCCCTGGAACGATATCTCTGTTTTCAACTATTTTGAGTTTTTGTGTTTATCACCCAAGAGTAGCCTCCCTTAAAACTTAACATTATAGTTTGGTTCCTATTTGAATGTATTGTGTACCTTTAGACAAATGGGCCAAAACAGCTCAGGGGATAAATGCAAAACTCAGAGTACAGGGCTTCATAAAAAATCATTGATTGATTTTTCTTTTAATCAAGCATAAAATTTCTTTCTGTTGTTGCTGTGTTTGTGCTTAACATCACTATCAACATTTTTCAGTCATATAGCTGCGATCATTTATCATATAACAGTGCACAGGTTGCTCTAGCCTGTCTTCAGGCCCTGTATTAAGACATCTAGCTGAAAGTTCTATAACTACTACAGAGATAAATTTATGATACTTTATTACTTCCCCATTGCTCAGAATACAGGGCCTGTTGAATTACGTTTTAGAAGCAACCTGTTTTCAGACCGGCTATTATCTCTGATTATTACCTGACCTCTCTAGCAGAAGGTCACAAACAGTTATAATGGGTACTGTCTAAGAGATTAATTATTTTACAACTGGCTCTGCTGATTCCTGTTTTATTGCAGAAGCATATCTTATGTTGTGGTCTGACTTTATTCTGGGCAGTTAATCCTTAAAGCGCCAATCATGACTGCAGCAGACGACAAAGTATGTTACACCTTTCTTAATTTTCGAAAAAACACACACAAGAAATGATATCTACCGGCAAAGGATTCTCATGAAATAAACCTTAATTGTTATTTATGAAAAGCGACAAAATTTGAAAGTGTCGTCTGTTGCAAATTATAGGTGGCGTTTTATGGATTAATTCCTTGCTTGCTGGGTAATTTCTCATGCTTTTGATGTAGTCTGCTGACATTTTTTTTTCAAAAAATCATTCCAGAAACACTAACAAAGTGTCAAATAGTTGAGATCCAGATCAAGGCCTTTGTTCTCTCGGTTCTGATCTGGATCCAAACTGTTTGCAAAGGTTATCAGCAGACAAATGGTTTCGATACACATCAGGACCAATGCTCTGTCGGTTCTGATCTGGATCCAAAATGTTTGCAAATTTAAGGTTATCAGCAGACAAATGGTTTCGTTCCACATCAGGACCAATGCTCTGTCGGTTCTGATCTGAATCCAAACTGTTTGCAAAGGTTATCAGCAGACAAATGGTTTTGAGCCACATCAGGACCAATGCTCTGTCGGTTCTGATCTGGATCCAAACTGTTTGCAAATTTAAGGTTATCAGAAGACAAATGGTTCGATCCACATCAGGACACATGCTCTGTCGGTTCTGATCTGGATCCAAACTGTTTGCAAAGGTTATCAGCAGACAAATGGTTTCGATCCACATCAGGAGTCTCAGGACCAATGCTCTGTCGGTTCTGATCTGGATCCAAACTGTTCACAAACGTTATCAGCAGACGACAAAGTAGTAACCAGAACAATATCTTGAGTTAAATATGCAAATGCTTTGTTTATTTGAATAAACACCCCCTCTCCAGTCATTGCATCCCCTATATCTAAGTGATGTAAATATATTTACATTTTCAAAGCAAGCCTTTAATGAATCTTTAGATTTATGCAACCGTTCATAACCTCATGAACGACACAAAATTTGACTGACAGCTGCCAAGCTCACTTGCCCATGCAATTCGCTTTAAACATCGAATTCATTGCCAAATGTGACACTGGTGTTGTGATTGACAGCGAGCCACAACTGAGTTGAATGTGCAAAACAAGCTCCTTGTTTGCTCCATTGGCTGTCCGTGTCCACACTGGCCGTTCCCCTTTTTCCGTTCTACACCAACAAAACCGTTAATACGATGAAATATTAAATACAAAATTGTTTTATCTCCTAAATTATAAATAAGTTCTATATATTAGTTATTTATAATAAGCAATTAATTCAATTTTTGGAAGGTTCATGGAATCATGAATACCTCGGGTCTCTTTCAAAGTTAACGTGAAACCCGAACATGGAATCATGAATACTTTGGGTCTCTTGCAAAGTTAACGTGAAACCCGAAGAAGCACGTTAACTTTGCAAGAGACCCGAAGTATTCATGATTCCATGAACCTTCCAAAAATCGAATTCATTTCTTAAATGCATTTGGAAAATAAAATGAGATTTAAACTGACCTGGCAAAACCATTTTTTTTCCATGTAAAAAGAAAATATATCATACAAATTCATGCTTCTATTTACGTTATTCCAATGAATATATATATATATATATAGTCAAATTAAGGAAAAACATGCTTATTTATGTTTCTGTTCCTAAACACCCGTAATATCATTATTCAAAGTTAACAGACCAGTGTTGTGCAAAAAGGGTGTGAAATAGTTTTGACTGTTTTGCACAAATAGTACAAAATCTGATCAAATGCTGCGTTATCTGGGTTTTCACTGTTTGCTGATGTCCCATAATAAGGACGCTAGGCTGAAATAGGTTAAATCAAGTATATCATACTGCACAATGTGCTAATGCATGTTGGTGCAATAAGAAAGTTATTGTATGTTTTTTGCGTCTGTGCGGGAGATAATCCACTGGCTAAAGCTTGTGGATTATCGTCCTGTATAGATGCACAAACAATACATTGTATCATGACTTTGGCGCATTTCCTATGATCTATGTTGTTCATTAATTTCGACAAGACCCTGCCTTTTTGAGGGGAGAAGATTCAAACTGTATTCTTTTTTTCTCTCTAAATTTGGAAGCTATTGAAGATATATCCCCAAAAAAACTCAGTTTCAAAATTTCTTTTTACGGCAGGTGGTGATCACAAATACACTTAATATTTATATCAAAGTTTGTTTGGATTGCCAAAACCGCCAAAACGATGCTTGCAGAATACAGATATATTGCCATCGCCAAAATGTGTAATTTTAGATCAAAAATATAGTTTTGGGCGATTGTAAATGCAAAATTGCAATCTGTTTAATCTCACTGTTGCTAGTAATAGCAGCAGCAGCAGCAGCAACAGCAGCATCAATGTTTCAGACTGGAGCCAGTCTAGAGCAATTCTTACAATATCTGTTCAAATACATATACAAAGATTTTTTCTGACATATCAATGTTTCAGACTGGAGCCAGTCTAGAGCATTTCTAACAATATCTGTTCAACAAATTTCAAACCCCAAAAGCCTAGAAAATCTTGACTGATAGTCAAATCAACTGACCACAGAGCCATAAACCTTGAAACATTCTACTGCTACTGTATTTCTGATTAGTCAAGGATTATTAACAATGACCTCACTGGATGAGATGAAAATTCCCAGCTTTTAAGACCGTTAGACAAATTCATGCTCCAGCGTAATTCCCCAGACCAGTAAATAAGAAAGTCAGTGATTTTTTCAGAGATATAAATGCTTGTATATGATGTGCACATATTTTACTATTTTTCTATTTACTGGTCTGATACCAGTCTAAGGTTGCTCTAAAAACTTTACCATTATTTAGTGTATATATACATACTATCATATTGATAGTTTTATGTGCAAGACTTGGTGGCTCTGATGAGATTGCAGATTCAGATGCTCAAATTTATCAAGAACTCAAATGTTTATCTTCCTGGTAAAAGTGAAACTGATTATATTTCCATGGCCTACATTACAACAAAACAGGTGTAGTCCAACCTATATTAAGTAAACAGCTAAGCGATAATCAGAATTACATTTACTTAAGACAGGTACTTGCTTAATACAGGTACGTTTCAATGTATTTGCCTTTTGCAGGAACTGAATACATATTGGTTTAACATAGGTTGCTTGCTTAATACAGGTGGCCACTAAAGCAGGCTTTACTCTAATTATTGTATATTCTAAAAGCCGACAATGCTTAGATGCAGGTGCATATGCAAACAGTCTTACCAGAGCCTTCCATGTTTGCAAAATGGGTGTAGATAAAGGAGCATGTCAAAATTAAGACAACTAGGCCAACTAGGTACCTGAAGAAAAAAACATTACGCATATGCGATCAAAATCTCATGTGCTGGCTCTAATATAGCATAAAGGTACGCCTTTACGACAAAAACATTGCTGCATATAAAATAGGGACAAGTTATAAGATTTTTGGTACTTATCATATAGTCAAGCCATGCAAAATATGGGTGTAGATAAAGGCACATGCCAAAATTAAGACCTCTAGCCAAACCAAGTACCTGTCTATTTATGTTTTAAAACAACTAAACGCATATGCGATTTGCACCAGAATCTCACGTGCCTGCTCAAATAAATACGAACTTGTAATAGTATAAAGATATGAAACTATGATAAAAACATGTCTCTTTGTAGTAATGGGCCAGCTCATGCGATTTTTTATTCTTAGAATATATAGTCAATAAAAGGCTAATGCTTACACGCAGCATCCCCTGTGGTCAGTCTGACCAGAGCCTTCACTGTCTGCACATGCAAAAACAGTGACATTTTTATATATGCATATTTTTGTTGTCAAAAGCTTATACTTGTAGCACTTCAATATCTGATTTAACGGAATTGGGCAAGGAGATCCAAATGCTATAAAGTTTGACACCCTAGTTTCGTATTTAATTTCATCTTTAGAAACAATCACCATACACGTTTTTGTGTCAAATTTGATCATATGTTATATTTTCAATGGCCAAATACTACATATTTGACACCTATACAGGAATATCCTCAAAATCGTCCACTCCCAAATTCGGACCTAATGCCCTACCAACTAGGCGTAATGCGCATGCTCACTAGTATGGGATAGCACATCAGATATTGTTGATTATTGCAGCTTCCATAAAGACGGCCCATGCAATTGTGCACGCGTGCGCACACTGGCCAGAGTATTCACTGTTCGTACACACAAAGCAAGTGTGCACAAGTGCGCATTCGTACACACAAAGAATGTGTGCACATGTGTGCACACTTGCATGTACACATGTGCACACATTCTTTGTGTGTACGAGCAGTGAAGACTCTGGCCACTGTGTGCATGTTTGCACACACACATGTGCACACTGGCTAGAGTCGTCACTGCTCGTACACACAAAGAATGGATCTAAATGAACACTCATGACACAATTGAGGCATCTGGCCCCACTAGCTAGTCGTTCATGCATATCTGTAGAACAAATTCACGCATAAGCAATATATACCCAAAGTTCGTATGCTGGCTCAAATATTGTATTCAGGTCTTTAATGTCCAGTCATTAGTTTAACACAAACGCTGAATCCACGTTGCTTCAGCATTGATTGTTATTTTAACGACTATGAGACCAATGCCAAAGGTCCATACATGACTCCTAAGGTGGGTGGGCACTTTGACCATGTTATGTGAACACATTCTACAATAATATGGCATAGTTACAACATTGGGGTGGGAATAGACATTCATTTTGTCATTTTAGGGTGCATAACGAACCAAAATACACCTAATAGATTATTTAACGTTGAAATTGCTTACTTTATTCATATCTATAGAATCATTTTCTGCAAAAAAGATAACCTAAACAGACCACATTTCTCCCCTGTGTAATTAGGTGGACCCTCCAATGCCAATAGACCCACTCAAAAAAGGGAATGGGAAAGGGGGAAAGACATAAGGGAATATAAGAAGGGAAAATTAATTAAAAAAAAAAAAGAAAAGAAAAAAAGGTCCTTTCCTACGAATCCTCCTTCGAAGGAATTCGTTTGACGACAAGCCCTTGTACTAGGTCTCGTCATGCACCGTCCAAAGTGTTTTGGGGAGGCTAGGCAAATATATACATTCAGCATGTACTATTTCACTTGGCTTAAAAGAAAATACACTATTAATTTTGTATGGTAAATATAAAACTGATTTAGATATTCTTGATTTCTCCTTAACAAGTTTTAAACAGTAGAATGAGACCAAGACGTGCAAATTAAAAAAAAGTTTCTCCCTGGAACGATATCTCTGTTTTCAACTATTTTGAGTTTTTGTGTTTATCACCCAAGAGTAGCCTCCCTTAACACTTAACATTATAGTTTGGTTCCTATTTGAATGTATTGTGTACCTTTAGACTAATGGGCCAAACAGCTCAGGGGATAAATGCAAAACTCAAAGTACAGAGCTTCATAAAAAATCATGGGGTTGCAGGTTCGAACCCTGTCCAATACCCTATGTAAAAAATAAATTTAACTTTTTTTTATTGATTTTTCTTTTAATCAAACATAAAATTTCTTTCTGTTGTTGCTGTGTTTGTGCTTAACATCACTATCAACATTTTTCAGTCATATAGCTGCGATCATTTATCATATAACAGTGCACAGGTTGCTCTAAAAACTTTACCATTATTTAGTGTATATATACATACTATCATATTGATAGTTTTATGTGCATGACTTGGTGGCTCTGATGAGATTGCAGATTCAGATGCTCAAATTTATCTAGAACTCAAATGTTTATCTACCTGGTAAAAGTGAAACTGATTATATTTCCATGGCTTACATTACAACGAAACAGGTGCAGTCCAACCTATATTAAGTAAACAGCTAAGCGTTAATCAGAATTACATTTACTTAAGACAGGTACTTGCTTAATACAGGTACGTTTCAATGTATTTGCCTTTTGCAGGAACTGAATACATATTTGTTTAGCATAGGTTGCTTGCTTAATACAGGTGGCCACTAAAGCAGGCTTTACTCTAATTATTGTATATTCTAAAAGCCGACAATGCTTAGATGCAGGTGCATATGCAAACAGTCTTACCAGAGCTTTCCATGTTTGCAAAACGGGTGTAGATAAAGGAGCATGTCAAAATTAAGACAACTAGCCCAACTAGGTACCTGAAGAAAAAAACATAACGCATATGCGATCAAAATCTCATGTGCTGGCTCTAATATAGCATAAAGGTACGCCTTTACGACAAAAACATTGCTGCATATAAAATAGGGACAAGTTATAAGATGTTTGGTACTTATCATATAGTCAAGCCATGCAAAATATGGGTGTAGATAAAGGCACATGCCAAAATTAAGACCTCTAGCCAAACCAAGTACCTGTCTATTTATGTTTTAAAACAACTAAACGCATATACGATTTGCATCAGAATCTCACGTGCCTGCTCAAATAAATACGAACTTGTAATAGTATAAAGATATGAAACTATGATAAAAATATGTCTCTTTGTAGTAATGGGCCAGCTCATGCGATTTTTTATTCTTAGAATATATAGTCAATAAAAGGCTAATGCTTACACGCAGCATCCCCTGTGGTCAGTCTGACCAGAGCCTTCACTGTCTGCACATGCAAAAACAGTGACATTTTTATATATGCATATTTTTGTTGTCAAAAGCTTATACTTGTAGCACTTCAATATCTGATTTAACGGAATTGGGCAAGGAGATCCAAATGCTATAAAGTTTGACACCCTAGTTTCGTATTTAATTTCATCTTTAGAAACAATCACCATACACGTTTTTGTGTCATATTTGATC
The DNA here is from genome assembly GCA_964019695.1 of Loripinus fragilis. Lineage (NCBI taxonomy): Eukaryota > Metazoa > Mollusca > Bivalvia > Lucinida > Lucinidae > Loripinus > Loripinus fragilis. The sequence continues at coordinate 87,902,031 of OZ026517.1, forward strand.
ATATGTTATATTTTCAATGGCCAAATACTACATATTTGACACCTATACAGGAATATCCTCAAAATCGTCCACTCCCAAATTCGGACCTAATGCCCTACCAACTAGGCGTAATGCCCATGCTCACTAGTATGGGATAGCACATTAGATATTGTTGATTATTGCAGCTTCCATAAAGAAGGCCCATGCAATTGTGCACGCGTGCGCACACTGGCCAGAGTATTCACTGTTCGTACACACAAAGCAAGTGTGCACATGTGTGCATTCGTACACACAAAGAATGTGTGCACATGTGTGTACACTTGCATGTACACATGTGCACACATTCTTTGTGTGTACGAGCAGTGAAGACTCTGGCCACTGTGTGCATGTTTGCACACACACACATGTGCACACTGGCTAGAGTCGTCACTGCTCGTACACACAAAGAATGGATCTAAATGAACACTCATGACACAATTGAGGCATCTGGCCCCACTAGCTAGTCGTTCATGCATATCTGTAGAACAAATTCACGCATAAGCAATATATACCCAAAGTTCGTATGCTGGCTCAAATATTGTATTCGGGTCTTTAATGTCCAGTCATTAGTTTAACACAAACGCTGAATCCACGTTGCTTCAGCATTGATTGTTATTTTAACGACTATGAGACCAATGCCAAAGGTCCATACATGACTTCTAAGGTGAGTGGGCACTTTGACCATGTTATGTGAACACATTCTACAATGATATGGCATAGTTTCAACATTGGGGTGGGAATAGACATTCATTTTGTCATTTTAGGGTGCATAACGAACCAAAATACACCTATACACCTAAACAGACTACATTTCTCCCCTGTGTAATTAGGTGGACCCTCCAATGCCAATAGACCCACTCAAAAAAGGGAATGGGAAAGGGGGAAAGACATAAGGGAATATAAGAAGGGAAAAATAATTTAAAAAAAAAAAGGAAAAAAGGAACTTTCTTACGATTCCTCCTTCGAAGGAATTCGTTTGACGACAAGCCCTTGTACTAGGTCTCGTCATGCACCGTCCAAAGTGTTTTGGGGAGGCTAGGCAAATATATAGATTCAGCATGTACTATTTCACTTGACTTAAAAGAAAATAAACTATTAATTTTGTATGGTAAATATAAAACTGATTTAGATATTCTTGATTTCTCCTTAACAAGTTTTAAACAGTAGAATGAGACCAAGAAGTGCAAATTAAAAAAAAAAGTTTCTCCCTGGAACGATATCTCTGTTTTCAACTATTTTGAGTTTTTGTGTTTATCACCCAAGAGTAGCCTCCCTTAACACTTAACATTATAGTTTGGTTCCTATTTGAATGTATTGTGTACCTTTAGACAAATGGGCCAAACAGCTCAGGGGATAAATGCAAAACTCAGAGTACAGAGCTTCATAAAAAATCATGGGGTTGCAGGTTCGAACCCTGTCCAATACCCTATGTAAAAAATAAACTTAACTTTTTTTTATTGATTTTTCTTTTAATCAAGCATAAAAATTCTTTCTGTTGTTGCTGTGTTTGTGCTTAACATCACTATCAACATTTTTCAGTCATATAGCTGCGATCATTTATCATATAACAGTGCACAGGTTGCTCTAAAAACTTTACCATTATTTATTGTATATATACATACTATCATATTGATAGTTTTATGTGCAAGACTTGGTGGCTCTGATGAGATTGCAGATTCAGATGCTCAAATTTATCAAGAACTCAAATGTTTATCTACCTGGTAAAAGTGAAACTGATTATATTTCCATGGCTTACATTACAACGAAACAGGTGCAGTCCAACCTATATTAAGTAAACAGCTAAGCGATAATCAGAATTACATTTACTTAAGACAGGTACTTGCTTAATACAGGTACGTTTCAATGTATTTGCCTTTTGCAGGAACTGAATACATATTTGTTTAGCATAGGTTGCTTGCTTAATACAGGTGGCCACTAAAGCAGGCTTTACTCTAATTATTGTATATTCTAAAAGCCGACAATGCTTAGATGCAGGTGCATATGCAAACAGTCTTACCAGAGCTTTCCATGTTTGCAAAACGGGTGTAGATAAAGGAGCATGTCAAAATTAAGACAACTAGCCCAACTAGGTACCTGAAGAAAAAAACATTACGCATATGCGATCAAAATCTCATGTTTGTGGGTCTAATATAGCATAAAGGTACGCCTTTACGACAAAACATTGCTGCATATAAAATAGGGACAAGCTATAAGATGTTTGGTACTTATCATATAGTCAAGCCATGCAAAATATGGGTGTAGATAAAGGCACATGCCAAAATTAAGACCTCTAGCCAAACCAAGTACCTGTCTATTTATGTTTTAAAACAACTAAACGCATATACGATTTGCATCAGAATCTCACGTGCCTGCTCAAATAAATACGAACTTGTAATAGTATAAAGATATGAAACTATGATAAAAACATGTCTCTTTGTAGTAATGGGCCAGCTCATGCGATTTTTTATTCTTAGAATATATAGTCAATAAAAGGCTAATGCTTACACGCAGCATCCCCTGTGGTCAGTCTGACCAGAGCCTTCACTGTCTGCACATGCAAAAACAATGACATTTTATATATGCATATTTTTGTTGTCAAAAGCTTATACTTGTAGCACTTCAATATCTGATTTAACGGAATTGGGCAAGGAGATCCAAATGCTATAAAGTTTGACACCCTAGTTTCGTATTTAATTTCATCTTTAGAAACAATCACCATACACGTTTTTGTGTCAAATTTGATCATATGTTATATTTTCAATGGCCAAATACTACATATTTGACACCTATACAGGAATATCCTTTAAATCGCCCACTCCTAAATTCGAAGCTAATGCCCTACCAACTAGGCGTAATGCGCATGCTCACTAGTATGGGATAGCACATCAGATATTGTTGATTATTGCAGCTTCCATCAGATATTGTTGATTATTGTAGCTTCCATAAAGAAGGCCCATGCAAGTGTTCATGCATTCGCACACTGGCCAGAGTATTCACTGCTCTTACACACAAAGAATGCAAGTGTGCACATGTGTGCACACTTGCTAGCACACATGTACACACGTTCTTTGTTTGTACGAGCAGTGAAGACTCTGGCCACTGTGTGCATGTGTGCACACACATGCGCACACTGGCCAGAGTCTTCACTGCTCGTACACACAAAGAATGGATCTAGATAAACACTCATGACACAATTGAGGCATCTGGCCCCACTAGCTGGTCGTCCATGCATATCTTTAAACAAATTCGCGCATATGCAATACATACCCAAAGTTCATATGCTGGCTCACATATTGTATTCAGGTCTTTAATGTCCAGTCATTTGTTTAATACAAACGCTGAATCCACGTTGCTTCAGCTTTGATTGTTATTTTAACGACTATGAGACCAATGCCAAAGGTCCATACTTGACTCCAAATGTGAGTGGGCACTTTGACCATGTTAAGTGAACAGATTCTACAATGGCATGGCGTAGTTTTAACATTGGGGTGGGAATAGACATTCATTTTGTCATTTTAGGGTGCATAACGAACCGAAATACACCTAATAGATTATTTAGTGTTGAAAGTGCTTACTTTTTTCAGAACTATAGAATCATTTTCTGCAAAAAAAGATAACGTAAACAGACACCATATTTCCCCTGTGTAATTAGGTGGACCCCCAAATGCCAATAGACCAACTCAAAAAAGGGGCTGGAAAAGGGAAAAAGACGTTAGAAAAAAATAAGAAGGGAAAATTAATTTAAAAATAAGAAAAGAAAAAAGGAACGTTCTTACGAATCCTCTTTCGAAGGAATTCGTTTGACGACAAGCCCTTGTACTAGGTCTCGTCATGCACCGTCCAAAAGAGTTTTGGACAGGCTAGGCAAAATGTATACATTCAGCATATATTATTTCACTTGACATAAAAGAAAATAAACTATTAATTTTGTATGGTAAAGATAAAACTTGATTTAGATATTCTTGATTTCTCCTTAATAAGTTTTCAACAGGAGGATGAGACCAAGAAGTGCAAATTAAAAAAAAAGTTTCTCCTTGGAACGATATCTCTGTTTTCAACTATTTTGATTTTTTGTGTTTATCAACCAAGAGTAGCCTCCCATAACACTTAACATTTGTAGTTTCGTTCCAATTTGAATGTATTGTGTACCTATAGATTAATGGGCCAAAACAGCTCAGGGGAAAAATGCAAGAGATAGAGTACAGAGCTCTATAAAAAATCATGCGGTTGCAGTTTCGAACCCTGTCCAATGCCATACGTAAAAAAAAATAAGTTTAAATATTTTTTTATTGATTTTTCTTTTAATCAAGAATAACATTTCTTTCTATTGTTGTTGTGTTTGTGCTTAACATCACTATCAACATTTTTCAGTCATATAGCTGCGATCATTTTTCGTATAATAGTGCATAGGTTGCTCTAAAAACTTTACTATTATTTAGTGTATATATACATACTATCATATTGATTGTTTTCTTTGCAAGACTTGGTGGCTCTGTTGAGATGGCATATTCAGATGCTAAAACTTATCAAGAACTCAAATGTGTTTATCTGCCTGGTAAAAGTGAAAGTCATTATATTTTCATGGCCTACATTACAACGAAACAGGTACAGTCCAACCTATATTAAGTAAACAGCTGAGCGATAGTCAAAATTGCATTTACTTAAGACAAGTACTTGCTTAAAACAGGAACGTTTCAATGTATTTGCCTTTAACAGGAACTGAATTCATACTTGTTTAACATAGGTGCTTGCTTAATACAGGTGGCCACTAAAGCAGGTTTAACTCTAATTATTGTATATTCTAAAAGCCCACAATGCTAAGATGCAGGTGCATATACAAACAGTCTTACCAGAGCCTTCCATGCTTGCAAAATGGGTGTAGATAAAGGTGCATGTCAAAATTAAGACATCTAGCCCAACTAGGTACCTGAAGAAAAACACATTACGCATATGCGATCAAAATCTCATGTGCTGACTCTAATATAGCATAAAGATACGCCTTTACGACAAAACATTGCTGCATATAAAATAGGGACAAGTTATGAGATGTTTGGTTCTTATCATATAGTCAAGTCATGCAAAATATGGGTGTAGATAAAGGCGCATGCCAAAATTAAGACCTCTAGGCAAACAAGTACCTGTCTATTTATGTTTTAAAACAACTAAACGCATATGCGATTTGCACCAGAATCTCACGTGCCTGCTCAAATAAATACGAACTTGTAGTAGTATAAAGTTATGAAACTATGATAAAAACAAGTCTCTTTGTAGTAATGGGCCGGCTCATGCGATTTTTTATTCTTAGAATATATAGTCAATAAAAGGCTAATGCTTACACGCAGCATCCCCTGTGGTCAGTCTGACCAGAGCCTTCACTGTCTGCACATACAAAACAATGGCAGTTTTATATATGCATACTTTTGTTGTCAAAAGCATATACTTGTAGTACTTCTGCAACAAGGCATATCAGAACCTATATTTTATGGTGATTTAGTCTATAAATTCAAACGAATTGTTGGAAAACCTAATTATAGTGATCAATTCAAAAAGATAGTAAAACGTTATATAAGGGTTGGATATAATTTGAATATCATGCGACAGTCTGCATGCCTAGTTTTAAACCCAATCAAGGTTTATAGCTATGGTTTCCTCTTTAATTGCATGACGGTGGGTCAGGCCTCAGACTCTATGACGGCTCTGACGTAAAGCTTTAATCGGTGGGTTGGTGCCTGATGCTTATTTGTAGCTGGACCCACCGTGGCTCAATTTGAGGTTTTCTTTAGCTCTGACTATCTGTGAGTCATAAGCCCTTTTCTTTGTTTCATCATGGAGTGTTAATTTGATTAGAGTATTTTTCATGATGATACATTGCATTAGTTAGATGGCCTCCATGCGAGCTGAGCTTTTCTTGTACTTCAACAACAGCAGAATCTAGGGCGAAGATTTGGTACCAGTAAAATGCATTTAAGCCCCCCGGTGGCTTAGGCTGCTGTCCGTTCTAAGGCGGTGGTTCTGTTGTTGTTGACTTTTTGTTTATTGTTACTCCCATTGTGGGAGTCTTTAATTGTTCTATGTTTTGTTGTACGTTACTTGATGTCCATTCTAGTATTGCAATCATCTTGATGGGGAAGAGAGAGCTGATTGCCTTGCTTAATTTGTCTTCCTGGTGTCTCGTGATGGTTGAGCGACTCTTCCTTGCGGTGCCACGGGGTTGTCTGCACTTTGTGATTGTGGTATTTCCTGATCATACTCACTTACTATTTTCAATATCTGATTTAACGGAATTAGGCCAGGAGATCCAAATGCTAAAGGAACATGTCAAAATTAAGACAACTAGCCAAACAAGGTACCTGAAGAAAAACACATTACGCATATGCAATCAAAATCTCATGTGCTGGCTCTAATATAGCATAAAGGTACGCCTTTACGACAAAAACACTGGGTGTAGATAAAGGCACATGCCAAAATTAAGACCTCTAGCCAAACCAATTACCTGTCTATTTATGTTTTAAAACAACTAAACGCATATGCGATTTGCACCAGAATCTCAAGTGCCTGCTCAAATAAATACGAACTTGTAATAGTATAAAGATATGAAACTATGATAAAAACATATCTCTTTGTAATAATGGGCCAGCTCATGCGATTTTTTTATTCTCTGAATATATAGTGAATATAAGGGTAATGCTTACACGCAGCATCCCCTGTGGTCAGTCTCATCAGAGCCTTCACTTCTTGCACATGAAAAAAACAATGACAGTTTTATATAATGCACATTTTTGTTGTCAAAAGCACATACTTGTAGCACTTCAATATCTGATTTGACGGAAATGGGCAAGGAGATCCAAATGCTATAAAGTTTGACACCCTAGTTTTGTATTTTATTTCATCTTTAGAAACAATCAACATACACATTTTTGTGTCAAATTTGATCATATGTTATATTTTCAATGGCCAAATACTACATATTTGACACCTATACAAGAATATCCTTAATATCGTCCACTCCCAAATTCAAAGCTAATGCCCTATCAACTAGGCGTAATGCGCATGCTCACAAGTATGGGATAGCACATAAGATATTGGTGATTAAAGCAGCTTACATAAAGAAGGCCCATGTAAGTGTGCACTCATCCGCACGCTGGCCAGAGTCTTCACTTCTCGAACACACAAAGAATATGTGCACACTTCATGCACAGATGTGCTTACATTCTTTGTGTGTACGAGCAGTGAAGACTCTGGCCAACGTGTGCATGTGTGCACACACATGGGCACACTGGCTAGAGTCTTCACTGCTCGTACAAACAAAGAAGGGATCTAGATGAACACTCATGACACAATTCAGGCATCTGGCCATACTAGCTAGTTGTACATACACATATGTAGAACAAATTCACGTATATGCAATACATACCCAAAATTCATATGCTGGCTCAAATATTGTATTCAGGTATTTTATGTCTAGTCATTAGTTTAACATCAACGCTGAATCTACGTTGTTTCAGCATTGATTGCTATTTTAACAACTATGAGTTCAATGCAAAAGGTTCATACATGACTACTAATTAAGGTGAGTTGGCACTTTGACAATGTCATGTGAACACATTCTTCAATGACATGGCGTAGTTTCAACATTGTGATGGGAATAGACATTCATTATGTCATTTTAGGGTGCATAACGAACAGAAATTAACCTAATAGATTATTTAACGATGAAAGTGCCTACTTTATTCAGAATTATAGAATCATTTTCTGCAAAAAAGATAACATAAACAGACCACATATCTCCCGTGTGTAATTAGGTGGACCCTCCAAATACCGATAGACACACTCAAAAATGGAGATGGGAACGGGGGAAAGACAGTAGAAAAAATAGAAGGGAAAATTAATTAAAAAGAAAGAGAAAAAAGGAACTTTCTTATGAATCCTCTTTCGAAGGAATTCATTTGACGACAAGCCCTTGTACTAGGCCTCGTCAAGCACCGTCCAAAAGAGTTTTGGACAGGCTAGGCAAAATGTATACATTCAGCATATATTATTTCACTTGACATAAAAGAAAATAAACTATTAATTTTGTATGGTAAAGATAAAACTTGATTTAGATATTCTTGATTTCTCCTTAAAAAGTTTTCAACAGGAGGATGAAACCAAGAAGTGCAAATTAAAAAAAAAAAGTTTCTCCTTGGAACGATATCTCTGTTTTCAACTATTTTGTTTTTTTGTGTTTATCAACCAAGAGTAGCCTCCCTTAACACTTAACATTTATAGTTTGGTTCCTATTTGAATGTATTGTGTACCTATAGATTAATGGGCCAAAACAGCTCAGGGGATAAATGCAAGAGATAGAGTACAGAGCTCTGTAAAAAATCATGGGGTTGCAGGTTCGAAACCTGTCCAATGCCCTATGTAAAAAATAAGTTTATCTTTTTTCATTGATTTTTCTTTTAATCAAGCATAAATTTTTTTCTGTTGTTGCTGTGTTTGTGCTTAACATCACTATCAACATTTTTCAGCCATATAGCTGCGATCATTTATCATATAATAGTGCACAGGTTGCTCTAAAAACTTTACCATTATTTAGTGTATATATACATACTATCATATTGATAATTTTATGTGCAAGACTTGGTGGCGCTGATGAGATGGCATATTCAGATGCTCAATTTTATCAAGAACTCAAATGTGTTTATCTGCCTGGTAAAAGTGAAATATTTCTTTGGCCTACATTACAACAAAACTGGTACAGCCCAACTTATATTTAGTAAACAGCTAAGCGATAGTCAAAATTGCATTTACTTAAGACAGATACTTGCTTAATACAGGTACGTTTCAATGTATATGCCTTTTGTGGGAACTGAATACATACTTGTTTAACATAGGTTGCTTGCTAAATACAGGTGGCCACTAGAGCAGGTTTTACTCTAATTATTGTATATTCTAAAAGCCGACAATGCTTAGATGCAGGTGCATATGCAAACAGTCTTACCAGAGCCTTCCATGTTTGCAAAACGGATGTCGATAAAGGAACATGTCAAAATTAAGACATCTAGCCCAACTAGGTACCTGAAGAAAAACACATTACGCATATGCGATCAAAATCTCATGTGCTGGCTCTAATATAGAACAAAGATACGCCTTTACGATAAAACATTGCTGCATATAAAATAGGGACAAGTTATGAGATGTTTGGTACTTATAATATAGTCAAGTCATGCAAAATATGGATGTAGATAAAGGCACATGCCAAAATTAAGAACTCTAGCCAAACAAGTACCTGTCTATTTATGTTTTAAAACAACTAAACGCATATGCGATTTGCACCAGAATCTCACGTGCCTGCTCAAATAAATACGAACTTAAACTATGATAAAAACATGTCTCTTTGTAGTAATGGGCCAGCTCATGCGATTTTTTATTCTTAGAATATATAGTCTCACCAGAGCCTTCACTGTCTGCACATGTAAAACAATGACAGTTTTATATATGCATATTTTGTTGTCAAAAGCTTATACTTGTAGTACTTCAATATCTGATTTGACGGAATTGGACAAGGAGATCCAAATGCTATTAAGTTTGACACCCTAGTTTTGTATTTAATTTCTTCTTTAGAAACAATCACCATACACGTTTTTGATCAAATTTGATCATACGTTATATTTTCAATGGCCAAATACTACATATTTGACACCTATACAAGAATATCCTTAAAATCGTCCACTCCCAAATTCAAAGCTAATGCCCTATCAACTAGGCGTTATGCGCATGCTCACTAGTATGGGATAGCATATCAGAGCAGAGTTCAACAACGCGAGTGTTCGCGAGCGCTCGTTGTTCTGGTACCTATCTTTACTCGTAATGTGTAAAGCCTGACATCAGTACAATGAGCGCTCGAGAGCACTTGCGTTGTTGAACTAGCCTCTGATATTGTTGATTATTGCACTTTCCATAAAGAAGGCCCATGCGCACACTTGCCATAGTCTTCTCTGCTTGTACACACAAAGAATGTGTGCACATGTGTGCATACTTGCATACACACATGTGCGCACATTCTTGTGTATACGAGCAGTGAAGACTCTAGTGAACACACATGTGCACACATTCTTTGTGCACACATTCTTTGTGTGTACGATGACCGATCCTTTTTCTAATTTTCATTAATGAATTACCGGATAATATCAAGTCTTCAGTTCGCCTGTTCGCGGACGATTGTGTCCTGTATAGGAACATTCTTTCATTGCAAGACTGTCTTATTTTGTAGGAAGATCTTGACAGTCTTAAGCTCTGGGAGGCCGATTGGTAAATGAAGTTCAATGTTGCCAAATGTCACTCTATGAGAGTGACTCGGCATTACTCACACAAACAAATCATTCATGACTACACTCTGCATCAGCAAACTTTGGAAAACGTTCAGTCCGCGAAATATCTTGGTATAACAATTACAGAGAACATGGATTGGGGTCAACATATCTCTGATATCTCGTCTAAAGCAACTAAGACTTTAGGTTTCCTTTGAAGGAACTTGGCTTTCGCACCTAAGAGTACTAAGAAGGTTGCATACAAAACTTTGGTACGCCCTAAGTTGGAGTATGCAGTCCCTATTTGGAGCCCTTATTGTAAAACTCAGATTCAACAAGTGGAGAAGGTGCAGAGGATGGCAGCTGCGCACCACTTATAAAATGTAAAATGACTCGAAAAAAAATGCTACATTTATTCTAAGACTACCAGCATAAAGCGCATCTATATTTGTATTAGCCATAGAAATTTTATTGTGATCAGATGAGTTACAAGTGAGAAAATGGATCTTGAAGGGTACTACCCTCAAAACATCATTTCACATTGCATTATTTCGAATGAAACTCAGATCAGATTGCACTTTTTTCTGGGTCGAATTTCTGCAATGCCAGAGACAAGAGCCGATTAATTCGTGACAATATCTAAGACTGGAATGTGTTTGTTAACTTTATCAGTTTTTTAAACGTTAGTTAAAATTTCGTATGATTCTGAGTAAACTAGTTATCAAAACACTTCCTTTATAATTTCACTTTAAACAACCATGTATCCGCCGTTTATTTTCGTAAAAAATTGATGGATTTATTGGCGTCAAGCTGTTGACGTTAGTGATGACGTCACTACTACCAAGGCTATAAGACGTGTCAATAGTAAGATATTTTAGTGATTTGATACTTCTATGTCAACAAGTGACTCATAACAAAACAATTTTCGAAAAAAAAACCTGTTCTATTATTGTAACTGACGTTAATATGACGTCAAAACGAGCATTTCTTCAAAAAATAACAGCGTTACTAACTTCAACGACCGAAAAAGGGGATTTTACTTGAATAAAACAATTGTTTTGGGTGTTTTTCTATCACAACGATCACCATTGATAATCCCTAGCGCAAAACGCAAATAGAAAATATAAACGTTCAGGTTGTACGAGCATTTTTTGTCAAAATTGCTTTTGACGTTGCAGAATGATTCGCATGAGTGATTTTGATATTTTTTCTTTGTCATCAAACAGATAAAATATCAATAAGTAAATGAGCATAGAGAATGTTTGATTCCAGCATTTTTGTTAAAAATGTGGGCCCTGAAAAGGTGGTGCGTAACTAAAGTGGCACACTGTATGTCTATTGATAAAGACAAGTACTTGACCCCGTCTCAGAGTACAAGACCTACCAGGTCATCACACAACTCACAGTATTGCAGGCCCCAGACTTATAGTGATGCCCTTAAGTATGCTTTTTTCCTAAGGACTATTCCTCATTGGAATAGTCTGGCTCCATCTGTTGTCGCCGCTGAGACCACAGAGTCCTCATTGGAATAGTCTGGCTCCATCTGTGGTCGCAGCTGAGACAACAGAGGAGTTCAGGGCACTCATTTAGATGACTCAGCCAGAAGCTTTTTTTTTCTTTTTTCCCCAAAATTCTAAAACACTCACCTCAGAAAATGATCATATATGATCGCCTGAGTATAAGAAGATACATAGATAGAGTGGGCTGACCATGTCATGAGACACTCATCCTTCAATGACATGGCGTAGTTTCAACATTGGGGTGGGAGTAGACCTTTATTTTGTCATTTTAGGGTGCATAACGATCAGTAATACACATAATAGATTATTTAACGTTGAAAGTGCTTACTTTAGTCAGAACAATAGAACTATTTTCTGCAAAAAAGATAATCTAAACAGATCACATATCTCCCCTGTGTAATTAGGTGGACCCCCCAATGCCAATAGACCCACTCAAAAAAGGGGATGGGAAAGGGAAAAAGACATAAGAAAAAAAATAAGAAGGGAAAGTTAGTTTAAAAAAAAGAAAAGAAAAAAGGAACTTTCTTAAGAATCCTCCTTCGAAGGAATTCGTTTGACGACAAGCCCTTGTACTAGGTCTTGTCATGCACCGTCCAAAAGAGTTTTGGACAGGCTAGGCAAAATATATACATTCAGCATGTAGTATTTTACTTGACATAAAAGATAATAAACTATTAATTGTGTATGGTAAAGATAAAACTTGATTTAGATATTCTTGATTTCTCCTTAATAAGTTTTCAACAGGAGGATGAGACCAAGAAGTGCAAATTAAAAAAAGTTTCTCCTTGGAACGATATCTTTGTTTTTAACTATTTTGATTTTTTGTATTTATCACCCAAGAGTAGCCTCCCATAACACTTAACATTTGTAGTTTCGTTCCAATTTGAATGTATTGTGTACCTATAGATTAATGGGCCAAAACAGCTCAGGGGAAAAATGCAAGAGATAGAGTACAGAGCTCTATAAAAATCATGCGGTTGCAGTTTCGAACCCTGTCAAATGCCATATTTAAAAAAAATAAGTTTATCTTTTTTTATTTATTGACTTTTCTTTTAATCAAGCATAAAATTTCTTTCTGTTGTTGCTGTGTTTGTGCTTAACATCACTATCAAAATTTTTCAGTCATATAGCTGCGATCATTTATCATATAAAAGTGCACATGTTGCTCTAAAAACGTTACCATTATTTAGCGTATATATACATACTATCATATTGAATTTCATCTTTAGAAACAATCACCATGCACGTTTTTGTGTCAAATTTGATCATATGTTATATTTTCAATGGCCAAATACTACATATTTTACACCTATACAAGAATATCCTTAAAATCGTCCACTCCCAAATTCGAAGCTAATGCCCTATCAACTAGGCGTAATGCGCATGCTCACTAGTATGGGAAAGCACATCAGATATTGTTGATTATTGCAGCTTCCATAAAGAAGGCTCATGCAAGTGTGCACGCATGTGCACACTGGCCAGAGTATTCACTGCTCGTACACACAAAGAATGTGTGCACATGTGTGAACATGTGTGCACACTTGCATGCACAGATGTGCACACGTTCATTGTGTGTAGGAGCAGTGAAGACTCTGGCCACTGTGTGCATGTGTGCACACACATGCGCAAACTGGCCAGAGTCTTCACTGCTCGTACACACAAAGAATGGATTTAGATGCACACTCATGCCACAATTGAGGCATCTGGCCCCACTAGCTAGTGACAAATTTACGCATATGCAATACATAGCCAAAGTTCATATGCTGGCTCAAATATTGTATTCAGGTCTTTAATGTCCAGTCATTAGTTTAACACAAACGCTGAATCCACGTTGCTTCAGCATTGATTGTTATTTTAACGACTATGAAACCAATGCCAACGGTCCATACATGACTCCTAAGGTGAGTGGGCACTTTGACCATGTTATGTGAACACATTCTACAATGATATGGCATAGTTTCAACATTGGGTTGGGAATAGACATTCATTTTGTCATTTTAGGGTGCATTACGAACCAAAATACACCAAATAGATTATTTAACGTTGAAAGTGCTTACTTTATTCAGAACTATAGAATCATTTTCTGCAAAAAAGATAACCTTAACAGACCACATATCTCCCCTGTGTAATTAGGTGGACCCTCCAATGCCAATAGACCCACTCAAAAAAGGGGATGGGAAAGGGGAAAATACATTAGATAAAATAAGAAGGGAAAATTAATTTTAAAAAAAGAAAAGAAGAAAAGGAACTTTCTTACAAATCCTCCTTTGAAGGAATTCGTTTGATGACAAGCCCTTGTACTAGGTCTCGTCATGCACTGCCCAAAAGAGTTTTGGACAGGCTAGGTAAAATATATACATTCAGCATGTATTATTCACTTGACTTAAAAGAAAATAAACTATTGATTTTGTATGGTAAATATAAAACTGATTAAGATATTCTTGATTTCTCCTTAATAAGTTTACAACAGGAGAATGAGACCAAGAAGTGCAAATTAAAAGAAAAGTTTCTCCTTGGAACGATATCTCTGTTTTCAACTATTTTGAGTTTTTGTGTTTATCACCCAAGAGTAGCCTCACTTGACACTTAACATTATAGTTTGCTTCCTATTTGAATGTATTGTGTACCTATAGATTAATGGGCCAAAACAGCTCAGGGGATAAATGCAAGAGATAGAGTACAGAGCTCTATAAAAAAATCATAGGGTTGCAGGTTCGAACCCTGTTCAATGCCATATGTAAAAAAAAAGTTTATCTTTTTTTTATTGATTTTTCTTTTAATCAAGCATAAAATTACTTTCTGTTGTTGCTGTGTTTGTGCTTAACATCACTATCAAAATTTTTCAGTCATATAGCTGCGATCATTTATCATATAACAGTGCACAGGTTGCTCTAAAAACTTTACCATTATTTAGTGTATATATACATACTATCATATTGATAGTTTTATGTGCAAGACTTGGTGGCTCTGATGAGATGGCATAATCAGATGCTCAAACTTATCAAGAATTCAAATGTTTATCTACCTGGTAAAAGTGAAACTCATTATATTTTCATGGCCTACATTACAATGAAACAGGTACAGTCCAACCTATATTAAGTAAACAGCTAAGCGATAGTCAAAATTGCATATACTTAAGACAGGTACTTGCTTAATACAGGTACGTTTCAATATATTTGCCTTTTGCAGGAACTGAATACATACTTGTTTAACATAGGTTGCTTGCTCAATACAGATGGCCACTAAAGCAGGTTTAACTCTAATCATTGTATATTCTAAAAGCCAACAATGCTTAGATGCAGGTGCATATGCAAACAGTCTTACTAGAGCCTTCCATGTTTGCAAAACGGGTGTAGATATAGGGGCGTGTCAAAATTAAGACATCTAGCCCAACTAGGTACCTGAAGAAAAACACTTTACGCATATGCGATCAAATCTCATGTGCTGGCTCTAATATAACATAAAGGTACGCCTTTGCGACAAAAACATTGCTGCTTATAAATTAGGGACAATTCACGAGATGTTTCGTACTTATCATACAGTCAAGTCATGCAAAATATGGGTGTAGATAAAGGCACATGCCAAAAATAAAACCTCTAGCCAAACCAAGTACCTGTCTATTCATGTTTTAAAACAACTAAACGCATATGCGATTGGCACCAGAATCTCACGTGCCTGCTCAAATAAGTACGAACTTGTAATAGTATAAAGATATGAAACTATGATAAAAACATGTCTCTTTGTAGTAATGGGCCAGCTCATGCGATTTTTTGCTCTTAGAATATATAGTCAATAAAAGGCTAATGCTTACACGCAGCATCCCCTGTGGTCAGTCTCACCAGAGCCTTCACTGTCTGCACATGCAAAAACAATGACAGTTTTATATATGCATATTTTTGTTGTCAAAAGCTTATACTTGTAGTACTTCAATATCTGATTTAACGGAATTGGGCAAGGAGATCCAAATGCTATAAGTTTGACACCCTAGTTTCGTATTTAATTTCATCTTTTGAAACAATCTCCATACACGTTTTTGTGTCAAATTTGATCATATGTTATATTTTCAATGGCCAAAAACCACATATTTGACACCTATACAAGAATATCCTTAAAATCGTCCACTCCCAAATTCAAAGCTAATGCCCTATCAACTAGGCGTAATGCGCATGCTCACTAATATGGGATAGCACATCAGATATTGTTGATTATTGCAGCGTCCATAAAGGAGGCCCATGCAGCGTCCACAAAGAAGGCCCATGCAAGTGTGCACGGATACGCACACTGGCCAGAGTATTCACTGCTCGTACACACAAAGAATGTGTGCACACTTGCTTGCACACATGTGAACACATTGTTTGGGTGTACGAGCAGTGAAGACTCTGGCCACTGTGTGCTTGTGTGCACACACATGCACTGTGTGCTTGTGTGCACACACATGCGCATACTGACCAGAGTCTTTACTGCTCGTATACACAAAGAATGGATCTAGATGAACACTCATGACACAATTTAGGCATCTGGCCCCACTATCTAGTTGTCCATGCATATTTGTAGAACAAATTCACGCATATGCAATACATACCCAGTTCATATGCTGGCTCAAATATTGTATACAATTCTTTAATGTCCAGTCATTAGTTTAACCGCAACGCTGAATCCACGTTGTTTCAGCATTGATTGTTATTTTAATGACTATGAGACCAATGCCAAAGGTCCATACATGACTCCTAAGGGGAGTGGGCACTTTGACCATGTTAGGTGAACACATTCTACAATGATATGGTGTAGTTTCAACATTGGGGTGGAAACAGACATTCATTTTGTTATTGTGTGGTGCATAACGAACCGAAATACACCTAACAGATTATTTAACGTTGAAAGTGCTTACCTTGTTCAGAACTATAGAATCATTTTCTGAAACAGATACAGTAAAAGCGGCCACTCAAAATAGACAAAAACAAAGATCTTAATGACAAATGGTACCTTTATGAAGGTGGAAAGTATTTCAGAATGCTCACCTTGGAGAATACTGCAATACTTTTAACCTGCATTAAGAGTTAATTTGGTTTGAAAACCTATTTTTGGTCTTTTTTTTGAGTGACCGCTAAAGACAGGTTTTACTGTTACCTAAACAGACTACCTAGCTCCACTGTGTAATCTAATGGACGCTCACAATGAAAGTGGACAGACTCCAAAAAAAGGGTAATGGGTTCTGTTAGAAAAAAATAGGTAGGAAAAATAATAAAATCATAAAAGAAAGGGAACTTTTCTAACGAGTCCTCCCTGAGAGGAATTCGTTTGACGACAAGCCCTTGTACCAATTTTTATTGATCATTCTTTTAATCAAGCATAAAAATTCTTTCTCTTCTTGCTGTGTTTGTGCTTAACATCACTATTGACATTTTTTCAGTCATATAGCTGCGATCATTTATCACATAACAGTGCACAGGTTGTTCTAAAACATTTACCATTATTTGGTGTATATATACTCCAGGCTTCGCACAGACTTGAAAAATACTTGAATTTAGATGGCTTTCTTGAAAAGTCCTTGAAAAATTAAATATGCCTTGAAAAGTACCAGAAAAATCACACATTGGCCTTGAAAAGTCATTCAATTCTTCTATTTTCTGTAGGAATTAACACTTTTGATAGAGATCTAAATCTGAAAAAAAATGCTGTGCCTTTATTTGGTGCAGCAAATGCTCAACCAAATAAAGGCACAACAGTTTTATACAACTTTTCTAGTACTAATTTCTCCATTATCTGAGTCTAGTATTTCTGAAGTAGAATTTCAACTAAAACCAAGATTTTTCATACACTTTTAGTCTTGAAAACTGAAGGATAGTCTTTAGAAGTCCTTGAAAAGTCCTTAAATTTTACTCAAACTTGCCTGTATGAATCCTGTACTCTCATATTTATAGTTTTTTGCACTACGTGATGACTGATGAGATGGCAAAATCAGATGCGCAAGCTCATTAAGAACTCCACTGTTTATCTTAGAGGAAAAATTGAAACTCATTGTTTTTCCATTGGCCTACATTATGAGGAAACAGGTACAGTCCAAACTATATTAAGCAAACTGCTAAGGGAGAGTCCAAAAACGCTTGCTTAAAAGGGCACTGGCTTAATACAGGTACCTTTCAATCTATTTGGCTTTTATCTGAACTGAATACATGCATGCTTAACATAGGTTGCTTGCTTAATACAGGTGGCCACTGAAGCAGGTTTTACTGTACTTATTGTAAATTCTATAAGCCGCATGTACCTATGCGGACAGTCTCACAAGAGCCTTCCCTGCTTGCATAATGTGTGTAGATAAAGGATCACGTCAAAATGAAGACACCTAGCCAAATTAGGTACCTGAAGAAAAAACATTACGCATATATGCGATAAGTACCTGTCTATTCATGCTTGAAAACATCTTTACGTATATGCGATATGTAGTACCAGAATCTCACATGTCTGATCAAATATAGCATAAATATGGCTGCTTTGTACAAGAAAATGGGTCAGCTCATGAGAATGTTTGCACTAATTGAATGGTCAGTAGACGCCAGCGCTTAGACGCAGCTGTGCGTACAGTCAGTGTCATCAGAGCCTTCACAGCTCGCTCATGCAGACAATGGGTGCATTTAGCCATCTTTTCATGTTTGAAAACAACATTACGTATATGTCACCAGAATCTCACGTGCCTGCTCAAATATACAGTATATTTTAATAAAAACTAAAACAAAACATGGCTGCTTTGTTTTTAACTAAAAGGGCCAGCTCATGTGATTTAAGATGCCTTTCGTATTGTCAATAAGACGCAAATAGCTAAACGCAGCTGCTGGCCAGAGCTTTCACTGCACGCACAACTTAAATGGGTGTGAATAAAGGTGCATACCAAAATCAATACCTCTAGCAAAACTAGGTACCAGTCCATTCATGTTTGAATATGCATGATGTACCGGAATCGCTTATGCTGTTTCTAATATAGTAGATCTATATAAAGATACACAATTATGATAAAAATCGCTGTTTGCGAAAATGGGCCAGCTCATGAGATTTTTGATTTTTATAATATGGGGTAAAGTCATGAAGCTTCGGACACCAGGTAAATTCGGACACACATTTGTAAACAGTGGAAATCCAGATTAGACGGCTCCTTATGAGCCGTCTCATCAGGATTTTCACTGTTTGTTTATTTTTTATGGTTTGATTATAATATGAATCAAACAAGGTCGCTGTCCGGATTTACCTGATGTCCGAAGTTACTTGACTTTACCCTAGTCAATAAAAGGCTATAGCTAAGACGATGTGTTCACTTTCAAGTATTTTTTCTTAAAAGAAAGTTATATCGTCATCTCATGAAAACACACACAAAGAAATCGTTTTTAAATTACATGTATAATATAGTAGTATAGCAGAGGAAATTAGTTATTTATAGCTTAAGAAAGGCACGCATTTATTTGTTATAACCGGTGAAAAAAGATGAAGAAAGCAAACATGAATAAGTAGGCACCCACATCTTATATCATAAATAATGGTATCGCTTTCATCTGAACAGTATTACAGTGAAAAAGTACCTTAATGCTAAAACTTAAAAAATGAAGACCGAGCTCAGACACTAGCCCAGATGTATCCATACCCATTCAGGGCGGTTAGTCTGAAATTGCAAAAGCAAGATCAATGATTGCACGCTGATCTAGGTGTTTTGTACGATACATGCGTGAGTGTCTTCACACCAGGTAGACGGCAATCGAAATCGTCAATACTGTCGATGAACGCAGATGAAAAATCGTTAGAAACAGAGTTTTTGATTGCCATTTGTCGACCGAATGGCGACAAATGACAATCGAAAACACTGTTTCTAGCGTTTTTGGATCCGCGTACGTCGATTGTTAAGAGCGTTTTCGATTGCCGCCTACCCGGTGTGGTCTTTAGATACCAATGAAAGGGGGCTATTAAGTATCAAATCACTGACCTGAATCGGTGCTTTTAAATTTCAATTGTATTTAAATGTATCAAATGAATTCGAACATCATTTCGGTCATGTTGCGAAAAAAACAACTTTTGAAGAACCTAGTGCTTTGAGGAAATGAAATATAAACAATTTTGAAATTATTTATACTCGTGTTTCATTATACTCTCATAATACTTATCTGTTACCCCAAAAACCTAAATATTCTTTTCGTCACCTTAAGCAAGATATCCAGGATTTTCATATGAAGTATGTTTTGGTTACAGCAGATAAAGCCGCAAACAATAATAATTGAGCCGTTGCTTGAGATTTCCAATAATGCGACATTTGAGATGTGTAGACTCGGACGAGCCTCTGCAGCCTCCTTTTAAGCTTAGAAACTCCATATGGTGTTCAGTCAGTAGCTTAACACTCATAGAATACTCAAGCGACTAGCAAAGGCTCTGATCAGACTGCGCGTATGCGCAGGCTGATCTGAGGCTTTGCTGGTCGCACATGCCACATTGTTGGAAATTTCATGCACTGGCTCATACTGTAGTTGTAGCTTAAGAAAACCAAGACTATAACAATCCACCATGAGCGTTCATGTAGGATAGAGATATCTCACCCGAGGGGTCGGAAGTTTAACCAGGGACGAGGCTTGCCGAGTCCCTGGTTAAATTCCGACCCCGAGGGTGAGATTTCTCTATCCTACATGGACAGGCTCATGATGGATCGTTTTTCTCCCACGTTTCGAAGGGTTTTTGTCAGAATATAAAAACTACATGAAAACCTGAAATTTCTAACTTTTTACTCGTTGGGTTTACATTATTTCTGAGTTCACGAGTGTTTTTATCGGGCATTAAAATGGGTGTAAACATAGTTTGCACCTTGTTATTGTCAGGAAAACACCCCTGGAGCATTAGTTAAGTTGCAATATGCAAAATAAATTCCTGCTTGGCTCCCTGTGCCATTAGCGTAACATTGCCGTTTTAGTCACGCGGCGCACGTTCGGTGACGTCATTAACGTTATATGACGTCAGTAAGTAACGCTTTACCTTGCTTGGTGCCTTTTGGTTACCTAGGCGCAACATATTGGTCCTTTAAGTATCCTTTTTCGGGATAAAAGAATATTTAACACTGCCCATGTAAGAAAGCAGTCACGTGGTCATGTAAGATAGAAATTTCTTACATGAGCTGACAGCCTATCTTATATGGGCAAAGGTGGGAGAAAATGTTCTCACGTTATACTGGTAACCTAAACTCCACAAGTCTCCTTATAAAGCAAGATAAATTGCAAATTCTAGTTCTTGTATGACAACAGAACTTTCTAAATTGTTAACATTTTGTCCTACCGCTATCAAAAACATGTAACTAAGTACTGCGAAAAAGTTTATGAAGATCTTTTAAATTGGCCTATAAAATTCTGGTGAAATATTAGATAAACTTTAAGCTAGGGAATTCAACGCGCGACCAGTTTTCACTGATAACACTACTTTACCTCATAATTTGATTAATAATAAACTTATTGGTCGAATTGAAAAAAACCTTCCAAAGAGAAGGCTATACTTACCTTGCATAACGACAGAAACGCATTTTCACTTCAGAACAGCCGAAAAGTATCATGCATAGTCTTGTCAAAATGTATGTGATTTGCTGACCTTTTTGTCGAACAACATTTTTATGCGATTTGGCACTACGTTGTATATACAAGTTACAGGGATTCATATGCACACTAATTGTCCTCCCCTGGTTGAAGATTTATTCTTGTTTTGTTACTTGTATGAGAGGGATTGTATGATGTCTCTTTCTGATGATAAGCAGGCTGATATTATTGGCGCTCAAAAACTACATCCAGATATTTGGATGATATTTTAAAGATAAATAATATTTATTTTGACAATATGGTAAGTCAAATATATCCTTCTGAGCTTAAACCTAATAAAGCTAATACCTCTGATACCGAAGCCACGTTTTTGAACTTGCATTTTTCTATTTCTAATGATATTGTTTCTACTAAAATTAACGATATCGTGACGATTTTGATTTTGAAATTGTCAATTCACCATTATAGATGGTGATGTTCCTCGCTCAGCATCCTATGGAGTTTATTGAGGAGGAATAAACAGTTTTGATAAACATATCTTGAAAATACTTTAAAACAGAGTCAAATTAGATTATTTTCAGACTGTATCATTTTGCCCCGACCACCCAGTATCATGTTGCCCCAGTGACCTCTTGTTTACTGTTTTCGTAACAATTCAAAAATACGACACCCCACAATAGTTCTGATTATTTGGAGACATAACAGTATCTATATAGTTCAATTTACACGATAAAATAAGACTGGATTTCTACCAGATTTTTCACCTTCATAAAAAACCCTGATACCTTCGGAATTTACTTAGGGTGCCTCAAAAGTCAATTGTTTATATAAAAAGCTAAACTTTGCTCTGTTTTGGCTGGGCGTTTCTTATAATATGGCGGATTTCAATATGAGCATTCAGTTTGAGTAAAAAAGGTCATATATGGCATAATCGTTTGAAAAATCATTTTGCCCCGTGTACCATTTTGCCCCGGTCTCCCCTAAGGTTTTTGGCATTTTGATGCAATATGAAATTAAACTGATGTATGCATTTGGAACATTAGCATTTAAATTCATTTGTATAATATTTTCTTTCAACAAATGATTATGATGAGGAAACCTGGTACTGGTTGAAATTTCCTTATAACAGCAAGTTCAGTTTAACGTCAAAGATAGCTTGGAACAAATATGGTCGTTATAAAGAGGGTTGACTGTATTTCTCAACTCATCCGATTTGCTAGAGCATCTAGCCTATAACACTCGCAATAAACTGTTAACTCAGAAACTTCTCAAACAAGGCTATCAGTATATTCGCAAAACGTTTTCTAAATTTTATCTCCGTAACTATGGTTTGATATCAAAATTCCATGTCGAACTAAAATCTCTCTTGCGCCAGGGACTTTCTGAACCAGAGTTTTATCGCGACCTAGTGTATAAATTAAAGAAAATTATTGGCACTAATAATATTTCAGCGCAGTTTGCAAAATAATTTCTCATAATAAAAAGATTGGTTATAGCATTAATTTATCGCAGAAAGCTGCATGCTTGGTGGTCAACCCAATCACACCTGCCAACTTTACTAAATGAGCCAGTGCTTGAGATTTCCAACAATTTGACATTTTGACAAGTGTAGACTCGGACGAGCCTCTGCAGCCTCCTTTTAAGCTTAGAAACTCCAAATGGTGTTCAGTCAGTAGCTTAACAATCATAGAATACTCAAGCGACTAACAAAGGCTCTGATCAGACTGCGCATATGCGCAGGCTGATCTGGGGCTTTGATGGTCGCACATAACACATTGTTGGAAATCTCATGCACTGGCTCATTAATTTCCTCTTTAATTGCACGCCAGCTGGCGAGACCTCAGACTCTGTGATGTTTCCAACTTAAAGACTTATCTATAGATGAGATAAATGGGGCTGGATTCTGCATCTGTTGTCAGGCGCACCTGGCTTTAACTGTTGGATTTCGTTTGCTACGGTAATTCCCCAATGGCCGTCGGACCGTCGGACATTTCCGGTAATGATTGGTGCGGTCTGGTAAATAGTTCTCAAGCGGCAGACCGAATGTCCGATGAAAATTTCGGAGCAAAACCTAATTTGGATGCCGGGGTTAGACCATTGCCGAAGATAACACATTTGATGCCCATGTGAGTAGAGCATGGAAAAGTTTTTGACATCAGACTCTCATTAACCAATACACAGACCGATTGATATATTTTGCGACATAAACGCACAGTTGTATCAAGACAAAACCCGTCTTAAGTAAGTCCAAGACAAGCCTGCTCAGCTATCGGGTTTTCTTTTTTTTTGGGGAGGGGATGCCTGCAGCAAGTGAAGCTACGTATTACTATCCCAGGCATATGTACATGTAAAATGTAACGCGGATGCGCAGCCTGATTTGCGCATTTTGTCGTTTTGGTGCAGCAAAGCCAGTTTTCGCGTGACGTGCCGCAATTGGAATATTGACAGCTTATATAATATAATATATGTATTTGAAAGGCTGTAATTGCCAATCTGCCATCTTCGTGATTGTATCTGTACTTCCTCAAAACTTTCTATAAACTACTTGTGAATCACCCAGTACAAAGTTTTGTACTTCGACTTTATTTTCATGGTTTGTTGACATATCGTATTATTGAATATGTACCCGGTTCATAAATATTGTGTATTCTTTGGTAATCCATCGTACACGTTCCAATTAACGTACATTTGATCCTGTTAAGCAACACATAAACGGGTACTTTGGAATACAGTGAAAACCCAGATGTAAGTGCCGCATAATGCGACATTTATCAGGGTATGTACTGTTTGCTAAGTTCAGAGAAAGAAATACGATACTTTTAAGAAATAACCTGTGATCCCTCCATATATACAATGAACCGTCCTGACTCTGTTGTATGTAGCTTTATGAAAACTTCCATTGTTCCGTAAAGGGTTAAAGTAGACGTTTCTTTAATAAAGATCCAAGGCTACGAACAAAGTATTTCTTAAAAACATATACCTTAGTACTCACCCCCCCCAAAAAAAAAAAAAAAAGGAAAACAAAAAGAAATACATATCTTAGCGAATGTTCACATGAGCCTGTTCAACCAGAGCATTCACTGTTTGACACACAGAGTGTGAAAACACAGAGTGTTGCAGTTGGTGTATTTAAAAACCCTGAGCGTTATTTAGATTAAAGACGGTATTAAAATTTAAATTGTATTTAAAGTACAACTTAAGAGGGTGGATGTGTCCTATGGTATTGTCCTTCATAGGAAGTTGATATACATACAGTGAATGTGAACTTATTTACGGACAAGGTAGACCATTTTAAGACGAGTTCTAGTTAAATGCAAATAACACTGCTCGTTGTAAACCATTCAACATTGAATCAAGCAGGACTTTAGTTAAGAGTGCGTTACAGAAAAATATTTTCTTTTTAATTTCTCAATCAAAACATATGTTGTGGGTACTCACAAGAACCGTCTCAATGAGACGGTTCTTTTGAGCACCCAAAACATTTGCTAAAAATTATGGGTAAGAAAATATTTACAATTTTACGATGAAACTTTTTGTTTATCTAAACCTATGAAATGGATATCTAAATTATATACCGTGTGCCATGATCAGATTGCCATAAAAACACAAATGTACGATCTTATCAGGGCATTCACCTCTTTTTTTACATGACTTTGTATGTAATTTTTTAAATATTAAATATTTGCATATTTGGAGTTTAGTGTGAAAGTCCATTGATAATACACGATAGCTTGTTCATGTGAAGTTTCCTTTTTGTGTGACGCGTCATGCGTTTAGTTCATGGGTATTGGATTGGGTCCGCTTCGTGAGACTTAGAGGATTTGTCAAGTGACCATGTCAAGTCAGGATTTTCAATACAAAAAGATAAAGGATTACTTCGGCTAGAAATTCTTGTGGACTTTGGATATTTGTGACAGTGTTTTTCCTCATTTTAGATTGGACTGATACTTCTTAAGGTAAGTAGTCCGCCTATCTTCGTAAGTTAGACAAGATTTATTTCGCAAAAGGCCAATCGGCCCATGAGCTATATACACTTATGATTATAACAAGCAAATATCAAACACATAACACAAGAGATCTAGGTAAGATAATATCAAGGAATAATCTCATTCATTTTGGCGTTTTGCATTCCTGTAACTTCTTGCTGAGAAAGATAGAGCAGATCGCTTTGCTTCAATGTTCGCGGTGTCATGTGGCGTCTCTTCCTCGTGGTTTCGTGGGTTGGTCTGTGGTATGTGATTGTGGCATTTCCTGATCATACCTGCTGCTTTTTGCACATGCACATTTTTGTTTTGTATTTAGCATAGGCATTCAGCAAGCAGATCTCGCTTCTGAATTGGAAAGGCTTAGTGTATTTGAGTTTCAGCCTATTCTCTCAATTTCCCTAATAGTGGGGCGGTAAGTAACAATTTTGAGAAGAATCGTGCATTTTATGATAAAAGCATGAAACTTGGTACATGGCTAGTTGATAACAATACAAAAAAATTAAGGGTCAGTGCCACGCCGAAAATGTCCTCTAATGGTCGCCATCTTGTTTTTTCTAAAATGGCCGCCTTTTTAAACATATTCATTATAATGTCACTTTTAATTTGCAATCATAATGTTTTCTTCTGTTAATTTTACTTAAATAGCCTTCAGATATATCTGAATCCCTTCAAATAATCTTTCAATTTTAAAAAAGTCAAGATTGAGGCTGTATTTTAAAGATGGCCGCCAATTTTGTATCTAAAAAGTGCAGTTGTATAGTAGTTATATATTAGAACTTTACAAAGTTTTAAATTTTGATGTAAATTACTTCTAGCAAGTAAAAATAGTCCCATTAGACAAGTCGCTTACTTATCAGTGGTGTGGCTTTATTGTTGCTTATTGTTCCAACATGGTATTTAAAGATGGCTACCAATGTAAAAATCATAACATAATATCTGCTTTAATTTGGAATTTGAAGAATGTAGTTTGAATTTATGCAAACGACTTTCAATAATAATTTTATTTTATTAGATAGCTTTGGATAAAAAAGAGAGCATCCAATATGCATCTAAGATGGCTGTCAAAGTTGAAATGTTATATGATCACCATTTATAAAGTGGCCGCCATCTTGGTTTTTCCAAAAATTGCAGTCTATTTTAAACTGAATTATTTTAAGCTCATACATTTGCAAGCCAATATGTTGTCTTCATTTATTTTCACTTATTTTGCAGTCAATCATACTAATTTGCCTCAAAATTTGTCATTCAGGCTTAGAAAACACAAGATTAAGGACATAGTCTCAAGATGACTGTCACATTTTGCATCCTCAACAGTGGTATGATGCCAATCTGACAATTTATGAATTTTCATGCAAATGTCTTATGCAATTAAATAGAAATAGTTCACAAAATCCAGGTACGTACTTATCAGTTTTTTCTTATTTTAACGTATTATGACATGGTATTCAAGATGGCTTTGATTTTAGTTTTAGAATAAAGGAAAGTATTTTTTATTTTCAGTTGTAAAATATTCCGAGGTTATTTGAAGAAATTTTCAAGTAGTGATTATATTTAATGTATTAGGATAGTACAGGGGACATCCAACCTGACATCCACGATGGTTGCCAATATTGTTTTAAACGCTTTTTAAACATCTAAACTAAGGGTGAGGTTTGCGCAGTGAAACTGGTTTGAGCCCTCCAGTAAAGGTGTTTATGCTGACGACTCTAAGGCTGTGTTTCTTTTGTCGACCATTTTTGTTATTTGTGTTTCGTGTTAGTCTTGTTTTCTTGTCTGTTCATTGTAACCCTGTGGTCACCTGCTGGGAAACTGGCCCCATGGCTCTTTTGTGTGTGATGTTTTATTGTGTTTTTGTTACTTTCCCATGTGGTGTCCTGGAGCAGGTTTGTTGCTTGCTTGTATCGATTCCTGACATTTGCCTTCTTTCCTTTATACAGATATTCCTATAAATGCGTTTTATATAAAATGGATATGATCAAAACGAGATGCGAAGAAATTTGTTTCTATAGCAGACTCGAAGTCCTTTGTAGAATTGTCATTGCATAAAATACCATTTGTTTACATCAGATTTAGTGGACAATCCTATAAAATCTGTAATAGAGATATATGTATCAGATTCTTTTTGACCTTTCTCCTTCTGACCAAGTTCCCATAGGCTTAAAAGGCTATAAATTTTCAAAAACTGTATACAAAATGTATACGATTTTAAAAAACATAATCCCTGGTTTTCACACACCACATCAACTTTTCAAATTGATATTGACAGTTGACGCATTTGCTGCAGTCAGCCTTATTCGGTTGTGTCTATGATGTAGCTGGCACTATCACATCTACTCGACAGTAAGCAAAGTTTATATTTTTCTGAAGTCAAGCCAATATATAAAGTTGCAGACATCTTAATTTCTAGCCAAACCCTTATTTCCTCACTCATTGCACACTAGTGAGTTGAGAATTTGATTTCATGATTGCCCACGCTCCAAAACCCTATTCAGTCTAGTTAGTTGAAACCAAAGCTCTTTTGTGTATTTAGGCATGTAGGGGTTTCAATAATGATGTTATTTTGCTTTGTATTTACAGGGGTGTTCTTTTAGTTTATACTTTTATTTTATTTTTGTATAACAACATGTGTACATATAATGCAATAAGTTCACATAAAGATCATTTCGAAATACAAAAAAGGGATTCAGAAGAAAGTCTATTGACTTTTGTAAATCTGTTTCCCAGCTAATCAATATTAGAAATACAATAAACGTATGACTTGAATTGACATTAGAATGTATAAACAATACAGCAAAAACTTGATATTTCGAATTGGAATTAACCAGGTGGGGTATGGTCGTTGTCTCTATGTACCCAGCTAGCAGAATAGTCGCCAAACCAATCGATTGGGGATGTTCTTTTGCAGCCCAGGGATCTTCAGCTAGGTGTTGGAGACCGTATATTCTGTCAAATCTTTGCCCTTTGTTCATCAATGTGTGCTCTTCATGATTTATTGTTCACTGTGGTTATTCATTGACTAGTTAAAGTACATCCTAGAAACTGTTCCAAGGCAGAAGTGCTGTTGTGGTTCTCGTTTTATTATTATTGGTGTAAATGTTATTTGTATATACTTTTATATACATGTATGTAAAAGATTTTGGTTGTGTTAAGGTAGCCTAGTGACTAGGTACCTTCTAGAGAAAAGCTATTTATCACCACTGTATACTGTCTATCTGTATCTTTAGTTTTCCCCATTTTGGTTTTGTAGGAAGAATGTTAGCTTTGATTGTACTACTTCCTGGTCATTGCTTGAGTTTACCTAGTATATAAGCAAAAATGGGTATACATGCCCGGAGTGACACAGGCCAACAGTCGCTAGGTGAAGAAGCGTAAAAAGAAGCGTGGAAAGAGCATTATGAATTAACTCAAATTCGAACTCTTTGGAATGCAGAAGGTATGACAGAGGTAAGCCCAGTTGAAGGTCTAGCCAGCTGATCAGTACAGGATTTATCACTAAAGCAATAAGCAGGATGTGTCCTGACAAAGCAGACAGATCACCAGCAATTGTCGTTGAGATGCTTTATTCTACATGTTTTTGGGAAACTGGTACAGTCAAGGTATTAGACCTCAATTGCAACATAATCTCAAGAATTAGTACAACTAAATGGTAGGAGAGCAAAATTGACAGGATGTACATGTATACATGTAGGCAAAGGGGTGCTCTGAACAAAGGCTTGACGTTTATTAAGCACTTAATAAGGGTGTTTAAGTGCATATCCGAGAGACATATAAGGCAGAGAGTTGAGGTCGACGAGATGCAGTGCAGATTCATATCAGCTACAGAAGTTGCACCTGATTTCTAACAAGCCATTCTACATCACTTTCATTAACATAGAGAATGGCAGCAGGTAGGTAATGTGCATGCTTTTAAATCAATAAGTAGCAGGTCAAGGACATGATAAGCAGGGCAAAAGTTGACAATTGTCGCAGCGGGAAGTTTGGGTGTTGTAGTTCGTCAGGGCTCTGTTCTGATTCCACTGCTCTTAATTGTTAGGCAAGAAAATTCAGAACAGACTGCCCATTTTGCTGTTGTACAAAGATGATCTGGTTATCAAGGCTGAGTCCATGGAAAAACAGCTGGTGGAATGCATGAAAGCATTGGAAGGAGAAGGATCTACATGTGAACATAAGATATGAAGTCATATAAAGTGGTCCCTTGAGCTCAAGTGCACCAAATGCCTGTGGCACAACACTTCTTAATGATGGAAGATGGAGGTGACAGAACGTATCTGATAAAAACTTGAGATAGGAGTTTTGTAACAAAATGGAAATTCTCTACGCTAGAGACATCCTCGAGCTGCCTTCAGTCATATACTGCAAAAGTACATGGTAGAAGCTCCGTAAACTTCTTAGCCTTCTGATCAACTAGCATCTGCTGCTTTTCACTCGTGGCAGGTAGTACATAACATGCATTTTTAGTTGAGTGTATATATCCAGTACGTCCTTGATTATGAACAGTTCACTAGCATGATACATTCTAAGTGATGTCGAAAACGCAAAGTAGTAAAAATGTGATGATTTTTTGATAAAAAAAATGCAAAATACCACCAATAAATAGAATTTTCCATTTTGGCGGCCATCTTTGATGACATGCGTGAATCTACAGTTAAGAAAATTTCAAAATTATATTTTATATATAAGAAACAAACACTCATTGCCATTAAAACAAATTTCACTCAAAAAAATCTTAAAGATATATTTATGTATGAAAAAAAACAACGATACAATATTTCTTCTTTGGCAGCCATCTTGGATGCCATATTGTATCAAGGCTCTCTTATAAATTGATCACAAATACCAAGGTCACATTTTGAGCCTTTCTATGCTTGGAAAAACTTGGATTTCATGCAAAAATCTGATTTTAAGTTCATTATATGATGATTTCGTAAAGCAAGCATGATTTAATATATTAAAATGGCAGCCATCTTATAAAATGGCGGCTATCTTGGAAAAATGCCCATCTTCATGTGATGTCAGATAATTAAAAATGTTTTATTGTTAAAATAGACACTTCCACTAGCTTTCAATATAAGTTTATTGCAAAATGATATTTGGCTTAGCAGGCTTTACATGAAAAAAAGGTCGCCATTTTGAAATTCAAGATGGCGGCCGTTAAGATGCATTTCTGGCGTGGCACTGACCCTCAAAAATTTTGTTTTTTACTAATCTAGCCATGTACCAAGTTTCATGCTTTTATCATAAAGTGCACGATTTTTTCACATATCTGCCCCACTATAAGTTGTATAACTTTAAGGCAGTTGTTTACTTTCGAGGGAATAATTTGGTCATCATTCAAAGGTAACACCAACAGCAATTATTGAGGATGGGTTGACATCTGAACTAGAGTTTGGAGAACAAAGGTGTTAAGAACAAAGTGAATGTTGAAGCCTGTGCTTTATAAGCTTCCGCCTATATACGCCTACACCCACAGGAAGTTTACAATTATGAAACCTTTTCACAATAACTTACACCAATTTGTTATTGCTAATTACCATAATGTACGGAAGCCCTGGAGGGACATTTTTACTTATTACTTATCACTTATTACTTATTACTTATCACTTATTACTTATTACTTATTACTTATTACTTACTACTTATCACTTACTACTTATTACTTATCATATCATTTATCACCCCTATAACGGCGGGAAACTCCAAATATACATTCCCTGTAACAGCCGTAGCTGTTGTAGTAGTAGTAGTTGTTGTAGCAGTATATTTGTAGTGGATGTTGCTGTTTCCGCTGTCATAGAAGTAGTTGTAGTAGTAGTAGTAGTAGTAGTAGTAGTTGTTGTAGTAGTAGTATATGTGTAGTTGGTGTTGCTGTTTTCGCTGTCATAGTAGTAGTAGTAGTAGTAGTAGTTGTTGTAGTAGTAGTATATGTGTAGTTGGTGTTGCTGGTTTTGCTGTAGAAGTAGTAGTCGTAGTAGTATTAGTAGTAGTAGTAGTAGTAGTAGTAGTAGCAGCAGCAGCAGCAGCAGCAGCAGCAGCAGCAGCAGTAGTAGTAGTAGTATTAGTAGTAGTAGTGGTAGAAGCAGTAGTAGTATAAGTGGTGGTAGTGATTGCTGTTGTAGTTGTAGGAGTAGTAGTAGGAGTAGTAGTAGCAGTAGTAGTAGTAGTAATAGTAGCAGCAGCAGTAGTAGTGTAGTAGTACTCGTAGTTATAGTAGTAGCAGCAGTAGTATTAGTGGTGGTAGTGATTAATGTTGTTGTTGTAGTAGTAGTAGTAGTAGTAGTAATATACTTGTTTGATTTGATTCTTAATGCCCCATCAACAATCTTTCATTTATATTGGGACGGGTATTCCTGGGTTGAACCTGTACTAAGCTAGGATAAATGTGTCTTGCTCAAGGACCACAATGTAGTGACGCCTGTGAGGCTCAAACCCGTGGCTTCTCGGTCTGGAGACGAGCACTCTACCACTGAGCCATTGCGCTCCAGGGTAGTAATATAAGTGGTGGTAATGATTGTAGTTGTAGTAGTAGTAGTAGTAGTACTACTACAGCTACTATTACTACTTATTTGTTATTATTTACTACTTATTAGTTATTACTTACTACTTATTAGTTATTACTTACTACTTATTAGTTATTACTTACTACTTATTAGTTATTACTTACTACTTATTAGTTATTACTTACTACTTATTAGTTATTACTTACTACTTATTAGTTATTACTTACTACTTATTTGTTATTACTTACTACTTATTAGTTATTACTTACTACTTATTTGTTACTACTTACTTTTTTTTGGTAGTAGTAGTAGTAGTAGTAGTAGTAGTAGTACCACCACTTCTACTACTACTACTACTACTACTACTACTACTACTACTACTACTACTACTACTACTACTACTAGGGAGCGCAGTGGCTCATTGGTAGATTGCTTGACTCGTTACCGAGGGGCCACGGGTTCGAGCCTCACCGGCGTCACTGTGTTGCTGTCCATGAGCAAGACACATTTATCCTAGCTTAGTACTGGTTCAACCCAGGAAGACCCGTCCCATTTTAACTGAAAGATTGTTGATGGGACATAAAGAATCAAATCAAACAAACAAACTACTTCTACTACTACTACAATCATCACCACCACTAATATTAATACTACTACTACTACTGCAACAACAACATCTTCTACTACTGCTAAGTACTACTACTACTTCTACTACTACTGCAACAACTACTGCTACTATTACTACTACTACTACTGCTACTACTTCTACTACTACTACTACTACTACTACTACTACTACTACAACAATCATTACCACCACTTATATTTAACTACTACTACTACTTTTACTGCTGTTACTACTACTACTACTACTACTACTACTTCTACTACTACTACTACTACTACTACTGCTGCTGCTGCTACTGCTACTACTACAGCTTACCGCTATTACATGGAATGTACAATGGAGTTTCTCGCCATTATATGGGTGATATAATGATATGATAAGTTTTGTTTGCTTGTTTGTTTGTTTTGTTGCTTTACGTCCCAAGTCAACAGCTATTGTCATTGCGGGATAGTCAGTTCACTTAACCACATTTTTTCCTGGGCAAGCGCGAACAAGCAGTTAACCAGTACTTCGTGCACATACTTTCACTTGTAACTGACAACAATTCTTGAATGATTCAGCGGAAGGGAGGAGGATGACCGTAGAAATTATTCCATGATCAATCTCCACGAAAGTATGGAACCGGGCCAGGATCGAACTTGCGACCCCTGGATCTGCAATCAGACTCGCATCTGTTGCCAGACACGTTACTGACTGCGCTACGCGGCCTGGCGATATGATAAGTAATAAGTAGTAAGTAATAAGTGATAAGTAGTAAGTAATAAGTAATAAGTAATAAGTGATAACTAATAAGTAGTAAGTAATAAGTGATAAGTAATAAGTTAAAATGTCCCTCCAGGGCTTCCGTAATAATGTCTAGATAAGGAAACTTTTTGAGGGTAAAATTGCACGACCCTTGGATCTGCACTATAATCACCGTCCGGCCGTCCGTTAGCAGTTAGTGAAAATGCTCTTAACTCTTGAACCACATGCTATATTTTGATCAAATTTTGCATACATATGAATGTCGACATTCCCTACCCACTGACATGCGAAACCACATTTTTTATGTACGAGGGTTTGCTGAGCATCATTTCTGTCCGTTAGCAGTTAGTGAAAATATTCATAACTCTTAAAACACATGGTATAATTAAACCCCCATTACGAAGTATATAGGGGGTATATAGTTTTTGTCTTTTCTGTAATTATGTTTGTCTGTTTGTCTGTAAACTTTTTTTCTGTCAAAGATTTCTCAGCAACTACTAGACTTAGGATTCTGAAATTGGGTACAAAGCTTAATAGTGATGAGTTGTATTGTGTTACCAAAAAAACAGCCACATATTGCTTATCAGTCCCTATATGTGTTCATTTTTCTTTCTCTCAATTGGAAATTTCTGTCACAGATTTCTCAGCTCTTATTGGAGTCAGTGTTTTCAAATTTTGTTTACACCTTCAGGTAGGCAAAGGGTAAATGGATTTTAAGATGCTAATCCTCATTTTGCCTTCTTTTTGCAAATTTTCTTTTTTCATTCTGTCACTCCTATAAAATACAAATGGACATTTTTTCCTGTCAAAGATTTCTCAGCAACTACTTGACTTAGGATTCTGAAATTTGGTACAAAGCTTGATAGTAATGAGTTGTATCGTGTATCAAAAGCAACCGCATTTTGCATATCGGTTCATTTATTATGCCCCCGCCATTTATAATGGGGGGGGGGCATATAGCATCACCCTTGTCCGTACGTCCGTACGTACGTACATACGTACGTACGTACATACATACGTACGTACGTACGTACGTCCCGTACGTACGAAAAATGGTTTCCGGGCGATATCTTTTAAATACATTGGTGTATTGGATTCATATTTCATACACAGGTATATAAGCATAAAATACAGGTCAAGTTCGATTACGGACAAAATCCACCGATTATTATCAGAGTTATGGCCCTTGATCTCCGAATGAAAAATGGTTTCCGGGCGATATCTTTTGAATACATTGATGTATTGGATTCATATTTCATACACAGGTATATAATCATAAAATACAGGTCAAGTTCAATTATGGGTAAAATCCACCAATTATTATCAGAGTTATGGCCCTTGATCTTGGTATGAAAAATGGTTTCCGGGCGATATCTTTTGAATACATTGGTGAATTGGATTCATATTTCATATACTGATATATAATCATAAAACACAGGTCAAGTTCGATTATGGACAAAATCCACCGATTATTATTAGAGTTATGGCCCTTGATCTCTATATGAAAAATGGTTTCCGGGCGATATCTTTTGAATACATTGGTGTATTGGTTTCATATTTCATACACAGGTATATAATCATTAATTACAGGTCAAGTTCGATTACGGATTAAATCCACCGATTGTAATCAGAGTTATGGCCCTTTGTTAATGTCAATGCCCTATTTATGCGAATTTGGCAATAGCGGGGGCATCCGTGTCCCATGGACACATTTCTAGTTTGTTCATTTTTCTTTATCTCCAATGAAAATTTCTGTCGCAGATTTCTTGGTTCCTATTGGAGCCAGTGTTTTCATATTTAGTTTACACCTTCATGTAGGCTAAATGTATTGTGTAAATGAAAATAAAGATGCTAAAGCTCATTTTGCCTTCTTTTTCAATGTTTCTTTCTGTCACACCTATATAATACATATGGGCATTTTTCGACAGAGTTTTCTCAGCAACTACTTGATTTAGGATTATGAAATTTTTATGTACACCTTCAGGTAGGCAAATTGTATTTTGTAAATAAAAATTAAGATGCTAATCCTCATTTTGCCTACTTTGATCAAATTTTTAATTTTTCCTTCTGTCACTCCTATATAACACATATGGACGTTTTTCATCAGTTTCTCACAAACTACTTGATTTCGGATTATGAAATCTTTAACAATTATTTCTCTGAATGATGGCTACCGCTGGGGGTTACATGTATGTGAGTTCTGCTCACTTCTTGCTATATTTTGATCAAAAAATGCATACATATGCATGTCAACATTCCCTAACTACTGGCATTCAACCCCACATTTTTTGATGGACGAGGGTTTGCTGATCATCAGTCTGGTCTGTTGTGGTCAGTTAGTGAGAAATCCTCATTACTCATGAACCTTATGAGATATTTGAAGCACTTCTGCATACTAATTTATTTAGTATCGTTCAGCCACTGATATGCAAAACAGTGACGAGGGTTTGCCGAGCATCATTTTAGCTGGTCATGGTCTTTTAGTAAAAATGCTCATAACTCTTGAACCACATCGTATATTTTAATCAAATTTTGCATAGTAATACATTTTAACATATTATCATTTTAATGGCTACCTGTCCACCTTGATATGTTGAAAGACTCAATTTGGCTACCTGAACATTGTTTTCAATTTAAATACCTAGAGTTTCATCATTCCATTAAGCAAACATTCAACGTAGGGGTCGCGCATATTACTGTCAGTTGGTTGTAATTAGAATCTTACTCATCAATTTTACTATTGAGACGGTTCTATTGAGTACACACAGCATATTAGGCTTTGGTTGGGAAGCAATATTTTTCAAATACGCACTTTTATCTTGAGGCCTGAAAGTTATCAAATAACATTTAAAAACTAGAAGATGGTCCACACATTTCCCTCTGACACCGGATACTAAATGGATGATATAAGAAGCAGAGAGAGAGAGAGAGAGAGAGAGAAAGAGAGAGAGAGAGAGGGAGAGAGAGATTTGGCGGGTCTCGTGATCCACGGTTTCGATCTTTTCAATATTATTTTTCAGCTTAAAGGTGCCACCAACTCAAAATTCGTTTACTCTAAAGTTGCTACTCTGTGAGTAATGATGTACTTGTATCTAGGTTTATGCTTAAGTATGAAATATCATGTAATAGTTGGCAATCCGAATCGAAAAAAGATGCTGATTTTTGGTTTTGTTGGCATTTTTGAGTACATTTGTTAGACCACTTTTAACATAATATTTAGCATGTGTACAAAGCCATAGGGGTGGATGCCAAGTCTGAATTTGCATATGAAGGCCAGAAATTAGGTCAAAGGTCATTGAGTGCAAAAATGAGAAAAATGTACTACTGTAAAACAACTTTATCTTTTTATATGTAAACATCTCTTATTTCAAACCAAATTTTGTATGCTTATAGTTATAAGTCTGAAAAACATTGAGAAAATGTTTTTCATAACTAAATATTCATATGTCGACTTTAAAATGGGGTCAAAGGTCATCAAGTGCAATAACCAGAGCATTTTTACAAACTGTGTTTCTTTTTTCTCTGGTCCAATTACAAGATGCTTTTTAAACTCTAAAAAGGGTAGAAGTCTTTCAGAAGGCCTAGATTAATATGTTTATCATTAAAGAAACTCCTTTAGAAGCTTCCTTATATGGATTTTACAAAGACAAACATCGTAAGTTTGGTGCAATTCTGAAGGAAATTCTCTCTCAATTTGACTAAACTGAGATATATGGGCTACTTTGAGAGTTTGCTGCACCTCACAGAAAGTAAAACTATTTTCAGTTAGGGACATGTCTTGGGGCCTTAGAAACCCATAATTTGATATTTTTTCTGTGGTCATTTTTCTATAAATCACCTGTAATCAACGTTACCCTACTGGTATTGAAAATAACAGTACACACAATACAAGGCTGATGTTTATTTGTTTGAATAGTATTAGTGAAACAGTTTCAGCATAAAATGTTTAAACTAGACATAAAAATCAATTGCATACATCTGTGCTATGTATTTCTGCTCGTCAGCGATACGTAGGTTACATTTTATACTAAATTGCAGATAATGACTTTACAAATTACATGTATTAGAATAAACCATGATACATGACCTTAAATATACATGATATTGATCTATATTCTATTTGAAAATGTTCATTTTCATATATTTAAAGTTGTTTTTATAACTTTTAACTTGCAATGAAGTGGAATCAAGTAAATATTTGAATATGCTACTTAGTATGTAGTTTGTACTGCTCCAGCATGTAACGTTTAGCTGCTTACAGATTAATTTTTCTATTATTTACATTGCATAGGAATTGGCAAAACATCATTCATAATGAAATCAAATTATAACTTTATTAACAATAATGGATCTTAAATTGCTGCACATATATTAATGAGGTAACGTAGGTAACAAAAGTTGCCCTGCATAAATGAATAAAGGTAGTAAATTGTTAGAAGGCTTATATAAAAGTTGGGTCTGCTCTCCACAATTCGCTTATATATACTACACACATTTTATTCTATATAAGACTTAATTTAAAAGAGTTCTATGGGTTGGTCTGCAATATGTGAATGTGGCATTTCCTGGTCTCACTCAAATACTTTTTGTAATTTGCTTGATTCTTTTACATTCACATTGCAGTTTTCAGATTTCTACCAATGGTACATAACGATAAATATGCAATCTACATCATGATTTAAATATTGACTTAATAGCAATAGTTTACTTAAAAAAGCAAAGCAATATTTCATACATCTACTGGCAAGGCAGGAATTAAGGCAGGGGTAGTGCTCAGTGTCTTCTATAGCAGTTATAGGATTTTGAAGATTGCAAATGTAACATTGTCGTACAGAACCAGCATGGTTTATGTCCAAATATAGGATGTTACATAGACCTAGTATTAAAGATTTTACATTATAAAATTAATTTATGATCTGTCTCCATCAAAATCTTCTATGTTTTGTTGAACTAGATTTCATATCATATTGTAATAATGATAATCTTATTATATTTTGCAGCAAATCTGATAGAAACTATTCTGCTTGTTAATTATCTTAGACTAAGGTTGGTTGAGGTAAGGTTACCTGAGCCATGCATGTAGCAGTCTTGTAAAACATCTGAACATATTTCATGGTAACATAAACAACAAATCATTTGAATGTTAGTGATACTTTATTTTAAAGATCAGTTAACTGTTTTATTCTTAAGCATAAAACAAAAACATGACTCCCAAAATTCACTAGTATGGTTTGCATCT
The DNA here is from genome assembly GCA_964019695.1 of Loripinus fragilis. Lineage (NCBI taxonomy): Eukaryota > Metazoa > Mollusca > Bivalvia > Lucinida > Lucinidae > Loripinus > Loripinus fragilis. The sequence continues at coordinate 87,940,506 of OZ026517.1, forward strand.
CTGAAACTCAAAGATTAAACTGAATGTTGAAAAAGTAGTGTCACACGCAGCTGATATCTCTGTTTTTCTTATTCATAAGGTAGTTTGTTTTTAGTTTTGTTTATGCAGTATTTCATTTTGTTGAGCTATTTGTAACCCTAGTACATGCTTTATATATGCCCTATGAAAAGTGAGTTATGGTCTGTTTGTTGGTTTTAAAAGGTTTACTAAATTAGGCTAATTGTGATAGTCTTAAATATATATGCAAAACCATCGAAAATGTGAACAACATTGCTGACAACAGCTAGCAGAAAGCATTTTAAGCATGAACTTGCTCACTCTTGTAACTATAATTTTGCAGATATTTGTGAAGACTAACACTGTTTGCGGACTGTCTTGTATATAGTGAAAGGATAGTAGTTCAGTTTTATTTCAAGAGTAATGCCATATTAAAACTACATATTTCGAGTATGTTACCAGTTACAAGTGCTATCCAATCTGATAAATTGCACTTGTATCTACGAGCAGTATGTGTATACATTAATGTTTGTCACCTACCCTATATGCAATCAATCCCTGTCTTAGAAAAGTGTCATGGTTGACAGATAGATTCTACACTAGAACAGGCGAGTTAACTACCTTAGGATCTTATATACATCAAAGCAAGTCTGAGATGTTAAACCAATGTTATGCTAGTAAATGTACATATTAGATAACCATTTAAGGACATATTTACTCTAAATACTAAGAAATGACCCCAAACTGATGGAAAACGATGAACACAATCAAATCATCAGGTGCTCACCTGAGTCAAGAAGTCACCAGACATCTTTTTTGGGGAAATTTAATTTGGAATAAAACTTGCTTTGGCATTTTAGAGTTAAAAAGAATAACATATAAACACATGACAATTACCTCATAGCATTTGATCTTTATCATCATTGCAAAAATAATAACCAAGATATGTTTGAAAATGATACTTAGAAATGAATTTATCGACACTGAAACAATTACAATGTATAAAAAGTTGCGCTGTTAAAGACATAGATAAATATTTTATGGTATCTTAAAATTAGAGGTTACCTTTAATATCATATCTATACCGTTTCTATATATGTATGAATACATTTACACAAGCAGCCTGATTTCAAAGAAATGCTGCTTTTGAATCCACATCATTTCATTAATATGTGCAAATGAAAGGACACCCCTACAATTAAATGTTTAAAGTTATATGGAGGATTACCCTTAATGTCAGGGCTATTTCCATGATATACCCCACAAAAAAGTAACAATGTTTCACTGGATAGTCATTATTAGAAATGTACCTGTATATTAACTTTATGTTATGTATGTTACCATCTGCTAACAGGCCGATGTGAAGACCAATGTGAGGATATATTCCTTCCAGTATATGGTATTTACCATATTCTATCATAATTTCAACACGCCTGATGTTTTATGTAGGAGGCTTGGTCTTTGTGTTTTCATGATGCTATGCTTAGTATATGCAATTAGCAGGTAGTGGCCTTGTACAAAGTGTTTTACAATTACTCATAGATGGGAACAAACACAACAAATGTGTGAAATAAGAAAAAAAAATATTTTAGTCCTATAAGTATGAGATTATGGCCAAGTGCTCATGAAAGCTGTATACGTTTGAGAAATGACTCAATTTCAGATGGTAAAATGTAACGTAAGTAACAACTTAAACACATCTTATGTATAAAAGGATAGATAATTGCATAAAATGACGTATTCATGCAAAGCATTAAGCAAAAAAATATTTCTTTGAAATGAAATGGTTATTCTTAGTGGTATTACATTTTAATTGATTTTATACAGTAACGTACTTTACATGCCTATTATGAATATTTGACAGCGGGAAACTTGGTAAATCATTGCTTTCTAAACATGATAGACACACACCTAGCAGGATAGCAATAAAAATAATCTTACATTAGGATAGAAGGGAACCTAAAATTTGAATTTTGTCCCTATATAAATAAAATATTGCTACAATTTTCACCGATTTTGCACTTAAATGACCTTTGATCCAAACACACATCATGCCTTGATGATGCTGTTTGTTTATATAGCATGCCTGTATTATCTAAAAGAGATTTTGCATTACTTTGAATCATAATTTTGGATAGCTAATTGATACAAACGCTTAAATCTGACGTATAAACAAGAATTTGCACTCAGTTGACCTTTGACCTAATTCTAGGACTTCGGGGCATTTCCAGACTTGGCATCCACCCCTATCCCTCTTAAAACACATCAAGATACACTTTGAGCATGGATGCCAAAATGTACTCAAAAATGCCAACAGAATTTTTTTTCAGGCCCTGGATGGCCAACTATAATGTATGTACTGTCTATAATGTATGTTGTGTCTACAATGAATGTTGTATAAAATTGTTTGTATTACATGGTTTATCAACCTATACGTGAGATAATCCACTCGCTAAAGCTCGTGAATTATCACCACATACAGGTGGACAAACCGCGGTATAATTGTTTCATATGTTTACTGGTACATATATGAACAATGGAATTAGTTCTTTTTGTTTTCTGCGTTTTAATAGTATAACCTCCTTCTTCAAAGGACCCAAATTAGCCTTATTTGAAAATAACAGAACCTTTGCGACTTGATGTTTACACAAAGCTTACAATGTGTCTTAGGAAATACATAAAGAAAGAAGAATTGCGAATTGTTTATTTAATTTACAAAGTAACGAGTCAATATTGATACACTTACAGTGGGTGCCCTTATCTGTCAGTTTATTGAACACTGGATAGTTCTAAAATGTGTATTACTTGACTTTTCGCTTACTGTAAAGGCGGCGCCCCATGAATGCGTAATTAGGACTAGTCAACCTTATGCATAGGTAAAAGCTGAAAAGGAGGCGTGGTTTTATTCAAAAGTAACTGTATCATCTTGTGCCACCTCAGTCATTATTTAGTCCTTAAACGCCAGCAAAATAACTGCATCTGAAAATGCCTAATTAACATAAGCAGGGAGGCAAACATTGTGGACCCAGATCAGACTGCTCCTATAGGAGCAGTCTGATCTGGGTTCACACTGTTTATCTAAGAGGCTTCAAATAGTTTAATGGATGACAAAAACACACATTTTGTGATTAAATGTGAGTTAAGTGTGTATACGGTTAGGATTTTCATGAAATGCACGCACGTTTGCGCGGCTCCAAAAGCTTATTAAATCTTTACCAAATTATAAATAAAACTTGATTTCCCTTCCTAAGCAGATGAAATAGCCGAACCACACCCAGATATGAATATTAAAGTTGCCGCCTTTATAGTAAGCGAAAAGTCAAGTAATAACATCGAACCGCCATTAAGGTTCTCAAGTTATGTAATATCTGAAATACTATCACTTTGAATCACTTGACCAAGAATGACAACTCGACTAGTAACACACGATTACCGTATCCCACATAATAAACACATAATATAACTTATATGAGGGTCTGGATGGGGTATAATGATTAGTGAATAATGGCCCTTTTTATAATGAATAGTGAATAATGAGCAAAAAAAATGAATAGTGAATAATGAGGGCCTAAAAATAATGAATAATCCTATTTTTTTTAATGAATTGAAGAAAAAAATAATGAATAGTGAATTATCAGATTGCTTTGCCACCTTTCTTACTTTTAATGAATAATTGGTGTTATTTTTTATGAATAATCCAAAATTTTAATGAGATGAATAATGGGCTTAATTTTTAATGAATAGTGAATATCAGACCCCCCATCCAGACCCTCATATATACTCACACAATTTAAAACACTTTACGGGTTTCAAATCAGTGCCTTTTCACTAACATTATTTCATTATAACGTGATATGGGTCCAGATGAGAGTAATCAAAATATATTATGTTTTATTATTTCTCTCAACCAAAGCATATTCCCGAGTAAAACGTATCATTTTTTTCTGAAAGCACTAAATGTAATACAAACTTTGCTTACAGCATTTTTAAGCATATCATCGTGCGTTTCATTCTAAAAAGTTCTTTAAACCGTCTTCAAATCAGATGAGAGTCAATTTCCAAAATCACAATAAGTCTGTAAAAGGGCTCTCTTTCAGTATAAACCGATGCAATATGAACGTCAAATAATTATGCTTTGATGTTTTATCTCTTGTTAGATCATACACATTTATCAGCTGTTTAGTAGGCACTGTTATTGGACTGTCCTAGCACAGTTGATTACATGCTGGAGAGAAACCTTATGAAATGTCAATATACTAAAAACCGGCCGTGCTCACTTTTAATTGAGCCGTGACATGAGATTTCCACCAATGTGGTATGTGCGACCAGCAAAGGCTCAGACCAGCCTGTGCATACGCACAGTCTGATCAGAGCCTTTGCTAGTCACTTGAATATTCTATTACTGTTAAGCTACTGACTGAACATCATTTGTAGTTTCTAAGCTTAAAAGGAGGCTGTACAGGCTCGTCTGAGTCTACAAAAAATGTCAAATTGTTGGAAATCTCATGGCGGCTCAATTGTCATACCTTATCACAATCGGTGTTTGTGTCACCAAATGCAATAATACTCATCTAAAATGTCTGAAATAAACATACATAACATTAGTTGTTCAAAACAGTATTCGGTTTCCTGGCAGTAATTAAAGCAGCACACTGAAATCGTATGGTTAAACCAACAAGTAGTATGATAATGGCCTTTACGGTTTCATAGGTATCCGAAATATTTGCGCTGAATCGATGAACATGTTATCTGAAACCTATAGAAATGATGGCATGCTTTGCGCTGTTTTGATGAGCCCGTTCGCTGAAATGATGATTCACCACCCAATCTTTTCATTTCACGTGTAAAACCGACAAGGAACGGTACAAAGCACAAATATCATATGTTGATACATAGGATTCTCTTGCCCGTCAGTTTAAACATATGCTTTAGGTGCTCAAAAGAACCGTCTCGTACCCATAACATAGGTTTTCGTTGAGAAATAAGAAAAAAAATTGTCACGCACTCTTTACCAAAGGCCTGTTGATACATGTGTGTCACAGATTCTTTCTGAAACTATGGCATTTAGGATAGAGCTGGGAACAGCTGAATAAAACTTAAAAATTACTTATTTTCATGCATTATATGTAAGCTCAAATAGTTGCCTACAACTAACAACACTTTGCAATCTATTTTATTGGTTAATGAACTTAATTGGTTAGAGTTTTACCAACAGTATTACATGCGTTTCTTTTTTGGTTAGGTATATGTTGCGAGTTCTCAAAGAACCGTCTCAATGAGACGGTTCTTTTGAGCAAAGAGCACCTCCAAAAATGTTGAAACTGATTGATAGAGATATATATTTTTAACAATTTGAATTTTACACCCCAATATTGTGTTTATCAGGATGTCCAATGTACCGTTTTTAAGTGAGTTTGAATGGAATATCACTTCCTTTTTTCCCCCAATAAAATTACATTTTCAGCAAAATCTAGAGTTTCTTTGTTCCCTAAAATGACGTTTCCACCGTACGCCTCCTTCTATTGTTCCTCTAAGCCCAGAAATCGCCTCTTATAGATAGATAAGGGATAGTTGCATCAAACCATGGATCCAATGTTTTGTTCTAGGGGTTGGGATATGGTAAAAATGAAAAAAAAATGGGGGGAAATGCATGACATAAAATGATAACAAAAACATCATTCATTAACCACTGTCAACTGACACGAACAGGTACATTTGATTAAAAAAGCCCCCAAACAAGACAGAAATATTAGAATATGGCATCCGCACTTGAAAGGTAAACTGATAGCTAATTATTCAATGAAGAAAGTATGGGTTTATATGCGCCGCTGTAACGGGGCAGGTACGATTTATAATTTGAAATAATGAACTTCTTCAAACGAAACTATACCTCTTCAGCAGAAAACCAGACTGGTTCTCCGTAAAGTGATCGGTAAGCTGCCGAAAGCCAGACTGGTTTGCCATAAATAGATCGGTAAGCTGATTCAGTGTGCTTTGGTGCTCTTCATCCACTCGGAATGCAACAAGAAAAAACGAACATACGAACGCGCCATAACCAAAGAGGGTTTGGGTGCCAAAGTAGGCCAGTAAGACAGGCCTATTTTTTCTCTATGAAGATCCGCATTTTTGTCCTCAAGTTGAGTATCATTAGTAAATTTTGAGAGTCTTTATAGCCTGTCATCCGGATTTGTTTAAACAGTGATACTTAGAGATTCTCAATAAGCACACACAGCGGATCATCTGTTGACCAACTGTATGATTTTGCCAATCAACGTAAGCTGTGATCAGCCTGTGCAATGCACAGGCTGGTCACAGCTTTCGTAGTTTGCATGAAATTATAGGCACCAAAGAACCCATTGCAGCAAAAGGATGCACTTAGATAAGCAGGCGATGAATCAGTTACTGTTGATTTTGAAAACACGACAGAAGCCGGTTCATATGTATCGCGGTTTCAGTATTATTAAACGAAATTCGCTTTATTTGTGAATAGTGATGTCCGGGCTGATCAGACAGATATAAATCAGACCTTTAAGAGATTTTTTTAATTTCTTTGACGTCATCTGTTATAAGGAAAGAAATGTTTTATTACACATAAAAAAGGAATGTTTGACAATACTGAAGTTGTAGCCCTTGGTACATCTGTTAATAGTCACCGCTTATTCTTCACGTAATTACCTCTCTAATGTTTTCATTTGTTTTGCACCGTATAATTTGGTTTGGTTTGTTGTTTTACGTCCCAGGCAACAGCTATGGTCATGTGGGGACGGTCAGTTTATCTAACCACACTTTTGCACCGTATAATGACCATGAACCTAAATAATATGAAAGCATCACAGATACATGAAGCCCCGCCATATAAGAAACTTATCAAAAACAAATTGCAGAGACTGAATCAGATCAGTCAATCTTTTTATCCATTGAAGTGAGAGGGAATATCAAATAGCAACAAGAAAAAGTATTAAATACTTTAATTGTTCACCATGACAAAAGAAGACATAAAGTGAATCTCTTTGTCGAAAACCATACAAAATCCCATTCTTAAAAAAAGTTATGCTGATTTGTTTATGGTCCATCAATTTATCCCACAATATCCACCCCTCAAATAATAGCATTATACCAAATATCAGCATTCCAAGTTGAGTAAAACCCACTATTAATCAAAACCACATTTTCTATCATATCCAGGGCGGTAACTCTGTGAAAGATAACGTAATTTGCCCGCTAATCACCACCCAGTATCAATGTATACTAACGTGTGGTGGGGTATACAGTTTGTACAAAGACATCTTCGCAAGCCAAGGGTACTTAGTCCACTTCGTTTCTTACCCACGAAAGGAACGAAGTGGACTTAGTACCCTTGGCTTGCGAAGATGGCATTAAGAATGCATGTTGTGTTTCAACGCTTAAAATTTCTAAACTGGTAGCCTGTCACCCATTTTTTAAAAGATCACTTTACCATAAACAGTAGACTTCGAGCTAGAAAAAGTTCTCCCCCCCCCTACGTAAATTTGCAGACATATCATATCTTGAAAAAGTATTTTCAAGCTGCGTCTTTTAAGAGATGTTTGCACTCTGTACACCAGGCATTAACCGGTAATAGCCTGTTTCATATGTCACTATAACAAACGAAGAAGAAAATTAAAATGAAAGTTTGAGCTACAGAAAGAAGACATTTAACTATCTTATTATTCAAATTACTTATGTAGCCAGCAAGCTTGATGCCTAAGCTACATGTACATAAAATAAGCGTTTTGAACAAAATTACAGCCTCCAATGGTGCTATGTGCGTTACAGAGATTAAATTTCCCTTTGAAAATTGTGATTGACATCATTTACTTTACATCGGATTTGTGCATTTTTACAACTGTTTTTAATCTTAGTTTACTAAAATATTTATTTTACTAATAGAAAAAGTAACGCTTGCTTTTCTATTTTTTTTATTATTTATATCTTAGATATATTGTCTTTAATAAACAACCCTACCCCCAATTTGAGCAGTATTTTTTTATATTTATTATTGCAGAAAATTATATGAAATTATTTGACACTGGTGGATATCTTACATTTTTGGGACTATCTTGTTAATATAATAAAGAAACGTTGATTTCAATTTTTACATTAGGATCAGAGCACTTATTGAGGGTGTAGTATATGTTACATTGCATAATAGTGAGCAAGGAAATTGACTTGATGTTAGGAATGATATTTCAGAAATAAAAACTACTAATTTACATGTTTCCTATGAATCTATAGCCTAAGGCGCCTTATCTTATGAATTATATTCATTGCTGATATCAATCCAATGGACTCGTGTTACAGATGTTAAAATAATCTTTTTATCACAAATTCCTATTGCGTATAATACTAAAATACATAGAGATAAAAATAGAATATAAAAATCACATTTAAATGAAACAATTAAATAAATGTTCCTATGGAATATAAATGTTCTTAAACAATCTTTATTCAAGTCAACCTCACATACAATGTCTATCATTGTGTCTGCTTCTGTGGTAAAATTATCGCGTTTTTCACCACAACCAGTATAATCATTGCATAGTATTAGGACTGCAAACCGAGTCCTGTTCCATCCCAAGTCCTTGGAAATTATGCTGCTATATCCTTCCTCAAAGGATAATTCAAGCTGCGCCAAATAAGAGATGTTTGCACTCTGTTAACCAGGGGTTAGCCTGTAACAGCCTGTTACATATGTTACCATATCAAATTAAGAATAAGTAATTTGAAACTCTGAGCGACTTACAGCAAGAAACCATTAAACTACTATCTATTTATTTCAATTATTCATGTAGCGCGCATGCTGAATGCCGTTGCTACATATAAAAGGTATTTTTTAAACAAAAATACAGCTTTGAATGGTGTATTTGTGTTACATTAAGTAAAATTACCTTTTAAAATTGGTAATTGTGGCAAACATCACTTTGAAGCGTTTTTTGTGCTCCTCATTTTGCCCTCAAATGACTTAATTGAATAATCTTTGTATGTGTGGCCTATCCAGTATCAAACAAATGACTGAGCTCTAACTTGAATCTTTAGGGTTCTTCAAAAGCAGAAACAGCATGTTGGTGCCATGGGTTCAAACACTATATTTGACAATGGGTTAAAACAGCTATACAAATAGGTTTAATGGTAACATGTCAGTTTCCAAATGTTCCAGGCACTATATGTCATAGTTGAAAAGTTGATGATGGCTCATCGATTTTGAGCGGACTGGTGATAAAATTGTACAACAGGAAATGATTGAAATACTGTGTGATGATTCCACTGGTTGAAAGGATACCAGTAATAATGATGATTACCGCAGAAGCAACCGTTTTAAAAATATATGTACTACTTGGATAAGGATTAGTTTTGACCATTTACAATAAACAGGAACATTTATTGTATTGTCTTGTATTAATGCAAAACTATATTTTCTATGTGTGACTATATTTAGCATAATACGCTCATTATCAAGAAATATGTCAAACAGTTCACTGGTAATGTTTTGGCACCAAATGGCCGTACATTTATAAGTACACAATAACACATTGGAAATAAATTGGTTCCTTCTGAAATATCATCTATTATACCAGATATTGACCTTACTCATTGATTACATGTTATATATGTTACATCTTTTATAAGTACCCTGATCTTAGAAACTTGGTGACAGCATGCAGATAAATGAACAAGACAGTCTAAGAAAATGTAAAATACCCACACGCTGCAATTGTTTTTATACGTTTTTATATTTATTTATTTAAACTTAGATGGCAATAACAAATTCTGCTCCTCATTAAAACCGAGGGTAGGGCTGTGTATTATCTATTGTCTGTATAAGATAGAAAAGCAACTTTATGGTGTTTTATATGTCTATTGAGAATATGCTTGTAAAACCTAATCTAAAATGGATTGAATCTAACACAGGGCAGCTAATTAACTAAACGACGATAGCCAATATTACCACTTCTAAATTCAAATTAAGTTCATGTAACGCATATAACACCACAGGTAGACATATTAATGTTAGACAGCTTCCATGTATAGTGAAGACATCCAGTATGCAGACTATTAGAATAATTAATTGATTAGATAGTTTTAATGTTTTCTTTCTGTAGCTAAAACTTTCAATTTCTTATTCTAAAATTGATATAGAAAGATATGTAACATACTGTTACAGGCTAACACCTCAGCTTACAAAGTGCAAACATCTCTTATTCGATGCACCTTGAATTGTTATACAATATAAAATATGCCTGCAATATTCCAAAGGGGTTTGGTAAGCAGCAGACCCTTACTCAGCTTGCAGACAAAATACTGTTTGATGATTCTTCTGGTTTTGATGAGATGAGGTAGACAATTATTTTACCAGAGATGCCGAAATAATGGATATTATATATGACATGGATAAGGAATAGTTTAGAAAATTAACATTTGATAGGAGCATTCACTAGAATGGCATGTTTAAAAGTGAAATATAGTTGTATACGCCCTCTAGGCTCTATCTATATTTAAGTATTATGCATATTTGGAAAAAATGAAAAAAAATATAACATCTTTAACAAATGCACACGTGCTTGGTAATCGCCAATGAATTAGAAAAATATATATATATATTGACACAAATAGCTAGAGATTTATAGGACAGCATGCAAAGAATATTCATTTTTTCTGAAATAATATCCCTTACATCAAGTTAATGCCCTTGCTTATTTATTATGCCATGTAGCATATGTTACAGCCTTTAACAAGTACCCCTATCTTGTTGTTAAACCTGCATAATCTATATTTTTTTTATTATACGAGCATGGCACTCCTAAATATGTAAAATATCCAGCAGCAGCAAATGTTTTTCCTTTATTTTAAAGCTGCATACTCTGTAACTTTTGATATTTTTCGAAAATTTTTATTTTCTATTTAAAGCATTTGTAAAAGTAGAATTAAGTTATGCTTTCACAATAAATCTGTTCACTTTAGCTGAAAAATGCACGAAAAAGTGAATTATCTTATTAAACAGGTAGGCTTTTCTCTTATTGGAAATTATTTGCGTCCCTCCAATAATTATAGACAGGTAATTTTAACATAAATGCTGTTGTTTTGATACTGATAATTTGTTAAGAATTACGAAATTGGTAAAATGTTTACCAGAATTTTAGTTATTTTACTGTGTTCTTGATAAAATAGAAACATTAGTTCTAAAATTAAAAGATCAAAAGTTACAGAATATGCAGCTTTAACTTAAATAATCCTGCCAAATGTTGCTCATTAAAACTAGGGGTAGGGTTGTTTAATTGCTTATAAAAGACAAAATATTTTAGATTGAAAAGCAAACTTTTTTTCTATAAGCCACATCAGCATGTTCGTACAAAATTATCAAAACATTTTGAAGAGATGCACACATCGGCTGTGAAAGTAAATAATATTGGTCACATTTATCATTCTCATGTGAAAATTTAATTAATCAGACAGTTTAATGCCTTCCTTCTGTAGCTCAAACTTTTATTTTATTTTCTAAAATTAAAATAGTAACATATGTAACAGACTGACAGAGACTAACGCCCGGACACACAAAGTGCAAAAATCTCTTAAAAGACGCAGCTTGAAATTCTCTTTAAGATAACAGATGTCTGCAAAATTACCAAGGTTGGGGGGGGGGGGGGGGCAAAACCATTCTCAGCCATCCGTCTACAGCCACGCCATCTGACAGCCGACTTGTTTATGAGGGACTTTGCAGAGCACATGCTAACGTGTCATTCAGAAACACGCAGAATATACTATCAAACTAAGCTTTAAGTGTTTATACGCATTATATTAAGCTCACACACTACCAGGTGATCTTTGAACTTTGATGTGGAGTTCAAGGCCACTGGCTTTGTTACGGGGATTAAATAGATGAATACTGAACATGACACATTAACATTCACAGTGTGAAAGATTGACATGATTTGGTTTATTTACTTCTGTTTGTATTAATTGAGTTCCACAGCTAAAGATAAACCAAAAGCATTGAAGCGTGACTCTATTTACAATATTGATATGGTGTTCTTGAAAAAAGGGTTTCGGGAATTTATTTACATTTACTATAAAAGCTTTGACATACATATATGTTCCAGCCGGATTGGCTCATTTTACGCATTCTGCATCAATCGTTAGAAATAGAAAGACCCAAAGGTCATTGGTCAGAGGTCGTGGTTCATCTGTAGGCTACCTACAAAAAGTACTAAAATTGAAAAAAATTCAACAACAGTTGAGCGCCACTAGAAAAACAGCATTCGGGGAAGTCCGGCACTATTCGAGAATCGAATGAAGCCTCGGGTGTACGTAAGGCGCATTGAGCGTAGTACTATGTACGAAAAAGCTCCATTAGGTGTAAGGAAAATTAGTTTTTTAGCACGTGAGTTCAGCCCTATTAAAATCCATTTTTCTGATTACCCGAAACGTTTAAGCAGCAGAATGAATGAAGTTTATGTATTTTTCAATAAAATATCGCCATAGCGGTATTTTATTGAAAAACAACAACACAAACTTCATTTATAACCTTTTATTTTGCTGCATTCACACTTATTATTGTGTTGGCATGAGTTATGTGACGTCAGCGTCATGTTATGTATTGTCAGCGTCACGTTATCACCCGACATTTTCAAAGTAGATCCTCGATGTACACGCATGGATGAATGGTTATAGTACATTGCTGCATAATATTGCACCAGTTAAATACATTAACTTTCGCGGAATTGACAGAAGCAGGTCCGATTGGAAAATCAGATGATAAAAGGCCTTAAAGCACTCGCTTGATACTGAGTCACGAGAATGTAGATGACAGTGATATAAGGTTTTACAAGTTTTGTAAGGCCCATATCCCTTATTCATGAGATATAACAAGACCAAAGGTGATTGGCTCATTAGTTCAGAGATAAACTTTATTGAATAGCAATAAGCAAGAAATTTTGGTCGTGTGACATGGACAATATAAATGTACTGTCTGTACATTCGGAAATTTTCGCATATGTCTTTGTGTGTTTTTTGCTGTCGTAGTGGTATCTTTGTTTCCTGTCGGTTGGTCTGTGGTCTATGGTGTTCATACACTTTTGTTTTTGATGTTTCATGTAAACAACCACTGCACAAACATGATGAGATGTCACGTTTTTTTAAAAATCCCATCTGTGTCTAAATGATTTGCGCTTAATGTTACACCTTGTGATTGAATACTGTTGCTTCTCCACGAAATTGAATGAAAAGTGTCGTTTTCATTTACTTAAGGAATGAATTCGATTTTAGGAATGCTCATGGAATCATGAATACTTATAATAAAATATAAATATAACTAATAAATACTTATAATAAAATATAAATATAACTAATAAATAAAATATAGATATAACTAATAAATTCAATTTTTAGAATGTTCATGAATAATTCGGGTCTCTTGCAAAGTAGGCGAAGCCCACTTTCTTTGCAAGAAACCAAAAGTATTCATTTTGGGCTTCACTTACTTTGCAAGAGACCCGAAGTATTCATCTCTGACACTTTGATAAGGTATCTGCCTATTTTTCAGATGCTTCCCAAAACTTCCCTATGCATAAGATATCACTGGTATCCTTTTGAATAGGATGCTTGATTTATTAGGAACGAATTAAGGTTATAGTTAGACAGGCAGACAGGAGACCATACCAAAGGGGGTATGGGTTGCACAATTTGATTTCACAAAATCATTTAGAAATCAATTACTTTCACGTGTCCGGGTATTATGTCATCAATACTCGATTACAAATCACAGTGAAAGTATTTTAAAGTCCAAAATCATGAGCATTTTAAAGAGACAAAGTCTGCAACTATGAACATTTTTCGAAAAATTTTCTTTTCCTTTTAAATCATTTGTAAAAGCAGAATTAAGTTAAGTTTTCACAATAAATCTGTTCGCTATAGCTGAAAACTGCATGGAAAAGTGAATTATCCTATAAAAACATGTGTGTTTTCTCTTGTTGCTAATTATTTGCGTCCCTCCAATAATTATAGACAGTCAATTTTAACTTAAATGTTGTCGTTTTGATACTGATAATTTGTAAAGATTTACGAAATTGGTAAAATGTATACCTGAATTTTAGTTTTTTTTACTGTGTTCTTGAAAAATAGAAACATTATTTCAAAAATTAAAAGATCAAAAGTTACAGACTATGCAGCTTTAATGACTATTTTTTTTTTTCTATCTGATTTGTTGAGAAATATTTTGAAGTGCAACTGTAGTGCATATTCAACCTTGATGACAATGTATTTAACTGGTGCAATATTATGCAGCAATGTACTATAACCATTCATCCATGCGTAAAGTACACCTAGTCGATGGCCATGTAGTTTATATGTATTGGATAGATACAGTACATGTGCAAAATAATCTATCAACTGCATTTAGTAAAAGGACACTTTCATAATCAAAAGAAAAATATGCTAAAACTTCGTAAAAATTCATGACTAATGGGTTATGAAAAGGAAGCTTACTTGTACTAATTATTTCATTATACTGAAAAAAAAAGATTTTCAAGAGAGCGCACCAAAAATCCAAATGCTAATGTTCGGGCTCGCACAGACGTCACATTTTAGGCTGTGGGATATCATTCCCCCGAGTCCCAACTAGCTTTTCACATATTTTATGTAAAATATGAGAACACACTTTCGTGCAAAAAGATTAGTTGGGACTCGGGGGGGGGGGGGGGTGGTGTTTTAAAAATATATTTCTATTTCCTATATTTATCATACAAAAAGTGACCATTTCAGCCCCGAAATAAAGCTGTACATTTATGGAAATAAGAAATCAAATGCAAAATCATAAAATAGAGACCAACAGCGAGCGATATATGAAAATGTAAGCATTTGATCGACTTTAATTTTTATCAAAACTATAGGCAGCGATACAACCAGGAGATAAAACAGTTTTTTTATTCAATATTTAATCGTATTAAGGAATTTTTCGGGTGTAAAAGGGAAGAACGAAACAGCCAGTGTGAACACGAGTAGCCGATGGACTAACAAGAAGCTTGTTCTGCACGTGCGACAAGGGCGTGGCTCGTTGCTAATCATAACACCAGTGTCACATCAGGCTAATGAGTTCGATGTTTGAAGCGTATTGCACGGACTAAAGAGCTTAGCAGCTGTCAATCAAAGTTATGGCATTCATGATACTATGAACGGTTGCAACAATGTAAAGCTTCATTAAAGGCTTGCATCAAAAATGTAAATATAATTGTAATATAAAGCAAAAAAATATTTTTTTTACAAACTATGTATATCATCAAAATGATATGAATATAAAAAAGTATACTCCAGAAACCATACAAAAGCAAGTGAGTATGATCAGGAAATGCCAAAATCAAAGACAATAGACAGACAAATAACATACAGCACGAGCAAATACCGAAAAATTATTTTAACAGATGATGTGAATTATCACGGCTCATAACTATTCAAAAGGCTTTTTGGTATTAAGTTGTGCTGGTATCTAATTCATCAAAATTCTGTCTCAAAGAGCCTTTAATTTGGTCCAAAATGGCAATTTCTCTTAAGTCTATTTGTCGGCCATTTTGATACCAAAGCAACAGTAAAAGTTAAATAAATACCAGACAGTATTCTCCTAATAAACCAATCATAAGAAGATGGCAAAAGTAAATTTCAGTTTTTGGCTCCAGAGGGGGGCAATTTAGCCCCTAAATGCACGTAGCTCTTTCATATGCTCATAAAATAGTAAGCTAGTATGATCAGGAAATACCATAATCACAAACTGCAGACAAATCCATGGCAACGCGAGGAAGAGCCACACAACCATCATGAGACACCAGGAAGACAAACGAAGCAAAGCAACCAGCTCTCTCTTCCCCATCAAAATGATTGCAAAACTAGAATGGATATAAAGTAACATTCAACAAAACATAGAACAATTACAGAGTAACAAAAACAAAAAGTCAGCAACAACAGAACCACCACCTAAGAAAGGATAGCAGCCTAAGCCAACGGGGGGGGGGGGGGGGGGCTTCAATGCATTTTACTGGTACCAAATCTTCGCCCTAGACTCTGCTGTTGTTGAAGTACAAGAAATGTTCAGCTCGCATGGAAGCCTTCTAACTAATGCAATGTAGCATCATGGAAAACACTCTAATCAAATTAACACACTATGATTAAACAAAGAAAAGGACTCTGACAAGTGCTAAACTTTAGAGACTTTTCTTGCTCTGAAAGTATCAGCTACTGTTGATCATTTAAATAGATGTTAAAATCCTAGCACTTGATGGTTGTTGTCAATTTGGGAATGATAAAATTTCATGCTCAATTGCGTTGAGCATGAAACAAGTTTTATAATTACGGGGCCTAGTCGCAAACTGCGAGAACATATTTTCCCATGGTGGGGGTTAAAATAATAATCAAAATAGCGAAAAGAAAAAATCGTGTGTAATAAATAAACGTTTATTTCTTTTCACTAAATTCAATTCTATGGTATACCATGAGGTTTATGATGAATTTTGAATAAACGTATTTTCTCTTGACATGAGATTTCCAACAATGTGGTATGTGCGAACAGCAAAGGCTCAGACCAGCCTGCGCATACACGCAGACTGGTCAGACCCTTTGCCAGTCGCTTAAATACTCTATAAGTGTTAAGCAACTGACCAAACATCATTTGGCTTTCCTAAGCTTAAAGGAGGATGCACATGCTCTTCTGAGTCTACACTTGTCAAATTGCCACATTGTTGGAAATCACATACTATCACGGCTCCCTATGATCTGCATCAATGAGATGCTGATAAAACATTCATCTAACATTCAACTTTTATCATATATGTAATTTTACCAATTTTCTAAATGAGTAAGTTTGGCCAACTGCAAACAACACCACAGACCGTAGCTACTGTCGTGCCAACCAAGAGTGACAGTGATGCAATAATTTGTTTACAATTGTTAAGTAAAACATAACTTGTACACTCCACTTGAGCTTACGTGAATCAGTATATCACTTGAGTATTAATCCTATCCTGCGGATAGGATTAATACACAAGTGATCTATCGATTCTAAGTCAATGATAACTATGTAAACAAAACATGACGTCACTGTCACTCTTGGCTGGCAGGACAGTAGATAGTGATTCTTTTTAACCGACTTTATATCAACTACACTATACAACATTAATATAACAAGTTCGTCCGAGTACAAAATGTATGTTGAGAAAAAAAACTACAAGCATAAAACTCTTTTAAAACGATAGCAGTGTCAATTTAAATGAGTGTCTTATCGAAATGCATTGTTCTATTTCTAATATTTCTCTAAAAAAAAACATGAAGCAGAAAGTTCTACTCATTTGGTATCAGCAATAAAGTAGATGGATTGGTAGGCGTGAATTAGTGAATTTATCATAGCTGGATTAGTATGCGTGAATGAGAGAACTCAAACAATTTGAGCATGGCATCCTTTTTATGGGACGTCGGCAAACAGTGCAGAACCAGGCAGAGTCCGATACGTTTCTGCACTGTTTACTTATTTATTGTAATTTAAAAATTTGAATGAAATTGAAACTCCTTTAAATTTGAAAAATTGACTCGTCCAATTTATAAGTGTGGGATAATCCATTAGGCACAAATGGGTGAATATGTACATTTACATAGGTCGACATGATGTGGGGCTGTTCTCTGGACTTCTATTTTGTCTATTTGTCACGTGTCACCCTCGTAATGAGGCCTTTTCACAGCCTCCGATATATGAAATCAAACACTGGGCCATTATGAAATAGACAGCGCAAAGAGGAGCCAGTTGCGAATACAATACTGCAATTATGGGGTCATCATGCGAAACCGTAGTGTTATGTTAAGAAGTATGTCAGTCTATAACACTTTTTAATAATGACTTAGACAGTATCAAACGCGTGTACACACGCATACTAGTCAATATTGAGTAAGTAAAGCGTTCAACATTATAATTGGGCCTCGACGCGAGAAACCCTGTCATGTGTCCGCAAGCAGCCAATCATTGTGCTTTATTCTGAGTTTGAGACTGTACTCAAGTTTTATAACCTCGGGGCTTGTTCTCAAAAAATGTTGGCTTTCAATGCTGCAACTCACAAAGAAAAACAAACATAGAAGATCGTTTTATCCATGCCTGTCCTGATTTTCTTGGCGTTTATGGCAGTCAATTACTGTACGAATGTTTGAAAATTTACAGCATCATCGTCCACAGTCACGATTGTAAATTTCTGATACACAACAGTTGGTAAATTAAGTAAAATGAAACTATAGCCATTAAAATATCTCAGTTTTCACAGGCTCTTTTAACCGAGCTATGTCACGAAATAACATCTGTTTAGCTCAATTTAAGCACAAGGTGTAACTGTAGCACATTGTGTTTAGTTGTCGACTCTTTCGAATGTTTCAAATTTGTTTGAATGATGTACAGTAAAACCTGTTTTAAACGGCCACTCAAAAATAGACAAAACAAATATCGTAATGACAAATGGTAGCTTAATGAAGGTCAGAGGTATTGCAGAATGCTGAGCATTCTGCAATACATTTGACCTGCATTAAGCGATTATTGGTCTTGAAAACTTATTTTTGGTCTTTTTGAATGTGGCTGTTTTAGACAGCTTTTACTGTATGTTGTCATATATGACTTAGTGAACGCTGTGGAGACGGCATTTTGCTCAGTATGTTATGCTAACCTGCTTAACATCTTTTAAAACTTCGAATGAAATATGGATGATTTGCACTTTTTCAGGCATTATTCATATTTCAGCAAAAAGGCCAAATAAGTCTCCACACCTTGCACTATCACACATTTATATTATAGGACTTTTTGGTTACTGCAAAGGCGGCACCTCATGAACGCGTAATTAGGACTGCTTAACCTAAGACAACTGTAAGAGCTGAAAATGAGGCGTGGTGTAATCTGAAAGAAAATATGTATTGCTTCGAGGTTTTTATTCAAATGTAACTGTACCATCTTGCGCCATTACCTCAGAAAAGACGTAATAAAACACATTATTAAGTCCTTAAAACGCCTGCAAAATAACTGCACCTGATAATGTCTATTTAACATAAGCATAGAGGAAAACATTGTGGACCCAGATCAGACCGCTCCTGTAGGAGCAGTATGATCTGGGTGCACACTGTTTGTTCATGAGGCTGCAAACATTTTAGTAAACGACAAAAAAATCCATACATTTTGTGACTATGCGCTTTAAGGGTTAATAAATGAGGGTTCAGTGTGTACACGGTTATGATTTTCATGAAATGCACGCACGTTTGCGCGGTCCAAACAACTTATTAATTCTTCACCAAAATATAAATAGAACCAGTTTTCCCTTGTTTAGCAGATGAAGTACAGTAAGCGAAAAGTCCACTAATACCAATTCTATAACAAAAATTCGAACATAAAATAACAACTAAAATACAGTACGTTGCATTCCGTTAATGCAACAGTAGCTGGTACAGCTAATATGTCAACTATAGAGCACTTCATTTCATAATTGCATCCAGTTTGACGATTTAGACTCTCTCCTTGCTAGTTTGTGCAAAATGTTTGGACCCAGACGTCGGTCCTGATCTGATTCCAAATCATTTGTGACTCATAAAATGTTCCTGAGTTTTTTTTGAACAGTTAATTTTGAAAAGTCAACAGAGGACAAAAGCATGAAAAAACCCAAGCATGCAAAGATGTAAGTACCAGTAATACAAAGTACCTTCCACCTATCTGCTGAAAATTAAAAATTGGTTATTTGGTGTACATACAGACTCACATGAACTGAAACTTCAAACCACCCAAAAGTGAAGTTAGATGATACTGTATTATATAAATATTACATTCCAAGAGAGGGTGATAGTCAAAAATAGCATCCAAAGGAATTCGATTATCAACCGAGGCGGAGCCTTTTATTTTCTACCGTTTTTTTTCTCTTAGGCCTACCGTGGTGAGAGGAGTTCTAAAGGGAAAATAATGCACCTCCTCTGATTTATATGCATGAACGAAAATACATCTTAACAAAATGTTTTAACAGCTTGAATGCTCGAACTGATCACTGACGTTCGGTTTAACAAATTATGTCATAGAAAGCTGATGACGTCAAACTTAATACCAAGCAGCGTCATTTAAATGGAGATACTGTAAAATACATGTATGTGGTTGTGTTGCATAATGGAACATTTCTCATAATCCGCTCAAATTAGATCTCAAAGTTTTCAGCTTGTCCTAACTAAGAAAACGAGAACTCACACTTAATGCTTATAACCATAAGCATCGAAGTTATTAGTTTAAACATATTTTATTGCCAACATATTTACAGCAATTGGGTTGGGTCAAGTTCTCACAACCTTAGTTTCGACCCTTACCCTAGAATTTATATAGCATATAAACATGGCTATGCACAAAATCATATATATATATATATATATATATATATATATATATATATATATATATATATATATATATATATATATATATATATATATATATATATATATATATATATATATATATATATATATATATATATATATATATATAGTTAACAAATTATGAACAAAGCAATACAGATAGTAATATAAACAAGACTATATCAGAAATAAATAAATAAATACATACATAAAGATATATGTAGAACAAGTGAACATCAGTGTAATAGATAAATAAATATATAAATAAATAAATAAATAGATAAGCTAATGAGTATGCAAATGACAGTAGAAAACAATACTAAATTATTTAATTAGTAAATATGTAAATGAAAAATAAAATAAAACAACAATAAAAGAATATTTATACAAGACTGCTACTAGGAACCCCTTCAGTTTGAGTACAAAATGTCTAATTTGGTCATTGAGTATTGATATTTCCATATGAAGCTATGTTTCAGAGTGAGCTTCAAAACGTTGTTCAAAACGATTTGTTGTGTGTATATATTGTTGGACAGCACGGAACAGGACTTTATTGTTTTCAATACTCCAGTTATTATTGTCACAAAGAATCAGTTTTATACGTAGGGGCTGGAAAACTCTAACTGTATCATTGAAAACGTGCCTTTCGATTGTTAATTTTCTACAATGAAAGAAATTATAGATGGCGTCCTCTATCACTCCACTAAAATCACATTTTACAATTATTGACTTCAATGAGGTAGACATAAAGATTTATCTACCTGAAAAATTGATAATTCACCGAGGCCGCTAGGCAAAGGTGAATATCACTTTTAAGGGTAGATAAATCCTTATGTCTACCGAAATTGAAGTCAACAACTGTTTTGTTATATGACTTTTCATTTAAGAATGTAAGTTTTGCTACTTTCACTTTTGTTGTTAAAGACATGTTCAACCTTCAATCTAAGACATCTAAGGGCTTTCTCACAATTTTTAGCAACTGTTATTTTGCATTTTCAAATGTTTATTTATTCTCTTAATGGGGAATATAAAATGTTATCATAAAACTTTTTTTACAGTTTGTTTATTTAAACAAAGATACATAAGCAAACAAAACAAAACAAAACTGTTGTAAAAATTCACGAAAGTCTTTAATTTACCTGTTGGGAGTTGAAACAGCAAATAATGACAATTTCATGAAGCACATGCTAGTTTCACACTCATCATGCTATTTTAGCTCTCTAGAGGGTAATATTGCAGAAGTGTCAAAAATATTAACTTCTGGAAACTAGTTCGAGCTGGTTTTCATGCAACATTAACTTGTGGACCAGCTTAAACCAGTTTCCAGGTAGACATAGAAATTTATGAGGACAAATTTAGCCAATCAGTAGACAGGATTCTCTTCAGTCATATAACAAAAAGTATTATCACGGATATGATTTCGAAAGAGATCATTATTACTGTTGCTACACTTATTTCTAAGTCGTGCATGTAATACAGATACATATCAACGAGGGTTGTTCTTTAATACTTGTCATTGGCCTCTTTTATAGTGCTCTGCAATAGTTACGACATAATTCATGCGTATATATTTGCATCAATTCAATACCTACACGCTGATACCAAGTTTATACATGTACGACCAGGTTTACATCGCACAATTTAGGTTTTAACACATGTACTCGTTGGACACTGTGATAAAATATGTATAACAAATATAATTGAATTCCTTCAGAAATTCGGACATACATCAAGAATCGATGTAACCTTGGAATTAATGCAAAAAATCATTTTTAACGAGATTCAGGCTTTGTATGGAGACCATGCAATATAGTATAGAACTGTTGCCAGGTGGACAAAAAGATTCTGGGAGGGTGTTGAGTTCCTGAAAGATAACCCTAGAGCTGGTAGAAAAGTGAGCAAAATCAGCAAGACTGCGGAACCGACAAATCAAAAAATAATACACACTTACGCACGCTATACCATTCCTGAGCTAGCTAAAGCAACTGACATTTCGATATCCAAAGTGCATTTTATTCTGAAGAAACGGCTTCATGCTAGAAAGATTTTTACAAGCTGGAATACACATTTGTTGTTAGACGACCAAAAGAGGGCACGTGTAACATATGCTAAGAAAATATTGAAAAATTCTCAAAGTTTTGATAAAAATAAGTTTGCTAGTGCTGTTAAAGGTGTTGAAACCTGGGTTCAATTTTTCTTACGAATCACGGGGAAAAGTCGAAATAAAATTTGGGCACTGAAAAGTACCAAGAGACTATGTACTGCTAGGAGGACAATAAGTGTTGAGAAGTTAATGTATGCAATTTTCTTCTCAACACAATGACCTTCAATTCAGATTGCTGTGTCAAAGGGTAGATGTGTCGCAGGTAAATTCTATCGTGACAAGGTACTAAAAATCTTAAACGGTAAAATAGTTAACGCCGTCCAAAGAGTGGAATTAAAAATATTAGACTTCTCCACGACAATGCTCCTTCACACAAAGCAGGTATTGTGACGGAATTTCTGCAGCAGGAAAAGGTTACAGTGCTGTCCCATCCACACTAATCACTAGAAGTAACCCTATTTGATTATTTTCTGTTTCCTCGGTTGAAGTAACTGCTTGCTGGAAGACAATTACCACGTCGTTTCTTTGTGGGATCTGCAGTGTTACAGTGTCTGAAGATAACACCTAAAAAGGACTAAGAAAAGTCCTTTAGAATGTGTATAAAAAGACTGAAACTTTGCATTAAATACCGAAGTGAATACGTTAAAGTATTGAAACAAAAGACTTTAAATTTCCAATTTCAGGTTTTGATTTCAGACCCAAATGACAAGTATTAAAGAACATCCCTCGTATTTTCAATGGTATAGTTAGGAGAAGCACATGATTATTGAATTGTAAGGTAATATTTTTTTTAAGGTTTGAAATGTTGATGAGTTGTTAATGTCCTCTTTAATGGAGTTCCATAGCCTAATGGAAGATGGAATGTATGCTTTAGTTCTATTGTAATCTGAAACTTCACTGAGCATACATCCCATACAACTGACGCATATTCTGCAACTGGTAACATATAAGACATATACATCTGGTTGAGAGAATTTCTACTAAGAGAGTATTTGAGTTTACGCATTATTCCTAGAATTTTAGTTGCTGAAGTAACAATGTTTTCAATAGTATGTGATTGCCACTGTCCAGTACTACTTAAGGTAACACACAGGTGTTTTGTTTATCTATCAAACAAATTTGAATATTATCAAACACATGTTGTGGTAGGAAATCAAGCTTTTTAAGAGTAAATAAAACGGCCTCAGTTTTCAGTGGATTAAATATAACTAGCCACTGTCTAGCCCAGTTTCACAACAAAAGTAAATCATGGTTGATTATAACAGCTATGTCAGCAACATGTGTGGCAGAATATATAAAAGTGAGCTGTTATCTGCAAATAGCCTTGTCAAACTTAGAGATTTTTTAGTTATATCATTAATGTATATCAAGAATAAAAGAAGCCCAAGAATAGATCCCTGTAGCACCACTGTAAAGAGACTTTCTGTTCTCTTTCACTTCAATTACTGTTTAGCCATTCTAAAAGTATCCCCTCAATACCATTTTGTCTAAGCTTAAACAAGAGACCCTTGTGCCAAACTCTATCAAATGCTTTTGATACATCACAGAACACAATGCAAGAAAACATATTATTTTCAAAAGCTTGGCATATATTGTGAAAAATGTCAATTAACTGAAACAGTGTTTAGTTGTGAGGTAAGAAACCAGATTGATACTTGTTTAAGGGATTATTGTCTGGTAGAAAATTAGACATGTTTTTTTAAAAATCATTCTTGAAGTTTTCCAACACAGATCAAAAGTGCAACTGGTCTGTAGTTGGATGGTTGAGATTTACTCCCTTTTAAAAAAATGAGGATAACATTTGCCAGCTTCGATGTATCAGGAAATATGCCCTCATCAAAGGATCTATTCATCAAAATACATAAGGGTTTTTAATACAGATTTGGAGAACACCCTTGAGCATTTTATGACGTATGCCATCATCACCACTTGCTTTTTTAGTGTTGAGAATTTCAACAGTAGTTTCAATTTCATGTTCAGTACAGTTAATATGACATAGAAAGCTATCAGTAAGCTTAGAAAAGGCAGGTAACTGTGTATGTTCATCATTGACAGTTGAAATAGAAGCAAATAGTCATTCAAACAGTAAGCTTTGTCTTGATCATTGAAATATCATTAATCGTCACAGTTTGGAAGTGATGAAAATAAAGGAGGAATAGAAGAAGTAGTATTGTTTTATTAGGCAAAATAGCGAATGACTCTCCAAAATTTGCGTCTATCATTATTCTGAAAATCTGAAACAATTATATCGAAATTGTTATAAAAAGATTCCTTAGCATGCTCTTTTTTTATTGTTTACGTTATTTCTGTAATATTTATATATTTTCAAGTCAATCTGATTACCTTATTTTAAAGCTTTTTTCTTTAGTCGGTCTCGTTTCCCTAAAATCCACCTTATTTCAGAATTGTACTACGGTTTGTCATCTGATGGAACTACAATTGTTTTACTAGGTATACCCAATTTAGCAAGTGCAATGAAAATATTTGTAAATAATGAGCATGCTTCAATGACAGTACCTTGATGAAGACATGATCAATCTAAATGTGATATTTGTTTATTAAAAAGTTCATAAATTGCACCTTTATATATCCAGACATTTCTAGTAAAAGTTCCATGTAATGGATATTCAAATGGTACATAAGCAGCACAGTGGTCACTTATTTCAGATGGTACTTTTATAATACCTTGGCTCAGATATGATATGTCTTCATGACGAATGATAGGATCTAACAATGCAAGTTGGCGTGTTGGTTCAGATATGTATAATGATATTATGGAGAGAATTTATAAGCAAAACATCTTTCAAGTTGTGCAAATTAGGATAAAGTACACCTTCATTAATATCTCCCAGAATTATAATATTATTATTAGTATCAAGAGTGTTTCTTATATTTTTATTGATAGAATAAAAAAAATAGCATCTGCTGTACATTGACTATAAAATAAACCAATAAGATAGATATACCTATTTACATAAATTTCAACCCAGAGTGACCCATTCCAGAATGTCTCCATATGTATAACTCGTGTATGTGCGGGTTCACAGGACAAATACATTAATAGCCCTCCACGATGATTAATTCTATCTTTTTTGTAAAAGAATATCATATTTGCCAGACATAATCAGAGATTCTGTAGTTATGTTAGCATCTTGATGAGATTAAATAAGCACAATATGTAAAAATCTAATTAATTTTCTCTTATATAATCTAATTTATTGCGAATACTTCTAATATTGCTGTGTAAAATGGAAAGAGAGTTATTAATAGTATTAGGTCCTTGGGTTTAACTCTATGTCATCAGCCTCCAAGAGTATTAAGATAAGCACTATCTTAAAGGACAAATTAGATATTATACCGTTAAAAACAAATGAAAGCAAGTTACAAATACTACTGACAGCACAATTTAGTAAATACTTCATGTATTTAAGGCTACAGTCCATCGAGACGTTTACCCATAATACACTTACTGTTGAACAGACCAATGCTTGCACGCCATTGCTCTAGACCATTATTCATGTTTGTAAAAAACTATCACAGCTACGAAGTTATTGGGGGTGGAAAGTGGCCATGTCTGCCAACGTCTCATCGCGTGAACGAACCGTATGTGCATCGGCGTCGCGCATCATAGATGAACGACTGGTATTTTACGCTATCACCCACTGCTACGACAAACGAGTGACAATATTCGCCGTCGCTATAGCAGCGGATGATAGACTATCAGTCGCTCGGCTGTAGAAATCTTTTATGGGAAATTCACGTGAGATATAATAAATAAAGGATACTTACTTTTTTAAAGTGAATACCAAATATATTCCATCGAGTGTGTTGAAAGCAAAATAATTTTTACGAGTGTGCAGCACGAGTAAAAATTCTGACGTTTTCAACTCAGTGGCCTGATATATATTTGGTATTTACAAAAACAATCTGTTTATTTCATACTTTTATGGGCTACATACATGTGAGACACCCACTGAAAAAGGAGGTGATGAGAATGCTAAAACGAAAAAATTAGCAAACCCAAATAATTTTGGTACCAAAATATTCGTCACATTCTAAGAAAATGCATACCTACACTTGATGTTTCGTTCACAAATAAGAACGTTCTGGACGTTTGAAGTTCTGGAGTGAAATGCACTAAGTGAATGGAACAGTCAAAGGTTATAAAAAAAAACAAAAAAAAAACAAAACAAAAACGCTTCAGTCAAAATATAGGCTGATATCAAGCACTAGTGATTGATTTCATATCATTTCACTAGTGATTGATATCACTTTTATTTGTTTTTGACATGCAGTGATTTCACTGCTAAGTATAAAAATAATGTAATTTATCATATGACGTTGCGTCTGGGAGTTATATAATGCCATGCAATTAAATCGATAGACCACTAGTGGTTTACAGATTTAGTAAAGTTACCTAATGACATCCATAATATTATTAACGTTACGGAAAAGATGGCAAAGTATTGACGTTTTCGCGCAAAAATGCGAGTTTTAAGTAATTTTAATGTCATATGATAAATAAAATCTAGCATTCATGCTCCTGCATCATTGAATTGATTATAAACTCGTTGCGAAAAAGAGATAAAATGCTCGGCAAGCCTCGCATTTTATCTCTTTTCCTCAGCTCGTTTGATAAATTCAATAAAATATGAGCACTTATGTAAGATCCTCTATTTATCTGATGTTTCTCCGCAGGTGCAATGAAGTCGGCTCAATCAGATTTGTGACGTTACCTCAAAGAGCCTGAAAACAGACAACGGCTACCTCAATATGTTTATAATGCTGCACAAGTGTTCCTTGCTTCTTCTGCTGGGTGGTGTAATCTTTGCTTATGACGTGTGTGATCAAGCAAGACCAGGCGGAGCTGTATGTGACTGTTCAGTGACGTCAGCGAATGTTGATCAGATCGTCTATGACTGCAACCTCAAGCGGCTGACGTCCGTCCCGACTACGTATGACAGTGATACGTATGATATGTAAGTAATATAAGAATCTATCATGAGTGTCAGGGTAGGATAGAAAAATCCGCCCTGAGGATCGCCATTTGGCATCACGAGGCTTGCCGAGTGATGACAAACGGTGATCCCGAGGGACGGATTTTTCTATCGTACTCTCACACGAATAATGGATTCTTTTTCTTTCTCACCACTGTTTTTATGTATTTAATTATTTTTCTATCTATTTTAAAATAAGTTCCAGAAGTCCCTGAATACGCTAAGATGCAATTTCACATGATGACGTTACTTGACGTCCTGGGTAAAATAGCATGGGTAAGAAAAGATTTTCTATCCAAGGGTTAAATCTCGGATATCCTTATCCGTTGTGCAAGAAGCTACGGACTACGGATAGGATTAATACACAAGTGATCTGTCGATTCGCGTTAGCTCTAGTGGAGTGTACAAGTTAATGTTTTACTTAAAGCTGCATACTCTGTAACTATGAATATTTTTCGAAAAAATATCTTCTTTTAAAATCATTTGCAAAAGTAGAATAAAGTTATGTTGTCACAATAAATCTAATTTATACAGCTGAAAACTGCATGAAAAAGTGAATTATCTTATAAAAACAGGTGTATTTTCTCTTGTTTGTAATTATTTGCGTCCCTCCAATAATTCTAGACAGTTGATTTTTAACATAAATGCTGTTGTTTTGGCACTAATAATTTGTTAATTATTACGAAAAAGGTAAAATGTATACCTGAATTTTAGTATTTTTACTGTTTTCTTGAAAAATAGAAACATTATTTTTAAAATGAAAAAATCAAAAGTTACAGATTATGCAGCTTTAAAAATTGTAAACAACATATTACGTCACTGTCACTCTTGGTTGGCACGACAGTAGTTACAATGAATATTGATATGCCATAGTTGCTACCAGACATATCCCTTACCCTAACCTAACCTTAACCACCATTAAAGGTGTATACTTGTGTATATCACTTCCATGTTTCGTATGTTTTAGCATAATCTTCCAATGAACACAAATGTCGTGGAAATTGATCATGAAATAATTTCTACGGTCATTCTCCTCCCTTCCGCTGAATCATTCAAGAAACAGAAAGGTTGTTGTCAGTTACAAGCGAAAGTATGTGCACGAATACAGGTTAACTGCTTATTCAAGCTTACCCAGGAAAAAGTGTGGTTAGGTGAGCTGACCGTCCCGCCATGACCATAGCTGTTGACTTGGGAGGTAAAACAACAAAACAAACAAACAAAAAAAAAACATACAAACAAACAAACAAACAACAAACAGTGGGGGACAGGTTCTAATGTCTAACCATATTGGGAGTATTTTGGCCCGTAACACTTAATTTCTGCTTATCTAGATCCCACTTGTCTTTAATGTTTTCTATCTCCTTTTTGGAGGAAAGTATACACATCTAATAATGATGACATTTAAACAGATAAGTAGTATCATGTTTTCCCCGTTTGAATACTTCAAAAAGTAGAATATGTAAGCATTTGAGCCACTACATGAGATTTCCAACAATGTGGTATGTGCGACCAACAAAGGCTCAGACCAGCCTGTGCATACGCACAGTCTGATCAGAGCCTTTGCTATTCGCTTGAATATTCTATGAGTATTAAGCTACTGACTGAACATCATTTGGAGCTTCTAAGCTTAAAATGAGGCTGCACAAGCTCGTCTGAGTCTACACTTGTCAACATGTCACATTGTTGAAAATCACATGTCGCGGCTCATTTTATATTACACTGCCAATCATAAAATATACCGGTATAAGGTCCATTTTTTTCAGATATATACAACTTGTGGTAGAATTGGAAACAAAAATACACCATTGTACTGATAGGCTATGAGACATTAAAAAATTAGTTTCGTGACCATTGCAAATGAAATTCTTTTGTATATCACTGAAAGAGGTTTCAAATGGTTGACATCTAAAATTGTTCCTTTTGTTAAATGTTTATTGCAGCATCATATCACCATCTTTGAAATGAACACAGAAAGCAAATGATTTACATTAGAAATAAGGGTAAGGTTGGTACTGTCAAAAAGTAATTTTCTCACTGACCCTTCAAAGGCGATGCTTCTTTTGTGGATCCTTTTTGTTATTTGTGTTTCGTGTTTGTCTGCCATGCTGTCCTGTACGTTCCTTGCATCCCTGTGGTCACAAACTGGGAAAAGACTGACCTCTCGGTTCTCTTGTACGTGATATTTTCTTGTGTTTTCGTCACTTTCTCATATGGTGTATATGGTGTACTGGGTTAGGTGTGGTACTTGATTGTATTGATTCCTGATCTATACCTTCTTCCTTATCTTAAATCTATCTTGCGCCAGGATCTTTCTTAACCAGTGTTGTATGACAATTTAGTGTATCAATTAAAGAAAATTGTTGGCACTAATATTTTTCAGCGCCGTTTATTAAGATAACTTCTCATTATAAAACGATAGGTAACAGCATTATGTATTAGTACAGACTGGATGCTATCTCCGTTAACGACTTTGCTTTCCTCTTTAATTGCACGCTGGCGTGTCGGAACTCAGACTCTGCGACGGTTACGACTTAAAAACTTATCTTTTTTTTAACTCTTAGATGAGAGGGTTGGGGCCTGATGTTTCTATGTTTTTGGACCCAACAGGGTTTAACTGTTGGATATATTTTGCTCCGTTATTCAGTTGTATATACTGTTGAGCCCTTAGCTTTGTTTTATTTCTTTTTCACATCTTGATGTATATGTACTAGGAGGTGATTTATCCGATAAGTAAGTCATCTTTCATGCGAACCAAACATCTATGTGTCTTGATCCACATTAGAATTAAGGAGTTAAGGATGAGGTTGGTATCGTTTAACATGTTTAAGCCCTCCAGTATTTATTTTACAGACCATTCCAAGGCGGTGCTTCTTTTGCGGACCCGTTTTGTTATTTGCGTTTGTCTTTGTTATAATGTCTACTGACGTGTCTGTTCATTGCAGCCTTGTGAGCAACTGCTGGGAAAGAGCTGACCTCTTGGCGCTCTTGTGTGTGATGTTTTCGTGTGGTTTTGTCACTCTTCCATATGGTACGCGTATCACGGGTCATGTGTGGTACTTGATTGCATCTATTCCCGATCTTTGCCTTCTTCCTTACTTTAAAAACTAATATATTATAATGAGCCGCGACATGTGATTTCCAACAATGTGACGTTTTGACAAGTGTAGATTCAGACGAGCCTGTGCATCCTCCTTTTAAGCATAGAAACTCCAAATGATGTTCGGTAAGTAGCTTAACACTCATAGAATTATTAAGCGACAAACAAAGGCTCTGATCAGACTGCGCGTATGCGCAGGCTGGTCTGAGCCTTTGCTGGTCGCACATATCACATTACTGGAAATCTCAAAGTAAGAAATACATCAAAGATCCGGAAGCGATACAATCAAGTACCACACCTGACCCAGGATACCACATGGGAAAGTAACCAAAATACAATAAACATCTCCAACAAGAGCCAAGAGGCCAGTCCTTTCTCAGCAGGTGTCCACAAGGCAGCAATGAACAGACGCAAAAGCATGAGAAACACAAGACACAAAAACACAAATGATCCACAAAGGATTAGTCAGATAAAAATATTTTACTGGAGGGCTTAAACCGCTCTCACAGCGCCAACCTCACCCTTAGTTCAGATGTGGATCAAGACACATAGATGTTTGGTTTGCATGAAAGATCCCTAGCTTATCAATGCATCATCTCATGTCGCTACTCATATATTTGATTACAGACAGATGTCAAACAACAAGATTATCCAGATTGAAAGACTCCAGTTTACGAATTTGAGAAAGTTGGCTTATCTGTGAGTATTATCAGATTATAGTGATCCAACTGAATTCCCGACTTCTTACCTTGGCGCAACAGGATTAGACAGGACAGAACACTATAACAGCAACATATAATGCAATCCCTTATTCTAACACACCTCGTCCATTATAGCCAATGTTTAAACTTTGTGATTTATTGGTAGATTAATTACTGCACGGACTGGGCATGGACCGGCGTGACGTCATTCGGTCGCCAGTTTGATTTTCATGACGTCATCTATCACATACGACATTGGCAGTCATATATGTAAGTGGATAAATCATTCGCTCTTCACGCTCATAATTTATTGACTTTAACGACTGACCTCCAGCCAGTGACATATTAAGCAACAAATCACTGCGAGCGTGAATCTATTTCTTAATTAAACCGTGCATTCTGTAACAAAAATAGTAAGTGAGTATGATCAGGAAATACCACAATCACAAACCGCAGACAAACCCATGGCACCGCGAGGAAGAGCCACACACCAAACCTGATTGAAACTGAATGAAAAAGAAGAAAAATACACATGTATGTCTAGCAGAGAATTGAATACTATGAAGGATAGCTATTATTATTATAATTATTATTATTATTATTATTATTATTATTATTATTATTGTATTATTATTTCACACAGCTCTAATTTAATGTGCCTAAACAGAAATAACTAGTGTCATGCTACGCTCGTTCCCACTTAATTTCTTTATAATTGTAATATATGACTATATAACCTATACATATTGTCTGATGGCAGCTTTATATGACTAAAGATCCACTTAATTCCTTTATTATTGTAATATATGACTATATAATCTATACATATTGTCTGATGGCAGCTATATATGACTAAAGATCCAATACATTCCTTTATAATTGTAATACATGACTATATAACACATACATATTGTCTGATGGCAGCTATATATGACTAAATATCCAATACATTCCTTTATAAACGTAATATATGACTAAATAACATATACATATTGTCTGATGGCAGCTATATATGACTAAATATCCAATACATTCCTTTATAATTGTAATATGTGATCTATTACCTATATATATTGTCTGATGGCAGCTATATATGACTAAAATCCAATAAATTCCTTTATAATTGTTATATATGACTATCTAACCTATCTAACCTATACATATTGTCTGATGACAGCTATATATGACTAAAGAACTACTTAATTCCTTTATAATTGTAATATTTATAATCTATAACCTATACATATTGTCTGATGGCAGCTATATACGAGGGGCGCCCAGTAAATCCCAAAGTTTTATATTTACACACTTAATAATTACTTTCATTAAAATGTCTGTTTCTTGGCTAAATAAATGTAAAATTGCAGTTGCCCAGCTCCTTATCTTATTTACACAAGCCACTTTCAAGATAGGGTGCTGAATTACACTGCGATATGAAATAAAACAATGTTGTCAAAAGCAGATAACTACATGATCAAGGGATGTTTTCAGTCCGTTTCTTCGTGTGAAATGTAAAATTGCAGTTGCCCAGCTCCTTATCTTATTTACACAAGCCACTTTCAAGATAGGGTGCTGAATTACACTGCGATATGAAATAAAACAATGTTGTCAAAAGCAGATAACTACATGATCAAGGGATGTTTTCAGTCCGTTTCTTCGTGTGATAAATATCCAAATATTGGTAATTTATACCTGCATTTCTTATATAGCTTCAATTTCTATGAAATACTGAGGCTGCCATTTGGGTTAAAATCCTTCTTGATGCTACATTTTCTGGCATTCCATTGACAGGGTCGTTTTTGCATGAACGAATACATAGCGAAATTTTAAACGAAAATCATTTGTAACATTTTCTAGTCGCTTTGATGTTCATTAGCAAGTTATACAGCCCATTTTGAAATTTCCATATTTAATCTCACTCATAAAGTACACCCAAGTACGTCATTTGAAATAAGAAAATCACTTAAAAGAATGCTATCCCTGGTTTACACTGAATTGGATCAGACAAAATACCGCATTTTATCGATGTTTGCATTCGGATGCATTATTTGGACATTGTTACACATATTCAGATGTACATAACCTGGCTGGCTAATTTCAGACAATAAAATTACAAGAAACGAAAATGGTATACCACTCAGATGAGATACCCCTAGATATTGGTTTCAGTTTCATTGGTGTGCTGCCTATGCACTGTGTATATTGAAACTTCGATACAATCAAAATTATCCTTTCCTGGAACAAAATCACATTTCCGATTTTCAAGAACAGTGCTTATTTTGGTGTTACGTCCATTTCTTTAAACAACGTCAACGTAAGAGGGGGGTAATGCAATAAAACCATTTGCACGAGAAATCGGTACCGGTCAAAAGTTTGTATCCTTATAGCAGATAAAGGGAAAATGAGTCAGAAAACTATGGATATGTGATTCATGCATTTTAAATTTTTGTTTTAGAAAATACAGCATGCCTTTCTACCTTTGTTAATATCAGTCTTTACAATTAGGAGGAAAATATATGCAGTGTATATTAGTGTGCTTTTTAAAAAGTCTGTAACTTATAAAATTTGGTAAGATGAAATAATGTTTTATGCACCATTATAACGGCGACGCTTTGATCTTTCGTTTGGCATATAGCATACAATCCTAACGCGTTTGTGGATGGAGTTATGAATGGGTTTTCATTACATATTGAACCCCCCTCGTATGACTAAAGATCTACTTAATTCCTTTATAATTGTAATGTATGATCTTTAACCTATACAACTTGTCTGATGGCGGCTATATACATGTATGACTAAAAAATATTTATGTTTTTTTTTGCAGTAACCTACAAGCCAATTACATTCGATACATTGAGCCTGGATCATTCGATGGTTTGATGAGCCTCAAAGAAATGTAAGTTTGATTGTTTTTTCTAAACTGCAAAATAAGCAATCCCTGGTATAAAAGGCAACGGATGATCATCATCAGTAAAGAAGCTAGATACAACAAAACCTGTGTAAAACGGCCGCTCTCAAAAAGACCAAAAATTGTTTTTCCAGACCAATTTTCGCGTAATGCAGGTCAAAAGTATTGCAGAATGCTCTAAGTGGAGCATTCTGCAATGCTTTTGACCTTCATTGAGCTACCAATTGTCATTAAGATCATTGTTTTGTCTATTTTTGAGTGGCCGTTAACACATGTTTTACTGTAGATAGTTAGAAACTAGCAATAATCAAAGGTGACAACATTTAAACCAAGCCAAGGAGGCGTTTTGTTTATCCCGCCAATAATGTTTTAGTTTTTTGTTTTCGTTTCCTTCTATATTTCTACTATATTTTTAGAATTTCTTTTTTTCCTTTCTTTTGGTGATTATTTTAAATGGGAAAGAAGGTGATTTTTGAGATAAACTAGTCAGCACATATGTTCACGTTAGATAAAGCGACGCTAAAGCAAAATGATTCACTTGATACAGCATAATTCTTTCTTCAAGCAAGTACACAATGGCAAAAAAATGCTAAATATTTTATACTTAGCAGTGAAACCAATGCATATAAAACAAATAAAGGTGATATTAATCACTAGTGAAATGATATGATATCAGGGGCCTTTATTTTCACTGTGCATTTTTTGGATTACCTCTGACTTTCCATCCACTTCATGCATTTCACTTCAGAAATTCAAACGTCCATGACTTTTTTATTTGTGAACGAAAACATCAAGTGTGGGTATGCATTTTCTTAGTTAAAACGTGACGAATATTTGGGTACCAAAATTTATTTTGGTTTGCTAAAAAAATTGTTTTTGCATTTTCAGCACCTCTTTTATTGCATGTAGCTTATAAAAATATAAAAGAAAAAGAAAATTTACTTTTTTGTAAATACCAAATATATTTCATCTCGTGAGTTGAAGATATCAGAATTTTCACGAGTGCTGCGCTGTCGTGAAAATTATGATGTTTTCAACACACTCCATGATATATTTTTGGTATTCACATCAAAAAAGTAAATATCCTCTATTTATTTCAGCGCACTACATGTAAATGGAATGTAGGAAATATAAAAACAAGATTAAAACGGTTTTCTTAATAAAACGCATTACAGTTAAAAGAAGTGTGTATAATTTTTAACTAAGCTTTGTATTTGTCTTAAGAGTGTAACACCTAGTTTTGCCAAAGTCCCTACATTTCAGAATTAATTTGAGATATACGGTGCCCTTTAAGTGTTTGATAAAGAAAAATATTCTTTAATCAAGACTTCATTCAGTTTTCAAACATTGTATTAAAGGAATGAAAAGAAACTGAAATTTATGGAAAAAGGCTAAAAGACAGTAGAAAAAATGAACGGACTTTGGAAAGTCTTTGTAACACTCTCCTTAACTTAAGGAAACATTGTAATTCTGTGAAGCGTCAATGCGATGAACACCATGATATTCTGGCTGCAAAATTTGATATTCATGCAGAATAATTGGTTTCAAATTACATAATTTGCTTGTTTTTTGTAGCTATTTAACCAGCAACCGCCTGGAGAGCATTTCGAACGACACCTTCCAACATTTACCAGCCTTAGAGCGTGTGTAAGTAGCGTTTATTTATAGTTGTATAGTATACAGTTATTTCATGCCCGTTTGTAAATAGTCAAACTATTACCCCGAGGTGCCGTGGACGCCGTGATGCACTATTGTACAAGGCCGTAGGCTATAGTGCATCGGGTCGTCAACAGTACCCAGGGGTAATAGTTTGACTATACTTCAAACAGGCATGAAATAACTGTTTTATTACCTATCCCTTTTGATGAAATATACTTAAGGACTTTGAAAACGCATCACCCATATTAAATCCTTTATTTCACAAACCCTGAGAATGTCAGCGAGAAAATTGTTATTGCATATCATAGTCTGACCAGCTTGTAGTGTGTCCTAGAAAATTAATGGTTGTAAAGGGAGAGTTCCATCCTATATGTAATTTACATAGGGTTCTGCCCACGCACAGAATTTCATAAAATTTTGTAGACAGATTGTCTATAACATGTGTCTTCTATTTATGATATATTTACCCATCAAACTATTTCAGTTGTTAAATTTAAATAATCTTAAGTTTTAAAATTAAAAAAATGGACACCCTAATTAAAAGTTGCCTTATGCGACAGGATTTTTGATTTTTCAACCTAATTTATTCTCAACATGATGCCTAGTTATTTGTAATTATGTATATACCATACATATATTTCAATATACAAAATAAACAAGTCCACAACAAATTTTGTTTGAAGGTACCCCTAAATTTTACATTTTGAAAATTTTTTCAACAAATTAAATCGTCAATGTTGTCTGGTTGCTGTTCTTGTCAACCATGAAATTTATATCAAATTTGTCCACCCGGTAAAATGGAGTTTTCTGAATTTCAATCTTCAAAATTCAATGGTCAAAATTTTGCAGAATGTAAAAATCAAGATTTTATGTAAACTTCCAGCAGTATGCTAAATTTACATAGAGTTCTGTTCTGCACAGGCAGAGATATTGATGATATCATGCAAATTGACTGTTTGGCTTATAAGTAGTTTGTTTTCTATCGATTTTCATTGGTTGGTTACAACATTTGGTATTGTGTAGTATGTGATTATAGGGGTACCCCCCTTAAATCAGCCCAATTTACATCTATCAGAAAACAGAACTTCTAAAATGGATGATTATCAGCATTATCTGTGAGTTCTAGCATATGTATGCGGTACACACATTACCATATCTATCACATAACATGGTTAAAATAATGTTTCTTTTAGAATATTTACTCAAATTCAGCTGTACAAAGTATATCAACAATGTTTGGGTATTAACTATGGTGTGTTACAGTTCTTGTCAACCTTTCCGATCTATATATAATTTGACTGTATGTACAAGGATAATATTCACAATATTTGAAGTCCCGAAATATATTTTGTTTGAATTGTGAGTCAGCTTTTGTTATTGATAAATATTATTGAATTCATTATAATTAGTTATGTCTAGTTTTACAGAATTGTTTAGTATGTCAGCATTATGATTATGAGGTCATTTGAGAATCAAAATCGTCATTCTATAACCACGATGGAAATAACAGCACAAAGACTGTTTCACCTCGTCTAATGCCAGATGTTCAGTATGTATACATTCAAAAATTTGCTAAGTGTTTCTTAATAATTGAAAATCCATTTATAGTCTTAAAAAGTATCATTTGTATTTTCATCAACTCCATTTCTTTTTATTAGAGCAGTTTTAAAGCTTTTGTTGGAATATAAATGGTTTCAAATGGGGTTTATGATAATTATTTTTGGATACTCTTTTGAAATGTTTTGGTGGATAGAACTTAATGCAGGAGAAATAATGACAATCAATACCAATTAAGATACAATGCAATTCAAATAAGATTCTGTAAACCATTTATTAAAATGTACACATTAAGGGACTGCAAAATAAGGATACTATTTGAATCATGTGGGAAAACGGATCATTCCATAATAGAAATAAACTTTAAAGTTTTAAAACTTCAGACTCTGTTACACTCAGTCTCTGCATGGCACTAAATGGAAAGTGCTGCAGTTCTGATGCCTCCTAGCACTGGCTTAAACTTTCTTCTTCTTTCTGCTGAAACAAAAAAAATTCAGAAGGACCAGAAAATACAACACTTTATCAATGTACGGGATGGGGGAGTTTAACCCGATTCAAGGACAGCTGGTGTGAACTCCATAAGAACCTACCAAAATAGTGAGAATGTACACAATTTCTTAAACACTTGACCTGGTTTCACTTAGTTTATGAGAGTTAATGAGAAGTATGCACATAGTCCTGAACCAATTTTTGATTCAGAGGGACATAAGATAGAAGAAATTCTAGGTGCAACAGGAACATAGAATGTAGATGGAGACTATGAATTACCTAGCATAAATCCTTATCTGTTTTGAACTTTTTTCAATGGCTGAACGACATTAAGAGCATAAACACCTGTTAGCTTCAGTCCAAAAATAATTTGGAAGCCAGTGGAAGATCAATTCACAAATGATACCTATTGGACATCCTCAATACAACTAAGTCCTAGGCTGAGTGCTACTTATCAAGTGCTGGTTACTAAAATGCAAGTTTTATTATATTGAATTAGCTAAAACTTCTGACACCAAAACATCTTGGACCTAATTTGGATTAAGATACTAAATAGTGATAGTCAATGTGCTTTTAGAATAATACTGGTGGAAAATCTACGGTTTGAAGACCTATAACTGGAATATTTTATTTAAAATCACTTATGAATCAAAACTGATTTAACTCATTTCATGCAAATTATAACACTGTTATGGGTGTCCAAATTTTATGAAAATTTACATGCATAAAGAGGATGTACTTGACCTACTTTTCTGAAAATATTATGGGTTGACAAAAACTGAACATGGTAAATATTAGGACAGATCCCCTTTAGAAAAGAATTTTTAATGTTCAATATGAGGATTATTCAAATTTTGAAATTACTTTTTTTGATGGGTCAGAAAAAATTATCTAGATATATTCATATACATTTATGGTAGTAAGGTATACTCTGGGTACTCTTCTTTCATATTCCATTCAAAGTATGTAGCAGCCAATAATGTTAATAATTTGAGACTGATATTTAATAGGTCATATATTAGTACAAAGAGGGTGTACATCAGGGTGTTCCCCTGTGGCCTAACAGCCTTCGAGGAATAAAATAATTTCATTTTTGTAGTTGTTATAAGGTAGGTATTCAACATACAAAATATTATCGAAATCCATGCGTGGGCAAATATGGAACTCCCCCTTTACTTTAAGGTATTGAAAAAGTATCCCAAATTCAGCTGCAAGTTCACACGTGTTAGTTTTGATTCCTGACTCAACGGATTTGCGTCATTTGCTTCTTTCACGATTGCAGATTAATCATTAAACGATTAGAAATGAATTGACAGTTCGGTATGATCAAAATTACACCCCTTTAAAATTACCGACATACCCCACCCACCCTGATAACTATAGTCTAGTAATAAAATTAAACGTCTTGGGCCTTTCAAAGTATTGATTTTTTTACGTCCGATTTTATTGAAAGATGTTGAGGGCATACACAAATGACAGATTATGCATAAATTACGCTAGTATTACGTGTCTTTTGGATTGTGCAAGTGACGTTAACGTAATTTTCAAGACGTTCTCGATCACATGACAGCAGATCTCCTGCCATGATTTACACCACAACGTCTTCCCAATATGACTGCCAGTGTATCTAGTTAATATCAGTAATGAAAGCGTGCATAAATGTAACTTATGGAGATGTTTCTAAAAAGGAGCTTTAAATTGATGGTCAAATTTGACGTTTATTTTCGAAATATTGAAGTTATCAATCACTCTTAATTAGAAAAAGTCTATAAACTCTTTTGGTGATATGGTATCATACAAGCCACAGTTTAAGCATAAAATTAATCAAAAAGCTTCATTTAACTAGGTGTAGGACGCTGTATGTACCCATGTGACGTCATCAGCAGCGACGCGCGCAAGATAGTGCAGTCGACTGATTCATACCAATTCTGGGTTGCACATTAAAACCTTCGAGTTTCTTTTCAATCGCATATACGGTTTGCAAGAAAAGTGCAAAAATATGGTGATGCGTTTTCAAAGTCATCTAGTATACTTAGCAGCGTTCCTTGGACGGAGTTGCTGTAATCGATGTGGTTTTGTTGCAAAACAGAAAATTTCACTAAATCTGCTCAATTTTGGTTTCAAAATGTTCCGCTCAAGCTGCGCAAGACTTTATCATGTATGTGAAACAAGTGACACATAAAAATAACATTTGATTTTATGAGAAACAGGAACATTTTCTGATAGTCTTGTTGTATCACAAGAGAATAAGAGAAACTGTTGTCAACCAAATTGAAAAATTGATGTCTCCCGCTCTTAAATATCCGGAATGACATCAGTTGTCAGAGCGGGGGTCAGAGATCAGCACACCAATAATAAGCAAAGAGGTGCATATGTAAGAATATGTACCTAAAATACGAAATAGAATTATTTGCTTACCATCTAGTGATTTAGTAAGCTTTGTATTCTTTCAGGAATCTGAATATTAACTAAAACGATTTGCGATTCAGGACAATTTCTGTTTCGGTGGCCCGAAAAAATCGTCTGCAAAGCTCTCGCGCTGCCAAGCACATGTGAATCGGCACTTAAAATGATTGACAGAAATGCGAGATTGATTGATTGATGCATAGTGCAATTAATTGCCTTTTAATTACCATACATAATGCAACAGAGGGCTAGAACTGCCGAGAGTACGAATATGTCTACTGTACGAATCTGCCTACTGTCACTTTAGTTTCTATACGTTTACCTCATTTCGAAGACAATCCCTTAAAAGTGAGATCTATCTGGAGTCTCAGTCTTAGCTTTGCAACTCGAAAGCACCAAGAAAGCACATTCAAGTTAAAATTTGATAATGACCTCAAGCATACAGAAACTTATTAAACAAATGCTTTTATTGAAAACGGGGCACCATGATCAGATTAGTAAGAATTCATTTCCCCTTTGCATTTTTGGAGTTTATTGGAGCTCAGCCAAACCCCCTTTCCCCCTCCAAACAAAAAATATATAAATAAAAAGATAATTAAACTAAAATATAGAAGGTTGTTTATCAAAAGCACCAAGGCTACTTCTTCTTTCTAGTCCATGTCACCTTTTATCATTTTCTAAATTGTAAAAGATGGAGAGAAAACATTAACTTCACAATTCAAAGAACGTAAATCAGACTTCAATACTTCTTACTTCATACGAGTAGAACAAAATATAAAACGCAAAGTTGGAATAGTCAATGAGAATTATGAAATAGGGCTATGGAGTGTGAACTGTTATGTGTACTATGTGGTCACACAGGGCTTTCGTATGCTTGAATATGGAATAAGTGAGCATATCAATAATCATTTGACACGTGACCAGCTGATTTAGTGGCATATCATAGTGTTGTTATTTTTTCAGAGATTTGGCCAACAACTACATCACAACTATTAACCGACATGCTTTCTTCACCGCACCAAGTTTGAAGTTAATGTAAGTAAACATTTATACTAATACACTAATAGAGCCGGAACACAGCAAAAGAGGAACAAGATGGCACGTGCACCCATCGAAGACTCAGATCAGACTGCGCAGTCTGATCAGTGTCTTTGATGGGCGTTTTATGGATAGCCAAGGGGCCAGTGTTTCCTCAGGCGGAAAACTAGGACTCTGAGCAGATTGTGCTGATGCGCATGATGATTTAAATTTTCGTCGTACGCACATGCAAACTTATACATGATGCTGGATACCCACACAAACATTAAGTATCCAACCTGAGTGTGCCGGCTCAGTGGTATAGTGTTTGATTCGAAAGTGAGGTGTTCCGGGTTCGAGCCTCAACCAAGGCACTGTGTTGTGCCCTTGAGCAATACACTTTATCCTCTGCTTAGTACCTGTTAAATCCAGGAAGACCCGTCCCGTCGTAAGCCAAACATTGTTAACTGGGACGTATAGAATCAAACCAAATAAAACAGACAACATATCAAGCCACTATTGGACAACTAGGCAAACCCCACTCAAATGCATCTTACTATATATGGTTAATGAGATATCTACGCGCAGCAATGACTCTACGTTTGATCTTACCCCTTGTACAAATGGGGGGTGTACAAATGGGGGAGGATGTCATATCATAAATAAAGGTAAATCAATTAGGCGGTGAGCCAATACCCAAAATTTTGGATGTCGGTACCACCAGAACTGAACAATTCCCCTTATGATTTTTATGTAGGACTATGTATGTAGACTTGGGAAAAAAATGGGGGACATGTACTGGTGGTAGCTTTATGGGTAAAAACTGCATGTTTTTTACGTTACCCCTTAAATTTAGAATACAACATATTAAAAACAAGCAAGCTGCAAAAATGAGAAAAGCTTATGTTGGCAAGAGTAACTTTGTTCTTCCTAATTGTTTAGTCTTTTTGCATTATTTTACAATATATTTAGCGACTGTTTTGACCACCAACTCGTTACTTACGTTACAATTTTAGACTCTCTTGAGACTTTGTGATAATGCATCCATATTTGCTCTTCTTGAAGTATATTTAGACTGTTTTTATTCTTCAAAACACATTTTAACTGCAAAAGTGAATGAGAAATAAAA
The DNA here is from genome assembly GCA_964019695.1 of Loripinus fragilis. Lineage (NCBI taxonomy): Eukaryota > Metazoa > Mollusca > Bivalvia > Lucinida > Lucinidae > Loripinus > Loripinus fragilis. The sequence continues at coordinate 87,982,973 of OZ026517.1, forward strand.
ATTACAATATGAAAGACTAAAGTATCGGACATTAGTTGTGATTTATAGGGTCAAACACTTAACACCCTATGTTTAGTTGTTATACAATATTTTAAATATATTTCAATTTCGGCTGCAGATACATCAAAACCTTTAAATGCGAACAATAGCCAAGGTTATCACATATTCTAATGGTCACCAACATATTTTTGGCGTGAAATTTTTCTGCTTTCGAACCTTTACTTTTGGTAACGCATATAACAGTTCTTAATGATTTTGTTCATTGAACGTCGTCTTTGCGATTTTTTAATATGTTTACAACTGAATTTTAGCTGGAAAATATACACAGACCAAAACACATATTCTTGTGACAAAGCTCTGTGTCAGACATTTTGTTGTGTTTGTGTTTAACATCCCACCAAGAGCTAAGGTCATATTGAGACGAGTCTACGACTTAAAGTCTCGTCCTACAGACTGGTGAAGCCATAAATTGAACCTGCGGCCCCTGGTTTACAAGGTGAGCGGTTTATCCACTACACCACGCCGGCTCCTACCTCTGTGTCGGACATGATTTCTAAAGAGGCGAAAGACATAAACAGGTCTGCTCATGTACAGAGAGTAGCCAGAATCCTGACGATTCCTATATAGAACATACAGCCAACATGCTAAACACAGGCTTATATGTGCCTTTTTTGTAAGATTACACAAATTTTTTATACCCCCCGCAAACTTTGTTTGTAGGGGGTATACTGTTTTCACGTTGTCCGTCCGTGCGTCCGTCCGTGCGTCCGTCCGTCCGTCCGTAACGCTTTGTTTCCTTAATAACTCGAAGAGTCATTGCTGGATTTTCATCAAACCTTGCAAACATGTTCATATATGCAAGACAAATACTTTAGACAAAAAAGTAAGGGCGAGGGGCCAATTCTATTAGAGTTATTTCCCTTCGTAGTTCTAAATGGCTTTTAATATAGTGCTTTTTCCTTAATAACTCGAAGAGTCATTGCTGGATTTTCATCAAACCTTGCAAACATGTTCATATATACAAGACAAATACTTGAGACAAAAAAGTAAGGGCTAGGGGCCAATTCTATTAAAGTTATTTCCCTTTGTAGTTCTAAATGGCTTTTAATATTGTGCTTATGCTATTATAGGCCATATACGGCCAATCAACTCCTACCACAGCTTTCAATGGAACAATTTGATACTTTTCCTATACAATGTAGACACATTGAACATATGCATGAAGGAGTTTAGTTCAGAAAAGATATTTTTTGACAAAATGACAGCTGTGAGAACTTGACAATTTTTCCCTAATAAGGTGTTTGTATATGCATAGACAGTGCCTTTATGGGCCGATCAACTCCTACCACAGCTTTTTATGGAGCAATTTGATACTTTGCCTATACAATGTAGACACATTCGATCAACTCCTACCACAGCTTTATATGGAGCAATTTGATACTTTGCCTATACAATGTAGACACATTTAACATATGCATGAAGAAGTTTGGTTTAGAAAAAATATTTTTTGACAAAATGACAGCTGTGAGAACTTAGACAATTCTCCATAATAAGGCTTTTGTATATGCATAGATGGTGCCTTCATGGGCCGATCAACTCCTACCACAGCTTTTGATGGAACAATTTGAGACTTTGCCTATACAATTTAAACACATTGAACATATGCATGAAGGAGTTTTGTTCAGAAAAAATAATTTTTGACGAAATGACAGCTGTGAGAACTTAGACAATTTTTCCCTTATTAGGCTTTTGTATATGCATAGATGGTGCCTTCATGGGCTGATCAACTCCTACTACAGCTTTTGATGGAACAATTTGATACTTTGCCAATACAATGCAGACACATTGAACATATGCATGAAGGAGTTTGGTTCACAAAAAATATTTTTGACAAAATGACAACTGTGAGAACTTAGACAATTATTCCCTTATATGGCTTTTGTATATGCATGGATAGTGCCTTTATGGGCCGATCAACTCCTACTACAGCTTTTGATGGAGCAATTTGATACTTTGCAGATACAATGTAGACACATTGAACATATGCATGAAGGAGTTTATAATTTTTGTTTGCACAGATTCTACTGAAATATTCTTATCAAAACTAAGGTCTTCTTGTTCGAACTATAACTTGCCAAGTTTTTTCACTGACTCTTACTGTGCGGGGGGTATCTAATAAGCATTGCTTATTGACTTTTTTCATTTCTTTATGATGCTGTTCAAATCAAACACACTGAAGCTGAGAACCAAATAGTTCTTTCTTTGACCTGGTTCAATATTCAAGCAAGAAATAAAACACAAGTAACACAAGATATACTTGGTTATCTGCCTCCAATCAATGCTCCAACCACAGATCTGTTGATGATCTATGAAATTCTGTACCAAGCAATGAAGATAGCGAGGAAGCTTGGCGTAAAGGTAATTTGTGTATTTGAACAGGCATTATATGCGAGTCATTGCAGAAATATTATGGAAAGATGAAGACTACATGAGTAAAATAGTTGTGTGGATGGGTGCATTTCACTCAATGTGTAATTTTCTAGGAACAGTTGGAAAGATATTTAAAGATGCTGGATTGAAGGACATTGCAGTTGATTCCGCAGTCAATGTAGAAGGGTGAATAAAAGAAATGAATAATTCTGTGGACAGTCAGAAGTAAGATTCAACACATAACGAATTTGCAGATCTTCAAAAATGCTTAACAGAAGAACAATTCGAACAACTCAAAATCAAAAGCCGTACAAGAATAGTAATAGTTTAGCTCTTCAATGAATACCAGAATGCACTAATGAAAGATAATGTAGAACTAACATGTTTCTGGATGAGCTACATAGATATGGTGGAAATACTATTAACCAAATCAGGGCATTGAAGGACGGTTACTGGATGCTCATTCTGGCTATGATTAAAGCAGTGATACAATGGATGTTCCCATATGATAGGCCAAACTGTGCAAAATACCTGCCAGTATGCTATAATCAGATGCTAAACTTACCAATGGAAAAGCTAGAAGTACATGAACATTTGAAGAATGGAGGAATGTCTACAGTACATGTTTTCATTCACATTTTTATTCAAATTTTCATGAGTTTTATGAAGGGCAATCAAAGAACCAAATATGCTACAGCTTAATACTGCTAATTTCAATCTATTAAAATGGCGGTCCAGTCTCAAGTATTCCCAACTTTGACGGTCCAAATGCTTTTTTTCCAAGTTCAACAGGCTCCTGGTTCCTATTTCAGAATGGTAGGAAAATCCCTGATTGAGAAAGTACTTTCAAGAAAACAACAAAATCCACTTTAGCATGATATATTGAAAGTAGGGAAGCACCACCAGCCAAGTCTATTCCATTGCCATCAGGATGCGATATAGATGATATGAGCTTGGTAAATAAGATTAGTGACGATTATAAGACATTTGGGGGCATTAAGGCAAATTTATGATCATAATCCAGTCATTAAAAGCCAGAATAGACATTGTGTTTGATGTCTATAAAGATAACTCAATCAAAACAACAGAGCTTGAGGGTAGGGGAGAAGTGACTGGCACAGAACATGATATTACTGTTGCTGGTCAGAAGATACAACAGTGAAGGAGACCGGTGAGAAGTTCAGCAAGTAAAACTGCCCTCATCAAATTATATGCTAAGCATGGAGAACCAATCCATACCAAGAGAAGCTTTGCAGCAAACTACTCTTCATTACATTAAGTAGTGTTTCAAAGTAACTAAAGATGGCTCTGAGATTGTGGCTGAACTTACTACCTCCCAAGAAGAAGTTGGCACATCAATTTTGCTTCACACGAAATATGCTCCCATTAACGATAGATCTATGGTTATTGTAACAGAAGATATAGATGTGTTCATCATTTGCCTTTCAGTATTTCGTCAGATATGTGGCAATAAGTCTATAGGATGTGGAACAAAGAACAGCCTCATCATATTGACATTAGCAAAAATGGGCAGTTTCTTGGTGAAGAGACTTGTAAAGCCTTACAAGGATGTCATGCTTTTACCAGGCACTACTCACTCAGCGCCTTTAGTGGTCTGGTAATAGTCAGTACCTTAAAGCTTCTAATGAACGGGGGTGGGGGTAGACTGCTGAAGGTCATGGAAGGATTGGTTAGGCCTGAGTTCTGTCAGAGGAACTGTTTACATTGTGGCAAGAGTTTGTGTGAAAAGAATGTATGCTTCACACGCCTCTCTTTGCAAAGGGAATGACTTGAGATACCAGTTGCATATAGGGTCAAGAAAGGAGATGTAGATTCTAGTCACCTTCAACCTTGTGAAGATACCATTTGCGTTCATGCTTTGCAGGCTAATTATCATACACATAATAAACAGACACCCCAAGCCCAGAGGGACATGGATGTATGATAGAAGATGGGCAGATAGTGTTTTGACTGGATGCAGGGTTTACTTGCTCCGTACGTCATGTAAATGCAGTAGAGCAAGCAAAGCTCTTGATTGTCAGTGTGTTACTTATGCATTGAAATGTTCGCCAGCATGTTAAAATCAGCTATGTGACAATATGATTGACGATGACTTTGAAGAGATTCAAGGATACAACTAATGAAGATGAAAGTGATTATGACGATTACGAAAATGCATGAAATTACAAAAATGAGTATCATTTATGCCTGGATGATGTTAACTGTTTGTTTAAGCCATTTTAATCATCAAGGGTTCATTTTCGACTAAGACCCTGCTCAATTAGCTGAATTGTGGTATCATTATTATTCTTTCTTTGTTGTTTCAGGATGTCTTAATTGTATGTGTGTATAACTGTTTAACCTTATGTAACATATGTTACCTTATGGCCACTAGAACAGTGGCCTTCAGTCCAAAAGGCAATTATTGATTTATGTTTGTGCCTTAATTAGCAGCTTTTTTGAATGCAAACAATGCGACATCATTTTTAAGGTATTTTTTTTTGTTGAAAACATAAACAGACACATATATTAGAATTTTAGATACTGCCTTATTGTGTTAAAATAAAGTCGCACATTGGGATAGTGTGATACTTTTTTTTATCGTTTGGCCAACAATTATGTGTATTTTGCAACTATTCACTTCATTTGCCAATAAAACCACAATAGTACAGGGGAATCAGAAGTATATACCTTTAATTTTAATATCTGTTATATACGTTACCATTAGCAGTAGGCATAGGTGTATGTTTTTTTAAACATTTAACATCACTATGTGTCTTGCAGTTCTGTTTATTTCAATAAATTGATATTAGCTTCATCCTTTTATCACCTCTGCATTTATAAGTGGATTACAGCAAATGAATATCTGTGTTTACAAAAAGTTTTCGTATAGGGGTAGGGTTCTTCAACTGACCATAAATCAAAAAGTATATACGATAAAGTAAATGCAATTACAGATAAAGAAAGGATATAAAATTTGCTACCTGCTACATATAAAAGAAACTGATTTTGTTCCCTACTGCATTTAAAGGACAAAACAATATCGATAGATTTCACTAATTTTGGCGGAGCTTCTTAAAATGTAACGTAAACATCATTAAGACCCCTAATAAAATTCAAACATTTATGAGAATGGCTCCTTTATGATTATTTCTTTTATCTTCACTGTCATTTGTTTACATATTAACAGTTTTTACATTCATTTCAGCTCCATGAAAGTCTTGTGAATTATTTTAATTTTTGGCGGTATCGTAATTTACACTAAGATTTAGACCATAAAGCTACCACTCAGACACGTCCCCCAATATTTTTCTGACACTTTACATGTTCTTCTTATCAAAAAGCTTAGGGGGCTCTGTTCAGCTCGGATGGTACCGACATCTCAATCAGCTCATGGCCTAAATGCTTTGGATACCTGGGCTTAAAATTACAAAGCCTTCTTACAGTTAAGTATTACCTCAAGTATTGGGAAAGCAGAATACCACTTAAGCCGGTGCTAGGGGCATGAGAATTGTTGCACTTTCCATTAGTTCTAATGAACAGGCTCAAAACACCAAGTCTGTTGTTTTCTAATATTGTAGGTTCTCTTTATTTTCCAATGATCCGTTTTCCCAGATTATCTATTTAGTATTTCTAATATTGTAGGTTTTCTTTACTTCTGAAGGATCCGTTTTTCCAGATTATTTAGAGGTCGCAACAGCTGTCGTTGTTTCTGTGTGAATTTTGTAAAACTTATCCTCGTGCATCGATATAGTGTTGATATTTTTTCATATTCTGGTCCTTCAGGAATATTGGGTTCTGAGGGAAAGCAGAATACCCCTTGAGCCGGTGCTAAGGGCGTTAGAATTGTTGCACAATAGTTCTCATGAACAGACTCAATAAAACCAAGTCTGCTGTTTTCTAATATTGTAGGTTCTCTTTATTTTCCTATGATCCGTTTTTCCAGATTATCTATTTAGTATTTCTACGTGATATTTTAAATGTTTAATAAAACGCCAGGCTCTGTGCAGCACGTATGGTGAAAGATGTCCTCGTGATCGACAGAATACATGAAACATTTTTGATTTGAAAAAAAAATTGAAGCGTTGTTTCCCGGGCCCTAAAAACGCAATACTTAGCTAAGGTAGTAATTACAAAAAATGTTTCCCATATACTTTAATGCATTTTCATGTTTACAAGAAATGCTTTATTGAGTGATATCCAGATTTAGAAGTAATAATTGTTGTCAAGCTAATTATAGATGCATATTCTGTACACTTTCGATAATGTTTCGACATTGCACTTTTCCAATACAACAATTTAAACTTTTTCAAAATTTTGAAAATGCCACTTTTCCAGTGACGTAAAATGGTAACGTTGTCCAAAACTTGTGACTGTCACTATAAGTCTTGCAAATTGTTTCAAAATCTGCAGCTTTAAAATTCAGGGATGGAATTTAATGAAAATAAAATGAATATGAACTTAGTCATTTAACGTTCAACATGATAGTATGTTGGCTAGTGGAAGTGTAGTACACATTTTGCAAATGGGAAAAACACATTGAAGTCTATGGGATTTCTGACGTTGTGGAATTACTTTTCGCCCCTGACTGTTCTTAACTTAAAGGAGGCATTGCCATTTCGGCCCAGGCATTCAACTGTGATTTATCATGTTCCTTCTTTGTCAATTGCACATCTTTCAACCACATACTGTAAATTCGGGAATTTTTGCGAGAATTTGATTTTCGCGAATAGCGTTAAAAGAATATTTGCGACGTTAAAAATTCGGGACTATGGCATGATTTACCTTATCAGTAAAAGACAGAGTGGTGTCGCCATTTCGCGTGGATTTTAATATTAACGAAACTTCGCTTATGCGAATTTTTACGAAATAAAACCCTCGCGAAAATTTTCGAATTTACAGTACCTTGTGAAGCACTGGCCTGAATTCAAAACAGTTTCATTTAGATATTCTCCATCTTGCACAATGCTAAATTAAAAAATCGTTCTTATTTGCTCATGTTTTATTGACTTTATAAACGAGTTGAGGAAAAGAGATAAAAAGCGAGGCTTGCCGGGCTCAAATGCATGCCATCTCCTAAGCCCCCCTAAGCCGTATGCCAGTTTCAAAATTATTCATACATCTGTTTCACTGCACAAAATGCTAAATGCTTACACTTGACAATACAAAATGGCCAACATAGTTAAAAAATGTTTGACAACAGCACATCTAAATCATTACCTACATAATTCATCTTGCAAAATGTAACTATATGTTTTGCTTCACTAAACAAAATGGCATCAAATGTACAAATAAAGAGCTACTCGCATGAATGGGCTAATTGAGCCCCGCCCCCTGAAGCCAAAAACTAGAAGTTACTTGACAAATGTGATGATGGTTTATTAGAAGAATAACCCAAGTGTAAAGTCTTGTATCTATTTAATATAACCTTTACAGTTGCTATGGTAATAGAAAATGGCTGCCTAAAATAGACTTTAAACAGGTTGCCATTTTGGACCAAATTTGACGATGTTGAAGACATTTTTTTAAGAATTAGCTATCAGCACAGCTAAATACCCCCAAAAAAACTTTCAATATGTTGTGTGTGCCCTGGTTATTGTTATAATCTGTTTAAAACTCTTAATGGTATTTGCATGTGTTCTTTGTTAATTTCTCTCTCAAAAGTATCAAATTTGTTCCAAAATGGTCACTTTCCCATTTTGACGGCTATTTTTGTAACCATAGCAAAGGTAAAAATAAAATTAATACCAGACTTTTACACTTTACCTATTGCACTAATATGAAACAACAAGAAGAAATTGACGAAAAGGAACATTTAATTTGGTTTCAGAGAGGATTGGGGAGGGAGGTGGGAGCAAAACAGTGCACGAAGTTCTTAATTCTCAGAAGCTGCTCACCCATTTTACATTGGTACGTAGGATTAATCACAATGAACGCTAACGAATCCTTAGGAATAGCCATATACCTTAACAATTCGAAACAGTACATCTCGTCACCAACACGTGTTAGTATTATATGACTTTTTGGTTACTGTAAAGGCGGCACCTCATGAATGCGTAAATAGGACTGGTCTATCTTAGGCATGGGTAAAAGCTGAAAATAAGGCGTGATTTTATTAAAAAGTAACTGTATAATCTTGCGCCAAAACAAATTATTTAGTCCTTGAAGCCAGCAAAATATGTCGATTTAAGGTAAGCATAGAGACGAACATTGTGGACTCATATCAGACTGCTCCTACAGGAGCAGTCTGATCTGGGTCCACACTGTTTGTCTATGAGGCTTCAAATATTTTAGTGGACGACAAAAAACATTCATTTTGTCATTATGCGCTTCAAGGGTTAATAAATGTGATTTCAGTGTGTATACTTTTAGGATTTTCATGAAATATACGCACGTTTGTGCGGCCAACAAAAAAACTTATCAACTCTTTACCATATTATAAATAAAACCTGATTTCCCTTCCTAAGCAGATGAAATAGCTGAACCACGCCCAGATTTGAATATTAAAGATGCCGCCTTTACAGTAAGCGAAAAGTCTTAATACAAATAAAAGATCATATGAACATGAGTGTACCATCACCTTTGTAATTCGCGTTCTGGTAAAGTACAATAGCCATTTAAATAACAGATCCTCCGGAAATAGATTCAATATACACTCATTGAAAAAAAGCACACTTAACCTGCTAATGAAAAGTGCAATAAACATTATGCCCTCTAGCACCGGATTAAGTAGTAGTCTACTTTGCATTATATAAGTAAAACCTGTCTCCACCGGCCAATCAAAAATGGTTATCAAGACCGATCATCGCTTAATGCAGGTTGAAAGTATTGCAGAATGCTACCCTTGGTATTGTTGATAACATACGGTAACACAATATCACCCTCGAAAAACTATACTGAACGAAACTTCCAAACCGCCACTCAACATTTTTTTATATATCTTAACATATATGATACATACATGGCCAAAATGTACACTCAATATGGGAAAATCAATTAAACAGAACCTGTCAAAATTTCATTTTCATAAATTGACAATAACATGCTCAATTGATAGACTGTATAAAGGCACAATCGCATTTCATTTTCACACAAACGCTAGAATTTGAACTCATCACTTAAAACCGAGTATTCAAGGGACCTAAAGTGAAAAAACACCAACTTTATGGTGTTATTAATGGACATTATTGAACATTTTTGGGTTTCCCTTTTATTAAGAAGCAATTTTCACGTAATCCACAATGTTCCTATGGAAGCCCATATGACATAAAACAACACAATAATGCTTTATGGAGATGACATGTTTTTTGTCCACAATGTTACTGAAGCTTTCTGGTGCTATAAATGGACATTGTTGAACACTATCGTGTTTATTTTGTAAAAAAGTAGCAATTTTCATGCAATTCAGTGCTCCTATGGAGGCCCATATGGCCTAAAAGACACAGGAATGTGTTTATGGTGATGAAATCTTTTTGCCTTCAAAATTATTGAATCATTCGTCACCCATTAACTGTTTATAGCACATCAATCTCGACACTTTCGACGTTCCAATGCAGCATTTGTGCATCACCGCACAAAAGTATGGTGGACTATACAGGACAATTTATGACATACGTAAAACTTAGTTTTTGTCGATTTTTCTCACCATACCAGTGCACAAATGAAAAATGACCGACACGTTGTGGTGTAAACTTTCGGCTCTATCAAAACATGTCAAAATTTATGATAAATTATGAATCAATCTAAGGGAGGCCCCGTTTACGTTTGAACCCACAGTCCGACCCCTCTACTTTATACTCATACAACCCAAACGTTGGTATTTTTGTGATAAAATAAAGTTGTCCGATAGTTGTCGATGAAAATACAAGTATACACATGGCGAAAAACATTTAGCATATGTGTGTCACGTGCAAAACAGGTATAAGTACTCTATCGTTACGCATAAATGAACATCCTAATTGAATCAAACTGTTTTATGTTCAATCGATGCATACATGTGTCCAAATATACTGTGTCAAATATCATTTCAAACAGTTTAATAATAAATGAGTTATATTGAAAAAATGTGGTCTGTTAACTGGCGGTTTAGAAGTTTCGTTCAGTATAAGTAGGTGGGCATTATTTTCAAAATGGGCGTAAGAAGGCTTTTGGCAGGTCGCCTCCATACCAAGAGTAATACGCGCGGCAAAGATGTTTGGTTGCTCTGGTTGTACTACTCATAGCCTCGTGGGACGGGTGGAGTGGACAGGAAAATCTATCGATGTACGGGATCGACGACCTTTGATTTACACTCACGCATTAACGTAAGCGTTTCTAACCAGCAACTCCTAACGTTTCATACCAGACGATAAAAACAAGAATCGGAACAAATGATTTTTGGTGTGTGATTTTTTATTTTGACCACTTACTCATTCCGAACGCTACCAGTCAAACACACGGTGTTGCAGCTGTGTTTCGATTGCACAGATCTACTTAGAATTGAACACCCATTAATTTGATATGATTTGTTTTTACAGAGAAAAGATATTTGCGGAGATATTACTGATTAAATAAGTGTAATGTTTCTTTTTTTGTTCAGTATATATTTGGGGGGTTACAGGATATAATATCCAAATAAAGTTATACTTTTTTCATCTTAAAGCTGCATACTCTGTAACTTTGAACATTTTTCGAAAAAATTTCTTTTCTTTTTAAATCATTTGTAAAAATAGAATTAAGTTATATTTTCACAATAAATATGTTCAGTACAGCTGAAAACTGCATGGGAAAGTGAATTAACTTATAAAAACAGGTGTTTTTTCTCTTGTAAGTAATTATTTGCATCCCTCCAATAATTCTAGACAGTTGATTTTTAACATAAATGCTCTTGTTTTGATCGTGATAATTTGTTAAGATTTACAAAAATGGTAAAATCTTTACATGAATTTGAGTATTTTTACTGTATTCTTGAAAAATAGAAACTTTACTTCAAAAATTAAAAGAGCAAAAGTTACAGACTATGCAGCTTTAACAAACAGTGCAGATTCTGATGAAATGCAACATTAAACCATGGGCATAGCTTTACGACAAAGATGAAATAATAAAAATGATCGTGATACTATATATTTTCAAGCCTTAAGATAAGACTGCATAATGGAAATTTAATTCGCTTTAATATTTTCAACCAAAACATATGTTAGGGGTACTCAAAAGAACCGTCTCAATGAGACGGTTCTTTTGAGCACCCAGAACGCATGTTTAAACTTACAACTTTACTCGCAAGAGATTAGCAAATCTTGACCCATGTATTATTTTTAAAATATTGGTCTACTGTCCTGCCAGCCAAGAGTGACATTGACGGTGTGTTTTGTTTACAATTGTTAAGTAGAACATTAACTTCTACACTTCTCCTGAGCTAATGCGAATCGATATATCACTTGTGTATTAATCCTATCCTGCGGATATGATTAATACACAAGTGATCTATCGATTTGAAGTTCCTGATAACTTTGTAAGCAAAACATGACGTCACTGTCACCCTTTGCTGGCACGACAGTAGTTGTAATCCATGCCAGTCAAGTTGTCATTTTCAATTTATGTCCACTCCAGCTCATTAGTGCATCTCAATATAGCATCGTATTTGTATAACGACGCACCCTTTCGCCTTCGTTTAATACCTCAATGTCTAGACGGAATATTTGCCCTTAAAAATGTATGTTTGATTAACCCTTGGTTATTTAATGAGACATATTTCATCAAGTTCTTATTTTTGATAATACATGTAGCTTACTAGATCCTTAACTTCATTTTTGTAAAATAATGCTCACCTACTTGTTTTTCCAAGGCGGATATTGTGTTTCCGTAGTTGTCAAAAAAAAAAAAATGTAACACTATTTTTAATATTTACTTGAAAAAAAATGTGGAACATCAAAGTTAATCAGAGTCAGTATTTGAATTAGATAATCCATTTTGATTGATTTTGACACACCAGACTTTTCAGAAAAATAAACCTAAAAGAAAAAAAATGATATGATAAATCCAATATACACTGAACAATAATTCTAATTGGTCACTTTTTAAACTCATTTTTTTTCTGATCAGGCGCTAATAAAATTGAAATTAGTTTTTGCCTATATATGTGCAGTTAAATGGGCAAAAGATTAGAGGTCTTTCAGAAAATGTGTCTTTCAATCCATGTTTTTTTTAATTAAAAATGCAAAAATATGCATTTTTGAAGAAAAATGGTTTTGAGTGAAGTTTGATATCACATTTAAGTGCAGTTGGTAATAACTGGTCTAGTCGACTTAAAAAAAACACCAAACACTTGAAATTTTGACTAAAATAGATTTTTAAGCATTTTTTAAAATATCATATTTTCGAGATTTTTGAAATTCATAATAAAATAATATGTAGCTTGTGCAAAAATTGTTGTATGCATTTTATTTTATCTGAACAAGATAGCCCAAACAGAATAGAACTTGATTCGTCCATTTTGTGATGGCAAACATTTCACTGCTGCTGTGCACTTCCGGTTTGAATGTTAAACTTTAAAAGTGAATTTGACGGTACTTTGCATTTTTATTTTCAATTTCCAAACTAGAACAGTGACGTCGAGTAGTAATAAATGATCGCTGAAAATTTCAATACTGTATCCTAGATAATAAGGCGTACAGAACGGTGCGAACTTCCTATGTAAATTGCATGCAAAAAGCTGAATTTCTATGATTTAGCTGCTGATAGGGTTTGTCATCATCCTATTATGGAACAGAAAAAAGAAGTCTGATTGAAGCGAATCATTTGAAGCGTGTTCGTCTTTAATCACGGAAGTCAGAAACATCTTCACACAAACAAAAATACAAATGGATGGCGTCTCTGTGGAATTTCTCATATTGTAGAAAAAAACTGTGACTTTTTGAAATGAGGGTACCTTTACTCTAGCATCGTCTGTACAAGACGTACCAGCCATTTTTAAATGAAATGACACGCAGTGTTTTAGGAAAGGCATTGGTTGATTTATAGATGCATGTATTTTGTATAATCGAATCCTGCTTTAAAAACTAACGCAAAAATGTAAGGTGACCAATTAGAAATTTCGCTTAGTGTAAATATTTGCTCTTATTGTTTTGCAGGACTCATTAACCCATATCATTTTAGCGGGACATTTACAAACAGTGTAGTCCCAAATCAGACACTGCCAAACGCAACATCTGACCAGGCTCTCCACTGTTTGCTTACATGTATGTGAGTTTCAAGTAAAACCAATAGAAGTGAAAATATAGCTGTCATCCCTTTTGAATTTGAAAACAGGACTTGAAGTTACAAACGACATACGTGGGTTGTCATTTCAGTTTCGCCAGAAACTCAGAGGCACAGAAATCAATTTCGAATGTATCAAATTTGTAAAAACAGTAAATTGTCTCCCTTTGACAAAAACAAATAGGGAATATTAACTGATTGGTAATCTTCGATTTATTACGATTTTCGATAATTTTCTTTTGTCAAGGCAGGTAGACCTATCAGCACATTGTTTCTACCATTGTCCTCAGACTATGATGCAACAACACATTGATTTTCCTATGGAGATTTCAGTGTGAAAAGAAGCTTTGTTGACATGATTACAAACACCAAATTTTCAAACTGCACTCTTGTTTTAAAAATTGGTGCGGTTCGGCAGCAAAATATGCAAAGTAAGCATCGAAATACGTTTCAAAGCAATTTCTCATTAGCAAAGCAGGAAAAAATTGCGTTTTCTACTACCGCCCCTCATTTTACGTCTTTCTACTGGGTGCCATTTAGGCCAGACTTTGAGTATGTGCTGGCTAGTTTACAAAAAGTAAAAGTGCTAAACTGTAAAGGATAGAAGTGCTATTTATTTCCAAAACTTTACAATATCCTTCCTGCGCATGCGTACGAAATATACTTAAAATTGTGACGTTTGTAACTGGAACGGTGAAACTGGTGTCTTTCAGTTTATTTTTAGATGCTTTCCCCCCTAGACCCAAGATGCTCTTTGGACAATGAAATGTCACTATAAACATATACAACATATGTAAAGGGCGTCTTTGGTCTAGGGGGGAAGGGGTTGTAGACGCCTAAGAAGACATCAAACATCTGACAAAAATATACTTCTTTGCCAAATGGTCGTTTTTATTGTACATCAACTGTATAAAAATATATACTCTATCGTGATAGACCATTCGTTTACCTTAGTGTAACGGTCTTTTTCACATACGTGTTACTGAAATAACAAACACAGTTGATGATCATAATACATTCTCATTCAAAACGAAGTAGGATATTTATTTGCATTAAGGACAAAAACGATTATAATATACGGACTAGGCTGCAGTGGTGCATATACGGCTGGTCAATGTGTATTTGTTGAGTGTGCCTAGTGCTTCCAGTCCTTATTTTAACAAAACGTCTCAATTACGGAAATGGCACGCCTTATCGCTAGAAATTCTTTCAAGCTTGGCAATTTGATGAAAAGATTGCCTTTCATAACGATCAAAACAAACTTGTGATAAGTCCTTCATATTTCAGGTTGTCACATGACTAGAGTACCATTTCACTAAGGTAAACAAGATTGTCCGGGATTGTGTTTTTGCCAGGAGTTCGGAGTTTCAGTTTGGAGTTCGGAGAAAGAACGGGTATAACCCTGGTTCCGCAGGTTCGGAGTTCTGAGAAAGAACGGGTATAACCCTGGTTCGGCAGGTTTGGAGTTCGGAGAAAGGCCAGTTCCTTTCTCCGAACTCCAAACCCTGAAAGGTTCGTAGTTTGGAGTAAGAAATGGGCCGAACCCTGGTTTGGCAGGTTCGGAGTTCAGAGAAAGGCCAGTTTCTTTCTCCGAACTCTGAGCCCTGGCAGGTTCGGAGTTTTGAGAAAGGACATGGCCGAACCTTGGTTCGGCAGGTTAGAAGTTCGGGGAAAGGACTGGGCCGAACCCTGGTTCGGCAGGTTGGGAGTTTGGAAAAAGACCAATTCCTTTCTCCAAAGAAAAGAAAAAAAAATGAAAAAAAGAAAAAAAAAAAAGAAAAAAGAAAAAAAAACAATGAAAGGAAATGAAAAAAAAAATGAGAAAAGAAAAATATAAGAGAAAAAATATGAAAAAAGTAAAAGAAAAAAAAAGGAAAACAAACAAAAAAAAGTTCTTTCTCTGAACTCCGAACCTGCCGAAAACCAGGGTTCAGCCCATTCCTTTCTCCGAACTCAAACTCCAATCATGGTTCAGCCAGGTTCTTTCTCTGAACTCCGAACCTGCCAAACCAGGGTTCAGCCCTGTCTTTTCTCCGAACTCCGAACCTGTCAAACCAGGGTTCGGCCCATTCCTTTCTCTGTACTCCGAATCTGCCGAACCAGGGTTCCGCCCATTCCTTTCTCCGAACGCCGAACCTGCAGAACCAGGGTTAGGCCAGATACTTTCTCCGAACTCTGAACCCAAACTCCGAACCAGGGTTCAGCCCGGTCCTTTCTCCGAACTCGGAACCGGAACTCCGAACCGGAACTCCGTACTCCGGGTTAAAACACAATCCTGGACCAAACTGCGTCCAGTCGGATCTGGCTGGTAGTGGATTTCTGAAGGCCTAAACTGTGTGACATTTCTGTTCAAATTTGTAACCTGAAAAATTGGACCCCTGTCACATTTAAATGGCTTTCATGAGTTTCCTCGTGACAACATCCGTAAAACTTTTACTGTTATGCGTAACCCAGTCTTTGAACATATGATAAATTTTTATTTGCTTTACTGGCTTGCATCATTTTGTATATAAATGACACAAAATTCAGGTGTAGTGTTTTCACTTTTGTTCAGTATAGTTATACCATGTTTGTCCACCTGTACGTAAGATAATCCACTCGCTAAAGCTCGTGGATTATCTCCACGCACAGGCGGACATATTACATAACCACGTCTCAGTCCTGTTGTAAGCAAATATTTGAGTTCAAATAACTATAATTACTAGAACGTAATAAGCAATTAATTATTTTCTTCTTTGTGTGGGAGGGGTGTTCCTTTGTTTGCTTTAAAACATGGTAACAGGAATTCCTTCGATTTTGTTATGATCAATTGACATATTTACATGTATGATATCAAATGTTTGCTTTGTTATTTGTGGCTCGCACACTCATAAAAATGGCAACCATCAACAATGCTCGTTACAATATCACACCGTCCAACCCGATTCGTCTAGCACAGATGATGCGTTTAGCAGAGATGGCTCGGGTTTTTGGCGATTTTGGAGAATGTTAGTATTGACCTGATTTAAACAGTTCCCGCAAGATTTTATCCAAACCCATGGTGTTTCTCATTTAGGTATTGTTTAGTCTATCACTACCCGAAATTGGGCTCAAGTCGGCACTTTGATGTATGAGAAATCAATTGAAATAGGTGCATTTTTCAGGGATATTTTTTTTCAAGCAAAATTCATTCAAAATCACATGTAAACATCATTATCAAAACATACTTATTGCATTAAAAAGCTCGTCTGCTGACTTTTTTCAAAATTAACTTTTTTTTATAATAATATTTCAGGAACACTGTCAGAGTGTCAAACGGTATGAATTAATACCAGGACCGATGTTCTATTGGTCCTGATCTGGTTCCAAACTGTTTGCAAATGTAGTCAGCTCACTAGTGGTTTACAGTTATGACGTCCATAACAACGTTACGTTCAAAATGACAAACTTATAACGTTTTCTAATGCAAGAAATGAGATTTCAAAGTTTTCTTAATGCCATTTGATAAAAAGAATCTAACATTCGTGCTCTTGTATCATTTGATTTAATAAACTCGTTGCGACAAAGAGATAAAATGCTCAGCAAGCCTCGCATTGTATCTCTTTTCCTCAACTCGTTTAATAAATTCAATAAAACATGAACACTCATGTAAGATCCACTATATAACATGGAACACTGGTTTTCTTATTTTTCAGAAGCATGGATAACAATCCCCTAGGCTGTTTTTGTGAAGAGAAATTCTTCAGGGAATTTTTGGACACGCGAGCGGGAATTTTATCTCTTAGCAACGCCCGATGCTCAAATTTCAATCACGAAGAGCTGGCAACTTTGGATAGTTCAAGGTTTTCCCCTTGTCAAGGTAGATGTAGCATACATATAATATGTTGTTGTTTATTATTTTCAATGCATGTACTGTCCGCCAATACATGGCTGAATATATCGTCTGCTGAAGTCGTCCGCTGCAATTATTCAATTTAACACAATATTCCATCTTGCATGCAAACAGTTTCCAGCAAAATACTGATTTGAGCTAACCCATTGAAGCCGAATACAATTTCCCACTGATATAAATTGGACCAGTCCATTCCCGTTTTAAGGGTTCTTGTGTTATATTTTTCATTTTTATTTGGATTTTCTCAGAACATTAGGCAAGCAAACAGTGGAGACCCTGATCAGACGACACGTTCAGTGGCGTCTGATTTGGTCTGCACTGTTTGCCTATGTCCCACAAAAAGGACGCTAGGCTTATATGGGTTAAAACTGTTCGCTACATGCGTTTCTTAAAACTACAGCAGGCGAATTATATAGTAGAGACTGGAAGGAATTTTAACCGATTATACGCTAATGGGTTCTTCCTTCTGTCTTTGGCTGGTCTATTGTATTTTTCTAGCTAAATGTGTTTAAACATTTCTACCTGTTATTGTTGTAGTTATTCTCCGGATCGATTCATTCTAACAGAACATAGCTTTTAATGCAGTTGAAATGTTACAACAAAACGAGTGGCAGTTCAGCTGCTACCAAACTTGTGTTTAACAGAACAGAACAGAACATAAATTTTATTTTAGACTTAGGCAGACAAGCTCTTCGTCATTACATCATATAAACATTTACATAGTGACACGGGCTTGGCCGTGAACATAACAATTACGTCCCATAAGCTGCTAAGGTCATAACTTATGGTGTAGAGGCCACAGGAGCTTGACGTTGATTTTTTTCTTTACTTGTATACCCTTTAAGTAGTATAGGGAAGGACGGTCACTACGCTGCTGCACAAATTGTTTCTGGGTGAATTACGCCGTTATTATTCAGGTTACAATCTCGTGCGTATACCCTTTGAATAAACAATTGCATGCTCTCGTACGTGATTGTAACCTGAATAATAACGTTGTAATTCACCCAGAAACAATTTGTGCAGCAGCAGAGTGACCGTCCTTCCCTTTACTAAGTAAATGGTATAAAAGTATAGAAAAAAATCAACGTCAAGCTCCTGTTGTAGAAGCCACGGCTTAAATCCTCATCCAACAGTCTTTAGAAGGCAGAAATGGAACCGGTTACACCTTGTTTATAACACAAACGATTAATTTAATACCACATTGGCCTCTGGTCTACAAGGCAAGCGATTTAAATACCACCGCGCCTTCTTGTCGACAAGGCAAGGGATTTATTTTTAAATACCTCAGCGGCTTCTAACACTGCTAGTAAAGGATCATTGACGGTTAGGGCCTTATATGCCTATTTTTCTGATTCCCAGAACGCTGCTTGTGGGCTTCTAGTGTGGTGCATGTAGTATCAGTGCAATAGTTGAATCTAATGGCAAGAGCCAGTAAGCAAAATATTTGCGAAGTTCCTATGCATTCGAGAGCTATGGCGGGTAGAAAGAGGAGGGGGTCTGAAATTTCATGAAAATAAAAAGTGCTTTAAAAATGATTTCTGCACGTTTTCTTGATTTATTTGGATGGCATGGCGATATCTATTTAACATACCATACGCAGAGTTTTAACGAATCATGATAATTGATGAAATTGTTTTTAAAACAAAATGTGTTTTATAATAATATGATTTTGGGGAGATAATTTAGAAGTTACCTGTACATTTTTGACTACATGTACCGTAAATAATACAAAACTGAAAGCTCAACAAAAGAAATAAATATTTTGAAGGAATGAAAGTGTCCCATTTAGCATTGGAAAGTAAAACTGATTCTAACTAGATCCTTTGAAAATTACTTTTGCTTTGTTTAAAGGGCATAGCATGTTGAATGTATTTAAAGTGTCTGAATATTTATGGTATACATATGCATGTATATCTCTGTATGAGACAATATACTGAACACTCAAGTATTTACCTGTTATAACTCTTTGCATGCCAGTGGATAATTTTGTCATCTGCCAATAGCCTTTTGCAAACAGTTTGAACCCAGATGAAGACCAACATAATGTCGGTCTTGATCTGGATCAAAACTGTTTGACACTCTGATGGTGGTCCTGGGTGGTTTATTTTTAAAAAAAACTTAATTTTGAAGAAAGTCAGCAGACGAAAATAAAAACATGAACAATTCCCTAGCATGCAAATATATAAGTACAGGACGTTTGCAAAATAATGTGTCATTTAATAACATTGAGATTTTTTCTTATGAAAAAATGCATAAAACCTTGCCAATTCTACTTTTAATATCTAAGAACTTTATATTAAACTATCACAGAATACAAAGCAATTTAGGAGTTTGGTTCTAGAGAACTTCATTACTGTCATTAAAGATCATTGACGGTTTGGGCCTTATACGCCTATTTTTCTGATTCCAAGAACGCTGCTTTTGAGCTTCTAGTGTGGTGCATGTAGTATTAGTGCAATAGGTGACTCTAATGGCAAGAACCAGCTAGCAAAATATTTTCAAAATTCCTACGCACTCGAGAGTTATGGCGGGTAGAAAGGGGAGGGGGTCTGAAATTTCATGAAAAAAAGTGCTTTAAAAAGTGATTTCTGCACGTTTTCTTGATTTATTTGTTAGGCATGGTGATATCTATTTAACATACCATATGCAGAGTATTAACGAATCACGATAACTGACGAAATTATTTTAAAAACAAAATGTGTTTTTTATAAAATGATTTTGGGCAGATAATTTAGAATTTACCTGTCCATTTTTGACTACATGTACCGTAAATAATACAAAATTGAAAGCTCAACAAAAGAAATAAATATTTTTGAAGGAATGAAGGTGAAGAAAGGGACGATTGACAAACTTTTATTTTTACGGAAAACCATAGGTATTTACCCATAGCAAGTGTCAATGATCCTTTAAGACTCCGCCGGAGCGTTCTGCAATACTTTTGACCTGCATTAAGCGATTATCGGTTTTGAAAACATTTTTGGCGACTTCTTTTTTGTGGCTGCTCCAGACAGGTTTACTGTACTTTATGTAGATCGATAGATCTAGTGGCAGTGGTGACAACAGTAGGTTTCATATGTGGCAACCAATGTTATAGCACCACTTGTAATTATTGGTCGTATTTGTCATAGTTGACGACGGAGCACTGCCAAAGGTAGGCGATGACTTGTGATTACCGGTATGTTATTTCCTGCTCATATTTCAGTATTTCTTGAATTGTCGATATAGTGTGGACTTAAATGAGTCGTTACATGAGATTTCCAACAATGTGGTATGTGCGACTAGCAAAGCCTCAGATCAGCCTGCGCATACGCGCAGTCTGATCAGAGCCTTTGCTATTCGTTTGAATATTTAATGACTGTTAAGCTACTGACTGAACATCATTTGGAGTTTCTCTAAGCTTAAAAAGAGGCTGCACTGGAAATCACATGTCACGGCTCAAATGTAAGTTGGTATGACCAGGAAATGCCACAATCACAAAGCCAAAAAGAGGCACTAGATACTGTATGACCCAGCACAAAAACACAAAGAATGGGAACAAAAATACACAACGAATCAAAGACAACAAATGTTTGTTGTAACTTCACTAGTCAAATTGAATTATCTTAAGTATGTGGGCCTTCAGCTATTTCTTTTTGCCTTTTGAGCTAAATGGTATGAATAACTCCACCTGAACTCGCCAAAGCTACATTCATATTGAAAATAATTTCGGTAAATGTTTTCTCTTTTTTTTCCCTTTTTTTACAAGGCCTGTTCCTTTAGTATTCAATTTGGTTACACATCTTTAAAATACATATAAGACATCCAAATGTAGACTGATATTTTTTAATTTCGTTTGAGTTTTGTACTTATCTGAACTCTAAAGACATGACCTCTGATAATGCATGTGCACAAAGCACACAGCACTGGTAATAAACAAAGGATCCTGTATCATTGAATTCATAAAACACGTTGGGAAATGAGTTGGAGAACGAGGCTCTGCAGATCATTTATTGCATTTAGCAACACATTTGACAAATTCGATAATACAGAATAATACAGAAGCACAAATGTTCGATTCTATTAATTGTATAGTACTACATGTATAGCAAAATCGCATTTTTGGCGTTAAAAGGTTCACAGCTTGCACTATTATAGGCGTTGTTTCATAATGTTACAAAAATCTATAATTTACAAGTCACGGATAGGAAACTTCATAAACAGAGCCGCTGGCTCTGTATATCGAGTCTAAGAAAAACACATAAAAACTAAAAATATTTCTTTTATCTTGTAAAATGTCAAAACAGGAGAATGTAGTGCTCCATTCTGGTCTTTCAACTTCTAATACAAGCAAATTTGAGTTGAATTGTGTATCGTAACAACCTTCATGTACCTCACGACAAAAAGATTCAGATTGACCGTACACAACTTGCTGCTCTCATCAGCTTAAACAAGAAGTTAAAAGACCAGAGCGGAGCACTCCATTCTCTCTGTTACGCTATTTTACACCATAAACGCACCAAATGGAAAATATCTATTTTTTCAGCCTCCATATACAGAACTGGAAAGACCCTCATTAAGATTTCTTTTTCAGAGCCGCGGCTCTGTTTATGAAGTTTCTACCTGTGCAAGTGCAATATATTTAATACATGATCTATATTACTTCCAGACCGCGGCGTCATATGATAAATAAAATCAAAGCAGCGGATATTTGCATTTAATAAAATGTGCAATAATCTTCACGACCCATAGAACCGGCTTAAGCGCTATTCTCACGGTTTGGACAGTAAGTCGTCAGAACGTTGACGGTCAGTACCCAATGTTCTGGATATATGATAGGAAATATCGTTGTTCCCAAATTGCGATGAAAAATCAATCTTCATTAAAAATTTTAAAAAGTCTATAATGAAAATAAAAACTGAATATCATAAAAGCGATTGTTTTGATACTGTCAACGAGATATATCAATGAAATATTCATATCAGCAAATATTAATTTGATACCAGAAAATGCACAGAACATGGTGGCACAGAGGGGCTTTTTAATTTGTTAGAAAATCCAATGTCTCGAACATCATTTCAGGCGCCCAGATAGGACTGCGTATTTGAAAATTAATCTTCTTCATTCTTAACTAAAACATTTGTTGCGGACACTCAAAACAAAAGTTAAAACTGATATATTAGAACATAAATTGACAGATAAGAAAATAATGATACAGGTTACTTTATTCAAAAATTATTTCTATAGCTGAACCTATACGTGCTGGCATTCTTCAATCTGCTTGTGAAAGCCATTTGAGCCGCGACATGATATTTCCAACAATGTGTGTTTTGTGCAACCAGTCTGATCAGTGCCTTTGCTAGTCACTTGAATATTCTGTGACAGTTAAGCTACTGACCGAACAGCATTTGGAGTTTTTAAGCTTAACAGGAGGCTGCACAGGCTCGTCTGATTCTATTCACGTGAAAACGCCACATTGATGTAAATCTCATGTCGCAGATCATTTCCATAATTTAACCTATACGTGCTTACAACATTCAATCTGTTTGTGAAAACCATTTATTTCTGTTTTGCTATGGGCAACGATAACCGGAAATCACATTTTCTTGATTATAGCAATCACATCTTGTATAGTAAACATGATCAAAGTACTCCTTATGAAGTGTTTACAAAAACATAACTGTTAGAATCACCTTTTAAAGACATTAATAAGTCTCATATCTTTCATCATTCAGTGATTACGAAAACATCTGATTTCAAATATTATTTGTGAAAGCTTGTTGGTATGAAATGAGCCGCGACATGAGATTTCCAACAATGTGGCATTTTGACAAGTGTAGATTCAGATGAGCCTGTGCAGCCTCCTTTTAAGCTTAGAAACTCCAAATGATGTTCAGTCAGTAGCTTAATATTCATAGAATATTCAAGCGACAAGCAAAGGCTCTGATCAGACTGCGCATATGCGCAGGCTGGTCTGAGCCATTGCTGGTCGCACATACCACATTGTTGGAAATCTCATGTCGCGGCTCAAATGTACTTTTAACATAAAATTATTCTTTAAGAAAGTTAAAGATTTGCTGGCAAGGATGACCTTATGTAATTTTATATATGTTAAGGAATACAAAGACCTCATTTCTCAATTAATTTGCTGGTTTGTGTTTGTAGAATGTACTATAATAAAAAGAAATGATATTGGCTTTATCATTGTAAAACAATTGGTAATGTGTCATTGGTTTAAACATATTTATTCATATAATCATTTACATAGTAATATACAAATATACAGTTTACAATACAATCATAATGGGATACAGAAAAAGTCAAACGACTTATACAAATCTGTTTCCCTTTAAAGAAGAGGGTGCACAATTATGAGAATGTCCGGTGAAAGTCAAAAATATGTTTTTGTTCTGTCTTGTGTTTGCTAATTTTGTGCGCGTCTGTTTATATGTGCTTTGTGGTCACCTGCTGGGAAAGGGCTGACCTCTTGGCTCTCGTTTGTGGTGTCTTCTGTGAGTTTGTCACTTTCCCATTGGTATCCTGGGTCAGGTGTGGTACTTGATTGTATCGATTCCTGATCTTTGCACCATTACTTACTTTTACATTCAAACCAATTAGCATTTCTTCTGTATAAATATACATAATTCTGAGAGAGTGAGAGAGAGAGAGAGAATCCATCCTCAACGCTCAAACAGTTTAATGTCCAATATGTATTTTTGTACTGTAATCGTTATTCTATGGTTAGTATTGAAATCAGATGTAGGTATACCAAATAATACAGTATTTAAATCTGGTACACAGTAATTTCCTAATTCATTCAGCATTATTATCCCGATTTCATTATACCTTTGGCATTCAAAAAGTAATTTTTTGTAGTTTCTACTGCACCACAGGCACAGTGAGGACTAGCGACAATATTTTTGGAAAACAGATGATAATTGAGAGCACTACAATCTGTTCAAAGTCGAGTATGTCGTATCAATTGTCATTGCTATTGGACCATATGTGAAATATATTCTATTAACACAATATTTAACCATTCACAGCGTTCACAGATTTCTCAATGTTCAAAATAAACAATATCAAGTCACACGAACATCATGATTTTTAAGTAATTATATTCTAATTTTCTGTCTATTTCACTGGCATGGGTTTTAAATAGGACTTGATAATATGGAGGGCTTCCAACCTAGCCTACAACATATTCGCAGCCTGTCACAATATTGCAAAAAGGAATAACAGCAGAAAGTAACACAAAAACGACTGATAAGCATGCTGTCGAGTGCTCAAAAGCTTTATGTTGGGGCGTAAAATGATCTTTGTGAGATGTATAAATTATTCAATCATCAATAAGCCAAAGGTATCCATATCTTTTATAAAATAGCCATATTTGTTAATACAAGAAAACAATTAATACACGTAAGAGCTTTTGAAAGTAACATCCCTAACTAGATGCGATTGTAGTAGGATAGTAGGATTGCCATGAAGCTTGTTTGGTGTGTGTGGTGATCTTTTATTTTCCATTTTTTTATGATTGGGATTTTTTTTCAAAATTGGGGAAAAAGTCACTTAATTTACATTGGGACAGGGGCCGAATTTTGGCCCCTGAGAAGACCTAAACAATCCCTGATGTGTGTTTTTTAGATATGGTTGCATTTCAGTTTGAACAATCCAACCGTTTCATTTTGTAGGGGAGTATTTATTTGTGCCAAACAACTTGTGCTATGCATGCGCTGACGCCCCTGGAATTAAGGCATGTGCGAATAGTCCAGCACGAAGCTGCACCGGACCCAGGGTAAGTTTTAGTATTCTGTGTTTCCTATCTTCCTTTACACCTGTGTTTTCTATCTTCCTTTACACCTAAACCTCTGATGAGGACATAAGTGGTGTTCCAATAAAGAAGTCAGTTAGTGTTCCGATATAAACAATGTGCTGAAGGGGGTAATTAAAATAAAAGCAAAGAAAAAGTTGATGACGTAGTTCAATGCAATGGAGAGTGTAAGATTAAAAGATAAAAACAGATACTGGTATACAAGGAATGGAGAACAAGTGACCTGTGGACCTCAGAAACGAATATCAAATCTTGTAGCATTTCTCCACTTCTTAATTTGAGCCCTTTATATACTGGAAACCCCTAAACGGGTACTTTTAACAAATAGTGAAGAACCGAATGAAATGCAGCAAAATGCTGCATTTCATTAGGTTCTGCACTGTTTGCTAAAATTAAAACGGCCTTCAGAGACAGGCATACATCATAAATAAGAATTTCTACTTGTTACCCCTTAAAATACAGAATGAGCAATCCCATACATATATCAATACGAATGGGAAACCCCACCAAAATACAAAGGGTTAATTAAGTCAAAATGATATATATAGTGATCGGATTGTCATAGAAATAGTTTATTACATGTATGATATTAGAAGCATTTTGTATTGGTATCCTTGATCAGATGTATTGCTTGATTGTATCGATTGCTGATCTTTGCCCTCTTTCTTACTTTATAATAATAAATTATTTTGTACAGCTTCAATTTATATTCAACATGTTTGCTGATTGGAAGTTTTATGATTAATAATTTCCTATTAAAAGAGTAAGTCGTGCTGAGAAATCGCACGAATGAGCTCAGCTCTTAAAGTATGATAATTCATGGTTGTTAGGTACATTGGTGGTTGAAAGCTCTTCTACAGCGGGCACGCATGTTAGAGCCAAATGTTTGATGAGTGGTGGTTTAGGAAGTCCTTGAACGGGCCTACTTTTTCCAGTTTAGTCCAGGATTGTGTTTTTACCCGGAGTTTGGAGTTCAGATTCAGAGTTCAGAGAAAGGACCGGGCCGAACTCTGGTTTGCAGTTCAGGTTTGGAATTCGGAGAAAGGATCTGGCCTACGCCTGGTTCGGCAGGTTCAGAGTTCAGAGAAAGGAATTGGCCGAACCCTCGTTTGGCAGGTTCAGAGTTCGGAGAAGGGAATGGGCCTAACCCTGGTTTGGCAGGTTTGAAGTTCGGAGAAAGGAATGGGCCAAACCCTGGTTTGGCAGGTTCGGAGTTCAGTGAAAGGAATGGGCCAAACCCTGGGTTTGGTAGGTTCAGAGTTCGGAGAAATAACTTTTTTTCCTATTTTTTTCTATAACTTTTTTTTCTCATTTTTAATTTATTTTTTTTTCATTTTTTTTTCCACTTTTTTTCATTTTTTCCATTTTTTTCTTCTTTTTCTTTTCATTTTTTTTCATTTTTTTTCTTTTTTTCTTCTTCTTTATTCTTCTTTTTTTCTATTTTTTTTTGTTCATTTTTTCTTTTTTTCTTCTTTTTTTCTTCTTTTTTTTACATTTTTTTATATTTTTTTATTTTCTTCAGAGTTTGGAGAAAGGAACCGGTCTTTCTCAGAACTCCGAACCTGCCAAACCAGGGTACGGCCCGGTCCTTTTACCGAATTCAGAACCTGCCAACCAAGGTTCAGCCCTGTCCTTTCTCTGAACTCGGAACCTGCAAGGGTTCAGAGTTCGGAGAAAGTAACTGGACTTTCTCCGAACTCCGAACCTGCTGAACCAAGATTGGGCCTGGTTCTTTCTCCGAACTCTGAACCTGCCAGGGCTCGCAGTTCCGAGAAAGCAACTGGCCTTTCTTCGAACTCCGAAACTGCCGAACCAGGGTTCGGCCCTGTTCTTACTCCCAACCCCAAACCTGCCAGGGTTCGGAGTTTGGTGAAAGGAACTGGCCTTTCTCTGAACTCCAAACCTGCAGAACCAGGGTTATACCCGTTCTTTCTCCAAACTCCGAACTGAAACTCCAAACTCCGTGCAAAAATACAATCCTGGACAATCCTGCAGACTTTTTCTAGCGCATTAGAAAGGATAAGATGTTGTGTTAAGGTCTGCATACCTGATGATGAGCGCAGTCACGTTTCGTGGCTCTAGTTTTCTTTTTTAATGCTCCGCGATGGGTGTGGCCTGGGGCTTTCGCTGGTGGGATGGTGCTTGTCTTGCTGAGCCCACCATGGGTCGACTGAGAAGACTGTTTGATGGTCAGGGCCTCTTTCTTTTTTTCGTCATGGTGGGTTTGGTTGGTTTGAATTTTCTATGGTTGTGTCTTGCCTTAGTTGATGCTCTTTTTACATTCTGGTCCTTCAAGAATATTGGGTTATGACGGAAAGCAGAATACTGCTTTAGCCGGTGCCAGTGGGGCAAGATAATTGTTGCACTTTCAATTAGTTCTCATAAACAGAGTCAATAAAACCGAATCTGCTGTTTTCTTATAGTGTGTGTTCTATCCATTTTTGAAGGATCCGTTTTTCCAGATTATTATGGTTTTTGGCGCCGGCAAAATCTGAGGAGAGGAATCATCCAGTGAATATAAGTAAGCAGCCCGTCTTCCCTGTTGGCCTCGGCTGTTGTTTATTCAGAGGCGATGATTCTGTAGTTGTTGATCCATTTTTGCTGGTGCATGTGCTGATCCAGAGGCGGGGACAGAGGGGCCATATCCCCCACGAAATATCACAAAGCTATAGGGTTTATTAGCGATACTGGTCCGGATTCCCAGAAAAAGCACAAAGCTTTCAAGCAAAAATTCAATATTGGGCCATCATCGGCCCACCAGTGAAATGCTATATAAATGGCGTTTCGCTAACGGGCAAATGAAGGTCTGCGCTTAAAGTGGCATTTGGATCCTCTCTTCCCTCATCAAAGGAAAACAATGAAAAGCGTGTCAGAGTTGAACCCCCGCCCCCCCCCCCCTCCGACAGAACTTTCTGGATCTGATCATGTGGTGCACCCATTGTGTGCTGGAATTTCTATAGGGTCATTGGCGCCATTGTAGTAGTTATCTTGATAAAGATAAAACAGTGTGTTTGCTTGCTGTGGTTGTTATCTCTTTCTGCTTTGTCGCTGTCTGTGTTCTGTGTCTCTTCCTCCTGTTGCCTTGGAATGGTATTTGGCCTGTGGCATTTTCTGGTCAATTTCATGCTCAGTTATATTAGTAAAGTGTGAAAAAACGTTGCTGTTTTTTTTACCTCGAGCCACGTGCGCTTCACAAAAAAACTCGCAAGGTTTTGTCAACACTTCTGAAATAGCAAACACACAAACAACAGAACAAACTTGACTCGACAGATTCCTGAAGCTCTCATTTCTTCCAGAAAATGACTACAAATTGTAATTTTACACGATTGTTAATTGTCTATGGGTGAGGTCCTCATATTTCGTACAATAATCACCATTTGCGTTGAAACCAAAGATAGACGACAACTTTAACACCATAAGCACTATGTCGTTATTAAAAATGATGGTCCATTTAAGAGCGTGTCCTTTTTTACACTGATATTTGCACCAGTACATTGGTTAATCAAAAAGGGGCAAATTTTACATTAACTCTAACTCTAAACCCTACAATTGGCGTCTGCTGATAACATTTGCAAACAGCTTGGACCCAGATCAGGCCCGACAATAAGTCGGGCCTGATCTGGATCCAAACTGTTTGACACTGTTGATTTTGACAAAATAAATCAGTAGATGACAAAAAGTATGGAAAATTACCCAGCAGGCAAGAGTTAATTTTGGTGCCCGAGCGACAATGACGCGCGCATTATTGACAGGCAATCCCTGTGGACTATCAGTGTTTGATATATAAGCTGCTAAATGCATATTCAATATATGATGAATGAATTTGCTGCCAGCTGTTTAAGAAGACTACTACAGATTATTGGATGATAAATCGTCAATGACAGTAGATTAAAGACCAACAGCGACTGGTAAGTTTTAAACTATTTATCCCTTATTTTCGTAAGTGCATAAAATGAGTTTGCAAAATTCGATTTTGGATCATTGCATTTGGCCTCTTTATGAGGAAATAATTCTTAAATTAATAAAAATGTTTATTTTTTAGATATTTATAATAAAATGTAAATATAAGCAATAAATTCAATTTTTGATCTGTCCATGGAATCATGAATACTTCGGGTCTCTTGCAAAGTTAACGTGAAGCCAGAAGGGCTTCACTTACTTTGCAATAGGCCCGAAGTATTCATGATTCCATGAACATTCCAAAAATTGAATTCATTTCTTAATTATCTAATCATTAGGTGCTCAAAGTACCCATAACATGTACGTATTTGAAAATAAAATTAATATTGAAATTGTCACCTTTAGCATAAGGCTTGGTTTAGTATCCATTGTCTAAAAAAGTGTATTTTTCATTAAGTAATAAAGTTTTGATAGACATAGTTTTGAGATAATTATGACATGTAGATAAATTTCGACAGTTCCCTGACAAGACTGCAGCGCCTGCGGAGTAGTCTGAGTTTGGTCCATACCGTTTGAAGGCAACTTAGCCGTTATCTGTAATAATAATATTAATAATAATAATAATAATGATAATAATAATAATTATTATCATTTTTATTATCATTATCATTATTATTATTTTAATAATAGACAGCATCAACAATTGGTTTAAACTTTTTAACGTACACTGTAAATCAATCTGATTAAAACCCGATCTAGGCTTACTATGTCCGCCGGTAGCTGTGGCTAGATACGGGGTTTTAATCAGATGACTGTAGAAATAAGTGTAAGAAATCAACAAAAGATGTGGTAGCCGAACTACCACCTCTTTTGGTGTAATCTAACACTTGTTTCCTAAGACTTACGAGATTCTCCAGTATTAAATGGTAATAATGATCCAGGCCTTTAGTTAAGAGTGTGTATCAAAAAAAATATTTTTTCTTATTTCTCCACCAAAACATATGTTGTTGGTACTCAAGAGAACCGTCTCAAAACCGCCCCCAAAACATATGTTAAAACTGGTGGATTAGAAAATATTAACAATTATACGCTCAAGAATTTTGTTTATCTAAACCTATGGACTAATCATTTCTACCTGTTCATATTGTTAATATTCTTTGGATCAGTACAAAGGAACAGAACATGGTTTTAAAGCAGTTGAAAAGTTGTACTAAGACAAGGGGTAGTTCAGCTGCCACCAAGTTTGGTGTAAAATTACACTTAGTTTTACAGTATATATAACCCCTCTAAAGCTAAACCCGATAAGCACGTAAAAGTGGGCCCCTATCGGCCCGCCAGCAAAACGCCATTTAAATGGCGTTTCACTGGCGGGCCGATAGTGGCCCAAGATAGCATGCTGGCTGGGTAGATTACGTTTCACGTGTGCGTATAAAGCAGTAACTAGAAAGACCGGAATCTACTTTTTGGCAGGAAAACACAGGAAACTGCCGTATACAGCATGTGAAGCTATAAAGTCGGACTAGAGCCATAACTGTCACACACATAGGCATGGCATCCTTTTTATGAGATTTTTGCTAACGATTCAGGCCCAGATCAGACCTTGCTAAATACGGTGCCTGATTATGGCCCTCACTGTTTCATTTGATAAATTTTGATTAAAAGAATACCAATGACTATTACCTCAGAATAACCCATACACTGGATTGGACTCGGATTGGTTACTGATTGGTAACAGATGGAGAGCCAGACTGCATTCGTAATAAAGTGTTGGTGTGGGGGATGGGGAAGGGTAGCATTAAATGAAATTCTTTCGTGCCGTATACCCACATACGCATATGTTTTTGCAGCTACAATTACTGACACATATGTATCCTGTTACTACACTGTAATAATAATTGTAACTTTACTACAAATTTTGTGGCAGCTGAACTGCCACTGATTTGGTGTAACTTTTCAACTGCTTAAAAGCTTTGTTCTGTTCGATTATATCGATCGAGAGAACTTCACCAACAATAACAGGTACAAATGATTAGCATTTATCGTTGGGCAAATGTCGGTCTAAAGTTGTTTTAGTAGAAAAGTAAGTGCAAGCTAACACCAAAAGAGGTGGCAGCTGAGCTGCCACCTCTTTTGATGTTAGCTTACATTTATTGTTTTAAAGTTAACATGCGTAATATAGGATAGCAAGTAGATATATAAACCATTTTGGGCACATATATTGACTGCAAAAAACACTCAGACAGTAGTAGTATTCTTAAAATTGCTTCAAATTTCTCACTCTTAGTCTAAGAGCAATATTTACACAAAAGGGTTTTTGCTTATGCCCATTTTTTTTTTGGCTACAACTATATACATATTATAGACACGCACATTTTTCCATGCGACTCCATGCATATGTAACACAATTTCCTTAAGGGTCGAATTAAATAAATTGATGCCTTTCCATTTAAGATTTTCAACGTGACAATTCGAATAAGAAGGTTGTAAACTTACTAGGGAATAATGCCAATATAAAGACTTGTCCCTCTCGATAAAATTGGAAAAATAAAGTTGAAAAATCAAACTGCGGGCCGCATTCCCCGCATAAATTGCCAACTACACACGTTTTCCTTTTTTTTCTTTCAGATTGAAAATCATGAATTCATCAGACCTGCTGCCGATGTGTAGTTTGAGTGAAAATACATCATGTTGGAATAAAGAAATCCATCGTCTCAACAAAGAGTTTGCCATGTTGATGGTTCCGGTTGAATTGCTGATGGGAGTTTTGATGACAGTGGGGATACTAGGAAACACATTGGTTCTCATTGTTTATATTCTTCGTAAACGAAAAACAACTGCACAAAACTACATTGTCTACCTGGCTGCCATAGACTTGCTAGCGTGTGTCGTGATACATCCATATGTTATATACAAACTGTTTAACAATTACAACCAGACGTGGACTATTGCTTGCAAGATATTTGAGTTCATCGTGCATACAAGCCTAGCCCTGTCTGGATTAACACTGATGGTTATTGCTGTAGATAGGTATTTGGCTATTTGTAGGCCGGTAAAATTTCTTACATATTACACAAAATTACACAAGCTCATGGTTGCTGTACTGGTTGTGTCTGTTGGTGGAAGTTTGCCTATATTGGAATTTTATGGTCCGCGACCAGAGCCGATTGTTCTGTCAAACAATATGTTTGTTGGGTATCACTGTGACTTTAGAAAAAAGTACCAAGGCTCTATTGCTATGCTATCATTTTGCGTTTTTGTCTTATCCGTTTTTGTCTGTCAGATTATTTCAATGGCAGTATTATATACAAAAGTAGCGGTGGCAGCCTACCGCAGTACACGGACTGTAGCTCCCGCCGAAAAGATTCCTTTCCCGGAAAGAGCAAAAATAGCTCCCTCCAAACAGGTTCAATTCTCAGAAAAGCCTAACGTTAAAACAATTACTGTCCAAAGTGTAGATTCATTAAATCTGAATCGATTCTCAGCAAAAACTTCGCAGTCATTAAACAAGAAACAGCAGTTAGACGTGCCACAAACCCATCACAAAAATGCCTCGACAGGAAAACACTTTACAACTCAGACCGATTCACTCTATACCTCTTCAACAAGTTCAACAGCAACCTGTTTGAATGCTATCTACAAGGAACGCACATCGGAAAGGGCTGCGAATACCACAAATACATTAACTTCGTCATTAAAAGCTGCCAAATTGTTATTTTTAGTTACTCTACTTTTCATTATATCTTGGATGCCATTCTTCCTCCTTCGCATAAGCCAGACTATATACAAGAGTCAATCGGATGATCATTCGCCATCAAGCAAAGTTATTGAACATTTTCTTAATCACTGTTTTTACATAAACAATGCTGTTAATCCAATTGTCTACTCAATTATAAACAAGAACTTTAGACGGGATTGTCTCACATTATTTAAAAGACAGTGTAGACGCCAACGACAGTAACTGTATTATAAACAAAGGTCAATCGGATGATCATTTACCATTAAGCAAAGTTATTGAACATTTTCTTAATCGCTGTTTCTATATAAACAATGCTGTTAATCCAATTGTCTATTCATTATTAACAAGAACTTTAAACAGGATTGTCTCACATTATTTAGACGTCAACAACAGTGACTGTATTATAAACAGAATAAACAACACAAACAACTGCTATATGATTCATTTTGTGCTAAATCCTGGACCGAGGTTAGACAGCTGGTCTTGAGGTTATAAAACTTGAGTTCATTCTTAAACTCAAAATGAAGCACAATGATTGGCTGCTTGCAGACACGTGTGTGCAAGCGGCCAATCATTGCGCTTTATTTTCATTATCAACTGAGCATGAAACTAATCATGTTGAAAAAACCCATAAACTTCATTTTATAACCGTTTGTTTTGCAGCAATCACACGTGTTATTGGGTTGGCATGGTTTCTTTGACGTCAGCGTCACGTTTCGTAACGTCAGCGTCAGTTATCAAAATAGATACTCAATGTACATCCGAGGTCTGATTCCACGGAATTCGCAAAGACAGTTCCGATTGATAAAAAAGCCAGTATAGACGCAAATAAAATGACTGTAAACAACTTAGTTACGGATCTTTCATGAAAACCTAACATCTTTCAGTCTTGATCCACATCAGAATTAGGAGAAACTAGTTTAAGCCCTCCAGTAATTTTCTTACTGGGTGTTCTTATGCGGTACTTCTGTTGTGGATATAAGTTATTTGTATTTGTCTTTGCCACATTTTCGTGTCTATGCCTTGCAGCCTTGTTGTCACCTGCTGGGAAAGGGCTGCCCTCTTGTTTTTTAATGTGACATTTTGTTGTGTTTAGGGTGTGCCTAGTTTGTACAATCTGTAACTCCAACAATATTCATTCCTTTATAGTTAAAGTTTTGCATAATGATTGTTCACATAATGAAGATGTGTACCTCCTACTATGTGCACGTTTCATTTTTTTTCTCATTTTTGACAGGCGTTGAACTTAGACAATGCTTGGGGGTGCCGAGTTTGTGTAATCTGTATCTCCAACAGTATTCATTTTTTTATATTCAAACTTTGCATAATGATTGTTTATACATTGAAGATGTTCACCTCCTATTTTGTGCATGTTTCATAACTTTTCCCACTTTTGATGTGTGTTAAACCGAGACATTTTTCCATTCGAAATGCTTAGGGTGTGCCTAGTTTGTGTTATCTGTAACTATAACAGTTTTCATTCTTTAATATTCAAACTTTGCACAAGGATTATTCACGCATGGAAGACGTGCAACCCTTATTGTGTGCACGTTTTATAACAAAATTCTCATTTTTGAAGGGTGTTGAATTTAGACATTTTTTTCCATCTAATGCTTAGGGGCTGCTTAGTTTGTGAAATCTGTAACGCCAATAGTATTCATTACTTTATATTCAAACTTTGCTTAATGATTACTCACATATTGAAGATGTGCACCTTCTATTTTAGCACGTTTCATATATTTTTTCTTATGTTTGACGGGTGTTGAACTTAGACATTTTTCCATCCAAAATGCTTAGGGGGTACCTAGTTTGTGTAATCTGTAACTCCAACAGTATTCATTCCTTTATATTAAACTTTGTGTAATAATTGTTCACACATTGAAGATGTACACCCCTTTTTTGTGCACGTTTCATAATAATTTTCTAATTTTTGACGGGTGTTGAACTAAGACATTTTCAAACCAAAATGCTTAGGGGGTATCTAGTTTGTGTAATTTGTAACTCCAACAGTATTCATTCCCTTATAATCAAATTTTGCACTATAATGATTGTTCACAAATTGAAGATGTGGACTTACTATTTTGTGCACATTTAATAAATTTATTCTTATTTTTGACAGGTGTTGAACTTAGACATTTTTTCCTTCCGAAATGCATAGGGTATGCCTAGTTTGTGCAATCTGTAACTCCTACTAGTATTCATTCCTTTAAATTAAATTTGCACAAAGAATGTTCACACATTGAATATGACTCGTCCTATATTATGCATCTTAAACGATAATTTTTTTTCAATTTTGGGGAGTCTTGAACTTAGACATTTTTTCGTTAAAAATGCTTAGATGGTTTCTGGTTTGTGAAATCTGTAACTCCAAGATTTTTCATTTCTTAATATTCAAATTTTAAATAAGGATTGTTCATACATTGAACATTTGCCTCTCATTTTTGTGCAAAGTTGATAAATATTTTCTAATTTTTAGGGCTGTTGAATTTAGATTTTTTTTTCATCCGAAATGCTAAGGGATGTCTGGTTTGTGCAATCTCTAACTCCAGCAATTTTCATTCCTTTATATTCAAACTTTGTATTATGATTGTTCACACATTGAACATGTACACCCTTTATTTGTGCACATTTGGTGATATATTTTTGAGTGTTTAACTTAGAAACTGTTACGTCACCTACTGTAGATTACATTGTGTAATTTGAGTGTAATCTGATTTCATTCCTGTATATTTCGCTTTGCATATCGACTGTTCACATATTGAAAATGTGCACCAGCGACACAGGTCCAGAGCAGAGTTTTGTCTTGTTTATATTAATTTTTTTTTCCAGAATTTCCTGAATGCTGGGACGTGACACAACGTGGCGTCACTTAGCACAATAATGACAACGTGCGTCTTTTTGATTTTTATTTATCCTACTGGTAGTGCGGTTATTCAATATATGGGTAAAACAGCGGATATCCAGATCTAGTGTGAAGATTACTTCGTGCATCCATACAGTCTGATCAGCGCCTTTTGTATCAGCCTATACTGCAAATAAGTATAGCTATATTCTTGGCATGTTTAATTTTACGATATTTACGCTTAGCATTACTTGATAATCAAAGACACATTTTCTTGCAACAGGTTCCATTGAATAATTACCCGTAATACTCTCTGCTAATTATGTTTTACACTTTTCTCAAAACATACTAGTCTGTATTATTGTTTGGCAAAGATTGGTCTTTTGTAAAAAAGTTTCATTAACCCTTAAAGCGCCAATCACGACTGCAGCAGACGACAAATTTTGCGACCCCTTTCCCAATTTTCGATAAAAATAAGGCATGATATTGCATGAGAATCGTCTGCCAGCAGACGATTCTTATGAAATATCATGCCTTACTTGTTATTTTTGAAAAAGCGGCCCAAATTTGCAACCGTCGTCTGCTGCAAATTATATGTGGCGCTTTAAGGGTTAATAAGATACAAGTATTAATTTTTCTGCTATTGCCTCTTGACTGTATCTGTTAGGTACGTCTGACAATTGACCCTTAAAGCGCTAATCAAGACTGCAGCAGACGACAATTTTACAGCAGTTATCCTAATTTTCGAAAAACATAAGGACTGGTATATTTCATTGGAATCGTATCATGAAATATCATGCTTAATTTTTTGTCGAAGGAGACTATCAAAATAAGAGTGTAGGACAAAATCCCCCCCCGGACAAACCCCCACCACCCTGCTATTTTTTGTATACGTGGACAAAATCCCCCCCCAATGAATTTTACAACTAGGACATAATCCCCCCCCCTGAATTTTACAACTAGGACATAATCCCCCCCTTATATTACAGCATACATCATACCATGTAAATAATTTGGACCCAGATTGTAAGTCCTGATCCGGATCCAAACTGCATGACAGAATGATAGTGTTTTGAAACAATAAAATTATATTTTTACTCATATATAATTAAGCAATCACTCTCAAATTAAATTGTAAATGTGCTAAAATTTAATGGTCTAATTGAGTGACTCACTAAGGTCAATTAACTTTCTGTTTGCCTAATTAACAGTTACTCAATTATAGGTGTTAGTTTTAAAAACTTAATGGTTTGAAATGCTGATATCGATGAATATAATGATGGGAGATCAAAGGGTGTTTGTATGTTATTGAATAAAATGTAATTAAAATTCATTGTCCTTTTATTATAACAGTAACAATTAGCTGGTGAATTGCATGATTATCAGAGTAATATTCATTTTCATGCTTTGTTCCGAATAATTCAGGACCCCTATCATGCTGTCAGACAGTTTGGATCCAGATCAGGACTTACAATCTGGGTCCAAATTGTTTACATGGTATGATGTATGCTGTAATATAAAGGGGGGGGGGATTATGTCCTAGTTGTAAAACTCAGCGGGGGGGGGGGGGGGGGATTATGTCCTAGTTGTAAAATTCAGCGGGGGGATTATGTCCTAGTTGTAAAATTCATGGGGGGGATTTTGTCCACGTATACAAAAATGAGCAGGGGGGGTTTTGTCCGTGGGGGATTATGTCCGTATCCCTCAAAATAAGTTTGTTCGTCCGCCTGTTTGCCTAGGCAGACGCCCGGGTTATGCAATCTGTACAGTTGTGTTCAGTATTGTTAGGGTTAGGTTGCAGTACACAGTTTTTTAGCTAATTTTAGACCCTTCCTGGCCATTCGACAAGGAAGTACCATTATTTTCAATGCAATGGTATATGGATAGTCACTAGCAAGTTGGAAGCACTCCAGACATGCATCACAATCACTTATGAAAATAAAAGCTATTTATAAGAACACACTTTGTTGTTTCATGCATGCAAACAAGGCCACACCCCTTATGAAATGGCATATTTTAAGCCCAAAAGACACCTTTTCACAAGTTCATCAATCCCCCCCCCCAAAAACGGAAAAAAATCATGAAATAAGACAATTTGCCTGCAGACACACTTCAAAGAAAAAAAGTTTATCAGCAATTTCCGTTTTGATTTTCAGCACTCCTCTGCTACCTTAATGCCAACAAGGCAAAAACGGACGACCAGTCAAAATTCAAGAGTTGCGTACTTTCCTTTACATACTGACATACAGCCCTACCCCTTTATATTTAAAAATCCCCCAGGGCCATTCCTGCGAAACTTAGGCTATGACTTATGGTAGCTTGGTGTTATGGGGGTAAAAGGACCTTGTGGGGTTAACCTTCTGGGATTGTAATGGCAATGGACCATTAGTACCTCAGAGCGTCTGTCCTGTAAGTACGTCCGTCCGTCAGTCCGTTTGCAAACGCAATGAGGGGATAATTTGTGAGCGCAATACCTCCTATAGTGATAGAAAGATATTTTTGGGACTTTGCAGATGTTTGTTCATGGTCTGCATGGACAGAGTTGTCTAGTTTTGTTCTAAAATGGCTAGATAATTAAATTTTCAGCTTCAACTCTAGTGTTGATGATAATATTATAACAGGTACTTTTAGTTCAATATCTGAAATGCCCTATCTGTTTGCAAGCTTAAATCTCTTTATGAACAGATATTCTTAATTCAATCTATAGGAGTACCAACACATTTTAAAGACATGTCTTCTCCTCTCATTGACTTGATACTCTTTTAGAACAATGATTATTTATTACTTGAACTGAAATAAACGCTATAATTGACCGGATTTGCAATTTTGACTCTTTTTTACTCATTAACACTTATCTATTAAACATCGCTCATTGAAATACAACAACGGTAATTATGAATGGTGCGACAAAAAGCAGTATATATACACAATAAGCGTAAAGTTACGTAGTTGGTCACGTTGCACTACTGTGATCACTTGATTGGACAAATACATGTATTTCTTTTATATATATATAACTATAAATCTGTTTCGTAACTGTACTCTTATCGTGTGTCAACTTTAGAATGAGTTTCAAATTAATATTATCGCATTGATCATCTACAGTCTATTACTGTAACGTGTATACGGAACAAAGTTATTACTACTGTCCTGCCAAGGAGACACATTAAACGACACACTGACGAGCTTATAAAAGAGCCAGATAAGCAAAAAGCAATTGAGCATCACCAGGGAATGCCACAATCACAGACAACAGACCAGCCAACAGCACTGCAAGGAATAAAGAGAATACCATGCGAGTGTCTTTTGCTACGCTTGTTGACATCGCGAGGCTACCGAGCGATTCAACATGCGTTCTCAAAGCCGAGTCTGGCAAACTTGATATCAAAAGACGCAAACCTGTGCCCAGAATTACAATGCCTCCTTAAAGTAAAGGAAGACTTAAGTTAAGTGTTGATTTTTCAGGGTGCTAAAATTAACGTTTCAAAATGATTAAAATTAAATTAGTTTTATTTTTTCTGAAGATCACTATGATATCTTTGACCACAAGTACCGCATCAATCCAGGCAAATTATTTAGCATTAATATAGCAAGTTGAAATATCAATACTGAACTTAAGTCTTCCTCAATTATAAGGAGGCATTATAATGCTGGGCCCTGGTATTCTATTTATCAGTTTATCCATTGTTTCACTCTTCAAACTAGCGGTTTTATGATTTTTTTTATTTTTGTGTCGATTCAGCGTCATTGGCGACGTCATTCAAAAAGTGCAACGTCATCATGACCTGATAAAGGCACATGCTGTAAGATAGACAACGTATATCAGGCAGCGTGCAACAATACAGTTACCGATAAAAGACACATTACACTGACAGACACGGTGCAACAAGAGTACAATATTTTGAAACTAGAAAAGACACAAGGTGCTGCATTAAAACAAGGACAAAACACAACCCCCCCCCCCCTCACAAACAACAGGCGGAGTAACAAAGAACAATGGGTCAACAACAACAGAACCACCGCATTAGAATGTACAGCAACCGAAGCTACCAGGGAGCTTGAATTAAGTTTTCTGGCCAATTATCCAGCCTAGACTAAACCTTCCAGCCCACTAGACCAAACTTAGGAATTTGCACAACATGGTAACACAACCGATACATGAATCTTATCAAAAGCTTGAATATGCATGGCTTAGTAAATAACATTAGGTTCACTATCATGTAAACAATGGTTGGATTTGTTTTAATCTTTATAGCCCTCAATTTAAGATCTATCCCTCCTTTTGAAAAGTCATGAAGAGGACTGTGAAAAGGCAAATATACTAATTGATTTCTTTGGAGACCAGACTGCTGGGCGAACAAAATGCTAAAACGCCTGATATTCTGAGCTAAACTGTTGAGAGTTCCTTAATACCTTTATTACTTCTGATGAAGTTGATTCCTTCTTTATCAGGCTCAATGGAATAAGTACCAATGTAGCATGATAAATGTTAAATGAGAGGTTGAACGCAAGAAAAATCTTCATTTGTCAGCGTTTTAGTTTTGATGAGCATTTGATATTTCATGCTCAGCTGTATATTCATAAACACTTGGTTGTTATTTTATCTAACAGCTGCTCTTGGCAAACAAACTATATAAAAGAAAAGGCACTTCAAGAAAAAACAATATTCTGGAATATTGTTTTTCTGGGGCGAAAAAGCAAAACACTAAATCTATATACAACAAAAACGAAACAAAGTATTTTTTACTACAACCATAATATGCTGAATATCTGCTTTCACGGAATAAAGGGCACAATGGTGTACCATATGTGACGAGCCCTTTTCCTGATGAAAAATATAATGAGAAGGTCACTCTGTTTTTGGCCTTTATCCATGTGTGTTCGTGACCTGGGTAGCGGCACATTTGAGGCATAATGACCCTTCTTCCATGAAGAGACACCTACCACCTTTTTTTAAAAAAAAAAAAAAAAGTTATTTGGTTTGACTAAAGAAAATTTAATAAATTATAAAATTGAAATGTTGAAAATGTTGAAATTATAACTTAGAGATTCTAAATAGACTACACGTTTGAGACAAACCATTTAATTTGAATCTTATTGTTGTGTAATACTTGCAATATGGTTTACAAAATGAAAGGTTAAGACGTAGCGAATAACAAACATTTAGTGTGCTGATGCTGTAAACATTTTAGCTATTGTTAAATACAGTCAGCGTGATAGAAGTGTCATTTTAGCAGTGGATTTGTATCATGACTAAATGAAGTAAGACTTTGTAAAGTTGCTTCAGTTTAGTACATAGACTTGATAAACTCTTGCTTTCGTTCTTACCCTATGATTTGTATGATTGAAAACTGTAATATATTTATGTACTTGCATTGAAATAAAATATGTTTAAACCAATCATCGTTATGAATTGATCTTGCAATAGATTGCAATTCGAAAACTTTTTCAGTCAGCATTATATGCATAGGGTCAAATCATAAGTATTATATTTACTTTCAGAGCTCAATTCTCCTAAAGCATGTAAACGCCTTGTAACCAAACATTAGAAATGCTAAATAAAAAAAATGATTCATTATTGCAGTATGGTAGAATCAGGGGTTTCACATGAAGCAGATTGGGTCTCGCATGTTTATTTCATACTTAGCAGTATAATCAATGCATATCTAAAACAAATAAAAATGGTATTTTTAAAGAGTGAAAAGATATGATATCAATCACTAGTGAATGATATCAGACTACATTTTCAATAGTAATTGATATCACTTTTTTGGATTACTTCTGACTTTTCCATTCCCTTAATGCAGCTCACTTCGAAAGTTCAAACGCCTATAACTTTCTTATTTGTTAATAAAAACGTCAGGTGTGGGTAGGCATTTTCTAAGTTAGAACACGAGGAACATTTTGGTACCAAAATAATGAAGATTTGCTAAAATTTTTCG
Organism: Loripinus fragilis; assembly: GCA_964019695.1. Classification (NCBI taxonomy): domain Eukaryota; kingdom Metazoa; phylum Mollusca; class Bivalvia; order Lucinida; family Lucinidae; genus Loripinus; species Loripinus fragilis. Next base: position 88,024,736 of record OZ026517.1, read on the forward strand.
ATTTTGCATTTACAGCACCTCCTGCTTCAGTGAGTGGGGCAATGCATGTAACTTATGTTACGTAACGTCATCAAATATTTATGACGTTACTTATGACGTCACTTGTCTCGCACCTTGACGCTGAATAAATTTCTTTTTATCAGTTATTCCAAATGACTAAAGATTGATCCCTGGATCAATGTATTCTGTCACAAATACTCCTTTGTCTTCTTTTATATTATTGTGATTTGGCTTGAAGCATGGTAAATTGAATACCCTAAACCTTCTTAAAAGTATAAAATAAAAAGAAAATTTATTTTTTTCCGTAAATACCGAAAATATGTCATCTTGTGAGTTGAAAACATCGAAATTTTCACTCGTGCTGCGCTGCGCATTCGTGAAAATTCTGATGTTTTCAACACACTCAATAAAATATGTATGTAGTATTCACCTCAAAAAGTAAATATCCTCTATTTATCTTATGACGTCGCGTCTGGGAGTGAAATATCGTCATGCAAAAAAATCGATAAACCACTAGTGGTTTACGGATTTTCGGGAAACGTTATGATGTCCATTACAACGTTTTGTACATAATGTCAACATTATAACGTTATTTTTAACAGCAGAAATGAGATTTCAAAGTAATCTTAGCGTCATATGATAAATAGAATCTTACATTCGTGCTCATGTATAATTAAATTTATCAAACTCGTTGCGAAAAAGAAATAAAATGCTGCGCACGCGTGAAAATTCTGATGTTTTCGACACACTCAATGAAATATGTATGAAGTATTCACCTCAAAAAGTAAATATTCTCTATTTATCAAATGACGTCGCATCTGAGAGTGAAATATCGCCATGCAATAAATAGAGGATATTTACTTTTTTGAGGTGAATACCAAATATATTTCATCGAGTGCGGTGAAAATATCAGTATTTTTCACGAGTGCGTAGCACGAGTGAAAATGCTGATATTTTCACCGCACGAGATGAAATATATTTTGTATTTGCCATAAAAAAGTAAATTTTCTTTTTATTTTATACTTAACGGAAATACAGAAATCACAACCTTACTTTTTACTTGGTCGTTTCTCGTTCGATTCGACTTCTGCAGTGTGTTTAATGGGTATAACATAGGGTGTAAACATAGTTTGCACCTAGAAAATGGCATAGAATCATATTTTAACGAATGAAACGCAAGAAATCAGCATTTACAGAAAGTCTATTGAGTGTGCCTTACTGTAGGCGTCACGTGCAAAGTGGCGCTACGCCATGTCAAACCGTAACGTCATTATGTTTGATGTTGACGTCACAACATGCGTAGCGTTATTTTTGACAAATAATCTTCACTTAAAACCTTATGTTAAAAAATCCCAGTCACAAAATTGCCAAGAAAGCCTTGTTTTGCTACAGTTCTATTCTATTCCACAGTGAAAATATAAATCGTATCAGTCACTAGTGAAAAAATACGATATTTTTTCACTGTAGAAAAATACCAATTTTACTAACATTTGATATGCATTGAATTCACTGCTTGTGATAAAATAAAATCGATAAACCACTAGTGGTTTACAGATTTTCGGGAAACGTTATAACAACATCAAGTTATCTTAACGTCATATGATAAATAGAATTTGACATTCGTGCCCTTACATAATTAAATTTATTAAACTCGATGCTGAAAAGAAATAAAATGCTCGGCAAGCCTCACATTTTATCTCTTTTCCCCAAGTCGTTTGATAAATTCAATAAAACATGAGCACTTATGTAAGATCCTCTATTTACATTGCTATTTAGGAAACGTGAATGTAGGTTGAAATTGTGGAAAAGGGCACGTACCCAGCCAGCATTGCTGGTATTCCTTCGACTTTGGACCAATATAGCCGACCATAGACCTGTAACTGGGCTAATACGAAATCACTTGATTAACCAATAAACGCCTGGCCTCCTTTTTGTTAGATCTATGCAAACAATGCAGACTCTGATCAGACGCCGCAAAACGCGTCGTCTGATCACGGCATCCATGACTTGCTAACAGAAAGTTAAAGCTGCATAGTCTGTAACTTTTGATCTTCCAATTTTAGAAATAATGTTTTTATTTTTCAAAAACACAGTAAAAATACTCAAATTCAGATAAACATTTTACCATTTTTGCAAATCTCAATAAGTTATCAACTGCATTTATGTTAAAAATCAACCGTCTAGAATTATTGGAGGGACGTAAATAATTACCAACAAGGGAAAAAAAACACCTGTTTTATAAGATAATTCACTTTTCCATGCAGTTTTCAGCTGTACTCAACATTTTTATTGTGAAAACATAACTTAATTCTACTTTTACAAATGATTTAAAAAGAAAAGATTTTTTTTCGAAAAATGTTCATAGTTACTGACTTAGTCTCTTTAATTTAAAATTTGAATAAAAATGTGAAAAATTCTACCCAATAAAAGTAAGAAAGAGGGCTAAGAACAGGAATTGATACAATGAAGCACCACAACTGACCCAGGATACCAATGGGAAAGTGACAACTTCACAATTAGACATCACAAACGAAGTCAAGAGGTCAGCCATTTCCCAGTAGGTGACCACAGGGCATCAATAAACAAACGCGCACGAAAGCATAACAAAAAAAAGAGAGAAATAATATAAATGGTCTCACAAGAAGGAAACGGACTTCTCCAAATAAAAGTGGGAAATTCCATTTGGCTTAAATGAGTTTACTATTTTTAATATTTGCAGGATGTATGCTACACCCAGATTGAGTATTCCTCAAGTCACCTGGGAGTATGGGGCGGTTGCTCTGACTACACCAGTTGTATGAGCCATGAAGCAGCTAACAAAGACAACTGCTTGAAAGGCGGTTATACTCGGTGTCATTATTGCACCACAGGCAAACGTACGAACAAGTTCGATATATTCAGTAAGTAAAGGTATTAGTCATTGATTGTGACAGACAGCACCATCTAACCATCTAATACAAATTCCGAACCATTCGGGATTGATGGCACTCGAGAATAAAACGTTTTGGATCTCCAAAAGGATGATCGTAGTAGGAAAAATGACGTTATCGATTGCCAGATTGAGAATGTTTATTTTCGCGATCAAAAACGTCGTTTTCGAAACGCAGTTTTGATTTTTTTTAATGCTTTCGGGTCACCGCCTACCTAGTGAGCTTACCATCATTGCATATTGGCACCAAAGTAATCCTATCGGTAGATAGGTTCTGTTCTGTTCTGACAGACCTGTGATTAGAACCAGGACTGCGGACATGAGTGGGTTTACAGTAAATCCTGTCTTAGTGGCTACCATTATTAAGCAAGCAACCTGTGAGGATAGGATTAATACACAAGTGATCTATCGATTCTAAGTTCCTGATAACTTTGTGAACAAAACATGACGTAACTGTAACTCTTGGCTGGCATGCATACATGTATCGTCCATACATGTATGCATGTTTCTTTGCATGTTGGGTACCTTTGTAGTCTGCAGATATTTTTCAACATTATGTTTATTTTTCAAAGTATTCTTTCAGGAATATCATTAGAGTGTCAAACAGCTTGGATCTGACAGAACGTCGGACCTGATCTGGGTCCAAGCTATTTGTAAAGGTTACTAACCGACGACAACAATTGCTAGCAGACAAAGAGATGTACAAACAGCAACACTCTACGTTTCTCTAACTTGCTCTCAAGTCCATTTTGATAAGAATAGGCTTGGTCGCAAAAACTCGGGACTGCCAACAACCTTAAAAATATTACTACCCAGCCAAAATACAATCTCGGGCCACTATCGGCCCACCATTGAAAAGCCATTTGAAAAGCGAATTGCTGGAGAGCAGATAGTGGCCCGCTTTAAATGCTAACTGGGTGCATTGTTGATTTATTGCAGACACAGTAAAACATTTGGAATATCTAGTGACGGTCACATTAAACGCCACTCTTACCACATACCTGCAGGACCCTACATCTCCTATCAGACTGAACTATGAAACTAACACCATAAACCAGGTACGTCCATCTTGTTAACTCTTTGACTTTTTACAAAATGCAGTTATTTTTGTACCTATGTAAAACCACTGTCACACCAAAGCAGCGTTCTCACTGCGATCCCATGGGATCTCTGCAGCAACAAAGTGACATCGCCAGTAGACGCTGAGGGATCGAATAGAACGCCGAATGGTGGCACGCACTTTGAGCATGCTCTTAAGCCCCTGTCACACCAAGCCACGTTTCCACTGCGTTGGCACGGAGTCGTCACGAATTTTCGAGGGCACCTTGAGATCACAAGAAAACCCTGATATTTTTCTAAAAAAAAGAACCTGTTACGGCGGCCTTATAGCGTACTTACAGGGGCCATGGTGTTGCTTCGGAGCTCCCACGGCGTTATATCACGTTCCTACGGAGTTCTTGTTAGCGATTCTCTTGGCTTTCACAACAATTTCACTGCGCTTTCACAATGCGTGCACTGCACTTTCACGTCGTTCGCACTACGTTGACGCAGTGACATCTCAAAGACTGCCATACAATCTCCTTGCAAACGCCATGGACGACCAGGGCGTCTGCTCAACGACCCTTGTGCGCACCCTTGGAGCTCCTATTATGTTGTAGATGATCTTAATGTGAGGCCATGGTGACCCAACATCAACTCTACTGCACTCTTATTAGAACGCCGAACCACAGCATTTATTTTGAATAAAAAGCCATGCTCAAAATACGCGCTATCGTTCGGCATTCTATACCATCCCACAGCGTCTACTGGCAAAGCTACTGTATTGCTGTGGAGATGCTTGCGATCGTACTGTGCGCATCTAAGCGTTCTGCATATTTCTTGGACACCGTGGGATTGTACGGCGTACTTTGAGATATCACTGCGTCTTCAACATGCCATCAGCACAGTGCAACACTGTGAAAGTGCAGTGCACGCATTTTGAGGGACGTGAAAGCTCGTCGGGGGTAACTTATGGGCAATTTTGGTACGGGTGCGCGAGCCAGTTTTTTTAAACCTTCCCCAATCATATACTTGGTCTTCGAAAAAAGTAATCTATTCATATGCTTGACTGAACAAAATGTTTACATAACCATATACTGTTCTTTGATTTTTGTATACCCTCTTTACTGTCTGTAAACAATGTTTACAAATAAATATTAGAAATTTAGTTTCTGAGCTGTATATCTAAGCAAAAATATGAGTATTTTCATACAGTGGTGTCAGAAAACGGGACCATTCATATAACAATGATGAAAAACTGGGTCAATCATATACTTTTTCTTAGAAAAAAGGGGGCTTATGGTATACCTGTCAGCACTGAAAAGGGGGCTATTCGGGCTGATCATCCGTACTATGTCATATATAGGTAGTTACCCCCCCCCCCTTGAGCTTGCAAGCATCGTGAGAGTGCAGAGAATCGCCAACAAGAACTCCTGAACAAGGAACGTGGTAGAAAGCCATGCGAGCTGCGTAGCAACGCCATGGTCGCTGTTAGGACATTGTAAGGGCGCCGTGACAAGCCCTTTTTCAAGAAACATATCAGGATTTTCGTGCGATCTCACATCCTTCTAGAACATTAAACAATTCTGTGCCCACGCAGTGGAAACGCGTCTTTGTGTGTCAGGGGCTTAACGGAACAAAGTTGATTTAATTTAAGAGCAGGAAAAACAACATATGCAAGATAAAAACCGGTCTTTCACAAACTCCCTAGTAATGATGTATTAAGCGAACCCCCAGTTTCTAGGAGATGAGATGCCTGGGTTTATTGTGATAAACTAGGAGGAACTGATTTTTTTTACAAAGAAGGATAACCGCTTTTAAGCCAGCAAAAAAGATTTAATAACGTTTTGCAATGTCCTTGTGTACTTTTATCTGGCTCTTCATTGGCTGCTAAAATACACATCTACAGTTTTCCATTAAGAAATAGGTTCGGGCTCGCAGTGATTTGTTGCTTAATATATCACTGGCTGGAGGTCAGTTGTTAAAGTGAATAAATCATGAGCATGAAGCGCGAATGATTTATCCACTTACGACTGACCGACATACAGTGATATATTAAATAACAAATCACTGCTAGTGCGAATATATTTCGATTCTAACACACAAATAGATTAAAAATATGAACAAATCCTTCATAGTCTATAACGATTCCGCCATCTTGAACAGACTGTCAGAATTTCCCACAACTCTTGTTTAGACTGAAACGCGAATTTTTACGTACGTTTTGAACGCCCAATAGTTGTATAAACGGCGTTACGCCGTCCATTGTCAACATTACAATGCCGTATGTGATAAATGACGTCATGAAAATCAAACTGGCGACCAAATGACGTCAAGCCGGCCCATGCCCCGTCCGTGCAGTGATTTATCAACCAATAAATCACTGAGTTTAACCATTGGCTACATAGGCTAGGTGTGTTAGAATTCAGCAGTAAATAAGAACAATTTGACTACTAGTTTTGTCTGCTGATAATCTTTGTAACAGTTTTGGCCAAGATAAAATATTGGGCCTGATCTAGATTCACATTCTGATGGTATTTGTGAAAGATTTTAGTTTGTTTATAAGTAGGCCCATTTGAATACCACGGACACATAATTTGGTTGAGAAATAACAAAATCATTTTCTTCTCAGGTCCTTATAAATAGCAGTATCTTGAAGCAATTATAGGCTATAGCATTGAATACACTATATTTTAACAGGTCACAAGTGTACTGTATGGCAAAAATGGGAGTTATACAGTGGCTGTTGATAATATAAGGTAAGCGCCAAATCTACAGGTATGTATATGAAGAGCCTACCCACCTACCTACCTTATTTTTTGAAGACCAGAAACCCCTAACTAATATTTTTGTTAACATCAAAGACACAGACAAAATGCACGGCATTTTATCAGGGTCTGCACTGTTTGCTAAAACAAAATTGATCTTTAGATAAAAAAATATGTTATATATACTCAGAAAAACAATTGAAGGATATTTAGATTCAGTCCCATCTCTTACATACAATACAATAAAAACTTTACAAATTATGCATGCATTTATTTCATAGTTCCAGACATCTGCAATCAAAATGGATGGTTTATTTTAGTCACGCTTCAATGGTTTAAGTACAGTGCAAATCCAAATGGTTCAACCCTCTATACTGAAAAGTCACAAACGTTCAAAAATGATTGAAACCAATTTTTATCGTTTGTATTCCATAATGACTGGCTCTAAAACCATCGCTGGTTCTCCCTCTAAAACATGGCACCTAATTTTGAAGCTGTTGTAAGTGTTCCATTGCAAATTTGTGGTCAAATTTGCCGGGGTATGCCATATCCGTGTATTTTTGTTGAAGAAACTGTCCCATTATTAGGGGAAATGACTGATAAATTGGTGTTCACTTTTGTCTGTGGTCGGAATTAGAACATAAGCAATGACTTGGTAAAGGTTTCAGCAAAAATTGAGAGCGCTAAATTTTTTGCTTGTGAACTTTGGGTAGAGAGGGTCGTTACATTCGGTGTAGTACTGTATCGTAACCAATGACCCATGAATTTCAATTTGCATTTTTGTGAATTGCATAGTAATAATTCTATCAATGGCAAAAATAATTTGTTTGAAAATTATATTCCCAAATGAAATTAAGTCAAAATAATTTTAATATCCTTCAATTGTTTTTCTGAGTATACTTTAGAAATTGCAACTTGTGACCCCTCAATATATACAATGGACCATCCCTACTAATTAAATGCATCAAAATTGATGGAAAATTGCATTGGACTTAAAAGGGTTAATATATACTGTTTATGCATTCGGAGAGTCTGTCACAATTTGAGAATTGAATCATGTCTCGGGTGTATATAAGGAGTAATATGCGTAGTACTGTGTACCAAAAAGCTCCATTTTGATAGCCCGAGCTGGCGTGTGGAAAATAAGTTCTGTAGCATGTGGGTTAAGCTCTCTTAAACTCAATAATTCTGATTATTCGAAAAGTTTATTCAACAGAATAAATGAAGTTTATGTATTTTGCTGCCATCACACTTGTTATTGTATTGACATGGTTTCTGTGACGTCAGCGTCACATTATGTCTATAGCGATATTTGATTGAAAAAAAACATAAACTTCATTTACAACCATATGTTTTGCTGCAAACACACTTGTTATTTGTCAACATGGTTTCTGTGACGTTAGCGTCACGTTATATAAAGTCAGCCTCAAGTTATCCCCCCCGCGTTATCCAAGCAGATGCTTGATGTATATCTGTGGTCTGATTCCACAAAACTTAGGGTAAGTGGCTGAGGCAGTTCCAATTGACTATTTTTGCTAACTGTTCTTCGTGGGTGGGTACCTAATGTTAGTCATTGGCAAGGCTCACTCTGGCTCAAATTGAGGTTTCATTAGCTCTGACTTTATGCAGACTTTAAGCTGATTACATGCAAATGTAATCGATTACAATTACAATTACTTTGGAATTTCGTGATTATTGATTTCAATTGTAATTACTTTTTTTTAAAAATGTAATCAATTACAATTACAGATTACATTGCAAAGTAAATCATGATTACTTTATTATTACTTATTATTACTTTTGAGCAATAAATTAACTTTATTTTATTAGAGTGTTATCCCGAAGAAAGGAACACTAAGCTATATTTCTCATTTCTACCTACAGATTATCTACAACACTGCTGATTCAATGAAATAAAGAATTAAACAACAGTATTCAAAAGTCCAAAAATACTCTAACTATAAGGATGGATACAACTTTGTGCATCTCACTTTTCTATATAAAATGTATTTGCAAGATATCCCTGGTACAGTCAAAATTGCCATATTTGGCTGTTTTAAGTTGAGGAGGGTTTTGATAACCTAAAAATTTAACCATTTTTTTTATCATAAATAAAATAGTTTCATCAATGTGCTTCCGATGTATGTTTCTGTTGAAGGATATGATAAAATAAAAATTGTTCCAAATATCTTTCTAGTAATGGCGCAATAAAATGCATATATTACTGTGTGAAGCACAGATTGTTTATCATGAAAATTTAAAAGGCACCAGGTAATAGTAAGTGAGTATGATAAGGAAATACCACAATCACGAACCGTAGACAACCCCATGGCACCGCGAGGAAGAGCTGCTCAACCATCACGAGACATCAGGAAGATAAATTAAGCAAGCAACCAGCTCTCTCTCTCTCTTCCCCATCAAGATGATTGCAATACTAGAATGGACATTAAGTAACGTACAACAAAACATAGAACAATTACAGACTCCCACAATGGGAGCAACAATAAACAAAAAGTCAACAACAACAGAGCCACCACCTTAGAAAGGACAGCAGCCTGATTTGTTCTAAACATCTATCTAAAATCTATTCTGTGGTTCCTTGAGGAATCCTGTTAGGAAACGCTTTACAGGACAACAAAATACATGTAGAACTTGGCTAACAAAAGAAATGCACTATATATGGTGATTGTTCCCTTATCTGGTGCATGCTTAAGTAATATACTTCCTAAAGGGTTTGGATTTTATTCCTGTTTTATCATGCCACGGGGTTGTCTGGTGTTTGTGATTGTAGTATTTCCTGATCATACTCACCTACTATTTTTTATCATATCTGAAAAGTAAATTAGCCCAACTTGCTTTATCATTTATTAATTTAGACATTTCTTTAATATTTGATTAAATCTAAATCTGATAACAAGAAGACATTAATATGTCTATAAAAAGAATGCCAAACTAATGTAGAACTTGATTTCCTAATCAAACTGAAACTGAAAATGAGATTATATTCAGCAGGAAAATGGTCAAGATTTGAAATTATCCCAAAATGTGTTAAAACTATACTGAGTCTGTCATAAAAGTCCACTAAGGATTAAATAGAAAACTAAGAAAAGGGTCCTTATTTTATTTGACAACACATCAAAAAGAGAAGTTGACAGGTAATGTCAAACAATTTTTACATTTTCAAAAAGATGCAATTGGACAGATAAAACTTTGACTTCAATTATACATATCTGACGACATCCATCTATATTTACCATAAAAGGGACTTTTTCTTGTCTTTTATATTTTTTTCTAAACTCGCATGCTATATACTTTTGTATGTGTTTTTATACCCCCACAAGCTGTGTTTGTGGTGGGTATGCTGTTTTCACGTTGTCCGTGCGTCCATGCGTACGTACGTTCGTCTGTAACGTTTTGTTTCCTTAATATCTTGAAGAGTCATTGCTGGATTTTCATCAAACCTTGCAAACATGTTCATATATGTAAGTCAAATACTTTAAACAAAACAGTAAGGGCTAGGGACCAATTCTATTAGAGTTATTTCCCTTTGTAGTTCTAAATGGCTTTTTATATAGGGTTTAATGCTTATGTTATTATAGTCCATACACGGGCCAATCAACTCCTACCACAGCTTTTAATGGAACAATTTGATACTTTTTCTTTACAATGTAGACACATTGAACATATGCATAAAGGCGTTTGGTTTAGAAAAAAATAATTTTTGACAAAATGACAGCATTTAGAACTTAGATAATGTTTCCCTGATAGGGCGTTTGTATATGCATTGTTGGTGCCTACATTGGCCAATCTACTCCTACCACAGCTTTTGATGGAACAATTTGATACTTACCTATACAATGTAGACACATTTAACATATGCATGAAGGAGTTTGGTTTTGTAAAAAATATTTTTGACAAGATGACAGCTTTGAGAACTTAGACAATTTTCCCTAATAAGGCTTTGGCATATGCATAGGTAGTGCCTTCATGGGCCGATCAACCCCTACAACAGCTTTTGATTGAACAATTTGATACTTTGCCTATAAATGTAGACAAATTGAACATATGCATGAAAGAGTTTGGTTTAAAAAGAAATTTTGACAAAATGACAGCTGCGACAACTTAGACAATTTTCCCTGATAAGGCTTTTGTATATGCGTAGATGGTGGCTTCATGGGCCAATCAACTCCTGCCACAGCTTTTAATGGATCAATTTGATACTTTGCCTATACAATATAGACACATTGAACATATGCATGAAGGAGTCTGGTTGAAACAAACTATTTTTGACAAAATGACAGCTATGAGAACTTGGACAATTTTTCACTTATATGGCTTTTGTATATGCATGGATAGTGCCTTTATGGGCCGATCAACTACTACAGCTTTTGATGGAACAATTTGATACTGTGCCACTACAATGTAGACATATTGAACATATGCATGAAGGAGTTTGGTTTGGAAAAAATAACTTTGACAAAGTGACAGCTGTTAGACTTAGACAAATTTCCCCTAACCACATTGAACATAAGCATGAAGGAGTTTGGTTGGAAACAAATATTTTTTGATAAAATGATATCTATGAGAACTTAAACTATTTTCCAGGTATAAGCTTTGATATATAGAGCTTTCAGGTGTGAATAATTTTGTGTATTTGATCTTAATGAATGTTCCGGATTGCAAGCTTTAAGATCATTTGCACAGATTCTACTGAAATCTTTTTTTCAAAACTAGGGTCTGCTGGTTTGAATTATTACTTGTCAAAACTTAGTTTTTTCACTGACCCATACTGTGCGGGGGTGTATCTAATAAGCATTGCTTATTGACTTTTTCCATTGTCATCTGTTCATATTACAGAATTATCATTTTTTTTCTTCATGATATTCAAGATATTCATATGGTGACATTTTAACAGGGTCTGCACTGTTTGTTAAGATAAAAACAATCTTAAGGTACAGAAATACATCACTTAATCTAAATTGTGACATGTATCCATTTAAATACAAAAATAGCAACTCCAATTATTCCATACTTATTTTATCAATGTGCTGTACAATTTACATTCAGTTTTAACCCAGTTTTTATTTTATTTTTGTAAAAAAAGCAAAAGTAATCATAAAGTAATCGCAAAGTAATCATAATTACATGCTATTAAGCAATATAATCGTTAACATTACGGCTACTTGTACTCATAAAAATCCACGATTACAGATTACTTTATGATTACTGAAAAAAAATCAATTACAAGTAATCATGATCACAGATTATGATAACCCAAAGTCTGAATATATTTTTAAGTCTTGAGTCCTTTTCTTTGTTTTATTATAGTGTGTTGATTCGATTAGACTATTTTTGGGGACGGATGCTGGCATCCGGACTCAATTTTAACACTTACAGTATTTCAGTCACGTCGATTTTACACCCTTGCCAGGCCATACATTAAATATATGCTACACTCCTTGCAAATGTTCAGACATATAAGTTGCATGGTTTCAATATTAACAATTTAATTAGATGCATGATAAAGAGTCGTAAAGATCCTGACTAGTTTGTTCTTGAGAAGCCAACTGATCCGGATCTACAATGTTTTCCAGAACGGGGTATATCCGGATTCCGCAGGATAAAGGCTTAATGCAAACCGAACAACTTTCTGGAAAATATTACGCGTAAAAAGCAGTTCTTTTTTTCGTTGTTTTTTTATTGTTTGTTATGCTTTGCAGTTTAGAAACTTCAGTTTGGGTATCGAAGCAACGATTTATTGCCAATTGCTAATTCAAATACAAATATATTTAAAAAATAATACCTTGCGCAGTAATATAATAATGATAGACATATCGTAAAAGACATAGTGGACTTGCCATTGTAGTCTGCTTTCATTGACAACAAACAAACAAGTCGGCGTGTTTTTTTACGCGGCTATGTATGTAAATAATATAACATTCATATAAATCAAGAATTATCTCAGCTGACCCCAAAAAGTCGCTTAAAAATTGGGGATTAAATAATCTTACTTGTATGATTTCATTCGAAGTTTTACTTTATGCCTATCCCGCCAAAACGGTCCTGTGATATACACACTACACGTATATGTAAATTATTTATACACAGCCAATCGCAACGCGATTTAGTACGTTCTATTTATATATATATATATACAATCGGTCAGGCATTGATCAATTTTATGTTTTCGACAACGCTTAGAAAGTTGAAAATGTAAGAACAAATCTAAGTTTTCCCTTTTAATTCAACAAAGGAAACGATGATTAATTGTAAAAGAAAAAAATACAGCTCAGACCCAGAATATAACAGGCAGATAAACTTTTCCTATCGATGACGGATGTAGGTCACGATTAATAAGTATTGGCTTTTACTAAAGGAAGTGTGTATCAGTAAGCTAGGAGTACAGTAGCATAATCATTATTCGGGTTGCTATATTGACATCAAGGGACGTTTACAAACAGTTTGCAATGTTCCATTGATGCCAGAAAATATATAATTGCATTGATTAGGTAGGCTACTGCGTTTGTTTTACATGTTGTGCAATTTTCGACACAAAATGGGCCTCAACGCGACAAAAACCTGTCTTCTGGGCTTCTGAAAAAGCGAGTCTAAAAGCAGTCTCCTCATCTACAGAGGCTAGCTAGAAAATTGAAATTTCACTTGTAGCAATTCTAGAAATGATACTTCCCAAAAAGCAAATGGAAAAGGCGCTGATCAGTCTACGCTAATGCGCAGGCTAGTCTGCGCATTTGTTTTTCGCACCCCCGAGACAGGCTTTCACGTTCCGAGGCCCAAATATTTTTTTTATCTCAATGTCAGTTTATAGGGTGTCGTGTGTGCGAAAAACATAAGCATAGAGCATTATGTTTCATACGACGAAAACAATAAATTCAAATTATCCTATTGTCTTTGATCCCTATTACCTGCTACCTGCCGCAAACAGTTCAAGAAGGTCTTTTAACTATCGGTCTTTATAATAGATAAATCAAACCAAAAGTAATTACTGATCATTACTCTTTCATTCTACAATTTGACTCAGTTTCACAAAAGTTTCAGTTTATATTGTCAGAATGGTTCATATTAGTCACATTGGACCGTACATTTGAACTCTTAAGTGCATTTGAAAATGCCATTGAGCGCTACCAAAACTATGCCCGGTTGTCCACTGTCGACCCGCCAACGAAATGCCATAATGGAGTTTTGGTGACGGGCCGATGGTGGCCCACTTTTATATGGTTTCTGAGAATGTAGATTACGTACTGTTTTATAGAGATCATAGAACAGTAGCCAAAGCTCCTACGCATAATGAAAAGAAAGCTGGACAAACTGTAAACGTACTACGACATCTCTTTCAGCTGTACACATGACATCAAATAGGCACCGTGTTTAGAGAACAGATCTACCTACTCAAGAGGTGCAACGCATGACTTTAGATCAGTCTGCACATCGCCATAATAACATCTAGACCACCAGATACTTTCAGGGGTGTTTAATAATAATAATAAAAACCTTTCTTCTAAATCCAGAAATACATAGTAGGTATTCAAATGGATCACCTCAATTCCATTGAGACGGTTCTTATGAGCACCAACCCTCAACCCTAGCTGCTGCACTTGAATTACATATTGCACCATCCTCATGTATCAGTCCATTAAAAAGATATCTACTGCTCTATCATAAACTCGGTAAAACCATTAATGAGCCACTTAAACCGCCCCAGTATAACATGATATTTCATGCTATAGTTTTTCTTGTTAATATGGTTTTTAGCAGCGGCTACTGTTTTTTGTTGTTGATTTTTTTTTCAATTTTAAATAGCCTGATTTTTTCTTGCTCGCTCCGCTCGCAAACGTACATATAGAGATCTAAATTCAAAGGTGCCAGATCGGCGGCGCCCTGCTAAAATCTTGTCATTTTATTGTAGCCTACCATATCTTTCGGTTCCTTTTTCTGAATGACGTCTACTGGAGTCATCTGAGCACTATGTGTTAATGCTCACAACAATTGCCAATTTTATCATACGGTCAAGCATTGTGGCACAGGATCAGAGCAGTCTGAAGCCTGATACACACGATGAAACTTTTGTCTGCAACTTATGTATGCAACTTTTGTGTGTACCATACACTACTGTACAGACGATGCAACTTCACATTACCTGTTGCTCTTTCCCGCTAAAATTGTGCATACTTTTTCAACATGGTGCTTACTGAGCATGCTGAGGAGGACGAAATTGCTGTCCCATTGTGTCTGATGATCATTGCACTTGCAACGCAACATTTAAATGGACCGCGAATAATACGAAGTTTGGATTCAACGAAGAAATGTATATAGGGCTCACCATATTGTACCTAGCTAAAAGACCCCTTTCTTAATTGTGTATGCACATTTGTAGAAATTACAGGTAAACTGACCTTCAGAAATAGCCGAGCTGTGATTGGCTAATTGTCTGGAAAAATATGAGACAAGTTTATGAAAATATAGCAATGTCCTATTCGATGAAACTGTTTCATGAAACTCCAAAAATCTCACATGCTTCTCGGACGTACACACGATGAAACTTTTGTCTGCAAATAATTATGTTCTTCGCATTTTCACAAAACAGTTTTTTTTCCAATCGCGCATGATATAGTCTACAAGTTCGTTTAGAAAACCATTTGAAAGTTGAAGAAATGACATCGAAGTTCATTTTACCCATTCATTTCAAAATTTTATGACTTTGCCTGTTGAAAAAATGAAGCTTTCTGATAAAGAATTAAACTGCATGAAAATGTGCCAGAAGGCACCAAAGTGCGCGGATTTTTCAATAAATCCTGGGGAAGCATGCCCCAGACCCCCTTACCCGCGCTTGGCACCTACAGAACTCGCATTCATGCATTCTGTGAATCAAAACACTCACATTAACTCTCAAACTCGTTGCTACGACCCTGAGTATAGGTTGGAATTATTTTCGGTGTGTGAAAGTGTGCCAAGTTCATAACGACCCCCGACGCCCTAGCATGGCTTCGCGTCTTCTGCGCTCGCATGAAAATATTTCATGTTTTAAATATTGCCCCCCCCCCCCCCCCCCAACATGGAATCCTGGATGCGCCCCTGCGGTTCTATCGCTACAGTGTCAAACATTTGGGATCCAGATCAGGCTCGACGTTTTGTTTGGTCTGATCTGGGTCCAACCTGTTAGCAAAGATTATTATTTTGCGGGCTTCACCACTGGTATCATACTGAATTCTTGGCCGCGGATATTGTTCGACTAGTCTTTTCGCGGAGAATAAATAAACTGAAATTGAAGGTAGGGGCTCTCATTTGAAATAGTTAAAACTTATTTACGAACACTTGTCAGGCGCGATTAAAGGCATATACATATTCTTGAATAGTCACTCTAACATCACATCATGGCTAAGGCATTACAGTACTTAACCCTTAAAGCGCCAAGAAAAAATGCATCTGAAAATGTCTGAAGTCGTCTGCTTCATATAATTGCCTAATATTACTGACGAATCAAGTATAGAAGCAAACAGCGTTGACCCAGAACAGACTGCTCCTATAGGAGCAGTCTGGTCTGGGTCCACACTTTCTGCCTAGATGCTTCTTAAACCTTTCAGCAGACGAGATAAGCAGACGACTTTTGTTGCGATTGGCGCTTTAAGGGTTGAATATGCGAGAAAAAATGCAAATAGATCATGAATGAGTCCTTGAAATCGGGACACTTTTGGATTGATTGACAATTACACATTTTTACAGAAATGGTTTCTATATCTTTGCGTTTTTGGTGAAACGACATTTACTTGTTTTTACCTGTATGTTAATGATTTGGCTTAAATAAGCGTTGATTGTTTATGAGAACGGGATTTCTGCCCCTACCCCTTCAACGGTTGCAAGTCTAAACCATGGAGGTGTGTGGAAAAATACTATAGCGTCCGCGGGGTTTTGTTATCTGGCCGCGAGGCAGGGCTTTTTAGAACCGTTTTCCACATATTAATTAAAGTGGCAAGAACTAATAATGGGCTCAAAGGCACTTACATTTTGAAAGCCTGTAGTTTCTACCAGCAGGGACAGCTGATACTGGTTCTATTGCGAGTTTGATGCAAATCTGAACCACGGGTTGAGAGCATGCTCCTAATCTTACCGCGGATGTGACTATTGTTGGCGTTGTTCATGGCCGTGGGGTTCTGCAATATGCTTTCTTGTCCACGGAAATCCTAAAAATCAAAACGTCAGAATCATCTTTGACAAAAGATAGGTAGCTGGTGTGCTGAAACGACTGGATCAAAATCCTGTTAGATCAGAATGTAGCCATTGGGTTTTCGCTTTTTTTTATTTTTCTGTATGCTGATTTAGCACAATTATCTAGTTTCTATGGTAGTAGGATCGCCTGACCAAAGTGCTGAAGGTTGTGAGCAGCAAAATCTAGCTGTTTGTCTGTCTGTCCGTTAATCCGTCCGTCCGTCTGTCGGTCTGCATTGGTTCTTCCTTCTTTTACTTATATACTCGTTTAGCCTGCTTACATGTGTCTAGTAGCTCAGGTGGTTGGAGCGCCTGTCCAATGTTCTGAAGGCTGTGAGCAGCATAATCTAGCCATTTCTCTGTCTGTCCACTTTCCAATGGCTGTCTGTCTCGCTTTTTCTGTTTGTTTCGTTCTTTGCTCTTTTGACTTTTTTGTATGCCTGTTTTGCTAGATTATCTAGTATCTCAGGTGGTAAGTGTGCCTGACCATATTTTGGATACTTTCAAGTTTTCTAAATACCTAGGCTTGCAATTGGACCCAGCATCTACTCTTTACCCCCAAAATATAAGGAATATCAGGCATACCCAAAACATATTCGAACTTTAGCGACCCCAAAAACATTTTCCAAATCTGAACATTGACCTTAAAAAGCCCCAAATTGATAGAAATGACCCCCCAAAACGTCAAAAAAATAAATCATAATTTCATCATATCTCCAAACATATTTATTTTTCTGATCTCCTGCCCCCCCCCCCCCCAACAAAAAAAGGTAATTCAAAATTTTGAATCTCCAAAAATGGACAGAACCTACTTATATATGATAATATCAGTGAGCCACACACCCCTCTCCTGCCAAAAAGCTGACCAGTGTTTTAGTGCAGTATGCAGCAAAAGATAGCTGTCTGTCTGCTTGCTTTCTCAGTCAGTCAATCAATCAGTCAGTCAGCCAGCCTGCCCAATCAACCGCTTCAATTTCTTAGTGTAGGCAGAGCCTCTTTGTAAAAGTGTATTCTTGTCACAGAAGAGTATTTGCGTGTACCAGTGGCCTTGGGAGGGGTGGGTAACTCTTTTTTTCTTCATACGAAGGGTCTGGCCCAGCATCTACCATTCACCCCCAAGAAATATCAGGAATTTCAAGGACCTCAAAAATATTTGAAATTTTAGCAACCCCCCAAAAATCCTTGACATAAAGAAAAGACCCTAAAATGCATAGAAATTACACCTAAATATAGTCCAATTTCGTGGTGAAACCCCCCCCCCCCCCCACCTCCAGAAAAAATATCCATATATCTTCATATCACCAAAAATATTCATTTCTCTGAGGCTAGAGGTCAAAATCTAGGACATCTTATTTCTTTTTTAGAATCATTTGGGTTTGAACAACAGTGGCGAGTTCAACAATGTGAGCGTTTGCGGGCACACTTTAATGATGGTACCTACGAGGGATGTTCGAAATGAATTGTTTATTGTCCTATATCTCAATATCCACGTGGGACACGATAAAAACCAATATATACCTATATAGGTTTATTTAAGGTCTACACAACGGTGTATAAATTTATACGTTAGACTTAATGTAAGACACAACATTTGCCATATTAATACACGCAGTCATTGACCACTGTAATAAAAATAGTTGGTGCATGTAGAAGAGTCAACCAGAAAGATGAAATAAGGGGTCACATCAAAGCTCGCTCAAAACTCGTCTGTTCTTTGAAGCAGCTGATGATTGAACTTTCTACTACTTACGGACCTTCTTGTGTGTCTTATGACACAGTTAGGCACTGGAAAAATAAAATTTAATCTGGCTTAGAGTCCATCAAAAATGCACCAAAATCAGGAAGGCGAAAATTCGCAGCTTGTAAAGAAATCGTTTCAAAAATGAAGGAAATCATTTAAGGAGATGCCAGATTTACAGTTTGTGATATTGCATGAAAAGTAGGCATGTCACTATCAACGGTTCACTTTATTTTGAAGAAACATTTAAAAGTCTGAAATATTTTTGCTAGATGGGTGCCACATCTGTTGACTGATGAGCAAAACAGACAACGGGTTTTAGTGGCCAAAAAGCTGCTTAAAATGTTTCAAACTTATGACAAAAAGCAGTTTGCCTATGTCGTCCCAGGTGATTAAAATCGGGACTATTAATTTGAGCTGGTCAGAAAGGTTAGCAATAAAATCTTGGCCACTAAACATAGCAGACGCCCAATAATTGTCATACGGTCTTTAAGTGCAAGGAAGGTTTGGTATGCAATTTTCTTCTCTGGTGAAGGAGTCGCAATAAAAGTGCTGGTGGAAAAGGGCAAAAACATCACTGGAAAGGACTACAAAGACATATAGTACTGGAGAAACCTAAAACATATCAGAAACGACGCCCTGTCACTGGTTTTAAACATATCTGTCTTCTACATGGCAATGGCCCTGCTCATGCCTCTGAAATAGTTACAGTGTTTTTGAAGAAAGAAAAAGTAACTATTTTGCCTCACCTCTTGCATTCTCTAGATCTTGTCCCATGTGATTTCTTTATGTTTCCGAAATTGAAATAATTCCTTGCTGGGCGGAAATACCAGTTATTTTATAGAACCATTTGTGTATGAAGAACATGTACTATTTCATTTTCTTACTTTCTGTGACTTTAGGCCTTCAGGTTCGTGACCAGATGTTCCACTCTTTTGAACAAAATGACTGCCAGAGCTCTAGCTAAGAAACTTCTTTTAACAGAATTTCCTCCTGAACAACTGGCCCAAAAGCAAGTTAATTTCACAGAACTGTCCCCTATGGTGTCTTCTACCAATTTTGCACAAATGGTTCCACTCCACTGAAGAATGGATCCACAAAAGCTCCAGATAAGAAATGCCTTTGAACGATTTCTCCTCCTGAACCAATGATCCAAAATTTACAATAATTTCACAAACTTGGCCCTAATGATGCACTCTACCAAAATTATACTATTGGTTTGGCTCTGCCATTAAGGGACTTCATTCAAGCTTGCACATAATGTCTATGGTGGCGATTAAGTAAAAGTAGGAAAAAACATTTACAAAAGTGGACAGAACTTTATCAAATCAGTTCTTGATTATCATTGATTTCTTTGAATAAGTGGGTTGGTTGTATTAGGTAAGATACTAGGAAACACTTTCCCTCATCCTCATAAGATCTTTAACCAACAGAAACCAAATGGAAATCTGAAGGAGAAAAGAAAAACATGCCAAGGTATTAGGAAACAAATTACAACTGTTTAGTTTTGGTTGTGCCAAACAAAGTTATGGGAAAATTGTTTACCGCTTACCTGCCTGAAGAGCTTTCACAAACATTTATTGAGGGATCATTTTAACACTCTATTATAAAAGCGTTTGAAAATTAAGTTTGATTATTCACTTCTTAAGTTAGCAATTATCATCTGGTTTCTAGCATTGTTCAATAATGGATTACATTTGATAAACTCTCCCCAAAAAAGGCTGTTTTTGTCCAATGAACAAATGCCAATGTCGTCAGAAAAATTGCTTTCCCATTTTACTTTGTGGCAATATGTTTGACCCTACATCAGAGACGGGACTTCCAGTTTCCATTTGCAGGTTATAGAAAAGATATCTAACTAACAACCTCCCTATTTGAACGCTTAAATGCAGCCGTCCCCACCAGTACTCTCAGTGCTTTGATTCTCTATGGGAACTAAACATTTTTGTATGTTTTAACTACAACAGAATCTAGGGCGAAGATTTGTAAAAATCATGCTTAACTCAGCTGAGCACGAAATTCATCCTGCTCATAAATTGTTGGCATTTTAACATTTATTAGCATAATAAATACAACATCTGAGAGACTTAAAGCAAGAAACTTCTTTATTTGTTGGTATTTTAGTTTTTATGAGCTGTTGAAATTTCGTGCTCAGTTGAGTTGAGCATGAACAAAGTTGTATAACCTTGGACTTAAGTTGTCCTCCTGATGTCTTGTGACTGTAAGTGTGCTTTTACTCTTGCTCAGGATGCCGTGGGTTCGTCTGGAGTGGGTGGTTGCGGGATTCCTGATCGTACTCACTTTTGCTGAAAATGTTAGCAAGAGACCTTCGAGAAAACATGAATATAATTACTTTACCATCTCCAGTTGGCCTATGCAATGCACAACTGTCTAAGATTCATGATGTCTACCCCTACAATTCACCATGCTTATTATCATTATTTATCTAGCACATAATTATGTATCTTCTTTTACTAATTAATGTGTTTACTGTATGTGGTTTCGCGTAGGCATCAAGTATAGGAGACATTAATAGGACAATTTTTCAACTGTCTTCGTTAATGATTTTATATTTAATGTTCTACCTGTTTAATTGACAGTTTCCTCAGCTCATTAGCTGTGCAAGGTCGGGTATATTATTCAACCCTGTTATATTACACCGTAAAAGGTGTTGATTAACAACAAAAGAGGAGGCAGCTGTGCTGGCATCCCTTTAGGTGTAAAATAACAATCACTTTCCTACTAAAACAGCTTGAGGCCAAAATTTATTCTGTTGGTGATATGTGTTTAACTAGTACACATGTTAGTGATGTAGTAACCCCCTTTTTGGCGCGAACACGTCAAGATTTTGCCATAATTTACGTAACGTTATAATGGAAGACACATTATGTAACGTTACTGAATCTGTAAAATAATATAGGGATCAAACATGTGATTTTATGCATTAACATCTGCTGGACCCCGATGGTGGTGTTGAAACCCGAGCCTGAAAGGCGAGGGTTTTAACGACCGCCGAGTGGTCTAGCAGATGTTTGTGTATCAGAATACCATGATTGATCGTTATTATTGCATAAAGTCATTTTGACACTTGAAAACTTTGGAAATACGCTTCGAAAAGCTCATTTTTGTATTACTATAATGGCGCGCAAAAGCATAAAGGATTCATAGGTTTTGAAAACGCCTAAGGTCACTAAATTACGTTCATTTGTATCACGTTACTGTTGATGATGTCATTTTTTGTTGAATAAACTGCGAAAGCCCAGGTTTCGCCAGATTTTTTTCTAAAATATTTTAGAGTTTGTAGAGACTGTCCTTTTTTCAAATTTCATGCTGCTCCGTCCCTAGAATACACTATTTTCCAGTAGTAGAAACAAGACAGAATTAACTGAATCTTACATGAGCTGTCTGGCTTAAGAAGAGCTTCAAGTCTGAAAAATGAATCATGACCAAGTGTCAACAGAGCAAAAATTGGGGCTGACCAAAGTACGTCTGGACTTGTTTTTAATGCTCATAAATCCTGTTGCACCCAAAACCAAAGTCCTGTATACATGTAGTACAGTGATATCTAGAATATAGGCGAAATGGCATTTTCTAGTAACACTGTAAATAGTCTCCCCATGGCCTCTGTAGTATCTTCCCGCTATACTACACTGCATGCCCAAGGTAAGAGTGCGTAGCTTAAATATATTTTCCTATTTTCTCAATCAAAACATATGTTGTGGGTACTCAAAATAACCCAAAAACACATGTTTAAATTTACAAATTAGAAAATAATTGCAATTATGCGCTAAACATGTGCTTACCTGGCCCTATGTTTAAATAACGACAGTCACCCTACATGGATGATATTTCAAATGAGGCCCTGGAAGGGGGTCCCAGTATTCCACATATCCCTTTAATTATCTTAAAAAATACCCTGTATCCCTAAAATAAATATGGCAAATGTCCCCTAAATTCAGATAGCATTGTATCCCCATATCCCTAAAATTTACCCAAGTATCCCCTATCCATTTAAATATTTACAAAATATCCTGTATCCCTTTTAGTTTTTAGCCAGTTTCCTGTATCCCTAAAACCCTCCCAGGGCCTTTCAAATAGGTGGAAAAATGTTGGGTAGTGCTAGCATGCTTGATTATTGTTAGATTGTTCTTGCAAATGATCCTACAATTTCTTTTACAGATCTCCATATTTGACCTTGGAGCTGACTGTGAACTCTAGCACGATGTGGTTTGTATCTAAACCCAGAATAACCACAGCTATAAGTGAAGCCCTGTCAGGACAAAATCTCTACTTGAATGGAGCACCGGTTATTAGCGTGCAGGTGATCTTAAAGGCAGAAGGTAAGCTAAGTTATATATATGGATTAACCCTTTTGACCCTGATGGATTATTCCATACATACTGATCCAATAAGTATGGAAATGTCCATTTCGTGTTTTAAGAGTCTCGAGTCAAAATTCATAAAAGGGTGTATTTTAGTCCCTGAAGTTTGTCTTTTATTCTTTGCAAACACACTATGTGGTAAGTACGCAGTTCGATCCATTGACTGTACATCAAGGAAAATGCAAAATAACGGAGATAGAATCAGATAAATGGTAGGTGCTTCATCTTCTTTACTATAACTTTGTAATACTGTTGTATGTCAGACTTTGAATGTCCGTTCAAATTTGGCTCTCTCGACGTACAATTTTAGGCGTACTTCTCGACGTACAGTGCATTTTTCAAATAAATATGTGATCTCTTTCTGACGTACAGTGGAGAACATTTTTATAATCAACTTTATCCTGAACACCACAGGTACTCATTTAAAGGGATATTTGGCTATTTTATTGCTACTTCAATGTTGCATATCTTTCTATACAGCTAACTGTGCAGATCCTAATTAGATAATATGTCTAATGGCTCGTAATGCTAACCCCCATTTCATTTTTTTGATAAATAGTATGCATATTTAGCACAGTGATTGCTGATGGTGCGTAAATAACACCGAAAATTTTTGTTTACCTAAATGACCTTGGAGTGAAAGGTCAAGGTAACATTCATATTTAACACAATGATTGTCTTTGATGTTTACATAACGACAACGTTCTAGATAACTGCTATGATTTTTGGGTCTAAAGTATAAGGTCAAATTAACTTACGGTGAGTCACTTAAGTTACGCACCACTTTTTCAGGGCCCACATTTTTGCCAAAATACTTGAATCGAACATTCTCTATGATAATTTATTTATTGACATTTTATCTGATTGATGACATAAAAAAAAATATCGGAATCACTCCTGCGAATCATTCTGCTACTTCAAAGGCAAATTTGACAAAAATGCATGTGCAACCTGAACGTCTGTATTTTCTATTTTTGTTTTGCACTAGGCATTATCCATGGTAATCGTTGTGACAGAAAACACCACAAACAATTATTTTATTCAAGTAAAACCTTTTTTTTGGTCGTTGAATTTAGTAACATAGTTACTTTTTGAAGAAATGCTTGTTTTGACGTTATAGTAACGTCAGTTACAATAATCAAACAGGTTTTCCTTCGCAAATTGTTTTGTAATGAGTCACTTGTTGACAAAGAAGTATCAAAACACTAATACATCTTATCATCGACACATCTTATTGCCTTGGTAGTAGTGACGTCATCTCTAACGTCAACACCATGGCACCAAAAGCTCAATTATTTTTTTACGAAAATAAACAGCCGGTACATGGTTGTATAAAATGAAATTATAAAAGAAGTGTTTTGATAACTATAGTTTATGCAGAATCATACAAACTTTAAACTTACGTTAAAAACGTACTAAAACCAACTTTTTTCAAACCTTGGCCAGCTGTGAACATCAAAAATGATAAAGTTAACAAACACATGTCCAGCTTCAGATATTGCCAAGAATAAATTGGCTCTTATCTCTGGCATAGCAGAAATTCGACCCTGAAAATGTGAAATGTGATCTGAGTTTCATTTAAGATAATGCAATGTGAAATGTGTTTTGAGGGTAGTGCACTTCAAGATCGATCCATTTTCTCATTTGTTTCTAATTTGATCAAAATAAAATTTCAATGAATAGTGTAAATATAGATGCACTTTACGTTGGTAGTCTCAGAATAAAAATATTACACGTTTTACTGAGTAATTGTACATTTTATAAGCGGTGCGTTACTAAAGTGGTTCACTGTAAAGTCTGTTTTCTGGCCATTGGCGCAAACGCCTTTTATCTTTTGACCAAGGTTCCTCATATTTGACACAACAGTTGCCTATGTTTTGCAGATGACAAAGAATCTTTCAAACCACTATGTTATATGCATTGCTCTAGAGAAAAACTACAAACAAAAACACCAGACCCCACAGCTCAGTCAGTAGTAAAACCCATTGCAGTTCCAGGGGTCGCAAGCTCTGTCCCTGCCTGGTCCCATACTTTCTTGAAAATTGATCATGAAATAATATCTACGGTCATTCTTCTCCTTTAGCTGATTCAAGAAGGGTTGTTGTAAAATACAAACGAAAGTATGTACATGAAGTACTGGTTACCCGCTTAATCTAGCTTGTCCAGGGAAAAGTGTGGTTAGGTAAACCGACCGTCCTGCATGACCATAGCTGTTGACTGGGACATAAAGAATCAAAACAACCAACAAACCAACAAAAACAGTTGAAATGTTGGACATGTATTTCTGGAGATATGTTGGCTTTGAGTGGGGAAGTAGGTGTATGTGTGGGGAAGTAAGTGTAAGTAAACACCAAAAGAGGTGGCAGCTGAACTGCAACCTCTTTTTGTGTTAACTTGCACACATTATTTACAATACAGCCCTTTATGGGGGTGTCTTCATTTCTTTCCATGCAATGACCATTAACTTATGCTGAATTATTTATGTATAGGTGTAATTGACTTTACCATTCATATTACAGCATCAGCCATGTGTTTATCTGAAACGGTACCTGACGTCACATTCGGGAGGTTTACATGGCCAGAAACTAGAGCTGGACTTGTGGTATTTATTCCATGTCCAAAGCAGATTCCAGGAGCTGCAGAACCTATTACCGCATCGAGAGCTTGGTAAATTGACATTTTCAAAACAAAATCTATCACGAACCCTATCAGAGTGTCGAACAGTTTGGCTCCAGATCAGGGCCAACGTTCTGACAGTCTGGATCTGGGTACACATTGCTGCATCAGCAGACAACAAAAATCGCTGCTAGCAATGCATGAGCTAGACATGCACATTTTGTATATCAAGGTTTCATAACCTATTTCTGACACGCTTGTCAGAGAACCTACTTTATGACTCAGTCCTGTATGGCTTTGTACATGTTTGGCCTTTATTTTGTAAGACTTTTGCACGGAAATGTTTCTACGGTGATGTGATATTTTAGAAATAAAAGAGTAATTGACATTAAAACTGTTTCCTTGCTAAGGTGACTTTTTTCATCTGCTGTTATTTTGTTTGTATAAAGTCTTGAGCCAGATAAGACCCGACAAAACGTTGGTCCTATTCTGGATTCAAACGGTTTGACACTCTTATAGTAATCCCCAAATAATGTATATAGAAAAGGTTAATTTCGAAAAAATGGCAGCAGTCCACAACTAAAGCATAAATAAAAGTATGAAAAATTAATGACACTAATTTAGGAACTATTCTTTGGGCAACCCTGAAAATCAATAAAAGATACTATAACAATTTTAATAATACCATTTTTATGCTTTTAATACAACGTTAAAATGGTCTAATTGCAAATATCAGTTAACATGGTTAAACATAGAACTAGATTAGGTCATTTATTTCAGCGTATTTGTATTTATTTTTTTATTGCTTCTTTTGTGGATTGTTTTGTAAGTCATGCTTCATGTTGGTGTGTGTTGTGCTGTCGTGTCTGTTCCTTGCAGCCTTGTGGTAACCTGCTGGGAAAGGGCTGACCCCTTGGCTGTCGTGTGTGCTGTGTTTTCTTGTGTTTGTCACTTTCCCAAATGTGTCATGGTCCACATCAGAAATAAGGGCAAGATTGGCGCCGTGAAACTGGTTAAAGCCCTCCAGTAAAATATTTTACTGACCATTCCAAGGCGGTACTTCTTTTGTGGCTCATTTGTATTATTTATGATTTTGTTTTTCATCCTTTCACGTCTGTCCATTGCTGCCATGTGGTCACCTGCTGGGAAAGGGCTTACCTCTTGGCTCTTGTTTGTGATGTTTTATTGTGATTTTGTCACTGTATTAAGGAACATCCTCTTTTGTGTAAACAAGTAAATATAAGCCTCAAGTGGCTTAGGCTGCCGTTCTAAGGCAGTGGTTCTTCTGTTGATTTATTGTTTATTGTTGCTCCCATTGTTTGTTGGGGGTTCTGTGTTTGGTCTTTGATTTGTTATTCATTACTTCGTGTCCATCTAGTTTTGCATTCATCTTGATGGGGAAGAGAGAGCTGGTTGGTTTACTTTTACTGTTTTTAACTGTCTTCCTGGTGTCTTGTGACAGTCAATGTTCTGTGGCTCTTCCTCATGGTGCCTTGTGTTGGGCTGCGGTGTGTGATTGAGGTATTTCCTGATCATACTTACTTTGTCTCATTTTTAAATGTAAAAAGTAAAACAGTGTTATGTAAATATTGGTTTTCTGCTGAAATGTGTTATACTGGTGACATGTAAAATAAAACCATAAGTTGACAACAAAATAGGCAGGTGCAACAATATGCGTTATCTTGAGAATGACTGGCGTTATTTGATAAGAACAAAACCCGTTTTGAACCAGAAGTGAAATATAGTTTTGAATGTATATTTATGAACCCTGAGATTCTAAATGAATCATTCAGGCCAAATTTCTATACTTATCAAAGATGAAGGCTCAGTGAAAAGCTTGATTCGTCATGCATTGAGCATTAATTTGCCTTTATGCAATAAGTACCGAGGCTGTGGTGTCTAACTGTGAATTTGTCACTTTCCCTGGGTCAGGTGTGATACTTGATTGTATCGATTCCTGATCTTTGCACCCTTACTTACTTTGGTATGCGGGTAGATTTAATCAACATGTGGGGATGCAGAAATGAAATTCACAAAAATATAGGGTTTCCTAGCAACTGAAATTCTCAAAGCTTACAAGCCAGCATTCAATGTTGGGCCATCATTGGCACGCATTTGAAACGCCATTTAAAATGGTGTTTTGCTGGTGGGCCAATAATGGCCTGTTTTTGTTGGCATTTAGATTCTCTATGCCCTAAAACAAACAAAAGAAAACATGTTAGAGTTGGAACCCCTCAGACAAAACTTTCTGGATCCGTGCATGAATCTATCTAACGAGATTGAAAATTGATGAGTTTGACAGGGTCTAGCATCAATAAGCATGCTATTGCAATTGTAACTGTTAAAGACTTCATTGTGAAAATGCTAATCTAAGTGAAATTCATTGACTTTAATACGCCATGTAATACTCCTTTCAAATGATTGATCACAGCTTCACTTAGCACATGATAAAACAACAACACGATTATCAAATTGATGCCATTGTTTTCATAACAGAAAAAAGATCACAAACAGAGATTTACGTGAAATACGAACTAAAATTCTAATTTTCTCTTGAACTGATGAAGACAAAATAACACATTTTTGTTGCATTCTAAGTAAGGGCTTGATTTTGAATACAAACCATGGAAAAATGACACAGTTCTCAGATAAACACAAAAATGTATATGATGGTTGGTCTAAAACTTTCATTGGTTGGTTTGTGCCTGGTGCCTATGTTTGGCTTGGCCCACCATGCCCCATTTTGAGTTTTTAAAGCTGTCTGTCTGTGAATTGAAAGGCTTTTTATTTGTTTTATCCTAGTGTGTATTTTGAATTGAATGGTTCTCTTAGATGATGCATTGCATAAGTTAGGAAACCTCTATGCGAGCTTAACAATTTTAGTTTTTAAATACAGTAGAATTTGGGATGAGATGTGGCCAGTAATGCATTATTTAAAGCCCCCTCCCCTTGTACCCTGGTTATGTGGCAGCAGCTTCTGTCCGTTCAAAGACTGTGATTTAGTTATTGTAGTTGTTGTTATTTCATAACATGTTATTCCTGTTTTTTGATATAGTATTTTATGTCATTTACATGTATAGCCTTGCAAACATCTCTATTAGGGATATGGTTGGTTGCTTTACTTTGTTTTTATAATTGTATTAATGTGTGTTCCTTTGTTTGTCTATATTATAGTTTCATGATTTGACACCTGCAGAATCTAGGGCAAATATTTAGCCTGTAAAATATATTTTTAGTTATTTTCAAACTCTCAGATATTGTATTTTACTATTCAATAGGCTAATACATGTTAAAATGTCAACAATAGTTGACATTATAACATTTTAAAGCATGATCAATTTAATATTCAGTTGATTTGAGCATGACAAAAAGTTTATAATAAAGGGACCAGATCGTTCTTTTTAACCTCTTAGATATAGTATTCATCAGACTAATACATGTTAAAATGGCAACAATAGTTGACATTATATCATTTCAAAGCATGATAAATTTAATATTTAGTTGATTTGAGCATAAAAAAAAGTTTATAACAAAGGGACCAGATGTATTCTGAGTATCATTATACCCTGATGTGAACTAGTTCTAGCCCGAGGTTATAAAACTTTTATCCTGCTCATAATGTTAAAATGCCAACAATTGTTGGCATTTTAACATTTATAATTGTTGGCGTTTTAACATTTATTAGCATGATAAATACAACATCTGAGAGACTTAAAGCAAAAAACTTCTTCATGTGTTTGTATTTTAGTCTTTATGAGCAGATGAAATTTCGCGCTCAGTTGAGTTGAGCATGAAAACTGTATTATAACCTCGGGACCTGTTTTAAATTGCAGTGCTCGGACAACTGGAAGGGCTATGTGGGGTACAGCTAACATTAACGGGTGTCCAGCGATAACTGAACTAGCGACAAAGTTACAGGATCTCACCAACATCCAGATAACTGAAGGTAACATGTATATACAGATTGGTTTGAACCACACCATAGGTCAAGATAAGCTATTTTTGAGCATAAAATAGTGACCGCATATACATGAAAGCCAGGCGTCCTTTTTATGGGACATTGCCAAACAGTCTAATCTGCACTATTTGCTTACAGAATGTGCTTTTAAAATTTGAATAAAAATGAAAAATACAACCCACCAACCCTCCAAGTGGAAACGGACTGGTCCAATTGATAACAGTTGGTAATTCCATTTTGCATAAATGGGTTAATATTTTCTTATCCATCAGTTTAAACATCTGTAGAACTGTCTCATCGAGACAGTTCTTTTGAGTACCCACCACATATGTTTTGGTTGAGAAATGTTAATTTCATTTTAATTACTCACTTTTAACACAAGGCTATGATGCACCAAGTAAATGAGAGATTTCCATTAATGTGGTATGAGAGACCAACAAAGCCTCAGATCTGCCTGCGCAAACGAGCAGTCTGATCAGAGCCTTCGTTAGTTGCTTGCATATTAACAATTGGCGATTCTAAGATTAAAATGAGGCTGCACAGGCTCCTCTGATTCTGCACTTGTCAAAATATCACATTGTTGGAAATCATATGTCATGGCTCAATTAATACCATATATTACACTTTTAGCTCACCTAACGTTTTATGATATTAACACCATCACAACTAAACCTGTTTAAGGAAATGTCTTTATGTACACTGGGTTCATTAGATTTAGTTTGAGTAGCAGCATGCAGTGATTGCATTCGGAGTACATTCTTAGTAGATTTTGACAAACCCTCTATCTATGGTTTTCATGGTTGTATATTTTTTGGAGTTTATTTCATCCAATCATGCATACAAAGGGAATGGGCCACAGCACCAGAAAACCTGACTTTTTTGCATGCTAACAAAGGTGCAGACCGCTTAGTCTGGTCAACGGCTTTGTTATTCGCTACCAGCATACAACAAGAGAAGTAATCTTTGGATAAAACAATAGAAAACCCTACTAAAAAAATGACAGAACTTTTTTTGTCAGCTAGATGGTGGACGCCTCCCCCACGCACGCCATCTGACAAATTTCCTGCATGTGTTTGCTTGTTATATTTATAAAGATTCATTTGAGTTTATGATGTTTTTTATAACCTCAAAGTAACATGTGTTCTGCCATCTAAAAGATAATTTGGAAATGACATCAAAAAGTATTGCGGCACCAACACAGGGAGGCAAAACATTTTATACTAATATGCAAGTAAAAATCAAGTGTGGTTTATACTAAGGAATTTCAAATCGACTACCTTTGAAAATTTGCTTGGTAAAGTCTAGGGAATCAATATGATGCGTCACCATCGATATCAAATTATCATAACACTCATTGACGCCACTCTCAAATTATCTTCTGACTGCTAGTATACATTTTAAGCATTGTAGTTAAGATTATATTAAATGGTAATAATGCTCTGCTAGGTTTTCAGCATATGCAAAAATGGCTAAACTTTATTATGCAGTAGCGTGTGCTATACTATAAATGCTTGCATGCTTTGTAACCATCTTAATCATCACACCATATGATTGCACCATCATTCTGCATCATTTAGCACCCCGTATAATGCTAGTTTAAAGAATAGTCAGATCAATGCATGCCATATTATTTATGTTTATCAGTTGGCAACATAACATTTGCAAGCCAGAACACGTGTTTGGTACTTATTGCATTGTTTTGTCTGAAAATACTTTGTAATCCTTTTTATGTGGTCTTGAGCAGTGAAGGCTTTGGTAAGATCAAACCTACACAATACTTGTCTGAGCCTTTGCTGTTGCCTTTGAAATTAGATCTAACATCTCAAAAGCTGGCTTGCGTGTACCTTTAATGCTGTTATGAAATAGAGGAGCTTACCTGAGTGATCAAGTTCTATTGAATTTATCAAACAAGTTGAGGAAAAGAGATAAAATGCGAGGCTTGTCGAGCATTTTATCTCTTTTTCGCAACGAGTTTAATAGATTCAATAATACATGAACACGAATGTTAGATTATATTTATCATATGGCATTAAGATTACTTTGAAATCTCATTTCTGCCGTAAAAACGTTATAATTTTGTCATTATGTATGCAACGTTGTTATATCCCGCCACTCTTTAGTGTCGGGGTATTATGTTATACATATCGGTGTCTGTCCGTCTGTCCGTCCGTGCTCACCATTTCTGATCGATAACTTGAGTATTATTCACGGAATTTTTCAAATTTTGCATACATATTGTTATCGGCGATGAGTGGTATGGGATTGTTAATGGGCAAAATCCGTCCATTTTTAATGGAGTTACTGCCCTTTTTCGTATTGGAAAAATGGTTTCTGGCCTGTTATTCCTTTACTGTTCATGATATCTGAATGAAACTTTACAGATATGTTGCACATCAAAGGTTACATATTGTGACTAAGGACCGTTACTCTGACCTTCCCAGTTTGTGAGTTATCCACCCTTGATAGGTCTGAAAAAAGGTTTTTGACCTATTGTTCCTTTACTAAATGGAATATCTAAAAATAACTTCACAGATATGTTTCACATCAAAGGTAACATATTGTGACTAAGAACCATCACTCTTTCCTTTCCCGTTTGTGAGTTATCCGCCCTTGATTGAATTAAAAAATGTTTTTACCCGTAGTTCTTTTACAATGTGGAATATTTAAATGAAACATTACAGATATGTTTCACATCAAAGGTTACATACTGTGACAAAGAACCATCACTCTTACCTTTCCAGTTCATGAGTTATCTGCCCTTGATTGATCTGAAAAATGGTTTTTGACCTGTAGTTCATTTACTATATGGAATATCTGAATGAAACTTCACAGATATGTTGATCATCAAAGGTTACATATTGTGACTAAGGATCATCACTCTTACCTTTCAAGATTGTGAGTTATCCACCCTTGATTGATCTGAGAATTGGTTTTTGGCCTGTAGTTTCTTTTACTATATGGAATATCT
This sequence comes from Loripinus fragilis, assembly GCA_964019695.1. NCBI lineage: Eukaryota > Metazoa > Mollusca > Bivalvia > Lucinida > Lucinidae > Loripinus > Loripinus fragilis. Next base: position 88,057,354 of record OZ026517.1, read on the forward strand.
GAATGAAATTTCACAGATATGTTGAACATCAAAGGTTACATATTTTTAGCAAGGACCGTCACCCTAACCTTTCCAGTTCATGAGTTATCCGCCCTTGATTGATCTGAAAAATGGTTTTTGACCTGTAGTTCATTTACTATATGGAGTATCTGAATGAAACTTCACAGATATGTTGACCATCAAAGGTTACATATTGTGGGTAAGGATCGTCACTCTTACCTTTCCAGATTGTGAGTTATCCACCCTTGATTGATCTGAGAATTGGTTTTTGACCTGTAGTTCATTTCATCTGTCCGTGCTCACTGTTTCCGATGGATAACTTGAGTATTTATGCACATAATTTTTTCAAATTTTGCATACATATTGTTATTGGGGATGAGTGGTATGGGATTGTTAATGGGCAAAATCCGACCATTTTCCATGGAGTTACTGCCCTTTCTCCCTTTAAAAAATGGTTTCTGGCCTGTTTTTCTTTTACTGTTTATGATATCTGAATGAAACTTCACAGATATGTTGAACAGCAATGGTTACATATTACAACGAAGGACCGTCACTCTTACCTTTCCAGTTCATGAGTTATCCGCCCTTGATTAATCTGGAAAATGTTTTTGACCTGTAGTTCCTTTACTATATGAAATATCTGAATGAAACTTCACAGATATGTTGACCATCAAAGGTTACATATTGTGACTAAGGACGTCATATCACTGTCTATCTCAGTTCTGTTGCTATTTAGGCATTATATATCTCACAAAATAACTTTTGGTGCCCCCAGCAGTGGCAGGGTATCATGCAGTGCTTGCGGTGCTTTTATTATGAGCGTCATAAGGTTTCCCGAAAATCTGTAAACCACTAGTGGTTTATTGACTTTAATGCATGACTTTACTGCATGACGTTATTCATTCTGAGACGTGACGCCATAAGATAAAAATAGTTACCTGACATTACTTGAAAGATAAACATGATAATATGGTATTTATAGATATAATTAGATAAAAATTAAACTATGGAAATATATAGAGACAGTAGACAAAGGAAATGTCAAACTTGTCATATCTTGAACAAAACTATGTATCATTAATTTCAATAGATTTTGACTGTTTCAGATGAAAAGTACATTTGTGAAGATATTCAGGGGACTATTAGCTGCTCAAACGGCAATAATTTAGACATAGTGAATGCATATTATGGTCGCTCACTATTAGATATATGTCCACATGGTAGTGTAAATCCATCATCAAAGACAGGTTGCAACTCTACAGAAGATATTCTTTCTATTGTAAAGAACAAATGTCAATCCCAGTCAAATAGAACAGCCTGCACCATTACACCATCAAATGGTCTGTTCAGTGATGACCCCTGTCGAGGAATCTATAAGTACTTGAAAGTTGGATATACCTGCGTAAATCAAGGTTTGTGTAATTCATAAATACAATATGCAATCAATATGCAATCATCAGCACTTAAGATATGCTCTTATTTTTTTATTTTAGTGTGTTGAAACCCACAACATCAAACAACATTTGATATATGGATTTGGGCTAATGCGCCTTAAGTTAAAAGCTATCAACTAATTTCAATTTGGCAATAAGAGCTACTAAAGAGACCTGAGAAACACCAATCACAGTTGCATTTCAACGTTTTTATCTGTGATGTGTGGCGGATGAACAAATGTTGCGTGGATAAATTAATATATTTTGAACGCATGAGTACTTTCAATGAACACATACACTGTACTCCTGAATATATGCTTTTTTTCCTTTGTATATGGCTTCCATGTACAAATTTAACCTAATTTACTACGATTGGGTCTTTAAATATAATCAATGGGAGACTTCATATGCCCCTTTCAGTTTTCAACACATTCAAACCCTCGCTAATATATTTCTGTGACGTGTACTTCCCTTATACAGAAACGTAGAATTATGATAGCTTTGCATAATATAAACATTTGAATAAAATTGATCTGCTAAGTAAGCCCTACACATCCATAGTGATATTTGCAAAGCATGATCATAGTGGATTTTGATGAATTTTGATTGTTTTTAAAGACACAGAGTTACTCTATGAATATAATGGTAAGACTAAGCAGACAGCCAAATGGAGTTTCATGCTATTTACTCATGCGCGGATCTAGAAAACTTCATCAGGGTGGAGGTCCAGATCTGACAACGTCTTTTTAGTAATCAACTTACTTACACTTACCCATATCTAATGTTTTGTTGACACTTTTTCGTTCTTCGTCTGTTTTAAAAATGCTACCTTGTAAAATTAATAATTATTTCTTGTCTACCGTTTAGGTGATACGTCATGTAATACAGAGAATGCTACGTGCAAAGATGACATTAGTAACTATTCATTATAATTTTCTCCTGTTTTGTTTTCCTATTAGCTTTATGTATGACTGGTCAGCTCATGTTATATGTGTATTTATCGCATGGTGATATGAGTGTATACATGTAATTGTATGATATTTATTTTTCCTTCAATTATAGCATGCGCTCTGTGTACTTAATCTCTTAATGGCAAATATAATTCATGACCCTTATCAATTAGACAAATCCATTTTGATTTGAAGGGATGTTTGACAGTTATTTACAGTATCATCAAAATTTTAAAAGTACATTCTGTACGCAAACAATGCTGAATCTGATCAGACTCTGCAGCGTCTGGTCTGGTTCTGCACTCCAGGCACTCTTTTTGAGTACTTACAGCATATGCTTTAATTGCGATATAAGATATGAGTTTTTTTAATATGCATTATTATCTAGATGCTAATAAATCGACCAGGACAAACTGAGCTATGCATTCAAATTGTGTAGTCACGACAGAGTCTTTGCTGCTAGCACAACAGTTTGAAGATAGACGAGGCATCTGATCAAAAACCGGAAGCTTAGCTTTTTTTGATATTTGAACGCATTTAATTGTTTTAAAATTTGTGATCTTGAGTCTTTTTATCATAGAAAAACGCACATCCAATAAACACACTTATAAAATGGGCTGACCCTAATTTTGATGTTTTTTTTTCTTCTAGCTGAATGTTTATATTTGAGCCGCGACATGTGATTTCCAACAATGTGGCATTTTGACAAGAGTAGACTCAGACACGTCTGTGCAGCCTCCTGTTAAGCTTAGAAACTCTAAATATTGTTCAGTCAGTAGCTTAATAATCATAGAATACTCATGCGACTTGCAAAGGATCTGACCAGAATGCGCGTATGCACAGGCTGCTCTGAGCCTTTGCTGGTTGCACTTACCACATTGTTGGAAATCACATGTCGCCGCTCATTTGTACAACCATTTTTGTTTGCTCTATAGCTTCTGTCTGTCAAACTGTATATACCCATACTGACGCAATCCAATATTTACATTTTCAAAGGATAATCAAGCTCAAAATAATTGTTTCAAATTGAAAATGAATAGGTTACTTATGCTTTAGAACTAACACACAGATTAAGACTATGAAATGCAAAAATCAAACAATAAATAAGCAAATGCAATACAAAGCCGACATAAGGACACGTGGAGTAAAAGAATAGTCATATAAGCCTGAACATTCTCTCAGACCTTTCCACATAAAGAATAAGAAAACAAATGAGTTTAACCAGAAAATAATATAGTCACATACTATAGACCAACAGACAGCAATGCAAGGAGGAAATGTAGAACATTGACAGCAACACGATGGTAAGAACACATGTAAAGCAAAGCAACCAGTTTTTAATTTGTCTCTCTGGTGTCTCGTGATGGTTGAGCAGCTCTTCCTCGCGGTGCCAATGGGTTGTTTGCGGTTTGTGAATGTGGCATTTCCTGATCATACTCACTATTTTTTACTTCCTCAATCAGATGCTTGCAAAACTAGAAAGGACACTTAGTACTACAAAACAATGACCAAATACAAAACTCTTACACACATTCAGAGCAACCATAAGCAATGCATCATATTGCCAAGGAATATAGACCTGGTTGTTTTAGTTTAAATGTCTTATTTTTGTCATGTGGTTATCTGTGTGCAATATCCTTTCCTCACGCTGAGGTTAGCTGGTCTGTAGCCTGTGGTTGTGACTTTTCCTGGTCAGAAATATTCTACTATCCATAAAATCAAGCAGGCTTTACAATTTTCATATTAGCATTACTTTACAGTGAGCCACTTTAATTACGCACCCCTTATAACATGTAAAATTACTCAGAAAGGTAACATGATATTTTTTATTCTTTGACTAACAGCGTAAAACGCATTTAAATTTGCATTACCCATTGAAATTTTATTGTGATCAGATCAGAAACGAATAAGAAAATGGATCTTGCCGGGCACTACCCTCAAAACACGATTTCACATTGCATTATTTCGAGTGAAACTCAGTTCACATTGCACTTTTTTCAGAATCGTATTTCTGCTTTGCCAGTTATTCTTGGCAATATCTAAGACTGGAATGTGTTTGTTAACTTCATAATTTTTATAAACGTTTACTATTTTGGTTCCCAGTCGGCCAAGGTTTAAAAAAGTTGGTTTAAATATTTTTTTTAAAAGTTAATTAAAATTTCGTGTGATTCTGAGTAAACTAGTTAACAAAACTTTTCTTTTATAATTTCATTTTAAATAACCTTGTATACTCCGTTTATTTTCGTAAAAAGTAACGGATTTTTTGGCGTTATGGTGTTGACCTTAGTGATTACGTCACTACTACCAATGTTATAAGACGTGTCAATGATAAGACGTTTCAGTGTTATGATACTTCTATGTCAACACGTGACTCATAACAAAACAGTCTGCGAAGTAAAACCTGTTTGATTATTGTAACTGACGTTAACATGACGTCAAAACGAGCATTTCTACAAAAATACAATGTTAATAAATTCAACGACCAAAAAAATGGGTTTTACTTGAATGAAATAATTGTTTTTGGTGTTTTTCTGTCACAAAGATTATCATGGATAATGCCTAGCGCAAAACGCAAAAAGAAAATATAGACATTCAGGTTGAACGTGCAGTTTTGTCAAAAGTGCCTTTGGTGTTAGCAAAATGTTTTGCATGGGTGATTCCTATATTTTTTGATGTCAACAAACAGATAAAATGTCAATAAGTAAATTATCAAAGAGAATGTCCGATTCAAGGATTTTTGTCAAAAATATGGGCCCTGAAAAAATGGTGCATTACTAAAGTGGCTCACTGTCTTTGTGACTATATTGTATGGTATAATACATTTCTTAGATTATGTATCTAGTATGATAAATGCTCTTGTTAACAAAATAGTGCCTTAACATTAATTTTTGTCATAGCTTTTGTGTACTCGTACTCAGCTTATGTGTTCAATACAAGAAAAAAAAACATGATATAAGCCAGGGTATAAGTGACACTCAACTTCAGAACCTCTGTTGGTCATAAGCTCTTCGTATGGTATATTGACTGTTAAAACCAAATTTAATACTGTCCACAAAAAGTAGGGGATATTGGGACACAAAAAATCTAGAAATTAAAACATCTGATTTGTTGCTTCAATAATTTTGTCTTTTCACAGAGCCAGTTTTCCTGTATAATTTGAGGGCTGAACTTTAAGTAATGTGACCATAAGGGGTGCCAAAGAAGCTAGTGGTTAAGACCCAAATTACACAAAAAGAAATAAAAATGTTGACATGCTTTTGATGATGTATTCTAAAGATGCATATTAGAAATCTTTGTTTTTCACGTACCATAATTGTCATTTTAGGAGATAGGGCGGGTTTAAAATCACAAAAAGAAAAGTGCCTTGATTTTCTAAAAATAGACAGATTTTAGTCATGTATTCCTGAAATTTAGGACAAAGACATCAAAACGAATTCTAAACATAAAAAATAGAACAACGGATATTTTCCTTTTAAAAACCTTACCCATCGCATAAACCATCCCAGTGATATCATTTGTGAAATTTGAGAGTCAACCCCTGGTCTAAATATGGTTCTCTGAGTAACACGGGACAAAATTAATCCTAGAATTTTTTATTCATATTGTTTATGAGATGTCTTGGCTAATTAATTCTGGCACGACATTTGTTTAGTAAGTGCTTTAATATTTAATATTAGAATAGCCCCTACTTTTTGTGAACAGTATAGATACTTAGGCCTACTTATAGCATAATCTACATGTTTATAAGTTACCTCTCATATTAACTGCATTGTTGTACGTTGCCTGATAAACGTTGTCTATCTCACAGCATGTGCCTTTATCATGCCATGATGACATTGCACTTTTTGAATGATGTCGGTAATGACGCTGAATCAACACAGAAATCGAAAATTACGTCATAATCACTAGTTTGAAGAATGAACCAAGGGGTAACTGAAAAATAGAATACTAGGTTCACAACTTTTGATATCTAGTTTACCAGGCTTGACTTTGAGGACTCATGTTGAATAGCTCGGCAAGCCTCACGATTCAATAGCATTCTCGAAGCCTTGCCTGGTAAACTTGATATCAAAAGACGCTCACCTAGTATTCTCTGTTTATTGCATGGCGTTATTTCACTCCCAGACGCAACGTTATATGACAAACATGATTGAGTAATTTAGTTGTATCTTATGTGTTGGCTCACATCGATTTTTACTCACATGAAGCTCATTAAATGGGCTGGAACATGAGGTTTTGGTACTTATTGCATCTGTGTCAAAAACTTTAAACGCACATGCAGACATATCAAGCAGGGATAGAGGTCTCAAATTTGGCCTGTGTCTTAATCGATATCCCTACTTTGTATATGCAAGGAGTAAAGTCATAGCGAATATGTGCATATGCTGTTTGCTGATGCATAAGTAGCAGAATTTCATGTGCTGGCCCATATGTATTTCTCCAAGCATCTGCTGTTTAAATGGGACTGTTATATTAAGCCACAATATATATTCTGAAGAGTAAAAAAATCCAATCCAGCGACTTATCATGCATATTACATGTTTGACAAATCCAAACGAAAAATACAGAAAGTATAATGTAATTTCACGCCTTATACATACATCAGTTGTATTTGTCAAATCAAGCACTTTATTCTTAAGGTTGTATTTGGTAATATGATGCATTCCCTTTTAAATTATGTGCTTTTGTTTATTATATAGCTGCTAGAATTTAGCATATAATGTATACATGTACATCTCATATACGCCTTTGCTTCTTAATTTAAAATTTAAGCTTGTGTGTTTTAACTGTGTTTTAAATTTTATTTCTTATGCTTTGTCCTGCTGATTTAAGCTGTACCATTTTATAAAAGAAACAGTGTAAAACCAGAACAGTTGGGTTCTGGGGATACCATCTGGTTAGGATCCACACTGTTTTCAAACAAAGAAGAGTAAAATTTAACCAGTGGATAAAGCCTATTAGTGGCTAAAAAGCAGCGTTGAATACATTTGGACAAAGAAAAACAAACACCCTAGTAGTTAGATAGTAGAACAGATTCATAGTAGCATTTGTCTTTTTCTGTAGATGAGTTATTTTGTATTGTCTTAATTGCTTGTTAAGTTAGTGGTGTTTATCATGTAAGTCACATTATAGAAAAAGTATATTTACCCATATAGACTTAGTGTCCTTTTAATGGGGAAAAGTGCAAAATGTGCATACACTGACCAGACACTTCAAATTCTGAGGTATGATAAGGATCATCACTTTTGCTTAAATAATGATACATCAAAATTTGTATAAGAATGAAAATAACACAACAGTATGAGGTATGTTCAAATGTTCTAAGCCTGAAATTCTCTGTGAGATTCATTTAATTAAATTTCTTTGTCAGTTGATCATTTGATATAATTGAAGGACATTGGGAGTATAAAAAGCATGCAGTCATACTTTGTTGCTTTTGTAAAGCACTTTTAAGAGAGGAGGGCGTGAAACATTTGCAAAAATGGAGAAACTTGAAATCAGAGTGGTTATCAAGTACTTCTGTAAGAAAGGAATGCCTCCCAAGGAAATTCATGAAGACTTCGTGGAAATCCTTAGGAAGAAGTCTCTTTCTTCTAGCACAGTCAATTAATGGGCAGCAGAGTTTAAGAGGGCGAGAGAGCATTTGAGGATGGTGGATGGTCTGGCAGCCCCAAAGATGCCACCGCTGATGAAAATGTCAAGGTGGTGTGTGAGACCTGCGAAGCAAAGCTAGTAAGGTGGACATAAGTTTATGGGCAGTTTGATCAATCCTAACCGACATCTTAGGTATGTCAAAGGTTTAGGCAAGATAATTGCCCTTAATATTGACCAATGATCAGAAATGGGACTCAGCTTGATACTTCTAGGTATCTCCTGTTCGCTATGAAGATGATTGCGACGATTTTATCAAACCTCAAAGAAGACTTTCTCAGATCGAGGCCTGGGTAAGGGCATCCCCAATACAAAAAGAGAAGGCTGGTTGCTCTAATTAGTACTCTCCTAGTTGTACATGATGATTGTTAATGGGATATGCCAGAAACAAAACTGCTCATTGGACATGTCAATGTTACGTTAAAAAGTCCAATGTAGGAAAGATCCATTACATCATTGTTTCTGGATGTAATTAACATGGTTACTGGGAATACTTGCTCTTGTTTTAACAGTTATTGAAGCAATGGTATAACATAATCAACAAAATGGGTGTGTGCTGAACGAAGATTCAGATCAGCTTTGGTATTTGTCAAGTCTGACCAAGGTCTTTGCCATGCGCTCATTATGTAACTAGGGGTCCAACATTTTTTTCATGTAGACAGCCAAGACTCTGAATTAGATCAGACTGAGCTGATGCTCAGGCTGGTCTGAGTATTTTTGTAATTCACAGCCACATCGTTGAGTTTCTAATATCGCAACTCAATTGTTCTGTTTACTTTATAGTGAACGCGGAGGAAGCAGCAAAGGATATAAGCACGTTATCAAAACAGTGGCAGTCCTACACAGAACATGAGTTATCCTGGACCATTGACGTCATTGAAGAGATCCTGAAAACCGACCTAGCTGGAAGTTCACGTGAAGTCATACAAGACACACTAGATACAATCAACAACATGCTGTTTATAAGCGAAGATCTTATAGAAACAAGTGAAACTGAATATGATTCCTCAAGCAGGTAACCACAGATGTGTTATAAGTATAATTTCTCCTTTGGGTGTTTCCCCAGATATAAATGGCATATTATCGATGTGTTGTGCTTAAATTAGTTTAAGCTGAGTATCAGGGTTTTGGTGTCACTCCTCTGTGCTTAAGCTGCCATCACTAATCATACCAAATACTACTATCCATTTTTTGATGGAGGTGGTCCTCTTTGGCTATTCTATCCTGTATACATTTCACACCGTATTCGTTTTGCATGAGTATGTTCTAATGTTGCTGACGTTAACATTTGGCTTCTAAGTTATTAAAACAAAGCTGAATGCATACCATAAACTTTGTAAAGCTTTTCTTTAAAAAAAAACGTTATCACAGACACTCAGAGTTGATTGTTGAATATAATATAGGTTTAAAAAGATTCTGCATCAAGACAAATTAAATCCAGTACAGTATGGTGATTTATTTATAAATTTAAAAGAATTGTTGGAAAACCAAATTTTAGTGATCAGTTAAAAAAAATAATTACGGTGTTAAGCTTTTATTCTCTTTTTAATTTCATGACGACCAATTAGGCATCAGGCTCAACGACTGCCCTGATGTAAAGGTTAAATGAGTTGGTTGGTGAGATTTTGTTTAGCTTTCATATTGACTTGCTGTGTGTCATGAGCCCTTTTCTTTGTTTCATCATAGTGTGTTAATTTGATTAGAATGTTTCTCTGTGATGATGCATTGCATTAGTTACATGTAAATGTATCAAGCCTCTATGTGGGCTTAACAATTTTAGTGTTTTAACAAAAATAGAATCAAGGACAATAATTTGGCGCCAGTAAAATGCATTTAAGTCCCAATGTGGCTCAGCTGCTTTCCGTTATAGGCGGTGGTTCTGTGGTTGTTGATTGATTGTTGTATGTACCCCAATTGGAAGACTTAGTGCAATTAATTATGTGCTTGGCTTTTTTTTGTTATGCTTTACTTCTTGTCCTTTCAAGTTTTCTTTGCTTTAATTGTCTTCTTGATGTCTAGTAACTAACTGTTAGTGGTCTATGGCCCTTCCTATGGTGCTGTGGGTTGATCTGCAGTGTGTGATTGTGGTATTTCCTGATCATACTTACTTATTTCTTACAGTGGTGATTTAAGATGGGGATATAAGCACACTCGTGTAGTGTTTTAAATCCTTTGTATTTGGTTAACTGCACATGATGTGTATCATTTAAGAAATATTTCTAAATATCAAAGCACTATTTGGTTAAAGAAAATGTGATTGAACTTCAGTTCAAATATTAAAAAAGCCCTCTGGCCCAGAAGGACTTATAACGTGGTGTTAAATCATTTTACTAGTACTGTCGAGGAGTGGATGATGTCCTCTTTATTCTTAGTAATGTAAAACCACCAGTCCATCAGTTTAGTTATGACATGCAAATGATTAATTAAGATTCATTTCCCTAAAACTGAAAATTTTAGCTTGCCACTACAGCTAAACCCAAATATCTTAAGTCAAAAAAAAGTCAAGAATGACCAGGAAATGACACAATGAAAGACCACAGGCCAGCGGACAAAACAACAAGGAAGAGACACAGAACAACTACAGCCATACGACAGCAAGAACACAACAAAGTAAAGTAAACAGCTTTCTCTTTCTCAGCGAAATGATTGTAAAACTAAACTAAAAATGGCACTAAGTGCTACAATATAGAACAAGGTCCAACACACGATCCAAACAAGCAATTTGAGCCAAAATACAAACAAATGTATTAACAATAACAGAGTAGATCCTTGCAAGCCACGGATAACTATTCTGAATTTTTTGGCAAATATTACTTATACAGTAAAACCTGTGTAAAACGACTACTCTCAAAAAGACCTAAACCAGTTTTCAAGACCAATTATCGCTTAATGCAGGTCAAAAGTACTGCAGAATACTCCAAGGGAGGGCATACTGCAACACTTTTGACCTTCATTAACCTACCATTTGTCATTAAGATCTTTGTGTTGTTTATTTTTGAGTGGCCGTTTTACACAGGGTTTACTGTACTTGTGCATGAAAGCTAACTATGCCAATTTTTTACAGATTGGTACAAGCAGTTGATACTTTGCTTGAAGGAATTTCAGTAGAGTCAGAAGATTTCAGTGATGTCAAGAACAACATCGCTGGTTTTGTCATTAAAACAGAGCCAGATTCTTTTAGTGGGATTTCATTGTTTACAAATGCTGTAAATGAGGCTCCTCTGACTTCGAGTAAGGTATGTAGTAATTATAGAAAGTTTGACTTTTGCTAGGTCAATGATTTATTTTTAAGGATTCTAAACATTGATGAAATTCATACCAGTGTACTCTTTTGTTATTACATAAAGAGTAAGTGTGACTAGGACATGTCACATACGCAAACGACACCATGAAGAGACAGGAAGAGACACAGAACACTTATAACTAAAGTAAATCACCAGTCTCTCTATTCTGCAACAAGATCATTACAAACGTTTATAGGACAATAAGTACAGTACAACAAAACAAAGAACAAACACAACCCCCCCCCCTCATAACAATCAATGAATGAAGTGCAGACCATTGCACAGTTAATCAGATAATAAATTAAAACTAGCAAGCAGGATATATTTAGAACAATATGATCTATAGTGTCAGGAATGCACCTACATGTATCATTATCGAAATTTATATACAAAAATAGCCATCTACTTGGGATTCTCCTTTTTGTAAAAGATGCGTACAACCTTAGTTTGTACATTGACAAAAATGTTGATATAAAACGTGCTAACATATTATTGTTATACGACTCCTATAAAAGACCTCCTCTGACTGGCTGAAACTAGTTCTCACTGGTTAGGACAGATCTTGATACCTACAAGTGATGAGCTGAATTTAGCCCAGGACAGGTAGACATCAGAATTTGTCAGTGCTGACTGACAGTTAAAAAAGATATTGGAAAAATTGACTCAAGAGATGAAGAAATTATGTATATCACAGGTCAGATGTTTTGAATTCAGAATTTGTTCGTTTTATGAGAAAGGTAATTTAAAAATGCAATTCTTTTGCACATCTCGTAAGAGTTTCAAAAACTTGAAAAGCAATTGCTAAAAAATTGTTTTCAGTGCACTAGGAGCATCTGACTAGAGTAAATTTATCGATAGGAACATACTTTATATAAACCTATGTAAAGAGAGACATGCAGTGTCATATAACAAAACAATAAGTACATTCTTTTTCAGATAACATCAGGAATAGTTAACCCTCGAAAGTGATGTTAAGCATTGTTTCCCCTTGGTAAAAATCACTATTCTCAAGTTGACAAATCCTGATTTTAACCTCGAAAGAATACATCAATTGTATAATGCCTGGAATGGTTGCTATCTCCCAATGCACAGAGACAGACATACAATGTAAGCTAAGTATTCTATCGCAAGACCCCTTAAACTGTGAAACGGCTATTAGATAGATACTGTATTTTACTAGATTATTTGATGAGATAATCCATCCTTGCAGACACAAATGAGAAATACATATATCACTGTATACTAAACATTATTGTATCTAACTGACTTGAGATACAAATTATGCAATTCTCTGTATACGTATGGTATTAAAAAAAACCTGTGGTATAAAACGTATGCTTTGTAATGTCAAATTACTGGTTTGTCAGTTTTGTTATTATTTCATGCATTTATAAATTAGCATGCATACTCAAGAATGCTATACTGTTAGTTCTATGTGTCTCTTCCTCACGGTGCCAAAATTTGGTCTGCAGTGTGTGCTTGTGGCATTTCCTGGTCATATTCACATACTTTTAGAAAACAATATTTAAAACCAGAAATATTTTGTTCCTGTGTAAAGACGTTTGAGAACCTACAATGCAATAATATAAGCCAAAACCTGAAATCTGGTACCTATCACATCTGCAGCATTAAAGGCTCTGAAACCCATGTGAACCTGCACAGTTTCGCCAGAACCTTCATCACTCTTGTTGACCAAGCAGGGATTTTGTGAGCCAAGACATGGGATTTCCAACAATGTGGTATGTTAGACCAGCAAAGGCTCAGACCAGCCTGAGCATACGCGCAGTCTAATCAGAGCCTTTGCCAGTCCTTGAATATTCTATGACTGTTCAACTACTAGCTGAACATCATTTGGAGTTCTATTATTACATGTAAAATGAGGGTGCAAGAGTCTACACTTGTCAAAATACCACATTGTTGGAAATCACATGTTGCGGCTCATGTAAAGAATATGCTATATTTTAGGCGTCTAGCTTCATTAAAAAGCTGCACATGTTCATGTATGTCTAAGGAATGATCTTGCCAACCTGAAATGAGTACTTAATCTCATGGACTGTCTTATGAAATTGTTTAAATGAAAAAAGAGCCAGCTTTGAGAATATTTGTATTGTTCATTTTTCTTTTTATTTATAGGTATCCATTGATACTGATGGCGGCCCAGTTAGTACAGCTAACTCCGGTATACAGATCCCTGCCTCAGCATTTTCCTCATTATCAGACAGAAATAAGGACAAAATATCCAAAGGCACATTCTCAGTATATAAAGAGCCAAAGCTGTTTTCTGTAAGTATTAAATAATCCCTATATGAAACTTTTTCACATGATTTGTCCAATGTTTGTGAATTTGGAATGCATTAACTATAATACAGAAGAATATTTGAATCTCAAATCCTGATGAAGTTGTTAAAAAATAGATGCGCTGGGTCTGAACCAAAGGATTGACCCTTACAGTATTTTTACTATTTCCTAAACATATTTTAGAATAACATTGCTCGAAAATATTATTTTATTTAAGGGTTTTACATGATGAATCTTTTTTATATTGGATATCTGGGTAATCCTGTACTTCAGGAAACAGTGAATACCTTTAGATGACATTTTGTCAGGGGATCTACTATTTTGCCAAGATTATATAATAATTACAACTGTCATAACATTTATTGAGATCCGCTAATCTGATTGGTCAAGAACGGTCATCTGATCGCATTGACCTGTATTTCATTTTTCAATGAACCCGGTCCGTATTCATGAGGGGGCGGGGCCATTCACGACAGAACTACTTTTGTGATAGGCCTACTGTGCAATGCTTCAATGAAGAGAAATGGACAGACTGCAACTACTGACACTTTACCTTGCACCTACACCTATATTTTCAGGTAGAAAAGCAAAGATAAACTTACATACGACGCCTAAATGAACAGTAGTCATACCGATCAGCTGTCTTCTGCCATGCGCGGTTCCAGGAATTTTCGTCATGAGGGGTGGGGGGGGGTGTCCACGTCAATCTGACAAAAAAAACTCTGACAGCGTTGTTTGTTTGTTTTTTTGCTTTTTTCTTAGTCCTCTGTTTATTTTATAGAAGTCAAATGGTTAATTTCAAAGAGAAATTATAACATTTTTCAAGGTTCCGGAGGGGGTCCAAATTTTTCCGGGGGGGGGGGGGGGGGGGGGGGGGGGGGGGGGGGGAGCGGGGGAAGGGGGGGAGGGTCCAATTGCTTACTCCCTATTGAAACCCAAATAACTTGTGATTTTCCAGGGGGGTCCGGACCCCCTGCTCTCTTCCCTCTGGATCCGCACTTGGCTGCGATCTATTTATTAGTTTCCCAGTCCGCAAAATGATGAGATCGCCTCTTGGCTTGCACATGTGCTCGTTTTCCTGCAACTTCGTTGTATGTTTTCAGTCAAGCCCCGCAATAAGATCGTTTCTTGAACTTACTGCATGACTGTTGTCTTGTTTATCCAACATCTTTTGCAATTCGTCTTTGCTTTCTTCAATCACCTAATAAAGATAGCTAAATTTCTTTTTGCTGGGGGTCATTTCTTGTCCTTTCCAAGCCATTTTGACAGATGATGCTTTTCGTCACCAATGTAAATGAATGACGTCATATCCGATGACGTAACTATCGTACACATTTTAAGGAAGTTTTTTCGGTTGTCACTAGGTAAAAACGAGATTCTAGTCTCTAAAATGTAGTTGTTTATTTTCAATTGGAGAAAGGCCGCCATTTTGATTTTTGAACGTCGCGATCGTTACGTCTTCATACGCACGTCAAAGTCTAAATGCGCGAAACGAATTATTAGCTGGAAACGATTTTTTTTAAGGAAAACATAATTAAAAATACTGAATAAGAATGAATAAAGAAGAAGTTGTAATTATAAGAATTGAAAGTTATTTTTCTGCCTTTCACTGAGGTATGAAATGTCGTTTAAATTACATCTAATTTTAGCATGAAAACCTTCGGTTTTCATGCAAATTAGATGTAATTTTCCCGACATTTCATACCTCAGTGAAACGCAGAAAAATTACTTTCAATTCTTAAATCAATGACAGAAATACATTATTTTATAGATACGAGGGACGTTTTTTATGTTCGTAGAAAGGCAGATTTAATGAAAACGGCGAAAGTAAATACATTTATCATGCATACATTTGGAAAGATTGAAATTTTATCTACACATGCAATCTAAAATTATTTCAAAATGCATTACTTTAATGACCTTTAAGAGGCAAAGACATACCAATATATCGCACACTGGAAATATGGTAGAAATATGACATTTATGGATTTAGTCTCTGACAGAGCGTTAGGAACAATTGCATGAAAATGGGTCCATAGCCATACACTGCTTCTGAATATATGGCTGCAGATCAAGGACACCACGTGCTACAATATTATATAAACATTAAAGCAAATGCGCAGCAATTATTGGATATGGAAGATTTGTTTGGAACCTCAGCAAATTGAACAGTAGGCATATAAACTTTTATTGTAAAAAGTTGACACAAGTGGAAATTGGATACGGGCTTTTGAATGTGGCTTAATATTTTAACTGTAAAGTAGTATTATATTTTTTTCTTGTTTATATGGTAGATTGAAGTGTTATGGTAACGTTCATCCCAAAACAAGGTTAATACTTTTGCTTTATTAGAAATGAACTGCAGCATAAATAGCCTAGGGGGTGCTAAAATACCTTGTTTTGTATATAAATGACGTCATGGAGCGTAACTATATTAAAAAAATACATCAGACTGTTTCTGTGCCTCTTAACAGGTTTTGAAAGAACTGCAATAAGAAAATTATGCAGATCCGATTTTTATTGTGTTTTTTTTTCATGCGGGGTTGATTTACCTCACCCACTTTTTATAACATGGGGGTATGCCAGTACCGGAAGTTGCCAGTTACACACTTAAATCGATACATCAATATAACTGCTGACGAATGATCGAGTATATCATACGCTATGCAAAACCAGAAGAATTTTTAAAATTTTGTTCACAATCGTAATTTTAACAGATATAACAACTAGCACTTGACTGTGATTATTTTGGTAGATTGATGGGTGTTTTAAAATTGTTATAGAAGAGCAAACAGCACGCTTATAGTTTCGCTGCACTTGTCTACGATTAGCATTTGAATAATTAATTTTGATGGTGCAAAGAAAAAATCGGCTTAAGCAATGCTTATATCACCATAGCAAATAAAACTTCACAGCGTCTGATTTCCTAATGGCTGCGTGGTTAAAATGGCACGGATTTCAGCCAATGTCCTTTTTACGCCCTATTCAAAGCTATATATCTTGACTGAACTAAGCGCTACTGATGTACAATTTATATCAAGTGATAGACAAGAGCTAGACCTTTCAAAATATATATAGTTATGGCACCGTAAATTCTATATTTGTAGAGATACAGCCCGATTCTACGAACATAAAAAATGACCCTCATATATTTACTGGCAATTACCTGGGAGCACAGTGGTAGAGTGCTTGACTCTATAATGAGAGGCCGCAGGTTCAACCCTACCCAGCTTTATTGTGTTGTGTCCTTGAGCAAGACAAACTTTTTTCTTGCTTACTACTGGTTCAACCCAGAAGACCCATCCTGGCATAACAGAAAAATTGTGGACACTAGGAAGTAAAGAATTAAATCAAACAAAAACTGGCAATTACCATAAAATACAAAATGGACGATTTCATACTTAATGGGATAATTCACCAGAATAAAAAGTGTTAAAACAACAAACAAGCATTCGATATCCTGCAAAGTTGCAAAACTTCGGAATAATTACTATTGCAATGCCATATATGTATATAGCCTTTGTCAAAAGAAACGCATGAGTGCTATGGGTTTGTAGGTTATGTCTGATCTGTGACTTGCAATTCATGATCATATGAGCTGCAGCATGAAATATCCAAAAATGTGGTATGTGCGACCAGCAAAGGCTCAGATCAGACTGCGAATATAGAGCCCTTGTTTGTCGCTTGAATACTTTATGGCTGTTAAGCTACTGGTCAAACTGCATTTGAAGTTTCTAAGCTTAAAAGGATGCTGCACAGGCTCATTTGAGTCTACACTTGTCAAAATGACACATTGTTGGAAATCTCATGCTGAGGCTCAATTATTAACCTGTTTTGATTTTATCTGTTCTACTTTAAAGGCTATACTGTCCTCAAGTAAAGGGCAACCTCCAGAGACTAAAGTAACTCTTGCCAACAATCTGACAGTCGTCGCTAAGAGACAAGTCAACAGTAATGTGATTGGAGCCAGTTTTCCAGGTGTTCCCATCAAGAACTTGGATGAACCAGTGAAAGTCACATTTCAACATTTCAAGGTAAATGCATAAGCAAATGGTGTACATACAGTAAAACCTGTGTAAAACGGCGACACAAAATCGACAAAACAAGTCTTTATGGCAACTGGTAGCTTAATGAAGGTCTAAAGTATTGCAGAATGCTCCCTTTGGAGCATTCTTCAATACTTTTGACCCGCATTAAGCGATAATTGGTTTATGAAAAACATTTTGGTCTTCTTGAGAGTGGCCGTTTTACAAAGGTTTTACTGTATTAAATACAGCGGACCCTTAGTGTCCTCATATAGACAAAGTAAAATCTGCATTTTGCAACCTTAAAATGCTAACAAAAGAAATAAATACATTTAGTTACTCAAGTATATAATAATGTGGGTGCAAAGAATCAGCAGCATTGTGATAACGTTTTCATCAGTTGTGACAATTTGCTATATTAAAAAAACAATTTCTTGATGAACAGCAAATCAATTACAAAACAGAAATGAGATAAAAATGGTTTGATTTCAAGTCTAAATACCTCAAGCTTTTTGGTTATGCAATGGTAGTATTTTCACAGTTTTTATATGAATTTCAGTTGAACCAACTGAGATTTTTAAAAATGCATGTAGCCATAAATAGCCATGCTTTTAAAGTTTCAACAAGTAATCAAGAGATTTTATTTACTTAAAAGAATATGCAAATTACTCATTCCTTCAAGATAAACCTTTCTTAAACATATCATTTATAAAGAAACTTCAAAATTTTTGTTAACATCAGATGCTCTTATATTGGCCTTGTCACGAGAAAACCTGTCTTTAAGGTTTTGGTTTCCATCAAAGCAATATTCAAACCAGTCTCCTCAGCTATTTTTGAAAATGGATATTTAAAAGTTTAAGGAACCTACCAAAATGATCAATGTCTTAATGTATACATGTTAAAAAAAGGTGTGAGTTTATTTCATAGGCTGCAATTAATCCAGAGTGTGTTTACTGGAAGGCAAACAGAAACAAAGGTGGTGATTGGTCCAATGAAGGATGTACAGTCGAACAGTCAGAAATTGGTTACACCGTATGTACCTGTGACCACCTTACCAACTTTGCTCTGGTCATGGTAAGTACTACCAGGCCTGAGACTTAAAATAAAGTGCAATGATTCATTGCGCTTTATTTTGAGTCTGAGAATAATTCAAGTTGTATACCCTCGAGGCCAGGCCCTGAATTTATAAAATAAGTCATGCTTAACACAACTGAGTATGAAATTTTAATTGCTCATAAAACTTTAAAAACTAAAACGCTGACAATTATAGACATGTCTGGCTTAACTCTCTGATGTTATATTTATCATGCTAATATATGTTAAAATGCCAACAATTGAGGCCTTATGAAGGGACAACAAAATGACTAAAAGCAAATAAACAAAAAAATATCACAAGATTAAAGAAAACATGTTTTTTGGCCTACAAATAGGAAAGATGGAAGGAAGTGTGTTCAGCTGTACAGACCAGTAGGGATCTTAATACTTGGTTTCAGCATGTTTTCTTTTCCTTTTTCTGAAGCGAATTACGAATATATTTATTTGGGCAGGCGTCCAGTAAAAGGTACAAATTGGCAGGTGTGCCCATCAAAAACTCAAATCAGCCTGCGCATCTGCGCAGGCTGATTAGAGTATTTGATGGGCACTCAATGGTCCAACGATAGTTTTAAATGCCCTAACTAAGTTTGCAATCATCCAACTGATGTAGAGAGAGAGAGAGAGATACAGTAAAGCCTGTCTTAAGCGCCTACTCAAAAATATACATAACCAAGGTCTTAATGGACAATGGTAGCTTAATTGAGTTCAAAAGTATTGCAGAATGCCCCCCTTAAAGCATTCTGCAATACTTTTGACCTGCATTAAGCGATAATTGGTATTGAAAACCAATTTTTGGTGAGTTTTTTAGACAGGTTTTACTGTGGCTGCTTCGATTTAATTGTTTTTTTGCTGTATTGTGGATATCTGTGTTCTATGTCTCTTCCTTGTAGTGCCCTGGGTTGATCTATGATTTGTTATTTTTTGTGACATTTCTAGCCACACTCATGATTCGAGCCGCGACATGTGGTTTCCAACAATGTGGTTTTTTAACAAGTGTAGACTCAGACGAGCCAGTGTAGCTTCCATTTAAACTTAGAAACTCCAAAAGCTGTTGGTCAGTAGCTTTAAAATCATAGAATATTCTAGCGACAAGCTAAGGCTCTGATTAGACTGCGCTTATGCGCTGGCTGGTTGGAGCCTTTGCTGGTCGCACATACGACATTGCTGGAAATCTCATATCGCGGCTTATTTGTTTCTGTTAGTGATCTACTTAAATAAAGGTAAATTCATTTTCTTGAGTCTGATTTTCCTTAACGTGTTAGCAAATACTAGTTTATGATTGTTTACTATTCTAATATGATGTAAGGTTTCCTGTATATTACATTAACAATCAAAGTAATGGTCATATGTCTATTTGATAATTTGTCAGGTAAAAAATGCTTTGTTTTGGTAAAAGTGTCATTTATGATTTTGCAGGATGTATATGGTACTGGTGGATCCCTCAGCGAAGCAGACAGAATGGCCTTGGCAATAATATCATATATAGGTTGTGGAGTTTCGTTCATAGCAATGTGTCTAACACTTTTAACATTCCTTATGTTTAAGTAAGTATAAAACTAGATAGCACAGTTATCTCTTGTTTTGGTAAAGAACATAAAAAAATACACATAAATCATAGTAAATCATTGGTGTTTGATGGTGTACATTTTGTTAACCATACATAAATCTTGTTATAGTTTATATACTTTGGTGGGCGCTGCTCAGATGGTGTTTAGTGTACTGAGATCAAATTAAGAAAGACAGCAAGGATCAGGAATCGATACAATCAAATACCACACCTGTCCTAGGATACCAAATGGGAAAGTAACAAAATCACAATAAACATCACAAACAAGAGCCAAGAGGTCAGCCTTTCCCTTCAGGTGACCACAAGGCAGCAACGAACAGGCTCAAAAGCATGACAAACACAAGACATAAATAACACAAATGATCCAAAAAAGAAGTACTGCCTTGCAACGGTCAGTAAAAATATTTTACGGTTTCACATTTGTGTTTTTTTGTTGTTTGTGTTTCTCATGCTTTCGCGTCTGTTCATTGCTGCCTTGTGAACACTTGCTAGGATAGGGTTGACCTCTTGGCTCTTGTTTGTGATGTCTATTGTATTTGTAACTTTTCCTTGTGGTATCCTGGGTCAGGTGTGGAACTTGATTGTATCGTTTCCCGATCTTTGCTGTCTTTCTTACTCTGATGTCGTGTGACTGTTGATTGTCGATGACTCTTCCTCAAGGTGCTTTTGATTGGTCTGAAGTGTGTGATTGTGGTATTTCCTGATCATATTCACTACGTTTTTGTGTGCAGAGGTGTTTGAAAGCAATGCTAATGGGCTTCAGTGTAAGAAAACCTGTCATCTGGTTGTCCAATCAAGAAAGACTTAAACCAATCTACAGCTGCTCAGCTACCACAATTAGGTATTATATTGACTGTTCTGCTTTCCAATAACAGAATAACAAAGGCACTTATCAGGCTTTGCAGGCTAGTCTGTACCTTTGTTGTAAAGGCTTTCTTGTGAAAAATCCCCATTATCACTCTTTTAATTGTAGAAAGCTACGTAAGGAGAACCCAGCCAAGATACTGATGAACCTGTGTATAGCCATAGGGCTAGCAGACCTGGTCTTTGTTGCTGGTATGCAGAGCTACACATCCAATAGTGTAGGAGGCTGTAAGGTAAACACATATGAGCCATGACATGAAATTTCCAACAATGTGACATTTGACAAGTGTTGACTCAGACGAGCCAGTGGAGCCTCCTTTTAAGCTTATGCACGCCAAATGATGTTCGGTTAGTAGCTTAACAGTCATATAATACTCAAGCGACTACCAAAGACTCTGATCAGACTGTGCATGTGAGGTTTTGCAGATCGCACATACTACATTGTTGGAAATCTTATGCCGTGGCTAATATATAAATTACACTTCTCTCTATGTTGATGAGGCTATTTAGTGCAGCTCCAAATAACAGCTGTGTAAGCCTTTATTGATCTGCTACTTCAGAAACGGTTAAAAGAATCATTTATGTCCACAACAATTTGATTAAAAATACAGCTACAAACCAGCACATTAGATAACCACTTTATTCTAAAGCAAAGCAAGTGGAAATCATCATTAAATACATTCGTTTTGCGAGTATTTGACACATGCTTTTGCCTAGTTTATCACTGCACTTGTGGAAATTCTATTGTTTTCAACACAGCTAAAGAATTATGCGGCATTTACCTCAAACAGTAAATGAATCATGGCACATGATATTTTGGTATCTATTGTATTGGTGAGCAGTCAAAACTAGGGCAAGCCTGCACTCTTTGGAGTTTTCCACAGCCTTTGCTGCTTGAAAATGATAAAATAGAAACGAATTAAGGCTCAGTTAAGAAAAATTTACATCTCCCAGGCATGATAGCTGCCCGTTCAAGCTTACCCTGTAATTGCACATTCAGTTTATTGAATAAGTATTATAGAAGCACCAGCTTTTGATTTGTTTGTTTTTATTCTTTTCATCGCAGTCCAGAATTTTTCAGTCATGTCCGAACAGGTCTTCCTGGATTGAACCAGTACTAAGCAGAGAATAAAGTGTCTTGTGCAAGGACACAACACAGTGCCTCGGGTGATACTCGAAACGGCAAGCACTCTACCACTGAGCTATCACACTCCCCAGAAGCATCTGCTTATCAAATTTTAACTTATTCTATTTCAAATTATGAGACAAAAACAAATTATCATAGTTAGTAGGGCTTTAGTTAAGAGTGCGTAACGAAAAGAGCTATGTGCATTTAGGGGCTTTTTTGGCCCCTCCTGTGAGGCTAAGATATAAAAATTGCCTTTCACCAATTTGTTCTTATTTGTTAAGTAGAAAAATAACCAAAGTGTAAAAGACTCGAATTACTTAGACTTTGACCATTGCTATGGTAACAAAAATGGCCGCTAAAATAGGTTGAAAATAGCAAATTGGCCAATTTGGAGCAAATTTGAGAGGTATGAGGGAGAAATTAACATACAGCACAAGCAAATACCAAAAAGATGTTTAAACAGAAGATAATATTTACCACAGCACACAACATATTAAAAGGATGTTTTGTATTTGACTGTGCTGATATCTAATTCTTAAAAAAAACGGGTCTCCAAAAAAGCCTTAAATTTGGTCCAAAATGGCAATTTCTCTTTTTTAAGCCTACTTTGTCTGCCATTTTTGTTACCATAGCAAGGGTAAAATTTGAATAAATGCCAAAATTGTACACTTCAGTTATTCTTCTAATAAACCAATTGAAAGAAATTGGTGAAAAGCAAATTTTAGTTTTTGGCTCTAGAGGGGGACAAATTAGCCCCTTAATGCACGTACCCCTTTAATTTTCTTGAGCACCCAAAACATATGTTAAAATTGATGGATAAGAAAATATTTACAATTTTAAGCTGAAATGTTTTGTTTATCTAAACCTGTGTAGTATATACCAACAAGTAAGACTCATGTTAGGCATCCCGTCTTTATAGTCTAGGCATGGCACTTGTTTTTTTCTGTCAATAAAATATTATAGATATATGCGTTTACTTGAAACATTCAATGTCTGAATATTAGGGCTAGTCTCTGTAGATGGCTAAGCATGTTTTGTTTATACCTGGTCATTTACCAGTTGCCTTTTGTGTTTTAAAGTAAGAAAACCATATTTTTCAGTAGTTTAGTTTTAAGTGCAGTTGAAGCGTGAAATAAGTTTATAACTTCAGGGTCTAGTCTGGCTATTGATAATTATACCCCCCGCAAACTTTGTTTGTAGGGGGTATACTGTTTTCACGTTGTCCGTGCGTCCGTCCGTCCGTCCGTGAGTCCGTCCGTCCGTGCGTCCGTCCGTCCGTCCGTCCGTAACGCTTTGTTTCCTTAATAACTCCAAGAGTCATTGCTGGATTTTCATCAAACCTTGCAAACATGTTCATATATGCAAGACAAATACTTTAGACAAAAAAGTAAGGGCTAGGGGCCAATTCTATTAGAGTTATTTCCCTTTGTAGTTCTAAATGGCTTTTTATATAGTGCTTTTTCCTTAATAACTCGAAGAGTCATTGCTGGATTTTCATCAAACCTTGCAAACATGTTCATATATGCAAGACAAATACTTGAGACAAAAAAGTAAGGGCTAGGGGCCAATTCTATTAGAGTTATTTCCCTTTGTAGTTCTAAATGGCTTTTAATATAGTGCTTGCTTTGTGCTTATGCTATTATAGGCCATATACGGGCCAATCAACTCCTACCACAGCTTTCAATGGAACAATTTGATACTTTTCCTATACAATGTAGACACATTGAACATATGCATGAAGGAGTTTAGTTCAGAAAAGATAATTTTTGACAAAATGACAGCTGTGAGAACTTAGACAATTTTTCGCTTATTAGGCTTTTGTATATGCATAGATGGTGCCTTCATGGGCTGATCAACTCCTACTACAGCTTTTGATGGAACAATTTGATACTTTGCCGATACAATGCAGACACATTGAACATATGCATGAAGGAGTTTGGTTCACAAAAAATAATTTTGACAAAATGACAACTGTGAGAACTTAGACATTTATTCCCTTATATGGCTTTTGTATATGCATGGATAGTGCCTTTATGGGCCGATCAACTCCTACTACAGCTTTTGATGGAGAAATTTGATACTTTGCCGATACAATGTAGACACATTGAACATATGCATGAAGGAGTTTATAATTTTTGTTTGCACAGATTCTACTGAAATCTTCTTATCAAAACTAAGGTCTTCTTGTTCGAACTATAACTTGCCAAGTTTTTTCACTGACTCTTACTGTGCGGGGGGTATCTAATAAGCATTGCTTATTGACTTTTTTCATTACAACAGAATCAGGATTTTTCACGTCATGGACCATATCATATGGTGTGTTTGATTTTTAGGTTGTGGCTGTCCTACTCCATTTCTTCCTAATGGCAGCGATGTGCTGGATGGCAGTAGAGTCGTTTTACATGTATCTGGCATTGGTCAAAGTATTTGATACATATATAGCTAGGTTTCAGCTGAAAAGCTCATTATTTGGCTGGGGTATGTATGAATGTATGTCTGTAAAACGCAAACATATACAATTTTAACATGTTGCTGAAGAATAAAAAATAAATGTGTTAAGGGGATATATCTTTCGAAAGCTCTTACTTGCATTAAATTATTCCTGTAAAAACAATATTGCTTTTTTATCAAGGAGACAGATTCCTTTGGCCACATTTTTGTATGAACAATTTGTACATCTCACATAGATCACTTTATGCCCAAACTTCCAGCTTTTGAGCAATCGGCAGCATGCTCATCAGTCTTTTTAGAGTTACTTCCTGGTTTGATACCGTTTGCAATATTGTGACACGCTTGAGAGAACTTTAGAGAAAACCATTTGCATGAACATGAACTTCAATTATCTGACTGCAATATTTAGAAGTGTTTGACCCAAATAAAATGTATTTCTGGTATTATTTACATTTTTTTTAATTTGACCTTGAAAAATTTATATGCAAAAATTGAAAATGTATATCTTTATTCCAGAAATTTGTACATTTTTATGACGAAAATACTTCTAAATATTGTAGTTGGATAATTGTAGTTCATGTTCATGCAATTGTTATTTTCTGAAGCTCATCCAGCGTGTCACAACATTGTAAACGGTATCAAACCAGGAAGTAACTCTAAAAGGACTGATAAGCATGATGCGGATTGCTCAAAAGCTGTATGTTTGGGCGTAAAGTGATCTATGTGAGATGTATAAGTTGTTCATACAACAATGTGGTCCAAGGTACCTGTCTCCTTGATAAAAAAGCAATATTGTTTTTAAAGGAATAATTTAACATGATTGCAATACTAGGATGGACATAAAGTAACGTTCAACAAATTATCGAACAATAACATACTCCCGTATGGGAGTAACAATAAACAAAAAGTCAACAACAACAGAACCATCGCCTTAGAACGGACAGCAGCCTAAGCCACCAGGGGGCTTAAATGCATTTTACTGGTACCAAATCTTCGCAATCCTGCTCTGAAAAATATTTCAGGTTTTATCATACATTATTTTTGTTATTCATGCCATACAATGCATTTGAAGTGTGTTACCCCTTCATCCCATTCTAGATTGGTTTTGCTCTATTTTAATTGATGTTAAACATCTATACTAACTTGAACTATGCAATTATTTTAAATACAAGTTTTTTTGCTTATAAAACAAATTAGAAAAAAAAATTATAAAAGGACGTTATAGCACAATGTAGATCCCATCATCGGCTTAAATGTGAATCCAATGACTTATTTGAAACTCAGTTATTTAAAGAGGGTATATATTGTTGTTGAACATTGCATTGGTTTGTAATGACAATTTTAATGTACATATATATACACATTCTCTATTACAAAAAGAAACGAGAACACATTCGATGATGCCCCATCTCAAATCCCCATGCTCTTCCCCACGCTCTCAAGAAATCTAATGGTAATTGACCCTTTGACCCCATCCGTAGGTCACCAGTTTGATTGTAGGTTAAATTTTTTTAGTGTATCCTGGTCTACTGCTTTTCTCCCTTAATTTGACATGCTACATGACCATGTTCAGAAAATTAAATTGTT
The DNA here is from genome assembly GCA_964019695.1 of Loripinus fragilis. Classification (NCBI taxonomy): domain Eukaryota; kingdom Metazoa; phylum Mollusca; class Bivalvia; order Lucinida; family Lucinidae; genus Loripinus; species Loripinus fragilis. Next base: position 88,083,689 of record OZ026517.1, read on the forward strand.
GACCCACCTCTAAGGCCCCAGGGGGTGGGGACCCAAAAAATTGTGCCGGTGCATGTGCCATTCATGTAAGTAACTCACACACCTAATGTGGTTGAATTTCAGAAAAAAAAAATTTGACCCCAACACCCCCATGGTACCCCCAAGTCCCACCCTTGGGCATGACCCAGGTGACCGAATGAAAATCCCATCTGATATGTTATATCTTTTATTTGTGAGAAGACACACAAAGTTTGGTTTAAAAATCTTTGAAATTGACTTTGATATTCAGATTTAATGATATTGAACCTTTTTGCCCCCTCCGAAGGCCCCAGGGGGTTGGGACCCAAAAAATTGAGCCAGTGCATGTGCCATTCATGTAAGTTACTCACACACCAAGTCTGGTTGAATTTCCGGTAAAAAAAAATTTTAACCCCCAACCCCCCCCCCCCCCAACGGTACCCCCAAGTCCCATCCCTGGCGAATGACCCAGGCGCCCAAATGAAAATCCCGTCTGATATGTTTTATATCTTTCATTTGTGAGAAGACACACAAAGTTTGGTTTAAAAATCTTTGAAATTGATTTTGTAATTGAAATTTAATGATATTTATTGATTTTTGACCTTTTGGCCCCTCCCCAGGGCACCAGGGGGCGAGGCTAAAAAAATGTGCCGTTGCGCGCCCCATTTATGTGAACAAATCACACACCAAATTTGGTTTGATTTCGTCCAATGGTTTAGGAGGAGATAGCGTGACGGACTGACAGACTTTTAAAAAAGCGTGGGGATAACAATATAATGCACTGTTTGTACTACTTTTACTGCACTGCATTGGTTGAATGTATTTGTCATATGACGTCGCGCGTCTGGGAGTGAAATAACACGCAATAAAATCGATAAACCACTAGTGGTTTAAAGATTTTCATGAAACGTTATGATGTCCATAACAACATTGCATACAAAATGACAAAATTATAATATTTTACAGCAGAAATGAGATATCAACGTAATCTTAATGTCATATGATAAATAGAATTTAACATTCATGCTCTTGTATTATTGAACTTATTAAACCCATTGTTGAAAAGATATCACTTTTCCCCAACTCGTTTAATAAATTCGATAAAATATGAGCACTCATGTAAGATCCTCTATAACTGCAACAAGGGGAGCACCCATGTAAGATCTTTATATGTATTTTCAGGTGTTCCATTGGTTGTAGTAATAGTAACGTTAGCCACCAATTCTACCGATAATTATGGAATTCAGCCAGGTGGAATGTAAGCTATATATTTGCTTAAATTAATTAAATGAAATAAATAAAGCAAGTACAGGCGATTTGAGTATTACTTGACAGTGCAAAGACAAGTATGTGGTTCAATGCAGTCTTACGAGAGCCTTATCTCCTCTTTTACAAATATTATGAAATAGATAGGGGATCAAACTAAATATTAGGCCTTATCAGTCTTCTCTCATACTTACTGCATTGTTGCACATTGACCTGATAAACTTTGTTTATCTCATGGCATGTGCCTTTATCAGGTCATCATGACGTTGTACTTTTTGAATGACGTTGTCAATGGTATTGAATCCAAACGAATCTCGATCATGACGTCTAATCGCTAGTTTGACAAGTGAATCAACTGGTAAACTGATAAATAGAATACCAGGTTCGGGTCTTTGGATATCAAGTTATCCAGGCTCTGCTTTGAGAACGCATGTTGAATCACTCGGCAAGACTCACAAGGTCAACAAGAGTTCAAGAAGTCTCGCCTGATAAACTTGATATCAAAAGACATCACCTAGTATTCTCTATTTACGACCTAACTGCACTTGTACAGTCACAAATACTTAAGGCTAATCTGATAAGTACTATTTACTAATGGGTCTGTCTAATTGCTGCCTGAAAAGAAGTGAACTTGTGTGACATAATATGCAAATTTTTCATAACTAAAGCTTTAAACGTTTTATAAAAAATATGCAAAAATCTGACCTAATTTATTCATATTACATTATAAAATAACATGTATTCATAAGATGACCAAATAGCAAACAGTTATATTTGAAAAGTCTTAAACTTATTTACCTTTAGTGTTTAAATGTAAATATGAGCCGCAGCATGTGATTTCCAACAATGTGGTATGTGCTACCAGCAAAGGCTCAGATCAGCCTGCGCATATGCACAGTCTGATCAGAGCATTTGCAAGTCACTTGAATATTCTAGGAGTGTTGAGCTACTGACCAATATAATTTGGAATTTCTAAGCTTAAAAGGAGGCTGCACAGGCTCGTCTGAGTATACACTTGTCAAAATGCCACATTGTTGGAAATCACATGTCCTTAGTAATAAGCCTGGACAATACTGACAAAAATTTAAATGTGTTAATATTGCCTATTATCTACAACAAAAACGCCATTTACAAAATCATCTGTATGATTATTTCCATTTTTGGGGTCCCTATAAGATTCTATACCAAAGCAAAGTGGAAAATAGATGTATGATACACTATAGTATCTTTTGCAGTTATTTATCATATTGTATGAGTAACGTCGTTTTTAAAATCGACAAACCACTAGTGGTTATCACGTTTAGTAACATTATGTGATGACGCCGACAATAACGTCGTGTATATATGGCAAAATCTTAGCGATTTCGAAGTACTTTAAGTGCTATATGTTATATGATAGATAGAATCTAACAGTCATGCTCCTGTCTCAATGAGTTTATTTAACTCATTGAAAAACGCAAAATAAAGATCAGCAAGCCTCGCATTTATGTCTTTTCCCCAACTTGTTTAATAAATTCACCTGAGCACTTATGCAAGATCCTCAAGTTAAAGAATTTCGGTCCACACACAGGAATTTGTCTTTAAAGATATACAACCAAGAATACACTGAAGGAATTTAAAAACGCATAAATCGAAATTCGTAATATTATCAACTTTTAATGTATCAACTTGATTGAGATTTAGCAAAAATAAGCATCAACATGTCAGCAAAACATGTTTCAAATTCTATGCCAAAATAATAAATGGTGTTAGAGCAACAGTCTATCAAGTAGCAATACCCTCAGATTCTGGTGTTGCAATTTGAAATTTGTCTAGAAATTGGACACGATTTTAAGTTATTGTGATCAAATATTTTTTATTAAAAATCAGAAAGAAATTACCCTTGGAGCCCTACTATTAGTCTGGCATTGACAGTAGCCAGCCGGGATGGATATCATCAATGTAAATATTGTCGATACACAATCAACGTAAGTTGCTGTCTTAACGCTTGTCGCAATTCTTGTTTGACCAGACCTGCGTCGATCTTTAACTGTCCCAGTAGCATGGTAACGATCTCTGAGGCGCTATATAGTTGAAGGATGGCAATTATTATATCTGGCAACGCCAGAAACACGCATCCCAGCTTTTAATATTCCAATTGCACCAGATCATTCATGTTCAGACAAATGTGGCATGAATAATAAAGCTACAAAACTAAAGCTGCTGTGTTTTCCATACATGTATACTTACAAGCAACATGTAAAATGATTAAATATTTTGCTTCATTAATTCGTGGTGACGCCACGTGCAAAACATAGTAAACCAGTGATGCGAAGCTAGGGGTAGCCAGTGTCTTTTAAAACACACTAATTGGGTACAGATAGAAGCAGAGTGTCGTTACCATACGTTTTTATTTGTTAAAGAATGCTAAAAATGTAATGGATGCAAAAAACAATGATTTTCATTTTTGTGTTTTTGAAGTCATTCAGTGTACCATTCTATTTGACATCTTTGGATGTTGTTAATTTACTGCAATCGTATAGAGAAACACAGTCCTGGCTATATTTTTTCAACATCATTTTTTCAGCGTATCTCCATATTGGTGTGAAATGATGCCCATCATAACGTTACATATATAATGTGCGAAATTTCAACGTTTTCATTCTAAAAAACAAGTGTTGAGTAATTTTAATGCCATTTGATCAGTTAAATCTAAAAACGGTGTTCCAGTTTATTATATTTATTAAACTTGTGGCATTAAAACGATAAAAAGTCCAGAAAGCCTCACATTTAATGATCTCTTTCTCTCCAACTTGTTTAAAAAAACTCATTTATACCAGAACCTCAATTTACTTGCAAAAAACCTGAAAACACAAAAAATATGTGAATGATGTTTCCCTTTTTTGTCTTCCATGTTTGTTTAAATCTAGCTAATTAATGAAAATGGATCCTCCTGCGCTGATTATTAACGCTTTATATTGACAGGAAATATGCTGTAGATTGTAAATAAAACTCAGTCAAAAAAATGCTTGAAGTGTTTTTAAGTGGCAATATAAACGCAAATGATCTATTATTTTTGTCTTTATAACATCCCCAATAGTTTTAAAGTGCAGGTTTCAGCTAATGTCTCGATTTATTCCTGTCAGACCTGTAGATAGAAACATTTAAATAAAATAGGTTATAAGTAATAACATGTACCTCATTTCTTGTCTAGACAAAAATTCTCTAAAGTGCACACCTTTGTCACGAGCTCATTAATAAAGCTATCACCCAATTTTATAGACCTGCTTAAGCCTTAATTAATTATGAACACAGTGTAGAATCTTGTGTAATTACTCAAGTATTAATTGGCTTTTGGGTCACTGTCTAATTACGCCTACAACTGATTTTTATCTCCCTTAGCTTTACAAGAGACCGGGACATTGCATACCACGTGGCGATACAGTGACCAAATATCTGTATAATATTTGAACGCATGTTTGTTTGATGAGCCAACATTTGAGATATTAGTACTTATCACATAGGCAGCGGCATGTAATTTCTAACAATGTGACATTTTGACAAGTGTAGACTCAGAGAGGCCTGTGCAGCCTCCTTTAAAGTGTATGTTCATGGTCTTGAACATTTTACTTAAATCAAAAATAAATATTTCATAATGTACTTATATATTTTTCATAGATCACCCCCTCATCTGCTAAGTTAATTATGGCAGTGTTTATTGCCTTAATCTAAACATCTGGGGACTGCCTTATTACAGTAATAGACTTTAAAGATGGACATTAACCCCTATTTCAGGTCAGCTAAATGACTCAACGAATCACCTTGCTAGTTGTTTCATACAATGCTTCATTTCAATATTGGATAATTGATATTCTGTTTTAATAACAATTATCAGTCAGATTAATGCAAATTAGAATGTTACGACTATTAAAAAGAAAGTATTTATTTTTCAATAAGTTTCAGTTTATTTTGCTATGTCTTATTGTACCCAAAATGATGAAAGTTATTACAAAATATGTCATCTGCTATAGTAATAATTAGTGCTTAAAAGGGTTGGATTTTAGAAATTATTATCAAACCTTGGCCCATGTATCAAAATATAGTCGTCAATGTACACACTGCTTAAAATATAACTTTGAAACATTGTTAATTTTTGCCATTATCAAGGATTTAAGACTTTGGTCTGGTAGTGTGTAAGCAGGCCATAGTGATTCCAGTCCACTTGTTAGGAACTCATTGACCTGCAAATGGCCAGACCCCCAGTGCAACTGAAAGTAATTAATTACAGGCTAATTGAAGGGATTTCACACAAATTAAATGAATGATTATTCCTACCATACAGTAAGCTATATAATAAATGCATTTAAAAAAAGTGTGAATTTTCCCTCTACGCTTAGAAACTCCAAATGATGTTCAGTCAGTAGCTTAACAATCATAGAATACTCAAGCCGCTAGCAAAGGCTCTGATCAGACTGCGCACATGCGCAGGCTGATCTGAGGCTTTGCTGGTCGCATATACCACATTGTTGTAAATCACATACACTGGCTCACATTGTCCACGTGAAATACTCAGACTAGCCCATGTACAGGAGCTATCTGTTTTTCACTATCTGTGGCATTTGATCTGTGTGTTAGCCATATGCACTGTTTGCATATGTCTAAAACAAATGTTGCCTGGTTTTCCTGGGCATTCTTACATAATTTTATATTGGTTAATGTTTTTTGGACTGGCCCATATTTTTTTCTTTTTCTGTATTTCAGCTGTTGGTTATCAAGGATCCCTTTCTACGCTGCTTTCTTGGGGCCTGTGGCCTTGCTTATCATAGTTAACTCAGTAGTATTTGTATTTGTGATGCGTCAAATAATTAACCGAAGTTCAAATAAACTAACAAAAACGGAGGTATCCAGCACGAAAGTGAGACTCAGAGGAGCCATCAGTGTTATCGTGCTGCTGGGGCTTACCTGGATTTTTGCAATATTCGCAGTTGGAGATTTCGGAATCATATTCCACTACTTGTTTGCAATATTAAACTCCCTACAGGGGCTGTTCATTTTCATCTTTTACTGTTTCTTGAAAAATGATGTCAGAAATCTTTGGAGGCGGAAGTTCTCTTGCTTAAAATCACCATATGAAACTGATTCTGGAACCAAATCAAATGACAGAGGTAACTTGTTTGTTTTATATATATTTTTAATTCAAATGTACAAAATAGCTTTACTTTAACTTCTTACTAACTGTTTATGTAATATTTGTTTCATAACTATATAACTCTTTTTTTCAAAGCAGCTATACTATATATGCGCTAATAATATGTTGTACTTAGTATATGTAATCACTAAGTGAAGTCGACCATTTGCCTCGGAGTTCATGTCCTTAGATTTTTTTTATATCCAACCTGTCAGTAGAGCTACTTGGAGTTGGTTTGTTAATATTTTTGACATAGAGATGTTTTTATCTAATAAAATATTTTCAGCTACATATTGAAGTGATACAGTATCTTGTGTATCAATAACGTCAAAATCTCCAAAATACTCGTTTGCCCTACTCTAAGTTGAATGTATTTATTAAATTCATACAACGAAGATGGCAGTACTTAGTGCTATCAGAACTTTAATTATATTTATTCTTAGTATATGTATGTGTAAGCAATATTTTAAGAATGACTCTTCAGCCGAATAGATAAAAACATTAACACTTAATTTAACTATTTTATAGTCAAAAAGTAATTGAGTATGATTAGGAAAAATCACTATCACACACTGCAGACCAACCCATAGCATCGTGAAGAAGAGCCACAAAACATTTACAGTAACAAGACATCCGTTAGACAATAAAAGCAAAGCAACCAGCTTTCTTTCTTCCTCTTCAAGATAATTGCAAAACTAGAATGGACACAAAGTAATGCATACCAAACCAAAGACAAATACAGAACCACAGCTACCAATAGGAAGTACATTTAACAATAGATAAACAACAACAGACCTGCCGCCTTAGAACGGACAGCATTCTAAGCTACCAAGGGCTTAAATGCATTTTACTGGCGCCAAATTTTCCCTCTAGATTCTGTTGTTGTTAAAACACAAAATAGTTTAGCTCCCATGGAGGCTTTCAAATGCAATGCGTCATCACAGAGAAACAATATAATCAAATTAACACATTATGATGAAACAAAGAAACGGCTCATGACTCACAGATAGTCAGAGCTAACAAAACATCAAAATGAGCATCATTCACAAACCAATGGATTTAAGCTTTACGTCAGGGCAGTCATTGAGTCTGAGGCCAGACCAACTGTTGTGCAATTAAAGAGAAAACAAAAGCTTACCTCCAAATTAGAGTAAATGATTGAAAATTAGTTTTTTTTTACTTCTAGACCTGTTTTGAGTAGTCAAAAGAACCACCTTTATTATGAGCACCCAACAAACCAATAGGAACTGCCTCAGCCAATTCTGGTGAATTCCTTGGAATCAGACCTTGGATGTACACCAAGGATCTACTTTGAAAATGTGACATGGACGTTACATAACATGACACTGACGTCACTGAAACAATGCCAGCACAATAAAAAGTGTGATTGCAGCAAAACAAACGGCTGTTAATGATGTTTATGGGTTTTTTCAATAAAACATATAAACTTCATTAATTCTGCTGTACAAACTTTTGGGGTAATCAAAATGGATTTTAATAGGGCTGAACCCACATGCTACAGAAGTAATTTACCTTACGCCAGTTCTGGCTAACAAAATGGAGCTTTTTCGTACATAGTACTATGCGTAATTTGCTTTATATACACCCGAGGCTTGATTAGATCATTGAATTGTGCCAGACTTTCCCAATGGCCAACAAACATCTTTCACCTGAAAGATAAGAAAATAGTTTTGATTTAAACCTCACAAAGTTTGCTAATCTGAACGAGATTTTGGTACTAATGGTGTATGCATTAAATCACAGTTTAAACTAGCAAGAACAGTAAGACTAGAGATTTAAAGTTCGGTGTGAATGTTCATCTACTTATCAATTTCATACGCCCGTTTTGAACATATAATGGAGGAATTATGACATGGTGCTATTCATCTGTCCCTCCGTCTGTCCCACCGTTTGTAAACAATCTTCAAGATATCTTCATGATATTTTATGAAAATGTATATCAGGTCAAAACAAAGTGTCCCACATTAGGATGAATGTTCACCTTTTCTTAGTTTCTGCGTTATGCTCCCTTGAAATCGTAAAACAATTCTTGTACATGCTATAGCTTAGCAACTGTTTTATTAAATTTTATAGAACTTTATAGGTATGTGTATCAGGTAAAGACGACGTGTCGCATATAAATATGGTTACTTTACTTATTTTGTTTCAGGGTTCTTTGTTTTTTATGTTTATTTTGTGTAAATTTCATTGTTGTAAGTCACATTACTCTGTAACTGTTTGGAATATCTTCATGAAATTTTATAGGAATGTTTATTAGGTCAAGACAATGTGTTACGTAGAAGAATAATTGATCCCCCTTTTTTATTTTTTGAGAAATGCTCCTTTGATTATAATTTTACACTTTTTCCCAAAATGCGTGTACGCCCTATAACTCGGTAACCCTTTGGAATATCTTCATGAAACTTTATAGGAATGTTAATTAGGTCAAGAAAATGTGTCACAAAAAAGTGGTTGTACCCCCCTCTCTTAGTTTCTAAATTATGCCCCTTTAATTATTGTTTTCCCAAATATTCTTCCACACCTCATTAATTAGTAACCATTTGGGATATCTTCATGCAACTTTATAGGAAATAGTATATATGTCAAGACGATGGGTTGGCTATAATTATGGTTATTCCCTCCCTTCTAAGTTACTGTTATATATGTATAGGAATATGTAATAGGTCAAGACGAGGTGACGCATGCAAGTATAATTATTTTCCATTAGTTCCTTTCAGAGTTATGGCCCATTGCTTTCTTTTTTGCTTATTTTTTGTATTTTTCATACTTTTACACCCTATAACTTGGTAATCGTTTGGTATATCGTCATGAAATTTTAAAGTAATGTGTATGTGTCGCCTGCAGGCATATGATTGTTCCTCATATTTAGTTTCCAAGTTGTGTTCCTTTGATTATTTTTTTTCCATTTTCTTTTTCAATTTTGTTTATACCGTCCATATGTCAGTAACTGTTAGAACAATTTTCATTGAACTTTATAGGAATGTGTTTCAGGTCAAAATCATGTGCCACAAACAATTATGGTTGCTTTCTGTTTCCGAGTTATGGCCCTTTGATTGTGTTTATATGTTTTTTTGTATAATTTACATTCTTGTACATACCATCATTCACTAAGAATTTAGCCAAGACGATGTAATGGTTCAGGCACAATAATGAATGTTCCATTTTTCAAAATTTGAAAGTGATGCCCCCAATGTCTTAGCAAACAGGCGTACATTGTGACGTTGGCGGAGCGCTCTTGTTGAGTATGCGAGGAGTGCAGGCTTTGGCATGGGCCAGACTGCTCAACTACAGAGAGTAACTATAAACTTGAAATATAAATCGGGCAAGTTAAGCTATTATGCTGTCCAGAGAGTGAATACTAAAGTCGATGATAAGCCTGCTCAGATGCAAATTCTGAACATAATCCCCGCGAGGGGGTGTTGCAGTATTAGTAGATAGATAGATAGATAAGCTGCGCATTGTTTGTTTACATTCACTAAAATCAGTTTTTTTACAAGGATGCAATATTATAAGGAGTAATCAAATTGTTAGAAAGGGAATTTAAGTTAAACATGTAATGGGTTGCCGTTGTTGGTATATGGCTTATATTTACTGATATAAGGACATTTAGACTTAAATAGATATATGTGTTTCATGAAGACATTTGATAAAGTGCTCATGGCACGAGTCTTAAGAGAGTACATTTGGAAAAGTACACCTGATGATAACGCTCTTGAGGGCGTCAGGTAGTACATAGAGAAAGAAAGAAAGACCTCTGGTCCTTATATGTTCACACAGAAGAACTGTTTGGGCGTAACATTATAATTGTTTTATCATTGAGACGGTTCATTTGTGAGCCTACAACATAGGTTTATGGTTGAACAAAAAGAAAAATAATTGTCTATTGCACACTCTGATCTGGCGGCCTGGTATAAATTAAAGATGTTATCATCTTAGCATGTACATGTAGGTGTTTGTCATTAATTGAGCCAGATTTTATCATTATCATGAAAAGGGAAAAAACTAGAAAGAGACAAAATGAAAAGTAGGTAACATGCGAACTTACGTGTCTTGTTAATAAGAGATAATGAGATAATGCGATATCTCCACATCCACTGAGTATTTCTCAACCCTTAAAGCGCCAAGAAAAATGCATCTGAAAATGTCGCCTGCTGAAGTCATCTGTTCAAAATACGAGGGCTGTTCAAATATGAATGCAAGTAGATTCATAACTTTCTTCATATATATGCTACGACAAAATGGTAAACGTTTCTATAATGGACTATACGTCACCTTTAAACTGGTACCAGACCTAAAGAGAAATACAGTTTACTTATCGAGTTATAGCCCTTTTAATGGGGGTCACGTGTGTATACTAACAAACTCAATGCTTCGAACATTTACCAGTGATAGAGACGAGCGTATAATTCTTGAAATTTTAAAGGAAGTATCCCCATATTCTTACATAATGATTCTGTGAAAGTTGCGAAAATCTGACATGCTTTTGTTAAATTACACCGAATCGTTTTCACTAAAGCCTCCTTATGTTTGCAAATAAATGGTAAACAAAACACCACCTTTCAGTTTTCAGTTAAATTTATCTATAGCAAAATGCATGAAGCAACATTTTAACTAGTTTTAACTCAAAGACAATATGTTGATCGCTCATACTGAGTTGTTGCTACAAATTATCAATGGATAGTGGGTAATTTTTATAGCTAAAAAGCATTTTTGTTAAGTCAAAAATGCCTTAAGTGAATGGGTTATAGAATTTATACCTATTTTTTTTGTCATTATATTGCGACTTTATTCTAAATTTGAGCGTAAACTTTAAGTTTGACCACTATAGGCATTATTTACAATAAAATTGCTCACCTGGTCTTGAGGACTAGACAGATTGAACATATTTTGATTAATGTAAATACGTCATTAAGAAGCAGAAACATCCTGGAAAAATTATATAAAATGGGATAACTCTGTAAATAGAGGCCGGATTATTTTGAAAACTTCCTTATGACATCTTTAGCATGTTTTCGGCAAAACGCAAAGAAAACGACACAGCGGTGTTTATTATTCCATTACCAGTAGATAACTCGAAATGACGTTTATCATAAAATTAATGACGTCACAAACATGCCTGTTTACGAAAGATTGAAACAGGATTATATAAACTTTTTCCTGCAAGCAACGTTTGGATTGTTACTTGAGCTTGCATTTTAAATTTGGTGCCATTTTGTCTAAAACTTACAAAGATATGACACTATATCGCAGATGTACCAAAACGTGCATTGCAATTTGCTTCAGAAAAACTTCAGTATGCAGGAATGGCCTTTATATAAGGGTCTGTAACTTGAGAAATATAGTGAGTGTTTCTTTATGTTTGGTGCCATTTTAAAGGCGACAAATAGTTCTTCCCAGAAAGGTATAACTTTTTGTCGTAGCGCATAGGTGAAGAAAGTTATAAAGCTACTTGCATTCATATTTGAACAGCCCTCATAATTGCTTCTCATTACTGAAGGATTAAGTATAGATGCAAACAGCGTAGACCCAGAACAGACTGGGTCCACACTGTTTGCCACAGAGGCTTCTTAAACATTTCAGCAGACGAGAAAAGCAGACGACTGTGTTGCGATTGGCGCTTTAAGTGTTAAAGGGCTATTCTGCTATCATAGGGATACTTAACCTTATAGTCACAATGGCTCAATACAAAGGTATCAATACGCTTTATGGAAGTAGTAGTAGTGGAAATCACTTAGACTCAAGCATTCGGCCCAGAATGACGTCCATTTCTACCCCTGTGTATGCATTTACATAAATTGATCTCCTTCATAGCATTAGTCAATACAGTGTTACTGTGAGGAGGGATCTATTTCCTCTGAATAAGATGACCACAGGCCCCCAGATAAGAGTGTGTATTTAAAATCCTTTTTCTTATTTCTCAGCAAAACATATGTTGTGGGCACTCAAAGAACCGTCTCAATGAGACTGTTCTTTTGAGCACCCAAAACACATGTTTAAATTGATAGGTAGAGAAAAATTACAATTTTACACTCAAAAATGTTTCCTATCTGGAGCTATGCATATTCAATAAAATTGATGTATTTCACGTCAACAGATATAAATAGAATTCTGTAAATGCTATTAGATAGCCCTGGCAATTTCCATCAAAATACCTTGCATATGCATTCGGGAAAGTCCGCCACATTTAGAGAATCAAATCATGGCTCATGTAAGGAACATTACGTGTAGTACCTCCAGTTTGTTAGCCAGAACTGGCGTATGGAAAATTGGTTCTGTAGCATGTGGGTTCAGCTCTATTAAAATTGATTATTCTGATTATCTGAAGAATAAATGTTTATATTTTTTTTCAATAAAATATCACTATAAAGATATTTTATTGAAAAACATAAACTTCATTTTGTTTTGCTGCAATCACACTTGTTATTGTGTAAGCATGGTTTAAGTGACGTCAGCGTCACGTTATATAACGTCAGTGCCACGTTATCACCTGCGTTATCAAAGTAGATCCTCAATGTACATCCATGGTCTGATTCCACGGAATTTCGCAGAATTCGATTGCTTAGATTTGGTGTCCTGAAACACAGAATGATTCCAGAACCTGTGTTGAAGTTTGAAAAAGTGTGATTTCACTTCATTACATAACATTTTGAAATTCATAGGTTTAAGAGTAAAATATGACTAGTCTAAATGTTTGCATTTTGATAAAATCATATCAGTTCTTGCGCATATTTATAACTGGAGGCTGAGAAACAAAACGCCTGACGTTAACAGAAGATATTTTACCTGCGTTTTTAACCGTTAGTGTGAAATTGTAAGGTAATATTTTACTTTTTAAATTGTATCCTCTTAATGAGATGTAATACAATCTTCTTTTTATTATCACTAGAATTATTAGGAAAATAAAGTGCATTGCGAAAATTGCTAATGACCAATTTTATTTAGCATTATATTTTGCTGTGCTACGAAATATAATACACTTATTAAAATAGTCTCTGTTTTACTGCGGAATTCGTTTTGTTATAGGAGTTCAATTAACCGAGTTTCCTTTTGAAAGCGTAACAATTTGAATTAAAGTACTTTTGTATTTCATTATCACATAAATATTGCCTAAACTATGTTTCTAAATGAGCAAAACTAACACATGAATGTGAAGTACACAAACAGCCATAATCTTGCCGTCACTGTGCCCAGAAGATGTATCAAAGAAGCTTGTACCAGACGCTAACAGAAAACTACATTAAGAATTACATTTTCATGATTTTCCACTGAAAGAGTTTTTGCCATAATTATAATCACCATATGTCAATTTGACCACCACATTTTTCAGTTAACCACCAACATAAAATAGATATGTTTATTGAAAGGAAAGCGTTTGTCTTCTGTAAAATTACATCTTAAAAGCGTAATTCATATAGATGCCTCTGACTGCAATGATCTGACTGCAATGATACAGGGTCACTAGAAGCTTGCATCCAAACAGAACTAATTAACCTGTATTTGACGACTTTCTACTTTCGCATACAGGACACAAGCGATAGTGGTAAAACGTTTTAATTTCTTAAATACCATTTTGGGTTGACATACAATGGTTAAAACCCGATAACATGATATTCTTTGATTTTTAAAAATATGTCTCAGGATCAGAAAAATCTTACCTGTTACCTCTGTTTTCCCAATGGAAACTAGTGACAGGACATGCTCAAGTTGACCACAGGTGGTCAATTTAAAAGTTTACAGGGCGTGACCAGGTTAAAATCATACTGATTGTCGCTAGCCCCACTGGTTCAAGTGTGAACACTATTCAATGAAATTTTTCTTGACTCGTCTGCAAAATATTAGTTTCATCTCATGTGTGGCTACATTGCCTATGTTTCGAAAATGATGCTGCACAATTACTTGACTTAGATACAATACATTAGGTGTGTTACTGTATTCGGACAATACCAATTAGAAAAATAGATCATGATTTTGTTAATGCTTCATGAATCTGAATTAAATAAACTGCAGATCCATTAATTATAGCTTTTATCATATGACGTTGCGTCTGGGAGTGAAATAACGCCATGCAATAAAATCGATAAACAACTAGTGGTTTACAGATTTACTGGGAACGTTATGTTGCATACATAATGACGCAATTTTTACTTTTTACGCCAGAAATTAGATTTCAAAGTTATCTCAATGTCATATAACAAATAGAATATATCAATCGTGCTCTTGTATTATTGAATTTATTAAACTTAATGCGAAAAAGAGATAAAATGCTCGGCAAGCCTCGCATTTTATCTCTTTTCCTCAACTCGTTTAATAAATTCAACAAAACATGAGCACTCATGTAAGTTCCTCTGTGTATGCTACTTTGAAGCTTAAACGAATCGAAGAGGGTAGAACAATATTTCATACCTAGGACTTTAGTTAAGAGTGTGTAACCAAAACATAAATTTCTTATTTCTCAACCAAAACATATGGTGTTTGTACTAAAAAGAACCGTCTCAATGAGACGGTTCTTTTGAGATTGAGACGGTTCTTTTGAGCACCCAAAACATATGTTAAAATTGTTGGGTAAGACAGTATTTACAATTTTACGCTGAAAATTTTAGTTTATCTAAATCTGTGAATTACCACTTGAATCTTCACAAGAATACCTATGCAATTCGGGAAAAATCTTTATTTACCTATTTTTTGCAGATGAAAACGAGGTGTCTGTTGTTAATTCAAATTCTTTTAGCTTTACGAAGTTATGACTGATTCTTCTTAGTGCTTTTGTCAATCTACACTCAGCAACCAAGAAACAAAGTTCACCGCTACCATGAAACGACTTTAAGCTGAAAGGGTAGCGCCTAGGCGATCATACAGTGTTGATTGGGTTAAGGGTTCACACACATATAAACTACCTGTAGTCAAACCAATTCTTCCATTTTTGTTTCACACTGCATATTCAATACCGACTTAGTTTTTTAGACAACAAATAACATACATGTAGTTTAATATTCACTGCGATATGACTAACACCTCACCCTCTTGAAAACTTGCATGTTGAGTGTTCAGCATTTTTTTTGTTGACGCTTTACATCCCAGTCAACAATATTCAGTCATATAGGGATGCAGTGACTTGGGTGAGTCTCGAGCTAGCTACTCTTCAATCCCCAGTCTTATGCTCTACCAACTGAGCCTCTGCGCTCCATTCAGCATGTAAGTAGCGAATGCCAGCTTTACCTATACAATTGCAGAGATTCCATTGCCGATGGCTAACGAGGATAACTGTACTAATGACCCGCTTCTTGGACGTAAGTTTGCCTGCTACATAGCACCCCAACACATTTATGCCCAGTAAAATTTCCTTTCTGTATTTACTAAATATCATCAGAGGTCAATGAGACGGAGTGATATTGCTTTAAAAATCAGGGTACGCATTGATAAGCTGTGCAGCTACGGCACAGACGAGCTTGTGCAAACACGCAATCTTATCAGCACCATTTCTGCTGGGACAATCACAGTATGCTAGTATATAAAGGATAACGCTAAATAAGAAAGCTCTATCTCAACTGAATATGGTTAGAAAAAAAAGGCTAGTGGTTTAAGCATGGCTTGACATATATATGATAAGTATATTTACCTATTTGGCTGGCCAAATTACTGTCATGCCAGCCAAGACTGACAGTGACGTCATGGTTTGTTAGCAAAGTGTTCAGGACCTTAGAATCAATAGATCACTTGTGCATTAATCCTATCCGCAGGATAGGAATAATACACAAGTGATATATCGATTCGCGTTAACTCAAGTCAAGTTGATGTTTAACTTGACAATTGTAAACAAAACATGACGTTGCTGTCACTCTTGGATGGCAGGACAGTAGTTTAAGTTAGTGCTAGAGGTTGCATCTATTCCAAAAACTGTATGGTTGAGTTTGTACCAGTAAGGACATGTTTTGAGATAAAGGTCTCCATCCATTTTTGGGTGACCATTTATGAATTCATCTGTGATATACAATTAAAGTAAGAAAAAGGGCAAAGCTTAATTTATGTAGCTTGTTTGATACACGTCTACAATAAACACCAGTTGAATAGTTGGTGTCTCCTGCGCCTCCTCCTCCATTCTAGTGTTTCTAAGGAACCCTATAGCCACTTGTGATTTTCCAAGGATTGGGGTCTGTACCCACTCCCACTCCCTTTGGATCTGTGCTTTACTAATTCCTAAATCTACAGTAAGTTGGTAAATGTTAAAAAAATTGACACTTGTTACCTGACGAAAATGCTCAGAGTGAGGGCGTCATGCAGTCTGTCCTGTCGTTGTTTGCTATTTGAACAAGCGTTTTGGCCATCAATGAATGAAATTACCACATAGGTGTTAATTTATATACAACAACTATCTATTTGGGTAAGATAGGACTAATGTTCAATTTATGTCTTCATCTACATCCATATGTTTTCATATACTGAGTTCCACAGCCAACGCAACTCTCATTTTAAACTTGAATAATTAGTTTCAGTTTCAGTCCATATATTTGCAATTTGGCATAGATGTAGTCAAGTCATTTTAAAAAGTTGCCTGTGAAAATCAGACAAAACTTTTGCCGTCCACCTTGAATTGCTTCATGACTGACGCAGGGATCATTTTAAAATCAGCAGTTTAGCCAATTTTCTTGCAAATCTCTGCACATTTCAACAAACAGCTCTATCCTTGAACAGCGAAACACAGTGAAAATTTAATTGTCCATTGTCCTGATACATTTCTGTCAATAAGGTTGGCTTGCTTGCACAAAACGAAGCATACAGACGACATCTGCGATGACTTCAACGTCGTCAAGTGACGCTGATGCCAAAAAACGACCGATTTACGAATACAAAAAAATCAATGGCGTTACGTGGCAAATTTAGGCATTTCACTTTGCATACACTCACTGGGTAATTTTTCGAGATTTTGAATGTGCAAAAGGTTTTGAAAAATCACAAGCTAGTGCACGTGAACCACGGAAAGTACATTTTTTCACCCAAGGCTAGTAGTTGCGCATGCGCACTAAAATCTTGGGTTTGATAATGCAAAAGAATAGTCGGGTCGTTCAGATAATAATTAGACACAAACATGTTAAAATAATTTGCAGATTAAAAAAATGAGAGGAAAAAATTAAACTGCATTGGCAGTGAAACTCAGTTTATAAGCATCAACTTCTTACTACTCCAGCGAGACTGTATAGATGTTTTATGTATTCATAGAGCTGGAAAATAAACAAATATATATAAAAAGATTAAAGTATAGTTGTTGTTTTTTTTTGAACTTTTACCATTTTATTTCCGGTCACAACACTATGATAATCCCGTTTGCATGACTAAATACATATTTCTATATTACTCAGGATAGATAATAGGTTTCCTAATATGCATCATAAATTAGTCAAATCATTTGCTTTCAGGAGTTTTGCAATTGCTTAACCCGTTAAAGCGCCAATCACGACTGCAGCAGACGACAAATTTTGTGACAATTTTCCTAATTTTCGAATAAAATAAGGTATGATATTTTTTGAGAACCGTCTGCCAGCAGACGATTCTCATGAAATATCATTCCTTATTTGTTGTTTTTGAAAAAGCAGCAAAATTTGAAAATTGTCGTCTGCTGCAAATTATTGGTGGTGCTTTATGGGTAAATAGATATTTTGGAGTGATGCATAGTCTCATCCAAGAGATACGATACATGTAGCAGTTACATTTCAGCCGTGACATGAGATTTCCAACAATGTGGTATGTGCGACCAGTAAAGGCTCAGACCAGCCTGCGCATACGCGCAGTCTGGTCAGAGCCTTTGCTAGTCGCTTGAATATTTTATGAAAAGAAAGCTACTGACTGAACATCATTTGGAGTTTCTTAGGTTAAAAGGAGGCTGCACAGGCTCGTCTGAGTCAATTCATGTCAAAATGCCACATTGTTGGAAATTACATGTTGCTCCTCGTTTATATTTTGTACAACACTAAATTCCATTGCCATTATTTTGCCTTCAAACAAAGCTCTGAGGTTATAGAACTTTAACCATGCTAAACTAAACTGATTATGAAGTCTAAAAAAATGTAGATATGAAGGCATTTTACCATTAACAAGCATTGTAAATGCAACATCTGAGAGTTTGAAAGCAAAACATTTCTTTATGTTTCATGTTAGTTTTTATAAGCATTTGAAAGTTCTTGGTTTAGCTTAGTTTAGCATAGAAAAGGTAATTAATTTGAAGTCTAGGCTACAACAATACTCAGTCCTTTGTTTTAGACTTGCCTTCTAGTTATCTAAGCAGTTGAGGTACCATACGCGACAATAAGTATTGCGTTTGATTAAATCATTTCAAACTATCCTCAAATAGTATAGGTTCCAAAATAATTGATAATCGTTATAAGAAGTCAATGGTTCCTTATTTTGATCATGCAGATAGTCGCAGTTAACATTTATAAAAAAAAGAAAACTACCACAAATGCTGAACATGTGCTGGGTAGTAAATACGAGATGCTTTATCCGTTGATAAGAATAATGGAACATTACCTTTGATTATCTATAAACTGAAATGTATGTATAATCAATTGGTTTCTGGATATCAGATTAATATAGATTTGAGACCCAGGTACCCACTATGTCTATGAAGTTATAAAAACAAATGAGCCGCGGCATGAGATTTCCAACAATGTGGTATGTGCGACCAGCAAAGGCTCAAACCAGCCTGCCCATAGCCGCAGTCTGATTAGAGCCTTTGCAAGTCGCTCGAATATTCTATGACTGTTAAGCTACTGACTGCACATCATTTGGAGTTTCTAAGCGTAAAAGGAGGCTGCACAGACTCGTCTGAGTCCATTCACGTCAAAATGCCACATTGTTGGAAATCATATGTCGCTTCTCATTTATATTTTGTACAACACTAAATTCCATTGCCATTATGTAGATTATGAAATCTAAAACAAATTGTAAATATCAAGGCATTTTACCATTAACAAGCATTGTAAATGCAACATCTGACAGTTTGAAAGCAAGACATTAATTTATATTTCATTATGTTAGTTTTGTAAGCATTTGAAAGCTCTTGATCAGCTTAGTTAGGCATGGATAGGGTAATTGATTTTGGGTCTAGGCTTAAACATTACTCAGTCCTTTGTTTCAGACTTGTCTTCCATTTATCTAAGCAGTCGAGGGAACTTTGAGACAATAAGTATTGCGTTTGACTAAATCATTTCAAACTATT
This sequence comes from Loripinus fragilis, assembly GCA_964019695.1. Taxonomy (NCBI): domain Eukaryota; kingdom Metazoa; phylum Mollusca; class Bivalvia; order Lucinida; family Lucinidae; genus Loripinus; species Loripinus fragilis. Next base: position 88,103,350 of record OZ026517.1, read on the forward strand.
CTGATATAGTGTAAAATTTAGGTCAGTTCAAAAATACTTGATAATCGTTATATAAAAAGTCAATAGTCCCTTGTTTTAGATCACGTAGGTAGTCACAGTTAACATTTTTTTTTAAAAAAACTACCACAAATGCCGAACATGTATTAAATACGAGATGCTTTGTCTGTTGATAAGAAAAATGGAACTTTACCATTTACCTTTAAACTGAATGTATGTATAATAAATTGGTTTCTGAATATCAGATTAATGTAGATTTGAGATCTGGGTACCCACTATGTCTATCAATTAATAAAAACAAATGTAAGTGATTATGACCAAGAGATGCCAAAATCACACAATGCATGCAAACCTAGGGCACTGTCAGGATGTGACACAGAACACAGCACTGATATGTTAAGTGTGCATCACGGTATCAAATTCATAAGAAACTTCAATTTTGAGGGGTGGGTGACTTAATTGTACATGCAGTTATGTTTCCTGTCACATATTATTTTTTTTAAATATTTTGCGAGAGTTTTACTTTTTTGAAACATCGTGGATGGATGCAAAGTCCTCGCAACATATCAAATCTCTCTGACGTTTACTGATACATGTAAACTACGATCCAGTCGCGATTTTTAACATTGCAAATGTGTTTTTAGCGTTCACAAAAATAAAATACTCAAGAATGTGCATTTTCTAATTACAGGATATTCCAGTTCTTCCAACCAAACTATGAAAACAAACAGTAGTGGCGTAAGAACCCCAACTGATCGTAAAAACTCATCAGGTAGGTCCTTTTGATAACTATTTGCTGGACATGTGCTTTATGAAGGATGTGTTTTAGCTATTATTTGAGCCTGTGCATGAGATTTCCAACAATGTGGCATTTTGATATGTGTAGACTTGGACGAGCCTCTGCAGCCTCCTTTTTAAGCTTAGAAACTCCAAATGGTGTTCAGTCAGTAGCTTAACAATCATAGAATACTCAAGCGACTAGCAAAGGCTCTAATCAGACTGAGCGCATGCGCAGGCTGATCTGAGACTTTGCTGGTCGCGCATACCACATTGTTGGAAATCTCATGCACTGGCTCATTTGCTAGTAAATCTAGGTCAATATCAAATAAGATAGCGAGCTTTTGATTTAGCACACATATTAATTTCTAAATCGTTTTGTTGATAATGATATGTTTCCTGAGAAACATTTGATTGAGAAACTATATGTACATGCACTTTTTTAATTGGTTCATAGGATGCCAAGTATTTAACGTTTAACTTGTCATAAGAGGATATATTTGAAAAATTCGAATTTCTCAGTCAAAACATATGTTGTTGGTACTTAAAAAATGTCGCTATGAGACAACTAAAACATATTTTGAAAGTAATGGGTCAGAAAAGAATTACAATGTCACTTTAAAATAATTCCTTTCTGGACCTAAAAAGTTACACGTCACAAGACTTTTGTTATATTGCATGACAAAGGCAACAAAATGAATGGAGCGCTCAGAGAGACTCGAGAACGAAGTCAAACCAAGTATTAGCTTCCTACTCGAAAAGTATACCTTAATAACTTGTTAAGCCTATACAGAATGATAGCTAGGACTATGACCAGACTGAATTGATAGCTAGACCAGGATGAGTATTTCCACTACACACAGTTCATTATGTAGTTTTGTCGCAAATGGCGTATTTATTGCTATCCATATGGCATTATTATATACTAATGTTTTGTTTGTTTGTTTGATTTGATTCTTAACGTCCCATCAACAATCTTTCAGTTAAACAGGGACGGGTCTTCCTGGGTTGAACCAGTACTAAGCTAGGATAAATGTGTCTTGTTCAAGGACCACAACGCAGTGACACTGGTGAGACTCAAACCCGCGGCCCCTGGCTCTAGAGTCAAGCACTCTACCACTGAGCCACTGCGCTCCCTTGTACTAATGTAAGGGATTTAACCTTTAAAACATTTAAACGGTTAAACAGTAGTTGTTATGGGCATTTGAATTTGACATTCTGCAATTCTTTTGACCTGCATTAAGCCATTATTGGTCATGAAAATCTTCTTTTTGGCCTTCTTTGAGTGGCCGCTTAAGACAGGTTTCACTGTATATAATGTAAAAGCATCGCTTCTAAAAATACGATAAAAATAAAATTGCAGAAAAGTGATGACCAAATTAAAAGTCTCAGCCTACATTGAGACCTGTCAGGCTCTGTAAAGGTAAATAAATGAAGCTAACAAATTGCTGTTTTTTACTTTCTGTATTTAAACAGATTATTTTGCATTTAATCAATTGTTTGTTCAGAGAGACCAAATGCGACTCTAGTTGGGACTTTTGTATTGGTTTTAAATCGTTGCATAATTTGATATGTCTTTGAATTTATTTAGCTAGGTTTGTTACATTTCTGTGTTATGTTTTTATTCTATTCTATGAATATTTTAAAAAATGTTGTAATTTACCTACTAATCATTTACTTTCACCGTCTGAATTGAATTTCATATCTGCTCATTTCTTTACTGTAAATCCGCAATTTGGTTCAATAAATTATTGTTTTATAGATGTAAATTCGAACTTTTATCTTGATTCAATCTCTGTCAATGTGCAGTATAATTCAACCTTTGTACTCAGTAATCAGGCTAGCTAATACGATTTTGGTACTAACCTACTATTTAAGAAAGCAGAAAAGTGGGTCACTCCGTCTGCCAGCAAAGCATCATTTGGGATTGTATTTTGCTAGTGGCCCCTGATTGTATGCTTGCTAAGTATAATTTGTGTAATGAATGTTGAATAAATCTTGAAATATACATAAACATACACACACAAACCTTATGAGGCCAGAGGACTTACAATTGTGCCTTAAATTTTATCAATTTACTTATGCTGTGCCAAAAGCAAAAACTTTTTTGCCGTCGCTCAATTAGGCAGGCTTGCTTGAACCTTCAGTGCTTGTCCATGCAATAAGTACCACATTTTTACTATTTAGCCCAATTTTTCTTTTACATTTTACTTTTATTCAATAGTTTATTTAGTTCACCTGAGCCAATGGTTCTCGGTTAGCTTATAGTATGGGACTCGAGCCCACATGGCTCCCTGAGTGCGTCCGTCCATTCACACTTTCAAACATAAATATCTCTGAGACCAGCTGTCTTATCATGAAAAAAATATTTCATCTGGAGCATTATTGGGATTGGGATTGACTGCATTAGGTTTTGGGCAAGATCAAATCAGAACTGTGGTCTCCATGGCAACAGATAATGGGAAAATCTTGTGACCACTCTAGCTCCTTCATTTTTGGTTCATCTTTGTTTTTGCAGGTAACGAGGACAACCATAAAATCTGGTATGGGGTCAAAATTCGGCAAGATCTGACCAGAGACTTATGAGTTTGCTGCCCTTGAGCGTCTGGAAAAATCCCAATAGACTTATAATGGGAGAAATGTTGTGACCACTCTAGTATCTACGTTTTAAAATGGATCTTCTTCATTCTTGCAGGTAACAAGACTAACCATAAAAGCTCGGATGAGTTTGAATTTCCGCAAAATTCCATCACTGACTTCAGAGTTAGCTGCCCTTGAGCGTCTGAAAAATCAAAGAATACTGTTGTGACCACTCTTGCTCCTTCATTTATGATTGGATCTTCTTCATTCTTGCAGGCAACAAGGAAACCCATTATATCTCAAATGGGTTCGAAATTCATCAGAATCGGACCAGGGACTTATGAGTTACCTGCCCTTGAGCGTTTGGAAAAATCCCCTTATAATGGGAGAAATGTTGTGACCACTCTAGAGCTTTCAGTTTTGAATGGATCTTCTTTATTCTTGTAGACAAGAAGGACAACTCTTAAAGCTTGGATGAGTTTGAATTTCGTTAAGATCCCATCCCCTATTATAGAGTAAGCTCCTCTTGAGCATCATAAAAAAAATGCAAAGATTTACATTGGGAGATCTTTTATGACCACTCTAGCACCTTCATGTTTGAATGGATCTTCCTCAGTTTTTCTGGAAACAAGGACACTAATAAAAGTCTGAATGAGTTTGATTTTTGGGCCACACTTGACCACCAATTACAGAGTTAGCTGCATTTGAGCTTCTAAAATATATCTGTATAATGTTGTGACCACTCTAGGGCCTTGATTTTTTATTTGATTTTTTTATCCTTTTAGATCATCAGGACATACATTAAAGTATGGATCAATCAAATCCCTTCACTGACTACAGAGTTTGTTGCCCTTGAGCATCTGAAAATATACTTTCACCATTTTCATTCAGATCTTTTTAATACTTGCAGATAACCAGGACTAGCATAATAGCTTATGTTTTTGAATTAGTTCATGGTCACTGTTTCAAGTTCAGAGTTACCTGCCTTTGAGCATCATAAATTAATGAATCTCCAAACATTATTCTCGCTCCCAGGTGAGCGATAGTTGCCCATTGGGCTACTTGTTATTTTATTTATGTTCTTTCTATTTCAAGACAGATGCATTTATTTTGTAGGGCCCTTTGAAACACATTTACTTATGTAGACAAAAGCCAAAACAACTGACCTTTGCACTCTGGCGAGTGTGGGTTAAGTAGATAAATCAGATAATTGATAATATGCACGAATATACAGGTCTGAAACAACATGATTGCAAATTACTGGGATCATTTTAATGTATGTATAATTTCTAAGGTCAAAACTTTAGGGTGGAAACATGTGGGTCATAAGCGTCATGTTACTCAATGTATGGGTTCACTATTTTAGGTTCTGAACTATGTAAGTCTCATATGGACAGAACAAAAATGTATTGTTATGCATTTTATATATACATTGTATGACAACTGAAGGTCCAAAATGTACAAATTTTTTATATCCACATATCAAATGACTTTTATATAAATATGTCAAATGACTAAGTTATAAGATGATGATGATGATGATGATGATGATGATGATGATGATGATGATGATGATGATGAAGTGCAGCAGCTCTTAAGATATAGTGTTAGACTTGGGCTTATCAAAGGTTTGCTGGTCTTTGCTTTCTTTCTTACTTTGCTAGTTCAATACCCACCACCTGCACCTGCGAAATCACAATGTTATGTCATTAAGCAATGCACTTTGATATGCTGCTTAGTGCTAGTTCAATTCAGGAAGACACGTAAAATGTTAACTTGGATAAAGAGCATCAAAACATACAAAAAGACAGGTATGATTCTGAAACTCACTGTAGTAAAAATGTGTATCTAAATTGTCGAGGTGCAATTATTTGACTCTGTTATATATTTAAACATGCATGTAGCAATATGGAAACGTTCATCGTTTATATGCATACCTCAAATATATAACGATCATCAATATCATTTCATATGTATCATGATCTTAAATGCGCTTTTAACATGTAAGATTTATTATATTGAAGTATTTTCTGCTAGTGTTTATTCTAAAGCTGCCTTGCGCATGCGCCTGTGTGTGTGAGTGAGTGTGTGTGCTTCCCGTTCTAAGTTGCTTATTTATCACCACAGTCAACTATTTGCCTCCAAAATCTGGTGCACATGTAAGTACATTACTATACACCACCTGCACTTTAACACACGTATACGATAAATGTTATGGTACACTTACAATCAGAACTGACTGGGCCAATTCCATGGAATCAGACCTCGGATGTACATAGAGAACCTTCTTTGATAATGTGATGCTGACGTTACATACGAAGGTGGTCCCAGAAAGTCGTAGACTTTCCTTATAACACATGACTGTATATCAGGAATTCTATGAAATTTGCATGGTATTTTTATATACATCACATAATTTTTTTGCGCAATGTGGGTGGAATCACAGTTTAGATAACATAGATATTTATCTTTTCTTGACTGTGTGTCCACGTGTGTGGAGCACGTCGATTTTTTTTTGAATAAAATTCATCTAGTCCAAATATTAGTGCACATTCAATTAGATTTCGCAGTTGTATCTCACACAATGTATTATCATCTCAATAAGGGACTGTGTTCAAGGTATAGTGTTGAAAATGTGAGACGTTTCCCACCGTCATCATTGATTTTATATAATATGTATCATGCCTAATATACATTTTATTTTTCAGAAATTACTAACCTTAAAAGAATGGTATGGCAAAAACATAGACTTTCAATAGTTTTGGCTAATTAAACTAACAAAATTAAGTTATTCTAATGTTATCTAATTGGCTGAGTAGTCACTAGTATGGTAAAATGGATTTTGTCTATCTTATTTAGTAATGCCGAAAAAAACAGGCTATTTTTCATAATTTTAACTGAACAATTGTTATTTTGTGTCAGTTATTTCAAAAGTAAATATGTTGTCTCGTATTAACTCTAAAAGATCATGCTTGTTTGTTAGCTGAAAATACATAAACTAAATATTTATTCCATTCCTTGAACTAGGATTACTTACTTAACAAACATATCACAATATTTGATACCGTTAAAGCTTATATAAAAGGATCATAGACAAAGCATTTGACAACCCCTCTCTGAAAATATTGCAAAATAACTTGTGATGTGCTCTGTCAACGATGACACACAGTCAATCATAGGTTCGTAACTTTGATATAGAAACCGTGATTCCATGCATATTTGTTCCAAATGTTTATACGATGGATATAAAAATATCATACAAATTTCATAGAATTCCTGATACACAGTTCTGTGTTATAGCAAAAGGGACAACCCTCGTAACGTGACACTGACGTCACAGAAACCTTGCCAACACAATAACAAGTGTGATTGCAGCTAAACAAAAAGTTATAAATGAAAATTATATTGTTGTTTTTTTTTTCAATAAAATATTGATATAGCAATATTTTATTGAAAATGCATAAACTTCATTTATTCTGCTGATTAAACTTTTCAAGTAATCAGAAAATTTGATTTAAATAGGGCTGAACCCACATGTTACATAAATAAGTTCTTGCTAACAAAATGGAGGTTTTTCATACAAAGTACTACGTATAATGCGCCTTACGAACACCCGAGGCTGGATTCCATTCTTGAATTGTGCATTGGGTACACTTAGTGATATTTAGTTGGTTCAATGGGAACACCAATACCATACAACAGCACTTTTATAATTGTAACAGAGCACATTCCAAACAAACCATGCCTAACACTCTATATGCAATCACATGAGTTGTTGGTGTTTATTCCATAGGCTAGCAATGGAAGCTCAATTAAACCAGTTCAAAAGTGCAGACTTTCCAGAGTCTTCACTGCTTATATTGGCAAAGTATACTCAAATCCAAATTTATACCGTTTACCCTGCTAAATGCTACAGAACAGAGGTTTCAATGAAGCTTTTGCGCATGTATGATAATTACCAAAATTTAATATGATGGCCTTAATTGTTATCGGGCAGCGTAGCACAGTCGGTAACATGTCTGACTCCAGATGCACGTCTGACTGCAGATACAGGGGTTGTGTGTTTGGTCCCAGCCTTTCGTGGAGATTGATCATGAAATAATTTCTACGGTCATTCTCCTCCCTTCCGCTGATTCATTAAAGAAGGGTTGTTGTCAGTTACAAGCAAAAGTATATATCTTAACTGCTTGTTCCAGCTAGCCGAGGAATAAGTGTGGTTGGGTGAACTAATCGTCCACCCATGACCATAGCTGTTTACTGGGACATAAAGCAACAAAAAAAAACATACAAGATGTGCGAAGGAAACTCAGAAATTAATTTGTTGGCTAACCTTTTTGGTTAGCCTACCAGTATGGTACTTTTATCCTAAGCTTGACTGGCAGAGGTACACTTTCTTTAAAAACAACGTTTAAAGTTACTTTTAGTTTTAAGTATATATTTGTTCTTGTTTTTCCAAGCTTAATGCATTTTCAAACAGATAGCTATGAATCTAATATCTGACTTAAAGTGTATATCAGATAATAAAACAAAGCTTTACAATACACTGAAACGAAGTTCTAAGTGGCCACTTTTCAATTAGATTTTTTCTGACTAAGCGCTTATGATATTGAAACGAATTTTTGCCCAAATATGTGCAATTAAATGGGCTAAAGCGAAGTGGTGCTTTGGAAAAATTTTCTATCACTTTGCAAAACAAAATTTTGAAGGAAAAATGGCTTGAGTGAAGTTTTTTTATGAATTGAAGTACAGGTGATTTCAAACTTGTCTAGCCGACTTGAAAAAAAAAACCTCTATTTTTTCTGATAAACAATTCTTATGATTTTTAAAAAAATGCTCATTTTCTACATTTTCCGATTTTTTCAAGAATAATCAATTTCACAAACCAAAATCATTGTTTGCGTTTTATTGTATGTAAGCATGTTAGGCCAAGCACAGTACAGCTTGATCAGCCCATTTTTTTAACAGTTATTCTTTCAAGACTGGTGTCCACTTCCGGTTTTAACGTGAAAGTTTAAAGGTCATTTAAATGGCATATGTCAGAGATATTTTTGATTTTTTTTAATAAAACAGAGAAGCCTATTCATAATAAATACTCGCTAAAATTCGAATGCCATGCCACAGATAATAAAGCGTACAGAGCAATGCAAAGTTGATATGCAACTTGCATTGTTGAAGCTAAAACTCTTTGATTAAGCCGCTGATAGGGGCTGCCTTCATGTTAACGTAGAAGAGAAACGGAGAGTTCAATTGTCACAAAAACTTTTAATTCTTTTTCATCTTATATCACAGCTGTTATAACAGCTTCAAACTAATTAAAATATGTAAGGATAATATATTTGAGGAATATGTTATATCACAGTAAAACGTGTGACTTTTTTAAATGAAGGTATCTTTACTCTGACTTCGTCGGTACAAGATCTACCAGTCATTTTAAAATTGAATAATTTTCAGAGTCTCGAAAAAGCCTTGAATTGTTTTATGGAATTGAAATTTCGTTACAGCTATATTTACTTTCTGAAAAGGCGCAAAAATGTGTAGGTGGCCATATATAACTTGGGTTAAGTGTCTGTATTTATTGCAAGTACAGATAGTATTGATTGAATGGTTTATCCTCAAGCGTTTTAGTCAAATAGTGTAAACATATACTCACAACAGAACTACAAACAATCTACATGCTTTAGGTTTGCCGGGTTTTTTCAAATGTGAATAAAACAAAATCTAATAAATGTGTTGCATGAAGGAAAACATATAAATAAAAGTTTGAACACAGAAACTCGGAGTTAAAATATTCATACAGATCGTATAAATCAAATAAATATGTTGGCAATCACACTGCAGAGCAATAACATATGGCATCATAGATTTAAAAATTATTATCCAACAACACCATAATAGTTGTATGCACCTTATTGTTCCAAATTTATCTAACACGTATCTTTAAATACAAGTACAACCAATTTTATGCTGGTGGAGGAGAATCATTCAATGGTGGCAGTTATTAATTTTTGTTTAGCAAGTGACTTGTTCTTCCTTTTCTTATTATTTTTACAGAAACAAAACTATACCACAAATTTGATATGATCTTTTCCAATATTCCTGTTTCAAGTTTTATTGGTAAAATATATTAAATATGCTAGATGGTTTGTGGTATACATGTAGTTTTGTTATCATTACTGCGATCTGTCTTAGGCCTAAAATAGGTGTGTTTTACTCTTAAGAACAGTCCAGATTTTTGTGCTAGACCTAAATTTTTGAGTATAATGTTATTTAAAACAGTAAAAGGGGAAGAGAAACACGCTTTTTAGGCCTTGTTACTTTATGCATATGTTTTATTTTGTATGTTTTCGCTCACTTGAGGCATGGACATAGATAAAGCATTTGTGATTTTTAGACGCCCATCGTCGTCATTCATCAGTCAACACCTTGCTTTCAATAATATATCCTAAAACATATTTGATGGTATTTGCTAAAAACATACAGGAATCACTATTTAATGAACAAATTTCACAGTTGGTCAAAGATTTGAATTATTGTTGTTATTTTTCTATTACTTTTCATGAATAAATTTGATTTGACCGAGCTGGCTGTTTCAAATAGTGTAGGTCCTATATTTTCAAAGATAACTTTTCAACTATTGTTGAGAGTTTGAACCTGCAGTCTTTTTGCTTGTTTGGTCTGGTTTACTGGTAATATGTTGGCATCTGCTGTTTGAAATAGGACTGGGGGATTTAGACATCATTAAGGAGAACATATTTAAGCCTATATTATGTGACATAAGGGGTGCTGTACTTTTATTAGGTCTTATGATTAAACAGAGTCATTGAAAACAAAGATTCTTTGAACATATGCTAAAATCTCATCTAGCGAGACACGCATATTCTTTTTATTACATCTATGATACATGTATGCACTGAGGACAGGTGTCTTTTATTATTCTTTATTGAATACTTTATGAATAGTTTGGTGAGCCTTCATTGCTCGTTAATGTGATCAATACTTACATAAGTCCTGTGTGATGACCTGTATATCTTATAGTACATTATTTTTAATTAGTTTTCCATTTTCTTTTTCAGACCAAAATGGGAGAATATCACCGGAAACAAGTCCGTCAGTGACAAAACCAGCAACAGGTATTTACAGTAATGCTAGTAATTTGTCACATGTAATGGTTTGAAAAAAAACTCATTTCCCTGTACTCTGTTCAGTCAACAGGCGTTTGGCAAATTACAAATCAATTTCATTTTGTTATGAAATGTGCATGGTACTAGGTCTTAACTCCTTACTGTCATTATCTAAATAGAGTTCAAATTGGCTTACAAGAAATTAGGCGATTCTTTTATTTAAACATATACCACAACACAAAATTGAGCCACGACATCAGATAACCAACAATGTGGTATGAGTGACTAGCAAAGCCTCATAACAGCCTGCGCATATGCGCAGTCTGATAAGAGCTTTTGCTAGTCGCTTAAATATTATAAGACTGACAGTGTTAAGCTACTGATTAAACATCATTTTGCATTTCTAAGCTCAAAAAGAGGCTGCACATGCTCGCACATGCTCGCCTGAGTATACACTTGTCAAAATGCCACATTGTTGGAAATCACATGTCATGGCTCAAATCTTCCCAAGGAAGAAGACAGAATTGTTGAATATTCAGTATTTGAATATCTCAATTAAATTCTGTCAAACTGCTATAATCAAAATTCTTTTTTTTTTACAATTGTTTTTACTTTCCAATCTACAGTTATTAGTCATGTTTTGACGTTTTCATAGGTTGAACTAGTATTACGTCTTATGCTGACGTACATGATACTGAGCCAACAGTGTGACCTTTATGTACGCTATGTGCTGCCCTTTTGAGATTTTCTGTCTTAAATATTTATTCTTAGTACAGAAAGGGAATCATAACAAAGCAAATGCAGTTTCTCAAAATACCTCGTAATTCATGATAATTTCAGCAATCTCTGTTATTGAAGATGTGCACAGTGAGGTGCTTTTAAATGAAATTGCTTTTATGAATATCAGGTAACGTGGTTTATTGCACATTTACCATTTAACCTGGTCAAATTACTGCGCTAGATAAATTAGAAAAACGATTAATGATAGAAAATTGCAGTAAGGTGCAACAGGTTCTGTTGTATTACTACATTCAATTTAATCACTAAAAGCAAACCTTAACTCAATCAACTTTGATTTATTCAAATGTTGCATGATGGGCCCAACTGAATGCAATTAAAAGGAAATCTGATGCTTCGAAGTTTATAAATAGTCTCTTGGACTATCCATGAACTGTTGTTTCTATTACCAGACTTCTTTTCGTAGGAGTGTGCTGCCCAACATTCTGAAATTAAAATGGCATCTCTAGAAACGGATGACTATTTAATTTCTTACATAACCTGCAAACTTAACCTTCAAAATTACGACAATCATGTATGCTAGTATGATGCCTATACCAGCCTAGTATCCATTTAATCGGAACTTGAGTGTAATCAGCGCAGAACCAGATCAGACGCCACAGAATGCGGCGTCTGATAATGTTCAGTACTGTTTGCTTCAAAATGTACTTTTAAACTTTGTGAATGCAATTGTGAATGACTCACAAGCAAGCCTTAAACTCGAAATGGATTCGTCCAAAACAGCCACCCTCAAAAAGACCAAAAATGGTCTTCAAGACTTATCGTTTAAAGCAGATCAAAAGTATTGCAGAATATAAGGGGAGCATTCTGTCATTAAGATCATTGTTTATGTATATTTTTTTGTTTACACAGGTTTTACTGTACATGGACAAAAAGCACGCATCACCAGGTCAAACCATTCTGTTTTGTTTTGTTTGTTTTTTCAGAAAAAAAAATATTATATGTGTTTATACAAAGCTGCTCATACAATGTATAGTGTTAGCAACAGCCGACATATGACTACCAAAACCTATTCCATTCACTTCCATGCAAAACTTAGCGTGTGTCATGTTGATGTTTTTCTACACAGTGACATTCGCTTTGATCTGCTTCATTCAAGGAGGAAGGGAAGCAAGAACGGATTTTATTTCTAAATGTTGATAGCATGGTTTCTATTCTTTCTTTAAGAGATATAGCACTGTTTATTATTTTTTTGCAATTGTCGAATATTTACATGTTGATATGTTTATGTTTAGCCCTTATTTTGCCAGTAGTTTTGTCCTGAAATTGTCGTCTGTTTATTACGTAAGCTGCATGCATTGTAGTCTTTGTCCTGAAAACGCTAGCTGTTTGTTACGTAAGCTGCATATATTCATATGCACTTCAGACTAGCATTTATCCTGGAAGCAAACACTGTAAATCCTAATCAGACTGCTACTAAAAGAGACGTCTGGTCTTCATCATAATATGACACATAACCATGATATCAATGAGTACCACTCGAACCTATTTTACAAACTTATATTAAGTGCATTACATATTGCATTATGATACCAAAATGAATATATGCCCGCCTGGCGACAAATGGCAATCGACAACACTGTTTCTAGCGATTTCTGATCCGCGTTCGTCGATTGTTAAGAGCGTTTTGATTGCCGCCTATTCGGTGTGATCTGCCACTCACTTTATGCTTGACACAAGTTACTGATATGTTGTAACAAGCTTTCTTGGTTCTTCATTTCAGCATTTCGAGGAAGATGGCAATTTCAAAGTCCAGGTAGGTTTTAAACTATTGAGCCCCTCATGACCAAGACAACAAGGTGGTATACGCTCTGGCTGATCAGATTCTTTGTTGTGCACTCTATGTGCCAGCCATCGTGATTTCATGCGGACAGCAAATATCTGATCAGACTGGGCAGATGACAAGGCTGAATAGATTCTACACTGTGTAAACATGTCATTTTTAGTCATTAGGTGACTCAAATAATGGATCAGTAATTCAAGCCTGCCCATTACATGATCTTACATGAGATTACACGAGTGTAAAGTTATACTCTTCTCACACACCTTGTGAATCTGCGAGGAGTGTTAATTCTGGCGAGGCTGCATTGGGTTAGCGTTTGCTGGTCGTCTTATGCAAATGAGTACCAACGGCCGTGTGCTGATTTAGTGGTTGAGCTGTAAGTAAGGTTATATGCGCGTTTGATGATCACTCATATATAATTTATATCTAAAGGCTCTAGTCCATAGCCAGGGCAATCAGACAAATGGGCTTTATATTAAATACTAAAGCAAGTAATTGAGAAAGTTCATCAGAGTTTGGAACACATCGCATATGCGTGCAGTGAAGGCTCAGACGAGCCTGTGCCAAGGCACAGTCTCGCCAGTGCCTTCACTGCTTATTAGACTTCGAGCTAAAAAGGTCCTGCTCCCCCCCCTAGGGAATTTTGCAGACATATCCTATCTTGAAGAGAATTATAAGCCGCATATTTTAAGAGATGTTTGCACTCTGTGCTCCAGGGCGTTAGTCTCTGAGAGCATGTTACATATGTTACTGTAACAAACTAAGGAAAAAATCAAAATGAAAGTTTGAGCTCCAGAAAGAAGATATTAAACTATCTAATTATTCAAATTTCTTATGTAGTTTGCAAGCTGGATGCCTAAGCTACATAAAAGCAGCATTTTAGATAAAAATACAGCCTTCAATGGTGTTATATGCGTTACATAGATTAAATTTCCCTTTGAAAGTTGAAATCGTGACTAGCATCATTTAATTTTACAGACGATTTGTGCATTTTTGCAAGTATTATTAATCTTAGTTTACTAAAATACTTTTTTACTAATAGAAAAAACAAAGTTTGCTTTTCTATCTCAAATACATTGTTTTATATGAGCTATTAAACAACCCTACCCCCAATTTTTAGTATCCAATTTTTGTATCTATTATTGATGAAAAATATATGAAAATATTTGACACTCGTAGATATCTTACATTTTTGGCACTGTCTTGCTAATGCAATAAAGAATCATACATTTGCAAGTTTGACATCAGGTTCAGAGCACTTTTTAAAGTATGTAATGTATGTTACATGACATAATAAGTGAGCAAGGAAATTGTCTTGGAAATAAGAGATGATAGTTCAGAAAAAATACTATTTTTCACATATTTTCCTATTAATCTCTAGCCTCTGGTGCCTTAGTCTTAGCAATTACAGTCATTGCTGATAACAAACCCATGGAATTAGGTTACCTATGTTATATATAATCTTTTTATCACATATTTCCTAATGCCTATAATATTAAGATATATAGACAAAGAGATAGAAAATAATAGTTCTCATTTAAATGACACAATTTAAAATATATTCCTATTAAATAAAATGATTTAAAAACAATCTTTATTCAAGTCAACCTCACAATGTCTATCATTGTGTCTGCTTCTATGGCAAAATAATCACCCATTTCATCACAACCAGTAGAATCATGGCATAGTATTAGGACTGCAAACTGAGTACAACCCTGTTCCTCTAAACCCCTTTGGAAATTGTGCAGACATATCCTACCTTAAAGAACAATTCAAGCTGCATCAAATAAGAGATGTTTGCACTCTATTAACTAGGGAGTTAGCCTGTTATGGTATGATACGTATGTTACCATATCAATTTAAGAATAAATGAATTGAAATTCTGAGAAACAGAAAGAAGACATAAAACTATCTATTTATTTGAATTATTCATTTAGTTTGCGTGCTGAATACCTTTGATACATAAGAAAGTGTTTTTTTAACAAATATACAGCTTCCATTGGTGTTATAATTATGTGTTACATTAATTAAGATTACTTTTTAAAATTGGTAATTGTGACAAACATCACTTATAAGCATTTCGTGTGATCCTCCTCTTTTGCCATCAAAAGGCTTAATTTTCTTTGTATTTGTGGCCAGTGCCAGCGTCAAACAAATTGACTCAGCTATAACTTGAATCCTTAGCATTCTTCAAAAGCAGAAACAGCATGTCAGTGTCATGGGATCAAACACCTGATTAAATATGGGTTTAATGCCATTTCACATATATGCATACAATGGAGTATGACTCTGGTATATGTCTCCTCCTGTGAAGTGGCAAAAGCAGTCTTACTGCAGCTGTCTCTGCACCCTTGCTAGTCAAATGATAACTTTGCTCTGATTTTGCAAAATCTATGTCTCTACCGTGTACCTCTAAGAATACTTTAAGATTTCTGACATTGGTCAAACAGAAATTTGATAGGCTGCTTTTTTGCATCATTTGCCATGGAACCTATCCAGTTCATTGGTGCTTAAGTCCTCAGGTCTTAGATCAATAGTATTTTGCTGCGCCCAAAGAAATTCATAAGTTTTCTTTAGTTACAATGTTGACTCTTGATGGTTTTGGCAGACCGTCTGAAACAATTTCTGTTACACCTTGAAAGTTATCTGGTATATGGAAAGAACATGAAGTTGGACATTGCCATCAATAATGTTTGCAGCTGGTTGTTTTTTTATGTCAGTACATTGAAGCAAGTCTTAAAATAATGTAAAACCTATGATTTCACAGTTTTTACAGCCCTATCATTAGCTGTTGCATTTAAAAGAAGAAAAGTGGACTATAGGTAGAATAGGATAACCAGCAGTTCTATATTATGCTCTATTGAAGATTTATACAGAGTAAACAAGTTGATAAGGTGCCTAATTTCATGATCCATTGAAAACACTGAAATTGAAAACACTTGTCTCTGACTGTGTAATCAAAAAGGATGTCACGACAATGCCCTTGCTCATTTATTATGGTGAGTTATATATGTTGTGTTTTTTAATAAGCGCTCTAATCTTAGAAACATAGTGAATCATTGAATCGAAAGGGTCTAATTTGCGCTCTGTTCATCCTGCATTTCATTGCTTTACCTGCTGTATTACATCTAGTTCGTTTATTTGAAGGGAAAGAGTTACCTGGGTTTCAGCACTTCAGAAGTTTTAAGGCTTCAAATAAGTTTTTGAATGCTTGGGGAAAGATAATAAGTGCAGAGACATTATTAGATGAAAAATGTTTGTTGCATGTATTGAAAGGCTACATTTATAAAAGTTAACCAGCTAAGATATGATTCTTTATCACAAAAATACCACGGTACATTAGTCCATGTACTCTTTGCTTTTAATGGCATAGTTTTCCTCCTTGTAAAGCTTTAGTCTTTCTCCTACTTGCAGAGTATCACTTAAAACACATACTCAAAGAGCCGACTATTAGGAGTTCATATCAGTTTCAGAATGTTCCAAGCCATTGGAAAGTTGATAATGGCTCTTGAATTTTGAGTAGACTGGTGGTAAAATTGTATAACAGTGAATGACTGAAATATTGTGTGATGATTCTACTAGTTGCATGGAGGCGTGTGATAATAATGATTACCACAGAAGCAGACAACGACAAACGTTTAAAATGAGTGTTAAATCGATGAGAAATAGTTTGGACCATTTCATTTATCGTATTTTCTTGTACAAATGTAAAACCGTCTTTTCTATTTGAGGCTCTATATTCAGCATTATATGCACAGTATTATAGAAATGTGTCCAAAAGGTCATTGATAACATCTGTAACAACAGTCCATGGGCTTGATAATCAGAAATGAATATAATTTCTAGTGTTTTGGCACCAAAGACTTATAAGTACACATTAAGTGTCCTGATCTTAAACTTAATGACATTTTGCAGATATATGAGCAAGACAGACTAAGAAAATTTAAAATATCCACCCGCTGTAATCGCTTGCATGTGTTTCACTTAAACGGTAACGACAAACTTCGCTTCTCTGTAAAACTGGGAGTAGGGCTGTGTATTACCTCCTATAAGACAATATATTTAAGATAGGAAAGCAAACTTGTGTTTTCCTATTCATCAATTGAGTAAATGTTTGTAAAATCTAATAAAACAGTTTGAAACCAAGTCATAGTAGTTGTTTAACTAAATGACGTTAGCCACAATTATAGCTTTTAAATTATAATTAGGTTCATGTAATGCACATAACACCACAGTTAACTGTATTAATGTTAAACAGCTTCCATATGTAGTAAAGACATCCAGTATAAAGACTATAAGAATGTCCATTTATTAGATAATTTTATTGTCTTCTTTCGGTAGCTCAAACATTCAAATTTCTTATTCTCAAATTGATATAGTAACATATGTAACAAGCTGTTACAGGCTAACGCCCTGACTTACAGGATGCAAACATTTCTTATTAAATGCACCTTGAATGGTTACATAAGATGTAATATGTCTGCAGAATTCCAAAGGGGATTGAGATGGAGCAGTCCCTTACTCAGCTTGATGTCAAAATACTGTTTGATGATTTTACTTATCATCCTAACATATGTAACGCTCTCTGATCTTTAAAACTTGGTGCCAACTAGCAGATCTATAAGTCTTTATCATACGAGCCAGCTTAAAATCCCTAAACAATGTAAAATATCCAACAGCTGCGAGTTTTTTTACAATTTTAGCTCGAACTTTCAAACTACATTTCCTTTATTTGATATAGTAACGCATGTAACATGCTGTTTCAGACAAACGCCCCAACGTAGAGAGTGCAAACATCCCTTACTCTATGCAGCTTGAGTTGTACTATAAGAAGGAATATGTCTGCAAAATTCCCTCTAGGAGATTAAAACATTTTAGGCATATCTTACGTAAAGACAATGAGCTTGCCAATTTATTACATCAGGTAACATATGTTACAGGCTTCGATATTAAATTTTGCAACAAACTTGCAGATTTATGAGTCTTTTCATATAAGCAAATAAATCCTAAACAATGAAACACATTCATCAACTGCAAATATTTTTTAACTATTTTTACTTTAGTTTTAATACCAAACATTTCACCTTAAAACTGGGTGGGGGTTGGGTTGTTTGCTTATTCCAGAAAAATTATTTAAGCTAGGGAAACAAACTTTATTTTTTCTGTTAGCCAATTGCATAAGCTAGTCAGACATGGTTAAAAACATTTTGCAAAACACACAGAGAGATTGTGAATGTAAATGATGTTAGCCACACTTGCAAATTCTAATGGGTTATCTGATTTATGTAACGCATATGACACCTTAGAAAGCCGCAATTTTGTTCAAATGGCTGTCATACGTAGTTAAGATATCCAGTATGCAGACTATATGAATGATTTTTAAAAAAAAATATTTTAATGTCTTTAATTTGTAGCCCAAACTTTCAATTTACTTTTTCTTAATTTGATAAAGTAACGTATGTTACAGGCTCTTACAGACTAACGCCCCAACGCTGAGGGTGCAAACATGTCTTAAAAGACTCGGCTTTCAATTCTCTACAAGATAGGATATGTCTGCAAAATTCCCTAGGGGGGAGCAAACCCATTCTCAGGCATCCGTCTATATATACTACATAGGGATGTAGAGAAATGCACAGGTCCCAATTCAGGCCTCTGGTTCGACTAGATACATGTAGCTGCGCGCGCATGCTTAAAATACGACTTTTAATTTGTTTTAATTTTGGCTGGGCCATGTAAATTAGAGACCGGGGCGTGGTTCAAAATATTGGTTTTTCAGTGTCTCACGATATATATGTTGTTGTAATTAGATTGAATTGCTTACCAAGTAAATAGAGAATGCAAACTAAACATGAATTCTAAAGTGCTGTCTACATAAAAGCGTTTTTGTTTTATTTGAAACTTCAAACTCTGACGTTTGTCATGGAACGTGGAGTACATATTCTTAATAATTTTATTTACCTTTTCAGCTCCCAAAAAGCAATCTGTGGACAACCCTGGCGTGATGACATTCTCAGACGCTTGATCAAGCAAAGAAGAGAAATGCTGAATTTAAAAACCAGTAATCATGAAAAATTGTTGACATTGTACATTTATGAGCATTTAGATAGAGGATCTTAAGTGAGTGCTCATGTTTTATTGAATTTATTAAACAAGTTGAGGAAAGGAAATAAAATGCAAGGCTTGCCAAGCATTTTATCTCTTTTTTTTTGCAACGTGTTTAATAAATTCAGTAATACAGCAGCACGAATGTTAGATTCTATTTATCATATGACATAGATTACTTTGAAATCTCATTTCAATTGACAAAATATGTGATTATGTTGGCCAAAAAAAATTGTTTCTTGACGAAGCACATGTTTCTATTGTACTATCAAAAATCTATTTTGAATGAGGCTGATAGGCTGCGTGGATGCATCGCTGCTATTTGCAAAAAAGCAAGCGTTAAATAAGAAAACAGGTTTTCTAACAACGTGACACAATAATTGAGGCAGTGCATGAGATTTCCAACAATGTAGTATGTGCGAGCAGCAAAGGCTCAGACCAGCCTGCGCATACACGCAGACTGATCAGAGCCTTTGCTCATCGCTTGAATATTCTATGAGTGTTAATCTACCGACCGAACAGCATTTGGAGTTTCTAAGCTCATAGGGAGGCTTTAAGACTCGTCTGAGTCTACTCTTATCAAAATGCCACATTGTTGGAAATCACGTGTCACGGCTCATATTTCAACAACATGTTTGCTGTTATCTTTGTCAAGCTTCATATGCGGAAATAAGCTGAAACGTAGATAACAGTGCCTTGTCTGTTAAAGATATCAAAAGGGCCAAGAGCCGGGTTGGGGTACTCTCATGTTTTCTTCTTACGAAGGCTTGGGCCCAGCATCTACTGTTCGCCCAAAAAATATCAGAAATATCGAGCACCCCAAAAAGTATTTGAAATTTTAGCAATCCAAAAAATATCCCAATTCTGTACCTTGACCTTCAAAAAAAGACCCAAAAATACATAGAAACTAGTCATTTTGTGAAGACCCCATAAAAATATTCACAAAACCTTCATACCCCAAAAAATATTCATTTTTCTGAAAACCCCCAAAATACTGCAATTCAAAATTTTGAACCCCAAAAAATGGCCAGAGCCTACGTACATGTATTATGAAAGTATCAGAGTACCCCCTGGGGCCAAGAGTAGTTTGCATATAATCTTGTCATAAATACCAAAGACAGCTTTACTCGCGACAACGCCAATATTGAAAAATAATATCTTGAAAGTTTCATATTCGATTCCACTTCTACAATGTAAGCAATTAACAGTCTGAGAGAACTTCATCATGATAATGTATTGAACACGAATCTAAGCAACAATCAGACTTACAAGCAAATATCAGGTTACAGCACGTCATGAGAAAACTGTAATTACAAAAATTAAATCGTAAAATTGTTATTAGCTTTTTATCTGTCAGTCATAACATTTGTTTTGGGTGATCAAAAGAACCGTCTCATTGAGACGGTTCTTTTGAGTACCCACAACATATGTTTTGGATAAGAAATAAAAGTAGAGGTTAAGCACTCTCATTTAGAGGTTTGTTCTTACTGAAAATATGCTTGATCAGCACTTGTTAGTCACCCAATTCATGCGCGGATCCAGAGTGAAGAAAGGGGTCCAGCCCCCCGCTCTAGAAAAATCACAAAAATATAGGGTTTCTTAGCAATATTGTGCCGGATCCCCTTAAAATCACAAAGCTACCAAGCCAGTTTCAATGTTGGGCCAGCATCAGCACGCCAGCGAAACACCATCACTGGCGGGCAAATGATGGCCCGGTAAAAGTAGTATTTAGATCCCTCTCATCAACTTAATTGTCAAGGTTGGACCCCCTCTGGCAAAACTTTCTGGATCCCCGCATGCAATTTATTGCACATGAAGGGTTTTAATACTGTGATCGCATAACTCTAGTTTAGTGTGACTTTAGCGTTGTACGATACAGGAGGGGACTACAAATTTGCATGGGTAGACTGGCTACAGTCTGAAACATTGATATGTTTGGAAGAAACCAAAATAAATATAAATTTGCAATTATAGTAAAAAAAATACAACAAATTCCTGCTGTTTCTGGTCAGATATTTCAACACAGACACCAGAATTAGACAAGCTACAAGTATATAAAATGGACTTGTACTAGGGCACATTGATAGAAAAATAAAATGTTTAAATGGCTGTAGCTAGTCTATGGTATTGATTTGCCTTTCATTTCTATATTTGGTATGTTAACCCTTAAAATGACAAGAAAAAAATGCATCTGAAAATGTCGTCTGCTGAAGTCGTCTGCTGCAAAAAATTGCCTAACATTACTGACTAATTAAGTATAGAAGTAAACAGCGTGGACCCAGAACAGACTGCTCCTATAGGAGCAGTCTGATCTGGGTCCAGACTGTTTGCCATAGAGACTTCTTAAACATTTCAGCAGACGAGAAAAGCAGACAATATTTGTTGCGTTTGGCGCATTAAGGGTTAACCATAAATACACAACTTCTCACATATTATCAAACAAATCCATCCTGATGAATGTCATGGTGCAATTCTATTCAATGATTGACACTCATATTTAAGTTGTGAATATGAGGCGCTGATTTTATCTGTAAATTTGATAAACTGCTAAAACAGAACGGATGAAAATGTTTCTACAATTGTTCTTACAAAATTTGAGCCATGGCATGTGATTTCCAACAATGTGGCACTTTGACAAGTGTAGACTCAGACGAGTATGTGCAGCCTCCTTTTAAGCTTAGAACCTCCAAAAGATGCTCGGTCAGTAGCTTAACACTCGTAGAATATTCAAACGACGAGCAAAGGCTCTGATCAGACTGCACGAATGCGCAGGCTGATCCGAGGCTTTGCTGGTCGTACAAACCACATTGTTGGAAATCTCATGCACTGGCTCAATTATTTAATGTCAATGAAAATTATATTATGTTGACTGTGACAGTCGCAGGTAAGGTACATAGAGAATACTAGGTGAGTGTCCTTTGATATCAAATTTACCAGGCAAGGCTTTGAGAACGCTTGTTGACATCGCGAGGCTTGCCGAGCTATACAACATGCGTTCTCAAAGCCAAGCCTTGTAAACGTTGATATCAAAAGACGCGAACCTGGTATTCTTTTTATCAGCTTACCCATTGTTTCACACTTCAAATTTGCGATTATGACGTAATTTTCGATGTTTGTGTTGATTAAATAGCGTCATAAGCGACGTCATTCAAAAAAGTGCAACGTCATCATGACCTGA
Source organism: Loripinus fragilis (assembly GCA_964019695.1). Taxonomy (NCBI): domain Eukaryota; kingdom Metazoa; phylum Mollusca; class Bivalvia; order Lucinida; family Lucinidae; genus Loripinus; species Loripinus fragilis. The sequence goes on from OZ026517.1 coordinate 88,125,686, forward strand.
TAACGGCATGTGCCGTGAGATAGACAACGTTTATCAGGCAACATGCAACAATGCAGTTAATATGGGAGGTATATACTGATAAATGATGATCTGCGCCAATTTGTCAGGTTTCAGAATTTGTGCGTGTGCTTTTGTTACACCCTCTGACTTCTTCACCATTGAGTAGTATTTACTTTCTTTATTGTTCTTGTCCAACAGTTTAACACATTTTTGCCTAATTCACCATACATAGAGTTGATACCCAGAACAAATGCTGCAAAGCGTATCCTCTCGTCCTGGTTTTAACTATTTGCTACCATAATGTCATTTTTCCGTACCTTAATTGGCTTTAGCTTCGGCTTTAGATGGTGGTTCTGATGTTAATGATTCATTGTTTAGTGTTGCTCCCATTGTTTGTGGGTTCTTTCTGTTTGGTCCATTTTTGTTATTAGTTTCCTTTCTAGTTTTGCAATCAGAGGATGAGGGAGCTGTTGCTTTACTTTAACTGTGTTCTTGCTGTCGTGTGGCTGTGCCTTTGCTGTGTTCCATGCGAGGATCCAGAGGGGGACAGGGTGTCCTGATCCCCCACACTGAAAAATCATAAAAATATAGATGTCTTTAGCAATACTGGTACCGATCCCCTGAAAAATTACAAAGCTACCAAGTCAGGATTCCATGTTGGGCTATCATCGAAATGGCATTTCGCTGGTGGGCCGATGATGAGCCCCTTTTTGTGGTATTTCACTCCTCAACTAAAAATGACACAAGCTCAATTGCCCGCGCAATACCAATACACTTCGAACATAGCTTATTCGCCAGATGTGACACTGGAGTTATGATTGACAGCGAGTCACACCCGAGTCACATGTGCGAAACAAGCCTCTTGTTTTCTCCATTGGCTGTCTGGTTCAAGCTGGCTGTTCCGCTTTTCCGTTTTACACTCCGGCCAAATCGTTAAATTAATACGAGTACATGAACATGTTAAATGTATAACTGTTCTGTTTCCTTAAAGCTGCATAGTCTGTAACTTTTGATCTTCTAATTTTACAAATAATGTTTTTATTTTTCAAGAACACAGTAAAAATACTGAAATTCAGGTAAACATTTTACCATTTTCGTAAATCTTAACAAGTTATCACTATCAAAACAACTGCATTTATGTTAAAATTCAACGGTCTAGAATTATTGGAGGGACGCAAATAATTACCAACAAGAGAAAAGGACACCTATTTTATAAGATAATTCACTTTTCCATGCAGTTTTCAGCTGTACTGAACATTTTTATTGTGAAACATAGCTTAATTCTACTTTTACAAATGATCTAAGAATAAAATAATTTTTTTCGAAGAATGTTCATAGTTACAGAGTATGCAGCTTTAAATATAAATTATTTTTATATTTTATATTTTTATATTTATAATAAAATGTAAAAATAAGTAATAAATAAATAATTTTTGATCTGTTCATGGAATCATGAATACTTTGGGTCTCTTGGAAAAGTAACCTGAAGCTTCACTTTCTTTGCAAGAAGTATTCATCATCCCATGAACATTCCAAAACTTTAATTAATTTCTTAAATGTATGGTGGCTGATTATTTTAACGTTTGGTAAAATGACAGTCCTTGTAGCTGAATGAGTGTCGCAATTCGTCGCATAGTCTTCAGAATGGAATAAAAACAAAAAGAGCCGCGACATGTGGTTTCCAACAATGTGACATTTTGACAAGTTTAGACTTAGACAAGCCTATGCTTAGAAACTCCAAATGATGTTTGGAAAGTAGCTTAACACTCATAGTATATTCAAGCGACTAGCAAAGGCTCTACTCAGACTGCGCATATGCCTAGGCTGATCTGAGGCTTTGCTGGTCGCACATACTACATTGTTGTACATTTCATTTAGTAAATTAATATGTGGTCATATAGCACTGAATCATATGCATTTATTTTTCATTAATTGCTAGTAACATGGTTATTTTTAAGTTGTTTTTGTTGTTGTTTGTGTTGTAAGTGTTTTGTCCTTATAACAGGAAACTACACAAGTGACATGAAATTGTTTTAGATTATAACCGAAGAAAATCCAAAGACTGCGTGAGCAAACACGCAACACTTTGTTCAACAGACTACCAATATAAAGTATGTGTTTCTCCATGTACATGATATGCATTTATTTCATATTCCAGAATATCACCTTGACTATTATATATATGTTTGTGCACTACAATGTTTTTGTTATATGGAGTATCTAACATGAGTGCTCATGGTTTATTGAATTTATTAAACGAGTTTGGGAAAAGAGATAAAATGTGAGGCTTGACGAGCATTTTATCTCTTTTTCGCAACGAATCTAATAAATTCAATAATACCAGAGCATGGATGTTAAATTCTATTTATCATATGACATAAAGATTACTTTGAAATCTCATTTCTACTGTAAAACGTTATATTACATGTTTGGCGGGTAAATACCATGATTTATCAAGCAAATAAAATCCGTAATGCGATGACGTTGCATAACGTTTCTGTCTTCCAACACTGAAACTGGAGGATCGAGGAACAAAAACGAAAAATTCTAAAAAATCACAATAAATTTGATACCAAAATGTTCGTTACGATCTAACTACGAAAATGACTACCCACACTTTATGTTTTTGTTCACTAATAAAAAAGTTACAGACGCTTGAAATTCTGAAGTGGACTCGATATGAAGAAGCTTTCCAAAATGGCGGACTTCTATGGAACAGCCATTCTCGCGAGACCTGACGATACCTCATCTAGATCTCTCGCATTTCGCCCTTTGCATCATGGGTAACTAGCGATATTTGGCTAGTCACGTTCAAATCTCGCACTCCTGTAGTGACAGAAATTATTGTTAAAAATAGCAAAAGGTTAAATTTTTGATAGTTTATCATTTCTCTTTTAGTCAATACTTTCTGCATGTAAAGCCCTGAGTCATGCAAGCAGTAATCGCATAATATATTTTTAATAAAAATGGCGGCACAATCCCAGTGTGCACCGAGCGAAAGGCGACAGGTGAGTACGTGCTAGCGTGCTGGCTGTTTGCGACAATGTGGAACAGCTACATGTAGCTGATGTATTACTACTCGTGTTAGAATAAGACATGTCATGGTCCTGCTAGTTTTACCACATCGTATACCGTAGTATTTTCTTGATTTGAGCAAGCAGTTCCAGCAGAATACATGTAATATACAGTTTAATAAATCGTTCCATTTAAAATATTGGATTTATAAACCTCGGGAGGTGGTAAATCAGATAAAGAAACTCGTGCGCAAGCGCACTCGTTTCTTTATCGGATTTACCACCTCCCTCGGTTTATAAATCCCATATTTCAAATGGAACGATTAATAAACTCTATATAATTTTGTCATTATGAATGCAACGTTGTTATGGACGTCATTACGTTTCCTGAAAATCTATAAACCACCAGTGGTTCATGTCGTTATTTCACTCCCAGACGCGACGTCATATGATAAACAGCTATATGATTGTCCCTACACTGTCCTAGGAAACTTGTTTATATATGATTATTGCTCAAGGGTCTGTATGACATATTACAGATGATATTTGGTAATGAAGGATGGTCTGAGCGGCCCCTAATTGACCTACTACGAGGTTAATAAAGTTCGACCTCGTCTTCTTCTTCTTCTACGCAGACTCAGATTTGCGATAGGTACTTGGTATCATGTGCTGGCTCGTATAGTTTTGATATTTTATTATTCAATTAGATTCATTTAGAGAGATATATTTATAATGCTTTACAATAAAGACTTCAATTTTCTATTTTATTCGTCTGTTGTGTTTTAATAACTTTCAAATTTTGCTTAGCTGGTGTAATAAAGCCTTATTGTATAGAATTAGTGCAGCTGCTTAAGCCAGTATATCAGAAGAATCGTTTGTTTAGCGATGCAAGCACCAAATTTGGCACGAATGATGCCAATGGTATACTCTTTATGAAAAGCACGATTTCCACCTTGGCATCCGAGATGGTCGCCATTTTATCAAAATGGCCGCCAATCCATTCAGACAATTATCAAACATCGCTATTTATATAATATTTTAGTTATGCTATCTCATAATCTTGCACAAATCATGGTAAATGCTATTTTCAGATGAAAAAAAGCGAATACTTTTATCTAATAAGTCGAAATGGCCACGTATTTTCAAAATGGCCACCTAAAATAGCTCCAAGACCGTAATGCCTAAAGACTGGTAACGTCATATGACAATGTATCTTATTGAGAGAAGGTGCAATGGACATTTTACAATTTCTAGTTTTAGCTTATAAGAGTGATGTCAAAGCACAACAAGGGCATACTGGTGGCATCATTGCCATGAGACTCAACATGGGGTTCAGTATAGGCTATAGTTTACACAGACTGCAGCAACTAACTCGCTACAGTTTGTAGTATACGTTAATGTCTCAAATGTTATCTAAAACGCCGCTGTATATTAACCAACTAGTTTGGATTATAGTTAGTTTTAGTACTATAATTAAAAATCCGCATCTGAATTCACAGGATGTGCCAGCGCGGGAGAACCGAGCCAAGGGTTACAGGGCTTTAGTTACCCAGATGGTGTACAGATCACACGGGACTTTAATAACACTGAATTAACGATCCGGCTGGGTGTAGGGCATAATTTGCTTGAAGCTTGTTGTATCCAATATTTTAATGTGCTTTCATATATATTGCACACGTTAAGGTAGTAAAAGGATAGCCCTAGAACATACAATATCTAGTAAAAATCCATTTAGTTTAATTTCTAAAAGTGAGTGGGAAAAGTGCAGTCTCTGTCAGACAGCAGACGAATCTCATGAAATAGCATGCCTTATTTTTTATTTTTGAAAAAGCAGCAAAATTTGAAATTGTCGTCTGCTGCAATTTTTAGGTGGCGCTTTAAGGGTTAAGAGCGGTGATGCGGTGGCCCTGGAACTGAAATACCGCCGACCATGCTTAACTGCTCTGTATAACAGATACAGAGCACATATTGCAGCTTAAAGAAAAAGAAGATCAATTATCTCATGAAAACGAAACTTTTCCTTGCGTCTTCTCTGAACTTGTTACGTACTTCATTAAAAATCAAATAACAGTACTAGTGATAAAACATCTGTTTTCAAACGTGCTGACTTAGTTGGTCTTTATTCTAAGCAGCAAAACTACGAGCGACTCGTAATTTCCCAAGACCTGTGCGAATGTCAACTTATAAGAAGCCATTCCCTCAAAAAGGCAATGCTACATATGCATCTTTATCAAGACTCTCACTGACCAATGAATATAAATGGCTGCCAAAGGTTAGCCTCAGACAAACAGTGGATAATGCAGTTAAAATCACTTGGTCTGCTCACCACACTGAAAATAAAATAGGTCTTGAATTAAGTAAGCATTATCTCTCTATTTTCCCTTCTACAAGATGAAGCTCATTCTGTTGCTACAGTACGTAAGACATTCATGAACAAAATCAAGGAGGCTATTGCACATCTTAACCACGGTCAGGTTCTTGTGATTACCACAGACCAGCATATCTATGCCCTTGCCAAGCAAGTTAGTGGCAATGGCCTATCTTAAGGCAACAACGAGGTTGCTGTCATGTTTGGCGGTCTGCACATAGAGATGGCAGCAATGACAGGTGTTCTGACGAAAGTTGGTGTGGCTTCATCTAGAATGGCTGATTCTTTTTTGTCTGCCTCCAGTGATACAAAACACGCTATAAGGCATACATACGAGGGCTGTTCAAATATGAATGAAAGTAGCTTCATAACTTTCTTCACATATATGTTACGACAAAATGTCATACCTTTCTGGAAAGAACGATTTGTCGCCTTTAAAATGGCACCAAACATTAAGAAATCCTCACTGCTCGAGTTACAGACCCTTATATAAAGGTCATTCCTGTATACTGAAGTTTTTCTGAGGCAAATTGCAATGCACGTTTTGGTACATGTGCGGATATAGTGTCATATCTTTGTAAGTTTTAGACAAAATGGCACCAAATTTTAGATGCAAGTTTAAGTAACAATCCAAAACTTGCTTGCAGGAGAAAAATTATGTATTCTTGTTTCATCCCAAGTAAATAGGCACGTTTGTGACGTCATTAATTTTATGCTAAACTTCATTTTGAGCTATCTACTGGTGATGTAATAATGGACATCGCTGTGTCGTTTTCTTTGCGTTTTGTCTAGTCCTCAAGACCATGTGAGTAATTCTATTGTAAATAACGCCTAAAGTGGTCAAACTTAAAGTGTACATTCAAATTTAGAATAAAGCCGCAATGTTATGTCAAAAAATAAGTATAAATTCTATAACCCCATCACTTAAGGCATTTTTACACGTAATGAAAATGCTTTTCAGCGTTTAAAAATCACCCACTATCCATCAATAATTTGTAGCAACAACTCAGTATGAGCGAGCAACATATTGTCTTTGAGTTAAAACAAGCTTAAATGTTGCTTCGTGCATTTTGTTAGAGATAAGTTTAACTGAAAACTGATTGACTGCTGTTGTTGTTGTTTTTTCAAATAATACTTATTAAATATTAGCTGGGCCATAATAAGTGTTTTATTTACAAATCAGTAAGACCTAAATTGAAATATTAAAACTACTGTCTCTTTTATCGGCAGCCATCTTACATATTGGCGGCCATTTTGAATTTTTGGTCTTAGTATAAACCTTTCTTATAGTTTACACATATGTGGTATTATCGTTGTCAAGCTATTGTTGTGATAATTGTCAAATTCTATATTTGGTATGGCGGCCATCTTGGAAAATGGCGACCAACCTAAGTGTCGAGGTGGAATTGTGGTTTTAGTAAACAGTACATCCTTACGATTGTTTATGCCTTTGGTGCTTGCATCACTAAAAATGGACGATTCCTCTTTTAATATGCTCAACTTAATGGTGTTTTTAACAATCCTACTCTAGATCTGGTCAATATCAATGCATATAAAAAATTTGGCCAAATTGTTCTCAAGATAGTGAGCGGAAACGAAATTATTTCGAACGAAATGACGGAATGACGGACAACCCAGATCGAGTATAGCCCCACTTTTTCAACGCGGGGCTACATTGACAGATATACTTTGTACACTTGTTGTAAATGCTAGAATTTCTGGAATCAAATTAAGGAACAGCTTAAAGCTGCATAGTCTGTAACTTTTTATCTTTTAATTTTTGAAATAATGTTTCTATTTTTCAAGAACACAGTAAAAAACTAAAATTCAGGTATACATTTTACCAATTTCGTAAATCTTTACAAATTATCAGTATCAAAACATCAGCATTTATGTTAAAAATTGACTGTCTATAATTATTGAAGGGACGCAAATAATTACCAACAAGAGAAAAACACCTGTTTTTATATGATAATTCACTTTTCAATGCAGTTTTCAGCTATAGAGAACAGATTTATTGCGAAAACTTAACTTAATTCTGCTTTTACAAATGATTTAAAAAGAAAAGAAAAAATTCGAAAAACGTTCATAGTTGCAGACTTAGTCTCTTTAACCCATATACATGTAAACCTAGCGTTCTTTTTATGGGACATCGGCAAACAGTGCAAAACCAGATCAGTCGCCGCAAAATGCGGCGTCTGATCAGGTTCTCCACTTTTTGCAAAAAGAAGTTTCTTTTAAAATTTGAATACAAATGAAAAATTCCACCCAACAACCCTTAAATTGGAAATGGATTGGTCTAATTGATATCAGAGGGAAATTCCATTCGGCTTAAATGGGATAAATGAGTGGCGAGGCTGAGGTAGTCTTTCCATTGAGCACCACTTGCTGGGTTCTTCCATTCAAGAAACTACTACTACCATTTAAGGGTCCTTTCCTATATTCCATAGGCTAGACGTTCGTGTTTTGAAAGGGTTCAGCAATTTTGCACAGGTTCCATTTTGTTTATTTTCCGAGTCAGTGGGCACTATCACATACATTTTAGAAGTGTATTCTCTTATCTTTTTAAGCGACAATCACCACTCCGGCAGACGACAAATGATGTGACATCTTTCCTAATTTTTGAAAAAAAAAATATATATAGAATTTCATGAGAAATTCAGACGAATCTCATGAAATATCATGCCTTAATAGTTATTTTTGAAAGAGTAGATGTATTCGAAATTGTCGTCTGCTGCAAATTATTGTCAGCGCTTTATCGGTAAATCATGACTCTCTCTGACCAAAGGGGGTCTTGCATCTGTGCCCATGCATGGATTTTCTTTAAACTTTGCATGATATTGACTCGTTATATACAAACTATGAAAATGTATGTATTGAATTAGATAGTTACGAATAAGGCTTTGGAAGCAACCCTGACGTACTCCACCTTTGAGGTGACACCTGTCTCTAATTTTCCATGTCCTAAATCTATAGTTTTGTTTATTTCTATGATTTATCATCTAGATTAAATCCTAAATACCATAGGCATTATATTAATACCAGGAAACCATTTGGATATATTATGGTTTACGTTTACGTTTTCTGAAGAAGTGATTATAAAATTTCAATATTTTTTTTCAAAAATTTACAAAACATTCAACATTAAATTCCAAAGATAGATATGTTTTAGTCTTTGTCAAGATATCATATTATCACAAAAACATGCCATATATATCCTACTGATCTTAGCCAAATTTCATGAAAATCCAAAACCGGTAACTTTGTCATTTCCTACCTCTTATGGGTATAGGTCAGTTTTAGCAAAATTGGTTATTTAGTTGAAATGAATCAATAACTCGACAGAAGGATGTTGTTTTTAAATCTACTTCCACTTTTCTTAAAGAAAGACATGTTTAGACAATTTCAAATGATTCAATTGATGGAAATGCCAAAGGTCATGGCCCCATGTCATGGCACTATGGGGCCAAGACAATGTGTATCACTTCCTCAAGTCCTGCATGATATTGTTTAAGAAACATAATATCCTATCAATAAACATGTAAAAACAAGAAGACCAAATATTTCTATACATCCCAACTGAACTAGAGTAACCACATTTTGGTGCCGTGACCAGGATTAAGTGTAACAGAGTCATATCAAAGGTATCATAGAACAGTGTTCTACATGAATAAGTGAGGTCCAGAAAACGAAACTGTATGCCTGGAATATACAGCCAGCCAAAGAATAAATGTTGCCATTTGATGGAAATCAGCATCAGTTTTACAAAATAGAATAAACAGAGAAGATTTAAGCATTAATTTAGCAATTCATTTGAAGCCAAGAGTTCTCTGTGACCAATTTGGTTCATTATAACCAAATAGGTTTGACAGGGGCTTATTCTTGTGAACCAGGTTTATTAATGAGGCTTACAATTATAAAACCATATATATAAGGTTCTTCTCCTGTATGAACTGACTTGCCATAAGGTTTCTCTTCTGTATGAATTAAAATTCTTAATAATGTTACATATTAAGTGTAACATTGGTTAGATGTAGTTTTAACGTTAGAAACTAGATGTGGTAAGTCCAGTGTCACCATATTGTATCGTTTTGGGTAATATTATTGTGTAAGCACTTCATTAAATAAGAATCATGACACTTAATATCAAAGAATATTGTTTTTTTCTTTTTCCAATCAGCAATAGGGAAAAACACTGAACATATCAATTTCTACCAATAAACGTACTAGCATGGTGATTCAAACTAAGCAAGTATTCAAGTATGTTTTACAGTGAAACATGATTATTGTATTTTTTACATTTTGATGAATTAGGGCCATGTGTTTACATGAAGTTGAAAAATATGTTACCGGTCCTTGAATTTCATGAAATTTTGTCTACATATTCTTAACATATATGGAAAGTTTATAAGTTGAAATGGTATCTTGACAAAGACCGCAACGTGTAAAAATTTTAATTCCAAATTCGACTGAATACAAAATATATAGTTTAAAATTTGGGTACCATCTCATAAAAATGATTGCCCACCCGCTATCCTAATACAAACAAAGCCATTTATAGTATCAACGTACTTATCGATGATATAGTTATTAAATAAAGCATTTCTGCGCCTGTTACATGATATGTCAATTACTTAAGAAATGATTATAACTGGATACACTAAGGTATTGTAGTGATATCATACATGACGTCATAAATTAGCAATGGAATTGCATAAAAACTCAAATGCACCATAAATATAAAAGTCATACCCCAGACAATTAATAAACATAATATTATCAAATTCCAAGCGTGGGCAGACTCCCATGTTAATTTCCCATACCATGAAAGAGCCCCTTTTATCTTCTCTTTTTGCATGCTTTTGTCGTCTGAGATTTTTCTTTTTTCAAAATCAGCTTTTTAGAAAATTCTTTCAGAAATACCATCAGAGTGTCAAACAGTTTAAATCCAGCCCAACTTGTCGGGCCTGATCAAGTTCCAAACTGTTTGAAAAAAAAAATTATCACTAGACGACACTATTTATATATGTAGGCTACTTGCAGGCGAATTTCGGGACCGGGAGTATGAAGTATAAGCCACACTAGTAGGCAAATAGTTAAAGGATGCCTCTGAACATGGCATTTCAATTAAAAAAAATGCACAGTTTTGGCTGAAAATGCGGCCCGCCTTTTCAATATTTTCAATATTTTTTCCAGATTTTCAGAAAAGGATTGGTCTCCATAAGGACTCCCAGCTCTTAATATATTAGCTCCTCCCCTCCCCCCACCCCACCCCACCCCATCTTATTAACAAAAAATGTTTTTAGTGGGTATAGATTTAAATAGCTACTAGGTTCTATAGGAAAATATAAAAAAAAAACATCTTTTAATTCCTAAATGAAAGATATATATAGTCGTATTTCTGATGTTTTGATGCCAACAAAATTCGGATTATTGATCATATTAATACTATTAATTATTTAAGAAATTATATGTGGCGGATGGCAATGTTCAATTTTATTGTATACGAGGGCCTCGTATAAAGCTTTGTTTCTTTGTTTGTACTGATGCTTTACGTCCCAGTCAACACGTTTCAGTCATGTTGTCCTGGATTGAACCAGTACTAAGCAGAGGGTAAAGTGTCTCGCTCAAGGACTCTAGTGAGGCATGCGCAGATCCAGGAATTTTTGTCAGAGGGGGTCCAACATTGACGGGGTTTTTTGTCGATAAAAAGAAGAGGCCCAAAATACCACGATAGGCGGGCCATTATCGGTCCGTCAGCGAAACGCCAGTTAAATACATTGAAAGCTGGTTGGTAACTTTGTGATTTGGACCAGTATCGCTTAGAAACCCTATATTTTGTGATTTTTTCAGGGGGGGGGGGTCCGGACCCCCTGTCCCTACTATTGGATACGCCAATTCCAAACAGCGTCCATTTGATTAAAAGCCTAACATTCTACTACTTAGCCACTTCGCTCCTCTCGACGTCATAGCATAATTTGACGCCACGCTGTCTCATCTAAGTTAACACTGTATCGAAGGTCAATCAGTTCGTTTGCCGCCATCATTTCACACTTTTACAGGGTGATAGCAATTCGTGTTCAAGCTAAGGGACATTTTCTCACCATTACATTTACATGCAAATTCCAATGACAGAGACATCACTTAAGTTATTGGATGCATTTTTATTGTCGCTATGTTCGCAGGAAAGAGCAGACTCCTGCTAGTCATGCCGCTTAAATAAAGGATAGTATTCCTCTTTAAAGGTAAGACTAGACAAAGTGTATTCATTCAACTACATTTGTAAACTGGTGCCACCGGTTTTGGCACTCCATTAAAAGCTACATGTGTGTTCTGTTCGATTGAGTTACTACAACAATAACAGGTAGAAATGTTTGTCATTTATCACTGGAGAATCGTAGACCTTTTGAAGTGTTTAGAAGAAAAGTATGTGAAAGTTTACACCAAATTAAATGGCAGCTAGGCAGCCACCTCTTTTTGTGATTGAGAAATAGACCAGCTCTAGCAGTAAAGTGTTGAGAAATAATTCACTGGAGGTCAGTTGTAAAGAAGATCAAATCACGAGCGCGTAACGCGAGTGATTTATCTTCGTACAAGTGATTTATTACTCAACAATTCACGCACTGGAGCTAATCTATTTCGATTCTAACACACAATAAACGAAGAAAACACATTTGAAGTCTTCAGCTTCTTCCAACTTTCCGCCATTGCATTGAAAAACTCCCGCCAATACTTAGACTACGTCACATTCGTTTACGTGTACATGTATTTGTGACGTCTTTCAAGCGTAAAAACGACACTACACCGTCTAACGCAATGAATGACGCCAATTTTCAGTTACAAATGACTTCAGCAAGCACGCATTTTCCTCTTGCATTCAAAACTGTTAATTATTGTTTGATATATTACGCCTTTTTAGGCGAGGTGTGTTAGAATAACATATATTTTACGGTGAATGTGCCCTATCGACGACTGTAACAATCAGCGCATTCTTACTATCTTTGTACGATCCGGACTCGAGTTTATAGACTTTTCATGCTCAATTTAACTGAGCACGAAATGTAGCATGCTCATAAATGTTTAAATGCCAACATGGATGGCATTTACACATTTGTTAGCATGATTAGCACAACATTTGAGAGTTTAAAAAATCTTTATTTTTCAGCAATTTAGTTTTAATGAACAGTTGAATTTTATGCCCAGTTGAATTGAGAATGAAAACAGTTTTTTTAACCTAGAGCCCAGGCAATTTTGGCACTGATTAGTTACCCGACTATGTCACTTTATAGCACACATTGTTGTTATTCTTCCATAATTGTTATTTGTATCATGCTGTAATTTTGTTAGTTACATGCATGTTCGACTGGTCTGAATTTCAGTACATGCTGCATGTTCGTTTATTATACCTTTTTTTCTTCCTTTCTTTCATTTTAAGATATATCATTTTTCTATATCATTTCTCTGAATATATTCAACATATGTACCATTAAATACCCTGTTATGTTGTATTCTATCCATACATAGTTATATGTAAATGAATCTGTATAAATAGAATCCAACAAGGCTAAGTGTGACTTGAGATTTTATATGTAAAGGCCCTGTCAAACTACGACGTATAGCACCAACGTATGCCGACGTATGAAAAAATCAGCAAGTACGTTGGTATACGCTGAGTACGTTAGAAATAAGTTTCAAACACGTTACTAATACGCTATAGTACGGTGGTATACGTTGACATACGGCCAAGAGGTCCAACATTTTGTGCATCCATAAAAAATGACAGCGTATGCGAACGTACTGTTTCTATACGCTAGGCATACGCTAGATGTACGCCGCAGGTAAGTTATGCATACGTTAGCAACAGCGTATGCGGACGTATGAGAAATTAAGCAAGTACGTTGGTGTACGCTGAATACGTTTGAGATCAGTTTTAAACACGTTACGAATACGCTACTGTACGTTGGTATACGTTGTCATACGGCGAAAAGATCCCAAAATTTTGTGCTTGCATAAAAAATCTTCAGCGTATGCCGACGTATTGCTTATACGTTCGGCATAAGTTAGATGTACGCAACGGGTAAGTTATGCATACGTTGAGGTACGTTAGCACCAACGTATGGAAATTCACCAAGTACGTTGGTGTACGCTGAATAAGTTAGAGGTACGTTATCAATACGTTACGAACACGCTACAGTACGTTGGTATACGTTGCCATATGACAAAATGGTCCCAAAATGTTGTACTGTTTTATACGTTTGACATAAGTTAGAAGTACGCTACATGTAAGTTATGCATACGTTAACGTACGTTATATGTACAATTCAGCATACGTTAGACGCTCGTTTTGCATAAGTTTTAAGGACGCTAGTGACACGCTGGGCATACGCTTTTATACGCTGATACAAGTATAAGTTATGTTACGTCGGGAATAAGTTCTGAATAAGTTACTCATAAGTTAGACATACGTTCTATGCTCGTTTCGCGAACGCTTTGCATAAGTTCAGAGAGAGGCTTCCTCTGATTTTTTTATTAGATTTCAGCGTATGCCAGCGTACTAGATATATATTTCATACGTCGGCATACGTTGGCTAAAACATTATAGTGTGACAGGGCCTTTATGTAAAGGACACAAATTCAAGGCTTGATAATTATTGATTTTCATTCAAAAAGAAACAGACTCTTTTTATGTGTTTTCTGCTGTAGTTGAAATTAGCATAGATGAGCCGTGACATGTGATTTCCAACAAAGTGGCATTTTGACAAGTGTAGACTCAGACGGGCCTGCGCAGCCTCCGTTTAAGCTTAGAAACTCCAAATGATGTTCAATCAGTAGCTTAACACTCATAGAATATTCAAGCGACTAGCAAAGGCTCTGATCAGACTGCGCGTATGCGCAGGCTGATCTGAGGCTTTGCTGGTCGCACATACCACATTGTTGGAAATCTCATGTCGCGGCTCATATGTTTTCTGCTGTTGTTGAAACTAAGATAGAATCATTCATTTTGGATGGCTGAGTGTAAAATGCTGACTTGTTTGACCCCTTGACTTTATTTTCTTACAAAGACTGGCCTTGATATACCGATAAAAGAATGTCCTAACTTCTAGGTCCCAAGAGAGGCTGCGTAGAAGTAAACATCAAAACTCTATTATGGAACGAACCTGGATGTACATGAAACATTGCCATAAACCTCGGGCATCATGCAACCCCCTAATGAATATCTAGCATGACAGTGACCACAACAATTTTCAGGATGTCATCATCGATGTCAATATCATCCTTGACGGCATCCACGTCATCATTACCTTGTTGTCAACCACGTCGATGTCGACGTCATCATTGACGTCGTCATCCACGCCATCAACCGTGTCATCACATCATCATTCACAAAAGTGAGTTCGGTTAGATGTCCTTCGGTGAAGTCTAATATTGAGCTGAGGTTCAATTTAAACGTATTAAATATTCCTGACCTGACACAGCCTTGCTTATTATTAACCCTTAATGCTAGGTTTACACTATGTTCCCGGCAGCCATGGCAGTCACGGTAGCCAGAAACGTAGCTCGCCGTGGTGTTTTAGTCATTTTGTCTTCGTGTTCAAGTTCTGTTAAGTCTCGCTACGTTTTCTCACGGTCTGTCAAGGTCTGCCGTGACAAAGGCTCGCCGGTGCGCTACGGTCTGTCACGGCTGGTTCTACGTTTCCTCCCGGCCTGCCACGTTCTGTTGGGACCTCTCACGTTTTGTTACGTTGTGATCAAGTTCTGCTACGTCTATCAAGTTCTGTCAAGGTTTTTTACGATGAATCGTGGGCGATGAATAATGTTTGAGCCCAAATATGCCCACGGTATAAAGAGGAGGTCCACAAAGCTGCTGCAATCGTTATATTATGCACCCTTGATCAAAAACATCATTACATGTAATGGCAATGAATAAGCCGATTTCGTAGTTATGTAATGCTAGGGGCGTACGTCTAGCCTTTGTGGCAGCAAGGAGGCCACAAGCAGCTGTATAGAAGAATGATCGTCTAGCAGGAAGGTTAAAGACCGATGCAAAACGAATGCAACAATTGGGAAATTTCTCACTTTTTATAGCAAGTGAGCTTCGCATCGAAGATGTTAACGCATTTCAGGCCTCAAAAGCTCTTCGAAACTGTTCGATGAGAGTCTTGAAACAATAACACCAGCCATTGGTATCAGCATTAACCCTTTGTACTCTAGTGACTCATTTATGAGTATTTTTTAAAAACACAGAAGATTCTAATGAAATGGCGCACAATGCAGCATTTTAGCAATGTCTACACTGACTGATCTACAGAGAAATAAATGCTATATCTATCTGCAACGGGAAATTATTACCTATGACACCTCTATAAAACAATGAAACTACCCAAGTCCATTCAGTGATGATTATTTTTACCCTTGACACTACTTTCCTCCTCAGATGCATCTATCTGAGATTCTTAGACTCCATGTTCAGGTTCGAGCTGTGGGGTCGGGTTAGGACAACGTGGCAGACCGCAACAGAACTTGATAGACCTTGACAGACCTTGGGTTGCCGTCTCGTAACAAGCCGTCCCGCTACGGACATACTCCAAGTTGTGTTAAGGTCTGTTACGTTCTGTCACGTTTTGTTGCGTTCTCCCCGTTCTACTACGGCACATTTAAGTAGGTCAATCCCGCCGTGGCTGCCGTGGCAAATTTTTTGACTGTTTAAAAATCTGTCCCGGCGATCACGGCAACCACGGCGAGCTACGTTTGTCGACCCCGTTCCCTTACGTTGTGTTACGGTCACCCCGTTTCGCCCACGGTGGCCGAAATCGTGACTGCCGTGGTCGCCGGGGACATAGTGTAAACGTAGCATAAAGCGCCAAGAAAAAAAATGCATCTGAAAATGTCGTCTGCTATGAAGTCGTCTGCTGCAAATAATTGTCTAACATTACTGATGAATTATGTATAGAAGCAAACAACGTGGGCTCAGAACAGACTGCTCCTATATGACACTGTTTGCCATAGAGGATTCTTAAACATTTCAGCAGACGAGAAAAGCAGACGACTTTTGTTGCGATAGGCGCATTAAGGGTTAAGCACTTCGAGGGTTTTTTACAGGCAGCATGTTTGATATGATCAGCCTCCTGAAACTGTTTTCTAAAACCAGCCGTTACAATTTGAAATATGCGCCCATCGAAGACTCAGACATCCTGCACATTCACGCAGTCTTTGATGGGAACTCTGTGGATAGCTAGGAGTCCAACGTTCCTTCAGGCGGAAAACTAAGACTCTTGATCAGACTGCGCAGATACGAAGACGGGTTTCAATCTTTGCTGTATGCACATGCAACCAAGCATCAGATACGTTCGTTATCAACAGTAAAAGTTGTGGCCACAAGGGCTCGGTGCACAATTAATCAAGATCTGTCATTCACCCTTCAAAAAAGTGAAAAGACAATCTACATTGATACCATCGTTTTCTCAGCAGTCTCCGCTCTTTGAAGGACAGCTGAAATCTGACCGGCGTCGTACGTCACCTGGAGAGTCGGCTGGGGAGTGTGTGACAAAATGGTCCGCACATCCATGCAATTTTTCTGCATCAGCATGACAAACATACACCACTGTTTACTCATAGGCATATTTTAAGTCGTATAGATCACCCATTTACCCTATAAACGGCACAGAAACCGCAAGTGCTAAATTTCAAAAAGTACTATTTTTTGGTGTTTTGTGAACAAACTTAAGTAGATGATTGTACCAGTTCTTAGTTGATTTTTCTTAGAACTGAAGCATTACAATACATGTCACATGGGTTCTGTTTTTGATTACGAAGTAGGCAAACTTTTCAAAACATAGCAGCCCACGTATTTGGTTCCTTTTTTGAAGCCAACCATCTTGTTCGGACGAAGTTAATATGGGCGGACCCAGAGGAGGGCAGGGGGTCCGAGGTTCCCTGGAAAATCACAAGTGACTATAGGTTTCCTTTGAAATACTGGTACAGACCTCTTTCGAAAAGCAATCGGACCCGAGGGGTCCGCTTGCTTCTCGAGGGAGGTCCTTACACGACCCTTTGTGAAATAGGTTGATTACTAATAAAAAAGAAATAATACTAATAATAAAAGTTCAGGGTCGCCATGACAGAATTTCCTTGATCCGCGCAAGAGTAAAACAAGATTTACTATTTATGAGTGTGTGTCATTGTGGTGGTTTGTGATTCTCGGAACCTGTGATTATAAACCAATGCAGGTGTTGGCTTTTGATTGGGTTTGGTTTTATTGGGTGCTACATGTATCAGACTATTTGTGAAGGCGTTGGCTATTTTCTACAGCACCAAGCTTTATACGAATTGCA
Organism: Loripinus fragilis; assembly: GCA_964019695.1. Lineage (NCBI taxonomy): Eukaryota > Metazoa > Mollusca > Bivalvia > Lucinida > Lucinidae > Loripinus > Loripinus fragilis. The sequence goes on from OZ026517.1 coordinate 88,143,400, forward strand.
TTGATCTAGTTCTTGGACTCGGATTTTATTTGTAATACTAGTAGCGAATTGTGCCACCTGCTCACAGCTAATAACATATGCAAACTGATTGCATCAATTATATTTGAGCCTGTACCCAACAATAGGTACAAGTTAGCATGTGCATACAGCAAAAATTCAAATCAGGCCCCGAGGTTATAAAAAATCATGATCAACTCAACTGAGCATGAAATTTATCATACACATGAATGTTAAAATGCCAACAAAGGTTGGCATTTTAACATTCATGAGCAGGATAAATGCATTATCTGATAGTTTTAAAGCGAGAAAAAAAATATTTTTCAGTATTTTAATTTTAATGAGCAGTTGAAATTTCATGCTCAGTTGAGTTGAACAGAAAAGGGTTTTATATTCTCGGGGCCTGTCTGCACATCCTCACAGTCTGATCAGAGACTTAATTCCTCACCTCAAGAGACGCTGTGCACTTGGCCACACATAGAGTACCCATCAAAAGCTCTGTATTCGAGGATATAAAGCTTTTTTCATTCTCAACTCAGCTGAAGTGTTGGTATTTTAACATTTTTAACTTGATAAATACACCATCTGAGAGTTTGAAAGCAAGAAAAATCTTTGTTTTTCAGCATTTTAGTTTTTATGAGCAGTTGACATTTCATGCTCAGTTGAGCATAAAAGGGATTTATAGCCTCGGGGCCTGTCTGCACATCCTCACAGTCTGATCAGAGTCTTAATTCCCCGCCTCAAGAGACGCTGTGCACTTGGCCACACATAGAGTACCCATCAAAAGCTCTGTCTTCGAGATTATAATCTTTTTCTCATGCTCAACTCAGCTGAGTACGAAATTTATCATGTTCATAAATGTTAAAATGCCAACAAGTGTTGGCATTTTAACATTGATTAGTATGAGAAATACAACATCTAAGAGTTTGAAAGCTAGAAAAGTCTTTATTTTTCAGCATTTTAGTTTTATGAGCAGTTGAAATTTCATGCTCAGTTTAGTTGAGCATTAACTGTTTTATAACCTCGGGGCCTGTCTGCACATCCGCACAGTCTGATCAGTCTTAATTCCCCGCCTCAAGAGACGCTGTGCACTTGGCCTCACATAGAGTACCCATCAAAAGCTCTGGCTTCGAGGATACAAAACGTTTTTCATGCTCAACTCAGCTAAGCACGAAATTTATCATGTTCATAAATGTTAAAATGCCAACAAATGTTGGCATTTTAACATTCATTAGCATGATAAATACACCATCTGAGAGTTTGAAGCAAGAAAAGTCTTTATTTTTCAGCTTTTCAGTTTTTATTGGCAGTCGAAATTTCATGCTCAGTTGAGTTGAGCATAAAAAAGTTTTATAACATCGGGGCCTGCCTGCACATCCGTACAGTCTGATCAGAGTCTTAATTTCCCGCCTCAAGAGGCGTTGTGTACTTGACTACACATAGGACACCTATAAAAAAAAACTCTGTTCATATTGCGCGGATGCGCAGGCTGATCTGAGTCTTCGACTTGCACACATGCCAACTTGTACCTTTTGCTGTACACTGGCTCATGTGATGCTTTGTTTCTTTCTTTGTGAAAGCTATTTTTAAAGTAAATCAGCAGACGCATAAATAACAAAAGATTTCCTGCACGCAAATAATGCATACGCTCCAATTCGTTTAAGGTTGGAAGTATATAGACTGGCTCCTGTCGTCTAACTTATAAGGATAAAGTCGGGTAAATTCGGACATCAGGTATATTCGGACACATATTTGTAAACAGTGTAAATCCAGATGAGACGGCTCCTTATGAGCCGTCTCATCAGGATTTTCACTGTTTGCTTAGTTTTTTAATTCTTATTCCAATCATTCAAAATTAAAAGAAACTAGGATCCTGTCCGAATTTAGACGGCTGTCCGAATTTACCCGACTTTACCCTAATTACTCGAACGTAAACCAATACGTTTCGTTGATCCCTCAATCTAATAATGTTTGAGATTGAAGAGCAGAAAGAAAAGACAACTCTGCTGGGAAAGCAGTGTTTATACCACGCCACTTTAAAAAGTGCGGGGTATTATGTTATACCCTCCATTCAAAAAATTGCGTTCGCGTGTCCGTCCGTCTGTCTGTCCGTCTGTGCGTCCGTCCGTCCGTCCGTCAGCGCATAGTTTTCACTCTCTGCTGGGAGCATTTTAACCAATTTTCTTCAAACTTGCTATGAGAGTTGATATTGGGAACAAGTGTCCTGGAATTGCAGATGGGAAAATATTGGCAAATAAGTACATAGTTACGGCCTTTGATTGACGTTTACTTAGAAATTGGTTTTCACTCTCTATTTTTGGCATTCCTTTAACGATTTTCTTCAAACTTGGTATGAGAGTCGATATTGTGAAGGTGTGTTCTGGGATTGCAGATGGGTAAGTTTTCACAAATAAGTACAGAGTTAAAGCCCTTGATTGACGTTAGAAATATGTTTTCACTCTCTATTTTTTGGCATTTTTTTTTTCAAAATGATTTTCATTGCATTGAAAATATCCCGTGACGGGGTATGTTGCATGCCTTGGATAGTTTCTCTTGATCAGTTTTACAAACATATCTACAAATTATGAACATAAGACGGGAGCCAGTCTAGCTTGTTAGCACAGTGAAATAGGTTAGAGTCCCATTGGTATCAATTTGCCTGGCGTGTGTCCGAATAGCCATTCTGAGACAAAATATATGTACAGTCCATTGGCCCGGAGGGTTCACTTTGCACCCCCTAAGGGCTCTCTGGGAGTGGTATAATATTGTTCATTGGGCATCCCTGATTAAGAATCAAGACGTTAACACTCGATATCTTGGGTCCCGACCACCATTTCTGATGGTTTCAAGATGGCCGCCATGAAAAAAGACAAAATGCCTGTATAGTGTAATAGCAGCCTCCTGCCATCTGTTATATGCTTACTTGTATGAGTGGACTAGCTATATTTAAGATCATCAACTACATTTCTGATGTAAATAGCTGAATAAAAGATCTTTACATACTATATTTAATATGGCGGCCAATTTGAAATACTAATTTTGCATATTTTCGTTAATCTTAAAAAAAGTTCCCATGAGTGTTTTACATTACAAATTATACTTACATGTTTAAGTCATTATTAATTTTGGAGATACATTTACTGTCAGCATTACTTTAGTCATTGAGTGTTTTATTTATCCAAAAGACATTATCTTCCAATAATGGATACTCGGCATACCAAGTTACCCCACCCATTTAAATAAGTAGACATTTTTCATGTAAATAAACACAGCTACGCTGCTGTATGCATCTCTCTCACAGATAGTAAAATAAAGATTACTTGGTTTTATTCAGAATCATCATTTTGTTGCAGCATACATTTTGAAAGTTCATTTGGGCCATTAAGGGTGTAGCTTACGTTACATTATTCACCAAACGCAACAAAATAGACATCTGAGTTGAAAATAGCCTCTGCAAAATCCGTACAGTTTATCATTTAAAATTGGGTCCATGCTTTGTATTTACCTAATATACAATCTATTTGTCTTTCACACACTGCGGTGATTATTTCTTCATAATGGTGAAAAAGAATTAGTAACAACACTAAATATAATGTTGGTTTGATCATTTTAGGGTAAGATTAATAATTGCATTGTTCTTAGCTATTATTACTTTACTGATTTTATTCGATGGAATAATAAGGAGAATACATCTCATTGCTAAAAAAAAGGCCTCAAATTACGCCTAATCTTTAAATTCAGATAATTTCGGTGAAGTTATAAATAAATTTTGCATATTCTGAGCTACTTTGTTCTGGCTTCATCCGTCGCTTAACGAAAACATTGTGGAGAACACTCTTCGTTGCTATTCATGAAATATCTAAAATTATCAACTTATGAATTTGGTTTAAATATAGTTAATTTGTATCATGTGTACCACGATTCTCTTAAGTAACAATGTGCAAAATGGCTATTTGGAGAGGGACAGATACCCCAATAAGAGAAGTTTCACATCCAACAAATGAACGTGAATAATTGAGAGATGATGGTAGCAATATGATACCCTTTGGTTTGATGGAGACTGTATGTCAAAGGTTTTGATTGACAATAGTGACCTATCCAATTAAGAGAAGTCTTACAATGATTATAAAGAAGGCTTTGTGATTAATGGAAAATAATGTCACGTATGCTACACCCTTAATGGCCCGAATTAACTTTCGAAAATGTATGCTGCAATATTATACAATTAATGACTTCAATGAGGTAGACATAAGGATTTATCCTGAAAAAGTGATAATTCACCGAGGCGGCTAGCCGAGGTGAATATCACTTTTAAGGGTAGATAAATCTTGATGTCTACCGAAATTGAAGTCAATAACTGTTTTGTTATATGAGTTTTCATTTAAGAATGAAAATTTTGCTACTTTCCCTTTTGTTGTTAAAGACATGTAAGACATCTAAGGACTTTCGCACAACTTTTAGCAACTGTTATTAAAATATTTTAATGTACTATTTTGCATTTTCAAACGTATATTAATTCTCTTAAAGGGATATAAAATGTTATCATAAAACTGTTTTAACAGTTTGTTTATTCAAACAAAGATAGATAAGCAAACAAAACAAAACTGTTGTAAAAATTCATGAAAGTCTTTAATTTACCTGTTGGGAAGTGAAACAGCAAATCATGTCCATTTCATGCAGCACACGCTAGTTTCACACTCATGCTATTTTTAGCTCTCTAGAGGGTAATATTGTAGAAGTGTCAAAAATATTAATTTTTGGAAACTAGTTCCAGCTGGTTTTTATGCAATATTAACTTGTGGACCGGTTTAGACCAGTTTCCAGGTAGACATAGAGATTTATGAAGACAAATTGGGCCAATCAGGAGTCAGGATTCTCTCCAGTCATTATAACAATAATTCTTTTCTCATCATCAATATAATGGTTTATAATGGTTTTAATAGAGTGCAGAACGATATTCCACACCCTTATATTGGTGGCAGCAGATGGGTATTTTTGCATTTCACTGATATGCATATGCCCATAAGTGTGCATGTAATGTCCACAACAAACTTCTTACATATCCATACATTAGGTTATGAGTAAGGTTGGGGTATTAGAATAGTAGGATTTGAGTAGATAGCCTAACTATATCCTAGTTTCTTCCATTTTAATACCCTACCCGTACCCCCATACACTAATCATACCTATATGAGGTCATAACCTCAACCCATATGGTACATTGGTAATGGTAGATATGCTTAGAGGTAAGGATAGGGTTTGCGTTGGTGCAGGGTAAAGTTTGCATTGGGGCAGGGTAGGTAGGGTAAGAGTATGTTAAGGGGTAGGGTATGAATATATGCTTTGGTAGGGTAACTCCAATGGACGGGGTATCCTACCCTTTGTCCTACTCTTGTTTCTACAGTTTCTACCCAATCCTTTCTTATCCCTAATAGCACCATGCCCTTGGAAGATACAAGTTACTGTCAGGCAGGTTATGGGTAGGGGTAGATAAAGTATGAAATTGTGTCTGGGTCAGGACTTTGGTAGGTCAGGACTAATGGTAGCGTAGCCTACTTACCTGTATAATAATACTCTACCCTACATCTACTTTCACTCAACCCATACCCAGATATGCATCCTACACACGCATCTGTTCATAGTTTAATACCCATATGGATATCGATAGATATGAAGAGGGGCAGGGCAGGATGTGAGTGTGGAGGTGTATGTGAGAGTTGGTAGAATAAGCAGCACCTTATCCTACCATACCCGCGCAGGCCCTACCCGTATTCTAGCCATCTTTACTACTCGAATTAAAAGTCTACTCTATTCCAAATCAGTCAATTCACCCTACTGCTGCACAGTGCTTTATTCTATCTTTACTTAAACCTTTCCTTACGCTACCCATGACTCCCTTCTTACTAGTCATGTCTGTACCTACCCAATTCTATTTATCAGTACCGGTGTGAGATGAGTTAAAGTATGGTAGAGCGGGACGGGGTAGTGTTACATAATGATTATGAGTTAGTTACCTGTATGTTACATGTATTGTACGTTATGCGTTAAGGTGGGGTAAACATAGGAGAAGGTAAAGAATTGGGTTGGTTATGTAGAGTTGGTGATGACTATGGGTATGGTATGGTTGTTGATGTTAAGGGGGTAGCGTAGGACAGATATTGTAGCACAATGATGTGTAAGGAAGGATAAAAAGTAGGACGTCCATAGGGTAGGGTTGTTTAGGGCAGGAAAGTGCAGCATTGGTTCATCTATGAGAATGGAGGGTATGGTTGTGTAGAATGGAGAAGAGCAGTGAAGAGTGAATCAACCCGGGACATAGAAATTTGTAATCAAGTAAATATCTTTCTACCATTCGTCTCTTCTTTTCAAAGAAGATAAAATGGAGCTACAGATTCTTTTGAATATCTGGTTATTACTAACTACTAAAATCGGCTACTTGACTTGTTACTGGTGAGGTTCAAACATTTAAAATGTTGATAGGACTCTCAAACAATAGATATTTATTAAACATTAAAATGTATCAAGTCGGTTGTGAGGAGAATAAATTTACATTAATTTCAAGCAGAAGTCATACAATATTGCAAGCTATGTTCGTTACACATTTTACAATTAGGAAATAAAATACATTCAAATGAAAGTTTGAGTCATTTTCATTATTGTGTTTATGTGGCTATTAAAATAGACTTGAGCAGCAGCAAATAATTCAACTTAAACATTCAGAATATATTTACATATCATAAAATAATATACTACTTACATTATTTATCTAAGTACAGTTATACTTTAATATCAGGGGTAAATCCGCTATCAAAGTTTGATAGAGCAGCAATTTGATGAGACTTCTGTGTAAGATTTTTGACACTCTAAAGATTGATGAAGTCCCATGCCGATAACCCAAGCCATTGGATTAAAAAATAATGTATTGGTGTTATATACCGGTATGTCACTAATGTTATGTGCACACTCCTCATAATGTGACATGTCTCAGCTGATTGTACTTTTATCATTTGGGAATGTCTCAGGCCTGAATAAGTTACAAACTTTTTAATTTTTGTTACAATTTGCAGCTGAATGTCATGTTTTATTATATTAAAGTGGCATTTCTGGTGTGCTTTTTACAGTGTGCTACTAGGTCTAAAGATCAAACACTGGCACATTATACAAAAAAGAAAAATACTCCTTGCAGTTTGTGAAGGACAACTCAGTTTTCTATTAAGTAACTGTACAGTATAGACCCAATTGAAAATAAAACATAGTACCGATTCTGAAGAGGCTATTTGGTACTCAGTCTCATCATGTTTATTTTGTTGAATTTGGTGTAAAATGTCAAATTACTCTTTAAGGAGCCAAATATACCTTCAAAAATGTATGCTGCAGTTAGTGATGATTCTGAAGATAACCAAGTAAACTTCATTTCAATATCAGCGAGATAGATACATACAAAAATGAAGATATGTTTACATTTACTTACAGGAAAATGTGTCTACTAATTAAAATCGGTGGGGTAGCCTTGTAATGTATGCAGTATTGTATACATTATTAGGAAGATGATGCCTTTTTGAAAAATTAAATACTCCATCACTAAAGAAATGCTGACAGTAAATATATAATATATATCCAAAATTAATAATGACTGAAACTTGTAACATAAATTGTATTGAAAAGAATCATGGAAACTTTTTTAAGATTAACGAAAATATCCGAAATTGTATATCAAATTGGCCGCTATATTGAATAAAGTATGTTAAGACCTTATATTTAGTTATATATATCATAAATGGAGTTGAGGATCTTAAATATAGCTGGTCCTCTTATAAAAGTAAGCATAACGATGGAAGGAGGCTGATATTATACTATATTGGCATTTTGTCTTTTTCATGGAGGCCATCTTATTTGGAGATATAGCTGCCATGCAAATATATAAACAAGTTATGATAATATTATAGTGACAGGTATATTTCTAATTGGCAGTTGAAGCAAATACAATGGACATACTACTTTGTAAGTGTAGACTTATAACATATGATGTTGGTACACATTTGAATTGCCACAAAAAGAAATGCCACATAATAGAGGCAATTTCAATAATTCAACAGTTGTATTTCAGTAAATCAGGTTTTTTTGCCATAAGCTTTTTTAAAACAAATTCCCAACTTCTTCCATTGTTTCAGTGAAATGAGCAATGTAGTAATGTAGAAGTTTTCATGCAGTCTGTCGTGCATCTAGATGACAATAACAGACTGCCTATTTTATACTTTTGACAGCATAACTTGAGACGTTTCACTCAATGCATTGGTACTACGTGGTTGTAAATTGTAAAAGTACGGTCTTTTCTGATACATGTATCACGCAACACTATCCTCCACTACCAGGTGTTACATGAAAAGAGTTGCTATCAGATGGTTTTATACATGTATATAATTGAGCCGCGACTTGTGATATCCAACAATGTGGTATTTTGACAAGTGTAGACTCAGACGGGCCTTTGCAGCCTCTTTTTAAACTTAGAAACTCCAAATGATGTTCACTCAGTAGCTTAGCACTCATAGAATATTCAAGCGACCAGCAAAGGCTCTGACCAGACTGCGCGTATGCGCAGGCTGGTCTGAGCCTTTGCTGGTCGCACATACCACATTGTTGGAAATCTCATGTCACGGCTCAAATATTGGTGAAATGTCAAAATCCGTATCACAATTCAGACAACTTCTCGCTATCGAAATTTTGAAATTTTGCTGTAAACATATCGAATGAATATGCCAAAGGCCTTGTCTTTGTTTACGAACTATTTATCCAATATACTGATTGCATGCCTTATTTGTCCACCCACTCTTTTCTAAACACTTGAAACTGCTCGTTTGCAATTCCAAAAGAAGGATGGGAAGGTTTTGAACCCTAGGCCATCAATGTGATAAAATTAAAAACAAGAAGAAAATGTGGGTGTTTTGTGGGGATTGAATCAGGGACCTCTCGCAAGCACCTTAACATAGGAATAAACTTTTAGTTTGTCACCAAATTAAATTCAATATTGAAAAGAAGGTCACATTTAAAAATAAAACGTTCAGGAATTCTTTTTGGATCATTTTTAATGACACATTTCATCTGTTAGGTAGTCTCTCCGAACCCTTACATACACGCACCTTTGACAGTGATACTCTGCTAGCTCAAGTGATGTGCACGTTCAAAGGTTACATGTATTTCAACAAAGATATTCCAGGGTTTTTGTTGCTGGTGTTTTCACCTAAAGTTTACATATTTATGTGATAAATATGATATAGCATTCGCGTTCCTGTATCATTTGATTTATTAAACTCGTTGAGAGCCTAGCAATTTATCTCTTTTCCTCAACTCGTCTAATAAATTAAATAATACATGAGCACTCATGTAATTTTATTTATTTAATGACCCACATGTTTATTGAATTCATTAGACTCGTTGCGAAGGGAGATCAAATGCTTGATAGGCCTCACATTTTATCTCTTTTCCTAAACTCGTTTAATAATTTCAATAAAAGATGAACACTCATGTAACATTATTTATTAAATGTCATATGATAAATAGAATCTAACATTTGTGCTCATGTATTATTGAATTAAGTACACTCGTTGCCAAAAAGAGATAAAATGCTAGGCAAAGCGGAGCATGTTCTCCCTTATCTTCAACTCGTTTGATAAATTCAATAATACATGAGCACTCATCCTTTATGTATTTCAGGCACCGACATGTCAAACGATTCCGATTTCAAATACGTCTGTAGCTACAGTGGGAATATAGAGTGTTGGGAGAAGGTGGTTGGCGAGCTGAACAAACTGTTTGCAACATTGATGATACCAGTTGAAGTGTTCATGGTGATTCTCTTGATCGTTGGAATACTTGGGAATACCTTGGTTCTTATCGTCTATATCAACAGAAAGACCCGCACAACAGCTCACATTTTTACCATGTACCTGGCAGGTATAGACTTACTCGCCTGTTCAGTGATCCACCCGTATGTCATATACAAGTTGTTTAATCATTTGAACCAAACATGGAGTTTCGCTTGTAAAGTATTCGAATATATGGTGCATGCCAGTCTAGCTACATCGTCACTAGCCTTGCTGGCGATTGCAATAGACAGATATTTAGCTATTTGTAAGCCAGTCCAGTCCCTGGGATTTCATAGGCATATTTATAAGATAATTACCGCCAGCTTTGTACTTGGAACTGTCGTGAGTTTGCCTTTGTTGGAGTTTTATGGCATCAACTCTGAGCCATTAATGGTCAATAACGTACCGTTTGAAGGTTTCAAGTGTGATTACAAGAGAATATATCAAGAAACTACTGCAATGACTGCATATAGCTCTTTCATGCTGTCTGGTTTTCTGGTGGAGTTTGTTGCTATGGCGATATTATACAAGTGTGTGGCCTATACTGCATATCATAGTCGTCGCACTGTTCGACCAGCCGGGATAAATGCAGCTTCTAGCTCTAGTAGAACAGCAATCAATCCGTCTGTTCCAACCACAACAGGCACTTCACTCACTCTGCCAAGCTCATCAAGTCAATTTGAAGTATCAGCAAAAAGTAACTTTTGGGCGAAACAGACCATTGAAGAAACCCAACACGTTGTGGCTGAATGCCAACAGTCGAACATTACAACGAGAAATGAGTCGAGCAGGGACTTAATATCCTCCAGTGTGAACCAAAGCAACAGAGACGCTGCATCTAAATCCTTTTCATCAAGCTTGAAAGCTGCAAAAGTATTATTCTTGGTTACAGCAGTATTCTTTCTATCATGGTTGCCATTCTTCATTCTTAGAATCTGTTACACTATTGACAAGAACTACTGGGCGGACAATTCGCCAGCTAGAATGGTTCTCGAGCATTTTCTTAATCATTTCTTTTATCTGAATAATGCTGTAAACCCTATCATCTACTCGCTTATTAACAAAAACTTCAGACATGACTGCTACAGCATAATAAAGAGAAGGTGTCGATGAATAGTGCCATGGGGAACTCAATAGTTGTTCTGTGCATCACGATTCAAATATGCTCCCCCTCAATTGGGATAATGCTTTCGCGCGCGTCCGCCCGTCTGTCCTTTTGGTGTACTCGTTTAAATTTCCAAATGCCTTATTGTTGATTTATCTTGAAAGAAAAAGCTGATCCGTATTGTTCTTTTTGTCTGAGTATGCTCCTTTGAATAAAACACTTTCTTTTTTGTATCAAATTCAAGACCATGCGCGGATTCAGAAAGTTTTGCCAGAGGGGTCTAACCCTTATAACGGTGTTTTTCTTTTGTTGTTTTTTGTGAGGGGAGAAAGGATCCAAATAGCACTAAAAGCGGGCCATCATCGGCCCGCCAGCGAAATGCCATTTAAATGACGTTTCGCTGACGGGCCAATGATGGCCCAACATAGAAGAATGTGTTTTTTGTGTTTTGTTTTTTTAACTAATTTAGAATATTTATTAAAATAACCAGAAAACAAAAAAATAATTGGCATAAATGTTGTTCACATATTTGTTGGTTTTATAGTTGCTTCAGTCTGGTTAAAACAAAAGAAATATACCTGATTATACCCTCATCCCCACTGAAGGGGATGAGACGATTCTAACCAAATTTGGCTTAAACGTGTTTCTGCCCCCTATTGTTATCATTGACCGTTCCAAGGCGTTGCTTCTTTTGTAGATCCTTTTTGCTTAGCTATGCTTCACGTTTCTCATTGAAATGATGTCTTGTATGTTCCTTGCGATGCTGGGTTAGGGCTGACATTTTGGCTCTCTTTTGTTTTGCGTTTTCTGTATTTGTTACTTTCACATGTGTGCCTTGGTCCAAATCGGAACAAAGGGTGAGGTTGGTACCGTTAAACACGTTTAAGCCATCTATTAGTTTTTTACTGAGTGATCGTTCCAAGGCGGTGCTTCTTTTGTTGATCATTTTTATTATAATCCATGTTTCATATTTGTCTTTGCTATGCTGTCTTGTCTGTTCCTTGCAACCTTTTGATCAACTGCTGGAAAAATGCTGACCTCTTGGCTCTCTTGTTTGTGATGTTTCCTTGTGTTTTTATTTAAACAGTTCCCCATATGATGTCGCGGGTCAGATGTGGTACTTGATAGTATCGATTCCTGATCATTTCCTTCTTTACTTTGATATTATGATGGGCCTAACCATAAGTAGTTTTAGGTTTTGGTGACCTTGTTAAAAGTTGCGTTTGGCCAAATAAAAAAAATACTTGTGTTTAGGGTAACCCGATTCTACATAAATTTGTTGGTGAAACCTAGAATTGTTTTCAGTTTTCTGATAATTTTATACATTTTGAAAGGCAAAACTTTTTCTGGAAAAAAATATTTAATGCATTTTTAAAGGCAAAATGCTGTTCAAAATGCATAAAATTTTATTTTTCCAGAAAAAAAAAACAATTAAAAAGCATATGTGCCTATCCTATCTAAAGTTCTCAGACCCGTTACCCGAAACACTTATTTTTTATTTGGCCTTGGTTGCTGTCCAATCTGTTGTTGTTTACCCTTACGTTTGCTGTTGCTCCCATTTGTTATGAGGGCTTTATGCTGGGCCCTTGTTTCGCGGTCCTTTCTAGTGCTGAGGAAGAGAAAGCTGGTTGCTTTACTCTGATTGTGTTGTGACCGTCTGTTTTTGTATCTCTTCCCCCTGGTGCCGTGTGTTTGTCTGTGATCTGTGATTGTGGCATTTCCTGGTCATACTCACTTGATTTTTACCGATTCTAGAAAGTAAGTAAGGAGGCAAAGATCAGAAATCGATACAATCAAGTACCACACCTGACACAGGACACCACACGGGAAAGTGACAAAACTCAACCTAGTCAAATTTTAAGCTTTCTTCAAATTGTTTTGTTATTCCTTGTTTCATGTATATATGTTGATTTTTGACTTATACCCCAGTTAGGGGTCAAGGTCATTAATAAAAACCTTCAAACCTTCAAACAATAAGAGAGCCAAGAGGTTAGCCCTTTTCCAGCAGGTGAACACAAGGCTGCAATGAACAGACAAGAAAGCATCACAAACACTAACATAAATAACAAAAATGATCCACAATAGGAGCACTGCCTTAGAATGGTCAGTAAAAAATACTGGAGGCCTTAAACTAGTTTCACGGCGCCGACCTCACCCTTAGAAGTCATTTTTTGGTAAAGTAGCTGGTAGTATAACGGATGTAGCATGTGAACATATATACTGACTATAGTTGGTCGAATGTCCATTTATTGGTAAAAATGGGAAAACAATGTACCTGACAAGAATACCAATACCTCTGACAAGTGATACTATTATTATTGATAGGGTATTCATTAAGAACATAATGATTAGATAACCCCTATTGACACCAAAGTGTTTCATAGATTTCATAGATTTATATGTAGCTTCAAACAACAGGTATGCAATGTCTGCGAACGCATCCGTTTAGGGGCTTCCCACAGAAACTCTTAGTCACAAGCCATTAGAATAGAAAAAGTAGGCCTATATTTACAGATACACGCCTACTTTTTCATAAAAAATGTTTGTGACAAGTTCCTATGGGCGCTTCTTATATACAAAATGAAAATGTTAAAGCTGCATACTCTGTAACTATGAACATTTTTCTAAAAAAATTATTTTCTTTTTAAATCATTTGTAAAAGTAGAATTAAGCTATGTTTTCACAATAAAAATGTTCAGTACAGCTGAAAACTGCATGGAAAAGTGAATTATCTCATCAAATAGGTGTGTTTTTATCTTGTTGGTAATAATTTGCGTCCCTCCAATAATTCTAGACCGTTGAATTTTAACATAAATGCAGTTGTTTTGATAGTGTTACCTTGTTAAGATTTACGAAAATGGTAAAATGTTTACCTGAATTTGAGTATTTTTACTGTGTTCTTGAAAAATAAAAACATTATTTTTAAAATTAGAAGATCAAAAGTTACAGACTATGCAGCTTTAATATCACTGAACACCAAATTAAAGATCTAAACAGATCTGTATTTATATACAAACAGGGCTGAATAATTATGTAGCAGGTGAAAATGAGCCGCAACATGAGATTTCCAACAATGTGGTATGTGCGACCAGCGAAGGCTCAGACCAGAATACGCACAGTCTGATCAGAAGCTTTGCTAGTGTGGCTTGAATATTCTATGACTGTTAGGCTACTGACCGAACATCATTTGGAGTTTCTAGGCTTAAAAGGAAGCTGCACAGGCTCGTTTGAGTGTACATGCATTCATTTCAAAATGCCACATTGTTGGAAATCGCATGTCACAGCTCATTAATGTTATTTTGGAGTTTTATTGAGATGTTTTATTGGCACTCACGAAAAAGTATAATTGCCGCTTGTTTGCAATTGAAAATGCTGTTTGGCTATCATGATAGCTTTATATTACTGTCTTTCTTTTGTTTGTTTGATTTGATTCTTTACGTCCCATCAACAATCTTTCAATTAAACAGGGACGCATCTTCCTGGGTTGAAACAGTATTAAGCTAGGATAAATGTGTCTTGCTCAAGGACCACAACGCAGTGACGCCGGTGGGGCTCGAACCCGCGGCCCCTCGGTCTCGAGTCAAGCACTCTACCACTGAGACACTGTCTTTCTGCAATGGTTAACCCTTACCCCGTCAAATGTTCTGTCGTGAAAATCGTCTGCTTTTATTGTCTGCTGCATATATTTAAGTGCACTGCAGACTATATTTTTCATGGAATCAAATACTATGAACCCTGATCAGATTTCTCCTTTTGCAGCAGTCTATTGTTTCCAATATAAGCTAACTAAGAACATAAACATCCATGCACGAGAGATCGGGAAAATGGTTAATATATATGTCCACAAAGTATTACCACAACAGAAATAAGTATCATTGAAATGGCGCCGACTTGTTAGAATTTGCCATAGAATAACAAGGTTGTATTTATGCGAAAGTGTTCATTGTCGAGTAAAAACTGGTTATTATCAGTTAAAAGGTGTTTCGTTCATTAGGTTGATAATTGTTATAGTATTGTCACTTACAAAGTGGTCAATGTAGTGTTGCTGAAGTTGTTGATGACTTAGGCATGTGAATGGATGATGTCCATTGATAAATAGATTCCTACAAACAGAATTGGCCGAATTAAATTCAGAATGGACATGCTATTTAGGATGTACAATATGCTATTTTCCAACAATTGTTGGTATAACATTTGAGCCGCGACATGAGATTTCAAACAATTTGGTATGTGCGACCAGCAAAGCATCAGATCAGCCTGCGCATATGCGCAGTCTGATCAGAGCCTATGCTAGTCGCTTGAATATTCTATGAAAGTTAAGCTACTGACTGAACACCATTTGGAGTTTATAAGCTTTAAAGGAGGCTTCACAGGCTCGTTTGAGTCTACACTTGTCAAAATGCCACATTGTTGGAAATCACGTGTCGCGGCTCATTTATGAGCATGATAGATAAAGTGCTCAGTTAGTTCGAGCTTGAAAAAAAATGCCCTGTGGAACAGTATTGTTGCCAAAATCTTCTTCTTATCATAACTATAAGGAAAAGAAATGTTCTTTACCAAATACACTGTACTGCAATCGACGATTTCAATTTTTGCTGCTTTTTTTTTCAAAAATAACGAATAATGCATGATACAAGTTTAAGCTTTTCCAAAAAGCTTGCCGTCTTTAAGCTCTCATTTTACTGAAGAGTCTGTCCCTGAAGATAGATTTTATCTCAGCAAACAATGCAGACCTTGAAGAAATGTCGCATCATGCTGCATATAATCTGGGTCGTATCTGTGTGCTAAAGTATCTGTTTCCAGGCATTCAGAATAATAATTGTTAATTTATGCTAAGAGTATAATATAAAGAAGTTGGAAATTTATAGTTTTATTTAATGGTGTAGTTATATTGATGACGTCATTTCATTCTTTGAAAATGTCAATCCTTTTAGCAAATTATTTGCGTCGAGAATCATATCATTATTATGAATTTTACATTTTGTGTGTTATATATGTCTTCATATTCTTCATATTAGTTTTACTTCATTAACTTTTGTGTCGTTTGAAAATAATCAGGATGCATCGCACATGTGTGTTTTCCCCTTTAGATATTATAATCTTGCCTTGATAGTTTTATGTTGGAATTAGGTCCCAATGTTATAAAACTTATTTCATGCTCCACTCACCTGAGCATAAACTACATTGTGCTCATTAATGTTAAAATATCAGAGTTCAAGAGCATGCAAAAACTATATTTTTTAACATTTTTGAGCAGTTTGTTAAACCTATTTTATTTGTACTTCGTACATATAACAAACATATAAACTACAAATGTAAGATACATTGTAATCAATGAATTACGAGTATACAAATGGAATTCAGAGAGTGTGAATCTGTATCACATTTAAATTTGATTTACTTTTATAGTGATTTGAGAAGACAATCATTGCAATAGAATCAAAACAAGTACTCAATGCTCAGTGAAATATCACGAAGTCACATTGAAATACACAAGGTGTAGTACCAAAGATGTGTCAATGGTTCTAAATTTACCGAGTTCCAAATTGTAAACACCGCAAAGCAAGAACCAAACACAAAACAATGATAATCTGAATCGAGAATCTGATACCCATACTTGAAATTTGACGTCTTCGTCAGGATGTCACATTGATACAGTAAAACCTGTCTTAAGTGGCCACTTAAAAAGAAGACCAAAAATTGGGTTTTAAGACCTTCATTAAGCTACGATTTGTTTTCTCTATTTTTGATTTTTTGATAGGCCGCTTAAGACAGGTTTTACTGTATACAATGTGTAGACAAAACGAAATGTCAATGATCCAGAGTTTACCGAGTTCCAACTTCTGAACAGATTATTAGCAATGACAAGGTCAATCTAGATCGAGAATGCCACACCCTTACTTAAAATCAGCTCTCTCCTTTATTTAGCTTGTAGTATGGCGCAGGCGCAACTTAACGCGTGTTACTGACACATTGGCGAAATTTACATTCGCTCCTCCCAGCATCCGGCCTAAGCTGTCAATTATATTACATTTACCTACGGGTTAATTTGTCGCTATTTTGGAAGTTCCCGCCTACATCGCTGTTTAACTAAAATTGGAATTTAGAGTACGGTTTTAAGCTCCTCCTTCGTCGTTATTCTAGAGTGTCTGATTCAAACATCAGCAAAGATCAAAGAAAAAAGCATCGGCCATACTACAAATTTGAATAACTCCGATGCTTTACTTAAGGTTTTGGTCATGGTAAGCTCGTGCAGCTCGTGTGAAGGAACCACATGTCTTATTTGACAAAATTATATTGTAGCGTTTCTTTTGCCCGTCAGTATAAAAAGGACTCTTAAGTATTGCAAATACAAAGCAAAAACAAAACGCAAAATCTCTGTCAACAATGGGGGGCAACATTAAACACAATGAATCAAGACCAACAGAACTGACAGCAGCCTAAGCCCCTGGTGGCATAAATAGGTGACAATGTTAAGGAGCGGTCGTAAATTCTAGCGTAGGTTGATTAAAGATATATAATTAAGCCTTAAAGCGCCAAGAAAAAAATGCATCTGAAAATGTCGTCTGCTTCAAATAATTGCCTAGCATTACTGACAAATTAAGTATAGAAGCAAACAGTGTGGACCCAGAACAGACTGCTCCTATAGAGCAGTCTGGCTTCGAGGTTATAAAACTTGAGTTCATTCTCAGACTCAAAATAAAGTGCAATGATTGGCTGCTTGCGGACACGTGTCCGCAAGCAGCGAATCATTGTGCTTTATATTGAGACTGAGACTGTACTTAAGTTTTATAACCTCGGGGCCTGGTCTGATCCACACTGTTTGCCATAGAGGCTTCTTAAATATTTCAGCAGACGAGAAAAGCAGACGACTTGTGTTGGCGCTTTAAGGGTTAATAATTTAATTGACTGGTTCTATTATATTCATCCATTCTGTTTTAGAGTTCTGTCGCTCATTAAATCTGTAAATGCAATGATATAAACTATAATTATAAGAGGCTAAGCAGAAATGATAGGTATTGCATTCAATTAATGTTGAAAATAAAATAAAAATAATAAATGGGTAGGTGAGAACATTTTTAGGCTATACCTCGTAATATATTAAATGTACTGACGAGCAAAAGAAACGCTACATGCAAAATGTTTGATAAATTACTCAAAGGGAAATAAAATTAGTGGTCACAGTAATTTAAATATTCATGCATTGTCGCAAACAGGAAGCACTCTAGCACGCGCTAACCTGTCGCTTTTCGTTCGGTGCACACTGGGATTGAACCGCCATTCAACCGCCATTTTTATTAAAATATTTTATGCGATCACTGCTTGTTACATCCAGAAAATATTGACTAATAGAGAAATGTTAAATGGCTGTTTGTCGGGCCCACCGGGGCTTACCTGTTGGATTTTTTTTGCTCCGGTATTCAGTTTTATTTACTGTTGAGTCCTTATCTTTGCTTTATCTCCTTGTTATATCTTGATATATGTTTTAGGAGATGATGCATTGATAAGTTAGGGGTCTTTCATGCAAACCAAACATCTATGTCTGAATTAAGGGTGAGGTTGGCGCCGTTAAACCGGTTTAAGCCCTCCAGTAAAATATTTTACTGACCGTTCCAAGGATTTTGTGGATCTTTTATGTTTTTGTTCTGTCTTGTGTTTGTTATGTCTTTGTGCGCGTCTATTTATATGTGTTTTGTGGTCACCTGCTGGGAAAGGGCTGACCTCTTGGCTCTCGTTTGTGGTGTCTGCTGTGAGTTTGTCACTTTCCCATTGGTATCCTGGGTCAGGTGTGGTACTTGATTGTGTCGATTCCTGATCTTTGCACCCTTACTTACTTTTTAAGCAATTGGACTCCAATTTTAGCTCTCTGGTGCATTCAACTTGCTTCCGAAGGATAACTTATTTAAGAACATATTTAACACCGTGAATTTGACCCCATTACGTATCATAGGCTATTGATACTCTCATCAATTCGGTGAATGAATGTTGAGGATATCAGATTTCATATAAAAATGAATTTAAATTATTATTTTTCATCCAGACATATTAGAAAAACTTAAGTTCCTAGTTCCTATCAGTATATATACCGGAACCTAATACCCCAAGATTGTATCCATAAAGTAACTATTGTTAATGAGGTGTGCGTTAATCTATAATTTCTCTTAGATCTTATGATTGCTGCATTTGATTCCAGGAAAGATATGCAGCCTACATCTAAAAACCTTTAACCCTTTGCCTGCAAGCGCCGACTTTTGTCGTCTGCTTATGATTTTTTCAAACAGTTTGGATCCAGATCAGGACCGACATAACGTCGGTCCTGATCTGGATTCAAACCGTTTGCGGACACGGTTCCTGAATTATTATTTTTATGTTTGTTTAAACGTTAATGAAAAAAGTCAGCAGACGACAACAAAACCATGAAAAATTAACCAGCATGCATAGTATAGCGCCACCTATAACTGGCAAAAAGTGGGTATGGTCAGGTAATGCTACAATTACTGATTATAGACCAACCCACCTGACCACTGCATTACGAGAAAGAGAAGCAACCCCCCCACCCAAAAAAAAAAAAAAAAAAAAAAAAAAAAAACACAGACACCCATGCGATAGTATACCTGACAAAAAAGAAACGCACCAGTCAGATTTCCTCGTTTAATTCTCCTTTAAATGCGAAAATGCAAGTTGTCATAAAATACTTATTTCTGATCAAATCTTACTAAAGCTCAGGTGTGGCGTAGATGAATATCTGTGCTTTCCACACTCAAGAACAAAAACATCAATGTCTTCGGTAAACAGGTTTCGGTAGCCTTTATTTAATGACACTGTTTACGTGAAATTTCGAGTATGCGTTTCGATTGCAAATTACACAAACGATATATTTTCGTTATGTGAGACATCAATTGCATTTATTCATGCGTTTTCCATTCAAAAGACATTTTCATCAGCACAGACCTAGGAAATTGATTAAAACAATGTTGAAATCCTTTCACGTTGTGTTAGGTTTATTTCCAGTATGGAATAATTATCCAATAGGGGCTACCAAGTGTTCAACAATCGCATAAAATTATGATAGAATTGCAAATAAAGAGTGCCTGGGTATAGTTTGGTCTACTAATTCCCATTGGGCTTATTTTATGTGACTTTACAATTTGACCCCCACTTGGTTTATGGCCACTTTCTATCGTCACATTTTGACCTCTGGTTGCGAATAATGTGTAATGATGCAGTAAAATATTGTATCTAAAGTTGATTGTAAAAGTATCGTATCTAAACTTGCTGGATCGAAATTCTAATATTCTAGCTAGTCTCTGTAGCTCAGAAGACTGGTTTGAGTTTCGCTTTGTTGGAAACCACGAAGGCAGGTTTTCTCGTGTAAAGGCCCAATTATAGTACTGAGAATAGGGTTGTTTAATAGGTACAGACGAGATATTAGATCCACATACCGGGCATCTCAACGAACCCGTTCCTTTTGGTGACAAATCATACCTAATATGATTAACTTCAGAATTAATATAAGGACGCAGAGCATGCTGAGTATAACACCTACTAAGTAAGAATTGCTGCCTCTAAACTCGGTGAGTTGCATCGTAGAATCAACTATTACAAATCACGAAGCAAAGAGACCGAAGTGCAGCAACCTAGCGCGAATGTGCCACACAGTGGCCCGATTTCTTTATTTTTAAAGTGATACTTAAATCAAAAAGCGACAAAACACGTCTATTTTTATGTTTCTGGCAACCATTTTCACGAATACCACGAGGCTACACACCACGCCCGCCAACAACTGAGAGAGAGAGAGAGAGAGAGAGAGAGAGAGAGAGAGAGAGGCACATCAAAACCCTAGTCTAGTGTAATCGAATTGCAAAGAAGCAGGACACCATATGGGAAAGTGACAAAAACACATACAAAAAGCCTCACATACAAGAGAGCCAAGAGGTCAGCCATTTCCCAGCAGATGAACACAAGATTGCAAGGAACAGACAAGACGGTGTGACAAAGACAAAATCGTAACACAAACGACAAAAAGTGTCCAGAAAAGAAGCACTGCCTTGGAATAGTCAGCAAGAAAATTACTTGAGGATTCAACAAACTGCTTGATATCAAAAGTCTTTTGACATCATTTTTTCTCAAAAATCTTTTACATGTTTAGAATTCTTAGCCATTACATTAATATATCATATCATTAGTTGTACATTTACGTAAAATAAAACACTTCATTGTACTGAATATATTTCATAACTAGTAGATAAATATATAACTCAAATATTATAATCATGGTTCATCAACTGTATTATCAGTAAACACTGACGGTTAACAACTTTGTATGCTTTACAAATCTAGTAGCCCATATTTAGCTTTTATAACATATGCTTTCCTGGTGGCTGGCATAGATTTATGCGATTGCTTTTAAGGACACATTATATCAAGCGTCACATGCACGTCTCCACATATCACTAACCATTCCATATGTCTTATTTCAAAACTCTCCAGACGTTTTCAAATGGATGTACGAGGGTCAGTCAAAAATAACTGAGAGTTGATTCATATATCTTACGTAGGTTAACGTACACTAGTGAAATTTGGCACATGCATGCAACGAACTGTCCTGTGTCAGAATATGCAATATACAAGAACATGCAAAGTATAGATTGTAGTTGCTCAGCAACCGGAGAATGTGAAATAACGTCATGCGTTTACGCTGGAATATAGCGTTGCCATGGAAACATTATACAAAATTTAAGTTACATCCACTTGTGCATTTGTTACAAATACAGTATGTGAATGTATTTTGTTAAATGCAACAACTGAGATTGAGGCGTTGGAATTTTATTGCATAAATAAGAGGAAAATTAACCAAATTTTCTGAAAAATTCACCCCAAAATATACCCCACCCACCAGATACGGTTAATTTTAGAGCAATATTATCAACTTAGTATCATATCATATGACCATTTCATTGGATTTAGTAATTGGTTTTGACATCTAAAAAATGCATATCTTGAATATTCCCAGGAATAAAAGGTTGCCATAGCAACAAAATCTTGTCTATTAGTTAAAATTGGAATTTCCATCGATTTTGGTTGCTAGGCAACGAACATTGCATGTATTGTATTTACTACCTATTACACTTCTTCAAAACATTGCTAACACATTGTTTGATACAATTGGAGAGATAAAAGG
The DNA here is from genome assembly GCA_964019695.1 of Loripinus fragilis. Classification (NCBI taxonomy): domain Eukaryota; kingdom Metazoa; phylum Mollusca; class Bivalvia; order Lucinida; family Lucinidae; genus Loripinus; species Loripinus fragilis. Next base: position 88,165,547 of record OZ026517.1, read on the forward strand.
TCCATTATCATACTGTTTTAGATTTGAAATGATCTTAAATTCATGGCTGCTTAGTGAAGTGTCGTCAGCGCGAACCCACATCGCTGAGAGACGGTCTTCTGTTGCCTAGCAACAGCGCATTGAAGATGATAAGACGTAAACTTCTATATGTAATGAAGCCCAAAACATTCTATATGTGTATAAAGTTTCAGCCAAAACTGCCGACCCAGTAAAAAGATATTAACCAACTCTCAGTAATTTTTGACTGACCCTCGTAGGTCCAGGCTATTTCCAGGTCAGTCAAGTAATGATACGGTTTCAATTCCTGATCTTTGACTTCCTCTTTACTTTTGGTAAAAGCATTTAGAGCTTTTATTAACTTGATGTGTGAATCACGAAAATATACGTTTATTAATTTTAATAAGAAGTAAAACGCTACAGCCACTATTAACGTAAATCTATAACTTACTTTTTGTTGATTTCCCCTGCCTTTTCTCAGCATCAAATCTATCTGGACATTACATATCATTTACTATTATTTAGAAATAATTGTTCCACGAATAAAGTCGGATATCAAATGCACTAGAGAGAAGAAAAAACATCACACCAAGTAAAATATTAAGATATTAAATTGCGTGGGCAAATAGAAGAATTAAATATAATGTTGATAATTCTGCAGAAATTCAATGACGATATACGTTTACTATTCAGATGCCTTAATGTAGGCATTATCTTCACAAAACAAAAGCAAATTGTAAACATGTAAAAAGACTTTTGAGAAAAAAGAATGTCAATCGACTTTTGACATGATGCTGTATTTGACAGTACCAACCTCACCCTTATTTCTGATGTGGATCAAGACACATAGATGTTATGTCACTATACATATATATGTTACAAATAGATTTTATAGCTAGTGTCTGCATCTGAAAAGAAACATACAAGCTTGAACTTTACCAGATTGCAAACTCCATGCAACGGTGTCCTATATCTCGAGAAAGAGAGATCTGAGATTTTTTAGATATCTTACCTATGTATAAGGATCGTATGTCATCTGTTAGCAAGCATCAAAAGACATTTCCTGCAAAAGAGTACATGTATAAAAGTAAGTAAGGGTGCAAAAATCAGGAATCGATACAATCAAGTACCACACCTGACCCAGGATACCAATGGGAAAGTGACATACTGTCTGGATGCGAAATGTGGCATCTTAAGCTACATGACACTGTCGTCTTGCATTATAATCAGGCAATAATAATAACAGCCTTCTAGAGAATGCTTAAGAGACTAGTAAAGTTAAAGATACGATCGATTATAGTCCAAAAGATAAAGATTTTAAGGTATATTAGGCTTAAATAGGTTGATAGATAAAGATTTTAAAGTACATTTGGCGAAAAGTTGGTAAATGGATAAAGATTGGAAAGTACAATTTGCTTAAATGGGCTAGTAGATAAACATTGGAAAGTACATTTGGCTAAAACGGGTTAATAGATAAAGACCGGAAAGTTTACCTGGCTTAATTGGGTAATTAGATTATAAGATCATTGGGAAAGTACATTTGGCTTAAATGGGTAAAAAGGTAAAGTTTGGAGACCACATATTTGGCTTAATTGGGCATATCAGAAACCTGTATTTTATGACGATTTAGTATATAAATTTAAAAGAATTGTTGGAAAGCCTAATTTTAGTGATCGACTTAAAAAAATATTAGACTTTATAATAGAGTGGGATACAACATTGATATCATGCGACAGTCTGCATGCCTGTTTGTGAACCCAATCACGGTTGATAGGTATGGTTATCTCTTTAATTGCACAACGGTGGGTCGGGCCTCAGACTCAATGACGGCTCTGACGTAAAGCTTTAATCCGTTGGTTGGTACCCGATGCTTGTCGTTCGCTGGGCCCACCGTAGCTCAACTTGAGATTTTCATTAGCTCTGCCTATCTGTGAGTCATATGCCCTTTTCTTTGTATCTTCATAATGTGTTAATAAAATTATTTGATTTGATTTTTTCTCTCTGTGATGATACATTGCATTAGTTAGGAAGCCTCCATGCGAACTAAACAATTTTGTGTTTTAACAACATCAGAATCTAGGGCGAAGATTTAGCGCTAGTAAAATGCATTTAAGCCTCCCGGTGGCTTAGGCTCCTATCCGTTCTAAGGTGGTGGTTCTGTTGTAACAGTTGTTCATCTATTGTTTATTGTAAAAATGCTCAAAATATGCCACTATGCACCATACGGGCCAAAATATAGGTTATCAAATGAGCCAGTGCATGAGATTTCCAACAATGTTGTATGTGTGACCAGCAAAGCCTCAGATCAGCATGCGCATACCCGCAGTCTGATCAGAGCCTTTGCTAGTCGCTTGAGTATTCTATGATTGTTAAGCTACTGACTGAATACCATTAAGAGTTTCTAAGCTTAAAAGGAGGCTACAGAGGCTCGTCTGAGTCTACACATGTCAAAATGCCACATTGTTGGAAATCACATGCACTGACTAAAATGCTATTTGGTTTTAATAACAAACTGAAGACCACTTGCATTTGCTACAATGCAAGGATTTCTGTATAGATTGAAGGTCAATCAATAAGGACTTTTACGATATGACGTCGCGTCTGGGAGTGTAATAACGCCATGCAATAAAATCTGTAAACCACTAGTGGTTTATAGATTTACGGGAAAAGTTATGACGTCCATAACAACGTTGCGTACACAATGACAAAATTATAACGTTTTTACGCTAGAAATGAGATTTCAAAGTATTTTGTCATATGATAAAAAGAATCTAACATTGGTGCTCTTGTATTATTGAATTTATTAAACTCGTTGCGAAAAAGAGATGAAATGCTCGGCAAGCCTCGCATTTTATCTCTTTTCCTCAACTCTTTTAATAAATTCAATAAACCATGTAGACCTTGAGCTGGCTATAGACCCCCTCCCCCCAAGGGGGAATTTTGTACACTATGATTTTCTGAAACTACATTATATAAGACACAAAATATAAGATTTTAGCCCTCTGAGAGTGGCAGCGTTAACGTGTAACAGCACGTTATATACGTTACCCCCCCCCCCCCCCCAAAAAAAAAAAATTAGCCGTAAACATCCCTGATAATGTCTGAACCATGACATGTTAGTACATATTTGCATGCTGACACAGGTTTATGAACTACTTATAACACAGTTACATATTTTTAGTATTGATTTTATAAATGTCTTGAGTAATTACCGTTGTATACGTTACTTAGTGTTTCCTGCGTTATTTCCGAGTATCAGTAAGGTATTTCTTGACTATACGTGTATTACATCTGTCACAGAATATAGTAAATCGATAAGGCTGCTACTTAAATGATTTAAAGTTCTTTATTATGGTCTCTTACACTATTTTTCAGGTCCATGTTATGTATGTTACCTTCAACATAGCATTAAACATTTAAGTTAATGTCTCTAACAAGCCCTGTTTATACTTATTTGCATGCTTGTCCAGGTTTATGTATTTTTTAGCAAGGTTTACCTATTTTAAGTATTCATTTAATAAATGCCTTTAGCTTTAACTGTTATGTGTGTTACCAAATGATACATAAGTTATTCTGAGTATCTGTATAGAAGTTGTTGACTATACGTGTATAAAGTCTGTCAGAGAATTTAGAAAATTTATAAGGCTGAAATAAATTGAAGTTCCTTATTAATTTATGGTGACTTAAACTAATAATATAATGTGGTCTACATTGTAACAACCTTTGCTGTTTGCTCACACAAACAGTATAGATAGCATGCATTCAAATCGGAAGTTCTTAAAGACAGTCACTTTGAAACAGCTCAGTTCTGGGCAAGGTATATGGATATGATTAAGATGGTGTTGACACTGATTAGGACTACAAGGAAAAAAACTTTGAATTGCATGTCATCTCTATCTGTATGAATTGTTCCCAATGTTCATTGCAAAGGATCACAACAACTACGCACAATATGTATCTGTGTAACTGATTACACTCATAAATTTGAAACACATCGCAGATACAAAGAACTTCTCGAACAAAATGGGTTTAGTGTGTCACAACCACTGGTTTTCTGCTTGAGAAATGCTTTTGACATGACTATCAGGCAAACAATAAAGAGGTATTATAGCCTTCAGCAACTAGAACTACGCTTCGTACTACAGATGGAATAGTGTATTACTCATTACATAAGAGCTCCATATACTGAAACAACTCTTCAATGCACTGAAATGAAATATTCAATCTGCTCAGATGCAAAGTAGAATGAGTACTAGAGGCAGTTTCAGGCTTCACCAAATCTTATAGTTCTAGTTTTGAAGACAATGAACTGTACTTATTGTCTTTTGGTGTGCCCGCTAAGCGTGGCATAGCTAAGGATCTTATTGAGGCTGATGACATTGGCAGGAAGGCTGTTACAGACTTCATTGACTCACTTTTAGTTAAAAAATCTGTCTTTCACATCCCCCATAAAATGCTGCAAGCTAATAAAGTTTTGATGCTTGCGAGGTCAAGCAAGAAGAAATTGCCCAATTTACAAAACGTAAACAGCCAGATGAGAGCTTAAAGGAGCGTCTTTGGTAAGCATGACCTACTTTCTATTGGACATATTGTTGACCTTGAGTTGACAATGCCGTTCCTTCTGGGACCTGTACCATGGTCACTGTCAACTCCTGATAGAATTTCCACCAAAACTGACAAGTAAAAACTTCAGCATGGCTTGCAATCACACATTGAACCAACATTAGATTGGCCATGTAGTGCTGCACATAACGTTGATGTTAATGCCGTAACTACAGAGCATAATAGCTTTTCCTGTCACCTTCATGGATCTGATGGCACCAGTATTCAACCAGGCACTAAAGGCAGGGCATGTTGGTTTTGTCACTGATACATATATACAATGTAAAAGCAGTAGTCTATAAAGTCTTACAAACTTTCTCGCAGAGGATGACCTGGGTGTTTTGTTCAACAATGGTGTATGCAACAAAAGGTGCCCCTTCTGAATGTCAACAGCATTGGCCAGAATATTGGGGAAGAGATCTACAGTAATACACTGTTTAACAGATAGTGACACTACCAATGTGCCAATGTGTTAGTACCACGGAAAGGTTGTTCCTATCAAACTGATAGAGAACCCCTCCCCCACTAGTTCATCATCATTCTAAGAGGGGTAGGAAAACAAATAAAGAATTGCTCTAGGCACTCATCAGTGATATGAAGCCCTCACATGTGCTATTTATGTAATTGTGAATAAGCTGCAGTACCACTTGTTTCTGAAAAAAGTACCAAAGCCATACTCATATACTGATTATTTCAAATGGCATGAACATGAGCTTACCTCCACCCTGCTTTTCTGTCCTTAAGATGTACATACAAAGATTGAACTATCAAGTCTTTCCCATGAAAACAAGTGAGGCTTTCCAGATATGGACAAAATGTGTGGAAAATAAGTGGGAAGGAAATCGAGTACCTCTGGGTGAAAGAAATCTTGATTGTACCCTAACAAAAGAGCCACAGAATTATATTTCATATTTTGTGTGATATGGGGTTGCCATGTTCAAAACTCAACAACTCAAACCTTATTAAAGATAGAAACATAATATTTGCAGTTTCCAAAAGGTACATAAACATTCTTTAATACGAAATGAGTTAGTAAGCACATTCACATTAAAAAATATCAAACTATATTAGTTTCATAAATCATTTATATAGGAATAATGAAAAAAAGTAACATACGTAACACTTTGAGGTGCATATTTGTTTTCAAAGGTCCATATCTGTGACACAAAAATAGCTTACTTGGATGATATAGCCAATTTGGAAATCTTACCTTATGGTTTGCACTTTTCAGAAGTCATGTCATTTACTAAAATTATCAAAGATGTTGTTGGGTAATATATATAATTGGCTGTTGGTACAGGGTAATGGTGCCATTACCAGAGTGCTAGCATATTGCAAAATCCTTGCAAGATAAATATGATAGAGGAGTAATAAGTTGAATAGGAAAATTCTTTAAAACTCTTGGATAATTTATGAAGATTTGCTCTAGGACTTCTACCTGATGGGTTTTCTTTGATCTTTTAAGTTGTTACTCGCACATTGCACTGAAGGTTACAAACTTTCCACGAGTATTATGTCAACTATATTTGATGTCTCTATAAAAGAAAAGAGGGTTTATGTAGTTTATGTTTTGAGTTACTTCCTCAGCAAATGAGCCAGAGTAAAAAGAAGTACATGGACCTGTGCCAGCAAGCAAATAAGTACAAGCAGGTCGTGTTGGAGACCATATCTTGAATGTTTAATGGTATTCAGAGAGTAACGTATGTAACCTGGGCTGTAGAATAGTGTAAGACACCATAATAAGGAAGTTTAATTTATTTGAATAGCAGCCTTATAGATTTACTATATTCACTGACGGATGTAATACATGTATAGTCAATAACTGCCATACTGATAATTAGAAATAACATATGAAACACTAAGTAACATAAACAACGGCAAAAACTCAAGACATTTATAAAATAAAAGCAAAAATTATGTAACTGTGCTATAAGAAGTTCTTAAACGCGTGACAGACTTCAAAAAAAGTGTGAATATGTCATGTTGGAGACATTATCAGGAAAATTAAATGTTATTTTGCGGGTAACGTATGTAACATGATGTTACCCGCAAACGCTGCCACTCTCAGAGGGCTAACATATTTCATTTTGTGGCTTATATAATGTAGTATCTGGAAATTATAGTGCACGAAATTCCCCCTGGGGGGAAGTGGGGTCTATAGCCAGCGCGAGGCCTGGAGAATTACATTTTACATTTTTCTGTGATATGGGGGTACTATGTTCATCATCTAATAACTCAAAAAGTATATAAGATAGAAACGTAATGTTTGCAGTTTTGAAAAGGTGAATAAAAAATCTTAAATGTAATACCAAATTAATGAACATAAACTGGTTTCAATAAAATTTTAAGACAAACTATATTAGATGTATTTATCATTAAAAAGGGGGTTCAATGAAAAAAGGTAACATACACTACATCGGGGGTGACTATATTAGTTTTCAAATGTCATAATCTGTGGCCCAGTAATAGCTTATTTAGAAAATATAACCAATTTGAAAATCTTACCTTATCTTTTGCACTTTTGTGAAGTCTTAAAAAGAATTTTAATTATAAAATATTTTGTAGGGTAACGTATGTAACAGGCTGTTACAGCTTAACGCTGTCATTGTCAGAGGGCTAACATGTTGCAAAATCCTCGCAAGACATTGGGCTTCAAGAAAAATATGGTCTACAAAATTCCCCCTGGGGGGAGGTAAACCATATCCAGCCAGTGGCCTAATGAGCACTCATGTAAGATCCTCTATGACGTCAGCAGTATTGGTCTCAGGTCGAATCAGCTGTACATGTATCAAGCTGAGGTCAAATCATTATGGCACAAACACATTTTCCTGTAAAAGTGCTACATATTGAGACTTCACATGAGATTTCCAGCAATGTGGCATTTCGACAAGGGTAGACTCAGACGAGCCTGTGAAGCCTCCTGTTAAACTTAGAAACTCAAAATTATGTTCAGTTACTAGCTTAACACTCATAGAATATTCAAGCGACTAGCAAAGGCTCTGATCAGACTGCGCCTATGCGCAGGCTGATCTGAGGCTTTGCTGGTAGCATATACCACATTGTTGGATATCCCATGCCACGGCTCAATTAATAAAAAATATCATTCAACTGTTGCAATGAAATTAAATTCTTATATCAATAATATTTTTAATAAAGTGTCTAAGTACTTTCGGGGAAGTTTTGACTTGGAGACGTTTAGTCTTAGCGATGTTTGACTTGGGTACGTTTTGTCACACTTCATTTTTTTAAAGCCAATTCTTAATAAGACGCGTATCAACAACAAAAATGGCAGCTAGAAATCCAGGCGTTGACTTTGGTTAGTTTTAAAACTAATTAAAGAATTGTCATTCAACACTTTCAGTACAAACTGGTGCATTATTATTTTAAGTAGTTTCTCAATAAGTTGTTTTTAATCGCGCATTGTTTTGCACACAAAAACCGATGGAATAGAAGACAAGTTCATTATAAAACCAGTGGGTGGGGTAACATTTTTTTTTTCAAAACTTCAGTCTACAGTCATTCCATAATTATTGTACATAGCCCTTTCTTTCTTTCTTTCTATATATACTGCCAGACCCTCTTTCCAGTATTATCGGCAGGTGTACTTTGTACACTCTGGGTTGCAGGATGAAAGCCTACAAGTAACCATATCGAAATTACCATAGGGTTCTTTAACCTGCACAAGGGGTGACTCTCCCTGCACAGGGGACATCCAGATAACGTCCTGATCCGAAGGATGATGCACTTATCTAGTGTCATCCCTGCAAATGACACTAGGGAAAGCATGTTCGGACACCGAAATTTTCCTCGCCGCAAGCGGGGATCGAACCTGGGACCTCTACCACACTTTGTCCTGGTACTTTGTTTTTTACGCAAGTTTTTGAATGTCTGACCATTTTGTTGAAATATAACGCGTATAAAGCGTGGTAGCTCAGTGGTTAGGCACTTGCCTCTGATGCTAGAGGTCACAGTTTCGATCCTCGCTCGCGGCGAGGAGAAAGAAAGAAATAACTTTAAGCGACACGTACATGTGACAGGAACAAGAAAGAAAGATTTAGGTAATAAAATGATATCCTGGCCTCTTGTGTTTTCGCAGGTGTAAGCAAAGATTGGTTTATTTGACAGTGAATAAAACATATTTTGTCCATTTAACTTGCCTTTCCTCTTCTAGTACAAGAACTTAATAAAACACAAATAAACTTCTGTTGTTTACCATTGCAACAAAGCGTCAACACCAGTCTCAAAATGGAGGTCATTCCATTGAGTTAATATGGTCTGCGTCATCAGTTTTCGCCAATTATGCTGTTTTTCAAAACATAAGGCACATAAGGTCGGTCAGTAAATTCACTGAATCTGGCCCGATTACTGAATCCGGCCCGAAAATGGTTATTTAGCATTTTTTTTTACTTTTTTCTTTATTTTATCCATGTAATGTATGTAAGGGATCATATAAATGCCCTCTAGGCCATTGTTTTGGGCATGCTAGCCTGCTAGGTCATGGCGCTCATTCAAACATGCAGCACCCCTCTAGCATCACGTCTATTGTAATTGAACCTGACTGAAGCGGGCCCCAAAATTGGTCAATTAGCTTATTTTTGTTTGATTTTTTAAATTTACGTTTGTAAAGTATGTACATAATCATATAAATGTTATCAAGGCCATCGGGGCAGGCATATTAGGCATGTTGACTGAAACATGAAGCATTCTTCTAGTTTCGCATCTAGTGTAACTGAATCTGACCAAATCAGGCCCAAAAATGGCCAATTAGCTTATTTTTTTATTTTTCTATCTTATGTTTGTAAAGTACTAGGGTCAGTCAAAAATAACTGAGTGTTGATACATATCTCTTACTTAGGCTGAGGTACACTAGTCAAATTTGGCACATGCATGCAATGAACTGTCCTGCGTCAGAATATGCAATATACAAGACCAAGCAAAGTATAGATTGTTGTTGCTTAGCAACCGTCGAATATGATATAAAACAATGTCATGCATTCACGCAGGAACATGGCGTTGTCATGTAAACACTATAAAAAATTTAAGTTACATCAACTTGTGCATATGTTGCAAATAAAGTGTTTGAATGTATTTTGTTAAATGCAAGAACTGAGATTGAGGCGTTTGAGTTTTATTACATAAATAAAAGGAAAATTAACTAAATTTTTTGAAAATTTCACTCCAAAATATACACCACCAGGAACGGTTCATTCTAGAGCAATATTATCAACTATGTATCATATCATATGACCATTTCATTGTATTTATTAATTGGTTTTGACATCTGAATACATATCTAGAATATTCCCAGGAATAAACCATTGCCATAGCAACAAAATCTGGTATTTTTGTTAAAAACGGAATTTCCACCGATTTTGATAAAATTTAAAAAAAATATCTTGACTTAGCATATGATCCCTCTGAGCTGCATGTGGATAACCTATGATGACTGATATATTGTTGACTTTGCTGTAAATGCTTACCTTCATATAAGCTACCCAAATTCTCTTTGCTCTCGACACAAATGAAAAGTTGTTGACTGGGTGTACATGTAAAGAATCAAAAAAAAACCAGACCGGTAACAACATTCAGTCAGTCCCAATCTGGGTGCAAACTGTTTGCAAAGGTCATATGCAGACAACAGTAGTCACCACCAGCAAGTAAAGAATTAAATCAGCAGGGTAAGGGTTAATACTAGATTAACCCATAAAGCGCCACCTACAATTTGTAGCAGACCACAATTTCAAATTTTGCTGCTTTTTCAAAAATAACAAATAAGGCATGATATATGATGGGAATTGTCTGCTGGCAGACAATTCTCATGATATATCGTACCTTATCTTCAAAAATTAGGAAAGATGTTGCAAAACTTGTCTTCTGCTGCAGTTGTGATTGGCGCTTTAAGGCTTAACCAAAATAAGATTTAGTGTTTGCATGCTGGGTATATTTGCTTATTTTTGTCATCTGCTGTTTTTTTTAAAAACAAACTTTAAAACAAAATCTTTTTGTAATACCATCAGAGTGTCAAACAAAGTTTTTGGATCCAGATCAGACCAGACTTTTCTTAGGGCCTTATTTGGGCCCAAACTGTTTGGGAAGTTATTCAGCAGAAGATTATAAGTAGCAGGTAAAAAGTTAAAATTAAATCTGTAGGGTACCTTGTTATCAACAACTTTTGTCGTCTGCTGATAGCCTTTGCAAACAGTTTGGACCAAGATCAGGACTGACAAAACATCGGTCCTGATCTGGATCCAAACCGTTAGACATTCTGATGGTAATCCTGAAAGAATTTAACAAAAAAGTTGATTTTGAAAAAGTCAGCAGACGACAACATAAGCATGAAAAATTACCCAGCATGCAAAGAGGTAATCTTAGGTTGATTAGATTGCTTTGTAATTTCATTTACCATTCCCCTATGCTAGCCATGTCTTTTGTAATCTGCTGATAACCTTAAATTTGCAAACATTTTGGACTCAGATCCAAACCATCAAAATGTCCGGTCTGATCTCAATCCAAAGTTTGAATGATACTCTGATGTCATGCTCAGGAAGGAATTTCCGATTTTTTTTTTAATCAGCAGACGGAAAAAAAGCATACAAAATTACCCAGTGTGCAAAAAGTTCAAGCAGTTAACACTACGAGTAAACCATATAAGAATTTGCTAAAACTGTGATAGAATTAACATTGCTCCAGATAAAAGGTTTACAATCTTGTGACTTAAAAATAAATTATTTGTGCTAGTATTCTAACGTCACCCTGTGTTGAAGATTTTTTACAAATGCAATTGTTGGCATTTTAACATTTACTAGCATGATAAATACAACATCTGAGAGACTAAAAGCAAGAAACTTCTTCATTTATTGGTATTTTAGTTTTGATGAGCAGTTCAAATTTTGTGCTCAGTTGATTTGAGCATGAAAAAAGTTTTATAACTTCAGGGCCTGTTTGTTTGTTTGATTTGATTCTTTACGTCCCATCAACAATCTTTCAGTTAAACAGGGACGGGTCTTCCTTGGTTGAACCAGTACTAAGCTAAGATAAATGTGTCTTACTCAAGGACCACAACGCAGTGACGCTGGTGAGGCTCAAACCCACGGCCCTTCAGTCTCGAGTCAAGTACTCTACCACTGAGCCACTGCGATCCCTTCAGGGCCTGTATTGTAAATGTTTCCTGCTATGATTTTCAGATCCAGCTTGGATTCAGAATGTGTATATCAATCTGCCGGCAACAAAGAGAAGAGCTGAGGTGCTGGGAACCAGACGTACTGTGAAGAAACAGTGGCAGGTGAAGCTCTTTATTAGGACCTCGTTGCGACAAAACCTGTCTTCTGGGTTTTAAAACGAAGCTCAAACCATTCTCCCCAGCTTTAGAGACTAGTTATAATATTGAAATTTTGCTTGAAGAAGCAAGTTTAGATATGATACTTTCTAGTATGCAAATAACAAAGGTGCTGATCAGGCTGTGTGGACGCGCAGGCTTGTCTGCACCTTTGTTGTTCGTAAACCCCGGAAGACCTGTTTTGATGCGACGAGGCCCATCTTATAGATACATGTATATACTGTCAGTAGACAATAGCAGAATCATAACTTAAGGATAGCCACACCTGGGTCCATCTCATTACTATAACACTGCTTGTAAAAAAAATCCTTTTATTAAACATTTTTTCTAATTAGCTTAACTCAGGCCTAAATAGTTAGTGCGTACCAAATATGCTTAAACTATGCTATAGATCATAGATTCTGCTAAGCCATTAGCCTTTTCATTAGCAGGTGGCTTATTTGCCATCTCCTCTTCTAGTTAAGCCATCTACTTTCTGGCAAATATGACACATTTTTAAAATAACCATGCAATCAGTGCCTTGTACTAGTGGTTTTCAGCACCTACTTTAAAAGTTAATGAAAAGACTGTGCCATAGCTGGGTTAGTAGGGCATAGCATATATTTGGCAAAGGTGTAGATTCAAAACCTGAATGTGTTGCGAAATACCAAAATTTTGGTTTTTGTCTCAAAAAAAGCATTTTGTGTTAGACAACAACTCTTATTACTTTTGGTCATTGGAAGTACAATATGCTTAACTTTATGTCAATGGTATATATTTCTATGAGTATGTAGAGTATTTTGATAAGAAATATATGAATAAGAGGGTAAAAATAAAGACTTATTTTGTGAAATATTTCTTTCGCTTTTAACTTTAGCTAAGGCTCTGTCCTTAATAGGCTAGATTCAACTTTGCTGCCCCATTAATATTTCTCTATTCAATGTTCCCTCTTATAGTCTATCTAGCCTTCCCTTGAGAACAACATGTATGGTCATGTATGTACATTTAATTGCATAGAAAAACTAGTCTTAAAGTGACCCTTTACATTCTGATAGATTTTCCCATACAGATATATGAGCCGCAACATGAGATTTCCAATAATGTGGTATATATGCCACCAGCAAAGGCTCAGATAAGCCTGCGCATATGTGCAGTCTGATTAGAGCCTTTGCTAGTGGTTTGAAAATTCTATGACTGTTAAGCTACTGACTGAAGATCATTTGAAGTTTCTAAGCTTAAAAAAGGCTGCACAGGCTTGTATGAGTCTGCCACGGATGGAAATCACATGTAGTGGCTCATTATATGATACAATAAGGATAGAATTGTTCATTGTATATTATGAGCTGTCACATGCACCCAGGTAAACCGCATGTCCAAATCTCGGAGGGTGTTGGCTATCGGAGGTAAACAGAGGAGTTTTTGGCTGCAAATGGTCTGCTTTGAGATGGTTTTATATCATAATGAACCACATTAAGGAATAAAATCAACATATCAGCCGTTAGTATATAGAATGACAAGAATTCTGAAAGCAATGCATGTTTTTGAACTGAATCTGTTTGAGTTTAAATCGCATTTGAATTCGGAAATGCGGTGATTTGAACAAATATTTCGAATTCATCAGTTAATATTTATATGTATTATTTTATTTTTTCTTGATTCATAACTACCGCTGCAATGTTTAACCTCTCTTTTGAATGTATCAGTCCAATATAATTCAAACAGACGTGTACAACACTTATTTATTTGCAATTTTATGACGATGGTGTAATGTTTATGGATAGCGTTCCATTCGGAGGTAAGTCCTCTGAACATTTTGCTAACCATCAAAACGATAGCAACGTAAACGATTTTCAAAATTTGAAGTTATAATAGCAGTTTTGGACATGACACTTACAAGCCATGCAGGAGAATGATATAGAATGGTAGCGGCACAAGAAATTCGTGTCAAAGGTTGATATAAGTCCAGCTATGATCAAACCACTAGCCTTTTTTCATTGAAAAAATCACATTCGCCGTTTGAAAGTCGCCCTGAATCCTACAGACATGGATCAAAAGATTTTAACAGATTCCAAGTCCTTATCACTTAATATAGAAGCAACATGTTTGCTGCTCTCGTCCCCAAGAAACTTTCCATATGAAATAAAAATGGATAAATACAGACCCTATCCACCCATGATCTCAATGTTTACCTCCGATAGCCAACACCCTCCAAGATCTAGACATGCGGTTCACCTGGATGACATGTCAAACTCTTCAAACTATGAGTATTTCTGTGCCTGAATAGTGTTTATATTTTAGCAAACAGTGCAGACTCTGATGAAATGTTGCATTCTGTGGCACTTCATCTACTTAGTGGCCCTCACTGTTTGCCAAAGTACCTGTTTAGGTGTTTCTAGTATACAAACCATTTAACTTCATTTGACTATTCAGGCTGCCTGGTTGCTGAGAGCTGTCACATGCATTGATCTAACAACTCTATCAGGGGACGATACTCTTACTAATGTGAACAGATTGTGTTTCAAAGCCAAGAGCCCAGTCAGACCAGACTTACTGAAGGCCATGGATGTACAAGACCTTGGTAATGGCTTATGAGTTTTCAGGATTATTCCTGAATTCAGGATTTTGAAGCTGACTTTCCACAGAAAGTCAGCCTCAAAATGCTGAATTTGAGAGATTATAATATCTTCTCTGATTAATTTTCAGTCTGTCTATAGACAATTGACCATTTAAACTTAAACTGTGAATATTTAGTGGGCATACTGCAAGTTTTAAGGTCGGATCTTCAAAAGTTCAGGATTTTGAAAGTTTTGAACTTTCACCCATGTAGGTATTGTTAAAGAAAAATTTTGAATGTAAAAGTGTGAATATTTTTCTACCCATTAGTTTAACAAATGTTTTGGGTGCCCAAAGAACCGTCTCATTGAGATGGTTCTATTGAGTACCCACAACATATGTTTTGGTTTAGAAATAAGAAAAAAATTTCTTAACTATAGGCCTGTCCGTGGGCATTGTCGCCAGAAAACATGACTTTGTTATATGCAAATAACAAAGGTGCAGACAAGTCTCGTCTTGCCCAGTCTGATTTAATCTTTTTTATTTGCTTTCTGAAAAGTATACAAACGTAATAACTAAATTTTGTTAGATACATAATCATAAAGGGGACAACAACCCTAATAATAAGTATGTTTTATCAGAAAGAGCTCTATGAACCATCAATTTTGATACAAGTATATTCAAAATCCGTTGAAAAATGGGCAAGTTAATTGCATTTAAAGAATTCAATATGGCCAACATTTAGCTGCCATTTTGAATATTTAATTAGTTTTCAGAATTTTTTAACTGCTTAATTTTTTGTTATCACTACTATCACATCACCTGTGTTTCAGCAGATATGTAGCTTTATACATAAGGAAAATGTTTCATCAAAGATTAATGCAAATAATCCATTGGTGTGTCTTTTATTTTGATTAGGCATATTTAATTGGGCTGAGTGACGTCACTTAGCCTACAATATGGCCGCTTCCATTACTGTCCATCTGCAAATATACAAACGCGGACAACTTCCACATTTTTCAACCGATTTAGATAAAACTTGTATCAAAATTCATGGTTTAAGATCTTTCATATAAAAAAAACAGTAATCATCAGAGTTGCCGTCCCCTTTAAGATTCTGGCTAGTCTCTGCAGCTGAGAAGGTCAGTTTGGGCTTCACCTGATTCAAAACCCTAAGATGGGTTTTCTGGAGACCATGGTCTTATCAAATTATTGGCCCTGGTCTGCATTAAAACTTTTTGACACACACTGATGGTATTCATAAGAGAAAAATTCAAAATGTTTTAAATATGAAAAATATCTGCAGACCAAAATAAGTTTAATTTTGAAAAATATCAGCAGGCCAAACAAAAAAATACAGCAAAATTGCCCAGCATGCAAAGAATTTAATAATGTTTGTATATGATTGCTCGTGATTATTTCAGGTATAACAGTTGGTGCCATATGTGTTTACCCAAGTCGAGTGGAGGACGCTGTTACCTCACTGAAAGCTGCTGGGGCTTCACAGATACCTGTTGCTTCAGGTATATATAGCAGGACTCTAAAATACCATTGATGTTCTGTGTTTACCTGAAATACTCCCTCACCTTAATTTATCCTAAATTTCAATTATTACAACCATGTAACTACCAATTTAGCAATATATTCCAATGAAAAGTCTCAAGATAAGGCAAAGAAAAAAATTGTGGTTCAGGTTACCCAACCTACCCTAATTTTTTTATTTTTATCCCCTACCCTAAACATTTTTCTTCAAATTCTGAAGTTGGAAGAAAATAGCAGAACAAAACTATTTTGTTCTGCTCTTCTCTTTCAAATTCAGAATTTGGAGAAAAATATACATATCAAAATGGCCATCTGAAACAAAAAATGCATTCAGTCTTTGGTTTTGGAAGTAAAAGGATTAAGATGTTATATCATCAAAAATAGACCTAATAAATATCAGTTTTGTCTTATTTAATACATTCCCAAGCAGATCTGAATATTCTGAGAAAAAGTTTTCAACAGAAAAAATAGTATCCTACCTACCTACCCTAATTTTTTTCAGGATGTAACCTGAACCACACATATTTTTTATACCCCCCGCAAACTTTGTTTGTGGTGGGTATACTGTTTTCACGTTGTCTGTGCGTGCGTCCGTGTGTCCGTCCGTCTGTCCGTCCGTAACGCTTTGTTTCCTTAATATCTTCAAGAGTCATTGCTGGATTTTCATCAAACCTTGCAAACATGTTCATATATGCAAGGCAAATACTTTAAACAAAGAAGTAAGGGCTAGGGGCCAATTCTATTAGAGTTATTTTCCTTTGTAGTTCTAAATGGCTTTTTGTAGAGGGTTTTATGCTTATGCTAACTATTATAGGCAATACATGGGCCGATCAACTCCTACCACAGCTTTTGATGGAACAATTTGATACTTTTCCTATACAATGTAGACACATTGAACATATGCATGAAGGAGATTGGTTCAGAAAAAATAATTTTTGACAAAATTACATCTGTGAGAACTTAGACATTTTTTCCCTAATAGGGCTTTTGTATATATGCATAGATGGTGCCGTCATGGGCCGATCAACTCCTATCACAGCTTTTGATGGAGCGATTTGATACTTTGCCTATTCAATAAAGACACATTGAACATATGCATGAAGGAGTTTGGTTCAGAAAAAATAATTTTTAACAAAATTACAGCTGTGAGAACTTAGACAATTTTTCCCTAATAGGGCTTTTGTATATATGCATAGATGGTGACGTCATGGGCCGATCAACTCCTATCACAGCTTTTGATGGAGCGATTTGATACTTTGCCTATTCAATAAAGACACATTGAACATATGCATGAAGGAGTTTGGTTTGAAAAAAAATATTTTTTGACAAAATGACAGCTGTGAGAACTTAGACAATATTTCACTTATATGGCTTTTGTATATGCATGATAGTGCCTTTATGAGCCGATCCACTCTTACCACAGCTTTTGATGGAGCAATTTGATACTTTGCAGCTACAATATAGACTTATTGAACATATGCATGAAGAAGTTTGGTTTGGAAAAAATAATTTTTGACAAAATGACAGCTGTTAGAACTTAGACAATTTCCCCTAACAAGGCTTTTGTATATGCATAGATGGTGCCTTCATGGGCTGATCAACTCCTACCACAGCTTTTGATGGAGCATTTTGATATGTTGCCTATACAATATAGACACATTGAACATATGCATAAAGGAGTTTGGTTCGGAAAATATAATTTTTGATAAAATGACATCTATGAGAACTTAGACTATTTTTCTGATATAAGCTTTTATATATAGAGCTTTCAGGTGTGAATAATTTTTTGTATTTGATCTTAACCAAATGCTCCAGATTGCAAGCTTTAAGATCATTTGCAAATATTCTACTGAAATCTTGTTTTCACAGATTCTACTGAAATCTTTTTTTCAAAAATATGGTCTGCTGGTTTGAACTATTACTTGGCAAAAAATCACTTGCCAAAACTAAGTTTTTTCACTGACTCTTACTGTGGGGGGGTTATCTAATAAGCATTGCTTATTGACTTTTTTCATTTTATTTGGCCTGAGCTGTCAAGAGTGTTAAAATAGTGTAAAATGTGCACAAGATTACAATTTGAAATAAAAGAAGTACTTAAAAGAAATAAGAATTAAAAGGAAATGGCCTGTTCCAATGGTTTAGGTAAACCTAATTTTTGAGCATAAAATTGTGAATATTTTCTTACCCATCAGTTTTAACATATGTTATGGGTGCTCAAAAGAACCGTCTCATTGAGACGGTTCTTTTGATTACCCACAACATATGTTTTGGTTGAGAAAGAAGAAAAATATTTTTTGTACACACTCTTAACTAAAGGCCTGGCCTGCTCTCAACACTGTTTTGATGACCTAGTATGGGTTATTTGTAACAGTTCGTTTCACTGATAGAGCAATTTTAACAATTAAACAGGGCAGCTTATTCAATATTTACAGCTCTAGTAACTATTAGGCCACTGGCTGGATATGGTTTACCTCCCCCCCCCCATAGGGGGAATTTTGTAGACCATATTTTTCTTGAAGCCCAATGTCTTGCGAGGATTTTGCATCATGTTAGCCCTCTGACAATGGCAGCGATAAGCTGTAACAGCCTGTTACATATGTTACCCTACAAAATATTTGATAATAAAAATTCTTTTTAAGACTTCATAAAAGTGCAAAAGTTAAGGTAAGATTTCCAAATTGGTTATATTTTCTAAATAAGCTATTACTGGGCCACAGATTATGACATTTGAAAACAAATATAGTCACCCCGATGTAGTGTATGTTACATTTTTTCATTGAACCCCCTTTAAAATGATAAATGCATCTAATATAGTTTGTCTTAAATTTTATTGAAACCAGTTTATGTTCATTAATTTGGTATTACAATAAAGATTTTTTATTTACCGTTTCAAAACTGCAAACATTACGTTTCTATCTTATATACTTTTTGAGTTATTAGATGATGAACAGGGTACCCCCATATCACAGAAAAATGTAAAATGTAATTCTCCAGGCCTCGCGCTGGCTATAGACCCCACTTCCCCCCAGGGGGAATTTTGTACACTATGATTTCCAGATACTGCATTATATAAGCCACAAAATGAAATATGTTAGTCCTCTGAGAGTGGCAGCGTTAGCGGGTAACATCATGTTACGTACGTTACCAGCAAAATGACATTAACTATTCCTGATAATGTCTCCAACATGACATTATCACGCTTTTTTAAGTCTGGCACAGGTTTAAGAACTTCTTTAAGCACAGTTACATAATTTTAGCATTTATTTTATAAATGTCTTGAGTTTTTGGCGTTCTATATGTTACTTTGTGTTTCATATGTTATTTCCAAGTATCAGTATGGCAGTTATTGATTATACATGTAAATACATCCGTCAGTGAATATAGTAAATCTATAAGGCTGCTATAAAAATGAATTAAAGTTCCTTATTATGGTGTATTACACTATTTTACAGCCCAGGCTACATACGTTACTCTCTGAATACCATTAAACATTCAAGATAAGGTCTCCAACACGACCTGCTTGTACTTATTTGCATGCTGGCACAGGTCCATGTATTTCTTTTTACTCTGGCTCATTTGCTGAGGAAATAACTCAAAACATAAACTACATTAACCCTCTTTTCTTTGATAGAGACATCAAATATAGTTGACATAATACTCATGGAAAGTTTGTAACGTTCAGTGCAATGTGCGAGTAACAACTTAAAAGATCAAAGAAAACCCATCAGGTAGAAGTTCTAGAGCAAATCTTCATATATCATCCAAGGGTTTTAAAGAATTTTCCTATACAACTAATTACTCTTCTATCAGATTTATCTTGCAAGGATTTTGCATTATGCTAGCACTCTGGTAATGGCACCATTACCCTGTTACAGCCAATTATATATATTACCCATCAACATCTTTGATAATTTTAGTAAATGACATGACTTCTGAAAAGTGCAAACCATAAGGTAAGATTTCCAAATTGGCTTGTCATCCAAGTAAGCTGTTTTTGCATCACAGATATGGACATATATGCACCCCAAAGTGTTACGTATGTTACTTTTTTCATTATTCCTATATAAATGATTTATGAAACTAATGTAGTTTGATATTTTTTTAATGTGAATGTGCTTACTAACTCATTTTGTATTAAAGAATGTTTATGTACCTTTTGGGAACTGCAAATATTATGTTTCTCTCTTTAATAAGGTTTGAGCTGTTGAGTTTTGAATACATGTATGGTAACCCCATATCACACAAAATGTTAAATATAATTCTTTGGCTCTTTTGTTAGGGTACAATCAAGATTTCTTTCACCCAGAGGTACTCGACTTCCTTCCCATTTATTTTCCACACATTTTGTCCATATCTTGAAAGCCTCACTTGTTTTCATGGGAAAGACTTGATAGTTCAATCTTTGTATGTACATCTTAAGGACAGAAAAGCAGCGTGGAGGTAAGCTCATGTTCATGTCATTTGAAATAGTCAGTATATGAGTATGGCTTTGGTACTTTTTTCAGAAACATGTCGTACTGCAGCTTATTCACAATTACATAAATAGCACATGTTAGGGCTTCATATCACTGATGAGTGCCTAGAGCAATTCTTTATTTGTTTTCCTACCCTTCTTAGAATGTTGATGAACTAATGGGGGAGGGGTTCTCTATCAGTTTGATAGGGATAACCTTTCCATGGTACTAACACATCGGCACATTGGTAGTGTCACAATATGTTAAACAGTGTATTACTTTAGATCTCTTCCCCCATATTCTGGCTAATGCTGTTGACATTCAGAAGGTGCCCCTTTTGTTGCATACACCATTGTTGAACAAAACACCCAGGTTATCCTCTGCGAGAATGTTTGTAAAACTTTATAGACTGCTGCTTATACATTGTATATATGTATCAGTGACAAAACCAACATGCCCTGTCTTTAGTGCCTGGTTGAATACTGGTGCCATCAGATCCTTGAAGGTGACAGGAAAAGCTATTATGCTCTGTAGTTAGGGCATTAACATCAACGTTATGTGCAGCACTACATGGCCAATCTAATGTTGGCTCAATGTGTGATTGCAAGCCATGCTGAAGTTCGGACTTGTCAGTTTTGGTGGAAATTCTATCAGGAGTTGACAGTGACCACGGTACAGGTCCCAAAAGGAACAGCAGTGTCAACTCAAGGTCAGTATTATGTCCAATAGAAAGTAGGTCATGCTTACCAAAGATGCTCCTTTAAGCTCTCATCTGGCTGTTTATGTTTTGTAAATTGGGCAATTTCTTCTTGCTTGACCTTGCAAGCATCAAAACTTTATTAGCTTGTAGCATTTTATGGGGGATGTGAAAGACAGATTTTATTAACTAAAAGTGAGTCAATGCAGTCTGCAACAGCCTTCCTGCCAATGTCATCAACCTCAATAAGATCCTTAGCTATGCCAGGCTTAGCAGGTTCACTGAAAGACAAAAAGTACAGTTCATTGTCTTCAAAACTAGAACTAAAAGGATTGGTGAAGCCTGAAACTGCCTCTTGTACTCATTCTACTTTGCATCTGAGCAGATTGAATATTTCACTATAGTGCATTGAAGAGTTGTTTCAATATATTGAGCTCTGATGTGATGAGTAATACATCATTCCATCTGTAGTACGAAGCGTAGTTCTAGTTGCTGAAGCCTATAATAACTCTTTATTGTTTGCCTGGTAGTTATGTCAAAAGCATTTCTCAAGCAAAGGAACAATGGTTGTGACACACTATACACCCATTTTGTTCGAGAAGTTCTTTGCATCTGCGATGTGTATCAAATTTATAAGTGTAATCAGTTACACAGGTACATATTGTGCGTAGTTGTTGTAATCGTTTGCAATGAACATTGGGAACAATGCATACAGATAGAGATGACATGCAATTCAAAGTTGTTTTCCTTGTAGCCCTTATCAGTGTCAACACCATCTGAATCATATCAATATACCTTGCACAGAACTGAGCTGTTTCACAGTGACTGTCTTTCAGAACTTCCGATTTGAATGCATGGTTTCTATACTGTTTAAGTGAGCAAACAGCGAAGTTTGATAGATCACATTACATTATTAGTTTAAGTCACCATAAATTAATAAGGAACTTCATTTTATTTTAGCCTTATAAATTTTCTAAATTCTCTGAATGACTTTATACATGTATAGTCAACAACTTCTATCCAGATACTCAGAATAACTTATGTATCATTTGGTAACACACATAACAGTTAAAGCTCAAGGCATTTATTAAATGAATACTTAAAATAACCTGTGCAAGCATGCAAATAAGTATAAACAGGGCTTGTTAGAGACATTAACTTAAATGTTTAATGCTATTTTGAAGGTAACATATATAACATGGACCTAAAAAATAGTGTAAGCGACCATAATAAAGAACTTTAAATCATTTAATTAGCAGCCTTATAGATTTACATATTCTGTGACAGATATAATACACGTATAGTCAATAAATACCATACTGATACTGGGAAATAACGCAGGAAACACTAAGTTACGTATATAACGGTGATTACTCAAGACATTTATAAAATTAATACTAAAAATATGTAACTGTATTATCAGAAGTTCATAAACCTGTGTCTGCATGAAAATATGTACGAACATGTCATGGTTGAGACATTATCAGGGACGTTTAATGCTATTTTGGGGGGGTAACGTATATAACGTGCTGTTACACGTTAACGCTGCCACTCTCAGAGGGCTAACATCTTTTATTTTGTGTCTTATATAATGTAGTTTCAGAAAATTATAGTGTACAAAATTCCCCCTGGGGGGGGGGGGAGGGGGGTCTATAGCCAGCTCAAGGCCTATATCAGCCAGATGTAAAACACGATATTAGAAAATAATTATACAGGAAAAGGGAGCTATGAATGATCCACAGAAAAAAATGGATGCCACAAGACACTCATGGAAAAACAGGGAGCCAAGCCACAACTGTTACAGCATTTTATCTGTCTCTGCACTATAATGGTCCATGTTATAGTGATGCTCCAGTGTATGTAAACCACAAGTGGTTTATAGATTATAAAGCTTGTTGTTATATCACTCCCAGACATGAAGTCATATGGGCCTCGATGCGAGAAAGCCTGTCTTCGGGGGTTTGCAAACAACAAAGGCGCAGACCAGCCTGCACATCCCAGCAGACTGATCAACGCCTTTGTTATTCGCCTTTTAGAAACTATCATATCTAAACATGATACAGGCTAAATTTCAATTTTCTAACTAGTCTCTGTAGCTGAGAAGACTGGTTTGAGTCTCGGTTTGTCCGAAACCCCGAAGACGGGTTTTTGTCACGTTGAGGCCCATATGATAAAACTAACAAAATTTCATGAAATGTCTCAAATGTTTATTTACAGTTGCTACTGGTTTTCCTGCTGGTCAAACTCCATTAAAAACTCGTCTTGAAGAGATAAGGCTGGCTGTAGCTGATGGTGCAAGAGAGATTGATATTGTCATTAACAGACAGCTTGCTCTCACAGGAGATTGGAGAGGTAAGTAAGACTCGTCCTGAAGAGATAAGACTGGCTGTAGCTGATGGTGCCAGAGAGATTGATATTGTCATTAACAGACAGCTTGCTCTCACAGGAGATTGGAGAGGTTGGTAAGGCCTGTCTTGAAGAGATAAGACAAGCTGTAGCTGATGGCGCCAGAGAGATTGATATTGTCATTAACAGGCAGCTTGCTCTCACAGGAGATTGGAGAGGTAAGTAAGGCCTGTCTTGAAGAGATAAGACTGGCTGTAGCTGATGGTGCAAGAGAGATTGATATTGTCATTAACAGACAGCTTGCTCTCACAGGAGATTGGACAGGTAGGTAAGGCCTGTCTTGAAGAGATAAGACTGGCTGTAGCTGATGGTGCAAGAGAGATTGATATTGTCATTAACAGACAGCTTGCTCTCACAGGAGATTGGACAGGTAGGTAAGGCCCGTCTTGAAGAGATAAGACTGGCTGTAGCTGATGGTGCAAGGGAGATTGATATTGTCATTAACAGGCAGCTTGCTCTCACAGGAGATTGGAGAGGTAGGTAAGACTCGTCCTGAAGAGATAAGACTGGCTGTAGCTGATGGCGCAAGAGAGATTGATATTGTCATTAACAGACAGCTTGCTCTCACAGGAGATTGGACAGGTAGGTAAGGCCTGTCTTGAAGAGATAAGACTGGCTGTAGCTGATGGTGCAAGAGAGATTGATATTGTCATTAACAGACAGCTTGCTCTCACAGGAGATTGGAGAGGTAGGGAAGGCCTGTCTTGAAGAGATAAGACTGGCTGTAGCTGATGGTGCCAGAGAGATTGATATTGTCATTAACAGGCAGCTTGCTCTCACAGGAGATTGGAGAGGTAGGTAAGGCCTGTCTTGAAGAGATAAGACTGGCTGTAGCTGATGGCGCCAGAGAGATTGATATTGTCATTAACAGACAGCTTGCTCTCACAGGAGATTGGAGAGGTAGGTAAGGCCCGTCTTGAAGAGATAAGACTGGCTGTAGCTGATGGTGCAAGAGAGATTGATATTGTCATTAACAGACAGCTTGCCCTCACAGGAGATTGGAGAGGTAGGTAAGACTCGTCCTGAAGAGATAAGACTGGCTGTAGCTGATGGTGCCAGAGAGATTGATATTGTCATTAACAGGCAGCTTGCTCTCACAGGAGATTGGAGAGGTAGGTAAGGCCTGTCTTGAAGAGATAAGACTGGCTGTAGCTGATGGCGCCAGAGAGATTGATATTGTCATTAACAGACAGCTTGCTCTCACAGGAGATTGGAGAGGTAAGTAAGACTCGTCCTGAAGAGATAAGACAAGCTGTAGCTGATGGCGCCAGAGAGATTGATATTGTCATTAACAGACAGTTTGCTCTCACAGGAGATTGGAGAGGTAGGTAAGGCCTGTCTTGAAGAGATAAGACTGGCT
Source organism: Loripinus fragilis (assembly GCA_964019695.1). Taxonomy (NCBI): domain Eukaryota; kingdom Metazoa; phylum Mollusca; class Bivalvia; order Lucinida; family Lucinidae; genus Loripinus; species Loripinus fragilis. Next base: position 88,190,473 of record OZ026517.1, read on the forward strand.
GTAGCTGATGGTGCAAGAGAGATTGATATTGTCATTAACAGACAGCTTGCTCTCACAGGAGATTGGAGAGGTAGGTAAGGCCTGTCTTGAAGAGATAAGACTGGCTGTAGCTGATGGTGCAAGAGAGATTGATATTGTCATTAACAGACAGCTTGCTCTCACAGGAGATTGGAGAGGTAGGTAAGGCCTGTCTTGAAGAGATAAGACTGGCTGTAGCTGATGGTGCAAGAGAGATTGATATTGTCATTAACAGACAGCTTGCTCTCACAGGAGATTGGACAGGTAGGTAAGGCCCGTCTTGAAGAGATAAGACTGGCTGTAGCTGATGGCGCCAGAGAGATTGATATTGTCATTAACAGACAGCTTGCTCTCACAGGAGATTGGAGAGGTAGGTAAGGCCTGTCTGGAAGAGATAAGACTGGCTGTAGCTGATGGTGCAAGAGAGATTGATATTGTCATTAACAGACAGCTTGCTCTCACAGGAGATTGGAGAGGTAGGTAAGGCCTGTCTGGAAGAGATAAGACTGGCTGTAGCTGATGGCGCCAGAGAGATTGATATTGTCATTAACAGACAGCTTGCTCTCACAGGAGATTGGAGAGGTAAGTAAGGCCTGTCTTGAAGAGATAAGACTGGCTGTAGCTGATGGCGCCAGAGAGATTGATATTGTCATTAACAGACAGCTTGCTCTCACAGGAGATTGGAGAGGTAAGTTAGACTCGTCCTGAAGAGATAAGACTGGCTGTAGCTGATGGTGCAAGAGAAATAGATATTGTCATTAACAGACAGTTTGCTCTCACAGGAGATTGGAGAGGTAAGTAAGGCCTGTCTTGAAGAGATAAGACTGGCTGTAGCTGATGGCGCCAGAGAGATTGATATTGTCATTAACAGACAGCTTGCTCTCACAGGAGATTGGAGAGGTAAGTAAGACTCGTCCTGAAGAGATAAGACTGGCTGTAGCTGATGGTGCAAGGGAAATAGATATTGTCATTAACAGACAGCTTGCTCTCACAGGAGATTGGAGAGGTAAGTAAGGCCTGTCTTGAAGAGATAAGACAAGCTGTAGCTGATGGCGCCAGAGAGATTGATATTGTCATTAACAGACAGCTTGCTCTCACAGGAGATTGGAGAGGTAGGTAAGGCCCGTCTTGAAGAGATAAGACTGGCTGTAGCTGATGGCGCCAGAGAGATTGATATTGTCATTAACAGACAGCTTGCTCTCACAGGAGATTGGAGAGGTAAGTAAGGCCTGTCTTGAAGAGATAAGACTGGCTGTAGCTGATGGTGCCAGAGAGATTGATATTGTCATTAACAGACAGCTTGCTCTCACAGGAGATTGGAGAGGTAAGTAAGACTCGTCCTGAAGAGATAAGACTGGCTGTAGCTGATGGCGCCAGAGAGATTGATATTGTCATTAACAGACAGCTTGCTCTCACAGGAGATTGGAGAGGTAGGTAAGGCCCGTCTTGAAGAGATAAGACTGGCTGTAGCTGATGGCGCCAGAGAGATTGATATTGTCATTAACAGACAGCTTGCTCTCACAGGAGATTGGAGAGGTAGGTAAGGCCCGTCTTGAAGAGATAAGGCTGGCTGTAGCTGATGGTGCAAGAGAGATTGATATTGTCATTAACAGACAGCTTGCTCTCACAGGAGATTGGAGAGGTAAGTAAGGCCCGTCTTGAAGAGATAAGACTGGCTGTAGCTGATGGCGCCAGAGAGATTGATATTGTCATTAACAGGCAGCTTGCTCTCACAGGAGATTGGAGAGGTAGGTAAGGCCTGTCTTGAAGAGATAAGACTGGCTGTAGCTGATGGCGCCAGAGAGATTGATATTGTCATTAACAGACAGCTTGCTCTCACAGGAGATTGGAGAGGTAGGTAAGGCCTGTCTTGAAGAGATAAGACTGGCTGTAGCTGATGGTGCAAGAGAGATTGATATTGTCATTAACAGACAGCTTGCCCTCACAGGAGATTGGAGAGGTAAGTAAGACTCGTCCTGAAGAGATAAGACTGGCTGTAGCTGATGGTGCAAGAGAGATTGATATTGTCATTAACAGACAGCTTGCTCTCACAGGAGATTGGAGAGGTTGGTAAGGCCTGTCTTGAAGAGATAAGACTGGCTGTAGCTGATGGTGCAAGAGAGATTGATATTGTCATTAACAGACAGCTTGCTCTCACAGGAGATTGGAGAGGTAAGTAAGACTCGTCTTGAAGAGATAAGACTGGCTGTAGCTGATGGTGCCAGAGAGATTGATATTGTCATTAACAGACAGCTTGCTCTCACAGGAGATTGGAGAGGTAGGTAAGGCCCGTCTTGAAGAGATAAGACTGGCTGTAGCTGATGGTGCAAGAGAGATTGATATTGTCATTAACAGACAGCTTGCTCTCACAGGAGATTGGAGAGGTAGGTAAGGCCTGTCTTGAAGAGATAAGACTGGCTGTAGCTGATGGTGCAAGAGAGATTGATATTGTCATTAACAGACAGTTTGCTCTCACAGGAGATTGGAGAGGTAGGTAAGGCCCGTCTTGAAGAGATAAGACTGGCTGTAGCTGATGGTGCAAGAGAGATTGATATTGTCATTAACAGGCAGCTTGCTCTCACAGGAGATTGGAGAGGTAGGTAAGGCCCGTCTTGAAGAGATAAGACTGGCTGTAGCTGATGGTGCAAGAGAGATTGATATTGTCATTAACAGACAGCTTGCTCTCACAGGAGATTGGAGAGGTAGGTAAGGCCCGTCTTGAAGAGATAAGACTGGCTGTAGCTGATGGTGCAAGAGAGATTGATATTGTCATTAACAGACAGCTTGCCCTCACAGGAGATTGGAGAGGTAGGTAAGGCCCGTCTTGAAGAGATAAGACTGGCTGTAGCTGATGGTGCAAGAGAGATTGATATTGTCATTAACAGACAGCTTGCTCTCACAGGAGATTGGAGAGGTAGGTAAGGCCTGTCTTGAAGAGATAAGACTGGCTGTAGCTGATGGTGCAAGAGAGATTGATATTGTCATTAACAGACAGCTTGCTCTCACAGGAGATTGGACAGGTAGGTAAGGCCCGTCTTGAAGAGATAAGACTGGCTGTAGCTGATGGTGCAAGAGAGATTGATATTGTCATTAACAGACAGCTTGCTCTCACAGGAGATTGGAGAGGTAGGTAAGGCCCGTCTTGAAGAGATAAGACAAGCTGTAGCTGATGGCGCCAGAGAGATTGATATTGTCATTAACAGACAGCTTGCTCTCACAGGAGATTGGAGAGGTAGGTAAGGCCTGTCTTGAAGAGATAAGACTGGCTGTAGCTGATGGTGCAAGAGAGATTGATATTGTCATTAACAGGCAGCTTGCTCTCACAGGAGATTGGAGAGGTAGGTAAGGCCCGTCTTGAAGAGATAAGACTGGCTGTAGCTGATGGCGCCAGAGAGATTGATATTGTCATTAACAGGCAGCTTGCTCTCACAGGAGATTGGAGAGGTAGGTAAGGCCCGTCTTGAAGAGATAAGACTGGCTGTAGCTGATGGTGCCAGAGAGATTGATATTGTCATTAACAGACAGCTTGCTCTCACAGGAGATTGGAGAGGTTGGTAAGGCCTGTCTTGAAGAGATAAGACTGGCTGTAGCTGATGGTGCAAGAGAGATTGATATTGTCATTAACAGACAGCTTGCTCTCACAGGAGATTGGAGAGGTAAGTTAGACTCGTCCTGAAGAGATAAGACTGGCTGTAGCTGATGGTGCAAGAGAGATTGATATTGTAATTAACAGACAACTTGCTCTCACAGGAGATTGGAGAGGTAAGTAAGACTCGTCTTGAAGAGATAAGACTGGCTGTAGCTGATGGTGCAAGAGAAATAGATATTGTCATTAACAGACAGCTTGCCCTCACAGGAGATTGGAGAGGTAAGTAAGACTCGTCTTGAAGAGATAAGACTGGCTGTAGCTGATGGTGCAAGAGAAATAGATATTGTCATTAACAGGCAGCTTGCTCTCACAGGAGATTGGACAGGTAGGTAAGGCCCGTCTTGAAGAGATAAGACTGGCTGTAGCTGATGGCGCCAGAGAGATTGATATTGTCATTAACAGGCAGCTTGCTCTCACAGGAGATTGGAGAGGTAGGTAAGGCCTGTCTGGAAGAGATAAGACTGGCTGTAGCTGATGGCGCCAGAGAGATTGATATTGTCATTAACAGACAGCTTGCTCTCACAGGAGATTGGAGAGCTAGGTAAGACTCGTCTGGAAGAGATAAGACTGGCTGTAGCTGATGGTGCTAGAGAAATAGATATTGTCATTAACAGACAGCTTGCTCTCACAGGAGATTGGAGAGGTAAGTAAGACTCGTCCTGAAGAGATAAGACTGGCTGTAGCTGATGGTGCCAGAGAGATTGATATTGTCATTAACAGACAGCTTGCTCTCACAGGAGATTGGAGAGGTAAGTAAGACTCGTCCTGAAGAGATAAGACTGGCTGTAGCTGATGGCGCCAGAGAGATTGATATTGTCATTAACAGGCAGCTTGCTCTCACAGGAGATTGGAGAGGTACGTTAGACTCGTCTGGAAGAGATAAGACTGGCTGTAGCTGATGATGCAAGAGAGATTGATATTGTCATAAGCAGGCAGCTTGCTCTCACAGGAGATTGGAGAGCTAGGTAAGACCCGTCTGGAAGAGATAAGACTGGCTGTACCTGATGGTGCTAGAGAAATATATATTGTTATTAACAGACAACTTGCTCTCACAGGAGATTGGAGAGGTACGTTAGACTCGTCTGGAAGAGATAAGACTGGCTGTAGCTGATGATGCAAGAGAGATTGATATTGTCATAAGCAGGCAGCTTGCTCTCACAGGAGATTGGAGAGCTAGGTAAGACCCGTCTGGAAGAGATAAGACTGGCTGTAGCTGATGGTGCAAGAGAGATTGATATTGTCATTAACAGACAACTTGCTCTCACAGGAGATTGGAGAGGTAGGTAAGGCCTGTCTTGAAGAGATAAGACTGGCTGTAGCTGATGGTGCAAGAGAGATTGATATTGTCATTAACAGGCAGCTTGCTCTCACAGGAGATTGGAGAGGTAGGTAAGGCCCGTCTTGAAGAGATAAGACTGGCTGTAGCTGATGGCGCCAGAGAGATTGATATTGTCATTAACAGACAGCTTGCTCTCACAGGAGATTGGAGAGGTAGGTAAGGCCTGTCTTGAAGAGATAAGACTGGCTGTAGCTGATGGTGCCAGAGAGATTGATATTGTCATTAACAGACAACTTGCTCTCACAGGAGATTGGAGAGGTAGGTAAGGCCTGTCTTGAAGAGATAAGACTGGCTGTAGCTGATGGCGCCAGAGAGATTGATATTGTCATTAACAGACAGCTTGCTCTCACAGGAGATTGGAGAGGTAGGTAAGGCCTGTCTTGAAGAGATAAGACTGGCTGTAGCTGATGGTGCAAGAGAGATTGATATTGTCATTAACAGACAGCTTGCTCTCACAGGAGATTGGAGAGGTAGGTAAGGCCTGTCTTGAAGAGATAAGACTGGCTGTAGCTGATGGTGCAAGAGAGATTGATATTGTCATTAACAGACAGCTTGCTCTCACAGGAGATTGGAGAGGTAGGTAAGGCCTGTCTTGAAGAGATAAGACTGGCTGTAGCTGATGGTGCAAGAGAGATTGATATTGTCATTAACAGACAGCTTGCTCTCACAGGAGATTGGAGAGGTAAGTAAGACTCGTCCTGAAGAGATAAGACTGGCTGTAGCTGATGGCGCCAGAGAGATTGATATTGTCATTAACAGACAGCTTGCTCTCACAGGAGATTGGAGAGGTAGGTAAGGCCTGTCTTGAAGAGATAAGACTGGCTGTAGCTGATGGTGCAAGAGAGATTGATATTGTCATTAACAGACAGCTTGCCCTCACAGGAGATTGGAGAGGTAGGTAAGGCCTGTCTTGAAGAGATAAGACTGGCTGTAGCTGATGGTGCAAGAGAGATTGATATTGTCATTAACAGACAGCTTGCTCTCACAGGAGATTGGAGAGGTAAGTAAGACTCGTCCTGAAGAGATAAGACTGGCTGTAGCTGATGGCGCCAGAGAGATTGATATTGTCATTAACAGACAGCTTGCTCTCACAGGAGATTGGAGAGGTAGGTAAGGCCTGTCTTGAAGAGATAAGACTGGCTGTAGCTGATGGTGCAAGAGAGATTGATATTGTCATTAACAGACAGCTTGCCCTCACAGGAGATTGGAGAGGTAGGTAAGGCCTGTCTTGAAGAGATAAGACTGGCTGTAGCTGATGGCGCCAGAGAGATTGATATTGTCATTAGCAGACAGTTTGCTCTCACAGGAGATTGGAGAGGTAGGTAAGGCCTGTCTTGAAGAGATAAGACTGGCTGTAGCTGATGGTGCAAGAGAGATTGATATTGTCATTAGCAGACAGTTTGCTCTCACAGGAGATTGGAGAGGTAGGTAAGACTCGTCCTGAAGAGATAAGACTGGCTGTAGCTGATGGTGCCAGAGAGATTGATATTGTCATTAACAGACAGCTTGCTCTCACAGGAGATTGGAGAGGTAAGTAAGGCCTGTCTTGAAGAGATAAGACTGGCTGTAGCTGATGGTGCAAGAGAGATTGATATTGTCATTAACAGACAGTTTGCTCTCACAGGAGATTGGAGAGGTAGGTAAGACCTGTCTGGAAGAGATAAGGCTGGCTGTAGCTGATGGCGCCAGAGAGATTGATATTGTCATTAACAGACAACTTGCTCTCATAGGAGATTTGAGAGGTAAGTTAGACTCGTCTTGAAGAGATAAGACTGGCTGTAGCTGATGGTGCAAGAGAGATTGATATTGTCATAAGCAGGCAGCTTGCTCTCACAGGAGATTGGAGAGGTAGGTAAGGCCTGTCTTGAAGAGATAAGACTGGCTGTAGCTGATGGTGCAAGAGAGATTGATATTGTCATTAACAGACAGCTTGCTCTCACAGGAGATTGGAGAGGTAGGTAAGGCCTGTCTTGAAGAGATAAGACTGGCTGTAGCTGATGGTGCAAGAGAGATTGATATTGTCATTAACAGACAGCTTGCCCTCACAGGAGATTGGAGAGGTAGGTAAGACTCGTCCTGAAGAGATAAGACTGGCTGTAGCTGATGGCGCCAGAGAGATTGATATTGTCATTAACAGACAGCTTGCTCTCACAGGAGATTGGAGAGGTAAGTAAGGCCTGTCTTGAAGAGATAAGACTGGCTGTAGCTGATGGTGCAAGAGAGATTGATATTGTCATTAACAGGCAGCTTGCTCTCACAGGAGATTGGAGAGGTAGGTAAGGCCCGTCTTGAAGAGATAAGACTGGCTGTAGCTGATGGTGCCAGAGAGATTGATATTGTCATTAACAGACAGCTTGCTCTCACAGGAGATTGGAGAGGTAAGTAAGGCCTGTCTTGAAGAGATAAGACTGGCTGTAGCTGATGGTGCAAGAGAGATTGATATTGTCATTAACAGACAGCTTGCTCTCACAGGAGATTGGAGAGGTAGGTAAGGCCCGTCTTGAAGAGATAAGACTGGCTGTAGCTGATGGTGCAAGAGAGATTGATATTGTCATTAACAGACAGCTTGCTCTCACAGGAGATTGGAGAGGTAGGTAAGGCCTGTCTTGAAGAGATAAGACTGGCTGTAGCTGATGGTGCCAGAGAGATTGATATTGTCATTAACAGACAGCTTGCTCTCACAGGAGATTGGAGAGGTAGGTAAGGCCCGTCTTGAAGAGATAAGACTGGCTGTAGCTGATGGCGCCAGAGAGATTGATATTGTCATTAACAGACAGCTTGCCCTCACAGGAGATTGGAGAGGTAGGTAAGGCCCGTCTTGAAGAGATAAGACTGGCTGTAGCTGATGGTGCCAGAGAGATTGATATTGTCATTAACAGACAGCTTGCCCTCACAGGAGATTGGAGAGGTAGGTAAGACTCGTCCTGAAGAGATAAGACTGGCTGTAGCTGATGGTGCAAGAGAGATTGATATTGTCATTAACAGACAGCTTGCCCTCACAGGAGATTGGACAGGTAGGTAAGGCCCGTCTTGAAGAGATAAGACTGGCTGTAGCTGATGGTGCAAGAGAGATTGATATTGTCATTAACAGACAGTTTGCTCTCACAGGAGATTGGAGAGGTAGGTAAGGCCTGTCTTGAAGAGATAAGACTGGCTGTAGCTGATGGTGCCAGAGAGATTGATATTGTCATTAGCAGACAGCTTGCCCTCACAGGAGATTGGAGAGGTAGGTAAGGCCCGTCTTGAAGAGATAAGACTGGCTGTAGCTGATGGCGCCAGAGAGATTGATATTGTCATTAACAGACAGCTTGCTCTCACAGGAGATTGGAGAGGTAGGTAAGGCCTGTCTTGAAGAGATAAGACTGGCTGTAGCTGATGGCGCCAGAGAGATTGATATTGTCATTAACAGACAGCTTGCTCTCACAGGAGATTGGAGAGCTAGGTAAGACTCGTCCTGAAGAGATAAGACTGGCTGTAGCTGATGGTGCAAGAGAAATTGATATTGTCATTAACAGACAGCTTGCTCTCACAGGAGATTGGACAGGTAGGTAAGGCCCGTCTTGAAGAGATAAGACTGGCTGTAGCTGATGGCGCCAGAGAGATTGATATTGTCATTAACAGACAGCTTGCTCTCACAGGAGATTGGAGAGGTAGGTAAGGCCCGTCTTGAAGAGATAAGACTGGCTGTAGCTGATGGCGCCAGAGAGATTGATATTGTCATTAACAGACAGCTTGCTCTCACAGGAGATTGGAGAGGTAGGTAAGACTCGTCCTGAAGAGATAAGACTGGCTGTAGCTGATGGTGCAAGAGAGATTGATATTGTCATTAACAGACAGTTTGCTCTCACAGGAGATTGGACAGGTAGGTAAGGCCCGTCTTGAAGAGATAAGACTGGCTGTAGCTGATGGTGCAAGAGAGATTGATATTGTCATTAACAGACAGCTTGCCCTCACAGGAGATTGGAGAGGTAGGTAAGGCCTGTCTTGAAGAGATAAGACTGGCTGTAGCTGATGGTGCCAGAGAGATTGATATTGTCATTAGCAGACAGCTTGCCCTCACAGGAGATTGGAGAGGTAGGTAAGGCCCGTCTTGAAGAGATAAGACTGGCTGTAGCTGATGGCGCCAGAGAGATTGATATTGTCATTAGCAGACAGCTTGCTCTCACAGGAGATTGGAGAGGTAAGTAAGACTCGTCCTGAAGAGATAAGACTGGCTGTAGCTGATGGCGCCAGAGAGATTGATATTGTCATTAACAGACAGCTTGCTCTCACAGGAGATTGGACAGGTAGGTAAGGCCCGTCTTGAAGAGATAAGACTGGCTGTAGCTGATGGTGCAAGAGAGATTGATATTGTCATTAACAGACAACTTGCTCTCACAGGAGATTGGAGAGGTAGGTAAGGCCCGTCTTGAAGAGATAAGACTGGCTGTAGCTGATGGTGCAAGAGAGATTGATATTGTCATTAGCAGACAGCTTGCCCTCACAGGAGATTGGAGAGGTAGGGAAGGCCTGTCTGGAAGAGATAAGACTGGCTGTAGCTGATGGTGCAAGGGAAATAGATATTGTCATTAACAGACAGCTTGCCCTCACAGGAGATTGGAGAGGTAGGGAAGGCCTGTCTGGAAGAGATAAGACTGGCTGTAGCTGATGGTGCTAGAGAAATAGATATTGTCATTAACAGACAACTTGCTCTCACAGGAGATTGGAGAGGTAATTTTTTAGCTTTAGTTTGCTCCTGAACTCCATACAGGTCCAATTCTTAAAAATTTTCACACACATGTTCACCTCATTTAGACATTTGCAGAGCTAAGGTCACAGATATCCTTCTTTAAGGTCAAGGACATAGCTTGAGGTGAAAGGTCACATATGACACAAAATTTGTTTCAGCTTCATAATGTATGAATCCGCCAGTGTTTCTGCAAGACTGATATTTTCGGAGTCATTGATGACCCCTTGTTAGAAAATTTGACAAATTTAGAGGGTCAGAATTTTTTTCATATCAGTTTCCAATTTCATTAATGCATTGTAATTTCTTATGGTGTGATTCTGTAAATATTTACACGCATTTCCATCTCAGTGAGGAAATGTGCAGAATGATGATTAGGCTTGCCCTAGTGCTAGGTCAAGGTCATAGCAGGAGATCAAAGGCACTGAGTTTTGTTCCCAGCTCTGACTCTGAAGATATTCAACACACATGTACATTTAATGAGATGGCATGCAGATCAAGGTTTTAATAGCCCCGATCCAAAGTCTTCTTGGGGAAGGGGTGGTAGGTTGAAGGTCACACATACAGAATTAGTGTATGCTTGATTGCTGCTTTCTTTATAAAGTAGTTTTCCCACCCGGGATATTTAATAAGCAGTGCTTGTAATCTATTTTTATCAGATCTCCAATAAATAGTGAGTAACTGAAAAAAATAATTTTCTTGTTTTATTTCTCCACCAAAACATATATTTTATGGGTTCTCAATGAGACGCTACTTTTGAGCATCCAAAACAAAAATCAATGATTAAACTGATGGGTCAGAAATGATGGGTAAGAAATAAGCACAATTTTATTCTCAAAAATTTTGCTGAACTGGACCTATTGTTTATTCTTTTAGGTGTATATGATGAAGTACGAATGATGAAAGAAGCCTGCGGTGAAGCCCACCTTAAGACAATCTTAGCTACTGGGGAGCTTGGCTCATTTGTTAATATTCATAAGGCCAGTATGGTCTGTATGATGGCTGGTAGGTATCTTCATTAGCTCTTAACCCTTTGTAAACTAATGGATTCTTCCTTCTAGTTTGATACAATGAACTTGGGATAGTCCATTGTACATATCTAGGGGTGTCAGATTATACTTTAAAAAAAATGCATTCTTTTGTCTGCCAATCTCTTTTACCTCTGCATACAGTGTAGACCCTGATGAAATGCAGCATTGTGCTGCATTTCATCTGGGTCTTAACTGTTAGTAAAAGTACCCGTTTAGGGGTTTCCCTAATACAAGGGGTTAATCAAAGCCTTTGGTGTTCTGACACATAACGTATTGAAGTACAGTAAAACCTGTGTAAAACGGCCACTCTCAAAAAGAACAAAATTTGTTTTCAAGAGCAATTATCGCTTACTGCAGGTCAAAAGTATTGCAGAATGCTCCAAGGGGAGCATTCTGCAATACTTTTGTCCTACAGGGGGAGCATTCTGCAATAAGTTTGACCTTCCTTAAGCTACCATGTGTCATTAAGATCTTTGTTTTGTCTATTTTTGAGTGGCCGTTTTACACAGGTTTTACTGTAAATTAACATTCACACCAGAATGTGACAGGAGCGCAGTGGCTCAGTGGTAGAGTGCTTGACTCGAGACCCAAGGGCCGCAGGTTCGAGCCTCACGGGATTCATAGGTTGTGGTCCTTGAGTAAGACACATTTATCCTAGCTTAGTACTGGTTCAACACAGGAAGACCCTTCCCTGTTTAACTGAAAGATTGTTGATGAGACGTAAAAATCAAATCAAACAAACAAACACCAGAATGTTTGACATCTAGCCACAATGGGTAGTTTTGCGTGCACATTTTAAGTTTGCCTTAAATGCAAGACATACCATTTTGAGCCACATCATTAGAGAACCTGTTGTTGGCTGCCAAGAACACTGGCACAGACCAGCAGGCATGAGAAAGCTCAAGATGTGATCAGGATTTCCTGATTGAGCACTGGCATATGATTTATATAATGCCAGTTGTTTTTGCTGAAATTTATTTTTGAATGAAGTTAAAGTCAATTTTAGATATAAATTAAGAATAATCTGACTGGTTTCTATTGATATTTTGTGATTTTAAACCTTTAATAAGTGATTTTGAAAATTGCTTTTCTCCATTTTGGAGTCAACCGACATATTTTCCTGATTGAGAATTGCTGACTGTTCTCATCCCTGACTAGCCTGTATATTCACACAGTATGACCATTGCGTTTGCTAATCTCTTTCTGGAAAATGTAACAGCTTAATTTGATACATCTGAAATTCCATGATCCTAGCTAGTCTCTGTAGCTCCACAGGTTTAGCTAAAAAAAAATTCAGTATAAAATTGTAAATATTTCCTTACCCATAATTTTTAACATATTTTTTGGGTGGTAAAAAGAACCGTCTCATTGAGACGGTTCTTTATATGTTTTGGTTGAGAAATAAGAAAATTATTTTTCTGTTACGCACTCTTAACTAAATAGTAGATTAGCATGGGCTTAACCTGTTCACAAACACTAAGACAAGGAATTTTCCCATAAGGCTCAATCTCTCAACCAAAACATACAAGATCTCACAAAATGATGATAATTTTTTTGTTCCTTGAATAGGGAATTTTCTTCTTGAAATTGGGAAAAAACCATAGTTTTTGACATTGGGAACATTACCCAATATTGGTCATCAAAATGGGCCAAAAAAAAACTGTCAAAAGAACTATCTCAATTATCACCCAAAACAAATTAATGATGGATACAAAAAATATTCTGGTCCAAAACTTTTGGTAATCTTGATCTATGGTGATGATCTAAAATTTTATAAACACTAATTTCTTGCTAAGAAGGCATAGACTGTGCAGACCAAGATGAAACTGCTTCTGAAGTAGCAGTCTGATCAGAGTTGCCCCTGATTGCTATTTTGATTAGCATTTTGTAAATACCAGCCCTGATAACACTATATTTTATTTGAGAACAGAAAAAAAGTTTTTCGACATTTTAGAACATTTAACATAGTTTAATATACAGTAAAACATGTTTTAAGCGGCCACTCAAAAATTGACAAATTAAAGGACCTAAAGACAGATGGTAGCTTAATGAAGGTCGAATGTATTGCATAATGCAGAATGCTCCCCATGGAGCATTCTGCAATACTTTTTGACCTGCATTAAGTGATAATCGGTCTTGAAACCCAATTTTTTGTCTATTTTGAGTGACCACTTAAGACAGTTTTTACTGTATATTTTAGGAGCTGATTTTATCAAGACATCAACAGGAAAGGAAGGGGTGAATGCTATATTACCGGTTGCTTTGGTGATGGTGAGAGCTATCAGAGAATACTTCTACAGAACAGGTCATAAGGTTAGTAAAATCGAGGATGTTTTTACCTCAAAATTGGGATACATGATAGGCCCCATGCAAAATTGAAAAAAATATCAGAGAATACTTCTACAGAATAGGTCTTAAGGTCAGTAAACTCAGGGATGTTCTTACCCCAAATTGGGATACATGATAGGCCCTATTCCAAATTGAAAAAAAATAATGCTTTATTTCCAAATTTTAGTGGAGTGACATTACTAAATAACAATGACATTGTTTTTTAAGACGTTTATTTGTATTTAGCAAGTAACTGTTTTAAGCAAGTAAATTTTGCTTTTCTACGAGAGATATCTGTATTTCAGAATTTCTAATCTTCGGAACTTGTGTTCCTTTTGCTCACATACCAATTATGAAAAGATCAAATAAGCCTTGAATTTTCTATTTTTGGGGTAACATTTCAGATAAGAGGTAAGATTAAATTCTTAAGTTCATGACCAATATATTTTCTGCCAGTCTCACTAAGGGAAATAATCAATAAAAGTAAGATGGATGGTATTTGAGAGAAAAAGTTGATCATTAGTGTTCAGTAGAAACCGAAAAATCCAACCATTGAGTCTAGTATTATAGTGGGAATCAACCAGCCTCTTTTCCCACTGGAAGGATGGATCCTTGGGCTGGAATTTCCCAGTCCCCACTCAGTTAACACCAGTAATGGATTCTATTAATCTTTAATTCTAGGTTGGGTTCAAGCCTGCTGGAGGTATACGAGCAGCCAAAGACGCCTGTACCTGGTTGTCCCTGATGAAAGAGGAGTTGGGAGATGAGTGGACCACACCAGAATATTTCCGGCTCGGTGCCAGTGGCTTGTTGATAGATATAGAGAGACAGCTCTTCCACTTTGTATATGGCAGATATGCTGCCACACATGAAATCCCAATGTCATAAAATGATATACAGTAAAACCTGTCTAAAACGGCCACTCCAAAAGTAGACAAAACAAAGGCCTTAACAACAAATGGTAGCTTAATGAAGGTTAAAAGTATTGCAGAATGCTCCAAGAGAGCATTCTGCAATACTTTTGACCTGCATTTAGCGATAATTGGTCTTAAAAACCAATTTTTGGTCTTTTTGAGAGTGGCAGTTTTACACAGGGTTTACTGTAGACTATAAAAAAACTTATATTGAGACACAAGGTTGTGGACTGCGTATGAAATCCTGATGTCATAAATGATGTAGACTATATTAAAAACTATAATATTGAGACAATGTTTCCAAGGTTATAAAACTTTTTTTCCTGCTCAACTCATTATGAAATTTTAAATCCTCATAAAAGCTAAAATGCTGAAAATAAAGACTTTTCTTGCTTTCAAATCCTTGGATGTTCTATTTATCATGCTAATAAATGTTAAAATGCCAACAATTGTTTAATATTTTAACATTATTGAGCAGGATAAATTTAGTGCTTGGTAGAGTTGAGTATGAAAAACTTTTAAAATCTCAATGCCACGTCGTGGACTGCCTATGATATTTTGATGTTATTGAATGAATTTTGTGTTACAAAATTTAGATATTGAGTCTCTATATTCAGACCCTTAAGGCAAAAAGGGTAAAAAAAATGCATTTGGCCTGTTGTTTATTTATACATAAAAAGCATAATTTGGCCCTGACGCGAGAAAACCTGTCTTCAGGATTCTGACCAAGTAAGACACAAACCAGTCTGGTCAGCTATGGAGAATAGCTAGATTGTTGAAACTTTTAAAAACATGCAGTGTTGTCATGTCTAGTTAAGTTTTATTATTATACTATCCAGAGCATGAATAACAAAGACCCTGATCAGCAGGCTGGTCTGTGCCATTGTTCACAGTTAGGACTCTCAATTCGAGGACCATTTTATGAACCAGTTCATGAGAATTTAGTACTTATCTCATATGTGTAAGGCCACTCTTTAAACTTGTATTTGAAGCTACCAGGTCAGGTAAAAGGTCTAGAATTTGGCCTGAACCTCCATTTACATCCCTTGTTTGGAAGCATGGAAGGATCTGGCCAGACTGCCTTTTGTGCTCGAATATGTAATAAGTACCAAAATCCCCTGAACTGGTATAATATTGTAGGTACCCAATAGGAAGTGTCTCATTCAGGCCTCAGGGAGCGCAGTGGCTCAGTGTTAGAGAGCTTGACTCGAGACCGAGGGGCTGCGGGTTTGAGCCTCACCGGTGTCACTGTGTTGTGTCCTTGAGCAAGAACATTATTCCTAGCTTAGTACTGGTTCAACCCAGGAAGACCCGTCCCTTTATAACTGAAAGATTGTTGATGGGACCTAATGAATCAAATCAAACAAAATCATTCAGGCCTCTAGAAAAGAGTGTGTACATAAACTTTATTTTTCTCATTTCTCAATCAAAACATATGTTGTGGGTAATCAAAAGAAACATCTCAATCAGATGGTTCTTTTGAGCACCTAAAACTTATGTTAAAACTGTAGGATAAGAAAATTCTTAATATTACGCTCACAGTTTTGCTTTTATCTTGACTATGTCATTGAGACGTTTACAATGAGCATCACAAAAAGTATTTATTCAGAGATAGTGGAAAAAAAATGTTATTAAGGTATATGCTGAATATTCAGGTGGTTTTGTTATTGTGCTAATATAATTCCATCCATATGAAAAGACTTGCTAAAAGATGGTATTGCTAGTTTTATATGCCATTTGTTATAAGAATGCTCAATTATATGTGCTACATCACAAGATACAGTAAAACCTGTGTAATACAGCCACTCTCAAAAAGACCAAAAAATGGTTTTCAAGACCAATTATCACTTAATGCAGGTCAAAAGTAATGCAGCATTCTGCAATACTTTCAACCTTCATTAAGCTACCAATTGTCATTAAGACCTTTGTTTTGTCTATTTTTGAGTGGCTGTTTTACACAGGTTTTACTGTAAACCTAGTTATGTCAAATATGAACAGTGAAGGTGTTGATCAGCACCTCTATTGATCTCAAGACAGGAAATTAGCTAATACACACAGTTGTCTCATTATGTACCACCAGGGGCATGTTGTTTTTGAAATTGATCAGATGGGCGTTTGGTGTCAGTGTGGCACTTTCTTGTGTACAAGAGATCTCATGAACTAGTAGAACCAAATTTGCATGAATATAGCATTAGGGCATGATGAAGACTTCATTACATTATCGTGACCTTGCTTTAAATAGATCATGTCGTTGGTCGAGAGTCAAAAACTTGTATCCTTGATTTTTAAATTTTTCAGGAGAGACAAAAAACTGAATAACTTTTGCTAGGAGTGTCCTATATTGCTGAAAGTCAGTCAGGATTATATTAAGTAACATCCAAATTCACTGTTATTGGTGTTTTGAACTTCCAATAAAGATTTCACGTTCATTATGAAGAGTTTCATTTGAGTTACGTCATTTGGACCATTTTTTCGTAAAAAAACCATCCAGCTACTATATTAAGAGCATCTTTTTCATGGCAAAACCTCATATTTCGGTAAAATGAGCACCAAAATAAAGGAATTTTTCATAGATACGATATTTTGAAGCATGATTGATGCTTTTTAAGGCAGTTCTAATTGATCTAGAGCTACGATAATTTGACAGAATGTGTGCCATGCTTTTGGTATTCCCGTGTTGACAAAAATTTATTTTGTTAAAAATCAGAGTTATGAGGTTTTGACTCCCGATGGACGATATATAAATCAAATGAAGCTTGTATTCAAGATAAATGGTTGGGGGATGGGAGCAGCTGTTTTTTCTGAAAGCCGTTGTACAAGTTTTAAGTTTTAACCCATATAACTCTTTGCCCCCTGTGAAATTGTTCCTGCTTTTTTGTTGTCCGCTAATTTTTTTTTACAAAATCAACTTTTTAAAAAAATCTTTCGGGATTATGATCAGAGTGTCAAACATATTGCATCCAGATCAGACCTGATATTCTGTCGGGTCTGATCTGGTTCCAAACTGTTTGCAAAAGTTATCAGCAGACGACACTAGGAGATAAAGAGTTAAGCCTAGCATCCTTTTTATTGGACATAGACAAACAGTGCTGACCCAGATCAGATGCCTCATGATGCAGCATCTGATCTGGATTTTCACTGTATGTTCATGTGATATAAACCATTATCTCATAGGCTGACCTGAATATTTCCATGTTCAAATAAGGTAAACTATTTCAATGTTCAAAAAAGTAACAAAAAATATTTCCATGTTCAAAAAAGAAAAATATTTCCATGTTCAAATAAGAAAATATTTCCCTGTTCAAATGAAAAAAATATTTCCATATCCAAATGATAAAAATATTTCCATGTTCAAATAAGAAAAATATTTCTATATTTGAATAAAAAAAAATATTTCCATGTTCAAAGAAGAAAAAATATTTTCAAGTTCAAATAAGAAAAAAATTGTTTCCATTTTATGTCAAAGACAGTGTCTAATCAAAGACTGTGGAAAGAACTAATACCATGTTTATTCTGAATATTCTCTATCAAGTTGCAGCTGCTTATGTTTATGCTAGTCATTTTATGTTTTTAATAATGTAAAGTTAATGTTATAATATTTCAAACAAATTGCTCTTGCTGTTATGATATATATGAATTAAGTCAGAACTTTGGTGAATTGAACTTCTTTAGTATGAAATCCCTGTCAATTTTAATTAAATTTGGGAGACATTAGATTCAGAGAATATGGCCTATTTATGATCTATTTTAATTATCTCTGACCAAAAATA
The DNA here is from genome assembly GCA_964019695.1 of Loripinus fragilis. NCBI lineage: Eukaryota > Metazoa > Mollusca > Bivalvia > Lucinida > Lucinidae > Loripinus > Loripinus fragilis. The sequence continues at coordinate 88,208,248 of OZ026517.1, forward strand.
TGTTTTGGATGCTTAAATTTTTAAAGAAATTTCCTAGTGAGCTGTTTCTTTCGGCACCTAGAATATTTGTTTGATATGTTAGAATATTAACCATAATTAGATATGGGCCTACTGTAGGGACTTTTTGATTGATCTTATTTTGTAGTTTTAGTAGGGCATTAAATGCATATATTGGGAAAATATTAATCAGACTGTACACACCGGTACGCACAAGTCCTAGCTGCTATGCACATCCCGTCCCGACATACTGAAAAATTTTTGGCTGGGATGTAATGAATCAAATCAAATTTGAAAACCTGCTATGCACAGAGATGCACTTAAAATATTCCATATAAGGCTAGGGTTCCCCTTAAATTTTCGATGACATTAACATTACTAATGGATACTCTTGAAATATATTAACCCTTACCTGGCTTTACTTTGATATATCCTGTTTTAAAAGTAGTGTAGATACTGATCAGCTGGCTTCTGAGAAGCCAGCTGATCAGGATCCACACTTTTTCCACTTGCTTATAATGTAAGTACATGTTGAAACTGGATTGCTGCAAGTTAATTGGGAAGAAGTGCAGTACAAAAAATATTCAACATGGTTAGGATTAATTAGCTTAAATCTTGCAGATATGGGTGGGTCTCTTCACAAAGAAACCTGTATTTGGGGTTCGTGACCAAGTAAAGCTCAAACCAGCCCGCTCAGCTATAGAGACTAGTCAGAATATTGAAATTTTCCATGGAGGTAGTTTGACTGATATAGTTTCCAAAAAGGGAATAACAAAGGTACTGATACATAGGGTGGTCTGTGCCTTTGTTGTTCACATGCAACAAAGTCAGGTTTTCATGGGTTGAGGCCCGTATATTTGTAGCTTTATTTGTGGAATTGGTATATAAGTACAGTTGCAAGCCATTAAAGTTTTGCTAAACTAGTATTTTTTTTATAAAAAAAGAACAAATCACTGATTTTTAGTGATGCAGTTGTTGGGTTTATCTTCTTTGTGGGTATGGGATCAAGGGTTTTTGTCATGTTAAAGTTTTATAGGATAAGTAAAACAGATATTTTAATTTTCAGCTTTTTTTTTACTGCAAATGCATGCTGTAATATTTAAAAGAAGTAATTTTTGTTTTAATTTTTGCTTTTGTTCTAGTGTTAATAGATCTATATAGGTTTAGTTTTTTACTTTTTTGGTTGTTTAAGTGCAGTCTCTTTATAACACACCTAATTATAACATAGATCTGGATATAATGGGTTTGATGTCCCTCCCATTTTTTTACCATGGAATTTTACAAGAAATTATAGAAAAATGACCACGTCCTTTTATAACTGCATTCACTTGAAACATGGTTCATTCCTATTGACCCCAAACACAGTGTAATAAAGGAACTGCACTCTATTCCTAAAGGTAATGCAATGGTCACGTCCATGTGATCTGATGGTGACTCGTAACGATGGTGACTCGTAAAACATTTGAGTGGAGTATTTGTTTTAAGCATTGTCTTAAACAATGCTCTCAATGATTTCAAAGGTCACATGGACATCTACAACATTGAGCAGAATTACATTATTATTTAACTATTATTAGTACACTACTCCCCAAGAATTTTGTAGTTAAAACTCTTTCATGTTTTATTTTTCTGGCTATTTTCTACTCCCAAGTCTAAAATATTTTGTTAATATTTGATGTGTGGATACATATCAAGGAGACATTGCTCTTAACAACGCTCTGGATTATTTTAAACATCAACTGTTTACCCTTACAGTTTATAGACCCAAAATTCCTAAAAAGGGTTTTTGGCAAACAGTGAAGACCATGATGTAATGTCGCATAATGTGGCATTTCAGCAGGGTCTGCACTGTTTGCTACAACAAAATTGATCTTCAGAGAAAGAAATAAATATATTTTTGGAAATTATAACATGTGACCACTTTTAAAATATATACAATAGACCATCTTGCATTTATTGTATGTAGCTTTGTTAAAATTCTATTGGTGTGAAAAGGGTTTAAGCTCTGATCTAGAATAGTGCAGACAGCAAAATTGTAAACATCGTTTTCGGTGAGAATAAGGCTTATGTTTAACAGCAGATAATTCACATGGAATATCAAGCCTAATTGGTTTCTTAAGATAGCATAAAAAATTTAAATTTTGTCTGCTGCATGTTTAGTGGCAATTTAAAAATTAGATATTGGAACAAACACATGAAATTTTGGAACTCATCACTATGTCGAGCAAAGAAGGCCCATGCAGGCACAAATGTGCATTTTGTCAGAGCCTTTGCTGCTTGCATACAGGAAGGTTGGATGAAGATGAAGATTCGGACCTCAATTTAGAGCTCAAGCCCGGCTGGATATGTCGGCATGTGTATTTAAAGGAGGGCTTTTGGGCATGTGTGAGCTGTCAGCTAAAATAGCATAATATATTATTCATGAAAATCATGTATTAAAGTATAATTGCTTGCAGAATCTCATCGTGTTCACCAATGAAATGTAAATATAAGATGTTTTCCTCAAATATATATTTATCTTACAAGGATTCCATACAGCCAAAGGGCTACTCAACTCTGTTCAGAAATTGTGTGGCACCGGGTTTTCGCATTTCCCGCTTTTATATGTTGTCATAGGTCCTACATTGCTGTGAGAAAGTTACTCTTGAAGACCTCTCCTAATTTCTCCATCAGGTTCTCAGGCTGTGCCTGCTTCTGGCAAAGCCCTGACATTTTGGGAAAAATCAGAAAATTCAGAAATGCACCCACAGACCAAGTCCAATTGACGATGATTGCCACATAAAATACATCAATATGCATCGATATGCTTAAGGTCTCTCCAGTCTATTTTTAAATTGCTCAAATGCAACACACCCTTTACTCGAATATTAAATGTTTTGATAACAAGCTACAATAAAAACGATTCTTTAATCAACAAAAATACCCTAAAGTTTCACTGGTCCTAGTACACATGAAAGTAAGGATCGGGGGACTGGGGGACCTGCAATTGTGGCAAATAGTTATTAGTTCCGAGGCATTGGTCAAACAATCTCATGTTATAAACCCACGTTGATGTGCAGATATTTTCAGCAGTACATGCATGTGGCAAGCACGACATAAATCGTGCCATTTTGATAGGGATGCCCCTTAACGTCATTGACCATTACAAATTTAGCAATTTTCACGAAAGAATATCTATTACTTACAAAAAAGCACAGTAAAGGTAATACCTTGGTAACAGTACATCATTAATTTATAGTTGAAATGGGGCATTTCTACCATCATGTAAAATCGCTTGGTTAAATCAACATTACAAGTTGATTACGGTTTTATGATGCCATACCAGTGTATAAACATGAATCCAATTTTTTCTAAGGATATCGGACAACAAAAGATTTTTCGAATAGGTACACCGTGAAAATAAGAACATCAAAAACTGAGCTGCCATTGTTTTTTGTGTGCTTTTTAACTGCTTTAAGCTATATTCTGTTCAATAATTTTGACCTGCAGAATAACTACAACAATAACAAGTAGAAATGTTTAAGTTTTATGCTAAAGAAATGTTAACCTCAAGTTGTAACAGTAGCCGCCGTTGTGCAGGTGATAAACCACTTGCTTATAGTCCAGGGGTTACAGGTTTGACCCTCGGCTTCACCAGTTTGTCGGATGATACTTTAAGCCGTAGCCATGTCTCCATATGACTTAGCTGTTGGTGGGACATTAAACACAAACACAACAAGTTGTAATAGTGAGAAATGTTATTTTTCTTCAACGTTGGCGTGTATTAAGCGCAAGATCAGTGTTTAATTTCCAGATATACAGTGTGTAATCAAGCTTTATAATTTCCCACAAATTTCTGGCCAATTGGAATAACCACTCCCAAATATTATAATGAAAATGTTGTCATTTCCATATACGTTCATGGAGGGCGTTCCAAGCGTGTCAAATTGTCTTTGTCTGCTGGCGTATTTCTCAATTTCATGATTTTTCCCAAGATATCAGGGCTTTGCCAGCAGCTCATACACTCACAGAACCTGCTGGAGAAATTGGGGGAGGCCTACACAAGTAACTTTCTCACAGTGATGTAGGACCTAAAATGACGTAAAAAAGCAGGAACTGCGGATAAACTGTTGCCACACAATTTCTGAACAGAGTTTAGTTGGTTTATCTTCATAGAAAATCAGACTTCTTACTTCTACGGTTCTTGCATATTGGAATTTCACATTAGCACTGCCATTTTGCTCATTCCAAATTATGAAAATGCATATTTTCTGCTTTACAGAGAGCTTTACCTCAGTAGCTTTTGCTTATAAATTCTAGTTCAAATTGTTTTCTTACTGTATAGTGTTCAGATTATAACATATTATTTTCTTTTTATTTTGGGCTAGTTAAAGGACTGGTATATTTTATTATGTCATGTGTATGCTTGTGTATTTTACCCTCCCCATAAACTGGTAATTTGACAAATAGTGGAGATCCAGATAAAATGTGGCATAATGCTGCATTTCATCATGGTATGCACTGTTTGCTACAGAAATACATGTTCATCATAATTTAGAAATTCTAACCTGTGAATCCTTTAAATACAAAATAGACAATCTCACAATTGTTGCATCAATATGTATGGGGAAATCCATCTGAATGAAGAGGATTAAAATATATGTGTAAAACATTTGGATGTATTCATGTTTATTATTAGAAAACGGGTTGATATTCGTGCATAATGCCTTACAAGTCACACACAATTTGAATATGGGAGTGAAAATAATTATTCAAATAATATTGCTACAATGTTATTAGTCTGTTATTAGTCCCCTGTCATGTATGAACTCCATGTAGGAAACCCAGTCTTAGAGGGTTGTGACCTGTCAAGGTTCAAATCAGCCTATTCAGTTGCAGAGACTAGCTAGAATATTGAAATTTTGCATGATACAAACTTTGCTAATATACTTTCCAGAGTGAAAAAGAGGGAGTTGTGACTGGTTCAGGTACAGCCCAGCCTACTTGGAGTGAACTTTGAAATTTCACATGTAGCATGCCTAGCTATTATACTTTACAGAGAGTGAATAACAGGGGCCCTCAATATTGGCCCAGCCCCATCTACATCCCGAGTATGTGTGCAAGCAGTGAAGGCTCCCGCAGTATGGCATGTCTGTGCAGGCTCATCTGAGCCTTCTATGCTTGCATAATATTATGTTATTTTTTACCAAAGTTTCATTCACTGCTTCATATGTTTGTTAAGAGTTACAGTAAAAACTGCATGTAGTATGATGCAAACTGCCAGATAAAGAGCGCGTAACTGAAAATTATTGTTCATTTTTCTCAGCCAAAACATATGTTGTGGGTACTAAAAAGAACCGTCTCAGGGGAGACGGTTCTTTTGAGCACCCAAAACACATGTTTAAACTAATGATTTAGAAAAAATGACAATTTTATCCCCGAAAAACTTTGCTCATATGGAGCAATGATGTACTAAATATGCCATTAGCATCTACTCGTATATCACTAAAGGTTTTGCAAATATTTCTAAAGGTATGCCTGTTGGTGCACTGATTAGAGTATTATGTCCCTTCAATCACTGAGTTGTGTAATTGTTATATGATTGTTAGATGATTCTTTGATCTGTTTTGCTAGAAATAAAAGAATTTATTTTATTTGACGTTTTTTGTATCATTTATTTGGTTTGATCAGCGTCTGTGTTATTTTAAAGGCATTGGGGAAAAAACCTCTCTTAGGGTTTCCTAATGAGTAAGGCTCAAACGAGTCTGCTCAGCTACAGAGACTAGCTAGAATAATGCTACGTTGCATGTGGCAAGTTTGTCTAGTATACCTTACAGGGAGTTAACAACAAGTGTGCTGATCAGACTGCATGTAGACTGGTCTGCATCTTTTGTGTATGCAGGGATATTTGGTTTTATCTCAAGGTTGCAGAGGCTGGTATGCGCCTTTGTTGTTCATATGCATCAGAGTTCGGTTTTCTCTAGAGGAGTTCAAAATATAATTTCAGGTATCAGGTTGTTGATTCATAAAAGAGTTTCTGGAAATAGCAATCTTTGTTTCATATGAAATAAGGAACATCTCAAGAAAAGAATGTAACTGATAGTATAATGTCATGAATAAATCATGTATAGGGATTACAATCCCATACAAGAACATAACTAAAGATAAATAATGATTATGCAAACAATTAGTTACATACATAATACATATGCAGTGCGAGGCAAATTGATATTTGCATTGCTTGCATATTGACTAAATATTCAAATATACTGACAGACTCCAATAACGCAACACTAACTTCCGAAGACAGTTGACTGTAAACTTTGTTTGATTCGATGATGTCATCATGAGTTGGTTTCATCAGCAAACACTTCAATTTTAATTGTACAACTAAACCTTATGACTTAACTACTTCGTATAAATTTAGGTAACTGAAACATTTAAGTAGAGGAGATTGTGAGCCATCAAATGACAAGGTACAAAAAAATAAACGTCAAATGAGCAAAGGAGCTGTATCGCAAACAATATGAGAGTGATTCCTTGATGACTAACGAGGTCCATGTCACAAAGTTGATACTTCTTGTGTTTTTGACTTTAAGAAGTAAGGAATCTTTGTCTGATAACATTGCGTCACGTGAAGCCATTGACCATTACCTCAAAAAGTTTACATTTTCAATTCATTAAATTCTTTTTAATTGGGCAATTTTTTCAAGTGTTACTTACAAATGAACACTCTTTACCATACAACCAAAATTATTGTGTTGCCTTCTTTTTTGAGACATAAATTAACGTTGCTATCCAAGTGTTGCGTTTTTAAAGTCCGCCAGTAGTTATAGCCTGAATATTGCTCCTCAAAGAATAGCAAACAAATGTGAATGAGAACTGGGTAAAGCAATTACAAGTGGAGGTTAAAGCTGGAAAAAAAGCTTTAAAGATTCTAATCGTTGGTAGCCATTCCCACCACAATTGCGATTTTTCATCGATAAAAATACAATGTGTATACATTTGTCCTGTCCCTGGTATCCATTATATGTATGGTTGCCGTTTTTCACGATTGTGCAGTCGATATCCAGATGGAGTTTTCAATACTTTTTAGAACCAAACACTCCCGAGGGTCAGAATTGATTGAATAAATTTTAACCAGCAATGTACGAGAAGAAGTTCAAGTTTTACCACCTCACACCTGCAATCTCTGAAGGGTGTAAGACTGCTGATTTAAACTTAGTGTCATTTGATGTCAACAACTTAATGTAAAACATTCCCTCCAGTGCGTCTTGCAGATACGTCATTGCTGAACATCCAATATCATTTTGGGCACCTCATAACCAGGTATGTCTATATCTGGCCAATGGCAAATGCCCTATGTTAAGGTCAAATAAGTAGACTGTATACGAAATTGTATGGTCTCTTCACCCATCATTGCCAAATAGTACTTATTTTTTCCATCGAAATGGAGCTCATTTTTGGAATATTTACAATATCCTGTTAACTAAACATTGTTTTTGTCACAGCAAACCAATTGAATGAGCATTCTCTAGATTCTCCACAAAACGCAAACAATCTGTCTGATTGCTTCAGCTAACATAATCGGAGACATACGGGTCACTAGCCCTTTGAACACTGATCAGGTTTGTGCCTTTAAAATTGTAAAAAAAATGCTCAAATTGTAAACTGAACACTGGTATGAGACCCCAAAGATTGCCTTTTCTCAGTCAAACAGCAGATTGTTCTGTGTCCTAGCATACTAAACTTGTCAATGCTCACACTTGTAATACTTAAAAGCATCTATGGAGAGGTATTTTGATATATAATTGGGATTTGGCATATATTTTGTTGATATTTTGCTCATACAATATCTTTTCCATTTTAAAGACTATACAAGATGAATTCATTCTTTTTTCTAGGTTTGTTGTAAATTGGTATATATTTGTCTTCTTCAGCGTCATATACATCCTGTATGCGGATATCATTGTCTCTCACAACGTCATTTATTGTATAAACTTCTTTATTGGCTGGATACCAGGCATGTGTTGGCTCTCGACGTTCAGGTCTAAATCTTTCTCTTTTCACTTCGGATTTCCTGAAAACAAAATAAATGAAGGTAAAAACTGTTTAAGGTGAATGCAAAAATATTGATAGAAAAAAAGTAAGTAAGGGTGCAAAGATCAGGAATTGATACAATCAAGTACCACACCTGACCAAGGATACCAATGGGAAAGTGACAAACTCACAGTTGGACACCACAAACGAGAGCCAAGAGGTCAGCCCTTTCACAGCAGGTGACCAAATGGCACATGTAAACAGACGCTCACAAAGGTATAGCAAACACAAGATAGAATAAACATAAAAGGTCCACAAAAGAAGTACCCCCTTGGAACGGTCAGTAAAATATTTTACTGGAGGGCTTAAACCGGTTTAAAGGCGCAAACCTCACCCTTAGTTCATTGTCTGGTCAAAATGATCAAATTAATGGAGTGCAGATATTTAGATCAAATAATATATACAATGTGAATATATTGCTTCTCACAGTATAGCAAATCAATTTGTAAATAAGAAGGTTAGTTGATGCAAATATAAAGACCTATCCTTCACCTTTCCCGACAAAATTCTATTTTTTTCTAAAACCATACAATTTACAAAAGTAACATATCGCTGTTATCCGTTATACGGGCAGTATTGTCATTTTATACAATTGTGCAGTGGAAATCCAGAGGCATATATCCTTAAATGTGAAACCATCAATTCCTACTAAAACAGTTATGGAAATATGCTAATGAATACTTTTCATGATGAACTTACTTTAATACTTTGCATGCATTTTGTTTAATGCTTGGACTTTTCATTTTGAACTAAAAAAATGTGTCACTGCGTTCAGTTTTTACAATCTTACATGTGGAGTTTATGGCATTTGACATTTTCAGAACAGAAATGAAAAATAATTGTTATCTCCTGCCAGCTTTTGTCTTTTTGTTTTAATCATTGCTCATAATTATCAAATAGGTTTAGCACATTTAAACCCATCCCCATAAAGGTCATGCAGAATTCTATAGTATATGAACAGTTAAGGATTGGCCCTTTGTGTGTCATTAGATACTTCCTTTTTATTTGTATGGTACAATTCAGCTATCAAATATATTTGTAGGATAATCAATTATTTCTTAAGGAACAATTCTTTTGCCAAATATTAATTAACAAACGATTTATTAAGACTCATTGGGTTGTGAAAGGACTGCTTCTTTGGATTTCACTGTCAGGGGACTAACTAGCCACATTAGCACTGCAAGTACATGTATGTGATCGCAATTGTCTTAAAGTTGTTATGTGCAAAGTAATGTTTAAATAGTACAACGTATATTGCACTTTCTGTTTTATGGGGTTAACCCATGATGAAAGCTGTGTTGATAGTTTTGAACTGTTACATGAAGTAAAACCAAGTACATTCAGGCCTTTATTTAAGAGTGTATAACTCTAATTTTTTTCAAATTTCTCAACCATAACATATGTTGTGGGTATTCAAATACTGTCTTAATGAGACAGTTGTTTTGAGCACAAAAGCATAATTACGTTAAAAATGATGGATAAGAAATGTCAATTATTGTATGCTGAATTTTTTTAATTATCTAAAGACATGTGACATTTGATCAGAACAATCAAAAGCAGACATCACTATTGTCCAATGGTACCAAGTGACAAGAACATAACTCAACAGGTCACATACACTAGCAATAACAAACTAAGCAACCAATCCTTTATAACCAAAAAAAGAAAAGACAAAAACACTACATAATAAAACCAATACCAAAGCTGTAAAACAATTATATGTATAACACAAAGGAAGCAACGTAACTGTAGACAACAAATGACTTACCTCTTGGCCCTAAAAGGAAATAATTAAGGTTATTAATATTAATAATAAATTTAAAATGAGTGTGACACATGCATTTATTTTGTTAAACGCATAAAATTTCCTGAGCTGCCAACCTGAGTTATATTTTGTTTGGAAGCAAATGATTTAAAACATCTCAAATAAAGTCGACAACATAACCATTAATAAAAAGAGGGCAATGGAAAGATTGATCTAGTTATGTCGTTAAACTTCAAAACTAAGGTTGTTGAGTGAGCAGATATCTGCAGCATGGCCACTAATTTTCTATATCAGTGTCTGGTACAAACTTGAAATTATAAACAACTCTGTCGCTGTACAATTATTTTCCTATAAAAAGTAAGATAAGTGAGTATGATCAGGAAATACCATAATCACACAATGCAGACCAACTCATGGGCACTATGATGAAGAGCCACAGACCACGAACAGTCATAAGACATCATAAAGACAATAAAAGTATAACAACCAGCTCTCTCTTCCCCATCAAGATGATTGCAAAACTAGAAGGACACAAAGTAATGAATAACAAAGAAAGGACACCCATAAAATGGGAGCAACAACAAAAATAGGAAGTAAGTATGGTCAGGAAATAGCACAATCACAAACAGCAGACAAACCAGTGGAATCGTGAGGAAGAGCCACACAACAATCACGAGACACCAGGAAGATAAACAAAGCAAAGCAACCAACTCTCTCTTCCCCATCGAGATGATTGCAGAGCTACAATGGACACAAAGTAACACACAACAAAACATTGAAAAATTACAGAATCCCACGAAGGGAGTGACAATGAATCAACAACAGCAGAACCACTACCTTAGAACGGAGAGCCGCCTAAGCCACTGGGAGGGGGGTAAAGGAATTTTAATGCTATCAAATATTTGCCCTAGATTATGTTGTTGTTGAAACACAAACATTGTTTAACTCGCATGGATGCTTCCCAAATATTGCAATGTGTTATCACCGAGAAAAAAATCTAATCAAATTAACACACTATGATAAAACGAAGAAAATTGCTCAGGACTCGCAGATAGTCAGAACTAAGGAAAACCTAAAGTTTAGCCACGGTGGGCCCAGCTAAAGACAAGCATCAGGCACCAACCAATCCATAAAAACTTTACATCAGGGTCGTCATTGAGTCTGAGGCTTGACCCACCGTCGTACAATTAAAGAGGAAACCATAGCTATAAAAGTAAGTAAGGGTGCAAAGATCAGGAATGAATACAATCAAGTACAACACCTGACCCAGGATACCAATGGGAAAGTGACAAACTCACAGGTATACACCACAAACGAGAGCCAAGAGGCCAGCCCTTTCCCAGCAGGTGACCACACGCCACAAATAAACAGACGCGCACAAAGGCATAATAAACACAAGACAGAAAAAACATAGAAGATCCACTAAAGAAGTATCGCCTTGGAACGGTCAGTGAAATATTTTACTGGAGCACTTAAACCAGTTTCACGGCACCAACCTCACCCTTAATTCAGATGTGGATCAAGACGCATAGATTTAAGCCATTATTGGAATTACAACAAGACATGCAGACTGTCGCATGATATCTGTTTTATATCCAACTTATGATAATAAACATATATACTACCTATGATAATAAACATGCATGTACTACTTATGATAATAAACATATGCTACTTATGATAATAAACATATACTACTTATGATAATAAATATATACTACTTATGATAATAAACTTATACTATTTATGATTATAAACATATACTACTTATGATAATAAACATATACTACTTATGATAATAAACATATACTACTTAAGGTATAAAATATATCCAAATTATGATATAAAACATATACTACTTATGATAATAAACATATACTACTTATGATAATAAACATATACTAATTATGATAATAAACATATACTACTTATGATATAAAACATATACTACTTATGATAATAAACATATACTACTTATGATATAAAACATATACTACTTATGATATAAACATATACTACATATGATACAAAAATATACTACTAATGATAAAAAAACCATATACTCACCAGTTAGATGATCTGAACCAGTACACAATAAAGGCAATGAGTAATATAAGACCAACTACACCAGTCACAACTCCAACAATAATCACTGAAAGAGAAAACACTTTGTTAATGCTTGTTCTACTGAACAAATTCACATGATACATCGGTTTGTATTTATTCAGTTTCATTGCACCGTTCTATTTACTAGAGTCACAAATTAAATAGTGGCATGTTAAACAGTGTAGACACTATTCAGTGCAGATTTTCAAAGGACATGGAGTCAGTCACTTCTCAACTCCTCTTTTTGTATTTTCCAGTTATTGCATTACATGTATGTCTACGTCAAAGGACAGCATGTAAATTACCTGTACGAACAACGCGTTTGTATATTGGCATTTGTATCTCGTTAGCTTGTACAATGTTATGTTTTAGCCACATGGAGAACATAACTCCATAAGATCTCAACCCAAATCATTGAAAATGTTATTTACGATCTATGCATCTTGAGCTTTGACCAGTCAAAATGCATACTCCCAAAATTGTGCCTCCTGTGACGTTGTACACTTAGTAGCTCTAATTAGAAAGGTAGACACCTAACGCAATTTTGAAACACTCTGAAATGTGACAACAGCGCCGACGACAGGTTTCATACTGTTATAAGCTTGAAAAAGTTGCAATAAAAATACGCACTTTCTTGTCAGGTATCCATCTGTCGTTCTATATAATATATGTGTTTAGGCAAGTCCTACCATTCGTAAATACTGAAAACTCAACAGTTTTATGGAGATGACCACAATAAGCCTCACAGCTTAATGTCAGATCCTATTCTTTAATGGTGTACTTATTTCTTACATGTTTGAAAATTGTTCGATAAAATATTGTTTAAACCAAGAACAATTTATGCCAAATTATTTTTACATCTATCCCTTAGATTTTGACAATATGTTGTTGTTTTTTCAAATTTTTGCTCTTTATAAATGAAAAACATGTTTTGACGGACCAAAATATGTTTAGCAATAAGCAATTGTTAGAGGGTCACACTAGAACCATTTATACTTTACTATTTTTAAATTGGGCTCGTCGTTTTGACAATTATATTTTTATGATGTCCTTTCTTTTGCATGTTATTCAAAATTCTGCATGGAAAAATCTTTGAACAGCATTGTAAGAAGACCAACCAAGGACCATTCCTGTGGAGTTTGGTGAAAGTTTGCTTTAAAAAGTAGTCATTTAATAGTAGACATCCTTGGAAGCAATTTATGAATAGTTGAACAGACGGTGGACACTAGACATCCAACGAACACAAACGCATGTTGTGCTTAAATGAGCTAAATTAATAGTTGATTTTTTTTTAAAATGAGGGTTTCCAAGATTCTAGCTGTCCCTGTAGCTGAACAATTTGGTTTTGTCGTTACATAATAGCAAGCCCCGAATGGCATGTTTACTCATGAAATGTGGACATCAACGCCAGAAAAAACGACTTTGTTGCCTCTGAACAACAAAGGCAAAGATTAGCCTGTACATCCACGCAGCCTAGTCAGTGCCTTTGTTATCCGCTCTCGGGACAAGGGAAATAATTAAACTTTCTACATGCAAAATTTCAACGTGCTAGTTATTTTCTGAAGTTGATTATACTGGTTTAAGCATGGGCTTGTCGGATACCCTGAAGACAGGCACAAAAGAGCCGTGACATGAGATTTCCAACAATATGGTACGTGCGACCAGCAAAGGCTCAGACCAGCCTGCGCATACGCGCAGTCTGATCAGAGCCTTTGCTAGTCGCTTGAATATTCTATGATTGTTTAGCTACTGACTGAACACCATTTGGAGTTTCTAAGCTTAATAGGAGGCTGCACAGGCTCGTCTGAGTCTACATTTGTCAAAATGTCACATTGTTGGAAATCACATGTCACGGCTCAAATATAAAAAAAAATTACTTTTAACATCATCGTCATCATCAGCTGCCCCAGTGGAGCCTGTTGGTGGTATAACAACTGGTGTTGTAGAAGGAGTGTGTTCTGTTGTTTCTGTTGCCGTGTCAGTTGTCTGGATAGGCGTTGTAGTGTCTAATGTGGCACTTGAGCTAGACACAGTTGTAGCCTCTGTTTTGAGTGTTGACGGTTCTGTTGGTGGTTCTGTTGGTGGTTCTGTAGGTGGTTCTGTTGGTGCTTTTGTTGGTGCTTCTGTTGTTTCCTTTGTAGTAGTTGTTGTAGCAGCTGTTGGTGTTACCTCCAGTGTCGTGCTTGAGGAGGGAACCACAGTTGTAGTTGATGGCTTTGAAGGTGTTGATGAAGTAACTGTCGTCTCTGTTGTTGTTGATGCCTCGCTCTTTGTTGTCTTCACTGACGTTGTTGTTGGTTTTGTTGTTGATGTTGTTGGCTCTGTTGTTGCCTCTGTAGTTGATGTTGATGGTGTTGTTGTCTCCTTAGTTGTTGATGCTTTCGTAGTCGTCGACGCTGTTGATGGTGTTAGTGTAGTTGTGACTGTTGTTGCTTTGGTAGTAGCTCTTGTTGTGGATGAGGCTGTGGTTGTAGTAGTGGGTGGTGTTGAAGTTGTGGTAGCAGTGGTAGAAGTTGTTGTGTCTGGTAGATAGCGACTCTCTTTGCAAGTAACTTTTATAAGTGGATTGACAACGATATCTGTAACATACAATAATTGAGCCAGTGCATGAGATTTCCAACAATGTGGCATTTTGACAAGTGTAGACTCACACAGGCCTTTGCAGTGTCTTTTAAGCTTAGAAACTCCAAATGTTGTACAGTCAGTAGCTTAACATTCATAGAATACTCAAGTGACTAGCAAAAGCTCTGGTCAGACTGCGCGTATGCGCAGGCTGATCTGAGGCTTTGCTGGTCGCACATATCTTATTGATGGAACTCTCATGCACTAGCTCAATTATAACAAAACATGTGCCATGGCAACAACCCTTGGACCCGCCAAAATTGAGAGCAATGTCACATAATTGATAACACCATGAGTCAGCGTGAGCCTATGGTACAGGCATTGGCAAGCAGCTAAGGTTGCATTGACCATGTGCATGCATGTACAAAATAAAAGACATCGTCTTTGACCAAACTTAAAGCTTTAAGTACCACTAGCCATACTGATACATTTACCATGCAAATGCATTAGAAAATAGAACCAGCTATAAAACTAATATTTATCAAGTCTCTTTTCACAACCTACAATAAAAACTTAACAGCAAAAAAACCCACATATTTTTCATTACTCATTTAATATTTGAAGCCAAAATAAAAATTTACTCTGAATAATATTATTATGTTTCAAAGGACGTAAATGTTCATTCTTGGCCACTTTATTCAGTTAATTAATATTTTCAATAAAAAATGTAAAAACGCAAAATAAAGTGCTGTACGTTGGAAGAACTATGTTTTGAAACCAATTAAATATGAAATTACCATGTAGCACAGTGTCACAAATAAGAAAACGGTATAAAATATTTAAAATCATCACTGTAGGAGATATACTGCAGATCCAAAAATCTTCATTTTTACATTGATCTTGAAAACGGCTAAAAACTCAATAATGCAAGGAAGTCGGGTACATTTTGCGTTATATCAAGTGAGGTACTGTCCAACAGAACCGTTTAAAACAATTGTTTGGACGCTTACGTGCCTGTCGTATACACAGCTCCGGTTTATTGTCTGACAGTGTTACTCGTACACATTGGCTAACCTTGAGTAATTCTGGTCTATTTAATTTTCTAAAGTATGTCCTGATTAAGACACAAAGTGAATTTCATTAAAACTCGATCTGTCATTTTAGGTAAACATCTTCCTGAAATTCGATTTAATTATGAATTATTTTACAACATGTTATTTGATAACTCTTATCCCTCTTTATTAGCATTACTCCAAAAAGACAACCGTTAACGATACATTTGTCTATATACATGTTTCATACATCATTGATACCTTTCATACCATCATATTATTTAACACCAAACTTATACATATTAGCCAGTTATTAAAATATGCTTTCTTTTGCTGTTAAGTATATTTGAAATTGCAATATGATAGTATGTAACGTCTAATTCAGCAATTATTTGTATGTTAACAGCTTTGTATCATGTGTAATGCTGCGTAATGTTTGACTGTCTTCATTATTGTTTGTGTTGATGCTTTACGTCCCAGTCAACAATTTTTCAGTCATGTCATAACCATTCCTGTCTTCTGGAGTTGAACCAGTACTATGCTGCGGATAAAATGCACTGCTCAAGGACACAACACAGTGACCACGATGAGTCTCAAACTGTCTTCATCAGCCTGTACCACACTCTATATATACTGACAGACTTTAAATACGCAACACTAACTTCCCTTCATATCTTTCAAAAGACAAATGTATGTAAACTTTCTCTGCTTCTATAATGTCATCATTAGTTGGTTTCATCAGCTTTAATTGTACATCTAAACCTGATGCCTGTAGTGCTTTGTATAAATTTAGGTCACTGAAACATTTTAAGCCATCGAATAAAGGGGTACAAACAGACAAGCGTCAAATATGCAAGCTGGCTGTATCGCAGATCTGCCAAACAATACTAGTCATTCCTCTATGACTAACAAAGTCCATGACACAAATTTGATACTTCTCCTGTTTCTTAATTTAAAGAAGTAGGGAATCTTCACTGATAACATGAAACAGTTGACCCCTATCACAAAAAGTTTACATTTTCAACGCGTTAAATTCATTTAAATAAGACATTTTTTATGTTTTACTTACAATTGAAGACTCTTTAACATACAATCATAATGATTGCTTTGCTTTCGTTTTTGAAACATAAATTAAAGCCTATATCCATGTGTTGCGTTTATAAAGTCCGTCAGTATAGACATAGGGTAAGAAGGGCAACTTATTTTGACTACTGTTCTGAATTTGTGCTGATTTGGTGAGTTTCTTGTTCTTGTCAATCTAAGAAGTAGGTTACATACCTGGATCTGGAATTCTGTTTGGGTCTGAAAGAAGACAAAATTCGTCTGCTTTTCTCGTCTGCTGAAATGTTTAAGAAGCCTCTATGGCAAACCGTGTGGTCCAAGAACAGACTGCTCCTTTCAGTCTGTTCTGGGTCCACGCTGTTTGCTTCTATACTTAATTCGTCATTAATGCTAGGCAATTATTTGCAGCAGACGACATTTTCAGATGCATTTTTTTCTTGGCGCTTTAAGGGTTAAATACTAACATGTGACTGAGCAAAACTGCATGGCAAAATCGAATAAACATCTGTTCCCAGTGAACACTCAGGTCAGCCTGGGTGTCAACTATATTAAGCAAAGTTATTTAACTTTTTTTATTCTAGATGCAAGTAAACAGGTACTTTGGTTAACAGTGAAGACGCAAAGCCAACGTTTTGTCAGGTATTCATTTAAATACATGGAACTAAAATGTTTCAGCATAAAACTTGAGACAATCTGTTTGTATACACACATCTATTTCTAAATGTCCAAACTTACCATCGTACGTTTGCATATAATTCGGGTCTAGAATATTTCATTGGTCTTTTTTATTAATAAGAATGTTGCCCGTAACTTTTGACTATTACCTGTAAATGTCTTACAAACAGATAATGAGTCTGACCTGTTCACTGAAGTACATGCCATAGCAAATTGCTTTTAAGCTGCAGATTTGTACAAAATTAGTGACTTATGGGTTTTTACAATAATATTTTTTTAGTATTTTGATAGCCTTCCCCTCTTTGACCAACCATGCCATTCTTATATGATGTGTGTTGTATAAAACTACAACTGTATACACAATTAGCTTGGTCAAGGGGGAGAAAAGCACCTCAAAAAACCTTTCCAATTTCCTATATGTTGAAAAGCAGAGTTTTCAACCCATATTTTTAATCAGTACTGTCCAAGGTCATAAGCCTTTTTGCGATTAATTCGAGGGCTGACCCAAATATGTTTACCACGGAAAAATATCATTTTTATTGAAACTTTTATCCGGCCTTTTTATGGGCAATCCTTCATTAAAACTGCCCGAGGTCCTTACTCTAGTGTTTTCCCCTGCTCAGCTGCACTATATCTGAAAAGTATCCTGCTCATAAATGTTAAAATGCCAACATTTATAAGCAGGATAAATACATATGCGTGTTTTGGGGCGGCAAAAGTGTTTATTTTTCAATAATGTTGTGTAGTTTTTATTAGCGATTGACATTTCATGCTCAACTCAATTGAGCATGTAAAGTTTTAGTACCTGGTCGAAAACTTCAGACAGGTTTACTAATGTAAAAGCTTATAAGGGAAATCATACATTTTAACGCTTGGAGTTGCTGATATTACTTGACAATGTACGAAATAAATTAGAGTAGATTTGTCTACATTCGGTTCTGTTCATTGCTGCCTTGTGGTCATCTTGGCTCTCGTTTGTGATGTTTAATTGTGTGCTTGTCACTTTCCAATGTGGTATCCTGGGTCAGGTGTGGTACCAGGTTGTATCGATTCCTGATCTTCGCACCTTTCTTACTTTACATAACATACCACAATATTTTGAAGCCTCGTCGGATCCATCAGGACACTGATTGGTGCCGTCACATCGTTCAGCAGGGTCTATACAGGTCCGTTGATCATCACACATAATGTAACCATCACCGCAGGAATGACCTAAAATTTGAAGTAGGAACATAAGAATACAACAACTATTAAATCCAGAAAGTGGTTTGTTACCGACAGCATATGTTTTAGTTGAAATAATTATAAGAAAAATGGCTACACTGTAGAAGGTGTATGTAAGCAAGCTTCGCATTTTATCGCTTTTCTTCAACTCAGTTTAATAAATTCAATAATAATTGATAGCTCGTTTGATCCTCTATTCAGTTATCAGTAGTTTTAGCTACAAGGAGTTGGCCTCTATTTATATCTAGTTCTCAAAACTGATCATTTTATAATGCATTCTTCCTTTTACAGCATCAGGAAAATTTTCAGTTCAGTTTGTCGGGCCTTATCTGGGTCCAATTCGTGTGCAAAGGTTATCAGCATATATAAGACTAGAATTTGTTGTGAACCTTCTTCTTTACCACTACTTTGTTTGTACGAGCAGCAAAGGCTTTGTGAAACTGTCCCGATGCGCAGGTTTATCTGAGTTTGATTGCTTGCATTTTGATAAGTACAAAAATCTCCTGGACTGGTACCATGGCTCAAATATTGATTTATACCTGGCCTAAATCATGAACTCTTCGGGTCTCCTGCAAAGTAATTCGCTTCACGTTAACTGTGCGAGAGACCCGAAGTAGTCATGATTCCATGAACATTCCAAAAATTAAATTTATTGCCTACATTTACATTTTATTACAGATATATAAGATATGGAAATCATTTATAATTAGGAAAATAATCCGTTCTGTATTTAATATGTAATCATATTAATTACCGGCAGAAACTAACTAGTCTGGCCCAGAGAATATGCACACTCTAGTTGCAGTTCTTTGGTGCACTCTTTGCTTCCAAAGGATACCCTTTTAAGAACATATTTGACTTAACTACAGCTGGTGACTGGGACTGTGTGGCGGCGGTAGAACGTCTCCCTGCCCTTCACTATAGTGTAGATTATATTTTCTTGTCCTTTGGGATCATGGGTTTCATTGTGGAACTTTAAAACTATTAGAGGGTCACTGATGAAGCCTAAATGGCAGAAACTAGCTAGTCTGACCCAGAAAATATGCACACTCTAGTTTTAGTTCTTTGGTGCATTCTTTGCTTCCAAAGGATACCCTTTTAATAACATATTTGTTGGGGTGTAAAACGGAAAAGCGGAAAAGGCAGTGTAAATCGAACAGCCCATGGAGCAAACAAGACACTTGTTTTCCACGTGCGACTCCGGTGCGGCTCGCTGTCAATCACAACACAAGTATGAATTCGATGTTCGAAGCGTTTTGCAGGGGCAAGTGAGCTTGGCAGCCGTCAAACAAATTTATGTCGTTCATGAGGCTATGAACGGTTGCAAATATCTAAAGATTCATTGAAGGCTTGCTTTGAAAATGTAAATATAAATTATGTAGCTCACATCTACTTCGACTTTGAGATTTTAACTTATTTTGTTAATGATAGTCCACTGAATAGTGTCATAAAAGAAAGCAAAAATGGGATTTACATTAAGTAACATATGCGCAGCCTCATAATGAAATCAAAAGTGCTATGCGTATCACAGCAAAGACTCATATCAGCGTGGGCATTTGCCCCGTCTGGTGAAATACTTCACTGTCCGCATGTATAACCAAAAGCCATAGCTTCCCAGTAAGATAACAATGAGAAGACGCTCATCTTACAAGGCGCACAGTTAGACTGATCTAAGACTTTATATTCACCGGAAGCACAACGGCTTTGTCATGAGGTTACGTGCGAACAACAAAGGCACAGACCAGCCTTCGCATTTCCGCAGTCCGATCAAGGAATTTGCTATTCACTTTCTGGAAAGAATATTAACTAACACTGCGGCAATGTAAAATTTAATCATTTTATCTAGTTTCTGTAGCTGGACAGGCTGGTTTGAGCCAAACTCGGTCGCAAAATCCTGAAGACAGGTCAATATGCTCAGTGGCAAATGTTTGGTCTGTGGGTTCATCATCCATTTACGGCTCCATAAAAGTCATCCAAAACTATCCTTGTGATAGTAGCTATAAACAATCCTTCAAACAAACAATGCAATTATTTTAAGTTTCCTTCACTGCAAACTACTGAATGGCACCTTCCTGGTCGTGTACAACTGAAAGGCGCGTGAAAGGTGCGAGTGTGATAATCAAATATAGCAAAGCAAACATCTAACTGTATAGTTTGTAAGGTTTGCAGAAGGATGGCACTTCCCAGCCCTCTGTCTACCATTTGACGGGAAGAATAGTGTTAAAAGTTTTAAAAAATATCATAAAGTGTTGGAATTTTCATTTTCTTGTTCTTTAGGAGTGCTGGAAAGCAGAGTACTGTTAAGACGGCGTTATTGGTTACTTACAGTAAAGCCTGGACTTAACACATTAATCCACCAGTTGAACCCTGGAGGTGTACAACTTAGGAATAATAACGAACAGTGCAACTTAGGTGCACAACATGTGCAGGGGGAGGGGTGTCAACTTTATAGTTCTCAACATGCCTTAAGTTAAGAGTGCGTACATACCAAAACATTAATTTTCTTATTTCTCAACCAAAACATGCTGTGGGTTCTCAAATGAACCGTCTCGAAGAGACGGTTCTTTTGAGTACCCAAAATATATGTTAAAGCTGATGGGTAAGAAAATATTTACTATTTTACGCTTAAAAGTGCCCATCTAAACTTGTGGACTATCGTCACTAACTTCAACTTCTGACTCTGCTGTATCCAATTATAACCAACCTCTTAAGCATTAGCTAATTTTTACTCAAATGAGTCTTCGTGTCTGTCATGTTGTCTTGTCTGTTTTGGCAGCCTTTTGATGTTTTCTTGTGTTTTGTCACTTTCCCACGTGGGTCCTGGGTCAGGTATGGTACTTGATTGTATCGATTCATGATATTTCCCTTCTTCCTTACTTTCAAAACATTATGTTTTACTACATACTGGCTACAAATTATATTGTAAATTTCTTTTACTTACTCAATATAAGACGTACACAATATTCAGATATGTATGGCTCTGCCTCACGTCTGAAGTTAACTGTCAGGTTTTCGTGCGGCTCAAGAGGAAATTGTTCAATAAAACTAAAACAATTGAATTTAAGGTTCTGGGACGCACTTTGGACATGTACTGATGTTCCGCAAATAGCACTGAAAAGAAAGAGTGAAAATATACCAAGTAAGCATTGAATTGTTACATGCGCGGATCCAGGGGGGGGGGGGGGGGGGCAGGGAATCCGGATCCCCCCCCCCCGAAAATCACAAAAATATAGGGTCTGTAAGCAATACTGCTCCAGATTGCCTGAAAATTACAATGCTGCCAAGCCAGCATTCAAAGTTGGGCCATCATCGGCCCTCCAGCGAAACGCCATGTAAATGGCGGTTCGCTGGCGGGTCGAAGATGGCCCGCTTTAAGTGCTAATTGGATCCTCTCTCTCCTTATCACCAAAAAACGTTGTTAAAGTTGGACCCCCTCTGACAAAACTTTCTGGGTCCGCGCATATGTTCGCACATTTATAGTTTTCTCGTCCCCTTTTCTGACTGCCCCTTTGGAAAAAATTGCATTGGCCACTTAACGGATTTACTTAATGGTTTTACTTAATAAATATTACAAATATTGACAAAATACGTGATTAAGTTGCCCAAAAAATTAAATTTCTAGCCAAACTGATTTGTTGTGAAGCACTGGAAGGGGCGGGGTGAACTATAAGTAGGTCATAGCTCACATATTACAATTATAAAGAAATTGAGTGGTTCATTCGGTCACTATGCTCGTTCACACCCAATTCCTTTATAATCATAATATTTTATCTATAACGTATACTTATCTAAGAGCTTTAGCAAAGTCTGAATTTCCATGTTGTATTGATTTTTTTTCAACGCGTCACATCTCCATCTGAAACCGGCTAGAGAGATTTTGTTCAAATAAATACAATAAAGTAGCCACATCTTGGACCACAGTGAGTTTAGCCAGTTCAGATATCCATGTCACTCAAATTTTAGCTCATTACAATCAAGTTAACAATTCCATTCCAGATGAGATGTCGACAACATGCGCGGATCCAGAGGATGGGCATGGGGTCCGGACCCCCCCCCCCCCCTGAAAATTAACAAGATAGGATTTCTTAGCAATACTGGTCCGAATTTCCTGAAAAATCAGAAAGCTGCCGAGCCAGCATTTACTGTTGGGCCACCATCGGTTCGCCAGATTAACGCTAATCTAACCATTGGTTGAAACTCAAACTGTGTCCTATTTTATCCCTAAATAGGCCTTGAGCTGGCAAAAGACCCCCTACCCCTAGGGGGAATTTTGTACACTATGGTTTTCTGAAAATACTATAAATAAGACACAAAATAAAAGATGTTAGCCCTCTGAGAGTGGCAGCATTAATGTGTAACAGCACGTTATATACGTGACCCCCCCCCCCAAATTGCATTAAGCGTCACTTATAATGTCTCAACCATGACATGTTTGTACATATTTGCATGCTGACACAGGCTTATGAACTTCTAATAACAAAGTTACATATTTTTAGTATTGGTTTTATAAATGTCTTGAGTTATTACAATGTATACGTTACTTAGTGTTGCCTGCGTTATTTCTGAGTATCAGTATGGTATTTATTGACTATAAGTGTATTACATCTGTCACAGAATATAGTAAATCTGTAAGGCTAGTAATGAAATGATTTAAAGTTCTTTATCATGGTCGCTTACACTATTTTTTAGGCACATGTTATTATGTTACCCTCAAAATAGCATTAAACAGTCGAATTAATGTCTCAAACAAGCCCTGTTTATACTTATTTGCATGCTGGCACAGGTTTATGTACTTCTTGTAACAAGGTTTACCTATTTCAAGTATTCATTTAAAAAATGCCTTGAGCTTTAACTGTTATGTGTGTACCAAATGATACATAAGTTATTTTGAGTATCTGTATAGCAGTTGCTTACTATACATGTATAAAGTCTTTCAGAGAATTTAGAAAATTTATAAGGCTGAATAAATTGAAGTTCCTTATTTAATTTATGGTGACTTAAACTTTTAATATAATGTGATCTATCAACCTTCGCTGTTTGCTCACTTTAACAGTAGATGCCATGCATTCAAATCGGAAGTTCTGTAAGACAGTCACTATGAAACAGCTCAGTTATATGGATATATGGATATAATTCACATAGTGTTGACACTGATTAGGGCTACAAGGAAAACGACGATCACAACAGCTATGCACAACATGTACCTGGGTAACTGATTACACTCATAAATTTGTCTGATACATATCACAGATGCAAAGAATTCTCGAACAAAATGGGCTTAGTGAGTCACAATCAGTGCCATTGGTTCTTTGCTTGAGAAATGCTTTTGACATAACTATCAGGCAAACAATAAAATGGTATTATAGGCTTCAGCAGCTAGAACTACGCTTCATGCTATAGATGGAATGGTGTTTTACTCATCACATCAGAGCTCAATATATTGAAACAACTCTTCAATGCACTGAAATGAAATATTCAATCTGCTCAGATGCAAAGTAGAATGAGTACTAGAGGAAGTTTCTGGCTTCACCAATCCTTTTAGTTCTAGTTTTGAAGACAATGAACTGTACTTTTTGACTTTCCGTGTTCCTGCTAAGTATGACATAGCTAAGGATCTTATCGAGGCTGATGTCATTGGAAGGAAGGTTGTTGCAGACTTCATTGACTCAATTTTAGTCTTCCATAACCCCATAAAATGCTACAAGCTAATAAAATTTTGAGGCTTGCGAGGTCAAGAAGAAATTGTCCAATTTACAAAAGGTAATCGGCCAGATGAGTCTTTGGTCAGCATGACCTTCTTAATATTATACATAATGTTAATGTTGTACCTTCTTGGACCTGTACCATGGTCCGGTCAACTACTGATTGAATTTCCACCAAAACTGACAAGTCCAAACTTCCGTATGCCTTGCAATCACACATTGAACCGACAATAAGTTGCCGATGTATGGCTGAACAAAGCTTTGATGGCAATGCCATACTACAGAGCATAATAGCTTTTCCTGTCACCTTCAAGGATCTGATGGAACCAGTATTCAAGCAGGCACTAAAGGCAGGGCATGTTGGTTTTGTCACTGATACATATATACAATGTATAAGCAGCAGTCTCTAAAGTTTTACAAACATTATTGCAGAGGATAACCTGGATGTTTTGTTCAACACTGGTGTATGCAACAAAAGGTGCTCCTTCTGAATGTCAACAACATTGGCCATAATAAGGGGAAAGAGATATACAGCCATACACTGTTTAACAGATTATAACATTGCCAATGTCCCAATGTATTAGTAGCACGGAAAGGTTGTTCCTATCAAACTGATAGAGAACCCCTCCCCACTAGTTCATATACATTCTAAGCAGGGTAGGAAAACAAACAAAGGATAGCAATAAGCACTCACCAGTTACATGAAGCCCTAACATGTGCTATTTATGTAAATGGGAATAAGCTGCATAATTACATGTTTGGCAGTACTGCACTTTCCTTTTGGTCTTTCTCTTAATAATTGGGCTCTTACTATGTAGCATCAAATTTGAACACCCAAAATGCACTTAAAATATCTTTATAAAGTAAATATGTAAAAATATATAATTTGTGCAACCTACTAGTGCATATACACCAAAGTCAATCAAGTGATTCATTGTTGATACAGTCGATAGCTTCAATTCTTAAAGTATTTTCACAATGCACCGTATTTTTACTCACTATAATTAGATATGTCGTGCATACAGAAGCCATAATAAATCATATCTCAAACAAAGCACAAGTTTATTACTAACACTCAAACAAGTAAAGGGTATTTAAATAATTGAGACAAAAATCGCTATCTATAAAAGTTTGGAAAGCAGCTGGTCTGACTATTTCAAATGGTATGATCATGGACTTACTTCCATCCTGCTTTTCTGTTCTTAAGATATACATACAACGATTGAACTATCAAGTCTTTCCCAAGAAAACAAGTGAGGCTTTCCAGATATGGACAAAATGTGTGAAAAATAAATAGGAAGGAAATCTGGTACCTCTGGGTGAAAGAAAACTTGATTGTACCCTAATAAAAGAGCCACAGAATTATATTTCACTTTTTGTGTGATATGGGGTTACCATGTTCAAAACTCAAACTTTATAAAAGATAGAAAGAAACATAATATTTGCAGTTTCCAAAAGGTACATAAGCATTCTTTAATACAAAATGAATAAGTTAGCACATTCACATTAAAAGATATCAAACTATATTAGTTTCATAAATCATTTATATAGAAATAATGAAAAAAAATGTAACATACGTAACACTTTGGGGTGCATATATGTTTTCAAAGGTCCAAATCTGTGATACAAAAATAGTTTACGTGGATGATATAGCCAATTTGGAAATCCAACCTTAGGGTTAGCACTTTTCAGGAGTCATGTCAATTGCTAAAATTATCAAATATGTTGATGGGTAATATATGTAATTGGTTGTTACAAGGTAATGGTGCCATTACAAGAGTGCTAGCATATTGCAAAATCCTTGCAAGATGAATCTGATTAAAAGAGGATTAATAAGTTGAATTGGAAAATTCTTTAAACCCTTGGATAATATACGAAGAGTTGCTAGCTTGGCAAAAAACAGCTCTTGGCTTCTACCTGATGGGTTTTCTTCGATCTTTTTAAGTTGTTACTCACATATCGCACTGTATGTTACATACTTTCCATAGTATTATGTTAACTATATTTGATGTCTCTATAAAAGAAAGAAAAGCTTATGGTAGTTTATATTTTGAGTTACTTCCTCAGCAAATGAGCCAGAGTAAAAAGAAGTACATGGACCTGTGCTAGCATGCAAATAAGTACAAGCAGGTGGTAATGGAGACCTTATCTTGAACATTTAATGGTATTCGGAGAGTTACCTATGTAACTTGGGCAGTAGAATAGTGTAAGACACCATAATAAGGAACTTCAATTCATTTGAATAGCAGCCTTATAGATTTGATATAATCACTGACAGATGTAATACATGTATAGTCAATAACTGCCATACTGATACTTGGAAATAACATATGCAACACTCAGTAGCACATACAACGGCACTAGCTCAAGACATTTATAAAATAAATGCTAAAATTATGTAACTGTGTTATAAGAAGTTCATAAACCTGTGCCAGACTTCCAAAAAGTGTGTTATGTTGAAGACATTATCAGGAAAATTTAATGTTATTTTGCGGGTAACGTACGTAACAAGATGTTACACGCTTACGCTGCCACTCTCAGAGGGCAAACATATTTCATTTTGTGGCTTATATAATGAAGTATCAGGAAAGCATAGTGTACTAAATTCCCCTAGGGGGAAGGGGGTCTATAGCCAGCACAAGGCCTAGAGAATTACATTTTACGTTTTTGTGTGATATGGGGCTACCATGTTCAACATCTAATAACTCAAAAAGACATATAAGATAGAACGTAAGGCTTGCAGTGTTGAAAAGGTAATGAAAAAATTCTTTAATCTAATACCAAATTAACTAACATAAACTGGTTTTAATAAAATTTAAGACAAACTATTATATTAGATTCATTTATCATTTAAAAGGGGGTTCAATGAAAAAAATGTAACATACACTACATCGGTGGTGGCTATATTTATTTTCAAATGTCAATATCTGTGGCCCAGCAATAGCTTACTTAGAAAATATAACCGATTTGGAAATCTTACCTTATCTTTTGCACTTTTCTAAATTCTTAAAAAGATGTTAATTATCAAATATTTGTAGGGTAACGTATGTAACAGGCTGTTAGAGCTTAACGCTGCCATTGTCAGAGGGCTTACATGTTGCAAAATACTTGCAAGACATTAGGCTTTAAGAAAAATATGGTCTAAATAATTCCCCCTAGGGGGGAGATAAACCATATCCAGCCAGTGGCCTAAAATAATGATGGTCAAATCTTTAGACCGATAAAGAATATGACTCGTGCCAGTTTAGGTCAGCTTACCCTTTTGTCCCACCATATCTTGTAAATACGTCCATACGGTAGGCGAACTGTGTCTCGACATCACATGTGCACCCAACTCCATCATCTAGTGTCAAGGTGTGTCCAAGATCTGTGTCAATGTAAACATCTCTCCCTGACACAACACTGTCTCTGCACATAGTTGCAACTGCAAGAAGAACATTATAACCAAAATTACAGTGCCTCTTTGAAGTTAAGGATTGATTTTTAGGACAAGAAACTAGAAGACCTGAAGGTCCTGAAGTCCTGAAGCACTCGTCTGATCTCCTCAATAATATAGAAATAGGTCAAGGTCAAGTACGGCTTATAATGAAACCTATTTTATTTTACAATATATGGGGGTTGCGGCCATTCTGTTCGAGTGACCTAAAACAATCTAATGAATACTCCATCAAACAGCCCACTGATTTCTGAGAAAAAATGTTTACATGGGTATGTGGCAGTCCTAATGAGTTACCTTGAATAAAAGGTCACAGGTTAGCTTGACATTTGGTACTTATATAAAACCATGTCTTATTAGGTTAAACATTTCTTGCATGTGTTATGATTTCGGCTTAAACAGTTATAGAAAAATGAACATTTCAAAAATTTTCCCATATAAATGCATTAGGAATCAAATTTAACCTTGCCATAAAGTAGGTCTAGATCAACCTAGATTCATCATTTGTGCAAACCTGGTAGGGCCCACATCCCCAATGCTAAATACCAAGTCCCAATGCCATTGGCCTTTTGGCGCCAAAGAAGAAGACTAGAGGACCTGAAGGCCCTGAGGCGCTCACCCGATCTCATCAATAATGTTAAAATAGGTCAAGGTCAACTCACGCTTAAAATGAAACAAAATTTGATTAACCATATATGGTGGTTGAAGCCATTTTGGTCAAGTGTCCTAAACAAGGTAATGAATAATCCATCAAACAGCCCAGTGATTTCTGAGAAAAAGATGTTTAGATAGGTGAGTGTCGGTCAAAATAAGTGGCCTTGGATAAAAGGTCACAGTCCAGCTTGACATTTGGTACTTAATATAAAACCAATGTCTCACTAGGTTTAACATTTCTCACAAGTATTATGATTTCGAGTTAAACAGTAACAGAAAAATAAACATTTTAAGATTTTCCCCATATAAATGCATTAGGAATCAAATTTGACCTTGCCATAAAGTAGGTCAATGTCAACTTAGATTCATAATTTGCGCAAATCTGGTAGGGCCCACATCCCCAATGCCACATACCAAGTCCCAAAGCCAATGGCTTTTTGGTTCCAAAGAAGAAGATATTTAAAGAGTTTTTACCATATATGGGCGTGATGGCCATCTTAGTCATGTGACCATAACAATTTGTATAAATTTTGGTTAACCAATTATAAAAGTTGTCATATGAAATTTGATTTCATTTGGCCCCATGGTTTCTGAGAAAACTATGTTTATGTCGATGGGACTCCAATATGAGCGACCTAGGTTGAAAGGTCAAAGGTCAACCTTGACCTTTGAAACTTATTTATAGACACTAGATTGAACATATCAAATGAGAATAATGACTTAGGCTTCCACAGTATTCAAAAAATCAACTTTTCAAAAAATTTCCCATTAAAATGCATTAGGAAGCAGATTTGACCTTGACGTTAAGTAGGTCAAGGTCACCTTGGGATCATCATTTGAACAAACTTGGTAGGTCCTACATCCCCAATGCTACATATCAAGTTTCAAGGTCACTGGCTTCTGGTTCTGGAGAAGACGATTTTTAATGGGTTTTTATCATATTTGGGCGTAGCGGTCGTTTTGATCAAAAGACCTACTCGTACATATTTTGTATACATTTTGGCTAATTTATCATAAGGAGAAAACTATGTTTTAATATATTGATGAGACTCCAATATGAGCGGCCTAAGCTGGAAGTTCAAAGGTCAAACCTTGACTTTTGGAATTTATTTATAGCCATTGTCTCATTAGGTTAAACATATCAAGTGAGAAAAATGACTACGGCTTCCACAGTTTTCATAAAAATCAACTTCCCAAAAAATATACATTTAAATGCATTAGCAAGAAAAATTTGACCTTGACGTTAAGTAGGTCAAGGTCAACTAGGATCATTAT
The DNA here is from genome assembly GCA_964019695.1 of Loripinus fragilis. Taxonomy (NCBI): domain Eukaryota; kingdom Metazoa; phylum Mollusca; class Bivalvia; order Lucinida; family Lucinidae; genus Loripinus; species Loripinus fragilis. Next base: position 88,237,837 of record OZ026517.1, read on the forward strand.
TTGAACAAACTTGGTAGGCCCCACATCCCTAATGCTACATACCAAGTCCCAAGGTCATCCTTCTTCTGGTTCTGGAGAAGAAGATTTTTCAAAGGTATTTTACCATATATGGGCGTGGCGGCCACCTTGGTTATGTGACCAGGACCATTTGAACAAACTTTTGTTCCCGCGTCCTAAGGAGTCACCATATGAAATTAAAGTTTATTTGGCCCAGTGGTTTCAGAGGAGATGATGTTTGAAAATGTTGACGGACGACGGATGCCGGAGTGACTGGTATACGATTAACTCACCCATGAGCCATCGGCTCAGGTGAGCTAATAATTAAAGGGTTTTAATCATATATGGGCATGGTGGCCATCTCTGTCATGTGACCATAACAATTTGTTAAAACTTTGGCTAACCTATCATAAGGATTCTTCATATGAAATTTGAGTTCAATTGGCTTTGTGGTTTCTGAAAAACTATGTTTTGATACCGTGGCAAGGCCACCCTTGTTACAACGCGTTTTGAAATAATGTAATAATTATTTCTTTTTTATCTCTTTTTTTCATTTTGCGTTGTCAATGTCGACGTAAAATGAAATAATCTGGCATTCATTTAGCATCAATTTCATGCGATCGGTTCAAAATGAAATAATTATTTCATATTACGTTGATAGCAGGCAAACTTTATTCTATTTCGTTTTGCATAGATGGCACGAGGTCTGTTCTAGATATATACACATTTTTTCTGCTATGATATATGACATGATTATATTCAATTGTTTTGATTTTTGATGAACATGATTGAATTTAGAAATCTCGGATACGTTTGTCAAAATCAATACTGACGTTCGATTTCACCTGTTCATCAATTCTGTAGGCTAGTATGTGCGTGATTACAACGAAAACAAACTAAGAAATAAGGAAAAACTGACAAGGACCAGATTATGAAAATCCCTGCCTGAGTCCATGTATATGCATACATGTAGTTGATATAAAGGTCTAGATCAGTCTGCGCATCGTCTCCCTAATTGCCCTCAGGACTATTTGCCCTCGACTAAATACAGAGATACCAGGGCGGTATATCTGGTAATGCGGAGGTGGCCATGTATAAATCTCTAAAATTTGCTCTTAAACGTTCATAGGCTTCAATGAGAGCATTAAAGCAAAATGGCAATAAAAGGCTATATACCTTCCAACTCTAAGAAAAGAAGAAAAAATAGGTCATTTCAATTTTCAAACTTATTCTATGCAATTTCAAGATTCTATCCCTATTTTTACTTGACTGAGTGAAGAAAGCTAGCTTCTTGCAACATTATTTCATTTTTCGTTGATATGCACAATATCGACGCAAAATGAACTAATGATGTAATTACATCTTTATTTCATTTAGCGTCGACGTTGACAACGCACTATGAAAGAAAAAAATCAAAATGAAATAAATTATTACATTATTTCAAAACGCGTTGTGACACACCCTTGACCTTTGAAGCTTATTTATCGCCATTGTCTCATTAGGTTAAACTTATCAAGTGAGAATAATGCCTTCGGCTTTAACGGTATTCAACAATCAAATATTTCAAAAAAATATCCATTTAAATGCATTAGGAAGCAAATTTGACATTGACGTTTAGTAGGTCATGGTCAACTCAGGATCAAACTTGGTAGGTCCCGCATCCTCAATGCTACATACCAAGTCCAAAGGTCACTGGCCTTCTGTTTCTGGAGAAGACGATTTTTAAAGAGTTTTTACCATACATGAACATGACGGTCATTTTGGTCATGTGACAAAATATTTTTTTAAAAAACTTTGGCTAACTTATCATAAAGAGTCTTCACTTGAAACTTGAGTTCATTTGGGCCAATGGTTTGTGATAAAAATATGTCTTGATATATTGATGGTTTGTTTGTTTGTTTGGTGCTTAACGACGCATCAACCCCTGTGGGTCATTAGCGTCAGACGGTTTTAAACTTAACATGATGTGGATGGAAAGAGTAAAAAATTGTAACATAAAATAAAAGGAATTATGATAATGAATTTGTATAACGATAATAAGTTGCAATACGATTGTTGACAGGAGAGACCACGTACAATATCTGACAGTTTCAAAGAGCTATTCAGATAACTGTACATGTTCTTTAACTGAACAGAATACAACATAATATAATCTGCATTATGGTCTGATACAAATGTAAAACAAAACATGATTTTAAAATAGCAATTAGATTTTGTTAAAAAGATTTATTTGTCTTAAAAATGTCATAATACTATCAATATGTATATCTTGAAATAATTCTTTCATGTTATCAACATGGAAGCAATTATTTCTTACTGGTTCAAAGTCGCCACATTCCAAAAGGAAGGGACGTACAGTGAATGGTGCGTCGCAACCAACACATTGTGGCTGCTCTTCACCTTGTAGTAAGTATGAATGAGTGACTCTTGTATGACCTAAGCTGAGTCGAGCTAAAACTACTTCTTCTCTTCTAATGTTTCGAACAACTGATTGATATTCACCAATAGTTGGTTTGATGTCAAGAAGTTTATTACCAATGCTGTTATTCCATGAAGTTTGCCATTCTTCCAAGATATATTTATTGATAGATGGCTAAAAATTGGAAAATAGAATTTTAAAAGAAGTTGGTTCTAATGAAAGCGATGTTTTTGTTTGCTTATCTACCATCTCATTCCCTTGGATACCAATATGACTAGGAATACAACAGAGAGCAATTTCTTTATAAGCTAAAAGCTCATGACATTTTTCTAAAAGTTTCTGAATCTGTGGATTCTTTGAACTGGTATGGTTCATTGCTTTCAATACAGAAAGCGAGTCAGAAAATATAATAAATTTATTGTTAGCATCACAAGTGCTAATGAAATCTAAAGCTAGATCAATTGCTTTGGCTTCAGCAGTGAAAATTGATGAATCGTCAGGTATACGTTGCATATTACTATGGTTGTCTGATCTAACGGCACAACCAACCTTTGAGTCTTCCTTTGACCCATCAGTATTAATTTGTTGGTAATTCTTATAACGACTTTGCATTTTTCTGAAACCATCTTTTAATAAGTGTGGATTTGATTCAGATTTTTTCCCGGAATGTAAATCAAAAAGTATTTCAGGTGGTTTCATACACCAAGCTGGAATATTTGGTGTAAAATGTTTTTCAATATTTTGTGGTTTGATATTGGCAGATTCTAAGAGTGGTGAAATTCTGATGCCAAATGATTTAATAGCTTTAGGTTTCTGTTCATACAAATCAACATAATTTGGTGGGAATGTAACTTCATGAGCAGGATTTGATGGGTTAGCAGCCATTCTTATAGCATATTGCAAAGAGAGTTTCTCTCTTCGTGAGTATAATGATGGTTCATCTGCTTCCACATAGAGACTAGCAACAGGAGAAGTTCTAAAAGCCCCTAAAGCTAATCTAGGTCCTTGGTTATGTATAGGATCAAGCATTTGAATATATGATTTTCGTGCAGAGCCATATATAATACAGCCATAGTCTAATTTTGACCGGACTAGAGACCGATACAGCTTGAGAAGTGTAGTTCGGTCTGCACCCCAAGAAGTATAGGAAAGCACTTTTAAAAAAATCAATGCTTTTAAACATTTAGCTTTCAGATATTTAATATGGGGTATAAAACTGAGTTTTCTATCAAATAAAATGCCAAGGAATTTAGATTCCTCAACAACTGGAATAGGTGATCCATATAAATGTAAAACCGGATCATCATGTTGCTTGCGCAAGGGACAGAAATGTACACACTGTGTTTTAGAGTTGGAAAACTTTAAGCCATTGCTTGTTGCGCAATTTTCAATCTTGTTCAAATTTTGTTGTAGTTGACGTTCAATCGTCGTCATGCTTTTTGAGCGATAACAGATACAGAAGTCGTCAACGTATAATGAGCAATCAGTAAGATTACCTAAACATTTCACAATATCATTAATTTTGATACTAAAAAGTGTCGTAGACAAAACACCCCCTTGAGGTACACCCCGCTCCTGGTCATAATAGTCAGACAGAGAGGAGCCAACTCTGACTTGCATGGCGCGATCTGCAAGGAAGTTTTCAATGAATGTAGGAAGTCTACCTCTTAATCCTAGTTTGTGGATATCTTTTAAAATGCCGTATCCCCATGTGGTACCATAAGTTTTTTCCAAATCGAAAAAAACAGTGACTACACGTTCCTTTTTAATAAAGGCATCACGTATGAAAGTTTCCAATCTAACTAGATTATCAGTTGTACTGCGGTCAGATCTGAAACCAGATTGGAACCGCGATATATGATTATTAGATTCTAAAAACCAAGTAAGTCTTTTATTAATCATTCTTCAAGTGTTTTACATAGACAACTTGTTAAAGCTATAGGTCTATAATTATTAGGTTCCGCAGGATCTTTCCCAGGTTTGGGAGTTGGGATTATGGTTGCATATATCCAATCTTCTTGCGGCCATCTTGGTCATGTGACCAGGACCATTTGAATTAACTATCGTTCTCGCGTCCTAAGGAGTCTCTATATGAAATTTGAGTTTAATTGGCCACGACGTTTCAAAGGAGAAGATGTTTGAAAATGGTGACGGACGGACGACGGACGGACGCCGGAGTGACTGGCCATGAGCCTTCGGCTCAGGTGAGCTAAAATACGTTTCAAACTTATTAAAATCAAAATTGTTCCATGTTTTTGACCATATGTACTTCACTGATCGTGGCAATGTATTCAACATTTAAAAAAACATGCATTTTGAAATATCAATACTTAACTCATATGTTGTCTTTAAATTTAAGGATGCATTGTAATTTTGGGCCCAGCTGAACTGGAGAATTGTGAGAAATAAACTAGTCTAATACCAGTTAACCCTTGTCTGCTGAATCCATATGTACTCCCTTTAGAAAACAGTGTTTTTCAGATCAGCTAAATCATACTTTGCAAACAGATGATCAAAATTTACACTGTTTCAAACCGTCGCGCAGGCCTTTTGTTAAGAGTGTGTAATAAAAACACAAGTTTCTTATTGTTCAACCAAAACATATGCTGTGGGTACTCTAAAGAACCGTCTCAATGTTGATCCTATTGGGGCACTGATCTGGGTCGACGCTGTTTGCTCCTATGCTTAAATTCGTCAGTAATGTGAGGCAATAATTTGCAGCAGACGACTTCAGCAGACAATATTTCCAGATACATTTTCTCTTGACGCTTTAAGGGTTAATGTATGAACCAGTGTATGGCAAAACGAACAAAATCAAGTGTGGACCCAACGAATACTCGGATCAGCCTAAACATCAACCAACTAATCAAGTCATTTAAGAGCCATCACTCTGCATTTAAAGGGGTGCAAGTCTCCATATCATCTTCGTGCGTGCAACGTGGACTCTGATAAGACTGGGCAGATATCTAATCTGGTCGGAGTCCTCGCTGAATGCTCAAACCATTCTGATGGCTATGTCATACACTGTCTTATATTCATCCAGCTGTCAGTATAACAAGCTAACTTGTCAGGAAATGCTAGAATTTTAACAATGTTTTTACGCCGTGTATTATATCGATAGCCTTTTAAACAATGTGGTCGTTAACTTTACAACATACTTTCACAAAATTGCAATACTTGTATATCCTGACACTGTAGTTTATCGAAGGAAAATGCAGATATTAGTCAACTGTTAACTTATAATAAAGTTCACTATGTCAGTAATGGTTAAGTAGTAGTTATACCATGGGTTGTCCGCCTGTGTGTAGATAATACACGAGCTTTAACGAGTGGATTATCTTACGTACAGGTTAACAAACATGGCATAAATATTTTCTACCACCTACATCAGTGTAGAACTTGCACATAATGAGATGTTTCGTGCTAAAGTTGGTAAGGGTGGTATAATGCAAATGAACCGTCACAGAATGTAAAATAATGCTGTTGATATCATACCTGATTGGGAACCGTCTTGAGAACATGTGCCATCGCATCCTGAAAGATATAGGACATAATGAAAAGCAAGCGCAAGTCAATATCAATTCGACTGTGCAAATTCAATACAGTGCAGATCCAGATACTGCCGTGATATGGCGCGCGGTCATAGGTCGTAATAAAAGACATTGCTTTCATGTTGTCTTTGCTCGTTGGAATACATTCTACTGTACTGCCAGCCAAGAATGACAATGACGACATGTTTTGTTTACAAAGTTACCAGGGACTTATAATCGATAGATCACTTGTGTATTAATCCTATCCACAGGGTAGGATTAATACACAAGCGATCTTTCGATTCGCGTTCGCTCAAGGGGAGTGTACAAGTTAACGTTTTACTTAACAATTGTAAACAAAATATAACGTCACTGTCACTCTTTGTTGGCACGACAATAGTGATGGCTCTTTCCTGTCATACTTACAGACGGAGTGCCCCATGCTCCGATACGAATGTTGGTTCACTTTCGAAATTTTATACAATTCGGCCTACTGCCCTGACTTAACTTGAAATACCGTCTGAGACGGTCAATTTGCCAATAAAATTAACACGTAATTATCTGTCTGAATTGTGGTTCAATAGATCAGAAATTGCTTTCTCTGTAGGTCTATCATTATTGTATCACCACAGCCCAATGACTAACGACGGATCCCAACTACATGAAAAACGAAAAAATGAAGGTCAATATCTTAAGCTGACATTTTGTGTCCGACAATCCATATTTTTAATGTGCAAGATTTGCATATAAATATGGTCGATCAAATGCAACCCCCCCCCCCCCCTGAAAAATCACAAAGTAATAGGGTTTCTTCGTAATACTGGTCTGTATCCCCTAAATATCACAAAGCTACCAAGCCAGAATTCAATATTGGGCTATCATCGGCCCGCCAGCGAAACGACATTTGAATGGCGTTTTACTGACGGGCCGATGATGGCCCATATTAGTAGGTATTTATATCCACTCTCTCCTCATCAGCTAAAAAAAGTTGGACCCCTCTGACAAAACTTTCTGGAAACGTGCATCTGCTTACTTTTAAGGAGAGTGTGAAGGCATGCAATCAGAAATCCACAAATACATGCCAAGTCCATCTCGAAAACTGAAATCTTTATCCTAAACTGTCATGACAATATTTCTTGGTTATGTTGTAACGTTCGTATTTGTATAGTAAACTGTCATGCATCATAAGATAGTTACAAATTTCGAGTTTTATCTTCTTTCCTTCAACATGCTGATCTGCAACTTTGTTGTATTCGCCAAAAACAACTCCTAGGGCTCATATTATACATTTTAACAACTTTATAAATATCCCTTTAGAACAAGATTCACAGAAAAACAAAATTCACAGATAAAACATAGACAATACCAGGCACTACGAAATAAAGCCTAATACCATCATGTCCAATTCTTTTTTGCGCGAAGAGGCTTTATATTAGATCCGGGTGGGGAAAAGGCACACGTGATGGAACATAAATTATCATTCACTAGGCATTTAGATAAAAGTGCGTTTTTTTTCTCAACCAAAACATTTGTTATGGGTACTCAATGAGATGGTTCTTTTAAGCGCACAAAACATTTTTTTTCGACTGATGGGGAAAATCACTATTTTACTCCCATTTTTTTTTATCTGTACTTATGATCCAGTGAACCAAAGTCTGTCACAAACTAAAAAAACTGTAAAGTATCATATTTTATGAGGACTGCTTTAGCAAATGTGCAGCATAGATATATCGCTAGAAATTATTAAGCATTTAACACCATTTTCACGTCTTTTTATTGTGAAAATGGATTCTTAAGAGCATTTTTGTTATCTTATGAAAATAATTTGTATGTCATAAAATCACCCATTGTAACGCATTTAACCCTAAGAATGACGATGGGAGTAAAACAAATTTTAGTTCATTTGATATCCTTTGAATATCTGAGTTAGGAAAATAATTGACTTCACGTGTCAAACATGTACATTGTACGACCATGATGACGATTCAAATGAAACAAATCTAATTGACTAGGACTTCATTTTGGGGAACATTGTATATATTATACTCTGAGCTTTATGAGTATGTAGTTTATAAAAATGTATGTCATGTCACTTTGATGGAAGATGTAATGTGATATAATCATTTTAAAACATGAACCGGTGTGTGTGTGTGTGTGTGGGGGGGGGGGGGGTGATTTGACCATGCACCAGTTTTCTTATTTATTGTGTGTGGTACTGGTACTATGACGGAAAAAAATTCCAATATGCATTTTATTAATAGAATGACTACCTTAAGATCGGTAGAAAACAGTATAAACTCATCAAGTTAACGATGAATCTTCCCATACATTTTGATACAATACCCATGGGATTGCCCATTTTGCACTTCAAGGGGTCACAGGTAGAATTTTCTAAAGCATGTTGCATTTCTGTCCTTGAATTGTGTTTTAATCTTAGCAAACAGTGTAGATCCTGATGAAATGCAACATTATGCTGCATTTCATCTGGGTCTTCACTGTTTGTCTAAGTATCCGTTAAGGGGTTTCCAGTATACAAAGGGTTAAACAAAAACATGTAATTTTTTTTTATACATGTATCACTGCATTTCACTTGAGCGGAGATAACAATCTTCCTGGGAAATCCGGGTTTTGAATTTCAATGGACGTAGTGATTAAAATCTATTAAAGCACGACAACAAAACGCATCCTGATGATGTAACAGTGGAGACGGATCCGCCGACCCCCAAACCCTAGTAAAGTGAGTTTTATAACCATATTACATTATAGTTTGTATCAAATAAGCGTAAAGGCTCCAATTAACAGACGCGGCGAACAGTGTAGAATTTGACACAATTAACAATATGCTGCACCACCTTCTCTAGGCTGATCATTAAATATTTCGAAAATTGACATATACATAAAGTCAAAAGTCCTGAAGGGAACCAATATCAGGTAGCCACAGAAGTTTTAACGCCACATCATTAGTGCTAAACCCAGTTATACAATCTTTAGTAAACCTCGTAGGCCCATATCAGCCAAGTGATTTGGTTCTACTTTGCTTTACTTTCAGCCTGTAATGTCAGATTAATAACTGAACCGGCTCAGATACGAGTGTTATTGCTGTTAAAACGCGATTTGAACTGGATGGTAAAAAACTATAATCAACACAACCAGGTTCAATCCAAAATGTGTGACATAAACATCCAGATAAACAAAAAAATTGAGCCTAAAATTTAGAGCATTTTCTCATCCATCAGTTTTAACATTTTTTGTTGCTCAAATGAACCATCATCACATTGAGACTGTTCATTTGAGTACCCACAACATACGTGATGCTTGTACTTTCACAATAGGCCAGTTCTTAGAAATAACACACTCATGACATTTTCCGTAACGAATTTCGACTTCTGCAATACACATATAAGCATAGTAGTCAAATAACGAGTTTAAGCCACCGAGAAATATATCCTATGATAAACAACACAAACATATGTTCTAATGAAATGACAACATACAAATAAGTCATGAAGGATCGATTTAGAAACAAAAGGTGAATATTGATGATCTCTGTCCCGAGGAAAAACTATAGTTTTCACCTGTACCTTATACAGAGGACACACACTGATTGATAATTGATCTGGTTTTCCTGATCTATCAAGTTGAACGCATTTTCCAAGCCAGCATGCAGTGTCGGTCCACTTTCGGCACACCAGCGATACGCCATTTGAATGGCGTTTCACTGGTGGGCCGATAGTGGCCCGCTTTTAGATGTTCACATGGCTTCAGTCTGTTTCTGTCATAAAGGAGATGAAAATTTGCGTCTTCCATAGACAAGGTGAGTAAAATGGATGGCGTTCCTTATTGTGTTCGAACAGTATGTACATGTAGTACTACATGGACAACGTGGTTTGAAAATGGGATGGCTCCAATTTTGAATTTATACGCAAATGCAATTATGCAAGATAATGGCTTCAAACAGCTTCAAACAGCTACATGTATATGCATACAAATCTATGAAAGAATACTGGTCTGACGTATAACTATGGGCACCCAAATGTTCAGCGTGACGTACTTTCCAATCCGGTTTTGCACAGAAGGGCAATTTTGTGTGATTTGATTCTTTACGTCCCATCAACAATCTTATAGTTATATATGGACCACAGCGCAGTGACGCCGGTGAACCCGCGGCCCTTCGGTCTCGAGTCAATCACTCTACCACTGAGCTACTGCGCTCCCACTAATAGAAGGGCAATTTTCCGAAAGTTGGACAAATTATACAAATCGTTTTCCAATTTAAGATATAAACCAGACAAGGGTTATATATAGTCAATACTCAATCAATAACATACTTGAAACAATCAGCTTCCTTGTTCAGTAAAAAAGATAAAATGATAAGGTAATAAGGTTTATAAATAATAAATATGCTTAGTTATAGTAATAATAATAATAATAATAATAATAATAATAATAATAATTATTATTATTATTATTATTATTATTATTATTATTATTATTAATGTTATTATCAATTAATAATAATTATACTAGTATTGGTATAATTGCTGCTGTTATTATTTTTTTTTTATTATCATTATTATTAATATCATCAGTATTGCTGTTGCTGCTGCGTTAAACAAGATGTGTTTGTGAAACTCAAATTTCTCAGGAGCATATAGACGGATGGCTGAGAAAGGGTTTGCTCCCCCCCTAGGGAATTTCGCAGACATATCCTATCTTGTAGAGAATTGAAAGCCGAGTCTTTTAAGAGATGTTTGCACTCTGTGCTCCGGGGCGTTAGTCTGTAAGAGTCTGTAACATACGTTACTTAATCAAACTAAGAAAAAGTAAATTGAAAGTTTGGGCTACAAATTAAAGGCATTAAAATATTTATTTTTAAAAGTCATTCTTATAGTCTGCATACTGGATATCTTAACTACATATGACAGCCATTTGAACAAAATTGCGGCTTCCTAAGGTGTCATATGCGTTACATAAATCAGATAACCCATTAAAATTTGCAAGTATGGCTAACATCATTTACATTCACAATCTCTCTGTGTGTTTTGCAAAATGTTTTTAACCATGTCTGACTAGCTTATGCAATTGGTTAACAGAAAAATTAAAGTTTGTTTCCATAGCTTGAATATTTTTTCTGGAATAAGCAATTAAACAACCCTACCCCTACCCAGTTTTAAGGTGAAATGTTTGGTATTAAAAACTAAAGAAAAAATAGTTAAAAATATTTTCAGTTGATGAATGTGTTTCATTGTTTGGGATTAATTTGCTTATATGAAAAGACTCAAAAATCTGCAAGTTTTTTGCAATTTGTTTTAATATCAGAGGCTGTAACATATGTTACCTGATGTAATAAATGGGCAAGCTCATTGTCTTTACGTAAGATATGCCTAAAATGTTTTAATCTCCTCGAGGGAATTTTGCAGACATATTCCTTCTTATAGTACATCTCAAGCTGCATCAAATAAGGGATGTTTGCACTCTCTATGTTGGGGCATTAGTCTGAAACAGCGTGTTACATGCGTTACTATATCAAATAAAGGAAATGTAGTTTGAAAGTTTGAGCTAAAATTGTGAAAAAACTTGCAGCTGTTGGATATCTTACATTGTTTAGGGGTTTTAAACTGGCTCCTATGATAAAGACTTATAGATCTGCTAGTTGTCATCAAGTTTTAAAGATCAGAGAGCGTTACATATGTTAGCATGATAAGTAAAATCATCAAACAGTATTTTGACATCAAGCTGAGTAAGGGCCTGCTCCATCCTAATCCCCTTTGGAATTCTGCAGACAAATTACACCTTATGTAACCATTCAAGGTGCATTTAATTAGAAATGTTTGCACTCTGTAAGTCGGGGCGTTAGCCTGTAATAGCTTGTTACATATGTTACTATATCAATTTGAGAATAAGAAATTTGAATGTTTGAGCTACTAAAAGAAGACATTAAAATTATCTTATAAATTGACATTCTTATAGTCTTTATACTAGATGTCTTTACTACATATGGAAGCTGTTTAACATTAATACGGCTAACTGTGGTGTTATGTGCGTTACATGAACCTAATTATAATTTAAAAGCTATAACTGTGGCTATCGTCATTTAGTCAAACAACTTCTATGACTTGGTTTCAAACTGTTTTATTAGATTTTACAAACATATATTCAATTGATGAATAGGAAAAACCAAGTTTGCTTTTCTATCTTAAATATATTGTCTTATAGGAGCTAATACACAGCCCTACTCCCAGTTTTACAGAGAAGCGAATTTTGTTATTATCACTTTAGTAAAACACATGAAAGGGATTACAGCATGTGGATATTTTTCATTTTCTTAGTCTATCTTGCTCATATATCTGCAAGATGTCATTAAGTTTAAGATCAGGTCACTTAATGTGTACTTTGAGTCTTTGATGCCAAAACACTAGAAATTATATTCATTTCTGATTATCAAGCCCATGGACTGTTTTTACAGATGTTATCAATGACCTTTTGGACACATTTCCCAATACTGTGCATATAATGCTAAATATAGAGCCACAAATAGAAAAGATAGTTTTACATTTTTACAAGAAAATAAATAAATGAAATGGTCCAAACTATTTCTCATCGATTTAACACTCATGTTAAACGTTTGTCGTTGTCTGCTTCTGTGGTAATCATTATATTCACACGCCTCCTTGCAACTAGTAGAACCATCACACAATAGTTCAATCATTTACTGTTATTCAATTTTACCACCAGTCCACTCAAAATTGATGAGCCATTATCAACTTTCCAATTTTGCCATTTATGGCTTGGAACATTCGGAAACTGATATGAATTCCAAACAGTTGGCTCTTTGAGTATGTGTTTCAAGTGATACTCTGCAAGAAGGAGAACGACTAAAGCTTTACAAGGAGGAAAACTATGCCATTAAGAGCAATGAGTACCTGGACTGATGTACATTGATATTTCTGTGATAAAGAATCATATCTTAGCTGGTTAACTTTTATAAATGTAGCCTTTACCATACATGCAACCCACATATTTTCATCTAATAATGTCTCTGCACATATTATCTTTCCCCAAGCATTCAAAAACTTATTTGAAGTCTGAGTACTTCTGAAGTGCTGAAACCGAGGTAACTCTTTCCCTTCAGATAAACGAACAAGATGTATCACAGCAGGTAAAGCAATGTAATGCAGGATGAAGGGAGCGTAAAGAGACCCTTTCAATTCAATGATTCACTAAGTTTCTAAGATAAGAGCGCTTATTAAAGGATGTAACATATATAACTCGTCATAATAAATGAGCAAGGGCATTGTCGTGACATCCTTTTTGATTACACAGTCAGAGGCAAGTGTTTTCAATTTCAGCGTTTTCAATGGATCATGAAATGAGGCACCTTATCAACTTGTTTACTCTGTATAAATCTTCCATAGAGCATAATATAGAACTACTGGTTATCCCATTCTACCTATAGTCCACTTTCTTTCTTTTGAATGCAACAGCTAATGATATGGCTGCAAAAACTGAGAAATCATAGGTTTTACATTATTTTAAGACATGCTTCAATGTACTGACATCAAAAAACAACCTACTGCAAACACAATTGATGGCAATGTCCTACTTCATATTCTTTCTCTTATACCAGATAACGTTCAAGGTGTAACAGAAATTGTTTCAGACGGTCTGCCAAAACCATCAAGAGTCAACATTGTAACTAAAGAAAACTTATAAAGTTCTTTGGGCGCAGCAAAATACTATTGATCTAAGACCTGAGGACTTAAGCACCAAAAGACTGGATAGGTTCCATGGCAAATGATGCAAAAAAGCAGCCTATCAAATTTCTGTTTGACCAATGTCAGAAATCTTAAAGTATTCTTAGAGGTACACAGTAGCGACATAGATTTTGCAAAATCAGAGCAAAGTTATCATTTGACTAGCACGGATGCAGATGCAGTTGCAGTTAGATTGATTGCTCTTGCCACTGCACAGGAGGAGATATATACCAGAGTCATACTCCATTGTATGCATATATGTGAAATGGCATTAAACCCATATTTAACCAGGTGTTTGATCTCATGACACTGACATGCTGTTTCTGCTCTTGAAGAATGCTAAGGATTGAAGTTTGGCTGAGTCAAGTTGTTTGACGCTGGCACTGGCCACACATACAAAGAAAATTAAGTCTTTTGATTCGCAAAGACTAGGATCACACGAAATGCTTATAAGTGATGCTTGTCACAATTACCAATTTTAAAAAGTAATCTTAATTAATGTAACACATATAACACCTTAGGAAGCTGTATATTTGTTAAAAAATCTTTTCTTAAGTATCAAAGGTATTCAGCATGCAAACTACATGAATAATTCAAATAAATAGATAGTTTTATGTCTTCTTTCTGTTTCTCAGGCTTTCAATTCATTTATTCTTAAATTTATATGGTAACATACGTATCATACCATTACAGGCTAAACCCCTAGTTAATAGAGTGCAAACATCTTTTATGTGATGCCGTTTGAATTGTTCTTTAAGGTAGGATATGTCTGCACAATTCTAAAATGGGTGGAGAGGAACAGGATTGTACTCAGTTTGCAGTCCTAACACAATGCCATGATTCTACTGGTTGTGATGAAATGGGTGATTATTTTGCCAAAGAAGCAGACACAATGATAGACATTGTGAGGGTGACTTGAATAAAGATTGTTTTTGAATATTTTTATTTAATAGGAATATTTATTAAATTGTGTCATTTAAATGAGAACTATTATTTTCTATCTATATGTCTATATATTTTAATATTATAGGCATTAGGAAATATGTGATTAAAAAGGTTATATATAACATAGGTAACACAATTCCATGGGCTTGTTATCAGCAATGACTGTAATTACTAAGACTAAGGCACCAGAGGCTAGAGATTAATAGGAAAACATGTGAAAAACGGTATTTTTCTGAAATATCATCTCTTACTTCCAAGAAAATTTCCTAGCTCATTCATTATGCCATGTAACATACGTTACATACTTTAATAAGTGCTCTGATCCTGATGTCAATTTTGCAAATGTATGATTCTTTATTGCATTAGCAAGACAGTGCCAAAAATGTAAGATATCCACGAGCGTCAAATATTTTCATATATTTTTCTTCAATAATAGAAACCAAAATTGGCTACTTAAAATTGGGGGTAGGGTTGTTGAATAGCTCATATAAAACAATGTGTTTGAGATAGAAAAGCAAACTTTGTTTTTTCTATTAGTCAAATGAGTATTTTAGTAAACTAAGATTAAAAACACTTGTAAAAATGCACAAATTGTCTGTAAAATGAATGATGTTAGTCACGATTTCAACTTTCAAAGGGAAATTTAATCTATGTAACGCATATAACATCATTGAAGGCTGCAATTTTGTTTAAAATGCTGCTTTTATGTAGCTTAGGCATCCAGCTTGCAAACTAAATAAGAAATTTGAATAATTAGTTGGTTTAATGTCTTCTATCTGTAACTCAAACTTTCATTTTGATTTTTTCCTTAGTTTGTTACAGTAACATATGTAACAGGCTGTCAGAGACTAACGCCCCGGAGCACAGAGTGCAAACATCTCTTAAAAGATGCGGCTTGAAATTTTCTTCAAGATAGGATATGTCTGCAAAATTCCCTAGGGGGGGGGGGGCAGGACCTTTTTTAGCTCGAAGTCTAATATG
Source organism: Loripinus fragilis (assembly GCA_964019695.1). Taxonomy (NCBI): domain Eukaryota; kingdom Metazoa; phylum Mollusca; class Bivalvia; order Lucinida; family Lucinidae; genus Loripinus; species Loripinus fragilis. Next base: position 88,253,463 of record OZ026517.1, read on the forward strand.
CAATCCGCACTATAGCTATACTGAACTTCTATCTATTTTTAAAGTAGGTCAAGGTCATATACTATGGTAATTTTGTGTATGTCTTCCCTTAAAGTATACTGATGTGAAGTGCCAAGACCCTTACTTATCATCTAGTTTCAAAAGTAGGTCAAAGTAGTCTATGTCAATATTTTGGCATGTTTGGAAAATGTCTTTTTTGAAGGTATGCACATGTGAAATTCACTTCCAAGGACTCAATAGTTCAAAAGTAATGACCAATGTTAAAGTTCGTTTCGTTATTATTTATTTATTTTCTTAAGCAGGTCAAAGATCAAAGTCGATGCCACATATTTCGTTGTATCTAAGAAGGATTTTTACAAGGTATACGCATGTGAAATATCAAATCTCTACGTTTAGTAGATCAAAAGCTTTGGCCAATTGTTGCGTTAGCTGATATCCTGTTGTTTAATGAATGGATCTCAGATCATATTCCGTTTCTGATTTTCATCGATGCGACTGGTCCCGCCATTTATCGATAAGGAAATTTCGGTGACAAAATAAAACACATTGCATATTATAGATCTCCTATAATATAAAGGTAAAATGTTTATAAAAAGTTTTTAAATGGACATGATTGTTCAAATTTGTTACAAGACACACGTGAAATGTATAACATATGAAAATGGTGTAATGTATATCATATGAACCCTGTGCATATTGCACAGGTTTGCTCATTTCACATGGTTCTATCCTCAACGGGCCTCGAGGCAATATATTAATGACATATAGATTTAGTGTTATCACATCTTAACACACGACACCATGGAGCTGTGTTAAAAATTGATATACAAAATTTATGAGACATCCCAAAATTGGAAAATGATTCGTCTAAGTGTGAGCCCATTCGGTTTAAATAGACAAACATGACATTGCACGTCATTTCTAGAAATCTACGTGTTTCATTAAAAGTTGGCAGTCACCATTTCATCGAAGGTAGACTACTTATGCGTGACCGATAGTGCAGGGTTAGCAAATTTGTAATGACAGTATTTATAAAACAATTGACTGTCCTGAATGAAATCACTATCGATTGCATTAATGATTTATTCAATAACTGTATATTGATTTGTCTAGGTCGACATTTAATACGTGCAGCAGAAAAAGGTTATTTGCAAATTCCCTAGGCTAGTTACTGCGTTACCGAAATACACACCATGACGCTATAACCCTGTTTATAGATGTACATTTGGAACATAAGTAACAAGTAATCCAGGGCACCGAGAGGAAGGGACAGAGAAGGACAGCATGAACGAAATTAAATTAGAGGAGGACAGCCTGAACATAATTGAAGTAGAGGAGGACAGCATGCACTAAATTAAAGTAGAGAAAGACAGCATGAACTAAATCAAAGTAGATAAGGACAGCATGAACTAAATTAAAGTAGATAAGGACAGCATGAACAAAATTAAAGTAAAGCAGTCTTCTCGCTCTTCCTCGGCGAGATGATTGTAAACTAGAAAGGACAATAATAAATAGATCACGAAACAAGCACCAAACAATATAAAAACACAACAAGTGAATATGACCAGGGAATGCCCCAATCGAAGAATACAGACCATACCACGGCACCGTGAGGCATAGACACAGAGGACAGCCAACCATAAGACAGCAATAATACAGTTCAAGTGAAGAGCAACCAGCTCTTTCTTCCTCCGCAACATGATCGCAAAATAGAAAGGACACAGTCTAAGAACTTACTGTGATGAAACAAAGAAGACGGCCTCTTAACTCACAGACCGTCAGAGCTAAGGTAAATCCCTAGTTGAGCCACGGTGTACCCAGCCAAAGAGCAACCCAAACAACTATCCTGAAAGATGTTATGACCTTCCAATGAGAATCCGTATTGTAAACTGCCAGTCTAATAAAAGCCTTAGTTTAGAGCATGATTGATTCAGTAGCCCTGAGGTTGTGAGGATGAGTGCACAGTCCCCCAAGCTGCCAATGCCACCCAGTCTTCTCAACTCCTTTCAGTCGTCAAAGATGCCTTCTTTGACTAGATAGTCAGTACACCTTTGCGCATAACAGAGTATACCAACAATCTCCTTGAACTGTTCCTGAACTCAACTCAGCTGAGCACGAAATTAATCCTGCTTATAAATGTTTAAATGCCAACAATGGTTGGCATTTCAACATTTATTAGCATGATATATACCACATCTGAGAGACTTTAAGCAAGAAACTTCTTCAACTGTCGGTATTTTAGTTTTTACATTTATGAGCAGTTGAAATTTTGTGCTCAGTTGAGTTGAGTATGATTTTTTATAACCTCGGAGCCTGGCAAATATCATTATTGTCACAGAATTCTGGCTAGATGGCAGCATCAAGTCCTCAGAGGTTTCCAAAATAAGTCCAAAGCATACCAACGGGATAGAAGTACGGGTACGCTGGGTGGTTGTTCGTTCTTGCTCGTCTCTGAGCAGTACTAGAGCAATGAGCCTGAAGAACTGAAAGCAGATAACTGTGAAGTGGTGTAGAGCACAATTAATTTCAAGGGCGGTCAGGATCTTTATGCTGGTGCATTTTATAAGCCACAATCAGATACAGCTCCTGATACCTGGTCCCGATGTTATAAAGCTTTTTTATGCTCAACTCAGCTGAGCCCAAAATTTATCATGCTCATAAATGTTAAAATTGTTGGTATTTTAACATTTATCAGTATGATAAAAACAACATCTGAGAGTTTGAAAGCAAGATAAGTCTTTATTTTTCAGTATTTTAGTGTTTATGAGCAGTTGAAATTTCATGCTCCGTGAGTTGAGCACGAAAGTTTTTTTTTATAACATCGGGGCCTAATATCTCTCAAAAATACCAAGAAGGGCACACATGTGGGTGGACGGAGACTTCACCCTTGCTGATATAGATTGTGAGAATGAGTGCACAGTCCCCCAAGCTGCCAATGCCACCCAGTCTTCTCAACTCCTTTCAGTCGTCAAAGATGCCTTCTTTGACCAGATAGTCAGTACACCTTTGCGCATAACAGAGTATACCAACAATCTCCTTGAACTGTTCCTGACAAACAATAAGACACCTGTCAATAAATGTGAAGGAGTACCTGGAATTGGTGGCCATCAAACTGTATATGTTGAATCTAGCATGCAGCCCATGAAAGTCAAGATGCCACTTTGTAAAGTATTTCAATACAATTAGGTGAATTATGATCAGGAGCTGCTAACAGATAAACACACCCCATACATAAACCAATGATCTCTGAAAACAGAATAAAGAAGCCGTGGATGGACAACACAGTAAGGTCTGGACGCAGAAAAGTGAAGAAATTGTTTTCAAAGCAGAAATAATCAGGAAGACACAAAGTCCGAACGAGATATCTTCATACCAAAGCTCAAAGTCGAAGATAAGACAAGTAAGAAAGGGTGCAAAGATCAAGAATCGATACAATGAAGTACCACACCTGACCCAGGATACCAATGGGAAAGTGACAAACTCACAGTTAGACACCTCAAACGAGAGCCAAGAGGTCAGCCCTTTCCCAGCAGGTGACCACAATGCACAAATAAACAGACGCGCACAAAGGCATAGCAAACACAAGACAGTAAAAACATAAAAGGTCCACAAAAGAAGTAATTTAATTTTGTTGATGCTGTTCTTCGCTGTCTTCATTTTAGTGCCCTGGATTAGTTATTACTTATTGTTACAAATGTAAGTTTATTGGAAGTATGTTGAAAATCGCATTGAGCTTAGAGACAACGAGCAAGAACAGCATTAGCTAAGCGAGCAGAAAAGGTTCTTCAGCTTCATTAAACCCTTGAAAAAAGATAGTTCTAGAGTGGCTCCCCTAACAGACCAAAGAAAAATTCACAGTGACTCAGCAGAAAGTCAACACTTGAGCCATGGACATTATTTCCAACAATGTGGCATTTTGACAAGTGTAGACTCAGACGAGCCTGTGCAGCCTCCTTTAAATCTTAGAAACTCCAACTGATGTTCAGTCAGTAGCTTAACATTCATACAATATTCAAGCGACTAGCATAGGCTCTGATCAGACTGCGCGTATGCGCAGGCTAATCTGAGGCTATGCTGATCGCACATCGTGACCACATTGTTGGAAATCTCATGTCGAGCCTCAAATAGACAATGCCAGCCAGAGTTCACTGATGAAAAAGGAGACCCATCACTTGCCATGCCGGAAATCCATGTCACTACTGAAGGAGATTTGGAACTGCTGCAAAAACTAAATTGATCCAGACATGATTCTTCCAATACTTTTAAAAGAACTATCTGCATAATTTAGCAGAAGTGCCTTGAAACAGGACCAATCCCTGGTGTATGGAGAACAGCCTTACAAGAAGGTTGAAACGTTTAAAGCCAGTAACTACAGGTCTGTATTCCTGACCTGCATCAGCTGTAAGATGTTCGAGCACATAAATGTCAGCAACATCATGCAACACCTATACCAGAACGACATTCTAACTAACCTAGGAGGGGCCGTGAGACACAGTTAGTTGATTACCCTGGCAGATGAACTTGTCAAGTCACTAAACAAAAGGAAACAACATGACCTAGCCATCCTTGACTTCAGCAAGGCATTTGATCACACAAGCCCCTGCTACGAAAGCTGGACCACTATGGAATCCGAGGAAACAACTCTGTATTGAATAAGAGCGTCTCTTACAATTGGACCTAAAAAGGATGGTAGAGGAAGAAGTTGCATCAGAGTCAGTACATGTTAAGAGACGAGTCCCTCGGGGAAGTGTTTTGGGCCCAGTACTCTTCCCAGTCTTCATCAATGACCTCCCTGCCAGTATAAGATACAGTTCCAGATGATTCACGGATGATTGTGTGGTATAAAGAGAGGTACAATCAGACGATGACTGTCAGATTCTACAAGATGACCTACAGAAGCCACGGGATTGGGAGAAAAATGGGGGATGTCATTTCACCGAGAGAAATGCAGTATCCGTCAGATTTCAGCCTCATACTACAAGAATATCTTTACCCTTTTTCATTACATTGAATTCACTTTCTCCATCTGCTGAGGGTTCTGACTTGGTATCCTTCAAGCAGGAGCTGGCCACCATTTAGTACTGAACCTTCAGTCGGTGCCATCCACAAGTACCTATCAGAATCAAATATTCTTGAAAAGATTGAAAACCCAATACCAAACAAAATAATCACTGCTACGAGACCAAACGACCCTCCATGGATAACGTTCTACATAAAACGACTTATAAGAAAAAGGAAACTAGCATTTAGGCAGGGCAAGAAAACAAATAACATTCATTACTGGAACAAACATAAAACCCTACGAAACTAAGTAATCAGTCAGTTGAGAAAATCAAAACAAACTTATCATGACAATCTTGATAAGCTTTTGTCTTCCAGCGATTGCAATTCAAAACCTTTTTGGAAAACATCAAAACAAATCCTTAATATAGGACAGACTTCCACTAGCATACCAACTCTTTACCATAATAGCACCTATGCAGAGAGCGATCTCGAAAAAGCTAAAATGTTAAATGCATACTTTTCATCAAAATCTGTCGTTGATGATACAAACACACAACTACCTCCTATTGCACATATGGGTCATTCATTTGAGTCTATAACTATTACAACCCAAGACGTCAGCGATGTCCTTCAGCATCTCGATATAACCAAAGCATGTGGCCCAGACTCAATAAGCCCTCGTTTGCTGAAAGAAGGATGTCATACTCTTGCTCACTCATATTCAATTATTTTCAACCGCTCTCTTGAACAAGGATACTTCCCTTCGTCATGGAAAGACGCTAACGTCACCCCAGTTCACAAAAAAGAAAACAAATCACAACCTAGCAATTACAGACCTATATCACTTCTAAGCATTGTTGGTAAAACGATGGAACGCTGCGTGCACAAACACCTTTACAATTATATGGTTACAAACCAACTCTTAACACCCTCACAGTCTGGATTCAGGGAAGATGATTCCACCACCAATCAATTACTCCATACATATCATACAATTTGTGAAGCTGTAGATAAAGGCAAAGAAATAAGAGCAGTATTTTGCGATATCAGTAAGGCCTTCGATAGAGTCTGGCACAAAGGACTACTTTACAAATTGCACTGTATGGGGTGCTCAAATCGTATTGTTAATTGGTTTGCAAGCTATTTATCTAAGCGTAGACAACGTGTTGTTATTAATGGTCAATCATCAGACTGGGTCTACATTATTGCTGGGGTCCCACAAGGATCGATTCTTGGCCCTCTTCTATATCTCATTTACATTAATGATATAGTCAAACACATTGGATGTTCTATCCGCTTGTTTGCTGATGATACAAGCTTGTGTATCATTGTGGACTGTCCCCTTCAATCGGCCAATCTTCTTAACACTAATCTGCAAACTATCTCTGACTGGGCTGCTGCTTGGCTTGTCACTTTTAATCCCCTAAAACACTCTCAATGATTATTTGGCGCAAGCGTAATCCTGTATTCCACCCTCCCCTCTTTATGAATGATACACCGATCAAGAACACTTCTTACCATAAGCACCTTGGTCTAACTTTTTCTAATTCTGGAACTTAGGATGAACATGTCTAATCTATCTCAGAAAAATCCTGGTCTAGGCTAAACCTGTTAAGAGCTCTCAAATTTAGGGTTTCGAGAAGATCTTTAGAAAATATGTAATTTGCATATATACGTCCTCTCTTGGAATACAGCAATGTTGTTTGTGATAATTGTTCTCTGGAGTCAAAAAAAGCTACTAGACGATGTCCATGTGGAAGCAGCACGAATTGTTACAGGAGCGACAAAATTGTGCAGCATTGAGAGATTATTTATGGAACTAGGTTTGGAATCGCTACAAACTAAGAGAAATAAACATAAACTTACCACATTTTACAAAATTATGCATGGCCTAGTTCCAGCCTATCTTTCAGATCTTATCCCCCCTATTGTTGGCCAATCAAACAACTATGCTCTCAGGAATGCAGATCATAATCAGGGTTTCAGATCAAATTCTAACTTATTCTCAGACTCTTTCTTTCCATCTACTATCAAAGCATGGAACAGCCTTCCAAATGAGGCAAGGGAGATGACTTCTGTATCAGCATTTAAAAACTATTTAAATAGAAACAAGCTTCAATCCCAATATTACTTTCATGCAGGATCGCGCTTAGGTCAAATCCTACACGCCAGACTGCAAATGCAATGCAGTGCTTTACATGCAGACTTGTATCGCAAAAGTATAGTCGAAAGCCCTTCCTGTCAGCACTGTGGAGGTTTTGAAAGTGCTTATCACATATTTTTCATTTGCCCTGCATAAGCAGCTACAAGAAGTTATCTCCCTGATAATCTTCATGAATACTCCCTAAAGGCTCTCTTATATGGCACTGAACACAGCACAGTTCATGAGAATGAAACATTATTCTTAAAAATACAGGACTTCTTAACGAAGTGAGGAAGATTTAATCCTTAATCATAATATACGTCTTAAGACATGAATTGGCAAAGAAAGGAGTCAGACTACTTTGTATATATGCTAGCATTTGAAGAGTACTTATTCATATAAAATACCAAAATTTGTACAACATCACACTGGTGTGTGTAAAAGGTTTCTGTTATGCCGACATTCTAAAAGTCGACCAGTGATTATCTACATCACCCCATATTTTGATGTAACTACATTGTACATTGTAAAGCGGATCAACGCTCTCTCTCTCTCTCTCTCTCTCTCTGCTATTCCTACTAATTCTTTTAAGTTCATTACTATACTATAACTTTATTTTTTTCACTTCTCATTCATTGAGCAACAATGTGCATCTAAATATCTAAAGGGAGATGACAACATATACTGAAAAAATAGAGTTATGTCCGCTTGACGTTTATGTCTGCCAGTTCCAAATGTATGAACACATTTCATTCAAATTTCACATTACCAACTCTGATTATTTAGAAACGCTTTGCACCTAAAAGACATTCATTTGATAATCAGTAGAGCCGCTGACAAAGCAGTGAACACGAGTACCCTTAAAATCAAAAGTCACATCAATAGCTTGTGTGGCCATCATAATCCTGAGCCGTACGAGCACATTTAAACATAACTGAGCAAACTCTCTAGTAAGCTGTTATGCGTGCTAGTTGTATGCATTGCTTTTACGACCACAGCCATTTATCTGTAACATACTCTGACGTCACAAACATCGATCACGAGCGTGCGTGTAAACACTCAGAAAATTCATTTTGGTCCAGCATTTTGATAATCAATATAATCAAACAAATTTGTTTGTTTTTTTCGTAATAGACATTTTTCAGTTACACCTTACATTACGATTTGTCCGTCAACGGAGATTTACTTTGGACTTTATTTAAGAGGGGCGATGTCAGCAGTATCTGGAATCTATCTTTTTTCGTCTGCTACTAAATATTATATTTTTGTCCTGAGATGTTTTTGACCTTAACAAACAGTGCATACCATGATGAAATGCCGCATGATGGCATTTCACCAGTTTACAAGTGTAAAAAAGATGTACCAAAAAATATATTTCACAATTGAAATGCAGCCGAGTATCTTTTTTAAAGTCATTTCTTGTTCCATACATGTATGCATTCACTGGTTGTAACTTGCGAGTAGGTAAATTCGATATTTCTGCGTCCAATATGATTATTTTTTGGCGTCAATATTTCACCAAGCTCAGGTTAATGGACAGTGGAAATGCATGAGTCGTTCGCAACTTGTGCAAGCCAATATAGCTGGACCACAGTAATTGAAAATCCTTCGAATGTAAAGGAGATATGGAGCGGACATAGAATTCAAGCATAAGTGTCCATATCTTGTTATGATGATTCATATACAGAACTACTAGAGAATTTGGGTTTCCCCTTGACCCTTAAGAGGACTTGAATATAAGCTAGTCATTTCTAACAAGTGAACAACGGGGACTTTGATTGCACGCCAGTGGGGACAGACTTCTGACTCTTTGATGGTTCTGACTTAAAGACTTATCTATTGATGAGATGGTAGGGGCCTGATGCTTTTGCTGTTTGTCGAGCCCACAGGGATTTACCTGTTGGATTTATTTTTGCTCCGGTATTCAGTTTTATTTACTGTTGAGTCCTTATCTTTGCTTTATCTCCTTGTTATATCTTGATTTATATGTTTTAGGAGATGCTGCATTGATAAGTAAGGGGTCTTTCATGCAAACCAAATATCCATGTGTCTTGATCCACATCTGAATTAAGGGTGAGGTTGGCGCCGTTAAACCAGTTTAAGCCCTCCAGTCAAATATTTTAATGACCGTTCCAAGACGGTACTTCTTTTGTGGATCTTTTATGTTTTTTCTGTCTTGTGTTTGCTATGTCTTTGTGCGCTTCTGTTTATATGTGCTTTGTGGTCACCTGCTAGGAAAGGGCTGACCTCTTGGCTCTCGCTTGTGGTGTCTAACTGTGAGTTTGTCACTTTCCCATTGGTATCCTGGGTCAAGTGTGGTACTTGATTGTATCGATTCCCAATCTTTGCACCCTTACTTACTTTTCTTAAAACCATGGCAGTTTTCTCCACCATCTGTCATGTTTTACTTGATACCACATATTTGTCTTTGTATATCAATTGCCCCACATTTCCCCACACTAAGGGGACAATGCAAAAAGTTTAAACAGGGTTCATTTGCCTGGCTATATCCCTGCCATGTCAGAAGATAGGGGGCGTGGTTAAAACCGGCTGGTACATTATACTAATTGGGAGAGAGCTCACTTGCAGCAGAAAGCTGATACTTGAGATATAAGGATCAGGCGGGTTCCAAGGGCATTTTATAGAGTTAACACTCTGTATCGTCCCCCTTTATGAAGCCAGGGGTTTGGCCCTTTTGTGGAAAATGGTTTTAGAGAATTTCACAGGGCTAAAATGAGCTATGAAGACAGGCAGGGTAAACACAATAAACTGGATTTTTCTTCCAAAAAATCAAATTAAATGGCTAAAACCCTATACCTGCATCATCAAGTTGTAGGCTCATACATATTTTCGTACACTTAAGTACGCCCCTGAGTATGCAAAAAGCTTCTGCCAGACATTCAGACAAAAATCTAGTTTCCTATGTTTCAGAATCTAAGAAACTATGACGCATACTGGGAAATCGCCAATGTAAAGTTAAATGAGTGGCAGATCCAGATGGGGTTCAGGGGGTTCGCTCACCCCCCCCCCCCCCCTAGTTTTTTAAATATCCTATGAAAATGAAATATTTGCTATCAGTGAGGCCAAATTATTTCATTTTTATGGGATATTTAAGAAAAATGAGATAAAATCAGAAACGCGAACCCACCACCTTTAAACATATGAACCCCCTTTCCTAAAATCCTGGATACGCCCCTGTAAATACACCAAAAGTCAATATAGTCTAACTCAGTCGATTCTAGTAATTCAAGTGTCATTATACTCCTAATTATTTTTCTGCTAGTGGCGACTTTTGTCATCTATTGATCAGCCACATTTTGGAACCAGGTTAGGCCTGACAAGATATTGGGCTGGATCCAAATCCAAACTATTTGGCACTGTCATGGTATTCTCCAAGTATCTTTTTAAATGAATAAATTTAAATAAAAGGAAAGATAAAAGAAACTGATGACAATGAAACTGCATGCATAATTACCAAGCATGCATATAGATAATAGTTGAGTCGATTTGGGTGAACTTTATATGATACTGACTGTTCATGGTAGTGATCATAAAAAATCAAAATACATCAAATACCATAAACGAATACAGGAGGGACAGGAAGATAGGCTATATCATGTGTGTGATTAAGCTGCATTCTATCATATCAAGCCACTTATCTTCAACATACTAAAGGAGTTCACCAATCTATTATAATTATTATTAATCATTATTTCCCACCTTTGAAAAGGCTAAAACTGTTTAATTCAATACACGCTTAGTTGACACCCATAGAAATTCAGAAGGAGTAAAATCTGAAAAGAGGGAGCGCAGTGGTCCAGTGGTAGAGTGCTTGACTCAAGACCAAAGGGCTGTGGGTTCGAGCCTCACCGGCGTCACTGCGTTGTGGTCCTTGAGCAAGTCACATTTAACCTAGCTTAGTACTGGTTCAACCCAGGAAGAACCGTCCCTATAAAACTGAAACATTGTTGATGGGACATAAAGAATCAAATCAAACAAAAGAAATCTGAAAAGACGATAAGTATAGCTTTTTACCTCATGCTATCAATTTGGTGAAGTGGGTTGGGGTGGCACCACAGATTCTTATGACAAGCTTGTCGAAGCGGTTTAACTGTACTTTGTGCTTGAAACTGACAACAAACCTTCTTGTACCAGCAGAACTCAGTTCTGATCAATTAAAATTCCCTAGGAGAAGAGCTGTAACGAGGCCTTGATTTAATGTAGCTCAATGCAAGGGTAGAGGTTGTGCCTTCTGGCAAACTATTTTCTACCATGTTGCTGCATATACCATGTTGTGAAAAGTTGATTTTTGGCCAACGCCCACCCCTAAGTACACCCAAAGGGTTAGACCCAGGCCTACAAACTAAAATTTTACTTGATATGTTTAAATATTTATTGCACCTCTGTCTGCATACTAAAAAAAGTAAAAAATAATTACAATCTGACTTAGTTATTGCGAAATTATTTCATGATCAAATTCCCCAAAAGTATGGGGCCAGGTCAGGAGCGAGCTCATAACCCCTGGATTATAGATCTGCAGTCAGTCTCAATAGATTGAATATAATTTCGGTTTCTAGTGCAGAAGTGGAGGTTGAAACCTTTCTCTCTAACAGAGTCAAACTGTTGCATGAGTTGCAGTCTGTTCTGAATTCATTATGTTTACTTCCATCATAAAAGTAGTCCAGAGTCCATTTTAATACATGTATAATCAGCAGACATAAAAAACATGCAACATTTTCACAACTACAATACATCAGCACTTTAAAAGAAAATATTAGTTTGCTGAAGATGACTTTATTAAAGCACTTCATATGATTTTCTAACAAGAAATAACCCGAGTCGTAAGTTACAACTAATGAAGTTGTTAAACTTTTCTGAATTACACTGCTGAGATCGCCCCTCTTAAATAACGTAAGTCTAAGGTGTGCTACATCTTACAAATCCTAAGGTCCGTGATAACTGAAAAATGTCTAATAACAAGCATTTCAACATTAGTTAAGACTAATCAGCATCAAAACAATTGATACTGGAACTTCTCTGATGATTTTGCAGTAAGGGTAGGGGTATAAAACACAGATTTAGAAAACCTTTGATGCCCGACATCAGCCATAGTTTTTGTTTTACTCTTTAGTGTAATTGCTGTCATAAACGAACACAACAAATTAAAACAAAAACGGTCTCAAAATAATGTTAGGTTAAGGAGATTTGGCAGTTCTTGAATTGTTATTTGTTTAATCAAAGGGAGGTAATTTCAGTTAATTTCGTAAATCAAAGATTTTGAACTGCAATTTCGCTCGATCAGAAAGCTGACTTGGGATTTTTACGTTTTTTCATTGTCGAACGCTTCTGGTTGCCATTTAACGTAAAATTTGTCAAGGTTTGATGATTAACTTCATGATCATAATGAAAAAAGCTGTGTACACATTAGGTTCAATAACCCTTCAAGATAAGAAGATAAAAATCAAATAATTACCAATTTTTGTGTGTCCGACGTTTGATAAATATTTTGTTTTATTTTTGTTGCGACATCTTACCTGGATCATAAGATACATTACCATGAAATTGTACGTTTCTTTTTTGTTTGAGTATATAAGCTTAACGCTTACCGTCAAATCCTAGAAATATTGTATGTATGTATATATCATAATATGTTAAAAGTACTTTGAATAAAATATTGTTTAAACCAAGCAGTATCTAGAAATTCTTAGAGCTATGCGGGCGGGGCGTCCTTACCTCCTTAGCTGTTACCGTAGCTGGATTGGTCTGAGTTGAAGGGACGAAAATGAGGCTGTGCCAAAGTTTATCTATTTTACTGACTTTATCTATCCCCGGTTTCTTCTAACTTTCGAATTTATCTGTTCCATTAGCACCACAGCTGTTGCATAAAAGTCAAGAGTGGCAGTGCCGACGTAGGCATGTAGATGTAGAATAAAAGGGTCAGTGGTATATGAGTGGGTATGTTGTAACATATGTACCTAGGTAAGAATTAAAGTTACATTTTATGCAACATCTTGTTGTTATGTATATGTTTTTTTCTTTGATAACATTTGCGCAGGGAATAATTATGCGTATTTGGTTTGATTTATTAGATAAGCTATATTACATATTGAATATCCCTCTTTTCGAATTCTGATGTTTGGCTTCAAATGATTTACTGGTAACTAGTCCTATTCCCAGCGGCCTTTCTTTCACGGATAAGAGTTTTTAATGGCGTGTAAATTTAATATGTAATATTTTCCTAACACTGCCTCTTTTATACAATATATTTTATTGCTTCTTTGTAATTTGTTTTGTCAAAATTCTCATAATAATTTATTTCCCAAGCTCATTTCATTTGATAATAAATAACTTGCATAACATAGACTTGATTATGAGTTAGTATTTTAAAAGTACCAAGGACGACTAACCTACTACCCAGATGTCTCTGCGAGTGGGTATTATAACTTTATAGCCTTTTTATTCTGATGGATTTGTCTATGCTTATTGATACAATAAATATAGAATTGTCCATCTTGTATTTTAGATAGAATTTTCTAAATTATGACGAATTTCTGTCCCGGAATGTCAGTCATAGCAAACAGTGCAGATTTATATACACATTTATATATGAACGATTCTTCACAATGCAGCTAAAATGACATTTTCAAATAATACGTGCTTATATGCATTTCATAGTTCAGTGAAAATAAGATTATGGGTACATATGACGCCTCTTTATGAAATAGAGTCCATACATTTTCGTTCGATGACTTTGTTTCATAACAGTTAGTAAATCTAGTTGTCTCTATGTGATTATATATTTAATAAACTTGGAATCCTCCGACCGAGCTATACGTTTTCTGGTTTATTTTCTTGCAAGAAGTTTAAAATACACGAACGTGCATGACTACAATATCCTAAGGACGTCCAATGTGGTTTTTGTTTTCTAAAAAGGGTGTCAACTTTTCGGGTCCTATTAAGTCACATATTTCACTAACCATAAATGCTTTGCACGAAACCCTAAGCAGATATGTATTGTGTGTTTTCACTCGCTTAGATAATAGTTTTTGCTGTTTGATCAAACATGACGACTACGCAGTTGAAAACGGTGCACATTGACTTTAAAAATAAGCTTTTTATTCCTTGTTTGCACTTCATTCCTTTTTATCTCATTCAGCGAGTTAAAGAATGCTCAACTGGTTTCGATTCGACTGCACTTCCAAGATAGCTAGACAAATATTTGCTATAGAGATTTTTTCATAATTTTCCAACAGCTTTGGAAGCTTCTAACTAGCATCTTATAAATGCTGATCAGCTTATATTCCTAGTATTTCTAGGCAGCATTTGGCCCTACTCTGTGATATCAAAATATAGGACCTTAATGCTATCTTGACAGAGTGTCAATCATACACAATAAAGACGCTATGTCAGTGGAAATAATCAGAAGCAAACATTTATTAGATATGGCCTAAAGGCATATGGATGAAATGAAGAAAAAAATGTTTAAGTGTAAACTTTATTTTTCCTTTCAGTATACATGTATTTATCTTTGGGTTTGCTACTGATCTGTGCCATAAATGCTCTTTTATAAGAACGTGTATAAAACTACTTTGTTGTGCAATATCACACCGGAAAGGTGGCAATCGAAAACGTTAATACTATTGACGCACTTATATCAAAATAGTTAAAAACAGAGTTTTCCATTGCTATTTGTCGCCAGCTTGGCGACAAATGGCAATTGAAAACTCTGTTTCTAACTATTTTTGATCTACGTTCATCGATAGTATTAATGTTTTCGATTGCCGCCTATCCGGTGTGTACTCTGTTGTGCAAAATGTGCCTTCTCAATGACAATGGAAGTCATGTCGTGTTAATGCTTTGTTATGGTGAATCTGATTCATTTAACCCTTAAAGCGTCAAGAAAAAAACGCATCTGAAAATGTCGTCTGCTGAAGTCGTCTGCTGCAAATAATTGCCTTGCATTACTGACAAATTAAGTTTAGAAGCAAACAGTGTGGACCCAGAACAGACTGCTCCTATAGGAGCAGTCTGATCTGGGTCCACACTGTTTGCCATAGAGGCTTTTTAATTATTTCAGCAGACGAGAAAAGCAGACGACTTTTGTTGGGATTGGCGCTTTAAGAGTTAAACGTTGGCCTGGTGTGCTGGTTACGGGTCATTTGAAAGAACAATTTAAAAAAAATCAGAGAACATTTCGATCCAGAAAAATTGTTTGTTATTGCCTGACAACACTGACCTGAAACTGGTTAATTTCCGCCAAAATCTTCGTGATATTCGTGCGTTTTCGTGAAGTACTCCGACATGGCTTTTACCAAGAATATGAAGATAATGCCAACTCATCAATACAAATGGTCTGACGGCCTATCGTTTTGTTAACTTAATACTGAATCGAATCTTAGAAACCCCCTTTTTCATATAATTGTCAAATGTATGCATTCTTTTTTTAAATAGAGATATATATGCCTAGTGCACAGGGACCGCGGCACACCGACACAATAATGAGTTTCATTATTCCATAGGGTTTTCACGAGTGTTTATTTAGTAGGCTTATTGCAAACATTGGAGTACGTGTGTATTTGAAGCATGAACATATTCATATGAAAATATTCATTGGTGCACAAAATCAATAAAAAAATGAACAAACGAACAAATAAACGATAAAAAAAATCATTGATTGAAATGATACTGAATTCTAACACAAATCTTTTGATTGCTAATGACAACTGTTATCCAAAAGGCTACGGATAACTGTAAATTGTCCAGGGGTTGAGAGTTTGATCCTGGACCGGTCCCATACTTTACTGGAGATAGATCATGAAATAATTTCTACGGTCATTCTCCTCCCTTCCGCTGATTCATGAAGGGCTGTTGTCAGTTACAAGCGGAAGTATGTGCACGAAATACTGGTTAACTGCTGAGTCAATCTTGCGCAGGAAAATGGTGTGGTTAGGTGAATTGACCATCCCGACACGACCATATCTGTTGACTGGGTTATTAAAGGAGTAAATTCTTAGACAATGAAAGTGGTACCACTGCCTGAAGGGCTATTCCAGACAGACTATAGGCTAATCTTTATGAGGTATTATGACTTCCTTTCAGGGGGCAATACAGTGGTCCCATGAAGGGTGTAGGTATTTTCTGATAAAAATATTGATATTTATCTTAGTGAAAAAAATTGTGCTGTGTACAGGTAAGTCCCCTCTTGAGGCCCCTTTAACCCTGTAAGATACTGAAACTATCCCTTATCAGTTTATCCATCATTTAATGATAACTATTAGACAGGAATATAGGTCTTTAAGCATCAAAACAAACAAACAAACACCCCTGATGGTGCAGTGGAAATACAGATGCACATTAACAACACTTTCAAAAATGAGCCGATAGCATACTTAGATTTAATATAAGCAGCCAGCATAGGGCATTTTGGATTTTTTCTACACACAGTGGCATGATAGTTCTGGCCTCGCGGTTATAAAACTTGAGTACATTCTCAAACTCAAAATAAAGCGCAATGATTTGCTGCTTGCGGAAAATCAACTAAAGTTTTATAACCTCGAGGCCTGATTTCAGGAAATGCGAAAAATATGAAACATGTGCAAAATTGCTCAGGTTTCACATTTATATGTTTTACGCGATATTACACATAGTTTGTTTGTTTGTGGGTGATGCCTTATGTGCTTTATGTCCAAGTCAATATTTTTTTAAGCATGGCATGACTTTCTGTGTTGAACCAGTTCAACATGTAAACAGAGGATAAAGTGTCTTGCTAAAGGACACAGCACAGTGCCTTATTTTTTTCTACAAATAATAGCTTTACAAACAAAAGCATTCAAAATCTATATCAACCCTTCCACCAAATTTTGAAAATTAATATTAATAGACAGTATGGTACCATGACAAGATATGAAAATATTATATATAATATGAAACTTAAATTTTTATTCTTGTGCGAATTAAAGGAGAACAATATCTTTTCACGGGAAGATGGCGAATACCTGTAAATGTTGACATAAAATGAAGTTTCTAATTTCATGTCATGGCGAAGCAATAAACGTATTTGTAAAACCTGAGAATTTAGTACTAGGCCATACCCGGGCAATTAATTTGAATCGACACGCCTTTTACATTAAATTGACACGTCAAATTAAAAAAGGCTTTACGTTTGTACTGCTGCTTCGATTGAGCAGCAGAATATATGCTTTTTCAATTGGGTGTTATGTCTCTCGTATTTCATGCTTCTTTTTCAAACAGCAGGCCCCCAGATAAGAGTGCTTAACAGAAAATTATTTTTCTTATTTCTCAACCTAAACATATGTCGTGGTAACTCAAAAGAACCGTCTCAATGACTTGGTTCTTTTGAGCACCCAAAACATATGTTAAAATTGATGGTAAGAAAATAATTACAAATTTACGCTCAAAATGTTTGCTTAACTAGACCTATGTTACAGTGTGGACCAAGACAATACTGCTCCCAAGAGAACATGTATGGCATGTCACCAAGATGTTACTATCAGATGATTTTCATGAAGTATTGTCTTTTGATAATCCTGTTTTGATAAAGTGATGATGCGGATTCTCGACAACTTCCGGTTTGATTTCAAGGAAACGTCATGGGTACATGTATATCCTTTGCCTAGCACTGGTCCAACCCAGGAAGTTTGCCGACATGGCTGAACTTGTTGATTGGGACGTAAAGCATTAAATCCAACAAACTCGTGGGAGCCTTCAGTATCAAGGGAAGGTGCAAAATACCTCCAGCTTTAATGGTCGAATATTACCTTGGTTATGGGTATTTGGCTTATAGGCGCGTTGCTGAATTTCATATAAGGCTTACTTTTTGAGAAAACTTACCTTATCGTCATAAAGGATGAAACCGGTCTCAAATCAAAACTAAATGCCTCTACTTTAATTTTGATTGGGTCGTACGTTCGAAAATTGGTAGCGTCATATCTAAAAAGGGGAGATAACTCTATCCTTGCAAAAAGGGAATTTTGAAGTGCGAATTTCGAAACGATTTTTTGCAGTTTTAAAACATTATTTTTTCGTAAATTATTTTATTTTCTAAAATTAATTTAACTTTTATTTATTTCTAAATCAAATTTGGCTCATTTTCTTCATTTGCAGATATAGCTAATGAGGGATAACTCTTACTACCCTATAAAATAGAACATTTCCCTCGATATCGTTTCTAATAATACCGTTATTTTTAGTAAAAATGTGTAAACTTGATCAATTCGAAGAAAACTATAAATTTGCTATTCAAAAACATGATTAACAGCATTCTGACATGCTTGACGGCTCGGAAAATCGCTTGCAAAGTTGCTACCCCCGTGTGAAAAATACTCTGTTTCGTGCATTTCACCAATACACTTAATATACTATTAGGCACAGTTTCTGAATGCTTTTGAGAAAATTTACCTCATCGTCCTAAAGGATGAAACTAGTCTTCAATTGAAGATAAATGTCTATACTTAATTTTTGCTTGAGTCGCACACTCAGAAATGGGTAGTGTCATATTGAAAAAAGGGGAGATAACTTTATACTCGCAGAAAACAGAATCACGAAATACGAATTTTAAAAGTATCAAGTATGGACTTTTTTTTTCTGAAAGCAAAGGGTCTGACACATTTCTTTTAGGTAATTTGATATGCTTAATCCGAAAACCAATGTTTGCAAGCTGAGAAATGGTGTCTTATTGAGCTTATTTGCATGTTTTCAAGATGGCCGCCAAAATCACACAGAATCTTACATTGTTGTTGATTCATTGTTTAATGTACTTCGGAATACTTGTGGGGGTTCTGTGTTGGTCGTCAGTGTTTTATTATGCATCTCTGTGTTTTCTTTCTATTTTTGTTAACACCTTGACGAGGAAGAGAACGATAGTTGCTTTGCTTTAATTTCCTTCCTGATGTCTTGTGGCTGTAAGTGTTCTGTTGCTCTTTCTCACGATGCCGTGGATTTATCTGCAGTAGTGAGTGTGGTTTTTCCTGTTTATACTCACTTAATTTTCGCTTATCTAGTGTTCAGCTTTTATAATGAATGGTTCATTCATAGCACTATTTTGAACTAGTTTCAAGCTATAAAGTGATAAACAAAAAATGGGTTTTGAGAATCGACGAGTAGCTTTGATTTAGCTGTCGTATTAATGTCCATTCTTCCTAGCAATACCCACAAAATGTGTTGCACTGTCTATATATCAAAAGTAAAAGCATTTAAATTTCTTAGTACCCAATGGTCGAATTAGACCAGCCTTGCGTCCTCAGGACAACTTCTCATGGGCGTGAAATTGTTTTGTGGGACCGCCTTCAATAGGTAAAAGTATTGCTGAAAATAACCCCATTTGAGCTATGTGAAAATGCGTGGTTTCCATTGCAACAAACAATGCGCTTCAAAACAGTTGGACATGTTCCTACAAATTACTTATATCTCAGCAGAAACTCATCCTAAAGTACTTACCTGATAAAACAAAAAAAAAGTAAGACATATCAGCTTCCTTCAGCGGTAATGTATGCTAATGATCAAATTTGTATATTCATAAAATTAATGAATACATTAGGAAATAGTAAAAAATAAAAGGGTGTACCCACAAAGATACTTACAACGCAGCTGCGATTTATTTTAGGCAACCACTCTTGGTACCAAAATAATGTCAGAGCACTGCACTTTTACCAAATTGTCCATTTGTTAAATTTTCTAACATTCTCACTCATAAAAATTAATCAAAATATAAGAAATAAGAAAAGTTTTTGGAAAAATTAAAGGGGTGTACCTACAAAATTACGCATATGTCAGTTGCTAGTTATCCTATTCTCAAATTAAAGCCTAGAACTAATTTTTATCTTTGTGTGTTCTTCTTTCTTTTTTAATGTTTTCTTATATATTCACGAGTATGCAAATGAGATCATTTTTATAATCATCATTGGGGCAACGAGCTATATCTCAACTTTTATTTGGTACCATGTTTGGCAGTCCAGGATATACGCAGTTGAAATATAGGTTATTTTGTAGGTCAAATCACTTTAGTTTTCTACTATTTTTGACTTATTCTTTTTATGTGTTCTTTAATATTCATGAATATGAAAATTAAATATTTCGAATACATATAACCATAGGGTCGCATATATGTATCTCAGCTATTATTTGGTACCAAGTTTTGTAGTCTAGGATAGTAAGCAGCTGGCGTAGAGGTAATTTGGTAGGGATACCACCTTAATTAATCTACTAATTTTGTCTTATTTCTTATGGTTACATTAATATTTATGGGTATTTAAATCAGATCATTTGTATATTTAATCATTTTCATCAAATGAAAATGTCCCATCTTTTATTTAGTACCTATTTTTGAAGTTAATCATAGTTAGCAGCTGACTTAGAGGTTAGTTTTAACGTAAATCACCTTATTTTTCTACAAATTTCCTCTTATTTCTTAAGTACTCATTAATATTCATGAATATTCAAATAAGATAATTCGTAAATTTAATCATTTTGGTCAAAATGCAATGTCTCAACTTGAATTTGGTACCAAGATTTGCAGTCTACGATAGTTGGCAGTAGATATATAGGTAATTTTGTAGCTATACCCCCTTAATTTTTCTATCTATTTTATCTTATTTATTATGCTTTTATAAATATTCATGAATATTTAGATTAGAAGATTCACATAATTTTTCATTTTGATCAAATGGCTATGTCTCAACTTTCATTTGATACCAAGGTTTGTAAGATAGGATAGCTATCAGCTAGCATCGTGTTAACTTTGTAGGTATACCACCTATTATATATATATACACCTTTCTACCAATTTTGTCTTGTTTTTATGTTTACATTAATATTCATGAATATTAAGATTAGATAATTCGTATATTTAATCATTTAAGTCAAATGGCTGTGTTGCAACTTTTATGGGGTACCAATTTTTATAATGTAGGAAAGTTAGCAGCTTGAGTACATGTAATTTTGTAGGTGTACCCCCTAAATATTTCTACCAATTTAGTCTTATTTCTTATGTTTACATTAATATTCACGAATATTTAAATTAGATAATTCGCATATTTAATAATTTTGGTTAAATGGCAAAGTCTCAACTTTTATTTGGTACCAAATTTAATAGTCTAGTCTAATAAATATCAAACTTTTAGGACATTTTGTATGTAAACCACCTTCATTTTTTACCAATAATTCTCTTATTTCTAATTTTTACATTAATATTTATGAATATTCAAATTAGATAATTCGTATATGTAATCATTTTGGTCAAAATACAATGCCTCAACTTTAATTTGGTACCAAGTTTTGCAGTCTACGATAGTTGGCAGTAGATATATAGGTAATTTTGAAGGTATACCACCTTAATTTTTCTATCTATTTTCTCTTATCACTTATGCTTTCATTAATATTCATGATTATTTAAATTAGATAATCCGTATATTTCATCATTTTGATCAAATGGCTATGTCTCATCTTTTATTTGGTACCAGGTTTTGTAAGATAGGATAGTTAGTAGCTAGCGTCCTGGTAATTTTGAAAGTATACCACCTTTATTTTTCTAAAACTTTTGCCTTAGCCTTATGTCTTATGTTTACATTAATATTCTTGAATATTTAAATTAGATAATTCGCATATTTAATAATTTTGGTCAAATGGCAATGTCTCAACATTTATTTGGTACCAAGTTTTGTAGTCTAGGCTAGTAAGCAGCAGACGTATAGGACATTTTGTAGGTATACCCCCTTAATTTTTCTACCAATTTTGTCTTATTTCTTACGTTTACATTAATATTCATGAATATTTAAATTAGATAAGACATATACGAGGGTTGTCCCAGAAAGTCGTAGACTCTTGTTATAACACGAGACTGTGTGTCAGGAATTCTATGAAATTTGTATGATATTTTTATATACATCACATAAAAAATTTGCACAAATATTGGTGGAATCACAGTTTAGATAACAATGTTATGAGCCTTTATTTGACTGTGTGTCAGCATGTGCGGAGCACATCGAAATTTTTGTAATAAAAATGATCTAGTCCAAATATTATTGTACATTCAATTAAATTTCGCAGTTATATTTCATACAATGTATTACCTCCTCAACACGGGACTACTCAAGGTATAGTGTTGAAAATTTGAAACATTTCCCACCTTTGGCATTGATTTTATAGAAGATTTATCATGCCTACTACATTTTTATTTTCAGAAAATACAAACGTTATGAGAATGGTGCGGAGCAAAAAAAAAGACTTTCAATATAATTTGGCTAATTAAACACCTAAAATCAAGTTCTTCTATTGTTTACTAATTGGCTGAGTAGTCACTAGTATCGTAAAATGGATTTCGTGCAAAACTATTTCAGTAATAACGAAAAAACACGCTCCTTTTCGTCATTTTCACTGAACACTTGTTATTTTGCTGCCAGTTATTGTTATAGCAAATATGTTTTCTCGTATGAACTCTCAAAGATCGGGCTTGTTTGTACCTTAACTAAATATTAAGCCATTAGTTGAACTAGGAAGGCTTACTTAACAAACATATCACAATGTTGATACAGTTAGAGCTTACATAAAAGGAGTAAAGTCAAAACATTTGACAACCCCTCAGTGAAAATAAGGCAAAATAATTTGCGACGTGCTCCGCACACGCTGACACATAGTCTAGCAAACGTTCATAACTTTGTTGTTTAAACTGTGATTCCACCCATATTTGTACAAAATGTTCATTAAATGTATATAAAAATATCATACACATTTCAGAGAATTCCTGATACACAGTCTCGTGTTATGACAAAAGTCTACGACTTTCTGGGACAACCCTCGTATTTAATTATTTTAGTCAAATGGCTTTGTCTCAACTTTTATTGGGTACCAAATTTTGTAGGATAAGATAGTTAGAAGCTGTTGTAGAGGTAATTTTGTAGGTATACGCCTTAATTTTTCGACCATTTTTCTCTTATTTCGTATGTTTTCATTAATATTCATGAGTATGCAAATTAGATAATTCGTATATCTATTCAATTGGTCATTTTGCCAATGTCTCAACTTCAATTTGATACCACGATCCTTAGTCTTGAATGATAAACAGTGACAAATAGGTAATTATGTAGGTGACATCTTTCATTTATTCTTCATTTTTTTCTCATTTCTTATGTTTTCAATAATATTCTTGAATATGAGAATTAGATAACATTTATATCTAATAAGAGCGTCATATTGCTGTTTCTGAAATTCTATTATATCTATTCGAGAAAGAAAGACTAGATAATTCAAACAGATATACTTTTGTGTGAGTAAAATTAAAAACAAAAAGCAGAGAAGCAATATTTCAAGGAGGTACTCTATGCTGGTTTTACATTATTTCTAGAACCAGAGTTACCTCCCCATTTTATGAATGACGATACTCGGTTTTAACGTACGACCCTCACAAATTGATAGTACAGATATATTTATCTTTACACGAGGCATATATTATCATTTAGGACGATAATGTAAGTTTTCTCCAAAAGTAAATCAGCGA
The DNA here is from genome assembly GCA_964019695.1 of Loripinus fragilis. Taxonomy (NCBI): domain Eukaryota; kingdom Metazoa; phylum Mollusca; class Bivalvia; order Lucinida; family Lucinidae; genus Loripinus; species Loripinus fragilis. The sequence goes on from OZ026517.1 coordinate 88,277,120, forward strand.
ATCTCCTATGCTCGTAGCAAGTGTATTGGAAAAATGCATTAAAACGCTGTTTTTTTTAACACAGGGGTGGCAACTTTAGAAGCAAATTTCTGAGCCGTCAGGCATATCAGGATGCGGCAAATCATGTTTTTGAAAAGCCAAAAGACAATTGTTTTAGAAATTGTGAAATTTTGCTGGTTCTGATTAAATATAATGATATTATAAGGAATGATATAGAGGAAAATATTAAATTTTATAGGGTAGTAAGAGTTATCCCCCAAAAATACTATGTTCAAATTTATAAAAATCAAAAAAATCATACAAATATACATGACAGTAAATTTAGTTTTAGAAAATAAAATAATTTGCGAAAGAGAACGTCTTTTTATCAATACAAAATCAGTTTAAAAACAGTACTTTACGTTTCTGTTTGTTGCAAACATTGAGTTATCTCCCCATTTTTTAATATGATGCTACCAAATTTTGAGCGTACGACCCAATCAGAAATAAAGTAGAGTCATTTATCTTGAATTTTAGACCTGTTTCATCCTTTATGACGATGAGGTAAGTTTTTTTTCGAAAATTTGAATTTCAGCAACGCGCCTATTATGATAAAAACGCATTTACCTAAAGATTATGTTTATCATTAGCAAACAGTGTGAATCCTCTTTTGCGACATCTCATTAGGGAACTCACTGTTTTCAAATACTGGGTATTGAAAATTATACAATATTTCTGTTGATATATTACTCATGATTCATAAATAAATAGGTCTCAAGTACCAGCTGGTGTGTATAGGAAAAATATATTGTTTCATCATTAGCATAAAATATAATGTAAATCAGTCGCAACAGCAGACGAAAATATCCCTTCTGGCTAAACCGATAATAGATCTATGCATTTATCTTGCCTTCTTCCCTTGCATTTCATAGTGAGTGCGTGCCACACACATGCGCATAATGTATGTGGCAAGTTTGGAAAGTTGAAGTGAAGTTTGAGTGACGAAAGCACAAAAAACTAAAGTGTTTTCCATAGAGGCGCATATATAAAGGCACACACTTACCCGGGGTTCCAAGAGAAATCCACAGCATGGCATATATGTGTACAAATCCACAATATCCCATTTTAAAAGTAATTTTATTTTTACGGTTTATAATACGAAATACGCACTGTTTCAAGCTCATGACATACAATGTATGATTATGAAGTCATTACTTTGTAACACGTTGAAGAATAATTGCAATGTATTTAAATTTTACCGATCATTATTATCCATATAAAGAAGAAAGCACAGCTATTACTTTTGGCGAACAATTCAACTTTTAACTTCCCGGTCTTTTTGCACGACACAATGCTTTAGATATTTCGAAACTGTGAATAGTCTTTCACTCCAAAAATCCCATTTCTTAGTGTCGTTATTCAACAAAATTTAAGCATAATGAAGGACACACATTTATCTCTTTGACTCGAGCCCATAATTTTTGGTCAGCTTCAGCGCTTCACTCTACTGTAACACCGTGTCATCTCATAAGATTTTAAAATTTGTCACAATGCTCAGACGAGCATGCTCATTTTTGCAGTCTTATCAGAGCTTTCGCAGACATTTCATCGGAAGGATCATACAACTGGGTACATGTATACCGTTGATCGCATAATGCGTTATGTCGTTTCTTAAATGTCGCTTTTCCAAACTTTAATTTTGACCCACAATATGATACGTGTTGTCATCGATTGCAAAACCACTGTGTATGTATTCATCCATTGTCTAATAAATGTTCATTCTAACCAGAGGGTATTGCTTATTATTTATGAGACTGAGATTAGACTGCATACGCCGCAATTCAGTTTAAGTACTATGCTATTTAGTACTTATATTTGAACATTGCGCTCATTAATTTAGATTTAACCACAACTAACATTGTCATAAAATGTGTAATTTGTTAGCTCCGTAAGTTTCAATAACAAAGGTCAATCTGACATTTGGCGACGAGAAAGATCCAGATCAGCCACATGTATCCGCGCAAGATATGCCAGAGTGATCTTGTCTATTAATTACAAATAAGGATTTAGACACCCCGTCATTTTGGGAAAATACAGGCTTGCCGTTTGAGCCAGGTTTTCTTTAGTAGACTCATATGGCTGTGGAATTCTTCAGCGCAAAGGCTCTTTTTTGTGACACAGGCCATTTGAATAATTAACTCTTAATTAATACTTCTCATAAAACTATCCATAGTCACGCTTAGAACATTCACCTAAAATTACAGCAATATTGGACGGATATGACAGAAAAATGTTTTGTCAGATTTATGCAGCAATGATCTCATAGGATGGAGCTGCTGATCCATTCTCAACGTTCCTTACTTTACAGTGGCGGATCCAGACGAAAGGGGTTCAAGGGGTTCGCTCGAACCCCCTCCCGCCCCCCCTTTTTTTAGATATCCTATGGAAATGAAATAATTTGGTCTCAGTGAGACCAAATTATTTCATTTTCATGGGGTATTTAGGAAAATGAGATGAAATCAGAACAAACCTTTTGGCACGTTAAAAGTAACAATGGGTTCAAACATTAACCCTTTGTATCCTGATGGGTTTCCCCATACATATTGATAAAATAAGTATGGAACTGACCATTATGTACTTTAAGGGGTCTCATGTAGATTTTTTCTCAATTTTGATGTATTTCTTATATTGAAAGTAGTAATGGGACCATTACTACTCTTGAATTTTGTTTTAATCTCAGCAAACAGTGCAGACACATATGAAATGGAGCATTATGCTGCATTTCATATGGGTCATCACTGTTTGTCAAAGTACTCGTTTAGGGGTTTCCAGTTTTTATATTTTTGAAACCAGTCACAATACATGAACCGCAAGATTAGTATCTAAAGATATACGCCCTCTAAAATGAACTAAATATGAAACTTTTGCAAAACTTATATTTTCAAGCGTGGAATCAGAAATTCGTCATGGGGGTGGGTGTCATGACAACGTTTTCATTTTTTCTTTTTTTCATCAACGTATTTCACAGAGGGCGGTACGGACCTCCATCGAGAAGCAATTGGACCCCATTGGACCCAAGGGGTCCAATTGCTTCTTGATGGGGTTCCGTACCAGGATTTCTATGGAAACATATAGCCACGTGATTTTCCAGGGAGGGGTCCGGACCCCCTGCCCCACTCTCTGGATCTCCCATGATTCTGTTGATGACTTGCGAGTGTAACAGTAAAATAGAACTATATCAAGGTCTAGTTAGTCTCATTTTCTTCGGTCACATACACACCTGTATTTACTTCCTTGGTCCCTTTGACTGTCTAACCATGTCATTATGTACAGAAACTAATGGTTAAATACATGCTGGCCAACCTGCGTCTGGCGATGTTATCATTAAACGGATATTTAATTCCCAAAGTCAACTTTTGAGCCGAAATTAACGACTATTATAAATCTGATATCTTTAACCATCTTGGTCTAATTTTGCTGTAAAAAAAAGTGAAGATTTTTTTCTGAACTGACATGGTTTTACCTTTGGAGCGTCGGTAATCAGAAGCGGGTCCGTAGGCGGTTCGCTTTACCCCCCCCCCCCCCTCCCCGTTTTTAAATATCCTATGGAAATGAAGTAATTTGGTCTACGTGAGACCAAATGATTTCATTTTCATGGGATATTTAAAAAAAAATGAGATAAAATCAGCAAAGCGAACCCCCACACCTTTACACATAAGAACCTACTTTCCAAAAATCCTGGATCCGTCCCTGGCAATATATCTATAATTAATAATTTGTAAAAAAATCTTTATCAAAAAAGTAGAGAACAGCTTTTTAGAAGCTAAATTCCATTGCGATTGAAAAAAATGTACGCAAATTATATCTCAGATTCTCTGTAAGCACTAAATAAAGGTTGACCAATCGCATCAAGATTAGAATGAGAACATCTGCGTACAAAACTGACCCAACGGTTAGTTTAAACATATTTTATTGCCAAAATATTTACAGCAATGGGGTTGGGTCACAAGTTCTCACAACATTAGTTTCGACCCTTCCCCTACATTCTATATATACACAATAGCTTATAAACATGGCTATATATACAAACGCATATGTTAACTTAACAAGTTGTAAACAAAGCAAAACAGATAGTAACATAAACAAGACTATATCAGGATAATAAGTAGATAAATAAATAAATAGATAAATAAATAAATAAGCAAATAAATATAAAAGAAATAATAAATAAATAATAAATAAATAAATAATAAATAAATAAATAAATAAATAAATAAAATTAATAAATAAATAAGGAAATAAATAAATGAAGATTAATATATATGAAATAAGAAAAAATCGAACATCAGAATAGTAGATTAATAAATAAGTAAGTAATTAATATTGGATAATTGAAAGAAAAACATACAAAAAACAAAACAAAAAACAAACAAATAATAGTACGACTGCCATGAAACCCCTTCAACTTGGGAATAGAACAAATTGGTCATAAGTATACTTATCAATATACAAAATATGTTTCAAAGAAAACTTCAAAAAAAGAGTCAACTGGTTTTAAAACGCTTAGTAGCATGTATATATCTGTGGACAGCTCTGAACAGGACTATATTGTTTTCCATATTCAAATTAAAATTACCACATAGAATCATATCAATACTTAATGGTTGGATAACTCTAACTGTGTCATTAAAAACCTGCCGTTCCAGTGTAAACTTTCTACAATGAAAGAAGTAGTGGATGGCGTCCTCTATCATGCCACACAACTCACATAAAGGATTATCACGGAGATGATTTCTAAAAAGGTCATTATTAAGGTTACTGCAATTATTTCGAAGTCGTGCATGCAATATAGAAATATATCTATTTCCTATAGTAAAGTGAGAAGGAACACATGAGTTATTCAAACTTGAAGTAATATGTTTTTTAAAGGTTTGTAATGTTGATAGATTTTTTAAGTCATCTTCAATGGAGTTCCAAAGTCTAATGGAAGAAGGAATACATGATTTTTGTGAGATACTAGTTCTATTAAAGGGTACCGATATATTCCTATTATTTCTCAGAGGGTAATTTGAAATTTCACTAACTAAAGGAGGAATTAAATCTTGTATATATGAAGGTACAATGCCATTATTTACCTTATACATGAAAAATAGTTTATGTTGTTGCCTTCTTTTTGACAAAGTTGTCCATCCACATTCTTTGAACAAGTTTTCTAATGACACAGATCTAGTTAAACCTGTAACAAGGCGGGCGGCTTCATTTTGGATTTTTTGTAAAGTTTGTAAGTCCTGTTCAGAGCATCCATCCCATACAACTGAGGCATATTCTACAACTGGTAAAAGAAAGGACATATACATTTGGTTGAGAGCGTTTCTACTAATGGAGTATTTTAGCTTACGCATTATTCCCAAAATTTTAGTTGCTGATAGGACAATATTTTCTATATGAGAATGCCACTGCCCTGTACTACTGAAAGTAACACCAAGATGTTTGTGGCTATCTACGAAATTAATTGGAATATTATCAAAAACAAGTTGTGGTAAGATATTAATCTTTTTAAGAGTAAATAAAACAGCTTCAGTTTTCAGGGGATTAAATGTTACTAGCCACTGTCTAGCCCAGTTTGACAACAACTGCATATCATGGTTAATTATACCAGCTATGTCATCAATGTGTGCTGCAGAATAGAAAAGTGAGCTATCATCTGCAAACAGCCTTGTCAAACTAAGAAGATGTTCAGCTATATCATTTATGTATACCAAAAATAAAAGAGGTCCAAGAACAGACCCCTGCGGCACCCCCGCAGAGATAGACTTTAAACATGAAAAGCAAGACTTTAGACCAACTTTCTGCTTTCTTTGACTTAAATAACTGTTTAACCATTCTAAAAGTTTCCCTTCAATGCCATTTTGCCGTAGCTTAAAAAAAAGACCCTTATGCCAGACTCTATCAAATGCCTTTGACACATCACAGAACACAATGCAAGAAAACATATTATTATCAAAGGCCTGGCATATATTATGAAAGATATCAATTAACTGAAAAACTGTTGAGTGGTGAGGTATGAAGCCAGATTGATACTTGTATAGAAGATTGTTGTCAAGTAGAAAGTTATACATATTTTTAAAAACAATCATTTCTTGCAGTTTACCAATACAGCTCAATAATGCAACTGGACGGTAGTTAGATGGCTGAGATTTATCTCCCTTTTTAAATATGGGAATAACATTGGCAATTTTCCAAATATCAGGGAATATTCCCTCTTCAAAAGATCTATTCATTAAAATACATAAGGGTTTTGAAACGGATTTGGAGACACCCCTGAGCATTTTATGGCTTATACCATCATCACCACTTGCTTTGTTAGGGTTGAGAACTTCAATCGTTTTTTTCTATTTCTTGTTCAGTGCAAATTATTTGAGATAGAGAGTTATCAGTAAGTTTAGTAAAAGGAGGTAACTGGGTATTTTCGTCATTGACAGTTGAGATAGAGGCAAAATAGTCATTCAAACAATTAGCTTTGTCCTGATCATTAAAATGCCATTGGTTGTCACCAGATGGAAGTGCTGAACATAAAGGAGGAATTGAAGAAGTAGAATTATTATTTTTGACAAAGTGACGAATTACTTTCCAAAATTTGCGTTTATCATTATTCTGAAAATCTGAAACAATTATATCTAAATTATTATAAACGGTTTGCCATTATACAGCTCTTATTTCTCAAAGAATGAAATTGTCTATGTATCAATCAAATGGATGCGTCTCAAGAGACGCTTCGACTGAGCACCTAGACAAAGTTCCATTGTTAAAAGTAATTATAACAGTACGGAAAGTGTCACCTTTGCTTAGAAAAGTGTCCGTGTTGAACTCTTTGCGCAAAAGTGAACAACAATCGCATTTTTCTGATATCACAGACCATCAATAATTTAAAATTTCCCACGTTACTTTTCGGCAATAATTATACTGTCAATTATACGATTCAGTGATGTAGATTAATTTACTTGCAGTTAAATTTGCATTTTCAAAATTGGAATTTGTTCAATCTGGCATGTTATATCAAAGTTCAAGAGATTGTTAAAAGTTTGTAAATGTTCTAAGACATACCCAATGGGGATTCGTTGTTTCTCACAACATAGCAAATATGTGTGCTAAATAAGAAAGGGTATTGTTGGGAGTGTGTGTGGGGGGGAGGGGGGGGGTTATTGATACAATACGAAAAACGTGACCCGTGTTTACTTATAGAAAAAATGAGTGAAATGAAATACTGATGGAATGCGTATATTAAGGCTTAAATATTAGGATATTAGGCTCTGATACGCAGGGTCATAAGAGCCTTCACTGACCCGGGTAAATGCGATACGTTCCAAATCTTACCTTAAGGAGTGTAACTTGGCCGGAAGTCATATTGGTACCGTAACGGATGACCGGCCCAGAATTTCATCCCCCACCTCTATTTATATACTTATGTGTCGAAAAAACGACATATTCATATATCGACATCATTAAATGTGGGGTGAGCCAAATGTGGACCTATTCGTATACTACCCCTCGAATTTCCACACCTATTCATAATAAGGCATTTCAGTGTTAAAAGAGAACTCATATTTTAAACCAACATAAATGATTGAAAAAGTATTTAATTATAGAAACATTAAAATGACCATGGTTGCAAGAGCTTGAGACACGAAAATAGGGTCATATTCAGATATTGACCAAGTAAAAAGGGGCTTTCATATACATTTTGATCAAAAATGTGGGCTATTTATACATGTATACCTGGCAGAGCTAAAAAGGGGGCTATCCGGCGTACTATACCATATAAAGGAAGATATCCCATCCCGCCCCGAGAATCTCACGAGTAGCTAAATGAGCACTAAAACTTTCACGTAATGAATCGAATGTTTTGTCCCGTTCGCTAAAATTGTATCCACCCCATCGAAGGGGAGGGGGCATATTGTTTTGGGTGCGGATCCCGTCGGTATCTGTCTCGTAGTGACGCTTTCTTGTGTGCTAGAGGGCGGATTGGACCCAAATTTACATGGATATACATGTAACATTGGGGCATGATAAAGAAATGATAGGTTTTGGTGACATTATACTAATTTCAAGGTCAAAGCGGAGCAAAATACGTTGCACGTTTTTGGTGGGGCGCAATGTGTCTTTAAAAACTACTAGTTACGATTGATTGTTTTATAGAAGTTATATTGAGATAACATGAACATGGGGAAGCCTCTGTTATAGGGCACACTTCTGTCATGCGCGGGTCCAGAAAGTTTTGTCAGAGGGGGGTCTAACATTCACGTTTTTTAGTTGATGAGGGGAAGGGATGAATAAAAAAAACTCTCATGAAACGGGTCATCATTGGCCCGCCAACGAAACGATGGCCCAACATTGAATGCTGGCTTGGTAGCTTTGTTATTTTCAGGGGATCCGGACCAGTATTGCTAAGAAACCCTATATTTTTCAGGGGGGGGGGGGGTCTGGACCCCCTGTCCCCCTCTGGATCCGCGCATGTCTGTAAATGGTTTGCGGAATTTAAATTCCAATAAGACCCAAACAAAACATGTTTAATTATTCACCACGTGGTAGGGTATCTACATTTGTATCTGTGAATCAAGTTCCATTCACGTCAAGTTACATTCATGCTTGGGACAGATTGGATTTTTTTCCATTGTCGGCGAGCGAAACCATATCCAACCTGTCTCGTCGCTGTAAAAGCCAACTTGAACCACAATGGCTATTTGCCAACTGGTAATATTTTCATGCTTTTTTGTCGTCTGCAGATTTTTTTTCAAAATTAACTTTCGAAAAAATTCTTTCAGGGGTACCATTTGAGAGTCAAACACGTTGGATCCAGATCAGGTCCGACAAGATCAGGCCCGACGTTTTGTCCAATCTGTTTGCAAAGGTTATGGGCAGACGACACTAGGGGATAAAAGTTAAGACCATGTAGTATAAATTATACATTTAATACTAATATTTAAAAAAATAACACAAAATATTCCAGAAATTGTCTCACCTTTTAAAATATTAATTCCAATAAGGAACATCAACATTTTTGGATTTCTTGAGTGCACATCCATTTTAAAGGGAATTGTCACCGCGTCTTTTTATTTTCTATTTTACAAAATGTTACATTTCGAAATCAGATATGTTACATCGTTTCTGTCTGTGAAAAATGCGACAACAACCAAAAAGTAACACTAAGTTTTACTTGATAGTTACACTGAGTTAGGAAAATGTCCTTCAAGCCTATGCGACCACTGAAGACCCAGATCAGTCTGCGCATGCTAATCTGGACAATCGTTTTCTGTCATCACATCGAGGCTTTTTATTGCTCAAATATTTCAGCGCAAGCTTCTTAAACCCCTTATTCAAAATGAAGTGAACATAGCGCGGAATAGTCTTTCGGGGGCCCCGCCCATGTAATAGGGTACCTTGTCTCGAGGCAGGGCATAGATGTTACAGGTGACGGTCTTTAACGCTATAGTGATGAGGACCATGAAAATTTTCAGATAAACAACGAGAAAAGCGAGTGTGCACGTTGGCGGTCATAAAAGGCTAATATCAGCCTAATATATATTGTATTATTAAGTTTACAATATAAATCTGCCAACTGGGAAATTTTGCATGCTTTTTGTCGTCGTCTGACTTTTTTAACACACTCAGTTTTTCTTCTTTTCGATTTTTTTTCATAAATATCAATAATGTGTGAAACAGCTTTGATCCATATCAGGGCGTTAACAGCAGATGTCACGACGCAAAGAGTAAACAGGGCAAATGCCACTTTGCACTTAAAGGTCAAAATTGCGGATTTCATGGTTGCAAAAAGGATTCATATAAAACCGAAACACAGTGTACATTGTGCTGGTAAAATAGCGAAAATTCTAGACCGGCCTGAAACTACACACTTGTTAGGCGAACAGTGCCCTTTTCTCTCGGTAAGGCAGTTTTATCTTCCTCTGAAACCCAATGACAAAAACTTTGCCTAAAACATAATAGTGAGACACGTCATGAGAAACCCTCTTCACAGGTTTAGATAAACAAAAAAATTCAGCGTAAAATTGTAAATATTTCCTTACCCATAATTTTAAGCATATGTTTTGGGTGCTCATTGAGACGGTTCTTTTGAGTACCCACAACATATGTTTTGGTTGAGAAATAAGAAAATTGTTTTTCTGGTACGCACGCTTTACTAAATAGACGGATGGCTAAGAATGGGTTTGCTCCCCCCCCTAGGGAATTTTGCAGACATATCCTATCTTGTAGAGAATTGAAAGCCGAGCCTTTTAAGAGATGTTTGCACTCTGTGCTCCGGGGCGTTAGTCTGTAAGAGCCTGTAACATACGTTACTTAATCAAACTAAGAAAAAGTAAATTGAAAGTTTGGGCTACAAATTAAAGACGTTAAAATATTTATTTTTTAAAATCATTCATATAGTCTGCATACTGGATATCTTAACTACGTATGACAGCCATTTGAACAAAATTGCAGCTTCCTAAGGTGTCATATGCGTTACATAAATCAGATAACCCATTAAAATTTGCATGTGTGGCTAACATCATTTACATTCACAATCTCTCTGTGTGTTTTGCAAAATATTTTTAACCATGTCTGACTAGCTTATGCAATTGGCTAACAGAAAAATTAAAGTTTGTTTCCCTAGCTTAAATATTTTTTCTGAAATAAGCAATTAAACAACCCTACCCCTACCCAGTTTTAAGGTGAAATGTTTGGTATTAAAACTAAAGTAAAAATAGTTATAAAATATTTGCAGTTGATGAATGTGTTTCATTGTTTGGGATTTATTTGCTTATATGAAAAGACTCATAAATCTGCAAGTTTGTTGCAAAATTTTTGATATCCTGTAACATATGTTACCTGATGTAATAAATGGGCAAGCTCATTGTCTTTACGTAAGATATGCCTAAACATGTTTTAATCTCCTCGAGGGAATTTTGCAGACATATTCCTTCTTATAGTACAACTCAAGCTGCATCGAATAAGGAATGTTTGCACTCTCTATGTTGGGGCGTTAGTCTGAAACAGCGTGTTACATGCGTTACTATATCAAATAAAGGAAATGTAGTTTGAAAGTCTGAGCTAAAATTGTGAAAAAAAAACTCGCAGCTGTTGGACATCTTACATTGTTTAGGGATTTTAAACTGGCTCCTATGATAAAGACTTATAGATCTGCTAGTTGTCATCAAGTTTTAAAGATCAGAGAGTGTTACATATGTTAGCGTGATGAGTAAAATCATCAAACAGTATTTTGACATTAAGCTGAGTAAGGGCCTGCTCCATTCTTATCCCCTTTGGAATTCTGCAGACAAATTACATCTTATGTAACCATTCAAGGTGCATTTAATAAGAAATGTTTGCACTCTGTAAGTCGGGGCGTTAGCCTGTAACAGCTTGTTACATATTATGTTACTATATCAATTTTAGAATAAGAAATTTTAATGTTTGAGCTACCAAAAGAAGACATTGAAATTATCTAATAAATTGACATTCTTATAGTCTTTATACTGGATGTCTTTACTACATATAGAAGCTGTTTAACAATAATATGGCTAACTGTGGTGTTATGTGCGTTACATAAACCTAATTATAATTTAAAAGTTATAATTGTGGCTATCGTCATGTAGTTAAACAACTACTATGGCTTGGTTTCAAACTGTTTTATTAGATTTTACAAACATATACTCAATTGATAAATAGGAAAAACCAAGCTTGCTTTTCTATCTTAAATATATTGTCTTATAGAAGCTAATGCACAGCCCTACTCCCAGTTTTACAGAGAAGCGAATTATGTTATTACCATTTAGGTAAAACACATGAAAGCGATTACAGCGTGTGGATATTTTTCATTTTCTTAGTCTGTCTTGCTCATATATCTACAAGATGTCATTAGGTTAAAGATCAGGACACTTAATGTGTACTTATAAGTCTTTGGTGCCAAAACAGTAGAAATTATATTCATTTCTGATTATCAAGCACATGGACTGGTGTTACAGATGTTATCAATGACCATTTGAACACATTTCCTAATACAGTGCATATAATTCTAAATATAGAGCCACAAATAGAAAAGATAGTTTTACATTTTTACAAGAAAATACAATAAATGAAATGGTCGAAACTATTTCCCATCGATTTAACACTCATGTTAAACGTTTGTCGTTGTCTACTTCTGTGGTAATCATTATTATCACACGCCTCCTTGAAACTAGTAGAATCATCACACAATATTTCAATCATTTACTGTTATTCAATTTTACCACCAGTCCACTCAAAACTGATGAGCCATTATCAACTTTCCAATTTTGCCATTTATGGCTTGGAACATTCGAAAACTGATATGAATTCCTAATAGTTGGCTCTTTGAGTATGTGTTTCAAGTGATACTTTGCAAGTAGGAGAAAGACTAAAGCTTTACAAGGAGAAAAACTATGCCATTAAGAGCAATGAGAACCTGGACTGATGTACCTTGGTATTTCTGTGATAAAGAATCATATCTTAGCTGGTTTACTTTTATAAATGTAGCCTTTCCATACATGCAATCCACATATTTTCATCTAATAATGTCTCTGCACTTATTATCTTTCCCCAAGCATTCAAAACCTTATTTGAAGTCTTAGTACTTCTGAAGTGCTGAAACTGAGGTAACTCTTTCCCTTCAGATAAACGAACTAGATGTATCACAGCAGGTAAAGCAATGAAATGCAAGATGAACAGAGCACAAATTAGACCCTTTCAATTCAATGATTCACTAAGTTTCTAAGATAAGAGCGCTTATTAAAGGATGTAACATATATAACTTGTCATAATAAATGAGCAAGGGCACTGTCGTGACATCCTTTTTGATTACACAGTCAGAGGCAAGTGTTTTCAATTTCAGTGTTTTCAATGGATTATGAAATGAGGCACCTTATCAACTTGTTTACTCTGTATAAATCTTCCTAAGAGCATAATATAGAACTACTGGTTATCCCATTCTACCTATAGTCCACTTTCCTTCTTTTAAATGCAACAGCTAATGATATGGCTGCAAAAACTGAGAAATCATAGGTTTTACGTTATTCTAAGACATGCTTCAATGTACTGACATAAAAAAACAACCAACTGCAAACACAATTGATGGCAATGTCCAACTTCATATTCTTTCTCTTATACCAGATAACATTCAAGGTGTAACAGAAATTGTTTCAGACGGTCTGCCAAAACCATCAAGAGTCAACATTGTAACTAAAGTAAACTTATAAATTTCTTTGGGCGCAGCAAAATACTTTTGATCTAAGACCTGAGGACTTGAGCACCAAAAGAATGCATAGGTTCCATGGCAAATGATGCAAAAAAGCAGCCTATCAAACTTCTGTTTGACCAATGTTAGAAATCTTAAAGTATTCTTAGAGGTACATGGTAGAGACAAATATTTTGCAAAATCAGAGCAAAGTTATCATTTGACTAGCACGGATGCAGAGGCAGCTGCAGTTAGATTGCTCTTGCCACTTCACAGGAAGAGATATATACCAGAGTCATACTCCATTGTATGCATATATGTGAAATGGCATTCAAGTAAGTAAGGGTGCAAAGATCAGGAATAGATACAATCAAGTACCACACCTGACCCAGGATACCACCCATATTTAATCAGGTGTTTGATCCCATGACACTGACATGCTGTTTCTGCTTTTGAAGAATGCTAAAAGGATTCAAGTTTGGCTGAGTCAAGTTGTTTGACGCTGGCACTGGCCACACATACAAAGAAAATTAAGTCTTTTCATGGCTAAAGAGGAGGATCACACAAAATGCTTATAAGTGATGTTTGTCACAATTACCAATTTTAAAAAGTAATCTTAATTAATGTAACACATATTACACCATAGGAAGCTGTATATTTGTTAAAAAATCTTTTCTTATGTATCAAAGGTATTCAGCATGCAAACTCAAATAAATAGATAGTTTTATGTCTTCCTTTCTGTTTCTCAGACTTTCAATTCACTTATTCTTAAATTGATATGGTAACATACGTATCATACCATTACAGGCTAACCCCCTAGTTAATAGATTGCAAACATTTCTTATTTGATGCAGCTTGAATTGTTCTTTAAGGTAGGATATGTCTGCACAATTCCCAAAGGGTGGAGAGGAACAGGGTTGTACTCAGTTTGCAGTCCTAATACAATGCCATGATTCTACTGGTTGTGATGAAATGGGTGATTATTTTGCAATAGAAGCAGACACAATGATAGACATTGTGAGGGTGACTTGAATAAAGATTGTTTTTGAATAGTTTTATTTAATAGGAATATTTATTAAATTGTGTCATTTAAATGAGAACTACTATTTTCTATCTATATGTCTATATATTTTGATATTATAGGCATTAGGAAATATGTGATTAAAAAGGTTATATATAACATAGGTCACACAATTCCAAGGGCTTGTTAACAGCTATGACTGTTATTACTAAGACTAAGGCACCAGAGGCTAGAGATTATTAGGAAAACATGTGAAAACGGTATTTTTCTGAAATATAATCTCTTACTTCCAAGAAAATTTCCTAGCTCATTCATTATGCCATGTAACATACGTTACATACTTTAATAAGTGCTCTGATCCTGATGTCAAACTTGCAAATGAATGATACTTTATTGCATTAGCAAGACAGTGCCAAAAATGTAAGATATCTACGAGCGTCAAATATTTTCATATATTTTTCTTCTATAATAGATACCAAAATTGGATACTTAAAATTGGGGGTAGGGTTGTTTAATAGCTCATATAGAACAATGTATTTGAGATAGAAAAGCAAACTTTGTTTTTTCTATTAGTCAAATGAGTATTTTAGTAGACTAAGATTTAAAACACTTGTAAAAATGCACAAATCGTCTGTAAACTGAATGATGTTAGTCACGATTTCAACTTTCAAAGGGAAATTTAATCTATGTAACGCATCTAACACCATTGAAGGCTGTAATTTTGTTTAAAAGGCTGCTTTTATGTAGCTTAGGCATCCAGCTTGTAAACTACATAAGAAATTTGAATAATTAGATGGTTTAATGTCTTTTTTCTGTAGCTCAAACTTTCATTTTGATTTTTTCCTTAATTTGTTACAGTAACATATGTAACAGGCTGTCAGAGACTAACGCCCCGGAGCACAGAGTGCAAACATCTCTTAAAAGATGCGGCTTGAAATTTTCTTCAAGATAGGATATGTCTGCAAAATTCCCTAGGGGGGGGGGGAGCAGGACCTTTTTTAGCTCGAAGTCTATTCGTATTTCGCAGCGCTCGCACACGCAGAACAGGATTTACTCCTGACGTGGTTCATACGTGACTCGCTACAATACAGCTACCATTCGATTGTGTTGATTTCACGATAATTAACGAGATCACGCAATAATGAAGTTTCGCCGTTGTCAACTGCCAACTTCATCTATCGAAATGATAAGCACTTAATTTTGCGACGAAAACTTAAAAAAAAAGATTTTAATGTCAAATTGCTGAATGAATTGTTGATTGATAAAATACAGCCAGCCTATTTTAATGACGCCACTAAAATACCTTTTTCCTTGCCCTTTTAAGTCAAGTTGAGAATGTAGGAAGTCAAATTATAACTTTTTTGTTCCAGTTTGATTGTTAACACGTTATAAGCTAAAAAGGGCGGATCCGTAAATGGCCTTGAGGTTTATTTTAAAAGTAAATTAACCTCAACGATATATTCAATTGATTGAAAATCAAACCAAATAAAGACTAACTTGGTTGTACCGATTGTCAGTATTAAAACATAAGAAGCGCTAAGTGCGTATTTGGTATGGAATGCCTAAGTCTCCATGGGGTCTAAGTGGGTCACTTCGGTACTAAAGTTAATCGTGAATACAGTACGTAGATTACTATTAGTATAACATACAACGTATAACCATACACATTGGTCTAAGTCTCAACTGTCGTTTGACAGAGCAACTGTTGCTCGGGTATTACTAGTGAAGCTACGCAATGCTTTAACCCTCCTTGAACTGGAAGTTGGAACCCAATCATCATCATCTTCAGTAATCGCCTGCCTCCTTAAGGAGTATAGTCGCGATGAATAGAAGGGTACTTTGGCAAACAGCGAAAACCCAGATAAAATGCCATTTAATCAGCTTATCATCGACTGAAGTTAATTCTAATCTTTGCCCCCTTGATATGTTTAATGAACCATCCCATTGTATTAAACCAAATGGAAGACTTCATTGGTATAGAAACGGTTAATACTGGATCTCTATAATCAAGCACGATTCATTTCATATACGCGAACATGCTAAGTATTTGGGTCAACCTTTGGGCTGTTCTTAAAGATGTATAAACGTAGCTACATGTAAGTCGATTAGGGCTGAATACATGTATTCTCTAGATATGCAACCCTAGTGCAGGCTCTGGTATAGCAATGTGGATTACCTATACTTTACACCAATAGAGCATGTGTACATCCAAAATGACACAATACTATGTAATTTAGACACAGTTTAGTAACTTTATCTGAATACAAATTGCCTAAATGTAGCTTATGGCAAAAATCAAGATAAATTAAAGGTAGCATGCCAAATAATTGTATATTTTAATTGCTGATTTATATTACTATCGCACCTAGCATATGTTCATGACGTCATGAGCAGATGCGAAGCGACAGGTCATCGATTTGTCCGTTACTGTAATACTTTGATCTACATGTATATAGATATATGTGCATGGGCCACGATTTTTTAAGACAGATGCATGCAAGAAGAATGACATTCTGTAAATCCGGAAATTTTCGAGAGAACTTTATTTTTGCGAATAGCGCGCAAAGACATATTTGCGAGGCTATATATTCGCGACTAGGGCATGATTTTTCTATATCAGTAAATAAAAGAGTGATTTCGCCATTTTGCGAGGATTTTATTTTCACGAAACTTCGCATTTGCAAAGTTCCGCGAAAATAAAACCCTCGCGAAAATTTCCAAATTTACAGTTCTTGCTTTTATGTGCCGATCTGTGTACTATTTTCTGTGATTGGTACGTTATATTGGCCCACTCAGTTCTTACCTATAGCCATCATCTCATTCAAGAGTAGGAAACTTCATAACCATAGCTCTGAGAAGGAAATCTTATGAGGGTGTTTATGGTTCTGTATGCGGAGGCTGAACAAATCGCAACGAAAAAAGGAGAATGCAGTGCTCCGCTCTGGTCTTATAACTTTTATTTAAGCTAATGCGAGCGGTTTAGTCCGGGAGGTTTGTTTGTTTGTTTGGTGCTTAACGACGCATCAACCCTTGTGGGTCATTAGCGTCAGACGGTATTAAACTAAACATGATGAGGATGGAAAAAGTTAAAAATTTATAAGATAAAATAAAAGGAATGGTGATGATGAGTTTGTTTTATGAAAATAAGTTGCAATACGATTGTTGACAGGAGAGACCACGTACAATATCTGACAGTTTCAAAGAGCTATTCAGATAACTGTACATGTTCTTTAACTGAACAGAATACAACATAATATAATCTATATTATGGTCTGATACGAATGTAAAACAAAACATGATTTTAAAAACAGCAATTAGATTTTGTTAAAAAGATTTATTTGTCTTAAAAATGTCATAATACTATCAATATGTATATCTTGAAATAATTCTTTCATGTTATTAACATGGAAGCAATTATTTCTTACTTGTGCAAAATCGCCACATTCCAAAAGGAAGTGACGTACAGTGAAAGGTGCGTCGCAACCAACACATTGAGGATGCTCTTCACCTTGTAGTAAGTATGAATGAGTGACTCTTGTATGACCTAAGCGGAGTCGAGCTAATACTACTTCTTCTCTTCTAATGTTTCGAACAACCGATTGATATTCACCAATAGTTGGTTTGATGTCAAGAAGTTTATTACCAATGCTGTTATTCCATGAAGTTTGCCATTCTTCCAAGATATATTTATTGATAGAGGGCTTAAAATTGGAAAATGGGATTTTAAAAGAAGTTGGTTCTAATGAAAGCGATGTTTTTGCTTGCTTATCTACCATCTCATTCCCTTGGATACCTATATGACTAGGAATCCAACAGAGAACAATTTCTTTATAAGGTAAAAGCTCATGACATTTTTCTAAAAGTTTCTGAATCTGTGGATTCTTTGAACTGGTATGGTTCATTGCTTTCAATACAGAGAGCGAGTCAGAAAATATAATAAATTTATTGTTTGCATCACAAGTGCTAATGAAATCTAAAGCTAGATCAACTGCTTTGGCTTCAGCAGTGAAAATTGATGAATCGTCAGGTATACGTTGCATATTACTATGGTTGTCTGATATAACAGCACAACCAACCTTTGAGTCTTCCTTTGACCCATCAGTATAAATTTGTTGGTAATTCTTATAACGACTTTGCATTTTTCTGAAATCATCTTTTAATATGTGTGGATTTGATTCAGATTTTTTCCCGGAATGTAAATCAAAAAGTATTTCTGGTGGTTTCATGCACCAAGCTGGAATATTTGGTGTAAAATGTTTTTCAATATTTTGTGGTTTGATATTAGCAGATTCTAAAAGTGGTGAAATTCTGATGCCAAATGATTTAATAGCTTTAGGTTTTTGTTCATACAAATTAACATAATTTGGTGGGAATGTAACTTCATGAGCAGGATTTGATGGGTTAGCAGCAAGTCTTATAGCATATTGCAAAGAGAGTTTCTCTCTTCGTGAATATAGTGATGGTTCATCTGCTTCCACATAGAGACTAGCAACAGGAGAAGTTCTAAAAGCCCTAAAAGCCTTAGTCCGGGAGGTATATGAAGGTTGTTCACCTCGCGAAAAAAAAGATTTTTAGCTAAAACCGTACACAATGTGCAGCTCATTTGCTGGAATTAAAAGTTGGAAGACCAGAGCGGAGCACTACATTCTCTGGTTTTCGCTCTTTTACATTATAAAAGAACTATTTCTAGTTTAAGGCGATTTTAGCCTCCATATACAGAGCAAGCGGCTATGATTATGAAGTTTCTTACCCGTGTCATTGGATAGGAAGTATGATGGCTTAAGACTTGAAACGGGTTTCTGAAAACTTCCTCAGAAAAATGCACCAGATTACAAAATCACCTCAGATCGTTATTTGAGCAAATTTCAAATGCCACACATTCTCAATGCTAACCCTTAAAGCTCCAATCACAACTGCAGCAGACGACAAATTTTGCGACATCTTTCCCAATTTTCGAAAAAAAATGGTATGATATTTCATGAGGATCGTCTGCCAGGAGACGATTCTCATGAAATTACATGCCTTATTTGTTATTTTTTTGAAAAAGCGGCAAAATTTGAAATTGTCGTCTGCTGCAAATTATATGTGGCGCTTTAAGTGCTAAGGTCCAGTATAACTGGTTTTAGTTCTAGAGAAAAGTTTTTGGTTTTTACCATTACTATTAGATTTTTTTTTTTGCAATATGGACTTTTTTTTCTATATGGATAGGAATATTTACACAAGGGTTTGTTGCAAACCATATAGGGAATCTCTACAAGTATGTGAATTGTGAGTTAAATTAACTGAGTGGTTCCAGAGGTTTGATATGCAGACTAAGGCTGGAGACATTTTTATACTATATGGGCCTTGTCTCGAAAAAAATTGCCTTCGGGGTTCCTAGCTAAGAAAGGCTCAAACTAGCCTGCTTAGCTACAGTAACAGCGACCTGTTAGAATATTGAAAATTTGCATGATACAAGAACTACAATACTTTCCAGATAGCGAATAACAAGGGCGCTGATCAGACTGTGCGGACGCGCAGGCTGGTCTGCACCTTTGTTGTTCAACAAAGTCGGGGTTCCTCGCGTCGATGCCTAACCATATGAGCGTTAGACACTGGGAAAATACATAGCCAAACAAAGGGATTTCTAAAATGACATCTCTAAAAGTGCCTATTTTGGAACATCGAGATATAAACGGTTTGTTCAACCTACGTATAAATACCTAAAAATGAAGAAGATGGAATAATGCATGTATGCTGCTGTATAAGCCGATAACAGAAATGATGCTGATCAGACAGCTAATGCAAAAGATTATCTATCGGTTCACCTATGACAAAAAAATGTGTCTCGCTTGACATGGCCAATTTTCTATTTGAGTGATGAAACAAAAAGGTATAATGCAAGACGGCTATTTACACTTATTATTTAAGAGCCGCACATCATGAAAAAAAATCTGCTTTTGTTGAATGCGCAGAAATTATTATCGATGCATTAAGCAGTATATTACATTTACTAGCTTTACTTACTACACGTTTTAGCTAGTCTCTGTAGCTGGGTATAGTCCGACCAGTTAAGAGAGACTGGGCGGTTCTTAGCAAAGACACACCCGTGGACATTTCCATTTAAAAATCGGTAATTCAGAGTGTATTTATTCACCCGTGAAACGCCTTACAGCTATATACTTGTATATATACCTGTTGTAGTTTTGAGCCCACTGTGAGAAAAGGGCATCTCGAATTAATTTGGATAACAAGGAGACTGACTAGTCTAGATATTCGCACTCTGACAATGTTTCGATTTTAACTATTCAAATTATAATACTGAATAAGAAAATAAAATAATGGTCCGCAATGAATAATTAAAACTATAAATTGGTCAGCACACGAGATGATGGTTCTTATTACATCGGCGTGTGGCGAAGGCTCCGACGAGCCTGCATGTACGCATGACCTCGCCAGGACTTTCGCTTCTCGCATAAACTAAGTATGCAAGTTGAAGAAGACTCCAAGTCTCTCTGGACCCGCCAGAATGCACGATTATAAGAGGTCTGACCAAATCTCACGTTTGTATGCCCTTTTCTCATGATCCAGATACATAACCCTTGTCCCGCTAAATCATTATTGGTGATTTATTACTATTGTATCAGGCTTAAAAATCAAACCAGTTTTGCCATACAAACAGAATTTGAAGAAAGTGCAAACCTACCTTCCCGCAAAACTTTCACAACATATACATCCTGGAAAATGAAATGTAGCAGGCCCCCAGCAGCATACTAAAGATACACGTTTGACAGGCATGCTAACTATAAAGTTGGTCACTCTTGTCATCTGCGCTTCAGTTGGTTGCACGAGTAAAGCGTACATAGGCTATTACACCCGATTTACTGTAGACTAGTCTTATTTGACAGTGTATGACAGCGCTCTGTCTGACCCGCCCAGTCTCTATTAGCTGGACGCACTATAAGGAGGTTTGTGTGGTACCTAGTTGTAAGCCCCGAAGACAAGCTGTTGTTGTTCTATCGCGACGCGGATCTGATGATGATAGTAGATGATGGTAATAGTTTAGTAGTCATATCAGTAAAAAGATACCTTCTCATATTTACATTTATTACCAAACCGTCTATATACGGAGTAATTGTCTATTTTTTGCTATGTCATAAGTCACTGAACTATTGACCAGTCAATATTTTGACTATTGACTGGCACTATAAGGCATGGTTTGGCAACTTTAAACTCCAATAACTCCGTTGTTCATAAAGTATGGGCACTCTTTTCCTTAGTTAAAATAAGCGAACATTGAGCAGATTTTGTGAAATTTTCTGTTTTGCAACAAAACCGCATCGTCTACAGCAATTTCATGCACAGGGTTCATACAGGCAAGTTTGAGTAAAATGCAAGGACTTTTCAAGGACTTCGAAAGACTATTCTACAGTTTTCAAGGACAAAAAAGTTAATGAAAAATCCTGGTTCAAGTGTTAAAATTCTCTTTCAGAAATGCTAGACTGAGATAACGGATACATTTAGTACTAGAAAATTAGTATAAAATTGTTGTGCCTTTATTTTGTGCAGCTTCTGCTGCACCAAATAAAGGCATAATAATTTTTTTCTGATTTTGATCTCTATCATCAGTGTTAATTCCTACAGAAAACAGAATAATTCAAAGATTTTTCAAGGCCTTTGTGCAATTTCCAGTACTTTTCAATGCTTGTTTTATTTTCAATAGTGGGGCAGATATGTGAAAAAATCGTGCATTTTATGATAAAAGCATGAAACTTGGTACATGGCCAGATTAGTAATTATCAAAATTTCTGAGGGTCAGTGCCAAGCCAGAAATGCACCTTGACGGCCGCCATCTTGAATTTCAAAATGGCGACCTGTTTTCGTATAATGCCTGTTAAGTTGGGTATCATTTTGCAATAAACTTCATTAAAAGCTTGTGTAAGTGTGAATTATAACAATAGAACATTTGTAATTATCTGAAATCACATGTAGATTGGCATATTATCCAAGATGGTGGCCATTTTATAAGATGGCCGCCATTTTTATATGTTAAATCAAGCTTGCTTTATGAAAACATCATAGAATGAACTTAATTCAGATTATTGCATCAAATTCAAGTTGGTCCAAGCATAGAAAGGCTCAAAATGTGACTTTGTTATTTGTGAACAATTTATTAGAGAGCCTTGATACAATATGGCACCCAAGATGGCTGCCAAAGAAGAATGATTTTATTGTTTTCGTTTTTTATACATTAATATATCATTGAGATTTGTATTGAAATTTGCTTTAGTAGCAATGAATGTTCGTTTTTTATATATAATATGTAATTTTGGAATTTTCTCAACTGTTAATTCAAGCATGGCATCCAAGATGGCCGCCAAATTGGAAAATCCTATTTATTGGTAATTTTAGCTGTTCTTTCTAAATAAATCTATATATTTTTTGCGATTAGCCGTTTTCGACATCACTAGCTAGGATGTATAATGCTAGTGAACATACACTCAACAAAAACAAAACAATGAATGCATGTTTATTACCACCTGTCTCGAGTCAAGGGCAGCAGATGATCATAAGGTTAAGAAGTTTACGGAGTTTCTGCCATGTACATTTGCAATGTATGACTGCAGGCAGCTCGAGGATGTCTCTAGCGTAGAGAATGTCCATATGGTTACAGATCTCATACCTCAAGTTTTTATCAGGTGCTATCACCTCCATCTTCAATCATTAAGTAGTGTTGTGCCACAGACATTTGGTGCACTTTAGCTCAAGGGACGACTTTACTTGTATATGACTTCAAATTATTATGTTCACATGAAGAGCCTTCTCTTTCCAATACTTCCATGCATCCAATTTCACCAGCAATTCCTCCATGGACTCAGCCTTGATCAACGGATCATATTTGTACAACAGCCACTATGTGCAGTCTGTTCTGAATTCCGTGATTAGAGCCTCTTGCATAACAATTAAGAGCAGTGGAGTCAGAACAGAGCCACGATGAACATCAACACCAAAAAACTTCTCACTGCGACAATTGTCAACTATTGTCCTGCTTTTCATGTCCTTGATCATGCCATTCATCAATTCCGCCAATTACTTTTTGATTTAAAAGCATACACACCACCTACCTGCTATCCTTCTCCATGTTAACGAATGTGGCGTAGAATGGCTTGTTAGATGTCAGGAGCAACTTCTGTAGCTGGCTTAAAATGAAGACCGCAACTGTAGTGCCACCATGGCCTGACATAAATCTGCACTGCATCTCGTCAATCTCAACTCTCTGCCTGATATGTCTCTACAATATGCAATCTAACACCCTTATTAATTGCTTAATTACTTCAAGCCTCTGTTCAGAGCACCCCCTTTGCCTATGTTCATACTGTCAATTTCACTCTATACTAACACTCGAGATTATGTTGCAGATTAGGCCAAACACCTCGACTGTGCCAGTTTCCCAAATTCATTTAGAATAAAGCATCTGGTTGACAATTGCTGATGATATGTCTGCTTTGTCAGAACGCATCCTGCTACTTGTTTTTGTGATAATTCCTGTACTGGTCACCTGGCTAGACCTTCAACTGGGATTTCCTCTGGCATGCCTTCTGCATTCCAAAGAGTTCGAATTTGAGTAACTTCATAATGCTCTTTCCACGCTTCTTTCATCGCTTCTTCACCTAGCGACTGTTGGCCTGTGTCATTCCGGACATGTTATTCCTTTTATTGCTTATATACTAGGTAAAATCATAGCAATGACCAGAAACTAGTACAATCAGAGCTAACATTCTTCCTACAAAATCAAAATGGGGAAAACTAAATATACAGTTAGATAGTATACAGTGGTGATGTAGCTCTCCCCTTGAAGGCAGTTACTAGGCTACCTTAACATAACCAAAATCATTCACATGCAAGTTTTAAAAGTACATACAAACCACTAATAAAATGAGAACCACAACAGCACTACTACCTTGAAATGATTTCTAGGACGAATGTTTAACTAGTCATTGTATAACCACAGTGAACAATAAATCACGAAAAGCAAGAATTGATACAGCAAGGACAGGGATTCGACTGAATATGCGGTTGGGGCACCTAGCTGAAGCTCCCTGGGCTGTAAAAGACCATCACTGTAAATACAGAGCAAAATAGCATCATCATTTAAAACCCTACATACCTAAATAGACAAAAAGCTTTGGTTTCAACTAACTAGACTGAAGAGGTTTTGGGACTTAACTATTATAGAATCAAATGCCCGACTCACTAGCAAGCAAATGTGAGGGAAGCTTTGGCTAGAAGCTAAGATGTCTGCAACATTATATATTGGATTGACTTCAGAATTATATAATCTTTGATTACTTTCAAGTAGATATGATAGTGCCAGCTACATCATCAACACAACCTAATAAGGCTGGCTGCAGCAAATACATCAGTTGACAAGATCAAGTTGAAAAATTGATGTGTGTGAA
Organism: Loripinus fragilis; assembly: GCA_964019695.1. Lineage (NCBI taxonomy): Eukaryota > Metazoa > Mollusca > Bivalvia > Lucinida > Lucinidae > Loripinus > Loripinus fragilis. The sequence continues at coordinate 88,301,802 of OZ026517.1, forward strand.
AACGGAGGGTTGTGGTCTAAGTACATTTTTTTTAATTGTATACAAGTAGCCTTTTAAGCCTATGGTAACTTGATGAGAAGGAGACAGGTCAAAAAGAAACTTTGATATCTCTATTACAGATTTTATAGGATTTTTCACTAAAATCTGATTTAAACAAACGATATTTATGCAATGGCAATTCTACAAAGGACAGTTTTAGTTTGCTTTAGGTACAAAAATTCTTTGTATCTCATTTTGATCATATCAATTTTATATAGAACACACTTAATAGCAACATATGTATAAGTGTTTGAAACCAAATTTGGCAACCATTGTGGATGACAGGTTTGATGTTCCCTTTACTATTCTAATTCATTAAATATAATAATTTCTTGAAAATCATTTTCATAGCTTCAAACAACCTCAAACTATGTTCCTATAGAAAGTAAAAATACGTTTTTTTTTTCTAAACTAAATACAAAGCCATCTTGTATACCATGTTATAATAAGTTAAAATAAAAATAAAGTCTGATAAGTTCGTCCCTTGTTTGTGTAGCTATTTCTACTTAATTGCATAATAATTTTGCATGGAAATTCATAATATGTCAAGTTGGTATACCACCACTATTGAGAATGCAAACTGATTTTTGTTTGTTGATTTGATTCTTTACGTCCCATCAACAATCCTTCAGTTTAACAGGGAAGGGTCTTCCTGGGTTGAACCAGTACTAAGCTAGGATAAATGTGTCTTGCTCAAGGACCACAACACAGAGACGCCGGTGAGGCTCAAACCCGTGGCTCTCGGTCTCGAGTCAAGCACTCTACCATTGAACCACTGAGCTCCCTTTGGATGCAAAATGTGACAGCCACCTTGAGACTTTGTCCTAAATCTTGTGTTTTCTAAGCCTAAAAGACAATTTTGAGGCTAATTAGTATGATTGACTGCAAAAAAAAGTGGAAATAAACAAGACAAATTCGACGAATTTATATCCCCCGACGAAGGGTTATTTGAGAGAAACATGTAAATCACAAAACATAAATCCCATTTATCTAACCCTTAGTTCACCTTCAGTATTATTCAGATCATAAAAAACACCTATCAAGTATGTTTTAGTGCTTAGTTTAATAAAAAATATACTTATATCTGCACAATTTCAATATCTGACCTTTAAACCCAACCCCAGAGGTCAGGGGTGTGTGTAAATTCAAAGTGTTACCTTGCATGTAGGTCTACACTTCTTCCACTTTAATTTGATATGCAACATGACCTCTTTTAGAAAAAAAAAATAGAATGACCTTCTGACCTCACCCCAGGGGTCGTTGGTTTGTGTAATGACAGCATGTTTGCTTTCATGGTGCTCTGTGCTCAATTCCCTTTAATTTGATATACAACATGACTACTTTCAGAAAAAGATATAGTTTGACCTTTTGACCCCACCCCCTGGGTCGAGGGTATGTCTGTTGGCAAAATATTTGCTACCATGTTGCTGCCAGTGTCGTCAGCTTTAATTTGATATGCAACATGACTACTTTCAGAAAAATATATAGTTTGACCTTTTGACCCCATCCCCTGGGTCGAGGGTGTGTCTGTGGGCAAAATATTTGCTACCATGTTGCTGCAAAAGTCGTCACCTTTAATTTGATAGGCAACATGACCATATTCTGAAAAAGTTTAATTTTGACCTCGGCCCCACCCCCTAAGTCCACCCAACAGGCTCGAACCCCGGCCTTCAAACTGAAATCCCGTTTGATATGTTTCATATCTATTGCTGCTCTGCCTGTATGCAAAATTTCAGCAAAAAATATTAACAATTGCCTTAGTTATTGCGAAATTTAAATATTTGACCTTTGACCCCTTAGGTGGGGTCAAAGGGGGTTTGACCCCTTAGGTGGGGTCAAAGGGGGTGGGGTAAAACTTTGACACTGCCATCCTTATCTACAGGCACTTGGCAATCATGGTCTAATAGTGAGAAATTGTTAAATATAATAGCTTTGATGAAATGTGAAGATCATCACACAAAAAAGCTAATATAGGTTTTGCCTTATAATTGCCTATACTAAAACAAGGGCAATAACTCAAGTGTTAAGGGGTCGATTTTGACCAAACTTATAGGATATCGAAAGTCCATGGTACTTATCATTTGTACCAAGAATGAATCAAATCCGACCAATAGGTACTGAGATATGGTTCCGGACAGACAAAAAGTGCGGACGGACGGACGGACGGACGGACGGAATGGACGGACGGACGCACGGACGACGCCAAAACTATATCCCTCCGACTTCGTCGGGGGATAATAAAGACAACAAATTGGCTTGCAAATATATGAGCTTAAGATAATGCAATTTAAAATAGACTGCATATTTTGGAAAAAAAAAAAAAAAGATGACGGCCATCTCATAAATGGTGTCCATATAACATTTCTTCTTTGAAAGCCGTCTTGGATGGCATGTTGGGTGCTCTCGTTTTTATTCAAAGCCATAAAATAAAGTTATTCTTGAAAATCGTTTGCATTAATTCAAACTACATTCTTCCAGTTCCAAATGAAAGCAGATAGTATGTTATGATTTGCACATTGGTAGCCATCTTTAATACCATATTTGAACAATACGCAACAATAAAGCCATGCTGATAAGTTAGTAACTTGTTTAACGGGACTATTTCTACTTGCTAGAAGTAATTTGCATCAAAATTTATAACTTTGTAATGTTCCATAATATAGCTGCACTATTAAGATGCAAAAGTGGCGGCCATCTTGAAAAAATACAGCATCAATCCTGATTTTTTTAAAATTGAAAGATGATTTTAAGGTATTGAGATATAACTGATGGCTATTTACGTAAAATTAACTGAAGAAAACATGATGTTTGCACATAAATAATGAGATTATAATGCAAAAGTTGAAAAAGGCCGCCATTTTGGAAAAAACAAGATGGCGGCCATTAGAGGGCATTTTCGGCGTGGCACTGACCCTTAATTTTTTTGTACCAAGTTTCATGCTTTTATCATAAAGTGCACGATTATTCTCAAAATTGTTACATATCCGCCCCACTACAAGGACTTTTCAAGAAAACTATAAATTCAAGTACTTTTTAAGCCCGTGCTAACCCTGATGCAAGGAAGGTTGCTAAGTATTTTATCAAATGGGTTGGGTAATAAAACAGTTATTTCATGCCTGTTTGTAGTATAGTCAAACTATTATTCCTCGGTACCGTGGACGACCTGATGCACTTCGGCCTCGTGCAATAGTGCATCAGGTCGTCCACCGCACCTCGGGGTAATAGTTTAGACTATACTACAAACAGGCATGAAATAACTGTATAGTATAAAGCGTGGCGAAGTCACCTATCAGTCATTAAAGATGCATAGTCTGTTACTTTTGATCTTCTAATTTTAAAAATAATCTTTTTATTATTTAAGAACACAGTAAAAATACTCAAATTCAGGTAAACATTTTACCATTTTCGTAAATCTTAGCAAGTTATCACTATCAAAACAACTGCATTTATGTTAAAATTCAACGGTCTATAATTATTGGAGGGACGCAAATAATTACCAACAAGAGAAAAATACACCTATTTGATAAGATAATTCACTTTTCCATGCAGTTTTCAGCTGTACTGAACATTTTTATTGTGAAAACATAGCTTAATTCTACTTTTACAAATGATTTAAAAAGAAAATAAAAATTTTCGAAAAATGTCATAGTTACAGAGTATGCAGCTTTAAATGGTTATAAACCTTTCTTTAAAAAAATACACTTCAATCATAAGCCGGTTGCAAAGTATATAACAGCAAATTTAGAATAAATATCTGTTTGAGAAAATCCAGAATTTCTCTGAGCAGTCTTACACACATGCTTCAAAAATAAAAATGTACAACGGGATGATTTCTAGGATTCGTTTGAAAACTGAAAATATCGACTTTAATCTAAAAATATGTGATGGTGGTGGCATCATTGAAACAACATGTTCCTAATATTTTCCCTTTGATCTCATAATGACTTAGCAATTAGGAAGAAGCAATCAGATACATTTCTTTTTCATACCTGACTTTTGATGATGCGCCACTTTTGCTCAAAAACATTCATGTTTGCAAGATAGGTTACAGCCTTTAATAAGTAAACTGTGATTCATCTCAAGAGAATGGAAACCGCATGAAAAATTTGCAAGTGGGTGAACATTGCGATGCACTTGTTTGAAATATTAGAATTCCAGGAATCGGATGTGTCCCCTGGCAAGACCAAAGTCAAATTCATTGAATTTATATCCCACATGCCCAAGACGAAGGGTTAATTTAGAGAAATGTGTAAATTACAAAACATAAATCTCATTTCTCCAACCTCTATGTTCAACTTAGGTATCATACAGATCAAAATTAAAAGCATGTCAACTATTTTAGTGCTTAGTTCATAAAAATATCCTTAAACATTGTTTTCTTCCATCTCGGTCTATACTTCTTTCCCTTTAATTTGAAATGCAACATAACCACAATCATAAAAAAATGTTTTGACCATTTGACCCAACCCCACGGGTCGAGGGTGTGTGTAAGGACAGAATATGTGCTTGCATAGTGCTCTATGCTATATTCCCTTTTATTTGATATGCAACATGACACGATACTTTCCGAAAAAAATATTTTGATCTTTTGACCCCTTCCTAGGGGCCAAAGATGTGTGTTAGGACATAATATATGCTTGCATGGTGCACTATACTCCATTCCAATTAGTTTGATATGCAACATGACTACTTTCAGAAAAAGTAATTGACCTTTGACCCCACCCCAGGGATCGATGGTGCATGTAAGGACAGAATATGCGATTGCATGTTGCTGCATCCGTCATTTCCTTTAATTTGATATGCAACATGACCATATTCTGAAAAAGTTGAATTTTGACGTTTTGACCCAACCCCCAGGAGGGGGTCTATGGGCAAAATATTTGCTACCATGTTGATACATGCCTCATTTACTTACCATATTCTGAAGAAAAAAATTGTCCTCTGCCCCCCCCCCCCCCCCCCCCCCACTAAAGCCACCATGGGGACCGTGCCCAGGCCTTTCTTCAGTGCAGTCTTTTTTTGAAGTTGCTTTGTTGTTAGTACCCACCATGTTTAAATGTGTGTAACTGGGGGATTTGTTTTTTCCAGAGATTTTTCTTATCATATCCCAAACCTTTTTAATAGGTGTTTTATGATTGATTTTCGAAACATAAGATCTCCATGACTTACGCTTTGAAAGTTTAATTGTTCTACGGGCTTTAGCTCTTAATACTTTGATGTCATTGAAATTGTAAGTATTAGGAGATCTTTTGAATTTAGATAGAGCTTGTTTGCTCTGTTTAATTGCTTCTTTACAGTCATCATTGTACCATGGATTACTTTTAGTTGGATTTGTCGAAGTTTGAGGAATACATTCTTTAGATATTTCGATAAGAGAAGAGGTAAAATCAGCTATATGATTAGATGATTCTTTGAAGTTTTCTGGTATAAATTTACCAGTGCATAGAGTATTAAATAGATCCCAGTTTGCTCTATTTAATTTCCACTTTGGATTGTGATCCTCAGTGGAAAAAGAGTTCTGTTCTATGACGATTGGGAAGTGATCACTATTGTGTTGGTCTTCACATACAGACCAATTATAATCAAGAAACAGTGATGGATGACAGAAGGAAAGATCAATAGATGTAAAAGACTTTGTACTTGTAACTAAATGAGGGGTAGACAGATTTAAACTATTAGGAATTACATTTGGCACTGATCTAGACAAAATTTTGACTAAATTTTACAGATAAGATATCAAACATAAAAACAAAAAAATAATTATTGGAACTGTAGAAGTCTCACCCTCATTGGTAGGATAACTTTCATGAAATATCTTCTCCTTCCAAAGTAAGAAAGAGGGCAAAAATCAAGAATCGATACAATCAAGCACAAGACCTGACCCAGGATACCGATTGGAAAGTGACAACGTCACAATTAGACATCACAAACGAGAGCAAAGAGGTCAGCTCTTCACAAGGCATCAACAAACAGACGTGCATGAAAGCCTAACAAAATAAGATCCACAAAAGAAGCAGTGCTGCACTGCCTTGGAACGGTCAGTAAAATATTTTACTGGAAGGCTTAAATCGGTTTAATGGTGCACCAACCTCACCCTTAGTTCAGATATGGATCAAGACACATAGATGTTTGGTTTGCATTAAAGACCCTTAACTTATGAAAGCATCATCTCCTAGAACATGTAAATCAAGATATAAAAAGGAGATAAAGCAAAGATAAGGACTAAACAGTAAATAAAACTGAATAACGGAGCAAAGAAATCCAACAGGTATACCCCGGTGGGTCTGACAACAGCCAAAGCATCAGGCCCCTACCATCTTATCTATAGATAAGTCTTTAAGTCGGAACCGTCATAGAGTCTGAAGTCTGACCCACCTGCGTGCAATTAAAGGGGAAAGCAAATTTGCCAACCGTGATTGGGTTGACCAAGCATGCAGTCTGTTGCAATACATTAATGTAATTGCCAATCTTTTTATAATGGGAAATTATTTTAGTTAACTGAGATGAAAATTAATTAAACCCAACAATCTTCTTCAATCTATACACCAAGTCACCATAGGATTCAGGTTCCAAAAGTCCTTGGCGCAAGAGAGATTTAAGTCCAATTTGGAATTTAGATATCAAATCATAGTATTGTCTTTAAAATTTAGAAAAGGTTAGTTTATGATACAGATAGCCCTTGCTTAAGAAGTTTCTGAGTGAGTGTTGAAGTTGGTAACATGTCTGGATGCTCTAGCAAAACGAATGAGCTGAGAGATATAGACTCCATAGGATGTAGAGCGAGGAACATCACCATCTAAAAATGGGATATTGACAATTTCAAAATCGAAGTCGTCACGTTTATCATAAATTTTGGTAGTAACAATATCATTAGAAATTGACAAATGCAAGTCTAAAAACGCGGCTTTGGTTTCAGAGGCATTAGCTTTATTTAGTTTGAGCTCTGAAGGGTATATTTGACTTACCATAGTGTCAAAATAAACATTATTGATGTTTAAAATATCGTCCAAATATCTGGATGTAGTGTTAAAAATATCAATAATATCAGCCTGTTTATTTTAACTAAAGAAGAGTCCAATTTCATGACAAAAACAGAATAAATCTGTAACAAGGGAGCACAATTAGTGTCCATAGGAATCCCATCTACTTGTCTATACAACTTGGTGCCAAATCAAATAAAAATGTTGTCCAACGAAAAAAGGTCAGCGCATCTCAACCATGTATAATATTTTTATGTTTTTTGTAGTAAAAAATGCGTTTCTGTCGTTACATGCAACGTAAGGAGAGCCTTCTCTATTGAAGGTTCTTTCAATAAGTTTATCTTTAATTAAAGCTGCATACTCTGTAACTATGAACATTTTTCGAATTTTTTTATTTTCTTTTTAAATCTTTTGTTAAAGTAGAATAAAGCTATGTTTTCACAATAAAAATGCTCAGTACAGCTGAAAACTGCATCGAAAAGTGAATTATCTTATCAAATAGGTGTATTTTTCTCTTGTTGATAATTATTTGCGTCCCTCCAATAACTCTAGAATTTTAACATAAATGCAGTTGTTTTGATAGTGATATCTTGTTAAGATTTACGAAAATGGTAAAATGTTTACCTGAAATTGAGTATTTTTACTGTGTTCTTGAAAACATTATTTTTAAAATTAGAAGCTCAAAAGTTACAGACTATGCAGCTTTAAATTTCGAGGTAAACTAAAGTAGTGTAAAGAGTAGAAAAAGCATAAGTAGACAAACTGGTTTCATTGAAATCTCTAGCTTTAAGTTTATCTAAAATTTCACCTGAAATTTTAATTGACCAAAATAGATTTTTACCGGATATCGTATATTCTTTTTCACAGTATTTGATAATATTTTTTTTATCTTCTGTAAGACGCGAGTTTAACAACGCAGACAGTTCTGTAGTTGTACAAGAACTAGAATTAGCAATAAATCTTGCTTAATAGGGTTTTTTTTGTGGAGTTAAGTCCCGATCAATTATTCTTTTCACTCCCAAACCCAACCGAAAAAACTGCTAAAAAGACCTAAATGAACTACTTTCTAACTTTATATGGACAGGCACTAGTAGAATCAAAAAGACAGTTTCATGCCAAGAATACTGTAATGGTTAACATAAACGCTTTCATTGCTGCTCTTAAAGCAACTTTGTTAAGAAAGATAATTACAGATAACAACAGCCCATGGAGTATAATATTACAGTTTATGGCTGATACAAAAATCGTTTTCAATTTAAAGACACACTTTATAACGGAAAAAATACTACCTAAAATTAAAAAAAAACAAGTTTTAGAGAGATGTATTCTCATCTCATATACAAATACTTACAAAAACACACCACAAATAGAGATACAACAATTCCAATTTTCTCCAATGAAAACATCAAAATAGGGGGTAAATTGTGTAACATAAATCATGTTTCGAAAATGGCATTAAATTCATCAACGATCTCACAAACAACGATGGTAGTATTTATACATATGATGAACTAAAGGCAAAATATAATGTCACGATTAATTTTCTACCGTATCCAGGTCTGATAAGATCAATTCTTGCCTGAAAGAAAACCATAAATCTAGCTCACATATGGCATAAAGAGGTAACCCCTATCATACCATTTTCAATCCAAATATATCTAAAAAGTAAAAAAAGGAGCACAAGACATGTACAATCTACTAAACAGAACAACAGACATCCCAGTCGCAAAATTCTCTTGGAATAAAAACTATAAATTTGGCGAAGAAGAGTGGGGGAAATATTTTCTGACCCATTTAAAATCAGCAAAGATAGTACAGATCAATGGTTCCAAAGCAGAATCAATCATAAGATTTTAGCAACAAACACTTTATTATACAAAATTAAACTCATTGGCGATCCAAAATGTACATTTTGCAATAAAACAGACGATACGATCGAACATCTTTTATGGGAATGTAAACATGTCAAACAATTTTTAAATGAAACAATTTCATGGCTAATTCACCATGGTAAACATATACAATTGACATAAAGTTAAGCATATTCCATTTGAAAACAACACTTGGGTTTTAGGAACGGTAAGAACAGAAAATTTTGAGAGATACCAAAATTTATTGTAGTAGACAATACAAGCAGAATATCAGCGATTAGATGAAGAAAACCCAAGGAATTTCTGACTTGTTTATAGGCTGCAAACACCTCACAAAAAATACCCATAAATTTTACAAAATTCAATGAAAACAGCGTGGAGGCCAAGAGTCAGCAAAACTTTTACAATAAGGCCGCGATAGCTGTTATTCTTCAAAACTTTTTTTAAGCATAAACTTTCAGGATCTGGTGCAAAAAATCAGGAAATGGCTCACAATAATCCACTACTTCCGGTTTATGTTTTGTATAGCCTTCACACTGTCGAATAACAACTTCGCATATTTTCATCATTAAATTCACTGAGTACATGCGTTCAAGACATGAACTCCTGCAGTAGAGTCTAGCAAAATTCACAAAGGTTTTGATACTGCTGGTTCCCGGTTTCAAACGCTTCAGCCAGGCTTGCCTCGCACGTGTTCGATAAGGTTTAAGTCTGGCAACAAACTCGGCTAGCGATGTTGTGTTGATTTTTGTATTCCTCGATGATGCCAGTACAGTTAGGTCTTTCAATGTCAGCTCGTATCACCATGTTCTGGCCATCTAGCGAGTCCAAGTATGACCTTATACCAGATTCCAGGATTTCGTCCCAGTACTTTTGAGAGTTCAAAGTCCCAGTTTCCACCTTTAACTGTATCATGTGGTCGTCAGATAATGCAACACGTACCATAATGCTTCAGTAACATTTCCTTGCACTAAAGAATCAATGTAGACCGTTTCCGTTTTCAAATACTGCCACTCTCTCTATGTTCTTTCAAAGGTTTGCTTACAGCACTCTCAGACACGTTCAATACCCTTGCAATGTGATCTTGTTTCATACCAGCGATCTAATGACAATTTTACACATTCTGTCCCTTTTCTTCTTTGTAGATTTATCCAGCATACGCGTTTAAATGCTATTTCATGACTCACCAGCAAAAGAAATTCATTCTTGCATATCAACTCCTGGACAGTATTGTGTTGTAAGCTTCCCGTTCATGGACATTAGTGAATGAAACTTATCGAACTTATCCAAAGATGGTAGCCAAAGTACAAGTGTACATGTCAAATATAACCCAAAACTCAAATTATTTTTCATTACTTCGAAAATCAGGATCATATAAAAATATGCTTAACTTTATGGCAATAGTATATATCATTAAACAAAAAATCATTCATATTCGTATTAGATCCAAATCAGAAAAGTGATATTAATAAACTAGTTGTTATGGAAATAAAATATTATATATACTATGCAAGATGCAGCAAGAGCAACATAAACCTCACAGTGCTACAAAATAGACTCAAACGTCTACATCAAACATATAAGTACTCATCCATTTCAACAGGGAAATATTAAAATTTTCAAACAGACCGGCAAAATTACCATAACTTATTAGTTAAAACGGCAGACTAAAGGTCTTTATAAATAGCAAATAAAATAAAATTTGCTAGCCTGTGTCGCGCTCACACCCCATACACTCTCTAGATACCCTCTCTTCCTTCTAATTTCTTCTTTAGTTAAAATAAATCTTCTTCATAACTTTACGCTAGTAATACTTAAAACAATCTAATAATACTCATGCCGTATTAATACACATGTATGTACATACACTGAAGAATTAAGGGCGTGCAAAGTTAGAACTAGGCTTAAAAGACACCCTTAAATCAAAAATCAACTTGTACAATAGACTGGAATTATTTTTGCTCAACCTCTACTACTTCTACCGCAACAGTAATTTGACACGGTCAGGTCTGAAAGATTCATTCAAGGCTTTGAATATGAAGCACTTGCTGCCAACTTGTGTCGGAGGAACACGGTGGGTTTGGTACATTGAGTTGGCCATACAGACATTCTTGAGGGGGTACCGAGCTATTATTCCAATGTAAAACGACCAAGTTAGATTTACCATGGACAGACAGATGAACAAACAAGCCAAAAACCAAAAGAGGGGATCTAATAAGGAAGATGCTATTTTTTTAATTTGCTACTGACAGACATTTGTCTATTGCGAAAAAGTCGATACATACGAGGGATGATCCTGGCGTGATATCTTTAATCAGTCCTGGCCTGATATCTCTAACCAGCAATGCAATATGCCTGAAAAGACCCAATGATAATATATTCTTTGTTCATACACGGCACCGACAGGTTTCATGTAACTTGATAGAGTGACCCGAAATCTACCCTGAAACAGCTATACCCTCAATGCACCTTTCAAGCAGAATAGGCCTTGAGCTGGCTATAGACCCCCCTCCCCCCAGGGGGAATTTTGTACACTATGATTTTCTAAAACTACATTATATAAGACACAAAATAAAATATGTAAGCCCTCTGAGAGTGGCAGCGTTAACGTGTAATATCACGTTATATACGTTACCCCCAAAAATAGCATTAAACCTCCCTGATAATGTCTCAACAATGACATGTTCGTACATATTTGCATGCTGACACAGGCTTATGAACTTCTTATAACACAGTTAACATATTTTTAGTATTAATTTTATAAATGTCTTGAGTTATTACCGTTGTATACGTTACTTAGTGTTTCCTGCATTATTTATAAGTATCAGTATATTGGTATTTATTGACTTTACGTGTATTACATCTGTCACAGAATATAATAAATCTATAAGGCTGCTACCTTAATGATTTAAAGTTCTTCATTTTGGTCGCCTACACTATTTTTCAGACCCATGTTATGTATGTTACCTTCAAAATAGCATTAAACATTCATGTTAATGTCTCTCACACGCCCTGTTTATACTAATTTGCATGCTGGCACAGGTTTATGTACTTCTTTTAACAAGGTTTACCTATTTTAAGTATTCATTAAATAAATGCATTGAGCTTTAACTGTTATGTGTGTTACCAAATGATACATAAGTTATTCTGATAGCAGTTGATGACTATACATTTATTAAGTCTGTCAGAAAATTAAGAAAATTTATAAGGCTGAAATAAATTGAAGTTCCTTAGTAATTTGTGGTGACTTAAACTAATATTATAATGTAATCTATCAACCTTTGCTGTTTCCTCACGTAAACAGTAGATACCATGCTTTCAAATCGGAAGTTCTGAAAGACAGTCACTGTGAAACAGCTCTGTTCTGGACAAGGTATACGCATATAATTCAGATGATGTTAACACTGATATAAACTTGTCTGATACACATCGCAGATGCAAAGCACTTCTCCAACAAAATGGATTTAGTGTGTCACAACCATTGGAGAAAAGCTTTTGACATGACTATCAGGCAAACATTAAAGAGGTATTATAGGCTTCAGCAGCTAGAACTACGTTTCGTACTACAGATGGAATGATGTATTACTCATTACATCAGAGCTCAATATATTGAAACAACTCTTCAATGCACTGAAATGAAATAGGAATGTGTTCAATCTGCTTCTGCTTAGATGCAAAGTAGAACGAGTACTAGAGGCAGTATCAGGCTTCACCAGTCGTTTTAGTTCTAGTTTTGAAGACAATGAACTGTACTTTTTGTCTTTCCGTGTTCCTGCTAAGCCTGGAATAGATAAGAATCTTATTGAGGCTGATTACATTGGCAGGAATGCTGTTGCAGACTTCATTGACTCATTTTTAGTTAAAAAATCTCTTTCACAACGCCATAAAATGCTACAAGCTAATAAAGTTTTGTGGCTTGCGAGGCCAAGCAAGAAGAAATTGTCCAATTTACAAAATGCAAACAACCAGGTTAGAGCTTAAAGGGGTGTCTTTGGTTTTGTTTGTTTGTTTGTTTGTTTTTGTTGCTTTACGTCCCATGTCAACAGCTATGGTCATTGCGGGACGGTCAGTTCACTTAACCACACTTTTTCCTGGGCAGGCTTGAGCAAGCGGTTAACCAGTAATTTGTGCACATACTTTCGCTTGTAACTGACAACAACCCTTCTTGAATAAATCAGCGGAAGGGAGGAGAATGACCGTAGAAATTATTTCATGATCAATCTCCACGAAAGTATGGTACCAGGCCGGGATCGAACTCTCAGCATGACCTTCTTTCTATTGCGCATAATGTTAACCTTGAGTTGACACTGCCTTTCCTTCAGGGAACTGTACCATGGTCTAAGTCAATTCCTGATAGAATTTCTACCAAAACTGACAAGTCCAAACTTCTGCGTGGCTTGTAATCACACATTGAACCAACATTAGATTGGCCATGTTGTGCTGCACATAACTTTGATGGTAATGCTATAACTACAAAGCATAATAGCTTTTCCTGTCACCTTCAATGATCTGATGGCACCAGTTTGCAACCAGGCACTAAAGGTAGGGCATGTTGGTTATGTCACTGATACATATATACAATGTATAAGCAGCAGTCTATAAAGTCATACAAACGTTCTCGCAGAGGATAACCTGGGTGTTTTGTCCAACAATGGTGTATGCAACAAAAGGTACACCTTCTAAATGTCAACAACATTGGCCAGAATATGGGAGAAGAAATCTACAGTAATACACTGTTGAACAGATTGCGACACTACCAATGTGTTGATGTGCAAGTACCACGGAAAGGTTGTTCCTATCAAACTGATAGAGAACCTCTCCCCCACTAGTTCATCAACATTCTAAGCAGGATAGGGAAACAAAGAATTGCTTTAGGCACTCATCAGTGACATGAAGCCATTATTGCAAATGTGAATAAGCTGCAGTACGATATGTTTCTGAAAAAGTACCAAAGCCATACACATATACTGACTATTTCAAATGGCATGAACATAAGCTTACCTCCATCATCCTTTGCTGTCCTTAAGATGTACAAAGAAAAATTGAACTATCAAGTCTTTCCCATGAAAACAAGTGAGGCTTTCCAGATATGAACAAAATGTGCAGAAAATAAATGGGAAGGAAATCCAATACCTCTGGGTAAAAGAAAACTTGATTGTACCCTAACAAAAGAATTATATTTCATGTTTTGTGTGATATGGGGTTACCATGTTCAAACCTCAACAACTCAAACCTTATAAAAGGTAGAAACATAATAATTGCAGTTTCCAAAAGGTACATAAACATTCTTTAATACGAAATGAATTAATAAACACATTCACATTAAAAAAATATCAAACTATATTAGTTTCATTCATTATTTATATAGGAATAATAAAAAAAAAAATGCAACACACGGAACACTTTGGGATGCATATTTGTTTTCAAAGGCCCATATCTGTGATGCAAAACTAGCTTAATTTGATGATATAGCCAATTTGGAAATCTTCCCTTATGGTTTGCACTTTTCAGAAGTCATGTCATTTACTAAAATTATCAAATATGTTGATAGGTTATATATGTAATTGGCTATTACAAGGTAATGGTGCCATTACCAGAGTGCTAGCATGTTGCAAAGTCCTTTGCAAGATGAGTCTAATAGAGGATTAATACGCTGATTTGGAAAAATCTTTAAACCCTTGGATAATATACGTAGAGTTGCTAGCTTGGCAAGAAACAGCTCTATAACTTCTACCTGATGGGTTTTCTTTGATCTTTTAAGTTGTTACTCGCACATTGTACTATATGTTAAAAACTTTCCATGAGTATTATATTAACTATATTTGATGTCACTATAAAAGAAAAAAGGGTTTATGGAAGTTTATGTTTTGAGTTACTTCCTCAGCACATGCGCCAGAGTAACAAGAAATGTCAGTCACGTGACGAATGCCCCCAAAGGAATTGGTCAAGCATAAGACAGATTTGAGGAAAGTTAGCTGTAATCTAGGAGATATGCTCCAGACACGATAAACCTAGAAATGAGGCCAGAAGTCAATGTCAAGGTCAAAGTGACCCAAAATGGTACGCACCACTCCCCCATCCCAAGAGGAATCAACACACCAAATTTGGGATTCCTACATCAAATAATATAAGAGATATTCTCCAGTCATGATTATTCTAGAAACTAGGTCATAGGTCAAGATCACAGTGACCTAAAAATGGTACGCTACACATCAGCATCTAAAGATGTATCCATACAGCAAATTTGGGATTCCCAAATAATATAAGAGATATGTGCTGGACACCATTATTCTACAAACTAGGTCAGAGGTCAAGGTCAAAGTGACCAAAAATCGTATGTGACACTCCACCATCTAAAGTTGCATCCACCCACCAAATTTGGGATTCCTACCTTTAATAATATAAGAGATATGCTCTGGACATGATTTTTCTAAAAACTAGGCCAGAGGTCAAGGTCACAGTGACCTGTAAATGGTACAAGACACTCCACCACCCAAAGATGCATTCACACACCAAAGGGGGGGTCTCATATGCGCCCACGCATGGATTTTCATCTAGTTTTACATGGTGAATACCTATGACCTATCAACTATAAAACTGCATTTATTTAGTTCAATAGTGACTTTTAGGTCTCAGGAGAGCACCTTGTGTTACTCCATTTTTTTGATGACACCTGTCTAATATTTTGTCAATTTTTAAACATCAGTTTTATTGGATGTCACCGAATTTAAGCTAGAATAGTGAAAGGACTCTATATGGATTGCTTTGATACTATTTTGTCATATACAAACATGCACACAATTTTTTAACGAAATTCAAAGTTAAAATTTTCCTAAAATATATAAGTGAAATTCATGTGTATGCCAAATTGCGTCTACAATTTCTACATGTTCCTGTCCTTGTCAACCTATGATACTGCCTATGAATTTTGCCTCACATGTCTTCTGTATATTGGCAAAGTTTTGAGATTTTTTGAAACCGGTAACAGTGCAGGAAAATACATTATATACATGTAGGTCATTTTTTGACATTTACCATAATTTAATGTTTAAGGCTAGTTTTCTCCTGGAACCTTGTAATTTCTCATTTTTTTTATCTAAAATATTATAAACATCAATAATAAAAAGCTATTCATGTACAAATGCATATTTAATTTGACATTGGAACAAATCTAAGACTTGTGTAGCTTTAACAATCAGTTAGAGTACCACACAAACAGTCTGCAACATTCAAACTTCTCAAAATCAAGTTGAAACACATCAATTAATTGATTCAGTGCTATGATCTCTTCACCACATGTTTCTTTACTCTAAAATGTATTTTGGTTTATATTTGCATTCCAATGTTTTAATTGACGGTTCAGTCTTATAATAGTGCTAGATAAGGCAAGGCATTTGATCGCTGACTTCACTTATTTTGTCCCTTTGTAAGCTTATATGCGATGTCATATATGTAACTGGCATTCATTCTATGGCATGTGTCTCAAACCTTTTTAATTATTCTTGTTTTATCCTTGTTTAATATGATATTAAGTTGTTATGCATGATTTTCCCCTAAAATGCCAATGTGTTTGGAAAAGCCTATGGTGTAGCTTTTTATTTTAATACCAGGTACTGGTTGGGATTCCTTATGTATCATTGGCTGACTTTGCACAGGCATTAAATACCTGGCAAATGTTATGTCTGTTTTGAATTCATCATTTTGTCAATTCATTGAATACCAAGATGCACATGCAACGTTATCAACTGAAAGCACTGACTATATTTTAAACTCTGTTTGCAATTTTAGTACTTTTGGGAAAGAGTTGCCTTTGGGTTCTGCTTTCCTTGTGTTCTCCAAGTATTATGTCTATTTGTAGTTTTAGTATCGGGTTGAATATTGGCTTCAAGTTTTGATTTAATGCCAATTCCGTTGCAAGGGCATGTATTTGGTCAGCTTACCACAGTTCCCGATCATTGTGACTTCTTATACGGTCAGACCTTTTTTGCAATTATACTTGTTTATATATTCAATAAGTTTTGTATTTGTAGTTTTATGCTTACATATTCCTGGAGTTTCCATGATGTATTTTCATAACTGGTTCCTCAGTCAAGTAAATGGCAATTTAATCAGGGAATCAGTTATCCTTTGAGCGATCTGATTGTCCTAGATGAACCTTTAATAAGATATTGTCGACATTATTTTTGTCTGTCCCATTTGATACTATGACATTTTACAGGTTACGGAATATGATTGTAAGCACCTATGATTGTAGAATTTGGTACATGTATTCTTTAAATATTTCAGCATTTTGTGGTAGAGAAATAATCAAGCAAAAGATCCCACAGCTACATAAAATGGGTGAATACTGTAGTTCGGCATTAAAGTGATAAGCAAAATAAAACCATAATGTGAGGATTAATAAAATCAACTACTTCAAGAGGAGTTTGGCAGGGTGAAATTCTCTCTATGTGGTCAGTATTGGAATAAGAATGACAGCTTTGAAAACATTAAAGATTCTGTCTTGCTCACGCAGGAAAATATGCAACATGTGTTAAATTATGAATTGTGCAGAATGTGGGATAAGATTATATAAAGTTGTAATACCTATTAAATATTTATTTTATCATGTTGGTGATCAAGAAATGATAAAACAAACGATTTCCTGACACAAATGAAACAAATGAATTATGAAGAATGACTTTCTATTAAAGTGAATCTGGTATTGAAACCGTATTATAAAGATTATCAAAGTTTACTGTTCTATGAGGAGTTGGACAAGGTGAAGTTCTCCCTAAGTGGTCAATATTCATGTTGTTATAATAGTTTTAACAATATTTAAGATTCCATCTTGCTTATAAAAGAAAGCAAACACAAAAACTTGCTTGTTAACTAACCGAACACTTATTCATTAGCTACCATCATTTTTTTTACATTTCTGAGAACTTGGATTTGTAAAATTCAAAGTTCTAGGACAACATGTTACCGGCCTTCGATTTTCTTGAAAATTTTAGCATATCATCTATATATGTAAAGCCTAATTTGAGAGTAAATTCATAGGTTGACAAGAATTGGAACATGCCTAAATTTAAAAACAAAATAGTTAAAAAAATATTATGAAGCCGAAATTTGGGGACAATCCAAAACAAATTCATAATTTTCTGAATTTAACTTTACAGAAACTGATTTTTGTTCTATGCATATCTAATCAGTTATGATCTTAGATAGTTTTAAAAATAAATATAACACAATATATGAAACTATAAGAGTTATGGGTGGCTTAAACTGAAGGTACCCCCTTTATCAGATGCCCGATTACATAACATCTCATTTCTTGACCATGTGAATAGGTAAGTGGGAAACTATATCACAAATAGAATAGTTATATGTGAGGCAATCATTATGCATAATATTATGAAAATCTATGCGTGGGCAGAACCCTATGTAAATTTCCTATAGGGTGAGACCTCCCCTTTGAGATTCCTATCTCAAATAATAAAAGAGATATGCTCCTGACACAATTATTATCAAAACTAGGTCAGAGGTCAAGGTGACCGAAAATGGTACAAGACACTCAACCATCCCAAGATGCATTCACACACCAAATTTGGGATTCCCTTCTCAAATAATATAAGAGATATGCTCCTGAGACAATTATTATTAAAACTAGGTCAGAGGTCAAGGTCACAGTGGACAGAAAATAATATGTGAGACTCCACCATCCCAAGATGCATATACACTCCAAATTTGGAATGCCTACCTCAAAGAGTATAAAAGATATGCTCCGAACACAAAAATTCTTAAAACTGGGTCAGAGGTCGAGGTCACAGTGACCCAAAATGGTATGTGTGACACTCTGTCATCTCAAGATGCATTTAGACACCAAATTTGGAATTCCTATCTAAAAGAATATAGGAGATATGCACCAGACACAATGTAGTTTCTAGAAATTCGGTCAGAGGTCAAGTTCAAGGTCACAGTGACCCAAATATGAAATGCGACACTTCCCCATCCCAAGATGCATTCACACACCAAATTTTAGATTCCTACCTTAAATAATATAAGAGATATGCTCCGGACACGATAATTATAATAACTAGGTCATAGGTCAAGTTCAAGGTCACAGTGACCCAATTATGGTATGCGACACTTTGTCATCTAAAGATGCATCATCACACCAAATTTGAGATTCCTAGCTCAAATATTATTAGAGATATGCTCCGGACACGATTATTCTAATAACTAGGTCAGGGTTCAAGGTCAAGGTCACAGTGAACCGAAAATGGTATGTGACACTCCGCCATCCCAAGATGCATTTACACACCAAAGTGGAATTCCTATCTCATAGAATATAGGAGATATGCACCAGACTCAATGCAGTTTCTAGAAACTAGGTCAGAGGTCAAGTTCAAGGTCACAGTGACCCAATTATGGTACGCGACACGTCGTCATCCCAAGACGCATCCACACACCAAATTTGAGATTCCTACCTCAAATAATATAAGAGATATGCTCCGAACACGATTATTCTAAAAACTAGGTCAGAGGTCAAGGTCACAGTGACCCAAAAATAGTACGCGACACTCCGTCATCCCAAGATGCATCCACACACCAAATTTGGAATTCCTACCTCAAAGAATATAGGAGATATGCACCGGACACGAAGCGGGACGGACACACGGACAGTGCGATTACTATATGCCTCCCAAAGTTCCTTTGGGGGCATAAAAAGAAGTATATGGACCTTTGCCAGCATGCAAATAAGTACAAGCAGGTCGTGTTGGAGACCATATCTTGAACGTTTAATGGTATTCAAAGAGTAACGTATGTAATCTGGGCTGTAAAATAGTGTGACACATTAATATGGAACTTAAATCCCTTTGAATAGCAGCCTTATAGATTTGCTTTATTCACTGACGGATGTAATACATGTAAAGTCAATACCTGCCATACTGATACTTGAAAATAACATATGAAACACTAAATAACATATACAACGGCTAAAACTCCAGACATTTATAAAATAAATGCTAAAAATATGTAACTGTGTTATAAGAATTTTCAAAACCTGTGCCAGACTTAAAAAAACGTGTGAATATGTCATGTTGGAGACATTATCAGGAAAATTTAAAGGTATTTTACGGGTGACCCACTAATGCTGCCACTCTCAGAGGGCTAACATATTTCATTTTGTGGCTCATATATTGTAGTATCTGGGAAGCATGGTGTACAAATTCCCCTTGGGGGAGGTAGGGTCTATAGCCAGCGAAAGGCCTAGAGAATTACATTTTGCATTTTTGTGTGAAATGGGGCTACCATGTTAAACATCTAATAACTCAAAAAGTATATAAGATAGAAACGTAATGCTTGCAGTTTTGAAAAGGTTAATAATTTTTTTTAATATAATACCAAATTAATGAACATAAACTGGTTTCAATAAAATTTAAGACAAACTATATTAGATTCATTTATCATTTAAAAGGGGGCTCAGTGAAAAAATGTAACATACACTACATCGGGGGTGACTAAATTTGTTTCCAAATGTCAATATCTGTGGCCCAGTAACAGCTTTCTTAGAAAATATAACCAATTTGGAAATATTGCCTTATCTTTTGCACTTTTCTGAAGTCTTAAAAAGAATTTTAATTATAAAATATTTTGTAGGGTAACGTATGTAATAGGCTTACAGCTTAACGCTGCCATCGATAGAGGGCTAACATGTTGCAAAATCCTAACAAGACATTGGGCTTCAAGAAAAATATGGTCTACAAAATTCCGGGGGGGGGGAGGTAAACCGTATCCAGCCAGTGGCCTAGAATGTGCATATAAGAGACCTTACAATTTAGACAAGAGCAGTCTCAGCAATTCGTTTTTATGGCGGCTTAATGCTCATGAGCAAGCCAATATATCCTTAACATGTGGCGAACTTTCTATATTATCTGGGTTTCCTAGGCACTATTATGTATGGCTATGTTACTGTAATCTATTATCAAATTTTGGACCACTTGAAGTTTTGACCGACCCATACAGCCTAAACAACAATTATGCAGTGAGCCACTTTAGTTACGCACCACTTTTACAGGGCCCATAATTTTTGACAAAAATGCTGGAATCAAACATTTTCTATGACAATTTACTAATTGACATTTTATCTAAAATATATTCAGAATCACTCATGCGAAACATTCTCCTGCGTTAAAGGCAATTTTACTTACTTTGACAAAAAATGCACGTGCAACCTGAACGTCTATATTTTCTATTTGCGTTTTGGGCTAGGCATTGTCCATTGTGATCGTTGTGACAGAAAAACACCAAAAATAACTATTTTATTTAAGTAAAATCCCTTTTTCGGTCATTAAATTTAGTAACACATTTACTTTTTGAAGAAATGCTCGTTTTGACGTTATATTAACGTCAGTTACAATAATCAAACGAGGTTTCCTTCGCAAATTGTTTTGTTATGGGTCACTTGTTGACATAGAAGTATCAAAACACTAAAACGTCTTATCATTGACACGTATTATAGCCTTGGTAGTAGTGACGTCAACACCATGACGCCAATACATCCGTTATCTTTATACGAAAATTAACGGCGGCTACATGGATGTTCAAAATGAAATTATAAAAGAAAAGTTTTGATATCTAGTTTACTCAGAATAATACAAAATTTTAACTCACTTAAAAAAAATATATAAAAACCAACTTTTTTCAAACCTTGGCCAGGTGGGAACCAAAATAGTAAAACGTTTAAAAAAAATGATGCAGTTAACAAACACATTCCAGTCTTAGATATTGCCAAGAATAAATCAGTTCTTATCTCTGACTTAGCAGAAATACGACCCTGAAAAAAGGTGCAATGCGAACCGAGTTTCATTCGAAATATGCAATGTGAAATGGAGTTTTGAGGGTAGTGCCCTTCAAGATCCATTTTCTCATTCGTTTCTGATCTGATCACAATGAAATTGCAATGGGCAATGCAAATATAGATGCGCTTTATGCTGGTAGTCTCAGAATAAAAATATCATAATTCCTTTACGAGTAATTTAATATTTTATAAGTTGTGCGTAACTAAAGTGGCTTATTGTATTAAAAGTAAAAACAAAGTTGGCAGACTTAGATGAACTGACTTGTGTTTGAAGCAATTATGAATAGTCGGTATCGTCGGAGACTGAAAGTAACCCACATAAGAAAATTAAAACAAGTCCACAAATTAGGCCAATATTCTGAGGTACACAAATTTGCATGTGTATATCTAAAAATAAAACGCAATCATCGTCCAAAGGTGCACTTTATCGTAAAAAGATGCCACAGCAGATTAGATTTAGAAGAAAGCATCCACCTGAAACGGATAACAATTTTTCTTTAAAATAAATCAGTTTATCAGACTATCTGTGAGTCATGAGCTCTTTTCTTTGTTTCATCATTGTGTGTTAATTTGATTAGAGTGTTTCTCCATGATGATACATTGCATTAGTTAGAATGCTTCCATGCGAGCCAAACATTTTTGTACTTCAACCACAGCAGAATCTAGGGCGAAGATTTGCCTTTCTTATATACTGGAACAATAAAGTTATGTCCGCTTGACGCATATGTCTGCCAGTTCTAAATGTATGAACGCATTTCATTCAAATTTTTACATTACAAACTGTTATCATTTATGCACCTAATCGAAATTCATTTGATAACCAGTAGAGCCGCTAACTACTCAAGAGAATAAGAGTACCCTTAAAATCAAAAGTCACAACTTCAATACCTTGGGTGTTCATTATAATTCCGAACCATTCAAGCACACTAAAAACATCACTGAGCAAACTCTCTAGCAAGATGTTATGCATGTTAGCTGTATGCATTGCTTTTATGGCCACAACCATTAATCTGTAGCATACTCTGACGTCACAAAACATCGATCAAGAGCGTGTGTGAAGAAAAATCATTGCTGGTTCAACATTTTGATAATCAACAGAGTCGGCCAAGTTTGAATTCCTTTTTCGTCATCACAAGCATATTATCATTAAGTCTAATCATCATCAAAGCAATTGATACTAAAAAATTTTCTCGTTTTTTTTTCAGTCAGGGGTAAGGTATAAAACACAGATTTAGTGAACATGTGATGGCCGGCATCAGTTTTTATTTTTATCTTTTCTGCAATCGTTGTCATACACAAGCATGACAAATAAAAACAAAAACAGTGTTAAAATGAAATTAGGTTAAGGAGAATTGGAGATTTTCAATTGTTATTTGTTTAATTCAAAGGGAGGTAATTTCAGTCAATTTCGTAAATTGACGGTTTTGAATTGCAATTTTACTTATTTAATAAGCACATTTCGGATTTTTTGATGTTTTTTTCTTCGTTGGACTTTCCTGATTGCCATTTAACGTAAGTTAACGTGAAGTTGTGATAATGAACTTGCTGATGATAGTGGAATGACCCTTTTTCACTTTAGTGTTAATAACCCTTCCAGATAAGAAAATAAAATCAAATAATTACCATATTTTGTGTGTAGGACGTTTGATAAACATTATAATTTATTTATTGCTGCGATATCTTAACTGGATCGAAAGATACAGAACCATGAAAATCGGACTTATCTTTTTTGTTTAAGTATATTTGAATGGACATTATAAGTAACAAAAAGTAAAAATACAGTGCAGTTTTATTTTGAGGTTTTAAAGATGCTGGGCTTGAATGATTCAGATAGTACTATAATTCTTTAACATGAAGACAGGCCAGTGGTACACAAGAAGACGACGTTGCCTACCCAATGGGAAAAATACCTAAAGTCCAGTATCCCGAAGCCTGTCTCTCCCTTGAAGACATCCCTCTTCTGAGGTCTAGATTATCAACACTCAAGAAGAGGAAGAGAGATCCAGCTACCTTCAGGAAGTCGCCACCTCGTAAGAAAGTAGTAACTCCAGTGGAGGAAGAAACATGGGACAAGGATCCAGTTGAGATTGAACTCTCGTACCCTGAGCCAGACTTCCCAGTTCACATCCAAGGTGTGATCTTTTCAAGCCAAGAGAAATTACCACCTGTAAATGAAGAAAAAAACAGGAGTTGAACCAGAGCAAGATCAAGAAAATGCTGACCGTCTTATACCAGAGGAAGACAACCCTCAGTTAGACTTTATAGATGATTTGTTTGTTTGTTTGTTTGGTTCTTAACGACGCATCAACCCTTGTGGGTCATTAGCGTCAGACGGTATTAATCTAAACATGATGAAGATGGAAAAAGTAAAAATTTATAAGATAAAATAAAAGGAATGATGATGATGAGTTTGTATAATGATAATTTGTTGCAATACTATTGTTGACCGGAGAGACCACGTACAATATCTGACAGTTTCAAAGAGCTATTCAGATAACTGTACATGTTCTTTAACTGAACAGAATACAACATTAAAAATCTGTATTATGGTCTGATACAAATGTAAAGCAAAATATGATTTTAAAAATAGCAATTAGATTTTGTTAAAAAGATGTATTTGTCTTAAAAATGTCATAATACTATCAATATGTATATCTTGAAATAATTCTTTCATGTTATTAACATGGAAGCAATTATTTCTTACTTGTGCAAAATCGCCACACTCCAAAAGGAGGTGACGTACAGTGAATGGTGCATCGCAACCAACACATCGTGGTTGCTCTTCACCTCGTAGTAAGTATGAATGTGTGACTCTTGTGTGACCTAAACGGAGTCGAGCCAAAACGACTTCTTCTTTTCTTAGGTTTCTAACAACTGATTGGTGTTCACCAATAGTTGGTTTCATCTCAAGAAGTTTATTTCCAATGCTGTCATTCCATGAAGTTTGCCATTGATCCAAGATATACTTATTTATAGATGGCTTAAAATTGGAAAATGGAATTTTAAAAGAAGTTGGTTCTAATGAAAGCAATGTTTTTGCTTGCTTATCTACCATCTCATTCCCTTGGATACCTATATGACTAGGAATCCAACAGAGAGCAATTTCTTTAAAAGCTAAAAGCTCATGACATTTTTCTAAAAGTTTCTGAATCTGTGGATTCTTTGAACTGGCATGGTTCATTGCCTTCAATACAGAAAGCGAGTCAGAAAATATAATAAATTTATTGTTAGCATCACAAGTGCTAATGAAATCTTAAGCTAGATCAATTGCTTTGGCTTCAGCAGTGAAAATTGATGAATCGTCAGGTATACGTTGCATATTACTATGGTTGTCTGATATAACAGCACAACCAACCTTTGAGTCTTCCTTTGACCCATCAGTTCTTATAACGACTTTGCATTTTTCTGAAATCATCTTTTAATATGTGTGGATTTGATTCAGATTTTTTCCCTGAATGTAAATCAAAAAGTATTTCAGGTGGTTTCATACACCAAGCTGGAATATTTGGTGTAAAATGTTTTTCACTATTTTGTGGTTTTATATTGGCAGATTCTAAGAGTGGTGAAATTCTGATGCCAAATGATTTAATAGCTTTAGGTTTTTGTTCATATAAATCAACATAATTTGGTGGGAAAGTAACTTCATGAGCAGGATTTGATGGGTTAGCAGCAAGTCTTATAGCATATTGCAAAGAGAGTTTCTCTCTTCGTGAGTATAGTGATGGTTCATCTGCTTCCACATAGAGACTAGCAACAGGAGAAGTTCTAAAAGCCCCTAAAGCTAATCTAAGTCCTTGGTTATGTATAGGATCAAGCATTTGAAGATATGATTTTCGTGCAGAGCCATATATAATACAGCCATAGTCTAATTTTGACCGGACTAGAGACCGATACAGCTTGAGAATTGTAGTTCGGTCTGCACCCCAAGACGTATGGGAAAGCACTTTTAAGATTCAATGCTTTTAAACATTTAGCTTTGAGATATTTAATATGGGGTATAAATCTGAGTTTTCTATCAAATAAAATGCCAAGGAATTTAGATTCCTCAACAACTGGAATCGGTGATCCATATAAATGTAAATCCGGACCATCATGTTGCTTGCACAACTGACAGAAATGAACATACTGTGTTTTTGATTTGGAAAACTTAAAGCCATTGCTTGTTGCCCAATTTTCAATCTTATTCAAATTTTGTTGTAGTTGACGTTCAATTGTCGCCATGCTTTTTGAGCGATAACAGATACAGAAGTCATCAACATATAATAGGCAATCAGCGCGGTCTGCAAGGAAGTTTTCAATGAATGTAGGAAGTATCTTTTAAAATGCCATACCTCCACGTGGTATCATAAGCTTTTTTCAAATAAAAAAAACACAGCAACTACATGTTCCTTTTTAATAAAGGCATCACGTATGAATCTAACTAAATTATCAGTTGTACTGCGGTCAGATCTTAAATCAGACTGGAACCGCGGTGTATGATTATTGGATTCTAAAAACCAAGTAAGCCTTTTATTAATCATTCTTTCAAGTGTTTTACATAGACAACTTGTTAAAGCAATTGGTCTATAATTATAAGGCTCCGCATGGTCTTTCCCAGGTTTGGGAATTGAAATTATGGTTGCATATGTCCAATTTTCTGGAAATTTACCAGTAGTCCAAATGTAATTAAATATATTCAAAAGGGTTTCAATAGAATTCTTTGGGAGATGTTTAAGCATTTGATAGTGGATCTCATCAGGACCCGTGGCTGAGTCATGTTATAGTTGAATAGCTTCAACTAATTCATCTAAATTAAAATCTTTGTTATAAATTTCATTATTTTGTGATTTAAAATTCAATTTAACTTTCTCTTGTTCGGTTTTAATCTTTCTGAAGGATTCAGAGTAATTGAAAGATAATGAGTTGTGACAAAAAGTTTCTCCTAAAGTGTCAGCAATATCTGTTTTTGAGGTTGCTTTATATTCAGTACCCACCATGTTTAAATGTGTGTAACTGGTGGATTTACTTATTCCAGAGATTTTTCTTATCATATCCCAAACTTTTTAATAGGTGTTTTATGATTGATTTTCGAAACATAAGATCTCCATGACTTACGTTTTGAAAGTTTAATTGTTCTGCGGGCTTTAGCTCTAAATACTTTAACGTCATTCAAGTTGTTGGAATTTGGAGATCTTTTAAATTTAGATAGAGCTTGTTTACGATGTGTAATTGCTTTTTTTTTACAGTCGTCGTTGTACTATGGATTACTTTTAGTTGGATTTGTTGAGGTTTGAGGAATACATTCTTTAGATATTTCTATAAGAGAAGAAGTAAAGTCAGATATGGGATCGGAAGGTTCTTTGAAGTTTTCTGGTATTAATTTACCAGTGCACAGAGTATTAAATAGATCCCATTTGGCTCTATTTAATTTCCACTTTTGATTGTGGTCCTCAGTGGAAAAAGTGTTCTGTTCAGTGATGATAGGAAAGTGATCACTATTATGTTGGGTCTTTACACACAGACCAATTATAATCAAGAAAGAGTGATGGGTGACAGAAGGAGAGATCAATTGACGAAAAAGATTTGCACTTGTAGAAAGATAAGTGTATGATTTATCATTCATAATACAAATATCATTTTTGTTAAGAAATTTTCGATAAGCTCACCTCTGGAATCATTGTTTTTACCACCCCAGAGGATATTGTGACCTTTGAAGTCACCTTATATGATATACGGAGAAGGAAGTTGTTGCAGTAAACTGTCCAGGTATTGAGAATTAAGAGAAAATGATGGGGGAAGATATACAGAACATATGGTTATTTCTTTGTCAAGAGTGACAGATACCGCAGTTTGGTTAGTAAATCAATCTTTCTTTGTGGGAAAGATGATTTCACAAACATGGAGGCATCACCACCGGGCCTCATACATTCAGTATGGACATAGTTATATATATTAAAACCTTTTAACGAAATGTTATCATCTGGTTTAAGAAATGTCTCTTGAAAACAAAATACAGATGGGTTGTATTCAGATATCAATAGAGATAGTTCATTATAGTTAGATTTTATTCCTCGACAATTCTACTGTATAATTTTATGTTTAAAATCCATACTTGAAAATAATATTAAAAGGGAAAATAAAATAATGGTTAGATTGAAACCTTCCATTGTTTAAGTTGTTGGTAATCGTAAAAGTGTGCCTTTAGGGAGGTGATCACTGGAGGAAGAATCTGTGAAAACCACAGAATCATCGTCCATGTCATCTTCCTCATCATCCTTTTTAAACACAGAAAATGGATATTTCTGAGCTAGTATTGCCTTTTCTGCTTCTTCTTTTTGTTCTTTTTCTTTGTGATATTGTTTTCTTCTTTCGTCTTTTTCTTGTTATTTTTAGTTTCCATTTCTCTTCTTTTTTCTTCTTTTCTCCTTCTTCTTAATCATTTCCAAGGTTGCTGGTTTAAGAGCTGGTCCTGGAAGTGAAGAGGAAGTACTTTTTCATTGGGATTTTTCTTTTTTGGTAGCTTGTGTTTGTGCTGATGTTTTTTCTTTTGTGTATTCTGTGATGCTGTCATCTGTTTGTGTACTTTTGTCTTCTGTTTGAGTGGATTTATTGCAAGTGCCTGTGCACATGTCCTAGCTTGGTAAAACTGTTCAAATTGCTTACAAGCTTCTGGAAATGACAAGTTGTTTTCACATTTTATTTTAAAGATTTTTCTCTCTTTCTCCCATTGCGGGCAATCTTTTGAGTTAGCAGAATGATCACCTGAGCAGTTGGCACACTTGGCAGGTCTTTGACACTGACCAGGTTGGCAATGTTCAGGCATACTGCAGTTGACGCATATTGCTTGTCTGCCACACTTATTTTCATGGTGGCAAAGCACTTGACATTTATAACATCTAAGTGGATTTGGGCTAACACGTCAACTTTTGCCTGAATAAAGCCTATTTTGACATTTGCTGGTAAAACTGGTGGGTCAAAAGTGACAACAAATGTGTCAGTTGTTTTGTGTACTCCATCACGGTGAACATTAATTCTACGTACATCTGTAACACCTTGTTCACCTATGAACTCAATAATATGTTCGCAGCTCTGCTTGCTTAAGGCAGGGCAGCGAACAGTACCCTTTGATGTGTTCAAGGATTTATGGGGTGTTACAGTACATTTCAATCCAAAAAATGTTTGCATTTTCAGAAGATTTGCTTCATGGGGTTGTTTAGTACACTGTATAAGAAGGTCACCAGATCATAAGTTTTTGATGCTCTTAGGCTCACCTGCTATACTCATGATTGCTTTTTCTATCAGAAAAGGATATCAGAAAAGGAGAAAGGAGAGAAATATCCTTTCCCTCTACTTCTGAATGAACGATGAGAAATCTAGGTATATAAGGTTTTTTTGGTACAAAAGACTTAGATTGAGATTGAGAAGCTGTTAATGATTCATCAGAATTTGTGTCTGTAATCGATGCGTGACGTTTTCTAGATTTTGAAGCCATGTGTGTTTGGTTTTAAGATTCAGCCTCCATGCTCCCCACCCACTGTGGAGTCCAACAAGGGAGCACTTTAATGGAGTGGTTTTCCGACCTCCAGTGCTAGGGTTACATAAAGTTATACTTGCACAAATAAAATCTGCGCAAATGACCCGTTAAGCCACTGCCTTCTCCAAATATTTTATAAAAGAAAGATTATATAAGATAATGGACACGTGGTTGGCACCAGAACGATACTATAGAACGAAGATATAAGAAGTATTTTTTTTACATTTTCAGCTTCCTTGGGCTTAGCATGACAAGACCAATTAGAAACACCAAGCCCTGTTTCCTCTCGGGTCTCCCCCGTCAAAGAGACGTGTTGAGTCATACAGAATTTTATACGCCCATATTTTGCATGCTCTCAGTCTTCCAGGCAATCCCCTTCGAGTTACCGAGAAAGCCACCCACAGTGAACAGGTGGGACTCTACTCTTGGCACTCCCAGAGGGGACAAGTATTACAATCAATATCGTCTCCTGTGTGATGTGTGCCCCAGATACCACAGCAAGGTGGTAGAGTCGAAATCAGACTTTAGTACATGTAAGTGTATCATGTAAAGAATCTGTTATAATAGAAAACGAGTATTTAAAGGTCATTCAACGTATTAATTAAATAGCTCAATTGTTAGGGAATCATAAATAGTTAAACTAGCACTTAAGTTCCAAATTTCTATTCGAAGGCATACACAAACCTTGTTTTTAGCACTTACCCTGCTAGAATTTCTATCAGTTAACTTAGTAATTAGAAGGCAGCTTTCAACTAGATCACACACAGTTCCTCGGCTCCGGGTCTGGTTCCATGCTCACGGTTGAAATTTAAAATTTTCAACATCTCTGAACTTTAGAAATTCAAATCTTAAATCTCCCAGTATACCCAAAAAATATTATATTAGCCATTACACGTCTAGATGGTTATAAAATAAGACCCTAAGGCCTAAATTAAAGCCTGCAAAATCAGCTTGCCTATACCATGGAGGAAGGTGTTCCCTGCACCGTTTATACTTATCAAGAATGGGCATGGATGGAGGACGTCCTAGGTGAGATGTAATTTCAGGACCACTTTCTTAAGTACTGTGCTCCTGAACGCCCACAGCTCATTAAAATGGATTCAAAATCTTAGCATG
This sequence comes from Loripinus fragilis, assembly GCA_964019695.1. Taxonomy (NCBI): domain Eukaryota; kingdom Metazoa; phylum Mollusca; class Bivalvia; order Lucinida; family Lucinidae; genus Loripinus; species Loripinus fragilis. Next base: position 88,332,165 of record OZ026517.1, read on the forward strand.
AGACTCTGGGTCTAATAGACGCAGCTATTGCGAACAATATTGTCTTGTTGGCGTTCCCCCCACATACTACGCTGTGTCCATTAGGCTAGTCCATCTTTGGGCCTCTCAAGAGAATACTCTAGAGTATGTACAGAATTCATGGCCTCCATCCCAAAAAATATTGTAAATAAATGGTAATGCCCTAAATTATTCAAGCAAGCATATGTACAGGCTTTCACGTCTGCTATCATCATAAATGGATTTAGAAAATGTGGAATTTTTCCAGTAAACGCTAGGGCTCTGCTCTTGTCAGAGCCATTTGATGTGACGATTACCTCCTTACAGCAGCCAACTAAACCAGCCCCAAATCCAACTCCCCCATTTGAATGCAGTCCGACCCCCACTGTGAGGTTCACTTGAATAATCTCGCAAATGCCTGAATTTCATGAAAAGATGAAACGTGCAAATAAAACTAGAAACCAATGCGGGGTAGCTGTGCTGCACTGTTTTTAGATATAAAACATATAATAGCGACACACATATTAGTTTTTTTTACCTGAGTTGAGCGTTGTTGACTCAAAATGTGTGTTCCGTCTGGTTAAAATCACGTGACTGTGACGTACATTGGCCACTCTGCATAGGAGTGTCCAGCTAAAGGGTCATTAAGGTTTCTGCAGATGTGACTTTTTAAACATTTTGTTAACGCTTACATTACTTCTTATACAACCCATTTTTTTCAGATTTATTCTTTTTCAGATACCAGATATTTTTCCTGGCTATGTATACAGCAAAAACAGGAATGTATCATTGTTCATTAAATGGTATGAAGACAACATCTGCCTCTAATTTTAATAATGCGTATTTAAAAAACACAATAAAATTCAATTTTACTATAAACATCTTTTTGTCATTTACAGAACAAGGTTAATCTTAAATATGATTTGAGTCTTCTGGTCTTTTAATTTTTTGGGGTTTTTTTTTGTTTCACGTCATTGCATTAAGTTTTGTAACTCTTAATTGGTTTACTATGGAAATGTAAAAATGCAAGGAAAAGAAAAGTGGAACATTCCTATTGCAAATATCCTAACAATCCTCCAATACCTGAACACCATAACTATGCAAAATCTCCTTCAAGCAAAGATAATTTGCACAATAATTCATCCAATTTGGAGCACACGACCAGGAACATATGTAGTGACACAGGTACTGAGGCTTCCAACTTACATTACAGTTCAGATACAGCAATTGATGCTTCTTCATGGTCAATTGCAGATAGATGGCCTACCATTTGAAGTTATAAATGTACCTGGGGATGGTAATTGTTTCTTTTATAGTTTTTGAAAACAATACTTTTGTCATGTTTTTTAGAAGATTAATTACTCAACATATTGTTTACAATTGGGACACATATAAAGACATGACTGAACTCTGTCACAGTAAACACAAAGTAAACATTTTCATTCCCAGTATCACTATTGGGAATTTATGACTCATACAAAGTCCTGGGCAACTGTTCGTGAAAAAAAGGATGCATATTTTGTATTTCATACCAACATTGTTACCTTTATGCAGGGGTCTAGATTTGATTATTTACATTAGCAGGAAAAAACAATTTTCAACACTGTTTCATATTTATGTGATTCTCAGACTAATAGAAATATTTTTCTTTTTGTGCATTGCCATCATCTCAAGCTTCTGAGGCAAACACATATCCATCTCCATAACCCAAATGCAATGGCAGGTGAGAATAGGGACAACATGAGTGCACCTAAAAATCACATAGAACAGCAACAGTCACTACAGGTCCACACAGTAATCCTACAAATACAAAACAAATGAAACCTACAGATTTACCAAATTCATCTCCCTTACATAATACTACAACAACAGCATTTACAGACTGTGTTTACTTGCCAGAGGAAGATGGTATCTTCCTTAAATGTAGAAGGTTGGGAATTGGCTTAGAATCTTCCAAATTATAAAAAAAAATAAAGCAGGGGAAAAGAAATACAAAGTAAACGTTGACTCTTTGCCAAACCCCCCACCTTTGACTCGAGATAAACATTTCAATCAAGCCATAGTTTCAAAACGATCTTTTGAACCATCACAGATGCGTTTGGTTTTCAACTTTTGCTCTGTCTGTAAAGAGCTTAGGCTTAATATGAATATGGCTAACGAAAAGTCTGTAAATGTTGTTATTCTGATAAAAATATTGTAATATGAATCCAGGTCCTATACCTGATCAACTAAAAGATTTAATTTTAACAGAGCAGCAGCTTATTTCCAGGATTGTTCCAGCCATTCATGCCCATATGTTGAAGCATAGGGGTATAGTAGGTGGCCATTGTGTCATATTTCCACAAGATGTCAATGAGCCAGCTGGAATACTTCCCAAACTTCCTCATGAAATCAATATAGTTAAACTAAGAAAAACAGGGGGAAATAATACTAATAAAGTGTTTCCGGTGTGAAGGTATTCTGTTCAACATGCTTCAGACTGGTTAAAGGAAAATAATCCAGCATATTCAGATATAAACATTTGCAATGAAAGGTTATTTAACCAGTTACCATTAGACAAAGAGGTTGATTCATTAACTTTGGACACAAGTGATGTAAGTACCACAAATAATTTAGGCCCTGCACAAGAACAAACTGACCCCGGAGAAGTATCAGGGGACACAGAATCTAGTGTTTTATTGCCCGAGCTTGTCAGGGTACGTGACAAGGTTGAAAAAGTGAGCCTATTATCAGCATACGTGACAAAGTCGAAAAAGTTGAAGAAGTCATTGGACCTGTTCATAGTATAGTGACTACTAACTGTGGTACTGTTATCATGTTACTGTTATTATGGAGATTACATTCGTGTGACTAACTTTACAACAAATTGGCATTTCCCTGTTTATTTCCAAATAATATGGGAGGTTTTATATATCAATCATACCAGAACTTGCTCCTCTCTTTCAGACTGGGCAGATCACCTTATCTGGTATGATGATGGGCGATTTGCTCAGCATTCTTACTTTAAATTCATTGTACACAATATGATCATGAGGAAAAAACTTTAGAACAGAGTAGCTATATTGTTCAGCAGCAGCTTGGTGATAAACATCTATCAGTTTCAGACATTAAAGAGAAAATTAGAAATGATGACAATACTATTGCTGAAAAAAAATTGTGTATTTTGGAGCTTGCTTGGGAGGAACAAGTCAGTTTTGGACCCAAAGATCAAAAGAATTGAGATCATTAATATAGTATCAAATAAATGAAAAGAAAGGTCTGCCATCATTTTTAAAACAGGAAGTTGTGGAGAATATCACTTTAAATCTCTTAAACGTCTCTTTTAATTATATACCCAAGAAACATCTGGTTTAAACATTGATTTAAATAATAAAATGCTCTTTTTAACCACTCTGCAGAAAAACACACACACTGTTGGTCACTATTTTGACATTCGAACGAAATCTTATTTTAAACATGTCATGGGTGCAGTATTTAAGGTTGAATCCTACTGGTATAGACAAGAATTTGCCAAGTCAAGAGAAATGATTCATTGGCATGGTTTTTGTTGGAGAGCTGATCGTGACCCTCTTGTTCTATTACATGATGCTATCTCAAATAGTATCTCAGATGAAGATAGTGCCAAGCTTTTAGCGAATTGGGCTAAGTCTGAATTTAAGCTTACTGCCCTGCATCCAACAGATGGTCTTCCCTACACAATTTCGGCCCCCTCAAGGAACCTCACCTTTACCCCCTGAAGAATCAAGTCCATTGCTTAAATAATTTATGGATGTTTCTGAGACCCAAGAGTCCATTGTCCAAGACTTACTTTCCAATCGCATAAATCTACTAGATGTTCTGACTATTGTCTAAGGAAACCACATGCTTCTTCAAGCAAAAAAAACAATCAAAGTTTGTAGGATGGAATTCGGTTTTGGGGAAGCACCAGGTAAGACATTAAGGGACAAGCCAAAAATGATTCTATGCGTTTCCTTGTTGATGAAATTATTGCAACAGAAAGATGTGTCAGGATATGCCTGCAAAGGTAGTGAGTCCTACTGGTGCGCTTGTACACTTATTTAATGATCTGGCAAATTTCTCAGATGATGCTTCAGGAGCAACAGCCAAGTCTTTGGGCACAAAAACTTATTATGCACACTATAAAACGTGATATTTCTGCTGTTGAAGCTTCATTAGAACTTTCCTGCATACCATTATTTTGATGTAGCCACCAATTTCAATCTGTTAGCATGTCAAAGTCTAGAGTTTTAGATAAAAATGGTGCTACACTCACCAAGAGTACTCCATTAGATAAATATGTTGAAAGAGCTGGAGGAGACAAGACAGCTTGGTAAGAATTTGTTTGTAACAGTGGTAAAGATCCTGTTGTCTCCGGTGCCCTTGTTAGAGCAACATGGCCACTGTCAGAAAATTTCTGTTAACTATGATGCTTCTTCACAGTAAAAATTGAAGAGAAATCAAGGATATCATACCAGAAAACACAATTTGGTTGGATACTTTCTTAGTGTTTCTTCAAACCAAGCAATGTCCTTTGTTTGTAAAAGCAGATGTTGAGCGGGCAAACGGTATATGGTAGACCCTGCTTAACACAATTCAGATTCTTCTTATGAAGATAGTGATGTTCAACAACCCAAATGGATGGACCTGATAGCCCCCAATGCTGTTTTTATGACTTCACCTCAATTTTCAAGTATGATGATGGAGGTGGGGGATATGATTGGACTGCTTCATCTTATGACTATCCACAAGACCTTTGTACAAAATTTGTTGAAACCCTATCATCAGAGCAACTTCTTAAAGATTCAAAGCTTGATTTGGCACTTGTCCATTTTAATTCATTGAATATTAAACAGAAGTTTGCTTACACCTGTATAATGAATTTGTTGTTTGCTAATGTTGATAACACAGGAAAAATACAACTCTATGGATGGTCATTGTTGGTACAGATGGAACTGGAAAATCATATCTGATTGTCTAGTTAATTCCATTAGACAACTGTTAAATGGTAATAGGTCTGTTCAAGTTTTATGTCCAATCGGAAAACAGTGCAAATCTTATTTCAGGTTTGACACTTCACAGTTTCCTCAAAGTACCAACTTCCTCTAAAACAAAGGTGAAACGATACCTCCTGATGGTTCTTTGGGAGAAAATTTACAAAAAAGTTGTCAAGGTTTACATGCCCTTTTTATTGATGAGAGGTCTGTGATAGGTTGTACCACACTAGATTGGATGGAGTACCAGTGTCATTATGCAGTCAAAGAAAAATCTGAACTTTCATGGGGTGGGATTCCTGTTGTTGTTTTTAGGTGATAATTTGCAGTTGCCCCCTGTCAGTGATTCCCAAAAATAGTGAGTATGATCAGGAAATACCACAATCACAAACCACAGACAACCCCATGGCATCACGAGACACCAGTAAGACAAATTAAGCAAAGCAACCAGCTCTCTCTTCCCCATCAAGATGATTGCAATACTAGAATGGACATAAAGTAACGTACAACGAAACATAGAACAGTTACAGACTCCCACAAGTGCCAAGTTTATAACTGTCAACTTCAGAATCCAGCTTTAATGCATGGAGTATTAGTATAAAAAGAAATTACCACTGCTGTTACCCTAACTGATATTGTCAGGCAAGATGAGAGTCAAACTCAACTGAGAACAGCTTCAATGGCCATTATAGAGTACAAAACAACAAAAGAGCAAGCTGTTTGGCTACAACGGTTTCAGTGGGCTAACCTAAGGCAAAAACTTCCTTTCTAGAATTAATCTGAGTGTTTATTTGTCTATTCTGAGGGCTTATTTGTCTTTCCAAATCATTCTGATGAATGGAATCACAATAAAAAGAAACTTATAGATTTAAACACAACACAGCATTTTGCTAAAATAAATTCCATATCCAGAGGTACTCATGCTAAGTCATCTTCAAGTGATAAAGCTGGTGTGTTAGTTTGTACATTGTACCTTTGCAAGGGCGCTAAAGTTATGCTTACAACTAATTTAAATGTAACATTTGGTCTCTTTAATGGCTCCATTGGTACTGTTATTGATATTAATTATGGTAATGGTAACAGTCCAAAAGTTTCCCTCCCTTATGTGTACATGGTTGAGTTTCCAAAATACACTGGTCCCTTTTCTTATCATGCAACCGTAAATTAGTACATAATGTACCAGTGCAAAGGAGACTAGAGTGCAGTTGCTTGAATTGCCATAGAAAAATAATACCTCTTAGGTTAGGTTGGGGGACGACAAAACTCAGATGTCAAGGCATGAGCATTGGTGATGGAGAGAGTAGTAGATTTATTGTCATTAACTCAGGTACCCATCAGTTAAGAAAAAACACCAGGTGCACTCTATGTTGCTTTATTAAGAACTAAATCTGCTAGGTGACTTAATATTTTACCAGACTTTGCTTGGGGTCTTGATATTCTTCTGAAATACTTCAACAACTAAAAACAGAAAGAGATGGAAAGAATTGACAAACGGAAGAGAGAGCTGGTTGCTTTGCTTAATTTGTCTTCCTGATGTCTGGTGATGGTTTAGCGGCTCTTCCTTGCGGTGCCACTAGGTTGTCTGGGGTTTGTGATTGTGGTATTTCCTGATCATACTCAATATCTTCAAACAAAGCAAAATCTACATCATTGTAGGGGTGATGAAGCATTTCAAGCTGCAATGTCCAGATTGGAACATCTTGTGGCCCGACATAAAGAATAGATGATTTCTTGTTCTCCTTTGCAACCAACTGAAAAAGCTTTGTACATTAAGGGGCAAATATGAACCCATCTGGAGCAAAAAGCTGAAAGTTGCTTCCACTAATTTTACCTTATTGGATTATTAGAAGAATAACCAGTGTCAAATTTTGATTTTTTTTTTTACTTTTACTGTTGCTATGGTATCAACAAGATGGCAAATGGCCCTAATTTGCTCACCTGAGTTTTGTTTAAAGCTTACGTATAGGAATCTGTTGAAAACTGACCATGTCCCTGGTGACACCTGGGGCAAGCCATTTGAACAAACTTGGAAAAGGTCCACTAGGTGATGCTACATACCAAATATCAAGGCTCTTAGCCTTATGGTTTCAGACAATACTATTTTTTCATGTTTTCCCGATATAACATGTGACCCCCGGGGTGTCCCTTTTGGCCCCAGGGGGATAATTTGAACAAACTTGGTAGAAGTCCACTGGGTGAGGCTACATACCAAATATCAAGGCTCTAGGACTTATGGTTTCAGACAAGAATATTTTTTCAATGTGTTTCCCTATATAAGCCTATGTAAAACATGTGCCCCATGGAGGGGCCATTTTTGTAGAGGTCCACTAGGTGATACTTCATACCAAATATCAAGGCTCTAGGCTTCAGACGTTTTTTTGTTTTTTTTACTTTTAGCCTATTAGTATTGCCATTAATTACTTTGTTTTAGTTCAAAAACCAATCTTTAATTGTCAACTGCATCTTTCATATATCGCCACTTCAGTGCACATGAAATGGTCAGCTTCTAATTCACGCGACCTCGAATGTCATAGATCATGACCCCGATCAATGAAGTGCAACCGACTAAAGTTGGACGTTAGTGCCCAAAGTACAAAAGCACCTGGGTGCGACTGATCAGTGGTTGTGTCCCTGAAAACACTTGGAGCATGAAGTCCACAAACGTTTCATTACTTCTTCAACGCTTCATTCAGCAAATCAATCTATATTTAAATTATTATACAGTACTATTAGATACAGCTAGATTGACAGAAGTCCTTGGTGAGAATCCTTCACTGCATCTCTCGTTGGGAGCGCATTTTAAATAAGTTTTAGACCTTGGAAACCGCGTACCCCTCCCATTTATACAGCCTTCAGTCAGTCAGACTATGCCCTCAGTTAATAGTTTACCAGCTTCTTGTGCTAATTTGTTCTCTTGACCAGATATGTTGATATGCTACCAGTTATTGCTACCAGTTCTTGTGTTAAATAAAAAACATTGAGTTAAAACTTCTTAGTGGTTCTTCAAGACACACACGGTATAAGAGAGAATCTACAGGAATGTACACTGGGGGTTATCTCTATGCGAGGTGTCCTGGGTTGCTACAATATGGTTCACATCAGAAGCCTCCTGCAAGATATTTAGTTCATTTGCATAGATCAGGTATTACTTTAAAAAAGCTTTAGAAATGGCTTTAACAGTCATACCAAGTTTAATGTAGTGTTTATTACCTGCTCCATGCTAATCAAGACATGTTTGCAAGCTCAAACAGCATTAGGCTTGATTTGACATACAAAAGTTTTTCACAGCAGAATTTATTGACTCTTCAAATTGCTTTTATATGAACAGTCCTGATATATTTGGTAGTACTGGATAATGGTAATTACACTTTCCCAACTTTTTTGTAAAATATTTTCTCACCACAAAAATGATGTACTCATTATTGGTTTCATGAGGAATCTACACTGTAAGAGGCATAATAAATTACTTATCACTAAATAACACGATAGATATTTAAAAACAACAACACTTATTATCTCCTCATTTGTTTAATAAACTACACAATACATATCCACTAAACAGGTCCATGTATACATTCTGGTCTTTAGTAATTCACCTAATCATAGAGAATGTTACCAAATTACATACTTAAATACAGCAGAGCATTATATACTAAACTTTTCTTCTAGGAGCGAACTGGGCCATTAAACCAGTATGAAACTTATTTTTTGCCACACCATTGTCTTTACTCATTATTGAGTTCAGAGACCCTCAAAATATGTACTTTCTCTAAATCAAGATTTAAAATTTTCTGATACCCAGTGTCAGATTTGTCAATAATTCATGTGTATACATACTGCCCTGTTTAAGGGACAAACTTGGTCCCGCTATATTCATTTTAGGGGCCATGCACAAAAGTTATGGGGTTCTCAGCTACCGGGTCCTGAAAACCTGATGGAGGCAATTGAAATTCATGTAGTCATTCTTATAAATATTTATGCGCATTGTGCAATTACCCTTCTTCAATAAAAGTATCCAATTTCTCGAGAACAGCCAATGATTAGGTAGTCTCAACTAAAAGCAATATTCAGTGCTGTCATAATGTCACACAGGCCAGACATAAGCATTTTTTTAGTTTAAGTAAAGAGCGGGTCCCCAGGTACACTTACTTTATTCAATCTAGATTTTTTGCTCTTTTCAGCAGACCAGTGGACAGTCCTCCAAAGATAGCTTATTAGTTTATTTCAGTTTTTTCAATGAATTAGAATACTGTGTGTCACCCGTAGGTTTTATCTTAATCAACAACCTCCTCAGTCATAATATCAGACTTCAATATGTCCCTAGAAATAGCTGGTTATAATCTTTCAGTTGAAGTCTGTAGATGCTGGACAATTAGTACCATCAAATAAAGGCGAACATGTAATATATGTGTGGAAAGCATGGGAGTAAAAATCAAAAACCATGCATTTGCCAAACATTTGCCCTGGTATATTGAGCCACTAGAAGTTTGTTGGGAGTGTAAAGTTCATGTCAAGGATTTGAATAGGCATGTTGCCTCTGGATCAACGCCCTGTGGAGTATAGACACACTTTGATGAATATCGGTCCCCAGTCTGGTGCCAACTCATATTTGGTCTCCTTATGTTTTAGAGAAGCCATCTAAACTTGGACTCAATTTATTATTATCCATTAACATATGTTATTAAGCATGGCTTGTATCCTCCTCCTATTGTTGAAAAAACTGGGAATCTTAATCCTTGGCAACAACAGCTTCTTAGTAAACTTAGCTTAGCATTAGGGATGACGTTTCATGAAATATTTCACATTTCACCTCCTTCTAATGTTATTTGCATATTACATTGGAAAATTTTATCTAAACTTATTCTTGTCTTAAATGCTACTTATCGGGACTCCTTGAAATCTTTGACTTTCCCATTGTTGATTCCGAATCATTTGCAGCTAGGAAATGCAGAAGGTGCGTTCATTGATTCTCATTGTCATATTGATTAAATATTTCAAAACTCTGGCTTTGTTAAGTTCACAGACTACCTTCAGCATTACTCAGAGAGACAGCCTGCTTTGCAATTCTAACTTTGTTAATCAATCTCTGTGGGCAACTATTTCACAACTTCGAGGATGTAATTACACACGGTCCGCTGCACTCTTGATATTTATCCTCATTTTGTTGAAATTTCATCTGAATGTAACCAGATTGGCCATATAGCTGACCTTCTTGCTTCTGGTAATTTCGTGGGTGTTGATGAAGTAGGTGTGGATTACACTTCAAGATGTGCATATGGGTTCTGTTATGATAAGAAAGTATGTTTGAAGGTTAAAGCTGCATACTCTGTAACTATGAATATTTTTCGAAAAATTTTATTTTCTTTTTAATTCATTTTTAAAAGTAGAATTAAGCTATGTTTTCACAATAAAAATGTTCAATACAGCTGAAAACTGCATGGAAAAATGAATTTTCTTATCAAATAGGTGTGTTTTTCTCTTGTTGGTAATTATTTGCGTCCCTCCAATAATTCTAGACCGTTGAATTTTAACATAAATGCAGTTGTTTTGATAGTGATAACTTGTTAAGATTTACGAAAATGGTAAAATGTTTACCTGAATTTGAGTATTTTTACTGTGTTCTTGAAAAATAAAAACATTATTTTTAAAATTAGAAGATCAAAAGTTACAGACTATGCAGCTTTAAAGCTCAACGAAACTTCCTGACTGAGGTGGTTTCTCTTGCTGTCCAGTATAACCTCCAACTAGTTTTCCATTGCAGAGGGGAAAGTGATAAAGATGGGCGGGCTGCAGAAGATGTTCTAGAGATTATCAAGAGAACAGGTCATACCAGGCTTCGAATCCACAGGCATTGCTTCATAGGCACCTTAGCAGAGATGCATCAGTGGATTGAAACATTTCCAAACATTATGTTTGGTTTCACTAAGCGCAGTTTGTGACTTTCATCCACTCGTACAGCTCTGTCAGTTTTATCTATGGATAGAGTCTTGTTGGAGACTGATTCTCCAAATATTGGCTCTCCAGAGCCTTAGAGTGTAAAGGACATATGTCAGAAAGTGTCTGAAATCAAGAGTCTGACAGTTTACACTGCCCAAGACATGTGCAATTACAATGCCAGGCAATTATACAGATTATGCCAAAAGCTTCACTTGAACTTAAACAAAAAGACAACGACTATTGACTTACATTTGATTCTTTTATTTTGTTTTCACTCCAAGTCTTAAATGTGTCCTCATTTGGTTTATGTCACAGGATAATTATGTGGATTTAGGTTATTTCGTCTTTATTAGTATCATTATATTAGCATTGTGGTATAAAAACTATTGAAAGTACCTTTGCAAACTGATTTTATGCAGCAGGTGCAAGGTGTTGATTTAAAAGCAATGCAAATTATAGTTTTAAACAACTTGGAACTTCAACAATCCATTCCTATATAATTATGCTTCCTATTTAAATCACCATGGTAATTCCATTTTCATTTGTAAGTGCTTATATAAAATGGCAGAAAAAACAACAACTGAAAATGGTTGTACTGGCCACATCAGATTTCTTTGCTGTTTTTATCTTAAAAAAGTATACATGTCCACTGCATATGTCTTCTTCATGTCATTTTGAAGTACCTGTTGCATCCATTCAATTTAAAAGTTGCTTAATATTTATTCAGTTCATAAGTCCATTGATATTGACACTGATCCTCACACCTCAACCGCTTTTTTTGTCTTTTTATTGGATGCAATTGTTAGCTGCTGTTAAAATTATATTTTATCTTTGGCGTGGTTTCCATAAATTTGTAATATTTCTTTTTGAAGCACACTAAAATATACATATCACGTAGGAAATAATTTGCCATACAGATGTCATAAGACAGAGCGGGGTGCCTCTAAAGGTAAATATTGGTTCAATAATTCAAGGAAATATGATGAGGGAAAGGGCTTTATTATGTAACAGTACTTACAAAATGAACATGTGATGCGGATACAGGCACTTATTTCCTCTGATTATTTATCATTGAAATCAACAAAACAGTAACAGTGTGCCAATTTATCCTCAATGATCTATACCCTGATGAAGAACAGCCATAAATTAAGCAGCATCTTCATTTTTTTCCTGGTTCTTCAGTCACAAAAACAACTTAAATATATTCTCCAATTTCATTAGTCCATATAATATGTGTATTAAGTAGACTTTTCTTTTCTTTAGGTTACCCTATATAGTCAGCACGTGCCTGTTTATTTGTTTCTGAACTGACGGAAATATATACCTTTACCACAAATGATGATACAGATATAACAAATTCTGTTCATTCTTTTTGTTAAGATTACGCCATAAAAATCAATAAAGTTTCTGAATGTTTTCTGTCAGAGGCTAATTGACACAATGAACATACAACTAGCCATAACCAGGACATTTGATATGGGACTTCAATGTTTCAGTTGATGGTCATTGCATTTTTTCTTAATTACTAAATATATTTTATCTAAGAAATAATCTTATCAGAGGTACTGTAGCAAAAGCAATATGGCTGATGATTCTACAATAAACAAATGTGTATTTTCCTTGACATACATAGCTGCAGTTTCTGTGTCAAAATAACAACCCCATTATATGGATGGTTTAACTAATGAATTGAAGTTGCACCTTCATAACATACACAATATGCTTAAAATGTCAATTTCATTTTTTCCCTGCTTTTAAGTACTCCAACAGGTTGGCTTAATGGCAGCATGGTATGGTGATTTGATATATCCAGGAAGTCACACAGCAGAAAGACAATCTGTATTATAAGCAAAGCAACCAGCTCAAAATCAAACAAACCCAATTATTTTTACTTCATATTTACGAGTCTTTATCACAAGAAACAGTGCCTTTTACTGAATCCCAGGCTTCTAATTGGAGTGATGACCTTCCAGTCACAGTAAAAAATATCAACACAGCATTAGACATAATCAGTAAAGGCTCAGTCAGTCCAATCAGATTCAGACTACAAACACCTCTAGATCGTGTGGACGGGCTATCTTCTCACCAGCCACATCTAATTTGAAAACAGACAGTGAATCAAGATTATTAAATTCTAATCATTTTGAATACCCTACTGGATAAAACTGCTGTGCAGAAATTATGGATGAAACATTTGGTATTAAGGCTATAGCAGAGGTTGAGTTCGGAGATGTATCTTTGGCAGACATTTTGCAGGTCTTGTAAGATATCTCAGGTAAAAATATTGTACCAGATATTAAAATAATATCAATTGATATTGAAACTCAATTACTATCACCACATGGTTTTTTGCTTGTTTGTTTGGTGCTTAACGACGCATCAACCCTTGTGGGTCATTAGCGTCAAGCGGTATTAAACTAAACATGATGTGAATGGAAATAGTAAAAATTTGTATGATTAAATAAAAGAAATGATGATGAGTTTGTATAATGAAAATAAGTTATAATATGGTTGTTGACAGAAGAGACCACGTACAATATCTGACAGTTTCAAAGAGCTATTCAGATAACTGTACATGTTCTCTGACTGAACAAAGTATAACTTTAACTAGTCTGTATTATGGTCTGATAAAAAAGTAAAACAAAACATGATTTTAAAAATACTTATTAGATTTTGTTAAAAAGATTTATTTGTCTTAAAAAAGTCATAATACTATCAATATGTATATCTTGAAATAACTGTTTCATGTTATCAACATGGAAACAATTATTTCTTACTTGTGCAAAATCGCCACAATCCAAAAGAAAGTGACGTACAGTGAATGGTGCATCGCAACCAACACAGTGTGGTTGCTCTTCACCTAGTAGTAAGTATGAATGTGTGACTCTTGTATGACCTAAACGGAGTCGAGCCAAAACGACTTCTTCTTTTCTAATGTTTCGAACAACTGATTGTTGTTCACCGATAGTTGGTTTTATGTCAAGAAGTTTATTTCCAATGCTGTTATTCCATGAAGTTTGCCATTCTTCCAAGATATATTTATTGATAGATGGCTTGAAATTAGAAAATGGAATTTTAAAAGAAGTTGGTTCTAATGAAAGCGATGTTTTTGCTTGCTTATCTACCATCTCATTCCCTTGGATACCTATATGACTAGGAATCCAACAGAGAACAATTTCTTTAAAAGCTAAAAGCTCATGACATTTTTCTAAAAGTTTCTGAATCTGTGGATTTTTTGAACTGGTATGATTCATTGCTTTCAATACAGAAAGGGAGTCAGAAAATATAATAAATTTATTGTTAGCATCACAAGTGCTAATGAAATCTAAAGCTAGATCAATTGCTTTGGCTTCAGCAGTGAATATTGATGAATCGTCAGGTATACGTTGCATATTACTATGATTGTCTGATATAACAGCACAACCAACCTTTGAGTCTTCCTTTGACCCATCAGTATAAATTTGTTGGTAATTCTTATAACGACTTTGCATTTTTCTGAAATCATCTTTTAATATGTGTGGATTTGATTCAGATTTTTTCCCGGAATGTAAATCAAAAAGTATTTCAGGTGGTTTCATACACCAAGCTGGAATATTTGGTGTGAAATGTTTTTCAATATTTTGTGGTTTGATATTGGCAGATTCTAAGAGTGGTGAAATTCTGATGCCAAATGATTTAATAGCTTTAGGTTTTTGTTCATATAAATTAACATAATTTGGTGGGAATGTAACTTCATGAGCAGGATTTGATGGGTTAGCAGCAAGTCTTACAGCATATTGCAAAGAGAGTTTCTCTCTTCGTGAGTATAGTTATGGTTCATCTGCTTCCACATAGAGACTAGCAACAGGAGTTGTTCTAAAAGCCCCTAAAGCTAATCTAAGTCCTTAGTTATGTATAGGATCAAGCATTTGAAGATATGATTTTCGTGCAGAGCCATATATAATACAGCCATAGTCTAATTTTGACCGGACTAGAGACCGATACAGCTTTAGAAGTGTAGTTCGGTCTGCACCCCAAGAAGTATGGGAAAGCACTTTTAAAAGATTCAATGCTTTTAAACATTTAGCTTTGAGATATTTAATATGGGGTATAAAACTGAGTTTTCTATCAAATAAAATGCCACGGAATTTAGATTCCTCAACAACTGGAATAGGTGATCCATATAAATGTAAAACCGGACAGAAATGTACACACTGTGTTTTTGATTATATTGAACATCATTATAATGGATGGATTTCTACACTTAATAAAACTATCCAAAGTTACAAGCACAGGCAGTTTACTTGTTTCAACAATTTTCTGAAAAAACAAAACAGTCATCCTTATTGTGTACCAATATCAACCTAGAATATTCCACTATATCAGATTTTTATAGGAAAATCTTTTTAATACCATATTTAACTAAAATCTACCACCCTGTGTCTTTCTTTCTCTATATACTGCCTGGCGCTCACTTTCGAGCATTATTGACAGGTGTACATTGTACACTCCGGGTTGCAGGATGAAAGTCTAAACGTAACTATATCTAAAATACCATAAGGTTCTTTAACCTACACAAGGGGTGACTTTCCCTGCACAGGGGACATCCTGTTAACGTCCCTATCCAAAGGACGTCATCCCTGAAAATGACACTAGAGATCCGAAATTTTCCTTGCCAAGAAGCTGTGATCGAATCTAGGACCTCTAGCACCAAAGGCAAGTGCGCTAACCACTGAGCTACAACGCTTTTGTTAATTATTGATTTCCTATAAGGCCTTTGACTTTATTCAATTTGTCTTCCACACTTAAAGCACTGTCCTTTGAAAAAGGTTTCCTTATACAACCAAAAGTTTCTTCTTTCTGCTTTTGCCTTTAAACGTTACTATATCTGAAATCAGTATCAGTATTTTATTTTTTAATTCTTAATAAATACCAATACTTTTTGAATGTCTCAGCACCTATAAATGATACATTCAAATATGTAAGTAAGGGTGCAAAGATCAGGAATCGATACAATCAAGTTCCACACCTGACCCTGGATACCAGTGGGAAAATGACAAACTCACAGTTATAGATAGTGAAAGTGACTGAGGTTTGCTGGTGTCATAAGACCCAGCAAACCTCAGTCACTTTCCCTATCTTTATACCCCCACGTTGGGGTCTATCCAGACACATTATAGACAACAACGTATAAGCTCCAACAAACTTCTAACAGTAAGCAATACCACAACACATACATCCCAATTCCGAAAAATAAACAAAAACCAGGTACCCACCAGGTACCACAATGTCCTCCCATCCTTTACCTACGACGTCACCGTCACTAACGTAAAACGTTAACAACGCAAGGAACAATCCTAAAGGCATGGATATAAAGCACATCTGCTCTCAATGCTAAAAAACATACTGCCATCTCTCCAGTCTCAGACGACATGTCAACAGCACTCACAAAAATCGGAGGTACCTATGCAAACTATGCCCTTGTACATATGAAAGGATTGAAAACCTCAAATCTCATCTGAGGAAACATGAGGATGGGACCAACCCAGTCCCAGCAAGTACACACGGACCAAATGATACAACCAATGAGACAGGAAGCACATGCATGGATACATGAGCAAATCGGCCTCTAATGCAGTGGAAGTCACTACAAATCACAGACAAACGCCCTCACCTTTGGGGCCTAAACCACAAATGGCGATGGAGTGTACCAAAGTGATAGCAGTGGAACCACTACAGGACCACGGTTACAACCCCACAACAATGGGGTTTGAACAATTGCTTGACCTGGAATGCACACCACCAACTGCGGGACCAGGAGAATCCAAGGAAGAGGCCTTGAGCGAACAGGTCATTGAGGGAGCATTCCTCTTCCTTGAAGAAGCTGCCAAAGAGGCAAAATTATCACGAAACAAAGATACACTGCCAATGACCAACAAAATAACACACAAGAATTGGGAAACACCCAAAGACACAGTCACAACGGACAAACTGTATAATCATCACAAAGTGTTGATCTTCACATGCTACAGGTTGAACAAATATGTTGACTTAATTGCCAGGACAAATAGTGAAAACAAAACTCTATAACACATAGGATCAGAACCGATGCACTCAACATCAAAAAATAAAAATTAACCTCAAATATAGAAGTTCAGTGTTTGTTTCCTACCGTAAACATATTGTAACACAAGGCACTTTACATTGCTTATGCCTTTGTCAGTCCAAATCTGAGACCACGTAAGGGCATTATAAAGTCATGAAAATCGTGTATTCTTCGGCCAGCCAAAACCACAAACCTCGTCCCAAAAAAAAAAAAAAAAGGGTCCACAACAGCAAAAGATCGGCCACACAGTGTCGGGCCCAGGGACCGTTTCGGGGGTCGTGGACCGCCCCCGGGAGCCCTTTCCTTAGGAGCCGCTACCAGGAGCTGCCCGGGAGCCGCCTGAAGCCAGTTTAAACATATCCTAATATAGAAAACCACCCTGCATGCCAGAAACGGCGCTGGGAGCCGTTTTTGAGAGCCCTTCTGGGAGCCGCCACAATATGGAGGCTCCAGGAGTCACTTCTAGGGAACCATTTTTCATGACTATATAAAGCGCATTTGAATGTTTTTCAAAAACATTCTAGGATTCGAAGCCAAATAATCCAGTTCATCACAGGAGCCCCTGAAGAGTCTTACTATAGACAAAATCTTGGCCCGGTTAGCACATTACCATAGACAAGGCCACTGAGCAACAAGAAGACTGCACCCCACTCAGACTTCACCTTTCCTCTCAAATTCACAGCTATACACCACAAACGAGAGCCAAGAGGTCAGCCCTTTCCCAGCAGGTGATCACAAGGCACAAATAAACAGACGCGCACAAAGGCATAACAAACACACGACAGAAAAAAAACATAAAAGATCCACAAAAGAAGTACCACCTTGGAACGGTCAGTAAAATATTTTACTGGAGTGCTTAAACCAGTTTCACAGCGCCAACCTCGCCCTTAATTCTGATATGGACCAGGACACATTTGGGAAAGTGACAAAACACAACAAACATGACAGACAAGAGGTCAGTCCTTTCACAACAGGTGACAAGGAACAGACTCCACAGCTCAACACACACCAACAAAAGCATACTTCTGCAACAAGGCATATCAGAACCTTTATTTTATGGTGATTCAGTTTATAAATTCAAACGCATTGTTGGAAATCCTTATTTTAGTTTGTTTTTTTGTTTTATTGCTTTATGTCCCAAGTCAACAGCTATGGTCATTGCGGGACGGTCAGTTCACCTAACCACACTTTTTCCTGGGCAGGCTTGAACAAGCGGTTAACCAGTAATTCGTGCACATACTTTCGCTTGTAACTGACAACAACCCTTCTTGAATGAATCAGCGGAAGGGAGGAGAATGACCGTAGAAATCATTTCATGATCAATCTCCACGAAAGTATGGGACCGGACCGGGATCGAACTTGCGACCCCTGGATCTGCAGTCAGACACGCATCTGTAGCCAGACACGTTACCGACTGCGCTACGCGGCCCGGCTCCTTATTTTAGTTAACATCTTGGATGTCATGCGACAGTCTGCATGCCTGGTTTTAAACCCAATCAGTTTATAGCTATGGTTTCCTCTTTTAATTGCACGACGGTGGGTCAGGCCTCTGACTCTATGACGGCTCTGACGTAAAGCTTTAATCGGTGGGTTGGTGCCTGATGCTTATCTGTAGCTGGACCCACCGTGGCTCAATTTGAGTTTTTCTTTAGCTCTGACTATCTGTAAATCATAAGCCCTTTTCTATGTTTCATCATGGCGTGTTAATTTGATTAGAGTGTTTCTCCATGATGATACATTGCATTAGTTAGATGGCGATGGCCGCCATGCGAGCTGAACATTTCTTGTACTTCAACTACAGCAGAATCTAGGGTGAAGATTTGGTACCAGTAAAATGCATTTAAGCCCCCATGGCTTACGCTGCTGTCCATTATAAGGCGGTGGTTCTGTTGTTGTTGACTTTTTGTTTATTGTTAGTCTGTAATTGTTCTAGGCTTTGTTGTACGTTACTTTATGTCCATTCTAGTATTGCAACCATATTGATGGGGAAGAGAGAGCTGGTTGCTTTGCTTAATTTGTCTTCCTGGTGTCTTGTGATGGTTGAGCGGCTCTTCCTTGCGGTGCCACAGGGTTGTCTGCGGTTTGTGATTGTGGTATTTCCTGATCATACTCACTTACTATTTTTGGTCCTCATGATGCACTCTACTAATTTCACAAATGGTTCCACTCTACTTATCAGTTAGTCTCAGATGAGCGACCAAGGGCCCTCTTGTTTCTTTTTAAAGGACATTCGTTGCTTTGTTGCTTTTGTTGCTTTACATCCCAAGTAAACAGCTATGGTCATGGCGGGACGGTCAGTTCACCTAACCACACTTTTCCCTGGGCAAGCTTGAACAAGCAGTTAACCAGTACTTCGTGCACATACTTTCGCTTGTAACTGACAACAACCCTCTGAGGTGATAAGAGCATAGAAACTAGAATTTGCTGTGTTTCAATGGTTTAGATAGCAACCATTTTATTCTGAGTCCTGTCTGCTGAATCACCCTCACACGACATATTTACAGTCAGTATTGTAACACGAAAAGAGAAAAAATGGAAATAAATTACACTGCACGAGAAGTTTTAATAGTAATGTCTGCATATATGATGGTTTTGTTTGTTCGATTTAATTCTTTACGTCCCATCAACAATCTTTCAGTTATAAAGGGACGGGTCTTCCTGGGTTGAACCAGTACTAAGCTAGGATTATTGTTCTTGCTCAAGGACACAACGCAGTGACGCCGGTGAGGCTCGAACCTGCGGCCCTTCGGTCTCGAGTCAAGCACTCTACCACTGAGCTCCCACATATATGATGGACCCTAACAGATATCAATCATAATAAACCCTTTCAACACAACACACAAGTGGGTTCGATAGAAAGTCTGAGTAAACAGTTTAGACTGATGAGACTGCTCATAGGAGCCAGCTCATCTCAATCATTAATTGCACTCATTTTAGGTCATGCAACTTTTCTTTTATTACAAACACCATCTTATCACCCAAATGAATGTTCTATTTCTGAAATGGAAGTAAACTTTAACTCAAAAATCTAGGGATGAAATCGTTAACATAGTTGAGCCATGACATGTGACTTCCAACAATATGGCATTTTGACAACTGTAGACTCAGACGAGTATGTGTAACCTCCTTTTAAGCTTCGAAACTTCAAATGATGTTCAGTCAGTTGCTCAACAGCCATAAAATATTCAAGAGACTTGCAAAGGCTCTGATCAGACAGGCTGATCTGAGGCTTTGCTGGTCGCACAAACCACATTGTTGGAAATCTCATGTCATGGCTGATATAAGTCTTAAACTCATGTCCATGGTATTTTATTATAGATTTGAATGATACCATCTAGCACGTTTAAGTTGAAAATAATTTGGAGGAAATTTACCATGGCAATTAATAAATAGTTCAGTGGTCTTGATAAATCACAGGTTAATGTCTGTAAAATCTCATCTTTAGTTTTGCACTTGTAAAACAACATCAATAGAAGTTTTATCATCATGGATCATTTATTCTTACAGTCCTTTGTGATAGATTTAAATGTAAAATCAGCACCAATATTATACATGTCTTGCACAATGTGCTTACGAAATTTGCTTTGTGGATAATTATTGAATACTCAAAATCAGAGTCTATAAATCTTTTTGAGAAGGAAACCCATATGAGATTTAATGGCTGACTATCCAGGAGTAATTAAGATGCTTTCTAGCATTTAGTCAATGGAAAATTTGGAGGATACGAATGGCAAAGATGTCGTTAAACAAAGCAGCAAAGAAAATAATGCCTATATCTTTAACTTATGCAGTACACTGATTCAGTTCTGTATGATAATGATATTAAGCCTATGGAATGAAAACGTATATTCTTGCATAACACCTATTAGGCCACTGGCTGGATATGGTTTACCTCCCCCCCCCCCCCACGGGGACTTTTGTAGACCATATTTTTCTTGAGGCCCAATGTCTTGCAAGGATTTTGCAACATGTTAGCCCTCTGACAATGGCAGCGTTAAGCTGTAACAGCCTGTTACAAACGTTACCCTACAAAATATTTGATAATTAAAATTTAAGACTTCAGAAAAGTGCAAAAGATAAGGTAAGATTTCCAAATTGGTTATATTTTCTAAATAAGCTGTTACTGGGCTATAGATAATGACATTTGAAAACAAATATAGTCACCCCCGATGTAGTGTATGTTACATTTTTTCATTGAACCCCCTTCTAAATGATAAATGCATCTAATATAGTTTGTCTTAAATTTTATTGAAACCAGTTTATGTTCATTAATTTGGTATTAAATTAAAGATTTACTATTTACCTTTTAAAAGCTGCAAGCATTACGTTTCTATCTTATATACTTTTTGAGTAATTAGATGATGAACATGGTACCCCCATATCACACAAAAATGGAAAATGTAATTCTCCAGGCCTCACGCTGGCTATAGACCCCTCTTCCCCCCCAGGGGAAATTTTGTACACTATGATTTCAAAATACTACATTATATAAGCCACAAAATGAAATATGTTAGCCCTCTAAGAGTGGCAGCGTTAGCGGGTAACATCATGTTACGTACGTTACCCGCAAAGTAACATTTAATTTTCCTGCTTAATGTCTCCAACATGACATATTCACACTTTTTTTGAAGTCTGTCACAGGTTTAAGAACTTCTCATAGCACAGTTACATAATTTTAGCATTTGTGTTATAAATGTCTTGAGATTTTGCGGTTGTATATGTTACTTAGTGTTTCGTATGTTATTTCCAAGTAATAGTATGGCAGTTATTGACTGTATATATATATATTACATCCGTCAGTGAATATAGTAAATCTGTAAGGCTGCTATTCAAATGAATTAAAGTTCCTTATTATGGTGTCTTACACTATTTTACAGCCCAGGTTACATACGTTACTCTCTGAATACCATTAAACATTCAAGATATGGCCTCCAACACGACCTGCTTGTACTTATTTGCATGCTGGCATTGGTCCATGTACTTATTTTTACTCTGACTAATTTGCTGAGGAAGTAACTCAATAACTAAACTACCATAAACCCTCTTTTCTTTTATAAAGACATCAGATATATAGTTGACATAATACTCTTGAAAAGTTTGTAACATTCAGTGCAATGTGCGAGTAACAACTTAAAAGATCAAAGAAAACCCATCAGGTAGAAGTTCTAGAGCAAATCCTCATATATTATCCAAGAGCTTTAAAGAATTTTCCTATACAACTTATTACTCCTCTATCAGATTTATCTTGCAAGGATTTTGCAATATGCTAGCACTCTGGTAATGGCACCATTACCCTGTAACAGCCAATTATATATATTACCCATCAACATCTTTGATAATTTTAGTAAATGACATAACTTCTGAAAAGAGCAAACCATAAGGTCAGATTCCAAATTGGCTATATCATCCAAGTAAGCTATTTTTGCCTCACAGATATGGACCATTGAAAACAGTTATGCACCCCAACGTGTTATGTATGTTACTTTTTTCATTATTCCTATATCAATGATTTATGAAACTAATATAGTTTGATATTTTTTTAAAAGTGAATGTGCTTACTAACTCATTTTGTATCAAAGAATGTTTATGTACCTTTTGGAAACTGCAAACATTATGTTTCTATCTTTTATAAGGTTTGAGTTGTTGAGTTTTGAACATTGTAACCCCATATCACACAAAATGTGAAATATAATTCTGTGGCTCTTTTGTTAAGGTACAATCAAGCTTTCTTTCACCAAGAGGTACTCGATTTCCTTCCCATTTATTTTCCTCACATTTTGTCCATATCTGGAAAGCCTCACTTGTTTTCATGGGAAAGACTTGATGGTTTAATCTTTGTATGTACACCTTAAGGACAGAAAAGCAGATTGGAGGTAAGCTCATGTTCATGCCATTTGAAATAGTATATGTGTATGGCTTTGGTACTTTTTTCAAAAACATGTCATACTGCAGCTTATTCACAATGAGACGGTTCTTTTGAGCATCGAAACATATGCTAAAATTATGGGCACGAAAATACTTACAATTTAACGCTTAACAAATTTGTTTATCTAAACCTCTGATTACTTATCCGTGGCACGGTCATAATATTGCATAAATTATCAACGAAGCTATAAAAATCAAACAATAAAACTCTAATTACGCCGATTTAAGTCAATTGTTAACTCCGGTTGAATTGTCAGATTCATTAATTATTTGTTGCAGCCAGGAAAGCGTAAAAGAAATAAAAAGGTAATTATTGAATTACAGAACACGTAAATAGTACTCCGTTTTGATACGCCAATTTTGAAATACTTATGTTATCACCCTTGGCGTCCGTCTGTCTGTTATATGCGCGGATAACTCTTTGGATTCAACTTAAACTTACCACAGTTGATCACGTACGAGACATTATTGTAGCAGGTCACTTAGCCCGTATAAGCCTAACGTTATTTTGTTGGACATAGGCAAACAGTACAGACCAAGATCAGACGCCGCATTCGCGTCTGATTAGTGTCTGCATTGTTGGCTTAGTGTTCTATTAAACTTTTAATAAAAACGAAAAATACCACCCAACAACCCTTACAACAGGAATGGACTGGTCCAAATGATAAAAATGGGAAATTCTATTCGGCTTAAATGGGTTAAGATGTTTCAGGGTTATATGGTTTGTGTATGGATTAATATAAGCAACATTCCTCGTATATTAATCAGTGTCCGACTGCAGACACTGTGGATGTATTAACCGTTATTTTGATAAAATTTGTATTGGTCTTCGACGATAGTCTGGTTTCGCTCTTTAAGTGTTCTGCGTTCTAGTTGGCTGGTGTTTTCCCCGGCTCTAAGAGAGTGCATTTCAGTATTACCCGATTTTGTCGAAACTTGGCTAGGACTATTATAATAGTGGCCAATATGCTCAAATTTGATGATAGACGTAGTCTGTGCATATTTATCCTTACTCAAGAACTGTTTTAATTGGCGGATGTTAAAGAAACGAGGTTTATGCAGATATAAAATTGAGACATAATTTGATCATATACCAAACTTGTACATATTTATAAGGTATGTTGGTATCTTGTTGGTTTGGGGTTTACTAACTCAATACTGTCTTTGTCGACATAATCGTTACTTAAATTGGAGAATGTATTTATAGATAGTAACCGCATGATGCCAAAACAAGAATATTTTGACCCACAAGATGGCTGACTTTCTGTAGCGTAAATAACTGATCAAGTGGGTTGTTCACAAAGTTAGATGTAGACGATAGGGTAGCTGTCACACTTGTGCATTCACTTATTTGCTTTATACCGCAAGGTGCATTCTATATTTTATTCATATTTTGGTTATAATCTATATCATTAAGCTCGTCATATATGCATGCAAACAGTTACGGTTTTGTGAATGCTGGTATCGAAGGAATACAATCATTGATTGGACAATGAATACCAGTGTTCATCTGAGCCGCGACATGTTATTTCCAACAATGTGGCGTTTAGACATGAATAAACTCAGATGAGCCTTTGCTGTCTCCTTTTAAGCTTAGAAACTCCAAATGATATTCAGTCAGTAGCTTAACAGCTATATAATATTCAAGCGGCAAGCAAAGGCTCTGATCAGACTGCGCGTATGCGCAGGCTGGTCTGAGCCTTTGCTGGTCGCACATACCATATTGTTGGAAATCTCATACCAAGAGTCTTCATCTTACTCTTTCGATTATACGAGCCGCGGCGCGAGAAAATCTATCTGCTCAGCGTTAGAGACTAGTTAGAACGTTGACATTTCGCATGAAGCAAGTTGACTACTTCACCTTCCAAATAGCGAATAAAAGACGCTGGCCAGACTGTGCCGATGCGCAGACTGGTCTGCGCCTTTGTTTATCGCATGCAAGAAACGTGCATGCGGGTCTGCGCCTTTGTTGTTCGCATGCAACAAACGCGCATACTGGTCTGTGCCTTTGCTGTTTGCACGCAACAAAGTCAGATTTTCTCGCGTCGAGGCCCATTTAGATGTGGTGTTTGGAAACATGCATAATTTAGAGTGCCAATAAACAAATCGACGAGCACAAATAATATCAAATAACAAGTCTTTCTAATCTACCGTAACAGTGTCGTAAAGTGATGATGGCTAATCAAGGAATCAGATAAGAGGATTTTTTGTTGTTGTGTTTCATTTAATTTCTCAGCAAACATAAAATAAGAAAAAAGCTTGTATGTTCTCAAAACATTTTACTGATCGTTACCTAGTTAAAAGATTGGAAACAACCTCAATTAAACGATCCATTACTTTGTTTAGCTGGGGCTTATGTACGTGCTCATCAGCTGCTTATATGCCATACCTGAAGTTACTCTTGGAAACTGACTAGACAAACACTGGCTTCGGTGACAGAAATAATGAGTGATTTGTGATAATGTGAGCCAGAGTTTTTTTTCGAACATTAATGCAGGATTACAAAAGTAAGTAATGGTGCAAAGATCAGGAATTGATACAATCAAGTACCACACCTGACCCAGGATACCAATGGGAAAGTGACAAACTCACAGAAGACACCACAAACGAGAGCCAAGAGGTCAGCCCTTTCCCAGCAGGTGACTACAAAGCACATATAAACAGACGCGCACAAAACATAGCAAACACAAGACAGAACAAAAACATAAAAGATCCACAAAAGAAGTACCGCCTTGGAACGGTCAGTAAAATATTTTACTGAAGGGCTTAAACCGGTTTAACGGCGCCAACCTCACCCTTAATTCAGATGTGGATCAAGACACATAGAAAGTCAAAAGTATCGCAGAATGCTACCCTTAAAGCATTCTGCAATACTCAAAACCTTCACTTAGCGATAATTTGTCTGGAAACCAATTTTTATCCTTAGCTTTACTTACTTTATTTACGTATATTTATAACGTCGTTCGAGCGTAAAAACGACGTTACACCGTCTAACGCTACGAATGACGTCATTTGTTACTAGACGTCATTTTCCAGTAACAAATGACGTCAGCTAGCACGCATTTTCTTCGCGCTTTCAAAATAGATATCATTGATATGTCTAATATAAAAATACAATGTTCAAAATTGCCTTATCGCTTGTATCTTATAATGCAGTGGAAATCCAATTTTTTTATTGTTGTACAACCGCGTGATTCAAATTCTACGAAGTTTCTATAGAAATAGCAATATCGCGGCTGTCCGCGGTTTGGCAACTTTACAACTTTTTCACTAGCTTTACCGAGTAGAAACTTATAAAACTTTTTTCTTGCTCAACTCAACTGAGTAAAATTTCAGTTGCTCCAAGCTTTCAAGCGGGCCTTACTTTTCCTGCTTTTCCTACTTTTTTGATCTGCTCCTTTTTTCCCTACTGTTTCATGAAAATGCCCTACTATCCCTACTTTTTCACTTAAAATGTCATTCACGCGTAAAAATCCAGAAATTTGTCCTGGCTCGCTTCGCTCGCTCGGATTTTATAAATTAATTGTTATGTTTATTCAGGGTGCAGTTACAAGCGAAAGTATGTGCACAAATTACTGGTTAACCGCATGTTCAAGCCTGCCCAGGAAAAAAGTGTGGTTAAGTGAACTGACCGTCCCGCAATTACCATAGCTGTTGACTTGGGACGTAAAGCAACAAAAACAAAACAGGGGGCACACCGTTAAACAGCTCAAATTTTTAGTGTCCTCTGTTTAGCTAGTGCTATTGTCACAGGTATTATCCTGCTCATTTAGTGTGAAATTTCTTATTTCAAACAACTCATTGTAATGAATTTTGTACTTGGAAAAGCCCTACTA
Organism: Loripinus fragilis; assembly: GCA_964019695.1. Lineage (NCBI taxonomy): Eukaryota > Metazoa > Mollusca > Bivalvia > Lucinida > Lucinidae > Loripinus > Loripinus fragilis. The sequence continues at coordinate 88,358,936 of OZ026517.1, forward strand.
TTCCTTTTTTACACCGATAATCCCTACTTTTTTCAAAGTTTTATCCCTACTTTTTCCCTACTTTTCTGTTGATGGTCACTTGAAAGCCTGCTGCTCATAAAAACTAAATTGCTGAAAAAGATAGATAAATCTTGCTTTTAAACTCTTATATAATGAATTTATCTTACCAACATTTTAACATTTATAAGCAGGATGGTCACTTGTTGAACATAAAAAGTTGTATAACCCCTTTTTGGCAACAATAGGCCACTTTAAATATTAGTTTAGGGCCTACCACCTTGTTTTAAAATGTATTTGCTATTCTGTAACATTTTATTTACGCCGTTTAAACATTAAACTGCTTGTAAATAGATCTACGTGTGTTAGTTCTAGATCTACCTTGCTGTTACAATTGGATGAAATTGGTTTCTTTTTTTTAAGAAAAAGGGTGGGGTCTTGCCGTGGTGTAGTGGATAAACGCTATGCCTTGTAAACAAGGGGTCGCAGGTTCGATTCCCTGCTTCTCCATAAAACCACTTTCGGTGAGCATTCGGGTGCTCCCTTCATAAAATAAACACCCAAATCATAAACCCTCCCGGCGGTACTGGTTTCTTATTTGTATTTCAGATTCAAATAAATAGTTTGTCCAGTGTTTACCCATTTAGCGGCTTAAACATGGACTGTACCAGGATGGAATTTAATCTAAAAGACCGGCAACTAGTTAACACTAACGAATTATGTGTTAAACAGTCAGTTAGAAATTCAGAAAGATTGATTATTCTACCTATTTTTCAACAAAACAAATTAAGAGAACGGAATAAAATTCTAAGAAGTCAAAAAGATCGGTGCAAAAGGATTTGTTTTGAGAAAAGTGACATCGAAGCTCAACTGGTAAACAACAATGATTCTAAAACATACAGTGCTAATGACAAGAAAGTTGACCCTGAGTGTACACAGTCGGCTAACTTCACTAATCCATCGCATAGCTTCAACACAAATTTTGAAAGACCACATTCAGATTCGGTTTTAGTAAGAAAACATCTTCGACCGAGTTTACAAAGAGCCTGCTCTTACAACGATGTGCCCAAGTCATCTGAAGAACGCAATTTATGTCGCAGTCAGTTTGGTCCTTGTAAGCAAGATGAAAACCCTAAAGCATGTAATTTAGATGTAGACAACCCCCCTTCTAGGAGCCCAGTGATTCAAACTACTCCAGACAAGCTAACTGCTCTTACAAGACAATCCATGTTTGATGATGTTTCTATCGAGTCAGAGGACACTGAAAGTAACCCTACTTATAATGTTTCCGACCATGAAATCCACATGGTGAAAGAGAAACTTATTTCAATATCAGACAGCGAAGAGTATGACACAGATTTGGAAATGGATGATAATTTCGGAAAAGGTACAATGAAAGGTGAAATCAAAGATGAAAAGTTGTCAGTCAATCAACTCTCTCTCTCTCTCTCTCTCTCTCTCTCTCTCTCTCTCTATATATATATATATATATATATATATATATATATATATATATATATATATATATATATATATATATATATATATATATCTCTCTCTCTCTCTCTCTCTCTCTCTATATATATATATATATATATATATATATATATATATATATATATATATATATATATATATATATTAACTACGTGCATTTCCGCCATTTCAGTGCTATTATACTCCTCCTGAAACCACAAAATACAAATGATTTCCAATAATGTGGCAAATTGACAAGTGTAGACTCATACAAGCCTGTGCAGCTTTCTTTAAAGCTTAGGAACTCCAAATGATGTTCAGTCAGTAGCTTAACAGTCGTAGACTATTCAAGCGACTAGCAAAGGCTCTGATCAGACTGCGCATATGCGCAGGCTGGTCTGAGCCTTTGCTGGTCGCACATACCACATTGTTGGAAATCTCATGTCGCCGCTCAAATACAACTTGCTTTTCACCAAATTCTTCGGAATAAATTGTTCGATAAGACCTTCAACCAGAATATAAAAGTCGTTGTACTTATTTGTTTTCGTGTAAAAGTCATCGTTGTACTTATTTGTTTTCTAAATCAGAAATTAATTAAGGAAATGAAAATAGTAGCAAAACTTATGTGAAACATTTATCATTCTGTCGTATAAGGCTTATTGGGAGGATGACATTTGTTTCACTTTAGGCAAATGTAGGTAGGATCGAGGCCTTTTAGTCTATCACATTACTCTTTTCTTTCTCCCATATTTCTGTGAGGATTCCTGATATTACTAAAATATTGTTGACTTGGACTAAAGCCTTAACTCAATCAATTGTGGACCATATTTGAAGTTAATAAGAAATATTGTAACTTGTCATTGTATGGTGTGATACATTTAATTCTTATTGTGATTTTTAGCCTATTTAGACGACCCTTTTCTGTTACCATAGCGGCAGTAAAAGACAAATAATTATCAGACTTTTAATGCCTAAGCCATCGTTAAATTAATACATCAGACCAAACTGGTCAAAACATCTTTATTTTTATCTGTTGGGGTAGGGCATTTGACCCCCGTGCACGTATAGCTATTTATATCCTCTATATAGTATAAAAGGGCTTTATCCCTATATTATACAAAGACTGCAATTTATTTTGTCAATATCCATAAAAAGCTGTTCATTGTTTCGAACTGACGGGGGGGGGGGGGGGGGGGAGGGGGGGGGCATTACTGTCCTGACTGCCAAGAGTGACAGTGACGTCATGTTTTGTTTACATAGTTATCGGGGACTTATAATCGATTTATCACTTGTGTATTAATCCTATCAGCAGGAAAGGATTAATACACAAGTGATCTATCGATTCGCATTAGCTCAAGTGGAGCGGACCCGTTAATGTTTTACTTACAATTATAAACAAAATATGATGCCACTGTCACCCTTGGTTCGCACGCCAGTAGCACTTTGTAGTCTGATGCTTATTACCATACAGATAAAATAACAATAAGGAAAGGATTATCCTTTGTATATTTTATGGTGTCATAGTTTGAAATTTCCAATTAATCATGCACTTTAATCCCAAAAGATATCCTAACAAACAGATAAAGTCCTGGTAAAATGCAGCATTATGCTGCATTTTATCAGGGTCTTCACTGTCTGCCAAAGTGCCCATTAAGGAATTACAGGTATACAAATGGGTTAAGCATCTAAAGACCCTTTATTGGGCCATTTACCAATTAGAAAAGCGGCGCATAGTACGCTTTGAAAGAAATTTATTTTTATCGATTCTCTCAATACTTGCAAAATTGTTCCCTTATTAATGATTCTGAAATATATTGGTGTATTTGGGAATAATGCTTAAATCAGAGGTCTTTACCCATGAACTTTTAATAAGACATTTTTATTGAGACAAGGTGCTGTTTGATGTAACTAACGGAAAGAAGTTTAAATCTGAAGTATACAAATTAGAAAGTGTTTGATGTTTATCATGCATTTGGTTTTATCAGTATCGTGTATATTCTATTTGAGCCAGTACATGAGATTTCCAACAATTTGACATTTTGACAAGTTAAGACTCTGAAGAGCCTCTGCAGCCTCCTTTTAACCTTAGAAACTCCAAATGGTGTTAAGTCAGTGGTTTAAATATCATATAATACTCCAGCGACTAACAAAGGCTGTGATCAGACTGCGCGTATGCGCAGGCTGATCTGAGGCTTTGATGGTCGCAAATACCTCATTCTTGGAAATCTCATGCACTGGCTCATTTTGTATGTCATAATGTTTGGTAAGAGCATCGGTAATGAACATGTTTAAACTGAACCAAGCAGTAGGTAAAATCAAACGTTGGTAAAATTCAATTGACTGTGTAGCGAGAAACAACCTCACGTTGTCTTTGAGTATCTAAATTAAAAAAAGAAGGTTGGTTGGTTTGTGTTTAACGACGCATCAACCCATGTGAGTCGTACGGTGTAGTAAAAAGATGATTTGGATGAAGAAAAGCTATATATGCTGGTTTAGACTGGCTCCATTCCTTAAAACAATTTTTCATCCAATGTGTCATATCATATACTTGTAGCCTCCGATGGCTTTGTTTTAAGGACTGGAGCCAGTCTAATGCTGATTGTACCAGTTTTCGTGGTATTAACGTTTCAAAGTAAATCTAGTTATGACATATTAATTTTTGAATAAAATTATTTGGAAATACATATCTTTGCCACATTTGATAATCATTACTCACCATTATTGTGCTGACAGGTTAAATCCAGAATTATTCTAGGCTGGGTTACTTTCCAAACAAGCGCTAGTTTTCATGGTAACCGTCGCAAATCCAGGTTTATACAAACTGTTGCCGATTTTTTTTTTGTGTCAATACAATACCACCGAATTATAGTTTTATTCTAATCTAATTGGTTGTCAGTCAATTTTCACTAAAACATCCTTCAATTTATTCATGTGACTATCAATTTAAGCTTCCCGTTGTCATCGTTAGCTTCCTGACATTCGTAAAATGGCAGCTGTCACGTTCAAAGAAAATAACGTCATAAATGACGTCATTGGTCATGTCGCTGGATTGATATTACACGATGAGCAAATTTAATTGATTCAGAACTGATGGAATTTCATCGCCCAATTTCTAGAAGTAGTTTAATGGTGGCATCTTTTCTGTCATACCACGATTTCTGGAGCTACCACGAATACTGATACATCTACCATATAATGTGACAATACATGATTGGTTAGACCTATCCTGTTAAACTCACTACTATTTACAAAATGTCTTACTGAGAAACTGACCAGCACATATGTAGCATTACATTTCGTCTAACTGTTCTTCAGTACCTAAAGAAGAAACCAACGGTTGCATTTGTCAAGATGTGTACCTAAAGACATGTAGACGTTGGCAGATCACCCCTCAGAGATCGTTCATGAATGGCCTTACAGAAAGGAATATCAGTCTAAAAAATCGTTCACTTGGAAACCACGCTATAGCAGCGATATGCACTGCATTGAAGGTAAGGTGTTGTCACCAAAATGCGTCCTTGTACCCTACCTATCTAGTATCTATCTCTCTCTCTCTCTCTCTCTCTCTCTCTCTCTCTCTCTCTCTCCTAATATTTTATTGAGTGTAGTTGATTTCCCCCTTTTTACATAATAGTACTTAAAATTATACTTGCTACTAGGTGTACAACAATTTCCATGTATTGGTTGTGGTGCACCTTTTACTGTACACTACATCAGTTCATTTTGTTAATTGACGATATCTAATAAATATTACCAAGTTAATTACACAAAACATTTATTTCAAGAAATTCCATTGATAACATATTGATTTTTGATAAAGTTTAATTGTGTAAATAGTCCAATCATTTTAACAGTATGTGTCTTACTAATCATTTATCAGATTACATAAATACAATTTTTTCCCATCTAAATAATATTAACATCTGACGCTAACGACCAGAAGGTTGATGCGTCGTTAAATACCAACCAACCAGTTCAATTATATTCTCGTCTCGTTCAAGCACTCATCTACTCATTAAGGTCATACAACATAGTAAATCATTGGAGCAACAAGCTAAACACACACGTCAAAAGCTCATGATTTAACAAATTTATGTCTCGTGTTCCCTAAAAGAGACATGCAACTCTTGGCTCTTGTTTGTGATGTTAATTGTGATTTTGTTACTTTTCCATTTGGTATCCTGGGACAGGTGTGGTGCTTGATCGTATCGAGTCCTTGCTGTCTTTCTTACTTCAATGCATCACTGTCTTTATTCAAAAATACTAATTCGATAAATATAGGGATATTTCGTATCAATAAGTGATTGTATCATTTAATCATCACACATGTAGACATATGGTGGCAGAGCTTGTTGAGCATACACTATCCTCGTATGTCATGCCTCTGGTTGGGCGTGGTGATCACAAGAGCAAGTTGACAGTATTAGTTTAACATTGTAAAGGAAAACTCCTTTAATTACATCTCCTTAAAGGCTTCCCAACTTCAAAATGGCATCACACAAAGGTTTCTTATATTGTCTGTTAACAGAGGTTCTTGAAATATTCCATTCAGCTGAACAAAAAAAGCTTTTAAAGCTAAAAAACAAACAAACTATTGTCCTCTTTTTTGTTGTTGCTGACATCCATACTCCGTCAAGACAAATTCATTATCTATCCCTTGTTACCATTTATTTAACAATTTAAGAAAGAGGGCAAAGATCAGGAATCGAGCAATCAAGCACAACACCTGACCCAGGATACCAATGGGAAAGTGACAACGTCACAATAAGACATCACAAACAGTTTGTACAATTTATTGACAGGACAATCTGAGAGTGGAAACACTTAATCTTGAAAGTACTGACATAGCAGCAGCTGGGAGTCGACATGTGGCAGAGATGCTTCTGGAAAATATTAATATTACTCATATTGTAGGTATTTTGGGACAAACAAGAGTATGTTACTTATCGCATATGCACAAAATCCTTCTTTAACCATTTACTCCATAATAACGCCTTTTGACGCCTTTGAAATATCATATATTTGAAAAATATACATAAATTTTTCTTGAAATTTATGAATGTCTAAAAATAGAAAATTATGCCATGATCTAAAATTAGCATATGGAGTAAGGGGTTAAACGCATATGCTGACGTAACAACTTCCTAGTCTGGCCCAGAGAAATCGCTCACTATACACTTTCAGTTCTTTTGGTGTATTCTTTGCTCCCATCCCAAATAACAACCTTTTAAATAACATAGAGATCTACACGTCTTAACCAACATCCATACCTTGTGTATGTAAGCAACGAATGCTCTGGACTCGGCTCACCAATGTGATAAGTACCAAAATCTCATTTTATTGCCAATTTATTTTACAAGTAAAACATTGTATCGTTGATATTGAATATGGGTGGATCCAGAAAGTTTGTCAGAGGGGGTCCAATTTTGACAAGTTTTTTTTTCAGTTTGATGAAGGGAGGAAGCATCCAAATACCACTAAAAGCGGGCCATCATCAGCCCTCCATCAAAGCGCCATTTAAATGGCGTTTCGCTGGCGTGCCGATGATGGCCCAACATTGAATTTTGGCGCGGTAGCTTTGTGATTTTAAGGAGATCCGTACCAGCATTGCTAAGGAACCTTATATTTTTGTAATTTTCCAGGGGTGATCCGGACCCCCCTGCCCCCACCCCCTCTGGATCGGCACATGTTGAATATGAAACCTTCTGCATGGTAAGATTATTTCTTGCCTACATGTCTCTCCCTGTGCATGCAAGTTTAACCTTTGAGGACCGGAAACCCATAAAAGGATATGTTGGCAAACAGTGCATACCCAACAAGTCTGCACTGTTTGCTAAGACAAAATCGATCTTCAGAAAAAAATACAATATTTTTGGAAATAATATAACCTATGACCACTAAATATACGCAATAGACTATCGTTACTTTATTTATGTAGCTTTCTTGTTAAAAAGAATGAGTTGGCCATCACAAACCTATTTTGTGTCAAATTTGATTCGCAACTTTGAAAATATAGATTCAGATTCAACAGAAGGTACATGGCTCAACTCTACCTATTTTTGTGTTTTTTATGTGCATGGGTCAAGTTGCTTGCTAGGTTCTGGCTTTGGCGTCCTGGGCCAAGAATGAGTTTCTCCATGTCTGGACCCTAACCCTAAATAATCTGGAAAATCAGATCCTTCAGAAATAGAGAGAACCTACTATTTAAGAAAACATCAGATTCGGTTTTATTGAGTCTGTTCATAAAAAATAATGGAAAGTGCAACATTTTTTACGCCCCCTAGCACGGGCTCAATCTGTATTCTGTTTTACGTCAGAACCCAATATTCCCAAAGGACTAGAGTATGAAAAAATATCAACACTATATCGATGTACGAGGAGAAACTTTACCATCTCCACGTGGCACAACAACAGCTGAACCTGATGTGAAAAGAGCTGCCATCAAAGGTCCACTTAATTTGTGTTTGTATACCTCAAACCTTACAGACAAATCTAAAAAGAATTTCCATTATCAATTGTTTTGGTGCTGATTGGCCTAAATAAATGCTTATGATGACGAAAACGAAATTCTAATTTGTCCGATTCTGATGAATATCAAAATGCTGGACCAACAATGAATTTTCTGAGTGTCTACACGCACACTCGTGATCAATCTATAGGGACACCAGAGTATGTGACAGAATAATGGCTGTATTCTCTAAAGCAATGCATACAGCTAGAACGCATAACATCTTCTAGAAATGTCGCTCAGTGATGTTTAAATGTGCTTGAATGGTCTGTGATTATGACGGACACACAAGCTACTGTTGTAACTTTTGGCTTTGACGGTACTGGTGTTCACTGCGTGGTCTGCGGCTGTACTAATTATCAAATGAGTTTATTTTTAGTGACTATAGCTGCTAAGTGGTCAAAGTTTGTAATGTGAATACTTTAATGGAAAGCGAGTATACATTTGGAATTGACAGATATAAACGTAAAGCGGAAATAACTTTTTAGTTTGAGCATATATGAAGAATGTCTAAATAGAGGACAAACTATATTGTCTCAAAAAACTTTTGCTTGCAGAATCTGTCTCATAATGATCTACGACTGCGTGGTGCTCAGATGATAGGCCATGTGATGACAGTAACAAGATATTTAAGCCACCTAAACCTAGCAGGTATGTTTCAGATAACATTGGTTTACCCCCGGTACAAAGTATATAGGGGGTTTATAGTTTTTGCCTTTTCTGTAACTATGTTTGTCTGTCTGTTTGTCTGTAAACTTTTTTTCCGTCAAATATTTCTCAGCAACTACTTTGGTTAGGATTCTGAAATTTTGGTACAAAGCTTGATAGTGATAATTTGTATTGTGTAACAAAATACAGCCACATATTGCTTATCAGTCCCTTTATTTGTTCATTTTTCTTACTCTTCAATGGAAATTTCTGTCACAGATTTCTCAGCTCTTATTTGAGCCAGTATTTTGAAATTTTGTGTACACCTTCAGGTAGGCAAAATGTACTGTGTAAATGGAAATAAAGACGCTAAAACTCATTTTGCCTTCTTTTTCAATTTTTCATTTTTGCTTTCTTTCACTCTTATATAATACATATGGACATTTTTTCTGTCAAAGATTTCTCAGCAACCACTTGAGTAAGGATTGGGAATATTGGTACAAAGCTTGATAGTGATGAGTTGTATTGTGTAACAAAAACAGCCACATAATGCTTATCAGCCCCTTTATTTATTTATTTTTCTTTGTCTCCAATGAAAATTTCTGTCGCAGATTTCTCAATTCCTGTTGGAGCCAGTGTTTTCAAATTTTGTGTACACCTTCAGGTAGGCTAAGTGTATTGTGTGAATAAAAATAAAGATGCTAAAGCACATTTTGCCTTCTTTTCCAATTTTTCCTTCTGTCCTATATTACACATATGGACGTTTTTGTCAGAGTTTTCACAGCACCTACTTGATTTAGGATTATGAAATTTTGTGTACACTTTCAGATAGGCAAAATGTATTGTGTAAATGAAAAATAAAATGCTAATGTGCATTTTGCCTTCTTTTTTTCAAATTTTCCTTCTGTCACTCTTATATAACACATATGGACATTTTTTATTAAAGTTTTCTCAGAAACTAATTGATTTAGGATTATGAAATCTTTGACAATTTTGTCTTTTCTCTGAAAGTGGTACAATCTCTGATGGCTACCACCGGGGGTATGTGAGCTTCGCTCACTTGTTGCTATATTTACAGTTGCATCTGTAGTGCTGGTTGCTGTTTAGCTGGTTATGTATAGTGAAGCCAGCTTCAGTAACCCTGGAGCCGCTCATTCTATTTCTCTGCGTTCATCCTCGGTAACTGAGGCGTGACTCATTCCATTACTCTGCACTCATCCATATTGATAACCCAGGCGTGACACAATCCATTACTCTGCATTCATTCAACTCAGTAACCCAGGCGTGACACAATCCATTACTCTGCATTCATTCAACTCAGTAACCCAGGCGTGACACAATTATTTATTCTGCATTTATTCCACTCTGCAACCCAGGCTTGACCCATTCCATTACGCTGCATTCATTCAACTCGGTAACCCAGGTGTGGCACAATCAATTACTTTGCATTCATTCCACTCTGCAACCGAGGCATGACCCATTCCATTACTCAGCGTTCATTCCACTTGGCAACAGAGGCATGACCCATTCCATTACTCTGCATTCATTCCACTCAGTAACCCAGGCATGACCCAACCCATTACTATGCATTCATTCAACTCGGTAACCCTGGCATGACCCATTCCATTACTCTGCATTCATTCAACTCAGTAGCCGCGGCGAGACACAATCCATTACTCTGCATTCATTCAGCATGACCCTATCAATTACTCTACATTCATTCATGAATGCATTACTCTGCATTCATTCATGATGTGACACAATTCATGCAAAGCAATGGAATGGGTCACGCCTGGACTTCCAAGAATGTAGTTAAGCAAAAACGATCCATGTTTTTGGCATCATAGAACATGTTCTGTAGCGTCTCTGAAATCATTGGGCCAGTTAAAGGCGGTTTCTGAGGGTTGCGCTAAGAACATTTGTTCAACAAATAGTTAGTCACATGACTAAGGTGGATGGTATGGCAAGAGCAGAATACACTCCTCGAATATTCTCCCCAAGGTCTGCGATTTATATCAGCTTTTTTTCAAGAGCATCAAAAATTAACTGACAACTAAAATTTACTAGCAAAATGTGGTTGTCAGCTAGAGCCAGGCGCTCCTCAGTGTTGTCCATGTTGGTTCATGGTTCTACTGCGCAAGAGTTACTTATTTCTTCTAAATATCTGGATTTCATCAGAGGATTCGTCCCAAGTTTGGCGAGCTTGACGTTTTGCATGTTATTGTAACGACCCTCGTGGTCTCACAGATTTATCGAACATAATAGAAAATATAAGGTGAATGGTTTTGGTATAGTGATTGCAGATTCCTGGTATTGTTTTGCTATGTATTGGGGTAATACTGGATATACAAGGTGAGTAAAAGAACAACTAAGAGCCCATCTGCTGCTAAGATTTACCCATGTAGTCCCCAAACAATTAATCTTGAATCCTATCAACTAACTCAGCCTTAACTATGGTAGCGTATTTACTAAAGACTCAGTTCATAAAGCACTTAATCAGAATGTGCATATTTAATTGAGAAATAAGTTAAAAATATGCTTATTCAATATGCACCTGGTTAGTACAGTTTAATATGGAAGTGCTGCTGTGTTAAAGTGAGCCATTGGTATGAGGGAATTGTAGACAGGGGGTCAGTAGTGATATGGGTAGGACAATCAGTCTGGAGTCGAGAACTGCATTGATAAACCTTTCACTAGCAGATCAACATTTGGCCACATATATTAACCTCTGATCAATGCAATATAACTTTTAGCCCACTGTGAGAACTGCCATGATTTGGTGTATAGTGCATGAAAAGGCGTAAGGGTCTGGGCGTAGAGTACTTGTTGCACAGAGGCGCTCCACCTAGCTCAACCCCCACAGTAAAGATAATACAATTTACACAGAACGCGACTTCTTTATTTTAAATGTCTTATTGATCACCCCAATGGGCACCTTATGTCTCGACCTCTAAAACGAATTCCCGGCATCTATGAGGCACTAAACAACTTAAAACTAAGGTAAAAAATTTTGTTCAGATACCTTCACTTAAGCCAAAATTGCAATTCATTCCTCTATGCTTAAGGGGATGTGTATAAAGTTAGCAAAAGCTTCCCACTTCTTCAGTTTAAAGCTGCATAGTCTGTAACTTTTGATCTTTTAATTTTCGAAATAAAGTTTCTATTTTTCAAGAATTCAGTAAAAATCCCCAAATTCAGGTAAAAATTTTCCCATTTTCGTAAATGTTAACAAATGACCACTATCAAAACAACAGCATTTATGTTAAAAATCAACTGTCTAGAATTATTGGAGGGACGTAAATAATTATCAATAAGAGAAAAACATCTATTTTAAAAAGATAATTCACTTTTCCATGCAGTTTTCAGCTGTACTGAACATATTTATTGTGAAAACATAACTTAATTCTACTTTTACAATTGATTTAAAAAAAAAATTCAAAAAATGTTTATAGTTACAGACCTAGTCTCTTTAAGATGTATAGCAAATATGTACACTGGAATTTCAGATACTGGCTGACGTGGAGTTGTTCACCAACACGATCTCAAGACAGATTTTGGGCGTTTGTCAAACGTTGGTCATTGAAATACCCCTCCAATGACAAGAATGATAAAATATGACAATATCAAAACATCAGCACTGCTCAGCCAACCAGAGAGCCTTGTCATGATTTCAGACCTGCATATTGGCTGCTAGCAGCGACGTTATGTCAAAACTTGTTACATAAATACTTTGCAACGAGATCGGAACCACTCGAAATAACAATACAAGATGCTGTCAACCAAAACACATGGTGCCCTCTCGCCGATTAGCTTTAGGGTTATCATCCTAGTAGTTGTTGCCTGGTCTTGGTGTTTGTTGCCTGTTTCTGTTTTTCTATCATTGACTCATTACTGTGTTTATCAGATGTTGATCTGTCTTTTCCTGGAGCTGCTGAATATTGAAGCCATTATTGGTTGTAAATGTGGCGGAGTTCCATGTGTTCTGAGTCATTGGGTGTCTCCGATTGGCTGATTCTTGTGCCCGTCATCTACTTACATACTTTGTGGTATTGATTGCCAATGCACTGGCTTGGTTTCTGCATTTGTAGAATAGATTGTCTTCATTGTCTCCGCCGAGAAGCATTTTTCAAATACTAACTTGTCTGATTTGAGCATTGTGGGTACATGTGACATATTTGTTTACCAAATACTTCACAAAGTCATGTGATTCGCCTGATTGGTTGTTTCAATCTCGTTCAATAAGCTGCGGCATCACGTGCCACTGAAACTGCTTCTATGAAGTTGCCATGTGGAGAATGTTTTCAAAAATGTTTTAGTTCATAATATATGCTCAGTCTATGGCTAAATACCGTAATACCTATCATTGTTATGGTTTGGCTATCAAAGATGACAAGATATCTCCATAGAAGGATTATTTAAAGGCATTTTATACTTGTTACTTTTTAACGTAGGTGTTTTGAGTAATGCATACAGCGTAACAACACAAACCCGATTTTTCAGTCGGGCCTGATGTGCCTAAGCAGACAGGTCGATCCATTGAGTATCATGCCTGCGCAGACAATGAGTTTGTATAGACTAGGTTATATAGTAACTGTTCATCTTCATTTACCATTTTTGGCTCATTATTGCCTGCTCTTGGCGTGTGTGCGATCACTGTTTCGATTATTTCTGTCCTTGACTGTGATATCTTGATAGATGTTCTATCTATGTTCCATAAGCGAGTCTTTTCTGGTGAGGAGCGTTCCACATCTGTCACATCAAAATCTCAGTTTGTCATCAGACACTTGGGTGTGTCACCTTGGACTTTCTTGAGTGCTTATGTGATTGTTGCAGGTGTACATTGCTATGAATGGTGTTATTGAAGTGTGCATTTAAGGCATAGTATTATGTATGAAAAGCTGCATTTTATTAGCAAGAACAGACGTAAGGAAAATTAGTTCTGTAGCGCGTGGGTTCAGTCCTATTAAAATCGATTATTCTGATTATATTATCCAAAAAGTTTTATCAACAGAATAAATGAAGTTTAGTTTAAAAACGCAATAACGTCTTCCTTTTTACGACGTTTGTTGTTCAAAGTTGCAACCATTTGTTTCGCTGCAATCAAACTTGTTATTGTGTTGACATGGTTTCACGTTATCAAAGTAGACCCTCAATGTAAATAGGAGGTCTGATTCCACTGAATTGACCGACGCAGTTCCTATAATCATAGTGCTACAAATATTTTGAGCTATCAGTTTGGGTTGCATCTTTAGTTACATTGATAAAAATGCCACGTTTAAGATAGGGATGTTGAAATTTTAGCCACCAGAACCAGACTAAGTATTTTGCAAGCTTGTTTGGATGCTCAAGTATTACGTTTCATACATTTGTGAAACGATATAACCAGACAGGACACACTACTGACACATCCAGGTCAGGGTGACATAAGGCATCAATGCAGTGACATTTACATCTGTTAAATAAATACACAGCCAAGGGTTTTCTTAATGGGTTCAATAAGAAGCCTCCAACATATATATGAACAATATATTTGATAGATGTAAATGTCAGATGTAGTACAAAATATGAATGGTGCTATGCAATACAGCACACAAGGTGTAACCAATGATTGTGTGTAAGCGGTTATTTACAACCACATATTACATACAGTTACCTACCAAAAGTACTACCTACAACTACCTAGGTACCGTCACACTATTTAATCTGTTTCCACTATATACATTTGACAATATAAGCCAGGCCTTTGGAAAGTAAGGATAGAGAAAGGTGGTTACTTAAATGTACCCTATGACATATGAAAGACCATTTTTGCTATGAAGCTGCCCATAATTGAAATTCCAGTAAAACAATTACAGACCCAGGTACCTTCTGTGCTAAGCAAATTTCTATACCAAAAGGACGTGCCAACCTTATAACTTGGCCTGTTATGTCCACAAACCTTTCACCCATTGAACTTTCACATCGCATTTACAATGGAAACCAACAGATTGACAATGTTTATAACTGTGGCAAGTTTTGGTAAGAGAATGTAACAATTTACTTACATTGTGTAATGGCCATGTGCATAATTCGTTATAATTCCCTTAACTAGTTCCTTGCTAGCAGCGATCAGTGCCGTCTGCTAATAGCTTGGACAAAAGAATGTCAATTCAGATCTTGATCCACATTGTTTGACATTCTTGAAACGGTTAATTTAAAAAAAAAAGTCAGCAGACAACTAAAAGAGCTTGAAAAAGTAATCAGCATGCAAAGAGCGAACGCTCTACTATTAAAAACAAAAAAAGATAAATCAAATCAAACTGAATATCTTGACTCCCATGGTTTATATTAATTACACAAATATTCCCCATGTCCTGAACTAAATTTGTCAGTTTAACAAAACGTAAATGAGTATGATTATTTGAGGACAAATTGACAAAATACAAATGTACAAACCTTTATTAAAAAACACACTTTCATTTTTTTTAAAAAAAATCAAAACACTTTTTGTATAAATAACTGTTACAATTGTATAGAATCAAGACCTACAGAACTGTCATATGCATTTTTAGTTATGTTTAGCTTTAGGAAATGTTGCTTTCTGTTCTTGAAAGTAATGACCATTACATGTATATAGTGTTGCAAGTTCTTTGTTGTGTTTCTCATTCTTTGTGGGGGATTTGTGTTTAGTCTTGGTTTTGTGATGTAGACCAAGTTATTGTATAAAATTGTCATTTATTCCTTTATAGGAAATAAATTCGACGACACTTGTGCTTGGTTTCTTTCAAGTGGAATAAGTGTAAGTATGACACTGCAGCATATAAATAATAGCTATCTAATATATAAATCATATGCGAGTGAGTCAGTCTGAATGGAGCATTATTACACACCTTCTAAAGTTTGCATAATAAAATTGCCGTAAGCACTCGTTAATATTTCCTATTTTACTAAATCCACATTGGCACAGTCACCTGACGATGCGAAAAATCCATATTGAATCATCAATATGGATGCCTTATGGTGATGGCGTATATCGTGCACTATTTAGATTTGACTCATTTGAACATGGCTGAGTAGCTTTTAGAATCGTTATCAGACCCTGTTTTTCAGGGTATTTTACGCTCAATTGGAACAGAAAAGAGCAAAAAATACTGAAGAATAAAGAATGGGACAGTAGAATAAGGAACAGTAAGGCGTTTTGCCAGTTTCGGTAAAACCAACAAAATAACTAGCCCTGAGGCCAGTAAAGTACAGTGGTGTCAAGCAATCGTCACATGTACCAGGGATTTGGTACTCCTGTCAGCTCTTCAAATAAAAAAGATCTATTTTTCAGAATAAAAAGTTGATTTTCTAGAAAGGTATACCAAGTATCCAGATATGCATGAGTGCTTATGTTAAGGCTGTCTTTGATTGTTTTATTGACAAAGTCTGTTGAAATATCTGGTAAGCGTCGCCATTGACAATGTAAACAATGTTTATCTTATGACGTCATTGATCTATGTCACACTCTATGTTGTTGCTATTTTCACACGCCATTTTTTTCTGTCTCACTGGCGCACCTTTGTATAAAAAAAAACCAACGGGCTTTTAGCGAATAAAGAAATTGATCTCTATTGGATTCCTAGTCATAATGGCATGTCAGGAAATGAGATGGAAAATCAGCAAGCAAAAACATCGCTTTATTAGAACCAATTCTTTTAAGATTCCATTTTCTAATTTTAAGCCATCTATCAATAAATATATCTTGGAAGAATGGCAAACTTCATGGGATAACAGCATTGGAAATAAGCTTCTTGACATAAAACCAACTATTGGTGAATATCAATCAGTTGTACGAAAGATTAGAAAAGAAGAAGTGGTTTTTAACTCGACTGCTTAGGTCATACAAGAGTCACTCATTCATACTTAATGCAAGGTGAAGAGCAGCCACAACGTGTTGGTTGCGACGCACCATACACTGTATGCCACTTCTTTTTGGAATGTGGCGACTTTGCACAAGTAAGAAATAATTTTTTCCATGTTGATAACATGAAAGAGTTATTTCAAGATATACATATTGATAGTATAAATATGACATTTTTAAAAGAAATAAATCTTTTTTAACAAAATCTACTCGCTGTTTTTTTTTTTTTTTTTTTTTTTTTTTTAATGTGTTTTGTTTTATAACTACAATGCCCTATAGATAGTATCATTGCATTATTATGATCGTTTATCGCTATATTCTGTTCAGTCAAAGAACATGTACAGTCGTCTGGAATGGCTCTTTGAAATTGAAGATATTGTACATGATCTTTCCTGTCAACAATCGCACAGCAACTTGATGTCATTTTAAAATTGATTATTATCATCCATTTTACTTATTACAAATTTTTACTTTTTCAATCTAAAGCATGTTTAGTTTAATATCGTCTGACGCTTATGACACACAAGGGTTGATGCGTCGTTAAGAAACAAACAAACCAACAGAGATTACAGAAATGTTACATGTATTTACGCGGATGGAGGTAGTAAAAAGGTTATAATATTGTTACGTGTCAGGTGTTAGAGCGCTAAAAGACCCCTCTATTGTTTAACCTCTTATTAGACTCAAAGTGCTGGACTGACTGCTCAATAAACTAGTGCAAATTAACTCAAAGTGTATATCTCTCAAAGTCCTAGGTTTGAAAATGCGGTAGCGTGACAATGGACTTTGACTGTATATCTGGTGAGAGAAAGTCTTTCATGCAATTCTGTAGTCTAATTATAATATATATGGGCCTACGCAAACATGTACTTTTCAGTGCAAGTTTCGTCTACCTTTCCACAAAGATCCCAGAGCTTCGTTAATAGAAAAAATGGACTTCGTGTATTTTATGGAAATAGGGGAATTTGTGTGTGTGTGATTGTGACAAGTGAAATGAACTTCCGATTCTGGGGGAGTGTGTTGTTACATAGGAAGTGAAAATAAAACGAAGAGACTATAGACTGCTGAGCAAAATATATATAATTGGATAATCAAAAAAAAAAAAAAAAAACTACAAGATTTGTTTAACTTCCATATAACTAGATCTATAGGTCAATAATTCGCAGTCCTAAGTTTACTCCTTTATCAACGATACAGTGATCAAAAGATTGCACAAGTCAATGAGGCATTTAGAAATACTTTTGAATTAACTTCTAGAGATTTAAATGCAAAATAAGTGGGAGTATCCCCACCCCTTGGGTTGACTAAAATGTAATGCAAATGTACAAAAATAGCAGTATATCTCAAAATAGCATGAAATCTAGAAGGCTAAAATGGCAAGGGTTTGATAAGAATTTGACAAAATTTACCGAAATGATTCTCTCTTTGGAATATTTATTACCAAAATTAGCTTGCTAAAACTCAGTGAAATTTAGGAAATTTCAGTAAAAACGGTGATATGTTGCCTCAACAAAAGCCAAAAGTGAAGTCCACTTCCCACTTGCACGCTCTGCTTTTATACTCAATGATCCCGCCTCCCCTCAATCTGCAGCTCTACCGTAGCAAGATTTCCAACCCACAGCAAAGATGCAAGGGGATCCCGACATCCCACAACGTCAGAAACATCGGAAGCTGTTCCCGCTACGGAAATCTCCCTGTCGGCCATTCTGCAGGAAAATTCGAGGGGTATCTCATTTTAAACACTGCAAACTCAATATTTATCGATGAACTTCAATATAAAAATATCCCGAAAACAACACCAATTGAATATTCTAAATGACTCTTACAATAAAATAGGAATAAATTCGGGGTAAGCACTATGAATCTCTGCAAAACTCGGTCCAATGGACTTCTGACAGACGATTTGTTTTGACAGATGACGTAAACAAAGGTCGTTGCGTTCACACAAACATACTCCCACAATGCACTTCACTCAACCTAATACACAGCATACAACATGGAGATTGATGATTGTAAACACGCTTGGCTAAGACTAAATTATCATGAAATACACCATCATTTACACATTCTCACAGATTACATGCATGTAGGCACATAAGGTAAGCTAATCCTAACTCAATTGTGCAAATATCACAAAACAACATCGATGATTTAATAAGTAAAAGTGCTGTTATCGAATTTTAAAGAACAGCTGATTCACAACACGTGTTTCGTACTTGAGGTTGAGAAATCTGGATCACTACAATATTGTTGAGGTGTACCTCTAGGTCATATTGGCGCTGGATAGCCATATTGGCTACCCCAGTGCCAATGTGACCTAGAGGTACACCTCAGCCATATAATAACATTGTGTCTTAGAGCATTTTTTAAATAAACATTTAAAATGACCATAAAAGCTTAATTACAGATGTTTTATAGAGAGGTTAATTTTTTTTCAGAAGTAATTATTTAAAGGATTGTCAGCTCCTTTCACTAATGCATCCAACAGAATCAGTTTTGTTTTGTAGCGAGGCCAAGATATAAACGAGAAACCAAGCAAGTAACGCAAGAATATGAAAAACTAAAGAGAGCATAACACATAGAGCAAGCACCACAACAGTATAGTATGAGAAAGCAATTAGCAAACCACAACAGAATCAACGCCTGTTACAGCCATGCTAGCTACTTGTTGAGTTGCCATCCTTGATACAGTGAAACGCTATTCTGATTAACCAATTGTTCATTAGAAGTTCAATCTTGTCTTTTTATTTAATTTGAGCTAGAGAATCACCATAGATTCTACTTGAAATGACGGTTATAATAAAAAACGCGTCCAATAATTATATCAAGAAAAAAAAACTATAGATGAGACGGGTTCCTTTGTTTTAAAATATATTTTTCTTTTATCCATAGCCTATTGAAAATATCCCTATAATTCTTAAACATGTCTTTTACAGACTAATACAACTTTGAAGTGTCTCAATCTTAGCAACAATGATCTTGAACACAGGAGCGGAAAACTTATTGGAAAAGCCTTAGGTAATGCTATTATGGCCAAAGCAACATGTGTCTGTTTTGATTGTATTGTTCTGTCAAGTATCTATAACTAAAACCTAGTAAGTCACAATCACATGAAGAAAGGGCTGTTTAACCCTTTGTATACAAATGGATTCTTTGTTCTTGTTTGATACAATACACTTGGTATAGTCCATTGTACATATCTAGGGATACATGTTCTTACTTTTTAAAAAAGGTATTGTATTCTTTTGTCTGTAGAGCTGTTTTACCTTAACAAACACTACAGACCAACCCATGGCACCGTGAGGAAGATTTAAAGAACGACAACAGGGACAATACACTCAGAACATGACAAAAGTAAAGCAACCAGCTCTGTATTCCCACCAAGATGATTGCATAACTAGAAAGGACACAAAGTATTGTAAAACAGAACAAGAACCTACCACTAAACCCCCACAAACAATAGCAGCAACATTAAACAATGAATAAACAACAGCAAAACCACTGTCTTAGAACCGACAGCAGCCAAAACCACTGGGGGGCTTATATTAATTTAACTGGCCAAATCTTGACCCTAGGTTCTGTTGTTGTAAAAATACAAAATTAGTTTAGCTGGTATGGAGGCTTCCTAACTTATGCACATGACTTATGCACAATGTATCATAACCGGGAAGCATCCAACTCAATTAACAAACTGTGATGAAACAAAGAAAGGAGCTCTCAAAAAAGGCTGTCAGAGCAAAAGAAAAAAAACAACAGTTGAGCCATGGTGGGCCCAGCCTCAGACAAACATCAACACTGACCCACAGATGAAAGTCAGTGTTTTATTAAGTCTGAGGCCTGGCCCACCGTCGTGCAATTAAAGAGGAAACCATAGCTATAAACCATGATTGGGTTTATAACATGACTTGCAGTCAGTCACATAATATCAATGCTATATCCCACAATTTTATAATGCTTGAACGATGTTTTTAAACTCAACAACTTTTTTTTATAAAATTTAGGCTTGGTATGCTGAAAACTGGATAATTGATGACGTTATTTGGTTTGCAATAAAACGTGCTATTAATATGGCTTTATTTCTTTTAATTAACCGAAGCTGACAATGGGTTCAAGAAATATGCTTCTTAAAAACATGTAATAGTTCCAATGTAAAAAATATAAAACCTGGTCAAAGTAGAATTGGTTCATAGAATGAACATTTCTCACAGTTTTATACCTTTTACCCTAATTATCTATTTTTCTAGTTATAAATAAACATCTACAGACTCTGAATATCAGTTGGAATAAACTGTGTGGAAAAGGATCGGTTGCCATCTTCCATGCTCTTATGGTAAGTAAAAAGAGTTTTAGCCCACCTGAACCATAGGCCCAAGGTGAGATATTGTGATGTCCGCCATGTGTTGTGCGTCGTCTGTCATCAATGATTGCTTCAAGAACATCTCCTAAACTACTGGCAGTTGTTTAACTTAACTTGACAGTAGTGATCTTTATTAAGCCATTTTTAATAATTTTTAAAACGTGTATGTTTGGATTTTTAAGCTGGATAGGACACGAGAAGTAATAGTACCCATCAAATAAAACATATTTAACAAGAAGATAAAACAGAATAAACAATGGTCGATGGTATCTGTTTATTAGGAGAGTAATTATCAATTTAGATAATCCAATGACCTTTATAAAGATAAATTATATGTGACCTTTATCAAGACAAATTAAGAGTGTCAGGTAGTCCTGAAGTACTAAAACTGAGAAGTCACATCATCCTTATTTTCGAGACGAGACGTTAGATTGTTAGTAAAGAATAGAAATATAGTATAAAAGAGTTTAAAATACGTTATGTTGGTATAACATATCTGAGAACAATAGAAAGCTCTTGCATAAAATGAGGTCCAGTTTGTCTATAAAGTCAGCTGTATTTGATGCTGGAGAGTGATGTAAAGGTATTTTAAGAAGTCTGCTTCTTTGGAATAACCTTAAACTGCTGCTAAAGTTTGCTTGATAGTAATGCTTGGTAAGTTTTGTATGTGGAGCTTTCATATACATATAGATCCTGCATTGGTTATTCATGGCTCCTGTGGTTGTATTCACGGATTGTGTTTGAATATGTCTCTGCTCTTGCTACTGTTGGTGAGGAAGTGTTTGACGGTTTGTCTTTCTCAAAATCAATGTCATATGGGATGAACAGAGAAATCTGATTCTGAAAAAACCTGTTTCCAACCAATTACATAGAACTTCTTCCACTTTCTTTTCTGTATTGAAATGTATGATCACACCTCCTCCTGGTAAACTGTATGCATAATTAATCCCTTAAACTATGAATGTTGATTCAATCTTTACTGAATAAATTTGGATTATCTAAAATTCTGGGCTTCTTAATATTTCCTCAACTATAATATGACAAGTTTTTGGTTTTGAATCTTAATCACATATACATTCCGGGCAAACATCTACTGAATCTTATTTCTTTATCAGTTTACTTTTTAACTGCTGGATATTTTTGTAACGAATTAAAGGATTTAAAATCTTTACTTTGAACATTATGAAGAGGGTCCTCTTTATCAATAATGAGTTTGGGGAGTCAACAATTTTAAGGAACCTTTTAACATACACAAAACACTTTTCATCATGATACATTTTTTGATAAATGACCCAGTAAAAAGTTTTCGCCAGAAAATAGTTCTATAAACATAACAGCTAGAGTTCAGGTGAGTGTCTTTTGATATCAAGTTTACCAGGCAAGGCTTTGAGAACGTTTGTTGACATCATGAGGCTTGCCGAGCGATTCAACAAGTGTTCTTAAAACTCAATATCAAAAGACGCATACCTGGTATCTATTTATCAGCCTACCCACCGTTCACTCTTCAAACTAGCGATTATGACGTAATTTTCGATTTTTGTGTTGATTCAGCGACATTAGCAACGTCATTCAAAAAGTGCAACGTCATCATGACCTGATAATGGCACATGCCGTGAGATAGACAACGTTTATCATCAACGTGCAACAAGCAGTTCATATGAGAGGTAACTGATAAAGTACAGCCAGAGCACAGATTTGAAGATTTACTTTTCATACCAATATGAGGCTTTACTACTTTTGGGAGAATCAGTTTTTCCTTAAAGAGGATATTTTTTATATATTTTGAATGCAGTTACTTCTTCTCACAGATGGCATGTTTAACAAATGATTATCGATCAATTATGTTGATAAAATATAAATCATCTTGTTTCTGCTTTTTTTTCTTGTTTACCAGGCCTAGCAATTATCTATTAGCATCTCTAATATGAAAAAGGAAAACTTCTTAACTTGTCTCCTTGAAGGTTTTGCGAATTTCCAAAGTCTATTTTTGAAATGAGACCACCAGCTGTTTACATAATGTCACTACCAACTGTCAAGTTTTCTTCACAAATTTTTTTGAAGAAATATTTTTCCCCAATCAAATTTCGTCTACATGTTAATTATGTATTTCTGAGCCAGCATGAACACTTTTACTTGTTTAATTCCGTTTTTGATAAATTAATAGCAAATTTATTTTTATCGCAGACTGCTCCAAAAACCATGTGCCTGCACCAATGTATTACATTGCATCAAAGTCAATGAAGGTTTATTCATTCTTATTAATTAATTAAATTAACCCACTGTTCAGCTTGTTTACGAAACAATTATCATCTAGTTGGGACCACTGCATTGTATCGACCACTGAAAGAGCTAGGTTGTCATATAAGGTATATTCATATGTTCCGAGTTTGGTGAAAAAGCCACTATTGTGTAGTAGATAAACCACTTGCCTTGTAAACCAGGGGCTGTGAGTTTGAACAAACCCAGTTTCTCTAGTCTCTCAGGTGAGACATTAAGCTGTGATCTTGGAATTGCGTGGGATATTAAACTCAAAAAACACACGCACAGGGAATGAGACAGTAGATAAGCAAGCAAAAACATCGCTTTCATTAGAACCAACTTCTTTTAAGATTCCATTTTCTAATTTTAAGCCATCTATCAATAAATATATCTTGAAAAAATGGCAAACTTCATGGAATAACAGCATTGGAAATAAACTTCTTGACAGAAAACCAACTATTGGTGAACATCAGTCAGTTGTTCGAAACATTAGAAAAGAAGAAGTCGTTTTGGCTTGACTCCGTTTAGGTCATACAAAAGTAACACATTCATACCTACTACTAGGTGAAGAGCAACCGCAATGTGTTGGTTGCGATGCACCATTCACTGTACGTCACTTCCTTTTGGAGTGTGGCGATTTTGCACAAGTAAGAAATAATTGCTTCCATGTTAATAACATGAAATAATTATTTCAAGATATACATATTGATAGTATTATGACATTTTTAAGACAAATAAATCTTTTTAACAAAATCTAATTGCAATTTTTAAAATCATATTTTGTTTTACATTTGTATCAGACCATAACACAGATATTATTAATGTTGTATTCTGTTCAGTTAAAGAACATGTACAGTTATCTGAATAGCTCTTTGAAACTGTCAGATATTGTACGTGGTCTCTCCTGTCAACAATCGTATTGCAACTAATTATCATTATACAAACTCATCATTATCATCATTCCTTTTATTTTATCTTATAAATTTTTACTTTTTCCATCTTCATTATGTTTATTTTAATACCGTCTGGCGCTAATGACCCACAAGGGTTGATGCGTCGTTAAGAACCAAACAAACAAACACGCATGTTAGTAGGAAAATAAGCTTTTAACTCCAAAAGCCAATATTAGAGCATTGGAAAATGGTCACGGTTGTAGCTGCCAGTGTGAAAATTATCAGGATTGTTCCTGAATTCAGGATTTTTAGGCTGTCTTTCTATGGAAAGTCACCCTCAAAATGCTGAATTAAGCAGATTATGATGGCTTTTCTAATTTATATTCAGGTTGTCAAAAATCATAGACAATTTTAAAGGGGAAAATGTATATATTTTCAAGTCATAATGATACAGCATGTTTTCAAATTTTAATTTCTTTAGTTCAAGATTTAGGAAATTATGAAATTTCATCCTTGCAGCTGATGTTCATAAAGTGTTTGTGATATTGATATCATATCAGTATCTTCAAATGTGAAAAACATTGATGTATAAGATGTTTCTGAAAAATTTGTAACTGTCCAACGAAAAGATATAAAATAATTATTGCGATCTGCTTCAAATGTTTTTTTGTTTTTTTTTCTTAATAACGGCGGCGGTAACCCTTGCAAACAGTTTGCACCCATATCAGGACAGAACGACGGTCCTGATATGGATCCAAGTAGTGTGATACTGCAAGAATGTTTTGTAAAGGTGAATTTCGAAAAGTCAACAAAAGCAAGAAAATATATCCAGTATGCAAAGAGTGGAAAATAGATAAATGTACTGGTATGTCAAACTTAAAACGGTTAAAAAATTTGGATTAACGAATTATGCACCACTAATTCTCTGAAAATCTACACACAAAATAGTCTGGAAAAACAGATCCTTCAAAAAAGTGAACCAACAATATAAGAAACAGCCACACGGTTTTGTTGAGTCTGTTCAATACAACTAATGTAAAATGCAAAAAATCTCACACCCCTAGCATAGGCTTAACCAGTGTCCCGCTTTCTGTCAGAACCTAATATTCCTGAACAACCAAAATATGAAAAAATATCAACAATATATCGATGCACGGGGAGAAGTTATACCAACTCCACACAGAAACAACGACAGCTGTTGCAACCTCTAAATAATCTTGAAAAAGGCACATGTTCAATGTTGACCCTTTAATAGCATTGTCAAAAAAGCAAACGAGTATTATGAGAAAATACCACAATTAGAGACAAAAGACCAACCCATACCACCATAATCACACCCGATAGGCAGCAATCAAAAAACGGACTTAACAATCAACGAATGTGGATCAAAAATCGCTAAAACAGTATTTTGATTGTCATAAGTCACCAGTCTGGCAACAAATGGCAATAAAAAACACTTTCGAATGATTTTTAATCTACGTTTTTCAATAGTATTAACGTTTTCGATTGCCACCTATCCGGTGTGATAAGGAAGAGACAGAACGCTGACAGCAAGAACACAATTAAAGTAACGCAGGCAACTTTGCTCTTTCTCAGCAAGATGAACTAGAAAGGACACCGAGTACTATATAGAACAAAAAAAACAAAGTTCAAACACAAAACCCACCACACACAATGAGACCAATATTAAACAATGAATCAACAACAAAGCTACCCCTTAGAATGAACAGCAACCAACTCCACCGGGTGTATGGGGGCTTAAATATATTTCACTGGCCGATCTTTACCCTAGATTCTGCTGTTGTTAAAACACAAATATTGTTCAACTTGCATGGAGGTTCCCAAACTTATGCATTGTATCATCGCACGAACCAATCAAATCAAATTTACTGACTCTGATGGGACAAAGCAAAAGGCTCTTTCAACCTGGCAACCACCAATTTAGCATTTCATTCCAATGAAACATCAAAAGATTAGCTGTCAATAATATAAAATTGGCTTTCTATTATTGTCATCCAGGTGCACGCCAAACTACTCATTAAGGTGTTCATTTCTACATGCCCATTACACTGAAACATAAAAAAGTAGTTGAGAAGTTTGTGAAAAAATAAATTTATAGTGAAAAAAAAATCATTTATTGAATGGAAATGTGATGTAGGTGCACATTTGAATTGCCTCTATGAGGAATTCGATGTGCAACGACATCATATGTTACTAAAATTAAGTAAACCAATTTTGAAATAAACATTTAACAAGGACCATGCACATAAGCCTTGCCTCTTTAAAACATCTCAAATTGCCTACCAGTATTAAAATACCTGTCACTCGCACAAAGTGTTTTTATTTACATGACAGCATTTCTACCAAATTTGATTTCATGAACTATGCTAGTTGCAGGGTTGTAACTCAACAGTTGGTCAGAGCTAAAAAAACAGTTGAGCAAGTTTCTTTTTTCGTGAACAACTGAACGTAGCATTACTTACAATTGTTTCAGTTCAATACAACCTTAGAAAACCTGAATATATCTTGGAATGGACTGGGCTATGAAGGATCTGTGGCTTTGTCGAAATGTTTAATGAAGAACAAAACTTTGAAAGAAATTGACGCGTCCAACAACAGAATAGACTGGCTTTGTGCACCATTGATTGCTGGTGGCTTGAAAAAGAACTGCAGCTTGTCTAAGTTAAAGGTAATGTTTCTTTCAGTTCAATAACAAGACATCGACTTTAAGCCTTTTCATTACAGTGGTTTCTAATGCATGTTGATATTATAGGGATGGAATTATCAATTTTGTATTTTAAGGAGTCACAAGCCGAAATGGTTTTCACTGTTTGCCAAAATACCTGTCTATGGGTAGCCAAAATGAAATTGTATACTATTTGTTATTTTTTTTATAGACAGACTTGTGACATTTTGTTGTTTAGAGTGTTGGACCATTTGATATCAATTGATGAAAATGTGTGAACACCAAAGTTGAAGCATTTTAATAACCCCCTTGTTAGCGGTCAGCAAAAGCTGTAAAAAGGTTATTTATCGCATCGTCATAAAATAGCATTCAGCTCAAAGTATACAACAGTGATTTTAACCAAATGGGTAAACTTCTGAATTAGATAGCAAATAAAAGCTTCTTTGGTTTTAAGAATTTTGACGATTTGAACTTGAAATTGTGTTATAGGCATATTGCCGGTTTTAAAACATGAATCATAGTTCAGGAAAATGGAAATTTTGATTGTTTTATGCTGAACGACGCAACAACCCATGTGGGTCATTTATGTCAGACAGAATTAGATTAAACATCATTTAGGTGAAACAAGTAAATGTGTAATTTGACGTTAAATGATCTGTATTAAGGTTCAGGATACTGTTTCAAAAGATAAAAAATATATAGCATGTTACAAGTACTTAAAAAATAGCCGGAATAAATTTTGTTAAAAGGATTTTTTTCTTTTATTGTCACAATACTACCAATATGACTGCTCCAAGTTATCAACATGGAAACACTAATTTCTGGGACTCATTTATCTAAAAATTGACCCAATCTCAGATCACAACATACCTACAAAAAGCCATAAAACATACACATACATGTATGAATACAAGTACGAGCAGAACTACAATTTACCATATCTACATTAATTGCTGGTTCCCAATCTACAATGTGTCTGTGTCATAATGTAAACAGTACCCCCATACCAGGTATTGGGGTATGATTGGTTACCTGTATCTCCATTTCTGAATAACAATTAATGTAGATATGGTAAATAAACTGGCAATTATAGCATGTGATCCCTCCATATAGAAATGATCTTTGTTTCATCAAACTGGACAGAAAACTCCATTGGTTTAAAACTGGTAAACACAACAACCATTAACAAATATTCTGGCTTCCAGATAAGAGTGCTCACTTAAAATGAATTTTCTTATTCTCAACCAAAACATATGCTCTGGGTGCTCGAAAGAACCCTCTAAATGAGACTTTCAAGCACCAAAAACAGATTCTTAGACTGATGGGAAAAAAATAACAATTTATCTGGACCTATGAAAAATACAAATTATAGTTATAAATATACTTATTAAATATACTTACAGAATTAACTTATAAAATAAAATGTACTTTGGATGATCAAAAGAACTGTCTCTGTTAGATGGTTCTTTTGATCACCCAAAGCAAATCCTTAGACTGATGAGAAAGAAAATAACAATTTTATCTGGACCTAGGTAAAATACAAAATATACTTCACAGATCGGCGTAAATCCATTGACTACTACTGGTTGTATGGAACTCTTGGAGGCTGCAGCATCTAAAATGAATAAGCTAAATCTCCTAGATGCTTGTGTAAGTACACTGCAAAAAAATACGTAACTTTTCACCATTTGATTGCGGTTTTTGGTGTAACCCTTTAATTCCTTTTCAAACTGTTATTTGATTTTTTAATCTACAGAAAGTTGGCAAAGATCAGGAATCGATAAGGGGTGTGGCTTATTGCTATAACAATGACTTAAAAATCTTGAAACCGGTGATCAAAATTCAAAATAATTTGGTAGACATGATCAGTGAATGACCTACCAAAATAGCTAAAGCAAATTTGATCCGTCAAAAAACATGGCCACCAGGAAGCCTGGCCAGTTTCTCTTATTTACCTATCTAATGTGAGCGATTAAGGTTCATCTTGACCCTCTTGTTTCATGCTTGTTATTTAATAAATTGTAATTGTCATATAAAAGGTCCACGTTTTTTAGATACCCTGTTTTTACAGAACCTGAAAGAGCCTCATAACATTTCCTAATCAGAGTCGTAGTAGTTTCTTACCCATGGTAAGTCCTCCTCTGTTCAATTGATATGCGTATTTAATATTAACATCACCCATTCGTTTTCAAATTTCTTTCTTTATTTTCCCACTTTCCTGAAAATTGCTTGGATTCTTTAAACCATCGTCAATTATCACATTACCCAACACACCTTGAGTTGTCTCCTGAACTGTGTCACCTGATTGTTCTTTTACTTCAATTGTGAAATTGACATCTACTATTTCTGTTTTTTTTTTATAAATCATCATGGCCTTTTCCCTTTGAATCAACTTAGTAACAAGTAACTTAGAGACATACAGTTGAGTTAACACATTTTCCATGCCACTACTGCTTACAACTGTCACAAGCCATCCTGGTCGGTCTTTGTTACAGGGACAGTCATTCAATGAAATATGATTCTGATTCTTTTTCTCATTGCTCATTTTATACTTTAAAAGTTGAATGATAATTTTTTGTAGTTCTAAAAAGATAAACTCTGATGTTGTTTATAAGCTTCAGTTATGCGTTGCAAAGGACAAAAACAACTGTTTACCCTATATGTAGAATGTTGAAATCCAAGAAATTATGTAAAGCTCACATCTCTACATTTCCCTTTTCTTAGACTGACAGTTTGCCTCCAGCCACATCTACACAGCTATCTTGGGGTCCTTGGGACACATTAATCATCCAACTGGTACCACCTTTTGGTGCACTCAACACTTTTTTCCTAATTTCTCAAAAACGTATCAACGGGCGCTTTTAAAACTTTCAGAACGTTAAAAATACTATTTGTCATTATTTGAAATATTATTTACTCTGATTAATTCCCAAAGATAATTTTAAATTAAATATTAAAACATATTAGCCCTACTGTTTTTGTCTTCTGTTATTTAAAAAAAAAACAGCTGATCACAACTGAATGCACACAACTCGTGATTACAAGTCATAATCACACACCCCTCCCTCTCCCAATCACTGGTCCATTAAAGTTTAAACAAGTTCAATAACAAAACGATCCTACCTTTTGTCCTGGAACTTCGCCAATTATCTTTTTAAAAGCTCACTGTATCATGTCATCCAATCTTCTGCTAAGATCTTTTATCTGCTTGAATTTCTATCTGAAAGTATGCTGGACCAACAAGTTTTTGTAGTACTTAAAAATGTTGAAAGATTAATAAAACATATGAAAGAAATAGGTTTTTATCCAATAATTTCAATTTAAATAAATGATTATTCAACTTACTTTACCAAATTTCAGTAGGTATTCTGTTCTGGAAATTGGCGTGGTTGTGTTTTACCGAGTGACCCATCCACCATTTTTATTTTGGTTTACAATCAAGTTTTCGGTGGTCATTTAAGTTGCCAAAATTACTGAAAGTACACCAAGTATACACGTTATTTGTTGATTTTCTTATTCTTCTGTTTGTTTTATATTGAATGGACAAGAAAAATGTAACATATTTTTATATCATTTCATGTATCGGGTTTTCTCAAGTTTCTTGTTACATTACACTGTTGTTGTTTTTTCTGTTTAGTTTTCTTTCACCCCCTACGTTAGTTTATTACAGTGCAATTATAGTCAGACAACCTTCAAATAGACTATTGTCAATTAAAACACACACAAACACACACACAAACTGATTTCTGATTACACCAAACCAGTGCATTCCATATTTGGTGACTTTTGAGAGCACCTTTGTGATTTGCGCAATGAATATTCATAAAATACTGAATTTAAAGTTAAAATTTGGATTTTAAATGTAATATTTTTGTTCATATCTATTTCCTTACATGCGTTGAGCGCATTATATCCTTCTTTGTTTACAACTGGTGACAGTTCGTCTAAAGTAAAATATCACAAAACATTATATCACAAACACTTCTTGGTGGGCGATAGTTGTTGTTTATCCTGTGACGAAGCTTGTCAAAATTAGGTGTCATTTTGCCTTAAATTGTTCCA
Organism: Loripinus fragilis; assembly: GCA_964019695.1. Taxonomy (NCBI): domain Eukaryota; kingdom Metazoa; phylum Mollusca; class Bivalvia; order Lucinida; family Lucinidae; genus Loripinus; species Loripinus fragilis. The sequence continues at coordinate 88,389,704 of OZ026517.1, forward strand.
AACTTTTTTCAAACTGTGGTAGATTAGGGGCTTAACTGACCTTTTACCTTGCTGTGGCTGTAATTGGAAGCTGCTCCTTGGGAATGCAGAACCCTAACATCAGTCAGCACCTTGACACTATGCCTTTGCCATGGCATCTTCCAGATAACTGCTGCTCCATCCACAATTCTGTATCTGGTCTTTTCTTCAAATTATTTTAATTTTGTATTTTATTTTACACTCAGATTGAAAAATAAACAACCGAACCGTCACACTCATTGCATGCCCCTGAGGCAGTCTAACACCCTCCAAAATCATGAATATTGAGCAAAATATTCTTAGTTTTCCGCTGCACAACTACCCTTGTTGAATGTTGGTTCGATATTTCAAGCAAACAATCGCAGCTGGAACAATAAGAAGGGGAGAAATAATATATAAAACGTACTTACATTTCAAAATCTATTTTCCTTTGAAATCGACCAGAAATCATCATCAAATGTACTTAGAGCAATACAAATATCAAACCAGCATGTCTGGGGACAGCAATTACTGAATAGAATGTAAAATCGGAGATGAAAACATATCTCCAAAACGTAGTTGCAATTAGGCCACACAAATATTTTTTCTATGTTCATAGTAACAATTAATTAAGAAACTATTTTAACTATTAACTTTTTTAACACTAACAATTGTTTTTCGCTCACCTAAGCCAAAGGCTCAATGTTAGCTATTGTTATTGATCTTCGTGCATCGTCCATCTGTTATAATCGAAAGAGAACTGCAAGACATGTAAGAAATGCATGTAAAAAGCAAAACAGTGATTAACAACAACAGAAAAACAACGCACAGGCAACAACAAACACCAGCAATATACCCATAATTGCATATACTTATTATTTGCAATGTAACTGCAATTAGAAACCGTTGGTTTTGTCCATGATGAAGTAACACCTTCATTGAAACTCCAAGTAGACTTAGGCATGTGGCCTGTCACCCATGTTCCAGAAAGATAAAAATAATTCAGATTGATAAATGTTTTCGATGGCACACATATCACCATAAGGCATGTTATTTACATATCTATCATTATGAGTTGAATACAATTACACATGTACGAGGGGTGTTCAATAAGTTAGTAGAACTCAGTATTTTTAAATGCAATTCAAGATTTTTTACTTCATTTTTGTGCAGTGTAACCTTTGCCAGTTAAATGATAACAGCCGTTCAGTCAAGACGTACATTTGGCCTCTTACAGTTTGTTTGAAAATCTATTAGAGCAGTCATAAATGTACTTGTTAAATAAGGAGGGACCTATGTCCGAAGGCCAAAGAAATCCATTGGCAAACGTGTATGTTGATAGTAGCCCAAAGTATTCTACAGTGACACAGTCAGCAGAATCCAAACATGGGGGATACTCCTTAGAAGATGACCCAAGGTCAGGTTGTCAGCCAGGAAATGACTGACCGTGTCAAGAGACTGTCGCTTAACGATCCCTGAAACAAAGTTGCCAGCCTTGTTTCAGAATGTGGATGAAAGTGTATTTCATTATAATCCATGTCAAAAGTATCTGCAAGGTGGGTAAACATAAACCTGAACGCTCAAGATCGTCAGCAAAGAGTGGAGTGAAGTCAAGAACTTCTTGAAGTGTACAATGCTTACCCAGAATACTTTCACACTGATGACTGAAGCATATGCGATAAGTACAAAAATCGCTTGTCATGTCCTAGTCTATTGATCTGAGTCGTGCAATGGCTTGTAATACAAGCGTTTTCCTGAAGATGACGTCAGTTGCCTCCTCAAGTTCGTCTTCAGAGTCTGGCCAGTATGGAAGAGGTTGTCGGTTCTGTGGAATAAATTCACATGAAGGTTCCCCAAAATGCCCTCTACCAAAATTGCATAAATGGTTCTGCTCCACCAAACACAAGGGCCACCAGAGCTCCAGATAAAACTCTTTTAAATGACATCACCTCCTGAACCACTGGTCCAAATTCAAAATAATTTCACATAATTGCCAAATACCTTACACCATCAGCAAAAGAAGATTTCTTTGATCTTGCAGGAAATCATGACATTTCATTTTGTTCCAGGCAGTGTATCAAATTTCCACACATACGCTCTGTATCCTACCCTTGAGTGGCTGGGTCTGTACCGAAGGCCTCTGCAACGGCGTTGGCTAAACCATACAAACTGTGATCATGGCTATTGTTTTGATATTCTGGTAAATGCTGAGTCAAATCTTTTTTTTTTCAGTGGTTGATTACATTTTTGAAAGTGCCAAGCAGTGAGAACCACCTTTTTGTGGATTTCTGTTCAATATCTGAACGAATTTTCCTCGTTCTTTTTGAAATGAAAGGTTACTTGCTTTCAGGCAAGTATTAAGACTCCATATGAGGGGAAAGTGCAGTTTTAATATTTCTTGTGCGGGGTCCATTATCCGGTCATTCAGCCAAGCATTTAGCAGATACAGAATGCTCTCCTCTTTTTCCTTTAAAGTTATGCTTCCTACTTTTACACAGTCAGGACCAGCAGGATTGTTAGTGGTTGTCACTTGTTTTTCTCAATGTGTGGTCCGTCACGGGTCACTGCCCCGGAGTGACTCTACCACCTTGCCGTGGTCTCTGGGGCACACTTCACATTTGGGGACGATATTGATTGTAATACTTGTCCCCGTCCGGGAGTGCAAAGAGTAGAGTCCCACTTGTTCACCGTGGGTGGCTTTCTCGGTAACTCAAAGGGGATGGCCTGGAAGACTGAGAGCATGCAGAATATGGGTGTATAAAATTCTGTATGACTCAACACGTCTCTTTGGCCTCTTTGACGGGGTAGACCCGAGGGGAAACAAGGCCCGGTGTTTCTAATTGGTCTTGTTATGCTGAGCCCCAGGAAGCTGAAAATGTAAAAAAAAATATTTCTTATATCTTCGTTCTATAGTATCGTTCTGATGCCAACCACGTGTCCATTATCTTATATATTCTTTCTTTTATAAAATATTCCTGGAAGGCAGTGGCTTAACGGGTCAATTGTGCAGATTTTATTTGTGCAAGTATAACTTCTATGTAACCCTAGCACTGGAGGTCGGAAACCCACTCCATCAAAGTGCTCCCTTGTTGGACTCCACGGTGGGTGGGGAGCATGGAGGCTGAATCTTAAAACCAAACACACATGGCTACAAAATCTAGAAAACGCCACGCACCGATTACAGACACAGATTCTGATGAATCATTAACAGCTTCTCAATCTCAATCTAAGTCTTCTGTACCAAAAAAACCTTATGTACCTAGATTTCTAATCATTCATTCAGAAGTAGAGGGAAAGGATATTTCTCTTCTTTCTCCTTTTCTGATAGAAAAAGCAATCATGAGTATAGCAGGTGAGCCTAAGAGCATCAAAAACTTACGATCTGGTGACTTACTTATACAATGTACAAAACAACCCCATGAAGCAAATCTTCTGAAAATGAAAACATTTTGTGGATTGAAATGTTCTGTAAAACCCCATAAATCCTTGAACACATCAAAGGGTATTGTTCGCTGCCCTGCCTTAAGCAAGCAGAGCTGCGAACATATTATTGAGTTCATGGGTGAACAGGGTGTTACAGATGTACATAGAATTAATGTACACCGTGATGGAGTACTCAAACCAACCAACACTTTTGTTTTTACTTTCGACTCACCAGTGTTACCAGCTAATGTCAAAATAGGCTTTATTCAGGCAAAAGTTGACGTGTATATCCCAAATCCACTTAGATGTTATAAATGTCAAGTGTTTGGCCACCACGAAAATAAGTGTGGCAGACAAGCGATATGCGTCAACTGCAGTATGCCTGAACATTGCGCATCTGGCCAGTGTCAAAGACCTGCCAAGTGTGCCAACTGCTCAGGTGATCATTCTGCTAACTCAAAAGATTGCCCGCAATGGGAGAAAGAGAGAAAAATTCTTAAAATAAAATGTGAAAACAACTTGTCATTTCCAGAAGCTCGTAAGCAATTCGAACAATTTTACCAAGCTAGGACATATGCAAGTGCTGTGAAACCAGGCACTTGCAACAAATCTACAGAAACTCACAACAACAGCACACAGACTGACGACAGTTTTACAGAATATTTAAAACAACAAACACAAGAAAAACAACAAGAACCCTCTAAAGGAAAACCCCAAGAAAAGGGTAATCCATCTCGTCCAGGGCAAACCCTTAAGCCAGCAACCCTGGAGATGATTAGGAAAGATGAAGAGAAGAAGAAAAAAGAAGAGAAAGACAAACTCAAAAAACAACAAAAAGATGATAGGCGACAACAATATATCAAAGAAAAAGCACAGAAAGATAAAGAAGAAGCTGAAAAAGCAATACTAGCTCAGAAGAATCCATTTTCTGTGTTTAAAAAGGATGATGAGGAAGATGACATGGACGATGATTATGTGGTTTTCACAGACTCTTCCTCCAGTGATCACCTCCCTAAAGGCACACTTTCACGATTACCAACAACTTAAACAATGGAAGGTGTCAATCTAACCATTATTTTAGTATCTCTTTTAATATTATTTTCAAGTATGGATTTTAAACATAAAATTATTCAATGGAATTGTCGGGGTTTGAAACCTAATTTTAATGAAGTATCTCTATTGATTGCCGAATATAATCCATCTGTATTTTGTTTTCGAGAGACATTTCTTAAACCAGATGATAACATCTCATGAAAAGGTTTTAATATATATAACTATGTTCATACTGATTGTCTGAGGCCCTCTGGTGGTGCCTCGGTGTTTGTAAAATCATCTTTCCCACAAAGAAAGATTGATTTACAAACAGAACTACAAGCAACTGCAGTATCTGTCACTCTTGACAAAGAAATAACCATATGTTCTGTATATATTCCCCCATCATTTTCTCTTAATTCTCAACACCTGGACAGTTTACTACAACAACTTCCTTCTCCTTATATCATATTAGGTGACTTCAATGGTCACAATATCCTCTGGGGTGGTAAAAACAATGATTCCAGAGTAGAGCTTATCGAAAATTTCTTAACAAAAATTGATATATGTATTATGAATGATAAATCATACACTTATCTTTCTACAAGTGCAAAGTCCTTTTCCTCTATTGATCTTTCCTTCTGTCACCCATCACTCTTTCTTGATTATAATTGGTCTGTGAGTAAAGACCAACATAATAGTGATCACTTTCCTATCATCATTGAACAGAACACTTTTTCCACTGAGGACCACAATCCAAAGTGGAAATTAAATAGAGCCAACTGGGATCTATTTAATACTCTATGCACTGGTAAATTAATACCAGAAAACTTCAAAGAATCTTCTGATCCCATATCTGACTTTACTTCTTCTCTTATAGAAATATCTAAAGAATGTATTCCTCAAACCTCGACAAATCCAACTAAGGAGTAATCCATGGTACAACGACGACTGTAAAGAGGCAATTAAACAACGTAAACAAGCTCTATCTAAATTTAAAAAATCTCCAAATTCCAACAACTTGAATGACGTTAAAGTATTTAGAGCTAAAGCCCGCAGAACAATTAAACTTTCGAAACGTAAGTCATGGAGATCTTATGTTTCGAAAATCAATCATAAAACACCTATTAAAAAGGTTAGGGATATGATAAGAAAAATCTCTGGAAAAAACAAATCCCCCAGTTACACACATTTAAACATGGTGGGTACTGACAGCAAAGCAACTTCAAAAACAGACATTGCTGACACTTTAGGAGAAACTTTTTGTCACAATTCATCATCATTCAAGTACTCTGAATCCTTCAGAAAGATTAAAACTGAACAAGAGAAAGTTAAATTGAATTTTAAATCACAAAATAATGAAATTTATAACAAAGATTTTAATTTAGATGAGTTAGTTGAAGCTATTCAACTATCACATGACTCAGCCACGGGTCCTGACGAGATCCACTATCAAATGCTTAAACATCTCCCAGAGAATTCTCTTGAAACCCTTTTGAATATATTTAATTACATTTGGACTACTGGTAAATTTCCAGAAGATTGGACCTTAGCAACCATAATCCCAATTCCCAAACCTGGGAAAGATCCTGGGGAACCTTATAATTATAGACCTATAGCTTTAACAAGTTGTCTATGTAAAACACTTGAAAGAATGATAAATAAAAGACTTACTTGGGTTTCAGATCTGACTGCAGTACAACTGATAATTTAGTTAGATTGGAAACCTTCATACGTGATGCCTTTGTTAAAAAGGAACATGTAGTTGCTGTGTTTTTTGATTTGGAAAAAGCTTATGATACCACGTGGAGATATGGCATTTTAAAATGAAATGTTTAGGTAATCTTACTGATTGCTCATTATACGTTGATGACTTCTGTATCTGTTATCGCTCGAAAAGCATGGCGACAATTGAACGTCAACTACAACAAAATTTGAATAAGATTGAAAATTGGGCAACAAGCAATGGCTTTAAGTTTTCCAAATCAAAAACACAGTGTGTACATTTCTGTCAGTTGCGCAAGCAACATGATGATCCGGTTTTACATTTATATGGATCACCTATTCCAGTTGTTGAGGAATCTAAATTCCTTGGCATTTTATTTGATAGAAAACTCAGTTTTATACCCCATATTAAATATCTAAAAGCTAAATGTTTAAAAGCATTGAATCTTTTAAAAGTGCTTTCCCATACTTCTTGGGGTACAGACCGAACTACACTTCTAAAGCTGTATCGGTCCCTAGTCCGGTCAAAATTAGACTATGGCTGTATCATATATGGCTCTGCACGAAAATCATATCTTCAAAAGCTTGATCCTATACATAACCAAGGACTTAGATTAGCTTTAGGGGCTTTTAGAACTTCTCCTGTTGCTAGTCTCTCTGTGGAAGCAGATGAACCATCACTATATTCACGAAGAGAGAAACTCTCTTTGCAACATGCTTTAAGACTTGCTGCTAACCCATCAAATCCTGCTCATGAAGTTACATTCCCACCAAATTATGTTAATTTGTATGAACAAAAACCTAAAGCTATTAAATCATTTGGCATCAGAATTTCACCACTTTTAGAATCTGCCAATATCAAACCACAAAATATTGAAAAACATTTTACACCAAATATTCCAGCTTGGTGCATGAAACCACCTGAAATACTTTTTGATTTACATTCCGAGAAAAAATCTGAATCAAATCCACGCATATTAAAAGATGATTTCAGAAAAATGCAAAGTCGTTATAAGAATTACCAACAAATTTATACTGATGGGTCAAAGGAAGACTCAAAGGTTGGTTGTGCTGTTATATCAGACAACCATAGTAATATGCAACGTATACCTGACGATTCATCAATTTTCACTGCTGAAGCCAAAGCAGTTGATCTAGCTTTAGATTTCATTAGCACTTGTGATGCAAACAATAAATTTATTATATTTTCTGACTCGCTCTCTGTATTGAAAGCAATGAACCATACCAGTTCAAAGAATCCACAGATTCAGAAACTTTCAGAAAAATGTCATGAGCTTTTAACTTATAAAGAAATTGTTCTCTGTTGGATTCCTAGTCATATAGGTATCCAAGGGAATGAGATGGTAGATAAGCAAGCAAAAACATCGCTTTCATTAGAACCAACTTCTTTTAAAATTCCATTTTCCAATTTTAAGTCCTCTATCAATAAATATAACTTGGAAGAATGGCAAACTTCATGGAATAACAGCATTGGTAATAAACTTCTTGACATCAAACCAACTATTGGTGAATATCAATCAGTTGTTCGAAACATTAGAAGAGAAGAAGTAGTATTAGCTCGACTCCGCTTAGGTCATACAAGAGTCACTCATTCATACTTACTACAAGGTGAAGAGCATCCTCAATGTGTTGGTTGCGACGCACCTTTCACTGTACGTCACTTCCTTTTGGAATGTGGCGATTTTGCACAAGTAAGAAATAATTGCTTCCATGTTAATAACATGAAAGAATTATTTCAAGATATACATATTGATAGTATTATGACATTTTTAAGACAAATAAATCTTTTTAACAAAATCTAATTGCTGTTTTTAAAATCATGTTTTGTTTTACATTTGTATCAGACCATAATGCAGATTATATTATGTTGTATTCTGTTCAGTTAAAGAACATGTACAGTTATCTGAATAGCTCTTTGAAACTGTCAGATATTGTACGTGGTCTCTCCTGTCAACAATCGTATTGCAACTTATAATCATAAAACAAACTCATCATCACCATTCCTTTTACTTTATCTTATAAATTTTTAACTTTTTCCATCCTCATCATGTTTAGTTAATACCGTCTGACGCTAATGACCCACAAGGGTTGATGCGTCGTTAAGCACCAAACAAACAAAGTCACGGGTCACTGATGAGGCCTAAATGGCTGAAACTAGCTAGTCTGGCCCAGAAAACTTGCACACTCTAGTTTCAGTTCTTCGATGCATTCTTTGCTTCCAAATGATAACCTTTTTAAGCACATATTTTAATGGTGTCTATGTTATTCTAACGCCAACGTTATACTCTACAAGGTGACGTTTCGGTAATTGTCTAAATATGAATGAGTTTTGAATGATTCATTACCCTTGACGAACGCAAATATAGCTGAGAAATTCCCTGGACGGTATCAACAAAACCATGACAGTTGCCCGTGACATTGCCTTGACGGTACCAAGAAAACCTGTGACGATACCGTCAGGGACATTATGTACGTCACAGGTTTTAGTAGACCTGTAACTGTGCTTTTCTTGGCCCTCGCAAACTCAAATCCTATTGGCTTTGTGGCCATCTCTTCATGAACTCCTCATCCACCTTATGATTAACGGGTTGTCCAGGGTGTGTATACCAAGTTTGACAGCATAAATTGTGGCATCATCAACACACTCCTGTTGTGTATATCCATAACCCAAAGCAGCCATAGTCTTAAAATGTTCAACAATTTTTTCTTCCTGTATTTGGTCAAACATTTTTTCCCATAACGTATGTATTTGGGTCAATTTTCAATAGAACTGAATACACTCTTGAAGCGTTCAGCACTGGCAAACCATCTTCGCTGACACTACTGTACGCAGTAGTCGTTTCACAAGGAGAGTACACTCTATACTCGATGTGTATAGGCTGAGGGGTTTTTCTGCAAAAAAAAGTAAAAGAAATTGAAAGAATTGTATTCAGAAGTTAAACAATCATGGCATTGAAAAACAGTCATTAAATTTTGCTTGGATTGCCTTTGTAGTCACGTGACCCCCATTCGTGGTTGAAGATGTAAAAATTGTCAAAAATGTTGAAACACTACTTTAAAGCAGTAATATTGGAGTGTTTCCATGGAAATATATTTAGCATTAACCAATTCATCAATTTGTATCTTGTAACAACATTAAATACCTGTTCAAACGGCATTTTGTCACGAAAATAATCCATCTAAAAGAAAAGAATAGAATAGAATACTTTTATTAATCCAATCATGGGTCATTTCTGGCATATTCAACAATAATAATATATAAATACAACAACCAAAATACATTAGACATAAGTAAACAATTCATCATTTATAAGACAAATACCTCGAGTCAAACCTAGTACTAAAATGGACAAACCTCTGGTGATTAGGCAATACATTATGTACAATTATCTCTTATTTTGAAACAATCATAGATATATCTAGAGAATAAATTAATAATGTCATCTGACTCATTATTCATTAACCAAATAAGTTGGGCATCTTGTGATAAAATTGAGAAGTTTTTGCATGACTGCCCCACCTTCTCCATAAAAGAATACCGTAGTGAATGATAAGCACTGCAATTAAACAATAAATGTTGCTCATCTTCAATGGCTCCAGTGTTACATGTTTTGCAAAGCCTATCTTTTACATCCAACGTTTTGTACCTACCTCTTTCTATTTCTAATTTATGTGAACTGATACGGAAAGACATAAAACATTTAAGAATTTTGGTATCTTTGATTACATAAAGATATTTTTTTTGAAAACGTGTTTTAAAAAGAGCATATGTCCTTTACTTCCCTTCATTTGTGTCTCTGTACTTGACTAAGGTACTGTTTAAATTATTTTTAAATCGATTTATAAGGTTAGTTTTTACTATTGAGGAAAAATGTTGGTGATGAGCCAACTTGGAAGAAACACCAATATGTTTTAATATAAATTCGACACATGCCACCCTACTCATTTTCTCACTAGTTGCGATTAGACTACTTTTTTATATGCACCTTGTAGTAACACTGAATTAGTAGTAAGCAGTCTCTTCAAAAGTTTGCATGTGTTTGTAATAACTTTGATACACAAAGGATATCTACTGAACTCACTTAACACAGCTAGATTCACAGACTTTTTATTAATTTTTGATACATGTATGTATTTCAAAAATTTTATTTGCAGTTTATCACATAGAAAGTTTTCAAATAAATGTTCGAGGGAGAAGTCTGCCTTTTTAATTTTTGATGATGAAATGTTAACTGTTCCCCATATTTCACTACCATAAAGTACCACTGGCTCAACTGTATGGCCAAAGAAGTGTATTAAGGTATCTAGCTTAGCGGTCATATTTGAGAAACACTAAAATAGTTTAAACTGAGCTCTTAATGCCCTCTTATATAAATCTGACTGACAATATGAAAATGTGCCAGAAGAGGAAAATAAGATCCCTAGATATTTATAGGAAGAACTATTTTGTATTTCTGTGCCATTAAAATAAAATATTTCTTTTGATAATTTGCCACTTTTACAAAAGACCACAATTTTTTGTTTTCTTTAAGTTGACAGTTAAACAATTATCTTCACTATATGAAGCTAGTTTGTCAATACATCTCTGAAGTCCAGCTTTAGAAGTTGATAATAACATGAGATCATCAGCGCACAGCAATGAACTAATGAAATTATTATCAAGCTGGACTTGGTCATCTCCTTTATCAAAAATATCCAGCAGATCATTTAGAAATATTTTGAAAAAATTAAGGCTTATATTATCCCCTTGCCGGACACCAATTTTAGGCTTGAAAGCACATGTCAACTTGTCTTGTATGCGAACATATAATATATTGTCTTGATACATATGTTGAATGTTTCGAAAAGGACCATTTATATCTAGTTTTGCTGATTTATATAACAAGGCAGAATGTAAGACAGAGTCAAATGCCTTTTGAAACTCAACAAAACAAACATACAATTTTGATCTGTTATTTGTATATTTTCCTATTAACGTTCATGAGATGAACATATGATCCACAGTCTTAACTTTAGGTTGGAAACCTATCTGGCAATGATTTTATCGTCTTATTTTTGTCTCTAAATTTCTGTAACCTAGTGTTCAAAATACTATTAAAAAGTTTGGCCAAGCATGGCATTACTGTAATCCCTCTTTAATTTTCTGGCAAGTTTGGATCATCTCCTTTATAAAGAGGTTTTATATAATCGATTTTCCATTTAGATGGATATGAACCAGATGACAAAATAAGATTAAATAACTTTACAATACAAGGTAACATATGTAACTGACTGTTTCAACGTTTCGGTTTTAATTCCATCTAGCCCACAAGATTTATTGTTTTTAAGTTTTTAATTGCGGAAAGAACTTCTTTACTAGTAATGAGTATGTCCAAATCTGAAAATGTCTTTAAATGTGTAATTGAATCAAGATTTTTTTTCAAATTGCTCACTTTTATTTATAAAGCTTTGCTTTATACAGTATTATAAAGATTTGAGAAATGTTGATGTCAGTCATCAGCTGCGATTGTCTGAGATGGGTCACTTACATTCGATTCTTCCTTTAAATCTTTTACAAGTTTCCAATAGGCTTCTGGGTCGTTTTCATACAAGTTATTAATTTGTGTAATCAAAGTCGTTTTAAATTCTTTGCACTTCCTTTTACAGCAGCGGCTGTATAATTTTCTATATTTAAAAAAAGACCCACGAATTGCAGGGTCATTAGAATATCTAGAATAAAGTGCTCTTTTCTTAGACACTCCCTCCTCATTTTAATCAGATCATAGTCAAACCATTTTTTATTTTTTTTATTTTCGATTAGAGACACCTTTGACTTGTTTTAGGGATTTTGAGCATGCTGTATAAATAATGCTGTTGAAATTGTCTAGATAAGACATCATTGTCAACAACAAAAGGTGAGTCCATGAACTTTCTTACAATTTGCTTAACTTCTTCTGTATCAAATGCCTTTTGAAAAAGATAAGGTGAATCTTTGAGCCATTTATAGGAGTTTGGCATAGGTTGACATGCATTATTTTCAAATATTTTATTTGATTCTGAAAACGATGCTGAAAGTTACACTGAAAGTTTAGCGTGGTCAGACAAATTAGGTATATGATCATGTACATGGAAGTATAAGACATATTCAATTAGCCCTTCTGAAGCTATACAATAATCGACAACACTATTGCCATTGTACTGAAATGAAGTATATTTACCAAACCTATCACCAAAGGTTTTTCCATTTAAATACTCAAATTTGCTTGAAAACAAAGCTCTAGTAATTCTTTACCACGAGGACAAACATGCAAGTCTTGACTTATTCTTTCCTTTGTAAACCTAGATTTAAATGTATCAGGCAGTATGGAAATATGCTTATCATCATTATCAATGAAATGACGCCCGATACCTGTTCTAGCGTTGGTATCACCTATTATAAGAATACTTCCTAATTTACTATAGTTGGCAATATCATTTTCTAATAAATTTTAAATGTCCAGGTTATGTCTTAGTACATAAGAAGAATTTGCAGGTGTTATGTAAACAAAACACAGATAAACATCTATTTTAAAACCGAAATACTTTTTTGATAACTTTAACCATAACAATTCACTTGAGTTTCTTGGTAAAACGGTGACACCGTCCTTAACATTCTTAGTTATTAATAACATCATACCACCTGAGTTTGGATATTGGTTTTCTTTAGCTATGCTAATATTTAATTGCCAATAAGACTATAAAAAATATGTCATCATTTTTTGTTTCTTGCATGCAAAATATATCATCTGATTGAACTTCTTCAATAAATTGCTGGTCCTCTGCTTTATTTAAAAGCTTGACTTGATGATGTGAACATTCCAACAACCTACTTTCAAATATTTTTGATAACTATGTTCAGCAAATAAGTAACCAGAAGAATATGTAAAATGGAAAATGAATAAGTTGCACCTCAGGTGCAAAGAAAGATTGAAAAAAGATGGACACGAAGACACATACACTGTTAATATTTGTTTACTCTATCAATGTATTAACTCTACTGTCTGTCAGTGCTCTGTAGTGCCTCTTTCAAGGCACAGCGAGACACCAAGGTCAACAACCGGTCCGTACACAATTATATAAATTTCAATTTGCGATGGTGTTAGCCAACCCTTTTCAGCCATACATATCGATGTAACGAGCCCATTATGTGTGATTAAGCGGTCACATATTGAAGTTTTAAAACTGCAATATATGAATATATTTCTGTCCCTTGAAGCAAACAGTGTACACCCGAATGAACCGCACCAAATAACAACAAGAGTCTTCTCCCCTGCCATCAGTGGCTTTTTGACAAAATGTGAGGACCTGGACCTGACTGCTCGTATGAGCACTCAGATCCGGGTCAACACAATTTGTTCGCAGCGAAAGTGTTTGTAGAATATGCAAATCAGATGACATCAAAATACGCACCTGCAATGACTCCTCACTAGATCCAGGATGTAAACAAAAATAGCCACAAACGATTGTACTAGCCATAAAATGCAGTCCCAGGTCAACTGTACAACACGTAACAGTTCAAATAAGATATCTCGCATCTAAACATTAAAAAAAATAGGGTAACTTTACTTTACACCAAATTTTACCAATCTTAGTGTAACCTTTCAGGAAAATATGGGTAAGTTTACACCAAAACAGGTGGCAGCTGAACTAATTACATACATTTTACAGTGTATATTTGAGTGTGTTTGTTTGTGGTTGTTTGTATTAGACAGTATTTGACAACTTTTGCATTAAAACGCAAAAGTTAATGGTGTCATTTTATGTTTTGTACAGATTTTGAAACGGTTGTATCATGAAGAAGCTCTTTTACAAAATTTTAATTTAAGTATTTGTAGCCATATGCCTCATGATAAAGTATTGCATTATTTGTTCATAGGAAGTAAGCGTAGTTGGGGCAGCTGATCTTTTGGCAGCTATCATCAGCAGAAAGAGACAATTCACCTTTATACATGGATGTATCCTGCCAACACATGACAAAATAGGAGAGAGACTGGGTAAGATTTGTTGTGTTGAGTCATTGGTCAAAAATCATAAATCAGAACATGACAAAACCAACAAAATACAGTAAAACCTCGAAAATTCGAATTTCTATTCTTGAAATACTCGCTTATTTGAAATAAATTTGGGACACACTGGATTTAGAGAGTAGGACCCATATATGATCTATTTTAATGAATGTCGATGTTGTGGGTGCGTAAAAGAAATGTTTCTTTGACATATGTTACTATAAAAAAGATAATCATCATTTTTGTTCTGGGAAGGTGGGGGGTAATATATGTTTATGTCTACCTTACTATAATCAGAACAACTGATAAATCGAAATAATACCTAGTCCCAAGGACTTTGAACTTAAAAGATTCGATTGTAGCATTTAAAAGACCAGGCATCGTATGTTATAAAACTTTAAAATTCCACATAGTATGTTTTGCAAAAATATCTTTAAAAATAGTGTAGGCGGAAGTGACAGAAGACATAATTGATATGAGTAACGTGAGAATTTTTGAAGAAATTGGGAAGAAAAAAATGGGTGATGTTTATACTTTGTTATGCCTTCGGTTAGCTGAGCTCAGTACCTATGCTATTCCCAAATATCTGTAGTGATGCTTCTAGGGTACAGGATTGCTGGAATCTCACGAAAACTTGAGTCAGAACGAAAAAAATATGCCCTGGGCCCAAATGTTGCATATTTAAAGAGATAGTGTCATACATGCCTGTTGCAAAAATCTAATACAGTAGTAAAATTTACTTGACCGTAACTTACAAATATTAGTTGAGGGAATTCAGGAAAAAAACAGAATAAACAACGGACTGGATTATCAGAATGTGTTAATCGTCGACCGGTTTCGGCCATCTAAGAGTAAAGACCTTTTTCAAGACAAAATAATATTATGCATAGCTTGCTGAAGTACACAAAAACAGATAAGTTTGGGATCTCAATTGTTCTAGAAATAGTCATCTAAAATAAAAAGTAGGAAATGATGGATTATATCTGCACTTAAAGTAAGTTTATACTGTTATAGTAGTGCTAGAATCTCTGTTCAGTCATTGTATGCACTAAAATCCCATACACTGTTGTTACGGTTACACTGTCTGTAATCTCTTTGTCGTCCTGAGTTATGGAGCTGCAGGACTATATTAGTTTAGTTGACTGTAACCTAAAAATAACGGTAGTTCTTCCCTATAGGAGATGTATTGTTCCATACATTTTTTTAAACCATCGATGCAGATATTCCTTTACATTTCTCGCGTTTTAAAGTAAGTAAGGATGCAAAGATCAGGAATCGATACAATCAAGTACCACACCTGACCCAGGATACCAATGTGAAAGTAACAAACTCACATTTAGACACCACAAACGAGAGCCAAGAGGTCAGCCCTTTCCCAGCAGGTGACCACAAGGCACAAATAAACAGACGCGTACAATTGCATAGCAAACACAAATCAGAAAAAAACACATAAAAGATCCACAAAAGAAGTACCACTTTGGAACAGTCAGTAAAATATTTTACTGGATGGCTTAAACCGGTTTAACGGTCCACCAACCTCACCTTAAATACCATTCTTTCAACGTCAACGTGAAAATCATATTTAGAACTAATAAAAAAGTTAGGAAAACCCCCCATAAAATACTGCTAAATCTCTGCGATAGATGAATAGCCATTTCATGGCTTGTACTTTCTTCAATACAGAGATTAAGTCAGCTTTTTAGGTCAACAATGAAATTATAATACTTCGTCCACTAATAATAAAATTTAATCATAGGTTCAGTTAAGCAAATCTCTGGAACGCAAAATTAGGATTTTTTTCCGAATCAGTCAGTTAAACGTGTTTTTGGGTGCTCATAAGAGCCATCTCATGCACCTTGCAGAAGAGTTAATACAGCCTATTTCTGCTTCAATATGAACGAAAACAGTTAAAATGAGAAGCAATAGATGGTTTACTATAATCACTACACTTTTGTTATTCAGCTATAATTAACATATTTTGGAAATGTAACATGTTGTTTCATAAGTGGTCTTGTCACGAGAAATTCTGGCTTTGTTGCATGCGATCAACATTGGCCAAGTCTGATCAGCACCTTTGCTATTCGCTTTCTGCAATGTATAACTTTCTCCATGCAAATTTTAAATACTCTAGCTAGTCTCTAGATGAGCAGGCTGAATCGAACCTTGCCTGGTATGAAACCCTAAAGACAGGTTTTCTTGCTACGTGGCCCATAATATATATCTAGTCAATTTGTTTATTTCTTTTTTGTCTTTACAGACCGTGAGATAAACCCTATGCTTAAAATCATTGAGTACCTGCGAATTTTGGGGCTTCGACCATTGGATCTGATGAGATCCTTTGATAAAACAGTCTCCTTTGAGCTACCAAGAGAGGACTTTGTTGACCAAATTAAGGTAATCTGTACTTCAAACACTTTGTATACTGAACCTTTAATCGAATACTCTGGCAAAAAGTATAGATGTTGAAATGCTACAGAATCCACTCCCAGTAAGCATACAACAGCGGCCTGCCAAAAAAATACATTTTGCTGGCCGGCCGCTAGCTATATAATGGCCAGAGATTGTATGCTTGCTGGGTTCAAGACAGTGATCTGCTCATAGATCCCTCCCCCATACCCAGGGGGAGAATTTTGTTCACTGATTTTCTAAAATTACACTACATTATGTATATAAAACATTATATGACGCATGTTAGCCCTCAAGCAGTTGGGGCATTACCGTGTAACAGTCCGATTACAGCTACAAATCCTACTGTGCAAATACAAAGCTATACCTTATTCTTATTTATCAACATTTAACAGCAATGATATAATCTTAGTGTGCCCAGTTAACTGTTATTACACAAACTTACCGTTGTCAGTAACATGACTCCTTGTATATTTAAAGGACCTCGGACAGTCTTAATGAAGGATTGCCCATAAAAATGGCCAGAGAAAAGTTTCAAAGAAAATGATATTTTTTCCATGAAAAAGATAGTAATTCTAACTCTTGAATTATACACACAAGTGTTTTTTGCATTGGATAAGTAGCTTCTAAAAAATATGGGTCGAAAACACTGTTTTTGCTGTTCAACATATAGGAAATAGAAAAAAGTTTTACTGAAGTGCTTTCCCCCCCGTGACCAAACTAATCCTTTTGCATATAGTTGTGGTTTTACACTTAACACATCATATAATAATGGCATGATTGGTCACGGAGGGGGGGGGGACGATGTCAAAATGCTCAAAAACAATTTATTATAAAAAACTTATAATGAACTTTTTTTGTACAAACCTGTAGGTAAATATCAATTTATGATGGCATGTATCAGGGCTTTAGTTATGATTGTGTATACCAATTAACTAATTGTCTTATTTCTTAACCAAAACATATATTGTGGGTACTCATAAGAACCGTCGCAATCAGACGGTTCTTTTGAACACCAAATTATAGGTTAAATCTGATGAGTAAGAAGATCTTTACAATTTTACACTAAAGAACTGTGCTTATCTAGAATATGTTGAATACAGTATATAGGTATGATACACTTCAGTGAACAGGTTGAACTGAGTGCACTTAAAATATGACAGGTAATAGTCAAAAGTTATGGACAGCATACTTATTTAGAAGAAAAGATGAAATCTTCACAACCTCATTTTTATGCAAACTTATCACTTTCGCCTCAAGTTTTATGCCACAAACACTATATTTCCGTATATTTAGGTGAATACCTGGTGAAACCTTGACTTTCTATGAAATAAAATTTGGTTACAAAAAATACCCCCACCCCCTACACCATGATGTCCTGGCATTAATATGCAATATTTTCCAAATACTTTTATTTTGCTAGGTTCACTTAATGTAAGGGTTTGATTTAAGCACAAAAAATTAGTTGTAAATAATGCATTATCCTAGCCACAGACTTTCAAAATTTGGGCAGATTGAATAGGAGACTGTCCGAGGTCCTTAATCTACTATAACAAAAAATGAATTTTACTAAATGTTGTATGGGAGGTGGTAGCATACAAAAATGTGTGCTAACAATCCAGATAGAATCAAAGATTTGTAAGTTGGTACAATAAAATTTGATATATATTAAAAGTGTATTTAATCAGATACTGTTTAAAGAAACTGTCTCCTAACCGCATTTTATGCTGACATATTTGCATTATGCATATGGTGACGCATTACTTTATTTTTAGCATAGAAGAGAAAGCTAGATAGCTATTTTATTTAAATATGCCCAACAACTAGCATGCTCCTTTAAAGCCCGGCTGAAAAAATGTATATTTTTTTATCAAAGCATTCATGCAGTTCAAAGGTTTACTTTAAGTTTGGAAATACTATAATCGACAGTGTATTATCATATATATATATTCATTGCTCTCTCTCTCTCTCTCTGTTGACCTTCAGAAAATTGGTGTCAAGTTACATCCATATGAAATAGAAGCTTTGGCTAACTCAATTACAGCTAAAGGTCACGATAGAAATATTATTAACTACAGGTAAGGAGCTAAATCATCTGTTGGCACTAGAACATGGATGAAAGTTAGAAAAAAATTGCAATCGTTTGATACATAGTAAAAATAAGGATTCTGGACCAAAACGTGCTGTCCAGAAATCTCAGGCCCTCTGGCATTGCAATTTTAGCTAAAAGTTGTGCAGTCCATAATTCTCAGGACCTCTGGCATTGCTATATTTGCTAAAAGCATAGCATTGTGCAGCCCAGAATTCTCAGGCCTCTGGCATTGCTATTGTAGCTAAAAGCAGCTAAAATAGCAATGCCAGAGGGCCTGATAATTCTGGATTGCACTTTTTGGTACAGAACTATATAGCGTTTGCTTAAAAAATTCAAATCTTAAAACATACAACTTGCCAACAAAATATTAACAATTTCAAGTCTAAATTGTATTTTGTCTTTAGTTTATCCAAAATTAAATCAGAGAATTGGTAATAGTCTGCCTTATTCAATATTTTGAGCTTAACTTTCTGATTCAATATTTTGAAACTGACTTTCACCCATGCTGGTAACACATTTTTATTGGGAAGATTACAACACCCCTTTTGATAAACAAATAAAATTGGCAAATTTAAGCCTAAAAGTTGCTATTCACTAAACCATAAGGCCATAATCGATAATCATCAAACCCTGTATGAGCCCGTATCTAGCAAAAAGTTAAAATTGACATGTGTATCAATCGAATATTCAGATCAGCCTGCACATTCTGATCAGAGTCTTTGATGGACACTCTATGAGTAGCCAGGTTACCTATCATTTTTATTGAGTCTGTTCATGAGAACTCATAGAAAGTGCAACAATTCTTACGCACCATAGCACTGGGTTAAGGGGTATTCAGCTTTCCGTCAGAACCCTATATTCTTAAAGGACCAGAAATGAAAAATATCAACACTATATCGATGCACCGGGAGAAGTTTTACCAACTCCACACAGGAACAATGACTCTGATCTGAATGCAGATGCCCAGACTGACTTGAATCGTATATGCACGCACATACCGACTTGTACAAATGTACCTTATGCTAGTAACTTGCTCATACAATTAACCCAGACCTTTTGTATATTTTAGAAAGCTTGCAGTCACTGTCAGGGAAGTAGTTGAGGCAGAGCGAGAAAGGAAAATAAAAGAGCGAGAAGAATGGAAGCAGATCCAAGACTACCATGAAACCATATTACGTAAAGGTACCTTAGACGACATCCAACTACCTAAGTCTGCCACTCACAATACAAGAAGAGGAGAAGCAATGTCAGCTGGAATCCTGTTTGATCCTGGCAATACACACTCACAATCGAGGTTGCAGCAAGTAAAGAATGCACCACTGTCACTTTGTGCTCCACTTGGTTCTGCCTCAAGGGTAAAAATTAAAGAAAGGAAGCGAAAACAAGGCAAGAAAAAGAGACGCTAAATTATTGACATTAGTTGTGATGTTGTCTAACTTATGGTTAACAAAATGTTAATTATAACAACACATTGACTGTACATTGTAGCTGATTTTCATTCTTGTGATGGTAACCCTTGCCTATTTTTTAGGCTTTGTTAGTGTTACTTCCATTATATGGAGGGGATTCTGCTTATTAGTCCTCTAAGGTTTTTTTTATTACTCTAATAATTTGTTAATATGTATGTGGTAATTGAACCCTATTCTTTAACATTTCCATCTTAGTTCATTGTGCGTGTAAGCTTTTAATTGAAATCTATTCTTATACATTTACTCTTTATTAATGTGTTCCTGTGTGTGTATGTGAAAGATTATTAAATGATCTCTATTCTGTATTTGTTTTCCTCTTAATTATTTTCTTCATATGGGTGTGTATGTGAAAGTTTATAAATGATTTCTGTTCTTTTACCTTTTCCTCTTAATTTCTGGAAGGGGATTATTGACGAAACAAATGATCAGGAACGGTATTTCTGAACTTTATTTTTAGATCTAAGCGTTTGGGGTTGACAAACCCTTCATCAGGTTAAAGTATAAATTACATCACTACTAAAGTATACATTTTGCGGACCTAACTGGTCACGTGACATTATTGTTAAAATACCAGAAGTCTGAACAATGACGTTACGTTGCTAAGTATATAAGAAATATAGAATTAAGATAAAATCAGGAGCCACAAAGCAGTAGGCGCCCCATCAGGCATGTTCAATCGGCAAAGGTCCAGATAAAGTCATGTAGCCCTGACCCAAGCTGGATCTATGCTGTTTGCTAGTTAAAAGTAGTATGAAATCATAAGAAGAATAGAGTCCAATGAAATGTGGACTAAACTAAGAATATTAGGTGAAAATTCATTGAGAGTCTGAAGGTGCACCGTTCCTCTTTGTGGCTCCTAATATAATTGGGCCTCGACGGGAGAAAACTTGTCTTCGGGGGTTCTTGAACAACAAAGGTGCAGTCTGATCAGCGCCTTTGTTATTCACTCATATGAAAGTATCATATTTAAACTTGCATCAAGCAAATTTTCAATTTTCTAGCTAGTCGCTGTAGCTGAGGAGACTGGTTGGAGTCTCCCTTTGTCGGAAACCCCAAAGAAAGGTTTTCTCATGTGGTGGCCCATTTGTTATTATGTGTGTAAATATATTATGTGAGAAGAGAGTTATAGTCCTGCCGCAATAATAAGAAACGCAAAAACCTGGAATATTAGTTTATTAGTTGAATTTTTCCGAACGTTACGCTCAAATCTGGATTTAGAATATCCTGCAGTGTCAGAAGAAAATTGTTTGAAGAATCTACTACCACTGCCCTTACCCCTGATCTCTTGGGAATTTCGACTTTTAGGCTTTCTGAAAAGCGGGGGGGGGGGACTTAAACGGTGTAACAGCCATGTGACGGCCTATATATCTGTACTTAAATTTCTACAGGTAAGTGTCAAAAGCATCACCCATTTTAAAATCGTGATTGCTTTGTACATACCAGTTTTATTTTTAAGCACTGCCATTTAGTTGATAGTATCGATTCAATTAGCGTAGACACATATCCCACTGATCCAATACGATCAGTTTGATCCGGGTAAACACTGTTTGCTATGTTTGTAAGGACATTTTCTACTAAAACAGCGTGATGTGGCTATTATGGACAGTTTCACAAAAACAACTTTTACAGTGGTAAACGGCCTAAACAATTTTAACTACCTATGTAGTACTCGTATTATAGTCAACCATACATTTTCTGTAATTAGTTAATTTGAGCTGTTTACTTACATTCTTTCAATGGTAACACTCAAGTCAGGGATAATCCTGGACCAAAATGATGATGGGCCCTTAAATGTGGCCAATGGCCCATATCCTATTCAAATACATGCAGATTACATAATTTTAATGGGCCTTTGAAATTTCTATGGGCCCTTTGCAAAATTTCATGGGCCCAAGAATCCTTAATATCTATATTAGAGCATAATTGAAATGAGCTTTGAATAGCTTATATATGAGGCCCAGCTAAAAATAACGTCCATTTAGCAGAAATAATAGTTTTCTAACAAAACGGTATAGGTCTATCCCAGGATTATCCCTGTCAAGTGTCAAATAAGTGAAATAAAATGCCCAAATTCTACCGTCAGAATTATTAGAGCAAAAATTAGCCGTAATACCAGCTAAATCTTTTGTCAAAATACTCCCTGAAATGATTCACGATTATTGAATGCTCAGTGTGATGTAAATTGAAAACGTACATCTAAAGTCATTTATTATGCAGCAGTACTTTTTATGTACGATACGCTTTATGCTATACTGAACAATAGTGAAAATGCTACACTACAATATTTTATATTTTGTAAGAAAGCATTGGACGAAAAGCTCAATAATGTTTTCAAGACATCCAGCAAGCGATTCGTCGAAGCTCCACCATTTTGTCTCGTTTGATGTCTGAGCTAATTCTTTTTTTGTGTTTAAAGCTTTATTCACAGAATTTTGCAATTGCGCATGTGCAATGGTTATTAGACTTATCAGGATTAGTCATACTTGTGTCGCATTAATACGCAAGAAAACTGTATTACCACTTGAAACAAGCTCAGAAATCAATTTCGAATTTATCAAAATTAATGTGTAAAAAAATGTAAAATGTCTCCTTTTGACAAAAACAAATAGAGAATATTAAATATTTGGTAATCTTTAATTTATCATGATTTTCGATAACTTTCTTCCTTTTGCCAAATCAGGTGGACCTATCAGGACATTGTTCCTACCATTTCTCGACCAGTAATGTGCTCAGACTAAGATGCAACAACACATTGATTTTCCTATGGAGATTTCAGTGTTAAAATTTCAAGCTTGGCCTGATGAAACCCCGCTTTCTTAGGTTGCTTTTCTAAACGATCAACGCATATTTTGGTCTTTACATGTCTCAGACTACAATTTCGTCCAGTCGGATCTGGTTGGCAGTGGATTTCTGAAGGCCTAAACTGTGTGAGATTTCCGTTTAATTTTGTAACCTGAAAAATTGGACCCCTGTCACATTTAAATGACATGTTTCCGTCTTGTTTTTGTTATGCTTTCGTGCGCGTCTGTTTATTGATGCCTTTTGGTCTCCTGCTTGGAAAGGGCTGACCTCTTGGCTCTCGTTTATGATGTCTAATTGTGAAGGTGTCACTTTCCAATTGGTATCCTGGGTCAGGTGTAGGCTTGATTGTATCGATTCCTGATTTTTGCCCTCTTTCTTACTTTCATGTGTTTCCTCTGAACAACATCCGTAAACCTTTTACTTTGTGCATAACCACGCCTTTGAACAGTCAGATATACTTTCATTTGCTTTACTGGATTGCATATAAATGACAAACAATTCAGATGTAGCGTTTTTACTTTTGTTCAGTATATAACCAACACGGGGATCACTGACCTGAACGACATCGAATTATTTAGTCAAACGTTGCATATTATTAATAAACTGGGTCAGTTTATGTCCATTCTATCAACAGTAATACTCCCTCGTTGAAAAGAACCAAAAATATGCCAAAATTCCATCTGATTACAGAAAAACACAGCAAAAACACAAAGTTGAAAATTTTGACAAAAAATACTGCAGCTTTTTCTATTCGCATATCGAAAAGTTCCAGAGAAAATAACGTGAAAAGAAGCACTTAAAGTCGATTTTTCGCGTTTCTTATTAATGCGTCAGTACTTTAATGAAAAATTGCATATACTTTAACGTTTGTAATCTCTCTCCAATTCTAATGGTTCATCTAAGCAATCAGTCTGATCTGATCTTGTTGAAGTCTCACTATTAGATGGCGTGATCTATAAGTCCTTTTCTAGTTCCTTAGTTGTGCACCTGGTTTAGGTGTTTTTATTGAAGCAAGAGCTTGCTCTATCAAGATCGGGATGAATTTGGGACATTGTCCCCCGACGTCTTTGGCGGCATTTATCGACCGCTTCTTGCTGGTAGTTGTTGGTGTAATAACTTGTCATTTCTGTATACTAGGTGGAATAGTGGTCTAGTCATGGCCTCTGATAGTGGAAACCATTGTTTTGGTGGTTCAATCTTTTGTGGTGTAATTTTTACTTCCTCATACCTTGTTTATGGTACTTCATGTACCTTCAAGAAATGGCGTTTGAATATGTCCTTTCTTGTGTAGTGGTTTTTACATATGTAAGGTGTGACGTTCAAGGTTAAAATAGGGAGATACTGTTCATGTTGTTTATTGGACCTGATATCAAAAAGGTGTCCTCTGAGATGTTCATTTCGGCTGTTTCTGTTTGTCCCACTTATTGAAGATCGCATGTGCAGCAGCTTATGACATAATTTATACTATAACCATATTTCTCTTCATGGGACTTCATTAGTATTAAAACTAGACTCCATAGCTCATCAGGATACCTTGCCACTGAAATGAGCCTTCCCATTCAATTGGGAATCTTCGTCTGAAATTGAAAAAAAATGGCATGAAAATGTGTACTGCTTGCTTTGGAACTTATCTTCAACCAGAGGATCAATCAGTGGTCCTGTAAATCCTCACTTGACTTCTGGTCCTGGTGTTCAATTATGAATTGCTTTTAGACATGAATACAATAATACATGTTTATACAAGAAATGTTTCAGGTTTATTTTAACAAATTTGAAAATGCCGTTACTCATTTATTTCTTGTTATATTTGGTAATAATTGATTTCCATGGGTTTGTCTGATCTCCAGGGATACGCAGTCATAAAAACAGTTCTTAATTCTTATTTTCTGGTTTGAAACAGTCTCTGAAGATGAGTAGTCAAATTTTAAGCGTTTAAAAATGCTGTCTGAAACGAAATGCACGAAATCCTCTAAAAGATATGAAGAATTTTTCTTTGAACCTTAATATATTGTACATAAATGATTAAAGTGTGTTCTGTTAGAAAATAAAGCATTCCAGTTGGATATTTACTTTTTGGAAGCGACTTGAACATCAAATTTTAGGGTTTACAGTTTCCATAATAGCACTAAATTGTATGCAAAATACTCAATTGCAATATTTGGTGATCAGTTTTATCGCCTATAGATACTTAAAATATCTAAGAAATTGAGTCGGTTGTGAGTTTTGAGAATTTGTTTTTTCAAAATTCTTCCAAGACACATTTTAAACATGAGATACCCATTTCAGCACTTGTATGGTAGAACTTATTTAGCCCAGTTTCCGAGCCAAAACAGGCACACATAGGCTATTTCTCATTTGAAAAATAGACTGGGTGTTCCTCTAAACTTCAAAGAAAATCGCACACTTAAATACGCATTTTCTTAGAAGATACACCCGGTTTAGCTCTTAAAAACAGTAAAAGGGGGTAGGGTGGTATTTAGGGCCGCTGTGTTCTGGCTATGCTTAAAATTGCCATCTTGTCTACTTGGCAATACCAGGGACACGTCCGTTATGCATGAAAAAGCAAAATTTGTTGGTTTTATTTATATGCAACCGCAAAAAGTGAAATACAAATTTGTTCAAATAAACATGAAACAGGTCTCGTACACTAATTCTGGGCACAGCATATAAAACAAAGATGTTGTATATGAAAGAAGATAAATCCAAATCAGAGATGGCAAAATGTATACACTAATCTTAACTAGCAAAAACAATGTATGATGTACTGAGTCGTATCTGAAATAACAACACTCTCCACATTTCTATAATCGTTTATATTACTGTTATCAATCCAAATTTTCATACTGAAACTGTCCCATCTGATGAAGTACGATGCTGTCTGGTGAACTTGCCTACCTAAACATTGTTTGCTGGTTTTGATATTAATACAAGCCAAGTCCAATCAAACAGAGTATTGCACTTTTTATCTGAACATCTTAGACATATAATTACCAAAAAAATAATAATATATTATGTAAAAAATATTCCTAAAATTCCAATAAAAAACACTAACCTTCATGTTTCTTTTCAGAGGTCAACTGTCCTGTGGACTTGCGTACTTGTGTTATATTACGTCAGCATGGGGCTTTCCTTAGGAAAGTCAGTTGGTATGGAGGGCCGTTCAAACAGTAAATTTAAACTAATAATTTTCAAATTATTAAAAGTTGTTTCTAAGATAAAAAGATTTATGTATGTAAACAGTTTAACGTGGCAGTTTGTAACATGGGAAAATATTGACATAGAATGATTATTGCATAGTTTATTGCTTATTTTCACATTTGGGACACCTAAACTCATCATCATCATTTAATTCACTGATGGCAGAACAGAACTTCAAATGAACCTATTCCCTATATATACTGAGACCAAATTCTAATCGGTCACCTAACACTTTTACCCTAGTCCAGAAAGTGAAACATAGGGTATACAAAAGTCATGCTTTTATAAATGATCCAATACTTTGCCAAGACTCCGCAAGTTATTCCATTTAAAAATGACGTGTACTTCTTGCACTGACGAAGTTAGAGTAAAGGTACTCTCATTTCAAAGTCACTTTTTTTCTATGATATAAAATATTCAACAGAGACGTTAATAATTCCTGTATGTGTTTGTTTGAAGATGTTACTGACTACCGTAATTTAAGAAGAATAAAACTCAAAAGTTTTGCTTCGATAGGACTTCGTTTTTGCTACACATTAAAATAATACAAACACTTTTAGCAGCTTGATCATAGAAATTCAGCTTTAAGCTTGCAATTGCACTGCTCTGTACGCTTTATTATCAGCGATATGGCATTGAAAGTTTCAGCAATTTATTCATTATCATCAGACGTCACCGTTTATCTTTGAGAATTGAAAACAACACAACATATTGCCATCAACTTCATTTTTAAACTTTCACATTGAAACAGGAAGTGTGCAGTAGTCGTAAAACTTTAATCGTCAAAAATGGACTAACCAAGTTTTTATGTGTTTGACTTACAGTATTCAGATAAAACAAAGTGCATTTAACAATTTTAGCATGAGCTACTGAAAAAATTCAAAAATCTCGAAAACAATTGAAAGATGCAATATTTTTGAAAATGCGTAAAAAATCTACCATAAGCAAAATTTCAATTGTTTGTTGACAAGTTTGTAACCACCTACACTTCAATTGTTTTAAAAAAATACGCTCAGACCCATTTTTTCTTTTAAAAAAGTCGATTTTTGCATTTTTACCCAAAAATTTTGGAGTAAAAGAAAACTGTTCCAAAACACTGCTAAACATTAAAATGCACATATTTAAGCAAAAAAGTCATTTCAATTTTATTAGCGTTTGGTCAGAAAAAATGAGTTCGAAAAGTGACCGATTAGAACTTGGTTTCAGTTTACATCACATTGACACCAATTCAGCAACTGTATTTGCAAGTTTTAAGCGTCTGGCTGCCACTATCCAAAGACTGCGCACTTCACTAAGTCATCATCTAAAGCGGGCTCCACTAACACATTGTTCTTACTTCCTTTTTTTGAATTTAGCAGGGGTCCTTTCCCTTGAGTGGTCTTTCTGTGTTTTTCTACATAATCAGTTTTACTCTTTTTACTGTTACATGTTTCAAGTAAGTCCTCAATTATGAGTTCATCACTGGGGCCTGGTAGCTGAGAATAGGGTGTGGTAAACCTTTGTTTCCTTTTATATGAGACTTTATTCTCTTCCTTTTTCTCTTTCTTTTCACATTTGCTTCTTTTTTGTTATTTTCCCTCTTCTCTTCCCTTTCCATTTTCTCTTTCTCAATCAGTTTATTTTTTTTTCATACAATATATTTCTGTTATGGCAGCCCCATAAGGGTGAATGAAAGTGCTCTGCTTTTACTTTGGCTCCACATTCTCTTTCAATTTCTTAAATTCGTCAGTCTTTTCTTTGAATATGCTTTTGACTACTCTATTGTCTTTCCTTGTTGTTTTCACGGCCGGCTTTTCCTTTGTTATATGTTGGGGTGTAACATAGGGTGAAGAGGGGTCATAGGGAAATATTACAGTTTTTTGTGAAACCAGAGCTGATGGTACTTACAGTCATATCGTTGATAAACACGGTTCCAATTATCTTTGGCAAGTCCTCCTTTACAAGAATGCGACTGGGATGGGCAAGAAGAATGTGTGGCATTCAGACTGAAAACGGACGCATCAAGGGACTGGAGACAATGGCTTGTGTGAGGAGGTAACACAAATAAATGAGCATCTTCCCGTCTTGCTGCCTCAAGAACATCAGTAGCTACGCGAGTTGAGTGGCCTTCATAGAGAAGCAAACAAGGTCTTGTAGTGACATGATGCATGAAGTGGTTGGTGAAGAAATCCAGGAAGAGGTAAGAATATGACCAACCACTCTGTGATGCTATACTCTGCATGGGTTAAAAGTTACCAGGATTATTCCTGAGTCAGCCTCAAAATGCTGAATTAGGGAGATTATAATAGCTTTTCTGATTTATTTTCAGTCTGTCTAAAGACATTTGACCATTTAAACTTGGAATCGCGAGCATTTAGTGGGCATACTGCAAGTTTTAAGATTGGACTTTCGAAAGTTCAGGATTTTGGAACTTTCACCCATGTACTCTGTGCCAGGTACACCATCAGCTCTAATGTCCTTTGAAAGTCTGTAAAGATCACATAAGGTGGAATTGTTTCACCAAGGGCACTAACTGCAGCAATGACCATGGTTGTGGCAGACCTTCCTGGTGTAACGCAGTGTGGATTGCTTCTTGTTCTATCCAGAATCTTGGTGGGTTATGGTCCAAGGAGATGACGGTTTCATCCACACTCCATATAAATTGGGGCTTTTTCTTGATATCATACTTGTCCAATACATTCCAGAGTTCCTCAAAATATGTGCTTAATGTTTTATTAAGCATAATTTCTTCTATAATAACTGCATCATCTCTTGCTTTGTCACGTGTTTTTGTGTGTATCATCTTTATCTCTGGAAGTCTATTAAGGAAGCTATAAAACCAGTGCTTAGTGGGCTCACTATCGTGACCAATAGCTTCAGACATGTTCTTTGCTTGGTGTAAATACTATATAATTAATCATGCATAAAGGTCAGGATCAGGTCAATATTTACAGGAAATATGTAACAATCTAAGTGAATTTGACTTTTATGTTTTCCTCATAACTGATTACTTTGTTCATATACTGTAAATTTGGAAAGTTTCGCGAGGGTATTATTCTCGCGAAAATTCACAGATTTTCGTGAAAATAAAACCCTCATGAAATAGCGATATAACTATATCGTTAACTGATGTCGGTAAATCATGTAGGTAAACCATGCCCTATTCGCAAATTTTTAATGTAGCAAATATGTCTTTTAACGCTATTCGCGAAAATTTACTAATTTACAATATGTGTATGTGAAAGGTTATCACTGATCTCCATTCGTTTACCTTTTTCCTTTGGTATCATAAGATGTGATTGTGGCATTTCCTTGCCATTCTTCTAGTTAAATACCTCAAAACTTTGATTGAAATATATTCTTAGTAATACTTACACATTTAACTAAAATTCAGACACAAAGAAATGTCCCTGCATAGAGCATAAACCATGTTAAACCACCTCTGGTCAAGTGTTAATGACTGATGGTCCTGGAACTTTTATCCTCCAAATTCATCATTTTAACTATACTGAGGGACTTTAGAAACGCACCATTATACATTCACTGTTTTGTTCCACAATTCTGATTCAAAGATGTTTCCTTTATCATTTTCTATCCCCTTACTAAATGGACCATTATTTGCCATAATTTCGATTTGCTTATGCTGTTCATTCTGACGTAACACGACGTTAGTGTTTTTCAATAATTGTCGTCTGTCTAATGTGAGTTTAATTCAATTTGAAATTAAACACTTTTAGCTGGTAGCCAGATGTCTTAACCAATGGAATAAACACGAAAGTTTTCGGAAATAATCATTTAATTACATTCCCAGGCGACGCGTTTCTTTGCTTTCGTCAGCATATGGTCAGTCTTATTTTTCAAACTGCAATAACAGGCTCGATGACGTTCGCGCATGCCGGGATACTTTTGTCTTTTATGCAACGGATTAATGAGTATCTGGTGGCACTTAAAGATTTTGGTTATTCCCGTTCCTTAGGATACATAAACGGCCAATTACGTCAAAAGTTAAATGACGTCATGTAGACGAAATGAACGTTGTCAAAAGACTTTAACTTCATGATTTGATTTTTTCTTCCCTATTGCTTTCGAGAACAAACATCGGTTCAATTTTTTTTGCGCTCATTATGGAAGGTGTTGGTACACTGTGACTTTTTGAATTAGGTTTGTATCAGAATTATCGCCAAGTCACGGCAAACATAAACTTTGTTTGATTTGATTCTTTACCTCCCATCAACAATCTTTCAGTTAAACAGGGACGGGTCTTCCTGGGTTGAACCAGTACTAAGCAAGGATAAATGTGTCTTGCTCAAGGACCAAAACGCAGTGACGCCGGTGAGGCTGGAACCCGCAGCTTCTCAGTCTCGCATTCTACCACTGAGCCACTCCGCTCCAAGCAACCATAAACCACAGCGTTTCGATGTTCTTAATGAATGCAAGCTAAATGACGGTACTTGTCAATTTTATTTTTCATTTAATTAAAACATATTTTTTTTTGAAAATAAATTAGCATTTTAGCAGGTGGTGCGTTCCTAAAGGCATTCAGTATAGATATCAGAAACAATTCATCCAAATTTCAAGTCTGCACGTTTTTTATTTGACTGGCAGCAGTGAGTATCATGCTTGGCAAATCAGGAGAAAACTGCACAAAGGGCCACGTGCATTAAGGGGCTATTTTGGCTCCCCTATGAGACTAAAAATTAAAATAAAATGTTTTTCACCTATTCATTCATATTAGTTTATTAGAACAATAGCCGGAGTGTAAAAATCTGGTATTAATTCGATTTTTACCGTTGCACTGGTAACGAAAATGGCTGCAAAAAAATGGCTGAAAATAGGAAAGTGTCCATTTTTAGCTTTGAGACATTTGACAGAGGAATTAACATAGAACACAAGAAAATACCAAAATGATATATTCACAGATGATGAGAATTACCAATGCACAAAACATATTAAAAGTTTTTGGGGGTATTTAGCTGTGCTGATACCTAATTCTCCCAAAGCCTTTATTTGGTCCAAAACAGCAATTTCTGTTAACACTTGGGTTATTCTAAAAAACCAATCAGAAGAAATTGGTGAAAAACAACTTTCAGTTTTTGGCTCCAGAGGGGCCAAATTAGCCCCTTAATGCATGTATCTTTGCTAGTGGACACGAAACCCACGATAGACTGATTTTCAACAGGTAACTTACCTGTCCTCCTCATATAGAAGAATGAGAAAAACGGAAATACTTTAATAATTGTCTAGAATTTATATAAGCAAAATAAAGGACATTAAAAACTATTTTAATTTTAGTGTGTAACATTCAACCATAGGTTTTTCGATGTTTATCATTTGTTGTGGCCCTCTGTCATTATTAATGCCCTCCAGCTCATGCTGGGCATTAACAACGACCTCCGAATACAACAAAAGTTAAACCCTATTTGGGAAAGGAAATATATAAGCTCTAAGCTTCCATTCAAATCCTATAAATTGCTTTTTAGTGGGGCAGATATGTGAAAAAATCGTGCACTTTATGATAAAAGCATGAAACTTGGTACATGGCCAGATTAGTAATTACCAAATTTCTGAGGGTCAGTGCCAAGCCAGAAATGCACCTTGACGGCCGCCATCTTGAATTTCAAAATGGCGACTTTTTTTCATGTAATGCCTGTTACGTTGGGTATCATTTTGCAATAAACTTTTATTTAAAGCTTGTTCAAGTGTGAATTTTAATAATAGAACATTTGTAATTATCTGAAATCACATGCAGATTGGCATATTATCCAAGATGGTGGCCATTTTATAAGATGGCCGCCGTTTTCATATGTTACATCAAGCTTGCTTTATTAAAACATCATAGAATGAACTTAATTCAGATTATTGCATCAAATTCAAGCTGTTCCAAGCATAGAAATGCTCAAAATGTGACTTTGTTATTTGTGAACAATTTATAAGAGAGCTTTGATACAATATGGCATCCAAGATGGCTGCCAAAGAAGAATGATTTTATGATTTTCGTTTTTTATACATTAATATATCATTGAGATTTGTATGAGTGAAATTTGCTTTAGTAGCAATGAATGTTCGTTTCTTATATATAATATGTAATTTTGAAATTTTCTCAACTGTTAATTCAAGCATGGCATCAAAGATGGCCGCCGAATAGTAAAATCCTATTTATTGGTGATTTTTGCTGTTCTTTCTAAATAGATCTATACATTTTTGCTATTAGGCGTTTTCGACATCACAAGCTAGGATGTATAATGCTAGTGAACTGTTCATAATCAAGGACGTATTGGAAATATACACTCAACAAAAACAAAACAATGAATGCATGTTTATTACTACCTGTCTTGAGTCAAGAGCAGATTATCATAAGGTTAAGAAGTTTACGGAGTTTCTGCCATGTGCATTTGCAATGTATGACTGCAGGCAGCTCGAGGATGTTTCTAGCGTAGAGAATGTCCATATGATTACAGATCTCCTACCTCAGGTTTTTATAAGGTGCTATCACCTCCATCTTCCATCATTAAGTAGTGTTGTGCCACAGGCATTTGGTGCACTTTAGCTCAAGGGACGACTTTAATTTATATGACTTCATATTATTATGTTCACATGAAGAGCCTTCTCCTTCCAATACTTCCATGCATCCAATTTCACTAGCAATTCCTCCATGGACCCAGCCTTGATCACCCGATCATATTTGTACAACAGCATTTATGTGCAGTCTGTTCTGAATTCCGTGATTAGAGCCTCTTGCTTAACAATTAAGAGCAGTGGAGTCAGAACAGAGCCACGATGAACATCAACACCAAAAAACTTCTCACTGCGACAATTACCAACTATCGTCCTGCTTTTCATGTCCTTAATCATGCCATTCATCAATCACACCAACTACTTGTTGATTTAAAGCATGCACACTTGCTACCTGCTGTCCTCCTCAATGTTGATGAATGTGATGTAGAATGGCTTGTTAGAAGTCAGGAGCAGCTTCTATAGCTGGCTTAAAATGAAGACCGCAACTGTAGTGCCACCATGGCCTGACATAAATCTGCACTGCATCTCGTCAATCTCAACTCTCTGCCTGACATGTCTCTCCAATATACACTCTAACACCCTTATAAATTGCTTAATTATCTTCAAGCCTGTGTTCAGAGACTCCCTTTGCCGATGTTCATACTGTCAATTTCACTCTGTACTAACACTCGAGAATATGTTGCAGATTAGGTCAAACACCTCGACTGTGCCAGTTTCCCAAATGCATGTAGTCTATAGCATCTGGATGACAATTGCTGATGTCTGCTTTGTCAGAACGCATCCTGCTAATTGTTTTAATGATAATTCCTGTACTGATCAGCTGGCTAGTCCTTCAACTGGGATTTACTCTGGCATGCCTTTTGCATTCCAAAGAGTTTGAATTTGAGTAACTTCATAATGCTCTTTCCACGCTTCTTTCAACGCTTCTTCACATAGCGACTGTTGGCCTACGTCATTCCGGACATGTTATTCCCATTTTTGCTTATATACTAGGTAAAATCATAGCAATGACCAGAAACTAGTACAATCAGAGCTAACATTCTTCCTACAAAATCAAAGTGGGGAAAACGAAATATACAGATAGATAGTATACAGTGGTGATGTAGCTCTCCCCTTGAAGGCGGTTACTAGGCTACCTTAACATAACCAAAATCATTCACATGCATGTATATTAAAGTACATACAAACCACATTTACACCAATAATAATAAAATGAGAACCACAACAGCACTACTACTTTAGAACGATTTATAGGACGAATGTTTAACTAGTCAATGAATAACCACAGTGAACAATAAATCACGAAAAGCAAGAATTGATACAGCAAGGGCAGGGATTCGACTGCATATGCGGTAGGGGCACCTAGCTGAAGCTCCATGGGCTGTAAAAGACCATCACTGTAAATACAGAGCAAAATAACATCATCATTTAAAAACCCTACATACCTAAATAGACAAAAAGCTTTGGTTTCAGCTAACTAGACTGAAGAGGTTTTTGGACTTAACTATTATGGAATCAAATGCCCGACTCACTAGCAAGCATTTGGTGAGGGAAGCTTTGGCTATAAACTTAGATGTCTGCAACATTATATATTGGATTGAC
Organism: Loripinus fragilis; assembly: GCA_964019695.1. Classification (NCBI taxonomy): domain Eukaryota; kingdom Metazoa; phylum Mollusca; class Bivalvia; order Lucinida; family Lucinidae; genus Loripinus; species Loripinus fragilis. The sequence continues at coordinate 88,423,990 of OZ026517.1, forward strand.
TTCTGAATAATATAAACTTTGATTACTTTCAAGTAGATATGATAGTGCCAGCTACATCATCAACACAACCTAATAAGGCTGGCTGCAGCAAATACGTCATTTGACAAGATAAAGTTGAAATGTTGATGTGTGTGAAAACGGAGGGTTGTGGTCTAAGTACATTTTTTAAATTGTATACAGTTTTAGGAGACATATAGCCTTTTGAGCCTATGGTAACTTGATGAGAAGGAGAAAGGTCAAAAAGAAACTTTGATATCTCTATTACAGATTTTATAGGATTTTTCACTAAAATCTGATGCAAACAAATAATATTTTATGCAACAGCAATTCTACAAAGGACAGTTTTAGTTTGCTATAGGTACAAAAATTCTTTGTATCTCCTTTTGATCATATCAATTTTATATAGAACACACATAATAGCAACATCTGTATAAGTGTCTAAAACCAAATTTGGCAACCATCGTGGATGACAGGTTGGATGTCCCCTTTACTATCCTAATTCAATATAATCATTTCTTGAAACTCATTTTCATAACTTCATACAACATTAAAATATGTAACTATAGAAAGTAAAAATACGTTTCTTTTTTGCTAAAACTAAATACAAAGCCATCATGAATACCACGTTATAATATAATAAGTTAAAATAAAAATAAAGTCTGATAAGTTCGTCCCTTGTTTGTGTAGCTATTTCTACTTAATTGCATAATGATTTTGCATGGAAATTCATAATTTGTCAAGTTGGTATACCACCAATATCGAGAATGTTTGTTTTATTTGATTCTTTACGTCCCATCAACAATCTTTCAATTAAACAGGGAAGGGTTTTCCTGGGTTGAACCAGTACTAAGCTAGGATAAATGTGTCTTGCTCAAGGACCACAACCCAGAGACGCCGGTGAGGCTCAAACCCGTGGCCCCTCGGTCTCGAGTCAAGCACTCTACCATTGAGCCACTGAGCTCCCTTTGGATGCAAAATGTGACAGCCACTTTGAGACTATGTCCTAAATCTTGTGTTTTCTAACCCTAAATGACAATTTTGAGGCAAATTAGTATGATTAACTGCAAAATAAGTAGAAATAAATGAAGACAACAAATTGGCTTGCAAATGTATGAGCTTAAAATAATGCAATATAAAATAGATTGCATATTTTGGAATACCAAGATGGCGGCCACCTTATAAATGGTGTCCATATAACATGTCTACTTTGACAGCCGTCTTGGATGGTATGTTGGATGCTCTCTTCTTTATTCAAAGCCATTAAATAAAGTTATTCTTTAAAATCGTTTGCATAAATTCAAACTACATTCTTCCAGTGCCAAATGAAAGCAGATAGTATGTTATGATTTGCACATTGGTAGCCATCTTTAATACCATATTTGAACAATACACAACAATAAAGCCATGCTGATAAATTAGTAACTTGTTTAATGGGACTATTTCTACTTGCTAGGAGTAATTTGCATCAAAATTTATAACTTTGTAAAGTTCAATAATATAACTGCACTTTTTAGTTATAAAAGTGGCGGCCATCTTGAAAATATACAGCCTCAATCCTGATTTTTTAAAATTGAAAGATGATTTTAAGGTATTGAGATATAACTGATGGCTACATAAGTAAAATTAACTGAAGAAAACATGATGTTTGCAAATAAATAATGAGATTTTAATGAATAAGTTGAAAAAAGGCGACCATTTTGGAAAAACAAGATGGCGGCCATTAGAGGGCATTTTCGGCGTGGCACTGACCCTTATTTTTTTTTCTTTTGTTATCAACTAGCCATGTACCAAGTTTCATGCTTTTATCATAAAATGCACGATTCTTCTCAAAATTGTTACATATCTGCCCCACTAATTGTATGTATATACGTTTTGCATGTTAATTTGAATTTAGAAATACAATATGTTTAAACCAAACACCTAAGCCCTTCGTTGAATCTTATATCACATTTGGGCAGTCATAATATCCCTTTACTCCACACAAGCGCCCTATATGGACGCCTTTGAAATGTAAGATTTTCTTAAATATTATAAAAAATGGAGGAGCAAATGTTCCTTTTTCAATAATATTGTCAAAACTATTGAAATAAAAAAAAAATTGGAAAATATTTGAAAATTAGAATTATTTATAGAAAATGATGCAATGTTCTAAATATAGCATATGGGGTAAAGGGCTAAACGGCATGTTACCAACCAGAACTATGTCTGTGAGAGTAGAAACTCTATTAGCCATGCAAACATTTTTTAAAATCATTTTCATGCAATAAATATTGTAGACTGATTTTAGGGCTTTTGGCTATTTGAAAAAAAAAACTGATTTTTTATTTAATAATGTCTAATTGTGTGAAATGTACACAATATGAAACATGTGCAATTATGCACAGGTTTCATATTATGTACATTTCCAGCAAAATATGTGGACAATGGCATCAGCAAATCATTTATCATTAATATCCATTCATTTTGTGTATGAAAAGATGTGGATCCTGATCAGATGATCTAGATTTAAACTGTTTTCAAAAGAGGGTACATACAGTAAAAACCTGTCTTAAGCGGCCACTCAAAAAATAACAAAACCAAGATCTTAATGACTAACGGTAGCTTAATGGGTCGAAAGTATTGCAGAATGCTCCCCTTGAGCATTCTGCAATACTTTTGACCTGCATTAAGCGATAATTGGTCTTGAAAACCAATTTTTGTTTTTCTTAGAGTGGTTGTTATACACAAGTTTTACTGTGATTCTGAACAAGCTATGCACATGTTGTGCTTATTAGGTCAATCCAGTATTTATACAGTTGGGAGATAGATTCAAACAAACGCATTATTTTAGCTTCATATTTATTGCACATTGGATACAATCAACAAAATTGAGTCTTCTCATGACAAAACAACAAATGAAGACTCAGCTTAGCCTGGCCATCCACCTGGTATGAACTATCAGTCATTACCATGTACTCTAAGTATCTTCAGACCGACGTGGGAGCGCAGTGGCTCAGTGGTAGAGTGCTTGACTCGAGACCGAGGGACCGCGAGTTCAAGCCTCACTGGCGTCACTGCGTTGTGGTCCTTGAGCAAGACACATTTATCCAAGCTTAGTACTGGTTCAACCCAGGAAGACCTGTCCCTGTTTAACTGAAAGATTGTTGATGAAACGTAAAGAACCAAATCAAACGAACAAAAATCTTCAGACTGACAACAAATACTGTAAAACACTTATATTTGGTGGATGTTCTTTATTTGGCCTTATTTGAGATATAAACAAAAATGCCAAAGATACCACAAAATACAGTTTTGAATTTAGTGACACAATTTGCAACAAATGAACATTCTAATGCACTTGCTTTTGTAACACGATGTCTGATTGGATAACGTCAAAAATTTGCGACAGTATATCCTGTGATATACTGTCGGTATCGTTTGACGTCATTGATTACGTCACATTTTGTTGGATGATATGCGGCTTGCAAAGCTCCAATTTGAAAAAGTGCATAAGAATGGGGATAGCCATTTCAAAATTTACATTTGGGGAGGTATATCATCAGATATATGGTCTGAAATCACGTTTTATGGCTCCACTTGTGTGTCGCCGTAAAACTAAATGTCCGGCCGTATATCCGAAGATATACCTCCCCCAATTTTTTTTTTAATAATATATATAGTTATCCCCTAACACATCCATATTATGTGAGTATGTGTATCTGTATCAATAAAACAACTTTAGAATGGTAGAGGGTGTTACCACATCACAAAAAATCTTAAAAGGGGCTACTATTAAAGGGACCCATAAGAGTAGCCCATAGTATGAGAATACGAGGAATGATCCTAAAGGTCTGATCGCTACCTTGTACCTTTGTACAGAGACTTTTTGAGAGGCCTATTATGCACTATTCAAAAGAACAAGTTTTTACCTTTATAATGATGCTAATATTTTCTCGCTGTAATGTTTCGTTTAGCAATTATAGCACATTATATAAGCTCCAATCCATACCACTGGCCTGTTTTCAAGTTACAGAATTACAATAATAGTTGAATCTCAATCTTTCAAGCCTGGCATCTTTAATACTACAAAATAAAACTGCTTTGCATTTTTACGTTTTTTTACTGATGATGTCCATTCAAATGATAGAATGGCCACAGGTTGTTTTGATTCAATATTTAAAGCAAAATGCGGAATTCTTATGACGTCATTGAAATTGACAACAACGTCATTTTTGAATACATTGCGGAATTTTCATTTCCAAGAATATTCTATTTTTGTCCATCAATTTGGCCTAAAAACATCCCAAACCTAATATCAGCAAAATATTTAATGCCAATATTATTTATAAGATAACAAAATATCTTAATCTTAGTTGGAATATTGTAAAAAGTTTAATTTTTTACCAAAAAATGATTGATTTTAGAAAACAATTTTCAAAATTGTTATTGTTTTTCAGAGGGATGCTTTGTGCTCAGTTTAATCCCATATTGCATCATTTTACGATATAGCACAACTTTGGGCAATTGCTTGTATTTTATTTTTAGATATAAACATGCAAATTTGTGTACCTCTGAATATTGACCTATTTTGAGGACTTGTTTTGATATTCTTATGTGGGTTAATATCACTCTCTGGCGATACCAACTATTCATAATTGCTTCAGACATAAGTCATTCCATCTTCGTTCGCATAAAAATTGTTTTAGCTTAAGTATAGCTGTTGTTACGACAGAATGAGTCAGTCAAAACTTCAAGTGTTGCAAAATTTGATTCAACTTGACTGTTGCATAGCCATACATTCAAGGGCCTTGGAAACCCAATTCGTATAGAAAGTTCGCCATATGTGCAGAACATATTGGCTTACAGATGAACATTAAGCAGACATTAACACGGATTGCGGAGACTGCTTTTATCTAAATTATGAGACCTATTATATGCACAGTCTGCTTGATAGCTCTATGCATTGAGGGCATGGCTGTTTCAGGATAGATTTCTGGTCACTCCTTGAAGTTACATAAAACTTGTCAGAGCGGTGTATAGAAAAAGAATATATTATTATTTGGTAAAATATTCAGGCATGCTGCATTGCTGGTTACAAACATATCACGCCAGGATCAAAACTTGGTAAAATATTCAGGCATGCTGCATTGCTGGTTACAAACATATCACGCCAGGATCAAAACTTTAGGATCATCTCTCGTAGAACATTACATTAAAGGTCATTAAGTTAAGAAACACCAAACTTAATCTATGCCAATTTTGTCAGTCTCTTAAAATCGCCAAATTTTGATGCCACAGTAATCAGTCTGGGTACACATGCCACTTAGTTGATTTATCATGAGGAGTCTCTTTAATATTTGTATATGTTTTCTACATATTTCATAGAATGAATGAGCATTTATGCAGGTTCATCTTTCAACTGCAATAAGTACAAAAACCTCATGAATAGATTAATTACTACTTTGATGATGAAAAAATAAATAAACTTAGTACTGAAAATGCTAGATTTATTATTTTTTGTTAAAATATTGCAAGACACTATGAGCTTTCTATTAAAATATTCACATTATGTAATTTCTTTTCAGCACTAAACAGATTAAATTTTTTCTTCAAATTGAATATAATTCCCTTTGTTGAATGTTTGATAGTTTGTGTGGAAAAAAATTGTCATTTTGAAACATTATGTTTTAGAATTATCACATGTATTTAAGCTGATATAAGGATTTTTCTCTTGCAAAACAATCAACAAAATCCACGTTTTTAGAAAAATCTCTTCTTATATCAAATCAAATATATATTACTCATTTTAATGGACCAATTTCTGATTTCCAATATCTAAACTTATCATTTTAATTCAAAGTCAAAGGGCTAAGTTCACGAAGGGGTAAAATCGGCCCTGTAAAATCCTATTTTAGAAATGTAGGAATATAATATAAATGACATTATTTCTGAAGAAGACGATCTTCCCTCTCTTCAAATACATACCAAACTTTTCCTTGGGTGCTTCCCTTATACCGCAAAAATCCATATTATGACCCCCAGTTTCCCCAAAATGGCTGATATTGTGGGGATTTAGTGTAAATATATCCATAACAAAACATGAGGCCATTATTTCGACACCACAATTTTTGGCTTAGCTGTGCAAATAAACATTGAGAATCCATGACCTAAGATTTCAAGGTGTCGAAATTATGGCTTCATAATGTAATATTACGTAACCTAAACGATCACATTTGGATATTTTGTCTGTGTTTGGTCTTTTCAGGCCATTTATACATGTTCTAAGGCTTAAAATATACATATATGACTACATCATCTCATAAAAGCAGGACTGGACTATGTTAGAAGCCGAAAATACGCCTACTTTCTCACATTTTTCAGTGCAAACAATACCGATACCGAAATAATGTTACGTCCGAAATTTACATTCAGCTAGAGACGCTCGTCATGCTACCGTAAATTTTTGTCTGCTTTCGCAGGTATATACTACCGTTTTTTGGTTACCGAGATGTGAATTTATTCATAAATCACTATTAAAAAATACACGGGGTCATATTTCTCCAATTAATGAGTGTCAGCTTGTTTTATTTTTGTATATTTCTAAAAGCCTATTTTTGTTTTGTTCGTATTTGAAAATATATACTTTTAAGTGCGCTGCTCGTGTTTGTAAACATCTGCGTGGCCGTGCGGTTAAGTCCGTGGATAATATTTATGTTCTGCAAGGGGTCCTGGGTTCAATCCTCAGCGAGGTCGACTTTTTTTCTTTCCTTTTTTCTCGTTTCTCTTTAATTCCTTCTCAAAGTGCTAGTTTATATATTATTGCAAGCTTTGAGGTTTATCTGATAGCTGAAAACAATTAACCACATGTACTGGTCGTTTTGTTTCAGAAAACTTCCACTGTCCAGTATATACTTACGCCAAGCATATTTGACATGCCTTCATTGTATTCCATAATCTCACTAAAAATGTAATTCTGTAATTTTTAGTTCCAAAGGGGGTCCAACATTTTCCAGGGGTGGGGGTCGAACTCAATTGCTTATTCCCTATAGAACTTGTGATTTTCATGGTGCACCTGTTACCCCCACCTCCTCTCTGGGTCCGTGCATGACTGATACCTCACAAAATGATCGTGTTTCATGTCTTGATCATGAGTTAATATATACGTCCATGGTTAAGTTTAGTCTGTATTGCACTGATTTTCCTATTGCAAAAATAACGTATTCGATCGCCAATATGCATGCATATCTTTAGAAATGTGACACAGTTGGAGACCGTTTTGAAAGAAAAATCGCATTGGGCATTCGCGATGTACGGCTGTTCGGATAAGGTGATTTATGTCCCTCACTGTCCCCGTGTACCCCATGTGTAACTGCATGTAGTGCTAAGAACTGGGGATTTTTTGGTCAATAATCGGTAATGACGCATGTTTCACATACGTTCGGCAAGACGTACAGTTGATTCAAAGATAGATGAGAATCGTTGTAAACAAAAATATGAACTAATCCAGGTAATGTGTATTTTATACTGGTATATTACAATAACTGCCTCAAACTGCAGTATTTCATTGACCGTTATTTACCCGTTTCAATGGAAAAATACGATGTGGCATAGTCTGATTATTTTGCATCTTTGAAACATCAGTACGAGCAATCTCTGGGGTGAACAGAATTTTTTTTATACTTTGTCACCCTTGTATTTGCAACGGGAGAATAAAGGAAGGTGATATAATTTAAGATTAATCATGATTTCAGGAGGCAGGCACATCGTTTTGAAAATAAAGATCCATGTAAAACTTAGAAGTTTGAATTATACTAACAATTAAACTCCACCTGAAATGTTTTAGACCTGATTTTGCGATGATTTTTACAACGTCATTTTTTCGAAATACTTATCCCGATGAAAAGTGTTCAGAAACATCCCTGCCAACTTCTCAAAACGGTTCCAACATCCAAGATGATGATGTTACATCTGTGCATAGATGCACTCTGAGCAGTTTAAGCAAACCACAAATATAACAAGTCAAAACATGTCAATCAAAATGTTAGATTGTACCGCCACAATTCACTTGTTGAAGCGATGTATGGCTTGTTCAAAAATATTGGAAATCGCGCCTGATTCGCACGTGCGTTAAGCTAGTGGGGATTCGCATGTGCGTTATGCTAGTGGGATCATCTCGGAACCGTAAATTTTAGAACACATGCAAAGGAAAATGGCACGTTGTGCAAAAACCCAAACTTTGTTCGTACAAATGAGCCTGTCTGGCGTTGATTCTGTGCGTGCACGGAAAATTCTGAGGATGCAAATGGCAGTTTTATCACTTTCATGTTATACACAACCTTTGAATAACAGGATTTTCATCGTTCACGATTTTGTTTTGATAATACCTCTTTCTGACACGCCCATACAAATTTTACCCGTCAATAAAACAAACTTTGAAATGTTAAACGAATTCAATTAATTGAAAAAAATATATATCTAAATACAGTTGAATCTCGTTAATTCGAAGTCCTAGGAACTAGAGGTTTTATTTCGAATTATCGAAAATTCGAATTATAGTGAGGTAGAAATAAAAGATATATAGCCCCCAGAAAGTATAATGATTATTTTTTCTTATCAAATATATGTTTTGTGTGCATAAAAGAAACGTCTCAGGGAGACGTTTCTTTTACGCACACAAAACATATATTATTATAGAAAGTTATTAAAATAGATCATGAATAGGTCCTATAATCTGAATTCAGTGTGTCCCAAATTTATTTCGAATTAGCCAGTATTTCAAAAAATCGGAGTTCGAATTTTTGAGGTTTTACTGTACACAAAATCTGTACGTGCAACAAACACCAGACCTTATTTTCAGGATTGAGAAATTGAGATTTACTATCGTGGTAGAGTGCTTGACTCGAGACCGAGTGTCCGTGGGTTCAAGCCTCGCCGGCGCTAAAGCGTTGTGTCCTTGAGCAAGACACATTAATCCTAGCCTAGTAATGGTTTTACCCAGTAAGACCCGTCCCTACATAGTTGAAAGATTGTTGATGTGACTCATGGCAAACAAGGTTTTACTGTTATCACTATGGAATTCCGTCCATCAAAATGTTCGTTTTGTGTAAATGCTTAGTGTAAGTCCCATTATCATATTTTGACAAGCCTGCCACATTTTAGCGAGGCGGGGAGAATCAAAAATAGCAACTTACCATCGGCACAGCAATATGCAATTACCTTTCGCCGTTGGCCGATAGTGGTTAGCTTAAACGTTCTTTCTGGGACTTAATCAAAAACGAATGATTTCACAAAACATGCACATGAAACTGCTACGCTGTCTTTAATTTGAGCGGACAGTATCAGGGAAGGTACTGGCTAGTCTGTTCGAATGCTTAATCTAGCCTGCACCTGCGCCAGTCGCCAATGATAAAAAACATAAATATCTGAGCTGACTTAACCCTTAATGCGCCAATCGCAACAAAAGTCTTCTGCTTTCTCGTCTGCTGAAATGTTTAAGAAGCCTCTATGGAAACAGTGTGGACCCAGATAAGACTGCTCCTATAGGAGCACTCTGTTTTGGGTCCACACTGTTTGCTTCTATACTAAATTCGTCAGTAATGCTACGGAATTATTTGCAGCAGATGACTTCAGCAGACGACATTTTCAGATGCTTTTTTTTCTTGGCGCTTTAAGGGTTAAATATTACAGCATCACTCTACAATAAGTTACCACGTCCGGGAAACCCAACAAAATATATATATAAGCACGGGTATTTAAGATCAGTCAGAATGACAAGCTCCTGTCTGAAAATGACGTGACTACCGTAAAATGACCACTCTGCATTCAATTGCATAAAATGCGTTATGATTTTATTATCCATCGCATCAGTAATATTGTGTGCATACAGTTTTAATACGCATTTTCTCGGACCCGCGAAGCGTGGTCGGCAGAGTTCTATTTATAGTCTGACTTCTATGGACTACTCTTGAGGGTGGTGGGGTTAATGAGTCATGAGTTTGAACCCTTGTAAAGTTTTGTTGAAACTTTTTTTCTCTCTTCTACTGATTCTGATGAGAGTATTTAGTAAGTACTTGATACTGATACCTCGTTTGTAAAGCAGCGGTATAGGATACATTGACCGCTATCGTGATATGACTAAAATTGATGAACAATACATGGACATAAAGCCTCAAACAAACATGCACATTTTAGAGGGTTGGCGGGCGTATCGCCATGATAGACTGTTTATCCAGGTTTATAATACATTTTGGCACAAATTTGGGTGCGACACACTTGTTTAACATAAATTTGTTAACCAAACTTAGCGACGTCTTTGGCGTTACATTGCAATGTAAATGACGTTACTTTGTGCGCAAAATTTACAGAGGGTCCTTGTCTTTAGAAACCCATAGTTTTCACAATTTAAGCACTAGGCAGATAAAATTTCGATTTTTCTCAATGAAATAAACCATATAAACATATTTTAAGTCAGTATGCATTTCTATGGCAGGGCCGATTTCAGCCCTTTGTGAACCTAGCCCTTTAGACTTGTTAAATATATTGGCAAGTTAGGCTCCACATTCTGTGCACTTTAAATACATTTGTGAGTGTGCACTTGTTAATTTCATCATCTTTAACTGGGATTCAATAAATATGGCACAAAACTAAACAGATTTTAAACAAAATATTAAAAGTGCAAATACTACATGTACAAAATATCGTAAAAATGTTAATGGATACAGCAGTATTAGGAATTTAACTAATAACAATGTGTGCCAGATTATATGAAAACAGTACTGATTGCATGTCACCAATGCAGATTCAGACTATAATGTAACAACTGGGTATGTCCTCAGTCAATACAGTAAAACCTGTGTAAATCTGCCACTCTCAAAAAGACCTAAAATTGGTTTTCAATACCAATTATTGCTTAATGAAGGCCAAAAGTATAGCAGAATGCTCCAAGGGGAGCATTCTGCAATACTTTCGAACTTCATTAAGCTACCAATTGTCATTAAGATCTTTGTTTTGTCTATTTTTGAGTGGCCGTTTTACACAGGCTTTACTGTATTTCCATTTAAACATATAGGCACTTATGGACTTAGTGTGGCCACTGTAAATTCAGAAATATTCGTGAGGGTTTATTTCCGGAAGACCTAGTGGATCATGGAAATAAACCCCTCGCAAAGTGGAGAAATCATTCTGCAATTTACTGATGAAGGCAAATCATGCAGTCCAAATTTTTTTAACATCGCAAATGTGGCTTCTAACGCTATTCACGCAAATCAAGCTCACTAAAATTTCTGAATTTACTGTATGTAAACATATCAATGGCGTAGCCAGAAGGCTGAAAAATTTACGCACATCAAAGGGAGACTACTGGATCTAGCAGTGATTCTCTTCAATCGCATCCCTTTTCAAAATGGGAACTTCTCTTAAAAGAAAGAATTTGCTCCCAGGGAGCGAATTCTTTCCTTTAAGAGCTGTTCCTTATGGTATGGAAAATCACTTTTACTACATACATAAGGTGACCTCCCTTGAATGTTACTATTTCTATTACGCATGTGCGTAACTGCGTAATGGGAGCTACGCCAATGCATATATGCTACCAGTTCCCTTATGCACTACAGTTTTGGCCATTATGTGTGCAATAGTGTTAAAGACATGGATATGTGATTGGTACTATTTTAATGTGACCTGGGTTACATTATTGCAAGCAAAAATCTCTATGTGGTAATAGTGTAGCTATAATCAAGCACTAAAAGCTAACTGCAATTGTACCTTCATAGGTGGTGGAATGTCAGCCAACAACAGAGTACTCCAGGGAGTAGAATATTTTGAGAAGGAACTTACTCTTAACACAGTGTCATGCAAATAATCCCTCATTTACAGCAGAGTGTCAGCCAACATCAAAGTACTACTTTTTGTAGAATATTATGAGTTGAAATGAACACATTACATTGAACATGAAAGAAAATGGAATTAATCTCTCATTAACAATGGAGTGTCAGCCAAAAACAAAATACTACATGTACTTGGAATAGAATGTTTTCAGAAGGAATGTACCCCTATATATACTGACGGGCTTTAAAAACGCTACACTAACTTCCTACTATATTTTACAAAAGACAGTTAAATGTAAACTTTCTTTGCTTCGATGATGTCATCATGAAGTGGCTTCTTCAGTCAACACTTATGTTTTTAGTCGGAAACTAAACTCGACGACGTTATTGCTTAGTAAAGTTTTCGTCACTGAAACATTTCTTAAGTAGCAGAGTTTTTAAGTCATCGAATGAATGGGTACACACAGATTACCGTCGAAAAAGCAGAACTGTTGTATCACAGACCTGCCAATCAAAATGAAAGTCATTCCTCGATGACTTACAAAGTTCATGACACACATTTGTTGCTTCTTGTGTTTCTTGATTTAAAGAAATAGAGGATCTTTCACTGATAAAATTTGTCAAATGAAAGAGTTGACCCCTATCTCAAAGAATTTACATTTTATATGCTTTAAATTAATTTGAAGTGGGCAAATTTTTTCATGTGTTACTCATAAATGCACACTCTTTAATATACAGTCAAATTGATTGCTTTGCATTCTTTTTTGAGACATGCATTAAAGCTGCTTTCCTGGTGAAGTGTTTTTAAAGCCCGTCAGTATATAATAGCTACCAGCAATAATTCCTTGGAGATTACTACATCTCCTCATTCACCTCTCCATATTAGCATGACAGACCTGATTTGATTGATTGACTTAAAGCTTGATGACCCATTCAACAATATTTCAGTCATTTTGGGACTCATCACAGAGGGAGAAAGAAGAATAGTATAGACTAAAAGGCCCGACCCCAACTCAAATTTGCAGCAAATGAAGCTAGTTTTATCCTGCCAACAAGCTAAATATGACACAGCCATCTCTCTGAAAGCTGCAGCAGAGAGTGCATCAACCGATCACCCACAAATATGGATTACCAGGCTGATATGCCTGGTAACGCAACAGTGGCCATGTTTTAAACATTTTATTACATTTTATGCGTGCATGTGCAAGCTGTTACATTTTGACAACAGGATATTACTTCAATTCATCCGTTTATAGAAGGTCAGCCAACAGCTTAACTCTTTGCCTACGCCGGGCCGCGTAGCGCAGTCGGTAACGTGTCTGGCTACAGATGCGTGTCTGACTGCAGATCCAGGGGTCGCAAGTTCGATCCCGGTCCGGTCCCATACTTTCGTGGAGATTGATCATGAAATGATTTCTACAGTCATTCTCTTCCCTTCCGCTGATTCATTCAAGAAGTGTTGTTGTCAGTTACATTGAAAGTATGTGCACGAATTACTGGTTAACCGCTTGTTCCAGCCTGCCCAGGAAAAAGTATAGTTAGGTGAACTGACCGTCCTGCAATGACCATAGCTGTTGACTTGGGACTTAAAGCAACAAAACAAAACAAAAACTCTTTGCCTACACCTGTCGTCTGCTGATAACTTTTGCAAACAGTTCTGAACCACTAGTGTCATCTGCTGATAACTTTTGCAAACAGCTGAGAACCAGATCAGGCTTAACAAAACATCAGGCCTGAACTGGATCCAAACTATTTGACAGTCTGATGGTATTCCTGAAAGAATTTTTCCAAAAAGTTGATTTTGAAAAAATCAGAGACAACTAAAGATCATGAAAAAATACCCAGTATGCAAAGAGTTAATGTATGTGAGCAACAACGGTTCATGAGAGACTGTGCAGTTGTGCATGCTTGTCTGAGTATTTACTGCTCTCATATGCCATCAAATATTCCATGGGTGAAAGTTCAAAATTTCCAAAATCCTGAACTTTTGTAATTCCGATCTTAAAGCTTGCAATATGCCCACTAAATATTCATAATTTCAGGCTTTAATGGTCAATTGTCTTTAGACAAACTGAATATAAATCTGAGAACCTATTAGAATCGCCCTTATTCAGCATTTTGAGGCTGACTTTCTTTGGAAAGTCAGCCTCAAAATCCTGAATTCAGGAATAATCCTGAAATATTTCACCCATGATATTGCCTTGAGCTGGTCCATTTGGAAAGTAACTGTGACCGGTAATTTATCCTTTTAAACTAGGAAATGTCATCTATAATGTGAATACTGCTTGAAGTAGAAAATTTTGATATCAAATGTCTTGGTGGTTTTACTAAATGTCTCTTTCCTGACTCGACATCAAAATGGCTTCTCCAATCTTTGAATTTGGAAAATGTCAAAAAGGTATTCAGGTCTATACTGTTTATCGAAGTATCATTTAACTCTTTGCATGCTGTCAGAGTAATTTAACAAAAAGAATTAGTCCTCTGCTGATTTTTTTTTTTGTAAAATCAACATTTTTCAGTAATATCATTTGAGTGTCAAACAGTTTGGATCCAGATCAGGCCCAACATATTGTTGGGCCTGATCTGGATCCAAACTGTTTGCAAATGTTATAAGCATACAACAGTAGCAGGTATATAGCTAATGGGTTCCCAATCAACAAGGGTTGATAAAAAATGTTTTTAACAATGAGATGTCTGGACAGTGTTGTATGCTATTGAGAATGGCATACAACTGTTTGTCAATGTATCATTTAATGAGTTTCCTTTCAACAAAGGGCTGATCAAATGATTTTAACAGCGGAATGTCTGGACAGTGTTGTATGCCATTGAGAATGGGTACACTAGGTATATTGGTCTACACTGTTTGTCAATGTATCATTTGTTATAATAATGAGTTGCCTGTCAAGAAAGGGTTGATCAAATGTTTTTAACAGCGGAATGTCTGGACAGTGTTGTAGGCCACTGAGAATGGGTACACAGGACAATCTGAAAGATATAAAATAAAAGATTCAATAAAAAATGCCTGATGATAATGATATATAAAGATTAATGCATCATGGTTTTTCCTGACTCCCTATATTGAGTCCTAGACTCCCAAATCCCTGTCTGGGACCCGTATAAAAATATTTGTGCATCCTTTGGAACTCCAAAATATTTTTAAGTCTTAACTCTATTTAAATAAGGGCCACATGCGCAAAGCTTGTTGGGCTTATTTTTGTGTGGTACTATTTACCCTTTTCTTCGTGAATATTCATACTAGGCTCCACCTACTATGAATAAGTATACAAATAAACTTGCATGTTTTGTACATAGACCAAAGAAATTACTTATCAGGCCCACTTGTGCAGGATCAGATATATCATCTTTCCATTAGCGAACAGAGTAGACCCTGATCAGGCAGCTCTTACAAGAGCTGCCTGATCTGATCTGGGTCTGATCTGTTAGCAAAAGCATCAAAAGGCATCGGTTAATGCATGATTAACATGGATATTTTTTATGAAATAATGTGAGTAGCTTTTGCACTAAGAATGTGAACCTTTATTTGTCTATAATTACAACTGTCATAACATTTATTGAGATCCGCTAATCTGATTGGTCAAGAACGGTCATCTGATCGCATTGACCTGTATTTCATTTTTCAATGAACCCGGTCCGTATTCATGAGGGGCGGTGCCATTCACGACAGAACTACTTTTGTGATACTGTGCAATGCTTCTATGAAGAGAAATGTACAGCCTGCAACTACTGACACTTTACCTTGCACTTACACCTATATTTTCAGGTAGAAAAGCAAACTTTAAGATTAACTTACATACGATGCCTAAATTAACAGTAGTCATACTGATCAGCTGTCTGCTGCCATGCGCGGATCCAGGAGTTTTTGTCAGGGGGGGGGGGGGGGGGGGGGGCCACGTCAATCTGACAAAAAAAGCTCTGACAGCGTTGTTTGTTTGTTTTTTGCTTTTTTCTTAGTCCTCTGCTTAGTTTACAGAAGTCAGATGGTTAATTTCAAAGAAAAATATCATTTTTCAAGGTTCCGGAGGGGGTCCAAATTTTTCCAGGGGGGTCCAACTTTTTCCAGGGGGGGGGGTCCAATTGCTTATTCCCTATAGAAACCCAAATAACTTGTGATTTTCCAGGGGGGGGTCCGGACCCCCTGCCCCCACTCTGGATCCGCACTTGGCTGCGATCTATTTAGTTTCCCAGTCCGCAAAATGATGCAATCGCCTCTTGCACTTGTGCTTGTTTTTCTGCAACTTCGTTGTATGTTTTCAGTCGAGCCCCGCAATAAAATCGTTTCTTGAACTTACTGCATGATTGTTGCCTGGTTTATCCAACATTTTTTGCAATTCGTCTTTGCTTTCTTCAATCACTCAATAAAGATAGCTCAATTTCTTTTTGCTGGGGGTCATTTCTTTTCCTTTCCAAACCATTTTGACAGATGATGCTTTTCGTCACCAATGTAAATGAATGACGTCATATCCGATGACGTAACTATCGTACACATTCTAATGAACACCCATTTTAAGTTTTTTCGGTTGTCACTATGTAAAAACGAGATTCTAGTCTCTAAAATGTAGTTGTTTATTTTCAATACGAGAACGGCCGCCATTTTGATTTTTTGAATGTCGCGATCGTAACATCTACATAAGCACATCATAGTCTAAATGCGCAAAACAAACTATTAGCTGTAAACATATTTTTTTAAGGAAAACATAATTATAAATACTGAATAAGAATGAATAAAGAAGAAGTTGTAATTATAAGGATTGAAAGTTATTTTTCTGCATTTCACTGAGGTATGAAATGTCGTTTAAATTACATCTAATTTTAGCATGAAAACCTTCGGTTTTCATGCAAATTAGATGTAATTTTCCCAACATTTTATACCTCAGTGAAACGCAGAAAAATAACTTTCAATTCTTAAGTGTTTTAGTGTCTCTTTCACTTTCAGGGAGCGCAGTGGTTCAGTGGTAGAGTGCTTGACTTGAGACTGAGGTGCCGCGAATTCGAGGCTCACCAGCGTCACTGTGTTTTCTCCTTGAGCAAGACATATTAATTCTAGCTTAGTACTGGTTCAGCCCAGGAAGACCCGTTTCTATATAACTAAAAGATTGTAAATGAGATGTAAAAAATCAATTCGGGAATGCAGTGGCTCAATAGTAGAGTGCTTGACTCAAGACCGAGGGGTCATGGGTTCGAGCCTCACCGGCGTCACTGCGTTGTGGTCCATGAGCAAGACACATTTATCCTAGCTTAGTACTGGTTCAACCCAGGAAGACACGCTAGCCTGTTATGATTACCTGTTAAACTTTAAAAGTCAATGACTTGCCTGTTATATGTACCTGTTAAACTTTACAAGTCAATGACTAGCTTGTTATGATCACCTTTAAAACTTTACAAGTCAATGACTGGCATGTTATATGTACCTGTTAAACTTAACAAGTCAATGACTAGCCTGTTATGATCACCTTTAAAACTTTACACGTCAATGACTGGCATGTTATATGTACCTGTTAAACTTTACAAGTCAATGACTAGCCTGTTATGATCACCTTTTAAACTTTACAAGTCAATGACTAGCCTGTTATGATCACCTTTTAAACTTTACAAGTCAATGACCAGCCTGTTATATTTACCTGTTAAACTTCTACACTTGAACTCATCTTCTATCTGTTGAATCTTAACAATCTCTGCCAGATGCTGAAAAAAAAGAAAACAAAACTGATCATTTAACTGCAGTGAGAAGAACTACCCAAATGCACCCAAATATTATGTAATTACGCAAATCCACTTAAATTATACCAAACCCATATTATGGCATTTCATCAAGGTCTACACTGTTTGCTTAGACATAAATGATCTTAAGAGAAAGAAATACAATTCTATTTAGAAATTATAAACTGTGACCCCTTGATATATAAAATGGATCGTCACAGAGTTTCAAACCAGGTGGAAGAAATCCATTAGTACATAAAAGGTTAAGAAATTTTACAAAAGACAATAGTTCTAAGAGAATTGGCCCCTATTCCTTACTTTTTCAAACAAAGGTACATCTCTGATGGTATTCTTGCAATAATGTCCCTTGAAAAACTTATTTTTTCAAAGAAAAGAATCGTGAGATGGCTAAATAGCATGCAAAAATTACCCAGTGCAAAGAAAGTAAACTACATGGTAAATGTTCTAAATTTTTGGAGCACTAGTTGCCAGCCGAAAAAAAAGCCTAGACAAACAGTGCAGACCCAGATCAGACTGCTTCTGAAGAACCAGTCTGATCAGGGACTTCCCTGTTTGCTATTCTGACAAAGAATTTGTGAATTTCAACCCAGGTATCCGACATTTGTTTTCTGAAAACAGAAAGTGAAAAGTGTCCAAAATTTTAGAACATTTACCATAATATCTGATTCCTTGACAAAAGAGGGCAATTATAAATATTTGCCTGCCAAAAAGAGCTAGACAAACAGGGCAGACCCAGATCAGACTGCCTCTTTGGAAGCAGTCTGATCAGGGTCTTCCCTGTTTCCTATTCTGACAAATCATTGTGAATAATTACAGACATGATATCCATTTTTTTTTAAACAGAAAGTGAAAAAAGTGTTCAAAATTTTAGAACATTTACTGTAATATCTGATTCCTTGACAAAAGAGGTGAATTATAAATAGTTGCCTGCCAAAAAAGGGCTAGACAAACAAAGCAGACCCTGATCAGACTGCTTCTGAAGAAGCAGTCTGATCAGGGTCTTCCCTGTTTGCAATTCTGACAAAGAATTTGTGAATTCCAGCCCTGGTATCCCACATCTTCTTTGAAAGCAGAAAATGAAAACTGTTCAAAATTTTAGAACATTTACCGTAATATCTAATTCCTTGACAAAAGAGCAGAAGTATAAATACAGTGAAACCTGTCTTAAGCCGCCACTCAAAAAGAAGACCAAAATCAGTTTTCAAGACAGATTATCGCTTAATGCAGGTCAAAAGTATTACAGAATGCTCCAAGAGAGCATTCTGCAAAACTTTCAACCTTCATTAAGCTACCATTTGTCTTTAAGACTTTTGTTTTGTCTTTTTTTGAGTGGCCGCTTAAGACAGGTTTTACTGTAGGTACCTTGATGATTCTTGTATCAACAGTTAACAACCCAGTCTTGTTGAGGAATTTGTCAGCAGAAAGCTCTAGCATGGAACTTTTCCTTGTCAATGTGACACCACTGCAAACAGGAAAGAGATAAAAGCTATCAATCAAAACAAACTAGAACTATTACTGTGTAACAGTGAGAAATGTTTTCAGAGAAAAAAAATGTCCCGCACCCCCATCATATATCTGGCACACAAGCTCTGTCAGGTTTAAATTTGCCCTATTTAGCTCTGCTGTGACCTTGTAAATCAGGGCAAGGTCATCAAAACCTAATCAAGTCTTCATCTCAATGTTTAATTATTAGTTCCAATCCACCCACTAGTTCACGAGATAACTTGCATACAAGGAAGCATCATGCAAACACCAACCTGAATGACTAAGTGAACATGATCTGTACCTCCCCTTTGGTAGGGGGGGGGGGGTAAAAAATGCCTGTTTTCGATGGATCAATATAACTTGAGGGTCATCCAAGGACCAATTATGCCAATATTTTTTTAGATCCCCTTGTAGCTTTTGACAAGAAGCTTTTTTAAGTTTTCCCAAATTATACACAGTCAAAACGGGCCAGGTCCCTGGCGGCAATGTTTTTCAACCAATCAGAATAATTTGAACAGGTTAATTATAAGGTCACCCAAAGCTCATTTGTACCAGATTATTTTCAAACAAGATTTCTTTCTTTCTGATGCAATGGCACCCTGAATTAACTCTTTGCCAACTAGGAATTCGTTCATTAATTTTTGTCGCCTGCCTATCTTTTTCATGTTTTGTCATGCCTGATCTAGTTCCAAACTGTTTGCAAAATATATCAGCAGAGGACAAAAGGAGATAAGAGTAAAGTACGGAATAGAAATCTAAAAACAACAATGAAAGTGAATTTGATGAATCAGAACAATTTTGGTATTTGTACCAATTTAGAAATTATTTTCAAATCAACTGACAGTTGATCTTGACCAGAAGATCTTTATATGTATAAGAAAAACTAATGGCTATGTTTTTCAATGCATCCGATTTACTTCAACAATTTTAGTAGAGGGTCAGCTAAGAATTATTTTGTGCCAAATTACTTTCAAATTTGCCCAGTAGTTTTTTAAAAGTTTTTCTCTATAATAGCTTTTTGAGCTTAGGCCATAAAAATAAATCTCATGCTTCAGGTAAACCTACAGACCAAAATATTTTGGGGCCTACCCAATCTTTTCTGAAGCCTAATTGGATATTCAAGTCTATTTTCAGACCATTTATATACCCGACAAAAAAAGAAACGCACCACTACGATTTTCCCATTAAGATCTCCTTTTAATACGAAAATGTTAATTGTCATGAAATATTCATTTCTGATCAAATCTTACTAAAACTTATATGTGACGTAGATGAGTATCTGTTCTTTTCCTGTGTAGGCACAAAACACATCAAGACAAAGGGTTAAGGAGTTTTGGAAGCGTTAATTCAACGCTACTGTCTACATGAAATTCCGAGTATGTTTTACATTAGCAAAGTATGAAAAAGATATGTTATCGTTATGTGAGACAACCAATGTGTTTATTGATGCTTTTTGTTATTCCAAATTCCATTTTCATCAGTTAGGATCATTTAAATTGATTAAAACAATGTTGAAATGTTGAAATGTTTGTAAAGTGTATCTCCAGTGTGGAATCGTTATCCAAAGGGTAGTCTTAAAATATGCCCTACCGAGCGTTCAATTATCGCGAATGATGAATTTAAAGATAGAATTTGCAAAGGATATGTGTCTGAGTACAATTTGGTCCATTGAGATGAATCCAATTGCTTGAACTTATCCAGCAAGAGAGCATTATAAAAACGCTTATTTCCTGTGACTTTACAATTTGACCCCCATTTGCTTCATGACCAATTTTCTTTAACACAATTTCGACGCCTGATTGCAAAAGACGTGTGACGCAGCAGTACCTGGCATACCTTTGCACTGATATAAACTAAATTGGCCTATCACTTGTGATCTTCCTGAGAGTTGAACAGTTCTAAGTGGTGTGTTTCTTTTTTTGTCGGGTATACTTTTTCCATACAAAAGAGTTTAAAAAATTCCTATCTACCAACCCTATAAATATTGGAGATGTAACCGGAAACCATACATTTTTCTTTTGCCCTTACCTGTAATTTGACTCCATGTCAGGTATATACATGCAATGGTAGAAGTTGAAGGCCTTCGTAGATATCTCCATCAGACACCTGAATTCAATCAATGAGACAGATTTTGAGATAAACTCAGATTTTGAGATAAACTCTTTCCTTGGTAACCCCGGATTAACTCTATCTTTGCTAGGGGTAAATTTTGTGGTCTGCTGATTACCTTTGCAAACAGTTTGGGCCCAGATCAGGACCTACAGAAGTCGGTCCTGATCTGGATCCAAACTGTTTGACACTCTCATAGTGTTAGCAGCTAATTTTGTGGTCTGATAACTTTTGCAAACAGTTTGAGCCCAGATCAGGACCGACAGAATGTCGGTCCTGATCTGGATTCAAACTGTTTGACACTCTGATAGTGTTACTGAAAGAATTTTTTTAAAAGCTAATTTTGAAAAAGTCCATAGATGACAACAAAAGCATGAAAAATTACCCAGCATGCAAATATTTAGGTACTTACTTGTATCACATGTACATAGGTAAGCAACCAATAAATTGGGCCATACAAAAAGTGTTGAATCAAACTAAATAGAAGATTTCATGTCAAGATATGACAGTTCTTCAATGATTTATTATGTTTAAAGGTACACAACCATGTAAAATATACAAAACATGAAACCTGTGCAATTTTGTGCCAGCAAAATAGAACTTTCATATCCATTTTAAAAAATTTATTTTTAAGTTTGAGACTCTGACTTGTCATTGTTTTCTATTGTCGAATTGCTGTAGCTGTTATAAATCTAAGCATAAATCATAAATGGTTTAGTTCTTTAAGTTGACCCAGTTCATGCCATCCTTTCTTCATGCATAGTGGGGCTAGATTCCTAATTCTTAGACCAAGCAAGCAATGAAGGCCCTGGCAAGACCGCTTAAATAGGTATGCTCCTCTGAGCTTCAATTATCATATGCTGGCTTCATTGATCTAGTTCATAAGTTAACATGTACAGTGCTATAATGAATATTGTCAAAGTAAGAAAGAGGACAAAGATCAGGAATTGATACAATCAAGCTTTCGCCTCGATGGACATCAATTTCTCAGGTTGACAAATCCCGATGCATCAATTGTATAATATGCCACATGAAAAATGTGCTTCACTTTTATATGAACAACCAAATAGGAGATCAGCCTGCGCATCTTAGTCAGATCATCACCATTCTTGTAACTTCTTAGTTACACATAAATTTTCAAAAATGCAGCTACTTTGTGCCTCAAGGACAGATAGTCTTATAAAAGAGCTCAAACTGCTGCATTTACCCAACATATTTGGACACCATTTAACTCTTTCTTTGTCAGCGGCAACTTTTGTTATCTGCTGATAACCTTTGTAAACAGTTTAGTAGCCCAGATTAGGACCAACATTGTCCTGACAGATTAGGACCAACATTGTCCTGACAGATTAGGACCAACATTGTCCTGATCTGGGTCTAAACCATTTGACACTGATAGTGTTCCTGAAAGAATTTTGTGAAAAAAAAAGGTTTTTGACAAAAGTCAGCAGACGTTAACAAAATCAAGAAAAATCATCTAGCATGCCAAGAGGACCATTATTAACCTAAAATTTGAAGGGGTAGAATTTACAATCAGATGAGGTAAGACACCTCCGAAGGTTGTGATGAAACAGAAAATAGTGTAGACCCAGATTCAGAAGCAATCTGATCTGGGTTTACTCTCTCTGCACAGGCCTATCTGTTTGAGTATTTTGGGTAAGAAAGGTACCTTAAGCAGATACTTACATCTGAATGAAGGTGTGGAGGGCTTGTTCTGATTTAAACACTTTCTTCTTATTATATATTGCACTAATGAAGTTTAAAAGACTTCCCTGAAAACAGAAAGAACAAACACAATATAAATGTGAATTCATATCCCTTGCTTAGGTAATTGTAGATGTTTATGGCTCAAAACTTATGAATTCATTGACATTTAAAAATCAAAAGGCAATCATTAATTTTGGCCCCTACCACCCAAAAGTCCCCAACATGGAGACTAGTCTAGATCTGAAAAAATGAAAAAAGTCAATAAGCAATGCTTATTAGATACCCCCCGCACAGTAAGAGTCGGTGAAAAAACTTGGCAAGTTATAGTTCAAACAAGCAGACCTTAATTTTGAAAAGAAGATTTCAGTAGAATCTGTGCAAACAAAAATTATAAACTACCTTATGCATATGTTCAATGTGTCTACATTGTATTGACAAAGTATCAAATTGCTCCATCAAATGCTGTGGTAGGAGTTGATCGGCCAATGAAGGCACTATCCATGCATATACAAAAGCCATATAAGGGAATAATTGTCTAAGTTCTCACATCTGTCATTTGGCAAAATTTTTTTTTTCAACCAGGCTCCTTCATGCATATGTTCAATGTGTCTACATTGCATAGGCAAAGTATCAAATTGCTCCATTAAAAGTTGTGGTAGGAGTTGATTGGCCCATGAAGGCACCATCTATGCATATACAAAAGCCTTATTAGCATAAAATTGTCTAAGTTCTCACAGCTGTCATTTTGTCAAAAATTATTTTTTGTGAACCAAACTCCTTCATGCATATGTTAAACGTATCTATATTGTATAGGCAAAGTATCAAATCACTCTATCAAAAGCTGTGGTAGGAGTTGATCGGCCCATGAAGGCACCATCTATGTATATACAAACACCTTATTAAGGAAAAATTGTCTAAGTTCTCACTGCTGTCATTTTGTCAAAAATTATTTTTTCTAGACCAAACTCCTTCATGCATATGTTCAATGTGTCTACATTGTATAGGCAAAGTATCAAATTGTTCCATCAAAAGCTGTGGTAGACGTTGATCGGCCCATGAAGGCACCATCTATGCATATACAAAAGCCCTATTAGGAAAAAATTGTCTAAGTTCTCACAGATGTCATTTTGTCAAAAATGAAAAAAGTCAATAAGCAATGCTTATTAGATACCCCCCACACAGTAAGAGTCAGTGAAAAAACTTGGCAAGTTATAGTTCAAACAAGAAGACCTTAGTTTTGATAAGAAGATTTCAGTAGAATCTGTGCAAACAAAAATTATTAACTCCTTTGTGCATATGTTCAATGTGTCTACATTGTGTTGGCAAAGTATCAAATTGCTCCATCAAAAGCTGTAGTAGGACTTGATCTGCCCATAAAGGCACTATCCATGCATATACAAAAGCCATATAAGGGAATAATTGTCTAAGTTTTCACAGCTGTCATTTTGTCAAAATTATTTTTTGTGAACCAAACTCCTTCATGCATATGTTCAATGTGTCTACATTGTATCGACAGAGTATCAAATTGTTCCATCAAAAGCTGTAGTAGGAGTTGATCGGCCCATGAAGGCACCATTATTTTTTTGTGAACCAAACTCCTTCATGCATATGTTCAATGTGTCTACATTGTATCGACAGAGTATCAAATTGTTCCATCAAAAGCTGTAGTAGGAGTTGATTGGCCCATGAAGGCACCATCTATGCATATACAAAAGCCTAATAAGGGAAAAATTGTCTAAGTTCTCACAGCTGTCATTTCGTCAAAAATTATTTTTTCTGAACAAAACTCCTTCATGCATATGCTCAATGTGTTTACATTGTATAGGCAAAGTATCAAATTGTTCCATCAAAAGCTGTGGTAGGAGTTGATCGGCCCATGAAGGCACCATCTATGCATATACAAAAGCCTTATTAGGGAAAGATTGTTTAAGTTCTCACAGCTGTCATTTTGTCAAAAAATATTTTTTGTGAACCAAACTCCTTCATGCATATGTTAAATGTGTCTACATTGTGTAGGCAAAGTATCAAATTGCTCCATAAAAAGCTGTGGTAGGAGTTGATCGGCCCATAGGGGCACCGTATATGCATATACAAACACCTTATTAGGGAAAAATTGTCTAAGTTCTCACAGCTGTCATTTTGTCAAAAATTATTTTTTCTGAACCAAACTCCTTCATGCATATGTTCAATGTGTCTACATTGTATAGGAAAAGTATCAAATTGTTCCATCAAAAGCTGTGGTAGGAGTTGATCTGCCGGTGTATGGCCTATAATAGCATAAGCATAAAGCATTATATTAAAAGCCATTTAGAACTACAAAGGGAAATAACTTTAATAGAATTAGCCCCTAGCCCTTACTTTTTTGTTTAAAGTATTTGTCTTGCATACATGAACATGTTGGCAAGGTTTGATGAAAATCCAGCAATGACTCTTTGAGTTATTAAGGAAACAAAGCGTTACGGACGGACGGACGCACGGACGGACAACGTGAAAACAGTATACCCCCTACAAACAAAGTTTGCGGGGGGTATAAATATTTTTTCTGAACCAAACTCCTTCATGCAAGTGTTCAATGTGTCTACATTGTATAGGCAAAGTATCAAATTGTTCCATCAAAAGCTGTAGAAGGAGTTGATCGGCCCATAAAGGCACTATCCATGCATATACAAAAGCCATATAAGGGAACAATTGTCTAAGCTCTCATAGCTGTCATTTTGTCAAAAATAATTTTTTTTCAACCAGAGTCCTTCATGCATATGTTCAATGTGTCTATATGGTATAGGCAAAGTATCAAATTGCTCCATTAAAAGCTGTGGTAGGAGTTGATCGGCCCATGAAGGCACCATCTATGCATATACAAAAGCCTTATTAGCATAAAATTGTCCAAGTTCTCACAGCTGTCATTTTGTCAAAAATTATTTTTTGTGAACCAAACTCCTTCATGCATATGTAAAATGTGTCTATATTGTATAGGCAAAGTATCAAATTGCTCTATCAAAAGCTGTGGTAGGAGTTGATCGGCCCATGAAGGCACCATCTATGCAAATACAAACACCTTATTAGGGAAAAATTGTGTATTAGGGACAAATTGTCTAAGTTTTCACTGCTGTCATTTTGTCAAAAATTATTTTTTCTGGATCAAACTCCTTCATGCATATGTTCAATGTGTCTACATTGCATAGGCAAAGTATCAAATTGTTCCATCAAAAGCTGTGGTAGGAGTTGATCGGCCCATGAAGGCACCATCTATGCATATACAAAACCCTATTAGGGAAAAATTGTCTAAGTTCTCACAGCTGTCATTTTGTCAATAAATATTTTTTTCTGAACCAAACTCCTTCATGCATATGTTCAATGTGTCTACATTGTATAGGAATAGTATCAAATTGTTCCATCAAAAGCTGTGGTAGGAGTTGATCGGCCCGTGTATGGCCTATAATAGCAAAAGCATAAAACCCTATATTAAAAGCCATTTAGAACTACAAAGGGAAATAACTCTAATAGAATTGGCCCCTAGCCCTTACTTTTTTGTTTGAAGTATTTGTCTTGCATATATGAACATAATTGCAAGGTTTGATGAAAACCCAGCAATGACTCTTCAAGATATTAAGGAAACAAAACGTTACGGACGGACGCACGGACGCAACCACGGACGGACAACGTGAAAACAGTATACCCACTTTGTTTATACCCACCACAAACAAAGTTTGCATGGGGTATAAAAAACTTTTTTACTCTAAGACTATCATCCCAAAGGCATAACTAAGGAAGCATAGAAAAAAGGTACAAATGTATTTATATACAGTTGACTCTCGATAACTCAACTATGCATAACTCGATACTATCACTTATCTCGACCCGACGGCCCAGTCCCGGTATTTCCCCCTATATATTATTGCAATTCCACAACGTTTATCTCGACAATGGCTAAGTCAATAAAACTGATAACTCCTTAAGAAATCCAGGTTCCGCTGATCAATTTTAGCGTTATTTACAACGGCTCAGTCGATTCCATTTCATAAGAAAACAACAGTGATTGTTGTCTATTTTTAACTTGCCTTTTTTATCTGAATGTGTCTCCTTTTAATCCACAATTTTCAACGTTAATTATTCCCATTAAAACCACCAATTGTTTGATCAATAAACAACTGGACTTGATCCACGTGTGTGACACATGCAGTTGTAAATTAGTGTGCTGCATAATTACATAACTGACCACGGTCGGCGAATTCTATTGGATCTATTGTATACAACTTCAAAGCGGGTACATGTATAAGTGACAGTAATGGGCTAATGTGTCAAATTTGAGCAATCTCTTGAGTATTAAGCTCGTCCTATGACTGCTTGTTTTAAAGAAGGCCAAAGTATAATTTAATTGTTTCTCAGGCCATTTTTTTTTATTAATTTTTATTTTGGAAAACCGGTGCAGTGTTTTGTTCGGGCGTGTAAGGCTATTTTCTGGCTTTGGTCATGTCATGCCAAAAATAGATCGAAAATTAAAACGTGCATGTTCACTATTGGAGCAAAATATGACGTCGTATCTGCGACCGCGGGACCAGTTACCGATACTTACTTTGAACTGAAAATGCTATGTTTATTTTATTTTGTCTTAAAAAGTGAAAACACAGGCATAATATCGAGACTACAATGGTACATGAGAAACAATTCTATTTTTCCCTTTTATATTCTTTCGTTTTTTTCAATTCCTAATGTCAATTGATTCTTGGGCCATTCATTAATGTAATAGCTCCCAATAACGATCTATTAATGGACGAGTTGAATGTGATTTATTTCGCCCCAAAATTGTAGCCATGTGTCGTGATTTGGTTACCTCGAACTACTGATAACTCGACATATTTTGTACAGTCCCTTGGAATTCGAGGTAACGAGAGTAGACTGTACATTGAATCTTCTAAGGATGCTTCCATACACCAACTTTCAAGAATTATTATTCTTTTAGAAGTTATAGCCATAAGTATAAAATAGCCCCTGGCCCAGCCTCTAATGACAGACTGAAACTTCTAATTGCAGTGCACATCTACATATATATTCCAAATTCAAGTTTGCATCTAATGAACCTTTCTATTGGCAATTTGTACACTTAAGTGGCCTTTTCTCTTATGTGGCTAGTCTCATAAGAGAATATATTTGCCACAAAATTTAGTGGCTTTCCATTTAAGTGTCACTAATACGGAATACACTGCATTTTGAACTCATGAATGTATACTATGGTGGCAAACTGTCTAAACAGGTATGTACATTAAGGGGCTATTTTGGTCCCCTCTGGAGCCAAAATCTAAAAGTTGTTTTTCGCCAATTTCTTCTGATTGGTTTATTAAAATAATAACTCAAGTGTACAATTCTGGCAATCATTTAAATTTTTATGGTTGCTATGGTAGCAAAAACGGCCAACAAAACAGGCTTAAATAGAGAAATCGCCATTTTGGACCAAATAAGGCTTTGGAGACCGATTTTTAAGAATTAGATATCAGTACAGCTAAATGCCAAAAAAACATTTTATGCTCTATGTTAATTGGTCTGTCAAATATCTCAAAGTTGCTCCAAAATAGCCAATTTCCTGTTTTCAGCCATTTTTGTTGCCATAGCAACGGTAAAAGTCAAATTAATACCAGATATTAAAACTTGGGCTATTGTTCTAATAAACTAATGAGAAGAAAATGCTGAAAAACAATTTTTATTTTTTAGCCTCCTTGGGGTCCAAAATAGCCCTTTAATGCATGTACCTCTTTGCAAGCAACCAATGCACCTCTGGGTGTGTATGGACAGATGGAGGGTATAAGTCCCCATCCTAGGGGCCCTTATGGATATTTGAATAAAATTAACAGTGCTTTTTCCTTGACAGACTAAAGACATCTGCCTATTAACATAGAAGATAAACCTCCCATACTGTGATGATGATGAATATATAATGAAAACATAACCTACCTGGTAAGGAACACATGATATAAGGGACTTCTCAACATCAATCAATGTTATGTATCTCTGAAAGGGAAAATGAACATACATGTAACATAAACACAAAACAAGGATACCTGAGTTTTTACCAAGGTATAGAAATCTTATCTCACATACCAATGATGAAAAAATCACACAGTCCCAAAATTTATTGACAATGGGATTAATCGGAAAAATAATTTCACCAACAAATTTTCAGATGCAAGAATGGGTAACATAGTTTAGCACCCAGAAACGGAAGCTAAATAGCATTTCAAGCATCTGTTTTGTTTTTATTGGGGTTTGAAATAAAATTCACTATCAGTATCTATTGACAAACACTTTGTGGCGATAATGTGTGTCACATTGTTGATGCTTTTTAGTGACGTCAGCAATGTTTTTCACGTCATTTGAGGATGCATAAATGTCTGAGGCACTAAAGATTGCCATTTAGGTGTAAAAAACCCAAATCGTTAATATTTGAAATCACGTGGATGGGTTACATGAAATCAAGTCATGTGGATGGGATAAGCAGGTCACATGGATGGGATAAGGAAATTCCGCACAGTGTTTTGCCTATGGGACAGCTCGTCTTGAGCGAGAAATGGAAAAGAAAAATCTATGTCATCGCTGAATCAATAAATGTAAATTACTATTACAGTAACAAAATTGTAGGTTTATGAGAAAAGAAATGATCATTGGTGTTCAGTGGTACTGGAAAATTCCAACTGTCAGGTCCACAGTTCAAGTGTCAGATAACAACTGGATACTTCAAGCTTTGTGATGCCAAACGGTGATCCTCAATATAGATTTTTTGTCTGCCCTTCACACTCATGATAGATTCATGTAATCTCATGAGAGGGCCAAAATACTGGTTCAAACAAAAGGGTAAAAGAAATATTTACTGTCTTATCAAAGGCAACGGTTCAAGCTGGACCTTGACAAAACGCAGAAGTGATTTCTCCCTCCAAGAAAATTAGGGAGAAGTGTCAGTCAGATAGAGAGAAGTTATAGTGCAAAATTAGGGCATTAAGCAAATTTAAATTTACCCATTACACATACTATTGACAATCAATTGAAGGATAAATATGATGCAGTGGTAGTAGATTGTCACCACAGGTTGCATTTTTATGGTGACAAAATGAAAATGAGTCTCCCTAACAAAAAATTTTTTAGGGAAATTCCCACTTCTCCCTGGGTCCCATTTAGGACGAAATTTTGGCCCCTAGGACAACTATTTCGCCCTAGTTGCCACTAGCTTATTTCCTGAAAGAATGGCTCAACCCTTAGCCCAGGGATCATTTTCTGGCGCGATTCCGCGATATTCACGCATAATTTTGTTCGAAATCGCATGCAAAATCTCGGAATGAGAAAAAAATCGCACCTTAGATTTTTCGTGTTTGGCGCCGATTTTTTTCTTTCTCACACATGCGGTCCATTTCGAGACATTCAGATTATCATTACGACTGGTTTTCAAAATACTTCAGCGCTGTATTGATTATGTTCGAAAGCAGGTAACCAGTTATTGATCTGTGTCACTGAAAAGTTTTACTCTCGATATTGCTTATTCATGCAAGCGTTTTAATCTGTCGCTACGGAGTTTGAAAACAAAATGGATGCTCGCTCGACCTCGAAGAAAAGAAAGTTAATACCGACATCCAAGCCAAACGAGGGAGTTGGTATGTTGAAGTACCTCGTTTGTGCTTCAGGTTAATCTCATGAGGCGGCTCCAGTCTCAACGGATTCGGATGATGATCAATCACAGAATGAAAAGGGTTCCAGCAATGTAGCTACCTGTGACAATAACAACAATGAAAAAGGTAGTCTCCCCAAATGTCAGTGGCAGACCAAATGGCTTAAAAGTTATGGAAATTGGCTGAAGTATGATGAGGAGAAAAACCAAATGTATTGTACTCTGTGCCAGGAACGAAAATTCAGAAATACTATGGCCCAGGGGACCAATAATTTTAAAACCACAACTATTGACAGGCATTTAAAATCCAGTGACCACAGGACAGCCTTGTCTTTTCCAAAAGCAAGACAGGATATGAAATTTTATGTGGTAAACTCCATTTTTATGCAATTAATTTATCTGTATGTATTTAAAACCAGAATGAAAAACTGTGTGAGCCCTGATCAGCTAGCTTTTAGAAGCCAGCTGATCTGGATCTACACTGTTTTCTAAAGATATATCTGGGGTCAGTAGAACAAGGGTCTTTGGCATATACATTCTGGATAATTCATTCAACAAAATTAAAAGAATCTCTAAAGTCTGTTATTGAGCCTTGAATTATGTATCCCATTGTAAAGAATTAAAGATTTTGCTTCTTTGCCATTGGATTCACATTTCATGGACTTTCATAAAAGGTTACATTCACCTTTATTAGACTTCTTGTCCATCACATATACTATGGAATTTTTAATAGCCAAATGAAATTGTTTATAATAACACCCTATTCAGTAGTTTCCATCACTTTATTATCAAGTTATCTTTAATAGATATATTTAGCAACAATACCAATATGATGAAAGACAAAAATCTCGCTCATTGTGGCTAAGCGAGAGAAATTATCTCATCAAATTTCAAAATATCTCACTGAATTTGACCAATTGGGATTTTTTCTCTCACACAAATATTGGGCCAGAATAAACCCTCTTAGCCTGCTACAAAAAGAAATGATTCTGAAAATGCCATCTGCTGAAATCATCTGCTGCATATAAATCTGCTGCATGTTAATGACTTATTTTGGTATGCAGGCAAACAGTATGGACTCAGACCAGACTTCTCCTAGGGGATCTATCCGATTTGGGCCCACACTGTTTTCTACATACTTTTTGAAATAACCAACAGATGAATTGCAGCAGACGACGTTTAGGCACGATTAGCAGCCAAAGAGTTAACAGACTATAAGAAGAATCCTTTCCTCTCATCACAATGACATGTTTCATATGTGTGGATTTTTATCAAAAGGTCTAAACCTAAGAGACTATGGAGTGTCATACGCTAAAGACTTCATCTCAGACCTAATGGTGCACCAATGCACATCAAACAAGTTTTCTATCATCTGTATTTTAGCCACAACATGCTATTTCCAACAATGTGGCATTTTGACAAGTGTAAGCTCAGACAAGCCTGTGCAGCCTCCTTTCAAGCTAAGACACTCCAAATGATGTCAGGTCAGTAGCTTAACAATCATAGAATATTCAAGCGACTAGCAAAGGCTCTGATCAGACTGCGCGTATGCACAGGCTGGTCTGAACCTTTGCTGGTCGCACATACCACATTGTTGGAAATCGCATGCTGTGGCTCATATTCTGTTGACTTTTTCTAAAACCTAAAGATACCCCTCAATAGAAACATATTTACAGCTTCGACTACCAGCTGTCATATCAAGAAAATGTCTTACCCTAAGAGATTGTGGTATGATATACTCTAATGATTTCTTCTCAGACCTAATAATACCCCTCAATAGAAACTTGTGTACATCTACCACTATGAGCTGTCTTATCAAGAAAATGTCTTACCCTAAGAGATTGTGGAATGATATACTCTAATGATTTCTTCTCAGACCTAATAATACCCCTCAATAGAAACTTGTGTACATCTACCACTATGAGCTGTCTTATCAAGAAAATGTCTTACCCTAAGAGATTGTGGTATGATATACTCTAATGATTTCTTCTCAGACCAAATAATACCCCATAATAGAAACTTGTGTACATCTACCACTATGAGCTGTCTAATCAAGTAAATGTCTTACCCTAAGACACTGTGGAATGATATACTCTAATGACTTCTTCTCAGACCTAATAATACCCCTCAATAGAAACTTGTGTACATCTACCACTATGAGCTGTCTTATCAAGAAAATGTCTTACCCTAAGACACTGTGGAATGATATACTCTAATGACTTCTTCTCAGACCTAATAATACCCCTCAATAGAAACTTGTGTACATCTACCACTATGAGCTGTCAAATCAAGAAAATGTCTTACCCTAAGACACTGTGGAATGATATACTCTAATGACTTCTTCTCAGACCTAATAATACCTCTCAATAGAAACGTGTGTACATGTACCACTTTGAACTGTCTAATCAAGTAAATGTCTTACCCTAAGAGACTGTGGAATGATATACTCTAATGACTTCTTCTCAGACCTAATAATACCCCTCAATAGAAACTTGTGTACATGTACCACTTTGAACTGTCTAATCAAGTAAATGTCTTACCCTAAGACACTGTGGAATGATATACTCTAATGACTTCTTCTCAGACCTAATAATACCCCTCAATAGAAACTTGTGTACATGTACCACTTTGAACTGTCTTATCAAGAAAATGTCTTACCCTAAGAGACTGTGGTATGATATACTCTAGGGACTTCTTCTCAGACCTAATAATACCCCTCAATAGAAACTTGTGTACATCTACCACTTTGAGCTGTCTTATCAAGAAAATGTCTTACCTTAAGAGACTGTGGTATGATATACTCTAGGGACTTCTTCTCAGACCTAATAATACCCCTCAATAGAAACTTGTGTACATCTACCACTATGAGCTGTCTTATCAAGAAAATGTCTTACCCTAAGACACTGTGGAATGATATACTCTAGGGACTTCTTCTCAGATCTAATAATACCCCTCAATAGAAACTTGTGTACATCTTCCACTATGAGATGTCTTATCAAGAAAATGTCTTACCCTAAGAGACTGTGGTATGATATACTCTAGGGACTTCTTCTCAGACCTAATAATACCCCTCAACAGAAACTTGTGTACATCTACCACTATGAGCTGTATTATCAAGAAAATGTCTTACCCTAAGACACTGTGGAATGATATACTCTAATGACTTCTTCTCAGACCTAATAATACCCCTCAATAGAAACTTGTGTACATCTACCACTTTGAGCTGTCTTATCAAGAAAATGTCTTACCCTAAGAGACTGTGGAATGATATACTCTAATGACTTCTTCTCAGACCTAATAATACCCCTCAATAGAAACTTGTGTACATCTACCACTATGAGCTGTCTTATCAAGAAAATGTCTTACCCTAAGACACTGTGGAATGATATACTCTAATGACTTCTTCTCAGACCTAATAATACCCCTCAATAGAAACTTGTGTACATGTACCACTATGAGCTGTCTTATCAAGAAAATGTCTTACCTTAAGAGACTGTGGTATGATATACTCTAGGGACTTCTTCTCAGACCTAATAATACCCCTCAATAGAAACTTGTGTACATCTACCACTATGAGCTGTCTTATCAAGAAAATGTCTTACCCTAAGACACTGTGGAATGATATACTCTAATGACTTCTTCTCAGACCTAATAATACCCCTCAATAGAAACTTGTGTACATCTACCACTTTGAGCTGTCTAATCAAGAAAATGTCTTACCCTAAGACACTGTGGAATGATATACTCTAATGACTTCTTCTCAGACCTAATAATACCCCTCAATAGAAACTTGTGTACATCTACCACTATGAGCTGTCTTATCAAGAAAATGTCTTACCCTAAGAGACTGTGGAATGATATACTCTAATGACTTCTTCTCAGACCTAATAATACCCCTCAATAGAAACTTGTGTACATCTACCACTATGAGCTGTCTTATCAAGAAAATGTCTTACCCTAAGAGACTGTGGAATGATATACTCTAATGACTTCTTCTCAGACCTAATAATACCCCTCAATAGAAACTTGTGTACATCTACCACTATGAGCTGTCTTATCAAGAAAATGTCTTACCCTAAGAGACTGTGGAATGATATACTCTAATGACTTCTTCTCAGACCTAATAATACCCCTCAATAGAAACTTGTGTACATGTACCACTATGAGCTGTCTTATCAAGAAAATGTCTTACCTTAAGAGACTGTGGTATGATATACTCTAGGGACTTCTTCTCAGTCCTAATAATACCCCTCAATAGAAACTTGTGTACATCTACCACTATGAGCTGTCTTATCAAGAAAATGTCTTACCCTAAGAGACTGTGGAATGATATACTCTAATGACTTCTTCTCAGACCTAATAATACCCCTCAATAGAAACTTGTGTACATCTACCACTTTGAGCTGTCTAATCAAGAAAATGTCTTACCCTAAGACACTGTGGAATGATATACTCTAATGACTTCTTCTCAGACCTAATAATACCCCTCAATAGAAACTTGTGTACATCTACCACTATGAGCTGTCTTATCAAGAAAATGTCTTACCCTAAGACACTGTGGAATGATATACTCTAATGACTTCTCAGACCTATATAATACCCCTCAATAGAAACTTGTGTACATCTACCACTATGAGATGTCTTATCAAGAATATGTCTTACCCTAAGAGACTGTGGAATGATATACTCTAATGATTTCTTCTCAGACCTAATAATACCCCTCAATAGAAACTTGTGTACATCTACCACTTTGAGCTGTCTTATCAAGTAAATGTCTTACCCTAAGAGACTGTGGTATGATATACTCTAAGGACTTCTTCTCGGACCTAATAATACCCCTCAATAGAAACTTGTGTACATCTACCACTTTCAACTGTCGTAGTTGACATAGCAGTGTCACATGATCACAACTGAAGAAAAGAAAATTATATTTCAATTTCCAAAAAAATAAATGACCCTAATTATGGCAGGACATCCTGATTTTGAGGCAATCCTAATTTCAGTGCAAAATTCTTATCTCTCTATTTCTCACTCTGTATGGGACATCAAATGTAAAACTCACGACAGTTGATAGCCACTTGATTGTGTGTGAAAATGATATAGTAACAACATTTCTAGACTTGTTTGTTGAAAAGCCTTAGGAGTTTTCTATTATGGCATACATTTTTATAAATGATTTTAGCCAAACAAAAGTGAAGCTAGGGTCCTAAGAATAATAGCATTGCTATACACATAAAACTGAATGCAGATAAATTTTAATTCTATCTGACAGTTAGGGATACCCCGCATTACTATTATTTGAAATACCAGAGAAATAACCATTTGACACTCTGATAGTGTTCCTGAGAGATTTGTTTGAAAACATTAATATAGAGATCAAACATGTTTTTCTATGCATTAACATCTGCTATACCCCGTGGGTGGTGTTGAAACCCGAGCCTGAAAGGCGAGGGTTTCAACGACTCCGAGTGGTCTAGCAGATGTTAGTGTATCGGAAAACCATGTTTGATCATTATTATTGCATAAAGTCATTTTGTCACTTGAAAACTTTCGAAAAATGCTTTGAAAAATTCATTTTTGTATTACAATAATGGCGCATAAAAGCATGATGGATTCGAAGGTTTTGAAAATGCATGTTCCAGAGCAAAGACTTACGTCATCCTAAGGTCACTAAATTATGTTCATTTCTATGCACGTTACTGTTGATGACGTCAATTTTTGTGACAGCCTAAAATGTGTATATATATAAAGTACAACAGCCATGTATCAACAGCATGTGAATTGCCTGATTAATACATGGGTTTTTGCAGGTAAAACATGGCTGTTAATAGTGAGCGACACGGCTTTTTATGCAATAATTTTCAACAACAAAAATCTGCAGATGACAAAAGAACATGTTACACTTTAAACTATGTAATTTATCAGGTATAATACTTTTACCCTTAAAGCGCCTGCAAAAAATCCATCTGAAAATGACATCGGCTAAAGTCATCTGCTGCATATTTTTGCTAACACTATTTGACTTATATAAGTATCAGGACAAAATGTGTGGACCAAGATCAGACTGCTCCTACAGGAGCAGTCAGATCTGTGTCTACACTGTTTGTTAAAAAGGCTTCTAAAGCATTCCAGTAGACGACAAAAGAAGATGGTTAAAATCCTCACCCTGGTACAACTGGTACAAATACGTTCAATGCCTGCAGTAGCTCCCTCATTACAGCCTGGTATTTTGTCGTTCCCATGACAATCACAGGTCGTCCAGACAATAAACTGTATATCACATGTTGTAGATTATTGTAGCTTGTCAACACTTTCAGTAAGCCATGGTCTGAATGGAAAAAAAACATAAACATGGGATAAAATGCAAAATTTCCAAAATCCTGAACTTTTAAAATTCAAATTGTAGCAGTATGCCTACAAAATATTTAAATAATTCAAGTTAAATGGTCAATTGTCGTTAGATAAACTGATAATATCTCCTAGCCGATAATAAACTACCTAATCCAGTATTTTGAGGCTGATTAAGTCAGTCTCAAAATCCTGAATTCAGGTATAATCCTGAAAACTAGCTGTCCCATATATTTCAGAAAGGACTTGTTTCTAGACATCTTTTTTCTCAATTGACCCTGAAAATATACCCAACAAAAAAAGAAATGCACCACTACGATTTTCTCATTTAGATCTCCATTTAAAACGAAAACGTTAATTGTCATAAAATATTCATTTCTGATCAAATCTAACTAAAACTTGAGTGTGACGTAGATGAGTATCTGTACCATCCTTGTACAGGCACAAAACTTACCAAGGCGAATGGTAAACGAGTTGCAGAAGCGTTAATTTAATGCTACTGTCTACATTAAATTCCGAGTATGTTTTACATTTGCAAAGTACGAAAACGATACGTTGTCTTTATGTGAGACAACCAATGGGTTTATTGATGCATATTTGTTATTCCAGAATCCATTTTCATCAGTAAGGGACATTTAAATTGATTAAAACAATGTTGAACACTTTAAATGTTTTGTAAGGTTTATCTCCAGTGTGGAATTGTTATCCAAAGGGTAGTCACAATACATGAGCTACCTGGTTTAATTATCGCGTATTATTAATTAACAGATAGAATTTGCAAAGAATAAGTGTCTGAGTACAATTTGGTCTACTGAAATGATTCTCATTGCTTGAACTTATCCAGCAAGAGAGCATTATAAAAACGCTTGTTTCTTCAAATTCTTGTGACTTCACAATTTGACCTCCACTTGGTTCATGACAAACTTTCTTTTTCATATTTTTGACGCCAGATTGCAAAAGACGTGTGACGCAGCAGTACTTGACATACCTTTGCACTAATACAAACTAAACTGGCCTATCCCTTGTGATCTTCCTGGGAGTTGAACAGTTCTAAGTGGTGCGTTTCTTTTTTTGTCGGGTATATTGTGTTGATAATTTTGTTCTGTGAATAAATATCTCTGATGAGATTGGTTGCACCTCCAAGGGCAAAAATCAAATTAAAGGGGACAAATATGCCTCTATTGGTACTAGGGCTGCCACGTTTACAAAATTTGGTAAACATTTACAGGAGTTCCACTAACCGAAACGAGTCTGTTTACACATATTTTCCAGATTTATGCAGATATGTAAAATTGCCAATATTTTCCCTAATAAACCCTTTGAAAAATGTACCTTGTGCGAATATTTGAAATTGTTTCTGGTTGGGTGTTGTGATAGAACTCATTTCAAGTAATTGGAAAATGATTACAACATGCCCAGACTCATACATTAAGGACATTCTCTTCAGTTGCAAGCGTGAGTGGACACACACAGGACATAACTGGGAATCGTCACATACACATCAATACACACGCTGACAGGAAGTAAACAAACAAATTCATATGCGTCTCCTCTAACTGTAAAAAATGCAGGAATATAACTGTTCCAAGCAGTGTCTGAGTGAGACAATATTCAGGGCATTTTTATGGCCCGTTGAGCATGTCCGCCATAATATCTAATTGCAGTAGATACTTTTTTATCAAATACAGCGGAATCTGAGAAAACAATCTGATTGATGATCCAGATCGAGATGTCACTTATCACTGTTTAAGAGAATATTTTTTCATTAGGAAATGCTATTAAATAAATAGATGCTTGTCACATGCTAAAGTCCGTGTAAACAGTAGGTCAATTTTGTAAACGTTTATTGCAGAAACACGAAACGATGCTGTTTACACATGTAAGATGGCAGCTCTAATTGGTGCATATGATCTAACATTAGACATATGAAAAATACCCTTTTTTATGTCGGTGGCTGCACTCAGCATAACTCTTTGGAAATTTTGTTTAATTTTGTAGCTTAATTATCCTTCTTTTAAGTCCTGGTGACCTCCAATTTGCGGCCATTTTGAATACAATACACCAGACTAAACCCACATGTTAACTTGTCTAAGATATTGATAAAAGTAAAGAATATATGGAATTAATAAGAATTTGGATGGCACACATCTTTAAAAAGTTATTATGCACTAAAACAAAATGTTATGAGTACTCATAGGAAGCTTATAATCATTTTTGTTATTTGTGTCTTGTGTTTCTCATGCTTTCGTGTCTGTTCATTGCTGCCTTGTGGTCACCTGCTGGGAAAGGGCTGACCTCTTGGCTCTTGTTGGTGATGTTTATTGTTTTTTTTCTTACTTTCCCATGTGGTGTCAAACAGTTTGGATCCAGATCAGGACCGATGTTCTGTCGGTCGTGATCTGGGTTCAAACTGTTTGCAAAGATTATCAGCAGACAACAAAAGTCATCGCTAGCAAGGAGAATTGATTTTTTTATTTGAAACTATACTTTCTGATCTAGA
The DNA here is from genome assembly GCA_964019695.1 of Loripinus fragilis. Lineage (NCBI taxonomy): Eukaryota > Metazoa > Mollusca > Bivalvia > Lucinida > Lucinidae > Loripinus > Loripinus fragilis. The sequence continues at coordinate 88,463,327 of OZ026517.1, forward strand.
GCTTTAGACTGTTACAATACCTTATAAATTTGGTTCTTACCTTGAATCTGGTTAGAATCTGTTAAATCTTTCAATGGATGAGTTAGTTTCCATTTCTTTCTAAAAATACACAATAAAATTGTCCAGTATATTTTTGTTCTTAAATACTAACATGACCATATAGTATACTGAAAAGGTGTAGCAGATGACAACTTATTGACATTATCATACACTTGCTAAGCAAAAAAGTCATAAAACGATCATCCATAGGTAATTTACAAAAATGTTCCCCCATTGTATTCAAATTAAAGAGAAATGTTACATAAGAATCATAAGAATTGGAAACATTGTCTGCTCATTTTTGCATGGATTGGTAAATGCATTCAGTTTACAAAAGTGACACAGATAACAGGCCCTGAGGTTAATAAACTTTTTACATGCTCAACCAAAATGAGTAGAAATTTCAAATGCTTATTAAAACCAAAATACTGAAAATTAAACACATTTCTTGCTTTCAAACTTTATGATCATGATAAATTTCATACTCAGTTGAGTTGAACATGATTTTTTTTTTGTAAACTTGAGGCCAGATGCCAGTGATAAAGCGATTCAGTAAATTTATTTTTGTGGCGTGAAAATTTCCTGGCATGCAGAGTTAATATTTTGCTAGTGTACAAAATTTGAGCAAATACATGTTATTTCAGTATTTATCGCATATGAAACCAGCATTTTGCTCAGATGAGCCTGCAAATATACACAGTCTCACCAGAGAATTCACCGCTAGTACAAAAAAGAATGCATGAGGCCTTTTGTTAAGAGTGTGTAACACAAAAATAATTTTCTTATTTCTCAACCAAAACATATGTTATGGGTACTCAAAAGAACCCAAAACATATGCCAACTAGAATTGTCAGAGAATCTGACTATAGCCCCGCTGCAGTTCCTTGCATGCAGTAAAAGGCCAGAGTGTCTCGGGATATTGAGTGGTAACGTAATTCTGACATCAATGAAGGGCCATAACTCTCTTACAAATTGCAAAAAATGACATCTAACAATCCCAACATAGATCTTGTCAGTATAAATAGTTATATAAAGTTTGGTCAAAATCTGTCCATTTATTCTCAAGATATTGAGCAGAAACAAATTTTTGGAGTAAATCAAGGGCCATAACTCTGGTACAAATGTGCAAAAAATGAGGTGTAACAATCCCAACGTATATCTTGACAATATTAATGCATATATAAAATTTGGTGTAATTCTGTCCATTTGTTCTCAAAATATTGAGCGAAAACAAAATTTTGAAATAAATCAAGGGCCATAACTCTGGTGCAAATGTGCCCAAAATGATGTGTAACAATCCAAACGTAGATCTTGTCAATATGAATGCATACATAAAATTTGGTGAAATTCTGTCCATTTGTACTCAAGACATTGAACCGAAACAAAATTCGGCGTAAATCAAGGGCCATGACTCTGGTAGAAATGTGCGAAAAATGATGTGTAACAATCCCAAGCTAGATCTTGCCAAGATGAATGCATATGTAAAATTTGGTGAAATTCTACCAATTGGTTCTCAAGATATTGAGCGGAAACGAAATTTTGGCATAAATCAAGGGCCATAACTCTGGTAGAAATGTGCGAAAAATGATGTGTAACGATCCCAAGCTAGTTCTTGTCAATATAAACGCATATATAAAATTTGGTGCAAATATGTCAAATAGTTCTCAAGATATTGAGCGGAAACAATTTTTTTTTCATAAAAAAGGGCCATAACTCTGGTACAAATTTCTGAAAAATGACTTGTAACAATCCAAAGCTAGATCTTGTCAATATGAATGCATATATAAAATTTGGTGAAAATATGTCAAGTAGTTCTCAAGATATTGAGCGGAAACGAAATTTCAGCGTAAATCAAGGGCCATAACTCTGGTACAAATGTTTGAAAAATGATGTGTAACAATCCCAAGGTAGATCATGTCAATATGAATGCACATACAAAATTTGTTTAGATTCTATTAAGTATTTCTCAAGATATTGAGCGGAAAGGAAAAATTATGACGGACGAACGGAATGACAGACAATCCAAATCCTTTATATCCCCCCCCCCCCCATTTTTCAAAGCCAGGCTATTCAAATTATGGGTAAGAAAATATTTACAATTTTACGCAGAAAAGTTTTGTTTATCTTAACCTGTGTGCATGGAAGTAGATGAAGGTTCAGACAAAAAGGAGACATTTAGCTCAAAAAGGTAGCTACACACGTACATTTAAACTCTTTGCACGCTGGGTATTTTTTTATGCTTTTGTTGTCAACTGCTGACTTTTTTCGAAATTAACTTTTTCAAAAAACTCTTTCAGGAACACTATCAGAGTCAAACAGTTTGGATCCAGATTCAGAACCAGATTTCTGTTGGTCCTGATCTGGGTCCAAACTGTTTGCATAGGTTATCAGCAGACGACAAAATCACCGTTAGCAAGGAAAGAGTTAAAGAATAAATTTAGGCATACATATGTGAAAACTAACAAAATTTCATTCACTGGACATGTAACTGTACATAACATTATTAATATCTACCAAGTACCAATGGAGTGACTCATTTGTTAGGCTATATTCAAGAAATAAAACAATGTTATCGAAGCTGTGCTCAAATGTCTGGGATGCAAGCATTTCATTACAAGTAAGCCAGTGAGTGTTCAAATTGATACAGACCAGACTAATCTTTGCTTTACTGAGGGCATTTGACACTGCTAAGAATTATCTTTCTCCTTTCTAACACTGAATTTATCAACTTTACTTCCTCACTAAAGTCCAAATTTGTCTTGAATTTATATATTTCACCCTTTCACAAAAGTGTGTCGGTCTGTTGTTTATGACATTATGTAATGTTTCTAAGTTATTAAGCTCAATTTGCTGTAAAATATGTCATCAGCCCAAATAAGTTTAAATGCCTGTGATAAAGCGTGGTTTGAAATACATAAAGGGAAAGGTACATGCGGGTGTGTTAGAAAATGATATTATCAATTTACCTGATGCGCCTGTGTCTGCCCTCCTCCTCTGTACTTTTATCTGAACTTGAGCAAGGAGTATGACTATCACCCCTCCAGAAACCATTGGCATGGCCTATAAATGGTTTATATTTGTCTATATTAACTGTATAACCTGGAGTAGACTTCTCTGAATCCAGAATGGCACTGAAATCTCCACTGCCTGGGGCAGTCTTTGAGTCAATCTCTGTATTGTGAATCACAGCATTATCCATTTCAACACTTGGACCTCTATCACTATGAGTTTCAGACTCTAGTAACTGTTTATCTAATTTGCTACTGAAACTCTGATCTACTTTATCACAGACTCTTTCAAATTGCTTCTCTCCCTCTTCAACTAGATCTTCTGAAACTTCATTAATACTGAGCTCTGAATGGGGAAGAAACACTTCATTTATACCAATCGAAGTTCCTTCATCATTATCACAGCTGTTTAAATGTTTACTGATCCTCCCAGTCTTTTCAAATTGTGGAACTGTAACAGTTTCATCTTTCTCAACTTTTAGAATTTCAAAACATGAACCATACTTTGAGCTATCAGAAGAATGTATTACACTTTCTCTAGATTCATTTACTAAATCTGTTTCTTCCCCTGAATCACAATGATCTGCCCTCTTGTCATTGAACTTGTCTACCCCTTTTAAAGAGTAATTACAGAATGGAGAATGAGATTCTATTGCGAAGGTTGAATCTCCTACTTCTAGAAGTTTTCCATCATTTGCAAGGTATTTTGTTTTAGCATGATGTTTCTTTAAATTTCCAGGAAGTGAAACATCTTTATCACATATATTGGAACAATAGCAACCTTTAATGTTACATCTAACATCCTTTTCAGGGTCTATAATATCAAAGTCAGAGTTTGTAGTTGATGTCCTTGGGTGAACAGGAATGTTATGAATTTCTTGCCCTCTTTCTGTCGATGAGTTAATTAAAGTTTTGTCTAAAGTTCTCTCCAACTCCTCAAGATCTTTTGACAGTTTATGGCCACAATTAGTTGTGTTATTATCAACATTTGGCGGATATGTGTCATGTTTTTCTTGATCTATGTCTCCACTACTGTCTTTAGAATACTCCCTGTCAGACAGGAAACTAATCCTGAAATTAAAAAAAATTGAATATTAAAACTAATAACATTTTTTTTATATTTACCTCCCAGTCAACATGTTTTCAGTTATGTCAGGATGGTTCTTCCTGGGTTGAACCAGTACTAAGCAAGGATTAATGCATCTTGCTCAAGGACACAATGCAGTGATGCCAGTGTGGCTCGAACCTGCAACCCCTCGATCTGGAGTCAAGCACTCTACCACTGAGCTCCCCCCTTTTTTTCTTTGTGAAAACTTCAATTTTTATGGTGATTGCTATCTTAGTGTAAATTACAGTAAAACCTGTCTTTTGCAGCCACTCAAAAATAGACAAAACAAAGGTCTTAAAGATTGATTATAGCTTAATGCATGTAGAAAGTATTGCAGAATGCGCATTCTGCAATACTTTTGACCTGCATTTAGCAATAATCGGTCATGAAAACCAATTTGAGTCCTCTTTTGAGTGGCTGCTTAAGACAGGTTTTTCTGTATGAGATTTCGGGTATTATCGCATAGACCACCACGAAAGGCTCACACAGCCTACACATCAGCAGGCCTCTTCAGAGCATGTATTGCTTCTTTAGACCTATATAGCTGATTTCATAGGCCTTCCATACTTTTCCGGATTTCCATTGGGACTCAAGTCACATGTACTTATATCACATGACTACCTTGGCCAATCGAAATTATTTCTGTTACCACGAGCCCGAGCAGCCATGTGCTCGAGGTCAGTATCAAAACACCAAAGAAATTCTGTTTTGTAAGCAAACCAGTTTGTATATATTGCTTACGAAGTGAGGATTAGTTGTAAGGGGCCACTAAGCGCCGCTTTGTATGTTTATTGTTACCTCGAAAACCAATTTTCTGTTTTTCAAACAGCAGCCCGTGGTTGTTTACATTCTGACGTCAGTATTGAGTATGTCACAGCACCAGTGTCATTGACTGACTGACTGATTCGGTGTTTATGTAAACATTTCACCATTTGAAGAATGACTCAAATCTCATCAAAAACATCATTGGTAATGTGGCATCGAGCTATCAAGTCAATCTAGCTATAGAAATTCCTAATATAACTGAAAACTACATAAATTTGCACGTTTTCACTTGTTGACATTGGGTATCGGCAATGCTTATTTGAATATACATCACGTTGTTGGGAAATTCTTTGATTGGCCAGATATTTCTCTATTTGGGAGAGCTCGGAGCTAATCGGGGCGTGTCGGGAAAACTAGCTATACAGGAAACCAAAAATGTGGTACTTTGACAGTGTTGACCCAGATGAGATGCTATAAAATGCAACATCTGGATCTGCATTGTTTACTACTGAAGATTAAAAAACTCTGACGTTCGAAGAATCTAATCAGTGGCCCCCAAAATAATATAAATAAATTGAATGAAATGGCAATGAATATGCCACCTTCAAGAAAGACCCAATATATCAGCTCACATAACATTAAAGGGATTATGTTGGGATGGGCCCAAACCATTTGTAAGAAAACTATAATGGGCCCCATATATATAAGGTATTAAAATACACCATTAGTTTTGCTATAAGGTGCATATGAAGGATTCTTTGGCCCATCAATTTTTTTAAAAGGCCCATCATAATTTCGAATGACCCATTATATTGTGAACTTTGTATTTATTTGAATGGGTAATGGGACAATGGCCCATTTATAGGCCCATCATCATTTTGAGCCAGCAATATCCCTGTAACAATATAAATTACGTACCCCTCAACACTGTAATGATTGTCTAGAGTACTTGATCTGACTGACTGCATTTCCTCTTCATCAAGAAATGACTGGAATGAGCTGGAGAGGGACTTGAAACTATCTACTGATCCAAGCTGTAACAAAACATTCTAAGACTAGAAATGTGACAGCATGATACATGCAGTCATCTGAATTTGTTTGTTAAGCCATAACTTTCATACTAAATTCTCAATTTTGATCTTTTTTTTTCAGACATATGTAATTCTAAAATGTTGAATTCTTTCTTTTACTTGTGCCAGTAACTGACATCTTAACTCATTAAAATGTGTAAAACAGCAACATTCAAAAAGACCAAAAATTGGTTTTCAATACCAATTATCGCTTAATGCAGGTCAAAAGTATTGCAGAATGCTCCAAAGGGAGAATTCTGCAATATGCTCCAAAGGGAGCATTCTGCAATACTTTTAACCTTCATTAGGCTATCATTTGTCATTAAGATCTTTGTTTTGTCTATTTTTAAGTGGCCATTTTACACAGGTTTTACTGTACCCTACTTGATGCATAGGTACCCAGGGATAAATCTTAAAGAAGATTGTTGGCAGTAATAATTTTTCAGCGCAGTTCATTAAAATAATTTCCCATTAAAAAAAGATTGGCTGTAACATTAATGTATTGCAACAGACTGCATGCTTGGTAGTCAACCCAATCACAGTTGGCAACTTTGCTTTCCTCTATAATTGCACGCCGGTGGGTCGGACTTCAGACTCTTTGATGGTTCCGACTTAAAGACTTATCTTTTGATGGGATGGTAGGGGCCTGATGCTTTGGCTGTTTGTCGGGCCCACTGGGGTTTACCTGTTGGATTTCTTTTGCTCCGGTATTCAGTTTAATTTACTATTGAGTCCTTATCCTTGCTTTATCTCCTTGTTATATCTTGATTTATATGTTTTAGGAGATGATGCATTGATAAGTTAGGGGTCTTTCATGCAAACCTAATATCTATGTGTCTTGATCCACATCTGAAGTAAGGGTGAGGTAGGCGCCGTTAAACCGGTTTAAGCCCTCCAGTAAAATATTTTACTGACCGATCCAATGCGGTACTTCTTTTGTGGATTTTTTATGTTTTTGTTCTGTTTTGTGTTTGCTATGTCTTTGTGTGTGTCTGTTTATATGTGCTTTGTGGTCACCTGCTGGGAAAGGGCTGACCTCTTGGCTCTCGTTTGCGGTGTCTACTGTGAGTTTGTCACTTTCCCATTGGTATCATGGGTCAAGTGTGGTACTTGATTGTATCGATTCCTGATCTTTGCACCCTTACTTACTTTCTATATAACTTTGTGGCAGGCCCAGAGCCCACACTCAATACTACACTTATAATCAATAGAAAACAGATAATCATTGATAATTTGTTTTACTACCAATTGTACTAAACATCACAAAGAGTCAAGTGTTAATATACAGGCTCCCAAATAAGAGTGTGTAACTGAAAATAATTTTCTTATTTCTCAACCAAAACATATGTTGTGGGTACTCAAAAGAACCGTCTCAATGAGAAGGTTCTTTTGAGCACCCAAAACACATGTTTAAACTGATGGATAAGAAAATAATCACAATTTTACACTGATTTATTTTGCTTAACTGGCCATATGAATATACTTACAGAAGCAAGACCATCTTGATTATCCCTTTGGTTAGTTTTAGGCTTCTTCCAACTTAACCCTTTCATGCTGAAATGTAACAGTAAAACATGCGTAAAAAAGCGACTCTCAAAAAGACCGAAAATTGGTTTTCAATGCCAATTATCGCTTAATGCAGATCAAAAGTATTGCAGAATGCTCCCTTTGGAGCATTCTGCAATACTTTTGACCTTCATTAAGCTACCATTTGTCTTATAGATCTTTGTTTTGTCTATTTTTGAGTGGCTGTTTACACAGGTTTTACTGAAGTGCAAAACAAAACAGTTTCAAACTGGCATTATAAGCATTATTATTTGAAATAGGGTCTTGATCATTTCTTGAATGAAATCCTTTTCACATGTATATGACAGACAGTGATGACCTTCAACCCACTTTGAAACAAACTATATCATTTGAGGAGCCACAGATTTATATTTCAAAATTTATTGAATTCCTTTTGCTGAAGATAGTTTTATCTTAGCAAACAGTGCTGGCTCTGCTTATCAGTCAGGCACTGGAAGGAAAACCCTCCGAGCCGAAGCATTCCTATATAGTTAACCCACCACCTCCTTGTCATGAAAAACAGGCCGTTGCCTTATCTATAAACTGCAATTAATGAAAGTAGGACAAAACATCCCGGGACAAAACATCCCATGCCATTTTTTGCCACCCCGGACAAAACATCCCGCATCAATTTGCCACCCTGGACAAAACATCCCATGCAGTTTTTGTCACTCCGGACAAAACATCCCATGCCATTTTTGCCGCCCCGGACAAAACATCCCATGCTACTTCTGCTACCCCGGACAAAACATCCCACACTCTGTTTAAAGCCTATGAAAGTGCATAAAACATCCCATTTAGTTAATTGTCACTATTATTATTGATATTATTAATGTACCATACCTATTGAAATGATTGGAGATCAAAGGTAGATAGATAATTAGACTAATCAATTATAATAGTTTGTTTGACCCAACCTGTAAATGATTCCTTTTAAGATGTAATTGGCTTCTTAACACACAAATTTAGTTGTTTGTCACAAGAAGATATAATTATCTTTAATTAAATTCTATTTACATTGTGAAACTGCCTTTCAATCAATTTAAGATCTAGTTTATATCATTTGGACAGTCATACTAGGGCATTCACTGCTAGTACATGTCATAGTAGATGAAGGTCCCAAATGAGACTTACCCTGAAGGAGCAGTCTGAGTGTGGGATGTTTTGTCCGCGGTGGCAAAAATGGCATGGGATGTTATGTCCGGGGTGACAAAAATGGCATGGGATGTTATGTCCGGGGTGACAAAAACAGCGTGGGATGTTTTGTCCGGGGTGGCAAATCTTTGTGGGATGTTTTGTCCGGGGTGTAAAAAAATGGCATGTGATGTTTTGTCCCAGGATGTTTTGTCCGGCTCCCGCAATGAATAACTAAGTTGCTATGTAGTATTCTTCAAGTAAATAAAATCTTAATCTGCTTATTTATAGAGAGGTTGTGAGGCTAAAATAAATGGTTTTGCTTAGATGTGTTGAGACAGCCTATATGCAAATTTAATGCATAGATGACTAGTAAAGACACAGACATGTGTTCAGTCTTGCCAGAGACATCACTGTTGGCCAGCAGTCTAGAAAAACAGTGTATTTGCGTAAATATGCAATTTAAATCACCAAAAAACCAATTAAAATTAAATGTGTGCATACCGAAAAGCAATTCCACTGATCGGTATGCAATTACATGCGATGTTTTTGAGTAACATTTGGTCTATTTCGTTTTCATTTGGGTAATAAACAAATGCCATTCATGAATGGATTTTTTCCTAGCAAGCACACAGTATAATTCCAGTTTTATGAATAAAATATCCACAAATCAGTCTAGTATTTCGCGGAACACACACTATGGAAAGTGTAACTTTGCAAAGTGATGTCAACAATGGGGCGAGATTTGCTTTAGGTACAATAAACATGTGTAATCACAGAAAAAAATGTGGCATAAAAAATATACAAAAAAAAACGCAATTGTTTTTGAAAGAATGCAATTGAGGATAATCAGGTTGCGTAAATACCAAATTGACCCAAAAGCTTATCTAGAGCACTGTGCTGAGTATGAAAAAGATTTAGATCCGAAACAAAACATCTGGCCCAACTGACTAGCTGACATGGATGTTTTAAGATCACTTAAAACCTATTTGGTATAATTATAATTTACCCTATATATTTGCACACTTCCAACTTCTTACTTACCTTATTTATCCTATAACTTGAAAAATTTATATGACTACATAATAAGTTGTGTAAAATACGCAAAATTAAGAATGGAAAACAGTGTGAATCCTGATCAGTATGCTCTTTAGTCATACATGTGTATATGCATTAAATTTTGCATATAAGCTGCCTCAACTCATCTTCAGCTAAATAATTTATTTGAAAGATACATGAGCCTCACAACCCCTCTATAACTAAAGAAGATTTAGATTTTATTTGTAAAAACAATCCTACTTTCCTGTCAATCTCTTGTCAATCATATTGCATGAGTATTTTTTTTAATTTGGTGCATGCTGATCAGGGTTTACAATGGGGTTTTATGGCTACCTGTATTATATTTTGGGTAATTATAGTAAGAAGAATGGCAAACAGTGCAAACCCTCATCAGCTTACTCATGAAAGAGCATGCTAATCTGGGTTAACAATTTTTTTTCAAGCCTATCTGAAAATTTAGGATAAATATGGTAACTACCATTTTGTCATGAACCAGTCATTTTCATAATGGCAAAAAAGTAATTAAACCATGATGAGGAGCTGCACTCTATAGCATCTAAACTTGTAGTTCTGTTTGTTTGTTTGTTTGATTTGATTCTTTACATCCCAGTCAACAATCTTTCATTTACGTCGGGATGGGTCTTCCTGGGTTGAACCAGTACTAAGCAAGGATTGATGTGTCTTGCTCAAGGACACAACACAGTGATGCCACTCATAAGTCAAGATATAGAAATATTTTGAGCGTAAACTTGTAAATATTTTCTTATCCATCAGTTTTAACATTGGTTTTGGATGCTCAAAAGAACCGTCTCATCGAGACGGTTCTGTTAAGTACCACAACATATGTTTTGGTTGATAAACAAGTAAATTATTCTTTGATCACACACTCTTATCTAAAGGCCTGACACTGTCTGTACTTGGGCCAGTTCATAAGATTTTGGTACTTTTTGTATAGGCATGAAGTGATTCTTCAAGCAGTAATACACACCTTTGTAGCAGAAAGAGAAATCTATGTTTTGGCCTGGATCTTCATTTACATCCTGACTTTGTGTGTCTGCGCAGCAAAGGCTCTAGCAAGATGCACAAATTTGCAGACTTCTCAGCCTTCACTGTTTGCATATGTGATAAGTACAAAAACATTAGTCTAGTTTATGAGATGTTAAGTGTAGATTGATTTCATTTTTTACCCCAAAACCAATACAGTAAAACCTGTGTAAAATGGCCACTCTCAAAAAGACAGAAAATTGTTTTTTATCACTTAATGCAGGTCTAAAGTATTGCAGAATGCTCCAAGGGGAGCATTCTGCAATACTGTTGACCTTCATGAAGCTACCATTTGTCTTTAAGATCTTTGTTTTGTCTGTTTTTGGGTGGCCATTTTACCCAGGTTTTACTGTAGATTGATTTCATTTTGAACCCTAACCAATACAACATAGGTATAGTTACCTTGAGTTGGGAGACAAAAAATTAGCACCAATACAATCTGTACCAAAAGATAGCACACCATGATCTGGATCTGAAATTATAATACATATTTATCCCTTAATGCGCCAATCGCAACAAAAGTCGTCTGCTTTTCTCGTCTGCTAAAATGTTTAAGAAGCCTCTATGGCAAACAGTGTGGACCCAGATCAGACTGCTCCTATAGGAGCAGTCTGTTCTGGGTCCACGCTGTTTGCTTCTATACCTAATTGGTCAGTAATGTAAGGGTTACCGGGCCGCGTAGCGCAGTCGGTAACGTGTCTGGCTACAGATGCGTGTCTGACTGCAGATCCAGGGGTTGCGAGTTCGATCCCGGCCCGGTCCCATACTTTCGTGGAGATTGATCATGAAATAATTTCTACGGTCATTCTCCTCCCTTCCGCTGATTCATTCAAGAAGGGTTGTTGTCAGTTACAAGCGAAAGTATGTGCACAAATTACTGGTTAACTGCTTGTTAAAGCCTGCCCAGGAAAAAGTGTGGTTAAGTGAACTGACCGTCCCGCAATGACCATAGCTGTTGACTTGGGACGTAAAGCAACAAAAACAAAACAAAAGTAATGTAAGGCAATTATTTGCAGCAGAGGACTTCAGCAGACGACATTTTCAAATGCATTTTTTTTTGGGGGGGGGGCGCTTTAAGGGTTAAACTTATTCCTTGCTAGCAGTGAATTTTGTCATCTGCTGATGAAATTTGCAAATGGTTTGGACTCAGATCAGGACCGACAAAGCGTTGGTCCTGATCTGGATCCAAACTATTTGACACTCTGACATTGTTCCTGAAAGAATTGTTTGAAAAAGTTTAATTATGAAAAAAGTCAGCAGATGACAACAAAAGCGTGAAAAATTACCCAGCATGCAGAGAGTTAGATTTTATGGCTTCTAAGGGGAATCATTACATGTGATTTGTCAGCTGTCAGATAATTCACATGAAAATGCCTTATTTTTAAACAAAAAACCCATCTGAATTTGCATCTGCTGTAGTCTTAATTGGCATTAACTCTCGCATGTTGGGTAATTTTTAAGAAAAAAAAATGGTTTAGGAACACTATCAGTGAGTCAAATGGTTTGGATCAAGATCAGGAATGACATTCTGATATGCATCAAAATTTAGAAATTTCAAATGTGACCCCCTAAAACACAAAAGAGACAATCCTTACTGTATCAGTATAATGCATGGGTGAAAGTTCAAAATTTCCAAATTCCTGAACTTTAGAAATTCAAATTTTTAAACTTGCAGGATGCCTACAAAAAGTAATAATTTCATGTTTAAATGTGATTAGATAATCTGAAAATTAATCTGACAGTGAAGCTGTTATAATCTCCATAATTTCAGCCATTTCAGCATTTTTCTATGGAAAGTCAGCCTCAAAATCCTGAATTCAGGATTAATCCTGAAAACTTTCACCCATGATAATATCGAACTAGAACAGTCTGACTCCAACAAAGGGCCCCGCCTAATGCCCAGCAGCGAAAAGGGGATATTCTTGATAATCATTCATTGGACAAATCCCATATTCAGACATGAACAATAGCTTGATGAAAGTACTCCATATATGAAATTTGGAAGAACTTGGGTGATAAATGACTAAATTAGTGTGTCCACAAGTGCAAACTGATAGGTGGCGGCCATTTTAGCGGCCATCTTGGTTATGGGACAAACTGAGAGTTTGATGAAAGTAATCAATACAAGAAATTTTGGAGGTAATCGGGTAATAAATGATTAAATTAGATTGTCCACAAAAGCAAATTGACAGGTGGCAGCCATTTTGTCCGCCATCTAAGTTATTGTTAGTCGGACTGAACTTGTATTCCAACTTGAACAAGAGTTTGATAGAAGCAATCCATACATGAAATTTGGAAGAGATCAGATAAAAAATGACTAAGTTAGAGTGACCACCGACAGACTGACAGACAGACGAAACAGGCCGAAAACAATAGAGCTCCCCTAAAATCTATCAGAGTGAAAAGGGTTAAAACGGACACTTACCTAAAACAGCAGAGTCAATGTCATCTATATGTATGCTTGACAGATCTCGCTTGAAAAACTGAAAAATAAATGACGAGTAATTTGCAAAATTGGTGAGCCTGGCCTGCATCTTCATCATTTGTTGTTGTAGCTCAGTATTTCTTGTACAACAAGACAAATTTGACGAATTTAATTCCCCCGATGAAGGGTTATTTGAGAGAAACAGGTAAATCACATTTATCTAAATCTGAAGTTCACCTACGGTATCATTCAGATAATAAGAAGCGCCTGTCAAGTATGTTTTAGTGCTCAGTTTAATAATAAAAAAAATACTTAAATCTACACAATTTCAATATCTGACCTTTCAACCCAGTCCCAGAGACTAAGGGTGTGTGTAAATTCAAAGTGTTACCTTGCATGTAGGTCTACACTTCTTCCTGTTTGCTTTGATATGCAAAATGACCACTTTTAGAGAAAAAAATGACCTTTTGACCCGACCCCAGAGAAATTTCGGATATTTAAAGTACCCAACAAGGGTCCATTCCTGAGTACGGACGGACAGACGACGCCAAAACTATATATAATATATATAATGAATAAGTACTTTTGAAATCTTAGCCTGGGTTAGAAATTCTTATCTTACCCATGCTATCTTGATGTGGCATCAAAGTTAAGACAAAGTGACACTGTCATCGTGTAATATTGTATCTCCACATATTCAGGGACTTCTGGAAGCTTATTTTAAAATAAAAATTCAATGGTGAGCATGAAAAAGAATCGATTATTTGTGTGAGGGTGGGGTAGAAAAATCCATCCCTATTGAAACTGCTCTTTTGAGCACCCAAAACATAATAAAAAAGTTCAAAATGATGGGTACGAAAATAATTACAATTTTACTCTCAAAAAATTTGCTTAACTAGCCCTATGATTTATTGTAGTTTCATTACTATATCTTACCTCTCTAACATGTCTGAGTCTCTGAAGTCCATCTTTAGCACCCCAGGAACACAGAGCATGAAGACTTCTCAGTGAACGATCAAACCGACGCTTACCTCTAATTGTACTCACATCTAACAGTTTGGGCTGTAAATATAAAAAATGATTTTTATAAAATCAGTTCTACATTTCCACAGCAAAGACTTCATTTAAAAGTGTGTAATTTAAAGTTAATTTTCTTATTTCTCAACTACATCATATGAGGGAGCGCAGTGGCTCAGTGGTAGAGTGCTTGACTTGAGACCGAGCGGCTGCGGGTTTGAGCCTCACCGGTGTCACTGCGTTGTGGTCCCTGAGCAAGACACATTTATCCTAACTTAGTACTGGTTCAACCCAGGAAGACCTGTCCCTGTTTAACTGAAAGATTGTTGATGGGACGTAAAGAATCAAATCAAACAAAACAAAAACAACATCATATGCTGTGGGTACTCAAAGAACCAGCTTATTGAGCACCCAAAACAAAAGTTTAAACTGGTGGATAAGAAATATTCATAATTTTAAACTTTAAATATTTGTTTATATGGACTTAAGCATAGCAACAGAAAAGATTATATATGAAACTATTTGAAACAAGCCTTTCAGACTGAAGGTGAGAAATCTTTAAAGTCACAGATGAATCCAAGATTTGTTTTGAAGAATACAATCATTAAGCTTTATAAGAATTTATAAAAATGTCCTATTAAGCTATTTGTTCTCCATTTAAAAATACTAATTAATAAAAAAGTTATAGCAAAAAAGCTTGATATAAAATGTAGATATCAAAATTGTTGAGCTCTATACAAAAACGAGAATTCTACCTTTTGGTCTTTACTCTTGTTGAATAAACTGAATTCTGGCGACAATGTTTCTGTAAAGGAGCCATCTGAAATTTATACACTTTTTTTATTCCATATATGACCTAATACAAAAACTGTGTACATAATTATTTCAAGATTATATAACCTCTTTCAAAAACAGTGTAGAGCCAGATCAGCTGGCTTCTGATGAAGCCTGCTGATCAGGATCCACACTTATTTTTCACCTACATGTTGCATCTGTAAAAATAATGAAATTGCATTGCTGGATTGACTGATAATTAGAGCAATCAGAACTGCCTCAGCCAAGTCCGTGAAATTCCGTGGAATCAGACCATGGATGCACATCAAGGATCTACTCTTATAACCCAGGTGATAACGTGACGCTAACGTTATATTGGTAATGTTGACGTTACAGAAACCATGTTGATACAATAACAAGTGTGAATGCAGCAAAACAAATGGTTATAGATGAAGTTTATGCTTTTCAATAAAATATCACATCGCTATAGCGATATTTTATTGAAAAAAACATAAACTTCATTTATTCTGCCGATTAAACTTTTCAGATAATCAGAATAATCCATGTTAATAGAGCTGAACCCACATGCTACAAAACTAATTTTCCAGCAACATGCTATAGAACTAAATTTCCAGCAACATTGAAAGCATGTGTATCTGAAATGCATGGCCTTATTAAATCATGAAATATGCCACAAACATAAGAAATAAGAAAGTTACAGAGGTACGTATAGTAGATATTTGAAAGCCATGGAGGGCAGCCATTATTAGACTGTGTGACGTCACACAGCCCTAATTAAATATGCATAAACAGAATTACTAGATTCTTGCTATTCATTTTATTTTTGTTTGCATTTTTATTGATTCTTCTATTATAAATAGTTGATTTTGAAAAAAATCGAGAAATTTGCAATCAAATTGGGGATTTTATTAGCTTTTCAAAATTTACAGGAAGTTAAAAAATTATTCAAAATGGCGGCCTTCATTGGCTTAATAGAAGTCAGAATTTTGATTTTCAGATTGCTATAACTTTCTTATTGTATATCCGATTTTGATTTGGTTTGCGGCAGATTGCATGCTTTAATAAGGGCTTACATTTCAGATAGACTTGCTTTCAATGTTGCCATCCCCTTTAAGGTTTGTGACCATGTAAGGCTCAAAAAAGACTACTCAGCTAAAGAGGCTAGCTGGGATATTCAAATTTTGCATGTAGTAAGTTTAGCTATTTTACATTCCAGAAAGGAGAGGGAATTACAAAGGTCATGATCAGACAGTGTGGATGTGCAGACTGGTATGTGCCTTTGTTGATCATATGCAACAAAATCACGTTTGGTAGCAAAGACGCCTGTATATTTTGGTCAAACTTATCATCAATATCAACTGCCTTAAGCAACCACATGAAGTATTTATTAAACAAGCCCTTTCCCAAAGTCACAGTTCTGTACTATGTAAAAATCTGCCTTCAGCAAGCAAATTTGTTTTTCTTCATAGGTGCTTATTGAAGAGTTTTAGTTTAAACTTTTATTTCATTTTTGTATAACAACATGTGTACATATAACACAATAAGTTCACGTACAGATCATTTTGAAATACAAAAAAGAGATTCAGAAGAAAGTTTATTGACTTTTGTAAATCTGTTTCCCAGCCAATGGAGCAAACAAAAGGCTTGTTTGAAGAGTTTTGATACTCCTTCATTTGAGAAAGGATTCTTATGGTAACAAAACTATGTCATAAGAAAAAAATTACTTTGTTAACCCTTGTCCTACTTAACCGGGATTGTCCTTTCTTAAAAACACTGTAGATCTAGATCAGCTGGCTTCTGACGAAGCCATCTGATCAGGATCAACACTGTTTTCCACTATGCATGTAAATACATGCTTATTATTGGGATGCTGCAGGTTAACAGGATAAAAAATGGGGAAGAGTGTAGTACATAAAAATATTCAGCATGACAAAAGATAATTAACATACATTTAGTTTCATCCTTTGAATCTTGACTGTCCAAGTCATTTAAGCTTGAGGAACTTTGAAAGCTGGCACGTCGGTTAGAAACAGATATCTTGAGAAGTTTTTCAAGATGGTGAAATCTCTCTTCTAGCTCATGGTCATTCTGAAACATAATGCAAAGAAAACATATACATAGGGTTAACATCAACCCGGAAATAGTTTGTGCCTTCCTAATAAGCAATATTTTCACATAGTAAACATGAGGTTAGGTTCCAAATGCATAGGCAGAAGAGCCATGGCTCAGACAAACTTGCAAATATGCACAGTCTGGCCAAAACCTTTGCTTATACCATTCACAAAGTATAGAAGTAGATGAAGGCTCAAAACACTAGGTAATAATGTATGCATGTTAAAATAGTGACTTTTCACATATGCAACAAATTTTGGCCCATTAATGGAGAAAATAAATAGACAATTTCATGACACGACTCACATTGAAGATCTTAGGCCAACCTTAAAAATATTTTTGTTTCCCCTTACCCGATCCTGTTTTACCGGTATGGGTTGGTCGGTGAGAAAATTATTTTTTTTAACTTCTCAAATTGGATACCCACTAAACTTAATTGTATACAGTAAAACCTGTCTTAAGAGGCCACTCAAAAAAAGACAAAAATTGTTTGTTTTTTCAAGACCCATTATCACATAATGCAGGTCAAAAGTATGGGAGCATTCTGCAATACTTTGGACCTGCATTTAGCGCCAATTTGTCTTAACAACCTTTGTTGTGTATATCTTTGAGTGGCCATTTTAGGCAGGTTTTACTTTATAGTCCTACTATAGGCAATAAAATTAAATACACAAACAATTTGCTAAAACAACACTGTTTACATTGGACAATTCTCTAAGTTTGTAATGAAATTTTAAAAAAATAAATTCTTGATTGAAAATTGAAATAAATTTATTTCAGTAGGGCCTTTTTTTTCAGGGTCGGTCAGGTAAGGGGAAACAAATAAAATTATAATTTATGCCTTACCAGAAGTGATTTCAGCTTTGACAAGATATCTCTGACTTCCTCCATGCTCTGTCTCAGTGAGTTCAGTACATTGAGTAGCTCATTATCTCCCTGTGCAGTTGATGACGTCATGCATATTTATTCATTCTCAGTGTCGTCTGCTGATAACCTTTGCAAACAATTTGGACCCCAATCAGGACTGACAGAATGTCGGCTCTGATATGGATCCGAACAGTTCAACATTCTGATAGTGTTCCCGAAAGAATTTTTTGAAAAAGTTAATTTTAAAAGTCAGCAGACGCAAACAGTTTGGACCCAGATCATGACTGACAGAATCCTAATCTTGATCCAAGTTGTTTGACACTCTGACACTCAAATTTGAAAAGTCAGCAGACAACAACAAGCAGCAGATGACTAACAGTGAAGATCTTACCAGAAGTGGTTTCAGTTTAGACAAGATATCTCTGACTTCCTCCATGCTTTGTCTCAGTGAGTTCAGTAAGTTGAGTAGCTCATTATCTCCCTGTGCAGCTGATGACATCATGCATATTATAAATCATTCTCAGTGTCGTCTGCTAATAACCTTTGCAAAAAGTTTGGACCCAGATCAGGACGGACAAAATGTCCGCCCTGATCTGGATCCAAACTGTTTGACTCACTGATATTGTTCCTGAGAACTTTTTGAAAAGTTAATTTTGAAAAAAGTCTGCAGCAGACGACTCACAGTGAAGATCTTACCAGAAGTGGTTTCAGTTTAGACAAGATATCTCTGACTTCTTCCATGCTCTGCCTCAATGAGTTCAGTACGTTGAGTAGCTCATTATCTCCCTGTGCAGTTGATGATGTCATACGACTCTGTGAGATCAGTAAATGAGCTGAAATAAATAGCACAGACACTCTATTGGACTAACTGCCCCTCCATTACTGAAAACTTTGTGAGCTTCCATTCAGTTGGGCAAGAGGTTTCCCCTTGGAGTTACTAGCAGTTTGATCTGTAAATACATGTAATATAGAAATCCAAAATTGATTTTTCATTTTCTTATCAAAAGAACTGCTGTGGATACTTAAAAACCATCTTATCTCTGTGTGATGGACAATTTTGAATGCTTTGTTGTCTTCTGTTGACTATTCAAAATCAACTTTTTCAAAAATATCTTTCAGGAACACTATTAGAGTGTCAAGATCCAGATAAGGACCGACATTCTGTTGGTCCTGATCTTGGTCCCAACTGTTTGCACAGGTTATCAGCAGAGAACTAATGTCATCGCTAGCAAAGAAATAGTTTGTGACCTAAAATTTTACATTATAAAAGAGGTACCAGGGGCTAGCCAGGCAGATCAAAGGCCAATCTTAAGGAGGCAATTATGAGCTTGCAGGGGTAAATAAAGGGGTCCCATGAAGGGTTAAGGTATTTTCTGATAAAATATTGATATTTATCTTGGTGCTAGAAATTATGTTGTATACAGTTTAGACCTTCTTGGAGCCCTTTCAGTGCAGTGAGATAAAAAATGATTTAATCTGTCCCTTATCAGTTAATCTGTTAATGACTCCTCGTAAACCAAAATGCAGGCCTTAAAGTATCCAGTATTAGCGATTCTGAAATGAATTACACCATCTAATCTTAATCCAATTGGTTGATAATTAACTTTGATTTAAGCTGTTATTTCCAATCATCTTGATATGAGTTATTGGGAGTCTACTATTAGTAGACTCCCAATAACTCATTTCAAGATAATTGGACTATACTCATGAAATTCTTGTTTACAGGCGCATAGCCAGGCAGAGGCCAAGAAACCTGGGCTTCAGTATCATATTTGCTTCTTGCCCTTCTATCACCTCTTAACTAGGTCAGATTATCTTTTAACTCTCAAAATTTTCTTGGTGGGCTTCAACATTATAAAGCTTCTGGCCATGTCCCTATTGTAAAGCTTATGAGAATTATTAACTCACACATACAGTAAAACCTGTCTTCAGCCGCCACTCAAAAATAGACAAAACAATGATCTTAATGACAAATGATAGCTTAATGAAGGTTGAAAGTGTTTCAGAATGCTCCCCTTGGAGCATTCTGAAATACTTTTCACCTGCATTAAGCGATGATCTGTCTTGAAAAACAATTTTGGTCTTCTTTTTGAGTGGCTGCTTAAGACAGGTTTTACTGTAGATCTAGATAAGCAATTTTTTGAGCAAAACATTGTGATCATTTTCTTATCCATCAGTTACTTCATCTGTTTTGAATGTTCAACTGTGCCATCTGATTTATGGTGTATTAAGCAATAATAATTTTTAATTTTGCCCTAATCTAATTTAATATCTTAGGCACTTATATTATGCAGTTTAGGCCATTCCATATGTAATGGAGTTAATATGAATGTTTCTTACCTTTCGTATAGCTGAGATCTTCCTGGTGTTTCTCAAGGTCTCTCATAAACACCAGTCTGTTTCCATACTTCATCAACCTTGCTACCTACAACAGCAGAGAATGACAAATGTTCTTAACTATCCAATTCTTTACTATTCTCAACTTCAATTATGGCGGAAGTTCCATATGGACCAGCCCATGAGATAATTAAAGAATCTTATCCTGATTGTAAGGAGAGGATAAAAAAAATTGTGATGATAAACAGTGATCCCTAGGGTAAGACTTTTCTATCCGCCCCCTCACAGCCATGGTAGATTTTTTTTCTTGGCATAATGCATATCTTTCAGTTTCTGTAATCTTATTTTGAAATAAACTCTCAGTGGTTTTTGAATACACCAAGACCCAATGCTACTTGTTCAAGTCACTTTGACATTGCACTGATGTCACTTAATGACCTTGTGCATGACTTTTTGTTATTTTTGTTTCGTGTTTGTCTGTTATACTGTCTTGTCTGTTCCTTGCAGCCTTGTGGTCACCTGCTGGGAAAGGGCTGACCTCTTGGCTCTTTTGTATGTGATGTTTTTTGTGTTTTTGTCACGTTCCCATATGGTATCCGGGGTCTGGTTTGGTTTTTGATTGTATCAATTCCTGATCTTTGCCTTCTTCATTACTCCCAATTTAACCAATTTACAGACCACATGTGATGTCTGAGGTGAGATAACAGTGGTGATATAAATAGAATCTATTGTTGCTGTTCAGTGTAGACGGAGATCCCAACCCAAGGGTTCACTATTCCAGTGGTAAACGAGGCTTGCCGAGTTTCACACTGTAATGGTGAAAACAAGGTTTGGGATGTCCCTGTCAACACTGAACAGCAATGATTATAGGGATCACACATGCTTTTTCATGCATTAACATTTGTTGGGTCCCAAAGGATGCGGTTTGAACACAAGGCCGAGAGGCCGAGTGTTCAAACATCTTCCGAGGGACCCGGCAAGTGTTAATGCAATGAAACAAACATGTGTGATCGTTATTCTTGCATATTTCACCTTATTCCAACCAAATTCGCACTGAAAACGCTGCTGAAACATTATATTGTCCATTTTCTTACACTGGATTTCCCTAAACAAAATGGCGTCGGTTGTGTACCTTCGAACATCACAACGTCATAACCGTATGCAAAGTTTTCGCGAACAAAACATCGGCGAAATGATCAGTCTGGTCCCTAACGCTTTCCGTATTATAACGTTGTGTTAATAATGCAGGGCTCATTTTAAGTATTTTCAAGTTCAAACAGCATGTGAATCTCCTGATTTGAAAATGGATTTTCGTTCATTTGACAATGGGTGTAAACAGCTATACGAATAGACATCTATGCAAGAATGATTCTTTTTCTCACATACCAACACACTTTGCTAGAAAAAATATATTTACATTTGGAGCATCCCTGTATTGATCTGACCTTGTTGACGTACATGTAATATAGTGACGTAACATAGTGATGCATTCAAGTCCCGTACTTAGCCCACTAACATGGCTAGCCATGTGGGACATGCATGCGCCATGTTGGATAAGGTTTCCTACGGTCCAGAAGACTGGCGACTGGTCCTGTCTTACATGCTTTGGTATGTGAGAAAAGAATTTCTATATGCAGATAAAATCTGAGGTCAAGCATGATTAGGTAAACCTAAATGGTATCCAACAAATGTCTAGGTAAACCTAAATGATACAATTAATGACCTGTCTTACCTTTCTCAATTGTGCAGAAAGCTCTTCATAGCAAGCCATCAGCTTCCTGAAAAGAAAACATAGGCCAGCCACTTATCACATATGAGTTATTACTGTTAAAATGATTGGTGTGCTAGAATGCTAATAAATGAGCAGAACCTGCAAGTTATAGTATCAGTTTGAATATTGCTACATTGTATTCACACTGTGCTCTTAAAGGGTAAATATGTAACATATTTACCCTTTAAGTACACACAGTGTGAATACAATGTATATCCATTCTCATGGAATAGCAAATTTTGTTAATGAGAAGGGTGTGACAAATAATAGGTGATGCTAATGCGGAGCCTAGTCCTTCTTAGAAGACCTGATAAATAATGTTGAAATGATTCAAACAATGGGCAGCTTTAGTGTTAGATTCTGTTTGTCATATGACCATTACACCAGGATTTTATCCTTTAGTGTAGTAAAACAATATTTCACTACAATGGTAAAGTTGTCAAAGATGTCGCTGAGATGTTACTTATGCAAATAAGTGTTTTAAGCATGTGGTCATATCACTATATCATAGGTCCTGTTAAGCTAACTTTTTGAGCGTAAAAATGTTCAACTTTTCTTATTTCTCAACCAAAACATGTATTTTGCGTGCTCAAAAGAATAATCTCAATAAGACAGTTCTTTTGAGTACCCACAACATTATACAATAGATGCATTCTTTTGAGGTTAACATCAGGATTTGTCAACCTGAGAACAGTGAACATCACTTTCTAATGTTGACTTATTCTGATTTTAACCAAAAAAGAATGCACGAATTGTTTTGTCATATGATACTGTCTCTCTTTTCCTAGTTATTTTTAAAGCATTTTCATAATTTAATAAATTTATTCAAGTCAGATGTTCCTAGTGCACTGAATACAAGATTATCTCAACAACTACTTCTAAAATTTCTGAAACTCTTTTAAGATGTGCAAATGAGTTGCATTTTTTAAACTACTGAAGATAGACCAAAATTTGTTTCATCTTACCTTGGGTCAGAGGTCACATAGCTAATACAGAAAGGTCTGACATAGCCTCTGGCTTGTATATCATTCAATACAATGTGATGAACCTGAAATAACAATGTGATGGACCTACATTTAACCCTTTGTATTCTGATGGACTTTCCCATATAGATAAAAGCAATAAGGAAAGGATTGTCCATTATATATTTTATATTTATAAATGTCTTGCGGTTTCAATTTTGACTAGCTGTAATACCAAACCTTTCCAAGAAAGGTTAACTTGAAGGCAAAGTCGGTAACATGTCCAAGATAGAGGGCGAGTGCACTATTGAGACCACTTGCCCGACAGAACTAGTAGGCCCCAAGAAAAATTTTGAGGCCTGATATAAGCCTAGAGTCCTTTTTGTTGGACTGTCAACATATGTGGCGTCCGATAAGGGTCTCCATTGTTTGCTTACAGAATGTTCTGTATGTATTAAATTTGAATACTTGTACAAATGAAAAATTCCACCCCAAAACCCTTAAAATGGAAATGGACTGGTCCAATTGATAAGAGTGGGGAATTCCATTCAGCTAAAATGGGTTGATAGGTTATAGAACTTGCTTTTTTTCATATTTTAGCTCCTCATATTTTTCTACCATTCTTTTAAAATATGTATTTTGCCTATTGTTTATGAAAACATATCCAAAGAAAAACTAACTCAAAATTTTTTTATGTGTTTCAAAACTTGAAAATGAAAACTTACAAATGCATGAACATGCTTTTCAACATCTGACATCACAACCTGGGTGTCCTCTGTTAAATGGCAACCCCTGAAAGAAATATTGGCTCAATAAATAAAATCAATGCATGCTGGGTAATTTTTCATGCCTTTGCTGTCATCTGCTGACTAATTTTTTATTTCAAATTACTTTTTCAATAAATTCTCTCAGAGTCAAATGGTTTGGAGCCAGATCAGGACCGACATTTTGTCGGTCCTGATCTGGGTCCAAACTATTTGCAAAGGTTATCAGCAGATAATAAAAGTCGCAGCTAGCTAGGATGAATTAGAGGGATTGCATATTTTAAACAATTTTAGCAAAAGCATTTTGGTGCAAAAGATATCAAAATTGGACGATGAGTAAGGAAGTTATAGATATTTTGTTGTTGAGAGGAATGAATTCATGAACACCTTCTGAATGATGGGCTTTGAGATATCACACAGCCCCAATTGAAATTGCTTAATCATAGTATCATAATGCCACTCATATATAATTTTGTTGCTATCAACTCTTCTTTTACCACACAATTGATTGTAGGTCAAAATTTATTTTAAATTTATATTTAGAAATTAAGAACTAATTAACCGGTTACACACCATTCACAACAATTGCTGTCTGCTTGTTCATCTGGTGATATACTTCCGTAGCCTATATTGCAAACAATATAATATATGAACTCAGATCAGACTGCTCATTTAGGTGTGTGCAGTCTGATTAAGGTTCATGCTATTTGTTTCCATGACAAAAGATGTCTGGAGTGCACTGAATATAGGGAGCAGATAAGACAAGCAGATGATATTTTCAGACAAAAAATATTGGCAGGATAAGGGTTCATATATTCAAAATGATGACATCCCTGCACATAATTTTGACATAGTTTTCACGACTGTTACAGTGTAAAGTAAGTAAGGGTGCAAAGATCAGGAATCGATACAATCAAGTACCACACCTGACCCAGGATACCAATGGGAAAGTGACAAACTCACAGTTAGACATCACAAACGAGAGCCAAGAGGTCAGCCCTTTCCCAGCAGGTGACCACAAGGCACATAAAAACAGACGCCCACAAAGGCATAGCAAACCCAAGATATAAAAGATCCACAAAAGAAGTACCGCCTTGGAGCGGTCAGTAAAATATTTTACTGGAGGGCTTAAATCAGACAACAAAAACTGTGACTGGCATGCTAAAGGTTGAAGAAACAGCTGATCCAATAATGACAAACCAGTAGTTTAAGGTTTCATTTCCTTGTCAATTATTATAGTCATTATTCATTATACCTGATTTTCTTATAAAACAAAAGGGTATATATATATATACGTATATATATTAATTTCGTACCAAAGTCCGTCTGTCACGTTGAACATAGCAATAATGCATGTAGCTTTCTTCAATCAATTTCAACCAAATTTGTATCAGAACAATTTTTAAGGCAAGATCTTACGTTTCAAATCTGTTGTTTTTCTACATTCTGTTCTTCTTTAACTCTTATCCTGCTAATATTTCTTTGTCCTGAAAATGTTGTCCACTTTTTACTTCTGCTGCAAACATTTTGGTACATTCAGACTAAATTTTATCATAGACGCAAACACTATAAACCCTGATCAGACTGCTCCTTGGGAGTAGTCTGATCTGGGTTAATATTCTTTGCAATATAGGCAACCTACAAACATTAGCAGACTAGAACAGTCAACAAAAATTGTTTTGTTTGTTTCATTTGATTCTTTACATCCTAGTCAACAATGTTTTCAGTCATGTCAGGATGGGTCTTCCTGGGCTGAACCAGTACTAGGCAGAGGATAAAGTGTCTTGCTCAAGGACGCAATGCAGTGCCTCCGGTAAGGCTCAAACCCGTAACCCCTGGCTCTCAAGTCAAGCACTCTACCACTAAGCCACCATGCTCCTCACAACAAAAACTGTGATTGGCAGGCTAAAGCTTGAAGAAACAGCTGGTCCAATAGTGACATACCAGTAGGTTAAGGTTTCATTTCCTTGTAAATTAATATCCAGACCATGTCTCCAAAAATAAAGAAAGGAGACTAGCCTTTAAATTTAGTTAAGAGTGCATACCAAAAACACAACTTTCTTATTCCTTAACCAAAACATATGTTGTGGGTACTCAAAAGAACCGTCTCAATGAGACGGTTCTTTTGAGCACCCAAAACATATGTTAAAACTAATGGGTAAGAAAATATTCACAATTTTACTCCCCAAAAAAACTATGGAGACAATAGAGGTAGATGAGAGAAAGTCCACAAGTAAAATTACTTACTCAACAAAAGATGACTGGTGATCAACAGAGAGTATTTTCACACAAAATGAATTCTGGTCAAAATTTTCCCCACCATCTTTGGGAATAACTATCTGAAAATGGAAGAAAATTAAGAAATAGATTCAGGCTCACAGTGATTTGTTGCTTAATATATCAATGGCTGGAGGTCAGGCGTTAAAGTAAATAAATCATGTATGTGAATGCCAGTGTGAATATATTTCGATTCTAACACACTAAAAGATTAAAAATATGAACAAATCCTTCACAGTCTATAACGATTCCGCCATCTTGAACAGAGTGTTAGAATTGCCTGTAACTCTTGTTTGGACTGAAATACGTATTCTTACGTACATTTTTTTAATGTCCATTAGTTGTGAAAATGATGTTACGCCATCTATTGTATGCTCTATGCGATAGATGACATAATGAAAATCAAACTGGCAACCAAATGAAGTCACGCCAGTCCGTGCCCAGTCCGTGCAGTGATTTTCAATCAATAAATCACTGAATTTAATCATTGGCTATATAGGCGTTAGTGTTAGAATAGGCCATAAAACTGAAGAAATTGATTGAGAATGGCTGCTTGTTCATCAAATACCATGTCACGCAGGTTTAGATAAAGAAACAGATTCAGCGTGTAATTGTAAACAATTTCTTACCCATAATTTTTAGCATGTGTTTTGGGTGCTCAAAAGAACCGTCTCAATGAGACGGTTCATTTGAGTACCCACAACATATATTTTGGTTGAGAAATAAGAATATTATTTTCTGTTACCCGCTCTTAACTAAAGCTCTGATGTCATGAGCTAAACTGCATGACTTTATATATTAAAAATATGTAAAATATCAGACCTCTAGATAAGAGTTTGTAAATAAGAACTGTCTCAAAGAAAACATGCGTTAAAACTGATGGGCAAGAGAATTCCAGTATTCTGTTTCACAATTTTATGCTCAATTTTTTTCTTAAATAAAATCATGACCTTATCTCCATATCAAATTTTTCGACCATATGAGAAAGACCTTTCGAGGAGTTCTTGATCAGCAGATGTGTCTCAAGTTGTGACAGAATTGCAAACAGTGTAGAACCTGATCTGACTGCTCTAAACTGTAAGTTTAGTTTTGTCTGCCTGAATATTTAGGGTGACCAACTGTAAACTCAGGCTTCAAAGTGCTCTTTTACATCAACTGATTTGATGTTTAATGGAAATCTAAGGTAATGACTCGTCATTATTTTTATACCCGCTTTAAGTATATTGGTTCATTTTGTACTAAAGTCTGTCTGTCATGTTGGATATAGCAACTTCAAACTTTGCAGGTGAATAGGTGACTGGTCACATGATGCAGAGGGTACTGGGCGATGTTTTGTGTGACCCCAAAGTCAAGGTCAAATAATGTATTTTGTAAATGCATTTCCTCCTATGTAAACATCATAAACCGTTGGATGTAGCAACTTAAATCTTTGCAGGTGCATAGCATGCATGATGTAGAGGGTACTAGACAACGTTTCATGTGACCTTGGAGTTGTGACCTTTTTTCTTGTAAATACATCTCCTCTTAAACTGTTGCAAAGTGAAACTTTACAAGTGCATACATGTAGGTCACGGAATGTATATGGTACTGGGCAATGTTTGTGTTACCTTGACCCCAAGGTCAAGGTCAAATACAGGTCAGTCTGTTACTACGCTCCGATTGGGGTCCACGAATCTCATTCACGATATACGCGGGACGCGCACTAACAAGTTCAGAAGAAAAAAAAAAAAATTTGGGAGCCAAGGATGAAAATAGCTTGTCTGACCCAGAAAACTTGCACACTCTAGTTTCAGTTCTTCAGTGCATTCTTTGCTACCAAAGGATAACCTTTTTAAGTCAGCTGTACCTTAGTCAGTGTGGGTGGGGTATTCCGTTTTCAGGAGAGGTTCTGGTGTTATTTAAATTCCAATAACACTTAATGTATATTATTCAGATAGTTCAATAAACACAAGCTCTGTATCATTCACCATATCTACATTAATTGCTGGTTCAATGTCTACAGGTGGTCAGTAATGTAAATGCAGGTAACCAGAACCCCCCCCCCCATTTCCGGGTATTGGGTAGACTGGTTCTCTCCCTTTAATAGCTTGTCAGCATATTAAGACAGGTAACTACTAGCCGCCATTGCACCTACGTATAGCATACACACTGACGTCATGAGTGATGTGGTATTGGAAAACACCCTTGACATAAAGTGCATTTTTTATACAAGCCGTTTTATTATCCCCACGCTTTTTTAAAAAAGCGTTGGGGATATTGCAATCGCCTCCGTCTGTCTGTCCGTCACGCTATCTCCTCCTAAACCATTGGACCAAATTAAACCAAATTTGGTGTGTGAGTTGCTCACATGAATAGGGTGTGCAACGGCACAATTTTTTTGGCCCCGCCCCCTGGGGCCCTGGAGAGGGGCCAAAAGGTCAAATATAATTAAATATCATTAAAATTCAATTACAAAGTCAATTTCAAAGATTTTTTAACCAAACTTTTTGTGTCTTCTCAGAAATGAAAGATATAAAACATATCAGACGGGATTTCATTCGGTCGCCTGGGTCATGCCCTAGGGGTCGGACTTGGGGGTACCATGGGGGGTTGAGTGGTCCAAAATTAATTTTTTTCCGAAATTCAATCAGATTTGGTATGTGAGTTACTAACATCAATGGCACATGCAACAGCACAATTTTTTCGTCCCCAACCCCTGGGGAGGGGCCAAAAGGTCAAATATCATTAAATCTCAATCACTAAGTCAATTTCAATGATTTTTAAACCAAACTTTGTGTGTCTTCTCACAAATGAAAGATATAAAAAATATCTGAAGGGATTTTCATTCAGTCGCCTGGGTCATGCCCCAGGGGTGGGACTTGGGGGTACCGTGGGGGGTTGGGGGTCCATTTTTTTTTCTCCAAATTCTACCAGATTTGGTGTGTGAGTTACTTACATGAATGGCACATGCAACGGCACAATTTTTTTCGTCCCCACCCCCTGGGGCCCTGGGGAGGGGCCAAAAGGTCAAATATCATTAAATCTCAATTACAAAGTCAATTTCAAAGATTTTTAAACCAAACTTTGTGTGTCTTCTCACAAATAAAACATGTAAAACATATAAGATGGGATTTTCATTCAGTCCCCTGGGTCATGCATGCCCCAGGGTTTGGGACTTGCGGGTGCTGGGGGTCAAAAATTTAATTTTCTGAACATGGTCATGTGGCATATCAAATTAAAGGGGATGAGCAGTAGACCAAGATGCACTGGAAATTTTTACCCTAAGATCAAACTGGTGACCTTGGGATGGGGTCAAAGGATCAAATACCATTAGATATCTTGGAGAGCGTGGGGATTTGCGATGGCGCGCCATCGAATGTGTTCTAGTTAAGTTTATTTTGTTCCGTAATTTATATATTTTTTCTTTTACTTTATTATCAAATTATAGCAACTGAAAAAATTTGAAGTTTGTGTTGAAAAATCTTGTCTGGAGCATGCGCAGTCGAATGAGTAGGATTCTCTACTTGTAATTAAATACACGTTACCTGACCCTAGATGGGTAGATCTAGGGGAGGGAACCAGACTAGGTATTGGAGGGGGGGGTACTGGTTACATAGCTCCAGATAAGGATTGCAAGCAATTGGGTATTTACCCACCTCTTTTTGGCTTAATTGGGTACTTCAAATTTTAAATTGGGTATTTCAAGTTTTTGTATTGGGTATCCATCTGAAAGCAAATAAGCAATGAAACCGGGCCTGCGCTAGTTTCTCTGATTTTTTTTTGTTTACTTTCGGTTTCACTTTCAGAATGCCCACCGACAATACTGCTTTAGTAAATCTGAGACCGCTTTTCCGACTTATTTCGAAAATCCAAGGTATTTATCAAGTCATCTATGATTCTTCAAACCTTCAACGCAGTATTAAAGTTGAGTTACTACTGTACGAGACGATATTATTTGTTTGCTTTTTCGCCCATGTTTCGCCATTGTTATCGTAAAGTGAGATGAATGTCGTTATTGTGTAAATATTTGGTACTGCTAAATAGCGATAAGAATGTTCCTGGACTGGTTTACAATTAAATATACTAGATTTGGCACCATGCCGTGTATAAATTTGCACCCGACAATTGCGGTCGGGTCTGAAAGCCCCTGCCGAGCCGAGCTTGCCGACCCACATAGTTTATTTTTCAATATAATCATCTGTGGAGATTTTTCAAAAATAAATATTATCTAAAATCATCACATAGACTAAAAGCAATAAGTGGAACATTAATAATAATAGTTAACAGTTATAATTTGATTTTAATTGCCATTTCATTAAGGTTATTCAAAATGTCTATAAATAGACCTGGATGTGGCCTTTAGGAAAATGACGATTTTCGTGAAATTAACGCATTTCTAAGTAAGATTGCTTTGAACTTTTTCTTCAATTATCTTTTATTTTCAGAATGTTTGCCAAACTCGCTTGTGGACCTCTCAAATTTACATTAAAAATCAACTTAAACCTTGCTTCACTTGGCTGTCGTTTTCAGACTCCCTGCGAGCAATAAATTGGCAATAAAATCAAAATTATTGTTATTTACTATTATTATTATTGTTCCACTTATCGATTTTAGTCTATGTGATGATATTAAATAAAAATTATTTATGAAAAATCTTCACCGAGGATGAGTTTGAAAAAATAAACTATGTAGGTCGGCTCTCGGCAGCTCGGCTCGGCAGGGGCTTTCAGACCCGACCGACAATTGCCAGTGTTGTATACAAAAACGGCAATCGCAAAGCATCATACGCTATGAAAAAGTTCTGTATCAAGAATTTTTATTGTGTTTTTGTACGCACAGCAGGGTTTTACACCAAGTTGAATGTTTGGGGGTCCTTGGGACTCAACTTTGAATATGATGGGGGTCCCATCATTGAAATTGGGGGTCCCATCTTTTTAGATAAGCTTCGAATTTCGGAAGGTAGTACATCCTTCCATGAAGACTCGGTGTTGTCCCCAGGTCAGTTATTTTGAGGGCTACATGTATGTTTGGCCCCCTTCCGATATTTTGGGGGGCCATTTGAATTTTTTGAGGGCCACATATTACCATCAGTGAAACACAATCCTATACGCTTTTTTTACAAAAGCTGAACTTGTCCCTATAATATGCAGGGACCAAGCTATATAGCCCTTAAATTTAGGGGGAGTGCTTCTTCTCCAGTACAAATAGGGAGAAGTTAGATAAAACAGGGAGAAGTGATAGATTGCTGCATCCAGAAGACAGAAAAAAAACAGTCTCTGATCAGACTTTTCTCTAATTGAGATAAAAAAAACACACAAGAAAAAACAGTCGCTGATCAGACTGCTACTTGCTTTCCATCCTGAGAAATTTGGTTGGTAAATTTGAAATACACATGATCTTGCTGTCATTGTATTTTATCTATCTGTCTACAAGTCTCCATGCACTTATCTGAAGTCTCTGGTATCTTTGATCTATTGCCGACCTGAGCCTTTCCAAGTGAAAATGTTACGTAATTCGGCATATACAAAAGAAAGAAAAGTGTCAAGATAATTGCCCTTCACGCTTGAGCGGTCGGCTGAGTTGTCAGTGAGATTATTCACACTATGAAAAAATCAATACACTAAGTCAGTGATGGACAAATCGGTATACGTTTTCCATGCTTTTTAGCAGAGCGGACCTGAAAGAAAGCATGATATTTTACGACTTTTTCACGGCCGATGTTTGCACGGATGTTTTCACTTCTCGTTTACCTACGAGGTCAGTCAAGAGCACCTGTCCTATTTATTTATAGATAGCCTGTAACTATGGGAAAACCGGAATCGTTACGAAATAATGAAGGGCACAACAAACACATCTGCGTCCCAGAGGACGCAGGTAAGGTGAATTGACGGGTCCTACCTAATGATTTATGCGTATAAGACGCAGGATATTGCGTCCTGTAAAACCCTGGCACAGAAATTAATTTAATTGCGTTTTTGGGTCCAAGCAATTGCGTAAATACGCAATACGCAGCCTTATCTGGGGCTATGGGTTACCTGTTTTTTCATTACTGACCACCTGTAATGCAGGAACCAGCAATTAATGTAGATTTGGTGAATATGTTTTGACATTCAAATCCCTCCAAAATAACTCAATTTTAAACAAAAATAAAGCATTTCAAAAATTGAAGATTTCTTCACATCGGTGTTAAAGTATATGCTATGTTATGGTAAACATTATATCCGCTAGAACGTCTGGCAGTAGAGTCTAATACTCTAATAATTATTGATTGGATAATTCTTACTGACCTCAAAGGTCAACTTCAATGAGCTGTATGTTGATTGGCTGATATTTAATCTGTGTTATGGATAATGAATATTCAATTAAGCAAGGTTGTGTCACAGGTCAATGACCTTTTTACTGCTGTGAAAACCCCCTGAGGTAATTAGATTACCATATGACTGACTTGTGTTGTAAACCCAGCAGGTGTCAACTTTATATTGATTTTAATCAATTGCTACAATTACAGGAAACTATACAGACAAACGTTTAGACAAGTGACAGGGCAGAAAGATACAATACACAACATCTTTTTGTCAAATTACCCAGTGGAAATCATGTCAACCTTTTGTGCAGACTCTGCTCACTGGCGTTTTTACAACAACAAGAGATTAATTAAGCATGCATTATTTATTCCAAGAGTGAATAGCAATGTTTTGGCAAAACAAATTAGTAGTTTACTAGTAAACAGCTGTTTGGAAAGATGAAAAAAAAATCTATTTTTTTTTTCTTTTTTTTCAAATTTTTTAACAAAAATTTGGGAGCCAAGGCAGATCCGCGCTATAAGCGTAATCGCGTAATAACTTGAGGAGTACTAGCGGGACTGACCTGTAGTGTATTTTCTTTAAAATACATCTCCTAAACTGTTAGACACAGCAACTTCAAACTTTGCAGCTCACACAATGTAGATGGTATTGGGCAACTTTTTGTGTAACCTTGACCCCTTTACCTTAGGGTCAAGGTCACATCATGTTTTTTCTTGTAAATGCATCTCCTGAACCTTTGGAGGTAGCAAACTTTGCAAATGCTTTGGTTAGATAAAAAAGCGGGTATGTGCGATGGTGTACCATCAACAGAAGTCTGGTTTGATTCTAATGTCAGACCTCCAGATAAGAGTCTGTATTTAATAATTATTTCTCAACCTAAACATATGTTGTGGGTACTCAAAAGAACTGTCTAAATGAGATGGTTCTTTTTGGCACCCAAAACACATGTTTAAACTGATAGTTGAAAAAATAATCACAGTTTTGCGCTAGAAATGTTGTGTATATAGACCTATGCACTTACCAATGGTCTGGGCCCCTCTTGTTCAGAAAACTCTGCAATCAATATAAAATCTTCTCCCACATAATCCTGCTCTCCATTGACCGGAGCTGTCATCCAGGGATGCTGTATGGAAAATTTAGGAAACAGGTACTCTATGTTATTTCCATCATGGCTGGTGACTCTATCAGATTGTTTTCCAGGTATAAACTCATTCCTGTCATACAGGGTCTGCACTGAAGCATCTGCACCAAACATTATCTCAGGCTCCCCTCAGTATGTTTCATGGGTAGGAAAAAAATCCATCTTTGATTTTGATAGCCCTACTGCTGCATTGCCTGAAATAGGGATGACATTAACAATCAGGCCCGCGGTTATAAAACTTGTTTCATGCTCAACTTAATCAAGGATGAAATTGTACTGCTCAAAAAACTAACAATAAAATCCTGAAAGATTAAGACTTTTCTTGCATTCAAACTCTCACCTGTTGTATTTATCATGCTAATAAATGTTAAAATGCCAACAATTGTTTTATGAGCAGGATACCTTTCTGTATGAATTATCTACATTGTAACATTAACTACCAGAGTTTTCCCGGATGCACAAACTTGTGCGTTTTGGCGCATTTTCAAACAAAATGACCTCGAAAAAATTAACCGGTGTGTCCTTGATGACGCAGTTTTAAAAAAACAAGAAAATTCTCGCAAGTTTCTTCGCGAGTTTCTTCGCTAGTGAAATTGTAATTTCAAATGCATCACAGATTTCCTGTGGCTAATTATAGCTATTTTTATCAATAATGTTTCTAATCGTAATGCATGTATTGCATCAAACTCCCCTACATGGGTGTACGTCTTCCCGATTATCTTTGGGAAGAAATCATCCTTAGGCATCTAGGGGACACAACTGTTGGGGAGTTAGACACTGTGTAGTAACCACATATCCCATTTAGCATATATACTCAGTTGTTATCATTACATCATTATTGTCCGAGATTAGAAATCATGGCGCAACAGATGATGCTGAGTTCGTTTTTTAAAAAATTTGTACATACACATTGTCAAATAACAATAAAACAAAAGTAAAAATGGTCCCATACATTGTACATGTTCTATTCATTTACAATCCAACCTTTTTTCTTTGACCTTTGCATGTTCAGAATCTGTAGGCTACGTGTTTGTTATGCAGCCCCTGCGTTTCTACAGACTAGTGTGGAAACTGACTTTTTTATAAAGATGAACTTGTGTACGTGAAAAAAGAAAGAAATTGAAACAACCCACACCAGATCAAACCTTTATTTTAGCACCATACCAGTGAAAGAATAGGGGCAATACATTCGTGTTATTATCGGACCAAAACCACATACATTCTGTGAAATAAAGTTTGTTTATTTTATCACAAGCAGTGAATTCAATGCATATCAAATGTGAGTAAAATTGGTATTTTTCTATAGTGAAAAAATATCGTATTTTTTCACTAGTGACTGATACGATTTATATTTTCACTGAAGAATAGAACAGAACTGTAGCAGATCAAGGCTTTCTTGGCAATTTTGTGACTGGGATTTTTAACATAAGGTTTTCAGTGAAGTATATTTGTCAAAAATAACGCTGCGCATATTGTGACGTCAACATCAAACATAATGACGTCACTGTTTGACCTGGCGTTGCGCCAGATTGCACGTGACGCCTACCCTAAGGCACACTCAATAGACTTTCTGTAAATGCTGATTTCTTGCGTTTCATTAGTTAAAATATGATTCTTAGCAATTTACTAGGTGCAAACTTTGTTTACACCCAATGTTATACCCAATAAACACACTGAAAAAGTCAAATCGAACGAGAAACGACCATGGGAAAAGTTAGGTTGTGTTCTGTATTTCCGTTGAGTATAAAATAAAAAGAAAATTCACTTTTTTTCGGCAAATACCAAATATATTTCATCTCGTGTGGTGAAAATATCAGCATTTTCACTCGTGCTGCGCACTCGTGAAAAATACTGATTTTTTTCACCGCACTCGATGAAATATATTTGGTATTCACCTCAAAAAAGTAAATATCCTCTATTTATTTTTGCTGCTTTTCAACTTACATCCTGGTTCGGTAGTATTTTTCTAGCAATAATCTCGTATGCATATTTTACGACCAGAAAGTTATAGTTGCCAAATTAGCTGTCCACTATAGTTTATTTTTACGTAGATTTTATTTTTAACATAATTTTTAACCATAAAATTGTAAATAAAAGGTACTATGCCATGTCTAAGAATTCGAAAATGAGGCTTAACCACCGAGGAGATTTCAACAACGTCAAAATCGAAAGTAGATTCAACCAACACGACATATTCAGGCACAGGAGCTTGACGTTGAAAATTTTCTTTTCTTGTATACCCTCTACGTAAAGGGTATACAAGTATAGAAAATTTTCAACGTCAAGCTCCTGTGTATTCAGGTGTAAAACCAAATTTTCAAGCAATCATTGAGAAATCTATTTATATATGCGCTTTCTAAAACTCTTAAATGTTGAATCATGTTGTTGGCACTTTCAGAAAAGAGAAAAGTGGATAAATAAATTGGCTTGTTCCCCACTATATTAAACAAGTATAAGCTTTCACAAAAGCTTAATTGGTCTGTGCTAAACCTCAGTCAGTATACACTCCTACCACTAGAGTAAATAAATAGATCAGATCTGATCAGGTTTTCATAGCAGCCTAATGGAGTTGCACAAACTCTAGTTGTAGGAGTGTATATCTATTTCTTTCAAGGCTAAACATATAAAAAATTGTATTTTGAACAAGTTGTTTTTAACCAAAGAGCAAACATAGGGTTTATGACAGACAGAGAGACAGATTTTTCTTCTCAAGTTCACAGCCCTCTGAACACTGGTCTGCTCTCTACAAACCACCTGATCTATATCCAGGTGGTCCAAAATTACCACCACTTACTTTCATTGTATTGAGCAATTTGTTACATTTTGACTTTGGGACATCTTTGCCTGAACAAGTCATGTTTTAAGCAAGGGGCAATGTATTATATATAGGTTTGTGACAGACATCATATGTATACAGAGATACAGGCAGGCAAACGGACAGATAAATTTTGCTGCTCAAGCTCACAGCTCGTGGAACACTGGCTAGGCTTTCTAACCGCATGAGCTACTCTGATGGTCGAAATTGACCAATTCTTTGTTGGCTACAGATCATGACTGGCGAAACTTAACAATACAAGTCACAGAGCTCTCTAAAATCTAGGTACAATTTTAGTAAATACCTGTAGCTATGTATAAAGAAGTATACATTTCGGATCATGTATGGCAGTTGGACCAGTTACACTGTGTTAATCTTACACTGGACAGTTTAATTGTCAGGTCCATACCAGTATTCCCTTAAGGATACCTACAGCTTTGTGATTTTCTGTTTTCTGGGGTGGAGGTTAAACCACCAGTCCCCCCATCTGGATGCATGCATGCAGGCTAGATCACAAGACTGAAATGTTTTAAGCTTGCCAAAAGCAAGTTTTTAAAATATATTTTTCAGACATGATATCCTACAATTATCAATAGTGTGGCTATTTTATGACATACTACACAACAAGAGTTCCTCGGTACCAGACCCCAGATGGCTGCCAAAAGAGACTTTGGATCATTCCATTCTTCAAATGTGCAAGAATTACTACATATTCCAGAGGTATACAGAGGTTTTCCACTTTTTTCTAGTCACAAAAGTACAGTATTCGCTATTCATCCTGATAAGCACACAATGTCATGCTGAGCAGCTCTAACTCTTTGCCTCTTAGCGTCATCTGCTGAAAACTTTTGCAGACAGTTTGGATCTAGATCAGACTCTACAAAATGTTGGGCCTGATCTGGATCCAAACTGTTTGATACTCTGGTCATATTTCTGATAGAATTTTTCGAAAAAGTTGATTTTGAAAAAATCAGCAGACGACAAAAAAGCTTGAAAAATGCCCAGGGGGCAAAGAGATAAACACACTGATTACTTTAAGGGTTGTTTACACTACATGTATATGAATTGATTATGACTTTTCCAGTGAATATCTACAAGAGTTGGCAGCTAAAATATGAAAAAGCAAAACTCCAAACTCTTTGGCAAAACCTATTTTCTATGAAAAATATTGAAAATGCAGTGTTATAACCCATTGTATTTAAACCTCAGATGCACTGGGTTGATCTAGATTTTTTTCTGTATTTGTTATATTAGATTATAACAAAACAGAAATCTGAAAATTGTGAAAATGTTTCACTGCCATAGACATATGCAGCGCTTATTTTCTATTTGAACTTGATGCTATTGTGAATCTATAGGATTAGATTATCTAATAGTTTACATTTTCAACAATATGCATGTAAAAGAGTGTGTTTGATGACTTTGCATAGATAGACTATTCAAAAATGCTGCAACAACGCCCAACATATAATTGGATCATGTTCAAATTAAAAAAAAAAATGTTATTCCTGCACATTGTCAGGCTGATAAGAATATTCTATCATTTGTGGCCTCAACACAGCACATTAAGAGTGAATTTTTATGGTAAAGTAAAAATTGTTTTTGAATATTAACTGTTGAAATATTTTTACAGCATACCTGCAGATCTGCCAAAGAAATGTACATAAATAATTTATTTTTGGTTCTGTAGGGTCAATATTTTTACCATTTTCTTGTGTGACTATTTTCAGGAAGAATATGTAGCACCACCCCTACCCTACAGATGCAGCTTTGATGAGTATAAAGAGAAACCCTTTGAGTTTGGAAAAGAAGCAAGAAGAAAACATTTTTTTCTAGAGGTGAGCCAGGGTTGGGTTGGCACAGGCTTGAAAAGTACTTGAATTTAGAGGGCCTTCTTGAAAAGTCCTTGAAAATTAAATCTGCCTTGAAAAAAAACTGGAAAATCACTCAAAAGCCTTGAAAAGTCCTTGAATTCTACTATTTTCTGTTGGACTCGAGCACTGTTGATAAGAGACCTAAATCATTAAAATAGGTGTGCCTTTATTTGGTGCAGCATATGCTACTCCAAATATAGGCTCAACAATTTTATACTAATTTTCCAGTACTAATGTCTGTATTATCTCAGTCTAGTATTTCTTTAAAGTAGAATTTGAACACTTAGATCAGTATTTTTCATTAATTTTAAGTCCTTGAAAACTGTTTGAGAGGCCTTTAGAAGTCCTTGAAAAGTCCTTGAATTTTACTCATACTTGCCTGTATGAACCCTGTGAGCTTATCATGATCTGAATCTTCACTAATATGTTGGCCTCAGTGTGAGAAAACATGAATCTGCACATTCTGATCAGCACCATAAACAAAATTTTTGAGCATAAAATTTTAAATATTTTCTAATCAATCAGTTTGAACATATGTTTTGGGTGCTCAAAAGAACCGTCTCATTGAGACGGTTATTTTGAGTACCCACAACATATGTTTTGGTTGAGAAATAAGAAAAATAATTTTTTGGTACGCACTCTTAACTTAAGGTCTGACCTTTGTTATAAACATTCTAGAAAGTATGATAGCATAGCTTGCTACATGTACATGTAACGTTTCAATACTCTAGCTAGTCTCTATAGCTGAGTAGACAGGATTGAACCCTACCAGTGATCGCACACCCAGAAGACTGGTTTTCCAAGAATGGACCTTTAGTGCATAATAGAAAATTAATTTTCTTTTTTCTCAACCAAAATATATGTTGTGGGTACTCAAAAGACCCGTCTCAATGAGACAGTTCTTTTGAGCACCCAAAAGAACCGTCTCAGTGAGACAGTTCTTTTTAGCACCCAAAAAATATTCTAAATATTATAGGTAAGAAAATATTTACAGTTTAACGCTGAAATGTTTTGTTTATCTAAACCTGTGCTAGAATAAGGAGGCCTGTATCTCTAAGAAGATGCATAATGTCTTTTCAACACACATTCCATATTTACTTGGGATGTTCAAAAAGAATTGCTTTTTTCTATCTGGAGACCTCAAATTTCAAGTTAGCCCTAAAGTGCTCATTTCATGCCATAGAAGAACTAGAAGAACCGTGGCTAGAAATGCAAAGCTTCAGCCGATGTAAACACTTCTTGAAGGCATCACGGTATGCTGATTTGGGCACAGTAATAAGGTACTGTTGAATAGCAGATCCAAGTGCCTGTGAGGACTGGTATTTCCACCCAGCAAGGAATTATTTCAATTTTGGAAACAAAAGAAATCACATGGGGCAAGATCAAGGGAATACGGGAGGTTAAGCAAAACAGTTACTTTTTATTTCAGAGGCATGAGCAGGGCCATTGCCATGTAGAAGAGGGATATGTTAAAAACCAGTGACAGGGTGTCGTTTCTGATATTTTTTCGGCTTCTCCAGTACTATGTCTTTGTAGTACTTTCCGGTGATGTTTTTGCCCTTTTCCACCGGCACTTTTATTGCGACTCCTTCACCAGAGAAGAAAATTGCATGCCAAACCTTCCTTGCACTTAAAGACCATTTTACAATTATTGGGCTTCTGCTATGTTTAGTTGCCGAAATTTTATTGCTAACCTTTCTGACAGGCTCAAAATAATAGACCCGATTTTCATCACCTGCGACGAAATTGGCAAACTGCTTTTTGTCATAAGTTTGAAACATTTGAAGCAGCTTTTTTGCCACTTTAACCCGTTGTCAGTTTTGCTTATCAGTCAATAGATGTGGCACCCATCTAGCAAAAATATTTCAGACTTTCAAATGCTTCTTCAAAATAAGGTGAACCGTTGATAGTGACATGCCTACGTTTCATGCAATATCACGAACTGTAAATCTGGCATCTCCTTCAATGTTTTCCTTCTTTTTTGAAGCGATTTCTTTACGAGCTGCAAATTTTGGTCTACCTGATCTTGGTGCATTTTTGATGGACTCTACACCAGATTAGATTTTATTTTTCCAGCGCCAAACTGTGTCATTAGACACACAAGAAGGTCAGTAAGTAGTAGAAAGTTCAATTATCAGCTGCTTCAAAGAACAGCCAAGTTTTGAGCGAGCTTTGATGTAACCCCCTATTTCATCTTTCTGGTCGACACGTCTACCAACTATTTTTATTACATTGGTCAATGACTGTGTGTATTAATATGGCAAATTTTGTGTCTTGCATTTAGTCTAACGTGTACATTTATACACGGTTGTGTAGACCTTGAATAAACCTATATAGGTATATATTGGTTTTTATCGTGCCCCACGTGGATATCGAGATATCGGAAAATAAGCAATTCATTTCAAACATCCCTCGTATTCCGCTGTGTTATAGTAGATAAACTATTTGCCTTTTAAATCAGGGGTCGCGGGCACAATTCCCAGCTTCTCCAGCCTGTCGGATGAGTCTAAGCCACAGTCTCGTCTCCATATGACCTCAGCTGTTGGTGGGATGTTAAACAAACACACACACACACATATTCCAACAAATGAAGGCCACCTCCCAATGACAAATAAAAGAGCTACGTGCATTAAGGGGCTATTTTGGCCTCCTATGAGGCAAAAAATAAAAGTTGCTTTTTACCAATTTCTTTTTATTGCTTTATTAGAACAATAGCCCAAGTGTAAAAGTGTGGTATTAATTTTACTTTTACTGTTGCTATAGTAACAAAAACGGCCGCCAAAATAGGCAGAAAATAGGAAAATTACCATTTTGGAACAAATTTGAGACTTTTGACAGAGAAATTAACATAGAGCACAAGCAAATTCTTAAATGGTATGTTAACAGATGATAAGAATTATCAGGGCACACATCATATCGGGGTCATATTGTTTGCTTCCATGATGATAAAATGTAGTCTGAAGTGCGCCTGTATAGATGCAGAAGACGTAATAGGCAGACAACATTTTCAGGACCAAAAATTTTTGCAGGTTACACGTTAAAAAGTGGCTGCATTGTCAATATATCATCATCATAATCGGATTTTTCATTAACTTGCAGGTGCAGGGGCATCATTCACATCAGTCGGCCCCTTTCCATGTAACTGGCTAGCTGCACGCATAGCAGATCTCACACCTGATCTCCAGGTGCTCCTTTCTTGAGAGTCAACTGTGGTGAGCTTCCACTAAAGCTGAATATAAATAATCTTTAGCTCTTTCCTTGCCAGCGGCAACTTTTGTCGTCTGCTGATAACCTTTGCAAACTGTTTGGATCCAAATTAGGATCAACAGGATGACTGTCTTGATCTGAATCCAAACTGTTTGACACTGTGATAGTGTTCCTGAAAGAACTTTTTGGAAAAGTCAATTTTGAAAAAAGTCAGCAGACGAAAACAAAAGCATGCAAAATTACCCAGCATGCAAAGAGTTAAAAAGGCTTTTTGTATCAGAGCTATTATAGTTTTTCTTTTATGTAGGATGAATGCACCTTCCTCAACCATGGAGCTTTTGGTGGTGTTTTTAAAGAAGCTTTAGAAGCTGCTCAGGTTTGTTTTATAACCCTTAAAATACCAGTCATGACTGTAGCAGACATTACATCTTGCTATATCTAGTCACAGCAGACATTACATCTTGTTTTTATCTTGCTTGATCTTTGGGTAAAATAAGGATGTGAATCTTCTGCCAGAAATTGCAAGTCTTATTTTGTTTCTAATAATAATAATAATAATAATAATAATAATAATTGTATTTAATATTCTAACACACCTCGCCTATAAAGTCAGTGCTAAAGAAGTGTGATATATCAAACAATAATTCACAGTTTTGAAAGCGTTAGGAAAGTGAGTGCTAGCTGACATCATTTGTTACTGGAAAATGACGTCATTCAGGGTGTTAGACGTGTACCGTTGTTTTTACACTTGAAAGATGTTACAAATACATGTAAACGAATGTGATGTCTAAGTATTGGCTGGAGTTCTTCAGTGCAATGGCAAAAAAATGGAAGAAGCTGAAGACTTCAAATGTGTTTTCGTCATTTACTGCGTGTTAGATTCAAAATAGATCAGCTCCAGTTGAGTAATAATTCACTGTTTGTCGGTCAGTTGTGCACTTGTGATTTGATCTTCTTTACAACTGACCTCCAAACAGTAAATTATTACTCAACAATTCACTGCTAGAGCTGATCTATTTCTTAAAAAATAATAATAATAATAATAGTTTGAAAGTGTCATCTGCTGCATTTAGGTGGCATTTTAAAGGTAAACTTCCTCATACTTGTCCAGTATATTCAATATTAATATATTTTGTCTTCAAGTTGTATTAATTGACAGTTATTTTCAAAACACACATATAATTTGACATTTCTGCCAGCTTCCCCTTTGAAAATACTCATTTGAAGGGTTATCATTATAAGTTCAGTTTGGGGGTAATTTTGTTTTAACTTATGCTTTCAGAAGTATCAGGTTTGGACTGAGAGACAGCCACTTAGGTTCTATGATCGTGAACTTTTGCCTCAGTTGGTACATGTAACAAGAAGGCTGGCTAAATTTGTTGGTTTGTTTTAAAATTATAATTTATTATTATAGGCCCATTCGATAGATTGTTATAGCCATGTCCTACAGTGAAATAAACTGACCAACACTTCATCAGCAACCAGTTGCGGTGATCTCAATTAGTAAGCAGTAGGAAAAAATTATTTAATATTCCATATAAGGGCTCCACAATAAGTATGTTGTGATTTGATAAGATAATTTGTAGGCACAAATAAAAATACTAAAACTTAATTATTTTGCTTCCATTTAAATGCATTTGAAATGGCAACAACATGTAAGGATATAATAATTGGTTCAGAATAGTTCAGAATATTTTCACAAAAATTTATTAGCTAGGCATATTTTTTTTGCTATGCTTGCCAAAATGTCTGCAATTGACTTACTGCAAACTTAACTGATTTTCTATCTACTATCCAATCCAATTATGGAAAGATTTTTATAAATTTCTATAAGCATATTTTCTCTCCATATGACTTTGATTGTTTGCTTTGCTTGTGCTTTAACATCCCAGTCAACAGCTATGGTCATGTTGAGATGGTCACTTAACCTAAATGCACTTTTTTCCTGGGCCAGGCTGGGATCAAACTCACGGCTCATGAATCAGTAATCAGACTGACTACCAATTGTGCTACAGGGCCTTGAGTTGGTAATGCTGTAATAATTGGAATTCACAAGCTTGACCAAGAATATTCAAATTTGAAAACATGTTTGACAAAGCGGTATTCCTGTCTTTGAAAACAAAACTCTTTACATTTGAAATATATGTATACCTTAAAATATCCATGCTTGTTAGATCTGCTACCTCAGACAGGTTCAGGCTAAATACATGTTTATATGCAAAGGAGATTAGAGAATGTACATGAACTGAAATTTTGTAAAATGTGAACAAAAAAACTCAGATAAGGCTGCCCCATCCACTCAGTGTGCTCAGTACCATCTAATTAGTTATTAGCTGCATGGATAGTAGCTCAACTAATAACTGTTTGCATGCTAAGAAATTTTTAATGATGTTTGTTGTCTACTGATTTTTTTTCAAAATAAAACTTGTTGGAATATTGTTTTGGGAATATCATCAGAATGTCCAACAGTTGGATACAGATCAGGATTGACAATTTGTCAGGCCTGATCTGAGTATAAACTGTTCATAAAGGTTATTAGCA
This sequence comes from Loripinus fragilis, assembly GCA_964019695.1. Classification (NCBI taxonomy): domain Eukaryota; kingdom Metazoa; phylum Mollusca; class Bivalvia; order Lucinida; family Lucinidae; genus Loripinus; species Loripinus fragilis. The sequence goes on from OZ026517.1 coordinate 88,507,309, forward strand.
GATGATAAAAGAAGTCACTGGCATGTCAAGCCTGAAGTCGAGTAGATAGGTTTGAATGTTACCTGGTCGCAAATCACAAAGACTGGATTTTCTACATCTTGTCCTACCAAGGGTTGCGATTGTCTCATCTAACCCTTGGCCTCACAGCTTTAATTTTCTCATTTATCTTGAATATGTCATAAGCCGAAAATAGTAACAATTAATATGTTCAATCACAAAGCGGGGCAAAAGTTTGATACACATCAGGCCTCCAGATAAGACGGCGTGATTAATTTACATTCAATTTTCTTATTTAACAACTAAAATATATGTTTAAGGTGCTCAAAAAACTGTCACATTAAGATGGTTATTTTGTGCACCCATAACATAATTTTGAACTTAATTATAGAAGAAAAAGTTATATCTTTACGACCAAAATCTTTGCTTATCTGGACTTATGGAGACTTAGCAGGTGCCGATAAACTGCAACATTTAATCTGATTGGCAGGAAGGGATTATCGAAAAATCCTTCCTGGCGTTTTCATTGGTCGATTAGTCTGTGCTAATAATAAATTTTGAGGGTCATGAGGCGAAGGGTTTGTCGAAAGGTAGATACTACGAAACCTTCGCTGGTGAAGATGGATTTTCTAGTGATTAGACTTATATATAAAAATAAGAATATATGAAAACATTCTTAGACTATCAGAAATTTTTAGCATTTAACAATTGTTTTGGTCATTTATGCAGAGCTCACTTGGATTTTGAAAACAAGAGTATCAGAGTCCTCTTTTCCAAAAAGTAGGAGTCCAACCATACAAAAGAATGTAGCCTCTATGCGTGGATCCAGAGGGGAGGGGACAGGGGGTCCAAACTCACCCTGGATAATCTCAAGTTCTATAGGTTTCTAAAGGAATAAGCAATTGGACCCCTCTCCTTGGAATCTCAGAATATTATAGATTTTTCATTGAAATAATCGTTACATTGGACCTCTGTAAAATAAGTTGAGGACTAAAAATAAAGTGCGGGGGGATTCTGTCCTGGACCCATACCTGACAAAAATTCCTTGATCTGCGCATAGCCTCCTTCAAAATATAGGACCAAAAATGGGAGTTCAGGACTGCAAGTCAGCAATTAGTGAGAGTTCTGTTTATGGATGTAAATACTAGCTTAGGGTACCAAAAGCTAGAGCTTACACACCTCAAACCTCATGTTTATACTACAAGCCAACACTTGAGATTTTGACATTTAAATCTCATATACACAAAGCCTCCATTAAATGCTTATACTAATGTATTTAACTGGGCTAGATGTCTAGATTTTGGTCTGTGTCTTCATCTACATCCACACTTTGTGTATGGAGCCAGCAAAGGCTCTGGCAAGTCTGCACATTTGTGCAGGCTTGCTTGAGCCTAGCCTGCTTGACAATGTGATAAGTGCGAAAATCACATGAGCTGGCTCATGTCTCCTATATGGTTGCAGGTTGTGACCCTACAGACCTAGTTTTGGTACCTAATGCAACTACAGCCTTGAATACAGTGATAAAGAGTATACCATTCCAGAAAGGAGATGTTATTTTCTGTCTAAGTTTCACTTATGGTAAACCTATAACATATAATCCAAGTACGAGGGGTGATCAGAAAGTTCAAGGAAAATAGTTGCCAGTTCTAGATTGTTTGATCAATAGAGCTTGAATTACAGCGCATAATACTGCACTACATATGCAGTTGATCGGTTACAACATACTTGATGTTTGTCATCAACGTGCGTTACAGCTGTCGTCAAGGCAATGCTAACCGGTCCATTTTACTTTGCATTTCGACGTTTTACTACACAACCAATTAAACTTTAACGTTTTGTAAAATTTTGTTACATTGTGATATCCCATTGGCGTTCCATGCATAATTAACGATATATTTACTCCACTTCTATGCAAACTCTCAAAGATTTATATTGAACAGATTGTGTTATAAATCGAAACGAATAACAGTACTGTCAAAAAGGCAAATCACTCAACTTCTATGAACCCATTGCCTGTTTTGGCATTTTAATTTTTAAAATAAACTATTTACACTTAGAAAAACACCCTTTTTCAGGACAGTAGATCTAATCTTGATAGTTAAGTCTGATATTATAATTATTGTGATGAAAACTGACAAGAAAATAAGTTTTTTATTTAAAATTTACAAAAACTCGAAAAATTGATGCATTTTAGGCCTGCCCTTTGGACTGAAACCTATAGATTTGAATACATAGCACAGTGGAATAATATAAAAAACTCATTTTATGTTCAAATAATGCAAGACCATTACTATTATGGAATTAATTACCTTTAAATATGGCTTCAACATCCATTTTACCTTTCACACTATTGTTCACTAGACCACCAGTTAAATTTGACCAATTTTTTTATCTTTAATTTATCAAATCATTATCATGATTTGTTTTATATCAATTAAATGCTAATCATACAAAGGAAATGAGCATCACCTTAGGCAAGCATAACTTGCCAATGGAAAAGCAAAATCTATTGAAGGTAGATGCTTAATATACGGATGAAAGTTTTCAGGATTATTCCTGAATTCAGGATTTTAAGGCTGACTTTCCACAGAAAGTCAGCCTCAAAATTCTGAATTAGGCAGAATATAGATGGATTTTATGATTTATTTACAGTTTATCTAAGACAATTGAACATTCTAACTTGAAAATTTTAATGTTTTGTATGCATTCTGCGAGTTTTAAGGTTTGAATTTCTGAAGTTCAGGCTATTGAAAACTTTGAATTTTCTTCAATGTTAATACATCTATACAAACAGATGATTTTTTTTATCGAAATGTATTTATCTATTGTCTAAAATCTGATCCTAGGTTGCTAAAAGTGCTGTCAAATTTTCAGGCTGGGTTAAATATGGGCTATTAGCCCCTTGTTTACTTTGTGAAATTAGAATGTTTGTTTTTATAAGGTGCTGTAAAGAAGATGTTGAGGTGGGCCTGTGAACAGACAGGAGCCAGTCTTCAGGAGGTTGAAGTCCAGTTTCCAGTAACAGGAAAAGAGCAGGTAGACAGCACAAACTGCTTTATAATCAAATAACTGAACAACTCATAATTTTTTATAAGACCTTGTAGCGCAGTCAGTAGGGAGTCCGACTGCAGATCCAGGGGTCGAGAGTTTGATCCCAGCCCAGTCCCATACTTTCGTGTTGTCAGTAACAAGCCAAAGTATGTGCACGAAGTACTGGTTAATGGCTCAGTCAAGCTTGCCTAGAAAAAAAAGTGTGGTAAGGTGAACTGACCGTCTCAACATGACCGTACCTGTTGACTGGGAAGTAAAACCTCAAACCAAACAAACAAAACTCATGATTTGGTTCTTGTTGCACTGGCAGCCAGTACATGCTTAGATGAATTTGCACATATTCAGTCTCTACAGGCTTAGATGAATTTGCACATATTCAGTCTCTACAGACCCAGATGAATTAGCACATATTCAGTCTCTACAGACTCAGATGAATTAGCACATATTCAGTCTCTACAGACTCAGATGAATTTGCACATACTCAGTCTCTACAGGCTTAGATGAATTTGCACATATTCAGTCTCTACATACTCAAATGAATTTGCACATATTCAGTCTCTACAGACTCAGATGAATTTGCACATATTCAGTCTCTATAGACTTAGATGAATTTGCACATGTTCAATCTCTACAGACTCAGATGAATTGGCACATATTCAGTCTCTACAGACATAGATGAATTTGCACATATTCAGTCTAAACAGACTCAGATGAATTTGCACATATTCATTCTCTACAGGCTAAGATGAATTTGCACATATTCAGTCTCTACAGACTCAAATGAATTTGCACATATTCAGTCTCTACAGACTCAAATGAATTTGCATATATTCAGTCTCTACAGACTCAAATGAATTTGCACATATTCAGTCTCTACAGATTCAAATGAATTTGCACATATTCAGTCTCTACAGGCTTAGATGAATTTGCACATATTCAATCTCTACAGTCTCAGATGAATTTGCACATATTCAGTCTATACAGACTCAGATGGATTTGCACATATTCAGTCTCTACAGGCTTAGATGAATTTGCACATATTCAGTCTCTACAGACTTAGATGAATTTGCACATATTCAGTCTCTACAGACTCAGATGAATTTACACATGTTCAGTCTCTACAGGCTTAGATGAATTTGCACATATTCAGTCTCTTCAGACTCAGATGAATTTGTACATATTCAGTCTCTTCAGACTCAGTTGAATTCGCACTTATTCAGTCTCTTCAGACTCAGATGAATTTGCTGATATTCAGTCTCTTCAGACTCAGATGAATTTGCTCATATTCAGTCACTACAGACTCAGATGAACTTACACATATACAGTCTCTCAGGAAAACCTTCTTTTTACAGTTCAGTTCCTTTATAGCATACCTGGTTTTAACATGGATATACCATGATGATGTTGTGGCTCCCATATATTGTTGAAGATGTAGGATCAGTTGTAAAAGATGACAGCTAGGTTCCACTGGATAGCTGTGCATGTATACTGAAGGAACCTGATTATGCACATACTTTAAGTACTGTTATTACAGAAGAGTAGACCCAAATGTAGATCACTATATAAGACCATATAACCATAGTTTTGTTATTGTTTAGGGGCTGTCAGTCTTGAAGTTATTTGCAGTAACTAGCTTATTCTTTTTCTGTGTATATTTAGAAAATGTATAGATTGACATATTATTCAAATCTATTGATCTGTTCTTAATTTCTTCCTGTTTACTCTCATTGTTGTGAGAAATTCTGACTTTGTTACATGCTAACAGCAAAGGTGCAAACCAGACCCCGAGGTACAGTCTCAAACTCAAAATAAAGCAAAATATTGGCTGCTTGCGGACACGTGTCCGCAAGCAGCCAATCATTGCGCTTTATTTTGAGTTTGAAAATGAACTCAAGTTTTATAACCTCTGGGCCAGCTTGCTGACTTGGCAGCTCCTTTGTTATTTTCTCTAGAAATTACTTGGAGCTAATCTAGCTACGTATATAATTTCAGTCTCTGTAGCTGAGCATGCTGGGTTGAGTCCATTCTATCCCCAAATCACAAAGACAGATTTTCTTTCTATGAGGCCCAAATTATTTTGGTTTTTGCTGTGGATGCACATTCATATAATGATTGAATGGAACAAAAAATACCATTATCTTTTTGAAAATGTTACAGTAAAACCTGTCTTAAGCGGCCACTCAAAAAAAAGTCCCAAAGTTGGCTTTCAAGACCAATTAGCGCTTAATGCAGGTCAAAAGTATTGCAGAATGCTCTAAGAGAGCATTCTGCAATACTTTTGACCTTCATTAAGCTACCATTTGTCGTTAAGACCTTTGTTTTGTCTATTTTTGAGTGGCCGCTTAAGACAGGTTTTACTAAAACAATTTCAGATTATCAAGTGTGTTGCTGACAATCTTCAGGAAGGAACTAAACTTGCTGTGTTTGATCATATTCCAAGCAATACACCATTTATCTGCCCTTTAGATGAGATTATACAGATATGCAAACAAAGGTAGATAATTCCTGCTTTATCATGACTTGTGTTCACATCTCTTTGAGAGCCTGATGGCAAGCTTCCACAAGATTTGGTAAATGTTCTAAAATTTCAAACACTTTTCTCTTTCTGTTCTCAAATAAAATGAGTGGGTCAGGGCTAGTATTCACAAAATGCTTGTCAGAATAGCAAACAGGAAAGACCCTAATCAGAGTTTGTTGTCTAGGCCTTTTTCGACAGGCATTTAGTGTTTGAAACTTTAGAACATTTACCGTAATGACCCACTAAGCACAATTATTCTTTTAACCCTTAAAGCGCCAAGAAAAAAATGCATCTGAAAATGTTGTCTGCTGAAGTCGTCTGCTGCAAATAATTGTCTAACATTACTGACAAATTAAGTATAGAAGCAAATAGCGTGAACCCAGAACAGACTGCTCCTATAGGAGCAATCTGATCAGGGTCCACACTGTTTGCCATAGAGGCTTCTTAAACATTTCAGCAGGCGAGAAAAGCAGACGACTTTTGTTGCGATTGGCGCATTAAGGGTTAAGTATTCAGGTAATTGTAGTTCAGCAGGACATATGGCTGTTAAAGAAATTTCAATTGACAAAGCTCAAAACAAGACTCACAACACAAGACCCTTCTCTCAGTGAGTATGTCAATTGCAAGAGAGTTGTGAGTTCTATGTGCAATGGCTTAATTTTATAGAGATTTATTATAATTTATACACCTTTTCACTTTGTACCATTTTGGTCAGTTACTGCTGGTAACTCTGTACCTTGGGAAATTTTTCATGCTTTTTTTTTGTCTGCAGATTTTTTTTTTCAATTCTTTCTTGAATACCATCAGAGTGTTAAAAGTTTGTCGGGCCTGATCTAGTTCCAAACTTTTTGCAAAAGATATCATCAGACAACACTAGAAGGCAAAGAGTTAGCCTCTTAGAATGACCTTAAGATACCAGGGAAGAATTTGATAGATTAGATTGCATTGCCAAAAATAACCTGAATAGTGTTAACTACACTGTAAAACAAGATGGTCAAGTTATACAGTTTTCAAGAATAACAAAATAAGTTTCATTGATAGAATATTGAAAGTATTTATTTGGTATAAACATTTATCATTTGATGTTACTGTTATTCTGTGGATAACGGCATGTCAGAAAAAATGTTATGACCACACGTTACATAACACTTTCGGCGGGAACAAGTAACGTCATGACGACGTCCGTTACAACAATGCAAATTTTCATGGAAATAAACAGACGTTGAAGGTGATAAAACCACAATTAAAAAGTCATATGATAAACAGAATCTTACACTCATGATCATTTTATATTAAATTTATTATACTGGCCAAAGGCTTGTTTAATAAATTTCATATGAAATGACCACTCATGTAAGACCCTCTATTTCTTGTAAAAGAATATCAGAAAAAAGTGTGTTTTGCATTAACTTATTTTTGAGCATCGGTTGATATGAGCCTCTACAGGACAAAACCAACAATTTGACTTTAAGCCCAGCTACGGGCATCTGCCCAGCCTGACAAGAGCCCTTGTTGTGCTCCTGAAGCAAGTTTTGGTCCTTAGCTATCGATTGAGTACACAACAACTATAGACTTAGATCAGACTGGGCAGTTGCCAAGTCTGATCTGAGTCTTTGATTGGCGTAAAATCAAATTGTTAGTTTAGTCATACACATTGGCTCTTATGTTGAATTTCAGACAAGTTCCAGTATTAATTGATGGTGCCCATACCTTGGGATCACTACCCTTGACCCTCAGATCATTACAGCCAGACTACTATGTATCCAATGCTCATAAATGGTTTTGCTGCCCCAAGGGCTCAGCCTTCATGTATGTGAGAAAAGAGCTTCAAGAAAATACAAGACCATTGATCTTGTCACATGGGTTTGGATCAGGATTCAGCTCCGAATTTATTTGGTCAGGTATGTCATGAATAGTTTCATCTTGCTAAACATTTTACTTGGCAGAGTATTATTCAAATTATTCAATTTTATCTATACATACAACAATCATATAAACATCTATAGTTGAAGAATTAAAATGATTCTTCCAAGTAATAAATAATACCTCAAAACTCCATCAATATAATAGTGCATTAAGAACTCCTCGACCAATTCCGTAGAATTAGACCTTGGATGTACATTTAGGAGCTACTTTGGCTACATGATAATAATGCCATTGAAACTATGCCAACACAATAACATGTTTAATTGCAGCAAAACAAATTGCTTCAATATCTCAAGATAAACATCATAGAAAGGAAGTTGCCATAGTGATATATTATATTAAAAAAACTAAAGTTTATTTAATTTGTTGATAATAGCAACCAACCAACAAGTTGTTGCCACTGCGGCAACAACAAGGGTTGGTTGCTGTTACGATTAGAGGCTCTGTTATGTTCTATTCATCTGCCATATGAAGGCCCGATTTCCATTCTGTCAAAACAGAGCTCTGGTATCTATACGGAGTCGATTCGATCAAACTAAGAACCTTATTCTACCTTTGAAAAATGTGCCGTGATCATCATTGACATTGAAAAATTCAAAAAGGAAAAGTGAATCGCGAAGATGCCAGTTTTGTTGATATTTAACTTGTATTTTAACCAAAGACTGAGGGATTTTTTCGATCACCAAGAGCTTGAACGTTAACAATAGCTCTTTTGAGCAAGCGGCTGTGTGATCGCCATGACGTGACGTCACAATTCTTATAACGTTACATCACAACTTGATAACGACATGAGCCAACTGCCATGTGCATCGTCGCGCCTTTGAAAAAAGACGGCCACAAATGAGCCGTGACATAAGATTTCCAACAATGTGATATGTGCGACCAGCAAAGACTCAGATCAGCCTGCGCATACACGCAGTCTGATCAGAGCCTTTGCTAGTGGCTTTAATTTTCTATGTGTGTTATGCTACTGACTGAACATCATTTGGAGTTTCTAAGCTTAAAAAGAGGCTGCACAGGCTAGTCTGAGTCTACACTTGTCAAAATGACACATTGTTGGAAATCACATGTCGCTGCTCAAATTAAAATCCTTATGGTGTCCAATAGGAAATTCCGTTCAAGAGTCCCAGCGCCTTTAAAATAGCTTGCAGGATTATTTTATTTCCTTATACTCAGAGCATGACAATTTACTGAAACACTTTCGTCACTTTTCATAAGGTGATCTGTGCCAGGTGTGGTACTAATTGTATCGATTCCTGATATTTGCCTTCTTCCTTACTTTTTATACTCACACGAGTACTGACTCACAAGAAATACCGTACACTGTGCTATCCTCTCAGATCAAATAGTGGTTGGTAAAAAAAAAAAGTAACGCACAACAAAACATAGAACAATTACAGACTCCCACAATGGGAGTAACAATCAACAACAAATCATCAACAACAGAACCAGGACCTTAGAACAGACAGCAGCAAAGGCCACTGGGGGGCTCAAGCATTTTATTTTACTGGTACCAAATCTTTGCCTTAGATTCTGCTGTTGTTGAAGCATAAAAAATGTTCAGCTCGCATGGAGGATTCCTAACTTTTGCAATGTATCATCATAGAGAAACAATATAATCAAATTGACGCACTATGATGAAACAGAGAAAAGGGCTCATGACATAGCTATAAACTGTGATTGGGTTTACAACAAGGCATGCAGACTGTCGCATGACATCCAAGTTAGATCCAACTTTTTTATAACGTTTGATAATCTTTTTGAATTGATCACTAAATATACGATTTCCAACAATTCTTTTGAATTTATAAACTAAATCACCAAAAATATAGGTTCTGATATACCCTGTTGCAGAATAGTTTTTAAACCAATATTGTATTTAACAATTAACTCTGAGTGTCTGGGGTAGAATTTAGAAAATGCTTTTCGAATCTTATGATATTTATAACCTTGTTTTAATAACTTAGCAGTCAAAAATAGGTTTCTGTTGTTTAAGGGCAGTCTCTTTATAACACTGATTATATTACAGAATGATTTGGATTTAACATGGGCATGCTGTGGCTCCTAAATGATTTTACCATGGAACTTTACAAAGGAACAATAGAAAAATGACCATAACATGGTCATTTCCTATAATTCCTTTGTAAAATTGACCATTTATTACACTATTTGCTTATAACACAGTCGTATTGTATTCTGTGGCCTTAATTGTACAACCACGCAACTAGCAGGTTAGCAAAGAGATAGTTCATGAACTTGAATTCTAATGCACTTGTAAATGCAATGCAACATCTGATTTGATAATGTCATAAATTTGTGACAGTATATCCTGCGATATACTGTCGCAAACCCAACGTCATAACGTAACGTCGCTTTTCATTGGTTGACAAGTGAATATATGCAGCTGGCAAGCGGTTTTATGCAGCTGGTCGTAGGTGCAACAAAGTACATTTTCACTGTCTTTTTGAAGGGAAAATGTTAATAGTGCATTAGAATGTGGATACCCATATTCAAAATTTTCATTTGGGGAGGTATATCGTCGGATATACGATCGGAAATCACGCTTAACGGCTCCGCTTACGCGTAGCCGTATTACTAAATTTCCGACCGTATATCCATCGAAATACCTCCCCAAATGTAGATTTTGAATACAGTTATCCCCCAATTTGGAGACATAGCTGTCATGCAAATATAAACAATTTGCAGTAGAGTGACAGGAATTTTAATACTGATTGGCAGTTTAGGATGTTTAAAAGAGGTAAAGACAATGGACATGATACTTGGAAAATGTAAATTTCCAATTAAGTTTCCCTTATTTTCAGTAACATATGTTGTAGGAACACATTGGAATTCCCTCTATGAGGCAATTCTAATGTGTACCTACAACATATGAGTTTTTCAGCATAAGCTTTTTTAAACAAATTCTCAACCACTTTCATTTGTTCAAAGAAATGAGCATGTAGAAATGCACAACTTTTCATGTAGTTTGTCATGCACCTCAATTACAATAATAGACTATTTTATGCTTCTGGCAGCTTATCTTGAGATGTTTCATGGGAGTATATTGCTAAATTGCTAGTTGTGTGGATGTAAAGGGACTGCTGCCCCTGCACTGTGCCATTTTAGTTGTTTTCAGTACTGAATTTCTAAAATGGAATTTTTTAGTAGATGACCTCCCTGGCCAGATTGCTCATCTTGGAGCAGATTTATCTGGGACTATTTTGTTTGCAAACGATTTTCCTTTCTGAGTAATTTGTCTCTGGCACTCAGAGGTAATGGATTAATTGCAGGTCTCCATGATTATAGTCCCTATCTAGCCATGCATACTGTGATAGACTTCTGGAATGCTGTGGGTGACGAAACCATTAGACAATATATGTATAGTCTATGTAGGAAAGCTGGTGAGTGACAGCCTTATTTAAACCTAGGACCCAATATACACTGTATAAATAACTATGTTGCAGGTATGTATTTAGTGAAAATATGTTTTGTGGCAGGTTATTCTGAAGTTTGATTGCTTACCTTTCAATCATTTCTTCATATATCTTTGATTTATTCAAAGAGCAATAGTTTAATATATTATTGTTAAGATTATTTTATTATTTTTAGTGAATGTTTATCAGTTTAAATGAACATCTGCAAGAAACAAGGTATCTGTTTTTCTTTTTCACACTTTTAGAACAAAACCACCAAACATCCACCAATAAGGATGGTAAAACTTCAGTTTTATTGACTGTTGCTTGTAATTTTTCAACAAAACAAGTTTAAAACAACATAAATCCCAGCTATAAATCAAAAACAATTTAATGGCCATAGTACTTTAAAATCACAGGAACTTGTCACAAACTTTTTTTTTATGAAAAAGTAGGCGTGTGTATCTGTAAACATAGACAAGGACTGTAACGCAAGTTGTTAGGGTACCCTGTTTAACTCATCAAAACGGCACGAAAACTCAACTTTTTAAGCAAAACTATAGTGCCCCGGGTTCAAGAGAAAGTAGCCTGTCTAACGATACCAACCGTTTGTTCCTACATTGAATAAGTCCCATGAAATAATCAAGAACAGCTCGGATTTTAGCGTCTGCTTGAAACTCGTTCATTTGCACTTTCCTCTGGAGACTGTTAAAAACACAGTTCAATCGCTTTTTCCTGATTTCTAACGATGAGATGCCGCTAAATGTGGTGAGTCCTGGTTTTCAATAACTTTTTCCTACATGCAGTCGTCAATATCTTGAGAATTTATTCCTAATGAAAGCCAATCGGCGACTTTTTTAAAGAAATTACGCCAACCTTTTCTACCCGCACTCCATGTTTGCAAAAGTTCAGCTCTGAAAATTTCGCAATCACTGATTGGTTAATGCTAAGCCGAGGTTACAAATACGTCACATGGAAAAGGCAAAACCTGTTGGGAAAATCCCCATATTGACTTGGTGTATTTTCGGAGTGCTTCAGTTTACATAATTACACTCAATAGATTGCATTACTTCCCTTGATATAAAATCGCAAAATCATACCATGTCGATGACGTCACAGGACTATAGTGAATGGGATTTCCGAAAAACATGGAGGTCGGATAGAAAAAGGTTGGCGTAATTTCTGTAAAAAGTCGCCGTTTGGCTTTCATTTGGAATAAATCCAAGAACTTGGTGACTGCATATAGAAAAAAACTTTTGAAAACCAGGACTTATCACTTTGAATCGGCATCTCTTTGATGAAAGTCAGAAAAGAACGATTGAACTGTGTTTTTACCATCTCCAGAGGAAAGTGCAAACGAACGAGTTTCAAGAAGATGCTAATATCCGTGCTGTTCTTGATTATTTAAAGGGACTTACTCAACGAAAGAACAAAAGGTTGGTATCGTTAGAAAGACTTGTTTCTCTTGAAGCCAGGACACTATAAGTTTGCTCATTTAAGTTGAGTTTTCCGACTGTTTTGATCAGTCATATAGGGTACCCCCACAACAACCGTTACAGTCCTTCTCTATAAAAGAAAATATAGGCCTACTTTTTCTATTCTATGGGTTTGTGACAAGTTCCTGTGTTTAAAATAGCACCAGCATGCAGCTATGACACCGTTTTGTCAGTGACCAGTGTGGGTATACTGGGTCCATTCCAAACTTAAACATTAGTTACCCTGAGGCAACAGAATGTTCTTCACTGCAAAGATCAGTGATATAATGTGCCTTTTTCATGTTTTCTGTGTCATCTTAAATGCAAATTTTACAACTATATTCAACTTAACAGGAGCCTGCTATGCATAACTTTTCAAACTTTTATGCTATTGGTTTGAAAACAATTTTGAACCAGATCAGCTGGGTTATGGCAAAATCAGCTGATCAGAACCAAATGATGAATCCATGTCAAATGATATTGTGTCACTGCATTAACTGGAAACTAGTTCATATACAGTAAAACCTGTGTAAAACAGCCACTCAATAATAGACAAAACAAAGGTCTTAATGACAAATGGTAGCTTAATGAAGGTCAAAAGTATTGCAGAATGCTCCAGGGAGCATTCTGCAATACCTTTGACCTGCATTAAGTGAAAACCTGCCTTGAAAACCATTTTTGGTCTTTTTGAGAGTGGCCATTTTACACAGATTTTATTGTAGTGTTAATAAAATTCTTGGTGTGCATATAAATGAGCAAGTGTACTACTACTTATCAGAGTCAAATATGATATTCAACGTTTTAGAACATTTACCAGTATTTACCTCGAATATTTAATATACTCATCATAAAATTTGAACAAAGGTGCTGGAGTACCTAATTATGACTGTGAATGTAAATGCTGGAATGACAACCTATCAAAAGTAGGTTTTAAATACACTTAACACTTTACCCGCTAGTGGAGACTTTTGTCACCTGCTGATAACCTTAAGTGCATACAGTTTGGATCCAGATCAGGCTCAACAATATGTTGAGCCTGATATGGAACCAAACTGTTTGGCACTAATGATATTCCTGAATGATTGTTGTTAAAATGTTAATTAAAAAAAAAAGAAATCTGCAGGGCAACAAATAAGCATTTAAAATTACCCAGCATGCATAGTTAAAGATTTTTTTTTCTATTTCACTAGGGCAGCTGCTGACAGAGGCCTGGGGGACATCACTAGCTGCTCCTGCTGACATGTTTGGTAAGTGAAAATAAAAAAAAACTCTTTCACTCAGACTGTTTTAAGACAGGAGCGCTATAGATATGCACTTGGACATTGGACAAACTTACTTTGTAGACCCAAGAACATGATATAACCAAGTGTGTATTGTTTCGGACATAGTTCTGTTAACACAGCTAAATTCATACAAGCCCTGAAGTTAAAAACTTTATTCATGCTCAGCTAACATGAGAACGGAATTTGAAATCTTCATAAATATCAAAATATAAAGAAATGAGTACATTTTCTTGCTCAGATTGGTATATAATGTCATTTGTTAGAAAAAATGCCAACAATTTTTGACATTATAAAATGTATCATGTGTCAGAGTTACCTCAGGCCCAGATTTAACCCCAAAATTACCAATGAGCAGAGTAAGATGTTAGTAAAGTTGTGCTACATTTCTACATTTTCATTGCAAACAATTCACAGGGATCGAATTAAGTCTCTTTTTGGTGCTTAAAAGAAAATAAAACTGCCATAAAATTAGAAGACACTGCCAACAGTATGTTGAGCCTGATATGGGTTTCAAAATTTCTTCAATTTTTTTCAAAATCATCTTTTTCAAAAACTTCTTTCAGGAATACCATCAGAGTGTCAAGACACTGTCAGAGAGGATCCGCACTGTGCTTTAGTGTTCTGCATTTAGGCCAGGTGGTTATGATGTCATTAGTATTTGTGAGGGTATTTCATCCATATTATTCTTGTCTCAATATTCACCCCCAGATGTCACATGTTGTCTGCACATTAGTTGTGATAAAAAGGCACGCACATGGTTGTCACATGACATCATTGTAAGGCCAAAGTGACATCAACACCTAGTATTATATCTCATTAGATTCTGCAACTTCTGAGAGCTTTTTTTGAAATAAAATTGTGGAATCCAAAAAGCTACACCTGTATTTAAAATAATCCATCATTTGTGTGAGGGGTGGATAGAAAAATCTGTTCGATCAGTCAAGAAATGTTTAAAGCAGGCTTTATTTCAGGTTGTATGTGCCTAGTTGAGCTGCCAGCTAAGTTGTATGAGCATCAGGGCCAGGTTGATTACTCGGCTGCAGAAACCATTCAAAATCAACTCTTTCATTCCTACCAAATTGAGGTACATAATTTTATTTCTTTTATTATTAATCTGGTATATTGGTGTTAAGGATAGTGGTAAAATGATTAAAATGATTGTAAATTTGATTAAGGTCCGTCAATAAATTTTGCCAAAATCCCAGAATGTCACTCAAAAGTTACCTGATAGTGTGTGACTGGCCAATGCAATGACGACTTAATATGTGATCTTTCCCCGCAAACAAAATCACGCAAGTTGAATCTCCCACAACTAAGCCAGGTTTACCTTACAGTAAGTGGATTTAACTCTTTGCATGCTGGGTAATTTTTCATTTGTTTTGTCGTCTGCTGATTTTTTTTATCAAAATCAACTTTTTGTTAAATTCTTTTGGTCCAAACTGTTTGCAAAGATTATAAGCAGACGACACTAGTAGGCAGAGAGTTAAATGAAATGGACATGTGTTTTCCAGTCAGGTGTGCTCAACAGAAACTGTATGAAAGGATGTATCTGTATACATCTACAATGAACTTGCCAAGTACCAGCTGTTAGCAGATGCAATACTTCAGTTAACCAAAGACTGTGATAAAACTCTCTAGTGTTTGATAAATATGCTTACTTGGACCAGCTCATTTCATGATGGCATAGTGCAGTCCCACTATGATACAGATTGTGTTTTCAGGTGTTTGTGTAAAAGTATTTTTCAGATGATTAAGCCATGGAAATGTGTTTTTCAGGTTCCCATCAAGTGTGTTCAACAGAAACTTTATGTAAGGATATCTGCTCACATCTACAATGAACTTGCCGAGTACCAGTTGTTGGCAGACGCAATACTTCAGTTAACCGAAGATTGTGATAAAACTTTGTAGTGTTTGTTAAATATGCATACTCGGACCAGCCCGTGTCATGATGGTACAGTTTAGTCCCTTTATAACACCCCCGCTATAACACTGATTTAGCTATAACACAGTCATGTTGTAGATAGCAAATTTTTTTACCGTGGAATTTTACAAAGGAATTATAGGAAAATGACCATTTCAATGGTCATTTTCCTATAATTTCTTTAAAAAATTGTCCCTTTATAACACAATTCACTTACAACATGGTCCATTCCTATGGATCCCAAATAAAGTGTTATAGGGACTGCATTGTTCTTATTGCATATGTGTAAAGGCACAGCAGAACTCTCTGCATTCTGGGTAATTTGTCACATTTTTTTGTATGTATGCTGATTTTTTTATCAACTTTTTAAAAAAGTCTTTCAGCAAGGCTCTGCAGATTTGACAGAACCTTTGCCAGTCACCTGTGCAATAAGTACCAAAATCTCATGAGCGGGCTCATTTCCAGTCAAAATGATGTAGTATTATGTTGATTATTTTTCAATAAAGAAGTGGCTTTTATTGGCCATTGGTCCAGATATTAAGCCAAATGCCTATGCTTAAAATTGATTTGAATACTGAATGAATGGTTAAATGTTCTTTAAGGCATAGAGAAACAGCACAGACCTAGATCAAACTGCTGCTTAAGAAGCAGTCTGACCAGTTTCTTCCCTTTTTGTTATTCTGACAAGCATTTTTTGAATTCCAGCCTTGATTACCAACATTTTATTGGAGAACAGAAAAAGAAAATGTGTTCCAAATTATTGAACATTTACAGTAACTATCATGCCTATATATATTTTTTGTATTCTTAACTTGTTTTGACTGACTGAAGAAAATCAATTGAGTCAGTGTTACTCCTTCAGGACACCCTGATTGGAAAATCACACAGAGTTGCTACAGAGTTGATTCTAGGATTTGTCGAGAAGGGGCCAACTCCCCCCTGTGTTCCCAAAAGGGGGCCAACCTGCAAATCAAATGGGTAATGGTGTTTTTCAAAAAAATACCAACCAGCCCTTCACCCCTTAAAAAAACTTAAGTCCACACCTAAAAAAAATTCGAACTTGAAATTGGGGCCAATACTGCCAAAAAAGCGTAATTAACACACTCCCGCAGCTAGAATCAACTCTGTTGCTATATTTAGTTTCTTGATAAGTTAACTCTTTCCTTGCTAGCGGCGATTTTTATTGTCTGATAAGCTTTACATTTTGGACCCAGATCAGGACCGACAGAATGAATGTGGGTCTTGATCTGGTTCCAAACTGTTTGATACTTTGATAATGTTCCCTAAAGAAAGTTTTGAAAAAGCGAATTTTAAAACAGTTAGCAGATGACAATGAAAGCATGAAAAATTACCCAGCATACAGACTTAAGAAAATACCAATCTAGCTACCTCTCTCATTCTAAAGTTATGTCAGACTGTGATAATAATACTGTACAAGTCAAATAAAATATTATTTCAAAAGCATACTGGTTATTTTTACAGATCCTTTTCATTGCTGTTGTTTGAATAAGCCCTCTTAACTCTTTCCTTGGTCTTCTTAGTTTTGTGTTATTCTTTGTAACCTTTCTAGTTTGGCATCTCCCTTTTTCCCTTAAATTTCATCAGGTAATCTACTCAACATCCTCTATCAGCTGACCAAGTTCGAAGCTGCTAGCTGCCACTCATTATCTTCTCTCAGCTGACCAAGTTAACTCCTAGCTTCAATATAGTTTTCAAAGTATCTTGATAACAACATTTCATTCTGACCCTTTAAAAGGGGCATAACTCCAGAAAGGGATATAATTTAGAATAAAAAAATATACTGGTTATATATTTTTTGATGAGGAATCATTTATGAAAATTCAAAACCATAACTTTAATTTTTTTACGGACACACAAATGGACAGGCCCTCTTTCATTTGGATTCTTGTTGGGTACTTACAGTTTTAGAAAAACTAGCCAAGAAAGTGTAAGTACCCAACAAATCCCAGATAATTTTACGAAATAAACCAACAAGGGTCCATTCGTGAGTACAGATGGACGTACAGACAAGTCCAAAGCAATATACCCCTTCAACTTTTTCAAAGTTGGGGGCATTAAAAGTTTAACAACCTTGGGCCTGGTCTTATTCACTTGTTTTTCAAAACAAAAACTCTGACACTAGTTTAGTCTGTTTAATTTACAAAAATACATGGGGCCAAAATTTGATGAGAGGGATGGGATTACTAATTGTCCAAATCTACAGCCATCATAGAAATCGAAGGTGTTTTTAAACGAATTCACCATTGGGCTAAGATCTTCAATTACAATGTCAATATTTGTAGATTTCCAGATGTCATCAATGGCTTGTTGAATCACTCCATCATTCTGAGCAAATGACAAGGTACATGTTGAATACACCACTGAGCCACCAGGAGCACAACATTTGATACCAGCTCTGAAATGGAAATATTAAAATATGCCATGCTGAATATTTTATGTACTACACTCCTCCCCAATTTTTTTTATTATTTTAACTGCAGCATGTCAGTTATAGGCATGTAAGAGTGTGGAAAATATTCTAGATCCTGATCAGATGGCTTCATCAGAAACCAGCTGATCTGAATCTATAGTCATGTCAAAAAAGGATAAATCCAAGATCATCAGGACAAGGGATAAGCTATCAATAAAACCAGGGATTATTTTTTTGGGAGATGGTGAGATATTTGCTCATTTTTCTGTCAAAAATCTCATTGAAATTGGCTTGGTGGGAGAAAAATCTCACAGCAAAATGTAATTAGGCAAAGGATTTTGTTTAAAATTCTTGCTAAAAATTCATAATTTCTTGTCAGTTTTGGCTGAATGGGATATTTTCTGAGCCTGAATTATGTGACATAATAGACTGTGCTACCTAGTGGGTTTGTGTCTCAAAAATCCTTCGTTAATATTGCTTAGAATATTGTGGAAATATTATGTCTCTCAGATACTTCTATAATTATAAGTGCATTTCTCAGGTAATTGGCCTTTATGGAATTCTGTAAACAAAACTATAAATTTGATATAGCTGTCAAGACACGCCTTGACTATCTACTTTATTATCTTAGTAGAGAGTTGTTAGTTAGCAGTTATGAGTTGTTAATCAGTCGTTGTTTGGAGTCTGATATATAACTGTCTTGTCTAGTGTGTGCCTGAGAGTAATTCTGTGGTGGGCTGACTTAGGAATTATTAAATCATAGAACAGTACATATGGCTAGTCACTGACTTGTCCCAGGCCCGGCGACTTATTGGTCACTCATGGACACTACATAGTTGGCCTGCACTAACGTGCTGAGTGATGACTCCTAGCTACCCCAACTAGGCTATGCAACACAGTTTTCTTTTGGTACCGTGAACCACGATTGGACTTAACTTTACAAACAATTGAATAATTCTGGACCTGAATTATTCTGAACTTGTGCTACTGTTGTGCTTTGTTCCTGAGAAGATCACAGTTGTGTTACGTTGCTGGGACGATCACAGTTTATCACAGACTACAGCGCTAGGACACATTGACAGGTAAGTCCTTAACCTTTTCTGCTTAGTTTATCTGACAAAATGGCTGAAGCTGAAGTGGCACAAGTGTTTCAAAATTTGGCAGTGGAAATGTCAAATGTCTCCACGGCTTTGGGGGCCCAGGGAATTAATCAAATTATAACGCCATATGAGGGGGACCCCAAGAAATTTAAGGAATGGGTTAAGTCTATTGAAAAATATGCAGTTTTAGCGAATCTAGGGAATGATGAAAGGATTAAACGGGTTGCATATCAAGCCAGTAGGGGGCCTGTTAGTGAATTTATCCGTAGGTACCAAGACGACAACCAACAAGCTACGTGGGACCAACTTAAGGCTGAACTTAACGTTAGGTTTTCTGAAGTTACTGATGCACAGCATGCCATCATGCTGCTTTGGAAAGTCCAGCAGAAACCTGGAGAAACTGTCCAGGTGTATGCTGAGAGGCTTTTGACTTTGGCCGAAGATGCATATCCTGCACAGCAAGGCGCGGCTGTTCAAAGACAGCAAATTGACATATTTGTTGACGGTTTACAAGAAGACCAATTAAAACTTAAGGTTTTAAGAGCAAATCCCCAAACGTTGGATGCTGCCGTAACAACAGCAACAAATGAGCAGAACCTACGTAAACGGTTCAGTCTGCGTACTAGGCATCAGTATGTCCCCACTGAAGATGATGATCGAATGGAAGTAGATTATTATAGGCCCGCTAGACGTTGTTATAAGTGTAACAAAACGGGGCATCTTGCTAAAGATTGCCGCTCCAAGCCCCGCATAAACGCGGTTGATAATACAAAAGAACACAACGCGAAGGACTATAAGAAAGAAATGACCTGTTGGTACTGCGCCAAAAAGGGTCACTTCAAGCATGAGTGTAGAAAGCGGTTGGCTGACCTGAATGAGGGACAAGGTGCTCCCAGGGTCCAGCCCGCGAGATATAAGCAGGAAAACTAGGTCGCTCCTTTCGTGTAGAAGCCCACGAAAGGAGAAGAAAGCTTAAAAACATTCCAAAATACAACATAGCATTGACAGGAAGTCCAAATTCATGTTTACTTCAAGTTGGTAAAAACGAATATAGGTCATTGTAAGATAGTGGAGCTGAGGTCTCAATAATGCATAGACGTCTGTACCGCGCATTGAAGCAGAAGCCTGCGCTGATTAAAAAGGTGGCGCAACTTCAGTCAGTTAATGGTGGATTACTAAAAATAGACGGGTTTGTCACATTGTCTTGTAAAATCGGGAATACCGAATGTACACACGGGTATTATGTATCACCGTCCATAAATGGAAATTATATTTTGGGACGTGACTGGTTAGTACAAAATGGAGTTAGACTCTACTTTGACCTAGGCATTTTGAAGTTTGGTGACACAACTGTACCTCTTGAGGAAGACATACATATTGCTTCTCTTGTGCGACTGGGTTCAAAAACAGTTCTTAAACCTCAGTCAGCTACTGTCTGTACTGGCAGAATTAAGGACAGTGGTGAGATATCCTCTGGTGAGTTGTATGCAGTTTCAGCTATAGAGAAAGGGTTTATGGGAAATCAACCTGGCCTAATGGTTTCAAATTCAATTGCTAAAATGTCCAAAAACAGGCGTTTGCCAATTTTTATTGTGTGAAATATACAAATTAAACAGTAAGTTTATCAAAGGGCTGTGTAATTGCTAACGTTGATTCAATTGCATCAAGTAGGATAGAAAGTGTGAATAATTTGGTCAAAAATACAAAACCAGGTGATGGCAAGGCGTGGGACGCCGATGTGGATGTCCCATCTCATTATAAGCCTCAAATTCAGAAGTTTCTTAAGAAAAATAAGGACTTATTTGCAAGTGTAGACTCTGAACTTGGACACACTGACACTGTGACCATATAAATTGACACCGGTAACAACCCTCCTATAAAGTTAAGACCCTATAGGACCCCTATACAGAATAGACAGGTTATTGAGAAGACCATTGATGAAATGATGGGTGCAAACATTGTCCGTAGATCAAAATCTCCGTGGAGTTTTCCAGTTGTAATAGTTGACAAGAAAGATGGGTCCAAAAGATTTTGTGTAGATTTTAGGAAACAAAACCAAATTACTAAAACCAAATTCATACCCCCTTCCTTTGATAGATGATATTTTGGCTCTTTTAGGGAAAACAAAATACTTCACTTCGTTAGATTTAAAGTCCGGTTACTGGCAAGTGTTGATGGATGAAGCGGATAAGGAAAAGACGGCCTTTGCATGTCACTGTGGTCTGTTTGAGTTCAATGTAATGCCATTTGGTCTTTCAAATGCACCTGCAATTTTGCAGGAACTAATGTCTATAGTCCTGCAAGGGCTAGGCCATTTTGCAACCGCCTATCTTGATGACGTTTTGATATACAGTGAAACAGTCGACCAGCATTTACATCATCTGCAACAAGTGTTTGACAGATTTAGAGAACATGGACTGAAACTTAAATTGTAGAAGTGTTCTTTCTTAAGGTCAGAAACAACTTATTTGGGATTCATAATCAGTTCTGAAGGTATAAAACCTGATCCCCAAAAGGTGGAGGCCATTAAATCTCTGCCTCCCCCAACATGTGTGCGGGAGGTACGTTCATTTATTGGTATGGGATCATACTACCGTAGGTTTATTCCAAATTTCTCTGAGATAGCTGAACCTGTAATTGCTTTGACCAGAAATATGCACGATTTAAGTGGACAGATGAGTGCCAAAGTGCATTTGAATATTTGAAACAAAGTCTGACTGTGGTACCTTTATAAGCCTACCCTGATCCAAACAAGCCTTATACTCTTTATACAGATGCAAGTAACTCCTGTATTGGTGCATGCTTGACACAGGCATGTGAGGATGAGGAAAACGTTTTGCCAAATGTCAAAAATGAGAAACCCATTTATTACCTGTCGCACAAGTTGAGTAAGACCCAATGCAAATGGTCAACAATTGAAAAGGAGGCGTATAGTATAAATTATGCTATGTGCAAGCTGGACTATTATTTACACGGTGCTAGGTTCGTTATCAAGACCGATCATAAGCCGCTAAAGTATCTGCTGGAGTCTCCAATGCAAAACAAGAAAATTCAGCTTTGGGCCCTTAGCATGGCTGGCTATAATTGTACCATAGAGTATATAGCAGGTACAGAAAACACCTGTGCTGATCTGTTATCACGTAAACTGATCTGTTATCACGTAAACCTGATGATGGACATGCCGAAGCTGAGGCCGAACCCTTTGAGGTTGATATAAATGACAATACATTTGAGGTTGATGTGATCAATTCCAATGAAATTGACCCTAAACAATTTGCAAGCTATTAAGTTGCTGATAACCATGAAAAGGAGGCGCCAACTTGGGACTTGATTGACGTTGACATGGCAGTGGAACAAGCTAAAGACAAAGAAATAGTTGACATCAAAATTTGTCTTGAGACTGGTGCACCATCCCCCGCAATAAAGCGTAGATACATCATAGAAAATGATGTTGTTTACTATCTGTCACACCCAGATGATAATCCCACCTTGAGATTATATGTGCCCCATTATCTGCATGAAGCAGTGGTGAAACAGTAACATGATGACAATGGTCACATGGGCGTCCAGAAAACTTTTACAGGGATTAGCCAAAAGTATTACTTGCCAAATCTCTTCCAGGAACTTTATAACTACGTTTCCTCTTGCGTGACCTGCCAAACTAGGTCAGCTCTAAAAACAAAACCCCCTGTCCAGGAGACAGACATTCCACCATACCCTTTTGCTAAAGTCAATCTAGACTTATCAGGCCCATATCCCAAGACCTTGTCTGGCAACAAATACATTGTAGCATTTGTTGACAGGTTCAGTGGTTGGCCAGAAGCCTTTGCTGTGCCAGACAAAACAGCAGACACAATGGCCCACCTACTAATTGAAGAGATTTTCCCTCGTTTTGGTTGCCCGCTAGAGCTTGTGACGGATAATGGTACGTAAAATGTCAATCGGGTCATGAAAGAAACATTGAGAACCTTGAACATTCATCACGTGACCACAAGCTTCTATAGGCCCCAATCAAACGCAAAGGTTGAGAGGTTCCACCGCACCCTCCATGACATTCTAGCTAAGAAATTGGCTGAGGGACTAGACACCTGGGACCTCTATTTAAATCAAGTACTGGCTGCCATTTGCTTTAATGTCAGCGAAGCCACTGACTACACACCTTTTTATCTGGTGTACAACAGGGACGTGGTCCTGCCAATTGACAACTTGCTTAAACCCAGATCCAAGTATCAAGGGAGTGACATGCACCAGATGGCCTTGCAAGAACAGCACAAAGCATTCATGTTAGTTTATGGCCGGCTGAAGAAACAGCAACGTCGGCAGGCTAAGTATGCCAATAAAAATGCACAGGAAGTACAGATACAAATTGGTGACCCTGTATTTTATAGGAAGCATGCGCGCTCTGGAAAGCTTGACATTAAGTGGGAACCTTTTTATCGGGTCATCGAACAGACCTCACCAGTAACTTTTGTCATTAAAAATCAGCTTAATGGTAAGACAATCAAGGCGCACGCGGGACATCTGAAATTGGCGAAAATCCATGACTGGGAAATACCATTTACTGCCACAGGTAAACCGTGGCGAAAGGCTAACTTCGTGGTAGCCCCAGAATCAGATGACTCTGAGGAAACAGAGGGGTCTTCTGAGTCTGAACGGGAAAATCCCATAGATAAAGTGGTACCGAAATACCGCAGGGAACGTGATGACTCGGATGAGGAGGACGAAATCCCTCCTATGGAACTCAGAAAACGCATCAGAAATCGTGAGCGTATGGAACGTGAAGAGACCTCCCCAATTTCTGACAATGACGGTATGTTGAGTGACGCTGACTCAACTGAAACGATTGATTATGACTGGGCAGATTACATGAATGTGGACGCAGTAACAAATAAGAGAAATGGCGTAGCAAAAGTGCGCCAAAACAAGGTGAAAAACCTTTTTAGTGCTATTGTTGACATGTTTTAAGCTATACTAGGCTTCAATGTAAATACGGTAAATGTAAATAAGTAACTGTATAAGGTAAGATTAAATACACTTGTTAACCCTGGCGTTTGGGGGCCCGAATTTGGGTGGAACACATACCATGTAATAGGCTTATATTTATATTTTTGACAAACCCAGGGGTTCCGACAGTAATCACTGGCCTTCTGTTTTGGTATTTTCAAAATTTCAAAAAAAGGTAAGCACTCTTTTGACTGTTTACCCAGGTGCCAGCGTAAAGCCATTTACAGGTTAAACAAGGAGACAGGGATAGGGACGAACCCACAAAACAAATGGAACCGGTGTCCTACTCCAAGATAATGGATGAAGCGGCTACACTTCAGGGCAGGGTACAGTCTGCCCCACCGGAAGGAGCAGTTACGTCTAGAAAAATTGTAAATAGTAACAAAACATGTGTGAACTATATCACATGTTTGGAATTGCTTGTACTGTACATATATTCTTGTTGTTAACGTATGGAACAGTCCTCAGCTGTACTGACAGACGGACAAACTAGTAGTGTGCAGTAGTAAAATTGTTCAGCGCCATACCAGACATTCCTTCTATAAGAAGCAGCAATTTTGGTAAGAAACATTATCTAGGACAACATGTAGATAAATAAATCAGATTAAATTCAGGTGTTATCACTAATTGGGGAAGAGAAGAAACAATCATGATTTAATTGCCGATAAGCAATTCACACAGTAGCAATTATCGGAAAAATGAACACCTGGCTATCTAAAGGTGCCAAGTAACCTGAAGCACAGATTTTAGAGGTATCAAAGTGGAACTTTAAACATTCACCAATTGTATTTCTCACAAGAAGAAACACACTGAACATCACCGTGTAACTGTGCTACACAAATTGTTATACTGCTATAAAATATTGGATTATACCTTACAAACACTTGACCATGGCAGAAGTGAAATCCGCATTCAAACCAAATTGCTGGTGATTTGATCGACGAAAATGACACCAGAGCAGGAGGGCCGGGACAACACTTTGGAGCAGATACAGGTTGGAGACCCAGTTTTTAGCAAGCTGGGGCAGTGACATCAATCATTGACATGGACTGTGACAACAACGAGTTTCTGGAGCCGGATGGTAATGGTACAACCCAAAGTGAGCAAGATGGCTGCTTGAGGGGAAATAAATAAACTGGTGACTGAACTAAATTACTAACAAGATGGTGTTCTGTCTAGAGGAAAAGATAATAAGTAGTGACAAGTAGTTCTGTGTTTAGTGAACTCAGTTAGTGCTGTGCATGCTGGATTTATATTTCCACTGCAGAAGGAGTGAGTGTGTTATTACCCAATATTTTGTTAAGGTACAATTCATGAGTTGAGGACAAGGTTTGTAAATATTCTTTCATGTTTTTAAGGTCAATGTTTGTGTTAAGGGCTAATTCGCGTATTCTGTGTAAAGTATTCTTTTACATGTTTTTGAGGTCAATGTTTAATTACTATCTCATGTTTTTGAGGTCAATGTTCATATTAGGAGTGTTTTTGGGTGAGGGCAATGTTCGTATTAATAGTTAATCCATGTTAACCTAGGTGTTTTATTTAAAATCTAATAAAACACCCCTAGCGTTGAGAGTAATGTGACATAATAGACTGTGCTACCTAGTGGGTTTGTGTCTCAAAAATCCTTCGTTAATATTGCTTAGAATATTGTAGAAATATTATGTCTCTCAGATACTTCTATAATTATAAGTGCATTTCTCAGGTAATTGGCCTTTATGGAACTATAAATTTGATATAGCTGTCAAGACACGCCTTGACTTTCTACTTTATTATCTTAGTAGAGAGTTGTTAGTTAGCAGTTATGAGTTGTTAATCAGTCGTTGTTTGGAGTCTGAAATATAACTGTCTTGTCTAGTGTGTGCCTAAGAGTAATTCTGCCGTGGGCTGACTTAGGAATTATTAAATGATAGAACAGTACATATGGCTAGTCACTGACTTGTCCCAGGCCCGGCGACTTATTGGTCACTCATGGACACTACATAGTTGGCCTGCACTAACATGCAGAGTGATGATTCCTAGCTACCCTGACTAGGCTATGCAACAATTATCCCTGTAGAACTGACATCCACAAAAAGTATATTCTGGCAATTAACTCAATCATCATGAAATACTCCTATATTGATAATTTGGCCAAAACTGTAGACCCTGATCAGATAATGCATCAAGCAACATTATAGGGATCAAACATGATTTTCTATGTATTAACATCTCCTGGGCCCAGACCAAATGGTGATGGTTTTAACAGCATTGAGGGGCCTGTGTTAATGTATCAGAAAACATTTTTGGTCGCTATTTTTGCATAAAATCATTTTCAAATTGTTGCTTGAAAACTGGAGAAAATGCTTTGAAAAGTTGAATTTCTGTTGTATAATAATAGGGCAAAAAAGCAAGAAAGATGTGTATGAAAAATACTAAGTTCCAGTGTAAAGACTGTCACTAAGTTATGCTCACTTCTATGCATGTTACTGTTGGTGACATCAATTTTTTGACTGCCCCAGAATGTGTATAGTATGTAAAGTCAAAAAGCATCAACAGCACATGAATGGCCTTGTTAATACATGGATTTATTCCGGTTGAAGCATGGCTGTTAAGAGTGTGTGACACGTCCTTTTATGCAATAAAGACTGATTAATAGAGCTACATTGAGTGAAATCTGAATATTTCTAAAATCCTGAACTTTAAAATTTGCAGTATGCCCTTAACATAAGAATAATTCAAATTTAAACGAGTAAAAGCCCTTAGGTAATCAAAACATGAACCTGAGAAGCTACCATAATCAACTTAATTCAGTATTTTGAGGCATCTATGGATTTCGTTTGCAAAGACTTAGCAGAAACCACTAGCAGATAAAAAGTTAAACCTCAAACCATCAATTCCTTTTACACTTACACTAATAATTTAGTCTGTAAATTCTGCATAGCTAGTCTTTCCGGCAGTCTGTGTTTATTAAACAGGTTGTTGTCAGGATCTGACAGCACATGACGATCTGTGTTGCAGGGTACATCAACTAAAACCTGGAATACAAATATCATAGGCCTATTTACATCGAAACTATGGTGCAGTCCCTTTATAACAAACATTTAAAAAGGGAATTGGATATTACATGGACATCCTGTGGTTCCCAAATTTTTAACCCTGGAATCTTACAAAGGAAATATAGGAAAAATGGTAATTTTCCTATAATTGCTTTGTAAAATTGTCCATTTATAATACAATTCACTTGTAGTGTTATAAAGCAGGGTTTTACACCAAGTTGATTTTTTGGGGGTCCTTGGGACTCAACTTTGAATATGATGGGGGTCCCATCATTGAAATTGGGGGTCCTATCTTTTTATATAAGCTTCGAATTTTGGAAGGTAGTACATCCTCCCTTGAAGGCTCAGTGTTGTCCCCAGGTCAGTAATTTTGAGGGCCATGTTTGGCCCCCTTCCGATTTTTTGAGGGCCACATATTACCATCGGTGAAACACAATCCTATACGCTTTTTTTACAAAAGCTGAACTTGTCCCTATAATATGCAGGGACCAAGCTAGCCCTTAAATTTAGGGAGAATAGGGAGTTGATAGATTGCTGCATCCACAAGACAGAAAAAAACAGTCTCTGGTCAGACTGTTCTCTAATTGAGATAAAAAAAAACACACACACAAAAAACAGTCATTCATCAGACTGCTACTTGCTTTCCATTCTGACAAATTTGGTTGGTAAATTTGAAATACACATGATCTTGCTGTCATTGTATTTTATCTATCTGTCTACAAGTCTCAACTTATCTGAAGTCTCTGGTATCTTTGATCTATAATTCTGCCTTTATCTTTGCCGACTTGAGCCTTTCCAAGTGAAAATGTTACGTAATTTGGCATATACAAAAGAAAGAAAACTAGCTGTCAAGATAATTGCTCTTCACGCTTGAGCGGTCGGCTGAGTTGTCAGTATGAAAAAATCAATACACAAAGTCAAGTGATGGACAAATCAGTATACGTTTTCCATGCTTTTTAGCAGAGCGGACCTGAGAGAAAGCATGGTATTTTACGGCTTTTTTCATGGCCGATGCTTGCACGCTCGTTTACCTACGATGTCAGTGCAGCAGTCTAAAACAAGAGCACCTGTCCTATTTATTTAAAGAGAGCCTGTAAATATGGGAAAAGCCGAATCGTTACGAAATAACTTTGGAATTTTGGATTTTAATTAAAGGCACAAGAAACACAGCTGCGTCCCAGTGGACGCAGGTAAGGTGAATTGACGGGTCCTACCTAATGATTTATGCGTATTAGACGCAGGATATTGCGTCCTGTAAAACCCTGATAAAGGGACTGCACTGCAGTGGATGAGTGATCAAGAAGGATGTACATGTAACTATGGTTAATTATATCTTGTTTTGTCTATATTTGAGTAGCCGTTTCACACAGGTTTTACTGTACAGAGTATTTTTAAAATAGGTTATCAAATATTTGAAACACTATTTGCCGCCATAACCCAAAGTCTCCGTATACGATAAGCTCTTTCCCTCCAACTGGTTATCTGCTTGCTATGATGATAACCGGAAGTCATGTATTTAGAACAGAGAGAGATATCTTGCCCGGTACCAGACATTGTCCATTAGATGACGTCAGATATAAACAAGTCGCATGACATAACATAAAGTTTATATCAATCCTCTCTTTTACTTACATTTTTATATGTCAAATGCGTTAAAACAATGAATTGGAAAATATGATAAGCAGATTATAACCCATAGTTTTGGTTATAGCCCTCAGTACTAACCCTCGCTAAAGCTCTGGGGCTGATATTGGGGTTTCTGGTTGACACTTTGGGTGATAACCAAAATTTCTGTTTGATAATCTCTAATTATATAACTCTTGCCTTGCTAGCGGAAACTTTTGTCATCTGTAGATAACCTTTAAAACACTGTGGACCAAGGTATTTATCTTATCCTGAGCAGGAAAGTGTTGTGTACTACGAGACAGACCTAACTCAAAGTTGCTACTTTTTTCACGGATGAGAATATCAGTAATTGGCAAGGAATATATCTCTTATCCTGAGCAGGATAGTGAGATCAAATGAGACAGACCTTTCTGAAAGATGTGGGAATGCACAAGACAATGTAACTAAGACCCCCAGATAAGAGTGTAATCAACATTAAATTTTCTTATTTATCAACCAAAACATACGTTGTGGGCAATAAAAGAACCGTCTCAATGAGACGGTTCTTTTGATCACCCATACCTTATATTAAAATTGATAGAAAAGAAAATATTTACAATTTTATGCTCAAAAATTTTGTTAATTTTGCAATCAAAAGAACCGTCTCAATGAGACGGTTCTTTTGATCACCCATACCTTATATTAAAATTGATAGAAAAGAAAATATTTACAATTTTATGCTCAAAAATTTTGTTAAGGCTTAAAATAAAAAAATGTGTGCTTCTGGAATACCCGACCGTGCCAAATTTTTTACCCCGACCCTATAGTTTTTAAGCATAATTTGGGGATTTCCAAGGGATTTCCCAGGTCGGCCATCATGTTTCCCCATCATCCCCATGTAAAAACTTTTTACAAAATAAAAATTATTTTCCTGCCTAACGTCCCTATTTTGAAAATGTAACCTGAAACACACATATTTTTTTTTTTGCCTTATCTCAACCTATGTAATTGTGATCAAAACCTTGTTATACTGCCCCTGATCCAGGTCTCTCCCATCTTGGTTGTTAATGTTGACTTTTGTTAACACCTCTCCTGGTAGATAATATCGCAGCATGGTCTTGAGTCTTGTGAGTCTGGACATGTTGGTATCATTGCATGTTACTCTTTCTGAAATTAAAATTTGATTGTTCATCTTACCCTTCATTAACCCTTTATATACTAGTGACTGATAAGTGCATACTTTGGCAAACAGTGAAATTCCATCTGGGTCTACACTGTTTGCTAAGACAAAAGTGATCTTCAGAGAAAGAAATACAAATTTATTTGAAATTTATAATATACAAGTATGACCCTTCGATATATAAAACAGATCATCCCAAGTTTATTGCATCAAACCGGAAAGAAGAATCCATTAGTGCATAAAGGCTTAAAAATAAATATAACTTGGTTAGATGTGGCGATTCTGAGTGCACAAAGGTATGCTCAACCATTGTCTCTGCCGGGAAGCATTTTTCAAATACTAACCTGGCTGATTTGAGAATTTTTTTTTTTTGTGGGTACATGTGACATATTTGTTTACCGAATGCGTCACCAAATCATGTGATATACCTGATTGGTTGATTCAAACTTGTTATCAATTTGCGTCATCACGCGTCACTGAAACCACCTTTTTGACCCAAAAATGTTTTAGTGTAGAAAATCTTATCATTGTTTCACTAAATACTGTAATACCAATCATTGTTATTGTTTAGCTACCAAAGGTTACTTGATGTCTCCATAAACGGATTATTTATAGCCATTCAGTGCTTGTTACTTTTTTAATGTAGTGCTTCGGGTAATGCACTCCGCATATTGACACAAACCCGACTTTTCAGTCGTGATGTGCCTTAGGAGACAGGTTGATTCTTTAGTATTGCGCCTGCGCAGACAATGTATGCTCACCTGGTAACCCTGTTTGCAACATAGTCAATGTTTTTCCTCCTGGTGCAGCACAAAGGTCAAGGACATTGTCATCTTGTTGAAGGTCAAGGGCAATCACAGGTAATACTGAAGCTGCATCCATCATATAATGAGCTGAAATTATAAATACCGTATTAGACCAATATGTGCACATGCTCTTATAAGTTTTTGGCTATTAACCAGGGCTCCTGATAAGAGTCAATTCTCAACCAAATCGTATGTTGTGGGTACTCAAAAGAAATGTCTCAATGAGGCTGTTCTTTTGAGCACCCAAAACATATGTTTTAATAGACTGATATTAAAGGAAATAATCACAATATTATGTGTAAAAAGTTGGCTAGTTGGACCTGTGATTTCAAGTCTGTCCAGCCTTGTGATTTCATTATTAACCCTTTTGAGGACTAGAAACCTCTGAATAGGTACTTTGGCAAACAGTGAAGACCCAAGTGAAATGCCGCATAATGCGGCATTTCATCAGGGTATGCACTGTGTGCTAAGACAAAATCTTCATAAATATTTTTTTTTTGGAAACTATAACCTTTGACAGCTCAATATATACAATAGACCATCCTGACATAACAGTATCAATCAAACTTTATGGAAAATTCCATTGACCTTAGAAGGGTTAATTTGGATTCATCTTGTTGTTGTAAAAAAGGGATCCTAATCAACTGCTTTATCTGGCATATTCAGGAACTACTGAGTGCTTCAACATAAAACTGTGGATAAAAAAGAATCCTTCATGTCTAGAAGAGCATGATGGAATAGCCAGATATCAGATGTTTTAACCTGTTTTTAACTGCACTAACCAACTCTCTCTCATGTGAACATGTGCATAGTTCACAATATGTGAGAATGCTCCAGAGGAGTCGTGCATAGTGCTTGAAGAAGAAGAAAAGGCAGATAGTATAATCTGTCTGTTGGGCAGAAGATATCTAGCAGGCAAACAAAATGTGGGTGGAAGTTGTTAGGAATGACAGTGTGAAGCTTGGTTTGGATTCAATGGACCCTCAAAACTTATCTGTGTGGAGGTGTCCTCCAGGAAGACAAGTCAGACAGACCCCACCTTTGGGTGAGGATTAATTCTGGCCTGTATAAACTAAATTTGGTTGAAGACTTATAAATATAAAATGATAGTTTGTCTATCACTTGGCAAGCCTTGTAATGCCAAACAGTAACCCTCTGAACAGATGTTTCTACCCACCCTTCAAACTTATTGTATGAAAGTGTTTCCCAGCTAGCTTTTAAAGTACCCTGTTTACCATTATTATTCCGACACCTAAAAGAATTACCTTAATCATACAAGATTTGACAGTGAAGTGTGTAAACTTTAGGTACATATTGGCAGTGTAAACCCTGATCAGACTGCTCCTTCAGGAGCAAACTGATCTGGTTGTACGCTGTTTCAATGAGTGAGTTTATGTTTTAATATCCCACCAACTGCCAAGGTCATATTGAGATGGGCCTACAGCTTAGAATTTCAGGAGCTGGGGGTCAAATTCAGAACCCCTGGGTACAAGGCCAGGGGTTTATCCACTACACCCCTGCTCCTTACGCTGTATCTATCAGGCTAATCTGTCTAGATATTTAAGGTAAAATTTTAATTGTATTTGTATATAACTACTTACTTAGAAGTGCTCCCTTTGGATCAGGAAACCGACTGATATTTCCCTTGGAACATACCATAACCTCAAGGTCCTCTGGAAACGACCAGTTCATCTTTTTCACAAAAGTCACTTTAGTATCAGCAGGTGTGAACACACTCTTTGAAGCTTCTTCAATCTTCAATGCGTCCCTTTCCGAGTACACATGCACAGGAGGAAGAAAAATGTCTAAGTTAGTACGACTCGTGTCAGCTGATAGCTGCTTGATGAGTTCTTCATTGAGTTCTTGACTGACACTGTCAGTTTCCGGTGTTTCAATGTCTTTATGGTACTGTTCACTAAGATTGACTGCCTCTTCATCTGAATCTTCTTCTGACCTGATTAGCCGTGGACCTCTGTTCACATCAGGCTTTGTTATGTTTATATTGGATCTTTCCTCCAGTTCTTTGGTACCAACTGCTACCTTGTCTGAAATCATGACACAAAACAGTTATATTGTAAACAGACTTGAGGAACATTTGTGAAATCTTTATAATAAAAAATAGTGAGTGAGTATGATCAGGAAATACCCCAATCACAAACTGCAGACAAACCCATGGCACCACGAGGAAGAGCTAGACAACAATCATGTGACAACAGGAAGACAAACTAAGCAGAGCAACCAGCTCTCTCCCCCATCAAGATTTTGATCAGTGGTTAGGGTACTGACATTTTAAGTTGTTTCTATTTTCAACTCTGGTGGCCAATTTGTTCAGCATAGCATAGCAATTTGTAAAATTTTGATGAGGACATTATGGCGAGCATATACGTGAAACTTTTTTGAATTTGGGTCATTGATTCAAGAGAAGATGATGTTGAAAGGTTTTCTCTAGCCCCCATTTTGTTCAGCAGAGCAGAACTGTTTGTGCATGTTAGAGGGCATTTAGAGGTACATTTGTAAGAACTTTTTTGAATTTGGGCCAGTGGTTCAGGAGATGTTGTTTAAAGATTTTCTATTTTTAACTTTGGTGGCAGTTTTGTTCAGCCGAGAGGAACTGGGAGTGGAACCATTTGTGCAATTTTGGTAGAGGGTATTATGGGACACATTCCTGTGAAATCATTGATTTTGTTAAGGAGGGGATGTTGTTTAGACCAAAAGCTCATGCATGATGGACAACATACAATTGGACGAAGACTGATCACAAAAGCTCACCTTAACCCACTTTGAATTTGTGCTAAATGTGAACTAAAAATTTAAAAATTAAGAGATGAAATTCATTTTTTTAGGGCCAAATAAAAAATTTGTGTGTTTCAGGTAATGGGTCTGAAAATTTTAGGTAGGGTAGGTACACATTTTTTTTCTGGAAAAAATATATAATTTAATGCATTTTGAAAGGCATTTCACCTTTCAAAATGCATAAAATTATTTATTTTTTCCAGAAAAAAAAAATCCGTTTCACCAGTAAATTTAGGTAGGGTCGGACTACCCTAAACGCATGTATTTTTTTATTTGGCCTAGGGTTCATGAAAGGATGGACACCATTGGGTTTAGTTCAAAATTAATGTGACACTGTGGTAACACTCACTTTGAATGGTTATTAACCCATGGCTTTTATGCCTTTCATGAACATATGAAAAATCTTGTCCTGGCAGGCTGGCAGACACAACTTTTGTCATCTGCTCTTTTGTCTAATTACGTTTTAGGTAGCTTATATTGAAGACATTATGGACACAGATCGGACTGCTCCCAGGGAGATGTCTGATCAGGGTTCATAGTGTTTGCTTAGATGATAAAATCTACCGGTAGTCTGAAGAGTACTCATATCAATGCAGCAGACATAAAAAGCAGACAAAATTTTCAGGACAAAAAATCTTGATGGGACCAAATAAAAAAAATTAGTGTGTTTCGGGTAACGGGTCTGAAAATTTTAGGTAGGTTAGGCACACATATTTTTCTTTATATTTTTATATTTTTTTCTGGAAAAAATATATAATATTATGCATTTTGAAAGGCATTTCGCCTTTCAAAATGCATAAAATATTTTTTTTATTCCAGAAAATCTGAAAAAATTATAGGTTTGCCAGTAAATTTAGGTAGGATTGGTTACCCTAAACACAGATTTTTTTTATTTGGCCTGGGATAAGGGTTGAATGGTACCTGTGACACCAGCATCACCTCCCAGATCACTGTTCAACCTCTCCATAGCCCTGGCTTGCTCAGCAGCTGCATCATTCAATATATTGTACGCTCCTAGATCTCTCATTGTTGAATTCACATGTTCTGTATTTGTGTAACTGTTCAACACTGCGCACATTTTCTTTGTGGTCAGAAGAGAAATACGGATGGAGGGCCAGAGATCACCAAACATAGGTCTGTAGAAGGTATCAAAATGTTCCAATGCTAGGTCACAACTCGTTTTTTCATAGAACTGTAAAACAATAATTTAATCAGCTGTCCTCCAGAAAAGAGTGAATAATTGAAAATTATTTTTCTTGTATCCATGGGCTGATCCAGAGGGGGGGAACAGGGAGACTCAGTCTGGACCGTCCCTGGAAAAATCACAAGTACTATAATAGGTTTCCCTAGGAATAAGCCTTAGGCACCCAAGCCCTCCTGGAAAAACCTGGATTCACATTGGACTATATAAACAATTGGGCCAAAAAAAAAAAAATCAGAATTTATAATCAGTTAAATTGGGCTTGGAACCTCTCCCCCACACACCCTGGCAAAAAATTCTGGTTCTGCTCTTGGTATCTCAACCAAAACTAAGGTTCTTTTGAGTACCCAAAACACATGTTTAAATTGATGGGTAAGAAAATCATTACAATTTTATGCTCAAAAAATTTCCTTATCTTAATTATTACTCACCTTGATCCATATAGTGAGCACTCCAAAATCATATTTTAACTATAGTATGCATGCTGAGTAATTTTTCATGCTTAATTTCGTTGACCTCTGCTGACTTTTTTCAAAATTACTTTTTAAAAAAAATTCTTTCAGGAATACAATCAGAGTGTCAACCATGAGTGGTGATTATGGCAAATTGGTTTAACTATGAAAAAAGTAAGAATAAGATATGGGCTTTTAGCTTTCACTACTGTAAATTCAGAAATTTTCTTGAATAGCATTTAAAGACATTAAGAATTCGCAACAAGGGCATGATTTACCTACATTTGTAAACGACAGAGGGTTTTTAGCCATTTCACAAGGGTTTTATTCTCACGATAATTCGCATTTGCGAAGTTACCCAAAAATAAAATCCTCGCAAAAATTTCTGAACTTACAGTATCATAAGTGATGACATAACTGTCCAGATATTGGTTGTGAGGAGCAGATAGATAAATCTGTGTTGTGACTTGCCAAGTGATTTCATGTACAAATTCAGATAGCAAGGCAGTTATTTTGTTATCCACCCTTAATTCATATTAAATGTTTAACCCTTGTCCTACTGAATTGAGATTTGTACTTTTTTGAAAACTTAGTAGATGCAAATCAGCTGGCTTCTGACAAAGCCATCTGATCAGGATCCACACTGTTTTCTACTCTTGAAAATACATGCTTAAAACTGAAATGTTGCAAGTTAACAGGATAAAAATTGGCAGGAGTGACTAGTACATAACAATATTCAGCATGACAATAGTTAATCTTGCATTCCCATAGTTTTATTTAAAATAATTCAAGCTTCCAGTGGCTCCTGAATATGCACAGAGATCCAATCTTTTGTATTGTTTTTGTTTGAGTTCAGATGCTTTACATCCCAGTCTACACTTTTTCAGACATGTCAGCTAGGATGTTTTCCTTGGTTGAGCCAGTTCTATATGAACCTCGCCTTGAGAAAACCCTGTCTTTGGGGGTTTGCCAACAACAAAGGCACCGACCAGCCTGAGCATCCGCGCAGTCTGATCAGGGCCTTTGATATTCGCTTTTTGGAATGTATCATATGTAAACTTGCAACAGAAGAAATTTCAATTTTCTAGCTAGTCTCTGTAGCTGAGGAGACTAGTTTGAAACTCGCTTTGTCGGAAACCCCGAAGACAGGTTTTCTCACGACGAGACCCATATAAGCAGTGAGGAAAAAGTGTCTTGCTAAAAACACAACAAAGTGCCTCCTGTAAGGCTCAAACCAGGGACCTCTCACAATCTTGAGTCAAGAAATCTACTACTGAGCCACTGTGCTGTGTGAAAATGAGATTAATCTTCCTTGTCGGAAAGTCTGTCATAATTGTGAACTTGGACAATATATTTCCAGTTCTGGTCCGCTTTTCAGCAGAGTTGCCATTAATGGGGATGCACCACAATAATATGCTAACCATATCAAAAACACTTATAAATCTCTCAAGTACATTTATGGAGGCACTTAAAACTTATTGATTGGAGAATATTAAGGGTTGTGCATGCTGCAAGACCCCAGGGGGGGGGGTACTCTAATTTTTTCTGCATACGTAGGCTCGGACCCAGCATCTACCGTTCACCCCCAAAAAATATCAGAAATTTCAAACACCCCAAAAAAATATTTGAAATTTTTGCAACCCCAAAAAATATCCCGATTCTGTATTTACCTTAAGAAAAGACCCTTAAATACATAGAAATAACCCCTAAAACTAGTCCAATTTTGGGATGACCCCAAAAAAATATCCACAAAATTTTCATACCCCAAAAAATATTCATTTTTCTGAAAACCCCAAAAAATATTGAAATTCAGAAATTTGACCCCCAAAAAAATGGACCGAGCCTACGTATGTATGAAAATATCAGAGTACCCCCCCCTGGGTGCAAGACCAGATAATTGTAATTTAAAGTAACCATGTTACTATTGCACATGACTTTCAATACAATTCCAAATAGAATTTGTGGAACAGACCACATTATCTGTGGTATGATAATAAGTAAGTCTTTAGCTTCTTTTTTTGTGAAAAGACAATACTTGTTTTATAAAAAAAAAAAAACGCTGTCCAAATCCCTGGATTTGTGAACCGTGTCAGAGAGTTTTACCGATTTCTTCTTTTTGCTTCGTCTTCGGATACTGATTAAATATGAATGTCGTATTTTGAGTCTAAAAAGACAGCTGTTGTAAAGTGGTCGAAATGCAACAATTTGCATCGTGATCCCCGAAAACATATGACAGACAAGCGCCCAGTGCGACTCAGAAACGAAAGTAACCCGAATACATTTCAACAACAAATAATCTCATTGGATAAGCTGGAAGTCGAATTTTGCTATAGCCAATCGACCACTGCCTTACAAAATTAAGGCCACGTACGTCAAACCGAAAAGGAAAGTAGAAACAGGAGAGTGATTACTTTGATTAAAATCTTGAAATCTAAGCATCTAAATCAAGCTAATTACCGACAACATCATTAACGATGCAGGGAATGTATAGTATGCGAAGTCCAGGTGAGTTCTTAACATTTGGTATGTCTGATTACGTATTTTAGACATGTTTTATAGACAAAACTTGAAGGTTTTCAATTCTGACAGTATTCTAATTTCGACAAAATTGGTTTTAGCCATTCCACATAGCGCAGTTAATGGTAATTGTAGAGTCTGTATGTGTTGGCAAGGTATCTCAGATGGTTTGAGTGCCCAGCTAGTGTTCTGTGTGTCGTGGGTTGAGGCTCAGGTTTAAGCCCTACTTGGGTTGGGAGGCATCAGGGGACCAGGTTGATAAGCTGCTTATTGGGGTAAAATACTCAATTATTTTGAGCAATATTCAATTAGTTTTCAGAAGATGATGTATCAATACCCAATTGATTGACATTTTTTCTTAATCAAAGCTCGGACCCAGTATAAACGGACTGGTCACTAACCCAAATACAAAATTATGTTGTCAAGCCTTTATTTTAGCGCTATTTCACAGTAGTACAGCCAATAAAATTGATTCTGAACATATCCGAGATCATAAGAAGTTACTCCCGGTATGCGAA
The DNA here is from genome assembly GCA_964019695.1 of Loripinus fragilis. Classification (NCBI taxonomy): domain Eukaryota; kingdom Metazoa; phylum Mollusca; class Bivalvia; order Lucinida; family Lucinidae; genus Loripinus; species Loripinus fragilis. Next base: position 88,545,535 of record OZ026517.1, read on the forward strand.
GTTGACAAATTACAAGTTACAGTCAGTAAAGTTGAAGTTTTCTCATCTTTTTAGGTTGATATCTGACGTTTTTCGGCTAGAAAATAGCTAAAAATTGTACCTTGGTTTCTTGTCGATGTTCATAAAGACGGATAAACTTTCAATAATTATAACAATGCAGTCTTAAAGAGAGTATATTTAACCATTGCTTTTTGATATGTAGAGAAAAAAAGAGAAATAACGGAGATATGATTTTTAATCTTCAACATACGTCGGTTTTGAAAGCTCAGCCTCGACAACGTATTTCCAATATCAGTGATTTTATTTGGGATTTTGGGAAGCTACCTTTTCCTACACATTTGGGAAAATATTATATTAAAATTGGGGAAAAAAAGAGCTAAAATACATGAAATTGGGAAAATAAAGGCCATTTTTTGATTGGGAATGACTCCCATATACGGCCTCAAAATTGGCCAAATAAAATCACTGAATATATACATTTACCTGTATGTCAGTTACAAGTCTGTGTATCCAAGATCAAAGGGGTGAAACCTAAAACATTAAGGATTTGAAAATTCTGTCGATCACTCTTTATATCTGAGTTTAAAAATTGCCTTAAATGCATAAATATACATAAAACAAATGGCATTACTAATTTGAAGTATGTGTTGGACTTCCTATGGTTTTTACTGAGCAGTTTCTATTATTTCAAATGTGTTGCTACATCTATCTAACATTTTATTTACAATGTCCACCCAATAACATTACAATTTCCACCCAATTGATTACAATTTGTTCGGGTTACATTACTCAATAAAGAATCAGGAAATCAAGTTTCACTCATTAATAAAAAAAAAAAATGACGAGTGAAATACCCAATTGCTTGAAAAAATTCAGGTACTCTGACTGGCATTTCCCCCTGCAGCCATGGTTTCACTGTAAAATATAATACAATGCTGTCAGAATTGTTATGACACACCAGATCAAAGGTGTAAACAATTGAACTAGCAGCTCCATTGATGTTAACGTTACTTGTATAAAAAGGGTTGTGCTAGGAAGATAAATTAAGGCAGGTAAGTATCTGCTAAAGATATATAAAAAAATATTTTTATCTTTCTTCTGTACTGGCAGCGATCAAAATCAATCATTTTGCTAGGGAGTGCTAATTTTGAAATTTTAAAGAAAAAACAACAACAAAATTTTTGTTATGACGCAGATATATAGCTCAATAGAGCTAATGTTGGCTGTTTAATATGTACTGTGTTATGTAAAGCTTCTTTATCTTCAAACCAAGACTTGAAAAATGGGTGTTACAAAGAGTGAACTTATACATTAGGCATATGAGTGATCAATGTGTCAGGTGTTTCACACTGAAAGAAGGTTATTAAACAGGACCAATGATGATTTAAAAGTTAGGTGTTATTGTGTAAAGGCTCACTAATGTTTTCACAGGACTTTAGTTCAGAGTGTGTAACGAAAATTTAATTTTCTTATTTCTGAACCAAAATATATGTTGTGGGTACTCAAAAGAACCATCTCAATGAGACAGTTCTTTTGAGCACCCAAAACATATGAGCCAGTGCATGAGATTTCCAAAAATGTGGCATTTTGACATGTGTAGACTCGGACGAGCCTCTGCAGCCTCCTTTTAAGCTTAGAAACTGAAAATGGTGTTCAGTCAGTAGCTTAACAATCATATAATACTCTAGCGACTAGCAAAGGCTCTGATCAGTCTGCGCGTATGCGCAGGCTGATCTGAGGCTTTGCTGGTTGCACATACCACATTGTTGGAAATCTCATGCACTGGCTCATATGTTAAAACTGATGGGTAAGAAATTATTTACAATTTTACGCTGAAAATATTAGTTTATCTAAAACTATGTTTCATTACAGCTGTGAAGAGGCTGATGAAAGAAGCTCAGGAGCTGAGGGAACCAACAGAACAATTTCATGCACAGCCATTAGAGGTAAAATATGAGATATGGGTTATTATCAAATTAGAAATCCTGCAATGGATTGATGGGCATGTACAGACATGCAATGATCTTTTATAGAGCTTCCCGATAATAAATGTTATAGATAGTAACTGTTGTACATGCACTTTTACTTAGATATCTAAAATTGTACGGATTGAAGAGTATAACAACATGCAAGGAAAAGCTTTGTCCTTTACCCAAGCACTATGTGTGCCCTAATATTAGAATTGCCTCATAAAGACTAACTCTTTCCTTACCAGCAGCAACTTTTGTCTTCTGCTGATGACAGTTTAGACCCAGTTCAGGACTGACAGAAAGTTGGTCCTGATCTGGATCCAAACTTTTTGACACTCTGATAATTTTCCTGAAAGATATTTTAGAAAAAGTTTTTTAAAAAAAAAAAAAGCAGTCACCTTTGCAAACAGTTTGGACCCAGATCAGGACCGATGGAAAGTCGGTTCTAATCTGGATGCTCAAAGATATTTTTGAAAAAGTTATTTTTTTTGGAGGTCAGCAGACGACAAAAGCATGAAAAGTTACCCAGCATGCATAGTGTTACTGAGTGCAATCATGTCACTTATTGTATACTACCATATTCCACCTGAGAAGTGCACATGCTCTTTCAAGCGCACACTGGATTCTTTATGGATTGTTTACACTTAGTCTATCAACTTCTGAATGTCAGTCAACCCAGTGGTTCTGGCAGCAGATGCGAGTCTGACTGCAGATCCAGGGGTCAAGAGTTCGATCCCAGCCCGGTCCCATACTTTTGTGGAGATTGATTATGAAATAATTTCTACGGTCATTCTCCTTCCTTCCGCTGAATCATTCAAGAAGGATTGTTGTCAGTTACAAGCGAAAGTATGTGCACGAAGTACTGGTTAACTGCTTGTTCAAGCTTGCCCAAGAAAAAAGTGTGGTTAGGTGAACTGACCGTCCCGCCATGACCATAGCTGTTGACTTGGGATGTAAAGCAACAAAACAAACAAACATCAACCCAGTGGTGCTATTTCTTTATTAAATTAAATATGGAATCACTGTGTGGATGTAATACAGTGTGGATCCTGATCAGAAGTCACTTCACTTACTGTATATTTTGCAACTATAAGCTCTTAGTAATACATGTATGTAGAAATTTTCTTTATTTTCAGGACAATTTATTTGAGTGGCATTTTACAATTCGTGGTCCAGCTGACTCAGAATTTGACGGTGGGTTCTACCATGGCAGAATTGTCTTACCACCAGAGTATCCTATGAAGCCGCCCAGCATTATCATATTAACAGTAAGCACGTTTTGTTTTCCTATTTGAGTAGACATGATGATAGGCCATAAATAGGGATTGATTTTTTTTGCGACAGACAATATTGATTATATGTACACTTTATTAATACATGTATCATTTAGTCAATATATAAGCTATAGACCAGTCCAATGTTATTGAATTCATCCGGGCTTGTTGACCAATTGATAACAATTTTGTGACTTTTTATTGTGGTTGGCAAAACATCTTCCGCTCCATGCGATGTCCATTGAAAAGTGTCATTATTTACCTCAGAAAAAAGCATCTTTAACGATGTTTTAACACTTGATTTTACTTGGACATGAACAATATGTGTTCAGAGCTCTCACTAGGATTTTGAAAATAGGAGTCCCAGAGCCCTCTTTGCCAAAAAGTGGGAGTCCCACCATACAAAAGAATATAGCCTCCTTCAAAAAATAGGAGTCCCAGCCAAAAAATGGGAGTTCAGAACTGCAAATCAGCAGTTAGTGAGAGCTCTGTGTGTTGGACATTGGTTTACAATATTTTTCTTGCAGAAAAAATGATTATTATTATTAGTTTTTATTACATTTTTGACGGGTGCCCGCTCCGGTGTTTTGGCCCGATGACAGTGGTTTCAATCGCCGATATTTTCGTTAAATAACAAGACAAATTAGACGAATTTATATCCCCCGACGAAGGGTTATTTGAGAGAAACATGTAAATCACAAAACATAAATCCCTTAGTTCATCTTCAGTATTATTCAGATCATAACAAACACCTGTCAAGTATGTTTTAATGCTTAGTTTAATAAAAAATATACTTACATCTGCACAATTTCAATATCTGACCTTTAAACCCAACTCCAGAGGTCAAGGGTGTGTGTAAATTCAAAGTGTTACCTCGCATGTAGGTCTACACTTCTTCCACTTTAATTTGATATGCAACATGACCACTTTTAGAAAAGAAAAAGAAAATGACCTTTTGACCCCCAGTGATTTTATTTGGCCAATTTTGAGGCCGTATATGGGAGTCATTCCCAATCAAAAAATGGCCTTTATTTTCCCAATTTCATGTATTTTAGCTCTTTTTTTCCCCAATTTTAATATAATATTTTCCCAAATGTGTAGGAAAAGGTAGCTTCCCAAAATCCCAAATAAAATCACTGACCCCACCCCAGGGGTCGTTGGTGTGTGTAATGACAGCATGTTTGCTTTCATGGTGCTCTGTGCTCAATTCCCTTTAATTTGATATGCAACATGACTACTTTCAGAAAAAGATATAGTTTGACCTTTTGACCCCACCCCCTGGGTCGAGGGTGTGTCTGTGGGCAAAATATTTGCTACCATGTTGCTGCCAGCTTCGTCAGCTTTAATTTGATTTGCAACATGACTACTTTCAGAAAAAGATATAGTTTGACCTTTTGACCCCGCCCCCTGGGTGGAGGGTGTGTCTGTGGGCAAAATATTTGCTACCATGTTGCTGATAGCGTCGTCAGCTTTAATTTGATATGCAACATGACCATATTCTGAAAAAGTTCAATTTTGACCTTGGCCCCACCCCCTAAGTCCACCCAACAGGCTCAGACCCAGGCCTTCAAACTAAAATCCTGTTTGATATGTTTCATATCTATTGCTGCTCTGCCTGTATGCAAAATTTCAGCGAAAAATATTGACAATTGCCTAAGTTATTGCGAAATTTAAATATTTGACCTTTGACCCCTTAGGTGGGGTCAAAGGGGGTGGGGTAAAACTTTGACACTGCCATGCTTATCTACAGGCACTTGGCAATCATGGTCTAATAGTGAGAAGTTGTTAAATATAATAGCTTTGATGAAATGTGAAGATCATCACACAAAAAAGCTAATATAGGTTTTGCCTTATATTTGCCTATACTAAAACAAGGGTAATAACTCAAGTGTTAAGGTGTTGATTTTGACCAAACTTATATGATATCGAGAGTCCATGGTACTCATCATGTATACCAAGAATGAATAAAATCTGACCAATAGGTACTGCGATATGGTTCCGAACAGACAAAAAATGTGGACGGACAGACTACGCCAAAACTATATCCCACCAACTTCATCTGGGGATAATGATAAAATATGTGTTAAACACATTATTTGATAGATCAATTATTAAACTACGACACCCAGTTGTTTGAATTATTTTTTATGAAAGAAATTTGTTTAATATCGTTATAAAACATGCACTGTTTCCGTGTCCAATATAGGTAAACAACTGTTTTTTGCCAACCAGAGATTTTATTGACTTTCGGATAAGGACCGTAGCGTGCCAAATGATATTGATCTGTGAGGTAGTGTTTGTACTCGTCTATAAACAGACTTGCAAATTACTTACTAATGTCCTTGTGATTCGCACATTCGTTATTTTACTCTTTGCATGCTGGGTAATTTTTCATGCTTTTTTTTTGTCGTCTGCTGAGTTTTTTCAAAGTTAATTTTTTCCAAAAAATTCTTTCAGGAACATTATCAGAGTGACATACAGTTTGTATCCAGATCGGAACCGACAGTCTGCATCTGGGTTCATAATGTTTGTAATATAGGCTATCTAAGAACATAAAAAAACATGAGTATTACCAGTTAATGTTTCTATTCTTATCTGCTGCAGCACAATGGAAGATTTGAAGTGAACAAGAAAATATGTTTGAGCATATCAGGTCACCATCCAGAGTCCTGGCAGCCATCATGGTCAAGTAAGTTGTTATAGTTACAGGTTCTTGAAGTGATCCTAGGTAAGCGTAATATGTGCGATGAAACGACTAAAGTCCAATAATTTAACCCTTTGTATTCTGATTGGTTTTCCCATACATATTGATACAATAAGTATGAGACAGCCCAGTGTTCGTGTTTACGCCGTAATAATATCTAAATGCACAACAAAAATCGTTGGTACACAAAAAAACAAGTAGCTTGCATCCATGGAACGCAAGACCAAAAGCAGTCAACTTTCAACACATTGAAGCCAGTGAAAAGAGTGCACTTTAAGGGGCCACATGTAGAATTTTCAAGATTTTGATGTTTTTTGTCCCTGAAGGTTGTTTTAATCTTAGCAAACAGTGCAGACCCTGATGAAATGCAGCATTATGCTGCATGTCATCTGGGTCTTCACTGTTTGCCAAAGTACCCGTTTAAGGGTTTCCAGTGTACAAAGGGTTAAAGCTGCATACTCTGTAACTATGAACATTTTCGAAAAATTTTATTTTCTTTTTAAATCATTTGTAAAAGTAGAATTAAGCTATGTTTTCACAATAAAAATGTTCAGTACAGCTGAAAACTGCATGGAAAAGTGAATTATCTTATCAAATAGGTGTATTTTTCTCTTGTTGGTAATTATTTGCGTCCCTCCAATAATTCTAGACCGTTGAATTTTAATATAAATGCAGTTGTTTTGGAAGTGATATCTTGTTAAGATTTACGAAAATGGTAAAATGTGTACCTGAAATTGAATATTTTTACTGTGTTCTTGAAAAATAAAAACATTATTTTTAAAATTATAAGATCAAAAGTTACAGACTATGCAGCTTTAAGGATACATTTTGAATGAAAAAATGTTCAAATCGAGTAAAAGAAAAATGACATGTTTTTTCTATGATTGGGTTCGGTCAAGATTTTCTTCTTTTTTTCCCGGTCTGTTATTTTCTCATTATTTTATGAAATTGCAGAGAATGTGCCTTAGCATCAGACAAAGTCAAAAATATTCATAAATTCAAGAACTGGGTTCCATAGGGTAATTTAAGAAAAATGATGTTACATGACAAAATCTACAGTATGACCTGTGCATCTACAGAAGACTCAATCAGCCTGGACTTCTGCTTAGGCCAGAATTTTTTTATTAGTTGATTTACAAACCTACTGTAATTTTCCGGAAAGAAGAAAAAAAATAAAATTTAATTTCTAAAAAAATTTTTCATTTTATCGACCTACTCGAAATATTATTTGTTTCGTTGAAAAAAATAATATATTTTTAAGGTTCTGTCTGCGTATTTTTGAGAGTGACACTGTTAAAAGTGATTGCCCTGTCCATTTTATTTAAAGGTTAACACAGACTGTTGGTTTACCTATTATCTAGAGATATTAAAAAAAAAAAAAAAAAAGCTCTGAAAATTTAAAAAAAAAAAAAAAAAAAAAAAAAAGCTCTGAAAATTTAAAAAAAAAAAAAAAAAAAAAAAGCTCTGAAAATGACCAGTTAACTGGTCATTTTCAGAGCTTTTTTATTTATTTTTTTTCGTCCCCACGATCCTAAATCGGAAAAAAAATTCCCGTAAATCAACTAATAAAGAAATTCTGGCCTTAGTATCTTAGCTACCCTTTGAAGATTGATTAGACTGGTCAGATTTTCAGACTTGAAATACACTAGTAATTTCATTAAATTTTTCAAGTTACAACTCAAATAATTCAACAAATACAACCTTCAACGATGTGGAGCACAGTGGCTTAGTTAGTAGTGCGTTAGACTGGGGATTGAAGAGTTGCATGCTTGGGATTGAATGGTTGCTAACTTGAGTCTCACTGTCAGCGGAGTCACCGTGTTTTGTCCTTGAGCAAGGTACACTGTACTATACCTGCTGCTTAGTACTGGCCCAGCCCAAAAAGTCCCCTCCCGACATGACTGACAAATTGATGACTTCACAGAAATGTGTTTAAAATTCAAGGTATAATACCTGGATTCTGTTTTCATAGGGAGCATAGGTACTGATAAACAAACAAAAAAATGAGCGTTAAACTATAAACATTTTCTTATCCATCAATTTTAACATTTGTTTTGGGTATTTAAAAGAACCATCTCACAGTCTTATACACACCCTTATCTGAAGGCCTGTAAAAGAGTGTAATATGTTTTCCTCATATATTTCAGTCCGGACAGCTATGCTTGCTATCATAGGATTCATGCCAACACATGGTGCAGGAGCTTTGGGATCCTTAGACTATACACCTGAAGAGAGAAAAATACTGGCTAGAAGGTATTTGAAAAATGTCTTGTGTTAGACTATGTGCTGTAACAACTAAGGCTTTCCCTGCTGCGGAGTGCAGTGGTTCAGTTGGTTGAGCGTTAGACTGGGGATTGAAGGGTAAAAAAGTTCTGACAATGTTTTTTTTCTTCTTCTTTTCTAAAGGAGGGAGGATCCAAATATTGCTAAAAGCGGGCCATCGTCGGGATGGCCCGCTTTTACAACTAGCGAAACGCCTTTGAATGGCGAAACCACCATTACCCTGTCCCTTTGTCTGCTGCTGATACTATTAGCAGTGCCGGACCCAGGGCGGGACCTAGGAGGTACCCCCCAAAAGAGGCTGTGACAAACTAATTTAGCAGACAGTTTGGGCCCAGAACTTGCCAGACAAAATGTTTAATGTTTTGTTCTAGAAACAAAGGTACTGATAAGACTGTGCGGTCTTCGCAAGCTGATCTTCGCATGTAACAAAGTCGGGGCACTTACTTCTACAGACGTGTGGTAAATAAAGCGAATTCCGAGATGTCCCGATCATCTCAAGGGCTTTACTGATTTTAAATTCACAGCCATGGCATGCACCTTCATCAACATTCATTCTATGTGTATGTGGGCAGTTTCGGATCCAGAGGGGGGGATAGGGGGTCCGGACCCCCCTGGAAAATCACAAGTTATATGGGTTTCTATAGGGAATAAGCAATTGGACCCCCCCCCCCTGGAAAAACTTGGACCACCCTGGAAAATGTTGGACCCCCTCTGGAACCTTGAAAAATGATAGATTTCTTTGAAATTAACCATTTGACTTCTGTAGAATAAGCTGAGGACTAAAAAAAAAACAAAAAAAAAACGTCAGAGCTTTTTTTGTCAGACTGACCTGGACCCCCCCTGACGAAAATTCCTGGATCCGCACATGGCAGTTAAGGCACTGGCGATTTTCTGCGGATGCGCAGGCTCGTCTGAGCCTTCGCTGCTCGCATATGAGATAGGTACCATAATCTCATGAACTGGCTTATTTCATGAAATTAAATATGTAAATACTATATTAAATTCATCAAGATGTAAAATCGTGCTAAAATCAATTTATTTCTTGGTACATGTATGTGCGTCTGTGCGTACGCACTCGTAGGACCTGCCATGTGCAGTTTCATGAGGAAAAAAAGACACGCCGCGATCGGCTCAACAGTTTGTTAAAATGTTACATTTTGAGGAATTTGATGTTTTTGATTGATAGGAATAGCCATTATTACATGTACTTAGAAAACCGCTTACAAGTATTTTAAAGACAATGTACTTAGATGTCTAGAATTTTTATTTGGCTAGAGTCTTCATCCAATTTAAACTTTGTTAGTGAGCGAGACCCTGACGAGATTGTGCAAACACACATGCTCTCCTGAGCCTTCGCTGATCACATCTGTCATAAGTTCCAGCAGGGTCTTTACCACCTCATATGGGTCTCCGCGCAAGTTGATTTCATGCTCGGGTCCGAGCTGTGTTCAAGAAAAAAGCACAGGCATAGAAAGATAGAAGTGCCCTCCGTGTCGCACGCGGCTTGGACATATTGCTGAACTGGGAAATCCTTTAAAATGCTTAAAAGAGAGTGGAGGATAGGGGGCGTCAGTCTCACACATATTTAAGACTTAAGTTAACGGTAATGTACCATGAATAAAAATGAGATGATGACCACGTGTGAGTTCTTGCAGGCATGTGGGTAAATATTAAAGGCTTTATTTTCCGCATTGGATGTCTCGGTGAGAAAAAAAACATGCGACTTGCACGATTTTTTCTGCATTTTGCCCCGGACCCAATAAACATACTGGGTCCGAGATTTTGCACGAAACGGAATGACCCCTTGTGTTGCAAACGTCCACGGCAATCACTAAACATTAACTTATTTTATTCTCCCTCGCCTAAGTGATTGTCTCATTTTCCGCAACTCTCTTTGGGGCTGGTATTTTAGAAAAAAACGAGCATGTGTCACAGCACACTATTGAGAATTGCTCTGTGTGTGTGAACGCGCAAAATTCAGGTACAATTAGCTGAATCGTGGCCTGAAGGTCAATGTTTTGGTCAGTAATGAATAATGAACTCAGCCATTTGGGTGGATACATATACTCAATAGGGTTAGTCAAAGCAGTTTCGGAATCTTTGCAGAAACTTGTCCGTGCATCAAGTTCGTCAATGCCTGTGACCTTGAATAATGTATAACGTGGTATTTCGCTGGCATGCGAAATAGAACGTCACGTGCCAGATTACCCATCTAAGTAGAATAGAACCTTCCAAATGTCGCTACACAGTAGAAGTATACCGAACACAGATGGGACAAATAGATAAACGGACATCCATGCGCGTATCCAGGAATTTTCGTCAGGGGGGTCCAGGTCAGTCTGACAAAAAAAGCTCTGACGTTTTTTTTTTGGTCCTCGGCTAATTTTACAGAAGTCAAATGGTCAATTTCAAAGAAATCTATCATTTTTCAAAGTTCCAGAGGGGGTCCAACATTTTCCAGGGGGGGGGGTCCAACTTTTTCCAGGGGGGTCCAATTGCTTATTCCCTATAAAACCCATATAACTTGTGATTTTCCAGGGGGGGTCCGGACCCCCTGTCCCCCCCTCTGGATCCACACTTGGACATCGGTTTTCCGCCGAAAATAACATGTGTTCGTAATTTTAGAAATTCATTTTCCCGAAAAAGGGCAGTGTTTGATGTTTTAGGATGTTTTAAAAATTATTTTCGGCGATAATTTTAGGTGTTCGTAATTTTAGAGTGTTCGAAATTTTAGAACATTTACCTGCTTTAAAGAAAAATCAATGTTTGGTTCTAATCTTACTTGCTTAATCCAAACTAAAAATATGCAAAATTACCTAGCATGCTAAGGTTATGTTGAAAGGCAAATGTCTCACTCTGCCTGCCAGATATTGTTATTTTTTATATACATACACAGATGAAAGTTTTCAGGATTATTCCTGAATTCAGGATTTTGAGGTTGAATTAATTTGCACTGTCAGCCTCAAAATGCTGAATTGGGCTGATTATAATAACTTCTCTGTTTTATTTTCAATCTATCTTAAGACAGTTAACTAAACTGGTCAAAATAAATTAAGCCCCATCTGAAATTTTCCCATAGACTTAACGCTGATACATTCATGTTTGATTTATCATAACATTTTACTGATTAAAGATTTTTCTGCAAAATTTTCAGCGAAGTAGCAGCAATATTTCTTCTCAACGTAAGCTAATGTTTCACTTTTATTGATAAATTTTCCATACAGCATCACACAATCCAGTAAATGTCCTGTTTGGTTCCCTATCATTACTATAGTAAAATTGGCAAACATTTGAATACTCTTTGAAAATTTTGCACATAGCCAAAGAAAATCAGTATTTTCAACTGGAACTTTGTGTAATTACACCTCAGATATTGTTGCGTAGCTTGGGTGGAGTTAGAATTTTCAACTACCTTCGATATTTTTGAAATACAGAACTAAACTTTGGGAATTTAACATTATGGCTATGGAAGAAAAGTGGCATGAGGCTTAACTTATTTTGACCAGTTTAGTATTTAAAATTGAAATTGTTAATATTTTATAGACATACTTCAAATTTTAAGATTTGAATTTGGAACATTCATCCATGTACATATTGAAATATCTTAAGTCATATTGGTTAATGTATTTAATAGAACAGTAAATATGGTGGACAAGTAAATAATGAAGTGACGTAACTTGGCAACTGACGTTATTAGCGTAACGTAATGACGTCGACTGGTTCTAATAATATTACATATATATTGAAGGATATTACATTTCTCCCTTATTTTAAAGAAAGAGTTCAAGCTTACTGTAGCTGTAAATCTTGCTTAAATGATCTGTTTATGAAATTAAAATCAAGATGTCTAATCTGTCAGTGTTCTCTAAATTTTCAAATTAAATTTCATAAAAAGGTTAAACCCTGTTCATGGGTGCCCATTGACAAAACACGGACCAGTCACGGACTCACGGACTCACGGACTAATAGAAAAATGGTAAAGAATAAAGATTAATTGAGATCTGTTTATTGTTTTTTTAACCCTAATGGACCGTAATGAACCCAATCCCGTGATTGTTAGCATTTGATGGGCATATATTAGCGATATTTGACGATAGTCTGTAGCTTATAGGTCCGTGAATGGACTGGTCCGTGAATGGAATGGTCCGTGAATGGTGATTGTTAGCATTTAATGGGCTGGTCCGTGAATGGTGATTGTTAGCATTTTATGGGCTGGTCCGTGAATGGAATGGAATGGTCCGTGGATATAGTTTGACTTTGGTCCGTGAATGGAATGGTCCGTGAATGGAATGGTCTGTGAATGGAATGGTCCGTGAATAGAATGGTCCGTGGAGAAAAAACAAAAACAAAGAAATGACACCATTTAAGATCTACAATCCAGGCATTTTATTCACGGACCATTCCATTCACGGACCAATCCATGGTCCGTGGAGAAAAAAACAACAACAAAGAAATACCATTTAAGATCTACAATCCAGGCATTTTATTATTTTTGAAGATCGAATTTGGCGCTGAGTTTGGGTAATATGTTGACAGCTTGGATGGAACCATTTCTTACATTCTGTACATGTAAACATGAAGCCGTGCTCTGGCATGCGACATGTACAAAATATTGGAATGCCTGTAACTTTTAACACAGGCTTTTTTACAAAAGACAGTTTTCTATGGGGGAAAACAGTGATTTTTTTATTTTCAAGTCCTTGTAACAGATGTCTCCGCATGGCAGCCACATTGAAACTTATACTGCTGGGGTCTACACCATGCAGTATGCTTACCATATTTGCGATGGCATAGACCCCACAGTCATTCCCATTCGTTTGTTTGGAGCATTTCATATGTCGCACAAAGATCTTGCTTTTTACTTTTTCCTCGATCTCTGTCATAACAGAAGGCTTTGTTCTCACAAAAATTCTTGTTTGAATCTTCGAATTGCCATGAGACGTAGGAACAGACAGTGACAAGTCCCCCCTGTAGTGAATGACGACAGTTCCTTCTAGCTCAGGCTCTTTACAAAAATACACCTCCTTTCTAAAGCCCTTATCTGTGATCCTTTTCTTCCCTTCTGTCCTCACCAGCAGATAGTAGTAATATTTCTTGTAATGATGTGATCGACCCTTCAGTGTCTTGGAACCTTCATGGGAAAATCTGAAATGAAATTGAGACGGTTCTTTTGAGTACCCACACCACTATAATTAATGTTTTTTCCCAATAATATCAATGACTAAATTGCCATATCTGAATTACGGCAAGTGTTTTGCTTACCTATGGCCGTCAGCAAGCCAGTCCTTGATCAGTTTTTTATCGTTGGGTCTGTATGTATAGACTTCTCCGTCTTTTGGTCTAAATGGCATAGTAGCTGAACATTTATGGTATAAAAACAAATGATCAACCAACTGTATGGTGAGCGGCTCCTGGCGCCCGACCATAACAGGCTCAGGAGTTGGTATTTCAAGCTGCATGGCTACGAACTTTCATGGTTAAAACGTCAGTATCTATGACGACGTGACGTTACAACGTAACGTTCGCTATGTAACGTTATTTTTCTATCACGGAAGTAGTCCGTGACGGTCCGTGTTTTGTCAGATCAGTCCGTGAATATTGGTCCGTTAGTCCGTGTTTTGTATTTTGGTCCGTGTTTTGTACTTTGGTCCGTGGTTTTATGGTGGTCCGTAACCAGTCCGTGAGTCCGTGACGGTCCGTGTTTTGTCAACCACCTTCATGGGTTTTTATTAAAAGAGCTATTAGTTTCAAAATGTCTTTAGAACTTTCTTCTTTCTTTGTTTCTTTCTTTGATTTGACTGCAGCTTAACATGGTACAGTTGCTCCTTCTATTCATCGTAGTCTTCTAGATTTAGGGTTCTGCTGTTCATTGAAAAACCCATTTGGTGCTCCCTGGATTCTCTTTGATCATGGCTTTGCATGCTATATGAAAACCAATCAGTTTTTTCATTTTTCTCCAAGCTCATTCCGGTTTGTTCGTATGTCTTCTTATCATTATGTTCTCTATTTTTCTGACGTGTTAACAAATCCTGGATAAGGTTCTTTGCTGGCCTTAGTTCATTCTCAAGTCGGCTGACTTTTTCCTGTAAGAGTTGTATATCTCTTGATGATATATTATCCTTCTTCTCTGCACTAAATTCTGATACTGTTTTAATTTGCATATGCATCAGAGATTTTTCTATGAAGTCTTCATCTGAACTTGTATCACTGCTAGAATCTACCTCTTCTGCCCTTTTTATACTGGATTTCTTCTTCTGGCTATAACGCCTTGGACTCCTCTGTCCCATTATAGCTTCTTGGGTGACGTTTTCTCTGCACACAGACGAATAGTGATTAAACTTCTTACAAATATTACATTGTGTTCCGTATGCAGGGCAGTGTTTTCCTCTTGGGTGTGCTCTTGTCAAACCACAGTATGTGCAATATTCTACTCTTTCGACTCTTTCATGATACTTTGGTTGTCTTGATTTTTGTTTTTTTCTGTGTGACATTACTTTAGCTATCCCCAATTCTGCTGTATCTGCTTTCATATCATGCACTTGTATCGAAATATCTTCAATCTGTCCTGCTTCTCTCAGAAATTGTTGTAAAGTCCAGCTTTTAATAATAACTCTGTGCTTACGCAAGCAATGTCTCTACACCTCTTTGCTTCTGAGAGCAATATCTATTTACTTCTGCGAGTAATATATCTTTCTTCTGCAGGTGCCAAAGTTTCTTTTTTTGTAATTAAATTCAGGAAAATAAAGTTCTACTTATCCGCTTATGGTTGTCTCCTCTTTTGTTTTGCTAATCTTACTCCTTATTCTCCATTGGAGTCTTCTTTCTTTTTTTTTGTGAATCTCTGAACTTCCCCTTTTCTCTTTCTTCTCTATCATATCATCTTCCCAACAGCTCTTTTCATCCTCGTCGCCAATGAAATATCTTAAGTCATATTGGTTAATGTATTTAATAGAACAGTAAATATGGTGGACAAGTAAATAATGAAGTGACATAACTTGGCAACTGACGTTATTAGCGTAACGTAATGACGTCGACTGGTTCTAGTAATATTACATATATATTGAAGGATATTACACATATATTTTAAATTAAGAATGGCCAAATGAATATGTTTGTACTGTTTTACAGATCAAAGGATTACAAGTGTTCAGAATGTGGCAATATCAACAATGTACTTAAACCTGTCACTGAGGAGTCAGAGAAAACAAAACAAGAAATCAAAGAGCTGGCTTCACAGATTGACTTCAAGGTTAGCCTCAGCAAAGGTTTTGCAAGCACAGGCCTCCAGATAAGAGTGCCCAATTGAAAATTACAATTCATATTTCTAAATCCGAACATATGTTGTGGGCACTCAAGAGAACCGTAAGTTCTTTTAAGCATGTCTCCACCGATGGGTAAGAAAATAATTTAAATTTTATGCTCCTGAAATTTGCTAAGCTGAACCTATGTCTAGACTGATGGATAAGAAAATAAGTTAAATTTTACACTTTTAAACTGGCTTAACTGGACCTATGATTAGCACAGTAGATCTCATCTGGATCTGTCTAACTTGCCAAAGCTATTTTTTCTCAAGTCTTGTAGAATTGCAGCCCTAGCCTATCATGACTACCATATGTACAGTAAAACCTGTGTAAAACGACCACTCAAAATAAGACAAAACAAAGATCTTAATGACAAATTGTTGCTTAATGAAGGGGCAGGCAACTAGTATGTTTAATTCTTTGCTGCTGGGTAATTTTTCTCATGAATTTTTGGTGCCTGCTGATTATTTTGAAACTTAATATATTCAAAGAATTCTTTCAAGAATATCATCAGAGTGTCAAATCTTTTGGATGCAGATCAGGAGCAACCTTTAGTTGGGCCTGATCTGGGTCCAAACTGTTTGCAAAGGTTATCAGCAGATGAGACTGGCAGTCAAAATTAAAGAATGGTTTACACATAATTATCTTGTGGACTGGTTTCATTTTGTTTGTAGGATGAGAAGGAGAAGAATGAAGCTCTAAAAGCTAGTAAAGATCCCACAGATGACACGAAAACCCCAACAGAGAACTCCACCACTTCAACAGATCCTCAGCAGCAGACCCCCAGCCAGCAACCTTTACAAAATCCTTTTGCTTCACCATTTGGGCAATTTCCTTTCAGACTACCCTTCATGCCACCCTTCCCAAATCAACAAGGACAAGCAGGTTCAATACCTGCACAACAAAATCAGCAAAATGCTTTTAATCCAGCGCAGATTCCGAGATTTCCATTGCCCTTTGTGTCCCCTTTCATGCCTCCACCACCATTTATGCATTCTGGGAATGGTCCCATGGTTCCTGCTATGGGTACCATGCCAGGAACCATGGGACCATTCCCATGGCCTCCCAATTTAGGGATGGGCACCAGGCCACCTTTTATACCTCCAAGTACTGGGGAGTCTCGGTCTGGAGAGACCGCAACAACAACAACAACAACAAATGTCCAGTCAGATTCTACAGCAACAAGTTCTTCGACTAATGATAAAACTACAACAGGTACAAGCTCAACTACTGCAAACACACATGAAGATTCAGAAATCCAGCAAACTCCCCAGCCAACTCCCCAGGAATCCAGTTCTACAGAAGGTGCCAGACCCGATGAAGATCCATCTTTGAGAAGCACTACCACGGGTGTAAGAAGAAGACTGGCTGCCTCCTTGCAGAGTGAAGAGAGAAACAACAGACCAAGCAGCGCCACACATTCACCATCAGTTCCTACTCCAGAGAGACAAAGGGCAACAGGAAGCCAGAGACAAAGGGACTCAGAGAGCCCCTTGTATTATGTGTTTGTCAGTGTCATTGTTTTAGCAATTATTTTGCTTATTCTGAGAAGATTATATGTTATGAAAATGTTGCCACTCAATTTCTAAGAAGTTGAGATTTTTAATTTTGTTGTTATCAGAAGTAAAGGCTGTGGTAGCTATCATTTGTGTGTATTTCATCGTGAAATCTTTCCTTGCTAGCGGCAAATTTAGTTGTCTGCTGATAACCTTTGCAAATAGTTTGGGCCCAGAGCGTCAGTCCTGATCTGGATCAAAACCATTTGACACTCTGATAGTCTTCCTGAAAGAATTTTTTGAAAAAAAAAAAATTTTGAAAAAAATCAGCAGACGACAACAATAAAAGCATGAAAAACTACCCAGCATGCAAAGAGTTAATTTGATAGTTTACACTGAACTAAAATTTGTTCATTATCCGGGCTCCTTTGGGGAAGCTGCTATAAAATATTGATACACATACTATCATATGGGCCTCGGCACAAGAAAACCTGTCTCCGGGGGTTTGGGAACAACACAGGCGCAGACCAGTCTGCACATCTGCGCAGTCATATCAGCACCTTTGTTATTCGCTATCTGGAAAGTATAGTAGTCAAACTTACATGATGCGGAAGCGCAGTGGCTCAGTGGTAGAGTGCTTGACTCAAGACCAAGGGGCTGTGGGTTCGAGCCTAATCTGCATGGCTGCATTGTGTCCTTGTCAAGTTGAGCAAAACAGCTTAGTACTGGTTCAACCGAAGAAGACCCTACATAACTGAGAACGTAAAGAATCAAATCAAACAAACAAACTTACATGACCCAAAATTTCAATATTCTTACTAGTATTTGTAGCTTAGCAACCTGGTTTGAGCCTTAAATGGTCAGAAACCACAAAGAAAGGTTTCTCACATCGAGGCCCATATGGTGTGTGAAATCAACCTTGTTTAGGCCAGAATTTTTTTATAAGTTGATTTACAAATCCTCCTACAGTAATTTTCAGGAAAGAAGAAAAAAGTTCTGATTTTTTATTTTTGTTTTAACCGCTGACTCTAAATATTATTTGATTTGTTGAAAAAATATATCTTTGAGGTTCTGTCTGTATTTTTTAGAGTGACACTGTTATAAAGGTGATTGTCCTGTCCAGATTTTTAGGAAAGTGATGAAATATATAAAGATTTAATACAGACTGTTGGTTTACCTTACTAGTTTTATTGTTTGTTCTGGAGATATTAAGAAAAAACTCTGAAAATGGCCAGTTAACTGGTCATTTTCAGAGCTTTTTTTCTTTCTTTTTTTCACCTATGGAGTAAAGGGTTAATTCCTTAATTAGTGCATTTCTAACACATGCACTAATGTTTAATGTGAACACAAATGGTATCTATTCAGAGTTTGTTTCTCGACATTTGTTATATGAGTTCATCATGTGAACAAGCATCTTAACCTCTCGTTAAATACATACCACATAACTTTTACAACAGATGACAATTTTTCTTATAGAAAACATTTTATGTAAATTTTCTGCTAGCAGAAGAATCACAGGAATTGCTAAGACTTATTTTCCCAAAAATGCAGGAAAAATGTTGCTGCTGTGGTTGACACTTTAAAGAATTTAGTTGCTTGCTTTTGTTTAATTCACGGTTAGGAAACTTCATAAACAGAGCTGAGGCTCTGAAAGGGAAATCTTATGAGGGTCTTTCCGGTTCTGTATATGGAGGCTGAAAAAAATCACCTAAAAGCTGTAAGTTTTCCATTTGGTGCTTTTATTAAGTGAAAAAGGAAAAAATGGGAGAATACAGTACTCCGCTCTGGTCTTTTCACTTCTTGTCTAAGATGATGCCAGCTACAAATTGTGTACGGTTTTGTCAGAATCCTTTTTGTCGTGAAGTACCGGTAGATGAAGGTTGTTTACCTCTGGACAAAAACGATTTAGATATTGCAGCTCACATAAGCTTGGATTAGAAGTTGGAAGACCAGAGCGGAGCACTATATTCTCCTTTTTTCGTTACTTTACACGATAAAAGAAAAATACTTTTAGTTTTTATGCGATAAATTCAAGCTCCATTTACAGAGCCGGCAGCTCTGTTTATGAAGTTTCCTACCCATGTAATTGTATGGGCTGCGACAGGAGAAAACCTGCCTTTGGGATTTGTGACCAGGTAAGGCTCAGTCCAGCCTGCTGAGCTACAGAGACTAACTAGAATATTGAAATTTTAGATGAAGTATTTGTAAGTATTAACCTTTCTAGAAAGGGAGTAACAAAGTCATTACGCAGACTGTGTATATATGAAGGTCTCATAGGGGTACCTCTGAAATCACTAATCAGTAAAATTTGGGCCAAAAAATCACTAATCTGTAAAAGTTAGTCCCAAAAATTGCTAACCAGTAAAATTTAGGCCCAAAAATCAGTAATCAGTAAAATATAGGCCCAAAAATCAATAGTTGGTAAACATAAGCCCCAAAAATCAGTAATCAATAAAAATTTAAACCCGTCTAGAAGCATTTAAGAGGTGGAATAGCTATTTTCCATCCAATTCATTAACTGATAAAAAGCGCCATTCCGCTATTTGGTAATTTTTTCGCCCCAAAATTGCTAATCATTTTTTTTTTTCGACCAAAACTCGCTAATCACTAGCACCTCTCATTCCGCTATTCTGTAAAATTAACCCTAAAAATTCGCTAATCTTTAAATTTTAGGGCCATAATTCGCTAATCAGTAAACCCCATCGACACCCTCATATATGCGGACAAGTCTGCCATTTGTTGGTTCACATGCAGCAAAAGCAGATTTGCCTGTGACTTTTCCCAAATCACGGTACCGTAAAACACTTGTAGTTGATGGGTATCTTTATTTGGGGCTATTGGCGATAAATATAATTTTCGCCAGAATATGAGACCGCGAAATACAGTTTTGAATTCAGTCACACAATGAGCAATAAATGGACGCACATCTTTAGTATAATATGTCTGAATCCAATATGTCCAATATGTCAAAAAAATTGAACTGTAGAGTTTGTTTAAATGTAGCGGAAACCACGTCTTAAAAGCCTTTAAGGGGCTACTATTAAAGGAAAGAATATGCTCCCCATAGGGAGCATATTCTTTCCTTTAAAAGTAGTCTCTGTGCGAGTAGAAAATAATTTTTAAGGACATTAACTCAATAAACCGCCAAAATTGAATGACGCCAATAAGTCAGTCTTTGAAAACCGCCAAATTGTGATGCCGGGGATCAGGCATGACAGATTTACTGAATAATCGTGTCTTTATGTTTTTCTTTTTTTTGTTGAGGGTGGGGGAGGGGGGGGGTATGCTTTACATCCCAATCAACAAGTTTTCATTCATGTCCGGTCTATTTCCTGTCTTCCAGGGTTGAACCAGTAAAGTGTCTTGCTCATGGACACAACACAGTGACTCCAACGGTGTAAATCTCAAACTAGCAACCCATCGATCCTCAGTCTAATGCTCTACAAACTGAGCCACTGAGCTCTGCTGTGTCTTTATGTTAATAACCTATGGTCTAACTGCTCCTACAGGAGCAATCTAATCTGAGTCTTCACTATTTGCGTAGACTATTATGTTAGGAAAGTTGTGTTCTAAATAGTTCAATTAGTAGTAGCTTCGATTTTAACACAGTATTACTCTGGAAAATAATACTTTCCAGACAGCTGTTTATAATTTGCTAAAAAATTCAGGATCGCTCATATTCACCATTGCTGATTTTGCCATAATAATGATCTCAAAGTTGCCTCTAAAAGATTTCTGTTACTTTTCAGTGATAAGAATTCCTTGAGTTGTACAAATATAGTTTGTGTTGTAAGATTGAGATACTAGATTAGATGAAAACTTTCTGTCACTGGGACACCATTATTTACATTTCTAATTTTCTTATTCTGCCAATAAAACTTACAATGTAGGTACTTATTAGAAGCATCTCATCATGGCCCTCCCACCATACAAGGGGCATTTGGAAAGTTCTTTGCATGGTCTTTTATCTCAGTAACCGATATACAAACACTATCATGTTTGATACCATTTTGAAAAGAACTTTCCAAATGTCCCTCGTATAATATTTTTCATGGTTGAAATACAAATGGCATATATTCTAGGGCAATGGTAATATTATTTACACTCTGTTAATTGAAATCTATGTGAGTGTAGTATTTTGTTTACTTTAAAATTTTTGTTCAACCTGATGAGCAAAATTTTTGGGCTTTTCTGTCAGATTTAACCATTCTCCTGCTGAACTTGGATTTATCCTTTTCTGAAAACACTGTAAATCCAGATCAGCTCGCTTCTGATGAAGCCATCTGATCAATATCACACTGTTTCTCACTTTGCTTGAAAATACATGCTTACAACTGGAATGCTGCAGGTTAACAGGATAAAAATTGGGAAGGAGTGTAGTACATAAAAATACTCAGCATGGCAAAGGTTAAATACAATGTATCACCAGACAGCATTTTAGGCTTATTTCTAAGAAACTGAGTCTTTGTTGTCTTGTGGCTCTTGTCTAGAAATGATTTTCCTAGCTTTCTGATATTTATTTGTCTCCAATGGAGATGTTTAACCCTTTAGACCACATGCTATTTTTAGATCATGACATCATTTTCTATTTTTAGACAATGTTGAAAAAATTAAATAAAAATTTAAGAAGTTTTAAATCCTTTTGAAAATATAATGGAAAATGGACTATTTGCTCCAAAAGAGCAAATGCTCCATTTTCCATAATATTATCAAACACAGTGTCTATAGAGTAAAGGGTAAATATGAAAACGATGTTCTAAACCATGTTATTTCATCATTTTTCAAAAGCAAATGAGGATGTTTTCTCTTTCCAAAACCTTGTAGATCTAGATCAGTCTGCTTCTTTTGAAGCAAGCTGATCAGGATCCACACTGTCCTCAATTTTGCAAATACTCAGCAGAAATAAGTATATGGGCTTAGCTGATAAAAACTTTAATCCATTAATGTGGAATAGTTTTCCATCGTTATTTGTAGCAAGTTTAGATGAGCCATCACATTTATCGCATATACAGTAAAACCTGTGTAAAACGGCCACCCTCAAAAAATTGATTTTCAAGACCAATTATCACTTGATGCAGGTTAAAAGTATTGCAGGAGCATTCTGCAATACTTTTGACCTTCATTAAGCTACCATTTGTCATAAAGATCTTTGTTTTGTCTATTTTTGAGTGGCCATTTTACACAGGTTTTACTGTACAGTAGTAAAGGCTCAAAAGAGACTGCACAAAATGGGCAGTCTCGCCAGAGCCTTCACTGCGCTGGGACATACAATTAAAGTAGGGACACAATGGCCATAAATCCTATTCACTCAACCCACTTACATTAAAAAATTCCGAAACTGTCAATTGTTGAAAATGCTTAACCCTTTACCTCATAGAGACGCTTTTTAACGCTTTTGCAAACAGAGCAGACCCAGATCAGGCAGCTCTTGTAAGAGCTGCCTGATCGGGGTCTACTCTGTTTGTTTATGGAAATATGATTAGATATGATCCTACACTAGTGGACCTGACAAGTAAAATCTTTGTTCTATACGTACAAATGTGAAAGTTTATTTTATATAATTATTCATAATGGGTGGAGCTTAGCATGAATATTCATGAAGGAAAGGATTAAATCATGGTTAATAAGGAACACTGTTCAGCCTCATTTATATGGGGAAATTAAATGTAGCTAATGCTTGAATCTTACTTTTACTTATTTGTCAGTTTTTGAGATTTTAAATTTTTATTTTGTTGATGTTTAAATATACTGAGGGAAAAAAATTTAGCAATTATTTATAATGGGGTTTCCCATAGACGATCTTTGAAGCATTAGATTTTTTTAATTGGCAGGTTCGCAAACATGTCAGTTGTCTGAAAATGACCTAATGACTACCCGAAAGTGGTCAAAAGAAACAAAATCCGAATTCATAGTTAGGATTTGATCTGCTGAGCATTTTAATTTCAAACATTCAATTGAAAGGGAGGTAATTTGAAAACATACCAGTTTCAACTAAAAACTGTACGAAAAGGGTGAACATAACATTCAGTTTTAAACCGTTTTTCACTTTCTTGCTTTTGGATCTAAACATTTGACAGAAAAATGAAACTGTTAGTCGAAAACTATTTTGCACAATTGCCAGATAAGCTGTTTTAGCCAGGGGGCATAAAATCAGACTTTACCTTTTGTGAAAAGTCAACCTGTCAATGTCATCGTACTCGTGAACGTTTGTCAACATATATTTTTAAAACTATGAAATTAAAAGTCCTATTTCTTCTAAACTGTGAATCCCCAAAGTATATTGCTAAACTTTTTTCCCTCAGTATATGTGTAACCATATTTATCAGTTACCTCTCTTACCAACTGCATTACTGCGCGTTGCCTGATAAACGTTGTCTATCTCACGGCATGTTGCCTTTATCAGGTCATGATGACGTTGCACTTTTTGAATGACGTCGCTAATGACGCTAAATCAACACAAAAATCAACAATTACGTCATAATGGCTAGTTTGAAGAGGGTTCAAAAATGGGTAAACTGATAAATAGAATACCAGGTTCGCGTCTTTTGATATCAAGTTTACCAGGCTCGGCTTTGAGAACGCATGTTGAATCGCTCAGCAAGCCTCGCGATGTCAACAAGCGTTCTCAAAGCCTTGCCTGGTAAACTTGATATCAAAAGACACTCATCTAGTATTCTCTATATTTGGCAAGCCTCGCGATGTCAACAAGCGTTCTCAAAGCCTTGCCTGGTAAACTTGATATCAAAAGACACTCATCTAGTATTCTCTATATCTCAGCAAGCCTCGGATGTCAACAAGCGTTCTCAAAGCCTTGCCTGGTAAACTTGATATCAAAAGACACTCATCTAGTATTCTCTATATCTCAGCAAGCCTCGGATGTCAACAAGCGTTCTCAAAGCCTTGCCTAGTAAACTTGATATCAAAAGACACTCATCTAGTATTCTCTATATCTCAGCAAGCCTCGGATGTCAACAAGCGTTCTCAAAGCCTTGCCTGGTAAACTTGATATCAAAAGACACTCATCTAGTATTCTCTATATCTCAGCAAGCCTCGGATGTCAACAAGCGTTCTCAAAGCCTTGCCTGGTAAACTTGATATCAAAAGACACTCATCTAGTATTCTCTATATCTCAGCAAGCCTCGGATGTCAACAAGCGTTCTCAAAGCCTTGCCTGGTAAACTTGATATCAAAAGACACTCACCTAGTATTCTCTATATCTCAGCAAGCCTCGGATGTCAACAAGCGTTCTCAAAGCCTTGCCTGGTAAACTTGATATCAAAAGACACTCATCTAGTATTCTCTATAATCCAGAACGGCTTTTTGAGCACATGTGAGGTAACAATGCCAAACTGTATACTTTATTGACCATGAATGTTCTGACAGACAAGATGGAGTAATAGGTGCAGGGCCAGGCCTAGATCAGACTGTAGTCTGATCAAGGTCTACACTGTCATTAGGTAACTGATTTTTTTAGTGAAAATCAAAAATTTACATTTTTACTAGGTTTTGTCAATCTGTTGTCAAGTCTCCTAAAATAGCACTTTGTTATTCAATACATGGGTGAAAGTTTTTGAGATTATTCCTGAATTCCGGATTTTGAGGCTGACTTTCCATGGAAGGCTGATGCATGGAAAGTCAGCCTCAAAATCCTGAATTAGGCAGACTATAATAGCTTTTCAGATTTATTTTCAGTGTATTCAACTGCAATTGCCCATTTAAACTTTAAAGTTTTAATATGATATTTTATAGGCATACTGTAGATCTAAGTTTTAAGACTTTAAACCGGTTTAAGCCCTCCAGTAAAATATTTTACTGACCGTTCCAAGGCGGTACTTCTTTTGTGGATCTTTTATATTTGCTCTGTCTTGTGATTGCTATGTCTTTGTGCGCGTCTGTTTATATGTGCTTTGTGGTCACCTGCTGGGAAAGGGCTGACCTCTTGGCTCTCGTTTGTGGTGTCTTCTGTGAGTTTGTCACTTTCCCATTGGTATCCTAGGTGTGGTACTTGATTGTATCGATTCCTGATCTTTGCACCCTTACTTACTTTGAAATCTTGAATGGTCTACACTGTCATTAGGCAACTGATTTTTTTCTGTCAATATGATAATATGAGACAGCACAAGTCACATGAGGCAGTGCAGCGGCTCAGTGGTAGAGTGCTTGACTCGAGATCGAGGGGTTGCGGGTTCGAGCCTCACATGTGTCTTCAGCAAGACACATTGATCCTTGCTTAGAATACTGAGTTAATTGCTCATAGTAATCTATTGCAAAATGTTGCAGATTGACGTGGGTCTTTGTTGTATATAAATTAGGGCAGTTTTTGCATGACATAGCTAATATATATCTGGTTAGCTGGGAGCAATTTGCTTTTATTATTTATTTGTGTTTATTTTGTTTTCGTTAATGTTAAAGTGATGTTAAATATAAACAACCATAAAGTATCTTACATCTAAAGTGGTGACCATGAAATCCATGAATAAATTATTTACATGTATTGCATTGTTTGTTTTTTTATTTCCTACCCATCATTGGCCTAGCTCCCATTACACAGTATACGCACATGCATAATAAAAATAGTAACAATCAAGGGAGATCACCTAATGTGGTAAAAGTGATTTTCCATACCATAAGAAACAGTTCTGCTCTTAAAGGAAGGAATTCGCTCCCTCTGGGAGCAAATTCTTTCCTTTAAAAGAAAAGTTCCTATTTTGAAAAGGGGCGCAATTGAAGAGAATCGCTGCTTGATCCAGTAGTCTCCCTTTGGTGTGCGTAACTTTTCCAGCTTTCGGGCTACGCCATTGTCCATAGTAGGTTCAAACAAGTGACATGCCTTAAGTAAAGAGTGTGTAACAGAAAATATTTTTTTTTATATCTCAACCAAAAAATATGTTGTGGGCACTCAAAAGAACCACCTCAATGAGACGGTTCTTTTGATCACCCAAAACTTATGTTAAAACTGATGGGTAATAAAATATTTACAATTTTACTCTCAAAAATTTTGTTTATCTAAACCCATGGACATGCAAGTGCCTTGTAGAATTTTTGGTAGATTCTTGAATATTTGGATTCAGCAAGTTTCAAAGGAAAACAATAAATTCACTGATCAGACAGTAACTTAATTCTTCACAAATGGCTGAACCTGTGATGGATTTCTAAAATGAAATCTTCCAGTTCATGATATGAACTAATCCAATTTTGTTGTCATAAATACTTCTGAGGAGCAGACTGATCTTAAAACTATTTTGTTTGCACATACCTTACCTTTCAGAGTAACTTGGATCTGGTACCAAAAAAAAAAAACAGGACTTCGTATGAATTGACTCCTTTTGACTAAGGCCTTGGTCAGTCTGCAGGCTGTATGTAGTTGTTGACATAGAGAATCTCACATGAGTGCTTATGTTTTATTGAATTTATTAAACGAGTTGGGGGAAAGATATAAAATGTGAGGCTTGCCGAGCATTTTATCTCTTTTTCGCAACAAGTTTAATAAATTTAATAATACAAGAGCACAAATGTTAGTTTGTATTTATCAGGTGACATTAAGATTACTTGAAGTCTCATTTCTGCCGAAAAAACTTCATATTTTTGTCATTATGTACTCAACGTTGTTATGGACATCAGAACGTTTCCTTTAAATCTATAAACCACTATTGGTTTTGATTTTTTTTGCATGGCGTTATTTCACTCCCAGACGCGACTTCATATTATAAATAATTATAGTGAAGGGATTCTTTTGTCGTTTGACAGCCACAGGAAATGAAAGGAGAAAAAACAAAACTATAATTTTCTTGCTTTAATCCTCCTACATGATTCCTACCAAACTTCAACAAATATCATTTAACAAATGGTCATAATTCATTTCTCATTAAATATGCACATTCTCTCTCTCTCTTAACATTCAAATACATTGTTCATCACACATTCTCATAAAATGGATTTTCATAGCTTAGCAGGACAATCTAAGAATACCTTAACCCTTTACCTTAAAGAGACCCATTTTAACACTTGCAAACAGAGCAGACCCGCACAGGCAGCTCTTGTAAGAGCTGCCTGATCCAGGTCTTCACTGTTTGCTTATGGAAAAACGATATATCTGATCCAACACTAGTGGACCTGACAAGTAAGTTCTTTGTTCAATGTACCAACATGAAAGTTTATTTATATAATTATTCATAGTGGTTGAGCTTAGCATGAATATTAATGAAAGAAAGGGTTAAACAGCATAATCACACAAACACTAGAAAGTATCGGTACTCGTTGAATCATACTGTTTTCAGATTGGCCATAATTATCCCTTTTACCGCCAGTTACAACTAGTTGTCATCTGCTCTCATCTTATGTTGTTAAGTGGCTAATGTTGCAAACAATATGGACCAAGATCAAACAGCCCACAGAGCTCATATTGTTTGCTTCCATTATAAAAAAACCTTGCTTGAAGTGCCCTAGAATTATATGCAACAGTTGTGAAAAGCAGACATTTTCAGGATAAAAATTTGGCATAAAAGGGTTAAGTAGAGTTTTGGCTATTGTGACTATGATAGAGCTGAGCGAACATGACTGTCTTAACCCTTTACTCCAAAAGGCTATTTTTAGATCATGACATCATTTTCTATTTTTAGAAAACATTGAAAAAAATCAAGAAAAATTTAAGTTAAGTTTTGAAGACTTTGAAAATATTATGAGAATGGAGTATTAAATGCTCCATTTCCATCATTTTTTCAAATACATAAATTCAATGGCATTATTATGGAGTAAAGGGCCAATATAATCCAATGAAAGGGGGAAATTGGCTTAGGATTCACATATATTAACATTTAAACTCCTCTGAAGTATTCTATTCTTTTTTGTCTGCTGATTTTTTTTTCAAAACTTCTTTAAGAAATACCATCTGAGTGTCAGACAGATTGAATCCAAATCAGGTCCAATGTTTTTTTTAATCAAAATTTCTCTAAGAAATACCATCTGAGTGTCAAACAGATTGAATCCAAATCAGGCCCGATGTTTTGTCCAGGCCCAATGTTTTGCAGGCCTGATCTTGGTCCAAACAGTTTGCAAAAGTTATCAGCAGATGACACTAGGCAATAAAGAGTTAAGCCTCAGTTGATTCTTAAAGGGGACGGCAACCCTGATGATTACTTTGTTTTATATTAAAGATCTTAATAAACCAAGAATTTTGATACATCTAAATCGGTTGTAAAACATAAAAGTTGTGGGCGTTTGAATATTTGCAAATGGACTAATGGAAGCAGCCATATTGTAGGCTTAGTGACGTCAAACAGCCTAATTAAATATGCGTAATCAAAATAAAAGACAAACCAATGGATTACTTGCAATTATCTTTAATAAAACATTTTCCAAATGTATAAAGCTGCATATCTGCTGAAACACAGATGCTGTGATAGCAATGATAACTTAGAATTAAGCAGTTGAAAAGATTCTGAAAACTAATTAAATATTCAAAATGGCGGCTAAATGTTGGCCATATTGAATTCTTTAAATGCCCATAATTTCCCCATTTTTCAACCGATTTTGATGATACTTGTATCAAAATTCATGGTTCTTGGAGATCTTTCTGATAAAATATACTTATTATTAGGGTTGCTGTCCCCTTTAAGCTAGGGATGCCTTTTGAAAATGCCATCTACATCAATTGTTTTGTTGCCCTCTAAGGTGTAAAAGATTTTGATGCCCTTTAAGGCTTAAAAGTATATCTTTTAAAAGAAAATTATGTAAAACTATCACCATCCTATACATAAATATGGTTAAAAATTTAGTCTACTTTATTGCATTAACCCTTTCTTAACTAAAAAGCCCTACACTGATACATGAGCCACGACATGAGATTTCCAACAATGTGGTATGTGCGACCAGCAAAGCCTCAGATCAGCCTGCGCATATGCGCAGTCTGATCAGAGCCTATGCTAGTCGCTTGAATATTCTATGAATGTTAAGCTACTGACCCAACATCATTTGGAGTTTCTAAGCTTAAAAGCAGGCTGCATAGGCTCATCGGAGTCTACACTTGTAAAAATACCACATTGTTGGAAAGCAAATGTAGCGGCTCATATATGGAGCAGACCCAGGTGAGTGGCTACTTTAAATGCATCTCATTGGGACCTGCCTTGCCAGTTAATATAATACAAACAACTTTCAGATTCATAAATACGCCATTTGTAAATTTTTAAAAACACATAAAAAAAACTTTCCTAATATGGATGAAAATTTCTATCTTTCAAATTAATGCTAAAAATACCCCATTTCAGCTTCCTATACAAAGCTTATCAAGCAAAGAAAATTTAAACTTCTAAAAGAAAGACTCTAGACTGTTAAGTGTGCTGTCACAATGCTATGGCAAGGTCAATTTAAGGCCAAGGTCATTAACTCTTTGCCTGGGGAGTAACTTTGCATTTTTTTATGTGTTATGGTGTGATTGCCAACCCGCCATGATAACTATGGTCCAAATATGTTGACCCACACTTCCAACCCAAAATGTTTGAGGAATGTAACTTTAATTAATATACAAGGTCTTGCCGAAATCATTGAACCGGTCAGGGGTTATGGCAGACATTCACCCAATCAGGTTATGATTAAAAGGGAATAATTGACTGATGAAGTTCTACTTTCGTTTTCATAAATAAGTGTTTTATTTTTTTTATAAAATTGCGTTAAAATGGATGAAATAATATACGTAATATTAAGGCTTCTGTTTGATTTTGCTTTAGAAGTGTGGTTCAGTATATGAATGTTTTTTTATCAGAAGAGCAGTCCGATCAGTGGCTAACTTCAGCTTTCTTCAGCAAATTATTTATGGGAAACTAGAATGGATTAGTCCATTTCATAAACAAGATACCATTTCTAAAATTCAGCCTTAAAGAAATATTGCCTGTATCTTTCATCAAAAAAGTATGCTAAACAAAACTTAAATGTCGAAAGTATATCTTATAAAAGAGTAGTACAAGAAGGTTTGAGACTTTAAAACTTTTATTTGTAGCAATACGCTTTATTTTTTTAAAACAACATAGCCCCTGATAAATAATCGGCTATTTCCAATACCAGTTCTATGTTTAGAATGGCATCAGAGCAAAGATAAGTGCAGTCAAACTATCTCTGATCAATTCCAGTTCAATTGGAATCTAAATATTTATATTGCCAAATGACAACGCTCAGGAATAGTTGTTTTCTCTGAAAGAGAGGTGTAACGATAAGAATATATCCTCAAAATTAACATTTTTTTCAAGAATTTTCTGTTTCATCCGAACACTTGCGAAGTGAATATAAGACACAGTCATACACGTTT
This sequence comes from Loripinus fragilis, assembly GCA_964019695.1. NCBI lineage: Eukaryota > Metazoa > Mollusca > Bivalvia > Lucinida > Lucinidae > Loripinus > Loripinus fragilis. The sequence goes on from OZ026517.1 coordinate 88,575,860, forward strand.
GAAGTAGGCGCCTACGGGGGATTCATATAGATTAAATTTTTGAAACCCATATGAACAGATGAACGCTTAACTTCTTCAGCCAAAAAGCATTTATTAATTATAAAATTTGGTGTTTTAGTAATTTATGGAATACAGACACCGAGAATTTCTTGAAATAAGTTAGAATTAAATATCACGCATACTGCGCAAGACCATTAAGTCCCCTTATCGAGCCTCTAGTATTCCTAGCTGTGATAGATAGATGCACATCCGGGCGGCTGGAAATAGTAACTGACCATTGTTACAGGTTGCATATCTACAGTACTTATCAATTGTTGCTGCGTTTATATATTAGTTTACGCAAGGTGTTTTGTGCTAATTAAAAGGAAATGAGAGATGGATAATAATATTTGCAGTGGTCCAGAAATAACCACGAAAACGGTAATTGATCAGCTGTTTATATCGGTCATACACGTCAAGCAAAACTTTTCATGTCGGACTTCAGAAAGTTATTTGTTATCAAGGTATTCAATCAATCTATTTCTCGGCCGATACTAATCCTCCATTTATTATACTTCAAATTCATAACCACTTTCTCCCTGATTTTAGCAGTGTCTGTCAAAATCTGCGTTCCTCGTGGTCCCCCTGCGCCTGTTTTGTTTCCCGACATGTTTTTCTTTGATCAACAAGGTTACTGCGGCTGCGCCAATTTTGGGGTGAAAGAAAAGGTCATATGAATATTACAGAGAGATGCGAGAGTTTTGTGCGGGACGTTAAAAATTGTTTTCCAGATTCTTTCTCGAATTTTTTCCCCTTTCCTTTACATTTTTATGTTAAAAAGATATGAACGTGCACTGGTCGGTTTGGGAACATTCCATTCCACCTGTCAAAACTAAGGATTCCAACATTCACATAGAACGGCAAAATACGTAGGGCATATTTCTTTAACCCTTTGTATACTGGCAAATCTAAACATTGAAGACCCAGATGAAAAGTCGAAAAACGCCACATTTCATCAGGGCCTGCACTGTTTGCTAGGATTGTATGGGAAAATCCATCTGAATACAAAGGGTTAATAAATAGTTAAGAAAACTAAAATGTTCTAGGCATGCACTTTATTTAATATTAGTTTGTGTTTTACATTTAATTAACGCAAATATTGTTATAAAAATTCAACCTTTAAAGTATCATTCAAAAACATTGCAGATAACAAATATAAAGGCACAATGTCAATTAAAAAAAATCCATAGCCACAGACAAACAAATAAACATCTGATAGGCAGTTGTCCTTTTTTTATCAGTCAAAAAGGATAAAATGCCTTTTCATTTTGGCTCTAAACAGGTTACTTTTTTTTCAATATCCTAATGAAAAATCAGGTTCATTCGAATATCTGTGGAGATAGCAAATGCTCATTTTCAATGGACATAGTGCCTGTAAGCGGCCTTTTGTTCAAATTTTACAATTTATTGCCAATGGCAAATAGGCTATCTAACAACCGTCATTCCAATTTTATCATAAAGCACATTCATAATATGAAAATAAATATTCAGAAAACGTAACATTATAAACCTTTTATTTCTTAACCCTTAAAGCACCACCATTAATTTGCAGCAGACGACAATTGCAAATTTTGCCGATTTTTCAAAAATAATGAATAAGGCATGATATTTCATGAGAATCGTCTGCTGGCAGACGATTCTCATGTAATATCATGTCTTATCTTTGTCAAAAATTGGGAAAGATGCCACAAAAATTGTCGTCTGCTGCAGTTGTGATTGGCGCTTTAAGGGTTAATTACAATATTCTTATAAAAAATTCCAAGTCTATGGTAAATGCCTCTAAAAATTTTCAATCACAGGTAGACATAGAAATGAAAATCACTACCTTAGCCTCTTATCGTTTGTCAAATGGGCAATTTTAATTGGGGACCCGTTTACGTAACAATGTTGTTTCTAAGGTAGACCAATCAAAATACCTTTTTAACAAAGGATAGGGCCTCAGCCAAGGGAAGGATAGGGCCTCAGCCAAGGGGATAATCACGACCTGAAATCCAAGAGTACCAGGTACTTTTTTGGTTTGTTTGATCCCAGTCAACAATTTTTCAGCTATGTCTGGATGGGTATTCCTAGGTTCGACCAGTACTAAGCTGAGAATAAAGTGTCTTGCTCAAGGACACAACCTAGTACCTCTGGTGAGGCTCGAACCCGCAAACCCTCGATCTTGAGTCAACATCTCTATCACTGAGCCACAGTGCTCAAATACAGGTACAATCCTTGGCTCCTCCAGTCAGTCTGTGTGGTATGACTTACAGATTATGACTCAGTCCCCATATGACCCTAACTATTTGTGGGATGTAAACCAAAACCAACCTACTAGAGGGTCTTAACTGTTGGTTTGTTTGATTTGATTCCTTACGTCCCATCAACAATCTTTCAGTTATATAGGGACGGGTCTTCCTGGGTTGAGCTAGGATTAATGTGTCTTGCTCAAGGACACAAACGCCATATTAATTTAGTCAGCAGGACAAGGGTTAATAGAGAATGGGGGTAATAGAAAATGGTCAAAATATCAAAGGATAAAATTTTTAGATCAGTATGATTAACATTACAGATTCCTGTTAGAACTGCAGAATGTGTGGTCTTAACCCATTACTCCATAATAACTCCTTTGAAATAGTATTACTATGTATTTAAGGGAGTGCAGTGGCTCAGTGGTAGAGTGCTTGACTCGAGACCGAGGATCAGCAGGTTCTAGTCTCACTGGCGGCACTGCGTTGTGTCCTTGAGCAAGACACATTAATCCTAGCTTAATACTGGTTCAACCCAGGAAGACCCGTCCTTACATAAATGAAAGATTGTTGATTGGATATAGAGAATAAAATTGAACAAAAAATTATGTATTTGAAAATATAATGGTAAATGGAGCATTTGCTCTTTGGAGCAAATGCTCCATTTTCAATATTATTTTCAAAAGTTTTCAAAACTTTACTTAAATTTTTCTTGAATTTTGTTTGTTTTGTTGCTTTACGTCCCAAGTCAACAGCTATGGTCATGGCGGGACGGTCAGTTCACCTAACCACACTTTTTCCTGGGCAAGCTTGAACAAGCAGTTAACCAGTACTTCGTGCACATACTTTCGCTTATAACTGACAACAACCCTTCTTGAATGATTCAGCGGAAGGGAAGAGAATGACCGTAGAAATTATTTCATGATCAATCTCCACGAAAGTATGGGACCGGGCCGGGATCGAACTTGTGACCCCTGGATCTGCAGTCAGACTCGCATCTGTTGCCAGACACGTTACCGACTGCGCTACGCGGCCTGGTATTTTTTCTTGAATTGTTTTCAATGTTGTCTAAAAATAGAAAATGATGTCATGATCTAAAAATAGACTATGGAGTAAGGGGCTAAAATAAGATATATGGAAGATCATACAAATACTAGAACTAATTTTCCTGTAAATCTGTGAACGCGTCACCTGCCAATGTCATCTGCTGATAAACTTTGCAAACAGTTTCCATCAAATCGGCCTGGTCTGGATCCAAATTGCTTGACATTCTGATGGTATTCCTCAAAGAATTTTTGGGGAAAAAATGAACAAATTCAGCAGACGAAAAAAAGCATGCAAAATTTAAAAGAAATCTGAGATTTTCGAATGAGCTAGATTTTGTTTTTAGTTTAATGACTAGCAAAGGTTCGGATGAACATGCAGAATGGATGAACATGTGGAGTGGATGAACATGCAGAGTCTTACTAGAACCTATGCTGTTCCCACACACTAAGTTTAACTCTTTGCATGCTGGGTATATTTCATGCTTTTGTTGTCTGATTTTGTTAAGTTTTTTTTTTGTGAAAAGTTTTCAGGAACACTATCAGAGTGTTTAACCCAGTCCTCGAAATAGCACTTGTCTGCTCGTATTTACGAGTGCCTTAGGCAGCAGGGCAAGTGAAAAATTTTGATATTTCTAGTATAATTTTTTTCCCCCCATATATGCCAATAATTTTTGCGATGCAGGGCAAGTGCCTATTTTAAGATAATTCAAGGCCTGATCTGGGTCCAAACTGTTTACAAATGTTATCAACAGACGACCAAAGTCACCACAAGCAAGGAAAATGTTACAGTATCTTTCAGACCACAAACAAGGTGTCCTGCCCCATTGGATATCCGAGCAGGCATATTGAAAGAAATATTATGCATAATGAGTTTACCCTTAAAGCGCCAATCACGACTGCAGCAGACGGCAAATTTTGCAACATCTTTCCCAATTTTCGAAAAGAATAAGGTATGATGTTTCATGAGAATCGTCTGCCAGCAGACGATTCTCATGAAATATCATATCTTATTTGTTATTTTCAAAAAGGCGACAAAATTTGAAATTGTCGTCTGCTGCAAATTATAGTTGGCGCTTTATGGGTTATGTATCCAATACCACATGGACAGAGCCAAAATGATACAAGTACACTCGCTTGAAGAAAACTCACTAGAATGGAATCTGTCTTAAACCAGTTGCAATGTCAGTGAGATATTGTATAGATGATTCAGTAATATCAGCAGTTCTTAATATCCTTGATAAACTAGTAAAGTGGAGATATATTAAACTAATAGTTTAGTGACGGATACTTTATACTTTAAATAGCTATAAAATTCATATAAAGCCCAGGGTAATGATTTTGTTTTCAACCAAAAAAAAGACTTCACATATATGTAATTTCTCCAGAGCCATCACAGGGTTCATACAGGCAAGTATGAGTAAAATTCAAGGACTTCTAAATGCCTCTCCTACAGTTTTCAAGGACTAAACGTTTATGAAAATACTGATCAAAGTGTTTGAATTCTACTTCAGAAATCCTAGACTGAGATAATGGAGACAGGAGTACTAGAAAATTAGAATAAAATTGTTATGCCTATATTTGGTGCAGCATAGCATATGCTGCACCAAATGAAGGAACAACAATTTTATACTGATTTAGGTCTCTATCAACAGTGCTAAGTCTTACAGAAAATAGTAGAATTCAGGGACTTTTCAAGGCTTTTGAGTGATTTTCCAGGACTGACGGAGAAAGACTGCTGTGAGTGGAAGCTCACGACAGTTGACCTTCAAGAAAGGAGCACCTGGAGATCAGGTGTGAGATCTGCTATGCGTGCAGCTAGCCAGTTACCTGGAAAGGAGCCCACTGTTGTGGATGATGCTCCTGCACCTGCATGTTAATCTAAAATATGATTATGATATGATTTCAAGGTCGATTTAATTTTCAAGGACTTTTCAAGGAAGCCCGCTAAATTCAAGTACTTTTCAAGCCTGTGCGAACCCTGCATCACTACTCCCACAAACAAAGTTTGGAAGTCGATGATGGCTCAGACATCCATCATGAGTGTGAGGGCGGGATTTAAATTCAGTCCCGAGGATCACCGATTGGCATTTTACTGTGGTTAAACAGAGAAAGCCACGATCAGGTGTGCAAGAACAAAAGCAACACATCTAGCCCCATTGGGTAGCTCGGCATGCATGTTTAAAGACTGACTTCACATAGGATGTTTTCTTGGATATACATGTATATAGCTGGCATTCTAAACACTAGTTTTACTTATGGCTGTCAATGCAATATTGTACATTATGGTAATGTCTCCGTAGCTGCTGTATTTATGCAAGAAATAGATCAAATCCAGCAGTAAACTGTTGAGTAATAATTCACTGTTTGGAGGTCAGTTGTAAAGAAGATCAAATCATGAGCGCACAACGCGAGTGATTTATCTTCGTACAACTGACCGACAAACAGTGAATTATTACTCAACAATTCACTAGGGCTGATCTATTTTTATTCTAACTCACATTAAACGACGAAAAACACATTCGAAGTCTTCAGCTTCTTCCAACTTTCCGCCATTGCACTGAAGAACTCCCGCCAATACTAAGACTATGTCGCATACATTTACATGTATTTGTAACTTTACAAGCTTAAAAACGACATTACACCGTCTAACACCATGAATGACGTCATTTTACAGTGACGTCAGCTATCACTCACTTTAGCTGTGAATAATTGTCCATTATATATCACAGTTTGTTACCATAGGTGTGTTAGAATTAGCTATAAGGCTGGGGAGGGAACAACCTTGATTTTTTCTCTTTAATAATAGACATCCAAAGTAAAGTCAAATAAATATGGTAAGTAGCTATATAATGAGATTAGAGATTAACAAATGGCCACGACCTTGTTACCAGGCATATGCGCACAGTAGGCCCTAGGGCAAATATAGAGTGCTGGGTCAATATGCCTCGTAATACATGTTTTAGTAAAATATATAATGATGATCATTGCTTTTTGCTTGGATGCAGGAATCTTCTATCATATGATAGCACAGGTAAGGTTAAACACCTAAATTCTTAGACAATAAAAGTGGTACCACTGCCTGAGGGCTATTCCATACAGATCAAAGGCTAAGCTTTATGAGGTGATTATGACTTCCTTACAGGGGGCAATAAAATGGTCCCATGAAGGGTCAATGTATTTTCTGATAGTATATTGATATTTATCTCAGTGAAAGAAATTGTATCATATACAGGTAAGTTCCCTCTTGGGGACCCCTTTAATCCAGTGAGATACTGAAGCTGTCCCTTATCAGTTAATGATCTCTATTGGACAGGAATACAGGTCTAATACTCACTGATATCAGTGAAATAACCCATAAAACCGATTACTTAAATCAGAAAAAATCCCATTAATGTATATGACATCGATATGGCCCCCTGATCAGCCTAGATCTGACCCCAAGCTTATAAAACTATTTTCATGTTCAATTCAACTAAGCATGAAATTTCAACTTCTTGTAAAACTGATATGTTAAAATATTTAAAAATTAATCAAAATTCTTGATTTAAGTCTCACAGGTGCAGTATTTATCCTGCTTATATATGTTAAAATGCCAACAATTGTTGGCATTTTAACATGTGTGAGCATGACAAATTCCATGTTCAGCAGAGTTGACCATGAAAAATGTTAATAACCTCAGGGCCAGGCCTCTAGTATATTTTCTCACATTAAGAAAGGTATGGCAAACAGTGTACACTTTTCAGAATTAAAACTATAGTCTAGACTTGTGCTTTAACAATCAGCATGTGTCACAAATGTCAGAGGCGTAAATTCTAAGTACAGATGAATCAATTTGTGCGTAATTAATGTCCGACATATTTCGTAATCCACTCTTGATGGGAAATCCATAAAATGAAAACACTGACAAATAGTGAAGACTCAGATGAAATGTTAATATGATTAAAACAATCTTCAAGGACAGAAAAATATTGAAATTCCAGCTTGCAACTTCTTGACTCTTTGCCTCCTTAGTCCTAGTGTCGTCTGCTGTTAACTTTTGCAAACAGTTTGGACCCAGATCAGGCCCAATAAAATGTTGGGCCTGATCTGGACTTAAACTGTTTGACACTCTGATGGTATTCCTGAAAGAATTTTTAGAAAAATTATAAAAAAAATTATTGAAAAAATCAGCAGACGACATAAAAGCATGAAAAATATACTGCCATTTTTTTGTTCTGCTTATTATGTCTGCTACATATTTCCACAGGCACTCCAGAAAACATTAACTCTATCTCCTAGTGTCATCTGCTGATAACTTTTGAAAATAATTTGGAACCAGATCAGGCCTGACAGATCTGGATCCAAAACTGTCTGACACTCTGATGGTATGCCTGAAAGAATTTTTGGAAAAAGCTGATTTGGAAAAAAAACAGCAGACGACATAAAAAGCATGAAAAATTACCCAGGGGGCAAAGAGTTCAGTTTAAACCTTTATACTGCCATTTTTTGTCTAAAAATGTCTGCTACATAGTTTCACAGGCACACCAGAACACTTTAACCATGAAGCAAATACTATGAACCCAAATAAGACTGCTCATGATAGATTTGTTCTATTTGATTCTTTACGTCCAATCAACAATCTTTCAGTTATGTAGGGACGGGTCTTCCTTGGTTGAACCAGTACAAAGCTAGGATTAATATGTCTTGCTCAAGGACACAACGCAGTGATGCCGGTGAGGCTGGAACCCGCGGCCCCTCCCTCTCGAGTCAAGCACTCTACCACTGTGCTCCCTGCTGCTCTGGATTGAATGGTCTGATCTGGGTCCATACTATTTACAATATAGGCTATCAAAGCAATTACGCAAAATATTTACTATTAATTTATTATAACAGAAAAACTATTTACTGGTTGAAAACAAAAGGTACTGTAAATCTGGAAACTATCGCAAGAATTTTAATCCCCAATTGCGTTAAAAGCCATATTTGCGATGCTTAAAACTTGCGACTAGGGCTTGATTTACCAATATCAGTAAATAACAGAATGATCTCTTCATTTCGGGAAGATTTTATTTTAAGAAACTTCCCATATGCGAAGTTTCACGAAAATAAAACCCTCGCAAAAATTTCCCGATTTACAGTATTGGGTTGTTTAACACACTGCCCTACTTTATTGTATTGATATGATATACATTTTTTCGTAAATGTTCCAAATCGGAGAAAAAAGCCTTGACATACAGGGCAGACCCTGATCAGACTGGTCCTGAAGGAACAGTCTGATCAGTGCCTTCTCTGATTTGTTATTCTAACAAGCATTTAATACCCAAAGAATTAATGAAAAAAGTCAATAAGCAATGCTTATTAGATACCCCCCGCACAGTAAGATTCAGTGAAAAAACTTGGCAAGTTATAGTTCAAACCAGCAGACCCAAGTTTTGAAAAGAAGATTTCAGCAGAATCTCATTCTGTGCAAACAAAAATTATAAACTCCTTCATGCATATGTTCAATGTGTCTACATTGTATCCGCAAAGTATCAAATTTCTCCATCAAAAGCTGTGGTAGGAGTTGAGCGGCCCATAAAGGCACTATCCATGCATATACAAAAGTCATATAAGGTAATAATTGTCTAAGTTCTAATAGCTGTCATTTTGTCAAAAAAAAATTTTTTTTCAACCAGACTCCTTCATGCATATGTTCAATGTATCTATATTGTATAGGAAAAGTATCAAATTGCTGCATTAAAAGCTGTGGTAGGATTTGATCGGCCCATGAAGGCACCATCTATGCATATACTAAAGCCTTATTAGGGAAAAATTGTCTAAGTTCTCACAGCTGTCATTTTGTCAAAAATTATTTTTTCTGAACCAAACTCCTTCATGCATATGTTCAATGTATCTATATTGTATAGGCAAAGTATCAAAGTGTTCCATCAAAAGCTGTGGGAGGAGTTGATTGGCCCGTGTATGGCCTTTAATAGCATAAGCATAAAACCCTATATTAAAAGCCATTTAGAACTACAAAGGGAAATAACTCTAATAGAATTGGCCCCTAGCCCTTACTTTTTTGTCTAAAGTATTTGTCTTGCATATATGAACATGTTTGCAAGGTTTGATGAAAATCCAGCAATGACTCTTTAAGATATTAAAAAAAAAAACGTTACGGACGGACGGACGGACAGACGGACGGACGGACGCACACACGCACGCACGGACAACGTGAAAACAGTATAACCCACCACAAACAAAGTTTGCGGGGGGTATAATAACCAACAAAAAGTAGGAAAATTAATTCTTAATCTAAAAACATTAATCTGTATGTCAGATGAAATAAATGCATTTGAGCTGTGACATGAGATTTCCAACAATGTGGTATGTGCGACCAGCAAGTTCTCAGACCAGCCTGCGCATACGTGCAGTCTGATCAGAGCCTTTGCTAGTTGCTCGAATATTCTACACCTCTTAGGCTACTGACCGAACATCATTTGGAGCTCCTAACCTTAAAAGGAGGCTGCACAGGCTAGTCTGCGTCTACACTTGTCAAAATGCCACATTGTTGGAAATCACATGTCGTTGCTTATTTAAAAGATTCACTCTTAAATGGACCTCGACCCGAGAAAACCCGATTTTGTTGCATGTAAACAACAAAAGCGCAGACCAGCTTGCACATCCCCGCAGTGCGATCAGCGCCTGTTATTTGGTCTCTCCGAAGAATATTTAAAATTGCCTCACACAAATATATAACATTCCAGCTAGTCTCTGTGGCTGAGCAGGCTGGTAAGAGCAGGACCTGGTCAGTATCCCTGAAGACGGGCCCATATAATAAACCATTCAAACTATATTGTCACTTAATTTGTATTAGGCTGGATGATAGAGCTATCAGTCAAGAATGGGTTGACAAGCCCTTATATGTGCTCTTAGCCGCGAGAAAACCTGAATTTTTTGCATGTGAATAACAAAGGAGCTGACCAGCCTGGGCATCCGCGCAGGCTGATCAGCACCTTTGTTTTTCGCTCTTGTGTTAGTATTATAGCTAAGCTTGCCATATGCAAAATTTCATTATTCTAGCTACCTTCTATATCTGAATAGGCTGTTGCATTTGAATAACAAAGGCCCTGACCAGCCTGCGCATCCGTGCAGTCTGCTCAGCACCTTTGTTTTTTGCTCTCATGTTAGTTTGATGGCTAAACTTGCCATATGCAAAATTTCAGTATTCTAGCTACTCTCTATAGCTGAGCAGGCTGGTTTGAGCTTGATTTTGTCACTTAACCCGAAGATTGGCTTTCTCAGGAAAAGCCCCTGTATAATGAATAGCATCACATTCTAGGGTAAAGTCGGACATCAGGTAAATTCGGACATATATTTGCAAACAGTGGAAATCCAGATGAGACGGCTCCTTATGAGCCGTCTCATCAGGATTTTCACTGTTTGCTTAGTTAATTTATTTTTTATTTCAATAATTGAACTATGATACAAACTAGAATGGCTGACCGAATTTAGCTGTCTGTCCGAATATACCCAACTTTACCCTGATTTGAGCCTGGAAAAATCAGGCAAATGCGTGAGAAAGACAAGTATCTCCTTCCCTATTTATCACAGTCTTTAGAATTAACATCTTTAAGAGAACAGTTCCTCTTCTTTGAGAGATAGAAGATTCCATGACCTCTGTGGTAAATTTCAAGGAATGAAGCAATGTCCATCATCCCTGTCCTGTCTCTTCCTCGCCATCGTCAGGGTCATACACCTGTGACAGAAAATACACAAAAATTGAGTTTTTTTACATCAGTAAAACCCATCTTAAGAGGCCACTCAAAAAATAGACAAAACAAAGATGTTAATGACAAATGGTAGCTTAATGAAGGTCGGAAGAATTGCAGAATGCTCCCCCCTTGGAGCATTCTGCAATACTTTTGACCTGCATTAAGCGATAATCGGTCTTGAAAACCAATTTTGGTCTTCTTTTTCAGTGGTCGCTTAAGACAGGTTTTACTGTATATTCATAAAAAACGGACATTTTTGATTGTGTTGATTCTTAATGCGCCAGTCAATAATTATTCAGTCAGTTTCCTGGGATGAACTAGCACTAAGCTGAGGTTAAAGTGTCTTGCTCAAGGACAAATCAACATATTTTCTTTCAAATTTCTAGATGACAAATTTATGTTCATAGTAAGCCGATTTGCAAGATATCCAACTATATATGAGCCAGCACACAAGATGTTGATATGTATCTGATATTAGCAAAAGCCTCCCTTTAACGCCCAAGCTTACGTACCAGTGGGGCTAGAGGTCAACATTTAGGTCAGAGCCATCTACATCATTACTTTGTGTTTGAAAGTAGCGAAGACTTGCGGGAGACTGTGCATTTGGTCAGGTTTCCCTGAAATTTTGTTGCTCAACAATGGGATAAATACAGTAAAACTTGTCTTAAGTGGCCACTCAAAAATAAACAAACAAGGTCTTAAAGACAGATATTAGCTTAATGCAGGTCAAAAGTATTGCAGAATTTGGAGCATTCTGCGATACTTTTTGTCCTGCATTAAGCCATAATCCGTCTTGAAAACCAGTTTTTGGTCCTCTTATATACAAAACCCTGTTTTGTGTTAAAGAGTAGTGAAGGCTCTGGAAAGACACAGATATGCAGGCTCATCTGAGTCTTGGATTCTTGCTGTTGCGATAAGTACCAAAATCTCATGTGCTGGCTCATTTATATATTTGTTTAATGCATATACATCTATGGGTGAAAGTTCAAAATTTCTAAAATCCTGAACACTTGAAACTGCAATCTTAAAACTTGCTGTATGCCCATTAAATATTCACACTAAGTCTTTAGACAGACTGAAAATAAATCGGACGCTGTTATGATCTCTCCTGAATTCAGGAATAATCCTGAAAACTTTCACTCATGCATATATACAATAGAACCAGTATAAAACGGTCACTCAAAAATAGACAAAACAAAGACCTTAATGAAAAATGGTAGCTTAATGAAGGTCAAAAGTATTGCAGAATGCTCCAAGGGGAGCATTCTGCAATACTTTTTTGACCTGCATTAAGCGATAATTGGTCTTGATAACCATTTTTTGGTTCTAGTTTGAGTGGGTGCTTAAGACAGATTTAACTGTACCAACATTTCATGTTTGCTTGGAGCTAGATCAGGCTAACCCTTTGCCTTTATCCCCTGCATTCACCTTGTGACATAACAGTGAAACCTGTCTTAAGCGGCCACTCAAAAACAGACGAAAGCAATGGTATTAAAGACAAGAAATGGCTTAGTGCAGGTCATAAGTCTTGCAGAATGCTCCACCGTAGCATTTTGCAGTACTTTTGACCTGAATTAAGTGATTATCTGTCTTTGAAAACATATTTTGGGTCTTTTATGAGTGACTGCTTCAGACAGGTTTTACTGTATTCTCACTTTGTGTCATATATGTACAAATCAGATTTTTTCTATTTTTCTTTTTCTTTTTGATTCCCTTACACGTAATTAAAGGCTACTTTCTGTAATACTCTCAAAGTTATCAGGATCTAATAAATTGCCAAGAACATATGAAAAAATAGAACTTATATAATTGGTGACCAGACTGCAGTGTCTGCTTAGATTTGCCTCATCAGTTTTTACTGTGTGCACACACACAAAGAACTGAGATATAATAGAGAACATGAAGGTTTTATTCAAAATCTAGCAAGATCCTAAGCCACTTGATGTCTAAGCATCACACCGGGTAGGCGTCAATCGAAAACGTAATCAACAATCAACGAACGCGTATAAAAAACCGATAGAAACAGTGTTTTTGATTGCCATTTGTCGCCAGTGGGGCCACAAATGGCAATCAAAAGCACTGTTTCTATCCATTTTTGATCTACGTTCCTCAATAGTATTGGCGTTTTCGATTGCCGCCTACCCGGTGTGAGCATGGCCATTTGGACTGATTCATTAGATTTTGGCACTTATTGTACATGAGCAAAGTCACACATTAAATGTGCATGCACATCTATTTGGTGGGCAAGAGGCCTAAAATTTGGCCAGAGCCTATATATAAATTCCTTCTTTGTGTGTGAGAGTAGGGAAGGCTCTGGTGAGACTGCAGATGCACAGGCTCGTTTGAGCCTTGGCTTCTTGCTGTTGTGATAAGTACAGGAATCTCATGTGCTGGTCATTTTTTTCTATTTTTTATTTCTGATTAACTCTTTCCTTGCTAGCAGTGACATTTGCAAACAGTTTGAATTCAGATCAGGCCAGACTGAATGTCGGGCCTGACATGGATCCAAACTGTTTAACACTCTGATAGTGTTCCTAAAAGAAGTTTTAAAAAAAGTTGATTTTGAAAAAAACTCAGCAGACATCAACAAAATCATAAAAAAATTACCCAACATGCAAAGTTTTGTTTGATTTGATTCTTTACATCCCATCAACAATCTTTCAGTTAAACAGGGACAGGTCTAACTGGGTTGAACTAGTACTAAGCTGGGATAAATGTGTCTTGCTCAAGGACCACAACGCAATGACACCGGCGAGGCTCGACCCCACAGCCCCTCAGTCTTGAGTCAAGCACTGAGCCACTGCGCTCCCCCCAGCATGCAAAGGGTTAATGCATATGTGATAAGTATTATTTTCCCATGAGCTGTTAGCCTTACCTTAGCAAATGGATGGTCTCTCAACATAACAGCCGTCCACCTGGAGGCGGGATCATGGTCCAAACAATGTGCAAGAAAATCTTTGCCCTCATCTCCAAGGTTTTCTGGAACTGGTGGTGACACCCCCATACCAACTTTGAACATGATCTGATAATTACTCTCAAGCTCATGCCATGGTCTCTGTAAGAATAGTAACACAAATTGGGGGTGTAAAATTGTTAATATTTTCTTATGCATCGGGGGGGGGGGGGGGGGGGGGGGGGGGGGGGGGGGGGGGGGGGGGGGGGGCTCAAAAGTACTTGGGGGGGGGGGGGGCTCAAAAGAAACGTCTCATTGAGCTGGGGCTTTTGAGTACCCACAACATATGTTTTGTTTGGTGACACCCCCATACCAACTTTGAACATGATCTGATTATTACTCTCAAGCTCATGCCATGGTCTCTGTGAAAATAGTAAATGAGTGATATCCAAATATTTGTTAATATTTTCTTATCCATCAGTTTAAACATCTGTATTGGGAGCTCAAAAGTACTGTCTCACCGAGGCGGTTCTTTTGAGTGCCCGCATCATATGTTTTTTTTTTAGAACAGTGTGCTAGAAAATCTTCGCCCTCATCTCCAAGGTTTTCTGGAATTGGTGGTGACACCCCCATACCAACTTTGAACATAATCTGATAATTACTCTCAAGCTCATGCCATGGTCTCTGTGAAAATAGTAAATGAGTAAGTCAAGCCAAACGAAAATCAGAGTGTCAAATTGCTAACCTTTTCCTCTGGGAAACAGATTTACAAAAGTCAATAGACTTTCTTCTGATCTCTTTTTTGTATTTCGAAATGATATGTATGTGAAGTTATTGTATTATATGTACACATGTTGTTATACAAAAATGAAATAAAAGTTTAAACTAACCTTTTCCTATCCATCAGTTTAAACATCTGTTTTGGGTGCTCAAAAGAACTGTCTCATAGAGATGTTTCTTTTGAGTACCTACAACATATGTTTTGTTTGGGAAATAAGAAAATAAATTTTTGATTATGCACTCTTTATCTTGAGGCCTGGTTAGTACATGACAAACTTAATGAAATGCCATGTATGTCCTGTGAACACTCAGATCAACCTGAGCATCAAGCCAGTCTATTAACAGGTTGAATTCCAATTATTCCGAATTTTAGAAATTCATACCTTAAAAAACAGTATGCATTAAAAAAAATTTGCAATTTCAAGTTAAAATGGTCAACTGTCTTTATAAACTGGAAAAAAAAATCATCAGAGTCTGCATTTTGTGGCTGATTTTCTGTAGAAAGTAAATATTTTAAAATATCTGATAAGGGTATACACTGCAAACTCAACAGGAATTTTGTGAACCAAAATTTCAGGTCAGGTTTTCAGCAAAAAAGCACTAAAATTTAAAATATCTGAGCTTAAATCCATCAAAATATTATCAACCACTAATGACATAAGCAAATAATGTATGGAACAACTGGGCCTGGAGATATTTACCTTGCCTGAGGCCATCTCTATGACAACACAACCAACACTCCAGATATCAGCAGCTCTACCGTGTCCCTCTTGGTCATTTCTCGTGATCACCTCTGGGGCCATGTATGCTGAAATACACAAGTTACACTTAGGCCAAGCAAAAAAATGTGCTTCAGGTTACAGGCTTGAACATTTTAGGTATGGTAGGCACACATATATCTTTTGAATTATTGTTTTTCTCTGGAAAAAAATATAATTTTATGCATTTTGAAAGGCATTTTGCCTTTCAAAATGCATAAAATTATATTTTTTCCAGAAAACCTGAAAAAAATTCTAAGTTTCACCATGGCAGTAAATTAAGGTAGGGTCGGGTTATCCTAAACACAGTTATTTTTTTATTTGGCCTCATTACACATTTAAAACTTACACAAAAAATATACCAAAAAGGCACATGTAAGATTTTCCTGTCAAGTTATCTTTAACTGCAAAAGTGCTTATTGTCATAAAATACCTATTTCTAATGAAATCTTATTACTCAATATGCCTTTGAAATGTCATGTATTTGAAAATATTATGCATAATGGAGCATTTGCTCATTTGGAGCAAATACTCCATTTTCATTTGAAAATATTATGGAAAATAGAGCATTTGCTCTTTTGAAGCAAATACTCCATTTTCCATAATATTTTCAATAGCATTCAAAACTTTACTTAAGTTTTTCTTGGAATTTTTTTCAATGTTGTCTAAAAATAGAAAATGATGTCATGATCTAAAAATAGCCTATGGAGTAGTACCTGTTGTTCCCACCAGTGTATTCACCTCTCCTGCCATTGTTGTATGATTCTTTAACTTAACAGAGCAACCAAAGTCCCCTAGCTTTAAAACACCATTAGAGGTCAAGAAAATATTGGCACCTGAAAGCAATTAAGGCCACATAATCAGTCATGTTGTAACCTTTGTCCTATTGAACCTGGACACATCATATTTTAAAAATAAGTAGACCCAGATCAGCTGGCGTTAGACCAAAAACTACAATGTTCTCCTTCCCAGGCCCCCAGATAAGAAAGCGTAACTGAAAATAATTTTTTCTTATTTCTCAACCAAAACATATGTTGTGGGTACTCAAAAGAACCATCTCGATGAGAGGGTTCTTTTGAACACCCAAAACCCATGTTTCAGCAGATGGATATGAAAATAATCACAATTTTACGCAGATTTTTTTTTTGGTTAACTGGCCCTATGCCTTCCCTCCCCTGAATCCACAGTAAGAAATATTTGACAGTTTACTGCTTGCATGTTTTTAAAATACATTCTAATGCACTTACTTTTGTAACGTGACATCTGATTCAATAACGTCTAAAATTGCTATACTGTCGGAAATATTTCGACATCATTAATTACATCATATTTCGTTGGATGACATGCAGCTTTATGCGGCTTGCAAAGCTCCTATTTGAGACAAATATGCAAAAGTGCATTAGAATGGGGATAACCTTATTCATAATTTTTATTATGGGAGCTTTACACGGTTGGAAATCATGTTTTATGGCTCAACTTGCGTATCACTGTTAAACTAAATTTTCGACCTAATATGTGACGATATACCTCCTCCAATGAAAATTTTGAATACAGTTATCCCGTAATTTGCCCATCTAATCATAGAAAACACAACAAAGTCCAATTCTATAAAACTAGAAACTTTTTGGAGAAATCAGCAGGTGTCATCTACAAATTTCTTTGGTGCATGCCTTTATATCACTAAAACTTGCAATAAAAAAAGTCATCTTATTTTTCTTTACAAAAATTTTTGTACAGTAAAACCTGTCTTAAGCGGCCACTAAAAAATAGACAAAACAAAGATCTTAATGACAAATGGTAGCTTTATGAAGGTCGAAAGTATTGCAGAATGCTCCCCTTGGAGCATTCTGCAATACTTTTGACCTGCATTAAGCGATAATTGGTATTGAAAACCAATTTTTTGTTTTCATTTTGAGTGGCCGCTTAAGACAGGTTTTACTCACTGTATACCAAAAAACTGAATGATCTGGCAAAAGTGCACATCCAAATTCAGTCTTCATTGCAATTCTGACGAAGTTTTATCATGCACTACTCCTGAAGAAGTAGTCTGAATTACTCCTATAGATCCACCATCTATGATACCATCATCACTACAGGAAATAGCTACCAGTGAATCGAAAGTAAAAATATACAGCATCATGAGTGGTGAGTTTTTACAGATTCATTTTAATGATGTATGCATTTATACATTTGATGCATTCTTTTGAGGTAAATATCAGGATCTATCAACTCGAGAACAATTATGTTCACCGAGACAAAGCCGAAGTGAACATCACTTTCAAGGGTTGACTAATCCTGATGTCAATCAGAAAAGAATGCGCCAATTGTTTTGTTATATGACAATGTCTCCCTTTTCCTAGTTTTATATAATGTCTTTTCTTATCTATTAATTTACTCAAGTC
The DNA here is from genome assembly GCA_964019695.1 of Loripinus fragilis. NCBI lineage: Eukaryota > Metazoa > Mollusca > Bivalvia > Lucinida > Lucinidae > Loripinus > Loripinus fragilis. The sequence continues at coordinate 88,593,739 of OZ026517.1, forward strand.
AGATGTTCCTAGTACATTGTTAACAAGATTATTTCAACAATTGCTTTTCAAGTTTCTGAAACTCTCATGAGATGTACAAAAGAATTGCATTTTTAAATTTACTGTTCACATAAAATGGACAAATTCTTAATTCAAAACATTTGACCTGTGAAATATACATAAGTAATCATTTTCTATTACTGTACCTTTTATATCTCTATGTACAATTTTATGGTCATGTAGCACTATAACTGCTATCAGTAATTCTCTGGTGTATCGCCTGACCAGGTGCTCGGGTAGCCCAACACGTGATACTTCATCTAGAGTCCCTCTATCACAGTATTCCATGAACACTAACATCTCAGTCTGGTAAATATATACAGTTATAGAGAATCTTAAATTAATGCTCATGTATTATTGAATTTATTAAATGAGTTGGGTAAAAGAGATAAAATACAAGGCTTGCCAAGCTTTTGAGCAACACGATTTCATTTAAGGACATATGCTACTAAATACTTCCCACATTGAAATATTTTCAATACTTTGCATACAGTTTGTTTTATGCATGGGCTATCCATTTATGAAATAAAAAGGATATGTCACCGTGCTTATTTTTTCAGAATCTCATATTGAAGTTAACAGCATTTGACCAATTTTCTAGAAATATAAAATAATAACACTAGTCCTAATTATCGAGCTAAAACGGTTGTAATCTTCAGCCAGCTTCTTTCTTTTAACTTAAATTACTGCCCATGACCTCAAACTTTTAAGAAAATGTGCATGTTTACTTGTTATCCCATGCTGTGACAAGTTATTGCATGATATATTTTGGCAATTTGTCGAAAAATGGAATTTGTTTTTAGAATAAATCATGTATTAAAAAATCTGACATTGAACATCTTGAAAATTTATTTTTAATTCATGGACTTTTATAATACCTTTCAGAAAAAAGAATAAAAATCTGGGGTCACCGAACTAATTCTCTTTCTAGAGGGCCAAATTTAACCCCACCCCCATAGGTTTCATGCGTAATTCAATATAAAAAGTTGGGGGACGACCATTTCGGTCGTTTTGATGATGCCATTTTACTAGTTTATGAAGTATTTAGCATTAAAATGTTAAAAAAGAAAGAAAAAACACACTGAAAATATATGCGCATCCAGGAATCGATCCTGGTCCTCTGGCTTTGTAGCCAGACACGCTAACCACTAGGCCACGAGGTCAGGTCGTGCGCCGCTCGAAATAACCATACAAATAGTATAGACTCGGCCATTATCGTATTCGTAACCAGGGTTATTGTGTACGTCGTTTGATTTCGACTGAGCTACATTTATCTGTCTTTAGTGCTGAGACGATCACTTCTGAAAAGATGTCAATAGATATTTTGAACACACTTTCATTAGTTATTTTGTGAAGAAAATGTCGGAACACGGATATGACATAAGAATATCGGAAGCTGTGTTGATCCGAATCCGTTAAGGGTCGAAAGCCAGGACCCAGACAATTTTCCCCGTTTGCAGACGCGGGAAAGGTGCGCATTGGAAATAGCCGCATATGTCTTTAATCACAAGTACATATTTCAATAGGAAATACTGTAAATAATAAATTTCTGCATTTAATACACAAAATATATTTCTTAATGCAGACTAAGTTCCTTATATCTTAAACTACCATTAACTGAAAATAAAACTCTGTTCTTTAAAGACTTTGATTAACTTATTTCAGTCTGCATACTGGACGGGTCTTCCTGGGTTTAACGAGTACTATGCAGCGGATAAAGTTTCTTGATTAAGGACACAACACAGTGACTCTGCTGGCTGTGAGGCTCGAACCAGCAACCCTTTGATCTCCAGGCTTATGCTCTTCCAACAGAGATACTGTGCACTTCACAAATAACTTTTAAATGGTACATTTGTATATCAAAGTGGGCATTGAAGTGCTTCAAGCCTTTACTCAAAACAAAAGATACTAGAAAAAATTCCCCAGTTTTGAATGAATAAATAAGAGAATCATCTTATCTTTGGTTACAGTAATAACTTACCCTGTGGACCTCAACACCATAATACCTGACCAGGTTTGGGTGATTAATGCCTTCAAATATCTTAATCTCGTCTATAATTTCTTTAAAATGGGCTTGCATATCAGCTGTAGAGAACTTCATCTGAAAAACAGTAGCAATATCTCAAATATACCTTCCCGCTATATAATAGCTGTTGACTTGGGATGTAAAGCAACAAATCAAATAAAAAAACAGAACTTTAAAATAAATTTTCCTTTTTAAAGGAGGGCTTGCCTAGTTAAAAACAGCATGTGCACCTTGTATGTTGGGAACACCTCCAAATTTGGTTATTGTTTACACTGCACTAAAAACCACTTCATAGACGAACATTAACAATAGTTATTGAGTCGGTCGGTAAGATACTCTTCTGGCAAAAGAAAAACACAAATAGTTATCTAAAGCGGCACCTAGCTCCATACACTGTAGGACTTTAAAACGCAAAAAATGAAATTAACCAAATTTACTATTTTTACTGTATCATTTTTTTTTAGTTTTGGCAACAATGAACATGTCAGCATAACATGCTTTCAATTTCATGCCAAAATAATAAAAATGTTAGGACAACAGTCTATCGAATAGCAATACCCTTAGATTCTAAAGTTGCAAATTGAAATTTGTCTAGAAATCAGACGTGATTTAAAGTAATTGTATCAAACTATTTTATTAAAAATCTGGATACAAATTACCCTAGAAGCCCTATTATTTGTCTGGAATTAACGATAGCCAGCCAGAACAGATATCGTCGATGCAAATATCGTTGAAACACTCGATGTTAGTTTGTTGTCTTAACATCAGGTCGTCATTTTTGGTTAACCAGACCTGCGTTGATATTCAACTGTCCCTGTAGCCTGATAACGATCTCTGAGGCGCTGTATAGTTGATAGCCTTTTCCAAAGGCCTAGAACTTTTCAAATAGTCATTTCATTTTTTCCATATAAACATATTCCTACTTTGTCGCTAGTCTATCGGCTAGTGCTAAGTTCTGATAATCATACAACTCCACTGAAGACAATTACATTAATAGACTAGCCATGAACATAAACCATATGGTATAGAAAAATATTATTTCAATATTTTATGTGTATTAATGACCACTTTTATTATCAGACTGGTAGCTATTCTATATAGTTGACTGATGGCAATTATAATTGCCCGTTTCGATTCGAACTTTAGTTCCAACTATAGTAACTAAAGTTTGATTTGAACATCGATAGTCGCTACTATAGTGTCGTCACGATCCTACTAAAGATCAACGGTGGATCAGAGCACCATTTCTTTAGTAGCTTGTCTGGTTCCATCCTCTAGACTTGTCTAGCAAGATGGGTTCAAGATCTATCAATAACCTCAAAATGCTTTTATTTTACAAAATAAATCCTTGATGTGTTCTATTTGCAGTCCCTCTTAGTCGTAATTGTTAATTAGAGTAGGCTGTGCAGTTTATGCACACCCTATTTGTCTACGATGAAAAATTGAGGTGGGGCATACAGGGCTATTCGCTTTGTTTACTTGAGAACTAATTAAAAGGTTGCAACTGTAAACGTGAGCAGGCATCTATTACGTAAGAACTTTAGTTCAATACGAAGTCGGACAATATCATTCCAATTGCGCCAGATCGTTCATGTACAGACAATCGTGGCATTATTAATAAAGTTATAAAACTAAAGCTGCAGTGTTTTTATGCATGTTTATGTACAAGCTACATGTCGAAGAGACTCAGAAATGTAAGCGACATGACTCGATCCTAAAATATATCCTCACACCAAATTTAGGCTTCCTACTTCAAATTATATGCAGATATGCTCTGGGCTCCACCTTTCTAGAACTGAAACCAGAGGTCAAGGTCAAAGTGACCTGGAAACAGTTGGTGACTCGCCAGGGCCCAAGATGTATCTACATACCAAATAAGGAAATGCTACCATAAATAGTATAGGCGATCTGCTGTCGGTGCATTTTTTCAAATCTGACCCCTGAGATCAAGGTCACAGTGGCTGAAAACAGTGAGCGACATTCCATGACCCCAACATATATCCACAAATTAAATTGGGGGCTTATATGTCATATCATATGAGACATGCTCTTAACACTATGTTTTGCTTGCTGTCGGTGAGTTGTCTTGGCGTTGAACTGTTTTGTTTCCATGCACACGACCGTTATGCTAACAGTATGTTATATAAATAGACAACCAGGTAGAGGGTATCACTATTCCAAAACAAATGCTTGCGGCGAGAGCGCCGCAAGCAACTAGATCTACAGTGCAGTTCATTTCAAATAGATCTACAGTACAGTTCATTTAAAACTTGGTCCACAGTGCAGTCAATTTAAAACTAAATCCACAGTGCAGCTCATTTATAACTAGATCTATAGTGCAGTTCATTTAAAACTAGATCTACAGTGCAGTTCATTTACAACTAGATCTGTAGTGCAGTTCATTTAAAACTAGATCTACAGCTATAGTGCAGTTCAAAACTAGATCTATAGTGCAGTTCATTTAAAACTAGATCTACAGTGCAGTTCATTTAAAACTAGATCTATAGTGGTGTTCATTTAAAGCTAAATCGACAGTGCAGTTCATTTAAAAATAAATCTACAGTGCAGTTCATTTAAAACTAGATCACTAGTGCAGCTCATTTAAAACTAGATCTACAGTGCAGTTCATTTAAAACTAAATCTACAGTACAGTTCATTTAAAACTAGATCTACAGTGGTGTTAATTTAAAACTCGATCTACTGTGCAGTTAATTTAAAACTAGATCTACAGTGCAGTTCATATAAAACTAGATCTACAGTGTAGTTCATTTAAATTTTGATCTACAGTGCAGTTCAAATATAACTCGATCTACAGTGCAGTTCATTTAAAACTCTATCTGCAGTGCAGTTCATTTAAAACTAGATCTACAGAGCAGTTCATTTAAAATGCAATAAGAATCGTAAAATAAATTTCAAAAACTGGCTCATGTATACAGGAAAAACTGGGTAATCAACTTTAGAGTTTTCAAAAATAAAAATACTTATCCACAAGAAAATTAAAACATAATCTCACCTCTTTCATGGCCATTAATTCTCCTGTATCCATGTTCACAGCACAATACACTTTTCCAAATTGACCTTCACCTGAAAATAACAATATAAACAATAGTTAACTTAAAACTACTGTCCTGCAAACCAAGAGTGACAGTGGCCTTATATTTTATTTACAATTGCTAAGTATATAGTACAATGCTTCCCATTATTAACTTGTACACTACTCCTCCACGCTACCACACTTGAGCTAAGGCATGTGAATCAATCTCATCTCTGGTGTATTAATCCTATCCTGAAAGGTAAGTCTCAGATTTGTAAACAAAACATGCCGTCACTGTCACTCTTGGCTGGCAGGACAGTATGTCTGTAAAACACTTAGCCATCAACCATATATATGTAATGATGATCATAAATAAAAATGATCATGGGAACAATTGTCAAAAATGTGCCTTTCTCGGCACCAAGGGCAAGTAACTCTTTAGTAAATGGTCAGACTTGGCCCAGATTTCAACTTAATCCAGACAACCTATCTGCAACTGAACACAAAGATCCTTTGGTCTAGGAAATATTGTGGTTTGAAAGTGTGGACAATATACTATCATAGGGCCAGTTAAGCAATTTTCTTTAACGTAAAATTGCGATTATTTTCTTATCCATCCGTTTAAACGTCTGTTTTGGGTGCTCAAAAGAACCGTCTCATTGAGACGGTCCTTTTGAGTACCCACAACGTATGTTTTAGTTGAGAAATAAGAAAAACAATTTTCTGTAACACACTCTTATCTGGGGGTCTGGACAATCGACCAAACCTTAACTGGTATGATAGGGTCACAGTTAAGCTAAATACAGTAAAAATTGGTTGGCATTATACAGAGTGTGTACCGTTAATCAAAAAAATATTTTCTTGTTTCTCAACCAAAACATATGTTGTGGGTAGGTACCCAAAAGAGACGGTTCTTTTGAGCACCCAAAACACTTGTTTAACCTAATGGATAAGAAAATAAGCACCATGTTTAGCCTAAAAGTTTTCTAATCTTGATCTATGGTATATAATTCTTCAGAATTGTGTAAATTATGTGAGATATAGGTCAAGATTAACAATTTTTTTTTAGGATATAATTGTGAATACTTTCTTACCTGTCAGTTTTCTCATATGTTTTGGGTGCTCAAAAGGACCGTCTCAATGAGACCCACAACATATGTTTTGGTTGAGTAATAAGAAAACTAATTTTTAATTGCGCATTCTTATCTAGGGGCCTGGGAGAGTTACAATATATATGAGGGATTTTACTGCAATTTAGGAAAGGGGCCCTAGGGCCTTTCAGATTGGGAAAATTAACGCAGCAAACCCTTAAATTGGGAAATTTGTTATTATAGTAAACAATTACGGCATTTTCGGTCAATTAAAAAAAATAGCCATTACACATACTATTGTCATTAAATTGAAGGAGAAATAAGATGCAATAGTAGTAGATTGCCATCATGTAGCTTGTGTGTGTGTGTGATTACTGAAAAATCTCAATCTTAAAAAAATAAATAAAAAAATTTAAGATTGGGATTTTTTACAAAAGTGGGAAAAAAGTCACCTAATTTCCATTGGGACATGGGCCGTATTTTGCAGGGCTCGAAAAAAAATTTTTTGGACCTACTCGTCCTGTGGGGCAAGTGGTCTAAATTTTTCACTCGTCCTTACTCCAGTTGAACTCGTCCTTAAGTCTGGTATTTAAAAGAGACAAAACACATAATTCAGTAACTTATTTACAATTAGTTTTAGGTGACATGTGACATCAACTGACTAGTAATATATGTCAAAACAAATAAAACTGTGGTTTACACTATTCCCTTTCAGCCATCAGACTATTCAGTCATCTGCATCAGACTGAGGTGCAGCAGCCTTTGGACCCCTTGGACCAGTACATATGTGCCCCTTAATATGTCTAGTCCCTTTACCACTGTTTAACCAGTTTATAATGCTTTCTGTGGGATTGTATTCCATAAGATCAGGACCATCAACCTTAATTCTAACAAGATTAGACAAAGCTTCCTGTTTCATGCTTGTTCTTGCAGTGGTTTTAATATTGTTAACTGAGCTAAAACCTCTCTCACATTCAGCAGTTGTTGGTGAGATTGTCAGCATAATAAGAATAAGTATCATAATATGCTTCATGTGCTGCTTTTGTTTGTTTGTTTGATTTGATTCTTTACGTCCACTCAACAATCTTTCAGTTATGCGGGACGGGTCTTCCTGGGTTGAACCAGTACTAAGCTAGGATAAATGTGTCTTGCTCAAGGACCACAACGCAGTGACGCCGGTGAGGCTCGAACCCGCGGCCCTTCGGTCTCGAGTCAAGCACTCTACCACTGAGCCACTGCGCTCCCTTGCTTCATGTGCTGCACCTCAGCAGAATTCATAAGTCCCACAAGGGTTTCATATGCATCAATGACTGCACGGTGTAAGTTTCTAGAATAGTACATCTTGAGATCCAGCCATTCGTCAACTGCTTTGACATGTTTTGTTGTCTACTTTTGATATCAAAATAGGCTTGCTTGATCAATCAATCGATGTAAGCCGTTTTCGTATACAGAGATAAAATCCGGAACGTCGGCTTTATACCACCCTTGCCACCTTTAGCACGATATATCTCGTGATGTGCAAGGTCTACACTGATGTAGGTGGTATAAAATAGTTATACCATGTTTGTCCGCCTGTACGTAAGATAATCCACTCGCTAAAGCTCGTGGATTATCTCCACGTACAGGCGGACAACACATGGTATAACTATTACTTATACTTTCAAAACCCTTGAATTGATTTTTCAATGTGTCCCGGTATTTAGTTCAAAGATCAACCAGATTTTATCGGGTTGCATTTACTGCTGACTAGTGTAAACATTCGGTCACATTTTAGTGACATTTTAAACCTACTGAACGATCTTTCTTCACTGTGTTTGCGTTGCTTTTGCAGGCTGTAAAACATGCTAGCTAGTTCTTTTTTTTCCTCAAAAATAATTACAAAACAAAAAAAATCTACTCGTCCTGTCGGGCTAGCAAATGGAAATTTCCACTCGCCCTTACCGAACTTCCACTCGTAAATACGAGCGGACGTGTACAATTTTCGAGCCCTGTTTCGGCCCCTGAGAATACAAAAAAAATCCTTGAAAATCTACTTCATGAATGGACAAACAACTAACCTATTTTATTGCCTTTTTGCCAATGGAAATTCACCTTCCTAGTGTTGATATGGTAACTCACTTCACTCTTCTTGTTCGTAACTCTACCGATCACCCGTTGTTCCCGCAGTTTCACCATCCGCAGTCTCTCCAACTCCTTGATCTTTGAAACCACCCGGTCCTGGGGCTTGTAACTGAACACACTTGAATGACTTGCATCTCCTGAGGCAGCTGTTAATAGAGAGGTTGGGACAACTTACGTGAAGTGGACCTTTTTATTTAGCTTTTTTTTTTAATTCTTTGCATGCTGGGTAATTTTTCATGCTTTTGTTGCCTTTTCAAAATAATTCTTTCAGGAACACTATCAGAGTGTCAAACAGTTTGGATCTGTTCTGACATTCTGTCAGTCCTGATCCAGATCCAAACTGTATGCAAAGGGTTTAGTTCATTTTATCTATTTTTGTAGGTCACCTAGTGACAATATACGAGGGTTGTCCCAGTAAATTGTGGACTTTTGTTATAAAATGAGACTGTGTATAAGGAATTCTATGAAATTTGTATGATATGTCTATATACATCTAAGACACATTTTCTACAAATATGGATGAAATCACATTTTAGATAACAAAGTTATGAACTTTTACTTGAGGGTGTCTCAGCGTATGCGGAGCACGTCGCAAATTATTTTGCTTTATTTTCAAAGAGGGGTGGTCAAATGTTTTAACTCTACTCTTTTTATATAAGCTTAAATGGTAACAAATATTGTCATCTATATGTTGAGTAAGTCTCCCTGGTTCAAGTACTGACTATAGAGTTAGTTTAGATATGTTAAGCACACAAACAAGCGAGATATTTTAGATCTTATATGAGATACCATATTTACCATTAAAATAACTTACAGAAAATTAGCATTAGTTCTGTTAAATTGACGAATAGAAGCTTGTCTTTGTGAGATTACTAAACTAATTTTACACGAAATCCATTTTACGATACTAGTGACTGTTCTACCAATCATTTAACATTAAAAGAACGTAGTTTTATGTGTTTAATTAGCCCCAAAAAATTGAAAGTCTAATTTTTGCGCCGTACGGTTCTCATAAAGAGCTTTTTCTGAAAAATAGAATGTAGTAGGCGTGTAAAATATATTATAAAATCAATGCGAATGGCCACAAACGTTTCAAATTTTCAACACTTTACCTTACGTAGTTACTAGTTGATGTGGCAATGCATTGTTTGAAATACAACAGCGAAATTTGATTAAATGTACACTACCTTTTGGACTAGATGAGTTTCAGTGAAAATATTTTGACGTGCACCGCTCACGCGGACATACCGTCAAGTAAAGGTTCATAAATTTGTTATCTAAACTGTGATTCCACTCATATTTATACAAGATATTTCCCATATGTATATAAACACATCCTTTAAATATCATAGAGTTACTTGTACACAGTCTTGTGTTATAGCAAAAGTCCACGATTTACTGGGACACCCCTGGTATGTTAAATTACATTCAATTCTGACAATTGGTTTCAGGAGATATTTAGTTTCTTATATAGATACATAAAGGAAACTGGTGCCCATGATTTTTTGATGGATCAAATTAGTTTGTCAATGAGCTATTTTTGTAGGTCACCATGAGACCATTCTGCCTGATTATTTCAATTTTGATCAGTGAATAAAGAGATGCTGACCCGTAAAGCCCCAATCACAACATCTTTCCTAATTTTAGAAAAAAAGAAAGCATGATATTTCATGAGAATCATATGCTTGCAGACGATTCTCATGAAATATCATCCTTTATTTATTATTTTTGAAAAAGCAACAAAATTTGAATTTGTCGTCTGCTGCAAATTATAGATGGGTCTTTATGGGTTAACAGCTTCCTTAGCTGCAATAAGCCATTCCAATAGGCGACCATGTTTTTCGATGGATCAATTTCGCTGTAGCTATTTATGTATAATATCTTCTTGTAAACATCCCTGCCAAATTGTATTCAATTCTGACCATTCTTTTCAGAGATGTTAAAAGTTTCCTAAAAAGGTATATTATATTAAAGGAAATCAGCCATGTTCCCTGGCAGCTATGTTTTTTGATAGCTCAAATTTGTTTTAATTATTTTCATAAAAGGTCCCTAGTTATCACTTCTGCTAAATTGCTTTCAGTTCTGACCATTTGTTTCAAAGATGTTTAAAGTTTCTTACAAAAGGGAAACAGGCCACTCACTCTGGCAGCCATGTTAGTAGACAGATCAAATTAGTTTTAGTTATTTATGTTGAAGGTCACCAAATGACCATTTCTGCCAAATCATTTTAAATTCTGATAAGAGTTTTAAAATTTTATTTGCCACCCCTGGTGGTCATATTTTTGACAAATCAATTTATTTTAAGGCGGCTTCAGATGGGTCTATTGTGAAGTTTGGTTAAAATTGACCCTGTTGTATAACAGGAGTTGTCATTGAAAGCAAACTGTTGACGATGCTGGATGATGGACAATGACTGATCCAAACAGCTCAGGTGCGCTTAAAAGCATGCACAATTACCCAGTATGCTAAGAGGCAATGGCATTCACTGAAAACATAGCCCAAGCTTAGAATATTTCAACTAGAAATCGCAGTATCTTTTTTCAATTTTTTTATTTGTTAAAAAACCTTTGTTATGGAACTCTAGACATATAATATATAATGAGCCTCCCCTATTGGTGCAGTCTCATCAGAGCCTTCACAGCTGCATGTAGCACACTCAAAGAGGAGATGTAGAAGAAGACTCAAAATCACCTTTTTGAAAAATATTTTAGGAATACCATCAGTGTCCAAAAGTTTGGTTCCAGATCAAGCCCGATGTTTTGTCGGGCCTGATCTGGGTCCAAACTGTTTGCAAAGGTTATCAGCAGACCACACTAGTAGGCAAAGAGTCAAGCTACCAAATAAAGCTAAATGTTTCATAAAATGTGAAGCCTTATTTCGCTAAAATTCAGGACATATATCAGAGAATTTGCTTCTGCTGCAGTGGTGATTGGTGCCTCAGGTTATGATTCCATTTCAAATAGTTTGACTGTGATACAAATTGTTCTATGAGAGTGTGCATCATTAATCCAATCAAATCCATTCTTTAATAAAATTAATATAGTTAAGTTTTATCTCACAGAGGGTTATGGCTGGGATACTATTAAACTGATGACATATTAATAAGATACCTGTACTACATTATTAGGCAGGTATAGTCTAGACTATACCCATAATACATAACATAGCAATAGAAATACATTTTTTAACCCTTAAAATGTCAAATAAGACGGCAGCAGGCGATAAATTTTCCGACCCCTTTCCTTGAAATTGTCATCTGCTGCAAATTATAGGTGCAGCTTTATGGGTTAAATGAGAAACTGTAATAGTATTATTCTTACTTGTTTAAAAAATTGTGAGGGTATTAATTGATGGGTCTCAATGAGCTTCCAATTAGGCTGGAAAAATCCACTCATCGTCATGATATGCACTTTATGCTGCAGGACGAATATACACTTTAACTTAATCCAATTGTAATTCATTATATTCATTATTCATAAAATAATGTAGGACTAGTAAAATGTTTTATGAATTTTCCAATCCTGTGATATGCGACATCAATGGGTAATTAAAATATTTGCATGCAAACTGTATATCTAAGCATGCATTCACAAACTTGACCATGCACTTATAAAGATGGACATAAAACACTGTTGGAATATTTTTCTAATAACACTCACATGCAACATGCAATATCCTGTTTCCATAAACCTGCCCACTCGCAAATGTACAGATTATAACCCACACCCCATGCATTTCAATTTCAACAATATAATACACTGTATTCGTCCTAATGTGTGCACTGTTTACATAACTTTTTTTAAAAATTTCATACTGCCTTTTGAAAACAGTGTAGACCCAGGATCCACACTTTTTCACAACAAACTGTGAATCTATTTCATAAAGACAATAACAAAGTTGGATTGATTTGAAATCAGAAGTTCATATAGTGTACTGTAAATTCAAAAATTATCGTGAGAATTTTATTTTTCGTGAATTAGTGTTAAAAGACTTTTTTGCAACGTTAACAATTCTTGACTTATGCTTGATTTACCTATATCAGTAAACGACAAAGTGATTTCACAATTTCGCAAGGATCTTATTTTCACGAAACTTCGCATAGGCAGTTTCGCGAAAAATAAAACTCTCGCGAAAATTACCGCACTTACAGTAAACAACCAAACACTGATGTAGCCTACAGTGATTTCCTAGTGTGAATGATCCACATGAGAAGCTTACTATCTGCTTGTGACCCCTGAGTGAATGAGCATCAAGGAAAGCGTACTGTTTTCTGCTCTAGTGAATGATCCCTCAATTTGAGCATACAGTAAAACCTGTGTAAAACGGCCACTCTCAAAAAGACAGAAAATTGGTTTTCAAGACCAATCATGCATTCTGCAATACTTTCAACCTTCATTAAGCTACCATTTGTCTTTAAGACCCTTGTTTTGTCTAATGTTGAGTGGCCGCTTAAGACAGGTTTTACTGTATCTTTTGTTCATGTGTGAAGAAGTCCCAAACAAAGCTAAAGTGTTGCTACCTTTGAGTAAATGACCACAAGGTAAGGTAACAATCTGTGGTTACATACTTGTTTCTATTAATCTGACATTTCTTTCTCTTAATAGATTACAGAATGACGTAGAGACACAGACAGACAGAAAAATAAACATACAGATTCACACACAGGCAGACACCAGGGTTCCCACAGAAATTCAAAAACACAATTCCATGATTTTCCATGATCGACAATGTAATTACCATGACTATTTAGTGCACAGCCTCCAATCTCCCCTTTTAGCAGCAACTTCACCACCCTGAGCATAAATGCGGAATGCAGCAACAGCATGCTTGTAGACATTGCATGGATTTTGAAATAATTAAAACATGAAGCCACCAGTAGCCAGAAAACTAGCTGTCGGACACACAAGTGTCCGACAGCTAGTTTTCTGGCTATTTGTGGTTTTGTCAAATTATTTCACAAAATTCCATGATTTTTCCATGATTATTCAGGTTATTTCATACTCCATGATTTTTCCATGCATGGAACATTTTTTAGTGATTTTCCAGGTTTTCCATGATTTCCAGAGGCCCAAGCAAACATGGAAGAAACTGACAGAGAAAGACTGCCGTGAGTGGAAGCTCACCACAGTTGACCCTCAAGAAAGGAGCACCTGGAGATCAGGTGTGAGATCTGCTATGCGTGCAGCTAGCCAGTTACCTGGAAAGGGGCCCACTGATGTGGATGATGCCCCTGCACCTGCACGTTAATCAAAAATCCGATTATGATGATTATTATGTGGGAACCCTGAGGCACATAAGACAAACACAATACAGGAAGACAAATTAACACATATAGACACATACACCTTTTCTGCATGTGGACAATGTGATAAAAATGTGATAAACATAACTCTGGATCATTTTAAAAAAGATATTTTATAAAAAAAATTATATATATTAAATGCAGTTAACTACACATTTCTGCAAAAATGATTTTGAGCGCAGTGGCCCCACTCTTCAAGGTCAAAAGATTTAAGCTAATGTTGGAGTTATGTTCTATTCTTTATGATCCTCAATTTGATATGCTTTATTATCTATTTCTTAACAAGGTGTTTATTGACCACATGTGTCTACCATAAAATCAACCCAAGGGGCATGAGGTCTGCATATCCTTGGGTTTGCTATGCATTATCAACTTTTTATTGATAAACTTGATCTTGGCCCATTGAAAGTGTCCAAAGCCCTAGTTTTTGCTTGTATGTGGTTGTGCTTTTTATGCCCTTTAATTTGTTATGCAAAATGACCTACTTTCGAAAAAATGACCCCTAACCCTATCCCTCTAAGCATACCTAATAGGTGTGGCCCAGTCATTTAAACTGAAATCCAATTATATATGGTTAACTTAAGTAATACCAAGGTGAACCTTTAAGAGCCCATAATTTATACCTTTCCTAACCAGGCCCCTAGGTTAGAAAACTTTTTTCATGCTCAACTCAACTGAGCATGAAATTTCCACTGCTCATAAAAAACTAAAATGTTGAAAAATAATGATATTTCTTGCTTTAAAACTTTCTGATGTTGTATCTTTCCTGCTTATAAAGGATAAAATGCCAACAAAATTGTTGGCATTTTAACATTTATGAGCAGGATAAATTTCATGCTCAGTTTAGTTGAGCATGAAAAGAGTTTGATAATCTCAAGGCCAGATCATTTAATGTTTATCAGGGATATGATGGACTGAAAGAGAATTGTCAAAATGAAATGAGAATGAGAAAATGACATGCTGAGAAAAGACTATAGAAGCCTAGATGAGAAATGTACCTCTTTTACGATGTACCTCCATTACAATACCGCCGTCATCACCATCATGAAGATCAACTTTACTTTCAATATCAATATTACTTTCCGACGGTATCTTCTTCGCACCTGTACAATAACAGATCATGCACACATCACTAAATCCACAATACCACAATGTCACTTTACCCCTCCGCTTCAGATAGGGAGGTTTTTCTTTGGCTTATCATTAAGGCCAAATAAAAAAAATACCTGTGTTTAGGGTAACCCGACCCTACCTAAATTTACTGGTGAAACCTAGAATTTTTTCAGGTTTCCTGGAAAAAATATAATTTTATGCATTTTGAAAGGCATTTTGCCTTTCAAAATGCTTAAAATTATATTTTTTCCAGAAAAAAAAAATTTAAAAAAATAAAAATTATGTGCCTACCCTACCTAAAACTTTCCGACCCGTTACCCGAAACAAACTTACTTTTTTGTTTGGCCTTATCATGTACAGTCTCTCATTAACTCAATCATTCTCTAGCTTACTCTGACATGAAAACATACTTTGAGTTATCAGAATAATGAATATGACTTATTGAGAGACCATTGTACATGTATATTAAACCTTGTCATGCTGATTTGTTTGTTTAATTTGATCCTTTACGTCCTATCAACAATCTTTCAGTTATATAGGAACGGTCTTCGTGGGTTGAACCAGTACTAAGCTCAGGGCTCGAAAAATCCACTCGTCCGCTCGTATTTACGAGTGCCTCAGGCTGCAGGGCAAGTGAAACTTTGGATGATTTCCAATGTAAATTAACATTTTTTCCATATATGCCAATAATTTTTGTGATGCAGGGCAAGTGCCTATTTCAAGATATTTCAAGGCCTGAAGCTAGGATTAATGTGTCTTGCTCAAAGACAAAACACAGTGAAGCTGGTGAGGCTCGAACCTGTGGCCCCTCAGTGGTAGAGTCAAGCACTCTACCACTGAGCCACTGCACTCCCTTTTTCATGCTGAGTACCATCATGTGTTCAATATATTTGTTAAAAGATTCTTTTGCTGGATTCCCGTCATTAACCTGTTAGAAGCCAGCTAATCAGATTCTACACTGTCTGACATTCACTTAACCAAATCTATGGTAGGAAATGGACGTGTGTAGATCACACTGGATAGACGGCAATCAAAAACGCTCTTGACAATCGACGAATGCAGATCAAATATCTCTATAAACATTGTTTTTTATTGCCATTTGTCGACCAACTGGCGACTAATGGCAATCAAAAACTCTGTTTCTAACTATTTTTTCTCTACATTCGTCGATAGTATTAACATTTTCGATTGTCGCTTATCCGCTGTGTAGATAGGATGACAGGAAATCTGAAGTTTGTACTGTTCAGCAGGACAAGGTTTAAGTTTTAAGAACCTGTCAAGAAGGAATATTTTATACACCAGTATTTTCTTCCTGATACTTAAGTTGTTATTTTAAGTATAGTAGAAGACCCCTACATGTATTCCACTTAATTCACCCTTAACCTTTAGTACAAATGACAAATGGGGATTTCCTTCACAACAATATATACAAACTAAGCACTCCACAAAGAACATCTTTAACTGATAAACGTTGGCCATGCCTGCATTCTTAACTAACTCACAGAAGCTGCAAATGAATGGATGGATTGATAGATGGCTGGATGGACGGATATGTTTTATGAATTGATAGACAGATACATGGAAGAATATTTTTTATAACAAATAATGGATGGGTGGATTCATGGTTAGCTGGATAGATGGATGGATCAATGGATGAATGGATAGATTTTCTTATTTACAAATGGGCCTCGTTGCAACAAAACTGGTCTTCAGGCTTCCAAAAAAGTGAGATTCAAACCAGCCTGCTCAGCTACAGAGACTAGTTAGAAAATTGAAATTTCACTCGTAACAAGTTTAGATATACTTTCCAAAAAGCAAATGACAAAGGCACTGACTGTGTGGATGCGCAGGCTGGTCTGCCCCTTTGTTGTTCTCAAAACCGCAAAGACAGAATTTCACGAGTCGAGGCCCAAATAATACATAAATGCATACAAATTAATGGACTGATGAATGGATCTTTTTGTAGCGATGAATGGATGGGCTAAGGTATTAAAACCAAACATAGGCTAGGGTAATAAAACCGAGAATCAAAATACAAAGATAAACACAAAATATAAAGATAAACAAAGGAGGAAGAAACTAAAAACCGAGTTAGGCAAAGGGATTTGACAGTCAGTAAGGCTATTTGGCGGAAACAATGTTATCAATAACTATCAAACAAGCTTCACCTTGGAAAACGAGCCTTTTAACCTTTTGTATTATAATGAATGTTTGTTTGTTTGATTTGTTTCTTTGAGTCCCAGTCAACAATTTTCAGTTATGTCGCAAGCTCTTTCTGGGTTGAACCAGCACTAAGCAAGGATTTATGTGTCTTGCTCAAGGACACAATGCAGTGCCACCAGTGAGGCTCGACCCGCAACCCTCTGTCTTCTGAGTCAAGCACTCTGCCACTGCGCTCTCTAAATAATGACTGAATTCTTCCATCTGGTTTGATATGGCGAGTCTGGGATGATTCATTGTACCTATCACAAAGATCAGTTAGAATTTCCAAATTAAGATGAACTGCCACCCCTGAAGATTGTTTTTTCAGTCCTTGAAGATTGTTTTTTCAGTCCCTGAGATTTCCATTAATATATGAGCCCTGACATGTGATTTCCAACAATATGGCATTTTGACATGTGTAGACTCGGACCAGCCTGTGCTGCCTCCTTTTAAGCTTAGAAACTCCAAATGGTGTTCAGTCAGTAGCTTAATAGTCATGGAATATTCAAACTACTAGCAAAGGCTCTGATCAGACTGAGCGTATGTGCAGGCCGATCTGAGGCTTTGCTGGTCGCACATACCACATTGTTGGAAATCTCATGTCGCGGCTCATATAAAGGATTAAACAATATCTCGTATGTACAGCAAAGATCCATTGATGCCTGCAAAACTATAGCTCCATTCAAGATAAAAAATCGTGCCATAAAATTTTGATTGGTCTAAACAAAAACATCTGACTCAATTTTCCAAGGTGAGGCTCAAACAGTGATCACCAACACAACTACACCCAACCGAGGTGCGGGCCACCTTACCATCAATGCCATCTACCGGGCTATCATCTATACTGGTAAGTGACTTGGCAGGCTTCACTAATAAAAATATATGTATGTTGGAGTGTTTCAAAACAAGAGCAACACATTTTATAATTATATCAATTTCATTTGTCCGTGACATAAGAAAATGAACAATGTGACTGACACAATATCAGGCTTTCAAGTGCCCTTCAACAAAAAAGTAGGGAAAAAGTAGGGATACAAATTTGGAAAAAGTAGTGAAAAAGTAGGGATTATTGGTGTAAAAAGTAGGGATAGTAGAGCTTTTCCAAGTACAAAATTTATCACAATGAGTAGTTAGAAATAAAGAATTCACACTAAATAAGCAGGATACTAGCTGTGAAAATAGTATCAGCTAAACAGAAAGCCCTTTGGAGTTAAAAATAATGTTTTTCTATGTTTTGCAGTGGGCTCCCTAAACAAATACATCAGATAATTTAATAAATCTGAGCTGGCTGAGCGAGCGAAGAAAAGTTTCTGAATTTTTACGCGTAAATGACATTTTAGAATGAAAAAGTAGGAATAGTAAGGCATTTTTAAGAAAAAGTAGGGAAAAGCAGGAGCAAATCAAAAAAGTAGGGAAAAGTAGGACCCGCTTGAAAGCCTGGGCTGTGCATCACAAGAAGACTCAGATCAGCCTAGGCATCAGCTCCGTTTGACCAGACTTCGCTCTCACCATGAAGAAAGCTTAGGTCCTGAACTCATTACTTCATGATTATTCATGCTACGCTCCACCCACTATGAATAATTATATAAATAAACATTCATGTTGGTACATAGAACAATGAAATTACTGGTCAGATCCACTAGTGTAGGGTCAGATATATAATATTTCCATAAGCAAGCAGAGTAGACCCTGATCAGGCAGCTCTTACAAGAGCTGCCTGATCTGGGTCTGCTCTGTTTGCAAGTGTTAAAAGGCATCTCTATGAGGTAAAGGGTTAACACAGCTAAGACTCAGATCAGACTGGGCAGATGCCAAGGCAGATCCGAGTCCTGCTTGGCATGCTCATTTTGTTGGTTTATCCATGTTATGGCTAAATTATTATTTCATGAGCTAGCACATTTAAATATTGAGAAGCTAACTTGTCAATCAATGGCATCATGAACTATCGTAAATGGGCCTTGACGTGACAAAACCTGTTTTGGGGGTTTCCAACAAAGGGACAAACAAATCAGTCTTCTCAGCTTCAGAGACTAGCTAGAAAATTGAAATTTAAACTTAAGCAAGTTTAGATGTGATATATTCCAAAAAGCGAATAACAAAAGTATTGATCAGCCTGCGTGGATGCGCAGGCTGGTCTGCACCTTTGTTGTTCCCAAACCCCGGAGCAGATTTTCTCGTGTCATGGCCTATATTGACAAGAGTTAAATTCCAATAAAAAAAAAAATTCACTCTTCCTCCACATTCTTGACCCTTTTCATTCTGGTGGATTTTCCCATACATGTTGATAGAAGAAGTATGTAATTGTTCATTATGTATTTTAAAGGGGTCACAGGTGGAATTGTCTAAATGATTCATTTCCGTTTTGAAGATTTGTTTTATTTTCCCAAACAGTGCAGACCCTGATGAAATGCTGCATTATCCAGCATTTGATCTGGATCTTCTACCTGTTTGCAGATTTCCAGAATGAAAAGGGTTGAAGGCTTATTTTCATCTTACTTATCAAATCATCAAGAAAACATTAAATAATGAAAGTATTTGTAGTATGGTATTATAGAGGTGAAAATTACACTTTAAAATATGCCATATTAGAGATTTTTCTATCTTTTTTCTTTTTAGCTTTAAAGAGCTGATTTTTGGAAAGTCACTTACGATTGCTGGTAATTGCAGCTGGTGCAGTATGAGGCTGTCCTTCACCACTCACAGACTTGGTTGATCCCGAGCGTGACAGCCTGCTGTCACCAGAGGATGCTGGCCAGGACGGGTAGCGATTGTAAGGCTGTCTGAGGGCATTGTCACCACCTGATCTAGCCATTGGTAGACCTGAAGATATAAACATATACTATATATATGAGGCTGTCCTTCACCACTCACAGACTAGGTTGATTCTGAGCGTGACAGCCTGCTGTCACCGGAGGATGCCAGCCAGGACGGGTAGCGATTGTAAGGCTGTCTGAGGACATTGTCACCACCTGATCTAGCCATCGGTAGACCTGAAGAGATAAATATATACTATTTATGAGGCTGTCCTTCACCACTCACAGACTAGGTTGATTCTGAGCGTGACAGCCTGCTGTCACCAGAGGATGCTGGCCAGGATGGGTAGCGATTGTAAGGCTGTCTGAGGACATTGTCACCACCTGATCTAGCCATCGGTAGACCTGAAGAGATAAATATATACTATATATGAGGCTGTCCTTCACCACTCACAGACTAGGTTGATCCCGAGCGTGACAGCCTGCTGTCACCGGAGGATGCCGGCCAGGACGGGTAGCGATTGTAAGGCTGTCTGAGGGCATTGTCACCACCTGCTCTAGCCATTGGTAGACCTGAAGAGATAAGCATATGAGCCATGAAAAGACAAAACAACAAAATGAGTTTGCCCAAAGCCAAGACTCTGATCAGACTGGGCATCTGCCCAGTCTGATCAGAGACTTTGCTTTGTGCTCAGTGGGTAACTAAGGACCCAAGCTTTCTTCATGCTGACAGAAAAGACTCTGATCAGACTGAGCTGATGCCTAAGCTGAGCTGAGTCTTTTTGTGATGCACAGCTACATTGTTGGTTTTCTCGTGTCACTGCTCAATTATACGGTATTTATCCTAATAAATGCACTTGCTCCAAGCCTTCAATAAGTAAAATAACAAACAGAACTTTATTGCTTGTTAATGCTACAAAAGAGTTAAAGAGTGCACACTGATCCCCCTTTAAAGTTTGTGCAAGGGAGATAATTCAAACAGGAAGGAAGCAAGAGAGGGCAACTATACTTGCACTGGAAAGCAAAGCTAAAGGTGGAGCAATCATTCTTGCACATGACACACCATCTTGACCTGATACATATGTATACATGTATGTTTGTTTGTTTGATTTGATTCTTTACATCCCATCAACAATCTTTCAGTTATAAAGGGACGGGTCTTCCTGGGTTCAACCAGTACTAAGCTAGGATTAATGTTCTTGCTCAAGGACACAACGCAGTGACGCCGGTGAGGCTCGAACCGGTGGCCCCTCGGTCTCAAGTCAAGCACTATACCACTGAGCCACTGCGCTCTCATAAATGCACTTGCTCCAAGCCTCCAATAAGCACAGTAACAAACAGAACTTTATTGCTTGTTTATATTAAAAGAGTTAAAGAGCACACACGGTCCCCCTTCAACCGTCTTGACCTGATATGCATACCTACCAACTGGCATCAAAATATCTCAGAGGGTATAAGAATTATGGAGCACACAAGGTTTTCCCTTAAAATTCAAGGGGATTAATTCAAAAGTGAAGCAAAGCTGAAAAGAGAGCAATCATTCTTGCACATGACACAGTGTTTTGACCTGATATATATGTATACCATCAAAATATCTCAAAGGGTATGAAAGTTATTGAGCGTACAAGCTTTTGTCTAAGAACGGACAGACAGATGATAGACTGATCACTATATATCCAATGATCTTGTCGGTCACACAAGCACCGACCAGGCAGATAGCCGTCTGATCTGGGTCAAATTGCTTTCAATATAGGTTACCCAAGAAAATAAGCAGAAAAGAGAGCAGACAGCATAAGTCTTGACTGGCGGGAAAATGCAGGGACCAAGCTGGCCCAGAATTTTAAGGGAGAAGTGACTTCTCCCTGCAGGACAATTAGGGAGAAGTGACAGTCAGATAGGGAGAAGTTATAGCGCAAAATTACGACATTTTCTGTCAATTTAGAAGCAAATTAGCCATTACACATACTATTGCCATTTAATGGAAGGAGAAACACGATGCAGTGGTAGTAGACTGTCTGATAATGTCACCATGTGGTGGCAGAATGAAATTGAGTCTCCCTAAAAAAAAAAAAGATTTTTTTTTTTTTTTTTTAGGGAGACTCCCACTTCTCCCTGTGTCCCATTTAGGGCGAAATTTCGGCCCCTAGGGCGACTATTTTGCCCTAGTCGCCCCCTAGCTTGATCCCTAAAATGGCTTTAACCATAACTGTTGTACCAGCCAGGCTATCATCAGTCTCTTACCTTGGATGGTAGGTGGTTTGTCTGCAGTTCCTATCAAATGACTGATGAATTCATTGATGCTTTGCTGTAGTGCCTGCAATAGTAAAAGATTAAGAAAAATTCTGAAATTATCATAGCTTGTCTTTGTTGCTTGCAGCCATGCTCTGAGTTTATAAACTTTTTTCATGCTTAACTCAACTGAGCATGAAGTTTATCCTGCTCACGAATGCTAAAATGCCAACAATTGTTAGCAGGATAAATGCATCTTATGAGAGCTTAAAAAGCAAGAAATACCTATCTTTTTCAGCTTTTTAGTTTTTATGAGCAATTGAAAGTTTATGCTCAGTTGAGTTGAGCACAAGAAAAGTTTTATAACCTCAGGGCCAGGCCTCGAGGTTATAAAGCTTTTTTCGTGCTCAACTCAACTGAGCATGGAATTTATACTGCTCATGTTTAAATGCCAACAATTGTTGGCATTTTAACATATATAAGCATGATAAAAACAACATCTGAGAGTCTGAGAGCAAGTAGTCTTTATTTCTCAGCATTTTAGTTTCTAGGAGTTGAGATTTCATGCTGAGATGAGTTGGGCACGAAAAAACTTTTATAACCTCAGGGCCAGTCAAGACAAAGATCACATACACATACACAGAAACTAGCTATAACAGATCTGCAGATAAAAGCGCATAATCAAAACAAATTTTGAACCAAAAATATGTTGTAGTTACTCAAAGGAACCGTCTCTATGAGACGGTTCGAGCACACAAACATGGGTGGGCATCAGCGGAACTACTGTGAAATCGCGTAAGCGTAAATTTGTTCCTTCGTCACATCCGGGACCTTTCGCGGTAGTGGCATCGTCATGGAAAAGACAAACAAAGGTATGTATTCTCGCTTGTTTTGATTTTTGTAAAAGAATGAGCTAATTATGTAAAAATCCAGCAATGCTATTCCATGCAGATATGATTTACCTTGCTAAAAAGGCCAAACATGATGTTGAAAAAAGCTTGAGATGAGAACTGTAACCAAATTGAACCATGAACGGGATTTCTTCAGTTTTATGTCAAAATGAAGAAAGTATGCAGATGTTTTGCTAGTTTTAGCTCAGAACAATAGCATTTTACACATGTCATGTACATGACAGCCCTAATTCGTCCTTCGGACGTAAAACAATCGAACCGATCATGTTCTATGAAGGGATAAATGCCAAAGTTTTCAGGCGCAGTATCGCCTTCGCCATCGCGGTAGTTGTAGCGTCACGCTCTAGTTCCTTAGAGTATACCATATCAGTGCATGCACGTTTGGCCTTTTTAGCAAGGTAAATCATATCTACATGGAATAGCATTGCCGGATTTTTATATAATTAGCTCATTCTTTTACAAAAATCAAAACAAGCTAAAGTACCCACATTTGTTTGTCTTTTCTGTGACGATGCCACTACCGCGATAGGTCCCGGATGTGACTAAGGAACAACTTTACGTTTACGCGATTTCGCGGTAGTTCCGCTGATGCCCACCCGTGACAAAACACATGTTTAAATGAAAGGATAAGACAATAATCACAATTTTATTTCTTATCAATAACTAGCTGCAATCATGAAAATTTCTATGCAGCTTATTTGACAACCTGATGCACTATTGCACTCAGCCTTATGAGACGGTTCTTTTGAGCACCCAAAATTCATGACTAAACTGATGGTTAAGAAAAGAGTCACAATTTTACTCTCAAAAATCCCGCCTATCTGACCTATGGGATAATGGGAGTCATATCAATCTGACTCCTAACCAATTGCAGTAATTGAAGACCAATTCTACTTCATTTCTCCTCAGTCTCCACTGCTTATCAGACCCATCTGAGATGCAACGTTTGAATGGAATACTAAAATCTTCATACCTGATACTCCTGTTCCGAGAGAATGGATAAAATCCTCGGTTCACAAGCTACCAATAGGAATTCTAACCCAGGGTTGGCCCACCTGAAAGTCAACAAAACAAATTTACTGTTTTTGACATTTTCCTATAATTCCTGGTTTGAACCGGTACTTAGCAGAGGATAAAGCGCCTTACTCAAGGACACAATACAGTGCCACAAGTGAACCACACTAGCATGGACGAAAGTACAAAACTTTTGAAATTCAGGTTTTAAAACTTACAGTTTGCCTACAAAATGCTAACAATTTCAAGTTTAAATGGTCAACTGTCTTTAAATAACCGAAAATTAAATCAAAGAAGCCGATAAAATCTGCCTAATTCAGCAGTTCAAGGCCGACTTTCTATGGAAAGTAGAAAGTCGGCCTTAAAATCCTGAATTTAGGAATGATCCTGAAAACTTTCACCCATGCACTAGTCATATTTTTAAGGGACACAGATGGTAAAAATGAGGGAATCATGTAACCCCACGCTCTATTCACAAAACTGCATTTATGTAACTTATATATCCCAATATTTCATAGGTTTTGAAACTTTGTATATAATAAATGACGTTATATCACTCCCAGATGTGATGTTCTATAATATTACTTTCTAATGCACTTGAGTTTGTAACAAGACGTCTGATTGGATAAAAGTCAAAAATTTGCAGCAGTATATCGCAGGTCGGAAATAGTTTAACGTCATTAATTACATCACATTTTGTTGAATGACGTGTGGCTTTATGTGGCTTGCAACGCTCCAATTTGAGGTCAAACTGCAGAAGAGCATTAGAATTGGAATAACCATATTCAATATTTTCATTTGGGGAGGTATATCGTGGGATATACATTCGGAAATCACATTTTAGGACTCCTCACACGCCTTGCCATAAAACTAAATTTCTGATGATATACCTCCCCAAATGAAAATTTGGAATACATTTATCCCCTTATTATCTGTACAATAATCTTTGATAATCTCCCTATACCTTGGTCTCATTCCTCTGCCTCTCTCACATTTGTCAGAGACAAAGGTCATCCACTCTTTGGCAAACATCACCAGTCCTTTGCCTAGCTTGTGTCTTGTCTCCCCAGACACCAGTCGTGTCACTTCCTTCATGTACTGTAAAACATTAAAGCGCAAAAATTATTAACGTTCATGTAGAGAAACAAGAGGCCAGTCAGAAATTATTGAACAATTGTTTTCAAACTCTGTAGCAGTGTAAAAATATACATAAGAAATATTTAAACAGTCTTACACATGTGTGTAGGTTTTCCTATACCACAGGAGATATCTAGCCATACTTTATCTAGGCAACCCTTTTCTCACATACCAATGATGAAAAGATTGAATACCAGAATTTACTGACTGTGGGATAAATCCATCTCACATTGCTAGCTAAGTTTCTAATACGAGATAAGAAAAACACAAGATAAATTTCTTACGTTTCTAACTGATGTATTCTTCCACCAGTCTCGTTAAGGGAAATAATCGATAAAAGTAAAACACAGTACCAAAATTGGATTCCATGTGAGAAAAAGAATCGGTCACTGATGTTCAATGGGAATCCTAAATTACTAACCCTTGGGTCGACCGTTCCAGTGGGAAACTCTACAAGCCTCGTTTCGCACTGGAACGTTGAATGCTCGGGCTGGGATTTTCCTGTCACCACTGAGCACCAATGATCAATTCTACTTATCCCAACACTCATTACAAGGGCTGTTCAAATATGAATGCAAGTAGCTTCATAACTTTCTGCACATATATGCTACGACAAAATGCCATACCTTTCTGGAAAGAACTATTTGTCGCCTTTAAAATGGCACCAAACATAAAGAAACACTCACTCTATTTCTCGAGTTTCAGCTGCTTATGTAAAGACCATTCCTGTATACTGAAGTTTTTCTAAAGCAATGCAATACACCTTTTGGTACATGTGCGGATATAGAGTCATATCTTTGTAAGTTTGAGACAAAATGGCACAAATTTTAGATGCAAAGTTGCTTGCAGGAAAAAGTTTATATAATCCTGTTTCTATATTGAGTAAACAGGCACGTTTGTGACATCATCAATTTATGATAAACGTCATTTGAATTTATCTACTGGTGATGCTATAATGAACATTGCTGTGTTTTTTTCTTTGTGTTTTGCTTAAAACATGCTTAATATGTCATAAGGGAGTTTTCAAAATGCTCTGTCCTCTCTTTAAAGAGTTATCACATTTTATATAATTTTTCAAGCATTTTTCTGCTTCTAAATGAAGTGTTAACATTCATCATCATATCATAATCGGATTTTTGATTAACGTGCAGGTGCAGGGGCATCATCCACATCAGTGGGCCCCTTTCCAGGTAACTGGCTAGCTGCACGCATAGCAGATCTCACACCTGATCTCCAGGTGCTCCTTTCTTGAGGGTCAACTGTGGTGAGCTTCCACTCACGGCAGTCTTTCTCTGTCAGTTTCTTCCATGTTTGCTTGGGCCTCCCTGTCCCCCGCTTGCCGTCAATCTGCATATCATATGCTGTTCTGATTGCACCACTCGAACGCGCCACATGCCCAAACCAGCGAAGCCTTCTCTCTCTCAAAATGAGGTCGAGGTCCTCAAGCTGAAGCTTTGCCAGTAGCTCGCTTGACCTTACCCTGGCCACATCCTCTGGCTTGATACTGCAGATCTGTCTGATCATGGCCCTATCATTGCATTGCAAGCGCTGCAGGTGCGTCTTGGTAAGTGGCCAAGTTTCACTGGCATGGAGCATGGCGCTCCGCACGCAAGAGCTGTACACATGGGCACGGGTCTTGTAAGAGAGGTGGCGGGATGTGAGAACTGGTAGTAGCTCCCTGAACTTCTTCCAGGCGGTTTTCACACGAGTAGTGACCGCCATTTCACAGCCTCCACCAGCAGAAAGCATGTCACCTAGGTAGCAGAAGGAAGCTACCACCTTAAGCTTATCAGGTCCGACCTGGACTTCACTCTGTGGTCTGCCGTCAATAGGGCGAGCATTTCCCATGCACCGTGCACACCTATAATCAGGATTTAGTGTCAGTCTTTGTAGCCCACTGCATTTCTTATGCACCCAAAGTTTGCAGCCATTGCATAAGATGCTGTTGTTGCCTACTCCTGTACGACAGACAGCGCATGGGTATTCGCCTGAACTCTGCAAGAGGTCCAGGCCTGTACCACAGATCATGACTTTTGTCTTTCCTGCATTCACCCTCAATCCCTTCTTCTCCATGGCTTCTTTCCATATCAAGAGCCTCCTGACACATTCCTCTAGGGAGTCAGCAATGATGACAAGATCATCTGCATATAGGTCCTCCCAGGGAACACCAGCCGAAACTCATGTGACAAGGCCTCCAGCACAATGATGAAGAGCAAGGGACTGAGTACGGATCCCTGATGGACCCCGACCTTCACCTCAAACTCTTTGCTGAAACCCTCGTCAACACGAACCCGGCTTCGTGCATTAGCGTACATTCCCTGGACTAACCGCACAATCCATTCCTCAACGCCTAGCTTTCTCAGGGCCCACCAGATAACCTTCCGAGGGACACGGTCAAATGCTTTCTCTAGGTCCACGAAGGCCATATAAAGCCTCTTGTTCACTGCTAGGTATTTCTCCTGCAGCTGCCGGACCACAAAGATTGCATCTGTAGTGCCTCTTCCTGGGACAAAGCCAAACTTGGAGTCGTCAATAGACACCACCTGTCTTATGAGACCATCGACAATCCTCTCTATGATCTTCATGGCCTGCTCAGTCAGCTTGAGGCCTCAATAGTTGCCTCTATCCAAAGCATCACCCTTGCCCTTGTAAAGGCAGACAATGAAACTTTCCTCCCAGTCAGTTGGGACCTTGCCGTCACGGATAATTGCAGTAGCAAGATCTCGGATCATGGTGGCCCCTGTATCACCTGCTGCCTTGATCATTATCACCATGCCTGATGGCCCTGCAGCTTTGCCCGACTTCATCTTTGAGATGGCCTTCTTCACCATGTCAATAGTGATTGGGATAGACGGGCCTTCTAACGGAGGTTCATTGGACAGGTGATCAGGGTCCCAATCAAATTCAACGTTGAGAAGCCTTTCATAATGTTCAGCCCATGCATTCTGCTTTGCCTCCTCGCTCATTGACATTTCCCCAGTGTCATTCTTCACTGGCTTGTCGCCTACAACATCAACATTCTCTTTCCTCATCTGGTTGGCGAGGCGGAAGATATCAGACGACTTGTGGTCAATGCCCTCATAGACCACCTTGTCTGCTTCGTGGCGTGCATGGTGCACCACATATCTTGAGATGCGCTTGGCAGTGTTATATGATGCTCGTGTGCATTTGCCAGCCTTCCATGCTTTGAAAGCTTGGCGCTTGGCTGTGATGGCATCATCTACTTCCTTATTCCACCACCAAGTTTCACGTTGCCATCGGTGGGGCTTTGTTGTGCCGCACACCTCCTCTGTTGTCTTCAGCAAACCTGTCTTGAGTTTCGCCCAGATTTCCTCAGTAGTAGTAGCCGCTTCAGTTTCCACAGCGGGCACATGTGCCTTGAAGACTTCCTGGAATCGGCTACAGGTTTGAGGATCTCTGAGCTTCCACACTTTTGGACGTGGGGTGAATTTGCGCTTGATTTGGGGTGGCATATCAATCATCATGTCGCACACAAGCAGCTGATGCTGCAGAGCAACATCCTCTCCAGGAATCACCTTCACATTCATAACAAGTTTGCGCAGGCTCTTTCGAAATAACATGAAGTCTATCTGGGTTGCTGTATTACCGGACCTGTATGTGATGAGGTGACTGTCACGTTTCTTGAAACATGTGTTACCGAGGAACATTGATTGAAATATGTTCAATATGTCTAGTCCTCAAGACCAGGTGAGTAATTTTATTGTAAATAATGCCTATTTTGGTAAACTTAAAGTTAACGTTCAAATTTAGATTAAAGCCACAATGTTATGATAATAAAATTAAGTATAAGTTCTATAACCCCTTCACTTAAGGCACTTTTGCCTAAATAAAAATGCTAATTACCCACTATCCTTCAATGATTTGCAGCATCAACACATTATGAGCGATCAACTTATTATCTTTGAAATAAAACTAGTTAAAATGTTGCTTCGTTCAGTTTGTTCGAGAGAAAGTTGACTAAAAACTGAAAGGTGGTGTTTGTTTACCATTTATTTGCAAACATAAGGAGACTTTAGTGGAAACAATTTGATTTAACAAAAACACGTCGATTTTCGCAACTTTCACTGAATCATTATATAAGTATATGGGATACTTTACCGATTTATCGAAGGGTTATACGCTCGTCTATATCACTGGTATATGTTCAAAGCATTGCATTTGTTAGTATACTAAAGTGACCCTCATTCAAAGGGCTATAACTCGATAAGTATACTGTAGTTTCCTTTAGGCCTGGAGCCAGTTTAATGTGACATATAGTCCTTTATAGAAACATATACCATTTTGCCGTAGCATATATGTGAAGAAAGTAATGAAGCTACTTGCATTCATATTTGAACAGCCCTCGTATAAGCCAGCATGACATTAAAACAGAGTACAAATGTCCTAATAATTATATTACCTCAAAGCCGAAGTTATAAGCCTGCAGCATGGTTTCTCTGTACAATTTCAGAACATGGTTTCTCTCACTCTCTTCCATCTCAATATCACAGTTCCAATGATCCTCCACCTTCTGTATCACAGATGCTACGGTCTCTCGTAACGATATTGCAGCTTCCTACAAAAATATAGACAATATAAGAACATGGTTTCTCTCATTCTCTTCCATCTCAATATCACAGTTCCAATGCTCCTCCACCTTCTGTATCACAGATGCTACGGTCTCTCGTAACGATATTGCAGCTTCCTACAACCATATAGACAATTTAAGAACATTGTTTCTCTCACTCTCTTCCATCTCAATATCACAATTTCAATGCTCCTCCACCTTCTGTATCACAGATGCTACGGGCTTCCCTAACGATATTGCAGCTTCCTACAACAATATAGACAATTTAAGAACATGGTTTCTCTCACTCTCTTCCATCTCAATATCACAGTTCCAATGCTCCTCCACCTTCTGTATCACAGATGCTACGGTCTCACATTACGATATTGCAGCTTCCTACATAATAAAGACAATTTAAGGACATGCTTTCTCTCACTCTCTACCATCTCAATATCACAGTTCAAATACACCTCCACCTTCTGTATCACAGATGCTACGGTCTCTCGTAACGACATTACAGCTTCCTACAACAATATAGACAATTTCAGAACATGGTTTCTCTCACTTTCTTCCATCTCAATATCACAGTTCCAATGATCCTCCACCTTCTGTATCACAGATGCTACGGTCTCTCGTAACGATATTGCAGCTTCCTACAACAATAAAGACAATTTAAGAACATGATTTCTCTCACTCTCTTTCATCTCAATATCACAGTTCCAATGATCCTCCACCTTCTGTATCACAGATGCTACGGTCTCTCGTAACGATATTGCAGCTTCCTACAACCATATAGACAATTTAAGAACATTGTTTCTCTCACTCTCTTCCATCTCAATATCACAATTTCAATGCTCCTCCACCTTCTGTATCACAGATGCTACGGTCTCCCGTAACGATATTGCAGCTTCCTACAACAATAAAGACAATTTAAGAACATGGTTTCTCTCACTCACTTCCATCTCAATATCACAGTTCCAATGCTCCTCCACCTTCTGTATCACAGATGCTACGGTCTCACATAACGATATTGCAGCTTCCTACATAATAAAGACAATTTAAGGACATGCTTTCTCTCACTCTCTACCATCTCAATATCACAGTTCAAATACTCCTCCACCTTCTGTATCACAGATGCTACGGTCTCTCGTAACAACATTACAGCTTCCTACAACAATATAGACAATTTCAGAACATGGTTTCTCTCACTTTCTTCCATCTCAATATCACAGTTCCAATGATCCTCCACCTTCTGTATCACAGATGCTACGGTCTCTCGTAACGATATTGCAGCTTCCTACAACAATAAAGACAATTTAAGAACATGATTTCTCTCACTCTCTTTCATCTCAATATCACAGTTCCAATGATCCTCCACCTTCTGTATCACAGATGCTACGGTCTCTCGTAACGATATTGCAGCTTCCTACAAATATAAAGACAAATTAAGAACATGGTTTCTCTCACTCTCTTTCATCTCAATATCACAGCTCCAATGATCCTCCACCTTCTGTATCACAGATGCTACGGTCTCTCGTAACGATATTGCAGCTTCCTACAACAATATAGACAATTAAAGAACATGGTTTCTCTCACTCTCTTTCATCTGAATATCACAGCTCCAATGATCCTCCACCTTCTGTATCACAGATGATACGGTCTCTCGTAACGATATTGCAGCTTCCTACAACAATAAAGACAATTTAAGAACATGATTTCTCTCACTCTCTTTCATCTCAATATCACAGCTCCAATGATCCTCCACCTTCTGTATCACAGATGCTACAGTCTCTCTTAACGATATTGCAGCTTCCTACAACAATAAAGACAATTTAAGAACATGGTTTCTCTCACTCTCTTCCATCTTAATATCACAGTTCCAATGCTCCTCTACCTTCTGTATCACAGATGCTACGGTCTCTCGTAATGATATTGCAGCTTCCTACAACAATAAAGACAATTTAAGAACATGATTTCTCTCACTCTCTTCCATCTCAATATCACAGTTCGAATGCTCCTCCTTATGTATCACAGACGCTACGGTCTCTCTTAACGATATTGCAGCTTCCTACAACAATAAAGACAATTTAAGAACATGATTTCTCTCACTCTCTTTCATCTCAATATCACAGCTCCAATGATCCTCCACCTTCTGTATCACAGATGCTACGGTCTCTCGTAACGATATTGCAGCTTCCTACAACAATATAGACAATTTAAGAACATGGTTTCTCTCACTTTCTTCCATCTCAATATCACAGTTCCAATGCTCCTCAACCTTCTGTATCACAGATGCTACAGTCTCCCTTAACGATAAAGCAGCTTCCTACAACAATAAAGACAATTTAAGAACATGGTTTCTCTGACTCTCTTCTGTCTCAATTTCACAGTTCCAATGCTCCTCCACCTTCTGTATCACAGATGCTAAAGTCTCCCATTACGATATTGCAGCTTCCTACAACAATATAGACAATTTAAGAACATGGTTTCTCTCACTTTCTTCCATCTCAATATCACATTTCAAATGCTCCTCCACCTTCTGTATCACAGATGCTACGGTCTCCCGTAACGATATTGCAGCTTCCTACAACAATATAGACAATTTAAGAACATGGTTTCTCTCACTCTCTTTCATCTCAATATCACAGTTCCAATGCTCCTCCACCTTCTGTATCACAGATGCTATGGTCTCTCGTAACGATATTGCAGCTTCCTACAACAATATAGACAATTTAAGAACATGGTTCTATAATATCTGGAAGTTTTGCTTTAACTCTTAGAATGCTGTGTAATTATCATGCTTTTGTTGTCATCTACTGACTTTTTTCCATTTTTTTTAAAATTCTTGACAAGAACACTTTCAGTGTGTCAAACATTTTGGATCCAGATGAGGACCAACATTCTGTCGGTCCTGATCTGGGTCCAAACTGTTTGCAAAGGTTATCAGCAGACGACAACAGTTGCCGTAAGCAGGTAGAGTTAACACTCAATATTTTTCTAAGGGGAGTTTTCAACTCACTGTAAACAGCTTGGTGTACTCCTCATATTTATTTCCATGGCTTGGCTGCCATTAACAGGTGCACAGGTCTAGATAAACAAAAATGTTCAGAGTAAAATTGTAAATATTTTCTTAACCATCATTTTTAATATATGTTTTGGGTGCTCAAAAGAACCGTCTCATTGAGACGGTTCATTTGAGTACCCACAACATATGTTTTGGTTGAGAAATAAGAAAATTATTTTTTTGTTACACTCTCTTAACTACAGGCCTGATAGGCGTGTTATTTTTCATCTCTGACACAGACCACGGTCAATCAAACATATGTTTAAATTGATTTGAAAGGAAACCAAGACAATTTTACGCTCAAAAACTTTGCTTAACTGGATATATTTGTACATGTGTTTTTGTATTTACCCATAGGTTTAGATAAACACAATTTTTAAAAAGGGAAAAATGTAAATATTTTCTTACCCTTCAGTTTTCCAATATGTTTTGGGTGCTCAAAAAAAAAACGTCTCATTGAGACGGTTCTTTTGAGTACCCACAACATATGTTTCGGTTGAGAAATAAGAAAATTATTTTTTCGTTACGCACCCTTAACTAAAGTCTTGATTTACCTTAAGTTCTATGAGGGACTCTGCTATAACCTGATGACATGACGTCTGTTCATTTACAAGCTCAACAGTGTCACCCATCTTAGCTTCAAAGTCTCTTCGCAAGTTGGCCAGCTGGGATGAATGGATGACAACAAACAAGAGAGCTTCAACCTGTGGATTAAAAATAAGCATCACTGTGACAGTAACCTGCAAACAATTTAATAATCTACAAGCAACTGCAGAACTGATAATATTACATTAGTTCTCTACCACTTAAAACCTTAAAAGGTTTGATTTCCACCCCAGCACTTTAAAATATATGTTACCATAGCAATATTTGATTTTTTCTGAATGAAAAAAAAAACAAGATGATTTAAGTAATGACTGAACTTTAGTAACTCAATAACTTTCATCACCATAGCTCAAATACTTATGGAGCTTTTCTGGGATCAAGAATTTGGAACGTATTATTAGTGTATTTTATGTACTAAATGTGTCCTATCCAGTCACCCATTTTATGAGCACGCCTCAATTACCAATTAAATTTATTCCACAGATCCAGCTTTAAGGTTTTGATGCCATTTAGCAACCAGAATTTTTGTCTTATAAAAAAACCAAAAAAACATGCATAATCTCCATATGCCCCTCTATCTACATATAAAATTTCCAATCTGCACGCACATCGGCCAATTCCGTGGAATCAACCTCTGCCGTACAAAGAGGGTCTACTTTTCATGGACTTTGATAACGTGACGTTGACGTCAAAGAAACCATGCCAGCACAATAACAAGTTTGATTGCAGCGAAACAAAGGGTTGCAATATTCCACAATAAATGTCGTAAAAAAGATGGTATAGCGATATTATATGGAAAAAATAAACTTCATTTATCCTGCTGATAAAACTTTTCAGATAATCAGAATATTTGATTTTAACAGGGCTGAACCCGCATGCTACAGAACTAATTTTCACTGCGCCATTTCCGGCCAAAAATAGAGAGCTATTTGGTACATATACCTACGCAAAATGCTCCTTACATACACCTGAGCCATGATTCGATGCTCGAATTGTGCCAGACTTTCCTGAATGATGAAATTTCATGAACTTTGCTCCTATTTTCTCCTCCTCAGAAAATGAACTCTTATAATTCAAATATGGGAGAGTCCATTTAAGAAACATGAATAAAATTATTAAACCTACTGACCTGTAGATGTGAAAGAGCAATGGTAGTCTCAGCTGTAGGTTCTACTTTTATACTCTTGCCTGTCCATAGCGGGCATTCAAGTTTCTTGTCAATAAACTTGCTATAATTCAATATTCTAGCTAGTCTCTGTAGCTCAACAGGTTGATTTGAACCCATCTTGTGGTACAAACCCTAGAGACAATTTTTCTCCAATGAGGCCCATATTATGCTGGATCAAATTTGAACCTGTACCATTTGCAAAGCATTCTTAAATGGTATTAATTCTCTAAATTCTCTAAAAAGGATTCCCAATTTGTGAAACAATTACATAGAAAGATTATTCTTAATTTTTTCAAATATTTTTAACCATTTATATACAAGTGACTCCTTAAAGCATACTTTGGCACACTGTGAAGATCCAGATGAAATGCCGCATAATGCGGCATTTCATCTGGGTCTGCACTGTTTGTGAAAACAAATCAATCTTCAGAGAAAGGAATACAATATTTTTAGAAATTGTAACCTTAAGCCCCAAAATGTATACAACGGATTGTCCTGACATTATTGTATGTAGCTTTCTGGAAAATTCCATTGGTCTGAAAATTATTAAACCTACTGACCTGTAGATGAGAAAGAGCAATGGCAGTCTCAGCTGTCGGTTCTACTTTTATACTCTTGCCTGTCCATATAGGGTATTCAAGTTTCGTGTCAATAAACTTGCTATAATTCAATATTCTAGCTAGTCTCTGTAGCTCAGCAGGTTGATTTGAACCCATTTTGTGGTACAAACCCTAGAGACAATTTTTCTCTAATGAGGCCCATATTATGCTGGATCAAATTTGAACCTGTACCATTTGCAAAGCATTCTTAAATGGTATTAATTCTATAAATTCTCTAAAAAGGATTCCCATTTTGTGAAACAATTACATAGAAAGATTATTCTTAATTTTTTCAAATATTTTTAACCATTTATATACAAGTGACTCCTAAAAGCATACTTTGGCAAACTGTGAAGATCCAGATGAAATGCCGCATAATGCGGCATTTCATCTGGGTCTGCACTGTTTGTGAAAACAAATCAATCTTCAGGGAAAGGAATACAATATTTTTAGAAATTGTAACCTTAAGCCCCAAAATATATACAATGGACTGTCCTGACACTATTGTATGTAGCTTTCTGGAAAATTCCATTGGTCTGAAAAGGGTTAAACCTACTGACCTGTAAATGTGAAAGAGCAATGGCAGTCTCAGCTGTCGGTTCTACTTTTATACTCTTGCCTGTCCATAGCGGGCATTCAAGTTTCTTGTCAATTCCACTTATGCACCTCACCATCAACAGATAGCCTTCGTCTTTGGATGTGAAATCTGTTGACACAGTGATATCTTCCCTCCCACAAGTTACGTTAAGGAGTTGAAGAATTTGCCGTCGCTGGTCGGTGATTCTTTCGGGT
This sequence comes from Loripinus fragilis, assembly GCA_964019695.1. NCBI lineage: Eukaryota > Metazoa > Mollusca > Bivalvia > Lucinida > Lucinidae > Loripinus > Loripinus fragilis. The sequence goes on from OZ026517.1 coordinate 88,629,507, forward strand.
ATGAACAACAAGTAGCCAGCACTTACAGGGACTTGGAGCTGTGAAAAATAAGACATTTTTCCTAAAACTTTTCATTCTGATAAATTATTCAATAAGCATGGATACAATAAGTATGGAATAATCAATTTTGTATTTTAAAGGTCAAATTTCTATAAAATGATGTCCATGAAGACTGTTTTTAACTTAGCAAACAGTGCAGACCCTGATGAAATGCCGCCACATGCACCATTTCATCTGGGTCTTCAATGTTTGCCAAAGTACCGGTTTACGGTTTACCAGTATCAAGAATAAAAAGAGTTAATTTGTAAAGCAACGCATAGTAAGATGTGGTTTAGAAAACTAAGGCCAATTTCATGAGCAGATGCACTTTATAATGCTAAACCCAGATATACAGTAAAACCATTGTTAAACGGCCACTCTCAAAAAGACAAAAAATTGGTTTTCAAGACCGATTATCACTTAATGCAGGTCAATGTATTGCAGAATGCTACCCTTGGAGCATTCTGCAATACTTTCAACATTCATTAAGCTACCATTTGTCATTAAGACCTTTAATTTAACTATTTTTGAGTGGCCGTTTTACACAGGTTTCACTGTACCTTGTTTTGAAAATGTGTGAATCCACATCTGCTGGCTTCCCAGAATCCTGCTTTTGGTTAAAAATTGCGGAAGAATATGGTACATATAAATATCCAGCATTGTACAATGTAAGGGTTAACCCTTTGTAGCCCCTAAACCAGTACTTTTGCAAACAGTGAAGACCCAGATGAAATGCAGCATAATGCTGCATTTCATCAGTGCCTACACTGTTTGTAAAAATTAAAAAGATCTTCAGACAAAAGAATACAATATTTTTGGAAAAAATTATAACCTGACACTCCTAGATATGTACAATGGACTGTCCCAAGTTTATTGTATCAAACCAGAAGGAAGAATCCATTAATATACAAAGGGTTAAACATGCATGTGCAGTTATCAAAGGAGATAGACATCTAGCAATTTTTATCTTCTCTATTTTCATACCCTGTGAATGGGAACAGTCAATAGAGCACCAAGACCAGATAAGAATGTGAAATCAAAAATTAATTTTCTTATTTCTTAGGGCTGGCGTAATCAGAAAATAATTTTCTTATTTCTCAACCAAAACATATGTTGTGGGGTCTCAATGATTTGTGTTTTTACGGCCTTATATGGGAGTATTTCTCAATCCAAAAATGGCCTTTATATTCCCGATTTCATGTATTTTAGCACTTATTTTCCCAATTTCAATAAAATATTTTCCTAAATGTGAAGGAAAATATAGCAGGGATACAGACTAATCTTTTTTCGCCAGGAACAAGCTGGGCCTCTAAAACAAAACGATTGGGGGCCCAGCCCAAAACTTAGGGGCCCAGGGTTTGGCCGAAAATTAAACTAATTTCAATACCATTGCCAGGCATTTGTTTTACTCAAGTTTACGAAGTAAGAGACCCTCAAAATCTGTACTTACCATATTAACAGTATTTCGAATTAGCTGAATGAAGATATGTAAACTTCCAATAGCTATAGCCTACAGATTTGACAAGACTTCATACTTTTACATACATTTTTTTCAGGGGCAAACTGGGCCCCTTAACTTTTAGTTTTAGGGGCCCAGCCCAAAATTTAGGGGCACTGGGCTACTGGGCCCCTGTTAGTCTTTTTCCCTGTATAGCTTCCTAAAATCCCAAATAAAATCACTGGATGGATAGGAAAAATATTCCCAGTTTAACACGGAAAATATTTATCTAGACCTTTGAAGTCTATTCACTGTAAAACAGTTACTACAGTATTTAATCCAGATCAGTTGTAGATAATGCAACATTGTTTTATCTTCCAATAGGTGACATGCACATCCCATACTGACTGACTTATCTGATTTGAGCTTTGTGGGTACATGTGACATGCTTGTTTACCAAATGCATCATGAAGTCATGTGATTCGCCCGATTGATTGATTCAATCTTGTAATCAATCTGCGTCATCACATGTCACTGACACGCTTCTATGGCATGGCCGTGTGCAAAATGTTTTCAAAAAATGCATTAGTGTAGAAAATGTTATCATTCTATTAGGAAATACTGTAAAATCATTCACAGTTATGGTTTGGCTATCAACAGTGCCTTGATGTCTCTGCAGACGGATTATTTATAGCCATTTGCCGCTTGCTATTTTTAACATAGCGTTTTGAGTAAGGCATACCGCTTTTTAACACAAAAGTCCATTTTACGCTGTGATCCTTTTAGTGTCGCGCCTGTGCAGACAATTGACAACATTGTTCTGTCAAAATTTGGGAAATTTTACCTTTTGTTCAAAAGATAGGTAGTATTTTTATTTAGGAATATAGCCGAGTACATTCTATAGGTCAGATACCATGAGCAGTCTGAAATCCCTTCTGGGCTTAGCATGTATGGAAAAGAAATAAACAGGCTTCCAGATAAGAGTGTGTAATTCAAAACCAATTTTCTTATTTCTCAACCAAAACATGCATTCTAGTTACTCAAAAGAACCATCTTAACTCTTTCGCTGCCAATGTCGCCGTTATGCGACCAACGGCAGAGTGCCAATGTCGCATTAATGCGACTTGGACATGTGGCTTGTTTCAGTGATGTGTATTACCCTATTTTGCGACATATCGTTGCAAACAAGGGAGATAACCTAAACAGAGGACCTGTTTTTGGCAAACCAACCAGGAAATGGCAAAAAAAAATTGTAAAAAATGTTATTTCTCAATTTTAAAAGCGAGTTAAATCAATTTTACGGAAAATTGTGGCTGAATGGCTGCTGCCAGCTTCACCCTAGATGAGGTATGATACTGTAAAATAATCATTCCAGTGATATAAGTGATATGAAGTATGCTATTTGGAGGATTTAAATTGCATAAGGAAAACAACTACTTACAAAAAAGTGTTTTGGGGTATTTTCTACAATATGTTGATCAAAATATGGCAAATTAATTAAAAGTTGGTTTGTTTGTTTGATTTGATTCTTTACGTCCCATCAACAATCTTTCAGTTAAACAGGGATGGTTCTTCCTGGGTTGAACCAGTACTAAGCTAGGATAAATGTGTCTTGCTCAAGGACCACAACGCAGTGACGCCGGTGAGGCTCGAACCCGCGGCCCTTCGGTCTCGAGTCAAGCACTCTACCACTGAGCCACTGCGCTCCCAATTAAAAGTTGGTCATATAAGGTCAGTGTCATTCAAAGTCAAGGTCACCTGATCCGTCTGCCCATCAAAAATTATCCTATCATGCTAAACAGTATATGTACAATATTTGGTCAAAGTTTCAATATGATATTCAACCAAATAATGATTTTATACTATTTAAACAGCTTGACCCTCTGTTGTGACATTACCCAAAATATATTTGGCACTGAGAAGTACGTTTCCCTAGAAATTTGGCAGCGAAAGAGTTAATGAGACTCTTCTTTTTAGCATCCAAAACACATGTTTTGACTAATTGTAAGAAATAATTGCACTAATAAGCACAAAAAGTTAGCTTATCTTGACCTATGAGAAAACAGTATTTGGTTTATCTACCTGAACATGATTCGTCTCTTTCAGCATCTTCAACAGCTCAGCCGTGGTGACAGCCACATTAAAATCAGCAGCTATTTCAAGATCCTACAAAAAAACATAACAATTTCAATGAAATGCATGTACTGATTTAATAATTAAATAGGTCCAGATAAGGAAATTTTATTTGAATAAAATTTTAATAATTTCCTTACCCATTAATTTAAACATGTGTTTTGGGTGCTCAAAATAACCGTCTCATTGAAACGGTTCTTTTGAGTACCCACAACAAATGTTTTGGATGAGAAATAAAGAAAATAATTTTCCAACACGCACTCTTATCTGCAGGCATGAATTAGACACAATTTCCAAAATACTGAACTTTAGAAATTCAGATCTTTAAACTTGTAGTATGCCTATTAGATATTAATAATTTCAAGTTAAAATGGTCAATTGCTTTTAGATAAACTGAGAGTAAAGTCGATAAGCTTTTTTTATCTACCAAATTCAGAATTTTGAGGCTGATTTTCTAAGGAGAGACAGCCTCAAAATCTTGAATTCAGGAATAATCATGAAAATTTTCACCATACATTCTACTGTTAGGCCAAATAAAAAATTAAGTCTTTTGGGTAATGGGTCTGAAAATTATAGGTAGGCTAGGCTCACAAAATTGTTAATTTTTTTCCGGAAAAAAATATAATTTTATGCATTTTGAAAGGCGATTTCGCCTTTCTAAATTAATACAATTATATAGTTTTCAGAAACCCCGAAAGAAATTCTAGGTTTCACCAGTAAATTAAGATAGGTTCAGGTTACCCTAAACACAGGTATTTTTTATTTGGAACTTTTTATAAAGAAATTCAGGTGTTTACTAATTTACAAGATGGTTCATTTATATGCTATTAAACAAATTACAGACAGCTCCTATCATCTACCAGAACAGAATTACTTCTGCAATGTTGTCAAATTACCTTTCTTAGAAGTTTTGCAAATCCCAAGGCTTTGGAGGCCCGCTCCCTGGCTTCGTGGAATAAATTCTTGAAATTTCTACAGGTCTTTTGGAAGGACTGTCTATAAAAAGACAACAAACAAGTAGATAATAAACAAACATGTACTTCCCTTTAATCCTTTCATTCTTAATACAAGTAAACAGGTAATTTGGCAAACAGTGCAGACCCTGATGAAATGCCGCATAAGGCGGCATTTCATCAGGGTCTGCACTGTTTGCCAAGACAAAAACAATCTTCAGGAACAGAAAAACATCATAATTTAGAAATTTCGACCAGTGACCCCTTTAAATTCAAAATAGACTATCCCATACTTGTCGTACCAGTATGTTTTGGAAAATCAATCAGAATGAAAAGGGTTAAAGTCACTACAGCCAACAAAATTGGTCCATTTTTCTCTCACCACAAGTTATTAAAGAAATACTTGATATTGTAAATAAAAATACTACAGTAAATTTAAACAGAAACCAATGTTTCTTTCTTTCTTGAACAAAACCATTAGCTATTTATATTTTTTACATGTTTATATATTCTAATTCATAACTAGTTTGAGAAAGTAAAAATAAATCTTGTAGCTGAAAAAAACATCTAGATTTTGAAATAATTTTATAAGTAAAAACTTCCATCTTGACACTGCAATTACAATACTTAAAGGGAATATTCCGGCCCTATTAATATCTATCTTGATCAAAAATAAATTCCTCATTAATTACTAATTTATTTTTACCACTCTGCTTCTTCATCAGCTAAGGTGATTAAAAGCAAGTTTATTGCCCATAAAACCAATAACTGGCTGCTGACATGTTTTCCCTCATGGTTGCCAATTAGCTTGCATTCAAGCGTCTGGTCACCTCAGCTGTGAGTTAATGGCACCACATCTCAGTGGAGAGAGCTTATAATTAGGCTGTGCTTCCATTCAATTATTTCATTGAGTAATAATGGCTTCAAGTGATAAAAATGAGAATTACTTTAGACAGGGGCTACCTTACATTTTTGCACTACAGAAATAAGCAGTCTGGTTCAGAGCCCCTAAGTAAGTAATAGTTAATAGCATTAATTGAAATTGTAACATTTAGCTCTGTTATATCTTCTGCTTTGCAAACATTTTGAACCCAGATCAGGCCCACCAAAATGATCAGGATCCACACTGTTTGGTGCTCTGATCGCATTCCTGAAAAGAATTTTTTTGAAAAGTGATTTCTTAAAGAAAAAGGCAGACAATTAAAACATTCAAAATAATTCTGTATTCGCAAAGAGTACATGTATTTGCATTGTTTAATGTCATAATTTTTATCATTTCCATAAATCTGAGCAAATTCTTGAAAATTCAAACCAAGTCCAGTTTATTAGGTCCAATCGCAGGCACAAAATGGCTTGCAAGCCTAATCGACTCGTATCAGTTTAAGCATTGATCCATGCAGACAGCAAAGACTCTGACCATACAGTGTCTATATCCAGGCTGATCTGAGTCTCGGCTGTTTGTTCATGAATTTGCCAATTCTAGCCAGAGTCCTCGAAGCTTGGATACTTTAGCTACCCATTATGTTGCTGTGAAAACTCTGAACAGACTATAATCAAACGCAGATGCGGTGCTTGATGCTCATACCATTTTACTTTAAACCTGTTTGTATCGTCTGCTGATAGGCTTTTTAAAAAAATTTGATAAGAGGTCTGAAATGTTGTCAGGCCTGATCTGGATCCACACTGTTTGACACTCTTTGATAATCTTTCCAAACAGTTTAGAAATAGATCAGACCGAACATTATACACTGACTGTAATTAACCTGCTTGACCTGATAACTGCACCTTCTGTAGTGCTGCCTGAGGAATTCTTCTTGGAGTATTCAAGTGATTAATGGCGATCCCCTGTGGCATGTGATAGCAATTAAATTATGGGCTAATTGGAGCAGTTTCAACAAAATTAATGGTCATATGGTTCCCAGTATACTGTTTGCTCAAGAATAAATATACATTAAAAAAAGTCGAAATTATCACTTTAATAAACAGACTATATGTATTATCATAACCATTTTTTCATACCAAAGGATGAGATTTAAAATGGTCTCCTTCAAACTCTGTTAAGCATTGTGAGGGAAACACAGGGGATTTTCTGCCTTTCTCTGGGAGCAGAATTTCGGCCCCATTACCAATCGAAAATAGCCACCTTTTTCCCAATACCATGTCTGTTTTCCCCAATTAAGAAAAGATTTTTTTTTTTTTTTAGAGACAGCTACAATGACCCATATCGGAATGATACTAAAACACTTGTGCTTAAGTGGTATGCTTGGCATAAAACAATCTTAAATAACTTGATTCTGAGGATATATTTTGCTTGTTATGTTCTTTGTCGTTGATTTCTCCCAATTTTGATGTTAAGATGATCATTTTTTCCCAATTTTGGCCAGGGGCCTTTTCCCAAAATTGCTGGAAAAAGCCCTGAAACATCAAGAAATAGGCGCAATTTTCTTTGGACAATGTCCATCTAAACCAAACTAAATAGGCAATTAATAGGAATAGGCAATTAATAGGAAAGTTTATGTCATAAATGGCACAAATGCATACTTTGCAGAATACAAAGGTACTAAATATGCTATGAAAAATCAAGGTATTCTTATGAAACTAACTTCAGTGAAGACTTTGATCTCTGGCTGACATTGAAGTCTGTCTCGTCATCGCTATCATCATCCGAAGAATCATCTTCATCCGCTTCTGTCGTCCAATCATACAAACTCGTGGTGTACTCATCTATACCAGACTCTAGGAAATCTCCAATGGAATTCAACAGACTGATTGCCAGAGTACTGAAACAAATCAGTCATCAACATATTGCAGGCCTCCAGATAAGAGTGCGTATTAGAAAATTATTTTCTTTATTTCTCATCCAAAACATATGTTGTGGGTACTCAAAAGAACTGTCTCAATGAGACGGTTCTTTTGAGCACCCAAAACACATGTTTAAATTAACAGGTAAGAAAATAATTAAAATTTTACGCAAATAAAATTTCCTTATCTGGACCTATGATATTGGTCAGTTTTTTTTTTAATCCTTGAGCAAATAACTTTATCCTCTGCTTAGTGCTGGTTCAACCAACGAAGACAGAAAACTGTTTCAACATGACTGAAAAATTGTTGACTGGAATGTAAAGCAACAACACAAACTAACAAAGCTTCAATCTTATTCAGACTTCCAAAAATTTGCTAGAGGCCTGGGCAGGGTTCCCACAGAAATTCAAAAACACAATTCCATGATTTTTTCCATGACTTTCCATGATCAACAATGTAATTTTCATAGCTATTTGATGCATGGCATCCAACATCCCCTTTACGGCATTTTCACCACACTGAGCATAAATGCGGAATGCAGCAACAGTAATGTATTTAAATAAGCGTGCTAGTAGACCAAGCATAAATTTTGAAATAATTAAAACTTGAAACCACCAGTAGCCAAAAAACTAGCTGTCAGACACACAAGTTTTGTGTGTCTGACAGCTAGTTTTCTAGCTACTGGTGGTTTCTTCGAATTATTTCACAAAATTACATGATTTTTCCATGATTATTCAGTTTTTTTCAAATTCCATGATTTTTCCAGGCATGGAACTTTTTTTCGTGATATTCCAGGTTTTTCCATGATTTCCAGAGCATGTGGGAACCCTGCCTAGGACATAGCCTGCAAAAATGGAATAGGAAGAATATATACCCTTAAACTGACACTAAATTATTAATGCTACGTTTACACTATAGTCCTGAAACCAGGGCATCCTGAAACGTAGCACATCGTGAGTTTTAGTCTTTTTTGTCTTTGTAATCAAGTCCTGTTAGATTTAGTTACGTTTTCTCATGGTCTATCAAGGTATCCACCAGTATATGGGTGGAAACGGGATGTAACACCTACCATATTTAACCCAGATATATCAGGACTGTTTATATATCTCATAAGCCAGCTGATCAGGATCCACACATTTTTCATTCTGCTTCTTAATGCATACATGCTAATAACTGTGAAGTTGTTTCAGACAATTGTCCTAACTGGCCATTTATATAAGGTATAGGACACCTGGATTGATTTTGAGATTATGTCCGAGAGCCAACATCAAACTGAATTACTGCCTCTGGCCTCGAGGTCATAAAACTTTTTTCATGCTCAACTCAACAAAGCACGAAATTTCAACTGCTCATAAAAACTAAAATACCGACAAAAAAAGAAGTTTCTTGGTTTTAGTCTCTCAGAGGTTGTATTTATCATGCTAATAAATGTAAAAATGCCAACAATTGTTGGCATTTTAAAATTTATGAGCAGGATAAATTTTGTGCTAAGCTGAGTTGAGCATGGAAAAAAGTTTATAACCTCAGGGCCTGGTCTCACCTGAATCTTTTCCCAGCTTCAGCCTCTCCCCCTATCACATGTGGACAGACTTTCTTGCTGAAACTCCACTCTTCCTCTAAGGGATTTTTGAGGCTCCTGGAGGCTTCTGGGAGATTTTGTAAATGATGCAACCAACTCTGTAGGTATTGGAAATACATCTGGAAATAAAAAAAACACGAAAGAATGATCAATTAATTCAATTAACCCTTAACCTTTGTATTCTGATAGATTTTCCCATAGAGATAAATACAAGGATTGGGTTGTCCATTATTTATTACAAGGGGTCAAAGGTATAATTTTTCAAATAGTTATGTTCTTCAGTCCCTGAAGATTGCATTCATCTTAGGCAAACAGTGCAGACACTGATGAAATGCTGCATGTTGCAGCATTTCATCTGGGTCTTCACTGTTTACAAAAGTACATGTACATTGTATCCCTTTAGGGGTTTCCAGTATACCAAGAATTAAAGGGCCAATCTAACCTCTATCAGATGACAAATTTGTGATCTTTTCAAGCCTCTATAAAAAAAATCAACAACTCGTTTTCTTATTTCTCAACCAGTATGTACGTTGTGCGTACTCGAATGAGATAGTTCTTTTAAGCACCAAAAACATGTTTTATTCTTTTCATGCTGGGTAATTGTGCAATCTTTTTTGTCATCTGCTGTTACATTTTAAAATATTTTTTTTTCAAATCTTTCAGGAATAAAAAAAAAGTAAGTTTGGATCCAGATTAGGCCCAACTTTCTTTTGCTAGGTCACAGTGTTCAAAGATTAAGCAGAGGACAATTTCTCTGCAAGGTGTGACCCTCTCCACTGTCATTGCTGCAGATAAACACATCTTACAGCGCTGAATAATGTCAAAGGCAGTGAAGCATGAAAATTTGGTCAAGGTCATCAGGTAACAGTGCATGCTCGATGAATATGCCAAGGACAATATACATGTACAAGGTTTGACGATTGCAGCTATCAACACACTTTAAGGTGTATATTTATGACAGAATTACTAGTGTGAAACGTAGGAAAATTTCACCAGGTCTTAGTGTGTGCTAAGAGTATTTGTTTGTTTGATTTAATTCTTTATGTCCCATCAACAATCTTTAAGTTAAACAGGGACGGGTCTTCCTGGGTTGAACCAGTACTAAGCTAGGATAAATGTGTCTTGCTCTAGGACCACAACCCAGTGACGCCGGTGAGGCTCGAGCCCCTAAGAGTATGCTGAGAACAATAACTATTATAGGTTTTTACACTCACAGCTATCACTACTGCAGAGAAACACACTTTTGATCAAATACCTTGCTAGAAGCAGGCCCCTAGATAAGGGTGTATACCAAAAAAAAAAAATTCTTATTTCTCAACCAAAACGTATGTTGTGGGTACTCAAAAGAACCGTCTCAATGAGACGGTTCTTTTGAGCACCCAAAACATATGTTAAAACTGATAGGTAAGAAAATATTTAAATTTATCGCTCAAAAATTTTTTGTTTATCTAAACCTATACAAGGTAGGATTAAATCATCAGTACTCACCTTGAACATATTCGACATATCATCATCAAATTTTTCCAGATCCATTGGGGAGTTCTCCGAGGCCAGCTCATCATCGTCAAGTACAGAGGCGATCATGTGTTGATAATACTGTTTAACTAGAACAGCCTTGGCAAGAATATCCTTACATTCACGGATGATCTACAAGACAGAATAATTATAAGATATATATGATCCATTGGGGAGTTCTCCGAGGCCAGCTCATCATCGTCAAGTACCGAGGCGATCATGTGTTGATAAAACTGTTTAACTAGAACAGCCTTGGCAAGAATATCTTTACATTCACGGATGATCTACAAAATAGAATAAAACCTGCTATCGGGTCTTTCCTTCACATTCTACTGCACCGGGCCGCGTAGCGCAGTCGGTAACGTGTCTGGCTACAGATGCGTGTCTGACTGCAGATCCAGGGGTCGCGAGTTCGATCCCGGCCCGGTCCCATACTTTCGTGGAGATTGATCATGAAATAATTTCTACGGTCATTCTCCTCCCTTCCGCTGATTCATTCAAGAAGGGTTGTTGTCAGTTACAAGCGAAAGTATGTGCACAAATTACTGGTAAACCGCTTGTTCAAGCCTGCCCAGGAAAAAGTGTGGTTAGGTGAACTGACCGTCCCGCAATGACCATAGCTGTTGACTTGGGACGTAAAGCAACAAAACCAACCAACCAACCAACATTCTAATGCACTTGATTTTGTAAAGCAACGTCTGATAAAGTCAAAAATTTGCGACAGTATATCCTGTGATATACTCTCCGAAATAGTTTGATGTCATTTATGATGTCACATTTCATTGGATGACTTGCTGCTCTATACCACTTGAAACGCTCTAATTTGAGACAAAACTGTAGAAGTGCATTAGAATGGGGATACATGTAAGCATATTCAAAATTTTCAAATTTTCATTTGGGGAGGTATATTGTTGGATTTATGGTCGGAAATCATGTTTTACCGCTCTGGTCGCACGTCACTGTAAAACTAAATTTCTGACTGTATATCTGATGATATACATCCCCTGAAAATGTTGAATACAGTTATCCCCTAATTTAATGCTTTCAGCAAATTTTCAGTCACTGACATATAATTATGCCCAAATATTCCATACACTGTTCCTGGGCAGGTCCATCAGCATTTACCAGAACCTGGTGTATTCATACATGTACTTTCTTCACTAACAGATACATGTAACTAACTGCCTACATCAATCAGTCAAAGGAATAAAGCATGTGGCCCAAGCAGGATTCAAACTCATTACCCCATCAGGGATTTTTTTTGGTGTCCTCAGGGGCCGGTGACTTTTTTCCCAATTTGAAAAAAAAATTCGCACGCCTGCACAGGCGCACAAGCACACGCACACACGCTACATAATGACAATCTACTAGAATTGCATCCTATTTTCCTTCAATTTAATGGCAATAGTATGTGTAATAGCTGATTTGTTTTTAAACTGACAGAAAAATGCTGTTCTTGTTTGTTTAGAAAATTTCCCAATTTAGTGGTTTACCCCGCTAATTTTCCCAATCTGAAAGGCCCTAGGGCCCCTTCCCAAAATTGCAAAAAAAATCCCTGCCCATTTTAGCAGTGCTGTTGTTGCACTTAGAAGTCTGATTATTGATCAAACTCATTCCCAGCTTCTCTGTGTGAACTGGCCCACAGGGTTTTATTTCTAATACTGTACACTATGACCTAAAGCTCATACCCACATCCTTAAGTAAATATGACTACAACTTTATAGCCATGTTGCAACAGGAATGCCACCCTGTTATACATTTACATGCCTCTTCAATAGAAAAACTGACTGCTGCATGCAACCAACAAAGGCACAAACCAGCCTGTACACCCATGAAGTCTTATCAGCACCTTTGCTATTCACTTTTTGGAAAGTATATCTAATCTTGCATTATGCAAATTTTCAATATTCTAGCTAGTTTCTATAGCTGAGCAGGTTGGTTTGGGTCTTATTCAGTGTGTTTGATTGGTTTGGTTTGATTCTTTACGTCCCATCAACAATCTTTCATTTATTTAGGGACGGGTCTTCCTGGGTTGAACCAGTACTGAGCTAGGATTAATGTTCTTTGGTCTTGCTCAAGGACACAATGCAGTGGCGCCGGTGAGACTCTAACCCACGGCCTCTCTGTCTCGAGTCAAACACTCTACCACTGAGCCACTGTGCTCCCTTTACTCAGTGTGTAACCCTGAAGAAAGGGTTTCTCGCATTGCCAGCCCATATACATGTAACAGTGCCCATTGAACATTCTTTCCAGGTCCAAATCCGATAATGTGTTCAAAGTGCAGCCTTCACTATTTTGGGCTGCAACCAGGCCTTTAGTTAAGAGCGTGTACCAATTTTTTTTCCTTATTTCTCAACCAAAACATATGTTAAAATAGCGGTGTCCCTAATAGAACTTAAGGTAAATCAAGACTTTAGTTAAAGGTACGTAACGAAAAAATAATTTTCTTAATTCTCAACCAAAACATATGTTGTGAGTACTAAAAAGAACCGTCTCAATGAGACGGTTCTTTTAAGACTAAAAAGAACCGTCTCAATGAGACGGTTCTTTTAAGCACCCAAAACATATGTTAAAACTGATGGGTAAGACTATATTTACAATTTTACGCTCAAAAATTTTGTTCATCTAAACCTGTGGCTGCAACCCACTATCACATGCCGACTTGGCAAATGTTTCAACATTGGAAAATAATTTTCTTCCTCGTTACAACGGTACATTGTATCAAGGTATATCATTTATGATGCAATTACATGCAAAGCTCTCTAAATGTTGCAGTTTTCAACCAATAAATCAATTTTTTTCCATTAAATAAGTGCAAGATGTTGTGCTCACTTCAAATGTCTCATTGAAATTAAAAACTACGAGTGTCAATATCATCAATTTGCAGAATACATGTACTAGAATTTGACTTTTTGAAAACCATATTTTCCAGTGCCATATTCCTTTGTAAGATGCAGATTATTTTCCAACCATGATATTGTTTGATTTGATTCTTTACGTCCCAATCTATCAGTTATCATGTTATGTCGGGACGGGTCTTCCTTGGTTGAACCAGTACTTTGTTTGCTTGTTTGATTATTTACGTCCCATCAACAATCTTTCAGTTATAAAGGGACAGGTCTTCCTGAGTTGAACCAGTACTAAACTAGGATTAATGTTCTTGCTCAAGGACACAACACAGACACGCCGGTGAGGCTCGAACCCACGGCCCCTCGGCCTCGAGTCAAGCACTCTACCACTGAGCCACTGTGCTCCCTTTGAACCAGTACTATATTATAAGCTAGGATAAATGTGTCTTGCTCAAGGACACAACGCAGTGACGCTGGTGAGGCTCGCCAACCATTGAACCAAAGAGATATCAAGGGTCTTTATCAACAACAAAAAATGGAGCGTAAAATTGCCAATATTTTCAATATCCATCAGCTTTTACATTTGTTTTGGGTGCTCAATATTAAAAGCACCAAAACATTTTTGTGTGTCCACAAGAAAGAAATTTAGCATTATAGACACCCTTTTTAGAGCTACATGTACATGTATGTGCAATGTACATTTGTACATATAGGGTCAATCCGGGTAAATACGGACGATTTTTACACGCCCATGTTTCATAAGCCGCTGTCGTTATTTGGCAGGGGTAATTCACTCAGGTACCGGTTTTTATACTTGCGTAATGTCATCTCTGTACCCTGCAACAAGAGAACAGACGATATATGGTTCGGAAACCAGACAATTAAGCAAATATGCAAGTGACCCAAATTCGGGTAAATACGGACGATGTAGGGAAAGTACGGACATAGACAGGGAAACTACGGACATATACAATTTCCATTAGGGTAAATACGGACAGTGTATATAATGAATGCATAGGTAATTTTGAGAGGTTGTTGAAGCGTTCTTTTTTATTCTGGCGCCTTGTCGTTTGATGCATCGGGGAACATGGTTAGATCCTCGGGAAAGATTTTGGTGCCCATGCACACTATCCTTCAGATATTTTGTACAAATAGCACAGTTTTGTTGATCTGAAGCACCACATCAATAATGGCCATGAAGATTTGGAACCGTGCTTGTTGCTGTCTTAATATATCATAATTGGTCGTCAACCTGCATTCCTATAGCTTTGTTTGATCAAAAATATATGTTTTTTTATAAAACAATCGAACATTTTATATCAGTACGAAGAGAAAATCAAAGTAAAAATACTGTGTCCGTATTTTCCGGACATACAAAAATCGACTGGTAAAATACGGACACTTTATATTTCAAGTAATTGGATCGAAATGGTTTTCATTATTGAAGAAAAATATGAAGAAAAAGAAACTTGAATAGTCCAATCTTTGATTAAAGTCAATTGATTGCAATGAAATACAATTTTATGACTGAATTCATGCGCCGAAAATGTTTCTTTCGATATATGAAACTTTGTGATGTTCTCATAGAATCTGGATTATGCAGGGGTAGTCCCACTGGTGGAATAAAAATCTTCATTGCGAAGGGTCATATTTAAGTGGTATACGGGTGTAGAAGAGCCGAATAGATACTATTTAAAGCTGAAATAAAACATTCCTTTGTCACAGACCTGTGTTCTTGGACATGTGAATTGTAAGTCATATGTCCGTACTTACCCCCCTGTCCGTATTTACCCGGATTGACCCTATCACTATATTTTATGGCTGAATGATGGCCTGATGGACAGATATACAACCAGGGGTGTAAAATTCCACTCGCCCGCTCGCATTTGCAAGTAAAATGTTATGCAGGGTGAGTAAAAGTTTTGACAATATGCGTGGTACTTTTTCAATTTACAGCATCTCAGAGAAAAAATGGGACATGAAGGGCGAGTAACTTATTTTAAAATTTTACACCCCTGACAACATATGGTGCTCAGTCTCCAACCTACATGCACTAAAAGGGCATAAGGAACCATCTCTCACCTGTCTTATACTAAGAAATGATGGTGCGACAATAGGATTTTCTAGCTGCTCCAAGCGTATCATTATTGCCTCATGGATCACTTCCAGCAGTACTCGCACCAAGAACATGTAAGTTGGACGGAATGACGGCAGCCCTATTTCCAGTGACTCTTCTATCCAGTTACTGTTGTCTAACTGGCTGGGACTGTGTGTCAGAGAGATTGAAGCTTTATCTAGGAGATCAAGGGATGGAGATGATGGCATGTGGGAGTAGTAGTCTTCTGTCGGGGACTGCAGTAGGAAAATATATTGGTAAGATATATAGGCATCATTTCTCTTTAAAAAATCTCAGAGATAATTTAAAAGATAACTCACATGTGATAAAACTTTTTTGTGAAAATAACCCCAAAATGCATATACAGTCGACTCTTGTTAAATACGCATAACTCCAGTGCCAGTTATCTTTTAAATTGAGATTTTTTCATAAGAAAATAACAGATATGCTTGACTGTTTGAACTTACCTTTTCATCCGATTGTGTGGCTAATTAGTGGTAGTCCAAAAAAAGTGTGATTGGCTTGTAAACAAATATTACACAGTCACTGTGTGTGACTGAATCCCCAATTAGCGATGTAATTATACTTAAAGTACACCGACCAGCTGCATGCTCTTTGATATATTGAACAGCTTTAACTGTTCAAAAGGGTGTTAATCATTTTGATAGTATGAGATGGTCTTCTCATAATTAGTGTCAAACTTGAGCAATAACTTGAGTTGCCGATATGAAGAACAGACAGACGATACACACATAGAGCTCCCATCCGTTGACATGGCAATTTCTCCGAGCTAATAACCTGGCAGACTGATGCATTTCAAAGATTGACTTGAGCAGACGTTGTGCATAGAAGATTGATCACTAATTTTTTGGGCATGAACATTATGAAACTTGGGTTTTGTTTGTTTACTTGCAGACACGCACCATTGCAGCATAGAACAATGATAAGATACATAGTGGGTTTGCATGTTACTGACATGCTCGGATTTTATTGGGAAACTAGAAATGTGTCCATAGGAAACGGATGTCCCCGCTATTGCCAAATTCGCATAAATAGGGAATTTTCATTAACAAAGGGTAATAACTCCTTAAGGATTGATGCGATATGGGCCATTCTGAAACTTGAAGACATTATGGTACTTAATAATGTGACCAAGTTTCATAGAATTATAATCAAAACTATTCATCTTAGAGAGCAGATGTCTTTTCATCCGACAATATTTCATAAACTAAGGGCAATAACTCCTTAAACCATGGCGCCATCTAGAACATTATCAAACTTGATGAAGACATCATGGTATTCAACAATGTGACAAAGTTTCATAAAATTCTGATCAAAAATATTCGACTTAGAGTGCGGACATCATTTAAAACGGTGAATTTTCATAAACCAAGGGCCATAACTGCTGAAAGCATGGTGCGATATGGACCATTATCAAACTTGAAAAAGATATCATGATACTTAACAATGTGACCAAGTTTTATAAAATTCTGATCAAAACTATTCGACTTAGAGAGCGGACATCATTTAAAATGGTGCATTTTCATAAACAAAGAGCCATAACTACTGAAAGCCTGGTGCGATATGGACCATTATCGAATTTGAAGAAGACATCATGATACTTAACAATGTGACCAAGTTTCATAAAATTCTGATAAAAAATATTCGAGTTAGAGAGCGGACGTCGTTTAAAACGGTGAATTTTCATAAACAAAGGGCCATAACTCTTGAAAGCCTGGTGCGATATGGACCATTATCAAACTTGAAGAAGATATCATGGTACTTAACAATGTGATCAAGATTCATAAAATTCTGATAAAAAATATTCGAGTTAGAGAGCGGACATCGTCAGGACAGACGTACGTACATAGCTACGTAAGGACGGACAGGGGTAACACTTAATGCCCCGGCCATTATCATGGCGGGGGCAGACCTGGGGCCAAATACTTTGAAAAGTATTCAAATACATTACAATTAAATTTGACTTATCAATGATTACAATTACATTACAATTACAGGACCTGTAGAAATGTAATGATTACAATTACTTTAGAAATGTAATCAAATACATTACTAATTACTTTTGAAGTTTTTATGTAAAATTGCAATGCTATATAGTACTCACTTTTAAAAATATAAAGATGGATAGGGTCTTTGAAGTTATATATAAAACCATGTCCTATTCTTTTATTTCTTAAATTAGCTATGGAATTTTATTCATGTTCTTATTAAAGTTAAACAAATATATATATATATACTTAAACGCAAAAGTTTCGCAACCGTTTAATATCTGTGTTTTCTTCAGTATGGTCCATGTTAGAATATTCATATAATCATATTTTATGCTCCTGCACAATGTGGAATGATTTACCATTAATCGGTTTCGATCATACTCTTCATTCTGACGTTATAATGACGTCAGTGTTTTTCAACAATTTATGTCTAGCATAAAGAAAAATATCTCAATTTGAAAACAAACGGTGCGATGTGACAGCCAGATGTCGTATCTGACGGAAAACATTTTAAGGTTTAACAATTAACGTTTATCAACGCTCAAAGTCGCTGCGTTTCTTTGTTAACGTCTACCAATTTATCAAAATTGTTTAGTTTATTCCGTTATGTCGCGCGATACTTCTGTCTTCTATGCAATTTGTTGAAGGCTTTCACTTGTGACATTATAAAACTCGATTATTGATATTCAGTTGTGCTTAAACGGCCAATCACGTCAGATATTGAAGGCTTTACGTTGACGTAATGAACGTTAACAAATGCATAAAATAACCTGCTTTGATTTGTCTGCCCTTCTGCTTTTGAAAACAGATAATGGTTAAACACCTTTTCCGAATAAAATGTAAGGTGGTGTAACACTGTGACTCGATAAAATGTAAGGTATTGTAACTCTGTGACTCTTCAAATTTGGGTTGCCTTACATTTCTTGTTGAAGATCGGCAATCGTAAGTCTCACTGGTCTGATTTTCATGTTGTTTGGATGGCAAATCATTGGACTCGTTTATCACAATATCGTGGAGAAAAATATATGGCTCAAAAAGAAGGAAATAGCATTTTAGTAAGAGTTGCGAAACTTTTGCGTTTAAGTATATATACACTATGCACAGTTCATACCAATGTGGTTTTAAAGTTTGATACATCATACATTATATCTGCCTACATACTTTACAGATCTATTTCACTATACCAGTACCACATAGCAAGATAGATTTATAAAGTATGTAAAATGGAAATTGTCTGGTACACAACTGCAACCTTTTGCTCACAGTCTGCTACTTTTAAATTGTTATAACTCAGATTTAATCTGATGATAACATTTAATCATCATATTAGGTTTTTCAAAAGTGTCATCTTTGAGGGAACATCTTTCAGGCCTAAAAACTTTGCCTGCTATGCTGAATAAGCATTCTACAGGAGCAGATGTTGCACTTTTGGATGAAAAAAACTGTTATTTAGCCATTCCACAAGAAAATGTACTTTCGTGTAATAACCTTTGTCCAGTTTACACACAAATAATCTTTGTCCAGTTTACACACACATATATACAGGTAGCTATTAAGATGGTCATAAGTACCTTTTCAAATGAGCTAGCTATATTCAATAACAAAAGATTTAACACCTTTGAGTAGTCTTCTTTTAATAGTCTGGGTTTGATGAATTTACATATGAAATCAGCTAAGCATGTCAGAATGAACAGAACTAGTTTTGTTTCTCAACATTTCTTTAAAGGCCTCCAGCAAACAGGAGAAACAGAAATGCTGTCAAGAGTGAATTTTGGGAGAAAAATGTACCTTAATGCTTATACCATGTTAAGTTGTCTATTGTCATATTTTTTAATTTTGAAAAAAAAGTTTGGTTTTTAATTTTTATACAAAATGCAAATTAAACTTAAACACCATATTAAGCCTGAAATTGACTAAATATTTTAAAGTGTGCTACTTTTATTGTCTGCAAAAGTCAATATGTTTTATTTATCCTGTGTTCTTTTTCTCATTCATAGATCTGAATTAAAATATTACCATTAGTCACCTATTTGTTTCTTGTGTTGGGCAAATTTTCTAAGTAAATAGCCAAATGTATTTGAAAAGTATTTGAAAGTAATTATAATTACAACTAAAATATTTTCAGTAATCATTACAATTACAGTACATGTATTTGAAAAAAAGCATGATTACAATTACATTTGATTACTTTGAAAATTGTATTTAATTACAGATAATTACAATTACTGATTACGATTACCCCAGGTCTGGGCGGGGGCATAAAAAGGTGGCTACATTGTATTTCGATTGGGAATGGGGCCGAAATTCAGCACATAGAGAAGGGCAGAAAATGCCCTGAATACTGCTTGTACAGTGCAGGGTTTTACAGGACGCAATATCCTGCGTCTTATACGCATAAATCCTTAGATGGGACCCCTCAATTTACCTTACCTGCGTCCGCTGGGACGCAGACGTGTTTGTTGTGCCTTTCATTAAAATCCAAAATTCCAAAGTTATTTTGTAACGATTCGGTTTTTCCCATATTTACAGCCTATCTATAAAGAAATAGGACAGGTGCTGTCGTTTAACCAATAATATCCGGAGGTGTGTCAAAACAGTCCAATCAAATTCGCGTTGCTATGGCGCTTTGAAATCTCACCATGTCTGGCTCCCGCTCTGATTTATCGATCAACATAGACGCTTGTCAACAATTGGGTTTTCTTACGGTCAAGCGTGTAAATGACTAGAAAAAAAAACGGCTGCTAAAATGTCGAAACAGAGCGATCTGAGAAACTTTTTTGGCAAAAGAAATGCAGAAACCGACCAAGAACCATCCTCTAGCGGCTGTTCAGAGTCGGATCAGTCCGAATCTTCTAAAAAACAAGCCCCCAAAAAGATTGAAAATTCCTATCTAGCTGGCTAGGTCGCTACAAATGGTTGAGATACGAAAATGACCTGATGTTTGCGACACCTGTCATTTCCTTTTAATCTTGTGTATCTACTTTTAATAATTAACAATACAAAACCAATTTTTATACATATTGAAAGATGGGACCCCCATTTTCATTGATGGGACCCCAATCATAATCAAAGTTGAGTCCCAGGGACCTCCAAACATTCAACTTGGTGTAAAACCCTGACAGTGAATGTTGTAAAGTTACAAACTCTTTCAAGTACAGTCAATGTTGACAGTCAGGACTTGAATTCACAAAATGTTTGTCAGAATAGCAAAAAGGGAAGACCCTGATCAGACTGATCAAGTGCTTTGCTGTCTTTGACAATCAGTGGGATACTGCTTGTACAGTGAATGTTGTAAAATTCCGAACTCTTTCAAATACAATGTTGACTGTAAGGACTTGAATTCACAAAATGTTTGTCAGAATAGTAAACAGGGAAGACCCTGATCAGACTGCTTCTGTAGAAGCCATCCAATGTGGGTATGCAGTTTGTGTAGGCCTTTTTGGCAGGTAAATAATGTTAATTTTTACAACATCTACCATAAAAGTGTGTACATGTGACTGAAAATAATTTTTCATTTTTTCTCAACCAAAACATATGATGTGGGTACTCAAAAGAACCGTCTCCATGAGACAGTTCTTTTGAGCACCCAAAATACATGTTTAAACTAATGGATAAGAAAATAATCACAATTTTACGCTTAAATTTTTGGCTTAACTGGTCCTATAGTCTATCATACCCATTTTAATGATTTTATACATACCTTGCACATAGCATCATAACTTGACAAATCCCCACGCGGCTTTTCAAGAGATTTTTTGGCACGTTGCAATGATCTGTCTAATATGTCTCTCAGTCTGACAAGCATTTTACTAAGTCCCACTTTCTTGAGTCCTTTATCAACAAAGTTTCGATAAACAGAATTCCTTGACAGATCATCCAGACTGGCTTCACTAGAGGCCCTAGATAGTGATGTGGATAAAAGAGGGGCTTTGAGAGGGGTTGAAGCATCAGGGGGACTCCCTATCGCGGCACCAGGACTAGCATCTCTTTTGGGACTAGCATAACCAGTTAACGAAGTTCTTCGGTCACTTTCAAACTTAAAACTGACTCGTTTATCACTATTTTTGTCAATACCCTTTGAATTGTCATCATCTCCTGATGCTTCAATTTCCTTCTCATCCCATTCCTCCCCTCCATCAAAACTTGCTCTTATTTCTGGAATACTAGTTCGATGTAATTGACTTAATTCCCTTCCATAACTTTTCTCCTGATATTTAGGACAATCAAACTCAAGAAAAGGCCAATCTGAACATTGCACACTCTGAACATTTAACACTTTCCCTAAAAGTTTCAATTTTTGACATAAATCCTGTGTAATGTTTAACCATAAATACAATGCCTCCAGCCTTCTCACAAAGTTAGGTTCTTGATAAAGTGGGAATTCCTGAGCAAATGCACATGATGTTGGGAAAAGCTGTTCACACCTATCTAACTTCTGAAGAAGTGCGTGCACTTGTTTTACAGCTTCTTGCTGCTGATCAACCATTTCACTACTTAAATACATACTATGATAGGTTTCTGATATATCAGTTCTAGAGCTTTCAGTATCAACACTACATGAACTAATTCTATGTTCAAGTACATTTAAATCACCCATTTCTGGAATGCTCTGTTCACCCATTTTAAAACCAAGAACACTTTGTGGTAACTGCACTTTAAAGTTCATAACTTCTTCCAAAATTTTAGGAATTTTCTCTCTCTCAGTCTGAACTTTTTGCTCCTGATCAACTGGCTGACAACCATTCAACCAGGCCTGAAGCCCTATCCATATATAATTAAGCCAGAGTTTCTCATCTGAACTTTTCTGTCTCTGAGCTAAGAATCTCTCTTTCTGTTCTTTCGTCTCTTTTTGTTTTTTGCCGTGTGATCCCATATTTATCAGGGCAGCAAAAGTCTTAAAAAAATTCAGTCTCTCTCTTGGACATGGGACTTTAGTTGTGCATGGCTGTCTGCGTTCAACCCTATCAGCAGATACAGGAGAGAGAGGCATAACTCTAGAAGCAGCTGCAGCTAACGATAAAAATCTTCCCGAACCTTCTAGCTTCACAGGCACTACTGGAGTCACTATTTCCATCGGAGCAGTATTGTTTGTAATATTTAATTCTCGGCTAGAAAGGTCATCAGAAAGTCTTTTCACATATCTCTCATGTTGTCGTGTTGTACTTAAGCGCTTTTGTCTCTCATCTCGGTCTTTTTGTTTCTTTTCCTTTTGTCTCAGTAGATCTCTTTCTAAATCTGCATCGGAATCGACACTTGTTAGTCCACTGAATAATGCATTTCCCTCGTTATAACGCTCTTTAATAACAACAACAGCTTTTGGTTGTTTTTTCTGTTTATCCATAGCTTTAAAGTTTTTGTACTCCTTGAAAGTCTGTTGTTTCTTGCCACCAGATCTGCCTTGCCTCTCTCTCCTTGCTAACCTGGAATTACTGACGGGAGGTGTGAAAGGGAATTCAGATATGTCCTGCCCCTGTGCATTGAAATATGTCTCTTCTTGCTCAGCATCCATAGATTGGGGTTGCTCCTCTTCATCACTTTGGTCTGCATCTTCATCGCTTTCTTGGCAGTTAGCTACATCCATATTAGGTGGTCTGAAACAAACATAAATTGAGACATGTAACACAGGTTTAGATGAACAAAAATTTTCAGCGTAAAAATGTAAATATTTTCTTACCCATCAGTTTTAACATATGTTTTGGGTGCTCAAAAGAACCGTCTCATTGAGACAGTTCCTTTGAGTACCCACAACATATGTTTTGGTTAAGAAAAAAGAAAATTAAATTTTCGTTACGCACTCTTTACTAAAATCCTGAGAAACTCCAAAATGATGTTCGGTCAGTAGCTTATTATTCAAGAATATTGAATATAGAATATTCAAGTGACTAGCAAAGGCTCTGATCAGACTGCGCGTATGTGCAGGCTGATCTGAGGCTTTGCTGGTCGCACATACCACATTGTAGCCGTTGGAAATCTCATGTTGCTGCTCAATTATGTCCAGATAAGCATATTTTTAGAAAATGTGAATATTTTGGCACAGGTTTAGATAAACTCAATTTTGGAGGGTAAAATTGAAAATATTTTCTTACCCATACTTTTTAGCATATGTTTTGATGCTCAAAAGAACTGTCTCATTGAGAGGGTTCTTTTGAGTACCCACAACATTTGTTTTGGTTGAGAAATAAGAAAATTATTTTTCTGATACACACTCTTAACTAAACGCCTGTTTTCGTAAACACTTGTTTAAACATGTTTTGGGGACTTAAAAGAAAAGTCTCATCGCAGACAACAAGAAATATCATTCACAATTTTGTGACATTCTCATTTTAGCATATTTTCAAATTAGGAAGGGGTGAATATTCTGCCCCAAATTCAAATTAAAGGGAAACACGCATCAATTTTGATGCCTTGAAGTATGTAGTGGTCACAAGTGAGGGCCATCACCAACCTTATAAAATATTTGCTTCAATATTTTTAGAAGCAAAATAGAGTCAGATCCTCAAAATTAGTAAACCCCAGAGGAATGACTAGGAATGACAAAATTTTGAAGTTGGACAACTTCCTTGAGGAAAAAGCAATTCAGAAAGTGGCAACCTGTGATAAGTTTCATTAGTTCCTGATTTGTAAAACACTACTAAATTCACAGGGATTTTACTAGACCAGACTTGGGGCCAAATACAGACCCCTTCCGACTTAAAAAAAAATGAGCTTAAATTTCTAAAAGCTAGGGCTGCCATAAAATCTTTATCTAATTATCCCAAATAAAAGAATACAATAAACGCTTCAAAAATCAAGGGTGAAAATAATGTAAAAATGGCAGGTAAAGGATTTTGTTGGCAAATGGCTAGATTTGGTGAATATTTGGGAATTTTTTGTCTGCTTACTGCTGTTGGTTCACTCCTCATGGTCTGAATACATTAAAAAGTTCACATCAACTGAAGGTTTTATTAATTTTTAATGATAATGCACTAGTCATTTGTATCTACAGCCCCCCACCTACTGGGATGGGCGGGGACAACAACCTTAGGGCAATAAAAGCCCAGCTATAATCTCCGCACTTCGGGAGCAAATAGGAGGTAAAAGCATTGCTATTCCCCCCCCCCGCCCCAAGGACATGAAAAAAGTTGTTTAATGCAGTTGTCGAATAATTCAGCAAAAATCCAAAGCCTTATTGGGTTCTTTTATTTTCTTATTCCCCACCAAATTTCTCCTCAAATTGGTATGACCCCTCTTGAATCCCTTGAAACGCTTAGAAGTCTGCTGAAAATGGCTAATAGTATACAAAACACACATATCTAGAGTGTTTAACACAAGTGTGAATCCACACATGCTTTCAGTCTAGCTATAGCTTATGTACGGTAAATGTTCAAAAATTTCGAACACTTTTCACTTTCTGTTTCCAAAGAAATTTTGGGTTATCAGGGCTCAAATTAACAAAATGTTTGTCAAGATAGCTAACAGGGAAAACCCTGATCAGACTGCTTCTTCAGATGAAGTCTGATCTTGGTCTGCACTGGTTGTCTAGGCCTGTTTGGCTGGCAAATTGTGTTCGAAATTTTAGAACATTTACTGTAGTCTGACTATGATAATCGCTGACAGTTTGCAAATCAGTTCACCATGCGCACACACAGAAAGTGGAAAATTGGTCACTACTCTCAGAAAATCGACCCAGTGATCAATAATTTTTCAGCCCAATCACGTATAGAAGTTGACCCCTGCATGTGACAGATGACCGGATGGACACACCCCTAACAATTGGGTGCTTATTTAATTCTGAATTTGCATATGAAGTTAAAATATGCATCTAAGATCAGTCAATATGAAACATCACAGGACCAGGGGTCCTGACTGGCGGATTTACCTGCGGTCTGACAAGAGTTACCTCGTCACAGGACCGACTGTCCTGTGAAACCTGTGCCCAAAGTTACTGTTTTGGCAGAATATATACTTAAGGAATAAAGAAACGCAACAGACAAAAATATAATTTTTGTGTGTTTAAATGATGTTTTGGTGAAATCTCATTTGAAAATTTCTTATTGAGTATTTATAGCATGTGATGAAATACCAAAACATCATTTTAACGCTACATTTTACGCTACATGATAAAAACATATGAAAACGTAAAATGTGACATAAACGTCAGAGTAAAGATCAAGAAACCCCGTCTTTTGCATGCAGGGATTCAGTTTGGCGTCGGCCATCGGACATAGTCCGAAAATAGTTCCAGATGTCCGAGAGTTTGCTGTCCAGTTTGGACAGTTTGTCCGAGACGATTTTCAGAAGTGCATAGTGTACGGTAATGCACAGTGATGCAATAGTATTTTTGTTTTATAAAACGATCGCTGATTGGCCAAATTTCTGTAAGCGGTAGGCTGGTTCGCATAATTTTTCCCCTAAAATACTTATTCACTAAAGCAAACCAGTCATGAAGTTTTGTTACGCGACGGCAGATTGGTATATTGCATCCTGTAAACTTCTTACCTCGATTTCATCTCGAAGCGGACAGCATATTTGCATTGGCATTCACCGATAAAATGACTAAAAAACTTGATTGCCACCAAGAAACAACGGGAACTCAAGGTTTTTATGCCCCAAAACAGTTTGCCCGCTCCATCATTACCTGAACAGCCACTTTCCGTGACTAACGAGTCGTGCAGCGGCCGAAAACAGCAGCAAAAAAACAGTACCCCACCCACTTCCACCGATCAGCAAGCCCCAGTCGCCTCATTAAATAAAAAGCCAACCAAGCAATCAGGCCGCACCTACCATCGGAAATGGTAGCAAAACTGCCCCTTGTTTCATTATGAGAAGGGCAGATAGCATTTTCGGTTTATGGTGGTAAAATGAGTGTCTGAAAAAATGTCCTAAAAAAATTTCCAAATGTCCGAACAATATTGGGGCTGCTCGGACAAAATGTCCGAAGCGAATTTCAGTCCAGCTGAAACCCTGGCATGTTTGGTTACTTGGCATCGACTTGAAAATGTGCAACTTAAACAAACGCCCAATCATATTCGTAATGCAGTCAAATATTGCGTTAAAGCATGCTACTTGAATGGCAAGATACACAATGGTAGTGAATAAACGATAAACATCACTTAGAGCCGTCAAGTTTGGTGAATATACGGGATAAATAAACCTAGAAACATCAGAACATGCTTTCTTGGGAAAAACTGACTTTTTAGATACCGTAGAAATACGCTGGTAAGGTGTTTATATTGACGTTAGCCAAACAAAATGTGGCATATGCAAGAGAAAACATCTGATTACATGCCGAGAGTGAACACCAATCTTGTTAACTGTAAACTGGAACATTTTATCATTAGAAAAACACATAAACATCATGGAAACCATTAAAACGTAAGATATCGAATTTTGACGTCAGAATTGAGGTTTTTTGACGTCTGAAGATCTCAAGTCATAATTCTTGAACAAAACATCCTTGTAATGAATAAATCTCAAGCAGAAAAGAAAGTTTACGCCTTTCATGCAGTATTCAGAGTTGAAGTTAATGACGTTAAGACGTTTCGGAATCCTACAGAAACGTCGCCATTTGACCATTTCCTTGATCCACAATCTATGCAAAGACTTTTAAAACAATAAACCGATGGTTGATTCAAACTTTGCTTTTATTGACCCTGTTTCAGCAATTTACTACGGGGGTCAGGCTGGTTACTCGCATACCAAAATGATTACGTAATCAGTAATTACGTTGAACCTGCCACATACTGCTCCTATGGATTAATATCGTTTTCACTAAAAACTTGCCTCATATTGTATGCTTACAATGACTCGAAGTGTTTGTTGCATTTCTTTATTCCTTAAGTATATGCCACAAAACTACTCTGTTTTAATCAACCAATCAAAAGCCATATTGGAAAACAGGGTTTAGGAGCAATCAATGTTTTGTTTACTGAGCTGTCATGGATATTTTGTGGTCATTGGCCTATAATCATCATATTAAATTTAAACTTAAAAACTTATAATTTTTCTTTTTTTTTGTTGTTCTCATATGATGTAGGTCTGGTGAAATCATCGTTGGTCAGGCAAATTTTTCCAGTCCACCTGACCGGCTGTCCTGTAAAGTCTGGGAAACTTTCGTAAACTCTGTAAGATTAGTATTGTATTATACCTAACTTAAGTAGTAGTACACTGTCAAGGACATTCAGAACTCTCGGTAAACTGTAGAGTCAAGGCTTGATCTAAAATTGCGCCAAGAAGTGCCAATTGTGTCAAGGTTTCCTGAGCAACTATTTGAGTTTTCAGCATCAATTTCTTATGCTTTAATACAGTGTGCTAACAATTTCTTGGCACTTTATCTGCTTTATACATGATGACTTTCCCCTCCACTTACATCAAGAGCCCATCACAAGCATTTGAGAATAATGCATAGCAATCAACCGTGGCACGAAATCACAATCCCTGCACTTAGACGGCACTGCGGGGACATTCAAAAAATAATAAATGCACTCATTAGCGGAGCCATTCCCCAGCTATTCCCGTAGGTCGGGGTGGGGAGTGCATGCAAATGACTGATGGTGCATAAGATTTGCATGAATGTTTTATTTGTGCAGGACCGCAACAAAACATCTGCAATTCTATCAGTTGTCTTGAGATATGAAACCATCTGTTCTGTCTGCCAGTGCATGACATTGTCATGCATTTGAGCATTAATTTAGATTTTCGGATTTTCGAGATTTCCCAGCCCTTGCTCTAGGCTCAAAAGGGTAGGAAAATCCCCAAATCCCTCATTCCCTGACTAGGATCCTTCGAATGGCTCATAAAAATAAACCATAGGAATAGATCTATGCTACAGCCGGCCCTCAAGAGTCTCTATTTCTCATATCGAGCATAGATGTTTGAAAATCAGTACAGCATTTGCTAACAATATCTGAGTCTCGGGGGCTCCAATATTTCTTTGTGTTGCTGCAGTATCTAACCCCACCCACTTTTTGTAATGAGAAAATTTCACGCTGTAATGCACTGGCAACGGGAGACGACTAATCGATAATGCATTCTTCATGCATTGAACCAATCATTGCATTTTGGAAAACGTTGGTTTTACTTTCTTTCAGCAGCGATTTTACTCACATTTCATCCTGCAATGGGTTGAAATATTCATTTGGCGAGGTACTCTGTTTGTTTGGATCGTCGACCTCCGCCATAGTTAAACTCCCGTAATTTCTCGGTCACGCGAGGTTATGAATTTGCCAGGTGCCGTTCTAAAAATAGAATCTCACTAAATATAGATTTTATGTGAACCACGTTTAACCGGGTCCCTAGACTTACCGGAAAGACCCGAATTACCGGAAAGACCACTGAAATACCGGAAAGACCAAAGAATAATAGGGGGTTATTTCCTGTATTGATTTAACTTTAATCTTTTTTTATTGAAAGGACTAATAGCTTGGATTAAGGCCTAATTGAATGGCCCTTGTTAACACCTAGAACTAATCAGTGAGTCAATGAGGTGGAACTAACTAGCCTTATTAAAGGACCATTGTTAACACGCGGAACAAACCCAATCAACGAACATGTTTCGGAAAAAGGGAACATATCCATCAATCCATCCATCCATCCAATAAAAGACGTTATGCAAGAATGTTTAAATGCATTTTCTCATATTTATATCTTTTAATGTCCTTTAGTTTGAACTTTGAAGCTCAGTTTATGATTCTTATATTTTAAACTTTGGTCAATGATTCTTATATATCCGCATATGTTATGCCTTTTTGGTATTTTAATTTTCGAGCTTCAGTTTCGGTAAGTCGATGTATGGTTATGCCATGTATATGCCAGCTTTATTTTCTCACAAATCACATTTTGCCAAACACACAACTATTCTATATTATGATTTTGACGTATTTAATTTAAGCCGTACATTTTCGGTAATTTGGAAAGGGAAATCTTCTTATCTTTTTTTCAACTCATGTTTTCAAGACAAAAAAATGAATTAAAAATATCCAAAAATATATAACAAATTATAACATATATAGTTAAAATATACTAGATACTCAAATATTAACAATATTCAATAATCAATAATAGCCTTCTTAATTGGCGAAGGGCATATCAATATTTCCCTATTATTCTTTGGTCTTTCTGGTATTTCGGTGGTCTTTCCGGTAATTTGAGTCTTTCCGGTAAATCTAGGGACCGCGTTTAACCGTACAGTCTGTCATAGTCTCCGAAGTACTGAACCGTACAGTAGCTTAATCGGAAGCGCCTTTAACTGACAAGTCAGTAAGACTCAGTTGCGCTAAGTTTAGTCTAACCACTGTGGTCCGGGTACCTGTTCCTTTGTGTTCCACTGAAATAAATAATTGCTTAGTTCCCTGTTCCCCCAAAATAAAAGCTATGTATGGACTCTAGGCTATTCACGAACAGTGCCATTGTTCCCTCAACTGTCCATTTATAACCCATAGAAGGACCTCGCCTCTGAGTTAATTACTTATGCCAACAGTCCTATCATTCAGCATGCTAAAAAGTTTTTTTTAAAAAAAGTCGCCCCTAAAATCATGTGACTTAAAAATGTTCAAACTATGAAATGTACAACTAATGAGGCACTCCCTGGAAGTACCTATTTTCCTTCTTCTTCTTCCCATTGTAGTTCATCCCTCGGTTGACCGGGTATTTTCGAACTATGTGAAATGTACATGTGCCGTCCGAGAAAGTTTGTGCAGATTTAAAAACAGTCTATGTACAGTCTAAAACATGATTTTATGGTGTGTTATAGTGCGACCAGATAACGGACGTTGGGCGTGTCCAACAGAACACTGCCATTCACTGTCAATTGAGGCTGGTCTACAGTAAATTGGATAAAACAGCATAGGTACGCTTTAACCCTTAAAACGCCAGCAAAAAAAAAACATCCGAAAATTCCGTCTGCATTTGTCGTCTGCTGCAAATTTTCGCTAACATTATTTAACAAAGCTTAGTATGGTGACAAACAGTGTGGACACAGAACAGACTGCTCCTATAGGAGCAGTTTGATCTGAGTTCACACTGTTTGTTGGAAAGGCTTCTAAAACATTTCAGCAGACGACAAAAGTAGTCGAATTTTGTTGTAATTGACGCTTTAAGGGTTAATCGTGCAAAACAACTGAACCGCAGACGACAAAGGCGACCAGCTTTATACGGTTAGTATGCCCGGTAAACGTTCGCAGAAAACCTAAGTCTTACTTGTTTACAGACACGTTGGTATATACTATTGCTCACTGGTCAGAGCCTCATAGAACCTATGTGGATTTTAGTCACGATCAGCAAAGCAGACTGGTCATTGTTAGAACGGCTGTTGCTGCTACATGTATAAGGTATAGTCAGGTTGCACAGCGTAATGAAGATCTGATTGCATGAACGTGCTTTTATCTGTAATTTCTTTAATATTGTATTAACTATAAAGCCATTTAAATGGCGTTTCGCTGGCGGACCGATGATGGCCCGCTTTTAGT
The DNA here is from genome assembly GCA_964019695.1 of Loripinus fragilis. Classification (NCBI taxonomy): domain Eukaryota; kingdom Metazoa; phylum Mollusca; class Bivalvia; order Lucinida; family Lucinidae; genus Loripinus; species Loripinus fragilis. The sequence goes on from OZ026517.1 coordinate 88,660,388, forward strand.
GGTATTTGGATCATCTCTCCTCTCATCAACTAAAAAAGAAAAAAAAAAAAAAAAAAAAAAACGTTGTCAAAGTTGGACCCTCCTGACAAAAGTTTCTGGATCTGCGCATGACTGGATGTAAAGTATCAACTCAAATAAACGAGGTCCACAGTTTTGCTAGTGTGTTAGACCTGTGATTATTATGAGAAGGTTCAATGAATGCACTTCGAAATGTCCTAAGCTAGACACTTTGTTCTCTGCTAAGTACTGGTTCAACCTACGTGACAGAAAACGTCGCGTCATGGCAGCAAAAATGTTGGCAGCGACGCAACAAACAAAATCAACTCAAAGGACACTCATCTATGCTGCAGTTGTGTGCGTCTACTAGTACACAGGTTTACCTTTAGTATGCTACATGAAATATTCGCGTTAAAATGTTGTCGATAAAAATATTCTTCCAAATTCTGTTTGTTTGGCAAGGAAAATGATTTGGTGTTTAGCTTTGAATTCGAAAAAAGCATTAAAAACAACAACCAAAAATAGCCCCCTGCCCACCCCCACCCCCCCCCACACACACACTAAAATTCAGCATGCTAAGGGTTCAATAAATGGATCACAGGGAAAGGGTACACATATCTTTTATAAAACAATTAAACTTGTGTAATTGTAGATTTCATTGTCGAAGATTGATGTTTAGTTTGTATAGTTTAAGATACACGTACGCGTTTAAGGTACATGTATGTACATACAAGGTATCTGGGCTGATCAGATTCATCTTCAATAATTCGAAACACTTATTTTCCACGATACGGCAACTATAAGACTGCAGGAATATACTTTTGGTGTGGAAAGTTTCACAGATGAGTGAATACGCGAACAATGCAACCTGACTAGCCGATGTCCAAATGTATTTGTCCAGGGGTTGAGCTTCGCTAAGAACCGCCCAACGTCTCTTATCTGGACGGAGTATAAGAAGGTGCAGAACGGCAGTCGCTGCTTGAAGGTCTCTAAGCTGGGAGCTTAGACGGCACACTCTGGCAGTGGTTCCATATGCGGATGGTGCTTGGGAAGAAGGAGTATAGGTGTTAGTTCACCGTTGATTGAGGGCTGAAGAACTTCATGCTGTGTCCTCTGGAGCTAGGTTCTTACTGGTATAAGGAAAGGTGTGACAGGGATGGCAACCAGGTTGTGCACAATCCTGTAGAGCATGACTGACTTGACTTGCATCCTCCTTTCTTGGAGAGTATTCCAATGGAGATCTGTCAACATCGATGTCACGCTGCTGGTCCTTTCATAGCCACCTTTCACAAACCGGGCGGCTCTTCGTTGCACAATCTCCAGTTTGTTGACATTACGCTGAGCATGAGGGTCCCATACACAGGAAGAGTACTCTAATATGGGCCTTACAAGTGACTTGTAGCACTAGTCCTTCTAACCTGTAGGGCAACCGTGTAGATTTCGTTTCAGAAAGTTCAAGCTTGTTGTGGCCTTTTTGACTGTGTTGTCCACGTGTTTGTTCCATGAAAGGTCTGAACTGACTGTAACTCCGAGGTACTTGGCATCTTTGACAGTTAGGAGTTCAGTGTCATGTATGCAGTACTTGTTGGTGAGGGGATTCCTTTTGTTGGTGATCCTCATGACCTCACATTTGTCCGGATTAAACGGCATGAGCCAGTCATTTTCCCACTTCTGTAATTTATCAAGATCTTCCTGGAGTAGGGCTTGATTCTCTTCTGAGCGGATGATCCTGTTGACAATAGAGTCATCGACAACGAGTCTTACAGTAGAACAGATGGTCTCTGGCATGTCGTTGATGCAGACAAGGGACAGCAAGGGTCGAAGGACTGTTCCTTGTGGCACTCCTGAAGTGACTTCTGTAGCCTTGGAATGCACACCTTCTAGTACCACTTCCTGTTGTCTGTGTGTGAGAAAGTCTGCTATCCACCTAATCAGGTTCCTCTGACGCCATATTACTCTAACTTCCCAAGCAGGCGCTGGTGCGGTACTTTGTCGAAGGCCTTGCTGAAATCTAGCAGTATGGCGTCGATTTGTTCCCCGTCATTAAGGCAATTTGCTAGGTCTAGGACTGTCAGGACTAGCTGGGTCTCAATGATCTGTACTTGCGGAAGCCGTGTTGAGCTGTATTTAGCATATGGTTTGAGTCAAGATGGGATATCACATGGCTGTGTACAATATGTTCCAATAACTTGCAACAGATTGAGGTAAGTGATATGGGCCTGTAGTTGGCAGCTTTGTGTCTATCTCCTTTTTTGAATATTGGCGAGACGTAGGCTTTCTTCCAGGCTTGAGGTATGATTCCTTGGTCAAAGGAGGTTTGGAATATGGTGCAGAGTGTGTCTACCTCCTCGTCACATAGAGTCTTTAATAGTCTTCCTGGAATAGCATCAGACCAGTGGCTTTATAGGGGTTGATGTCTTTCAGCAGTTTCAATACGCCTTTCCTGTTGACAACTATAGGCTTGGCATCAGGGTGGTCAGTGGGAGTCAGTCTCGGGATGGAAGTTGTGTCTTTGGAAGTAAAAGCAGACGTAAACTGGTCATTGAGGATGTTTGACTTCTTTACACTGTCACTATGATTTGTTCCATTTGATGAAAGAGGAGCAGCCCCACTGGCATCACACTTCTTGCTCTTTATGAAGCTGTATATTTTCTTTGGGTTACCAGTTTGATCTTCACTCACTCGGCTGTTGACATGTGAAGAGAAGGCTCTTCTGGATTCTCTCTGACACTCTTTCTTCAGCTCTTTATAATAGATCCTATCAGACTTCTTCTTGGTTGCCCTAGCCTTGTTGTAAGCTTTTTTCTTTCTGCAGGATAGCCTCTTGACGTTTCTGTTTGTCCATGGCTGGCGAAACCACTTTGATGTGAGTTTGGAGGGAATGTGGTCTGTCATTAGCTGGGCACATATGTCACTGAACTCTGCCCACATCGCGTTCACGTCTGACTTAATGGAGTGTTTATTGGTGAAATCCTCCGAGAGTTGTAACATGGACTGTTTTAACACTTGGATGTCCGCTTTGGACCAGAGCCAGATCTTTCTCTGTATCGGAGGTTGGTACCTGGCACTGACATCTATGTCTACATATACCATCTCATGGTCACTGATACCTGGTAGTGGATAGCATTCCTGTATGAGCGATGGCCTGTTAGTGAGGAACACATCTAGAAGGTTGGCTTCTCTTGTTGAGAAGTCCACCACTTGGTCAAGACCACAATTGTCTGCTGCTTGGAGTACAACCTCGTTGATTTCTCGCTTATAATTACAGCTAGTAATCGAGTTGGTTGACCAGTCTATGTCAGGAAGGTTGCTATCCCCGCATATCCGGATGACATCCTTGGTATGCTTTTTTGCAAAGTTCACATTGCTGTTGCTAAAATAAAAATCCTGAAATAATTTGCTTATTCCCCTGTTCCACCGAATATTAACATAACTATCTGGCTTTATAGTAAGCAAGGTATTTCTCCATAACAAAGTCCCTGACTCCTGGTCCCCCAGAGGTTTTGGGGATCTGGGGAGAAGGGCTAATTATTTCAGGGAGCCGGGGAGCACTGGTTATTATTTGCAGGGATTTGGGGAGCAAGCTCATAGTTTTGGGGATTTAGAGAGCCCTCAAAAAAGTAAAATATGAATTTCAAAAAATCTCACCTTAAAGGAAAAGCCCTCGTTTTGTTTGAATTTTTTTTTAATCTTCGGCTTCTGTGGGAATACCCCAAGACCCCCATTGTAAAATGTAAGTGTATTTAATTTCATACTAACATGCTAATCTGGATTGGTATTGGTGAAAGATATGGCGAATATTTTTTACTACATGTATTGTCGATTTATTATCCTTAAAAATGCTGATTTTAGGTTGGTAATAACGTATTTTGGTGCCATGGGGTTGTCTGCGGTTTGTGATTGTGGTGTTTCCTGATCATACTCACTTACTAATTTTGGAACACCCAGAATGCGCTAAATTTAAGCTTTTTAATAAAAAAAAATCCGGAGGAGCATGCCCTCGGACCCACCTAGCACGAATCTGAATCCACATCATTACAGGGCTACCTACGCACCTGGTATGTAATATTTTATGAAAAAGGAAACGCCTCGATTTTGTTTTTTAAAACTTCTTTGGCTTCTGAGGGGACCCAGACCCCACCTCTTGTAAAAATGTCAATGTATTTATTTTTGTACTAATATGCGCATCTGGATTGGTCTTGGAGAAAAGCATGGCGCATAATTTGGGTTGTTGTTGATTTATTATCCTAAAAATTGTTGATTTTTTGGTTGATAATAACATACTTTGGAACACTCAGAATGCACCAGATTGCACCATTTTTATAAAAAAAAATCGGGGCAACATGGCCCCGACTCCCCTAGCACAAGGTGAATCCACATCATAACAGGGCTACCTACGCGCCTGGTATGTAATTCTCTATATTGGTACTTAGATGATTTTATTAAAACTTTTATGAATGCTGATCAGATATATACTTACTTGCTGAAACTGAAGTTTAACTTACGTATAGGGCATAATAGCGATGATAAAAATATTTTCTATGGTTAAAAAATAAATGCTTTCACTTTGTCTCATTTTCATGTATTTTGGGGGATTGGAGAGAAGCTGAATTAATTTTAAGGATAAGGGGAGCAAAGGAAAAAAACTTTCAGGGGGCTGAGGCATTTTGTTTCAGGGATTTGGGGAAATCAATGCATTATTTTCAGGGAGCAAGGGAGCACAGACCCCCCATGGGGGCCTCATTCCTCGTGCAAGCGAAAATATGTGTCTCCCGTTTTCTTCTTTCACACCAGAAAGATTCCAGATTTGTCCCAACAGCCCAGCAACAGGAATGGACAATATTTCGGCAAAAATTCTTAAATCTTGTGTCTCATCTGTAAGTGGCGTCATTTCCGATCACATAAATACGCCATACAAGCCAGTCATTCTGTAGTAAATTTTAGAAACAGAAAGCAATCATGGTTGAACTCATTGTCTTTACATAACTTGGACTTACCAATGCCACATTCTTTCAACTATAACTTTATGGAAGCTAACCCTGACAAGTTTCAGGCCATCTGTGTGGGGGAAAAAGCTCACTAAAATATCAAATATTTCCAGATTGGCCAGACTAATATCACCTGTGAGGAAAATGTTACACTTTTAGGCTTTTGTGGGAGTCTGTTATTGTTCTATGCTTTGTTGTACCTTACTTTATGTCCATTCTAGTATTGCAATCATCTTGATGGGGAAGAGAGAGCTGGTTGCCTTGCTTAATTTGTCAACCTGGTGTCTCGTGTTGGTTGAGCGGCTCTTCCTCGCGGTGCCATGGGGTTGTCTGCGGTTTGTGGTTGTGATATTTCCTGATCATATTCACTTACTATTTTCAATATTGATTTTGTGTTAAAGTTTGATAATTGTGTCTCTGATATATGTAAGAAAGCCTCTAAACAATTGGCTGTATTAAAGAGATATGCATTTTTAACCAAACAAGGTATATCTCATCTAATTTTAACTACTGTCCGCTTGCATGGCACTTTTGTCGTGCATCAATCACTACTAAGCTTTAAAAGATCCAAGAAAGGGTCCTTAGATTTATAAACAGTGACCATACAGTACATCTACCCTTAGTGCATTACATGTATTAAAGTCTACAAACCCTCAGCCACTTCACATCCGCAGACTAAAGCAAATGTCATGCGAAGTCTTTAAAATTGTTAACAACAGGTCACATAATTACATTAACGACCTTGTTAAAATAAAAACTTCTAAATATGATTTGAGGTAAGAAAATAAGGCAGATGTCCCCATAGTTAACGCAACGAGGTATGGGCTGAAATTATTCAGGACAGAGGCGGCCAGGGTATGGAACAGCCTTTCGAATGAAGTACGTTTGGTCGAATGGTACGCACAGTTTCGTAGACTAACCCGTGCCTTGGATAGCATTGAATGTGAATGGTCTCTTTGTTCTGCCTAATTAATGCATGTCTGTTTTTACATGAATTTTGCTCATGCTTGCTACTTGCTTGCTATGTTTGCTTGCTATATTTTTGCTATGTTTGTCTGATTTTGCTTACTTTCCTTGTTTTTCGCTATATTTCGCTCTTGTAAAGCACACTAAACATGTGCATTGAGCCTTGCTCTTTCGCTTTCTCGCCCCCTTAATCAAGGTCTAGCAAATTCGGACTCCCACCATTTCGGTATTGTGAGCGCGTTGTCTGTTCTTTAATATCCTTCAGGAGCATACATAGAGCTCAGCCAAATTCTCCACAACTATTTAAGAAAATGATTTTACCGAACTACAATCCATATTCTTAGAGTATTTATCTCAGGTTTTATCATATATTAATAAGTTTTAATTTTCAGCTTCCTGTGATGTAATAGATTGTAAATTGCATGCCTCTGTGATTCATTAACATTATTATTTTATAAATTATTCAATATAATAATTCGATAGGGAATAATAACAATAAAGTCAATGAATTGTATTCACTTTTTCTCCCATAGGGAATAATAACAATAAAGTCAATGAATTGTATTCATTCTTTCTCCCATAGGGAATAATAACAATACAATCAATGAATTGTATTCACTCTTTCTCTTGAGAAAGAGTGAATACAATGCATTGACTTTATTATTATTATTCATTATGGGAGAAAGAGTGAATGCAAATTATTATTTTATATTTGTTTGTCGAAGTAAAAGCCCTACAGGGCTTATGTTATATGTTGCTAATATTCGACAATAAATAAATATTGCATTGTATTGTATTGTAAAGCTTGTAACAGCTCATCATTATTATCATAAACTGGTGCCCTGTTATCGTCTTATGTAGATCTAGCGGAGGGAACCAGACTAATTGTCATCACAGCTAACCGACTCACGTATTGCGTCTCGTTGATTCTAAAGCAATGCAGTGTAATGTGAAGTGCTGCATGGTTTCATCTGCTTTCTCCATAGCGGACTTTAAACCGGTTGACCTTTGCCCTTACACTTTGCCACACACCAGTTTAACCGGAGTATATGCCCATCGATCAGTAGACTATTCGAACTATCGCTACATTGCGTCCATATTGGTCAGAAGGCTATGCGAACTATGGATACATTGCGTCCATATTTGTCAGAAGGCTATTCGAATTATGGCTATAGTTCGTCAGTATTGGTCAGAAGACTATTCGAACTATGGCTACATTGCGTCCATATTGGACAGAAGTCTATTCGAACTATGGCTATATTGCGTCCATATTGGTCAGAAGGCTATTGGAGCTATGGCTACATTGGACGCAACGTAACCATAGTTCGAATAGTCTTCTGAGCATATAATATCTTAGTTAGGAATTTCAACGTTCTGTTTCTGCTTCCCGTATTTCCTGTTTTCAGGGCTCATTTACATGTCGGCTAACCATAACCTTCCAGGCTAATTTCTCTGGTAGGTCCTTTAGCAACTCTTGTGTGGTAGGAAGACCATACTTGTATAAGATTTCTCGTAATGCCACTATCTATCTATCTATCTATCTATCTATCTATCTATCTATCTATCTATCTATCTATCTATCCATCCATCCATCCATCCATCCATCCATCCATCCATCCATCCATCCATCCATCCATCCATCCATCCATCCATCTATCTATCTATCTATCTATCTATCTATCTATCTATCTATCTATCTATCTATCTATCTATCTATCTATCTATCTCTACTGGCTCGCTCCATTTGGAACATAATGCCAGGGAGTGCGAATTTTGAAAAACAAAAACAAAAAACAACTAAACTACAAACTATTAGCTGTGTTTTGTACTAAATGAGGAGTGTCCTAAAATCCCATGTGGTCTGGGTATTGGCCATAGAAGTAGACAGACTATTCCAGTATGGAATAGTTCGAGGGAAAATGAATTCTTCAGGGCATCACTGTACTGTATGTCTAATATCTACAATATTGAGCACTATGTGATGACCTGGTAGTTTTCAAACTGTGAGAAGGGGTCATGTCCTTTTCTTTTTCAATAGACAGTGCTCCACAATGAATCTTGTGAAAGAGAAGCAAGGAGGACTGATACTAACGGGCCACAATGGATGACCATTCAAGCTCATCAAGTATTTCACTGACAATACTCGTGCCATCTCCTGCAGGTCCAGCGGGCCGCTGCCCTCTGAACTTTCTCATTCTGATTAATCTGAAGTTTCGAGTAAGAGCTCCGAATGGGTGCTGCATACTCTAGTTTAGACCAAACCAAAGTTTTGTATGCAACTTCCTTAGTACTCCAAGGTGCAAAAGCCAAGTTCCTGCGAAAGAAACCAAATGTTTTAGTTACATTGGAAGAATTTTCTGGAATGTGCTGACCCCAATCCATGTTATCAGTGATGATTATGCCATGGTATTTTGCCGACTGAACATTTTCCAAAGTTTGATTGTGTAGTGAATAGTCAAAACATATTTGTTTATTATGATGATGCCGAGTCACTCTCATAGAGTGATATTTGGCTACATTAAAGTACATTTGCCAATCGCATTTTCCACTGTCTTAAGCTAATGAGGCCTTCTTGCAAGATCAAACAGTCCTGAAGTGAATGTATATTCCTATATAGGACACAGTCGTCTGCGAACAGACGAACAGAAGACCTGGTGTTAAAGACACATTTTGGATTGCATGTTATCCTAATGACCGACCAGAAAATATGCAGAGCAGAGATAAGAAACTATGTCTCTGACCAGCAGGGGTGCAGATATGGGGAAGTTAATATTGTAGAGTGGGTTTGTAACATAAAAGGGGAAAACCAACTAATATTTATTTATTTATTTAGATTTGTGGCTGCATTGAATTGTTAAAATTTGTTATATCTTATTTTTTTTAAAAAAATCATCTTGAGTATAATGAATAACGCTAGAATGTGTTTTTGTTAATACCAATTACTTACCTTAGACCATGATTAGATAATACATCTGATTAAGAGGTGAAATTATCTCAAACTAATATATTCAAATAATCTGGAAAAACGAATCTTTCAGTAACAGCCAAAAAAACACCAGAAGACTCGGTTTCGTGAAGTCGAATTCTGATATGAAAACACATTCCTTGCAATTATAACCCTTTTATTTTTGATGGATTTCCCATACATATTGATACAATTGTACATGTGTCTGAAAGGGTCACAGGTTGAAATTTTTATACTTCAACTCTGCATGTTGGGTAATTGTTAATGCTTTTGTTGTCTGCTGACTTATATCAAAATTAACTTTTTTCCAAATAATTCTTTCAGGATTACTATCAGATCGTCAAACGGTTTGGATCCAGATCAGAACTGACATTTTGGTCCTGATCTGGATCCAAACCGTTTACAAACGTTATCAGAAGACAAAAGCCGCAGGTAAAGAGTTTATTGATTCATTTAGTCACTGCATTATTGAAAACTTAACTCACTGGGTTCCACAACTACACATTGCTAACAAAATAGTCGCATACCAACCTGATCCTAAAGGAGTAATCTACTCAGAGACAAGTATTTTTCCTTTCTTTTATTTATTGATAGATAGCATGGATAATGCCAATTAAACAATTGGAGGATTCCATTTTAGAAATTCAGGGTCTAAAGGGGTGATACATGGAAACATGTTCTCTTTCTAGTACCGCTGAAAGAGCTGTCTACTCAGGGATAAGATTTTTTTTTACTTTATTTATTTGTTACTAGTATGGATAAAACGAACCAAGGTAGAGTGCCTTACATCCAATAATATTCAAATTAACTTACACCAAGTTGGTGTCCAGTTCCGGAGTTTCAGTACAGAGCATGTCACACTTAAAAGCAATAAAGACACTACCGTGGGCATCATTTGCTCTGTCTTTCCGAACTGCATCAAATGAGTCAGGGACAATTTCTGAATTTTTAATATCAGGGGTTAACCAGGACTCATTCCCCAAAATGATGTCCAGTTTTGCAGAGTTGATAATTGTATAAAGTTCAGCCTTCTTGTTCTTGCGGCAAGTGCATTCCTTTACAACCAACTGTCTATATGCTAAAGCCATTTCTCACTATATTCCAATACAAGGCTATTCTCCTCTTATGAATTTCTGCTTCCACAGCCCTAACTGACTAGACAAAATATAAATATCATTTATTATATTTAGTCTAGTGGTGACTCTTTCAGGTAAGTGAAGGGATTGTCTAATTTTCCATTTTCAGATCTTACAAGTTTATGATTGGTCAATTTGTCAACATAATCTTTAGGAAAAAGTAATACTATATACTGGCAATCTTTTACAAGAACAATAATAAAGCTCTTATAGCATTCCCGGTCTGAGGTTATAAGGTTTCTTCACCAATAGATTCAGTACAAAACAGAAGTTTTAGATACTTTTAGGTGTTCATCACTATGCATCAAATTGGCCATCAATGGTGATGTTGGGTGGCTTCCTGCAAAGGAAAGGTGTTGTTACTATATGATTCACTACTGGAACATACAGATCAACATGGAATACATGGACAATACACAACTATGTAAAAAGGTATTTTTATGAGTCCCCAAAATGATGTCTGGTTTTGTCAAGTCGATAATTGTATGAAGTTCAGCCTTCTTGTTCTTGCACTAGCGCTACATTCCTTTACAGCCAACTGTCTATATGCTAAAGCCATAAAGGCTGGAGTGCTGAAATCAAGGACATTATGATTATTATATAGGGAGCTCAGTGGCTCAGTGGTAGAGTGCTTGACTCGAGACCGAAGGGCCACGGGTTCGAGCCTCACCGGCGTCACTGCGTTGTGTCCTTGAGCAAGAACATTAATCCTAGCTTAGTACTGGTTCAACCCAGGAAGACCCGTCCCTTTATAACTGAAAGATTGTTGATGGGACGTAAAGAATCAAATCAAACAAACAAAACATGATTGTTATATGTTCTATATTTTGTTGTGCATTACTTTGTGTCATTTCTAGTTTTGCAATCATCATAATGGGAAAGAGAGAGCTGGTTTTACTTTGTTTGTCTTCCTGATGTATTGTGATTGTTGTTGTTCTTCCTCGCGGTGCCCTGGGTTTGTCTGCAGTGTGTGATTGTGGTATTTCCTGACCATACTCATTTGCTTCTTTCATGTCATGACTCATGTGTGTGTGCTGCATAGTCACTGTAAAAACTTTCCTTGTATTTGCATTTAATGTCGTTATTATTACTATAGTCATGATTTACATTTGGCAATCATTCATTGCATTAACTTTCCTATTGGTGTCACTTATATACCACATTAAAAGCTGCATAGTCTGTAACTTTTGATCTTTTAATTTTAGAACAAATGTTTCTATTTTTCAAGAACACAGTAAAAACTAAAATTCAGGTATACCTTTTACCAATTTCGTCAATCTTAACAAATTATCAGTATCAAAACAACAACATTTATGTTAAAATTGACTGTCTATAATTATTGGAGGGACGCAAATAATTACCAACACACCTGTTTTTATAAGATAATTTACTTTTCCGTTTAGTTTTCAGCTACAGTGAACAGATTTATTGTGAAAACATAACTTAATTCTACTTTTACAAATGATTTAAAAAGAAAATAAAAAAATCGAAAAATGTTCACAGTTGCAGACTTAATCTCTTTAAGGAACAATGTAGAGCGCCATCCGTATCGCGTTAATAACTATTGCTTACTCTATGATTCTGTGTACTTGTATTAGACTTAGTTATGTGTTGTGAGCTTTAGTTATTACTCAAATGCAACTGTAGGATATTGCTATAAATAACCGGTATGAATGCCACTTTTCCTTGCATGGTAAAGCTGAAAACTACATTACGAATAACTTAAAAGTAGTTAGAATTCTACTCTCTTCTCTTCGGTTACATTCTGCTTCTTCTATACAGATTATGCAGTCCACCAATAGATATAATTATATGTTACCTTCTGTTTATGTTTCACCTCTGAAACTTCATTCGACTGCTAAAATTAATTTGCATGGAGTTTCAGAGTCTGTCCTGTTTAAAAACTGTTTAAAAGTTCGCCTTTCTCCTCTTAAGTCATCTGTACTTATGACATCTAGGAGTAAGTATATAAGAAATGAAGTGTATCTCTCTATTTCCAAGTGCAATGCCAAAAGTTGTAGCTGTTGCAAACATTTATGTTGTAAACCAACTATTAAATGGTAACTTTAATGGTAAACAGTTTTCTATATTTAGTAATTCTGATCTTGATTGAAGATCAACTAATGTGATTTATGTATTATACTGAGAAGAGAAAGATTGTGGCATGCAATATGCTGGTCAAACTTGTAAGCACTATCTTCAAATGAAAATGCCTCATTCTTTATAGACATTTCAAACACACAAATCATTCTCCTAGTAGTATTTCTATTCAGCCAATTGAAAAGATTTTTTATGATGATGGAAATTCTACTAAAAGATATAGAAATATTTGTAGGCATGAATTAGTATTAAAATGGATAAAAATATTACAAACACCATATCCACATGGTTTTAATGATACTATTTATCATAAAGATTACATTTATAGACTACCTTATTTTGATTTTTTCTCTTTTAGATATATTTAAATCCAATAAGCGTAGACATAAAAATGGAAATTTAAAACACAAAAATAGACGTTTTAACAAGTTTGGATTTAAGTACTATAGAGGTGCGTCCCTTTTATGATGACTGCGCTCGCTATGCGTGTGAGATAAATTGACATTTTGTGGCTTTTATACCGAATTTAAGAGAGCAACAACATTAAGGCGATTCTTTAGTATTTGATCCAGAGAACTATTGCTACCAGCGGAGATTTCTTCTTGTAGAAACTTGATTGTATAAGAAGTTAACTTATTGTGACCTTGACCCTAAAACGAGACCAATCTGGCTGCCTACAAACCGGAAGCAGTTACAAGCACACTTGTGGCAAGTAAAAAATGGAAGTCTAACGATTCTTTGTTGTTTAATGAATATCCAAGAGTAATATTCCCTGATACACATAAGTCCTCTACATGTAAGAAGGCAAAATTATGACTATTTAAAGATATTGACTTGAATTTGTATGAAAAAATGCTAAAATGGTAGCTTTTAAAACAAGCTCTGAACGATTACCTGCTTGGGTTCGAGTGGCCTGGCTCTTTTACTTTGACTATCTTGGTGAGATGGATGCCTTTCAAATTGAACAGGCACATGACCCCAGCCATTGGTCTAAAGATGAGACACATTCACAATTAAAATCTATTAACATTCACGTCATGACTTCTGGTGAGGCAGAAGCGGAAATTGATAACACTTTGCTGCATAAAATAACAATATACACTGTACACAAAAAGTAGGGGATATTAGGACACAAAAAACTGCTAAGTTATTAAAACAAGGTTATAGATATTATAAAATTAGGAAAGCATTTTCTAAATTTTACCACAGACACTCAGCGTTAATTGTTAAATACAACATTTGGTTAAAATTCTTCTGCGACAAGGCATATCAGAACCTGTATTTTATGGTGATTTAGTTTATAAATTCAAACGAATTTTTGGAAAACCTAATTTTAGTGATCAATTCAAAAAGATTATCAAACGCTATATAAAGGTTTGATATAACTTGGATGTCATGTGACAGTCTGCATGCCTGGTTTTAAACCCAATCACGTTTTATAGCTATTGTTTCCTCTTTAATTGCACGACGGTGGGTCAGGCCTCAGACTCTATGACGGCTCTGACGTAAAGCTTTAATCGGTGGGTTGGTGCCTGATGCTTATCTGTAGCTGGACCCACCGTGGCTCAACTTGAGGTTTTCTTTAGCTCTGACTGTCTGTGAGTCGTGAGCCCTTTTCTTTGTTTCATCATAGTGTGTTAATTTGATATAAGTGTTTTTCCATGGTGATACATTGCAATAGTTAAAAGGCTTCCATGCGAGCTGAACAATTTTTGTACTTTAACAACAGCAGAATCTAAGGCGAAGATTTGGTACCAGTAAAATGCATTTAAGCCCCCCCCCCCCCGGTGGCTTAGGCTGCTGTCCGCTCAAAGGCGGTGGTTCTGTTGTTGTTGTTGACTTGTTGTTTATTGTTACTCCCTTTGTGGGATTCTGCAATTGTTCTATGTTTTTCGTACGTTTCTTTATGTCCCTCCTAGTTTTGCAATCATCTTGATGGGGAAGAGAGAGCTGGTTGCTTTGCTTAGTTTGTCTTCCTGGTGTCTCGTGATTGATGTGTGATTCTTCCATGGGTTAGTTTGCAGTTTGTGATTGTGGTATTTCCTGACCATACTCACTTACTATTTTTCAAAAAACTCTAGAAATTAAAATCCTAATTTGTCGCATATTTAATTTTGTCTTTTCATAAAGCAATATGTAAGCCATTTTTCCTGCGTAATTTGAGAACTTAAGATTGAGTTATGCCTTAAGGGCGTGCCAAAGAAAACAGGGTTCAAGATCTAAATTTTACACACAAAAAAATCATTGTTTTTTTGACATGCTTTCCATAATGCATGCTTAAGATGCATTTCGGATATCTTTGTTTTTTTAAGATTTTTTTTTTCGCGTACCACAATTGTTATTTCAAGCAGATAGGGCGGTGACAAAAGCGTAAAAAATGACACGAACCGCTAAAATTGACAGAAATTAGCCTCACAATCCTGAAATTGAGGACAGTGATCTCAAAACAAATTTCTAACATAAAGGCTGCCAAGCCGAAGAAGGCCAAGACCCCATACATAAAATGTAATGAATAACGGATATTTTCTTTTTTTTTAAATATAGCCATTGCACATTCCGTCACCGTGATATTCACGTGTGGAAGGCTACCCCTGGTCTAAATATGATTGTCTCAAAAACACATGACCAGATTAATCCAATAAATTTTATTCACATTGACGATGCGGTGACTTGGCTAACTAATATTAGCTGTTTCAGGCTTATGACGTTAGTTTGGTAAATGCTATCATTGTTAATATTCGAATATCTCCTCATTCTTGTGAACAGTATATATTGCAACAGATCTTATTGAAGTGCAAGGTAATGAGCATGAACAATTTTGTACAAAAACCATTCCCGTTTTACGTGATTGTGTCAAGAAAACGATGGAAGATGGTCACTTTTTGAAGTCTCCTGTATTAGATTCATATGACACTGAAGAATCATTTATAAAGTGGGTTGGACCAGTTACTAAACCCAATCACAGATTATAGCTTCTGTTGATAAAGATGATACTTTGAACAAGAATTTTCACAAGACTTTGTTAGATACTATCATTGTTGAGCAAATTGATAAAATATCTGATGGCAAGACTTCTGAGGGCTTTGATGAGCTTCATAATAACAACTCAGTTCCGCTGGTCGTAGAAACCAATCTATCCACAGACAATAATTTAGATTCTTTAATGCTTAATCATATTGAAGAAAATTTTTCTGAGGCCTTGGATAAATTAAAACTATCTCAAGAACAGTTTCTATATAATCAAGTTATCTCGGTAATTATAAAACAGTCTGAAATTTTGAGTGATCACAAGAAACTGTTAGATTCTGTTTGTAGCAAAATTGACAGCCTTCAGAGCCTTCATAGATCTAGTAGTCTATCTAAAACTTCTCAAGTACCCCATAATAAGAAGTTAGAAAGTGAACTTGGGAAATTTAAACAGAGGATAAATGTTCTTGAGTCTGAAAAATTGGAAATAAGTAATCAAAAGCAGAAATCTAAGAGTGAATATGTGATGCGTATTGCCATTTTGGAATCAGAAAATGAGTACTTACAGCAAAACATTGACAAATATAAAAGACAAATATCAAAGTCTTTGAACGATAATTCCCAAGATGAACAAATTATGATTGACAAACTATCCAAGGTCAAAGGTCAAGGCCAAATACGTTTAAAATATCATAAGGCGTATTCCACTTTCAATTTTACTGAGTATGGTCATATTTGGCACAATAATTACCTATGGTGTTTTGATTACAGCAAAAGTTCCAGATCAATTCTATAACCGTAGAGTCAATGGTCAAGGTCAATTAGTTTTAGCTTGTAAGTCAAAGGTCAAGGTCACAACTAATAAAATCTGTCTTACGGCTCGAAACACCAAATCCTCCTTAATTTTTGACAGAGTGTGACAGAAGGTGTTCATTTTTAGCAAAATGATTGCTTATGGTGTGTATATTACAATGAACTTGGGATCAAAGGTCAAGGTCAAATATACTTAGAATCTGTTTTACGGCTTATAAAACAAGCTCGTCCTGTATTTTTGACAGAGGTGCTTCCTATTTTGTGCAATATGGCGTTTGAGTCAAAGGTAAAGGTCGAATATATATAAAACATCAGGCTGTTTGGCTTCAAATGTCAACCCCCTTACTTTTCTGATGGCAGATGGATTACCGGCATGACTTTGGAGAGAATGTTCAAGGTCAAAAATGTCATACTATGCGCGGATATTTGCGATGAGCCTCCATCGATTGACCATCTTCCAGTTTACCTTTAGGTCTGTGGATTTGCCACCTCCTCTGATTGCTATTTATAGTAGAAAATCGCGAGTTTGACTGGACAGGCGGACCGTGGTTTGAATCTTTCAACATTATTTTCCAGTTTTACCGAGAGGAACAGGTCTCAATATTGACATCAACACTTAACCCTTTGTATTCTGGTGGATTCTTCCTTCTGGTTTGAAACAATGAGTTTGGGTTAGTCCATTGTACATATTTAGGGGTTTGAGGCTATAACTAAAAAATATCGTTTTCTTTTTTACCTTTACAAACAGCGTAGATCCTGATGAAATGCGGTATTTAATCTGGGTCTTCACTTTTTGTAAAAGTACCCGTTTAGGGGCAAATGGCTACTGATTCTTTACAGCCTGCTATATTACAACTCAAAAACATAGTGCATTGTTGCACGCATTTTGAAATAATGTAATAATTACTTCATTTTGAACATTTTATTTCATTTTGCAATGTCAATGTCGATGCAAAAAGAAGTAATATGTACTTTTAATTTCATTTTGCGTCGATAGTATGCGGTCAGTTCTAAATGAAAGAATTAATTTATTTTGCGCTGAAAGCGGGCATACCCCTTTTTTAAATCTCATTTTACATCGATAGCAAGATGTTTATTCTAAATGATAGATACCAGTCCAATGAAACACCATAAACTACTGAGTCTATTTAAACACCCCAAAACTTTCATTGTTTTACAATGGAAAAATTGAAATAACCGTCAATAAAGAGCTATGACTGCTATTCCAAAAGCAACGGGAAAAAATATGTCCATTTATTAGCATACTAATTCCACATATAGAAATTCAAGATTCTGTGAGTAATGCTTCTTGAATGAGTGTAAGCATAAACCACGAACAGATGAACAGACAGACAGACCAACTGACAGTCCCAAACCAATACGCCCCTCGTCTTCTTCGATGTCAGGGAGGAGGTGGGCATTTAAAATAGTAGACGGAGGGACCCAGGGATGCCTGTACTACAATCTCACCTAATAATATGATAAGTGAGTGAAAGTCTTTCAGACATGAGACTTCGTGGAACATTTACATCAAAAACATTGAGTTTTAATCCTGCTGTCAGTATTCATTAGTGATTCCTACCCTTTTGGATTCCTTTGAAGAAAAGCTAGGGTCTTATAATATTATTTGATTTTGCGTCGATATAGAGCATATCAATACAATACAATACAATACAATACAATACAATACAATACAAATCTCTTTATTTCACTCAGGTCATACAAACATGACATATGAGGAATACAATGCAATATTACTAGGCGGTATATAACTATTAGACAAGCAAAAGAGAGAGAGAGAGAGAGAGAGAGAGAGAGAGAGAGAGAGAGAGAGAGAGGAGGTCGAGTATAGACATAAAACATAAAGATATATTACATACGGCAGCAGAACATGAAACTGTGTTGTCTATGTATCCACGCAATATTGAGATACATAGGATTTTCCGGACAACCCGGCCATGTTTCGCATTATTCCATGTTTTTGGCAGTCTGTATTAAACAGTCACATGGATTAGAATATTGTATGTACAGCAAACTAAAGCATTTTTGAGGAGCAGAAGAATTCAAAAAGCCTTTCATGTTGAAACGAAATCGTCAGTTTTACAACACAAAATGAAATAATTCTTTTTGTACATCTTTATTTCATTTTTCGTCAATTTGCATTTTGCGACAACGCAAATTGAAATAAAAAATTCATAGCGAAAAAATATATTACATTAATTCAAAAAGTGTTGTAACAGTGCATAGTATGTATACATAGCAGACATAGTACATTGCATCTACCAACTGTGACATGTCCGAACACATGTTAATTACTTGTTACACGGTAGTACGTTGTCTGGTGTCCGAAATGATAAATGTTTCTGTTTTTGGTGTCGCGATGCTCCAGCGATCCTTCTATATGTACATGAAGTTGCATCTCGTAAGATCGACTGAATCTACGTGATTTATCTGTAGTAGATCATCTATGCACGGTTTTAACAAAGTCATCACTTTATCTTATTTCTGAGGGTCTGGATGGGGGGGGGGGGGGGGTCTGGTATTCACTATTCATTAAATATTTAGCCCATTATTCATCTCATTAAAATTTTCGGTTATTCATTAGAATAAGACCAATTATTCATTAAAAGTAAGAAAGGTGGCAAAGAAATCTAATTATTCACTATTCATTATTTTTTTCTTCAATTCATTAAAAAATTTGGATTATTCAGTAGTTTTTAGGCCCTCATTATTCACTATTCATTATTTATTGGGCTCATTATTCACTATTCATTATAAAAAAGGGCCATTATTCACTAATCATTAAAACCCATCCAGATCCTCATTTCTAACCAAAATCTACGTCGTGAGTATATTTTGGAAGAATTTGGTAGGGTAATTCAGAAATGCGCCCTAGTCGATATTTAAATCTTGAGTTTATAAGGTACATTCGCTTAGCATAACAGTTAACCATAAGAGCCACCACTCATAACAAATATCGTCTAAAATTGTCGATTGCCTAAATGTTTTAAAAGCCCATTGGTCAATCAGTGTAGACCCAGATCAGACTGTTCCTATAGGAGCAGTCTGATCTGGGACCACACTGTTTGCCTCAGCTTGAATTGGTCAATAATGTTAGCAAATATTTGCAGCAGACGACTTCAGCAGATGTCATTTGTCGGCGCTTTTTAAGGTTTAGCTTACCCAATTTTGGTCGTATTACGAAGCAGTTATTAACTTCAACGATTTATCAACCTGAGAAAGTGATATTCCTCCAGGCCTAGGCGAATATTACTTTTCAGTTTTCGGCCGCGGTGAATATCACTTTTTTTTTTATTATAAATTAATAATACAAGAGCACGAATGCTAGATTCTATTTATCATATGACATTATGATAACTTTGAAATCTCATTTCTGGCGTTAAAGAGTTAAGATTTTGTTATTTTTTACGCAACGTTGTTATGGACGTCATTTCTCTTAAGAACTGTAATTTATTTTTCTGCGTTTCATTAAGATATGAAATGTCGGGAAAATAAGATCTGCTCTGTAAACCACTAGTGGTTTACCGATTTAAATGCATGGCGTTTTTTCACTTCCAGCCGCGTCGTCATATGATAAAATGCATTATTTCATTTGATTTGACTTGTTCGTTCCTTTTCCAAATGATCCGACTCATTTCTTCTGGTTCTGTCTAGTCTGGTATAGCGACAGTTGTTTCTGTTTTCTTACGCTCTTGGCTACGTCACATCACCATGGAAACGGATGCTTAGAAAGAAAGTAGCTATTGATGTGTTCCTATCTGTCAAATCTGATGACTAGCAATGTAGACGAAATAAATTTGCTTTATGCATGCAGAAAACTGGATAAACCATATTTTTAAGGTGAATTCTGTTTTAATTTTAAAATCAGAAATTTGATAATTTGATCTGCGTTTGATTCTGGACAGCAACCTCGTTCTGGAAAGGATTGACGTCACACTATCAAACAATGGAGCAACGACAGTTAATTTAGTCGCCATCTTGTCGCCAAGTTTCTGTAAACATGTGTAAAGGAATATATCTATAAATCAGTATTGACTATCAGATGAAAACAAAAACTAGCTACATGTACAAATAATTAGTAGTGTGTTGTGAATATGCTGAAAGCTTGTAGAATATCTGTTTTACAACCGCCAGGCTAAATCGACATGGAAAACAAATACAGACAGCATGTGTATCGGATAATTGATTCAACAGGCATAGAGAAATGAGTTTTATATTCGCCTTGAATTTCAGCGATATATTTTTACAGTTTTGACTTTTTCCTACAGTCACGTTTATAATGAACAGCTTGTGCATGTAACAGCCGTTCAAAGTCATTTTTATTCTTTTTCCATCACCTGATCACCAGTGGTTCGCCATACTGAGGCTGAACAAATCACAATGACGCTATGGAAGGGCTTTAATAACCTGCGTAAAATCCCTAGGATTGTTTTAGTAGCACGGTTTAATTTGGAGATTTTGGTGAAATGTTGTGTTATTGTTCTGGAATTATAAGAACACATTGTTCAAAAGTCCCTTCCAGGACTTTCAGTCACTAGGACCGTATAAATGAGAATGAAAATGCAATCTCGCAAAGACATCCCTATTCTGCCGGACCCTAAACCAGTGACCCGGATTGATTTTGGCGATCACTACCCGGACGGCGGGTGGGGCTGGGTTGTCCTAGGAGCGGCCACCATCGTCTATATTCTCTGCCATGGTTTCCAGTTTGCGTTTGGCACGCTGTTTTTAAAGGTTATAGCTCCCCCTTTCAACACCAACGAATCGAATGCAGGTAAATTGTGACTGCATGTTGTTGTTGTTTTTATTGGTAATCTGTTTATTTCATGCCATTCATAACCCTTATCCTCAGCCCTTATCCTGCCAAATGTTTGTCATAAAAAGCCGTCTGTGTATTACCATTACGTCTATTGTATACATTTAGGGGATAACTGTATTCAAATTTTTTATTTGGAGAGGTATATCGTCGAATATACGGTCGGAAATTTAGTTTTACGGCGACGCGCGAGCGGAGCCGTAAAACGTGATTTCCGAACGTATATCCGACGTTATACCTCCCCAAATGAAAAAATTGAATATGGTTATCCCCATTCTAATGCACTTCTTCAGTTTCGTCTCAAATAGGAACGTTGCAAGCCGCATAATGCCGCACGTCATCTAATGAAATGTGACGTGATTAATGACGCCAAACTGTTTCTTACAGTATATCGTAGTATATACTGTCGCAAATTTTTGACGTTATCCAATCAGAAGTAGCGTTACAAAAGCAAGTGCATTAAATGCACTCCATAAACTTATAACCGTGGAAGCAAAGACAATGAACTGTTGCATACATTGTATATTCGAATGCGCTCAAAAAACTTATAACCATGGAAGCAAATACAATGAACCCTGAGTTTAATCTGGGTCCATATTATTTACAACAAATGCTATCAAAGTATATAAGCAGATGAGAGAGCAGAAGAAAATTGCCGTGAATGGCGAGAAAATGGATTAAAATTTGTCAGCATTTTCTGATATGGACACTTTTCCGCGTAAAGTCGACAATCTGTAGAATTATGACACATTATCACATTACTTTTCTGATAAGTTCTAAGAATACATTTGTGAAGTTTTTCACTGACAGACGCTCCCAACAATGTCCAATGAGCACATTAACACATTTATCGTGGATTGGTCTACAGTGTGTGAATGTGGTATTTCCTGGTCATATCACCTTTACAAACGAGCCGCAACATTGGATTTCCAACAATATGGTATGTGCGAGCAGCAAAGGCTCAGACCAGCCTGCGCATACGAGCAGTCTGGTCAGAGCCTCTGCTAGTGGCTTGAATATTCTATGACCCTAAGGCTACTGACCGAACATCAGTTGGAGTTTCTAAGCTTAAAAGGAGGCTACACAGGCTCGTCTGAGTCTACACTTGTAAAAATGCCACATTGTTGCATGTCGCGGCTCAGATGCTTCTTTGAGGACAGACAAATGAGTACCACTTCTCTTCTTGTTTATTATAATGTTAAACTCAACAATTTAAAATTAAAGTAAGGTAAAGCAGCAACCAGATCTGTCTTACCCAGCGACGACTGCTTATTGTACAAAAGTAAGTAAGTGACCAGAAATTGCCGCATTTACTAACCGCAGACCAACCAACGGCACAGTGAGGAAAAGGCAAAGAACAACAATATCCACTCGACATCAAGAAGACAACACAAGTAAAACAATCAGCTCTCTCTCTCATCCCTAGCGTGGTGGTTTTAAAACTAGAAAGGACACAAAGTTCCAGACATTAAACGCAACGTCAAGCCATTGGTTAGCAAATTTTTCACGTTCAGTAAAACGCACGACAAAAGAGTTTTATCTATGTTTCCTTTTCTATCTGTTTTTATTTCAATATGTGTGGAAAATAAGGGCCATGAATGAATAGGGGAATCGATGTTGAATTTATGTCTACAAAATGCGAAAGTTTTCTAAAAGACATGTAAGAATGACCAGGAAATGCCACAGTCAATGATCCCAAGCCATCTTAACTCAAACGAACCGAGACACATACAAAATGAAATTCAACTAAACTTAACTTTATTTTCAACTGGGGATAACTATTCATTGGTCTAGATAAGGATTTGGATCAATGGGTATTTCACCCCCTACTTTTTAATTTAATGAGTAGTTTACTCCATATTTGAAATATCAAATTGCAGAAAATGCAAAGCCTTGTAAAAAGACCCAATATTTGCTTTAACATTCTAAAGAAAAGTTGCTTGTATCAAATACTGTTGCGTTTTTAGGAAAACTTCCAAAATTTATACAATTGGAGTAAATTAATTATTTTTCTTTACTAAGAATAAAAGATTTCACAACATAAATTGAATATCAGCACTTAAACCTCAAACTGCAAAGAGTATTTTAACCCTTCAATTTAATTTTCAATGCTGAATTCCAAAAAGTCAATGTTGAAATAAGTGTACCCTTTACCCCCTCTTATCTGGAGCCCTGACTATTGTTAATACCACGAGGTGTACATGTTATACAATAATATATATAAAATATACATACAAGAAAAATACAGTAAGCAACGCAACACACTCTCTCTTCCTCGGCAATATCATCGAAAAACTGGAAAGGGCACAAAAATGTCATCACAAAACCAAGACTAAACAGTTTTTTGTCACTCCTGTAGTG
This sequence comes from Loripinus fragilis, assembly GCA_964019695.1. Classification (NCBI taxonomy): domain Eukaryota; kingdom Metazoa; phylum Mollusca; class Bivalvia; order Lucinida; family Lucinidae; genus Loripinus; species Loripinus fragilis. The sequence goes on from OZ026517.1 coordinate 88,683,518, forward strand.
CGTCGGTGCTTTGTATTGTGTTTACTAAACACAATACAAAGCCCCGACGCACTACAGGAGTGACAAAAAGCTAAGTACCAGTAACAACAGAATCACCATCTTAGAACAGACAGCAGCATCCACCTAGTAATGGGAGGCAGTGTGATGGGGCTAGATTGTGATGTTGTTAAAACACAATTGTCTAGTTGGCATAGAGGCTTTCTACTTGTGACTGGCTTAATGTATCATCACAGAGGAAAAAAAGTAATAGATAGCGCGACAAAACAAACAAACTCATTACCCATAGAGAGCCAGCGTGAACTATTAAAGGATAGTTCGATTTTCTTGCATTAAGGAATGAATAAAGGGAAAAGTTAAACGATCAAGCTTACCGTTATGGATATGCCATATTGGAAAGCTAGATTAATTTAAGTATTAGGGAAAGTGAGACATAAATATTCCTTCTTTTAAGCGGAGGCCAAAAGGAAAGCAGTTTGCTTAGGATACATCTTAAGGAAACGTAGCTATTCTTCTCAATTAAGAGTAGACTAAAAGGAAAGCAACACTTAGCTAGGGTATACCATAAGGAAACGCAGCTTTTTCTTTTCAAAGGTTTGCCCAAAGGAAAGCAAGACTTAAAGGTCAACACAAAGGAAACGTATAATTTATACTCCTTCCTTCAAGAGTAGGCCAATGGTATACCCAAATGAAACGTAGATATATCTCCCATTTAAGAGTACGCCAAAAGAAAAGCAATGTTTGAAGACACATAGATATTCCTTCCTTGTACAGTAGGTCAAATGGAAATCAAACCATTCTTTCATTTAAGGGTATGCCCAAAGGAAACAATGACTTGAAGGTAAACCTAAAGGAAACGAAGATACCCATTCTTTAAGAGTAGTCTTAAAACCATTTAAGAATAGGCCAAATGTAAAACAAATGTAAAACAAAAGTTATATCCAGATATATGAAAGAAGTTATATATGTAGTTCACTTACAAAAGATAGTTTGTGAGTTATAAATTCTTTTCTTGGCTTCACCACATTAAGCATCATGTGGTTAATTTGATATGGTTGTTTCCATGCATTGGACCATTGAATATAGTTATGAAGCATCCATTCAAGCGAACTAATTAATACGCTTTAACAACATCCTAACTTAGGGCAACGATTTGGCCCATGAAATATATTTTAGCCTACTGGTTGTGTGATTGTGGCTGTTGTCCGCTTTTGGGCGATGTATCTGTCCGTTGTTGTTACTTCATTGTTATTTGTTGCAGACATTGTTGTAGCTAGAGATTTTGTGTTTGGCTCTGGCTGTCATCCTCTTGTTGCCTTCCTCAAGTGGCAATTTATAATTGACTAAGTTTGCAACTTGTATGGTAGCACCGGCTGATGGTATAGCATGAGAGCATGAGTCCTTTCCGTAAATATTGCATCATGGTGTCACAACACTAAAATGGCACACCCAGTTCATCGCCATCTCCGTGAGCGGAGATGGCGATGAGGTGGGTGTGTCATTTAATAGAACACCACTTAAGTTTTACACAGCTACTGAAATTTCTCTTTCAAATAGCTACAGTTCTTTCAGAGAGTAGACAACAGCTTTCTATAATTAAGTGTTGAAAGATTGCAAGCTTTTTGGAAAGCTTATACTTGTTTTGTGATATGCAATAATCTCGCTGCATTATTTTAATTGTATTATTGCTCTCTACCATTCTGTATGAAAATAGTTTGTGCGCATTTGGTCCTGGTTTAGTGCTCAGTGTCCGTTCTAGTTTGCTGAGTACCCTGGGGGAGGGTGGGGGGGGGGGGGGGTACTCTGATATTTTCATGTATACGTAGACGCTTACTATTTTAGGGGGATTCAAAATTTTGAATTGCAATATATATTTTTTCCCCTGAAAAATGAATTTTCTTTGTGGTATGGTGTAAGTGTGGATATTTTTGGGGGTCATCACAACACTGAACAAATTTTGGAAGTTCATTTATGTACATTTCAGGGCCTTTTTTTATAAGGTCAAGGTACAGAATTGGAATAATTTTTGGGGTTGCTAAATTTCATTTATTTTTTTGGGTATGCCTGATATTCCTAATATACGTATTAAGAAAAATTAGAGTACCCCCTGGGGCTGGGGAGTGAGCTGATTGTTTTACTCTTACCCATTTAGGCCAAATTGAATTTCAAACCTTATAAAGGGGAATAATCCATTTCGATTTTTTGGTTGTTGAGTAGTTAGTTTCAATTTCATTCAAAATTTTAAAGTACATTCTATAAGCAAACATGTGTCTGATCTTGGCCTGCACTGTTTGCTGATGTTCTTTACAATACTTAATGGGTTTTCAAAGAAGCTGGAAACACACTTTATATGTTTTACCCCTTAAGAAAAATGAAAATGAAAAGGAAACTGTCTTCAATATAAATGCATAGAAAATGCGCTTTTATTCCATTTTAGACTAGGCAAAATAGAATAAGTAACATTTGTTCCTTTGAAATGTCACTATATCTAAAATATTTCAAAAATTGAAAAGTGAATTATGTTTTACTTGTGGGAATCAGTCAAACTGAAAAAGACGACATTTGTTTTTGAGTAGAACAAATGGACTATATATTTATTTCTGTCTTAAAGAACACAATGATAAAAGAAAGTTTATCTCATGTACGAGAAAACTTAATGAGCGAAAGTCTTCAATACTAGAGAGAATTATCACAAGGAAAATAGGCCACGTACTTTCCTTTAGATTTAGATAAAAGGGGTCACTCTTTATTTTCAGATCAGATTTAATTAAAAGGATGACCGTGATTCTTCCCCTTGAGATTAGATCAGTAGGATATAGGGGAGAGGGATTGAGAAAAGATAAAAGGTTTTCAGAGGTTATTTTATGTAGTACGCTGTCCTTGGCTGGGTAATCCTAAATTAGAGGGATAGAACAGAACAGAATATGTGTTTTATTGACTCAAAACTGTACTGTTTCTTGTCAAACATACATGGATCTAACAACATATTAATAAACTTCATTGTTGTCCGTCCGTCTGTTTGTCACATTTAACCTATTTTATCAGTGTAATCATAACTTGCTCATAAGTGCATGTGGGCTCCTTTGTGGGAATGGGGGCTGACATGTACATGTAACCACTGGAGCTTGAAGTTCTATCTTTATCATTTCTAAACCCTAAAACCGAAAATCTCATAATGCCACTGCGTAATGCCATTGTGAGCTTTTGGTTTTGAGGCTATAGAGTAGAGTTAAAGACAGAACTTCAAGCTCTTGTGATGTAACCATGCGTTGACTTTGCTACGGTTGTGCCTCTGGCGTTTCGCGCACACAATGCAGTTTGGAATCTCCCACAGAGGCCAAAATAAATTTCGTTCATGAAAAAATGAACCCCTCTTTAAGATCCACACAATTTAGCGACTCTTGGTGAAATGGGTTGTTGCTTTATTGCGAATTATCTGTTTTTATTTATTGTCATTCTATGAGTAATGTATACCCAAAGTATGGATGAAGATGACGATCCATACCAAAATTTAGACTTCTTACCTTGCTGGATACATCAGCACGGGTGTTTTAAGGAGACTTGTGCGCATATGCCATAGGTTTAGATAAACAAAACTTTTCAGCGTAAAATTGTAAATATTTTCTTACTCATCAGTTTTAACATATGCTTTGGGTGCTCAAAAGAACCGTCTCATTGAGACGGTTCTTTTGAGTACCCACAACGTATGTTTTGGTTGAGAAATAAGAAAATTAAATTTTCGTTGACAACAGTCCTGTATTCTATAAGTACCAACATATTGTGTGCTGGTCCATATTCTTAATTATCTGGCCAAAACCCAAAGATGTGAATCATTTCAAAATCCAATTACAAAATGTGATATATCATGGAAAGACAGAACATACGAGGGCTGATAAAAAGTTCTCAGCCTAACTTTTGTTGGTACACTGCACGGACTGTTTTTTTCTCCCCAAATGTATACAACACTTTCTCTCTCTCTTACAACTGCCTATACCACTTTCTAGGCTAAAATAGCACTAGTTTACTAAGTCTACCGATTTTCTATGTTATGCCGAGAACTTATTGAACAGCCCTCGAACTGTACTTAACAGCTCTTGTCATCTGCGCAAGCCTCGGATACTTTGTCCTCTTGGTTCCTTACGTCCTCAAATCACCAGCACCTAATATTACAATCGCGTTTTTGTATGTTTTATTTTTCTTAATGGAATTTAAAAGGTGTTTTTATTTATTTATTCTTTATACAATTTTCAATGAGGATAAAACAATTAGCTATACAAAGAGAAAGAGTTATCCTACCTTGTGGTCCTAAATCATAGACGGATCTTTTATGTTTTTGTTCTGTCTTGTGTTTGCTATGTCTTTGTGCGCGTTTGTTTATATGTGCTTTGTGGTCACCTGCTGGGAAAGGGCTGACCTCTTGGCTCTCGTTTGTGGTGTCTACTGTGAGTTTGTCACTTTCCTATTGGTATCCTGGGTCAGGTGTGGTACTTGATTGTATCGATTCCTGATCTTTGCACCCTTACTTACTTTGCAAGAAAAATATGATACAAGTATTTACAAATATACAATGAGACACAGAAAATGCCATTTGTTATAATGATTCAGCATAAAACAAAATACCAAGCTACAAATAATGTATTCAGTTTTTATTGTCATCCACAAAGTACAAGAACAATTTTGGCATTAGCTTTTTGCGTGTCATGTAAAGATCCTAAGGAAGGCCTACATTGGTATTATATTTTGAAGATAACAATAAAAAACTAACAAGTATACGCTTTTCAAAAAAAAGCTTGCCATCTTTCAGCGAACTGAAAGTACAGAAGCATTTTTAGCTTCAAACGAAAGTGGCGATCTTTTTAAATGACACACCAACCTCATCACCATCTCCGCAAGCGGAGATAGTGATGAGCTGGGTTGGTCATTTTAGTGTTGATACACTATGATACAATACATGTACATCCTGGCAAGGACCTCTGACACTTTGATAGGGTAACTGCCTATTTTTCAGATGCTTCCCAAAACTTCCCTATGCATAAGATATCACTGGTATCCTTTTGAATAGGACGCTTGATGTATTAGGAACGAGTCAAGGTTATAATTAGACAGGCTGGTCCCTACGACAAAAAAGGAGACTCTACCAAAGGTGGCAGGGGTTGCAAAATTTGACTTCACCAAAAAACATTTAGAAATCAATTGTTTTCACGTGTAAGGGTATTATATCATCAAAACTCGATTACAAATCACTGTGAAAGTATTTTAAAGTCCGAAATCATGAGCATTTTAATGATTATTTTTGTTGTTGTTTTTTTTTCTATCTGATTTGTTAAGAAATATTTTGAAATGCAACTGTAGTCCATATTCAACCTTGATGACAATGTATATTATGCAGCCATGTACTATAACCATTCAACCATGCGTAAAGTACACCTAGTCGATGACCATGTAGTTTATGTGTATTTGATAGATACAGTATATGTGCAAAATAATCTACCAACTGAATTTAGTAAAGGGACAATTTTCATAATCTAAAGAAAAATATGCTAAAACGTTGTAATTATTTCATGACTAATACTCCTATTCCACACAGGCCCCGAATCCCACGAATTGACACGAATTGACAAATATTTGGATTCGTGGCTGAATCTTACTCAGTTTGTGAAGATCTTAACTGATTCGCACAGTCCGTAGTGAGTTCTTGCAATTCGTAGGTCTATCGGGAATTTGGCTCAAAAGTTTTGAACTGTTCAAAACTTTGGCCACGAATTCCCCGATTCGAAAAATCGTGCGTGATTCGTACCAAATTCCTAATGCATTCTTGGACATCGTAACTGAATCGTAATCGATTCGGAGGCGTTTTGGGGCATTCATAGCTACTCTTAGCTCATTCGTGCCAATTTCGTGGGGAATCGGGAGATTAAACCAAGCAATACAACCAAGGAAGATAAAGTAGAAGGATTTTCCCTAAGATTAATTACCCCGTCACGCGCATGTGAGCAGTCCTAGAAGTTCAAACAGATTTGGCATATTCTGGAGCACAATCAGGATCGGTCTGTAGCTCCTGGCTGGCAATTTTGCCAATGGCGAACTGCCCTATTTAATAAGTCAAAGAGTCTTGGTCAGGGCCTCTCGACTTTAACGTAGTTGTTTTCTTCTAGCTATATAAGAAGCCGTTTTCAACACTCAAGTTGCAGGATCAATTCTACTGCTGCTTTACGAGGAACATTCATTTTGGAACTGATGCCCCGAAGCATGTATGGGCCTTTTTTTTATAACTATCGTGAGAGAAAATATCGCGAATCGTGGCGAATCGCCACGGATTTCTGTTAATTCGTGCCCAATTCGTGTTGCATTCGGCATATTCTTAACTGATTCGTAATTGATAATGTTATTTTGCTAAACGTAATGAATTCTTGCGCGACTCCAGCCGAATTGAGCCGATTCCCCCGAATACTCGTAACGACATCGTATCTGAATCGGGACTGACTCGTAGAGTATCACGATGGGAAGAAAAAAAAATAATGAAACCTCACGAATCCCCCCCGAATAAGAAAAAAATCAATTCGTGGCGATTCGGGCGATTCGTGGCCTGTGTGGAATAGGGGTATAAGGGGTTATGAAAAGGAAGCTTACTTCATCTAATTATTTCATTATGCTGGAAAAAAAGATTTTCAAGAGAGCACACCAAAAATCCAAATACTAATGTTTGGGCTCGCCCAGACGTCACATTTTTGACTGTGGGATATCATTCCCCCCTGAGTTCCAACTAGTTTTTAACATATATTATGTAAAATATGAGAACACACTTACGTGCAAAAGGATTAGGTGGAACACGGGAGGGAATGATGGTTTAAAAATATTTTTCTATTTCCTCTATGTATAATACAAAAAGTGACCATTTTAGCCCCAAAATTAAGCCGTACATTTATGGAAATAGGAAACCAAATGCAAAATCATAAAATAGAGACCAACTGCGAGCTTATATATGAAGATGGAAGCATTTGATCTACTAAAATTTTTATCAAAATTATAGGCAGCGATACATTGTGATTCCCATTACCACCGTCAGAGGTCCTTTTCACAGAAAGCGCTATCTCATGCTACACCATTTAGCCGATGCCTCCTTACAGGTTGCAAACTTAGTCAATTATAATTGCCACCCTCAAGAGGATGGCAAATACACTATTGTGGCAGCATTGTTAGAATCTGTCCACTTATACTTACTATCAAACATAACCCTAACCTTAGCATCACAAGTATAATTTTTTACAGAGGCTTGGTCTACGCGACGCATTTTCTGAACAAAGCATGTTTTAAGCAAGGGCAACATAGTTTTGTGTCAGACAGACATACATAAAGACAGTCAAGTAGGCAGGCAGACAGAGTTTGATGTTGCTGCTCGACCTCTCAGCTCTCGAAACATTGGCCAGGTACTTAGATAACTACCTGAGCTACCCTGGTGGTCCAAACTCCCGACCACTTATACTGTCTTCGAACAGACCAATTTTGGGCCTTTCGACTTGGGAACGTCTCTGCCCGAACAAGCCATGCTTCAATTGAAGGGTATGTGACAGACAGACAGGCATTGCTCAAAGAGAGTACTGTAGGCAGTGATTTTGGACCACCAGGGCATCCTTTAAACACCCATGTTGTCGTATCAAACGAGGATAGAAGTTTAGATTTTGGTTTGATCCTACATTGTGTATGCGAGAAGCGAAGGCCCAGGCGAGAGTATTTGAAATTGAGTATTTAAATTGAGTATTTAAATTGAGCAGATTGGCAAACTAGCTATGTACCAAACAAAAAAAAACTTGCTGCAAAACAATCTTTATTGATATTACCAAGTAAACAATTTCCCTAAAACAACTCCAAATAAGGGCCCAGGCATGTAAATGTTTTTCCATAGACCTCCATTATAGCTTTTAAGTAGGCTGTGGTCCTCAACTCACAAACCACAATGATGCTGCCATAGAAATACAATTTGAATCTAGTTCAATCAATAAACAAGCATGAGATACCCCGGTGACCGCTATGCTTTACCACTTTTTGGCCCCTGAAAGTGGGCACCCTACATGAGAGGAAAATTTCATTGAAAAATTATCAAAATGCAAGATCCTTTTTTCTTAGCCACACCAGTAAGCTAAATCAACAAAAGCAGTGAGATATATCAAAACGTGCAGCAAATATATACCCGTCTAATAAATATTATTGACCAATCATTGACCAACTACGAAACACTTTACAACTTAAATAATGTGCTACCTACCTTTTGAGGCAATCACTGTCCTTTTTACAATTACAGAGCTGTGACCATAAGCATACAATGCCAAGTAATTCTGCGCTTGAAAATATGACAGGATTATGGTTAAAGTGCATTTTTTACCACAGGCAGCTGATCTGAAATGCAGTACCTTTGTGCCTCCAGTTAAGGTTAAGAAACCATGGGACATAAACTTGTAATTTCTATTTTTACCACCAAACATCGCGGTAATCTTAAGAGCGGTCTCAGGCAATCGGTTCTTCACAGTTCCGTATGCCTAGAATTTAGACGAAGAAAAGCATAATCGCGCAGCCTTTTCTGGAGTCGCAGTTTTATCTAAAAAGCATATTCTTGAAAGGATTTTTATATTATTATGCAGCATACCAGTCCGCTCAGAAGAAAGGAGAACATAACGTCGCAATGGTAGTCCGTCTCACAAGTCTGCACGGTGGGTATGCAGCGAGCCAGCAAGATAATATGCTATTCGCATGGCTCCTATTTCTCCTGGAACTTTAACTCTTTGAATGTCAGGATTAATTTACTCAGACGGAAAAAAGCATGTGCAAACGAAATAGTCCCGGATCAGATTGCTCCCAGTCTGATCAGGGACTCTTTGTTTGCTTTCATCTGCAAATTATTGTTTAACAACTAAGATGGATTAGTCCGGATCATTTAATTGGAAGATTCCATTTTAGAATTTCAGCACTTAAGGAGGTAACTCTTTGGCTACTGTAAAATTTTGAATGTTTTTTGTCGTCTGCTGATTTTTTTTTCAAAATCAAATTTTGAGAAAAAAATCTTTCAGGAATGCCACCAGGGTATCAAACAGTTTGGATTCAAATCAGGCCCGACGTTTCGTCGGGCCTGATCTGGGTACAAACTGTTTGCATGGGTTATCAGCAGACGACACTAGTAGGCAAAGAGGTAAGCAGCTCGTCTGCAATGCTACGTCTGCCTTGAGATCGATAACAAGAGTATTGATTAGTCTTTCTACTATTACAACTTGTTTGGGTTTGCTTATACAGTAGTATAGACTGAAATAAGCGTTTCGGGAGAATAAGTACCTTAATTAAAGGTCAGTCTCGTAAGCTGAAACATTTATCTCTTACTCCATATTAACGCCTTTTGACGCCTTTGAACTATCATGTATTTGAAAATATTATATAAATTGGAGCATTTGCTCCTTTTGAACAAATGCTCCATTTTATTTAATATTTTCAAAATATTATGGAATATGCTCCATTTTACATACTATTTTCAAAAGTATTCTGGTACACCTATTTTACGCGAAAAGTAAATCTGACAAAACGAGAGAACTTTCTGACCTCAAGTTATACCACAAACGTATGAATGCACAGGCTGTTGCATGACATCCTCTTCCTGGAAAAGTTTTTTTTTAAATTCAACCAGATGTTGAGCAGTGGATCGTTTGGTAGGCGTGTTAGTGTTCTTCTTTAGTAATCATCCTGCTGAGAAAGAGAAAGCTGGTTGCTTTACCTTGCTGTCTTGTGGCCGTAAGTGTGTTGTGTCTCTTTCTCACGATGCCATATGTTGGTCTGCAGTGTGTGATTGTGGTATATCCTGGCCACAGTCACCTACTTTTTTCTATGGACTCAAGATCTAGCTATTGGAATCATTTAAGGCGATACCCTGCTGTCTTGTGGCTGTTAGTGTGTTGTGTCTCTTTCTCACGATGCCATGTGCTGGTCTGCAGTGTGTGATTGTGGTATTTGCTTGTCACACTCACCTGCTTTTTTCTATGGGCTCAATATCTAGCTATTTGAATCATATAAGGCGATATCCTGATGTATTGTGGCTGTTAGTGTTTTGTGTCTTTTTCTCAAGGTGCCATATGCTGGTCTGCAGTGTGTGATTGTGGTATTTCCTGGTCACACTCACTTACTTCTATGGACTCAAGATCTAGCTATTGGAGTACTATAAAGCGATATTCTGATGTATTGTGACTGTTAGTGTTTTATGTCTCTTTCTCACGGCGCCATGTGATGGTCTGCAGTGTGTGATTGTGGTATTTCCTGGTCACACTTACCTACTTTTTTTCCATGGACTCAAGATCTAGCTATTGGAATCATATAGAGCGATATCCAGCTGTATTGTGGATGTTAGTGTTTTATATCTCTTTCTCACGGTGCCATGTGATGGTCTGCAGTGTGTGATTGTGGTATTTCCTGGTCACACTCACTTTTTTCTATGGACTCAAGATCTAGATATTGGGATCATATAAGGCGATACCCTGCTATCTTGTGGCTGTTAGTGTGTTATGTCTCTTTCTCACGGTGCCATTTGTTGGTCTGCAGTGTGTGATCGTGGTATTTCCTGGTTACACTCACTTACGCTTTTCTATGGACTCAAGATCTAGCTATTGGAATCATATAAGGCGATCTCCTTCCGTATTGTGGCTGTTAGTGTTTTATATCTTTTTCTCACGGTGCCATATGTTGGTCTGCAGTGTGTGATTGTGGTATTTCCTGGTCACACTCACTTACTTTTTTCTATGTACTCAAGATCTAGCTATTGGAATCATATAAGACGATATCTTGCTGTATTGTGGCTGTTAGTGTTTTATGCCTCTTTCTCACGGTTCCATGTGTTAGTCTGCAGTGTGTTATTGTGGTATTTCCTGGTCACACTCACTTACTTTTTTCTATGTACTCAAGATCTAGCTATTGGAATCATATAAGACGATATCTTGCTGTATTGTGGCTGTTAGTGTTTTATGCCTCTTTCTCACGGTTCCATGTGTTAGTCTGCAGTGTGTTATTGTGGTATTTCCTGGTCACACTCACTTACTTTTTTCTATGTACTCAAGATCTAGCTATTGGAATCATATAAGACGATATCTTGCTGTATTGTGGCTGTTAGTGTTTTATGCCTCTTTCTCACGGTTCCATGTGTTAGTCTGCAGTGTGTTATTGTGGTATTTCCTGGTCACACTCACTTACTTTTTTCTATGTACTCAAGATCTAGCTATTGGAATCATATAAGACGATATCTTGCTGTATTGTGGCTGTTAGTGTTTTATGTCTCTTTCTCACGGTGCCATGTGATGGTCTGCAGTGTGGAATTGTGGTATTTCCTGGTCACACTTACCCACTTTTTTCCATGGACTCAAGATCTACTTTTGGAATCATATTAAGCGATATTCTGCTGTATTGTGGCTCTGAGTGTTTAATGTCTCTTTCTCACGGTATCATGTGTTGGTCTGCAGTGTGTGATTGTGGTATTTCCTGGCCACACTCACCCACTTTTTTCCATGGACTCAAGATCTACTTTTGGTACCATATAAAGCGATAACCTGCTGTATTGTGGCTGTCAGTGTTTTATGCCTCTTTCTCACGGTTCCATGTGCTGGTCTGCAGTGTGTGATTGTGGTATTTCCTGGTCACACTTACCCACTTTTTTCCATGGACTGTAGATCTAGCTATTGGAATCATATAGAGCGATATCCTGCTGTATAGTGGCTATGAGTGTTTTATGTCTCTTTCTCACGGTGCCATGTGTTGGTCTGCAGTGTGTAATTATGGTATTTCCTGATCACAATCATTTACTTTCTTCTATGGACTCAAGATCTACTTTTGGTATCATATAAAGCGATATCCTGCTGTATTGTGGCTGTTAGTGTTTTATGTCTCTTTCTCACGGTGTCATGTGTTGGCCTGCAGTGGGTGATTGTGGTATTTCCTGGTAACACTCACCTACTTTTTTTCTATGGATTCAAGATCTAGCTACTAGTTGGAATCATATAAGGCGATATCCAGCTGTATTGTGACTGTTAGTGTTTTATGTCTCTTTCTCACGGTGTCATGTGTTGGCCTGCAGTGTGTGATTGTGGTATTTCCTGGTAACACTCACCTACTTTTTTTCTATGGATTCAAGATCTAGCTACTAGTTGGAATCATATAAGGCGATATCCTGCTGTATTGTGACTGTTAGTGTTTTATGTCCCTTTGTCACGGTGTCATGTGTTGGCCTGCAGTGGGTGATTGTGGTATTTCCTGGTAACACTCACCTACTTTTTTTCTATGGATTCAAGATCTAGCTATTGGAATCATATAAGGCGATATCCAGCTGTCTTGTGACTGTTAGTGTTTTATGTCCCTTTGTCACGGTGTCATGTGTTGGCCTGCAGTGGGTGATTGTGGTATTTCCTGGTAACACTCACCTACTTTTTTTCTATGGACTCAAGATCTAGCTATTGGAATCATATAAGGCGATATCCAGCTGTCTTGTGACTGTTAGTGTTTTATGTCCCTTTGTCACGGTGCCATGTGTTGGCCTGCAGTGGGTGATTGTGGTATTTCTTGGTAACACTCACTTACTTCTTTCTATGGACTCAAGATCTAGCTACTAGTTGGAATCATATAAGGCGATATCCTGCTGTCTTGTGGCTGTTAGTGTTTCATGTCTCTTTCTCACGATACCATGTGTTGGTCTGCGGTGTGTAATTATGGTATTTCCTGATCACAATCATTTACTTTCTTCTATGGACTCAAGATCTACTTTTGGTATCATATAAAGCGATATCCTGCTGTATTGTGGCTGTCAGTGTTTTATGCCTCTTTCTCACGGTTCCATGTGCTGGTCTGCTGAGTGTGATTGTGGTATTTCCTGGTCACACTCCACCTACTTCTATGGACTAAAGATCTAGCTATTGGATCATATAAGGCGATATCTTGCTGTATTGTGGCTGTTAGTGTTTTATGTCTCTTTCTCACGGTTCCATGTGCTGGTCTGCTGAGTGTGATTGTGGTATTTCCTGGTCACACTCCACCTACTTCTATGGACTAAAGATCTAGCTATTGGATCATATAAGGCGATATCTTGCTGTATTGTGGCTGTTAGTGTTTTAAGTCTCTTTCTCACGGTGCCATATGCTGGTCTGCAGAGTGTGATTGTGGTATTTCATGATCACACTCACCTACTTTTTTCTATTGACTCAAGATCTAGCTATTGGATCATATAAGGCGATATCTTGCTGTATTGTGGCTGTTAGTGTTTTATGCCTCTTTCTCACGGTTCCATGTGTTGGTCTGCAGAGTGTGATTGTGGTATTTCATGTTCACACTCACCTACTTTTTTCTATGGACTCAAGATCTAGATATTAGAATCATATAAGGCGATATCCTGCTGTATTGTGGCTGTTAGTTGGGTTGGTCTGCAGAGTGTGATTGTGGCATTTCCTGGTCGCACTCACTTACCTCTATGGACTCAAGATCTAGCTATTGGAATCATATAAGGCGATAATAAATTGGTCTTAAGGTTTGCATTTTCGATAATACTATCTTGGAGCTTTTACGTAAGAGCTGAGACGGCGTAATTCTGCTGTACTTTGTAACCTTCAATCGTCAGAGATTTTTATTACCAGGAAGTGTGCAAGTGACAGCCATAATAAATTGTTGTTTTTTACACACAAACGTCATAGAACCAAAGCACGTCTATTTGTTTCTGTAATTCTATTTGGCATTTCGGTTCTAGTGTAGCGAGTTGTTACATGTAAGGGCATTTCAGCCATCTTGGTCATGCGACCGCTTTTTCTCAACAGGAGTTTAATAGTTATGCCATATCAGAAATGCTACATGTACGTCACTCGACATGGCAGTTTGAAACAAAATGTTAACTAAATCTTACGTAATACAATATGATTATCCGTTGGTGAACAGTCATTTTCTTTTTTATATATTCATTTATTTGTTTTATTTATAAAATATTTAAAGAATTATAATAGCCATTCTACCAAGTGGCCCTCTGTAGCAAAACTATATAGATAAATACTTTTAGGCCATACTTTTATTCATCTTTTAGTTTATTTTTTTTACAAAATACGCATGTTTTACAAAGGGAGACATATTGTGGATGCATGTAGGGATGTACATGGCAAATCCCAAAATAGCACGTTCATTGAAAAGTCATAAAACATAGCCCTAAACCTAAACTTAAACAGTTTGCAAGGGCCATTCAGCACAATTTTGTACGGAAACCATTTTTTTGTATGTCTGACATCATATGCTTGGGTCCATTCTGATGTCAGCATACAGTGCATTGAAATCTTGTAAACAGTTTACCATTGGAATATTGCTCAAATCTCCACAAAAAACCAATGGCACTGTATCATCTTGCTAGCAAGTCAGTCGAGCTTTAAGCCTGTCTCACACAGAACACGGTTGGGCACACGGTTCCAATACGGTATACTCGGTTATGCACGGGTTGACTGGTAGGAGTATCGAGCTCCAACCGTGCCAGGGGATGAGTTGGTACGATTTAGACTCGAATGTAGCACGAGTATATACGAACAAAGCACGGACATATTCGATCAAGTAAGGTTTGTCACGGTTTGAACACGATTTGAAAAACAATTTTCATACGATTGTTGTACTGTTCCAAGTACGGTCTGTTACGGCCTAGTACGATTAAACACGGCTTTTACTCGATTAACTGGACATCAACAGTGTTTACATACGGTCCCACCGACTTTTGTTCGAGTTATGCTCGAATTATCACACATTCGTGTATGTTTTGACGCAAAACTGACTCGTTTTGATGGCTTGGCTTCAGAAATTTTCGAACTTTCAACAGAGAAAGTATAAAAATGGCAGATGACCATGTATAATTCGTACTTGAACCGTATTGGTCGTATGGCGATCGAATGAAACCGTATTGGTTGTATGGCGATCGTATAAAACCGGTTGAGCTCACTCGTGGAGTGGACTTCGTGTGCGGTTGTACATACAATTTCGTACGGTCTTACACGGTCTCTCACGGTCTTGTACGATCGCTAATACGATTATACACGGACAGGGCACGGACAGGGCACCCGTGTCAATTTTATAAAAGTTTTAAAAATCATACACGGCTTTCACGGATGTACTCGAATGGCCCGAGTGTAACTCGGATAAGGCCACGGTTGGTTCGGTTGTATGTACGGTTTACGCGGATGGCCAACCGTATAAGCCGTGTGTTCTGTGTGAGACAGGCTTTAGATATTCCGTAGCATAAGCGAAAAGCTTATTTATTTGCCATCATAGGGTATCTGAAATGTTTATTTAGATACAGGTCACGTTATTGGTATGTTATATAGTGCTGCAGCAATGTGGCAAAGAGTAGCCTAATTTTAGAGGTACCCATACAAGCAGGGTAACAAATACTACTATATACCAAATTAAAGCTTAGAGTCTGCTCATTTCAAAAATGCATGATGCCACTTCCAAAATTTTGTGCGAAATATTTTACGGCCCTTCAAAAGTATACACCCTAAATTATTAGTATTCGCTTACGGCGAGCTTCCCAAGCAGGTATTATCCTCATATATGCACATAAAAATCGTAATTGTAAATTGTAGAGTGGAACATTAATAAATATAATATATATTAAATGACAATATTCAGTCCGGTTGACATAACAATAATCTGGATGCAACTGCAGGTAATCCTGTACAATTTTGTAAGATTTTTACTGTTAGAAATTGTAAATATTTAATCTATACATGTACTATTTAATTTTGTCATACTTGCTTGTAACATGGAGTGGCTCTTTTAAACAGGGTGTTACATAGAAGTTCAAATTCGCGTTAGACCATCTGTCCGTCAACAATTTACATTAACGTTAAAAGTGAGTTTCTCTGTGCACAGTGATAACTGTTTCAAACATTGTATAGTAATTGTCCTCTGCATATTCTTTGAGTATCAATGGGGCCTGCTGACCTTGACCTACTTTTTACGATCCAGTGACTTTGATATGAATTGACGTCCGTCCCTCAAAAATTAACATTTAAGTGAGTTCTCTGCAGCATTGATAGTTGAGAGCGTCAAACTCTGTATAGTAATTGTCCTCGGCATTCTCTTTAAGCTTGTTTGTGACATTGACCTATTTTTACGTTCCAGTATTTTGACTGTGACAGACATATATATGACTTTACTTGAGCAGGTGTGAAACAGCATTCCCTCGTAACTAATGTCATGTCGGTTTAGCATAACGTTTTATCTATATTAAAACAGGTTGAAGCAATACTGCTCAGCTGTGTTTGCCATACTCGTAAATGACTAGCATGTATGTGAAACACCATTAATTGTTTAAGATAAAGTGGAATTCCTATAGACCATGAAAATGAGTTCTGCACCAAAGAAATTTACAGTCAGATTGGCCTAAAATGCTTCGCAATAAAGGTGTAGTGTATTTATCCTTCCATCTGTCAAAGAGTGATGTTAAAGCACATGGAATTCTCTATTCCGAATCACTTGTGTTTTGCATGGATAGCGTTAGAAATGTGTTTACATGGAGCTGTTATTCTGTTAGGTTAGTGCACATGGTTGTTCATTGTGAAAACATATATCATGTACAGTTATTGTCACAGATACTGTTCTAGTAATTGCATGTGAGGTCTTTAAAAGCTTTGGGGCAGCTAATGAATTGTTCATCTTCGTAGGACGAATACAGTATGCGTGCCATTAGTGTATTCGACTATCTTTTATCCATAATCATTTTGTGGGATGGGCAGGTAGAAGGTAGAATATGCAAATGGAAACGGTTATCTGTCGATAGGATTTTTGTGCTGCCTTTGCGCAGTTTACCTCGTTAGGGATGTGGGGTCTAGTTTTTCATATAGTGCTCCAACAAACTGAGTGCAAGTTAATTTTTGACAGTTTGATAAAGGCCCATGGCCAAGATCTTTCAGCTCTCGAAATTTCAGTGCACCTTGTATCATGCGTTGAAAATGGACTTCTTACCAATCCCAAGGAAAGCACTGCCTATATCACATCCAGCCAGACAGTATTTTATGATCAGTATTGTGTGTTGTTCTTATGTAAGACTGGTGAATAAGATGATAACAGGGATATTACGTCTCATAGCAACATCATATGCCAATGTGTGAGAGAGATCTCATTTGTAGCTTTTTTTTTTAATCTATGATGAAGAAGTTACTATTAGAAAAAGAAAATCTATACTTGGACATTTTGCAGCAACTGAGGCATGTAAGCAGCCTTGTATTCGCTTCCTCTCGTAGCTCTGAGATGTCCGTATGCTCATCTTTGGTCGCTTTGATGGGTGTATCCTTCAGCCCACAACTGTTTCTGTTCAACTGGTTTTATCCGTTTCTATTATGAAGTAGGTGTAATAAGCTACACGGTTGTCCATAGTTTTGTCTCCAGATAATAATTTCATCTATTCTTTGAGTACTTTCATGTCTGCTTGTAGGAGCATTTTATGTCTCATTGTGGTGTTGGGGCTCTTTTTTTCCATGCTAGCATATTCAAACTATTCTCCCTATACATGTCAAAGACAAGGTGTATCTGTGAAACGGACTAATAGATGCATCTGGCCTAAAGTATGTAGCCATATAACTGTTCAACAATGGCTACAGATGTAACTTTAGCCGTTTTAGACAGTATTGGTAGCATCTGTATCAAAGCTGTATCATCAAAGATAATGCATTCTGTTTTCTCAATAAATGCTACTTTGCCTTCAGATATGCTTTTGAGTTAATAGATGAAATCTAATTTGATACATGCAGTCATTGGTTCGAGCCATAGTTTTTGAAAATATTTAAAGAATCCTTGCCCATTCTCAAATGACAAGGTACCTCTTTGAAAGAGCAAGCTGCTTACAAACACAGGCACATCACCTAATCATTCATGACTAGACTGCTGCCATTGAGTTTTACTGTCTTTGGCATGTCTGCCAGTGTCTTATTGTTGGCCTTTTGCTGGAGGTCATATAAAATCCTCTGAGGTTTGTCTTGTCTATCAAGCTTTATTATAAATCCTTCCTTCATGAATGATTTCCTCACTTCCTGTGCCTAAGGCACCTAGCAAAAATAGTAAGTGAGTATGATCAGGAAATACCACAATCACAAACCGCAGACAAGCCTGGAGGATATAACGCATGTTGCAAAATTCGTTAGAAGTGTGAGGCGTGACCTCTGCGGGGTCAAAGGGGAATCAATGAATCGACTGTCAAACATCTAAGTTATTTTTTACAACAGAATCATAATGATATCATTTGTATCGGAATTATGTGAAGGTTAACTCTGGTTTGGTTTCACTGTACATGCACTTTGACATACTTAGTTGTGAAACATCATTGAGTACTTTGTGGTCACAGGCTTGGCTAGTGACTTAGTCTAAGGTTAGTCCAATGATTCCTCTAGATCCTATTAAAACAAACTTTGTATTCTGTTGCTTAGACCACATAGTTAATCCAGGCAGAATTGAACTTGCCCTCTGACAGTTTTACAGTACATTAGCCTTCACGGAAACTATTATTCACTACTTCAGGAATATACTGCATTTGAAGGATTTGATATGATATACATATATGTTGCTTGTAAACATCAGAGGGAATAGTTCAGCCTTTGCCAACTGACATCTCAAAGACAAAGCCTAGCTGGGGAGAGGAATAGTTTAAAAGGAAGCAATACCATCTCCAACGGATCATTCCAAAAGAAATAACATTGGAGAAATAGATATGCCCTTTTACCTGAAATCTGATAGCAGGTTAATCTGTGCAAGTTCACAAAAACAACCAGCTAGTATTAGTTAATTACAGCTATCTGTTCATTTCTGTGTCTGATTCATAGTCAGGAATCTTCTTAGAACTCATGCAAATGACAATGGACATCATCAGAGAAAGTTCTGTTGTTCTTGCCGCACCACTCTCAAGAAATGTATAGAAAATGTTAGTTTAAAAAGTCAGTGAGAACAACCAGGAACTGCCACAATCACACACTGCAGACCAACCCACAGCACAGCGAGGAAGAGGCAAACCATGATAACAGCCTAATGACAGATCTCGTAAAGCTTTATCACACTCCTTTCCTGACAAGTATTGTTTTACACTGCCAACATCAGAGACATCAAAAATAGTAAGTGAGTATGATTAGGAAATACCACAATCACAAACTGCAGACAAATTCAAATTCATATGACCGTTCTCTGAGTCCCGCCTCACTATGAAAGTATCCAATGCTAGCAAAACCATTCCACCTCCACATTGAAATATATATTGCATATACATAGGTTTAGCCCAAATGATTTCTAAAGCTTTATCAAAATATGGAGATGTATAAGTTTGAACAAGTACATTTATACACATTTGCATTCCCTTTAGATTGCATTATAACTGCTATTATCTGTTGGGGAGAAATTATAATTGGATTAATTGCTACATTAAATGCATTTACATTTACTTTATATTGCAAGAAAAAAACTCATTTTGATGATTCAAAAATGTACATGTAGATCAAATTCAATACACATGACTATTTGTAAAAATCATCGGTTTTCGCGACTTTTGCACTCAATGACCTTTTAATTATTGTTGTCAGTATGCGTAAGTGGCATATCAAATGCAAACAAAATCAATATTAACTATTGAATCATATGCAACCTAGTAACAAGCATTTTATACAGTATGTATGTTTCTTGTCATAAAAAGAAATCAACATTCCTTTCTGAGCTATGATGACGATACCCAGGTTTAAAGGACCGTAATTTTTTTCCCACCAAATTCTGAAAGTGGCATCATGCTGTTCTGAACTCAGCACACTCCAAGCTTTAAAATGGTGTATGATGCTACTTGTTACCCTTCCGGTATGGGAGCATGCCCCTTTTGGTGGCCTCTGCTGCAGCACTATATATCCGGAAAATGTTCACAGCTCATCGGAACCCAGTCCTGAAAAGTCGTTGGCGATATCGCCACCTCCATCGTTAACACCATTTGTACCGTTGAGGTGTCATGTTCCATTGTCATAAATTATTACCAAGGGGGTGGCACACGTGATTTGTGTCATTGTATCAACTTTGTGGGCGCGGCCATTACTATCAAACGGGATAGGAGTCAATTCATACCTTGGTATATGGTGGTAATTTGAGCGAACTCTTCATCGATGAAACTGCTATAGTGGATGTTAAACCTTTTCAATCATGTCAGAGTCTATACATTTCCTGTGAGTATTACAGAAAAATAGAGCTGTTGCATGTATTTTAAGAAATCGTTGATACATTTTGCAAGCTCAATCTTGAAATTATTGGTAAACTGTCTCACAAAACTACCCGTATAGCGGATAGGCAATTCAGTTGTACATTGTATCTTTATTGTATAATAAACGCAATTTTGGTGGGAAGTTTTTTTTTTCAACATTGTTTTCCAACTTTACCAAGAAGGACAGGTCTAGTTTTTGTACCATACAACTTTCTTATCTTTGTTATCTACACATTTATTTGTTATTCTGTGAGTTAATTGTTGGCTATATATATTTCAACTCTCCATCGGGCGATACACAATGTGGCTAATTGGCAAGACGATGGGGCTAAAAAAGAAACGACGGGGCTAGCAAAAAAAGTATGAATGGGGCTGATTTACCTGTATTTTTTATTAGAAGTCACTTGGGCTAATCCTATATTGTACCTGTATTTTCTAGCAGAAAAAGGCAATATTGCTACAAAAATTGCTCTGTAATATGCAACTAAGATCAGACAGAGTAAAATAAGCACATTTATGTCGTCTACTTATGCCACAATTTGGACTCATGTCACACCTAATCTTGTGTAAGTACTCGTAGATTGAAATTAAAGTTAAAAGAAAATCTATCAGTACTAGATCTACCATCAGAGTACCAGACAGTTTGGATACAGATCAGATAAATAGATAGATCTGTAGATAGATAAGTCGCCGTCGAGGAAAGAGCCACGTGCTTGTTTACACCAGGTGACACGACAGATGCAAACAAGTTTAGTTAAAAATGTGTCGGTTCTTGGACATTATTGCCAAGAGATATTTTCTTGTTTTCTTTTGTCTCCTATTGCTCAGAATCTTATATTGATCTGCCTGTGACTAGAAGCAGCCAGTCTCTGACGTCATCAGCCAATGACAGCGATTTCTAATTGTTTTCTTTGTCCAACTGTTGAGCCACGTAGTAAGAAATCTAAATAATTGAGCCAGTTCGTGAAATTTCGGAACGTATCGCATATGCGAGCAGCGAAGGCTCAGGCGAGACTGCGCGAACGTTCGCGCAGTCTCGGCAGAGCCTTTGCTGCTCGTTCATAGAAAGCATGGATGTAGATGAAGGATCATGCTAACATTTAGAAATTTTGCTATACAAGATAGCTGCGCATGCGCGTTTGAAGAGTGACTTTACGCATATGCGATACGTTCCAAGATTACATGAACTGGCTCATATAAACAGGCATATGCAATGGAATGCCCATCAATTGATCTTAGCCCTAGTGGGGGAGGGGGTGGGGGGAGTACGCCTCTGATATTTCATATATACGTAGGCTCGGACCGTTTTTTTTTTTTTGTTCAAAATTTTGAATTTCAATATTTTTTGGGGTATTCAGAAAAACGAATTTTTTTGGGGGTATGATAAAATTGTGGATATTTTTTTTTCTTTTTTTTTTTTTGGGGGGGGGGGGGGGGGGGTTCATCACAAATATGAACTATTTTTTTGGGTCAATTCTATACATTTTAGAGATTTTTCTTAATGTCAAGGTACAGAATTGGATAAATTTTGGCCTAATTTTCACATAATATGTTTTTGGGTAAACCTGGTATTACTGATATTTGTTTGGTAAACAGTAGATGCTAGGTCCAAGCCTACGTATCAAGAAAAATTGAGAGTACCCCCCCCCCCCTGGGGTCTGAGCCTTCCTCTACTTCCTCTTCTTCCATACTTTGTGTATGGGAGAAGCCTTGGCCCCGAGCCTTAGTTGCCAGTCGCCGCTATAAGATGTACCGAAGAAGCACTTAGTCTAACATCTTCGCAAACCAAGGGTACTAACTCCACTTCGTTCCTTACGTAAGGAACGAAGTGGAGTTAGTACCCTTGGCTTGCGAAGATGTTAGTCTATGTGAGACGGTACATTTGTAGCCCAGCATATATCGTTATAGCCGCGCTCTCCTTCCACCTGTTGCGAAATGTCGCATTAATATATGTATATGTCGCCAGGCATGAATACGATCTTCTGTGATATATTGATGCCTAATATGACAGCCTAATATGACTCACAGAGGTGATTCACGTGTTGGAAACCTGTCATATTCCTGGAAATATGAGACACACCAGAATCCCAACCTAGCAACAATGTACGTTACATAGCAGAGGGGGCGTACTTTGTTTTCCGGACAAAGATCACGATTTCGAGTCTGTTGTTGGCTTATAGTATTTTAACCCTAATAAATTCTTCCTTCTGGTTTGATACAATAAACTAGGGATATTCCATTGCATATATGTGTGGTGTCAGGCTATAATTCTTTAGCAAATATTGTTCTTCTTTTGTCTGAAGATGCTTTAGCCTTTACAAATAGTGTAGACCCTGATGAAATACAGCATTATGATGCATTTCATCTGGGTCTTCATTGTTTGAAAAAGAACCCGATTAGAATATAAAGGGTTAATATAACCGCTTACAGCGATGACCAAGCGTTATGTGCAGTTTTCCCGGCACCATCCATTTCATGCGCGGATCCAGAGGTGTGGGGGGATCACAAAAATAAATGGTTCCGTTCCGTACTGTTCCGGATCCCCTGAAATATCACAAAGCTACTAAGCCAGCGTTCAATGTTGGGCCATCATTGGCACGCCAGCGAAACACCATTTAAATGGCGTTTGGCTGGCAAGCCGATGTTGGCCCGATTTTAGTGGTATTTGGATCCACTCATCAACTAAAAAAAAAACGTTGTCAAAGTTGGACCCCCTCTTAAAACTTTCTGGATCTGCGCATGCATTTACCAGTCATTATTATATTGACTAGCACACAAGATTTTGGTAGCGATTGCATCCGCGCAGTATGATCAGCTCCTATATATATATTTGTAGCTGAGCAGGCCAGTTTTAATCTTCTTGGTTAGAGACCCTGAAGACAGGTTTACTCGCTACGCGGCCAATATTATATTCAAAGCTGGTCCACTATACTTTCCTGCTAAAACAATTTGAGATCAACATTTCCAGTGATAAAGTTTAAAATATTTCTACCTGTCAATGTTGTAATTATTCTTTTAAATTAATTCAATCTAATAGAGCACAGCTTGTTTTAAAGTTGAAATGCTACACCAAAACCAGTACCAAAGTCGGATAAAAGTTACACTTATTTTTTACGATGTATTTTTCTCGCACTACTGTTTATCTGAGAGCTCGAAGTTCAAAGTCTTATCCCGTGGACTTCGAGATACTGATAGTCGACCCAGACCCCCACCCCAGAAAAGAGTGCGTAGCTGAAAATTAGCTTTCTTATTTCTCAACCAAAACATATGTTGTGGGTACTCAAAAGAACCGTCTCGGTAAGACGGTTCTTTTGAGCACCCAAAACACATGTTTTATCTGATCGATAAGGAAAAAATAACTATTTTATGCAAAAAAAAATCCTTTTTTTTTCAGTATGGCTAGGAAGCCTTGGTATGAGTATTGCCCTCGTTATGTCGCCGCTGATCACGACGATATGCCGACGGAAGAGTCCTCGCCTCTACGGGGTCATTGGGGGACTAGTGATATCTCTTGGGTGCCTATTTCTCGCTTTTTCTACAACGATGGAGCAGCTTTTCATAAGTCATTGTCTGGTTCTCTCAGTCGGTAAGTGCATATACAGTCCTGCAAGCCAAGAGTGACAGTGACGTCACGTTTTGTTTACGAAGTTATTAGGGGCTTATAATCGATAGATCAATTGTGTATTCTTGCATGGAAATTCGTTACGCGAAGCTGTTTGAAGCCGCAAAATCCCAAACTCCCCAACAGTGGCGTCCCCTAGCGGTCATCCTTCCCTCAGAAAATGCCACTGCCGTACGCTTCCAAATGAGTAGGAATCTGCCGGATCTATTTACGGTCATCTGGTACCCTGCTTCTTAGCGCTCGGAGTTGTTTACATATGGCTGCCATGCCTGACAACAGTTCGCTTCGCTATATGTTTTACTTAATATCTCTTATCACATTTTTTGGCAGAAATATGAGACTTCTGCACATCACTCTGCTGAGCATTTTATCTTTGATAAGATGACTTCAGGCTCACCAACTAAGTAAATCAGTTTTAAATGCAAAACAAACCAGAAACGTGCCCTGCCTCTACAATCGCCATCGGCATGATCGGTCGATGCTTAGATCGAGTGACTCAAAAGTTTTTTTTGTATTGTTTTTGTTGTTGTTGTTTTTGTTTTTTTATTTCATCAAAATTTCAAAATTATCATTCCCTGGCGTAATGCTCAAGTATGAGCGAAGCCAGTATGATAGATAGATAGATAGATAGATAGATAGATAGATAGATAGATAGATAGATAGATAGATAGATAGATAGATACATTTGTAGATAGATAGATAGATAGCCCCAGTTTTGGCATGTATCCCAGTGTCTGTGGAAGTCAGTCAATTGTCACAATATGAATGCTTTCTAATAAATGGATGGCAAGAAATTTGTATCTTAAAAGTCAACAGGAAACATTTAAATAAGCATTTTTAAAGGAGTCCTCTAGCTCCTTTCTGTGTCATGAGCTTTTAGGTCCTATTAAAGTCATAGAAAGTCAGTATAGACTTCTTCCAATATGAGTGATTCTATAAGCTGCTAAGATAAGGACAAATCTCAAGATGTCCCCACCCTGGGGCATTGATCAAGGGTCTAATGCCATCTAGTGCAGGCCAACTACATGTATGAATGGTCCAATCATGAATGGTTCATTAGATAGGCCTTACTGCAATAGTTGCATACATGTAATATTATTAAAGTCAGAAAAAGAGAATAACATTTTTAATATTGTCTAAGATTTGTTTCCCCTCCAGTCCAACCCAGGGGCAGGTACCTGGGGTCTGGAGTCATGATGTGTACACCAACTCTCCAGGGTAGCCATGGTCTAAATATGAATACTTTTAGATGATTGTTTATAAAGATCACTTGAGAAACTTTAACAAATCATGCCAACACCAATGACACATCTCAGAGGGAATGTGCAATATGAGAGGGTCTGGATGGGGTATAATGATTTAAATTTTTAATGAAAAGTGAATACCAGACCCCCCCCCCCCCCCCCATCCTCATATGTGCTGATATGCCTTGCTGAGATCATAACCCATTGTGGCCAAAATGATATAAAATATGTCAAAGGAAAACATCTACACAGCAACAGTAAAAACATATTTATTACTAACTATGTCCAAGTCAAAATGCACACATTTTGTCCTAAGAAGAGCATACTTTAGTTTTTTATTGGTTGTAAACAATATACAATGTATGAGCCTCTGATTTCTAGTTAAACCAATGGTATAATTTCATTAGACTTTACTTACAAAGGGAAGGCAGACATAATAATTGACTTTTCATACCTACAAATTTCCAGGCATATGATTATGAGCCAAGTTTTGCAGTATACTTTACACATTTTTGTCACTTTTCCCCAATTATAAATTAATTTAAAGAAATGAAAACATATCTTCTTTGAAAATAATTATGAAAATTGCTTGAGAAAATGGCATGAACACACCTATTCTGCAGTGATAAAGTTTTTATTTCCTGATCATACTCACTTTTTGACAAATGTCATACCTTACATGTATCAGGAATGGATCTACATCTAAGAAATGGATCTACATAACATACTTCACATATACATGTACTTTGCATAATATTTATTTTATCATGTCTTATGAAGAGTTCATCCAATCACAATTTTGCATTAAATACTAGTTAATTATTATTAATAGAAGTTATACATTTTATAAAAATATTCAAAAGATAGCACAGGTTCCAATAATTACAGCAAACATCTTGAGCATATGATTTTAATTATATTCTTATTTATAAGTTTAAATAAAGTTTTGTGTGCTCTAAAGCACCATCTCATTGAGACGGTTCTTTTGAGTACCCACATCTTTTGGTCAAGAACTTTAAGAAAAACAAGAAAATTCTACAACAAACTGATATCCCCCGCCAAAATCATGTGAGATTTTTTTCAAATAGAAGGCTATAATTAATTTTCATGGTCTCAAGCCATTGAAGGTCAACTGTACTCAGAGTAAAGTTCATGAAATTTGATCAATTGCTTACTTAGTTATGGTTGAGGATGGGATAAATTATTTAAATTTAAGCAATCAAAGGGCAATAACTCCTCTGTAACTTAGGATATCCTGATACACATTCATATGTATAATCACCATGGTCATATATACTCAGTATAAGTTTCTTGAGATTCCAGCCTATGGCTGGGGATTGAAAAACATCCTAAAATGTTGGCAATCAAAAGGCAATAACTCCTGTATAACTGATGACACCCTGATGAAACTTCAGGTGCATAACCCGGTTATATATATGCAGTAAAAGTTTCATGAAATTTCATCCATTGGTTACCTAGTTAAGTTTGAGGACAGAAAAAAATCCCCAAAAAGCATTAAATTTAGGCAATCAAAGAACTCTGCTATAACTCACAGCACCCAGATAAAACTTCATGTGCATAACATCAATATGGTTATATATATTCAGTATGAGTTTCATAAAATTCCATCAATAGGTTACCTAGTTATGGCTGAGGACGGAAAATCGGACGGACGGACACACACCAATATCCCTCCGCCTTTCGGAGGGGGATAATAAGATCTTTGCCTCTTACTTTGGTTTCATCTTGACTGCATCCCCAACCTCAGATTTCTAATGATTTTGAGAAATTAGTTGTTTTTTTAATTTATTGTTGTTGTTGTTTTTTTTTTGTTTTTTTTCAAATGTTTTACATATATATGCATTAAGGCCCATATTCAGAGGTTCAGGTATCTATTTTGAGAGATTTTTTTTAATTTATTGTTGTTTTTCCAAATGTTTTCTATATATATATGCATTAAGGCCCTTTTTCAGAAAATCTGACTTCTGTAGATGTTCAAGCACACACATTTATAAAATACATGTATTCACTGTATTGTGGAAATGCAAATTTTCAGGTCAGGAGGGAGATTTATGCAACACACCTCACACTGTGAGATAAAAGTAAGTAAGGGTGCAAATATCAGGAATCGATACAATCAAGTACCACACCTGACCCAGGATACCAATGGCTGGGGATTGAATAACATCCTGCATTTTATTGAAAATCTCACAGAATTTGTCCCTTTTGAAAGCCAATTCCCATAAGATTTTCAAATCTCACATTTTAGGACCATCTAAAAACACATTTTATAAAGAAATAATCGCAAATCACACTTTATTCTGTTCATCACAAGCTTCTTACATTAAAATAAAAGCTTTTTGGTTATAAGGGGGAGTTCCAAAGTGATTATTATGAAAATCCCACAGAACTTTATCATATCTCACTTAAAATTTTGGTTAATCTCACAGATTTCAGCCCACATGCTAAAAAAAATCAAATTTGACACTTTCTTCTTACTTCCAACATTTTCAGGTAAACAAAATCAGGGGGGTGGAAATAGCAGAATTTTATACTTGCCTTGGGACAAGTAAATGGCCATAATGTACTTGTCCAATGAAAATTTTACTTGCCCCAAAGAACAGAAAATGCACAAAGAACTCAAACTCTTAAAAAAATGAAACCAGATCTCAATGGAAAACAGTGTGGATCCTGATCAGCTGGCTGCTTTAAAGCCAGCTGATCTGGATCTACACTGTTTTCAATACAACATAGCATTGTGAGTTCATAATAATTAATTAAAAATGAAATACAGAATATTGCATTAACTTTGTTTATACTTGTCCGAGGACAAGTAAATACTATTTTTTACTTGTCCTGAATGAAATGACCTTTCCAAAAAGCGAATAACAAAGGTGCAGATCAGACTGCATGGGTGTGCCTTTGTTCACAAACCACCAAAGACAGATTATCATGATGGGGTCAATGGACCCACTTATTATGAAACAAACACTAAAAAACTCTCATTTTAAGGCACATTTTGGAAATATTGGGGTCATAAGTTACTATATAAATAGGGGTCAGGGAAAACTGTGGAATAACTTACATCATACGAAAAAAAAGACACACAACGATACATAAAGTCAAAAATACCTTGCAGCTTGTCTTTATTTTCCTCAATGCTGTGCAGGTGGGTTCTGTAAACATTGAAGCAGTCAGTCAGTTGCATTATATGTAAATCTAGGCTGATCGAGAATTGTTTGACCAGTCTCGACAACAATAAAGGCAGTCTGACTTATTTCTATCTCCATTAGGCTCCAAATTTGCATCCTGATTTGTTTTGTTTTTCATGTTGGATAACTCTTACATGCTTTAACAATAGATATATATTCAACTGTGTTATAGGATACATAGAGAAATGGTTATAGAAGATCAAACTAAGTCCTATCTTTCAGGTTCTTATATTGACAAATGAATAGATCATAGGACCAGGGGCAGTAAAACTTCTGACATTCAATTTAGCACATCATTGCAAGTTGTGGAAATCATCAAATCATAGATCTGCATATGTGTATTTAGATAGGGTTAGGGAACAGGGGCAGCCCTTCCCCTGGAAAGTAAAATGTTATATAATTATAGGAAATTAGCAATTGGACCCGGGCCGCCCCCATCCCTTGAAAAAGTTGGATCCCCTTTAGAAAATGCTGCACCACCTCTGTAACCTTGATAAACCATTGATCACTTCTGTTATTCAGCTGAGGATTCTGTCAAAACTAGTCAGTTGGGCCTGGACCCCACCCCACACACCCTCAGGGAGATTCCTGGATGATCTATGGTATACTTACTTACTTGGTATACTTGGTAATTAAGCTGACACACTACAGGTCAGCTCTCAATTTCTGCTTCATTGAAGCCATAGATTGGTCCTTTACAGTTGTGTCTTGTAGGCTGTTCCATGTGTCGACCACTCGGTTTGAGAAGAAGTTTTTCCTGATGTCTGTGCGACTGTACTGTTTCATTAATTTTTGAGAATGACCACGTAATTCACGAGCAGGCTGTTTAAAATACATGCTAGCGGGAGTTTTGTACTGATTATGAACAAATTTGTATGTTTCAACACAGTCTGTGAATTTCCTTCTCTTATCAAGTGAGTCTAATTCTATTTCCTTTGAACAAAGTTGGAGACACTTTCTCTGTACCTTTTCTAATTTGTCAATGTCCTGTTTATACCACGGATTCCATACTGGTGACGCATATTCTAGAGCCGGTCTTATAATTGACTGATATAATGTAGTAACTTTCTTTTCAGTAAAGTTTGTAAAACATCGTTTTATCATTCCTATTTTCTGATATGCCTTTTTTGTTATAATATCTATGTGTGTTGCAGGTTTAAGAGTTTTGGATATAGTGACGCCAAGGTCTTTCTGACTATCTACACTTTCCAGGTTAACACCATCTAGAGTATATATATATATCTTATAGCCTCGCGTATCCTCAAAACTATACATTTTAAAGCGTTGAAGTTTATTAACCAGATCTTTGACCACGCTGAGAATTCATTCAAGTCATCTTGAAGAATGTCACAATCCCTAATATTCTTTATTTGTCGGTATAATTTGGTGTCATCAGCAAAAAGTTTTGCGGTGGATGATGCTATGTTGGGTAGGTCATTCACAAAGATGAGAAAAAGCAAGGGCCCCAGTATTGAACCCTGGGGTACCCCACTTGTCACTTTTATCCACTTTTATGACTATCTGTATATGCGAGACCAATGTCCTCCTGGGGAGGGGAACAGGAGAAAAATTCATGGGTATAGGGGAACAAAATGGAAAATTTGAGAGGTTGGGGGAGCGAACAAATGCAATATTGGGGAACACCATAACGTCATAAGAAAACAAATTTTCAGTTTTTTTTTGGAACAAGATTATCTTTTTTTTTTGGGGGGGGGGGGGAGGGAACAGGTACCCCCTTCCCGGGAGGGCTTTATATCGTAAATTACTGGAAAAGCACAAATAATCTGTGCATTCAAGGCCTTCTGAAATTTTCCCGACTTGGGTTTGAGGTTGCAGACGGATTTTCTATTTCTATTTCCTTTGAATTTTGAAGACGGATTCGACAGAGTGTTAAAAGAGCGACCAGGGCGATAATAAGATCTTAATTGTACCTCCATTTTGTTTTTCTTCATTTAGAACTCGATTGCGAGCTTTTTAGCCACGTGAAGAAGGGACGACTTTTAACAGCCACGAAAACTCGTTAAAACTGACGTAAAAGTTTAGTGCAGCGTCTTTTTTCTAATGTCTTCAAATTTTCAAATTACTTCATGATAAAATTATATTTTTTATGAACGAAAACTTTTACTTTCTGATGTACTTAATTCAGAATTATCCGGTGACAGAAAAAATCTTAATCACCCCATTTGTTGCGATTTGCAACAAAACAGCCTAACCCTGTGGCAGTGATGTTTTCAGAAGAATTCATTCGAGGAGACATCGCTGTCGGGGAGTTTGGCAAAATCCATGTTCAAATCATTAGATTCGCGTGCTGTTTGAACATGGCTTTTACTTGAAAAAGCCTGAACTGGGCCTTGATTTGCTTGCGTGACGTTACACTGGAGAGCATTGCGGCCGTGACTGATCATTTCGCCGATGCTTTCGTTCGCGAAAACGTTGCACGCGTATATATGACGTTGTGGCGACGTAATGACGTTCGAAAGTTTGACGCCGACGCCATTTTGTTTCGAGAAATCAAGTGTAAGAAAATAAATATTTAGTGTTTAAGCGACGTTTTCAGCGCTGTATATGCTGAAATCAGGTAGAATATGCAAGAATAACGATCACACATGTTTGTTTCATTGCATTAACACTTGCCGGGTCCCTCGGACGATGTTTAAACACTCGGCCTAACGGCCTCGTGTTCAAACATCTTCCTCGGGACCCGGCAAATGTTAATGCATGAAAAAACATGTGTGATCCCTATATTAATCCTATCCACAGGATAGGATTAATACACAAGTGATCAATTGTGTATTAATCCTATCCACAGGATAGGATTAATACACAAGTGATCTATCGATAGATCAATTGTGTATTAATCCTATCCACAGGATAGGATTAATACACAAGTGATCTATCGATTCGCGCTAGCTCAAGTGGAGTGTACAAGTTTATGTTATACTTAAAAATTGTAAACAAAATACTACGTCACTGTCACTCTTGGTTGGCACGACATTAGATATGCGATAAAACAAATCCTGGATTATCTTAATTTTTGCGGCAGTTGTGCCTTGTATACCATAGAGCAAACGTAATTGAGCCGCGACATGAGATTTACAACAATTTGGTATGTGCGATCAGCAAATGCTCAGACCAGCATGCGCATCAGAGCCTTTGCTTTTGCTTGAATATTCTATGAATATTAAGATACTGACTGAACATCATTTTGAGTTTCTAAGCTTGAAAGGAGGCTGCACAGGCTCGTCTGAGACTACACTTGTCAGAATGACACATTGTTGGATATCACATGTCGCGGTTCAATTATTTGCAACATGTATTTTCTCAAGAAAATAATTCCGTTACTTGTATACGTGAAACTAGCAAAAGATCTCGTAATAGGTATACGTGACACTATATGCAGCACAAACAGTCGAACCTGTCTTAAGTAAGCACCCATGGGACAAACAAAAATTGCATGCTTTAAGCAGATGATTGCTTAAGACGTGTCAATTTGTTTTGAAAGGTCTATATTTGTAAGTTAAAGTTAGGCCTCTTAAGAGAGGTGATTGCTTAATACAGGCGGTCTTTAAGCTATGTTTAACTGAATTCTTGTAGCAGTTGTACGCGAAGCACTCTGGCAAATTCGTGTGACAGTTGTACGTGACAAACGTTGGTAACACTCTTGTGACTGTTGTACGTGGCACACTCTGACAACATACTTGTGACAGATATACGGTGGCATATTCTGCCAATATTCGCGTGAAAGTTGTACGTGTCATACTCGGGCAATATTCTTGTGACCAATATACGTGACCTACTCTTGCAAAACAGTCTTGTGACCAATGTACGTGACAATGTTAGTATGACAATCGTGCGTGACCAACTCGAGCAACACATTGTGATAGTTGTACGTGACATACTATGGCAATAATCGTGTGGCATACTCTAGAAACACTCATGTGACAGTTCGGCATGACATTCTCTGGCAATATTCATTTGACAGTTGTACGTTACATACTCTAGCAATACTCTTGTGACAGTGTTACGTGACATACATGTACTCTAGCAATACTAATGTGACAGTTGTATGTGACATACTCTATCAACACTCTTGTGACAGTTCTGCGTGACATACTTGGCCATCCTTAAAAAATGTTTTCCGTCACCCGACCGACTCAATAAAAATGCCACTTGCTTGCTCCCCAAAAAATTGCCGTTTCAGAGATTTTTTTTTAATCCTAATTTTAGACATTTTGTCTTTATTTTTAATGTCTTTTTAACAAATAATTGAAAAATACCTACCTACCTACCCCTTTGGGAAATTATGAGTAGGATGACAGCAAATATTTTTAAGGGTGACCCTGCGGTAATATTCTTGTGACAGTATATAGTGATCTAAATGTACTCTGGCTATATCATTGTGACAGTTGTTCGTGACATACTCCAGAAATAACCTTGTGACAGTTGTACGTGACATTCATTGGCTATATTCTTGTGACATGACATGTATTCTTGACGTACTCTAGCAATATTCTTGTGACCTGCCAGTATTCATGACGACCCTAGAAACACTCTTGTGACAGGTATTCGTGATTTACTCTGGAAACATTCTTGTGACAGATATATGTGACATACTCTAGCAATAATATTTGGTCAGGTAAACGTGACTTGCTCTAGCAATATGCTTGCTATAGGAATACGTTAAACACTCTAGTATTATTCATGTGACAGGCATAATAACTATGAACGTGGTATTTATCACTCGTTGCGAAAAAGTGATAAAATGCTCGACAAGCCTCGCATTTTATCGCTCTTCCCTAACTCGTTTAATAAAATCATTAAAAGATGAGCACTCATGTAAGATCCTCTATATATTTCTTCTCAACAGGTACTGGTATCACAGTAACCACAGCCAACATAATTGTGGGCAGATATTTCCAGAAACGACGGGAGCTGGCAGAGATGATTATGTTGTCGGGGACGGGAATAGGGGCAGCCCTACTGTCGTTTCTGATAGAAGACTTTATAAGGTGAGTAGATTCTACAGCAAAATGGAAATCTGTTTTTGTGATCATCCGGCGTCCGCCCACCCTCTGTCAAAAATTTGCCAACTCCTAATGCACTGGGTAGAATTTCACAGGAATGATCATTGGATGGTCCTCTGTCGAAGTTGTTCAAAGATTTCAATTCCATGCAGAGTTCTGGTTGCCATGGCAACTAAGAGGAAAATATTCTAGCAAAAAACAACTTGACTGATTTGAAAATAATTTGACACAAATGGTCCTTGCGTGACCCTCTACCAAGATTGATCCGTTGAAAAACATGGCTGCCAAGGGCGGGGCCAGTTTTTCCAATGTATATATAGTGAAACCTTTAAAAATATTCTTGTCATAAACTACTGGACCGATTCAAAAACAATTTGGCACAAATGGTCCTTGGATAATCCTCTACCAAGATTGTTCAAATCAAATTGATTTGTTGAAAAAAAAAATGGCCGCCAGGGGGCGGGACCGGTTTCCTCTAGGTATATACAGGGAAAACTTAAAAAATCTTATTGTCATAACTACTAGACCGATTTGAAAATAATTTGACACAAATAGTCCTTGTGTATGACCCTCTACCAAGATTGTTCAAATTATCTAGTGATTCGTTAAATAACATGGCTACCAGGGGCGGGTATCCTGTCATTTTATCACTTTTATAGCCTCAAAACCAAATGCTGACAATGTCATAACGATATCGCTATAGTGATCTTCTCTCTGAAAGCATTTGCAGGTTTTAAATACAAAACTTCAGGGGCCTGTGGTTTAAATGAATTAATTTCAGTTTAGGTTCTACATCAGGCCATCCTTAAAAATATATTTGTTTGCCGTGCTCGTACCCATCAATTCCAGTTTGCGTAGGTAGATAGGTCTTTTTTTTAAAAGAAATTCAGCATAATTTTATGACCTCTTCTTACTATCACTTTTGGAGGTATACAAATGCTGTAAATAAGGTAAGAATGCATATAATAACAGTCTCTGTAACTTTTCTCCAATTAAAATACAGCTTTTAATGATTTTAAAGACGAGTTTGTTAACAGAATTAGAGAAAAATAAAAAAAATATTCTCAGAAAGGCAATATATTTTCAGGGTAGGGCCTGTTTTGGGTGGGTAGGTAGAAGCACGGTGAACCAATATTTTTAAGGTCGGCCTCATTTTCCCTCAACTTAACTTAAACTGATTAATGTGAAGTCTTGTTGAAAGTGCTTATCCAGCTGGATGGTGGGCTGTATAATGGTTTCCTGACCTTATAAACATTATTTCTCAGGGGAGCAAACCAGGGCCCGAGGGCCCTCTTGTTTATATATTTTTATTTATTTATTTATTTATTTTGTTATTCACTTCATGTTTACTACATTAAAAAAGCAATGTTCTAGTTCAGTAAAACCTGTGTAAAGCGGCCACTGAAAAATAGACAAAACAAAGATCTTAATGACAAATGGTAGCTTAATGAAGGTCGAAAGGGGAGCATTCTGCAATACTTTTGACCTGCACCAAGCGATAATTGGTCTTGAAAACCAATTTTAGGTATTTTGAAAGTGGCCGGTCTACACAGGTTTTGCTGTACATGCAAGTCATCGTACGGAACGATGTGCACGGAATGGCACGTGGATTGGACGATTTCTACGCGGAAGTTCAAAAGAATTATGACTGCGTAAAATGTCATTTGAACTAAAATCTAAGAATTGGATTGGATTGTAATTACGTCATCGTAATTATCCAGTCAGAAGATATATTTGTTTCTCGTTTCTTCAAAACTTCCTCCTGTATTCATAAATAGGCCAAACGTATTCACGAAACGTAGTTTGTGAACATTTTTGTCGCATTTGTTATTAGCCAAGTATTAATACAACAGCGTAAATATCAAATCTTTAAGTGCTGAATTTCTAAAATGGAAACTTCCAGTTGGTAACCTGGGCCAAAATTACAATATCTTCTAAAAGTTAAGGGCGAACTTCGTTAAGTATTGAAATTTCAGCATGGTACGGACCCCATTAAAAAATCGCAAAAATATAGTTTGTTTTAGCAATATTGGTCCGGACCAATGAAAAATCACAAAGCTACCATGCCAGTATCGGCACGCCAACGAAACGCCATTTTAAATTGCCCGCTTATAGTGATATTTGGATACTCTCTCCCCTCATAAAATAAAAAAAGTTGGCAAAATTGGACCCCCTCTGACAAATCTTTCTGGATCCGCTCAGGTGTATTGTGGTTACCAAATGTCACATATCCCTTGAAGTAAACAGGCAAGTTTCCCATATCCCTTGACGTAAACAGGCAAGTTTCCCATATCCTTTAAGGTAAACTGGCAAATATCCCCAAAATTATTTTTCCCAAATACCCCATATCCATGAAAATAAACAAGCTATTCTGATTGTAGTATTTCCTTCTACTAGCATCATACTTACTTACTTTTTCAACACATTTTCCATATCACAGGCAAATGCCCTGTATCTCCAAAACCCATATACAAAGTAAGAAAGGGGCCAAAGATGAGGAATCAATACAATCAAGTACCACATCTGGCCCAGGATACCACTTGGGAAAGTGACAACAGTACAATTACAAGCCTCACTTATTTACTCAATTATTTCAGACAAATTATTCTCTTTTACTTATATTTTTCAGGAGTTTGGAGTGGATACACGCCATGCAGTCTATAGCCGGACTTCTTGCAATCACAATGTTTGCTGGGGCGATGTATCGCTCCGCCTCATTGTATCATCCACGAAGAAATGTAATCCTTCACATAAAGAACCAAAAGAAATGCCGACGTGAACGAGAATCAGAAAAGCCAGCCTACTTTGACTTCACCGCTCTGCGCATGCGGGCCATGCAAGGGTTGATGGTGATTGTTGCTGTGGTTGGTCTGGGAATACACGTACCCTATATTCTTTTGGTGCGTATAAAAAAGCAATTCAAACGATGTTGTTGTAAGGCCACTTTATTGCAAAACGGTGCATTGTTGCACTGACCAGAGGCAGCCATGCTGTATGGCCTATCATCAAACCTGGAATATAAGCTTGTGAGAGGCCCCCAGGGTTCCCTCTATTTTCCTTGCTACTTAGGCTCGACCACAGTACCTATTGTTTACCCCAAATACATATCAGACATGAAGAGCATACCTAAAGACATGAAATTCTAGCATACCCCAAAAATAGCCCCATTCTGTACTTTGACGTTAAAAAAGACCCACAAAACAAAGATATGACCCCCAAAAATATCAGAATTCAAAATTTTGAACCCCCTAAAATCGGCCAAAGCCTACGTATATACATAAAATGAAATAGCATAGCATAACTGTATTGCATGTTTACTACACTGTTTCTGCCATGTTTAGGTGTAAATGTTGTATCCTCATGGGTTTTATTGCCTATAGAAATTTTCAAATAAACCATCTATCTATCTATCTATCTATCTATCTATCTATCTATCTATCTATCTATCTATCTATCTATCTATCTATCTATCTATCTATCTATCTATCTATCTATCTATCTATCTATCTATCTATCTATCTATCTATCTATCTATCTATCTATTTATCTATCTATCTATCTATCTATCTATCTATCTATCTATGTATCTATCTATCTATCTATCTATGTATCTATCTATCTATCTATCTATGTATCTATCTATCTATCTGTCTGTCTTTCTGTCTGTCTGTCTGTCTGTCTGTCTGTCTGTCTGTCTGTCTGTCTGTCTGTCTGTCTGTCTATGTATGTATCTATGTATGTATCTATGTATCTATCTATGTATCTATCTATCTATCTATCTATCTATCTATCTATCTATCTATCTATCTATCTATCTATCTATCTATCTATCTATCTATCTATCTATCTATCTATCTATCTATCTATCTATCTATCTATCTATCTATCTATCTATCTATCTATCTATCTATCTATCTATCTATCTATCTATCTATCTTTTAAATTGGTGAGTCAGAAATAATTACAAGTTAACTTACTTACTTACTTAACACCCCAGTAGTAATGGGTGTCACTCTGGGTACGCCGAATTTTTAGCCTGAAAAGAACTTAGAATTTTTCAGGCTAAAAAAAATTCGGCACCCATTACTACTCACCCCCTCCATTCTTTGAGTTCATCTGAGCCATGGGCTCAAAGTGAGCTTTTGTGATCTTCTGATGTCCGTCGTTGTCTATCCGTCGCCTGTCCGTCTGTCAATAATTTGCTTTAAACATGATCTCCTCCTACTGGGTAGGTTTTCACCAAACTCTATACTAATAGGAATAGTTTAAATTTTCTTTCATTTTTGTTTACCAACATGTGAGCATTTCACACAATAAATGCGTATGCAGATCCTTTCAGAGTACTAAATAGAGATTCAGAAGAAAGTCCTATTACTTAAAAAAATATATATTTCCAGGTTATTCAATATTAGAAATGCAATCCACATATATGCGATAAAGTACAATAAACATTGTGTAAAACGGCCACTCAAAAATAAACAAAAGAAATATCTTAATGACAAATGGTAGCTTAATGAAGGTCGAAGGTTTTGCAGAGCAATCTGCAATACTTTTCGACCTGCATTAAGCGATAATTGGTATTGACAACCAATTTTCAGTCTTTTTGAGAGTGGCCGTTTTAGACAGGCTTTACTCTGGTAGCAACACCAATACTATCGTGTTTTTCAGATGCGTACGGCCAACCTTAACAACATAACTGGCGAGAGTCTCCTTCTATTGAACGTATTTCTTGGTGCTGGGTATCTTCTTGGTTGCCTCGTTTTCGGATATATTATCATCCGGGACAGTAGCGAATGTGCTGTGTCACGACGCCATCTGGCGCAGTCATGCGCGTTCATGTGTGGTGCTTTCACCCTTCTGTTAATCATGGCGAAAGACTTTCATTCCTTCGCTCTATACAGCTGGGCATACGGGATAGCCTCTGGAGGGTACTATTACACAATAAAGATGTATACGTACGAACTGGTGAAAGAGAAAGTCATGGAAAGAGGATGGGGATTTGTAAATGCTGCTCAATTTATTTCATATCTCCTTGGTCCCCCTTTGGCAGGTATGTATCTGTCCGATAGTTGCCTTGTAAATGCTGCTCAATTTATTTCATATCTCCTTGGCCCCCCTTTGGCAGGTATGTATCTGTCCGATAGTTGCCTTACATACGAATACGGTATGCTTTTCCTAACTGAAAAACTCTTAGAGATTTTAGGAGTTATAATTGAAAGGAATTGATCTGTTACATGTAACAGTATTGCACAACAACAGTAATTTCTAACTAAACCTATATAAGACTAGAGTCCTTTTTGTGGGACATCGGCAAACAGTGCAAAACCAGATCAGACGCCGCGAAACACGGCATCCGATCAGGTTCTCCACTGTTTGCTGGCAGAAGTTTCTTTCAAAATTTGAAGAAAATAATGAAAAATACCATCCAACAGCCCTAAAATTAGAAATGGACTGGTCCAATTGATAAGGATGGGAAAAACATTCAGCATAAATGAGTTAATTATTTTGGAAATTTTGAACGTTCACCTATACCAATATGACTCAATTAATGAGCCGCAACATGAGATTTCCAACAATGTGGTATGTGCGACCAGCAAAGGCTCAGACCAGCCTGCGCATAAGCGCAGTCTGATCAGAGCCTTTGCTAGTCGATTGAATATTCTTCGAGTGTTAAGCTACTAACCGAACAACGTTTGGAGTTTCTAAGCTTTAAAGGAGGCGGCATAGGCTTGTCTGAGTCTATTCATGTCAAAATGCCACATTGTTGGAAATCACATGTTGCGGCTCATATAAGCCTAGCGTCCTTTTTGTGGGATACAAATGCTTCGGCAAACAGTGCAAATCCAGATCAGACACCACAAAATGTGGCGTCTGATCAGGTTATCCACTGTTTGCTTACAGAAGGTTCTTTTAAAACTTGAATAAAAATGAAAAATACCACCCTATAAACAATTGACAAGGATGGGAAAATACATTCGGCATAAATGGGTTATGGATTTTGGAAATTTTGAACGTTCACCCATACAAATATGACTCATGTTCAATTTGTTATTTTTCAGTGTATTTAAACAAAACTTACGAAAGTAACATTGCCTGCTACATCTTCTCGGGCGGTGCCATGATGATCGGGGGACTACTTTTCTACTCAATGTCCATCTTTGAGCGACACTACTCTAACCAAGACATCGTTCAGAAATACTTTAATCAGTGTTCTAAAAATACCGCAGAGGCTGCTGCCTTACTTGACCTTGACCTTACGGACGCCATGGTGACAAAACCATTGAACAATGTCCAGTTTATTGTGTCTCCTTCACGAATGAAACATTCCGGTGGGAAAGAGAGCAGTAAGATACAGATGCAGTGTTTCATCCAGCACAGAGATCGCGAGAAACCAAAACAGATCGTCCTTTCTCGCATCACGGAGGAGAAGGAAGGTCTAAGACTTGATTTTAACGAAGTTCCCGCGAACAGCGGCATTCAGAAAGTCTGCTCCGAGAATAATTCGAGTAAAAAGAGCAGTTCAGAGAAAGACTCGTCACTTCCGGTCTGTGAAAATCATTGTGCGGAGCTACCATCAGAAAGTACGAATTCGCACCATACGGACAAATCACACAAGGGAAGTAATTCATCGAGAAACGATCGTAAAAAGTGTCGACGTAGTTCTGACAATGTAAAAATGGATTATTTTGATCCTCCGAGCCAGGAAAAGGAGTCAACAGCCACAGTTTCGTATGACAGTGACTTGTACATTAATTTATGCGAAGCACAGGTCTAGAGGACGCTTTCAACAGATGCTTTCAACAGATACGGTTCACTCTTGATAACTCATGACCTGGTAACTCATGGGCTAAATTGGGTTGGTCTCTGCAGATTAATAATTTATCAAAATCTGTCTTTTTGGGATATGTACTTAAAAACTCTCTGGGTACAATAGGAGATACAATATTCATGAACAATGGCATCAAATAATAGGCTTTATCAGAACGTGCATTTTGGTGCAAGTTTGATCAAAATTGGCCGTAAAATAAAAAAAAAGTTATAGCAATTCAAAAATCAAAACTTTTGAGTTCTAATAAACCAATTGAGGCGGTCATTTTGAATATTTATTCAACTTCCGATAAATTTTTGAAGTCCAGTAAAATCCCCAATTTCATTGCAAACTATACAGATTGTTAATAAATTCAATTATTTCAACTGAAAAAAAATCAATAAAATTGCAAACACAGGCATTTAGTTTTTCTATTTTGCATATTTCTAAAATTAGTACTGTGTGACGTCAGACAGCCTAAAATGAGGGGAAAAAACAGGAATACATGCCTACTTTTAAACCATATTTGGGGGGGGGGGGGCTTTTGATCTATTTTGATAATCAATCTGCAGAGACCAACTCGTTGAACTCATCTACTGACAACCCGATGTGTAAACTCCTATTGCATGAACTTTGAGTTAGCGAGAGTCAACTGTATATTGATGTTGTCAATGTGTCCGTCCGTTCTTTATTTGGTCATTCACTCTGTTGACATTTCATACCATGTGAGTCTGTTCATTTCATCATTCAACTTATCATGTCGTTCACTTCCATTATGATTTGCTTGAAAGTTAAGGGTTTTGTCATGTATTATATGAGGAACATAGAGACCCGTATCATATTCTTTTTAAAGGTTCTAGGGGCCCACGTGTATACACGTGGGCCCCTAAGACCTTAAAAAAGAGGGACATGTATCATATTCTATATAAAGGTTTTAGGTGCCCAAGTGTAAATGTACACTTTGGTCCCTGAAACCTTTAAAAATAGTATATAAACTTGGGCCCCTACAACATTTAAAAGAGTAAGATATGGAAAATGTAATATGTTACAAAAATTACATGAATGACAGTTTTCAAGAGTTATCCTGAATTCAGAATTTGGTCCATTTTCAAAACTATATTTTAAGTC
Organism: Loripinus fragilis; assembly: GCA_964019695.1. NCBI lineage: Eukaryota > Metazoa > Mollusca > Bivalvia > Lucinida > Lucinidae > Loripinus > Loripinus fragilis. Next base: position 88,724,801 of record OZ026517.1, read on the forward strand.
ATCTCGGGCCTCTATCCAGAAATTAGGTATAAGCAAGCTTCCAAATAAAGAAGTTTATTTTCTTATTTCTGTAGGTACTCAAAACAATCATTTCATAGAGGCAATTCATTTGAAGACAAAAAAGAATTATAACCGATAGATACAAAAATGATCGATTCCAATATCAAGTTATACGGCTATTTTTACTTTAGATATAGGCGAATCGGTTGTCCATGGATGTAAAGATAAGAACCTCTAGATTTTTTTTTACATATCTTTTTAGTTGGCCTGATGATGACTGAAACAGCATCTACGAACTAGTCAGATTTGAATTGTGCAATACTTGCCCAACGATATATGATATTTTCAATTAAAAGTATGTGTATTGTTTGTCATGCAGCTTTCCTCAAAACAAGTAAATGCTGACTGCATCATATAACGTATTTACAGCATAGCATTGTTACAACACGTTTTGAAATAATGTAATAATTTATTTCATTTTGATTTTTTTCTTTCATTTTGCGTTGTCAATGTCGGTGCAAAATGAAATAAAGATGTGATAACAGAATTAGTTCATTTTGCGTTGATATTGTGCAAAACGACGCAAAATGTAATATTGATGTAAGAAGCTAGCTTTCTTCACTCGTTCAAGTTAATTTAGAGATGGAATCTTGAAATTTCATAGAGTAAGTTTGAAAATTGAAATGACCTTTGTTTCAAATGCTCACGTTTTAGTTACGATGTTCTATGTTTGCTCACGTTGCTGTCACGTTCTCCCACGTTTCCCAGAATAGCTGAACGTGGTGGCCAAGCGTGAAACTATGACCGGGGCTTTACTTGACCCATTTTTTAGTCAATGCCAATTTTTGCAAAATTTCGACTGGAAAAAATTTAAAATGAGATGAAATAAAAGGGTTCTTTTTTTTCTCAAAATAATCAAACTTATATCTATTTTTGAAGGCAACAATCAGATTGATTTTAATGAGTTTTAAAACTTTGGCAAAATTTGACATTGATTCTTCAGATGACGTGATGTGAGATCTAATCAGGCATTTGTTGTTTCCTATCATAAAAGCCACATTATATGGACATTCAATCAATGGGCCCTAATATCATGAATAGATCATTCCAACATGATTAAAGCAAAAATGGTGAAAAAGTTCTACGCGTACATTGTAAATAGTTGAGCCAGTTGATGAATGAAATCACGTGACTATGTTTTCTGAGGCGAGATTTTTTATGTTTAAATGTCTTATCAACACATCGGGTAGGCGACGATCCTAAACGCAGATCTTTAAGCGTTTCAAATAGCCCCAAAAGACGTTTTACAAATTATATCGATCGGTAATGTAATATTTGCTTTCTAGAATCATAGTTCTGGCGACCGAAAACATTGTATTTGGCATCGAAAACTCTCTTTTATATGTGGAGATAATCCACGATATTTAGCGAGTGGATTATCTTACGTACAGGTGGACAAGCATGGTATTAATATTTTATACCACCTACATAAGTGTAGACCTTGCACATCGTGAGATATTTCGTGCTAAAGTTGGTAAGGGTGGTATAAATGGTGTTATGAACGAATGCGTATGATTAATGAGAAAATATGAATACTGAATGGAAGATGGAATATGCCTGTACATGTATCAACCTTTAACAACATATAAGCTTGGTGGTTCTTTTTATGGGACATATACAAACACTGCAGGCCCAGATCAGACGCGGATGCGCAATGTCTGACTAGGTTCTTCATTGTTCGCTTACAGACTCTTCTATTAAATTTTGAATAAAAATGCAAAATAGAACCTAACAAAGTAAGAAAGACAGCAAGCATCAGGAATCGATACAACCAAGTGCCACACCTATCCCAGGATACCAAAGGGGAAAATGACCTAATCACAAAAAAAAACATCACAACAAGAGCCAAGAGATCAGCCCTTTCCCTTAAGGTGACCACAAGGCAGCAATGAAGCCTAATATGGAAAAGGATTCATCCAATTGATAAGGATGGAAATTCATTTGGCTGAAATGGGCTACTGTTGTAGATTATTTGTATTTGAGTCACGTCAGGAAAAAATCTTTATTAGTGCATTAGAACAATAATGGTGTAGACCAGCCTGCGCATCCACGCAGCCTGATCAGCACCTTTGTTGCTCGCTCTCTCTAAAGAAGTATGGCCCATACATGCTTTCATCAAAATTTAAAAAAAAACTCTAGCTTGTCTCTGCCAGGCCTCGAGGTTATTAAACTTGAGTTCAGTCGCAGACTCAAAATAAAGCTCAATGATTGGCTGCTTGCGGACACGTGTCCGCAAGCAGCCAATCATTGCGCTTTATTTCGAGTCTGAGGCCTGGTCAAGGTTTTCTTAAGTAGACAAGAGGCGGACTTGATTTAGAAATTTTAGAGTACACGGAGTACGCCAGAATAGCCATCTAAAACAAGCAAAACTGGGCATTTTGGAGTACTCCGATGTAAATCAAGCGATTACTGTTTGAATTGTAAAAAAATAACACGATCCGATTGCCAAGTGTGTAGGCAGTACTCTGCCATCTTGTTTTGAGACAGGTCACGTGACTTTTCTGTCTTCACCACCTCGGAAGATGGAGTAGTCCGGCGTACGCCAGCACATGTGTTCCAGCGCACTTGATTTCTGTTCTGCCTGATCGGAGTGGAAGGAGTAAAGAGAACAGCTAAATCAAGTCTGCCCAAGGTATGACGTTCCAAAAATTGGCTCACAAGTTTCATTTGTATTGTATTTGCTCCGTAGTGGAGAATGTTATAATAAAACAATTTCAAAACAGTTGGGCTTCTATTCTTCTTTATCACATGATGTTTGCTGTCTACCAACTTGTCATTTAAACAAGGGCTATCTAATCTTGAAGTACAGTAAAACCTGAACGAAAGTTAACACAACAAGAGGCTCAATGAGCCTATACTGCTCACCGGAGTTGTTGGCCTCGTGGGAGTAGCCACTTTGAACCCCAGGGGCATGTTTACAGGGTTGACATATGAGGACACTAAGCATTGCAACATGCTAAATATATAAAGCTCAGCACCTCATGACTTTGGAGAAGAAGATTTTTTAAAGTTTTTGCCTTAATGAGTCTGTGGGAGCTAAAGACCACCGGGGCGTGGCCAATTTAGACCCCAGGGTTATGGTTGGCAGGATTTATGTAGGGGACCACTGGTCATTGATACATACTAAATGTATAATATGTATGCCTCATGGGTTCAGAGAAGATTTTTTTAATGTTTTATCAAATAATTCTATGGAAATTCTTGATCACCAGGGCGGGACCAGATTGGACCCCAGGGGCTTGATTGGCAGGGTTTACGTAGGGAACCACTAGACATTGTTACATACCAAACATATAAACTGTGGGCTTCTTGGTTTTAGAGAAGAAGATTTTTTTTAAAGTTTTTTTTTCTCATTATGAGTCTATGGAAACTCTTGATTCCTGTTGTGGGTCCAGTTTTCGACCCCAGGGACCTTATTGGCAGGAATTATGTAGGGGACCACTGAACATTGATACACACTTAATATATATACTGTAGGCCTAATGGTTTCAGAGAGGATTTTTTATATTTTTTCCCCATTATAAGTCTATGGAAATTCTTGATCGTATATTGGTTACAATAAGTCCAAATTTGTTGCAGTTTCAAATGACATTTGGACACACTGATAGAACCCGAGCGATATCGTCTCAGGCTGACTTGTTTGGACTAATTTTTATACCCTTAATGCAGTTCCATGTTAGTTTTAACCAACAAAATACTATTGGAGTTATGGTCTCTTTGACTAATTCTTTTTTTATTTAATGAAGGTCTAAAATTTAAACAAAGTTTTACATTGTGATTGGCTCTCCTGGACTACAAAACTATTGTTGATGCTCCTTGATATTCATTCTCTTTTCTCTATTTAAGATCTCCTACTTAGATTTTCTAACGAATAGAATATTTACCCTTTATCTTGTATTTGTAGAAAACAAGAGGACAAAGAGGTCCTGGATCGCTTTTTAGAGTATACTGTCTTATGTTTAAACAATATTAGCTGAAGATTTTTTGTGATGTTGACCAAAAGGCACATGTCAAATTCATTTTATATTCATCAGTTTCTTACAGGAGGCATTTAACATGTGTAAGGAAAACTAGCCAAATTTTCTAGAAAGTAAAGAAGAAGGCAAAGATCAGTAAACAATACAATCAAGTACCACATCTGGCCCAAGACAGCATATGGGAAAGTGACAAAAACACAAGGAAGCATCACACACAAGAAAGCCAAGTGGTCAGCCCTTTCCCAGCAGGTGATCACAAGGGTGCAAGGAAAATACTAGACAGTATAATAAAGGCAAACGTGAAATATAAATAACAAAAGCGATCCACAAAAGAAGCACCGCCTTGGAACGGTCATTAAAAAAATCAGTGGAGGGCTTAAACACGTTTAACGGTACCAACATCACCCTGAGTTCTTTTGGGGATCAAGACACATATGGGAAAGTCATAAAAAACACAACACACAAGAGAGCACAGAGGTCAGCCCTCTCCCAGCAGGGAAGGCATATGGACCACTTTTCTTATAGCTACACTTGTAGAAGGTCACCAAGTGACCATTAATGTCAAATAGTTTTGCGGAAGATTTTTAAAGTAGTATTAAGCCTGATAAAGCAATGTCTGATGGTGGCTGTGATCATATTTATTTAAATAATTTCTGAAGAAAGTCAACTTCTTACAATTTCATTCAGATATTTTTTCGATTCTGACCAATGGTTTCAGAGATGATGGCTAAAGTTTCTATATAAGTATAAAGCGGAAACCAGCCACGCCCCATGGTGGCCATAAGTTATGACGTAACAAATTTATTTTGACCATATTTGTAGAAAGTAACTTAGTAATAATTTCTGCCAAATTTGAACTCTGATTAGCAGTTGCAGAGACAATCAAAATATTTGTAAGTCACAAAGCCATACCTCCTGGTGGACATGATTGTATGGAGAATAAAATTCATTTTAACTATTCTGTCAGATTATATTGACTTTTCCAACAGATCATTTTCAAATCTGGCAATTAGTTTTAGAGATGTTTTAGGTTCTTATCTATGTATATATGGAACACTGGCCACAGCCTTTGGGTGCCATATATTTGGAGGATCAAGTTAATTCTAGCTATTTTGAAGACGTAACCTACTGACAAAGTCTGCCAAATTAATTTTAATTCTAATCAGCGGTCTAAAAGGAGTTTCAAAAATGGTTCTTCGCTGCAGTTAGTCATGCCCCTTGTGAAACATTTTTAATTATGACATTTGAACAACGATCCGACGCGTAAACTAGGACGAATCTAATATATTTGACATATTTTTGAATAGGGACACCCAGCAACCAACTATGCTAAATGTTTAGCCCACATGAGCACAACATGACAAATCTGACATCTTATGATCGTAGGATGTCCATCGTCCTTTATGGGTCATCCGTCGTCACTTGCATCAAATGTTTGATTCTCCTAAACTTCTGGCTGTAGTTTAACTAAACCTGACAGAAAGGATTCGCATATGAAAGTAAGAAATGCGGCAAAGGTCAGGAATCGATACAATCAAGTACCACACCTGACCCAGGATACCACATGTGAAAGTGACAAAAACACAATTAAACATCACAAACAAGAGCAAAGAGGTCAGTCCTTTCCCAGCAGGTGACCACAAGGCAGCAATGAGCAGACGCGAAAGCATGACAAACACAAGACATAAATAACACAAATGATCCACAAAAGAAGTACTTCCTTGAAATGGTCAGTAAAAATATTATACTGGAGGGCTTAAACCAATTTTACGGCGCCAACCTCACCCTTAATTCTGATGTTGACCAGGGTACATTTGGGAAAGTGACAAAACCAACAAACACGACAGCCAAGAGGTATAACTCTCTCTCTCTTTGATAATTGTTCAAACGGTTTTAGCATACAAATGCGCTATAAACAGATGTTTGAAATGAAAATATTTTCTTGTCTGAAACCACAATGACCCGAGTCTTGATATTTGGTATATAGTATCTACTTGCGGTCTTTTTCCAAGTTTGTTCAAATAATATCGAGTGTCACATGATATACATACGCTAATATTGGGAAAACACAAAACAAAACAAAATCTTGTCTGAAACAACAGGGCCCAGAATCTAGATATTTTGCATCACCTAGCTGGTGGTCTTCACCAAGTTCATTCAAATTATGGCCCAATATGTCCCCTCCCCAGGAAGCACATGTTTTATATAGGCTTATACAGGGAAAGCATAAACAATCTTCTTATCTGAAACAAAATGGTATACAGCCTAGATATTTTTATATGTAGTATCACATTGTGGTCTTCTACAAAGTTTGTTCAGATTGTAGCCCAAGGCAAAATTTGTCGCGCTCCAGGGTTCTCATATTTCGCACAGACTATTATAGGGAATACACGAAAAAATCTTCTTGTCTGAAATAAACCCCATATGGATTCGATTCTTGTTATGTTGCATCACCTACTGTCGTGCCAACCAAAAGTGACAGTGACGAAATACTCTGTTTACAATTGCTAAGTAAAACACTAACGTGTACACTTCAATTAAGCTAACTCGAATCGATAGATCACTTGTGTATTAATCCTATCCTGCGGATAGGATTAATACACAAGTGATCTATCGATTCTAAGTTCCTGATAACTTTGTAAACAAACATGACGTCACTGTCACACTTGGCTGGCTGGACAATAGTGGTCCCCTACCATGGGTGTGTGTCCCATATTTTCGAAAAAAAAACAACAACAGGATTTTCTTGAGTAATCTCGTAAATGCCTGAAGCTCATGAAAAGATGCAACATACAAATGAACCTAGAAAGCAATGCAGGGTAACTACACTTATGGTATTTAGCTATGTAATGTAAGTGTGGCATATGAGCTATTTTTCTTACTTGAACTGAGCGTTTTGTCCACTGAATGTGTGTGCGCCTTATGATAGAAATCACGTGACTGTGGTGTACGTTTGCCACCGTAGGAACTCAAATTGAATTTTCAAATATTGAAACGCTCTCGGCTGGAATAACAATGCCAAATATTAAGCCCTTCATAAAATACCACTGTGTATCGTCGTCACCAAGGGCCAATTCTCGGTGAAGATATATACTCAACGTCAGTGAAAAGTTACCAGTAAATCACATACACTTAACATAGGACAATATTTTGTCCATTCTGAACGAAGAACGGCGGATATTTCAACACTCATTTTTATGGCATTGATTCCCATGCATCACCACTATGGAAAACGGTATCCATTACACCAACATGCATTATAATCATCCCTGTAGTTTCCATTGCATTGTAAAGGAAAAATGCAAAGTGTTGGCGCTACCTTAAAGTTTGATCCTCTTTTTTCGCGTTCAATGGGATAACCTAAACCATTTTGGTGGCGTTTTCAATGAAAATTTCTAGGTCATGTCCTGGCATGTTGTCTTCTGAAAATGATGATTTCAAATTCTTAAAAACTCCGAAAAACATCAAATGCAAGTGCATCACATGAACCATAGTTCCAGGGCTCGTGTAACCATATTATCTCTCAAAACCAGCTTGTCGTTGACAAGCAACATGAGCATAACAGTAGCCAAAGAGCTGTATTATATATTTTCCGAACTATCGAAATTTCGATACTGGTAACTTTTCATTTACTCTGAGTATATATACTGATGAACTTTAAAACACATCTTAGATAGCAACTTAAATCTATATCTCAATAAAGAATGCAAAACAACAAGAGGTCTAACTTTTGCTCTGGGCTTTTCTGTACAATCATACTGTTTGAACGCAAACAACAAATACTCTGGTGAGTCTGCGCATTTGCCCAGGATCCCGATAAGTATAAAAATATCATCTTCTGGCACATATCATGTACTTTGACCATATTTCTTCTTGAGTTTATGTTCAATCAAATCAAAACCAAGAATCTATCCGCTGGCAATGTAATTTAATAGTCTATAATACACACCATGATACATGCATAGGGCCAGTTAAGCATTTTTTAGCGTAAAAATGTGATTATTTTCTTACCTATCAGTTAAAACACATGTTTTCGTTGCTCAAAAGAACCGTCTCATCGAGACGGTACTTTTGAGTACCCACAACATAGGTTTTGGTTGAGGAATAAGAAAGATAATTTTTTGGTATGGAGGCCTGTTGTAACATGGCCATTGAAGCCTGAGCTAAAGTTTACATATAAGTGCACCTGCCGGACACTGGAGGTGCACACCACAGCTAAATAATAATATACTCAGAAAAACAATTTAAGGATGTTAAAATCTTTTGACTTTATAACATTTGAGAAAATAATTTTCAAACAAAGTAATTTTTTATTTGATAGAACTACCACTATGCAATGAAATTTATGAGTCATTGGTTACAATACAGTACCACACCAAATGTACCAACCCTCTCTACCCAAAGTTCACAAGCAATAAATTTAGCGCTTATAATTTTTGCTGCACCCTTTAACTGGTCATTGCTTATGTTCTAATTCTGACCACATTTATCAGTCATTGTCCCATATAATGTGACAACTTATTAAAAAAAAATGCACAGATATGGCACACCCGAGCCAATATGCCAAAAAATTGGTAGTGAAACACTGACAACAACTACAAAATTAGGTGCCATACTTTTGAGAGCCAGCAATGATTTTCGAGCCAGTCATTATGGAATACAAACGATAAAAATGGGTTCCAATCATTTTTGAACGTTTGTGACTTTTCAGTATAGAGGGTCGCACCATCTGGATTTGTATTGTACTTAAACCATTGAAGCGTGACTGAATTCAAGCATCCAATTTGATTGCAGATATCTGGAACAGTTACTATGAAATGCATGCATAATTATTTTAGCTTTTATTGTATTGAATGTTAGAGATGGAACTGAATCTAAATATCCTTCAATTGTTTTTCTGAGTATAGTAAACTGTGCACTTCATGTGCACAGAGACTGTCATCTTTAGTCCTGACTGTACTGTATATCTTCGTTCTCGACTTAACTCTTACTATGCTTGACAATTTTATGGATTACATTCCTCCCTACTTTTATCTTTCTTCTGAAAAGCCAGCTGATCTGGATCTACAGTTCTGAAGATAATATGACAAGACAAGTTTCTGCTGAAAGAGGATGTTGAATTGATCCTTACTTTTGCCTTTATTTGTAGTTAATATGTAACTCAAAACAGTAAAATAGTTGTTCGTTCACAATTTAAGTTCAAGGAGAAACTTTTACTGTATACCAAGATCAATTTGCCTACATCCCTTAAGTCTGCATCACCACATTTAATCGTAAATACTAAAATTTTAATATTTTAACAAACTACTAGCTTTGGCAATATCATTTGATTTTTAATCACAAAATTATAGTCTGACTACTTCTTCAATGTTGAACATTTAAAATGGTTGTAAGGCTTATCTACGGAAACGTGTTTGCAGCAACGACATCATGTGCGGATCCAGAGCGGGGGGACAGGGGGTCCGGACCCCCCCCCCCCTGAAAAATCACAAAAACATGAGTTTTTTTAGCAAAACTGGTCTGGATCCCCTGAAAAATCACAAAGCTACCAAGCCAGTATTCAATGTTGGGACATCATCGGCACGCCAGCGAAACGCCATTTAAAATGGCGTTTTGCTGACGGGCCGATGATGGCCTGATCTTAGTGGTATTGGGATCCACTCTTTCATTAAAAAAAGTCGGACCCCTCTGAAAAAACTTTTTCGATCCGCGCATGGACATCATTTGTAAAATATATTTCACTTATCAATGACTTTATTGCAGAATTCAAGATTTGTAAACTCAGGTTTTTACGGATCAGCTAGAGGTAGCAAAACCAGCCGTTAAGCTGTTTTAGTCGACGTGTGCATCAACATTCTGAATAATTATTATTTTATTTTGCCTAGATAGAATCGTAGTAGTAATTGCTCTAGTAGTTATTGCTCAATTGACATGTGTGAACAGGCCTCTTTGAGTCTATCCAACCTTGTTGAAAACTAGTACGATAAGTTCTCTAGCTTTGCAGCACTTTTAAAATCACTACCTGTTTCTCAAACTTAGGTGTGTATTGCTCTTAATATATGTACAAGAAAATAATTTTAAGACAGCACAGCAATTTAGGTACTCATCACATTTTCGAGCCAGGAAGGCTCATGTGAGCCCGCGCAATTGCGCATACTCGCCAGAGCCTTCGTTGCTTGCATACCCAAAGTATAAGTGTAGATGAAGCCTCAGACCAAAATGTAGACATATTACCTAATTGGATACGTCAGGATTGGGCGTTTATTGGAAGCTGATGCGAAAACGTGATAGAACCAAAATATCATGTCAGGGATATTTTTGCAATATTCGGAAAGGGACCCATTAGGGCCTTTCAGATTGGGAAAAGTAGCGCGTGGTAAACCCCTAAATTGGGATATTTGTTATAGTGCACAACTATGTCTTTTTGATCAATTAAAAAAAGAAATTAGCTATTACACATACTATTGTCATTAAATTGAAGGAGACCGTCACCATGTATCTTGTGTGTGTGTGTTGAACGAATGAAAATCACAATCTTAAAAAGTAACAAATTATTTTTTTGGAAGATTGGGATTTTTTTCATAATTGGAAAAAAAGTCACCTACGTTCCATTGGGAATGGGGCCGAATTTCGGACCCTGAGTACACCAAAAAATCCCTGCATGTGCTGGCATATATACAGATTTATTCGGAGCAAGATGGTTTCTTGTGAGAATTGTCGATATCCATTCGTTCTATGGCTTTGTGTAACAGTTCAATATCTGTCTTCACCTTGTCGGCAAACTTGTCTACATTTTCTTTGCTGTTTAAGACAAGCACACTGCGGGTAAATGGGTCATACGTCAGTTCAAAAGGTTTCTTCATATTAGACGCATAGGCTCTGAAACATAACATAAAATTTTCCTATCTAAAGTCACAACACTGGACATTACCTCTTAATTCACTAAAATTATATTTGTTCAGTTCTCATAGGAAACATCTGGAGAGACTATTATTTTAGTGAACACACACACAAATGTATTCTAAGAGAAATAACTAGATTGTCAATTAAGCTAGCTGTGCACATGTGTTGTCTATGAACCTATTTTTCTTTTCTTTGAGTTTTCTCTGTTGAAAATATTTATTTACAAGATGTTTTGTGGCTTAGATTTGATATTACGCTCAAACACATATGATTTAATGTGTATATAAACTTATGGTGACATATCGATGGTTGCAACTCCATCGGCGCATGATTAACGACTACTTGAATTGTCAGACACGCCTAGCCCTTTACAGATGCAGACAATGATGACGGCTTCCCGGCAAAACACAAATGAGCGGTGACACGTGATTTCCAAAAAATGTGGCATTTTGACAAGTGTAGACACAGACAAGCTTGTGCAGCCTCCTTTTAAGCGTAGAAACCTCATATGCTGTCCGGTCAGTAGGTTAACAGTCAGAGAATATTTCAGCGACTAGCAAAGGCTCTGATCAGACTGCGCATATGCGCAGGCTGATCTGAGGCTTTGCTGGTCGCACATACCACAATGTTGAAAATTTCATGTCGCGGCTCAAATGCAAAATTGTCAATATCATGGAGGTGTTGCTGGCTGTTAGACGTGGTCAAGACAATTTGTTATGAACATTATTAAGATAGATCAATTGAGAAAGGGTGTTATGTTTACAATAGGTGACAAGATGAAGGCCTTAAAGAATGACGTCGATTTTTAATGCACATCCCTGGACGAAAAAATCTATTAGCTTTAAATACCACTGTATGACTATATGTTAATAAATGTGAGGTAATTGTGGTTGTGTCTAATCTACGCCAAAGGCCCAGAGTCTTACTGTTAAAAGTTGCCTACGAAATTGTTAGGATACTAGGTTATAACATATTTAACAATACAAGTCAGGTGTTATGAAAGAACCAGAGGCAACCCTCTTGTATTTAAAATAGTTTTTGAGACTGTTAAACAAAAGGAAATGTTTTAAGAGCAAAACAAAAACTTAAACAGTCACTGTTTTTTTAAAAAAGGTTTCCGTCAGCATAAGTAAAACCAACTCTGAGTGTTTTTTGAACTGAATACAACTACTGATCTGTCCGAGCCAGTATCGTTTCACTGCCAATAGTTGAATTGTCAAAAAAGCAAGAAAATCTTTGGATTTGAACCAGTGAAATGAAATGCAAATCGACAGTGCTTTTGATTACAAGCTGCAATATGATGTAATCTAATCTATTTTTCCATTTGGACTTTTGTGAATGGACAAAATGCCAATGCAACTAGTATATTAGTACAACATATTGACTCTGATATAATTTGCATAAATGAAACTTGCAAATTACACCGGTGAACGAACTCTCAGGTGCCGATTCTAATGCCATATCTGTTAATATCTGTGTATGTAAATGTACCTGAATGTTCTTGGGAGTCAGGCTATTTGTATGAAAAGAATTGAAAAGTGTATTTGATATTAAATTTTCTGTAATCGCAAGATCACGTGATGCAATTATGAGCTTACTTTTTACATGTAGAGACACTTGTACTAATATGTTTCTTTCGCAGCGTATCTTCTACCAAAAAACTCACCAAGGGTTTGGAATACAATTGATCTCTTTCTACACTTTGACAAATGAATTTTGCCAGATATTGATATTATAGTGATTGCTGGTCACTTCTATTCAAGATTATTCCATCTTGGTGTCTTGATACAGTTGTCAACAAGCATGGTCATACATTATTGGAATTGTTGAATTACTGAAAGATGTTTGTTCCCACCAGAAAATTTGAGGAAAACGATTGAAAATTTATACCATTTTGTATTGAACTAAATATGTTGTCCTCAAGACAATTTTGCCTATTGCAAATGTGTTCATGTCATTTGACCATTAACGTTGGCCAATAACTATAGCTTGTACGAATATATCTGGGAAGCATACTGTAAATTCGGAAATTTTTGCGAGATTTTTATTTTCGCGAATGGCGTTAAAAGAGGCATTTGCGACGTTAAAAATTCGCGACAAAGGCATAATTACCTATATCAGTCAAGGACAGAGTGATCTCACCATTTCACAAGGGTTTTATTTTCACGAAACTTCGCATATGCATATGCGAAGTTTCGCGAAAATAAACCCCTCGCGAAAATTTCCGAATTTACAGTTACTGTAGTAAGCTTCCTGGAATGCAACATTTATCATTAGGCTAAATCGTGCTTTAACGCTCAAAGTCAAAACCGACGTACAAAATGTAATAAAATAATCACAAATTAAAATTTAGAAGAATTCATGAACACTTCTTGTCTTCTGAGTTAGCTCAGTAGAGCTAACAAGCATTGGAGGCAACAAGAAAATTGTACATACAACTTGTTCAACATTGACAAATTACAGTCTTGCAATATGGATTTTCTACAAAATGTTAGGCCAGGAGTTTTTATTAGTTGATTTACGAACCTTCCCACTGTAATTTTCCAGAAAGTAGAAAAAACAACATTTATTTTCTATTTTTTTTTTATTTTATCCCCTCGACTCTAAATATTATTTGTTTTGTTGAAAATAATAATTTATTTTTGAGGTTCTGTTTGTGTATTTTTGAGAATGACACTGTTAAAAGTGATTGTCCTATGCAGGAAAATTATGAAATATTTAAAGATTTAATACAGACTATTGGTTTATTTTACTAGTTAAACTGTTTGTTCTAGAGATATTAAAAAAAGAAAAAAAAAACTCTGAAAATGACCAGTCAACTGGTCATTTTCAGAGCTTTTTTTCTTTTTTTTCGTCCCCCCCGACGCTAAATCTGAAAAAAAAATAAAAAAAAAATGAAAAAAGCTCTGAAAATGACCAGTTAACTGGTCATTTTCAGAGCTTTTTTTTCTTTCTTTTTCGTCCCCTGACGCTAAATCTGAAAAAAATTCCCTTAAATCAACTAATAAAACTTGCAGCCATGAAAAAGCTTACTTTATTTTCAGCGCTTTTTTTCTTTTTGTTTTCGGCCCCCAACGCTAAATCTGTAAATCAACTAATAAAAAATCTGGCCTTATTTGCAGCCATGAAAAAATCTTACTTCATTTTCTTCATCATATCATCAAATGACTCAGCAATAAAATAGATGGGCTGAAGGTCTTCATCTGTATATTTCTGTACAGCGGTCTTCTCCGGATCAAACGGCCGTTTCTCTGGGTTGTCTGACAGAGCATGTTGTAGCTCCCCATAAGATGACAGGATACCTGCACCATAGGCTCGAAGTTCTCCCCTTTGTTTGCATAAACCAAATTCTACTGTGAACCAGTACAGCTGTAATAAAAAACATAGTAAAAGTAAGTAAGGGGACAAAGATCAGGAATCGATACGATCAAGTTCCACACCTGACTTGTGTGTGCTGAATGAATGAAAATCCCAATCTTAAAAAAAGAACAATTTTTTTTAAGATTGGAATTTTTTTTAAAAATTGGAAAAAGGTCATCTCAATTCCATTGGGAATGGGGCCTGTCTTAAGCGACCACTCAAAAATAGACAAAGGAAAGGTCTAATGACAAAAGGTAGCTCAATGAAGGTCGTAAGTATTGCAGAATGCCCCAATCAATTGGAGCATTCTGCAATACTTTTGACCTACATTAAGCGATGATTGGTCTTGAAAACCAATTTTTGGTCGTTTTAGAGTGGCCATTTTAGACAGGTTTTACTGTACATGATTGAGCCATGGCATGACAAAACCAATAAAAATGAATGTGCACAAAGCTAAGACTCAGATCAGACTGAGCAGCAGTTCAGCCTGTTCAGAGTCTTTGCTGTCCACTTGAAAAAAGCCTTTTTCCTTAATTACCCATTTAGCGCACACTTATTTGAAAATAGGGTGGGGTTGGCGCCATAAAACTGGTTTAAGCCCCCCAGTAAAAATCTTTACTGACCGTTCCAAGGCGGTACTTCTTTTGTGGATCATTTGACGTGTTATTTGTGTAGTGTTTGTCATGCTTCCACGTCTGTTCATTACTGCTGGGAAAGGACTGACCTCTTCGCTCTTGTTTGTGATTTAAATTGTGTTTTTGTCACTTTCCCATCTGGTTTCCTGGGTCAGGTGTGGTACTTGATTGTATCGATTCCTGAACTTTGCCGCATTTCTTACTTTGTCATGTTGTGACCCAAATACAAAGTGTTATCTCCAGATTCATGGCATTTGCATCTATTTTACTAATTGTGATTCCGACTGAGTACACAAAGCATCATTATCACAAGCCAGGGGAACTAAGTCAATTCATTTCATACGTATATGCAACGAATTAGACTTCGTTCCCTGAGAGAAATGCAATTACCATGCACCATGCGTCTGCAAATATAGGAAAAGACAGATCCCCTACAAATAATTCTTAGCTTTCGACAATTTTAAACTTACATATTCTGTCCAATTGAGTCGGATTATGGGATTCAAAAATACCACAACTCCCATGCACCCCAACACCTGCTTATCATATGGTGTTATGCATGCTGTTAAACAGAAAAGTCCCAAATGCCCTGAATATGAAAAGGTATGTTTGTAGAACACTAATGCTCAGATATTTACGCGATTCACAGTAAAGCTAGATTAATATTTAACTATGATTTCTTTTGAAAAGGAGGTTAACGGACAAGGGCATATGTTTTTATTTATTTGTGAAATACTTATGCCCCTGCACTTTTGTGATTCATAGTAAGGCTTCATGAATATCGCAATAAGGTTTTCTCTGAAAATGACGTCATGTCAAAGGATAAGGTAATATGTTTTGGTTTAATTAAAAAAAAAACCCTTTTCACAGGGTATACACATGTGAAATACCCCTAACGATATAGCAGAATACAGTTTAAGAGTAAAATTCAAGGACTTTTCAAGGACTTCTAAAAGACTCTCCAACAGTTTTCAAGGACTTAAAGTTAATGAAAAATACTGGTCGAAATGATAAAAATCTACTTCAGAAATGTTAGTCTGAGATAATGGAGACATTAGTACTGGAAAATTAGTATAATTTTTTTTTTTTTTTTTTTTTGTTGCTTTACGTCCCAAGTCAACAGCTATGGTCATTGCGGGACGGTCAGTTCACCTAACTTGTTGTGCCCATATTTGGTGCAGCATATGCTGCACCAAATAAAGGCACAGCAATTTTATACTGATTTAGGTCTCTATAAAAAGAACTAATTCCTACAGAAAATAGTAGAATTCGAGAACTTTTCAAGGCTTTTGAGTGATTTTCCAGTACTTTTCAAGGCAGATTTAATTTTCAAGGACTTTTCACGAAAAGTCCTCTAAGTTCAAGTACTTTTCAAGCATGTGCGAACCCTGATACATCTTATATAGCAACGTACAGAAGGACTTTTATCAACTCCACGCAAAGAATAACAGCTATTAAAGCTGCATAGTCTGTAACTTTTGATCTTCTAATTTTAAAAATAATGTTTTTATTTTTCAAGAACACAGTAAAAATACTCAAATTCAGGTAAACATTTTACCATTTTCGTAAATCTTAACAAGTTATCACTATCAAAACAACTGCATTTATGTTAAAATTCAACGCTCAAGAATTATTGGAGGGACGCAAATAATTACCAACAAGAGAAAAACACACCTATTTGATAAGAAAATTCACTTTTCCATGCAGTTTTCAGCTGTATTGAACATTTTTATTGTGAAAACATAGCTTAATTCTACTTTTACAAATGATTAAAAAAGAAAAGAAAATTTTTCGAAAAATGTTCATAGTTACAGAGTATGCAGCTTTAAGTTCTTTAAAATAACCTGGGAAAAACTTATCCCCAGAAATAGAGTAACTTTCAAAATGGTAAATAGCAGTTTTAGTTTACTCCTTAAAGCGCAAATTACAGCTGCAGCTGATGACAAATTTCGCGACATCTTTCTCAATTTTTTTAAAAAAAATAAGGTATGATATTTCATGAGAATCGTCTGCCAGCAGACGATTCCCATAAAATGTCATGCCTTATTTGTTATTTTTGAAAAAGCCGCAAAATTTGTTATTGTCGTCTGCTGCAAATTATAGGTGGCGCTTTAAGGTTAAATGAGAAGAAACTGTCGTTTTTCCAATAGTATGCCACAAAACTCACCGTTGCAAATTTCTCAATATCCGAGTCCGAGGCTCCGAGGGTGGCTAGTCCCAGGTTCTGTGAAAACTGTGCGAATGTTGGATTGGCAAGCATGGGGACGTGGCCAAGAAGTTCATGTATACAGTCACTGAAAAAAAAGCAAATTAAGCCAGAATTATTTTATCAGTTGATTTACGAACCCTCCTACTGTAATATTCCGTAAAGTAGAAAAAAAAATTAATTTCTAAAATTATTTTTATATTTTATCCCCGACTCTAAATATTAATTGTTTCGTTGAAAATGATAATAAATTTCTGAAGTTCTGTCTGTGTATTTTTGAGAGTGACACTCTTAAAAGTGATTGTCTTGTCCAGATTTTTAAGAAAATGATAAAATAATTAAAGATTTAATAGAAACTGTTGGTTTACCTTACTAGTTTTACTGTTTTTATTGGAGATATTAAAAAAAGCTCTGAAAATTACCAGTTCACTGGTCATTTTCATGGTCATTTTCAGAGCTTTTTTATTTATTTATAATATAAACCATAAATCTGAAAGGAAATTCCCATAAAACAACTAATAAAAAAATTCTGGCCTTAAATAGAAAACATTTTTATTTAACATGTAGCTGACATACTTTCTATCTGCTTTCATTTATCAATGCAAAACGTTTAAACTCCCAATGCATACTGCTTGTATCTCTGTTCAGAGTAGCGTCATGATCAACCAATTACATGTACATTCAAAATTTATGCTTATACTCAACATTAATAGATAGACGTATGCTAAAGCACAATCGCAAAACGAACTTTCTATCTGCTTTCATTTATCAATGCAAAACATTTACCCTCTGATGTATACTGATTGCTTCTCAGGTCAGAGTAGCGTCATGCTCAACAAATTACATTCGTAATTTATGTTCCTACTCAGCAATAATAGATAGACATATGCTAGAGCACAACCACAAATTGTAATTTCTATCTGCTATCATTTATAAATGCAAAACATTTAACCCCCTGATGTATACTGCTTGCATCTCTGGTCAAAGTAGCGTCATGATCAACAAATTACATTCGTAATTTATATTTTACCTAACATTAACAGACATACATATGCTGAAGCACAACCGCAAACTAAAAATTCTATCTGCTTTCAATTATCAATGCAAAACATTTAACCCCCTGATGTTTACTGCATGCATCTCTGGTCAGAGAAGCGTCATGATCAACAAATTACATTCGAAATTAATGTTTATACTCAGCATTAATAGATAGATATTATGCTAGAGCACAACAGCAAAATGTAATTTCTATCTGCTTTCATTTATCAATGCAAAACATTTAAACCCCTGATGTTTATTGCATGCATCTCTGGTCAGAGTAGCGTCATGATCAACCAATTACATTCATAATTTGTATTTATACCGACATAAATAGACAGACATATGATTAAGCACAATCACAATAAATATTTGTGACAGATAAATAGAGATGTATATAAACAAAAAAATAGAATGTGTTTGCAAAATGAATATTGGAATACTACCTTAAAAGTAGCAGAAATAAAGCAATTGAGCATTTTGTTTGTTTGATTGGATTCTTTACGCCCCATCAACAATCTTTCATTTATATGGGGATGGGTATTCCTGGGTTGAACGAGTACTAAGCTAGGATTAATGCGTCTTGCTCAAGGATACAACGCAATGACGCCAGTGAGGCTCGAACATGCTACCCCCATCTCGAGTCTAGCACTATACCACTGAGCCACTGAGCTCCCTCTCAATTGAGTATAACCAGGAAATGCTATAATCACGATCACAGACCAACCCACAACACCACAATGGTACACATAGGGTAAATGGGAAATTAATGCAAAACAATGTTTGTCAAGTGCAAAACCTGACTTTAGAAATAACACCGACATTAAATAAACGCACCATCATGAGAGTTGAGACATTAAAAACGAAATAGTATGGCCAGAAATAAATGTCATGAAAACCAAATAAATGTAAACACTTACGGTTCTGGTGAATGATCCGGCTTTGATGGATGTCTAACATACTGTGTACACTGGAACACTCTAAAAGCGAGACTGGCGAGAAAGTCACGAGCTGATAGCAGACCAGCTACAGGACGAAGCTGGAAGCCTGTCCTTCCTGTGATAAACAAAAAAGTAAAATTAACATGCGCAGATCTAGATGGGGGCTAGGAGGTTTACCATCCAAAAATTACAAAGCTATAGGGTTTCTTAGCAATACTGGTCGGGATCCCCTGAATATTCACAAAGCTACCAAGCTAGCATTTAATGTTGGGCCATCATAGGCTTGTCATTGAAACATTGAAGAGTGTTTCGATGGCGGGCCGATGATGACCCACTTTAATTGGTATTTGGATCCCGTCTCCCCTCATCAACATGAATAGACAAAAAAACTTTGTCAGAGTTGGAACCTTCTGGGTCCGCACAGGATAAAATAAATACAGGATCTTACATAAGTTCTAATGTTCTATTGAATATATTAAACGTGTTGGGGGAAAATGACAAAATGTGAGGCTCTGCTGATTTTTTTGCAACGCATTTTGATATATTCAATAAATTACAGGACCTCGAATGTTAGTTTATTTTTATCATATGACACTACAATAATTTTGAAATGCTGGCTTTTTAGCATGAAAAGTTAAATTGAATGCGACGTTGTAATAGACACCATTATATACACAACGTCAAAAGTTAAGCACCACTAACTTCGTAGCTAAATTTTTTGAGCAGTGTTATGAGGTGTAAATAATACTTATAGATAAAGATAAATGCATTATATAGGGATAAGATAGTAAAAATTATGTTTTTTAGCCAAAGTATGTAATGGTGAGTTCAAGAAAAAGCACATAGGGGTCAACTTATTGCATTGCAACTTTGTGCACATGAAGAGGTACTGTAAATTTTGTTATAATAAAGGCACAAAACTTGTTTCAAATTGTTATTAGTTACTTCTTGAGGATTTCAGGGCAAAAAATCATGATTTTGTAACAAAATCCGAATATCACATGCATTTTTAAATTTTCATATAAATACCTATGCAGAGTTTCACAACAGATAAAGATTTTCCATATTCAAAAGTTTCTTCATTGTAGTTTGAAAATTGTTTCAGCAAAAATATTGGTGGTACTTAACTTTTGACGCCTTGCGTATATCGTTACTAAATATGTGAACACAAAGTGGTTTATCAATTTTAATGCATGGTGTTATATTACTTCCAGATGTGACGTCATGTGTTGCATATGTCTAGACAAGAGGGTAATGATTTATCTATAAACAAACGTTCATTAATGTCAGACTGAGTCAATACCTTTATAAAGGTTATAAGTGCGCATGACAATATATTTGTGTTTGTGCAAACTACCCAAGATTGGATATTACTACAATAACTTTTGTAGTGTTTTGTCAGATAAGCTGTCTATCGGTTTTTGACTATGTCTGCTCACGCTCACAAAAACCTTCTTTTGTAAAAGGCTTTTAAAGCAGTTTCAGGACAAATTATTCCATGCAATATTAATGGTTCACACATGTTACCACAGTTTATATATGCTATACACATTTTCTTTTAACTCAATCAATCTTGCAATTGCCATAAAAGTTTTTTTATTTTCTAAATATTTCACGTGGTTGAGTATCTTTAACCTGGTAATAAATGTAGCAAATGAAAACATTCCTTTATTAGTCCTCAAAGCGCCTATCACGACTACAGCAGACGCCAAATTTTGCAACATTTTTCCTTATTTTCTGAAAAAATAAGGTATGATATCACATGAGAATTGTCTGCCAGCAGACAATTCTCATGAAATACCATGCCTGATTTGTTAATTTTGAAAAAGCAGCAAAGTGTTTGCAATTGTCCTCTGCTGCAAATAATAGGCGACGCATTATGTAGCTGTCCAATTAAGCATATTATATGCTTGCAGTTTAAATCTTTGCATACTGAGTATTTTTTCATGCTTTAATTGTCGTATACTGACTTTTTCAAAATTAACTTTTTTTTTCAAAAAAATCTTTCAGGAACATAATCAGAGTGTCAAAAGGTTTGGATCCACATTTTGTCGATCCTGTTCTGGACATAAACTGTTTTCAAATGTTATCGTCAGAGGACAAATGTTTCAGGTAGCAAGGAATGTGTTAAAAAAGAAATTACCACAAATAATAGACTTTGATTTTAGATTTTAGGTAGTTCAACGGTGCTCACTTTTCAGAAATTCTGAGACATCCTCAAGTTGTGGAATACTATTCTCACAATAACCACATTCTTCTTCTAATTCTTTGAATACTTCTAAGTGTTCTTTACATGCGTATACTGGTAATAAGTTCTTCAAGTTTCTGTAGACCTGCCCCCTACAAAATATGATGTTTACAATACGACAATATTGCTTCTCACAAAAAGCAAATGCATTCGTAACTAGGAAGACCACAAGCAATCTAAAATTTATTTCCTATACAAGAACTGTCCTTGTTTGTTTCTTAGTATTACCCTTACGTAATACATAATGATAGTAGTAAGTCATTTTTGTCAAAGACATGACTGATCATTCCTTTTTGCGGTGTCAATTTTACCATGCACAGAGAGCAGAGCTTATTCGTGAAATCTCCCAGCTCACTCAAGTTACTCTACAAATTTTCTTATTTGGAAATCCTTCACTGTCTCTGCACACAAATACACTCATTTTTGAAGCAGTTCACAAATATATCACTGACACAAAGCGTTTATAATCCTAACCCTTAAGTATACTCTGTTTAAAAGAGCTTGATTTGCCATATTTAAACAAGACTCCAATTCCAGTCTCCAGCCTGCTCATTAATCCTTTCTCTCTCTCTCTCTCTCTCTCTCTCTCTCTCTCTCTCTATCATGTTTGTAATTATATTAACTACTATAGACCTTCAAACTACCTTTAGTTTAACTATACGACGCTTGACACTGTATTGAAATGTACATTCATTTGATGTTATTATTTTACTCTTCTTTATTTCTTTTTATACATGACAACACGCTTTTGTAATAATGCCAAACGAATAAATGATCTGGAATTATGTAGTAATTCAAGATCATTGCACTTCATAAGTGTTGATAATCAGATTCAGTATTCAATGTATATTTCACTTGAACAGAAGAGAAACGAGGCCGAGTTGTCATGGTGTACTCTATTTAATATGTTTCTTTGATGTCTGCTTTTTGAAATTGAATAAGCGCCATTTCATTTGTGCAACTGAATATTGTTAGGAGAAGAACTAGATAAGCTTTTAGCTTCTGTTCTAATCCTTTTGTATTGTGTTTATATTTATGTATGTATGTCATGAATTGAAATAAAATATGTTTAAACTAAAGACATGACTACATCAGGAATTTTACAATCTACCAATCGTATTAAGGTTGCATTTTAGTTTTCTAAGCTTTCCAAGTTTATGTTTGATTGATATGTTAACATTTTATGCCTATTTGCTTGGACCGAATGGCTTTTCCAAAAGTATTAAAACTATTCATTTTCACAGAAATGATATCTTCTATATGGGCAATATATTGGTGATGTCCGATTATTATCTAGGAGTTATACGACTATTTTTTACTTATTTTTTTTATTTTTACTATATTGAATAATATAGTATATGGCCCTTATTGCTCGAGCATATAACCTTTGAAAAATATATTTTGTAAAGATATTTTGTCGACACTACAGGTCCATTAAAAAGATCTTTCACTATGCAATGTTTCAAAAGTTTTTTTCACATTTTTATTATACATTTATGGTCCATGATTTACAACACGTATTATTAAATGTTTATGCCATTTTGTTTCTATAAACCATATCAACGCATAACCAGGCAGCAGTTGAATTTAAATATCCAATATATTCCAATGAAATACAACAAAATACTTTAAATACATTCCAATGAAAACACAACAACAGTGTACGCCTACATCATAAAGTCAGTAATTCTTTGTATCTCCTTTTGCTTTAATAAGATCTGTAATTCTCTTTGGCATTGAATTGTAAAATTCTTTCAGGACGTTCGGTGCTACACTATTCTGCGCTTCACATACTG
Source organism: Loripinus fragilis (assembly GCA_964019695.1). Lineage (NCBI taxonomy): Eukaryota > Metazoa > Mollusca > Bivalvia > Lucinida > Lucinidae > Loripinus > Loripinus fragilis. The sequence continues at coordinate 88,747,965 of OZ026517.1, forward strand.
GCTTCCACATCTCTTCTTTTTTACATATAAACATTTGGTTACCAATCTATTCATTATATTCCAAACGTTTTCTATGGTATTCATGTCTTACCAATTCCCTAGTCATTCTAGAAAGGGTATTTTTTTACATTTTCGGAATGTTCTAGTACTTTTAGAGTTATGGCATGGCGCGATATCATATATAAAGATATATTCCTTCTGTGGGAACACAATGTATTCACATACTATTTCAATATCATGGATAGTATCTCTCTGGTATTTTGCACTTTCCATGTCACCATTCAATTTTCTCTGAAGAGAGATGCATCTGCTGCTAATGGCTTCACAGACTTGCACACTTACTGGCGGTTTTACAGAAGTCTGAATACACTTAGCATGATATGCCTCAGTTTTTTGCGCCAAACATGACAATGGCGTGGATTGTTATGACTGTGAAATACAGAATAATGGGAATGCGTTGTGTTCCCACAGAAGGGATATATCCTTATGCATGATCTTGCGCCATACCATAAGTCTAAAAGAACTAGCACATTCGTTGAATGTAACGAAGTACACATTCTGAAATAGCCAGGGAATTTGCCAGAAATTAATTCCATAGAGAACTAATAAAGAAAGAGATTGGTAATCAACTGCCATGTTTAAAAAAAGAGATGTAGAGGCAAGTGTGTGAAGCATGGTATATTGTAAGACCAAACGTCCTGGAAGAACTTCACAATTCAATACCAAGTAGAAATGAAGGTCTTATTAAAGCAAAGGGAGATGAAACGAATACTGACGTTATAGGTAGTAACCATACAGATATGCTGTTGAGTTTTCATTGGAATGTATTTAAGTTTGCTGTTGTGATTTTATTGGAACGTATTAAACATTTGCATACAAATGTTGTCTGATTAAGCGTTGATATGATTAATAGAAATAGAATAGCATGAGAATTCAATTACATGTGTGGTAAGACATAGGCAATTAATGTATAAAAATGTGAAAAAACTTTTGAAATATTGCGTAGTGAAATAACTTATTTAATGGACCTGTATATTCGATGCCTTAAATTGACAGAGTCATTAGTGACTATAACTCGATTTTTCATGGTTAAGTCTGTGTTAGGTCTATGTCATTTGCGCAAGCTATTCATTTAATTTGTCGATTTTGTAAAACATTGAAAAGCCCACTTAATAAATTAAATCATAAATATAAAAGATCATTCATTTTTAAAGAGGGCTAAATTTTTTGAGTTGATAATGTTACGTGAAAATTTAGATGTTAACCATTTGCAGACCAGAAACCCCTAAATGTGTATTTGGCAAACAATGAAAGATCCAGATGAAATGTCGCATGATGGGGCATTTTATCAGGGTCTGCATTTTTTGCTAAGACAAAATCGATCTTCGATCTTCAAAGCGAGATCCAATATGTTTAGAAATTATAACCTGTAATCCCTAAATATATAAAGTGGACCATCCTGGCCTTACTGGATTTAGCTTTTTGGAAAAATTCATTTGTCTGAAAGGGTTACTTTCTGTTACAGTAGACACACGCATTTAAGAAAACTTACCAGGCTTGAATTTCACCTTCTGTATATTCAATGCGAGGAATTGGGTCTCCACTACAAATAAACAAAGGAGTGTTAAAGAATTAAAAATATAATGGTAAAAGAACCTATGACTTGTTTTACTATTCCTAATAGACAGCCACATGTGATAATAAGCCCCAATCGCATACTACATCCCATTGAAGTAAGTAAGATTGCAAAGATCAGGAATCGATACAATCAAGTACCACACCTGACCCAGGATACCAATGGGAAAGTGACAAACTCACAGTTAGACACCACAAACAAGAGCCAAGAGGTCAGCCTTTTCCCAGCAGGAGACGATAAGGCACATATAAACATACGCACACAAAGGCATAACAAACACAAGACAGAAAAAAACATAAAGATCCGAAAAAGAATTACCGCCTTGGAATGGTCAGTAAAAATATTTTACTGGAGGGCTTAAACCAGTTTCACGGCGCTAACCTCGCCCTTAATTCTGATGGGGACCAAAACATATTTGGGAAAGTGACAAAACACAACAAACACAACAGCCAAGACATCAACCTTTCCCAGCAGGTGGCCACAAGGCTACAAGGAACAGACGCAACAGCACAACACACACCAACGTTAAGCATTGATAACTAACAAAAAGGATCCACAAAAGAAGCACCACATTTGAACGGTAAGTAATAAATACTTTTACTGGAGGGCTGAAACCTGTTTCAAGGCGCCAACCTCATCCTTAATTCAAATGTGGATCAAGACACATAAATATTTGGTAAAGTCATATTTTCGTCAATCTTACTAGTAATTTAGTGAAAATAAAAATTGGCAGTCATATCAGACGCCATCTTAAATACCTCTAGACGCTCTTTGATGACAGTGTCGTATTAATCATATTCAAATGATATTATATTTATTTCAAGAAAAAAACAACCTTAATAGACAAATTCAAGGTTCATCATAAGTCAGCCCTTATTCAGCCAGGCTATACACTCTGGAGTTAATTTACTCACAGGTGCTTGAATTAATGATTATTTGTTACTTTGTGTTGATGCTTAGGGACCTTCTATTCAATTCCATCGAAATATTTTGTGAAAAAAACAGACCAGATAAAAATGAAATCTTGTTCAAACTGAATCACAGAAAAATCATTTTTCTTATGTTCGATTTGAATTTTCTTCATATCCTTAAATCGTTGCACTTCTATAGTTTCAACACACATGTTTAGCTTCCCTAAAGGTTAGATCACCCCATAATAACAACTTTAAGCCCCTTACTCTGTGTCAAAAGGCAATCGGAACTACCTCGACCAATTCCCTGGAAGCAAACCTTTTATATGTACATCGAGGATCTACTTTGATAATGTGACGCTGGCGTTATATAACGTGACGCTGACGTCTCAGAAACCATGTCATCACAATATCAACTGTGATTAAAGCAAAACAAATGGTTCTAAATGAAGTTTTGTTTTTTCAATAAAATATCGCTATAGCGATATTTTATTGAAAAATCATAAACTTCATTTAGGCTATTCTGTTGATAAAACGTTTCGGGTAATCAAAATAATGGGTTTTAATAGGACTGGATTCAGATGCTACAGTATTATTTTCCCTTACGCCAGTTCCGAATAATAATATGGAGTTTTTTATACATAGTACTACACCTTACATACATCCGAGGCTTGATTCTCGAAATGAGCCGAAGTTTTCATTCAGATTTTGTCAAAAGGTATCAACTTACTATCTGTAATCAAATGCTATGTCAGCTATTTGCTTCCGTCTGGCTCTGTATTCTTTGTCTGTGAATCCCTGTAATAGAAACACAAACAATATGGAGGGAGCGCAGTGGCTCAGTGATAGAGAGCTTGACTCGAGAGAGAGGGACCGCGGTTTCGAGCCTCACCTGTGTCACTGCGTTGTGTCCTTGAGCAAGAACATTAATCCTAGCTTAGTACTGGTTCAACAAAGGAAGACCAACCCCTTTATAACTGAACGATTGTTGATGGGACTAAAGAATCAAATCAAACGAAACAAACATACAATGTGGTGATTAATGTTCAACGAATTTTTGACAGCCATTGGCTAGATTTATAGCCTTTAGTTGAACTGAATCTTTGAAATTCTAAAGGGTATACATGTACAGGAAATGCGCAGAAAATTAAAATGGGACAGGAGACAGCAATCCCCTTTAATAGACGTATACGGAAGGTTTAGTACTTGTAACATAAAAAATGACAATCAAGCATGCGATGATAGTCTCGGAGCTTTGGCATGAATAAATAATGAACCTTTTCTAAAACTTTCTCTTTATGCAGCAATAAAATTGATAAAATAGAGGAAATGGTTTCCATTTATTGTACAAATAGGTCTGAGCCATAAGACATTTAATGGAAATATACATTGAACATGTTGACTGACGCCAGACATACACTTTGATCCGACGATATACATATACATGTCATCCCTTAATCTGTTAATAAAAAGTGCGAATATGATTATTCTTATTCTAATACATATATAACATTTTGTCCCTCAAAAAGAATGTTGCGCACACAGACACAGCCGCTATATACTAGCTGCGTAAAACACTTGCCATCCAATGAAAAGCGACGTTGCATAATGATGTCGAGTTCCCGACAGTGTATCGCAGGATATACTGCAAATCTGCCCTTATCCAATCAGATGTCGCGTTACATTTGCAAATGCATTAGAATAATCAATATACTTACAGGATGATCACAATCCAATTCTGGCTCGAACTTGGTGACTAAAATATGTACAAATTTCTTCTGACGTTATCCAATCAGAGGTCGCGTTACATTTGCAAATGCATTAGAATAATCAATATACTTACAGGATGATCACAATCCAATTCTGGCTCGAACTTGGTGACTAAAATATGTACAAATTTCTTCTGACGTTATCCAATCAGAGGTCGCGTTACATTTGCAAATGCATTAGAATAATCAATATACTTACAGGATGATCACAATCCAATTCTGGCTCGAACTTGGTGACTATATGTGTACAGTTGTCAAGATCAGATATGTGTCGAGGAAACCAAACTTCTACAATACAATGTAAATATTGAAAGTAAGAAAGGCGGCAAAGATCAGGAATCGATACAATCAAGTACCACACCTGACCCAGGATACCACATGGATAAATGACAAAAATACAATTAAACACCACAAACAAGAGCCAAGAGGCCAGCCCTTTCCTAGCAGGCAACAATAACGCATGCAATGAACAGACGCGAAAGCATGACAAACACAAGACATAAATAACACAAATGATCCACAAAAGAAGTACCGCCTTGGAACGGTCAATTAAAAGCCACGGCGCCAGCCTCACCATAAGTTCTGATGTGGATCAAGACGCATGAAATCCTGTCTTCGGGGTTTGCTAACAACAAAGGTGCAGACCAGCCTGCGCTTCCGCGCAGACTGATCAGCGCCTTTTTTTATTTGCTTATTGGGAAGTATATCTAGACTGGCTACAAGCGAAATTTCAATTTTCTAGCTTGTCTCTGTAGCTGAGCAGGTTTATTTTGGCATGATCTGGTTAGAAACAGGTTTTTTAACAAGGCCCATATAGGCCTGATCGCGAGAAACCCTGTCTTCGGGAGCTCCGAAAAAGTGTGATTCAAACCAGCCTGCTCAGCTATAGAGACTAGCTAGAAAATTGGAATGTTAAGGTATAATACTTACCAATAAGCGAATAACAAAGGCGCTGATCAGACTGCGCGGATGCGCATGCTGGTTTGCACCTTTTTTGTTCGCTAACCACCGAATACAAGTTTTCTCGCGTCGAGGCCCATATAGTATACGACCAAACTATATTTTAATAAGAGCCAGAGCCACAGCCAGAGAACAAATCTAAAGGAATAATAAAAGCTAAATATCGAAATAGCTTTTGCAAAAGTATGATGTGCCCATCAGTTTGCACTTCTAAACCTTTCTGGACTGTCTGTTTTGTCATTAACTAAATAAGAATGAATGTATCAATACAAATCAAATGACCCAGGAAGACTGCAGACCATCAAAGCTGATCTTGTATTATTTTTCTTATATTATATGATTACGTGTACTTATAATCGTTGTTTGGAAGTACACTGCAATCCACAGCTCAATTTCTGTATCACAAAATGGCCTGTTTAAATGTTGAAAGCTTCATTTTAACCAAAAATATCTATCATTGTCTATTGTGACAAATTTAGATTTTAATTTAGATAGCCGCATGCAGTCTTCACCAACGCAGCATAAGTGCAATGCCAAGAGGTGTAACCGTTTAAAGCAGTGATGACATAAATCTTCAGTTTAACCTATACTAAAAAAAAAAACAACAAAAAACAATTGAAGGATATTTAGAATCAGTCCCATCTCTAACATTCAAAACAATAAAAACTAAACAGATTATGCGTGCATTTAACCGTTCCAGATTTCTGCATCAAAATGGATGCTTCATTTCAGTCACGCTACAATGGTTGAAGTACAGTTCAAATCCAAATACTGAAAAGTCACAAACGTTCAAAATGATTGAAACCTATTTCTATCGTTTGTATCAGAGTTGGGGTCGATTACATGCAATAGTAATCGATTACAATTACAATTACTTTGGAATTTCATGATTACTGATTACAATTACAATTACTTTTTTAAAAATGTAATCGATTACAATTATAGATTACATTGCAAAGTAATCATGATTACATTATGATTACTTATGATTACTTTGAGCAATAAATTAACCTTATTTATTTCAAGACTAATAATTAGAATGTTATCGTGAAGCAAGGACAACTCTAGTTCTCATTTCTACATTCAGAAATTAGTAAGCTAGCAGCAAGGCTGACTCAGAGAAATATAGAATAAAACAATAGTATTCAAAAGTCTCATGTTATTCTACATATAAACATGGATACATCTTTGTGCAGCTCAGTTATCTTAAATGTGGTTGCAAGATATCCCAGGTACAGTTTGGCCGTTCAGTAAGGTTAGAGGTTTTTACCAGGGTTAACATAAAGATTTGACCATTGTTTTTAACACAGTTCGATCAATGTGCTTCAGATTTATGTTTCTGCAGAAGAAGATAAAATATAAACTAATAAAAAAAAAACTTTCCAGTAATATGCTGTAGCAAAAAAATGCATATATCTGTGGGAAGCACAATTAGTTGTTAATGTTTCTAGAATATTAGCTGAGTCTTTCTAGCCTGAGAAGAATAATAATAACAGTATATGAAAAATGTAGAGAACATTTAAAAGGCACCAGATAAAACCTGTTTTTTTCTAAACATCTATTCTGTGGGTCATTGAAAGAATCTTTCAGGAAATGCTTTACAGGACAAAAAATGAACTTGGTTAATAAAAGAAATACACTAATTTGGGTGATTTTTTCTTATCTGGAGCACTGCATACTGGTTATATACTTTCTTAAGAAATTTGGACTTAACCCTTGTTTTATTATATTAAAACATGTCCACTTGAAAAGTAAATTAGTCTAACTTGCATTATTACCTAATATTTTGTACTTCTTTTATATGATTAAATTTATATTAATCTGATAACTGGAAACTTATTGTGTTACATCTATGTTTATAAAAAGAATGACAAACTTAAGAAGATCCTGATCGTCTGATCAAACCAAAAACTGAAAATGAGATCATATTCAGCAGGAAAACGGTCACGGTTTAGATCCCACAACTTGCTTTCCAAAAGGTGTTAAAACAATACTGTCATAAAAGTATCTTAAGGATTAAATAGACACTGAAGAAAACGGACCTTATTTCATTTGACAGCACAGAAAAAATGTTGACCTATAATGTCAATCAATTAAAGTTTTTTTTATCTTCAGAAAGATGCAATTGGACAGAAAAAACTTCAACTTAAAATATGTATCTTACTACATAATGTCTAGTCTGAGCTTAACTCTATATTATCCATATAACGTACCATTAAAGGGACCTTTTCTTGACTTTTATATAATTTTTTTCCTAAACTCGTAGCATGGAAAGGACCGTCAAGGTAGTTTATTAGATATCCAAATAATTTGGGTAAATACATATCATGGGGAAAGGTGGGTAACTTAATTAATCTGACTTGGTGAATCCCATTAAATGTTACCAAGAAATAAGAAAAATAGCTATATTTATAAAAATCTAGATCTGAAATTCTATGCTTTTTTTTATTTTTCAAGACATTTACAACAATGCAAGCCAGAATCAGGCACTGCATCATGCAGCATCTGATCAGAATCTATACTGTTTGTCTTCTAGATCAATTATTCATTAACAGCTATTGAGTGTTTCTTCCATCTGACAATTATTTTCATGAAACGCAAGTTTAATTTTAAAGCTGAAACATACATCTTTGATCTATTTATATTGGTAGCGAATTCACATCCATTGTTTCAAACAGCCATTATTCTCTGAAATCTATTGCTGGTACTCATCACTGTACATTTAACATCAGGTTTTAAACCAATTTTTATATTTAAATTGTATAAGCACAAGAAATCATAAAATAATCGTCAAGTAATCATGATTACAGGCTATTTTGCAATGTAATCGATTATATTATGATTACTTGTAATTATAAAAACCCACGATTACAGATTACTTTATGATTACTAAAAAAGTAATCGATTACAAGTTATCATGATTACAGATTACGATTACCCAAACTCTGGTTTGTATTCCATAATGACTGGCTCCAAAATCTTTGCTGGCTCTCCCTCAAAAGTATGACACCTAATTGTGTAGCTGTTGTCAGTGTTTTACTGCCAATATGTGGTCAAATTTGCCAGGGTATGTCATATCTGTGCATTTTTGTTGAAGAAGTTGTCCCATTATTAGGTACAATGACTGATACATGGGTGTAAACACGTGTCTCTGGTAGGAATATGAGCATAAGTAAACCTGGTAAAGGTTGCAGCAAAAATTTTAAGCGCTAAATTTATTGCTTGTGAAATCTGAGTGGAGAGGGTTGGTACATTTGGTGTGATACTGTATCGTAACTAATGACCCGTAAACTTCATTTTGCATTTTGGTGAATTGCATGGCGATAGTTCTATCAGAGACAAACTACCTTTGTTTGAAAGTTATATTCTGAAATAATATATAGTCAAAAGAATTTATATATTATCCTTCAACTGTTTTTCTGAGTATATTAGTAAGTAGTAATGGGTGACACCCATTACTACTTTAGTAGCATTTATTGTATACACGTTTCTGTAGCTACTCTGTGTGACCTGATTTTGAGCTGTTATTTATGTTTTACCTTGAGGCAAACTTGTAGTCTTCTCAAAACTATTTTAAATAGGTTGTTAAATGGACACTTTTAATCAGACATTTCAAAAGTATGAATCATTCGCCTATTTTTCTTTCCATTCAGCAAGTTGCAAAATATTTATGATGGTGAAAGTTGGTTCTGTATATTATGATCTCGCGACGAAGCCTTTATGAGCTAGTGGTATGGAGACTCTAAGAATCTACCATACGTGTGAGGGTGGGATAGAAAAAATCCACTCCGAGGATCACCGTTTGGCATCACGAGGCTAGGCAAGTGGTGAAAAATAGTAATCCCGAGGGACAGATTTTTTTATCCCACATTTGCACAAAAAATGGACTCTTTTTCTCGCTCACAATTGAAATTTATTTTACGATATACTTCCAGAATAGTGATCCCGAAGGATAGATTTTTTATCCCACATTTACACAAAATGGATTTTTTTTCTTGCTCACCATTGGAATTTTATTTAACGATATGCTTCCAGAATAGTGTTCCCGAGGGATATATTTTTTTTATCCCACATTTACACAAAAAATGGATTCCTTTTTTTGCTCACCATTGAATTTTTAATTTCAATACGCTTCCAGAAGTCCCTGAATTAAAAAAAAAAAAAAACGCTGAGGTGCAATATAACGATTACGTCACATTGACTTTGACGACAATGCACATGAGTTCCAATGCAACCAATAAACAGTCCACACTTGACATCCTGTGTAAGTTACATGATAATTCTTATCCGTTGTGCAAGACTTATATATCATTTACTGTTTTCAACTTGCAACCACGCAACTAGCAGGTTAGGACAGAGGTGGTTCATGAACTGGAATTTGGAGATATAGCTGTCATGAAAATATAAACAATTTGCAGTAGAGCGACAGGAATTTTAATATTGATTGGCAGTTTGGGATGTTGAGAAGAGGTAAAGACAGTGGACATGAAACTTGGAAAATGTAAAATTCCAAACAGTTTTCTTCGTGATTTTCAGCAACATTTGTTGTAGGTACACATTGGAATTGCCTCTATCAACATATGTCTTTTCAATAAACGAGTTTTTTACAATAAGTTTTTTTAAAAAAAAATAAATTCTCAACCACTTACATTTATTGAAAGTAATGAGCATGTAGAAATGAACAACTTTTCATGTAGATTGTCATGCACCTGGATGACAATAATGGACTGTATATCTAATGCTTCTTGCAGATTATCTTTATATGTTTCATGGGAGTGTATTGCTAAATTGCTAGTTGCGTGGTTGTAATATAAACAAGTTATTTTTTCTACTTCTTAAAATATGTTATATCCCTAATTACCTTTCTTTTGAACATGATTCTCATTCTCTATCCAGACGTCGGTGATGGCGTTGTTCTGACGTAACGTGTTAGTAATTGACGTTATTGTGTCTTTGTGCCCTGTACACTGCAAGATGATGTCAAACTGTGCTCCCTTCTTCTTCGCCGATCTTGATTCTATATGCTCCAGGATAACCTTTGAAGTCTGTAAAAGAGCAGTTGACCCTCAATAACCAGACTCTTGCAATCATCAAAATACGATGATCCGTTTATCGCGGGGAAACGCCAAATATTTCGGCCGTGAAACACCGCAAAAATTCCCACTGTTCTGTCTAAAATTAGCGGATTGACTAATAAGGGAAGATGCATTATTCGACCTTTTTATTATTTGATAAAGTATAATATTTGACCTTTGACCTTGATACCTAGCTGAAGGTCACACAAAACGTTAGTACTCTACACCATGCAATTGCTACAAGTTGCTACGGCCAGCGGTTTAGGAGGAGATAGGATATCAAGAAAGACGGACGGACTTTGGTACGAAATTAATAAACCCTTTTTTCCAAAAAAAGCCCCCTAACGTAGTCTCTCAAACGACTCCAGGCTTATCCAAATTGCCTCCAGGAAGAAATTCTCAAATGAGCCTTAGAGCGCCTCCATGAAATCAAATCCGGGCCCTTTGTTTGCATTTCCTTCATTTTTCGTGCGGTGCGATGGAGTCAAATAAATTCTAAAGTTATCGCGGAATCGCATTTTTCTTTCTTTATTCTGAAAACTTCCAATACCCCAAGTAAATTTCACAAGCGTACTTCAGTCAAATAACGAGTTACGCTGCTTAAAGAAGTAAAATGGGCCCTCTACAAGACACGCATGGAATCCGCGGCATATTTAGCAACCACAACCAGGCCTCGAGGTTATAAAACTTTTTTCATGCTCAACTAAACTGAGCATGAATTTTATTATGCTCATATTAAATGTTAAAATGCCAACAATTGTTGTCATTGTAATATTTATTAGCAGCAAAAGATACAACATCTGAGTATTTTAAACAGGAAAAATCGTTATCTTTTTTTAGCATTTTAACTATTATTACCAGTTGAAATTTAGTGTTCAGCTGAGTTGAGCATATGCGCAGGCTGGCCAGTGCCATTGTTGTCCGCATGTTACAAATTCAGGGTTTCTTTCGACGAGGCCCATAGAGCAGCGACGTGTGATTTCCAACAATGTGACATTTTGATATGAATAGGCTCAGACGAGCCTGTGCAGCCTCCTTTTAAGCTTAGAAACTCCAAATGATTTTCGGTCAGTAGCTTAAAAATCATAGAATATTCAAGCCACTAGCAAAGGCTCTGATCAGCCTGTGCATATGCGCAGGATGATCTGAGCCTTTGCTGGTCGCACTTACCACATTGTTGGTAATCCCATGTCACGGCTCAATATATACTCTCAGCTGCACGTACGCATCTTCCTATCACCCACCCTTACATACACACATACCTGTGAGATATGCAAACGGAGCATGTTGACGCGACCATTTTCCGACGTTGGGTATAAGATACAAAAGCTATCCATTTGAGTTCAATATTGTAAAATTAAATGAACCGACTTCTACTTCCGGCGAATAAGCCTAATCACTCTTTAGTGCCAAAGGCTTTTAAGGCCTGGTCTACCGGAACTTGTAACGCAATCTATGGCACCATGAATTAATGCGCACTGTGGAAAAACAACAAAATTCCATCGGCGAGCATAAAACACGGGGAGAAGCCTATGCGACTAAAACAAAAGGACTCCGACTGATGTTTGAGCCGTAACATGAGAAAACCAACATCATGGTTTTGCGTCGCGGGAAGACTCAGATCGGCCTATGCGTCAGCTTAGTCTGATCACAGTCTTCGCTGGCCTCGTGAGGAAAGTTTGGGTCTATTGGTTCCCACTGAGCGCACAGCGATGACTCTGATCAGTCTGGGTGCATGCCCAGGCTGATCAGAGTCTTCGCTCACGCGGCACACTCATTGTGTTGGTTTTGTCTTGTCATGTCTCAAATTTAATAAAAACAACAAGCCCTTCCGTGAGCAATGCCTATATATGAACAGGTTAATGAGATTACGGTTCTTATCGTATATGCGATCAGCGAAGGCTCAGACGAGCCTGCACAAATGCGCAGTCTCGTCAGAGCCTTTGCTGCTCGTACACAAAGAGTAGGGCCACAGATTAAGGCTCGAGCAAACTTTCATGTCTCTAGCCCTACTAGATAGCTGCGCATACATGCTTAAAGAATGTCGATACGCATATATGCGATAGTACAGAAATGCCATGAGCCGGCTCATACAGGCTCAAGATAAAAAGAGTGTGTAATCAAAAATTAATTTTCTTATTTCTCAACAAAAACATATGTTGTGGGTACTCAAAAGAACCGTCTCGATGAGACGGTTCAGACGGTTCCTTTGAGCATCCCAAACAAATGATTTAACTGATGATTAAGAAAATATATTCACATTTTTATGCTCAAAACTTTTTTTTATTATCTGGACCTATGTCATATATATGGAAGGGTGTGGAGGACTTATTTTATTTTGTCAATAATCAATCAAAACACCATTAATTAACTCAAAGAAAAATAGACCGAAACAGTTTCTCCCATGAATAGATACATATATAATAGTATAAGAATCCAATTTAATGCTTCCTGTTTAGTGTACCCAGTTAACCTTTAACTTCCAATCCTGTCATTTGCTTCCTAGGAATTTATCAGGAATTCTCATATTGCTCCATGCAGGGTCTCGGTGTAATGCACCTGTCATTTGTAACCACGTCCCCCAGCCCCGTGTAACAGCGGAGTCTTTGACTTTTCGTCTAGCAATTCCCTGCTATAACGGGTCAGCAAGCCGGTAAAACCATGGCAGTTCTCCCCCGCAGTCTGTCATGTTTTACACTCTAGATCTGCGCGGCGGGAGACTCTTTTAGCTTAGAAAGCGCATTACCAGTCAACACCACTAAGTATATCTGGCATATGTAAATATTGGTTCATGAACTTGTTAGAATCTCTTCTATGTTGCAGTTCTAACAGTATCCACAATCCATATTTGGGCCAGTCAATGTGATAACCATTGTTATCATATTTAAGATAAAGGCCTTAATGTTTTTATGAGGAATCATTAGCGGATTGACTAATAAGGGAAGATTGCAGTGCATTTCAATATCTCACCGAACTAAGGGAGCTCCAAGACGGGACTTACTTTTAAACGACAACATTTCTTTCACCAAGATAAATAGCAATATTTTATCAGAAAATACCTAAGCCCTTCAAGAGACCTTTTCCAATACCCTATGCAAGGAGTTCATAATCACCTCATTAAGATAGGTCTTTGATCTGCCTGGCATTACGCCCAGGAAGAGGCATAAACAAAGGGTGTAAACTTTAGGTAGTTAAATCATTATAAACCCTTATTGTCCATTTTCTATCTGCATATTGTGTCTGTTCAAACGCACTTCAGATTCATCTTTTTTTTTATCATACATGTACGAGAAGATATAAGGAAGGCATGGAGTCTTTTTGAGGCGTGCCATCATCTATAGACCCGCTCATACATGAGGGTCTGGATAGAGGTAGGGGGAGGGGTGTTACCAAAAACCACTTGTTAATAAAATTCTAGACCTTTGATCAGTAATCGATAAAGCATTTGCACAAAAAGTAATATACATGTATATCAGAGTTTATTGGCCTAAGGTAAAATTTTAAGTGCCAAAAACCACAATAACTAAAATATGGTCTTCAGTTGATTATCATTTAGCACTAAGGCCATAACTCGCGAATCATTGAACCCACCCAGACCCTCAATAATTCCCTCTTATCTTTATGATTACTTCAAGCAACTTGATTGGCTGAAAAACACGTATTAAACTTCTAGAAATTCAATGATAAGGAATCGACGGCGTTTTTTCTTTCCCCCACACCTAACTCATAAAATGTATGATCATGTCCTCAAAAACGTTTTGATGATAACTTTGAATTTTAAGAAATGTACTTAAATCAATGTGTAAACTCAGGCGAATTTTTCACAAAGTAAACACAAACCCGTGGGTTTTGCGTTAATGTTCTGAGGGATTCAGGGAAACTACAGAGGCTTTATGTAAAACCTGTGAGTGATAGTCACTTGTTATGCGCTAGTGGCAATTTTCATGCAGCCATTTTCTATCATAATAAAAACAAACCTCAAACAAGCGAATGATTCTTGACAGTGACGTCATTCCGTCCTTTAATGTGATCATGATGGTACACTGACGTCGGACTTCTTTATCAATGTGTGAGATGACATCACCATTTTGTTGTCCCATAAAGACTTCATCCTCCTCGCTGATAGATCCACCCTTGCTCTTCCTCTCCTGTTTCTCAAACTCAATGTTTGTGACTGTCTCAAACCTCGCATCTTCGATGAGGCTTCTGTGTCTCCAGGGTTCACCATGCTACAAATAGAAATATTACGGTAAATGTAATAAAAGTCCGAACATTTTTTTTTATAAAAATGATTACGTTAAATGTTATTACATTTCGAACTCTTTTCTCTATAAAATGATTACGGTAAATGTTATAAAATTTCGAACATTTTTCTCTATATAAAATGATTATGTTAAATGGTATACCATTTCGAACACTTTTCTCTATAAAAATAATTACGGTATATGTTATATTTTCGAACGCCTTTCTCTATAAAAATGAATACGGTAAATGTTATAAAAATTCGAACACCTTTCTCTATAAAGTGATTACGGTAAATGTTATAAAAAAAAAAATTCTATAAAAATAATGATTACGGATACGGACACTATTCTTTTTATGTTCTTAAATTAAATGTTGGTAATCAGGGCTGGAATACTCAAAATGCTTGTAAGAATGGCAAATAGGGAAGACCAGTCTGATCTGGGTCTGCACTCTTTGTCTAGTCATTTTTGGCAGGCAACTAGTGTTTCAAATATTTGAGTATCTACCGTATATATGTATTTTCGAATCAGTATATGGAACAACACATGCATTTTGCCAGTAAAGCCAAAAAAATATTAGCGTAAAATTGCGATTATTTTCTTATCCATCAGTTTAAACATGTGTTTTGGTGATCAAAAGAACCGTCTGATCGGTTGAGAAATAAGAAAAAATATTTTTCAGTTACACGAGGGCATTGGTTTGAGCATTCATCTAAATTTATACTTCCGGTATGCGAACAGTGACTGAAGCACTGGCGAGTCTGCGCATATTCGAACCGAAATATATCCCGAAATCTCGTGGCGACATCAACGACGTCACAATCGATTCGATATTATTTGCATCAAACAGAATAATTCTGTCGAATTCCGTTCATTTGCGCGACCACAAGCTTGCTTACCTTACGTAGAAATAATTGCTAAGGCCAATGAAATTTAGACAGTTAGAAACTAGGTCGATCACTTCTCCTTAGTCATTGAAATGATAAGAATCTATCATGAGTGTGAAGAACGGATTTTTCCACCCCACATTCACACGAATAGTGGATTCTCTTTCTTGCTCATTATTTACATTTTTTAAATATTTTTTTTTTAAAAATAAGCTTACAGAGGACATGTTGACATAACCTTGATATCACTTGACCACCATGTGCGTGAGTTCCAACACAACCAATGCACAGTCCACCCGCGACAGCTTGGGTAAGATAACAGGGGTACGATAAGAATTTCTATCCCAGGCTAAAATCCCAGATGATCTTATCCGTTATGCAAGAACTTGTATTCTTACCTTTCAGTCACGATCTAGCACAAGTGGGTCGTTTCGGTGTCTAATATACGAAGTTAAAATAATTCTATATAAAATTATATCAACATTACTCCATTGCCGGCTAAAATCAACAGAAACATACACTTCCACGAGAATGAATTTCCTATTGTTTTGCAGTGTGATAGGTTAAGTGTCTACCAGAGTATTCATGGCAAAAACTAAATTTTCTTTTTTAATATATATTTTAAAAACGTAACGTTTGAAGTCACTTTAGCTGTCAGAAGTGACCGCTTTTTCTACCTCCTCGAATAATCAAATAAACATTTAAATCTTTTCTTGCAAACCGTATATGCGATTGAAAAGTTACTCGCAGGTTTTAATGTGCAACCGAGAGTTGGTATGAATCAGTCGTTAATTTGACTGCACTATCACGCGACGCTGCTGATGACGTCACATGGGTACATACAGCATCCAGCATCTTTCTGCGCAGTTAAATAAAGCTTTTTGATTATCTTTATGTTTAAACTGTGGCATGTAGGATACCATATCACGAAAAGGGTTTATAGACTTTTTTTCTAATTAAAAGTAATTGATAACTTCAATATTTCGAAAATAAACGTCAAATTTGAACATCAATTTATAGCTCCTCTTTAAAAACATCTCCATAAGTTAGCTTTATGCACGCTTCATTACTGATATTGCCTACATACACTGGAAGTCATGTAGGAAAGACGTTTTGATGTAAATCATGGCAGGAGATCTGCTGTCATGTGATCAAGAACGTCTTAAAACATTACGTTAACGTCACTTGCACAATAAAAAAGAAACGTGATACACGCGTAATTTATGCATAATCTGTCATTTGTGTATGCCCACAGCCTCTTTCAATAAAACCGGACGTAAAAAATCGAAACTTTGAAAGGCCCAAGACGTGGAATTTTATTACTAGACTATAGTACTCAGGGTGGGTGGGGTATGTCATTATTTTTAAAGGGGTGTAATTTTTATCATACCGAACTGTCAACTCATTTCTAATCGTTCAATGATCAATGTGCAATCGTGAAAGAAGCAAAGGACGCAAATCTGTTGGATCAGGAATCAATACTAACGTGTGTAAACTTGCAGCTGAATTTGTGGCCTTCAAAATCGACCACCCCTGTCTTAAAACAGGTACTTTTTCAATACTTTAAAGTAAATTTACAACCATGCATTTTCTAGGACACACTACAAGCTGGTCAGACTATGATATGCAATAACAATTATCTCGCTGACATGCTCAGGGTTTGTGAATTAAAGGATTTAATCTTGGTGATGCGTTTTCAAAGTCCTTTAGTACATGTATATGTGAGACCGCAATAGTCACAGAACACGTTCTTCACGTGTGTGGCATATGTGTTGTTTTTAGCATCTGTGACTAATTCAGCGCATTTTGTCACAGAATCCAGATGCATTGAAACTGCGGTAATGTATGAACCATGAAAACGTAATTTCAGTCTCATTGCAGTGCCCCTTAAATATGATAAAAAATGACAAAAAGCGCATTTTTAATTCTTAACATTTCATCACCAGATCACCGTTTTCACTTTGGGAGAGCGCATTGGCTCAGTTGTAGAGTGCTTGACTCGAGACCGAAGGGCCGCGGGGTCGAGCCTCACCGGCGTTACTGCGTTTAGTCCTTGAGCAAGACACATTAATCCTAGCTTAGTTCTGGTTCAACCCAGAAATACCCATCCCGACGTAACTGAAAGATTGTTGACTGGGACGTAAATAATCAAATCAAGCAAAAGCACTTCAGAGGAGGATTTACAGATTGAAGTTATATGTATGTAGTTTAAACCCCAGAGAACACGCACTTTTGAATGAATGTAAAAGTTTAGATCATATTTGTCGGTTCTTTATAAGCTGATACATACTACATTACATATGGGACAACCCTCAAATACATGCAACACCGAGCAATTTTGTTTTAGTGTTTTATTTTTTTAACACAGATTACAGACAGCCCGACGGCTACTAGTTGGTGTCCTTACATAAACTATACTATATTGTGAGTCGTGACTTCAGATTTCCAAAATGTGGTATATGCGACCAGCAAAGCCTCAGATCAGCCTGCGCATACGCGCAGCCTGCTCAGGACCTTTGCTAGTCGCTTGAATACTCTATGAGTGTTAAGCTACTGATTGAACATCATTTGGATTTTCTTAGCTCAAAAGTAGGCTGCACAGACTCGTCTGAGTCTACACTTGTCAAAATGCTAGATTGTTGGAAATCACATGTCGCGGCTCACATGTAATGAATATCAACCCTTATGCAATAACGTAAATTTGTGTATTTCGAACTGGGAAGGATCCAGGGCCGGAATCAGTCATGACCGATTTATTGGTGCCATGTTCCTAAAAAGCTGTATTATACCTGGAGATATTTGTGTAAAATGATGTTCCTTTATGTCACTCCTTTTGTATTAAAGCGATTAACCTAAAATGTAAGCGAACATTTATGTTTTAACTTATATAACATCAACACAGATTGTTATGTTGTATATTTTGAATGCAAGGGGCTTGCTAGCGTATAGCAATGACCGTTGAAGGAACCACGTTTTCCAGGATTTAACCAATCAGTATTAAAAAGATTAAGTCTGCAATTATGAACATTTTTCGATTTTTTTTTATTTTTTTTTAAATCATTTGTAAAAGTAGAATTGAGTTATGTTTTCACAATAAATCTGTTAACTTAACTATAGCTGAAAACTGCACGAAAAGTGAATTATTTTTAAAGAGGTGTGTTTTTCTCTTGTTGATGATTATTTGCTTTCCTCCAATAATTATAGACAGTTAATTTTAACATAAATGCTGTTGTTTTGATACTTATAAGGACCTGGACAGTTTCCTATTCAATCTGCCCATATTTTGACAGCCTGAGGCTAGGATAATGCATAACTGACAACCATAGTTTTGTGCTTAAATCATACCCTTACATTTAGTGCACCTAGCAAAATAAAAATATTTTGAAAATATTGCATAATTATGTCAGGACTCTTGAAAAGATTTCATTGTTTCATCCAAAGAAGTGTGCTGTCAGTAACTTTTGACTATTACCTGTATTGTTTCAAGGTCAACTAGTTTGACCTGCACTGAGGTGTATCATATCTGCATACTGTATAAATCATAGTCTAGATAAACACAGTTTTTGAGCGTAAAATCGTTAATATTTTCTTACACATTTGGTGCTTAAAAGAACCTTCTCATTAACACGGTTCTTTTGAGCCCCCACAACATACGTTTTGGTTGAGAAATGAGACGAGTAATTACTTTATAAGTGCACTCTTAACTAAAGCCCTGATACATGCCATTGCGAATTGGTATTTACCTACAGGCTTTTACAAAATATAAGTTTCTATTAAGTTTTAAAATACAGTGTTTTTGAGCATTTTGACAGTGTCCCCCCCCGTGACCAATCATGCCGTTTTTATATGATGTGTGAAATGTAAAACTACAACTGTATGCAAAAGGGTTAGTTTGGTCACGGGGGAAAGCACTTCAGTATAACTATTTCTATTTTCTTTATGTTGAATAGCACGAACAGAGTTTTCAAACCATATTTTTCAATTGGTACTTGTCCAATGAGAAAACGGATTTTGTGGAAAAGTCGAGTGATGAACCTACTATCTTTTTCATTGAAAAAATATAATTTTCTTTGAAACTTTTCTCTGGTCATTTTTTATGGGCAATCCTTCATTAAGACTGTCCGAGGTCCTTTGTTTAGATTTACGAAATTGGTAAAATGTTTACCTGAATTTTAGTTATTTTACTGTGTTCTTGAAAAATAGAAACATTAGTTCTAAAATTAAAAGATCAAAAGTTACAGACTATGCAGCTTTAAGCTGTGAGGCAGTTATTATTTGCTTTCTTCTGTCTACCTTGTAAGCAGTCCTTCTATCCACCCTTTTGATGCTTGTATTATTTGCGGAGTCCACTTGAGGTATGACTGTACCAATGCATTTTCCTATATAGTTTAATGCTCAAAATACATGGGTAATTTCTACAGGACATCTCCTTGATTATTACTGTTCAAAAATTTAAAAGAAACAAAATAAACAGAAAACACATGGGCGGATCCAGAGAGGGTGGGAGCAGGGGGTCCGGACTCCACCCCCTGGAAAATCGCAAGCGGCGATAGGTTTCCTTAGAAAATCTGGTACGGGCCCCACAATTGCTTCACGAAGGAGGTATGAACGGCCCTCTGTGAAATACATTCATGACTAAAAAAACTACGACAAAAAAAAACAACAACAAACAAACAAAATTGTTAGGACCCCCACCCCTAACGGCATTTTCTGGATCCGCGCATGAAACATTCTTTTTGTAAAAGTAATTTCTATATACTAGCACGTTCCTAGCATTTATATTACATAATTTATCACGAAAAGTAAAGTTCATAATGCATCATTTATTACACACACAAAAAAAAACAAGCTGTTAATATTGATAGGAGTCCACTAAAACATATGCTTTTGTTTTGGGTTAATCTCTGTAACCATTTACTCAATCACTGTATTTGAAAATATTATGGAAAGTCGACATGGCACCAATAAAGCGGACACGGCTGAGCACGAGGCCGAATCCTTCTCATTAGCCCATTCCTGCAATGCTAGTATACCACATAGAACGTTGCTGTCTATGCTATTGATGTCTTTCATCCTGTCAATCTGATTAAAACTGTACTCTTCACACAAATAATGCGTTCAAAAGACTTTGTTTTAGTTTTTGTAATATTCTGTTTATGTTGGCTATATATAGCCTGGCCGGTTTGAAAACCAGAAATGCATTTCAAAGGAATTGACAGCAGGCATTGTTAACAGTTTACAATGAGCTAATCTGGCATAGAATATGACAGCACTTTCTGTCTGTATTAAGCTTTTATAAACCAATAGAGGGAAAAAGAACGTCTGTCATAATAAACCAGATATGACTTTCCCAAGAGAATCAAATCCTCTTTAGAATCAAGCTGGCCCGTATTAATTCTGGGACACAATGCAAGACGCATCTTTTCAATACCGCCTTCGGTGCCCAGCGCGCTCAATATCATGCGCATGTGCAGCCAGTTATACGAATGCAAAGATCAAATTTTATATCTGTTAATTAATATCATGTTGGGTTTTTGCGGATACTCATATGAGACTGCGTGAGCGCAGTCTCATATGAGTATACGCAATTGCAATTTCAACCTGGAACTTTTTAGCATGACACGGTGCTTATGTACAGGAATTACCAATTGTTTATCCACCGCCACTCGACAGGGACTCTCTGTTTTCATTGTTAATGGACAATTGGACAATGGCTTCAAAACTGCTCTATACAAATATGCAGAGCAAGGATTGGGTAATATCGCTGATGGTTGCTGAGCAGTGTTCAATTATGAAAACACTCCATACGGATGCGATATCATCAATGGTGTGTTTGTAGAAGAACGCTTTATAAACAATCAACGCAAATAAGACTAAATCATATTCAAATCAATTTAAGAGAAACAATATTAAGGCGATTCTTATTGAACTTGGGTTTCGGGAACTTGGTTTTCTACAACGAGCCAAATCAGGAAGTAGTTTACTACTTCAGGATATAAATGTAAAAAAGCGGAAGTGCATTTTGTACCCGTTGTCTGCAATGTCAACAATGATGCAGGGGTATACAATGGTAAACTTTACGTAAGATATTCGATACCGTCAAACATGTTTAAGCCCTCTAGTAATTTTCTTACTGACCGTTCTAAGGTGGTGCTTCTTTAATAGATCCTTTGGCACATGTGTTTCTTATTCGTCTGTCATACCGTCTGTCTGTTGCTTGCAGCCTTGTGGTCTCCTGCTGGGAAAGGGCTGATGTATGTGATGTTTTCTAGTGTTTTGTCACTTTCCTATATTGTGTCCTGGGTTATGGGTGGTACTTGATTGGATCGATTCCTGATCTTTGCCTTCTTCCTTACTTTCATTATAGCTATTTGATTATCTAATCGTACCAGTAGACAAATCATGGTGTGATAATTTCTAATACCACCTTAAAAATTATTTTGCCTCAAATATATCATTAAGTTAGTATTTACTTTCTTTGCACTTTTCACAGTAGTAATAACCGGGTTCGTATAATTTTGCATATATTTCTGATTTAGTTCTTTACCAATACTTTCAAGAGTAACACATGTTTAAAAATAAACTGCTTGTACTGCATGTGATACTTCTATTTTGCTGCTTTAATCGCAGGAAACTCACACAATAGAAAACCTGTGCAAAACTGCAGAGATTTCATATTTTGTTATATACTCAGAAAAACAAACAATTGAAGGATATTTAGATTAAGTTCTATCTCTTACGTTCAATACAATAAATACTATAATAATTGTGCATTTATTTCATAGTGTCAGATATCTGCTGCAATAGTTAAACTTCAGTGCACGTCCAAATGATTTAACCCTCTTTATTGAAAAGTCACAAACATTGGAAATGATTGAAACCCATTTCTTTTCGTTTATATTCATTAATGACTGGCTCCAAAATCATTGATGGCTCTCTGTTTAAAGGATGACACATTCTTTTGTATTTTTGTTAGTGCTTTGCTGCCAGTTTGTTGCCATATTGGCTCGGGTATGTCATATCTGTGCATTTATTTGTGAAGGCATTGTCACGTTATTAGGTGCATAGCCTAATAAATTGGTGCAAGAACTTGTCTGTGGTCAGAAACAGAAAAAGGAATGACCAGGTAAAGTTTGCAGCCAAAATATAAAAGCAAAATACATTAAACTTTGCTTGTGAACTTTCGGTGAAGAGGGGGTGTTACATTTGGCGTGGTGCTGTATCGAAACTTATGACTATTTCACTTTGCTGAATTGCATTTTGGTATTTCTGTCAGATTCAAAGACACAAATGTACTTTGCTTGGAAATTATTTTATCAAATCTGATAAAGTCAACAGAATTCTAAATATCCTTCAATTTTACTGAATAATAATTTTGAAGATTAAATTCGAAAAAATGAATCCAGACGTAGCTGGTTACTACATAATTTTAGACATAAATATCGAAGGTAAAGAATTCACTATCATTAATCTATATTGTCCAAATGATGACAAACCTAAACTTTATAAAGAATTAAGGCAAAAGTATAAATCATTAAATAATGACAAGATTATTATGTGTGGAGACTGGACATTAGCAACAAGGCCATACCTAGATACAAATAACTACTTACATATTAATATTCCTCTTATAAGAAATGAAGTTTTAGATAGCATATTTGAAGAAGATGTATTTTAGATACATACAGAATTGTCATGAGGGAAAGAGAAATATGCGTGGAGTAGAAGGTATCCAGTAAGACAGCAAGCACAATTAGACTTCTTTTTAACTAGTTTGAATGTTTTATATGCATCTGCAACCAGACTACATAATTCCTGGTTATAGGACGAATCATAAGATGTCACTTTAGAACTTACATTAAATGAAAACAAGCGTGGGATGGGGTACTGGAAATATAACATTTTTTTTATTAAAATACCACAATTATATACAAATAGTAAAAGACACAATATCTGATGTTAAACAAACGTATGCTGCAAACGATAGTGATGATA
Source organism: Loripinus fragilis (assembly GCA_964019695.1). Lineage (NCBI taxonomy): Eukaryota > Metazoa > Mollusca > Bivalvia > Lucinida > Lucinidae > Loripinus > Loripinus fragilis. Next base: position 88,771,442 of record OZ026517.1, read on the forward strand.
ACTTAGACAACCAACAATCAGAATTCAGAATAAACGACCGACTTTTTTAGAAACCCATTAATTTATGATAAACGCAAAAACAATAAAATAAAGCTCGTTTAAAAAGAAACTACAACAACAAGAAACAAAACTTGAGCAAGAAATCAAAATAATTGATGATGAAGTAAAAGAAAGTTTATAAAAAATGTCTGATAAAATTGTAGACAATTTGGAAACAAAGAAAACAATGTTATATGACATACAAAAATATATGATGTTGTGGCCAAGAAGTAGATGAGATTTTTTAGGATACTGTTTAATGCAGAAAAAAGAAAATGTAATTGTAAAGTAGCTCATAAACTGGTTTATGAAGATGGAGAGGAATCTAGTAAAACACCTGATATATTTTTGTCTAACTCGTTTTATAAAAATACATATATATATAAGGAAGTAAAGTTAGAAAGTGACGTTTCATTCAAATAAATTCTGGGCGAAAATGAATTTCAAAATAAATTGTCAGATAAAGATTCAAAAGAATCGGAGGGCAAAATTTTATTTTCAGAATTGGGTCTTGCATTAAAATATGAAAAACAATAAAAGCCCAGTTTGGATGGCTTCAGTGTGGAATTTTTAAAATAACTCTGGGCTGACATTGGTCATTTTATTGTGAAGTCTTTAAATTATGGGTATCAAAATGGTTCATAAAGTACTACATCAAAACAAGGTGTGATCAAGTGTATACCAAAGCAAGACAAATTCAGGATTAACTTAAAAAATTGGAGGCCTATTTCACTATTGAATGTTATATACAAACTTGCATCAGACGTTATATCAAATATATTAAAAAAGGTTTTAGATACGAGTAATATTATAAATGAAAATCAAAAAGACTTCATCGCAGGTAGATTTTAGCAGAAAATGTAAGGCTAATATAGAATGTACTGTTTGATTCTAAGGAAGAGAATTTTCCTGTTTTATTATTATCTATTGATTTTAAAAAGGCGTTTGATAGTGTTTCATAGAAATTTATTATGTAAGTCTTAGATTATTCTAACCTTGGAAACTCAATAAAACGTGTGTGGGTTTATTTCAAAAAGGGTCTGAAACATGTATTTTACAAAATGGTTTTATGTCCATTTTTTTAGTTTAAGACGAGAATGCTGACAAGGAAATCCAATATCCCATATCCATTTGTCTTATGTGCAGAGAATTTAGGGTAAATGATAAAAAAAATAAAGAAATTAAAAGTATATCAATCAATGGAAAAATATAAGCTATCCCAATATGCTGGTGCTACTCGATTGACTCTGGATGGTACAGAACAATCTATAAAAGCAGCTTTGAATTTGCTAAAACAATTTTATTAAAAGTCAGGATTAAAAATAAATGTTGATTGGTCCAAGGATCATTAAAATGTTTAGGAGTCACATTTTCTCCTCTTGTCTTCAACACATGGGACTTAAGCTCCCAAGGAATACTTTTAAAAACTCTATCTGGAAGAATAACCATTATCAAATCCCTTGCAGTCTCAAAACTTATTCACCTTTTTATTTCGTTACCAGCCCAATCAAATGGACTGATATCTGAATTGGAAAAGTTACTTTATAAGTTTTTATGTAATTCTGGTCCCGACAGATTATAGTAAAAAATATCGCTTGTGTAGGACTCAGGATGGTAGAATAATAATAGTTTAGATCTAATGCTACCTGTTCTTATGATCTCCATATTTATATGTTCGCATAACATTGTATATGAGTTTATGTATAATATGTATTTCTGAACAATGTTTATTGTAAATAAAAAAGAGGTAAAAATAATTTTTAATATCCTTCAATTGTTTTTCTGGGTATATTTCACATCGCACCGTCTTTAAAGCAGTGATAGATGCTTTATCACGATTTTTAAATACCATTTCATTATGAATAGACATGTACATGCATGTGCTGCATCTTCATAACCATCTTCAGCATTCGCGAAAGAATATTTAAGAAACGAATTAAATTTTTGGAATGTTCGTGGAATTATAAATAACAAGTAAGTGAAACCCTTCCATGGACATTCCAATAATTGAATTAATTGATACTATTTACATTATATTATAAATATCTAATATATAGAAATAATTTATACTTTACGCAACAAAACAGTTTTGTAAGTTTAATGTAATTGTATTAACGGTTTTGTAGGAGTGTAAAGCGGAAAAGTGGAAGAGCCAGTGTAAACACAGACAGTCAATGGAGCAAACAAGAGGCTTGTTTTTTCACGTGAGAATCAGGTGTGACTCGCTGTTAATCGCAACAACACCAGCATGACCAGTGTCACTTCTGGCGAATGAAATTTATATTGAAGCGTTAACTGCGCGGATGCACAGGCTGGTCTGCGCCTATGTTGTTCGCAAACTACCAAAGACAGGTTTTCTCACGTCGAGGCCCATTTTAACATCAATAAAAGGTGCAATTACTCATTTAAATACCATGCTTTAAAACACAATTTAAAGAATGCAAAATTATGCAATTGATCAAATATTTTCATTAGATAAGTATCGCATCAAAACAAAAGAAGTACATTAGATGAATGAACATTGATGGCATGCTTCTCATTTGAAATTTAACTTAATAAATAATGCATATCATAATTTATATGCTTTTAAAGACTGTTTAACAATATAAAGGTGTGTCAAGTTAAAGCTCATAAGGGACTATACTCTTTAAAAGTTTAACCGAGCGAAAAATATTAAATCATATTTTGAAAATCTAAACTGCTTTTTGAAGGAAATTTGTATTAGAGTGGGAATGGCCATATTCATCTCTGGGGAGGTATATCGTCGATTATATGACGGCGGAAATCACGCCGTAAAACTAAACTTCCTACCTTTTATTCATTTTTTTTTCAGAGGATCAAACATTTAGCGTGTCGCGTATTTTCCGAGTGGTCCTCCATAAAAAGAGGAGGTGAAATAAATTCATATACTATGCAACAATTTAGCAAGTGTTTTGTACACAACAGATCTCATGATGAAGATACAAGCGTCGATCATCTGACAATAATTTCCATTAAAATTTACAGTTACAATGTAACAAACGCAGTGGCCGCGCTAAAGTGACGCTAGAATTTTTAAAGACCAGCGGATCACGTGGACATTTCTGATCTTTGGGGGAGCCAATATCATTTTCAAAGGATGCTTTGGTCACTGAAAACAAAACAAAAAAACACAGCACATGCTGCAATTTGCTGAACTTTCTTCAAGAAAAGAAGGGGCCAAGTTTTCACAATTTGACGTTTTTATTAATGTATATGTCATCGCCTTTAAACGATACAATAAGTCGGTACATGTAATTCTTGAACCGCATTGACTAGTATGTCTGTTTGATGTCTTCAACACACTCAGACAAATAATGTGACTGAAACATCTTCACGGCTGCAGAACTCCATCACCGCCGGAAAATAAAATCCAACGTCACCGTTTTCTCACAAACACAGCAGACCATTTATCAGCACTTTAATGTTTTAATCAACCATATGATGAGTAACATTATCATGATTATAGGCCCATGGTATTTTTGTTGAATTGAAACACTAATTACAGAGAAACAAAAAGCTTTGAAGCGTGACTGTTTTTACAAAATTTATATGTTGTTCTAGAAAAAAAAAAATGGTTTCAAGCATTTATTTATATTTACAATAATAACTTTGACAAATACAAACGATCCAGCCCGACTTGCTCATTTTACGCATTCAACATCAATCTTTTGAAATAGAAAGACCCCAAAATCATTAATCAGAGGTCGTGGTATAATCAGATTTTATGACTACGTTTTGACGTCAATGACGGCAGCTGATGTTCAGCATAACATTTCTGTCACATCTGTCTCACTACCAAAAGCTTTTATAGTTGTATGTTGTATGAGAAAGATGGAAGACCACCAAGGGAAACTTCACATGGTTATAGAGAATACTAGGTGAGTGTCTTTTGATATCAAGTGTACTAGGCAAGGCTTTGAGAACGCTTGTTGACATCGCGAGGCTTGCCGAGCGATTCAACATGCGTTCTCAAAGCCGAGCCTGGTAAACTTGATATCAAAAGACGCGAACCTGGTATTCTATTTATCAGTTAACCCATTGTTGAACACTCTTCAAACTAGCGATTATGACGTAATTTTTTATTTTTGTGTTGATTCAGCGTCATAAGCGACGACATACAAAAAGTGCAACGTCATCATGACCTGATAAAGGTAACATGCAGTGAGACAGGAAACGTTTATTAGGTCATGTTGAAACAATTCAGTTGATATTAGGGATGACTGATAAAAGGTTTTAGCATTACTCACAGCGGATGTGAATTTTGCTTTCTTACCCCCCCCCCCCCCTGCAATAGTTGCTCTCTCCAAAAATTCTATTTTAAAGGATGACGTCGGTTAATTCGTGGTTCCATTTGCTTAAAATCCTGTTATGACCATTGCCATTGAAGTTGATAGATTATGCACCAAGAGCAACCGGAACTGCCTCGGCCAAATCCGCGGAATAAGACCTCGGATGTACATCGAGGATCTACTTTGATAACGTGCCGCCGACGTTACATAACGTGACGCTGACGTCACAGAAACCATGTCAACACAGTAACACGTGTGATTAAACTTGTCAGGTAATCAGAAAATGGATTTTGGTAGGGCTGAACCCACATCGTATTTTCCTGATGCCAGTTCCGGCTAAGAAAATGTAGCTTTTTTTCTACATAGTACTACGCGTAATGCGCCTTACACACACCCAAGACTCGTTTCGATTCTCGAATTGTGCCGGATTTTCCCGATTGGCACCAAGAGGAGCAAAATAAGATGTGAAACATAAGAAATTGCTAAATATTTATACAAAACATCAAATAAAATATTAACAACAGATAAACAAAACATTTCGAGGGTTGACTGAACTGACAATATTGAAACAGTAGGAAATGAATTCCAGTATTTTTGTGCTGAAACTGAGACTTCTTAAACATATAAAGAGGTGCATGAACTTGGTACCGCTAATGTGCCGTCGACAGATGATCTAAGTGTTTGGTCATGAACCTGAGAATTTGCTGTCATATTTAAGGTCCGTTTTGAGCTTTATACGTACATTAGAACTGCTTTGTTATAGAGTAAGCGCGTGTGTATTGGAATCCATTTCAGAAATTCGAACAAGTCTTTTGTATGAGTAGTAAAGTCTGCATTTCACCCTTTATATACTAATGGAATCTTCCTTCTGGTTTGATACAATAAATTTGGGATAGTCCATTGCACTTATCTAGGAATGTCAGGTTATAATTTCCAAAAAATTATTGCATTATTTTGTCTGAAGGTCTTTTCAACCTTAACAAACAGTGTAGACCCTGATGAAATGCAGCATTATGCTGCATTTCATCTGGGTCCTCCCTGTTTGCAAAAGTACTCGTTTAGGGGTTTCCTGAATACAAAGGGTTAACACAATCCCACGATATACCTCCCCAAATGAAATTTTTGAATACAGTTATCCCCTAATTATTCAAATGTTTCTGCAGGTGGAGTTAGTTTCGTTGCTAGCCTCTGTCCCAGCAGCTTTTACAATTCGTGCAGTACTGCAGGTTATTGTATGCATTTGTTCTAGTTGAACAGTATTTAGCCACACGGGGACGTCGGTTAACTTAGCATAACAAAGAAACTGCAATTATACTTTGGTATCTGTCAGAGTGTTTTGTAATTAAGCAAACAAAGCCATTGATTTCCAGCCAGAAAGTCAATTAGTAATGAATATTGTCTCGTGGAACAAGAAAAGTTTTTGCCGTATTGATATCCGATCAGCTTGTGTGTCCCAAAATGACTGGACATATACAACCAGTTCCATAAAATTGGTTTGGACTTCACCCATTTAAGCCGAATGCAACTTCCCACTTTTTTGAATTGAGCAAGTCCATTTCCGTTCTTAGGCCGTTGTTGGGTGGTATTTTTCTTTTTTATTCAAATTTTGATAGAAAATATGTAAGCAAACAGTGGAGAACCTGATCAGACGCCGCGTCATATGCGGCGTCTGATCTGGTTTTACACTGTTTGCCGATGTCCCACAAGAAGGACGCTACGCTTATATGGATTACATGTAATACAACTATATTGGGTGTTTTAAAAGTGATTATGACCGAAAAATGCAACAATCACAGACTGCAGTCCAACCAAAGGCACTATGAAAAATTAAGAGAATATGACCAGGAAACACCACAATCATACACTGCAGACCAACCAAAGGCACCATGAAAAATTAAGAGAATATGACCAGGAAATACCACAATCATACACTACAGACCAACGCAAGGCACTATGAAAAATTAAGAGAATATGACCAGGAAATACCACAATCATACACTGCAGACCAACCCAAGGCACCATGAAAAATTAAGAGAATATGACCAGGAAATACCACAATCATACACTGCAGAACAACCAAAGGCACCATGAAAAATTAAGAGAATATGACCAGGAAATACCACAATCATACACTGCAGACCAACGCAAGGCACCATGAAAAATCAAGAGAATATGACCAGGAAATACCACAATCATACACTACAGACCAACGCAAGGCACCATGAAAAATCAAGAGAATATGACCAGGAAACACCACAATCATACACTGCAGACCAACCCAAGGCACTATAAAAAATTAAGAGAATATGACCAGGAAACACCACAATCATACACTGCAGACCAACCAAAGGCACCATGAAAAATTAAGAGAATATGACCAGGAAACACCACAATCATACACTGCAGACCAACGCAAGGCACCATGAAAAATCAAGAGAATATGACCAGGAAATACCACAATCATACACTGCAGACCAACCCAAGGTACCATGAAAAATTAAGAGAATATGACCAGGAAACACCACAATCATACACTGCAGACCAACCAAAGGCACTATGAAAAATTAAGAGAATATGACCAGGAAACACCACAATCATACACTACAGACCAACCAAAGGCACCATGAAAAATAAAGAGAATATGACCAGGAAATACCACAATCATACACTACAGACCAACCCAAGGTACCATGAAAAATTAAGAGAATATGACCAGGAAAAACCACATTCATACACTGCAGACCAACCAAAGGCACTATAAAAAATTAAGAGAATATGACCAGGAAACACCACAATCATACACTGCAGACCAACGCAAGGCACCATGAAAAATTAAGAGAATATGACCAGGAAATACCACAATCATACACTGCAGACCAACCAAAGGCACCATGAAAAATTAAGAGAATATGACCAGGAAACACCACAATCATACACTGCAGACCAACGCAAGGCACCATGAAAAATCAAGAGAATATGACCAGGAAATACCACAATCATACACTGCAGACCAACCCAAGGTACCATGAAAAATTAAGAGAATATGACCAGGAAACACCACAATCATACACTGCAGACCAACCAAAGGCACTATGAAAAATTAAGAGAATATGACCAGGAAACACCACAATCATACACTACAGACCAACCAAAGGCACCATGAAAAATAAAGAGAATATGACCAGGAAATACCACAATCATACACTACAGACCAACCCAAGGCACCATGAAAAATTAAGAGAATATGACCAGGAAATACCACAATCATACACTACAGACCAACCCAAGGTACCATGAAAAATTAAGAGAATATGACCAGGAAATACCACAATCATACACTGCAGACCAACCAAAGGCACCATGAAAAATTAAGAGAATATGACCAGGAAATACCACAATCATACACTACAGACCAACCAAAGGCACCATGAAAAAGTAAGAGAATATGACCAGGAAACACCACAATCATACACTACAGACCAACCAAAGGCACTATGAAAAATTAAGAGAATATGACCAGGAAATACCACAATCATACACTACAGACCAACGCAAGGTACCATGAAAAATTAAGAGAATATGACCAGGAAATACCACAATCATACACTGCAGACCAACGCAAGGCACCATGAAAAATTAAGAGAATATGACCAGGAAACACCACAATCATACACTACAGACCAACCAAAGGCACCATGAAAAATCAAGAGAATATGACCAGGAAACACCACAATCATACACTGCAAACCAACGCAAGGCACCATGAAAAATTAAGAGAATATGACCAGGAAATACCACAATCATACACTGCAGACCAACCCAAGGCACCATGAAAAATTAAGAGAATATGACCAGGAAATACCACAATCATACACTACAGACCAACCAAAGGCACCATGAAAAAGTAAGAGAATATGACCAGGAAACACCACAATCATACACTACAGACCAACCAAAGGCACTATGAAAAATTAAGAGAATATGACCAGGAAATACCACAATCATACACTACAGACCAACCAAAGGCACCATGAAAAATCAAGAGAATATGACCAGGAAACACCACAATCATACACTGCAAACCAACGCAAGGCACCATGAAAAATTAAGAGAATATGACCAGGAAATACCACAATCATACACTGCAGACCAACCAAAGGCACTATGAAAAATTAAGAGAATATGACCAGGAAACACCACAATCATACACTACAGACCAACGCAAGGCACCATGAAAAATTGAGAGAATATGACCAGGAAATACCACAATCATACACTGCAGACCAACCAAAGGCACTATGAAAAATTAAGAGAATATGACCAGGAAACACCACAATCATACACTACAGACCAACGCAAGGCACCATGAAAAATTAAGAGAATATGACCAGGAAATACCACAATCATACACTGCAGACCAACCCAAGGCACTATGAAAAATTAAGAGAATATGACCAGGAAATACCACAATCATACACTGCAGACCAACCCAAGGCACCATGAAAAATCAAGAGAATATGACCAGGAAACACCACAATCATACACTGCAGACCAACCCAAGGCACCATGAAAAATCAAGAGAATATGACCAGGAAACACCACAATCATACACTGCAGACCAACCCAAGGCACCATGAAAAATCAAGAGAATATGACCAGGAAACAGCACAATCATACACTGCAGACCAACCCAAGGCACCATGAAAAATCAAGAGAATATGACCAGGAAACACCACAATCATACACTACAGACCAACCCAAGGCACTATGAAAAATTAAGAGAATATGACCAGGAAACACCACAATCATACACTACAGACCAACCCAAGGCACCATGAAAAATTAAGAGAATATGACCAGGAAATACCACAATCATACACTGCAGACCAACGCAAGGCACTATGAAAAATTAAGAGAATATGACCAGGAAACACCACAATCATACACTACATACCAACCAAAGGCACCATGAAAAATTAAGAGAATATGACCAGGAAATACCACAATCATACACTACAGACCAACCCAAGGCACCATGAAAAATTAAGAGAATATGACCAGGAAATACCACAATCATACACTGCAGACCAACGCAAGGCACTATGAAAAATCAAGAGAATATGACCAGGAAATACCACAATCATACACTGCAGACCAACCAAAGGCACTATGAAAAATTAAGAGAATATGACCAGGAAATACCACAATCATACACTACAGACCAACCAAAGGCACTATGAAAAATTAAGAGAATATGACCAGGAAATACCACAATCATACACTACAGACCAACGCAAGGCACCATGAAAAATTAAGAGAATATGACCAGGAAACACCACAATCATACACTGCAGACCAACCCAAGGCACCATGAAAAATCAAGAGAATATGACCAGGAAACACCACAATCATACACTACAGACCAACCCAAGGCACTATGAAAAATTAAGAGAATATGACCAGGAAACACCACAATCATACACTACAGACCAACCCAAGGCACCATGAAAAATTAAGAGAATATGACCAGGAAATACCACAATCATACACTGCAGACCAACGCAAGGCACTATGAAAAATTAAGAGAATATGACCAGGAAACACCACAATCATACACTACAGACCAACCCAAGGCACCATGAAAAATTAAGAGAATATGACCAGGAAATACCACAATCATACACTACAGACCAACCAAAGGCACCATGAAAAATTAAGAGAATATGATCAGGAAATACCACAATCATACACTACAGACCAACCCAAGGCACCATGAAAAATTAAGAGAATATGACCAGGAAATACCACAATCATACACTGCAGACCAACGCAAGGCACTATGAAAAATCAAGAGAATATGACCAGGAAATACCACAATCATACACTACAGACCAACCAAAGGCACCATGAAAAATTAAGAGAATATGACCAGGAAACACCACAATCATACACTGCAGACCAACCCAAGGCACCATGAAAAATAAAGAGAATATGACCAGGAAATACCACAATCATACACTGCAGACCAACCAAAGGCACCATGAAAAATTAAGAGAATATGACCAGGAAATACCACAATCATACACTGCAGACCAACGCAAGGCACCATGAAAAATTAAGAGAATATGACCAGGAAACACCACAATCATACACTGCAGACCAACCAAAGGCACTATGAAAAATTAAGAGAATATGACCAGGAAACACCACAATCATACACTGCAGACCAACCAAAGGCACCATGAAAAATAAAGAGAATATGACCAGGAAATACCACAATCATACACTACAGACCAACGCAAGGTACCATGAAAAATTAAGAGAATATGACCAGGAAATACCACAATCATACACTACAGACCAACCAAAGGCACCATGAAAAATAAAGAGAATATGACCAGGAAATACCACAATCATACACTACAGACCAACCAAAGGCACCATGAAAAATTAAGAGAATATGACCAGGAAACACCACAATCATACACTACAGACCAACGCAAGGTACCATGAAAAATTAAGAGAATATGACCAGGAAATACCACAATCATACACTACAGACCAACCAAAGGCACCATGAAAAATAAAGAGAATATGACCAGGAAATACCACAATCATACACTACAGACCAACCAAAGGCACCATGAAAAATTAAGAGAATATGACCAGGAAACACCACAATCATACACTGCAGACCAACCAAAGGCACTATGAAAAATTAAGAGAATATGACCAGGAAATACCACAATCATACACTACAGACCAACCCAAGGCACCATGAAAAATTAAGAGAATATGACCAGGAAATACCACAATCATACACTACAGACCAACGCAAGGCACCATGAAAAATTAAGAGAATATGACCAGGAAATACCACAATCATACACTGCAGACCAACCAAAGGCACCATGAAAAATTAAGAGAATATGACCAGGAAACACCACAATCATACACTGCAGACCAACCCAAGGTACCATGAAAAATCAAGAGAATATGACCAGGAAATACCACAATCATACACTGCAGACCAACCAAAGGCACCATGAAAAATAAAGAGAATATGACCAGGAAATACCACAATCATACACTGCAGACCAACCAAAGGCACCATGAAAAATTAAGAGAATATGACCAGGAAATACCACAATCATACACTACAGACCAACGCAAGGTACCATGAAAAATTAAGAGAATATGACCAGGAAATACCACAATCATACACTACAGACCAACCAAAGGCACCATGAAAAATTAAGAGAATATGACCAGGAAATACCACAATCATACACTACAGACCAACCAAAGGCACCATGAAAAATTAAGAGAATATGACCAGGAAATACCACAATCATACACTACAGACCAACGCAAGGCACCATGAAAAATTAAGAGAATATGACCAGGAAATACCACAATCATACACTGCAAACCAACCAAAGGCACTATGAAAAATTAAGAGAATATGACCAGGAAACACCACAATCATACACTGCAGACCAACCAAAGGCACTATGAAAAATTAAGAGAATATGACCAGGAAACACCACAATCATACACTACAGACCAACGCAAGGCACCATGAAAAATCAAGAGAATATGACCAGGAAACACCACAATCATACACTGCAGACCAACCAAAGGCACCATGAAAAATTAAGAGAATATGACCAGGAAACACCACAATCATAAACTGCAGACCAACCAAAGGCACTATGAAAAATTAAGAGAATATGACCAGGAAATACCACAATCATACACTGCAGACCAACCAAAGGCACTATAAAAAATTAAGAGAATATGACCAGGAAATACCACAATCATACACTGCAGACCAACCAAAGGCACTATAAAAAATTAAGAGAATATGACCAGGAAATACCACAATCATACACTACAGACCAACCCAAGGCACTATGAAAAATTAAGAGAATATGACCAGGAAACACCACAATCATACACTACAGACCAACCCAAGGCACCATGAAAAATTAAGAGAATATGACCAGGAAATACCACAATCATATACTACAGACCAACCAAAGGCACTATGAAAAATTAAGAGAATATGACCAGGAAATACCACAATCATACACTGCAGACCAACCAAAGGCACCATGAAAAATTAAGAGAATATGACCAGGAAACACCACAATCATACACTGCAAACCAACGCAAGGCACCATGAAAAATAAAGAGAATATGACCAGGAAATACCACAATCATACACTGCAGACCAACCAAAGGCACTATGAAAAATTAAGAGAATATGACCAGGAAATACCACAATCATACACTGCAGACCAACCCAAGGCACCATGAAAAATTAAGAGAATATGACCAGGAAACACCACAATCATACACTACAGACCAACCCAAGGCACCATGAAAAATTAAGAGAATATGACAAGGAAACACCACAATCATACACTGCAGACCAACGCAAGGCACCATGAAAAATTAAGAGAATATGACCAGGAAATACCACAATCATACACTGCAGACCAACGCAAGGCACCATGAAAAATTAAGAGAATATGACCAGGAAACACCACAATCATACACTGCAGACCAACCCAAGGCACCATGAAAAATAAAGAGAATATGACCAGGAAATACCACAATCATACACTGCAGACCAACCCAAGGCACCATGAAAAATTAAGAGAATATGACCAGGAAACACCACAATCATACACTACAGACCAACCCAAGGCACCATGAAAAATTAAGAGAATATGACCAGGAAACACCACAATCATACACTGCAGACCAACGCAAGGCACCATGAAAAATTAAGAGAATATGACCAGGAAATACCACAATCATACACTGCAGACCAACCCAAGGCACTATGAAAAATTAAGAGAATATGACCAGGAAATACCACAATCATACACTGCAGACCAACCAAAGGTACCATGAAAAATTAAGAGAATATGACCAGGAAATACCACAATCATACACTGCAGACCAACCAAAGGTACCATGAAAAATTAAGAGAATATGACCAGGAAATACCACAATCATACACTGCAGACCAACCAAAGGTACCATGAAAAATTAAGAGAATATGACCAGGAAATACCACAATCATACACTGCAGACCAACCCAAGGCACCATGAAAAATTAAGAGAATATGACCAGGAAACACCACAATCATACACTGCAGACCAACCCAAGGCACCATGAAAAATTAAGAGAATATGACCAGGAAACACCACAATCATACACTGCAGACCAACCCAAGGCACCATGAAAAATAAAGAGAATATGACCAGGAAATACCACAATCATACACTGCAGACCAACCCAAGGCACCATGAAAAATTAAGAGAATATGACCAGGAAACACCACAATCATACACTGCAGACCAACCCAAGGCACCATGAAAAATTAAGAGAATATGACCAGGAAACACCACAATCATACACTGCAGACCAACCCAAGGCACCATGAAAAATAAAGAGAATATGACCAGGAAACACCACAATCATACACTGCAGACCAACGCAAGGCACCATGAAAAATTAAGAGAATATGACCAGGAAACACCACAATCATACACTGCAGACCAACCCAAGGCACCATGAAAAATAAAGAGAATATGACCAGGAAATACCACAATCATACACTGCAAACCAACCAAAGGCACCATGAAAAATTAAGAGAATATGACCAGGAAATACCACAATCATACACTGCAGACCAACCCAAGGTACCATGAAAAATTAAGAGAATATGACCAGGAAATACCACAATCATACACTGCAGACCAACCAAAGGCACTATGAAAAATTAAGAGAATATGACCAGGAAATACCACAATCATACACTGCAGACCAACGCAAGGCACTATGAAAAATTAAGAGAATATGACCAGGAAACACCACAATCATACACTGCAGACCAACCAAAGGCACTATGAAAAATTAAGAGAATATGACCAGGAAATACCACAATCATACACTGCAGACCAACCCAAGGCACCATGAAAAATTAAGAGAATATGACCAGGAAACACCACAATCATACACTGCAGACCAACCAAAGGCACTATGAAAAATTAAGAGAATATGACCAGGAAACACCACAATCATACACTACAGACCAACCAAAGGCACTATGAAAAAGTAAGAGAATATGACCAGGAAATACCACAATCATACACTGCAGACCAACCAAAGGCACTATGAAAAATCAAGAGAATATGACCAGGAAATACCACAATCATACACTGCAGACCAACGCAAGGTACCATGAAAAATTAAGAGAATATGACCAGGAAATACCACAATCATACACTACAGACCAACCCAAGGTACCATGAAAAATTAAGAGAATATGACCAGGAAATACCACAATCATACACTACAGACCAACCCAAGGTACCATGAAAAATCAAGAGAATATGACCAGGAAATACCACAATCATACACTGCAGACCAACCCAAGGCACCATGAAAAATAAAGAGAATATGACCAGGAAATACCACAATCATACACTACAGACCAACCCAAGGTACCATGAAAAATAAAGAGAATATGACCAGGAAATACCACAATCATACACTGCAGACCAACCCAAGGCACCATGAAAAATAAAGAGAATATGACCAGGAAATACCACAATCATACACTGCAGACCAACCCAAGGCACCATGAAAAATTAAGAGAATATGACCAGGAAACACCACAATCATACACTACAGACCAACCCAAGGCACCATGAAAAATTAAGAGAATATGACCAGGAAATACCACAATCATACACTGCAGACCAACCCAAGGCACCATGAAAAATTAAGAGAATATGACCAGGAAACACCACAATCATACACTACAGACCAACCCAAGGTACCATGAAAAATTAAGAGAATATGACCAGGAAACACCACAATCATACACTGCAGACCAACCCAAGGCACCATGAAAAATTAAGAGAATATGACCAGGAAACACCACAATCATACACTGCAGACCAACCAAAGGCACCATGAAAAATTAAGAGAATATGACCAGGAAATACCACAATCATACACTGCAGACCAACGCAAGGCACCATGAAAAATTAAGAGAATATGACCAGGAAACACCACAATCATACACTGCAGACCAACCCAAGGCACCATGAAAAATTAAGAGAATATGACCAGGAAATACCACAATCATACACTACAGACCAACCAAAGGCACTATGAAAAATTAAGAGAATATGACCAGGAAACACCACAATCATACACTGCAGACCAACGCAAGGCACCATGAAAAATTAAGAGAATATGACCAGGAAATACCACAATCATACACTGCAGACCAACCAAAGGCACTATGAAAAATTAAGAGAATATGACCAGGAAACACCACAATCATACACTGCAGACCAACGCAAGGCACCATGAAAAAGTAAGAGAATATGACCAGGAAATACCACAATCATACACTGCAGACCAACCAAAGGCACTATGAAAAATTAAGAGAATATGACCAGGAAACACCACAATCATACACTGCAGACCAACCCAAGGCACCATGAAAAATTAAGAGAATATGACCAGGAAACACCACAATCATACACTGCAGACCAACCCAAGGCACCATGAAAAAGTAAGAGAATATGACCAGGAAATACCACAATCATACACTGCAGACCAACCCAAGGCACCATGAAAAATTAAGAGAATATGACCAGGAAATACCACAATCATACACTGCAGACCAACCCAAGGTACCATGAAAAATTAAGAGAATATGACCAGGAAACACCACAATCATACACTGCAGACCAACGCAAGGCACCATGAAAAATTAAGAGAATATGACCAGGAAACACCACAATCATACACTGCAGACCAACCAAAGGCACTATGAAAAATTAAGAGAATATGACCAGGAAATACCACAATCATACACTGCAGACCAACGCAAGGTACCATGAAAAATGAAGAGAATATGACCAGGAAATACCACAATCATACACTGCAGACCAACGCAAGGCACCATGAAAAATTAAGAGAATATGACCAGGAAACACCACAATCATACACTGCAGACCAACGCAAGGCACTATGAAAAATTAAGAGAATATGACCAGGAAATACCACAATCATACACTGCAGACCAACGCAAGGCACTATGAAAAATTAAGAGAATATGACCAGGAAACACCACAATCATACACTGCAGACCAACCAAAGGCACTATGAAAAATTAAGAGAATATGACCAGGAAATACCACAATCATACACTGCAGACCAACCCAAGGTACCATGAAAAATAAAGAGAATATGACCAGGAAATACCACAATCATACACTACAAACCAACCCAAGGCACCATGAAAAATTAAGAGAATATGACCAGGAAACACCACAATCATACACTACAGACCAACCAAAGGCACCATGAAAAATTAAGAGAATATGACCAGGAAATACCACAATCATACACTGCAGACCAACCCAAGGCACCATGAAAAATTAAGAGAATATGACCAGGAAATACCACAATCATACACTGCAAACCAACCAAAGGCACCATGAAAAATTAAAAGAATATGACCAGGAAACACCACAATCATACACTGCAGACCAACCCAAGGCACCATGAAAAATCAAGAGAATATGACCAGGAAATACCACAATCATACACTGCAGACCAACCCAAGGCACCATGAAAAATTAAGAGAATATGACCAGGAAACACCACAATCATACACTACAGACCAACCAAAGGCACTATGAAAAATTAAGAGAATATGACCAGGAAACACCACAATCATACACTACAGACCAACCAAAGGCACAATGAAAAAGTAAGAGAATATGACCAGGAAATACCACAATCATACACTGCAGACCAACGCAAGGCACCATGAAAAATCAAGAGAATATGACCAGGAAATACCACAATCATACACTACAGACCAACCCAAGGCACCATGAAAAATTAAGAGAATATGACCAGGAAATACCACAATCATACACTACAGACCAACGCAAGGCACCATGAAAAATCAAGAGAATATGACCAGGAAACACCACAATCATACACTGCAGACCAACCAAAGGCACCATGAAAAATTAAGAGAATATGACAAGGAAATACCACAATCATACACTGCAGACCAACGCAAGGTACCATGAAAAATTAAGAGAATATGACCAGGAAATACCACAATCATACACTGCAGACCAACCAAAGGCACCATGAAAAATTAAGAGAATATGACCAGAAAACACCACAATCATACACTACAGACCAACCCAAGGCACCATGAAAAATTAAGAGAATATGACCAGGAAATACCACAATCATACACTACAGACCAACCCAAGGCACCATGAAAAATTAAGAGAATATGACCAGGAAATACCACAATCATACACTGCAGACCAACCCAAGGCACTATGAAAAATTAAGAGAATATGACCAGGAAATACCACAATCATACACTACAGACCAACCAAAGGCACCATGAAAAATTAAGAGAATATGACCAGGAAACACCACAATCATACACTGCAGACCAACGCAAGGCACCATGAAAAATTAAGAGAATATGACCAGGAAACACCACAATCATACACTACAGACCAACGCAAGGCACTATGAAAAATTAAGAGAATATGACCAGGAAACACCAGATTCATACCCTGCAGACCAACCCAAGGCACTATGAAAAATTAAGAGAATATGACCAGGAAATACCACAATCATACACTGCAGACCAACCAAAGGCACCATGAAAAATTAAGAGAATATGACCAGGAAACACCACAATCATACACTGCAGACCAACCCAAGGCACCATGAAAAATTAAGAGAATATGACCAGGAAATACCACAATCATACACTGCAGACCAACGCAAGGCACCATGAAAAATTAAGAGAATATGACCAGGAAACACCACAATCATACACTGCAGACCAACGCAAGGCACCATGAAAAATTAAGAGAATATGACCAGGAAACACCACAATCATACACTACAGACCAACGCAAGGCACTATGAAAAATTAAGAGAATATGACCAGGAAACACCACAATCATACACTGCAGACCAACCAAAGGCACTATGAAAAATTAAGAGAATATGACCAGGAAATACCACAATCATACACTACAGACCAACCCAAGGCACTATGAAAAATTGAGAATATGACCAGGAAATACCACAATCATACACTGCAGACCAACCAAAGGCACCATGAAAAATTAAGAGAATATGACCAGGAAACACCACAATCATACACTGCAGACCAACGCAAGGCACCATGAAAAATTAAGAGAATATGACCAGGAAACACCACAATCATACACTACAGACCAACGCAAGGCACTATGAAAAATTAAGAGAATATGACCAGGAAACACCACAATCATACACTGCAGACCAACCAAAGGCACTATGAAAAATAAAGAGAATATGACCAGGAAATACCACAATCATACACTACAGACCAACCCAAGGCACCATGAAAAATTAAGAGAATATGACCAGGAAACACCAGAATCATACACTACAGACCAACCAAAGGCACGATGAAAAATTAAGAGAATATGACCAGGAAATACCACAATCATACACTGCAGACCAACCCAAGGCACCATGAAAAATTAAGAGAATATGACCAGGAAATACCACAATCATACACTGCAAACCAACCAAAGGCACCATGAAAAATTAAGAGAATATGACCAGGAAACACCACAATCATACACTGCAGACCAACCCAAGGCACCATGAAAAATCAAGAGAATATGACCAGGAAATACCACAATCATACACTGCAGACCAACCCAAGGCACCATGAAAAATTAAGAGAATATGACCAGGAAACACCACAATCATACACTACAGACCAACCAAAGGCACTATGAAAAATTAAGAGAATATGACCAGGAAACACCACAATCATACACTACAGACCAACCAAAGGCACTATGAAAAAGTAAGAGAATATGACCAGGAAATACCACAATCATACACTGCAGACCAACGCAAGGCACCATGAAAAATCAAGAGAATATGACCAGGAAATACCACAATCATACACTACAGACCAACCCAAGGCACCATGAAAAATTAAGAGAATATGACCAGGAAATACCACAATCATACACTACAGACCAACGCAAGGCACCATGAAAAATCAAGAGAATATGACCAGGAAACACCACAATCATACACTGCAGACCAACCAAAGGCACCATGAAAAATTAAGAGAATATGACCAGGAAATACCACAATCATACACTGCAGACCAACGCAAGGTACCATGAAAAATTAAGAGAATATGACCAGGAAATACCACAATCATACACTGCAGACCAACCAAAGGCACCATGAAAAATTAAGAGAATATGACCAGGAAACACCACAATCATACACTACAGACCAACCCAAGGCACCATGAAAAATTAAGAGAATATGACCAGGAAATACCACAATCATACACTACAGACCAACCCAAGGCACCATGAAAAATTAAGAGAATATGACCAGGAAATACCACAATCATACACTGCAGACCAACCCAAGGCACTATGAAAAATTAAGAGAATATGACCAGGAAATACCACAATCATACACTACAGACCAACCAAAGGCACCATGAAAAATTAAGAGAATATGACCAGGAAACACCACAATCATACACTGCAGACCAACGCAAGGCACCATGAAAAATTAAGAGAATATGACCAGGAAACACCACAATCATACACTACAGACCAACGCAAGGCACTATGAAAAATTAAGAGAATATGACCAGGAAACACCACAATCATACACTGCAGACCAACCCAAGGCACTATGAAAAATTAAGAGAATATGACCAGGAAATACCACAATCATACACTGCAGACCAACCAAAGGCACCATGAAAAATTAAGAGAATATGACCAGGAAACACCACAATCATACACTGCAGACCAACGCAAGGCACCATGAAAAATTAAGAGAATATGACCAGGAATCACCACAATCATACACTACAGACCAACGCAAGGCACTATGAAAAATTAAGAGAATATGACCAGGAAACACCACAATCATACACTGCAGACCAACCAAAGGCACTATGAAAAATTAAGAGAATATGACCAGGAAATACCACAATCATACACTACAGACCAACCCAAGGCACTATGAAAAATTGAGAATATGACCAGGAAATACCACAATCATACACTGCAGACCAACCAAAGGCACCATGAAAAATTAAGAGAATATGACCAGGAAACACCACAATCATACACTGCAGACCAACGCAAGGCACCATGAAAAATTAAGAGAATATGACCAGGAAACACCACAATCATACACTACAGACCAACGCAAGGCACTATGAAAAATTAAGAGAATATGACCAGGAAACACCACAATCATACACTGCAGACCAACCAAAGGCACTATGAAAAATAAAGAGAATATGACCAGGAAATACCACAATCATACACTACAGACCAACCCAAGGCACCATGAAAAATTAAGAGAATATGACCAGGAAACACCAGAATCATACACTGCAGACCAACCCAAGGCACTATGAAAAATTAAGAGAATATGACCAGGAAACACCACAATCATACACTACAGACCAACCAAAGGCACCATGAAAAATTAAGAGAATATGACCAGGAAATACCACAATCATACACTGCAGACCAACCCAAGGCACCATGAAAAAGTAAGAGAATATGACCAGGAAATACCACAATCATACACTAAAGACCAACCCAAGGCACCATGAAAAAGTAAGAGAATATGACCAGGAAATACCACAATCATACACTACAGACCAACCCAAGGCACCATGAAAAAGTAAGAGAATATGACCAGGAAACACCACAATCATACACTACAGACCAACCCAAGGCACCATGAAAAAGTAAGAGAATATGACCAGGAAATACCACAATCATACACTGCAGACCAACCAAAGGCACCATGAAAAATTAAGAGAATATGACCAGGAAATACCACAATCATACACTACAGACCAACCCAAGGCACCATGAAAAATTAAGAGAATATGACCAGGAAACACCACAATCATACACTGCAGACCAACCCAAGGCACTATGAAAAATTAAGAGAATATGACCAGGAAATACCACAATCATACACTGCAGACCAACCCAAGGCACCATGAAAAATTAAGAGAATATGACCAGGAAACACCACAATCATACACTACAGACCAACCAAAGGCACCATAAAAAATTAAGAGAATATGACCAGGAAACACCACAATCATACACTACAGACCAACCAAAGGCACCATGAAAAATTAAGAGAATATGACCAGGAAACACCACAATCATACACTACAGACCAACCAAAGGCACCATGAAAAATTAAGAGAATATGACCAGGAAATACCACAATCATACACTACAGACCAACCCAAGGCACCATGAAAAATTAAGAGAATATGACCAGGAAACACCACAATCATACACTACAGACCAACCAAAGGCACCATGAAAAATTAAGAGAATATGACCAGGAAACACCACAATCATACACTACAGACCAACCAAAGGCACTATGAAAAATTAAGAGAATATGACCAGGAAATACCACAATCATACACTGCAGACCAACGCAAGGCACCATGAAAAATTAAGAGAATATGACCAGGAAACACCACAATCATACACTACTGACCAACCAAAGGCACCATGAAAAATTAAGAGAATATGACCAGGAAACACCACAATCATACACTACAGACCAACCAAAGGCACTATGAAAAATTAAGAGAATATGACCAGGAAACACCACAATCATACACTGCAGACCAACCCAAGGTACCATGAAAAATTAAGAGAATATGACCAGGAAATACCACAATCATACACTGCAAACCAACGCAAGGCACCATGAAAAATTAAGAGAATATGACCAGGAAACACCACAATCATACACTGCAGACCAACCCAAGGCACCATGAAAAATTAAGAGAATATGACCAGGAAATACCACAATCATACACTACAGACCAACGCAAGGTACCATGAAAAAGTAAGAGAATATGACCAGGAAATACCACAATCATACACTGCAGACCAACGCAAGGTACCATGAAAAATTAAGAGAATATGACCAGGAAACACCACAATCATACACTGCAGACCAACGCAAGGTACCATGAAAAATTAAGAGAATATGACCAGGAAATACCACAATCATACACTGCAGACCAACGCAAGGCACCATGAAAAATTAAGAGAATATGACCAGGAAATACCACAATCATACACTGCAGACCAACCAAAGGCACTATGAAAAATTAAGAGAATATGACCAGGAAACACCACAATCATACACTGCAGACCAACCCAAGGCACCATGAAAAATAAAGAGAATATGACCAGGAAACACCACAATCATACACTGCAGACCAACCCAAGGCACCATGAAAAATCAAGAGAATATGACCAGGAAATACCACAATCATACACTGCAGACCAACCCAAGGCACCATGAAAAATTAAGAGAATATGACCAGGAAATACCACAATCATACACTACAGACCAACCAAAGGCACCATGAAAAATTAAGAGAATATGACCAGGAAATACCACAATCATACACTGCAGACCAACCCAAGGCACCATGAAAAATCAAGAGAATATGACCAGGAAATACCACAATCATACACTGCAGACCAACGCAAGGCACCATGAAAAATTAAGAGAATATGACCAGGAAACACCACAATCATATACTGCAGACCAACCCAAGGCACCATGAAAAATTAAGAGAATATGACCAGGAAATACCACAATCATACACTGCAGACCAACCAAAGGCACTATGAAAAATTAAGAGAATATGACCAGGAAACACCAGAATCATACACTACAGACCAACCAAAGGCACTATGAAAAAGTAAGAGAATATGACCAGGAAATACCACAATCATACACTGCAAACCAACCCAAGGCACCATGAAAAATTAAGAGAATATGACCAGGAAACACCACAATCATACACTGCAAACCAACGCAAGTCACCATGAAAAATTAAGAGAATATGACCAGGAAATACCACAATCATACACTGCAGACCAACCCAAGGCACTATGAAAAATTAAGAGAATATGACCAGGAAATACCACAATCATACACTGCAGACCAACGCAAGGCACCATGAAAAATTAAGAGAATATGACCAGGAAACACCACAATCATACACTGCAGACCAACCAAAGGCACTATGAAAAATTAAGAGAATATGACCAGGAAATACCACAATCATACACTACAGACCAACCCAAGGCACCATGAAAAATTAAGAGAATATGACCAGGAAATACCACAATCATACACTGCAAACCAACCCAAGGCACCATGAAAAATTAAGAGAATATGACCAGGAAATACCACAATCATACACTGCAGACCAACCAAAGGCACCATGAAAAATTAAGAGAATATGACCAGGAAATACCACAATCATACACTACAGACCAACCCAAGGCACCATGAAAAATTAAGAGAATATGACCAGGAAATACCACAATCATACACTGCAGACCAACCCAAGGCACCATGAAAAATTAAGAGAATATGACCAGGAAATACCACAATCATACACTGCAGACCAACGCAAGGCACCATGAAAAATTAAGAGAATATGACCAGGAAATACCACAATCATACACTGCAGACCAACGCAAGGCACCATGAAAAATTAAGAGAATATGACCAGGAAATACCACAATCATACACTGCAGACCAACCAAAGGCACTATAAAAAATTAAGAGAATATGACCAGGAAATACCACAATCATACACTACAGACCAACCCAAGGCACTATGAAAAATTAAGAGAATATGACCAGGAAACACCACAATCATACACTGCAGACCAACGCAAGGCACCATGAAAAATTAAGAGAATATGACCAGGTAATACCACAATCATACACTACAGACCAACCCAAGGCACTATGAAAAATTAAGAGAATATGACCAGGAAATACCACAATCATACACTACAGACCAACCCAAGGCACCATGAAAAATTAAGAGAATATGACCAGGAAATACCACAATCATACACTGCAGACCAACCAAAGGCACCATGAAAAATTAAGAGAATATGACCAGGAAATACCACAATCATACACTGCAAACCAACCCAAGGCACCATGAAAAATTAAGAGAATATGACCAGGAGATACCACAATCATACACTGCAGACCAACCAAAGGCACCATGAAAAATTAAGAGAATATGACCAGGAAACACCACAATCATACACTGCAGACCAACGCAAGGCACTATGAAAAATCAAGAGAATATGACCAGGAAACACCACAATCATACACTGCAGACCAACCCAAGGTACCATGAAAAATTAAGAGAATATGACCAGGAAACACCACAATCATATACTGCAGACCAACCCAAGGCACCATGAAAAATTAAGAGAATATGACCAGGAAATACCACAATCATACACTGCAGACCAACCAAAGGCACTATGAAAAATTAAGAGAATATGACCAGGAAACACCACAATCATACACTGCAGACCAACGCAAGGCACTATGAAAAATTAAGAGAATATGACCAGGAAATACCACAATCATACACTACAGACCAACCAAAGGCACCATGAAAAATTAAGAGAATATGACCAGGAAATACCACAATCATACACTGCAGACCAACGCAAGGCACCATGAAAAATTAAGAGAATATGACCAGGAAATACCACAATCATACACTGCAGACCAACGCAAGGCACCATGAAAAATTAAGAGAATATGACCAGGAAACACCACAATCATACACTGCAGACCAACCCAAGGCACCATGAAAAATCAAGAGAATATGACCAGGAAACACCACAATCAAACACTGCAGACCAACGCAAGGCACCATGAAAAATTAAGAGAATATGACCAGGAAACACCACAATCATACACTACAGACCAACGCAAGGCACCATGAAAAATTAAGAGAATATGACCAGGAAATACCACAATCATACACTGCAGACCAACCCAAGGTACCATGAAAAATTAAGAGAATATGACCAGGAAATACCACAATCATACACTGCAGACCAACGCAAGGCACCATGAAAAATTAAGAGAATATGACCAGGAAATACCACAATCATACACTGCAGACCAACCAAAGGCACCATGAAAAATTAAGAGAATATGACCAGGAAACACCACAATCATACACTACAGACCAACCCAAGGCACCATGAAAAAGTAAGAGAATATGACCAGGAAACACCACAATCATACACTACAGACCAACCCAAGGCACCATGAAAAATTAAGAGAATATGACCAGGAAACACCACAATCATACACTACAGACCAACCCAAGGCACCATGAAAAATTAAGAGAATATGACCAGGAAACACCACAATCATACACTGCAAACCAACGCAAGGCACCATGAAAAATTAAGAGAATATGACCAGGAAACACCACAATCATACACTGCAGACCAACCAAAGGCACTATGAAAAATTAAGAGAATATGACCAGGAAATACCACAATCATACACTACAGACCAACCCAAGGCACCATGAAAAATTAAGAGAATATGACCAGGAAACACCACAATCATACACTGCAAACCAACGCAAGGCACCATGAAAAATTAAGAGAATATGACCAGGAAACACCACAATCATACACTGCAGACCAACCAAAGGCACTATGAAAAATTAAGAGAATATGACCAGGAAATACCACAATCATACACTACAGACCAACGCAAGGCACCATGAAAAATTAAGAGAATATGACCAGGAAACACCACAATCATACACTGCAGACCAACCAAAGGCACTATGAAAAATTAAGAGAATATGACCAGGAAATACCACAATCATACACTGCAGACCAACCAAAGGCACTATGAAAAATTAAGAGAATATGACCAGGAAATACCACAATCATACACTGCAGACCAACGCAAGGCACCATAAAAAATTAAGAGAATATGACCAGGAAACACCACAATCATACACTGCAGACCAACCAAAGGCACTATGAAAAATTAAGAGAATATGACCAGGAAACACCACAATCATACACTGCAGACCAACGCAAGGCACTATGAAAAATTAAGAGAATATGACCAGGAAATACCACAATCATACACTGCAGACCAACCAAAGGCACTATGAAAAATTAAGAGAATATGACCAGGAAATACCACAATCATACACTACAGACCAACGCAAGGCACCATGAAAAATTAAGAGAATATGACCAGGAAACACCACAATCATACACTGCAGACCAACCAAAGGCACTATGAAAAATTAAGAGAATATGACCAGGAAACACCACAATCATACACTGCAGACCAACCAAAGGCACTATGAAAAATTAAGAGAATATGACCAGGAAATACCACAATCATACACTGCAGACCAACCCAAGGCACCATGAAAAATCAAGAGAATATGACCAGGAAACACCACAATCATACACTGCAAACCAACCAAAGGCACCATGAAAAATTAAGAGAATATGACCAGGAAATACCACAATCATACACTACAGACCAACCAAAGGCACTATGAAAAATTAAGAGAATATGACCAGGAAATACCACAATCATACACTGCAGACCAACCAAAGGCACCATGAAAAATTAAGAGAATATGACCAGGAAATACCACAATCATACACTGCAGACCAACCCAAGGCACTATGAAAAATCAAGAGAATATGACCAGGAAACACCACAATCATACACTACAGACCAACCAAAGGCACCATGAAAAATTAAGAGAATATGACCAGGAAATACCACAATCATACACTGCAGAACAACCAAAGGCACCATGAAAAATTAAGAGAATATGACCAGGAAATACCACAATCATACACTGCAGACCAACCCAAGGCACCATGAAAAAGAAAGAGAATATGACCAGGAAATACCACAATCATACACTGCAGACCAACCCAAGGCACCATGAAAAATCAAGAGAATATGACCAGGAAACACCACAATCATACACTGCAGACCAACCAAAGGCACTATGAAAAAGTAAGAGAATATGACCAGGAAATACCACAATCATACACTACAGACCAACGCAAGGCACCATGAAAAATTAAGAGAATATGACCAGGAAATACTACAATCATACACTGCAGACCAACGCAAGGCACCATGAAAAATTAAGAGAATATGACCAGGAAACACCACAATCATACACTGCAGACCAACGCAAGGCACTATGAAAAATTAAGAGAATATGACCAGGAAACACCACAATCATACACTGCAGACCAACCCAAGGCACTATGAAAAATTAAGAGAATATGACCAGGAAATACCACAATCATACACTACAGACCAACCCAAGGCACCATGAAAAATTAAGAGAATATGACCAGGAAACACCACAATCATACACTGCAGACCAACCCAAGGCACTATGAAAAATTAAGAGAATATGACCAGGAAATACCACAATCATACACTACAGACCAACCCAAGGCACCATGAAAAATTAAGAGAATATGACCAGGAAACACCACAATCATACACTGCAGACCAACCCAAGGCACCATGAAAAAGTAAGAGAATATGACCAGGAAACACCACAATCATACACTACAGACCAACCCAAGGCACCATGAAAAATAAAGAGAATATGACCAGGAAACACCACAATCATACACTGCAGACCAACGCCAGGCACTATGAAAAATTAAGAGAATATGACCAGGAAACACCACAATCATACACTGCAGACCAACCAAAGGCACTATGAAAAATTAAGAGAATATGACCAGGAAATACCACAATCATACACTGCAGACAAACCCAAGGCACCATGAAAAATTAAGAGAATATGACCAGGAAATACCACAATCATACACTGCAAACCAACCAAAGGCACCATGAAAAATTAAGAGAATATGACCAGGAAACACCACAATCATACACTACAGACCAACCCAAGGCACCATGAAAAATTAAGAGAATATGACCAGGAAACACCACAATCATACACTACAGACCAACCCAAGGCACCATGAAAAATCAAGAGAATATGACCAGGAAATACCACAATCATACACTGCAGACCAACCCAAGGCACCATGAAAAATTAAGAGAATATGACCAGGAAACACCACAATCATACACTGCAAACCAACGCAAGGCACCATGAAAAATTAAGAGAATATGACCAGGAAACACCACAATCATACACTGCAGACCAACCAAAGGCACTATGAAAAATTAAGAGAATATGACCAGGAAATACCACAATCATACACTACAGACCAACGCAAGGCACCATGAAAAATTAAGAGAATATGACCAGGAAACACCACAATCATACACTGCAGACCAACCAAAGGCACTATGAAAAATTAAGAGAATATGACCAGGAAATACCACAATCATACACTGCAGACCAACCAAAGGCACTATGAAAAATTAAGAGAATATGACCAGGAAATACCACAATCATACACTGCAGACCAACGCAAGGCACCATGAAAAATTAAGAGAATATGACCAGGAAACACCACAATCATACACTGCAGACCAACCAAAGACACTATGAAAAATTAAGAGAATATGACCAGGAAACACCACAATCATACACTGCAGACCAACGCAAGGCACTATGAAAAATTAAGAGAATATGACCAGGAAATACCACAATCATACACTGCAGACCAACCAAAGGCACTATGAAAAATAAAGAGAATATGACCAGGAAATACCACAATCATACACTACAGACCAACGCAAGGCACCATGAAAAATTAAGAGAATATGACCAGGAAACACCACAATCATACACTGCAGACCAACCAAAGGCACTATGAAAAATTAAGAGAATATGACCAGGAAACACCACAATCATACACTGCAGACCAACCAAAGGCACTATGAAAAATTAAGAGAATATGACCAGGAAATACCACAATCATACACTGCAGACCAACCCAAGGCACCATGAAAAATCAAGAGAATATGACCAGGAAACACCACAATCATACACTGCAAACCAACCAAAGGCACCATGAAAAATTAAGAGAATATGACCAGGAAATACCACAATCATACACTACAGACCAACCAAAGGCACTATGAAAAATTAAGAGAATATGACCAGGAAATACCACAATCATACACTGCAGACCAACCAAAGGCACCATGAAAAATTAAGAGAATATGACCAGGAAATACCACAATCATACACTGCAGACCAACCCAAGGCACTATGAAAAATCAAGAGAATATGACCAGGAAACACCACAATCATACACTACAGACCAACCAAAGGCACCATGAAAAATTAAGAGAATATGACCAGGAAATACCACAATCATACACTGCAGAACAACCCAAGGCACCATGAAAAATTAAGAGAATATGACCAGGAAATACCACAATCATACACTGCAGACCAACCCAAGGCACCATGAAAAAGAAAGAGAATATGACCAGGAAATACCACAATCATACACTGCAGACCAACCCAAGGCACCATGAAAAATCAAGAGAATATGACCAGGAAACACCACAATCATACACTGCAGACCAACCAAAGGCACTATGAAAAAGTAAGAGAATATGACCAGGAAATACCACAATCATACACTACAGACCAACGCAAGGCACCATGAAAAATTAAGAGAATATGACCAGGAAATACCACAATCATACACTGCAGACCAACGCAAGGCACCATGAAAAATTAAGAGAATATGACCAGGAAACACCACAATCATACACTGCAGACCAACGCAAGGCACTATGAAAAATTAAGAGAATATGACCAGGAAACACCACAATCATACACTGCAGACCAACCCAAGGCACTATGAAAAATTAAGAGAATATGACCAGGAAATACCACAATCATACACTACAGACCAACCCAAGGCACCATGAAAAATTAAGAGAATATGACCAGGAAACACCACAATCATACACTGCAGACCAACCCAAGGCACTATGAAAAATTAAGAGAATATGACCAGGAAATACCACAATCATACACTACAGACCAACCCAAGGCACCATGAAAAATTAAGAGAATATGACCAGGAAACACCACAATCATACACTGCAGACCAACCCAAGGCACCATGAAAAAGTAAGAGAATATGACCAGGAAACACCACAATCATACACTGCAGACCAACGCCAGGCACTATGAAAAATTAAGAGAATATGACCAGGAAACACCACAATCATACACTGCAGACCAACCAAAGGCACTATGAAAAATTAAGAGAATATGACCAGGAAATACCACAATCATACACTGCAGACAAACCCAAGGCACCATGAAAAATTAAGAGAATATGACCAGGAAATACCACAATCATACACTGCAAACCAACCAAAGGCACCATGAAAAATTAAGAGAATATGACCAGGAAACACCACAATCATACACTACAGACCAACCCAAGGCACCATGAAAAATTAAGAGAATATGACCAGGAAACACCACAATCATACACTACAGACCAACCCAAGGCACCATGAAAAATCAAGAGAATATGACCAGGAAATACCACAATCATACACTGCAAACCAACCAAAGGCACCATGAAAAATTAAGAGAATATGACCAGGAAACACCACAATCATACACTGCAGACCAACCAAAGGCACTATGAAAAATTAAGAGAATATGACCAGGAAATACCACAATCATACACTGCAGACCAACCCAAGGCACCATGAAAAATCAAGAGAATATGACCAGGAAATACCACAATCATACACTGCAGACCAACCCAAGGCACCATGAAAAATAAAGAGAATATGACCAGGAAATACCACAATCATACACTACAGACCAACCCAAGGTACCATGAAAAATAAAGAGAATATGACCAAGAAATACCACAATCATACACTACAGACCAACCCAAGGTACCATGAAAAATTAAGAGAATATGACCAGGAAATACCACAATCATACACTGCAAACCAACCCAAGGTACCATGAAAAATAAAGAGAATATGACCAGGAAATACCACAATCATACACTACAGACCAACCCAAGGCACCATGAAAAAGTAAGAGAATATGACCAGGAAATACCACAATCATACACTGCAGACCAACGCAAGGCACCATGAAAAATTAAGAGAATATGACCAGGAAACACCACAATCATACACTGCAAACCAACCCAAGGCACTATGAAAAATTAAGAGAATATGACCAGGAAATACCACAATCATACACTGCAAACCAACCAAAGGCACTATGAAAAATTTAGAGAATATGACCAGGAAACACCACAATCATACACTGCAAACCAACACAAGGCACCATGAAAAATTAAGAGAATATGACCAGGAAATACCACAATCATACACTGCAGACCAACCAAAGGCACTATGAAAAATTAAGAGAATATGACCAGGAAACACCACAATCATACACTGCAGACCAACGCAAGGCACCATGAAAAATTAAGAGAATATGACCAGGAAACACCACAATCATACACTACAGACCAACCCAAGGCACCATGAAAAATTAAGAGAATATGACCAGGAAACACCACAATCATACACTACAGACCAACCCAAGGCACCATGAAAAATCAAGAGAATATGACCAGGAAATACCACAATCATACACTGCAGACCAACCCAAGGCACCATGAAAAATTAAGAGAATATGACCAGGAAATACCACAATCATACACTACAGACCAACCCAAGGCACCATGAAAAATTAAGAGAATATGACCAGGAAACACCACAATCATACACTACAGACCAACGCAAGGCACTATGAAAAATTAAGAGAATATGACCAGGAAACACCACAATCATACACTGCAGACCAACCAAAGGCACTATGAAAAATTAAGAGAATATGACCAGGAAACACCACAATCATACACTGCAGACCAACCCAAGGCACCATGAAAAATCAAGAGAATATGACCAGGAAATACCACAATCATACACTACAGACCAACGCAAGGCACCATGAAAAATTAAGAGAATATGACCAGGAAATACCACAATCATACACTGCAAACCAACCCAAGGTACCATGAAAAATTAAGAGAATATGACCAGGAAATACCACAATCATACACTGCAGACCAACCAAAGGCACCATGAAAAATTAAGAGAATATGACCAGGAAATACCACAATCATACACTACAGACCAACCCAAGGCACCATGAAAAATTAAGAGAATATGACCAGGAAACACCACAATCATACACTGCAGACCAACGCAAGGCACTATGAAAAATTAAGAGAATATGACCAGGAAATACCACAATCATACACTACAGACCAACCCAAGGCACCATGAAAAATTAAGAGAATATGACCAGGAAACACCACAATCATACACTACAGACCAACGCAAGGCACCATGAAAAATTAAGAGAATATGACCAGGAAACACCACAATCATACACTGCAGACCAACGCAAGGCACCATGAAAAATTAAGAGAATATGACCAGGAAATACCACAATCATACACTACAGACCAACCAAAGGCACTATGAAAAATTAAGAGAATATGACCAGGAAACACCACAATCATACACTGCAGACCAACCAAAGGCACTATAAAAAATTAAGAGAATATGACCAGGAAATACCACAATCATACACTGCAGACCAACGCAAGGCACCATGAAAAATTAAGAGAATATGACCAGGAAATACCACAATCATACACTGCAGACCAACGCAAGGCACCATGAAAAATTAAGAGAATATGACCAGGAAATACCACAATCATACACTGCAGACCAACCCAAGGCACCATGAAAAATTAAGAGAATATGACCAGGAAACACCACAATCATACACTGCAGACCAACGCAAGGCACCATGAAAAATTAAGAGAATATGACCAGGAAACACCACAATCATACACTGCAGACCAACGCAAGGCACCATGAAAAATTAAGAGAATATGACCAGGAAACACCACAATCATACACTGCAGACCAACGCAAGGCACCATGAAAAATTAAGAGAATATGACCAGGAAATACCACAATCATACACTGCAAACCAACGCAAGGCACCATGAAAAATTAAGAGAATATGACCAGGAAATACCACAATCATACACTGCAGACCAACCCAAGGCACCATGAAAAATTAAGAGAATATGACCAGGAAACACCACAATCATACACTGCAGACCAACCAAAGGCACCATGAAAAATTAAGAGAATATGACCAGGAAATACCACAATCATACACTACAGACCAACCAAAGGCACTATAAAAAATTAAGAGAATATGACCAGGAAATACCACAATCATACACTGCAGACCAACCAAAGGCACTATAAAAAATTAAGAGAATATGACCAGGAAATACCACAATCATACACTGCAGACCAACGCAAGGCACCATGAAAAATCAAGAGAATATGACCAGGAAATACCACAATCATACACTACAGACCAACCCAAGGTACCATGAAAAATTAAGAGAATATGACCAGGAAATACCACAATCATACACTGCAGACCAACGCAAGGCACTATGAAAAATTAAGAGAATATGACCAGGAAACACCACAATCATACACTGCAGACCAACCAAAGGCACTATGAAAAATTAAGAGAATATGACCAGGAAATACCACAATCATACACTGCAAACCAACCCAAGGCACCATGAAAAATTAAGAGAATATGACCAGGAAACACCACAATCATACACTGCAAACCAACGCAAGGCACTATGAAAAATTAAGAGAATATGACCAGGAAATACCACAATCATACACTGCAGACCAACCCAAGGCACCATGAAAAATTAAGAGAATATGACCAGGAAACACCACAATCATACACTGCAAACCAACGCAAGGCACCATGAAAAATTAAGAGAATATGACCAGGAAATACCACAATCATACACTGCAGACCAACCCAAGGCACCATGAAAAATTAAGAGAATATGACCAGGAAATACCACAATCATACACTACAGACCAACCAAAGGCACTATGAAAAATTAAGAGAATATGACCAGGAAATACCACAATCATACACTGCAAACCAACGCAAGGCACCATGAAAAATTAAGAGAATATGACCAGGAAATACCACAATCATACACTGCAGACCAACCCAAGGCACCATGAAAAATTAAGAGAATATGACCAGGAAACACCACAATCATACACTGCAGACCAACCAAAGGCACCATGAAAAATTAAGAGAATATGACCAGGAAATACCACAATCATACACTGCAGACCAACGCAAGGCACCATGAAAAATTAAGAGAATATGACCAGGAAATACCACAATCATACACTGCAGACCAACCCAAGGCACCATGAAAAATTAAGAGAATATGACCAGGAAATACCACAATCATACACTACAGACCAACCAAAGGCACTATAAAAAATTAAGAGAATATGACCAGGAAATACCACAATCATACACTGCAGACCAACCAAAGGCACTATAAAAAATTAAGAGAATATGACCAGGAAATACCACAATCATACACTGCAGACCAACGCAAGGCACCATGAAAAATCAAGAGAATATGACCAGGAAATACCACAATCATACACTACAGACCAACCCAAGGTACCATGAAAAATTAAGAGAATATGACCAGGAAATACCACAATCATACACTGCAGACCAACGCAAGGCACTATGAAAAATTAAGAGAATATGACCAGGAAACACCACAATCATACACTGCAGACCAACCAAAGGCACTATGAAAAATTAAGAGAATATGACCAGGAAATACCACAATCATACACTGCAAACCAACCCAAGGCACCATGAAAAATTAAGAGAATATGACCAGGAAACACCACAATCATACACTGCAAACCAACGCAAGGCACTATGAAAAATTAAGACAATATGACCAGGAAATACCACAATCATACACTGCAGACCAACCCAAGGCACCATGAAAAATTAAGAGAATATGACCAGGAAACACCACAATCATACACTGCAAACCAACGCAAGGCACCATGAAAAATTAAGAGAATATGACCAGGAAACACCACAATCATACACTGCAAACCAACGCAAGGCACCATGAAAAATTAAGAGAATATGACCAGGAAATACCACAATCATACACTGCAGACCAACGCAAGGCACCATGAAAAATTAAGAGAATATGACCAGGAAATACCACAATCATACACTGCAGACCAACCCAAGGCACCATGAAAAATTAAGAGAATATGACCAGGAAATACCACAATCATACACTACAGACCAACGCAAGGCACTATGAAAAATTAAGAGAATATGACCAGGAAATACCACAATCATACACTGCAGACCAACCAAAGGCACTATGAAAAATTAAGAGAATATGACCAGGGAATACCACAATCATACACTGCAGACCAACCAAAGGCACCATGAAAAATAAAGAGAATATGACCAGGAAATACCACAATCATACACTACAGACCAACCAAAGGCACTATGAAAAATTAAGAGAATATGACCAGGAAATACCACAATCATACACTGCAGACCAACCAAAGGCACTATGAAAAATTAAGAGAATATGACCAGGAAACACCACAATCATACACTGCAGACCAACCAAAGGCACCATGAAAAATTAAGAGAATATGACCAGGAAATACCACAATCATACACTGCAGACCAACGCAAGGCACCATGAAAAATTAAGAGAATATGACCAGGAAACACCACAATCATACACTACAGACCAACCCAAGGCACCATGAAAAATTAAGAGAATATGACCAGGAAATACCACAATCATACACTGCAGACCAACGCAAGGCACCATGAAAAATTAAGAGAATATGACCAGGAAATACCACAATCATACACTGCAGACCAACCCAAGGCACCATGAAAAATTAAGAGAATATGACCAGGAAACACCACAATCATACACTACAGACCAACCCAAGGCACCATGAAAAATTAAGAGAATATGACCAGGAAAC
The DNA here is from genome assembly GCA_964019695.1 of Loripinus fragilis. Classification (NCBI taxonomy): domain Eukaryota; kingdom Metazoa; phylum Mollusca; class Bivalvia; order Lucinida; family Lucinidae; genus Loripinus; species Loripinus fragilis. Next base: position 88,807,787 of record OZ026517.1, read on the forward strand.
ACCACAATCATACACTGCAGACCAACGCAAGGCACCATGAAAAATTAAGAGAATATGACCAGGAAACACCACAATCATACACTGCAGACCAACGCAAGGCACCATGAAAAATCAAGAGAATATGACCAGGAAACACCACAATCATACACTACAGACCAACCCAAGGTACCATGAAAAATTAAGAGAATATGACCAGGAAACACCACAATCATACACTGCAGACCAACGCAAGGCACCATGAAAAATTAAGAGAATATGACCAGGAAATACCACAATCATACACTGCAGACCAACCCAAGGCACCATGAAAAATTAAGAGAATATGACCAGGAAACACCACAATCATACACTGCAGACCAACGCAAGGCACCATGAAAAATTAAGAGAATATGACCAGGAAATACCACAATCATACACTGCAGACCAACCCAAGGCACCATGAAAAATTAAGAGAATATGACCAGGAAATACCACAATCATACACTGCAGACCAACCAAAGGCACTATGAAAAATTAAGAGAATATGACCAGGAAATACCACAATCATACACTGCAGACCAACCCAAGGCACTATGAAAAATTAAGAGAATATGACCAGGAAATACCACAATCATACACTACAGACCAACCAAAGGCACTATGAAAAATTAAGAGAATATGACCAGGAAATACCACAATCATACACTGCAGACCAACCAAAGGCACTATGAAAAATTAAGAGAATATGACCAGGAAATACCACAATCATACACTGCAGACCAACCCAAGGCACTATGAAAAATTAAGAGAATATGACCAGGAAATACCACAATCATACACTACAGACCAACCAAAGGCACTATGAAAAATTAAGAGAATATGACCAGGAAATACCACAATCATACACTGCAGACCAACCAAAGGCACTATGAAAAATTAAGAGAATATGACCAGGAAATACCACAATCATACACTGCAGACCAACCCAAGGCACCATGAAAAATTAAGAGAATATGACCAGGAAATACCACAATCATACACTACAGACCAACCCAAGGCACCATGAAAAAGTAAGAGAATATGACCAGGAACTAGAACGGACACTAAGTACTGCGTAACAAATCAAGGACCAAGCACAGAAACCCCACAAATTATGGGTGCAACAATAACCATGAATCAACAACATCAGACCCACAGTCTTGGAACGAGCAGCAGTCTAAGCCACTGGGAGTAGGGGGAGGGGTGGCTCTAATGCATTTTACTGGCTGCAAATCTTCGGCCTAGATTCCACAAAAAAGTTTAGCTTGAATAGATGATTTTTAACATATACAATGCATCATAACAGAGAGAGTTTCACTGTCAGTGAGTTAAGAACCCCTTTCTTTGTCTTATCACATTAAGACTTAAGTAAAATTTACCTGACAAAAATAAATACGCTCTCTTATCTGGAGGTTTGATTACGGTAAAATGGATCTATATATAATTGATTTTTGGGCTAGCTGGGGCAAAGAAAAATAAATGCTCTATATATGTAAGCATTTTTTATTGTGTACCCGGCGATTGTGCAGGTCAGGATTATGGTATTATATGACTTTTTGGTTACTGTGAAGGCGGCCCCTCATGAATGCGTAATTAGGACTGGCCAACCTTACACATAGGTAAAAGCTGAAAATGTGGTTTTATCCAAAAGTAACTGTATCGTCTTGCGCCATTACCTCAGTATAGACGCAAAACACATTATTTAGTCTGGGTCCAAACTGTTTGTCTATGAGGCTTTAAATATTTTAGTGGACGACAAAAAGCATACATTTTGTGATTATGCGCTTTAAGGGTTAATACATGTTAGTTCAGTGTGTATACGATTAGGATTTTCATGAAATGCACGCACGTTTGCGCGGTCCAAACAACTTATTTATAATAAAATCTGATTTCCCTCGTTTAGCAGATGAAATAGCCAAACCACGACCAGATATTAAATTTGCTGCCTTTTCAGTAAGCGAAGAATCCTTTAATATACATTCTAAATTATAGATGCAGTACACGCGTTGCAAATAAACGCTATCTAAAGATGTAGTGCTATGCGATCTTTTTTGAACCAGCCAGACAAAATGCAATGGAATCAGGCAATAACATAGGACAATTCTGGCATTTTGAGAACAATGCAGCCTTGTAAGGCAATAGATATGTCAATGCTTTTAAGAAGCCGATAAAATTTGCATTTTTACATAAGAAACAATTTATAGACTCAATTAAGGCTTGAATTTGAAAACCATAGAATTCATTCTATGAGAGTATTTGATTGTTTGTTGGTGAAATATTAAGTACATATCTGATGGGATATCAAAATAGACCCCAAGCTGAGACTCAAAAAGGAAATGGGTCCGGAGAACAGCCAGGTAAATCGGCCTCAATGTTATTAAACTGCAATAAGTCAGTTTTAAATTTTACAACTTGAGAAACTGTAACAGTCCCAATATCGAAAACGAAAATCAAAGTACATGTAATTTCTGGCTACTGTTGAACAACCCATTCTCAAAATTCCATATTTTGTGGATTTAATCATTGACCTTGTCGGTCTTCGTACCAGAATTTACTTGTCCTTTTAAAAATAAAATTGGCTTTAATTTTAAGACCATTAAAAAGAAAGATGATAAACATCCAACATAAATAGGTTAATTAATTTAACTCTTTAATAAATGTTCAAAACATAATATTCCCTATGATTAATGCTGGTCTTTGATATCGATCAAACCTTCGACTTCGGACGGGTTGATTGTCTTCTAATATCCTAAATTAATATCAATCAAATGATCAAATTGGAATACATGAATAAATCGCTGACAAGCGTAGTAGCACAATGCTACAGTATGTGCGCGAGTTAACGAGAAAGGCCAGACAGTAGGCAGATTTATTTGGTTTGCAAGGTCAGAATGTCTTACAATTTGTTTGTGTCATTTAAGGCCGCTACTGAGATTTTCTTAATTTTCCCTTTTTTATTTTGTGCCGAATGTACAAAACAATAAGAAGTTGAAGTCACCGTTTGGCATGAGAGCTAAGACATATCAACTTGGCCTTTTCTCAAAAATGTTTGGGACTAATGGAAGAGAGAAACATACATGTATCAATTTTGTCGCAAACCAGATTGGGATTTCCGTTGTTTTTACCTATTCTATCTCATATAACCATATCAGCTCGCGGTAAAGATCCGTCGCGTCATTGTGATGTTAAAATCACGTCACCATGTCGCGTCTCAGCGTATTGAGGATTTTCTGAGATTCTTTTCCATGTTTTTTTCCAATCAAAATGAGCACTTTTGGTGACCAAGAAAAAGAATCCATTGTTTCTGAGAGGATGGAATAGAAAAATCCATCCCTCGCGATCACCGGTTGTCATCACTTGCCAAGCCTCATAATGCCAATCTGTGATCCTCGAAACGGATGTATCTAGCCCACCCTCACATACGTGATCGATCCTTATAATATTATTGTTACTGATGCTTATGGTAAATTGTCAATTCCTGCACCAAAACAGCTGAAATTAACGGGATAGGTTGAATGATCTGAAGTTTAATACTATAGAATCGAGGTACATGTAAAGTGTTAGACTTGAAATCGAGGGGTCGGTAGTTTGAAACTCACCAGAGTCACTTTGTTGTGCCCTTGAGCAACACACTTATCATCTGCTTACTAATGGTTCAACCCAAGAAAAAAAACCCAGAAAATCTCGGTGACATGACTGTTGTCTGGGGCGTAAATCATCAGTACGAAAAAAACTACTAAAGATTTATCGGCAACCTTTACATTCATAAAATGGCAAAACTACTGCATTTTTACTTTGAATAAATGAGTATTTAAAGTGTGACATGAAAACAAAATTCACTGGATATGAACATTTCTACCCCTGCCCCCTGTACAGATTGGTATTATATCGTGATCAATCACATAACACTGAATAAGTTGCATCAGTATTTCATAAAAGCAAATCTATTCGATATGGATATCTTTTTATTAGTCACACCTAATATTAACTGAATTGTTTCAACATAACCTAATAAACGTTTCCTATCTCACGGCATGTTACCTTTATCAGGTCATGATGACGTTGCACTTTTTAAATGACGTCGCGAATGACGCTGAATCAACACAAAAATAAAAAAAATACGTCATAATCGCTAGTTTGAAGAGTGTTTAATAATGGGTAAGCTGATAAATAGAATACTGGGTTCGCGTCTTTTGATATCAAGTTTACCAGGCCCGGCTTTGAGAACGCATGTTGAATCGCTCGGCAAGCCTCGCGATGTCAACAAGCGTTCTCAAAGCCTTGCCTGGTAAACTTGATATTAAAAGACACTCACCTAGTATTCTCTACATTCTAACCCCAGTACATAAAGGTTCTATTTTGTGATTAATTATATAACATTGAATAAAGTTAGTTTCAACAAAAATGTGCTAGATTGAACTTTGATATTGTCTTTGTTTGTAGAAACTTCAGTTAATATACACAAGATGAATAAAAGCATATTGTTGCTCTCTTCAATAATGTTCTACAATGGTCTTTGACATCAATTTGTTTAAGACACTTTGCCATTTGATGGCTCAACAATATACATATGAAGTAAACAGTATAATTGTGTCTTAATATAATATTTTGTTGGATATACATAGCCAACAAAACTTAATGGTACAAAAGCAAGAAATTGTACATGATATAAATGACAACAAGAAATATCTTTAAAAAAGATATACGATGAAGTGACAGAAGAGATATTTGATATAAGTAACGTGTGATTTTTTAAAGAAATACAGAAGAAAAAAATGGCGGATATTTATACTTTGTCATGTCTTTGGTCAGCTGAGCTCAGTAAAACGTTTGGTTTAAGACACCTACATGTGTATGCTATTCCAAAATATCTGTAGTGATACTTCTAGCGTACAGGATTGCTGGAATCTCGCGAAAACTCGAGTCAGAATGAAATAAACATTTTTTTGCGCCCAAACGCTGTATTTTATATAGCTAGTGTCATACATGCCTGATGCAAAAATTTTAAAACATCAGTAGAATTTAGTTGACCGTAACCTACAAATATTAGTTTAGTCAGGGTCTTTCTACACATAGAAAGACCCTGGTTTAGTTGACTGTAACATATAAATATCGGCAATTCTTCCCTATGGAAGAGGCAACGTGCCATACATTTTTTAAACCACCGACGCAGATATTTCTTTACATTTCAAGCGTTTTAAATATCATTCTTTCAGCCTCAACGTGAAAATCATATTTAAAACTAGTGAAAAAGTGCAAAAAAATAACCGTAGCATACCACTAAATCTCTGCGCTTGATGAATGACCATTTCTCTTCTACAATGGTTCACTGATTATCTCAACAACATGAAACAGAGGGTAGTATTACCAGGGGTCTTCTCACATTGGACGGACATAAAAGCTAATGTACCTCAAGGTTCCATACTTGGTCCTTTACTCTTCCTTATTCACATACATGACATTGTACGCAATATTAACCATCCATACGCCTCTTTGCTGATGACACTAGCCATTATATCATAGGCGAAAATCCAATCCAATCAGCACCTATATTAAACTCTGATCTGTCACAAATATACGCATGGGCATCAAACTGGCTTGTTACCTTTAATCTATCAGACTGAGTCAGTGCTATTTTCATGAAAACTCATTTAACCACTTCATCCAGCCCTTTAAATGAATCAGCAAGACATCACCACCGTTGAGTCTCACAAACACCTGGACCTAACCTTTACAAATGACCTCTCATAGCATAAACACTTTAACAGCATCACAACAAAAGCTTGGACTCGTATTAATGTAATGCGAAAACTTAAAAATTCTAACTTAACAGAAAATCACTACAGATCATCTATTTTTTTCATTTATCAGACCGTTACTTGAATATGCTGACGTCGTGTGGGATAACTGTACTCAATATGAGGTAAATGAATTAGAAAAAAATACAACATGAAGCTGCACATATTGTCAGTGGTGCCACTAAGTTAGTTTCAATACAAAAATTATTAAAAGAAGTTCGATGGGATACTCTCTCTCGCCAGAAAAAACATAAACAAATATTATTCTACAAAATGATAAATGGACTATGTCCTGGCTTCTTGTCTCCACTTGTCCCCCTCGACTGTTGGAAATAATACAGCAAATAATTTCTGTAATGCATCTGATTACAAATATACACGCTCAAATACCCAGTTGTATTACAATTGCTTTCTTCCTTCAGTAGTTCGCGATTGAAATGAACTACACCATACTACTAGAAATGCACCAAGTAATAGCACTTTAAAGCACAGTCTTAATTTTACCCTATTCGATGTCCCTCTATTCTATCCGAACAGCAAGCGCATTGGTCAAATTTATCATGCTCGCCTGAAATTGGATTGTAGCTCTCTTTTAAAAAAAACATCATTGACAGCCCGCTATGCATTTGTGTTAGATCAGAAACTACCAAACACTACTTGTTTGATTGTAATAGATTTAATAATTTGCGCCAGGAAATGATGCAATCATTATCTCAATTATGTAAACCAACCTTGAATGTTCTCTTATACGGAGTCACAGATCTGTCCTACGAGACAAAAAGGCAGCTCTTCATCATCATACAGGAGTATATAATAAGGACTAAACGATTCCAAAAATTGCCTTTAATTAATAATTCATAACTCCTCTTTGACCTTGAGATGTACGAACTATTATACATTTATAGTCTGTTTAAACGTTAGAAAATGAAATGATTCATCCCCGTGGAGCCTCTTGCTATATTACATAAAAATGAAAAGTTTCAAAACTCTAGTAGTATATTTGAGTACCAAAATTAGCATTGATACAGAAATGGTTTTCTCTTCAAATTCCGATGAAATGAGTAAATGTTATTTTAAATGGGATACAATTCGTATTAGTCTGAAGACTTTCTTTTGAATCCCAGTTGTACACTGTATATTATTGTATGTCTTTATATGTTGTTCTGTGTACAAATAATGCAAATAAAATATGTTTAAACCAATCAATTCATGGCATTACTTTTATTCCATTCATTGGTCAAGCCAACTTTTCACACCAACAATGAAATTATAAGACTTCGTCTTAAAATACGACATGTAAACATGTTAAATACGACATATAAATATGCTTATCACAACATATATGCGCTTTTACTGTTTTGCTATATGTGTTATAAAATTATTAGAAGTTTTCTGTTTTGATATATATGTTTGAAAAAAAAAGTATTGTAAGATAGAATTATGAGATGACACGAAGTACCTTTTGTTTGATTTTTGATTTGTTTCTTTACGTCCACTCAACAATCTTTCAGTTATGCGGGACGGTTCTTCCTGGGTTTAACCAGTACTAAGCTAGGATAAATGTGTCTTGCTCAAGGACCACAACGCAGTGACGCCGGTGAGGCTCGAACCTGCTACCCTTCGGTCTCGAGTCAAGCACTCTACCACTGAGCCACTGCGCTCCCTAGACACGAAGTACCACCTGAATATTGATTGTATCCTACCTAACACCACAGTCAGTGTTTTCAGACAAGTCGTATAAGTATACAATGTTTGCCTATTAAGAGCTTGTATTTTAGTGCAATTCCACTGAAAATGCTGCTAAAAGAGACATTATACGAGGGGCATTTGGAAAGTTCTTAGCATGGCGTCATAACTCCACAATGCGGTGATAAAATGCTATCAAATAATACATTTATGGAAAGTAGAATTCAACGGCTACTTGATGGTTTAACTTTTGTCGAAAAATGACTCTGCGTGCACGTGCAGCGCATGCTCAAAATGAGTAGGGTTTATACACTGGCTGAAATTTCAAGCAAAACATTTGTAAAAAAGCGAAGAAAATTAGGGACCTTATTTACGATCATGTTTTGACAAATTAACGTTTTGGTGTCAACTTAATTTTCATTAAAATATATTATGCGATCACTGCTTGCATGAACACACGTTTACATTCGGAAAATGTTGACTAATAGAGAAATTGTAAACTTTCAAAAACGGATTTTTTTTCGATTTTTTCTTTATACTTTTACTATAAATTGTGTCACTACAGGAGCACGAAAATGTATATTGAGTATATGTTTTGCTTTATTTGTGGCAAACAATGCATACAAGTCATTTCGTCGCTCAAGAAGTGTGGCTTGTTTAGTTCTGTATTAAAGAAAATTATTCAAAATAACACTACCCCTACTTTTCAAGAAGTGGGTTGGGTAACTTAACCCCTCACATTTTGTCGATGGCATAAGGACTTCTCATGGTATCGTGTTAACCATCACAAAAGTGATTGATTTCTACTCTCAATGCATTTTTAGTTTTTTGTTTGACCCCGTTTTCAATTGAAATGAACCAGAACGTCAACTCATAGCTATGCTTACTCTGCCCAATGGGAAGATTATAGAGTTATCTTTCCGTTGTTCTGGTTTACACAATTCTTTTGGCTTCAATACAAAGAATATAAAGTGTGCTTGACAAATATACCAACGCACGGCATTTTTAAACCACTGTCAGTTATATATTTTCAAAATATGTGCAATGTGACATGCGATTTTAGTCGAAAAAAATAGCGCATTGCTTTGCTTTCTATGCTGTTTTGGTATTGCTGTCCCGGTATTTAGTTATTAGAAACATCCAACAAGGTCATCAATTGAATAATAACTGTACCAGATTGTGGCCTAGCAATGGTACAAATTATCTATTTTCATGAACTATTGCTAATGTTCTGCACACTTTTCAAAAGATAAAATGTTATATTTTCCTCTGAAATTTTGCGTTTTCCAGTATATAAACAGTACATGTATTCATAATACTATTATATGTATCTGCATAATAATATCCTCATAAAATTAGTGCCATAACATTAAGGAAAGATAGCTCTTTAAAATGATAACAAACATGATAGATTTTGTAAATTGGTTACTGAGATAAAAGACAATGCTAAGAACTTTCCAAATGCCCCTCGTAATTCCTTATGGTTTGCATCTTCAGGTTCAATTTAACATTCTATATTCCTTTTTAGAAATACATGTGTTATAATATGTTTTATCCTTCTGGCTTCATATTACGACATTTCACATTGCTTTTCATCTACTCAGCATTATTTAACGGCAAGTAATGTTGAATAACTTGTACGTAAGAAAGAGAGCAAAGATCAGTAATCGATACAATCAAGCACCACTCCTGACCCAGGATACCAATGGGAAAGTGACAACGTCACAATTAGACATCACAAACGAGAGCCAAGAGGTCAGCCCTTTCCCAGCAGGTGACCACAAGGCATCAATAAACAGACGTGCACGAAAGCATAACAAAACATGACAGAAATTACATAAATGATCCACAACAGAAGCACCGCCTTGGCACGGTCGGTAAAAATATTTTACCTGTGGGCTTTAACCAGATTAAATTATGATAGCGAAATGGCGAAGCACTGTAATAACATTAATTTTGTAAGCCGTTCTTTTTATAATATGTATCACTAATTAACATTAAACATAATGCAATTGCTAGATTTTATCCTATTCAAAAATGAAGAATTACCATTAGGATATAGCAAATATGAAATTACATTTAATGTTACTTAAACTGTACCTATACACAGTCTGTAATAACCAATCATTAATGCACTGGATATGAGTTTTTTCATAAAAGGGAAAAGAAAAGTTTTGTAGAATCTGATACAGTATCATTTTGTCAAAATCATTCTGTTCAACAAAAGTGTTCTGCGATTATTGTATTTTTGCTATAGACTTTATCATTTATGTACCTTTGATAGACTCCCCCCCCCCCCCCGCGTCCGGAGGGGTCCATGATAAGTCATTAGGGCTTCACTTAATTTTCAAGAGACATGAAGTATTCGTGATTCCATGAACATTCCAAAAATTGAGTTCATACATTGTTGTGCCTTTTTGTCTTTGCTTGTGACAGTTTTTTTTAATAACCCCTTTTCCACTCCGTTTACAAACTAATATAACTTTATTTGTCATATTTCTACTTAAATGTTCAATCTTCTGTTCTTGTTGTTCCATGTTTGATTTAAATTTTAAATTTATTTTAATTGATCCATTCATTAGTTTCATTTTTTTTTATTTATATTTATCATTATTTCACTGCAAAACACTTTCGCAATGAGAAGCTAATTTCAAGATCTTAGTGTTTAATCAGAATAAAAATGTGCGAGAGAATAGTATTACTCATATCAGCAAGGTCACCAACACAGTCAGGTCAGAGTGTTTACTGCAATCCAAATGGATAGGATAGCTTCTTTGTGGGATAACAGCGGCTCTGATCAGAGTGGGGGGATACGCAGGTTGTTTCGAGCGTCTGGTCATGCACTGGGGTATACTTATATATTTGATTAATTATATTATAACACATTATGAGGCTTGAAACTACACCCAGGTGTAAAAATATTGCTTTAATGAATTATACCCCCATTAAAGTATCTCTTCAAGTTAGAATATATAATACTTAGGAATTTTAACTGAAAGACATAAATGCATAACTTAACGATTATGCAATACTATTCTGAAGGCATCGCGCAAGGACATTGAAGATCTGGAAATAAAAATAAGTTATATGTTTGAAATTACAATTTGACCTTTGCCTTAATAGATTGAGGCATAATGGAAGTAAGCTACTTCCTGCAGCCTTACTTTGATAAAGCACGTTTTAACTCTAGGCTAAGTGTTCCATAGTTTGCGAGCTTTAAAATAGTGGGCATTTTTATATCACTAAAAGCGTTTTGGGGCAACGATACCAAACGTATCCTGTTTGAGTTAAAGTATCTTTTACGATTTACATATTCTGGAGACTTCCTAATTTCCATGGGTTTTTCTTGCCGTGTCATTTTTTTCTCTCTCAAACTAATATGCATTAATAAAAAGGCTTTCGTATTCCCAGTAATGAATTAGAAGTATTTTTATAAGTTTGATAATAAAAATTAAATGATTCAAGTAAAATACATACAATTTGGCCAATACATGTACGATTCTTCTTGTTTGATAGCATTTTATAAGCAATTTACCTCTTGACTGTAACTCTTTTGAAACGCCAGTCGTCTCTTGGCGGTCTCCGTATCTGCTAGTACTTCCATTTGTTCACTTGCACGCTATATGTCACAAAATTTAGTTTTGAAAAAATATTTCCTTAATTTATTACTTGTAAATATTATATAATACTTTTGACGCTAATGGTTAGATTGTAAGTTAAAATTCAGTTAGTCACGCGCGGCTCCCGTCTTCATTGAGTGAAAAAAGTTCTTGCGTGTCTTTTATTTATAATGGTATCGATTCCAATGACGCTCGCATAAATTATTCTTATTTTTCCTTTCCATTTGTCATTATTTGTAGTGCATATCTTTGATTTTTGAGCCATATATACACTTACGAGTATTTATTGTCTTCGCGTGCGTGCGCTATTGTAAAGTTTTCATGACGTCACATCCGCTTCCTGAGAAAAATCATTAGAACCAGCCCACGCATTGAAAACTTAGTTCTGTGGAATTTGTCCAAGCAAATGTAGACAAAGAGAAAAATCGGTAAGTGGAAAATGCATGAAAATCAAAGTATTCAAATATTTATTTAACAATAATAATACTAGCTTACTACAAAGGAATTTTTCGAGAATTGGCGCATTGATCTGAATGATGGACGACAATAATATTGTGTAAGGTATCCCATTATAGACTGGTTAAATGATAAATGAAGACCAAATTGAATTAAGCTGTTCCGCGGAATCGGAACCCTGACAATCAAAAAACGGCGTTTGTACCAGTCCAGATCGATAGTCTACTCTGAACATCTTTTCACTAGTTAACAAATCACGCAAAGCACTTCTTACTATGCAAACAGCAAACACGATGATCAGAATGTGTTTCTAAACTATATATAAGACACCACTTGTATGTGATACTCGATTTTCATAGAGGCGAAAAGCATATGCTCTTGTCAGACTGCGCATTTGCGCAGTCTGACAAGAACATTGGCTTTTCGCTGAAACTTTAATTCTCCATTTTTGCGTGAGCGAGCTGAAGCTACAAGTGTGAATAGGGGTTTGTTTAGTGAATTGCTCGTTAATACTCTTGATACAAAAGAGTAAACGCGGACGAAGAGAGTGACAATCCAGTAAAAGCCAACTTGAAGAATCAAGAAATCGGATAAGCGCATTCTTAGATCTAAAACTTTGTTAAATAACGAGCTATATAAACAAACAAACACGTGTACCGGGATACCACCATGCGCCCAAGCGATTGTGGTGAGCTTTTTATATTGTGACAGGGGATTGTCAGTATGCGTAGCAATTGCCCGAGGAGCCTGTGGCTCTCTTGTCCTGAAACTGTTTTTATAGTTCTGTGATTAAATCTAAGTGAATAGGTGAAAGAATCTATTGATCAGGGTCACTATAATAGACCTATTAATGCTATTAACTAGTGACAATGGATACGACCTCAAAGGTGATGAAAGCGAAATGATTTTTTTGTCCCAAGAACTCGCTGCGGTTTTCTATTTCGAGCCTAGTTTTTCTTTTATTGCTTGGATTAAGTGACAAAAAAGTAACCGCAGCCGGTTCTTGGTAAAATAACGTCCACACGATCATTGTCTTCTTCGACTCATCAGCAGCTTGAGTTAAGAGGTTGATCTGTAAATGCTATGTATAAGCGTATTTTGTGCATTGCTTAAGATCGACGAAGCGATTTCATTATCTTAAATAGTTTTTTGATGCACTAGATTGGATAAATATTTTATTTGATACGCCATTATTTAACCATAACAAACTAATCAGACTATAGGGTGTGTTGCCTAATGACAACTGAACGTCAAATTAAAATATAACTGTTAAGCGGCGAATAACCATTTGGTCAATATGACTTAAGCGAAGGAGTGTTTTTTTTTCTAGGCTTGTCATCTAAGAAGTATCTTCTATGCTTAGTGATTTCAACAATATACTAAATGGTCGACTGCTAGGTTATGTACGTGGTCGAGGCTATTTATTTCTTAAACTAAATACATAATTTCGTTATTAAATTGCAAACTTTCCAAAGCAGAATTTATAATGGCGAATTGGCCATCACATCAAGTTATGTCGCATCTCCCTCTGGATCACCCTTACCAGTGGCGGATCCAGAGGGGGTTCAAAAGGGTCCCCCCTTTTTAAATATCCTATGAAAATGAAATAATTTGGTCTCAGCGATACCAAGTTACTTTATTTTCATGGGATATTAAAGAAAAATGAGATAACATCAGCAAAGCTAACCCCAACGCCTTTATACATACGAAACGCCTTTTCCGTCCCTGACATGACACCACATTGAGTCTGAGGCTTAACACTTTGTTTCATTATAGCTAGTGAGTTGAATTTGATTGTTTCCATGGGGTATATAAGTTAGGAAGCCTCGATTTGGTGTAAAACAACAAAATCCAGGGCAATAAGTATACCTATAGAATATATACGCAGCGTCAAAGTTAAGCACCACTAACTTCGTATAGCTAAATATTTCAGAGTAAGATCGTGTGATGTAAATAAAGCTTATAAATAAAAATAAAGGCATCATATAGGGATAAGATAGTGAAATAATCATGCTTTTTACCACATTATGTGATGGCGAGTTCAACAAAAACACATAGGGGTCAACATGTTTTCATTGCAACTTTGTGTACATGAATAAATTTTGAAAATTTTGTGTATAAAGGGCACCAAATTTGTATCAAAATGTTGGGGGTACTTTTTGAAAATTTCAGGGTGATAGGGAGAAGTTTCGATGTCACGAAAACTCATGATTTTTAACAAAATTCGAAAATCACGTGTATTTTTTAATTTCTGTTTAAATATTTATGCAGAGATTCACAGCAGATTAAAGATTTTCCGTGTTCATGGTAGTTTGAAAATTGTTTCAGAAAAAATAGAGATGGTGCTTTACTTTTGACGCCGTGACTGCTGTCGGTTCATTGTTTATTGTTGCTCCCATTGTGTGTGGAGGTGTTGTGATGGGTCCTTGTTTAGTGGATTAGTTCTTAGTGTCCTTTCTATACTGACGGAAAAAAGAAACGCTACATGCAAAATTTTCGACAGATTACTCAGAAGGATACAATAAGTGTCAGCAGTTAAATTAATAATGCATATTAGCCAACATGCCTGATAAACAGAAATCGATAAATTCAAATAACCCTGGTGCTTTACTCAAGATTCTGGTCATGATAAGGTCGTGCAGCTCGTGTCTGTGGACCACATGTCTTACCTCACTAAATTCTATTGTAGCGTTTCTTTTGCCCATCAGTATAGTTTTGCAATCATCTTGCTGGGAGAGACGGAGCTGATTGCTTTACTTCAATATGTTTTGCTGTCGTGTGGCTGTCAGTCTTCTGCGTCTTTTCCTCGCGGTGCCGTGGGTTGGTCTGTGGTATGTGATTGAAGCAGTTCCTGTTCATACTCACTTGCTTTTTTGACATAATTAACCTGAGGAAATTGTTTAAACTGCCAATATTTGCCAATGTGACGCACAATCATTATCTACACTGTTCATTGATAATGCAGTAATATCACCTAGTTTCGAGCCATTGAAATGCTAATTTCCACTGTTGAGTTTGTATAACCAGTCTGATATTGGTTCACATACTTTACCAATTGGAAATGCCTCGGCCAATTCCGTGGACTCCCGTGGAATCAGCCCTCGAATGTACATCGCGGATCTACTTTGATAACGTGACGCTGGCGTTACATGACGTGACACTGTAGTCACAGAAAGCATGCCAAAACAATAACAAAACTAGTGTGAATGCAGCAAACTTGAACAAACGGTTATGAATGAAGTTTATGTTTTTTCAATAAAATATCGCTATAGCGATATTTTATTGAAAAATCATAAACTTCATATATTATGTTGATAAAACGTTTCGGATAATCAAAATAATCGATTTTAATAGAACTGCACCCATTTTTTTCCTTACTTGCTCCAGTTCCGGCTAATAATATCGAGCTATTTCATACAAGGTACTCCGCCTTACATACATGTACATCCGAGGCTTGATTCTCGAATTTAGACGAAGTTTTCCGATTGATCCTTTACTTGTAGGATTCGTTGAGACGGTGCCCAGCAACAGGTACAAGTCGGCACGTGCGCCCATCGAAGACTCAGATCAACATGCGCAACTGTGCAGTTTGATCAGTCATCGATGGGCGCTCTATGGGTTTCCAAGGGTCCAAAGTTTCTTCAGGCGGAAAGACTCTGATTAGATTGTGCGGATGCGCAGACAGATTTGAATCTTTGCTGTGTGCACATGCCAACTTGTACCAGCTCATTTTATGCTTTATAGAAAGTTTTCTTTACAGAACATAAAACCCACACCAGAAAGTGCAGCGGATATCAAGTAAAGTACTCCTTTAATTGGTTGCCTTACGATACCGTTTTAATGGTAGCAAGGGCAATTTTTATTTTATGTAAATGGATGTGCTAAATAAACCGGTCTCCATTAAGAGAGTGATCAAGTGGCACCGTGAATCGCAAATAAAGCCATTTTAGCTTCACTTAGGTATAGAAGTTAGCGTCTGTTTGAAATCTGAGAAATAAATGGCTAACCACAGAGGTTTCCATTTCCAGTTAGATAATGTTAGGTGGGCCCGCCATAGGTCTAGCGAAAAATATTTTGAGCGCAAAATTGTAATTATATTTTTACCTATCAATTTATACATGTGTTTTGGGTGCGCAAAAGAACCGTCTCATCGAGACGGTTCTTTTGAGTACCCACAACATTTGTTTTGGTTGCGAAATAAGAAAAATAATTTTCCGTTACGCACTCTTATCTGGAGGCCTGGGTCAGTGGGCAATGTCTTTATTTCGAGGTTCCGTATGCTTGTTCAGTAAGTGCATTATGACGACTTGGTCGCGATGTCATAGTTTTTCTATGAAAGTTAATTAGCGGATCATATCAGATTCCTTGACATAATAAATACGTGATATTTTGAATGCCTCGTTTTGTTATGCGTTTACTGATGGGAATTTCGCAGAGAACATGGGCACGGAATGATCAGGTCATCGTTACATTTTAGGGCTCCAAATAAGTGCTTTTTCTAAGACCGCGCTTTGCTTTATGCCTATTTAATTAAACATGTTTTGGTACTCTAAATATGTGTCACAGTCCAGAACAGAATGCTGAGGACATCCCGGACCGTTCCCTCGAGGTGATTCTTTTGCGCACCGACAACAAATCCTTTTTGTTGAGAAATCATAACGCATTCTTAGAGTATCATTTTTTAATCTGGGGGTATGTTTTATTAAAGTGTGTCAAACTTTTCATACTTACCCGTTATTTCCAAGGTCAAAAGTGCCCAGTATATTGAATTCCAAGCAATTTCTAACTCAGTGAGTTGCTCTAGTTTTACCATTTGGGTCATGCGCGCATCCAGAGGGAAGACAGGGGGTCCGGACCCCCCCCCTAGAAAATCACGCTATCATCGGCCCACCAGCGTTTTGCTGGCGGGCCGATGATGACCCGCTTAGAATATTTGTATGGACCCCCTCTCCCCTTCGTAAAATATGACGTAAGCAAAAAGAAGGAAAAAAATCTAACTTTTTGGACCTCCCACCGACAAAACATTCTAGATCCGCGCTTGTTGGTCAATTAGAATAAATAATTGTTGTTTGTGGCCGTGTTCCTTGGCTATAACCAGTACTGGGCGGGTGGGTTCATGGTTTTGTGGGGTTTTTTTAAATCCAGGAGCACCTAAAGGCTAACCGGCAGTGGTTCTGGTTTTAAAGTGTCTCAGAAGACGGGGCGACGGCTCAAAGTCTCATCCGACAGACTGGGAATTACTGTATTTGGTAACTGTATTCTGTTGCAACAGACTACGGTTTCATGATATGTTAAAACTTCATCATTAAAGCTAGAAGTTTGGGCATTGAGAATTACAATCGCATCCCAAAGTATCTCAGGGATACCGCTTTGTCATAAATTGCATTTTGCAACTAGTTTTGATATGTAACAATATCGTTGCCCCCACGAGGGTACATGTACATAGCATTCGGCATTCCGTCTTTCCGTTTGCCCGTACTTCCGCCCAACCCCCAAAGCAGTAGGAACCTTGTGTGCGCAACTCCTAGAACAGGTTTATGTCGATTCTTTTGTTTTGGTCATGGTCAAATTCAGTACATACAAGTACAATATAGCTTGGATATAATATAATCCTTAGATCATTATTGTCACTTTTTACAAGTTGAACTTAATCATTTTACAGGTGTTATTACAATCAACGTGAATTATGTAGGTGGCACCTTGTGTGGACAACTTCTCCTACAGTTTATTTTGCCGATTCTTTTGAAACTACAGATGTTCCGGCCATGACCTGAAAATTTGCATGCTGTTTATATGTAAACCTCAGCTTATTTTTTTGTGATTTTAGACATTTTGGGCCTTCAGTGCTAGGGGTAGCTTGTGTGCGTAACTCCTCCTACAGTTTTATAACGATCTTTTTGAAACTTTGCAGGTGCTGTTGCAATGGTCTGAAGATGTGCACGTAGAATGTGCACAACATTTGCTGAAGAACGATGATAAACCTGAGACGCATTTAGGTATGATCCGTAACAGTGACAATTGCTAAGGAACGATGATAAACATAAGACGCATTTATGTATGATCCGCAACAGTGACATTTGCTGGGGAACGATGATAAACCTAAGACACATTTAGGTATGATCTGTAACAGTAGCATTGGCTGAAGAACGATGATAAACCTGAGACGCATTTACATGTATGTATGATCCATAACAGTGACATTTGCTGATGATGATGATAATCCTAAGACACATTTAGGTATGATCTGTAACAGTGACATTTGCTGAGGAACGATGATAAACCTGAGCCGCCTTTAGGTATGAATTGTAATAGTGATTTTTATTGAGGAACTATGATAAACCTAAGACGCATTTATATATGATCCGTAACAGTGACATTTGTTGAGGGACGATGATAAACATAAGACGCATTTAGGTATGATCTGTAATAGTGATATTTGTTGAGGAACTATGATAAACCTAAGACACATTAAGGTATGATTCGTAACAGTAACATTTGCTGAGGAACCACATGTATGATAACCTATGACGCATTTAGGTGAGCTCTGTAACAGTGGCATTTGCAGAGGAACGATGATAAACTAAGGCGCATTTAGGTATGATCTGTAACAGTGACATTTGCTGAGGAACGATGATTAACCTAAGACACATTTAGGTATGATCCGTAACAGTGACATTTGCGGAGGAACGATGATAAACCTAAGACACATTAAGGTATGGTCCGTAACAGTGACGTTTGCTGAGGAACTACATGTATGATAACCTATGACGCATTCGGTGAGCTCTGTAACAGTGGTATTTGCAGAGGAACGATGATAAACCTAAGAAGCATTTAAGTATGATCTGAAACAGTGACATTTGCTGCGGAACGATGATAAACCTAAGAAGCATTTAAGTATGATCTGTAACAGTGACATTTGCTGAGGAACGATGATAAACCTAAGACGCATTTAGGTATGGTCTGTTACAGTGACATTTGCTGAGGAACGATGATAAACCTACGACACATTGGGGTAAGATCTGTAACAGTGATATTTGCTGAGTAACGATGATAAACCTACGACACATTTAGGTAAGATCTGTAACAGTGACATTTGCTGAGGAACGATGATAGAAATAAGACGCATTAAGGTATGGTCTGTAATAGTGACATTTGCTGAGGAACGATGATAAACTTACGACACATTTAGGTATGGTCTATTACAGTGACATTTGCTGAGGAACGATGATAAACCTACGACACATTGGGGTAAGATCTGTAACAGTGATATTTGCAGAGTAACGATGATAAACCTACGACACATTTAGGTACGATCTGTAACAGTGACATTTGCTGAGGAACGATGATAGAAATAAGACGCATTAAGGTATGGTCTGTAATAGTGACATTTGCTGAGGAACGATGATAAACCTACGACACATTTATGTAAGATCTGTAACAGTGACATTCGCTGAGGAACGATGATAAACCTGAGCCGCATTTAGGTATGGTCTGTAACAGTGACATTTGCTGAGGAACGATGATAACCTGAGCTGCATTTAGGTATGGTCTGTAACAGTGACATTTGCTGAGGAACGATGATAAACCTATGACACATTTAGGTAAGATCTGTTACAGTGACATTTGCTGAGGAACGATGATAAACCTACGACACATTTAAGTATGATCTGTAACAGTGACATTTGCTGAGGAACGATTATAAACGTGAGCCGCATTTAGGTTTGGTCTGTAACAGTGACATTTGCTGAGGAACGATGATAAACCTACGACACATTTAGGTAAGATCTGTAACAGTGACATTTGCTGAGGAACGATGATAAACTTACGACACATTTAGGTAAGATCTGTAACAGTGACATTTGCCGAGGAAGGATGATAAACCTGAGACGCATTAAGGTATGATCTTTAACAGTGACATTTGCTGAGGAACAATGATAAACCTGAGCCACCTTTAGGTAAGATCTGTAACAGTGGCATTTGCTGAGGAACGATACGATGATAAACCTAAGACACATCTAGGTATGATCTGTAACAGTGACATTTGCTGAGGAACGTTGATAAACTTAGACGCATTTAGTTATGATCTGTAACAGTGACATTTGTTGAGGAACGATGATAATCCTAAGTTGCATTTAGGTATGTTCTGTAACAGTGACATTTGCTGAGGAACGATGATAAACTTGAGCCGCCTATAGGTATGATTTGTAATAGTGATTTTTGTTGAGGAACTATGATAAACCTAACACGCATTAAGGTATGATCTGCAACAGTGGCATTTTGTGTCTAAAACACTTATTTTTGTTGCTGTTGCTATTGCATTTAACCATTCGAATTCCCAGGGTTGGGGAGGGGTCCTGATAAGTTCATATAATTATCCGTAGGCCTGGACCATTTTTTGGTTTCAAAAACTTGAATTTCAATTTTATTGGGAGGGGGAGTGGGGGTTAGAAAAATGAATTATTTTGGGCGTATGACGATATTGTGGATAGTTTGTGGCGTCATTACAAAACTGGACTGTTTTGGGGGTCATTTCTATACATTTTAGGGCTTTTCCTTAGGGTAAAGGTACAGTATAGGAATATATTTTAGGGTCGCTAAAATTTCAAATATTTTTTGGTATGTCTAAATTTCGGATATTTTTTGGAGTAAACAGTAGATGCTGGGTCCAAGCCAAGTATCAAGAAAAAAATAGAATACCCCCCCCCCCCCCCCCTTGGCTCACATAACGGTGGGTGTTACAAAAATACGCAATGCCAATCCTAAACCAGTCTAGCATGGTATGCTCTAAACTAAACATGAAATAAGGGGGCGTCTCGTAATACAGTGGCTGCAAAATGCACTTCGTACTTTATAGCTTTATTTGTTCACTTTTGATTTTTATATGCTGTTGGACATGCAGTTGTGTATGTATCCGTGTTGTCGAATTTGCAATGCAATAATATTTCTGTTGCGTCTTGTTTCTAATTTCAGCGACAAGTTTTTCGACTAACTTTACTTTTTAATTACGCCTAGGATTAATTGAAAAACCATGTTCGAGCCAGGCAATACCTAATAGAACACGTTTATTAAGCTGCCCATGCTTGCAAAATGATTTCAAAATTGATTCTTTGAATATGCATGCATCACACAGCGGGAAGCATTTCAATATATGAGCAAGCTCATGCGGCTTTGTACATGTACATGTCGCGTAGGCGAGCAGCGAAGGCTCAGGCGAGACCGCGCTTCCGCGCCGTCTCGCCTGAGCCTTTACCACTCGCACACATTAAGCATGGATGTAGATAAAAGCTGAGGCAAGACACTAGACACTTGCTTCACTGAATATAAGCACTTTCACATTTGACGTGTGACTTGATGTATTTGCGATGGAAACCATTTTCTCACCGCCTGGTCCAATATAATCATCTACCGTACATCGCTCACCTGTGTCCAAAGGTATGATGTGAAAATGCACAAATAATAGTTCAAATATTCAAAAATCCTGAGGTTTAGCATTTCGATTCTAAAAGCTTTATTAAAGTCTCAAAATATTAACAATACCTGGTGTATCCCTTTTCATTTTGCATACCCGCAAACAGCCGAACTGATGCATAATGCGGCATTATCACCTCACCAAAGGTCTGCACTGTTTGAAACGATAAAAAACAACACAAAGCTTGAAAACAGAAATGAAATTTAGAGCTAAAATTGTACATTTATTGGCTAAAAACAATAGTGATCACCAGGAACTTTCTGACCGCTCAGGTGTTTTAACTGCTTCACAAAAGTAGGCCTAAGATTTTTTTTTTCGTCAAATCTTTCAATGTATAAGATTTTTACCTTTTTCAAAATTCAGTAGCTACTATTCAACAAATAATTTATGACAGTAATGTAAGGTAAATCCAAAAGCCGTTATAACGTTCAAAAACTGTATGAAATCTAGTGTTACTTAAAGGGGGCTAATTTGGCCCCCCTTTGGAGCCAAAAACTGAAAATTGCTTTTCACAAATGTCTTTTGATTGGTTTATTAGCAGAATGACTGAAGTGTAAAATTTTGGCATTTATTTAAATGTTACCGTTGCTATGGTAACAAAAATGGCCAACAAAATAGGCATAAAAAAAGAAATTGCCATTTTTGACCAAATTTAAGGCTTTAAGAGACCAAATTTTAAAAAAATTAGATATCAGCACAGCTAAATATCAAAAAGTCCGTTTAATATGGTATGTACCATGATAATTCTCATCATCTGTGAAAATATCTTTTTGGTATTTGCTTGTACTCTATCTTAAATGCTCTGTCAAACGTCTCAGATTTACTCCAAATTCACCATTTTCCTATTTTCAGCCTCTTTTGGCTGCCATTTTTGTTACCATAGCAACGGTTAAAGTCGAACTAATATCAAACTTATACACTTGGGCCATTGTTCTAATAAACTAATAAGACGAATTTGGTGAAATACGAATTTCATTTTTTTTGCCTGATAGGGGTCGTTGGTGGGGGGGGGGGGGGGCAAAATAGCCTCTTAAAGCACGTAGCCCTTTAGTAATAAAACATATTGTAGGTATCTCCTTGTTTTATTGTAGATTTTCATAGCCAGTTTCAGTTTATGGCGCATGCCTCAGTTTCTGGATTTTATAGCGTAATATGAAGCTTGAATATTTTTTAGATTTTGTGAGATGGTTGTTTGACAGGTTTTGATTTATAGGTTTGCTTTTTAAATAAAGTTGCTTTCAAGAGTAACTTATTTATAATGGAAGTTTTAAACATCATGTTAAGTTATAATTCAGATAAGTGTGTAATATGTCATAACAGTGGTCTTGAAAGTATTTCCAAGTTTTTCAGGCTGGTAATTGACAGGCGTGTATATTGATGGCAGTGTTCTGGTTGCTTCATTGGTTGGAAGGACGAGACTGCTCCTGCAGGAAGCAAAATGATGTAGAAGGTATATGTCTTTCATTTGCTTGTCAAATATTTCAGCCCAACAGCATATTATAAGGGTATCGGTTTCAGCTTGTAGCTTCAGTATGTAGTTCATGACCCCAATTCAGACAATAAGCCTGGTATAAAGTTTGGATATTTGTAGACTGTGAGATTTTCATAAACGGTTCTGGCATTTATTTTCAAGAATAATTTTGCAGACAATTATTAACTTAAAACTATTTTAATATATTAAAGAGTAGTGGAAAATTTATATCTTAACTGAACTTGTATATCTGGTATTATAGGGCCTTAAGCGCTTTAACATGTGAACACAATGGGTGTAGGTGTTTTGAAATAGGAGAAATTTAGCTCTACACAATTTTATAAAGTGGTATAAATTCTATTTTTTTTCAAAACAGAGTAAACTTAATCTAAAGAGTGAGTCGGGAGCATAGAGTTGAGGTTCTATATAAAAAGCCTTTTTTTAACATACAGAAGAGTCGGGGAACTTTCAGAGAACTTTTCTGTAGGTTTAAACTCCTAGCTAGTGAACATGCCTCTGTGTGAACGGCTTGCTGGCCAGAGCATTGGAAAATCCTACCCCTCCCACAGGGAGTTAGGGTTGTATAGCCCGTTTGCAAATTTAGGAACATGCAGCACATATATGAGATTGAAAAGATACAAGGGCGTATTGGGATATAATTCTGTGAAGTGTTGAAATATGTTAAAACAGGATTTTGAACAGGATTTCTAAGCTTTCATGCTGGTATGATTGACAGAATGTGTGGCAAAACGAACAAGAAGAATTTGTTGTTGTTTATGTGGATTTTGTTTTTGCACTAATCATAACTAAATAAAAGTAATGTTGAAAATCAGTGGCAGCAGAGGCATTCCAAACAAACCATGCGTTTTGTTTCGTTTTCTCTAAAGAATAGTTTTTGAATTGCAAATCTGGTTTGCAATGCAAAGGGCGTTAGAAAAGACAATATTTATTTTCGGATGATCAAAGAGAGGGAGAAAATAATTTACAATAAAGTACACATATTGGTCATTATGCAATATTTGAACACAATCAGGCAATAAGCTTTGACAACAGAGAGAGAGAAAAAAAGAGAGAGAGAGAGAGAGAGAGAGAGAGAGTGAAAGAGAGAGAGAGCATTTCATTTTATTTTTTGAACAAGCATATGCAAACAGGCAAAACAGTAGATAGGCCCATATTAAAATAAATATTAGAGCCGCAACATGAGATTTCCAACAATGTGGTATGTGCGACCAGCAAAGCCTCAGACCAGCCTGCGCATATGCTCAGTCTGATCAGAGCCTTTACTAGTTGCTTGACTATTCTATGACTGTTAAGCTACTGCCGGAACAGCATTTGGAGTTTCTAAGCTTATTAGCAGGCTGCACAGGCTCAACTGCCTCTATAGAATCTCACAAGGCCACATTGATGAAAGTCGCATGTGCGGCTCATAGAATTTAAGCCAGATAGCAGCAAAACACACACAAAAGAATAAATAAGTAAAAGGTACCCACCAAATTGCAAAGGATAGTTGTTTTGCAGTGAATAGTTGTTTTAAAAAGGAGAGGTCTCTAGCATTTGGCGAAACCTACTATCCCGATCACAGTTCAGTCTTAGTTGCATTAACTGGCCACATTGCTGCTCAAAAGAGCCTCATCTTATTTACATTTTACACATACAGTAAAACCTGTCTTAAGCGGCCACTCAAAAATAGACAAAACAAAGATCTTAATGACAAATGGTAGCTTAATGAAGATCGAAAGTATTGCAGAATGCTCCACTTGGAGCATTCTGCAATACTTTTGACATGCATTAAGCGATAATTGGCCTTGGAAACCAATTTTTGATCTTTTTGAAAGTGGCCGTTTTGGACAGGTTTTACTGTATGTTAAACCAAATTGCACACAGAAGGTTCAACTTCTCCCTT
Organism: Loripinus fragilis; assembly: GCA_964019695.1. NCBI lineage: Eukaryota > Metazoa > Mollusca > Bivalvia > Lucinida > Lucinidae > Loripinus > Loripinus fragilis. The sequence goes on from OZ026517.1 coordinate 88,832,208, forward strand.
TCTGAATATCAGAGGGTTGTTATCAATTTATCTGTAGACGGATGAATGGTATCCATAAAACTGCACACGTCTGTAAGGCTTCCTGAAGTCTCTTAGATCTGGCACCGCTTCAGGATGTTCCTTCAGAAATCTAAAATATAACATTAAGAGGGTTGTTATCAATTTATCTATAGACGGATGAATGGTATCCATAAAACTGCACACGTCTGTAAGACTTCCTGAAGTCTCTAAGGTCTGGCACCGCTTCAGGATGTTCCTTCAGAAATCTGAAATTTAAAATTAAGAGGGTTGTTATCAATTTATCTATAGACAGATGAATGGTATCCATAAAACTGCACACGTCTGTAAGGCTTCTTGAAGTCCCGTAGATCTGGCACCACTTCAGGATGTTCCTTCAGAAATCTGAAACAAAACATTAAGAGGGTTGTTATCAATTTATCTATAGACAGGTGAATGGTATCCGTACAACTGCACACGTCTTTAAGGCTTCCTGAAGTCTCTTAGATCTGGCACCACTTCAGGATGTTCCTTCAGAAATCTGAAAAATAAAATTAAGAGGGTTGTTATCAATTTATCTATAGACTTATGAATAATATCCATAAAATTGCATACGTCTGTAAAGCTTCCTGAAGTCTCTTAGATCTGGCACCACTTAAGGATGTTCCTTCAGAAATCTGAAATAAAAAAAATAAGAGGGTTGTTATCAATTTATCTATAGACTGATGAATTGTATCTTCAAAACTGCACACGTCTGTAAGGCTTCCTGAAGTCTCTTAGATCTGGCAATACATCAGGATGTTCCTTCAGAAATCTAAAATATAACATAAAGAGGGTTGTTATCAATTCATCTATAGACTGATGAATGGTATCCATAAAACTGCATACGTCTGTAAGACTTCCTGAAGTCTCTTAGATCTGGCACCACTTCAGGATGTTCCTTCAGAAATCTGCAATACGAAATTAAGAGGATTGTTATCAATTTATCTATAGACAGATGAATGGTATCCATAAAACTGCACACGTCTGTAAGACTTCCTGAAGTCTCTTAGATCTGGCACCACTTCAGGGTGTTCCTTCAGAAATATAAAATATAACATTAAGAGGGTTGTTATCAATTTATCTATAGACAGATGAATGGTATCCATAAAATTGCACACGTCTGTAAGTCTTCCTGAAGTCTCTTAGATCTGGCACCACTTCAGGATGTTCCTTCAGAAATATAAAATATAACATTAAGAGGGTTGTTATCAATTTATCTATAGACAGATGAATGGTATCCATAAAATTGCACACGTCTGTAAGTCTTCCTGAAGTCTCTTAGATTTGGCACTACTTCAGGGTGTTCCTTCAGAAATCTGAAATATTAAGTTAAGAGGGTTGTAAACAATTTATCTGAAGGTGGATGAATGGTATCCATAAAATTGCACACGTCTGTAAGGCTTCCTGAAGTCTCTTAGATCTGGCACCACTTCAGGATATTCCTTCAGAAATCTAAAATATAACATTAAGAGGATTGTTATCAATTTATCTATAGACAGGTGAATGGTATCCATAAAACTGCACACGTCTGTAAGGCTTCCCGAAGTCTCTAAGATCTGGCACCACTTCAGGTTGTTCCTTCAGATATCTAAAATATAAAATTAAGAGAATTGTTATCAATTTATCTATAGATGGATGAATGGTATCCATAAGACTGCACACGTCTGTAAGGCATCTTTAAAATTGTTCACGTATGTCAGGCACCACTTAAGGATGTTCCTTCAGAAATCTAAAATATAAAATTAAGAGTGTTTTTATCAATTTATCTATAGACTGATGCATGGTATCCATAAAACTGCACACGTCTGTAAGGCTTCCTAAAGTCTCTAAGATCTGGCACCACTTCAGGGTGGTCCTTCAGAAAACTGCAATATCAAGTTAAGAGGGTTGTTGTCAGTTTATCTATAGACTGATGAATGGTATCTTTAAACTTGTACACGTCTGTAAGTCTTCCTGAAGTCCCGTAGATCTGGCACCACTTCAGGGTGGTCCTTTGGAAATCTGAAATTTAACATTAAGAGGGTTGTTATCAATTTATCTATAGACGGATGAATGGTATCCATAAAACTGCACATCTGTAAGGCTTCCTAAAGTCTCTTAGATCTGGCCCCACTTCAGGGTGGTCCTTCAGAAAACTGCAATATAAAATTAAGAGGGTTGTTGTCAGTTTATTTATAGACTGATGAATGGTATCTTTAAAATTGTACACGTCTGTAAGTCTTCCTGAATTCCCCTAGATCTTGCACCACTTCAAGCAGGCCCTTCAGAAATCTGAAATTTAAAATTAAGAGAGTTGTTATCAATTTATATATAGACTGATGAATGGTATCCATAGAACTGCACACGTCTGTAAGGCTTCCTGAAGTCACGTATTTCTGGCACCACTTTAGAGTGTTCCTTCTGAAATCTGAAATATAACATTAAGACGGTTGTTATCAAGTTATATATATATATATATATATATATATATATATATATATATATATATATATATATATAGACTGATGAAAGATATTTTTAAAACTGCACATGCCTGTAAGGCTTCCTGAAGTCTCTTAGATCTGGCACCACTTCAGGGTGTTCCTTCAGAAATCTGAAATATTAAATTATGATGTTTGTTATCACTTTATCTATAGACTGATGAGTGATATCTATAAAACTGCACACGTCTGTAAAACTTCCTGAAGTCTCTTAGATCTGGCACCACTTCAGGATGTTCCTTCAGAAATCTAAAATATAAAAATAAGAGGGTTGTTATCAATTTATCTATAGACTGATGAATGATATCCAAATTCTAAGGGGGTTGGTATCAATTTATCTATAGACAGGTGAATGGTATCCATACAACTGCACACGTCTGTAAGTCTTCCTGAAGTCTCTTAGATTGTCACTACTTCAGGGTGTTCCTTCAGAAATCTGAAATCTGAAATATTAAGTTAAGTGGGTTGTAAACAATTTATCTGTAGGGGGATGAATGGTATCCATTAAATTGAACGTCTGTAAGGCTTCCTGAAGTCTCTTAGATCTGGCACCACTTCAGGATGTTCCTTCAGAAATCTGAAATTAAGCATTAAGAGGGTTGTTATCAATTTATTTATAGATGGATGAATTATATCCATAAAACTGCACACGTCAGTAAGACTTCCTGAAGTCTCTTAGATCTGGCACCACTTCAGGATATTCCTTCAGAAATCTGAAATATGAAATTAAGAAGATTGTTTACAAATTTCTCTATAGACTGATGAATTGTATCTTAAAAATTGCACACGTCTGTAAGGCTTCCTGAAGTCTCTTAGATCTGACACTACTTCAGGATGTTCCTTCAGAAATCTAAAATATAACATTAAGAGGATTGTTATCAATTTATCTATAGACAGGTGAATGGTATCCATAAAACTGCACACGTCTGTAAGACTTCCCGAAGTCTCTAAGATCTGGCACCACTTCAAGTTGTTCCTTCAGATATCTAAAATATAAAATTAAGAGAATTGTTATCAATTTATCTATAGACGGATGAATGGTATCCATAAAACTGCACACGTCTGTAGGGCATCTTTAAAATTGTTCACGTATGTCAGGCACCACTTAAGGATGTTCCTTCAGAAATCTAAAATATAAAATTAAGAGTGTTTTTATCAATCTATCTATAGACTGATGAATGGTATCCATAAAACTGCACACGTCTGTAAGGCTTCCTAAAGTCTCTAAGATCTGGCCCCACTTCAGGGTGCTCCTTCAGAAAACTGCAATATAAAGTTAAGAGGGTTGTTGTCAGTTTATCTATAGACTGATGAATGGTATATTTAAACTTGTACACGTCTGTAAGTCTTCCTGCAGTCCCGTAGATCTGGCACCACTTCAGGGTGGTCCTTTGGAAATCTGAAATTTAACATTAAGAGGGTTGTTATCAATTTATCTATAGACGGATGAATGGTATCCATAAAACTGCACATCTGTAAGGCTTCCTAAAGTCTCTTAGATCTGGCCCCACTTCGGGGTGGTCCTTCAGAAAACTGCAATATAAAATTAAGAGGGTTGTTGTCAGTTTATCTATAGACTGATGAATGGTATCTTTAAAATTTTACACGTCTGTAAGTCTTCCTGAATTCCCCTAGATCTGGCACCACTTCAGGGTGGTCCTTCAGAAATCTAAAATATAACATTAAGAGGGTTGTTATCCGTTTATCTATAGACAGATGAATGGTAGCCATTAAACTGCACACGTCTGTAAGGCTTCCTGAAGTCCCGTAGATCTGGCACCACTTCAGGGTGTTCCGTCAGAAATCTAAAATATAACATTAGAGGGTTGCTATCAAATTATCTATAGACGGATGAATGGTATCCATAAAACTGCACACATCTGTAAGGCTTCCTGAAGTCTCTTAGATCTGGCACCACTTCAGGATGTTCCTTCAGAAATCTGAAATTTAGCATTAAGAGGGTTATTATCAATTTATCTATAGACGGATGTATGTTATTCATAAAACTGCACACGTCTGTAAGGCTTCCTGAAGTCCCGTAGATCTGGCACCACTTCAGGGTGTTCCGTCAGAAATCTGAAATATAACATTAGAGGGTTGCTATCAAATTATCTATAGACGGATGAATGGTATCCATAAAACTGCACACATCTGTAAGGCTTCCTGAAGTCTCTTAGATCTGGCACCACTTCAGGATGTTCCTTCAGAAATCTAAAATATAACATTACGAGGGTTGTTATCAATTTACCTATAGACTTATGAATGGTATCTGTAAAATTGTACACGTCTGTAAGGCTTCCTGAAGTCTCTTAGATCTTGCACCACTTCAGGGTGGTCCTTCAAAAAATCTGAAATATAACCAACCATAGAAGTGAATATGTGTGTATAAAAATCTAGAATACTGACCAGTGATTCAGGAAATATAGAGTATACACGAATTATCTATATATGCCATTTTACCTCCCGCTGCAACATTAGCAAAGGATGCCTCCGCTCTGGACGTCGGCTGATTGAGGTTAGCATGTTTAAGTATTATTTTTGAGCCTGAATAGCAAGTCTTATTCATATCTCCGAAATCTTTTGTCCGATTCTAAATATATTCGACGCTAATATCCCCTTCAATAGGACCATGGGCGGATCTGGAGGGGGACAGGGGGTCTGGACCCCCTGAAAAATCACAAAATTTTGGTTTTCTTAGCAATACTGGTCCGGATCACCTGAAAAATCATTGAGCTACCTAGCCAACATTTAATGTTGGGCCATCATCGGCATGCCAGCGAAACGCCATTTGAATGGCGTTTCGCTGACGGGCAGATGGTGGCTGACTTATAGGTGCCCCCATCAGCTAAAAAAAAAACAAAAAAAAAACAAAAAAAAAACAAAAACGTTTTGTTCAAATTTGGACCCTCTCTGGCAAACCTTTCTGGATCCACACATGAGGACAGTGTGCGAAACAAAATAAGCCTTCGGCCACCCAACTCTAGGCTCATTGTCATAGTGAGAGGGTATCAAAGGTGACATGCACTCAATATAGCTCTCTTCATATTATCTTTTGAAACTAATTCTATACAAATTTTATCTGGCCTCCTCTGTAGAGCTTGTGAATCTCACTAAGCAGGACATGTACGTTAAAAATTTAACACTCAGCCAAGGGTATCAGGTAATATGGACTTCTTCGGGAGAAAACCTGTTTTCGGGGGTAGCGAACAACAAAGGCTCAACCTGATCAGCGCCTCTGTTATTCGCTTTTAAGAAAGTATCATAATTTTTATCTAGACTTGCTTGGAGCGAAATATCAATTTTCTAGCTTGTCTCTGTAGCTGAGGAGACTGGTTTGAGTCTGGCTTTGTTGGAAACCCTGAAGGCAGGTTTGTCGCGACGAGGCTCAATTATTATAGAGCAGACATATGTTCCTTACATATGACAAAATAATGATCTTCTTTGACCCAGATGTGGAGTGGGGGATTCTACAAAACATCTATTTAAAGTTGCCATGTGTGTGAATGATTCTGAATCGGACCTTCGGTTCTAGATATGTGACGTTGTCCTTTAGTCAGGTGTGGTGCTTGATTGTATCGATTCCTGATCTTTGCCCTCTTTCTTACTTTAACCTACCGTTTTGACATTAACTTGAATCAAGGCGACTTAAACAGCATCTCTCAGTTTAAGCCTTTATCGATGAGAAGTATTTTTCAAAGTCGGACAGAGGGGATATGAATCAGAAACAAGTTCAATAATGTAAAATTGTCATTGGTATTGGATGGGAGTGACAGATTGACTTGTGAGTGAAATGAGCATGTACGTGAATTATATTCAAAATCAAAATTTGGTTTAGGAGATAATGTGCGTATATCATTAACAACAGACCTGCCGACTTTGACCTTTAAACGTGGTGTCAGAAATATTTTCAAAATTAAACAAAATGAGCCAGTGTATGAGATATCCAACAATAAACTATGTGCGACCAGGAAAGCCTCAGATCAGCCTGCGCATACGCGCAGTCTGATCAGAGCCTTTGCTAGTCGCTTGAGTATTCTATGATTGTTGAGCTACTGACTGATTACCATTTGGAGTTTCTAAGCTTAAAAGGAGGCTGCAGAGACTCGTCCAAGTCTATACATGTCCAAATGCCACATTGTTGGAAATCTCATGCCACAACACAAAGGCATAATGGAATACAGGGCAGACTGTATTCCTGTATTACATGTAGTAGGGTGTTGCGTTCTCTGCTGCACCTTTCAGAGATGGCTCTGTCATATTCATGCGCGGATCCAGAAAGTTTTGTCAGAGGGGGCCCAACTTTGACAACGTTTCATTTTTTTAGTTTGATGAGGGAGGAAGGATCCAGATACCACTATAAACGGGCCATCAACGGCCCGCCAGCGAAACACCATTAAAATGGCGTTTCGCTGGCGGGACGATGATGGCCCAACATTGGATGCTGGATTGGTAGCTGTGATTTTTCAGGAGATCTGGACCAGTATTGCTAAAGAACCCTATATTTTTGTAATTTTCCAGGGGGTGGGGGGAACCCCCCGGACCCCCTGTCCCCCTCTGGATCCGCACATTGTATTTTGCTTGTTGGAAGAATGAAAGTTGCTTCACTTAAGACAATCTTCGGTGGAGGACTCAGGGCCTTATAGTCTACCCCATCTTCCTTTTCTCTCCCTTTCTCTAGAAACAATCCCAACATTACTGAAATATTGTTGACTGGAACTTGAAGCCTTCCCTCAATCAAAACCTCTCGCCTGGATATTAACCTCGCTGCCTGATCTCGATAGAAAACTTGATTATTGCAAGTATGAGATTTTTCTAAAAATTTGACATGTTTTATACAGTGTACAAATAAGTTTTATAACCACGCAACTAGCAATTTAGCAATATACTCCCATGAAACGTCTCAAGATAAGCTGCCAGAAGCATAAAATAGATAGTCTATTATTGTCATCCAGGTGCATTACAAACTACATGAAAAGTTTTTCATTTCTATATGCTCATCTCTTTGAATAATTGAAAGTGGTGTGAGAATGTGTTTAAAAAAGCTTATGGTGAATAACTCATTTATTGAAAAGACATATGTTGTAGGTACACATTGGAATTGCCTCATTGAGGCAACTCCAATGTGTACCTACAACATATGTTGCTAAAAATAAGGAAAAAAACTTTTTTTGAAATTTACATTTTCCAAGTATCATGTCCATTGTCTTCACCGCTTTTAAACATCCCAAACTGACAATTAGTATTAAAATTCCTGTCACTCTACTGCAAATTGTTTATATTTGCATGACAGCTATATCTCCAAATTCGAGTCCATGAACTACCTCTTTGATAACCTGCTAGTTGCGTGGTTGTATAGCAGCTGAAACATTCCACCATTTACCTTTTGTGTGCATCTGATTTATTAAGTGTTCCTATTACTTCTGCAGTGCTGGGTATTCTGAGGTTGTTCTTGTCTCTAAATGTCCATTGATTTCTCGGATTCTCGGTATCTGGCCATGTAATGGTGTCATCAAAATACACGATTTCGTCTTGCATATGGTTTTGGTCACTGCATATCCTAGAATTTAGATAGAACAATATTAGTAAAGCCCAAGTACAACCAACCTGGTTAACCCAGAAAGCGCCACCTATAATTTGCAGCAGACGACAATTTTAAATGTTGCTGTTTTTTCAAAAATAACTAATAAGGCATGCTATTTCATGAGAATCGTCTGCCAACAGACGATTCTCATGAATAACATACCTTATTTTTCCGAAAATTAGGAAAGATTTTGCAAAACGTGTTATCTGCTGCAGTCGTTACTGGCGCTTTCAGCCTGGGGATAAAAGCTGATCTAGCAACAGCGGACATAATAGGTGTAGATCAGGTTTTTTTACTAACTTACTATTTTTAATGAAGTACAGCATCTTCATCCCAACGAAAACATTTTACCCAAGTTAAAAGAAAAAAAAATAATGTAAATCCATATTGTGTAAAAAGAATTGTAAAACGTGAAATCAAAGGTTCAAACTATTGACCTTCAACTGTGACATTGACATGGAGTTGGTGTGGTGAAACAAGTCGCACTGAAGTGAACATTTGACAAAAATGATGATGATGAAAATCCTTCCAGGCGTAAAGAAGATATGGAGCTGACAAAAAAAAAAACAACAACAAAGGTTACAATTTGTGACCTTACATTTTGACCTTGACCTAGAGCCAGCATGTTATGAGTTCTGCACATCCCCTCACTGGACCCAGCATTTTACCATTTATTGAAAATCATTACAGAGATAAGGGCGATATGGAATGGTCATGGAAGTAAAGTCACATACTTATTACCTCCAATTGTGGCCTTAACCTTAAGAGGGCATGGTTGAGTTACGAGTTCTGTTTAGCTTACTGAGGCAAATATTTGACTAAAGTTTAATGAAATTCCCTCCAAGATAAAAGAGATATTGAGCGGAAGTGAAATTCAAGGCTCAATTCTATGACCTATTGATTCTGCATGATTGAGTCATGGGTTCCACACACTATCACACTGAGGTGAAAATTTTATCAAAGTTTAAAACAAAATACTTCCAGGGCGATAAAGGAGATGAAGCCGACACGCAATCAAAATCTCAAACGTGTGACCTTCACTTGTGACCCTGACATTGAAATGACATGAGTTTGCAGATTGTCTTACTGAAGGGAACTCTTGAAACGTTTAATCGAACTCCTTCCAGGCATAAAGGAGATGTGGAGCGGACACGAAAAACATGGCGCAATTACATTACCTTCAACTGTGTCCGTGACCTTTAGTCTGATTAGCTGAGTTAAAAGTTTTGTACACATCATCTCAATGAGGTGAACATCTTACCAAAGTTCGATGAAAATCCTTCCAGGATAAAGAAGATATGGAGCGGACAGGAAATTAACCCTTAAAGCGCCAATCACGACTGCAGCAGACAACAAATTTTTGAGACATCTTTCCCAATTTTCGACAAAAATAAGGTATGATATTAAATGAGAATCGTCTACTGGCAGCAGACGATTCTCATGTAATATCATGCCTTATTTTTTTTTTTTTGAAAAAGCGGCACAATTTTTAATTGTCGTCTGCTTCAAATTATAGGTGGCGCTTTAAGGTTTAATGACCTTCAACTGTGACAGTGACCTTGAGTCAGCATAGTTGAGTCATAGTTTTTTGCACACCCTCTCACTATATATAGAGCATCTTACATGAGTGCTCATCTTTTTATGAATTTATTAAACGAGTTGGGAAAAAGAGATAAAATGCGAGGCCAGCCGAGGATTTTATCTCTTTTTCGCAACGAGTTTAATAAATTCAATAATACAAAATTACGAATGTTAGATTCTATTTATCATATGACATTAAGATAACTTTAAAATCTCACGTTGTTATGGACGTCATAACGTTTCCAGAAAATATGTAAACCACTTGTAAACCACTTGTTGATTATACACATTATTATAATAGTAACTTGATCTGGCGTACTGTATCACGTCGAGTGGATGAGCGAAGCGTCGAGGGTGATCCAATGGTATGGACTTATCCACGAGACGTGATACTGTACGCTAGATCAAGTTACTTTTATAATAATATGTTTATTATATACCTTTTTCTGACATTATTTTGATTTTATAAATTGTTTTGGTCTTTAATCAGGAAAAATTGCGGGAACGTTAGCCATTACGTTTTGTCACGTCATATTTACGTCATATTATATGACGTTACGTCATCATGTTTTCGTCTCTGGTTCCATGCTTGAAAATTACTTTGCGTAACATCGCCGTAGAAGCAGGTAACCGACGTTAGCCTCGTTTTAAAGGATAGTGATATGGACTCAGAAAACCTCAGTTCGTTGATCCGGCTTTCTGTATCAGATGGCCAGAAAACAGACAGTTCTAAAGTCGTATCATTTATAGGTATATAATTAATCGATTTTATTGCATGGCGGTATTTCACTCCAAGACGCGACGTCATATCAATTATGATAAAAATAATAATATGAACTGTTGACCAAAATTTAATGAAACTCTTTCAAAGGGTTCAGTAGATATGGAGCAGGCACGATAGTATTATGCACAGATGGACGGACAGACGAAGACCATTTCAATTTCCGCTTCGTGGCGGGGGATTTACAATTATATCAAATCATTCAAACATCAAAGTACAAATGACAGGAACGCGTGGGTGTAAGTATAAAAAGGTTAATAAGTTCGTGTATATATTGCTAATTTAAAAATTGCCACTCAATCAACAAACATCAGGCCCCCACACCCTCCCACTGTTTTACTCATAAATACATCTATATAAATGTATGATGAACAGTATGGTTGAGTAAACAAAAATATTTGATGCCAGAATTGACCATACTGTCACCTAAACGAAAAGGTCATGAAGTACTCAAATATCTATAACAACCATTGCATATTAAATGGCGCTTTTCACATTTGCGACCAGTGATAGTATACTAGGTTAGTCTGTCTTGTCAGGGCCAACTCTGTTCATCGCGCTAAATGTAAGAGTAGACGAGGCTTCAGGTAAAAAAAAAATGCATCAGAATAAAGCATGGTGTTACTTAGGGAGATGTAGCATGATTGTAAAACTGTTAGAATTACTATATAAAATGTTTTCGGTTTCGGCTGATGACATATCCACCAACGCAAATGCGTCTTTTCAAAAGATTATCGAATTTTCCAAACGTGTTACTAACAGTCACTTAAAATCAACGAATTTTAACATAATTACTTCTTCAAATGAAAAGTAATAACTGGGCAAAAATATTACAAATTGCGAATATGGAAAATATTTCAACTACACAAATTGTTATAAATTTAAAATTGTTTTAGCACAAAGAAATTGAACTATTATTCATGCCAGAAAGTTTCGACGAGCCTGAACCATTTCCTCATTCACCAACAGCTGATTTTAGCATAATTCTTCGATAATAAACGATGCCCTTGGTAATTTATTACAAATTGCGTAGCATGTAACAGACTGGTAAATGTATACGTCGATTTGCAGTATTCGGCATGCACATGGCGATTTATGCAAGCATCTTGATGATCGGTACTCGAATCTATTCTTAAATGCTTACATAAATCGCCATACACATACTGGATACTTAATAATGATCTAATTCTATAGTCCTCTAGGCATAGGGCATGTTTTCTATATAATATTAACACCAATATCTACCACTTCCGGTCTGTGAAGTACCGGCAATACGCGTAAATACCACCATATCGACGCATACATTTACCAGTGTGGGTAAGGGGATACGTTTGATCCACATAAAATGTAATAATTTTATGAATGATTTTTAACAAAAAATGAAAATGTTACACTCTGAACCGGTAAGGCATTTATCAATACAATGCACTTGATTTAACCCTTTGTATACTAATGGATTCTTCCTTCTGGTTTGATACAATAGACTTGGGATACTCCATTGTAAATATCTAGGGGTGTCAGGTTATAATCAAAAACATGTATTTTTTGTCTGAAGATTGTTTTACCTTAAAAATAGTGTAGACCTTGATGCAATGCCGCATTATGCTGCATTTCATCTGGGTCTTCACTGTTTATAAAAGTACTCATTTAGGGGTTTCCCGTATACAAACACTTCTTCAAATCAAAGTATTGCTAAGGCCATAATAGCTTATTACAAATTCCGTAGGGGGAAGGCATATTCAACACAAATTTTAATAATGTTTTCACATATTGAGCTGATATTGAATTTTCCGTAGTGACAAAGCTGAACCTTGTATTGGAGAAGAGCTGGCGGATCGGGCGTAGCTAGAAAAGAAACTGACTTATATATCTGAAATTGGCTCAGGGAAGTTAAAGAAGAAAGCAGATGAGGTGAGAAGAGGTTATATTTTATAGTCATATGCGCATAAATTTAATAAATAATTCCTGTATTCCATTACTTACAATACAGCATATGACGTCATACCACGTCATGTTTTTCAATGTTGTGTTAAGCTAGCAGTGAAAAAATTGATCAGCCGTCTAACCTCGATATTTACTGCCCAAATGTACTATGTAGCCGTGTTCTTTTGTGCGCTTAAACCGATAGATACGGACAAAAATACAATTTTATGCTGAAAATATTTTGCCTAACTGGACATATGGGTAAATATTTATCTACTTTAAGTACCCAATACTATTTAGGTTACATATAAACTAAATATTATCCATTATTTTTTCGATAATTGTTTCACTTTAGGAAACATCCGCCAACTACTTTTAATGGTTATCAATAAATCAGTTTTAAGCCCAGTGACTCCATATTAACGAATTGTCATCCGTGAATAATCGTATTTCTGATATTTAAGGGGCAATTTTCTGTGATTGTAAATATCAAATGACCAATACTAAAACTTAAGCACAGAATTTTGGTACCTCGCATGAGGGCTCAGACGAGCACAGTGACGAAAATTTCTCTTACTTTTTTATTGTGATGGGGGCTGTTCATATTTAGCTCAATGACGTTTTGTCGGGCCTAATCTGGATATAAACTGTTTACAAAGTTAACCAGCAGACAATAAAATCTGCCGCTAGCAAGGAAAGATTTAAAAACAGTTTTATTACTTTATACCACCTTTACCACCTTTACCAACTTTAGCATGGAATATCACTTGATGTGCAAGGTCTACACTGATGTAGGTGGTATAAAATACTTATACCATGTTTGTCCACCTGTACGTAAGATAATCCACTCGCTAAAGCTCGTGGATTATCTCCACGTACAGGCGGACAACCCATGGTATAACTATTACTTTGAAACCTTACCTCTGTTGCTCTTCAAGCGGGTTGAACCTCGGTGCGTAGCCATTCAGTTTACACCAGCAGTGGACAGACGACGGAAGTTTAAAATGGTACACTTCCGGTACCAAGATGGCCTCCTCTTCCTGCGGCAAGCTCAAACACTGTTGTCGGTGACTGTCTACCCAGGGGCCAAACTGGTCTGCATCACCCTTCATATTCACTTCCTTTGCTTCACATGCTGTGTCCGTTTCAGGATAAGATGCTTTTGGTCTATCACACGAAGTTGCAGATTCCATCTTCGGGCGTAAGTCGTTCAAAATTTGATGGGAAGGGTGTTTGCATTTATCCGCGCAAGCCAGTGCGCATTCATCAGCACAGTCAGTTATTTTTTGGTCATTTATCAACGCGCTGTCGCCTTGTGCGCATGCTTGTTGCGTCTGCGCAGTCAGGTCTTCCGGTAAACGATTGCAACATGCTTGGTTCTTCAAATGGTCTCGGGAAACTTTTGGTAGACACGTAGCCTTCGAATCTGGTTCGTCAGCGCCGCCCGTAACTAACTGTTGCTCATAACCCCCTGCCCAGCACATGGGGCACGGATCTGGATGATTTAATATTCTAGAACAGGTTTGGTTGGCAGATGTAGGACATTCTCTAGCAAACTGTAGATTTCTCTGCATTAGTGCGGTCATAGCATTCGTTTGATCTGCAGACAAAAATATAATCCTCAAATTCAATGGGCGTAACTTTAAAATTTCAAAAAAACTTAACTTTAGAAATCCAAATATTTAAACTTGCAGTTATACCTACAAAATATTTTATTAGCAACTCAAGTTTAAATGGACACATTGTAATTGTCTTTCGATAAACCTAATATAAATCAGAGTAGATTTTATAATCTGATAATATTATTCAGTATTTAATGCTGACCCTCTATGGAAAGTCAGCCTCAAAATCATAAATTCAAGAAAAAACCTGGAAAATTTTCACAAGGAGATGAGCCGTGACATTTGATTTCCAACAATGTAGTATTTTGACAAGTGTAGGCTTAGACGAGCGTATTAAACCCCCCTTTTGAGCTTAGAAACTGAAAATGCTGTTCGATCAGTAGCTTAATAGTCATAGAATATTCAAGCGACTAGCAAAGGCTCTGATCAGACTGCGCGTATGCGCAGGCTGGTCTGAGCCTTTGCATGTCGCACATACCACATTGTTGGAAATCTCATGTTCGGCTCAAATGATCAAAACAAGCATTTTATGCTTTCCATCAAATTCTTTCCAATAATAAGTTATATTGTACTTTAAAAGTTGTTATCACGTTGGAATGAATATTGTTTAAAATAACTTTCACCCATGAAATCCTGATAACTAGAAGTACAGTAAAACATCGATATATCGAACTGTGATTGCTCAAAGTATCCGCTTTGGTCGAATTGTTGTGACACAGTGTACAGTAAAACCTGTCTTTAGCGTACACTCAAAAATTGACAAAACAAAGGTCTTAAAGACAGATGGGAGCTTATTAGTGCAGGTCGACGGTATTGCAGATTGCCCCAATACTTTTGACATGCATTAAGCGAGGTGGAGCATTCTGCAATACTGTCGACCTGTATTAAGCTATGAATGGTCTTAAAAACATATTTTGGGTCTTCTTTTGAGTGACAGTTTATTCTGTATTCAGATTATAAGGCGTACATGAATTCACTGTATCCTAAATCTATTTCGACTATTTCGACTAAAACGTTTACGTCGACCTATCAAATTTCACGTGTTCGAAGTTTTTCTGTTTATGGAGAAAAAAGATGAATGTTTATGTCCCTTCGAGCATCTTAAATTACTGAGAACTTAACAAATATGAAAAAGAATGAGATGAAATATTATGGACCTTACCAGCTACCCAAAAAGTATACGATCCCGAAAGATGTAGAATTCAGACAAGATTGAACATCCAGTGCGTTTTTTGAATTAGATAATACTACCAATCAAAAATACACAGCTGAAACAAGTGTTCTTTTGTAGACCATTTAATATGTCATTTCTGTCTTGTTTTGTTATGCTTTCATGCACGTCTGTTTGTTGATACCATGTGGTCACCTGTTGGGAAAGGGCTGACCTCTTGGCTCTCGCTTGTGATGTCTTATTGTGACGTTGTCACTTTCCCATTGGTATCCTGGGTCAGGTGTGGTGATTGATTGTATCGATTCCTGATCTTTGTCCTCTTTCTGACTTTATCAAAGTCCAATAAGTGTACTGGTCCCGAGATTATATATTTATTCATGCTCAGCTGAGCATAAAATTTCAACTGCCACTTAAAGCTGCATAGTCTGTAACTTTTGATCTTTTAATTTTTGAAATAATGTTTCTATTTTTCAAGAACACAGTGAAAAAACTAAAATTCAGGTATACATTTGACCAATTTCGTAAATCTTTACAAATTATCAGTATCAAAACAACAGCATTTATGTTAAAACTTGACTGTCTATAATTATTGGAGGGACGCAAATAATTACCAACAAGTGATAAAACACCTGCTATTATAAGATAATTCACTTTTCCATGCAGTTTTCAGCTATAGTGAACAGATTTATTGTGAAAACTTAACTTAATGCTGCTTTTACAAATGATTTAAAAAGAAAATATTTTTTTTTGAAAAATGTTCATAGTTGCAGAGTTAGTCTCTTTAAAAGTAAACAGAGATTTTTCGTGCTTAAATCTTCTCAGATGAAATCTTCCTGCTTATAAATGTAAAAATGTCAATTATTGACATTTTAACATTTATAAGCAGGATGAATTTCATGCTCATTTAAGTTGAGCACGAAAAAGGTTTATAGCCTTTGCACCCGGTATCATTAAGTCTATATAATTGACAATGAAAGTTATAACTTTTATATCATGTAAGACCCTTTTTAAAACATTTTATTATGGTCTCAATGAGAGAGAGAGAGAGAGAGAGAGAGAGAGAGAGAGAGAGAGAGAGACTTACTCTGATATATCTGGCTGTTTCTTGAGGAACAATATAAACGATTAGTGTACTCATCCAGTGCACGTCTGGTTTTCTCGCTGAGAGAATATATACCTGGATAAGAGAATACAACAACAACAACAACAACGACGACGACGACGACGACGACAACAACAACAACAACAATAATAAAAAACAGGAGTCTTTAGAATACACATTTCAATCCAACTGACCCGTATACAAACATGCATACAAACATGTCTACTGCCTTTACCAGCATATACTGATGTTTATTGCGCATGCACTTGTCACACTTATAATATGGTCATAATATTAATTTGGGGAAAAACTTACAAAATTATTGTGGACTCCAGATAAAAGTATTTTGCAAACCAGTGCGTATGGCGCGAGAAATTTATGAAAATCGGACGAGCCATTTAGAAGATATAGCCTTTGGAAGATTTAAAACTGGTAACGTTGGAGCCGTTCACGTGAATAACAATGATTGAATGACGTCATCACCTCACAATTTGAAAATTCGAATAGCATTTATGCACATGCACATATCTACTGAAATACTAAACACGCGTATAATATCCATTAATATAAATGAAAAAAATATCAGAATTTAGCATTACAAATAGTAATCCTGCAGTGTTTCATTTGCCTTATTTAGAAACTGCTCACGTGACTGATAATTAAAACGGCGTGGCAGAACTGACAACAACAAAGGCGACCTTCATGGCAGCCATTTTGAAATAATTTAAAGGTTGTATCTTCAAATTCATAGGGCTGGTTTTATTGACTTTTCACCAAACACCATGGTTTGTAACATTCTTCTATCTAACCTTCACATTCATTTTATATAATTTCACTTACGTCCAGTGCCTAAAGAGAAGCGCGATACATGTATCTCCGTGAGAAAGTGCTAGACTTGAGATGAAAACCCACTGGAGCCACTGTGCCCTTGAGCAAACCATTTTTATCCTTTGCTTAATACTTATTCAACCCAAAGATGTCCGGACACATTTTTGTGTTGGACGTAAAGCAACAAATCAAACAAACTTACGCTTACAATGGAACATGTAGGCCTATATTAGGCTGGCTTCCCAACAGGATTGACATTACTTTGGCCATGACGCGAGAACATCTGCTTTCGGGAATTAAGACCACTCAATGCTCAATCCGGCTTGCTCAGATACAGAGACTACTCAGGCTAGCTAAAATATTGACATTTGGCAAATATCATATTGTGCAGAGAGCGAAAAACGAGCGCGCTGATAAGACTGAGCGAATATGTAGGCGCAGACCACTGTCCGTGTGTAACGATCTCAGGTTTTCTCGCGTCGAGACTCATTTGCCGTTATGTATACATTGTACATATAATACCCATAGCTTTGACCGCTAACCCGTAAAAATACACAGTGATTGTTCATTTTAAACTTGCAAATAAAAAATATGACGAAGCATGTTACCATTTGGTGTCCTTCTCTTAGCATCATTAATAGGAAAGACTTGAAAAGTTGGTGGCTTTGGAACCCGCCGGCTTGTGTTAGACTTCTGACTAAACTTCATACTACGAATATAAAATATAATTTAGCATTAAACATACAAATATGCTAGGAATATAATAAGAAGCGTTATATAACAGCCAGTACTTTGGAAAGTACTTTTACTTTGGAAAGTACTTTTGCGCATAAACGAGCAGCGATACCAAGGTCTGTAAACATATATGATACTAATTCGCTCTGACACACGAGGACATATAAAAAATTCTCGGATAATCGATGCATACACCTAAATACAATGTCATATCTCTACCGATATCGGTTTGATAATACAGGCTAGCGATAATCTGTATAATGAACAAAAATGAAACCGTGCTATTATAAGATATTTCAAATTAAAGGGATTTCCACCCAGTAAAAATAGAGCTGCTAATTTCAAGCCAGACAAATAGGGTACTGGTGGTGATCCACGGGTAGCTTTCCTAAATAATGCAACCACTGACAATTTGCAACAGGTAGGTAAACAACAAGGCCAAAAACAAACGAACATATGAACATATATGCACACTCTCTCGCAAAATACATATGGCTACCACATTTTTTCTTTTAATTGGCCATTACATGATCCCATTTGTTTGACGGTGGCCGGGTGGTTAATTATGATGTCACGCGTCATCGATAAACATTAATATATGGCAAAAAACTAGACGTTTTAACATCATAAACGCTATTTGCAAAATATTTTAAGTCATATGATGAAGATAATCTAGCATGTGTACTCCTGTGTTATTGAGTTTATTAAACACGTTGTGTAAAAGCTATTAAATGCGAGGTAATCCTCGCATTTTATCGCTTTTCCGCAACTCGTTTAATAAAAGATAATCCAATAATACATGAGCACTCGTGTAAGATCCTCTATATAAATGACAACTTACCTTGCATCAGCCATGGTCTGTTTAGATGAACTGAAATTTAAAAACAAATCTGGTAATAGACAAAAGACAGAGAAAAACGAGACTTTAATACAGGCTTTGTGATTTTTGGGGACGGATGCTGGCATCCGGCCTCAATTTTAACACTTACAGTTTTTCAGTCACGTCGATTTTTCATCCTTGCCAGGCCATACATTAAATATATGCTACACTCCTTGCAAATTTTCAGACATATAAGTTGCATGGTTTCAATATTAACAATTTAATTAGATGCATGATAAAGAGGCGTAAAGATCCTGACTAGTTTGTTCCTGAAAGGCCAACTGATCCGGATCTACAATGTTTTCCAGAATGGGGTATATCCGGATTCCGCAGGATAAAGGCTTAATGCAAACCAAACAACTCTCTGGAAAATATTACGCGTAAAAAGTAGTTCTTTTTTTCGTTGTTTTTTTATTGTTTGTTATGCTTTGCAGTTTAGAAACTTCAGTTTGGGTATCGAAGCAATGATTTATTTCCAATTGCTAATTCAAATACAAATATATTTAAAAAATAATACCTTGCGCAGTAATATAATAATGATAGGCATATCGTAAAAGACATAGTGGACTTGCCATTGTAGTCTGCTTTCATTGACAACAAACAAACAAGTCGGCGTGTTTTTTACGCGGCTATGTATGTAAATAATATAACATTCATATAAATCAAGAATTATCTCAGCTGACCCCAAAAAGTCGCTTAAATATTGGGGATTAAATAATCTTACTTGTATGATTTCATTCGAAGTTTTACTTTATGCCTATCCCGCCAAAACGGTCATGTGATATACACACTACATGTATATGTAAATTATTTATACACAGCCAATCGCAACGCGATTTAGTACGTTCTATTTATATATATACAATCGGTCAGGCATTGATCAATTTTATGTTTTCGACAACGCTTAGAAAGTTGAAAATGTAAGAACGAATCTAAGTTTTCGCTTTTAATTCAACAAAGGAAACGATGATTAATTGTAAAAGATAAATAACAGCTCAGACCCAGTAATATAACAGGCAGATAAATGTTTCCTATCGATACCACTGTTCCCCCATGATTAATAAGTATTGGCTTTTACTAAAGGAAGTGTGTATCAGTAAGCTAGGAGTACAGTAGCATAATCATTATTCGGGTTGCTATATTGACATCAAGGGACGTTTACAAACAGTTTGTCAGTGTCAGTTTATAGGGTGTCGTGTGTGCGAAAAACATAAGCATAGAGCATTATGTTTCATACGACGAAAACAATAAATTGAAATTATCCTATTGTCTTTGATCCCTATTACCTGCTACCTGCCGCAAACAGATCAAAAAGGTCTTTTAACTATCGGTCTTTATAATAGAAAAATCAAACCAAAAGTAATTACTGATCATTACTCTTTCATTCTACAATTTGACTCAGTTTCACAAAAGTTTCAGTTTATATTGTCAGAATGGTTCATATTTGTCACATTGGACCGTACATTTGAACACTTAAGTGCATTTGAAAATGCCATTGAGCGCTACCAAAACTATGCCCGGTTATCCACTGTCGACCCGCCAACCAAATGCCATAATGGAGTTTTGATGACGGGCCGATGGTGGCCCACTTTATATGTTTTCTGAGAATGTAGATTACGTACTGTTGTATAGAGATCATAGAACAGTAGCCAAAGCTCCTACGCATAATGAAAAGAAAGCTGGACAAACTGTTAACGTACTACGACATCTCTTTCAGCTGTACACATGACAGCAAATAGGCACCGTGTTTAGAGAACAGATCTACCTACTCAATAGGTGCAACTCATGACTTTAGATCAGTCTGCACATCGCCATAATAACATCCAGACCACCAGATACTTTCAGGGGTGTTTAATAATAATAATAATAACCTTTCTTCTAAATCCAGAAATGCCATTGAGACGGTTCTTTTGAGCACAAACCCTCAACCCTAGCTGCTGTACTTGAATTACATATTGCACCATCCTCATGTATCAATCCATTAAAAAGATATCTACTGCTCTATCATAAACTCGGTAAAACCATTAATGAGCCACTTAAACCGCCCCAGTATAACATGATATTTCATGCTATAGTTTTTCTTGTTAATATGGTTTTTAGCTGCGGCTACTGTTTTTTGTTGTTGATTTTTTTTTCCAATTTTAAATAGTCTGATTTTTTCTTGCTCGCTCCGCTCGCAAACGTACATATAAAGATCTAAATTCAAAGGTGCCAGATCGGCGGCGCCCTGCTAAAATCCAGTCATTTTATTGTAGCCTACCATATCTTTCGGTTCCTTTTTCTGAATGACGTCTACTGGAGTCATCTGAGCACTATGTGTTAATGCTCACAACAATTGCCAATTTTATCATACGGTCAAGCATTGTGGCACCGGATCAGAGCAGTCTGAAGCCTGATACACACGATGAAACTTTTGTCTGCAACTTATGTATGCAACTGTTGTGTGTACCATACACTACTGTACAGACGATGCAACTTCACATTACCTGTTGCTCTTTCCCGCTAAAATTGTGCATACTTTTTCAACATGGTGCTTACTGAGCATGCTGAGGAGGACGAAATTGCTGTCCCATTGTGTCTGATGATCATTGCACTTGCAACGCAACATTTAAATGGACCGCGAATAATACGAAGTTTGGATTCAACGAAGAAATGTATATAGGGCTCACCATATTGTACCTAGCTAAAAGACCCCTTTCTTAATTGTGTATGCACATTTGTAGAAATTACAGGTAAACTGACCTTCAGAAATAGCCGAGCTGTGATTGGCTAATTGTCTGGAATAATATGAGACAAGTTTCAGAAAATATAGCGATGTCCTATTCGATGAAACTGTTTCATAAAACTCCAAAAATCTCTTGAAACATGTTTCTCGGACGTACACACGATGAAACTTTTGTCTGCAAATAATTATGTTCTTCGCATTTTCACAAAACATTTTTTTTTCCAATCGCGCATGATATAGTCTACAAGTTCGTTTAGAAAACCATTTGAAAGTTGAAGAAATGACATTGAAGTTCATTTTACCCATTCATTTCAAAATTTTATGACTTTGCCTGTTGAGAAAATGAAGCTTTCTGATGAGGAATTAAACTGCATGAAAATGTGCCAGAAGGCACCAAAGTGCGCGGAATTTTCAATAAATCCTGGGGAAGCATGCCCCAGACCCCCTTACCCGCGCTTGGCACCTACAGAACTCGCATTCATGCATTCTGTGAATCAAAACACTCACATTAACTCTCAAACTCGTTGCTACGACCCTGAGTATAGGTTGGAATTATTTTCGGTGTTAGAAAGTGTGCCAAGTTCATAACGACCCCCCACGCCCTAGCATGGCTTCGCATCTTCTGCGCTCGCATGAAAATATTTCATGTTTTAAATATTGCCCCCCCCCCCCAACATGGAATCCTGGATGCGCCCCTGCGGTTCTATTGCTACAGTGTCAAACATTTGGGATTCAGATCAGGCTCGACGTTTTTTTTTGGTCTGATCTGGGTCCAACCTGTTAGCAAAGATTATTATTTTGCGGGCTTCACCACTGGTATCATACCGAATTCTTGGCCGCGGATATTGTTCGACTAGTCTTTTCGCGGAGAATAAATAAACTGAAATTGAAGGTAGGGGCTCTCATTTGGAATAGTTAAAACTTATTTACGAACACTTGTCAGGCGCGATTTAAGGCATATACATATTCTTGAATAGTCACTCTAACATCACATCATGGCTAAGGCATTACAGTACTTAACCCTTAAAGCGCCAAGAAAAAATGCATCTGAAAATGTCGTCTGCTGAAGTCGTCTGCTTCATATTATTGCCTAACATTACTGACGAATCAAGTAAAGAAGCAAACAGCGTTGACCCAGAACAGACTGCTCCTATAGGAGCAGTCTGGTCTGGGTCCACATTTTCTGCCATAGATGCTTCTTAAACATTTCGGCAGACGAGATAAGCAGACGACTTTTGTTGAGATTGGCGCTTTAAGGGTTAAATATGCGAGAAAAAAATGCAAATAGATCATGAAACGAGTCCTTGAAATCGGGACACTTTGGGATTGATTGACAATTACACATTTTTACAGAAATGGTTTCTATATTTTTGCGTTTTTGGTGAAACGACATTTACTTGTTTTTACCTGTATGTTAATGATTTGGCTTAAATAAGCGTCGATTGTTAATGAGAACGGGATTTCTGCCCCTACCCCTTCAACGGTTGCAAGTCTTAACCATGGAGGTGCGTGGAAAAATACTATAGGGTCCGCGGGGTTTTGTTATCTGGCCGCGGGGCAGGGCTTTTTGGAACCGTTTTCCACATATTAATTAAAGTGGCAAGAACTAATAATGGGCTCAAAGGCACTTACATTTTGAAAGCCTGTAGTTTTTACCAGCAGGGACAGCTGATACTGGTTCTATTGCGAGTTTGATGCAAATCTGAACCACGGGTTGAGAGCATGCTCCTAATCTTACCGCGGATGTGACCATTGTTGGCATTGTTCATGGCCGCGGGGTTCTGCAATATGCTTTCTTGTCCACGGAAATCCTCAAAATCAAAACGTCAGAATCATCTATGACAAAAGATAGGTAGCTGAAGTGCTGAAACGACTGGATCAAAACCCTGTTAGATCAGAATGTAGCCATTGGGTTTTCGTTTTTTTTGTATTTTTCTGTATGCTGATTTAGCACAATTATCTAGTTTCTACGGTAGTAGGATCGCCTGACCAAAGTGCTGAAGGTTGTTAGCAGCAAAATCTAGCTGTTTGTCTGTCTGTCCGTTAATCTGTCCATCCGTCTGTCGGTCTGCATTGGTTCTTCCTACTTTTACTTATATGCTCGTTTAGCCTGCTTACATGTGTCTAGTAGCTCAGGTGGTTGGAGCGCCTGTCCAATGTTCTGAAGGCTGTGAGCAGCATAATCTAGCCATTTCTCTGTCTGTCCACTTTCCAATGGCTGTCTGTCTCGCCTTTTCTGTATGTTTCGTTCTTTGCTCTTTTGACTTTTTTGTATGCCTGTTTTGCTAGACTATCTAGTATCTCAGGTGGTAAGTGTGCCTGACCATATTTTGGATACTTTCAAGTTTTCTAAATACCTAGGCTTGGCATTGGACCCAGCATCTACTCTTTACCCCAAAAATATAAGGAATATCAGGCATACCCAAAACATATTCAAACTTTAGCGACCCCAAAAACATTTTCCAAATCTGAACATTGACCTTAAAAAGCCCCAAATTGATAGAAATGACCCCCCAAAACGTAAAACAAAAAATAAATTATAATTTCATCATATCTCCAAACATATTTATTTTTCTGATCTCCTGCCCCCCCAACAAAAAATGTAATTCAAAATATTGAATCTCCAAAAATGGACAGGACCTACTTATATATGATAATATCAGTGTGCCACACACACACCCTCCCGCCAAAAAGCTGACCAGTGTTTTAGAGCAGTATGCAGCAAAATATAGCTGTCTGTCTGCTTGCTTTCTCAGTCAGTTAATCAATCAGTCAGTCAGCCAGCCTGCCCAATCAACCGCTTCAATTTCTTAGTGTAGACAGAGCCTCTTTGTAAAAGTGTATTCTTGTCACAGAAGAGTATTTGCGTGTCCCAGGGGGCTTGGGAGGGGTGGGAAACTCTTTTTTTTTTCATACGAAGGGTCTGGCCCAGCATCTACCATTTACCCCCAAGAAATATCAGGAATTTCAAGGACCTCAAAAATATTTGAAATTTTAGCAACCCCCCAAAAAATCATTGACGTAAAGAAAAGACCCTAAAATGCATAGAAAATAGACCTAAATATAGTCCAATTTCGTGGTGAACCCCCCCCCCCCCCCTCCAAAAAAAAAATATCCATATATTTTCATATCCCCAAAAAAATTCATTTCTCTGAGGCTAGAGGCCAAAATCTAGGACATCTTATTTCCTTTTTAGAATCATTTGGGTTTGAACAACAGTGGCGAGTTCAACAATGTGAGCGTTTGCAGGCACACTTTAATGATGGTACCTACGAGGGATGTTCAAAATGAATTGCTTATTGTCCTATATCTCAATATCCACGTGGGAGACGATAAAAACCATTATATACCTATATAGGTTTATTTAAGGTCTACACAACGGTGTATAAATGTACACGTTAGACTTAATGTAAGACACAAAATTTGCCATATTAATACACGCAGTCATTGACCACTGTAATAAAAATAGTTGGTACATGTAGGAGAGTCAACCAGAAAGATGAAATAAGGGGTTACATCAAAGCTCGCTCAAAACTTGTCTGTTCTTTGAAGCAGCTGATGATTGAACTTTCTACTACTTACGGACCTTCTTGTGTGTCTTATGACACAGTTAGGCGCTGGAAAAATAAAATTTAATCTGGCTTAGAGTCCATCAAAAATGCACCAAAATCAGGAAGGCGAAAATTCGCAGCTTGTAAAGAAATCGTTTCAAAAATGAAGGAAATCATTGAAGGAGATGCCAGATTTACAGTTTGTGATATTGCATGAAAAGTAGGCATGTCACTATCAACGGTTCACTTTATTTTGAAGAAACATTTAAAAGTCTGAAATATTCTTGCTAGATGGGTGCCACATCTGTTGACTGATGAGCAAAACAGACAACGGGTTTTAGTGGCCAAAAAGCTGCTTAAAATGTTTCAAACTTATGACAAATAGCAGTTTGCAAATGTCGTCCCAGGTGATGAAAATCGGGTCTATTAATTTGAGCTGGTCAGAAAGGTTAGCAATAAAATCTTGGCCACTAAACATAGTAGACGCCCAATAATTGTCAAACGGTCTTTAAGTGCAAGGAAAGTTTGGTATGCAATTTTCTTCTCTGGTGAAGGAGTCGCAATAAAAGTGCTGGTGGAAAAGGGCAAAAACATCACTGGAAAGGACTACAAAGACATATAGTACTGGAGAAGCCTAAAACATATCAGAAACGACGCCCTGTCACTGGTTTTAAACATATCTGTCTTCTACATGGCAATGGCCCTGCTCATGCCTCTGAAATAGTTACAGTGTTTTGAAGACAGAAAAAGTAACTATTTTGCCTCACCTCCTGCATTCCTTAGATCTTGCCCCATGTGATTTCTATATGTTTCCGAAATTGAAATAATTCCTTGCTGGGTGGAAATACCAGTTATTTTATAGAACCATTTGTATTTGAAGAACATGTACTATTTCATTTTCTTACTTTCTGTGACTTTAGGCCTTCAGGTTTGTGACCAGATGTTCCACTCTTTTGAACAAAATGACTGCCAGAGCTCTAGCTAAAAAACTTCTTTTAACAGAATTTCCTCCTGAACAACTGGCCCAAAAGCAAGTAATGGTGCAAAGATCAGGAATCGATACAATCAAGTACCACACCTGACCCAGGATACCAATGGGAAAGTGACAAACTCACAGAAGACACCACAAACGAGAGCCAAGAGGTCAGCCCTTTCCCAGCAGGTGACCACAAAGCACATATAAACAGACGCGCACAAAACAACGCAAACACAAGACAGAACAAAAACATAAAAGATCCACAAAAGAAGTACCGCCTTGGAACGGTCAGTAAAATATTTTACTGGAGGGCTTAAACCGGTTTAACGGCGCCAACCTCACCCTTAATTCAGATGTGGATCAAGACACATAGATATTTGGTTTGCATGAAAGACCCCTAACTTATCAATGCATCATCTCCTAAAACATATAAATCAAGACATAACAAGGAGACAAAGCAAGGACAAGGACCCAACAGCAAATTAAACTGAATACGGGAGCACAAGAAATCCAAAAGGTAAACCCCGGAGGGCCCGACAAACAGCCAAAGCATCAGGCCCCCACCATCTAAGCAAGTTAATTTCACAGAACTGTCCCCTATGGTGTCTTCTTCCAATTTTGCACAAATGGTTCCACTCCACTGAACAATGGATCCGCAAAAGCTCCAGATAAGAAATGCCTTTGAATGATTTCTCCTCCTGAACCAATGATCCAAAATGTACAATAATTTCACAAACTTGGCCCTAATGATGCACTCTACCAAAATTATACAATTGGTTTGGCTCTGCCATTAAGAGACTTCATTCAAGCTTGCACATAATTTCTATGGTGGCGATTAAGTAAAAGTAGGAAAAACATATACAAAAGTGGACAGAACTTTATCAAATCAGTTCTTGATTATCATTGATTTCTTTGAATAAGTGGGTGGATTTGTATTAGGTAAGATACTAGGAAACACTTTCCCTCATCCTCATAAGATCTTTAACCAACAGAAACCAAATGGAAATCTGAAGGAGAAAAAAACATGCCACGGTATTAGGAAACACATTACAACTGTTTAGTTTTGGTTGTGCCAAACAAAGTTAAGAGAAAATTGTTTACCGCTTACATGCCTGAAGAGCTTTCACAAACATTTATTAAGGGATCATTTTAACACTCTATAATAAAAGCGTTTGAAAATAAAGTTTGATTATTCACTTTTTAAGTTAGCAATTATCATCTGGTTTCTTGCATTGCTCAATTATGGATTACATTTGATAAACTCTCCCCAAAAAGGCTGTTTTTGTCCAATGAACAAATGCCAATGTCGTCAGAAAGATTGCTTTCCCATTCACTTTGTGGCAATATGTTTGACCCTACACCAGAGACGGGACTTCCAGTTTCCATCTGCAGGTTATAGAAAAGATATCTAACTAACAACCTCCCTATTTGAACGCTTCAATGCAGCCGTCCCCACCAGTACTCTCAGTGCTTTGATTTCAAAGACTCATTTCAGGACACACTGAGATATCAACAACTAGGCATACTATAATTGTATCAAGCACATTTTGTTTGTTTTTGTTTTGTTTTTGTTGCTTTACGTCCCAAGTCAACAGCTATGGTCATTGCGGGACGGTCAGTTCACCTAACAACACTTTTTTCCTGGGCAGGCTTGAACAAGCGGTTAACCAGTAATTCGTGCACATACTTTCGCTTGTAACTGACAACAACCCTTCTTGAATGAATCAGCGGAAGGGGGAGAATGACCGTAGAAATCATTTCATGATCAATCTCCACGAAAGTATGGGACCGGACCGGGATCGAACTCGCGACCCCTGGATCTGCAGTCAGACACGCATCTGTAGCCAGACACGTTACCGACTGCGCTACGCGGCCCGGCTCAAGCACATTTTGTCCCATTTCATTAGTTCTGTCCCTACCCAACCCAGTATTGTGTGAAAATTAAACTGCAAAACCATCTGTACTACGATGTAGTAGCAGAGTTGTTGCACTATATGCCTTCAAAATAATTTTCTGGATTACATGTACGATGCGAGATCAAAAACTTCTCATTCTCAGCTAGAAAAAATAGGCATTACACATGTACCACATGACCTTGAAGTTCAGTCTTTATATCACGTATATAGCCTCAAAGCCAGAAGCTCACAATGTTATAACGTATTAATGTCATTGAAATACGTAATGACATTGTGAGCTTTTGGGCTTTGGGCTACAGATGTGATATAAGAACCGAACTTCAAGCTCATGTGGTATTACTTAACCACTTTGCACTCAGAACTGCCAAAACTATATGGAGTTTTGGCAGTTCTGAGTGCACTTTGGGTTAATCATTTTGGCATACTTGTACAACTATAATAGTCTATTAACATGAGTTTAAAACGTCTAACATGCGCGGATTCAGAGTGGGGACAAGGGCTGGGGCGCCCCACTCCCTGAAAAATCAAAAATGTAATAGATTTCTATAAAACTAAGCAAATGGACCCCCATGGAAAACTTTGGAACCCCTGAAAACTTTGGAACTCCTCCCCTGGATAGTATATAGTGGATCCCCCTCTGTATGAGGAATTCCCCTTGACGCACCCCTAACAAACACGTAAAATCGTTACTCAACCTATTATCATACTTCACCCTAGATTTGATATTCTCACCTTTTACCTTTTTTTTATTTTCTATGTATGTTAATGACGTTGAAGAGAAACTTGCAGGGGATGGTTTTAAGGGGCCGAAGTTGGAATGTTGATACTCCTCTTGCTTTTATATGCTGATGATATTGCATTTTTTTCAGAATCTGCAGAAGGCTTACAAAAAGGTTTACATATATTTAAAGGCTATTGTGACAAATGGAAACTGATTATCAATACAAGTAAGACAAAAATAATGGTTTTCAGAAAGGGGGTACGATTCAGAGAAATTTAAAATTTGGATATAATGGTGAAAACATTGAAATTGTAAAAAAAATACTTACTTAGGAGTTGTTTTTACGACTGGTGGCTCCTTTATGGAAACGCATGAAACTCTGTCTGGTCAAGCATTAAAGGCTATATTCAAACTAAAGTCATATGTTAACAAGTTTACAGATTTTTCATTTTTTACATATGTTGGGGTTGTTTGATAAACTTATTTTACCAATATTGACGTATGGTAGTGAGGTATCAGGGTTGCCCAAAGCTAACAACATTGAACGCACGCACTTGCAATTTTGTAAAGACTTGCATGGGGTAAAAATACAAACACAAAACAATTTTGTCTATGGGGAACTTGGAAGAGCCCGATTGAGAAACCATAAATTAGTATCAGTTATTCGTTTTTTGGTTCAAAGTTATACAGTGTGATGATGCAAAATATACTAAGTTTACATACAATATGATGCTAAACGACTTACAAAATTTTCCAGCCAAATAATCTTGGCCAAATCTGTAAAGTCATTACTAGACAATTTGGGGTTTGGGCACGTCTGGATAGAACAGGAGGTAGGGAATATTAATATGGTTTTACATATCGTCAAAGAAAGATAAACGGATAATTTTGTACAGGGTTGGGATGATGAAGTTCATAATTCTTCTAGAGCTAACACATATAAATTAATATCAAATTTTAGTTTTAAGGATTATTTAGATTTTGTGACAGTTCGAAAGTTTAGATACGCATTTACTCGACTTCGTGTCGCATCACATCGTTTAGAAATTGAAACTGGGCGATGGCACAAACCCTACAGAACACCAATCGAAGAAAGAAAATGCTTTTTTGTAATTGTTTGGAAGATGAATTTCACTTTGTTTTGGAATGTCAATTGTATCAAGATTTACGGAACGAATATAAAAAATATTGTACTTCTGGAATAGGCCAAATATCCCAAAATTTATTGAGTTATTACAGTCAGAAAAGAAGAAAACATTTAAAAATTTGTCAGTTTACATATACAAAAGTTTAAAAAAACGAAATGAATTTTTATACTAAGAGATATTTTTCTCCTCATTGCTTTTCTTGAAAATATAGATTAGGATAAACTTGATTTTTTTTAATAATTATGACATTGTTATATGATTGTGTTGAAAAATATACTCATAGCTGGAGATAGCTCAATAAAGTTATTTTCCTTTGCATATAGCACGGATATCTTGTTGTTTTATTTGTTGGGAGTGCTTTGTCCAGGCGCTTCCAATAAGTAACAATTGTATATGCAAACATTGAGAACTAGGAGTTTAAAATTTCTCTAATCTGGAGTTATGAGTACACACACGCCATTGACTGCTTTTGTATAACTGTTGTATTGCATTGTGTACATGTTGAGTCTTTGGCCTTTTGTACTAAATAAAAGATTATTATTAAATACCATGTCCAATGCTATGCACAGGAATAAAACAAACCCCTTGGGTTAAGTACCTCAATATTCTGTTGTATACATCAGCATCCGGGTGACAGGAACGATAATTGTTTCGTCTGAAATAGAAAGGTTCTCATATCATTAGGGCGTCTATTAAAGCTGCATAGTCTGTAACTTTTGATCTTTTAATTTTAGAACTAACGTTTCTATTTTTCAAGAACACAGTAAAAAATCTAAAACTCAGGTATACATTTTACCAATTTCGTAAATCTTAACAAATTATCAGTATCAAAACAACAGCATTTAACCTAAAATTAACTATCTATAATTATTGGAGGGACGCAAATAATTACCAATAAGAGAAAAACACACCCGTTTTGTAAGATAATTCATTTTCCGTGCAGTTTTCAGCTATAGTGAACAGATTTATTGTGAAAACATAACTTAATTCTACTTTTACAAATGATTTAAAAAAAATAAAAAAATAAAAAAATGTTGCAGACTCTTTAAACCTTTTTTCCCATACAGCTACAGCCAATAAAGTCAGGATGGTCCATTGTTTATATTGAGGGTCACAGGTTGAGTTGTTATTTCTAAAAATATTGTATTTCTTTCTCAAAAGATCGATTTTGTCTCAGCAACTATTTTAACAGGGTCTGTGTTGTTTGCCAAAGTATCCGTTTAGGGGTTTCCAAGGTACAAAGAGTTATATGAAAGTAGTTACTATTTTTTGACGTTTTTCCCTACGCAAATATCAACACCACATACACCCTGCACAACCAAGTCCTGCAAACCACAGACAGCAGCAAATACCTAGGAGTCACATTGAGCGATGACCTCACTTGGCGAAAATATGTGGACATAACGACCAACAAAGCCAACAGAACTCAAGGATTTATCCCCCGCAACCTCGGGGACTGCAGAAAACAAGTGAAAAGCGACAGCATACACCACTATGGTCAGGCATACACTTGAGTACTCATCACCAGTATGGGACCCAAAGCCCCTACCCTTGCGCCAAAAATTAGAGCAAGTTCAACGGAAGGCTGCCAGATTTGTCCACTCAGCATATACAGACAGAACCCCAGGTTGTGTGACAAAGATGGTGCAGGATTTAGGCTGGGAATCACTAGAACGCTGAAGGTACATCACACGGCTAATGATGATCTTCAAGATACACCACCAGATTATCGAGGTCTCTGGCGCAACTGAAGTACTACAGCTAAATGACACAAGAACCAGGGGCTCACACCGCTTCAAACAGTCAACTTGTGCAACCACCAGCTACAGGGACTCATTCTTTCCTATCAGCGACTGGAATCGCCTACCGATACAGGCCACCGACTGCACCACCATACAGGCGTTCCGGGAAAGTCTGGGATCCCTCAAATCATGCCACTAGATGACTAGACACATGTATATAGTTTTAATCATGCACACACAACTCTTTTATTGGGCTGCACAGATTTTACAAAGGGTTTTCGACATTCCAATCTGGATTTCAACCCTTCACCTGGATGATGATGATGATGATGATGATGCATCTACATATAGAGTATGCGGGTACATTGGGAAACGGGGAGTAATTGAGAAACAATGGAATGCAGATTAATGGCTGTCGTCCATTGTCGTATAAATTTCATGATTATAATTAAGAAGTAATTTTCGTCGCATTTACAAATTCAGTTTAAAGCCTAAAGTAAAGTTTTAAAATAAATCAGTGCCAAGGAAAGCAGGGGCGGATTCAGGATCTCTGGAATGGGGGTTTACATGTATATATCCAAAGTGTGGGGTTCACTTTGCTGATTTAATCTCATTTTTCTTAAATATCCCATGAAAATGAAATAAGTTGGTCTCACTGAGACCAATTTGTTTCATTTTCATACATAGAGGAATTTGAAAATGGCGGGGATTGGGGTGTTCGAGCGAACCTCCTTAATCGCCTCTGGATCCGCCATTGGAAAGGAAGTCAACAATGCTTAACATGATCATGCATGTTACATATATTATATATGATTACTTCAATCTAGTCAATAGGCTGAAATTTAACTTACAGTTTAGAGAGTCCTGATTTGAGAATTTCTAGTCGCTTTTCTAGTTGTTCGTCCTCGCCCCACCTTCTACGAACCTTGCCAGACCTCGAACAGGTCACAATAAGCGGCAGGCTCGTAGTGCACGGAAAGCTCCTGCTCAGAATAGAAAGAAATTAAAATAAGACATACAGTAAAACCTGTCTAAAAATCACCCTAAAAAAGACCGAAAACTGGTTTTCAAGACAAATTATCGCTCAATTCAGGTCAAAGGTATTGCAGAATGCTCCAATTCTGCAATACTTTCGACCTTCATTAAGCTACCATTTGTCATTAAGATTTTTGGTTTGTCTATTTTAGAGTGGCCGCTTAAGACAGGTTTTGCTGTATGCCTGGGAATTTTATTGGACATGTCGCGAGAAAATCTCCCCCCAGAGTTCGCGACCGGGTAAGACTCAATCACGCCAGGCCCCGAGGTTATGTAACTTCATGAAATTTATGATGCTCACAACCATTGGCATTTTAACGTTAATAAGCATGATAAATACAATATCTGAGAGTTTGAAAGCTTGAAAGATATTTATTTTTCAGCATCTAAGTTTTATGAGCAGTTGGAAAGATTCATTAGCTCGGACCGTCAGTTCTGCTATTCAACAACCGCGATGGCGAGGGAGCTACCGCGCCTGAAAATTTTGGCTTCATTCCTTCATAGAACATGAACGGGTTGAATATATTACATCGGATGTATGCATAAGGGCCGTATGTACATGACATGTGTAAAAGGCTCCCGTTCTGAGCTAAAACAGGCATTCGTCTGCAAATTTTCTTCGCGTTGACATAAAACTGAAGAAACCCCTTTCTTGGGTCGAATTGGTTGCGGTCGTCATTGTGCTTGACCTGTTTTTTGAAAGGTAAATCATAACAACATGGAATAGCATTGCCGAAATCCTACAGACGTCGCGTCAGATGTTGGTGTTAATTTGTGTAACGTCAAAAGTTGTTTAAACACGTCAAAGAATGAGATTTTCACAGATAAGAGAGGCGATCTTCCTTGCGTTAATACTTCTAAGCAGACATGCCCAGTTGTGAAATGATCAGATGAAAAGTTTGTTTTGGTTTATATATATTTAAGTTTTTAAAGGTTTTATTAATACAAGTTCCCGAGTAGAATTACGAAAAGTAGGGTATACCCAGGTAAGCACAATTATTTTCAGTAGTAAATGCGATTGGTCGGTCGGTGCTTATTAACTACATAAATCTATTCTCGTTGCAGTAGACTTCAATGGACAGACGGACGGACAGACAGGGTGATTATAGGTCTTAAGGATATCTTCGCTGCACACACCTTTAAAATTAGCCA
This sequence comes from Loripinus fragilis, assembly GCA_964019695.1. Lineage (NCBI taxonomy): Eukaryota > Metazoa > Mollusca > Bivalvia > Lucinida > Lucinidae > Loripinus > Loripinus fragilis. The sequence goes on from OZ026517.1 coordinate 88,865,897, forward strand.
ATACGTAAGCGTTTGGTACTTATTGCATTGTCCGGCAGCTAGGACTCTCGACTCAGGAAAGTCTGTGTAATGGTACAGGCTCGTCAGAGTAAAGTATGAATGTAGATGATAAATAGCTGTAGAATTGAGACCTCTATCACCGCTTGATACATGTATGTCAGCATCCACATTTTCACGGGGTTTTTGCGTATATGCGATAATGACCAACATATCGCCAAGAGTTAGTGTTGGCACAAACAAACATGTAGACACAAACGAATGAAAACAACAAAGAAATTAATTTATTTGAGATTCGAGCACGACACGTTTGAGTTTCAGACACACCCTTTTCATCATATGGCTTCCTATGAGTTGACTATTACTAATACCTAGCAATATGATGCACAATCTCGGGACATGTAGTTGTTTGCCACTTTGCGACGTCGCCGCTTGAAACAAGACCTTTCTAGAATTTTGTAAAAAATACCATGACAAACTTAATGGGTTAAATTTTATAAAACTTACAGGGATGAAGAGAAAATAGAGAGCAGCAATATACAATAAATGGTTAGAATAATTACACTTTTGGTTCTCAAGTAGAACGCATTTAAAAGTGAATGTAAATTTTAAAACATCACTATTCCCGTAGACGCTAACGTTAACGTCACCGAAAACTGTCATTTTAATTTGTGTTTGCGTTTAAATCACTACCATACGAAAACAACAGAAACCGAGAAGCTACAATAAAATGTTTATTGCGTAAATCAATTTTCTTTCATTTGGTACTTTTTTCAAAATTTTAGCATCCATAGTTTTTGGACAATAATTTTTTGCAAAACATCTGGAAATACATCGATTTAAGCGGCAACGTCACTGGGTGGAAAGTGGGTATGTCATGTGGCTGTATAAATAAACAGGAGCTTGAAGTTTGGTCCTTACATTACATGTATATGCCTCATAACCAAAAGCTTAAATGTCATCATTACGTAATGACATTATGAGCTTTAGGTTTAGGGGCTATATGAGTGAATAAGGATCGAATTTCAAGCTCCTGTGATATATTTCCTGAATATTCCTGAAAAAAGGGGTAAAGGTCACTGAATATTCAGATTTCTCGAATTAATTCTGGCCAGTGACCTATTTTATATTACTTTATATAGGACAGTGTCCTACAAGACTATGCTAATGCATCAGTATATAAGTTTTAAGAAAATGCGCGATTAAGTTTTTGGCATTTACGCATAATATAACGCTAAAATGTTAACGTTTTTACGACGCGATTTGCAAAGTAAAAAAAACGACGTCTGTGACATTTTTGCTAGACAAAGCATTTTAGCGATATTTTATTCAATATTTAACAATTTCTCTCAATATAAAAACAGCATAAAATATATGAAAAACGCATTTACATATCTTATTTAGAGAGAAATAAGTTTGAAGAAACATCTTTTCATTTAGTATTGAATTAATGTCTCATATTTCTGAAGACGCCATTTGCGTGAGTGTGACATTTTTGCTAGACATAGCAAAATAACATTTTTTTGCTCTAAATATTGAAAAAATCAAGAATAAATCCAAATCTTAATTCTATTTTGAAAACGCATTTTTGTAATATACTTCGAATTTCAAAAACACGAGGCACTAAAAAGTAATACATCAACATAAATACACAGACCCCATGTTTTCAACGTTTTCTTTAAATCTCTACACGTTGCGTTTCTTTGCTTGGTTGGCTTTTTCTGGTTAGTTTGCCGATTAACGCCAATTTCGTGCATGTCGTCGTGAGGATAAGCACAAAAAGTAGCTATGCGGGGAAAATTACAAGATTTCATGCATTATAAGTTAAAACTTTTGGATTTAGAAACTCTCCGCCGAACGATTTGTGTTACGTCTCTACATGCAAAATAACGGCAATTTATACGGAACATGTTAGCGATAACTTTTTCTTTGTATCTTAATTTGTCTTTCGTTTTTCATCAATGTAAAATATAATTAATAACATTTTCTTTGATGTTTAGTTTGTAAAAATGTATAATGGAATAAGTGAAATAGAGAACTTTCAATAGAGAGAACCCTACGTTTTTAAAATTAACACCAACATCTGACGCGACGTCACACAGTTTGCTCATTCTTTTACAAAAAATAAAAGAAAAAGCGAGAGTTCCTCCCTTTATATATCATTTTGTGGCGAGGCCACTACCGCGAAAGGTCCCGGATGTGTCGATGGAACAAATTAACGTTAGCGCGATTTCGCGGTCGTTCCTGCGATGTCCATCTGTGGAAATTATTTTTTATCATATAACAAGTTATTACGACGTCTGATCAGGCTCTCCACTTTTTGTTTACAGGGCTTTCAACTTAAAATGAAAGACACCTAGCAGCTCCCAAATTAATGAACTCTTCTTATTTTATAAGAATGCGAAATTCCATTCGGCATATATGTGGTTAAACGCAGTAGCTTGTAGGGAAAATGCATATAACCACATGAACCAGCCAATATGAAAATGGTACGTACATGCTCACACCGGGTAGGCGGGCAATCAAAAACGCCAATAATATCGAGGAACGTAGATCAAAAATCGTTAGAAACAGAGATTTTGATTGCCATTTGTCGCCACCCTGGCGACAAATGGCAATCGATCACTGTTTCTAACGGTTTTGATCCGCATTCGTCGATTGTTGATAGTGTTTTCGGTTGCCACCTGCCGCGGTTTTTAATCCGCGTTCGTCGATTGTTGATAGCGTTTTCGATTGCCGCCTGCCCAGTGTGATGCTTTCATGCATTATAATCGCATGAGCAGCTGTCGCGCAGGGTATTCACCGAGCCGTATCAATTTCCATACGATTGCGTGCACCAGATGCGACGGATCTGGTGACTTTGCGGGGATGCATCTCTTTTGGTGTTAACTTACAATATATATTTTTACAGTGCAGGTCACTGATACGTTCATCCGGCAAGTTTTACGTTTTCAAAGCAAGCCTTTAATGAATCTTTAGATTTTTTGCAGCCGTTCATAACCTAAAATATGATTGACAGCTGTCAAGCTCACTTGCCCGTGCAATACGCTTCGAATATCGAATTCATTCGACAGAACTGACACTGATGTTGTGATTGACAGCGAGCCACACCTGATTTGCACGTGCAAAACAAGCCTCGTGCTTGCTACATTGGCTGCCCATGTTCACACTGGCTGTTCCGCTTTTCCATTGTAAATTCCAACAAAACCTTTAAAAATGTTACATAAAATAATACAAACTGTTTTGTTTTTCTAAATTATAAGTATTTTCTATACATAAGATATTTATAATAAAATGTAAATATAAGCAAAAAATCAATATTTGGAATGCGCTTCTTCGGGTCTCTTGCAGAGAGCCGAAGTTTGCATGATTCCATGATCATTCATTTCTTAAACACACCGGCCTTTGCTTTATGTTTTGTTTTTGTTTGGGTTGATTCTTCACGTCCCAGTCATGTTGGGACGGGTCTTCCTGGGTTGAAACAGTAAAGAGAAGTGGACATTATGTCTTGCTGAAGTACAAAATATGGTGACTCCGCCGGCGACGAGACTCGAATCAACAACCCTTCGATCCCCAGTCAAACGCTCTACCAACTGAGCCACTGCGCTCCGAACTTCGCTTTATGTCAACCTAGTCTAAAATGATCAGATACTGACCCGAGAAAAGTACAGTAACTACGGAAAGGCGTATAGACGGGAGAGATTTTCTTTGAAGCCTCATAAACAAACAGTGTGGACCCAGATCAGACTGCTCCTACAGGAGCAGTCTGATCTCTGTCCACAATGTTTGCCTCTAAGGCTTATGTTAAATACACATTTTCAGATGCAGTTATTTTGCTGGCGTTTTAATGACTAAATAATGTGTTTTGCGTCTATACCGAGGTACTGGCGCAAGATGATACAGTTACTTTTAAATACAACCACGCCTCATTTCTAGCTTTTACCTTTGTCTAAGGTTGACCAGTCCTAATTACGCATTCATGAGGCGCCGCCTTTACAGTAAGCGAAAAGTCAAGTAATATCCGGATCAATTTAATCTTTCAAAGCAGTCGCAAGGTTACACTAAAGGCAGTGTCAGTTCCGCTGCCACCAAATTGTGTGTACATTTTTACAGTGATAGTGCATAATTCTGCCGCGACATTAGATTTCCAACAATGTGGTACAAAAAATGTATGTGCGACCAGTAAAGCCTCAGATCAGCCTGCGCATACGTGCTGACTGATCAGAGCATTTCCTAGTCGCCGCTTGAATATTCTATGAGTGTTAAACTACTGACTGTACATCATTTGGAGATTCTAAGCTAAAAAGGAGGCTACACAGGCTCGCATGAGTCTCCACTTGCCAAAATACCACATTGTTGGTAATCTCGTGTCACGGCTCCTATACTTACACTTTCTTCGATGCAACAGTTTTTGGTAACGTCAAGCTCGGTAAAGTAATGCGGTCTCTTGTGTGTTCATAACCCCGGCCCTGTGTTATTACCCCACCCGACATAAATGTAAACTAAATTATCTATTCAAACAAAATCCATATTCGCTGCCGTTCCTCTCTAAGGCGCCAACAATAGACGTCACGTGATTTTCAAGTTCCGGCTAGGTAACGTTACTGACGTCAACAACGTTACGCCACTCAAGGGTCGATTACACAAGTGTCGTTATTAAAAGCAGTAGTTTTGTCCTGGCGAGGGCTAAATTGAACATTATGCAGGGAGTGTTAAATTTTGAAATTAAGATTTAAAAAAGTCTTTTGGCTGTGTTTTTGAATAAATGAGAGCCCTAAACTCATATGAGCCGCGACATGAGATTTCCAATGTGGTATGTGCGACCAGCAGATCAGCTTGCGCATACTGATAATTTGAGCCAGCTCATGAGATTCAGATTCAGTTGGTATCTATTGCATATGCGATAAGTTTCAAACTTTCACAAGCTGTCTCCATTTAAACCATGACAGCCATGTGAAAAATACACCACATGAGCTGTGACATGTGATTTCCAACAATGTGGCATTTTGACAAGTGTAAACTCAGACGAGCTTGTGCAGCCTCCTTTTAAGCGTAGAAACTCCAAATGGTGTTCAGTCAGTGGCTTAACAATCATAGAACACCCAAGCGACTAGCAAATGCTCTGATCAGACTGCGCGTATGCGCAGGCTGATCTGAGGCTTTGCTGGTTGCACATATCACAGTGTACCAGTCCCCTCTTACTCTTTACCTCCTATTGTCGTCTGCTGATAACTTTTGCAAACAGATTGGACCTAGATAATGCCCGACAATATGTCGGGCCTGATCTGGATCTAATCTGCTTGACACTCAGATGGTATTCTTGAAATATTTTTTCTAAAAAGTTGATTTTGAAAAAAAGCACTCGACAAAAAAGCATGAAAAATACCGCAGGGGGTAAAAAGTTAAACATGCATACTTTGTTACACAATGCTGGGGAATAAACGAATCTCGGACCAAGCCTTCACCTACTTCATAGTTACATCACAGCCAGCATTCAACATAGGGCCACTATCGGCCCGCCAATGAAACATCTAACGTCAGTTTAAAAGCCAGCATGCAATCGTTTTACTATTGGTAGCCAATTTAATTCTTTGAACAAATATAAATAAATAAATAAATATGGGGTCACTATCGGCCCGCCAGTGAGACACCATTTAAAAAATAGCATGTTATATTTTGTTTGATTTGATTCTTTACGTCCCATCAACGATCTTTCAGTTAAACAGGGACGGGTCTTCCGGGGTAAACCAGTACTAAGCTAGGATAAATGTGTCTTGCTCAAGGACCACAACGCAGTGACGCCGGTTAGGCTCGAACCCGAGGCCCCTCGGTCTCGAGTCAAGCACTCTGCCATTGAGCCACTGCGCCCCCAGCATGTAATATGGGCCACTATCGGCCCGCCAGCGAAGCGCCATAAGCATGTAATACGGGACCACTAATAATATAATTGCTTCGCTGGCGGGCCAATAGTGGGCCCGCATTGCATGCTTACCGGAATGGATGTCTGACGAGACTGTGCGGATGCGAAAGCTTATTTAAATGTGCGGATGTGCAAGCTTAAAATCTTTGCTGGTCCATTTTGCAGCAGCTAGGCATACCGTTTGAATTACATATGAGCCATGACATGAGATCTCCAACAATGTGGTCTCTGGAACCAGCAAAACCTCAGATCAGCCTGCGCATACGCGCAGTCTGATTAGAGCCTATGCTAGTCGCTTGGACATTCTATGACTGTTGAGCTATTGACTGTATATCATTTGGAGCTTCTAAGTTTAAAAGGAGGCTGTACAGGCTTGTCTGAGCCTACGCTTGTCTAAATGCTACATTGTTGGAAATCACATGTCGCGGCTCATGTATAAATTCGCTTCATACAACGCTCCGACAACAGTCTGGTATGCAAAACGAATGAACAAAGATGATGCAAAAGTGTGTGTTGATTGTATGTTTTATGAGTTTAGTTCTACGATCCGTGGCCTCAGGTAACTAGTTTCTTTCATTACATGTATGCAATCTTGATTGCTTACATAATAGTTCGGATAGTAAGTAATCGTGGGTTTATGTTTATTAGAACTTGTTATCTGAATTGAATAAATTATAATTTCGGCCTTTAGACGAATCCGTATGCAGATAATTTCAATTTTGCAAGAACTGGTCCAATAAGTTTTGCTTGATTAATTTACAAGTTGATAATATTATGTGTGCTGGATGGTGTAGCCACAAGTCGTGTCTGTCTGTATTGTGCAGTATAGCTTGGATATAACTGATCCACTTGGATTTATTTCATCTGATTTTAGCATGAATAAGTACATATTGTGTGACAATTTAGATATTTTCCCCATTAAAAGTCGTACCTAGAAATTTACCATTCTACATTTTATATTTAGTATAAACAATTTTTTTTCGAAAGTACAAAGCATGTTTCAACAATACAATAATATATAAGCAAATAACAGGGTTTGAAAACAAGCAATACTGCTTATATGAATCATTTCCTGCGTGGTATAAGCAATGTGAATGGCATGCCAAGTTTATAGCTGGTGAAACATTTCAAAAGTATAATTCTATAATTAACAACGTGATATCGTCATTTTGGTAACGTATCAGCGTCCTGGTGTATGTATCTATTCTGGTGTTTATGTATCTATTTATGGTTTATTTATATTGTTTACTTTTGTGTTTCAGGCTAAATTTGTTTCCTAATTATTTAGTCTGGTTGTAGGTTTTGCGGGCTTGTTAGTATTTATTGTTCCTGGCAATTTTAGATGCTGGTCTAAACCATGGCTTATCAGAACTCTTGCATTGAAAGAAATGCATATTTTGCTGTAGTGAGTTTGACACTGCCCAGTTAAATATGTCAGCAATGCTGTTAGTAATTTGGTTAATAGTGTCACTAAGGGGATCATGGTTTAATTCAGGGTCATTGTTTTTGATATGTTCAAGACGATCTCGCAATTTGTTTGTATCTGATTACTTAATACTGTTTATAAAATGATTTTTTTAATCTTCAGACCATTTATAATTCTGGGGATATTTGTGAGTAGCATCTGCATTTTGACTAGGTAATATTTGGCTTGTTAAAGACCATGCTTATAAGGCATGTCCATCTGAAAATAAGGAATCCAGTTCTACAGTTTTGAAGTCATTTAGAATTTTCAAGCTTTCGGCAGAACTGAATGTGTAGTCCATCACAGACTTATTACGAAATGTTGCTGCACCGACTCCTTCATCTTTGCCAAACCTTCCATTCACTATAAAGGTGTTATTATATTTGCATAAATAGGTCAGTAACCAGAATTATTAGTTTTATTGTCGTAAGACACTCTGTTAAAAAGCTAAGGTCATCTAGTATGGTTGTTTAATCAAAGAAACTTACAATATCATCATCTATATCAAACATGTCTACAACAAATGAGCCGCGACATGAGATTTCCAACTATGTGCGACCAGCAAAGCCTCAGATCAGCCTGCGCATACGCGCAGTCTGATCAGAGCTTTTGCTAGTCAATTGGGTATTCTATGATTATTAAGCTACTGACTGAACACCATTTGGAGTTTCTAAGATTAAAAGGAGGCTGCAGAGGCTCGTCTTAGTCTACACTTGTCAAAATACCACATTGTTGGAAATCACATGTCGCGGCTCAAATGTCTGGTCTGGTAAAGTCACAAAGTCGTGCCTTTCGTGCATTAATATCCCCTGTAATGAACACATACTTATGGTTGCTGCACAGGGACATTATCTTCAAAAATAAACTAGGTTGTTCAGAGCTAGTCACTCAAACTTACCAGGGGCGGCATCTATGGCACCCGCGATTGTATCCTGAAAAAAGTTCTTTTCAGGTTTATAAATCACGGGTGCCATACTGCCCCCCTCCCCGTTACTACTTATGTTTCTTTTCTAGGCTGAGATATTAATTTAAACCCTCGGAATGAGATAATGTCTATGTAGTCAATTTTAGTTTTTCCTCACAGGACAATATATCAAATGTTTTTTTTTATCTTATTTATTATCTTTATTTAAAGAGGACAGCACATTTAGCGATCATCGCTAGTCTACCATGCGTCCCTCTAAAACATATTTACATATATACACAAGTTAAACAGTCATATGATAAAACATAGAATATGTCAAGTATAAACGAGCGTATAAAACATTTGGCAGCATTTGGTCATGTTAATACAATGTACACATAGACGTAAAAGCTGATAAATGCTCATTAAAATTAATGAATTTCAAAATGATTTAAAACTCCATGATAAAATCATTCATTTAACATAAACCGTTTGACTTGCGTCTTAAAACGTAAAAGTTAAGATCATTGATTAAACATAAACTGTTTGACTTGCGTCTTAAAACAACTTAAAGAAGATGCCTTTTTTAAGTAATCTATGAAGTAAGGATGCTGCAGACGAGTTTTTAGTCCACACACATTTAATGAAGGGATTCTTAATGTGCTGGGGTAAATGGTTTTGTTTTTGTTTGTATTTAATTAGTCATTTCTGCTTATATTTGCATATTCTCCGTTCTGATCCTATGAGCTTTGGCTGCTGAGTGTAAGGTTGCTTTGCAATTCACCTGATGAAGGTTTGTTGTCAGCTGTTTTGTTATTGTTTTGGTTGTCAGGCTGGGCCTGTTTATTTCGACCGTTTGACCCCTGTTGCGATACGTTTAATGCCTTGGTGCGTCTCTGTGTAGATCTTTGCTGTGAGACAACGCGGATGCGGCTGTTTATCGAGGTTGAATATGACCTAGCTCTTCCAACAGAGGCCATTTTACGGGTAAGGCTTCTGCCAAGAGACTCCGAATCAGCTACAGTCACATTGTTTTTACATGTTTTTATAATTGGGCCTCGTCGCGAGAAAACCTGTCTTTGGGGGTTTTCGAACAACACAGGCGCAGACCAGCCTGCGCATCCGCGCAGTCTGATCAGCGCCTTTGTCATTCGCTTTTTAGAAAGTTCCATATGTAAACTTGCTACAGGCGAAATTTCAATTCACTAGCTAGTCTCTGTAGCTGAGGAGCCTGGTTTGGAACTCGCTTAGTCGCAAACCCCGAAGACAGGTTTTCTCGCGACGAGGCCCAATTGGTATGGGTGGCTGATAGTGCCATGTAATGGTCCTCTTAATTGGTAGTAGACTAGTACAAATAAGGATGAAACTAACGACTATCGACTAATGACTAAAAACCAAACTCACTGTGTATAATATGTACACCGTGAAACTAATTGTACCGAAGGAGAAAAAGCGACAACGACGTGCTACAACCTCTATAGTATAGTGGATAGCAAACAGCACTCGTAGGCATGTGTTTACAGGTTTGAGCCTCATGACGGACAAAATATAGACCGCTTTATATCCATACCTATATGGCTTTAAACGAACAGCTATTATTATAGGATAGTGTTTCTAAGGGCGCGTCCTCCATCCTCGTTTAGTTCGAGTGACTGCGTGATTGACCAACTGTTAATGACAGGTCAATCTTATCGATGTTAGTTCGATCGACATTCGACTAAAAGTGGATGGATAAGGAAACCTAAGTTTATCTCTCCAGCGAGAGCTAGAGACTTACTTTCATCCGTACGGTGGGGTAATGTAAAACGTTTTGTAGTAAAGGACTTTGTTACAAAACTAATACAGAATATGCTCTGAAGCCGTTCCAAAAAACCAGTTGTCCAAAAACCAGATATTGAAGTTTTCAAAGCACCACACACCTTCAGTCGAGATTTCAAGATAATGTAACATAGAAGTCTCCACATCATGCATTTAGTTATATATATGACAACACCTGTACCCATTTAAATTTAAAATAGAAAAAAAAAAGCAAAACAGTGGACCACTGAATCACAATACGCTGCACCCCGTGATAAGGAACATGTTTCAGTCTATGGGAACCTTTAAAAGAAGCTGCATGTACCAAATAGACAGACGAGTATCCAGATTTAAGATATGTCACATTGGTTTGTTTCTATGAGCTTGTTCTCTTAGAAATGGAAGGAAGAACAACTCGGGTAAATCGAAAAAGGATAGAGGGGCAAACTTACTCATAAGACTTCTGTTTTTATTCAAATTTAAGAAACTCAAGAATGTTATAATTATTACAGCTCTACCAAATAGGCACAAAACAACGCATTCGGTCGTAAAACCATGATCTTAGAACGCATTGCTGCGATATAAAAGTCGGTTTGGGCAATCGGAAACGCAGTTTTATTTAAACAAAAACGTGTTCATGGATCACCAGTTAACAAGTGTGAGAAGTTAGATATATTAGCGGAATTTAATACAATAAGTATTGGCCAATTGTATAAACTGAGGGGCCACAGCTTATATTTTCGCAAAAAGAATCACGTATTTCTTTCCCTGGAGATTGTATTTATCATAGCAAACAGTGAGAACCCTGATCAAATGCCGCATCTGGGTCAGTACTGTTTGCCAAAATACGGGTTTAGATACAACATTGGGTTAAGAACTCTTCTGCAACAAGGCATATCAGAACCTATATTTTATGGTGATTTAGTTTATAAATTCAAACGAATTGTTGGAAAATCCAATTGTAGTGATCAATTCAAATATTGTAAAACGTTATATAAGGGTTGGATATAACTTGGATATCATGCGACAGTCTGCATGCCTGGTTTTAAACCCAATCACGGTTTATAGCTATGGTTTCCTCTTTAATTGCACGACGGTGGGTCAGGCCTCAGACTCTATGACGGCTCTGACGTAAAGCTTTAATCGGTGGGTTAGTGCCTGATGCTTATCTGTAGCTGGACCCACCGTGGCTCAACTTGAGGTTTTCTTTAGCTCTGACTATCTGTGAGTCGTGAGCCCTTTGTTTCATCATGGTGTGTTAATTTGATTAGGGTGTTTCTCCGTGATGATGCATTGCATCAGTTAGAAGGCCTCCATGCGAGCTGAACATTTCTTGTACTTCAACAACAGCAGAATCTAGGGCGAAGATTTGGTTGCAGTAAAATGCATTTAAGCCTCCCCCCCCCCCCCCGTGGCTTAGGCTGCTGTCCATTCTAAGGCGGTGGATCCGTTGTTGTTGACTTTTTGTTTATTGTTACTCCCATTGTGGGAGTCTGTAGTTGTTCTATGTTTTTGTACGTTACTTTATGTCCATTCTAGCATTGCAATTATCTGTATGGGGAAGAGAGAGCGGGTTGCTTTGCTTAATTTGTCTTCCTGGTGTCTCTTGGTGGTTGAGTGGCTCTTCCTCGCGGTGCCATGGGGTTGTCTGCGGTTTGTGATTGTGGTATTTCGTGATCATACTCACTAACTATTTTTAGGAGGCAATAGTAGACACAGGGTTTATTATGTCTGAAAATAATTTGGTCGTTTTAATTAACATTCTCGTGGTGGTTGAGTGGCTCTTCCTCGCAGTGCCATGGGGTTGTCTGCGGTTTGTGATTGTGGTATTTCCTGATCATACTCACTTACTATTTTTAGGAGGCAATAGTAGATAAAGGGTTAATTATGTCTGCAAATAATTTGGTCGTTTTAATTATCACTTCCCTCACTCAAACCAATTAAGTGAGTGGAGAGCTATTCCTTCAAGTAAACGTGAGAGCAAGGGGTGTTCGAAATGTCATATGTGTTAACAGTTTAGTCAAAAAAATGAGCATGACCAGGAAATGATACGGGCCAACCCGCCACCGTGAGGTAAACACAGACCACTGACAGCTACCCGACAACAGACTGTATTTTAATGAAATATTTGAGATAGATGACCTCACGCCGGATGGTGTGTGTGTGTGTGTGTGTGTGTGTGTGTGTGTGTGTGTGTGTGTTCCCATCAACGGCTAAGGTCATATGGAGCCTGACATATAAAAAAGCATCGGTGTGCATAGGGTTTCCTTCGTTTAAACTTGACTTATCCAAATGCATCTTCTCCAGCGAAATTTTCATTGTATCTATGTGTGAAGGTGCGGGGAAGACTGCTGTGAGTTAGGCATATCACTGTGGGCACTAGTACAGCCAGAGTCACGATCGTGTTAGTGAGGTTCAGAGTTACAGGAAAGGCGGAAACGGGCTTCTCTGACCTTTTTCTATTGAATTTATAACAGCCTGGCAATTATTGATCAGAGGGTGTCTGTCAGGGCTAGCGGGACCCAGCCCCATCCGAGAGCTTATTTGGAAGGTTTCAGCTTGATTTGGGGTTTCGGCTGAAGATGTTATTGTGGAGACGTTTGTGGGTTGAAGCTCAAAATACACTACCCTTTGGGTTTGGCCGAGTTAGTTGGTGGTATATATTTCCCTAGAGACTTCATTTTAGCTTGAATAGTTTTAACTGCAGATCGATTCTTCATTGATAATTTATATATTTTAATGCGTGTGCCATAATGTCCACCTGTTCACATGGTCAGATATAACCCAAAGAAATATCTGAAGGGCCACTCGTTCGAGACTCACCAGGCACTGTGTTGTGTCCTTTCTGCTTAGAACTGGGTTAACCAAGAATGTGATTAAATGTCCCGATTTGACTGAAAGATTGTTGGCTGATACTTAAACTATACGCAAAGACAAAAAAGAGACATTTCGACATTATTTGAACACAGTCAGTTAGCCCAATAATGCCTAGCACCCATATAAAGTAATTTGACAAACAGTGCAGATCCAACGTAGACACAAGGCTGACGCTGGATGAAATAATGTCTGATAAGGGTCTACACTGTTTGCTTAACTGATACAACAATAAATAATTTATGTAAAAAGGATAAATATCACTACGTTTACAAAACTAAACACCCTATAATTACAAATCGACTCGTCAGTTTGAACGGATAGAATACTCCAGTAGGCAAAAATGGGTTAACCTATCTACATACACTGTTCCTGGAAACATCAATATTGAGTGCTCAGACTTTTTCATAAAACAGATAGCTGCTCTAATTGAGACAGCGGAGGGGAAAGGATGACCGTAGAAACTATCTCCTGAACGAATTTCAACCAAAACGGGTCCCGGAATTTGCAGTCAAGCACATTGGCGACTGTATTAGCGGTCCCACCAGTGTGTTGTGAAAAACAGGCGGGGTCACTTTTGTTACCCAATGCTTACCGTGAAAACAGGAAATCGTCCCAATATGGCTGAAAATTTGTTGACGTGGACGTAAAGCACCAAAACCAACGAAAAACTAAAAATAAAACTTGAGTAAAAAATACATGTCAGGTAGGATTCGAACCGTCGACCACAAGTATATGAGTCAGTTGTAATAACCACTAGACCACAGAGTCTGTTGTAATTGAGTATCTCTTACTTCGCCGTTTCCTATTTTGAACGTGTTTCTAAAGACGAGTACAACTATCCATAACAGTGAATATACGTCACTGTAAACGCATGAATAATTTTCTAAGCGAGGCGGATCTAGTTTCCATTAATATTTGTATCAATCAAAATTACATGTAAACATGGAAATTATTTAAGAACTACACCGGAACTATTGATACTGAGTTGTGGGATCTATTTACACGAGCAGAAGCTGGAGATGTAGTAAATTTGTTGTGTTTTAAAACGCTGTTAAGTATAAGTTGAATCCGCCTACATTCCTTAGTCATGAACTTTAGTCTTAGTCGTTAGTCAATCCTTATTTGTACTAGTCCACTAGCAAACAAAGTGAAACTAGTTTCTTCCAAAAATAAAAATAAGTTTTACAAAGGCATTAATCAGCTTATTCATAAATTTCAGTTTCTATAGTTGATGTTGGATCGACAACTTCCGGTGATAATGGTACTGGAACTAGCACTGGAACTGGCACAGGAACCGGAACTGACACTGGGACATCAGGAACAGGAACTGACAATGATTATGATGATGGCGGTAGATTTATAAACACTCCAGTAAACACAATGCTAAAAAATAACTCCAAAATTAGCCGTTGAAGGCTAAAAACAATAACGCAGTGTCTCTAGCATGGTTCCCAACCAGCGGTGGCACTAATTAACATAGGTCTGAGTATTAATGGGAAACTTCTTTTTCGTGAGCACAGCAAGCTGGATTGGGTTTATTGTTATTTATGCATGTACTGTCAATTTATTAAATCAGAATGATATGTCACCGTGCTACTTTTTTCACCATCACATGTGCAAGTTTTTGGCATTTGACCAATTTCCTGAAAAAAGATAGAATAACCTAAGTCCTAAACATCAAGCTAAAATGGTTGTAATATTTACCTAGCTTCTTTATTTTAATTTTAATTATTGCTTATGACCCAAAGCCTTCAAGAAAATGTAAAAATATATTTGTAATACCAAACCATGACAAGATACTGCATGATGTATTTTGGTAAGCTATAATAGTTGTAATATTTACCTAGCTTCATTATTTTAATTTTAATTATTGCTTATGACCTAAAGCCTTCAAGAAAATGTAAAAATATATTTGTAATACCAAGCCGTGACAAGAAACTGCATGGTGTATTTGGTAATTCGCCAAAAATCAAATTTGTTTTTATAGTAAATTATATATTAAAAAAATCACATTGAACATCTTTAAATTTTGCTTTTATGTCATGCTCTATTGTTATATCTTTTAGAAAAAAGAAATAGGGGTCACCATACGAATTCTCTTTTTTCAGGAGCGCCAAATTTACCCCTACCCCCACATATTTCGTGCATAATTCAATATAAAACGTAAAAGAGTAGATATTTTGTCATTTTTTAATTCCATATTACTTGTGTGAAGTAATTCTGCATAAAAAACGAAACACTGTTTTATTAGTGCCCACCCAGAAATCGATCCCAGTCCGCTCGTTCCACGGTCTGACACGCTAACCACTAGACTAGGAGGGCAAGTTGTTCACAGCTCGCAATAATCGTACATCAAGAATAGATAAATTATTTCTGCGTTAACCGACGCAGATATAATGCGCATGGGATTTAACCGCATATGTTCTTAATGTGTGTGTTCTGGTGAGTCTACCTCTTCGTATGATAGGTTGTTGGTCTCTTGTTGTTATTGTTCTTGCTCCATTCATATTCGGTATCCAGCATAAGATGCAAGTCAGGATGTCCTTACATTAGGGTAAAGTCAGGTAAATTCGGACATCAAGTAAATTCGGACAGCGACCTTGTTTGTTTCATGTTTTAATTATTGGAATAAGGAAACAGATTAAGTAAGCAAACAGTGAAACTTCTGATGAGACGGCTCATAATGAGCAGACTACCATTATATGAACCATCACGTGTCATTTGGTGTAAACTGTAACTGGACAGTGTTTTAAAACTTCTTAAAGCTGACAGGGACATATATATTGAAAAAGATCAAACTGTCACTCTAAGTTGTTTTTACAATTTACATCATAATTCTGACTGACAATTACAAATTATGACCTCAACTTCTCTTTTGTAACCCTGAGAGTGCTAAGTCGTTACAAGGGGTAGGAATCATCTGCAGCTTGTACAGCTCACCAAACAACGATTTCAACAAGACAGAGCAGATGTACCACTTCAGGAGGAACCTTTCTTTTACCATGAATATACAGCTCTCATGTTTTTTTTTCATACCGAAAATCAAACACAAAAATGACCCATTTCCAACAGTCTGGTTTTCAGGTCTGTACCTCCACAACTTCAACACTATTTTTGTAGTATGGCCGATGCTTTTTTTTTTATCTTTGCTGATGTTTAATTCAGACACCCTAGAATAACGACGAAGGAAGAGCTAAAAAAACATACTTTAACTTCCAATTTAGTTAAACAGCGATGTAGGCGGAAACTTCAAAAATAGCGACAAATTAACCCGTAGGTAAATGTAATATAATTGACAGCTTAGGCCGGATGCAGATAGGAGCGAATGTAAATTTCGTCAAGTGTCACTAACACGTGTTTATTTGCACCTGCGCCATACTACAAGCTAAATAAAGGATTCTTCCTCGGCTTTCTGTTTAAACCGCCTGGTTGGCTACGCCCACCTCACGGTTTAAACAAGAAAGCCTCGTAAAAGTATCCTTTATTTATTACATAGAAACCACCGTGGTCCGTTACTCGAAATATAGTGTTTCTAAAATATCCAGAATTACCTGGGAAATTCAGTTAAATGCAAACGTTTTGCTCAAAAAGCTATTCAGTGAGCGGTAATTTCTAATGATTTTTTTTCCAGGTTTACCAGATGACTGTACGTGGGCTCAATGGGGAGATTGTAGTGTAACCTGTGGAATGGGAACACGGACGAGATTTAGATGGACACACTGTGAAGGGACGCATATAATAGCCGAAAGTGATGAAAAACCTTGTGATAATCCGATCTGCTATGGTAAGTACCATAATGCATTAACCCATTTAAGCAGGATGGAATTTTCCATTCCTATCAATTGCACGAATCCATTTCGAATTTAAGGTTTTTTTGGCAGCAAGTTTCAATTTTATTCAAATTAAAAAAGTGTTTTCTAAGCAAACTGTGAAGCACCTGATCAGACGACGCATTCTGCGACGTCTGATCTGGTTCTGCACTGTTTGCCTATGTCTCATAAAAAGGACGCTAGGCTTATATGGGGTTATTCTTATCCTGCTATTTCTTTTGTCCTGAAAATGTTATCTTATTATGATGTCGTTGCATACATTAATATGTGCTTCTGAATATTTTAAACATGGAATCAAATACTATGAAAGCTGATCAGATTGTTCATAAGGGCAAGACTAGATTTAATGTATCTTTGTTTATTGTCATAAAATCATTTTTTTGCATCCAGATTTACCCATTATGTGCCAATTATTTTAAATGGAACTGGGCAGTGTTTTGAAAACTTTCAAGAGCAGGCGTGTGTCGTGAGTGCATTTATTTTTAACCTGTCCAAGCTGGGAATTGAACCCAGGTCGCTGGATTTACAGGCAAACACTATACCACGTCGCTGTAAGCGTTCTACCACAAGGCAGTAGAAGTGTTTTATATATACCTTGACGCTGTGACATTCACCCCCCCCCCCTCGAATTATTTGAAATTCGTCCCTTGATTTCTTGGTACAGGAACCACGTGAAAATGAGACTTAGGGAGATTTTTACGCCAAAAACAGTAATAGGGTGAGTTATATATTGTGGTAGAGCGACAATTTTTTAGCCTGTCCCAGCCAAGAATCAAACTCAGGGCGTTGGATTCACAGGCAAACTTTCTACCACGTCGCTGTAAAAGACGGTTTCTACCACAAGGCAGTAGAAGTGTTTTATATATACATTTTTGTACATAGACCCTGTGACACGTGCCACTATACAGCTTTTCTGGTGTTTGTATATACGAGGTGCCGCTTTTTATCATTGTTTTATCTCGTTTTTATATCTCGATTTGTATTGACTGGGAGATGATACATCGATAGGTTCGGGATCTTTTGTGCAAACTAATCATCTATTTGGATTGATCCACATCAGAAATAAGGGTGAGGTTGGTACCGTAAAACTAGTTTAAACCCTCTAGTAAAAATAGTGTCACTGGACGTTCCAAGGCGGTACTTCTTTTGTGGATCCTTTTTTGTTATTTAAGTTTCATGTCTGCCATGCTGTCTCATCTGTTCATTGTAGCCTTGTGATTACCTGCTGAGAAAGGGCTGGCCTCTTGGCTTTCTTGTGTGTGGTGTTTTTTTGTGATTTTGTCACTTTCCCACGTGGTGTCCTGGGTCAGGTGTGATACTTGATTGTGTCGATTCCTGATCTTTGCCTTCTTCCTTACCTTGTGTAGGTTTGCCTTCACCCTAACCTTGTGCAGGGAGAGGTTTTACTAACTCCATGTGGTACCATGGCAGCTCTGAAGTAAGTTTCACATACGTCATCTAAGGAACATACAAAAATGGGTAAGATTATCCTTTGGAGGTTGGAAAACCCATAGCAAGCACCAGTCTAAGAATAGCTTTAATATAAAGCTAAACATATACTAAACCATGGAAATGTCAACGAAATAGGCATGTTCATGAATTTAAACAAATGTAAACAAAATATGCACATATTAAGGAAATGATACCCTTCTCTACTGAATCGTTATATGCATAAATATAGATACAGTGAAAATTGTCTTAAGCGGTGACTCAGAAAATAAAGAACTAAATGTCCTCAAGACAAGTGGTAGCTTAGGAAATGCATCATACTCAGTTTAATCCAGGTCAAAGGTATTGCAGAATGCTCTGGTGGAGCCTTTTGCAATACTTTTGACCTGCATTGAGCAATTATTGGTCATGATAACATATTTTGCGTTTTTTTTTAGTTTGAGTGACCACTCTAGTGGGGTTTGACTTTACTAGAGTGAAGTCGGTCGATGGAGGAGCCACCCTCTCCATGAACGTTTTGCATAAATTAATTAAGTGTCATGTGTTAATTTATTAAAGGGTCCTGGAGTCCTTGGACCTCTTGGACAGATGGGCCTTGTAGTGTGACCTGTTGCGTTGGTACACAAAAGTTCACACGAGAAAGGCACTGTTCAACTGAAGGGGGGTGTATAGGTGACCATTCAGAACAAAAACAGTTGGACTGCAAAATTTTACAACCCTGTCAAGGTTAGTGAAACTTTTTTTTATACATTATAAGCATAAATGAGCATGCATGTATCATAAGTAGCATATATCACGTAACGTACAGCGATATATTATGTGTATTAACATAGCTTTTCAACACAAAAGTCTAATCTTGATTTCTAATAAAGAAAACAAGCACAGTTTGCATGTTGGCGCGCTTTAATAAAAGCAAACGAGCAGCGTGACATTGAAGGACGATGTAGACCTTGATAAGGTATATTTAAGAAATGCTTGTAATAGCCCTGCCAGTGACACAGCTTGCTTAACCCTTAGATCTTCTCATTGCCCAAGGACCTGCCGTCCAGCCCACATAACACCAAACTTTTTTTTCTTTTATGTTCGGCTAAAACTTGCTGCGATTTGATACAGTGCAGTATACTCCAAAGCAATGAGGACCTGTAAATCAAGACAGCAAGATCTCTTGCTCGAATCTATACAAAATTTTGTGTGCTGCTCACGTCTGTAAAGCTGCCTAAAACTGATTCTACATGAGACTTCGTTTGCTATTGTAATACCTGTTTATCCCAGTCCGTGCGTGACTTAGTAATAATTATATACTACACAACCTTTGTTAATGCTAATACCGACTAGACAAATATTCTGCTCTATTCGATGAAACGAGCAGAATTGTTAATTATGCTGTCTATATACAGTTCTTTTAGTTGTTTCTTCTACAATATGTGCTAGGAAATACTTTAAATAACTTATGTAAACAAAACAGGAAAGTTAGTAAAACTTGATGACTGAATTATTTATACTTTCATTTTTCTTTTTATGTTTCCGTCAGTTCTTTTGGTAAATTCAGTATCTTTTATAGTCACTTTATAAGAAGGGGTATTCATCAGGTTATTCATAAATTACTTAAGAATTCTGAAGCGAAAATGATACTGTATTTTCAATCATTCGTCCAATTTGTAATGGATTCATAGATGAGTTATAGCCAATTTCATAGGACTTTTGTACTGTTCTGGATTCCTTTGCAGACTCAAGTCACATGCACTTATATCACATGACTAACTCAGTCAATATAAAATATCCAGTTACCAAAAGGACAAGCAGCCATGTGCTGAAAGCTAGCTTCAAAATAAGTTCTGATTTGAAAGCATACTGTCTTGTATATAGTGCATATGAAGTGATAATTAGTTGTAAGGGACCATTTAGCGCAATTTTGTATGTTTTTTGTTACATCGAAAACCAATTTTATGTATTTCAAACTGCACCCTTTGTTGTTTACATTCTGAGGTCAGTATTAGTATAACGTCATAGCACCCGAGTCACTGACTGAATCATTGTTTATGTAAATATTTCACCATTGAATGATGTCTCAAAATCTCATCAATCACATCATTGGTAGTGTGACATCGAGTTATCAAAGTAAGAAAGGTGGCAAAGATCGGCAATCAATACAATCCAGTACGACACCTGACCCAGGATATCATAAGGGAAGTGTTAAAACACAATTAAACATCACAACCTAGAGCCAAGAGGTCAGCCCTTTCCCAGCAGGTGACCACAAAGCAGGAATGAGCAGACATGAAAGCATGACGAACACAAGACATAAATAGCACAAATGATCAACAAAAGAAGTACTGATTTGGAACGGTCGGTAGAGAGCTTAAACTGGTTTGAATGGCGCCAGCCTCAGTCCTAGTTCAGATGTGGATCAAAACACACCGATGTTTGGTTTGCATGAAAAACCCTAACTTATCCATGCATCATTTCCTTTTTTACCTGCGCATCCAGCATATTTTACTCATAATTTTGTCTCTGGGATGTTAAGTTTTTTTTATTCAGCGAATCCCAGGATGCATTGATATGCAGACATGTCATGAAAGTAGTGTTCTGGACTCATAAGTTTGCAGTTGGACTCATTGATATGGGAAACAACGAGTCCCAGGACCCATAATCCAAAAATTGTAAATGAATCACTAAAACTGAATACTGGAGCAAAAGAAATCCAACATGTAAACCATGGTGAGCCTGAAAACAGCCAAAGCATCAGGCCTCTACCATCTCATCAATATAAGTCGGAACAATCATAGAGTCTGAAGTCTGACCCACAATCTTCTTTAAATACGCCAAGTCAGCATTGATCTCCGGCTCCGAAAGTTCTTGACACAAGAGCAGATATGAAAGCATGACGAACACAAGACATAAATAGCACAAATGATCAACAAAAGAACTACTGATTTGGAACGGTCAGTAAAATATTTTACTGGAGAGCTTAAACTGGTTTGAACTCTAACTTGGAATTTAGATATTAAATCGTAGTTTCTTTAAAGAAGTTTAGAAAAGGTTTTGCGTATTCATGATACCAATAGCCTTTTTTAAGAAATTTCTTAGTTGACAATTTATTGCGAGTTTTGTAGTCAGCAACATGGTTAGGTGCTCTAGCAAAATGAATGAGTTGAGAGGTATAGACTACATAGGATGTAGAGCTAAGTACATCACAATTTAAAAACGACAATATCAAAATCGCCCAGTTTATCATGAATTTTGATAGAAACCATACCATTAGAAATAGACAAATGCAAGTCTTAAAAACGTGGCTTCGGTATCAGAGGTATTAGCTTTATTAAGTTGGAGCTCTGAAGGTTATATTTGACTTACCGTATTTTCAAATAAACACTATTAATGTTTGAATTATCATCCAAATATCTTGATGTAGTGTTAAAAGCGTCAATAATATCAGCCTGCATATCATCAGAAAGAGTCATCATAAAGTCCCTCTCATAACAAAAGAAGAATAAATCAGCCAACAAGGGATGCACAATTAGTGCCCCTAGGATCCACAACTACTTGTCTATACAACTTGGTACCAAATCATTGGTTGCTTTACTTTAATTGTGTTGTAGCTGTCTGTGCTTTGTGTATAGTTCTCTTCTTCATGGTGCTGTGGGTTTGTCTGCAGTCTTTGATTGTGGCATTTACTAGTACTGCTCATCTACTTTAAGATCCCTGATTGAATCACAATTAATCATTCAGAATTTATTTAAACGGGGGCATGAAATCATAATTGATCACCAGCGTCCGTGAAAAAGGTTTGTACTCGTAATTACTCGCATTTTACATATTTATATATATTTAGTTGACCTTGACATTTGACTCAAATATTATATTTGAAATCATTGAAAAAAATAGGAGGTACCTCTGTCAAAAATACCAGAAAACATACGAGACAATAAAACATATCTATGTATATTTGACCTTGAACTTTAATCCAAAGGTCATAAATGTAGCAATGATCTGCTATCTTTGTCCTTAACGGCACATCATAAGCAATAAGTAATAGATATAAAAACCCTCAGTTAAACGCGAAAGAGGAGCTCGCGTTACAAACTAAAAACTGATTTTATGTATATTTTACCGGTTAAATTTTACGCTCCAATATGACCAGACTGCTAAACGATCATGATAGCAGCGGAAAATGAGCTCAGAAGCAACATATACAGTATTCGCTGCTTAGTACTTAGGACTGGTTCAACCCATGAAGATCTGTCCAAACATGACTGAAAAATTGTTGACTGGGGCGTAAAGAACTAAAACAAACAAAAACTCAAATAATGATAAATGTGTCCCAAAAAGGTCAGAACAATGCATATATTGGTTTTCATTAAATATATGATAAAAAGGATCGCGTAATGGTTGCAATGTAGTGGTGTTTACTGTAACATATACTTACTGTTTATACCAGATAACTTTAATATGTATAGTAAAGAGTCATACTGAGTGCATGTTAACGCACTACGTTATAAATCATATTTCATGTTTCTCTAGTTTAAATATACAGTATATTCGGCCATTTTTTTATATTCCATTACTTTTTATATAGTAAATAGTGGTAAATCACTTCCATATGTGACGTAATATGATATACAAAACAGTCAGATCAGAAACCTTATGACCACCCCTCTACGATATAAACATATAATTAACCATCGTTTAGCTGACATGTTCTTAAAGTGGCATGCACAAAAATTATAAGAATCAATCTTGAGTGTGAGGTTGAGATAGAAAGATCTGTCCTGAAGATCACAGATTGGCATTACAAGGCTTGCTGAGTGATGAGAAACGGTGATTCCAAGGGAGATTTTCTATCCCACCCTCATGCGATAAATAAAATTGTGTTTGCCATTTAATAGACTAGTACAAATAAGGATGAAACTAACGACTATCGACTAATGACTAAAAACCAAACTCACTGTGTATAATAGTGTACACTGTGACATTAATTGTACCGAGGCGGAAAATAAATCTCAACATAAAAAGCGACAGCTACGTGCTACAACCTTTACGACATCCACGTGCTACAACCTTTATAGTAGATAGTGACCAGTAGGCTTGTGGTAATGGGTTCGAGCCTCCTGACGGACAATATTTATACAGCTTTATATCCATACTGATACATGTAGGGATTTAAACGAACAGCTATTATTAAAGGATAGTGTTCTCTATCTACCTTTAGTTCGAGCGACTCCATGATTAACCAACTGTTAATGAAAGGTAAATCCTATCGATGTTAGTTCGGTCGACCTTCGACTAAGAGTGGATGGATAGGTACCCTAAGTTTACCTCCCCAATGAGAGCTAGAGTCTAACTTTCGTAGGTACTGTTGGGTAAGTAAAACGTGTTGCAGTACAGAATATGTTCTGAGTATCTACGCACTTTCTGGAGGTAATTCTGCCGTTCTAAAATCATTTGTCCGTTCCTGATAGACCAACTCATGATGTAACTAGGAGTGCAACGTTTGTGTGTTAGGAGTCAACTGTTTTCGTTTTATTAAATTTAAATAAGATTAAATTTGTTTGGAAAGGTCTTGCTATATATTTACTAGTGAACGATTTGTAGACTATTTGGTATTTGTTACACAGGTAAAAAGTATACAAATGTATCAATGTATGTCTGAACTATTAGACGCCCAGAAAACTGCACATTGAAGTGTTATATTTCAGTCGAGATTCCAAGATACCAGTAAAGTAACATCGTGCATTAGGTAAAATATATGATAACACCTACCCATTCAAATTTAAAATGAAAAAAGGGCAAAACGTTGACCACTAAATCACAATATGCTGTTCCCCGTGATAAGCAACACGTTTCAGTCTTTTGGAGCCTTAAAATGAAGCTACCCATAGACAGACAAGTATCCAGGTTTATTATATGTCCTATTGGTTTGTTTCTTGAGTGGGTTCTCTTTTAAATGGAAAACATCGACTTCCTGAACAACTCGGCTAAACTGAAAAAGGAACGAAAGGCAAACATACTCATAAGGCTTTTGGGTTAATTCAAAATTAAGAAACTCAAGAAGACCCTGTCCTCTCTGTTATATTTATTACAGCTCTACCAATAAGGCGGCTATCACGAACGCTCTGATTGCCCAAAACAACGGCTTCGGTGGTAAAATCATGACCATAGAACGCATTTTGCGATCGAAAAAAGTCGGTTTGGGCAATGGAAAATGCAGATTTATTAAAGCAAAACAAAAATCGTTCATGGATCACCAGTTTCATGGTGTGTTTACCAAAAGTAGAATGTTGAGAGAAGCGCGACCCGACTGTGAGTGACAAGCCAGCACACAACTCGACAATCACAGTTAATAGGGTGGCGGCAGAGAGTTCCAATAACTCGGAAAAAGTTCATATGTGAAATACCATACTTACTTAAATGATTGCATAGCAATATAATTATTCAGAAGTTAGATATATTAGCGGAATTTAATAATAAACAATGGCCAATAATTGTATATATTGAGGGGCAACACATTATATTTTCGAAAAAAATGTATTCCTTCACTGACGATCGTTTTTGTCTTAGCAAACAATGTATACGCTGATCAAATGCCGCATCTGGGTCTGCACTGTTTGCCAAAATACTGTTCCTAAAGCCAATAGTAGATAAAGGGTTAATAATGTCTGCGAATAAGCTGGTCGTTTTATAAACACTTTCCACACTCAAATCAATTAAGTGAATGAAGAGCTATTCTTGCATGGGAATTCTCTACGCGAAGCTGTTTGAAGCCACAAAATCCATGTTCAAATCATGAGATTCACGTGCTGTTTGAACATGGCTATTACTTGAAGAATCCTAAATTGGGCCCTGAATTCGCCGATGTTTTCGTTTGCAAAAAAGTTGCACACGTATATATGACGTTGTGGCGACGTTATGACGTTCGAAAGTTGACGCTGATGCCATTTTGTTTAGAGAAATCAAGTGAAAGAAAAGGGATATTTAATGTTTAAGCGACTTTTTCAGTGCGGTTTATGATGAAATCAGGTAAAATATGTAAGAATAACGATCACACATTTTTGTTTCATTGCATTAACACTTGCCGGATCCCTCGGGCGATGTTTGAACACTCAGCCTTACGGCCTCGTGTTCAAACAGCTTCCTCGGGACCCAGCAAATGTGAATACATGAAAAACACGTGTGATCCCTATATTCTAACAAATGTTAACGTGAGAACAAGGTGTGCTCGAAACGTCTTATGTGTTTGGTCAAAAAGTGAGTATGACCAGGAAATGATACAATCAAAGACCACAGGCCAACCCGCCACTGTGAGGTAAACACAGACCACTGACAGCTACACGACAACAGACTGCGTTTTAATGAAATGTTTAGGGAAATCTATCCAGAGGTGTGTCTCTGTGTTTAGTGGTATTTATTTCCCTAGGGACTTCTCGTAACTTAAATAGTTTAAACTGCATATCGCCGATATAACCAAGAGCAGTATCTGAAGGGCCACTTGTTCTAGACTCACCGGGGCTTTTGTGTCATTTAAGAAGACACTTTATATTCTGCTTAGATCTGGTTCCATCCAGAAATTCATGAAACTTCACGATACATGTATGTCTGAAAGATTGTTGACAGATGCGTTAACCTTCAGCGCAGAAAAAAATACATTTCGTCATTATTTGAACACAGTCAGTTAGCCCAATAAAGCCTAGCACCCGTATAAAGGAATTTGACCAATAGTGCAGATCCAACGTAGACACAAGGCAGATGGTGAATGAAAAAATGTCTGATAATGGTCTACACTGTTTGCTCATATGATACAACAATTTCTGTAAAATGGTGAATATCATTGCCGTTACATGTAAGAACACTAAACTCCCTATGATTACAGATCGATCCGTCAGTTTCAACGGATTGAAGACTCAAGTACTGATAAATATATTTACCAATCTACACTGTTCCAGCCGCCTAAGTAGTTACTCAGTATTGAGCGCCCACTCTTTCGCAAGAAACTGATAGCTGCTCTAATTGAGACAGCGGACGGGAAAGGATGACCGTAAAAATTATTTTTAGAACATATTTCTACCAAAACGGGGTCTCTGGATTCGCAGTCAAGCACATTGAAGGTTGCACCAGCGGTCCCACCAGTGTATTGTGAAAAAACAGGTCTTTTCGACATCCCAAAGTGTCTGAAACTATAAAATGTTATTATGTGATATCATACAAAACATTATTTTGGGACTACATCGGCACATTCTACAGTCCCAGTGAAAGAAGAAAAAGGCCACTTGAGCGTAAGACTGGGAATCGAAGGGATGCTAGTTCGAGGCTCACCGCCAGCGGAGTCACTATTGTGTCTTTTGTGGATCTTTTATGTTTTTGTTCTGTCTTGTATTTGCTATGTTTTGTGCGCGTCTGTTTATATGTGCTTTGTGGTCACCTGCTGGGAAAGGGCTGACCTCTTGGCTCTCGTTTGTGGTGTCTACTGTGAGTTTGTCACTTTCCCATTGGTATCCTGGGTCAGGTGTGGTACTTGATTGTATCGATTCCTGATCTTTGCACACTTACTTACTTCACACTGCTTACTACTGGTTCAACCTATGAAAACAGGAAATCGTCCCGACATTATTGAATATTTGTTGACGTGGACGTAAAGCACAAAAACAAACGAAGAAAAAAAACCTTGAAAATAATATGTTAGGTAGGAATCGAACCATTGACCACACGCAAAAGAGTCCGTTGTTCTAACCACTAGGTCACAGAATATGTATTAAAGAATGCCGCTTACTTTGTTTTAGTATTTTGAACCTATTTGTAACTTCTGACTAGTACAAGTATCCCAAACATTCAATATACGTCATTGTATGCGCATGAATGATTTTCTAAGCGAGGCGGATGTAGTTTCCATTAACATTTGTTTCAATCAATATTACATATAATCATGGAAAATATTTAAGAAATACACCAAACAAATGATACTGAGGCCTCATACTTTATTTTTATACGAGCAGAAGCTGGAGATGTAGCAAATGTGTTGTGTTTTAAAATGCTGTTAAATGATAGTTGAATCCGACACTATTCCTTAGTCATAAACTTTAGTCTTAGTCGTTAGTCAATCATTATTTGTACTAGTCCAATACTGCATTTTCATATTCAACAAAAAGGTTTCCAGAAGTTCACGAATACGTTGAGACGTGACATAATATAATTACGTCTATTTAACACAACAACGACGTCACTTTTCTTCCAACAAGCGGCTGTTTGATTGTTATCTTTCCAAAAGGTTAATGTATTGCAAGAGACTGCATCCTTGGTGGTCAACCCAATCATGAGTGGTAATTTTGCTTTCCTCTTTAATTGCATGCCGGCGGGTAGGACCTCAGACTCTAGATTTGCTTTCCTCTTTAATTGCATGCTGGCGGGTCCGACCTCAGGCTCTAGGACAGTTCGGACTGAAAGACTTATCTATACATGAAAGGGTAAGGGCCTGATGTTCTGTCTGTGGTCAGGCACACTGTGGTTTAACTGTTGGATTTCTTTTACTTCAGTATTCAGTTGTATATACTAATGAGTCCTTATCTTTGTTTCATCTCCTTTTTATATCTTGATTTGTATTTACATGGAGATGATACATCGATAAGTCAGGGATCTTTAATGCAAATCAAACCTCTATTTCAAGAATAGGGTAAGGTTGGCGCCATTAAACATGTTTAAGCCCTCCAGTATTTTTACTGACTTTTCCACGGCGGTTATTCATTTGTGGATCCTTTATATTATTTGTGTTTAATGTCTGTCATGCTCTTTCCTCTCTTGTGTGTGATGTTTTCTTGTGTTTTTGTCACTTTCCAATATGGTGTCCTGGGTCAGGTGTGTTATTTAATTGTATCAGCCATGATCTTTGCTACCTTCCTTACCTTGGTACGGATATGTGAGATTGATATTTATCTCGAAATTGTAAAAACAGGAGACACCACGATCTAGTGTGCAAGAATGGAAATTTGCCCAGGTTAAGTGAATGTCCCAATATTTACATAGTATGGCGATAAATTCTCTTCTAGTGTGAGTTTATTCAGGGGCAGATTCAGGATTTCTTGAAAGGAGGTTTGCATATTTAAATGTGTGAGGTTCCCTTTGCTGATTTTATCTTGGTTTTTCTTAAATATCCCATGGAAATGAAATAATTTTGTCTCACTGAGACCAAATTATTTCACTTTCATAGGATATTTAATTTCTGGGGGCCCGGAGGGGGCTTCAAGCGAGCCCCCTGAACCCCCTCTGGATCTGCCACTGTTATCACAGGTGAATGTAGCTGATCATCATCAGGATTGTGCAATGTAACTTGTTGTGTGGCACCACAGAGAAGATTGACAAACTGCAATGAGACGGATCAGACTACCAATGTGGAGACAAAAGCTTGTACTTATGGGACTTGCGCAGGTAAAAACAGCAAACCCTGTGTATAAGGGCCACTCTCAAAAAGACATAAATTGGTTTTTAAGACCAATTATTGTTTACTGCAGGTCAAACGTATTGTAGAATAGAGCATTCTGTAACACATTTGACCTTCATTAAGCAACCATTTGTCATTAAGATTTTTGTTTTATCTTTTTTTAGTGGCCGTTTTACACAGGTTTTACAGAACCACAATTCCTAACCATTTTCCTGCCATTACCACGTTAAGGAAGCTACATAAACAAAACCATCCATTCTGATAAAGATATTTTATGAGGCTTTTCCAGTTCTGTATATGGAGGCTAAAATCGCCCTAAGTTTTCCATTCATTGCTTTTTTGTGTAAAATACCAAAAAATGAGAATGTACAGTGCTTCGCTCTGATCATTAAACTTGCTATCTAAGCCGATGTGAGCTGCACATTGTGCACTTACTTCGAAATTAAATGTATGGCAGAATACAATTTTCAGAGTGGTGACGTTAAGCAATATTCATCTCAAATGAAAAAAGGGAGGAATGTTTCTAAACTATCCTTACAATATTCATTGGTTCTTTTTCTTGTTCACCATTAAATACTGCACCTTTATGTTTAGAAAATCTGGTGTTTCTGAATATTATTGAAATATGTGTGTATGACTAATCACAAATCCCTGATTAACCAATGATACCAAGAAAACAAAACATTAGAACACTTATTAACCAGTCATGGGCGACCATGTGAGAAAATCTATCTTTTAGGTTTATGGTCAGGTCATACCTAGCTACAGAGATAAGCTAGAAAAGTGAAATTTTGCTTATAGCCAGTTGTGATAATGAAACTTAAATCAGTTATATAAGTGAATAACAAAGCGCTGATTAGAGTGAGCTGATGCACAGGCTGGTATGCACCTTTGTTGTTCGCAAGCCCCTGAGGATAGGTTTTCTTGCATTGAGACCTAAATCTGGTGGGTACTGATGGATAAGATTTTTTGTATTTATCAGACTTATGATTGTTTAAAATATAACTAGCCGGTGCCTCAAAATACCAACGAAATTACAGTGCTGACTGATGACTCAGATCAGCATGTGGATGTATTACTTCTTATCAGTCACCCCTTATATTAACTGAATTGTTTCAACATTGCCTAATAAACGTTTCCTATCTCACGGCATGTTACCTTTATCAGGTCATGATGACGTTGCACTTTTTGAATGACGTCGCCAATGACTCTGAATCAACACAAAAATCAAAAATTACGTCATAATCGTTAGTTTGAAGAGTGTTAAATAATGGGTAAACTGATAAATAGAATACCAGGTGAGTGTCTTTTGATATCAAGTTTACCAGGCAAGGCTTTGAGAACGCTTGTTGACATCGCGAGGCTTCGCTTTGAGAACGCATGTTGAATCGCTCGGCAAGCCTCGCGATGTCAACAAGCGTTCTCAAAGCCTTGCCTGGTAAACTTGATATCAAAAGACACTCACCTAGTATTCTCTATTTATCAGAAATCATTTGTAGCTTTATTACATTGGAAGAGAATGTATGTACATTAGAATCTATACTGTTGCAATGATTGATAAACACTGCACTTAGATATATAAAGTTTTCATGGTTGAATCTCAGGCTGATATGATGTTGTGGAATATAACGTATATAATGCCTCGATTACATTTGCTACGGTCGTCGTACGATTTATTTGTCTACGATTTTTCCTACGATTTTTTCGGCATCATAGGGGGCTATAAGCTACGACGTATGTGTTTACATTGCTTATGATCACCTTATGATTTCTTCGGCGACAAACTAGGACAAAACCTTACAGAGACCTTGCAGATATCGTACGACAACCACAAGGTTATCGTACAATCATCGTGTTATCTTCACAACCTCCCTATATAAATCGCACGATGCTCGTATGATGACATTGCGGAAATCGCAAGGAGTCGGTACGCTGACTGTGCAAAATTCGTGTAATTATGTGCATGGATTTAAACGGTCATCCAGGTTCATTTTTGGATTCCATTTGAACTGTATTTCAAAGTCATGTGATCACAAATCGTGCTATGAAGAGGCTAGTGTTTTTAGTTGAACATGGTCCCAAGGTATGGAACAGCGTGATACGTTTGTGTATATTTTAATGTCAATTTTTAAGTTTTGCAGTTTTTATAAAGTTTAAGTCACAGAATATAACATTAACCCCTTTTTTATATTTCACTTTTATAATTCGAAAAGTATCACTTAATTGAAAATATGAAGGTGCTTCAATTATATTATCTCGTAGATTCAGCGTAGACTAAAACACTTATTATGGCTGCTGTCCGTTCTTAGGCGGTGGTTCTGTTGTTGTTGACTTTTTGTTTATTGTTACTCCTATTGTGGGAGTCTGCAATTGTTCTATGTTTTGTTGTACGTTACTTTATGTCCATTCTAGTATTGCAATCATCTTGATGGAGAAGAGGAGCTGATTGCTTTGCTTAATCTGTCTTCCTGCTGTCTCGTAATGGTTGAGCGGCTCCTCCATGCGGTGCCACGGGGTTGTCTGCAGTTTGTGATTGTGGTATTTCCTGATCATACTCACTTACTATTTTGTTCAGTTTAATCACCCAAAGGCACTTTACGGCCAGCAGCATATAAAATGTTCGTCATAAGCAAAAATGAAGTCGTTGCATGCGAATAACAAAGGTACTGACCAGAATGCGCTTTCTTCCACCGGGCCGGGTCAGCACATTTGCCATTCGTTTTCAGTAAAATACATTTTGTAGAACATTCATACATTCAAACTTCAATGTTTGAACTAGTCACATGTTCTCACTGCGAGACCCTTATATTTATTCCTTGAAGTAATACTCAAATTCAAATCCCAGAGTTATAAATCACAAAAAAACATTTGGACTTTTTATTAGTCTTATCTTATTTATGAAACCCCTATCCAACCAGCATTTTGTTATATACTGAAAATGCATATGCATTTCATGTTAGGTGCATATTTTCAATTGCACTTCAGACAATTTTACCATGGAAGCATACTCTAGGGGCCGTGATTAGACTGCTTCCATCAGCAAACTGAACTGGGTCCATATTGAGTCACTCTAAGTGGTGGTATTAGAGACATCGCCTGAAGACAAATATTGAAATGAAACAAACAGCTATATAATGATAACCAATATCTACCCGTCTGGAAATTTTTGACACGTCGCAAGGCGCCCACGCAAGAATGATCATCCGATGTCCGTACGATTTTATGGGCCCTGCAAGGGCATCGAGCGGCGACCTTGCGGGCTCCCTACGACTATCACAAGAGTCTACGATCATTTTTGGGCCAAAATGACAATCAAAAACCCTGCGTTGTCCTCACGATTACCATGCAGTGCCCGTACGGGGATCGTACGATGTCACTGCGATGTGTCTACGGGCTACTGGCTTACGATTTTTTCAAATTTGTAATTGCGCAGAGTTAAACAAAATCGTATAGGCAACGATGCCCGTAAATCCGTACGATGATCGCAAGGTCTCCCTGCGGAGGCAGCACGGAAACAGTGATTTGGACATCGTACGGGCATCGTATACTCGTCGTAAGGCAAATGTAACCAAGGCATTAGGTGCAAACATGGTTGAATCTCAGGCTGATATGATGTTGTGGAATATAACGTATATAAGGGGAAAACATGCGTACATTTAGGGGATAACTATTTCAAATTTTCATTTGATGAGGTATACGGTAAGAAATTTAGCGTTACAGCAACGTATATGCTTGCCACATAAAACAACAATTGCAACATTAAATAATGTAAATATGTATTTGCAAATTGTCTGTTTGTGACAAAGATTTTACAACACGACTCACAAACAAACCAAATGTGGCCTTACAACTCACAGCATTTGATTTTTCCTTTGTTCTGTTTTACTCTTTTGTAGGAGCCTGGAGTCCTTGGTCCGATTGGATTAATGGAACTTGTAGTGTAACTTGTGGTGATGGAAAACATACATCCACACGAATCAGGCACTGTTTAATTACAGGACCATGCACAGGTGTTGGTATGGAACACAAACAGCTGGACTGCAATAACATACCAGATTGTTCCTGGGAAGTTGTGGATATTTGATTGTTTTTTTTCTTTCTGTGATTATCTTGTTACATGTAATAAATATGAATAATTTAACACCATTGATGAAACTGACTTTTTAAACATTTCCAGCAAAAGTAAGTTTTTGAAAAAAGAATCATTTTGTGTCATAATGAACAACAGTTCCATTGTCTTGAATTGTACTCACTGCGTGCATATATTTGTATCTATAGGATCCTACAAAGCATATATTCGATAACATACCTTTAACCTACATTCATGAATTATGCAATGTGCTTCCATAATTCATTTAGATCTATTACATTAATGCAGTGGTGATAAAAACAAGGAAATTATAAACATGTGCAGGGTTTATAAAAAAGTGGACCTTTTTTCAAATTGCAATACTTTCCTCTGATGATGTTTCATTACCAGAAGGTGCTTCAACAGTAAGTGACATTATGATGACATCATAAAGCAATCATTTCCTGTCGCTGATTAATTTGGCCTACCACGTCCCTTTCTCTGGCCAAATTTATTCTCCAGTTTTGCCACAAACATACCATTTTATCGCCCAGTTCTTTGCTTTATAAAGAATTTCCATTATCTGAGACACTTTAAATTATTATTTTCTAAAAATGTAAGCCTGCGAAGGAATTTTCACTGGAAGCCATTTTAACAACAGCAAATATGTAGACGACAAAGCACCATCTGGTGGTGAAACATCATCAGAAGAAAGTGTTATTACATTGCTTTAGCCCAACAAAAAATCAAAAGGTTTCAACATTTCTATACAGGCATTATAGAATTTGAAAAAGAGGTCCATATTTTTGGTGACACCAAGTTAATACAGTTCAAGGAAATATGCATGTGTATGTGTCATTAATGTAATTTATTTTTGGTTCATTAATGTGATGCATTTTAGTATCATTTCACTGATGCATTTGTGGTTTATTTGACAATTTATTTGTATTTCATTTGCGATTCATTTATGTAGTATTTGTGTATGATGGCATTTTATGCAGTTCAGACTGGGAGCTTTAGGATTAAAATTCTTCATTTATTTATGTGTTATGTGTTTCATTTGTGTTTCATTTACTGCATATGAAATTTGTTGTAAACTCATCCGAATAAAAAAAATATGTCAAATTGTGTGGTGTCCTATGGTCAAATCGCCAAGTGATCTTATTCTGGTTAGTGCTTTGATTTTGTTTTGGTTAGCGCCTTAATAGCGCTTTTCTTAGCACCTTGATAGTGTTTTTTGTTTAGTGACTTGGTAGCTTATTTGAATGTGAAAATTGGTACTACCAAGGCACCATCAAAATACAATGTTAAATAGGATATTGGAGTTGTGTTTTGCTCCCTTCCTTTCCAAATGTGTAGGCATGCAGACTAAGGGTATACTTGTAGTCAAAATTTTCATTTGTGGAAGTATTGTGGGACATATGGTCAGAAATTGACTTTTACTATGAAGTGAGTCTGTTACTGTTATTGTTATTTGTTTTTGGTCCCATTTTGCAATCGGAACTGCCTCAGCCTATTCCGTCAAATCAGATCTTGGATGTACACAGATGTCTACTTTGATAACGTGACGCTGACGTCACAGAAACCAAGTAAATACAATAAGAAGTGTGATTGCAGCGAACCAATGGTTACTACATTTCATGATAAACATTGATATAAATGAAGTTAATGTTGTTTTTTTCAATAAAATATGTCTATAGCGATATTTTATTGATAAAAAAAACAACAACATTAACTTCATTTAATTGTGTTCGAGCAAACATAATGAAGGATTTTAAGAGAACTAAACCTACATGCTGAAGTTCTATTTTTCTCTACGCCCGTTCCTGCTTATAAAATACAGCTTTTTCAGCCATAGTACTATGCCTTACATACATCTGACGCATGATTCTGGAATTGAGATGAAACTTTCCAATTGGCTCATTTTATAAAGAGTTTTTTTTTGTTCCATTCTTGATTTGTGATAAAGTTCTTAGTGTCTTTTCTAGTTTTTGCAATCTTCTCGCTGAAAAAGAGAGAGAGAGAGAGAGAGAGAGAGAGAGAGAGAGAGAGAGCTAGTTGAATAGCTTTAATTGTATTCGCATCTGTAATATAGAGGATCTTACATGAGTGCTCCTGTTTTATTGAATTTGTTAAGCGAGCTGCGGAAAAGAGATAAAATGTGAGGCTAGTCAAATATTTTATCCTTTTCGCAACGAGTTTCATAAATTCATCAATCATCATTGAAAAACTCTCTCAACACTTTCCGCTATGAGACAATAATATGATTTGCATGATACAATACAGATAACACCCAAAAAAACATTTCTAAAAAAAAGGGTTTAATTGGGAACAAGATGTGGACTTTTTAAGAGAAGAAGAAGAAAAAGCATTCCCTCTAATATTGGCCTGGCATTCATTTATCTATATTTACATTTTCAAAGCAAGTCTTTACTGAATCTTTATATTTTTGCAAATGTTCATAGCCTCATGAACGACACAAAATTTGATTGACAACTGCCAAGCTCACTTGCATGTGCAATTCACTTCGAACGTCGAATTCATTCGCCAGATGTGACACTGTTGTTGTGATTGACAGCGAGCCACACCTGAGTCGTACGTGCAAAACAAGCTTCTTGTTTGCTTCATTGGCTGTCCGTGTCCGCTTTCCGTTTTACACTCAAACAAAACCGTTAATACGATTACTTATTTAATACAAAATAGTTTTGTCTCCTAAATTATAAATAACTTCTTATTATTAGTTATTTATAATGAAATGTAAATATAAGTAATGAATTCAACTTTTGAATGTTAATGGAATCAGGAATACTTAGAGTATCTTGCAAAGCTAACGTGATGCCCATCTTTGCAGGCAAAGAGTCAATAAGGCAGGGGCAATCTGATCAGGGTTTGCACATTTTTTTACCAACTCAGGCCAAATGGTGGATCATCCTTTATGTACAGTTACTTAGATTGTCACAATGCTTTTGTTTGTTTGATCTGATTCTTAACATCCAATTCAACAATCTTTCAGTTATTTCGGGATGGGAAATCAAATATGATAATGATGAATGTGTCCCTTATTGAACAACTTGGTGAGAAGGACATTTGCCCCATCCACTATATGGGGAAACTACTAGTACTTGATAATGGTCTGTTCTGTTTTACCCGTTCCAGCTTTAACACATAGTTACCATATTCCACCATCTATACTGACCGGTATATGTTGGTCTTCTCCTGCAGATATACATGACTTGCCTCTGAAAATAAAGAAAACAATTACAGATTGATTTTGTATCAAGTCTACCCTTTTACATTCATACGAGGGTCATTTTTATGTTCGTAGAATCGGGCTGTATCTCTACAAATATAGAATTTACGGTACCATAACTATATATATTTTGAAAGGTCTAGCTTTTGTCTAT
Organism: Loripinus fragilis; assembly: GCA_964019695.1. Taxonomy (NCBI): domain Eukaryota; kingdom Metazoa; phylum Mollusca; class Bivalvia; order Lucinida; family Lucinidae; genus Loripinus; species Loripinus fragilis. The sequence goes on from OZ026517.1 coordinate 88,902,035, forward strand.
CAACTGGTATAAATTTTACATCATTAAAGCTTAGTTCGGTCAAGATAAATAGCTTTGAATAGGGCAAGAAAAGGACACTGGTCGAAATCCATGTCATTTTAACCACGCAGAAAGCAGGAAATTAGACGCTGATAAGTTCCATCCGCTATGGTGATATAAGCATTTTTCAAGCCGATTTTTCTTTTGCACCATCAAAATAAATTATTCAAACACTCATCGTAGACGAGTGCAGCAAAACTATAAGCATGCTGTTTGCTGTTCTATAACAATTTTAAAACACCCATCAATATACCAAAATAATCACAGTCAAGTGCTAGTTATTATGTCTGTTAAAATTACGATTATGAACAAATTTTAAAATTTCTCCTGGTTTTGCATAGCACATGATATACTCAATCATTCGTCAGCATTTATATTGATGTAGCGATTTAAGCGTGTAACTGGCTACTTCCGGTACTGGCATACCCCCATGTTATAAAAAGTGGGTGGGGTAAATCAACCCCGCGTAGAAAACACAATAACAATAGGATCTGCATAATTTTCTTATTGCAGTAATTTCAACACCTGTTTAGAGGCACAAAAACAGTTTTAATGTGTTTACTAAGTATAGTACCGCGCCATGGCGTCTTTTATGTACAAAATAAGGTATTTTAGCACCCCCTAGGCTATTTATTTTGCAGTTCATTTTTAATAAAGCAAAAGCATCAACTTTGTTTTGGGATGAAAGTTTCATAACACTTCCATCTACCATATAAACAAGAAAAAATATAATTCTACTTTACTGCTAACATATTAAGCCACATTCAAAAGCCCGTATCCAACTTCCACTTGTGTCAACTTTTTACAATTTAAGTTTATATGCCTACTGTTCATTTTGCTGAGGTTCCAAACAAATCGTCCATATCTATTAATTGCTGCGTATTTGCTATGATTTTTATATAATATTGTAGCACGTGGTGTCCTTGATCTGCAGCCAAATTTTCAGAAGCTGTGTATGGCTATGGACCCATTTTCATGCAATTGTTACTGACGTTCTGTCAGAGACTAAGTCCATAAATATCATATTTTTACCATATTTCCAGTGTGCGATATATAGGTATGTCTTTGCCTCTTAGATGACATTAAAGTAATGCATTTTGAAATAATTTTAGGTTGCATATATAGATAAAAGCTCAATCTTTTCAAATGTATGCACGATGTATGCATTTACTTTCGCCGTTTTCATTAAATCTACCTCTCTACGAACATAAAAAACGTCCCTCGTATTAAAGCCAGACTGCCACAAGTACTGTAAACTTTGCATGCCAGATAAATATAACAGGCTCCTTTTTGTCATCTGCTGTCTTTTTCATAGTAAGAAAGAGTATTATTGAATTTATTAAACTTGTTGCGAAAAAGAGATAAAATGCTCGACAAGCCTCGCATTTTATCTCTTTTCCCCCAACTCGTTTAATAAATTCAATAAAACAGGAGCACTCATGTAAGATCCTTTATATAGCAGATGCGAATGCAAGTCAACTTTCTTGAAAAAATCTTTTAGTAAAACAAAAACAAAGAGTTTGAATCAAGGTCAGAATGTACATTGCAACTGTTTGCAAAAGTAAGCTTAAGACAACACATCGCCACTTGCCGGCAAAGAGTCAATAAGGCAGGAGCAATCTGATTAGGATTTGTACATTTCTTTACCAACTCAGGCCAAATAGTGGATCATTCTTTATGTACAGTTACATGGATTGTCACAATGCTTTTGTTTGTTTGATTGATTCTTTACGTCCAATTCAACAATTTTTCAGGTGTATCAGGACGGGAATTCCTGGGTTGAACCAGTACTAAGCAAGGATTAATGTGTCTTGCTCAAGGACACAAAGCAGTGATGCGGGTAAGGCTCAAACCCGCGGTCCTTGGGTCTGGAGTCAGGCACTCTACCACTGAGCCACTGTGCCCCTCTTGTCACAATGCCTCATTGAGTTACTTCCAATGACCAATAACAGACTGTGTTCAGCTCTTAAACACATTTGAGTCATTGTGAGTGTACAGCTCTGGCCTTTAGTTTAGAGTGTGTAACAAAAAGTATTTCTCAACCAAAACATACGTTGTGGGTACTAAAAAGAACCGCCTCAACCGCACCCAAAACATATGTAAATAATGATGGGTAAAAAAATACTTACAATTGTACGCTGAAAAATGTTTTAGCTAAACCTTTGACAGTTACAGAATATGATATCCTGACTTGTAATTTGCAGAGGTGGCATGAAATAAAGAATGTAGATGAATGGGTCGAACTGCCCCCACCCCACTCCCCAATAAAACACACATTATTATAACCCTGCAGGTTAAGTAAGACGATGTTCAAATATCTAGGTGGTGTTCATAAAAGAAATCACAATTGATGCTGACTGTAAGATGTTATGGTCAAACAAAGTGAAGCACACAATGACAGTAAACACATTGCGCATGATAACTGGTTATGCGTATGCTGACTACCTGTGTCTTTCTAATAAACATGTTGATTTCACTTTGTTGCATATAAGGACTTCCTGAATTAAATGTGCGTGCATGATAATGATATAAAATGTTTGGGCTGAATATTTGAATTTTAGCGTAATAATCCCGTCATTATAACTCTGACGAGTTTGACCTTTGACAATATTGGCTTTGTTTACAGGGATCGATGCTGAAAGATGATCACTTACCTTTAAATCAAATCACTTCTATTGCCTGTTTTAGCGAGTCCTCTGCATTGCAACCATCTCTAAAGTTGTATAATTGAATGTTTAACAACAGATTTCTACACTAGTTAAGCATCAAAAAACACCAGTTTCACGGGGAACGATAGATTGAAAATCAGTAGAAGTGTCAGCCATATTTGCCATTGGCGTAGCTTCTTATAGGCCTATTTTTTTCAGAAAGTCAAAAAAATAAAAATCCAAAGATGCAATAAAATGGGGGGAGGTAGGGGTGATTAAATCAGAAAGATAATTCAGGTGTTTGACCTTTAGTCTCCAAAAACTATGAAAACTTAATTTCCAGCTAGAACGTGTGATTGGAAGAACATTTCTATGCTGATAAAATGCCATGCAGGTGATAACTGCAATCTTGATACGTCTGCTTGTGCCAAAGGCTGCATGCATATTATGTCAGGGAAATCTGAATCGACCAACAAAACCGTATCTGACAATGAGAAGGAATCCATAAACAAAACTCCATTACAAAAAAATCTTATCCAGAATTATTAAGTGATTTTACTTTGCGCAAAGCAAAATATACCAATGCGTTGACACACCGAAGCCAACATAAATAGCAATTTCATGGCTGTATTGAGGACTTTTGCACAGAATGGCAAGATCATAGTAAGCCATTAAGACAACGCCCAATATAATAACAAATGCACTTCGCAAGATATCCAAATTGAACTGATTCATCATTGGTATTTGTACTAGTCTGGTGAAGAATGAACTTTTGGAAGAGTGTTGATCATGCCAATATAACACCATCACGGTTGGTGAAACAACAGATAAATCAACCAAAGAACAACTGTCTTTTTGTGTGCGTTTCGTCGATGGTAAAAACGTAGTCAGAGAAGAATTTATTGGATTCGTTGAGAGTGAATCAATTAAAGGAGTCGGACTCTGTGCAAGCATAATTGAGTATTTACAACGAGCCAATCTCGAATAGAGCTCAGTGTTATGATGGTGCGTTAAACATGTCTGGGAAATTTCGGGGACTTCAAGCACTAATATGTGAACGTTCACCATATTCTACATGTAACTACGTGCATCGCAAATCACATTGCTTGAATCTATATCATTAGTGCACATCTCGCACATTCCATGTGTCTGGACAATGATGTAAACTGTTCCGGACATCAGTTTTCTCTTTGACTATTCAGCTAAATGATTGTTTGCGTTCCAGGACAAGCTGTCGCGTGATGTTGCTACCCAAGAGGAAATGAACCAGCGCATGAAGCTTTGCACCCTATGTGAAATACGTTCGTCAAGTCGTGGGGATGCTCTTGCGACGTTCAAGAATGCCTTCCCTGTAGTTGTTCATGCACTGGAGACGATGAAAAAAGATGGTGATGAAAACGTAGGGCAATATCTTCCATATTACGTTGACAGTTTATAATTTCGCTGATTGTGGCAGAGCAAATTCTGAGTAGCACTGTTCTTGCAAAATGAGGACAACGATTTGTTGCACGCTGACACCGAAACATGCGTAGTAATTAAATTGTGCAACGACGAGAGGGCTGACTAGAATGTTTGGAATGCTTTATACGACAATGCTGTCAATGTTAGCAGTAACTTTGCCATTCACCCAGCAATGTCCAGAAGAGCTGGTCGTCAACAGAACAGAGCTAACCCTGATGTTCAAACGGTATCTGATTTCTACAGCAACACGCTGTACTATGTTTTCCTAGTTCAGGAGATGGAAACTCGCATCCTGGGTTAGGAAGATGGATACTGTGCACAATATTTATTGCTATCCAAATTGGCTGACTTGCAGGATGAGAGGCTATCAACTATATACGCTGCCTTTGCGCGTGATCTTACTCAAACATATGAGGTATTCAAGGCTAAAATAGCAAGTCGGAGATTTAGATGGAGCATGATAGACAGAAAGCCTTTCAGACTGGAAGACACCCTTAAGCAGACATGCAAAGACCTGTATTCTTGCATTTCCATCATAATTGCAGTCCTTTTGACCATGCCACCGACGTCAGCGACATGTGAAATGACATTTAGTAGCATGAAAAGAGTAAAAGCAATATACTTGCGATGAACAACGACGTCTGCCAGGCTGTCCTTCTTAGCACAAGGACATGAACATTGGTGTTGACAAGGTGATGAATGTGTTTGCGTCAGACAAATGCAGAAAATAAGATTTTTTTCTAAGTAGGCCTGGGATTATTAGGTATGTTGCTACCTACATTCATTCTGTTACATATATTTGCTAACATTATTGACTACTGTCAGTATTGAGGCAAACAGTGTAGACCCAGATCTGGATCGTCACTGTTTGTCAAAGATGCTTGTAAAGCAATTCTGCAGATGACAAAGTACACTGTTTTTGTAGTTATTGGCTATTTAAGGGTTAAAGGAACATGATATATACATGTGCATGTCCTTACTACCAGGAAGATGAATTTGTTTTTGCATTTCAGCACCATAAATTGATCAAACTTGACAAGAATATAAGACCTTATAAAGCCTTGAGCCAGTGCATGAGATTTCCAACAATCAGCAAAGCCTCAGATCAGCCTTCGAATACGCGCAGTCTGAACAGAGCCTTTGCTAGTAGCTTGAGTTTTCTGTGATTGTTAAGCTACTGACTGAACGCCATTTGGAGTTTCTAAGCTGAAAAGGAGGCTGCAGAGGCTCGTCTGAGTCTACACTTGTCCAAATGTCAAATTGTTGGAAATCACATGTCACGGCTCAAATCATTCCATATGGACTGAATCTGACCGGATTGGGCCGAAAATTGGTCATTTAACTCATTTTTTAAAACTTTTTTTTTATTATTAGATGTCTGGAACATCAGGTTGGGCTTTTTGTGTTACAGCGACCATTGATACAAGAAGGATCCATCTTGTTTCGCATCTAGTGCGACTGGACCTGACTGATTCAGACCCAAAAATTGTCAAATAGTTTATTTTTTATTATCATTTCTTGTCTTATTATGTTTTTATCTATGTAAAAAATCATATAAACGAAGTCTGGACCGTCAGGTTTGACATATTAGATCACAGCGACCGTTGAAACAAGAAGCATACGTCTCGTTTGGCATATGCTACCTGACTGAATCTGCCCCAAAAATGGCCAAACAACTCCATGATATTATTATCTTATGTTTGTAAAGTATGTATATGATCATATTAATGATGTCTGGACCAAAAATGGTAAATTAGCTTATTTTTTTTTCTAAATAAGATTATTATAATTTGAGGTTCCTATGGTATGTCTAAGCTCATTGTCTGTGGTGAGCATCTTGTCCTATTTGTTGCTTCCTATATTAATCTTTCTAATAATAAAAAGTATCCAGTAAGCAAAGAATATGCCTCTTTCAGTCCCAATAAGGTCAGATTTAGAGCGTTGTAACATGCAAAAAGAGCCAGTTGAGTATGGTATCAATATTAATATATTCAAATGCATACAAATTGTACTAAATATATTATTCGTTCGCATACATCTTTCTTGTAAAAAAGTCAATTAAGCAAAGAAATATGCCAAATTTGTGCACAATCTGGTCAAATTCGGTCCAATCCGATGATCAGGCCCCATCAGGTGTGTTTACGGACCCGCCATATTTGTTATGAAGTTTGTCCGAAACTGGGTCGTCAGCATCATTGACTATTTTTAGCAAATGACCATATCGGTTTGTTACGTAGAAAAATTTGGGTAACGTACAAAAGCTATATATCCTAGACCCCAAAACAGTACTTTGCTTGAAAAGGTGAAGAAAGTATTTAAAATAGTGAAAAATAAAGTGTACTATGCACTTTTCAAAACTTAATGATTGTTTATTCAATATAATATACGTGACCCTTGCCTTCGAGTTCGACTAAAATAAACAGTGACGTGGATGTCGTCAAAAATTTAAATATATGCACATGCAAATTACTCATCCAATGATATGGCAATATTTTCATCGAATTTTTACATAAATACATGTATTTTTTTGTTGATCTCATTTATTGCAATTTTTAAAGCGTTCAAATGAAGATTTGTCCAGCATGTGAGATTTTGGTACTTATAACAAATTAGCAAATATCTCTGATCCATCAAATGCTCCTGCTGATGCAGTCTAGCTAGCCATATTTTGTGTATGCAGACAAAAAAGGCTCTGGTGAGTTTGCATAGTTACATGGCTCGCTTGTGCCCTGATTTCTAAACAGGTATTACGTTACGTCATCATGTAAACAAGTCATGTTTTTAAAAAACGATGTTAAAAAAATGATTAATAAATAAATTTTGAGAGGAAAGGATAGGAAATTGAGAAAAAGGTGTTTTGTATGATGTATTTATACAAAAGCATTATTTCATTTCTACGACCGAGGGTGTTCATAGATGGCACAATGATTGTCTATAGGGTGTAGATTACAACATAGGTTTCTTATCACCGCTTTGCCATTTATGTCAAAATATAAGGTCAAATACTTACAATCAGTTTATGGCTTGTTACGCGAACTCCTCCTCATTTTTTGACCAAGGGTGTTCATACTTAGCACAATTATTGCTTATGGTGTGTAAATTACAAAGTACGTTACATACCACCGCCCCGGAGTGACTCTACCACCTTGCCGTGGTCTCTGGGGCACACTTCACATTGGGGACGATATTGATTGTAATACGTGTCCCCATCCGGGAGTGCAAAGAGTAGAGTCCCACCTGTTCACCGTGGGTGGCTTTCTCGGTAACTCGAAGGGGATGGCCTGGAAGACTGAGAGCATGCAGAATATGGGCGTATAAAATTCTGTATGACTCAACACGTCTCTTTGGCCTCTTTGACGGGGTAGACCCGAGGGGAAACACGGCCCGGTGTTTCTAATCGGTCTGGTCATGCTAAGCCCCAGGAAGCTGAAAATGTAAAAAAAATACTTCTTATCTCTTCGTTCTATAGTATCGTTCTGATGCCAACCACGTGTCCATTATCTTATATATTCTTTCTTTTATAAAATATTCCTGGAAGGCAGTGGCTTAACGGGTCAATTGTGCAGATTTTATTTGTGCGAGTCTATTGTGCAGATATATTTGTGCAAGTATAACTTCCATGTAGCTCTAGCACTGGAGGTCGGAAAGCCACTCCATTAAAGTGCTCCCTTGTTGGGCTCCACGGTGGGTGGAGAGCATGGAGGCTGAATCTTAAAACCAAACACACACAGGCCTCGAAAAATCTGAAAATGTTCACTTGCCCTCATGCCCTGCATCACAAAAATATTGGCATATATTGGAAAAGTTTAATTTTCACTAGAAATATCAGAATTTCCACTTGCCCTGCAGCCTGAGACACTCGTAAATACGAGCAGACGAGTGTTATTTTCGAGCCCTGACACATGGCTACAAAATCTAGAAAACGCCACGCACCGATTACAGACACAGATTCTGATGAATCATTAACAGCTTCTCAATCTCAATCTAAGTCTTCTGTACCAGAAAAAACCCTTATGTACCTAGATTTCTCATCATTCATTCAGAAGTAGAAGGAAAGGATATTTCTCTTCTTTCTCCTTTTCTGATACACAAAACAATAATGAGTATGGCAGGTGAGCCAAAAAGCATCAAGAATCTTAGATCAGGTGACCTATTAATACAATGTGCCAAAGAACCTCACGAAAAAGGCCTCTTAAAAATGAAAACTTTTTGTGGACTGAAATGCTCCGTGACCCCTCATAAATCCTTGAATACATCCAAAGGTATTGTTCGCTGTCCTGCCTTAATCAGGCAGAGCAACGAACATATCTTGGAGTTCATGGGTGAACAGGGTGTTACGGATGTCCGTAGAATCAATGTCCATCGTGATGGTGTCCTGAAACCAACTAACACATTTGTATTTACATTTAATACACCAGAACTACCAACGGTTGTCAAAATAGGTTTCATTCAAGCGAAGGTTGATGTATATGTTCCCAATCCGCTTAGATGCTATCAATGTCAAGTGTATGGCCACCATGAAAATAAGTGTAGCAGGCAGGCTATATGTATCAACTGTGGTATGCCTGAACATTGCGCATCTGGTCAGTGTCAAAGACCTGCCAAATGTGTAAACTGTTCTGGTGACCACCCTGCCAACTTCAAAGAGTGTCCACAATGGGAGAAAGAAAAGAAAATCTTAAAAATCAAATGTGAACAAAACATATCCTTTCCGGAAGCTCGCAAACAATATGAACAATTCTACCAGGCTAGGACATATGCAAGTGCTGTGAAACCAGGCACTTGCAACAAATCTACAGAAACAGACACTAAGAGCACACAGATTGACGACAGTTTTACAGAATACTTAAAAAAACAGACAGAAGAAAAACAACAAGAACCCCCTAAAGGAAAACCCCAAGAAAAAGGTAATCCATCTCGTCCAGGGCAAACCCTTAAGCCAGCAACCCTGGAGATGATAAGGAAAGACGAAGAGAAGAAGAAAAAAGAAGAGAAAGACAAACTCAAAAAACAACAAAAGGATGAAAAACGGCAACAATATCACAAAGAAAAGGCACAGAAAGAAAAAGAAGAAGCAGAAAAAGCAATATTAGCTCAGAAGAATCCATTTTCTGTGTATAAAAAGGATGATGAGGCAGAGGACATGGAGGATGATTCTGTGGTTTTCACAGACTCTTCCTCCAGTGATCACCTCCCTAAAGGCACACTTTCACGATTACCAACAACTTAAACAATGGAAGGTGTCAATCTAACCATTATTTTAGTACCTCTTTTAATATTATTTTCAAGTATGGATTTTAAACATAAAATTATTCAATGGAATTGTCGAGGTTTGAAACCTAATTATAATGAAGTATCTCTATTGATTTCCGAATATAATCCATCTGTATTTTGTTTTCAAGAGACATTTCTTAAACCAGATGATAACATCTCATTACGAGGTTTTAATATATATAACTATATTCATACTGATTGTCTGAGGCCCTCTGGTGGTGCCTCAATGTTTGTAAAATCATCTTTCCCTCAAAGAAAGATTGATTTACAAACAGAACTACAAGCAACTGCTGTTTCTGTCACTCTAAACAGAGAAATAACCATATGTTCTGTATATATTCCTCCATCCTTTTCTCTTAACTCCCAACACTTGGACAATTTACTGCAACAACTTCCTTCTCCGTATATATTATTAGGCGACTTCAATGGTCACAATATCCTCTGGGATAGTCAAAACAATGATTCCAGAGGTGAACTTATCGAAAATTTCATTACAAAAAAATGATATTTGTATTATGAATGATAAGTCTTATACTTATCATTCTCCAAGTACAAAGTCTTTTACATCTATTGATCTTTCCTTCTGTCATCCATCACTGTTTCTTGATTATAATTGGTCTGTATGTGAAGACCAACACAATAGTGATCACTTCCCTATCATCATTGAACAGAACACTTTCTCCACTGAGGATCACAATCCAAAGTGGAAATTAAATAGAGCCAACTGGGATCTATTTAATACTCTGTGTACTGGTAGATTGGTGCCAGAAAACTTCAAAGAATCTTCTGATCCTATAGCTGATTTTACCTGTATCCCTCAAACTTCGACAAATCCAACTAAAAGAATCCATGGTACAATGACGACTGTAAAGAAGCAGTTAAACAGCGCAAACAAGCTTTATCTAAATTCAAAAGATCTCCAAATACCAACAATTTCAATGACATCAAAGTATTTAGAGCTAAAGCCCGTAGAACAATTAAACTTTCGAAGCGTAAGTAATGGAGATCTTATGTTTCAAAAATCAATCATAAAACACCTATTAAAAAGGTTTGGGATATGATAAGAAAAATCTCTGGAAAAAACAAATCCCCCAGTTACACACATTTAAACATGGTGGGTACTGACAGCAAAGCAACTTCAAAAACAGACATTGCTGACACTTTAGGAGAAACTTTTTGTCACAATTCATCATCATTCAATTACTCTGAATCCTTCAGAAAGATTAAAACCGAACAAGAGAAAGTTAAATTGAATTTTAAATCACAAAATAATGAAATTTATAACAAAGATTTTAATTTAGATGAATTAGTTGAAGCTATTCAACTATCACATGACTCAGCCACGGGTCCTGATGATATCCACTATCAAATGCTTAAACATCTCCCAGATACTTCTCTTGAAACTCTTTTGAATATATTTAATTACATTTGGACTACTGGTAAATTTCCAGAAGAATGGACCTTAGCAACCATAATCCCAATTCCCAAACCTGGGAAAGATCCTGCGGAACCTAATAATTATAGACCTATAGCTTTAACAAGTTGTCTATGTAAAACACTTGAAAGAATGATAAATAAAAGACTTACTTGGTTTTTAGAATCCAATAATCATATATCGCGGTTCCAGTCTGGTTTCAGATCTGACCGCAGTACAACTGATAATTTAGTTAGATTGGAAACCTTCATACGTGATGCCTTTATTAAAAAGGAACATGTAGTTGCTGTGTTTTTTGATTTGGAAAAAGCTTATGATACTACGTGGAGATATGGCATTTTAAAAGATATCCACAAACTAGGATTAAGAGGTAGACTTCCTACATTCATTGAAAACTTCCTTGCAGACCGCACCATGCAAGTCCGAGTTGGCTCCTCTCTGTCTGACTATTATGACCAGGAGCAAGGTGTACCTCAAGGGGGCGTTCTATCTACAACACTTTTTAGTATCAAAATTAATGATATTGTGAAATGTTTAAGTAATCTTACTGATTGCTCATTATACGTTGAGGACTTCTGTATCTGTTATCGCTCGAAAAGTATGGCGACAATTGAACGTCAACTTCAGCAAAATTTGAATAAGATTGAAAGTTGGGCAACAAGCAATGGGTTTAAGTTTTCCAAATAAAAAACACAGTGTGTACATTTCTGTCAGTTGCGCAAGCAACATGATGATCCGGTTTAAGATTTATATGGATCACCTATTCCAGTTGTTGAGGAATCTAAATTCCTTGGCATTTTATTTGATAGAAAACTCAGTTTTATACCCCATATCAAATATCTCAAAGCTAAATGTTTAAAAGCATTGAATCTTTTAAAAGTGCTTTCCCATACTTCTTGGGGTGCAGACCGAACTACACTTCTAAAGCTGTATCGGTCTCTAGTCCGGTCAAAATTAGACTATGGCTGTATTATATATGGCTCTGCACGAAAATCATATCTTCAAATGCTTGATCCTATACATAACCAAGGACTCAGATTAGCTTTAGGGGCTTTTAGAACTTCTCCTGTTGCTAGTCTCTATGTGGAAGCAGATGAACCATCACTATACTCGCGAAGAGAGAAACTCTCTTTGCAATATGCTATAAGACTTGCTGCTAACCCATCAAATCCTGCTCATGAAGTTACATTCCCACCAAAATATGTTAATTTATATGAACAAAAACCTAAAGCTATTAAATCATTTGGCATCCGAATTTCACCACTCTTAGAATCAACCAATATCAAACCACAAAATATTGAAAAACATTTTACACCAAATATTCCAGCTTGGTGTATGAAAGCACCTGAAATACTTTTTGATTTACATTCTGGGAAAAAATCTGAATCAAATCCACACATATTAAAAGATGATTTCAGAAAAATGCAAAGTCGTTATAAGAGTTACCAACACATTTATACTGATGGGTCAAAGGAAGACTCAAAGGTTGGTTGTGCTGTAATATCAGACAACCATAGTAATATGCAACGTAAACCTGACAATTCATCAATTTTCACTGCTGAAGCCAAAGCAATTGATCTAGCTTTAGATTTCATTAGTACTTGTGATGCTAACAATAAATTTATTATATTTTCTGACTCGCTTTCTGTATTGAAAGCAATGAACCATACCAGTTCAAAGAATCCACAGATTCAGAAACTTTTAGAAAAAATGTCATGAGCTTTTAGCTAATAAAGAAATTGCTCTCTGTTGGATTCCTAGTCATATAGGTATACAAGGGAATGAGATGGTAGATAAGCAAGCAAAAACATCGCTTTCATTAGAACCAACTTCTTTTAAAATTCCATTTTCTAATTTTAAGCCATCTATCAATAAATATATCTTGGAAGAATGGCAAACTTCATGGAATAACAGCATTGGTAATAAACTTCTTGACATCAAACCAACTATTGGTGAATATCAATCAGTTGTTCGAAACATTAGAAGAGAAGAAGTAGTTTTAGATCGACTCCGCTTAGGTCATACAAGAGTCACTCATTCATACTTACTACAAGGTGAAGAGCTGCCACAATGTGTTGGTTGCGACGCACCATTCACTGTACGTCACTTCCTTTTGGAGTGTGGCGATTTTGTAGATGTAAGAAATAATTGCTTCCATGTTGATAACATGAAAGAATTATTTCAAGATATACATATTGATAGTATTATGACATTTTTTAGACAAACAAATCTTTTTAACAAAATCTAATTGCTATTTTTAAAATCATGTTTTGTTTTACATTTGTATCAGACCATAATACAGATTTTTTAATGTTGCATTCTGTTCAGTTAGAGAACAAGTACAGTTATCTGAATAGCTCTTTGAAACTATCAGATATTGTACGTTGTCTCTCCTGTCAACAATCGTATTTCAACTAATTATCATTATACAATCTCATCAACATCATTCCTTTTATTTTTATCTTATAAATTTTTACTTTATCCATCTTTATCATGTTTAGTTTAATACCTTCTGACGCTAATGACCCACAATGCGTCGTTAAGAACCAAACAAACAAACATACCACCGCTATGGCCCTGGAGTGAAAGGTTAATTAGAATCTGCCTTACAGTGGTATAGTTTTTGACAGAGGTGCTTCATATTTTGTAGAATAATTGCCAATATGACATTCAAAATAATTTGAAGCTGGTTGTATGGATTGTAAAGCAATATCTCTAACATGTTTGTTGTAGATGGTTCATATTTTGCACACTGGTTGTCTAAGGTGTCATTTTTTCAATACTAGCTTCTAACTGCTGATATGACCTTTGTATCAAAGTTCAAGGTCAAACTGCTCAAAAACCTATATTTTAAACCCTAAAAGTGGTACTAATCATTAATGTGTTTATGACTCTCCTAGGTTCTATGCGAGACAGACCAAATATTGGATTATGTATTCCCTGCATGGTGTTATAAAGAGGTCCTTATAGGGTTTAGTTACTTTCTGATAAAATATTTATATTTATCTTAGTGAACCTATATAGGCGGTAAGTCCCTTTTTGGAGCCCCCTTAATCTGGTGAAATATTGAAATACACTTTGACGTGAATAATCTTTCCCTTAGCAGTTAACCTGCTGATGACCACTCATAAACCAAAATGTAGAACTTTAAAGTCTGCATATACGGCATGTAACGCATTCGGTTTTGGAAGAGATGCATAAATGATCATATTTGGGACACTGGCTGTCTATGGTTTTATGATGGCACAATCTCCTCCTAAACTACTTCCTAGATTTTAACCAAACTTTGCAGGTGTGTATCTTATATGACCCTCTTAAATAATTGTTTAAATAGTTTAGTCCATTGCATATCTAGATCACATGGGCTAAAATCGATTTTCAAAATGAAAATCTTCTTGTTTGAAACCACAACGCCTAGAGTCTTAATGTTTGGTATGTAGCATAACCTAGCAGACTTCCACCAAGTTTGTTCAAATTATAGCCCTGTGGTTTAAATAGCACATTCCTGGAGGTGGCATATTTTACATAGGTATGTGATTACCTGCTGGGAAAGCGCTGATCTCTTGGCTCTCTTGTGTGTGGTGTTTTCTTGTGTTTTTTCAGTTTTTCATATGGTGTCTTGGGTCAGTTGAGGAACTTGATTGTATAGATTTATGGGTTTTGCCCTCTGCTTTACTTTTATATTGGGAAAACATAACACAAAACTTCTTGTCTGAAACGACAATGCCTAGTACCTTGATATTTGGTATGCAACATCACCTAGTACGGCTCTACCAATTTTATTCAATTTGGGCACTGGGACTATTAAGTGGACCCGCCTGCGAGCTCACACGTTCACTATAGGAATCTATTGGAAAAATCTTCTTGTCTGACACCACAAGGCATAGAGCATTGATATTTGTTATGTAGCATCACCTACTATACTTCTACTAAGTGTGTTCACATAATGGCCCTTGTGCCAAAACTGGTCCCACCATAGGGTCATATGTTTTACATAGGCTTATATATGGAACACTTGAAATAGTCTAGCCTGAAACCACAGAACCTAGAGTCTATATTTTGCATGCAGCATCATCTAGTAGACTTACTTAGTTTGCTAAAAATTATGGCCCCGTTGCCTAAAATGAGGCCGCCTCGTGGATCAATGTTTTATATATAGCTAAAAAAACAAATTAAAACACATTCTTGTCAGATACTAAAAGGCTTGATATTTGAGTACTCTACCAAGTTTATTCAAATCATGGTTCTGTGGTCAAAATGGCATTTCCCTGGAGGTCACAGAGTTTATGAGGTTGTTATTATTCTTTGACTCTTCCTCACGGTGCTGTGGGTTTGTATGCAGTGTGTGCGTGTGGCATTTCCTGGCCATAATTTCTTTTTTATTTTGATTTACATAAAGTGAAAACCTAAAAAATATTCTTGTCTGAAACCACCAGTCCTAAAGCCCTGATACTTGGTATGTAGCATCAGCTGGTAGACAACGTTTAAATATGTTCCAATTATGACTCTGAGACCGAACATGGACCACAAGGCATGTCATCAGGAGAGTGGTCGGTTTCCAATAGATACCTATAGATAAGACGTTTAAAACAAAACTCAGGTAAGCAATCAAGGGTCACTTGGTCCTCTTTTTATTATGTCATTACTTGATATGATTTCATAGTACATGATAAATGCTGTTTCCATTTGAAATGTTTACTATATTTATGTCATTTTCTTAATATGGCAGTGTCCAGATATACAAGAAATAGCAATACATGCATCTCACAAAATATACCTGAATATCAAAATGCCAGATTTTGAGGTAAAAACGAAAATATGTTGGTGTTTTTTTTTAAGTATACACGACAGAGATATATGTAAGTTGAATAATTCAGCATCAAATTTGAAAGAAGTTAAACAACAACTCTAAATATTAAAACTTTATCAGCCAGATTACAAAAAATCGTGTTTAAATTTATAAAAACACCGACTTTCACCCAAAATTCAAGACATTAAAAATCCGGTTTTGACACCATAATAAAATCAGAGTGGACTTGTATAAGACTCACTAATCATTTTTCAGTCTTTCTTTGCTGGTGTTATGTATCTGTTGCTGCAAATGGATTTCAGAAATTCGCAATTTCACTTCTAAAAACGAAGTTTTTGCCAAATTTTACACCACTGCCCCTCTTTGAAAAAGTAATTCCGGCAATCCAAGAAACTTCAACATCTTGTCACATTATTCATAGAATCATTTTCTATTTTACTGATTGGGAGGGATTGTCGGTCAATTTTCGCTAGATTTTGCTCTACCATAAGGGCGTACTTCGAATCGAACTATAGTCCCTACTATAGTAACTAAAGATTGATTCGAACACCAAAAGTCGCTACTAGGGTGACGTCACGAACCTACTGGAGATGGTCGGAGCACCGTTACTCCAGTAGATAGGTTCCCTAGCTGGTTCCCTACTCTAGACCTATCTAGCACGATGGGTTCAAGATCTAGCACGATGGTCAGTAGCCTCAAAATGATATGTTTTTGTAAAATAAACATAGCTTTGCATAATTTTTGGTCCCACTTATTCGTAATTGATTATTAGAAAGCGCTGTGCAGTTTATAACATCTTTTTTGTGTACGACGAAGAATTGAAGTGGAGCATACAGGGCTATTATTTTTGTTTACTTGCCAACCAACTAAAAGTTCCAACTTCAGTCGTTCGGGTGTAAACGTGCTTGCTCATCTATTACGTAAGAACTATAGTAGGAACTTTAGTTCGATTCGAAGTACGCCAAGGTTGTATAACCGAGTAAATTGTACAAAATATGAAACCTGTGAAATTTTGCATCATTGTCGCAGACAGGAAGCACGCTAGCACGTACTAACCTGTCGCCTTTCGCTCGGTGCACACTGGGATTAAACCGCTATTTTTATTAAAAATATATTATGTGATCACTGCTTGCATGACTCAGGGCTTTACATCGAGAAAATATTGATTAAAAGAGAAATGGTAAACTGTGAAAAATTTGACTTTTTGCTATTTTAAATAATAAAACCTGTCACTACAGGAGCGCAAGAATTGAACGGGACTAGCCAAATGTCGCTAGTTACCCATAATGCAAAGGGCGAAATTCAAGAGTGCTAAATGAGGTATCGTCAGGTCTCGAGAGAATGATTTTGTATAAGTTTCCTATTTTGTTCATTACCACGGGTTAGTATGTCGGTGGGTCCTCTTTGCTTCTCTTTAAGATGCATTGTGATGCTGTGTCTATTGATAAAGGCAAGTTTTGACCCCTTGATACAATATAAAATGCAACAACGACGTAAAATGCATAGTACTGGTTCAACTAAGGAAGACCCGTCCCGACATAACTGAAAATTTGTTGACTGGGACGTAAAGAATCAAAACAAACAAACATTTTACCTCACAGCTTGAAAGTTACCAGGACCCGGAATTACAATGTCTCCTTAAAGAGACTAGATCTGTAACTTTGAACATTTTTCGATTTTTTTTTCTTTTTAAATCATTTGTAAAAATAGAATAAAGTTATGTGTTTACAATAAATATGTTCATTACAGTTAAAAACTGCATGGAAAAGTGAATTATCTTAAAAAAAAGTGATTTTTCTCTTGTTGTGAATTATTTGCGTCCCTCCAATAATTCTAGACAGTTGATTTTTAAACATAAATGCTGTTGATTTGATAGTGAAAATTTGTTAAGATTTATGAAAATGGTAAAAACTTTACCTGAATTTGAGTATTTTTTAATAGAACTTTTTTTTCCAAAATGAGAATATCAAAAGTTACAGACTATGCAGCTTTAAAGTTAAAGAAGACTTAAGTTAAGTATTGATATTTCAGCATGTTATGTATATTAAATGCTAAACAAATCGCCTGGAATGATAATATCAAGGTACTTGTGGCCAAAGATTTCATTGTGATCTTTAAAAAAAAACTACATGTGTATTTTGATTTTAATCAGTTTGAAACGTTATTTTTCGCATCCTGATTTTTTTTAAATCAATACTTAACTTAAGTCTTCCTTAACTCTAAGGAGGCATTGTAATTGTAGATACCAGACATATACTGTCGTGCCAGCCAAGAGTGACAGTGTCGCAATATTTTGTTTACAATTGTTAAGTAAAACATTAACTTGTAGAGTCCGTGCTCGATAAGAGTAGAGTTACATAGTTGGTTTATTCACTTGAATGGACAAATATAGGGTTTTCATTCATACTTCTAACTGTAAATCTGCTTCGTCACCCTACTCTTATCGATCACGGACTATACACTCCACTTGAGCAAACACGAATCAATAGATCACGTGTGTATTAATCCTATCCTGCGGATAATACCGGGTTGCGAAGCGCAGTCGGTAATGTGTCTGGCTACAGAGGCGTGTCTGACTGCAGATCCAGGGGTCGCGAGTTCGACCCCCGCCCGGTCACATACTTTCGTTTAGATTGATCATGAAATTATTTCTACGGTCAGTCTCCTTCCTTCCGCTGAATCATTCAAGAAGGGTTGTTGTCAGATACAAGCGAAAATATGTGCACGAAGTACTGGTTAACCGCTTGTTTAAGCTTGCCCAGGAAAAAGTGTGATTAGGTGAACTGACCGTCCCGCCATGACCATGGCTGTTGACTTGGGACGTAAAGCACTAAAACAAACAAAATATCCTGCGGATAGGATTAATACACACGTTATCTATCGATTATAAGTCCCTGATAACTTTGTAAACAAAACATAACGTCACTGTCACTCTTGGCTGGCAGGACAGTAGTGATACCCTGAAGAATTCCTGTTTTCCCGAACTATTCCGCCTCGGGATAGTCTTTCTCTTTCTGTGGTCACTACCCAAGCCAAAGAGAGATTAACTGCTCCCATTTTGTCAGATACCAAACTCATAGTGATGCCCTGCTTCCCTGAACTATTCCACCTTGGAATTGTCTCTCGTTCTATGGTCACTGCCCAAGCCATAGAGAAGGTAAGTGCTCTAATTTAAGGCGCGTTGCTGAATTTCATATAAGGCTTACTTTTTGAGAAAACTTACCTCATCGTCATAAAGGATGAAACTTGTCTCAAATCAAAGCTTAATGCCTTTACTTTAATTTTGATTGGGCCCTACGTTCGAAAATTGGTAGCGTCATATTTGAAAAAGGGGAGATAACTCTATCCTTGCAAAAAATGGACTTGTGAAGTACGAATTTCAAAACGATTTTATGCAGTTAAAAAACAATATTTTTTCGTAAAATATTCTTTTTTTCTAAAACCAATGTAACTTTTATTTATTTTTAAATCAAGTTTGGCTATTTTACTTCATTTGCAGGTGTAACAAATGAGGGATAACTCTTACTACCCTATAAAATAGAACATTTTACTCGATATCGTTTCCAATAATACCGTTAGTTTTAGTACAAAACTTAAAATTTGATCAATTTTAAGAAAAATTATAAATGTCCTTTTCAAGAACATGATTAACAGCATTCTGGTATGCTTGACGCCTCGGAAAATTGCTTGCAAAGTTGCTACCCGCGTGTGAAAAATACTCTGTTTTCATGCATTTCACCAATACACTTGATATACTTTTAGGCGCAGTTTCTGAATACTTTTGAGAAAATTTATCCCATTGTCCTATTCAATTGAAGATAAATGTCTATATGTAAATTTTGATTGGGTCGCTCCTCAGAAATGGGTCGCGTCATATTTAAAAGGGGGATATAACTCTATACTCGCAGAAAACAGAATCACGAAGTACAAATTCTAAAAGTATCAAGTACGAATGTTTTTCTAAAGACAAACGGACTGACATCTTTCTTAAAGGTAATTTGGTATGCAAAATCTGAAAATTAATGTTTGGAAGCAGAGAAATAGCGTCTTTATGAGCTTATATGCATTTTTTCAAGATGGCCGCCAAAATCATACAGAATCTTACATTGTTGTTGATTCATTGTTTAATGTACCTCGGAATAATTATGGGGTTCTGTGTTGGTCTTTGTTTTTTTATACATCTCTTTGTGTCCTTATATTTTTGTTAACACCTTGACGAGGAAGAGAATGATAGTTTCTTTGCTTTAATTGTCTTCCTGATGTCTTGTGGCTGTTAGTGTTCTATTGCTATTCCTCGCGATGCCGTGGATTGATCTGCAGGATTGATTGCATAAACAGCTGACGTAGAGGTTGGTACAGGTAATTTTGTAGGTATACCACCTCAATTTTTCTACAAATTTTTTATGTTTACATCAATATTCATGGATATTCAAATTAGATTATTTGTATATTTAATCATTTTGGTCACAATGCAATGTCTCAATTTTTACTTGGTACTAAATATTGTAGTCTACAATAGTTAGCAGCAGACATATAGGTAATTTTGTAGATATACCACCTTTATTTTTTATTACCAATTTTCTCTCATTTCTTATGTTTTCGTTAATATACATGAATATTCAATTTAGGTAATTCGTATTTTTTATTTAATCATTTTGTTCAAATAATTATGTCTCAAATTTTATTTGATACCAAGTTTTGTAGTATAAGATAGTTAGCAGCTGATGCAGAGGTATTTTGTAGGTAAATCCCTTTAATTTTTCGACCAATTTACTCTTATTTCGTATGTTTTCATAAATATTCATGCATATGCAAATAAGATAATTGTATGTATATTTAATTGATCATTTTGTCAGTGTCTTTTTTATTTAGTACCAAGTTACGTAGTCTAGAATGATAAGCAGTGACAACTAGGTAATTTGGTAGGTGACACTTCTTCATTTATTCTACAATTTTTTTCATTTCTTATGTTTTCATTAATACTCATGAATATGGAAATTAGACAACATTAATATCTAATGATTGTGTCATATTGCTGTGTCTGAAATTCTGTTTATCACCGTGAAAGAAAAACTAGATCTTTCAAATATACTTTTGTGTGAGTAAAGTATGAAAAAAAGCAGAGAAGCAATATTTCAAAGAGGTAATTAACGACGCTCATCTATGCTGGTTTTACATTTAGTACCAGAGTTACCTCCACATTTTATGAATGACGATACTCGATTTTAACGTGCGATCCTCACAAATTGATAGTACAGATATATTTATCTTTAATTGAAGCATGTGTCATCATTTAGGACGACAATGTAAGTTTTCTCCAAAAGTAAGCTATATGAAAGTCAGCACTGCTGAAATCTCCTATGCTCGCATCAAGTGTGTTGGAAAGATGCATTAAAACGCTGTTTTATTCACACATGGGTGGCAACTTTAAACACAAATTTCTGAGCCGTCAGGCATTTCAGGATGTAACAAATCATGTTTTTGAAAAGCAAAAAGACTATTGTTTTAGAAATTATGAAATTTTACGGGTTTCAATTAATTAATAACGGTATTATAAGGAACTATGTAGAGGCAAATATTCAATTTTATAGAGTAGTAAGAGTTATCCCTAAAAATAACTGTTCAAATTAATGACAGTAAACTTACTTTCAGAAAATAAAATAATTTGCGAAAAAAGAATGTTTTTAATCTATAAAATTTCAGTTTGAAAAACGTACTTCACGTTTCCATTTTTTGCAAACATTGAGTTATCTCCCTATTTTTTAATATGTTGCTACCAATATTTGAGCGTACGACCCAATCAGAAATAAAGTAGAGACATTTATCTTGAATTTGAGACCTGTTTCATTCTTTATGAGGATGAGGTAAGTTTTTTTTTCGAAAATTTGAATTTTAGCAACGTCCAAAGCACAGCCAAAATACTTTTTTAATAAATTAGAAGCCAAATATAAAAATTCAGCACTCTTTGGAATAATGTCCATTTTTGAGCGCGCGAATAAGTATAAGAAAAAAGATGTAAACAACTGATTAAAAAGAACGTTAAACAAATAAACAAATTACCAATTAATTATGATAAAACTACTTATATGGTATTTGAGAATAAACCAAAGGAGCATGACACATACCTACTCAATTTAAGTGTCAATGGTGACAAAATTGAAAAAGTTTCAAAGCAAAAACTTATTGGCATTGTTATGGATGACCATCTCTCATGGATTCCCCACATAGACAAGATATGTTCAACAATATCATCCAAAATCTCGCTTCTCAGACAAATCTCGATATACGTACCCTAAAATATTCAAGATATATTCTATCAAAGTTATATACAGCTGCTACTTGACTATGGCTGCAACACTTAGGGGAACACGACGGCTGTAAATATTGAACGTCTCTTCAAGTTACAAAATGGGACTGCACAAACCATATTAAGGGCCGATTTCATGACTCCTTCAACTATCATGTTTGATAGACTTTAATTGCTTTCCGTACCTAAACGCGTAATGTATATAATAGGACATACTTTTTTTTCTAAACACGAATATTGTAATATTCGTGAAGCAAGCTTTGCTTTATCTACCAAGAAGCAAATTATACAGGCACTGACAGGTTTTTAGTAGAGAGTGCGTACCAAAAAATAGTTTCTTATTTCTCAACCAAAACATATGTTAAAACTGATGAGAAAGAAAATATTTACAATTTTACGCTCAAAAATGTTGTTTATCGAAACCTATACTTGTGATTGCTGTTTTAATGCCCAGCTTTCTGGAATATCACGCTGTTCTGTACATTTGGATGAAGCAGGGCATATACAATATAACCTTAATGAGACCCCAAAATTACCTAATGAACAAGAAAACTGCACCACATATATGCATAGTCGTGAAACATTGGGAGAACTGCCTGAAAGTTTTAACATTTCTGCAAAAGGTTCAGATATAGGCTCGTTAAATGTCAACAGTGTTTCTGTTCACCAATACCACCATGGAACTTCAGAAATACATCCTGGAAACCTTATCTTACAGTTCCCATCGAAAGGAATACATCTCTGCAATTGAAATATTAGGCATATTATCTCCAAACTTAATTTACTTTGCTTAACTATGGCAATAAATAATGGCCCTTATATATTTGGTCTATGTCAGACATTCCTAGATGGCCATGTCTCAGATGGACAAGTTTACATCATTGGGTTTGATATCTTAATGAACGGTAGATCAGATACTCAAAATAAATCTGGTGGTGGCCTCATATTATATTATAAAGAATCATTAAAATGTAAGCGTCGATTAGAACTAGAAATATCACATATAGAAACATTATGGTGTGAATATACTCTACCAAACACTAAGCCATTTCTGGTTTGTACATTATATCGTCCTCCAAGTGCTCAATCTTAATGGATAAACCTATTTGAAGAAAAACTATCGATTGCACAATCGACTAGTCATGAAATTATACTGATGGGCGATTTTAACATAGACTGTACCTCCTGTATAAATAAAAATGGCAGAATCTGGTACCATTATTTGATCTCTCCAAGATTATGTCTGAACCAACGCGTATTACAGAAACAACATCTACATTAATTGATCATATATATATCACTCACCAGGAAAATATAACAGAATGTTTCTCTGCCAATTCTACAAATAGATACATAGACTTTTCAAGATGACATAATATCATAATAGAGCAGTTAGACAGTCATGCTCCAGTAAAATCTAAAAGAGATAAGCATAAACGCTTGCCTGCTTGGTTTACACCTGACATTTTACTAATGCAAACTATAATGGACAGCAGCAAGCGACAAAAACAATGGTCAGACTACAAACGATACTGAATTAAAACAGCAACTTTAATAATTTCAGCAAAAAGAAAATATTTCTAAGACTCATTTAATAATTCTACAAGTCCTAAATTCATTTGGCAACATTTATGATCCATTGATAACAACAACAAAAACATCCTTGCATACACTTCCAGATTAATTGATTATAGACGATAAAAACATAACAAAATCAGAAAATATTGCAATTGAGTTCAATAAATACTTTACATCTATATCAGAGAGTCTCAATAAAAATTCTGAAATTACCAGGAGACACTTTCATTAATACCCCCTAATTACTCGTGGCCTAGTAGTATAATTCATAAACAGGCTTGATTCTACAAGAGCAACTGGCATTGATGGCCTGGGCCTAAAAAAAAATTAGCAGCTGATATATTATTTCCATCAATAACACTGCTCATATACAGAAGTATTATAAGGGGGCATTTTCCATCACAGCTGAAATGTGCTAAAGTTTTCCCTACATTTAAAGGTGGTACCAACACTGACTCTTCAAAAAATCGACCAATTTCAATATTACCCACAGTTTCAAAATTATTTGAAAAACATATTAACCATTAATGGGTTATTTAAACAAATGCAAGTTGATACATGAAAGACAATCAGGATTTCGACCAAAACATAGCTGCCAAACAGCACTGATCAAACTAATAGATCAGTGGAAAGTATGCATTGAAAAAGGCGATATTATAAACACGCTCTTTATATACTTTCGTTAAGCTTTTGATGTAGTATATAACAACACATTTCTGCAAAGATGGGAGGTAGTCCACAGAGGAATGTTTTGAACATACAATATGGATGGCTCATACAGCTATTCATTAGAATAATTTGCTTGAAGACTGTGCTAACCTTTTATTTTTAATACTAACTAAGCCAGCATGTGATAAGTCTCTGGTTACTTTAAATGATCATATTGTGTTAGGGACGGATGTTATAGCAACTTTTTATAGCTTCGAAGATCATGCCGTTGTATTAGGACATGATACTTCAGCATTCAAAAGAGAACAGCAATGCGTTTTTTTTAGTCCTGTTGTATTATCATTATTATTGTTTAAACTGTTTTAAATGTCCAAGTAAATGTATTTTATATGCATGTGTGATATAAGATGATATAACCACTTCTTTTAATGTAAATCTCTGTATATATATTTTATGTGTAAATAGTTATTTTATATAGGGTCGTACGGTAGACTAGCTTTTAACGCTAAATGTGTCACCCTCTTTAAATATTGTAAAATAAATAAAAATAAATAAAATGCACCGATCAGCTGTGCCGATGACCAAGATGGTCTGTGCCTTAATTGTTCGTATGCAACATAACCAGGATTTCTCTCTATGTGGCCAATGTTTTTGGCCCCGCTCCCTGGGGAGGGGCCAAAAGGTCAAATATCATTAAAATTAAATTCCAAAGTTAATTTCAGATATTCACACTCTGTGTGTCTTGTCACAAATAAAAGATATAAAACATATCAGAAAGGGAGTTTCAGTTGGTCGCCTGGGTCATGCCCCAGTGGGTACTGGGGGGTCAAAAATTAAATTTTTCCGCAATTCAATCAAATTTGGTGTTTGAGCTACTCACATGAATACACATGCAAAGACACATTTTTGCCCCCCCCCCCCGCTCCCTGGGGCCTTGGGGTGGGGCCATAAGGTCAAATATCATTTAATTTGAATTACAAAATCAATTTCAAATATTTTTAAACCAAACTTTGTGTGTCTTCTCACAAATGAAAGATATAAAACAAATAAGATGGGGGTTTTATTCGGTCGCCTGGGCCATGCCCATAAGGTGGGACTTGGGGGTGCTGGGGTCAAAATTCTATTTTCCTGAACATGGTCATGGGGCATGTTATATTAAAGGGAATAATCAGTAGGACATGATACACTGGAAAATTTTACCACAGGATCAAACTGGTGACCTTGGGGGATTTGCGATGGCGCGCCATCAAATGTGTTCTAGTTTGAATTATTTCTGTCAATAAGACTTATTTTAACAGTGTAATTTTGTTTTATATTAAAGTTGGTACCAAGCATGCCACATGGGAACATGATCATTGATATAAATTTGCATCCTATTAATCCTTGGGATATTTTCAAATAAATCTAGATATATTTTAACTGTAACAAAGAATAATTCAAATAAGCCAGCACTAGTATTCGTTGTAGTGTTAAAAAATGCGTGCCATGTAAATATGCAGACTCACCAGAGCATTTTCTGTCTGCATACACAAAATATGGCTAGCTCGACTGCATCAGCAGGAGCAATTGATGGATCAGAGATATTTTCCAGTTTATGATATAAGTACCAAAGTCTCAGGTGCTGTGAGCGCTTTAAAAATTACAATAAATGAGATCAACAATTATCCTTTGGGGCGAAGCCCCATTTAAAATCACTTATAACCTATTTATGTAAAAAGTATATTAGTTATTATGAAAATCTTGCTATTTGATTGGATGAGTCATTTGCATATGCATATATTTAAATCTTGACAACATCCACGTCACTGTTTATTTTAAGCGACCTCGAAGGCCAGGGTCAGGTATGATATGTTGAATAAGCAATCATTAATTTTTGAAAAGTGCATAGTACACCCTATTTTCACTATTTTAAATACTCTCTTCACCTCTTCAAGCCAAGTCCTCTTTTTGGGGTCTGGGATATATAGCATTTGTACGATACCCCAATTTTTCTACGTCACAAATTGATGTGGTCATATTCTTAAAATAGCCAATGACGCTGACGACCCTGTTTCTGACAAACTTCATAACAAATTTGGTGGGTCTGTAAACACACCTGATTGGGCCTGATTACCCTCATATATACCCTCGCCAAAGATGTTGAAGGAGGTGGAGGTGACCGCATACTGTATATAGTGGACTCTATTTGGATCAAACTTCCTTATCAATTGCTTGATTTTCCTCAGACTTGAGTGGTGTTTTCTGCTGAGTCCTTGGTTGTATTGTAGTGTGGTTATTGTCCTGTCTAGTTGAGTTGGTTAATCTAGTTTATTGGATGTCTGTGTTTGCCGAGGATGATCAATGGTCTCTGATTCTGGCAAGGTCATGGTCACACCCTCCTTAAGATTTTCATATCACTGTGCAGATGTGCAACATAACCAGTAGATAATATATACAAGTCCAAGAGCAAGGTCATCGGCTAATTTCAAAAGGAAAAGGGGTACGTGCATTAAGGGGCTAATTTGGCCCCCCTTTCGAGCCAAATGCTGAAAATTGCTTTTCACAAATTTCTTTGGATTGGTTTATTAGACGAATGCCTGTAGTGTAAAATTTCGGCATTTATTTAAATGTTACAGTTGCTATGGTAACAAAAATGGCCAACAAAATAGGCATAAAATAGAGAAATCGCCATTTTTGACCATATTTAAGGCTTTTAGAGACCAAATTTTTAAGAATTAGATATCAGCATAGCTAAATACCAAAAAATCCTTATAAATGTTGTGTGCCATGATAATTCTAATCATCTGTTAAAATTACGTTTTTGTATTTGCTTGTGCTCTATATTGATTGCTCTGTCAACGTCTCAAATTTGCTCCAAAATGGTCAATTTCCTATTTTCAGCCTATTTTGGCAGCCATTTTTGTTATATATATACCAAAACTCCAATACCCTTTTAAACATTGTATTTTGGTGGTGCCTTGATAATACCAATTTCACATGCAAATCAGCCACCAAGTCATTAAACAAAAAAAGACTATCAAGGTGCTAAGAAAAATGCTATCAAGGCACTAAGCAAAACACTATCAAGGCACTAACCAAAACACGATCACTTGGCAATTTGACCAAAAGACATGACACAATTCTACATATTTTTTTTATTTGTGATGGATTTGCAACAAATTTTATATGCAGTAAATGAAACACAAATGAAATACATAAAATAAATCAAGAATTTTTTATCATAAATCTCTGTGTTTCTCCCAGTCTGAACTGCATAAAAATGCAATCATACACAAATACTACATAAATTATCGAAAAGAAATACAAATAAAATGGTAAATAAACCACAAATGCATCAGTGAAATGATACTGATTTTTTGTTTGGCTAAAGCAATGTAATATCCCTCACTTCTGATGATGTTTCATCACCAGATGGTGTTTATCGTCGGCTGCATATTTCCTGTTGTTAAAATGGCTTCCAGTGAAAATTCCTCGTGTCAGATTATTCTAAGGCTTACATTTTTAGGAAACAATAATTTAAAGTGTCTCAGATAATGGAAATATAAACCAAAGAACTGGGCGATAAAATGGTATGTTTGTGGTGAAACTGGAGAATGAATTTGGCCAGAGAAGAGGACGTGGTAGGTCAATTACTCTGTGTTTTTGGTAAACGTCAGGAAATGATTGCTTTATGATGTCATCATAATGTCATTTCCTGTTGAAGCACCATTTATTGATAAAACATCATTAGAGGAAAGTATTGCAATTTGAATAAAGGTCAACGTTTTTATACACCCTGAACATGTTTTTAAATTCCTTGTTTTAATTACCACTGCATTAGTTTTGAATACTGAACAAAAGTGAAAACGCTACACCTGAATTGTTTGCCACTTATATACAAAATTATGCAAACCAAGAATGCAATTGAAAGTGTATCTTAATGTTCAAATACTGGGTAATGCATAACAGTAAAAGTTTTACTGATGTTATCACGAGGAAACACATGGAAGCCATTTAAATGTGACAGGGGTCCATTTTTTTCAGGTTGCCAATTTGAACGAGAAATCTAACACAATTTAGGCCTTCAGAAATCCACTCCCTAAGAGATCCGACTGCACGAAATGGTAGTCTAGACATGGGACAACCAGAAATGTGAAGGACTTATCTCAAGTGTGTTTTGATAGTTTAATAAGGCAATCTTAAAAAGCAGATTTTCTATTAAATTGCCAAGTTTAAAAATTTAACACTGTTACGTGCCAGGCGTAACTAGAAACAGATTCAGGAAACCAAAATTTAGCTATTTGGAAAGTCAGCAAAAAGCACTTTAAAATTTAACAAAATTTATTAAAATCAAAAATTATCATTTACAATAAGCAATGGATTATAGTAATACAATCAAAGAAAGTCTACATTACAATACCTTTTATGTCCAAACTGTCCCTCAGAATATTTATCAACACAAGTCTTTCAGCGGTTTCTGATCCCCAGATTTTGAAGATAAATCCAAATGAATACAAAGTCTGAATCCAAAACTGAATAATCCAAAGTAATCCAGAATGAATAATTAAACACAGTATTCCACTATAGAATTCCAGTACAAAAAGGTTTAGGCTTTTAAATGGTGAAATTATTTCAAAGATGCCCTTATGAAAAATTTACTCTTATATATACCCGTTAAGAAAGTTCTAGAACGGTCAAGAAAGACTATTATATCATATGCTATATTTATTTATTCTGGAAAATTCCACAAACTTCTACTGAATTCTAGAACCTACTCAAAGTTTCTATTTGCATGGAAAAGAAAATTCCATTAAGTTCTGGTCTTTTCTCCAAGGTTCAAGAACCATCTAGATGATTGGTCATCCTTCTAGAAAATCTTAAAACCAAATAAATACCTTGTTTACAACAACTTATTTACCATCAATGTCTCCAATATCTGGGTCAACAGAAACTAAGTAAACAAAATATGAAATAGATAAACACCATACATGTTACACTTCCCCTCCTCAAAGAAAAGAAAGTTTTATGAAGTAAAGCTTTCTTTTGCAATAATGAACAATTATATAACAAACTATACTGTAAAATCACATCAGATTAATAAAGAGCAATAGCACAAACTCACATATCAATAATGCTGAGGCATCTAAGCCCTAGAGAGTGCATCTGGAATGATATTATCTTTTCCCTTAATATGTCTGATATCTAGATTGTGCTCTTGCAACATGAGACTCCATCTGAGTAAACGCTGATTCTTGTTTTTCATTTTATGAATGAAAGTCAGTGGATTGTGATCAGTGAAAATGACAATAGGTGCAACTGAAGAGGCTAGGTAAACTTCGAAGTGCTGAAGTGCAAGGATGAGAGATAAGCATTCTTTCTCTATGGTAGAGTAATTTCTCTGATGTTTGTTAAACTTTTTAGAATAGTAACAAACAGGATGATCAACACCATTGTCATCTTCTTGTAACAATACACTGCCCGCACCAACATCACTGGCATCTACGGCCAACTTAAATTCTTTGTCAAATCTTGGTGCTAAGAGAACTGGAGCACTTTTAAGTATTGCTTTAAGTTTTTCAAAAGACTTCTGACAATTATCAGTCCAAATAAACTTGACCCTTTTGCCAAGTAAGTTTGTCAAAGGCTCTGCTATGACAGAGAAGCTAATACAGAATTTCCTGTAATATCCAGCCATACGGAGAAAGCGCATCATTGGCTTTTGCCGGAAGGTACGGAAAATCTGAGATAGCCTCAACTTTAGCCTCTACAGGTTTTACCAGACCTTGTCCCACCAGATGACCTAAAAATGTCAAATTTGCATGGCAAAATTCACTCTTTGTTAAGTTAACTGTTAGTTTAGCTTCACTAAGTCTGTCGAAGAAATCTCTGATAGTTTGTAAGTGTTGTTCCCATTCTTCGCTGAAGATGATAGCGTCGTCGATATAGGCTTTACAGCCAACCAGATTAAATATCAAGCTGTTAACCAAGCATTGAAATGTTGCTGGAGAGTTCTTCATTCCAAATGGCATAACTTTATACTGATACAATCCATCTGGAGTAACAAATGCTGAGATCTCCTTTGCTCTGTCTGTCAGAGGTATTTGCCAAAATCCTTTAAGCAGGTCGAATTTTGTAACATATTTGGCTTGTCCAATGTTATCGATGCAGTCATCGATTCGTGGGATGGGAAAAGTGTCTGTTTTGGTGACAGAATTTACTTTACCGTAGTCTGTACACATGCGAAATGTCCCATCAGGTTTTGGAACAAGAATACAAGGAGAACTCCATTCACTTTGACTAGGTTCTATAAAGTCATTATCCAGCAAATATTGAACTTCATCTCTGAGAATTTGTTGTTTTACAGGGTTCATTCTGTATGGATGTTGTTTCACAGGTTTTGAACCATCAATAAGTTCAACATCATGATAAATTTTGTCAGTTTTGGATGGAATATCTGGAAATAAGTGTTCATATTCAAGAATCAACTGTTCAGTTCCAATCTCTTGTCTGAACTAAGATGAGACAATTTCTGGTCAAGATCCTTTAAGATATCAGAGTTCTTGAGTTTTGACGACGCAGGATCAGATTTCACAAAGTTCATATCTTCAGAGTCCATTTCATTTGTTCAAGAGGGACAGTTTTAACTAAATTCACTGATAAAATAACAGAACTATCCCTATCAATGTACTTTTTAAGCATGTTGATATGACATAACTGTTTTTGTTTGCGCCTCCCAGGAGTGTTGACAATATAATTAACATCATTTAACTTTTTGTCAACAGTATAAGGACCATAATATCTTGCTTGCAATGGCTTAACAGGAATGGGCAAAAGAGCAAGTACCTTATCTCCAGGTTCAAAATTTCTATCCTGAGCATTTTCATCATAACGCAATTTCATTTTGCTTTGAGCTGATTTGAGATTGGACCGAGCAGCTTCACAGGCTTTTGATAATCTGTTTTTGAAATCAGAAGCATACTGAAGTAAGTTCAAAGAACTGTCATCATCTGAGAGAAATTTTTCTTTCAGAAGTTTCAAGGGTCCGCGCACAGTATGCCCAAATACCAGTTCAAATGGACTGAACCCAAGAGACTCTTGTACAGATTCTCTTACAGCAAATAAAAGCAATTGTATACCTTCATCCCAATCCTTTTCGGTGTCAAAGCAGTAAGATCTGATCATGTTTTTCAAAGTTTGATGAAATCTTTCTAAGGCACCCTGGCTTTCATGATGATACGCTGATGACTTGTATTGTTTGATGCCAAGTTCATGCATGACTTGTTGAAAAATTCCAGACATAAAATTTGAACCTTGATCAGATTGTACAGACCTTGGAAGTCCCACAAAAGTGAAAAACTTCACAAGTGCCTTAACAATTGTCTTAGTCTTAATATTTCTGAGTGAAATGGCTTCAGGGAAGCGTGTTGAAGCACACATAATAGTCAAAAGATATTGACAACCTGATTTTGTTTTGGGTAAGGGACCTACACAGTCAATAATGATTCTGCTAAAAGGCTCATCAAAGGCAGGAATGGGCTGTAAACAAGCTTTTGGAATGGTCTGATTAGGTTTTCCTACCATTTGACAAGTGTGACAGGATTTGCAGTGCTGAGAAACATCAGATTTTAATCCTGGCCAAAAGAAATGATTAAGAATCTTGTGATAGGTCTTATTTACACCTAAATGGCCGGACATGGGAGTTTCATGAGCCAAATTCAAAATTTCAGGACGATAAGCCCTAGGAGCCACAATCTGGTGGTTAACAGTCCACTCATCATCAGCTGAGACATCAGGAGGACGCCATTTTCTCATCAAAATGTCATTTTTTACATAGTAGCAAACAGGGACTTGTGACATTTCATTTTCATCTAAAACTCTTTCAAATAAAGGTGATATCTCAGGATCACTATGTTGTTCCGTCCAAAGCTGTGACCTTGGCAGCTGGTCATGACCTTGGTCATTTGAAACTGAAGGTGAAAGGTCAGTGTTTGACCTTGGAATTTCAAAGTCAGTCTGAATACTGGCTGGGAGAAAGAGAATTTGAAATCTCATCATTAAAGGACTGACCTATCAAAGTGTCAGCTAAACTAATATCTTGCATCCCATTATTCTGTTTGGCTTTCTTTGCCATTGCCCTAGTGACAGCACAAGAAGGGTAAAGGTCAGGAATTTCCTGCTCAATAGGATCAGGCGGTTGATCAACACAAGGTGTGCTGGTCAAAAGTGGGTCTACCATAACCTTATCTCCAGCCAAATCGTTGCCTTACAGCAAGTGAACACCTTTAAAAGGTAAAGAAGGTCTAATACCTACAGCCACGAGACCAGTAACTAAGTCTGAGGACAAATAAATGTTATGGAGCGGTACATTAATAAATCCACATTCTACACCCTGGATAAGGACACTTGTCCCAGAAGAAGTCTTCTCAGAAAAAGGCAGGGTTTCTGCCAAGATAAGGGATTGAGAAGCACCAGCATCTCGTAAGATTTTAATAGGGGTAGACTGTGCAAAGTCACTATTTAGTGACACGGAACCATCTGATAAGAATGGTTCATAAATCTCCATAACGGCATCAGTCTCAGATGTTTTGGCCAAAATGGGATTCTCATCCTGAACAGAAGACTGAGGTTTTAGCCTTAAAGAGGTGAGACCTGTGGGTTTAGGACTCTCCTGTCTTTCTTTTTCTCTCTTTCTTTTTAAAGCTATACATTCAGAAATGATATGACCTGATTGTTTACAACAATTGCAAATTGGCTGGGATAAAGGACTTTGACCTTTGTTTTCACCAGAAAATCTAGGCTTGGGAGTTAATGAATGACAAGAATTATCGAATGGATTACTTGGGTTGGATTTTGGACCTGACTGAGGGGAATATGGTTTTGACTGAGGGATAAATGGTCTTGATTGAGGTGTAAATTTTAATTGAGGGTTGAATGGTTTCCTAGGAAATGGCTTGTTAACAAAAGAAGTTTTATGAGTCAACGAATAATCATCAGCTAGTCTAGCTGCCACATTCAAATTTCAACTTCTTTTTCATGTAAGAAAGCCCTGACGTTAGAATTTATACACCATTTGAATTCTTCAACAAGCATGAGCTGTCTTAGTTTTTCATGATCAGAACCTACTTTCTTTGAAGAGCACCAACTATCAAATAATTGTTCTTTTGTTCTAGCAAATTCCACATGAGTCTGGTTAGGTTCTTTCCTACAATCTCTAAATTTCTGCCTGTAAGCTTCAGGCACCAACTCATAAGCCTTAAGAATAAGTTCTTTTACTTTGTCATAATCTGAGCTTTGTTCTAGTGAAAGCTGAGTGTAAATTTCTCGAGCTTTGCCTATTACAACGCTCTGCAAAAGTAAGGTCCAGTGCTCTCTTGGCCATTTCAGGTTTTCTGCTACCTTCTCAAAATGTAAAAAAAATATTTATCAACTTCTTTTTCTTGAAATGGAGGAACTAGTCGGATGTGTTTTGTCACATCAAAAGATTTGCCAGAGTCTAAAGGCAAAGGTTTTGATTTAGATTTTCCTTCTAACTCAAGTTCTTTCATTTTTAACTCAAATTGTAATTTTTCTTTTTCAATTTCAATGCGTTCTTCAGCTTCAAGCTTTAATTTCTCATGTTCTAATCTTTCTCTTTCTATTTCTCTTTGTTTTTCCCTCTCACGTTCTTCCATTTCTATTTTTTGTCTTAATAACCTATCTTCTCGTTCCATTGTTTCCATTCTTATTCTGTCCTCATGTTCTAACCTTAACTTTTCCATCTCAACTTGCCTTTTAATTTCTAATTCTCTCAGCTGCAAATCAGTCGGGGTAACCAGAATCCGAGATGTGGCTGAGGAATCAAATATTTCCTGGTCTACAAAGAACTGAATCAGAATATTCTTAATTTCATGTTCTAACATGGTCTTTTTGATATTGGGTAGGCCATAATGGTCAGCAATGTCCAAAAGATCAGACTTTTTTGCCAAGTCTAACAGCTCCTGAGAAGGTGACGCAGTAAAATCACTAAGTTTGAATGACATATTTGCTCTCTGCTGGCTCCAGCTAGTAAACAGCAAACAGTAAAATTTCTTTAAAATTTCAAACTTATTTGGTGCAAAAATAATTTCAATCCCGGACTCTGAGCCCCCAATTTCTGTTACATGCCAGGCGTAACTAGAAACAGATTCAGGAAACCAAAATTTAGCTATTTGGAAAGTCAGCAAAAAGCACTTTAAAATTTAACAAAATTTATTAAAATCAAAAATTATCATTTACAATAAGCAATGGAAAATAGTAATACAATCAAAGAAAGTCTAAATTACAATACCTTTTATGTCCAAACTGTCCCTCAGAATATTTATCAACACAAGTCTTTCAGTGGTTTCTGATCCCCAGATTTTGAAGATAAATCCAAATGAACACAAAGTCTGAATCCAAAACTGAATAATCCAAAGTAATCCAGAATGAATAATTAAACACAGTATTCCACTATAGAATTCCAGTACAAAAGGTTTAGACTTTTAATTGGTGAACTTATTTCAAAGATGCCCTTATGAAAAATTTACTCTTATATATACCCTTTAAGAAAGTTCTAGAACGGTCAAGAAAGACTATTTTATCATATGCTATATTTATTTATTCTGGAAAATTCCACAAACTTCTACTGAATTCTAGAACCTACTCAAAGTTTCTATTTGCATGGAAAGAAAATTCCAGTAAGTTCTGGTCTTTTCTCCAAGGTTCAAGAACCATCTAGATGATTGGTCATCCTTCTAGAAAATCTTATAACCAAATAAATACCTTGTTTACAACAACTTATTTACCATCAATGTCTCTAATATCTGGGTCAACAGAAACTAAGTAAACAAAATATGAAATAGATAAACACCATACATGTTACAACACTGAAATCAATGAGTTGTTGCATCTTAGTGGGAGGACATTACTAGTCGAGAAATGGTAGAAACAATGTGCTGAGAGGTCTACCTGATTTGACAAAGGAAAATTATCGAAAAATTGTGATAAATTGAAGATTACCAAACATTTAATATTCCCTATTTGTTTTTGTCAAAGGGAGATAATTTTCAATAGTTTACAAATTTGCTAAATTCGAAATTGATTTCTGAGCTTGTTTCAAGTGATTAAGCAGTTTGCTTGTGTTTTTATGAAACACAATTAAGACCAAATTTGATAGGCATAACAATTTTAATTTGCGCATGCGTAATCGCACTTTTCAGTGAATAAAGCTTTAAACACTTAAGGGAACATAACTCATACATCAAACGAGACAAATTGGTGGAGTTTCGGCGAATCGTTTGTTGGATGTCTGGGCAACGTTATTAACCTTTCGTAAATACTTTTAGTCAGATACTTTCTCTTAAAATATAGATAATTGAAGTGTAGCGTTTTCACTTTTGTTCGGTATATATCTGAATGAATTGTGGAAGCACATTGCATAATTCATGAATGTAGGTAGAAGGTATGCTGTCAAATATATGAGCGCCGATCTGAGAAAAGGGTCCTTCAGGCATTTTAGCAGTTTTTGTGTTATCAAAATTTCAAAAACGTCTAAATTTTCAAAATTTTCCATGTTCTTGCAATAGACTCAAATTGCTTCAATCAAAGGCGCAAACAGTTCTGATAAAATTAAGTGATACGAATAATGTATGTTGCCATGGCAACAGCTGCGCATATGGACTACACACTTCCTTGAAAACAGGATACCTCATTTCAAATGCTTTTGTAAACACGGGATGTGCGTATGTGGGCTATTTGTGCAGTCTATGCAATTGCATACACATCAAATTTACAGAGACATGAAGCATTTTTGTAATATTGCTCCTAGCATCTTTGTATTAGCGTCATATGTTATTACAATGGCGTTGACGTCAGAACGTCATATACAACGTTAAGTGACGTCATGTTTAAAACGCATCATATATACGAGTTTAAACGCCCATAACTTTGTTATTTGTAAAGATAATCTCTTCAAATTTTCTGCAATTGTTCACAACAGCTAGGTCTTTTTTTTCTCGGTAGATATCTCACTTTTGACTTTTACTGTCAGAAGGTCCCTTTTGTCAGATCTTGGCTCATATGCTTTTTAGGTATTTTAATGCAATATTTGCATATATGCATGCAGTGAGTATAATTCAAGACAATGAAACTGTTGTTAATTATGACACAATATTATTATTTTCAAAAACTTACTTTTGCTGGAAATGTTAAAAAATCAGTTTCATCAATGGTGTTAAATTGTTCATAATTATTGCATGTAACACGATGATAATAAAAGAATCAATCAATCATTCACAACTTCCCAGGAACAATCTGGTAAGTTATTGCAGTCCAACTGTTTGTGTTCCATGGCCACACCTGTGCATGGTCCTGTTATTAAACAGTGCCTGATTCGTGTGGATGTATGTTTTCCATCACCACAGGTTACACTACAAGTTCCATTAATCCAATGGGACCAAGGACTCCAGGTTCCTATAAAAGAGTTAAACAGAAGAAAGAAAAAAATCAAATGCTGTGTGCTGTAAAGCCCCATTTGGTTTGTTTGTGAGTTGTGTTGTAATACATTCTCACAAACAGACAAATTGCAAATTTACTAATGCAGCTAGTGTATGGATTTTGCCCTAATTTAAGGCTTTTAAAGACCGAATTTTTAAGATTTAGATATCAGCACAGCTAAATACCAAAAATCCTTTTAATATGTTGTGTGCCATGATAATTCTCATCATCTGTTAAAATAAAATATTTGTATTTGCTTGTGCTCTATGTTAATTGCTCTGTCAAACGTCTCAAATTTGCTCCAAAATGGTCAATTACCTATTTTCAGCCTATTTTGGCATCCATTTTTGTTACCATAGCAACAGACAAAGGCAAACTAATATCAGACTTATACACCTCAGTGATTTTATTTGGCTATTTTGACCTCCTTCTATGGGAGTCATTCCCAATCAAAAAATGTTCTTTATTTTCCCAATGTCATGCATTTTAGCACTTATTTTCTCAATATTTATGAAATATTTTCCCAAATGTTCAGGTAAAGGTAGCTTCCCAAAACCCTAAATAGAATCACTGCACCTGGGCCATTGTTCTAATAATCTAAACAGAAGAATTTGGTAAAAAGCGAATTTCATTTTTTGGCCTCATAGAGGAGCCAAAATAGCCTCTTAATGCACGTAGCCCTTTATTTGGAAATTTCGTTTTAGGGTATAATCTTTCTCTTGATTATCACATCACAGGGCACATGTGTCCAAAATAACAAGATGCTTTGTTGTGGACAAACCCTAGACTGTATGGTCAAGGTCCCAGGCCATGATAATTCTTTAAAGAGGGCCTGGGGCCTGGATGAGGTTTAATGATTAGTGAATAATGGCCCTTTTTTATCATAAATAGTGAATAATGAGCAAAAAAAAATGAATAGTGATTAATGAGGGCCTTAAAATTAATGAATGATCCTATTTTTTTTTTAATGAATTGAAGAAAAAAATGAATAGTGAATAATCAGATTTCTTTGCCACCTTTCTTACCTCTTAATGAATAATTGATCTTATTTTAATTAATAACCCAAACTTTTACTGATATGATTGATGGGCTGAATTTTTATTGAATCGTGAATACCAGACCCCCCCCCATCCAGATCCTCTTTAAACATTTATAACCATAGACCTATTATCATATCACTCGGAAAAAGTGTCCACCATGACAAAACGATGTGCCGCAAATTGACCAAGGCTGAGGTCAGAGGCCACTTTGCTGTTGAAAACGTGTTGCCAGTGCATAATTTGCAAAAGCTTCGACCAATTATTATTTTATTATTATTATTATTAAATCTTAGCACTTAGCACAAATGTCCACCATAACAAAACAATGTGCTATATAAAAGAGCTAAGGTAATGCGTCACATTACAGTAGGTTAAGCCATTACGTATGCCGGCTAGCATGTGCATAATCATCCTGGCCCACATCCTGACCCACAGCAGAAAACTGTGAAACACGGTTAATAAACAACAACCGGTTTGTTGTTTACAAAACCTTTGAAATGAATTTGGGGATAAAGGAAATGACAGATTGCAACCTTACGGTATGATTCCAAACGCTCAATGTCAAGACCAAATATTGCATTAAATTGTAAAAAAAAAAGTTTTTTTTCAATTAAAGCACATTTACTGCAAGAATTATGACTCAAGAATGTTAGACGTCAATAAAATGTGTATTATGACGTCAAAATTCACTAACTGCACTTTAAAGGCACCATAATGTTTACGCATTTTTTGATAAAAAGTGGCCAAGTGGCAAAGTTTCGGTTAAGAAAGCACGTTTAATGCTTACTTCCAACAATTTGTTTTCATTTGCAAATTTGTGCTGTTTTCAGTTTGATTGTTAACGTCAATGTAACGTATCGCTGACACAATTCTACAGGTTCTTTAAAGTAACTTTTGCGGGCAAAGCACGTCCTGTTATCTTTAGGTTCAATAAATTCCTCAATGCACCAGCGACCTCAACTCGATGGCTTTAAGTGAGGTTAAATGCTTATTCTGTGTCATAGTGTATCCTTGCATTAAAGTAGCTATTTGACTGACATTACCGTATGATACGATGCTTTCTGTGTTTTCACATCGCAGAGTAGATGCCATGTAACAGATCATGGAGAAGATTGGGTGTCATGATCTTCGTTCTGACGTCCACGTCATATGTTTACGTTTAAAGTGTTTTCATCTTTTGGCGTTGATTTTATCGTTAAAGTGATGTTTTCGCATTTCATCACATGTCATTAATAGTTAGTAAGCACATTCTAAACGAAATTTAATCAAAACACCATATAACTAAGCAAAAATATTGTTTCGTCTGTTGCATATCTTTATTCTTTAAGTATACTTTAAGTCGATGTCACAGCCATGTTCAAACTGAGAATGTATGTACCATGCATAACTAATACGCACCCAGGACATGGTTGGTAGGAATTGTATAAGGATACCACTAATAGGCACAGAGCTGGCTATAGACCTCCTCCCCCATGGGGAATTTTGTAGACTATGATTTTCTGATACTACATTATATATAAGCCACAAAATGAAATATGATAGCCCTCTGAGAGTGGCAGGGTTAACGTGTGAGCAGTTCAACAGAAATAGAAGCTTTAGGTCTCATAAATTGTTTTCAAGTTTTTACTATCACATGTCTATGGAAGTCAAAGACCCCTGATGTGTGGCCAGTTTGAACCAAAGAGAAATAGTTGTCAGGGCTTATGTAGGGGGCTACTTAACCTTGCTATATAAATCGAATATCTTATAAGCTGTGGGCCACAAGGTTTCAGAGAAGCATTTTAAAGGTATTTTTTCGATTATGCGTATGAAAGCTAATGATCCTTGGGGCATGACCAATATACACTGCTCAAAATATTTAAATTTTCCATAGGTGATAATGTTAACCCCTGTCCAATCGACAAGTAATGCATTTCACTAGACAATAAGGCAGAAACCCAGTTTCTGTTGCCATTTTGCTATGATAGTCAAAGCTTTCGATCAAAAAAGTTTTTGATAAGGCAATCGCTGCTTAAATTCATGGCTCAACTTTTCTTGAAAATGGCAATTGTTTCTGGAACTCTGTAGAATCTACCGAATTTGTTAATAGCGTAACCTAATGATTTCTGCTTCATTAAAAGACTATTGACTCTACAGAAATGATGCTGTTGTAGTGCTCGATTGAAAAAGCCATCTTAAAATTTGTTTTTGAAAAATGGGTATTTTTAACGAATTTCCATTTTTACATAAAGCGTTCCATGGAGATTTCTGGAAAGGGATTATTTTATTTTTATTAACAACCATCATCCTTGATAGGTAACCAAACTACTCACAGGCCAAAACATGTTTTTGCCAAGTTTTATTAATCTAACTCTATGAGTCAGACTTTGAGTGCATTTGTATTGTGATCAATGGCAAAATACGCAGTGTTCCCTTAAATATTTTGAGCAGTGTAGTTTCATGGTTATGGTTGGCAGGATTAATGCAAGGCGCCACTAGATATTGCTAAACGTTAATTATTTAAATAGTTGTAAGTTATTTCAATTCTAACTTTATTGAAAAGACGTGGCCTATTTGGACTCCAAGGGCATGGTTGGCAGGATTTTTGTAGGGAAACACTCAACATTACTACACATTAAATATGTAAGCTGTTTTTATTTAGATTTATTTAGCTATGATTATGCCGGGATAGTCAGTTAAACTTATCATACTTTTTCTGGTCAAGCATGACTAAGGGGTTAGCCAGTACTTCGTTCACATACCTTTGCTTGTAACTGACACAACCCTTCTTGAGTTAGTGGACGGAGGAGAATGATGGTAGAAAATATTCTATAATCAAACGCAACGAAAGTATGGGACCAGGCCAGGATCAACCTCGTGGCGTCTAGATCTACAATCAGACTCACTACTTATTGCCCTTCGGGGCCGATGATAAATAAATGAGCTGTAAGCATCAAGGTTTCAGAGAAGTTTTAAACTTGTCTCAACAAAATGTTTATAGGAGCTTTATTGAAGGAGAGTTGATAGCATGATTTATGCTTGAGCCCACAAGATCTTCCTACATGCTAGATATGTTAGTTGATTGCCATCGTGGCATGTCTTTTAAAGATTTCCCATCAGAAATCTATGGAAGCTTCATGTTGACATGGCAACCATATGTACAATACAATCAAACATAAAACTTATGAAGCCTTTCCCATTATCACAGCCACCAATCCAGCTCCTTCATCGAATATACCAGTTGCACTAAACTTTCTATTTCGTAATTTTGAGAGCAAAATTTAAAAATCCGGCAATGCTATTCGATGAGACAGTCATTGAACTTTCCAACACTGATATCGGTTTTAAAGGGCTATTCTACTTGACAGTTTAAAATGGCATTTTCTTAACTTCAACATATATTCTAGAAACAGTTTATGTGACAGGGTACACTAATTAAGGTATGTCGAAGGTAGACATCAAGGCCATCGATTAGCATTTTCGGGTTTTTGAAATTTTGCATTGGTTAGAAAAAGTAGCGAGTTTGCTGAATTTAAGGTCCATCGCATCCATAGGAAACAGGTCCTAATTCTTCATACCAAAGTATTGATTTTATGCGATGAAAGAGCTGGATTGGTGACCGTGATTATACACATGTAATATGATTACTATTGGCCGATGTCATTAGAAATATACTTCTTCAAAATTTAAATGGATGACTAAGACAACGATGACAATACATATCAAAGAGGCCAGATCATTACCATTCTAAAGCCTCGCTTGAGCCTTCATATCATACGAGCTTATAACTGAAGGGTGATATACTGCAACTGGAGAAAGACATTTAAGGCAAAAAATTATGACCTAAAAGGATCAATGTTTAGCGTCTGTTTTGCTAACTTGAAGATGTATATGGAAAAACTATGATGAAATAGAACAATCAATAGCAATTAGAAAGCGCAAAGCTATAGAACACAAACCATTACATGAAGTATGTACTTGACAAAATGTTCATATACTTGTAGATCTATTTTGTGTTAGTAATTTCAGGGATATTATGTTTACTTTCAGGGATATAGGATATTTAGGAAATGTAATTAAGGGGATATTTTTCAATTTACTTAAAGGGATATGGGATACTTTCCTGTTTACTTCCAGGTATATAGGATACTGATAACCCCCTTATACAAGCCTTGGATATCATGTTCTGTAACTGTCACAGGTTAGCTAAAACATTTTCAGCGTACAATTGTGAGTATCTTTTTACCCATCATTGTTAACATATGTTTTGGGTGCGGTTGAGACGGTTCTTTTTAGTACCCACAACATATGTTTTTGTTGAGAAATATTTTTTGTTACACAACATTAACTAAAGGCCTGAGCTGTACACTCACAATGACTCAAATGTGTTTAAAGACATATGTGGCTATTTCCAATGCGCATCTTTCCCGCGTCTGCAAGCGGGGAAAGTTGTCTGGGTCCTGTCTTTCGACCATTAACGGATTCGGATCAACACACCTTTCCGAAATTCTTATGTCATATCGGTGTTCTGACATTTTCTTGGCAAAATAAAGTTATTAAAGTGCGTCCGAAATATCTATTGACATCTTATCAGAACTGATCGTCTCAGCACTAAAGACAGATAAATGTAGCTCAGTCGAAACCAAACGACGTACACAATTACCCTGGTTACGAATAAGATAGTGGCCGAGTATCTACTATTTGTATGGTTATTTAGAGCGGCGCACGACCTGACCTTGTGGCCTAGTGGTTAGTGTGTCAGGCTACAAAGCAAGAGGACCAGGATCGATTCCCAGGTGCGCACATATTTTCAGTGTGTTTTTCTTTCTTTTTAACATTTTAATGCTAAATTGCTTCATATACTAGTAAAATGGCATCATCAAAACGACCGAAATGGTCATTCCTGAACTTTTTATATTGAATTGCGCATGAAACATATGGGGGTGGGGTTAAATTTGGCCCTCTTGAAAGAGAATTAGTTCGGTGATCCCAGATTTTTATTATTTTTTCTGAAAGGTAATATAATAGTCCATGAATTAAAAATAAATTTTTAAGATTTTCAACATCAGATTTTTTAATACATGATTTATGCGAAAAACAAGTTCCAATTTTCGACGAATTGCCAAAATATATCATGCAGTATCTTGTCACAGCATGGGATAACAAGTAAACTTGCACATTTTCTAAAAGTTTGAGGTCATGGGCAGTAATTTAAGCTAGAAGAAAGAAGCTGACTGAAGATTACAACCGGTTTAGCTCGATATTTAGGATTAGTTTTATTATTTTATATTTTTAGAAAATTTGTCAAATGCTGAAAACTTCAATATGAGATTCTGAAAAAATAAGCACGGTGACATATCCTTTTTATTTCATAAATGGATAGCCCATGCATAAAACAAACTGTATGCAAAGTATTAAAAATATTTCAACATGGGAAGTATTTAGTAGCATATGTCCTTAAGAGCTGAACACAGTCTGTTAGTGCTCATTGAAGTAACTCAATGAGGCATTGTGACAAGAGGGGCGCAGTGGCTCAGTGGTAGAGTGCCAGACTCCAGACCCAAAGACTGCGGGTTTGAGCCTCACCTGCATCACTGCTTTGTGTCCTTGAGTAAGACACATTAATCCTTGCTTAGTACTGGTTCAACCCAGGATTTCCCGTCCTGACATAACTGAAAGAGTGTAGAGTTGGACGTAAAGAATCAAATCAAACAAACAAAAGCAGTGTGACAATCTGTGTAACTGTACATAAAGGATGATCCACCATTTGGTCTGAATTGGTAAAGAATTGTACAAATCCTAATCAGATTGCTCCTACCTTACTGACTCTTTGCCGGCAAGTGGCGATTTGTCGTCTTATGCTAACTTTTGCTAACAGTTTGGTCCCAGATCAGGACCCACAGAATGTACATTCTGATCTTGATCCAAACTGTTTGTGTTTGTGTTGCTGGAAGAATTTTTCAAGAAAGTTGACTTGTATTCGCATCTGCTATATAGAGGATCTAACATGAGTGCTCCTGTTTTATTAAATTTATTAAACGTGTTGGGAAAAAGAGATAAAATGCGAGGCTTGTCGAGCATTTTATCTCTTTTTTGCAACGAGTTCAATAAATTCAATAATACAGGAGCACTCTTTCTTACTTTGAAAAAGTCAGCAGATGACAAAAAGGAGCATGATAAATTATCCAGCATGCAAAGTTTACAGTACTTGTAGCAGTCTGGTTTTAATATGAATGTAAAAGGGTAGACTTGATAAAAAATCAATCTGTAATTGTTTTCTTTATTTTCAGAGGCAAGTCATGTATATCTGCAGGAGAAGACCAACCTATACCGGTCAGTAGAGATGGTGGGATATGGTATGCGTTAAAGCTGGAACGGGTAAAACAGAACAGACCATTATCAAGTACTAGTAGTTCTCCCATTAATTGGATTGGGCAAATTTCCTTCTCACCTAGTTGTTCAATAAAGGACACATTCATCATTATCATATTTGATTTCCTGTCCTGACATAACTGAAAGATTGTTGAATTTGACGCAAAGAATCAGATCAAACAAACAAAAGCATTGTGACAATCTATGTAACTGTATATAAAGGATGATCCCCCATTTGGCCTGAGTTGGTTAAAAAAATGTGCAAACCCTGATCGAATTGCTCCTGCCTTATTGACTCTTTGCCT
The DNA here is from genome assembly GCA_964019695.1 of Loripinus fragilis. Taxonomy (NCBI): domain Eukaryota; kingdom Metazoa; phylum Mollusca; class Bivalvia; order Lucinida; family Lucinidae; genus Loripinus; species Loripinus fragilis. The sequence goes on from OZ026517.1 coordinate 88,946,423, forward strand.
GCAAAGATTGGCAAGAGACCCTAAGTATTCCTGATTCCATTTACATTCAAAATGTTGAATTCATTACTTATATTTAAATTCATTATAAATAACTTATAATTAGAAATTATTTATAATTTAGGAGACAAAACTATTTTGTATTAAATAATTAATCGTATTAACGGTTTGTTGGAGTCTAAAACGGAAAAGCAGAACAGCCAGTGTGAACATGGACAGCCAATGGAGCAAACAAGAAGCTTGTTTTGCACGTACGACTTAGGTGTGGCTTGCTGTCAATCACATCAACAGTGTCACATCTGGCGAATGAATTCGACGTTCGAAGCAAATTGCACGGGCAAGTGAGCTTGGCAGTTGTCAATCAAATTTTGTGTTGTTCATGAGGCTATGAACAGTTGAAAAATATAAAGATTCATTAAAGGCTTGCTTTGAAGATGTAAATATAGATATATGAATGCCAGGCCAATGTTAGAGGAAATGCTTTTTCTTCTTCTTTTCTTACAAAGTCCACATCTTGTCCCCAATTAAACCCTTTTTTAGAAATGTTTTCTTTGGTGTCATCTGTAATGTATCATGCAAGTCATATTATTGTCTCAAAGCGAAAAGTGGTGAGAGAGTTTTTTTTTAATGATGATTGATAGATATTTCTTGCCTTTATGAACTTCACCATTGCATATAAACCCAAGAGAATGCCAGGCGCTCTGAGATGAAAATTGTAATGGGTAAAAATAAAATCATTTTTACAAGATTAAAAAAAAAAAGAAAATGACAAAAAGAAATAGTTAAAATGCTTATGGGTCTCACATTACTAAATTTCTAATAATTTAAAAAAATCACAGACTGCAGATCAACCCACAGCAATATGACAAAGAAACATAATTATCACATGACGTTGCATCTGGGTGTGGAATAACGCCATAAATACAGGCTACTATATGGATGAGGTGTGCCTTTTGGTCATATTGGCATCCCAGTAAATTCGATTCACTAGACTATTTTGCCTTTTTAACCAGTAGCGAGTGAGACCGAAAAACTGGCGAGATAAAAATTGCAGGAATAAAGAGCGTGACATAGAAAATGACGTCATAAGATACACATTGTTTACACTGTCATTGACGACGAGACATTTCAACAGAAATTTTTCAACAAAACAATCAAAGACAGCCTTAAGATTAGCATTCATGCATATCTAGATACGTGGTATATCCACAGTATGTAAACTAAAATAAACATCCTGTACCCCTTCCTCCTAGCTCTCGCCATATAAATATGAATAACAGCACTCGTGCGTAACCATTTGTTGGAAATCATGATGTGAAAGTTGTTGGTACAGCTGTAATTGCGAGGGTCCACCTATTAAAATTCATTTGTCCATGGATCGTCGTAACTTTTACAGATACAACCATGTTATCATGTACACATGTGATTGCCAATCCCACTTAAACCATGCAAACTGGCATTTAAGCTCGTTTTTGGAACAGAACGGCTCTGATTGTGAGCAAGTCGTTTTTTAACAAAGCGAAATGCAAATGGGGAAACAGTTAAAATCATGGAATAAAACTGAATAAGATAGATAAAATGGCTTTTCTTACCTTGTTCGAATGTGTATTGTCTGTATCGCTAACAATATAAGTCGAAACGTGTACATGTACCTAAATACACGCATTTTTCCGACTACTGGTTACGCATGAGTGTTGTTATTCATTTTTATAAGGCGAGAGCTAGGAACAACGGGTACAGGATGTTTATTTCAGTTTACATACTGTGATATCGTTCTTCTTTCACTCTATTTTATGGAAAGTCAACTTTCGCCCAAAAAGTGTTTTATTTGAAGAGCTAACAGGAATCTCCAGTAACGATCGTTCATCGATCCGATCAGCTTGACACAATATCAACCTCAGGGGTAGGTATTTGTTTGTTTTACCTAAACTGGCAAAAAAGCCAAACTGTTCCATGTTCCATGCTTTATATCTCTGGCATTTGGCTATTTTACGGCCACAATCATGCGGAAAATACATCGATGGAAAACCGGATCACATAACGATTCTAAAATCTACTCAGCCCTATTGAAACGAGTGGAATCGAAAAAAATCGCTATGAGGCAGTGCCAAAAATCTACATTGATGCCCCAATATGTATTTTTGGCATCGTCATGTGACTGTGCCACTATGGATTCAATCAAATTGAAAATATTACCTAGTGCTAACGGCAATTTTACTATGTAAATTTTCAAAGGCATGTTATAAAATCGATAAAACACTAGTGGTTTACAGATTTTTTGGAAACGTTGTGACGTCCATAACAACGTTGAGTACATAATGACAAGATTATAACGTTTTTTAAGCCAGAAATGAGATTTCATAGTAATCTTAATGTCACATGATAAACAGAATCTAACATTCATGCTCCTGTATTATTAAATTTATTAAACTCATTGCGAAAAGGAGAAAATATTCGGCTAGCCTCACATTTTATCTCTTTTCCCCAGCTCGTTTAACAAATTCAATAAAACAGGAGCACTCATGTAAGATCCTCTATATAACAGATGCGAATACAATTTAAGCTATACAACCATCTCTCTCTCTCTCCCTCTCTCTCTCTCTCTCTCTCTCTCTCAGCGAGAAGATTGCAAAAACTAGAAAAGACACTAAGAACTGCATCACAAATCAAGAAAGGAACAAAAAACAACTCTTTGTAAAATGAGGCAACTGGAAAGTTTCATCTCAATTCGGGAATCATGCCTCGGATGTATGTAAGGCATAGTACTATGTCTGAAAAAGCTGCATTTTATTAGCAGGAACGGGCGTAGAGAAAAATAGAATTTCAGCATGTAAGTTTAGGTCTCTTAAAATCCTTCATTATGTCTGCTCAAATACAATTAAATGAAGTTAATGTTGTTGTTTTTTTTTAAAAAAAAATATCGCTATAGCCATATTTTATTGAAAAAAAAACACAACAACATTAACTTCATTTATAGCAAATGTTATCATGGAATGTAGTAACCATTGGTTCGCTGCAATCACACTTCTTATTGTATTTGCTTAGTTTCTGTGACCTCAGCGTCACGTTATGAAAGTAGACAATCTGTGTACATCCAAGATCTGATAGTACAGAATAGGCTGAGGCAGTTCCGATTGCAAAATGGGACGAAAAGCAAATAACAATAACAGACTCACTTCATGGTAAAAGTCAATTTCTGACCATATGCAAATTTTGACTACAAGTATCCCCTTAGTCTGCATGCCTACACATTTGAAAAGGAAGGGAGCAAAACACAACTCCAATACCCTATAAAACATTGTATTTTGATGGTGCCTTGATAGTACCAATGAGCTACCAAGTCACTAAACAAAAAACACTATCAAGGTGCTAAGAAAAATGCTATCAAGGCGCTAACCAAAACAATATCAAGGCACTAACCAGAATATGATCACTTGGCGATTTGACCATAGGACACCACACAATTCTACATATTTTTTTATTCGGATGGTTTAACAACAAATTTCATATGCAGTAAATGAAACACAAATGCAACACATAAATAAATAAAGAATTTTAATCCTAAAGTTCCCAGTCTGAATTGCATAAAAATGCCATCATACACAAATACTTCATAAATGAATCGCAAATGAAATACAAATAAATTGTCAAATAAACCACAAGTGCATCAGTGAAATGATACTGAAATGCATCACATTAATGAACCAAAAATAAATTACATTAATGACACATGCACATGCTTATTTCCTTGAACTGTATTAACTGGGTGTCACAAAAATATGGACCTCTTTTTCAAATTCTATAATGTCTGTATTAAAATGTTGAAACCTTTTGATTTTTTGTTGGGCTAAAGCAATGTAATAACCCTTGCCTCTGTTGATGTTTCGCCACCAGATGGTGCTTTGTCGTCTGCAGGTTTGCTGTTGTTTATATAGCTTCCAGTCAAAATTCCTTTGCAGGCTTACATTTTTAGGAAACAATGATTTAAAGTGTCTCAGATAATAAAAATTCTTCATAAAGCAAAGAACGAACTTGGCGATAAAATGGTATGTTTGTGGCGAAACTGGAGAATGAATTTGGCCAGAGGGAGGGACGTGGTTGGCCAATTAATCTGTGTTTTTTGTCAGCGACAGGAAATGATTGCTTTATGATGGCATCATAATGTTACTTACTGTTAAAGCACCATCTGGTAATGTAACATCATCAGAGGAAAGTATTGCAATTTGAAAAAAGGTCCACATTTTTATACACCCTGCATATGTTTATAAAGTCCTTGTTTTTATTACCACTGCATTAATTTGATAGATCTAAATGAATTATGGAAGCACATTGCATAATTCATCAATGTAGGTTAAAGGTATGTTGTCGAATGTATGCTTTGTAGGATCCTATAAATACAAATATATGCAGGCAGTGAGTATATAATTCAAGACAATGGAACTGTTGTTCATTATGACACAAAATGATTCTTTTTTCAAAAACTTACTTTTGCAGGAAATGATTTAAAAAATCAGTTTCATCAATGGTATTAAATTGTTCATATTTATTACAAGTAACAAGATAATTACAGAAAAAAAACAATCAAATATCCACAAGTTCTCAATAACAATCTGGTAAGTTATTGCAGTCCAACTGTTTGTGTTCCATACCCACTCCTGTGCATGGTCCTGTTATTAAACAGTGCCTGATTCGTGTGGATGTATGTTTTCCATCACCACAGGTTACACTACAAGTTCCATTAATCCAAGGGGACCAAGGACTCCAGGCTCCTACAAAAGAGTAAACAGAACAAAGAAAAATCAAATGCTGTGTGTTGTAAGGCCACATTTGGTTTGTTTGTGAGTCGTGTTGTAAAATCTTCTCACAAACAGACAATTTGCAAATACATATTTACATTATTTAATGTTGCATTTGTTGTTTTATGTGGCCAGCATATACGTTGCTGTAACGCTAAATTTCTTACCGTATACCTCATCAAATGAAAATTTGAATATAGTTATCCCCTAAATGTACGCATGTTTTCCCCTTATTTACGTTATATACCACAACATCATATCAGCCTGAGATTTAACCATGTTTGCCCCTAATGCCTCGGTTACATTTGCCTTACGACGAGTATATGATGCCCGTACAATGTCCAAATCACTGTTTCCGTGCCGCCTCTGCAGGGAGACCTTGCGATCATCGTACGGATTTACGAGCATCGTGGCCTCTACGATTTTGTTTAACTCCGCACAATGACAAATTTGAAAAAAAAATCGTAAGCCCGTAGACACATCGCAGTGACATCATACAATCCCCATACCGGCACCGCACGGTAATCGTGAGGAAAACACAGGGTTTTAGATTGTCATTTTGGGCCAAAAATGATCGTAGACTCTTGCGATAGTCGTAGGGAGCCCGCAAGGTCGCCGCTCAATGCCCTTGCAGGGCCCATGAAATCGTACGGACATCGGACGATCATCCTGTGGTAACCCCAAGGCAATCGCACAATGATCGTGTGGGCGCCTTGCGACGTGTCAACAATTTCCAGACGGGTAGATATTGGTTATCATTATATAGCTGTTTGTTTCATTTCAATATTTGTCTTCAGGCGATGTCTCTAATACCACCACTTAGAGTGACTCAATATGGACCCAGTTCAGTTTGCTGATGGAAGCAGTCTAATCACGGCCCATAGAGTATGCTTCCATGGTAAAATTGTCTGAAGTGCAATTGAAAATATGCACCTAACATGAAATGCATATGCATTTTCAGTATATAACAAAATGCTGGTTGGATAGGGGTTTAATAAATGAGATAAGATTAATAAAAAGTCCAGATATTTTTTTTGTGATTTATAACTCTGGGATTTGAATTTGAGTATTACTTCAAGGAATAAAATATATGGGTGTCGTAGTGAGAACATGTGACTAGTTCCAACATTGAAGTTTGAATGATGAATGTTCTACAAAATGTATTTTACTGAAAACGAATGGCAAATGTGCTGACCCGGCCCGGTGGAAGAAAGCACATTCTGGTCAGTACCTTTGTTATTCGCATGCAACGACTTCATTTTTGCTTATGACGAACATTTTATATGCTGCTGGCCGTAGAGTGCCTTTGGGTGATTAAACTAAACAAAAAAAGTAAGTGAGTATGATCAGGAAATACCACAATCACAAACTGCAGACAACCCCATGGCACCACGAGGAAGAGCCGCTCAACCATCACGAGACAGCAGGAAGACAAATTAAGCAAAGCAGTTAGCTCTCTCTTCCCCATCAAGATGATTGCAATACTAGAATGGACATAAAGTAACGTAAAACAAAACATAGAACAATTGCAGATTCCCACAATAGGAGTAACAATAAACAAAAAGTCAACAACAACAGAACCACCGCCTTAGAACGGACAGCAGCCATAATAAGTGTTTTAGTCTACGCTGAATCTACTAGACGATACAATTGAAGCACCTTCATATTTTCAATTAAAGTGATACTTTTCGAATTATAAAAGTGAAATATAAAAAAGGGGTTAATGTAATATTCTGTGACTTAAACTTTATGAAAACTGCAAAACTTAAAAATTGACATTAAAATATACACAAACGTATCACGCTGTTTCATACCTTGGGACCATGTTCAACTAAAAACACTAGCCTCTTCATAGCACGATTTGTGATCACATGACTTTGAAACACAGTTCAAATGGAATCCAAAAATGAACATGGATGGCCGTTTAAATCCATGCACATAATTACACGAATTTTGCACAATCAGCGTACCGACTCCTTGCCACTTCCGCAAGGTCATCATACGAGCATCGTGCGATTTATATAGGGAGGTTGTGAAGATAACACGATGATTGTACGATAACCTTGCAGTTGTCGTACGATATCCGCAAGGTCTCTGTGAGGTTTTGTCCTAGTTTGTCGCCGAAGAAATCATAAGGTGATCGTAAGCAATGTAAACACATACGTCGTAGCTTATAGCCCCCCTACGATGCCGAAAAAATCGTAGGAAAAATCGTAGACAAATAAATCGTACGACGACCGTAGCAAATGTAACCGAGGCATTATATACGTTATATTCCACAACATCATATCAACCTGAGATTCAACAATGAAATAGAGGATATTCAAATGTTTTTGTTAAATATGTCTTTTATTTCACGAGTGAAGTGGACAATATTTATATTTCATGAGTGGCGAAGCCACGAATGAAATATAATTATTGTCCACTTCACCAGTGAAATAAAAGACATATTTAACAAAAACATTTAAATTTTCTTTTTATTATCTACAAATTTGCCATAATCTTTTAAAGTAAAGAGAAGGGAATCTTACTTTACATGAGCTTTTGTTTTGATTTTCTAGTTGTAGCAGACAAATTTATATCAGCTCTTTCTTTTATTAAGCTTCCATGCGACTCTGACTTTTTTGTTTACATTTCCATAGAAATAGGAAACACCAATAGTTGTTTCCCTTAGAAAATAAACAGATATGCCATAAAGAGTTGATTCCCTTAGACAATATTGAGAAAATAGAAAAAAAGTAGTATCAATCTTACGGTTTCTGTCCAGTGAAAATATCAAATCTTGTATTTTCACTGCTGTGAAAATACAAGTTTTTTATATTTTCACGGTTGTGAAATATATGCATTATATATAATCAATATTTTCCTGTATTTCATTACATAGTAGATAATAAAATTTTATATTTATAAGTGCAGTGTTTATCAATCATTGCAACAGAATTGATTCTAATTGACATACATTCTTTTTCAATGTAATAAAGCTACAAATGATTTCTGAAGTAATACATACACATGCTGATCTGAGTCATCAGAGTCATCAGTCAGCACTGTAATTTCGGTGGTATTTTGAGGCACCGGCTAGTTATATTTTAAACAATCATAAGTCCAGATAAATACAAAAAATCTTATTTATCAGTACCCACCAGATTTAGGTCTCAATGCAAGAAAACCTATCCTCAGGGGCTTGCGAACAGCAAAGGTGCGTACCAGCCTGTGCATCAGCTCAGTCTAATCAGCGCTTTGTTATTCCCTTATATAACTGATTTAAGTTTCATTGTCACAACTGGCTTTAAGCAAAATTTCACTATTCTAGCTTATCTCTGTAGCTGGGTATGACCTGACCATAAACCTAAAAGATAGATTTTCTCACATGGTCGCCCATGACTGGTTACTAAGTGTTCTAATGTTTTGTTTTCTTGGTATCATTGGTTAATCAGGGATATGTGATTTGTGATACACACATATTTCAATAATATTCAGAAACACCAGATTTTCTAAACAAAAAGATGCAGTATTTAATGGTGAACAAGAAAAAATCAATGAATCTTGTGAGGAAAGTTTAGAAACATTCCTCCCTTTTTTCATTTTAGATGAATATTGCTAAACGTAACTACTCTGAAATTTGTATTCTGCCATACATTTAAATTTGAAGTAAGTGCACAATGTGCAGCTCACATCAGCTTAGATAACAAGTTGAAAGATCAGAGCGAAGCACTGTACATTCTCCTTTTTTGGTATTTTACACAAAAAAGCAATGAATGGAAAACTTAAGGCGATTTTTAGCCTCCATATACAGAACTGGAAGAGCCTCATAAAATATCTTTATCAGAATGTATGGTTTTGTTTATGTAGCTTCCTTAACGTGGTAATGGAAGGAAAATTGTTAGGAATTGTGGATCTGTAAAACCTGTGTAAAACGGCCACTAAAAAAGATAAAACAAAGATCTTAATGACAAATGGTAGCTTAATGAAGTTCGAAAGTATAACAGAATGCTCCATTCTACAATACGTTTGACCTGCATTAAACAATAATTGGTCTTAAAAACCAATTTCTGTCTTTTTGAGAGTGGCCGATATAGTATTACACAGTGTTTACTGTTCTTACCTGCGCAAGCCCCATAAGTACACGCTTTTGTCTCCACATTCGCAGTATGATCCGTCTCATTGCAGTTTGTCAATCTTCTCTGCGGTGCCACACAGCAAGTTACATTACACATTCCTGATGATGACCAGCTACATTCACCTGTGATAACAGTGGCAGATCCAGAGGGCGTTCAGGGGGTTCACTTGAACCTCCCTCCCAGCCCCCAGTTTTTAAAATTTCCTATGGGAATGAAATAATTTGGTCTCGGTGAGACCAAATTATTCCATGGAACCGAGACCAAATTATTTCATTTCCATGGAATATTTAAGAAAACTCGAGATAAAACCAGCAAAGCGAACCCCCACACCTTTACACACGTAACCCTCCCTAAAGAAATCCATAATCAGCCCCTGAAGAAATTTACGCTAAAAGAGAATTTATCACCATATACAATGTAAATCTTGGGGCATGTTACTTAACCTGGCCTTCGAGTTATATATCTAAGTCACATATCCGTACCATAGTAAGGAAGATAGCAAAGATCAGGACTGATACAATTAAATAACACACTTGGCCCGGGAAACCATATGGGAAAGTGACAAAAACACAAGAAAACATCACACACAAGAGAGCCAAGAGCATATCAGACATTGAACACAAAAAATATAAAGGATCCACAAAAGAAGCACTGCCTTGGAACGGTCAGTAAAACATACTGGAGAGCTTAAACATGTTTGATGGCACCAAACTTGCCCTTATTTCTAATGCTGATCAAGAAAAATAGATGTTAGGTTCGCATGAAAAATTCCTAACTTATCGATGTATCATCTCCTAATAAACACAAATCAAGATATAAAAAGGAAATGAAACAAAGATTAGGACTCAACAGTATATACAACTGAAAACTGAAGTAAAAGAAATCAAACAGTTAAATCCCAGTGTGACTGACCACAGACAGAACATCAGGCCTTAACCCTCTCATCTATAGATAAGTCTTTCAGTCGAAACCGTCCTAGAGTCTGAGGTCCAACCACCCCCCCCCCCCCCGCATGCAATCAAAGAGAACAGCAAATCTAGAGTCTGAGATCTGGCCCATTGGCATGCAATTCAAGAGGAAAGCGAAAATACCAAAAGTGATTGGGTTGACCACCAAGCATGCAGTGAGTTGCAGTACATTAATGTTATCAAATAAAAATCAAACAGTCGCTTGTTGGAAGGAAAGAGACGTCATTGTTGTGTTAAAGTGACGTAATTATATTATGTCACGTCTCAGCGTATTCAGGGACTTCTGGAAACTTTTCGTTGAATATGAAAATGCAGTATTAAATGGCAAACACGATTCTATTTATCGCACGAGGGTGGGATAGAAAATCGTCCTTGGGATCACCGATTTCATCACTCAGCAAGCCTTGTAATGCCAATCTGTGATCTTCAGGACATATCTTTCTATCCCAACCTCACACTAATGATTGATTCTTATAATCTTTTGTGCATGCAATTTTAAGAACATGTCAGCTAAACGATGGTTACATATATGTTTATATCGTAGAGGGGTGGTCATAAGGTTTCTGATTCGACTGTTTTGAATATTATATAAAGTCGCATCTGGAAGTGATATAACGCTATTAACTAAATAAAAAGTAATGAAATACAGACAAAATGGCAGAATAAAATGTACCTTTAAACTAGTGACACATAAAATATGATTTATAACGCAGTGACGTTAACGTGCACTCAGTATGACTGAAATGCTGTTGAAAGGTGAAGCACCAAATTGACTAGAGTATTCTTAAAGGGCTGTAATAGTTTAAGGGCAGCATTTTAGAGCAAATACTGTACATAAATTATTAGAGCATTTAAATTATAAATTAGCTATGTCTTTCATATAATTACAAGTTTAGTTAAATTACCATAATTTAAAAGCTATGGAGGGTACATGAATAAACTTAAAATGTTTATATTGGAGTTTATTCAAATAATTGTTTATGGTCTGAAAACTATATTTGATCATTAGATACAGGAATGTTATTCAGGACTTTTAAACACCAGGTGATTTGACATGCACAAGTACATGATTGCTCTCGGACCTTGGTTTAAACAATATTTTATTTGTAACTAGACATGTATATTACAGACCTTAAGCATGCATGTGGGTTAATCACGAGGATGTAGGGGTAGAGGTTTGATCCACTAACTTCACAAGCCTATTGATCCTGTTTCAAGTTGAGGCTCAGTCCCCAAAATAACAAGTTTGTGTTGTGATATTGACTCAAAACTAAATAGTAGACTGATTCATGCTTAAGGTTTAACAATCAAAGCTTGTCGTTAGCGTGAGCAAAAATGTTTGCCTTTCTTAAGATTGGGCTATCAAAATGTAAGTGCAAAATTCCAGAATCCCAAAAAAAGCAGTTAAATACTGGAGTCTTTTATTACTGACACTCAGAGTTGATTGTAAAAAACAATATTTGCTTAAAGACTCTTCTGCATCAAGGCATATCAGAACCTGTATTTTATGGCGATTTAGTTTATAAATTTAAAAGAATTGTTGGAAAGCAAATAAATCATTAAAATTATTGAAATGGCTTTGATTTAATTTAGTCAAAGGAGTAAAAATTACAAAATGTACATAACACAAATAAATAGTTTACGATGTTGATTATAAGTCTGTACCTGGAGCTACGTTACAGGCTTTCTTTGGTGCCATTCTTACCAGGATATGTTAAAATAGAACTTGGAACAGGACTACATAATGGAACAAAGGAGTATTTTAAAAGCATGTGATGTTTTCTGTTAAACTTTTATATTTGTAAATTAGGGTTTTGTCTACCAGCTATCTAGCCATTGTATAAAGCAGGATGTAATGAGAAGTTTATTTTTCAATGACTTTGACTTAATTAAGTCAATGTAGTTATAAATAGAAATGTGTCAGTGTGACACAGATGCCCTTGCCCGGGGCCATCGTACCAGTGAAAAAATCTCCCAAATATGACTGATTCACTAATATTGACAAAATCTAAGCTGGTTGCGGATTTATTCCTGTTTTGTTATGAGAGGGACTTTATGATGTCTCTTTCTGATGATAAGCAGGCTGATGTTATTGATGCGTTTAACACTACTTCCAGATATTTGGACGATATTTTAAATATTAATAATGTTTATTTTGATAATATGGTTAGTCAAATATACCCTTCAGAGCTCCAGCTTAATAAAGCCAATGCCTCTGATACCGAAGCCGCATTTTTAGACTTGCATTTGTCAATTTCTAATGATATTGTTTCTACCAAAATTTATGATAAACGTGACGACTTTGATTTTGAAATTGTCAATTTCCCATTTTTAGATGGTGATGTTCCTCGTTCTACATCCTATGGAGTCTATATCTCTCAACTCATTCGTTTTGCTAGAGCATCTAGCTATGTTGCTGACTTCAACACTCGCAATAAATTGTTAACTCAGAAACTTCTTAAACAAGGCTATCGGTATCATAAACTTCGCAAAACATTTTCTAAATTTTATAGACGATACTATGATTTGATTTCTAAATTCCAAGTTGGACTTAAATCTCTCCTGCACCAAGGACTTTCGGAACCTGATTTCTATGGTGACTTGGTGTATAAATTGAAGGAGATTGTTGGCTCTAATAATTTTTCAGCGCAGTTCATTAAAATAATTTCTCATTATAAAAAGATTGGCTATAACATTAATGTATTGCAACAGACTGCATGCTTGGTAGTCAACCCAATCACGGTTGGCAACTTTGCTTTCCTCTTTAATTGCACGCCGGTGGGTCGGACTTCAGACTCTATGATGGTTCCGACTTAAAGACTTATCTATTGATGAGATGGTAGGGGCCTGATGCTTTGGCTGTTTGTCGGGCCCACCGGGGTTTACCTGTTGGATTTCTTTTGCTCCGGTATTCAGTTTAATTTACTGTTGAGTCCTTATCCTTGCTTTATCTCCTTGTTATATCTTGATTTATATGTTTTAGGAGATGATGCATTGATAAGTTAGGGGTCTTTCATGCAAACCAAATATCTATGTGTCTTGATCCACATCTGAATTAAGGGTGAGGTTGGCGCCGTTAAACCGGTTTAAGCCCTCCAGTAAAATATTTTACTGACCGTTCCAAGGCGGTACTTCTTTTGTGGATCTTTTATGTTTTTGTTCTGTCTTGTGTTTGCTATGTCTGTGCGCGTCTGTTTATATGTGCTTTGTGGTCACCTGCTGGGAAAGGGCTGACCTCTTGGCTCTCGCTTGTGGTGTCTTCTGTGAGTTTGTCACTTTCCCATTGGTATCCTGGGTCAGGTGTGGTACTTGATTGTATCGATTCCTGATCTTTGCACCTTTACTTACTTTGTAACATGTCATTTATGCCAATATTTATTACAGAGTGTGTCAAGTTCCATCCATTCATTCTTGTAATAAGGAGCAGAAACAAAATTCTACAACCCCCATTTCTCTGGACGGCGATCCTGCTACGCTCATGGCGATCTAGGATTTCCTCTTAAATTATTCTGAATCGCCACGGAAGGGTAGACAACCACACGATTTGGGGACTTGACGCTTCCAGTACGCTTCCACTACGCTTCTACTACGCTTCTACTACGCTTCCTTTACGCTGCTGCAACGATCCCACTACGACAATGAAGATCTGGCTACGCTTAGTCTACGCTGATGGCGATGTAGCTGTGACCTTGCTACGACCTTGGCGATGGAGCTACGCTTTCGATGCGTTTTTATGTCCTTTCTATATAGAATCAGAAAATCCTATTCACTTCGACTACGACTAAGGCGCTTCTACTGTGCTTCAACTGGGCTTCTACTGCGATCTTGCGGTTTCTGCTACGATTCGTGTCATTTTTACCAAAATTTTGAATCGTAGGGGAATCGCCGTCCAGTGGAATGGGGGGGTGGGGTTAACATGATTAGATCATTCCTCTATTATAAATTTGCACCATTTGATGCATAAACAATACCAACCCAAAACTTGTCAATATCTTTCCATATGCAACATTTTATCAAATTACTTTCCTTCAGTTTAAAGATATCAAACCAATATGAAATTCTGACATGAGACAAGGACCATAACTCTTTTATAAATGTACATATATTGACGTAAACGAATCCAAACCTGGATCTTGTCAATATCAAAGTGTATGCAAGCACTTGTTAAATTCAATCCATTCATTCTTAAAATATTGAGCGGAAACAAAATTCTGACTTAGGTCAAGGGCCATACATCTGATAGTAATTGGTAGATTTCATCCTTAATCAAACATGACATGTGTTTTATGATTATATACCTGTGTATAAAATATGAATCCAATAAAGCAATGTATTCAAAGGATATCACCCGGAAACCATTTTTCTTACAGAGATCAAGGGCCATAATTCTGACAATAATTAGTAGATTTTATCCTTAATCGAACTTGACCTGTATTTTTGTGATTATATACCTGTGTATGAAATATGAACCCAATACACCAATGATTTCAAAAGATATCGCCCAGAAACCATTTTTTCATATTGAAATCAAGGGCCATAACTCTTAAAATAATTGGTGGATTTTATCCTTAATCGAACTTGACATGTATTTTATAATTATATACCTGTGAATGAAATATTTATTCAATACACCAATGTATTCAAAAGATATTGCCCCATAACCATTTTTCGTACGTATGGGACGTATGTACGTACGGAGGGACAGACGTACGGACAAGGGTGGTGCTATATGCCCCCTATTAAACATGGCTGGGGCATAATTACACAGGGCGAATAAATATTTTACGATTTTGGTTAAAAGTATGTAGCTAGAGCTACGCTACAAACTTTTAATTGGTGAAATTGGATGTCCAGTGCTTTCTCATTTGACACCCCTAAGCCCACTTCAGATTTTAAAGCGCCTATAACTTTCTCATAATAGGTGGACAGAATGCGAATTGTGGCTATTCGTTTTTATATCCGCGCTTTTTGAAAAAAAGATGGCTCTGGATCGCTCACCTGAGTCCTTGTCATGCGGAGATGATGTCTATCACAAAATATACCCCATTTATTCAACACTTATTCCATCTTGGGTAGAATAAAGATCAAAACAAACGCCTGCCAATTTTGTAGCACAACAAATGTTTAAATGTCAACACACTAGCTCAATCAAAATATACTTATCTGCACAATTGCAATGTCTGGGTTTTATACACAACCCAAGAGGACAGGGGTGTGCATCAGGTCAAACATTTTGCTTGCATGTTTCTCTACGATTCTCATTTTAATTTAAAATGCAACGTGACCACGTTCGGAATAAAACGTTTTGACACCACCCTAGGGTTGAGGGTGGGTAAAAGTGCAGAATATTTGCTTGCATTGTGTTCTTTACTTCATTCAAATAACATAACTATTTTACGAAAAGATAAAATATCTGACCTTTTGATCCAACCCTAGAGGTCCTGGGTATGTGTAAGGGAAAACTGTTTGCTAGGATATTATTGTAAGCGCTGTTCCCTTTTATTTGACATGCAACATGACCTTATTTAGAAAAAGTTGACTTTTGGCATCAGCCAAACCCCCTATGTCCACCCGGGGGATAAGATCCAGACCTTCAAAGTAAAGTCTCATTAAATATGTTTCATATCTATTGCTCCTCTGTTTGCATGCAACATTTCGGATAAAATACTAAGTTATAAGAAAATTTAAATATTTGATCCGCCTAAGGGATCAGGGGTGTGGGTTAAAATTTTTCAGACTCTTGTGCTTATCTAAGGCATTGGCAATAATGAGGAGTTGTTAGCTATAAAAGCTTAGGGGAAATGAGAAGATCCTGACACAAAACATCATAATACAGATTTGCATTATAATCATCCCATACAAAAAACAGGAACCTCCTGTGACGGGGACATTTTGCACAAAGAGCATAGTTTGAACAAACTTTGAAGAAGTCCCCCTAGATGATGCTACATAACAACTATATCAAGGCTGTAGGACTACAGGTTCCAGACAAGAAGTTTTTTTATGTTTCCCAAATTGGTTCTACGTTATTCACGTGACCCCAAATTATTTTAGCATAAGGGGCAAAATTTTAGAACAATCTTGGTAGAGGTCTAATAGATAATGATACATAATAAATATTCAGACCCTAGGGCTTGTGGTTTCAGACAAGACAATTTTTCATGTTTTTCCTATATAAGCCAATGTAAAACACGGGACCCTCGAGTGGGGCTATTTTTGGCCACAAGGGTATAATTTGGATAAACTTTGTAGAGTTCTATAAGCTGATGCTATATGACAGATAAAATGGCTTGAAGCTTTGTGGTTTCAGACAAGAATATTGCATGACCCTTGGGTCTGCACTATTACCACTTTGTGAGTCCGCCCATTCGTCCGTCTGTCAGTTAGCAGTTAGAGAAAAAGTTCATAATTCATGAACCACATGGTATAATTTGATCAAGTTTTGCATACAAATGCATGTCAAGATTATCTAACCATTGGCATGTGTACATTGTAACAGCATTTTTTTATGGACGAGGGTTTGCTGAGCATTTTTTCAGCCTGTTGTGGTCAGTTAGTTTAATTTTATTTTTTTCTATGAATGATACAAGTGGTACAATAAATGCAATGTAAAAGATCTGAACCGAACCACTTAGGCTTGTAGAGTTCATTTTCTTGTAATACATGCAGCTACACTATGTATAAAACATGTCATAATAGATCAATTTATAAATATATGTACAGTACTTATTTGTGTATGTCTAGGAATAAGTTTAAACAATAAATTTGTCTATAATTACGAGAGAGAGAGAGAGAGAGAGAGAGAGTCTGTGTCGCTAGCATTTGTTGCACTTGTAGCAGTTATGTTAGGATGGTGTCAGCTAAGCGGAGAGCTTAAACTGGTAAACATGGTATGTCAGTGAATGACAAGAAGCGTTTTGTAGTTAGTATATATAGTTGTGTGTGTTTCAGAATAATATTGTTAACCATGCACGGCTGATTGGGATTTCCTCTAAGAAGTTAGGATATTGATAACTTGCTTGGAAGGTTTGATAAATATTGCTGCCTTTGTGCAGTGTATCTGGGACATGAGAAAAAGAAGTGTGAAGATGTTTCAATGCAGCCACATGAACAGAACTAATTGTCATTTAGATTCTTTTTAAACAGATGTGAATTTAACGAGCTACATTCTAGCCATTTTCGATTGTGTAGTATTTGTGCAATTTGTGATACGTGCAAAGTATCAAAGTTATTAGGAACACGTATTTGGTTGTTTCTGGGTGTGTATTTAAAGCTGTTGATGGTGGGAGCGTTCCGAATATCTGAACTTAGTGCATTCCAGTCTCTTAAAACTGTTGGTAAGAGTGCGTTATAGTAAATAGCAGTGTGGTCAAGTAGTGAAAATAATCATAGCTCTTGCACCTCATGATGTATTTGGATCAAATTTTGCAGACTTATTTATTTTTACATTGTCCAATCACTGGTATGCATAATGGTAAAGAGGCTTTACCAAGTCTCATTTTGGCCAGTCGAGGTCTTTAACTTAATATGTTCATAAATCTTGTATCACGCCATTTATTTTGAACAAAACTTGCATGCTTATACAGTTTTTTGAAATTGGCAGGAAAGAAAAAAATATATAAAGAAAAACATATGGTCTGGATTCAAACCACTGTGTATCAGGCTTTTGTATAAAAAGACAGCCGCTAAGGCCATTTGGCCATCACATATGGTATAATAAACTAGATAAATTTAAGTACATACCTTATACCTGTACATATCAGATGCACAACCCTTCGGTCTGCACTACATTGTATGGCCCTATTAAAATTGCACGACCCTTAGGTCTGCACTATATTCCACGACCCTTGGGTCTGCACTATTATCACTATGTGAGTCTTACACGACCCTTGGATCTGCCATATAATCTTGCACGACCCTTAGATCTGCAATTGTATCACTATGTGAGTCCATCTGTTAGTCCGTGGTCAGTAAGTGAAAATGTTCTAAACTCTTGAATCACATGGTATGTTTGGATCAAATTTTGCATATTTTTTTATCATTGTCCAGCCACTGGTTTGCAAAACGTAGGTGGGGCTTTGCCGAGCTTCATTTCGGCCTGTCAAGGTCTTTTATTCAAAAAAGCTCATACCTCTGAAACTGCATATTGGTATATTTTTATCAAATATTGCATACTTATACATGTACATTGTAACATTAATTGGACACATGTATACAAAACTTTATCTGATCTTTACAGATTAGTATTATTTGAAATGTACATTTTTGTTGAAGCTTTAAAAACTTTAATAGTGCCCATGTCACAAGCACCCTAACTCATACAGTGCCCATGCTACGAACACCCCCAAAAATCAAACACATTTATCTTAAGAAAAGTTGAACCATAAGGTATATATTGATCCAACTATGCATCATTCTGCAGGAAATGACCAATTTACTTTCCACAAATTACTTCTGGCATTGATTACTGATGAATCTACGTCCACCACGGGTCATGCACATTCCTGTCAGTTGATGTTTTCCCTATATAAGGCCTATGTAATAAATGTGACCCCAGGGTGGTGCCATTTTTGCACCAGGGGCATCATTTGAGCATGTCTCTCTCTCTCTCTCTCTCTCTCTCTCTCTCTCTCTCTCTCTCTTCTTGCTTAAATTGATATTGGTCAATTTTTCACTAGTTGTGCAATGTATCAACACAGAAAACTAATCTGATCAAATTAGCACACTACTATGAAACAATGAATTGGGATCACGACTCACAGACAGTCAGAGCTAAAGAAACTTTCATGATTGAGCCACGGTGGGTCAAGCTAAAGACAAGCATCAGGCACTAACCAACGGATGAAAGCTTTACGTTCCTGATTAGGATAACAACCAGAGATATAGACTTTCACATGATCAACATGCTATACTTTTTATAACGTTTTATCAATAATTTGAAAGTCCAGGTTTCTTGCTACGAGGCCTGAGGCCCCAAAAAAAGAATATTGGTATTATCTTGTTATATGTCATAATTATTATCAAAATACATGGAAACTAAAACATGACAATCGTTATGCCTACTGCTCTTCTCTTATACAGTCTTATTATCAACGCTGATTGTCACATGTGTTATAAAACATAAAAGAACCTGCTTAACAATTCATATTCAGTTTAGATGAGATATTTATTTAATCACGCATAATACAAAATCCTCGGGTTACCAGATTGATTTACTTATCTGCAACCTGTTTCAAGTTATTCAATATGACATGTACAAATGTAGAGTGCAGTACATGCTATATAAAAATCCTTGGATTACCAGATTGATTTACTTATCTGCAACCTGAGTTGTCATGTACAACTGTAGAGTGCAGTGCATGCTAGACTGGACTTAAAACCTTTACTGTGTGCAGAGCAGCTACGTGTCTTACAAACACATTACTGCTGCGTTCCTGCTATATTGATAAGCGCAACGAATGGAATTGTTGACTAATCGCGGTGCTTGTATCAGCTCATGTCAAATCTTGATGTCAGTCGTGGTAATCATAGTGATCGCAGAACATTTTTGGACGGTCCACAAATTTCTAGGATTAGCACGATTAATTTTCAATCGTAATCAACGCATCAGAACGGATTGCATCGTGGCAAAACGCTACACAGCGCACCTTATCATGCTTCCAAATCGTGGTGATCTGGTCGGTTTTGGACAAGGCAAAGCCCATGCCCTGTTGAGATGGGCTGCGATCTGGTACGATCTGCTCAGATCTGTGATGCTCTTTCGGGGCCCTTTGCTCAATGCCTGTCACAAATGACTCACGAACAGGTTAGAGTTGATACAAGAAAATGCGAGTAGTTACGAGTACAAACTTTTTACTTGGACGCTGGCGATCAGTTACGATTTCATGTGACCGTTTAAATAAACTGTGAAAGATTAAATGAGATTCATTCAGGGATCTAAAAGTAGATGAGCAGTACTAGGAAATGCCACAATCAAAAACTGCAGACAAACCTGAAACACCTTGAGGAAGAGAACTATACACAGAACACAGACAGCCACAACACTATTAAAGTAAAGCAATCAGCTCTATCATTCCTAGCGGGATGATTGCTAAACTGGAAAGGGCACCAAGAACCACACTACAACCCGCCAGCCCCCCTCCCACACACACAATGGGAGCAAGAATAAGCATTAGGATGTAAAATAAGTTACAGCAATTCGAAAAATCGAAATTCTGACTTCTAATAAGCCAATGGAGGCCACCATTTTTAATATTAATCAATTTTCTATAAAAAGCCATTCCATCGCTAACTGTTCAGATTATTTGTCCAAATAAAATATTCTCAACAGAAGAATTAATAAAAATGCAAACATATCAGTAGGAGGGAGCGAGACTATATATGTTGCTTCTGGGCTCATTTTCCGCTGCTATCATGATTGTTTAGCAGGCTGGTCATGTTGGAGTGTAACATTTAACCTGGTAAAATATACATAAAATCAGTTTTTAGTTTGTAACGCGAGCTCCTCTTTCGAGTTTAACTTAGGGTTTTTATATCTATTACTTATTGCTTATGATGTGCGGTTCAGGACAAAGATAGCAGATCATTGCTACATTTATGACCTCTGGATCAAAGTTCAAGGTCAAATATATATAGATATGTTTTATTGTTTCTTATGTTTTCTCGTATTTTTGACAGAGGTACCTCCTATTTTTTTCAATGATTTCGAATATAACATTTGAGTAAAATGTCAAGGTCAACTAAATATTATATAAATATATAAAATGCGAGTAATTACGAGTACAAACCTTTTTCACCGACGCTTGTGATCAATTATGTTTTCATGCGCCTGTTTAAATAAATTCTGAATGATTAATTGTGATTCAATCAGGGATCTTAAAGTAGATGAGCAGTACTTGGAAATGCCACAATCGAAGACTGCAGACAAGCCCACAGCAACATGAAGAAGAGAATCATACACAGAACACAGACCGCCACAACACTATTAAAGTAAAGCAACCAACGATTCGGCACCAAGTTGTATAGACAAGTAGCTGTGGATCCTAGGAGCACTAATTGTGCATCCCCTGTTGGCTGATTTATTTTTCTTTTGTTATGAGAGGGACTTTATGATGACTCTTTCTGATGATAAGCAGGCTGATATTATTGACGCTTTTAACACTACATCAAGATATTTGGATGATAATTTAAACATTAATAGTGTTAATTTGACAGAACGGTAAGTCATATATAACCTTCAGAACTCCAACTTAATAAAGCTAATACCTCTGATACCGAAGCCACGTTTTTAGACTTGCATTTGTCCATTTCTAATGATATGGTTTCTATCAAAATTCATGATAAACTGGGCGATTTTGATTTTGAAATTGCCGTTTTTAAATTGTGATGTTCTTAGCTCTACATCCTATGTAGTCTATACCTCTCAACTCATTCATTTTGCTAGAGCACCTAACCAAGTTAATGACTTTAACACTCGCAATAAATTGTCAACTAAGAAATTTCTTAAAAAAGGCTATTGGTATCATGAACTTCGCAAAACCTTTTCTAAAATTTCATCGAAGAAACTATGATTTGATATCGAAATTCCAAGTTGGAGTTAAATCTCTCTTGTGTCAAGAACTTTCGGAACCAGAGATCAATGCTGACTTGGTGTATTTAAAGAAGATTGTTGGCTCTAATAATTGTTCAGCGCAGTTTATTAAGATTATTTCTCATTATAAAAAGATTAGCTTTGACATTAATGTTTTCAACAGACTGCAGTCTTAGTGGTCAACCTAATCATGTTTGACAACTTTGTTTTCCTCTTCGATTGCATGTGGGTGGGTCAGACTTCAGACTCTATGATGGTTCCAACTTAAGTACTTATCTATTGATAAGATGATAGAGGCCTGGTGCTTTGGCTGTTTTCAGGCTCACCGGGGTTTACATGTTGGATTTCTTTTGCTCCAGTTTTCAGTAAACGAGAGCATGTTGAGTCTAATGCCTTAAATAGTACGAAACTAAATATTTTTTAAAATTATTGATGGTAGAATTTCATTTTATTGCAACAACTTAGATCTTCTACCACCTAGACCTAAATTCACTTTTAGACACTTGAAGAAAGGGGTCCAGGAATTCCATAGAAAGTTTGTTTTGGCCCCCGCAGATAAGGCTGCTAACAATGTTGTGGTCGTTTGAAAAAGATACTATATTAACACCCTAAAGCAAGAACTTAGCACTGTCAAAACATATGAGCATAACAGGCTTGATGAGCTGTCTATCGTTGATAGGCATCGATGCCATATGGCAGCTAAGTTTGGGTTGTTTGTTGATGAGGACCATAGCAGGCTTCCTACGATATACTGGTTACCTAAACTTCATAAACGGCCCTATAAGTCGCGTTTTATTGCTAATTCTAGTGCATGTACAACTACTGAGTTGTCTATTCTTTTGACTTCTTGCATCACTGCGATTAAATACCATGTCATTAAATATTGCACAACAGTTTATGAAAGAAATGGTAAAAATTTATTTTGGTCTATTAAAAATGCAGGTGAAATTCTTAATAAATTGAAGTCTAGAGGTTTTCTAGCATCTGGTTTGTCTACATATGATTTTTCTACTCTCTATACTACATTGCCTCATAATCTAATAAAAGAAAAACTAACAGAATTAATTGAACAAACATTTAACAGAGAGGGCTCACTTTATTTGGCTTGTAATGATAAAAATGCCTTTTTTACTTCTGAACAACCTAAACTATATAAATTGTGGTCATGTCAGAAAGTGTGTGATGCGCTCCATTATCTTTTGGACAATATATTTGTTAGATTTGGCTCAAAATTATATAGACAAATTGTCGGTATTCCAATGGGTACTAATTGTGCTCTTCTTGTTGCAGATTTGTTTTGGTTTTGTTATGAGAGAGACTTTATGTTATCTCTGTCAGACAATAATAAAGCTGATATTATTGAAGCTTTTAACTCTACCTCCAGATATTTAGATGACTTACTTAATATTGATAATCCTTATTTTGAACAAATGGTAGGTCAGATATATCCCACTGAACTTCAGTTAAATAAGGCGAATTCTTCTGATACTGAAGCTCCGTTTTTGGACTTGAACTTGTCAATAACAAATGGCATAGTTTCTTCTAAAATTTATGATAAACGGGATGATTTTAATTTTGAAATAGTAAATTTCCCATTTCTTGATTGAGATGTTCCTCGCTCTCCTTCCTATGGTGTATATATTTCTCAGCTTATTCATTTTGCTAGAGTGTGCTCTAATGTTGATGGCTTCAACAACAGAAACTTATTTTTAACTGCTAAATTATTAAAACAATGTTATAGAGCAATTTGTGAGGGCTCACTTTATTTGGCTAGTAATGATAAAAATGCTTTTTTTTACTTCTGAACAACCTAAACGATATAAATTGTGGTCATGTCAGAAAGTGTGTGATGCGCTCCATTATCTTTTGAACAATATATTTATTAGATTTGGCTCACAATTATATAGACAAATTGTCTGTATTCCAATGGGTACTAATTGTGCTCCTCTTGTTGCAGATTTGTTTTGGTTTTGT
This sequence comes from Loripinus fragilis, assembly GCA_964019695.1. Lineage (NCBI taxonomy): Eukaryota > Metazoa > Mollusca > Bivalvia > Lucinida > Lucinidae > Loripinus > Loripinus fragilis. The sequence continues at coordinate 88,969,869 of OZ026517.1, forward strand.
TATGAGAGAGACTTTATGTTATCTCTGTCAGACAATAATAAAGCTGATATTATTGATTTATGGTCCCTTACAACTAATTATCACTTCATCTTCACTATATACAAGACAGTAGGCTTTCAAAACAGAACTTATTTCGGTATTTTGATGCTAGCTTTCAGCACATGGCTGCTTGTCCTTATGGTAACGGGATAATTTATATTGACTGAGTTAGTCATGTGATATAAGTGCATGTGACTTGAGTCTGCAAACGAATCCTGAACAGTACAAAAGTCCTATGAAATTGGCCATAACTCATCTGTGAATCCATTACAAATTGGACGAATGATTGGAAATACAGTATCATTCTTCGCTTCAGAATTCGAAAGTAATTTATGAACACCATGATGAATACCCCTTCTTCTAAAGTGACTATAGAAGATACTGATATTACCAAAAGAACTAACAGAAACATAAAAAGAAAAATGAAGGTATACATAATTCAGTCATCAAGTTTTACTAACTTTCCTGTTTTGTTTACATTAGCTATTTAAAAATATTTCCTAGCACATATTGTAGAAGAAACAACTAAAAGAACTGTATATAGACAGCATAAAGAACAATTCTTCTTGTTTCATCGAATAGAGCAGAATGTTTGTCTAGTTGGTATTAGTATTAACAAAGGTTGTGTAGTATATTATTATTACTAAGTCACGCACGGACTGGGATAAACAGGTATTACGATAGCAAACGAAGTATCATGTAAAATCAGTTTTAAGGCAGCTTTATAGACGTGAGCAACACACAAATTTTGTATAGATTCGAGCAAGAGATCTTGCCGTCTTGATTTACAGGTCCTCATTGCTTTGGAGTATACTGTACTGTATCAAATCGCAGCAAGTTTTAGCCGAACACAAAAGAAAAAAAAAAGTTTGGTGTTATGTGGGCTGGACGGCAGGTCCTTGGGCAATGAGAAGATCTAAGGGTTAAACAAGCTGTGTTACTGGCAGGGCTATTACAAGCATTTCTTAAATAAACCTCATCAAGGTCAACAACGTCCTTCAATGTCACGCTGCTCGTTTGCTTACATTAAAGCGCGCCAACATGCAAACTGTGTTTGTTTTCTTTGTTAGAAGTTAAGATAAGACTTTTGTGTTGAAAATCTATGTTAATACACATAATATATCGCTGTACTTTACATGATATATGCTACTTGTGATACATGCATGCTCATGTATGCTTATAATGTATAATAAAAAAAGTTTCACTAACCTTGACAGGGTTGTAAATTTTTACAGTCCAACTGTTTTTCTTCTGAATGGTCACCTATACATCCCCCTTCAGTTGAACAGTGCCTTTCTCGTGTGAACTTTTGTGTACCAACGCCACAGGTCACACTACACGGCCCATCTGTCCAAGAGGTCCAAGGACTCCAGGACCCTTTAATAAATTAACACATGACACTCAATTAATTTTATGCGTACGTTCATGGAGAGGGTGACTCCTCCATCGACAGACTTTACTCTAGTAAAGTCAAACCCCACTAAAGTGGTCACTCAAACTAAAAAAACGCAAAATATGTTATCAAGACCAATAATTGCTCAATGCAGGTCAAAAGTATTGCAGAAGGCTCCACCAGAGCATTCTGCAATACCTTTGACCTGGATTAAGCTGAGTATAATGCATTTCCTAAGCTACCACTTGTCTTGAAGACATTTTTTCTTTATTTTCTGAGTCGCCGCTTAAGACAAGTTTCACTGTATCTATATTTATGCATATAACGGTTCAGTAGAGAAGCATGTCATTTTCTTAATATGTGCAGGTTTTGTTTATATTTGTGTAGATTCATGAACGTGTATATTTCGTTGACATTTCCATGGTTTAGTATATGTTTAGCTTTATATTAAAGCTATTCTGAGACTGGTGCTTGCTATGGATTTTCCAACCTCCATAGGATAATCTTACCCATTTTTGTATGTTCCTTAGATGACGTATGTGAGACTTACTTCAGAGCTGCCACGGTACCACATGGAGTTAGTAAAACTTCTCCCTGCACGAGGTAAGGGTGATGGCAAACCTACACAAGGTAAGGAAGAAGGCAAAGATCAGGAATCGATACAATCAAGTATCACACCTGACACAGGACACCACATGGGAAAGTGACAAAATCACAAAAAAACACCACACACAAGAAAGCCAAGAGGCCAGCCCTTTCTCAGCAGGTGATCACAAGGCTACAATGAACAGATGAGACAGCATGGCAGACATGAAACTTAAATAACAAAAAAGGATCCACAAAAGAAGTACCGCCTTTAAACGTCCAGTAACGCTATTTTTACTAGAGGGTTTAAACTAGTTTTACGGTACCAACCTCATCCTTATTTCTGACGTGGATCAATCCAAATAGATGATTAGTTTGCACAAAAGATCCCTTACCTATCGATGTATCATCTCCTAGTCAATACAAATCGAGATATAAAAACGAGATAAAACAAAGATAAAAAGCGGCACCTCGTATATACAAACACCAGAAAAGCTGTATAGTGGCACGTGTCACAGGGTCTATGTACAAAAATGTATATATAAAACACTCCTACTGCCTTGTGGTAGAAACCGTCTTTTACAGCGACGTGGTAGAAAGTTTGCCTGTGAATCCAACGCCCTGAGTTTGATTATTGGCTGGGACAGGCTAAAAAATTGTCGCTTTACCACAATATATAACTCACCCTATGACTGTTTTTGCATAAAAATCTCCCTAAGTCTCATTTTCACGTGGTTCCTGTACCAAGAAATCAAGGGACGAATGTCAAATTCGAGGGGGTGAATGTCACAGCGTCTAGGTATATATTAACACTTCTACTGCTTTTTGGTAGAAGCCTGCTTTTACAGCGACGTGATATAGTGTTTGCCTGTAAATCCAGCGACCTGGGTTCAATTCCCAGCTGTGACAGGTTAAACATTAATTCACTCACGACACACGTCTGCTCTTGAAAGGTTTCAAAATACTGCCCAGTTGCATTTAAAATAATTGGCACATAATGGGTTAATCTGGATGCAAAAAAAAAAATGATTTTATGACAATAAACAAAGATACATTAAATCTAGTCTTGTCCTTATGAACAGTCTGATCAGCTATCATAGTATTTGATTCCATGTTTAAAATATTCAGAAGCACATATTAATGTATGCAACGACATCATAATAAGATAAAATTTTCAGGACAAAAGAAATAGCAGGATAAGAATAACCCCATATAAGCCTAGCGTCCTTTTTATGAGACATAGGCAAACAGTGCAGAACCAGATCAGACGTCGCAGAATGCGTCGTCTGATAAGGTGCTTCACAGTTTGCTTAGAAAACACTTTTTTAATTTGAATAAAATTGAAACTTGCTGCCAAAAAAACCTTAAATTCGAAATGGATTCGTGCAATTGATAGGAATGGGAAATTCCATCCTGCTTAAATGGGTTAATGCATTATGGTACTTACCATGGCAGATCGGATTATCACAAGGTTGTTCATCTATTTTGCCTTTTAAATGCGGCCCTTCACAGTGTGTCCATCTAAATCTCCTCCGTGTTCCCATTCCACAGGTTACACTACAATCTCCCCATGGAGCCCACGTACAGTCATCTGGTAAACCTGAAAAAAAATCATTAGAAATTACCGCTCACTGAATAGCTTTTTGAGCAAAATGTTTGCATTTAAAGCTGCATATTCTGTAACTTTTGATCTTTTTATTTTAGAAATAATGTTTCTATTTTTCAAGAACACTGTAAAAATACTAGAATTCAGGTATACATTTTACCTTTTTCGTAATAATTAACAAATTATTAGTGCCAAAACAACAGCATTTATATTAAAAATTAACTGCCTAGAATTATTGGAGGGACGCAAATAATTACAAACAAGAGAAAAAACACCTGTTTTTATAAGATAATTCACTTTTCCATGCAGTTTTCAGCTGTAGAAATTAGATTTATTGCGACAACATATATTTATTCTACTTTTACAAACGATTTAAAAAGCAAATATTTTTTTTTCGAAAAATGTTCATAGTTGCAGAGTATGCAGTTTTAACTGAATTCCCCAGGTAATTCTGCATCTTTTAGAAACACTATATTTCGAGTGACGGATCACGATGGTACATATCTATAAAGATTGTTGAAGTTGTGAAGGTACAGACCCGAAAACCAGACTGTTGGAAATGGGTCATTTTTGTGTCTGATTTTCGGAATGAAAAACAGGCTGTGACTAAATGTCTGTACTGTACTGTAATATACCAGGTAAAATACAGTACCGTAGTACATCGGAAAGTACCGATAATTAACAGACTGATGTTAAGTTTAAACTATTTCAAAAACTTATTGCAAGCAATAAATGCTGCTTTAAATTTATAACGCGGTCGCAAAAAGAAATAGCAACATTATTAAATCATTACCATTAGAGTTATTTTAATAGGAGAACAGACAAGTACACTGCAATCAAAATGTTTTCTATTATACTTTGGAGAAATATATGTTGTTTGAAATTGTTGTGCTGTGAACCCAAATATTCTTCTCTTACACTTTATATTTGTATGAAATAAAGTTAAAAAGTTGTTCAATATGTGCACCTTTTCTATTTCTATTAAATCCACCCAAAAATACTGCCACTACGTACATATTCAAGTGCGGATCCAGAGGGGGGATAAGAGGTCCGGACCCCGCTGGAAAATCACAAGTTATATGGGTTTCTATAGAAATTAGCATTTGGACCCCCCCCCCCCTGGAAGAAAAATTGGACTCCCCTGGAAAATGTTGGACCCTCTCTGGATCCTTGGAAAAGTATACATGTATACTCATGTCCAATGAAAACGCACCACTCTTCCGATGCGCATATTTGTAGCCTATCAAAAGCTGTGCAAAATTGTGTTATTTACAACTATTATTTAGGACAAATGCGATGTTTTCGCACAAAAAATTCAATTCCAGTTACTCCGTTAACACATGACGTAACGTCAGCCTCAAATTGCGTTAATCGCATTTTGGGCGTATACAAAAAGACCACAAAATCTCGTTTTAAATGTTTTCTGTTTGCCAGTAGATCCCCAGTCATTTCGCCACAACTTTGACAGTTGTGACGCGACAGCTAACGCTACACTAACACGAAAAAGATCACTATGTAAGCTTAAATATGGAGTGGTCCGACAAAACTTGACGTGAAAGGTTTAATTTCGATTTCTACAGTCCTAGTGTTCTACACAATGCTTATTTCCGTCGTACAAACTCACACACATGCAAAACGTCATACAAATCCTCTAAAGATTTGACGTTGCATCATTGTTCGCAACGCTAGCGTTTTAAATCTTCTAAAATTTGTGTTCATCTGTTAGTGCGAGTATTATCTAACATTAAGTTCAACACAGATACTCATAGGTTTGTGTATACCAGCTTTTAGAGTTGGACGTTTTTTCAAAAAAAACGTTGATACCTACGCTGCGTCAATGTTAACGACCCGCTTCACGAGCAAAAAATCTTCTTGCTACGACCTTGTCGTGATTTTGCATCAGTAAAAGAAGGATTCATTGAATGTCTTGATTTTACGCCTAGTCAAAATTATGCTAGTGACGTCAAATCGTGACGTTATAGCCGCTTTCAAGGTAAGACGACTATTCCTGGCTATCAATTTAGAGATTCTTTGTAATTTCTACAAAGAAAAATGTGAGAATAATGCTTTTGAAAGTTCTGATACATTCGATGCCTGGTTCTGTGACTTTCTGTTTTGACGGTTGTTTTGTTAAATGGTTCCAGCACGTGTCATCAGTGATCATTCGGTTTAAAAGACCTATCAGTAACTTACAGAATTTCTACAGTACAATGGGACATACATTGTAATTGCAAAAATAAAATGTTATGTCGTTATAAAGATATCTAGTCATTTTTGTAGGTGGTGCGTTTTCATTGGACATGAGTATAGTTTTCTCTGTAATAAGACCATTGGACCCCCCCCCCCCCCCTGTAAACTGTAAAATAAGCTGAGGACTAAAAAAAACTTTGTCCAGACTGTTTTCTGACAGTCGGGCCTCGACCCCCCCGAAAAAAATTCCTGGATCCGCGCATGATATTTCCCTTTCTGTACCATGAAAGATTTTCACAGTAAGAATGATATAGAATCGAAATAAGTTTGCTTATTTATTTATTTATTTATTTATTTATTTATTTATTTAATACAATATTTAAAGAGGTGCACAATTTTAGGTGAAATAGCCATTCTACCAAGTGGCCCTCTATAACAAAACTATATACATGTACATCAAAACATAATTTACAAATTGCACATGTTTTAAAAGGGTGCATGGATGCATTAAACAGTTCAAATACATCTTTAAAGCTTGTTGTAGTATGGCCGATGCTTTTTTCTTTGATCTTTGCTGATTTTTAAATCAGACACCCTAGAATAACGACGAAGGAGGAGCTTAAAACCGTAGTCTAACTTCCAATTTTAGTTAAACAGCGATGTAGGCGGGAACTTCCTAAATAGCGACAAATTAACCCGTAGGTAATGTAATATAATTGACAGCTTAGGCCGGATGCAGGGAGGAGCGAATGTAAATTTCGTCAGGTGTCAGTAACACGTATTTATTTGCGCCTGCGCCATACTACAAGCTAAATAAAGGATTTTTCCTCAGCCTTCTGTTTAAACCGCGAGGTGGGCTCCCACCTCGTGATTTAAAAAAGAAAGCCTCGGAAAAGTATCCTTTATTTATTACTTATCTGTCGGCTATCCTACTATATTATTTTCCATAAATAATGTTGTAGTTTTGTGTTGCAACTGAATTAAAACTTGAAATCTTTGGCGGTCCGTCAGTTATCAGTATTTTTCCGATGTGCTTCGGATGGTACGGTACTGTATTTTACCCGGTACAGTACAGTACAGTACAGCTATTTAGTCACAGCCTGAAAAACACCAGGAGAGCTTCCTCCTGAAGTGGCACACCTGCTCTGTCTTGTTGAAATCGTTGTTTGGTGAGCTGTACAAGCTACAGACGATTCCTACCCCCTGAAACGACTTAGCACTCTTAGGGTTACAAAAGAGAAGTTGAGGTCATGATTTGTAATTGCCAGTCAGAATGAGGCTATAAATGGTAAAAATAACGTAGAGTGACAGTTTGATCTTTTTCAATATATATGTCCCTGCTAGCTTTAAGAAGTTTTAAAACACTGTCCAGTTACAGTTTACACCAAATGACACGTGATGGCTCATATAATGGTTGCAATAGTTTTATGACAACGAACAAAGATAAAATAAGTGCAAGCAGGGATTTAAGCGTCACCGCAGTGCTGCCAGTGAGGCTCGACCCCCAACCATTTGATCTCGAGTCATGCACTCTACCACTGAAGCCACTGCGCTCCCAAAATCTAACTATATAGGGTCAAGTCGGGTAACTTGGGACATCAGGTAAATTTGGACATACATATGCAAACAGTGGAAATCCTGATGGCTATCGCATCAGGATTTTCGCTGTTTGCTTAGTTAATCTATTTCTTTATTCCAATAATTAAAACATGAAACAAACAAGGTGATGTCCGAAGTTACCTGACTTTACCCTAATGTAAGGACATCCTGACTTGCATCTTATGCTGGATAGGCTACCGAATATGAATAGTGCAAGAACAGCAACAACAACAACAAGAGACCAACAACCTATCACACGAAGAGGTAGGGTAAATTCTGGTAAATTCAGACATCAGGTAAATTCAGACACACATTTGCAAACAGTGGAAATCCAGATTAGACGGATCTTCATCAGGATTTTCACTGTTTGCTTGGTTAATTTAATTTTTATTCCAATAATTCAAACATGAAAGAAACAAGGTCGCTGTCCGAATTTAGACGTCTGTCCAAATTTACCCGACTTTACCCTAGAATTACCAGAACACAAGTACATCCTACAAGAAATATACACACACATCAAAGACATATGCGGTCAATTCCCATGCGAATCATTTCAGCGTCGGTTAACGCGGAATAATTTATCTATTCTTGATGTACGATTATTGCGAGCCGCGGACAACTTGCCCTCCGAGCCTAGTGGTTAGTGTGTCAGACTGTGGAATGGGCGGACTGGGGTCGATTCCTGGGTGGGCACATAAATTACATTGTTTTTTTCTTCTGTATTAGTTTTTTATGCAGAGCTACTTCATACAATTAATATGGAATTTAAAAATGTCAAACATATCTACTTCTTTACATTTTATATTGAATTATGTACGAAATATGTGGGGGTAGGGGTAAATTGGGCGCTCCTGAAAGAGAATTAGTACGGTGACCCCTATTTTTTTCTAAAAGGTATTACGATAGAGCATGACATAAAAGCAAAATTTTAAGATTTTCAACGTCAGATTTTCTAATATATAATTTACTATAAAAACAAATCTAATTTTTTGGCGAATTACCAAAATACATCATGAAGTATCTGTCATGGCTTGGTATTACAAATATATTTTTACATTTTCTTGAAGGTTTGGGGTCATAAGCAATAATTAAAATTAAAATAAAGAAGCTAGGTAAATATTAAAACTATTTTAGCTTTTTTCAGGAAATTGGTCAAATGCCAAAAATTTGCACATGCGATGGTGAAAAAAGTAGCACGGTGACATATCATTCTAATTTAATATATTGACAGTACATGCATAAATAACAATAAAACCAATCCAGCTTGCTGTGCTCATAAAAAAGAAGTTTCCCATTGATCGCTGAAAAAATACTCAGACCTATGTTATTTAGTGGCACCGCTGGTTGGGAACCCTGCAAGAGACACTGTGTAATTAGTGTTTTTAGCCTTCAACGGCTAATTTTGGAGTTATTTTTCAGCATTGTGTTTACTTAAGTGTTTATATATCTACCGTCATCAACATAATTATTGTCAGTTCCTGTTCCTGATGTCCCAGTGCCAGTTTCTTTACCTGATGTCCCAGTGTCAGTTCCAGTTCCAGTGTCAGTTCCAGTACCATTATCACCGGAAGTTGTCGAGCCAACACCAACTATGGAAGCTGAAATTTATGAATTAGCTGATTAATGCCTTTGTAAACTTATTTTATTTTTGGAAGAAACTAGTTTTACTTTGTTTGCTACTACCTATTAAGATGACCATTACATGACACTATCCCTTCAGGGGCTGTTATATGACGTCCGTCAAAAATGAGTAATGGCTGTGCTTCTTTTGTGGATCCTTTTTGTTATTCATGTTTCGTGTCTGCTATGCTTTCTTGCCTGTTCTTTTCAGCCTTGTGGTCATCTGAACCATCAGAGCGGAAGTACTTTTGCTACAAGAACTTAGGGTTGTTAGAGAGCAGGTGGATTCTCAAACGGTGAACCCTGACATTATTGAAGAAGATGAACAATATTCCCAATCATTACTCTCTACTGCAGCAGTTTAATCGAAGATCGCTCAGCCACCTATACCAATTGGGCCTCGTCGCGAGAAAACCTGTCTTCGGGGTTTCCGATTAAGCGAGTTTCAAACCAGGCTCCTCAGCTACAGAGACTAGCTAGTGAATTGAAATTTCGCCTGTAGCAAGTTTATATATGGTTTTTTTCAAAAAGCGAATGACAAAGGTGCTGATCAAACTGCGCGGATGCGCAGGCTGGTCTGCGCCTGTGTTGTTCGCAAACCCCCGAAGACAGGTTTTCTCGCGACGAGGCCCAGTTATAAAAACATGTAAAAACAATATAACTGTAGCCGATTCGGAGTCTCGTGGCAGAAGCCCAACCCTACAAACAGCCGCAGCCGCGTTGTCTAACAGCAAAGAACCACACCTAGAAGCTCCAAGGTAGCAAACACCGCAAGAGGTGTCAAACGGTCGAAATAAACAGACACAGCCTGACAACCAAAACAATAACAGCTGACAACAAACCTTCCTCGGGTTAATCACAAAGCAACCTTACACGCAGCAGTCAAAGCTCATAGGAACAGACGGGAGAATATACAAATATAAGCAGAAATGACTTATTGAATACAAACAAAAACAAAACCATTTACCCCAGCACATTATGAATCCCTTCATTAAATGTCTGTGGACTAAAAATTCGTCTGCATTATCCTGACTTCATAGATTACTTAAAACATTTGATATATTGTCCTTTGAGGAAAAAATAAAATTGACTACATAGACATTATCTCATTCCTAGGGTTTAAATTAATATTTCAGCCTAGAAAAGAAACATAAGTAGTAACGGGGAGCGGGGGGGGGGGCAGAATGGCACCCGTGATTTTTAAGCCTGAAAAGAACTTTTTTTCAGGATAAAATCGCGGATGCCATAGATGCCGCCCCTAGTAAGCTTGAGTGACTAGCTGTGAATAGCCTAGTTTATTTTTGGAGAAAATGTCCCTGTGCAGCAACCATCAGTATGTGTTTATTACAGGGGATATTATTGCACGAATGGCACGACTTTGTGACTTTACCAGACCAGACCCATTTGAGCCGCGACATGTGATTTTCAACAATGTGGCATTTTGACATGTGTAGACTCGGACGAGCCTCTGCAGCCTCCTTTTAATCTTAGAAACTCCAAATGGTGTTCAGTCAGAAGCTTAACAATCATAGAATACCCAAGCGACTAGCAAAGGCTCTGATCAGACTGTCCGTGTGCGCAGGCTGATCTGAGGCTTTGCTGGTCGCACATACCACATAGTTGGAAATCTCATGTCGCGGCTCATTTGTTGTAGACATGTTTGATATAGATGATGATATCGCAAGTTTCTTTGATTAAACAACCATCCTAGAGGACCTTAGCATCTCTCTTGACAGAGTGTCTTACGACAATAAAACTAATAATTCTTGTTACTGATCGATTTATGCAAAATAATAACACCTTTATAGTAAATGGAAGATTTGGCAAAGATGAAGGAGTCGGTGCAGCACTATTTCATAATAAGTCTGTGATGGACTACACATTCAGTTCTGATGAAAGCTTGAAAATTCTAAATGACTTTAAAACTGTAGAACTGGATACCTTATTTTCAGATGGACATGCCTTATTAGCATGGTCTTTAACAAGCCAAATATTACCTAGTCAAAATGCAGAGGCTACTCACAAATATCCCCAGAATTATAAATGGTCTGAAGATTCAAAAAATTATTTTATAAACAGTATTAAGAAATCAGATATAAACAAATTGCAAGATCGTCTTGAACATATCAAAAACAATGACCCTGAATTAAACCATGATCCCCTTAGTGACACTATTAACCAAATTACTAACAGCATTGCTGACATATTTAACTGGGTAGTGTCAAACTCACTACATCAAAATAAGCATTTCTTTCACTGCAGGAGTTCTGCTGAGCCATGGTTAAGACCAGCATCTAAAATTGCCAGGAACAATAAATACTAACGAGCCCGCAAAACCTACAACCAGACTAAATAATTAGGAAACAAATTTAGCCTGAAACACAAAAGTAAACAATATAAATAAACCATAAATAGATACATAAACACAAGAATAGATACATACACCAGGACGCTGATACGTTACCAAAATGACGAAATGACGTTGTTAATTATAGAATTATACTTTTGAAATGTTGCACCTACTATAAACTTGACATGCCATTCACATTGCTTATACCACGTAGGAAATGATTCATATAAGCAGTATTGCTTGTTTTCAAATCCTGTTATTTGCTTGTATATTATTGTATTGTTGAAACATGCTTTGTACTTTCGAAATAAATATTGTTTAAACTAACTATAAAATGTATAATGGTAAATTTCTGGGTACGACTTTTAATGGGGAAAACATCTAAATGTACTTATTCATGCTAAAATCAGATGAAATAAATTCAAAGTGGATCAGTTATATCCAAGCTATACTGCACAATACAGACAGACACGACTTGTGGCTACACCATCCAGCACGCATAACATTATCAACTTGTAAATTAATCAAGCAAAACTTATTGGACCAGTTCTTGCACAATTGAAATTTATCCGCTTACGGATTCGTTTGAAAGGCCGAAATTATAATTTATTCAAGTCAGATCATGTGTGAAAACTCTTCTAATAAACATAAACCCATGATTACTTATTATCCGAGTTATTATGTAGGCAATCAAGATTGCATACATGGAATGAAAGAAACTAGTTACCTGAGCCCACGGATCGTAGTACTAAACTCATAAAACAAACAATCAACACGCACTTTTGCATCATCTTTGTACACTCGTTTTGCACACCAGACTGTTGACGGAGCATTGTATGAAGCGAATTTATACATGTAATTCAAACGGTATGCCTAGTTGCTGCAAAATGGACCAGCAAAGATTTTAAGCTAGCACATCCGCACATTTAGATAAGCTTTCGCATCCGCACAGTCTCGTCAGGCACCCATCCCGGTAGGCTTGCAATATGGGACCACTATCGGCCCGCCAGCGAAGCAATTATATTATTAGTGGTCCCGTATTACATGCTTATGGCGCTTCGCTGGCGGGCCGATAGTGGCCCATATTACATACTGGGGGCGCAGTGGCTCAGTGGCAGAGTGCTTGACTAGAGACCGAGGGGCCTCGGGTTCGAGCCTAATCGGAGTCACTGCGTTGTGGTCCTTGAGCAAGACACGTTTATCCTAGCTTAGTACTGGTTTAACCCAGGAAGACCCGTCCCTGTTTAACTGAAAGATCGTTGATGGGACGTAAAGAATCAAATCAAACAAAATATTACATGCTATTTTTTAAATGGCGTTTCACAGGCGGGCCGATAGTGACCCCATATTTATTTATTTATTTATTTATTTATTTATTTATTTATTTATTTATATTTGTTCAAAGAATTAAATTGGCTACCAATAGTAAAACGATTGCATGCTGGCTTTTAAACTGACGTTACATGTTTCACTGGTGGGCCGATAGTGGCCCTATATTGAATGCTGGCTGTGATGTAACTATGAAGTAGGTGAAGGCTCGGTCCGAGATTCGTTTATTCCCCAGCATTGTGTAACAAAGTATGCATGTTTAACTCATTGCCCCCTGCGGTATTTTTCATGCTTTTTTGTCGAGTGCTTTTTTTCAAAATCAACTTTTTAGAAAAAACATTTCAAGAATACCATCTGAGTGTCAAGCAGATTAGATCCAGATCAGGCCCGACATATTGTCGGGCATGATCTGGGTCTAATCTGTTTGCAAAATTTATCAGCAGACGACAATGGGAGTTAAAGAGTAAGGGGGGGGGGGGCTATATGGTGCATTTTCCACATGGCTGTCATGGTTTAAATGGAGACAGCTTGTGAAAGTTTGAAACTTATCGCATATGCAATAGATACCAGCTGAATCTGAATCTCATGAGCTGGCTCAAATTATCAGTATGCGCAAGCTGATCTGCTGGTCGCACATACCACATTGGAAATCTCATGTAGCGTCTCATATGAGTTTAGGGCTCTCATTTATTCAAAAACACAGCCAAAAGACTTTTTTAAATCTTAATTTCAAAATTCAGCACTCCCTGCATAATGTCCAATTTAGAGCGCGCCAGGACAAAACTACTGCTTTTAACAACGACACTTGTGTAATCGACCCTTGAGCGGCGTAACGTTGTTGACGTCAGTAACGTTACCAAGCCGGAACTTGGAAAATCACGTGACGTCTATTATTGGCGCCTTGGAGAGGAAAACGGCAGCGAATATGGATTTTGTTTGAATAGATAATTTATTTTACATTTATGTCGGGTGGGGTAATAACACAGGGCCGGGGATATGAACACACAAGAGACCGCATTACTTTACCGAGCTTGACGTTACCAAAAACTGTTGCATCGAAGAAAGTGTAAGTATACGAGCCGTGATATGAGATTTCCAACAATGCGGTATTTTGGCAAGTGGAGACTCATGCGAGCCTGCGTAGCCTCCCTTTTAGCTTAGAATCTCCAAATGATGTTCAGTCAATAGCTTAACACTCATCGAATATTCAAGCGGCGACTAGCAAATGCTCTGATCAGACTTCACGTATGTGCAGGCTGATCTGAGACTTTACACATTGTTGGAAATCTAATGTCGCGGCACAATTATGCACTATCACTGTAAAAATGTACACAGAATTTGGTGGCAGCGGAACTGACACTGCCTTTAGTGTAACCTTGCGACTGCTTTGAAAGATTAAATTGATCCGGATATTACTTGACTTTTCGCTTACTGTAAAGGCGGCGCCTCATGAATGCGTAATTAGGACTGGTCAACCTTAGACAAAGGTAAAAGCTAGAAATGAGGCGTGGTTGTATTCAAAAGTAACTATTATCTAGCGCCAGTACCTCGGTACAGACGCAAAACACATTACTTAGTCATTAAAACGCCAGCAAAATAACTGCATCTGAAAATGTGTATTTAACATAAGCCTTAGAGGCAAACATTGTGGACAGAGATCAGACTGCTCCTGTAGGAGCAGTCTGATCTGGGTCCACAATGTTTGTTTATGAGGCTTCAAATATTTGAGCTGACGACAAAAACATACATTTTGTGATTATGCGTTTTAAGGGTAAATAAATGTAAGTTCAGTGTGTATACGGTTAGGATTTTCATGAAATGCCAGCACGATTGCGCGGCCCGAAACGCTCTTTACCAAATTATAAATAAAACATGATTTCCATTCCTTAGCAGTTGAAATAGCCGAACCACGCCCAGATATGAATATTAAAGTTGCCGCCTTTACAGTTAGCCAAAAGTCTATTAATAACAACTTCAACAATGACAGGCCGAAATGTTTAACATTTATCAATGGAGAATAGTTAGCTTCAAGCTGGCTTTGTAGGAAAGTAAGTGTGTTTACACCAAAATGGGTGTCAACTTAGCTGCCATCTCTTTTGGTGTTAACTTAAACTTATTTTATACAGTGCAATGAGTTTTATTCCTTCATCTAAAAGAAAATCTCTCCCGTCTATACGCTTTTCCTTTGTTACTGTGCTTTTCTCGGGTCAGTATCTGATCATTTTAGACTAGGTTGACATAAAGAAAAGTTCGGAACGCAGTGACTCAGTTGGTAAAGCGTTTGACTGGGGATCGAAGGGTTGCTGATTCGAGTCTCATCGCCGGTGGAGTCACTGTATTGTGTACCTGAGCAAGACACAATACTGTTTCAACTCAGGAAGACCCAGGACGCTGCTCTATACTGTTGCAACCCAAGAAGACCCGTCCCAACATGACTGGGACGTGAAGAATCAAACCAAACAAAAGCAAAGCATAAAGCAAAGTCAAGTGTGCTTAAGAAATGAATGTTCATGGAGAGGCTCTTGCAAACTTTGCAAGAGACCCGAAGGATTCATGATTCCATGAACATTCCAAATATTGAATATTTGCTTATATTTACATTTTATTATAAATATAAAACAAAACAGTTTTTTTGTATTAAACTATGCAATCGCTTTAACGGTTTGTTGAGTGTGAACATGGAGCCAATGGAGCAAGCAAGAGGCTTGCTTTGCACGTGCAAATCAGGTGTGGCTCGCTGTCAATCACAACATCAGTGTCGGTTCTGTCGAATGAATTCGATATTCGAAGCGTATTGCACGGGCAAGTGAGCTTGACAGCTGTCAATCATATTCAGTATGCCTTTCATGGGTTTATGAACGGCTGCAAATATCTAAAGATTCATTAAAGGCTTGCTTGCTTTAAAACTTGCCGGATGAACGTATCAGTTACCTGCATTGTAAAATATATTTGTAAGTTAACACCAAAAGACATCCCCGCAAATTCACCAGAGCCGTCGCATCTGGTGCACGCAATCGTATGAAAATTGATACGGCTCGGTGAATACACTGCACGACAGCTGCTCATGCGATTATAATGCATGAAAGCATCACACTCGGCAGGCGGCAATCGAAAACGCTATCAACAATCGACGAACGCGGATCAAAAACCGTGGCATGCTGCGATCGAAAACGCTATTAACAATCGACGAATGCGGATCAAAATCGTTAGAAACAGTGCTCGATTGTCATTTGTCGCCAGTGTTGCGACAAATGGCAATCGAAAACTCTGTTTCTAACGATTTTTCATCTGCGTTCTTCGAGACTATTGGCATTTTCGTTTGCCGCCTAACCGGTGTGAGCACGTGCGTATCATTTTCTTGAGGTTATAAGCATTTTCCATAAAGCTACTGCGTTTAACCCCATACATGCCGAATGGAATTTCGCATCCTTATAAAATAAGAAGAGTTCATTAATTTGGGAGTTGCTAGGTGTTTTTCATTTTAAATTGAAAGACCTGTAAGCGAAAAGTTGAGAGCCTGATCAGACGTCGTAATAACTTGTTATATGATAATAAATAATTTCCACGGATGGGTATCGCAGGAGCGACCGCGAAATCGCGTTAACATTAATTTGTTCCATCGCCACATCCGGGACCTTTCGCGGTAGTGGCCTCGCCACAAAAAAGATATAAAAAGGGAGGTACTCTCGCTTTTTTATTTTTTGTAAAAGAGTGAGCAAACTATGTAGGATTTCGGCAATGCTGTTCCATGTTGATATGATTTACCTTTCCAAACAGGTCAAGCACAATGACGACCGTAATCAATTCGACCCAAGAAAGGGGTTTCTTCAGTTTTATGTCAACGCGAAGAAAATATGCAGACGAATGCCAGTTTTAGCTCAGAACGAGAGCCTTTTACACATGTCATTTGCATACGGTCCTTATGCATACACCCGATGTAATATATTCAACCCATTCATGTTCTATGAAGGAATGAAGCCAAAATTTTCAGGCGCAGTAGCGCCCTCACCATCGCGGTAGATGAATAGCAGAACTGACGGTCCGAGCTAATGAATCTTTTCAACTGCTCATAAAACTAGGTGCTGAAAAATAAATACCTTTCAAGCTTTAAACTCCCAGATGTTGTATGTATCATGCTTATAAATGTTGAAATGACAAAGATTGTGAGCATGATAAATTTCATGGTCAGCTGAGTTGAGCATGAAAAAGTTATATAGTCCAGGGCCTGGCGTGATTGAGTCTTACCCGGTCGCAAACTCTGAAGGGAGGTTTTCTAGCGACATGTCCAATAAAATTCCCAGGCATATAGTAAAACCTGTCTTAAGCGACCACTCAAAAATAGACAAAACAAAGATCTTAATGACAAATTGTAGCTTAATGAAGGTCGAAAGTATTGCAGTATTGCAGTATAATACTTTTGACCTGCATTGAGTGATAATATACCCGACCAAAAAAGAAACGCACCACTTAAAACTGTTCAACTCTCAGGAAGATCACAAGTGATAGGCCAGTTTAGTTTATATCATTGCAAAGGTATACCAGGTACTGCTGCGTCACACGTCTTTTGCAATCTGGCGTCGAAATTGTGTTAAAGAAAATTGGTCATGAACAAAGTGGGGGTCAAAATGTAAAGTCACAGGAAATAAACGCTTTTATAATGCTCTCTTGTTGGATAAGTTCAAACAATTGGAATCATCTCAGTAGACCAACTTGTACCCAGACATTTATTCTTTGCAAATTCTATCTTTAAATTCATCATACGCGATAATTAAACGCTAGGTAGCCCATGTAATGTAACTACCCTTTGGATAAGGATTCCACACTGGAGATAAACCTTACAAAACATTTAAAGATTTCAACATTGTTTTAATCAATTAAAACGGTCCTAAATGATGAAAATGGATTTCGGAATTACAAAAAAGCACCAATAAACACATTGGCTGCCTCAGATAACGACAGCATATCGTTTTCATACTTTGCAAATGTAAATCATACTTGGAATTCCATGCAGACAGTAGGGTCGAATTATCGCTTCCAAAACTCGTTTACCATTCGCCTTGACGTGTTTTGTGCCTACACAGGAAAAGTAAAGATACTCATCTACGTCACACTCAAGTTTAAGTAAGATTTGATCAGAAATGAATATTTCATGACAATTAACATTTTCGTATTAAAAGGCTATCTTAATGGGAAAATCGTAGTGGTGCGTTTCTTTTTTTGTCGGGTATATTTATCTTGAAAACCAGTTTTTGGTCTGTTTGAGAGTGACTGTTTTAGACAGGTTTTACTGTATGTCTAATCAGGTTTTACTGTACGTCAAACGTTAATTTCTTTCTTTTTTTAGCGGGAGCTTTCCGTGCACTACGAGCCTGTCGCTTATCGTGACCTGTTCGAGGTCTGGCAAGGTTCGTAGACCGGTGGGGCGAAGACGAACAACTAGAAAAGCGACTTGAAATTCTCAAATCAGGACTCTCTATACTGTAAGTATAGTAGGACTGATTTGAAATAGGGCCGTCGTCGGCTTTTCGAAAGTGGTACGGCCATTGAAGCCCGTCGGTGTTCACCGAGTGCCGACGGCACGAGGGGGAAGAGGACGAGAGGGGGGGTTGACCCCCCTCTTGTAAGGGGGGTTTGGGGACCCCCCCCCCCCCCCCCCCAAGAAAAGTTTGTAATTCAAGATGACTAAAGAAGCGATTCTGTCGCACTTTTAGACCAATTTTGCTTGTGAACCTCAGTTTATTTTACAGGCATTATAGCTATATTTCAAATGCCTACCACAGCCTCTTTCGACTGCCGCATCAACCCTTTGTTTCTAGCTCTTATATCGGTATCCTGTGAATCTGAACACGATTCTTTCTTTCTTTCTCTATATACTGCCAGACCCTCTTTCGAGTTTTATCGGCAGGTGTACTTTGAACACTCCGGGTTGCAGGATGAAAGCCTACAAGTAACCATATCTAAATTGGTGCTCGGACATTTTGGCCATGGACATTTCGGCCTAGGACGTTTCGGCCTGGACATTTCGGCCACGGACGTTTCGGCCACGGAAAATGCCAAAGGTGGACGTTTTGGCCATAATCATAAATGGGTTTGGGATGTGTGCATGCATAAATGTGTGATGCATTTCATAATCTTTTGATATCAAATATGCATGTGAATACTTACAGTTGATTCAAAGATGCATGATAATAAGAGTATGCTATTTTTCATAGAAACAGGTAAATTATGGTGAATATTATACAGCAGTAAATGATTATGAAATACCTGTATAAAGTACCCATTACCTGAGTTAGTTTATATTTTTTGTTTACAACAATTTTCGTGTATCTTTGAATCTTCTGTACATAACAATTGATGGATGTTAACTACTTTCATTCTGAACCTGGGTTTATCTTTTTTCTTCAAAACACTGCAGATTTAGATCAGCCAGCTCCTTACCTGACCAGGATCCACACTGTTTTTATCTCTGCTTGTAAGTATATGCAGCTTTAACATCTGATAAAAATTTGGTAGAAATACTATGTTTAGTATATAAGATTATTCAGTCAATTATTTCCTAAGAAATGCATCACACGTTTATGCATGCACACACCCCAAACCAAAATTTATGATTAGGCCCAAACGTCCACCTTTGGCATTTTCCGTGGCTCGAAACGTCCTAAGCCGAAATGTCCGGGCCGAAACGTCCTAGGCCGAAATGTCCGTGGCCGAATTGTCCTACATTCATCTAAATTAACCTGCACAGGGGGTGACTTTCCCTGCACAGGGGACATCCAGTTGACGTCCCGATCCGAAGGACGATGCACTTATCTAGTGTCATACCTGCAAATGACACTAGAGAAAGCGTGTTCAAGCACCGAAATTTTCCTCGCCGCTAGCGGGGATTTAACCTGGGACCTCTAGCACCAGAGGCAAATGCCTAACCACTGAGCTACCACGCTTTCCATTCTTCCAAGAGATCTTGCAACACGACGTAATTGTCCCTTCAAGAGATAACCCTTTAATTGTGCCTCGACGTGAGAAAACGTCTTCGGGGGGGGGGGGGCGAACAACAAAGGCGCAGACCAGCCTGCGTATCCGCGCAGTCTGATCAGCTCCTTTGTTATTCGCTTATTGTAAATGATAATAGTTAGAATTGTTATGAGCAAATTTCAATCCTCTAGCTAGTCTCTGTAGCTGAGGAGGCTGGTTTGAGCCTCGCTTTGTCGAACACCCACAAGACAGGTTTTGTCGCGTCGCGGCTCAATTATAATTAATTCATGTCTTAAAACAGGTGTCATTTTTTTAATCGTGTTTGTTTAACCACTGTCTTTCACACCCTTAGGCAGCCGAAATATCGACCAGCGCACGCTTCAGTTATCATTTAATAATTAATCTTTGATCATCGAAAAATAGATTATTAAAGAAGATATAGAAGAAACGTGAGAAAAAGGCCCAGCAACAAAACATATTTTGGCCATAAACGTGGTCCGGCTAAAACTATTTCAGGCAAAAAAAAGTGGCCCGGCCATAGCCGGACTGGCCGGACCGCCGACGACGGCCTCGAAGTTACTTCGAGGTCTGGCAAGGTTCGTAGACGGTGGGGCGAAGATGAACAACTAGAAAAGCGACTTGAAATTCTCAAATCAGGACTCTCGATACTGTAAGTATAGTACGTGCAAAGCAAAGCCGGGCCGAAGGCCCCGCGTGCAAGCACGCCTATAGATAACACGTATATATGTACAAGTCAACAATGTTCTTTTTACTTGACTAACCTATAACCTATGATTTTCAAAAAGTTGTCCAACATGGCGCCTCTCAGCCTCAGTTGAACCCGGTGTCGATGCCGATTTTTCTTTTCCCCACACGAAGCCGGGACACATTTTTTCCAGGAAACACTTCTCAAAGCTTCGAGAGCGGTTTTTGATTCGTTTATTTCGAATTTAAATTCTTTAAAATATTTTTCTTAATTCACTTCATGCAATAAGAAGATAAGTGAATGAAAGCTGAATTTCATTTGCACCATGAATCAAAAAAGTAAAATAAATCTACACCAGAAGCCTCCGCCATTATGTAACATCTCGCGAGTGCTTTTTGATAGTTCATTTAGTTCCATCTTAAATTCTTCAAAACATTTTTCATATTTCTACAAATAACACACGAAGATAAATGTTTGGTAAACAAATTTAATTTACAAAGCGTACCAAAAAAATAAGTAATGAAAAGGTCACGGGCGGATGACGTCACACCAGCAAATATTCGTCTGCTTGACCTCCTTTGCTCCGTAGGCAAAAACAAACCAGCCCAGCGTTCGGACGTGAGGGAGAACATCTAATAAAATCACGGTATCTTTGCAAAGCTCATTATTTTCATTTTTGGTGATTTGAACGCGTAAAAAATACACTTCGCATAGAGAAATCAACAAAAAATAAAATAGAATCCATAATTTATGTTCTTTTAACAGCTGATAGTTCGGAAAGCTCTCCAAACCGACTACACTTCAGTCTTTACCGTTGCCTAAATTTCTACGAAAAAACAAAACATTGGTACAGAATTACAGAGCAGAATTGGATAATGTTCAAGCAATAGCTTTCGATTGTACCAAGCCCGTTGCGTGCTGCTAGCATTTCTCAATAGTTTTGATTGTTTGTTTTGAATAGCAGATACAACCACGTTAGTAGTAGCTACAACAAGCCAACAAGTGCAGTTATGCTCTTTTCTTCTCAAAAAATTTCTATAAATGCCACAGAAACAGTATGCCCTGTGTCAAACTGAATGAGCATAGTTACTGCTTAAACCCCCGCAAGATTAACATATCCTCGGATAACAATTCTGCTTACAATAATGCAGAACCAACAAATATCGGGGACAACTACAAATCCAGTGATAAATATAAGGAAGGTAAAAATAATGTCAAAATATCAACTGAGAATGCATACTGCACTTCTGCTTAAGAACATACTCCAGTTAACCCTGGAAATGAAATAAAAACCAAAATATCATTTGAGCATGACTATTGTTCTTCAGCCAAAGAAACTAATCTCAACTCTAGGAATAAAAGAGCAAACAATATAACACTTGAACATGTCTATTGTTCTTCGGTCGAAGAGCCTGCTCTAGTGAATTCTGCCGATAACATAGCAAATAATATATCACTTGAACATGGCTATTATTCTTCAGCAAAAGAACCTGCTCCAGTCAATTATAGGAATAAAATAGCAACCAATACACCACTTCAACATGCCTATTGTTCTGTTAAAGAGCCTGCTCCAGTCAGGTCTCGGAATAAAATAGCAAATAATGTATCACTTTAACATGGCTATTATTCTTTGGCCAAAGACCCTGATCTATCCAACTCTGAAAATAAAGAAGAAAGCAATATATCATTTGAACATGGCTATTGCACTTCGACTGAAAAGCCTGTTCCAGCCAACTGTTTGAATGGCATATCAAACAACATATCATTTGAACATGGCTATTGCTCTTTGGCCAACGAACCTGGTCCACTCAACTCTGGGAATAAAACAGAAAATAAAACATCATTCGAAAATGGCTATTGTTCTTTGACCCAAAAAAATGCTCCCATTAACTCTGTGAATTTAAAATCAAACAACACATCACATGAACATGGCTATTGTTCTTCCGCCAAAGAACCTGATCCACTCAAATCTGGGGAAAAAATAGGTAAGAACTTATCATTTGAACATGGCTTTTGTTCTTCAGCCAAAGAAGCTGCTCCAGTCAACTCTGGGAATAAATAACAAAAAATATATCATTTGAACATGCCTATTGTTCTTCGGCCCAACAATCTGATCATAAGAAGAAAAAAAATCAGCTTTTAATAAAGAATCACAGTCTTCAGCTAAACTTTGCGATCTTCAGAAATATCAAGGGGAGCATAAAATTGATCACATAGATGGGATTACCTATAAAAATTATTCTGTACCTGGAAATGGGAACTGTTTTTTCAATTGTCTCAGCTTGGCTTTTCATGGTGACTTTTCAAATGCTGGCTACTACAGAAATATAATTTGCCAGAAAATAATTCATGAATGGGATGGCTGCAAAGACTTGGCTTTCATTTCATATGATCTTCGTGTAAACTCGGTCACGCATTACTGGCAAAGCATGATGAACTCAAATGGATGGGCAACAAATTGCGAAATAAAAGCAGCATGTGACTTGTTGAACATAGATATAGACACTTGGTTGAAAGGATTCAGATTCAACAATGGGCTCCATACATATGAGCACACATATACCCTGGAGACCTACCAGTCAAATCAAGACAGCACATTTAATGTTACTCTGTTATTATGGGCTGGACATTTCACACTTTGAGTGAAATACAGCCCATTGAAATGAACCCAGAGGCATCTCCATCCCATAGCAGAGAAACATTACATGTGCAAACACAACAACTAACAGCTGCAACAAGCATCAAGCATAAAAAAGAAAATTCCATAGTAAATAACAAACACAGCAAAAAACAAAAAAAAATGACCTTGAAAACAATACCTCTGCTAAACAATGTCCCACTTATCATGAAAAACCAAAAAATGACATTGAAAACAATACCTCTGCCAAACAATGTCCCACTTTTCATGATCAGGTGCATATTTCTGTGCAAAATTATTCTCCTCATGAGTCTGAATTGTTTCAGCGTTGTAGAAAACTTTGCATTCCTTTTCAACCTCCACCATCACATGAAACAAAATATGAAATGACACTCCGCACCAAGAAAATCAAAAGAAAAAGTGCACATACAGAAATCAAGTTTCACACCTCAGCAGATGATTTGCCACCACCACCACCTTTATCAGAAGACACTCATTTCAACAAAGTCATGGACTGTATGCGAGCTTTTGAAATTCAACAGATGTTGTATGATTTCAAATATGTTCTTAAAAGGGTATCCCTTGGAAGCAAAGACTGCACCAAAGAACTGAAACTAGAGTGTGCATATTTGCTGGGCCAGACTAGCCAGCCTCTGCCATTTAGGCTTCATCAGTGACCCTCTAAAAGTTTTAAAGTTCCACAATGAAACCCATGATCCCAAAGGATAAGAAAATAAAATCTACACTATAGTGAAGGGCAGGGAGACGTTCTACCGCCGCCACACAGTCCCAGTCACCAGCTGTAGTGAAGCCAAATATGTTCTTAAAAGGGTATCCCTTGGAAGCAAAGACTGCACCATAGAACTGAAACTAGAGTGTGCATATTTCCTGGGCCAGACTAGCCAGCCTCTGCCTTTAGGCTTCATCAGTGACCCTCTAAAAGTTTTAAAGTTCCACAATGAAACCCATGATCCCAAAGGATAAGAAAATAAAATCTACACTATAGTGAAGGGCAGGGAGACGTTCTACCGCCGCCACACAGTCCCAGTCACCAGCTGTAGTGGAGTCAAATATGTTCCTAAAAGGGTATCCCTTGGAAGCAAAGACTGCACCATAGAACTGAAACTAGAGTGTGCATATTTCCTGGGCCAGACTAACCAGCCTCTGCCATTTAGGCTTCATCAGTGACCCTCTAAAAGTTTTAACGTTCCACAATGAAACCCATGATCCCAAAGGATAAGAAAATAAAATCTACACTATAGTGAAGGGCAGGGAGACGTTCTACCGCCGCCACACAGTCCCAGTCACCAGCTGTAGTGAAGCCAAATATGTTCTTAAAAGGGTATCCCTTGGAAGCAAAGACTGCACCATAGAACTGAAACTAGAGTGTGCATATTTCCTGGGCCAGACTAACCAGCCTCTGCCATTTAGGCTTCATCAGTGACCCTCTAAAAGTTTTAAAGTTCCACAATGAAACCCATGATCCCAAAGGATAAGAAAATAAAATCTACACTATAGCGAAGGGCTGGGAGACGTTCTACCGCCGCCACACAGTCCCAGTCACCAGCTGTAGTGAAGTCAAATATGTTCTTAAAAGGGTATCCCTTGGAAGCAAAGACTGCACCATAGAACTGAAACTAGAGTGTGCATATTTCCTGGGCCAGACTAGCCAGCCTCTGCCATTTAGGCTTCATCAGTGACCCTCTAAAAGTTTTATAGTTCCACAATGAAACCCATGATCCCAAAGGATAAGAAAATAAAATCTACACTATAGTGAAGGGCAGGGAGACGTTCTACTGCCGCCACACAGTCCCAGTCACCAGCTGTAGTGAAGTCAAATATGTTCTTAAAAGGGTATCCCTTGGAAGCAAAGACTGCACCATAGAACTGAAACTAGAGTGTGCATATTTCCTGAGCCAGACTAGCCAGCCTCTGCCATTTAGGCTTCATCAGTGACCCTCTAAAAGTTTTAAAGTTCCACAATGAAACCCATGATCCCAAAGGATAAGAAAATAAAATCTACACTATAGTGAAGGGCAGGGAGACGTTCTACCGCCGCCACACAGTCCCATTCACCAGCTGTAGTGAAGTCAAATATGTTCTTAAAAGGGTATCCCTTGGAAGCAAAGACTGCACCATAGAACTGAAACTAGAGTGTGCATATTTCCTGGGCCAGACTAGCCAGCCTCTGCCATTTAGGCTTCATCAGTGACCCTCTAAAAGTTTTAAAGTTCCACAATGAAACCCATGATCCCAAAGGATAAGAAAATAAAATCTACACTATAGTGAAGGGCAGGGAGACGTTCTACCGCCGCCACACAGTCCCAGTCACCAGCTGTAGTGAAGTCAAATATGTTCTTAAAAGGGTATCCCTTGGAAGCAAAGACTGCACCATAGAAATGAAACTAGAGTGTGCATATTTCCTGGGCCAGACTAGCCAGCCTCTGCCATTTAGGCTTCATCAGTGACCCTCTAAAAGTTTTAAAGTTCCACAATAAAACCCATGATCCCAAAGGATAAGAAAATATAATCTACACTATAGCGAAGGGCAGGGAGACGTTCTACCGCCGCCACACAGTCCCAGTCACCAGCTGTAGTGAAGTCAAATATGTTCTTAAAAGGGTATCCCTTGGAAGCAAAGACTGCACCATAGAACTGAAACTAGAGTGTGCATATTTCCTGCACAATATGTCATGAACGGAGACTTGAATTGAAAATGTCTAACCCTGGCATATGTTATCGATGTAAACACGACAAAAGTTCTGTACGTATGTTTTCCCAAGAAAACAGCATGGACCCAGGACCTGTGCCAGATATCATGCAAGGATTGTCTTTAGTTGAGCAGCAACTAATTTCACGGATTTCACCTGCCGTACAAGTCCACATGTTTAAGCATGGGGGAATTGCTTCAAGTGGACATTCTGTTGCTTTCCCTCAAAATGTAAATGAACCAGCTCAAATTCTGCCAAACTTGCCCCAACAAATACAAATCATAGGTGTTCGGAAACAAGGAAAGAATGATACAACTAAAGACTTTAATGTCAGGCGTTCTGTAATACAAAAAGTTCTTGAGTGGTTAAAACAGCATAATCCTGCATATTCAGACATTATTATCAGCCAGGAGCGGATTGATCAACTTCCAGAGAATGCACCAATAAATATCCATACCGTTGAAACAAAAGTTCCTCATAATTCGCATACATATCTGGGTCCAGCTCCTCTACAAGTTGACCCAGGAGAGGTTGATAGCAACACTGTATCCTGTGTTACTCTACCAGATCCAGCAATTAACATCAGAGAGCAAGTAGAAAAAGTAGTAAAACAGGTAGTAGGTGTAAAGCATGGCCCAGTAACTGCTGGAAAGAAATATGTCACTATTCCTATAATTCCTTGGCCAACTAGAGGAGATGTTCCACTGTCGGAATTCACAACCAAGTATTTCTTGACTCTCGCATTCCCTTACCTTTTTCCATATGGTAATGGTGATTTCCATATCAATAGACTAAGATCTTGCAAGTCAATGCCAGACTGGGCTGAGCATCTCATATGGTACAAAGACGGCCGTTTTGCCAACCATCAATACTTCAAGTTCATTGTACACAATGTCATAATGCGGAAAAGAACCTTAGAACAAAGCACGTACATCGTCAGACAACAACTTGGAGATGAACAATATACTTTGTTCAGCCTTAAAGAAAAACTTGAAAAGAGGGACAAATCTATTGCCCAGAAAATTTTGTACTTCGGAGCATGCTCGAGGGGCACTGATCAGTATTGGGCACAGAGATCAAAAGAGCTGCGTTCATTAGTACAATTCAAAATAAACGAAGGTAGTGGACTTCCGTCTTTCTTTGCAACAGGCAGCTACGCAGAGTATCATTTAAAGGCACTTAAAAGGCTTCTTGAAATATACACTTTTCAAACATCAGGTGCAACAGTGGACTTAAAAGACCATAACACTTTATTTGCTGTTCTACAAAGAAACACACATGTTGTGTCACATTACTTTGATTTACGGTCTCAGTCCTTCTTTGCTAATGTCATGGGTCCTGCCTTTTAGGTTGACACATTCTGGTATTGGCAAGAAATTGCCAGGTCAAGAGGCATGATCCACTGGCATGGTCTGTGCTTGCGTAGTGATAGAGAACCACATAATTTACTTCATGAAGCAATCTCAAGGGGCCTCTCTCTTCAAGACAGTGCAGCAGAGCTTTCTAAATGGGCGATGTCAATTTTTGGAATGACCGCTTCTCATCCAGCAGGGTCTGACGAAGATGGGAATCCAAGAAAGGCCTTCTGGCCACCACCTGAAGGGTCTGCTCCTGCACCACCAGAAGAGAAAAACCCATTAACAAAGTTGTTCATGGATGTATGTCAGACGCAAGAATCTCTACTAGAGGATCATCTTCTCTTAAGTAATCGTATAAATTTGCACAGGTGTTCTGATTACTGCCTGAGACCACCAAGAACTGGAAACAAAACAATAAAGGAGTGCAGAATGGAGTTCGGTAATGAGCAGAGCCCTGGAAAACAGTTAAGAGAATCTCCTGCAATAGTAAAGGACAAAAATGGCAGTCTTAGACTTGAAATGGCAAGGGACCATCCTCAGTTAGTCCAGCATTCAAGATTCTACACCCAGGGATGGAGAGTAAATGGTGACATTTCCCTAATCCTTTCCAAGAGTAGCCCTGAGAACCCATCTGTTGATGAGATCATGGCAACAGAAAAATACATCACAGGCTACGCTTGTAAGGGAAATGAAGGAACTGGAGCAGTGGTCGATTTATTCAATGGCATGGCCAATGCAGCAGATGAAACCAGTGGAGCTACTGCCAAGTCCATCTGCACCAAACTGCTCATGAATATGGTCAAACGGGACATTTCTGGCATTGAGGCCTCTTAGGAACTGTCATCCCTTCCACTATACAGATGTTCCCATCGCTTCTAGAATATCAGTTTTACAGGTTCACGGGTTCTGGAAAGAAATGGTGCAACTCTAACTAAAAGTACACCATTAGATAAATATCTGCAACGACCAGAAGAAAACGTTAGCTCATGGTATTCATTTGTTTGCAATCAAGGCAACGTGCCAGTTATTAGTGGCAGTAACATGCATGCAACCTGGCCTTTAACAGAGGACTTCTCCAGATCTATGCTGCTCTTACATTGGCCAAATTGGAGAAAGATATCTGACATCAAGGACCAGAACACTGACGCCACCTGGACAGATTTAATGCTTGTCTTTCTCCAATCTGACCAATGTCCCAATTTTGTGAAAGCCGATGTAAAACGGGCTAAACAACATAATTCTCATGCGGATCATGATGATGACACAGATTCAGATAATGGCATGCAATATGACAGCCAACAGCCTGAGAGGATGGACCTTTTACTGCCCATGGCAGATTATGGTGACCACACAGATTTCAAATATGATGATGGGGGTCAAGACTATGACTGGAGCCAGGCTTCAAATATATATCCTTCTGATTATGGTGTAAAGTGGCTTGCTAACAGGACAGACCAAGAAGAGAACAACACTTTAGATCTCCCTAATGTTGACCTCAGTTCACTCAATGAAGACCAGAGATTTGCCTTTACCATCATTATTGACAAACTTCTAAAGTATAAAGAAAATCCAATTTCGGTCAAACAACTCCAGCTGATAATCACTGGGACAGCTGGTTCAGGAAAGTCTTATTTAATTAAAAGCCTGGTACGTGCAATTAAACTTATATTTGACTCTAATAAAGCTGTTCAGGTTCTCTGCCCAACTGGATGTAGTGCAAATCTAATATCTGGGAAAACAATACACAGCTTCCTGAAAATACCAACAAATGATAGAGCAATAATAGTGGGGCAGATATGTGAAAAAATCGTGCATTTTATGATAAAAGCATGAAACTTGGTACATGGCCAGAATAGTAATTATCAAAATTTTTGAGGGTCAGTGCTAAGCCAGAAATGCACATTGACGGCCGCCATCTTGAATTTCAAAATGGCGACCTGTTTTCATGGAAAGCCTGTTAAGATGGATATCATTTGACAATAAACTTTTCTTTAAAGCTGGTGGAAGTGTGTATTTTAACAATAGAACATTTGTTATTATCTGAAATCACATGTAGATGGACATATTATCCATGATGGCGGTATTTTAAAAGATGGTCGCCATTTTTATATGTTAAATCAAGCTTACTTTATGAAAACATCATATATAATGAACTTTATTCAGATTATTGCATTAAATTCAAGTTGTTTCAAGCATAGAAAGGCTCCAAATGTGACCTTGTTATTTATGAACAATTTATAAGAGAGCCTTGATACAATATGGCATCCAAGATGGCTGCCAAAGAATAAAGATGTTATTGTTTTTGTTTTTATACATAAAT
Source organism: Loripinus fragilis (assembly GCA_964019695.1). Classification (NCBI taxonomy): domain Eukaryota; kingdom Metazoa; phylum Mollusca; class Bivalvia; order Lucinida; family Lucinidae; genus Loripinus; species Loripinus fragilis. The sequence continues at coordinate 88,999,285 of OZ026517.1, forward strand.
ATATCCTTGAAATTTGTATGAGTGAAATTTGTTTTAATTGTGAATGTTCGTTTCTTATATATAATAAGTAATTTTGAAATTTTCTCAACTGTTAATACAAGCATGGCATCCAAGATGGCCGCCAATTTCTTTCTGCAATTCTTTCTAAATAAATATATACATTTAGGCGTTTTGGACATCACTTAGGATGTATCATGCTAGTGAACAGTTCATAATCAAGGACGGGCCTGGACGTACTGGAAATATACTCTCAACAAAAACAAAATGAATGCATGTTAAGTACTACCTGTCTCAAATCAATTTAAGAAAGCAGATGTTAGTTGATCATAAGGTTTAGAAGTTTACTGAGCTTCTGCCATGAACATTTACAATGTATGACTGCAGGCAGCTCGAGGGTGTCTCAAGCGTAGAGAGTGTCCATATGGTTATCGAAATCCTATCTCAAGTTTTTGTCAGGTGCTGCCATCTCCAACTTCCACCATTAAGTGGTGTTGTGCCACAGGTATTTGGTGCACTTGAGCTCAAGGGACCACTTTATATGACTTCATATATTATGCTCACATGAAGAGCCTTCTCCTTCCAATACTTCCACGCACCAAATTTTACCATTAATATCTCCATGGACTCAGCCTTGATCAACCGATCATCTTTGTACAATAGCACAGCAACTATGGGCAGTCTGTTCTGAATTCCGTGCTTAGAGCCTCTTACATAACAATTAAGAGCAGTGGAGTCAGAACAGAGCCACGAAGAACATCAACAACAACAAACTTCTCACTGCTACAATTGCCAATTATTGTCCTGCTTTTCATGTCCTTGATCATGCCATGCATCAGTCTCACCAGCTACTTGTTGATTTAAAAGCAGGCACACTACATACATATACCTGCTGTCCTTCTCTATGCTAATGAAAGTTGTGTAGAATGGCTCGTTAGAATTCAGGAGCAACTCCTGTAGCTGGCTTAAAATGAAGATCGCAACTGTAGTGCCACCATGGCCTGACAAATCTGCACTGTAACTCGTCAATCTCAGCTCTCTGTCTGATATGTGTCTCCAATATTTACCCAAACACTCTTATTAATTGCTTAATTAACTTCAAGCCTCTGTTCATACTGTCAATTTTGCTCTCCTACCAGGTAGTTGTACCAGCTCTCAAGATTATGTTGCCGTTTAGGTCAAACACCTCGAATGTGACAGTTTTCCAAATACATGTAGAATAAAGTATCTCGATGACAATTGCTGATGATCTGTTTGCTTTGTCAGAACACATCCTGCTTATTGCTTTTGTGATAATTCCTGTACTGATCAGCTGACTAGACCTTCAACTGGGATTACCTCTGGCATGCCTTCTGCATTCAAAAGCGGTCAAATTTGAGTAACTTTATAATTCTTTTTACGCTTCTTCACCTAGCGACTGTTGGCCTGTGTCATTTCGGACATGTTATTCCCATTTTGGCTTATATATTAGGTAAAATCAAAGCAATGACTAGGAACTAGTACAATCAGAGCTAGCATTCTTCCTACAAAACCAAAATGGTAAAAACTAAATATACAGATAGATAGTATACAGTGTTGATGTATAGCTCTACCCTTGAAGGTAGTCACTAGGCTACCTTAACATAATTAAAATCATTCACATACATGTATATAAAAGTATATAAAAATCACATTTACATCAACAATTTTAAAATGAGAACCACAACAGCACTACTACCTTGGAACGAACTTTTAACTAGTCAATGAATATCCACAGTGAACAATAAATCACGAAAAGCAAAATATTGATGAAAGCAAGGACAAGGATCCGACAGAATAGGCGTTTGTGGCACCTAGCTGAAGATCCCTAGGCTGTAAAAGACCATCACTGTAATAATGAGCGAAATAACATTATCATTTAAAACTCCTACATACCTAAATACACAAAAAAGCTTTGGTTTTAACCAGTTAGACTGAAGAGGTTTTGGACTGAGCTATTATGGAACCAAATGCACCACTCACTAGCAAGCAATTAGTGAGTGAAGCTTTGGCTAGAAACTAAGATGTCTGCAACATTATATTTTGGATTGACTTCAGAATAGCATAAACTTTGATTACGCTCAAGTAAATGTGATAGTGTCAGCTACATCATCAACACAACATAATAAGGCTGACTGCTCCAAATACGTCATTTGTCAAGATCAAGTCGAAAAGTTGATGTGTGTGAAAACAGAGGATTGTGGTCTAAATACATCTTTTTAAAAAACGTATACAGTTTTAGGAGATGTATAGCCTTTTAAGCCCAAGGTAACTTGATGAGAAGGAGAAAGGTCAAAAAGAAGCTTTGATATCTCTATTACAGATTTTATAGGATTTTCTACTAAATCAGATGTAAACAAATGGTATTTTATGCAATGACAATTTTACAAAGGACAGTTTTAGTTTGCTATAGATGCAAAAAAAATGTATCTCATTTTGATCATATCCATTTTATATAGAACACATTTTATAGCAACATCTGTATAAGAGTCTAAAAACAAAATAAGCAACCATCGTGGATGACAGGTTGGATGTCCCCTTTACTATCCTAATTCATTAAATATATCATTCCTTGAAAAATCATTTTCATAACTTCAAACAGGCTCAAAATATTTTCCTACTGAAAGTAAAAATACATTTCTTTTTTTTTCTAAAACTAAATACAAAGCCATCTTGAAAATATAAAAGAAATCTGATAAGTTCGCCCCTGGTTTGTGTAGCTATTTCTACTTAATTGCATAAGAATTTTGCATGGAAATTCATAATTGGTCAAGTTGGTATACCACCACTATTGAGGATGCAACATGTGACAGCCACCTTGAGACTATGTCCTAAATCTTGTGTACATATTGGCTTGCAAATGTACGCGCTTAAAATAATTGCGTTTAAATAGATTGCATATTTTGGAAAACCCAAGATGGCGGCCACTTTATAAATGGTGTCCATATAACATTTCCACTTTGACAGCCATCTTAGATGTCATGTTGGATGTTCTTTTTTTTATCCAAAGCCATTAAATAACATTATTCTTGAAAATTGTTTGCATAAATTCAAACTACATACTTCCAGTTCCAAATGAAAGCAGATATTATGTTATGATTTGCACATTGGTAGCCATCTTTAATACCATGTTTGAACAATAAGTAACATTAAAGCCATGCTGATAAGTAAGAAGCTTGTTTAACGGGACTATTTCTACTTGCTAGAAGTAATTTGCATCAAAATTTATAACTTTGTAAAGTTCTAATATACAACTGCACTTTTTAGATACAAAAGTGGCGGCCATCTTTAAAATACAGTCTCAATCTTGATTTTTTTTAAAAAATGAAAGATGATTTTAAGGTATTTAGATATAACTGACGGCTATTTAACTAAAATAAACTGAAGAAAACCTGATGTTTGCAAATAAATAATGAGATTAAAATGAATAAGTTAAAAAAAGCGGCCATTTCTAACAAAAACAAGATGGCGGCCATTAGAGGGCATTTTCAGCATGGCACTGACCCTTAATTTTTTTGTATTGTTATCAACTAGCCATGTACCAAATTTCATGCTTTTATCATAAAATGCACGATTCTTCTCAAAATTGTTACATATCTGCCCCACTATATAGGAAATGTCACCACCCGATTGGGTTATGGGGGAAAATCTTAAAAAGAACTGTGAAGGACTTTTATGACTTATAGTCGATGAGAGGTCTATGGTCGGCAGTAATACCCTAGGCTGGATGGAATACATGATCAGACATGGTGTGAAAAATGCTTCAGAGCCATGGGGAGGAATACCTGCTATTATTTTCCTTGGTGATGACTGTCAGCTACCTCCAGTATGTGACAGGGCAGTGTATATGTCTGACCAAAAATCTCCAGCAGGCATACATGGATCAGTCATTTTGAAATGTTTTGATCAGGCTGTTTCATTAAATACAATAGTAAGACAAGACGAGTCGCAGCAGAAGTTGAAACAGGTTCTCTTGTCCCTAAGAAGTTACAAACTGTCAATGGAAGATGCAGTCTGTTTGCAACAATTCCAATGGGACACAATAAAAACTGTCTATGGAACTTCAGTGATAACCGACATTTCTGACAATGGATTGTTTGTATTTCCAACTCACACAGCTGAATGGGAGCACAATAAGACGCAACTCCTGAGAGCAAACCAGCACGCCCCAATAGCTAAATGCACTGCAGTCAACACAGGTGTCCATTCAAAAGTATCCAGTGACAAAGCAGGAGGTCTTCTTCAAACCTTATACCTTTGAAATGGAGCAAAAGTGATGTTGACAGGAAACATTAATGTTGAACATGGTTTGTTTAATGGCTAAGTAGGAGTAGTCATTGATATTTTATACTTCTGTGCCCGAAATCCAACTTACTCATTGCCAGATGTTGTAGTGGTTGAATTCAGTAAATATACAGGTCCCCATTTGTTTTCTTCTACCCTAAATACTGGTTCCCTTAGTACCAGTGGAGAGGAAAACAGACTGCAGGTGCCATGGCTGCAAATGGAAACAGATACCTCTTCGATTTGCCTGTGGTACTACCATTCACCGCTGCCAGGGAATGACAATAGGAAAAGGAGAGTCAAATAAATATATAGTCATTGATCCTGGAAGCACACAGTGTGAGTCCAGAAACCCTGGTGCATTGTTTGTACCACTTTCTCATGCAAGAAGTGCAGGTGGACCTAATTTTCTGCCAGACTTTGTATGGCATCCATCAGTTCTTGTTAACCCAGATAGACTGTGCCATGTTGTGAGAACAATGACAACTAATGCTAGGTCAGCTGAGATTTTTAGAATTTCACAACTAGCACAGTGTACAAAGGTTTCATTCAGTCACTTGAGAGCTGATGAAGCCTTCAAGAACATTGTTGAAAAATACCACAGGGATGCAATAATGAGGAGTAATATGTCAATATCATTTATGTGACTGTCAGTCCCCAGGAGGGGGGGGTACTCTGATATTTTCATACATTCGTAGGCTCAGCCCATTTTTGGGATTCAAAATCTTGAATTTCAATATTTTATTTGGTTTTCAGTAAAATCAATATTTTTCGGGGTATTGTGGATATTTTTGGGGTCATCACACAATTGGATTTAGGGATCATTTCTTTGCAGTTTAGGGTCTTTTCTTAAGGTCAAGGTACAGAATGGGGGATATTTCTTGGGGTTGCTAAAATTTCAAATACTTTTTTTGGGGTGCTTGAAATTCCTGATATTTATTGGGGGGTGAGTGGTAGATGCTGGGCCCGAGCCTATGTATGAAGAAAAAATGAGAATACCCCACCCTGGGGGTCAGTCTACACTTTGATTTCAGCACCAGCACTGTGAATTGCCCACGCTTTTGATAATGACGTGGTGGGTTGCATGTCTGCTACTACTCTTCATTTCTATTTACTCAATACTATAGTATACTATTTCACCTACTCTCTTAAATGTCTTCACACATTTTCTCTATGCTCAGGCTTTTAAGCGGGTCCTACTTTTCCTTCTTTTTCGATTTGCTCCTACTTTTCCCTATTTTTATTTAAAAATGCCCGACTATCCCTACTTTTTCATTCTAAAATGTCATTTACAAGTAAAAATACAGATTTTTTCCCTCTGTCGCTCCGCTCGCTCATATTTCATATATTATCTAATGAATTTTTCAGGGAGCATGCTGCAAAACATCTCAATTTTTTATTTTTAACCTCGAAGTGCTCTCTGTTTAGCTTGTACTACTGTCACAGCTATTATCCTGCTTATTTAGTGTGAAATTTCTTACTTCTAGCTACTCATTGTGATAAATTTTGTACTTGGAAAAGCCCAAATATCCCTACTTTTTCACATCAATTATCCCTACTTTTTCAGTACTTTTTCAAATTTTTTATCCCCACTTTTTTCCCTACTTTTTGTTGAAGGGCACTCGAAAGCCTGCAATCGCTTGTAAAACTGAAGTTTATATTCTTCACATTTTGAAATAATCATAAGTTGTATGTTTTTCCTAGTTCTTGGATCAAATTTGGCACTTGCTAACTTGCTAAATAAGTAGTTTTTCCCAAGAAGCAAGTTAAATTGCCATCACTTGCTATTTTTCGTAAGTGAAAACAAGTTGTTCTCACATCAACTAATTTCCAAATTATGCACAAACTGCCTGATCAACAGTGTAGATCCAGATCAGCTGGCACTTCTGAAACAGTATAAAACCTAATCAGCCAGCTGATCTGGACCTACACTGTTTGCTAGGTAGCCAAAATGTGTTTTCAGAAAGGCAATATTTAAAAAAAAATTGCAACACATATTGTCAAACACATATACTATAATTGAATTTGTTCTAGTTTATAAGCAAGTTTAACATTAACTTTAGCAAGTAAGAAAAATTATTACTTGTTATTTCTAGCAAGCGGTTAAAATTCTAAAATTTGATCCCTGTAGTTACATAAAAAAATGGATCAAATGACTATTCACTCCTAATTCCTCAGCCTCACCGTCCTGTTAACATTGCATTTAAAATATTTCCATCCATGTCTTCGTGCAGTAAATCCTATCCTGCCAACAATGTTTTCTGCGTACTACATCTGTTGCATATTAACATGAGCATTCTGATTTAACAAACTGGCTCCACAAAATGTAATGACTTCTACACTCTATTTCAATAATTTGAATATATTGATCAATCATGGGTGTGTAGAATGTCTACTACTACCCTGTAATTTGGTCGGAAGTGGTGGGTGGCATGTAGCTACTACTGTACCCTTCCATTTATTTTACAATATATTAAAAAAAAGCCTGTTAGAGGTTCATTACATAAAGATGGGTGAATACTAGGTTTAAAAGTTTATAATTGCATTTTCTTCCATATTTACTCTGTTAATGATTCCATTTTCACAAAACTAATGGTGGTTGGTGGCATACATCTTCATCTATAAACATCACATGGATAAAAAGATACACACTTTTTCTGAGAAGAAATCCATTTGTTCATCAAATCATCATGCTGCTAAAATCTTTTCTTGAAAATCCCTCATTAAAATTATAAGTCCATCAAAAAAGGGCTTTAACTGTGGTTTAATCCTAAAAAAGTCCATCAAAAAGGGCTTTAACTGTGGATTAATCCTAAAACTATGTAACATAAATCATGTATCTTGTTCTAAAATCTAAAGCTTTTACACTGCCTTCAAATAATGGAGGTTTCCAGTTAATACTTTTTTTTATTTTCTCTTATCAATTTCTGATGTAATGGTACTTTAATGGAAGCATCTCATTGATCAATGCACTTCTAATGAGTACACAACATAGGATATTAAAAGTAATGAAGTTCTAAATAAACAAGAAAAAATGTTCTTACTTTAATTAGTAAAGAAAGAAAAAATAAACAATAACATTCTCCAGTGTTATGTTCATTTATTTAGAAAAATACCTTTCCATCTTGCGTTTCCTTATACTTAAATAATTCCGCTAATGAACGTGTGTACATCAGGCCATCCTTAAAAAATTGTTTGTTGTCATCCTACTCATAATTTTCCAGGTGTGTAGGTAGGCAGGTATATTTTCCCACTGATTTGTAAAAAAGCATTAGAAATAAAGAAGAAAATGTCTATAATTAGAATACAAAATCATATCAAAAAACGGCCTTTAAATATTTTGGGTGGATGGTGATTGAGTGAGTCAATCGCATGACAGCAAACAAAGAATTTTTTGAGGATGTCCTCAGGCATTTTGGTCTCAAGCCCAAAACACTACAAAAGTATATTCACTATCTAAAATCTCATTTGTTACCATGTGCCGATCCAGAGGGGAGGGATAGGGGGTCCGGACCCACCCTGGAAAATCACAAGTTCTATGGATTTTTATACAAATTAGCATTTATGCCCACCTCTGAAAAAAGTTGGACCCCTCTGAAACCTTGATAAATTATAGTTTTCTTTGAAATAAACCTTTGATAAACCACTGTAAAACTGTAAAATAAGCTGAGGACTAAAACAAAAGACAACAACGTCAGAGCTGTTTCCTGGCAGTCGGGTCTGGACCCCCCTGGCCAAAAAAATCCTGGATCAGTGCATGGTTATCATTGAATCCCTTGAATAGGCTAGGCAATTGAACACAAAATGTTGCCACTATCATTATGGTTATTATTTTGCAGATGTATATGAACCACATAGTGATTGGCACTGACTCAAGAGGAAGGGGATTGCGTGAGTACATCACCAGATCAAACTTTTTTCCGCAATCCAACATTCACCTTGGAATCTTTCCTGGCGGCAAATTTGATCATGTCTCATCAAAGGCCTTGCAACAAGTTGATGGAATCTTCCGCCAGGATAAATTAGCATCAGTTGATTGTTATGTTGGGGCTGGAATATGTAATTTAACAACTAAGAGCAAATTTATGCATGGAACAAATATCAATTACGTTGAAAATTCTGAAAATGTAGCTAATCTCAAAAACGACATTGTCAACTTCTACCACACCACACACAAAAATGGCATACATGCAAAAATCGTTCATATACCACCTGTTTCTTTGCTTGCATACAATAAATACAGTATATCAAATCAAATGTATGACATGCAAGACACTATCTCAATTGAACAAGCTTAGCTGGAGGAGAATTTAGATAGCATAAATGATTATATATCTAAATTAATCAGGATTACAGGAAGACGTCAGTTAGGTGGGATAAGGATCTAAAAAAAGTAAACAGAAGTTAAGGGGGCGAAAAAAGATCAAAGTAATATTAACTAAACCTAACTATGAACAACTGTATGATGGTGTCCATCCAAATCAAGATCTCTCAAACAAATGATTTTCATTCCTATGTCACTCTATCGAGTCTGATTTAAAAGGGTGCTCAGAGGAACCACTGACCTTATCTTCACCATATCAGAGCAGTGAGGAGGATGAGGACAGTGACTCTGACACTCAGTCTGACACTTGGGACTATAAAAGGTCAAGGGCACTTCAGCCTGACCAATGAAGACCGTTTTACATTTGTTTGATTTTGATTTGATTCTTTACTTCCCAATCAACAATTTTTCAAGTATGCTGTAACGAGCCTTCCTGAGTTGAACCAGTACTATGTAAGCAGATTAATGTGTCTTGCTAAAGTACACAATGCAGTGTAGATGCTGGTGAGGCTTGAACCTGCAACCCCTTGGTATCTAGCACTCTACTACTGGGACACTGCACTCCCTGACTGTGTTTCACATTTAAGAATTTTTCAACATGTATATTCATAATTGTCCTTGCTGTAATGTATGAATAATTCAATTATTGACTGAAGCATTATATTTACCTGTTATAGATGCATGATGATGTAATGGTAACCTTTCAAACAGTTTGGACCCAGATAAGGCCTGATGAATTGTCCGGCCTTATCTGGATCAAAACCGTTTCATTTCCTTATTCTAGATTCAACTGAAGAAGGAATATTTATGAAAGGTTTGAAAAAGTTGTCCCAAATTGTAAAGAGCTAATTTTTAAAAACTTCTACATTTTACTTTTCAATTGCCAGTGTTAATATCTGTTGGCTTCATTTAGGCTTAAAATAAAAAATTGTGTGTTTCAGGTTACCCGACCATGCCTTGACCCTTTAGTTTTTAAGCTTATTTAGGGGATTTCCAAGGGATTTCTCAGGTCTGCCATCTTCTTTCCCCATCTTCCCCATGCATGTAAAAACTTTTAACAAAGTAAAAGGATTTTCAAACCTACCGTTCCTATTTTAAAATTTTCTGTAACCTGAAACACACATACTTTTTTGCCCTTAACAAAATATATGTGATGCTTAGTGTGCTGGTCAGTACAGAAGTAGAAGATCAGTTATTTGAAAGTAACCATTTAGAATTTCAACTAATAGCCTGAAGGACCAAACTATTCCTTTATCTTTGTGTTTAATAAAAACATCATCTTCCGGTTTAAAAATTGATCTAAAATTTAAAAAAAAATCCTCCTTTCTTAAATGACTAATCATAAAAACAGCTTCTTCCTGTGGTGTGGTAATTTGCCTAGATTTTTTTTACATATTTCTTAGAAGAGGTGTGTGGTTTGTCTACTACTACCCTTCAAAAATTGCTAATATTTTTTTTACTATTCAAATACCATTACTATTTTTAGTATTCAATTATCTAAATCATGGTTCTATGGTGTGTGGTCTGTTTGCTACTACCGTTGAACTTACATGTATTTTTGAGCTTTGCAAAGATACCAGTAAATGTATAAATTAGATGTAATTTTAAGCAATTTTGACATCAAAGTCTGGAGTTGGCGGGAAACGAAAACCCTACCAGTTTTGCAATCAGGTAAGTATTAAATATATCTAGTTACATATATTAATTGCATAATTTTTCCTTCAGTGAAAATAGTCCTTAATATCTAAAGCAAATAAAGTATAACCAACTTTTTTACTTCAATATATAGTATGTATAATTTATGTCTTCTATTTGAAATGTGTCACAAAGATCCTCCTTCATGTGAATTTGTAATTTAAGTATATATACTCCTCAAAAAAATTAAAGGACCAAGATTTTAGAATGCGAGTATAATTAGCTCAAACATTTAAATTCTGTAAATCTTGGCCCAAAGCTGTATATGCTTTATGCCCATTAGACAAGAATAATTATTACTGATTTCCACACCTAATTCTGCCATAACTGTGTCTCAAATGTACATACCCACAAAAACACACTTTCAAAAGGCAGTGGGTGGGGTGAAGAAATTATTCTGTGGTCATTCGAGTAGAATGAAAGTGACATCAAATTAAACTTTGTTTAAAACACTTCAGCTTACATGCAAAACAATCTTCAAACATTTTCAATATATTGGGAACCAAGCATTTTCATCTCTGACAATGGTGTTTTGACATTGTTTTGTTTTCTGAAGACAATGTGTGTACTTGGCCATCAAGATTAAGATTTTCAATCGCCATTCTTTGCCTTTGAGTGTTAGAAAGATGTCCCGGCGAATTGTTTAAAGATTGTCACTGACAAACGCCAAAACCAGTTGTCTGAACCCAAAGTCTAGCCATTACTCCACAGCCAAAAGGGGCAATTTTCTCTCACAGGAAGAGGTGAATGGTATCGACGGGATTAAAACACCATACAATCATGTGAAAACAAAGATTTCAGCATCTAAAAGCATTTTTCATTCATTTTATGCAGTTCTCCGGTCCATGGATAACACACAAAAAATGACATTCCAATGCATTTAGGTCAATTTTTAAAATGACAAAATATATTTGTTAGTAACATTTTCTACCATTTTCTTTTTGCCGTTTCACTTGGCAATTGGGCGTCGAAGATGTCCGAAAAATTTCGGCTAGATCGTAAAATTGGTTTTCAAACTACGTTCTACACAAAATGCATCAATGTTATAATTGCTAGCATTGGTCCTTCAATTATTTTGAGGAGTATAATTTTCTAATTATTTCAGTTTCAGGGTGCCCTAATTGTAGTTGGTGCATAAAATGATTTAGGTGTTCCTCACCTTTGAACCTAAATACCTGGGTTTACAAAAGCAAAAGTTTTCAGCATAACATTTTTAATATTTTCTTACCTGTCAGTTTTACTAAAGGTTTTAGGGTGCTCAAAAGAAGCGTCTCATTGAGACAATTCTTTTAAGTACCCACAAGATATGTTTTGCTTGAGATATAAGAATATTATTTTTTTGAGTATGCACTATTTACTAAAGGACTGTAAATATTTACCTTGATATACAATACATGCATTTAGGTATATTGTTAATGTTCTGTGGCTCAGTGGTAGTAGAGCGTAGTTTATCAACACTTGTACAGCCTTGCTATATATGAGCCAGCTTTTACAGCAACATGATGGAGTGTCTGATTTCGGACCTGGTGGCCTGGGTTCAATCCCCAGCCAGGGCATAGGTGATAATCATTCTTTTATCCTGTTACAATTATGTCATGGGTTTATTGTGGTACATTTTTCTGTTGCAGGTGTTATATACTTTGGGCCTTGACCTTGATGATGATGATGAATACTGTAATGTCCTGTAGACGTCTGGAATGTCCATTAGAGTTTTGCTGGTAAGTTGTAAATTCTATTTCATTTATGGTGTACAAAATTATATTTAGTTCTAAATATTTTCAGTCGCACCAATTCATTTACGTTCAGCTTTAATAAATCTAAGTCCTACTGAAATTCTTTTCTGTCCAATTATTAAAATGAATATGGTTTCACTTAAAGTCAATTAATTAATCTTTTGAGTGGCACCAAAACCATTTTACTTTGGACTAATTGACACTAAATTAGTTTTGGTCTGACTTAAAGTGGTTTCAGATCGACATAAAAAAAATTGCGAGACTGAAAATGATTTATGATGTTTATCATATGACGTCGCGTCTGGGAGTGAAATAACGCCATGCAATAAAATCTGTAAACCACTAGTGGTTTATCAATTTTCGGGAAACGTTATGACGTCCATAACAACATTGGGCATATGACGTCCATAATAACGCTGCATACATAATGACAAAATTATAACGTTTACGCCAAAAATTAGCTTTCGAAGTAATCTTAATGTCATATGATAAATAGAATCTAACATTCGTGCTCTTGTATTATTGAATTTATTAAACTCGTTGCGAAAAAGAGATAAAATGCTCGGCAAGCCTCGCATTTTATCTCTTTTCCCCAACTCGTTTAATAAATTCAATAAAACATGAGCACTCATGTAAGATCCTCTATATATGTGACACATATAATTTTGGTGGGTCTAAAATAATTTTAGTCAGACAGTAAATCTTACTCTTTTGACCCATTCGGTTCACCATATGCATTGCTTTGCACGTTTCTAGGCAGTGCCTAAGTTCATATTAGGACTGATTTGAAATAATTATTGCCATCTTTCAAGAAAGATGGCAATATTTGAGATCATGTGATGACTCACATAAACTACCTGCAACATTATCCGGGCTGAAATAATACAAGTATTAGCTTTCACATAAAGCTTGGTCTACAATAATCACGTCAAAAATTGTATCTTTGGACAAGTCATTGTTTAAGCAAACAGCAATATAGGGTTGTGACAGGCAAGAGGATAAGTCAGCAGGTAGAAAGATTTTGCTGCTTGAGCTCACAGACCTCGGAACACTGTCTGTGAGTGAACTTTCTTATCGCTCACTTCCGGAAATCTTACCAAACATTAGATAGTCTATACGACATGCGCGTATACATCAATCCATAAAATATAATAGAATAAAGGTTGTGCCACATTGCTAGGTTGATTTTTCTTTAATCTGCATATCACATACAGCGACCTATGTTTTACGCATGTTGCCAGTGAAATTGATTGGCAATATATCAAATGATATTATCTGAAACATAATTCAACTGTAAGACCTACAAATCTTATTGACAGAATAATGCAAATCAAATTTACCAATATTTCATTTGGGTCCAATAATTTAGCAATGGCTACACCATATATGTATTATACTTACAATGTCAGGGAGCTTTTCTTGGTGATACACATATTTCTTTCAAATGTATGACTACAGTGAACCACAAGAACAGTATAAATGCTTTTCTGTTTCAATGCTTTACATAATTTTAGAACCAGACAGAATATATGATAAGTGTAAAATTCACCTTAAAATTCTCTTGTTATACACTTTACCAACATAAAGAGATCCCTACCTCACCAAACCAGACATCATTCAGATATAAAGCGATTATAACCATAGGAATAGGCTTGGCAAGTGTCATATGTGGGGTAAAAGTCGTTAAGTTTATTTAAAAAAAAACAACGATAAAGGCCACAAACTTGACCAACGTCTGAAATAACTTACAATTTTAACGAATTCTGGGTATGTGTTTTTCGTTGAATGATATCAATATGGTTGGTGAAGTCAATACCTGACTTTCACAACGAGTGATAGATCTTACTAACTACAAGCTACATGTACTTCATGCTTAATATTATTGTGTCATTTTAAATGAGGTGTAGTCAGTGTAGAAAGTCGTCTTTTTCATATATCATTTCATGTATAAAGAGAAGCAAATACACGAGTGTCATTAAGAGTAAAGATATCATTGAAGCTTTAAAGAAACATTAATGGGTAATAAAATAAGCAGCTTCTAAAATTGCTGTTTATATATTTGATAAAATACATCGACTTGAAATGACGTTTCTTGTGAGTTTAGGCTCGATTTTTTTCCCATAACCATCACTGCTTTGTTGGTATTTTCAGTTAATGGCAATTAATGGCAGTTAAGTGGCAGTAAATAAACAACAAGCAGTGTAAACTCATAAATTATTGTTTTTGCTTTAACATAGTGTATTTAAAAGAAAGGAAGGTACATAACAGTAATAACAGGGTCTATTAATTTGATAAAATCATATTTCTAGTCATTTGAATACAATAAACAGATTATATTGTCACGTGAGAATAAGGAACAGTTTGATCATATTTCCTATTATTTCAGGGTAACGAAATGAATTTTGCTATTGCAAAGTAACGCTGTTACCGCTTTAGATTTAACATTCATTATTATGTGACTTATATATCCCATAGTATGTAAACTGAAATAAACATCCTGTACGCGTTCCTCCTAGCTCACGCCTTATACATTATGAATTACAGCACTCGTGCGTAACCAGTTGTCGGAAATCGTGATGTGAGAGTTGTTGGTACAGCTGTAATTGCGAGGGCCCACCTATTAAAATTCATTTTTCCATAGATCTGAGTAACTGTTACAGTTACAACCATGTAATCATGTATACATGTGATTGCCAATTCCACTAAAACCGTGCAATCTGGCATTTAAGCTCGTTTTCGACACAGAACGGCTCTGATTGTGAGCAAGTCGTTTTTTTTTAACAAAGCAAAATGCAAAGGAGGATACCGTTAAAATCATGGAATAAAACGGAATAAAATAGATAAAATGGCTTTTCTTACCTTGATCGAATGTGTATTGTCTGTATCGCTAACAATATAAATCGAAACGTGAACATGTACCTAAATACACGCATTTTCCGACTACTGGTTACGCATGAGTGCTGTTTTTCATGTTTATAAGGCGTGAGCTAGTGGAGGAACGGTACAGGGTGTTTATTTCAGTTTACATGCTGTGTATTCTGGTTTTAGAAAATTAAAGTGTACAAAACTCCCCCTCGGAGGTCTTTTGGCATTCTATTGTCTAGTGATAGTACTGCATTAAGTATTATTACATTTGAAGTAAGTAACATACATAACTGGAATATCACATGGGTATATTGTTTAAACGCATATTGGTTTTTTTGCTGCTTCTAGATAAATGTTTTAAGGCAATCAGCATAAAAGCGATAGATAAGACGATAAATAAGAATTTGGTATAACTTGGCATTTGCTCAATAAGATTTGAAATTAAATTAGGGTAACGTTGTTAACATGGCTGTTACAGGTCAGAGAGCTAACATGTGTCATTTTGCATCATATAATGTAGTTTCAGAAAGTCATAGTGTACAATATCCCAGCAGTGAGAGAGAAGGGTGTATTAGCAAAATGTAAACTAATGTCATTAGAGCTTTCACTATAACAGACTTTTCATTTCGATACTGATGTCATTTTTTTTCTTGAACTGACATCATTTTTGAATGTAATGTAACCTCTTTATAATTCTGAGTCAGAGTCTATGCTCCAAATACAATATGTCGTTAGTAATATTTCCACAACTGGTCAAACATCGCACGTTTATGTCAGCTAGAATTCAAAGTATTCAATTTACAAGCCCTAAATAAGCCAAAAATGGGTACATCACTTTGTGACGTCACTATGATGTTAAAACAGCAAGAAAAATTGGAAACATATTTTTTCTTCAAAAGAATACATTTTTCTACAAGAAAATGTATGTTTGACACTTTTACCCAAAAAGGCACACTGGCTTACACAGCGGCCTACACTATTAGCATGAATATTCATAATAGATATTATTTGTGTCGGATGAAATTAATATTCCTATAAAACAGACAAGTCGCATTTAAGGATTCAAATTTAGGCAATATGAGCTGCTGAAAATTTTGACAAGCACATGAGAATCTGCTATTTATCGCAAACGCACGCCTGTAGGCTCATACGTACCCGTACAAACACACAGTCTTGGTAGGACATTCACTGTTCGCACACACAAGTTAAGAATGTAGATCAAGCTCTAGTCTTAGGCTAGAGAAGGTGCCTCTCAGTCCACTCTGATAACCGCGCGTGGACTTCTAAAGAGCAACTCTATGAAAATGCCGTGATAAGTATCAAACTTTCGCAAGCTGTCTCCGTTTAAAGCTGCCCATGTGAAAAATATACGTGAAAGTCACCCTTAAAGTATGCATACTTTGTTACATAGTGGGATTTGAGCCAGCTCATATCTATTGCATGTGCAATAAGCACCAAACTTTCACAAGCTGTCTCCATTTAAACCAGCCATGTGAAAAATGCACCATATAGTCCCGTTAACTCTTTACCTCCCATTGTCGTCTACTGATAACTTTTGCAAACATATTGGGAACCAGATCAGCCCCGTCAATATGTCGGGCCTCATCTGGATCCAATCTGTTTGACACTCAGATGGTATTCCTAAAAGAATTTTTCGAAACAGTTGATTCTGAAAAAATCAGCAGACGACAAAAAGCATGAAAAATATTCCAGGGGGTAAAGATTTAAACATGTATACTTTGTTACATAATTGGGCTAAACGAAGCTTGGTCCGAGCCTAGCCAACATGCAATATGGGCCACTATCGGCCCGTCAGTGAAACTCCATTTAAATGCAAATGGGATCACTATCGGCCTACCAGTGAAACTATATAAAATCTAACATGCATTCTATACCATTATCGGCCCTTCAGCGAAACGCAATACAAATGGCGTTTCGCTGGCGGGCCGATGGTGGCCCATATTGCATGCTTACCAAGATATATGTAAGCCAGCAGGAACAGTGCGGATGCGAAAGCTTATCTAATTGTGCGGATGCGCAAGCTTAAAATCTTTGCTGGAACTAGGGACAACGTTTGAATTACATGCTGTCTGTTTGGTCCTGTAAATGTTTTTTTTTCCATAGACCGCCATTATAGCTAATAAGTAAGATGTGGTCCCTCACAACTCTGTACAATCAATTAACAAGGATGAGACACCCCAAATACTAATTTTGGCCCCTGAAGGTAGGCATCCTACATGGGTGCAAAATTTCAGTGAAAAATATCAAAATACAAGGCCCTTTTACTAAGCTTCACTAGTAAATTTTTCAACAAAAGCAGCGAGATGTTGTTTCAAGAGTGCAGCGAAAATATATCCGTCTCTCCCCACCCGTATGTTTATTATTGACCAATCACGAAACACTTTACAACTTAATATTGTGCTGAGCCTCCTTCCTCCTTTTGAGCCAATCACTGTCATTTTTACAATTACAGGTCTGTAGCCTGTTGCTTATTAAAGTACTACTAATTCGTTTCACCTGAAGAATCAGTCAATAGTCAGGTGTGCAAAAAGGGTTTACAAAGATGGTCGAAAAGTGCGTGTTGTTGAATATGTGCTTTATGAATTTAGCACTACGAGCATTGGGCTCAGGTAACTGTTTCTTTAACTCTGTCTACATGCTTTTTGTCGTCTGTTGACTTTTTGCTTGTTTTAAAATCAACTATTTTCGAAATGATCTTTCGGGAATACCATCAGAGTGTCAAACTGTTTGAATCCTGATCAGACCAGACGTTCTGTAGAACTTAGCACTGCTAATACCAATGCGCTTAATTTTGCTTGACAAGAGGTCTGTCGTTGATATGCATCGATGTCATATGGCTGCTAAATAATCTAGAAAAACAGATTCTTCAGAAATTTTGAGAACCTACAATATTAGAAAACAGCAGACTAGGTTTTATCAAGTCTGTTTGTTGTGTTTGTTGATGAAGATCATGGCACGTTTCCTACGTTATACTGGTTACCTAAGATTTACAAAAGACCTTATAAGTCACATTTTATTGCAATAGGAAAACCGACTCAATTCGAGAATGAAGCCTTGGGTGTATGAAAAAGCATCATTTTGTTAGCAGGAACTGGTGTGAAAAAAATAAGTTATGTAGCATGTTAGTCAGCTCTATTGAAATCCATTATTCTGTCAACAGAATAAATAAAATTTATGGGGTTTTTATTTCAATAAAAGAGACCTAAACGTCATTTATAGCATCCTGGGGAATATTGAAACCTTTAGTTATGCTATAAAAGAACTTATTGTTATATTGGCATGGCTTCTGTCACGTTATGTGACAATAGCTTTACATTATCAAAGTAGACCCTTGACGTACATCCGAAGTCTGATTCCATGGAATTGATTGAAGCAGTCCAGATTTGTTTCATTGCTTATTCTGGCACATGTACTACTACTGACTTGTCTATTAATTTGACTTCTTGCCGCATTGCGATTAAAAACCATGTAATAAAATATTGTGAAACAATTTATGAGAGGAATGGTAGAAATCTATTTTGGTCTATTAAAGCATTAAATTAAACGATTTTCTATCATCTAGTTTGTCTACATCTGATTTCTTTTCTCAATATACTACATTGCCTCATATTCTGATAAAATACCTACTAAATTAATTAAACAAACTTTTAACAGAGAGGGTTAATCTTATTTGGCTTGTAATTTGAAACGCCCATTTTTCACTTCTGAACAACCTAAAATATATCATTTGTGGTCATGGAAGAAAGTTTGTGATGCTCTCCATTATCTATATTTAGAAAATTTGGCTCGAAATTTTATAGACAATTTGAGTGCATTCATTGAGCTCCTCTTATTACAGATTTGTTTATGTTTTGTTATGCCTTCATGCTGTCTCTCTCTGACAATAATCTAGCAGATGTTGTTGAAGCATTAATTTTACCTCCGGATAACCAGATGACTTGCTTAATATAATATTGATAATCCTTTTTTCGTCGTATATATCCCACTGAACTTCAGCTAAATATGGCAAGTTCCTCTGATACAGAAGTCCCCTTTTTAGATATGGACTTTTACGTTACAAATGGCATAGTTCCATCTAAAATTCATGGATAACGGGATGATTTTATTTTAAATATTTAATTTTCCAATTTCTTGATAGAGATTACCCTCGCTCCCTTTCCTATGGTGTATACATGTACATTACTTATTCGTTTTGCTAGTATGTGTTCTACTGTTGGTGACTTCAATAAAAGAAAACAATTTTTACTTCTGAGTTATTTTAACAAGGTTATCAACACCATAGACTTCGTAAAGCCTTTTCTAAATTTTATCCCAGACATTCAGAGTTGATCGTTAAATAAAAAAAAAGTTTAAAATTTCTTCTGCAACAAGGCATATCAAAACCTGTATTTTATTGGGATTTAGTTTATATTTAAAACAATTGTAGGCAGGCCTTATTTTGTTGTAGAATTAAAACATGGATATCTTCGACAGTCTGCATGCCTGTTTGTAAACCTAATCCAGCCCAATACTGGTTTAATATAGCTATGGTTTCCTTTTCAATTGCACAACGGTGGGTCAGGCCTCACACACAATGGCGTTCCTGACGAAAAGCTTCAATACTTTGGATGCTGCCTGGTGCTTTTCTTTGGCTAGCCCACCGTTGCTCAAATTGAAGTTTTCTTTAGCTCTGACTCTGTGTAAATCACAAGCACTTTTTCTGATGGCCACGGACTAATTTCAACTAGTTTATGCTTCAAAAAAGAATCGAAATCTAAGAAAAGTGTACTTATAAATACCAAAGCTTAAAAAACAAAGGCTTCCTGAAGGAACACGTATAAATTTCATAGAGAATCTTAATCGTATAAAAAGACAAATATTACACAAGTGAGCTAAACTTCTGCTTCACTAAGGATAGAAAAAAGTAAACGCTTTTTGCAATGAGTTTTCTGAATTTTTAACCAATCTTCTTATTCTTGAAGGCTTTCCTTACCTTGCATGTAACAACAGAAACGCTTTTTTTACTTCAGAAAACCCTCAAAATATGCATGGTCTTGTCAATATGTATGTGATGCGCTGGCCGTTTTTTTGACAACGTTTTTATTCAATTTGGCACTAAGTTGTAGAGACAAGAAGTTGGGATTCCTATGGGCGCTAATTGTGCTCCCCTGGTTGCAGATATATACCTGTTTTGTTATGAGGGAGACTTTATGATATCTCTTTCTGTTGATAAGCAGGCTGATATTATTGATGCTTTTAACACTACATCTAGATATTTGGATGATACTTTAAATATTAATAACGTTTATTTTGACATTATGGTAAGTCAAATATACCCTTCAGTGCTCCAACTTAATAAAGCTAATACCTCTGATACCGAGGCCGCGTTTTTAGACTTGCATGCCTAGTTTTAAACCCAATCACGGTTTATAGCTATGGTATTGCAACAGACTGCATGCGTGATGGTCAGCCCAATCATGGTTGGCAACTTTGCTTCCGCCTTTAATTGCACACCGGTGGGTGGAACTTCAGATTCTTTGATGACTCTGACTTAAATACTTATCTATTGATGAAATGTTAGGGGTCTGATGCTTTGGCTGTTGTCAGCCCACCGTGTTTACCTTTTGTTTTTTTTTCCAGTATTCAGTTTTATGTACTGTTGAGTCCTTATCTTTGCTTTATCTCCTTTTTATATCTTGATTTATATGTTCTAGGAGATGATGCATGGATAAGTTAGGGGTTTTTCATGCAAACCAAGCATCTATGTGTCTTGATCCAAATCTGAACTAAAGGTGAGGTTGGCGCTCCATGAAACCTGTTTAAGCCCTCCAGTAAAATATGTGTCCTGACCATTCCAAGGTGGTACTTCTTTTGTGGATCATTTATGTTATTTATGTCTTGTGTTTGTCATGCTTTCGCGTCTGTTCATTGCTGCCCTGTGGTCACCTGAAGGGAAAGATCTGTCCTCTTGGCTCTTGTTTGTGACTTTATTGTGATTTTGTTACTTTCCCATTTGGTTCCTGGGGCAGGTGTGGTACTTGATTGTATCAATTCCTGATCCTTGCTGTCTTTCTTACTTTCCTAACTTATCTAATGTATCATCACAGAGAAACAGTCAAATCAATTTACATACTGTGATGAAACAAGAAAAGGGTTCTCAGAGCTTAAAAAAACAGTTGAGTCACGATTGACCAAGCCGAAGACAAACATCAGATACAGACCCGCTTATTAAAGTTTTAGGTCAGGGTCGTCATTGAGTATGAGGTCTGATTAAAGGGAAAACATGGCTATAAACCGTGAATGGGTTTATAACCAGGCATGCTGACTGTCGCATAGCATCTATGCTACTTTATCCTACTCTTCTGTAATGTTTGATGATGTTTTTGATCTCATCAGGAAAAGAAGGCTGTCCAACTATTTCTTTTTTCCTTTTTTATAGAATTTATATACTAAATCGTCATAAAATACTGATTCTGATCACGGATTCTATCAAAAAGTTCAAGTTTAACCCAGCGGGCATTTTTTGTTAAATTTATACTGAATCAAGATTGAGGATCAATATTGATTTACCTTGAGTTAACACCAGAAAATGGAAATAAACTCTATCAAAGAATGTGTATGTTGAATTCAACTTTATTCTCCAACCTTGAATAATGGCTTGTTTTCAACTATCATTCAACTTTGCAAATCAATATTGAATCAACCTTGGTGTGAGGAATGAAATCAAGACTTGATTCTTTCTAGGTTTTTCTATATTTAATCAAGACTTCTTCTTAAATTAGGCTTCATACTTTGGTATTCAACTTAGACTCAACTTTAACTCTGGTCTCCGATTCTTCCCAAGATTCATCACTGTTATCATCAAACCTATAAAACCTCAGATTGTCACGTCAGGACTGCGTTTCTAAACGTTCTGTTTTCTTCCCCTGTTCTTTATTTTGCGATTCTTATTTTGATACAGATTATTTTTAATTCGTTGACCTGTCTCGTAAGGTGCGCATTTTGATCTTTTAAAAATTTGCTGTCACGTTTTAGTTGGAGAACCAATGTCTCCAAGTGGTCGCTTTTTTGTTCATCTTCTAGACATCTTTAACTGTATTGACGTGATATTAATTTCATTGAAATTATCGTCAGATTCTGTCCATTGTTCTGACGTCTCGCTGGCTACATCCATAATACTCTGCACATTTGTATTTGTGAGATTGGTTCTACTCGATTCTCCTGGTTGAATCTGCATTTGGAGCATCTAAGCCAAAAGCTCGCTGACGGTTGAGAATTAACTGACGGTTGATTTGTGATCTGGATGCTCGACGCAAGGTATAGGGTGGGTCTACTCGGTTGCTCAGACCAGCAGGATTGCATACAGATGTATCTTCAAACGCATCATCGATAGGATCTTATCAACTTTCACGACCACTTCCATGGCCATTGCAAACACAACCTCTCGGGCCTCCTCTCAGAGAACTATTACCACGGGTAGATCCAGTTTGAGGCCCAAGATTTGATTATATTCCCTCCGCAACGAGCAGGTAAAATAATACTAAACGAATGACGAGGTTCATTGCTATTTGTTTCAGAGTTCTAAGTTGGATCTTGCAATTCGTTGGCATAGTGAAACAGCCAATACGTTAGCGCCAAAGCTCAGTAGAGACGCCAATTATAAGTAACACAAGTCTAGCTATGACAAAGTTGAGCTTCCGTACTTTTTTCTTTCGAGCGTAGGTTCAGCAAGTGTTGTTTACGGTCCAGAGATCACACCGCACTACAACGTATAATATATATTCGTGGTTCAAGTAGAGATTCAAGCTCTAAAGTCACTTACAGCAGTCCTGTGTGTCCAAATATTTTATTTATCTAATAGCAATGTCACTTTACCGCAGACAATACACATTTTGTCATATTTGATACTGTTGATTCAGAAATTTTTACGAGGCTTTTATTTTCGCGAAGCTTCGCATATGCAAAGTATCAAGAAATAAACATCCTCGCAAAATGGAGAAATCATTCTGTCGTTTACTGATATAGGCCAATTATGCATAGTCCAAAATTTTTTACGTCTCAAATATGTTTTATATTAACGCTATTCGAGAGAATAAAATTCTCGCAAAAATTTCCGAATTTACAGTTCACCATTTACAAGAAATATATTATCAAAAGCCTCACGAAAATATAAACAGTCCTGCCCCTAATAAATACATAAGGGTTCGACAATTGAAACATCTATGTAATTCCATATGGATGTGCTAATTCTGAATCATTATTTAATCAACACTGGTGATTCAACCTTGAAATGTAAATTGTTGAATAAACGTTGAATCAAGGTTTGTGAATCAGCATTGAAACAATTACATTGAATAATTATTGAATATGTATTGTTTTACCTGTCCAAAAACATCTACTCTCAAATTGGATTTCTAATATTGATCCAGTATTGAATACACATTTAGCTTTTCATATTGAATCGCTATTTGTTTAATCAGTATTGAATCATCCTTGGTATTTCAACCCTG
This sequence comes from Loripinus fragilis, assembly GCA_964019695.1. Taxonomy (NCBI): domain Eukaryota; kingdom Metazoa; phylum Mollusca; class Bivalvia; order Lucinida; family Lucinidae; genus Loripinus; species Loripinus fragilis. The sequence goes on from OZ026517.1 coordinate 89,022,711, forward strand.
AAATGACAATGTTGAATAAATATTGAGTTACCCTTGAAAATGGATTGATCAATATTCAACCATATTTCAATAAGAAATCAATATCAAATCAATATCGTGTGTCTGCTGGGAAGTTATAATTTATACGGAATTAATTTATTCCGTATAAATACATGATATAATTCAATATTGCTCTAATATGCCTTGATGCAGAAGCGTTTACCAGTCAGCATTGCACTTAACGAAACAACTTCACATCAAGATTCCTTATGGTAGGGAAATGAAAATTTGTACAATTGGTTTAGGCCACATGCCCTGATGTCCACCATATAGTATAATTCCTTTGAAACTCTACGGATTAGAGGCAATAAAATATCTATCTATCTATATATCTATCTATCTATCTATGCCATGTTTGCCAGGTAACTAGAATTCTGAGAATGGGATATGTCGCCTGGCAAAACAAAAGTCAAACAAGGCAAATTTGTCGAATTTATATCCCAGGCGGAGGGTTATTTTAGAGAAATCACAAAACATAAATCCCATTTCTCAAACCCCTAAGTTCACCTTAGGTACCAAACAGATCAAAGTTAAAAGCCTGTCAACAAGTTTTCAGTTATTAGTTCAATAAATAATAAACTTATCTGTACAACTTCAATATCTGACTTCAACCTGATTCAGAGGTCAGGGGTGTGTGTGAGGTCAAATTGTTTGCTTCTATGTTAGTCTATACTTCTTTCCCCTTAATTTGATATAACATGACCACATTCAGAATACAGATTTTACGTTTTAATCCAGCCCACTTGTTGAGTGTGTTCAAGAACAGAATATATACTTGCATGGTCCTCTATGCTCCATTCCCTTGAATTTGATATGCAACATAACTTCTTTCAGGTCTGCGTGCATAATATTTGCAACCATGTTCCATTGTTGCTGCATTCGTGATTCCATTTCATTTGATATACAACGTGACCACATTCTGAAAAGGTTAAATTTTGACCTTTTGAGCCTATCCCTAGGGCTGGCGGGCAGCCTGCGGGTAAATCATTTACTACTCTGTTGCTGCATGCGTCATTCCCTTAAATTTGATATGCAACATGACCATATTCAAAATAAGTTGAATTTTGACCCCATCCCCAGGGTCAGGGGGGGTACTGCGGGTAAATTTGCTACGTTGTTGCTACATGCGTCATTCCCTTTAATTTGATATGCAACATGACAGTGTTTGGAAAAAGTGTAATTTTGACCTATTTACCCCACCAGCAGAGTCAGAGGGGTCTGCGGGTAAATAATTTGCTACTTTGTTACTGCAGGCGTCATTCCCTTTAATTTGATATGCAACATGACCATATTCTGAAAGAGTTGAATTTTGACACCACCCCTCCAGGGTCAGAGGAAGGGTCTGCGAGCAAAATATTTGCTCCTACTTGCTGCATTTGTGATTCTATTTTATTTGATATGCAATATGTATCTGAAAAAAAAATGAATTTGACCTTTTGCTACCATGTTGATATGCAACATGACCATGTTCTGAAAAATATGACATCTGATCTCACCCCCAGGGTCGGGGGGCGTCTGTGTGCAAACTATTTGCTACCATTTTGCTGCATGAATCATTCCCTTACATTTGACATGCAACATGACCATATTCTGAAAAAGTTTAATTATGAGCTTTTGATCCAACCCCTACGTCCACCCGGGGTACCGGACCCAGGCCTCCGATCTGAAATCACGTTTGATATGTTTCATGTGTATTCTACCTCTGTCTACATGCGAAATTTCTGTAAATGTATTGACAACCGAGATATTGCAAAGTTTAAATTTTGACCTTAGATTCCACCTAAGAGGGGGTAAGGTCAATTTTAATCACTGTCATGCTTATCTACAGGCACTGGGTAATCATGGCCTATAGTGAGAAGTTGTCAGATATTATAGTTTTAGACAAATGTGAAGTTTATTCTATACGAAAAAAAATATATCTTTTGCATTAGGCTAAACTAAGTGATAAAAGGGCCCTAAGTCAGTCAAAAGTGTGCGAATGACCTCCAAATTCAAACTTGAGTTGTATTGTAAAATTTGAATGAAATTGTTTTTTTCTTGTAAAAGTTATTGATCGGAAACCAAAAGTGTGACAACGCGAACGACGACGACGGAGACATGATCGCTATGTGTCGACTATGCTTCGCAAGCGACACAAAAACCTATTTACGGGTCATTATCAAAAAAATGGAGGAATCCAGAAATACTAAATCATAAAACATCAGTGTCAAGATGTTCAATCTTGCTGCAACATTTATATTAAACATACATGGGGGAACTAATATTGAATGCTAAGTTTAGCTCGACGAATAATGGGTCAGTTAATAATTTTATACCTGCTACTCTAGCTAAATTGTCAGTGCAGTCACAAACAAACTTTTTATCATTAAATCAGTCTCTGATGAGATGTTCATTATCTTAATAAATTGAGCTACAATACTGATCCTAAACCTTATAAGTCTCGAGATTTATACAATTTCGTTGTATTTTGTGTGAGAGAGAGATTTGTTTAAAGTAAACTTATACGAAAATATTGTATTTTCAAAGTGTGTTGTTTTTTTTGTACAAAAATGTGTAGATTTATATTCTAAATGATTTCTGTCAAAAGTTTAGTATCTCATCATTGCATAGTCAGATATAAAAAAAGTAAGTACATCATAGCAATGGACTCTACGTAATTTGAATTATACTTGAACGTGACTGCACTGACATGACTGTGACTGCACTGACACGTTGTGACTGCACTGACATAATGTGCTCTATCTTGCTAAATAATAGAATTGAATAAAAGCATCATAAATTTCATAAAATAGCATGATACACAGTGGAAACAAAGACCAGTCCGTACATTTATGCAGTCTCAATGTTGTCATCGAGAATGATTTCCGTTTTCGGAAATAGACACTTACCAGACTGTACAAGGGTCATTTGGAAAGTTGGTAGCATCGTATTTTATTTTAGTAACCGATTTACAAACACTAGCATGTTTGGTATCATTTTAAAGAGCTACCTTTTTTCTATGTTATTGCACAAATTTCATGTAGAAACGAAAAAGATTATTGCAAATACATGTACTGAATGTTTACTAGAAAACGCAAAATTTCAGTGGAAAATATAACATTTTACCTTTGAAAAGAGTGCAGAACAGTATCAATAGTTCGTGAAATTAGATATGTTGTACAATTTGGTAGGCCGCAATCTGGTTCAGTAATTATAAAATTGATGACTGAGTTGGATGTTTCATGTAACTAAATATCGGAATGGCAATACCAAAACCGTTTAGAAAGCAAAGCAATGCGCTTCAGTATTTTACAACTTAAAATCGCATGTCACATTGCACATATTTTGAAGATATATATAACCAACGGTAGTTTAAAAATGCCCTGTGTTACACTTTATTTACACACTTTATGCTCTTTGTATTGAAACCAAAAGAAATTGTGTAAACCATAACAAAGGGAAGATAACTTTTAAAATCTTCCCAAAGGACAGAATAAGTTTAGCTATGAGTTGACGTTCTGGTTCATTTCAACTGAAAATAGTGACAAACTAAAAGGTAAAAATACCTTGGGACTATAAATCTATCAATTCGGTGATGGTTAAAGCGATACCATGAGAAGTTATTATGCCATCGACAAAATATGAGGGGCTGAGTTACCCCACCCACTTCTTGAAAGGTAGGGGTAGTTTTATTAGGAATAATTTTCTTAAAGGCAGAGCTAAATAAGCCCACAGCTTTTGCGCGACGAAATGATAATAATGCATTGTTTGCTACAAATAAATCAAAACATACATTCAGTAGGCATTTTAGCTCATGCAGTGACACAATTGATAGTAAAAGTATAAAGCAAAAGTAAAACAAGAAATGTCATCGTAACTTGACGAATACCCTCAAAGGAATTGGTCTAGCCTAAGACACATTTGAGGTTAAGTTATTTGATATGAAGGAAAAGATACGAAAAACCTATAAATAAGGTCAGAAGTCGTGTCAAGGTCTAAGTGACCCAAAATGGTATCACCACTCCGCCATTCCAAGAGGAATCCCTGCACCATATTTGGGATTCCTACCTCAAATAACATAGGTTATATACGCCAGATACGATTATTCTAGAAACTAGGTAATTGGTCAAGGCCACAGTGACCTAAAATGGTCCACGACATATTACCATCCAAAGATGTATCCATACACCAAATTTGGGATTCCAACCTCAAATAATATAGGAGATATGCTCCTGACACGATAATTCTAGAAAATAATTAAAGGTCACAGTGACCCAAAACTTGGAATATGACACTCTTCCATCCCAAGATGCGTTCACCCACCAAACTTGGGATTCCTATCGCAAATAATGTAAGAGATATGCTCCGGACATGATTATTCTTAAAACTAGGTCAGAGATCAATTTAAAAGTCACATTGACCCATAAATAGTTTACGACACTCTTCCATCCCAAGATGCACCCACACATCAAATTTGGGATTCCTCTCTGAAATAATACAGTAGATATGCTCCGGACATGATTCTAGCTTCAAAATCGAGAGGCTGGAAGGAAAGTACTTCGAGAACCAATAACCCTGAAAACGCTCAACTGACACCTGGCTATGATGGATCGTATTTGAATGCTTATATAAGCGTATATTTACCCAATGGCAGTGGCAGACGAACGGATTGGTACATTTCTTTCGATGCCAACAGAAATCACTTATTACCTAGTTATGCAAGACTCAAAAATCCTCTTTGATGAATGATTAAAACGCTTTTTCCATTGAGATAGAATTCAATCGTGCTTTAAAATAGACCAAGATGTATCCATTTGCACCACAAGGTTATTGTCGTGGCCATCTTGTCAAGCGTCTGAGTTGTACCGAAGAAACAGGCAGGGAGTGGAGTGGGGTATTGATAATTCTACCTAATCCTAAATTTAAAGTTTTGAACTCAAAGCGAGTAATTGTCAGTGCTATCACAATGGAGAACGTGATTGCACTGACCGTGACAGCACTGACATTCACACATTAATTCGATTCTTGAAAGAAAAATCTCTTCGAAGTTAACCAATTTATATGTCTGCTTCAACCCGCCCTTAACACAAATTGAAACGTAGCCGTAGAAATGTACAGTGCATCCAGAAACGTGTCAATATAATCGTGATTGCACTGACAGTTGTGGAAATGACACTCAATTTTTGACACACTTGTGTGACATTAAATCTGTAGGATGTAAATAAGCCAAAGATGGATCCTATGTGTCCCCTCGAGATGTCGTTGTTAACGAATTATCGTCATTTTTAAACTTTCAGAATAATGGGTTGCTCCACCAAAGCCCCATTTTCTATAACTGCAACTGCACTGACAGGTTCTCAAGGGACGGACGTAAACACATGACATCGCTCTGAAATAGTTTTTAATTACTGACATACGTTATGGAAATTACTTCCATACAGCCAGATGTATTAAACCATTAAATAATAAACAACCACATATTTGTTTTTGTTACAATAAACGGTGATGGGAATAAACCAACCTCAAGTTGGGGCACGGGCAAATTCGGAGAAAGTGCAATTACGTCAGCTATAGTTTTTAAACAACATCGTCCAGAACCTAACAAAGTATTTTATTCTTGTGGCACATGCCGTCATTAAGTGTTATTGACAGAAAAGCAACAGAGAGGAGGTCGAGGATGTGAGAAAATCAGCAAGGATCCTTACTTGAACTTAAGGGCCAATCACCTTTGGTCTTTGTATTATTTTAAAGCCCATATGTAAGTGATATTGGCTTTACAAAATTGTTTAAAATGATGATCCTAGGTTGATCATCACGTTGTTAACCCCCAAGTGTAAGTCATCTACATTTTTGGGGATTCAGTGTCAGATGAGCACTTCAGGACCTGAATATGCTAATCTGGTTTCTAGCTTTACCTTTGTGGCAAACGCAATAAATAAACACAATTTCTCAGTATAACACATTAATCATTAACTATTTCTCCATATGCCACATAGGAAAGTTTATCAAATATGATTAAATGATGATACTTAACAATCAGTGATCCTAGAGTAGTTATCCTGCAGTTTCTATGAAGTCACTTCAAGTTAGAAGTAAATTTGACTCCTAATAACTGTCCACAACTTCTTGACTGTTATTATCCTCCATTTACTATCTCTAACGTTATTTGTTACAATTGTTGTCAACGTCAACTAACGTTGACGTCATTAGTGTCATTTGACAATAACAAAGTCAATTTACTTAAGTTAAATGAATAATATATGTAAATTATTAGTTCTATGAATAAAAATTGCATCTATATGTACAGGTAATCATAAAATCGAGGAGTATCTACGACAACCTTAAAAGCCAGATCCTCACGCAGGTTCAAACTGTTTTAATTACTTCACCCTTTTCTTTTTCAAAAATTTCTTTGATATACTTTGAGGACCGATTTTTTTTACTTTAAATATCTTCAAATTAACATGATATGTATTTTGTTTTGTTTGCATTCATGAATTCAATAAAAGAGGAACTTTCATGAGGGTGAGGGTGGGACAGAAAAATCACTATTTGTCATCACGAGGCTTGCCAAGTGATGACAAACGGTGATCGCGAGGTCGGATCTCACACAAATAATATATTCTTTTTCTTGCTCACCCTTAAATAACGCCACTTTCATATTTAAAATATAGATTCCAAGCGGTTCTTAATATGCTGAGATGCGACATAGCATGATGAAAGTAAGAAAGGAGGCAAAGATCAGGAATCGATACAATCATGTACCACGCCTGACCCAGAATACCACATGTGAAAAAGTGACAATACACAATTTAACATCACACATGAGAGCCAAGAGTGTCAGCCCTTTTCAAGCAAGTGGCCACAGGGCAGCAATAAACAGAAGCAAAAGCATGACAAACACAATACATAAATCACACAAAAGATCCATTAAAGAAGTACCGCCTTGGAACAGTCAGTAAAATATTATACTGGAGGGGCTTAAACAGATACAAGATACAAGAAACTTTATTTCCCGTCGGTTATAGTACAACAAATAATTTTAGCTACAAGAGCTATTTTCCGACATAACAGATGTAGAAATTAACATGTAAACGCAGCTGTAAAAAGAGAGGCATTGGTTATCACATATATGAGTAGATTACATACATATTAAATTAGTATAAAGCTTCGGCAAGGATTTTGATTTTGAATTGCATGCATAAAACACATTAAAAAGCTATAAGTACATATTTACAGGTTCGGTTATAAATACACCATGCATTGTCTGAGTTAATTCTTAAAGCACCGATCACAACAAATGTCGTCTGTTTTTCTCGTCTGCAGAAATGTTTCGAAGCCTCATTGACAAACAGCGTAGACCCAGATCAGACTGCTCCTTTTGGAGCAGCCCGATCTGGGTCCACGGCGTTTGCCTCCTACATTCAAAATACTCACAACGTCAGGAAATCATATGCAGCAGGTGACTTTAGCAGACGACATTTTCGGCTGCATTTTTGTCGGCGGTTTAAGGGTTAAGATTTGAAATTTTACAATGCACTGCTAGATAGAAATAAAGGTCTCCCTTTAATGTCAAAGGTAAGACTAAAAACACGGCCTCTAAAGTGATGGTATATTCTTATAGATCATGGTATCTTTAAGATGGAGGATGCTATCATGCTAATGGCCTTATTTGCGAAAAACGAAAGAAACCGGAGGCCCTGATCGGATTCCCCGTTGCAAGCGAAAAAATAAGACATCTAGCATGCTGTATAAAATTAAGCTATGAACTTTAGTTACTGATTAAGACATGTCTGTAGTCTATTATAGGTAAAATGCTGATCCTGCAGCAAAGAAATAATAAAGCATATAAACAGCAAATTTTATAATAACATGCGAATTCAATTTAAATAACGATATAACAGCAAACCATGAAACATGTTGACTAACCTCCCGAACCGCAACAGATGGCATATCTGCAGCTCGGGGCCCGTCCAGGTGCAAATTTGGCAAAATCTGTCACTTTCCTCATGTCATTTGGAAGGGAGTACCACTACTGGGAAGACTCGTACCTGAATGGGCATTGGCCATATGTGACGGTTCGGACTGTTGGAACCTTGACAGTATTTTCATACCTGAAAGAATAAGAAGAGGTCTTAAGTCGTACAAGGTTCCTTATGTATTCTGGTGTTAGATTGTTTTCACAGTGCCAACCTCACCCTTAGTTCAGATGTGGATCAAAATACAAAAATGTTTGGTTTGCATGAAAGACCTCTAACTTATGCATCATCTCCTAGAATATATAAATCAAGAGATAAAAAGGAGATAAAGCAAAGATAAGGACTCAACAGTACATGAAAGTAAATACAGGAGCAAAAGATATCAAATAGGTAAACCCTGACAGGCCTGACAACAGCCAAAGCATCAGGACCCTACTATCTCATTAATAGATAAGTCTTTATGTCGGAATCGTCAAAGAGTTTGAAGTCAGACCCACCGGCATGCAATTAAAGAGGAAAGCAAAGTTGCCAAACGTGATTGGCTTGACCACCAAGCATGCAATCTGTTGCAATACATTAATGTTATAGCCAATCTTTTCATGATGAGAAATTGTTTTAATAAACTGCGCTAAAAATTATTAAGCCAACTGTTTTCTTCAATTTATACACCAAGTCACCATATAACTCAGGTTCCGAAATTCATGATATCAAATCATTGTACCGCCAATAAAATTCAGAAACCGGTTTGGAAAGTTTATGATACCAATAGCCTTGTTTAAAAAGAGTTTCTGGGTTAACAATTTATTGCGAGTGTTGAAATCAGCAACATAGCTAAATGCTCTAGCAAAACGGATGAGTTGAGAGATATAGACTCCATAGGATGTAGAGCGAGGAACATCACCATCTAAAAATAGGAAATGGACAATTTCAAAATCGAAATTGCCACGTTTGTTATAAAATTTGGTAGAAACAATATCATTAGAAATGGACAAATGCAAGTCTAAAAATGCAGCTTCAGTATCTCTGAAGGTTATATTTGACTAACCATCTTTAATTAATGCTTAAAATACATCGAAATATCTGAATGTAGTATGCAGTGTTAAAATAATAGCAGCCTGCTTATCATCAGAAAGACACATCATAAAGTCCTTCGCATAACAAAACACGAGTAAATCTGCAATCAGGTGAGCACAATTAGTGTCCATTGGAATACTAACTACTTGTCTATACAATTGACGCCAAATTGAATTTCAATGTTGTTCAACAAAAAGGTCAGCGCATCAGATACATTTTGATAAGACTATGTATGAGTTTTTAGGCGTTCCCGAAGTAAAATAAACGTGTTTCTGTCGTTGCATGCAAGGTAAGGAGAGCCTTCTCTATTGGGAGCTATTTCAATAAGATCAATAAAGTTATCTTTATTTAAATTATGAAGTAAAGTTGTTTATCATATGACGTTGCCTCTGGGAGTGAAATGCATTAAAAATCGATAAAAAAACTACTGTGTTTCCAGGTCTTAAGTGACCCTGTTTTTTGCTATTTTTACCTTAATGGTGATTTTGATTGAAAAATAAATTAGAGAAATGAATTTAGATATAGACCACGTAATTAAATTTATTTTTTCCACATAAATATGAATTTTTGTGTAGGCTGGGATTAGATGGAATTTTGGTGTGGCTTTGCTGCTCCTCTTTGAATGTCCCCCAGTGAACCTAACGATATAAATAAAACTCGGCTTATACAGGTCAGTGGAGGTAATTTGTTAGTACCAAAGATAAAAGTACATAACAGAAAATTACTTTTCCTGTTTGTCAGCCAAAAAATAGGTTGTGTGTACTCAAAACAAAGGTCTCGATGATACACCCAAAAACACATGTTTAAACTGATGGCCCCACTTTCGTGCATTAGGCTATGATTAACTGCTTATACTGACTCATAAACTTCACTGTACATCTAAAACCGATGCATTGTAATGACCTGTGTTCAAAAAACGATTCAAGTAACAATATTGTCTGAACTTTAAATGCTGGGTTGTTGTCCTCAGCTGAATTTTCTTTCGAGAACATTATTTTCTAAAAATATGTCTTTCTGGAATACAAGGAGGTTATCAAACAGTATGGGTCCAGATAATGCACAACATTTTTGCCTGAACTTGGCTTCGGCTATTGACAAAGTTTATCAGCGAAATAGCTTTAGCAGGCAAACATTTGATGCTCTTAAAGTTTATTGTATATCACTGCCAACTCACTAATTTGCTTGAATTGTCGTCATGAATTCTTTACTAACTATATATAGTGTCGTCTGCTAATAACCTGTGCAAACAATTTGCACCCAGATCAGGCCCGACAAAACGTCTGGCATGATCTGGAGCAAAACTGCTTGATATTCTACTGATATTCGGGAACAAATTTATAGAAAAACAACAACAAACAAACTGATTTAGAAAAAAAAATCAGCAGACGACAAAACGATGACAAATTACCTCGTAGGCGAAAAGCGTCAATAAACTGAAATAGAAGGTGTTGCATGTGTATGCATGTTTTATGCTTAAGCCTTATATTTGCCTAATAACAATATGGCATGGTTCAGGACCCCTATAGACTTTTATAAGTGCGTGCGTGTGTGAGTGTATGTGTCAAAATGATAAGGAATGAGGTTTGCGGAATAGATTTTCGTTTAATCAGGGGGTATGAATATTCCTGTAGGCTTGTATATATCATCATAGCAATACAAATATACCACGTGTATCTATTGGGGGTACACATGGGTATATTCACAGGGAAAACAACTAAGTTATTCTTTTGTACAGGGGATTTGGGCTTCATTTACAAATAAGGGTGTCTCCCAAAAATAAGTTTTAGTTACGTGATGTGCATTAAAATTCTCATGCTAAGTGCCGTTCTTCTAAGTTCAATTTAAAGCTGTTTAAAAAAAGAAAAACGGTGGTCACTTAAAACCTAGAAACACATTAGTGGTTTACAAATTTTCGGGAAACGTTACAACATCAGTAACAAAGTTGTGTGATGACAAAATTACAGAAATTAGATTTCAAAGTAATCTTAACATCATATGATAATTCGTGCTCTTGAATTATTGAATTTATTAAACTCGTTGCGAAAAATGACTAAATGCTCAGCAAGCCTCGTATTTTATCTCTCATCCCAACTCATTTAATAAATTCAATAAAACATAAGCACTCATGTAAGATCCTCTTTGTAAAGAGTAGAAAAGTCATATGTAGACAAAATGGTTGCATTAAAATCTCTAGCTAAAAGTTTATCTAAAACTTCACCTGAATTTTTAATAGACACAACAGATTCTTAACGGATCTTTTATTTACCTTTTCACAGTATACTAAATAACATGCTTAACAGCCCTAAGACATGAGGTTAACAATTTAGAAAGTTCTGTTGTCGTAAAAGAACTAGAATTAGCTTTAAATATTGCTTTGTAGGCTTTTTAAGGAGTTTAAGTAACCAGTACAACGTAGGAACTTTGTCTTGGTTTTCTTTAGCTTTGACACCAAAATGTAGGGATGTATAACAACCATGCCCATCGACAACAACCCTCACACTCAAATAAGCCTGCAGTTTATAGGCATTAGTGTTAATAATCTCACGTTTAAGAGTATCAATACTGTATAATACAATAATCAAACATCTACAACATTGTTAGCGGCTTTGTCTGCTTGAACCAAAGTCACTTTAACATAACGATGACATCACTTTAAAGGGAAGCACTCACCATATAGTTAATGAGCTTTAAAAGAAGGGATTTGTCTATTAAATCAGTTCGCTGCAAATTTAATCAAACTCTATGAAGAAATTAAGAACTTCAAGTTATATGCATTTGAAGTTTTCATTATTTCTTTTATGGAAACCGCCATATTTGTGTGTTTATAACGTTATAGCCTCCTAATTACAAATGCGAAAATGAAACAAATAAGATTTGAAAAATAATTTTTACTCTTCTTTTTTTTTTGTATATGTCTAATATCACATTAAAGGATCATTTATACAAGAAATTCTTTGATTATAGTTTATGCACCTAAGTACCTTTTCATGCATCCAATTAGCATCTCATTATATATTCAAAATGGCGGCTGTGACAAGATAATATTAAAACATTCATTTATTAATAACATTCTTAATTATCGACCGATTTTGATCAAGTTTGCACTAAAATTGTTTGTGTTCAAATGCCTGTCTTTTCACATTTACTTCTTGATCTGCGTTTTCCTTTAATATAACGATTACGTACATGTAACTTGTCTTTCGACGCGTGGCTGTACGATGTCTATCTTTTCATCAGTTGGTAGAGGGTATCTTAGATAGAATTATCTCAAGTGGGTACAAATAGCTGGATTTTGATCTGGTGTGCAACATGAAGCATTACTCTGAATTTTAATTTGGTCTTCACAAATAGAGTGGCTTGATGTATTTGCTATATATAGTTCCCATGATTTGAACACAAGCGTGCATTTCTTTTAACATTTGTAATTTATAGTGTTGCATTATTTGTTATTTTTTGCATGGATAGTTCACTTTTCAACTTATTACAAAAGACAAAAGTATCAGATTTGAATGTACTACAGCTTCAAATAGGCCGAAATTTGATATTTGTGAATTTAGTTTGCGTGTTGTAAATTTTGCGCATAATATCATTACATCATGCAGCTCAAGAAAATTTAGACTTTTTGCACATGTAGACTTTTCAACATCCATAGAGAAAATTAATGTCCCCTTCTAAAAGGACTCTAGGACGTATTTAATTATTGTGTGCGAGCATTAAAGGCTCTGGCGTGCCTGTATCTTTGAGCAGACATGTCTGAGCCTTCGCAGCTCGCATATGCGATAAGTACGCAAACATTTTGGGATATTTATTTTTAAAACGCAATATATGATAGACAAGTAATCATTTGAAAAAGCTTAGATTCATAGCATATCTCATTATCTTAAAAGATAGATAACAACACTAATTAACGTTTTAGATTTGCTTTAAATGGTGCTTAATGTGTCTCTCATTTTTAGCTTTTGTCAAGAATTGTTTTAAATAATTGGACAAGAGAACGCATCCCCTAAATCGGTCTAAACGGCCCCATATATACCAGAAAATTAGGTCAACACTTTCCCAATATTGTACTGCTGAGAGCTGATAGAAAGCAGATCATTCGTCGATTCCTCTAAGCAAAGAGTATGACATATTTACGAGGGGCATTTGGAAAATTCTTAGAATGGCATCATAACTCCACAATGCGTTGATAAAATGTTATCAAATAATGCATTTTTGGAATCTAGGATTCAATGGCTACTTGATGGTTTATTTTCTGTCGGAAAAAGACCCGGCGTGCACGTGCGGCGCATGCTCAAAATGAGTAGGGTTTATACACTGGCTGAAATTTTAAGCAAAATATTTGTAAAGAAACGAAGGAAAAATGAGGACTTTATATACGATCATGCTTTGACAAATTAACGATTTTACGGTTGCCAACTTAATTTTATTTAAATATATATTATACGATCATTAATTTATTGCTTGCACGACTTACACCTTTACAATCAGAAAATGTTGACAAATAGATAAATGGTAAACTTTCAAAAATGGGACTCTTTTTAGATTTTTCTTTATATTTTTACTATAAAGGGTGAGGCTATAGGAGCACGAAATTGCCTATTGAGTATATGTTTGGCTTTATTTGTAACGAACAATGCATAAAAGTAATTTCGTCAAGCAAAATGTGTGGCTTGTTTAGTTCTGTTTTGTGGGGAACAGGGGAACTAAGACAATATTGGCAAAATCAATTTATGCTGTGATTGGAAGCTAGCGTCAACTTAAGGTCGAAAGAGTTAGCAGCATACTGGTAAAGCAGAATGAAACCCCTCAACTTCTCTATTCTAGGTGATGTCAGCAGCTGCTTGTATTGTTGACAGAATTTTTTGTCAGAGATACAAGCGTCTACTAGGTGATATAATTTCAGCAGCTGTTTGTATTGCTGACAAAACTTTTATTGTCAGAGATATAAACGTCAACTTAAAGGTAAAATGCACCACGTGGATAGTAAATGTATACGCAGGACCAAAAAATAAGGAAACCCTTGTATTTTCCAAGATTGTGGTGGTGCACTCCAGGAGGAATGACAGCAGATTCTGACATCAGCGATACGCCATATTGTCTGGGTGTCGTACATGTGTTGCTGCACATGGCAGTCACACCCGATATTGACATGGAATCCATATCTTTTAGGCAAAATAAAAATAAATGAAATGTAATGGTTTCCATTTTTTTATTCTGCGTATATTTACAGCTGATTGTAACTGGTCTTCATGGGGAGAGTGTAGTGTAACCTGTGGAAAGGGATCACAGGATAGAAAAACACCTGACCATTGTAACATGGGTCAAGCATTTAATGAATATAGAGAATGTCTTAAGGTGGCCTGCACAGGTAAGTACTATCTGCAATAACCCTTATCCTGACAATATTTTGTCCATAAAATGTTGTCTGATTATGATGTCTGTTGCATACAGTTAATATGAGCTATTGGATAATTTAAACATGGAATTAAATGCTTTAAGCACTGATTAGACTACTCACAAGGACAAGACTACAATTTTATCTTTGTTTATTGTCTTAAAATCATTTATTGCAGTCAGATTATACCTTTATGTGCCAATTACATTTGTTATATGACTGGAAAGAATCCTGTCTCCTGATTGGCTTAATTTGTCTTCATAAATCTCTATATCTACCTGGAAACTGGTCTAAACCGGTCCACAAGTTAATATTGCATGAAAACCAGCTCAAACTAGTTTCCAGAAGTTAATATTTTTGACACTATTGAAATATTACCCTCTAGAGAGCTAAAAATAGCATGATGAGTGTGAAACTAGCATGTGCTGCATGAAATTGACATGATTTGCTGTTTCAAATCCCAACAGGTAAATTAAAGACTTTCATGAATTTTTGCAACAGTTTTGTCTTGTTTTGTTTGCTTATTTATCTTTGTTTGAATAACAAACTGTAAAAACAGTTTTATGATAACATTTTATATTCCCCAATAAGAGAATTAATATACATTTGAAAATGCAAAATACTAAATTATAATATTTTAATAAAAGTTGCTAAAACTTGTGAGAAAGTCCTTAGATGTCCAAGATAGAAGGTTGAACATGTCTTTAATAACAAAAGTGAAAGTAGCAAAATTTTCACTCTTTAATGAAAAGTCATATAACAAAACAGTTATTGACTTCAATTTCGGTAGACATAAGGATTTATCTACCCTTAAAAGTGATATTCACCTTGGCCTAGCGGCCTCAATGAATTATCACTTTTTCGGGTAGATAAACCCTTATGTCTACCTCATTGAAGTCAATAATTGTATAGTATTGTAAATTGCAACTGGACAATGTTTTGTAACATCTTAAAGTTAACCCTTTAGAGTGCTAAGCACGACTATAATTGTATCAGGTGGGTAGGCAACTTCTACAGCTTGCACAGCTCGTCAAACAACGACCTCAACAACACAGAGCAGGTGTGCAGCTTAAGGAGGGACCTTTATTTACCACGAATTTACAGCTCTCCTGCTGTTTCTAGGTATGAGCAAGGTGCCCCTCCCGGAAATTAGACCCAAAATGAGAGGTTTTCAACAGCCTCGTTTTCGGGACTGTTCATTCACAATTTCGACCCCATTTTGTGGAAACTCGAAAAATAATGTCAAGTTTTTTTTTACCTTTCACCTGTGCTATTTTTAACTTCGATAACAGTCAATAATTGGAAGACTTCCAGTTAAGCGGTCCTCAGAAATTTAGAAAATGACTGAAAAGCCCTTTAATACACCCCAACACCACCAAATATCGATATTTTATTTATTGGGGTTATGAATTCTTTTTAATATGGGGGCTACCGCCCCCACACCCCGTCGAAATGTTATTTATGCTTTTTTTGGCCAGTAGACATGCACAAAGGAATACTTCCGGGGACCGCTAAACTGGAAACTACCCCAATAATTTTCGATTGATTTCGCCAAATATACGGAAATCTTAAAATATATACTTTGTACATAATAAACTTTTGGGTATTGTGCTTCAACATTGATGCGCTGGTCGAACTTATGAAAACTACTGGTTCAAAACAGACGTCTACTTGAGATTTTCTAAAGCAAATATCAGCCTAAGGTTTCTATTTTATTTTTATTTTTGTGGTTGATCTTTCTTTTTTAAATTGAATTTCATATTTTTTATATAATTTTGTTCTACTCTTTCATTATATATTTTCTCTCCTTTTCTTTATTTCAACATATATATTCCAAAACAAATTTCAACAACATCAATGACAGCGCAAGAGTTATGTGCTGCTATTGGCGTCATCTGAATCAGAATCGCTATCATCTGACAGGTTGATAACAAAGGTTTTTTTCATCTGCTGGTCAACGAAATAATCATTGGCCTTTGTTTCTGCCGCAAAGTAAGTAAGAAGGCAAAGATCAGGAAAAGATACAATCAAGCACCACACTTGACCCAGGAAATCACATGCGAAAGTGACTTAACACAAGAGAACATCAAAAACAAGCGAGCCAAGAGGTCAGCCCTTACCCAACAGAAGACCACAAGGCTGCAATGAAAAGACAAAAAAGTATGATAAACACAAAACATAAATCACAAAAAAGCACCCTCTTGACTTGCTCACACGCTCGTGCCCACCCGTCTGGTTCAATCTCGCCAAAGGCTTCTTATGCAATCCTCTGCAAATCTTCAAACCTGAAAGACAAACACACGAAAAATATATAAATATATATAAGGTTTTTTCATACATAATATGTTAGTGGCGTCAAAAACTAATGGTGAATAAGTTTAGATTAATTGCTCATTGATCTATTAAACAAAATAAACATATTTAACATATAAAACAACAGCAAAACCGACATTTAAATGACAAGCACAAACCTATAGGTAACATTTTTCTGGCAAATGATGGCCTTAAGTTGACTCCATATCAGCTCTTATAGCGTTAAAGTTGGAGTGGTACGGTGGATCGTGACCATTCGCCCGTATCAGCTGGTCTATAGATTATGTAGGGGGTGGTTCGTTCAGCCTGGCAAGTTCAAGCAGCTGTGGTCACAGCATTGTTGTCTCAAAACGGGTTCCTATGTCGTCTACGCCATCCCTGAAATATATGTTCTATGATGTAATATAAAATAAACGATTATGAAATCGATAGAAAACCATCTTTTTGCACACCGGATAAGGATATCTGAGATTTTACCATGGGATAGAAAATCTTATCATACCCATGCCATCTTACCCAGGACGTCAAGTAACGTCCTCATGTGAAATTGCATCTTAACGTATTCAGGGACTTCTGGAAGCCTATTTTAGAATAAATAGATATATAATACATAAATAAATAAATGAATAAAAACAGTGGTGAGCAAGAAAAAGAATCTATTACTCGTGTGAGGGTAGGATAGGAAAATACTTCCCTCAGGATCACCATTTGACATCACTCGACAAGCCTCGTGATGCAAAACAGCGATCCTAGGGACAGATTTTTCTATCTTACCCTCACACTCATGATAGATTCTTATATTCTAATTGGTACAGTAGCAAATCAACACGAGCTGAACCACGCAACATGAAGTTATAGCGCATGGCATTTTATTATAAACTTCTTCATGTTGACCTTGGCTTTGAGTTGGTCAGTATGAAGTTTAAAGGCTCGAAAACACTGCGTGTCAATCTCAACATATAAGTGAATCATTGTATCGTAGAGTCAGCCAGAGTAATCTATAAATTAACGAACAAATTCCATATTGTGTTGCGTATATATTCTTCATCCATTTTCATTTTTATACATTGTTTAAATCAATGTTAAAGATCTTAAAAATGAAAATTTCGATTCAGATATAGATCCATAACGTTTGAATTATTATTCTCATGCAAACCATTGTTTTGCCTTTCTCGTGTTTGAATTGAGACAATTGTCCACATGGGTTGAATGATAGCCGGCATTATCCATAACAATGGCACATGGAAAGTCTAAATTTTGAAGAACCTGCTCTTGAATCGACTTCATAAAATTGGCCCCATCATTTTCAGTATGACGTTTACAGGCTCGATAACACTGGTCTATAGAATATGTAGGGGTGGTTTGTTCAGCCTGGCCTGTTCAAGCAGCTGTGGTCTCAGCATTGTTGCCTCAAACAGGATCCTATGTCGTCTACGCCATTCCTGAAATACATTTACTATAATGTAATATAAAATAGACGATCACTATAGAATCGATAGAAAGTCATCATCTTGCACACCTTGTAAATGAGCTTGGCTCCAGTGAAAAATCCATCTTTGCAACTGGCGTTAACGACGATCAACCTCTTGCCTTTAGTCACAGGTTGAACCAGCCCCTGTGTGGATGGTCCCTGCCAACAGCGCTTACTGCAGCATGGCGTGTCAATCCAGGTCTCATCTATGAACATGAGCGTAAAATCAACATCTTTCAGCTCCTTCTTTCTCCTGTAGAGGTTCAGTCTCTGAGAGACGACAGCGCGCTTTTCGATAAGGACTTTTCAGTTGTCGTTTGTCTTTTTCCATTTGAAGCCAAGCTTGAGCAAAGTGCGCCTAAGTGAAGAATGACTTCCAGAGTAGCTATGTCCTTCTTTATAGCTTCATGTAGATTCATGATAGTCAGCAACTGGCGGCAAACTGTGTAAGACTCCTTGGCCTTGTTCCTCACAATAGTCTCATCGAAATCATCTAGATCCTTATTAGGTTCGCGTTTCTGGGGCCGCTGTTGAGAAGAGAAAGTACCTGCTTGTTTAGCTCTCTTGCGGATTTTGTAGTCTATAGTTCTGTCAACACCTGTAGCTTGTAACGTCTTCTGCAATGACGCTGTTTTATCTGCTCCAGGTTTTCCCAGAAAAAAGTTAATGATATTTTCAACTGTTTGCTTTTCCTTTCAACCAAGCCCCACATAAAGAGTGGTAGCCCGACATCCTTGCTCCTCTTGCAACTGTAGTACAAACACTTGCAGATATACAAACACCAAATCCGTGCAAAAGATAAACCATTTTCACACTTTCTTGTGTTTTCAATGCATAGAAACGTTTTTAAAGAAACAAAATGAGCTTATTGGAGATTCGAACATACCTCCTCTGTGTTACGAGTTTTTGCGTTTATCCCATTGTACTATTGCATACGTTATAGTCACTTTGCAACAGTTGGCATCTATTGGACTGTATATCATCTAATTTATTTCGATATATTCAGCATAAACTATTGACAATAGGCCAGAGATAAATAAAGCACATATCGCTACTTTTGAACTTCAGGACCAAAACTACTACAATAATTACATGTACTGCTGTTCAAACCAAGGGCAAAGGGGATATAAATACGCCTTAACATAACTACTCTAAAATTATAAATTTTGATACTGTATCAGTTGATGGGGTAGAAAGTAAGATTTTAATCAACTCCGCAACTGTGTTTTATCATCACAGAATGTGAAATTGATTTTTCTTATTATATAATGATTTGATTTGTCAGTTTAGCGTGCCTTCGCACTATTTAAGCGTGCAAAATGCAGATAATACTTCTACTTGTAAATAGAGAAATGGGGATTCTTCAATGTTTTTCGTATGAAAGTATGTTCCCCACCTTGACCTAGCTTCCTACTAACATATATTGTGTAAATTCATTATATACGTTTACTTTAAAACAATTTGCTAGGTAAAGGTTTGGGAACATTTTTATATGAAAAAAATTAAGCGTTCCTATTTGTGAATTTACCATCGGAGTTATCGTTTGCATTTTGCACACTTAAAAGTCGGCAAGCATCTTGATCAGATTCTTAGTGATCGAATCAGATATTGTTAGATAAATCGAATATAAAATTCTGCAATAATTTTGACCTGTATTGAGCAATTATTGGTCTTAAAAACATATTTTGGCCCTTTTTTGAGTGACCACTTAAGTGGGGTTTACTTTAAAAATGTGCAACCGGGGAATGGAGGAGCCAACCTCTCCATGAACGTTCTACATAAAATTAATTGAGTGTCCTGTGATGATATATTAAGTGGTAGCTTGGGAATGGCAGAATGCTCAGCTTAGTTAAGGTAAAAGGTATAATTACAGAATGCTCTGGTGGAGCATTCTGCAATCTGGTGGAGCATTCTGCACTACTTTTGACCTGCATTGAGCGATTATCGGTCTTAAAACAAATTTTGGGCATTTTTGAGTGAACACAAAAGTGGGATTTTACTTTACTAAATGTGCAGCCGGGGGATAAAGGATCCATCCTCTCCATAAATGTTCGACATAAAATGAATTAAGTGACCTGTGTTGATATATTAAGTGGTTGCTTCGGAATGGCAGAATGCTCAGCTTAATCGAAGTCAAAGGTATTTCAGAATGCTCTTGTGGAGCATTCTGCAATACTTTTGACCTGCATTGAGCGATTATTGGTCTTAAAAAGATATTTAGGGCCTTTTTGAGTGATCACTTAAAGCTGCATAGTCTGTAACTTTTGATATTCTAATTTTGGAAATAAAGTTTCTATTTTTCAAGAATACAGTAAAAATACTCAAATTCAGGTAAACATTTTACCATATTCATGAATTTTAACAAATTATATACATCAAAAGAACAGCATTTATGTTAAAAATCAACTGTCTAGAATTATCGAGGGACGTAAATAATTCCTAACAAGAGAAAAATCACCTGTTTTTATGAGATAATTCACTGTTCCATGCAGCTTTCAGCTGTACTGGACATATTTATTGTGAAAACATAACTTAATTCTATTTTAACAAATGATTAAAAAATAACATATTTTTTTTCGAAAAATGTTCATAGTTACAGATCTAGTCCCTTTAAGTGGGATTTTGATTTACTAGTGTGCAGACGGGGGATGGAGGAACCATCTTCTCCATGAAGTACTACACAAAAATAATTGAGTTTCTTGTTTTAATTTATCAAAGGTTTCTGGAGTACTTGGTCCTCTTGGACAGATGGGCCTTGTAGTGTGACATGTGGCGTTGGTATACAAAAGTTCACACGAGAAAGGCAATGTTCAACTGAAGGGGGATGTATAGGTGACAATTCAGAACAAAAACAGTTGGACTGTAAAAACTTACAACCCTGTCAAGGTTAGTGAAACTTTTTTTATTGTACATTATAAGCATAAATGAGCATGCATGTATCACAAGTAGCATATATCATGTAAAGTGCAGCGATATATTATGTGTATTAAATAGCATTTCAACACAAAAGTCTAATCTTAACTTCTAACAAATAAAACTAACACAGTTTGCATGTTGGCGCGCTTTAATGTAAGCAAACGAGCAGCGTGACATTGAAGGACGTTGTTGACCTTGATGAGGTTGATTTAAGAAATGCTTGTAATAGCCCTGCCAGTAACACAGCTTGTTTAACCCTTAAATCTTCTCATTGCCCAAGGACCTGCCGTCCAGCCCACATAAAACCAAAACTTTTTTTTCTTTTGTGTTCGGCTAAAACTTGCTGCGATTTGATACAGTACAGTATACTCCAAAGCAATGAGGACCTGTAAATCAAGACGGCACGATCTCTTGCTCGAATCTATACAAAATTTGTGTGTTGCTCACGTCTGTAAAGCTGCCTTAAAACTGATTTTACATGATACTTTGTTTGCTATCGTAATACCTGTTTATCCCAGTCCGTGCGTGACTTAGTAATAATAATATACTACACAACCTTTGTTAATGTTAATACCAACTAGACAAATATTCTGCTCTATTCGATGAAACAAGACGAATTGCTCTTTATGCTGTCTATATACAGTTCTTTTAGTTGTTTCTTCTACAATATGTGCTAGGAAATGATTTTAAATAACTAATGTAAACAAAACAGGAAAGTAAAACTTGATGACTGAATTATGTATACCTTCATTTTTCTTTTTATGTTTCCGTCAGTTCTTTTGGTAAATTCAGTATCTTCTATAGTCACTTTAGAAGAAGGGGTATTCATCATGGTGTTCATAAATTACTTTAGAATTCTGAAGCGAAGAATGATACTGTATTTCCAATCAATCGTCCAATTTGTAATGGATTCACAGATGCGTTATAGCCAATTTCATAGGATTTTTGTACTGTTCAGGATTCGTTTGCAGACTCAAGTCACATGCACTTATATCACATGTCTAACTCAGTTAATATAAATTATCACGTTACCAAAAGGACAAGCAGCCATGTGCTGAAAGCTAGCATCAAAATACCGAAATAAGTTCTGTTTTGAAAGCCTACTGTCTTGTATATAGTGAATATGAAGTGATAATTAGTTGTAAGGGACCATTTAGCGCAATTTTGTATGTTTTTTTGTTAAATCGAAAACCAATTTTATGTATTTCAAACTGCACCCTTGGTTGTTTACATTCTGAGGTCAGTATTAGTATAACGTCATAGCACCCGAGTCACTGACTGAATCAGTGTTTATGTAAATATTTCACCATTTGAATGATGATTCAAAATCTCGTCAATCACATCATTGGTAGTGTGGCATCGAGTTATCAAAGTAAGAATGGTGGCTAGGATCAGCAATCAATACAATCCAGTACGACACCTGACCCAGGATATCACAAGGGAAGTGTTAAAACACAATTAAACATCACAACCTAGAGGCAAAAGTCAGCCCTTTCCCAGCATGTGACCACAAAGCAGGAATGAGCAGACATGAAAGCATGGCAAACACAAGGCATAAATACCACAAATGATCAACAGAAGAAGTACTGATTTGGAACGGTCAATAAAAATATTTTACTGGAGAGCTTTTACTGGTTTGAATGGCGCCAACCTCAGCCCTAGTTCAGATGTGGATCAAGACACATAGATGTTTGGTTTGCATGAAAAAACTTATCCATGCTTCATCTCCTTTTTTACCTGCGCATCCTGCATATTTTACTCATAATTTTGTCTCTGGGATGTTAAGCTTTTTTTATTCAGCGAATCCTAGGATGCATTGGTATGCTGACATGTCATGAAAGTAGTGTTCTGGACTCATAAGTTTGCAGTTGGACTCATTGATATGGGAAACAACGAGTCCCAGGACCCATAATCCAAAAATTGTAAATGAATCACTAAAAATAGTAAGTGAGTATGATCAGGAAATACCACAATCACAAACTGCAGACAACCCCTCGGCACCGCGAGGAAGAGCCGCTCAACCATTAGAGACACCAGGGAGACAAATTAAGCAAAGCAATCAGCTCTCTCTTCCCCATCAAGATGATTGAAATACTAGAATGGACATATAGTAACATACAACAAAGCATAGAACAATTACAGATTCCCACAATGGGAGTAACAATAAACAAAAAGTCAACAACAACAAAACCACCGCCTTAGAACGGACAGCAGCCTAAGCCACCGGAGGGGGGGGGGGCTTAAATGCATTTTACTGGTACCAAATCTTTGCCCTAGATTCTGCTGTTGTTGAAGTACAAGAAATGTTCAGCTCGCATGGATGCCATCTAACTAATGCAATGTATCATCATGGAAAGCACTCTAATCAAATTAACACTCCATGATGAAACAAAGAAAAGGGCTCATGACTCACAGATAGTCAGCGCTAAAGAAAACCTCAAGTTGAGCCACGGTGGGTCCAGCTACAGATAAGCATCAGGCACCAACCCACCGATTAAAGCTTTACGTCAGAGCCGTCATAGAGTCTGAGGCCTGACCCACCATCATGCAATTAAAGAGGAAACCATAGCTATAAACCATGATTGGGTTTAAAACTAGGAATGCAGACTGTCGCATGATATCCAAATTATATCCAACCCTTATATAACGTTTTACTATCTTTTTGAATTGATCACTAAAATTAGGTTTACCAACAATTCGTTTGAATTTATAGACTAAATCACCATAAAACATAGGTTCTGATATGCCTTGTTGCAGAAGAGTTTTTAACCCAATGTTGTATTTAACAATTAACTCTGAGTGTCTGTAGTAGAATTTAGAAAATGCTTTTCGAATTTTATGATATCTATAACCTTGTTTTAATAATTTAGCAGTTAAAATAAGTTTCTGTTGTTGAAGTCATCAACATTAGAGCACACTCTAGCAAAACGAATAAGCTGAGAAATATATACACCAAAGGAAGGAGAGCGAGGAACATCTCCATCAAGAAATTGGAAACTTACTATTTCAAAATTAAAATCATCCCATTTATCATAAATTTTAGAAGAAACTATGCCATTTGTTATTGACAAGTTCAAGTCCAAAAACAGAGCTTCAGTATCAGAAGAATTCGCCTTATTTAACTGAAGTTCAGTGGGATATATCTGACCTACCATTTGTTCAAAATAAGGATCATCAATATTAAGTAAGTCATCTAAATATCTGGAGGTAGAGTTAAAAGCTTCAATAATATCAGCTTAATTATTGTCTGACAGAGATAACATAGAGTCTCTCTCATAACAAAACAAAAACAAATCTGCAACAAGAGGAGCACAATTAGTACCCGTTGGAATACGGACAATTTGTCTATATAATTTTGAGCCAAATCTTATAAATATGTTGTCCAAAAGATAATGGAGCGCATCACACATTTTCTGACATGACCACAATTTATATCGTTTAGGTTGTTCAGAAGTAAAAAAGGCATTTTTATCATTACAAGCCAAATAAAGTGAGCCCTCTCTGTTAAATGTTTGTTCAATTAATTCTGTTAGCTTTTCTTTTATTAGATTAAAAGGCAATGTAGTATAGAGAGTGGAAAAATCATATGTAGACAAACCAGATGCTAGAAAACCTCTAGACTTCAATTTATTAAGAATTTC
Source organism: Loripinus fragilis (assembly GCA_964019695.1). Classification (NCBI taxonomy): domain Eukaryota; kingdom Metazoa; phylum Mollusca; class Bivalvia; order Lucinida; family Lucinidae; genus Loripinus; species Loripinus fragilis. Next base: position 89,047,518 of record OZ026517.1, read on the forward strand.
ACCTTAAATTTTAATAGACCAAAATAAATTTTTACCATTTCTTTCATAAACTGTTGTGCAATATTTAATGACATGGTTTTTAATCGCAGTGAGGCAAGATGTCAAAAGAATAGACAACTCAGTAGTTGTACATGCACTAGAATTAGCAATAAAACGCGACTTATAGGGCCGTTTATGAAGTTTAGGTAACCAGTATAACGTAGGAAGCCTGCTATTGTCCTCATCAACAAACAACCCAAACTTAGCTGCCATATGGCATCGATGCCTATCAATGATAGACGTCTCATCAAGCCTGTTATGCTCATATGTTTTGGCAGTGCTAAGTTCTTGCTTTAGGGTGTTAATATAGTATCTTTTTCAAACGACCACAACATTGTTAGCAGCCTTATCTGCGGTGGCCAAAACAAACTTCCTATGGAATTCCTGGATCCCTTTCTTCTAGTGTCTAAAAGTGAATTTAGGTTTAGGTGGTAGAAAATCTAAATTGTTGCAATAAAATGAAATTCTACCATCAATAATTTTAATAACATTTAGTTTCCAACTATTTAAGGCATTAGACTCAACATGCTCTCGTTTACTGAAAACTGGAGAAAAAGAAATCCAACATGTAAACCCTGGTGAGCCTGAAAACAGCCAAAGCATCAGGCCTCTACCATCTTATCAATAGATAAGTACTTAAGTCGGAACATTGCACACAGCATTAGCAGCCTTATCTGCGGTGGCCAAAACAAACTTCCTATGGAATTCCTGGATCCCTTTCTTCTAGTGTCTAAAAGTGAATTTAGGTTTAGGTGGTAGAAGATCTAAATTGTTGCAATAAAATGAAATTCTACCATCAATAATTTTAATAACATTTAGTTTCCAACTATTTAAGGCATTAGACTCAACATGCTCTCGTTTACTGAAAACTGGAGCAAAAGAAACCCAACATGTAAACCCTGGTGAGCCTGAAAACAGCCAAAGCATCAGGCCTCTACCATCTTATCAATAGATAAGTACTTAAGTCGGAACCATCATAGAGTCTGAAGTCTGACCCACCCACATGCAATCGAAGAGGAAAACAAAGTTGTCAAACATGATTAGGTTGACCACTAAGACTGCAGTCTGTTGAAAAACATTAATGTCAAAGCTAATTTTTTTTTATAATGAGAGATTATTTTAATAAACTGCGCTGAAAAATTATTAGAGTCAAGAATCTTCTTTAAATACACCAAGTCAGCATTGATCTCCGGTTCCGAAAGTTCTTGACACAAGAGAGATTTAAAACCAACTTGGAATTTCGATATCAAATCATAGTTTCTTCGATGAAATTTAGAAAAGGTTTTGCGAAGTTCATGATACCAATAGCCTTTTTTAAGAATTTTTTTAGTTGACAATTTATTAATTTATTGCGAGTGTTAAAGTCATTAACTTGGTTAGGTGCTCTAGCAAAATGAATGAGTTGTGAGGTATAGACTACATAGGATGTAGAGCTAAGAACATCACAATTTAAAAACAGCAATTTCAAAATCAAAATCGCCCAGTTTATCATGAATTTTGATAGAAACCATATCATTAGAAATGTCAAATTAACACTATTAATGTTTAAATTATCATCCAAATATCTTGATGTAGTGTTAAAAGCGTCAATAATATCAGCCCGCTTATCATCTAAAAGAGTCATCATAAAGTCCCTCTCATAACAAATGAAGAATAAATCAGCCAACAGGGGATGCACAATTAGTGCCCCTAGGATCCACAGCTACTTGTCTACACAACTTGGTGCCAAATCGTTGGTTGCTTTACTTTAATTGTGTTGTGGCTGTCTGTGTTCTGTGTATAGTTCTCTTCCTCATGTTGCTGTGGGCTTGTCTGAAGTCTTCGATTGTGGCATTTCCAAGTACTGCTCATCTACTTTTAGATCCCTGACTGAATCACAATTAATCATTCAGAATTTATTTAAACAGGCGCATGAAATCATAATTGATCACCAGCGTCCGTGAAAAAGGTTTGTACTCGTAATTACTCGCATTTTATATATTTATATAATATTTAGTTGACCTTGACATTTGACTCAAATGTTATATTCGAAATCATTGAAAAAAATAGGAGGTACCTCTGTCAAAAATACGAGAAAACATACGAGACAATAAAACATATCTATGTATATATGACCTTGATCTTTGATCCAAAGGTCATAAATGTAGCAATGATCTGCTATCTTTGTCCTTAACGGCACATCATAAGCAATAAGTATTAGATATAAAAACCCTCAGTTAAACTCGAAAGAGGAGCTCGCGGTACAAACTAAAAACTGATTTTATGTATATTTTACCGGGTTAAATTTTACACTCCAATATGACCGGACTGCTAAACGGTCATAATAGCAGCAGAAAATGAGCCAAGAAGCAACAGATATAGTTTCGCTCCCTCACACTGATATGTTTGCATTTCTATTGATTCTTCTGTTGAGAATATTTTAATTAGACAAATAATCTGAACAGTTAGCGATGGAATGGCTTTTTACAGAAAAGTAATTAAATGTTAAAAAATGGTGGCCTCCATTGGCTTATTAGAAGTCAAAATTTTGATTTTTCGAATTGCTGTAGCTTATTTTACATCCAAATGCTTATTGTTGCTTCTGTTGTGTGTGGGAGGGAGGGAGGGTGGGGGCGGGCGGGGTGCAGTGTGGTTCTTGGTGCCTTTTCTAGTTTAGCAATCATCCTGCTAGGAGCGATAGAGCTGGTTGCTTTACTTTAATAGTGTTGTGGCTGTCTGTGTTCTGTATATAGTTCTCTTCTTCATGGTGCTGTGGTTTTGTCTGCAGTCTTTGATTGTGGCATTTCCTAGTACTGCTCATCTACTTTTAGATCCCTGAATGAATCCCATTTAATCTTTCACGGCTTATTTAAACGGGCGCATGAAATCGTAACTGCTCGTCAGCGTCCATGAAAAAAGTTTGTACTCATAACTACTCGCATTTTCTTGTATCAACTCTTACCTGCTTGTGAGTCATTCGTGACAGGCATTGAGCAAAGGGCAACGAAGGAACATTACAGATAGGAGCAGATCGTACCAGATCGCAGCACATCTCAACAGAGCTTGGGTTTTGCCTTGTCTAGGACCTATCCCGACCACCACGATTTGGAAGCACGACTAGATGCGCTGTGTGACGTTTTGCTATAATGATGCAATACGATCTGATGCGACGATAGCCATTGAAAATTAATCGTGCTAATCATAGAAAGTTTTGAACCGTCCAAGACCTATCCCGATCACAACAATTTGGAAGCACAATTATGTGCACTGTGTGGCGTTTTGCTGTGATGCAATACGATCTGATGCGATGATGCCCATTGAAAATTAATTGTGCTAATAATAAAAAGTTTTTGGACCGTCCAAGACCTATCCCGATCACAACGATTTGGATGCACGATTAGGTGCGCTGTGTGGCGTTTTGCTGTGATGCAATACGATCTTATGCGATGATTACCATTGAAAACATAGATTTGTTTTTGACTGTCCTTAAAAGTTTTGCAATCAACACGACTGACATCAAGATTTGATATGAACTGGTATGAGCGCCGCGACTAGTCCACAATTCCAATCGTGGTGCTGATCGTTATAGTGGGGACGCAGCATTAATGTGTTTGTAAGAAACGTAGCTGCTCTGCACACACTCCACACAGTAAAGGTTTTAAGTCCAGTCTAGCATAAACTGCACTAAACAGTTGTACATGACAAGTTGAATAACTTGAAACAGATTGCAGATAAGTAAATCAATCTGGTAACCCGAGGATTTTGTATTATGCGTAATTAAATAAATAATTCAGCTAGACTGAATATGAATTGTTTAGCAAGTTCTTGTATGTTTTATAACACATGTGATAACCAGCGTTTATTATTAGACGTATAAGAGAAGAGCAGTAGGCTTAATCATTGTCATGTTTTAGTTCCCATGCATTTTGATTATAATTGTGACATATTACAAGATATACCAATTTTCCTTTTTTGTGGGCCTCAGGCATCGTAGCAAGAAACCCAGACTTTCAAATTATTGAAAAAATGTTATAAAAAGTATAGCATGTATTTCATGTGAAGTCTACATCTCTGGTTGTAAACCCAATCAGGGACGTAAGGTTTTTATCTGTTGGTTAGTGTCTGATGCTTGTCTTTAGCTTGGCCCACCGTGGCTCAACCATGAACGTGTCTTTAGCTCTGACTGTCTGTGAGTCGTAAGCCCAATCCGTTGTTAACCATAGTGTGTTATTTTGATAAGATTGTTTTCTCTGTTGTAATACATTGCACAATTAGTAAAACATTGGCCAATATCAATTTAAGCAAGGAGAGAGAGAGTTACACCTGGCAGACTAGAAGAGCTGGTGATCGAACAAGACCCTGGTAGGTTTATCCAGATCAACAACTGGCACGTTTTCTGCTGGTATCAAGACCATTTAGCAATCGGTGCATATTGGAATGTATCATAAAACCAGTGAGGGAGAGAGACTTTATATGTTTCTTTGGGGCTCTTTTTCCTCTGCTATCATGGTCGTTTAGCGGTCAGTGCATATTGAAGTATAACATTTAACCTGGTTTGTTTTGTCAGAGAGAGAGAGAGAACAGTTTGTTTCCTTTTTCTCTGAGTAACGTGACCGCAGCGAGGGAGAGAGAGCTGTCTGTTTTCATTTTCTCTGAGTAACGTGATCGCAGAGAGAGAGAGAGAGAGAGAGAGAGAGAGAGAGAGTCATCTGTTTAAATGTTGTCTGAGCAAAGGGACTGCAATCTCCCCCTCTCTCAATCTTTCTCTCAAAATGATAGTGTAGCATAATGGCTCAGTTGGTAGAGTGTTCAGGATCGAAGGGTTGCAGGTTCCAGCCTAATCGCAAGCAATCACTGTGTTGTTTCCTTGAACAAACACTTTATTCGCTGCTTAGTACTTAGGACTGGTTCAGCACATGAATATATGTTCAAACATGACTGAAAAATTGTTGACTGGGGCGTAGAGAACTAAACCAAACAAAAAAAATCATATAATGATAAATGTGTCCAAAAAAGGTCAGAACAACGCATATATTGATTTTCAATAAATATAAGCTAAAGGATCGCGTAATGGTTCCAATGTAGTGGTGTTTATCGTAACATATACTTACTGCTTATACCGAATAACTCTATATGTATAGTAAAGAGTCATACTGAGTGCATGTTAACGCACTACATAATAAATCATATTTTATGTTTCACTAGTTCAAATATACATTATATTCGGCCATTTTTTCTGTATTTCATTACTTTTTATATAGTAAATAGTTTTATATCACTTCCAGATGTGACGTAATATGATATTCAAAACAGTCAGATCAGAAACCTTATGACCATCTCTCTAAGATATAAACATATAATTAACCATAGTTTAGCTGACATGTTCTTAAAGTGGCATGCACAAAAGATTATAAGAATCAATCTTGAGTGTGAGGTTGAGATAGAAAGATATGTCATGAAGATCACAGATTGGCATTACAAGGCTTGCCGAGTGATTTAAAACGGTGATTCAAAGGGATATGTTCTATCCCACCCTCATTCTATGAATGGAATCGTGTTTTTCATTTAATACTGCATTCTCATATTCAACAAAAAGGTTTCCAGAAGTTCTTGAATACGTTGAGACGTGACATAACATAATTACGTCAATTTAACACAACATTGACGTCACTTTTCTTCCAACAAGCGGCTGTTTGATTGTAATCTTTCAATAAAAGTAATGTATTGCAAGAGACTGCATGCTTTGTGGTCAACCCAATCACGGTTGGTAACTTTGCTTTCCTCTTTAATTGCATGCCGGCGGGTCGGACCCCTGACTCTAGATTTGCTTTCCTCTTTAATTGCATGCTGGCGGGTCGAACCTCAGACTCTAGGACAGTTCCGACTGAAAAGCTTATCTATAGATGAAAGGGTAAGGGCCTGATGTCCTGTCTGTGGTCAGGAACACTAGGGTTTAGCTGTTGGATTTAGTTTACTTCAGTATTTAGTTGTATATACTGTTGAGTCCTTATCTTTGTTTCATCTTCTTTTTATATCTTGATTTGTATTTACTAGGAGATGATACTTCGATAAGTCAGGGATCTTTCATGCGAACCAAACCTCCATTTGTTTGATCCATATCAATAATAAGGGTAAGGTTGGCGCCATCAAACATGTTTAAGCCCTCCAGTATTTTTACTGACCTTTCCAAGTCGGTGCTTTTTTGTGGATCCTTTATATTATTTGTGTTTAATGTCTGTTAGGTTCTTGGCTCTCATGTGTGATGTTTTCTTGTGTTTTTGTCACTTTCCCATATGGTGTCCTGGGCCAGGTGTGTTATTTAATTGTATCAGCGCTGATCTTTGCTATCTTCCTTACTTTGGTACGGATATGTGAGATAGATATTCATCTCGAAATTGTAAAAACAGGAGACACCACGATCTAGTGTGCAAGAATGGACATTTACCCAGGTAAAGTAAAATGCCCCAATATTTACATTGTATGGTGATAAATTCTCTTCTAGCGTGAATTTATTCAGGGGCGGATTCAGGATTTCTTGAAAGGGGTTTAGCATGTTTAAATGTGTGGAGTTCGCTTTGCTGATTTTATCTCGTTTTTTCTTAAATATCCCATGGAAATAATATAATTTGGTCTCACTGAGACCAAATTATTTAGTGAGACCAAATTATTTCATTTTCATAGGATATTTAATTGCTGGGGGCCGAGAGGTATGTTCAAGCGACCCCCCTGAACCCCTTCTGGATCTGCCACTGTTATCACAGGTGAATGTAGCTGGTCATCATCAGGAATGTGTAATGCAACTTGCTGTGTGGCACCACAGAGAAGATTGACAAACTGCAATGAGAAGGATCATACTGCGAATGTGGAGACAAAAGCTTGTACTTATGGGGCTTGCTCAGGTAAGAACAGTAAACCCTGTGTATAACGGCCACTCTCAAAAAGACAGAAATTGGTTTTTAAGACCAATTATTGTTTAATGCAGGTCAAACGTATTGTAGAATGGAGCATTCGGTAACACATTTGACCCTCATTAAGCTACCATTTGTCATTAAGATTTTTGTTTTATCTTTTTTAGTGGCCGTTTTACACAGGTTTTACAGAACCACAATTCCTAACCATTTTCCTGCCAATACCACATTAAGAAAGCTACATAAACAAAACAATCCATTCTGATAAAGATATTTTATGAGGCTTTTCCAGTTCTGTATATGGAGGCTAAAGATCGCCTTAAGTTTTCCATTCATTGCTTTTTTGTGTAAAATACAAAAAAGTAGAATGTACAGTGCTTCGCTCTAATCTTCAACTTGTTATGTAAGCTGATGTGAGCTGCACATTGTGCACTTACTTCAAATTTAAATGTATGGCAGAATACAAATTTCAGAGTAGTTACGTTAAGCAATATTCATCTAAAATGAAAAAAGGGAGGAATGTTTCTAAACTATCTTCACAAGATTCATTGATTTTTTTCTTGTTCACCATTAAATACTGCATCTTTATTAGGCCACTGGCTGGATATGGTTTACCTCCCCCCCCTAGGGGGAATTTTGTAGACCATATTTTTCTTCAAGCCCAATGTCTTGCGAGGATTTTGCAACATGTTAGCCCTCTGACAATGGCAGCGTTAAGCTTTAACAGCCTGTTACATACGTTACCCTACAAAATATTTTATAATTAAAATTCTTTTTAAGCCGTCAGAAAAGTGCAAAGGATAAGGTAAGATTTCCAAATTGGTTATATTTTCTAAATGAGCTTTTACTGGGCCACATATAATGACATTTGAAAACAAATATAGTCACCCCCGATGTAGTGTATGTTACATTTTTTCACTGAACCCCCCTTTAAATGATAAATGCATCTAATATAGTTTGTCTTAATTTTTAATGAAACCAGTTTATGTTCATTAATTTGGCATAACATTAAAGATCTTTTATTCACCTTTTCAAAACTGCAAGCATTACGTTTCTATCTTATATACTTTTTGAGTTATTAGATGATGAACAAGGTACCCCCATATCACAGAAAAATGTAAAATGTAATTCTCCAGACCTCACGCTGGCTATAGACCCCACTTCCCCCAGGGGGAATATCGTACACTATAATTTCCAGATACTACATTATATAAGCCACAAAATGAAATATGTTAGCCCTCTGAGAGTGGCAGCGTTAGCGGGTAACATCATGTTACGTACGTTACCCGCAAAATAACATTAAATTTTCCTGATAATGTCTCCAACATGACATATTCACACTTTTTTTTGAAGTCTGGCACAGGTTTAAGAACTTCTTATAGCACAGTAACATAATTTTAGCATTTATTTTATAAATGTCTTGAGTGTTTGCCGTTGTATATGTTACTTAGTGTTTCCTATGCTATTTCCAAGTATCAGTATGGCAGTTATTGACTATACATGTATTACATACGTCAGTGATTATAGTTAATCTATAAGGCTGCAATTCAAATGAATTAAAGTTCCTTATTATGGTGTCTTACACTATTTTACAGCCCGATTACATACGTTACTCTCTGAATACCATTAAACATTCAAGATATGGTCTCCAACACGACCTGCTTGTACCCATTTGCATGCTGGCACAGGTCCATGTACTTCTTTTCACTCTGGCTCATTTGCTGAGGAAGTAACTCAAAACATAAACTACCATTAACACTCTTTTCTTTTATAGAGACATCAAATATAGTTGACATAATACTCATGGAAAGTGTGTAACATTCAGTGCAATGTGCGAGTAACAACTTAAAAGATCAAAGAGAACCCATCAGGTAGAAGTTCTAGAGCAAATCTTCATATATTATCCAAGGGTTTTAAAGAATTTTCCTATACAGCTTATTACTCCTCTATCAGATTTATCTTGCGAGGATTTTGAATTATGCTAGCACTCAGGTAATGGCACCATTACCCTGTAGAAGCCAATTATATATATTACCCATCAACATCTTTGATAATTTTAGTAAATGACATGACTTCTGAAAAGTGCAAACCATACGGTAAGATTTCCAAAGGACCTCGGACAGTCTTAATAAAGGATTGCCCATAAAAATGACCAGAGAAAAGTTTCAAAGAAAATGATATTTTTTCTATGAGAAAGATAGTAGTTTCAATCCTCAACTTATCCACAAAAGCCGTTTTCTCCTTGGACAAGTACCTATTGAAAAATATGGGCTGAAAACTCTGTTTTTGCTATCCAACATATAGAAAATAGAAAAAGTTTTACTGAAGTGCTTTCCCCCCCGTGACCAAACTAATCCTTTTGCATACAGTTGTAGTTTTACATTTCACACATCATATAAAAACGGCATGATTGGTCACGGGGGGGAACGAGGTCAAAATGCTCAAAAACGCTTTATTATAAAACCTTATTAGAAACTTATTTTGTAAAGACCTGTAGGTAAATGGCATGTATCAGAGCTTTAGTTATGAGTGCTTACAAAGTAATTAATTGTCTCATTTCTCAACCAAAACATATGTTGTGGGTACTCAAAAGAACCGTCGCAATGAGACAATTCTTTTAAGCACCAAATTGTAGATAAAATCTGATGTGTAAGAAAAATATTAACGATTTTACGCTCAACATCTGTGTTTATCTAGACTATGATTTATACAGTATGCAGATATGATACACCTCAGTGCACAAGTCAACTGGATGAACTTGAAACATTACAGGTAATAGTCAAAAGTCATTGACAGCACACTTCTTTAGATGAAACAATGTAATCTTCTTAACCCGAATTTTATGCAAACCCATCACTTTCGCCTCAATTTTTATGCCGCAAACATAATATTTACATGTATTTAGGTGAATACTCGACGAATCTTTGACTTTCTGTGAAATGAAATTTGGTCACATAGATTAACCCCACCCCCTAAACCCTAACTTCCTGGCATAGTTATGCAATATTTTCAAAATATTTTTATATTGCTAGGTTTACTAAATGTAAGGGTTTGGTTTAAGCACAAAACTATAGTTGTCAGTTATGCATTATCCTAGCCACAGGCTGTCAAAATTTGGGCAGATTGAATAGGAAACTGTCCGAGGTCCTTGGCTATATTATTCAAGTACCGGTAAGCTAGTTTTGCATCACAATAAGGACCTTTGAATACAAATATGCACCCCAAAGTGTTACGTATATTACTTTTTTTCATTATTCCTATATAAATGATTTATGAAACTAATATAGTTTGATATTTTTTAATGTGAATGTGCTTACTAACTCATTTTGTATTAAAGAATGTTTATGTACCTTTTGGAAACTGCAAATATATGTTTCTATCTTTTATAAGGTTCGAGTTGTTGACTTTTGAACAGGGTAACCCTATACCACACAAAATGTGAAATATAATTCTGCGGCTCTTTTGTTAGGGTACAATCAAGTTCTCTTTCACCCAGAGATACTCGATTTCCTTCCCATTTATTTTCCACACATTTTGTCCATATCTGGAAAGCCTCATTTGTTTTCATGGGAAAGACTTGATAGTTCAATCTTCGTATGTACATCTTAAGGACAGAAAAGCAGGGTGGAGGTAAGCTCATTCTTACCTGAGCAAGCCCTTAATGATAGTAGAAATTATGTATCGTCTAATTGTCTGTTTGTGAGAGTTTATTAACACACACCTTACAAACAAACCAATGGGTGCCTAACAATACACAAAAATACTCTTTTCTTTATTCTGTTTTACTATTTTGTAGGCGCCTGGAGTCCTTGGTCCGATTGGATGGATGGAGCTTGTACTGTAACCTGTGGTGTTGGAAAACATACATCCACACGAATAAGGCACTGTTTAATTACAGGACCATGCACAGGTGTGGGTATGGAACACAAAGAGCTTGACTGCAAAGAATTACCGCATTGTTAAAGTCATTATACTACAGCGTTGTGCTATAAGCTGTGCTCATGTGGGAAAGTTTGTGACCCATTTAAATATTTTTTTAGACAATTTAATCAGTTGATTTGGTTCTTAAATGTAAACTGTATAAGTATATTAGTAGTATTCAAATGTTATCAAATTGTGCTTTTTGCAGATTATTTTTATTATGTTAAGAAAGGGACGTCATGCTGTTTCTTTCTGATAATAACCCAATTAATTCTGCATCCAGGTACCTAAATTACATTATTTATATTGGAATTAATATGTAACCACTAACATTTATTTAATTAAAGCAAGTTTTTCTGATGTCGACTGTATCTCTGTGTGAATTTTGATTTTCTGATGAAATTGTAAAGTTTCATCGAAAAATTTTCATTTACAAAGTTATGATATGTAAGCCCAGCAAAAGACAAACACCTGGAACCAACCTACAAATTAAAATCATCATTGAGTCTGAGGCGTGACCTACATGTACCATCATGCGTAAAAGTTAAAGCCATAGCTATAAAACATGATTAATTCATAACTACACATATAGAAAAGAAATGAAATAAGATATATCCAATGCACTATCAATGCATTTGGTTTGAAACACTAACCAAAACCTATCCAAGGCATTTTCTGAACATAAAAAGTACATTGGTGGTGTTTTGGTTCACTTTCTCATGGATAAGCATGCGCGAACCCAGAGGGGGGACATGGGGTCTGAATCCCCCCCCCCCCTGGAAAATCACAAAAATATAGGTTTTCAAAAAGCAATACTGGTCCGGATCCCCTTAAAAATCTGACAGCTACCAAGCCAGCATTCAATTAAGGGCCATCGTCGGCACACCAGCAAAACGCCATTTAAATGGTGTTTCGCTGGCGGGTCGATGATGGCCCGCTAAAAGTGGTATTTTTATCCTTCCTCCCCTCGTCTAAGTAAAAAAACGTTGTCAAAGTTGGACCCCCTCTGACAAAACTTTCTGGATCCGCGAATGTTATATAATTTGATAGTACAGTGTACTTAGATAAAGGCTACAAAGTCGTGATAGCCTTTTGGTAAACTCATATCTCGATCCTGCATTTTTTAGTTTCTAGTAGTCAAACTTTGTACCTCGTTAGTATTTTGGATTCAAAATTTCTGATGATAAAAATTGATGTGGGACACATGGTCGGAAATTGACTTTTAATGCGAAATGAGTCTGTTATTGCTGGTTCAGTATTTGCTTTTGGTCCCATTTTGCAATCCGAACTGCCTCAGCCATTTTTGTGGAATCAGACAGCGGATGTACATAGGTCTACTTATGATAACCTAACGTCACAGTAGCCATGCTAATACAATAACAAGTGTGATTGCAGCAAACTAAACGGTTACTACATTCCACAAAAACTTCATTCATTTGTTTTGGGGCAATCAGAATAATGGATTTTAAGAGAACTAAACCTACATGCTACAGTCCTTACGCCAGTTCGGGCTAATAATGCACCAGCCATTTGTATGTCCCGTCCCCTTGGGGCTGGGGATATTGGGGACAAAGTGGGTTTAAGTGCAGGGATTTGACTTTGGATATGTCCCCATAGTGCCGTGGATTTGCGGGTTTAAATTTCCTGCTTAAATAGCCCTTTACTAAAAGAACTTGTCTGACGGGTCCTCTTAACAGCGCACCTAAACATCTACCTATATATATATATGTATATTAGTGTTAACAATATTTCATTAACTTTAATTCAATTACAAGTATATAATAGCATGATAAAAAGAGAAAAGATCAACAGGATTTGAAAACAAGCATAGATGCTTACACTAATCATCTCCTGCAATAAAAGAGTAAGCATTTTTACTTCCGGTAATATACAGATAATAAAATAATAGCTATATGTATTATATTATTATATTATATAGAATATGTATATTATATGTCAATATAAACCAAAAGGGTTGCAACTAAGCGGTTTAAGTTGTTAACTGGCATGTTCTCATGCAGTGGCAGATCCAGAAATTATCGTATCGGGGAAGGGGGTCCAAGGTTGACTGACGTTTTGGTCTTCCTTAATGGTGCAGTCACATATTAATGGATAAAGGTAACAGACGCTGAATGGACAGAAAAATGCAAAAAAGGTGTCTAAGCTCGACTTCAGGTTTTCTTTAGCTCTGACTATCTGTGAGTTGTGAGCCCTTTTCTTTGTTTTATCAGAGTGTGTTAATTTGATTAGAGTGATTCTCCATGATGATATATTGCATTAGCCTGAAGGCTTCCATGCGAGCTGAACTTTTCTTGTACTTCAACAACAGCAGAATCTAGGGTGAAGATTTGGTACCAGTAAAATGCAATTAAGCCCCCATTAAATTAGGCTGCTGTCTATTTGAAGGCGGTGCTTCTGTTGTTTGTTGTTGTTGACTTTTTGTTTATTGTTACAAAATAAAGCACAATGATCGGCTGCTTGCGTACGCAAGCAGCTAATCATTGCGCTTTATTTTGAGTCTGAGAATGAACTCAAGTATTATAACCTCGAGGCCTGGCTGAATAACTTAAATGAGCCATGACACATGATTTCCAACAATGTGGCATTTTTACAAGTGTAGATTCAGATGAGCCTGTGCAGCCTCCTTTTAAGCTTAGAAACCTAAAATGAGGTTCGGTCAGTAGTTTAACAGCCATAGAATATTTAAGCGACCAGCAAAGGCTCTCGTTAGTCTGCGCATATGAGCAGGCTGGTCTTAGCCTTTGCTGGTCGCACATACCACATTGCTGGAAATCTCATGCCACAGCCCAAATTGTATTGGACTCTGTTATTTGTGTTTTTGTGTCACAGTGCTGTGGGTTGATTTGTGGTCTGTGATTGTCTCGTTTCCTGGTTATACTCACTTTTTGTTCGAGTGTTTCCAATAACGTTTAGAAGAACCATAGTTTGTAATGTATTTTTAAGAATTAAATACCTGTTTTTTAAAAACAATAATGATAATAATTACACACGTGTACTGGATTATGATCACATATAAAGAATTGACTCAAATGAAGTCCAGCCCTCTCAGTTAAAATATGTTTTCCTGCTTTTTTTGTCATCTGCTGATTTTTTTCAAAATAAATAGAGAATCTTACATGAGTGCTTATGTTTTATTGAATTTATTAAACGAGTTGGGGAAAAGAGATAAAATGCGAGGCTTGCCGAGCATTTTATCACTTTTTCGCAACGAGTTTAATAAATTCAATTATACAAGAGCACGAATGTTAGATTCTATTTATCATATGACATTAGGATTATTTTGAAATCTCATTTCTGCCGTAAAAACGTTATAATTTTTACATTATGTACGCAACGTTGCTATGGACGTAATAACGTTTCCCGAAAATCGATAAACCACTAGTGGTTTACAGATTTTATTGCATGGCGTTAGTTCACTCCCAGACGCGACGTCATATGATAAACTATTTTAAAAATTCTTTCAGGAATACGATCAGGGTGTCAAACAGTTTGTATCTGGATCAGGCTTGACATAACGTTGGGCCTGCTCTGGGTCCTAACATTTTTCTGTTTGTCAGCAGACGACACTAAGAGATAAAGATTTAAAAAATGAGTTTCCTTGAGATTGTTCTTTGAATGAATCACAATCAAAATTATCTGAAACCAATGTATTACAGTAACTTCAACATATGAAGGCACTTTAATATAGATAATAAACTGTTTTTCGTCACACTGTATCATTTTACTAACGTGTTGGAGGTCTCCACAGTTTTCTGAAAGAAAAAAAATGCATCTCTAAGCATAGATTACACAGGCTAGAAGCGACAACGTTATCATATTAGAGGAGTGACTTTAGGCATACAGTTAAACTTGTCTTAAACAACCACTTAAAATAGACAAAGCAACAGTCTTAATGGAAAATGGTCACTCTTTGAAGCTCAAAAGTATTGCAGAATGCTCCCCTTGGAGCGTTCTGCAATACTTTTGACCTGCATTAAAGACACTTCTGTCCAATAGAGATCATTAAAGGACTAACTTATAAGGGACGGTTTCAGTATCTCACATGATAAAAGGGGCCTCAAGAGGGGACGAACCTGTATGCAACACGATTTCTTTCACTAAGATAAATATCATTATTTTATCAGAAAGTAATTAAAACCTACATGAGACAATTTTATTGCCCCCTATAAGGAATTCATAATCACCTCATAAAGATTAGCCTTTGATCTGCCTGGAATAGCCCTCAGGCAGTGATACTACTTTCATTGTCTAAGATTTTAGGCTTTAAGCGATAATCGATATGTACTGGGCCACGAAGCACAGTCGGTAACGTGTCTGGCTACAGATGCCTGTCTGACTGCAGATCCAGGGGTCGCGAGTTTGAGACCGGTCCGGTCCCATACTTTCGTGGAGATTGATCATGAAATAATTTCTATGGTCATTCTCCTCCCTTCCGCTGATTTATTCAAGAAGGGTTGTTGTCAGTTACAAGAGAAAGTATGTGCATGAATTACTGGTTAACCGCTTGTTCAAGCCTGCCCAGGAAAAAGTGTGGTTAGGTGAACTGACCGTCCCGCAATGACCATAGCTGTTGACTTGGGACATAAAGCAACTAAAACAAAACAAAAAACAAAATAATAATAATCGATATATAACACAAAACGCCTGTTTATTTTTTGCATATTTTGCATTTCATGCGACTATTCTCAAATGGATTTGATATTGTTAAATCACAGTAGCTTGAAAATCTGTCCTTATTTCACTTCTAAACCCTTAAAACGGAATTTCTCTTTATGCCATTGCGTAGTGACATTGTGAGCTTTTGTTTTGATGCTATAGAGGGGATAAAAAGACTTCAAGCTCTTGTAGTTACTGTCATGCCAACCAAGGGTGACAGGGGCGTAATAGATTGTTTACAATTATTAAGTAAAACATAAAATTGCACACTTGATTTGAGCTAACGTAAATCGTTAGATCACTTGTGTATTAATCCTATCTGCAGGATAGGATTAATACACAAGTGATCTATCGATAAAAAGCCCTGATAACTTTGTAAACAAAACATGTCATCACTGTCACTCTTGGCTGGCAGGACAGTACATAATCATTATCATGTACGTGGCTTTCAATACAACAATAGCAGGGGTATAATTAGAAGCATTTGGAGAATCGATGCAATTTGGTTCTAGGCATAATAATATGGCAAATACATATTTAATAGCTCAGATAAATTTGAACAGACCTACAGCATCCTAATTCCTAGTCTGACTAGAAATAAGGAAGTCTCAGGTAAAATCATCACTGCTTTTATTCTTACTAAAAGAGTTGATAAGTTTACATATCTGCTTCAATCAGGGCAGTGGCCAGGCTCACCCAAAACAGAATCACACCCTTAATTTAAGACTCACTTAAACTTATTGAAAGTAAATTATCATATGACGTCGCGTCTGGGAGTGAAATAATGTCATGCAATAAAATTGAAAACCACTAGTGTTTTATAGATTTTCAGGAAACGTCATGACGTCCATAACAACGTTGCGTACATAATGACAAAAAAAAACGTTTTTATGGCAGAAATGAGATTTTGAAAGTCTTAATTTCATATGATAAATAGAATCTAACATTCGTGCTCTTGTATTATTGAATTTATTAAACTCGTTGCAAAAAAGAGATAAAATGCTTGGCAAGCCTCACATTTTATCTCTTTTCTCCAACTCGTTTAATAAATTAAATAAAACATTAAAACTAATGTTAGATCCTCTATGTAATCACTCCTGACAGAAATACAAACAAATAAATTTGTTATTAAGAAAGCGGTAAAATAATTCAGAGTTGATACCAGGATAGAGATATAGAGGATCTTACATGAGTGCTTATGTTTTATTGATTTTATTTAACGAGTTGGGAAAAAGAGATAAATTGCCAGGCTTGTTTTAAAATACAATGTCACCTAACTGCTGGTGCCAATTAACTGCCCAACATTTCTATATAACTGAGCAGTGTCAATCTAGATGCACATTACTAATACTTTCAAAATTGAGCTGATAACATATTAAAAACAAATAACTTCTTGAAGTGCATTTGTTCTACAAAATATAAAGCTTGAACCAAAAGGTAAGTGAGTATGAATAGGAAAGACCACAATCACACATAGCCAATTGCACATGCTTTATATTTGGCTTAGTTCAGTGGGGTTTAGACCTTTAAGAAAAGTAAGATGAATTTAATCTGTCATTTAGCATGCCAATATCTGAGATGTTCAACACCAAACTTAAACAAAGCGATACCATTGGTATTCCCTCTGCACCCGAGCTGGCCATATCTGTTGAGAGGAACTGGGCTTTACTCTTCTTGAAAGCCTCTTGTATCTGAAATGAACATGTGATTCAACCACTTAATAAACAAGTGCCTGTGGGCATCTTAAACCCTTTATTGTTTTATTCATTTTTTGTTGGGCTGGTTTATTTGACAACTTTAGTTGTACCTAAACAGTTCCACACTCATGCTTTTGTAGCTAACAGTGAGACTAGAGATCTCTCGATGCTTGGTCAAAACTCCCTTAAATGAAAGCTAGAAGCAACGATATTGTTGACACTGTAAGGAGGTTAGTGCCACGTTAATTGCCTTTACAGTATGTTTTGACATCTGATTGACTGGCTTAAATGGTCCTAGACGCAAGAAAACCTGTCTTTGGGGGTTGGCGAACAACACAGGCACAGAGCAGTTTTAGTTTTTCGCTTTGTGAAAAGTACCATATTTAACCTTGCTACAGGTAAATTTTTAATTTTCGCAGCTGATGAGACCGGTTTGAAACTCTCTTTGATGAAAACCCCAAAGACAGGTTTTGTCACGACGAGGCCCAATCAATATACTTAAATGTTTGTCATGATAATCAATGCTTTTCATCTGTAGAAAATATTTTTTCACAAACCTGTTGATCTGACTGATTTTAACTATCTGGGCATGGCACTGCAAAATATCATTGCAAAATCAGGCTATGGAATCATGGAAATGCAAAGATTCTCCAAAAATATAAGGTAGGTTTGAACCGTTATATATTTAGATATTTTATCCTGGAGAAAATTTATACGCCACCTGCAAAGTTGGTACCAATCTTAATGAAATACTTTAAGAACCAAAGTCGTCATTTTAAACCAAAAATGCACATTTTTACTGTTACTAACTGTTCATGGTAGTCCTTTTTTGTGGATCCTTTTTTAGTATTTGTATTTTGTGTGTATTTTTGTTATACTGTCTTGATTGTTCCTTGCAGCCTTTTGATCACCTGTTGGGAAAAGGCTGACCTCTTGGCTCTCTTTTATGTGATGTATACTTGTGTTTTTGCCACGTGTTTTTCCCATGTGGTGTCCCAGGTCTGGTGTGGTACTTGATTGTATCGATTCTCGGGTTTTGCCTTCTTCCTCCTAACTTTAATTATATATTATAAATACAAATTATAACAGTTGATGCTGTAATCTTCGCAAGCAAGCCAAGGTACTAAGTCCATTTCGTTTGGAACAAGTGGACTTAGTTAAGTACCTTTGACTTGCGAAAATGCTGATGCTGTATAATAAAGCGTTTTGTGTTTTTTATATTAAAGCATGCATTACTTTAACACTAAATACAAAATGTGGTTACCTTTTTGTTGAGAACACAGTGGAAAATGAGTATTAAAACACCCTGCAAAAAAGAAAACATATTGTTTTAGGAATTAACAACATAGAATGAATTAATGTAAATATAAATTCAACAAATAATGTCACAACTTTCAATGATCTTTTTACGCGATTTTATACTATATTACCATGTACATGACACAACACTTACTTGTAATGTAGGTCAAAAGTATTGCAGAATATTCAGCAATACTTTTTACCTGCATTAAGCTAGCACGTAGTTTTAAGACCTTTGTTTTGTATATTTATTTTTTATTATTTTTTGAGTGGCCCCTTACGACAGGTTTCACTGTATATCCAAAGCAAACACTAATATCAGCCTGGACCTTTGATTAGTCTTTGGTGTGTGCATGAAGACATATGAGACATGTAGTATCTACTTATTCAGTAGATACGAGGATTTGCTTGTTATTCTTATCAGGATTGCAAGCGACATAAAGCCAATAAAGGGTAGATCCAGGATTAAATGTTTGGGGAATTGGGGTTTATATGTATTAAGGTGTGGGGGCTCGCCTTGCAAATTCTATCTCATGTTTCTTAAATATCTTATGAAAATAAAATAATTTGGTCTCATTGAGACCAAATTATTCCTTTTTCAAAGGATATTTAAAAACTGGAGGTGGGAAGGGGGTCCAAATAAACCCCTTGAACCCCATTTGGATCCGCCACTGCCAATGTGTGGATTTGCCATGCCCTGGCTTATGTCTAATTGATCAAAACTTCAGTTGGTAAAAATAACAAACACTATAAAATATGTGCCCACCCGAAAATCGACCTTAGTCCACCTGTGCTATAGTCAGACATGCTAACCACTAGGATAGGTAGGCTAGGAGGTCAGGTCGATTATGGCTCGCAATAATCGAACATCTGAAATTGATCATTTATTTCCGAGTTATCTGACGCAGAAATGGTGTGCTTGGGATTTAGAGTCATATGTTTTTATCCCTTTTTAATGCGCCAATCGCAACAATAGTCGTCTGCTTTCTCGTCTGCTGAAATGTTTTAAAAAGCCTCTGTGGCAAACAGTGTAGACCAAGATCAGACTGCTCCTATAGGAGCAGTCTGTTCTGGGTCCACACTGTTCAATTCTATGCTTTAGTCCTCAGTAATGTTAGGCAATTATTTGCAGCAGATGACTTCAGCATACGACATTTTCAGATGCATTTTTTTCTTGGCACTTTAAGGGTTAAATGTGTATTTACCTGGATGCTGTTAAATATAGCAAAAAGATACTGAAAGGCAACAGTCTCACTATTCACTGAGAATATTCCAAATAACCACGTGATACCCATTACTGGCATTAGTATAGAGATACTTCTGATTCCCATCCTAAAATAGAAAGAAAGATTTACATTACATCTTTTATACAATAAATTCGAAAGCTACTGTGGTGCTTTATGTTTTTTTACCTGGATGCTATAAAATATAGCAAAAATATACCGAAAGGCAACAGCCTCACTATTCACTAAGAATGATCCAAATAACCACGTGATACCCATCACTGGCATTAGTATAGAAATACTTCTGAATCCCATTCTAAAATAGAAAGAAAGATTTACATTACATCTTTTATACAATGAATTTGAAAGCTACTGTGGTGCTTTATGTTTATATTTACTTGGATGCTATTAAATATAGCAAAAAGATACTGACAGGCAACAGTCTCACTATTCAATAGGAATGTTCCAAATAACCACGTGATACCCATCACTGGCATTAGTATAGAAATACTTCTGAATCCCATTCTAAAATAGAAAGAAAGATACACATTACATCTTTTATACAATGAATTCGAAAGCTACTGTGGTGCTTTATGTTTTTTTACCTGGATGTTATTAAATATAGCAAAAATATACCAAAAGGCAACAGCCTCACTATTCACTAAGAATGTTCCAAATGACCACGTGATACCCACTACTGGCATTAGTATAGAGATACTACGTACTGCCATCCTACAAAACATAGTGAATCTTACATGTGTGTTTATGTTTTATTGAACTTAATAAACGAGTTGGTGGAATGAGATAAAAATGTGAGACTTGCTGGGCATTTTATCTCTTTTTCGCAACATTTATTACAATATACACGAGTACAAAATGTTAAATTCTATTTATCATATGATGTTTAAATCATTTTGTGATCACATTTTTTGTGTGAAGGTTTTGCCAAATATATGTGACGTTGTTATCTGCGTCATTTCATAATGTTGCCAAAAAATGTAAACCACTCGCGGTTTATCAGTTTTAATACATGGTTTAATATCACTCCCAGGCCTGACGTCCTATGATAAAATGATAGATTTTCATAAGGATACATTAGTAAACTCTTTGCATGCTTGGTAGTTTTTCATGCTTTTGTCGTCTTCTGCTGACTTTTCTTCCAAAGTAACCTTTTTTTAAAACGTTCTTTCACGAACACGTTCTGTGTTAAACGTTTTATCAGTTACCATTCAAATTCACTGCATTGTTGCACGTTGCCTGATAAACGTCGTCTATCTCATGGTATGTGCCTTTATTAGGCCATGATGACGTTGCACTTTTTGAATGACGTCGCTAAGGACGCCGAATCAACACAAAAATCGAAAATTACATCACAATTGCTAGTTTGAAGAGCGAAATAATGGGTAAACTGATAAATAGAATACCAGGTTTGCGTCTTTTGATATCAAGTTTACCAGGTTTGGCTTTGAGAATGCTTGTTGAATCGCTCGGCAAGCCTCGCGATGTCAACAAGCATTCTCAAAGCTTTGTCTGGTAAGCTTGATATTAAAAGAGACTCACCTAGTATTCTCTATTTATTGGTCTTGATCTGAGTCCAAACTGTTTGCAAAGGTCATCACTAGCAAGGAAAGTGTTTACACTAGTTATACTTTGCATCACATAATACAGACGAATCTGATTACGGTAAAACCAATGTTAAAAGGCACTCAAGAATAGACAAAACAAGGATCTTAATGACAAATGGTAGCTTATTGAATGTCAAAAGTATTGCAGAATGCTCCTGTGGCGTCTGATCTGGGTCTGCACTATTTGCCTACGCCCAATAAAAAAGACGCTATACTTGTATGGTTTAAACTGATTTACATAATTAACAACAGCATTAAAATATTATATATCTAATGATATGATAGACAGATGTACCATGTTACCTAAGTTTTTCCTTGTCTGTCTTTTTCTTCATAGCTGCAGTGCCAAACATACCACGTAAAACAGTTATAACAATAATTGTATTTGCCTGAAATACAAAGCAAATACAATAAAAGATATCCCCATACTATCGTATAATAGGGAGTGTCATGTGTCTGGGTTTACTATATAATTTAAGCCATATCATGACATAGCCCTTTACTGACATGTGTGCTCAGTGACGAGGGTCAGCCCAAAACCATACTTCTTGACTTGCGTTTTGCCTTCACATGCAAATAACTCCAAAATACAGAAACTAAACTCTTAATTTGTCGCATAAATAATTTTGTCTTTTCAAAGAGCAATATGTAAGCAAGTTTCCCTGCATAATTTGAGAGCTGAAAATTGAGTAATGTGACCTTAAAGGCGTACCGAAGAAACTAGGGGTTTCGACTCAAATTAAAAAAAATATCAGTTTTTTGCATGCTTTTGATGCTGCATGCTACAGATGCATTTCCGATATCTTTGTTTTTTAAGATTTTAGCGTACCATTATTGTTATTCCTAAAATCGAGGACAAAGAGGTCAAAACAATTTCTAAACCTATCAAATAATGAATAATAAATATTTTCTTTTAAAAAAAAAACACAGTCATTGCATAATCCGTCACAGTGATATTCACGTGTGAAAATTGAAAGGCTATCCCTGGTCTAAATATGGTTGTTTCAGAAACACGTGACCAGATTAACAGTATATTTGGACAGATAGCCCTGCAAAATGTAAAACCAGATCAGACTGCCCATGAAGTCTGATTAGGGTTTATCAGTCACTCCTAATATTAACTGAATTGTTTCAACATAACCTAATAAACGTTTCCTATCTCACGGCATGTTACCTTTATCAGGTCATGATGACGTTGCACTTTTTGAATGACGTCGCTAATGACGCTGAATCAACACAAAAATCAAAAATTACGTCATAATCGCTAGTTTGAAGAGTGTTCAACAATGGGTAAACTGATAAATAGAATACCAGATTCCCGTCTTTTGATATCAAGTTTACCAGGCTCGGCTTTGAGAACGCATGTTGAATCGCTCGGCAAGCCTCGCGATGTCAACATGCGTTCTCAAAGCCTTGCCTGGTAAACTTGATATCAAAAGACACTCACCTAGTATTCTCTATTTACAATATTTGCCATTTCATTACTGATCTGTTTTCAAATTTGACGCTAAATATGGCAGAGTAGTTAAATTGTGGAAAAACTATGATAAACAGATGGTGAAAGATTTACTCACAACAATAACAAAAAGCACAGGAGACAAGAACGCCCACAATAAACCAGATTCAACTGACAGCCAGCAACTGAAACATATTAATCACTGAGAGGTAAAATCAATATGAATCTAAATAATCTGGGAAAACGGATCCTTCAGAAATAGAGAGAACCTACAATATAAGAAAACAGCAGACTCCGTTTTTAGTCTATTCATGAGAACTAATTCTGTTTGTTTGTTTGATTTTTATGTCACAGTCAACAATCTTTCAATTATGTCAGGAGGGGTCTTCCTGGGTTGAACCAGAACTTAGCAAGGATAATTGTGTCTTGATCAAGGATACAGCACAGTGACGCCACTGAGGCTCAAACCTGCAACCTCTTGGTCTCGAGTCAAGCACTATACCACTGAGCTACTGCGCTCCCATGAGAACTAATGGAAAGTGCAACAATTCCCACGCCCCCTAGCACCAGCTAAAGCAGTATTCTGCTTTCCATCTTAACCCAATATTCCTGAAGGACCAGAATATGAACAAATATCAACACTATATCGATGTATGGGGAGAAACAGCCAATTACAAACTAAAGGTGTGTCTTAATTTTACCTCCTTTAATTACTTCATAATGATAATCAAAACTGAGTTTTTTAGTTTACACCAACTGTAAAAAAAACTCAATAAAGAAGACCGTGTTTCAGGATCAATGACAGTAAAACCTTTCTTAAGTGGCCACTCAAACAGAAGACCATAATTTGTTTTAAGACCAATTGTTGCTAAATGCAATGCAGGTCAAAATTATTGCAGAATGCTCCCCTTTGCAGGTCAAAAGTTATGCAGAATGCTCCAAGGGGAGCATTCTGCAATACTTTTGACCTTTATTAAGAAACCATTTGTCATTAAGAACTTTGTTTGTCAATTTTTGACTGGCCACTTAAGACAGGGATAACTGTAGTTAAAACTCACGTCTAAAGAGACTTGATTGAATCTAAGGATGTCGCCATAAAGGTCTGATGCGTTTTTGGTGGTTGGTTGATAATTAACAAATGCTGTGTGAAAACATGTAAATGAATTGATAAATATTTGATCATTGAAATAGATCATCACCCCATTTCACTCAAAATGACAAACCTTATTTGTCAGAAAAGTCACGTATGTTTACAACTATAAACCTCAACCATGTGCCAAAATGATAAAAATCTACCAACCAAATACATACATTTACAACCAAGCAACCACCAATTTAGCATTTTATTCCAAAGATACATCTAAAGATTAGCTGTCAATAATGTAAAATTGGCAACTCTATAATTGTCATCAAAGTGCACGCTAAGCTACACAAAAACTTGTTCATTTCTAAATGCTCATTACTGTACACTGAAACATTAAAAAATAGTTGCGAAGTTTATGAAAAAAAGTTTATGATGAAAAACACTCATTTATTGAATGGACAGAAATAATGTTGCAAGTGCACATAGTAATTGCCTGAGGCAATTCCAATGTAAACCAACAATATATGTTTATACATTTATCAAGAATCATGTCCATTAGCTTTGCCTCTTGAAAAACATCTCAATCTGCCAATCAGTATTTAAACATCTGTCACTATATGGCAAAATGTTTATATTTACATGACAGCTATATCGCTAAATTTGATTTCATGAGCTATGTTTTCGCTCAACAGGTACTTGCGTGGCTTTAAAATAAAATCAGAGAGTATTAGTTTGACAGGGTGGACAGGACAATGCATCTGCAAGTTCTAATGGTATATATCAATATATAAGTATCATGGCCATGGCTTTTCTAATATGATAAGATATTTTGGGGTTGATCAACACCTGCCTACCCTATGTTGTTCATATTTTTACAGTGCCCATAGTGTAAAATTGTTAAATATTTATTTGGAGATAATCCCTTGATAATAATAAATTATATACCACTCTAAAAAAAGTTTTGCATCAGGTATAAACATTTGGGATTTTTTATTAGTGGTAAAATGAAACTAATATACATTCAGAGCATCCCTTTTACTAACTTAGATAGACGTAGACGTATGATGATAGTGAAATTCGTACAGAGGTTGCCAGTGAGGCTAGCCTTCGAAAATTTGGTCCAGCTCTTATGCTGTCCTTATATTATATTCCTTTTTGTATATATCAGCAGCAAACTTGGATAATGTTTACATAAACATTCCTTGTTCAACTCTGTAATGAGTACCAATATTTTGCACCTGTTCTGTGCCACAAGGTCTGTATCACAAAAACATCTGCTAAAACATTTGTGCACATCTTTGCTGATATTGTCTTAGCATAATTCTGAGTGAAATTATAAAGCTACTCATGTTTACGTTTGTACACCAAATAATGAGATATTCTGTTCTCAAGGGGGATAACTAAAATAAGGATATTTACTAATATATGCATTGAGCGATACATACAATTTCTTGTTTCCATATCCTTGGAGTTGTGTTGCACCCATTGATATGGCAACAATCAATAGACTTCCTCCTGTAATATATATACATCAAAGACATATGAGCCAGTGCACGTGATTTCCAACAATTTGACATTTTGACAAGTGTAGACTCAGATGAGCCTCTGCAGCCTCCTTTTAAGCTTAGAAACTCCAAATGACGCTCGGTCAGTAGCTTAACAATCATAGAATACTCAAGCGACAAGCAAAGGCTCTGATCAGACTGCGCGTATGCGCAGGCTGGTCTGAGGCTTTGCTGGTCGCACATACCAAATTGTTGGAAATCTCATGCACTGGCTCATATATTAAAGTAACTTTGACATAGAATGACAATAAACCTGGAATTATAGTTAATTGCTTGTTTTGTAAAATGTGTCATTTTAATTAATCCTCAAAGAACAGGTGAGTCACAAACCAGTCTGTTTATCTACAGTGACTAGCATGAAAAACATTGTGTTTTTTCATACTGTTAGTTTAGCTATATACATTAAAAAACTAGCGTAGGCACTGATCAAACTGCTAATGGTAAATGACCCTTCACAGGACTCATCTTGAGACAACCTGATATCATTGCACTTTAACAACAAAAACACAAACCAGCCTGCTCATCTGTGCAGTCCAATCAGCACTTATTTTAATTCTCTCTCTAAAATGTGTTACATGTATAGCTAAACTTGTACAATTACAAGATTCTAGCTAGTCTCTGTAGCTGAGTAGGAAGGTTTAAGCATGGCATTATTTTGAAACTTCAAAACACTTAAGTGCGTTTTATGTTTCCTGTTCGTTTTATTCCAAGCAAACAACTCAGTTTTAATGATAAAAGTCTATACTGTGAAATTGTCTATAGTGCAATCTTTAGAAAATAACACATTCCAATTATTGTTTATAAAGTTCCTACCATAAGCAGCTATTATCATCGGAATACCAAAGCGTTGTTTCTTCAAAGGCATAATAACTGTCAGGACAAGGTTGATTCCCTGGACCAGCATAAGGAAGAACACAGCCAGGTACACAAAATGAAGGATCACTGCCACTGCTGTACAACCAGCCTATCAATAAAAATGAACATGTGTAAGACCAAAGTTACTAAATAATAGAACACAAAACATAGACACAGATCAGTATCAACCAAGTCAAGTCAGAGTCTTCACTGTGCATATGACCATCAAAGACACTGATCAGACTTGCAGACCGTTTAAAGGTAATGCTTCTTTTGTGGATCTTTTTTGTTACTCTGTTTGTCTTTGCCATACTGTGATGTCTGTTTCTTGCAGCCTAATGGTCACCTGTTGTGAAAGGGCTGTTCTCTTGGCTTTCTTGTATATGAGATTTTTTTGTGTTTTCGTCACTTCCCTATTGGAAATCCTGGGCCAGGTATGGTATTTGATCGTTTTGATTCCCAATCTTTGCCTTCTTCCTTACTTTGGCAGAAGCCCAAGGTTTTCAACACATCATTTGGGAGAAAGTGAATGTTAATGACTTTGAATATAAAGTTTGATGCTATATATAATTGTATAAAATCAATGAAATATTCACTAAAATTGCACAAATATAGCACCATGTTTTGACACTGTTTTACAGTCAACATGTGTTGTGGGACGTTTTCATTCATATTTAAATTTGAAAGCCAAACTATATATAAAAGTAACAGGAGATTAACGAGTTTGCTGTAATAAAATGTAGGAGCTAGTTTCGCAAGTGAATTGAACATGGCCATTCCATTATATAACAGTGTATAGGTATGCTGTTTTATAACAGCAGGTTGATTTTTGTATGTCCAAACATAGGTATTAATAGCGTGTGGCACTGCTTTTTATACATATTTAGTAAGGCAATACACAATGTATCATGCTCTAAAACACTAATTAAAAGTGCATATGTAGTATTTCCCTACCAAAATAATAATTATGTATCTTCTGTTGTAATTTAAGGCCTGGCTATATTAAATTACCTTATTTTCTGTTCTAGACACACCAACTAGGAATACAAGGTAGGCAAAGAACAAAGTCACACATAGACTTAATATTATTGTTGATCTCTCTGACTTAATTACTCTGTAATAAATTAAATCATAACAAACAGCTTTCATCACATAACACTTCACATGCACAAGTGAACTCAAGTTTCATTTCGGTTACATGTACTTTGGCAAACAGTGAAGACTCAGATAAATGCCACTTAAGGTGGCATATTTTATGGGTCTACACTGTTTGCTGAGGTTTAAAAATCTTAACAGACATAAATATATTATAATTTGGAAATTCTGCATGTAATTTATTGGCACATTTTTATTTGTTTTGTTGCTTTACGTCCCAGTCAACAGCTATGATCATGGGGTATGGTCAGTTCACCAAACCACACTTTTTCCTGGGCAAGGTTGAATAATCGGTTGACCAGTAATTTGTGCACATACTTTCGCTTGTAACTGACAAAATCTCTTCTTGAATGAATCAGCAGAAGGTAGGAGAATGACCGTAGAAATTATTTCATGATCGATCCCCACAAAATTATGGGACTGGGCCGGGATCGAATTTGTGACCCCTGGATCTGCAGTCAGACGCACATCTGTAGTCAGACGTGTTACCAACTGAGCTACGTGGCCTGGTCTGTACCTAATGCAAATCAGTTAATCAATTTATGCTGTAGCATTATGTTAAGGAAAATTCACCAGAATAACGTGAGCTGAGTCGTTTGGTTTATCCCATTTTCTGATAATGATCAAACACAACATGAGGTTAATTGTAAATATACAGCTCTTTTTTTTCTTTAAAAGCATTGGTTTATGTACTTATTAGAGGATCTTTAAAAGAGCATATATGTTATACCTGATTTTGCAATTGTGATATGGTGTTTGTTATAGCTGTTGTTTTTACCAATATTGTTATAATAATAGGTTTTACAATATTATCCACTAAATAAAAAGTAAAAAAAAATACAGGAAAATGTTGATTAATTATAATATTTGATATATTTTTATTTCACATGTGAAAATATAAAAAGATAAGTTTTACATATGAACATATTAAAATAACTTTTCTTCATGGGTGAAATTGTATACTGACGTCAAGAAAAAACGCCACATCTAAAAGTAAACGTGAATATCTTTTAGACTGATCAGACTAAAGTTAGGTGTTTTAGTGCATTATAACATCTTTCAGTCAAAACAAATTGCTGAAAGAATATTTGAGGCTGCGAAAACAACCTCGGTTTGAGACAGGGGTCACCAGTTTTGTGTGACACATGATTTTAGCCACATTTGAATTGTTTCCAGACACAATCCATTGACAAGAAGAACGTTTACCGAAATGCGTTTATAATGTTCAAACAATGTTTGTATGCGTCTGCTAAATGAAACAACATACCGCACCAAGCTTTTCCCCATGCATTTCAGTAAAACTTAAACGTCATGACTTTGCAAAGTGGGCGAAAATATTGTTACTAATCATTAGCAAAAATCTTTAAGTCTCAACCAGCAACGATTTCTAAGGAAACGCAATCTGGCACGTGTTCCAGATGGCCGTTTTAGATGACGTTTAGACCAACGACTGGCCATGGGGCGTTACAGCTCATCTTATATAACGGTTTCTTACGAGGCATATTCTGTGTATATTACCTAATGTACCCCCTAATCATTTTTCCATTACTTAAAGCAAGACGAGAATGTTGGCAAGTTTCGTAAAAGGACCTTACATTTTGTCTTTAATATGACGTCATAATTTCATAAAGTTATTACTTGCAAGCACAGCTGTTTGAAACAATGATCCAAAATGTGTTCATTGTTTAGCAAAACATTAACAGCACAAACTTGGTGCTAATTTGCATTGAAATCATAAGCGATTGATGCATAATGTTGTCATGTGTACGTTGAGCCTGTATGACGTCATCGGAATAACGCGTCACCTGCATATCAAATTAAAGTCATTTTCCAACATTGCCCGTTCTCTACATAAAGAAGCAGTAACTGGCTGTTCCTTTTTGTATATCATCGCTAAGAAACCAGTGATAAAGAGTAAGGCCATTTTAGTTGACGTCAGTATATGTCCTCTGATTTCTCAGTTTACTTCCTTGAGCCCACTTCAGGCTTCATATATTTTTTGTTTATTAGTGAACAAAAACACACAGTGTGTGTTTTCATTTTCTTAATCAGGTCACTTGATTGTATTGATTCTTGAGCTTTGCCTAATTATTTACTTTCACTCGATGAAATAAATGTCATATTTATTTCAAAATTTCAAATACCCTCTTTAAATTTCCCAAGGTAATTTTTGCACTGTGAACAGTATACAATACTTTCATAAAACAGCAGCATGTGTTTTTGTCAGGACGGTGCAGTTGGTATAACAGCAGACAAGCAGCAAGCAGCTGAACTGCATTGTTTTATCACCTTATAATTTATTCATGAGTATATGTATAATTTCTCACAGAATAGCAAATAGATTCTCAAAAATATTTTGTAGTTTTTCATATTAAGAGCATGCGACAATACTGACAGTTTCAGTTTTTGATGATGTTTATAAATATTACTATTCTTTGAAAATAAGCTTATATATATATCTTTGTACATGTGGATGTTTAATTTAAATACTATTGTTTAATACTTGCCTGAACATTTCATAATATTATTTAAAGTATGAGTTTGAGTATAAATATATGTTTGCCTATTCCTTAAATGCTGTCAGAATTTGGCCCATTTAATCATTGTCAAACATAGTAAAATATTATCCACATCATAGAAAAATCTGGCTTTTTTCTGTTGTATTTTTTTGTGACAAGATAATGAGGATAGTAACCAGCTACAGCTAAACTAAAGGTAAAAGTCAGATTTTTATGTCGCAAGTATGGGTACAAACAAACGTTAATGCACTGATTATAATATAATTATTATAAAAACATATAATTTATAAATATAAGTGGCCCATCAACAAAGTAATAGGAAGTCAAAAACACAAAGATTAAAAATTTCTCCTATCAGTTTGCTTACAAATGTACATGGGTGTACATTTAATTGGAAATTATACAGTAGTTAAATGAAAGTTCAACAAAATTGTACTTAAGGACACCATAGCAATGGTGAATTTCGAGTAAATTATAGTTTCCAATTATATGGGCTGTTGTTAAGAGAATATTCTATCAGTAGTTTTTTTTTCTATTTTCAATAATTTGTTAGATGTTCTAAGGGATGGTCCTCCCCAACCCTTAGGTTCCAAATGACAGGGAGAATAAAAGGGCTATCTGATGGTAACTGAAAAAAGTACAGTTTTGTAAAAATGGCCTGAAAAAATCTCTGAAAACATACTGAGCACCAACCCGGGGCTTTTCATTTTAAATCCCAAATGCTCTGAGAGAAATAAGGAAACCTTTACCTATAATATCCATTTACTTAATATTTAACAGATCGTGAAGGTAACCTGATTCAAGTGTACATTCATAGCCTCTTAAAATACACATTGAGTGTTTGTATATATAGCTAAATATAGACAAAAGCATTTACAATAAGCATCAAAGTTGAGCAACATGACTAGTTGGTTCTTTGAGAGAAACGTTTGAATCACTTATGATGTATGGCAACTAAATACAAAGCTTTTTTACTGTTTTGATCTTAGTAGAAGCTTATTACATTAAAAAGAAGATCATTTTTGATTATTGCTTGTGTAGTTTATTTTGCTTTTAAATAAATGTCTAGCTTTGATGTATTAGATTGTTGAATGTGCAAATAGTGCCATTGTCCATACAGTCGAAAAATGTTTGAAAAGTATACCATCTTTCTTACCTCCAATATACAATATAAACTATAATGGTTATAAGAAGGCACACCATAGAGAGAATACAGCCAACCAATGAGATTGTACTTAGGGCAATAATGTGTGCCTCTGACTGAAAATAAACAAGAGAATACAACCAATGAGATTATACTTAGGGCAATAGTGTATGCCTCGGTCTGAAATGAAACAAGAGAAGACAACCAATGAGATTATACTTAGGGCGATAGTGTCTGCCTCTGACTGAAATGAAACAAGAGAAGACAACCAATGAGATAATACTTAGGGCAATAGTGTCTGCCTCTGACTGAAATGAAACAATAGAAAACAACCAATGAGATTGTACTTAGAGCAATAGTGTCTGCCTCTGACTGAAATGAAACAAGAGAAGACAACCAATGAGATTATACTTAGGGCGATAGTTTCTGCCTCTGACTGAAATGAAACATGAGAAGACAACCAATGAGATTGTACTAAGGGCAATGGTGTCTGCCTCTGACTGAAATGAAACAAGAGAAGACAACCAATGAGATTGTACTAAGGGCAATAGTTTCTGCCTCTGACTGAAATGAAACAAGAGAAGACAACCAATGAGATTATACTTAGGGCGATAGTTTCTGCCTCTGACTGAAATGAAACAAGAGAAGATCAAACATTCTTCAGGTTAGTAATTTTTACTGATTATTCCAATAAATATTCCAAAGGGAATTTTTCATAGAAAAACACTATCTTTACTCTTGTCTCAAACTTTGGGCCACTTGGTCTTTATAAACAAAATAAATAACTACATTTAGATTGAGGAATACATCTCCCTTGTTTAAGCTAACCAGTATATATACTGGTTAGGTTTAACAGGGGAGATGTAGTCCTCAACCTATATACAGTTATTTGTTGTTGTTTTTTTTAAAAAAAAGCCAAGTGGCGGAAAATTTGAGACAAGAATAAAGATAATGTTTTTTCTAGTAATTTTTAGACTAACCCTTCTGAAGATTCTATATATTCTATTAGATTCTATTGCAATCATAAAATGTATAAACTCTTTCTAAATCTTACCACTGATATTATGATTTGATATAAAATTCAGTGTCAGACTTTAATCGCTCTTGCTCCAGGGACTTTTGGAACCAGCATTATATGGTGACTTAGTGTATAAATAAATACAATGGTTGGCTCTAATAACTTTTCTGCTCAGTTTATGAAAAAAATTTCTCTCCACAAAAAGATTTGTTATTACAAAAATGTATTGTAACAGACTACATACTTGGTGGTCAACCCAATCACGGTTGGCAACCTTACTTTAATTGTTTGCCGACAGGTCAGACCGCAGACTCTATGACGGTTCCGACTTAAAGACTTATCTATAGATATGACGTTTTGGGCCTAATGTTGTGTCTCTTATCAAATTAATGAGGGGTTACCTGTTGGATTTCTTTTACTCCTGTATTCAGTTGTATGTACTATTGAGTCCTTATCCTTATTTTCTCTTCTTTTTATTTCTCCTTTTGTGTGTAGTAGAAGATGATACATCGATAAGTTAAGGATCTTTAATGTGAACTAAACATCTATTTGCCTTGATCTATATCAGAAATAAGGTCAAGGTGGTAATGTCGAGCAGTAATTTTTACTGATTGTTCCATGGCAGTGCTTCTTTTGTGGATTATTTTTATTATTTGTTTTGTGTTTGTCTATTATACTGTCTTGTCTGTTCCTTGCAGCCTTGTGGTCACCTGCTGGAGAAAGGGCTGACCTCCTCACTCTCTTGTATATGATATTTTCTTGTATTGTTGTCACTTTTCCATATGGTGTCCTGGATAAGGTGTGGTATTTGATTGTATCGAGTCCGTCCTTACTATATCAAGTGTAATAGTATCAAAAAGAAATGTGTAATGGCCAAACATCAATACATCATGCATATTCTGCTGGAAAGGGGGGTTTGTCCTCATCAAGGAATATCATTTTATTCGATGTGAAACTCGTAGTAACTTGCAAGGACAAATTTAGATCTAGATTTAACAATAAAATAGTGAACAACTGATGATAAATAAAACTAAAACATTCACTTACAATTTCGCTGGAATCAACTGGGCTCATCAGAATGGCAAAATTGGTAAGATGATTACAGAGACACACAGCTAAACCGTCTTTGTAGCTATGTAGTCTGCATCCATCAGTAGCCCAAGCACCCTTGCCTCCACTACAATATATTGAGGGTTTTACATGAGTGCTCATGTTCTATTGAATTTATTAAATGAGTAAACATGTCAGGCATTTTATCTCTTTCCCAACGAGTTTAATAAACTATATGATAAAAGAGCATGAATGTTAGATTCTATTTATCATATGACATAAAATTGGCTTTAAAATCTTATTTCTGGCGTTAAAAGTTATCATTTTGTCATTAAGTATGCAACGTTTAAATGAAAATCTGTAAACCACTAGTGGTTTATCGATTTTATTGCATGGCGTTATTTCACTCCCAGGCGCAACGTCATATGATATAAACAAGTCTGTACATGTAATTATAAGTACAATGGTCCCGTTTATACAAAATGGAGTTATACTATTATCACTCAAGCTACTAAAATCAAAGGATGCAGGTCAGTCTATGTAGCTTAACTGTATAGTAATATTGGTTTCTGCGATAAATCATTGCAGGTATGTCTTACGTTAGTAATATATTATTTTCATATTTAAACTATGAATCCATCTTCTTTAAATAATATAATACTGACCTAGACTAGAAAAAGCCTGTCAATGGATTTTCAGGAGGTTAATTTGAGGATTGATTGACTGAGTTGAGGTATGCTTATATGAAAAAGAAGTATGGTCATATAAGTGAGAAAAGTCTCACAGATACAAGAGGTAAATAAATCATAGAAAACTTAGAATGCATACAAAGTTATCACTTTAGCTTAAGATCAGAGGGCAAATTAAGATTTTTTTCATTTCATTATCATAACAGAATAATCCACATATGGTATCTTTTGGGATTGTGAAAAAACATAAAGTATCTTTTATTAATGAAAATAAAAAGTATACATACAAAATGTGTGCCCACTTTGAAATATTTGGAAATACTTACTTTGCACCTTGATTCCAGTAAGAGCATACAGGATCTTTCATTGTTTTCTAAAATGGGAAAATATTTAATCAACTTTAAAATTGCATATACATAAATATCAGGTTTCAAAAATGAGTATGTTTATCATGTTGAATATTATGAGAGCTGTTGAGCATTTCTTACACATTTTTTTATTCTTTATATTTATATGTTAGGCTGACTCACAATACATGATATGATACTCATAAACTGCAAAGTCACTGCGAGAAAACCTGACTTTGCTGCATGTGAACAACAAAGGCAAAGACCAGCCTGGGCAGCGGCGCAGTGTGATTAGTGCCCTAGCTATTCGCTACCTGGAAAACATAGTAGTCAGCCTTGTTCCATGTAAAATTTCATTATTCTAGCTAGGATAAAGTCAGGTTACTTTGGACATTAGGTAAATTTGGACATACATTTCCAAACAGTTGAGATCTAGATAAGACAGCTCCTTATGAGCCTTCTCATCAGAATTTTCACTGTTTGCTAAGTTATTTTTTTTATTTATTTGTTTTTCTTACACAAATTTTAACTTGCAATAGACAAAACTTAACATTTCAGAAGCAGTACATGAATTTGAATTAGAAAATATAGGAACATTTTTTTTTTGCAATTCAGGTAATTGGACTATTAAAATACCTTAGCTTGTCTTGGTTCCATACAACTATTTTAATAAACCTAGCAGCCATATGATAGCTTTGCTTTTAGCTAAAACATTTTTCAAACTAATTATGTTCATGGGAACTGGTGTTGCTAAGCATCATGTATTTTTGAACTTACATATATGCAAGTGAATGCATAGCTAGATAGCATATAACTTGCATTTAAATCATGGCATGATGGTAATTGTCATTTTCTTTATTACCTAAATAACCAACCTGTGTGCTATCATATTAAACATTCTCCATTGCCTTCTTGGTCTATTAATATTCAATGCAACCAGAGAGAAACCTCAGATGTTTGTGTTGTTTAAAGGGATTGAGTTACCATTAGTTAGTTTATCAAACACTGTATCACCAAGCTACAAAACCACTGGCCAGTTCACCACGTATAACGTGGTAAAATCTATGTGGATCTGTGATTTTAAATACCACTTTTGTTATAAATGCATTCTACTGATTAAAACCTTATTGGATTGACAAAAATAAAAAAAAATATATAGATTTGAAACAAAAGTTGCAATTCTTTTTAATAGTATTTTCTGGTAAAGAACACTGGGCACATTTTTTCCAAAATAATCTTTTTTATCTACAATATTAGTTTATGCCTAAAGCCTCCGACTGGTAAGTCACAGCAAAGCATTTCACAACATATCCCTTTATTTGAAATACAAAAATAATCTATACTTACATTCAGCACCTGAAAGGTAACTTCTAATGGTGGTTCTATTTTCTTGGGTTGGTCAGGAAACAAAGAAAAGGATATAACTGCAGAATTAACAGTATTATTCCTTAATCTGCAAATAGAATTAAACATGTCGATGAAGTAGTCAATCTGTATATGGGCTCATCTTGAGAAAACCTGTTTTCTGGGTTTCCCATGAAGTGAGATTCAAACCAGCCTTCTCAGCTACAGAGAGTAGCTAGATAATAGAAATTTCGTTCATAGCAAGTCTCGATATAATACTTTCCAATAAGCGAATAACAAAGGCACTGATCAGACTGCGCTGATGCGCAGGCTGGTCTGCACGTTTGTTGTTAGCAAACCCCCAAAGAAACGTTTTCTCACGATGAGGTCCATATAGGAAACCTTATGTTTAAAAAGACAAAAGTGAGCCAACTTTAATCAAATAGCTATACTGGTCTCAAATGCAAATGCAAAAAAGATACCATGCGAGAGTCTGTCAAAATTAGACAAAAATCACTGGAAAATAAGTCATTTTAGAATAATTTGAATCAGTGTATCACCTGTCAAGGTGAATAAGTAAGCTTACAGTGGTCTATACTATTTGTCATTTTATGATTTGGATAAAATGTGATGAGTTTAGGGACGTCCAGACACAAGATTTGCATATCATCACATTTCATTATATAACTTTAAATGATACCACCTTTGAACTGTCTGATTTCTGGCTATCTGATACAGAAACTGAGGTTTTCGGATTTTGTATCACTATCCTTTAAAACGAGGCATACTTTGGTAACCTGCTTTTGTGGCGAGGTTACATAAAGTACATTTCAAGCATGGAACAGGAGATGAAAAACATGATAACCTACCGTCACATAATATGACGTGACACATAGTAAAGGCAAACGTTCTCTGCAGTTTTTTTATCAATTATGACCAAAACTATTTATAAAATAAAAATAATGTTATTTATAACTCACTTTTTGTTTAGGGCTCTTGAGGGAGTTATGTTGGATATATTCTTGTAGAATGTGCTTGAAAAGTAACGACCACTTCCAGCTAAAACAAAGAAAAAAACAAAAGTGTATGACCAGAAAGAGCCACAAAAAACACAAAGCAAACCATGTTACTTCCAGGAAGAGACATCAGATGAACACAGACAAACAAAAAAGCAAAGATAAAAATGACAGTGAAATCAAAGCAAAATGAAACTCAGGAAAGTGAATTTCTGGTGTTTTGTCACTTTCTCAAATGTGTCCTGGTCCACACCAGAATTAAGGGTGGTGTTGGCGTCGTGAAACTGGTTTAAGCCCTCCAGTAAAATAATTTTTGCTAACCGTTCCAAG
Source organism: Loripinus fragilis (assembly GCA_964019695.1). Lineage (NCBI taxonomy): Eukaryota > Metazoa > Mollusca > Bivalvia > Lucinida > Lucinidae > Loripinus > Loripinus fragilis. The sequence continues at coordinate 89,084,458 of OZ026517.1, forward strand.
GCGGTACTTCTTTTGTGGATCACTTGGTTTTTTGTGTCTTGTCATTCTCATGCTTTCGCATCTGTTCATTGCTGCCTTATGGTCACCTGCTGGGAAAAAGCTGACCACTTGGCTCGTGTAGGTGATGTTTATTTTATTTTTGTTACTTTCCCATGTGGTATCCTGGGTCAGGTGTGGTACTTGATTGTATCGTTTCCCAATCTTTGCCCTCTTTCTTACTTTTATATGCATTTTCTGTTTAGTTTTGGAGTTCAGTATAGTAAGAAGGTTCAAGACAGAGTACAGTTATGCTGCTGGTTCGCAACCTAGTCCGGAGGTTATAAAACTTTTTAGTGTTAAACTCAACTGAGCATGAGATTTCAACTGCTCATAACAACTAAAATACAGACAAATAAAGAAGTTTTTATTTAAAGTCTCTCAGATGTTGTAATTATCATGCTTATAAAATGTTATTTTAAGATATAATAGCAAGATAAATTTGTGTTCAGTTGAGTTGAGTATGAAAATTGTTTTATAACCTTGGGACTGCCTGGCTGTTTCTATTATGGCATTAATGGTCTCTTCTAAAGCTGCTTGCATATAGTACATGGCTACATTAAGAATAAGTGAACGGGAATTTTTGCTGCCTAAGTTGGTCTTTAATAAAACGAAGTTTCCTGTTTTCTAATATTGTAGGTTCTCTTTTTTTCTGAAGGATTCGGGTTTTTTTTTCAGATTATTTAGAAATAAAACCTCGAAAATTTGAACTTTGATTTTTTTAAATACTCGCTTATTTGAAATAAATTTTAAACACACTGAATTTTCAGAATTTGACTTATATGTACAGTATATGAGAGATCCGGTAAAAACCTATTTTGGTCTATTAAAAATTCAGGTGAAATATTAGATAAACTTAAAGCTAGAGATTTCAATGCGACCTGTTTGTCTACTTATGATTTTTCTACTCTTTACACTACTTTACCTCATAATTTAATTAAAGATAAACTTATTGATCTTATTGAAAGAACCTTCCAGAGAGAAGGCTCTCCTTACCTTGCATGTAATGACAGAAATGCATTTTTTACTTCAGAAAAACCTAAAATATATCATGCATGGTCGTGTCAAAATGTGATGCGCTGACCTTTTTGTTGGACAACATTTTTATTCAATTAGGCACCAAACTGTATAGACAAGTAGTTGGAATTCCTATGGGCACTAATTGTGCTCCCCTGGTTGCAGATTTATTCCTGTTTTGTTATGAGAGGGACTTTATGATGTCTCTTTCTGATGATAAGCAGGCTGACGTTATCGATGCGTTTAACACTACATCCAAAAATTTGGACGATATTTTAGATATTAATAATGTTTATTTTGACAATATGGTTGGTCAAATATACCCTTCAGAGCTCCAACTGAATAAAGCCAATACCTCTGATACGGAAGCTGCATTTTTAGACTTGCATTTGTCAATTTCTAATGATATTGTTTCTACCAAAATTTATGATAAACGTGACGGACTTTGATTTTGAAACTGTCAATTTCCCATTTTTAGATGGTGATGTTCCTAGTTCTACATCCTATGGAGTCTATATCTCTCAACTCATTTGTTTTGCTAGAGCATCTAGCTATGTTGCTAACTTCAACACTCGCAATAAATTGTTAACTCAGAAACTTCTTAAACAAGGCTATTGGTATCACAAACTTCGCAAAACATTTTCAAAATTTTATAGACAATACTATGATTTGATTTCTAAATTCCAAGTTGGACCAAAATCTCTCTTGGCCCAAGGACTTTCGGAACCTGATTTCTATGGTGACTTGGTGTATAAAATAAAGAAGATTGTTGGCTCTAATAATTTTTCAGCGCAGTTCATTAAAATGATTTCCCATTATAAAAAAATTGGCTATAACATTAATGCATTGCAACAGACTGCATGCTTGGTGGTCAAGCCAATCATTGCTGGCAACTTTGCTTTTCTCTTTAATTGCACGTCGGTGGGTCAGACTTCAGACTCTATGATGGTTCCCACTTAAAGACTTATCTACTGATGAGATGGTAGGGGCCTAATGCTTTGGCTGTTTGTCGGGCCCACCGGGGTTTACCTGTTGGATTTCTTTTGCTCCAGTATTCAGTTTTATTTACTGTTGAGTCCTTATCTTTGCTTTATCTCTTTGTTATATTTGATTTATATGTTTTAGGAGATGATGCATTTATAAGATAGTGGTCTTTCATGCAAACCAAATATCTATGTGTCTTGATCCACATCTGAATTAAGGGTGAGGTTGGCACCGTTAACCGGTTTAAGCCCTCCAGTAAAATATTTTACTGACCGTTCCAAGGCGGTACTTCTTTTGTGGATCTTTTACGTTTTTGTTTTGTGTTGTGTTTGCTATGTCTTTGTATGTGTCTGTTTATTTGTGCCTTGTCGTCACCTGTTGGGAAAGGGGTGACCTCTTGGCTCTCGTTTGTGGAGTCTAACTGTGAGTTTGTCACTTTCCCATTGGTATCCTGGATCAGCTGTGGTACTTGATTGTATCGATTCCTGATCTTTGCACCCTTACTTACTTTTATTCATGGCCTATATATATTAAATAGCTGGCTAAAATAACATGAGATTAAGGCGTTTCTTTTTTGTGCCCAAAACCTATGTTTGATAGAGAAACAAATGATAGTATGAGTAGTTATTTTTGGGGGTTATATACTTTGTCTACCTTCCAAATTACTGGTAATTCAAATTAAACCTCTTGTCCCAAAGACTTCCAATTTACAAGAGTTTAAAGTCATGGTTATCAAAGTTGAGTAATTGGTTCCTATGTGAGTTCAGACAATTCTAGATCACTTTAATTTTTAAACTAAAATATAAAACTGATGGCAAGACATGATTTAGAGTAAAACATGGCCATTATCACAGTTAAGGATAGTAAGCAGCAAATATAAAATGCTAAATGCCTACAAATATGTAGAAAATATTATGCAGAAAATTACAAAAATGATGCGAATCAGTGCTCCTTTTACCCCTCTGCAAATGGAGAGTTTTCCATGGAATAACTTACCACTCGAGCACTGAAGGTGCACCTTGTTGTCACTATGTGTGACCCAGTTTGGCAATGTTTCTGTCGAGTTCCCCGGAAAGTTGATGTCTTTAGAGCAACTACTCATAGGCCCAAGTGATAATACTGTAATAAAAATCAACTGGATCAAACAAACAAAAATTCACGCCTTCTATGGTCTCTCTCATATTTAGTGTGGTACTTTGAGGCAGCAATATCTACTATTTACTTCAAGACACTTCAACCAAAACATAACGCACCATGCTGATCAGTAGATTTCGGTAATTTAACCATTTCCTTCATGAATATTCATGCTAGGCTCCACCAACTATGACTAATTATAAATATAAACTTTCATGTTGGTACAGAGAACATTGAAATTAATTGTCTAATCCGCTAGTTTAGGATATTATCAAATCATATTTCCATAAGCAAAAATAAGCCCTGATCAGGCAGGTCTGCTGTGTTTGCCAAAGTGTTAAAGTGCTACTCTATATAAGGTAAAGGAAGCATGCCTGTGCATGCAGCAAAGGCTCTGATGAGATTGCGCAATTGACTCCTATAACACACAAATTAAGCATAAAGCTGACAGTTCTGATCAAAATTAAAACATTAATTCCACTACCACGATTTAAGTGCACCAGTATGATTTAAAAATCTTTATGCATTTGCAAAATGTACTAAAATTTCATTGACTGACTTGTACAATTTATCATATTACATAGCATCTGGCAGTGAAATCTATAACGCCATGCAATAAAATTAATAAACAGATTTTCAGGAAACGTTATGACGTTCATAACAACGTTGCATACATAATGAAAAATAATACTTTTTACACCAGAAATGAGATTTCAAAGTCTTCATAATAGCATATGATGAACAGAATATAACTTTCGTGCACTTGTATTATTGAATCTATTAAAGTCGTTGCAAAAAAGAGATGCATTTTATCTCTTTTACCCAACTCGCTTAATAAAATTTAAAAAAAACAACATGTGCACTCATGTCAGATTCACTATGTACAATGCATTGTGTTTTCTATAGAGTGATCTTGATACTCCATCCACCAGTCTCACCTAAAGAAAGGAACAATATCAACAATAACATGTATGTACAGTATTTGAAGTTAAACAGTTTATACCACCAATCAAAATTGCCATTATAGCAGATCTGATTTGTTAAGTAATTAAGAGTGTTAAACACTCTAAATTACTGAACAAATCAGGTCTGCTTTAATATAAATTTTGAATGGTGCTATAAACTGTTTAACAGTGTTTAACACTCTAAATTACTTAACAAATCAGGTCTGCTATAATAGAAATTTTGACTGGTGGTATATATTTTGGTGCCTGATGCTTATCTGTAGCTGGACCCACCGTGGCTCAACTTGAGGCTTTCTTGAGTCATGAGCCCTTATCTATGTTTCATCATGGTGTGTTAATTTGATTAAAGTGTTTCTCCATGATGATACATTGCATTTGTTAGATGGCCTCAATGCAAGCTTAACATTTCTTGTATACTTCAACAACAGCCAAATCTAGGGCGAAGATTTGATACCAGTAAAATGCATTTAAGCCCCTCCCAGGGCTTAGGCTGCTGTCCATTCTAAGGCAGTGGTTCTGTTGTTGTTGACTTTTTGTTTATTGTTACTCCCATAATGGGAGTTTTAATTGTTCTATGTTTTGTTGTACGTTACTTTTTGTCCATTCTAGTATTGCAATCATCTTGATGGGGAAGAGAGAGCTGGTTGCTTTGCTTAATTTGTCTTCCTGGTGTCTCGTGATACTTGAGCCGCTATGGGGTTGTCTGCTGTTTGTGATTGTGGCATTTCCTGATCATACTCACTTACTATTTTTGTTACAATTTCGATCTTTGAAAGATCTAGATCCACTCTGAAAGGACATACTGATAGAATAACTTTTCAGCCTGTTTAAGCTAAACTCTATATCTGGAAATTGCTATGAGAATACCAGTGGGTATATTTTTATAAATGGTCATATTTTATGAATATACGGGACCAACTGCTTTTAATTTAAACAATATTCATTCTCATTGAGACACTGGTAATGAATGACCAAAACTTATAGGCAGGTAATAAAAAGGAAAAAAGGATAGTGTGTTCAAAAATAAATTAACACTAGACAACTGTGTTGGGTTATATTGTCATAAAGGCAAAAGGCATGTTATCTAATTGACTATTTGCATAAATATTTGCATAAATACCTATATTGTCATGTATAAATTCCTGTGGATATGTGAACTGGTCACTGTCAGAAGAAAGTACAGCACTGACGTAGTTGTCAACTTCTTTAATCAGTGTTTCTGCCCCTCTATTTTCCTGGAGAAAAAAATACAAGATGATAAGTAAATATTGCACGTGTGCAAAAAAACATTTAACCAAACAAGTTATGAAATGTAAAGAAACATAATACTTAAATCATGAATTTAGAAAGAGAAAACCGAATAAACAACCAACAACAAGGGTTTTATTTTGCTGAACTTCTCAGATTGAAATAACAATCCTTGCAAAATGTTAAAATAATTCTGTCGTTTACTGATGTAGGTAAATAATGCCCTAGTTGGTATTTAATTATGACAAATATGCCTTTAAACGCTTTTCACAAAAATAAAATTTGCTTCAAAATTCGCAAATTTACAGTATGTTCCTTATAGGGGAAACTATTTTTCCAGAGGGGGGGTCCGGACCCCTCCCAGAAAAACCACCAAAATATAAGGTTTCTTAGCAATACTGGTCCGTTTCCACTGAAAAATAACAAATCTACCAAGCCAGCATTCAATGTAGGGTCATCATTAGCCCACCAGCAAAACGCCATTTAAACAGCATTTCGCTGGCGGGCCAATGATGGCGGGCTTTGAGTGCTGTTTTGATCGGCTTTCTTCTCATCAACAAAAATAGGATTGACATTATGCAAAGGTATTAATAGTTATTTTTTATCAACCAATAAACGCCGCCTATATTTTGCAGCAGAAAACAATTTCAAATTTTGCTGTTTTTTTAAAAAATAACAAATAAGGCATGCTATTTCATGAGAATCGTCTGCTGTCTGACGATTCACATGAAATGCATTCCTTATATTTTCAAAAATTGCAAAATTTGTCGTCTGCTGCAGTCTTGATTTGCGCTTTAATGGTTGACTGGGCAGATACACTGGATAATCTCAACACGTCCTCTTTGCATTTATGTCATGAACAGATCATACGCGGTAATTTTCATTACATTAATTGTAATGCAACAAAAAACAAATTTGAGCTTAATGACAGTTGACCAATAATAAAACAATTATTGACTTCAATGAGGTGGACATTGAGACATGAGGTTTTATCTTCCCAAGATATGATATTTACAGAGACTTCATGGCCCAGTTGAATATCTTTTGCGGGGAGGTAAATCCTTATGTCTATCTAAATTGAAGTCGATAACTGTTTTGTTATAAGAGTTTTCAACTGTGAATATAAATTTCACTTTTGCAACTACTGTAGATTTGTATTGTTTAGAATAATGTTCAACATTATACAATTATTGACTAATGAGGCATTGGATATGATGTGATATCGACCAGAGAGTACCAATATTGACCGAGGCGAAGCCGAGGTCAATATTGGTAGTCTCTGGTCGATATCATATCATATCCAATGTCTCATTAGTCAATAACTGTTTTATTATATAACATTTAATGATAGATGCACAGGTTTCATTGCATCTGGAAAAAAATACTGAACTTATATAAAAGTTTTGGGACAGTCAAACATTTAGCAGAAACAGTGCAGACCTAGATAAAGCCACCCATTTACTATTTTATACATGTTGTGCACGAGTGTCATCATTCAACATTTACTAACAAGAATTCTAACACGTCTTGCCTGTACAGAGCCAATGCTAAAATAGTGTGATATCTCAAACAATAATTCACAGCTTTGAAAGCGCAGGGAAAATGTGTGATAGCTGACGTTACTGGAAAATGACGTCATTCATGGCGTTAGATGCTGTTACGTCGTTTTTACGCTTGAAAGACGTTACAAATACATGTAAACATATGCGACGTGGTCTAAGTATTGGCGGGAGTTCTTGGTGTGAAGGCGGAAAGTTTGAAGATTTTGAATTCTTCAAAATTTGTTTTCTTAGTTTATTGTGCAATAAAATCGATATAGATCAGTTCCAGTGCGTGATTTGTTGCGTTCTCGGCAACTACGATAGGATTACATGTATAAGAGATGCTTTAGAAAAGCAGAACCGGAACGGAAAAATACAAGGAGTCTAATTTTAGTAACTAATATTCACCGGCAAGCGCGTGCCAGCCAGTGAATATGACAATCTATTGACTGGCCACGTGAACGCTCTAAGCCAATGAAAATTGGTCTTTTTTCTTAGTTACATAATAAAAGGACTTTTTCACAATTTTAGCAACTGTTTTGTATATATTTACCATAGTATTTTGCATTTTGAAATATATATAAATTATATTAATGTAAAATATAAATCATTAAACACCTTTATATTGTGATTATTCAATCAAAAAATTGTTGTTAACAAATCAGGTCAACTTTATGCAGCCATGCTTATTTCATACTCGTCATACAAGTTTTTGCTCTCTAGAGGATGAAATAAAAAAAAGTGTCAACCTCTGGAAATAAGTTTGAGCTGCTTTTTTCCTACCAGTTTAGATCAGTTTTTAGGTAGGCTTAGAGATTGGCACAATTGAAGATAATTGAAGAATATTTGGCCAATAAAGAGATAAGATTCTCTCCAGTCATATAACCAAGGTTAATGTTAATTTTATTGTGCATATTTCATTATTTGTTTATTTCATTTGGCAATACATTGTTACGTTTGTTAGGGTGTTTACAATGTTTATCACACAACGTCGCGTCTGGGGGTGATATAACGACATGCGTTAAAATTGATAAACCACTAGTGGTTTACAGATTTTACAATGTTACGTAATGGTGACAAAATCTTGACGTTTTCACGCCAAAAATGCGATTTTTAATTAATTCTAATGCCATATGATAAATAGAATCTAACTTTCGTGCTCCTGTATTATTATATTTATTAAACTCGTTGCGAAAAGTGATAAAATGCTTGGTAAGCCTCGCATTTTATCACTTTTCCCCAAATCGTTTAAAAAAATCAATAAAACATGAGCACTCATGTAAGATCCTCTTTTTCTTACCTTGTATATTATAGATTCCCATGTCGCCTTGTTGTCCTCTTTTAACATATTGCTGGCAACATCCAGGAAAGCCTATAATACAAATACGGATGGAGATCAACCCTAACAGCTACTGTCCTGCCAGCCAAAAGTGACAGTGACGTCATGCTTTGTTATCTGGTACTTATAATCGATAGATCACTTGTCTATTAATCCTATCTGCAGTGAACTATTGATATGCGTTAGCTAAAGTGGAGTGTACAAGTTAATGTTTTACTTGACAATTGTAAACAAAACAGTATGTCACTGGCACTCTAGGTTGGCACGACAGTAGATATAATTTAGCCATGCAGGGGTAATTTTCTAAAACAACAGACCTTTTTCGTAAATTAATATTCAACCAGTAGTCTCACTAGTCAGTTAGAAACACTATGAATAAGGTATAGTTTATACCATTGATGCCCAACTCCATTATAGAATCAGTCGTAGTGAAGGTACACGAGTCATTGCTTTAATTTGTCTGACTATGCTTTGAGTAGTATGTTATAAGAGCAATTTGTTGTTGTAGTGGTTTGCTTTATGTTGCTTTCAACATTTTTTCAGTTATATTATGATGACAATTTATCATAGTATATGGTTTTTAAGCAAGTTGACAAGTATGTAGTTAATGCAAAACTTCTAACAGTAGCTCAGAAAGCTGTCCTTTAATCAGCGGTAGAGTGAGTCTAATCCTTATAACAGTTTTAGGGTGGACCAGGGTTTTACCCTTTGTATACTAATGGATTCTTCCATCTTGTTTGATACAATAAATTTACAATAGTCCATTGTACATATCTAGAGGTGCCAGGTATAAATTTCAAAAATATTGTTCTTTTGTCTGAAGATCATTTTTACCTTTACAAGCAGTGTAGACCCCGATGAAATGCCACATTATGCATTTTATCTGGCTCTTCACTGTATGTAAAAGTATCTATTTAGGGGGTTCCCCATATACAAAGGGTTTAACTAAGTGTTCCTCCTTTGCAATATAAGCACCTGGCCTCGAGGTTATAAAACCTGAGCACAGTCTCAGACTCAAAATAAAGCGCAATGATTGGCTGCTTGCGGACACCTGTCCCCAAGCAGCCAATCATTGCGCTTTATTTTGAGTCTGAGGTGTCCGCAAGCAGCCAATCATTGCGCTTTATTTTGAGTCTGAGAATGTACTCAAGTTTTATAACCTCGAGGCCAGTTTACCTGTGTTTTATTTGACTCTTTATTAGCCTCATATCTAACAATATTAGTGGCCGTTTTGAGTGCGTTGTAAATATCCCCCATTTCACCAGCCATTAGATTTTTGTCTGCAGCCACCTTAAGTTCATTGAGAGTACCAACCAATGTTACATTGTCAGGTCCAGTACCACGATAAAGCTCCTCCATCTGAAAAAAGTTTGTGATTTTTCGAAAATGCACCATTCTTAATCCATTTAACCCATTTAAGCCTAATGGATTTCCCATCCTATCAACTGGACCAGTCAATTACCGTTTTAAGGGTTGTTGGTGGTATTTTCTTTTTGTTCAAATTTTGATAGGATACTCTGTAAGCAAACAGTAGAGTCCATGATCAGACGCCGCATTCTCTGGCATCTGATCTGGGTATGCACTGTTTGCTTATGTCCCACAAAAAAGACGCCTGGCTTTTATGGGTTAAAAGCAAGAAAGAGGGATCAGGAATCGATACTATCAAACGCTACATCTGACCCAGGACATCATAGGGAAGAGATAAAAATGCAAGTAATTACACAACAAGAAAGCCAAGTTTAAGCAGGTGACCACAAGGATGCAAGAGACCGACAAGAGAAGACATACACACACGAAACACAAATAACAAAAAGGATCCACATTCGAAGCACCGCCTTGGAAGGGTTAGCAAGAAAGTTACTGTAGGGTTTAAACATGTTTAAGCCAAGTTGACTTACCTATCCTTAACAGAAGGACGAGCCCATTTCCTTTTTAGGGAAGTTAGGAGCATTTTTTGTCATTTTTTACTGTTGGCTTAAAGTTATTTATTTCAAATTAGTTCAAACAATACAATACAATTTTCATTTATACAAACATTATGATTAGAATTGAAACAAGAGCTTATCAAGTTCTTCTCCGTGCACACTGTTAGCAGTGAAGTTCCTGATAATGTGGCATAAGTTCCTGATAATGTGGCATAAGTGACATCTTATCTGGGTCTACACAGTTTGCCTAAATTCCATAAAGAATGCTAGGCTTATATGGGTTAACAATTTTACCACCATTTAGGACAAAATAATACTGTTTTCTCATTGGTCCATGTAGTTTGGTAGCTACATTTAAAAACAATATGAACCCAGATCAGACACAATTATACAAACAAATGACCAGAAAATTCCTCAGTGACAAAAAAATTGACCGGCTCTGGCAATTTTTGAACTATGTTCGTCGACAGTATTAACTTTTTCGATTGCCTCCTATCCAGTGTGCCGTTAAAACCAGTTTTATTGAAGTATATTGAACCAGTAAAGTCAAAACCTTCTGGATCCGCGCCTGTTCAAGGTATAATAAATTATATTGGATCTCTACTCCTGCAGATTTTTCTAACTAACTATTATAATATAAAACTATAAGTAATTAAAAATTAAAAAGACACACTGGAACACTTTAAGTTTTTTTAATTATTTTTTCAGTAACCGGTATCCTCTCTGAATTTTCAAGCTGTCAGACAGCTTGAAAATTCAATGATGATACCGGATGCTGAAAAAATTAATTAAAAAACTTAAAGTGTTCAAGCGTGTCTTTTTTTATTTTTAATCATTTTTTATCCGTATTATGGACTGAATTGTTTGCTTCTTTGGAATAACTATAAGTATATAGACAGAAAAAACATTAAAATGAAATAAGCATACTGTGATGAAACAATCCTCACCTTATTACTGATATTACGGATGAATTCACTTGTACATTCATAAACAGCAGGGTCATACTTCGCATAGTTGTTGCAAAATCTGGAAACAACCCCTACAAGAGACAGAGGATCTTACATGAGTGCTCATGTTTTATTGAATTTATTAAACAAGTAGGGGAAAAGAGATAAAAATGCGTGGCTTGCCAAGCATTTTATCTCTTTTTCCCTAACAAGTTTAATTAATTCAATAATACAAGAGCACGGATGTTAGATTAAATTTATCATATGATATTAAGATTCTTTGAAATCTCATTTCTGCTGTAAAAACGTTATAATTTTGTCATTATGCACACACTGTTGTTATGGACGTCATAACGTTTCCCAGTAGTGGTTTGTCGGTTTTATTGCAAGGCGTTATTTCACTCCTAGAACGACGTCATGTGATAAATTAAAATCAACAATGAATATTTATTAACGAAACTGCCATGAGAATTGCACTACAGTGGGTCAGGCCTTAGACTGAATCAACCCTGACCAAAAACTTTCATCGGTAAATTGGTGCAAAATGCTTGTGTTTGGCTTGGCCCATCGCAATTCAACTAGAGTTTAATTAACTGTCGTGCCAGCCTAGAGTGACAAACAATTCATGTTTTGTTTACAAATTTATCAGGGACTTATAATCGATAGATCTCTTGTGTATTATTCCTACCCTAATGATAGGATTAATATACAAGTGATCTATTGATGCACATTAACTCAAGTGAAGTGTACATGTAAGTGTTTTATTTAGCAATTGTAAGCGTCAAGGTCACCCTTGGTTGGCAATTAATTATGTCAATGTCACTCTTGGTTGGCACAAAAGTAGCTCTGACTTTCTAACTTCAATAAGTTATTTAATTTAATGGTTTTCCTTTGATGATACATTGCAGAAATTAATTTATAAAAATTTAATGGTTTTACTTTGATGATACATTGCAGAAATTTATTTATTAACCTTTAATGGTTTTCCTTTGATGATACATTGCAGAAATCAATTTATTAGATTTAAATGGTTTTCCTTTGATGATACATTGCAGAAATTAATTTATTAAATTGAATGGTTTTACTTTGATGATACATTGCAGAAATTAATTTATTAGATTTAATGGTTTTCCTTTGATGATACATTCCAGAAATTAATTTATGCAATGTTTCATCAAAGGAACCCCATTAAATTTAGTAACTTATTGAGGTTAGAAAGTCAGAGCTACTTCCATGTTTTTGTTATGGCAACAGCAGAAGCCAATGCAAATATTCAGGCTCTAAAATATATTTAAGCCAGCAGTGGCTTGAGTCACTGTCCACTCGTAAGCTTTGATTAAACTCATTGTTTGTTGAGGGGTTTGGGGTTTGGTCTTGGTTTGATATACAGTGAAACCTGTGTAAAATGGCCACTTTCAGAAGATCAAAAATTGTTTTTAAGACCAATTATCGCATAGTGCAGGTCAAAAGAGGTGCAGAATGCTCCAAGGCAATACTTCCGACCTTTATTAAGCTACCATTTGTCTTATTTAGGGACCGTTTTAAACAGGTTTACTGTAGTTCTTAGCGAGGGTGACCTGGATGCATTGTTTACATGTGTGTGCATGCGTGTGTGCATGCGTGCTTTTGTGTTTCTTCCTCATGGTGTCCTGCTCTGGTCTGTGGTCTGTGAATGTGGCATTACTTGTCATACTCACAGTTAAACAAGTAGACGAATTCCTGAATTGTTACCTGTATATCCATCTGGACAGGGCATATAGTTCATGATCCCTGGTTTAGACGTGTTCCAAAGTGATCCTCTGACATCTAGGGTCTCTGCACATTCTCCATCTAGAAAGAGATGTAAGTGATTGAGAGATGCAAATAGAAACATACATTGCTATGATTTTTGTTTGGTATCACTTGCCCATTGATGGGCAAGTCACATGATGGCAAAGAGTATTACGCCTATTCGACTGGTCATTTCGTGCTTCACGACTTTTTAAGTACATTTATGATTATTTTCTTTATGCTTGTAGATACACTATTTACACAATGTGCTTTAAAATGTAAAAAATGTGCAACACAGATGATGTCATAAAATGTAGAAAATGTGAAACACAAATGAAATTAGCATATGGTCGTGAAGCACGAAATGACCAGTCGAATAGGCGAATTGTGTCAGCGATATTATTGAATCCACCTTTCAAATGTCATACTATTATGTGAAGATCAACCAGTCACATGTATGATACATCAAATTGATGGCACATCACAGGCCACATAGACTCTAACTATTTGTAAGTCTGAGCCCTTTTTTGTTTCATCATAGTGTGCTAATTTGATTAGAATGTTTCTTTATGATGATGCACTGCAATAGGAAGCCTCCATAGGAGCTTAACCATTTTTGTGCTTCAACAACACCAGAATGTAGGGCGAAGATTTGCTACCAGTAAAATGCATTTAAGCACCCAGCGGCTTGAGCTAGAGTCCATTCTAAGGCGGTGGTTCTTTTGTTCATGATTCGTTGTTGAATGTTACTCACACTGTGGGATTCTGTAATTATGCCCCCAACTTTGAAAAAATTGAAGGGGCATATTGATTTGGGCGTGTCTGTGCAATCCTCCATGTGTCCATTCAAAATTTATTAAGATACAGTTTTGAAATTTCATGTACGGATTCCTCATCAAAAATAGACACATATTTTTTTAAGTCTGGATTATCTCCCTTGTGGAGTTATGCCCCTTTTAAAGGGTCATAATACTATTTTGTAATCAAGATATCTCAAAGAAATATAACAACTATGAGCTTCAACATTGGTCAAGACTTCTTTCTGAATCCCAGTTTATAAACTCTGTAATGGATTAGCACGTATGCTCTTGTTTGTACACATGTAAAGAGTTTATAAAATAAAATATGTTTAAACTAAACTTAGTCAGATAATAGAGGATAATGAGTAGATAACCTGGTGATTTTTTTTAAAGTTGATGTTTTTTTCAAACTTGGTCAGCTAATAGAGGATAATGAGCAGATAACCTGGTGGAAATTGTAAATTATGGCATAGAAAATTTGATGTCTCAAAAACTATTACCACTATGAGCTTCAAACTTGGATAGCTGATAGCGTATAATGAGTAAATAGCCTGATGAAAATTTAAGAAAAAAAAATTTAAACTTGGTCAGCTACATGTTAGAAAGGATAATGAGCAGATTACCTGGTGAACATTAAAACAAAGTTGTTTTTTTTTAATTATTGCCCTTTGTAAATTTGGACATAGAAAACTTTATGTCTTCAAAACCATTACTACTAGGACCTTCAAACTTAAACAGCTGATAGCGAATAATGAGTAGATATCTGGTGAAAATTTAAAAAAAAAAGTTATTTTATTTTTATTTTTTTTAGTTATTGCCTTTTACATTTTTTTTCAAGTGATTGCCCTTTGCAAATTTGGTCACGGAAAACATATAATAAAGATATGTCGAAAGATATTACAGCTAGTAGCCTAAGATATGGCCAGCTGATAGAGGAAAGTGAGTAGTAAAACATTATCTTATGAAAAGGATGTTGAGATCATCCATAGAGTCAAGCTAATGGTAGGGGCACAGTGTTTCAGAAACACAATTTCTAGTTGTTTGATGTTTTGTTGTGCGTTACCTCATGTCCATTCTAGTTTTGCAATCATCATGATGGGGAAGAGAGAGCTGGTTTCTTTGATAAGTGCGTCTTCCTGGTGCCTCATGATTGTTGTGTGACTCCTCCTCGTGGTGCCATGGGTTTGTCTGCAGTTAGTGATTGTGGTATTTCCTTATCATACTCACTTACTATTTTTGTGTTAATACGTCTTATGGATTACTCAAAACTGTAGCAAGCAGAAAACAGCTATAAATAATCAGTTTGTGGATATATCAATCCTCCTATGATATAGCCAAACTATAGAGATATAGTATTTTATAGTATTAACTGATAGAATTATTATATTTGCTACAGTAAAAACGTTTTTGAAAAGTTTTGCACACAATCAGGTATTAGACACGATGGCGCTGAATAGATACAAGATTGAATTAACCAATCAGGCAAATCATATGACGTTGTAAAGCATTTGGTAAACAGATATGTTGTATGTACCAAGGTCATCTAAGGTCATCTAAGGTCAGTATTTGAAGAATGCCACCTGTAGGAAGATAATACCCTTCAAATTCATTATTGTTTCGTTTTTTTGAATATATTTCCATTTTTGTTTACATCTATGGCACTCAGGGTATCCCATATCCCTTTAAATAATTTGATCCAATATTCCTTTATATCACCTAAATTCACCCAAATTCAGAAAACTTGGTATCACCATATCCATAAAAGTTCACAAAGGTATCCCATATCTCTTTAA
Organism: Loripinus fragilis; assembly: GCA_964019695.1. Taxonomy (NCBI): domain Eukaryota; kingdom Metazoa; phylum Mollusca; class Bivalvia; order Lucinida; family Lucinidae; genus Loripinus; species Loripinus fragilis. The sequence goes on from OZ026517.1 coordinate 89,099,957, forward strand.
GTATTTTGCTAATGTCCTTAAAAGCCTATACAGGGCATCAATATAAGTTATTATATGAAAATGAAAATTGTCATATTAGTCTATTTATAGCAGAGCCTTTGCTGCCAGCACACACAAAGTTGGGACCAAGAGAAAGGCTCCGGGGGGGGGGGGGGGGGGGGGGGGGGATTAAGCGTCTACTGTTGCTAGATAGTTGTGCATACATGTAAAAGAATGACTTTACGCACATGTTCATTCAAACAATAGATTCCACCATAGCGTAATGGATATGCCGCTTACCTTGTTTATCAGCGGCCACAGGGTTGATCCCTGGCTTCTTCAGTCCGTCTGGTCAGACTATTAGAGGCTGCCTCATCTCCATTCGACCTTCGATTTGGTGGGACATTAAATCAAACAGTTCGTAGTGTTTGGTTGACATGAATATCCCAATTTGTGATAAATCTACTTACATTTTACTTTAACATGTGTACTAGTTGCATACATCAAGTCCATGACAACAACATCAAATTCGCAGGTGGAAATGTTCTTAGGCAAGGGACTCTCTAGCAACAGAACACCAATTCCAATTTCGTTTTGCCATCCACGAATACGAAAAGCTGAAACATGAAACATAAATCAATGTTAGAAAGGACCAGTGTCTATAAGGCCTGTTTCACGGCCACTATGAATTTCCTTTAAACTTTGTGTATTAAAAGTAGCATGTCTTAGCTGTAATACCATGAAGTTTTGGATCAATTGATGAAGTTTTTTGAGTTGTATACTCATTTGAAGTGGGTGGGGTAATTCCACCCCAAACAGGGTTACGCTACGAAAAGGACTATACTTTTATAACAATATGTAGCTGGGAATCAGCCATTTCAAGATTATTTATGGGATAACAGATATAAAAACTGACACTCATGATAATTTAAAATAATGATAAATGATAAGTATATACTCACTTGAAAGTCATACCAATATTTTAGTATTTTTTCTTCGCCAACTTTACGCAAAACTACAACATCTTGTCATGCTTGCATGTGTTCAATTGATGTTTAGAAGTAACATAGTATATATGATGGTAATTATAAAATAATGAGGAATTGTTACCATAGTGATTACTTAAGGAGTTATCTGCCCGCAAAACCAGCATTTTTTTTTCATTTTTTAAGAGTGGGTATACATGCATTAGAGATTTTAGATACATCATTGCTTATAGGTTACACACTGATTGGTCATGGTGTGTAGAATTAAACAAAGGCTTCAGATAGCTGATCTGACCTTGTGGTCAAGGTCACACATACTTAGAACTTGTCTATGGCTCAAAACGCTAATATCTCTTTAGTTTTTTTTTGATCTAGTGTTTACATATTCGCCACAATGATTATCTATTATGTGTAGATTATAAAAAAGTATCAGAATATACATATGACCTTAAAATCAAGGTTCCAATTAAGTCAAATATTCTAATAAAACTGTCACACTGCGCATAATACAAAACTCCTCTTTGGTGTATTGATGGGATATGTTCATATTTAGCACTACAATTGCGTATGATGTGTAGATTAAAACAAAGGTTTCAGATATCTGATATGACCTTTTGGTCAAACGTCAAGGTCACACATACTTAAAACTTGTCTATGGTTAAAAATGCAAATACCTTTTTCATTTTTTGACCTAGTGTGTACATATTTGCCACAATGATAGCCTATCTTGTGTAGATTACAACAAACGTCTCAGAATATGGATATGACCTAGAAATCAAAGATCAAAGTCAAATTTTCTTAAAACTGTTCACGATACAAACTCCTCTTTGGTGTATTGATGGGATGTGTTCATATTTAGCACAACAATTACGTATGATGTGTCGACTAAAACGAAGGTTTCAGATAGCTGATATGATCTTGTGTCAAAGGTCAAGGACAAACATTCTTAAAACCTGTAAAATTGCTCGAAATACAAATATCTTCTTCATTTATTTTGACCGAGGCTGTTCAAATTCGCCCCAATGTTTGCATATTATGTGTTAATTGCAACAAAGGTCTCGGAATATATTTATGACCTTGAAGATAAGGTTCAAATTCAAATATTTCTTAAAATCTGTCTTACGGCTCTTAACACAAACTCCTCATTCATGCATCGATGGAGTGCCTTCATATTTAGAGCAATGATTGCTTATGAAGTGTAGTTTAAAACCAAGGTTTTATATTGCTGATGTGACCTTAGAGTCAACGTCAAAGTCGCACTTGCAAAAACCTATATACAGCCCATACTGACAGCTCCTCTGTCATTTCTTGAGCGAGAGTGTTCATACTTGGAAGAATGCTTGCCTATGGTATGCTGTTTGTTTGATTTGATCCTTTTTATCCCAGTCAATATTTTTTCAGTCAAGTCATGTCAGGGTGGCTCTTACTGGGTTGAACTGGCACTAAGCAGGATTTAATGTGTCTTGCCTGTCATGTCTTTTTCTTGCAGTCTTGTGGTCACCTATTGTGCAAGGGCTGACCTCTTGGCTCCCTTGTATGTGGTGTTTTCTTGTGTTTATATCTCCTTTCCACACAAGGTCATGTGTGGAGCTTGATTGTATCAATACTGACCTTTGCCTTCTCCTTTACTTTGCTCAAGGACAATATGCAGTTCCGCCTGTGAGGCTCAAAACCGCAACCCCTCTATCTTGACTCAAACACTCTACCACTGGATATTGCACTCGCATATTGTGTGGTGATTATGATGAAAGTTTCGGATTACTGCTATGACCTTGGAATAAAAGGTCTAGGTCAAACATATCTTACAAATGTTGACGTGAACTCTTTTTTTCATTTTTGTTAGAGGATGTCCATATATAGCGAAATGATTTCTCAAGGTGGGTACATTAAAATAAAGGCTTCAGAGAACCAATATGACCTTGGGATCAAAGGTCAATTTATTTAGAATTGGTCCTACGGCTTGCAACATGAACTTCTGTAGTCTTTGATAGAGGTTCTATGAATGCAAATTAATTATAAAATACATGTATATTACCAGGTTGTTTGGCTTCTAGTGCCACTCCTCTTACTTTTTCAATGTAGGATATTCATATTTGCAACCGTGCTTGTGAGAGGTATGTAGATGACAAGAAACTCTGTTTTCCAGTCAAATGTTAAATATTTAAAACTAAAAAATATTCAAAAATATTTAAACTTCTAAAGTGAGAATCCTTTACTACTCGTAGTTTCGATGAGGATTATATATATATTTTGCATACCAATTGCCAAAATATGTAGATATCATCAATGGTTTCAGGTCGCTGCTAAGACACATTGACAGGTTTAAAGTATGTGTGGCCTTGACCTTTGACCACAAGGTCATATCAGCTATCTGAAACCTTTATGTTAATCAACACATTATAAGCAATTATTGAGCTTAATATAAACACACCTCATCAATGCACCAAAGAGGAGTTTGTATTATGAGCAATGTGACAGATTTTAAAGAATATTTGATCCTTGATGTCAAGGTCATATCCATATTCCGAGACTTTTGTTGTCTTTACATGATATGCAAATATTGTAGCAATTATGAATATGCAAGGTCAAAAAATGAAAAAGGTGTTCGCGTTTTGAGCCGTAGACAGGTTTTAAGTATAAGTGGCCTTGACCTTTGACTACCAGACCATATCAGCGATGGGAAACCTATGTTTCTTTCTACACACTATGAGCAATCATTGTGTAACCTAGAATCAATGGTGTATCTAAAATTTCAAATGCATGCAAACCCACTATAAAATTTTGGAAAAAAATAAAAGAATCCCTGGTTTTGTGGGTAGATAACTCTTAAAATAATCGCCATGGAAACAGTTCCTCATAATTTTATAATGACCATCTTATATACTATGTAACCTATAAACACCAATTGTATCGCTTCAAGCATGAAAAGATGTTGTGGTTTCCGCAAAGTTGGCAAAGAAAAAATACTAAAATATTGGTATGACTTTCAAGTGAGTATATACTTATCATTTATAAATATTTTAAATTATCATAGTGTCAGTTTTTACATCTTTTATCCCATAAATAATCTTGAAATTGCTGATTCCCAGCTACATATGGTTATAAAAATATAGTCATTTTTGTAGCGTAACCCTGTTTGGGGTGGAATTACCCCACCCACTTCAAATGAGTATACAACTCAGAAAACTTCATCTATTGATCCAACATTTCAAGATATTACAGCTAAGACATCCTACTTTTATTACACAAAGTTTAAAGGAAATTCATAGTGGCCGTGAAACAGGCCTTATAGACACTGGTCCTTTAATTTTGTTGACATCAACAATAAGTCCCCAGTATATCTGAATCAAGTGTCTGAAACCAATAGCTGTACACTCAGATCGTTGGTCGATGATGAATTAGCCAAGGACTTTCTCTTCCTTGTTTGATAGGTCATGTTGGTATGCAAACCCTAACTGTTGGATTTGATCCCCATTCCAATTCACAAAGCATCTTCTATAACAAGTTTTAAAGACAGGATCAAATCCATATTATAAATAGTTCGCTGTGTTTCTTCGTGGCTATATCAATACTAAATTCTTAACTTAACTATATATTTTATGTCCAATGTTAGATTAAATGTTTTAGATTTATACGTCCTTCAGCTGTTAAGTGTACACCAAATGCATTGCTCTGGCACGGGCCCAAGCTAGGTTGAACCCAAACTGGATGTCTTTTGCATCCATCTGCATATGGGCGACTGAGCAATGGTACTCAACCGCCTGAGTTCAGAAGCTTGGAACTGCTCTAGGATGCATGCTGATCATTTCAATTATGGCTGTGCCTTCAGTAGTAAAGGTTTATCATTTTATATATAATATTGCCATAAAGTTCAGAATATTCCATTTGATAACACTACTTAGGTTTTAGAAATGGTAAGAATGGAAACTCTGAGAGATACCAAAAGATTATTGTAGTAGACAACAAAAGCAGAATACCAGCGATTTGATAAAGAAAAGCCGTGGAATCTCTGACTTGTTTATAGGCTGCAAAAACCTAAAAAAAAAATTACCCATAAATTTTACAAATTCAATGAAAACAGCATGGAGGCCAAAAATCAGCAAAACTTTTACAATAATGCCGCGATAGTTGTAGTTTCTTCAAAATTTTCTCTTTGGAGCATACACTTTCAGAATCTGGTGCAAAAAGTCACGAAATGGCTCACAATAATTCACTGCTTCCGGTTTATGTTGTGTATAGCCTTCACACTGTCAAATAACAACTTAGCACATTTTCATCATTAAATTCACTGGGTACATGCGTTCAAGACATGAAATCCTGTCCCACTCCGGCAGTAAAGTCTAGCAAAATTCACAATGGTTTTGAGACGGCTGGTTCCCGGTTTCAAACACGTCAGCTGAGCTTGTCCCACACGTGTTTGATAGGGTTTCAGTCTGGCAACAAGCTCGGCCGTGGAAGACTAGCAATGTTCTGTTGATTTTTGTATTCCTCAATGATGCGAGTACAGTGAGGTCTTGCAACATCATCTTGGAGCACCTTGTTCCGACCATTTACCGAGTCCAAGGGTGGCCTAACACCAGATTCCAGGATTCCCTCCTGGTACTTTTGAGCGTTCAAAGTCCAAGTAACCACCTTTAACTGTATCAGGTGGTCGTCATATAATGCACCCCGTACCATAATGCTTCAGTAACAATTCCTTGCACTCAAGAATCAATGTAGACTGTTTAATTTTTCTAATACTGCCACCCTCTCTATGTTCTTTCAAATGCCTGCTTACAACACTCTGAGACACGTTTAATACCCTTGCAATGTCATCTTGTTTCATACCAGCGTTCTGATGGTAATTTTACACATTCTGTCATCTTTCTTCTTTTAGATTTATCCATCACGCGCGTTTTAAGGCTATTTCATGACTCAATAGCAAAAAAAATCATTCTTGCATATCAACTCCTGGACAGTACTATGTCGTAAGCTTTCCGTTCATGGACAATAATGAATGAAACGAATCGAACTTATCCAAAGTTGGTAGCCAAAATACAAAAGTACATGTCGAATAAAACCCAAAACAAGTTATTTTTCATTTCTTCGAAAATCAGGATCATATAAAAATATGCTCAACTTTATGGCAATAGTATATATCATGTGAATGTACTTTTTGTATATGGGTTGTGTTCGGTACTGAGTACCACATGGTAGAATAGTTTATATTAGCTAAATATCCCCATTAAATAATGTTATAAATTAATAGTATTGATACTTTGTCACTTTCTGGTCCCTGAGGGTACCTATTTCTGGCAAAAAGCAGAATATCACATACGGTGGTATTACAATGCGTAATAAATTTTGCACTTTTCATTAGTTCTCATTAACAGACGCTATTAAACCAAGTCTGTTGTTTTCAAACTTAAATTGCAGTCTCTCTCTATTTCCATTTATATATGTAAATCCTTTATCAGCCAGCATCTATGGTAGAGGGTTCCATCAATCTTCACCCAACCCCCAAGGAACAGACAGAAAATAAAAGCACAAACAATAAGAAAAATTATATGAAAATGAAGATATATTTGAACTTAGCCCTTGAACTCAGAATTACATGTGTACATTTGTAAACGAAAAATAAATTCCTGTGAAGGGGCATATCTTCAAGGTTTGCACTGTTTGCTATGATTAAAAAACAATCTGGGACAGAAATACATCACAGCCTCTTAAAATACAAAATGACAATTCCATACTGCCTGGGTAAATCATAAAAATGGTTAGTGGGTTTTACACTTTAACAACAGTTGATACCATGACCAATACGTTTTCGTTCCAAGACATAAACGAGACCAAATAGAAATCTTACCGCCAATACATTCTCCTAAATTAGATAACCGATAATCTTTGATTCCATTCATGGAATTGAAGTCTGGATCAGAACAGACCCGCTCCATTTGGAATAGTTCCTGACTGCCTGACATATCTCTGGACATCGCTATGGTGCCAGGTGAGGTACAGATGGGTTCATTATCGTTGACGTCATCAATGTGCACAGACACTTGATAGGTAGTAGACAACCCATACTGATCAGAAATCTGTTTAAACAAAATGGATTAGGTATAGGTTAGGCCAGAATTTTTTTATTAGTTGATTTACGAACCCTCCTACTGTATTTTTCCGGAAAGTAGTAAAAAAATAAAGTTTAATTTCTAAAAAAAAAATTATTTTATCCACTGACTCTAAATATTAATTGTTTGGTTGAAAAAAAAAATTTTTTTGAGGTTCTGTCTGTGCATTTTTGAGAGTGACACTGTTAAAAGTGATTGTCCTGTCCAGATTTTTAGGAAAATGATGAAATATTTAAAGATTACCTTACTAGTTTTACTGTTTTTCTGGAGATATTAAAGAAAAAAAAAGAAGAAGAAAAAAGCTATAAAAAAACTCTGAAAATGACCAGTCACTGGTCATTTTCAGAGCTTTTTTATTTATTTTTTTTCATCCCCCCCACCCTAGATCTGAAAAAAATTCCCGTAAATCAACTAATAAAAAATCTGGCCTTAACAAATATTTTAAACTTAAAATTGTTTATAACTTCCTACCAATCAACCTTTGACTTGGTTTTATGTGCTCAAAGGAACCATTTTTGATTACCAAAATCATATGTTGGGTCATGGCTTTAGTTAAAAGTCTGTACCCAAAAAAAATTGTTATTTCTTAACTAAAGCATATGTTGTGAACTGTCTCAATGGGACAACTTTTAGCACCCAAAATATATGTTAAAACTGATGAGAATATAGTACTTACAATTTTACACTCAAAAATATGTTTATCTAAACCTTTTTTGTTTGGATTAGAAAATAAGGTTTTTTTAAATAACTATGCAAGTTTATCAAGAAGCCTACAGTTGGACATGCAAGCTATATAAGACCAGACTATACTCAACCGCAAAAAAAACATACATTTTACTTACCCGTATAGCTATTAATATATTGTTGGCAATAGAAAAAATACCATCTTATCTAAGGAACAACATCATATCTGATGGAGGCGTTTGTTTTTGCACATAAATACCAAAAACATATCATAGAGACTGCTATAATATAGCCGTTGTGTATCATTATTTTGTGACCAGTTGTTTTATATAACCACAAAGTATCTTTTAGAAATATCATAAAAATGCGTTGATTATATATTTTTTACAGACCATTTCTATTTTCTTATATTACTGATGAATCTAAATTAAGTTGTGGCAATTGACTATGTTATAGCTAACACTTGACGATGATATAGTTAGCACTTGACAATGCTATAGTTAACACTTAATGAGACTAAGTCTGCAACTAAGAACGTTTTTCGAAAAAAAAAATCTTTTCTAAAAATGGTGTTTGTAAAAATAGAATTAAGTTATGTTTTCACAATAAATCTGTTCACTATAGCTGAAAACTGCATGGGAAAGTGAACTATCTTATAAAAACATTTTTCTCTTGTTGGTAATTATTTGCGTCCCTCCAATAATTATAGACAGTCAATTTTTAACATAAATACTGTTGTTTTGGTACTGATAATTTGAATAAGATTTACGAAATTGGTAAAATGTATACCTGAATTTTAGTTTTTTACTGTGTTCTTGAAAAATAGAAACATTATTTCTAAAATTAAAAGATCAAAAGTTACAGACTATACAGCTTTAAGCATTACTTTTATTAATTGCATACAATCAAAGCATGGTATAAGCTTAAAGGGGACGTTGTTTGATAAGCATTTGAGCAAGTTCACGAGAATTTAGCATATATCACATATGCATAAGGCCTAAATTAAAATTTTATTTGTTTCCCCTTACCCGACCGACCCTGAAAAAAAGGCCCTACTCAAAATATTTTATTTCAATTTTCAGTCAAGAATTTTTTTTTTAAATTTCATTGCAAACTTAGAGAATTGTCCTATGTAAACAGTGTTATCTAAGCAAATTGTTTGTGTATTTAATTATAGTGCCTATAGTAGGACTATACAGTAAAACCTGCCTAAAACGGCCATTCAAAAATATACACAAAAAAGGTCGTTAAGACAAATGGGCGCTAAATGTAGGTTGAAAGTTTTGCAGAATGCTCCCTGGGAGCATTCTGCAAGACTTTTGACCTGCAATATGCGATAATTGGTTATGAAAAAACAAACATTTTCCCCCTTTTTTGAGTGGCCTCTTAAGGCAGTTTTTACTGTACAAAATTATGTTTAATGGGTATCCAATTTGAGAAGTAAAAAAAATATTTTTCCAACCGACCGACCCGTACTGGTAAAACAGGGTCGGGTAAGGGGAAACAAAAATATTTTTAAGGTTGGCCTAACATCAGTCTTTATACCTGCATGCGCAGTTATCTTATGTGCATAGCTGTGTTTATTTTAGCCTGAGCCTTCATATACGCCTCTACGTTGCAAGTGTTATGAGTAAAGGCTCTGATGAGACTTACAGTTGATATTGATACATAGCATCTTTGGACCAGACTTCTCCATCTTGTCGAATTTGCGAGTAGCAAATGCTCATGTGACCCTGCACAAACACGCAGTCTTGCTAGATTCATCACTTCTTGCATACAGTTAAACCTCTGTAAAATGGTCATTCTAAAAAGACCGAAAATAGGTTTCCAATGCCTGCTATAACTTAATGCAGGTCAAAGGTATTGTAGAAGGCTCCAGGGAGCCTTCTGCAATACTTTCGACCTTCATTAAGCTACCATTTGTCATTAAGATCTTTGTTTTGTCTATTTTGTCTACACAGGTTTTACTGTACTGAAAGAATGGAGTTAGAGGTTATTAGACTTCTGGCTCCGCTGAATACCGATAAATAAGTCAGCATATGCGTTCAAAGGAGTATTTTGTGCATATACAATAAGTTCCAAAACTTTATGTGCTGGCTCATATATTTTAGAATATTCCCTATTTGGTATACCTTTAAAGTGAAATTGACAACTGGTCCCGTGTATCCTTGGAGGCTAGTTTGTTTTTTTATGCGTTTCATTTGCTGTTTCTTTGTGTTTTCGTACGTTTTTGATGGTCTTGACCGACGCCGACGCTTGGATTGCAAGTGCTCTCTTTCCATTCCCTCATCTATAAAAGCAGAACTCCTGAAGCATGAAATATAGGTCAGTTATCCATAATTGAAACTATGCTAGGCCAAATAAAAAATACCTGCGTTTAGGTTAACCTGACCCTACTTAAATTTGCTGGTGAAACCTCGAATTTTTCTCAGGTTTTCTGGGGAAAAATTATGCATTTTAAAAGGCAAAATGTCTTTCAAAATGCATAACGTTATATCTTTTCCAGACTAAAAAAAATAATTGAAAATAATAGTATGACAACCTACCTCAAATTATCAGATCCATTACCCGAAACACACTTATTTTTTTAGTTGCCCCAATCAAATATTGTTGCGAACGTTTTTAATTATATAACGATCTTTAAATAAGATATTCAGTGGCTTTCAGAAATAAACACAATTTGAGTAACTATGGCATTTATAAAAAAAATCCCTACCAAGCTAAAATATTGATGATTGAGAAATTTCCTGTTTCATTTTCAAATAACAGTCAGTATATCAATATTTTACATCTAGTTTTCAAGTAAAATATAACCTATTAGAACACGAAGAAGCGCTAAAATTGTATAATTTAACCCTCAATCACGACAAAAGTCGTCTGCTTTCTCGTCTGCTGAAATGTTTAAGAAGTCTCTTTGGCAAACAGAGTGAAACCAGATCAGACTGCTGATAGGAGCAGTCTGATTTGAGTCCATCCTGTTTGCTTCTATACATAATTCGTCAGAAATGCTAGGCAATTATTTGCAGCAGACGACTTCAGCAGACGGCATTTTCAGATGCATTTTTTTCTTGGTACTTTAAGTGTTAACAGTTCGCTTCTAATTGGTGAATAATCTGGGTTAAAACCAATAGTAGTCAGCTACCGCTAATAAAGGGTAATTAGAAACTAGCTCAAATTTACTTTATGACCAATACACGAAGATTTAGTATTAATCCCATCAGCAAAGACAAAGATAAGCTTGCGCATATACTAACAGACTCTACATACATTCAATTTGGTTTGTTTTTGATAGAGAGGGCTTTTACAATATCTGGCATATAACTAAGAAAAAAGGCACCATATTTATGCCAAATATTCTCATCTTTTGCAGATCAAAAGTATAGGCATGGTCCTTCTTTGCTTTCATGCATAAAATATTTTAACCCTTAATGCGCCAATCGCAACAAAACTCGTCTGCTTTTCTCGTCTGCTGAAATAATTAAGAATCCTCTATGGCAAACAGTGTGGACCCAGATCAGACTGCTCCTCTAGGAGCAGTCTGTTCTGGGTCCACGCTATTTGCTTCTATGCTTAATTCGTAAGTAATGTTAGGCAATTATTTGCAGCAGACGACTTCAGCAGACGACATTTTCAGATGCATTTTTGGCGCTTTAAGGGTTAAGATTGATCTTACTTCTTGGGCACATTGTCCTATAACATGCAAGAGTAACCAACACCTCTCAGAAATAATTGTAAATAATCAAATTAAAAAAAACATTATTATCAAATTAAGTAAGTAAGAAAGTAAGTAAGTACGAGCGTAAGTAAGTAAGTAAGTAAGTAAGTAAGTAAGTAAGTAAGTAAGTAAGTAGGTAAGTAAGTTAGTAAGTAAGCAAGTAAGTAGGCAAGTAAGTTACCATTTAGGATTGAAGTTCCTTAGCCCATTCTGTTGCAGATTTTCATAAATATCAGCATCAAATGGCTTTATTAGATGAATCCAAAACCTCTGAACAGTCCTGTTGCCAAGTACAGTTGTGTTCTCTCGAATAGTCAGTTGCTCAGGAATATCTGCAAAATCATATAAAATACAAAATTTGATGTTGTTTATTTACATGTTAAAGATATCAAAATGGAACAACAAACACGGATTGGCCATTTTGTGTTTGTTGCCCTTGTCTGATAACGTTAACAACATGATGGTATTACACTTTATATAAATGTAGTATGTATTCATATCAAATATATCAGAATGTAGCAAGAAACATGGAATGGTTGAGCCATTCTCTGTGTGTTGTTCCAGGCTGATAACGACAACAACATGATGATATTACACTTATCATGCATAATAACATAGGCGTAGGAACAGGGGGAGGGGGGGGCAGCAGGGGCCACCCCCCCCCCCCCCAATAATTTTGTAGGGGGCCAGAATAGCCTTTGGCCCCTCCAATAATTTGTCTAAATTGACATATAATTGCTTGTCACTCAGGGTAAAATAAGAAACCTCCACACATAACTATACGTATTTTTTTTCCTGGCTCGCTTAGCTCTCTAGGAGTTTTCGAATTTGGTTTAAGAGTCTCTGAGAGCAGACAATTTGCTCAGATTTTAATACTTTTTCATGTCTTTTAGTCAGCAGGCTGTTATCAGTATATGTATGTTTTAATGTATATTATATATGTATCATCTTTTCAGATAAACCGCCTTTACAGGCTTTTCCTATTATTTCTATTTCCTATCCTAAATTTTAAAGAGCTCTAACCTTTTACCTCTCTTTGCTTTTTGCTCCGAAATACCTTTCAGGCAATAGGCTTCAAACAAATAAATTTCCTCACTCGCTTGTAGTAAAAGATTATATTTGTTTAGATTTTTGTTTAGAATTTTTATCACTCCTAGCTTTTAACTCTTAAATACACAATGAACTTTTCCTTGCTCGATTCGCTCGCTCGGAGTACACTATTATTTTTGTTCTGTTTTTCCCCTTGTAGCTTTTAACTCATAAACACCTTACCAAATTTTCCTCGCTCGCTCGGAGTAGATTATTTATTTTAAATTGTATTTGGGATCTGTTTTTTAGTCCATCTTAGTTTTTTAATCTGCAATAACTTATCCAAAAATTTGCTTTGCTCGCTTGGAGTAGAATATTATAATTGGTTTTTTTTTTGCTCTGTTTTTTTATCCCTCTTAGCCTTTTGCTCTGAAGAACTTTACCAAAATTTTTCCTCGCTCGCTCGGAGTAAAATATTATAATTGTTGTTGTTTTTGCTTTTTTTTTTGCTCTGTTTTTTTTATCCCTCTCAGTCTTTTGCTCTGAAGAACTTTACCAAAAAAAATCCTTGCTCGCTTTGCTCGCTCTGAGTTAATTTGTTATCATTTTTTCGTTTTTTGGTCCCTCTTAGCCTTTTGCTCTGAAGAACCTTACCAAAAATGTTCCTTGCTTGCTTCGCTCGCTCGTACTGGAATTATATATATGGCGTTCTTATAAATGGAGATCCATTGCTTTGATTTTAATAATGCATGTGTATAAATGTATGCAGATTCAAATAGCTTTTAGGCAATATAAATAACCAAAACTTTCCTCGCTCACTTGTATATCTTTGTTGCGATCGCTTGCTTTGATTTTAATGATTTTCATATCAGGATGTAAACTGTATGTTTGCATAGGCTGTGCATGCATGCATACGTGCGTGTGCATGCATGCATGTATGGGTGTATGAATATTTAACACATGTGTGTGTGCATACATGTACATGTGCACGCATGCGTATATGTACTTTTGGCAACACCCCCCCCAAAGTATTGAATTTGGCCCTCTGGGTTTGCCCCCCCCCCATATTGAAAAGCTTCCTACGCCTATGAATAACTGCTTATCTCGCACATAGAATCGTTAACGAACGCTAGTTTTGTACTTACACTAAGCACGCCAAACTCTGTTCAATGTCGTTTTTCAGTGACGTTATAATACCCCTATTCCACACAGGCCCCGAATCCCACGAATTGCCACGAATTGACAAATATTTGGATTCGTGTCTGAATCGTACTCAGTTCCTGAAGATCTTAGCTGATTCGCACAGTCCGTAGTCAGTTTTTGCAATTCGTAGGTCTATCGAGAATTCGGCTCAAAAGTTTTGAACTGTTCAAAACTTTGGCCACGAATTCCTAAGGCATTCTTGGACATCGTAACTGAATCGTAATCGATTCGGAGGCGGTTTTTGGCAATAGTAGCTACTCTTAGCTCATTTGTGGGGAATCGGGAGATTAAACCAAGCAATAAAACCAAGGAAAAGATAGTAGAATGATTTTCCCTAATACCCCTATTCCACACAGGCCACGAATCGCCCGAATCGCCACGAATTGATTTTTTTTGGATTCGGGGGGGATTCGTTAGGTTTCATTAATTGTTTTCTCCAATCGTGATGTTGTAGGAGTCCTTCCGGATTCAGATACAATGTCGTTACGAATATTCGGTGGAATCAGCTAAATTCGGCTGGAATCGCGCAAGAATTCATTACTATTAGCAAAATAACATTAGAACATGCTGCAGGAAAGTAAAGGAATCAATTACGAATCAGGTAAGAATATGCCAAACGCAGCACGAATTGAGCACGAATTAACAGAAATCCGCGAAGATTCAACACGATTCGCGATATTTTCTATCATGACAGTTATAAAAAAGGCCAATACATGCTTCGGGGCATCAGTTCCAAAATGAATGTTCCTCGTAAAGCAGCAGTAGAATTGATCCTGCAACTTGAGTGTTGAAAACGGCTTCTTAGATAAAACCACTACGTTAAAGTCGAGAGGCTCTGACTCAGACTCTTTGACTTGGTAAAAATATGGCAGTTCGCCATTGGCAGAATCACCAGCCGGGAGCTACTGACTGATCCTGATTGTGCCCCAGAATCTGCCAAATCGGTTTCAACTTCTAGGACTGCTCACATGCGCGTGACAGGGTAATAAATCTTAGGGAAAATCCTTCTACTATCTCTTCCTTGGTTTTATTGCTTGGCTTCATCTCCCGATTCCCCACGAATGAGCTAAGAATAGCTTTGAATGCACAAAAACGCCTCTGAATTGATTACGATTCAGTTACGATGTCCAAGAATGCCTTAGGAATTTGGTACGAATCACGCACGATTTTTCGAATCGGGGAATTCGTGGCCAAAGTTTTGAACAGTTCAAAACTTTTGAGCTGAATTCCCAATAGACCTACGAATTGCAAGAACTCACTACGGACTGTGCGAATCAGTTAAGATCTTCACGTACTAGGTACGATTCAGCCACGAAGCCAAATATTTGTCAATTTGTGGAATTCGGGCCAGTGTGGAATAGGGGTATAAGATCAATTACCCGGCCATGTGCATGTGAGCCAGTCACAGAAGTTGAAACAGATTTGACAGATTCGGGAGCACAACCAGGATCAGTCAGTAGCTCCTGGCCGCTGATTTTGCCAATGGCGAACTGCCATATTTTTCAAAGGCAAAGAGTCGGGGCCAGGGCCCTTCGACTTTAACGTAGTTGTTTTCTTCTATCTATATAAGAAGCCATTTTCAATACTCAAGTTGCAGGATCAATTCAAACATGCATTTTGGAACTGATGCCCCGGAAGCATAGATTGGCCTTTTTTATAACTATTGTGAGAGAAACATCCTGAATCGTTGCGGATTTCTGTTAATTCGTGCCCAATTCGTGCTGCATTCGGCATACTCTTAACTGATTCGTAATTGATTCCTTAACTTTCGTGCAGCATGATCTAATGTCATTTTGCTAATCGTAATGAATTCTTGAGCCGATTCCCCCGAATATTCGTAACGAAATCGTATCTGAATCGGAACTGACTCGTAGAACGTCACGATTGGAGAATTTTTTAATGAAACCTCATGACACCCCCCCCTCCGAATCAATAAAAAATCAATTCGTGGCGATTCGGGCGATTCGTGGCCTGTGTGAAATAGGGGTATAAGCCAAACAGATCTTGAGCTGGCATAGAAAGACTAAACTGTTGATTAATAAGAGTGATTATAATTCTGGGTCCTGGGTCCAAATGTGCAATGACGTTCTTACAGTTAAATACTACCTTAAGTTAAACCTAAAACTAATCCCAAACGAAGGTAGAGTCAAGAGGACCAAAAGTATAATTCTCCAATGCAATAAATCCCACAGACTTCAGTGTTTTTCGCGTTTGCAAGAAAATTAACTACGCTTCAACTAGCCAATATATCATAGTGTTTGGTGTCATTTGAAGGTTAAATAAATTAGGTTATATTCATTACATTTTCATTAGATTTCATCCTTGAATTTTAGATATTTATATGTGTATAGTTAAACAATTTGAAAGATTTTTTTACAATTTTTAGACATTATTTCCATTTATGTCAATTTTAAAATTTTGTAAAAGTTCAAACTCTTGTATTTTAAAATTTGCTCAGTTAAAAATCATTTAACTTGTACAGGACATGCATCTATGATTGAGCTGTTCAGCGATTACATAGTGATTATATCACACAGTATAGAGGTTCTTGTAAACATGAAAATGCATTAAAGTCAACGGGAAATTAAATTTGAGGAATTACTTTTGGTCCATGACTGTGGAACTAAAAGTGAAACTTCGCACTTTTTTCAAATACATTTATTATAGAGCTTACAGTATATGTTAATTCTCTTCAATTAGTCTGTAATTAATTACTTTTGCTTGTCTATGGGGGTCTGGCTATTTTCAGGTCAATGAGCTCTACACAAGAAAATTGGACGCACTACCAACTGCTTACACACTACCCAAGCAGAATAGTAAATCCTTTTAATGACAAATAACAATATTTCGGAAAAAAAAATTAGCAGTGTGTGCATTGATGAGTATATTTAGATACCTAGCCGTATTTTAATAGTTATTTCAAAAATTTAACCCTTAACGCACTAATTATTACTATAGCAGACGACATATTTTATAAAACATTTCTTAATTTTGGGTACAAAAAGACAGATTAAGATCAAATGAAACTTATTGAATATAAAATACTTTTCTTTTGAAAGTTGTAACATTCTAATTTGCATTGGTCTGACTGTTGATTGTACAATGTAATTAAAATGGAATATCCATTATCCAATATCGAAATGAAGAAATTGACTGAAGGTGCTGTCTCAATCATTTAACTGACCTGCATAAAGAGGTAAAGTTGGGTTAATGTGTGCCTGTTACTGTAAGATGGATGCTTCCAGATGTCTGCATAAAGCAAATAAATAGTCCTGTAATTAACTTAGCAGATGAATAAATTATCTATGAAAATTAAATCAGTACATAATGCAATATTTTTTTTTTATTCAAGTAAAATGTTAAAAGTCAAGAATATACACTTTAACTGTAAGGAGCACTGGAATTTTGGGCCCTTGTACTTGAACGAATGTAAATATGTCCTATATAATATTGGCCTCGACGAGATAAAACCTTTCTTCGGGGGTTTGCGTACAACACAGACGCAGACCAGCCTGCGGATCAGCGCAGTCTGATCAGCGCCTTTGTTATTCGCTTTTTTGAAAATTTCATATGTAAGCTTGCTACTGGTGAAATTTCAATTTTCTAGATTGTCTCTATAGCAGAGGAGACTGGTTTGAATCTTGCCTTGACGGACGCCCCGAAGCCAGGTTTTCTCGCGACGAGGCCCATTTAAGCGATACCTTCTGATGTTACACTATAATTGCTTGGAAACCTCTCCACTTCGTCATCATCCCTGTACGATATATTCCATGCTTCCGGACCAGGATCACGTTCTTTCACATATATATCTGCCGGATACATAATCCTCGGTGGATCGTTCACTTCAACTATTTCAAATGTAAGTGGAATCTCGTTGATTTTAACTTGGTTGTCATATACCTCTAGCGATGTCTGAAAAATACGAAATGTTTATTCACAAGCCGGGGGAGAGTAGTTGATAATGTAAATGTGTCATTTAACTTTTCTTTCATTTCTTTTGTCATAACCATTTAACCTCCATTCTAGTTTTAAGATGGCAGTCCGTCAGTCGTAAGTGGATAAATTACTCATACTTCGCTCTCGTGATTTACTCACTTTAACGACTGACCTCCAGCCAGTGATATATTATGCAACAAATCACTGCCACCACAAATCTCTTAATGTAGCTTTATCAAATGACGTCGCGTCTATGAGTGATATTACGCCACGCAATAAAATCGATAAGCCACCGGTGGTTTACAGATTTCGTAACGTTACGTAATGACGTTCAATTTAACGTACGTTAAAGATGAAAAAATATTGACGTTTCCACGCCAAGAATGCGATTACAAAAATAATTTAAAAGTTATATAATAAATAGAATCTAACATCCATGCTCCTGTATTATTGAATTTATCAAACTCATTGTGAAAAAGCGATAAAATGTTCGGCAAACCTCGCATGTTATCCCTTTTCCCAAACTCGTTTGAAAAATTGAATAAACATGAATACTCATGTAAATGACAAGCTGTGGCACTACTGTCCTGCCAGCCAAGAGTGACAGTGACGTCATGTTTTGTTTACGAAGTTATCAGGGATTTATAATCGATAGATCACAAGTGATCTATAGATTCGCGTTAGCTCGAGTGGATTGTACATGTACGAGTTAATGTATTAACAATTGTAAACAAAATATTACGTCACTGTCATTCTTTGTTGGCACGACAGTAGGAATAACGCCGATAGAAGTATTGACAATAGATTGAATAGCAATTATTACCGAAAAACAAAATTTATATAACATAATTAAATCAAAACGTATTTTTCAAAAACCACAAATTTTGCCCCTAAAGGACTCACTTTTCGAAAATTTACATTTTTCTTTTCAAAATCTATTGGTCTTTTAATTCAATACAAAAAAGTTCAAATTAAACTCGATTGTAAGTGATGTGTATACAATACACTATGAATATGAACACCCTCGAATATTCAAAGTTCGCTCTAAAAAGGTAGTTTCATTGCGTAAAAATGGGTATTTACTTAAAATTGCTCTAAATTTTAAACGAAATATCCAGTTTTATTCAACATTTTCAAATGTATTTCCTATATAGCAAATTGAGCTATCATAAAAAATGGCTGAAGATCACGAGTTGTTACAAGTTTTAAAAATGACATTTTCAACAACAAAATATAGATACATGTAATTGCATATGTTGCTTCTTACCTCCATATATTCATCAATACTGTAATTACTTCCAATTGTCAGGAAAAGCCCTCCAGAGGTAGGGTAAAGTCGGGTAAATTCGGACATCAGGTAAATTCGGACACACATTTGCAAACAGTGTAAATCCAGATGAGACGGCTCCTTATCAGCCGTCTCATCAGGATTTTCCATGTTTGCTTAGTTAATTTATTTTTTAATCCAATATTTGAAATTTGAAACAAACAAGGTTGCTGTCCGAATTTAGCTGTCTGTCGGAATATACCCGACATTACCCTAGTACTTTAACAGATATAA